>OX454320.1:89338628-94338628 GCA_949715965.1 Dysmachus trigonus
ATAATAATTAAAAACTGCTCACATGACAACCCGCCATCCGTCGTGGAGCAATTGTTATTTTTTAAGGGACACCACTAGTGTGACCGCCTAAAAAAACGATGATTTTTGGGAAGAAAACTTGTTTTTAAAGAAAACTACTGCATGGGATGTTTTCATGTTTTAAGGATATATTTGTGGATATATAATAAATACATGAGAAAATTTCTGTACCAAAAACTTGAAAATTCAGAGAGTTATTCGCAATCTCCCAAGACTCCAAAATAAAAAAAGTCTCCCCACTGCTGCAGTGATAGCGACCTTCACAGTGCCTGAAATAAAAAAAAAACAAAAAGTTCATTAAACTAGAAGTTACTTCTCGTGGCATGAACCTCTATCGAAAAAAAAAAATTCAAATTTAAAAAAATGGCGGAGTTTAAAAAAAAAATTAAATTTCGCGCGAAAATTTGATGATTTTTGGTCTCAAGAAAAAAAATTATTTTTAACCACATAAAGTTTTTTTCATCTAACAAAACTATGTTACAAAATTATAGCTGATGTGAGCCACCGGTGGTACACACCGCTAGATAAACCATTCGCGTGTGAACCACCGGTGGTACACACCGCCAGATAAACCATTCGCGTGTGAGCCACCGATGGTACACGCCGGCGTTAAAGTGTTAATTCATGCATTTCTCAATACTTCGATACGATGAGCGGCTGCTCTTCAGATGGCTGTAACTCAAAAACTATTTGAGATATGCACTTGAAATATTAGTATGTTATTTTTTAAAAGCTTTTATTTAACTTGCACTGTATGTATGTATGTTTGTTAAGGTGGAATCTTGCTACTCAATTTTGAAGCAGACATCTTCAACCTATTGAGCTGAAATTTTGTATACACGTTTAGTTTGGATGACAATACACGATAAGCTGTGTGGCATCATTCTAAATCCAATATGGCGGACGGTCCAAGATGGCGGAATAGTTATTTGTAATGCATTTCTACAATATGGGTATCAAATCAAAGGGCTTGTTGAGAGTAACTCGAAAAATAATGTGACGTCATTCTAAATCCAATATAGCGGAACATCCAAGATGGCGAAATTGTTATTTTTTATGCACTTCTACAATATGGGTATCGAATGAAAGGGCTTGTTGAGAGTAACTCGAAAAATAATGTGACGTCATTCTAAATCCAACATGGCGGAACATCCAAGATGGCGGAATAGTTATTTTTTATGCACTTCTACAATATGGGTATCAAATGAAAGGGCTTGCCGAGAATAATTAGAAAACTATTCTGACATCACTCTTAATCCAATATGGCGGACTTTTGAAGATTTTTATGCTTTCCTATAGTATGGATATTAAATGAAAGGGTTCGCTGAGAATAAAAATGTTGGAAAAACTGACAACTTAGATCTAAATAATATTATACCATCAGATATAAACAAGACAGGAGGGCTACCTAAGGAGCTAGAAATATTTGTTGGGGCCAAGGTGATGTTGCATTACAATGTAGATGTGTTCAAAGGTCTGGTGAATGATGCCATTGGACATATTACAGAAATTATATGGCCCTGCTTCCAAAGAGCACAAATGAATGACACTGATATACCATCCGTCCGTATAGACTTCGATAAGGACGGTGTTCACCTCATTCAGCCCAAGTCTGTGCAATTTCCAGCAAAATATAGTCGCAGAACGAAGAATGCTGCCAATTGTATTATGCTGGGCTTGCACAGTACACAAAATGCAGGGTAGTACTGTCGACCACGCCGCGCCGTTGTTTACTTAGGCTCGAAGCTCTTTGCTGCTGGTCAAGCATACGTGGCCTTAAGTAGGGTAAAATCATTAGAAGGTCTCCTTATTGAAGAGCTAGACTGTTCGAAATTAACCGGCAAACGACCTTGCAACAATGATGCGTTGAATGAGATGAACAGACTCAGAAACCTAGCCAGCGATAACTAAAAAGTAAAAAATAAATAAAAAGCAAAAAACCTTTTTTAAAAAAAACTTTTATTTAAATGCTCTAAAAAGAAGAAAATAAAATTTTCCTTTAAAATTTTAACTATCAACTTATAGCCTCATTATACACAATTTATATGATCATAAAAGCTTGTCGCGAGGTTTGCGTAAGTACCTATAAGTATTTAATTAAACTGAAATTTAAAAAAAATTAAAATTAGCTGATTAAGTTACTCAATTAAATAGGTACTAGTTTATTCACACAAGTAAATCGCGCGACAAGCTTTTATGATCATATAAATTGTGTATAATGAGGCTATAAGTTGATAGTTAAAATTTTAAAGGAAAATTTTATTTTCTTCTTTTTAGAGCATTTAAATAAAAGCTTTTTTTAAAAAAGGTTTTTTGCTTTTTATTTATTTTAAAGGTATAGACGACTATCAAAATATGCACAAACAAATTCGACTTTTTTTTTCAAAATTTCACACTAGTGGTGCCTCTTAAGGGGAGGTTCTCATCTAGAATCTTGAAATTTTCGATTTTTTTTTTATTTCATATTATTAAAGTTTAATATGTCTAGAATGTTGCTTTAAAATATTTAGTCGATCCGAGCATTAGAACGGATTCTACAGCCCATTGATTCTGGCGGTGTCATGATCGTAGTGGGGCGCTCAGCCTGTGCCGTGCCGTTCAATCACGATTATCTCGGAACTTTGTTTTTCAAGATTTTTCAAATTTGCGTACAAGATAACTCAAAAACGGTTCAACCGATCAACTTCTAGTTTCGTGCATATTAAAGTAAACAATTTTCTTCATAGAAAGAGTGGAGCACATTTTGAAAATTGTAACATTATCTCCTTTTTGTAAGTGATAAACTATGAAAAAAAACGGCCGAAAACGGCCTTAAAATTTCAAAATCGCGCCATTCCGTCAATTTTAAATTTTTTTTGAAAGTCGTCCACTCTTTCTGAGACAAATTTAGTCTAGTTTATAATAATGTCATCATTATTTGATTTCAGACCAATCTGCGACCCCTAAATTGTACGCAGCTGGGCCATTTTCGAAAAACATGCCTCCGGAGAAGTTGAATAACGGGCGCCATTTTGTTTTTTTTTTGAATAAAAAAATTTTTTCGTACAGATAAATATACAATAAAAGATAATGCCAAATATCATTTCCCTATGTCTTGTCATTTGCCTTCAAAAAAATCACGAACTTTACCTACTTTTTGACGTTCTAGATGAGAGCCTCCCCTTAAACCATAATATCTCATCAAAGGAGGCTTGCCTCCGCTCTCAGTTACATCCCTTGACCCTTGGCTGCCTTGGCGGTCATACGCAATATCAATATTGTCAGAGATTAGTGTAAGAATATTTTACAAAATTTATATATATCTCACGTGCACTCTTCTCCAAAAATATTTTTCCTTCTGTTTTTTTTTTTTGTTTAGCTCACAGTCTAAGAACTGCGAAACGTGATAGAGGAGGCACTGGCTGCTCTGACGAGCCGCCACTGATGTAGAATTTAGTAAATTTTCGTTATACTATATTAGCAATAGTATTAATGAGGTTTTTTACACGTTTGAGTTGTTGAGGGCAATTTTAAACCCATGGAAAAGGTTAAAAACAATTTTCTTTTTAACTTTATAAGACTAAACGCGAAATTTTTGTTAAAGGCTATAGCGGGATAAGGTGGTGAAATCTGCCCCAGCGGATCTACAATTACCGATAAAATCGGTTTCGTCCCATTTTTTCGAAAATAAATTCGTACGACCGCAGTTTTTATCCAAAAAGTTCCACAAACCTTTATTTTTTTATTATCAATAATCATGGATTTTTGCAGATTTTTACCTCTAAAATTGGGGTCAAGAGAGGCCTTTTTATTTTTCAAATTACTTTTAGGTTAGAAACCCTATTTTTTTTTTTTTTTTTTTTTTTAACCATTGTTTTTAAATCTTTCTTTTTTCGTTCTTTCGAATGGCACAATCAAAATATCCCATTTTTGCCACTTATTTAAGGCATAACCTCAAAATTCAAGGGCGCAATACTTACCCATACAATTAAAAATAGTCCAGGACTCATTTCCAGTTGAAAACATGACTACAGGATTGATTTTTGCGTTTTAAAAATCTAAAAAACTAATTTTTTTCGGTATTGATATATGTATAACCTTAAAATTAAAGAGCGCAATACTCACCCATATGACCACAAACACTCTAGGACTTATTTTTAGGTGAAAACATTCTTTTAGTATCGATTATTACGTCTCAAAACTAAGTTTTATGACATTTTGTCCATATATTTAAAGCATAACCAGAAAAAGGCCTAAGACAGAAAGTCTGTCTTGCTTGCATTACTTGTAGTAGTACTGAGAATGGAAATGATTTATTTTACAACTCTGTAGGTAATTAAATTTAAAAGTGTGGCCTAGGGATAATTTTTTTTTGTGTTGTAAACTATAATTTATCTTATTTTCAAAAGTATTCAGAGTCGAAATCTCCAAAAAAAATTGAGTTTTGGAGGTATGCAACCCATTAAAAATTAAAAAGTGATAGTGTATTGACGAAGTAGTGCACTACGCACTACTCTGATTTAGAATCGAAGGATCAAAATGTTTTAAAACCTATTACCCAGAGGGACTAGCACTAGTTCTGCCCAGCCCTGGGGTGGAGTGTTTCACTCGTGTCCGTTCAATCTAAAAAATTGCCAACACAATTAACCCATTTCGAAAGCCCATTCGGAGTTAGGCGAGTCAACACAGCGGGGGGCGTCTATCACCCGGAGCATCGGCTCGAAACGGACAGAAGAAGCGAAGCCGCTCCCGCTCCCGCTTATGAATATAACAATGGTTGTTTGAGGAACGGGCGCTTTTATGGTCGGGGGGAAATCCCCGATTCGGGTTGTTTATGTCGGCGGCGACATTACCTCCATCGGCACATAAATAAAGAAATAAACTAACAAAGGCATTACATATTGGTCGCCGATTGTGATTCGGTCCCTCTGCTCCTCCATTCCAGATTGCGTCCACGGCTACGAGTACGACCGCCGCTGGTACGAGGAGACTGTCATAACCCAGGAGGATTGGGTCTGCGAGAAGGCGCTCTACGAGACCAACGTGTTCGTGGTCAGCCGCGTCACGGAGGTGGTCGGGACGTTCGTCTTCGGCTGGCTGGGCGACACGTAAGGAACTAATCCAATTCGATTCAATTCTTGTCCGGAGAGGTCATAGCATTTTATTTTATTTTACTTTTTGTGTGTAGTGATTCATTGGCCGGCTCCTTCAGAATTGTAAATCGAACCGAAACGTTTTATTTAGCACTCGGATCCCATCACCTCAAAAGTTCATCGGAGGAGGACCGCTCCTTGGGTCTGGGTTTTTTTGGGTGGCTTTCTTCTACCCATTACAGAACGACAATTTTTTCCCTTCTTTTCGGGCTCCTTTATGTATTGGTTCTGTTGTTGCTGGTTCTCACGAACAGGGAAATTTTGTCAACGTTGCAAACTCTTTTATGTTAACAAAATCCCCGATGTCACAAAGGGAAGAAATGGACATATTCTGTGATCGAAATTGCTTTTTGAACAAATTTTAAAAGACAGCTGACCGTTGTCTGTTCCGAATTGTGTTTGGTTGTAACGAAAGCAATTTTGAAAATTTTCGATGACCACCTTCATTTACAGGCATTTATTTATTTCTGTAACAGATTTCAGCTCTACCGATTGTCCTATAAAGCGATTCATAATTTAATGGTCCCAACGTTAATGTATTGTAACTTGACTTATTCTTTTCTACTTGTCTGTCCTATCCAATTGTTTATAGTTGAAATATTACCTACTTGGCAGCATTGCAAAGAGTTTCAATAATCGGATCTTTTTAATAAACGCGATTATAACTCTACTACAATAGCAGTGATACCCGAGTAAAAGTCAACATTTTATCTAGGCTTGTGCACGGGAATCGAAGATGGTATCCTAGGGTTTTTGGGGTCGCTGATTACGATGAGCGGGTCGGTTAGTCTCCATTACGTCAAGTTCAAGATCATTTGAAGGTCAAACGGTGAAAAAACCTTCCAAAAATCTGCAAAAATTCACGGACATGTTTTTCAGGTCGCTGAATCCGAATCCGGTATTTATTTTTACTTTGCATGCATCCTCGAGGTTATTCAAGGTCATTTGAATGGGTTTTGAGAAAAATGCTAAGTACCATCCGAAAAATCTGAAAAAATTCATACGTATGTTTTTGAGGACCCTGAATCTGAATCTGAGGTCAGTCGGCCTCATTTCAAGGTCATTTGAAGGTCAAACGGTCAAAAAACCTTCGAAAAATCTGAACAAATTCATAGACGTGTTTTTGAGGTCGCTGAATCCGAATCCGGTGTTCATTTTTACTTTGTATGCATCCTCGAGGTCATTCAAGGTCATCTTAAGGCAGGTATTCTGGTTCTATGGCACAATTGTACATTTCGCAGATTGGAATTGTTACCATTACTTGGTAAATATTGAATAATATATATGAAAAAAACTTGTCAGATAGACAGCCTGGATTCTACTTTTTTACCTGGATTCTGCAGTTATTCTCCAAAGAATCTTTTGTGGTATACATCTCATTAATACATAACATGGTAACAATCTCAATCTGCGAAATGCACAATTGTGCCACAGAACTAGAATACCTGCCTTGAGATGACCTTAAATGACCTCGAGGATGCATGCAAACTAAAAATGAACACCGGATTCGGAACACGTCCATGAATTTTTTCAGTTTTTTGGAAGGTTTTTTAACCGTTTGACCTTCAAATGACCTTGAAATGAAGTCGACTAAGATTCAGATTCAGGATCCTCGAAAACATACGTATGAATTTTTTCAGATTTTTCGGATGGTTATTAGCATTTTTGTCTCAAAAGCCCCTCAAATGACTTTGAATGACCTCAAGGATGCATGAAAAGTAAAAATAAACACCGGATTCGGATTCAGCGACCTCAAAAACATGTCCATGAATTTTTTCAGATTTTTGGAAGGTTTTTTGACCGTTTGACCTTCAAATGACCTTGAACTTGACGTGATGTAGACTAACCGACCCACTCATCGTAATCAGCGACCCCAAAAACCCTAGGATACCATCTTCGATTCCCGTGGACAAGCCTAGATAAAATGTTGACCTGTGTAATGGTATCTATTGTAAAATTTAATTCGATCGTTATTTGATTATGCGACTTACATTATGCAGGAAATACTCTTAAGGAGACTTTTACTTTCTAAATTGGAAAAAAAAGACAATTTTATTTTAAAAAAAACTATATATTTATGGTTATAATTTTTTTAAATACATTGTTAAGAAGGTTTTGAGGTATACAAAAAAAATTGTTTTGAAGTATACCAAAAAAAATTTGTTTGCCACTTTTAATTGTTTTTTACCCCTGCAGAGGGTGTCGTCCAAAAGATGCATTTTAATTTGGGAGACACTTTTCTGCCTTCTTGTAACAATTTTTTTTTAAATTCCAAAGGGATTCAATTCGTGAGACTTAACACTAATACATAAACTTTTAAAAAGTTAATTTTATTATATTTTTATGGCCTTTATACGCGATTTTATAAAAAGTTCGAAAAAACGCCTGTTTTGGGGGTGAATTTACCTCTGTGCTAAAAAGGTGGGATGGTTTTTTTAGCTTTTTAGAGGTTTATTTAGTAGTTGTGTATATAAAGTATCAAAAAAAATTTGGTTTACTGAGATTGGTTTAGTAGATTTTGAGAAAAATGTCTCCCAGTTTTGAAAAATGTGATTTCGAGAAAAACGCGTTTAAAGTATTTTTACTGTAATATTATAGAATAAAATGGTCATATTGTGGTTATAAATACAGCTATAACTTCGTTTCTATTTCGAATTTCTTAATAAAATTTTAGGACAGTATTTCTATGATACTAAAAATTTTAACGTAAAAAAATAAAATCGATTTTTTGAAAATTTAGAAAGTAAAAGTCCCCTTATATTTAATTTGTGGTTCAGATTGTTCTTTAAATATTTGAAGTACTGTACTATGTCTGATTAGTAAATTGTAATAAGAAACAGCGTTTTAAAGCTATCACTGAGAAAAGAGTTTATTTATAATTCAAGAAATTTGGTCATAGTTAATAATTTTAGAGTAGAAAATGGCATAATAAAAATAAATAAATTTGGATAATGTTAACAAGCTTTATTGATTTCAATTATGAGCTCTGTTAACTTTTATTAAATTTATTAGTAGTTAATAATGTAATAAATAATAAATTCTTTTGTCAGTGCATAAAATGTATTTTTTAATAGACATAAACTTCTTTATAATTTTTAAAAATCCGGTTTTTGGAACTTCAGCTCAGCATCAAACATTTTCTTACTATCTTTAATTCACACTGAATTGTTCAAATGCTCCAACATATATATTTCTAAATAGTAAATTATATATATTAATAAAACGAAAATTTTGTTTAATACGTGCGAGTAATAAAGTGAAATCATAGTGCAATTTCCGATTCAAATATTTCGTTCGTTTGGTTCGGGTTAACATTAACAGATCGCTTTCAAATTTTGTAGGAATTTTTTTGAATTTATCTTGAAGATATTTCTGGGGTTAGATTAAAGAAATTCAAAAGTCGCGTTATTAAGAACCACCCGGATATACAAACTTATTATCAAACCGTAATTAACAGAATCTAGTTCTACTGCCCGAAATTTTACTTTTAGCTTTGGGACTTTTGAAGACAACAGCAGCAGCAGTTGAAGGTGTAGAGTCTTTAAATAATGAATATTTGATGCATGTGTATTTTGTACTGTATTCTTGATCCAAAAATAAAAATATTCATAGCCAAGTTAAATCAATAAAAGTGAATTTATTCATTTCAGGTACGGCCGAAGAGTCGCTTATTTTTCGAGCGTTATCTTCGTGCTGATGGGGCGTGTGCTATCGATATTTACAACGTCCAATTTCGCCTGGTTTATCGTTGCAATTTCCATTGCCGCCTTCCCAATTAGCAGCTTTTTCATGGCAGCCGTGGTGATAGCGATGGAAATATCCCGAGAGTAAGTCTCAGCCATTTCGCCTGGATGCATAAAGTCTTGCTAAAAAATTAAACTATTTCGTCCCGAATTCAGTGACGACCGGACTAAGATTTCCATGATACAGAATTTGGGATGGTCAGCGGGGACGTGCTTAATTCCTTTAGTTTACTGGGGACTGCGGGACTGGTATCCTTTCATGTGGTTTACAACCCTGCCAGCTCTGGTAATTTTTATATTTCACAAGTGAGTTTCTGTCGTAGTTGGCGGTGGCATTTCCAGAGGAGGAATTAAGTAAAGAATGATTCCATTTATCTCTTTCGAGGTACATGATAGAGTCACCACGATGGCTTATAAGCCAGAAGCGTTTCGCTGAGGCCATTGTACAATTCAAGAAGATAGCCACAATCAACAGGCGGAGTTTCGACATGAACGAAAAGGAGCTGGCTGATATGTATTCGACCGTGAAACAGGATAAAACGTATGGAATTATGTCGCTCTTTAGCGCAAAGCGACTCGCCTGTAACACGCTCATTATGGGGTTCAGTTGGTAAGTTTTCGTAAAAGATCACTAAAAATTATGCAGGACTAACTATGGGAATTCTGAAGATCTTTTCTTATCTAAAAGAGATCTTAAGATACTTTGCGTTCGTAAGCAGAAACATAAAGGAAAAACAAAATAACAACGAAACAGAACAGCAGAACAAAAGATTATTAAAAATACTATTTTTGCAGCACCTCCACAGGTGTTCTGTTTTTGTCGCTACCTGGCGCTGCAGAATAACACACAATAAAACAGCTTTAAAAGCAGAATCACAATTTTTAATTATCTCCAATATTTCAGCATATTTATCGCTTTTGGCTGCTTTTATTTTTGGTCTAGCTGGGCAATAAAAAATTCCAAATTTTTTCATATTTGGGAATTTTTTTATAAATGGCGACGAACTATAAGAGAATCTTGCGAATTGCTAAAGTTAATTCAGATTCGATGATACTTAGCAAATTTCTAAAACGAAAATTTCTTTTTGAAAATATCTTGATATAGTACACCATATAGATTTGAAAAAGTTTAAGATCGCCAATTTTTCCATAAAAGTAACAGAGCATGAATGAAAAATCGACCTATAATATATCGAAATGTATTGAATTACATAAGCTGTGATTTTGGTACTAATTTAAAAGTAGCTCTCTTCTAGACTTTGGTCTTTTAAGTAGCTAACAATTTTGTTATCTTCCTCAGATTTTTAATTGTTCAAGGCTATTTTTTCAAATCTAAACTCACACTGTTAATTACGAATCTAAATTCGCATAGAGTTTTTAAGAAAAATAGGATTTAAAACTAATAGAAAAACACGTTTTAGTAATATTTTACATCAAAAAACTAGTGGATATAGAAACTAGTAATGTGATTAAAATGAAATTTCGTACTTTAAACTATTACATAAAAATAAATAAGCTGAAAAACATAGTAATGAAGATTGGTACTGGAGCAGGCTTATTACCAGTGTCTTATGAAAGACCTTAATAGTTGCCAATAAATCATATTTTATATAGAGTGATCCAAAAGTATGGAAACGGCTAAATAACTTTCGAGGAATGCATTTTGGACAAAAAAGTTTTAGACAAAAGTCTTAGGAATTTTCCCTGGCTATGCAATGGTTGCCGTAGATTTGACCTTGACCATGGCCTTTAAGGTCATTTCAAGGTCAAGTTTACTTTTTTAAATTGGAACCCATATTTTCGACCACAGTCCATTTCTGAGAGCGGAAAATTTTACGTAAGACTACGGGCATAACCATGACCTCGAAAGTCATATCAAGGTCAAGATCGCTCTTTAAAAGAGAACCTGCATTGTTACTGCGGATTTGTAAAGAGTGGAAGTTTTACGTCCGAATGTGACCTTGAACATAACCTTGATCCTGGTCATAACCTTGACCATGGGCTCGAAGGTCACATTAAGGTCAAGGTGGTTTTTTAAAGAGGAAGCCATATTTTCGGCCACGGAAATGGAAAGACTATGACCTTGATCATGACCTCGAAGGTTATATCAGGGTCAAGATGGTTCTTTAAAGGGGAACGTAAAGTTTTCCGCTCTTTCAATTTCCGTGGCCAAAAATATGGTTTGTCCTTCAAAAAACCATGTTGACCTTGATATGACCTTCGAGCTCATGGTCAAGTTCAAGGTTGTGGTCAAGGTCACATTTGGACATAAAGATTCCACTCTTTCCAAATCCGCAGTAACAATGCAGGTTTCCCTTGAAAGAGCCATCTTGACCTTGATATGACCTTTGAGGTCATGATTAAGGTCATAGTCGGACGTAAAATTTTCCGCTCTTTCCATTTCTGTGGTCGAAAATATGGATAACCATTTAAAAAAGTCAACTTGACCTTGAGATTACCTTCAAGGCCATGGTCAAGGTCAAATCTATGGCAACCATTGCATAGCCAGGGCGAATACCTAAAACTTTTGTCTAAAACTTTTTTCTCCAAAATGCATTTCTCGAAAGTTATTTAGCCGTTTCCACACCTTTGGATCACCCTGTATAGCCGTAGCTGAGGGTGTAAGGCTTCATTTGAATTTTTTTTGTTGAGTTCTTTCGAAGCTTCATTATTTTTGAATAAATTATCAAAAAATAGCAATTTTCGCGTTTTTACACTATTTAACCTTATTTTTCTCAATAACATCATATGGAACATTTTCGTCTTCGGATTCGCAAACTACACAAAAAATCATGTAGGTATAATCTGTCACTTACCCGAAAGAAAAGAGTTGGATATCTGTGTAATTTGCTGTTTAGGTACTTAATTAAAATATACATTAATTTTGACTACGCCAATGATGGTTTTAGTTTTTAATTAGCTCTCATTTGGTATTTAACCCATTAATGCGCAAAACGAGGATTTTGTGCACGCAAGTTCACTTGTACGATTCGAATAGCATATTGGGGCTGATATTTTTGGTCATTTTTCTTCTCAAAGTCAATTATCTTGACGTTGCTGCTATTGAATAATCATACAACCATCAGAAATCGCGGTCCGAATGTCTAAACTTTCCAAAACCATTGTTTTGAATGCTTTTTTTTTTGCTTTGGTTTTTGCAAAATGGCCATAATTTTACAGCAATGTAATAAAAAATTCGTGATTTTTTTACATTAAAAGTATCAACTTCACACAAAAAAATTATAGAACAGAAAATGCTTCAAAATAGCCAAAGAATACATATAAATTCTTTCAGAATTTGTTGTACTATTTGTGGGTTTTTGGATTTGGGCAATTTTTTAAAAATCCAAAAATGTCCTGAAAAATTCTGAAAAAATGCACATGTGTACCTTGCTAATTATAAGCACTTTTTGTCATATGAAGTTTATTCATATAATTCATCCTTTTTGAGTAAAAATATCACCAATTTTTTTTATGATGAAAAGAGCATCCTCAAAAACCCCTTATATACGAATTTGGAAGAAAATCGCCCCAATTTGCTATTCGAATCGTACAATTGAACTTGCGTGCACAAAATCCTCGTTTTGCACATTAATGGGTTAATTAGCACTCAGAGCGCACCTGTTTCATAAAGTACACAAATAGGTTTTAACCTAAATATTGCGACAATTCGCAAGATTCACTAGTAAATTCTAGGTCTTATATTGGGTACTCGTAAGACGCAATAACATTCCCAAATCCCAAAACGATGGCCTGCTGCGTATGATATTAAAGCTGTATCGCATAAAAACGTCCGAAAAGGATACATTTAACTCATATAAGCCTCTTTAAGCAATTTGGTCAGAAAAACTCAGATGTGTCCTTATTTGCCTAGGTGTGTGGTGGCCGTCTCCTACTTCACGCTGTACTTGTTTAGTGCCCGTATGGGCGGGAATCCATTTTTAAATTTCTTGCTGCAGAGCCTAGTGGAAGTGCCCTCGTACTTTGTTGGGAAATATTTGGGTGAGTATTCAAATCCCTTGCAGGCAGGCCGCACTTGTTTACGGCTGCGGTTCCTGTCGCCTCGCCAACTGCATGCCACAGAAACCTCTCTGCGGTGGTGTGCAGCCTCTGCCGCTGGCATTTTTACACCGCCACTGCTGTTGGCCGTGGCCAAAATCTTTAAATTTCAAGTGAAATAAACGTATTTTTTTCGTTTAAGGTGATACAATTGGCCGCAGGCTGACAAGCAGCAGCTCCTTCCTCTTGTCTGGGATTGTTTGCATACCTATATTGTTTATAGCACCACGTGAGTATTCGCAGGACTTTTCTACCCATTTCCACTCACCCTTCACCCTTCCGTCCGCAGATCTTGAATACGAGATGGCCGTCGTCGTTCTGGCCACTTTTATTAAATTTTTGAACGGAGTTACATTTTTCGTCGTAAACTTGCAAGCCATGGAGCTGTATCCAACGTGCCTGCGCCAGACGGGAATTTCCATAGGATCAATTTTGGCAAATGCTGTGGGCGCCCTGGCACCCTATTTCGTCTACCTCGGCGTAAGTTATGACATTCGTTATCCTTATTACATTTTGACCGCCCTGTTTGTCACCGGCGGTATAACTTCCCTGTTCGTGCCCGAAACGCTGCACCAGAAGCTGCCAGATTCCATGCAGGATGCTCTCGTTTTTGGACGAGATCAGGTAAATTATATGAATATCAGTTTTAAAATTCTTTTTTCACTTAATACAATTTATTACTAGAAATTCTGGAGTTTACCGAAATCACCGCAGCAAAAGGAAGTTAACGACGACGATGAAATAGAGAAATTAAACCAAAAAGTATACAGTAGCTGATAATGGTAGAAATTTAGAAACCAAGTTACCTTAGAGGCTTTTATAAAGCTAAGCAGTATTTAGCATATTTCTGTACATTTCTGTGTATAATTAAACTAAAAGAACAAAGCTGTGTTTTTACATTGAGTATTTGTCTGTTCTAAGTAGGTATCTGTCTGTTTGTCCGTGCATGATCAACCAAAAACTGTGGGACAAATTTTTCTAAAATTGCTTCCGTTGAATTTCTTAGGATCCATGTTAAAATCTGCGGTATGACGTAAAAAGCCTGGGTATACTATTGTGATCAAAAAGTAAAGCCAATTTGTTTATAACTTTGAACATTTTTAGTTGTTCTTCCAAATCTATATCATCCCCTTCAAAGTAGTCTCCGACCGATAGAATACACCTATGCCAGCGATTTTTCCAATCCTCGAAACACTTTTTAAACTCGATGATTGGAATGGCCTTCAGTTCCTTCTTCGATTTTTCTTTTATCTCATCAGTAGATTCAAAACGGTGTCCCCGAAGCCGTCTTTTGAGCTTAGAGAATAGCCAGAAGTCACATGGAGCTAAATCGGGCGAATACGGTGGTTGTGGAACGACATGCATTGAATTTTTGATGAAAAAGTCTAGAAGAACCAATGCAGTGCATTGCAAGAAATTGACTATTGGAACCAATCAAGATGCGACTCTTCCCAAGCACAATTTTTCCAACCAACGATTTTTGAGCACTAAATCTTTGATTTTGTTGGTATGTTGATTGATGTTGATGGTCGTCCAGGACGCTCTTTATCTTCAACGCTTTCTCTATCTTCTTTGAACTGTTTTTACCACTTGTAAACATTTTTTTCAGACAAAACCTGATCGTCGAAGGCCTTCTGCAACATTCTAAACGTTTCTGCAACAGAAATTTCATTCCGCAAACAAAATTTAAATCAACCTCTTTGCTCAATTAAATCACACATTGTAAAAATCGAAAATTTTGCTCAGAAAACACAATGAAGCTAACCAAACAAATAACGTACTGGCGTGAAATTTTAGTCGAATCGATCGATGTACCCGCACAATTTAAATTCAAAATTAGCTTTACTTTTTGACCACAGTAGTATGATTTCTTTGTGAACAGATATCCTTTGAAGTTAACCCCAATCTTTATTGTAGAATTAATCAATAAAAAATTAAACATAATAAATTAGAGGTATTGTAATAATAATAATACAATATTTAATATACGAAATAATTGAATAGCCTAATTATTAAAATCTATTAATAGCTACGAGCGTTTCAGGAAATCCATTTTACTCTTTGTAAATCAATTTTTGTGGAGTATATTTTTGAAGATCAGTCAAGTTTTTTTTTTTGATACATTTTTTTTTATTTTTCGCTTTTTAGTAGTTTACGCACCCAGAGAAATTTCTAGTCAAAAATGACTAAATAATGTCGAACTTTAAACACACTGACGTTGCTGACACCAACTATTTCTTTGCTGTATTTATATATAAATTTTAAAATCTCTTTTCTAAACGCCTGTTTATATATTTTTTGATTACTTATATAAGGTACCTTATGTTCCATCTAATACAAGCTTTTATTTCGAAATTCAAAATGCGGCTTCAATATGGCTGCGATTACTATGAAAATCGGTACATAGAGGTTTTCAAGGTCGTTGATTGCGAGCTTTTATTTGAAATTTGGAAACTCATGATAGTTATCACAATATTGCGACAAAAAATGGTTAAGAAAATATTACGACACAATACGAGATTTCCGAGAAATTCGGTATAATTTCTAAATTGATTATGTTACATATGCAAGCAGAGTAATCTTCATCAAGGACAGAAGGTTTAAGACCTTACTCATTATAATTTTGATTAGTATTATACCGAAATGTTGTGCTTTGGTATGAGCTGATATGTTTTGTATCTCTAGTGTATTTAGAAGATACCGTGGTACAAAATGAGGAACATTTTTAGTATCTGAAATGTACTTTATGTCTTCGTATACCTTCATTCGCTGAATGAAACCGAGCACCTTTGCTGTTATAATAAAATTGAATACGTAAGTTCAGTAGACCAATCCTGAAACATCTGCTGTTTTAATGGGACAACAGGAACGCGTTCCATTACATAATATATTCCTCTATATAAACGGCGCAGTTTAGAGAGCTGAGTTGAATAAAATTTCACTTTATATTCAGGCACTCAGACAAGGAATCTTAACGCAAGAATCCCCATCGAATTTATTGTTTCAATTCACTTAAACCAAAACGAATCAAATTTACAAGGCATTCACCATAATCGCCGAGCTTTAAAACCAAGTTTCCGAACCTTGTGGTTCCTGGGCTGAGGGGGGCGGGGCAGAGTTAGTCGAAAGTTGCTGACAGAGCATGGGAAAATATTTTTAGGGGCACGTAGCAAAAAAGAGTCCGGGACTCTTAGGCAAACATTTCTCCTGTCATTTTGTCATCTCCCTCATGACAAAATTTTAATTTGGGAATATGGCTGGAATTCGAATCATCTGACCCTCATCCTATAAAAAATAAAAAAAAAGTGCTCTCAAAGAATATTTTAGTATTCTGTGGTGGTTTGCATTCTTTAAAACGCTTTTAACTTTTTTGACTGGCAGCGAAGAAGGCGGCATCCATGAGTTTTTTTTTTTTTTGGGAGTCCCGAAACATACAGAAGCCACCCGCAAAAAAGGATCAGACCGACAGGAACATTTTTCAACTTTTTTGCCATAAGCGAGCATACCTTTGAGTGAATTTTAAATCCCCCAAGAGAGACCGCCAAAGGGAAGCCAATAGAACGCACAAAAGTGCGTAGAAGTAAGTTCGTTAAACTACCAAAATCCTGTTCAATGTCTATCCCACGGGAGTGCTCTGGAAGAATTCCTTTTTGAAACTTATTCAGGGCAACGGCGAAAGGTTCATTGAAATTTCATTGCGATGTGACAGCCTTTCTACGACGCGACGATGTGCAGCCCTTTGCACCATTTAAAAATATTTTTGTTCACAAACTTCTTCGCGTCGTGGTCGTTTGGATTTTCAAGCAGTTCGATTTTCCCAAATTTAATTAAAATTTCCAAACTTTTGGACACCACAGAGATTTGTTTTTTTGGTAGGCTTTATACATGTTGACTTTAATTATTCGTTACTGAAGGAATTTGTTATTTGGGAAAACTGAAGTTCATCTTCCATTTACGAATAAGTTTCAAACTATGGTTTAGTTATATGGTATTTTTTCATATCATACATTGAGTTAAAAATTCAATTTTGCTTTACGAACGCATCACGAACGTCAAAACAGAGCAACGTACGCATCATGACAATCGATAATATTGGATATTTATCGACTAAGCTTTTATGCAAATTATGGAGCGAAGTTCTACAAGCCATGTCCTTCAACTCTGTCCAGAAAGCATAATCCTTCTTCACTTCACTCTAAAAATCACAGAATCTCGACGAGCAGAAACCTCGACATGATACAATTTCGATTAGAAATACTTCGATTAATTTCGATAAATCTCGACACATCCTTGCCTATGAACTAAAAATTTTCCTTATAAAGGGTGTTTTTTTAGCTGCATGAGAAGTTTCGATGGTTGTTGTCTTTGGTTTGACAGTTGAGAATGTAATACTGTGTTGACATTTCTGTTCAGTAAGGTTTGGCAATTCATCATGAATCGTTTAACGCCAGAACAACGCTTCCAAATTGTGGAAATGTACTTTTAAAAAAATAAATTTGTTCGCGAAGTTCATAGAGCACCTCGTCCAACATAATCGGCCTAGTGAGCAAGCAATTCGTACAGTTATTGATCGTTTTCGCACTAATTTTACTCTTCTCGATTCAAAACCAATTTGTTTCCAAAAATTAATCAGCTAAACATCGACGACATTTGGTTCCAACAAGATGGCGCAACTTGCCATACAGCGCGCTTAACTATCAATTTATTTCAAAATCAATTTGGTGACAACTTCATTTCCAGAAGTGGTGCTGTTAACTGGCCCCCTCGTTCGTGCTACTTAACGCCTCTCGATTACTTTTTAAAGGGCCATGTTAAGTCATTGGTTTATGTCGACAAACCAGCAACTCTTGAAGCATTGGAAGCCAATATTCAAGCCACCATTGAAGCCATACGGCCAGATTTATTGGAAAAAGTAGTGAAAGATTGGACTGATCGAATGGACTATGTAAATGCCATGAAATTATCTACCAGATTATAATAATAAAAAATTCATTCCAACAATATTTCTGTCTCGTATTATTATTTAAAGTTCTCAAACTCTTAAAAAAACACGCAGTATAAGATATCTATTAACTGAAGATTTTCTTAATGCAATTAGTGCATAATTGACTAAAGATTTGTCTTCTAGAAAATGGCTATTAAATTAAAAAAATTTCTTATACAAAATGTTTATCAACTGAAATATTATTTTTATTTATTTGTCGTATTTTTTTATTTATGAAATATTATTTTTATTTATTTGTCGTATTTTTTTATTGTAGAGATTTTGGTAAGTCTAGATTTTGGTTAGTCGAGACGAAAGATAGGCTAGATTTTCGTGATCGGTATTTTAAAAATCGCAATCCCTTTTCATGACTATTGGTTGCGTCTTTCCACTCTTATAAAAAGTGGGCCGTTGGACCTTTATATAAAGGTAATCTCGAGTGACTCTACTCATTGATCGTGTTGTCTCAACACAATTGTTTGCTTGCGTAGTGGATTCCTGGCTGTACGAATAGTGCGTGAACCGACTCATCTATTCTTGAGGTTAAATTTCAGAAGCACTATTCCCACTTTTATGGAGTGACATGATAGTGATACAATTTTCTTTCACGATTCTTTCTGATGCCAACAAAATTTAAGTGTTGAATCCTCCCCACATCTTGAAACGAATAAATATACCGATTTTGATTAATGAAAAGAAAAATAATGAAAAGTGTACAATTATAAAAACGACACAAAGATGATATAAAAATTTTGAATTTATGAAGTTGCGGGGGGATGATGTATATTGTCATAGTTCGACTTTCAAATTAAAATCATTTAATTTTAGTCGAACACTTATTTTTATTCGAAAGTGATTAGTTTTGACATTTCTGAAATGAGCAAATGAGTTACCTATAATCAACTTACAAATTCTTTAAAATAGAGCACTAAAAAATCATAAAATTAGTGCCGGAGAAGAATTTGATTTGCATAATTTTGGCCTTCAAAGATTCGGATAAAGTAGACTAGAATTAAAAAGCTACCTATTGATCATGAAGTAGTCTGGATACTTTTTTTAAAATTTATTATATCCGCCAACGAGCATCGAATTTAAAAACATCTTCGTCAGTTTTCATTAATTTATTTCAAAACGTTCACTTTTAAATTAAGTAGTACTTTTGATCATCCGACTTTGATTCAAAAATGTCCCTCCTCGCCTTCTACAAAAAACCCTAGATACTAATTTTCAAATCCATAGAATTTAGTATTTCAATCGCCATCTAGAGTTCCGAACTCTCAAAAGAAAAATCGGAATGAGCAACCCTGAAAACCCTCTCGTAGCAATTTTTAATAAAATATTTGAAGTTTTATGATTTAACTACTATCTTCAATTTCAAAAACTTTCAAATTCTAATTTTCTGAAAAATTCCAGCAAAACAAAAATGATGTTTTGGCCTATTTTTTGGCCTCCTAGGGCTTTTTCGATCCCTTCGGGGTTCCTAAGGGGGTTATCGGACCCGCTTTACAACATAGTGAAAAAAAAAATGTGTGTCACATGTCATGTTCCATGCCACATCACGTGTCATAAGCCGTTAATTCGGCTTGCAATAGACTCTTCGTTAATTTGGCACTCGTAAACAAAACAAAAATGAGGTTTTGTCCTATTTTTTGGCTTCCTAGGGCTTTGTCAACCTCTTCGGAATTTCTAAGGGGGGTTATCGGACCCGCTCTACAACAGGGTGCAAAAAAAAAAAAGTTCGTGTCACATGTCATGTTGCATGTCACATCACGTGTCATTAGCCGTTTAGTCACATTTTACGGCATGCAAAATACTCGTCAACGATTTGGAACCGGTCAGCTAAGTTCGAAATATATTTAGAAGCATTAATTGTTATGATAATTGAAATTTTATTTTTTGCAATTATTTTGACCAGAGTGAAAGAGTTTAATTTTTTCCAATTTTCTACTGAATACGTGATTTTTTTAAATTTAATAATAAATTTAAAATTTATGAATAAAAGTATATGCTTATTATGTTTTTGGGTATCTGCAATCGGTTGTATTTAATTTGATTCCCAAATCATTCATTTGCGATAAATTCGCGAACGAATTAAATTTTCAGTTCTTGAAATTTTCGATTCAATTCGCGAATCGAATTTTACTAGAAAAAGAATCGAATAATAAAATTCGTGAGCGAATCAAAAAATTTAATTCGCGTGGGATCCATTCGCAAACGAACGAATCAAATTTTTTGATTCTCCGTACCCTGCTAAGTACAATAAAATCTAGTTGACTATCATATTTGAAAATGTTTGAAACATGTATATGTTGATTATCTGTTGTTGAATTCCATCCAGAGAAATTCGCAGCAAACACAAACTGCAAACCTACATACCTACACATGCATATCCTCGAATTGAGCTCATTTTTAATAAAAATACTTTAAAATGATACCAAATTAATGGAGCCTTATAAAGTTACATCTTGGTCCTGAAATGCATAAAAAAGACTTACGTTTACAATTAACAGACATAAAGTAAAAAAGTGAGACATTCTAAGGACCTGTGTAAATTATGACTAAAATTTAGACTTAGCAGAAGCTGCATAATTGTTGGAATATGTCCCAAATCAGGCTAAATTGTAGTCGTTTGACCTTACAGAAAAAAATTACCCAATGACAAAATTTTAGCCACAATTCGCATAGGTCCTAAAATATGAAATAAAAGACAGTTTCAATTCGATATGTTTTTATATTTGACTAACTGACAGGCTCGAAGAAGATTTTCGTTCGCTCAGATTTCAAAGACATTTGTTTTTTTTTCTTTTCGTAAAAAAATTAATCCACTTTTAATTATAATATGTACAAAAGCAATGGGAACACAATGCATATTTATAGAAATCCTAATAATTAAAAAACGGTGTAACATTCGTAAGTGTACGGTACGAAATTAAAGCTAATTCCAGAAAATAACAACAAAGTAACTCGATTATTGTTTCCTAGCTCTTCTTACGCTTAATACATTTATGAAAATACAAAAAGAATTTCTATCAGTCAAAATAAATTTTTGTCCTTAATATTACAGAGAAATTACTTTTTTCTTTCATTATTATTTTGTTTATTATTACTCTCCTTCTAAATTTTAATGATTTGCCATTCGAAAGCGTTTTTTTTAATCGATTCACCTTTTTGTCTTCTCTACCACCTCTAAAGTAACCTTTCGGCTCTCATTTTTTTTTCAAATTTTTTTATTTTTTTGTCCATTTATGAATTTGTAATCGAATAATTTTTCTAATGTTAGAATTATTTTGACTTTGATGAAATCATTGCGAAATGGATAACTTTTCTTTTAATTCTCTCTTTTTTGTTGCTATTATTTAATAAAGATGTTACTTATTAAAATTTCACTCTATCTACAGTTTTTTAATGGCTAGATGGCTTTATACAGACGTTCTAATATAAATAAATAACTAAGTTGATCTATATATATTTTTTTTTTACATTTCTCTTATTTTCTTGTCGATTTGAACGTCTTATTTACAGATTTTTTTTTTATTTTTCATTTTCATAAAAATCGAAATGGTGAGTTTTAATTCTCGTAATTGATGTATTGCTTAAGTTTTTCGTTTTTCGTTTAAACGCTTTTTCGTTAGATTTCATTCGCAAGTTGTATTATGTGTTTTTCATATAAATTATGATATTGTTGTTGTAGGACTGTTGTCTTATCAAATCGATGTTTATTAAATGATCGATCAAAACAGCACAGTTTTATCCTCACAGTTTAGTTTTAAATATTTCTGTGTTTTTTTGAGTTATTGAAAAAATAAAAGTAGTTTAAAAAAAGGTCTATTATATTACATCACTCGTTGTTGTGGAAGAAGGTATGTCATCATAATGTAAACGCTACTACGCACATTTTATTCTTTTCTTTGATACAAACATCAAAAGGTTGTGTGAACAAGAAAAACTTTAACGAATTAAACGCAATTTGATTCTGGAGAAGCGGCTTGCTTAATGGGATTTTTTTACGTGACAAGTAAAGCGCGTGGCAGCTTCATTCATGTTCAAGTGGCTTTTCCACTAGAGAGTGCGGTGTCGCACGGATATTAAACGCAAAACACTGCAAAAGTAGCATAAAATGTAGGAATAAAAGTGAAACTCTTTTAGAGTTGTGATGCTTTCAGCTTAAACCAAGAAAAAACACTTTAATACATTTTTATATTCATACTAATTCGACTAGAAATGATAAAGAATTCAAAGAAGCATGCAGCTTTAGTTTTTTCACAATATTTTAATTCAAGATCTTTTATCAAGATTTATATGCAGTTTATTATTTTAGAAGAAAGAACGGTAATTTTTTGTTCCTATAAATTGATTGAAATTATTTCCTTTGAGTATAGACTTTTTGCGATAAGGAATAATAAATGGATACTTAAAGAAAAGATGATTTTTTTTTAATGTTACACTTCTTTAAACTGGAGAAATCAAGAATGAATTTTCAAGATTTGTTTAACTGGACGGTTCGATAATTTTCTTGTTTTCTAGCTGCGCTTAGAAAGTAAGGTAGGTGCGGGTAATAAGGCCTAGCTAAGGGAGATTTGAAATAAAATAAAAAGTATGTATCCGAATCAACAAAAGAGTCGCAAAAAGTTTCAGGTGCCATCGATGAGTGTTAGCTACCTGCGATTATGACCTTGAGCGACATCGATCATT
Organism: Dysmachus trigonus; assembly: GCA_949715965.1. NCBI lineage: Eukaryota > Metazoa > Arthropoda > Insecta > Diptera > Asilidae > Dysmachus > Dysmachus trigonus. The sequence goes on from OX454320.1 coordinate 89,361,278, forward strand.
TTAAATTACATTTTTTAATACTTAGGCTTTATTAGCCGACAGGCCTTATTACCCGCACCTACCTTACATTTAGTAAGACAAATAAAATGTTTCAATCACAAAATTTAAAATCAATATATATTCAACTTAACCCTTCGTCGGGCGCAGCCGGCCTAAGAGGCCCGAAAAGCACTCCTGAGGTTATCCCTTCCCCCTCTAACGGCCCAGTAGCGTGCCCACTCGAATAGTTTCCTGGCTAGAGGTGGGGAGTCGAATGCGCAACCTCAGTCTGTCGCACATTGTCATCGAGTTCGCTTTTGTCATCAACCTCTCTGCCTAACTCACGTAAATCCGCTCTGCCAGACCTGTTATTCAACTGCCCATTTTGAAGATGCATCTTCGGTTTCAGCCCATGAACTACATTTTTTGAGCTACATTTTTCATAATTAAACTCGTTTTTTATCATTCAATTTGGTATTTTTTCCATTATTTTAATCTTATCAAAGGCGATCCTACCGGTGTTTTAAATTAAAATTGAATAGGGTTGGGAGGGAGGGAAAAATATGTAGGTGGCCTCTCAGGCCGGGTGCGCCTGGTTTTGGTTCACTTAGGACTGCGCCCGACGAAGGGTTAACTCGAGTTCAAACTATATTTTCAGATTTTTTAAAATTTAGATGCTTTATTTGTAATTATTCTAATTTTGAGAGAGCTGAAATGAAATTTGAAATTTTTAACCAAAATCCATATTTTAATCGCTATTTGGAAGACTTTGTTTCATTTTCATTTTTCAAGTTTGCTAAAAGTGAAATGCAGAACATGGGTATATTTTTTCAGATACTCCTTTACTTGGATAGTATATGACTTTTTCTCAAAAACTGTTCGAGCGATCAACGTGGAATCGAAGGATTTCTATTCAACACTCACTTTTTTGTATATGCGAGCAATAACCGATTTTTAAATTTTCTAGCTAATTTCATATCTAGAAGATATTGGGAAAGTTCCATGTTGATCATTCAAGTAATTTTTGAAAAAAATTTGCTACCACTTTGAATGAGTCTTTTAACAAAACCATACATATCAATAAATATTTTTTTTTGATTGAATTTTCTACATGTTCATGAAATGTTACATAATTACGCACAGAAACATCGAGCAGAAAAACGTACATGCTGCATTACACAAAAATCATAAAATGTACCCTGCGGCTAATAGGGATAGTAAATAATATTTATTGTTTTCAGAAGTGGGATCTTATTAAGAACCTGTATTCAAAATTTCAAGACAATCACTCCAAAGATATTTTCATTATCAACGACGATGTTAAACAACAAAGTCACGACAAAATCGCAATTAAATTCTCCACCCAAAAGATCAAGAGCAGAGGAAAATCTCTTGAAAATATATAGGCTTAAAAATTATCTTTAAATGATTTAATTAAAGTTTCTTATCCATGGAAAAAAAATTCTTTTTTTTTTTCTGTATAATTTTAAACAGATGAAGCAAATTAAATAATTTCCAGAGTAAAATTTATTTCCTTAAATGCATGAAATACGTCTTTAATTCATTACAATTCTGTTAAAGGCGAATCGCCTTTGGTGTTAATTTAACCATTCTTCTATGCAGCGCCAAAGCAAGGAATTAAACTTGCTTAAGGGTCTGTGCACACAGGCAACCACACAACATTGACGGCAACTAATTGAATGTTAATGAGACCACAATTACGTGCATAATTCACGAATGAAGTAATTAGAAAAATCACAACTGGTGGAAAATGTGCAGATCTGTTAATTCAAAATTTTTGATAATAACCGCACATCCTGGCAGGGATATTTTCACTTAATTGATATTGGAACAATTTGAAAATTTGCACATTTGTGGTCCTTTTATTAACAGTAATTTCCCTTTGATGTTTTCTTTTTTTTATTTAATTCTCATTTTAGAGATAAATCCATCAAATGGGCTAATTCACTATTAAAGGATTTGCATTTGAATATTGTACATGATTGTACACTAATAGCATACAGTAGGACACTTTAAAATTCTCCTCTGGTTAAATTAAATTTAAATCATTTAAGCAATACATAGAATCTCCAAAGAACACTTCACAAAACGTATTCAATTAGTATAACATTTTATTCTCTTTTTACATTGCATTAAAATCTCTAATTTGTGAAAATTTTCCTCAAGTTATTTTACTCATACCTGTTAAAAATATTTTGAAATAATTTCGTATTTAGAGAAGAGGCTCTTTGCTAAGCAAATTGAAATAATCTGTAAGTAGGTACAAGTGATGAAGCATTTTCATAATTGCTAAATTAATTCAAAAACGTTTTACTCAAAAGCTAGGAATTTTAATCCGAGATAATTTCTGTCAAAAACGAAGCGATGCAAAAGTCCATTCAATGTAAAGAGGTTACTATGCAAAAGTGCTCTTAATAGTGGGAAACATTTTTAAAGGAATATTTTATGCTCAATTAACCTAATGACAAGAAACTGGAATTTTTTATATATTTTTGAAATTATGTCAAAACAGTTGGGATTAATACTGAAAGGAGAAAAATATGTTCTCATTCTTAAGAGGAACACAGAGTGTCGAAAAAGGTATTTGAACTGATACTGTATGTAAAGATATTTTGAAGGGCTTTTAAATTCTTGTAGAAATGTGCAAAAGTATAAATGTAGTAAATACACCTATCCCTCGTTTTCCACGGCAGTTGCTTTACACGATTAAGGATTTTCAAGAAGAAAACTGGCAAGAATGAACATTTCGGCTGCATACATACTTCGAACATATGTATCAGGAGGTTTATAAAGATCTAATTAAGACACCAAACATAATTGTTAATTATGAATATCATTAACAAGTCTCGCCAATTTGAAATTGTCCTTAATTAACCGACTATCGAACCAATCAAGTAATATTTAGTGACATCAACCAAACCGAAAGAAAAGATTAATAACACAGGTCAACATTTTATCTAGGCTTGTGCACGGGAATCGAAGATGGTATCCTAGGGTTTTTGGGGTCGCTGATTACGATGAGCGGGTCGGTTAGGCACCATCACGTCAAGTTCAAGGTCATTTGAAGGTCAAACGGTCAAAAAACCTTCCAAAAATCTGAAAAAGTTAATGGACATGTTTTTGGGGTCGCTGAATCCGAATCCGGTGTTTATTTTTACTTTTCATGCATCCTCGAGGTCATTCAAGGTCATTTGAAGGGGTTTTGAGAAAAATGCTAAGTACCATCCGAAAAATCTGAAAAAATTCATATGTATGTTTCCGAGGACCCTGAATCTGAATCTGAGGTCAGTCGACCTCATTTAAAGGTCATTTGAAGGTAAAACGGTCAAAAAACCTTATAAAAATCTGAAAAAAATTCATATACGTGTTTTTGAGGTCGCCGAATCCGAATCCGGTGTTCATTTTTATTTTGCATGCATCCTCGAGGTCATTCAAGGTCATATTGAGACAGGTGTTCTGGTTCTGTGACACAATTGTGCATTTCGCAGATTGAAATTGTTCAATTTTTTCATTTGGATTGGAAGGTTTTTTGACCGTTTGACCTTCAAATGGCCTTGAACTTGACGTGATGGAGCCTAACCGACCCACTCATCGCAATCAGCGTCTCCAAAAACCCTAGGATACCATCTTCGATTCCCGTGCACAAGCCTAGTTAAAATGTTGACCTGTGTAATTTATAAACTTTTGGTAATATCTTTTTAATATTTTCAATATATATTTTACTTTTATTTTATGTTGAAATAAATAACTGAATTGTGAAAAGTTTAGTTGGTTTTCGATTTACACGATTTTACGTATAAAAATCCACGATTTTGATTTACCCTATTTTTTGAGGAACCGAACTTCAGTTTAAATCGGAGGAACAGGTGTATTTAATATTCTTAGAATGAACAGCTTTAAATTTGTTGATAAATGTAATGTGCATTTTTGTTCTGAATGATAATTTTTATCTAAATAATTCGAAGCAAGGAAAAAATCCCCAAAATTAGCAGATTTTGTGTTTTCTTTCCACAATAAATAAAGGTTTTATCGAAATAGCATCAATGTTTATTTAAGCTTTTGTACTCGAATATATTTTGGAAAGTATATAATATTTATGTAATAATCTTGTTTGAAGTCTTGCAATTAAAGTCAAACACAATTTCAGGGAATTTTTGTATAAGAGAAGGGTAAGAAAATTCTCTTCAATGTTTTTCTTGGAATTTTCTTCTCATTTAAAATTAGAGTGGTTCGTAAAAGTTTATCGTAAATGCACATAAAATCAAAAGTTTTTCGTAAATAATTATAAAAAGATATAGGAGTAAGAATAGAATTAAAGTATATATCTACATACATGCTAACTGGCTTACATCTGTCAGACTAACTCAAATTAAAAATATATAGGTGAAGAGGCTATCAAATTAAAACGCATATTATTTTTTAGGCATATTTAACAGATTTGTTGTTAAATCAAAATCAATCAAAAAGTGTTAATTATAAAAAAAATCATTTTAACATTAGCTTAGATATTTTCGTTTTAATGAAACTCATAAATAAATTAATAGGACGAATTAAGAAGTGTTTTGTGAACAGGTGGCGTTACTATTTAATTAAAACGCATTTCGTTAATCATTTGAATATCGCACTTGTTTTTGTCTTTATTTATTAAATTGTAAAATGAAGATAATGTTTGATTAATTTAATAGTTGTGTATTTTTCACAGAATCTCGATCAGGTAAATTTTGATTAAATTGGAATTTAAATTAACTACTTATAGCTAGGATTTTAGATTTCATAACACTTCCATCAAATTATTATGATTCGCCCCACAAATAGAAACTGATCAAATTTGTTTGCATGGGTATGACTCATGGTAATTTTATGGTTTTTATGAGAAATCTAAACTTATAGCTAGAAGTAGTCGCTTATAAACTCCAATTTGTTAATGTAAAATTTACCTGATCCAGATCCTGAGCGGGATTGGTGAAAAAAACATAACTAATAATTCAATAAATATTAAATCATGCGCAAAATTCATTTGGTATTAAAGCAAACAGAAAAAAATGTTGACTTAACTGAAACTGAAATCAAGCAAGGATTTTAAGACAATGCAAAGTAAATGTATTAATTAATTTCCTATTTCCCATTTTGCACAATTTTCACAGCCTTACAATATTGGGAACAAGCAAATAAAAAGGACCACATGTCGCTCTGTTTCAAAAATATGTTCACTTACCTTTATTGTTTACGTATAAACAGAATAGGTAACCAGTTTTAAATAACAATTTAATTTGCGGGCACGTACACTTTTCTATTCGCTTTTATTTTTTGAAAGAAATATTATTGAGTGATGTAGGAAACGACTTTATTTTTAATAAGTTTATTAAAATTTCTGTGGAGGATAAAACTGCTGGAGTATCGTCCGAGCAGATTAGACCTGCTTAGGCTTAGGCCGCAAACAACAAAATTAATATTAAAAAATGATTACTTATCGCACTGAGTGTTCAATAAATGGCTCGAAAAGTAAAGAGTCCAATAACGACTTAAAAATGGAAGAATACTGGCAGTCTGTTAACTGATAGGAAAGCAATTGCACCAGCGATTTGGTGCGGTTGTGTGGTCTCATGGCTGTTGTTGGCGCGCCCGGGCTTGTCTAAAGCGCCCTCGCCAGTCATAGTCATAGTCAACGGTGTCTATAAAGTCTCTTTTCTTTTCTTATATATGTATTTTGTATTGTACAGAGATCTTATTAAAAGTCTTACATGGCTCGATTATTGCTATGAAGTCATGCGAAAAGCGGGTCTTGTGAGGTGTGGGGGGAAAATAAATAGGAGGGTCGAAACGAATCTGTCGAGGGCGATTTATGCCCTTCTGGAAGGTATTTTTTTCTTTTATGTATTTACATGGACAGGTGTGTTAGATAATAGTTAGAAAGCTCCTGTGTATTGTGATTCGGCTGTCCTCCATCCAGTCCACCGGTTGTCTTCTTATTTGTCCGTCTGTCTTTTTATCTTTATTTTTTTCTTGTCCCCATCTCTGGGGTCGGGGTCCTCGACTATTTACAACATTTACATTCCACCTTTAGAGGCGCGGCTCACTGTACATTTGAACTTAATCTTTCAACAAATCACAGCTTGATGTGGGTTCTTCCTTAGAATTTCGAAAAGCATAACGAAACGCATCGCCGTCGTCGTCGTCGTCGGTCCGCTGCTCCGCTGCTACTATTGCTCCTTTTCGGCGAGCTCTTGGATGTTTTTACGCAAATGATTCCTCAAGATAACGTAATTTCGGCTTAAAGTTAAATTATTTGTTGTTGTGGCGATCGTAGGGTGGGTGCTGGTCAGGGTAGTGGTGGCATACGGGGCTATCAATAACGGTAAGTGTTAAGAGTTACTCTTATTTGGACCCGAAGATAATGAACTACTACTAACGCCCGAATCGCTAGATTTCTCGCTAAGAGCTCCGCCCCTAGTAAGGGTCTCCTCGCCCAGACTTCCGCCAAGTAGACCTTTCTTTCCTACCCGTGAAACTCCTTTTAAAGGACACTTATCCTCCTTTTGCCTACGCGCACTCTCCACCCGCTTAAGGATTTCACTGGAACACTTGGCGACGACATCATCGAGACTATTCGATTCATCGGTTGAATTAATTGTTTGAGTCGGCGTCTGAGAGGATGGAACTGGCGATCCTTCGTAACATCCCGAATCCCGCGGGAAATGTCGTCTGCCGAACGGGGAAGACGTATGCTTTTTATTAATGTTATTTAGCCGGGCTTCATCGTTCTCCGAACTCGATCCGGCTATATCACCATCTGAACCTGCAGAAAAAGATAGACAGACCAGAGAATGTGATTGAATCTTTTGAATGCTATATTTGCGGAACTAATTCAATATTAACACAGAGATAGAGAAGAAAGTCTGTTTGGGGATAGTGAATGGAATTTGAAAATTCGGATTGAGGACTTACATTCAATATCGTGCAGGAGTTGCACAGCCGTCAGGAGTTTCGCTCGATGCTCAGCATTTACAATGCCAAGGTAATCCAGGTCGGCAGGTTCCAATTCTTTGAAAAGCTCGAGATCCTCGTATCTGTTAATTAATAAACTTTGATTAGCCCAACTCTAGAACGTATCGGTGTAGAGTGACCGATTTTCAACAATTTACCCATTCAGTACAAAAACAGAGGTGTACTCTTTGAGTCCAATACGGAAAAGTAAATCCTCAACGGAATTGGGTCCATTGCTATTTGTCAATCGGCTTAAATTCTTGTTGCAGCTTTTCGCTCTCTGTTCGGGCAGGACTTCAACATTTATGAACTTAAAGTGGCCCACTCGACCGTGACACCGACCCTTCCAGATTCCGGATGCGTTCATCGAGAGGACATCAATGATGTCGCCCTTCTGCAATTGGAGGAGAACGCATCGTCGAATAAATGTTTAGTTTAGTCTCTCGGTCGAATTGGATGGGAGCACACATCACAAATCGCAAATATCTTTGATTCATAAATAAATTAAACAAAAGTCTATACCTTGAAACGAAGGGCCTCCTTATCATAGGGGTTGGGCAGACTGTCGACTAGCGCCTTTGCCTTGCATATCGATATGAGGGACGTCCGGTCCTCGGTCGAAATGGAGCTATGGGGGCTGCCTGGGCGGACTAGAGCTTGGGTACCTGCGGTGAAAGGGAAAAGTTCCAGGTTCAAATTGAATGCTTGTTATAAAGTTTCGCAAAGTGAACCACCCCCAATCGTGCCGACTATACTCACTCGAACCGGAAGCACTCGGTAAACTTTCGACGGAACTGGCCGAACAGGCGAATGCCTGATCACTCATACTTCCTCTGTCTGTATTATCCTGTGAATTACTAAAATCCCTCGATGTATCTTTTGTGGCAGTGAAGTTGCGACCGTTCTCGTTGAAGACCCCCCCAATGTCTTTCGGGGAGCTTCGCATTTCGCCGGACTGTAGAAAGACAAAAGGTTAATTCAGAAATATTCTCACCCCCCCCCCCCCCCCCCCCCCACCCCTCCCGCCGCGCCACATTAAAGGGTAATAAGGAAGGACACAAATCACAAGAGGGTGGTTGTGGTGCCTACACACACCATCATGGGCACTGTCTTGAAAGAAGCAGACCCACGGGCCCCGGAAACTTGACGATTTACCGGAAAAAACCTTTTAGCAAACCCGCGCGCACACAATTTTATTGTTTGCTTCATTCCACAATCCACAGGGGGATTGAAACTTTTGAAAGTTGTGGCGGGGTAGTGCTTGGATCTTTGGTCTTCTTAAGAAGGTACAAAAATTGTTCTTCTCTTTTTTTTTTGAAACAACAATCGCCCCGTGGGGCCCTTTGGGCGGTCGGGCGAAACATAATTAACTTACATGGTGTACAGTTGCCTTCTGACTAATTGTGGTCCCTTTATGCGTTCCGTTCTTCTTTGTTTTAACTAAGCCGGGCAGACCACGGGTTGCGGCGATATCGTCCTCATAATCGGATGAAGGACTCGGCGAAAGGGATGGCGACTCACCAATCCCTCCGCTTAACGTCCTGTACCGGGCGGTGCAGTTGTTCGTTCCAATCTAAAAAAAAAAAATATAAATATAAATAGGTATATAAAAAAGTAGTCAAGTAGTCAAGTATAGTTAATCAGTTTAGTGCGGAGATTGATTTTCCCTTCTATTTTTTTTTTTTTTACATCGCTAAAGTTTCACTAGATTTCCATCTGCAAACGAACTTCTTGCAGTCTGTTTAGTTCGCGGCATAACCATCACAGTGGGTGCAGGGTTTGCAAGTTTTGCAATAGTTTATTAGTCCCGGAGCCCTATCTGGGGGTTACTTTGTGCACACACCATCTGTACTCAATGTTCGAGAGACCGAGTACGCAAAAGGGATGGTGGTGAAGTAATAAAAGAGGAAATCCTACAGGCAGTAGCAGCAGCAGCTACGTGAGAAAAATCATTTATTGCAAACTATCGATTTTCATCTTTCCAGGACTCCTGCTTCAGGACTCTGGATGGTGATGGCTGAGGCTCTCGGGGCAAACAAAAAGCATCAAGTGCTTATTAGAAGTTTATTAACAATTTAAAAGAGGATCAAAGGAACCTAATGAGGTTGCGTGTGCACTCTGCACTCCGATCGAACTTTTCCCTTATTTTTATTTTTTTCTCTCCGCGTTTTTCGTTCTATCCCAGCCGAACTGGTGCACCCTGAAATTGCTTTGTTGTTCCCTTCGGCGTGCTTTTTAAATTATGAATGGGCCAGCTATTTCTGCTTATTTTCGCTTTTATTTTGCATTTTTTGATATTTCCCTCTATCAACAAAATTAATTGCTAATTTCATGCCTACTTACCAAAGTTGACTCGAGTGTGCAACCTAACCCAAGAACCCTTTGTTTAAAACTAATTTAGGTGGCAGCGGCGAAGGTGGATTTTTTTGCTATTATTATTTTCGAATCGTTTAACGTTTTGACATCGTGTTATGTTCAAGTTATTTTCCCTTGTTGCGCCATTCGTTGATCGATCGCATGCCTTGCGGGCGTTCATTCTTGTAGAAATTTTATTTGCAGTTTCGACTAAACAAGAGGCTACAGAAGTATTTACGATAGGAAACTTTTCGTCCTTAAATTTATCAAAGGCATCGTTCTATCTACTTCTGTGAAATACTCTCGTTGGTATGCATTAACAGAAGAGAAGGAGGAGATCTGTACCGACTAAGGGAACTGGCAACTTCTGTGGTTAAATAGAATATATATATATGTATATGTATGTATTTTTCTGAAGAAATAAAATATCTGAGCGGTGTTTTTCGCAAAACAAATTTCTTTGAAGGCAAACCTTTTAGTCAATGAGCCTTATCACAAAAACTTCTTGGTACTGCAGAATATACTTTAATAAGATGTGGATCTCGAAGACGAGAATGGATGCTGATAGATGGGCTGTATAATGTTGTCGTTCTGCTAATTACATTCCACACCCCTCATGTCTGAATCTTCAGGTTAAAAGGGATGAATGGCACTCCAAGAGAGATATGTTCATATTAAGTTTATTTTGGACATGAAAGAAGATGTTTAATTGTTTAACGACTAAAATTAATTTAACTTTATGAATGAGGCGCTAGATGGTGTCTTATTTTATGTAGACACTTATTAAAAGTCACAATTAATATTGTTTTATTATTGTAAAAACCAAAAAGCACCTCTTTCCCATTAGAACAGGAATTTTTCTAAATTCAAAAATTATTAACGTGGTAAAACACGCCCGTTGGAGGAATTAAGATGCGCATACAAAGTAAGATGCTTTAGGGTAAATAAGGCTAAAAAAAACCGATGAAGTGCGAGTTTAACTCGCGCGCAAAGAATTCCATACCATATTTTCTAGAATTTCTAAAAATCTTTTAGACCTAGGACTTTCGTTATAATTTTCGTGTATATTTCAATTAATGCGTTATACTTTCTGATTTAAAAAAAAAAAAATATTTTTTTTAAGAGGGCAACAGATGAAAAAAATCCTAGAAAAAAAAATGGGTTCAGCAAACGAAAAAATACATTAAAATTTGTTTGAAGATTTTTTTGATAAAATCGTTTTTTTTTTGTTATATTACCAAATAAAACTGTCAAATCAGGCGTGAAGAAAATCCACGAAAAATATTGGAAAAACCTGTATAAGCAAAAAAAAGTAAAGGAACGATGATTAATAACTTCTTAGGTTATTAATGTAGAAAATATGTGGTTTCAACAGGACGGCGCTACGTGCTATACAACCACTTTAACACTCGATATTTTCAAAGAAAAAGTTAGTACGTGAATAATTTCACGAGGAAAAGAAGTTAATTAGCCGCTTAGATAGATTGGGAATTTTCCTCCAATGAGTGAATTTTTTGCTAATTTGGGAAATTTAGTCTTCAGGTTCTTAAGGCGAAGAGCGAAAAAACAAAATTATTAATATCTTTTGAAGGACATGAGAGATTGCCATTATTCTTTTTTTATTTAAAAGGGCTTTGTAGAGCTGATTGTTAAAAAAATAATACATTCTTTATTATTCTTAATATCCTTTAAAAAAAGTTATAAGGATTTATGTTAAAATATAAAAATATAAAATTTTCAATCGCGATTTTGGGGGTGACGAGTTGATCTTACAGACGTTCATCAGAACACTTCATAGAATCGATCTTTGTATGTAATTTTTTGAAGCTCCTTCTTAATGTTTAAATTAATTAAATTAAATTTTTCGATTCTGAAATTGTAAGTAATAATTGTTAGCTTCTTTTAACTAAAGGTTTAGTTTATTTAAATTTAAACTGTTTGTTCTTTTTTTAAATCTTTGTAATATTTTTTTATTTTCTCCCTTCAGGAGGTGACAGATAAAATTTTTAAAAACAATATCTAAACTACGACTACGATTGGAAATCAAAATAAGGAAACTAGATTACTTCTATACTACAGTAATATTCTTTAAAACATATTTTTAATTTATATACATCATCAGTCAAAACATTTCTAAATATGAGACTACATTATCACAAGAGTTGAATGTCAAACAAGCAGAAACTAGTTCAAGTTATCTATTATCTTTCTTTCACACAGTATTAACTAATAACAAATATTTTCTCATCTGTGGGTTTAAATTGAGGGAAAAAAAAACCTCTAACAAGAAACTACCTAACCTATTCTCACTTACTATCACGTTTTTCATTATTGACCGCAAAATTTCTCCTTTAACTTTTAATAAAGATATTGAAAAAATTCCAGTAATTTTTATAGTATGTTTTATTAAAAATTGAAATGAAATCTCAAATTTGAACATCTTTTATAAAATCTGATTTCTTCTTATTTTGTGGCATTGTATTTATTCGAATACGTTTAATAGGGCATAATACTTCAGAGGTAATGGAAAAATGGAGATTTTAACCCATTGTCGCATAGTTTTAGCTTCAAAATCGTGCTCAGAAACACACTTATTAAAGCGAGCATATTTTGACTTGTTCGAAACATCGTACACAAAATAAATTTACATGTTATCTAGAATAATACATAATTTTTTGTTCAATGTATTACGAAAGAATTAACAAATAATGTTTATTAAGCAGAACGCATATAGCCGTCATTTGCCTACATATCGCATAAAAATTGGACGTCATTTTCAATGGGTAAAATATTAATTTAGGATTCCGCAATTGACGGCGCGTTTGTTGTGGTATTAAAATTTGAAAGACTTCTTTTAAAATATCAATCCACGAGGTTCTACAGTTTCAAAATTAGTTCTAATACGATGATTTTGTATAGAATGCCCTTCTTTATATTTTAAGGATAGCAGAATGAAAATTCTGACATTTTTTTTTTAAACATGATTTTTTAATCCTATTACCATATGTAAAACCATAGGCTAATATCTTTCGATTATGCTAAACATAAACCAATAAGTATGCAAATGCGTTTACTCACCGACACTGTGCTCAGCCTCGACGTCACACTCTGTAAATCTGAGATGGATCCAGCATAGTCGCCGCTCTCTCTATCATGGGACCTGGCGGAAATAAATCAGTAAGAAAATACTTCGGGTAAAAAAAAAAAAGAAAAAAAATTAAATACATCCACCGAGAGCAGAAACCCCGACTGGCAATAAATTAAAACTTTCCTCCCCCGCACATCCTTCATCACTCAAAATTAATTTCTTTCGAAGGATTTCCGCACAGCTCTTCAAGTTTATTTGGCCTAAGTCGAGCGGACGAAATGTATGTGAAGGGTTTGTCGTCGGGTGTATGGGGGGGTTTCTGCTCCTCGAGGCGGAGTCAATCAACTGGCCCTGGATCCGATGCGGACACACTCTTACCTGGCATGAGTCAACGGTATTATTGTAGGTGGATTAGGGGGCTGTTGCGGGACGATAAGCCCGCGCCGGGTGGGTCCTCGTTGGGGCAGCGAAATATCACCGGCCGATCGCAGCGAGATGACTCCGGTACTCTCCCGGGAGTTGGACGTGAACCTTACACGGCCCCCCTGCAACACAAGTAAACAAAAGGCAAAATGAACACCGGGGTCTCTGATCAATACACACTTACATGCTATATATATAAAATACATGAGGAATGAATGCCACGCTAAGGCCTCGCCCGCAATTTGTTGTTTTCTTAGTTAAATTATGGCCTTGGGGCGAGGAAAGTTCGGGAACGGAATTTTCTATTTATGAAGCCCGGGAAAGAGTTCGACTCAGGTCAGCTGGATAATGCGGGGTTTGATTTGTTCGGTGAAAGTTTGCGGCGATTCGTCGACAAACTTCTTCCGTCCCCCCCACCTCCCCTCCGCACCGAGCCAGTTGCTCGTCTTTGAGGCAGTTACAGCCGGACGAATTTATCCACAGAAGTTACGGGCGAGAAAAACCGAAAAAAAAAAAAAGAACACGTGGTGGAGAAAAGCTCAGGATTTTACAGGGAAAGTTCGTAAAATTTTCTCTGTCTAAAGGGAAAGGTTTTTTCTTTTTTTTTTACTTACTCCCCTGTGATTTATGGCAGTGGGCAAGGCGGTGGAAAGGCGGCTGCCCAGGCACTTTGTAATGGCATTATTCCATTCAAGTGTGCCTTGAATTTCTGTCAGGACTGATTAGGATGAAAGAGTTGGTGAGACGCAGCCTTACATTTTTTTCTTTTGTTGCTCGCCCGCCCGCCCAGTCAGGAGCTAGCTTTTCCTGTCGAATTGAGAAATTTTATTGGAAAAGTTGGGACTCCAGTGAAAGGCGGCAACCTCCTCTCAGTTTTGGACCTTTCACTCCCTGATTTGATTACTGCTGCGTTTGAGCTCACCACCGCGAATTTATAGAAAGTTTGACGGTGCGCGGTGCAATGCCAAAGTGAAAAGTTTAAATTGGCGAACACGTTTAACAAACAGACAAAAGAACTTTGAGTTATTCTTCTTATTGTTAGTAGATTCTTTGAGAGAATGATAAGCTAATATTTGATAGTTTGTTGTTTTAAAAAAAGATGTGGGTTTCATACCCTTATATAGGATGTTAAACAATTAGCTCTAAAAATTTAGTTGTGTTACTCGGTATCGAAAATTCAACAACCCTCATAGAAACACGTTTGGAAATTATTTTTATTGCATTGAGTTAGAAACTTGAATTTTTTAAAGTAGCATCGATACCTCTAGCCATTCCTGGAAAAAAGGGTCTTGACGCCCAGACAGACAGACAAACGGACAACATAGTGATTCGATAAGTGTTCCATTTTTTTCATTTCGAGATACGGAACCCTAAAAACGAAACGTAATAAATTAAAAGCAAAAAAACCTTTTTAAAAAAGGCTTTTATTTAAATGCTCTAAAAAGAAGAAAATAAAATTTTTCTTTAAAATTTTAACTATCAACTTATAGCCTCATTATACACAATTTATATGATCATAAAAGCTTGTCGCGCGATTTACTTGTGTAAATAAACTAGTATCTATTTAATTGAGTAACTTAATCTGCAAGGTTTAATTTTTTTTTAAATTTTAGTTTAATTAAATACTTATAGGTACTTACGCAAACCTCGCGACAAGCTTTTATGATCATATAAATTGTGTATAATGAGGCTATAAGTTGATAGTTAAAATGTTAAAGGAAAATTTTATTTTCTTCTTTTTAGAGCATTTAAATAAAAGCTTTTTTTTAAAAGGTTTTTTGCTTTTAATTTATTTTTTACTTTTTTAGTTATTTAACCTGCATTTTAATTCTCAGCGAACCCTTTCATTTAATACCCATACTATAGGAAAGCATAAAAAACTTCAAAAGTCCGTCATATTGGATTAAGAGCGATGTCAGAATATTTTTCTAATTATTCTCGGCAAGCCCTTTCATTTGATACCCATATTGCAGAAGTGCATAAAAAATAACTATTCCGCCATCTTGGATGTTCCGCCATATTGGATTTAGAATGACGTCACATTATTTTTCAAGTTACTCTCAACAATCCATTTCATTTGATACCCATATTGTAGAAGTGCATTAAAAATAACTATTCCGCCATCTTGGATGGTCCGCCATATTGGATTTAGAATGACGTCACACAGCTTATCGTGTATTGTCCCCCAAACTAAACGTGTATACAAAATTTCAGCTCAATCGGTTGAAGATATCTGCTTCAAAATTGAGTAGCAAGATTCCACCCGAACAAAAATACATACATTGCAAGTTAAATAAAAGCTTTTAAAATCGTTACAATCTTCAAACTATCATAAATCGTCAAAATTGAATATCAGATATTATAAATAATGACTTCAGACTTCCTAAATTTGATCGTATGAGCACATAGAACTCAGTTCTGAATAAAGATTTTAAAACTGAAATTAATTTAAACAGATTTAAGCAAAAAAATAGACAGACTATGAACGAAAATAATAGATATTATTTCATGCATACTCCTTATTTAAAACACCGTGAAACTAGGCCCGGCGACAAGGAGGACTATGGCTACAGCTGTATGGGATCCTGGGCGATAGGGGCTCTATGTGTTATGTTACATGTAATACCTCTAAATGTAATAAAAAATAACATTTCCTTTAAAAATAAATATAATAATAGGTTTTAGCAGGATCTGACTATACTACATTTAAAGAAATTACAATTGAACAATTTTTTCCCAAAAGTGAGCATTACGTACAAAATACTTTTCAACTAGAATCTAAATATTCCAAAATTCCAACTAGAGTTGGCTTAACTAAAACACCAGGTATATTTCTCCTAACTAGATTAGGTTTAAACTCACTGAATATAATATATAAAGCAAAACTCTACTGGCTTGTTTTAACTTGATTTACTAGAAAGTCTAGATTTTTTATTTGCTAGAAGTGTAATATATTTTTATATAAATTTCTAGTTTATATCCTAAAATTTTACTACATGTTTGAAATCGGTGCGAAAATAAAACTGATTGTCTATTATTTCTCAGCATTGAATTTATATCACTCGGATTATTGCACTGATTTCAAACATCTCTAGTAAAATCGTAATTATTTCATACTTTTTAGGGCTTCTGAAGTTTTGAGGACTGTTTGTATTTAATTCTGTATTATTGCGATATATTAAATAAATTTAGAATACGCATGATTCCATTTTCAATGCTGTGTACTCATATTTGTAAGATTTTCGAACACACAAAATGCCAGTTAAGAGTTAAATATATCGTAGCTCATTGGCTGGTTTCTTTTTAAAAATGCTATAACATAAGCACTATTCAATATTTTATAAAGTTTATTGATTTATTGAAGAGGGTAAATCTTCCGATTAATTATAGAATATGATTTAATTTAAATATGGCTGCTTTGATGCGCAAAACATAGCGTCAAATCACAGCTACATTATTTCGACCAAAATTTCTTTTCAAAATTCGCACTACTGAGGTAACACAACATTCACTTTGGAAATTTTCAATATTTCTCAACGTTTTTCAAGAGTAATTCTATTCATTTCGTATGCGGAGGTATGATCCTGTGTTTCTGTAACTTTTTTGAGTACGAACGAGTTGTGTGTGTAAAAATAACATGTATTTTAAAAAGAAACCAACAGATGGGCCAATGTTTAGTACCTATTATATAAACGAAAATGATATATGAGTATATATTTTTTGTAAACATTCTAAATCTCGATTCTTACTGTAGCTTTTAACTTATTTATTAGGTATATTTAAATAATACACGAGACCTTATTTGATTAAAAATTGGGAAGGTCTTTCTTTTATAATCCGACTTTTTCGGAAACATCTATTTAAAAAAAAGACGACCATTCAAGGAAATCCTCATTTATATCCATAATATTTGACCTGACAGGTAAAATAAAGGGTGCCCGTCGCCCCTGCAAGGATAATAGAATAAATTTTCATAAAAACAAGACAAAATTTTTGGTAAGCAGGACAAGAAAATGTAGAAAACAGTCAAAATAAATATCATCTCTTATAAAAAGCAAAAAAAAAAATATATATAAGCGAGAGCGCACGCTACCCATAATTTTGCAGCCGGAACGAGGATTTCCCCATGGTTTTTTGCACGAAGATAACACGCTATGAAGCTGACGTAACTTATATGATATCACTATGCCCTCATTAATCACGAGCCACAAGGAAGAGCACACGGAAGAAAAAATATCCGTGATTAATCAGCAAGATGATACGCGATAACTTGGGGAGAAAAAAAAAATAATAGAAGTGCTAACGAGTAAATGAAGGCGGAAGTGGAGCGCACTGCTGTGCATACTGAGCGCCAGTAATTCCTTTCGGCCTAGAAACCCACAAGACGCTGGATAAATCATTAATGAGGATTTCACCTATTCTTAAAAAAAAAAAAAAAAAAAAGAAGTAAATAGGTAATCCGAATATATTCAGCGTGAGCCCATGGGAAAATTACCTCCTTATCAAATAAGGGCGAAATAAGGGCGTCGTGCTCTCTCATAAAGACAGTTTCCGCAAGGGGACATGGAACCAGAAGAAAGGGATGAAGAAGCTTTCTTGTAGCCCCTTATGGTCTCGTTTATCGATTTTTCTAACACCCTCCAGCGAAGATATTTTTCATTAAATTTGACAAAGTTGTCGTTGAATCTCGTGCAGAAATTTTGCAACTTTTATGACAGATTTGATTACCTGGATAGTCGCTGCAGGCCCTGAATTTATTCCAGACATAAGGAAATCGTCTGGGTCGCTTTCATATGGTGGTTCATCGTACCAGTGTCCCTGATGATGAAGTCCCCCTATCCCATAAGCTCCCCGCACCACATCGTCGTACATATAAGTATCATCTGCAAGAAAATGGATAAAACGTCTATAAGTGAATGGTATGACATCTACATACATTATGTACTATATATAGTATATAGTATGCGATGGGATGGATATTTTATGTATTTTGCTTAAGTGCTTAAACCGTGATTTCACTAGAAATCCTTGGGATTAATTTAAATCCACGTGGGGATTAGATATTTCTCTGGAAACGGGAATCCTTTTATCACGCAAGCTGGGAAGTGGAGGAATTCTAGGGTATGGTGGATACAAAATTTTAGTTTTGTGAAAAGGGGGTGGAGTGAACTTTTTAATTCAAATAGTTTGAAAAGTTTCTTTCTGCAAGACGACTTTAATTAGCACGTTGAACTTGCTTAATACATACCCATCCTCCCCTCTCTGCTCATTTGCAGAAGACCTTGCCGGATGTCTCGCAGGATCTAAAATAAATAGAAGCAGTGTTAAATACTTAAAGATTATAAACATTGGAAAAAAAAATGGGGAAAAATGCAGCATACGTTTAAAAAGTATACAATTTATATCAATGACATTCTGTATATTCCAGTGCAAAGCATTCAATTATTTTAGAATAGCTTTATATAAAGTAAATCGAGTGTAAACTGAAACTTTAAAACTTTCTTGTGATCAAAACTTCCAGAGCTCATCGACTAGAGTGCGACAAAAGGACTTATAAACTAGATGAATTATATATCTTAAATCTCTGCAAAAATGCAAATTCATTTATTGCTAAATACCGGATTTTAAATTGCATTTGAAAAAATTTCGAATGCAAATTCACAAATTGGGAATATGATATTATTATTCATATTTCTTAATTAAAACATTACAAGTATAGGAGATGAAATCAAACTTGATCTAGGCCTCCGAAAATATTCTTCTATAAATCTCGAAATTCTGGTCATACGATCAAAAGACACAAAACACTTTTTAAACAAAATTTTTTTTAAAAACCTGTTTACCTATAAAACCAAAATGATTTGTAAGTATCTGTATGTGTGTGTGTATTTGTGATGAGGAAGCCTAAAATTTAAAATTTAAAACTATTCATTAAAATTTGTGATTCAAAACTTTATCCTTTTTATTCCCGGTACCTCCTTACTTGAGATAGAGTTCTTTTATAGAACTAAACAAAAGGTACAACTAATTTTAGAACCACGATATCCACCGACATATCTTAAAAGTTTTCTTCACCCCCTTATATGCGTGGTTAATTATTTATATTTTGGAGTACTGAAGAAGTTAATACAACCGCTTCGCTGTTTCTACATATAAACTTCCCTCTTATGACCCCTTTAGGGGTTGAATTTTGAAAAATCCTGTCGTAACGAGTTCCTATATTATAAAATAAAAGTACTGAACAAATTTTATATTTATAGCTTCAGTGATTTGATGATGATGATAATGAATCAATCGGGGTATGTAACTTTATATATAATTTACTATATACAGTATTGAAGCAAAAACAATTTGAATGTGCCAAAAAATACGGCAAGTTGATTTTTTTGCACGACAACACTTGGCCACATATTGCGAATTCTATTGTAGATACATTGAAAGCGCTTGATTTGGATGTCCTACCCCACCTGCCTCTTTCTGACTATCACTTATTTCGGTCAAGAGTGCAGTAACTAATATTACGAAATCGAAGATTAGATTGTTTCGAAAGATATTCAATTTTTTCACCGCGGAATTCTTCTGTTGCCAGGAAGAGCAAAAAGTTATAAACTATGATGGGCGATACTTTGGTTAAAATAAAATATATTTTTTATTTAAAAACAATAGCTATTTTTAATTAAAAAAAAAATCCTTTAAAATGAAGTATCACACCTCATATATATATTAAAACGGCAGTCATGCTGACTGATGGAGAAAACCATGAAAGTTACCATCGTTAATTATGATTAGTATGTTAATTTAATATATTTTAAGATGATTCCGAAGTGACTATTAATATCTCAGTTATTAAAATGGGTCTTATAACTCAGGAGCTAGAAAACAACTAAAATTTAGTACTTTTATGTTTGAATCTTATTAAAATGTATATATGAATTCTTATTTAATTTAATTTTTTAATTTGAAATTCCACTTGTTTAGATTTGAGTTAAATGACTTATTTATTAAAATCGACGGTACAAGAATTATTACCTAAGAAAAACAAAAAGAATTAATAAAATACTGATACACTTTAAGATATCAGAGTATACGTGTTTTTTTTTTTTAAGAACTATAACTCCTACAGTATTCTTTAACGCAGCATTATATTACCATTACTATAACACCATATTTACTTAATTTTTATCTCGTCTTTTTAACTCTGACTACAATACCTTCTTATGACTTTACTTAATTCAACATTACATTTTTTTATGTATAATGTTTTTATTAATTAATGTTCCATAGAAGCTGTCTTTACACAATTGTATAATATTTATTAAATCTTTAGACTGTATAAAATAATGGACGGTAGTCTCAAAATAATTCGATCCCTTACGAATATATTTTTAATGAAATTCTAAATAAAGTGCTTTTATTGCATTGCAAATAATATTTAGTAATGAAGTGCAATATTTATCTGTCATATAAACTAAAAAAAACAAAAAATACCATACCATGTCCATTTCCTTAATGGAATGATAACATGAACATTTTACACATGCACAATGCGTTAATAAATAAAGTGCAAATGAAATGATGTTGCAAGTACATATGTACAATCTACATTCTAAATAAATATCAACAAAATGGGAAAATATTCACAAAAACATTTTTTCTATTGGAAATTATAAAATGTACATTCCGTAGGTCTAGTAAAAATTAATTCCATTTTACTCCCATATCCGGCCGCCACTACAATGTTCCACAATCCTTTGAATATTTCATTTTGTACATTGAACGAAGTACTTCAGCTCTACGAATTTATAAATTCAATAAATTTTTTGTTTTTTATTAAAAAAAAAGAAAAAAATATAGCTTCAGGGTAATTTGTCAACTATAGGAGAGAGAGGTTTTTAGTGAAACATGCCTGGAAGTATCATCAAATGTATTTTGTAGTAAAAAATGCATACCATTGGAATAGAGGTTGAAATGTACATTCATAGATAATTTTTGTTTTTGCTCTAGGTACGAATGAATTATTTTTAAAATATTTTTGTTAAAAAAAAAAATATTGTTGCGATCTCTACTTTGATGTGATGCCATAAAGTGGTGGAAAATAGAAATCAATATAGACATTTTTCGTGCCACTTTTATTTCGAAGATGAGTGATTTTCCACGCTCTATGAGAGGTTATTTGATTGATTACATCGCTTCATGGGGTGACAGGTTTCCAAAATAAATGGCTTCATCGTGGTAGCTTTGCCTTAATTTTCTTTTTTTGGTATGAATTCCCAGCCCCATGAATGTTTTAAGGAGTAATCTCAAATGTGATGTTTTTCACAAATGTGAGCTTAGTGTATAGAGCGAATGAAAACACTTTCAAATAGCATTAAATTTAATTGAGTAATTACGTGATTAAATTCGGTTATCAATCATTAACCAGTATTCGAAACGTATGTTAGCACCAACCACAAAAATGTATTGTGCTTCTCATCCAGCATGGTGGCTTGTTCAAGCAGCCCTGGAATACTTTTATAGTCGTCAGGATTAAATTGTACTGCAGAAAAGTTCCCAAACCCTGCAATTACTTTACCCATTCAATTTAACGTCACGTCGATTTCACATTTTTCGAAAGTGTAAAACAGCCCGAGAATCGTTTCTTGAACCGCGCTCGGGTGAGGCCGGTACCTGGGATACTTGACAAAGTTTTCATAAATTCGAGAATTGCGACAAAATTACATTGGCTAAAAGTTGGTGTTTAAAATTTATAACCTGGGTGGGTTGTCGTGGAGCAGACGTATTTATTCCAACCTCAGCGCGATAGCCAACCCGCATCATCATCGGTATACAGAGGAGGAGGGTTGACTATATACTGAATAAGTCAGCGGTTGAGGTCGTCCTTTTTGTCGACTAAATAAAGAAGGGAAAATTGCTTCGCCAAGGCTAAGGAGACGACGACGACGACTTGAAACTTTGCCTTACGTGACGGCACGTTTACGTTGTCATATGCGCGCATTGTTACAGTCTTTCAGATTATACTCCTCTTCTTCAGCGCTCTGCTGTAACTCTCGAAAGGATACTAAAAAGTTATAAAAAAAAAAACTTTTCCTATTCACATCAAGGGCTTTCTTTTTCATCAGACATTCACCCTCGGTGACGCCGCCACTGCACCGGGAGTTAGTAATGTGAATTCTAAGTGAATGAAATTGCAATTTAGGGTGGGATATGTGCTCGCCTTTTTCCATTTTAAATATTGAACCCTAGATAGTTTTACAGTGCGCGCTGGAATTCCGTTTCAACTAAATTCAACTATACCCATTGTCACTTTCTGGAAACGAAACGAACACTGCATTTTTTTTCCCAGATTTTGGTTTAGATACGTTTAAACATTACAACAACAAAAAAGTGCTGACTTACCTCTTCGTGCTCCCGCTGGAACTTCTCCTTCTTCCGCATCGCCTCTTGTACTTTTAACTAGAATTTTAAGAAGATGAGGAAGAATGTTAGTTAAATATTTCTCCCCGGGACTTTTGTTTGAGTTGACAAAATTGTGTGATCGGAAAAGTTGACTTTTTACATGGTCGGATGGCAGGGGTAGGTACAATAATAACCACTACCATCACCCGGTCTCGTGCTTTTACTTTTAACTGGTTCATTAAGTTAGACGCCCTCTAGACGTCTGACATGCAATCAAGCTTCGTGCTGTTAGCCTACATTCTATTTACATTACGACTTATGTTACTGGGAAATCGAATATGTCTGTACTTCGAAAGGATTCCCCGCCATTTTGCATTAAATCTGCATTAGTAGTGGAAAGCTTCAGCCAAATAAAGCAGTTTATATTAGTATATATAGTACATTAGAAATGAGAAGTTTAGACAGGAACAAAGTGAGTTAAGGAAGAAGGATATTGTAGATAAAAAACAAAAAACAAAATTCGATGTCTTGGTGCCTAATATGTCTTCAGAACGTTTCACTTCTATAAACTTTACAATTTAAACTTTGTAGATTTGGGTTACGTCTCTTCTTAGTTTAAAAAAAAATAAAAAATTAATGGGTTGTATGAATAAAAATCAGAGTAAATACTAAATAATGCTTAACATGATTCCAGATAGGGATAACTATCTAATGAGCTGTCATTTATTGTAAGTGTCAATGTCATTTTTATACGGTGAGCTCTAACAAATCATCATGGGAAAATATACACCGCAACAACGCTTACAAATCGTGGAAATTTATTTCCGAAATCAGGTCTCAGTTATAAAAACTTATAGAGCACTTTGTGAATTTTATTGTGCGTGGATCTGTCAAAGCGTACACAGCGTTTGTTTCCAAAACTTCGGGACATTAACATTGATGACTTGTAGTTTCAACAGAACGGCACTATGTGTCATACAGCGACCAAAACAATCGATTTATTGAAATGACAACGCGACGAAAATCTTATTTCAAAAAATGGGCCTGTCAATTGGCCACCAAGATCGTTTTTGTTGAGATATGTGAAGTCTCTGATCTATGCTGATAAACAGTGAAAATCAACATAAGACGCTTCATTACGGATATACGGCTCCAAATGCTCGAAAATAGCTCCAAATGGTCCAAAATAGGATGTGCTAACTATCAGCCGCGGTGGTAGTATGCCCGAAATTGAATTTAAATATTAAATGTTAAAAATTTATCTTTCGAATAAAATAAAAAGTATAGCCACTTGTTAAATTATTAGGCGTTTTATTTAAAATAAAAATTCATACGCGCTTAAAAAAACACCAATTTAAAATGTGTACTTATAACATTTAACCCATTAACGCCCAAAGAACCTAATTTTTTTGTGCAGTTTGAAACCTCATTTTTGCAATTAAAGGACATTTATTTTCCAATAAAAACCACGAACCTTACTAGTTTTGAATGTGCTCTTTCAGAATCTGTAGTCAAAATTGAGTTTTTTCCAATAGGAAATTAAATATGGCGACTTTTTCGAAAAAAAAGTATCAAAAAATTTGAAATTTTTTTTTTTTGGAATTTTTTTTCAAGTCAATAGAGTTTTGCAATGCAATTCTTACTATGATCAACGGTGATCGGAATGTTTGAACTTAGAGAAAAAAGTTTTTTGCTGATCGCAATCACTCATAACCTTTTCAAAATGGCGGATTTTCTATAGTGCAGATTTTGAAAATCTGAAACTCTGAAAATCGCAACAGATTTTCGTGAAATTCTGTACCAAGGGGTTTTTATCGTCACTGATTATGACATTAAAGTAGCACAAAGTTACACCAAAGCGTGAATACCCATATTATTAACAGATATAAAAGTAAAACAATTTCAATTGATCGTGCAACAGAACGAATTGAGCTCTTATCCGTGGTACACTTCTGCGGATTTGACTTACGACTTCTATAAAATGTGTATAACTGTGGCATACCCAAATCAAATAAGTATATGTAATTTTAATATCTCAAATATGTATAATTATTTACAAAATTTAAATGAAAACCTAATGTGAAATTCATTTCAAAAAATTTAATATATTGGAACTTAAGAAAGATCGATGTATTATTTAATTTAAATCTACTTTGAAGTATTTGTTTACTAATACAGTTGGTTTTTGATATTCAAAAACATTTAAAACTAATTAAAAATACGGCGTGTTAAGGAATAAAAGAATAAAACTGAAAGCATTGTACAAATAAAATCTAGAAATTGTTTTTGTTTTTCAAAAATATACAGGCAGAAATATGTATCTAATTAGAAAAAATTGTTGCTATTTAAAATGAGATAAATTGTTCTTTAAATTAATTAATTTAATTTACTCATTATGTGTTTAACTCTAAATAAATTGTTGGCGTTTAACTAAAAGAGCTTCAATAAGGTATGGCCATTAAAAATGTATTGCTTAATTTTCTTGAAAGCAAACTCATTTTAAATTCTCGTTGGTTAAATACGTCCAATTCAGTGGAAACCAAAATGATGGGACAATATAAATTCTTTCCAAGACTTTGTGTCATTTCGATGTATAGACACACAGAGCCATAGACACAAAACGCACAGGCCTAGACTGTAGGCGATCATTCTTGCACACTGTTAACCTAGCCGCAAATTAATATCACGAAGTCGTTGAGAATTCCATTCACTCCTAGCAAGGAGGGAGGTGTAAATTATAACGTCCTTAAACATTAAAAGGTCATTGTCACCGCATCAAGAACCCTTATCGTCGTCACTTAGGCTAACACCAAGAGCGAAAACATCATTTTAATCCTGTGAAGGATTTAAAGTTTACGTAAGAGGAGATACTCAAATATTTACAGCTTTTGGCACAGACACACTATCAAGGAAGCAAACATGTACACAATGGCGCACCTCTCAAATATGCTTACCCTTTGGATTGTCTCTTCAAAACTTTGTTGGGGTCCGCCATTCATCTGAAAATTCCTCAGTCGTTCATTTGTTGTCTGTAATGAAAAACCACAAAATTTTCTTTTTACTTTCCGTTCTCGGCTGAGCTTAGAAAATTAATTAAATTCTGGTTTGAAGAAGTTGTCACCCCCTATGTTCCTGCCAGAAGTGACAGTTGCGAACAGTGGTGGAGCACTGAAAAACTATCTGCCACAATAGCACACCTCACACTCTTCAGGATGTATGCTCCTTCTAAAAAACATAACTACGTTTCACGCCTCTACGTACACCTACTTGAATTTTGAAGTGACGCGATTTACTTTGACAACTTTGTCTTCTCACTTCTCTGCTTTCTTTAAATTTTCGAAATATACACCCAACAATTACTAATAATAGGTGAATTTGAAAATAATGAGCCTCCTGTTAAACAACAGCAGCAAATTTTATTGTACAGAGAGTTTTAGCTCCATTATTACACTAATATCTATTGTTCTGGATAATAAATTATTGAAATATTAAGCACACCCCTCTGCAGATAATTTCACTTCCACTGGGTATTTGGGTGGTTTTCAGAAAATTTTCCTATTAGCTCGACCAAATTAAATTCATGCCCCCGACGGATCATTTATAAATTTACTCTTAATTGAGATTAGTTGTGCTCAGGACTAGAATATTTGAACATAGTCCCGCGGTTGCCATTTATCGCTGTAATGCGAATGTTAATTTATGTTGGATTTGTGCAGCTACATTTCAGAACTTATCATGGTAACTCAAATATTTAGGCTGCAAATACACAATTTGCTGGCCTAGATCGCCTAAATATTGTTGGTTAGCCGAATAATGGATTCCTTTGGATATTCATTCAATACGAGTTTTAAATTATTGAGTGCATGGATTTTTGTGCCTGTTTCGGAAGAATAATTTTAAATACGTTCCTGACAATAATTAAGTAATGAAACAAGGGATCTAAGCTCCGCATCAAAATATTACTTGAATATTTTAAACGCGAACGGATGTTACGAAAATCTTCAAGATCATTCACAATTTTATTTTTTTCCAAAATGTTATTATATTTAACCTTTTTCGAGAATTCTCCATATTATCTTCATATTTCAAGATAACACCTTGTAATTTTTCGAGTTATCGAAGGAAATAAGCACGCATTTATCCTGTGAAATAGTAGATAGAAGAAATGAAGAATTTTTCTTATTTTACGGACTTTTGCGGAATTATTCATAGACGAAAGGTGAAAATTTTCATAATTTTCACCAAACATTTAGCGAAATATACTGAAAATTGCGGAAAAATATCAGTTTTGAGAATTTTAAAGTTTAATATTTTAGAATGAAATAATTGAGATGAATGCCTGATTTTTACAAATTCACCAGAATCTTAGGCCTAGCCAACACAAAACGATTTTATTCCGTCTTTCCAAAATGTTCAAACAAATAAAATTTAGGATACTAAAGAATTAAATTTAAAAATTTAAAAACAAAAGTCGCATAACTTTTTCACCCAAACCTATTTTACGAAACTTCCACATTTTATTAGCTAATTACCCTGTAAATTTTATTAGTCTATCTTAACTTATTAACGCCCAAAGAACCCAATTTTTTTTGTGCAGTTTGAAACCTTATTCTTACAATTAAAGGACATTTATTTTCCAATAAAAACTATGAATTTTACTAGTTTTGAGTGTACTCTTTCAGAATCTGTCGTCAAAATTGAGTTTTTTCCAATAGGAAATTAAATATGGCGACTTTTTGGAAAAAAGGTATCAAACAATTTGAAATTTTTTTTTTTTGTAATTTTTTTTCAAGTCAATAGAGTTTTGCAATGCAATTCTTACTATGATAAACGGTGATCGGAATGTTTGAACTTACAGAAAAAAGCTTTTTTGCTGATCGCAATCACTCATAACATTTTCAAAATGGCGGATTTTTTATAGTGCAGATTCTGAAAATATGAAACTCTGAAAATCGTACAGATTTTCGTGAAATTCTGTACCAAGGGATTTTTATCGTCACTGATTATGAGATTAAAATCAGATTTTTAAAATTTAAAATGGCAAATACAATATGGCGGACAACAAATTTTAAAAATCTCACAGTTTTTCATGAAATTCAGTATACAAGAGTTTTGGTTGTCGCTAATCACAAATTTAACATCAAATTTTGAAAATTGAAAATTGCGGATTCAATATGGCGGAGGGGACTCACAATAATAAACCACCCTGAGAAATGAGAGGCAAGGGGACTCACTATAATAAAACACTCCAAAGGAGACAAAATTCTACCACGTCCACGCCGTTGTCTCTGGATTACGCAAAGAGTAGAAATTTCAATTCGTGATCAGCAACTACAAAAACCTCGAATTTCATGGAAACCTAGAAGATTTTCAAAACTTGATGTCCGCCATATTGAATTTGCCTTGATTCCTCAAGCTAATGTAGCTTAACAGAGCTTAGCTCGGTGTAACGTCACGAACTGTCATCACAAATAAGAGACGAAGACTTAGATTCAGACAGACCCTATGTCTCAAAATTGAGTTTCTAGTATTCATATAAAATATTTCAAAGACGAAGTTTTTACGCTATGTACTATATAAAATCTTTAAAGTTTATTATATTCATAATAAATCGAGTTTGTGGAAGGAGTACGTTCAATATATGTGGGTATGTAAAATAATGAACTAACCTATAGATTTTTAATTTTTGTTTTTAATTCAAAAATCGTGTAATAGCAAATCTGTATACATACATCACGTACCCTGCAAATCGACGAATACATGTACTTACATGCAAATAATCTTAAAGATAAATCAACAATAAAATTTGACTTCTTCAATTGCCGCAAATAAAAAAAATTATATCCTTCAAAAAATTTGTTTGAACTTTAACCGGAAATTTTGATTTTTACTACCATCGATTACACGAAAGGTCACTTTTCCAACTGAAGAATGTATAAAGAATTTTTCCCGAATCCCTGTACGGATCCTGAATTGTTGTGTAGTCCTTCATACGGGCAAAAAGGCTTGAAAAATCAGAAAAGCTACAGCAAAAAAAAAAAAAAATAAAATAAAATCCCTCTTAGCTAGCCACAAAAGTCGTAGGGGGTGTTTCGATTTTATCCCTTTTTGCGATAAAACAGTTATCACACGTTCTTACCATCAAATTCCTGCCTTGAATATATGTATGTATGAAAATAATCCGTAAAAGGGTCAGTCTTCCCAGAACCCATGTAAATAGGGGCAGAAGTTATGAATGAGCTGCTGATAAAAAAGCTGGAAAATATTTTATCTGGTGGACATTCGCGCGGGGATGAGCGACGGTGGCGGTGGTTGGTTAGAGCGCCTTTGTGAGATTTATTTGGAAAATCAAAAATTCACTTCAGAGGCTTATCTTTCCGCTGCAAAACTGCTGAAATGCCATAAAAATTTTTACAAGGAAAACAAAATCTTATTTACACACATTGCCAGGGTTTAAAAGGGTCCACAGTTGTTGGGGTTAACTTTTGGGGGGTTGCGCGTGTTAGACTTGGGAAAATCTGTTTTATTTACTGGGCAAAGGTCAAACACTGCTTCGAGGAGCAGGAGCACTGGGAAAGGTCTTGAGAGCTTTTAATTTCTTCTCCGCAGCACTCTCCAAGCTATAACTTTCTTCGACGATTGCATTAAGCCCTTTCGCCCTCCCCTGCACCACCGAGCGCTCCTGATGCGGTGTGTATCAAAATGTTTTAGGCACTTGCCCTTTACCAAAAACCTTTTGCGTCTTTCACAGAAAGACCATAAGATGAAGTCAACCCATTCGATCAATTGAAAGTTAAACGATTTAGCTCCGGACGAAGGCTCCAAGAAAATGGGCTGACTTGTAAGAAAAATTGAATCGATTGAAGTCTAATTTGCGTTCCTCAAATTCAAACTCCAACTCCAACTTCAACATGCTTCGATACTTTTAAGGGGTCCTCTGTGTCATCGAACAACTTTCCTCTGCTTCGAGAGATTATTGGAATATTGAGGTTCAGCTTTTACGGAAAAATATAATTTGAAGGAGCTCTTTGGACACGGGTTTAACGATGGGTGTGACTTTTCCAATTTAGCATTCGTATTTTTCAAAAGGTTTTTCAGTTGAAATATTTGCCAAGGAAACTGATGAATTCAAATCAATTTTCGAGTTTTGGTTACGTTACGACTTGTGGAACTTGCACCTTCCTTGAAAAATTGAGAAGTTTTATTAAAATTATTAATCGTATAATTTCAAAGTAGCGTCGATTTTGATGGTTTTGATAAACATAAATTCAAATTCTTATAACGTATTATTAAAATTAATTTACTAGAAAGCTATAAATCCTATGAAATTGAGAAAGAATTGTGATTTTGCTGAAAACATTGATTAAGGAGTCGAAACAAAGAGTTGCAAATAATAATACAATACTCTTTCAAGTATATTTATCAGATTTTGATGGAATCTATAAAAATAAAAAAGTTAGAATAAATTTCATTTGATCAAGCAACTATATGTTGTAATATTTATATTGGAAATTGCCAAATTGTTTCAATTATCAGAAGGTGTGTTTGACGGACCTTATCTTTTCAGAGTTTTGGATATTAGTTGTAATTTTGAAACACGTTTAAAAAAAACAAAAAAAAACAATCAAACACTTGTTGATGAATCCTGGAATAAATAAATAAATAAAAAAATTTATTATGGTACTAGGGAGAGATTATGAAGCTCAATATTGATCAAAAACAATGCCTAAATAAAAATAATACTGGACACGACGTTTTCGTACGATGTTGACTTATCGTTAGCCTAATTCTAAAACCTTATAAGAGAAAACAGAAATAATTTTGAAGGAGGAATCATTAAAATTTAATACGACTCAAAATGATTAGCTCTATTGATGTAAATTGCATTTAGGCACAGTATTAAGCCAAATACTTACGAGGTTTTAGAATTAGAATGAACTTATGTTAATTTGAACTTATTTTCTAAGCCAAAACTGTCTCTAGTTTTTATAATAATGTTTCGTAAAATAAAATTTAAAATAAAAAAATCTGTTTTTCGGATAATGAAAGCCCAGTTCACTCATTTTGATGCTCAGCATGTTGAAAAATGACTTTTTGAAAACGACACTTACAACGATATGTCGATGTTTGGGTTCACGCAACCACCACAAATTGAACATAAGACATATTAATAAGTTGGTTTTGAAATATAATTTAAGTTTCATGTCTTCTTTTCAAGTGCATAATCAATAATTGGCACGATTCTTCGACATTATGAAAAATTATTACTGAATCGTCATCATTTTACAACAGACGGATTTTTATCTCCTTAAACATTTCAGAAAATTATAATCCCATTTATTCTACTTATAGCGCTTTAGATTTAAACAAACGAATATTTATTGAAAAGGAGGTCCATACACAAATCCGATTCTATAACAATCGAATTATGGGATTCATGAATTTGATATTCATTAAAATTTCTCTCAAACTTTTCCATGTTTTGAGGCATTTTTGGTTTCGAAAATGTATAATATATCTTACAAAAATTGTTTTTATAAACTTTTTGAGACAATAGTATGAAATTTTATATCTCATTAGACACAGCTGAATGCTTCCTTAAAAACAAATGTGAAAGATATAAATTCGTATATCCCGGCCTTTTCTAGGCAGATCCATTAGATTGAAGAAATCCCTAATCTATCTTAATATTGTAACTCTTGATTTGGATTTTCCAATATACTTATTGAGAATTCTGCGATTTCAAAACGTCCCTTTAATCAAAAATATCATATTTTATTTTTACTTCAATATTTATGCCCGATTTTGACAGTTCTTCGTGTGTTCCACCGACATTTTTGGTATATTTTCTGTAAAGGCAATGCTTTAATTCGTTTACGATCGAATTCATGAATACAAAATCAATGTCGAATCGAATATGAAAATCATATGGTATTTATATTCGATTCGTATTCATGACCCTTACAAAGACTCTGCTTTTATTAACACTGTTTGGAATTGTCGTAATTTGTGCGTAGAGAAAGTGCATTTTTCTTCGCTTTTATGGTCATATTCTTAAATTCCTTTTTATTTTCCATTATATTCGACATGAAAAGAGATGTCGAATGACGTGAAATTGTCGATTTGACGCCGTAAAAATGTCGATTTGACGACGTAAAATTGTCAACATGTCGAATTGCACGAACCCTAAGTGACATTTTGTGTATCGTTTTCATTCGAGTTCGAAAGGAGGGAAAAAACTGCTAAACTTGATATCAAATAGGTTCATTGACCTCAAGTTAGTCCAACTTACAATTTGTGCATAGGAAAGGGGCGATTAATTAATCGCATAAGCCACCCCGGCGATGTATTAAAAAAAAAAAATGGATGTACAATACAAACACATAAAAACAACAAAAAAAAGTGATTCGCAAATAATCACTTCATTTAGAGTGAAGTTAAGGTCAGGCGGGCAGACTGGAGGCAGCCAGCCGCGCGCCACCCTGAGGTCTTGTTGGCGTGATAAAGCACGTAGAAAATTACTTTTTTTTTCCTTTTTTCCCTTTTTTCTTTTTTCCCGACGTCTACTATGTATATGCATGTCTCAAGAGACCCTCATTACACCTTCATAATTCTTGGGAAAATAGCGATGCGCCGACATTAGCGGAGCTGAGGCGTAGTACACACTTGCCCGCACTCACCTACATAGCGAAAGCACCGCCATATCTCTAGATAGATATCTCACGATGGTAGAGTAAATTGTTATAGGATCCCGGCACCCCAGCGGCGGCGGGCGGCGAGCGTCGGTGGCAGTGGCGGCGCGGTGCAGCCAGGGGCCCCAGATCTAGTGGTGTTTTTCAAGATATGCAAATGTTCAAAAACCACCCTCCTGCATGGGGGGATGCGATGTCGTCGGCTTCTGAAGTCGATCTTTTCCTGTGGGCACAAAGCGTCCCACCAGAAGAACACTATACGTACGTGGGGGTGTGTGTGCGTCTGTAAAAAAAATTCTAAGCTTCGTCGGAGGGGGGAGGAGGGGTGAGAACAAAAGGTGAGTAGACTTTTGGAGAATATTTTTTTTTTTTTTGATGCAAGCTGTGCTCATTGTTTCTTGGGAGGAAAAGGAAGAAAAAATCGCCGTTAATGGGGCTTTCACTATATTTTAAAAAAACAAGTTTTAAGGAGCAGAGTGGCTCCTTTTCAGCGTAGAAGCAAAGAAAATGTTAATGAGGAGCCTTCGAAAACAAAATTTTTTTTTTTCGAAAATTAACACTCACAAAAAAAGCGAGACAACCTGGCGTTCTTAAAAGTGTATTTTTTTAAAGCAGTGAAGTAGAAGAAGCATTGCTACTGTTAGGGCGGCAATTAGTACGCAGTCGTAGGCTAGATGATTAACCCAAAACCAGAATTTTGCTATAGAGGTAAAAAAAAAGGTGTAATTGTAATTTTACTTACCCTAATTTGTGTTGCTGATTGTTGATTATTCCTATCTCGCCTATTTACAGTCTTTAAACCTTTTAATAGTCTTGCTAATGTTGTCCGCTTTTTTGTTTCCCGCCCTTCTGAAAGGAAAAATAATTAAAAACAAAACACCCTTCGTTGATTGGAAATTTCTTTCTTAAGCATATCTTTAAAATTTAATTTTAGTACGTTATTTTAAAAGAATTTTTTTAGTTAAGGCCTAGTACTAATTTGCCTAATTACTTGATAATTGAAAATCTAAGCTAAGCTTAAGGACTGACTCAAAGTCGAAGTAAAACCACCCCTATTCTTCTTTTCATTTATCGTACTTGACAAATTCATATATTTGGTTGTTGCATATGAAATTGGTGCTTTTTTGGAAAACATCAAAATAATCAAGATAATAATTAAAATAAGCTCCGTTTGATTCAACCCCCATCGCGATACAAATGAATTGACACCTGTACGGCAGAATTACGAATTTCGATGAATTCATCGAAGGCATTTTTAATACCCGTTTCGTTTGCAAATACTTTTTCTTCTAAAAAGTGATCCTAATGTTTAAGAAAGTTGTAACCGGTAAGTGACAGGTCTGGCTGCTGGTTCAATTTCTGTTGTTCATGAAATATGTGGTCTAGCGTTATCATGGAGCAGGATGACGCCATGTCTACTGAATAATGGGAAGATTTTCTACAGTTGAGTGCAATATTTGTTTGCATTAATAGTTTCCCTTAGTAGTTCGATTCTTTTAGTAGCTCTACCTTCGCCAAATGACGCGTTAATATTGCGAGTTGTTTCCACCTCATTATGTCTACGAATAAATTCATACAAGAAAATCACACGAATTTGGATTTGTTCCATTGTTCGCTTTACTTAATCAATTTTCGTTATTATATTCTTCACCACCGAAATTACACCGGATATACACCCACTAATGAAAGTTGAAATAATTTGGGATACAACACACACCCACTAGCAAAAATCTTAACTAAGAAAACTGCAGCGTAGTTAATGATAAAGCGGAACTGGCCATTTCATGTGCAAAAACCTAGTAAAAAATCAATGTGTTAGCAACAATTTAAAACTAACTATTAAAAAAAAAAAAATCAGAGGGAAAGATTCTATTTTCACGGTTTTTCAAGTTTCAATTGATGTATGGAATGTGAAATTGAAATTTTATAAATAGAAATTGGTGTTCTCTTAACACTAGAACTACCAAGCGCAAGCTTGCAATTTCAAAAATTTTTCTGCACCTTGAATGTAATATCCTTTGAACTCTGAATTGATAATTATAAATCTAAAAGCTTTTTCAATATGTAGTAATTTTCAACCTTAATAAGATTTGGCATAAATCTTAAGAAATAACTATGAAAAACAA
This sequence comes from Dysmachus trigonus, assembly GCA_949715965.1. NCBI lineage: Eukaryota > Metazoa > Arthropoda > Insecta > Diptera > Asilidae > Dysmachus > Dysmachus trigonus. Next base: position 89,395,342 of record OX454320.1, read on the forward strand.
AAATAATTCAAGGAAAGAATTGAATAGCCGTCAGTTTGACGGATCTTGGTAGTTCTAGTGTTAAAAAGGCAAACAATTATGGCATCCATAAAATTATAGCGAAAAATAGTTTTCTTCTTTTCGAATTCTGTCTTTAAAATAATAAAATTCATATTTCAGATTTTCAGATTTTCTGAGAAATATCTATTGAGGTGTTTAAAATTTAAATTCTCCAGTCGAACTTCGAAACTATGCCTACCTCTTTAATCAGAATATACGAATAATTTATTAATAAAACTAATATTTTAAGCGTCTAGTTATAAAAATATAGCTTCAAAAAGAATTTGAATTTATTGTAGATTTATAATAGCCTCAAAACTAAGAACTCAATAAAAATATACCATAGGTATTCTATTTAAAAAATTTCATTTTATTCTACTTCTATCTATAAGTCTTTTTCATTAAAAAACAGCATCTTATCGTATTTCTCTTCACCTTGCTGTTTTTATGAACAGTGAGTTTATTGTTTTAGTGTTATTAAACTTGGTCAGTGTTTTCAACTTGTCCATAATTTAAGACTGCTCCCAACCTACCCTCAGTGCAGTAATAAACGACAATTTGCAATCATGAAATGATTTGAATTTCACCCTAACTTAATCTAGTCCCGGGATTATCTGGGCAACGTATTTCTATTAATTCATTTGAGAAGAGTTTAACAACTGCACTTACCTGTTGGCGGAAACTCATAAAAATACGCTGACCTAGGGCTTAAACAACTACAAAGAGAAGAAAGAAAACCGGAGTGAAATTTAGCAGGGAAGGTCACCGGAAAGGGGACGTACATCTCATCACTATACCTTTGCTGAACAAAATTTAAATTCGTGGTGTTGGGCAGTTGCTGCTGAGCGGTTTGTGTAGTAATTTGTTGTTGCTGCTGCTGTTGCTGTTGTTGCTGCTGTTGCTGCTGCTGCTGTTGTTGTTGCTGCTGCTGCTGCTGCTGCTGGCCGTTGATGCTCGCTTGCAGGACACCCCGAGCAACTCGGGGGGCGAAAACGCCATAACCAAAGCCATAAATTTCATCTTCTTCTTTATCAGAGAGACAACTTGACGGCTGCAAGCAAATAAAGATATTTTCTAGAATAAAAGTGCAAACCAGACGGAGTGGGAGCGGATTAGAGCTGGGCGAGAATTTGCGAGAAGGAGGAAGGAATGGGGAAGAATGACTAGAGGGCCAAGAGGGTGGACGAGGAGGGGGTGAGTGAAATGGAGTCTCAGGTCAAGTGCTCCGGTATCAAGGGGCCCAGAATGCATGCTCTCGAACCCGAAATTATACCGTCGTAAATAATTCGCGCTTTTGAAATTCAAAGTGCTATGCAGCGAGCCCTTCACCACTTAAGGATTTTCGTAGCGGATAACGATTCCGATTGTATATGTACTACGTATAGTGTTAGCACCTCGTGCTCTTGAATGCCTCGTTGTGCAGGGCGTAGAGAGAGAGAGAGTGAGAGAGGGGGAGGGAAGAGTCGTTAGCACTGCATACTAACAAGTCTTGGGTCCGGGTCTTGGGTCTGGGTCCTGAATTTTAGCCCTGGTGTTGGGAAGGCCCGGCCAGGCCAGAAACTATAGTGGAAAAGGAAGCGCCGAGAAAAAGCCTCCCGGGAGAAACAAACAATTATTGGGGAAGGGTGGTTTTTATAGGGTGGTGGTCGCATAGTTAGTATATTTACCGAGTATTTTCCTGGCACGTAAATTGGCTGACTGTGACTATTCGGCAAGCCCCCTTGGCAGGAACTACCTCGATGACCCCGTGTTGTCCCCATGCCAGCCGGATTAAGTGGACTTCGTTCCGCCCATGATGCTTGCCTAGCATTTTCTAAAGCACTTAGAACATCTCCGAAGGGAGCCATTAGCAGTTCGCAGTACACAGATGCCAGTCCTTCCAAATGACCTCGTTGCCCGTCCTGGAAGAAACAGAAGACAAAAACATTTTAAGTATGGCGCTATATATAAATGCGATCGGTGTAGACGGGCGTCGGACGGTCGGTCGATGGTGGGGGTGGTGGTGGTGGTGGCTACTTCTGCTTCTGCTTCTGCTGCTGCTGCTGCTGCTGTTGTTGCTGCTGCTGCTGCGTCAAGCATGGCTGCCGTATATGTGGCCGGGGCTTTAGGGGCAAAATTCTCCACCAAGACCCCATCCCATTGACCCCCGTTCAAAGGACGAAAGGGTGAACGAAACCCCAATTTCTTCTCACCCATTCACCGGCGCGCGGTGCGCACACTTAGCATTCAACTCTTGAGGATAGAGTTTCGTTGCATTTTTAATTGCACGGGCGACATGTGAGTCGAATGAATGATGTCTGGGACATATTATGTCACTATTAAACGCTTATTTCAATTGTTTCCACTGAACATGCAATGAGTGCGGAGAGCGCGCCGCGGGGACGGGCCGAACATGGGCTAGATTAATCGCGGCACCTTAAAGGGCACCAGAGGGCGCGTGCTTCGGTGGAAACTCACCTGCACCCCCGACCTTAATGCAATCAACTGGATTTTCTCCTAAATATGGCGTGTGATGCAGAAATTCGTGAAAGACGTATTTTTTTCTACAAGCAAAGTCGCTTTGAAAATGGAACACAGACCGATGAAAGATTATGCTCCTGCAAAAGAAATGTACGGCAACACGTCGAGAGGAGTATTTAGCGCTTTTCATAGATTGTCGGAAAGAGGATCTCACTACTGACGATGCGCACTTTCAAAGCGTTTGAGATACCTTAGAAGACTATTCAAATTAATTTGACTGTGCAGAAGCGTTTAACATACTGTGATATGTTTCAAATTTAATTTTAAAAAAAGCTAAAATCCCCAAGTAGTTCACTGGCAAATGGAGCAAATTAAATTCTTTTAAACTTATATTAAAAGCTCCGTCATCTAGCAAGTAGTTCAGCTTTTGTCTAGAAATGCGAACATGTTACCAACGTTTCTACCGTAGCTCGAGTGAACATCATTTGCGCGAAAAAAAAATATTTGTTAGTAGCTTTAAATGGAAATAATGTAAGATTAACTCTTTGAGGGAGTTCTGCAAAAAGACTTGAGGTGCATTTGCATTTTAAAAGGACCCAAAGAAGTCTTACAACCATTGAAATTTAGTATACACGAATTATAAATCAATCATTAAATCTGCTCTGGTAATTCTAAAAATCCCAAACCTGTTCAAACGAGCATTAAGATCAAGCAGGTTCTATCGCAATTGCTGCAACTTGGTTAAAACGCATAGTATTATTAAGAAGTTCATTGGAAAAGTTCATTTTTAAATCTGGTTAAGTTTTAAACAAATAATTTTGTCTTGACTTTAAAATCTCTTGAGTTTTTTTTAAATTGAGGTAATTTGAAATTATGCAAAATGAATTTGAAGAACTCTCCTTAACCCGTTCGCTACCAACCGTCACACATATGTGACACAGCAGTTTCTTACCACAGCCCGACGTCACATATATCTGGCAGACGTTTTTGGTCAACTTACTAAGGCATGGTTAAACATGTTGTGTATTAGACAATACTGTTAAGTTTTTATCTATAGCCCAGCGTCACATATTTGTGTCAGTTCGAGAAAATGTTTATTTTGTTTTTTTTAGATTGTTCTAAATACACATACGTTAAGTTTATTGCAATTGGTTTCATATAATCATGAAAAAGTCTTGGGCTGTGGTGGCGGTTTTTTCCGAGAGACCGTGGTAGCGAACGGGTTAATTATACTCTTTAAATTAAACATGCGGACCTAAACCTTATTGAGAATCTTTTGGGAACTTTGGCTCGGCTTCTCTATGCAAATGATAGAGAGTTTAATAATGTAAATTAATTTAAATGTAGTATTCCCAGGGCGAAAATCGAACGAAATGCAGTAGGATTTACGAAGTAATCATTAATAAAAATAGTAATACTCATTAGTTTTTGTCTTTGATTTATAATTATTTTTTTCATTATTTCTCTTTCTCTTGAATTAATATGATGCATTTTTACATGCTTAACGTATTTATTAACAAAAGCGAGTGTACTTAGCCACCCTTTATATGAATCATAATGTGGATTTATACATACACCCGTGGAATTAATACTTAATGAAATGCAGGCAAAATATTAAAAATCTGTGATTTTTTATCGAGTTTCGTATTTGGTATTAAATGTATGGGCTAAATAAATAAAAATAAATTATTTAGTTTTACACATAACAATTGTTGGGCATAACTAGTGCCTACTTGTTGTGAAAGGAAAGACTACTGTGAAGATGTAGATTTGATTTTCTTTTTAAAGCCAAGACATTTCTAATTTTGACATCTCAATTTGAAGTCTTGGAATTTTACCCATTTGTTTCTCTATATTTTTAATAGTTTGAGATCTACAAAAGGGCTTTCATAGAATGCTTGGGTAAAGTATTAAATAACACATTTTCTATACTTTGCCGAATTACGCACTTAGAGCTTTAGCCATTTTACTTACTATCCACGCCTCAACTAAAAAAATTAAGTCTATTTAATACAAACCATTAATTAATGATGAATTATTAGTAATATAAATAATGGCAACGTCTCTTCAATCCTTGAAAAGATATATACCTGCATTTCTTTGGATCTTCCGTCACCGTCAACGTTCTTCACTATATTTTTAATTTAATGGTTTCTATTAAGTATATTTAATTTTTTTAATAATAAAATGGACATGAAATGAAAATAACGACTTTCCTTTATTAAAAAATATTTACATTTTCCCTATCCCTCTATTTGTTAAAAAAATAGTTACTCACTAGCTGGGTTACCCGGTTTCACCCGGCGTTGGGTAAATACTTACTAATTAACACTTCTCAAATGTTCTAGTTTGTTATATCCTAGAAATTGATTCAACCCGAAAACCCCTTAATGGATCCGCCATCTTGAAATTCCAAATCGTAATAATATTCAAAATTAGTGGCCTTAAAATAATCATTGTACCAATTTTTCTTTCAAATCCGTTGAAATCGAGAAATTTTGGTCGCCATATTGGAAAATTGGCTAATATTCGAAATTAGTGGCCTCAGAATAATCATTGTACTAATTTTCAGTAAAATCCGTTGAAATCAAGAATTTTGGTCTCATATTGGACCCGCCAAGAATTGGATTGGATTTACAAATTTTGATAATATTCGAAATTTGTACCTTCAGAATAAACATTGTACCAATTTTCATTAAAATCCGTCGAAATCGAGACATTCTGGACGCCATGTTGGGTCCGCCATCTTGCATTTAGAAATTTTAATAATATACAAAATTAGTGGTCTCAGAATAATCACTGTACTAATTTCGATTACAATCCGTTGAAATCGAGAAATTTTGGTCGCCATGTTGGATATGGAAATTTTGATAATATTCAAAATCAGTGACCTCAAGATAATCATTGTACTAATTTTCACTAAAATCCGTTGAAATCGAGAAATATGGTCGCCATTTTGGATCCGCCATCTTGAATTTCTAAATTTGGACAGCGGATTTGAAATCCCCATCCCGCAAAACCCCTATATACCAATTTTCATGAAAATCGCTTCAAATTTAAAATTTTCAGCCGCCATCTTGGATCCGCCATTTTGAAACCCTACGTATTATCCGAAAAAAAATTAGCCTATATGTTAAGTCGGAATATGTACTACCTTCGGACAAAAAATGAAAAATATCGATGCAAGCGTTTAGGTGTGATTGAGCAACAAACAAACAAACGAACTTTCATTTTTATATATATATAGGGATAGGGGCTAGTTTTCAAAAAATCTTATGGGGCACCCTGTATAAACTTCAAACTTCAATAATATGAAAAAATAATCATACCTTGTAATTTTGCAACAACCAAAATATACCTGGGTACTCTTGTATCGTATATTTATAGCTGAGTCACGTGTAAAGGTGTATTAAAAATTTATCTAAAAAAAAATCGATACGACTGCAATTCAATCGTCAATCATAATTTACCCTGTGGCATATGTCCTTCATTCTGGGGCAAACCACTTCGAATGAAATTATTGCTAATGATTTTGTCTAAGCTTCAAATGTCGACATACCTATATATGTAGGTGAAATTTACGAACAGGGGAAAATGATTAGAATGATATCGTTGCTAATGTTTTTTCCAGAGCCTCATAGCCTGTATAAGTACAATAACGGGATGACATAGCTTCATATATATTATATATCTTTTTCGACATAAAACCTTTCCATTCATTTTTCCTAATAACTTTGTAAAAAAAACTGAATTCATTTGAAAGCAAACTGTGCATTATTGTTCCATTACTATTTGAAATATTATAGTTACAATATTTTTTGGCGAATATAATAATAATAATTTGTTCTTTGATTTTAAACACGATATATTGATAAAAATTCTCATATCGTAACACAAAAAAAAGAGGACCTTAGAAAGAAAAATATATAAATCGTTCAATCAAGTTAGTCAGAAAATTAAATATTTAAAATTTTCATAATCTATACTTTTTAGATCTATTATTATCTATGCAGCCATCAGCCATACAGAAAGAAGAAGTCCGCAGCGGTCTAAATTTTTAAATATCAGGTCTGAGTCACACCCAAGTATATTCTCGAGGAACCTTTGAATCGAAGGACTCTCAAACCTTATGACCAAGAAATCAAATTTCGACGTACCATTCAGATAAAAGACCGACAGTGGTGGACAAATAATGGTGCACACGTCCGATAGGGAACTTTTGCTTGGTGCTGGAATGACTCGAAGCCCGCTCTCTAGGCCGGGATCTATGGTCCCAACTGCCAAATCTCGGTAGCCTTTGGGAAAACCCGAACTATCTTTCAAACCGAAATTCTAACCATTGAAATCTGCACCAGAATAATCCTGAAAAAGGGTGTGAAGAGAGCTAGAATACGAATGTTAAAAGATAGCCAAGCAGCGGTCAAAGCGGATAAATCAACCAGGGTTTAGACAATTAAAGTGATTCATCAACCCCAAGGAGAAGATAAAGAATCTTCTATTTTTAAATAAAGTCGATCTAAAAATCATTACGGACCTCTTTACAGGGCATTGTCTTCTAAGATACCACCTTAAAATGATATGCCTTTCAGTTGATGATACTTGTCATTTCTGCCTCGAAGAGGGAAGGTGTATTAGCAGTCGGTCGTCACACGTTGATACACTTTGAGGCCGCGAGCACTATAGCCTTTCAGTCTTGACCTCTATGGGGACTGAAAGGCAGGGTTAGCACAAAAGATCTTCTCAGGTCGCGTTTGCTTTATAGGAGGCATGAATGGCTATACGATGCACTCTAATAATAAGAATAAATTATATAGTTTATCTCAGCTCAAAGAAATTATCGATTTCATATCAAATACTTAAATTAGGGTAAGTGGTACCCTGTACGTAAATAATTCTGAAATTCCAACAGTTGTAGCGTGAATTTAATTAATGGTATCACGAAAAGCAAATTAAAAATAATTCTAAAGACTGCACCTGCTTGATTAGTATTTCCGCAAAAATTCTCAGCCGGAAAAAACACAACAGATTCGGACGTCATGCTGGAGGAAATTTCATCTTTCACAGATATCAAAGGCTCCAGTGCAGCGTCAGCTGTAAATATGTCCTGAAGAGCGCTAAATTCAGAGACAGCCCACATATAGCACACCTCCACGGAAAAGTTCATAAACCGGGCAACTTCAAAGTTGCTGGCAAAATCAAAAGTAAAAACAAGCCCAAGAGTTGACGGTGCACCGCCAAAGTGAGAGGGTACAAAAAAGAAAAACGAAAAATAACAAAAAAACATTACGAAATGACAAAAAATACATTTTTGTATGCTCTGAATATTCTCTGGCCAATGAATGGTTGGCTGGCTCCACTGCTGCGGTTTGTCGTACTATGGCCCAGCATATGGAGGAGCGAACAATTTTGTGGGCTTCGTGCACGTATGCGGTCGTCTCTCCGTCAATGTCAGGACACCATTAGAAATGAGGTTATGCACTTCGATAGCATCATCCGATTCGAGATGGCTGCAGCTGCACATTCCCTCGTTAATGCCGCCCTCCGAGTTATTGATGTTTCGCCCCCTCCTCTGCACCAGCTAAATCTGCTTTGGGAGCTTTATTCATTTAAAGTTTTAGCTCACGCTCCGTTTGCCCCCGGCACTGGCCTTTGATATGAACGATTGGTTTCAAATCTTTGTGACTATTATACATATTTGATGAAATTACCCCGGGAAGATGATCAGTTTCGACTAACGTGGAAATTGCTTCTACCAATTGCCAAAAGATCTGTATTCAAAGCAAAATCCTACACATCCTAAAGTATTGTATAGGCTAGGCCCTGGACGAAGGAAAACTCTTCAAGAAAAGAGCCTTACCATTAAACTTCAACAAAATGAGATATGTACAAAATATGCGAAATTGAGACAAAGATTTTATGACAAAACGAAGATTGGTTCTACTGAATACGAAATCTAGAAATTGAAGCTCTAGTATTCATAAACATAAAATATTCAAATACTCACATGTTTTACGCTACATACTATTTAAATTCACCATCAACATCAACGAATTAGTAATATTAAAAAAAAGAAGATAAAACATCATACAACATAATACTGCATAATAAATATATTTAAACAAACAAAAAATTTCTTCGTTGTTTTGGAATTCATATTCTCACTTCTTTTTATTGACATTAAGATATATTATCAAATGAATTCTTAAAAACATAAAATTACTCTGTCTGGTATTTAATTGCACATATTTTAGTTCCCTTTAAGATCTGCCTTAAATAATAAATCGAATTTGTGGATAGCCATTCAATATACTTATACAGGGTGTCCAGGAAATAGTGCGCCAAAATTAAGGGGATGGTAGCTTGAGTCATGACCTACCAGAATATCAAAATATGACCTTAGTGAAAACCTCACCGTTTTCGAGAAATTTTGGTTTTTATGAAAAATTAAATTTCAGATTATTGACTAGTTGGTGCACATAAAAAGACATGTTTTTTTTTTTTTTTCGCCAAAATATTCTAGATAAGTTGCCCTACCTGGTAAGCATGTCATTTTTTATTACTAACACAAGACAGTCGAGAAAAAAAATTATCACATTTTTTTTTTTTTGCTGTTCAAAATTATTTGACTCTACTTTGACCTTTAACTGGTGAAAAAAAATGTACTAGGCAGTGATGGGAAAGCAATTCAAAAAATTGCTTAATTAATGCAGATTTCAGAATCACCCATTTTATTCATGAATAACAAAATATTGCCATGTTCATTTTAAATCAAATTTAATTTTTCATAAAAACCCAAATATCTCGAAAACGGTGAGGTTTTCACTAATGTCATATTTTGATATTCTGGTAGGTCATGACTCAAGCTACCATCCCCTTAATTTTGGCGCACTACTTTCTGGACACCCTGTATATGTAGTATAGTATATAAAATAATAGAAAAGGCATATAGATATTCCCACTTTTTAAATTTAAAAACCGTGTAAGAACGAAACCGTGTACATCGAGGGATAAGATGATGCTTACTAATTTTTGACAATATGTTTTACCTTAATATAGTAAAATTTTACACTGTAACATAGGAATATCACACCCTTATATTAAAAATAAATAATTTGTGTAAATGTACGGACAATGCTAGTTATTTTATCAATTATAATTAATTATGCTTTAAAATAACTTTCTGATGTATTAAAATTGTATTGTATTTAAAATTATATTCAATATCGAAAAATAAGACTTTCAATTACTTACAATTATTTCAATTGCTCGCTAATGTTTTTACAAGTCAAGTTTGTATTTTTCCATATGTAATGCTAATAATTTTTTGTTTTATGTTTGTCATCGTTTAATGATGTAAGAAATATTGACTGTGCATGTGAATAAATGATATCGAAAAGTATCAAGCTCCCGCTTGTATTTTGTCCATTTTAATGTGGTAAGTTGCTGATGTAATGCAATTAATTAATGCGAAATATCAATTTAAAGAAACGTTTTTTACACTAGTTATAACGATTTTTTGGAAAATTGAAAAGACGAATTTTCTCGAAATCTTGAAAATCTTGATGGTTAAAATATATTTTATACAGGGTATCAAAGCAATCTTGAAAAAAAAATCGAAAATTCATTTTATTAATTAGAAGGGGGTAGAAAAACATATTTAAATTTTCAAAAAATTCTTACTTTATGACTTCCTTTTTGTACTACCGCCAAATTTTTTCTATAGTATACTTAGACCCAAGGCTATAACATATATTTTCTTGGAAATGATCGAAAGAGTACTTCATAGTTAAAAAAGAAGAAAATGTTTTTTTTTCACTAAATTCAAGTTTTTAGCTAGGATTTTTGATCAAATAATCACACTTTAAAGAAACTAAATACCTTTATTTGAATTTGAATAAAGATTTTACAATTTTAATTAAACCAATTGTGAAGTGTTTCATAGTTAAAAGGAAGAAAACAGTTTTTTTACACAAGTCAAGTTTTTATTTATGATTTATGCAATACCTCCATATAATTGTGAATAAAGGCAAATATCACATTGATTGAACTAATTATTACTACTAATTTCAATTACATTCATTAAACTAATTGTGGAAAATAACTTAAAAAATGATTTCTACTACTTCTCAACCCTATGGTGTGGATATCCAATTATCTGATGGATTTAAAACTTTTCCTACACTTCTCAGTATATTGTCCCTATTACATGAACTACAATAATACACTTATTTTAAATATTTCTTTCATATTATAAAAACACAAAAACCTCTCGTAAAATTTTCTAAAGCTTTATTTACATGACGCTATTTTGTTAATAACAATTTGTTTGCATTTTCATTAGTTCATGTAATAAAGGAATTCTTATAAATTAAAAAAAAAACTTTTTTGAATAATCAAAAATCATCTTTTTTAGCACTTTAGACTGAAAAAGGCTCTTAAGAAGAAATCATATTCAGCGAACCAAGAAATATTGGAAATTCCATGATATATTATTATATAATTCGAGGATTGAGGTGCCCACCCTGGCACCTGGCAAATGGTAAATGTCTGAATTTATGAGAGAATGTATAAGATACTAAAAAATATCGGGGGTTTTGCTTTTTATAAGGCATATAGTGAAAATGTATCAGTAAGTAAGGACCATATCTTACTATGATACGTTCATCAAGACGAAAATCACACTAATTTAATTTTGGGTTCTCTTCGAAGAATATTTCTGGATACGAGAGATAAAAGTCAGAAAACTTGCTAATTACTATACAAAAGTATGTGCGAAAAGTATGATAGCTTTTTTGTATTGCTGCTGTCTAGTTAACAGTAACGATTCGCATCGTGAAATTTCCGCTAAAATTAGCTTCTTCAATACCATCTTCCTTGGAATCTCGATAATTGCATGAAAATTATTTTTAAGTGGAAAGGAAGACAGCCACCCACGCCGCAGTTTGAGCAGGCACTAATTGCAGTGTAGCAGTTGCAGCATTGCGGATGTAACCTGCACGCGTGGTCTGTTTTCTGCCTCTGTCCCGTCAAGATAAATTTTTTACGCGCAGATGTTAATTTGCCCAAAAAAGTAAAAGACGAACACTTTAAATGATGCGATTATATGAAAAAAAAAAACAAACCCAACCAAGAATGCTAAAGACAACGTTGCATGCATTTTGCTCCTAATTAGCGAAACCGCAGAGGAACCGCACAAAACTGTACACGGCTGGCACTGTGTCTTAACTTCGCGATTTTCGACTCAAGGTAAAATTAATCAGCATCTGCCGAAATTAGCAAGTAAGCTGCGTGCAAACATGTGTTAGTGTACACTCACCAGCAGTCACATTTGTGTCTTTCACTCGCATTGCTCCTGAGAGAACTTAATCGCGTTAACGCCACATGTGACACAGGCCAAGTTTCCTTTGCGGCTTGTTGCACCGTCGAAACTTTTGGAACAGCGCCACATTCGCTAATTTGCGAATGTTCCTTGTGCGACTGGTGTCGTCGTCCACAAGGGAAGACGTTTCAACTGTAAAATAAATACCTTCGCGTTTTTTGCGTGTTTAAAACATTACTCAAAGGGACCGGGTAAGGCTCTGCTAAGAACGATTTCCCCGCCCTCAGCGGCATTGCACCGACCCTACATCAAAGGGAAAAGCAATGGACTGAATTTAACTCGAAACGACAGCAGCTCAAGCTATGTCTCATGAATCAAATATGAAGATGATCCGATCCCGGCCAATATGCAAACCAGCCAGATGGCAAATTTTTAATGTGCTCAGTGAGCAATTTCAAGATTAATTAGCTTATTTCAGCGAATAAGGTTCATGAGAATAGCTAATGAGTTAAAGCGGATTTTGGCAGCTAAGGTATATACTCCTGAGAAATGGCAAAAGGTTCTCGGAATTTTCGAAATCCCATTATCCTTCGATTGTATTTTGAAGTCGAAGGAGAATTTCTTCAATATTCGAGGAAATTCTTTCATTTATGAATTAATTAAACCGAATATCCGAGAGATAACTACATTGAATATAACAACATATATTTAAGTGTTTCTCTGACAATGTGGCAAAAAGGCGCCAAACGTATGAACAACAATTATCCGAAAAGTAAATCAAATGGTTCACTTCCCCCCGGCCGGCGCGCGGCAGGGGAGGGGAGAGACAGAATTCGGGGAATGAAAAAAGAATCAGAATCATGCTTACCGAAGCGAAAAAAGATATATTGCTTCATTAATAGGAATTCACTTCCGCCTGAGCTTCCTGATTTCTTCTGCACTATTCATTGATTTTCCTGCCAAGTATTCCAGCTGAAGTACGGTTGCTCCGGGATGAAATTGAAATCTCGGAGTGCTTCAGCAGTTTACCAGGAAGACAGAACCATTGTACTTTCAAGGGAGGAGGGCGCTCCATTCGAGCTTATAAATCATTTGCAATATTGACTCTTTATAGGTATTAATTGCTGTACAAATGTGAGATGATGATTATCTGCAATATTAACTATTGTGAATAGTCTTTATCTTTCAATAGATTAAGAAATGTTAGACTAATAAGATTTTAGGGATCTGTACTCAGAATTCAGAGTGAACTCTGTAATCTGACACACACTGAAACGTTCGTATAAACATGAAAAACCGATTTAACAAAATGATGATGAAGATTTTAGGATTAAGGTAATTCTACACCACTTTCGTAATAATCCGACATCAGTTAGCAAGAGTACTCCAATGGAAAATATAAGAGTTGTCAGAGAAATTAAAAATGTTGTGCAGATAAAAGAAAATTTTCATAAATAAATGTAGAGATAAAATAAAGATTAAATGTACTTTAATTTTATTATTACACTCCATAGACCTAATAACTTATCTCTTACTTTATATAACCCTTTACACCCGAAGGTACACGAACGTGCGGGTAACATTTACTATCGTGCGACTTGTAAATTACGCAGGCCTATCTATCGTGAGGGCAGCTTTTCAGAAAATGGCAAAATGCAGGATTTTCTTTTATTATTTTTCTTATTTTCCGTAGTCACCTAGATAATTTATCAGTTAATTGGTTTTTGGGAAATTCTCAACCTTTTTCTCTCGGTGGGAAAGGGATAATAGCTTAATGTTATGTCTCTCTTTATACTATACATTGTGGATGTTATTAATTTGTCGAAAAACTTATTATTCCCTCACATTTTATTTTCACGGTCGACATTTGTTGACACTTGCTTGCAATTTTTCGATCAGTAGTTGCAAAATGTTACTTTATTAAAATTAAATGATCACATTCAATTTAATTAAATGTTTATGGATATCTGGTTTTAGTAGATCAATTTTTTTACAAATTAAATTTTTTAATTAAGCGCTGATGTTTATTTCGTGAGCTTTTAGACCCTTTCTATTATGATTTATAGCTAGTTATTTTCAACTACATATTTTCTAGGTATTATGATTACCAAATTAAAAATGTGATCAATTTTATTTTATTTAACAAATGAAAAGGGTAATAATGTAATGAAAAAAGAGTTACAGAGTGAATCCAGTTTTTCTCAATGATTCGGAAGAAAAGAAATCCTAATCAACTTGTGGAGGCAGACGTTGGAAGCCAAAGAAAATTAGAAAATTGTTAAAAAAAAATTGTGCTATGCGAAAAAATTAATTAATTTTGAGAATTGTCTTTGTCTAGATCTAAATATGTTGATATTACAAAAATAAATAAATAAATAAGTAAACAGGTAATGAATAAATACAAATGATAGCGACAAAAGTGCTATAAACTGATATTTTAATGAAATATAGTATATATACTTTTTTAACATAAAACAAAATAATTTTTAAGTTACAGAGATCACACTTCAATTCCATAAAATCGTTTTTAAATTCGAAATAAGTAGAAATATGTATCGCAAATATTAAGATGCAGTTTTCCAATTTAAATAAGTTGTATTTTAGTTAGTTATGCTTTTTAGCAGTTGTAAACAAATCATTTCATATTAAAAAATTGGAACTTGTTTGAAGTGGAAAATTCGGCCTCTTATAAGATAGTTAAAATATTTCGATTTATTTGAAATACAATTAGACCTATTGTTATACTTATACTATACTTTATTGAATTGAAATGTAACCTCTGAGATTTGAAAAGGCTCTTTTGTTAAGTTTAAATCATAACACATATACAGAAAATTTCATACTACTGACATAATTTCATTTATTAATAGTATTTATAAATTATATATCACCAGATACATTGGCATCTTTATCAAGAATTGATTAATTGACCCACAAACAATATTTCTCCTAAACACATGTGATATTGGAACATGTTTAATAAAGATATAAAACCTTTTTATATTTATAAATCATTCGAATAAAGGTTTCTTCATGACTTTATAAAATGTGTCCAATCTAAACTAGAGTATTTATAATATTTAATACTAGACGCACAACATTTACACCGTATTTGGGATTCAAAAAGTTGATTTAGTAATTGAAATGGTTGTTATACAAATTGAAATAAGACGTTGACGTTGTTAAGGAGATATTCTCATTAAACTAATGGAAAAATAAATGATTTTTAGGAATTACTTTTTTCCTGTTAAAAAATGTGTCTAAGAAGTTTCTGTTTATATGTTATTAAATGTTATAAAAAAACTATATTTTCGGAGATTTGCAGATTAACCCATTAATGCCTGAATAACAAAAAAATTTACGGCAACTTCGAGGCCCTAACTTTTATCAGTTATCAGTTCTCAACGAGACCAACTTTTCTAGACATATTTTGAGTCGCCCGACACGATTCAACAAGAAAAAAGTGGAAAATAAATTATTATTATTGTTTTTGTGCAATATTACGTAAATAATTACCTTTTTCACGTCATTTTTTTTCGAAAAAACGACAGATTTAGTGGGGAAAAAGCAACTTTTAACTGCAATAAAGTGCATAAAACGTGTTATTAGTATTTAAACTTCAAAAATATGTAGGCATTTTTTTCATTAAAAATATTAGGCTGCATAAAAATTGCAACATTGTAACGCATATTTGCATTATTTTCGATCACTTTTTTATCTCACTATGTTCGCCTATTCCCAAAAATGTATATACACTAGTTTTAAGGGTCACTGACTACGAATTTGCTATCAGATTTTCGTAATTTAAAATGGCGGATCCAAGATGGCGAACAATTTTTGGCAAAATTCTCAATTTCTTCGAAAAAAAAGTGGATATTCGGAGTTTTTGGGGTCACTGATTACTGATTAAATGCCTGCATATTTTTGAATTTTAAGACCTAATAACACGTTTTATGCACTTTATTGCAGTAAAAAGTAGCTTTTTCCCGACTAAATCAGTCGTTTTTCGAAAAAAATTGACGTGAAAAAGGTAATTATTTACATAATATTGCACAAAAACAATAATAATAATTTTTTTTCACTTTTTTTTTTTGGTTGGATAGTGTCGGGCGACTCAAAATACGTCTAGAAAAGTTGGTCTCAATGAGAATTGACCACCCCTTCGATAAAAGTTAGGGCCTCGAACTTGCGTAAAAATTTTTTATTATTCAGGCATTAATGGGTTAAGGTAAGGTTAAGGTAAGGGTGTACTTGGTCAAAGAAACAAATTATACTCAGGAAGGATGGCGCTATGGTTGGTACTAGAATAATTTAAAAAAAAACGTAATTAGAAACAGAAAGATGGCTTGTTGAAAAATTCATTAATTTTTTTGTCTTTGTAGGGGTGGAAACGTCAACCGATCATAAAAATTGGAGCTTGAACCACAGCGAGAACTATTATGAAGATAATAAGCAATGGCACATTCAAATCGGTTAACCCCTAGACCCAACTAGGGTCTAAAAAAGTCTTAACTTTCGTCTAATAGACTACTCACCCCTGAGTTCTCGTAGCGTTCACACAATCTTAGTCACTGTAACTTCATACCTAGTAAAATGTAGGACCCGAAGGTAATAAGCACAAATATACATTTATTATTATTATTATTATTATTTATTTAGTGCGTCAAACAAAAACAAAATTTGTATTTTCTGACCATCTAAGAAGAGCAAAATAACAAACTACTTCAACGAGGGTATTCGTGAAGAGAACGTCTACCAAGATTGCAAGGGTTAATTTGTAGCACTTTTCTACTTTTTAATTAAAATATAATTATACTTCTGTTAAGTTACGCTAATTTGTTTAAAATAAATAAAGGAAATATAAAAATACTATACTTTTAAAACATACAGAGTTACAGAGTAACTCTAATTTAACACTGGAGCGCACGCGCCCCTCTTTGGTACGTGAGAGCACGCGTGGGAGAAATGAGTACCCCAACTTGGGGACAATTTTATTTAGCCAAATAGTGTTACATATTAATGAAACAATTATTATAGTTATAGAAAAGCAACTTTATTTTAACCACATTTTTAAAGATGAATGTAAAACAGCTTGTTTTTATATTAAGCAAAATGAACACTGGGGTACGTATGACCCCACGCGTGCGCTCCAGTGTTAAGTTTAGTTATGAATCAAAATAGCTTTTGAGTTAACATATGCAGAGTTATGAAGCAAGTGATTTTTCAGGAGAAGTGTTTGAAGTATTTTAAATATACGCCTGTCTGTAAATCATTATAACTCTTAGAATTTTCAAGGATTTTAAAATTATTTTTATGGGGAATTACTAAAAAAGAATTGTAAAATAAAAAAAACATTTCAAAAAAATCGAAGGGACTTTTATCGGTATATAAAAATTAGTTATTGAAACTGAATAATTTGTAACTGGGATTAAAAGAGTCGCTTAAGATAAACAATGGAATGTGACTGAAGCATTAAAATAAAAGAGGGTCCAGAATTCGCACGGAGCTAATAATCGTATATAAATTTTATGTTAAGCATTATTTCTTCTAGTGAATTTCTAAGCCATTACGAATAACCATAAAAGTATTGTTCATGCTAACGACCTTTATAACCTTTAGCACCAATTCTTGGAAATCGAGGCAATTTATAAGAATTTTCGGTTTTCTGAATCACGCCATTATGAATAAGTGGCTACCAAAGTTTTATGGTTTTATGGTTCAATCAAACCCACAGCTCATGTCAGCCTTAAAATCTAAGTCCAAACAGTGAAGTTTGCTCAAATACAACTTCGAGACTCTATTGGGTTTATTAGCAGAGCATTATTTATTTACTTCTTTAAGCAATACAGCTACAGCTAAAGCTTAATCTAAAGATATACACCCATTGGAAGAGAGTATATCTGTGAACTAAGCTTAACTGCTAACAAGAAGAGTGTGGAGCACCCCTGATAAAAAGAAGGCGCAGGCAGGCCGAATTACATGTAAAACGACATTCCTTCCTTCTTTTCTCTCGGCTTGATCCACTCTATGAGGCCATTGATTTTGGATTACAGAAAACTAATCCATAGTCTGTCAAAAGTTTACACGTTCCAGGACTGTTACGAATTACCCGTACAGGGCGAAAAGCACACACGCCAAAAAGGAGAAAAAGAAATATCGGTGCGACTTTATCTTCTTTTATTGCACCGCATATAATCGTAAAAGGACCCAGACCAGTCCAAACTCCCGACTGCCCCCCCGCGCGTGTACCGCACTGCCCACAGCGAAACACATCACAGTCCAGGGAAGGAGCGGTAATAGCATACGAGAATTAATCAGTTGCGTAACCAAAAGTTTTTCCATCGCCCTCGCCCGACCTTAGCCTTCAATTACACGTTGGACATCTCCGGAAGGCAACTTTCCATTTTCATGTAGGTATATAAGCATTACTATACACACATACTGGCGTATGTGCAGATTACCTTTTTTTTTCTTTTCCTTTTTTTTCGCAAGGAGACGATAGTACCTTCTGAACGAACCCCTAAACGTAAAGGGATTTCTTTAAGGTGATTAGGGCAAATGGTCAACTTTGACCCTCCGAATTTGTCATAAGATAAAGGAATTGTGACGTTCAGGCAGTGAGGGACGTTTTATTGCCCGAACTTGTGTCCTGTTTGTATAGGAGGGATGGATAGTATACATTGACAGGACCCTGAACTTCTGAAAGGAATCACACTATTAGCCCAATCAGGGAAAATTTGATACGTCTGTCATCAAGGTGTTCCCGTGAATAAGCAGTCGAACAGAGATATTTTATTCGAGATAATAGAGAAATATGGACGCATAAATGGTCACTTTCAATTTGTCTTTTGTATGACATGTCAGCGGGTTGCAAGTGTATTTTTAAGGATAATTGACAACAGCCCCACTGGTTAACGCACGGGTGTAAGTTAATTAGCGTTCATTTAGCGATAACCTTGATTGATAGTCATAGCCTTTTACGTTTTAATTGCCCTTTTCGTGTCTGAGAGAACCTTTATAATTTTCATTCCCCCTAACCGGAGGGGTTCAGATAAATTGAACGATAAACTTATTCGTCTGTATAATATTTGATGTTGTTTCTTCTTTCTCTCTTTTCCGATGAGATCGTGATAAAAAGAAAAATATATACTAAATTGCACTCCCTACCATAAAACCCTTTAGTTGCTCAAGAGCAGTGTATTCGTACACAAAAAAATGTCTGAAAAGGATATGCATACGCCTCAAGGGACAATACCACCGAAGGGTTAGATAAATGCAAGATGATTTTTCTACAATTTTGTGGTATCCCACAGGTTTTGTTGTCGCATAAAATGGTAATTTACCACTTCAGATCGGTTCATGCAACCCATAACCTTAAAATACACATATGTGTGTAATTTTCTTCTAATAAGCAATTTTTCCATCTGACTGTGCAATGGAAGTGCTCGAAAATTGTGAAGGTGCAATTTGATCGCAACCATAGAGCCCGAGATGGAAATCGAGTCGCTGTGATTTAGGTGCTTTTTCTGCATATTCATGCAGCCACAGGGCGCAGCTGTGCAGATTGAAAGTGTCATAGCCCGGCTCCTGGGGGGAACTTTTTTGTTGTAAATCAACGAGTTCGGCACTCATTCGCACTTGGCGCTATCACGAAAAGATTTATAATCATTCTTCTTTTTTTTTTTTTATTCCATCCTTGCCATAACTCACAAGAGCAAGCACCGAACATCGATGACAATGGTTGTTTGCGTTTGTTTTTTTTTGGGAGTAGGTGGTATACAACACTCTGAAAAGTTGGGAAGTCGATGTGATCCTGGTCCCGGAGTTCATTGCCACTTTTGGGTTTTGCAAGCGATGAGAGTCATTTGTTTTTCAACGCTACGCCGGCTGAACTCAACAAAAAAGATGTAACACTGCTGGTGCATATTGCTCCACTTTTTGTTGGGGATGAGACCGAATTTCCGCACAATGGCTTCGTATATTCAGAACGCTGAACTGAAAGCTAAATTCCGCAGAAGAAGAAATCTCCCCAAAAATTGTTTCAATTTTTCCACCCCAAAAATCACCTTCTAGTTGAAAAGAGCAATGTACGTACATTCAGCCATGGGAAATGAAAGAAACATTTTTTTTTTTTAGATTAGAAAACTTATATATAGAAAACTTTCTTATAAGGTGCATGCTAAATCACTTGGCAAATTTCCCAGCAAAAGAAAACTACCCACTACCAACTGCTTCAACATACTATATATCTTATCATTCGTGACCTAAATGGGATAGATCTCAAAAAACTCAAAGAACTGACTTTTTCTTACATGCTTTTCTTGAATTAAATTAGATAACTTCTCGGTTGCAGGGGAATTGAATTAAAAGTGCCCGTCGATTCGCTCTGAATCCTCTCCACAGACGGATATTGCTCTCAGCTGAGTAAAGTAAATGCACCGCATATAAAATGATTTTTCTTTCCTTCAAATGCCCTTGAGGAGCAGCAATCTCGGTCGAGGAATTCACTGAGTTTTTGGAAAGTATTAAAACGAATGGTGGTGTAATTTGCATGCGGCATATCATACACACGTTTTGATTTATCTCCTCATTTTAGTCTGTGGATTTTGTTAAATTACTCGGATAGTGCCGTATGGCAGTTATATAGACGATACCTGAGCGCCGGCAAAAGACACATTAACCAGGGAAACACACCTGCAGACACACTGCAGAGGTAAAAACCTTGAGCCGCAGATATTATCAAATGTCTTCGGGAAATATTATGGAAATTAATGGTGGTAAATGGAGTTATTTGCTAGATGGATTTTGTCGGCGTCTGCCTTTGCTCGTTACGCGCGTGAGAAAAATATCCAGGAATAATAATCTTGGAAGAGAGATGGTGTGCGCCTTTAATTATGACGTCTTTCTAGATGAGGATAAATGTATCTCTACATATATCTGATTCACATTAGCTTTGAATCATCAGAATTGTGTAATGACTACATCATTAAATCTGATGATAACAAATAAGGAAAAACCATTTCAAACGCATGATGGTTAAACAAAGATTTATCAAGTTACATTCTTGAATACCAATTAGTATTGTGTACATTAAATACGAAATATTATGTGAAATGTTCCGAATTTCTGCATGAAAAGGTTGTACGATTTGGAATTCATACAGAAATCGATCTAAAAATTGTCAAGATCAAGGATCGGCAAAAATATTATTTTCATCAATATTTTCTATGATTCCAATTCCATAAAAATTATATATAAAATATTTGGTAATAAGCAAAAATATATTTTCAGTTATCTAAGGAATCGGTAATTCAGCAGTCAAAAATTTGAAAATTTGATATACTTAAAACTGTCATAAAGAACATGTGACGTATATCACTATATGTGACCTGTGATATGAACTTTGTCATATATAACATATAATTATGTCACATACCACATGGGAAATGTGATGCGTGATTCATATATTACACTTCAATTGGTATTTTCCTATGTTTGGACCATAACTTATCAATTGTTGGACCGATGAATTATTGAGTTGAGTATTCGTAATTTTTGAAGAACAAATTAACGGTATTTAGGCAATGATAAATGTTTGCCTGACCAATTACTGATTATTTGGGCATTTGGGCATTATTTGGAAATTTCTAGAATGACAATTATTAATTTATTAATAGTTGATGATCGTAATGTTGTAATTAGATATTGTTTACAAATTCAACGAAAATGAAATTTTTTTTTTTGCAAATCTTTAGTCAAAATTCAAGGATCCTAAAAATTTGAGTCTGTTGAAATTTCCATTTCAGTAATTTTCATAATTCCATTAGTTTTAAGAATCAGAAATAATAAAAAGCAATTAAAAACAATAATTTAAGGGGGTAGTCCAGTGAAAACGACTGTTTTTACAACGATTTTTTTTTCATATTAGAAATTAATTTTTATTAAAAAACTTTTTGACATATGATAGTACAACTATTAAGCTACAAGAAAAAAAATCTATTTTTTTTTTCGATGAGTCATCCCGACAAAATGGCCGTCGAATCTCTGCAACGGTTCATTTGAAACAAAAATTTCAAACGAGGTTTTAATCTGTAGAACATTGGCTATCGTCGAAACTAGAATTATTAATTTTCAATAAAAAATAACAAAATGGCGGCATTTCGAATTTTTCGGGTGTTTTTCGGGTGCTTAATTTGTTTATAACTTTGTAAATAAACAATGGATCTTAATAATTCTAGTTCCGACGATAGGTACACAATCAAGAAATATACAGCTAAATTTTGAGATCAATCGGAGCAAAAGACTCTGAGATCTGACGTCCGCCGAGTCAATAAATGCTGTTTTGAGAAAAACGCGTTTAAAGTTTTTTTTGCGGTAAAAAGCTAAAAAAAGGAATTTTACCTTAGTCAGCGATGCCTGCTCCATACATAACTTACTTTAAATACAAAGCAGAAGGACCTAGACCGTTATAAACCGAAACGAAATGGGCGGAGCAAACAGAAATACAAGAGTCCTCCTTGCTCCGAAACACGCCAGGGGACCTTCGAGCGCTCGGATTACACTCTCTCGAAAACTCTCTGTATCTTTAAAACTATTCAATATTTTGCTTAGATATTTTAAGGGAGTATTTTCGAGGTGTAGTAGAGTCGATTTAAGCAAAAAAAAAAAAAAAAATTTTTTTGTTTTTTTCACTGGACTACCCCCTTAAATGCTTCTATTATTAAGGTAGAGTCGCCAAATATCGTCCCCTTTTTGTAAAACAAATCTAAAAAAATAGAAAAAAAAACCACAGTAATAAATGAAACGTCAAACATTAGGTCCAATATTCCTTTATTCTTAAAAATAATCAAAAACGCGATAACATTTTTAGAAAAAGTTATAAAATAGCTTTAACAAAAATACTCAAATTATGAAAATATATTTTTGGGCTCCTAATTTCGTCCCGGGGACGATATTGAGATCACAATAATCAGTACGTGAACTGGAGTTGTACTTACTCCTTTTCTATTATATAAAATTGAACCTAACTATCATATTAATATCTAATCAGCCCTTTCTTAATTATTTTAATCATTGGTAAGGTATTAAGGTATTAAGTGACATGACCGTTGTGTTCACCATACGAGATCCTAATACCGTCCCGGGGACGATATAAGGTTCACGTAAGGGGACGATATTAGGAAATTTCTATTTATTTTGTCGCAATTCATTTAAGCAAAAAACGTGTCATAACCTGAAAATTTTACTTAATCGATTAACATCTGAGATATTGATAGTTACTTTGACAAAAAAATTGTATCAATAAGTCAGGTATCTCAATATTTTATGGAATCCGAGAATATTTCCATGAAAAACTCACCTTGAACACTTTTTTTGATTTTCGAATTTCTGCCGGTACGAACGTCGTAGCGCACTCACTTCTACACAATGGCCGACTGATGCAACTAGCTGTCGGTTCGGGTCACTGATAATAGATGGCGGTTTTTAAAAGAGTAGATATTGAAGGGGACGAAATTAGGTTTGGGGACGAAATTTGGCGACTGTACCTTATATATTTAAAAAAAATTCGAAAATAAATTAAAAAATACTGAAAAAGATTAGAAGAATCTAAACAAAATTAAATGAATGAACGCACAATTTTGTCGCGTGCATTATAAGTAAGTATATGTGAAAAAAGTTACGACAGGTATCAAATTCCTCACTATTCTTTATAAATAAAGTATGTAGAATAAGGAAAAACCACAATGGTTTCTATAGTTTGCGCAGTAAATCCAAAGACTATTTTCTCAAAAATCCATACAATGGTATCCCTATCTAATGAAGGGTTAAAGCTTAAAAATTTAAATTGGGTATGTGCATAAAAATAGTTTGAGCAAAAAAAGGAAAATTAGATTGTAAAAATTGCTTGTTTTATTTCCCAATTATATGAAAATTATCAGATTAAATTACATTTTAAAATATCGAAAGTTGTTATAATTCTCCAAATCATAGATGAAGAATGATTGTTTTTTTCCAATTCAAAAAATCGTAGAAACCTAAAAAAATAAAGATAAATCTTTGAATGTATCTTTATTTGATTTGTTTTTGTTTTTTTTAATAGTAATAGGTGCAATAATTCTTAACAAATGCTTTTTAATAGAACAGATGTATATACATATGCATAATAATCTCTTTGAGACAATCTATACGATTTCGGAACTGTCTCTTATTATGAACTACTTAAATTTCAAATCTTATAAAAAATATTTTGCAATTCTTTACATATTTTTCCGAAAAGTTTATTTCAGAGACAGAAGACATCCTAATTGAAAAACAAACATTACAATTGATTAATGCTTAAAACTATAAATTTATATTTCATGATTGTTGTTAAATATTTTTTTAAAGTACCAAAAGTTTCATTACAGCCCAATCAACGAATGCTTCAAATGGGGAATCATACGAAATTAATATGAAACTTTTGGAATTTCGGATACGTGTTCAAATATAAAATAAAGATTATATCGAAAACCTGATGAGTCTGCGGTGAACTCTAGCTGCCATATTGAAAAATAGCTATACGTTTTTCGATATTTGATAAATATCTCAAAAATGGTAAATCTTAGCCCAAAAATAATCACCACAAAATTGTAGCTCATAACATTAACAAAACATAAACATGTGTAACAATTTTCAAAACGTTCTTATTTATATCATCTGAGAAACCGATTTTGCCCAGAGTATTTACCATACTTTATAGTTTGTATTATATATGCAGGAAAGGTACTAAATCAAAAATTCAAAAGTTAAAAGCACATTGATTTTGCATTTCTCTTCTTATCATAAAAAAACTGAAAAACCTTGAAAGAACCAAAAGATCCCATAAAGGAGATAGATTCGTGGACAGTTTACGCATAGTTCAAAGAAAATGATGGCAAAGCATCAAGTATATTTTTCTGTTCACTTTGGTAAATATCAACGACACTTAACGCGCGTATCGTTTTCGTTCAACGCTCTTTATATTCCTTGATTCTGTTTTCTTTTAAATTTAAACCAACAATTTTTTTGTCTGAGTTACCTCCCCTTATTTAACCACCATAAATAAATAAATCCAATTCGCTGAGAACGGGTGGGAAACTACAAAGTGGAGTCAGAGATCCGCTGGACCGGAATCATAAGAAATGCAGAAACATCAAATGCCGCACACCGGGACAGAGAGCGCCAATAAAAGTTTGCTCAAAATTTATTCCCATCTGTCTGTTTTCGGTGGGGAAATTAAATGTAAACAAAAATAAGCTGGATCTCTCTCCCTCTGGATGCGACTAGGTAAAAATTCAATAGCTCGGGCAGGGATTCCCTTTGTCGGGCGTCCAATTCTATTGGAGGCAAATAGGAAGGCGTACACGCTCATGCATAAATTCGAGTGACACTTTGGATCGCAGCCACACTCCCGGGTCCCAGGTCCCGGATCCTCAGTCATCCTAGAGTCCCGACTGCTTCACTCACCTGCAGTGCAGAGGTCGGGAAACTGACGTAGTGGTGAAATTGTTTCGGGAAAAGTTTTCACTCTTCGATTCGCATATTGGCGAAGTCTACCTCTCGTCTTTTTGTATGCTATATGTAGTGGGCTGAAAGTTTCTTTCAACAATTTCCCGGCTTGTTATTCCTTCGTTTCGCCCTCTGGAGTTTTGGTGTGCAAACACCGCAAAGTAAGCATAAGCAGTGGGATAGGGCTTGTTGGATAGAGAGGGTACAGAATGTCGGCATGCATTGGAAAATATAAATAAATTGACACCCCCATCATCGGGGGGATCGTGTGTATGCTTCCCGGAGTTTCATCGAACATTAAAGGAGGTTTGATTGAAGACATCCTGGAAGACAGAAAGGACGAGACCCTTTCGTTCACCCTTTTCCATCCACATACCGACAAGCTTTGTGTGTATCCGTCGCTTTGGGGGTGAAATCAAGGGAAATAAATGCTGAATCGTTTTGCCATTAGGAGAGGGTTGTAATATATTTCCCTCTATCACCATTATCACGGCTCCATCTCTTCACCCAATCGGATTACGGAGCTCCAGAGATATAAAGATCGCTCAGCTCAGACTTGAGACTTTGCAAAAACTTGGCAATTTCACAAGGGCTAGACTAGTGAGCTAAACTGATATGCATATCGGCACATCTTTGGAGAATGTGTTTTTTTTTTCTTCTTTTTTTGGAGGTGGCAAATTAAAATTCAATTTGTCCCCGACAAAGATAAAGAACTCCTAAAAGGCGTCCATTTCGCCACTGTCGAGGTTCAAAATTGTATCCTCTCTACTCTAGCTCCATTAATAGTGTGCGTGTCGGCAAAATCTTGAAACATAAAACCCGGCGACGGCGCGCAGTGTTGTCGAACGGGGCAGCGGGGGGTAGGTAATCCAGAAAGGGAAACTAGAGTTTCACCCTCATCTCCTGAAGTTGGCTTCAGATGAGATAAAACCCCGGGAAGGGTTCGCATCGTTTGGACCTACACCGTCTGAGAAAAAAAAAAAAAAATGAAGGGCGCAAGTCGAGACGACCGGAAAGGCAAAAGCAAAGGCATAGGGCTGCTTTCCTAACCCCTTCCACCCCCCTTCTTCCCCTGATTCCTGCCGTCGTGTTATCTGCAAATTGTAGTCGAAGAAAGAGTGGATATCCGCTCTGAATACGCAATGTTGTTAACAGCAATCCAGAGCACGCCTCAGAACTGAAGCTGGGAAATCGCACATATCACCTCCTTAGATAACGATCGTATTGTTCAAAGTTTACACGACTCCGGTCGGGTGGATTGCGGTGGAATTATTGTTGCTCTCCCCACTACTATTCCCGATTTAGCTGCCGCCGGTGGTGCTTCTTGGCATTAACCCTGAAGTTCTTTCATGTTTGCCAATGCGGGCGAAGGCAACCGGCTCGGCCATTCAATGGGTTAACATTCCCCTCTGGCAAGATAAATTCAGTCAAAAGATTTGGGTAAAACCCTAAATGAGTTTAGAATAAAAGAGAAGCGCCCAGATAACGAACACCTCCTTTTAAGCTTTAATGCGAGCTCGTTCCGCGACAAGCAGCAGGCTCAGGCAGCCCCTAATAAAACTTTAAGTTCTATGCTTGGACCAGGTTATCTTAATCAATTGGAGGGCGGGGCGAGACAACAATGAGAAGAGGGCGGAGGGGTCGCTATTTGGTCCGACATTTTATTTGGAGTAGAAGGGTTCCCATTGTATCTTTCTTTACATCTTGAACTTATAAATATTTTCGATTTTCGAACACCAACCTTTTACGATTCACTAATACGAAAGTCATAAGATTAAGAGGGTTATGCTTTCAAGAGGGGCAAAAATATCATAGAGAATGTTCATTATTTTAATGTTATTTGGGATTTGTTTTAAATGACATGATAATATGGACATATGCTTTCAAATAGTTAAGGTTCAATTCTATTAAAAAAATCAATACTTCACTTCAAGTTATTCAATGCCATGTTAAGATCCTCTCAAAATCAATAGTCTGGTTTATCTGAAACCGTAAAATGAAAGATTTTATTATAGAACTCTTGCTACCGTTAAGCGAAGCCTTTTTGCGTTTTAAACAAAAATGGCGGCCACTCGAAAGTGAGAGCAGTTTTAAAAAAAAAAAACAATTTGAAAATTTGACCATTAGTGGCCCAATTATTGCTTAAAGAGATTGGAAAAAGTAGTTTAATTTCATATTTTTGTTTCTTCTTCTTATATAACTTCGTCATTGTTACAAATTTCCATATAAATAATTGTGAACATTCCCAAGATTTTTTCACGTGTCGAAACGTGTGCCCTCTTAACCCATTAATGCGCAAAACGATTCTGGGCGATTTTCCTCCAAAATCGTATATAAGGGGTTTTTGGAGATGCCCTTTCAGAATCTAGCATTTGCTTTGCATAAAAGCTTCAAAAATGCTATTATTTTTTAAAGTTTTTAAAAAAAACTGATTTTTTTCTTTTCAAAGTCGATTATCTTGACATTGTAGCTATTGAATGATCATATGACCACCAGAAATTGCGGTGCGAATGTGTAAACTTTCTCAGACTATGGTTTTGAACGTTTTTTTTTCTTTAGTTTTTGGAAAATGGCCATTTTGTACAGCAATGTAATAAAAAACTTCGGGATGTTTTTACACGAAAAGAATCAACAACAAAAAAATGTATAGAACAGAAAAAGCTTGAAATTAGCCAAAGAAATCTTGCGAATTTTTTCAGAATTTGCACGATTATTTTTGGTTTTTTGGTTTTAGCCAATTTTTGAAAAATCCAAAAATTTCCCAAAAAGTTTTTTATTGAGAAATTTGGTAATATTTTCACTCAAAAAGGATCAATTTTACAAATAAATGTTATAGGTCAAAAAGTGCTTATAATTAGCCAAAGAACACGTGTGTATTTTTTCAGAATGTTTTGGGACATTTTTGAATTTTTCAAAAATTGGCCAAATTCAAAAAATCAAAAATAGTTGAAAAAATTCTGAAAAACTTCACACGTATTCTTTGGCTAATTTTAAGCATTTTCTGTTCTATAAATTTTTTGTAAAGTTTATCCTTTTCATGCAAAAAAATCCAAAGTTTTTTATTACATTGCTGTACAAAATGGCCATTTTGCAAAAACCAAAGCAAAACAAAACTTTCAAAACCATGGTTTGGGAACGTTTAGACATTCCAAATAGAAATACCAAAAAAAAAGTCAACTAATAATAATAGAGTTTTTGAAGCTTTTATGCAAAACAAATGCCAGATTCTGAAAGAGCATTCCCAAAAAATCGTATATATTTTGGAAGAAAATCGCCCAAATTTTCTATTCGAATCGTAAAATTGAATCAGCAAAAATGTGGACTATTGACTGAACTAATTAAAAGATTCAAAATAAATAAGTTTTAAAATACCCATGGCACAATTTCCGATATTCTGATTACCGAAGCTTTTTGCCATATTTAGTTACTAAGTAAGTAATAATTATTTTCTTTAATATCTTGAAGACGGAAACTTTTGTTTTTATTACGGCAAAAGGAAAATCGACAGAAAACAAAAATTGTACTCGTAATTTAGTCATTAAAATGATGGTTTAATTTTTAAGTGACTTTAAAACCAGAATAAAGTTCTCATTTTGATTGGTTTGTTTATATTTTATAGTATTTGTCATTTAAATTTAAAGACAAACCAAGTAATTTCCTGCAAGTAAGAAGTACTCTACCGCGTACTTGTCTCGCAATACGAGCCTATTAAAATTTGCAAATGAACCGCACTGTAGCAAGCAAATTTAATTAATTTGCAATTAAAGCAGACCAATAAATTTACAGAGTCCCATTGGTAACAGCAGCACCAGCAGGAGCTCCGGCAGAATAAATTTGCCCCTAAATAAGAGTTATGAGGCGAATGCTCTATTTTCCGCTGTAAAAGACATAATTCTAGGACGGAAGGAAGATACACACTAACACACAGAAGCAACACAGAGCAACAGCCGGCCCGCAATATAGAGAACGAAGAAGAATAAGGCCCTACGTCTTGATGGGGACTTGTGCCGCAGAATTAATTTCATTAATTCTCCCT
This sequence comes from Dysmachus trigonus, assembly GCA_949715965.1. Lineage (NCBI taxonomy): Eukaryota > Metazoa > Arthropoda > Insecta > Diptera > Asilidae > Dysmachus > Dysmachus trigonus. The sequence goes on from OX454320.1 coordinate 89,424,723, forward strand.
TCTAATGAACTTTGACAGCGCCCGGTTACGAGCAGATAAGACCACATCCGCGCCCGCTAACCCTTGTTAGGGCGATCCCTATTCAAATTAAATCAAAAGCGGCCCTTTGCCCAATCAAACAGCCATTTCCTTCCCATCGGCGAAGGGGTTGCGCTCGGTAAACACGATGAAGACATTTTTATACAAATGGACTTCCGGTAATAACGCTTACCACCCCACAGCCACCCACCCCTACCAGCGGGGCTGGCAAAATAGCGACAAGCAATCAGCTCCTATCAGCCCCATCGCATGCTTTCCGTTAAAGTGCAAACTTAACGCAAATTTTATTCATCCCAAGGACTCCGCTCGTCCTCTGTCGGGACCTTTGAGCCACTACACGACCGCAAAAGTAAAGGGAAATCGAAAAACCTAAAAATGGAAAGTGTACGTCGAACTCGATAGTCGCCCGAGGCGAGAAACTTTTCCCTTCTCTAGAAATATTCTCGAACTCTAGAACTCTGCAGAACCCGAGGAGGAACGTCTGCAGCGCTCCTCTGCGGCGACCGATGGCACCAAGTGAGGTGGCCCGTCGGCGTCGTCGTCATCGTCGTCGTCGCGGTGCTCTTTTATTTTCTGGAGCATGTGTGCATCCCAAATTGTAAGTGTGGTTGACTATTTGCTCTCTAGATCTGCCCCGGGCTGCAAAGTTACCCTTACGATTCTTTCATAAGACCCGATTCTGTCTACTTCCTTTGCAACATTTTCTCTTTGTTGGCCCAGACACAATAAGAAAAACGATTTCACCCCCAAGGAAATGGCGAAAATTTTCCAACTGGTGTGTACAAGAACTAGTCGTTCCAGCCAAATGTCGTTTCGGGGCGAATTAATAAAATCAAATCGACGTGATTTCGCTAATAAGCCCTTCAAGCTCACTGTTTACTGGTCGGATGAAAATTTTTGGGACACTCTCAGCCTCATTATCATTTTGCCGCAGTCAAGTTTCACGAGCGCGACCTGAGCGCCCTCACCCACCCCGGTGGGGAACGGATGAACCTACGTATATATATATATACATTTTCTGAAAAAGTTCGGCACACCAAGGTTGCGTAATAAACCTGGTGTAGAAAAAAATTTAATATCTTTTCCTCACTACATCAAAACGTAACGGTTTCCTGTGCCATAAAGGCTTATGATAGAGAAAAATATTCTTGGGCTTTCTTATTCCCAACGGGCTGAGACGGATTTTTGGGAGCCCCAGCTGTCTGCCAGCGTGTTCCTTCCGGAGACATAAGACGTAATGGAATTATAAAGTAACTCAGAATAGAAAAATAAAATATATATGACCGGTTAAATATTAAACATTATGAATAGAATTTCGTTTTACAAAAATAAAGTTTAGTTTTAAGTAAAACCATAATCGTATTCATTCTAGACACACCGACGAAATAAGGAAATAAAATATGAGACAAAATTAAGATGAGTGTTTATAAAAGGTTTTTCCATTAAGAGCGCATATACAATTTTAATGACATTTTTTATTCAATGTAAAATAGGCTTGATACCATTAAGTATGGGATCATTCAGATGATCATTCAGGCTCCATTTGGTACCATGGATTATTTGGACCCAATTTTCGATTACTCTCGCACATAAATCCGGCTGTATTTCAGCGATAAAACATTTAATATTTTGTTGCAATACATTAAGTCTTTTGTGGTTTTTTGGCATAACACAATGACTTTAGATAACAAAAAGTCCACTGGTGTTAAGTCGCATGATCTTGAGAGCCAATTATCTGGTCAATTTCTCGAAATATGGATTCATTAAACTTTTCTTTCAGAAAATTGATTATTTTAGTAGCTGTATGACATGTGGCACCGCCTTGTTGAAACCATATGTTTGCATCGATATCATCAATTTTTGGAAACAAATTTGATTGAGCATTGCTCTGTAACAAATTCTATTGACATGTTAACTGTGATCCTGCATCATTGGTGAAGAAAAATGGACCAATGATGCCAAACTATGAACCACACGAGATATCACATAATTATAACCAACTTTTGTTCAAAATTGGAAAACTGAAAATGTGTTATAGTTAAATATAGCTATTTAAAACTTAACTATAAATCTTTATTACCATTACTACCTGGGTTACTCGGTTTTACCCGGCGTTGGGTAAATACTTACTAATTAAACACTGCTTCAAATGTTCTAGTTTGTTATATCCTAGGGGTTGTGTCAACCTGAAAAATCCTTTATGAATCCGCCATCTTAAATCTGGCTTTAAAATAATCATTGTACCAATTGTCATTAAAAACCCGTTCAAATCGAAAAAAAATTTGATTTGCAAATTTTTATAATATTCAAAATTAGTGACCCAAAAAAAATCGTACTAATTTTCTTTAAAATCCGTTGAAATCAAGAAATTTTGGTCCCAATATGGCGACCGCCATCTTGTATTTCTAAATTTGGACAGCGGATTTGAAATCAGTATTCCGCAAAATCCCTAAGTACCAACTTTAATGAAAATCACTTCAAATTTAAAATTTTCAACCGCCATCTTGGATCCGCCATTTTGAAACCCTATACACTATTCGAAAAAAAAATTAGCCTATATATTAAGTTGGAATATATGCTACCTTCGGACAAAAATAAGATATATCGAGGCAAGCGCTTAGGCGTGATTGAGCAACAGACAAACAAACAAACGAACTTTATTTACTTTACTCTCTATGACTAATAGTTTTTTAGATAAAATTCTTCGACTATCTTTGAATGTATGTTTTAGGTTCTAACATTCAACAGATTAATCTACAATACATACTACAGTAGGAAATAAAATAGGAAGCAATTTTTTTTCAGTTGAATTGAAAAGCTTGTGGAATGCGGATTTTGAAAGATTAAAATAAAAATTGTTAAATAACCTTACAAGAGCTATATACGTATAAAAAATCTTTTTACTTTTATATATGTATATAAGTAAAGTTAAAGGTAAATGTGCATAAAAGAGTTGCCGCTTGGAAGATTTCTTCCCTTAATTTATTTAATTTTCTATTCCAAAGGGGGAACACAAGCATGAATTAATTTAATAGTAATAATCCCAGGAGTATGCGATTATAGTGAATGTAAAAACTGCTTCATAGCGACGAAACACACCAATTAAAATAAAGTTGCAAGTAAATTCAGTTAATGCTTACGTTTTCGCTTCACACAAGTAAAAGAAGATTGCAATTTTCACCTGAGATACCGGATAAAGTCTTGGTCAGGTCCCGCCGGTTTTGTTGAAGGGGATCTCATTTTTATTTCATCTTATGGGGCGGTGCTTTCACGTTGGATTTGGGTCCCGTCGCCTCCCTTAAATTACAGAAAGTGCACCTGGTGCGGTAAACCAATTCCAAGACGGTTTTAAAAGGGACTCAGTTGAAAACTTTCCCATAAAGTTTCCTATTCCTTCCGAAACAGGGAGCGTAGGGACCACCTTTATTCAAGGTGCTCAGTTACTGGCTGCTCTGAAACGCTTCTGCCGGAGGAGGAGGACCTTTACCTTTGATAATTTCCCATTTTAAAGTTTCTGTCGTCGTAATCACTTTAAAATTCCATTTGTCCGGGCCAGAGCGAACATCTTCCTAATTTAACGCGCCGAACGGCCCTATTATGAGAGCAATTAATAAGAGTGTTGATAAAATGGATGCGCACATGTTCCGGGACCGGGGCCCCGAAAATGATAAATTTCACGTGTCAAGCCAGCAACTTTGACAAATGTTCCCATGCGTAAGATGTACACCTCCAGCCGTGGTGCGCTCACTGAATTGGAGGTGTGTACGTGGGGTGCGTGGAGTCAATTTGTTTGGATTTTGCATTCATCGATACGATACGGGGGCTGTGCGTGTGCATGTGTACGTGCGACAGACACGGGGGTGGAGATCCATCAGATGGAAGCCACCGGAATATGAAATGAATTTCTGCCGAGACAGAAAATTGACTCGCCATGAATCAAGATTTACCGGGAAAGCGGAAAGCGGAAAGCGTGAATGCCCTCGAAATGGCACCAGCCGAGTTTTCATGCAACGTGAAAGTAAAAGTTACAAGTCGGTTTGGGCAATGTTCCGGCAAAGGATTTATTTATGACTATTGCAGGACATAAACTGCATTTTGACATTTGTGAAATAACGAGCGTGACCACGATCACTGATCGTCGTGAAAGATTCGCCCGTTGGAGAGAAAAGCAACTTCAATATGAAAATTTTATAAATTTCTCATAGTTCAGGTCTCCACAGTGTGCCAACTACAATATTTAGGACACTCTAAAGTTTTCCTTTAATACAAGTTTTACAAAATTCATAGCAAAAATATTTCAAATACTAGTTGTTTCTTTTAAGGAAAGTTTTAGCAAATATTAGACTAGTAGTTACTTGAAATTTGCACTAGTAAGTATAAACTTTTTGATAAAATAACAATAAAAACGTCCTTGATGTTACTTATGACATACATTAATAACAAAATATTATTTTGTGAATAGAAGTGACTTTAGAAGTTATAAAAGGTAATATGGATTTTTTGACTAAACCATATATGTAAATTAAATAAGAAGTGGGATTTGACAATACAGCATAGTATCAGAGCGATAACAAGATTAAAATTTACTGTCCATCTATCTGTTTTTGTCTGTCAAATTCTGAAAATGCATACCTGTGTATTTTCAATAAAGCTATTTCAGCATATCACCTGGAAAATTAAAAAGAAACACCTCTTCCAACTGTATTTCTGAATTTTAAAAAAATACTGATTTTTGAGGGTAAATTCTATAAAAAAAACTGATAATTTCGATATGAAATGAGTTTTGGAAGGAACAAAAAACTCCGGGTCGAAATGTTCAATTAATAAAGTTGTTCAACCCGGAGGTATGATTTTTATCATTAAGGGGTTATGACCAAGATTTTGACGCTAACTTTTATAGATTTTTCTGAAAAAAAAATCGGTTTCGGCTTTCAAAAACAGGTGAAAATGGATATAAAACATAATAGGGAGGATAAGAACCTCTATTCTTTTGTTATCTAAGGTTAAGTTTCATCACCACCTCAATAAAAAGCCCAAAATGGGTAAAATTAGGCAGTTGACGGACAAAAACGGACAGATTGGGATAATAAGAGACAACAAGATTTTATTTAAAACAATAGAGGAACAATGTATTGTTATCGGTTTTTAAAATGTACATAAACAAAATTTCAGATCAATCGATTAATGGAAACTGAAGAAAAATTTGATAAAACAAACTGACTTTGTTAATATTTTGACAAAAAAAGTACCTCACTCAAACCAGCCAAAATTAGGTTGAACAAAACAAAAAGAGAAATTCTTTCAATAAAGATTTTTTCTGGATAGTAGACTTAGGCTTAATTTTGACTTGATCTTTTAATTGACTTTCAATTTGATCAATGAAACCATACAGCTTTGTTAAACGTATGGAGAAAAATTTAATTTAAGATAATTATGTAATGATTAAGGTATTTTAACCAAATTCTGCAAATAATAATTAAAGACACCCTATTGGTTATAATACGTAAACAGAACTTGGTTAATTTTCATGCTGCAACTGATTGAATATCAATAAAATTCAATTTTTAGGATTCTATACCATCAAAGAAAAAAAAAACCGAATCCTTATAAAACTTGGTGCGTTTGTAACCTACGATTTTTGTTATTTTTACCAATGTATTTCTTTCAGTGTAGGTGTTTGACCAAGATTTTTTCTTGGACTACTAAAAACTATGCATCGAGCTATGGCAAAAGAAAACTATGCTGAAAAGTAAATATAGAGTTTGAGCAAAAACAAAATTCCTCACTGTAAATTCACTGACTTATCCATAAAAATTAAATATGAAATGAACCTTAATTTTCTTTAAATGCATATTTTGATATTACCAACCAAGCCAATCACTTATTTAGGTCTTTAAAATTGGGTGTTGATGTTTTATATTCTGAAATACCATTTGCAGTGACATTTTGCCGCTTTACATAAGTAGTAGAAACATTTGAAACACTTAATCCAATTACCATTCTATATCGAATTGGCGAGATAGTAGGTGAGTTTTTCAACGCATTTAATTATAGTATCCAATACCAAGCAGACCTGTCCATCCCGATGGTCGTTCTGCTTCCCACATCCAAAACAGGAGATTTAGCAGCAACATGAGCCCAAACCAATCGGTACAAATTGCAGGATATTCACAAACGAGCATAACATTCAGGTCATGTACATGAAGTCAATTAACTAGAACATAATTTACAATGGGATTACAATCAACAAATTTCATCTCACAATTTAGATGATAAACGGAAGACCCCAACCGCTCCGTCGGCATTTCGTGCGGTGGTGGGTTCACATGTTCGAGGGCGAGGATTGGGGGCACAACCGGGATAATATTATGTACATATTGTGCGCCGCCCGAGCCTGCAGAATGAGCAGTCACTACTGCGCCCCGCAGTCGACTGTATAAAGCAGAGACGTGATTTGTTGAGGAGTCCCTTTTTGTTCCAGCTCCAGGTCGACTGGCGAAATTTTGCGAAGAGCCTTTCTTCATGCTCCTGCGGCCCCCAAAAACCCCCCGAGTCTCACAGCATACACGTCCCGGGGCCAGAAGGTATGGCGATGCAAATGAGTGGCTCTCCACAAATTTCGATTTTCCTATGGTAATAAGATTTCGGTATTAGCAGACAGAACCTTGGCAAACAGACTCACAGGATTCTGGAGCCGGAGTCCACAGAGCCTCGGGCTTATTTTCGGACTTACTTTTCTCGTGTTCTGTACGTTTTTAGCAAATGTTTAGGAAATTTACGCTTCCTTCCTTAGTAAAGGGAAATAATTCCAGTGCAAGGAGACCCCTCAAACTATAGGTTTTAAGACCTAGTGTCCATCGAAATGCATTCCCCTATATTGAGTGCAATAACGTCCATTAGTTCATCGGAGGAGTAAAATTATGGGGGTTGTTTAATTACGGCTTTCGAAGAACACATATCTGGATTATATGAGAAAGCAGGGTGATTTTTTTGAATTAAGGGATTACACTGTTAGAGTCCTTACACGTATCAGTGAAAAAGGGGTTTTCAAGTATTTGCGAACTCAAGGGGGTATAGATATGATTCACATATATCAAGATAAAGTACATTTAAATATATAGGATGGCCCACTGGCTAGTTTCTATTTAAAAATGCTGTGAAATAAGCACTGTGTAATATATTTCAAATTTTGGTAATTTATTGAATAGAGTAACTCTTCCGATTAGTTATAGAGTATGACTTCATTTAATTAGCTGCCTTAGCTTGTTTGGCAATATACCTCATCCTGTCAACCAAATTTTCCAGCACATTTTCAATGATTTGGGTGATACTTCACAAATAGCTCGATCAATCATGCGCTTAAATACCTGAATCGTTTTTAGATTGTGAGGATAACGGTATGGTGTTTAATGGTACCCTCCAAAAAAAAGTCCAATGTCGTAAAATTGAAACACTTTGGAAATAATTTATCATATTTTCCAAACGTTGTTCAAGCACAAATCTATCTATTTCATACCATGTAGGTATAATACTGTATATTTATCAATTTATTTCAGCACGAAAGAGCTGTGTATGTCAAAATAACATGTAATTTAAAAAGAAACCAGCAGATGACCAACCTTTTAAAATAGATATACATACCATATGTATCCTTTTTTATCACTACTTTAGAGGAATATGAATAGTAGGATGTTTTGTTAATAAGGCATTAATCGATAGGTGATTAAATCATATAAAACTAAAGAAAACTAATTAGCATTCCATATTGAATGATTAATTGATTATAATTTTAGTTGGTCAAATACCTACTAAGTTTATAGATATAGCTGCACTACAGCATTGCTCAAAATTACTGACGACGTTCGGACTGCATTAGATGACAATAATATAACAATTTTAACATTTCTTGACTTCTCGAAAGCATTTGACTCCGTAGATGCGGTCTTGCTGTGTAAAAAGTTGTTCTCGTTGTTTGGTTTTGATAAGTATTCTGTCAAATTAATTTATAACTATCTGTCTCGTCGTCGTCAATTTGTCCTGTCTAATAATTTATTTTCAGGTGTTGGTAATGTCTCGAGTGGTGTTCCCCAGGGCTCCTTGCTGGGTCCACTGTTGTTTTCCTTATTTGTTAATGACATGGCATTGTGCTTCAATTCTTGTAAGTTTCATATGTATGCAGATGATGTTCAGTTATATCTGTCATCCGACTTGACGAAAATAGATGAATTAGTACATAAAATAAATGATGACCTGGATTCAGTACACAAATGGGCGGTATCAAACAAACTCACTCTGAATCCAACCAAGTCGCAGTGTTTAGTGGTGTCAAGACGTATGACAGATGTGGTGGACTTTCCCCAGGTGTATTTGAATGGAATACCGGTCCCATATGTAAACAGGGTGAAAAATTTGGGAATAATTTTTAACAGAACGTTAACCTGGTATGACCATGTCTGCAATGTGGTTGGCAGAATTAACTCAGTCCTGAGATCCCTCTGGTATTCTGCATCGTTGGCACCAAAATCTGTACGAATCATCTTAGCAAAATCACTATTGATGCCGCATATTTATTCAATTTTTCCTATAGTCGGAAGATTAGATAGCACATCATTTATGACGTTAACATTAGCATTTAACTCAATTGTTAGATTTGTGTACGGGCTAAAAAAGTTTGATCGTGTATCTGCCTACAGCTGCGAATTTTTGGGAGTATCTTTCAAAAACTATGTGGAATATATAATGTTAAATTTCCTTCATAGGCTTATTTGGACAAGAGTACCTGGTTACCTGTTTACAAACATAAAATTCTTAACGTCCTCTCGGGTGACAAACTTACTTGTCCCAAATTGTAAATGTAAGCAAAGTGAACGCTCCTTCTTTGTACACACCATTAAGCTTTGGAATGCATTGCCAGAGACGATTAAAAGAGCTCGCGGTCGTGGTGGTTTCGGAGGGATGCTATTGAGGCACCTGGGCGGCCAAACTTAGTATTGTTATCTTTTTTCCAACTTTAGCGATAACTGCAAAACCTTAGCTTGGATTATCTTCTTATCTTTCTTTTTATTTTATCTTTTGTTTGATGGGTCGTTTTAGTTCTTATTTTGCTTCTTTTTCATTAGTTTAAATTGTAATGTTTTTTTTTTTTCTTTTAAGTTTCATTATTATTAATAGTACTAGTGTAGTTTAAATTTTAATTTATAATTGTAACCATCTTTTTAGTGTACAGAAAAGATAATTGAATCTTATGTACGACCTTTTTTGAAATAAATAAATAAATAAATAAATAAATAAATAAAATAACAATTGGTTGAATATTTTATTGTGTAATCTTAGTCAATCGGCAAAACTCAACTAACAATTCAATCGATTAAAATTTTATACGATTAACCCGGTAGTTGTTTGCCGATTATTATTGCAACCGATTGAAAAATTATTCAATTGCATAATAAATCGTAAAGCTTAACTTCAAATTCGTTCGATTAATCCGGTAGTTGTTTTGCCAACTAAAATTGTAATCGATTTGATTTTCAATTGCGCATTCTAACTAAATTTTTAAGTGATTACAATTGCAATTGATTGAATATTTAGTTGAGGTATGGATTAAAGTTTTAATCAACCATCGCCCAGGTTTGGTTTAAATTCATGATAAAATGTTGTAGCACCGTTCATTTGGGGTAAAAAGTGACGAAAATGCAATAAATTTTTGTAGGTTGGTTGTATTTAACTTTAAAATTTCGAAAAGAAAATTTTTCCGCATCAATTTTCTACATATTCCGCAAAGTTTTTACTTAGAAAATCCATAAATTAAAGATGTTTCCATATTTCTTCTATAAATAATCTCGCAAAAGTCCTGAAAATGAGAAAAGTTTTAATTTCTTTGATCTGCCATTTCACAAGATAAATGCGTGCTAGTCACCGTCGATAAGTCGGTAAAGGTATTTTCCTTTGATCCGTATAAATTTACTTTACAATGCAAAGGAGGAAATATATTTAATTTAAGATATTTACACAATTTTCAAGGATATTTTTAGGGAATATGCAAAAATTCGCAATGAAAATCGAAATAGACAATTTTTAAAGGGTATTTCTTTAAAAATGGGTACTCAAGAGAACCTCTTTAAAACTAATTAATTTCACTGATACATTGAGTCAGTATATGACTGCACGTGTCGTAACATCAACCAATTCAAAATAATGCAATGATTTAGCTACATAAAACTGAATTCTTGAAGATTTTAAATTAATTAGTATTTAGTACTAACTTTATTATTTTCATAAAATGCTCCCGCTTGAAAGTGTAAAATGTTAAATATTAAGGCTGAAAAGAGTTTTTACCAATTTGATTTGCGATTTACTTAAATCAGTTTCGAGTATCCACATTAAAAAATTCAAATTTAAACATTTCAGTACAAAACATTTCGGATATTGAGAATGCAGTGAAGTTTAAGAAAAAGTTTAAATAAAAAGTTAAAGAGAAAGTTTAAATAAAAACTTCGAATTTAAATGCAAAACCAAACAAAAAATAAGGCTTGTCGATAATTACCTTTAAGGTTTATTTAAGAACGATTGGATTAATGGTAGGTATTCATTTCAATGGGTGTTGATAATTTATTTTCAAAATATTTTTCTTAAAAAATAACCGAATATCGTAGATATTGATAAAGATTTTAAATAACTTATATTTTATTATACATACGAGACACGACAATTAAATAACGAGACTTTGTTTTCGCTCGCCACATGGCAACACTATCGCGACGAGAATGTATTTATATATACTGTATATATGGTATTTAGTTGTTGAAAGTTATGTTTAGTATGTGCGGTCGTAAAAATAAGTGATATAAAAAAAGAGCAACGATCAACATTAAATTTCATGTAAAATTGAGCGAAAAACCTGCATAATTTTAGGAAAAGTTAAAAGAGGTAGTGTACTGCGAAGTATGTTTATCAAACACGTGTTTACGAATGGGCGGCTCGTTTCAAGACTGTACATACATCAGATGATGATTGATTGATTGATCAATTGATTTCTTTCTTCAATATTCAGGGCGTGATCCACCGGGAATTCGTCCCAACTGGACAGACAATCAATGTAGCGTTCTACCTTGAGGCTTTAAAGCGTTTGAAGGTGCCGATGATCCGCGTTCGTAATTTGTTTTCCAATTCTCCAACATGATAATGCACCGTCCCATTCCGCAAAGATTGTTCGCGAGTTTTGATACCGAAAAGCATTCCCGTGATTCCCCACTATCCAACAAACCTGGCCCCCTGTGATTACTTCTTCATCTACATCTTTCCTAAGATGAAGAGGATGAAAGGAATTTTAAAACGATAGTCTCGAGCTTCTAAAAGAAAATAACAAAAATGGTCGAAATTCCGCCTTTTTTGCCTTTTAACCCTACTTTTCTCGAAAATGTGTTGTGATGGAACAAATTCATTTTCGGATTCATAATCGATGAAAAAAATTCTATCAAAAACTCTATCACCATAAAATTGTGTATCGGTTCTTATGGAGTTTCCTTTATTTTCTCTTGCTTAGTGTGCTTGCAATTAGTCTACATTTTATAAAATTAGTTTTTAATTTTCTTAGTAAGTAAGAAGTGGGATCTTTTCTAACATTTTAACTTATTGAAAAACGCAAATAAGCCAGACTTCCACTCGGAAATGGCAGTCAAAGAACGTTTTTAGGTTATAAGGTTAATTACTTAACAAACACCATATTTCTTTTTCTTGAAAATTCTACCAAAAGAATACCAACGTTTCAAAATACCTTTACCCTAGAATCACGACAGCATAAAAATTACAAGAATTCACGGGGAATTTTTTTATTCAAAAAGTATGGCGCAGGTTAATTAACCCATATGGAAAGAAATATTGATTTAGTAAACACGTGCTATGCAAATAAACCCTTTTTGAAAACCCGCAGAAATCATAAAGCGAACATTCGCTGGGAAAAAAGAAATGCGGGGTTGGATATAACACGTCCTTCCCCAGAGGTGCGCATAAGACAAAAAAGGCAAACGAGAGGTGAGCACTTAAAACGCTCTGTTTTTATTAAATCCTGCACGAAGCAATAAAGGCCCTTCGGATATTCGTATCTTGTGGGTAATTGGAGCATTTATGGATTTTAATTTTCTACCGTCGAAACTTGACAAGCGAAAGAATCTTGTTACTGCCACCGTCAACAATGAAATTGCAGCCGTCGACGTCGACGTCGGCGTCGTCAGGTTGGCTAGTCATTTCAGGATCGCGTTTACGACGCTTTTATAACTCGGTCATATTCTGCCTGCCTGAACCTTAACAATTTTTTGGAAGGCAGTCAGAATGCGCGCGGGAGGAGTCCTTTGCACTTTGTTCTTTCCCGGTGCCGCGGGCAAGGGCCCAAAATTGATTTTCGCCTCAGCAAGAAAGCAAATGCCCCAAAATGAAGTGGAGCCCGGGCGAATTTTATAGCCGGAAGGGAGGGTTTTGGAAAACAATAACAACTGTCAACGATATTTATAGCCTGTGCATGTCAATCCACAATAAACCTAATTCATCTACGTGTGTATTTATGTATGACATGACGGTATTTGACGATGGGGCTCCTTCGGAACCCTCCCGTCCGTCCGCCCGCCGGGTTCGCAGAGTAATCATCTGGCTGTGATATTTCTAAGCAGCTCAGTTGGTTTAAAAACCGGAGAGGCTTAGATTTATGTGAATTTCTCATTCCGTCGTGCAAGGGGCTAGAACTAAGGGAAGCTAAGCAAATACGCGGAGGGAGGCGGAGCTGCACAACGAAGGAGCCGAATTCCAGAAATATGCGTGCTAGAGCTTCTTAGCTCTCCTGTAATAGCTTTTGCACGCAAAGAGGATTCTTGCGGAGCACACAGAGTTCATGAAGCTGAGAAGCAGCGCAAAGGGTGGAAATGTGCAGGTGTGAGTGTGTGAGGGGGGATGGATGTGGGAAGAACTCCGCGATCGATTTTTTAACCTTCGACGCAGCGAAGCTCTTCGACGGGGGCGTAAGAGCACGAGAAGAATGAACTTGAGGTATGATCGATAGCTGGGATTTAAGGGGATAAAAACCCCAGTAGCATAACTGCCCCTACCCCTCTGTCTTCTCCAAAAAAATTTTCCCGATTCCCAAACACTTTTCGAGACTGCGATAGAGCGAGTTCCTTTAATTCGATTTTCCTCTTTTGATCGAAACCTAACAGACCTTAATAAATTTTCAATTTAATTTTGGCCTTGAGATGAATCACCAAAAAATATATTTCTAATACAATACTCTCAAAGAATTGCCCTGACGCCTTAATAGAAAATGTGTTCTATACCACTCCCTACGTTTCTTTTTTTTTTTTTTTAAACAATCCAAATTGGAAAGTGCCAAAGCCAAGAATATAACATGACACGTTTTCATGCAGCACAGTAGCAGAATTCATCGAAATAAAAAGAAAAGCAAAAAAACAAATAGCACAGCAGGTACTTGAGCTAGAAATATAATTCCTTTGAAAGTTAAAGTGCAAATCCTTTTGCACCTGTCTCAAGAGGGTATCGATTTCACTGTCGTGTCGGAGAAATGATATCTGGCATGCAATTTTCTTTCTGCATAAATAGAAACATTCAATAATCCTCTTACTAGACTATTTCTATGGATTTTTGAACTCATATAAGTTACACCGAAAGAGAAAAATATTTTGTAAAATCATCTAAACCAGCTAGGGTAAAATATTTTGTGTGGAAATTTATAATTACGTAAATATTTCACTATTTTGTTAAAAAAAAATAAGCCTTACTTCCTAAGATTTGGTAAATCACCTAAAATAACTTTGCTGATTTTTCCCCGAATTTGGGAAAACGTTTTCCTAAATTTTGATGTAAAATGCCTTCGTCACTTGTAAGATTTTGGAAAAAGTAGTTGGGTAAATTGTTCAAATTTTATTTTTTTTTTTGTAATTTTCCCAAGCACATGTATAATTTGCAAGCGGTACACATTTCTACAAAGCATCCGTCAAATAAATGATGTTTTTTTAGGCGCGTCCTGAGTTTTAATTTAAATAAAACACATGAAATTTGAACAACTGTCTATAAATTTTATTGAATTTGAAAGATAATTGATTAAAATTTTAATTAAAAACAATTTCGGGCAAATGAGCACTGCTCGTGGCTGCCAGTTACATAACGCATCCTTTCAGTCCAATCTTTGACCACTTTTTCGAGCGTTTAGGGCCATATGTCCGCAATGACACGTCTTATGTTGGCTTCCAATGTGTCAATCGACAAAGCTGATTTATCAGTATAGACCAGAGACCTCATTATATCACATAATCCAGCGATGCCAAAATCACACGATGGCCAATTGACAAATCCATTTCTTGAAATAAGTAGGACTTTAGCCAAACTATCCTTTCAATAAATCGATTGTTTCGGTCGCTGTTTGGCACGTAACGCCGTCCTGTAGAAATCATAAGTCGTTAACATCAATGCATAGGCAGCTCTTATATTACTTCATGATTCGCATAACACCAAATACGACAATACTGTTTTTTCACGTATCCATGAGCTTCATCGCTGAACAAAATTTTGCCATAAATTGCAACTGATTTTGAGCCCTTTCAGTAAACATCAGACGCAAACGATGGTCAGTCATGCGACTTTAAGGCCAAGATTCTTATGCAAAGTTTTCCAAATTGTGAACGACAAAACCCAAGTTTTTATGCACACCTACGAATCGACAAATTCCGATCTTTAGCAACATTGGTGTCAATAGTTGCGATATTTTCTTCGGAACGCACCGAACTCCTACTTGTTCATGGCGTGTTGTCATGCAGCGTTAAGATTAAGCGGACATTTTCAATAATACGACGAACAGAACTTTCTGAAGGGCGATTATTCGGTCCATAAAATTCATGAAGTGCTCCATAAGTTTTCATAACTAAGCCCCCTGATTTTGGAAATAAATTTCCACTATTTGGAATTGTTGCTGCAGTGTATATCTTTTTCATAATGATTTGTTAGACTTTACCGAATAAAAATAACATTGACACTGACAATAAATGACAACTCATTTGACAGTTATCCCTATCGGAAATCCGGCGCGTCTTAAAATAACACCCTTTATAAGTAATATAAATTACACGTAAATACTTGGACGCTATGTTAGTATAAGTTTGCTCTTATATTTTTAGGTAATTTGCTGAAATTGTCAGTTAATTTAAGCTTCCTATATAAAATTCCTCTGATTTTACATAACTTTTTCTCTCAGTGTAGAATTCATGAAAAATATTCAGGTGCACCAAATCGTCTGTATTGAGTTTTGTTTAAAAAACACCAGAACACCATACGGCAGGGAAAGGTTTTACACGAAGAGCAATTAAAGTGGTATTGCATTTCTGGGTTATTTCTTCGTTTACAATGCATTCCTACTTCATATTTAGATATGAAGCTTTTATGCTGCACTATCAAGTTTGTACGTGCAGCTCACGGGTTTTGCATGTCATCCTTTTAATTACAGTTTTCTTTTACAATCCTTATTGGCTGGAATGGGAATTGTTTTAAAAAATATAAAACCGGACCACCAGGTACATGACAAAATACCGCAAATTGGAAACTTTCAGAACAAAAATAGGTTAACTCAGAATGAGCTGAACTGATTTTTAGAATATTGCATCAATAAATATAGTAAAATTTTAAATTGTTTGGTATTAAAAATACACAATTTATCTAAAAGCATACAAAAGAGGATTGATTTAGGATTTTGCGAGTAATATTATAGAAATCTATACTTTATAACAAACCGTCTGTTGGTTTCTTTTTAAATTACATGTTATTTTGGACTCAGACAACTCTTTCGCACTCAAAAAATTGACAGAAATACAATATCATATCTCCGCGATACGTAATGAATAGATATAAAATTGAAAAACGTGGGGAAATATTGCCGGAACAACGCGAATTTTGAAAAGAAATTTCGATCGAAGTAATACATCAACCGTGCCTCCTGTACGCAAGTTTTTGGAAAAATTTCAAAAGATTGGCATGATATTTGGTAGATAATTAATAAGACCTCCGATTATTCCCTTACAAAGTCCAACTGACTCAGAAATTGGACTTGGGCGAACTCTGATTACAGCAGGATGGCACTACGTGCAACACCAGCTGTGCAACAATCGATCTTTTGTGCATTAAATTCAATAATCATTAATCAACAGCTCTGGAGAAGTGCCATGACCAGCGCGCAGCTCCGATTTGACGCCGTTGGACGTTTTTTTATGAACCCATCGAAAATGTGCTATAAAATTCGGTTGACAGGATGGACTACTCACGAGCCAGCCATTTAAATGAAATCATATTCCATAACTAATTGGAAAATTTAGTGTTTTCAATAAATCAACAAACTTTGAAAAATATTAGTGTTTATTTTATAGCATTTTTAAAAGAAACCCAGCCGATGGCCCACCCTTTATAAGTCTTTCAAATCAAATTCGTCTGTTGTAACAGCACAAACAAAAGAAAAAATGTTTTTTTCTGTTCTAATGGACGCTCAAAGGGTTCTGCTTATTCTTGTACAGTAAATTAGACGAGTAAAATGTTTTGTCTAATTCTAAATGGACATAAATTTCTAGCAAATTCAAAACCAAATTTTCAATTATTTTGTGAAGGATTCTTCAGTTGCATGTGAGACGTTTTCAAAACTTCCTTTTTAGAGTCTTGCACATGCCTCATGCTTGTCAAAATTTAATTTCCCCTACACATACAAATTGCAATGGGAATAAAACCCGAGCACCTTAGAAAATAATGCTCACTTTGTGCAAAAGATAGAGCCGTCTGGTTCACGTTTGCACCTGAAGTTAGTCTAGAAAATTTACGATATAACCGTCTGCTGGAATTAAAATGTTGATTTAAATTTTCAAGGTATAACCTTCTGAGCGGCAGCGTCGGGCAAATACTTAACTATCCACTCCCAGGTGGTAGAAACTGGAAAACAGCATGAACGGAGCAACAGCACAATGCTGTTTTCCTTCTTAATGAATGCATGCACTGGAGATAAATCAAAAGTAATATTCAAGAAGATCTAGTTGTTTTTGGGGTTGCTGTTCACGATGACTTATGGCCGCCTCCGAAGCTGAGTGCTCACTCATTCACGCAGCCTGGCGGCCACCATCCGTATCATTGCTACTTTTATCATCAAATCCTGGTGGGGCTGCTACGAGGGCCCCACTTTTCATACTGATGATACAAATGGCCTGCACTCATGTTGTAAAACTTATAAATTACATACTTCCACACCTAGCTAAATGAGATATGCTTGTACTTGGGGATGCTGCGCCGCCCTTATATATTGGGCCGGGGCGGTCACGGCTCCATTCCAGGCCCCCCATTCCTGACTGCCATTTTATGGGCCGACATTCGCGCGGGCAGGCATTATTTCGGAAAATTCCCACCTCGCCGGAACGCTTTCAGGATGCCAACCATTCAGAATTTTGAAGCCTTGAATTATGTCAACTTCCATCCATCTACTGCACCAACTCTCTTTGTCCGTGTATCGCACTTATTTAAATTTTCATCGCGTTTACGTAGTTCGCATTCGGCGCGTATATATACGAAAATATACCCCACTATATGGTATACGCCGATGTTCGGCAAAAGATGAAAGGTATACAACGCGTCTGCGGTATCGGGAACCACATCTCTTTTCCCGGAGTAATTCCCTTGATGTCGGATGGTAACAAAATTTTGAAGGGGAAAAAAATTGGCGGGCGTTTTCTCCTTTTCATTCTACTCTACAGCTTTTATTCGACACGGGATAGAGAGGCACTGTGAAAGGGTTACGAGAGGATGCTCTGTGTCACATTGCCGTTGGGAATTATTTTAAAATTTTAGGAATGCTCCGCTCCGCTTTTGGATACGGCTAGGTTCTAGGATATCACCCTCCCACACAATGGATTCAGTGAAACGTTTTATTTTGATTGAAATCCGTCACTCCACACGTTCCATAGGTGCGCTTGATATCTTAAGCCAATTTTAACATTTCATCACGTATTTTGAGGATCCTGCGAATTTGTATCGTATTTTTTATTTTTTTTTAAGAATTTTAAATGCGGTATATTCTGCACGAATTATTCTCATAAACAGTATTTCGATCCTTTTCTGCACACGGGTGAAATAACCGAGGAATAAGGAATTAAAATTTGATATCATACACTAGGAAGAATATCGCATTGTAGGATCAATATGAGCGTTTTAGATTATCACGTTTTTAAAATTGGTTGAAGATTGTTGTGTTTTATTTGTAATAACTATAGAATGCATTAAATAAGACATACAACTAAATTAAATTTTAATGCTAAAACAATAATAATTATTTTTTTGTATAGTTACAAGTTTTTATAATAATTGGACTGCGTTATGTAATAATAGATTAAGCGCCACTTACAAGAAAACGTTCTCAGGTTTGTTTCACCGATTTTGATGAAATTGAAATATGTTACAGAATATCGAAAAATAAGAGACACGTATTTTTTTTATCTGCGAATACGCACATTTAGGGGTACTTTTATTTATTGTTTTCTTTTTTAACCTTTAACTACTGAGGTGGGGGCCTCTCAGGTCTTGAGAAAGTAAAATTGTTTGAATTACTCGCACACGACGCACGCGTACCTTCTATTACCTTCGAGTTTAGTTGCGCCGAAAACAAATAAATTATATAAAAAATAATTTTATTGAAGTAAAACTTCTTTACGCACGCTTGACTTTGGGGAGTAAGCTGGTGAATGCGTGACGCGAGCGTTAGAAAAAGTGTGATCGGGCGAGGCGAACGGAAGTAGATATAAGTTAGTGAAGATAGAAAGAGAAGAGAGTTACGTTTCGTATATTATTGTAGAAGCAAGAGAGAGAGGTGCGAGCACTAATTTATCAATGAAAACCGATAATAAATTTAAATATTTTTAGAAAATGAATACAGTAGAATCCGTATATAACGACCCTCAAGGGACCGGCGACACTTAGTCGTATTAACCGGACGATGCACAAAACGAACGAACACCGATGAATGAATTTAAGCTTGTTTTTATGTATTAATATTACTGTAATTATGAAATAATAATATACATAGTTAGATTAATTTCTATAAATAAATAAAACAAATTCATATTAAAATAAACAAAAAATAACTTTAAGGGGGGAGGAGGTAAGGTGTATTTAATTGTAAAGTGTACACATAATAAAGTATCATTTCAAGAATATTCAATTAAATTTTTTTTATTAAGAAATAAGCCATTGAGAGCAAATCTTTGGATCCTCTAAAAAAAAAAAGCGGTGGACATCAGAAGTCATTACTGGATTATCTCAAATCAAAAAATCAAATATATTTGGTTAGTTTATGAGCTTCTCGAGGTAATGACGTTGAGATTTTTTTTTTTTATGATTTTTCAATTTTTGGTTTAATTTTAAATTAAAAAAAACGAATTTTAAAAGAAAAAAGTGGTAAAAATCAGCCTCTTTGTCATAGTAAAACTAATTATAATGCAAAAAAAAAACATTATCTCGACTTCACTACCTCATATTTTATGTACATAAAGAGTGTGTCAAATTTGAAGAAGATTGGTCAAGTAGATTTTGAGTTACAGTATCCAGCGACTTTGGCCATTCTAAGTGGGAGAAAAACGCGTTTTAAAGTTTTAATAGAGCATTGAGTTGTTCGCTACCACTATAAGTCGAGGCACTGTATCTCCGGTAGTTTTGCTCCAATCGACCTACAATTTTCACTGAATACTCTTGAAAAGTTGTACTTTCAAATACAAAAATAAAATATAAATGCGAAAAAACAGGCGGTTAGGTATTGTTTGTGCGTAGGTATTGTAAACAACACTGCGCGTCGTTCTAAGCGGACGATTTCTTGTCAAAATAGGTCGCTATAAGCGGTTGGTCGCTTAAACCGGAGTCGTACTAAACGGACATGTTTTCATAGTAAGTCTATATGAAACCTAACTTGAATTTGCATTTTCGTCACTATAAACGAAGTCTTTATATCCGGACTCTACTGTATATGTATATGTATACATTATGCATGTATACATATATAAACTTCTTTAGCTCCATCTATATGTATATATATATATATACATATAGATGGAGCTAAAGAAGTTTTACTTCAGTCGTGTGGTCTAAAGCACACTCGTATTTTTTTTTTTGTTTAAATATATCCACTAAAGCTAATTATTAAACACTAAACCCTAAAAAACCTAAAGATTTTTAAATATAAGCACATATATATACGGGTCTCTGAGGCCCCCACGTCAGTGTTTACGTGAAATTAAATCCACCTGAATAGTTAAAGGTTAAATAAAAATTAGTGTATTTTTAAAAGTTTTGTTCGCCATGTTGGATCCGCCATTTTGAATTTTTTTAATTTAACATCAGATTCGTAATCAGCGACTCCAAAAACCCCTTAATACTGGTTTTCACGAAAAAAGTGAAAAACCGGTGAAACGTCAAGAATTTAGTGATAACTTTTGGTACAGTTTGAAGTTGACATAATCATGTCACAATTTTATTTTAGTGTCAAATTTAGTCCACTATTCGCGCACAGCCTAAGTGTGTAAAAGTATTGTATTTCCTTAGTACTTTATCAGAAATAATCGTAAGAATTCAGAGATTTTAAGAAAATTCGAAACGGTTAAGTACATATTTTAGTTTTTCGGAATTTCGATTTAATTTTAATTTATAAAATGATAGTTTTTCAAAGGAATAGTGTTTTATAGATAATAATGAGTTTTAAACAGAAAATTATTCTGCTAGACTACCAAAACTATTGTATATGAATAAACTTAGATTCGTGATCTAACCATAAGTCTCATATTGTATATGTTCATATATAACATATAAACAAAGTTTTATAACTATATTGTCAAATATTAAAAGATTTACTGCCTAATCCCCGCCCATATAATCATGAAAGTTCTTGATAATTGAAATATTCTCCCCGATAAAATTGTCGAGAAAAATACACTTGCTTTGACAAAATCCAGCTGTACAAAAATGCTTTGCATTTTAAAATAGGAATTAGCTCTGAAGATCAGACGGCACAAAGGGGTTTATCTCGGCATTATTCGTTC
This sequence comes from Dysmachus trigonus, assembly GCA_949715965.1. Classification (NCBI taxonomy): domain Eukaryota; kingdom Metazoa; phylum Arthropoda; class Insecta; order Diptera; family Asilidae; genus Dysmachus; species Dysmachus trigonus. Next base: position 89,445,863 of record OX454320.1, read on the forward strand.
TCCCACATAATCCCTGCTGCATGAGTTAATAAAATTGGATTCATTACCCACCCCTGCGGTCCGCGGTGCTGCTGTGCGGTGCGGTTCGGTGCACGCTATGCACATCCGTTTAATGTGATCATTTTTATTTCTTTCCTCTGCCGCATTTATCCCGATGCTATGGTAAAATTTTCATACAAATCCGGATTCTGAAGCACTCGACAGAAAATATACAAATATAGGGTGGCCCTTAGCACTCCCCTTTTCTTCTTGCGGCTGCCGCCCGCCAGAGTTCACTGTGGGCGAACCTATTTTTGATGGACTCGCTTATTTCATAATGAGTTAATTTATATTCCAGTCGAAATCGGTGAATTTAAGCGATCTTTCGACCAGTGGCGGCTCTCACACGGGGAGGGGCGGGGCACGTAGTGGCAAAGGCGTGCATCTATTAGTTAGTTTTATTACCTGGTAATGTCATTTCGGGGAACTGCCCTAATCTCAATGAATGGAAAGTACAGAAGATCTTTATCAACGTCACACTCCCCGACCGCCCTCCTCCCCCCCCTGCACGACCCGCCACTGGCTTTTTGGGTACAGCTTCCTATCCTTTGTTGAAAATTCCTTTGGCGCTTCTTTGCTTTTCTGCTCCACAAGACGTGAGTAAGGACTTCACCCTCTTGCCGGGAGACGTTTTATCTCCGTCTGTGCCCCTTGTCCACGGATTAATTTTAATAAAAGATGACATTTTTCAGTAAATTCAACATTAAATGGCAAAATGTTGCACAGAATTTTCCTCCAGGGGTCCGTCAAAAACAGACGGTTATGCGTTTTCTTGTCAACTAGAAATTAAATTTATGAATAATTTAATACAGCCAGGTCGGGAGCATCCTTTGATATGCAAAGAAGAACGGATGCACGTTCTCAGCTTGTGTTTGCCATCAAGGAGTGCCTTCCTCCCCTCTCCCCGTCGTCTGTAAAGTTGGGAAGTTATGCTGTGCTTTTTTTATGGAATAGTAGTCCTCTTCTTAGTAATTCCAATTTAATCAGGACACCCAAAGGATAATTAGGAACACTATTTGGCGGGGTTAAGTAAATGAAGTCAAATTAAGAATGAAAATTACTATTTTGATGCTATGTTACTAATTTCAAAACTTAAGATTGTTTATTATTTTCTTATTTTTCATTAACCCATTAAGTCCCAAATGTCAGCTTTTTCGCCGCTGCGTTCGGCCGCTATATTTTTAGTGAAAATAGTGTCTGAAAAATATGTGACACACTAATTCCGACGCAAAATTTAATGATCTTTCAGAATCTGACCTCAAAATTTGCAACAAATGTGTGGTTCAAAAGTTGTAAACTAATTTATGCAAGAAAACGTGATTTTGAAAAAAAAAATTTCTGGTTTTTCCAATTTTCCACAAGGAAATCATTTGAAATTTCATTGTTTTCGTGCAAATATCGTGGTCTCGACTCCCAAAGTATAAGCTCCCGTTGTTTAAATGAAGGATTTTAATGTTTAAGCACACAAAATGGCGGTCGGGACACGAAAAGATGAGAAAAAGCTTTCGGAATTTTTTACTCGAAATCAAAGGGTTTTAGAGAAAAATTTTATTGAACAAAAAGTGCTTAGAATTGATTGAGAAACCCGTGTGAATTTTTTCAGAATTTTTCAAGCAATTTTTGGATTTTTGGATTTGATCATTTTTTGAAAAATCCAAAAATCTCATCAACAATTCTGAAAAAATTCACACGTGTTCCACAATCAATTCTAATCACTTTTTGTTCTATAATATTTTTCTCTAAAACCCTTCGTTCTCAAGCGAAAAAATATCTTGAATTATAAAATAAGTTAGAAAATTTGACTTTCGGAATTTTTCACTCGAAAACGAAGGGTTTTAGAGAAAAATATTATATTATTTCGCAAAATATTGACACATGTTTTCTGATAATTCAGGTATATTATCTAATATCGAATAGTTTATTTAAATCTCTATTAAAATCACTTTAGCAACTAATTAAAAGCAAAAAAATTTTTAAAAAAAACGCATCCCGAGAAAAGCATTTACAAAACTTTCAAATCACGATATACAGGGTGTCCCTAGGTCAAAGTGACATGGAAGATAGGCTAGCCTTAGATCTGTCAGATAAAATAAACATGACCTTAGTAAAAGTTTCTTAGTTTTCGAGTTTTAGTTTTTTTAGTTTTGTCACTTTTTTAATTTTGTTTAAAATCTCTACTTTTAGTTAGAATTTCAACCTCCAACACAAATGCACAATTGACATCTTTTAACAAAACAGTTTTTTAATCTTCTCAAACTCATCTAAGATATCTGTCGTGTTTATTTTATCTGACAGATCTAAGGCTAACCTATCTTCCATGTCACTTTGACCTGGTATTTTTGGGACACCCTGTATAATATAAAAATATATATAGAATTTAAAAATCAACGAATAGGGTTGTAGAGAAGCGGACTCAAATATTAACTTCATAAATCCTGAGCGCCTCAACAGACTCGATTATAGAGTAAAACGCACTACAAATGGAGTTTTAGAGTGAAAATGTCAAAATGAAGCATATTTAATGTCTAAAACCTGAAAAAAAATAAGTAAAGAGGAACACACTATTCATGTTTCATTTACAAAATGAATACTTAATTTACTAAAGGTATAATTAAATACAAACAGATTTTCTTTTTCAAACAAGTTCCTCGACTATCATTGGATATCATTTCTATGGGATATTTTCTGTAAATTACAAATTCATAAACTAAAAAAAAATTTCATAGTACGTCATGTTTTTAAGAAAAAAAATGTTGTTCATTTGAAGGGTACAAAAGTCCGAATTTTCGACGGTTTTGAATAAAAATTATATGACTTATTTATTCTGCGCAAAATTAAACTTTAAAACTTATTGTCTAATGCCTAGTGCAATTTTTGCATAAAGGAGAAGAAATGCAAATAGAAAAAATTGGAAAAGCCAACTTTAGTAACTCAAATTGCCCATCGTAGTTGTTTACTTTACTAATATTACAATTACATACATACCTATATCGACTAGCTCCACCATTCTAATATTCCCTACAAAGTTTTAATGTCAATAGTCACGGTATACATTTTCATTTCCAGAAACAATATACACATTCAGATTATTTGCATTTTCTCTTTCGTTTCCAGCAAATATTTATAGTTATTCCTTCTGGAGACCCTAATCTCCCGTTTCCTTTATTAAAATCCCACAAGTTCAATCGCAATAATCAAAAGCAGTAAAATTCCTGAAAAGGGTGTTGTACAATAAAGAAAGGACAAATTGAAATCCCTTAAATAAATATAATTTAACATTCCATTCGATTTCGTGCCCTCTTTCCGTGCACACACAGTATCAACTTGGAAACTGTCTGGAACATGAAAGTAACATAATTTGGTCTATCGTTTGAACGAATGAAATTTTTGAGACGTTCCTTTATCCTTCCGCTCTGGCGAAAAGGCAGCTCCACAAAATATATGTATGTATGATGATATCAAGGCACCATTTCATGTTTCTGTTTTTACAATTCTAATGCGCGATTAGGCGGGTGGAGAGCTGGCAAGACTGCATATGAAAGACCGCAGCCAGGAAGTATGATTGTGTGAGCAAATTGTTTCAACGATTTACTCCATTTAAAAAGTTGAAAGTGGAGATCAAAGCGCTGTCATCACCAGAATGGAATTATTGATTATGCGGTTCGGTGGTGAAGAGGTTGTGTTCAAAATCGAATATGTATTTAAATCCCTGGACAATTTTACATTTTTGGATATATTCGAATTTTTGTTGCTTTATGTAGATATATTTGTATTCGAAAAATAAGATCTTTATATATCCTTAGAGTATTCTCATCAACAACTCTCTAAATTGCATTGTTTAGGAGATATGTGCAATTTTACGTTTTCCATTCAACACTCTGTAACTTTCTTTATATACACCCTATGAAACTCAATAACATGTCATTGGAATCAAAATGTTGACACCGTTTATCAAAATTGGTGACCTGAAGTATTCGAAGTGCCAATGACATTTGAAAATTTACGTCCATTATGTTGAACTCCTAATTGGTGATTCCGCAAAATCATGAATGAAATTTATAATGGCCGTAGCAGAATAAGAGTGGGTGGGCTGCCCCCGTATGTATCTTGTATGTACCCCATTTTAATGTGGTAAGTTGCTACGGTGATGGGATTAATTTATGCCAAATATCAATTTAAAAACATGTTTTTTATGCTAGTTATAACGAATTTTTGGAAAATTTAAAAAATGAATTTTCTCGAAAGTGGCTGAACTGTTCTTGATAGCTAAAATATATGTTATACAAAGTACCAAAGCAGTATTGGAAAGAAAGTCGAAAATTAATTTCGTTAATTAAAAAAGTATAAAAAAAAAATTAAATTTTCAAAAAATAATATTTTTATGAAATGCTTTTTGTACCACCGCCACTTTTTTCCCATAGTGTACTTAGACCCAAAGCTGCAACATATATTTTTTTTGGAAATTATCGAAAGGGTACTTCATAGTTAAAACACAAGAAAACTTTTTTCTTTTTACCAAATTGAAGTTTTTAGCACACTTTAAAGAAATCCAACATCTTTATTTGAATTTGAATAAAGATTTTACAATTTTAATTAAACGAATTTTGAAGAGCTTCATAGTTAAAAAAGAAGAAAACAGTTTTTTTGTGATATAACTGAAGTTTTTATTTATGATTTATGCGTTACCTTCATTTAATTGTGAATAAACACAAGTAGCCATCAAAATCGCTTCAGCAATTTTCGAGAAAATTCATTTTTTCATTTTTCCAAAAATTCGTTATAACTAGTCTAAAAAACCTATTTTGAAATTGATATTTGGCAATAAATTCATCCCATTATCGTAGCAACTTACCACATTAAAATGGTCAAGATACATGCGGGGGCAGCCCATCCACTCTTATCCTGCTACGGCTTTTATATTCGGTATTTTGGATTTGAATCATATAAAATAATAATAATAATAAAATACACATCCACCATGTTGAATTCAACAAAATCCAAATCAGCAACATTTTCGGAGTTATTATTACATTGCAAATTCGAAAACATAAATGTTCTATGACATCAAGGTTTCAACAAAAACCGAATTAGAAATTGAGAATACATATGTTTTTTTTCCCATTATTAAGATTTTGTACGAATAATGGAACGGCGAAAAAGTTCAAACCAAATTTAAATTGAAGCTTGAACCTTGCTATAGCTATACAATTTTATTTAATAATAATAATGAGATCTAAGATTTTTTTTATAGTAACGCGTGCGACAGTACTGAAATTTATTCACTCATTCTGTACACGAAAATAGTGAATTTCTCGGATGGCATATTCGAAAATAGGTTTAAAGCTTCTCATATAAAGCAGTTTGATCTTCTAACTTTAATTATAGCTTTTTTTTATACATTTTATTCCTTTTATAAATTTTATTTAATTTTCAAAATAATGCCCAAAAGTTTTTTGTGGAAAATCCAGGGATGGAACTGTCCTGTTGCCGATTGGTATTTAAACTAAAATAACTATCCTATAACACGGTAGAAAAATTGTACCCATGTTCGTATAACTCGTTTAAAAAGGCTCGTATAACATGGTAAAAGAATTCGACAAATGCTGCCATTTGATTACATTTTACGTCCATTTCTTGAAAAAAACATTAATTATTGAACGGGTATAAAACTTGTTGCCATTGAGTTTCTTAGGCCTGATTTTATTAAAGAAACTTCTTTTAAATATAACAAATAACTTAATCACTTTGGTATGTGGTGAACGTGTATTTCTAGAATCTAAGTGATTTGTACAACACGAATTTTTATAACACATTGTTACAGAAGGCTACTGTATTCATAAACCCTATTTTATAGAAATATCTTATTATTTGGTCGCACGATTTATCTTTCAAATATCAGTTAAGAAAGGTCAAATAAGGTAAAATAAAACATACATTATTTCACTTATTAATTTTTAATAACTAAAGCAAAGAATAATTGAAATAAATATAGTAAAAGAATCTATTTATTTTTGTTCGTCTATAGGTTTTAATACTGAACAAAAATATTACTTGTGAGACGTAGCTCCATAAATAAATCATGCATTCTCTTTAAGTGTAGAATGGTTGATGGTTTGATGAGGGGTGGAGAGTTGATTGCGAAGATTGAAGGAATACAATCAATGAAATTTATAAAGTGAACATTACGAAACTTACAGAATGTTAAGTGGAAATGTACCTCAATACGATAAACTTTACCTATTTCCTAATTAGTTAATTTTAGAGAAACTTAAAGCAATCAATAATGAAAATACCCCAAGGATCCGATTAACATATTCAATTCCACTTATTTTAGGAACGTCTTCGTTTACAATTTCACTTTTGTCTAACTTGCAACGACATTAACTTCTGCGACTATCTTTGAAGTCATAAAATTGAGAATGAGACTGCAAACAATTTATTGAGTCAAGTGAACTCCTTAAAGTATTTGTTTTGCTAACAAGATGATGAGAGATTAAAATAGGACAAAAGCGATCACTTAATTTTCTCTTTTAACAATTCTCACTAATGACTACAGACGTGACGGGTGGCATGAAATAATGTCGCATAGTTGCCTCGCGGTAGACAATGCGGGAACCACGGTACATAAATATGAAAAGCCATTCGAAACAAAGTGTTTAATAGACTGAGGGTGGAAAACACGGTTAATTACTATTCGTGCCATTCGTTTTTATGCCCTCCTTCATACCATCACCAGTGAAAGAGGTGAATCTTATTCTATACCATCAATTTCCTATGCGACTGGTATAAGCAGCAGCAGCAGCAGCAGAAGCAAAAGTGTGCCCGGGAAAGGCCAGGAGAAGCAATCAAAAGGTGCTTTAATGTCGGAATATGTTAGTAAAGTTCCTCGAGATAGCAAGGGAACTCTAATTTGATTAAGGTGACGAGGGGAGCAATGCAAATTGTTTTCACTTTTGTGAATGCGAAATGGCAATACTCCGAACTTTCTCCTAATTTGCATGCAGAGAAATGAAAAACTTGGAGCAACCAGCCAACGAGAATAGGGGCACCCCTCTGGCAATGGGCTCCACAGTTGTCGTTGTATATGTAGTCCCCATTTTCCGGAGTATCGACCCGGATCCCATTCTCGGGTCCTGTCCCAATATTAATGTAACCTGTAAGTGCATACACACGAGGCATTTTGATTTGTAATTAAATTGAAAAGTGTCCCCCAAAGTTTTCTTGTGCTTCTTGTTTTCGAGTTGTAGTTGAATTTTTTTTCTTCCATTTTCCCTTACTTTTTTTTATTCTTATTTTTCAAGCACGGGCAGCTCCCCATTTTTTTGGATTCAAATCCATCGAATGGATGAATCTAGTTAACTCAGCCCTCCAAGGGCTCGAGTGCCACAGTGTAGAAGGCAAATAAAGAGCAACTCGGAAAATGGAATAAAGCCCAGCACTTCACGCGACAATGACAGACAGAGGCGGAATAAAATTCCGACAGTTGTGTCGCCTAATGATAAATTAACTTTGCAAATTACTAATTAAAATTTCATTACGGCGCCGCTACTGTCGGTAGGCAGGACAGCCAGGATACGAACAGCGCCCAACACCGAGTGTGAGTGTAGTTCGGAATTTTGTGTAATTTTGCTCAAGTTATTTTAGCCCGTGACTGGGAGCTGACTAAGGGTTGAGCTTTGAGTGGTAGCTTAAAATAAGAATTTTATAGGGCGATGCAAGGACGACAAGATGCGATGGGGAAGGAATGAGAAAGGTATGAAATTTTCTCAGCTGACGAAAACCAAATAAGACGAAAATTTATGTTAAAGTTCTACGGAATAGCATTTTATTAGGACAGGGCACGGTGGCAATTCACCTTAATTATCTTTCCGGCGAATTAACATTAATGCGGGGAGCCAGTTCTTTATCATGGTGGGGTTGCTGGTTTTATTGTAGCCCTGGGATAGTCGTATACAATCTATTAAAATTAAGCCATTGTGTGCCTTGATGTATGGCTACAATGGAACCTTCTTATCAATACAGTGGATGAATGTGGGACTGATTTGGAATATGTAATTACCGAAATCGCTTCAGGCAGTCAGATTAGTTCGGTTGTAACCGCACTTAAGAGGTACACTTCGATTTAAATGTCTGAATTAATTTGATTTAAAGGGAAGGACCAAAAAAAAAAAAGGTAACGAGTGTCGTCTTGCATATCTTAAGTTGCGGTCCCATTAACTATTTCAAAATTTTTTTCCGATATTTCTACATTATTCTCTTGTAATACTTTACTTATGTGATTACCAGGTATGAATTTTTTAAATGTCATTTACATATATCTTTTTCGTTTAGCTATTGGATTGAACCGTCATACGATCCATGTTCCCCGAATGAATCGTCCAACATAAGGAACGTTTTCAGAGCACTTAGGTTGAACCTAAGTTAAATTACACCCGACGTTCTTATGAATAAGACATACTACAGAATACGAAATCTACGCTAACTATAAAATCATAGAAATCAGTGTACAATAAATTAAAAAATTCAATTTATATATATAAAAATAAAACCCTTTTTCCCTTGGTGACGCCATAACTTGAGAACGACTTTACCAATTTCATTCATCTTTTTTTTTTTTTAAAGTTTTCTAATACTTTGTAGAAGGTTCTTATAGAAAGAAAATTTAAGAAAATTTGATAATTTCAGAAAACTTAACGACTATTTTAACTTCGGAAGCAGTACATATTTTAATTTAACATATAGGCTAACTTTTTTCGGGGTTTCAAAATGGCGGATCCAAGATGGAGGCTACAAATTTTAAATTTGAAGCGATTTTTATGAAAATTGGTACATAGGGGTATTGCAGAATGCTGATTTCAAATCCGCTGTCCAAATTTAGTAATTCAAGATGGCGGAACCAATATGGCGACCAATGTTTCTCTATTTAACGGATTTTAATAGATATTATTACAGTGATTATTCTGAGGACACTAATTTTGAATATTATAAAAATTTCCAAATGCAAGATGGCGGACCCAACATGACGACCAGAATGTCTCGATTTCGACAGATTTTGATGAAAATTCGTACAATGACTATTCTGAGGCTACTAATTGCGAAAATTAGCAAAATTTCCAAATTCAAGATGGCGGATTCAATATGGCGACCAAAATTTCTCAATTGATATTTTCGAAAAAAAATATATAATATATATCTACCCTTGTTCATACATTTTTATTTTCTATAAACAAATCATCTCTAATATTTAAGAGATATTTAAATTTAGAAATTCCTATTATTTTTGGGCATAAGAAACTAGGATTAATTCCAATTTCAAAGTAATGTTAAATTAATTAAATTGTAGATCCTCAAGCTTAACATGAATGGTTGAAACCAATTCAAATCTAAGCAATCTACAATAAATTTGAGCAAATATCAATTTACTCTGTGCCAGGAATCTTGCAGGTTTCGTACTCGTCGATGAAATGCTGTAATCAGTAATCCGAACATGTAAGATTCGATGCGTTCTACCTGTTAAACCAGAATCAATAATCTCTTTAAGTTTTGCATTTTTATGAACCGAGACAGTGTCAATGACCAGTGCTTCGGAGTCGACCATTCACCGCAAAAGATCCTCCCGTTCGGGTTTACATTTTTGCACCCTTTGTTGCGCTGCATTTAGGTCATGTTTTGTCTTGGCTGCTTCATTTGCTTGATTGACTGAAATAAAAGCGCTGCCGGTCGGTGCTACGTTCGCAGCATTGTTGCCTTCAGCTCCAGGACTTCGCTTACCCTACAGGGTGACCCAATAAAACTCGATTTTTCTCCAATAGACAAATCTACTTGCCTTTTAAGTTCATCTTTAAGAAGCTATTGAGTTGGAATTATAGGTGGCTTTTAGATTTATGTAGGGCGTCTTCTCACTCATAAAAATCCTCGTGCATTATATAATACAATAGCCCCCTTTTTCTTATGTGTGTGCGTTTCAATTGTTATTGAATTTTTTTTTGTAGAACATAAATTGTGAAATATCGCTCTGATATGGACATAAATATAAAAGTCAATAATATTCAAAAAGTAAATAAAGCAAAAAAATATATTCAGAAGTTATTCATGTACTTCAATTGGGCGTAGATTTGTAAATGTCATAAGATTTCCATTAAATGTAATGCCTAGTTACAGGGCAATTATTTTAAATTTTAAGAAGTTAAGCACCTAAAATTTTTGAGGTCGGTAATTTTAAGTATGGGTTTAAAACTTATAGAATTCAACTGAATTTACTTCATAAGGATTGTAGGCTTCCTAAATCTAATTTAATTCTTAGCACTTCAAAAGTCAGATTTACTTTTATCAGGAATTTTAACTATCATTTAAGACTGTCAATGTGACAATCCATCGTAAATTAAGACCACGAAAAGGCAGTCTTTGGGGTGGGGAATTGTCTGAGATTTGACTCCAGTTTCAAGAGAAGTCGGTTTCTAGGTCAACTGTAAGTATAAAAAAATATTTCATTTCTCATTTGAGTACATTTTACCAAGTAAGCAAAACCAAAAGCCAATTACATAGATATTTTCCTAAATTGTTTAAAATATATCCCAATTAACATTTGATATGACAGTAAAAAGTTTATATTATTAGAATAGAAATTATTTTCAAAACGAAGAAGCTTTATTTCAAATTTTAAAAAAGACCGATTTCCAACTGAAATAAACTTCTAATAAGTCTTCAAATCTAAATTACTTATATTTTTTAATAATTTCTTTTCTCTGGTAAAACATATGCAATTAAAATAAGTAACAATAATTAGTTTAACCAGAGAAAAGAAAGAATTTAATTCTAACCAGAGAAAAGAAAGAATTTAATTCTAAGAAGGAGTTTGAATATCCCATATTGGAATCTACCATCTTGAAATTCAAAATTTTGGTAATGAATTCGAAATCAGCGTCCTCAAAAACCTCCAAGTACCAATTTTAATGATAATCGTATAAAGTACGAATTTTTTGGTTTGAGATTCTGTATTTTATCAGAACAGGTAATATCCGAAATCCTATGCTATTAGCCCAAAATTTAAACCATAACTACGCTACGTTTTCTTAAAATCCGTCTAGTAGATATAGATATAGATTACGTTTTTTTATGTAATGCTGCTGCTCTAAACAAATTTCCAGTTAATTGGAATAAATTGAAATCAATTGGTTAAAATGTCAGTTTTGCGTCATTGGGAAAGTAAGAAATGGTATAAAAAAAATATATTATATTATCTTAACAGAAAAGCAATAAAGTTGATATTGTATTTTGAAGGAAATTGTACTACTTTTTTATTTCACTACATATAATTATGAAAAGCGCTAAACTAAAGAGATTTATGTGTTTGTATAGCTGAAAGGACTAATTTCTTCTACGAGCTCATAAAAATTAGTGTTACTGCCTTTTGCATAAACACGGAAGAACTAGTTTAAGATATTTACGTATTTTGTTGGATTGGTTGAAAGCTCACAATTAATTCCTCACAGGAATGGGTGCAAATTGCTGGGTGGACAGCCGCAGCCTATAAATTAGCTCACGGAATTGCTTCAGAATATAAAGTTTTAAAGTACCGTGTTCTGAGGCAATTTATAAGCCATTTAAAAATTAACACCGAGCAGCAAAATACCCCTGAACACGAAAATTATATAGAGGAACCCCCTAAAGCACATGGCACATTAGCACACATGAAAAACAGAAAAAACAAATAATCTGCAGTCGCGAAGAAATCAATAAGGGTGGTAAAAGAGACCGCGTTGCGCAAATATAGAAATGAAATTGCCCTAGTCTATCGGGGACTCGTAAACCGAACATATAAAAAATATGAAAATACCTTTAAACTGGGGAATAAATTTTTAGAAGTCTGGCATTATTGCAATAAACGTCGGCGACCGTACAAGCAATGAATCATGGCCGGGTATATGTATTCGCAAATTAAATTCTGGAAAGTCAAATAAATTGATAACATAAACTGGCGACCGTATAATTTGGTTCTGTTCACGTCCGTGCACCCAAAAGCCCTGTTCCCACTACCATTCGACGGGGCTCTCTAATTAATTCGGCTGCGACGGCGACGACGGTGCTTCGTGACGTGACATTCTCCAAAATGCAATAAAATCGAAGAAAACCGGAATGGCACCCAAAAGAGACCAAAACCGCGCAAATGGGGAATAAAGCGCCGGTAGTTGCTGAGGTTTCCAGTGGTTTGGCCGGCCGCTCCGCGCGAGTCCGCCCTGCATTCTGGACGCTTTGATATGCTATCAATTTGGCAGGTATAAAATTTACTACGCGGCACTGCCACATGCAAAGTTACGCCAAGACAATCTGGCCAAAAAGCCCCATGAATAAACATGGGGCCGCCACTGGACGACGAAGCCTGTTTGAGCTCATAATTGTCACGCGAGATTTTGCCGTTCCCCGGGAATGGGGGTACTATCCCGAAGTCCAGCACACATTGCCTCGAAGCACGTCCTCAACGATCGGAACAGGCCCTAGCCTGCTCCCGGGGAATTCAATTCGTGCTCGAAGGCCGCCAATTCGCCGTTTAGCCCACAGCCTTACATGCAATTATGTTGTTAAATATTTGACGAAAATTATATTGTTGGACAGGAGCTGGCAGGTCCGTGAATTGCTCTCCGAAGTGTTTAAGGAAACAGATTGCCGATGCGGTGGGCATGTGAAACAAGAAATCGTGCCGGACGGACTGTGGGATTGCGTCCCTGTACATCCCTATACCTTGCCAACCCCCCCGCCTGGGGCGGTGCGTTTCCAAAATTTATTTTAAGGGATTAGGGCACATCGGGTAAATTATTAATTTCAGGTGGACTTTGGGGCCACTTCAGGCGAGTTTTGGCTAAGGTCAAGGGTGTAATCGCCCCAGAGCCCCAGAGTGGCCGCACTCACATAAATCTTCTAAACGAGCTCTAAGTAGAGCTTTTTCGCAGAATGGGGCTCAGCTCCGGCTCGAGGAAATTGTACGGGGCCATAAAACATAGAAAAACACGCTTCCCATTCGGAATTTATTTCGTGAAATGTGCCTGACGGTCGCGTGATAATGACGAAAATTTAAATATCCTGATTTTTGTTTCCCAACATAATATAGCGTTATGGCATGCTGAGTTTGTTGCCGTTATTCACTGTATGAAGATTTATTTGAAGATTCTTTACTCACTTCGAAAAAAAACCTTCAATACCCATATACCAGGCACCTGCGCTATTTGGTTATCTTTTCTGCTTAATGTTATAGGAACATTTTGGGCATTTAAAAGAAATATTATCATCCAGAGAAATAAAAACTTAGCTTTTAACACTAAATAAAAGAGCTTGAGTTTTATTCTGTAATAACTTCCATATGTTACAGGGAAAAAGAATTATAGAAAACCTTACTACTTTTCGGGCAATATGCCTGATTTTGTTTCCTCCTGCATTTTGGGATAGTGCAAAACTTCGGTAATATTTGTGATCAATCCAGATACTTTAGACTTTTTTACCAAAGCCCATAAGAAAATACATTTACAATATACAGGGTGTTTCGTAAATAAGAATTCCAATATATACCGATCGATTCTATGAAGTCTCCTGAAGAACATTTGTAAGAACAAAACCCTCCACTCAGATCATGTTCTTGATTAGAGGTGGGATCACATAAATCGTTATAGCTTTTGCAGGATAATACAAAAGGGTGCGTTAGAAAGTAGGCATTTTTCACTTTCCAATAATACCTTACATTCGATGATCCATTGATAAATGACGGAGATATTTGTCTTTACATTTAAAATTAATGAAAATTGTAGGTAAGAATTTTACATTTAACCCTTTTTTTTTTATAAAATTTGGGAGTTTGCATTCATCAAAATGAGGATCAGTTTGCAAATTGTATAGATTAAAGAGAGACATTTTCTGCCACTTTGGTAATCTTGTGATAATACAAATGTTCACCAGGATACTTCATAGAATCGATCGGTATATGTTAGAACACTTACAAGGAAACGTTCTCAGGTATGTCTCACCGATTTTGATGAAATTTAGAGGGTGAAAACGACCCCTAAAGTTTACCCCAAAAAACAGTTTTTCCTAAATATGTCAAGTTCTAATGAATTTTTTCCAATGAAACTTAATGGAAATGATGTCTCATAAATATACTAAGCTTTTGTAAGGAATCCGGTTCCAGGGGGTGGTAACCCTAATTTTTTATTGCAGAAAAAAGATTTTTTTTAATATTTTTGCGTCAAAAAAAATAACAGTTTTAGTTAAAAATCATTGAAAAATATTTTTTTACATACGATTTTGAAAAATAAAGTAGACCTGTTTTTGCGTTTTCGTAAAAAAAGCTCCTCAAGGGGGTAAACAACCCCTAGCACTAATATGTAAATGATGTATATTCTTTCAGTTTTTTCGTGAAAACCAGTATTAAGGGGTTTTTGGAGTCGCTGATTACGAATCTGATGTTAAATTTAAAAAAATTCAAAATGGCGGATCCAACATGGCGGACAAACTTTTGAAAAATACACCAATTTTTATAAAATAAAAAAAAAAAAAATTAATAAAAGTACCCCATAAATGTGCGTATCCGCAGATAAAAAAAAAATACGTATCTCTTAATTTTCGATACTCTATAACATGTTTCAATTTCGTCAAAATCGGTGAGACACACTTGAGAACGTTGCCTTGTTAGTTACGAATCACCCTATATAGGAAAACAACATCGAACCTTTCCATCTGTATATTCCAGAAATCGTACAAAATCCAATCCAAACGAACTCGTTATTCAATTTCCTTAGAATTTAAAAACAATCTTCTAGAGTAAACTGAGGCAGGAAATAATTTTCGAAAAGGGCTTTGGAAACATATAATATATCATACCATATAAGAAAATTCAAAATTGAAAGTAATCAAAGTATATTTTCATATAAGAGTTTTTTAAAATAATATACCTAATAGAGTTTGTCGATAGGACATATTTGAATATTTCTTTGTACTTGAAAATGATAATCTTTTCTTGTATAAATACTATATAATTTAAAAACGCAATTCACTAAATTTAAGCTATCGAATTAAAATCGGGAAAATTTTGCGAAATTTCAAAGTGCAGAATATCCTTTTACATTTTTATGGTCACATTCGGAAAAAGCGATTTCTGCAACATGTCCCAAAAACTCTGTTAACAAATTTAGGGAAATACTGATAAAAGTTACGTTAACCACCACCAAAAAGTATTTCCAATATATCATCAAAAACATATAAGAATTTTTTATGAATTAAAGCAAATATTTTTGAAATATGTTTCGCATAAGTGGTCTCACAAAATTGTTTTATGCTATCAATGCTGGCTATAATTGGTAACAATGATAACATCGAATTTGCAATTAATTTAAATTTCTTGTGGCTTAAAATTAATTTATAATGATGCCTATTATTAGTTTAGAGATGCCCCAAGCAGTTTATAATTGAAGAGAGCTGAAACTGCAAAATAATTATGAAGATTTCCCAGAATGGCAATTTCCCCCTAGATTGCCCTTAAATTAAAAATTGTATGTAAAATGTTACGATAAATTAAGTGACGCGTACGTGCTTTTTCAATTTTTCTATGGAAATTTTCAGAACTTTTTTTATTCATAATTCATTAAAGTGTAAAAAACCAAACTCAAATTGTTACTTTAAGCCATAGATTGATTGGTTAAAGTGAGTAATACCCTTGATACACGCGCACGACCGAATGAAGATCCAGCAGTGATTATCATCGGCTGTACCGTGTATCACTGCGGATTAAGGGGAGGTTCTCATCTAGAATCTTGAAATTTTCGATTTTTTTTTTATTTCATATTATTAAAGTTTAATATGTCTAGAATGTTGCTTTAAAATATTTAGTCGATCCGAGCACTAGAACGGATTCTACAGCCCATTGATTCTGGCGGTGTCATGATCGTAGTGGGGCGCTCAGCCTGTGCCGTGCCGTTCAATCACGATTATCTCGGAACTTTGTTTTTCAAGATTTTTCAAAATTGCGTACAAGATAACTCAAAAACGGTTCAACCGATCAACTTCTAGTTTCGTGCATATTAAAGTAAACAATTTTCTTCATAGAAAGAGTGGAGCACATTTTGAAAATTGTAACATTATCTCCTTTTTGTAAGTGATAAACTATGAAAAAAAACGGCCGAAAACGGCCTTAAAATTTCAAAATCGCGCCATTCCGTCAATTTTAAATTTTTTTTGAAAGTCGTCCACTCTTTCTGAGACAAATTTAGTCTAGTTTATAATAATGTCATCATTATTTGATTTCAGACCAATCTGCGACCCCTAAATTGTACGCAGCTGGGCCATTTTCGAAAAACATGCCTCCGGAGAAGTTGAATAACGGGCGCCATTTTGTTTTTTTTTTTGATAAAAAAATTTTTTCGTACAGATAAATATACAATAAAAGATAATGCCAAATATCATTTCCCTATGTCTTGTCATTTGCCTTCAAAAAAATCACGAACTTTACCTACTTTTTGACGTTCTAGATGAGAACCTCCCCTTAAGTTTGAATCTTCATTCATAACTGCATTCGAAGGCTACTCGATGAAGTTCTAAAAACTTAATTCAGAGCGGATGAAAATGAAAGTCCTGGAAAAATCAGCTGATTTCCAGTGTCAATTATTCAAAAACATGAATTAACTCCGCTCTTTGCACTTTGAACTGTCAAAACGAAATATCAACGACTCCTATGCCCATGTATCTTGCATTGAATGAATTAAAATCCGAGTGAATTTTCATTCATAGGATCTTCATTCAGCCGTGTCCGTGTATCTTGGGTATAATATTTGAATATGATTGAACGGATGGGTAAATAAATATAATATAAACCTAAAACCTTTTCAACAAAATATTATATCATCCCACAAAAACCTATTTAAATCGTATTGTCCGTTCTAGAGTTATGAGACCAAGCAATGATCTCAAGCACCCACATAATTATAGATTTCTAAGTCCTCGATTCGAAATCAAGTTCTCTCTTTTCTATATAGTCATCAATATGCGAAAACTAAAAATTTACTGACCAAGGGTCATAATTTTTCAGGGTTTCGAGCTTTTAAAATCGAGTTTATTTTATAGATTTTTTATTTTTACATTGAATAGTTTTGTATAAAACGAATGATTTGGTCTACACTTCGGTACCAAGAATAAAATTATTTATACTTACAAAATACTACAGATATGTAAATTGTTTATTAGCCTTACCTGAAAAAAAGAAAAAGACAATTTTAATAAAAGTAACAAGTTATTATAGAAATATATAATATATAAATATAGTAAATAACTAAAGCAACAGTTTTGACGTTTTAAAGTGCCCAAGTGATTAAAGGTGTTTATTTCGCGTTTAAAGTGAGACACGTCTTTAATATGATAAAAAAAAAATTATAATCACAAAAAATGGCTGTATCAAAGAGGAATATATTAGCGTTGTTAGTCCATAAAGACGCTACTTTATGAGCATCTGAATTTCCGGCAGCAGCCCACCTCATAAAGGGCAAGGAACTAATTCCGGAATTGAATAGCAAGAAATCATGATGGTGTAGAAAGATGTTTACTTAAGCCGCGTTGAAAAATGCTCACCAATATAAAGGCAGCGGGATACCCAGCCATAATAACACCCCTCCTTAAGAATATTAAAAAAATTTAAGGTTTTGAATCACCCCTGGAAGATTTATACATTAATATAACATTAGTACTCCTCCGAGGATCTTCCTTGCCGCCGTCGTCTGCTCCCCCTCCGACGGCAACAGGACAAACTAAGACGGACGACCCCGGGTACCCGCCGGAGCGAGTCTTTTCCTGGAATTTTCCCCGGGAAAGGCGCAAAAAGTTAACTTTTCGGGAAGTTTGTTGGAATATTATCGCAAAGTTTTGTGTCCTTTGGTTTTCATAATTTACTTTTAAAACTTCCACCCTTCGACGTAAGAAAGGCAATGAAAAAAAAAAAAAAAAAATATTGTTTAAATTGCGAGGAAACCATGAGATACAGGATACAGGCGGAAAGTTTGTTGAGATCGTTTTTCGCAACACGAAAATAAGATTTTTTAAATATTTTTGGGTAGACTCATGTAAGAAAGTAAATACAAGTATAACCCAGAGTTATGCGATTGTCCGTCTAACGCGTTTAACATTAATTTTTGCAATCTTGTTTGGCGGGACAAATTGAAAAAATTGGGGAAAAGAGATAAAAAGTTTCGTGTTGTCGATTTTCATAATTTATTCTGAGATTACGCAATCTGTGACATTTTATGATTTTGGATTGGATTTACAAAAAACAAAAATTTAAATTTTTATGAAATATCCCAAAACGCTATAAAACTCATCTTGAAGGCAAAAATTTCTTACAACGACATGAATGGGAAAATTCTCATTTTGATTGCCAGAGTTGTAGAAAATCAGCAAAAAAAAATTTGTTGTGAATACCTTACAACCTTGCCGTAAATTGTCCCATAACTCCCTGAATCATTTTTACTGGAGTTATTAAACGATCCAGAGAGACCTTCTGCACCCTAGCTAAAGCGGACAGACTGTCGGAGTTGCGTGAACTTGAGGCACTCATACATATTTTATGCGGAAACAAAGAGATAAAACCCGCATGTTATTGCATTTCATGTCGCAGCCCAAGACCCGTTCATGTGTATCCTTGAGCGAACCTTGACATGTAAAATTCAGGCAGTAAAAGTCTTCCTTAAAATTTTTGCCTCTAGCGCCGTTTCTACCTTTAAGATGAAATTACATAGAAAAAGGGCACTCCTTGAGACTCTGTCACTTATACCAGAATAAAATTTAGGGGCGGCGCAAATGGTAGGGTGGGGGGGTAGGGGGCGGCTCTGTTAAGTGTTAGAAGTGCCACTGTTTATTGGGATTCTTTACTTGCAAAGCGCAAGTCACTTTATGGGAATAAGTTTACCCCGAGTACGATTTCCTGGGCTCCTTCAGAAGCTACTTTCTTTGAGGGACGCGGAGCTGGCATAGCACCCATACAGCCAAATCAACTCAGGTTGCACTCATACAATCGCAGCTATTTCATATTTGTTACCGAATAAAATGGAATTTTCATGCATAGCATATATTGGATTAAATTGGCAGACTCACCTTGTACACCTGTACTCGCGTACCTAAGACGTTTATGGCTCACGTCTGGATGACTTTATATACATATATATTTGTACGAGTGAATGGAAAATTCTACACAGAGGGCACCCATTGCCGCCGCCACTGGTCCTTATATAGGATCTTGGTGGGGGCGGGGGGTGGGGAGGGGGAGGCAATTCAACCAAGTATTCGGGGGAGAACGTTAACTAGAAACATAAACAAAGTGTTTTCCTCCTAGAGTTGGGAATGGGTTTGGACCAGGATGCGAAAGAGGGACTCAATGGTTGTACTATGTTATGGTTTATGGCAACTTTACCAAGTTTTTCTCACTCCCATGGCGCTATTCATCCGAGTTTCGGTTAAAGCGGGTAATTTCGCCCGCCCCGGAATACGACCGAGGATATCTCGTATAGTAGCTACCGTCGTAGCTAAAAGCTTGCCCCAAGATAATTTTCTTATACTCAATCCCTCTGCAGGCCCAGAGCCCTCGGCAATAAACTCGAGTGATAGGACGAAAGGCATAAACACTGGAGGACTAAAAGTGCTCCACTAAATAAAAAACTCAAAGAGCAACTTACCGATTTGTTTTTTTTTTCGTTTTTTTTTTTTTTTTTGCGGACACAATTCTCAGGGTGAGAATTTTCTTATCGTTATTTTCGTGGTTCCTTCATATTCAAATTCTTTTAGGTCTGGTGGCGCAACCACTTAACTGTTCGCCTCCTTATCTGCATTGCAGACCGAGATTGGAATTTAATTTTAAGGGACTACTACCGGTTATAATTTTGAAAAATTCAATTTTTTTTTTTTTACATTTTTCAACTCAATATACCTTCAGAAATCACGTCTCAACATTTTATTTTGATATTCCCAAAAATATAAAAGTTACAGCAAATTAAGCGTGCCCGCCTATTATATATTTATAAGTAAAACAAAAACTTTAAACGTGATTTTCTCAAAATGACCTTTTATCATATGGCGGACACACTAACTCCGAATTGGCCCAACCGATTGGGCTCAAATTTGGAGTGCTTCTTTATTTGAGTATTCTGCACAGGAAAAAACCACAATATTAGTCAAAATTCAATCCAAAAAAATGTAGCAAGTGAAAACAAGTGAAAAAATAAGCGATTTTTTGAAAAAAATTTTCAAACGTCCGCCATTTTGTTTTTTTAATCATTTGTTGACATATTCTGGTTTTTTCCTACGTGAGGGACATTCCTTAATAAAATGCCGTTTGGTTTATTTGTTTCAGACTCTTCGTTTCTGAGATGAGTTGTCCGCCATGGGACGAGTCATTTTTTGAGCTACCAACTTCGGCGCCCTCTATAAACAAGGAAAAAAATGATAAAAATAAGAAAAAAATTTTTTTGTAATATTTGAAATAATTATTATCACCATGCAAAATTTGAAATTGATATATAATAAAGGAGCTGAGAAAACAATTATTGAAAATTATGCTGTTTTTTTGCAATCTAACCGGTAGTAGTCCCTTAACTTTAACGGACTTCAGCGTAGGCACATAAATTTTCATTTAAGATCCTATCCCACCGGAGCATGATTAATTTGCATGGTGTAAGTTTTTGAACGAAAACTTGGACAAAAATATACACGTAATGAGCAATAGAATTGCGCGCCACCAATGCTCGACGGCGGCGGGGGCATTCTAAATGAAGGCAAGGAGTACTTCACTGGGAAATCTCAAGGACCAAAGTTCATTTTTCATTTTTGTTGGCGTTCCTTCTTGTCGCTGTTTTGTTTTTCCTCCATTCCATTCCTTTCCTTTCCTGTTTTTTTACTTTTATACCTTTTGCTTTCTCGGAAGTTGCGGAAAAATTCCATCGTACCTGTTAAGTGGGGTCAACTGTCTTTGATGCAAGGTGTTTGAATTGCACTTGCAAAGTCCCTGTAATCGGGTGCGGCTTTTAATTACCAAAGTAGAGAAAAGCCATTTAAAATGTTTGTCCTGGGTTTTGTAAAAATTTCAATGTTTCTTAAGCAGATACACACGTACTTTCAATACATATTATAACTAAAAAGTGTGAAACTGGTTATCGTTTACTTTTGTGGTGTTCAGATCAGAGCACTTTTATGAATTATTTACGAAAATAATAATAACAATAATTTAATAATCAAGGTATAAGGATCACGAAATTCCTTTCTCCAACGTATAACAAAACTAAGCATAGATTTTATTGACTGTAATGTTAATCCAGTGTCAAAGACTACACCCAAGTCTTTAAAATCGTCATAATTGTTAATTCGCTTAAAAATCTTTACATTATCAGCATAAATTAGAAAGTTTGATCACATACCATATTCAAGATCATCACTAAATTAAATAAATAGTAAGGGATCAAGATGACTGCCCTGAGGAACGCCACAATGTGTATTAACTACATCTAACATGTCATTTCTAAATAATACTCTAAATAGAATAAAACCCATTTAATTAATAAGGATGAGAAGCCAAGTTTGTGAAGTTTAGAAAGTTATGAGAAAGCTTGTCAAAGGATTAAGAAAAGTCAGTGTAAATATAATAAGTCTGGGCTCTCATTTTCAGGCTATCCGAAATTAGGGATGTCATAGCAGTAAGGTTTGTTATAGTAGAGCATCCTTTAACGAAGCCATTTTACTTTGAACCAATCCAAAATTTGCAATCAAACGTTAGAAGCTCACAAACTAAACACTCAAAGAGTTTAGGTTTTGCAGGCTTGAAGTTAATTCCCTGTTGAATACTAGTAACAAGCTTCTAATATATTTATTAAAAAGTTTTCCAATCAGGAGAAATTATACGAAAAAGTACCACACAAAACTAAGTTGCAATTATTATGAGTCTTTTCTAGTGCTTTTCGACAAAGTTGTTTCACGACCATTCTTACAAAACCATAACTACAATTATATTTACAATAGTAGGAATTGAGTGTTAAGAAATCTTAATAAATGTCTAAAAAACCAGAATTAACGATACCAGAAACAATATTTCACTTTGCTGAATAGAGGTGAAATTAACGAAATAATATTGTACATTTACTAAAATAGCAAAAACTAAACTAAACAATAAATAGCAAAACCACTCCAAAATTTATTGTGGATAAATCTTCTAATATGTGCGTTTTTTACCTTATTACTTGTATTATAAAATATTGTTTAATAAACTCTCTGAATAATTTATTTTGGGTTATATTTTCATGATCCATGAAAATCATACCGAAATTAAAGCAAAAAAATAAATTTTCAATCAAACAAATGTTTTGTTAATTCTCTGCGGTAATTCTCTCGTAATATAAAATTTTAATACTTCTCTTATTTATTTAACAATAAAATCTATAAATTTGGCAAAATGTGCAAAATATGAGCTTTAAATTTTCCATTAACATAAAGAAAATTTCAATATTTTCAATATAAAATCATTTAACCCGTCGAATTGAATACGTTGAAATTGAAAAATTGAGAAATTATACGAAACCATTTTCATGCCACACGATACGAAATTTTCTGGCGGTTATTCATTAATTTTTCACAGAAATTTCATATATATCCTGGATATAACGTTTCCATTAAACATTTTTAAATAATTTCATAAATCAAAAAAAATATTTCAAAATTTCACAGTATCATGTGGATCGTGTGGTTTAAGCTTAAAGAAGCTATGGTCTTTAAAAATTCGTATATCAATAAGTCATATAAATTTTATGGCCTTAAATAAAAAAACAAAATTTTACAGAATGAAGCTAATTATGACAGATGTAGGTATGATTTATTTAAAATATTAAATATTTGCCGATAGGGCTCATTATAGCCTCGGAATGTGTGCACATCGAATTTTAATATTATACTCGCACAATAGAGCAGGTGTAATTCGATATAAATGCCCTTTAAAATTTGTTCCGGTCTCTGCTCGATTTAATAAATTGTAGGGGATTTAAGCAAAATCAATTCATCCTTGAACAACTGACGGAGAAGCGTAGTGAGGCATTAAATGGTGAAATAACTCCCGGTAATTCCCGAGTCCCACATGATTTAATTTGGCCATTTCGATTTTATTCCGCATGAATGTCGTATACTTGCGTCACAATGTGCGTCAACCAGTACCCAGATAAAGTCTCAAAAGACGAATTCCTCGAGGTTCTAAGGGTTCAAATGTTGGCCTTAGCCTTAGGTGAGATGAAGCGCATATAGGTACTTTTATGGGAGAAGGCGGGGGAAGGGAGGGACAAAACAATAAAAAATTGAGAAGAAATCCTGGAATCACGTCTTTCTGCTTGAGAAATTTCCCATCAATTCGTTTCGCAAACTTCGACCGGAATCCCGAATTCAGTCCCATCGGGAAGAAACATCTAAGGATATTAGACATCGAATTGATGACTGTAAATTGCCCGATATTTATCAGGGACTTTATCAAAATCGAATAAACTCCGGTTGATATATTTCACCTGTTTCGAGCTGTTCTCCGCCGATCCATGGGGATGTTGCATGCGGGCGGACGATTTAAATCGCTTTTGTCGCCACCAAATGGAAAAGTTTCCGACCCCCCCGACCATGCCCTTGACGAGCGCAAAGGGAAATTGCATCAAAGTAGAGTCCCTTTCGACTCAAAGGCAAATTATTATAATGTAGGTAGGTACCTTTGTCAGGACCTTGAACAGTTGCTCCTTTTTCATCGTCGAGAGTTTTTGTCCTGGCGCCTCTGAAAGACCCCACCGAAGTGAAAATGCCAACCGAATGATTTCCATCAGCCAGATGCATAGATACAAGTTTGCCTTTCAGACGTAATTACTTTAGAAACATTCCGCCGCGCCGTTTCGGTGGAGCACTAAAGTGGGGGCCACCCACCTTGTCTCCTTATTTTGGGATTGGACATCCAAAAGAAATGTTGATTCAAAATTAGTGTGGGAGTACTTGAAGGGCACGGTCCTGCACCCTGCCAACCACCACCTTAATAAAAACGAGAAGAAAGAAAAGGTGATATGCGACCGAAACTTGAATTGGGGATTGCTTTTAAAATTGGGGGGTTTGCCGCAGCGTTTGGTGGAAATTCTGTGTAAAATAAAATAAAACATTTTATGCGAGTAATCGGATTAGCTGAAGTTTAGAGCTCTTGTACAACTGCAGTAGAATTTTATTGTAAATGTGGGAGGAAAAGTCTGGCATCCACGCAAATTACCTTAATACGACAGGGATGTCTTAAAAAAGAATTTCTATAAAGGTTCTAATCTTAAAGAACTTCGGTTTTCATAAAATTGGAGATAGTCGGAATTTTAATAAACTTTATTTACTGTTCTAAAATTTGTTTGTTTGTCATCTATCTCCAGTTTTATGAAAACCGAAGTGTTTTATGATGTTAACCGGTTTTTCCGAATCATACTTTGTTAATTTTTGAATATAACAACATTTAATTTTAATTCCACAATAATTATTTCTTCTCAATCTGAAATATGAGCGGCAGAATTGATTAAATTCCTTTCTTTTTTCTTATGTCTACTCTACATTTAAATCTATTTAACTTGAATATGCTACAATAATCAAAAAGAAAAGGGACTTTTGACCGTACAGTGCCATCTGTTGTCTGATGGTAATAACTTTTGTTTTCTTCGTGATTTTGACATTTATTATTTGAACTAAAAAAAAAAAAAAAAAAACTCAAAAGCTTAATATTTGTTTTTGGTAAAAATAAAAAGCCAGCCTAACTTTTTATTTTTTTTTTAGCCAAGAATAACAAATAATGAAGCTCGTTATTTTTTCCTGGGAAAAATAAAAATCCAAGCTGGAGTTATAAAGTTAGAACAAACGATTCAAACTCCTAATACATTTTGAGTCTATTTCGTATTCTGGTTTATCATACTTATACATATATTAAAATAACATTTTTTACATTATTCATGATATTAAGACACCACTGTGACATCGTCAAATGCAGTTGAATTTATAATTTCGCCTATACCCTTTATTCCCCTACAATTATAATTGTTTTCATTTTCCTCTGACCATGCAACAGTATACACCCGTCCCTCGATTTTCACGGCACTCAATTTACACGGTTTCACTTTTACACGGTTTTTAAATGGAAAAAAAAATCTTTATTTTGATTGTTTTGCACTAAGGTAACCAATGCACCAATGCTCGACACTTTAAGACAAATATAACCCTTAAACGTTTATAAAAAATGCATTTATTTCATTATAAATATAACAATGAAAACAATTTAAATATTTTAAATTGTTTCTTTAAAAAATTTAAATTTATGATGAGGTCGCAAAGTCTCCTATAGTCGACACAGCAAAACAGTGAACAACCCAATGCTCGACACCCATAAAAAAATATAAAGACAATAACAATTACAAAAATTACTATACAGTGTGCGCAATTTCTATAAGCGCAGCCAGTTTTATTCATGTTTAAAGAAAACTACTTTTTATTTTTCAAAACCGATTATATTGCATAAATTTCCCATTGGTAAATATTAATTAAATAATATAAAACATTCATTAAAGTAAGTAATTACTTTATAATAAAAATAAATATAATTAAAAGTCTCTTTTGTCTGCGCAATTTCTATAAACTCACTTTATATTATAGTCTTTATTTTAAAAGCTTAACGAAAAGAAAATTTTTTTATATTTTCTAAGTATTGTGTTTTACCTCCTTTGTTAGTTATAACTTGAAAAAACCTGTTAGACATCGGATTTATTAACTTTTTAAACAAATGTTCATCAATATCATTCTAGCATTTCAAAATATCGGCTTTCAGTTGGGATAACGAAGAAAATTGTCCACCATTTGCGTAAACCCTTCGTGCCATGATTCCCCAAATGTTTTCCATTGGATTTAAATCCGGACTACGTGATGGCCATTCCATTACAGGAATATTTCTTTCACTAAACCATCGTCTTGTTTCGGCAGAACAATGCACAGCGGCGTTATCCTGTTGAAAAATCAAATTTTTTTCCATATTGTCTTTTAAATATGGAATAAGAGATTCCTCCAGCAGGTCTGTATATATGGCAGAGTTCATTCGGGTGGGAAAAAAGCGTAAAAATAACTTGATAAGAAAAGGCACCCCATAACATTAAACTACCAACACCAAAATTACTACTTAGACGAGGTGAATCGGGCTTCCTTAAATCATGCCAATAAGCACTCAGTCCATCTGGGCTATCTAAATTAAATTGTTTTCCGTAAGATAAAATAACATTTTGCCACTTTTCGTCCGAGTTCATGTGGCTTCTAGCAAAATCTAGGCGCGCATATTTATGATGATGTTGCAGTTGGAGAGATTTGGCCGGTTTCTTATATTTAATATAAGTAGTGTCCTTCAAAATTTGTTGAAATCTTCTTCCTTTAATTGGGAGTTGTAATTCCGCTATAATTTGAGCTGCACTTAACTTTTTTTTCATAACTTCTTCTCTTATGTTCCCAATATTTTTTTTGGAAACTTTGGTGCTCCCTCTTGGATGATCCCATAATCCATTACGATTGCCCTTTTTAATAAAATTCCGCACCACACATTCTGAACGTCCAATTCTCCTTGCAATTTCTCTTATACCAAGGCCAGTTTCCCTAAACGCACGGATTCTTGATTGATATTTGGAATTGTTTAATTGCTTTTATGAATAGTTATAAACTTTAACAATTGTCCTGTAAAGAAATTTTGTTACTATATCGCTTTATTTCAATGAACTGTGCATTTCACTTGAAAATCAGACGTGCGCTTATAGAAATTGCGCGCACTGTAGCAGACAGAATCCTTATACGTATATAATACAAAATAAATTTCGAAACAAACGAAAATAATTCTTTACAAATATGAAAAACTTATCTCAATATGAAGAGCATTCTTACCGAAGACCTTAGATTATTTCAGAAAACGGTAACATTTTTGGTCATTTTTTTGTTCAATATTTTTTATTGTAGAATAGTTTAAATATAAAAACTTGTACTTTGGGGGATGCATTAACAACAATATTGAGCATAAAAAAGGATTATTAAAAACTCATTTTGTTCCAATATAACCCTTGTAGAAGATATTTTGTTTATGAGTGACGAGCATTGGTGCACTGTCGAGCATTGGTGCACTGTCGAGCATTGGTGCCTTTAGCTTATGCCATTTATAAATTAAAAGTGTATCATATCATGAACCAATCCCCTTTTTATTCTTTAATCCTTATCCTTTTTTTTACACGGTTATAATTAACATGTCTTCGATTTTTCTTTATCTTCTTTAGATCGATTTACACGGTCTTCAGGTTAATTGAACATATCCTTCTATTTTGTATGAACTCTGTGTCTCGTTTTACATGGTTTCGTTTTACACGATTTTTCCAAGAACATATTTACTTTTAAAAGTCGATTTGTCCTTTTATTTTTGCCTGAAATATAACTACAAGCTTCAAAATTTCTTAATCTTGGCTCAAACAAGTAAAAAGCTAAGCTAGCTTATTCCAGAAAAATATATCAAGCCATTGAGCTTTTTTCTCTTAACTCCAAATTATTATCAGTCATACTATTGTAGTCTATACAAATGAACAAATCGAAAACATACGATTTTTAAAATTTCATGTCTAACATGACGTGTAAACGCTTAAGAAATTAAGGTTAGCTAAAATTGCTATATCTCTTTTTTAGAAAGAAAAGGTAACAAATTTTTGATATAAGTTTAAAAACTCGTCAGTTTATGATAAACCAGAACTGTCATAGTCCCATCAATGAAATAAAACAATGTCAGATATTTTGAAACGATTTTTAATTTCTTGTTTCTGCAGCAGCAGATATTTCGAAACATTATTCACTAAAAATATCACTTCATATCGCAGAATACAACGTGAACAAACTTTTTAGTAATTCACAGAAAATATTTGTTGAAAATCTCTTATTCTTTTGTTGACAATAAGACATTTGCTGCATGTTAAAAACATTACATAAAGGAAAGGGCATTAATTGTGCAACCCTTTGAAAATTAAAGTACAAATCAGTAATCTGTTTATTGTAAGAGAGTATTTTATGTTTTTAAAAAACGAAATTAGACTACCACTCCTGCGGAAACTTCTTTTATTAAAATGTGAAATCAGGCAGACAATACCTATTCTAAGTCCGTCACATTCCCTTGCAGAGTTATACTAAGGCAAGATATTTTATTATCGGTGTAATTTATCAACGGTTCGGTGGAAATTGCTCTAAATTTCCTCCTTCAGTTACGTGATACCGATCCCTCTACTGCTGTACCACTCGAGGCGAATAGTCGAATACCATCTGAGAAACAACAATAAACCGAAGATGTTACTCGATAAATTAGAGAATAATCTTCCTTTAAGCAGGGCAACAACGACTTGTATCGGGCCCGGAAATCTTTTATCGCAGGATATATCTACGGGGAAAAAGTAGCGAACGGAGTGGCAAAGGTTCCTTTTCGCTGAAAACATTTTCACAAAGGACAAATCTTTGAGCAAATTTTCGTCCTTTTTAATGAATTTCCTTTTGTAATGGCTCTAGGCTAAAATTTAATGGCACTCGAATAAATGCTGAGACATCTGCAAACATTTCTTGGAATTGTACTTCCTTTTTGACAAGTTGACCTTAAAGCGCCCCACTGGGGGGGTCCCCACGCTACAACACTCTTACAACCAGAGGCCTTACACAACAGCGGCACCTGAGAAATACGACTTTATTTTGACTTTAAGAATACCCCAACCGGCACGACCACTATCCTACAAATGGCAAACGTATTTGTAGGGGACCCGTGGGGCTGCTGCCGGCCTGATGAAGCGTATGCGAATAATGGCTAATAGCTTTGCTCCAAACACATTTCGTGGGATAATTCTATAGCGTAGAGATCATCTCACCTTTTGGATGTGCTGTAACCTTAATGGCTGTTTTAATGGCTTCCGAGTCCTGTTCGGGGCCAGCCCAACTGATACTGATCCGTCTGTACGAAGCTTTAATCATTAAATTTGTACTTTCCGTGGTTGTTTCAACCGTGGTGCAGACCACCATCATCATCATCATCATCATGGGTTAAGGGCTGGTGTTGAATAAACAAAAGTCAGATATCACACCTCAGGTGCGATTGAATGCAGCTTAACATTTTTAGTATATGTATATGATAATTTTCTTCCTATAAAAGGAAGTGTTTGAAAGTTTTATGCATTAAGATATGATGTATGAGTATGCTATAAATTGCTTTAGCTTATAACAATAACAAAAATTTATAAAATAATTGTTACGAAAAATTAAAAAAATGATGCAATTTAACTCATTTCATTGACATGTTGTTCATTGATTGGTGTTGATGGTCGTCCACGACGCTCTTTGTCTTCAACGCTTTCCCTGCCTTCTTTGAACTGTTTATACCACTTGTAAATATTTCTTTCAGACAAAACCTGATCGCTGAAGGCCTTCTGCAACATTCTAAATGTTTTTGCAGCAGAAATTTCATACCGCAAACAAAATTTAATGCAACTTTTTTGCTCAATAAAATTACACATGGTTAAAATCGAAAAATTCACTTTTATTTGCTCAGAAAATACAACGAAACTAACCAAACAAATGACGTACTGGCATGAAATTTTACACAGATAAGTGACAGTACTGGCAACCTAAAAACAAGAAGATTTGCTCGAATCGATTTACCCGCACAATTTAAATTCACAATTGGCTTTACTTTTTGATCACAGTAGTATTTCTCTTCGAGAGCAGCGAATAAGCTGACAGTACATAATTATTTTATTATTATTAGTATTTTGTTTTTGTTTATAGTAAACATATGATATATACGTACATATTTATAGAGCAGGTGTTTAAGATTAAAAAATACTAAATTTCTATAAAGAATACAAGTTTTCTTAAATAGATATAATATTTTAGTTAAAATATTTATCTTATGACAATTTTCTGAAATGTGTAACTTATAAGCCAGCGTTTTATTTAAAGTGACTCCTAGATATTTCAAATTTTCACATCATGAAATTTCTAACAGCACATAATAGAAAGTTCAAAAATATTTAACTGAAGAAGGAATATTTGACTAATTTCCATCAAACAGTTGATAAATTACGCCGATAATAAAATATCTAACGTTTATAATTCTGTAAAGGAATTCCTAAAATTTAGACTCTGCCCGATTTAACATTTCATTATTCTGTTCTGCGGGAGTAACAATCGAATTTCATTATGCCAAAAGAAATATTTTATAAAAAGAAAATGTGCTTTTTTCCCACTTAAGAGGGTAGTCAAATCAAAATCGTATTGTTTCTTAACAGAATAATATCGCAAAGTGCGAGCAAACATAAAACAAGTCCTCGCCCTACTTCTCGACATTGCAAATATTTTAATGAAAATCTCCCTTTTGCGTAATTTGTCGGAAGTTTAATAATTTTAATTTAATATCGTCTCAGAGCAACACAACTTCTCAGTTAATCCGCGACTGTTTACGGCAAGTCGCCCGGAAAAGTAAGCTTTAAAAAAAAAAATCCAAATTCATGCCGATCCATAAAAATCCATTAGGCGGGCCAGTAATAAAATCTTACAGTTTTCAATTTTTATTTTCATTTAGCGGGGGAGAGACCGAATGATGAGGGCTGGTTCATTCCTTCTTTAGAATCTTCAGAAAATCGGGGGTAATTTGAAAGTTTCGACCCGAATGAAGTGCACCACCGTCTTTTTTCGTCGTTCTATGTGGTAATATTATTTCTTTTCTTTTTCCAGGAGCAAACGTCGCGACGCCCGACGTTGCGTTTACGGTTGACAAAGTATACGGAAAGGGAGGGTGGGTGGGTTCAGAACAGACCGGGACACTCCCGCAACGGTCGACGTGCCAGAGATTACATTCAATAATGAAAAGACGGAGAAAACACTTTCTACGGTAATGACATTTTTTCGACAAAATCATTTTCCAAACAATTTCACAAACAAAGAGACGATTTCGGAGGTGGAAGAGCCTCCAGGAGCCATCAAGCGTGTCCTCAAGATACACACAAAACGGCGGGGCCCCAGATTGCATCAGCGTTTCAGCGTCTGCAGGAGAGAGAGGACTGGAAAATATGCTACGTGGGCTGGTAAAAACTCTATTGAGCGTGTATAAAGTCGATGCCTGCCCGAACCGAACGAAGTAGAAAGCAAAAATTTATCCATAACAGATAAAACGCCTTCCACAGGTAAGTAGATAACGTAAAGAAGGAAGCAGCCTGCCTTCTTCTGGGGCTGGTTCTGAAAACACCGCCGCTGCTGCTGCTGCTGCTACCGTCGAACAGTGGCAGCACCGTCGCCGCCGTGATTTCGGAAGAAAGGTAACCAACCGGCGGCGAAGGTGTGCCGCGGGACCAGGGCCTGCTTTACGGATGAAAATTGGTAACTGCTGCAGGATGGCACCCGAGCTGACGCGACACGACGAGAGACGTAGCCAATCCGGCGGAACATCCATTGCATTGGGTTGCGTTCGGCGAGCGACAGCTGCCGGAGTTAGAGTAACGTGAGCATAGGCCATTAGGCAAAGAATTACAATGGAGATTATCGCCTATTTCACCCGGGCACAGTTTGTTCGTGGGAAAAATGTTAAAATCATGCGACCCAAGCAAAATGCCCGGTAATCTGCTTACTCGGGGAGAGGCATTAAACTTTTGTTAACACATTTGCAAAATTCCAGGTGAAAATGTGCCTTGTTTAGATAATACGAGATATTTTTCGAGAGGCAATTCCGAGATACATATTTCTTAAATACGGATTTTCTTGGCATTAGATAGACAAAAGGATATATAAATGTAAAAAAGGTATAGTAATAAAAGTGCAAATCTTGTGGTTCTGTATTTATACAAACGAGAAAAGGGGATAAGAGTCAATCAAAATAGTGATTACTATGAAAATAGATCCAATACCAAGAGTACATGAATTCAAGGACTTGGAGTTATAATTAATATAGACAATAAGGTTTATTTTTCTAGGCGTTAGAATCAGTAATATACAACGTATTTAAAATGTTAAGTTTTATAAAACAAAATTCTAGTCAGTCAGATCTACAATAGAATAAACTATTTCACTAGATTCATGTTTTGTAAATTTAATTGCCTACAGATTTTTAACAACTTCCCATCATATGACATCAGCTGTCTATTACTTGGTTTACGTAAACTAGAATAAAGACGCATTTATACTCGTTTTATTTTTATCAGAGACATCCTTACTTCGCATATAAACTGTCCGGAACTTTTAAAACTACGAATATTTGTATTTCATGCTTCTTATTTGTATACACGCAAAAATAATTTACTGAAACGCCCTTTAACCCATTAACGCCCAAAGCACCTAATTTTGTTGTGCATTTTGAAACCTCATTCTTACAATTAAAGGACAATTATTTTCCAATAAAAACTATGAATCTTACTAGTTTTGAGTGTGCTCTTTCAAAATCTGTCGTCAAAATTGAGTTTTTTTCCAATAGGAAATTAAATATGGCGACTTTTTGGAAAAAAAGTATCAACAAATTTTAAATTTTTTTTTTTTTTTGTAATTATTTTTCAAGTCAATAGAGTTTTGCAATTCAGTTCTTACTATGATCAACGGTGATCGGAATGTCTGAACTTACAGAAAAAAGGTTTTTTTGCTGATCGCAATCACTCATAACCTTTTCAAAATGGCGGATTTTCTATAGTGCAGATTCTGAAAATCTGAAACTCTGAAAATCGTTCAGATTTTCGTGAAATTCTGTACCAAGGGGTTTTTATCGTCACTGATTATGAGATTAAAATCTAATTTTTAAAATTCAAAATGGCAAATTCAATATGGCGGACAACAAATTTTAAAAATCTCATAGATTTTCATGAAATTCAGTATACAGGAGTTTTGGTAGTCGCTAATCACAAATTTAACATGAAATTTTGAAAATTGAAAATTGCGGATTCAATATGGCGGAGGGGACTCACAATAATAAACCACCCTGAGAAATGAGAGGCAAGGGGACTCACTATAATAAAGCACCCCAAAGGAGACAAAATTCTACCACGTCCACGCCGTTGTCTCTGGATTACGCAAAGAGTAGAAATTTCAATTCGTGATCAGCAACTACAAAAACCCCGAATTTCATGGAAATCTACAAGATTTTCAAAACTTGATGTCCGCCATAAGTACTAAAGAGGGGAAAAATGCTTTAAATATATATTTCAGGCAGGGTTAAAATTTCAATGGAATCTTCTTAGAATTTTATCCTGTTATAATTGAATTCAATAATTTTAAATGAAAAGTACTTCCCATCAAATTTGGCTATTGATTTTATAATTATATTTTCTTTATTCGAGGGAGTCCCCGCGCAGCGTACGCAAATATTGAACAAGTGTATAATTAACTTTAATTGCCAATTTCTTATATATTTATTTAGTCTACTGAAGCAATATTATTGAACAAGGATCTTCTTGACAAATCATCTCAAAAGGGTATCCGGTTATTGACAGAAAGGTTAAAGTTACCACAGTATCAACTAATTCACAATCAATTAGAATATGATATTTTACCATACTATACATAGTTATAACAATTTTTGTTTTTATTTATATGTAGAAAAATCAGAGACTTTTTTTAGAAATCAATCACATTCAATTGTTTAGTTTTGAGACGAGTACACCTGTTGCGATGGAGCATTTTGCTGCGTTCTCTTCCAACCACTGTAAGCGTCACGATCACAAAGAATATTTTGTAATTTTATAAAGTTTATAGTAGAACTTCCAAAGCAGATTTAGCATCACTTATTTGACCAATTGTAATCAATTGTAATTAATAACTAAAATTAATAACAACTTGCAGTGTCACTACTGTAACAAAATTAACAACCTGTCCCACATGATCACCGAATGTATATATTTTTTATATATAATAAACCATCTTAACGTACCCCTCACTGAAAATCCAAATCCAAATCAATATGATATATTAGAAAACCCTGTTTAAAAACTGTTTAAATAATTTTAGTAAACATGTAAAATATGACTTAAATATGTAAAACAACACTATAAATCCTTATTGTACAATTCTTGTGTATGGTACGAAACAAATATCAGTTAGATCCTCGAAACTAAATAGTAGTTATTAATTAATTTTACTTCGTGTGTCTCTAAAAGTAACAAGTGGCGTCCGGCAGGACCGGATCACTTTCACTTAAATCAATTTCTTTATTTTAATTATATCATAAGGCAGTTTATGAGCAACATACTTTTTAGAAATTGTCCCTACATAATTTATAGAGATTTATTATATGGGAAATTGAATTCCAAACTATTAAATGCTTTAGTATCTCATAACTTAGATAATAAAACGGAGATTAAGTTTTGAGTGAACATCCAGTTTTTTCGTTAAGCGTTTTACCTATTAAATTGCATTTAAGTATATAAAATATGATACTTTAATTGTAGAAAAGCAATAATCACAAATCTTTCTATTTTCAATAAATTATTGTCTACATGTTCCTACTTCAGTGAGGAAATAGTTTTATGATAACTTCAGCTCTTATGATATTGAATTATTTATAATGAGCATTTAATAGCATCGAAACTCAAAACGAGATTTCATAAATGACCACTTATAATAAATCTGAAACTGCAAGCTCGTTTCAAATAATTTTACCAGAAACGATACAGCAAAATCTCATAGAGTAATAACACATTTTCAAATACCTATATAATAAACCCTGAAGAGCTCACGCAGCAATAACCCCTTCAGATTGAAAATTAGCATGTTATTGATCACAATGGTGTCGTTTCCATAGCAACTAATCGCATCTGTCCCTCAGTCGGGGTTAACATCACACACGTTGACCCCGGACCCAGAACTCCGGCCAAGATGAAGAAGGAAGCAATTGCCATTTATCACGGGAGACTGCTCAAAATCCGTCTTAGATCAGGACGCTCCTGCAGCAATTAATAAAACATCGTCTCCAGGTCCTGGCCGGAGTCGTAAAGTCTTTAAACAAATTTTATTGGATTTCGAACCGGTCCATTGGGCATCGCATGAGTTTATCCCTGTCGGGTGCGCCCCGGTCGATAAATCGCTCGAATTTATATCGATTTTTCCGGAGAGTGTGTTTCTGATTTTGCACCAGACTCGTCGTCGTTTCGTTTTCGAAATAAGGAACCTCTCTAGCGCTTAAATAAATTATTGTGCCGAACAGCATGTTTTTAGCAGTCCTATGGGAAATTTGATCATTGATATGGACGCGTATCCAAATTTAATAAATGAAATATCCGCCGAGGTTTGGCGAACGAGTTTCTCACGCCCGCCTCAAATTTACGGCTGGCCTCCAACCCGGAAATTTTGCTAAAACATTGTTAATCAATTCAGTTCCGCTCTACGGGTGGCCGGATCAAACGACTTCAATTATCACCAAACACTTTATTCTCGGCGAGCGATTTAATTGAATCTGTCAGCGCTCGAATGCATAAATCGATTAATTTCGCTGGCCGCGTGCGTTCTAGGCCTGTGTTTCCCGTCCCCAAAAATTCCGGGATGATTACTCAGCGGATTTGAATGGAGTGTGGCTGCAAGCCCTAACACCAGTTTCGCTTACAAGCAGTTTAGAACATAATTATCGCCGTTTTGTCGTTAATTTACGCGAGCGTGCTCCCGTCGCGCGGGCTATAAATCGACATCCACCAGGAATAGAAAACAATCACCGGAACCATCTGGTCCTAATAGATAAAATATATTTCGACATCGAAAAAAGTGGAAAGTCAATGATAAATTTATGGACAAGAAGGTATAATGAAACTATATGTGTAGGAAAATAAATTTTAGTAAAAAAAATTCTCCCACTTCAAAAACTTATAAACAAACATTTTAATTGCGTTTTTCGAAAATTACTATTAGAACATCCTTTTCCCAGTGAACCAAACGATTCATAAATGACTCGAGAAAGAATTATTTTATGCAAATGATTTCGAAAAGAATCGAAACATTAACGATATTAAAAAGAATCGAAAATAATTCAGCTGTCGGACACTTACGCAAATCGAAACGATTTTTGAAATTCTCGGGATAAAAACGAAGGAAATTCTCCTAATTTAATAACAAAACCTAAGCCACGAACGCATTACTTACAAACGAAAATTTAACCCATTTAAGATTTACTTTTCGCGAGTAAATAAGAAGAATTCCATTAGTTTTTCTGCAAATTTCTTTTTCATTTATAAAAGAATCATTTAATACGATTAACTAATCAAAACCCAAATAGTTCGGCGGCAGATTTTCGATTCTTTCTCGATGTTTTTAATAATATGAACTTTTTAATTCCTTTTTTCGTGAAGAATTGGTTTTGCTTCAAGTATTTGATATGTAAAAATGAAAATAATTTATGGTAGATTAATCTTATTTCAAATATGAAATTATTTTTATTATTTCATATCCGATACTTAAACTGAAAATATATTCAACAGATAAAAAAAGATCCATAAGTGAATATTATTAAAATAACGTACATAAAATATACCAAACTAAATATAAATATGAATTTTATGCTTTTTCATAAAATAATATTTTACAACAGTCATTCCAAACAAAAAGAATTGTAAGGGATCTAGAGCTAACTCATGACCGATTAGGACTACTAAAGTTGACCACAGTAAAAGTATCATAGTTTTCGACATATTATTACGTTTTTGCAATTTTTGAAAATCTGCACAATTTGACTGATTATACTAAAACTTATATATATAATATACTAAATATTTCGAATAAAATGTTACTTCTTTTCAATTTTTGTTAGCGAAAATACTAATGTAAAGTAATATTTGCACATAATTAACAATAATTGAAGTAGTAACTAGCTTTGTCAACTGAAAATTTAAATTTCAAATAATACGTACCATAATATTTATAGCACATTTTAAAACAAATTTTCGCAATATTTAACTTCAACCTTATTGCAGGCATGGCGTGTTCCTAAAAATACTTATTTAATGTGTCATGCTGAAAGTATTTATTTTTTATAATTTGCCTCAGTGTTGAATTTCTTAGCTATTAGGTTACGATTTAAAAAAAAAACATTTATTTTAATAATGTTTTTCTTACAGAAAGAAAACAGATATCGTTTTGAAAATTTACACAGATATATAATTACACTTTAGATATACAAAAATATTTTCTTTAAATTGTTGAGACCGGTTTTTGAATTTTTATGATTTTTTGAAAAAAAACACCAAAAAATTATGGCGGGCATGATTTCATAAAAGAAAAACAAGACCAAATTAATCCTTGTTCAAATGGCTATCGGCGACCATTTGACAAAAAAGCGATTTTTGAGGTTAGAAAATCGGTAAATTTGTTACCGATCAACACGATTCTAGTTCATACGATAGCCATTTGAACAAAGATTAATTTGGTGTTCTTTTTCTTTTTTGCCGACGATCCAGACGCCTGAAATCATGCTAACCATCATTTTTTGGTGTTTTCTTTTCTTTTTTTTCAAAAATCGTAAAAATTCAAAAACCGATC
Organism: Dysmachus trigonus; assembly: GCA_949715965.1. Taxonomy (NCBI): domain Eukaryota; kingdom Metazoa; phylum Arthropoda; class Insecta; order Diptera; family Asilidae; genus Dysmachus; species Dysmachus trigonus. Next base: position 89,483,477 of record OX454320.1, read on the forward strand.
TCCAAAATCTGAAATATTTTTATATATCTAAAGTATAAATAAAAATCTGTGCAAAATTTCAAAACGAAAAAATATTTTATTTTTAATCGCAGATTTTTCAAAATATTTACTGTCCATTAAATGATAATGAAAAACACACACATTTACCTTTATAAAATACTGCAGTGGTACATATTAAGAGGTGCATTTATTAGGAAATCATTAAAACAAGTAGGAAATCTTCTTGTTCTTGCTAGTTTTTGGAATCAAATATTATTTTGGGTGTAGATTTTAATAGATGAGTTTATTTATAATGGCGGCAGCAGTTATTTTTTCCATATAATAATTGTAATCAGTGGTTTCTTCTCCTTAATTTGATTATGGCTTCAAGCTTCTACAAGCCCAGTACCAATTTCGAAGTTTCTACAAGCCCATGTCCATCGAAGAGAAAACCGCGTTATAAACTTTCTATTAAACTTAAGTAAAGATCTGATACCTTCCGATAGGATCTCATATACATTTATAACATGCTGTCAAGTAAAAGCGAATGGATTAAGGGTTTTAATAAGGAATTTATAATTTTCAAAACGAGATTACGACATTCCTAGAGGCACGTAAACCCACTAGGCTCTAAAATTTTGAAGGTACATTTTGTCGCACTAAAGATTAATCGCGCTATTAAGAAATATTTCCCGAATGCCTGGGCCCGCACGAGGGCATTTCCTCACATCAAAGTCAGATTGAGTTCTTAGGCGAATTTGTATTCGTAACGTGGAACTATGGTACAGCGTTGGCAGCATCCTTCGGGATCTGCCGCCTAATGTGTCCCCCTATCAAGATGGGAGAGATGACGTACCTTTGTGACGACCCAAGGAATTCATCTAATTTGCCCCGGGGCGTTGCTGACTGCTGACTGCTGACTGCTGAAGCCGCTGCCGCTCCAAAGGGGTGACATATCTTTGAGAGAGGGAGCCGGAGCCGGAGCGCTCAAAAGCAGCCGCCTAATCATTTCCATTTGCTCCACTTTCGAATTCATCTTAAATCCTTTATGGGCTCTTAAAAGCCAGACAAGTCGGATGCCCATGCCGGTAAGTGGTGGCTTTCCTTCGGTTCATCCTTTAATCAAATAAAGGATTTTGTACAGTAAATCCCTGGCCAAACAGGATTTTGACCTCTAATGACAGGCATCTACCCGCAAATACTTTGTCTGTCCCTTCCACTCGGACGTGTTTCCCATGCGAAGCGGCCGGCCCTTCGGCGCAGAGCTTAAGACGACTGCTGGGCATAATGGAGGGATTTCCAACTGTCGACCGAGATGATTCTTTTGCGTGCTGACAACAATTTTGATATGTGCATGTGGATGTGGATTGGGATGTGGGGCTCCGGGCGGCGCGGCCTGGGACCGGATCAGGTAGTGAACCCGGTCCTGGACGGCATCTGGCAAACATCTCGTCACGGCCGCCCTCCATTAGAGCACGGGTAAAATATCAAAAAGATAATAAATTGCATCTAAAGGATTTTAGAGGGTTGATGAAAATTTGGAGAAACTGTAGGTTTCACCCCTAGCATTAACAATTCAACGACCAGTAGCTTCAGAGAGGAGGACAAAGCGTATTTTTGGAGGTGTTCAAATTTTTGTTTCTAAATATTTATTTTTTGCTTTTATTTTTACTTCCACATTATACTAGAGTAAAAAAATCGTCTTCGAAATAAGTGAAAATTCTGATTGCACTACCTTAAAAATGTGAAGAACAACGATTTTCCAGATGGTGCCTGTGCGCGCGGCTATCTATTTATTTTCTAAATGTCCACCTCAATAAGGGCTCCAAAACTTTTGATTATAATGCCAATCGAATAACAGAATATGAAATTATGAATTTTGTAAATATATGCGAAAAATCAGCTGTCAAAATGTATGAATTGTAAACTTTGGGCGTTTTCGAAAATTCATCGGTTTGATGCACCAGCAATCACAATTTTACCCATAAGGTGTATCAATGGGCGTTTTCGAAAATTCATCATGGTGTAAACCATTTCAACCACTTTTCATCACCTTGTTCGTAAATTCAACATAAGTTTGAAATTTTATTTCACTCTGTTCGAAAATTCATCTAGTATCTTCACCACGTGCACCATAAAAATATTTCTGTATGGAACATGAAAATCATGTATGGCTTTCTATAAAAAATTTTTAACGTTCCGCACAAAAGAACACTTAACGTCTGAATGTCCGGCTATTTCGGCCTAATTTTTCAGAGACATTGCAACGTCCAGCGCTGTATTTTTACATACTTATTTCTAATATAGCCCTAAATATACACATAAAGTAGAAAAATTTTAATTTATACAATTTAAAGGCGTTAACTTAGGGTTCATCAAATTAATTTTCTTCCCCTTTTTTGTACTCAAGCCCCTCATGTGGAATTTCATATGAATATAATATTTAACGATGGATCAAAACTGTCGGAGAAATTTTTCTAAAAAGCACTAAAACTCGACTTAAACTCGATGTCCCACCCCAATACCTTTTGAAGCAGTACAGTAACAATAAACATCTGAAGAAAATTATCTAAAGCAATGGATAAATTCTTCATAAATTAAAGAAAGGTTTTTCTTTTTTACGGAACGCAACGAACCGAATTGATGGGATCAAAACGAAGTCAAATACGCTCGATATTGAATTTTATTAATCGCATTATTATAATTCTTAAATAATTTAAAATACAAACAGCGTAAAACTTGCACATACTATACATATTTATTGATTTTGGCCAAAAGACAATTCCACATATGGCTCACCTTAAATTTGAAAAAAACACGAATACATTTTAAATATGAAGAAAAAAAATTTTTTTTTTTTTAATTTTCAATGACTGAATTTTAAGATGCTCTAGTCGAGCAAACAATAAAGCATTCTGTGTTTTGTACGATATTCTTCACACGGATCTCGACGACAAGTTTTCAACAAGACGGCGATACGTGCCAAATAAGTGGTAAAGCAATCACTGTTTTGCGTGAAAAGTTTCTTGAATGCAAAATTTCATGAAACGGTTGCAACATAAACATTGAATTAAGGCTGCATATAAATGTTGGACCTAACCTTAAATTAATTAAACGGCAAGTAATATTAAGTACTTATGCCTAAAATATCTTCTGAATTTTGACAACTTCAATACTTCTGAGCTCTTAATTTAAAATGTTCATGGAAACGAATACTTACAACATCGATTTTAGGATAGCTGATTTCAAATCTACTATATTTTTCGATGGAGGATCCAATATAGTGAATGAAAATTCTCAAACTTAAGGAACTTCTACTATATTGAATACAATAGATAGAGGTATGAAAGGTCACTCATTTTGAATTTATTCTCAAAATTGTATTTAAATATAAGAAGAGATTTCATCATACAAAACCGAATTATCTTATTAAGGTATAATTTTGTACATTTTCGCAATTTTCATTCAGGGCACAGTACGGAACCTTCATAATGATTCAATTTTTATTTGTAGATTGAAACTTACAATTGGTCATTTTTGCAGCTTCTATAGTACAATGTTCTCTCTTAACAATACAGGCAATAAATTAAATTTTACATTAAGATAAAAGTAAGAAAAAGGTAAGAAAAAAGCTTGTAAGTTTTTTTGCGGATAATTCAGGTTCAGGTTGTAGCACCTTAAATTTGCTGAAGGCGTTTTTTTTTTGTGTCTTTCAGATATAGCTAAATTTTTAAAGTAATATAAATCCATCTCATCATCATTTTTCTTGTTAAAGCAGTAAGTGGTTCGAGCTGGACACGATAAGAGCTAACTAAGTCATTCTATCAAATTACGAGCACCCGTTCGAGTTCTTAAAAGCCGCCTACTCCAGGTAGTAAGGCACGATAGAGACTGTCGAAGAAGAAGAAGACATCAGCGCGAAGTGGGCTTCACCCGAAAACCCTGAGATTGAGTTAAGTTGGTCGTTGAATGTACCTCAGCCCAGCCCGAGCCCATTAAGTTGTATTTCTAATTGAATTTCCAGGCTTTTTGTGGATGCTAAACGCTTGAGGAACCTTCTCTCTTCCCGGGCCACAGCCCTTACACACGAGGAGACGACGACCAAGGTGATACCTTGAAAGTCACTCAACCAGGCTAAGAAACGGGAATTGAGTGTGGTTTCCGTCTTGGTAATTGACAAAAAACTGGGTGAGGGCTATTGTAAAGAGCCACACAATCTTTATACTTTTTTTTTTGTTTTTTGTTTTAATTTTTTTGTTCTCGTGTCGCTCCATCTTTTGTCTGTGCCGTGAATTGGAGATAAACTAATCAGTGGACAGTGGGCATGTCCAGCATTTAAGACATTAAGGTCGAGTCATTTGGGCCGCGATACGATGGTGCCCGCAACTTTATTATACCTCTTTCCCTGTATTATCTGGAAGCGACTTACAGATACATGCAGTAGATACTATAAGATTACTATTGGGGTCCATCCTTATACACATGTTGGCATTCGGAACATTCCCACTGTCCGACGTCGACAACATCGGCCGGACAATTTAGCGTGGCGCAGCGGCGGCGGTCAAGGAAGTGATCCGATCGCGCGGCTATAGTGCGACAACAAACTCGGATTATTAATGGTTATGGTCTTTTGCACCTGCGGAGTCGAATGATATTTCAACGTCTTTAATGTCACCGGGGGACGGTTGTTTTAGCGCTCTCTAGCTCTCACAATATGCTGACCCGGTGGATGTTTTCAATTTAATTGGATCCACTGTCCCGCATAGGAAATGAGCTACAAGCCGTTGGGTTTTTAAGGTGAGAATGATCAATTATGGAAGAATGCCAGAATACACTTAAATAAAAATTATAGAAATTCCCTAGCCCTTGTGAACGTCGCATTATAGGCGCCTACTGTCCGGTTTATTTTCCCAAGTTAATGGCCATGTCCCCAGCGTCGATGTTGAATGAAGTTCAACTCGTAAATGGGTATCTTATGATCTATTGAGAGATTCTGAAAGCTGAATGTGGGCTGGCGTTGATACACGTTTCGGGATGATTACAGATTTTGTTGGGTGCTTTCGAAGTGTTTGTTTACAACATTTGAAGCTTTTGAAATCAATAAAGATTTACTACCGCTGATTGTTGCGCGGATAACGCGTCATCGCAGTGCTTTATGGCTCTAATGAGACTAACTCGTAGATATTATAACTTTTAATCCCAGCAGCAACACATATAGTTAGGGCTTTATTTAAGCAACTTTAACAGCAAACACACTTCGTAACCATAATAAGCTCTTCTCTTGACTTTTAGGTATCAACTTACAACATTAGCCCGAAATTAGTTCGTTAGAATACCCAAAGTTATAATGTTCCCTCCACACAGAAGATTATCGACGTAAGGAAGGATAGAGCCGAATTAAATTGAACATTCCCTAGCAACAATACCTCCGGTGGAACATTTCTCACACTCGTGTAGCGCACTCTTAACTCAGCGTACTTATTCTACTTCATCTCGAACAGAAAGCAACATGTAAAATTTGGACCCATTCCAGCTCCGGTAGAATTTAAGATTCTCCTCTAAAAGCTTTGCATGGTTTCTGATTATAACTACCCTAGAACTCTGCCAGTTTCGCACCGTTTTCATCCATCCTTCTGGAAGAGATAGTTCCCTTTTGCTATAAGTGAGTGGCTTATCTACCCCGTAATTTATTTCACCTTTGATGGTGTACCTATTTTATGAAGAGGTATATGAAAATTCGAAATTTAACCTGCAGTGTTCACAATGTTTCCCATTTTTTATTTTTATTCGCATTTACCTTTATATCTTCTAAAAATGAAGTTATTGTAATAGGTAGAAAATGGAACATTATCCCGGTGTGAGATACCTTCTGCTTTGAGGAAAATTGAGATGAGGTAGGTGAGGATAAGACTGATACATTAACAATGCATCAAAGTTTTTAAAACTATATTTTCTGCTTAACTGCAAGTAATAACGAAAAAGAAAAAGAAATTATTAGTAGATTGATTGCATAGTTAAATTCCGTCGAAACAAATTTCTATATTTTGAAACAACAACTTCTGACAGCATTCTGACATTTAATGACAAAAAGCTATATGTAAGTCCGAAAGAAGGAAAATGGATACCACATGATTTGACAGAAAGAAATACATATTAAAAGACGTTAAATGACTTGGGAAATCTTAACCAATATCTTTTCAACACAAAACTCCAAGTTATAGCTAGGTTTAAATTTTCCAGATTTTGTTGTTACTTTTAGAAATTAGAATTATCCAAATCTACATTGAAAATCAGTCGTCGGTTTGCGTGACTTACAGATGACTTCGTGATTTTTATGGTGCACATAATCGTCGTTCATTTTTTGCTTAATAATTTTGTTCATAAGCAAAATTGTTACTTCTGGAGCAAGACCAATTCAAAAGAGAATCCAGAGACTCCATTACACGGTTTACATGCTGGTGGTATCATTAGTCCTTATTTCATTAAAAACTAGACAGGAGCTTACGTTACATTCAATGGAAATCGTTACCGGACCATGATCAATGAGAATTTCTTCGAAAATATGAATGACATTGATCTTGAAAAAATGTGAATGCAACAGGACGGCGCTAGGTGACATACAGCGGCATACGATTTAACGATAAAGTGATTTCGAGAAGTGGTTCTGCGAATTGACCTCGAAGTTCGTGTGATTTGACACCTTTCGACGATTTCCTATGGGGTAACGTGAAGTAAGTATTTAAGGGAACCTTTACTTTCAAAATCGAAAAAAAATAAATATTTTTTTTTTTCATAAAAATGCTTCTTAACATCACACAAACACTCTCCAAAAACCGTTTTAAGAAATTCGTACAGGAAAAAAAGTTATACATATATTTGTAAGGGTACCTATAAGCGTTTTATATGCAAAAAATATATAACAAAAACTTTAAACGCGTTTTTCTCGAAATCACATTTTTGAAAATGGCCGCATCTGTACCTCAAAAACTATTCAACCGATTTTAACAAACCAAACGCCATTCGATTCGTTATCAAATATACTAGTAACTAAAGCTTTAAACCCACTTTTTTATGCGGAGGGGAGTTTACCCCTAACTTATAGTCGTTTTTTAACTTTTTTAGAAAAATGTGTATAAAATGATATATTTATTAAAAATAAAAGGTTTTTTAGGTTTAGGTACTAGTTTTGTGTTTTATGAACACAATCCACTAAAGATTTTTACTCTATCTGTTACAGGAAGTCCTAGAGAAATGGGGCCGTTTTAAAAGTGCATTTTGGATGACGCCCTCTGCAGGCATTAAAATAAACTAAAGTTGCATTTAAAAATTCTTTTCATATTTTTCATAATCTTACCAATAATGTACAAAAGGTTTCAGAATAATAAATATAATAGTCTTTTCAAAAAAAAACTTTTAAAAAGTGTGTTTTTTCGATTTTGAAAGTAAAGGTCCCCTTAAGTTATCAACTTGGAACTTCTTGTTATTCATGACATACGGCCGAAAATTGACTCAAAAATGCACTGACAGAATGCGCTTCGTCAAAAATAGTCGCGGTGGCTACTAAAATAAAACTGGTCTTTCGAATAAAAAATCATTTTTCATCAAAAAATTAACTCTTTTTTTTATTTTTTATTTTTTTAATTTAAAATTTTATTGGGCTTAAAAAACATCGTTTATAATAATAATAAAATTAGAAAAAAGTTGACGTTCTGACATTTTGTCTTCTCAAAATAATACCATTTTATATTTTAATTTTCAAATTGTTCCATTTGGCATTTTAAGTTTAAAAAGTTCGAAAGTTATCAAGCTGTTGCGAACAGACAAAAATTTTATAAGAGTCCTTGGACACGAAAAGGTTACACTGAAGATAGGGTTTAAATCAATTTTTGTCCAAGGTTTCGGAAAAAACTTGAACAGGAGTTTGATCTCAAAGGTTTTCAGAATCTGAAAAATTCTTACTGACAATACCGGAACGGTTTGCGACCCTTTTCACCAAATTAAAGTTTCAATTCGGAACCGGCTTTTGATGGAAGTCCAAACCAAAATCCTTTTCACCGCCCAGAGCCTTCTGCATCCGACGGTGTGTCGGCGTCTCTTCCTCCAATTCGGCAAAAAGTTCATGAAGCGCACCTTTTACAGTTAATTTCCCTAAAAAAGAAAGAAAAAAAACTACCTGGTGGCTTCGTTTATATTGCGTTTTGCTTGCGTCATCAATTATTTAGCACTTAAACAATCCCACTGAAGTATGACGAGCGTGAGGTGATTCAGCTGTCCTCGCATTAAAAATTAAAGGTGGAGCCTCCGTCGGGACGCGCTCTGATTGCTTTCTCTGATGACTCCTTACTTCTTTCTCTGGGAGCGCTGGGGCTCCACAAAAACGACCAGCAGGCTGAATTTAATTTCGGCTTCATTTGGACCGCCCCAGCGCGCGGCAGTGGCGGCGGCGGCGGCGGCAGAGGGCCGGCAACTTCATCATCGTACCGCTCTCGGCGTAGTAATTAGAATACAAGCAAAAACAACTACTGCCGCCGGATCCCCCCCTCGTCGCGCCGGCAGTGAGCAGAATATCCCTGACTGATTCGATTTCACAATGCAATTTCACGGTCGTCTCTTGTCGAAGCATAAAAAATTGCGCGACTTATACCAAAACCAATAGGTTTATATCGCCGGAACAGGAATCGGGCGAGCACGTTGCGGCTGAGCCCGCCAGCATCACAGTGCACATTCCCTTCCCTGTTGCTGATACTATCGGGATGAGAGCGGGTCTGGACCCGGTGGGCCTGGAACTGGGTCTGACGAGGCCCCCACCAGAATCCGAAGCATAGACCCTGCCGCTGATGGTCCCAGAAAAAGGACGAGAGAAAGGGAAAAAATTCACATCCAGCCCAGCCACTTCGGGACGTGAACTACATAGCAAGGAGCACAGACAATGCCAACAGCCAACAGGCAAGAATATAGCATTTTTTTACGGGCTGCGCCAAACAATTCGCATTTTCTTCCTCGCCCGGCCGAGGTAATTGATTTTCCATCAACTGCGATACGAAGGCACCGGGCCGCACCCCGGCCCCATGCTCATTCCGGCGATTATTTAAAAACGTTTTGTGATTAATGTACCGTGGAATAGCTTCCGATCATTGCTGGATATTGGGAGAATTGCGTTTTATACCAAATCAAGAAGATTACCGAATGGATAGATATCATCCCTTCGAGATGCACTTTCCCCCATCGAATCGGTCCGAATCAAGGATGCGCCTTCATAGAAACATAGGCATGTTCCTTCCCTGCCTCAGGGCAGTCTTGAGATTTTCGGAATTATTTGAAAGAACTCCATGTTTTTTAAGATGTTATACCGTATATACAGCTATTTTATTTCTAGCAACCCTTACAGGCCTGAACTAATTTTTTTGGTTTTACAGGACAACCTAAGTTAGCAATCTTGATTATCCATATGCAAGAAAATTAACATCATAATGGAACCTATTCTCGAATCCGCCGGTGAATAATTTTGCATTCTCGAAAACGCTCGAAATGAAAATCAATGATTCACCTCTTCACAGACTTCGCACGAATGTGAATCCTTCATAGAAAGGCCGTAGCAAGCAGGATAAGAGTGGGTGGGCTGCCCCCGCATTTATCTTGCCCATTTTAATGTGGTAATTTGCTACGGTAATGAGATTAATTTATGCCAAATATCAATTACAAAAAATGTTTTTTACACTAGTTATAACGAATTTTTGGAAAATGGGAAAAATGAATTTTCTCGAAAATGACAGACCCGATCTTGAAGTCTAAAATATATGTTATACAGGGTACCAAAGTAGTCTTGGTAAAAAAGTCGAAAATTAATTTCGTTAATTAGAAAGGGGTAAAAAAAATATTTAAATTCTCAAAAAATTATTTTTTTATGAAATCCTTTTTGTACCACAGCCAAATTAAATGAAGGTATCGCATAAATCATAAATAAAAACTTTAAATTGTAAAATCTTTATTCAAATTCAAAGAAAGGTGTTGGATTTCTTTAAAGTGTGCTTAATTTATTAATTTGGTAGAAAAAACGAACAAAAACGATTTCATAAAAATATAATTTTTTGAAAATTTTGATATTTTTTTTACCCCTTTCTAATTAACGAAATTAATTTTCGACTTTTTTTCCAAGACAGCTTTGGTACCCTGTATAACATATATTTTAGCCATCAAGATTGGGTCAGCTATTTTCGAGAAAATTCATTTTTCCCATTTTCCAAAAATTCGTTATAACTAGTGTGAAAAACATTTTTTGAAATTGATATTTGGCATAAATTAATCCCATCACCGTAGCAAATTACCACATTAAAATGGGCAAGATACATGCGGGGGCACCCCACCCACTCTTATCCTGCTACGGCCTTTGTAAGTTATTTATTTATTTATTTATTTACAATGAAAGCTTCGTACAGAAATAAGTTTCCAATTACACGTAAGCCGTCAAGTAGAAAAATATAAAACAGCAAAATATACAAGAATAAAATGAAAAAATAGAGATAACATGCATTATTTACAATCTAATTTAGTAAGGACGGCTTCCTTGAATCTTCTAAATGGGCAGTTCAGAGGACCAAGCTGAAGCTTATCATGGTTTCTTTGAAGACGTATTACAGGAGAATTAAAATATACAGTGAGTTGGGCTCTCGGCGGTTTAAATATATTATTATTTCTGCTGCTAAAAACAGGCACCCGCAAGACTATTTCCTGAACTAGAGATGTGATCAGTGTTCCATTAAAGATTCGATAAAGAATACATTCGTCTAAATAAAGCCTTCTGTCAACAAGCGGAGACAAATTGAGGGTCACGAGTCTGTCAGGATAAGGAGTGTAAGGTTTGTTAAACTTACTAAGGAGACTACGTGTGAATTTGAACGCATTCAACTTTGTCAATTTTGGTTTGGTGGTAAGGAGACCAAACCGGCGAACAATACTCAAGTATGCTTCGAACCAAAGTTATGAATAATTGTCGTGGAGTAGATAGGTTGCGGAAACGAGTCGAGGTTCGCAAGATAAAACCGGCTAGTCTGTAGGTCCTTTTTGAAATATCATCGATGTGAGCATCGAAACTCAGTTTGTTGTCAAAGGTTACGCCAAGATCCTTGAACTGGCACACCTCTCGCAACGATTCCGAGCAGAGTCGATACTCACATGATGCAGGATACATTTTAAAGGAATAGGTCATTTTGAAACATTTATCAACATTGATAGACAAATGGTTGACAACACACCAGTCCTCAAGAGCGATCAGATCGCACTGAAGGATATCACAGTCTTCATTACAATTAATCACTCTAAAGATTTTGAGGTCGTCTGCATATAAAAGACAGTCAGATTCTATTTTAGTAGTCAAGTCGTTAATAAATAACAAGAATAAAAGCGGACCAAGAATTGATCCTTGTGGAACACCGGACGTAGGAACAAATTCAAAGGATGAACAACCAGAAAACACAACATGCATCTTACGATTAGATAAGGAAGATGAGATCCAAGACAAAAGAGATCCCAGAATGCCATACTCTCTAACTTTCTCAAGAAGTATCGGATGAGAAACATGGTCAAATGCCTTAGAGAAATCTGTGTATATCGCATCAACTTGACCATGTTGTTCCAGGGTACGAGCTACAAAATGGCGAAATTCAAGTAAATTGCTCACCGTGGACTTTCCCTTGACAAATCCATGCTGTCTTACAGAAATTATAGGCCGTAGTACTCTTGACAGGTGATTATGCACCAGCCTTTCGAAGATTTTACCGAAGCAGTTAATGATGCTGATTGGACGATAATTTTTTACATCGCATTTGTCGCCTTTTTTAAATACAGGGACAACATTAGCTTGCTTCCATATTTCTGGAAAAACACCTTCGCTTAGGGAGGCATTGAAGATCAAAGTCAGAGGACAGCATAGAACTTGGGCAAACTCTTTCACAAAGTGGTTGGGAATGCCGTCAGGGCCAGCAAGTTGATAATCCGACACAAAATAGTTGCGGAACCGGGCAGAAGCAGAAAAGAAATAAGTGTTCTACGAAATATAATAGAGTAATAATAATAACAAATTTATCAAATATATTTAAAAGTATCAAATAATTTCTTTAATTGTTACATTGATATTTAGGAAGAAAACCACTAACCGGAAGCAATTTAATCGATTGGAAGACCGAATGAAAAAAAACAAAATCCTGACATTGCAAAGAAAGCTAAAAGAGCGTTGTTATTAACCCTCAAACCCCAATGATATTTTCAGCAGTCGTAAGCCCCAACGATGGGTCGTTCATGCCATACATTTTAAAACGTTCGAAAAAATCTGGAAAAATTCATGAATCTTCTTTGAACCCTCAACTAAATGATAAAACTTTTTCAGCGACGAAAACAAACAATACAGAGACGTGCATGCATAGTACATTCTAATGTTTAAATTATCATATTTCCCATTTAAATATAAATATCCTACGGCATTTTTTAGTTTAAATAAGATTTTTTTCGAAAAGAAATCAGAGAAATTTCGAGGGTTCAAATCAGATATTGATTTTTCATCCTTAAAATTTTCTATTTCACCACCGCCGTACATGCGTCAACAAAGGGGAATTTGGAAAAATCTCCACCCGTAAAAATTACATTTTTTTTATTGTTTATTGAGTTCGTAAGTAAAAAATTATTTTTAATATTTTCATTGAAAAAATACATGTTTAACCTTCTCTTCTGAGGCTTCATCGCCGAAATACTTGATAAGTTTCCACTTCCGAAGCGAATACACATAATTTCATCACGAACGTAACGCCATTTTTCTAAAAAACAATACGGAACCATCTTAAATCCACTTTTTCTTAATTACAGAACGTTTTTTTTTTATAAAAAATTTAAATCAAGAAAATGTATTTTTACTTACGTTAACCCCAACGATGGGTCGTTCGTGTCCGTATCCGATTTTGTCTTGTCGCTGACTGTAAACAAACTGAGGAAGAATAAAGACGCTTGGCCCTTACGTTACCCTCTCCCTAAACTTTTTTTCCCCCCAGGGTCAAAATTTTTACTTGCAACGGTCTACGAGTATTTGCTATGGAACATTTTAGCTCGGACACAAACGACCCATGGTTGGGGTTTGAGGATTAAATTTTAATTATAAACAAAACAGATCCAGAAATTAACTTCATAGGTAATTTATATTGGGCACAATTTTGGGCATTCTATACATTAAATTCTAAAATTCTACATACTCTAAGTCGACAACTTAAAGATGAATTTCGAAAATTCGAATCCCTTTTTCGGTAATACAGCCTTCCACCAGATCCAATGAAGTGCTTAAGAAGTGAAAGTGAATTTTATGAACAAAGAGAATCTCAAGAATCGCTGGATTCTAGAATACTCTCCAATACTTATAACAAGCTTTTGCCCGCCACTTTGTCCGCGGAAACTTCTACTACACTCTCTTGTAAAATTATAAATCCATTCCGGAAATTTGAGGTTTCTTGCTATTTCGTAATGGAATTTTGATAAACTTTCTTCAGGGAAAATTTTTAGCTAACAAATAAAGTGCTTACATTATGGAAACAATGGATTCTTCGATAAGATTTTCAAGTAATCAATCGTAACATTTATTGCCTCTGCTGTGAAAAACTTACTGAGAATTTGAGCTGGCCGCAAAATTTTAGATATATATGTAGTATATCTCACGCACTATAAATATAATATAATAGCAACCAACTGATTTTTGACCATTCGTACATTCGCAATAATATCTTTTGACGACTTTACAATAACCAATGTTGTTAAAATTGTAATCGATGAAACATCGAAAAACTTTCTGCTAATATAATGTGATTACACTTGAATTTTAAAGATGTTGCTCTGTCACACTACGAGACTGATTGTTTCTCATTGATTTGAACATATCTTGAAGCTCGATTATTATTATCCGATGTTAGACCGGTGAAAACATTGATCTGCTCTTCAGAAAGTCCAGAAACTCCAATTTTATCAAGTAGCGTAGAATCACATTGAACTGTCAAACATTCCATAGTTCTGAGGTCTTGTAGGTTCTTGTAGAAACGCTTCTTTATTAGATGGTTTTTACAACAACGATTTCCAAGCGGAAGATTGAATCCGATTGTATTGCTTTTCAACAGTTCTATGGACTTGGATTTCTAAATATTCTATAGTAGTTGTTTCTTGAGCAGGAATTCAATTGAATTTTTACCATTGAATCTTCTGAAATTGATTGGAATACAATTAACTCGGTAAAAGCATTTGCATAATTTTACTAGTGAAAGAGATGCGAAAATTAAAAAAAACAAGTTTTTCTTTTTATAAATCATATCTTGGAATCTATTGAAGATACAAAAAAAAAACGTAACATACTTTTTTTTATAGAGAAGTGAATGCTCTACAAAATTGCATTATTGATTTTCATGTCAAATCTTTAGTTTTCGAGTTATTTTGAAGAAAAAAGATTTTTATTATTTTTCACTATAGCACCCATGTAGATTTACTTAAAACTATATATATATCTTGTGCAAAAACATCATAGAATACTGTAACAAAAATCTCGTTCCTATTCCAAAATTCTTTCATATTACAACAAAAATTATAAAAAACAAAAATATATTTTTTTTAAAAGCAATCCTTTGAGTTTTGAAGGTTGGACATTTGTCAGTGAACATACCTATACTATATATTAAATATAAATTTGTTTAATACACATACATCGATTAAGCCAGTCAAAAGATACAAATTTTTTTTCCTTAATTGAAAATATGTTTTCTCAAAAACTAGTTGAGAGAATGAGCAAGGGCGCTTACCTCATCGTTACCCTTTTACAGCCTTTATAATTGTTTATTTTAAATTTTACGGCAATATAACCTTAAGGACCAATTTAGGAAGGCATGGTATTAAAATTAAGTGATAAAATACAAAAATGTATGAAAACAAAACAAAATACGAATAATATTCAACTTTATTCTTCTTCCAATTAATAATTTTGTGTAAGGATAATAAATAATACAAAGGAAACGGTTGTCAATGGTGATTCTCATGACATATTTTGAAGGGGACTACAAACATCTTAACCCTTCGCCCTTAAGGTTAAAAGGTGCGTTTGAGTAAACACGATAGGTGCCAGCAAGAATTTATCGGAGACAACATAAATCGGATTATGTAGACATATTTTCGGGACTTACCTACATATCTTGCTCAGTATGGGTCACATGTGTTTCGTAAATTTTTTGATTTAGATTTTTTTGTAATTTGATTCTTTGAAAGGTTGATATAAGGAGGTTAAATCAATTGGGTCGGTATGTGATTTGTATGCAAAAAAAGACAATTTCTCTGTGAAGGTATTATCCTGGGTTTTATTATTATTTAACTATTTGTTCTTGAAGCGAAAGCCGTTAATATATTTACATAATTAATAAGATACCCTATTAAGAGTACCCTTAAAAAATTACAAGGTATAATAGAATACGTTTTAACAGCGTGTTAATTCATTAAAAGAATACTTTATAGCAGCATAGTAGTCATATTTCCTTTAAAAGTTGTATCCCATCTAAAACTTGTTAATATAATTTCATATTTTTAATATGTAGTCATATGAATGCATAAAATATAGCATTTTATCATTTAATAACATTAAAACGATCCGTAAAGTATTATCGTATCAGCAAAACATTAAGTATCTTCACAGAGGGCGCTGTAATCACCATTAAAACGTTGAATATTTTATTAAGCATCTTAAGGAGTTTATCTTGTCGGATACTTATTATGACAGATAGTTAAAACAGCTAAGTACCTCTTTGTTCATATTTTACGGGGCTTGTTTTCAGCAAACTTCTTTCATATAGGTAGGTATTGACGGCGGCTATAAAGTCTTACGTGAGTATTTTAAAAGCTTTTAGAAATACCATGTTATTAGCACTCTTCTGCACATATGGAGTGCAAAAGATCATAAAAGCTAAAGCTATTCGAAACTACCGTCCTTTTGTAGGAAGAAGAATATAAACGTGAAATGAAGCTCCTCCAACCCGGCTTACGTAACATAACACAGCCGGTATGCGAATGAATTATTCATTGGCACCAAAACATATACCATTACGTCTTAATCATACCTCATGGAAAAGTTGTTACCCAAAAATTTTTGAAGGAGAAAAGCAGCATTCGGTCAATATTTGTACAATATTTAGCTACCTAGCCCGACAGGGCATTACCAGAGCTGATAAGGAATTTCTGCAAACAAATTAATGCGAAGGGGCGAGATAGCGGCTGATAATCTAATAAATTGTGTTTTTGAAATAATTGCTCCCCCGGAGCACTGACAGCGGGATTCCCACTGAAATGTTTGTCATTTCGTTTTGCCCCCTCCCTTTTTTCCCTCTCCTCCCCCACACTCCCCCACGTACTGTGTCTCGTGTAGGCAAACGAAACACTGTACTCAATGAAATATTCACGGAAGCACCCCACTTCTGCCACCAGAACCAGAATACAGAGAGAGAGCATAGCGGATGAAAAATTAATCCGACCATTTCTAAAAATTTAATACGCTGGCTGCTGGTATCATAAAACCGCACAATTGTGCCAGTGTCCGCAAATTCAATTTGAATAATAAATAATTCGCTTTGCGCCCATTAATTCCTCCCGTGTGACTACATAAAAAAATTGTTTTGCGCTCGCACGCGATTTTTCATTGATGGCGCGATAAGACTGCGGTACACTTGCATTCTCAAGAGACAAAACATTCTAGAGATTATGAGATATCTTTTAGATTCTTAAAGGATATTAATACGAAATTCTGTTATATACTTAGGATACTTGTACCTAAATACATATACACCTGTGTGCAAAAAAATAGTAGTGCAAGTGCTCTTGTCTGAAGACACTGCTATTCATTGCTTATGAACTAAAATGTTTTTAATTTTTCATCAGATTCTTAAACACCTGATGTTGTGTTTTGTGCAAAAGTTGTCTTTGTTTTGTACATGAGAATTTGTAGAACAGCAAACTTGCCGCATTGGTGCACTACTATTTTTTTGAACACAGGTGTATGTATAATTATCTCTGGCGTGAAGTAGCACTCTGGTACAAATTTGAATTCCACGCCATCGCATCATCGCCTGGATTTACCTATTATTAGGAGGCGTGCGCGCGCGCACTAACAAAAGATTGCTCCTCATTTCATTTGCAATTAAGGAACAATCCGAAATCCTGTGTTTGCATAATGAACAAAATAGAAGTGCCCCGTCCTCGCCACAACCGGGCCAACAAACTAACGCGAATCCAGGAGAAGCATCTGCCCACTCCTGGATCCTTAATTGCGAGAGCTCGAAGTCAGGAACTATCCTGGATCGTTACCGTTTCCGTTGCGCTATACCTACATTATAGTAGGTGTAGCATACCTTCATCGTCACCTACGTGAGATGTCACGATATTAAAATTCTAGTTCGGTTGATGGATTACAATTCCCGGACTGGAGATGTGATATATGAGTGGGGAGGCCCTCTCGAATCTTTAATTAGAAAATAATGATGGGATGACGGAGAGTTTCTGCCCTCGTTGACATGAATCAATTTCGAGAGGCTGCTCCGGCTGAAGCCGGGCCCGGGGCCGGGTGTCAGAACTCCTCTGAATTGAGCTTCGCCACACCCACAACAAATTACTTGAATGGGGATCCCTAGGGTTTATATTTCAGGAAGAATCGCTTTAGCTGCGACGAATCAATGTTTTTCGTTTCGTTGCTTTTGCCTCTTTTGCGTTTCTCGTCACATTTCGGTTGTTTTTTTTTCTTCTCTTTTTTGGGTTGAAAGTGACGAGCTCGTCGAGGAACGCTTTTTTTAATTCAATCTGATTGATGACAAATTCAGTGATGTTTTTTTTTCTCTCACTGTGAAAATGTTTAACTGTGTGTCGTTTCCCCGGGGTTTTTTTTCACTCCGCTCCGGGAATAAATTGTGGAAGTGCTTCGAAACAAGGCGAGGTCGTAATGAAGTGAATGCAAATGTACACTTCAAAAAGAGTTTCAACGACTCCCATGCAATTGGATATACAGAGCCCCATCAATGAAAAATTACTTTTACTGCATAAATTTTTTGGTAGGCTTTTTTAAACATTTCCAAATTGCAAACTCGAAAACATCATGGAGAATTGGTAGAAGTTTAGTAAATTCGTGACAAAATAGTCATTAGTTCCTTTTTTGAATTTCAGAAATACTTTTATATTCAATACAATTTTGTATACTGATCTATCAGCAAAGGTCTGTATTTGTATAGGTCTAGGTAAAAAAAAACACCACAAATTTCAGTCAAGCCAGAATTCAAACTTTTCAAGTAATACACATTTCAATTTCAGTCTGCAACAATTGTTGCCCAGACATCTGTATTCTGTACTGTCTGTTAATACATATACTTCAAAAACATTATACAAAATTCAGATGTCCCACAGGGGAGCCATTTGGGTCATCTTTTATTTCCTTTGCCTATTGATAACACACAGGTTTAAAGCTTACAAAACTCGTTGTTACGGAGGTATTAAATTACTCCTCCATTTTTATAATTGAAACCGTTGTAAGTGCCAAAAACAATGTAAGTGCCATATTTAGAAATTTCAGTAAATGGTAATTAGAGTTACATAAATAAGTTTTGTTATGTACGAATTATTATTATAAATTGCTTGTTTGTTTATCTTATATAATTTATTCTAATATTGGAGTTCCTGAAATAACATATACATATAATACTTGATGTATGCAAAAACCTAAACTTATACTTACTACGTATACATGCGGGGATTCAATCCAGTTAAATGTCATGTAGACGCAGAGCGAATCCAAACGAGATCGACTCAATCCGATCCAACTTCTCGACCTGGATCGAATCGAAATTATCCCATATAAACGCGGATCGAGAGATTGAAAAATCGAAATAGATTTGACAGCTCAAATTTTTTAAGGTCCTTGAAGTTAAATTAATTTGCAGGTTATTTTATCTGTCACTTCGATCACATTTCGAGCTTTCAATCTTTAGATCCGGTGTTATCATATACGCACATCGAATTTCGATCTTTCGATCTCTCGTTCCCTCAATCCTCCATGTATACATAGTAATTGTCTCGTTGTCGTGTCAGATGGCATTAAGGAAAGTCTCTGCACATTTCGCATGAATTTTCATGACCAGGGATATTCTTTTGCGACAACAATTTTGTTATGACAGTTCATGATGACACACCGAGCTATCCGGATTTATTTTTATGTCTGTGAGCTGAGCTACATAGTACAACAGTTAAGCCAATTGCTAACCTTGATGACCGAGTCAAGGCTTGGATTGCAGTTGTCAAATTAATTAACAATGTCAGCTGCAAAGTGTAAATACAAGTAATTGTAATTGTTACAGACATATGTTCTTGAAAATAATTTTTTTATTGCAGGGACTAAAGAAAATGTATCGAAATTAATTGAGCCGCGAGGGTGACGGACAATATTTTTATTAGCATTTCTATTTTATTTCGTTTTCTACAGAATTTTCAGGCACTTCATCCTGATTAAGGTCAGTCCAAAAAAACCGGGTCACAATTGCATACACAAATGTTCATAAATTATATTTATCATATAAAATTATTTTCAAGAAAAGGCAAAATTAAACTCATAGAATTTTTAGAATAAAATTTCAAAATCATTTATCACAAAGCAAGACGCACTGCAAATACCATTCGATACGACCTTACCGCCAAACTTTTATAAACTCGAGTATTATATTACAAGAAGTTAATATCTGCATGAAATTTTCCAAGTTAACAAATGAAATATCATTTCTATCAGTTCTAAATAAATCCTTTATATACTTATACATTAGGTTGTTTTTTTTTTCGCGACTATTTCTTCTTTTTTTTCACTCCCACCTCGAAATTTTAAAATTTGAATTTTGAGGTAGTGTTTCTACAATTTAGCTCAATAATCCATAAAAATTCCACTCTACCTCAATTTCAAAGCCCAATATCTCAAGAAATATCGATGTAAGTGATTTGGTGTTCACAACTTTTTTGTAGGAAATTGAATTTCCTACAAGTTTGTCATATTCACCATTCTGTACCTCTTGTTGTTTACGAAATAGGGGTAAAAAGCGAGAATTTCATGGAAAAATTGGGTTAGTGACCCGTACTACCTCGCTGATGGGAGTTAGGGTTACACCGCAATGGACACTTTTGTAGAGCATTCAATTCTGAAGAAATCCTACCATTGACCAAGATTATACCATAAAATGCCTCTGAGCTGTAGAGTTTTGAAGAAAAATAATCAAAGTTTACGTGTATTTGATATGGGAAATCTTTATACGCCTTGGTCTAGTACTTAATATTAATATTAATGGCTCCAATTTTTTCAGGGAATTTTTGTTTAGGTATTTGCCACAAAATTTCGAGGTGGGAGTGAAAAAAAAAAAAAATAGTCGCGAAAAAAAAGCACCCTAATATACATAAATAATTTGTTTTTTACCTTTGATTGATAATTTCGGCATAATTGCAATTATTACAATCTGGACTCGATTTTGTGATTATTAATTGTTGTACAGTAACAAAGACCAGCTTTATGCTAAATTTTATGAAACTGGATCCCATGAATTTCTTTAATGAATTTCTTTTAACCAAACCTTTGCTTTCAAATCGAATCTTTATTTCAACGTACATACAATCAATATGAAATTCAATATTATAGATAAATCTTCCATTCTTAATTCTCCTCATTTTTAATGTTTCCTTTCTTCAAATCTTAAATTAAAGCTTTAATTGCGACTCGAAAAAAAAAACCGTGATTACGAAAACTACATGAAAATGATTATTTTTTGTCTGCCTTAAACTTGACTAGGCTATAAAAAGGTAAAAACTAAATTTACATCGCTCTGCAAAACTGATGTGGAGTTAACAGAGCAAATATGCAGAGATAAATTCTATAAATAATTGATAAGATAAAAACTTTAAAAATAGCTATTAATTTCTTAATTCTACAACTCCTATTTTATTTGCATAAATGTAGATTAAAAGAATTGACAAAAGTTGTAAAACTTTGGTGTAATATTCCACTTGCAGAAAGTGAGATTAAATAAATACCTGAAGATCTATGTACATTCTGTTGTGAAGTGATTTAAAGAAAGTACCTTTTATCTCGTACTGCGATTTTGATGAGAGTCTTTTTTTGTTTGTTTTAAGTGGAATTAAATTGATTGGAATCTGATTTCGATAGACGTTATCATAAATTTTATCTAAAAGTTCAAAGTCAATTTTATCTTTTAAACGTTAACAAAATTTTGCCTTTAACTTCAACAAGGCCACAAAAAAAAGTATTTCAGCTTCTCAGGGAAGATCTTATATCAGAATCTAGATGAACTAGAAAATTGTAGAGGGCGTATATAAGAATTGTAAAAAATCAAAAAATTTTATAAAACATAAACGTTTATTTATGTATTTAATTTTTTTATATTTGGAGAGTTTCCCCGTTTAGTAGCCGTAGATGGCTGCCCTGTATGAGAAGCGGAAAGTGCGCTTGGCTTCTACAACGATGTTAATAAACCTCTGGCCAACTCCTCCAGCTGTGATGTATGCGGTTCCAAGGTTTGAGGTTTGGTCAACATAGATTTCGACATAGGAAACAACTTGACCAATACCATTGGATGGGTATTTCAAATTGGTGCGGACATCCTGAGCATTGGGGTAGTTGAAATTATTGTTGCCCTGAGTAACAATTCTGTCTCCTGAAAATCAAATTGCGTTTAGCAAATCCAAAATTAATGTGAACATAATTTTTAATTAATTACCCAAGATGCGGTGTCCAAAAGTGTAGCGCATTTGGTTGAATGGTTTGATGCTTTCAACCTTCATGGGTGTAAGCACAACTTCGGGATTTTCGGCACGGAATTGTTCAATATCATCAACGAATTGAATATGTTCGTCCAAGTTTTGTGCTGAGCAAACAGCAACAAAGGCAATGCAAGCCAAAGTAATGAAGAAGCGCGACATCTTTAAGATTCTTTTCGTTTCAAATATCGAAGAAACTCTGAAGTCCGTTTGGTCTGCCCGTGTTATTTATACTAAAGCAATCAAATTGGTTATTTGTGTCAGTCAAATAATATCCATACATTTTGGTTTTTTTTTTTTTTTTGAGTTTTGAAATAATCGCAATTGAATGAAGTGTTTTCATTGATGTATGAATATCACGCACCTGCTTTTCAATTAACATTCGGAACAATCACAGACTGATTGCGCCCTTATCAGAAAATTATATAGTGATAAGCAATGAGTCGATAAAACTGACAATTGTCTTATCACTTATGATTCAGTGTATGATATCTTTTCTTAAATCTAAATTAATAATCAAATATGTACTCTGCAATATTCAACGTAACTTACAACTTCCGCATATGATTGCAATACTAGTTGATTGAATAAGCTAAGTTAATAATATAAATTAAATATTTAATTTTACGATATTATTTTACAATAAAACAATTTCTAAGAATTGTATTCTTAATTTATTTGAAGTGTACTTCTACATTCCACTTATAAGCTGATTCATTAAATTCTCTGTAATTTTTCTTATCACATTCTACAGAAATTTATGTTTAAGATAAATTCGATCATGAGATAACAATTGATTTTTTTCTATGTTCAAATCAATCCACTTCAATATTATTAAAATCTTATTAATTTTACAGAATTTCTGGTTATATTTATATAATAATACAATAGTAAAACATTTAAATCCTATATCTAAATTAAATAAATAACAATCTCACAAACAAACAAAATAATATTCTTATTTATCAATTACCTAAGAAAAAATTTAATAAAAATAAAAAATAAGATATTTCGTAAGAGGAAATTTCCTAAAACAAACAATGACTAAATTTGATAAGCTCGAAAACAATGATGAAGGGGAGAAATCAGAAAAATATTCAACGGAAGTATATGTATCTAGAAATTTTGAGCAATAATTGAAGAGGACATTTTATCGATATCACAATATTAAAAATTACTGAAGCGAATTGAAATTGAAGAGTCTAGAAAAATAAATATTATTAATTTATGAAAATTTAAATTGTGTTAATAAAAAAGAAAATTGAATCAATTTTACTTCATTTCTTTGAACATAAGTCAATTACATATTCTGTCTTTCTCCTTTTTGTCATGTTGCTAAATTTATATAGTTGTCTATACTACAAAGTTAGTTAAATTAATTAACATGATATTTTTTAAAAATTTAATCATATATATAATTACATAACTTTCATCTACAAACTAACTATGTTTTGTCATCCAGAAGTGGCGGAAGTTGGCAATCGCGTTAAATATTGCACAGTACACACATTTCTTATTACTTTAGATATAAGGAAAAATATCAGATTGATAAGGGTATTATCAACTTATCGGCTTCCTCTATGCTGGTAAGGGATTGTTTCCTCTGTAAGTTGAAAAACAGGAGCGCGATATTCATACATCAATGAAAACTACTCATTGAATCGCGATTATTTCAAAATTCTAAAAAATTTGGCACATATTATTTAATCGAGACAATTACTTAATAACAGAAATCAAAATGTATTAAATGTAGTTCAGGAAATATTAATTGATATTCAGATTAAAAAATTCATTTAATTCAGATTAATAAAATATCATGATAAGTATTGTTGACAAATGTTCAATATTTATATTTGTAAAAATATAAATTTCTATATTTTTAAAATTTTCGTTGGCTCTGGCATTTGATCGTTTTTTGTTAGAATTATTTTGTTATTAATAATTAAAATAAAGAAAGTATGCTGCATTCTGTATTCTTTACTAATTTAACTGATTGATTGATTTTTGGAAATCAAGTATAATAAAAATGAAGTTACATTGAGAGAAAATTGGCATAGTAAAATCATACCAAATCAATGTAAATTAAAACATTCGATTTGTTACAGTAAAAAATGTTAATAAAGATTTATATTTGAAATTATTGATTAAGACGTTTTAAATTGAAAGCTATATGTTAATCTTATAAATTCCGTTGTACACTAGATATAGACTATATCAAAATTTTTTAGAACATAGATATATATTAGCATTTTTCCACACAGATCTATGAAACTAGATTTTTTTTTTTTTGTACTTTTAAAATGCTAAATGTAAAATTATAGAGTGGAACGCACAATTTTATATTGAGCTAGAATTAAGGTGTAATCGTTCTTTTCTGTAAATATTATGAGAAATAATTTGATTATAGGTGAATGAATATTAATTATAATTTGAGTAAATTACAAACGGGCATATACTCTTTAATATATTTAGTTATAAAATCTAATATAAAAAATATAGATGTCATGAATAATACGAACAATTTGGACTTCTTTATCAGCATAAATTCGTAACACACGACTTTGGAGGCAAATTTATAGGGTCATTCAACGAAATCGCTTTATCGCTAAACCTTGATTTCAATAATTCGGTGGTTTGTGTCGCTGTATGAAACGTAGCGCCATCCTGTTGAAACCACATTGATCACGGTTCGGTAACGATCTCCATTCTAGACTGTACTAAACATAAATGTTACCTAGAGCTCTCAGAATGACAGCTCGGATTGACAGTAAAGAAAGTTCTATCTAAGCTAAAAAAACACCCTTTATGAAATTTTGTTTGGTTATCCACTTGAATGCATAGATATGGGGAATTATAGATTTTAAGAGAATTTAAGTATGCAATCAAAAAAATATATACTATTTGTCGGATAATCGAGTGGCGGATTACCGAGAGACTACAGCGTTGATTATTTTATCTTACGTAGGGGAAAGGGGTCGGAAAACAATAAAAATGTGCTTACGTAATACTTAAACGGCCCTTATTAATAAATTCGCAACGGACATGCAGCTGGTGTATTCTTTTTCAACAATTTCGAGGGTTTTTCCATGCTGGAGGCAGTCGGTCATTAGTGGAAAAAGATTTTCATTGTTTTTTAAAAGTAGCAATTTTCCGAGCAACACGTACTCGGGAGCGCGCTTTTACCGCGGCCACCTCAGCAGCGCCTGTGGCAAAAGCAATCTTCCGGGTGGGCACTTTTTAAGTGCACATATAGGTCATATGTGTAACTGCTAAAGAGTGAAGTTCAAAGCAAACAATTGCATTTCGTCACGGCAAAAAATAATTCATCCAATTCAACTGCAGGCCGCTCGGTGGCTGTTGCAGCCGCTGGGCCACTCCAGCGGAATAGTCAAACTTTTCAGCGCGGCAGTGGCGTCGGTGGCAGGAAAAAATTAATTTGTCCTCTTAATGGGGCATCGCCTCCACTTACGGATTCATTTCTGCTGCCGCTCCAGAGCAATCTGCAGCATCCACGATGGAGCAGCGGAGGAGGAGGTCTGCTCCGACCGCGCGCGCTCTGCCACCGCCCAGCAGCCGGCTCCCATCGCCTCGTTTCGAACATCTGCTGCCGATGTATGCGCTTTAATAGCATTTATCTTTTCAAAAAATTTTATATAATTTACGAGTGATAAATTGCTGCCAGCTATCCAGGCGGGGCGGGCGGCGGCGCTTAGGTGTACCTGCTACTTGGGGCCGCGGTCGGTGATGTATGACTTTCGACATCAAATCAAATTATCGGGCTCCTCGGGACGGATGAACTTCTATAAATCAATTTGAAGCCATCGCATAAAATCGGTCTGCGCTCACTTGGCAGAATCGGAAAATTGGCGAATGTTTAAGCAGTGCAGCGCAGCGCAGCATAGCACCGTGTCTACTGCATACGCTTTCAAGCGTTGAATGATATGGGGGTGGAGTGCGATGTCCGGGTGTCACCATTTCACCCTTTTCATTTTAATTAAGGAATTCCCCTGCAACTGTGTCAGTCTGCACAATTTTCCTTCCAGCGCAACGCCCCGATGCGATGTGCACTTTCGTCCCTTTCGAGCCCAGACGCTTCGTAATTGTAATATTTAGGGCCCACTCTGGATGCACTCGGAATTCACTTTTTCGCGGAAATTCTATTCGGATGGTGCAATGGGTGCAATGCATATAGTAGTA
Organism: Dysmachus trigonus; assembly: GCA_949715965.1. Taxonomy (NCBI): domain Eukaryota; kingdom Metazoa; phylum Arthropoda; class Insecta; order Diptera; family Asilidae; genus Dysmachus; species Dysmachus trigonus. Next base: position 89,509,496 of record OX454320.1, read on the forward strand.
GCAGTATTTTTGACATACCCCCAATCTAGCTGGGGCATTAATTTTACGTTCTCACACAGCTTTTCCTCTTAAGGACCTTTTTGTGTGACAGATTTTAAATGGGTAAAATGGGTTCAACGGCTTTTTAGGGAGCAGACTTTCTGTAATTACTCGTACGATTTTTGCTTTTGCGGTCCTTGCATGATTAAGAGAAATTTTGTAATTTGAATATTTCAGTATTCGTTAGAAGATGCCTAAAATTTTAGAGAAAAAAATAATAGCTTCCTCCGATAAAATATATCGATATACACCCATCCCTCAATTTCCAAGAAAAAAGATATTAATCGAAATCGTGTAAAATAACACGCCGCATACATATAAAAAAGAAGGATAGGGTCAAAAAGTTTAAAACCGTGTTAATCGAATCAAAGAATATAAAGAAAAGTCGTAGATACGCTCATAATAACCATGTAAAGTGAGACAACTATTTTATGACAAAAAGAAGATTGATTCTATTGAATACGAAGCCGGAAAACTGAAGCTATAATATTCGTATAAAACATTCAAAGACTCACATTTTTTACTTTACGTACTATTTCAATTCTTTTATTTAAAAGAAACACAGTAAAAATAATAGTAATAATAAACAACAAACAATAAAAGCAAAAACCTGGACTTATAATATGCTCCATCATAAATATTAAAAGAAAACAAGTTGTTTGTATTTGTTTTGGGATTCATATTCTCATTTCTTTATCTTTATATTTTTGGGCTGTACTATAAATACTCCGCCTGTTAGTTATTTACATTCATTTCTTTAATGCCTGCGATTAACATGTACAATATACAATGTACATGCCTTCAGTAATAATATAAATCGAGTTTGTGGAAGGAGTACGTTCAATATATAAAAGCATATAAAATGGCTGTAAAAACATATAGAAATGTTAAATTTAAAAACCGTAAGTATAAAAGCGAAACCGTATAAATAAACTATCGTGCAAACCGAAGGTTAGGTGTATTGGGGTTTTAATGTAAGAATATGAGAGAAAAAAAGTTGTAAAAGCAATTTTCAAATATGATTTGGTGCCAATGCCGAAAATTGCACTGGTCGATAAAATTTAATATTTCATTTTGCAATTACAATTAGCTTTGTTTAATATTTATCCTTGGGTGTTCGCAATCTTGGATTTAGAACTATATTAGTTATACTTTATTGAATTGTCATCGAAAGTATACACGTATGCAAAATTTCCAAACTCTAGTTTAATTAGATCTAGTTGAAATTTTGATCGGAAGATTTGTCCCAAATAGAAAAAGTGAGTTAATAAAAGCGCTTTTAAAAAAAGTTCAATCGTTCTTAGTCTAGACGACCAGACACCAAATGTCTGAGAAAAATAAAATATGTTCTCTCCGTGTCACCTTCTAGTTACAAAATGTAAAATACAATTTTCTATTCTATTTGTAATAGATTAAATAACAAGTTTTGCATTAAATTAAATTTTTTACACCATTACCTACAGCAAGGATTTGAAAATGTGAGAAAAGCGTATCAAATTGATAGTTATAAATATCCAAACTTCAAATATTGAAGTAAAAGTAATATTTAATTAAATTTTTGACGCAAAGTGGGTATAAATTCAGATAATTTGGTGTTTTAAAAACAAGTTGACAATTAAGATTTTGTAACTTATTTATAAATTTAAATTCAATACAAAATTTGCTAGAAGATTATACGATTTTTGATGTAGATGTAGATGTAGTTGTGGATGTTATTCTACTCGCCAAAACTTATATTCTACTGATTTTAACTTTCAAAATTTCTATAAAGACCTTATAATACCAAAATTACATATTTAAAAATAATTTGTCACGTTAAGCGAAACTCTTTATTTTTAGTTTTATTTAAATCCGTCATCGTTATGAGAAAATTTTTTTATTACGTAAGAAAGCTGAACTTCCATATATAAATTTAATAAATAAAATCTAATTTTATCGCCAAGACTGTTTGTGTAGCAAAATTTATATATTGATAACTTTATATTAAAATATTTGAATCTACCCTTCCCTCCTCTTATCAGAAAAAATAAGAAAAATCGAATTCTACTCCCCTTAGAGGTGTACATGTAATACTTGAAAGACCTCATATTACGTTTTTATCGTTGTCATAACCGGGGAATCCCCCCTGTGGTATAATCAGGAGCCAGAAGGGCTCTCAGCCAGAAGCACATTTAATGAGCAAAGTCAGACGGTTACAAATCGCTACCAAATGGAAGCGATTTTTCAAAATTGAACGGCCGCGCCACTGGTGGCTTTGTGCACTCAAAATCCGCATTTCATCATTCAGCGTCTCTGTTAACCGCAATCCACCGAATTTAATTTAGGGACGGGGAATTTGAAAAATAACAGACAAAGCCCTTAAATTCGTCTTATTAATGACACCGTCGAGCCATTTATCAGCGGCTTCACTTCACAAATAGTTGGAAACGGTCTCGGGCTGATTATCTTAATGGAGCAAAAAAGGATGAACGAAAAAGTTTCCCATCAGCAGCACCATCTGCCGACTGCCACTGGGAAGCACTGTGCCTGCCATGCCCCTGTTCCCTCCCTGCACAATTGTTCCGGTGGAAATGTCGCCGAGGATCCGAACACTGAAATGCCATTAAAATGTATGAGCGGGGTCCGGGCAGAAGCCTTAACTCTTGCTAATCCGGCGTCTAAAACTGCGACTTAGCACTTAATTAATTGCCGCCCGCCAGACAATTATCCCCCGAAATAAGGCAATAATTCCGAAAAATTGGCGGTTAATTATTTAATTTCAATTACAGGCCAGCTAGCGATTTTTACGTAGAAAGGGTTTGATGCTACGATGCTCAGTTTTAATTGCCGCCCGCTTCGGATTCTCCCCCTGAACTCCTCTAGGCGAATGGGGCTCCTTCAACTCTTGCAATAAGGTCACGAGACTACCACAAGAGCTGCCCTGCTGAGGATGTATAAGTGATTATTGATGCTGTTCCGCTTTAAGCCCATCATCGTGACCCAAAAACATTAGGAAACCTCTCAATTAGTTGGCTCGTGCTCGCAACAGATGGCGGGGCAGAACTCAATCTATGTTGAGAAAATACTTTGGTTTTGAAAAATTGTAAAAATCGATATAAAGGAAGGTTTCCAACATCCATTCCAGTATTAACTCTTTAAGTGCCAGAGGAAATTTTCATATTTAGTACATACAGTGAAACCTATCAAGTTGTCCACCCTTGTAAACTGGCGAATTAGATTAGTTAGACAGACATGGTATGTTAACACCAAGAAAACTCGATGCAAAAGACACTCAAAGTACCTGTTTATGCTGCAAACCTGTCTCACTTAGAACGCTTTTTTTCCAAATTCCTGCACCGAGCCCATTAAATAACTTGTAAATATTTTCCAAAAGAAGTTTAACACGTTGAATGCAGTGGGGGTCACCGATGAATAGTTGAATGTGTAGCTGAATAAAACGTGGCATTCAACACGTGTTAAGCATCTGTTTCTTAACACAAGACCAATTAACGCCGCCTAGGTTTACTTAGGGGTCATTTTGACACCTTTCAATTTATTTGTTCTGTCAAAAAGAAAGTATGCCGAATTTTGTGACTATGTACTTGTTCTGTCAAAAAAGAATGTATGCCAAATTTTGTGAAAATACCTATTGTTCATACATATATGTCTTTTAAAGATTAATCAAGATGTTTTCAGAATATACGGTGTGCAATTTTTTAAGATATATTTAAAATAAACTGAAAGCGATCAAAATAAACTCTGGGTAAACCTAGTGTTAAAAAGTGTTGCATGAATAGTTATGTATTTTGTTGCATTGGCATACGCACCTTTGAAGCAACCAAACGTCAAATGTCGGACATTTTAAAAATAAAAACTAAAATCAAGTGCAATCATCAATTATAAAACAAACTAAGCATAGAAAACAAATTTTTAAGGAAAAACTAATGCCAATTTTTAGTTTGTAATTTACGTTAAATTCTTAACTGAATTATATTTTTTATGATAAGCTTTCAATTGAATGTTTTTATTTATATTTGAAATAAACGAAGGTTGTTATATTTGATAATGTTATTTTTATTATTTGATTCCTGTGCTATAAAATTATTGAGTATTTGATTTCGTGTGGATTTTAAATAAATTTTATTAAATGCCATTCTTATTTAAGCCCAAAGATGGGTCCTTTTATAAATCGGGCACCTATAAAATACCCTCGTAGATAGCCAACTTTTGAAGATTTCACTGTATATTCGAGAAATGTTAAAAATGTTATATATCGTAAAATGCTGGTCCATATTTAATAAAGAATTCGAGCAATTGCTTTTGGCACTTTACACAAATGTATGGAAAAGACATATATGGTGTATCGCCCTTTGGCACTCGAAGCGCTAATACCAAATTCTGATTTTGATTCAGTCAACATTGGAATTCTTTTTGAAATTCAAATACCCTAATAAACATAAATTGAAAGTGAATAATCCTTTGAAAACAAAAAGTAAACAACTATATACATCTTGATACAACTGCTAAATGCTGAGATCTTCTACTTTGTATACGACGACGCACAAATTAACGAAATTCCATTTAAATCCAAGTTGAATTGGAGTTGCAATTGCACGACAAAGATAATTTGGATTTTGGTTTTATATAATCCCGAATTCGAATTTTGTTTGCGATGATAAGTATAAGTAACTATATGATAAAATCGTCGTACATTACTAACGACGTACATGGGTTGTCATACGCCAGGTCTATATTTAATAGCCGATGGAAAACAACGAATACCAAATATATATAATAGGGTGCTTTGTTTTTCGCGACTTTTTTTTTTTTCAGTCCCACCTCGAAATTTTGTGGCTAATACCTAAACATACATTCCCTGAAAATTGACGTCCAAAAAAATAATATTTAGTACTAGACCAAGACGCATAAAGATTTCCCATATAAAATACACGTGAACTTTGATTATTTTTCTTCAAATCTCTACAACTCAGAGGCATTTTATGGCACAATCTTGGGCAATGGTAGGGTTTCTTCAGAATTGAATGCTCTACAAAAGTGTCCATTGCGATGTAACCCTAACTCCCACCAGCGAGGTAGTTCGGGTCATTGACCCCAATTTTTCCACGAAATTCTCGCTTTTTGCCCCTATCTCGTAAACAACAACAGGTACAGAAAAAGTGAATATTACAAACTTGTAGGAAATTTAATTTACTCCAAAAAGCTTTTGAACACCAAATCCCTAACATCGATATTTCTTGAGATATTGGGCTTTGAAGTTGAGGTAGTGTGGAATTGTCATGGATTATTGAGCTAAATTGTAGAAACACTACTTCAACTTCAAAACCCAATATCTCAAGAAATATTGATGTTAGCGATTTGGTGTTCAAAAACTTTTTGGAGGAAATTGAATTTGCTACAAGTTTGTAGAGATTTGAAGAAAAATAATCAAAGTTCACGTGTATTTTATATGGGAAATCTTTATGCGTCTTGGTCTAGTACTAAATATTATTTTTTTGGGCTCCAATTTTCAGGGAATGTATGTTTAGGTATTAGCCACAAAATTTCGAGGTGGGACTGAAAAAAAAAAAATAGTCGCGAAAAAAAGCACCCTAATATATAATGTCATGAAAGTAAATTGCTATTCATTTTGATGACTTTATCAAGCTGTGTCGTCTCTGGTTTCCCATTCAAATTACCCAACAAATTCAATGAAACTTGAGAAGTAAGTACTTAATCCTGAAGTATGATAGTAAATGCTTTAATTTACATAGATGTTCAAGTATCATAAAATAAATTAATAATATAAGCAAGATTTATAAAATTGAACGGAGCAACCATAGCATTTTATTTTGAACAGGTTGTCTATTGCATGTTTTTTGTTTTGTTTTGAAATTGCGCCATTAATTCATGCTCTTAACATCCTGTTTGCAGAAAATGACCGCAATTTACATATAGATTAAAGTATGAAAAATCAATGTTGTAGGATCAACATTCACACAACAAATCGTTGATATGTTAGTTATTTCAACCGCAATTTGCAATAAAAATTAGCTAGGTGTTAATATTTAGCAATTACGTCCAACCACATTCACGCTATGTTACTAAAACATTTTCATACAAATTAGTTAACATAATTTCAAACCGCAACTCATTTTATTACAAGAACGATTAAAATTAAATGCGTTGCATTAAATATCCAATTAAATAATTATAAAGTAAATACGTGTAATTTATACACTCGTATGTATGACCTGATGGCAATAATTGAATAATCATCAGGGATAAATAATCGTAAAGAGCAACCTTTTTCATAAACAAGTTCAGGCAATTAAGCAAAGCAAACAACTACTTAGCGAGGAAAAAAGAAATCTAAAGCCAGTCTGACTTAAACTGCGTTTTTTTTAATAATCAGACATGGATCTGGAATTCTGCAATGCATTTAGTAAACATTTTAAAAATTTCATTCAAACTTCAAATCTTGAACTGAAAAAATTCATTTTTTGACGTAAAATGTACATAAATAAATGTAAAAATAAAGTTTCGATATGAGTAACTATTCAAAAATTTCAATTCAATGCAAAATTCCAGATCCAGATAAGATCATTAAAAAACGCAGCTTTAGTACAATATTTTCTTGGAATTGTTGTAATACATGTAATAAAATAAATCATGAATTTCGCATTCTCGGTAAATATTATTTTACGAATAGAAAAAGCCTGCATTGAGTTGAAGTTTAAGTTCTAAATAATCTACGAGGACATTGAGGAAGCTACAAACTTCAAATATTTTCATTTGCAAAATCCTTGAATAATAATCATACAATTGAGAAAGAATAAGACTACAAAATAGAAAACGAATAATCTTCAAACCTTACCAATTTTACTGAAAAGTGGTTAAAACTAACTACAACTTTCCTGGTAAACTTTTGATAGTTTTAATTTCTAATGTCATACAAAATATCGAAACAAACTTTGCTAGAGGAATTCAACTAGTTCATGAGATCACATTTTGACATCCTGTGAAGTATACGTATAAACTCGTAGTTACACTTTGAATTAAACTTTTTCAATTAATCTTTTTACAATTAGCTCATACTTGAACTTAAAATATTATTTCTGAGTGTTGTTTATGGTTGAAACAACTTGGTAGCTTTTAATGGTATACGTCATTCTGAAGTCAGGAACTATTTCAATAGCTCTAGTCTGTCCAAGATATATAGTAAAAATTGAAATTTGGCATTTGTTGCTTATGACACACATGTGATATCAATATTGTAATTTCAATATCATATAATATCGGCAATATCATATCTTCAAAACCAGGACACAACATTTGGAGTGTAAGCAAGTGGAAAAGTGAAAATTGAAATGTGAAATGCACTAAGTATTTGACGGGAGTTTACTGAAAACTAACAAAAGTTGATACAATTACACCTGTTTTGTAGAGCAAATTTACCAGCAGAGGCGCTGTACACAGTAAAAATAATGTATACTTCGATCATACCACCGAAATTTTATAAATCTCAATACTACACATATTGATTGATTGATTATCCAGTCTATTGCTACTATTAGGTGACAGATATATGGTATAAACGCAGTATTTAGAATATTATAATACTGATATCACATGTAGGTATAGCATACCATCTAATTTCTAGAATAATAGATGAACCCTTGCATATTAACTTTTAAATTTGTCCCTACTTTACGATCGAACGAAGTGTCTTCACTTGTGGAGGCTTATTACACTTGCAGAAAAGATATATCTCAATCTAAATTAGAAAGTTTCCATCAAATGAGCCCAAACTGTTATGAAGATCTCAAATTGTTGTTTATTTTCTCATTTGAGCACTGAAATAAATACAAAGGAAAAGCAAGCAGCATATGAAGTCCCGAAGTCTCGGGAGCCCACCAAACCTAATAAAGTCTCATCCAGGTCCCGTGCCGCCTTCTATCTAAAAAGAGATTTATACACTTGTGTTTGGCGTTCCAAATTCCCGGTCTAGGGCCAAGGAGGAGCAGAAGCGCTCGTCGGCAACATAAGCACGCCTGACGCTGCTGCATAAAATACACGACAACATGACTTCCTCTTCCACAAACTAATTTTATGTTCCTTCAAATTTCCAAATAAAATTTAAACAGCTTCTCCGCCAGCAGCAGCATCTTTGGATCTTCTGTGTATATGCCTTTGAAGTTATTTCACTCCCCGACAATGTCTATAATTCCGAAAATGAGCATTTGAACAGAACGAAGGGTCACCCCCTGGATTCTGCATTCTGGATTGTGGATTCTAAATTCTGGAAGATAGACAAGAGTGTAGAGGAGATGCTTTCCTGTAATTAAGACAAATTCCCGCGAGGAATGTTAAGTGTCCCGGATTCTGTGGTATGGGCAGAGGGGAAGGTGATGTATTTAATCATTCTGCCAAAACTGCCACTTGATCCATGGATTAATCGAATGTTCAATGTTAATTAAGTCTCAAAAGTAACGTTTTCACCAAGTACAATTATGTTCTACTTTGGTTACGGTTGCGCAATTTCTTGAATAATTTCTGGAGTATGGGCTTAATTGCCTGCCACCGTCTCATACAAATTGAATACTCAATCTCGTGTGGATATTAAGTCTTTAAATATTTAAGACATTCGGATTTACCGAAATAATCCCTTAAGGGAAGCACCCGGCCGCAGATTCCAATTTTAGCAAAGTTGCTCAATTTTTAATTGAACGAGAGGAACAGTTTTGCGAAAATCCCTTACAGCATATGTTTTTGTTTTCAATGATTTCTCCTTAAATCACAACATTCTTCAAAAATCTACTTAATTAAAGCTGTTGTTTAATATTTAGACTAATTCGTCCAAAAAGTATCAACAGGAAGTTCTTCATTTCCTTCAACGGATTACATCTTAATGCAGAGATAAAAACATTTTATGTATTATATATTATTTGTTATCACTAAAGGAATTGGTTTTTAAATCGGTCGTTATCAATGTTAATACTTTTGAAACATTCCCTAATATCTAGGGGAAATTGTACCAAAACATAGTTATCACTATGAAAAGCTTCAGACTTTTCATCATATCAAGAAGCAATCTTCTTCCAATATTCCAAGCCATAAGGCTGGATCATCTGCTTTTATGAAAATTGATTTTTAGGTAAACCCAAGCTGTCGGAATACTACCAACTGTGTATAGAAATAAAATTGATAAAAAAACAAGTGATGGAATTTTGTATGCAAAATCCTCCTGTGGTTGTATCATTCACATGATTTGTATAAGCTAGTAATATTCAGTGATTTGATATTAAAATGGATGAAATAAAATGGAAAAAACAGAAAGATAAATTTTATAATAACTAAATATAACCATCTTGGAGATTGACATATGCTTTAATTTATATAGAATCTTTACGGCGTTAATTCTTATATGCTCCTCCATGATTTTAGTCTTAATAGATTTGAAATAAAATTATAATTTTGATTCCGGAATGGACTACATGGTTTAACACGTTCCCGCCGGCATGTACCACTAGTGGTACATTAAGGACTGTCCCATCGGGCGGCATGTACCATTAGTGGTACAAAGAAAGAAATCAATTTAATGTGTGTGAAAACAGCGCCGCCCGATGAAACAAACTACAAATTCAGCTGCCGGCGGGAACGTGTTAAGTGCAGACTTTAGAGACAAGCTTCGAAAATCTACATCTATATCATCATGGTAACAATTAATGAATTGATGAATAAAGATACATATTTACTTCAAGTATATAAAAATATTAGGTTGTTGCATATGAAATGGCCGATTGTCAGACATCGTATAACAGTATAGTGAACAACTACTCACAATGCTAATAATTAAGAAATATTGCGCAATACTAAAACTGCATGTGTTTCTCTCTCCCGACAAGTCGCATTATTGTTTGGACTCTCGAAGTAACATGACGTTTTTTAGTGATAGTGAAAAATGGACGGATGAAGTGCGCCTATTGTTTTTGGACGAATTCAAACTGGGACACAGTGCCGCAGAGGCAACATGAAATATTAATATGGCATTCGGCTAGTGAGAGAACAACACAGCGTTGGTTTGAAAAGTTTCGTTCTGGAGACACCGACTTGGAGATAGCCGTCGATGACTGTCAATTGAAGCAAATTGTCGAGAGTAATCCTCGTATAAATACGCGTGAGATAGGAGCGATTCTCGGAGTACATTACTCAACCGTATCCAGACATCTTCAGACTATAGGAAAAGTAAAAAAGTTGGACACATGGGTTCTACATAGGTACTTTGACAGAAAAAAAATAAAATATCTCGATTCGAAATATGCGCATCACTAATTCTGAGGAACAAAAATGAACATTTTTTGCATCGTATTATTACATGTGATGAAAAATGGATTATGTATGACAACAGCAAACGAAAGAGACAGTGGTTGGACGTTAAGAAACCGCCAAAGCGCATTTAGATACCAAGTAGCCACCCTAAAAAATTCATGATTTCAGTTTGGTAGTCTGCGACTGGAATAGTTCACTATACTTTTTTAGAACCCGGTGAGACTATGAACAGTGAAAAGTACTGTCAGTTACTTGAGACTGTTCGCATCAATTTGTCAGTAAAGCAACCGGTTTTAGTAACCAGGCATGTGAAGTCATATTGCTGCATGATAATGCTCGCCCGCACATTTCTTCATCAGTCATTAAAAAAGTTAAGGAATTAAACTTTGAGACATTGCCACATCCAGCATACTCTCCAGATCTGGCTCCGACGGATTATCACTTATTTCGGCACTTGAGTCACTTTTTGGAAGAAAAAAAACTTTTCGGACCAGCCTGAAGTTGAAACATCCTTTATGAATTTCATCGCATCTTTAAATAAAGACTTTTACAAAACCGGGATATACAGTTTAGCATCTCGTTGGCAAAAGTGCGTTGAAGCTGAAGGCGACTATTTTGATTAGATATTCTCGTTTTTTAAATAGTTAATAAAATAAAGATTTAGCCTATCTTATCCGCCATTTCATTTGCAACAACCCAATATATAAAAAATAAAAAAAACTTCGCACTTCAAAATTTATATATGTAGATTTAAAAAAAAACAAAATCGGTCAAGTACAAGTTTGTCTCCCATTCCGAGAGATTCATAGAGTTTTGCTAATTTTTCAAAAATTATAATTTTATAAATTCTTCCTGTAATCTTTACCAACTACAAAATTTTGTGAAACATGCCCATATGTTATATTAACAAGAAGACACTTCAAAAGCATTGAAATAATTATAAATTTTAGCAATTAGGGTTCCGTGACTCGAAAGGTAAAAAAAAAACTAGTTATCACTTTAAAATATTCATATAAGAATTAAAGACGAACCAAATTAGGTACTCCTTCTTATTTTTATATATCATATGGGACATCATTTGAAGGCGCTTCTTATGTGGAATACAAAAATATTTTTTTTTATAATTTTAAATAGCATCCCATCCCCCTTATTGGCGAAACTAGTGAACCTAAAATATTTCTTTGAAAATATGAATGACAATGATCCTGGCGAGATGTGATTTCAACAGGATAGCACTATGTGCCATACAGCAATATAAACCATCGAATTATTGAAATTACGATTTGGCGTAAAAGTGATTTACAATCCTGCCCCTGTAAATTGGTCTCCAAGGTCCTGTAATCTGACACCCCTCGACGATTTCCTATGAAGTTACGTGAAATCAATTTATAGTTATAAACCAGCAACAATTGACAACTTAAAAGACAACATTGTTTGTGTTATTCGTGACATACGGCTGACATTGTTCAAAAAAGTTACCTAAAATTGGGCTGACAGAATACGCTTCGTCAAGAACAGTCACTTTGGCCATTTGCCCGAAATCATTTTTAAATATTCAAATAATGAATTGCTCTTTCGAGTAACATAAAAAAGTTTTCATCAAAAGTTAAGTCTTAATGTTTTTTTTTTTTTTTTATGTTTTCTGCAACTTTAATGTAAAATGATTTCAACTTTGAAAGTTTATAAATCGAAAAAGCTTTTTGAATAAGTCATAATTTTGAGATGAATTTTGGAAAATATAATTAATAAGAAATTCTGTACATTATCCTGAACTGCTAAACTTTCGAATTGCTTAATTAACTCCTGCATTTAACGTTGCCCATAAATTATTCAATTACGACAGTGAGATTTTACTTCTTTATCCATTAACTGAAATTTCAGAAGAAGAAACAAAAAATCGCAACACTTTTTCATATAAAAGTACTTTTACTTTTCCAATAAACCTGGCAAATGCCTTGGATATAATCTGCTTTTAACGCGTCCCTAAATCGGTCCTACTGCCTACTCTCGAAACAAGCCTTGACCGTAAACAATTTATAGCGCAAAAGGGCCCTTTCATAAATTCGAGTAAACTTTACTGGGAAAAAGTTATTTCATTCCACTGACCCTATAGCAGAGGACCGGGCTATGGATCCACAAGCAAACAAACAAACTTCGTCTCGGTGTGAATCGAAAAATAAAAGAAAGTAAAAAAAAATAAAATGTTCCATCTCTTCTTCTCTCTGCCCGTAAAACAGCTCTAAACTCATTCTCTAGCTGGACGGAATTTAAGAAAATTAGTTATCGATTCTTTAGCTTCAATTTCGATTCGAATATGGGCGAAGCTCCCGCCATATCACAGAGCAGCGCAGCAGCCGAACAATAAAATTGTGTTCCCGAATGAATCAAACACAAGAATGAATTCTTGAGATTTTATTGCCCCATCTAAAAGTTTCTGTAAGGAAATGAACTTTATGTATCCTCCCACACCGTCGTCGTCGTCATCAGTGGGCAACACCTGAGAGACAATCAATTTATGATGCCCACAGTATTGAAATTTATAGATTTGCCTCGACGTGACAAATAAATATCGGAGAGGCGCACCTCTGGCAGAGAAATTTATCACCCACCTCCGGGGGCCAAAATACGATCTATCCCGGGGCTTTCAATCTCCAGCAGCGGGACCTCATTTAGTCGCCCCAATGTTCCAGCGAAGACGATGCCTATTAGCAGTGTCCGGGAATCTAAAATCCTGGAACTCATTGTCAGGGTATCGGGTTTCAGATTTTATTGGATCGCCCGCTTTCTATCCGTCAGGCTTTCTATCTAAATGGCCAACCGCTTTTTCCAGGTCACCTGTGCCCGAAAGTGACTATCAAGAGGCCCCATCCTGGGGGTACTGCGACATGGAAATAGAGGAGGCTCTGTTCTGTTCTATCTCATCCAGAGCTGCCAATTTGTATGCGATTTCTGAAGTTATTTACGGTTGTGGTCGCCGCAGTGTCCGGATGACCTCCTGCTGAGTCACCCTGTGACTCTTTACGCTAAATTTAATCCTAAATAGGTGCCGGATGCAATTTTCCCTGAATAGGATAGTTGATTTTTTTTTCTTCCCATTCCAGAATCCAAAGAGTGTCATTGTTCGCCCAATACTTTGGCCCGGAGCAGATGTCTCCTTCTGAAATGTCCCCGAATTTTATATGACCACACAAAGGTTATTCTTATGGCCCTTTTATGTTTCATAAACGAAAATTAACTTGCAGTAATTTGTCACATTTAAACCGCCCTTAGATTTACACACAGACTCCTCGGACTGGTCAAATTCCATCCAGACCCATCTTGGCTAAATTTTTGGAGAAAATGGGATATACTTAATATGTTAGTGTGCGAGAAACACTTTATTGTGGTGGGTGCTCCTTTCGCTTTTCACTGTGGACACCCGGGAGGAGGAAATTCAGAGGGTGGACGGATACATTCCCGTCCTCTAGGAATTGATCAGGCTCAAAATGCCCGAATATTCCCCGATTGAGACAACTAAAATGTAGGGTGGCCGGGAACAGATATCCAGGAGGCTTTGTTCGGATTTTCATCGCTCTGGCATCTATGTGACACGTGTTCTAGGCTGGGCCTCATCTCCCAATAGGGACATAAATCCAATTATTCCTGATTTCGTTATGCTTATTATTAAAGGCCCCAGCTTCGGATTGTGTTCACGATAAATGGCTGCCATTCGCCAGAATTCTGAGGGAATTTAATTTAAAGAAATGTACCGCGCCGTGCCGCGCCGGGCAGATGTTGTTTTGAATTTATAGAAAGTAAAGCGACAGATCGCTGGATGTGTAATTTGATTTGCTAATCAGTATATATTTTATTTTATAGGGGGATAGTTAACGCTTGATGTTGCTTCTGTTGTAATTTTGCACCCTACTGGTAGCATGGACAGGATAAGGGCTAGAAAAAGAAAAAAAAAAAAATATAGTGTCGTAAAAGTGCAGCCTTACTTGCAATTTCCCTCTAATTTTTTGTTTCATAAAACGGAGGGGTATTTCGTATTTCATTAGATCCTGTGGTGTTTTAATGATTCTCAATGAAGCGAATGGCATTTTTATGAGTATGATTAGAAGAATTTGCCCTTGATGTACTTTCTTAAAACATTGAACCAGGTCATGCAAGTCACTAAGCAATAAAATGAATTTTTACTAGGGTTGTATTCCACTGCATGGGGAGAAAATTTAATAAAGAACACGCACTGCATTTCAAAGAGGTATGTGAAATGAAATTCGTATTTGAGGGATTACAAAAACCTGGAAAACTTGAAAATTGGAATACTTTATTACGGGGAAAAACAACTAAGGAATTTATTTATTTATTTATTTACCGTCCCTACAAATTACTTAAATAACTTAATAATAATTCTACTATAATACACAACTAAATGTTTTATCGTCAGGACTAACACAAGTAACAATTCGACTAAGTTTCATCCCTTAATAATTAACCCCCAAGGTGTAAGAATTAATTTTAAAAATTTTGAAAAAAACTTAATATCTCTTGAACGCGTTGACAGATTTGGATGGGATTTTGACATGTTATAGATGTCACTGAGGCGCATTACAGAAAAAATCAGTGGAACTGAAAACTGAATATAAACTAAAAGAGTAAAGACCCAGAGAAAAATATATATTGTATAAAACTATGCCAGAAAGTCACAAACCATTTTTGCGAATTTGTCGCAGTCATAACCTACAAAAAACAAATAAAAATCGACATTTTCTTTTTTTAGGTGTCACGCTGGTGGAAAAAAATCTGGAAAAAATATATGTTATAAAAATCTATGTTAGGAAGCTATAACAAAATTTTGGTGATTGTACCAAATTTTAAATTGGCTGTTTAGGTTATATTCAGTTTTCAGTTATTCAGATTTATGATAAAAAAAACTCAAAAATTATCAATTTTTTGAATTACACGTATTCTTTTTCTGATTTCAAGCATTTTCTGTTCTATAAATTTTTTTGTAAAGTTGATCCTTTTCGTGTACAAAAATCCACGAAGTTTTTTATTACCTTGCTGTACAAAATGGCCATTTTGCACAAACCTAAGCAAAGAAAAACTTTCAAAACCATGGTTTAAGAAAGTTTAGACATTCGGACCGCGATTTCTGATGGTTACATAATCATTCAATAGCAGCAACGTCAAGATAATCGACTATGAAAAAAAAAGACTAAAATCAGCATTTCTTTTAAAAAATCCAAAAAATAATAGGGCTTTTGAAGATTTTATGCAAAACAAATGCCAGATTTTGAAAGAGCATCCCCAAAAACCCCCTATGTACGATTTTGGAACATAATAGTCCCAATTTTCTATTCACATCGTACAATTGAAAGTACGTGCACAAATATCTCGTTTTGTGCGATAGTGGTTTAAACTCTACAATATTTTATTAGTAAGAAAAATAGTTTATAGTTTGAAAACTAGTTGAATAAAATGCTTAAAACATTGAATAAAAATATTATGAAAAAAAACTATTTAAATAAAATTATAAACTGAGATTTCAACATTTTAATTATAACAAAAATATTATAGTGTTTAAATACAAAATAAAACCATATTTCGTTCTGACTGCATTTAATCCTGTGTCGGGGATTTATCCAAGGATTTGAGATTGCAGCCAACTTTTCTCCTTGTCTGCATCACTTATTCATTTTCTTAGCTTCTCCAGAGTCACTTATTCATGCTGCGAAACTGAATTATTACAGGACATTATTTCCATAATCTAAGTACTCATAAAAACACTTAAACTTTCTCAGGATATTCACAATTTAAAGCCATTGTACGTAAAATTCCTTAAATTTTAAATATTTTCTGTTTCATCGTAAAACAGACCGCCCAGAAAAACGGCGAATCATGCCACCTCAGCAATTAATTTTTGATTCATTTCATGCCATCAAAAAATTCAAAAACTGGTGATTCATGCAAAAATAATTTCGTTGTGCTTTTTTTCACGTTTTTAAATCGCTTGACAGAAAGCCCCCTGTCCATTAAAACAAATTTATTCCCATCATCATTCGTACCATCAGGCGGGCGGTGATATCCGCGGATGATAATTTTAATAAATGCAACAAATAATCACCTTACCTCAGCGGTCAGCTGGGCTATTTTGATTGAGTTTTATGGGTGAAACTAACTTTTAGCCTAAATCTTATCCGAAACGAGAGATATTACGAATTTACGAAATTCCAGCATGATTGCCAGCTAAAGTCCACTTTTCCTCGTCAAGATTGAGATAATTAAGTTCTTCATTGGGGAGATCTTAAAAGAAGCTTAATATCGGTCCAGCGGAGAAAAATGTCCGGCCATAAAACGAAAGACAAAATCATTTAGAAAGTCACAGCAGTCGCCGGCTGGTTGGCTTCCTTCCTGTGTGCGAAGATAAGATACAAAGATACACCACACCTACGTCTTTGAGTTAATTGCCCGCTGGGAAGGGCTGCAGTAAATCGCCCCATATTAGTTAAGAAAAGGAAAAATTTTCATGCTACCATAGTCAGCAGGTAGCGTGGTCTTCGTGTTTTTTTGTCACTCCAACCCAACTTCCCAGGAATATTCCCATTGAAAAAAAATGTGAAGGTGTCTTTTCAAAACAAACCGAGCGGAATAAAATACTCAGACTTGCAAGAAGGAAAGGTCGGATGTAATTGCTACCAAAAAGAGAATTACTTAAAAGAAATAACGAAACAAATCTCTTTAGTGCGGAGTTCCCAGGCGAATCAATCATAAGCGGTTGATAGACTGCGATGGGAAGATGTTATAATTCCTGGATATCTTTGAGATGTTATTTTTGTTTTTCTTAAATGGTACCCAAACTAATCACTTTTGATATGGAGATGGGCGATCTAATTTGTTTTGGTCGTGTTTTCCCTTCGTTCTGATTCATTTTTGGAAACTTAATCCGGATGTGCCGCAGGGCAAACATTCCCCATTGCATCAGTCATGTGTTATACATTTTGCGGTCACGTTGATCAGAATTTATGACTCGTTTCAATTTATTTTAATTTTTTTTGATCCTTCACCGCATGTGCCACTCTAATACATTTTTGGTGTTGTTCCGTGTTCGTGGTTTTTACACCACAAGATACCCTAAATTCTTTTATAAAATCCAAAAATATATCCACATACGTAGGTAGCTATTTTTATACTTCTTTATGTCAGGTATGGTAACAAAGGTTTGACACCTTGTGTGAGGGTGAAGTGCTTACTAAAAACAATTGAATACAACTTTAACATAAATACACTGAGAGAAAAAAAATACTGAAATACTAATATTAAACTACATCCAATTCCCACGACAACAAAAGTATTATAATAAAAGTTACAAAACGGATTTTAGTACAATGTTTTGTAATCTCAGACGTGGTCAAGTATTCTATGTATTTTCCTATTATCTTGCTGTTGATATTTCTGCAATGGTCGAGCTAAATTTTACTAAACGTTTTATAACTGCACGGTCAACAATTTGAAGATAATTTTTAACCTATGAAAAAGATTTAAACCAAATTTACAATAAATTCAGCCTTTTCTAGTATCAAAACTTAAATGTTAGAAGCTTCAGATAACTTGTGTTTAACAACAAACTAGTACTTAAATATCTTTATTTTTATTGAGATATTGTGAAATTCTAAATCTAAACATTAAACCTTTAATTAAACACCCTCATTATTGAAACAAAGTCCTACTTATTACCCTATAACTTATGTCATCTGTCAAACGCACTACATGACATTTGGTTGAAATATTAGCAACAAGTGCTTTTACCTCCTTGAAAATGTCGATTTTCGTTCCAAGTAAACATCATTTGCGGGCAGTGCTATTACACTATTTTATTGCAAAGAAAAGTGCAGCGGAATCTCATCGTTTGCTTGTGGACATTTACGGTGAGTATGCTCCATCTAATACAACTTGTAAGGAATGGTTTTGACGATTACAAAATAATGATTTTGGCACTGAGGACAAAGAACATGGAAAACGAAAAAACCAAACAAATTTTAAAAAAGCTGAATTGGAAGCATTATTGGCAGAGGATTCTTGCAAAACTCAATCAGAATTAGCTGCAACATTAAATGTAAAACGATCAACTGTTCCAAAGCGTTTAAAAGCAATGGTAATGGTTCAAAAAGTTGGTAACTGGGTTCCATATGAATTGAAAGAAAGAGACATCGAAAATCGAAAAACAATTTGTAAAATGCTACTTCAAAGGCAGCAAAGAAAAGGATTTTTGCATCGAATAATCGGAGGAGATGAAAAATGGATATTTTATGAGAATCCTAAATGAAAAAAGCTTGGGTGAAGCCAGGTGAACTCTGCCCGTCACATCCAAAGAGAAATATTTACTGTGACAAGGTTATTCTCTGCATTTGGTGGGATTAGAGAGGTGTTGTTTATTATGAGTGGCTCGAACCCTCTCAAACTATTAATGGAGAA
Organism: Dysmachus trigonus; assembly: GCA_949715965.1. Classification (NCBI taxonomy): domain Eukaryota; kingdom Metazoa; phylum Arthropoda; class Insecta; order Diptera; family Asilidae; genus Dysmachus; species Dysmachus trigonus. The sequence goes on from OX454320.1 coordinate 89,528,300, forward strand.
GTTTACCGATGACAACTAATGCATTTGAAGGGAGCCATAGAAGAAAAACGACCAGAATGGGTGAATAGGCACAGTAAATTAATTTTTCAACAGGATAATGCCAAACCGAATACCGCACAAATCCTGAAAAGATATTTAGATAGACAGAACTGGGAAGTGCTACTCCACCCGCCATATTCGGAGACATAGCTCCTTCGGATTATCACTTATTCCGAACAATGCAGTAAAATCTTACGGGAGAACGGTGCACTTCATACGAAAGTATCAAAATGTGGATTGATAATTGGATCAGCTCGAAAGACCAGGATTTATTCATACAAGGAATACGTAAATTACCTGAAAGATGGACGAAGGTTGTAGCTGCGGATGGATCATACTTTGAATAAACTTTTCTTTAATTTTCTAAAAAAGCGAACGACGGAGTCATATTCACACACCCAATATACACGTTCTTCACCTTTATTATATTAGATAATTTACATCCAAACCAAGTTTAACCTTAAACCATAAAGTTTAAAACTATCATTTCTTATTATGAAACTACAAATTTACTACAAATAAAACATTTACATATATTTAACCTATGTACCTGATTTTTCATCACGAAAAATTAAAAAGTATTTTAACTTGGTAAGACGAAATTTAACAAGTACTAATCTTTCTATTAGAGTGTTGAGAAAACATTAAAGACAGAAAGGCAGAAACGCTATAAAAGTGAAAGGTTTATACGTAAATTAACTTTATTAGTGCATGACGCCCAGTTGTAAAACCATGTTTGACGCAAAATTAGTCGTTAGTGGAAACAACAAATTTTAAATGTTCCGGCAGTTTTTTTTTACGAATATAATTTTAGAGAAAATTTCTAGGTGCCAGAAAATGTGAAACTATAGTATATCTGTTTAAATAAATAATTATTGAAAATTAATCTGACCTTTCTACCTTAATTTTCACGTTAGAAATGTAAACTTCAAAATTTACAACAAAATTAATAACAAAATATTTGACTTTAACCTTTGTTCGATTTAAAAAGAAGATCTAACCTAAATTTTAAGGATTAATCCTATTTTTAACTAGACAAAGTATGAATGTTTTTTTATTTAGCAATGTTGTAATTTTTATTTTATGTCTATTTTATTTCAAAAAGTTTAGTCTATCTGATACAAAAAACTAATTTGGAAAATTCAGTGAAAAATGTGAGTCATTAATGATATAGGTATGTTTTTAAAATGAGAGCCGTCTGAACTAGCACAAATATCCAAACGCTTTCTGAAACTATTAAAAACACGTTCTAATGTTTCATGTGTAATCAGGTTCCCGGGGGTGGCAACCCTTAATTTTATTTGCAGAAAATCGATTTTTTTTTTATTCTTGCGTCACAAAAATAACAGTTTTAGTTAACAATCATTGAAAAATATTTTTTTAGATACGATTTTGAAAAATAAAGTTGACCTGTTTTTGCATTTTCGTAAAAAAAGCTCCTCAAGGGTTACCCCCTACCCCTAGCACTAATACGTAAATGATGTATATTCTTTCAAACATCAGTTTTTTCGTGAAAACCAGTATTAAGGGGTTTTTGGAGTCGCTGATTACGAATCTTATGTATTATTTTAATAACTCAAAATGGCGGATCCAACATGGCGGGGCGGACAAACTTTTAAAAATACACCAATTTTTATTTAACAAAAAAACAATAAAAAGTACCCCGTAAATGTGCGTATCCGCAGATAAAAAAATACGTGCCTCTTATTTTCCGATACTCTATAACATATTTCAATTTCATCAAACTCGGTGAAACACACCTGAGAACGTTTCCTTGTTAGTGTAATTGAAAAGGAAAATTAAAAAACAACACTTAATTATCATAAAATCACAAATTAGCCAAATGTGTATTACTTAGCTTTTGTATGAATTACAAAATTGTTTGCAAACATTAAAGATGCATAGTATGTGTACACACATCAATTATTAAACCGGATTTCTTGGAATTACTTCTTGAAATTACAAATCAGATGTATTAATTACAAAGTTTTTTGTTAGTCCCGCAGTGTATTTGAAGATAGATATATCATATCACATGCAAAGACATTTCAATTGCTTGTATATACAAATTTTAATAGGATATAGGTGAACCTTCTATAAAGTTTAAGAATGCTTTTCAATTCGTATGAACTCTGTTTTCTATTCGAACTTAATTAATTTGAGACCAATTACAAACATCAATTCAATGTACCAATGAAATGAAGCATATTGGAGTGGGGGACACGTGGAAAAAAAAATTAAAATTTTATGTTTCCCATATACGACACATACCTTTCAACCGAATACCTCAACAATATTAAAAATTTGAAAGAAGGCATCATTTGGCATTTCTTCGTCTTGAAAGATAATTTCGTGGAAACAAAAATTAATTATTTCAACTTTTCCTTCATGGGTTCTAATTTTTAACAGCTGCCTACACTTTTAAACAGGGTTTACAATATGGTCAAAGTTCATGATTTTCAGATGAAGAGAACTTTAAAATTTTAATCTTACGGAATTTTCATTTGGTAATTTTCAGGGATAAAGATTTCTAATTTGTAACCACATCTGACCACATATTTTACACGAAAAAGTTTGAAATTTATATTAAAGAAAAAACATTTTCTACTATGTTAAATATCAAATCAGATCAGCAACTAAATACCAAATCACGTTTGCCTTTCAAAGGTTAAGTGGTCTGATATTTCGTAGAAGCACATCAAATTCTAAAGAACTAAAGATGTAGAATTGTTTGACAAAGCGTTTTCTTACAAAAAATATTACCGAGTAGTAACATTTTTACGCTTGTCTTAAATCTTAAATTCAAGCATTTCTCACGATATTTATTGTTTTCCAATACCAAAACTCATTTCCACAGAGAACGTGCAAGTGCGATAAATCTTGACATAAATCTTAAAGAATGAAAGACCATCAAATCCTTAATTTGCACTCCATAAAAACCGATTGAAACCCACTTTTATGACGTCCACATATTTTTCTCGAACACGTTTTATGTGTCAGCGAAAGCACAAATCATTCTGTTCGCATCCATGCCGGATGCAGTAAAGATTTCCTGTCAATCCCTGCTCAATAACAGCCGAAAATCAGATATCATGACAGCATACACGACAGCTCCATAAATATGCCACTTTCACGCCTTAAAGATCCTTGCGATGAGATATAATACGAATCAAAACTTTTCATCCCCATCGGATCGAATCGTCTCATTTTCCCACCACGTATATGACGTATGACCCGTGGTGGGTATGTAGGGTTCAAATTGGAATAGTTTAAATTGTGTAACATTTCCAATTATTTAAACTTTTCGTCATAACCGCAAGGCTGTACAGATGGTTCAAAGTGGGAACATTCTGAAAATGTATAAATTCATTAGAGTTGTGCTCTCTTGAATATAAAACTCAATGTTCCTATTAATAACGAATGAATCCTTTTGCTTCATTACGAAATATCTAACTAGATTTAAACATTCGAAACACTTAAAAATTAGCGAAAGTTTTTTTTTCTGGGAAACTCCCATCAGGGAACTTTTAAAAATGTTTCCAGAAAAGTTGTGGATTTTAAAATGATATGCACATTGTTTTACAAAAAGTTATACTAAGTAGAAGTGTATGCATAATATTATCTCATCACTATAAAAAGTTTTTCCCATTGGTAACATTTTTGGAATTAGGCATTTATACCATTGTTTTTTCTTAGCATTCATTTATTACAAATTCGAAACAGAGAATTAAAAATATGATACCTACATAGCTAACGAAATATGATGGAAAAGCTCAGGAGACCAAGTATTTGGTAAAGCGTTTATCAAGTCGGTTTTGTTACCAATTACAAAACAAAAACCTCCTCCATATATTCGTATAATATGTTACATACATAATTTTTTGTATAACAAAATATTGTAAATGTTGTCAACCAAACTTCATAGACCGAGGTAGTTACGAGAAAAATTTAAAAAATTGAATTATTTTACTATTTAACTCTTAGTTCGAAAAATTGTGGATAAAAAAATATTAATGTAAAATAATGTACTTTTACACCCTGACATTTTCTTAAATATACTAAAGTACGCTCAGTTTTATTACTCTTTACCAATTCCAACGAGTGTAAAATTACCTTTGTAGCCCTCTACCTACTCAAAGCGCTAAAATTGGTAAATGCCTTAGTTATTTTTTAAACAAGATGACAAAATCATGCCAACTTTGTAACTTCCTTAGTTTGAAACTTTTAATAGGGCAGAGTGGGAGTAATGAATGAGACTTCAAAAGAGATAAATTAACAAAGCCTTACAGGATATTAAATACTCAAGCACATAAACGTGTATTAATTTTTGTCGCTATCTGAAAGTTTTTTTAATTTGCTAACTATCTTCAAAGAAAATTTTAAAAAATCGGTGTTTGTTTGTTGTTCTGGACATTTATAAAAATTTATATTTTTGTTGTCGAGTTCATATACTCTGAGTGAAGCAAACATACACTAAAGTATACATTTTATGTTAATATTTGTAGGTATAGTTTAAGATTCAGGTTTTCATTTAAATTACGTTTTGATTTTCTTCGATCTTATTTTATTTTCTTTAAAAAACTTTCAAAAATTTTCCCAAAAATATATTTGCTTTTAATATTTAATTCGGGTTTTTTTTTTTTTTAAACTATAAACGCTTTGTGTTTGTGAAAGAACTCCAATTGAAATTACTCATCACTTCTTCGGATACAAAATAGTGATTTTGACCATTTTTAACAATTCTTCGCAGTTCCAAAATTGCCAATTCTCCTTTATTTCAAAATGTCATTTTGGCGGGAAAAAATATGAAAAATTACTAAACATTTTACCTACTTTTGAAGTTTGACAGTTTGAAACTAAATAGTATGACGTACTATGTAAGAGATGGATAAAAAAGTTATTCAGGTGTCGTTGGAGCAGGTAAGAGTTCTCTATCTAATGACACTTTAGTGAACTTCATTTTAAGAAAGTTACAAACGATAAAGGTGAAAAAGTAATCCAATACATGAAACTTCACTTACCCCCTAAACGGTGTATTTAACAGGGGACATTACGAAGCTATAGTCAAAAAACCAGACTTCTGCAAAGTATCAAATTTCAAATACTACGAGTAGGTCAGCAGAACTGCATATTGCATCTACTTCTCAGTTCCACTAACTTGTACTTAAATAGTCAAACTTTCGTAAAGTGTCCATTTCTTAATTTGAAAGTTGAAACCAGTTTCATTTTTAATTCAGCATCCCTAGAAAAATGTCAAGTGAACCTTCATTTTTTGTTTTTAAAGCAAAAAACTAATAATAAAAGTTTTTCACGAAATAACCTGCAATAAAAGCAAAACTTTCAGGAATCCACCTTTACAGTGAAAATCTACAAAACTATTGCACATTTACCGCAAATAGCCTTCTGGACATGGCAATATTTATACCCTTATGAAGTTTTCATGCAAATTTTTCGGAAAAGTTGGCGGTGCACCTAGAGCATGAAATTCCATCAAGCCGAGGTAAAGTTATAAATTAAAAACAAATTTTCCAATTAAGTTGCAACGAATTTGAATAACTTAATTGAGAGACGAAAGCACGGCGACCGGTGTGTATGTGTGGTGTTTTTATATGTTTCCCATATATACACATATATAGGCCCATCGCGACGAGTACTGACCGGGTGCCGCAGGGGTCTGTCCTTGGCCAGTGCGGTACTGCTATCGCCCCCCGGAATCAGATTAGCCCTAATGGTAAGGATGAAGTGTTAACACACCCAATGTGCAATAAACGCCACAATAAGCTCGTAACGAGCATTAGAAATGCAAATGAGCGAGTCCATTTAAATGGCGTCGCGGCGGTGGGTGGACGCGGCCGCGGTTCAGCAGTTAAAAACAGATTGGTGGACTTACCGGTGTTGAATATGGATGGGCAGTTAGCCGTATTCCGTCGGCCTCCAGCTGCTGCCGGAGGATTATTTCGAGTTCGCTTGGCGGCGTCTCGCAGAGGATTTCCGTGCTGCCGGTCAACGAGTTCGGGTCATTCAGCATAAAGTAGACGCTGGCAGCGCCCTTCTCGCGTAACTGACGAATGCTCTTGAGCAGCTTGTGCCGATGGCCGGGATTGACCACACCGATGGCGTCCAGATCTGGATCGCCGACCTGCTTGCAAATCTCTAAATCATCGTATCCATTGTCTAGGAAGCTCTCGGCGTATTGAGCGAGTCCCAAGGCTCGTAACCATTCGCACACAATGTTGCTGACCGCCATTCTTGGATATATATATATTTATTTATATATGTATGTATATATAGGGCGACCTCAACTGTTCCCGGATGTTCCCGGTAAATTCCCGCCTATTTAAAATCAATTGGCGATTTGACACGATTTGTCGCACCGACCAAAAGATATTCTATCAATTGTTTGCGATTTTTATATTTATATTGGCTGCGATTCTACACTTCGTCACTCAGTTAGAACACACGACGGTTGCGACGACGGCGACAACGACAACGACAACGGTCCGATTTGGTCCTAGCGATGCCATTTCACTCGTGCAAACACATATGTGCAAGTGTGGCCGGCCCCTTTAATCAAATCAATTTATCGAAGAGGGCTGTTTCACCTCTCCGATTTTCATGACCAGGTCCTCACTTGATGATCATAATGAACGGGTGTGAAACACACAGCATCCAGCTTTCGCCTGAAAATATACAAAAAATAATATACAATTAAAAAACAAGATTTTTAAAAACAACAATTTATTTAAAATATCGAAAATTCATAATCCACTACCCCAAAATCCCCAAATATGAAATTTAAATCGAATAGAACTAGATATAAGCGATTAAACTTCATCCGCCATATTGGAGAACCCATCTTGAAATTTTATTATAAAGTATGTTAAAATGTATTGTCATCGACTTTTTAAAGGTCTATAGAATTTCAACTCAATCGGGTAATGGCAAGTAGTAGAAAAAATTATTGCAATTTTTTAGCCGGCCAGACCTGACATAGGTATTCTGAGAAAAATTATCCACATTATTTAGAAAACCTTTTCAAAGCCACAACGAATTAATTCCCCATTTTTAAATAGACCTTCTTATAATCTTCTCACTTATATAACGCATTGGCTCTTTTGTTTGTTATATTAGACGACGATCAATTTTTTGGTAAAATTTTATTAAGAAATCATTATTTACAATACATTACAAATATGGCAAAACATTTTTACAGAGAAAATAATTGTGTTAAGGATCTATTAATAAAAATGGATTAGTACATGTAATATAAAAAATGTTGTTCAGCTTAAAAAGTGAACAAAAGCTCAGTTTTAATTTTTATGTAGAAAGACCTGAAGGTTTCTCTACGTAAAAATCGATAATGTACTTTTGCTTGGTTGTGAGATTTGCTTGGATAATGAGCTATTTAATTTTTGGTAAAGACCATTCATAGCAATTGTCTTTATATGAAAAGAAATCCGCAAAACCCCCTTTTGTTGACCTCCAAAATAAAACACTTATATTTTTTAAGTCTGCTGTTTCATAAAACACTCCAATGCTCCTTGTTTCAAAACTTAGATGATTTTAAGATAAATTTACACATCTAATGTTTTTAATTATGAAGGATCTCTTTATGTTTTAAGAAAATTTCAGTACATTTGGAAAGATTCAGTAAGAAAACTGTATAAAAATGCATTAATATGCATTTTTTATTGAAAAATTATAGGGAGTTTTTCTGTGTACAAAACAAGGGAAGCTAGATGATATGCAATATATATACAATTTTTTTATTAGTCCAATAGCTTTTCAATCTATCGGACTAATATTCCTCGAATTGTGTAAATTGCAAATGACCCTCGGGATGAAAATGTAGAATATCCAATATTATGGACCTGCACTAGAAAGCATTTCATGTTCTTCCCGATGGGGGAACAGGGTGATTCATGAATGCCAAGGAATGGCTGCATCAGAGAAGGAATGCTATGAAAATATCCCATGGGTGCAGTGAATCAAAGGTATTAGAATTCACCGAATATGGGGTGCTTTCCTGTACTAATAAAAGAATAATGCTTGGGTGCTCCCACGTTTTCCTGCCAGGAGTTATACCTCTACGGCAACATTAGTTTTCTCGTCCTCGTTTCTAAATAGCTTTTGTATTCTTGAATAATAGGAATAGGGTCTGGAAAACTGTGGGGAAATTCGCAATTACTGTTTCCTTATAAATATCTTGTATCTTGAGGTGCTTGCTTTTTATGCGAAGTTATATAAATTAAATAGGAAGCCTTGAAGATGTACATGTAATTATATAGACATATAACTTCGCAAATTAAACAAACAAAAAACTGGAGTATAAGAAATGGTGACGAATAAAAATATCTGAGAATATGGAAAAATTAAAAAAGAAAATCATTTAAGTGCAAGTTTAACCACAAAAAACATTTTTAAATATATGTTTATTTCAAAATTTTTTTCAAAATTCAAAGTTATAAAATTTAAAAACTTTAACAACTGTTAAAACTAGAAAGAAGATCTTAGAAAAAGTAACTATCGTAATTATAATCTCTTTTTTATCAACTACAATTTTAAGAGATATTTTAAATAAACTTTTTAAGATGGTATGAAAAATATTCGTGTATTGTGTGTTTTGGAAAGTCAAATTAAAAAGACACTGTCCTCCTGTATTATAAAGGGTCATCCAAAAAACGCGCCTACATGTTTCTTTTAAATAAAACACAAACTATTTGCAATTTTTTCAAGCTGTTTTTTTTTATTAAAAGTATGATCCATTACAATTATAAGTGGAATAGAATATCATTCAAATGTCCACCACGACTGCGTCTGCAGGCATCAATCCGAATATCGAAATTTTCAATGACTTTCCGACATGTTGCTGGTGTTATTTCACGAATTGCAACTTGAATGTTGTTCTTTAGATCATTAATTGTTTGTGGCTTGTTAGCATACACTCGACTTTTCAAAAAACCCCACAAAAAAAAATCTAATGGTGTTAGATCACATGACCTTGGAGGCCAATTGAAATCTGCATTTCGTGAAATTACACGTTGAGGAAATTTTGATCGCAAAAACGTAATGTTTTCTCGAGTTGTGTGACATGTAGCACCGTCTTGCTGGAAGTAGACGTCAGACACATCAATATGACTCAACTGTGTCCATAAAAAGCCTCTCAACATTGATTGGTATCGCTCAGCATTCACAGTAACAGCATTTCCAGCATCATCTTCGAAAAAAAATGGCCCAATGATTCCATTTGCCCAAAATGCACACCAAACAGTAACTTTTTGTGGGTGTAGAGATTTTTCATGAATAACGCGAGGATTTTCATCACCCCAGATACGACAATTTTGCTTATTGACGAATCCATCCATTGTGAAATGAGCTTCATCACTAAACAAAATTTTGCTTGAAAACAATGGATCTGTCGTTCGTTGTTCAATAATCCAACTAGCGAAATTACGACGTTGTAAATGGTCTCTTTCTTTCAATTCCTGGGTTAATTGAATTTTATAAGCGTGTAAATGCAAATCTTTATGCAAAATCCTCCATAAGGAGCCATAAGATATGCCCAATTCTTGCGAACGACGCGAAATTGATGTTGTCGGTTCATTTTCAACACTTTCACTAACAGCAGCAATATTTTCATTTGTGCGTACAGACTTTGGTCTTCCACTTTTTGGTTTATCAGTAACACAACCAGTTTCTGCGAATTTTTTCACTAATCTTTGAATTGAAGATTGATTTGGCCGATTATTTACACCAAAAAAATCACGAATTTTGCGATGGGTATTTTTCAAAGAACGCCCATTTTCATAAAAAGTTTGAATGATGTAAACGCGTTGTTGCAATGTGTACCTGTCCATGGTTAAAATTGTACTACCTTCTAATAAAACAAAATGGCTTATGTCATTTGAAAATATGTCACGTGTAAAAATTATGTAGTGCTGACATCTAGGCGTCACATTTGGATGACCCTTTATATATATAGTGATAGAGTATTAAAGTGAAAAAAATTGTTTTTTCCCCCAAAAAATATACTTATTTTGCTTTTCAAATTTTTATATAATATAAATATAACAAAAATTTGAAGGTGGAACTCAGAAGACGATTTTTGACTTTTTCTTAGAAATCTCTTACTTAACTTTGACGTTCAAAGGAAACGTGACCTGACTAAAGAAAAATTTTAGCATACCCTGTTATATCCTTTTCCCGCTCTAAGAATGTTGCAGAATACATTAAAAATTGTCTACAGAAGACACTCACTTTCCCTTTGATCGTCCAAGTTAAGTTCTAAGATTTCTAAGAAAATGAGAATTTTGAGGGCTTTCTCGAGATAACTAATTTCAAATTTACAATTAAAATTTAGATACTCAATCTGGCAAAAGACAATTTTCAACGTCAAGAAATCTCCGAGAATAACCTACCTGTTGTTACACCTAGAACGAACTTACAAATCTGGGGAAAAATGTTTATAAAGTCGTTGGCAAGGAAATTGCAGACATATGGCAATCAAGATAGAAAATTAGTTTTTTTTCCCAATATTTGCTATAATAATGAAAACTAATTTTCTGAAATTTTGTATATCGAAAAATAAGTTAAATCTAGTAAAAGAAAATTCTTTCATTTCTAAATCACTGACTCTTATCAAACAGCCTTCGTTACCTCTACAATTTTAATTTCGCCTTATCAATAAGATTTCGTAATCTGAATCAGTGATGTCTTGAATAGCTACAAAGAAGTTTTTATTTAGAAAATGGCAAAAGTTCAACTTGCTTACAATTTCACAGAAATTGAGGTGAAAATTCGCTTCAGCACAGAGAGTAAGAATCTGGTTTAAAGAAACTCAAGTAAAAGTTAGCAAATTTTTAAATTTCGGGAAAACGGCACCATCTATTAATTTAATAGTTCCAAATTCCATTATAAAAAAAATAATTTCCAATAACTGGCAAATTAAATCATTGAAGACTTCAAAAATATATGTTTTTCAGTTTTTTTCAGTTAATTTAATACGGCTTTTTTTTTGACAAATGTGCAAAAAAATTACTATTTTCCCTACTTTAATTCCAAAACTTGATAAATTTGACGAATAGTTCCTGAAAATGGATTTTATAAGTATACTAAAGGGATAGACTGGTCTACAAATTTTCGGAATGTATTTACTTTATATACTTTCAAAAATATACAATTAAATTGTTTGTGGTAAAATTCGTATTAAATCTTTATTTACGGCATTTTTCTCGAAAATTATTATTTTCGTAGGTCTATTGGTTTTAGCTGAAATACATATGCATATTGCTCTGCACAATATAGGCTTTCGTCTCTTCCAAATTATCCCCATAATTTCAAAATTTCACATTTTTAAATTAAAAAACGAAAAAACTGTGACGGTAAGAGAAAAATCGTAGCCAGTTTGTCAATATGAATTGGAAAATAAATATGTACGACTATTATATTCACGCAAATTTTGTATATGGGACGTTTCACGCAGAACGGATCACCTGCATACCCAAAATTGGTGTTAATGAACCTTGACGTTCAAGATATCAAAATGTTCGTCTGGCCAAGAGCTTTCGGAAAATGACCGGTGAAATTTGAATTTGAATTAATAGTGAGAGGCGAAGGGACTCACTAAAAACAAGCACCCCAAAGGGAGTAGAAAACTACTACGTCTACGTCATCACTTCTGGGTCTAAGAGTCTTCTACTAACAAATTTTGTCTGTCAACTTGGATCCACTATTTTGAATTTTGCAAATTTGACTTCAGATTCATAATCAGCGACCCCAAAAACCCCCGTATACTGAATTTGGGGAAAATCGGCTCACTTTTCACAATTTTTGCCGCCATCTTGGATTCGCCATTTTGAATTTTGTAAATCCAAACCCCGCATTTGTAATCAGCGACCCCAAAAACCCCCATCTACCGAATTTGGTGCAAATTAGTTGATTTCTAAAAATTCGTCTACCATATTGAATTTTCGACCGCCATATTGGAACCGCAATGTTGGAGTTTTTCATTCAAGCACACGAGCTTTTATAGGGTGTTCTTTAGCTACAATTTGAACCAAAAGCCAACCGGATCGGTCGCGTTTATTTTTTTCTACAAGCTTTTTTTTCCGTATACTCAAATTTTTTCCAGCTTCCGGCCGCCATATTGGAGACGCCATATTGAATTTGGGATTTCGCCGGCAATTTTTGCAAAGCTCTTGTCCAGACGAACATTTTGATATCTCGAACGTCAAGGTTCATTAACACTAATTTTGGGTATGCAGGTGATCCGTTTTGCGTGAAACGTCCCATATATATTAATTATATTATGGATTCTAAGATTCATGATTTCATAACTCGTAATTTATTGAAAATCCACAACAAATTTTGCTAGGTATGTGAAAATTTAATCCTGAGACTCCTAAAAGAATAAAAGGAAAATTACTATCTGTAAGATTTCTTTCTAGATTTAATCTTTTGCTATAATATTGTATATTACTCCTCGCTATAAAAACTTTAAGTCCAAAAGGATTATAACAAGAAACATCTTCTAAGGTTCGGATCAATTACCCCATTACAAATGACTTTGTTCAACTATGCCCATTGCAATTTGGAATGTAGACAAAGTCGAGAGACAACTTTCCTAAGTAACCTCCGTGGTCTCCCCGAGTGTGTATGCATTGCATTGCATCGTCGAATGAGCCGAGTTATAACTTTGAGATGGCAATGGACGGGTTTAGTTCCGCTTATCGAAAAACATCTTGAGACTGTCGATGGATGAAATGCAAAAATTACAAGAAATCGACATAAATTTACTGCCGTTAAAGTTATCCACACTAATGAGGAAAAAATTCATAAAAACATCAAAAAGGAAGGGTTATGTTACTCGTAAAGCATTTAACAAACATCAGAAATGATGCCGCGAAGTGAGTCATACCTAGCGAAATGTGTCGAAAATGTCTGTAAAGGTTGCGACCACCTGCTGTTTTCTGAAAGATTAACTATAAAGAGCCGTCATGTGGAGGTGCATTCATATGTATATACAAAAGGTTTACTTATATAACGACCGTCCACACCGATGTCTGCCGATTCAAGAATTTTAAACGCGAATCATTGATCTTTCTGGCTCTGGTCTGGACCGTGGACACCGTCGACCGTCAACCGGTTGGGTCTCATGTTACCTGATAGCCATGGCAACTCTTCTTTTTAATGAGTCCCGGGGTCTCTGCTGGCCGAGGCACATAAATAAGGACTGTTGGCTGGATGGAGGATGGCACGACTTGCGAAATAAAAGTAAAATAATAATAATAAGAAGAAGAAGAAGATGGAGATGGAGATGAAGATGAAAATGAAGAAGCAAAGAGACCCACCAGAAAATGTGTACTTGGAGTTTTTGTGCTTCACTGTAATGAATAATGGCACACAGCGTTGAAAGGGAGTGTGCGGGCGGAAACGACAACGATGGCGCTGAGCCGGAGAGGCGCAATTAAATGTTAATCGCTTATAAAATTTTCCACCACCGAACGGTAAAGAAAGATCTTTCCGAGAAGAATTTAACACTTATAAACTTTGCAGTTTGATCTCGGTTCTGAATGGGATCCTTCTTAAATGGAAACGGTCTGCGATACCGTCCCTTTTCCTTCTTGTCGTGTTTCCTTTCCTTTTTTTTTTCTTTGCTTGAATTAATTCAACAACATTAGGGCTTATGACTGACCTCCTCCAGTCGGCTTTGAGCGGAGCATAATTAAAAAGGAAGAAAAGCAGTAAATACAGGCGCTGCTGAGAGCCAAGCTCCAACTTCCTGAGTCGTCAGTACAGGGGTGAGCAAATGAGTTTCCAACTCGTTATTGGGCAATGACCACATCATGGGCCCTTCACGGATGTTCACCTTCACCTAAAGCTGCAGCCTACTTCCGCAAAGTAATTCTCTTAATAGATTTTTTGTACTTAACGGTTATTTCGTGTACTAATTACCCCTTGTAGGTAGCAGAAACAAGTCTCTAATTGCCACGGCATTCAGTCCAACTCTCGCCGTTTTAAGGGTCGTTTTCCGCCTTGTTTTCCAACAACAAAAACATAAAAAAAATTCCATTTCAACATTCGAACGCTGGATGTGTATTTCGATAAATTCGAAAACGACCACCTAATTAAATTGCTTCTTTTCGCCAAACGAGCAAAAATCAAAGCTCTAAAATTATCTGTTCATCTCCCAGCAATAAAATTGATTTTTATTTCGAATAAAAATAAATTTTTGTATCCGTAATACAGGTGCTACACTGCAAAAAAAAAAATGGTATATTTTCTGTCCAGGTGTTAAATAGAGAGGAAATAAACTTTTGTAATTTATTTTGGGATTTGTGTGTGAATTTTATGATTGCCTGGAAAGTATTTGATTGGGTTGTTATTTATCTATTCCGATATGCACCAGTTTGCAAATTAATCCTTTTAATTATAACCAATATTTTTTTTTTGTTCTGCTCGATCGACCATAAAGTCAACTTATAATTTGCATATAGTTTCCTTAATTAAACATTTCAATGAACGCCATTTTCCACATAAAGGTTATTTTGCTAATCGAATATGTATTAATTACAAGTGAGTGTTTATGATATAAATTAAGATAAACTGAGACCTAAATTTCGAACAATTCTTCTACCACATACGACTTTATTTATTTATTTATTTATTTATTTATTATTACCTTATTTTCATTTATCGTTAAGTACATATATATTTACAGAGTCAATTTTTTAGCTTAAAGAATTGAGATTTCCCTATTTTTATTTATCTCTGCACCTTCGATATTTTAATTAAGGAAGTATTTGTTATATACGGCTTTATAAACTTCTAACAATGTTTGGAGCTGAACTGAGATACATTTGACGATTGGTACTAGTTCATTATTAATCTTAGACATTAGTCCACATTTTGGTATACTTACAAAACACGAAAATGTTGTTTTTGAGAATCTACACTCAGAGAAAAAACAATGCGAAATGCTACAAAATGCGATTGATTTCATATGTTTCACCTATAAAAAGGCGCCATTCGCATTTCTTGTCGATTTTACATTGTAAAATGCAACGCGAATGTGTAATTGTAAAAGCAATATATAGCAAACGGTGAACTTTGGGTGCGTTTTTCTCCGCTACTACTGGGCATTGGACGGAAATATTTTATGTCTAGTATACCGACATGAAATACTACTACTAGGCAAAATTTCATTCAAATCCGTTTCCCCAAGGTCGTGCCCCTCCTTGTCAGATGAATTCAAGTGTTCGCTGTCACTTCACGAAAGAGAATGACGAAATTACCTAACCAAGTGAACACATATTGTCGAAATCACCAATGCTCAACGAAATTGCATAACGTGACAATGTAAAACTTACAATGCAGTCTATTGCAAATATTTTTCGTTGATGATTTCAAAAGAAATATTGTAAAGTTCATATCGTCAGATGTTTCTATTGAAAAATCATATAAAATCGACACAAATTTACTACAAATTTATGCTTTTACAAAAACAATGTAATTTTAGCAATTTCTATATCATTTTATAATGAAAATTGTACTTAGAGACCAAAAGGGCCAAGTTTTTTGCATTAAAAAAATTCACAATATTTGTTGTCGATTTTGCATTGCGATTTTTCTCTTAGTGTAGCGATTTTAGTAAAGATTAACTTCAGAGAAATTATTGTTGGATAATCATTGTCTGACATGTAAAACTACTAACAGCTCAGACTAAAAAAGTAACCCTACCCATCAGAATTATAACTAATTTTCAGATTTATTAAATAAAATTCTAGATTTTAAATTATAGTTGTAATTGTTGCGATGTTGCAGTGAGATGTGGATCTCAAGATCTCTTTGGGTCTTTAAGAAAAAGTCAAAGGTATCCTGGATACTGTGAGGTACATAAATAATATCCCACCAAAATCCAGGTAATACCATACTCATGAATTTTTTAAATGTAAAATTTATACGGGTTTTTAGTTGTCACTCGTTTGTAGTAATTTTTTCAAAATTATAGATTCAATTTAAAATTTAATTTTCGTTTACACAGCTTTACAGAATTTTTTGATCAAACTAAATTGTACGCAGTGAAAAGTAAGCTTGTTTTAATGAAATAAAGAAGAGTTTTTCCCTTCAGTTTAATTAAAGTACTTTTGAAACAATTTTCGTGTTATACTCTTCACAAAAACAGATTGATTAAAAGCCTTTACTCTTAGGTCGTTTCTTCTTAATTGTCAACTGTTGCCATACATTCCTCCATCCGAAGTGCTTGAGAAAAATTGTTTTTCAAGTTAGTTTCTCTAGAAAAAAACCTGGAATTTTTGCTACTTCCCAACTTTATTTAGACAGCAAATTGCATTTGATGCTATGACCAAAAAAAACATAAAAAACCCTAAAATGAATCAGACCAAAGTTACATAGCATGGGAATGGGTTGAAAAAAAAAGGATTTGTCGAAAATGAAACAACGTCGACACGCCAACATTTATCCTGTCACTTGGGGACACTTGAGTGCAAACACGAAACCCCGCCAAATCTAAACAAAAACATTTGTCCAGTGTTGAAGTCGTTGGTCGAGTGCATTTCACCGACAAATTCGCAGACAATTCATTTTCCTGGTTCCCAGGGCAAAACAATGGACTAGAAAACAAATAACAGGGAGGAGAAAAAAAATACAAAAATATACGTCAGAGGACGACCAAACATGAGCGAGAGAGTTACCCCCGAAGAGCCCTTAATGGGGCCCGGCCCGGCAACGACAACAACAACAACAACAGTTCGGAGCGGGAAAGGGCTGCAAGTGACACGCACTAGCCCTTGTTTGCGGTAGGGCTCGAAGACACGCTCTCCCTCCGCCATTATTATCGTTGCAAACAAAGTCGCAGTTGAATTAGCACGGAATCCGGCCGGGATTTGAAAGAATTTACCACTTTCACGCCCGAATCCCCCGACGGCGCGGGTGACGATAGCAGCGCGCTGTTTTTTTCTTTTTTTCCGCTGTATTTTTTTGCCAATCGCTTTAGTCGCGCACTGTGCTAGCAAATCGGCTTTTCCCACTCCGCCCCCCGCGCGCCACTTAGCCGCGATTCACCCACTCATTTTCACGCTGGCAGGGGCGGGGGGTGGGCTGAAGAGTGCGCTTGAAAAATCAATCTCGCGACTATACCCCAGTTACTTGCACCCTTTGACCCGCCGCGGTATATCGTACATAACACACACGACCGCACATCGAGCACGTCAATGGGTGCGCGCAAGAATGTGGGTGCTCTCTGCTCGCTGACAGCTGAACTCGCGCGCGGTGATGTAACACAAAACCCTAGCACGCGAGAAGGGTGCGCGAATGGGGCTGAGGAAAAACGGGGGGAGGGAGTGTCAATGGCCTCTATTATGACAAGCGGTTGCGTAAATACGGGGAAAACCCGATTCACGGCTAATAAGGAAACGAGACCTCTTCACCTTGGCCTGTTATAGGGCTAAGCGACTCGACTTTCCACAACCCTCAGCGCGATGAGCCCATCAGATGCGAATTTGGAAGGCTCTACTGCCACGTGTCTGGAGACCGCTTTTACTTCGTCAGCCCGCTTGAACCCGCTCGATTTTGAATGGATACAGGAAAACCGAAAAATTTCAGTACCAGCCCGTCTAAGGCACCGATCGCAATTAGTGGCAGCATATTCGGGCCACGACGAATCACGGTAAGGTCCCCTATCTTCTTGACACGCATCACTGATGACTTGGGTGCTATTGACACAGCGGCCTTAAGCGCGTACAGTAAGGCCGGGGAACCCCGAAAATTCTAAATTGCCGCCATTCATGAATGTCACATTAGTTAATTGCCCCGGATCAAGTATTGTGGCGATTCAATGACTGCGACATCACGCCAGTCTTTAAAGGCAGCCGCAATAATAATTTAAGATTTATGCCCCCGAGGCAGCGGGCACAGAGGCAACGGGCAGCAAGAGAAGCCTGCCTGCCTGCGGTTGCGGTCGATTTAATAAATCTCGCGTAATGAACACTCACCGCCCGCGTCCCCAGCCCTCGCCTCTTCGAATGTATTGTTGAATATCGAACGAACGGAGGTAATAATTTCCATCTTTTTTCTAGATAAGAATTTTTTTTTTCCGGGTCTCCAACTTCTCAAGTTTGCTGAGTCCAAACGATAAGAAAGAGGGCTCCAATGCACAAGGGCGACCAGATGAATGGAATTTTCATTGCTTTGAAGAAAAAAATTTTCAATTCGTTCAGAAAAAAAAATTTTCAATTATTACAACGTCCATGACTTATATTTATATACATACTATATATCTGTTATAGTCAAAGACCGATATATAGTCCTTCCGCTGCAATAAGTAGTCTATTCTAGGTTTGACCAACGCCTTTCGTCAAACCTCGTAATAGATTCTAGTTCCTGGTTTTGACTGATGTGTTTTTAATTAAAAAAAAGGACTGACTAAACTAAATAGTCGAACATCAAAAGTAAAATGATTTGTTTTATTGATATTAACCCTCTGACTGCCAAAGACGTATATAAACGTCCTATCATAGTCATCAATATGTACGAAAAGCGTATATTTACGCACTCTCATGTTTTCTGTCCCAATTGAGCAAACACTGTACCTAATATTAATTGGCTTTAAAAAACAAAATACTCTTCCAAATTATGTAAATGCAAAAGATCTAACTTACGCTTCTTGTTAAAATATAGAAGAATAATTTTGTTGATTTATATTAATTAAGTATACCAATCCTTTCCTTTTAATTTTAATATTTATACAATATGATGCATACATCATGCTTACTTTCTTACTCTGACCTATAATGGTACAATAATTTTAACTGATTTTAAATAATTGTTTTAATAATTTTAATTCAATAAACATTAAATATCTAAAAATTATGTTTTTTTAGAAGTCTAAACATATTCCCATACCTACATTTAGGTAGGTTTAGGTTCTGACTAGTCAAACGCCGATATTATTATTTTGTATTTCGGCCTTTGACTGACCGAATTTGTCTCTCCTAGGATTAAACATAAAACACACAATAGGAATTTGACTAAGACCTCTTGTCAAACCTAAGGATTGGCTAGTCAAACCAAAGAACACCTGACTATAACATATGTATTGATTAGATCACTCTTGATGAAAGATAAATAAAAATTAGTATAAATCCAAAAATAACTCTAAACTTTGGCGGATTAAAAGTCTTTTTTTCGTTTTTAACAACGCCTTTAGATGTTCATTTAGGGTGCTAAATAAGAGTCTGAAAACGATTTTTTCATCACCTAGAGTTCTCAGAAAAAAATAGATCTAAAAAATATATCAGATTTTAGCCATTTTTACGAAACTAACGAAATAAATTTGAATTTTAAACTATTGAATGAAAATATGAATATCTTAAAAACTTCTATACTTATAACGTACGTGGATTATTTTACTGACATACATTCCTGAAAACTTGACTTTATCGGTTATAATAGGGGTACCGGTTAATTCGTGCGGTTTTCTAACAGATGGCGTAACTTGTTTTATATTCCAGTGATTCACCTTTCCAAATATGTGTTGGAAAGCTACTGTCATATAGTTTCAGAATCAGTATGTGTCATTTAGCTGAAGCGTAAACAACAATACTTTTTTTTTACTCTGAAAATGTCGAATTTTGTGCCGAATAAAGTGTTTTTGCGGGGAGTACTTCTTCATTACTTCAATATGAAGAAAAAGGCTGCCGAAAGTCATCGTATTTTGGTGGAAGTGTATGGTGTGCATGCTCTAGCTGAGCGTACGTGCCAGAAGTGGTTTGCACGGTTTAAAAGTGGCAATTTTGACTTGGAGGACGATGAACGGCCCGGACAGCCAAAAAAGTTTGAAGACCACGAATTGGAGACACTGCTCGACCAAGATCCATCCCAAACGCAAGAAGAACTTGCAAAATCACTTGGCGTCGCTCAACAAACCATTTCCGATCGTCTAAAAGCAATGGGAATGATCCGGAAGGTAGGCCATTGGGTGCCGTATGAATTGAAGCCAAGAGACGTCGAACGCCGATTTTTCGCGTGTGAACAACTGCTTCAACGGCACAAAAGAAAAAGTTTTTTGCATCGAATTGTCACTGGCGATGAAAAGTGGGTCCATTACGATAATCCAAAACGTCGGGCAACGTATGGATACCCCGGCCATGCATCATCATCGACGGCCGTTCAGAATATTCATGGCCTGAAGGTTATGCTGTGTATTTGGAGGGACCAGCTGGGTGTGATCTATTATGAGCTGTTGCAACCGAATGAAACGATCACAGGGGAAGTCTACCGACGACAATTGATGCGTTTGAGCCGAGCACTGTGCGAAAAACGGCCGGAATATGAACAAAGGCACAGCAAGGTAATTTTGCAACAGGACAATGCTCGGCCACATGTTGCACAGGTCGTCAAAACCTACCTTGAAACGCTCAAATGGGATGTCCTACCCCACCCGCCGTATAGTCCAGACCTTGCGCCATCCGATTACTATCTCTTCCGATCAATGCAACATGGCCTGGCTGACCAGCACTTCTCCAATTATGAAGAAGTCAAAAATTGGATCGATTCGTGGATAGCGGAGAAGCCGGCCGAATTTTTCAGAAAGGGTATTCGTGAATTGCCAGAAAAATGGGAAAAGGTTATAGCTAGCGATGGATAATACTTTGAATATTAAATTTGTAACCATTTTTCACAATAAAGCTTCAATTTTCGAAAAAAAACCGCACGAATTAACCGGTACCCCTTAGATAAATACTTTATAACTATAGCTTACTGCTCAAGCTTTTATACAAGCATCTTTTTTAAAACTTGCGAATTTTAATTTTTTGCGCTTGTTTTTATCGAAAATATTATCTAGGGAAGACTTTCGTTTTCGGTTGGGTAATCTGTAGATTAAAATATTAAACAGTGTTTATTTTACAGCACTTCTAAAAAGAAACCAGCCCATGGGCCACCCTTTATATATGTATACATTATACATTTATATTGCAAAATCTTCATCGATCTATTAGTAATATTTTAATATGAATAATTATTGAGAATACTTAAAGGGTCTTATTTAGGAAAATCGGATTAAAAAGAAATAAACTACTACATACATTAAATATCTTTTGGGTTAATTACGAACAAAGATGGTTACAAGAGTTTTTATACGTAATTCGGCCACAAGATCCTAAGAATTTCGAACGTTCGCTTAAATGTAAAAAAAGAGAGAAAAAATAATTAATTAAATAATGAAAGCAGCCACGCATAAATCGCTTAAGTCGAAATCTATTTCTCACAATTTAATCATGAAATGTGATATTTTAACAGCGAATCGCCCAAATCGAGTTCCACACTTTATCTGATGCCCAAAATTGACTTCCATTCAAGAACAAAAATCCCCACCTCACGAGCAAGGAGTAGGTGTGAATAACGGCGCACCGATGATGGATTCATAAATTTTTCTACTTAGATATTTTTTGCCCCCTTTTAATCAATGCTAATCCCCTAATAAGCCCCGCTGAGGTGTACTTTGTCCGATTCGATCCTAAGATTGATTCGCCCTCAGTGTGTCACCCACTGAAGGGAGGAGGCCGCTAGACAACTCCAGCGGTCAATCGGTTTTCCTTTCTTATATTTTATCGAACAATCGGCTCGGTTTATTCGTCTTTGTTACACCGTGCGTCGTGTCGAGCACAATGCCCACAGAAGACACCGAAGCCCGGAAAAGATTGAGGGTATTAGCAGGTAAGAGTTGCATACCAGACGGCAATGGATCATTTCATCAATCACGAATGCGTCACACTTCATGGTTGGCGTGGTACATTTATTCAGCCCGTGTGATCACAGGTGGCTTACTTGCATTAAGTTGATTTCTTTTCATTCTCATCGACACCTTCTTATAGAGACGTTACGTTACGTGTGCACGGAGCTTAAGGTCGAATTGGACTTACGTTTCGTCTCTCTAAAGTTACGTGTATATGGAAGTACTTCGAACTTTTTCCGCGGATTATGTTGTAAAGGCACGATAATTCGGTTAAATTACTTTTGGAGTGATTTTTCGACAGGTAAATAAAAGAGGGTTTCTCTGAGGTTTCGACAGGAATGCGACGCAACACTTTCATTTTGTGCGAAAGATTTGTTTCATTTCTTTGATCGCTAGTTTTTGTTGAAATTTTAAGAATGGATGAATGGATTACTTCGTTTTATTAATTATCTTTAGGATTAGTTCAAAATTAACGTGTACTTTATCTAAATCGAACCAAAAATAATGCTACACAGTACGAAATTTTCAAATTTTACTACCGTCAATGCAGTAAAATTTTACAATGATTCGTAACTAAGTGTTCCAACATATACCGATCAATTCTATGAAATGTCCTGGTGAAAATGTTTGACAACCTTCCTTTCAGATCAAGCCTTCAGCACCAAAATCGCAGTATAGTAAAGAGTGCGTTAGAAAGTAGGAACTTTTCAATTTCCAATAATATCAGTTGATAAATGATAGAGATAGTGTTGTTTACATTTGAAATTAATGAAAATAGTAAGTAAGAATTTTATATTCAAACCATTATGTTGAAAAAGTTCTTCGACAATGGAGGATTTGTTTTTTAAAGATCAGCCAATTATATATAATTATAGTTAAGATAAAAAAAATGGTATAAATGTAAGTAAGCACAATACTAGTGAATTTAATAATAATAACTCTTTAAAATAGCTTTCTGGGGTATTCAATTTAAATATTTGTGTGTTGAAAGTTGATAGCATCGTCATCAAAACAATACAAATTTATTCTAAATTTACAACAGACTAACGAAAAATTTCATAAGATTGTAATATTACGTGAAACCACACATTAAGCGTGATTCATTACGTCAAAAGTATTGTAATACTAATATATATGACAGCACTAATTTTTGTTACAATATTGCTTTAAGAACGTAAATTAATGTTATTACATTAAAATTCGGTAAACTTTATTTTTATACATTTTCATATTGTATTTTCACACCGCTAAATGATGACTAATTGCCATTGTTTAACGATGTAAACATATAATATTTCGTGTATCTTAAATAACTATAATACCCGAATTATACTAGATTCTAAAATATACAAATTCAAGGAATTTTCATATTATCAAAGATGTTGCGCAAACAATACTATTGTTCACATAATACTATGTTTGTCTACGCGAAAAAAGAATCGAATTTAACCTGCCTCTTATAAGCAATACATATTTAGATATCCTTTCGATTTTAGATCAACCAAGCTTTTGTAAACTTATAAATCATATACTATGTGATTATGATTTTGTGAATGCAAGTTCTCAAATATTGTAATCCATAGCGAATAGGATAATATATAATATATAAGATATAATTCTGTATCGAAACTGAAAAAAATAAATTTGTACTACTCCTACTACAATATTTTACTGTGTACTTATATGTACAAAACCTAATTTTGTGATACCTTGATAAATGATACGAGTACTTCAGAAGTAACGAACAATTGAACACAGAAAAATATATATGACTTGGTCTACGAAAATGTGGCTAACGTGTGAAAACGAGTTTTCGAGAAAACAGCTGTCAGGCAGAAGATTTCGTATTTGTACTCTACTTTTTCTAAATTTTTATGGTTCTCACCATTTAAAAAAAGCGTCTCAAACTCTATCAAAATCCAAACAAAAGTGAAAAATATTTTTTGACACGTTAGCTCCCTTCTCGTAGACCAGGTTACATATAAAATTCAATTATTTTAAGAAGTAATTTAACTTTCTGGATTTTGGACAACGTTTGTTCTGTTTTGGACAATGTTTGTTTAAAATCTAATTTGCGCGCTTTTAAAATTCAGAAATTCGATCGATCTCTTTAGATACGTTACATATTAATTTCTTTTAATTTGTTCAATTGTACTAAATAAGATTGCTTTACACACAATTTTTATAGTAGAATATGATTTATTTCTTGCTAATTTTTAATTTGTTGAACCATTATAAGGCAATTTACTGTGTGCATTTAAATTGACACCACTGTCGGTGTAATTTTGTTAAGATTAAATATTTGATTATCGGCAATTATACCATAGATATTATTACATTACGAGTAATTGTGTTAGAAGGTGCAATAGAATTGTCCCAGAAGGAATTAATTAATTGGGATTAATTTGATTGCCAAGCGTCAAATACCCTCGCATAATGAGAATCAAACGCCGGAGCCAATGCGAAATTCTGAATAAATCTAATTTATTGATTCCAATTCTAAGAATTTCCGTGCCAATACCGGCCAGCTCCGGTAATAATTCCTTCTACCGATGATAATAAGGAAGACGGGGAAAATCTTCTCCAACCCCCGGCTGTTCCAAAAATGGCGGCAATATGATAATTTCTATCGCCCAGAAATGCCATCGATTCTCCCGGAATTTCAATTACAATTAATAAGAGCGAATCCTATCGTTATCATTTGCGAACCGCCAGAAACGGCTGTTCCCTACACCTGTATGTGTCGTCGACTGCCGACGACGGTGGCCTGGATCCTGGATCATTAGAATAAAAATGCCATTTGTCATCCCACTTCCTGGAGGTCCTCGGAGGGACGCATTGTTCGATTATCCATTTGTCTTCCGCCGGCCTTGGTGGGGCACATGTGGCCCTGGCAACCACTTATCAAGCTTTATTAACCGCCCTAATTGCATATTATCAAATTGTATCTACATGGTTAAAAGGCGTCCGACCACTTGGACAACAGGTGGCAATTCGGGGTGGTAACCCAATTAGGCTTGGTTCCACTGCAGCGGGAATTGCTTTTCTTCGCTTAGCATATGTGTGTGTAATGATGTATGAACAGTGGTCGTCAAAAAATAAAGGATAGTACCAAAATAAAACAAAATCTATATTTATATTATTGACTTGCATTTACAGCTTTGGATGATAATATCAGTAATTCTTCTATTACC
Organism: Dysmachus trigonus; assembly: GCA_949715965.1. NCBI lineage: Eukaryota > Metazoa > Arthropoda > Insecta > Diptera > Asilidae > Dysmachus > Dysmachus trigonus. Next base: position 89,553,287 of record OX454320.1, read on the forward strand.
GAGACTATTTCGATTTTTGGGCTAACATTGACAACTGCCTATTATATAAAACGTTTTTGGATATTTTATTCGAATATATAACATATATCTAGCTTACAACCTCGCAAAGGCGAAACAGCGCAGACGCAAAAAAATTGTGAACTGTTGAAGTTAAAGGTCAAAAGTCACAGTATCCCTCTTTTTCAGTAAATACATATATATATAAGGAATATATGTTTTTTAATATATATTAACTGAGTATGTTGCCAAGCATTAAACACCCAAAAACTCAAATAGTAACAGACAGTTAACTCACTTATAATAATCATACTCAGTATTTATTGCCAAAGTATCGAGATGATACCTACTTCTGAAAAAGGTATGGAAATGTCATACTCTGGACAGACTATGAACGAAAGTTATAATTTCGTGCATAGTCAATTTTAAAAATATCTTAGCCTATATTTCGGCAGTTACATAACATAAGATTATGAGTGACTGACTATTCAATTCGTCTATTCTCGCAGTCGAATACGGAGACAAAGTATGTCATTTTCGACACCGGAAAAGAAAACTAGAGTGGTATTCTAATAAAATATAGTTAAATATCACTTTGCGATAAAAAACAGGAAAGAAAAGCCAAACTTATGAGAGATTTTAAATCATTTGACTCCTTCAAAGCAGCGTTCTCATTTGCTTTTATATTTTGGATTGGATTATCAGAAATATGCCGAATTGTGCAAATATGTAGAATTGAAGAATTAACACGCTCTGGAATTGATTTGAAGTATGAGAGTGACAACACGATCTTTACGGCGATTTCAATTTTCTTTCTAATTTATTTAAAATAGTCCTTAAAACTATAAGAATTCAATTCAATTCCCTTCTCGATTTTCAGTTCACTTTTTATGTCAATAATTTTTTGTGACCTCACGCCACTTTTAGAATAACAAAAAAATATGACCCATGTCATAAAGTGAGTCGATTGTGATCATCTTTGAAATCAAGAAATTCCATAAGAATTTTCTGACAAACAAAGATTTTCGCATAAATTGCACTTTAATTTTAAAGTATTATGATAATTTTAAAAAAACCAAATTTCGTTCATAGTGTATCACTAGTATTAGCTAAAATATTAATAAATATAACATAACATAAATTTTTTAACGCTAAAGTATAGAAGTTAGAATAACAGGGTGAAGTACAAACTGTACCATCAATGAAATAAAATGAAGGCAAATAATATCGAGAAATATCGCAAATGCATTGACCGTTCAAAAATGCTGGTTTCTATTGGAAGCAGAAATCAGCAGGATGTTAAAAGAAAAAAACGTGTATTAGAATTTACCACTAAATTATGAACACACTCAAAAATTCAGCTGTCAGATTAAAATCTCAAAACTTAAAGCTGTTTGAAATTTCCTACAGAACAACGTTATATAAAAATGCCAAAACCAATTAATTGATAATTTCATAAATGATGCTACCGATGAAATTTTGAATAACAAATGAATTTGATACCACAAAAATTCTAATTCTTATTTTGTTTGACAGCTGATGCTAGACCTTTTTTTCTGGTATATTGAAATTTTGCAAAGGTATTGCAGATTGATGCAAGATTACAAGACCTATTTGCAGAAAAGCGTGAATTCAGAAGGTAAATTGATGGAAAATGTTTAAACTGTAGTATTACAATATAACAGATAAATATAAATAAATATAAACAGATAAAACTGAGTATTGAGAGACATAGTCAAATCTTTATACTTAATCGATAAACAAATCGAATGCATGCATTAAAAGCTGATTACAAAGTGCTTCCTGAACATCACAAAAAAATTCAAAATCAAAAATTAGATAAATTCAAATTTAAAGTTAGATACAAAAATATTTAAAATTAAATGAATAAAGATTAAAATTTTTAGAAAATTAATGCGAATAGCTAGGCGTAGAAGTTCCAATCTGTTAGTCGGACAAGACTATGACATGACTATGAATGACAACTCCAACAAAAATGATATATGAATTGTTTTAAAACAAGAATGACAAGATGTCAAAATGTATTATATAATAATACCAAGACTGTGCTTGATCAGTTGATTTACAAATAACTTATTTAAACAAATTTTTAACCTGCCCTTTATTTAATGAATTGTTAAAATATCTACCGACGTCGAAAAACGAGACTTTCCCATATTATGAGACACTGCCACTATACGTTAAAATTCCACTGCATGGGTGTGCCGAAGACGTGATAGTGTCACTGGCCATCGATTGTTTCAGCGATCGAAAAAGATATCGAATGACGACATAGATACAAACATATAATGAGCAACAAGGTGCTGGCTGCGGCCAGGATTTTCACACGCTTATCTAGCGCTGATCTCAGTGAGTCGTGCTCGCCGCACTTAATAAATCAATTAAAGCCCCACGGAGGGAACTTGCGGAGCCGTGCCCCAGCCGCGTGTGAGCTTCCCAGCTGGATAAGAAAAATGCTATTAACACTCAAGTTATTAAGCACAGGGCTGGTCCATGCTCCGAAGATGCTGGCATCTGGGACGTAAGACACACGAAGGAGCCCCTCTGCTCCGTCGCGTCGGTTATCAATATCTTCTAGAAGATGTGCTGCTTTGTTTAGCTAGCGGACTTGTTGCTCGAAAGAAACACAACACAAGTCGATGACCAGACAGATTTCTCGGCTGGCGGTGGCTCACGTTTAAGAGTTGCGATGCGAGAATCTTTGCGCAATTAGCCTAAGGTGGGTCGCGGCCGCGATTATTGAAAGCTAATTAGAAGACAATTGATTTATCCGCAGTCCTGGCCGCAGCGGAAGGGCTTTAATTATGAGAAGCAATGGTCGAAGTTGTGCCCGCTGATGCTGCAACAATAACAGCCTGAAGCACGACTTCTCCCCCCGGGGCATATTATTGCTGATGTTACTACACAGCGGATTCTGCGATAAACAACTCCTTGCGACTTTCCGAACGAACTTGGAGCTCCTTCTCTTCACACAAAGTTGTCCTCTACGGGAGTCATCATCTTTAAGAGGAGGGGGTCTAAAAGGCAGTTTGCTTGTTTTACCTACTTTCGGACGAACGATAGAGAACTCCAAGGGGGATAAAAGAGAAGTCCACACCATCAGACTATGCTGCAGCATGAAAATTATCGGACAGAATTCAGTGCAAATCCCCTTCTAGAATTTCATTCACCTCATCGAAATTTAAACAAGTGAATTCCCATTCTGCTGAGCTTGTGCCTTTTTGTCTCGACTCTCGTTCTGTGGGGCTTTATCGCTTTAGCGATGTTTGCGATGCTGACCCAAAAACATTTCTGCAGAGATCACGAAAGGGTGGCAGCACCGCGATTTCTCTAACCCTCCCCCTTCCCCCCACACCACAGCAGAATCCCTAGTCCAAAGCAATGGACGAACAAAATGAGCCAACAAACCCGCCATTAACCGAACTGATAACCTACCGATAAATAGTTCATGACAAGTCGTTGTGGACTCGTAATTTTGCATCTTTTCCAGATGAGCAGAGTATCTTTTGCGGCAACGATGGCGGGGTCGGACTATATTGGTTTTAGATAAACACTGCTGTGCTACGCTCCACCAGCTCCACCAGACCACCGATGCTGATAAAAACTTTTTAATGGAATGCAATTTATTGCTTTCGAATGGCTCTCTTTCTGTCCGGCAACCGCAGCTGCGAGTGGATGTGGCACAACATAATTAAAATTTGTTCGACTTTTCCAACCAAGAAAGGAGAATAAAGTCGTTTAAAAATCGAAAAACGATTCAATTTCCGAACTACTGTTACTATATACATCTTTAATGGTGGAAAAACTCTATGATATTATACATGCAAAAAGATTATGGCCAGCAAGATTTTAGTTTTCATACTTTTACTCCTGTAAATAGGAGAAATCGTGATTGCAACAATTTATAAGAGAGGATACCGAAAATTGTAAGTAAAATAATGTTGCAGTAGTATACAAATCAGTGACAGTTGATAGAAAACAACTAAACATTGCTCGAGTCGGACTAAACTAAACTCATGAACCATTTAATTTTGCTAAATTTAGTTTTATTTGTCTAATGACGACTTATTCTCCTTCCATAATATAAAGGGTGTTTTCTTAGCTTAGATAGGACTTTCTACAGGGATAACTATCAGTCCGAACTGTCATTCTGACAGTTTTATTTCGAATTTATGTTTAGTATAGTCTGACAAGTAATCACGAATAGACTAACGTTTGAGGAACGGTTAAGAATTATCCAAATTTACTTTTGAAATCGATTGTTGGTTCGCGAGACTTACATACGATTTTACAATTTTTATGGTGTACATAATCGTCGCTGATTTTTGGCTGAATGACTTTATTAATAAGGAAAATTGTCGCTTCTGGAGTAAGACGAATCCAAAAGACACTCTGGAGACACCATTACCTCCAAAAAAATTTACTGTCTAGTGCTATTTACATGCTGATACCATTATTGGTCCATATGCCTTTAAAAATTAGACACAGGTTCGCGTTACGGTCAATGGAGTTCATTACCGCTTCATAATCAATGAATATTTCTTCGAAAGTATAGATGGCACTGATCCTGGCAAGATGTGGTTCAACAGGATGGCACTACGTGTGATATATCGACACAAACCATCGATTTATTGAAATTACCATTTGGCGTAAAAGTAAACAGAAATAGCCTTTTAAATTGGCTTCTAAGATTATGTCATCTTATACTTCTGCAGCATTTTCTATGGGGATATGTGTGATTTTCTGATAAACCAGCAAAAATTGACAATTTCTGAGCCAACATTGTTCATATTATTCAACATTGCTCGAAAAACTGATCCAAAATTGGACTGAATGGACAGAATGTTGGTCATCAAGAAAAATCATGTGGCCATATGCCACATACATTCTACCATATTAAAGTTCTATCGGGCTTAAAAAACCCCCTTTATAATAAATATTTATTATACCTTCTCCTTCAGAACTTTTTTTCCATGTAAGACTTCAAGCATTTCTTGAAGGAATGGCAATGCACGCAGCAAGTGAACGCACTTACTATTGCCACCGAGAGCATCTCAAGCGGACGATGCCATAACACTTTCTCGGGGGGAGATATGTAGTCCCCAACGAAGGAGATTTTATGGTGCATCTCATGCCATAATGTGACCAGGGAACCCATACAATTTTAGTGTTAGCGCCACTTCTTAGAAATGGCCAAGAAAAGTTGCATGATGTTACTGTATTACCCAATAAAAGCGTTCCTTCACTAAATGTTAGTTAGTTTCAGTTCACAACACAACCCTTACAGCGCCGGCATCAATTGTCTTTATGGTGAGCTCTAGGGCTTACTGCAAGCTGCATTGCATTGTTTCGTGAAAGTTACACTTGAGCAGTTTACAGTTATTCCGCATGCAGCTACAGCTGCAGCATAAGTCAACTGACTCTAGGAGAAGTTTCGTCATAAGATCCAGCATTCTAGGAACTCAATAAAATTTTCATCTTCCAAGTTTGAGGTATAGTCAGGGAAATATACAGAAATGAGTTATAAATTTACGAATGAAGAAGGTGACGATAATGAGATGGTTTAACAGGGTTTGGGAACACGAAATGCTATAAAATGTTTGTACAAATGTTATTCTCCGTTTACGCAGAGTTTAAACTAAAAAGTTGCTTCGCAGTTGCATTCCGTATCTGAAGTTAACGAGCGAACAATCATATCCTTACTTTGTTGTACGAATAGTCTTTCAAAGTTACTAAATTTCTGAAAAACGCTCTTTACTTTAAGCAAAATTAATTTTATAATTTCCTAACTATCGAAATTTAATTAAACTATCGTTCTTTGTAGAGATATTTCTTATTTCTCTTAAGGGGGTCCTCTAGTTTATTCGGTTCGAAAAAATAGATTTTTTTTTTTTTTCATAAATCACATCTACAACATGTGTAGAAAATGTGTACCAAAGGATTTTTCGATATTTGAAGTGGTTCACAAGTTACGGCCCTGGAACGGAGCAGGTATACGAAGAGCGCGCTGGGCTGTGCGAACTTTCAAACGCGATTTTCTCGAAACACCATTTTTCGAAACGGCGACCACGATATTTCAGAAACTACTGCACCGATCTTGTTCAAATTTATACAGCATCTTTAATATGTTATAAGCCAGCGATTGAACTAGGATTATCATGATTGCTTCGATAGTTTTTTTCTACGAGCGAAAAACTTAAGAAAAAATGAGTAAAAAATAGAATATAATTTTCAAAAGTGTATAAAAAAGTCAATTTTTGTAATTTAGAATTCATTCTAGTTCAATCGCTAGTCTTAAATATGAAGATTAAAATGCCGTTTGGTTTTTTGATTTCAGATAAGCAGAACAGCCGCAATCTTGGTCGCCGTCAAGCACCACTTTTACTTGATGTCTTCTTGTCGGCCACTATAACTTTTTTTCTATTATATATTTTGACTTCAAAAAATTTGTAAAGCTTATATAAATGTTAATAAAGATTAAGCAAAAACAATGAGATTGATTATTTCGATGGTTTGCCCGTAAAAAATTATTGAAAAAGCCGTAAAAAACCAGCCGAGAAACTAGAGGACCCCCTTAATGTGCCAATTGACTTCGAACTAAAACGAATTAATTAATTAATTATTTAATTATATAATTAATTAATTAATTAATTAAGTTTTTAATCATCGCTTAATTTCCATAAACATATTCTCACTTCAATGTGATTATATACGTATAGTAGGTTTATTAATTTGCTTTACGCTTGTTTTAATTTTTGTGACTCTAAATGTCTTCCGTTTAATTAAATTAAAATTAAATTTGTGTGCTTTAATGTCAAAGTTGACAAAAAATTAAAAGAAATACATTAAATAAAATCATATCTCTTTTCATTTTTTTCATGTTTCTGTTTTCTTGTTTTACCCGAGATTTTAAAAATATTTCGCTTTTAGCAAAGGGACTTTAAAATATTTTATAATTTGTCGACCATGAGCTAACTAATAGAAAAAAATCATTTTTAAAATTAGAAATCGATTCATTATAACGTTAAACCAACAAAGATGGCCAAATTCAGTGAAATCTACTACATATATTTAATTCTGCAGATAAATACTTTGCTAAACGAAACGAAGTATTCAGTAATCCTAAAAAATATATGAAAATGTTCATAATATTTCTTAATTCAATCAAAGTAGGTCAGTTATTTTATACCATAGCAACAAATAATTCTGGTTCTTAAAAACGAGAAATTTCCTTGAACCTTTTCCAACTTGTAAGATTTTACCGAAGTTTCTTTTGATTGTAGACAATTAACAAAAGAAGTTGTGCTGGAGCGAAAAAGGAATTTAGGAATTCTTCCTTTTAGAATGGGTACTCAAAGTATTTAAAATTCTGATCAGAATTTGCTTATTACGTATAAAACAATAAAAACAATTTTAATTTTGCTTCGTTGTTATGTTCGTGGTTATATTATTTTCTGTACAGACAAATATATGTGGATTTATAATAATATATAATATTAATAATAGTATTCAATAGGCTTGTCTGGATTTCAAGTTGATGGAACTGAAATGAAAATACTGATTGTGGAAGGTGGAGTAAAACACAAGAATAATTAAGATTAAATTGAAACTTGAAAATTTTTAGTAGGTACAATTATAAATTTCCCCTATGAAAATCTACCCATGAGCACAAATAAGTAAATAAAATGTCAAATGAGCTGTCATTTGTTTTCACCGTTAATTTACTCGGTAAAATCTAAAAAATCATTATGAAAAGCAACGATACCAAGTCGTTACTTCTGAAATCAGGGCTCAATTATAAAAACTTATAGAGCACTTCATGAATTTTATGGTACTTGTAATCCTCGATGGTGAGCGGTACAAAGCAATGATTCGTGACTTGTATTTTCAACAAGAAGGCGCTATGTGCCATATAGCGACCGATATAATTGATTTATTGAAAGGAAAACGCGGCGAAAATTTTATTTCAACAAATGGACCTGTTCATTGGCCACCAAGATCGTGTAATTGAACACCGCTGAACTATTTTTATGGAGATATCTGAAGTTTCTGCTTTATCCTGATAAACCAGCTTCGATTGACGGAATGCAGGTCAACATAATACGTATTATTGCGAATATATGACCCCAAATGCTCGAAAAAATGATAAAAAATTTGTGGTCTATTTCATTCAAATATAATTCAATTAAAAATTATATCTTCTCCCAGTATATCAAAAGACGTTAAGGAATTTTACGCAGTTGTGTTACATTAAGTTACAAACCAACATCTCTCCTCAAGTGAGTTTAATTAAACCAACTTGTAATGCTGCCCTGCATTCAGGACATGTTGCAGTGAAATAAAACCAGCAGAGCTAGTCTTTGTTTAATTATAGTAGAATGAGCCACAACCACTCTCCGGCATACCTGTAGCATCCTTTTATACACATGCGAACATATGTTTCCGCAAAAAAGGCAAATGATGAAGATGTGCACTACACGAAGCGTTACATTGTGGAATGTCAGATCCTAGGAAAAACGTTTGCTTCAAATAACTCAATAAAATTATCTGGTTTATGACCGGAGAGGTTTCTTTGAGTTTCGGTGAGCAACTAAGTCTCATTATTGTTTTTTAACTACTGCGGAGAGCCAGGAATAAGGGCAGTAAAACAAAATGGATGCTTAAATTGTTTAATTATAATTTAACTCAATCGAAATCAAGTAAAACATCAGATAGCAGCTTGTGCTGCAACAAGTTTTGTATTTCCTTCACCAGCTTTATAACATCAAGTTCATTTTAATTTTGAGATTTGAAAGCACTATATGCAGTAAACTCATTAATTTAAATTAGGGAATGATATAATTTGTACTTAATCACGATGAATTACCTATCTTACAAAGAAAAGAATATTTAACTATAAAAGAATAAGTAAACAACATTTTACAATGTTTTATTTGAAAGCAAAATAATTTAAATCTTTCCAAATTTGCATTTGAGTAATAAAAAAGTCAGCAAATAACATGGTTACTATAAAAAAAAAATAAGTTTTGTAGAAATACAACAACTACTATTGTTAATTTGTAAACATTATAAATTTTTATATATAACTACACAAAAGTTTCAAATTAAAATAGTAAAAATATTAAAAGAGCCAAAGATAATTAAGTAAACCAACTAATATTATATTCAATGTCATTGTTTTTCTTCATAATTGCGTTGGTCTTATTTTTATAAGAAGTACAATAAACTTTAATCCTAATAAAAATATTGAAATTATCATCAACTAATAAATAATGAGCAGAAGGCAGCTGGAACTGAACAAATATAAAAAGAAAAGCTTATGTCAATTATTATGCGATAAGACCGCAGATTTAATGAGTCTTTCAAGATTTTGGGAATTGAATACGATAACCCCAATTACTTAGACGATTTAAAATTAGCCAAAATTATTTAACAGAAACGCAGAGATATTTTGTTATTTTTAAAAAGATTATTACATATAGGTACTTGGGTTTTTAAAACACAGTCAAAAATCTGCATAGACAAAAATTCCAAACTTCTAAATTTAGTAATTAACGTAATGGCACCGAATACCGGCCATTTAAGGATTGACTACATTTATTTATTGTTATTGAATTAATAGGAACATTTATTTCAATTGTGTTAGTGGTTTCAATATGAGAAAACGATTCTGGACTATAATAAATTATTCCCGTTCGTTTATTTTGTCGTTGGTATATTTAAAATTAATTTTTAATAAAAAGCTTGCCATTGTTGGACTAGGACCCTAACTCCGGCCACTATCTCGTACTGCAATAATCTTTGAGATTATTACATAACTAAAGAATATATGAGTCTAGAATAATTATCAAAATCATAATTAATTATTGAGATGATACAAAAACATTTCTCATTTTTCAAGTATCGATTTTTAGGATTTCATCGATCTATTGAAGCAAAATCTAACCTTCGACCACATTAATAATTTTTTTTCGCTTAACAATAAATAATTTTATTATTTTTTTTTTAACTAATTACAAGTACAGTAATTAATTTATATATTTTACTAGTAAAAATGAATTTATATTTAGTTTTCGCATAGATATTTATTAAATAACCAAGTGGCCGGATTTAGGTAGCCGGTATTCGGTGCCATTACGTTACAATTAAATCAACCCGATAAAAACCAATTTTCTTTTCTCCTCACACGACTAATCTCTCTAATGGGGGTCTTTTAATTATGGTGCGTTTAAAAAGTTCAAAAAAAGTTTTATAACTTCTTACATTCGACTAAAAATCAATGTAAAGAAATGCTGGAAATTATTTGTTATTAAGTATTATTCTACACCAATTAGTTTTATCTAACCAGGCATTAGTTAGAAATGAAGGAGGTTACAAACGACCCCGATTAGATGGGTTAGGATTAAAAATCCTGAGAAATAGTATTTTTAATTCCATACCGCATCCGCAACAAAAGACATAGAATTAAATATTTTTTTATGGATTTATTTTCTTATTGCAGATTATATAGATTATAGTCGATTTTCAGAGTTCAGGCCTATTTAAACTTGCACATCTGTAATATTTATGTTTAGATACTGAAAGTAATTAGAAAAAGAAACAAGGGAAAACGCTTTGAAAAAAAATCCCAGTATTTTATAACTTAACCTAAACTCTAACTCTAAACTAACAACTTAACTAAACTTAGGTTTTATTACGTAGTGCTGAATTTTAAAATTGGGAAAAAGGAAAAAAAATACCTCGAATAGAATTAACTTTTATTAAAAAATATTATCGATTTTATCGAATGGATTTTCCGACGATAGGAATTTTCAGTCCGATTGTGGAAAAGTGCCATGGTAAATCTGGAATCGATTTATGTATTTTATTTGGTTTACCAAGTTTTAAATACATTTGGTGAGGAAAGTACACCGAATCTTAGAACTGAACTTGTGTAGTATTTCTTAAAGAAATATTCGCTGTATTAATTCATTACATCCCCAAAAATCGAGAAATCACTAGATCCTGATAAGTACCTTTTTAACACTAAATATACAAATACAGGGTCAAATAACACCGCCTTTAATATTTCAGTCATGTACCAACTGTTTCCTATTATTGTTAAAAATTAGATTAAATAAATAACTCTGTTTTGTTAATACCCAAGAATTGTTTTGTGTACTAATTTCAGTTTTAAATTAACAATCAACAATATGGAAACATAATTATTATATTGAACAGACTATGTGGAGATTTTAGAATTCAAACAATTTTCAAAAATATCACATGGCCTTGAAATTAAAATGGAATAGTAATTGATGACAAAATATTTTTTTTACGAAATATTTATCTGGATTTAAGTCTCTCCAGTGTGTAATCTTTATTTTAAAACTTGATCATGGTAGGAATAGATCTATATATACAGTCTGTTTGGTAAGAGCGTATCGATTATATCTCAGAAAGTTAGAAAAAGAAACAAAAACAATTTAAAGTCGTAGGGATGGATATTATCTGCAGGTAAGCGCATCATGATTAAAGTTTCATTCTGTATTGGACTTTCTGCGAGTAAAAGCAATTTACAATATGTGTACTTTATACTATAAACTTTTTGGAGCTGTGTTTCTTTTTCTTCATCCGAAAGGACCTAAATGGACTTACAAGCAAGATACATCTGCACCATACGCCAAAGGATTATCACATCCGAAAAGCACATGGAAAAGCGTTTAAGATGGGAAAATGAAAACTTAAACCGTGTTTGAAGCAATGTCGTTTTTAATAAGTCCACATTTGGGGCATATTAAATAATCGTACGTATAGTATTATGTAATCGTACCTACGTGGTTTATGTCCACTAGGATTCAACAAGTTTGGAGCAGATTTTACAAGTTTGGAGCAGGGAATCTATCTGGTGTATTACAAGAAGATAGCGATCCAAAACATAGAAGTCATCTTTGTATCGAATGGAAAATGAAGGAGGACATTAATGTACTTGAGAGGCCCTCACAAAGTCCTGCCACTAATTGTATTATATTAATTTTACCAAACAGATTGTACTTTATGCACCCTTAAATGCATGGGGCCACAAAATTATCTACCGGTAGTGCAGTATTTCCTTTTCATTTAGGGTACATAACATAGTTATTTTTTTACCTTACTTTGTATAAGTATACTAAAAAAGGTTTAGATAAGTACCGAAACCATTCGCTCCACTCTGTAGTATTTATAGACTTCGCCGGTATTTTACTGCCCCAAAAAAAAAACTTTTAAAGATATAGCTACCCATAGAGGAAACTACCGAAATAGTCGTAGCCTGTAATCCACATGAAGCAGCTCCACATTCCACAATAATGCCCGTTGAATCAACTCCGCACGGTGGAAAGTCTGCTCCGAATAAGTGAAACCACAAGAAAGGTAATTTACGAGTTTTTACGGTGTCACCACCTTGGCCCGTTCTGATATCCTCCTGTTACCAGAATTGCCCTCCCGAGCAAAAACAGACCAAAAACTTTTGTGCAACTTTAACAAATAATAAATTCACACACGAAACGAAACCTGCGACATATCCAAAAGTTTTTGAGAGCATTCAGGGAATCGAATCGAATCGAGTCGAGTCGAGGAAAGGACTACCTCTCATACCTTTTTATACGAGAGTATTGATTTTATTTTAGGCCGAGTGAGGTTATAAATGAGCGAATATTTCTTTGCAACGTTTTACGCTGCTGCTGCTGCCGCTACTCCACCCCCGCCCGCATTAATTCGGGGCAATTTTGGGATGTTTGAGTAGAATCGTTGAATTTCAGCTGATCAGCTCCAGGGAGATCTGAATACCTTTTCATTTTGCGAATTATTCCATGAAATTTAAATACCGGCGACTCGTGCAAATATGCTCGAATTTGCAGGGCTGTCAATATTTCATTCTCTGAATGGATGGAATGGAAACAGACAGGTGTAGGTAAATTAGATTCGCCTAACAGATGCGATTTAAGGAATGGGGTCGGCTCTTGCGTGGGAGATTAGAACGAAAATGCGGCAACTGTATCTTTAAAGCCCTATTTAAACTTTTCCATTATCTCCCATAGGATCTTTATATGTATTTATTCTAAATCATATGAAATCAAACGAAAATCTAAATCCTTAATTGACACCAACTTTATGGCACATAAGCCAAAACTTTGTTTTGTATAAAACATATTTAAAGTTTTAAATTCGGAATTCTTAGAAACAGAAATAAGAACCAAACGATTTGTACATGAATAGAAAAAGAATTATTTTAATCGAACATATACTTCGTTAATAATGTTGAAAAACGGTCAAAAATGAATTAGCTGCTGGGCTACTTATTTGGACTTTCACTAGTGAATTTGTTTTAAACGATTCTTTACTAAATCGTGAAAAACTCGAGAAAAAACCAAATAAATTCTCCTTATTTACTTGTAAAAATTAATTCTAAAATTAAATAATAATAATAAAACTTAAAGACGAGAATTTAATTCACTTAAGATTTAGTTTTCAGTAAAGAATCATTTAAAACTACACAGAAGTCCAAAAAGTCCGACAGCTTCGATTCTCTTCCGGTGTTTTTAATAATGTGAACTTATTAATTTCTTTTTAATAGTATTTCATATTGACGTTCCTCATATTCGATACCATTCCACGGATACAAAAGACATCCATAAGTACATATTATTAAACTAAAATACCCAAAATAGTTATGCAAAAGTAAAAATAGTTATTTTATTTTTCAATTTAATAAAAAATTACTCAACAAGTTAATTAAATGAATTCTTGTTCCTATTAATTGTTTTCAATATCTCATATCAAATAAATTACAATATCTGTTTAGAAATCTCTTGTACGTGTCGCCGGCTTACACTTTACATGAAAACAAATGAAAGCCCATTCTCCTCTATGTCTAATTCATAATACTCAAGGGACACATAATTTTCTAGGAAACATTTTCCATACATTCGTAAAGAGCTCGCCATATTTCGTAAAAAAATGAACAATTTTAGGATCCATATTTTTGCTCTGTATAACCATTTTTCTATCCCTCTTTAAAAACGTTCACTTTTATTCAAAATTTATGAACCCTCGTAAATTTTTTTGCTGAAGGATCTAAAAATATTTTGCGGTTTATTCATGAAAATTAATTTTTATACTGGAATTTAATTAACGAAGAAAAATTGTTTAATTATTAATTCAGACTTAAAAGTTAATAGCATACTCATAAATTGTGTGAGCTTTTACCATAAAACGGTTAGTGGTTTAGATGGGAGAATGGAAAAGTGGATTAATTGAAAAAATCCAATTTACATTAAGGGGACCTTTACTTTTCAATCAATTTTTTTTTTCATAAAAATGCTTCTTAACATCATACAAACACTCTCCTAAAACCGTTTTAAAAAATTCGTAAAAGAAAAAAAGTTATACCTATATTTGTAACGCTACCTCTACGCATTTTATATGCAAAAATTATATAGCAAAAACTTTGAACGCGTTTTTCTCGAAATCACATTTTTGAAAATGGCCGCATCTGTATCTCAAAAACTATTCAACCGATTTTAACAAACCAAACGCCATTCGATTCGTTATCAAATATACTAGTAACTCAACCTTTAAAAATATTATTTTACCCCCCCATTTTTTTATGCGGAGGGGTAGTTTACCCCTAACTTATAGTCGTTTTTTAACTTTTTTAGAAAAATGTGTATAAAGTGATATATTTATTAAAAATAAAAGGTTTTTTAGGTTTAGGTACTAGTTTTGTGTTTTATGAAAACAATTCACTAAATATTTTTCCTCTATCTGTTACAGGAAGTCCTAGAGATATGGGGCCGTTTTAAAAGTGCATTTTGGATGACGCCATCTGCAGGCATTAAAATAAACTAAAGTTGCATTTATAAAATTTTTTTATAATTTTTATAATCTTACCAATAATGTACATAAGGTTTCAGAATAATAAATATCATAGTCTTTTCAAAAAAAAACTTTTAAAAAGTGTGTTTTTTATCGATTTTGAACGTAAAGGTCCCCTTAAGTGTAAAATAGTAATCATATCCACTTCTATGCATTTTTTATACATAATCAAAAATTATATATAAGGTAGGTGCGGGTAATAAGGCCTAGCTAAGGGAGATTTGAAATAAAATAAAATGTATGTATCCGAATCACCAAAAGCGTCGCAAAAAGTTTCAGGTGCCATCGATGGGTGTTAGCTACCTGCCATTATGACCTTGAGCGACATCGATCATTTTAAATTATATTTTTTGTTACTTAGGCTTTATTAGCCGACAGGCCTTATTATCCGCACCTACCTTACTTAAATGATACATTTTCTTTTTTTCAAATATTTCATAAATTTAGAATGCAGGTATACATTTAAATTGCTATTACTGTCATTTTTTGAGATATTGATGAAACATTTCACGCATTATTACATAAACTTACTTTTTACCTTTTACGACATAAACATAAACTTGTAGCTAGAGTAATTATAAAAAATTGCCCACATTTTCAGAAATATCCTACAATAAGCTTTTAAAAGAAAGTTATTAATGCTCTACAAAAAAATGCCATATCAAAAGTCTTAATTCTTAGCTTATAAAAATAAAAATGTGTATTTTCTTTCCCCGTTTTTCTGCAGATATATTTCGGTACAAAAGCAATTCTTTTAGTTTTTAAAACTTTTTCTGAAGATAAAATGAGGGTACGGATAAATTATAAAATAATGATAATTGATATTTTTAAGGCATACTTAATAAGCAAATACGTAATCATTTTAAATTAAAAATAAACCCAAAGTGTTTATGTCACATTTAATTATTGAGAAGCTATTAATATTTAATAATATGTAATAAGTAATAAAATTAATTTATTAAAAAGTTAGCACTTTTACACCATAAATTAAAACTATATTAAATACTATAAAATTGAATCATAGAAATTATTTGAGGGGAAAACCTTTCTAATATTTACAATACCTACACTTGTAAATATATATGTCGAATTAATAATGACCCATTTTAATTTAGAAAAACCTTATTTATTGTATTAAATAAGCCAGAAATGGTAATACATATTTAAATTTCTAAAAGAACGTTTCTTCTAGTGGCAATAACATAATTATTTTGAATTTTTAAATTTTTTGTTTATAGCTTCAAAAGCATTTTTACAAAAAATTATTTATTACGTGAGATATTTTAAATTTTATATTTTTAAAATATAACTTTTACAGAACTTTTCGTTCTTTCAAAGCATTATTACATAAATTTGAGGTATGTAATGTTTAAAACTTGTGAAGTTATGATCAAATTAATGATTAAACCATCGAATTGTCGTGATAAGCTTCTAAAATGTACACTAATTTCTCGCGAAACAGCTTTTTCTCAGCTGGTTGGCGTGATTACACAGAAAAAAGTATGTTTATCGATCGACCTATGAACTGAATGTCAAGATAGAATGTTTTTATGGTACAGCATGAACGCTTTTAATTGCTAAAAGTCTAATTATATTTGCAAGTGAAATGAATTGTTGTCTCATATCACGTTTAAAAAAATTTAATACATTATTTCTATACTTTGTGGCTGTTTGCATCTACATATAGCAAATCTATAAAATAAAAGCAAAATTTGGTTTCAAATTCGCTAATACTTTAAACAAAATTTAAGTTAGTTTGACGCTAGAACTGCAAAACCCTGTTAATGGTTTTCTCATTCTGATTGATTTTAACCACAAAACCCACTCCTCAGAACTTAAGTAATATGCTATCACTAGGATCTATAGAAAACAATCCAATTCCTTTAATATACGTTAATATTAATATTTTATCCAAAGGAGCGAAATGTCCGTGCCCTCGGAAAGGTCGTGTAGAGGAACATCCCTAATGCGTCTTTAAAGTTAAGAGATGAGGGAATGATGCATATTATATAGGTGCCAAAGAGCTGTGGGAATTAATCAGTGATTTGGTTTTCACAGACGGTCCCACTTCTGTAATTACACCGAGACTTGTCTGGAAGAGAAATCTTCGCCCCCGCTACCCAAAAGAAGTGAATACGTAATTTGGGGAAGTAATTAAATTCTGGAATTAATCGCGCAATTCGCAGGGAGTCTGCACGAAGAAGGAGCGGATCGTCCCATCTAGATATACTTACTATATATAAAATAATGGTAGTCAGTGCACGCGAAACAAAGACCTAATCTTACGTTGAAATTCCCAAAGGCGAGGAGAGTTACCCACTTCGAAGAGACACTGACCTGAGACCTGTCTCTGGTATACTCTAGGGCTGTAAGACGTCGTCGTTGGAGTCGTCGGAATCGGACAGGGACAGGCAAGGCGGCGGCAAGCGAAGTCTGCAAAAATTTTTACCTTGCCTTGATTCCAATTATCTGGGCACATTAACAGTTAAATGTAACAAAAACTTCGCAGAGGATTTTTATATATATATATAGAAAGAAGAAAATAATAGGTATAAAGATATAAGATATAAAAGGTATGAGACCTCTGTAAGAGAGGTATCATGACTTGTATGCATTAAACAAGAGTGGTCCTACGGCGACTTGTATATGGGTGCCGCAAAGTGCACCGAGATGATTGTCGTCGTCGTCGTCGTCATCGTCGTTGTCGGTCGCAAGAAAGGTACAGCAGGCGGCACCACCAGAGCACAGCATCCGCGAGTTAGGCCGTTCCATTGCGCGGCAGGAGCGAAAAGATGCATTCTGAAGACTTGTTGAGATTATATTCCAGGTTACACCAGTAAGGTGCACCAAAAGCAACAAAATCGCGTTCTTTTTTATTTATACATATATATATTATATATATATATATAGTATAATATAATTTTTTTTATTCTTTCTATGCTTTAAAGAAATTGTACGCTATACCGGAGCCAAGTCCGCACCGCTGCATACTGGCGGTGAATAGTTTGGGGAATTTTCTTCCTGAAGTGCAGCAGCAAAAGCAAAAGACTTCGCAAGGTAAGAAGAAGGCGGCTTGTACTGGTGCTAGTTGCTGGTGATTGTGACATGTGCATTCACCGGTGCGATGCACCGGCTGCATACCTGTGTGAGTGCCTGCAGCAGCAGAACCAGCGGAGGAACGGCGGCATATGTTGTTTATGTACTTTCTAAGGGCGAAATATTATCACAATGCCATGAAATACCTTCCTCGGCCCACGAATTAAGCACTGCAGAAATTTGCGGAAAAGCTCTCTCTATGACTTTGAGTTAATTAGTGGTATAGAGAGCTCCGTTGTCTGTCTAGTCGGATTTAGAATAGTATAGTAAAGGGTGAGTTTTCAGTGTCGGTGTCAATCAACTCGATTCGCTATGTTTAAGATAACCGTTAAGGTGCTAACGTTCTTAAGGTGCTAATATTCTTAAGGTATATACTATAGTACAAAAAACATGACAAGTAAAAATTCTTACAATTTCAGGTGCTGGCTGCTCCCTGGCTGTCCGAATGAGATGTAATCCCTTTGGTGCGAGGCAGACCGGTGTCCACTAGTCCGGCCTATATATATATATTTATGTAAAAATCACTTAAATCACTAGTCACTCGTTTCAATAACTGAAACTTTAAGATTTCGATAATTTCGCACAAGAAAAATATCTTTATTTCACTTTTTATTATTTTATGCACACTGTAGGAAAAGAATTTGAAAGTGGCCGGCTTAAATCTCCTTTTAACCAGATCCGATACCACTGTTATTACTTATTTAGCCCTATTCTTGATCGAGCTGTTGTTAAATTTTTACCCGAACACGCATCCGATAATACATTAATTGCACGCAAGAACAAAAAAAAAAATATATTTATATATATACCGCGACCTCGCCGTTTACCACACACCGTCTATCCGCGGTGTTTTGACCGTTTTAATTCACCGGAAATCAAAGCCTACGTTGTTGCACTAAGCTAAGACTGTGAAATTGTCTCTCTTTCAAAACTTCTTAATTGGCGGAGCTTTCATTTTTGCTCGAGACCCGCAAGGAAGCCAGCAGCAGCAGAGGTGAACGCAAGCGATTGATTTGATTCGCCCCCGGAGAAAAAAAACAAGCACACCGTCTTTCAAGATACACTCGGTCCGAACTCGACGTAAACTAAACTACTTGGACTGGATGGAGCAAGTACCACCGGAGTACCATCGCCGTCCACTGCAAGCACTATGAAAATCCGCGACCTGCCTGCCTGTCTCAGCAGCGTCTCCCTCTGGCGGCTGTTCTGTTTGTGCTCATGTCACACTGACACTCCTCCTCTGTAGAGTCTACCTACAGGCTACTACACACTGCTCGGACTCGGGCTCCGGAGTGGAGTCTTTGGCTCGGGCTCCGCTCGGGGTATGCTGTGGACTGTGCTGTGCTGTGGTGCCGTCGGTCGTGGTGCTCCGAACTGCGAAGCACGCTATCTGCTGGCTGGATCTGCTCGAAAGGGAACCGGTTCCTCGATGAAAAATTTTCTCCAGCCTTTTCTGATTCTGGAGATTCTGGGATGAAGGCGGCTGCGCGCGAGATCTCAATTCTCGCCTTGCCGCTTTTTACGGGAACAAAACGTATACTATATATAATATCGTATACGTAAAATGCATTCCAACACAACACAAGGAGTTGTGAATCGCGTGTCATCGAAACGACCCCGTAACAACACTACACAGGGATATAATACACATCCATGTAGTGGAGGAATTGCAAAAAAAATCGTCGGGACAGGAACTAATACATAGATATGGGTTTATCCTGTTAATCCCGAAAACCCAATGTTCTCTTTCATATGCGTAGAACAGGTAAGAGAACAACAAGGATACACCGAAGAGAAAAACATCATTTCTCTCTTGCAGAATTCGGGCGTAATTCCTGCGGGCACCGAACATTCCCTGTTACCCCTTAAACGTGCATCTGCATCTCCGGTTGAGACATATATATTTTTTCCTAGAAATTTTTAAGGTAAATTTTAAGTAGCATCGCTCAAATGCAGACCACTGAGATCTTGTAGAACTACACGCAAATCTACTTAAGCAGGATCTTTCTTGGATCCCGTGTCCTTAAGGAAGGACTTGTTTGAATGTAGACTGTACACGCGCAAAAGGAATCGATGTTACCAGATACAAGGGATTCCGCAAACTGTCGGTATTCCCATTAAAATTGCAATAGGTATGTAGGTCCAAGGACCCAGACAGACTGTATGTTTGTATGTATTTAATTAATTATCATGAAATGAACTTAGGGTGACCCTTCCAATTATGCATATTATCTTGGTCAAAAAGGATTGTCTTGCTTTTGTGTAGGTACAAGTATACATATCCCAAATACTCGAATCTATACTACTCTTATTTATGAGGCTTCTAGAATCGAATTTATTAGAGTAACGCAATAATTTAAATTGTTGTTGACACACTAAATTGTTAATGCATAATTCAGTTTTCATAGCTTAGTGTTATGTACTGTATGCTAAAGAACAAACTTCTTTAAATTTGTTAAGTTTCAAACAGAAATCATATTAATTTGACTTTTAATCTATTTTAAATGTATAAGGTATTCTTCATAATTTTACATAGTCAATGTTTGTTTCAACAAGCATGCATAGTCGTTTGTTTTGTAATATTATAAGTACATAGATGCCTGCGTGAAAGTTATCTTAACACTAGAACAACTGTGGTCCAAAATGTTAAACCCTAGATTTATTTTTATAAAATAATAGCTTAATTTAATTATTTTCTCTATGTTTTCAGTTACTTCTAAAGAATTAAGTGTGTGTATATGTAATATTATATTATTATTATTCTGAAACAACTGATAATCAAAAGGAGTAATGCCTGGTGAATGCGTCAGGTTAATCAGGACATCTTCGTCAAGCGCTTTCAATGTATCTTTTACCGATTTCGCAACATCTCGAGCGTTGTCATGCAAAATAATCCCCTTGTCGTGTTTTTAGCGTATTCGGAGCGTTTTTGCTTCAATGCTCGGTTTAATGCGGTTAACTGTTGTTTATAACCTTCGGCTGCAATAGTTTCACCAGGTTTTAACAGTTCATAAAACAATATTCCCTTCTTTTCACACAAGTATAACTTTTGCAATATGTATGTTTCGTTTTGGTGTCGATGTTGACATTGATCGTGGTGGTTCGCCTCTTTTTCTTTAAATTCTTATGTTTAGGATTACCAAAATACATAAATCCATATTTCATCGTCAGTCACAATTTGACTAAAAATGATTTCCTTCAGAGGCAAGAAATTTGAAGACAATAATGATGTGGTAGCCGCTGTGAAGGCATTTTCGGAGAGTCAACATAACGAATATTTTTCGGGGCGTATTCGGAGTTAAGAAAAAAAAGTATACACAAAATATATATTTATGCGTTAGGGGCCGTTCAAGTATTACGTAAGCACTATGGGGGGGTGGGGGGGTCTTTGTTTTGCTTATTTTGGATGACATGGGGGGTAGGGGAGTCTAGATGATCATTACGTCATCGGTAGTTATTTACTTTTTTACACGAATGGCAACCCTCACATTGTCTATGCTTGAAAACGAAACGCATTTTCGGGGATTCCCTTACTCTATGTTGAATACTGTATCAGTAAAATCTAATCTCTATCCTAAATCTATTTTCTTATTTTTAAAATTATAATTATAACATTATAATTATAACATAAAAAAAAATACAATTATAATTGAAAAATGTTTACATAAGCATGGGGGGAGGGGGTAAGAGCTTTGCTTACTTTTGATGACAAGGGGGATGCGGGGGTAAATAATTGTAATAAATCTGCTTACGTAATATTTGAACGGCCCCTTAGGAGTATATGTAGAAAAAGAAATTTGATTTTTAAACAACCCCTTGTAAGTGTAAAATTAAAACATTTATTTTACTTCAACCATTTGAGGCATTTTTATTATTTACATTATGCGGAAAAAAAAAATTGCACGCTAGAATGGGCAACAAAGAACAATGCAATCCGTAGAGTGAATTTATTAATTGTTTCATGAGAAAATGTTGATCTTCCAAACTATTGAATTTTAAAAAAACATGAAGCCGAAAGTTTAATCCTCTAATTGTGCTCTTTGATTGCTAATTATGCTCTAGTGAATGTCATTATTCTCATTCTGATTTGTGAGCTGAAACCAATTGGCTATGGAAACTCCTTTCATCATGAGATTGTAAATATTGCAAAGTATTCGTAATTTAGTTCCCTGTAATTGTCATTAAGTGCGTATCTTGTATGAGGTCAGTCTCTTACATTCAATTCAGATCTGCCTACCTGTGGTTTCAAGCAACACGACGAGCCAGCACTGCTAAACCTTAGGTCCCACGAGCATCAAGATTGTGAGCAATTCCGCTCACTTTTGCTTGTTTTTTGCCTGCGAAATGGAGAATAATCGAATCGGCAACCGATTAGATCTTTTGCGAAAGTTGTTTTGGCTGTGTTCAGGCACGACGAATTTCTTTTGTGCCCTAATTATGCACAATCGTTAATTTTTTTTTTTTTACTTACCTGAAACACCTATTTTTGCGCTATTTCTCATAGGTTTGTGCATGCAATAATTTTACACGAAGATTTTAAAGTGTCAGCTCAATAAGATTTGAAAGTTCAGACTTTCACATACATCACAAATAAGATAAATAGATTTTTTTTAAACAGCATTTCATAATTAGACTGTATGGGCCAAATTGTGTATTATCTAGGATATTACAATTCTTTCAAAAAGTCATGAAAACATTATTTTTTTAAACACTTATCCGATAGAAACTATAATAATTATAGTAATTAATGCATTAATTTGTTACATATCAATATCAACAATTCTAAACTTAACTAATTGTTTGAAAGAGCTCAATATACTTTCTTCTTTAAAAAAGTTTAACTGGAAATTTATTAGTTACAAAGACTAACATTTGATCCCATATATTAAACAGCTGCGATCTTTAAGATCTGATCCGGATCAGATTTCACACCATTGCATTGAACTGAAATTTATGAATAGTTTACTAATAGCAAAACATTTTAATTTCGTGAAAACAATATCAAATTTTTATTGAGTTATGACCACTTTTAGTAAAAAATCAATACAATAATTTCTCAGTTCGAAATTTGAAGTTTTGATGGGTATAAAGCATAGCAATTTGACGTATCTTTGAAAAAATTTAAAAATTGTTGCTATATAGTGGTTTAACAAATTCAGTACAATGTAAAATTCCAAATCCAGATCAAAGGAATTGAAACACCCCAACAATTACACAGGTCAACATTTTATCTAGGCTTGTGCACGGGAATCGAAGATGGTATCCTAGAGTTTTTGGGGTCGCTGATTACGATTAGCGGGTCGGTTAGGCTTCATCACGTCAAGTTCAAGGACATTTGAAGGTCAAACGCTCAAAAAACCTTCTAATCTCAATCTGCGAAATGCAAAATTGTGCCACAGAACTAGAATACCTGCCTTAAGATGACCTTGAATGACCTCGAGGATGCATGCAAAGTAAAAATGAACACCATATTCGGATGCAGCGACATCAAAAACACGTCCATGAATTTTTTCAGATTTTTGGAAGGTTTTTGACCGTTTGACCTTCAAATGACCTTGAAATGAGGTCGACTGATCTCAGATTCAGATTCAGAGTCCTCGAAAACATACGTATGAATTTTTTCAGATTTTTCGGCATTTTTAGCATTTTTCTCAAAACCTCTTCAAATGACCTTGAATGACCTCGAGGATGCATGCAAAGTAAAAATAAACACCGGATTCGGATTCAGCGACCTCAAAAACATGTCCATGGATTTTTTCAGATTTTTGGAAGGTTTTTTGACCGTTTAACCTTCAAATGACCTTAAACTTGATGTGATGGAGCCTAACCGACCCACTCATCGTAATCAGCGACCCCAAAAGCCCTAGGATACCATCTTCGATTCCCGTCCACAAGCCTAGATAAAATGTTGACGTGTGTTATTAACAGCATTTCTATCTAATCAGATCTAGAATATAGTTTTCATTGTACACATTTTGTTGAGCACATAACACATGGTCAGTTTCCAAGATATTTTTAGTCAG
The DNA here is from genome assembly GCA_949715965.1 of Dysmachus trigonus. Lineage (NCBI taxonomy): Eukaryota > Metazoa > Arthropoda > Insecta > Diptera > Asilidae > Dysmachus > Dysmachus trigonus. Next base: position 89,577,319 of record OX454320.1, read on the forward strand.
TTAATTTTTTTTTGATTAAATTAGATACACAAATTCACAATATTTTACCCTCTACATCGAATGTTTCTGAAAAGGACAGGTTGTGTTAATAGGGCCACGTCACACTACCTCATTTTCGATCGATCGACGATTTCCATAGGAAAACATTTTTATTTTAATTAAGTATGTGTCAAAATTAAATTCACGGGACCCGTAAAGGTCAGAATCAATTTTAACTTTAACGAAAAAAAAGCAACTTAATATGTACGGAAAAAGTATTGATCCAAAAATAATATCCTTCGATTAAGCTTTAGCTTTTGATGTCTTAATAATATTGGCAAAGTTTCATATTGATGTATTGAGTGGTTTTTGAGATATTGTGGATACGTCTTTGAAAATAACATTTTGAGAAAAACACGTTTAAAGTTTAGTAATTCCTAGCTCCTTCCTTGCGTTCAGGCGCTCACAGTATAATGGTCAAATCTATGAGAACTTTCATCTTTTTTTTCCTGAAGTATTCCAGTTTACGGAAATGTAAAAAACATCTCATATTTTAAAATTTTTAACTAGCCCTAAAACCCTAATAATTACTGAAACATAGTATATATATTTCATTTAACTGATGTAATAACACGATGATATGTTATTATAATTTCCTTACCTCTCGAGATCCTCACTTCGAACGGAAGAATGTTAAAGCTTTTTGTTTTTGAATCCCTACAATTCACACAAGTCTGTAAGTCTAGTGTTAAATAAAAATGATAGTGTACATAAATTGCATGCTTTTCTTAAAGTCGAGCAAAGTTGTTTATATCTACAAAGAGCCAGCATAACGACACATAAAATGCGACCAGGTAGCATTCTGAAATATTCATTTCACCTGATTCAGCATTTCGTCCTAACGAGAAAAGTCTTTTCGAGCGTAACTTATTGTTAGTTTCATTCCAAAATTCTCATTATATTTTTGGAAGTCCTCGCACGCATTACAATGAGCCAACTTGTGAGTGTAGTAAATCATCTTGGATATCGTGTCTTTCATCTCATACCTGATCTCGGAGGATATATCTGTCAAAAGCTCGAGGTGCCCAACCCGAGCAACTGTGTTCTGATTTGTGTCAGCGCGAAATCTTGTGTGACAGCTCTGTTAGTATATTGAAACCCCGTCACCATGTGCCCTTGCAATTCCTCCAAGATGAGAAATACGAAAATAAACTCGATGTAGAGCAAGAATCCGACTCGTGCTGATGCTTACAATGACAACCATTTAATCATGTATTGTCGAGTTGATTAATGACTTGTGTAGCTTCAAGAACTGCCTCTGCGGGCGCTGGATGACTGGATGGTTGGCTGGCTGGCTGGCTGGTTGGCTGGCGAACTGCCCTTCTCGCGCCCTTTAGCTTAGCCTGCTCCCAGGTCCCAGGTCCCAACTCTCCCGACTGACGACGGCTAAAAGGGAAATTCTTGGGGACTGGAATTTGGACAAATTAATTTCTCATCAAGATATAATCGTGGATTGCATATGTTCATCTCTATCATGTCCCCAAGAATCCCCCTTCTGATAAGAATGGCGAAAGGTTGTAAGAGATTTAATGGGCATGAACAATTATCAGTCCTGCAGTCGACATCGACCCAACAAATCTTTTGATATTTATAGCTCGTAAATTAATAATTGCTAATTCAACGGAAATGTCGAGGAGTGAAGATGAGGTTTAGTAATTGTTCATGTCGACTTGTTCATCTAGTGCGATGCTGTCACAATATTAAATTGAGACATAGAATTTAATAATTTGGTCGAATTACTTGGAAAGCTTTTGTTACAAATTGAGACAGGTCCACAAATTGATCTTCAACACCATTGTTTGTCTGAATTAGAAAATAACCTCAAACTTTCATGCGATTTGATTTCATTACAAACACCTTATTTGAAATTAATTAACTATTGAAAGGTCCTGAAACCATCTTGAGGCCTTGTTTATTTAAATTTACAAAGGACAATAGGCAATTTTGTATAGAAACCAATCATAGCGCAATTGGTAAATCTTAACCGAAACTATTTTGCACTGTTTGTATTTTTGATTTGTTTGAATTTTGTTGGATATATTAAATGATGAATTATTGTGCCTTTTTTATCAAAAATCAAGAAATAAATATAATAAGTTTAAAACTGAGTATAACAGTTTTTTTTTAATTATCGCAGAAAAGACAATATTTTGTTTATCTTCTTACAAGTACTAGGAATGACAATCACTTAAGCGGTAATCAAAATTACACTTTAAATAAAAGACTTTTTGCAAAAGTAATTGAACTCTCACATAGCTTATTAAATTCACTTCATAACGATAATAAATAGCCAAGCCACTGGGGTATATTTATATAATTAAAAATTTAAACACACCTTTGAGTGCTACTACCCGCATGTTCTGGTAATGACTGTCACCAATGTGAGTAATATCGGTCGCTCGAAAACAAAAAGCTGTGTTTCCAAAATATATTGATGAACAAAATAAAACAACGTTTATAATACATAAAGAACATTATTGTTTATTTAAAAACAAAAACGCAAAACTGGAAGTCAACTAATCTCAACTAATCTGCTTGAACTCCAACCCGCCCTTTAATGCAGAACAAGATTTTTTAATAATTGGTAATTAAAAGATAGCCATTGGTATAAAATATTATTTACTTACCTCTGTTTAAAAATTTCATATTATTATTATATCAAAATATGACTTGACACATGCAAAGCTGTCCCAGCACTGCAGGTGGCACAATACGGCAACGATTCATAAATTAGTTTACTCGAGTACTTCTAAGCTCTATTACTCGAGTAAAAGAGTTCGAAATATCAGAGTTTTTGTAATAGTACAGTATAAAGGTAAAACCAATTTACAGAGTGACGCTTACAGATTGTCCAATTATCTTTAAAGAAATTAAAACTGATCTTTGTTAATTAATGTTTAAACTGCGCTCCAAAAAATGCTACTAAACACCATGGGCCTCATGCATATCATATTCATCTAGTTACTAGTTATAGTTTAGAAAAGACTACCCCTCCAAGACAAATGTACGAAATAATAATACGAAAACGTATGAAACAATATGCATTTGGTTATTTTCGATAACTTGGAAAACTACCCTTTATCTTCACCCCTTCAATAATTTCAGACCACTGTGCGGCGGCAAGTGCAAAGCTTTTTGTGAAAAATACGGCCGTCAAAGTGTTAAAAGTAAGAATTCGAGATAATTAATTATAGGTTTCAATAAGTAAAACAAAAAATTGTAATAGTAAATATGCGTCTAATTAATGGCCTTTAAAGTTTTGGGAAATTCTCAGGTCAACAACAACAGCGACAATCATTTAATATATACAAAATAGACTTTTATTGCTGATTTTACACAATTCATCATATTTATAGTTACAGAAAACTAAATCTTTATTTTGGAAAAGAAATACAAGTACATTAACATGATCGGGATTAGTGATGAGCAAAGCAAGACTAAATCTCGCCCATAAGAGCCCGTACAATGTGTCAAAAACTCTAGAACTAAACACTTTCAAATTTGGAGTATCAGTCCAGTTAATAAAAGTTCACTAAACCGCGTGTTACAGATAGATAATTGTCTTAATACTAGCGACTAAAGTAGAAGGCAATATTTTTCAATCAGCAAGTCTTGGTGAAGTCTCGCAAACATGGTCTTGGTCTTGCAAATCGAGTCTTGGTAATGCTACCGCAGGTATATGTAGTACTGGTCTTGGTCTTAGAATTTCTGCAAGACCAAAACCAAGACCGATTTTGCTCATCACTAAATTCAAGACCAAAACCAAGTGTGCAAGATTAAGATTTGGTATTAATATTTGTATCGATTATCATAGTCTTGTTCTTGGTCTTGGTCTTGTTATGCTCATCACTAATCGGGATGTAATAAATTTCAACTGGTACTAGCCGTAGAAAATACTTTTTCAGCTGTAGCATTTTTCGGACGTTTAATGTGATACAGAATATGCTCGGGGCAGTTTTTAGAAAGCCCTTTAGGTTTACAAGTCCTCCAAAAGACCCAGAAACCAAGAATAAACAATGCATGCCATACGACTCAAATACTCAAGTACTTGAATACTCCAAACTTCAATGCTCCTCCTTAAATTAGTACTCTAATACGGATAATTTTAGGTACTCAAAACTCCCTTACTCAAACTCGGTGCCAGCCACTACAAATACTTGAATACTCGAACTTGAAGTACTCAAATACTCAATTATCCGAGCCTATTACTAGGGGCCTATATCGCAGCACCCATATTTTTATTGAAATACTCTAGGAAGTTATGTATTTGAGAATAACCTGTATTGCCAGGTGAACGCCGTTCCCTTATTATACCCTAATTCAAAAAGAATTATTTACAAAGACCCTCGGCGAAAATGGTGTCTAAATATTTCTTGTTGTAAAGTTTATAATGTCATCGTTGTATTCCTCTTAAATTCGAAGAGAAAATGTAACTACAGCAATGAAATAAAACGATTCTCATGGGTAATTGCCCCATTAAGAATTTAAAAAAAATTGAAAAACTTAAGAAATACGCGCTGTGGTGATACAAAAGTCTCTTGATAAAACTCTTGATAAAACATGCCGAACGAGGACTCGCCGAGTAATATTGCGGTATAATTAATATTTAAGCGATTTCTCCCTTTCTCAAAGTCAAGATTGTCTTCATTACGCCCTGTAAAATGAAATAACTCTCAAAGGGTATAAATTTTGGTGAACGAAATAGCGATCCGGGCAAAACTTAAGACAAGGAAACGTCATCAGCGGAACCATAAAGTGACTGGAGAATTCACCACAAGTCCCCGACTGTTGTTTACGTGCTCCTGTCTCAATTTATTTTGCACCTTAAGCCATATTTAAGTTTCGCAGGTGCAATTTATGTTTTCATAAATTTTATTTTGTACATTTCGTGGAGGGTTTTTTTTTTTTTTTTGTCTTTTCTTTTTGTGCAAGCGAAGGCAAAGAAACATCTCTCTGTGGCTTTGCTTTGTGGGATTGCTGTGCTCCACCAGAAAATCTTTCAAATATATGCCGAGAATGTCTTTTTTGGCACCGCATAGCATAGGCGGGAATCGCAACACAGAAAGATAAATTCATGTTTACAAATGTATTCCTTAATTAAGTTTGAATTTGCCAACACCACCACCATCCCGAAATTGCCTCATTCGATAAAAGATATAACTGATGACACACCAGGATTGGGGAAAAGGGAACGAGAAGGGGTCTTACTTAGTCCTGTAATTAAAGCCCAATTCCCCTCCATGGGGCTGGTGTTCTTCCCTTGTCTTAATTAAAAGTCACCGCTTTTTGTTTCCAAAACTTTCACCCTTATCTTACGCTTTAATTTCACATCCTGCCTGCAGGTTGAAGCCTTTCTTTCTCCTATAATAAATCTTCCCTGTGACTCTCCCGCAGAACTTTCGGGATGGAGAAAACTTGAAATTCCCCCCGAAAAGAAAAACGACCCAAGAAAAAAAAGAATTTAGAAGCCCATGACTACTTTTTAGTTGTCGAAACCCGTCAAGGATTTTACCTACCCTTCACATTTCGGTGCCTTTTGGCGGGACAATCACCTCGTCTGAAGTATGAACATGCACACATCAACCCCAATGTCAGTAATGACTTCCAGCTCCTTTCTGCGAGCTGATTCTTAATATGTTCCCGGAATCTTAATGAATCCTGTCCCTAAAGCAATGTATATGGCTCATGCAAAGAGATAAGACGAGAAAAACGTCCAATAAAAAAACCCAAAAAAATAAAATAAAAAACTTCAAGAGCTTTCCATTTCGTGGAAAACATTTTTTAGGAGCGACTCTATGCCAAAGGAGTACTACCTACTGTATAGTATAAGGGCGCCCCCCATGAGCGTTCCAACACCGCTTCGATGTCGTTGGCGGCGACGGAATGCATTTCTTCGGGGCGCTCAAAATTTTCCACCTCAATGAACCCGAACCTCATCAATTATTGAACTGGTGCGGCCCCGGATCGTCGGTTTTAATTATGGATGACAGGGACATACATAATCCCGGCGTCAAAAACAAACTCAATAAAAGTTTTGCATTTTATGCCGAAAGTCCATTTCGCTAAAAGCCGAATCGTACACATGTCACGGAGCCAAATATTTTCCGCGGTAAATTATAGTCCACCCAAAAAGTTCGATTCAGTTCTCTGAATAAAATTGTGAAAACTTTTCAATAAAATTTATAGCTGAGTGAGTGAATTGTGCTGGGCGATGCAACGCGGGCGGGCGAGCGGACGGGCGGGCTGGCAATGCTCGCTTTCACCGCCACCGCCGCTACGCTTAAATGTAAAAATTGCACTTCGCGATAAGCCTCGCGGATTCAAAAGTTCCACATAGAGGAATTCTTTGTGGGATTTTGTCGTCTGGTTCAGTTCAGTTATCAAAGCAGCAGCAAACGCAAAACAGAGCCCTTCTAAAAATTCTGTGGAATCATTCCGAAATGACTTTGTCCGCCATAATCGCTGTGCATTGTTCTACCTTCAAACCGCCCCGATGCTGTTTTACCTGCGCTCACGAACTTTCAGCGACTCCCCAGCATGCTCCACTACTGATTACGCTCCATAACTAATTTTTAGTATTTATTGATTTTTAGCTACTCAAGACTTTTAAGAGTTTTTAGTTTAAAAAAAAATTTAAAAACAACGCTTTTATAAATGTACTTAAAAAAATAAAATTCTGATCTTATAAAAAAAATTTCAAAATTTATATAGATTATTAAAGTAAAAATGTTGAGCGCGAAAAGATGCTGCAGAATTTATTTCAATAGTCCTTTACTTTGAGTATTGGATACCCACATTAAGAGGCTGTCTGTGAAGAAAAAAAAGATATGGGTCGTCGTTTATAAAGAGTTTAGAATAACGTCACATAACTTATCGTCTTTTATTCATCAAACCCTTTCATTTGATCCCCATGTCAAGGGGTTTGTGAAGAAAATGGTAATCCACCATATTAGATTTTAGAGCGGTATTAGATATAATATACTGCATTGTCACCGGACTTATAAACGTGTGTAAAATTTCAAACCTCTAGCACAATTAAAACTTGTTGAAATTTTGTTTGCAAGGTTTGTTCCGTACAGAGAAACTGAGTTAATAAAAGTAGTGTAAAAAAGACTAAAGCTTAAGAAAATTTTAATGTATTTTTCTAAATTTTTAGGGTAATCGTTTTTAAGAGGTTAAAGTTAATTGGGTAGATCGAGTATTATATTTATCTTAACCGTCCGGTCAATGACCAAATTTTCACCTTTCGTTCAATAACCGGGTACCCGGGTACCCACGTATAGTGTGTCAGGTAGAAAACTTATTAGTAGACTGTGTGCATGTGAAATAACTATGGTAATAGGGAGACCCTATTGTTCCTCTAACATTCTGGTATTTGGGATGCCCTGCCCCTTCACCCCGAACAACAGAAGAATAGGACTCAAGTGTTACACGATGAGGTAAAGTAATAATATTTCATTATTTTAAGAATTTAGCGAGTCCGAGAACAGGCGAAATTATCAAACAAGGAGCCTATTTTTAGCTTAGGGTATTGCCCTTTGGGATGAAACAAAGGGTAGTAAAGCATGTGCGCCAATATCCTATCTCTCGGGTTCCTTTGAGGCACGGAAGGGTTGCACTGCAATAAAAGTAGGTAGTCGCGCAGGTACTGTGTCAGCAGGACAGAAATATCTCACTCTTGAGTTAGGCAGGAGAGAGTGAAGGTTCAAACTGAAATAAGTGCAAGGAAAAATAAAATAAATTTACAGTGAAAGTGTAAAATTAATATTATTAATAAATAATAGTATTGAAAATAAATACGATGGATGATTCATCGAGTTTTCAACAGTAAGGAGAGATTTACTGTTTTATTTTCGAGTAAATGATTTTATATTATGAGAAAGTAACCAGTTATGTGCCAAAAAAAAAAGGCAGTAATTATGCTATCATCAATGCATCATGAAGCAAAAGTTAGTGATAGTGCAAAGAAAAAACCCGAAATTATTGAGTTTTATAACTGGTCAAAAGCTGGAGTGAACCCAATGGATGAAATGCTTGGTAGATATACTACAAAAAGATCTACTCAAAGATGGCCTCTAGCATTTTTCTATAATATCCTCGATGTCGCCTGCCTTGCAGCATATATTCTGTATTATGAGAATAATAAAATGCTTGCTAAAAAGTCGTATAAACGGCGATTATTTTATTGGCAATTGGACAGAGAACTGTGTACTACATTTATTGAAAGTCCTTCGCAGAATACACAAATCATGAGGCATTTCACAACGAAAGTGGCGATTGAATCTTTTCTTGGTCGAGCTATCAATATATATGCGCAGCCAACCACATCTGGATCATCAAAACCCCAGACACAGCTCGATTCAACCGGAAAGAAAAGGATTACTGGTGTATGCTATACTTGTCTTCAAAGTGAATTTAAAAAACCCCAGTAGGAACTCTGACTAGTTCTAGGACTAAACGAACAACTACTTCCGAAGGAGTGAGTACTAGTTCCAGCTTAGATGGTTTCCTATGGACTGAACTCACTACTTTTGCATAGCGTTGTCATTGGAGGGAACCAATTGCCCCCTTCTGCATTACTATAGGACTAGTTCTGAAAATAGTTCCCATTAGTGATTAAGGAAACTGGTTACCAAAGCATTAATTAAAGGACTAGTTCTTCTTTTATTTCTTTATAATTAGTTATTTAAGTAGAGTCGTAGGTAAGGGGCTAGGTAGTGACAAAATCTTAAATACATATTTATATTAAAAAAATATATATTTAACATAACACGCATTCAACAACTAACAAAATGGAAGGGAAATGAAAATATAAAAATACATATATAAAACACAAAAATTCTTTCAGCAATACAGAAAATGGAATTAAATTTATTTTGTCGGGTCACCAGGAACTGAACCTTTTGGATTTCTTCCCAATGAAACTTTTTTGAAGTGCTTTTTTTTTGTTATTTGGAATGCCCTTCTTATGTGGGCTTCCACATCATTGATGGATGGGTCCTGGACTTCAACAGCCTCTGCCAATAAGAATATATTAATATAATATTAGTTTATACTTATTAGTTACAACAAATATACTATAATTTAATAAAAAAACAACTACAGAATACGCAATATTTACAGAATTATAATATAATATAAATAATTTAATTACTTTTTATAACGTCAAAAACGTTTTCATGATCCTTGAAACGTTTTTTCCCATGCGTTCCATCCAAATTGTAATTTAGAACCACTTCATCGGATAAAATTTCTCTTAAGTTTTTTTGAAGTCCATTTCGTATCAATTGTTTTACTGCCATAACCTATTTAATAATATATGTGTATACTGCAAAATTTTTAGTCAAGTATTAAAAAGCGGAATACGTACATACGTATTTTTATTTTCATTTGAAATAGTATTATTCAGATTTTGAACATCGTTTTCTGATGCAAGGGGGAAGACGGAACGCGCCGATACAGTTGTATTTTCCTGATGAATTAATTTTTCCAGTATTACGCTTTGTGTTGCTAGCGCTTCCATAATGGCTACGTTTTGCGCTTTCGTGGTTTCTAAATTAAAATATATGTTATTGAATTTATATTTTTAACTTTTCACCAACCATTAAGCTGTTGAAATCCTTTCGACACTATTTCTCTTAACTCCCGGCAGCCTTCGCAATTAGTTGTTGAATTATTATCTAAAAAATATTTTTGTTATAATTTATAGGAAATAATTGAGCAATTCGTATATATGATACTTACATTGTGAAAATACAGCGTCACCAAGTGCAGCATTGCAACGTCTCAGCTTGCCGGGGAAATCTGGGTCATCTGCCATTCTCTTAGTTGACATATCTTAAACTAATTTAACAATTTTACAAGGTTTTTACATTACATTACATTAATTCAGTAGACGTCTAAAAATATTTTAGTGCATTTCTACTTCTATCAGGAGACGAACCGATTTTTTTATTTCATAAGTCGTTTTCTAATAAAAAAAAATAATGAATATTCTTTTCTATGTGTCTAATTTTAATTTTTGTTTTAAAATGATACTCCTTCTATCTGGAATTATATAAGCATACATTTCATATTTTTAAATTTTAAATAAATAATTGTTTATTTTGAATTTTATGAATGTATAATGATGTAATCAATAACAACAGTGCAATATTGGCAACAAAAGTAATTTGTCTTCATGTGGCAGACACATGCATTTGCACTGAATTTCTTCCAATATGAATGATTCTTCAAACTCTGATGGAATCGAATCTACTAAACATATACCTATAGATGAAGCAGAATCGAATGGTTCGGTAAAGAAACTTTGTATATTAATTAATCTTTTCCCTATAACAAAATTTTGTTCATTTCTTTTGAATCCCGTTATTTTTATTGGAATATACGGCCGAATGAAGCAATAATTGTCAGGACTTTTTATGCTACAAAAATACTGGTCTGTAGAGTAACTTACAATTGTTCCGTTAGTTTCTTTAAAAGTATTATTTTTTGGTTCCGAAATTAAGTTTTCGTATTGAACTCTGTTGAAAATTTGTTCCAAAATTTTTGAAGGTTTCTTCACGTACTTTTTTAGAATTTGTAAATAGTTCTCAAAATTGTAAGCCGAAAAACTAGTAAGAGGTCCAAACTGTTTCACACTTTCAGTTAAATGTAGTAATCCATGCACATTATATGAAATACTATTTTGACCAAAAATTATAGAAAAATTTTGCACAAATAGTTCCAACATATTTTGAGCTATATCAATGTTTTTTATGTAATTTTTAGGACAAGCCAATAATCGACATGAGCAATGTAATAATAAAAACTCATAATAGAAGTCATCATTAACCTTTCCTTTTAAAACCAAAATACCCGTATACAACAAGAATTGTCTGAATTCGGTCGCTTTCCAATTTAAAATCTCGTCAAAACTTCTGGGGTAACGGGCAAATTCTTTCGGAATATATGGGCGAAGTGATTCTAAGTGCTTAGATATCTGACTTATATTATCTTTGGTTATTTTAACATTAATTTTATTATGCAACATCCGCACAAGAATTTTTCTCATAACGCCCAAATCTACAAGGTGCATATCATCTAAAGGGACCTGACTTATCATTTTTACGTTTAAATTTTCTAGTGGTGTTTTTTCGGTATAAAAGCGTTTTTGGTGATGACTTAGGTATTTTCTGTCACTAAAATCTTTATCCGTAATAAGTTGACTTGCTTCAGAGCTATATGTTAAAACGTTATTAATTTTCTTCCCAACTTGTACACATTTCGTACATCCATGGAGAGATGTATGACCAACAATTCCACACAAAAAAGCTTTCGCCGGAGCATCGCAAATAATAGCTCTTATTCTCAGTTTTATTTCTTTATTTTTTATCTTAATACCATTTTCAGTTAGAATCTTCAGTTCATTTATGAATTCAAATAAAAATTCGTCTATTTGCCTTGGCTTGCTACTGCCTAAATAAATTCCAATTGGAAATATATTAACATTCTTAACATTAACAATGCGCAACAAAATTGGCCACAAATGCACCCTGGAACTTTTAAATAACGGTAATCCGTCAATATTTATATCAAAAATAATTTCTTTATAATCACAAATTATATTACAAATTTTTTGTAATTGTTTCTCAATTCCAAAATGGGAATAAATACCAGGGGAAACATTTCTCACAACCATTTTTTGCTTATTTTGTAATATACTTTTAGAACTAAGGGGGACCTTTAAATTCTCTTCCCTTAAAATAATTAAAAGTTCCTCAAAACATTGCCTAGACGGTCTATTTCTAATATACCAATCCCCGAGCTTTTCTATAAGAGATTTTTGATATGGCAAATTATTTTCATTATTTTCTAAGTTATTTTCATTTTCATTATTTTCTAATTTTGCTGTCTCCACAAAATTATTATTTGTAATTGTTGTTTGTTCATTATTATTATTATTTGCAAATATTTCCGTTTCATTTGCAGCTTGGTATAAATTCCGTATATATCTATCTTTTCGTTCTTTTATTAACCGTTTAAGATTTCGCTTACTGTTTCCCCTTCCGTACATTTTGTTTTCTTTAAATAATGACTGTATAAGTTCTTAAGAAAATAAATAAAACATCTTTGAATTACACTTACCTTTTCCCAACAAAATTAATTGCTGACTAAACACTATTTTCCACCGGTTGAAATCACAATTATGCACAGTTATGCCTTGCTTGGTCTGCAAAGTGACGACCGCCTTGCTTGGACTTATTGCACAAACTGTAAAACAACATTGAAATTTTCCACAAATAAGGGAAAATAACGGTAAATTCTAGGATTCTTTCGTCGCTCCTTCGCTTGCTCGAATTCTTCGAAATCTTCCCACTGGTTACTTTATGCATTCTTTTTGGACTAGTAATCGCACCAGTATATTTTCACCGGTAATATAACTACTTCTTTATAGCAACTACTTCTATAATTTCCTACTGGGACGTCGCAAAACTAGAAAAATATGTTCGGTGTGTAAGAATCCTACCTGTGATGAACATTGTATTACAACCACGGCATGTAAAGACTGTACGAAATAATTAAATATATAGTATTATTCTTGTGTGGCATTGCATTATTATAAAAATTAAACAATATAAATAAACAACTAATCGGATAAAAAAAATTCTTACTAAAATAAATATGTATAAACGGAATTACGTTTTTCTTACCTACTATCTTTGCTATTGTTTGTAATAAGAATTGTTTAAATAAATGAAATTACAAACGACATTGTTTATTATTAATTTAAAAGTCAAATTACCTCAATACTTTAATAAACAGTCTCTTTAGTGTGCATAAACCCGCTATTCATACATAATAACTGAAGTGGGTACCCGGGTACCTGGTTATTGAACGAAGGGGGTATCAAGTTTGATAGTTAATAACTATTATTAAATAATTAATTATAAAAAATTTTTACGAAAATTGGGTATCAAACTACTTAAATTTTGGGGATCCGGACGGTCTTAAAATTTTTTTGAGAAAAAAGTTAATAAATTCTACCTGCGAAACTGAAATGGATACCCGGGTACCCGGTCATTGACCGGACGGTTAAAGTATATCATCCTAATAATATTTGCCAAATTTCAAACGGATCGGAGTACTCATTCAAAAGTTATAGGTGTTTAGAGGCTGCTACCCCGAGTCATGACCCAATACGCGTGAAACTTTAAATTACCTATATCTGTAAGTTATCTTAAAAATATGTGTTTTCTTTTTTTTTAAATGCCCTTGCGGTGAGAAAAGTTTCCCAAAAACTATTTTGTCGATCGATTTCAACATTTACATGCTTATTTGCAACATATACATGCTCACAATGGGCTCGAATTGGACAAAAGAATTTCCATTTTTGTAGAAAATTTTTATTTTATTCCAACAAAACGAAAATCGATAATATAAGATGGTACAAAAAACATTTATTTCAGTACCCGTTATTGAAAATCCCATTTTTAAAATCTTGCCTTTGTTTTTTCCCGCTTTTTGAAAACCCGATTTGTTGAAATCCCATTTTTCAAAATCCCGCCTTTAAGAGAAAATTTTTGGTGTAGAACCAGTCCTCTTCAAGGTTAATACATTTTTGGAAAGAATATAATATAAATTGTACAAGGAAAATGTTTACTAAATTGAATTTTTTGTACACGGAATATTTTTAATAAATTGAAGATTTTATACAAGGAAAATTTTTACTAAATTGAAAATTTTATACAAGGAAAATTCTTACTAAATTGATCATTTTGTGCAAGGAAAGTTTTTACTAATTTCGAAATTTTGTGCAAGGAAAATTTTGTTTTTAAATTTTGCACAAGGAAAATGTATACTAATATATTATAAATTGAATATTTTGTAAAAGGTAAATATTTACTAAACTGAATATTTTGTACAAGGACATCTTTTAATAAATTGAATATTTTGTACAAAGGTAAGTTATTACTAAATGGAAAATTTCATACAAGGAAATTTCTTACCAAATTGAACATTTTGTACAAGGAAAGTTTATACTAATTTGAAAATTTCGTACAAGGAAAAATTTTTTTTTTAATTGAACATTTTGCACAAGAAAAATGTTTACTAAATTGAATATTTTGCACAAGGAAAATATTTTCTAAATTGAATATTTTGTACGAGGAAAATTGTTAATAAATTGAAGATTTTATACAACGAAATTTTTCAGTAAATTGAAAATTTTATACAAGGAAAATTCTTACTAAATTCAACATTTTTACAAGGAAAGTTTTTACTAATTTGAAGATTTTGTACATGGACAATTTTTTTTTTTAAATTAAACATTTTGCACAAGAAAAGTGTTTACTAAATTGAACATTTTGTACAAGGAAAATTTTTACTAAATTGAATATTTTATACAAGGAAAATTATTAGTAAATTGAACATTTTGTACAAGGGAAGTTTTTATTAATTTGGAAATTTTGTACAAGGAAACAATTTTTTTTAAACTGAACATTTTGCACAAGGAAAATGTTTACTAAATTGAAAATTTTCTGCAAGGAAAATGTTGCTAATTGGACATTTTGTATAAGTATAATTTTTACTAAATTGGAAATTTTGTACAAGGAAAGTTAATTTTATCTTTAGCATGACTCTAAACAGATTTTGTTCTTTAAGGAGAACACAATTTTAAATTGGAGGGATTTTAAAAAGTGGGATTTATCCGAAAAGACGGGCTTTAGACGGGTTTTTCGTTGGCGGGAATTCGTAGCGCTCTCTTTTAGCTGTACAGACAAATAAAAAATATTTTCTCATATGTGGGCTTACAACTGCAGAAAGAGTTTTCAAAACCTGTAAATAGAGGCTAGCTACTCTTACTTACTAAATCTTATCGTTTTCAATTATTGACCACAACATTTCTACTTTAACTTTCAATAACTGGAAGAATTCCAATAATTCATGTGTTTAATTATATATAATATAAAATGATACCTTAAATTTGAAAACCCATTATATTTATAGTAAGTATGTTATTTAATTAGTAGGATAAGGGACTTTCCTAATTAAGTTATGCAGTAACCAGGAATTAGTTTTGTCAACCCCATTTAAGGCGATATTCTGTAAAACTCCTTCGAGGATAAAACGATGTATGCTCTAAACCGATTCCATGAACTTTACAAATACTTTTGATTTAAATTTGTGTGTGACTGAAAGTGACAATTTTAACCGAATTTAACTAGATACTTTCCAAGAATTAGTTCAAAATTGTGGTGCTACAAAATCTGGTTTTCCTGTTTTCTATTCACATTATTCTATGCTCGTTTGCCTAAAGTGTGCAACGTGTCGCTGCCATGCCTCCCTCAACGCGCCTCTGTTCAGAACAACTTACAAAACCCTTTTTTAGTCTCTCCAGCAACACTAAATTTGCTCAAATTCTGCTGCATAAGACTCGGAGATTCATAGTTATTTAAAAATTTCTCGACGTTTAATTAGTTTTAAACAAATTAACATTAATTTTCATTAGCAGCATGCAGACGTACACCGAGACACACGGAAAGTTGCGCTCCGGAGCGAAACTTTGTCGAAACATGAATTTTGCTTAAGGTAAATTCTGGCGTAAAGTAAACTAACGTCAAGATCCCTCCTGCTGGTATTGCTGCTTCTGCGGCGGGCGGGGTGTTTCGCCCCCATTCAGATGGTGCATCTAACTAGAATCCCTCGGAATTTTGCATTGTTCCGCACACTTGCGCCTCGCATGAGCACCAACCAGCATTGAGAAATTCTGAACAAATCTCGACGTTTTGTCCCATTAAAATCAATTAAAGTAGGATGACTACAATTACCGAAAATTGCGTTATGGCATTTTCGTGTCGTTTCATTCTAGAGCTAGACGACAACCGAATTTGCTAATTTCACCAGGAAATCGAATTAAATTGCTGTTTTAAACCATTCCCGATAAATAAAACGAAGATTGCTAATCCTCCCCGTGTCCGTATGACGGTTAAGCTGCCCAACTGGCCGACAAAACGATCCTCATCCCCTACTACTAACCCTAACCACCTACCCTACCTCGCTCGTTTGAACACGATAATATTGCGATTCCTTCGAAAAACAATTTTCCCAAATTTTAGCAAACTTTGCCGCGGCTTCCAATTTATAAATCACGCCGCGCCGCTCTGAGGCAAAGCTGATTAATCAAATCTTTTGTAATTTATTTCCAAGTCTCATGTAGCAGCTATTTATGTTGGGGATAATGCCGGATTTATGCTCGGAGCTTTCATTCCCGGGTGCGCCCCCAATCGATGGGCTAGCTTTAAAATGCCGGGCTGTGCGAAATATAAGACTTTATTAAATGCTACTTTTGATTTATTCATATCAGGGGAGCCCTGTTTATTAGAGCGCTCTCCGACTCTCCGGACCGCGCGCCACTTACAAGACGACAGCGCTAATAAACAACTTCTCGACTTGACGGCGATTATGCGGAAGCGCTGTTTTTTAAAGAATAAACTTCTGTAGCAGCTCTATTTCGGCGAAATTACCCGGTTCATAAGGATAACAAGCTTTCTCTTCGAGGATGGCTGGATTCCTTTGATCTGGCGTAAACTTTTCCGCAAATTTGAAGTGGCTGTCGTGCTCTTTTGCCTAATTTCGTTACGAGAAACAGAGCGCGGAGGGCCCGAGCGGGCCCTACAAAAACAAGTACTCAAGGCCGTTGACGTAGAAATCAGTGTAATCGAATTTTCGTTCAATTTCGTATACTTTTGTTCATGTTTGATTTGAATTTGGCTTTAGACTTTAAAATCTTATTTTACTTTAATTTTTAAAAAGGTTTTCTATTGGTTTCCTTCATTTTCTACATTTTCTACATTAATTCAATGTGCATCTCATTTCATATACTATATACTTCCCATTATTGATTTCGGGAAATTGTACGAATTACAATTTTTACATCATTTTGAAGCTTTAGTTTTTTACTTGAAAATTACAAAGTTAAATTTTGAAAATCAAGTAAACAACTAAGAGTTTTAAGTGCTCAAAAACAAAAGTAAATTAAAGTCTAACAATAAGTGCTCGAAACTAATATTGAAGCAAGGAGACATTCACAAAATATGTTGATTATGTTCATCATTAGTACGGTGTTGCGAAATATTAAAACAAATCCGAGTTCTCAAACACCAAAGACGAATTCTGATTTCTGAAACACAAGAAGCTTACTCAAGAATCGGTCCAACAAACGTACAATAAAAGAACTTCGTTATACAAGGGTCGCCAAACTCCTTAAACCATCTCTTGATTAGCCCTAAAGATTGGGTTTTCTTTACGAACTATGAAATCAATATGAACATCAAAAGTAAAAGTTTAGCCACACTTGCAAATCTTTGGTTTTGTCAAGTCTAGTCAAAGCATAATCTATATTAAGAGATAATCTACTTTATTAGGTAGTTTTTTTTTGTAAAGTTCGTAGAGCACTATTTGAAAAAGGTGTCTTATCTACTAGAAGACTTTCAAAATCAAATGTGGTTTTGCTCATTCCAAGTACACCAAGAGGACAGATTATGTACTGAAAACATAGAACTGATAATAATATGAATGCTGCAATTTTTTATGTAATTATGTAATTAAATGCTTAATTTAGTTAGAAAATAGTTGTTTTTTATCTTGCAGACTATATGAATTTCTGACATTTGAATAAAGGACCCCGCACAAATATCGTATATAGGGGATGCTCTTTCAAAATCTGACATTTGTTTTGAATAAAAACTTCAAAAACCCTATTATTTTTTGGGTTTTTCAAAAAAATGCTGTTTTTTTTTTTTTTTTTTCTTTTCAAAGTCAATTATCTTGTCGTTGCTGCTATTGAATGATCATATAACCACCAGAAATCGCGGTCTGAATGTCTAAACTTTCTCAAACCATTGTTTTGAAAGTTTCTTTTTGCTTTGGGTTTTGCAAAGTGGGCATTTTGTAATGTAATAAAAAGTTTTGGATTTGTTTACACGAGAAAGAACAACTTTACAAATTAATTATAGAACAGAAAATGCTTGAAATTAGCCAAAGAAAACTTTCAGAATTTTTTGTATTTGGCCAATTTTTGAAAAATCCAAAAATGTCACGGAAAATTCGGAAAAATTTCACACGTGTTCTTTGGGTGACTATAATCACTTTTTTTTATATGAAATTTATTCGTAAAATTGATCATTTTTTAGTAAAAATATCACCAATTTTTTTTATTGATGAAATTTGGTGATATTTTCACTCAAAAAGATCAATGTTACGGAAGAATTTTATATAACAAAAAGTGCTTATAATTAGAACACGTGTGATCTTTCCAGAATTTTTCGGGGCATTTTTGGATTTTTCAAAAATTGACCAAATCCAAAAAACCAAAAATAATCCAAAAAATCCTGAAAAGATGTACAAGTATTCTTTTGCTAATTTCAAACATTTTCTGTTCTATAATTTTTTGTTGTTGTAAAGTTGATCCTTTTCGTGTAAAAAATCGCGAAATTTTTTACTACATTGCTGTACAAAATGACGAATTTGCATAAAACCACAACAAAAAAAAAATTAAAATCATGATTTGAGAAAAAGTTATCATACAAACTTAAAAAAAAACGATTTCACAAATGAAAATCTAGTTTTCGACTTTTCGCAGCGAAAGAAAGAGTACGAAATATTTAAAAAAAGATGTTTGAACTTCTTCAGTTATCAGTTACAACTCAATCAAATCAATAAGTGCTGAAGGTGTTTTTTGATCGCCTCTAAAATGTATATATGTAACTATTTATAATATTCCACTACTTTCAAATTTAGTAAAGGCGCCAATATTTATTGCCTAGTGGAGAGGTCCTATTATTTTGTGACCTTTGTTAATGAATTTTGCGATGAGGTATCTGAAGTATTCTATTCTAACCCCCTAACCCCCACACTGGCTACGGCCCCGCCAGTTCCTATGCAAAAAAACTCGAATTTTTCGATATTTAAGAAACTCACCCCTAAGCCTTATTTGTAACCCGTTCTAGAAGAGGCGGAATACAAATTCTGCGTTTTAATAAGTGTCATGAATAAACAATTTCAGTATATGAAACACAAAAACCCCACAATTATTTTTTCATATTTTGTTGTTCAAACCTGCCTCAAAGTTCAACAACTCCACTCCCTTACGATAAGTGTTTCAAATCGAGTCTCAATAAGTAACAAGCAAAAATGATTCCAACATATGAACCATTAAAACCCTCCATTGTTTTTTGCCATCCCCCTGATTAGGGGAGGTTTCTTCAAATTGACTATTAGTAGGTATCATGAATGAGCATTTTAATATATGTATAAGCCGTGAAAAACCCCCTACTATTTTTTTTCTGATTTTTACAAAAAGTTCAATAACTCCACTCTCTAAATAGGGGTAGTTTTCCACATTTTAAGTAGACACTCAAAAGTTACTCAGAAGTACAACTCTATAGTGTGAACCATAAAAAAACCTCACATTATTTTCATTTATATTTATTCAAGTTCACTTAGAATATCATCACATTTCACCCCAAAAAAAGGAATGGTTTTTCAAATAGGGGTTATCTGAGGGTAACCATGATTAAACACATGTATTTCGATATAACTTCTTTTTTTAATCATTTTGTTAATAGAAATCTTTTTCTGAGTGACCTGTAACCGGCAATATATTAATCTCGAATACAGGGGGTGGTTACCCCTACCCAGGGGGTGCCTGCACAATTTCTCCACACTTTTGAAACTTCCAAAATGTATGATTAGATA
Source organism: Dysmachus trigonus (assembly GCA_949715965.1). Classification (NCBI taxonomy): domain Eukaryota; kingdom Metazoa; phylum Arthropoda; class Insecta; order Diptera; family Asilidae; genus Dysmachus; species Dysmachus trigonus. The sequence continues at coordinate 89,597,095 of OX454320.1, forward strand.
CAGATGACATATTCCAACAATTTTTGCTATTTATTTTCGTTTAAAAAAAAAAGCCAAAAAACACGTATTTTAAACATTGTCCTTTAGCAAATGCATAAAAATTCAAATAGCGTACAGCTCCACTTCTGAATACAGAATTTGTATTTGAAACAACTTTAAAATAATCCTTTAATTTACCCTTAATTTTGTGGGTCGTAATTCACGTACTTTGAAAACTTGCCTGGCTGCATAATTACTTCGCAAATCTTCCCCCCGCATCCGAAGAGCTTACACGATGAGAATATCAATAAAATAATAAAAGTCTCCGGGTCGAAAAACAGGGTGGAAAGTTTATGTACGTAAATATTTGAGATGTTTTCAGTCCCCGTATGCAAATGTAAACATTCCTCGTTTAAGGCGCCCCCCGCGCCCAGCATCTCCCCCGCCCGCCCCATGAAACTAAAAAGGGGATGTCACATTTGTTAAGGAACTTTTACGGAATACTCAACCTCAGAAATTGTCACTATTCGCATCACGTCGGCCTCCTGAAGACAATAAAGACCGAACGAATGAATGTGGCCCAACTCAAGGAGCCGTCCTCCTGCCCCCCGGCGCCCTAATTAAAAGAGAAAGCAACGGGCTGAATTGATACATTCACCTGCCGATTGAAAAGGGTCCGTCTGTTGGCTCCCTATGTCTCCGGATCACTGCTGAATATGCAGCAGCGGTCGAAACTCATATGGACGAGGATAAGAAAACCCAAATCGGAGGAATGTGTCATTTGCGCTGATAAAAATTCAATAGCACCGCTCAGGCGAAAGCGGCTGTCGCGCTTATTGCATAAATTTACATTGCCACCTTTCCAGGAATCAAGCCGGTGTGGTGGTGTTGCGGACTGGGCTTTAGTAACTCCTGATCCTTCCTGGAAGTTCAAGATTCCCGGGTTAGTTTGCTCATTGCTGTGATTTGCGAATTGTATTTCAGCTCACGTATGGCCCTTTGCATAGTCGCAGTTATTCCGACGCATTTTCCTTTCTTAATTAAATATTAGTTTTTCGGATCAGGGAAATAATTAAATAATCCGGACCCATTGCGGTCGCTTTGTGTGCCTTAGGACAGTAACAAAATGTCTTCAGCTCCTGCTTCCGGGTCAATTCGTAGGGAAACGGAGATCATCAGCCTTCAGAAGTTATTTAATAATATTCGTGGAGGCGACAGCAAGATAGTGATATACTTTATACATTTAATGAAATCCTTATGTATATTTAAATAATATTAATTAAGCTCACAAAACTCATTCAGACGAGAGTAACAAGGAAACGTTCTCAGGTGTGTCTCACCGATTTTGATGAAATTGAAATATGTTATAGAGTATCGAAAAATAAGAGACACGTATTTTTATCTGCGGATACGCACATTTAGGGGGTGAAAACTACCCCAAAAGTTTACCCCCAAAAACAGTTTTTCCTAAATCTTTCAAGTTCTAATGAATTTTTTTCGAATGAAACAAAATGAAAATGATGTCTCACAAATATACTAACCTTTTGTAGTAATCCGGTTCCCGGGAGTGGCAACCCTTATTTTTTATTGCAGAAAAACGATTTTTTTTTTTTTTAAATTTTTGCGTCACAAAAAGAACAATTTGGGTTAAAAATCATTGAAAAATATTTTTTTACATACGATTTTGAAAAATAAAGTTGACGTGTTTTCGGGTTTTCGTAAAAATAGCTCCTGAAGGGGGTAAACAACCCCTAGCACTAATACGTAAATGATGTATATTCTTTCAGACATCAGTTTTTTCGTGAAAACCAGTATTAAGGGGTTTTTGGAGTCGCTGATTACGAATCTGATGTTAAATTTAAAAAATTAAAAATGGCGGATCCAACATGGCGGACAAACTTTTGAAAAATACACCAATTTTTATTTTAAAAAAACAATACATAAAAGTACCCCCTAAATGTACGTATCCGCAGATAAAAAAAAATACGTGTCTCTTATTTTTCGATACTCTATAACATATTTCAATTTCATCAAAATCGGTGAGACACACTTGAGAACATTTCCTTATAAGCAAGAACAAGACTGAGTTTGCAAGACCAAGACTAAGACTATCGTAATCTGGGTCTTGGTCTTGTTTTGTACATCACTTCAGTGAATATTATTTTCGTAAAATTGTTTTTCAAATTATATAATTAAATTATATAAGAAAAATGTTATTCAACGGACCAATACGGGATTTTGTCCATATATGATTGGATTTTTATCAGTTTAATTACAATTTTTCAAAGAAAAGAAAAGAAGGCATTATTCATATTGACAACAATATAAAATTTTGTAAAATTAACAAAAGACTTTTTCAGATATTCACAATTACAAAGATTTGTCAAACTAAAATTCCTCCCAATTGTTGATTAATAAAGCAACAAAAATTACTAAATCATCAAAAAATGGTGTTCTACACATATAACAATTTTAATCACCTAAGAATTTCGTCAAGTAAGACAGAAAGTCAGCCTGTAAAGGTTAAAAGGTACGCAACATTTTCACAGAAGACATTTGTAATTAGCGAAATATCCCCGAAAGAGGATTACTACACCTGCAGAAACCCGCAGGTGATGATGAATACACGTTTTCTTCGCATTAAAGGCAAGATAATTTCGCCGCAAGGAATTTAAGGAGATTAAATATAATTTACCACCAAAAGATCCATTCTTCGACTATTTCCAGCTTTCAAACACTTCGATCAGCTTTTATCCCTAAAAAGCCATTTTAGATATGCACGTTACTTTTTGATAGTTTTTCTCCGTCTAAAATTTATTTGCAAAGTTCCGACTTGAAAGGGTGCTCCGTCGAAAGGGGATCATCTAGTTTCTCCCTAGATTCCACAACTCAATGGAAACTTCGCTACAAAACGGGGTTAAATTGGATGCTTAAGATACTCCACGCCATAACTATTAGTGCTAAAGAATCCGTAAAGAGAAAATGTATTAAACACTTGTGTGCGCTGTTTTAATGCGTCGTTGTAGTTTTTTTTAGAGGATTAAGGATTTTAATTAAAGCTTAATGGATGCAAAAATGTTATACCATTAAATTAAGTATCCTACGAGATATTCAGCTCCCCAGCCACTTGCACTGTGAACTAAAGGTGGGCGAACTTTGTTGTTTGGGTAAATGACAGTGTTAGTTGCACCTGGTCATTTTATGGTTCAAATAGAATGTGAAAAGTTTTCATAGTCCTCAATTAAATGTGATATAAGTATCTTTTACGATAATTGCAGGGAATATTTTAAATCTATTTAATATATTGAAGAATAGAAATATCTAATTCAAATAATTTATATTCGAATTTTGTACACATTAGCTGCTGACTTAGAAAAAGGAAGTCGATGATTGTTTCTTTATTGTAAATGTTCTGCTAGTCATGTATAAAGCGACTATGGGTTCTTGTGATGGGTAGTTTCCAATAAAATCCCCACTTTTTAAAATTCCAAATGACGGCTGATGAAGATGATCTCCTAAAATTGTGTAAATATAATAACGAAGTAAAATAATGAAGAAACTTCCCAAAATTTTTATATTTTGATTTTCCAGTACAAGCTCCTGATGTATCTCAAGCAATAGCAGCAATTGAAATAGTTAAGAGATATTATTTTTTCAATGAGTGTGAGTAAAAGTCGCTGATTTTTATGATTTTTGAAAGTTTATTTCTATGATAAAAATTGTAATGATTTTAATCAAAATATGCTCCTTCGGCAGCTACAACCTTTTCCCACTTTTCTGGCAACAATTGAATTCCGCGGCGAAAGAAAGCTCTATCCTTTGAGGCTATCCAACCAGCAATCCATTTTTGGACTTCTTCATAATTTTTGAAATACCTGTCTTCTAAAACATGCTGCATCAACCGAAACAGATGATAGTCTGATGGAGCTAGGTCTGGAGAATACGCTAGGTGGGGGAGGGTTTCCCATTCAAACTCCATCAGTTTTTGTTTGACCTTCAAAGCAACATGAGGCCGAACATTATCATGAAGAAGAATATTTTTCTTCGATTCGATGCAATTGATGGTCGGTTTTTCATCAAATTTTTGTATAAATTCTCCAACGGTTGTTCATAACGCTCAGCGGTGATTGTTTCACTCAGCTTTAAGGCTTTTTTAACTAGTTCCCTCAACATTTTTCGAAAACTCGATTTCTTTTTTTTTGCATTTTATGATTCCTTATACCTTTAGTAAACCTTTGGCTAAATTTTTATAAAAAAATTCGAAAAAATTGTAGAACTACAACAGTTTTAGTGCGCGAGTATTTTTGAATATACACACATAAATACAGGGTGTTCAGAGGTGGGAGGTCAATACTGCAGGGGGTGAAAGGTCAGACCGAGACAAGCAAAAAATCGTATGGGTGGGGGGGGGGGGCATCTCGCACCGTTTGGCAGTTACAGGGTGATTCGTAAATCAGGATTTTTCCTTATATGGGAACCGCTCTTGTATTTTTATCTTTTTTTCTACGCATCGCAGCGGCCCCAAACTGATTTCAAAAAGTCACTATTTGGAAGCGCTTTCCAAAAAAGTTTACACCACCCCCCTATACCCAACCCCTTGGCCACAATCCCCCCTGGAAGTTGACAAAATTAACTTTTATTTCACGATTTTTCACCTTTCGCCCCACTTTTCTCCGAAATTCATGTTATTAACATACCTACTTTTTATTTTTTTTAAGTTGCCTATCTAATTACCTTTCCAAAAAGGTGCAACATGCCCAGATAGGAAAAGAATACGAAAATTTATTTACAAAAATCCTTTTACAGAATATCATGATAATTTGAATTTTTAAGAAATTATACTGAAGTTAACTAAAAAATACATTTTGTTTGCTTAAAAACTAATTACAATTAAAACGTTTGTCCTTTAAAAGCTGTTCAAAATGTTCTCCGCCAGTTTCGATGCATGCAAGTAGCCTTGGTCTTATTTCACGTTTCAGGTCTATGGTAACCAGCCTCTCCCGTATTTTCGTGGCTGCAGTCCCAATCCTGGTAACTAATTCTGCTCTAGTGTTGATTAGTCTTGAGTAAACTTCATCTTTCATCATTCCCCATAAGAAAAAGGCCAGTGGAGTAAGGTCTGGTGACCTAGCAGGCCAAGGAATCGGTCCACCTCGTCCAATCCAGCGCTCTGGGTAATGTTCATTTAACCTTGCCCTAACAATGTTCCCAGTATGCGCAGGTGCTCCGTCGTGCTGTAAATAAATTGCGCTTCTGGTGGCCAGGGGGATGTCCTCCAACAGATCCAGAAGGGTATTCTCCAAAAAGTCCGAATATAGCTGACTATTCAGCACTTGGGGCAAGATGAAGGGTTCTATCAACTGGTTGCCGATGATGCCAGCCCAGACATTGACACTAAATCTTTGCTGGAAGGACCGACACCTTGTCCTATGTGGGTTCACATCTGACCAGGTGTGGAGGTTGTGCAAGTTTGTGATGCCATCCCGGGTGAATTGCGATTCATCCGTCCACAGAATTCGGTCTAGAAACCTTCTGTTTTTTATGTCAGACTCGAACAGCCAAGTGCAAATTGCAATCGTCTTTCGGAATCTCCTTCCTGTAGTGCTTGGACCGGGATATGGTGGTATGGATGTAGTCCCTCTCGGTTCACAACGGTCCAAACTCTCCCTGAAGACAATCCTGACCTTCGTGTGACCTGCCTGATGCTTATTACAGGGCTGTTCCTGACGATGTTAAGGATTTGTTGGTCAGGGTCCGCTGAATCGGCCGATTTTCCTGCTCGCGTTTCTGCTCTGGGGGTGGTTACACTTCCGGTTTCTTTTAACCTTCTGAAAGTCCTTGAAAATACCTTTCTTTTGGGTACATGCCGATTCGGGAATCTCCTTTGGTATTCTCGTACGGCCTTACTATCACTTCCTTCTACTAAACCGTACACGTAAATTATATCGGCAGACTCTTCAACACTGAATTCTGCCATTTTATCTTAATTTTTTCTATTAAACACCCGGTTTTATCGATTGCTTCTTCAACTGTGGTCAATGTCCTTTCAAACTTACCCATTTTTATACCATAATTCATAGGAGGTATTAGAAACGGAGAGTCAGGATACTTAAGAGTCAATGCTGGATATAATAAACTAATAACGCTATTTAACGAGATTACATTTATTATTTTATTACTGTTTTGCTGAAATAATAAAAATGTACTACCTCTGTTTCCTAAACAAACATTTCCGAACTTGCTGTCATAAAAATTGTTTACTTAACGACATTTTCCATTATGGTGCAATAAAGTAATTAGGTACCTGTGAGGATGTTTTAATTTCAGGACTTTTGCAACCCTTTTATACCTGGGCATGTTGCACCTTTTTGGAAAGGTAATTAGATAGGCAACTTAAAAAAAATAAAAAGTAGGTATGTTAATAACATGAATTTCGGAGAAAAGTGGGGCGAAAGGTGAAAAATCGGGAAATAAAAGTTAATTTTTTCAACTTCCAGGGGGGATTGTGGCCAAGGGGTTGGGGATAGGGGGGTGGTGTAAACTTTTTTGGAAAGAGCTTCCAAATAGTGATTTTTTGAAATCAGTTTGGGGCCTCTGCGATGCGTAGAAAAAAAGATAAAAATACAAGGGCGGTTCCCATATAAGGAAAAATCCTGATTTACGAATCACCCTGTAACTGCCAAACGGTGCGAGATGCCCCCCCCCCCACCCATACGATTTTTTGCTTGTCTCGGTCTGACCTTTCACCCCCTGCAGTATTGACCTCTTACCTCTGAACACCCTGTATAAAAAAAAATTTTAAACGCGTTTTTCTCAAAACGACATTTTTCAAAACGGTGGACACTCAATCTCGGGGTTGGCTGAACCGATTTGAATAAACCTTATAGCGTTTTGTTTTTTAAAGTCTATTGTAGGGCAATTCAACCGAAAATTCCGAAAAAGTTTATAAAAAATATTTTTGCAAACCAAAAAAAGCAACAAAAAAAATTCAATTTTTTCAAATTTTTTTTCAAACAACCGCCATTTTTTTTACCGATTTTTTTACTAATTGTGGTGAATTTCCCTATAAAATATCTTCCTTTTTAACATGCTTTTTATTTTTTTTGTTTCGAACTTGCCTTTTCTGAGATTGAGTGTCCGCCATGGAACCCCTTTTTTTTGGACTGCTCATTTTTGAGAGCCCTCTATATATACATATATAATAAAGTACTACAAAAAGTAAAACAAGTTTTTTTTGTCAACTTCAAGACTTAAATATTTAAATAAAAAAAACTTTAGTTAATTTATAATAAAGGAACTGAAAAAAAAATAAAGTTTAAATGTCTAGTTTTTCCTATTCTACAGGGAACTAGTACCTTAAAGCGGTGATTTATCTAACTAAAAAGTTAGGTGACATTTTTTTTTTAAAAAATTACTTTAGGAATTGTTAAAAATGTCCAGCTTCACTAGTAAAGACTTTATGTTTATAAACCATAAAAATTAGTAAAAAAGCACGAAGAGTTATTATGTGTTTAGCGTTTAGTATTAATTATCAGATTCTCTCAAATTATACTATCTCCTTAAATGATATTTTTAGATATTCCCTAGTCTAGATGATGGAAACGATGTGATTGGAAACCAATTCAAAGGTCAAATCAAACACTTCCCGTCAAAGTCCAAGAAAATAGTGTCACATTCTTAACAGTAAAGAAATTTGCAAATAGAAATAAATTATTTATCCTGATTATCCATCTTAATCACGTCCACAAGGTTATCTCAGATCCAAGTAGACAAATCCTTTCCGTACAGTGTCTGAGTGTCTTTACAACGAGGCTAACTAAATAAGACCCCCGGTCCTGATGAAAATTATGCACCAATGAAAGGACCTTCGGAATACATTTATGGGAAATCCTTTAAAGTGATCCACCTAAAATCAACTCCCTTTTGGAGCGTAATTAAGCTTCTCTTCTTCAACTTAAAGGATAATAATGCCGGCTAAACATACATAGACAATCTCAACGGAGGAGTGCTTCAACAAAGGCACAGCGGAGGATTTATGTTCCTCAGCCCGGAGGGAACAAAAGCGAGGCCAAACAAAGTGATAAGTTAAATTGGGGAATTTTTCTTTCAGTCAAAGACATTTAAAAAGGTACTTTAGAATTCAGGGTAACCTCCTTCAGAGTAAAGGATAACAAAGGGCTCGATGAAGGGACTCCTATGTTCGCGGAGTTATCGCAATAAAACAGCTCGCGAAATTAAGATTCATGGGGACACTGTGGAGGCCGGCTACGGGATTTTGATATTCAACTTTGGTCGCTGGCCCAAAGTTCTTCTTGATTTAACAGAGAAAAAGACAGGAACAAAAAGTGGAATTCATCAGTAGATTTTCTTTTTTTTTTTGCTCCGTAGGATTTACATAAATTAACTGCTGAAAATATCCCCAAATGATAACAGATTAATTGGGTGATAAAATGTACAGAGCCTCTGCTGGTGCCGGACGATGCTTTCTGGGTTAATGAATTCTTGAATTCCGCAACTTTGCGATTCCTTTGATTTAATGCTTTTCGTACATTTGAATGAAGCATTTATCGGTCCTCCCGCTGCCCCGCTTAGACCTCGCCGGTAAGTTTATTCAAGATTTTCTTGAACAAAAAAGGACGCCTTTTCTCAGCAAAATTTAAATCTCTGAAGAATTTCAGTATTCAGAGGCGGAAAATTCTTTTTATTTACCCAATGAAGTTGTATGCAATTTAGACTGTTTCTTAATTTTTAAAAGAAAATTAAATGCGAATACTCTTGCCCCAATTTAAAAGACAATAATTACCGAATTATTTTTTTTTTTTTGTAAAAAAGAAAACCGTGTAATATGATAAAAATAAAAGTCGATTTCAAAATTTAACCCATGGCCCCACTAAAACCCTGGAGGAGCAAATAAGAATATGATTTAACTATATTTTGATCTCCAAGATGGTAGATACGTCCGCTTTAGAAGAGTTCAGGGACAATTTAGAATTTGTTAACTCTATTCAGTTTCTCCATGTCCCTATTTTATAATGGAGTATTAATGTAATTTTATTTATTACAGAAAACGTTGTATTAATAAAACAAATAATACTAAATATGTAGTAAGCTTCAGATCCATTCCAGGGATTCAAATTATGATCTTTGGGCTCTAAACAGAGCTAAAATTTCGAATTGGGAATCGATTGAGAAAAAAGACCAAGCGCCGAAGCTACGTTATTATACTACAGTGATACACTATATAATTCCAAATTTTAATATTTCAAGCGTACTCAATTTCAAAATTAATCAATATATGACCCATTTATTTTGAAAGTGGGTCAAGCCCAAAATGTCATAAAGACTATTTAATTTTACAAGAGTAAAGAAAAATAGTCTTTATGACATTTTGGACTTGCCTCATGCTCCAAATTAATGGCTAATATATAGCTTCTTATAAGATATCACATAACTAATCGTATTTTACTTGTCAAACCCTTTCATTTGATACACATGTCAAGGGGTTGTGAAAAATAAAGGTAATCCATCATTTTGGGGCGTCCGTCATATTGGATTTAGAACGATATTAGATTAATATTGCATTATCACCAGATTTATAAACGTTAGACAAATTTCAAAGCTCTAACTTTATTAGAAAAAGTCGAAATTTTGATTGCAAGATTTGTCCCGGTCAGAGAAAGTGAATTAATAAAAGTGTTGTATAAATACTTTAAAAACAAAGGTAACAATTTTGGTTAATACTTTATTTCCTGCATTTCCCCAAGTTTGTAAGTATTCGAACGTATTAATTTTATCCAAATCATTACATTACATTTTTCGAAATTTAAAAACTATATTTTTTAGTTATACAAATAGACACAATGATATAAACATACTTAATATATATGTAGTTGGTTTTCAGCCTACTAAGCAGATAAATTGGGCCAACTATTTACCTACATAACTAACTAACTTACAAAGGGTCTAACCGGATAAGAAGGTGAAAATTGCCCCCAGCGCTTTTGAAAAACAAAAAATATCCTTATATAGTACATGAAAAAGTACATATTTCCTGAAATTTTCAAACCCATAGACCCTCACATAACCTCAAAAAAAATTAAAACGTGAGTTTCAGTGTTTTGGCGATATCTCAGCTTTTTTGTCTCAAATTTTAGGGCCTTTTGTCAGCTACAACATGACATTTTTTCGAAATTGTTGGCGGGAAATTCAAATTTTTATAGAAGTTCGACATTTTTAAAATTCAATTGAAAAAAAAAAAAACAAACAAAATTGAAACGACGAAAAAAAAAATATTATTTTGTGGATATCAAGCTATATCCATTAATTATTTCAGATTTTTAGATTTGGTGCAACAGGGTCAAAATATCGAAAACCCGTTTTCCAACTTTTTTCGGTATTTTTATCTGTTTTTTAAGTCTGAATATTTTTTAACCCTTCAATTCCCATGACGAGATTAATAGAAAAAATAATATTATTTTTCTGTTATGTATTCCTTAGACATCCCCAAGATGATATTAAAATTATTCTAAAAAAATCTTTTAGGGTTTTTATAAAAAACCTACGGACGACACTTGAAAATTGAACACATATTTTGGAATTTGCTTTTCACACAAAATGCACTGATTATATTAGTATATTTATTAAAAAATTACATGCAGTAAGAAAAAATATAATACTCAGGCTTTTGACGTTTTTTATTGCAATTTTTGCAGAGCAAGTCACTGTCACGCCAAAAAATTAGAAGTATAATAATAATACCGTTAGAAATAATTTAATTTATTTGACAGCTGACATGACATCAGTGTAGAAAAAAAAAACCCAAATATTACTATTCACTAATATCCTAATAGTAAAAAGTTTCTTGAGTTATGTTATCATTTAATAGGGAAAACAAAATTATAAACTGCTGTCACCTACAGGTGACACTGGGAACTGACGGGTTAAGTACGATTTTTTTTATTGAAGTCACACAGAACACGTGTGAATTTTTTCAGGATATTTTTGGATTTTTCAAAAATTGGTCAAATCCAAAAAACCAAAAATAGTCCAACAAATTCTGAAAAAATTTACATATATTCCTTGATGAAGGACTTAAAATAAATTCAAAATTCACGTACTTAACAGTCAACTGCTTAGATTTAGTAAGATTAACTAATTTATGTTTTCAGTGTGCCAGTGTACCAGTACAGTTTTCAATTTGATGTTTTTCTGAATTTATTAGGTTAATTTTGAGCTTCTAAAGGTATTTTACTACTGCATATAATTGAAATATTTTATATATATTATAATATAAAATTTTCAATCTTCCTTTAAACAGGATAAAAGACCAAAGTAATTTCCAATTCAAAAATTCATTTTTTCTATAATAGGTCATTACTCCCCAATTCATTCGAAATACAAAGTAAACAATTATTAATCTCTAGAAAAGAAACTTTTGGTTATGTAAATTTTGAGGTACACGTTAAGGAGTTGATGTGGTTTTTTTATTTTTATATCGTTACTGCAATATACGAAAAAAACATCTTCGAAGTGAAACTTATCGCATCATTCAAGGAGGCCGACATCAACTTTGGCTGGTAATGATGTCGCTTCCTCCAACGTCCTTGTCTTCATTGTTGGTAAACAACCTCTGCACCGCCATCAGCAACCAAACAAGAGAGGATGAGACTTCGCCTTAACATATGCTTAAGAGTTTTTATCGTGCTCCTTAAAAAACTCCTTTAGAGCAGCTAAAAGGATTTTAAATGACTTTATTTGAAATTTCTTATCGGCTATCAAATGATGTCAGGAGGCACATCACCTTGCATCCACCACCTGCGCGCATCCAGCCCGCGCGCCGCACGGATGTCGATTTGAATATGGGGCGCAAGAATACCGCGATGCTATCTGTAACAGTATCTAAAATCTTTGCTGCTTTAAGTACATGACCTGGATTCGTTATTTATAGGGAAGAAATTTCCTCAGAATAAGGAACTAACTAGAAGATGTCTTGCGCTCTCAAGATATCTTTATCTGAGAAGGAAGAGACCCGTGCGCCAATACGTACGAGGCACGTAGTCGGAAAATTTTTGTTAGTACCTATGGTATATCTGCCTAGGCTGCCCCTAGGCCACAATCCAAATTTATGCACTTTATGCATTTGAACATTTTTAAAGAAGACAACTTGGTCTGAAGCACCCAATCAAATATGTATATGTGGATGCTAGCACAAAATGCTAATGAAGCTGCCAAGGCTCCTCCTGGGAGAATTCCAGGCACATCTGGGTGGGCTCCTTGGAACAGATTGAATGTAACGAAAACTTGGAGGAATTCTCCTCTTTTTAACAAATGAACCAATCGATTATGGCGGGAATGTGTGATAAGCCCAGGCACGTTTCGAGTTGTTGCAGTGATTCACGAAACAATAAACAATTATGAATGCAAATGGTTATGCCATCGAAATTGTAAAATAGGTATACAACATAATTTCAATAATATTAATTTTGCATGAAAGTATACAACCCACTGAATAAACTATTTCGGTTTAGTTCGGATTCAAAATTGCACTTTTGCAAAAAGAATAACTTATGTTATTTATTCGATGTTGTATAGAAATATCCCGTCTGAAGACATCTTTTTGTGGGATTTGTAATTTATATAAATATATGAGAGCGCTCATATTGGAACCTGTACCTGAATAGATCTTCTTTATATATTATAAGCTTATTTTCCAGACTTATAGTGTTGATCTTTTATTAATTAAAAAGAAAAATCCAACGGCGTCTAATCGCAGCTGCGCGGTAGCAATGATACATGTTGACCGAAATTTCTCTTCAAAAGTCGCACTTTATATTAATCCCCATTGTCTTTCATCGTATAAATCTATTCATTTTGTACCACGGAGATGTGACATTGTGTTTCTGATAATTTTTTGAGCACAAAGGAGCTGTCTGTATCAAAATAATATATAATTTAAAAAAAAACCAAAAGATGGCCCACTATTTAGTGTTCATAATTATAATTATATATATATAATATAATTATATATAATTAATTATATGACAGTTTTAAAGTCATACTATAAGAAAAACTTAAAATTATGAGTTAAAACTAATTATATGTATATACTAGGGTGCTTTTTTTTCGCGACTATTTTTTTTTTCAGGCCCACCTCGAAATTTTGTGGCAAATACCTAAACAAAAATTCCCTGAAAATTGGAGCCCTTAATATTAATATTAAGTACTAGACCAAGGCGTATGAAGATTTCCCATATAAAATACACGTGAACTTTGATTATTTTTGTTCAAAACTCTACAGCTCAGAGGCATTTTATGGTATAATCTTGGTCAATGGTAGGGTTTCTTCAGAATTGAATGCTCTACAAAAGTGTCCATTGCGGTGTAACCCTAAGTCCCACTAGCGAGGTAGTATGGGTCACTAACCCCAATTTTTCCATGAAATTCTCGCTTTTTGCCCCTATTTCGTAAACAACAAGAGGTACAGAAAAAGTGAATATGACAACCTTGTAGGAAATTCAATTTCCTACAAAGAACACGAAATCGCTAACATCGATATTTCTTGAGATATTGGGCTTTGAAGTTGAGGTAGTGTTTCTACAATTTAGCTCAATAATCCATGAAAATTCCACACTACCTCAACTTCAAAGCCCAATATCTCAAGAAATATCGATGTTAGCTATTTGGTGTTCAGAAATTGAATTTCCTACAAGGTTGTTATATTCATTTTTTCTGTACCTCTTTTTGTTTACGAGATAGCGGCAAAAAGCGAGAATTTCATGGAAATATTGGGGTTAGTGACCCGTAGTACCTCGCTGGTGGGACTTAGGGTTATGCCGCAATAGACACTTTTGTAGAGCATTCAATTCTGAAGAAACCCTATCATTGACCCAGATGATACCATAAAATTCCTCTGAGCTGTAGAGTTTTGAAGAAAAATAATCAAAGTTTACGTGTATTTTATATGGGAAATCTTCATACGCCTTGGTCTAGTACTTAATATTAATATTAAGGGCTCCAATTTTCAGGGAATTTTTGTTTAGGTATTTGCCACAAAATTTCTAGGTGGGACTGAAAAAAAAAAATAGTCGCGAAAAAAAAGCACCCTAATATGTATATACTATAATATAAATGACATTTTTCAGCGTTAAAGTATTGTAATTATAAAATGCATTTCTGCATCGGAAAAAGGATTAAACTCAAAAGGCTAATGATAATGATCCTTAAAATTTAATTTAATTTAGTTTAGTTTAATTTTTAAAATTAATTCGTGATTACAAATTTCCCTCCGCGTAGAAATAAAAAAAAAAACTTTTACTATTGCACATTTTCAAAAATCTTAAAACCTAAGAAGCAAGGAGCTCGCTTTTAGACATCTCTTTTGCCCTATTTCCATTCACGACTTTTTGTCAGTGACTTCTACCACAAATTTTAATTTGATTCTTTTGTAAATGAGGACCGACTGGTGCCTATAGGCTCTATAGTCAATGCTGTTTGGCATGGTGCTAAATTAAGAGTCCCACCAAAGCCCCTTGGGGTGCACTTTTTTTTTACAGTCCCCAGCTCTTTATCTTTCAATTCATTCAAACTTACCTAGAGAGGCTCAGATGACTCACATTAAGAGTTTGAATTGCTGAGTTCAAATTCAAAAATATACTATATATATTTATTTTATATTTTTTAAGAGGACAAACTTTTTTTGCCGAGCCAAGTGCATCTATATACATATATACGTGCATATTAGCAAAGTGCTTTATTTGCATTACTCATTATAACAAAAGCAAAAAGGGCTGAGATGCATGAGCCGTTTCTAACTTTCTACAGTTCTGGCGCTCCTTGCCTTAATTGCCACGGTGATTATTCGTGGTACAGTGACCTCAGCCGGCTTTGTGTTAGGACCTAGTTTCGCTGCAGTCACCACTTACTGAAACAGTCGAACAAAGCGGACTGCGGGTGAAAAGAGTCCCACCAGTTCGCCATGTATCTCCTTACTTATCTAGCTAGCTCCCTAACCAAAAAGGAGGATATCCAACTCTGGAGCAGAAATCCAGCCTTTCTCCTCAGACCATCTTCGCCCCCTTGCCTACCCTACCCTTCCCCAGTGGTTGTGAATCCGTCAGACATTTGGAATCATTGAAAAAGCCTGAAAGCTGCTGCTTCAGGGTAACCGCGCCACAGCAATTATTTACCACATTTCACTAACAAAAATGTATATGGGCGCTGGCGCCTGACCTCATGAGGAATAATTGCAGCTAACCACCAAATATGACGGCTGACCAGAGTGCTCCCGAATGCCAGCCTGCCTGCTGGTGAGCTGATGACCAGCCCAAAATATCGTCGGGCCATTTTGCAATAAATCCCTGAATTTTCCATGGCCAAGACCACAACGGCAGGAAGTGGCACATATATGAATTTTAAATTAACACTAACCTACTTTTCACTAGCAGAGCCCTCATAAATCAAATTTTTCGCAAAAAGCACAATTTTTCCACCCACCCCCCCTCTGTGCAGCTGGCATCAGCGCAAAAACCCAGAGGAGCCAAAAGCGTGAAATTGAAACAAGGGTGGTGTACTGTGGTGGTGTCTCAGCTCTACTCTGCTCGTGCGGCCTCAGCTTTGAAGGCCTCTTGTATTCGGTTAGGAGGACACAGGTACAACAGCCGATCGCACACACTACGAGTACTTGTTTTTAAGACTCGAGCCTTGCGGTGGACTTTGCCCGGACATGCATCCTCGAAACAGGAGGCATGTGAAGCACTTTCCCTCCGGGCTGGAGCGATGCAACGCTCCACCAGTCTACAGGATTTAAAACCTCTAGTCACGTCCTGATAAACGAAAAATCCTCCTGAAAAGGGTTCATACAGATACGCGTGTAAGTCAGGCTTTAAATCCTTTGAAAGCTCTGAATCCGAAGTCCTGCGGCTGTTTTTTTGTAAATAGGAATATGTATTTCGGATTTAATTGTGCCATGTAGGTATGTAGATTTTTTCATAATTTCCATATGTATGCATGTATACGACGATATTGTGTTGAATAGTCAAAAATAAATAGGTGCATATATAAGTTCTACATCAAAATTCAACCAATAGGAAAAAATGTATATCATGTACAAAAATTCTTTTTATTTCAATAATAATTGTGCAAGTATCGAATTCAAGCCCTCGATAGTAAAAACTGTTTGGTTACCATAAAAATTTTAAATTTTAGAAAAAATTGAGGTGATTTGTAGAATGCAGGAATGTTTCAAAGTTTCAATATCGGAAGTCTATACTCTGTAGTACAAGAGTGTTTTTTGCGCCGTCCAATATGATATGCAATAAAAATGTTCTACCACATAACATATTGAACAAAATTCGTTAAATTTAATTCCCGGCTTTTCAATTATTTATTAATTTGTAACATGATTACTATCCATATTTATTTTTAACTACAATACTTATAAATAGTAAAAACATATTTTTTTCTGAGTATATTCGCTATATAGAAAATATTAGTTTTACAGGATGTTTATTTAAGAGAGATACAATATTAAATTGAAATAAAGCCAGCAAATATTGTGGGAATGTCGTAGCGCCATTGTGTTGAAACTACAATGTGTCTTTGTTGATCTAATTGATTTTTAGAAATAATTTATGAGCATACGTCGCACACCATTGACGATAACAGTAGTAGATAGACCAATCAGCAATCAAATGACTCAAATGATGGTCATTAGGCTTTAGTGCTTGAACCTGCTATATCTTGTACGGATGTAAACCTAGATCCTGATGCAAAATTGTTCATATGGTGGGTGGACAAAGCACACGTTGTTGGGAACCATGATAATCGACATTTCTGGGTCTTCGGTTACACTTTCACTAATAGCAGCGATGGTTTCAGGTGTCTCAATTTTTCTGTGTCTTGTTATTAGGCTTTGATCATATAGTGAATAATTCGTATGAAATCGAGCTCATCAGAAACACTATTCGAAATTACTCTGTTTTAAAACTGTTGATAATATTTTTATAAATGACGTTGTACTTGTCTTATTATTCAACCTTTAAATTCAATAGGCAATACGAGCATTTCTTATTTTTTTAAATTAAAGTTATTTCGAATAGTGTGCATCAGATCCAAAACTTCCTAATACATTTTTGAAAGCATATTACATGAGGAATCTTATCTTACGGTATGACGCATATTTGCCTAAGTTGAGACATCATGCATACATATGTAACTCATTGATGTTTAAGGAAGCAAATGCATTTTTTTAATTTAAATGCAGTTAGTGTAATTATGTCAGCCCTGCTTTCAATTTACGAATGATTGTTTACTACAAAATTTAACAAACGACTGAACTTAGTAGCATACGCTAGTTTTGCATATAGCATTTCCTTTTTTACAATAATCACTAAGTTTGGTTTCACAAAGGTTAGACGAAATTTTAACACTAGAAGAACCATGGCCTAAAATATAGAACGATAAATTCATATTTAAAATAGCTTAATTTTATATATTTTGCCTATAAATTTTCTTCTTGATTCTAAAATATAATGTTTAAAGGGAAACGAATCAACGATGGCAAAAAGTTAGAAAAAATCATTTTTATACAGTGTGTTTGAAAGGTCGATGTATTGTTTTGTTTTATTTCTTGTGTATATATTAATTGTTTGGCCCACTCCATCTATCAGGGAAAATTTCATCAAAATAAACTCTTACGGTTCGATGGTAATGAGTTGAACATCAACTTTATTGGAAAATGATGGACCTTTCTCGTTTTTTTACATAAATGTCATTTATTAATTGCTACGTCACTTTGACTGTTTATTGTGTCAATTTTCAGAACAGATACACACACTAGTATTAGAAGAAAAAAAATTAATCAATGTATCATTTCCGATTAGTGTGTTATTAGGGTACAAATATGGAAAAAAGGGATTTT
The DNA here is from genome assembly GCA_949715965.1 of Dysmachus trigonus. NCBI lineage: Eukaryota > Metazoa > Arthropoda > Insecta > Diptera > Asilidae > Dysmachus > Dysmachus trigonus. The sequence goes on from OX454320.1 coordinate 89,614,991, forward strand.
TAAAGAAAAACCCAAAATTATTCAAATAACTCGAAAACTGTAAGATTTTGTACTAAAGAATATTTGCTTAATGCAATGCTTCGCTGTCATCACAAGATGTATCACCCTTCCAAACACCCTGTATAAATTTAGAGTAAATTTTATAATTAGCGTGCAATACGTCAATTTGACAAATTCGTTGTTCTAGCTATAATTTTTGCATAGTTCTCGAAGACCCAAGTTAAGGACGATTAAATAAGACATTTCAAGTATATTTTTAAATTAAATTTTAAATATTTACAAAATAACATTATTATCCTAAATAAGTCAATACAACAATACTTTATGATGACGAGAATATATCCTCGTATGCGTATCCCTTGAAGACATTATCAATTACGCCAATAAGGACGTCTTCAATGGCATTGTTCACAGCAGGGGAGACCTCTTCCCAGACCTCCCTCCAGTTGCTATTAAGGAAACCATTCATGTTGTCTCCCAGCTTCTTATCGCCGTTGAAAAGGTTCGTGAGCTTTATTTCTAAGCTAAAAAAACAAAAAACAAAAAAGATTTGATTTATCTGATAAGCCCCAAATCATGACATGACCTACTTTTTCGGTTCCAATTTCACTTTGAGTTTATCAACCTGTAGATAGTCCACTCCGTTTTTTCTCAATATTTTCGGCTTTAGCTTAAAGGAAATTTTCATATTATCGACAGCAATGGTAAAATCTCCACTCCCCTCAATGGGGAGAATAAAAATTCGTCCATTCACTTTATATTTTCCTTTAATGTTTAGCTTTGGCACAATTCCGTACAATTCCATTTTGCTAGTGTGGGGTTCTTTAGTAAAACCTCTAGAAAATCACATAGAAAATTTATATTTTCGAACTCGACCAGAGGTCAAAGACAACTTACATCACTTTATCGAAGGATAGACCTGATAATCCTTTAATATTCACATTGTGTAAATTCAAATCCAGACTAAAGGGGCCACCATTGGGCCTCCTTATTGTGAGTGTGTCAATTTGGAAGGGGTCCAGTATCGGGATACCCATATCTTCTCGGCCCTTTATATTTAACTTGATAAAATCAGATGATGCCTTTCCAATACATTTCCCATCATCCGGGTTGCACAGTTGTGGTGAGGCTTTAATATATAGTATCCAAAAATAATTTAATTATGCACAATCGCTATTTTAGCGAATATATTTTAAAAGGTCTTACGAAATTCGGCACACAGGATCACAGAGACCAGTGATGCTACAACACCAACAATTAACACAATTTCCATGTTATCTAATTTCGATTTTGGTCCAAGCTCGTAAACGGACTTTTACCGCGACGACGATGAGAAACAAATTAGTTGGCACTGTTACGAAATTACGCCTATATATATACAATACATTGCGACAAGTGCCGAAACATGCAGACTGGAATCTCCCCGAATTTTATTGTAGCCCAAAGTAATCCTGTTTTTCAGGAATTTCATGGTGATTCTCTTGTCAGGGTTTTGCGGCCTAAAAGCCCTGAATTAGGTTCAACATTCTGTCGCTATACTACTATATAATAGAACTTTCTCTGTGTCGTTCTAAACGAATCGCAACATAATATTCTGGTTCTTCTGTCATGCAACTCAGGGCCCGAGCGCCAGGTTCAAGTCAACATCATCCGGTTACTGATCTTCTTCAGTTAAGTTGACCTCGAGAACGGTTAAGAAGGTCTCCACGTTTACCGGGCAATGGGTTAATCAAGCAAAGGGCCAAGCGCATAATTTATGAAAATGTATACAAACAAATTGAGCTCGTTAATAATTTGGACGATTCCATGAACCCCATAGACTGACCGTACGCCTGGCGCTATGATTGTGAGCATACATAAATATTTAATGAGCCCCCGGTGTGGCTGGGTGGGCCTCGCACGACGCGGTATTGCTCTGACTTCTGAAAAAGCAATGCACCCGAAAAAAAGTGGTTTATACAACCGGCAATAAATTAAAAAAATATGCTTCTAAAGATAGCGACGAAAATTCAAGAAAATATTAACTGCACTGACGGCGATAAGGCTGTGACGTTGGCTAGCTATGAGTGGGAGCTGTATCAAAACAAAATTTTCTGGGGAGGGGGCCCTTTTTCGGAAATTAAACAAAAATACTCGAATAACGAAAATATATTTATAAATAATATTATTAACAAAAACAACAAATTTAATTCTAAAATAAATATTCTAGTGATTTAATAGGTACTTTTCTTGTCTTTTTGTATTGCTCGTGAGGAAAGGGCCGTGAGACAGTGTGAATCGTGAATTGGAATCCACAATCCAATATTTGTACCTATGGAACTTGAAAATTATATAAGATACCAGGCATATGAATAGTCTGATAGTTAGAAGATCTCTGGTTCAACTTCAAAAATTAATATCTTCGTCTAACGATTCTTTTTTAAATAAATAACAATTGCAACGAATGAACATTTGCATATTGATTTAACTCCTTATTCTGCATTGGAAGTGTATTCATCAAAATAACTTACAAGTAGACACAATTATTTATTTATTTCAGTACTGATAAATTAAACTTATGAATTTTTTAAATCAAATATGTGTATCAGGGCTATGCCGCCCTACGTACGATGAGACTTATAAGGATACGCACATTTAGGGGTACTTTTTTTTATAAAAAATGGTGTACTTTTCAAAAGTTAGTCCGCCATGTTGGATCCGCCATTTTAAATTTTTTTAATTTAAAATCAGATTCGCAATCAGCGACTCCAAAAACCCCTTAATACTGGTTTTCACGAAAAAACTGATGTCTGAAAGAATATACATCATTTACGTATTAGTTCTAGGGGTTGTTTACCCCCTTGAGGAGCTTTTTTTACGAAAACGTAAAAACAGGTCAACTTTATTTTTCAAAATCGTATGTAAAAAAATATTTTTCAATGATTTTTTACTAAAACTGTTATTTTTGTGTCGCAAAAATATTTTTAAAAAATCGTTTTTCTGCAATAAAAAATAAGGGTTGCCAGCCCCGGGAACCGGATTCCTTACAAAAGGTTAGCATATTTATGAGACATCATTTCCATTTTGTTTCATTCGAAAAAATTCATTAGAACTTGAAATATTTAGTAAAAACTATTTTTGGGGGTATACCTTAGGGGTGGTTTTCACCCCCTAAATGTGCGTGTCTGTAGATAAAAAAAAAAAAAAAATAGGTGTCTCTTATTTTACGATACTTTGTTACATATTTAATGTCATCAAAATCGGTGAGACACACCTGAAAACGTTTCCTTGTTAGTGAAATACCAGCGCCGATCATAAAAATTAAAAATTTATTTAAATAAAATTAGTTGTATTGTATATCAATAATAATTAGTAATTAATTAATTATAATAAATAATTGTAAAATCCTTATGAAGGTAAGTACTTAAAATGTAGCTACAAGAAAAATTGAGCGAATTTTATTTTAAAACTAATTCTTATTCTTTTTGCGCATTATTATTCAGAAATGATGCGTATGATTTTTAGAGAATCGTTTAATCAACATAATTTCAGGGCTTTACAATTCACGAGAAATCGAAATTTTAAACTATTTTTAAATTTTAGTAATCAAACAATTCATAAAAAAAACTAAAATTGTTATATTATGTGTATATTGTATATACAGTATGTCGAGATTGTATTTTTTTTAAACTTTCCAATGCGGAATAAAAATCGATACGAATTCAGAAATTAGAATCTCACAAGATATGTAAATCATACAATAAAATAAAAAGGAAGAGCTGTTAAATTTTTTAGTGCTGTCACAGTAGCACTCACAGCTTGATAGAAAGTAAAACAAGCATGGGCAATTTGCTCACGACTCACGAGTAAGAGCTGAGTGGATATATTTAACACTCTATGCTCATTAAAATTGTTTAACTGTTTCGTAGAATGCCAAAGAACGATTAAAACTACATATATGCATGAAACACAAAAAAAACATTTCACGTGACAGAGAGTTCTAGAAAAGAGGTGTCGAGCGGTCAGCACGACCATGATTTTTGTTTACGCATGTCCGGGTCTCTCTAGCTTGAATAGGGCATTACTACAACTGCTAAAGCGGCATCTACGCCTCTATGTCTCTCTATCTACGATGATATGACGTGACATATGACATGGTGCATTACATGATACGAAATTACGCAACATAACACGACATGACGTGACACATTACACAGCCAACAACATAACACATGGCATGACAGATGACACAATACATGACATTACGTGAAAACACTTTTTTTCGTTTCAGTTTTCGATCCCTCTGTTTTGGTTTAAGTTAAGTTATGGTTTCTAAAAAAGAATGATTGCGTCCGGGCAACACCGGATAACTCAACTAGTATGCATATAAATTAATTTCTGTGACAACTCGTCTACTCGCTAATTCTACCAACATACAACAGTAAGACGTTAGACATTTGTGCCTCTAATTGGACGTCAGCGTTCATTGATTATTATCGAAAATTAGCGAGATAGTAACGTAGGAGGATGCAAACTCGGCGGAACATATTATTTTGGTAAGTGCCGAATAGAACAGAAGTTTGCGAAACTTGTCAAAAGGGATTACTTAGCGTTTGCTGAACTTCTTAACCCTCCGTAACACCCCTCCGCTCTCTCGACCCCCTAATTCGGCATAAGAGAACGAAATGAATTCGCACCACAGCTTAAAGGATAATTACTCTGTTATTGATTCCTTAGGCTGAGATATTCCATACCAACGGGAGCGTTGGGCAGCATCTTAGGGAAGCCGAATCAAGACGGAAACTTTTCCAAGATATTACGGCGGTAAATCAGAAGTGACGGAGTCACTCGTAGGAGACGATCGCGATGTCTCGCCGAATACAAGAAAAACTAATCAGCTAAGGACGCCCCGACTATGCCCTAATGCTCTTCGCTTTTATAGCGCCGGAAGTGCATTTTCGGTGCCAAGTAATTCTCATTTCTTATTTGTGAGGGAGTTCAAATTTGGACTCTGTTCAAAATTTCTTACTTCGCCTTAGCTCTTGTCGGAAGATAAATTAATCCCTGAGCACTGCAGTTATTATTTCAATTTATATCTTCCAATGTTAAATACTTAACTAAAAGTTACTGCAACAATTGTTAGTTGTGGCTCCTGACTAAGCATATTCTAAAAAATAATTGTAAAATTGCTATATAACCGGGATAAAACTTAGTAATATATACATTTATTAACGCATCATGAGTTGAAAATCGCACCTTCAATATGTATCAATTTTTCGATATAACACCATTCGTTTTATACAAAATTTAATATAATTTGAGAAAACATATTTATATACTATTTTAAATACAAAAATAGAAGAATGATATTTTGAATTTGGTCTGACAACATGTTTTAACTATTAGAAAAAGATTTGAAAAATATATGTTTTTCCCCACCCTAGTATTATACGGTACCTTTATCATATATCCAATAACACTACACAAAAAAGGGTCTCATAGACCCAAACAAACAGGACACTTGTATAGCACTTAAAGAATAGCGACATTTAGCCCTTCAAAGAACTCCTGAAATTCGGAACGCGTAAAAGTATATCGACTTGCATTCGCTTTAAAAAAGGACGACTTGGTTTTATCTATACAAATAGTAAGGCTACATTCCACCCCGTAGGAGAGTACTAGAAGCACTTTTCTCTAACAAGTAATTTAAATGTATGAGTTCCGTAGAATTATGAAATTTGCTTTTTATCCCTTGCATTGGAAGAGCAATTTAAGTCAGAAAATTACAAAGTCACGGACAAAAGAGATAAAACTAGAAAGTTTCCTATAGACTTACTCCGTGGGAAAAAATTCATATATATGTATGCATCGTTCCTCCTCCCTCCTTGCACCAGCAGGAGCAATTTTTACATATCCTTCTACCGTCCGATGCCGGCGAAAAAGATTGTGAAAATTCTTTTCAGCCAAATGCATTACAAATGTAAACGAAGAAATTACGTTTTTCTCTGGGTAAAGCATTTTATGTTTGCTTTGTGCACTTTGGATACAGCCAAGCCGACTTTCGTACGAATATACAAAGTATTCAAAAAGTTTGATATTCACTCTTTTATGAAAATTTAACAATGCTTAAAAATGCTTTCTCCAGCTTGGCAATTGGCGTCGTTAAATTTTCTGTGACTTTTCTGTTGTAAATAAAATGATATAACCCTTTTCGAAAAATAAAAAAAAACTGGATCATACTAGTCCTCCATCCGTTTACTATGTACATCTTGGAATTTTTCTATGATAAAAGTTTTCTGGCTTCACTAAACCCAGCAAAGTGAATTTCGAGGTCTTTTCGATTATATGATGATTATTTGGTTAAGCTCAGAGGATATGAAACATGGGAATCTTCAAGTCGTTCGCATAAAATGTAGATATTTTACTCGTTCCAAAAGCTTCCTACAATTTTATCCGACAGAGTTATGGAAAAGGCTACTAACAATATTCAGTTGAATTGACAGAGAGAAGCATTCCACTTGTTGTATTGGCTAAGGTAAATATATTTTATGATATTTTCCATAGAAGCAAAATATGTCATCACTGATATAACCGATTTTTCCGGAACTTTCGTCATAACATGCTTATCTTATACAAAGTTGTAATCTTGTTACTTTTGTGACAACTTGCACAAAATAATTTTATGTAAATTAAATCTATCCTACCAAGAAAAAAAATAAAATTCAATATTATATCCAATGATAACCAAGTAAAAAATAATTTTGAAACCTTCAAAATAAAAACATTATCGACAACAAATAAATTGTTTTTCGTAAAATGTAATTAGATATCCCACGTGCAGATAAATAGTTAAATATTGAGCCGTAATTTGATTTGAAATGTGTAAACAACAAATCTATGTAGGTATGTAAAATTTATTGCGACCTAATGATAATGAACTGCGGATTCACAAACGGGCATTGTTTCTAATGGAATTAAGGTGTATGAATTTATATTTTATTTACTTTTAATCTCACAGAGTGTTCAATAAATAACACTAGCCATTAGCCTGCAAAATAAATATTTTTTTTAGCATCCCAAAAAGTAATAGGGAAATGTGAGTTCGTTTCATAGATTACGAATTTATAAACAAAAATAATCATGCAGGTTTTCGATTTCAGAGTTAGAGAATTTTAAAAATTTGTAAAAATATAACGATACATAAAAGAAGCTCATTCGTAACAGAACTCAAATTAGAACTTAAATCCTAAACTGGAGATAGAAATATCACTAGACTAGACTAATATCTTAAGGAATAAATTTTGAAAATACGGGCGTTTATTGTGTCTTTAATTGATTCTAATAGATGTAGAATAGATGTAGAAAACATATTCTTAAAATTTTCTCCGTGCATTCGGAATCCATAAAAGAGTATTTTCCATCTATGCACAATTTTAAAATTTATCCAAAACTAGGTGGGTTACCCGGTTCCACCCGGCATTGGGTAAATACTTCCTAATTAAACACTTTTCAAATGTTCTAGTTTGTTATATCCTAGAAATTGTTTCAACCCGAAAACCCCGTTATGGATCATCCATCTTAAATATCCAAATCTTAATAATATTCTAAATTAGTGGCCTCAGAATAATCATTGTACTAATTTTCATTAATATCCGTTATAATCGAGACATTTTAGTAGCCATGTTGGATCCGCCATCTTGGATTTGGAAATTTTAATAACATTCAAAATCAATGACCTCAAAACTATCATTGTACTAATTTTCATTAAAATCCGTTGAAATCTAGAAATATTGGTCGCCATATTGGGTCTGCCATCTTGGATTTGTAAATAATGATAATATTCAAAATCACTGACCCAAAAACAATCATTGTACTAATTTTCATTAAAATCCGTTGAAATCGAAAAATCTTGGTCGCCATATTGGATCCGCCATCTTGCATTTTTAAATTTGGACAGCAGATTTGAAATCAGCATTGCAAAAAACCCCTAAGTACCAATTTTCATGAAGATCGCTTCAAATTTAAAATTTTCAACCGCCATCTTGGATCCACCATTTTAAAACCCTATATATTATCCGAATAAAAAATTAGTTTATATGTTAAGTTGGAATATGTACTACCTTCGGACAAAAAATTAAAAATATCAATGCAAGCGTTTAGGCGTGATTGAGCAACAAACAAACAAACAAATAAACAAACAAACGAACTTTCATAGACAATTCTTTTGTTACAAAAAAATAAAACAGCAGTCTGCTAAATTCACATTCAACAAACGCGCGAACTGTCAAACTCGGGAAGTGAGAATAGTCGTCAAGTTTTCTGAAATTATCCAATTTTCTGCACAATTTTCTTAACTTTTCTTTCCGTAAGAACCTTCTACAAAGTATTAGAAAACTTTAAAAAAAAAAAGATGAATGAAATCGGTTAAGTCGTTCTCAAGTTCTGGCGTGACCAAGGGAAACAGTTCATATAATTTTCGTCTATGGATTATCAAATTAAAAAAAAAAAATCCTGTCGCTTATTAGATGATATTGGCTCTGTTTTTTTCATCTATCCAGAACATAAAGAGATTAGCCCTTGTTTGAAAATGTCGCATGAGTTACACCGCCAAGATTTAAAATGTTTTTTAAAATATCATCAAAATGCAATGACTTAGAACCACTTTTGAAAATTTTTAAGTTCTAAATTGAAAGTTTTACATGATTGAAAATTTTAATTAATCTGGGTAGGACGAAAAAAAAACCCGGCTACTATAAAATCATCAAACTTGTTTTGCTGTGATTGTTCTGAATTAAATTTGACTTATTTGTTTCCCAGGCAAATTAAGAGAAAATAAGGAACATAATAATCTTCAATTTTCAAAATGAACCAATTTTCAAGGTTACCTTGCTGTTTGAAGTTTTTGGATTAACAACTACATAATAATAGTATCATTTTGACTTGTGCAAAAGATTTTTAACCTTTTAGTACAATATGCTTTTTTAACGTCCAAAAATACCATTTTCAGTTCACAGAGATTACCTTTAAATTGAATAAAGTCGCTTTCAAAATTTAAATATCTACTTTCATTATAAACAAGTCGAAATATTCAACTCAAATATATCAAATTTTCCAAATCAAACTAGCCCTAATTTTCATTTCACACAATTCCTACCTACATAAAAAAGTAACATTTGACCCTTCTGATCCATTCTGATCTGCGAAAATTAAAATTTTCGGGACTTGACTACTACTAGAAAATATCGGTTAGAAAAGATCCATCACTTCTTCGGAAGTATTTGTTATTGAAAAGTGTAGCAAAATTAAACTATGAACTTATTATTTTTATTTTTATTATTTTTCATAAAAGTCATCTCAAAATGTAATGCTAAATGTACGAATTTTGTAGGTGGGTATAAATCACTTAAAGTAAAATCAAACATATGGTAGAGTTAAAATTGCAAACTATTAAATGAAAACATAAAATTTGTCAACTTTCCTAGCAGTATTTTTTGTAAACTTTAAAAAAGCCATTCCTGAAATATTTTGCTTCTCAAAAAATACTTAATATCGGTCAATAATCCGTTTTATCACATTGAAAAAACTAAACAAAATTTTCTACGATCAAACAAAAGTTGATTAATGCAATATATAAACATCACCAGCGAAATATATTCAAAAGAGTTTTATTGATAAGCCGAAGGTTAAATATCGTTCACACTATAAACCCGACATGTTCACACACAATAAATATTCATAAAAGCGAGAATATACCCACACGGCTAGACAAGGTTAATTAATCCGCATATAAAATGTACTACCATTCTGAAAGTAATCATTCTTCAATTTCGGTTCAATTTTCCCTCCCCCGGGTGATGTAGAGTTCATGTACCAGACATCGTCGTCAGTTTGTCCGCCTTCGTGTGTTAATTGATCTTTGTCGCTATTTACACTGCTAGCAGGTGGAATCTCACGTGAATTGACCTCGGTTAATTTATTGAGTCGATTCCTAGCAACGCCAGCAGTCATGACCATCACCGTCGGATTCATCGTGTCCATGTGTTCTTTCAGACAATTCTGTAAGAGGTTGATAAAGAAGAAGAACGAGAGTAAGGTTAGCGCGGTCATAACCGATGACCCTTTCGATTTTTGTCGTCCGCCAAAATTATAACTATGGTCATAACCGCCACCTCCACCGCCACTGGTGCCTCCCATGTGCCCGCTAAAAGGCCCGGAAATTACAATTTAAAATTGCCAGCAATTTCACATTAATTACCCATATCCGGAATGTCCGAACCCGGCTGGATGCTGCCCGAAAATCCCGTGAGTATGTCCACCTCCAAATCCGCCCCCCAGTCTTAATCCGAATCCTCGATGTCCGAACCTTTTTTGATTTCATAATATTAACCAGAAAATTGAAACATGGAATGAAGTTATCTTTATATTCGTAGATGCGATATGTATACGATAGTATGTATATTAACAGAGGTGAGCATTTAACTGTCTGGAAGCTTCGAGAACCGAGAAATCATACTCCCAGAAGTGGGATACAAACATACATACTATATATAGTATATATACATGTACATACATGTTGTTCGCCTGAGGATAATAAAGGTTCCCAATGGCTGGATTGAGTCCCACGTCCATTTGTTGATGATATGCATTCGGTGTATGATAAGACTTGTATCCGTCGTGATGCAGGAGTCTATCGACTTCAGATCCTGAACCTTTTGCCATCACCCTTCCCGGAATGGTTGCAGTTGCATTCAATTCAATTCCGGTTCTCCCGTTTCCACTACCAAGTCCAACACTTTGCAGAATTTCTGCGAACTTCATTTTCCTCGAGCGCTCTAAAGCTAAACTCACAGCAATACTTTTTTATGCACTGGTGTATTATATTCCTGTACTACAGTACTATACTAAACTCGATGTCTCGAAAGATACTGTGCCATAAGCCGAGAATTTACCCAAAAGAATAACTTCGACATATTAACGGAAATGTGATGTCTACCTGCATTGTATGATTATCACCTGGAGGGAGTAAATGTGCTGATTGCTTTGTATTTGGAGCATAAAAAGAACGTTATGTCGCAGCACTTCCTCACGGTTTGTTGGACTCGAAAAACGATTTCCACTCCATTCCAACTTCAGCTCAGTCGTGTGCTTTTCGTAATCTTCGTAATCCAAGTTCAAGGCATTTTTTATTTATGGTATGTCTTTTTGACTGAACGCGGCGGCATCACGATTCTTCGCTGCTGAACTGATGCATGGGCGGCATTATAAATGCTAATTTCCTTTTGAATTAATATTTCAGCGATAAACATCTTGAGGAGCAATTAAAATAGAAAAAATTAGTGGACATCAAATATCAAGCCATTTGCATGAACAATCAGATGAGCATCTGCTTTTCTTTATTTAGTTAGTTGGGATATTTGATGATAGCCTGTGTTTTTATCTTTAGGTAGCATTTCACCTGTAATTAGGACAATTTATGGCATTTGCTTGATGTTATTCGAAATCACACGAAATAACAAACGACTCAAAAATTCTAAAATCTTTTATATTTAATATAATCTGCCAGTTGTGCGGCTTTCTTACTGATTTTTTGACTTTTTCATGGTGATTTAAGCGGTTCTATAATATGTTTAAATTCTAATCAAAGAAAACTAGTTTTTGAATTTTTCTTTTCTAATTGTAAGGAATAAAATATACACGAAAGTACCTATATATGTATAATTATTATTGCCGATTGCAATCAAAGTTATCAGATAGTCATATTGTGTTTGTACATTTTATTTAGCTTAATATTTTCTCTTTTATAGTGATTATAAGAGCAAAAAAATATAATAAAATAGGAAATCAAAAAGTAATTTTTTAAAAAAAGTCAACATTTATATCTTTAAAAACAAAAGCTCCTTAAATTGTACCAGTTTTCTAAATTTTAAAAAAACACAGCCGTGGTATATTACATAAATCGAAATTACCACGATTTTAAAAAAAATTTATTATGGAATTTTTTCGCAATATGATGAATGGATGACAAATTAAGCAATTTTTACATTCTAAGAATATCATGTCAAGTCTTCAAACATGTTTTCACAAAAAAAAAAACAATTCATCTAATTTTAGCATCTGTAGCTCATAAAATTTTTATTTCGTGTGTTTAAAACTTGATAGGAATGATTAATAGCATATAACGTTCTAGACTTATTAGCTACTGTTGCTAATGGTAAATTAAGTTAGAAATGATAGGTATTTATTATTTGCATAAGCTGTATAAAATTAAGAACATGTAGCTCCGTCTGTAAAATATTGTTTAGTATAAATTCTCTGTGTTCCGGTATAATTTAGAAATTATTGCATGTTTTTTAGATATTAGGTTGATAAAAAGTATTGTCGCAATAATTTCAGTAGAATTTATTTATTTATATATCTTATACAAAACATTTCTAATCAACAATATATTCGCCATCTAATTCTATAACACTCGACCATCTAACATGCAAGTCGTTAATTCCTTTTGCCCAAAACTTCGGCGGCTGTGACTCGACAATCGACAATGAATTCGTCACATCCTTCGTGAGATGGTCCACGTTTTTAAAAATTTTGTTTCTCAAATATGATTTCAAATGTCTGAAAAAATGATAGTCAGACGGCGCGATGTCGGGAGGGTACGGTGGCTGAGGAACGGTCTTCCAGTGAAGTTCAATTATTGTTGTGTGGGTTTTCTTTGCGACATGCGGTCTCGCGTTATCGTGGAGAAGGTGGACAGTCGCGTGTCTTGACCGTTTTTCTCTTATAGCTTTTGCCAATTCCTGGAGATTCTCCATGTATCTTGTAGATGAGATTGTCTTGCCTGAAGGGAGAAAATTTTGAAAGACCATTGCCTTTGCGTCTCAGAAAGAGCACAATAGAATCTTTCGTAAGTTGGGATCAGATTTCAATTTCTGTGGCGGCTTTTCGCCAATATGCTAGACGCGTGCTGTTATCATAAAAGATCCAGCTTTCATCCCCCATCACAAGATCCTCTAAAAACTCCTTGCGAATGATGACGAAGTAGGAGAGACTGACAGATGGTCACGCGACAATTCTTATTGTCGTCGGTGAGACTTTCCCGTATCCCAAGTTGTGTAAGTGGTTTGCTATTGATAGTTGGGTGCAGCCAAGTTCTCTTGCTAGCTCGTGCGTACTTGCTTCAGGATTCGCTTTGATACAGCGGAGTAATGCGTCATCATCGATAGTCGAGGGTCGTCCAGAACGTTCCTTATCTTCAAGACTTGCGGCTCCAAATTTAAAACGATTGAACCAACGATGGACTGTTCGATGAGAACCGGCGTTCTCGCTGAATGCATTCTGTATATTTTTATCTGTCATGCGGAAGAGTAGAAAACATTCTAGAATATTTTTGAAGTCGCTCGATGTCAAAACGTAATAAAAAAGATCTTAAAAATTGTCCGACAAAACTTTTTTATCAACCTAATAGAAAACAATGTTTTTGAACGATTGTTTTTAGTTTTTATGGATATTAAGTTACATTTTTGGTTAGTTTAGTCGTTGAAAAGATAAAAAACATGGAATTATTCTTTATCTCGAATCAAAATTGGAAGTTTTAAGAATTTGACCAAATGGAGACTGTATTTCCAAAACTTTCTGGAATGGCACAAAGAAACCAGCATTGAATGAAATTAGTGAAATTGTCGACATTTTTAATATGACGGATCCAAAATGATGAACAAAATCAATGCAAATTTTATCACAGACAAATACATGCATGATCACTTTACAAGAATATGGCAGTTGTGTAAATTTAGTATATTTAAGAACCTTCCCCATAAAATACTACTTTTAGTGTTTTTATTATTGTAGATATTGGTTTTTTACCTTATTAAATATTTTTGAAACTTAGTTTAAGTCACCATCTTGTTCTTATGTATATAAATAATTTTTGGACAAACGAACACATGTTCTCCTTGTATGGTAATATTACCATATATTTATGATTTTTTTATTATTTATATAATGCTTGTATTATGTAGATTATCAAATAAATAAACATAATAGTAAACATGACAGGATTTCACAAATAAACTAAGCTTATGATTAAATTAGTAATTTAGGTTTAAATTCAAACATTATTTTCAAATATGAATTACACATCCACTCTTTGATTGCGAAAATCTAATAGCAAACATCATACATTCATTATTTTATTTATTTAAATTAATTTAAATTAAAATATCATATTCATTACTTTCATTTGATTAAAAAACCAGTTTAGAATTAAAAATAGCCGAAAGCTGTATGGACCACTCTGCATGAACATGAACATGTTTATTTATTTAGCAAGGCCCTTAATCTCACATTTTGTCCTCTAAATCGAGAAGGTTTTTGCACCCAGATAGAGAAATTTCACTGAAAGAGCGGTGGCAGGTTTTAATTAGGCCACCGGTGGTGCCAGAAGAGCTGCAGGTATTCAACGCTAATTTAAATGTACCGGGGTACCTACTTGTCACCGCGCGGAATTAATTTCAATTAGACACCAATTAGTGGGTCAATGTTTGTTGTGGGCACGTTAGATAAGTAATTACACGTTCTAGTCGCTTCAACTTCAACTCAAGCTTTGTCTATTTACTTAATACAGCGATTTAAGAAGTTTTAATTACCCCCATGAATGGATGAGGCTTAAGACTCCTCCGGTGTGCGGGAATTTTTACTTTACTTCGTTTTCGTTGTGTAGTTAGAAACAAAGTTTTCTTAAGTTTGTTCATCTTACTAAACAACGGGGAAAAGATCTTACCTACTCTAATTAATGAGTTCTTTAAAGAGCTGAAAATAACCATCTTCTTGCAACAAGTTTTTGTTTAAATCAACATGAAATTCCATGCAGCTTTTAAGGTTTACACCTCTTGTTCGGTAGCTAAATAAGGGGGCTAATTAAAGGAAATTTCAATAACGAACAGTTTATACAGAAAATGTTTTAATAAGGTACAGATTTTGTGGTAGAATTTATTATTTTATGTGGGAGATGTTCTGGATTATTAAAATAAAAAAATTCATGAATTTGTAGTTTGGATTCATAAAATCTGTTCAGTTGAACTTATTTCTTAAGATATGTATTCAAGATGTCAAATTCCATTTGCTTCAAAATTACGTAAATTAATCTTATTCTTATCATTGTTCAATTTTTTCAATTTAAAATTCAAAAAGTTCGCTCAACATTTGAGCGATTGTTTACACTCACAATTTGATCGGACTCACTGTTTAAGTGGACTCAAATCTTTTGCGGACTCAAATGAGTTTTTAACTAACAAGGAGACGGCATTTGTTTGTGGTGAAAGAGGACCCCTAGCACCTCATGTGGTTAAAGCTTTTAATAATTGTTAGGATAACAAAAAAAAAAAAAAAAGATCCGAAGGAGGAATCGAACGCGAGACCTCCGGCACATAAGACCGAGCTTTAACCGTCTAGACTAGACAGCGGCTCGACAAACGCTTGACATTTTTAACTCATAAGGCGCCTAGGAAACTTTGAATCGATTTTTCTCGGAATTTTCCGAGTAGTGCGTCCTACTGCTTTAATCACGTGAGGTGCTAGAAGTCCTCTTTCACCACAAAAAAATTCGGGCCAATCTCTGACCTCACGGTCGTGCCGTGTCCTTGTAAATGATGTAATTGGACTAAAATTTCATTTAAATAATAAAAACTAACTAACGAGTAGGTAGTATCTTAATTGAGATAGTAGGTATCGTCTTTTTTGACAATTTCGTAAATTATTATAAAAATCTGTGAATTATTATTGAATGCATTACTTAGCATTACCTGGCATTATTTAGTATAGCTTGGCATGACTTTGAAATACTCAGCATTACCTCGCTGAGTACTTTAAAGTGCCAGGTAATAGTAGTACTTCTTTTAAAGCTCTGCCAGAAAGTTCAAAATTTTAGTTTGCAGTCCCAAGCGCGCTAGTAATAATGACATCCATAATTCTCACTATTATATTGCAACTTACAACGAAACATATACTGCTTTTAAGGATATCTAACAAAATGTGTCGAAAACGGCTTCAGATTTATCTAGCATAATGTATTGTATATATGTAAATGTCCTAAAATTTTAAAAGCATCAGGGAATACAATGCCTTTATTTGAAGTTTACAGGAAAATTATTACAAAAGTCCTAGATCTTATAGATTTCTAGAAATTCTAGAAAATATGGACATCCCAATAACTAAGGTTCCTTGAAGGGTACAACGATAAGTATGAAGAACCTGGAGACAGAGGATGCTATAGTAGAAGATTAAATTAAATAAAAGTAACTATGACTCATATACAAAATTTCTATTTTCGGGTTTTTAAAGGCGCTGGTTTCAAATCCGGTTTCCAATTCTTAGAATGCAAAACAGAAATAACAAATTTCATTGATTGAAATCTCATAAAAATAGATATATGGGAGTTTTTGAATCCGCTGATTTCAAGCTTCGTATAAAACATCGAAAAACGATGCGATTCAAAGAAGTAAAGTTTTCCAGCACCCTGTACAAAATAATGTGGTCTTGGACTTTGCTACTTTGCTTACAAGTATATTCGATGTTTTATTTCCCACGAACTTTTATAAAGCTTGCTGAGAAACACGGGAAGAACAAAACTCGATAAAAAGCTGTACAAATTGAATAGCCACCTTCTAAATGTTTTGTGGTTCGTAACCATACTGACGTAGAAAAATTGAGCCATAGATAACCTGGTGAAAAAATCTCGAGGAATGAGAAACATGGATAAAATAAATAAAAGAAACATTTTAGAAGATAGTACAAGACTTTATTCAATTAATACCACATACAAAACGTATATATTTATCCTACAAACTGGGTTAGGTCAAAGAGGTAAACATTTGAAATTAGACAATCACCGACCTAGAAAATTATCAACATGGTTTAAAATTTATAGTCAGAAAAGGAAAAAAGAAACTTACAGCCGGCGATATTCCAACCAGGGCATCTGCATGTCCATAGAATTCCTCTTTGAGGGAAATGACGATAGTCTGCAAATTGGTAGCATCCTCTCGAATATAAGAAGCAACCTTTCCAATATTTGTGTTGTCCAAGGCGGCATCAATTTCATCAAGGACAAAGAACGGAGCAGGTTGGAAGCTGTACATATAAATTTTAAATTTAAAGAGAAACTAATTGCACGCAGTGAATTATTTACCTGTGAATTGCGAACAATAGAGCCAAAGCAGCAATTGTTTTTTCACCTCCACTTAAATTACTCATGGGCTGGAATCGTTTCCCAGGAGCGACACAATTATAATTAATTCCATCTAAATAGGGTTCTTCAGGATTATCCGGACCGAGATAAGCCTGTGCAGCTTCATTCCTTGCAAGAGCCTTGTAAATTCCATCAATTGCCTCAGAAATGTGCGTGCAGCACTGATTGAATCTGTCCGCTCTTTCATTCTTAACTTTTTCAAATGCGGCTTTAGCCTTTTTCGCCTTCTTCCGTGCATTTTCGAACTCTTCATTTGTAGAGGCAACTTTTTCGGTGACCAAATCCAATTTCTGCATTGCTTTGAGATTTGGCGTTTGTATACGTTCTAAAATCTCAAGTTTATTTCGCAAACTAGTCTGCAACATCTCGTTTGTCTTCCGAAAAGCTGAATCATCTTTTAGTTTGCAGTATTCCCGCGGGAGTAAACTGTAGTCTACTTCAATGCTAGGAGAATGTTATATTAAACATGATTTATTATTAGTAAGAAATAATACTTCATACTTATTTTCTCTTTCTTGTATCATAGACGAAGAAGTCGCATTCGTGCCATTGGTCTCGGAATCACCTTGACGAACTGCATCATCCAGTGAGCCCCGCAAAAGGGGAATAATTATGCAATCCATCTTGAAATGAAATTATTATAAATGTATCTTCCCCTACAATCTATTAATTTACCTTGCACTGAAAAAGTATATTGTGCCTCTCGTTTTTCTTCGTTTCGACTTTGGCTTCAATCCCAGCAGCCTGGCTGGATAGTGAATGGATTTCTTTTGCCAAATTAGCGACATCTCTACGAGCCTATTTCATATAATTGTACAAATACTAACTCTATTATATTTTTGAAAAATATATAATAATTACCTTCGATATTTCCTCTTCCATTTCATCAACAGCACCTTTTTTAGCCTGTTTTTGTTGCTTCATCTGCTCAATTTTTTCCTTGTCCATATCTATTTCTTTGCGATAGCGAATTTCTGCTGCCTTTAAGACTTCTAGAGCATCCTCTTCATCTTGTACAGTTCTCTCCCATCGCTCGACATTTTCTGTTAACATATTTTTCAATAATTTTCATCTCTTAATTCACTTATCATACTTCTCGTATCCTTTTGCTTTTCAAAGTCCAAACGAGTATTGATAGTATCCATTTGTTGTTCAAATTCAGCACGTTTACGCGCCCGTTCCTGCTGCATAACCAGCTCCCTCTCTTCGTATTGGCGTATATTTTGAACGCCGATTCGACGACAAAAATCTGTAAAGACTTTATCCTCAACATTGTTCATATTCTCCTTAATTTCTTGGATTTTTTGGTCCCGTTGGAGCATGCGACGTTCAATTTCACTGATTTTTGGCTATTCAAATGTTATTAATAAATTTACAATATAATTTTTTTTAAATTAGATATTTAACTTACCCCAAACTCATCGAGCTGCATTTGAAAATCTAACACCTGTTTGTCGAATACTGCGATAGACTTTTTAGATGCTTCCAAATCAACCATGCTGTATTTAAGCCGATTTTCTAATCCCTTAATAAATAAGTATTTTTAAATTTTTCCCAGCATATAATCTTGTTTTAAGTGCACCTACCTTAATCTGACTTTCAACAGTTGCCAACTCACTTTGTTTCCTAGTTTTCTTAATGAGATCCTTTAATTCCTCGTTGATTTTCTCCTTTTGCATCTTCAGCTGGGCCATGTGTTTCTCATCCCATCGTTTAGCCTTTCGGGCTAAATCATGGCTACCACCTGAGATAATGCCAGACTTTTGATAAAAAGTACCATCCAAAGCTAAGGCATCGTAACGACTGCGATCAATCTCGTAAGCCACTTTCATTGCGTCTTCAGGGGTTTCGCAGACAAGAGCGTTATTCGTCGCAAATAAAACCGCTCGTTCGATCTCTGGAGGATCAAATTTCAACACATCAAAGACGAGTTTAACATTTTTAGGCTCGGTGATGTTCCTAAAAATAATATGGTCTCAGAATGCAACTTGTCTTCGTATTTACTTATAAATACCTTAAACGTTCTTTTAGCGGTTTAATTTGTAAGTAATCGAGCGGAAGAAATGTTTCCACTTCAAGCATTTGTTCCTTCAAGATCTGTGATATAAAACAAAGGGATTTTTAGGGATATGAAATATTTAATTAATTTAATTTAATACAGAAGGTAACTTGAACGAGGAGAACTCACCGTAAGCGAATATTGAAAATTTGCAAATATATAGAGGACTAATCCCAACAACACATAAAAAATTAGCCTCGAAAGTTGCCATTCATTTTTCTGAACACTACAACTAGTGTTTAAAAGGAGATTCTATCGATATACCAACCTGAATGCATCTCCTTGCAGTTTTTTCCGTGTCTACAATTATAGCCTCCATATATTTACCAAGTACTTTTGTAACTGCTACATTGTAACGCTTATGAGTCGGCTGGCACATGTTGATCATGCGATCGTACTACAATAAAAAAAACATTATTAAAAATCTCCCAAAACTACATTAAAAGATCAACTTACAACTCCAGGAACCTGCTTCTTAAACAACTCAACCACTTCCTGCTTCTTTTTCCTGCGTGAATCTTCGTGTTTATCAATTTTAGCATCACCCAACTGATCTCGGACTTGTTCAAATTCTCGCTGTTTCTCAGCGATTTTCTCTTGCGACGAGCCCACAGTTCTTCGCAACTCATCCATAATCCTGTTTTGATCTTCCAATGCTGCCTGGCTAGATTTAATATGATCCATTAATTTTTCCTTCCTTTTAACAGCCTCCTCCCGCTGAGAGGAGCATTTTTTCAATGATTCTTCAATAGCTGCTTTTCTGTTTGTTTCCCCGTCTAGCAGATCCTGATCAGATTTTTGTTCTCGATTTACGGAATCTAAATTAGAGCGATATTGTGTGGCTGTTGCTTCTGCTTCCTGTTTGAGTCGATCATATTCCTGAACTAACCCTTCTTCCATGTGTACAGTGCTTCCACGTCGCTGAGATTCACCAGCAATTTCTTCCTCAAATTTTTTCTTCAATGCCTCAACGTCAGCTAATTCCTTTTCAAGAACTCGAATATCCGCCTGATGGGCATCATCTGCTTTTTTAGCCTGTTCCAGGGTTTTCTGAACAGATAGCAATTTTTTCTCACAATGAGAGACTTTTTCTTTTGCCTTTATAAATAGTGGGTGTTTCTTGCTCATTTCACTTTCCTAAACATGTAATTAAAGTAAAAACAAATTATGAGCAATAACATACAAATATCCCTTACGATTTCACGAATCTCCTGTTCGAATTTGGCCAGTTCACGGTTAAGCTTACCAGCTTCCTTCTTCTTTTCCTTTAGCACTTCGTCCGCTTGCTCCTTTCTCTTCTCAACGGCCTGAATTTCACGCTGCTTTGCTTCGAAGTCGGTGTTCAATTTGTGAATGTCTTTCTCTATGTGATAGAGTCTGAAGAGCTGATATTCCACTTGCTTCTCGTTCTAGAAAAAGGAAAAAAGAATATCATCAATCTGAATTTTTATAGACATAGTTTTAAAGTATTTATCGAATCGCGGTCGATTAATGCTTAAAATCAACAAGATCATAACTTACATATTCTTTCTTGAGACGAGCATATCTGTCCGCTTCCATTTTCTCATGCTTCGCCTCTTTCCTTTCAGCCGCAATTCCTTTCTTCTTTTGATATGTGAACTGAGTCTCTTCTTCAGCCGAATGCATTTCTTGTTTGAGTCGATTATACTCGTCTTTGAGCAATCCGGACCTACAAAATACATGAAAAAGTTAAGAATGGAATATTTACTTATTAGAAAGAGGTCCTTACCCACTAATTTCTTCAAATAGAGCAGTGCGCTCCTTGGCACTTTTCATTGCTATGTTTTCAACAGCCCCTTGGAAAACGAGGAAATTCTTGGCCTTCACATTGATACCCAATTTCTCCAACTCGGACAGATAGGTGCTGCTGGAGACGCTCTGCAGGCGAAGGTCGTTACAAACAATTAAAAAATGTACAAAATTAATGGCACTTTTTCCTACTCTACTAAATTCTTCCTCTTACCTCTCCGTTTATTTTGTATTCCGAAGAGGACCCGATCACAGCCCGCTGGAAGTCCTTTGGGGTGTCCCCGCCGAGGATGAACTTCGCGGTCACGTAGCACGACCTGGAGACGGGCTTGCCGACGGAGGCGCCGTGGATTAGGTCGTTTAAGCGCCGCACTCGCAGACTGGACGTTTTCTCCCCCATTACGAAGCTGATGGCGTCCATAAAATTCGATTTACCTGAAAATTGTGGCATTAGAAAAACGAGCTCAATTCGTTCCACCCGCGGAGGGACGCTCACCCGATCCGTTGGGTCCAATCACGGCCGTGAACTGCTTCAGAGGTCCGACCACAACGTGTCCCTTGTACGATTTAAAGTTCTCCATTTCTATGAACTTTAAAAATGCCTGGACGCGTGCCTCCGGCATTTTTGCTTATTAAAATTACTCCGTTTTCCCGATCAACAAACAAAAATCTCACTTTTGACGTTTCGCTTGACGCTGTTGACAATTAACTGGGGGCGAATTAGGCGAATTCGCTTAAAATGCCAATTTAGCACAGGCACAAACCACTTAGTGCGTGCTCATAGGAATAAACCGATTCAAATGACCGGTTCGTAACGGTCAATTAATTTAAATTTTCCTCGGATGCTCGATTTGGGGTGTGAGCTTGGGCTCCAGCTTGGTAAAATTGAAAAAGATAGCTTAAGCTTTGGTTTAATTTCAAAGGATTTCAAGATTTCACGTTTGTTTTTTCCCTGTGGCTTAGATAAATTTCGTTTTTTGTGATCGAAGTTTTAGAAAACTTAAACTTATTAAAAACTATCTGCGATCATCGATGGACCAGGAACGCTTATAAATTCTTGCAATTCTAGCAATCGAAAGCAATAGAAATATTATTAAAATAAATATCAAAGAAAATAAAATTAATTTTTAAGTTGCGGGAATTATTTTCGTTAGAGATCTTTCCACCTTTCTTTTTTGATTATCAAATTTGGAAAAATTGGTATATAAATCACGTGATCCCTTTGAGGAAGGGTAGGGTTACGCAGGGTTACTCTCTGTTGGGTACGGGGGATACTCCGGCGTTGAGGGAAATGAGCTTGCTGATGAACTCTAGCTAAGGAAGGTTCATCATCTCGATTCAAAAGCCCTGAGCCCTTCTGCAGCATTCTAACTGGCTATCTAACTGGCCACCATGGGCTAAGATACCATCAATCTGTCGTCTGTGTCTTGAATACGACGAAACTACATCTTCTGTTAAAGACCTTCTGACGTTCCTTATGGTAGAACACCGTCTTTTACCTTAAAGGGGCACAAAAACCCTTCGGTCGCAGTTACTGAGAATTACATGTTCTTTAATTTAAAACTAGTTTGAAAAGTACTGGTGTCCATTACATCTGTCCACAAGTGGACCAAAAATGAGCACTCCTCTTTAATCGATTTTGAAGAAAATCGAGAAAGTTAAACTTGAACTCAGCTTAACTTAAAAAATGTTACTCTCAGTTTATTTTCGCTCATGACTAGATTCTTTATAAATGTTTAATAGAAATAAATTGTTCCCCTTAATCAAATATTTGGTCTCTTTAGCTTAAACCACCCTGAAATCGAAAATTTAACTGAGCCGAAGCGTAAGCCTTCCGCAGGACTTAAATTCACGCTGTTGGTTCTTTTTTATGAATATTGAATATTGGGTAAATATTGAATATTGAATAAAAAAAATAAAAAAAAGTTTTCAAAAGATGAGTATTAATGTAGATAAGCGAACCGTATTTTAGAATGGAGTTTGGCCTCATGATTAATACTAAAAAGTTTAAAAACATTATAAGTACATGTAAAAAACATAATATTCTCAAACGTTGATCAGAACCTCCAAGGGATTCATTGTTTCTTTTTACATCCTGTAATTGAAAGAATATAAAAACTGGAAATTACTCACTACTGGACCTCAAAAAAAGGATAAATAAAAAAACTGAATTTGTTTATTTTTTTTTTCATATATTATTTTTTTTCATTTTTTTTACAAAAGGTATTACAAAAGTGTGTCTTTAGAAATCTTTGCTGAATGTTCTCTTACTTAACCTTTTCATAGACCATAGAAAATATTATCGTAATTTGTACTGGGTAAGCATTCTTTCAAATGAATGCGGATACATATGTAAATTTCTATTTTTTGTGTCGTCTTCGCCTGTAACGATTTTGAAAAAAAATTCTGTGGATCATATATTTGTTTCTTTCGTCGGTTTGAACGTCTACATAAATACCAGCGGTGACACAAAGTCTAAGTTATCACTAAATTTCTACGTCTTACAGAGGTAATCTACATTTATACTTTTTAACTGGAATTAAGTAATTTTGTCTGACAACAAGTAGTCCGAGCAATTAAACTTACTGAATACATTACGTGTTAATTAATATAAAGTACACCTACTTTATACAAATCTCTCAGATGCAAAAAATATTTCCCATTCCGTTACGATTTTATCTAACCCTTTATTGCTGAAAGGCGTTTAAAAAAGGAAGTTAATGCTGATAAGAGTAATAACTTCGTCTTTTAAGTCCTTTTCATAATCTTAAAGCTCATTTGCAATTGTTGCAGTGGGGTCTGCAGTGTACAATTTTTTTAAACATTGAGAGCAATTACCAATGCAATTTTGCTAATGTTTTTTATTTTTATAAAAACTTCATCATGGATTCAAGAAGTTTGATTTAAATATATGCTTGTATTCCAATATTGCAAGGTATAAAAACATCCTTACTCTTAAATTAACAAGAGCTTATCTTTTACTCGAATAATTTTGCTGTGATGTAATTTTTAATTTTTATCTTCTAGATATCAACCCTTAAAAACAGTACATCGGTCCTGGTAACAATTTCTTTAGTTAATTCATTTGCCAAAAACACTGTTGATAAATCGTTTTTCTGAGATTTTTTTTTTAGAATGGTGTTTAAGGTCATCTTGTGTTAATCTACTAATAACTCATAATAGGCTAATTTCCTATAAAATAAAGAATATTTTCTCTGTTCAGATAATTCCAGGACGACTCCACCCAGTCCTAACTATTCGATTAGAAATGACAATTTTAAGAACAATCTTTTCTATCCGTCCAAAGTGTAAAAGTTAATTGTTAAAACCCAAAATTATTTTCGCTGTAACTTAATAAGATTTCGATTTCAGTTAATAATAGCAATAATAACAATTGAATTTTCTGACCTGGGTCATATCAAGGAGACCTCAAATTGAGCTTTTTTTCCAATTTCACTATAAACCCATGTATGAGATTTTGTACAACAGTTTTAAGGGGCTTGTCTGGCCTAGAACTTTTAGAAAATCTATTTATTTCCATAAATTTTTTCCCAGTATATTGCTGCGTTAAAAACCAAAAAAATAAATATTTTTTCATTTCTTTAGTCCAGACAAGCTCCTTAAATAATTCCTAAAACAATTATTTTATCGCAAATAACTGTTATATGCATATCCGTCGCGTTTTAATTATTATTTTTTATTTCCAAAAAAATTCGATTTAAAAAGATCTCTTGATTATATTAATAAATACAGAGTCTAACCCAATAGAAATGTTCGTCTATAGCATTCATCACGATCAACTCAATTTACTGAATTTAGATATTAAAAATATTCGAATCACGGGAAAATCGATTTAAAATCGCCGAATATCGAATTAAAACTAGAACATCACATTTTAGATATTCGCGCATATTTTACGTCGCTGCCGTTAGCTTTAAGAACTTCAGCATGAATTTTTAAGTCTAACATTTAAAAACCTAGCAAGAATTATTTCTCTATATTTATTAATAAAATCCATACTGTAAGTACTCAACTTTAGCTGCACTGATTAAGTTTAGAGTACAAATAATGTCAATAAAAATTAGCTAATTTTTTTAAATATTTTTTAAAGATGCCAAGAATTCTGAATTTTTCAATG
This sequence comes from Dysmachus trigonus, assembly GCA_949715965.1. NCBI lineage: Eukaryota > Metazoa > Arthropoda > Insecta > Diptera > Asilidae > Dysmachus > Dysmachus trigonus. The sequence continues at coordinate 89,640,182 of OX454320.1, forward strand.
TTTATCGAAGTATTTCACTTGCAACAATCGGACGTGTGCCATAAGAGAATGGATAATTATTGCGAAAAGTTAACAAACCGTGTAAATGGGAAATAATTTTCGCATTATCCTGAGCTTAAAATAAACTTATTTCCTAGTTAATAATAAAATTTCCTACAATTATGGAGATCGTTTAATTGATTTATAAGTAGCTTGACATTGGCGAACCTAATATTTTCAAATTGCTCTTAAGCGCACACCATCTGACGGACATTGATCTCCCTGAAACTATTAGGTTCGAAAATGGTCAAGTGATAGAAAGCGTCATAAAAAGGATATTCCAGGTAACATCACAACAGTGAAAACTATTTTATGTTAAGAGGAAAGTGAAAATAAGAAAGACGAATTTCTCTAAATATTCGCCGGACTACTCAAAATCTTTGAAGTGCATTTAAGTAGGAGACAGGTGTTTTTGTTTTTTTTTTTTTTTGTTTTTCTAATTTCCCTTGAATTTATGATTAAAGCTAAATCTACCTTAAAGCTAGAGTCTCACCTTTCAAATGTATGTACAAAAGTTCTCAAATACTAAGCTTTTCTCTTGTTTTGTACAATGTCACTTGCGAAATTCAAGTGGAATTAAAAAGTAACAAAGGAAGAGCTATTCGAACATAAAAAAAAAAGAACTAAAACGAAATCACTTCTTGGAATAAACAAAAGGAATAATGAACAATTTCGTACTAACAAGTCCTAAATAATTCTTTTATATTATTCGATTTACGAGCTGCATTTTTCGTCTGCTATGATGTGTCTGCTGATGGGAGTGATGGTGCTGCTGCTGCTGATGCTGGATTTGATGCTCGAAGGCTCCCGCTGGACCTATCGAATAATTAACATCTAACCTCGCTCTCTTAGGTGAATGATAATCGTTTTCGGTATAGTCTAATACTTCGTTCCTTTGAATTGTCATTCGGATGGTTTCTTTATTGTCCTCCACGTCAATTGCATCATAAAAATCTGTAACCTGAAAAGTAAATAAAAATATATAATTAAAAATAATTCGCATTGTAATGGAAGTAATTAAAAGTACTCAACTACCAAAATGTTCAGGATTCTAGGAGAAAACTAATTACAAGTATTTGTTGACAATTATGTGACTAACAAAATTTAAGTTAAAAATTTTAATAGATTGCGACAAAAAAAGGGCTGATAATTTGACAAAAATAATCGACCAGACTAGACATGGCTAAAAATCTTGTTCGTAACTATAAAACAAAAGAACCAAATAAAAGTTGGATAACTCGTTGATGAGCTACGATCTCACAGACACACAAACACCTCTCTTCAGAAATGTAAATGAGTTAGTATATGATGTTAATCTGTCTTTTGGTTTTAACTCATCGAAAAATCTTATTTTATTATAATAAATAAATTTACCTCGACATCGAATTCCCTTTCTTGATCTTCATCGTCATCGTCCAGCGATTCTTGAACTTCCAATGTCTCATCGATATCATTTTCCTGTTCCTCCGAATCACTATTATTTTCCAAATCGGATTGGACATCATTTTCCCCATCGCTATCTCCATTACTGCCATGTTTCATTTCACCCCTTTCTAAAGCTTCTAAATTTTCCGGATATACCATAGCCTTCCGAATAGCCATGGGATCTTTTCTTGACCACTTCTGGACCTCTTCATCCATCTTTGAAATCTTTGCTGGGTTCATGGCCCACAAACAGCCCTTTCGTTGAGCCCCATTTGTGGCGGGCTTTTCAATTTTTTCGAAGCATTTATTCAGTGACAAATTGTGTCTCACACTATTTTTCCACCCATTGTGTGCAGTTTTAAAGTACGGAAAATGTTCGCATATAAAGCTGTAGATTTCGGAAACGGGCAAGGATCCGCTCCTCGAATTCTTTAATGCCATCGCTATAAGACATGAGTACGAATATGCGGGCTTCGGATACCCTTGGCCAACAGGTTTAGCCTTATTTTTTATTCCGTGCGTACCATTATTTGCAGACTGCAAACCATTTATATGTGGCTGACCGCTGGCTAGCACATTTTTGCTCTGCATTAAAATGCCTCTAGAAAGAACCTTCGTATTATTGCTACCCAAAGCGCTACCGTTGCTAATAGAGCTCGAATTAATATGCCTAAAGGGACTAGAATCTTTATCTTTCTTTAAGACGATATTATTGCTAAATACTGCCGGTGATGGTGATGTTTTTAGTGTTGTCTGCTTCAGTTTCGTGTACGCAACACTATTTGCAAACGTTAGGCCACCAATTCCAGGTGCCAATTTTATTGTGTTTGCCGCTGTTAAATTACCTGTTACAGGAATCGTATTGGAAACTTTCTTAGGCATCTGAGCCTCTTCCTTAAAGTCAGAGATAAGCTCCTTCTTAACAACCTCAACGGCGGGAGGTTTAGAGGTAGTAGCCAGCTGTGAGGGCCACCTTCTTTCTTGTACTGTTGGGACTTTTATTTGGTGTGGCGAAAAAGTAAGATGGCTTTTGTTTTCTTTCGGACTGGGAGGCGGTGAAATGCTCGGTCTGTAATGGGTGGTGTTCAAATTCACCTGATTTGCCTTTGAGGCATTCAACAGGGAGGACGTTATAATCGGCATCACCGAATTCGGATTGACACATGCCCCAACATCGGCGTATAAATCATTTGTTCCTGACCACTTTGGACCGCTCAGCCATGAAATTTCGCCGTCATTTGAACTTGACTCAATATCAAGGGAGGGTAGGTCATTTATTAGGGATGTGAACTCATTTGTCCCGCCGACAACAGTCGCCACCTCTGTTCGAATATCGATGTCCAGCATGTCCTGCATTGAATCTGATATGTAGAGGTCCAAAATTGGGCCGGATGCGTCCTGCAATTGGAAGTCGAAAGATGAATTATTAATCAATTTTTTACTTTCAATTAATAATGAATATAGTTGTTGCTTGATGAACTAGCAAAATATAAACCCGATCGATAAATCGATCATGTTTTTTACATGCTAGCAAAGAAAGAGCATAACTACACTCATTGTAGAAAAATAAACTATGACAAAAAATACCGAAATTGAGATAGTTTCTTTTAAATTTTATAGAAACACCGATAATCGATACGTATTGTATTTACCGTTAAATATACCATATCGATATTATTTCTGAGATACATCGATATTCTTAAACGATAATTCCATCACTACTAGTAGGAACGGTTCCGGACTTATCCTACCCTTCTAAAATAGGGTACAGAAAGATAAATGATTATGAACTTTGTATTGAAATTCATATTTTGGCCAGAAGCAAGGTACAAGACCCGAATCGAAACAAATGTTTCAAGTGAAAGTTGTGTCCTTTTAGAAGAGAATCCCAATATGAAATTAAAAATAGAGGTTTTCCATTTGAGAAAAACTAATGACTTCATTTGGCCTCTCCCTTCGCAATGAGAAATTTTATCTAGAGGTATTTCTTCGTAAGTTCGTAGCAATTTTATTTCTTAAGATATTGACCTAGATCTCTTTAATCGGTTCACCCTGCATATAAAGAATTTTTGAATGGCGCCTTTTTATTTTTTAAATAAGTGTTACTAGTACTGTGGTATTAACTTTTTAAATAGCATAAACCAATGATAAATACGACAAAGAGTGAGCAATCTTTAAAATAGGCTTTTTAAACAATAAAACTGGGATATTTCTCTAAAATAATTTCCTCATTATATTTTCTTAAGATTTGTTTAGGAAACGATTTCTTTTTTTCTTTTTTTTTCGTATAAAAGTAATAATCGAAACTCTAATGAAAAATTTGTCTCCAATTTACAATGATACTATGTTTTTATTAATCTTTACTTCGTGACTGGTATTATTTTACTTTAATCACTCGATAGTACTTAAGGGGTTAGGTGTATTCAGAATTTACAAAAAATCGATTTTTCTTTTTTTTTGCATTTTCTTAAAGTATAATATCTTAGAAATATTCTCTGAAAATTTTAAGTAAATCCGACAAATACTTTTCGAGTTATTCGATAATTAACAAAGGGTTCTCGGGCGCCCTGGAATGAAAAACCCGATACTGCACGTGTGAAAGTGGCAGATAAGCGCGCTAACGACAACACTCGAGAAGGTAGAATGCTACGTAGACAACATCAAATAGATATTTTGGAAGCTGCTACAACGGCTGAAGAACTATTATATGGCCCAGGAATAGATGACTCGGTGTAAGTAATTAAATAATACGTATTACTTTACGTAAATTGAGTGTAAAACTTCAAATGCGTTTTTCTCAAAACTATGTTTTTTGAACTGGTGACCACTGTAGCTCAAAAACCGCTCGGTAGATTTTAATGAAATTTATACAGATTTTTGAAAACATAAAAAACTAGTGCCTGATCGAAGGATTATTTTTTTTTTTAATTTCGATTTTTTATAAACAATTAACTGTTGGTTTTTTCCCAAAAATCTGGAAAAAAATTTCCTGAGGCTGCCATTTTGTTAATTACAAAAAAAAAAAAAAAAAAAAACTTCGATCAGGCACTAGATTAGATATTAATAAAACTAATTTTTTTTGTCCAATTGATTTTGGATGAACCTCCAAGGATAAGTGATGGTCACCGCAAGGCTCTTCGGTTAGAACTGGATCAAAACAAACAGCCATAACTTTTAAAATTATTAATTTTTTTTTCTAAAATTTCTGTCAAGTCAAGTCGAAACCTTATTTAAATAATGCTATGTTTTTACTTTTATAAAATAAAATAATTTAGTGGCAAAAAAAATTATTTAAAATTGTCATTTTTTTATGCCTCTGACTACACCTAACCCCTTAATGCGATTCTCGTTCGATTGTAGAGGAATAAGAGACAATCTCGGATCGGCAAAACTTGAAAATGAAGACCATAATTAACAATTGTGTGTGGTTTTTGGTTAAATCTTTATAGAACATCTGGGTTATTTTGGTAAAAACTATAACTTACTTTCTATCCTAAATAAACTCTTACTTAGACAACTTTTATTGTGAACGGAATTAAAAAATTGCAGTAGAAATATATGTATACAATTAATACCTCTTTTTGTTTTTAAACCCCTTATTATAAAAACCGTGTAGAAGCAAAATAGTGTAAAATAAACTACCGTGCAAACTGGAGAATAGGTGTAAAAACGATTTATTTTTGTTACATATTTTTTTTCTGCTTTATTTTCTCTTAATTTACCTCCGTATGAATTCTTATACTAGAACTTCACAAATAAAAAAAACATTCATAGCAAATTGCTTTATCTGCCTAAGTCGAAAATATTGATTCTAATAAATTAAATGATATAACGAATATTAACAACGTATGCAATTTTAGAATTTAACGAATAGTAACGAATAATCAAGGGTTACGAAAAATCACAGCCCTTCGAAAAAGGGTCGGCCTCGTGTCTGTCTTATATAATTACAACTTCAAAGATTCAGAGAGTATATAACTATTAGAAACTGAAATAATAACTGAGCATGACCGTTTAAACGAACATCAATGCCTGGAAAATTATATAAGAAACGGATAAGTTGTAATAATAATAATAATAAAAACGTAAATGTACAACATTCGCCTCATTGACAAAGGTAAAATCAATTTTACATGAAATCTAATGGAGGGAGAGTTTTTGGGCCAACGCCCTCGGAAAAACAAAATCCCCTGGGAGGCCTTTGCGAATCTGAGATATGAATGTAGGTAAATAAAATACGTCTGAAAACACAAATACAATGGTAACGGATTTCGTAAAATATAGATTAGTTTCCCTAGAAACGAAATATTTGCACAAAATATTAGAAAACCCTCAAAATGAGGAGGGAAACATACTGCTGCAAGGGACTTTAAATTTGTCACATTTGCGCGGGATTTTAACTTTGCAGCAGTTAAACGAGCATAATTCAAAAATTGTCTGGCGGGAAAAATTGCTGTACAAACATTTAAAACATAAACGAAATGCTGCTGCTTCAGCAAAATAACAAAGGATTGTATTTCCCCATTTTTTTTTTCTTTTTTTTTGTACCTCCGAGAAATTCTTCAGAAATCAGTTGCCAGAGCCATCTGCTGCGCTGCGGCAAGCACATTTTTGATCTCAACATTTCGCCCGACTCGGACTCGATGTGTCCGAGACTCAAGGTAACAAAGAACTTGCGCAATGTGTCGAGACAAAAGTTGCTCGGCGCCGTTTCTCCCGCAACATCGCACCACTACATCCGTAGAGTGCCGTCAAACATGTGTGCTTACACGACTCTCCCCTCCTCAGAATGTTTCCGAGCTCTTCGCATGCTCGCCCCTCAAGGCAGCAGGAGGGGAAAGTATATACAAAAATTCAACGAACCACCGAGTTTAGGCACATGCTGCTCTCGACCGCTGCCGCCGCTGCCTCACTGTGTGTGCGTGCACGTATGCTGCGCCTCGTGCTTGACTGTGTGCGTACTCACCACGGCGGAAAGGAAAAAGGTACAGTCGCGCCAAAATGCCTGGGGTTCTCGATTCAGCGCACCCTTGTCTCGGGGCCTGGGAAACGGCGAAAGAAAACGAGTTAATTTCGCTTCCCGGGCTCCCGAGTCCCGCCGCAAAATCGAAATTTCCTTTTCTTTTCACTCGACGGCTAAATGTTTTGCTTTGAGATTATTCTTTAAGGGCCAGGGGGAGCCTTTTCTTCTAGGGAATTGTGGGGAAAGATGAAAGAATATTTCCCAGGTACTTCCTCTTTACCTTCAATTTTCAATTCATGGTCGAGGTTCAGGGCAATTTGAACGTTGAAGAACGATTCAAATTAAATGCAAACTGTTTTTAGTTTATTTTGCGGGTATCGAAGACTCTTTGAACTTCTTTTTATTTAAAAACAGTCAATGGAGATTGATTTTTGCTTTCTTAAGGACATTATGAATAATTTCACTTTGAAGTCGTTCATTTTATATTATTAGCTGCCCAGAGTAAAAATTTGATATTTTTTTAAATCTGCATCATAAGTTGCCATGATTTTCATCCAGGGAAAATATCTCAAATCTTGAATTGGAAGTAATTTTTGACTCAAAAGGGGTTGTAAATTAGATGTTATTTTATTTCAACAAATGTTTAAATCTTGATAGTGCTACTCGAGAAATTTCAATTTAAGGGAATAATTTCCTTATATTCAGGATACACGAAGAAAATGCGACTACTTTATCTACTTTCTTTCAGAGAATATTTTAAATCAGATTCCATTTTAAGATTTAATTTAATTCAGAATTCGACTCAAAGGACTTTGATGTTCATGGACGCCCTCCCTTCACCTCCCGACCACCCTCTAACAAACGTGACGTGCGCAGAAGCCCATGGCGTCGCCCTTCCCCCTGATCTTGAAATAAATTGTGATAGTATCTAAAGAAGGCAGCATTTTCACGAATGGATTTCAGACAATTATTTATTTTAACACGTTGACGGAAATTATGTCTATAGTCGTCCAATAATATTCTTATTATTATAAATAAATGTATATTACGTGTACTTCAGTTTTAAATGTATTTCCATCTTAATTCTTCAATTACACTAGTCTACAAGGTTTTTATACACTTTCGAGAAAAATTGGTTTAATAATTTAAAAAATAGGTTTTTTATCCATTTTTAAAAATTCTTTTATAACTATAATAACTGGATGTCGTACCAGTTCGAAACGTAATTCAAATGAAATTTTAAATTCTGTACTATAGTTATAAAATATAAGTTAATTAAAATCGTTGTCAAGGTTTGTTACTAAGAGAAATTTATCCATACCATTGGTTCTTTTATTATATGGTAGAGCGAAGATTCGTGAAAACCTCGTTCCCTGAATAAACATTAATATAATTTACATAATCACATATTATAAAGCTATAGTTTCAAGCTGCTAAAAAAATTCTGTTGTTTTTAAACAAATTTCCAAAGTGGCTAAAATAATGGTTATTTAAATTTCCAACCCTATTTTTCTCGAAAATTAAGGCGATGAAAAAAAAGCAATGCAGCATTAGTGATTACTTGCCATTAAAGGTATGAAAAATATAAATTTCGTATGAAGGGCAAGAAAAAAGTTAAAATTTGTAAACTAGTCCTATCTTTAAAAAACTAAATTCATTTTATTCTAATATTTCCCAGTTTAGACAGGTGGAACCAGTTTTGTTCGTAGAAAAGCGCAGCGGCAACATTTAATTTCATATTTCTGAATTTTTATTATTTTATGAATTTTCGTTTTTGAATCTTTGATAGAAGAAATTAATTTATATGATCTGAATTAAATTGCAAAATAAATAAACGACTAACTCTTGGTCTTCTGAAAATTCTTTTTGAGTTTTACATATTCATTAACAGGGGAAAAAATTATCATGCAAGAGGGACCAAATTTTTAACTTTTAAAGCCTGGTCGCCCAAAAATTTTACTAAATCGTCAAAGAATGATGTCAAAAACTTAATTATAACTTTTAAAAAATTATGTAATCAATAAAAACATCACATTTTAATTTAATTTAATTCATTAATTTTGTAACTTGCAACAACCTTGACAGTATAAATTAATTTAAATTAGACGAGTTTTACTTTTTAACTCGTGAATTTCGTATTTGCATATTTTTATTTATTTAAGATTCACCCACTTATCTGAATCCGCAATTTATCTAAGAGTTTAATTATTATTATTATTTTTGTAAGGGAATTTAAAAATAAATCCAAATTTTCAGTAAAAAAAAGAATGAAATTATAAAATTAAAAAAGATTCAGTCTTTGTAATAGAGCAATTTATTTCTGCCTTAAAAATGCTAAGCGCAATTTATATTTTTATAGGCGTCTTAAGCGAAAAGATAGCCGGAAAAAAGGAGCTACTCACCGAAGGTTAATTAAACGGCAAATAAACGAGATTAAAAATTCCCACGCTAAACCTTGAACAGGAGGTATATTCAAAAATCGGCCACACAGAATAATTAAAAAATTCGAAGACCTGTATTATTTCACCTACCTGCTAAGTATATAAAAAAAAACACGATAAAACGAAATTCCCTACGTTTTAGACAGCTTAGATACAAATCTAAATTTTTGGACTAACAGTGCTTTATAATTTATTGATATCAAACGATAACGCAATATTAAATAACCATGGATTTTGCAAATCAACAATAACATATACCTTTGATTCGATTGCCGCCTTTTTGGCGAATTTAATAATCGCACGTACCTTATCATCTCATTCAACATAATTCTTATTCAATTTATTCATTCATTTCAACAATTCATCAAATACTGATTACTACAAGATGTACATAATGATAAATTAGTGTAACGTAGCCATAAGCCGACTCTTCAACCCGGACCTAGGTGCATTAAAATCAATAATGTTGGAGTGCTTATTGAAGAGACGAGACATTGACATCAAAGGCTCATGCATAGCGTAGTTTGTACGGTGATGCGGAAGATGGAGAAGGTCCCGAGATCGTAAAGAGCGAGAAGGAATAGAAATATGAGTTGACGACAGCAACTCAGGGGAATTGATTGAACCGTTCAGGATATCAGACATCATAATAATTCTGGATATATTACGCCTCTTTTCGAGTGAATCCAGGGAGATCAACTTCAGTCTTTCAGCGTAAGGAGGGAGACGTGAGCTATCAAGCCAGGGTAGGCCACGGAGTGCGAACCTGAGAAATCTCCGCTGGATTGCTTCTATTAAATAACGTAAATTAAAAATAATTTTATAAACAGTGAGATAAACAGAGTAAGAGATGTTCACAATAGGCAGGAAACATAAATAAAATACGGAATATTTCAAAAGGATACTTTTTTAGATACGTAATTATAGGGAAACAATTAATAATTTAAATTCCTGTAAAGAATTAAACTCGGGCTAAGAAATAAAATAAAAAATACTTTGTTCAAATTATATGGAGATGAGAAAGTGATTAACTTTAATTTTCGTCATTTTGTTATTAAATTTTAGGCTCAGACTCATAGAAGGTTTTAATAAATATAAATTCATGTGACTACTTTTTACTCTAATACGATTAAAACATTTAGTTCAACCCTTTGAACCAAAGCGAGAGACCCATAAGCATCCCCTGTTGGTTTTTTATTATTTATTCACAATTCTTCACAATTTTTCTAAAAGACTGTTTGGCGTAGGGAATTAAAATCGGGAATAGCAATGAAGGTTACTGACTATTATCCGCATAGTTAGAACTTAAAGATTATTTTTTTGAAATCTTTTTTATTAATTAATAGAAAAACTCTTCATTGGTATACTTTATATTGAGTCTGATAAGAAAGGGCTAGTTATTAGGATCCGCAAACTAGTTTTATCGGAATTTAAAAACACTTTTTCCATATATAATCGATATCGAGTTCTGCGATACCAAATATGTCGAAAAATTTCGATATTCGATTACAGCGCTGTGCAAAAAAATATGTTTGAGCTTAAAGAATGTTAGTAGAATTTGTTTTTCTATTTGATGTAAATATATAGGTACAACTGATGTTATTATTCTTGAAAAAATATATATTTTGTGAGGCTAGAGTGTAAAGTATTATTTTGCATAGTGCTGTAGTTTCGAAATACTTCATAGAGCTCCAGCACTACTATAATTCTCAAAACCATATCAAGGTCGTCTCGTTGTATCTTATTAAGGTCATTCGCGCATTACCCTTTGTTACCCCAAAAAAGGACTGCAAATATATGCACAAATCATCTATTACACAAACCACATTTAGACTTTATCTGCACCCTGTTCTTTTGATATTGTACGTGAAAAATAAAGCTTTAAAATAAAATCAACTTATTTATCTTCTTTCCTTGTCGAGATATTAGATTTTTAATGTCAAAACGTTTATTCAACTGAAACACATTATCCTACTCAATTTCGTCAACTTTGATCATTCATTTCTCAAAATTGAAACAGATGCTCATCTTAGAACTTTTCGAAAAGCATTATTTTATCATAAACTGTCAATTAGCATACGCTTTGGCTTGAAATACAAGGTTTACGAAATAGGCTAATTTTGGTCTCTTTTTGCGGTCATTCTTTCAAGGTTCTAGGTCAACAAGAAGTACATAATAGGTTTTGATGTATGATGATGATGATGATGTATTTATTTTTCGGTATTAATTTCAACTCTATACCTCTAACCGTTCCTGAGAGAAAGGGTCTTGATTGACACAGAACCCTAAAAAATAATATCATAAATAAATAACGAAAATAACGATAATACTAATAAAGAAACTAATTATTATAATAATAATCTATTTTATTTTGGTTTCGAATAAACTTTAATAACAAATTGTTATTTCATCTAACAAGGAAAACGAAAACAAATTAATGTATTATAATTAATTTTTCAAATTTTATTTGATTTCATTTTTATTAATTCAAGGTGTCTATCGGTTTTTTCTTTTCAAATTCAAGGACTCTTCAAGGATTTGAAGGATTAATTTAAGAAAAATTCAAGGATATTAACAGCACCAAAATGTATTTAAATAATGGCAATATATTTTTTATTCATTACTTACAAATGAAAAATTATTACAAAAATTCCCTTTGAAGATAAAATATTTTCTTTCGCATTTTAAAAGATAAAAATGGTAATTAATCAATGTAAGATGGTGCGAAAATAATATAAACTGATCCCAATAGCGTATGATATCAAAGGCTTCCAATTCTAATACATTTAAATACATATAATGTAACTGAAAGTTTATTTTATTCCTTTTTAATGAAAAATATTTAATTTTTTAAAATTCAAGTACAATTTCAGTATTTTCAAGGATATCAAGGACAATAAATAAATTCAAGGCGTTTTCAAGGATTTTAAGGATTTCAAGGATCGGTACACATCCTATAATTATTTATTGTTGTATTCATGAAAATACGAGAACCCTACTACTTAAATGCGCCAAAAATCCTTTTACTTTCATGCCAATCTGAGGTTAGATGTTTTCGGAATTCCAACCGAAGAAACAGAATCGATTAACATATTCTTTAAAAAAAAAATACAATACCCACTAATTTTTTAAACCCATAAACCACCAAAAATAAAATTCCTAAATTTATAGAATGTAACCTAAACGATTTTTCAAAACCTTCTGCACATCTCAACTTTTACCTCGATTCTTTGGTCATTGACTCGTCTTCGTGAAACGGCAAAAACAAGATTGACCAACATTAAAAAGAATGTTAATGTTGAAGTCTTTACTTAGAACTTTTAGTAATTCACATAAATAATAATCCCAACCGTTTCTATGCTCTTGTTGATGACCTTAAAATTCATTGCTCATGATTAATATTCCCCTGAAACCTAAAACTGTTTTTTTTTTTTTTTTTTTTTTTTTTTTTTTTTTAATTTCATTTATTATTATTATACATCAACGTCAGTTTACATAAATTTATCTATTTTAGGAAGTAATTCATTGCCGTTGCGCAAAGAAAAATAACAAAATAAAATAAAAAATTATCTATGCACATTTCACAGCAAAAAACAGGTTCTTGCTGCCACAAATCCTTTCTAAACTAAAAATAAACGACCACCACACCAAAATCGTTTCGCAAGCCACTGTTTATTTGTTTTGACAAAAAAACAACAAAAAAAGTAACAAAATTACACGAACAACAAAATTACCCAAGAGAAATATTTTACTTTTACCTTCATCTTCACCTACTTTAGGTCTCAAAAAAAGCGAAAATCAAACGAAAACGTCGTCGATTTTATTTATTTACTAAACATTTTTCCTGTTTTGGGATTTCACAGAGGGCGCCGCAAGGCAGTGAAGTAGAGAGAGGAATTGAGGAAGGAGGCCCCCAGAGCCTCCCGTCAGGGCAGCCCGCGCTATCCTGTGAGCGAAAATCTTACGTAAAATACTGTAACTTTTCCCGCTTAAATAATTTCTATGAACGAAGTCAAAGACCTGTGGTTTCCCACGTCAAGCATGTCATGTAGATATGTAGAAGATAACATAGAAGTAGTACATAATGTAGGAATTCTCCTCCCGTAGAAATAAATTCTATTTTTTATTTGACCGACGAAACTCACATCCCGCGCCGGTGTAGGGAGGAATTACGTACGGAGCGGACGAGCGGGACGAAGAGGTGATTTGTTAATTCACTATGAAAGAGCGCGGGAAAGACTCTCCTTGATGTAATGTTGCGTGTATACAAAATAACAAGATTTTTTCGCCCGAAAAGTAGGGGACCCGCTTTTGTTGTGTATTATATATATTCATATATATAATGTTTAGATAGGTTTATGGCACCCACACAACCATTCAATTCCAGTCACTTCACTACCCCGCAATGTACACACAACAGAGACGAAATCGCTCGATTCGCTCGGCCTCAAGGCCGACACCCGGCAAAATAAGAAGCGAATTGGCGCAATTTTGTAGGGAACGATTGGTGTGGTTGCTGCTGTTGTTGATGAAACAATTGGAACGAGGGGACAAACTCACCGCATACTTGCTGAGAAAGGCATCATGAAAGCTGCTCGTCATGTCTTCGAATTCAAACATTTTAGCCGTCCTGGAGGCGCTTAGAAGGTGGTCACTCATTTTACTAAATTTTTCTTTACAGTTATTCCGATCAATTATTTTATAATCTCTATATTTATATATATATATATATTAAAACAACAAAAAGGAATTATTTAAAAACACCAACACGAACCACACACTTCACATACGGAACGCGACTGATTCTCTTTTGCTGAGCGAGCGGGAGGCAGAGCATAAAACAAATCGCGCGCGCTTTCAAATTGGAGAGAAGAGGCAAAAGTACATCCAGAGAGAGAGAGCGAATGCGAGAACGCGGCGAAAAACCTTTGCTCTAGCAACACAAAACACATATACATACACCCTCCACTCATCAACAAAAGTGGACGGTTTAAAGAAATTCGAAATGAGCAGATGTTATTGGCTGAATTCAGTTCCACGTGACTTTATAAGACTTTTTGTATAGATATCATAATTGTTTGTGTTTGTTTATGCCGCGCATACAAACTCACTCATATAAACACACATATACTACCGTACTCTTTTTTTCGGAACAAGAATAGGGGAAGAGAACAAAGGCACACAAAAATTGTTTTAGGGAAAATCTTTTATTTACGAGATTACACTTGAAAATTTATCGCAAAATTCACTGCATAGGAAATTCAAATTTTTTCGTTTTAAAAATAAAATCCATCACAATAGCCCCCAAATGAACTGCGGTGTCAAAATTAAAGTTCAAGTAAATTTTTGCCGGGAAAAAATTGTTTCAAAATGGCAGCAAACACTTAGCGGCCGATGATAAAATTCTTGTTTCCCAAAACATATGCACTCAATCACTGGTATTTAGTTAATTTTTTTCACATTCAACTTGTCGGTGCAACCGTAAAATATGTTTCGAATGTTTTGTAAATATTTATCCGCCAAAAATTCACTTTGAAAGGCTTTCCACCACCGCACTCCGATGTACACACCACTCATTAGATTTGCGGGATTTGTTTTTAGTACGGCATTACCGCTCGCGGTTCTAAAGCGGAAAGGTGTACTAGATTCGGGGGCATTTTGTACTAATAACGAAATTTTATCTTTTAAATTCTGGCCGTTACTGAGCGAAAACGATTTACTAATCTACCGAGAAACAGATCACTCGTGTTAACTAGTAAAAGGCGAATATTTTCACTGACTGACAGTTCTTATTATTTAGCTGGCGCGCATTCCATTCTTTATTAGAAATACGGGGGTAGCCATGCAATTCGAAACGGTCAAAAATGTTCGAGCAGAATCGACCGAAGTTTGAGTCGTTACGACTTCCATTCTTTTGTTTCTCTGAAGAATTATGAATTAAAACATGAATTACCATTCCTCAAAAAAAAATTAATAAGGAATGCATTCTATATTCGTTTTGCAAAGGGAATGCATTCCTCCAGAATTCAAGGCATTCGTTGAAGACTTCGTAAATTCACTTGAATTCAATTAATTCTTTTGCATTCTTTTCTGGCTGTAAAGTGACGATTATTAAGATTATTTTAAAAGAAACTATACAGACGATAGTTCTAAATTTTATTTACATTTGCGTCTTGACATAGGGGATATTAGATATCTGAAAAAATAACGAAATGACAAATTTATTCACATTTTTAAAGAAAATCGAATGGTTTTTAGTGAATTAAATTGTGGATAAAAAAGAAAAGAAATAAATCCTCATGTCAAGATGGGTTTTTTAAAGGAAATTAAAATCGCAATCATATTAATCGACTATATAGATTTTTTTTTACTATCAGTTAGGTTCAAAAATGCCATTTTGATATCTATTAACATGTTCCAGCCGCTACTGAATCGACGGGGAACACCTCGGAATGTTTCCTTGTTAGCCAATTCTGCGAATTCCAAAATGAAATTTCAGAACATATTCCTGTATTAAAAGAACTATTTAATAAAACAAGAAAATAATTATTTCAATGAAAAAAAGACAAGCCCTTTTGCCAATTTGTTTATGGGTTGTTTAAGATGAGAACTACCATACTTTTAATTGGCAGCGCTAAGAAAATCACACAAAATTCTCTATTATTTTTACATCTTTATATCATCATTTCAACCCTTACGACCGTTGCAGCCCTCATGCATAAAATTTGTTGATGATAAAATCGGTGCTTCCCTATCGTTTTATTAACATGGCAGAAGCAAGAAAATTGTCACAGTACACATGATTTTTTTTTTTTTTTCAAATGAAAATCTAATTTTCATAAGGAAAGCCACAAAAGTTACCCTTATTTTGCTTAGCTCTGGTGTACCTTTCAGTACTCGTCGAGAGCATAAGTAAGAAAATCTTGACTCAAATCTGTCGCTACCTCCCGGCCTATAAACTAAGGAGAAAATTAAGAAAGAACGAAATAAATATTGCTAATACTGGAAAAGGAGCATATTCCAGTAAAAAATTAACTGATCATCATAAGGGTGAAGAAATTAAGGAGTTATTTCGGCATGTTTTCAACTTTGATTAAAAACAAAATAACAACGAATTAATTGAAATACAAAAACCTTCATTCGATACCTATTTAGAAAGAGAACAATCTAATAATAATAAAAGACATAAATCCAAAAAATTGAATTGAATCTATGGAGCACTTTCTCTGTGGTAGAAAAAGAAATTTTATTCGAATCGCTTAATTCACTGAAAAATTAGTCGAAAACAACATGACTACCCCCCAGGGTTATAGCAGCAAGTGATCGAGGAACCCTTTGTCTGCACACTTTAATTTAATAAGCTTTTTTAACGTTGGAGACACTTATAGGGCGATTTTAGCGAATTCGAATATAATCGCAATTTTTGAGCACTTCTAGTAGTACTGGAAACTTGTTTTCAGCAATAACGAAGAAATCATACCAATTCATTTAAAGTTATAACTTAATTGCCCCTGCATTTCAAACTACATTTAATATAAAAATTACGGAGTTAGTATGGAACTATTGTAAAATCAAATAGAATATGTGTAGACGTCAGACGATCCAAATCGGTGTCACCAGAGCCGTTCCATCCCCTTGTTAGTACGTTTTGGACCGAATTTTAGGTAATGTCTGATATCATGTAGATAGATAAAATTTACAGGGCAAATAGCCAATGAAATGAAGTTTTTAAAATAGGTTTCGATGAAAAAAGTTATGTGACTTTTGTTTTTAAATCATCCTCAACGACTTAGGTAAATTTAATTTTTTTTTATCTTTATGGAATTTAAAAATTTCTTTTGTTCCAATGGTATGAGCTTGTGTATTGTATTGAGTTTTAAAATTCAAAATATGTCGAAAACTAGTGTTAGTTGAAAAGAGTTATATTCCCCAAAAGGATATAACAAATATATATTTTTTAAATCCTCTAAAATTCTAAAACATATTTGCTTTGTCCAAACCAAACTTAGGTATTCCTAATAGTTTTCTTTTAAAGTGAATTTGATTAATGGGAAAACGATTTGAAAGGAGAAAATTTTGCGTTCTTAATTTTTGTCGCTAGCTTTGCCGCTCTCCTGCAGGACATGCAGGAGTGATAAACAAATTTTGTTAAAAGATATGCTTCCTTTGAAGTATTCTTAAAACAACTCCATCACTAATTTATTTAAAAAATAATGATGATATTCCTACCTTTCAGCGCCGATTTCACATTTTTCCGTTGTGTAGCGTTTTAAATTCGTTAAAATTCGCACTTTCAATATCAAAAATTGGCAGTGAATTGGTAAATTTTGAACTACATGGGAAATTAAATATATATTGTTTCATGTTGTTTTATTGCATATTAAACAAACACTAAAATAAACTAATAAATAACGAAATATTTATATCAAAACTTCTTACCTTTTAATACTTTCTTCCGTTAAATTCTTTCTCAAATTGGCGGGTATCCAACTGAAATATATTAATCAAAAAATCACTTTTATCACTTGATTGAAGAATACACTTTTTGACTTTTAGCCACGTTCAAAATTACCGGCTTTTAATGATTTTTATTATATATTTTTATTTCTATGTTTTATAAGAGTCAAATTTGTTGTGTTGGATGGTGCTTTCAAAAATGCATATACCATATTTAACAATAGGTGCAACCACACACTTTAAAGATATTTTTATTTATTTTTCGAACGAAATTGTGGGAACATAGTTTAAAAAAGTATGTTTAATAACATATCAATTTGTCAAAGGTGCCGTAATTTTTGTCGTAAAAATTGTACATTTACACGCCCGAAATTCAAAATGCCCTATAAAAATATCGTCGAGAAAACCGAAATTAAATATTCATCGGCTTTTAATTCTTTAAAGTCTCGGTATAGCGAAAAACACTTCTTTTTTGAAAACCATAATTGGCGAGGAAATATTTACATAGGCGGTAAATTTCCTTAAGCTTCTTTTGCATACAAAAAACTACTCGATGAACGAAGGATGTTAAATTATTTAAATTTATATAAAATAACTTTTAAACACTTTTTAATTAACGGAGAAATAAAGCGTAGAAATCGAATAAAACACTTTTGAAATGTGTCACAAATAGCAATGTAGCGATTATTATACAGGTTTACTTATACAACTTATAAAAGAACACGTTAGACCAATTTCTTGATTCAGGTTTGAATTTGAATTTCAACGGCGAAATAATACCTACCTCAAGCAAACTTCTTCTAAATGCTGAAATAATTATTTCTTACTGTGAGATGCTTTTATTTGAATTCCCGGCAGCGGAGAAAGCTCAAAAAGTTAGAAGAGTGTGGGGAAAGGAGCGAAATCAATCAACTTTGTTAAGAGATGCTGGGTTATCCTGTCATCAAAGAGATTGTAAATGAGAAATCAGAAATTATCAAAAGAAAGGTTCAACAAGAACTCTAGCTCTGATCTGGTAATTGCCGAAAATTATAAAATGATTAAGAACACAACGTAATAATGTAATAAACGCCACGCCATCTACTTTTCTTTTTCAAAATGATGAGCATATTTCAAACTAAGTTGGATTTTTTGACTTAAAATGAATATATTTCTACTTACAGGTTGTCTCAGAATTCAATTATTTCTAACAGGCTGTAAATAGTGATAAGCAAAAATATCTTGGAAAAAACACTTTAATTATGAGTAACTCAACAAAGTAAAGCTCCTCCGGCTTTAATATATTAAAGGAGCAATAAGAATGTAAGATTAAAGTAAATTTGCTTTCATTTTTTGTTTACGCTGAAGAATATTATGCGATGATTCTCTTTGTATGTGCTTACTAGAAAAAGCCCTTGCTTTAAATTCCATGGCGTTTATAGTGGACGGCGCCACCTGACTACTGGCTTTCTTAGATTTTAACGGTGCCACCATAAATTGAGTAGAAGCCGACGAATCGTTTAGATTGAGCGGAATATAACCACTACTACCAGTTTTCAGTTTTTTAACAGAAAAGTTACCGGACTTCATCCATTTGGGTTTAGGAAGAACTTCTGGAGATTCTGTTAAATCCAATTTTCTCTTTGTTGCCATCTTTTTCACTGAAGGTACTTCCTTTTGGCCCGCAGAAAGAATTTTTTTCACTTTGAACCCTATAGCTCTTGGGGTAGCTTGAGTCTCCTGGAATCCATTTATTACTTTCTTTGAAGTTGGTGTAACAGCTTCCTCATAGACGAGTCCACTTGGTAATTCCAACGTTGAAGTAATTTTAAATTTCTTTTTCTTCGAAATTTTTGGAGATGACGGCTCTTCCACAAATATTCCTGAAGTAGTTTTTACGAAATTTAAAGTCTTCCTGTAATCGGCATGGTGTTGCTCATGGGTCTCTGCTAACGTTTTTGGAGTTACCCTTTTACTTTTTGGAGGTCTCGATGTGCTTGGCTGTTGTTCAGAGCTTTGCGATGGAATCAAGTTTGTGTTTTCTTTGTTTAACACTTTTTCTTAAATAAAAAAAAAAATCAAATTAGAATTTAATGATTGAAGGAAAATAAATTGGATTGCTTACTCTTGCGTTTTCTTTTCAGCTGAGTTTTCTGCTCAGATTGTGTATCTGGTTCTTCGTTTGAAAAGTCACTTTCACTCTGCTTATAATTGAGAATCTGCAATTTCTGAAATAGATATGAAAATTGTTGATGACCGGCATAACTTGCATCTGCTGAGTGTTTTTCTCAAACCGTAAGCAAATATGTATTGAAAAATGTTGAATGAACTATAGGTTTATCTTAAGTATTAGTTTTAGATAAAATAGATTTGATACTCTTATTTAAGAATATCGAACAAATTAAGAATCTCAGCCGTTCATTATTGTGGAAAACAAGAATACAAAAACAGATTTTGCCTCCACGAGTAAGACTAGCCTCATTCTACTTCAAGAATTCCTCTTCCCTGTGCCTTCTGCAGGCTTATTATTGATTAATTTATCTTTACCCCATTTTGGTCCTGTAGAGTCATGCTATTTAAATTCTACAAAAGTTCAAACACTGCACATCGCCGATATGTAAAATAATGCAAACGAGTAACAAACTAAACCTCGTAAACACTGAAAAAGAGAGGTTAAGCCAGACAGCTGACAGTGACGCCAGCTGGCCACGGGCAGGTGAGAGACTCAAGTCAGAAAGAGAATTCGATGTAAAGATTCAGCTGGAAAGAAGAATCGAATCATTCACAATAATTACATTCCGTAACAGTCGACAACTGGGAAATTAGAATTGTCTACAATGTGTTTAAATAATAATTAATTAAAATTAGTTAATAGCTCCTACCACTGAGATCAGTTGGGAATTCAGGAGCTATTAACAAAATTTAATTAAATTAGTTATTTGTAATGTTTGTTCGGCATTAAATAGCAGGCTAATTTTACTCTTTAGGCAAATGCGTCCTAAGAGTTAGTAAAAATTAGTAGGTAGTAAAAAAAAACAGAATTGTTATTAATATCGCGTTACATTTTCAGGAAAAGTGAAGGTTTTATTTATTTTTTTTTTTATTTTTTTTATTTTTTTTTATTTTTTTATTTATTTATTTTTATTTTTTTTATTTTTTTTTATATCTTTATTTATTATAATCAATGTAATAACATTGTCGCCCGCTAAATTTTACAGAATACATTTTTGGAATGCGAATTCCACCTTGCCTACGGTTGGAGGGTTCAATAAATTGTGCAGTATTTTTGGGCATTTTTAACAACACGTTTTGCCCCATGAGGATTGAGCCTGTGCTAAAAATGGTCTCGTTTTTCAGACGTGGGTTAGCAGTGATAGAAATAAAAGCTAAACAAGGAACGGCTGTAAGCCTAATTTAACGTACACATTTCCTGAAGTATTCGCTTCGTTTGTGTAAGTCGCACAGGTCAGTTGTAAATACCAGATCATAATTAAGAGGGGCATTAAAAATAAATTAAACAACTTTTCAAATCAATTTTGGTATAAGTAATAAACAGAAATCCCTAGCGCGACGAATAAAACAAGTTCAGTTGCAGTTTAAGATTAACTTATTCCCTGAACTGCCTCACAATTTCTCAAATGTCCCTCGGAAACTGATTTTGTTCGATGCAATTCAATAAACAAGCTACCTGGAATCAGTTTTCTTATAACTCGAAATTCAAGAGAATGGTAAAATTTGTGGATTTATTGGGGTTCTCAGTAGAAAGCAAAATGAGTAATTAATGGTACTTTTCTCCCAAACAATAACTTTAAAACTAAAATTAAACAATAAATAAACAGATAAACAGTTGGTACGCAGCTGTAGACCAGAACACAATACTTTCTTGAAATTAGAGAAAAATTCGAATTCTAGAAATGGACGTAATGTTGTTTCTTCGGGATATAGAGTCCGCTGAATTAGTATTTCAAGTTAAATAGCGTGATACGTATTGTATATTGAGGGAAATCATATTTGGTTCGTGTTATAGAGTATAAATAATTCGAGCTATAGAGTTATGTTGTGTGTCAGCGGAAGGAAATAGTTAATTTCTTTTTTTAGAGACAATTTCTACATAACGAGGTTCGAGTTGTGTAAGTTTACTACATTTCTATGATTTAAAGAGAGCCCTTTAAAATGAAAAGTTTTACATTGTTCCATTAAGTTAAAAAATAGGATTTTACTTTTGCATTTCCTGGAAAAATATGCTTTAAAAAATATGTTGTTTGATTTTGAGGACAAATCTTGTAATATTTTTGAAGTTATAAACTTTAAACGCGTTTGTTTTGCTTCACCTGATGGACGTGGAAGTTCTTAATACCTGCATTAACCCTTTTAGTGCCAAGCGTTTTATGGAGTACATGCGAGAAATGCCACGGGCCGATTTGATATGCGCGCTCATATAAATAGCTTTATAAGGAGGAAAATTTTAGTATTTATTGGAGATAAGGACTAAATGAAATAAACACAAGCGTGGTGTGGTCTACATTGTATTGGAGATAAAGACTAAAGCAAGAGTCACTCTGCGCTTGCGCTCGTAGGCAGGATAGATCGGCCCGCTGGCACTAAAAGGGTTAAAGCGCTTCTTAAAAATTCCAAAATTTTATTGGAACACACTGTTAATTAATACTAATATCTGAAAAATAAACGTATCTGACGAAAATATTCATATTTAAAACCATCTTAGAATGAATATTCTAAGACTTCAGAAAATCGTGATTGTTATTTACAATTAGGAAAATGAGTGGCATATTAGCAAAGAACAAAAAATAAAAAAGATCTTAGCCGATTTTATGGAGAAACATAATTTGGCAATAGAAGAAATATTACGAAAACTGAAGGAAGATCCATATTCCAGTAAGAAATTAACTGATCTTGAAGATTCTCTCATTTCATTAGAAAGCCACGTAAACGACTTTTACTTTGACTTTAAATTTCATATTAGCGACATTGTTTAGAACACCACTAAAATTCTTGAAAAATCCACACAAAGCAACATAAATTACCTACTTCTTATATTTTATTTTATTTTTGACTCCAGAAAGTGAGTTACGTCGTCTAGGACTGACAAGACCCTGCCCTCCGGTTTGAATTATTATTATTAAATACTATAGTATAAAAGAAATTCTTACCCGAGAGACTTTCCGTTTTTGTTTCCCAAGAAGTAGTAGGCCATGTTTCAGAGCCACAGCTATCGCTCTTGCTGCAATGGTAAAATTTCATTAGCGTTTTCAAACTAGATTTACACATGTACAACATTTACCATTTTCATCTAATACTCCAGATTTGGCTGAATTGTTTCTATTAAATTGTTGTAATTTTGCATTCATCTTCTTTATCTGTAGAAAATATGTTTGTATATGGAGGAAACTTTTTTGTATTATAGCTTGGAGCAGAAGTGATCCAAGTAACATTTGTGCCAAAAGGTCATTTAGTTAAAAAAAATCAAAATTCAATATTAAGTTATTAATTAAAACGTATTCATAGTTACATCAAATACAACTAACCTCACCTACCACAATGGGCCATTTACTGGCCCAAGTGTGCCTGTAGGCAGCCACTGCAACCTAAATCAAATACGTTTGGCTCATTTTCTCAGAATCAATAAAATATCACCTGGATCACTTCTGCTCCACAACCTATCTGTATATGTATTTACCTTTCTATTTATTGATCGTTTTATGCCAATGAGAGTCTCTAAACGAGCTTCAGATTTATCCAGTACTTGTACGATTGGACTAAGATCTCTCGTCTCTTTAAGATCGGGATCCCGCAATTGCTCCTCAGCCTTGGCTTTTTTCGTAGAATTTCTAGAACAATCACGAACAGGAATGGCAGAAGTAATTTTAGTATTTTCCTCAATGCACTCTTTAAGAGTCATTTCTTTATCTTCCTCTTGGTAGTCAGCATTATAGCTCTTATTAGACTTTTCCAACGTTTTCTTAGCACTCGAACTTTTCGAAGATTTTTTGGTTTTTTTATCTTCTTCTTCGTTTTCAGCAAATGTAGCGTTTTGTGAAGAGTCGCTCTCCGTGAATATTTTGTTTAAATAAAGTTCAGAACTGCAACTTTCATTCGAGAGACTTTGTTCCATTAGGTTTGATGAGCCATCTAAAACCTCTTCTTCCTTTACCTGACTTGTTTCTTCTTCATTATCTTTGATATTTTTCGATTTTTTAGGAATAAACGTAAAAGACGTTGACATTTTCTCAACTTCGGAACTTTCTGTCTCAATAGCAGTGAAAGATCTTTTCTTCAAATTCTTCATTTTACCTTTTCTAGTTTTCTGCAAATTCTCTAAAGGTTCTTCATCCGCTTTGATTGAGATCTCTGACTCAAATTCACGTGTTTTAGACTTTGAAACATCATCATGCTCTTTAATATTTGCATCGTCGGAAGGCTCTTCGACCACTATTTCTTTATTGGTTAAAGTAGCTACTTTAACTTTTTCTTTTATTACAATTGGACTCTCTTTAGAGGTGCTTGGACATTCAACATCTTTTCCGCGTAACGTTTTTGAATGAATAGTTTTTTCTGTGGCAGAAAGTGTTTCCTCCGAACTATTTAAATTTCTTACAACATTAGAACTACTTTCTTTTAAGCCTTCCAATTCCTTGTCGGTTGACTTTGATTTTATTGATGATCTCCTTTTTATTTCCTTTGAAAACACTGTTGGGATTTTCTGCTCAACTACTGCACTTTGGATTTCTTTATCATTGACCTTACTTTTTATATTTGAAGATTCCTCTTCTGCGTTAGTTTTGTCCTCCAACATATTCTTCTCTTGGCATTTATCTATAGCTGTAGAGAAACCATCTTCTGGTTTATTCTCTGTTACTTCCTTAATAGACAATTCCATGCAACTTGATTCTACTGAAATTATACTGTTGTTGGTTTTTTCGTCGAGCTCTTCAGGGATTTCGTGTTTTTTCTCGTTCTTAGAACAAGGATTTGAAACTTCATCATTTTCTTGCTGAGTTGAAGATGTATCCAATTCTATCGTCTGAATAGTAATTTCTTCTTTTCTTTGTTCTTTACTTTTATCCAGATTCTTCTTGCTTTCTTTTCGCTCAATCTCTAGTTCCTCGCTATCATCTTCCGAATCTTCATCGCTAGATACAAGTTGTTGTGATTTTTTTTTTAATTTTATACCATCATCCTGATCAGATTCATCGGAAGATTGGATACGGCGGGATGAACTGAATGATTTCTTGGATACTGTTTTTTCCTCATCTGAACTTTCATCTGACGAAAACTCTGCAGAGTCGACGGACAGTAGTTCATTGTTTCCGTCACCATCAGACTCAACAAAGGAGCCCAATGAATTTTCCTCGCCACATTCTTCTACATCTTCTTGATCCGTATCTTCAGAGCCAATACTTTCTCCATTATCGGGTACCTCATTTTCTTCTAAATATCTTCTTTCTTCGCTATCCATTGATTCTTCGCCTTCTTTAACTTCCATTGCTTCATCATCAAAAAAGTCATTCTTCTCCTGGTTTTCTTCATCATCATCATCATCTTCGTCGTCTTCAGAACTCTCTGCTTCTCTGCGGCGCTTCATATCATTTTGAAGTTGTTTAACCTTTAGCAATGCAATCGCTTCGCGTTCCTTCTTCTTTTTCGTCTCGTGCTCCAAAGCATCAATGAAAGCTGTTCCATTTTCACCATCTTCGGGTTTTCCTATAACAGCCTGACTCCAAGACTTTGAAAAGCCATACTGATCATCTTTGCTGTGATCTCCAAGCGGAAGAGATACATTTTTCTTTCTTTTGGACGATCCTGAGTATGCCTCATCCTGTAGCTTAGTACTTATTATTGGAGTGCTACTTAGCACTGTTACAGATTTTATCTTTTTTAGTGGTGTATCTATCTTCGCAATATCATTTACCACCTCCTTTTGAACAGCTTCAACAGTAGGCTCTTCTTCCGATTCCTTTGAATCATCCAATGAAATTGTTCGCTTCGACGTCATCTTTTGGGTACTAGAAGTATCGACAGAAGAATTTGGATCTTCATCCATCATATAGCTCTTGCTTTTTGAAAAAATTGGAGTTTTTGGATAATTTACCGACGCTTTTTCGCTGTCACCTGTGGTATTAAAAACAACACTCTTTTGCCTTTTATTTACTTCCGTTTCGTCTTCAATTGGTTTTTCTGTAGATCTTTTCTTGTTTTCTCTCAAAGTATCGGTTTTGTTCAACATCGATTCATCTAACGTCTCTTCATTAATATTTGTGATTTGAGAGGATTTTGATAATGAACAAATACTTTCTTCATTTGTTGGATGATCAATTGATTTGCTCAAACTGCTATCTAGAATTGTAACGTTTTCCTTCGTAGAGGAGCTTTCTTCAATTACTTTCTTTTGTTCAACTACTGCTTCTACACTTTTTAGGTGTTTTAAATTTGATGTAGTTTTAGCTGAAGTGTCCAAACTTTTATCTATAATGCTTATTTCTGCAATCTTAGAGGATTCTTCTTTATTTGATTGAGGTTTTTCAATTTTAGATTCCTCGCGCCTATTTGATTTATTTTCGATAAGTTCTATAAGTTCAACAGATTTGTCCAAACTTGTATCTAAAATATTAATTTCATTATTTTTTTCTGTTGCATGCCCTTCTGGTTTCCGATTTTCCTTTTCATCTTCTTTTTGATCCTCATTAAGCTTTGCAATGATTTCGTTTACATCAGCCATAATAACATCACTATCATTGTGATCTACCGATAAAGATTGATGGAATAATTCTACTTCCTTTTGCTCAACATTTAGAACTTTTGTTGTTTTTGAGGATATTTTTCCCTTTTCGACTTTTTCAGATTGTTGCGCAGCTTCAGTAATTGAAGATGGTTTTGTTAATGGACCTGTGGAGCTACTTTCCTTCAAAATCTCCTCTGCTATATCTTGCGTGCTAATTTTTGTTATTGCAGTCTCCTTAATTGCAACTGATGATGAATTATCATTATTAATCATTTTTTTGGGAGATTCTGCGACTTCAGTAGTATTTTCGGCTTCTTTAATGGGTTGTGCATGAATAATCTTTTTAGTTATTTCGGTATCTTTATTTTCAATGACTGGTAAATCACCCTTTTTAATTTCCTTGGGAATTTTAATTTCCTTTTTAGGTTCCTCTACAACTTGTTTGCCTTCAGCAGTTGCAGCATTCGAATCTTTATCGACATTTTTCTTGATTAATCTCTCTTGTCTTTTTTTCTCAACAGATACTACTGGGGATTTGGAAGCAGACCTAGTGACCCTTTTAAATGTTGGAGACTCGGCCTCCCGTTCTTTGTCAATAGGATTGGGAGATTTCATAGAAAGATTAACATTACTTGAACCATCTGGAATTTCAACTGCTAACTTAGAAGTACTACTTTGAATTTTATTGGGTGTAAGTTCCTTTTCTTTTTCTTTCATAGCAGGTAGTTCAGGCAAAGAAGAAGACTGCTGTGATTGTTGGGCTGTTTTTGGATCCTCGGAAATAGTAGGCAATACCGCAGGTTTGTAATTTGTATCAGACTTTCCACTAGATTGTGATTCACCCACTTGGTTATCATTCTTTTCCTCCACTTTAGAAATATTAAGGGGTGAAGGTGATCTCGATTTTTTCCCTTTGGGAGCTCCTTTTTTCTTATCAACAGCTTCTGGAACAGTTTTATTTTCTTTTAAAAATCCACTTGGTGATTTTGAAGATGACCTATGAGCTGGTTTTTCAATGACAATTTCTCGTTCCTCGCCTTCTTTTACCATATCAATATTAGGGGATTTTTGTGATTGTTGTCCCTCTAATTTACTAGTGAGCAATGCTGTAGAATTGTGATTTTTATCAGAGTCTCCACTAGCTTTTGATTTGTCCATTTGATTATCATTATTCTCTTGCGTTGTGTTTGAAGATTTTTTGGGTGAAGGAGACCTCAATTTTGTTACTTTGGGTCCTCTTTTTTTCATATCAACATTTTCTGGTGCAGTTTTAATTTTATTAGGTGATTTCGAAGAAGATCTCTTAGGTCGTTTTTCTATTATAATTTCCTTTTCTTCTTTAATTCCTTCTTCTTCTTTAAGTTCTTTTACAGCAACGTCTACATTGGACGACTTAGAATCAGAATTTTGTAATTGCTGTGTCTCTTCCGGATCTTCTCGAACAGTGGGCAATAACAAGGAATTGTGCTTTTTATCAGAGTTTCCATCAGGTTGTGTTTCATTCATTTCAATAGCATTCTCTCCCTCAATTCCTTTAGAAATATTTAGGGGTGAAGGAGTTCTTGATTTCTTCCCCTTAGACCCTCTTTTTTTAGTATCAATATTTTCTGGACCAGTTGTATTTTTATTAGAAAGTGTGCCTGGTGATTTCGAAGAAGACCTAGTAGGTTGTTTTTCATTTATAATTTCTACTTCCTGATCAGATTCTTCCAAAACAATTTCATTTTCTACCAGAGTACTGATTTTTCTTGTGCTTCTACGTAAAGGGCTGGATATTGTGGCATTATCCAGCTCAGATAATGAAGTGCGACGAGTTAATCGACGAGCTGGTGTTTTTACTGGAGTACTAATCGCTTCGCTTTGAGAACTTCTTCTTGGTCGTCCTCGAGAAGGAGTCGCAGTTTGTGTGGTGATTGTGCTTTGTTCATCTTTATTATCTTTGTGCAAAAACAAATAAAAAAATTTTTAATTGAAAAATTGTCTAATAACTTACCATTTTCTACAATAGATTCCAATTCTTTTTTAACCGTGGGCGTGGTTCGTCCCGAGGTTTCGTTATCAACCGACACTACTCGATTCCTCAAAGAGCGTGTCACTGAAAATTGTTTGTTTATTATTAGTTATAGTTTCTAGAGTAAAAAAAAAAAAAAAAGAATTATGTTTTCTTGTTAAAAATCGCACAAAAATTCAAGCTGTATCCAAAAACGACCTGGTTTTACAGGAACATCAGGTAAAAAACTGATTTCCCCAATTAGAAACTATAGGAAGGTCGTTATGGTAATAATTTAACGGCAGAGAACTGTTTATAGGTTTGTAAAAATTTTTACTTCAAAAATAAATTTCAAGTAGAATGGTAAATTCGCAAAAAAAAAATCTTGTTGTATAGTAGATTGTTGTTTCATTCGCGTACTTTATTAATAATGTGGCGAACTTACCACTCTAGCTCGAAAATTTTTATTAAGACTTGTTTTATCATGGCTGTGAATTATTCGTATCGTCTGAAACGTGTTAAAGGTGTATAAAGGTGAGGATGGATTATGGAGATTTTTTGCCGTATGAGTACCTTAAATCCTTCCTATATTATCCTCAATGTCCTTTACACGGATACCTTTTAATTACTCTTTGTTCAGACAAGATCCTTACCAAAGGGTCTACCTATTTTTGATCCTTTGCCCCAAAAGATCCTCTCTATTCCCGAATAATCCGG
The DNA here is from genome assembly GCA_949715965.1 of Dysmachus trigonus. NCBI lineage: Eukaryota > Metazoa > Arthropoda > Insecta > Diptera > Asilidae > Dysmachus > Dysmachus trigonus. The sequence goes on from OX454320.1 coordinate 89,668,930, forward strand.
AAGATATAAATGGATACTTGGATTGTTGGGATCAACCTATTCTCAGGTATGGCCACGGATTGATGTTTTGTAAATCGGTTAGTAACTGCTTTATTAAGGAATTATTTTTGTAGTGAATTTGGCATGGCAGAAGTTTGCATTACAAAGATTTTGTAGAATTCAATTTAGGTAAATATCATCATCACACAAATGAATATGATAGTATTCAAAAATAAAATACTCATGATTTTTGGAAATTTGTGAACAAAAAAAAATAAATTAATTAATTAAATGTCGCAGCTGCGCAAAATGTAATTTAAATAAAGGGGGTTCTATTATATCCGTGGTTCTTCGATCTGAGAATAGTGAATGAAAGAAAATTAAATGTTATCTTGTCGACCCATACACAAAATTCTTTTTCTTTTCAAATCCGAAGAAACTATCTATTGACTGAATATTTTCATTTTACAAAATGTTTACTGACTATACGAGATAAACTTTTTTCAGTATTTTTCCCTTGTGCGCTGCTATAAAACGCTTTAGAAATTGTTCTCAAATTGAAGGAAGACCGAAATGATAGACGTGTCCAAATGTAAGCTTAGTTTTAAACCTTAAACCTCGCCACCACAAACAAATAAAAACGTTATTAGCTATGGTTACAGACATAAATGCAGGTGATATTTCGTCTAAAGGCCAATTGAGATTTTCTATTTTATTTCCTAGGGATTTTATAGAAATTTCTCCTTCCATTAGATTGGTTTAATTTAGAACTAGAAGATTTTCACTTGAAATTCTACATCACAGTAATGAGCAGCTTAGGCAAATTTTAAGGTTCCTTAAACTAGATTAAATTCTTAATTTAAAAAAAATTTTCAAGAGAAGATATTTCGCAATTTCGGTGCCCACAGTGATAAAATGGAAACGCCATTTGGCAAACTCACGTCAGAATTTTAGGACAATGGATAACTTTATCTCCTCTACGGAAACATTTTCTCGGCGTACAAAATCACGGTTCTTCACATCGCAAACTATAAAATTGATGCTGCCACAATTCTCGTTAGTAATAAGAATTTTCACTTTCCGACTAACTTGCAACTTTGAGAAGAAAACGAAGGTACTAAAAAGATACCATACCAATGCATATTTACGTAGTTGCGTTTCTCTACAGATCAACTACAGTTAGGTGCTCCGCAGTTCGCCTACAGTTAGGTGGCCGTATTTTTTAATAACTTCCGATTTCACAGCAAATTGAATAAAGTAAATCGCTTGATTAAGCTGGGAATCTTGCCGAAACGCAATCAATAAAATGAATAATGAAAATATAAATTTAAATCAAAACCGTTAGCACTTCCACGCATGTCCCCACATTGTGAAAAACTTACCTCTTGGTACGGCTGAATTTTCCTTTACTGATTTCGGCATGGTTTTCGCCGCCGGAAGCTCCTAACACTTAAAATAACAAGGTACTTCAACTACACGAAACAGATTTCACTTGTGTCCTGCACTATATTTCGGAATCTTTGCCACTTTACACTAAATCAATTACAACAAAAACCAGGAAAACGCAGAGTTACCCATTCGCCCGTCCCGTCTACGAAGGTATGGAGATGCTCCACTTATCAGACAAGAGCCGGTTCATGGCATATTTTTCGCTTTTACGTTGAGACGCCTGAAGCGGTGTGCGTTCGAAAAATGTATGTTTCGAACAAATTTGTGTTTAGTCGTGCAATTGATTAATGTTTATTCGATTTTAGGAAGTGAAATTATTTACTTATATTATATTCAATGAAATTTTATCGATATGCGCACTCTAGTGATTGTGGAAGCCTACAATTTTTTACAAATTGTCAATCAGACCGAACACGCTCTAGTAACTTGGGGGGACGTAGAATTTGACAGTTCTCAATTGTAAGTTCCTACGCAAATTTTAAATTTAAACACAGATACCGTAGAATACCTTTAAAAAAATGGTCTTTCTAATTAAAATAAAAAATTTGGTTTAACTACAATCGCAGTCACACCAATTTAGTAAAGTCGCAGTTTCACTGACAGTCTGCGTAAAACCACGGCGTAAAATGTGAACATTACTTGGAGAAAGTAACAAACAGGAACAATTGTGAATTTTTAATTTTGCTCTGTGCTAACCAGAAAATTTTTACTCGACTGGTGAAAATTGTGACAAGTCGAAGAAGAATTTTGACACTATCGTAGTAAATATAAATGTCAGAATTTTACATGGCCCTTAGATCACAGGATTGCACATAAGTCGATTTAGTTGAAGCAATTTCGTGATGTAGTGGCCACTTTTGTTGTTCAAGATCAAGAAAAAGGCCATTTTTCAAAGCAAGCAAGTGTACTGCCTCCAAAATGACATTTTTCACACAATAGCCTTATTTAGGCTGTGTTGCGACTTGACGATGATCAAAACGTAGATAACATTTAATATGGTCTACGAATTTCTCGATTTTCATTAATAAATGGCGGGCAGCAAGGAGTTAAGATAACCTCAAAGGCACGCAGTAAGTTGTTTGTTATCCTTCTTCATAAATGAAAAATCATTTTAAGGGCCAAAAGCGAAAAATTAGCAGTAATTCACCACAATTTCAGAACTCATGTTGTGGCTGTCACTGTCAGAGTGCGAAAGAGAAGGAACAAAAATTGCGATGTCCGCTTCTATAAGAAGTCGTATAGGCCCATTATAGCTGCGTTTTTTCAATGATCTGGCCCGAATCTTGAATTTTGCATTGAATTGAAATTTTTAAACCGTTACATATAGAAAAGATTTTAAAATTGCAAACTTCAAATCTTTAACTGAAAAAATTACTAGTTTTGCTATTAGTAAGTACTAATAAAATTCAATTCAATCCAAATGAGATCATTAAAAAACGCAGCTTATTTTTGAATGCTAGTAATTTTAAAATCAATCACTTTTCGAACAGACCATGTCTAGATGCCATCGCAGCTGTCAAGGGTTTGTTTACGATGGTCAGCTGATCTGCCGTAAGGAGAAGTTTTTGAGGAGACCGGAATAAGATGATTTCTACGCTGTTTTATACAATCCAAATATTTATCCTGTTGCTTGGGGGAAATGTTGTTCATCCCGACTGCGGCTGTAGCTCCTTAAAACGTAAAGAGCACGTCAAACAGGACGAAACCTGCGCTGCCACTGCCACTGCCACTGAATATTCTAAAATAAGAACTGATTTTGATGATATGTCCTTAATTCCTGGGGGAATATACGTAATAGGTGCGGAAAATGCAGTTTTCCCTAGCGACAGAGAAAGTCCCGAAAGATCTGTTAGGATTAGTGAGTTCTACATGGACAAATACGAGGTATCCAACCGAAAATTTAGGAACTTCGTAGAGGCCACAAACTACGTTACAGAGGCTGAAAGATTCAACGACAGCTTCATTTTTGAAGCGTTACTTACCGAAGATCAAAAAGAAGCGAACAAGGATTTTAGGGTGGTCAACGCTCCGTGGTGGTATAAATTGAGCGGTGTTAACTGGAAGCAGCCACATGGACCGGGATCAACCTTAGACGGTATGTTTGAGCAAGAAAAATTACGTTCTATCCTTGACCGTGATGATTTTGCTTTTAGACCTCTGGGATCATCCTGTGGTCCATGTTTCATGGAACGATGCTGTGGCCTATTGCAAATTTGAGAAAAAACGTCTTCCGACTGAAGCTGAATGGGAAGTCGCCTGTCGAGGTGGTAAAAAGAGAAGACTTTTCCCTTGGGGTAATAAACTTCTTCCTGGGAATAAGCACAGGTAATTTGTAACTCCTTCAAAACTGTCAAATCTATCATTTGAATTCCTCCTTAGGATGAATATATGGCAAGGAAAATTTCCCGTGGAAAACATTAAAGAGGATGGCTACGACGATACCTGCCCAGTGGATAAGTTCCAACAAAATGACTATGATCTTTATAATATCGTCGGTAATGTGTGGGAATGGACTTCGGATCTCTGGGATGATTCCGACAAATCTACTAGTCCTCCAAGAGTAAAGAAGGGAGGATCCTACCTGTGCCATGAGTCCTACTGCTACAGATATAGATGTGCAGCGCGATCTCAAAACACACAGGACAGCTCTGCAGGGAATTTGGGATTCCGCTGTGCAAAGGTTTTTGAAAGTTAAACTATAAAATAATAAGGTTTTTACAATGTTTTTTTGGTATTACAACTATATACACTATAAACTAGAATTTAAAAAATTTTGTTGTGTATTATCTGTATTATATCATAACACAAGCCTGCGAAATTTGGGTAATCAACATTTTTTTTAGTTTTGCCAACTGTTTTTGATGTTGTTTTGGGTACTAAATACGAGTCTGAAAACCAATATTTCCACCAAGTACAGTTTTTGAAAAAAGGGGTCTATAAAAAGTATGTTAGCCATTTTTAGAAATGTTTTAGAATGTTGTAGGGACTTGTTTCTTAGCTTAAATGAAAAGTTTAACGTTAAACTATTAAATGAAAATACGAAGACAAAATTCTCCCCTTTTTTTATAACGTATTGTCTCATACAACATATATTCTATTAAGATTAAAATTGAAGCCACATTTCGAGATATCAGAATTTGCATTATTATTAGACTGAATGCCTCCTATAAAGCAAACGCGATCTTTTGTGCTAATCATACTTTTCAGACCCCGCAAAGGTCAAGACTTTTGTAAAAGTCTATAGTATTATGGGAAGTTACATTCGATACATCTGACGGGGTTATAACAGTGGCCCGGAAGTGTATCAGCCTTGGACGATCGAAAGCTGGGGAGTTGCACATCATCAACTAAAAGGCCTATCTTTTTAAGGTGGTATCTTAGAAAACAGTAGCCTGTAAAGCGATCCGTGATGATCTTTTTTTAGTGAAAGAAGATTGTTCGCTTCCCACTTAAACATAATTAATGAAGTTTCACAAGAAATTTGTTGTAAATGAAATTATTTATTAGATTTAGATAAAATACACCGAAAAATATTTACAGTATTGCTTCAAAAGGAAAGCCCTTCTATTTACAGTATGACAAATATGTGGGTGTATCAGAAAAGTCGATGTAATTTCGGCCGGATGAATTTATAGGCCACAAAAGCTGTCAGTCCTAATATTCCATACTTTACTGTATATTTGACAATTCTGGTACTGGTGTTAGCGGGTGGAATTTCTAAAATATCTGGAATTTTGCTTGGATCAACCTTTCCCCAATTTTTGGCAATGCCGGCCGCATGACCAATTCCAACAACACCAACAACTTTAACCGGTCTCGGTATACCATTGGGTGATGTGTGTGGCAATGCAGCCACCTGTAGGGAATGGCATAGGTACAAATCACGTTCTTTTACGAAAACATCACTAAAAGCTGGATATTCGCCAGCCATTTCTTTAAGTAGTTTTTCAAGAAGATCTCTCTGCTTACACTCTTCAACCTCTTTCAAGCTAATGTTCTGCGTTGATGTTAATCTCCATACCAATTTCATTGTTTGCCAAAGTGAAAGAGCTCTAAGGGCACGCTGTAGTGTTATATTAATTGGGCGATCACCTAATTGAAGCATGCAACCAGGTAAACGATGCACTTCTTCAAATGCTCGCCGAAATTCTCCTCCAGGAGCCATACCAAGCTCTTTGGCAAGATGAGCACTCATGTGAAGTAAGAGAATGAAGAAAACGCCATTAACAAAGCCATTGGTGTTGATAATATTTCTTATCTGGAAAAGAATTTAATACTTGTATTGCTAGTACTTACTTATATTGAAATTTAATTTTTTTTCTAAGTTTCTTATTGCTAGATTTTAATAGCTGGATTGCTGGAGCAAAATATGGGTGAGTTTATTCATAAACTCATACAGTTTCTTAAAATGTTAAAGAAACTTGAATATATTAATTGCCAAGAAAAAAACTTAAAAGCTCTTAGCTTGGTGAATGTATATAGCTACATCTGAATAGTCGTTATTTACGGCAAATTTCTAAAATCTTATACTCGCTATTCAATTAAGGGCAGAATAAAAAAATACGCATATTTTCCCACAATAAGATCGATGGATCCCTTAAACTCACCTTGGCTAAATTGAAATTCTTTGCCTCCTCGAAAAGTGTTTTTTCATCATGCTTCAGAATATGGATTCGTGATGGACAAAGCTCTACCATGACTATATCCGGTCGTACATTTCGTATAACCTAAATTAAAAAGTTCTAAATTAATTGAAGTTATGATTAATGAAAATAAATTCTTACAAAGGATACGTCGTCTTGGGATTCTTCGCTGAAATGTGCCGTTCCCACCAAATACACCTTACTACCGAATGGTGTTGTGAGCACTGTAACCGTAGGAGGAAGATTCCTCTCGAATTCGTCAAGAGTGTCGTATGTTTTAATAATTCTAGATGAGCTATTCTTCGATTCGCTCCCGTCCGTAGAACTACTACATCCCAAGGATTTATCAGCTGTATTTTCGGTATCTGTAGACAAAGAAGCCTCACTTTGGTCAGACTTCAGTTTCGAGTGCTTTATTGCTGCTTCGTACTTCTTTCTAGGCTCATCCTCATCAGATTCGATCAAATACACAGCACCTTCCTCGTCCTCCTCCTTCGAGGTATTATTTATTTCAATAATTGACAAGTGTGGATTATCTGTTTTGAATATTGTCTTATTAGCTAGCTGAGATTTTGGATCAACTTCTAAATTATCAGAGCTTTCGGATTGCAAAAAATTGACTGTGGATTCTTTAAGGTTCATCTTTTTTTTTTGGCTCGGGGTCACGTCCAACTCTTTAGAAGTGTTAGCGCTGCCTGATATAAAAAAAAAATACGTTGTTGGAAAAACATGTATTAGTTTATTAGAAACATTTAAAAAATTATATACATACCATTTTCTCCGAACGAGGAGGAAAATGTCAGATTTTCAAGTGCACTATTGTAGAGACTAATATCTTCTTGACCTGATTGAGTGGAAAACGACGTCTCCATTTCGCACTTTACTAGATTTCTATAGACAATGCAAATTTTTCATTAAATAATAGCATATGCTTGCGTGCATAAAATCGTTTATAAGTCATTTATAGAAAAGAATTTTGAATACAGACGAAAAACACCAAATAGAAAAATTATATTATATAATTCTTCAACCCAGTTGTCAATAGACGTCTAATCCTTTTTCATAGTTTGTCGAGGCCTGCTTTATTTTTTTTCTGTACATGTATCATTGATACGTGTGGAATAATAAGTATTTATAAATTTATATATTTTTTACATAAGTAAAATTTTCCACGCAAAAGGTACATAGTTAGTAAAAGTAATAATAAAACTGGTTTAATTGTCTCTATTGTACGTATCATTATTATTTATAGTATATAAAAATGTTTTAACAGACATTACCGATTTACTTGAAATTTTGATGTTTTCACTGTGCAATTCAGCAATTGATCTTGTCACCCGTGATCAGCACCCAATAGCTGAATGTGAAGCTGAGTAAAGCGTTTGATTTTTTAGTCTGGAATCGTTTGCTTAATACATTGACAGTTCAATTTTATTCAGACACTTATTCAGCTATTACGTGTCACACAAGTGGAAGTTAACAGAGCGGCAATTAAAAAAATATGCAGATTCTTCATTTTTATCAGTAATTTGTTCTTTTAAATTTAATTCCAAAATATATCTAAGTAAAACTGTATTTTGGATCATCTACAATAGAGTACTGATGTTTTCAAGAATTTAGATTCTGCATCCGCTTGCGAAATTCAGCTTAACAAGAGCAACCTCTGAATTGGGCAGCTGGTTGCAAATACTGAATTCTTGAAAACAGCCATGGCCATGAATCTGGAATTCGTACCCTTGCGGTAAGATTCTCCTCTTTGTTATATTGCAGGTAATCTCTTCGTACTCTGGAATTTTGGCTAGAGAAATTTTATGAGCTATCAGCACAAGAATTTTGCCTTAATTGCATGCTCTTTCTATTTTTAGCTACAAAGCATCTTATCGAACAGAGACTGCTGGTGGAATTGCTTAAAAAATCGGTAAAAAGCAAACAGTCTGAGGTGCGCAATTGAAATACAAATTGAAGAGATTGCATCATAATTGCGTTGTCGTTAAGAAAAAGCGTCCAAGATACCAAAGCTGATATTTCCAAAACGCAGAACAACAGATAGCTCCCCAGAATCTGTTGCTCCTCTAAATCCTTATTTTAGCGGCCCTTTAGCCTGGATTGCCCTTTCTGCTGTTAGGACGTAATACTTTCATAATAACCAGCATACGAATTATGATTTCTTAAAACAAAAACTGGAGATTTGAGGAAAAACGCGATAGTTTCCTATGAGTGAAATAGTTCAACAAGATCTGACTTTCACTTCAAGGCTGCAGTGCTTTTCGTCAGTTTCACGTGGATCATTTATTAGCCGGAGACTCGTGCCTGCGGGTAAATACTTACATTGAAAAAGAAATAACGCAATAACTAAAGGAAATATCTCAATTAAACGTTAATCTACATTAGTTCAGCTTGTGACAGAACAAACCACACGTATACAACTAGTGACAGTTGGACTGTTATACATCATGCAACGTTTTGGCTAGTTGCTGCTCAAACCTTTGAATTTCATTTGTTCGAAAATATAACAATTCTTTTCATTTAGTCGTTTTTATTTCAAACTTCGAAATTTATTCGTTACGATTATTAATTTTTAGATTTTAACGATTTTTAAAAAATTTTAATTCTGTTGCTCCCCTTTATTAAAGGTAAAAAAAAAATGTTTTGTTAAATTAAGTTTGTAGATTTTATTAATTTGCGGATAATAACGTGTTTTAGCACAATTATAAAGCCAAATGCAAAAAATCTGAGATACATTCGATTTTTTACCATTTTTAACAATTTTTTAGTTCTGCAGCTGCAGTTTTTTTTCTTTTTTCTTTTTAACGAACCATCAGCTTAGTCAAAGCCTTGTAAAATAATAGAAATATAACGAACATTCAGCATTTTTGCTCACATTCAACCTCATGCGATTAATACGTTGTAAAAAAACTTTTACATAAACTAGTTTCTAGAAGCGACACCGCCCTAAGATTACGCTCGTTCAATCTGAAAGTGAATTCGCCTTTAAGGGAAGCTGAGTCAATATTACCAATTATTAATTGGTGAACAAATACAATGTCTGCAATCTCCCGACGCTTGTGCAGAGAGCGCATATCAAGGAGCCTCAGACGATCATTATAAGGGGGAGAAGAACTGGATTGCTCCAAGGTAAATCCTTAAGAGCGAATCTAACAAATTTCCTTTACACAGATTCAATACAATCAATATGAACTTGATAATAAGGCGACCAAACTTGACTTGCATATTCAAGAATTGGTCTAACAAAAGAAAAATAAAGCTGTTTGAACACAGGTCCTAGAGACACTATAGAGTTAATATGCTCAATAAAGTCCAATTTTCAATCCAGGATAACTCCCAAATCACGGACAGAATGAACACGTCGTAGAGCATAATTTGATAAGGTCTAGTCGAAACTCAGGGGGTTGCGGCCTTTACGGAAAGTCATGATTTCACACTTACTAATATTCAGTTCCAAATTGTTGTGTTTACACCTCCAGTGGAATATGTCTAAGTCCTTTTGAACCACGTGGCAGTCGTTAACATTTTTGGTACAAAATAATACTTTCATATCGTCTGCGTAGATTAAGATTTTACAGATTTTAAGAAGTTGTGAGATGTCATCGATAGATAAAATAAAAAGAAGTGGACCCAAGTAACTACCCTGCGGGACTTCTGATGTAGCAAATATCTTCTTCGAGGTAACACGATGAAAAGAAAAGTCCTGTCAAGCAAATACGAACGAATCCAGTTAATAAGCAGAGATGGAAAGCCTAGAGCTAATAACTTAAGGATTATTATTGAATGAGAAAGCTTATCAAAAGCCTTGCTGAAGTCAGTATAGATGTAATCTGTTTGCAGACCCTTTTGGAAACCTTCAGTAACAAAGGTAACAAATTCAAGGAGATTCGTAGAAGTAGAGTGACCCTGAAGAAAACCGTGTTGATTTTTTGAGACAAGCCGCTTGCAAACAGTAGAAAATTGTGAGTATACAATTGATTCAAAAAGTTTTGGAATACACGAAAGTTTCGCTGCCTTTTTTATGAATCGGAATGATGAACGAGTTTTTGCATAGCATAGGAAATTGTCCGGTCTTGAGCGACTTTTGGAAGATTAATGTAAGAGGCGTGACTAGCTCATTAGAACATGCCTTAAGAATGGCAGGGGGAATGCCATCGGGTCCTGATGTGAAAACAAGTGGGAGCTCATTGATATGTTTGAGGATATTATTCGCAGTAATACAGATGGATAAATTAATAGGAACAGGGTTTTGGCTTAATTGGTTAAATTTATTAGGGCTAGGTTGAAAGTCAGGGGAAAATGATTTTTCGAAAAAAAAACGGAAACATATCGCATATTGCAGATGGAGTGTCACTAGAGAGCCCTTCATATTGCATATTAGCAGGCTTGTAGAGTTGATTTTTCTGCGGATAATAACGTGTTTAGGCATAATTATAAAGATATATGAAAAAAATCCGAGGTAAAACCGGTTTTTTTTAACCATTTTTAATAATTTTTCAGTTCTGCAGACAAGAAAACCGACAGAAATACAAGTTTTTACGTTTTTTAACCATATTTTGTTCAGCAGTTCAGCCCTGTTAAAGGTAAATAAATTTTCTTTTTTTTATTAATTTGGCATATCGTCGTTGCGCGTGCAATACCGCGAAAGAGCAGTTTGTAAACACCGCGTAACAGCAAAAGGCGCAAAATTGAAATATTGCGCCTACGCATTCTTAACATAGTTTCGCTCCTTATAGATCTCACAGAATTTAAATTAGCCTATAAAAAACCTAATTTTTGACATAAAAAAATTCAATTCTATATTAAAATTCATTTCAAACCCGCGTATCTGGTAATTCTAAACTACTTTTTCTGTAATTTGCTGTAACAAAACCGCGTAAGTGACTTTAAACAGAATCTAAGCAAGTTATTAAAGTGATTTTATATGGAATCTAAGCAAGTTATTAGTAAGCTAACGTTATTTTCCTATAAATTAGGCCGCAAAGAAGTAGCCTTAGAGTTCAGTCCATAAAATATAGTTAAATGGCTAAGATATTAAGTTTTTTCTTCCTCCTGTAAAATCGTGAAAACGCAGATACGCGGTATTTACAAACTGCTCTTTCGCGGTATTGCACGCGCAACGACGATATAGTCCTAAATTTTTCATTACTATTCATTTTGTGCCCATTTTTAGAAACTCAAGATGAAATATGGAGAGATTTGGTATATTGCAAAATCTAAGAGCTCAGTTTAACATTTATGTTTTATAAAGTTTTGCTAACAAATTAGATTTCGAAAATTTTACGGTTTTTTAGACAATTTATTTTCGAAGGGTATTAGAAAACCGAAATGTAACCTTAGGCAGGAACCTATATAAACATATGTATGGTATCTATGTAAACTTGAGAAATTTTCTTTTCTCAGGACCTAATAATTGTCTAGTCACCTCAGGAGGTTATTTATGTAAATTGTTGATGAAACTTTTTAAAAAGTTATCCGATTGAAATGAATACGCGCTTCTTTTGCTGTACAGCATCTAGAAAATGTAGATAAAGTTCCCCATAAAACTTCTATCCCGCAAGAGAGAATAAGCCTCAAGCAATGTCTTTGGAAGTGACGAGATTTTTTATCATTTATTCTTCTTCTGGGAAAGCTTACCTCGGAATGGTGCGTTGGCTATTTGCCACCTCCTTCGGTTTAATGGCTCTTCTGCCTTTTGTTGCTGCTTTGCTAACTTAACTTCGTAATTTGTGACGGTGACATATGCGGTTAATGCTGTCCCTATTTCATTCGTCAGAGCGAGCCACATCGCAATGATGCTGTATCAACTTGGAACTGATCTTTTCAACTTCTGGTGCAAATCTTTCATTATGCTGTCCTTATTAAAAAGGACATCTCCACAGATTTTGTGGATTTTCTTGATTACTTCTAAAGCAAACACGAATAGGGCTTCGGTTTGTTTGTTTTTGCTTGTGGTGATGAATTTGGGAGGACTCTTGGGGTTGAAGGACACCACGAGAACTACATAATACGAAGAAACTCTTAATTGAATTAATCTAACTTGGATTTTATTCTATTTTGTACTTTTACCGAACAATTTTATTTAAAATCTTTGCCACTGGGATTAATATCTGCATCAAGGATATTACACTTTTTTACCTAACTCGGAGAAAAATCACTTAAAATTTAATAGTTTTTCCAATTAATTTTGGTCAGTAGGATATATCCTATTAATAATAATAACAATGAGTAGATGATAATCATATGAAAAATATGAAATTTCCACATTGACACCATATAGTACATATATAATATATTATAAACATTTTACTTACTTCAGTACTATTTCCATTTACTATTATAAAAACCGACTAGAATATTGATTCAAAATTATATTGTATTATAAAAATGTTAGAACTGCATTGTACAACCAAAATAGAGTAAAACACCTTTTTGAAGAATCAGTACTATGTATTTTCTATTTTTATTTTCAAAGTAAGGTAGGTGTGGGTAATAAGGCCTGTCGGCTAATAAAGCCTAAGTAGCAAAAAATATAACTTAAAATGATCGATGTCGCTCAAGGTCATAATCGCAGGTAGCTAACACTCTTCGATGGCACCTGAAACTTTTTGCGACGCTTTTGTTGATTCGGATACATACTTTTTATTTTATTTCAAATCTCCCTTAGCTAGGCCTTATTACCCGCACCTACCTTACATATTTATTTATTCATAAAAATAAAGCGAATTCCATTCAGAGCAAATAAAGTACATATTTAATTCCTTTATGATAAGACACAAGACAAACTGAACAGTGCTGTCGCATTAAAGTGATATTAATGTAATACCACATTATCTTTGAAAGGACGAAGTGTTTTTAATGTTGAATTAATGTTGTTTCACATTATTTTGGTAACAGTCAATTCATATTAACTAGATGTCCTATTGATTTAATATGGAATTGCACGTTAATTTAATAGGTTTCAATTTTTAATTATCAAAGTAAGGTTTTCTTATTCAAATATAAGGTACACGATGAAATTTTTTCTTTGTATGCTTATATTTTTAATGGGATATTTTGTTAAAATAATAAATAGCTGTTTTTGATAATTAAGTTATTTCTATCCTATTGTGGTTTTTTAATAAAAATGATGCGCTAAGTATATTTTAGGAGTAAAAATACAGCTTTTTAGATCTATGATAGAAATCAATTCACTACAGTGAGATGCCTGGGAGTTTCGTTAAGAGTCATCATATAATAAATCACTTGGATGAAGTGCCATGAGGAATGAATCCTTTTTCATAATATATATATGAGTGTTTATTTGTCAGTCACAGCATTTTAACTTCTGAAACGTTTGACCTACAACAGAGTGCTGAAAAATATATATGTAGCTGTATATAATAAAATCCAAATGTAGGTGTGTAAATTCCCGAGTGAAAAAGTAGAATTGAAAACATACTGAAAAATTTATCAATTTTGGCAGTCGGGAAATGAACGTACATAGATTGAGGGAGTGAACCAGAGACTGAAAGTGACAGACGGAAAACAGACTGAAAACATACTGAAAATTAACTGAAATTTGACTGAAAAATGAGCACTGAAAACAAGCGGAAAACATGCAGTGAGTTTATTCTCAGTCTGCTTGTCCTGAAGTAAAAGGACAAACTGAAATTACAATTAAAATAGTGTAAAAATGCTAAATCTAATACATAGTACCAAAAAAAAAAAATCATATATATATATATATGTTTATTTATTCACTATGTCATTAATGACTGATTACTTTATAAAATCGTGTAACAAAGGAATCACAAGTCTGCTCTTAATATTCATATAGTATATATTATAAATATAATCTTTTGAGAAAATCTGGTTTAAGAAAAAATTAAAATAAAACGAATAAAGGCAATATTTTAAAAATCTGAAGTGAAAATGGAACCACAATAACAAAAAAAATTAACAGCCCTATATAACTTGACTGCTTCCTTCCTCAGTAAAACTCAGGCCAATTTAACGGCAAAAAGTACTTATTTTTTATAAAATTATAATTTTTCTGAGTGTACTTTCCACCTAATTGAACTTTGTTTTTCTGACTTTTATTGTACGGGTTGAGCTTAATTTGCTCCAGTCTCCAAAAAAGCCTGTGAAATCCAAATATAAAAATTAAATAAAATTTTGTTTGTAGAATTGCGTCGCTCTACCAAGCGAAGCTATTGAGGCCTCCTCTCAGACTTTTATTTTCAGATTTAAAATTAAAACTCTTCTAGGTACTTTTATTTTCAGATTTAAAAATAAAAGTTTTCTAGGGACAAAAACAGAACAGCAACACAGAAACATATCTCTGCGGTACGAAATGGATGGATTTACGTTTGAACAACGTTGGAAAAGTGAAGTGAGTGGTGTGTTGGGTTAAAAAGTAATTTCGGTTGAAATAATACACCAATGCACTTTTTAAATAAATCTACAAAGTTTGAAAAATATTGAACAGTGTTTGTTTTATAGCATTCTGAATTTTATTACTGGGCTATTTAAAAATTAACGACCATTTAATGGCAAATAAGATATGAACCCAAAGGAGTGCAGCAAGTAATCGTCTATACGCACGTATATTTTAAAATAAAAAAATAAAAAGTGGAAAGTTCTTGTGACTTCTGGACTCCCTACTGAAAGTAAAAAAATGATTTTCTTAAATTCGATCTCTAGAGCTAGTATGGTATTTTGGCTTAAAGTAAAATCGTTTAAGTTCATTAAATAGACCAATGTAGAAAAAACTGAGATAAATGTTGTGTTAATTAATATTATTTTATTTTAACATAGAAAATACACTTTTAATAAAAAAAATACAATGTGATACGACGATGTATTTAACTTTATCTGGCGGCGTCTTGCACAAAGTGTTTTAAAAAAAAAAACCATAAAAACAAATAAGTATGTAAATACATTAAGTATATTATAGCCTACCTGTAAAAATAAGATCTACTATTTTTCAATAAAAAAAAAACATGTGATGTGATGTGAGTCATCGGTGGTACACGTCGCCAGATGAACCATTCACCTGTGAGCCACCGGTGGTACACGCCGGGTTGAACGTGTTAAACTTAAAAGAAAAGCGGGTACATAAATAGGGGTATATGAAAGTTAGATGAATAACTAATTATCTTTTTCAATAAAATATTCTTGCTCGTAATATTTAATTTTCGGACAAAGAATTATTATTCATTTCCTTTACTTAGTAAGTCATTATGTATAATTATCATCAATTAAATTCAATTAATTCTGATTGCCTTCCCAAAATAATACTTGGATTCCTTTGGCTCAAATTGCTTCTTAAATTGAAATCCAACCCAGAAATTTATTTGGCAGTAATTAATTCAGTCATGTTAACTAATCTAGGCCTAAACCCTTTGGAAAGTTTCGTCTTTAAAATTGCACATTCCCTCATGTGTGTAATTAATTAAATTATTGATGTTCTCTATCTGTTTCATGGTATTTTATTATTATGTATGTAGATACCATATTGCGTTGCTTATTGATTATCATTTTTAGATATCTTTTCATATATAAATAGTTTCCAAAGACAATTCAATTAATGAATGTGCTAATTATTGAGAACCTAGGGCACTCAAAGTAAACATACTCCTCGGAAAAGTTCGACAAATGCCCAATTTAATATTAATTCATTCAGAGCAATGGGAGGTGAAGCTGTAAAAGGGACGGTCTTCCCCCAGGAGATTCCAGAAAATTTGCTTTCATCCAGCCTTGAGTAACAAGAGTACCTGAATTTATATCGTCTGAAAGTATGCAAATGTTTTACCCGCGAACTCCCAAGCTACAAAAGTTTTCCTTAACACGATAAGTCGATAAAACGTAAAAAGGAAAATCGTGGGAATTCTCCCGCCTCCTACGTCATCTATGTCCACATTAATTTGGCGGTGGATCTCAGAAAGCTCTCGACTAGCGATGAAAGTTCGCCTCTTGAGGGTTCCTTTATCAGCTGATCCGGATCCGTTCTTTATTCACCTTTTTTGTTAAAAGCTCGGTGAAATTTCACGGAATCAAACAGTAGTCGCCGCAGAGCCTCCACGATAAGACCGATTGGGTTGAAGACGCAATTTTAATGGTGAGGTGAAATAATTGAATTTTTGGCGCGTACGCAATTGCGTGAAGTGAATGACCTTTTCGGCAGTGAAGTGAAACCCACTAGTGGCGAATCAATTAGTGCTTAATTGGTGAGCCAATCAAAGTGTCATATTATTTGGATTCTCGACTATCTGTTGCCCACTATAGGTAAGACTTATGTTTGTCGCTTGAGAAATAATGGTCCGCATGAATAAAAACTTGAATACGTACTAATGCCTGTAGTATGAAATAAAATTGTTTGCTAGTACCTGTAACGATTTTGGGCATTCTCCAGTATTCTGTCATGTTTCCACAATATCTTAAGTATTTACTTAACAATGCCAGAAACGTGTTGAGCATCCTTTGGTATTCTCTAATTTCTGAAAATAAGGAGAGAATGGTCAACTATACTCAAGCATTTTTAAGTTTGTGGATGCGTAGCTTACAAGTGGTTAAGTATTAAAGAGTAGGGTATTCGTAATTTATTCTTGACAGTAAAATACCATAAAGACATGTAACAAGCTTATTACAAAAAAACATACAGGTACTCATATATTCCTAATAAGTATTTTTTACATACATGTTTTCCAACTCCCAGATTTAAGATTTAAAAAAGTGTGGAATGGATTTGAAAAATTGTGGACCATTTCGAAGATTTTTTTTAAAATACATACGTGTGAGTTTGGTTAGAGGTTATTCTTAAAAATTGGTTTGCTTATGCCCAATATAAGCGTCTGAAAACTAAATTTTCACAATTTAAGGCTCTAATACAGGCGTCCTCCTAGCATTGAGTTAATTTTTCGGCCCGTCTTGGGTAAAAGCATGTAGGATTCCAATTGGTGTGCCAAAGGCATCTTCAGGACATTATCATTTTTACCCGAATCGATACTCTACCTACCGTACTTGATTTTTCCAACGAATCGTTGAGAAAACTTAAGTATGCGAAAGAATATTGAAATGTCTCCACAGTAAGGTAAGGTATATATTTGAGCATTAGTACAAGTACGTACATATTCACATTTTTATTTATACGGTCCAATGTGTAATCTTTTTTTATATTTCTTACAAATCGGGGGTGTTATAGTAAGATGATATAGCTGAAAATAATTTTTTTTTATACTGACGGAATTCTTGAGGCTCTAGAGACTAATTGAAAAGGATATTATCGAAGCATTCTTGTGTGTAATTCGTAGGTTTACATTAAGCGCGCCCTAAGGGGGTTCCACAACAACTAACTAAAGTTTCTGGGGAAGAAAATACATGTTATATCGGCAGATAAATTTCCCTTGAATTTATTTTTATTTTGTTATCTTCCCATGGGAGCTCTTCGGTCGACTGTAAGATCTGCTCCTTAAAATGAAGTAGGGGTGTTCCTGTAAGAAAATTCTATCAAGCTGTTGCTGGGATATTTTTACACGCTATTGTTTTTGATTGATGTTCTTTAAAGTTTAACTAAGCAGAGTTGTGCGGCTCTGATAAAAAGCCCACTTCTACAAGAATTCTTTGACATAATAAATGGCAAAATGCATAGAAGCAAAGTGTTTGCTTAACTGAAGTTATAAATTTCAAGGAGGTTGGTATTGAAAATTTGATTGCTCTGAATAGCGCTCACGAAAGCGGAATATATAATAAAAAAGGAAAGGAAGGAATACGCCTTCTATAAAGCATCAGGAGGCGTATATTGGTAGCTATTTTATACATCGTTTAATGAAGTTACATATACTGAAATTGCGTTTACGTGCTTTAACAACAATAAGACTTGTTGCCTATTAAATATATTTCGTTAGCAAAAGTATCACAATATCCCACGTGGATAAGACTAATTAAAATCTTATTGAAATTCCGGTCATGATTCTTGAGAGCATATAAAGTCTATACCAATTATTGGTCACGTTCGGGCAATTGCTTCAAGGTGATGACTCGCATACGGCGAGGTCTGATGCAGTCCGACAATCTTACTCTGGTGGATGTCCTAAAACACACTCATCTTAATTACGGCCAGATTCGAAATGGCTAGACGAAGGCGATACTAAACCAAGTTGAGTAAGATTAATCAAAAACACTGCGTGACTAATTTAAATTCTAACTATTTAACGGATTTATTCATATTGATTAAAATAAAAATTAAAAACGGAAGTGCAATGCTTTTGTATACCTTATTTAATTTTTGGACAGTAATAAACGTGACTTTTGGGGGGTCAAAAAAAAAAAAAAAGAAGACAAACTTAATATTCCTGTGGGACTTTAATGTGTTTTGAATGTCACGAGTGAATTATTCGAGGGAAGAACGAACCCTAACAACTCTCTTATCTAATGAAATGCTGGCAACAAGTAAAGGTTTGTTTGGGTGGCTTTAAAAGGAACTTTTTTTTTTGTTACTTTGTTGAAAGGGTTAAATTGGGAAAAGCGGGTGATATACTGTATTTTGTCCTATCATCTGTGGGCTTTCGGGAAGAAAGGAAAAATCGCTCTGTTTTAGTAGTTTAGGCATTCTTTTGATTTGTAAAATTCGTCTGAAAAGAAATGTAAAAGTAAATACTTAAGACTGATGCCTACATAAAAGTAGCTAAAATGAGTAGTTAATCAGACAAAGGTAGTATAAAACATATTACTTTACTACAACCTTTGTCTGATTATTAGCCAGAGCCACTATATGTAATACATACATTTATGAAGGAAGTATAGGTATATTAGAATAAACACTTTTCTATTGCAAAGTTTTTAACAGTCATAAGCTTTTCCGTTTGAATTCTTTATCTTAAAATTGAAATTGTGCTATTATATTCTATTTAAAATTGTATTCTATTAAATCGTAATTATTAAGAGGATTTACAATTTTTAATTGGAATCATTAATTTAATTCCTTTATTTTTTTTTAGTTATATTTGACTGAGAACAATTTCAAATTGAGTGGTGTTATATAGATACTCGTATATCGATTTTTTTACACTAAAAAGAACAAATAATTTGGTTTATCGTATATTTTCTGTTTTTTTTCTGTATTTGCTTATTTATAATTTACTAGCTGACCCAGCAGACGTTGTACTGCCCTTTCCGGTACATTTTCATTATGCCCTGTGCGTCGACCAATATTTGATCGTGTTCTTTCTTTTCGCATGTTTAGTTTGTTATTCCTAGAAATTGATTCAACCCGAAAACTCCTTTATGGATCCGCCATCTTGAATATCCAAATCTTGATAATATTTAAAATTAGTGGCATTAAATAAATCGAGACATTTTGGTCGCCGTGTTGGATCCGCCATCTTGAATTTGGAAATTTTGATAACATTCAAATTAGTACTAATTTCCATTAAAATCCGTTAAAATCGAAAAATTGTTGGTCACAATCTTGGATTTGGAAATCTCGATAATATTCTAAATTAGTTGCCTCAGAATAACCATTGTACTAATTTTCATTAAAATCCGTTGTAATTGAGATATTTTAATCGCCATGTTGGATCCGCCATCTTGGATTTGGAAATTTTAATAACATTGAAAATCAATGACCTCAAAACAATAATTGTACTAATTTTCATTAAAATCCGTTGAAATCGAGAACGCGCGAACGGTCAAACTCGCGAAGTTAAAATAATCATTAAGTTTTCTGAAATTATCCAATTTTCTGCGCAATTTTCTTAACTTTTCTTTCCATAAGAACCATTTACAAAGTATTAGAAAACTTTAAAAAAAAAAATGAATGAAATCGGTAAAGTCGTTCTCAAGATATTGCGTGACCAACGGAAATATGGGTTAATTTTTATATACACCTGTGTTCAAAAAAATAGTAGTGCAAGTGCTCTTGTCTGAAGACACTGCTATTCATTGCTTATGAACTAAAATGTTTTTAATTTTTCATCAAATTCTTAAACACCTGATGTTGTGTTTTGTGCAAAAGTTGTCTTTGTTTTGTACATGAGAATTTGTAGAACAGCAAACTTGCCGCATTGGTGCACTACTATTTTTTTGCACACAGGTGTATATAGATTTTGTCCTTATAAATTTTCGAAAATCGAACTTTTATTTAGCTTTACTAGAATAAATTATTTAAAAGACCTTGCCTTCGAGCATTAAAACTATAAAATTAAAAAAATTAACTACTGCTTTAATTTTACAAAAAATAGAGAACGCTATTCATTTTTCAATAATGAAAGGATCTAAAACTGACATTAATAATTTTCAATTCCATTGGGCAATAGAATGTACTTGTGTAAGAATTATAACTCTACATTCATTCCTTACAATCGTAATTATATTATTAAACAAAAAGGAAAGTTTAATTAAAGAAAACTTGTTTAAAAATTAGAAGAATTAGAAGTGGGTAAAAAGTCAGTAGCAACATATGTTTACAATGTTAGGAAGTTAGGAAAAGCTAATAAAACCGTGTTAATTAAATTAAAAGGAATGGTAATTAAGAGGGAATTAATTAATTAAAAAAGGAATGAATAGGAGAGGTATTATAAAAACTACATGTAGGTGTAGATTTTGGGAGTTTTGCTTTAACGCCCGCACTTGGAACATGTGAATGGTATTCTAACTTAGAAAACTGCTAATTACATAAATTGTCGAATTTCCTGTAATTGTATATTATAGGTATATTTATATATACATATATAGATATAGCAATATAGAAGAATGGAAGGTCATATGAAAGGTTTTATAATTGTAACTTTTATCAATTTTACTTTGGTAATGTAAAAATCTGTCTTTATATTCACAATTAATTTCATTACAAAAAGGAATTTCCGATAGTACTAATCACTTTAGAGGCAGGAAAAGATATAAAAGAGATTTTCTTTCGTTCAAATTATACCAGAGATATATTCGTAGTTACAAAATATATTAATAGTAAAGTTTTAAATATTTATATCAGATGTGATATGAGTTTTCCCAAATTATCTGAAAACTATTATTAAGTATGTCTCGTAAATCATCTTTAGAAAGAATTTTATGATAAACGATAATTTAAACAAATGGCGTAATTTTAAATTCATTTTGAAATTTCATGATGTTTATTGAGGGTGATTCTTAATCTGCAATAATGAATAAAGAGTGTGTTACTCCTCTTCAAGATAAATAAAATAAACTTTTAGTCTATATAATTACTTTAATAATTTTTCAAAATAATTCTCCAAATTTATCACCTATAAGCATATAATTATTATTTAATCTTGTTGTAAATTGGTTAAAGGGGTCTTAATTGTTGTATCACAGTTTTTGTCTAATGAAACAATTTGATTATCTGTAGCGTCGATGGCTGTTCAGGTTCTTGGGAATATTCGCTATCTTTGAAACCTCTGAACGTACGTATTTATTTCATTTATATTATTCTTGGTAAATTGGTATTTATGTATCATATATTGCGTCGGAGGAAAATACACTTTTATTAATGTTATTAAAAATTTAATTTAACGAAATACACTAATTTCGTTTCTTAGGTACAAATTCTTTTAGAATTAAACTTTTCAATTTTCGTTAAATTAAAGTACCAACAGCAATTTTAGCTACAATTACTTAGAATTACTCGCTGCTCTTTAATTTTCATCGGAATTCTCCCTTGAGAATGAAATATTTTTTTAATAAAAACTAGACCATCTGACACAATCGATTACTCTTGCCAAAAGAACAATAAAATAAACATTATTGATGTCTCCGAAGCTGATTTTTCTACTCTACAATTCCTTTCTCACGATATGTAGGAATGTATTTCATTTTTCGTTCCCCTTTTCTATTTTCGTTTGTTTAACTCTTGGGGGGAAAAAAATATCATGTGAAACAGATTTAAATTTTAAAGCTGAATAGAAAAATTGATTGTGCCACAAGTGGTCGATCTAAAGTTTTTCGGGGAAAAGAACAAATTACCGGGTAATTCACTTGTTCAACACTTTTATTTCGTAAACTCATTTCTCTGCATGATTATTTTACAAGGGGGAGAAATATTTACTCTTGTTTGTCGAGAAAATTAGGGTAATTCCAAAACGTGCTGAAATGCTAATGAATTTATTTCAAAATGTTTGTTTGGGAGCTTTTTAATTAAATATTTATGTACGCACAAGCATCAGAAGGACTTGGAATCGAGAGATGAATTCTGTTTCGAACGATAAGGGAGATGCAATCATTTTAAATATTTAACTGGACGAAAAATAACAATTTTTTTAATGGAAAAATCATATTAAAAGAATAATTTTTTAAGTTTTCCTTCAATGAATTGATTAAAAAAAAGGATCATGAAGATCCCTCAAATCCTTCAAAATATATTAAAAATTTTGTTTTATCACAAAAATACGAATGTGGGAAAGAATGTTTCTCTTTAATATAGAAAATGATCAAAGTGACCCCCATTTACACGAATGCAAACTCTCGCTCTTCGCTTTAAGGAGCTAAGGACTGAATCCTCCAAATTAATAAAAATCCAATCATTGGAGAGCCTTTTCAGCATTACGGTTTAAATGTAATATTCTTTCATATAATTTTCATTAATTTCAAATGTAAGCAGCATTATCTTCGTTATTTATCAACTGATCAACTTGTGTAAGATATTTTTGTAAAGTGAATAATGGATACTTTCTAACACACCCTTCTTTATTATTTTACAATATTCTTAAAAAGAGTTATAATGATTTATAGGATGTCCAATGTGTGAAAACTAATGAGTCACTCTTTTTTAATAAATGAAAAGATCGGGAAAATGTAAGAAAAATGAGACCTATTTAATACAAACTATAATTAAAAAATATAGTGAAGAACGTGAATTTTTAATGATTTATATTTTTGAAATGTTAACCACCTATATTAAAAGGTATCTACCTGAATTTCTTTGAATCTTCGTCGTCGGAGAGATGTACATAGTCGTGCCATAAGTTCTGTCCCAAAGGAAAAATCAAAAAAAGCTCATATAAGAAAAAAATAATTAAATTTTATTTATTATGTTTAGTAATATACTTATTCTAATTTACAGTAATGCAGACGATTATTCGAAATGCCCACCCTTTGCAGCTACACATTTTTTTAAACGTTTCGGCCATTCATCAATCGCAGTACGCAAGACATCTAGTGATATTTCCTTCGCTGCTTTCATCAAACTTGCTTTTAATGACTCAATGTTTCGATGTTGAATAGAGCAGGCCTTCTCCTCTAAAATATTCCATAAGCGGTAGTCCAAAGGATTTAGGTCTGGACTACCAGAAGGCCAATCTTCAGCAGAAATTAAGTCAGGAACATTCAATTTTAACCAGATTTGCGTTGTCTTGGCTTTATGAGCTGGTGCTGAGTCTTACTGAAACACCCAATGCTGACCATGGTATATCGTTGTGTTGAGCGGCTTCACCATCTTCTCCAGGATGTCACTTTGATAGTTCTTTGCCTTCGTTTTCACGCCTTGCTCACAAAAATGCAGCTCCGTAGCACCGTAATAGCCAACTCCCCACCAAACCATGACTGGGGCGGGATGATGGCCACGCTCTACCTTGGGTATCTTCTCAGCCGCTTCCTTAGAGCTATGCGCGTACACTCTGTCATTCTGTCGGTTAAACTTCTCTTCAATAGTAAAAAGTTTTTCGTCTGAAAAAAGTATTTGTTGGTATTTTTTCCCGCGTACTTCTTCAAGAGACTTTTAGATCGCATCTCTCGTATCGCACGAAGCTTGTCCGTAAGCCGCTGCCCTGTTGACCGTCGATAAGCACTAAGCTTAAGGTCTTCCTTGATAATACGAGACATCGTCCTTTTGGGTATTTTCATCTCCCGTGCTATCACCTTTTGTTTTCGGAGCGGATTTCTCAGTATGCGGTGACGCACCGCTTCTACTGCTGCTGGTGTACGAGACGTACGAGGCCTCCCGCTCCTGGACCTGTCATCGACAGAGGAAGTCTCACGGTATCGTTTGATAGTACGATGCACAAATTTTATTGTAATTTGTAGTGGCTGAAGAAGCTCAAATATCTCCTTTGCTGACTTGTTGCACTTAAATAGTGCAATAACGGCGATCCTGTTCTCTTTAATGCCCCACTCCATGTTGCTCGTTCGAAATCCAATGACAAAATGATATTTTTTTAACAAAGCGGGAAGTATTTAAGCTAATTCGCGACAGGTAATCGAGATGCGTCGTGACCCTTTTAGTGGAGGGGAGGGAGACAGAACTTATGGCACGACTATGTACAAAGGGATGTTATAGATCAAATCCTTTCGTAATGCGAAAAAGTGAGGTCTCGTTAAATCTTTTTATTTTATTCAAGACGGAGCAGCACCTCATCGCACACAAGAAGTATTTGAAGCCATCAGTACATTTTATGGCGATCGAGTTATTGGTCTAGGGTACCCACGCTTTCCTAGGGGCAAATGAAAAGAATGGCCACCTTACTCATCAGATCTCACTCAATGTGATTTCTTTTTAGGGGGTTACATTAAAGATCACTGCTATGAAAATAACCCAAAAACATTAGAGAATTTTATTAAAGCCATTAGGAAGATCGTTAATCGTATTTCAAATAAAACGTTAGAACATGTTTTTAGTAGTTTTAGCAAGCATTTGAATATTTTTGCCAATTTA
Source organism: Dysmachus trigonus (assembly GCA_949715965.1). Lineage (NCBI taxonomy): Eukaryota > Metazoa > Arthropoda > Insecta > Diptera > Asilidae > Dysmachus > Dysmachus trigonus. Next base: position 89,693,650 of record OX454320.1, read on the forward strand.
GATGGTTAAAAATCGAAAAAATATATCATTAGTAACTAACGTTCTTCACTAAATAAATATTAAATAGTTTAAATATTTTTTTATTATAAAATGGACATGAAATGTTTTATATTGGACTTAATAAATACCAAATGCAACAACTTTACTTATAATTAACTTTATTCACGTTCATCTTAATCCTATAGAGTATAGAGTCTACAGCTGAAGTGGAAGTAGTCTGATCTAAATAAGTATTACCCTATGCATATATTTCAATACTTGGCCCAAATTCGAGATGTTGCCATATATGTATATAACAAAATGAAAATGACGACTTTCCTTTATTAAATAGTATTTACATTTTACCGATCTCCCCTTTTGTTAAACTGACTCATTAGTTTTCACAAATTCCTCTTGGGTCCTTTTCAATGGTGGTTTTGCGGGTGAAGGGTTGATCTGAGAGGGGCATTGTTCTCAGAAATGTTCATACTTCACAGAATCGATGGGTATATGTTGGAACACTTAGTTACCCTATATAATTCTTATTTCTTAACCTAAAAGAAAAATTTGATCCAATAATGGTAAACAAATAACCAACAAAATTAATCCACACATTAACTGGTAAAATGGGATATTAAAATATCTTATAAATATATTGTAGTTCAGCAAGTCACCCCAGTTTCCTTGAGGTTTTAAGCTTCTTTAATGGAGTCGAAAAATGCCTGTAAAATTAATCTTGTTCCGAGCTTCTTTAATCTAGCTACAAAACCTTTCAATTGAATCAGCCGTGCTTCTCAGAAGTATATAGTATATAGTAAATAGTGGTATAGGAAGGTGTCAGCGGCGAGGTTGATGGCGAAACGTTCGCTTTTCGGTTGACATGGCACAAATGGAGCAAATTGAGCAATATCACGAAATTTTCTACCGGCAAATTAACAAAGACTTGGATTTTGGGGGATTTACGCAGAAATTAACCTGGAAATCATTGAAATTTAATGTTTAAAGAAGATGAGCTGAATAAATCCATAAGGATTTCGTTTTCTTTATTGTTTTGCTGGAATTTTTCGTAGAAGTCAAGTGATAATCTCATGAAGATATTTGTCAACGCGCCTACAGGAGCAACATGCCTTTATCTAATCTGATTGAGATGGATCGATAGTTTTATCAATAATGATTAGAAGAAATCTTATTGCATTTCAAATGATAATTGCGTTATCCGAGTATCACTGTGTGGGCTATAAGCGGATGGGATATTTATGTATATCCTGAAATATCCAGCAAGAAAACGGATAAGGTATCTTCCAGGAAATATGAGAAATTAAGTAGAAAGGTAAAACCAAGAATACCAAATAAATCTTGTGGAATTTGTTTGCTACTTATCTGCTTAAAAGTTTCTGTAGAAAAGTCTAAACTCAATAATGGACTTTTTAATGGTGGCAATTCTAAAGTTTGGAACATAAACCACCTTAAAGTGGCATTCGCAAAGTAAAGTATTTTAAATATATTTTCTCATGTCTTTTAAATGATTGCAAACGTAAATATGTAAACTTAGTAATCATTGCCTTTCTTCTACGCGAAGGCACCTGGAATGGACACTAAGATGGTGTCAATCGATAACGTATATTTTTGTTAATTAATTTCTTTTTGCATTACAGGCGTCAGGTATCGGTCATAAATTGGAAATGGCGCGGTTATCTTGGATATCGTGCCACCAGCAAATTATCTTTCTTACGGAGGTACAGTAATAAAATTCCCGAGAAATGTAATTGGTGTAAATAAAAAAAAATTAAATTGCAAAAGAAGGAACTATAAATAAAAAGACAAAATGTATGGAATGTTGCTGGAGAGTGTACAATATTTCGTGCAGGTAAGAATTTATTTTATTATATTTTGTTATCAATTAGTTTTGTGTCAAATTGTATTTGACTTTTTGTGAGATTTACACGCAGGTTATTTTAAAATATTGAGAAGGATTAAAGTGCAATCATTAGTTGTCTTAAATTTTGGACTGTAAACCTGTCAATGGAGAGTTTTTGGAACTAATTCATCATAAAAAGGACATATTTTTTTATGATTTTATTATTTATTAAATTTCCTTACAAATGCCTGTCCATAGTGAGAATCGGACTAGAATCGGAAAATGAACTCGATATAAAAATAATAAATAAGGATTCACTATTAGCTAAGTTGGACAACAGTTAAAACCTTAAAGCATGCCCTTTAAAACCATATTAAACCTAACTATTTGAAGTTTTTATTTTTATATATATTGTCCCAAAAGTCCTTGCCACTATCAACGAGTTAAACATTTTATTTAAAATTAAGGAAAACAATGAATACAGTCAATGACATTATACCCACGCTTTAGAAGTTTCTTGAACATACTTTTGTATTTAACCCATTAATGCCTGAATAACAAAAAATTATACGGCAACTTCGAGGCGTTAACTTTTATCGAAGGGGTGGTCAATTCTTATCGAGACTAACTTTTCTAGACGTATTTTAAGTCGCCCGACACGATCCAACCAAAAAGAAAAGTGAAAAAAATTATTATTATTGTTTTTTTGCAATATTATGTAAATAAATACCTTTTTCACGTCATTTTTTTTCGAAAAAACGACAGATTTAGTGGGGAAAAAGCGACTTTTTACTGCAATAAAGTGCATAAAACGTGTTATTAGTACTTAAACTTCAAAAATATGCAGGCATTTTTTTCGTTAAAAATATTAGGCTGCATAAAAATTGCAACAATGTAACGCATATTTGCATTACTTTCGATCACTTTTTTTATCTCACTATGTTCGACTATTCACAAAAATGTATATACACTAGTTTTAAGGGGCACTGATTACGAATTTGCTATCAGATTTTCGTAATTCAAAATGGCGGATCCAAGATGGCGAACAATTTTTGGCAAAATTCTCAATTTCTTCGAAAAAAAAGTGGGTATTTGGAGTTTTTGGGGTCACTGATTACTGATTAAATGCCTGCATATTTTTGAAGTTTAAGTCCTAATAACACGTTTTATGCACTTTTTTGCAGTAAAAAGTTGCTTTTTCCCGACTAAATCAGTCGTTTTTCGAAAAAAAATTACGTGAAAAAGGTATTTATTTACATAATATTGTACAAAAACAATAATAATAATTTTTTTTCACTTTTTTTTTGGGTGGATCGTGTCGGGCGACTCAAAATACGTCTAGAAAAGTTGATCTCGATAAGAATTGACCACCCCTTCGATAAAAGTTAACGCCTCGAAGTTGCCGTACAATTATTTGTAATTCAGGCATTAATGGGTTAAGAAACTTCCACAAGAAACTTTGATCTTAAAACGCGAATGTTGCATAATTGTCGAACTGGTAATAACTTTTGGGACAACCCAATAACTAAAGGATTAAAGGATTAATGGTTCGGGGAATAATGTAGTTTTGAAATTAATTCTAATTCGGAATTTTTTAATTAAGACCCGAGAACGTTTACATAGTCACTATATTCTCTGTTTTAATACCAATTTCAACAATTGAAGCCTCTGGTGGAAGAAGGTGTTAACTCACTTTTTCAGAAAAAAATTTCTTTCCCTTTCAAACTATTTTCCGTGGCGCTAAATTTCATTTTGTAATATAAAAATATCATCATGTGATTTTTATATGGGTAAAGCAACGTTTTACTCCAAGCAAAATGATGGGTTCTTGAATTAGTTTATTGCAAGAAGGTTTTAACTCATTAAACTATGCAGTTGGTAAAAAGTGAGTTAACACCTTCTTCCACCAGAGGCTTCAATTCATGATTCTATTAACTCCATTTCGTGCTAAAATACTTGACTGCACGCTTAAAGTGTACTTGCAGCAATGAGCTTTAATGTTTTTGCATAAAATACTTTATTTTAATATACCATCTTATTTTAGCCGAACTTTTAATACCACTAAAGCGTAAGCGACGTTGTGACTTTCTGCAACCTGTTTTTCGGTACGCTGTGCTGTCTTCAATGGTTCCTACTTTGCCAAAACTATTCGCATATGAAAAAGACTTCCACCAGTAATTCAACCTTCAGGTCGTCGATATCTCCTTTTAGATGTATGCTCTATGAGAATTTGATTTGACTTCTTAGGGATAATTATTAATTCTTGTATCGCGCATACACTGAACAAGCTTCAATTTCCTAATTTCTAAATTATTCAGAATATTTTTCCTTGTATATCCACTGAATTTTAAAAAGACGGATTTTTTTTTTTTACTGGAGTTTTATTGATGATATTAATTTAGATAAGGATCAAATCGGTAACGGATCTCAAACTTATATTATTGCAACCAGGAGACTTTGGGCCTGTGCTAGTTGCTGTTCAGTTAACGACGGAAAATAATACTTTTATCTCTTAGAAATGGTATAGTTATATGTCCTAAATATCATTTCATAAAATTTTATTATTTATGTATCTTCAATGAATGTATATTATTATAATAAAAAAAAAAAACTTTTATGTATGAAGTTTTTTTAAGTAATCTGAGATTCAATATATTATATTATACATTTTATAAATCGCAAAAAATTGAAGAGAGGCAAATCGTCTAGTTAACAAAGTTCTGTGATTACTAAAAATGTCAATATATAACGGCACAAATTATAGAGCATGTCAATGACAGTTCTACCAATCCAACAAAAAAAAAAATATAATTGCACAACAGATGGCACTGTACGATTAAAAGCCCCCTTTCTTTTCGATCATGGTAGTATCATCAAATATTTATTTCCATACTCTACTACCTATCAAAATAAATGGCAGATCTACTGAGAATATATATTAAATTATATTGAAAAATCACACAGGAACATACACATATTTTGTGATATACTTTATTTCCGCTCGGAACACTGTAGTTTTGAGTGTTGGAGAAATCCAGAAGTATTGCAATTATCATATTTTTAATTGCAAGCAAATTCATTCCTTTGAACACATTTAGTTAATTTTACACAATTTTATAACAAGATATTATTGTGCTATATTATAATACAAGGACTTGGTATGAAGATCAAAAAATTATTATTATAGTTAAGTTCACTTGTTCGCTGGTATACACATTTTTTGCCGCCTTACTAAACATTGGTTTACTTATAACTTTTATTTAAGATTTATGTTTTTAACAATATAACTTGATGATGTGGAAAACTATTCAGTAATTTAACTCCGTCACCTAAGAAATCTCATTTCAATAATAGCAGTAATGGAAATTTTGGGAATTGAGAAAATGAGGAAAGTTAAAAAAGAGATAATTCAACTAATCTTCGCAGTCGGTAGGATTCGAACCTACGCTCCCAGAGGGAATCTGATTTCTAGTCAGACGCCTTAACCGCTCGGCCACGACTGCTGGATGGGTACAATTGGAGCAATGTCTCTGAAAAGTTTAGGTGGTTTCAAAAATTAATCCAACTAATTCTACTTTAGCATATTGCGTGTCTGCAGTTCAAACTATTAGAGAACTTATTTAGTTTAAGCTCTGGTTGTATATTTAAAGGAAGGAAATCATTTATATTTACTCCAATAATACTTTTCATTTAAGTTAATGTTTTAATAATACATAATTAAAAAATAAAACTTTGTAGTACTGGCCCTCTGTATATCTTTCCTGAATGAAAAAGTTAGGATATCTTAAATTTATACATTTTACTATCACTATACACTAGGTGAGGTATTTTTGCTGTATATGCAAATAAATACTTACTTTCTTGCAGACTGAATTCGGTGATGAAGTTTGGGAACAGGCGCTCAGAGCAACAGATTGCAAGCACACGGCATTTAAGACTCATCAGGTTTGTATCTATCTAGCGAGAGGTGGATATATCTTTGTATAGTTAACATGTCTTTTTACTCAAGTCAGCAAATTCGTGAATATATTATTTTTGTGCTTTTTCAGCTTTACCCAGATTCCCTGATGCCTGATCTGGCTGCAGCACTTGCGGCTATTACTGGAAAATCCTTCGACTACTTTATGAATTTCTTTGGAAAATGTTTCGTTCGTTTTTTCAGTAATTTTGGGTAAATAAATTTGCTAAAAAATATACTCATCCTTCTATTTACATGGTACACGCGTTTCAAGAGAAATTGTGATAATCGACATTGTGTGAAATGAGACGCCACATATGTATAAAAAAGCAGGATAGGTTTAAAAACTGCCATTAAGATCATAACAACATAAAATTAAACAAAAAACATTAATATGTGCATATAATATGGTCCATTAAAAGAAAAGGAATTTCTTGTCTTTTTTACTCATTTCTCTTTGTTTACAATTTTGAGCTATAATATGTTTGTAATAAACTTTTATAAAATGGAATTTTAAAAGCATAAAAATACTTCTTCTTATTTATTTACATATTTTCATACTATTAGAAGATGCCATAAATAAAAAAATGCAATATGTGAATTTTTTTTTTCTTAAAATTTAGGAAATCGTGTAATTTAAGTACCGTGCAAATCAAGGGATATATATACTTCATTAAATTGTACCTACAATAAAAAAAATCATTTTTTTTTAAATTCCACAGCTATGACAAAATGATAAAAGCAACAGGGCGTTATTTTTGCGATTTTCTACAGTCTGTCGATAACATTCATCTGCAAATGAGATTTACATATCCGAAAATGAAAAGCCCTTCAATGCAACTGACTCACACTGATGAAAATGGAGCTATTCTGGTATATCGCAGTAGTCGGTCTGGATTTTCACGGTATTTTATGGGTCAATTATATGAAATTGCCACTTCTTTTTATGGATTGGACATAAAAATTCGCGTATTGGAAAGCAAAAACGATATAAGTGGTGGCACAGCTGGTCCAATACAGCTTCCAGGATCTTCAAAGTCAATTGTTGTTAAATATCGGTTGGACTTTAATAACTCTGATTATGTATAATTTTAATTAACTTAAAATAAACACAGATATAATTAGTACTTTTATTTTATTCATAGATGGCAAGGAGAGTTAAATTTAAGGCACATTCATCACAATTTAAACTCAAAGATGTCGATATAAAAGTCCTTCTTGAATTATTTCCATTTGCTCTGGTTTTAGACAGAAATATGGTTATACAAAGTGCTGGTGAAAAGGTAAACCTTTTTCTTTTGTAATATTTCAGAAGTTTGTAAGGGGACCTTTACTTTCAAAATCGGGAAAAAACACACTTTTTAAAAGTTTTTTTTTTTGAAAAGACTATTATATTTATGATCCTGAAACCTTTTGTACATTATTGGTAAGATTATGAATAATATAAAAATAATTTTTAAATGCAACTTTAGTTTATTTTAATGCCTGCAGATGGCGTCAATCAAAAGGCACTTTTAAAACGGCCCCATTTCTCCAGAACTTCCTGTAACAGATAGATTAAAAATTTTTAGTGAATTGTTTTCATAAAACACAAAACTAGTACCTAAACCTAAAAAACCTTTTATTTTTAATGAATATATCATTTTATACACGTTTTTCTAAAAAAGTTAAAAAATGACTATAAGTTAGGGGTAAACTAACCTCCGCATAAAAAAGTGGGGGGTAAAATAATATTTTTAAAGGTTTAGTTTCTAGTATATTTGATAACGAATCGAATGGCGTTTGGTTTGTTAAAATCGGTTGAATAGTTTTTGAGATACAGATGCGGCCATTTTCAAAAATGTGATTTCGAGAAAAACGCGTTCAAAGTTTTTGCTATATAATTTTTGCATATAAAATGCGTAGAGGTAGCGTTACAAATATAGGTATAACTTTTTTTCTTTTACGAATTTCTTAAAACCGTTTTAGGAGAGGGTTTGTATGATGTTAAGAAGCATTTTTATGAAAAAAAAAAAAAAAATAAATTTTGATTTTTTTCCGATTTTGAAAGTAAAGGTCCCCTTAAGGGGGTAGTCCAGTGAAAACGACTGTTTTTTCAACGATTTTTTTTTCATATTAGAAATTAATTTTTATTAAACAACTTTTTGACATATGATAGTACAACTATTAAACTAAACAAAAAAAATTTTTTTTCTTTTTTTCGATGAGTCATCCCGACAAAATGGCCGCTCAAAAAAAAACTTTTTTTTGTTGGCGGACGTCGAATCTCAGCAACGGTTCATTTGAAACAAAAAATTCAAACGAGGTTTTAATCCGTAGAACATTGGCTACCGTCGGAACTAGAATTATTAATTTTCAATAAAAAATAACAAAATGGCGGCAATTCGAATTTTTCAGGTGTTTTTCGGGTGCTTAATTTGTTTATAACTTTGTAAATAAACAATGGATTTTAATAATTCTAGTTCCGACGATAGATACACAATCAAGAAATATACAGCTAAATTTTTAGATCAATCGGAGCAAGAGACTCTGAGATCTGACGTCCGCCGAGGCAAAAAAGGCTGTTTTGAGAAAAACGCGTTTAAAGTTATTTTTGCGGAAAAAAGCTAAAAAAATTCATTTTACCTTAGTCAGTGATGCCTGCTCCATACATAACGCGATGCCTGCTCCATACATAACTAACCTTAAATACAAAGCAGAAGGACCTAGACCGTTATAAACCGAAAAAAATGGGCGGAGCAAACAGAAATACAAGAGTCCGCCTTGCTCCGAAACACGCCAGGGGACCTTCGAGCGCTCGGATTACACGTCTCTCGAAAACTCTCTGTATCTTTAAAACTATTCAATATTTTGCTTAGATATTTAAAGGGAGTATTTTCGAGGTGTAGTAGAGTAGATTCAAGCAAAAAAAAAAAAATCTCAAAAAAATTTTTTTTCACTGGACTACCCCCTTAAGTTAAAGCGTTACTATTTAAAATAGATCCCCACTGTGTTTGGTAAAATAAAAGGTTTTTTGGGACTATTTTTTTAAGATTTTTTAGATTTGATCATACTTTGAATAACAATATAAATTATTAGTGCTATGTACAAATTTTTTCCTTTACCAGGTAATTGAAACGTGGATTCTGCACAATCCAAGCAAGTCCCCAAAAAGTTTTATAGGGTCCAACATCACTGACAATTTTAAGCTCAGGCGGCCCAAAGGGATACCCTTCAACTGGAATACCGTAGTTCAAATGCACACGGTCCTTTTTGAACTGGAACTAGTCAGAACAGGTACAGGGGTTCCAGCGAATGCTTGTTATTTGGCTAACGACGATTGCGAAGCCAACCACATCGATTTACCTGAAGCGGAGAAGGACTCTTTATCTTTGGACAGAAGGGGATCACAAGGACTTCGAAGTATCCTGATAAAAGGACAGATGTTTTTCTTGCAGGAAATTGATTCTCTTATATTTTTATGCAGTCCACTGTAAGTATAACAAGTTTAATCATATACTATACCTATGTCAGGGATCTGCAAACTACGGTCATCGGTAACTGACTTCAAACTTTTGGTATATTATTGTATTTGGATAGTTTTTTATTAATCGCATAAGTAATTATTTTCGAACGAAAATAAATCTAACTGATAAAAATGTGTCACCGGACCTCTCTTAAAAAATTTTAGCAATGGGGATTTTTGTTATTTATCTTAAAAATATTGAAAATATTACAAATCAATTATTTCCATTTTAAGTGCTAGAGTGAGGGCTTCTAATCTTAATCATGTCATTTGCAAAATCACCAAGATATGAAAACCCATATACACGACGTATGCGTCATGTTTTGATAAAATCTGCGATATGTTAATACCGTGTATTTAGTTTTGGTTCATCCGAAACAGTTTGGAGATCCCTGATGTAAATATAAATTTTTTACTAATTTTAAGATTATTGTTCACTGACTAATTTTAAAGTTCTTGGTAAATGACAATTTCTTATCATTTGAAAACATTTTGTACTGAAATTACTATTTTAAAAAATTTATAAAAATACTCCAGTTAAAAATTTATTATATTTTTTAATTTTGAATAAGACAAAAAGAAATTCTAACTAACTTCGCAGTCGGTAGGATTCGAACCTACGCTCCCAGAGGGAATCTGATTTCTAGTCAGACGCCTTAACCGCTCGGCCACGACTGCTATGTTTCTTGCTCAAAAATCGCGTCTCGCGGGTCAATTGGGGTCTATTTATACCAGATCTGGAACACTAGTCAAAAAGTGCAATAGCCCCAACAATAGACTCTTAAATTAGAAGCATAAAAACACTCATATCTGAATTTCTAAAGAAACCAAAAAGTGCAGAAGAATTACGTATTTACTACAAATCTTGATGTTATGGGAGTTGTAGAATCCATGACCTTTTTTTAAACAGGGAACCCAACTATTTAAAATTTATGATCAGCTTGCATTTGCATTGTAAAGCACTTAAAGGGAACTTGTAGAGGAAATAAGACTTTATTATCATTATTTGTATAAGCAAAAATAAATTGTTGGATAATGTGCAACTTACTATATTTTATATATTATTTAATACTACATATGAGTCGTTGTTTTAGAAAGTGGTATTAGTCCATTTATTCATACATTGGTGGTTAAGTTTGTAAAGAAATTAATAATTCCAATTATTCACAAGCTGACTAATTTTTTATTTTAAGGAGGACAGGTCTGAATTTGCTAAATGGCCCATTCAGAAAACCAATTTTCAATTCTAGTGAAGCTCTGTGTGGTATGAAAAAATTATTTTTTCTGCTAGTGAATTTAGGCACCCTTAAGAGGCCCATATACGACCAAACAATTTGTGCAACGCTGCCCGTTATTCAAACATTTTCCTCGTGTATTGGACAGTGTGATGTGTTGCGCAACTGTTTGATGAAAATTAAACGCGCTTCAAAACTTTTGTGCAAGTTGTTTGCTCGTGTGTGGTGATGTTGGTGCATTCTGAAATCATTGAATTTTAATTGTGAAGTGTTGTGTTCAAATTAAATGAAAAAATGGCTTTTCTCTGTAACCACTGTTTCATTCACATTTTCCTTTTTATTTTTTTCGAGCGTAAATTTACATCACTTTTTGTAAAATTTGCAATTATAATTGCCAAACACACAGCTTCAGACATCTTTTCTCCACGAGCACATAAACGCAACTGAAGTTTGCGCAACTCGTTTTTTTTTTTTTTTTTGGCAAACACAAATTTGTGCAAATTGTTCGCTCGTGTATGGGGCCCTTTAGGCTCAGTTCATTGAACAGAGATTTTTTGAGTTATCGGTTATATCGTATATACGATAGAGTGCCCACTCATCGAGATAGAGTCTTCTGTAATCAGCCATGACCCCTTAAGCAAAATATCATTTTACCGAATAATTAGTTTTTCTTACAAACAAAGAGGCTTTTGTTGTCTTCTTCTCGAGTAAAAATTCTAATATCGACTTTTCAAGGTATCTGAGGTTTAACCGCATTAATAGATTAATCTAAATCTTACTATAAAACCGAAATAATCATTATAATCGGTTTTGACTTCAGTATTGAATACCACATTCTAATAAAGGCTTTAGAATGCATACCTTAATTAATTTAATTAAAGACACCGGGCCGAGTTTAGCCTGTTTCGAAAAAAAGAAATTGTATTTAATTACTTGAATTTTTGAGTTTTAAATATTAATCATTACTTTGGTTAATATAAAATTAGGACTACCTCTTACTGAAATACTTTCTTTGAAAACTCATGTGACACCGGCTCGTTGGTCTAGGGGTATGATTTCCGCTTAGGGTGCGGGAGGTCCCGGGTTCAAATCCCGGACGAGCCCCAGAGTTCACTTCCTTTTGCATAATTTCAAATTAGACCTGAGATCACTAGGCTGAATTTATGCATCAATGTTCATTTTATATACATACTTATCATAATATGTATTGCATGTTCTCATTCCTCAAATTATGTTGAAATTATCTTCCAAGTTATATCGAAGTTGAAGCTGAATGCGAATTAAACTCAACACCGAAAATTTATACTTTCTCTTTGAAGTGAAGAGGTCGGAAGTATTGAAGACTGACTGCTGAATATAAGGAAACAACTTTTTTCTTCTAATTTAAACATAAGTTGTGAAATTGCAATACAATTATTGACTAATAATTACTAATACCTGAGCATTATCTTGCTGTAAAATTAAATTGAAGGGGATTTTTTTAAACGATATTAGTTTATTTATATTGTAATGTAAAGGATGGGCCATCGGCTAGTTTCTTTTTTAAAATACCATAAAATAACCACTGTTCAGTATTTTTCAAAGTTTGTTGATTTATTGAAAGAAAGTAAACCTTCCGATTAGATGTGCAATATGATTTCATTTAAATGGCTGCTTCGACTGGTTTGGCAGTAGCTGCTGACACAATTTTTGCAAAATTACCACTATTTTGGCAACACAGCACTAACTTTGGGAATAAGTTTTCAATATTTTTCAAGCGTAAAGCTATTCATTTTGTACCGCGGAGATATGGTACTGTGTTTCTGTAAATTCTTTGAATATTTAAATCTAATTCTAATTGTAAGTGAAGCAAAAACAAACATTTATGAGTATATTAATTATACATATAAATGTATGTTGTTATTAATTATTTTTTGTATTTCACTATCCCAGAATAAATAATCTGGACGAACTTCATGGCATGGGTCTTTATATTAACGATTTAAATCCCCATGGTCTGAGTCGTGAAATGGTAATGGCGGGATGGCAGCATTGCTCAAAACTGGAATTAATGTTTGAAAAAGAAGAACAACGATCTGATGAGTTGGAAAAATCGCTAAAATTGGCTGACTCTTGGAAACGGCAAGGAGATGAACTTTTATACTCAATGATTCCAAGACCTGTGGCTGAACGGCTAAGAACTGGATGTGACCCTCTGAACACGTGTCAAAACTTTGAACAAGTTTCTGTTCTTTTTGGGGAACTAATGGTAAGATAATAAATTTGGGAAAATATTAATTAATTAAAATAATTCGCGCTTTTAAAGAATTTGTCGTACTCAGACAGCAATCTTCAAGATGCAATGAGTGCAGTGGCAACGCTTAATACAGTTTTTTCTGCATTTGATGAAGAAATAATTTCACCTTTGGTCTACAAAGTTGAAACTGTTGGACAGGTTTGTATGCATTTTTTTTTTGACTTTCACCACTATCATTATAGACAAAATAATTCAATTTTGTTTGGAACATCAGAAATTCAAGAATTTAATTGGATTCTCATTTAACTCTGTTTTTACCTTATTTTCCATAAAATTTAATTCGGTAAAATAATATAGATATGTAGAATATTTGTTGTAAATGTCTATCAACCATTTATTATAAATCATATGTTTTATTATTTTATTTCTCAAAAGGTTTACATGGCAGTTAGCGGTGCTCCAGATATAAATCCCCTTCATGCAGAACATGCAGCAGATCTTTCTTTGAGACTTATCAAAAGAGTCAATGATCTTCGTATTCCGGGAGTTTCTATTAAAATTGGTACGTTGAGAATTTTTACTTTAAAATTAATATTTATTATAATCTTCATAAAAATTTAAATTTTAGGAATTCATTCAGGACCAGTAGTAGCAGGGGTGGTTGGCTTGAAAGTTCCAAGATACTGTCTTTTTGGGGACACGGTTAATACTGCATCCCGCATGGAAAGTAGTGGAGAGCCCAACAGAATTCAGGTTTCACATGTTACAGCTGATAAAATAAGAGATCATGGTTATAAATTGATTCCTAGAGGACATGTTAAAGTAAAGGTAATTAATTATAATGCTTAGGAGTACTTATCTTTATTAATGTTTAACAGACTATAGCTAAATCATAATATACTAACACTTCAAATCAAGGGTAGACCTGGGTGTTTTAAGATCCATAAGAACACATTCAACTTCGTATTTCTATGACTTTAGAATTACATGATTAAAACTTACTTGGGAACAATAATTCTTTTAAAAAAAATATTTATTTTACTGACAAACGATTGAGTCTATCCCTTTATAGATAAATTAATCTTCCGCCTGTTTTTCATATCTACTCTTTGAATTTTTTCCACAACAAGTAGAAGAAATCACAAGATTGTTGTTGTTGATTAATGGTACTATGTAGTTTATTGTTATTTATTTATTTTCGTTTTAGGGAAAAGGTGAAATGGAAACCTTTTGGCTAATTAATGGACCACATCATGATGATTAAGGCGAAGATGTAAGCAAAAAATTCCATGGCACTTGAAAGCAGAACTTACTTAGAGAGTTTCATTTACAACACAATGTCGATGTATGTATTTTTGATAGCATTTACTTTTAGAAGAGCAAATGTGTGGAATTATATAATTTATTAAAGCACTTCAAAGAAAAAGTTATCAATTATTTTACCTTATATGAAATCCTGTATTATGTAATCCTTATTCTATCTATCAGCGTCAGATTGGTTATTTATATTTATAATTTTAATAGCGTTAGTAGTGCAATTATCAATTGAACTCAATCTAAAAATATATTTTATTAATTTAACTTATTATTTGTATCTGACTTCATGCAATTAAATTTTTTTTATTTATTGTAGATAAAAAACAAAATCAATTTTATTAGCAAAGTCAATTTTTATTATTTTACTAATAATAACAGAAAAATATATACATTAAATTGCTATTTTATGAATGAATTAAGGAAAATTGGTTTTCACCAGGAGGAATACAGAGTTTGGATGGATTTTAATATATAATTATTTTTTGTAATGCAATAAAAGAGGCATTCTGCATTACCAATTATCAATGTGATATTTGCTTCTATGAACAAAGTGTCTCTTTTTCACAGTATCGGGCTGACTGATACAAGAACCTTATTCAAAATTATCTAGTTTTATTCATCAAAGTGATTATAAACTTAATATTTAATTTGGAAAACTGCTGTTCAATTTCATGGTTCAACAATTTTGTGATAAGTATTGTTGATCCGAGTTTTTTATACTATGTTTAGCTAGTTAACAATTAAATTAAGTAATTAATCTTGAAACATGTATAAAGGTATAATGTGTAACCTTTGTTAGTAGGAATATTTTGAACTTTCTTTAAAAAGCTTACGGAATGTAGGGTATTCTAGTCACTTAAATGATTTCATTATAAAAAATATTTTTCTATAAATAAACTTATTTTCCACACCAATTTTTTATTTATGCATAAAAATATGGAAGTACAGTATATAGTCTCGTTATTCTTTCCCTTAATTATGTTTTTTTTCTTTTTTAATATTTGTAATACTATTTCTATAGAAATTTGTTAGTTCTCTCATTACAAAAATATGGAGGTATATCTTTCTAAATAATTAACGTTCAAGAACACCAACAGGCGCCCACACTATATTTCCTTATCCATCTATTAAATTTTGTAACACGCGTATAAACGCCTGGCGGAGCTTTTTTGGCACAGCTTTTTCCCCACGAAACAATTCCTTTAAAAAATATTTATTAGAAGAACAATTATTACGATATGAGAGTCTCCTACCAGCCAATCTATATCTGCCACCTTGCACCGCCAGTAAAGGCCCTCCACTTTCACTCTGAAAAAAATATTATGTTAGTTAAATACCAATATACTAGTACCAGTTATATATCGAAATAATGAGCCCCATTGCGATTGTCGATTATTGATTGAAAGACGATGCTTATCAATTGTTTGTGATTGATACTTTTAAAGAGTGACCGCAAAAATCGCCTGTTTTTGCACATTTCACAGCGAACTAAAGAAAAGACATAACAAAATGTGTCAGGTATCAAATTAATCGTTGTAATAAATCAAGAGAGGCATTGCTTTTAGTTTTTCGAAAATATTAAAAAATCACCCCTAATTGAGGGTTGAAATCACCCTTAATTTTATCAAAAAATTATCATTTAGGACAACGATTTTTCTTATTACATTATTTATCTTAAATCAATCTCAAAAATGCAAGGTGAAGTGATTTCAACAAAGAAATGTTAAAAATCCACCTATAGGCGCTAAAAAGGGGTATAATCATCTCCGAAATATTGGAATAATCTGGAATATTTTTCAAAATTTTAAATGTAACATACTTTTATGGTTCGAGTGATTAAAAACACGTGATTGGCGATTATTGCCAGTTTTGAGGGAAAAATGACCCTTAGCCTAGTACTAAGGGGGTGAAATCATCACCTAAATATAAAAATACTGTACAAATTTTATTCTGAATATGAAATGTTTTTGCTTTTTGAGAGAGGAAAAATATTAATTTGATACCTGATACCATTTGTTATTTCTTTTCCTTAGTTCGCTGTGGAATGTGCGAAAACGGGCGAAAAATGGCCTTTTTTGCGGTCTTTAATAATAGCTTATTGTGATTATGGATAGCCTCTTTATTGAAGACAAAAAACCGTTTTTATATTGAAATGTAAACAATTATAATAAAAGAATTTATAATTTTGTACTGAAAGACTAACGTAAAAGTAAGGGTTTCTAATTCGACTCGTCAAATCGCCAGTTTTGCTTTTTGATGACAAAATATATTTCAGGGCTTTAGTGAATTTTTTTTATAACTCTATTTAACTCATTTTACAAAATTTTTCAAACGATTTAATAAAATGATTTAACATAGACTGAAAAGAATATAGCATATTAATAATTAATTTATTTGTAAAGTAAGTTTTAAGTAAAAAAAATCAACTAAATTTCTTTCGATGGCAATATGAAAATTTACATTTGTCGATTCGATCTATAATCGGACAACCGCAACAGGTATGAAATTCTTACAAAGCAGCCACTCCTTCCTCTTTTTGAAGGGTTTTTGGCACAAATCATTTTACTAGTTATAGCATCACCATGATCAGTTGCTCGGCAGCGTCTATTGCTCATAATTGGTACAATCGCCCTCCGCACCATTGAAGCAAGCTCAGAATCTGATGATGTGCCCCACCCAACTAGAATTCCCTTTTTAAATGTTTAAGAAAGTATTTTAATTATAGAAGTTGATTAGTAGTTAATAAATTATGTTCCATAATAAAATATAGCCTACCATGGCAGTACTTTGACAGACCACGCCATCTTGTATTCATAAATTTTGACAGCCCATTTTGAATTGGCGCCTACGAGAACCTCTATGTTCCCATTTTCACGAATACTATATACATATCATAAAATTTAGAATTTATCAGACAACCATTTGGATTTTATAAGTTTTGACAACGAATTTAAATTCAGTGACTCCGAAAACCCTTATGTATTTATTTTTAAGAAAATCAATACAATACATTACAGGTAATTTTCGTATAACGCGGTTTAAAAATTGTGGGAAATTCTTAGTTAAAGCTAATTTTTATAATGCGGTTTACGTACGATTATCATGCGAAAGCTGGTAAATAATTTCATTTAATGAAATTGTCCGCCTAATGAATAATTCACTGTTTCAACAAAATGTGACTTTAGAAGACAGTGATTCAGATTATAATAAATCTAGCAGGTTAGCTTTTGTCACGAAATAATTAAATGAAGTTAATTTATGTATGCATATTAAATACAATTTTATTTTTATTGATATTTTCCAATAAAGTTGTTAATTGTCTTAAAAAACAATGTTGGAACGAGAAGACTACTCGACAGTATGAGGAAAATTAGAAGTTTTTGATGAAAAAGTTACACACAACATATTGTACTTTTTTAAATTTAAAAATTACCAGACTCGTGGATCTAATTTTTCTCTGGTTTTGAATTGCCTTCTTGTTAACAAAGAGTTATTTAAAAATTTAAATTTCAATTTTGAAAATTGCCTCCGTGTGAGTTTCGCATAACGGGATTACACTGGTCAACACCAAATTTTTTCCGAAAAAATGGTAAATAATATATATATATACGATTTTTTCCGTAGATTATGAATTCGTAAATGAAACTGCTTAATCAGCTGCCGTTTTCAAGGAATAGGTGCGTGAAAAAGTCAAAAGACCTTATTTTGACCATATTTGAAAAAATCATTAAAATATAATGGATAATTATAGAAGCTTGTAACTTGGCTAATATAAAAGTTGGAACCTTGAGCTATTATCTCAAAATACTAAAGGTCTTAAAAATGTTCGAAATATGCCTTGAAATTCAAATTTTACCGATTATTTCATACAATAGATGCTGAATGAAGGCTATAATAAATACACGCTCATGAAAAACTTGTTCGTGAGAATGTTTAGAAAAAGCTATAGAAATTAGTGGTATTTGATATTTTTTAGAATAAGATTCAGGCTTTGATTTGAGCCATGTTACAAGTTTCAGTGACTATCTGTTATTTTTTGATGGTTTTTCAAAAAATGGCAAAAATACGTTATTTTGAATTTTCAGTCTATTTTTCTCGACAACGGGAGCTGATTGAAAATTTTTATTTAATAATTCGTAACCTACGGAAAAAGTCCTAATGAAATGATCTGGTACTCATTCGGAAACAGAAAGAAACATTGAATTTTTTGACCAGTGTTATTATTACCGCGGAATTTTTGTGGAAGACAAGCTCCGCGTTATACGAGGTTTCCTTTGGAACATGGATGTAAAATATAAATTTTAAGGAAATCTTACATCTTGTCCACCGAAAGAGGTTTTTGGTTCAGGTAGACATACAGGCCTTATAAGACTGCTTTGAACTGGTACAGTCCTAGCCAGCTTCAAAAGTGAAATATCGTTGTCTAAAGATTTCTCGTTGTATCCTTTTGGTCTTAAAACTCGCGAGACCTGTGTTTTTATAAATAACACTAGTAAAAATAAAAATAATATCTTTAAATATGTCGTACCTTTCTGATAATATCTGATGTGTCTTCATCACTTCCTGCGCTGTATTCCACAAATCTGACAAGAATCCTTGCTGTCTGATATCCTCTTGTACAATGTCCAGCTGTGACAACATATAGGCTATTAATTAAACTGCCTGAACAGTAAATCCTCCCAAAATAGGCCAACATCGCCAGCCATGGAAATTCGTTGGGGGCTCCACCAAGTCCATTACGATGATGATTTCTAACCTGCACACCGCATTCTTTCAAAAATTTTGTAATAACAAATATCTGGATTTCATTTTAATCCCACTTACTGCATTTTCCACATCTTTTCACTACAATACGTTTTTTCTGAGTAACTTGTAGCGGAGGCTTTGCGTAGTCATAATCGTAATCGTAATCGATCTTGTCACTGATTTTATGTTGATCTACATAAGGAGGCAATAAATTCGGTTCATCTGGATAGTCAAGCACAGATTCATAGCCTGACTTATGATTTGGATAGGGATTTACTAATATTTCTCCTTCATTCAAATTATCACTTAAATTCTCTTCAAAGGTGTAATTTCTTTCAGTGATCGTGTTAAGGTTATGCAAGTTGAGTGGTAGAATATGGTCAAGTAAACTATAGTCGTTTGGTTCATCGAAATAACGATGATTTTTGGCGCGAGAAGTTTGATTCTCGATAAAGTAATCTTGAGGATCGATAGTATAATGGAAGAATTTATTTGATGTAACATCAGCAACAACCTCTTGTAACATCATATAAACTATAATAATGAAACAAATTTTGAACACTGAAATACCTTCCATTGAAATATTTAACATTAGGAAAGGTTTTCTTACGGTCTTAACGCGATCGCGATCTTTATATGACTAACTTCGATCCCTGGCTGTGGCATTTACTGAATTTCTAGCAATTTTCTAGAAGTTCTTGACCTAGAAAATAAGACGCGTAAAAAGAAAAACAATTCCGGCATGAATGAGAGTCAGTCTTCAGAAGACGTCGATCATTTTCACGCCTGATTACTACTTAGCCGGAGCTAATTTGCAGTTTATTGGTGTGAAAGGGTGCTTAATTCTTTTTCTTTCTAGACGGTTACAGCAAGTTGAAGCAGTCGTTTGAAATAATGATTGCAGGATTAATGATCTATTTAATTTTTAGGTTTTATTATTAAAAACGATCAAAATGTCCCGAAAATGACTTTATTCATTTTAAAAATTTTCACAATCTGTCCAGTCTTTTTTTTTTTTTTAAGGATACAATCATTTCCCATGGTGATTGCAATAGCACGCATCTTTGGTATTTTCGTGGATCCATTTTGTGAATTCTGTGACTCGAGTATAAACTCCAGGACTGTTGGGTAGGGCACATCCATTACCAAAGGATACAACTCCTAGAATGGTATTAAATTTTTGTATTTTATTATTTACAAATATATATTACGATAATTACCTGGTTGTTCAAACGCCCCTTTAGAGTAAACCATTAGAGGACCGCCACTGTCACCCTGAGGATAGTAAATAGTAATTTAGTAAATTTGTTAATGTACTAAAATTTTAACAGATTTTATAAACGTGCCGAATAAATGATGGATAATTTCTATAGAATTCTAAAATTCTTTCCGTAGACAAACAAAAGACTGTATTTCGAAAGTAAGGATTTATCGCTCAATATTTCCAAGATAATTATCTTATTGCACAACAAATTGTTAGCTCGTGTATGAGGGCCTCAAGCAACTATTTCCGTCATAAATTTCAAGAACACGTTTCAGATCATCAGCAAAGATTAGACAACGTTTATACAAGAAAAACTTAGTGACGGCATTAATAAACAGTATACAAATAGCATAGGGCCACAGTGGCTGCCTTGTGGCACACCCGAACTATCATTAATAATTCTAGAGTTTAAATTTCAACATTTTATTTCCTATTAATTAAGTCAGACGAAATACATTCAAGAAAAATAATGAATAAAACTTTTTACTTGAAAGTGCCTGTTGACTCCGCTAAGGGAACCAATCTACCTCTTGATAGCAGAGCACTGATCTATGTAATTTTGTTTCAATGCCGCAGAGTAGGAGTGATCTGAAACTTTTTAATGCTCATCCTTACTATTATATGAAATTTTTTTTATCAGATGTTTACTCAAACATTACCAGACAGACCTTAATTTTAGGCAAAAGTTTATTTAAAAAAAAATTGTTGGTCAGAAAAAGAAAAAAAATTGAGATTACTTGGGCTCGTCCGGGATTTGAACCCGGGACCTCCCGCACCCTAAGCGGAAATCATACCCCTAGACCAACGAGCCAGTTAACTAGAGCTTTCCTATAGGAATACTGATGGTTTCAATACTTTTAAACTTTCTAGCGGAAGTAAGTATATTTTTTTCTAATTAGACTTACAATAATTAAATTTAATCCAATAAGATTAACTTACCTGGCAAGCGTCTAATTTTCCTGCAGCATATCCTGCACACAGCATTTGCTTGGTTATCTTGTTACCATAAACAGTTTTTCTACAAGACTCATTACTTAAAATAGGGACACGAACTTCACGTAGGATATTGGAGGGTCTGCCGTTGGTTTTTGTTACTCCCCAGCCAGCAACTGTGCCCTAAAATGACATGAAGAATGAAATTAATTGGGAAATTAAGGAATATATTATAGAAATATTTTAGTTAGGATTTTGCACTATGATACATTATACCCTTTATTTCCTCAAGGGGATGCAATGTCAATTAAACAGCTTTTTCTTACCACTTGTCCTGAAAAGGATCTCGTCGGGTCCTTTGCTAAACAAATGGGTCGAATAATCCCACTGATGGGAACTGGTTCGGTCAGTCTTAGCAGGGCGATGTCGTTGTTCACGGTGTAGGGATTGTAGCTCTTGTGAACGATTGATTTCGAGACCTGGAAAAGTAAATGGTAAGTGAATAATTTAGTTTAAGAAATAAGAATTAGGTTTTCCATTTCTATGCTCTTTTGCACGCCATTCTTCCGTCAGTATGAAAAATAAGCTTATAATCTTCAAACAAATCTTCCAAGCTATAATGTTGTATGGTTCCCCAATTTGGTACCAATGTGCCAAAACACATACTTCCAAGTTGCAGCGTTTGCAAAATAAAATTTTAAAACTAATGTTGAACTTGCCGTTCTTCTACTCTACAAGGCAGCTCCACCTAATCGCTGACGCGTGCTATGTTAACGATGCTTCTAACAAATTGGCAGAGACATTTTACGATAGAGCAGATATTTCACAAAATCCTATGATCCAATCAATGATGAGGATAAGACAGATTTTAGCTGTAAATTAGTTTTCCTTAGATTTAGTCTACCTATAAGTTTTAATTTAAAATTTAAAATTAAATAAAAAAAAAATAGATGCTTAGGTTTTTTTGGAATTTTCCTAAGTAAACAAATGAAATTAATAATAATATATATTACCTTGCATAAATTAAATAGAAATTATTATGTTGTAAGAGCAACGTCTCAACCCCAGAAATAAATTAAGCCCTGTCAGACACTATGTAAAAAAAAATAGCCAAATAAATCCTATCTTATCTTATCTTATTATTCCGTCAGTTTGGATTTTCACACAGTTCCGCACAGAACTTGGGAGCGCACACGGGGTCAAGGTGAATGCAGAACATTTTCAAACTACAATATCTGGAGAACTATCCTTTTTTCTTAGAATTTGTGTTATACTATTTTTTTTTAGCTAAGAGAATGTACTTTTCGGTAGAATCGTCGTTAATACGAGAAAACTAATATTTAACGACTCACCGGGCGCCTCGAATATTCCTACTCACTCTGAGATATTTCAGATCAAACATTTTTGGGGTTCAGCAGCTCGTTTCTGTAACTAGCAAATAGAGAATTTCTCCACTGACATTCTCCATTTCACGTCATTCTCCACCACGGTGTTTCTGTACGAAACTCTATTCCAAAACTCTACTCACCACTTGACTTGACAGCTGGTAGTGTTTCTGTAATGTCTGAGTAGAGTTTCACTTCTCTATCAGTTGAGAATTAATCTCGGTCGAGTTTGGGTGGTTGAGAAGTGGAAATTGAATTTGTAAGTGAAAAAATGGAGAAGAATTTGGCGAGTAAAACAGCGGTAAGTTGTAATTATTATAATTATAAATTTTTGTAAAATATTTAGTGAATTCATTTTAATTAATAATCCTTTGTATTGGATATTTTGCTTGAGTAAATGTTTTCTTATAAGAATTTCTAGGAAAAGCCTTTTTAAGAAAAGCATTTCCTGGAAAAGCCTTTTTAAGAAAAGCATTTCTAGGAAAAACATTTATAAGAAAATTTTAACATATAAATTCCTTTTTTTATTTGCAGAAAAAATTAACAGGCAGAGTGGGAAAGCAGCAAAAACTTAGGCTTGAGCTGGATGAGGGAAAATCGAAGTGTTGGTCGCGGCCAATATTCGATGAAGAGCAGCGCCTCCTGTGTAATTTGGGAGATAAGGACGGAAGTAAGCAATTTTCGCAATTTTTTTAAGTGAATATTTCCATTTTTTTGCCATATTCTTTTGGAAATTGTTTTGAGCCATCAAATTTTAAACTATTCTAAATTTCGACTTTCTATATAGATAATATAGTTTAGATATGAAACATCAAAAAATATGAGGTAACAAAATAACAATAATAACACAGGCCTGCGAATTAAGAAATTTTAAAAAGTTTCTCAGTTTTTATAGACGTTTATGGGGGTTTGGGACCTCCTATTTATGAACTGAGCACGGTTTTTTTCTATGACATCACGTTTTTTTAGCAAAATAGGGTTTAAATGCACAAAATAGCGTATTTCAGCCATTTTTAAAATCTCATCAAAAATAACGGAACATGGAAAAAGCTCTTAACACGGCTCAAAAGAGTCCCTGAATCCTTATGTATATATATAAAATACCTCTAATCTATAGCACTTACGAAACATCTTTGGGAATAAGATTTTCATGAGAGTGCGCAAGCAGAGATCTAAATTCACTATCTATTGTACGAAATAATCGGATTATGGAAAGAAGTGAATTCCATTCAATATTTCGTTAATGTAATAACTAAATGTTCTTACATTAATTTGAGCTAATTTACAAGTTCCTGCGACAATTCTTTATTTTTTAATTAATTTGCAAAAATGACCAAAATATGGTCTTTTGTACTTTTGAAACCTATTTTTTTCCAAAAACTTGACATGATAGAACTTTTTTGTTTGCAAATTCGTAATCTACGCAAAATATCGAAATTACCACTTTGTTTTGTAAAAGCAAAACCATCGTGGGTCTATGTAATTAAAGAAAAAAAAAAAAAAAGAAAGAAAGAAAAAAAAGAAAATATTTGTTTATACAATTTTTAACAGACCAAGTCGAAACTCTTCTATAGTAATCGGATCAAAGTTTCTTAAGCTTGGACGATATTTTTAAGCCAGGGTTTTCACGAGAATGAGTGCGTTGAGATTTTTGCGAACATAGATTTTGAATTTAATATGATTGGCACACTGATAGCAATGGGATAGCAATAATACCATAACAAAAATAAGGAGATACTATATATTTCTTCCATCGTGTATTAATAAGTGCCTT
Source organism: Dysmachus trigonus (assembly GCA_949715965.1). Classification (NCBI taxonomy): domain Eukaryota; kingdom Metazoa; phylum Arthropoda; class Insecta; order Diptera; family Asilidae; genus Dysmachus; species Dysmachus trigonus. The sequence continues at coordinate 89,717,840 of OX454320.1, forward strand.
CAAAAGATGGAAAACTGAAAAATGTTCCAAATGCTTGCTGCAACTCTTTTTTTTTATCTCTCACACTTTAAACAACTTCTTAAACATTTTAACACTCAAAAAAAATCATTGAAATGGCTAAGGTTTTTAAGCGGTCTCTTCATAATTATTTTAAGAAATTTGAAGTACTAATAGAATAGAGTATATGATTTTTTGTTAAAATCAATTGCTATTAAAATATGGGTTGCAAATATTTTTTTGGTAAAGGAGTCGCTAGCTAAAATAGAAGAAACTCAATAATTTAACCACCTGGCTCGTTGGTCTAGGGGTATGATTTCCGCTTAGGGTGCGGGAGGTCCCGGGTTCAAATCCCGGACGAGCCCAAGTAAAATTAAGCTTTTGCCATTCTTGTTTCGGCTACTTTGGATTACAAAAGTTAATTTATATTATATAAATAATATTCTTGATAAACTTGTAATTATATTATTATAATTATATGTATTGTTAAAATTTTGTTTTCCTGGCAAACACTTACTGGGAGAATAATTTGATGATTTGAATATAGAAGCCCTAATTTTTCACGTTTCTGCTAATACATATCGAATTCTATTCTCCTTTGTACGTTTATGAAAGAAACATTTTCAGAAAATTGATTTAGATTTTCCCGACGAAAGCTTATAAGCTAAATGCTACCGTGGCTCAAATGTAGAGAGAAGCTTTTTCCCTATTATTAAAAGAAAATCGGAAGCTTTTAAATGGGGTCTTGCCTTTACTTGAAACACCATAAAAAGTTCCAATCTTCTTAAAGATTTTCTGGCGATCAAAAAGAAAATACATTATGGATTTATTTTAAGTTGCGATTTTTAACTAATACAACATCTAACATTTTTAGTTCCAAATTCCGGATACAAATGCAGCTATTATTATCAAATGTTTACCATGCCAATTTCTGAACATTTGTTTTCCAACGTACAAAAAAGCAGTCGTGGCCGAGCGGTTAAGGCGTCTGACTAGAAATCAGATTCCCTCTGGGAGCGTAGGTTCGAATCCTACCGACTGCGAAGAGTTGTAGTAGCTTTTTTGATTCAAATTTAGTCATTCCACAAGAAGTACGTTAACTCCTACTTTTCCTATTTTTCCTATTTATGTATTTATTTCTATATACATTTTATTTGCTTGCTGTGTGCTTCCAAATTAAAAAGACGTGTTAGCAAGAAATCATACATTAAATTTAAAAAAAAGATTTATCAGTCAATTTGAGTGCATCAGTAGATAATAATAATATTAATTTTTAGATTTTAAAATCTGCTAGGAGTAACGAGATTTTTATTTATGGATCCAAATGATATTCAGTAGGTAAGGTAATGTAATTGGAGCATTTCTTTGGATCGTTTGTTTCTCAACTTCAAGAGTTTAGTTCTAAAAAGCTGAGATTATGGTTGTATGTCTTATGATATGCTTAGTTTCGTAAATGGGCAAGAAGGATTTTGATCAATGCTTACCCTTCTAAGGATCCCATTAGATTTGGTCCTATTGAATTCCAACAAGCGAATTGTGATTTTGTCAGCTCTTACTCCTTGTGCGCAATGGGCAGCAGTAAGAACATACAAATTATTAATCAGAGCTCCTCCACAGAAGAAGTTGTTATTGTTCAATAATTGAGCCATCCAAGGATATTTGTTGAAATGCACCTCAGTGCCACCAATTATTCGGTTATTGTTCGGTATACCACAAGCTGGAATAAAATAATTATTGGTTGTTATTATTAAATATGTAGTTATTTAAAAATAAATGTAATATATGGGTCAAAATTAGAGAGGTGAAGAATTTGCTTCGGAATAAGATTTTCATACTAAAATTACATATTAATATTACAATGTGTTTTTTAAAACGTAACTCGTAACTCAACAATATTATCATTTTTCACGTTTTTTTTTTTTTTTTTATAATTATCTTTAGAGGTTTGATTTTGACCTATATGATTAATTATTTTAATACTATTATCACTTACAACAACGGGAGCACTGGCGTGCTTGTCTTCCGAGTCCTTCAAATTCGTCTGTAGGTGGAATTTCGACGTTGCTCTGATTCTCATCGGATGAAGGATCTGTTCCGTCAACTTCTTCGGATAGTGAAAGCTCCTCGACCGCTTCATTGTTGTATTGTGGTGCTGATGAATTCTTCTGAAGGGTTACGTAGAAGTCTTGAAGATCTGCACTATATGTTGCTGGTAGAAGGTAAATCTGTTAAGAGAAATAATATTAAAATCATATTTCATTCGTATTGCTTTAGAGGTCATTTTCAGTGTATATAAGGTGGGCCATTGGTTGGTTTCTTTTTAAATTATATGTTATTTTGACACAAACAGCACTTTCATAGTAAAAAATATATAAACACACAGTACCATATCTTTGTGGTATGAAAAGAATAGATTTTGCCTTGATCGATGTTGGGAAATATTGAAAATTTATATTCAAAGTGAGTTCTTCGTTGTTGTTGAATTAAAAAACGAATTTTGATCGAAATAATGTATGTTTAATAATACTGGTCATATACTCGTATGTATAGTAATTTATTGACCGTGTTTCTTAAATACTTTCTAAAAATTTCAACACGATCATTTCAATCCAAGTCAGTCGTATGATTGATTATTGAAATTTTTTTGGAAGAATTTAGTGCTTGACTTTTTTTGGTGAATATAGAACTAGGACTTTCAAATCGCCTTTTCCATAAAGTTGTTAACTGTCTGTTCGTAATACAGTTGTAACTCTTTTCAAATATTTTACGTATATAATCCAATATTTTGTATGACGGCAATTGTACATATATATATAACAATTAACAAATTAAATCAATTCAACACAAGAATTAATCAAATAATTTTCACATTATTAATCCTTACCTGTCCGCTAACAACACTGCACAAAACACCTGAGATGAACAGAACTAAATGTAACTTCATTCTACTACCACTCTCGAAAAAATTGTATCGCGTAAAACTCTTTTGTTTATTTTAAAACTACCACAAAATCTACAGAAAAATATTTTGAGCAGATGTATCAACTGGGCGAAAAATTAAACGACTTTTAGAGTCCAACGATTTCTGTAAGAATGCGATGCAGAACCGCCTTTCGGTCAGCATAAATACGACCGCAGAAAAGGGGTCACTGGGGCTCACTTCCATAAAAAAAATATACTGCAGAATTGATGCAAATCTTTTTATTCGCGAGGAACCCGCGAAGAAATTCACGAAAAAAAGAGAAAAATCTTCCACGCTATTAAGGGACCCAATCGAATCGAAACCAATCGCCAAGATGCAAATCGTTCCGTTTGTCTGTCTTCCGATCGATAAAAGTGAAATCATCTTATGGTTAGAGAGTTTCGATAATTAACAGAGCGTGCTGCCTGCTGATGAGCTTCTTCCTGCAGGTAATTTAACCAAATTTGGCTCAAAGACAGGTGGGAGGAGATTGGGTAAAAAGTTCACTATGCATCGAATCTTACACTACCTACAATTAGTGGTGCTTATAAATCAAATAAACAGTTCTGGTATTTGTTTATTATCGAAATCAATAAAAGAGCGCTTAATTTGTGGCATATTTTAGTTAATTTACTTACTAAGTGCAGATTTATGGATCTTCAAATTGTTGGAAGCCCAAAAACGAAAAGAACATTTTATAGTCTTTGCTCGTTACTTCTTGGTTGCTTAATTTATTGCTGCAGGTCATTACCTGGAATATTTGTAAACTTATTAATGATAACCGGTTTTATATATAAATTTAACGGTACTCAGTGCTGTTTATTCGCGTCATCAGATTAACACTTTAAAATACGCCCAAACAAATATTTGGGATTATTTATTAAAGGTGTGCTCTGTGCCTCAGAGTAATCGTAATCCCTTTTTGATTCTGTTTTGAGTACCTTTTCAGATTTATTAGCAACCGTGTAGAAAATAATTGTGAACATTTTTCACGAATTTAAATGCGTTTTTAATGGTTTTCAGAAGAAAGAGGAAAGAATTTACTTAAGACATTTAGGCAGATACTTTTGCGAATATTTCTACAGAAAAATAAAGTGTTTTCCATTAAGTTATTTATGTATATAGTTGAGTAATGTAAGTAACTCTTTATTTAACAAGTTGATTATCTGAAAGTTAAAGTCTGATATCTTTTGCAATTAATTGGAATATTTTGGCGCCAGCTTAGATTAATGTTTAACAAAAAACACAATTTCCAACAGAAGAAAATCTTTATAAGAAAGCACAATATCGAAACATCTTTGTTACAATTGAAATATTGACAAAAATAGAATAATTTAAAAGTATTTTAATACTTTATTTTGTGTATTATCACACTTTTTCATCTTTTCATTTTTAAACTTTATTATTTTGAAAATTACCGTAGATGGTCGACCATTTTTTCTTTCAGAAATTTCATTAAAAAAAAAAAGCGGTCAAGTGCGAGTCGGGCTCGCCCATGAAGGGTTCCGTAGCAGCAAGTAACATAATATAAAAGTTCTTGTAGTTCGTTGTAACTTTGATCGATGTTTTAATAATAGTGTATTTTTTTTAAATTAAGTTATTGATAAGTAAACATTATAATTAGGTACCTAAATGATGGGATTTAGATCTAACTATATGCGAGCCCATATAGGTTTGTTTTTTTATTTGAGTTGATTGAATGAAAGGTAAATTGCGGTTTACGATTTATGACGTATTAAAAAAAAACTACGCACTAGATCTCGTTCAAACCAATTTTCGGTGGAAGTTTGCATGGTAAAGTACATTATATATTTTTTTTAGTTTTATCATTCTCTTATTTTAGAAGTTACAGGGGGGGAGAGACACACATTTTACCACTTTGGAAGTGTCTCTCGCGCAAACTATTCAGTTTAGAAAAAAATGATATTAGAAACTTCAATATCATTTTCGAAGACCTATCCATAGATACCCCACACGTATGGGTTTGATGAAAAAAATTTTTTGAGTTTCAGTTTTTTTTTCTATTTTTGTGTGAAAATCTTAATGCGGTTCACAGAATACATCTACTTACCAAGTTTTAACAGTATAGTGTGACATACGGACGGACAGACAGACAGACATGACGAATCCATAAGGGTTCCGTTTTTTGCCATTTGGCTACGGAACCCTAATTACGTCCAAAGTTGAGATTTCAGTTTTATTTTGAGGTTGTTATCAAGCATTAGATTTTACATTTAGATTTTCAAGTAAATCTTCATATCTATGCTTGTAGGAATTTCAGTACATTCAACTAATTAAGAAATTATTTTTCTTTCTTTTCGTTATAAAAATTCCTTCAGGGGAAACACCATAAAACTAAATAATCTTTCGATTTAAAGTGTTATTTGTTTTTCTAGAAAGTTATCGATTTCTAACTTGGTTTGTGTAAAGTTTGTATTTTAGATAGGCTTTTTAAAGAATCGTCTTTAAAACAAAGTTATTGCAATAAAAGCTAATAAAAACAATAATATGAATAGAATCGGTCTTTTATATATATATACTGTATAAAATACATATGTATATTTTTTTAGTATTCGATGCAAATTCTTCCAATCAAGAAATGACCTCAAATTGTACAAATTTAAAAAAATAGGTAGTTGAGGCTTTGGTTGCAAATTTGTCTTATCTATATGAAGGGTGTCTCAAAACCGGGTTTCATTTTATTTTTTTAATAAAACATACCATTTATTAAACTATGAAAATATTTTTACTTCAATATAGAATATGGATATGGAGGTTACATGTGGGATACAATATTCGCAAAATGCCTGCCTAGACTATTTTAGCAAACGTTCATTCTTTTGACGAAATTTTTGATTACATTTTGGCATAATTGCGGCTGAATTTCTTCAATAAAACATTTGATTTATTCGGTTAAAAATTTAATGGTATACACTTTTAAAGTATGGAAAAACTAAACAAAATCATTTAAGTTAGCATTTTAGATTATTAGTCGATATTTTTTTCCAAACCCATATAATTTTTTTTCTACACCTATAAAAGATAGACGTTTATTTGAATCTTTTCAAAGTATGAAAATTGTAATATTTAAAATAGACCTTAGAAATATTGAAGATTTTGAAGAGGTATTCGCTCAATTTCTTCTATTTTATGAAAACTTTTTTTTTGAAACAGTCGTCCAAATAATAAGGGAAAAAAAGAAACACTCGTTCAAAATATGAGGAACATTTTTTGTATTTATATATTTTCTCTATTTACAATAGCATGCATCAGGTGTATTACTCTTTGTCCATGTAAGATATCGATTTACTCGTGTATATACACCTGGTTGATTTGGTTTTGCACATCCTTCGCCCCATGAAACTATTCCTAAATTATTTTATATTAGTGATAATTCGAATAGTTATTTTTTGGTTTCATCTTACCGACAAGTTCATATTTATCGCCATTATCGACATGCATTGGCCCGCCACTGTCACCCTGAAAAAGGAAAGAAAACGTGTAATCACAATGGTAGATCATTTTTAAAATTAGAGCTATATAGAAAAAAAATTGTTTAACTTTTAAGATTTTATAAATTCCATTTATCATATAACAACTAACCTGGCAAGAATCCTTTTCTCCTTCTTTGTATCCACCACAAATCATATTATCGGTTATACGATTTGGGCCATATTTACTCCTTTTGCATTCACTATGCGAAAGAATTGGGACATTCACTTCCTGCAGGGTATTTGAAGTCTGTCCATGTTCCTTTGTAGCACCCCAGCCCATTGCAATACCCTGGGTTGGAAAAATTACATTTATTTAGTTATATAAAATATATTTCAATGCTATTCTTTGCCATTTCCAAGGCCTGTTTTGTTATTTTTATTTTAGTTGGTACTATACCATCATTGGTCATATTTTTGTAAAAAAGATTGTGTGAAAATTGCTCGAAAACTGCTTTTGTTCAAAGATATTCAATAAACAAGTTTTTAGTTTTTCAAATCTCTTAGAACAAAAGTAGTTTAAATGCATTTTTTGTATATAGCGAAAACCAATACTTATTTAAAGTTTACTTTATTTAATAGAGTATCTCTAATGTTTTATTTTATAATAGAAAAGAATTATTATGGTACTGGACTTCACTCATATTTATTTAACAACCTACTTACAACTTCACCAGTAAACGATTTCCTTCTTGATGCCATGCATACAGGTCTAATTTGCGAATTCATTTCGATAGGTTGATCCAACATGATTAGAGCGATGTCATTATTGTAAGTAGATGGGGTGTATCCGGAGTGCTGGATAACTTTTTTAACCTGTAATTTAGTGTCGGATTAGAAAACCCATTCTTCTTTTTTTATTTCTTTCCACCTTTCTATCAATTCTCTCCGGATTTGGATTAGTTCGATCATGGTCTAAAAGGCGAACAGTAATAAAACTCGGATTAAAGCCATTAAGACAGTGAGCAGCGGTTAAAACGTATCTATCATTAATTAAAGATGCTCCGCAATAAAATCTTGTGTTGTAAAGTAGTTGGGCAACCCATGGATATTGGTTTTCTTTTGTTTCATGACCACCAACAATTCTTCGTTTCTTATTTGGAACGCCACAAGCTGAATTAGTAATTTTATTAATATTTTCTAAATTAAAATATTGACTGTGTTTATTTTCATCTATGCAGAGCTAAAGGAAATTATCTCTTAAATTGAAATTTATGTTGAGTAATAGACAGCAATGATTTAAAGTTTTCTAAAAGTGGTATCGAATTGCCATTACTTACATTATATTCACTTTTAATTCTTAAATTAAGAAATCAGATTTAAACAGATTTGTGAAAAATGTCTTTCCAGTATCAGTGTGCTCAGAGTATTCGAAAAAATCAATAATATATGCAAAAATTGTATAAAGTGAATTTATAAATTACTTTTAATAAAAATGTTGAAAAAAATGTATTACTTTATTTTTCCAACGATTTTTCATTGCTTTGTGACCCTTTTAAGGTTTAGTCAAACATTTTTCTGTTTTGCTCACGACAATTTGATGCACTTGTCTAGAATTTTCAAATTTCAATTCTGGGTTGCTGTTTACACACGCTACAACTTATAAGGGAAAAGTCTGTACAAATAAAAGTCTAGAAAAAAGTTTGATGTCGATAGGTGCATACACACATTCAGACTTTTCCGGTAAATCTGCAAATACTTTGCTTTAGTTTTTTGAAGATACTAACTAAAACAATTCACCTGCTATTATCAAGTCTGCGTACATCTACACACGTTCCGATACGACGTATAAGTCTATACTCTACGGTAAAAATCGATGACCGCAGGTTTCACTCAAGTCAGACTTTAGACTTTTCAAGTTGACCAACTTGTGACACACACGCTTCAACTTCAGTTTGTACATACTTTTGCTCACATTTATCTGCAGTTAGGTTACGCTACATGTAAACGCTCTTTAGTAAGATTCCGTTCAATAATAAAATATAGTATTTTATCGTTCTGGATAGATGAAAATAACGCAGCTATTATTTTTAAATTTACTATACTTACTGCACTTAAGATTGCAAGAATGTTGTGATATTGTAGGTTTGTATGTTGTTGTTTGCGGTGTTTTTGTAGTTGTTGGAGGTCTCGATGGACGAATCCCGATTACTCCTCCAAGCCACTGTAGAAAAGGATTGCTCTGTCGTGCAACTTCTACGTCATTTGTATCAATAAATGTGAAATTGTTGTAAGTGGCCTGTGCATAAAAAAAAAAAACTTATGAATATATATTTTCACTTTGAGTTATATAGAACCAATTGTAATATAAATCGTAGCAATTCTTAAATTCACTGATCAGTACACAAAGCAAATTACCTCAGAACACATCAAAGCCAGGAAGAAAACGATCGTAAATAAAAAATTAATTGATCTTGCCATTCTAACGTATAAATTAAAACTAGCACAAATATTTTTTTTTTTTTATACACACAATAATTAACACCACACAAAATGAATAGTAAAATAAATTGATTTAATGCAAATCGGATTTATAAATGAACTCGGTCAAGAAGCGCTTGTGTTCAGGTGAGACCTCAGCAGCAGTCAAAAAATTCACGAAATTATATTCACTTTTTGGCGGGACACTTCTCTAAATTCATTTCGTTTCGTTCTCTGTTTTTTTCGTTTTCATTTCGATTTTTTGTCCCATTTTATTTTTTATATATCGTCGTCGATCCATCCACTTTTTCTTCAAGTGAAAAACTTTCATCGATCGCCTTCTGCATATGATCTAGTGAAGAAGGTGAAGAAATTAAGAAAGAAACAAAGGCAAAAAGTAAACAAAGCGAAAATAAAGTTGTTATTGGTGACGTGCAAAAGTGGAATGGATTGATCGATACCTGGCCGTGGTTTTGATGAGACGTCGCACAATCATTAGGTGTGCTGCTATGCTTCAGAAATTAAAGGAAAAAAAAAAAAAAAACAATAAAGTCGACGAAAAATTGCCTGTCTGAAGCTGCTAGTCAAGATCAAGGTGAGCTCTTTATTTACGGAAATTACGTGAAAGAAATTGAGATTGTGTAGATAAGTGAAAATTTGGATTGAAATAATTTACTAAGATAACGGGAAATTAATTATATTTGAAGAGTATGAACAATGAATCATTAATCAATTGTTGACCTAATTAAGTAATTAAACTCAGTGATTTTATTTATTTACACAAAATTCGTCAACAACTGCCCCTACAAATGGCATTACAATTAATTAGCGTTTCTAAGATTTCTAGATGATCTAGATCTAGATGATTTTTTTACCTTAGTTTTGGTAAGATTAAAATCGAAGCAGGGAATTTGCCTGTTCATATTTTATGAATCATAAGCCCTCAAGGAGCGAAGTGGAATCAAAGTAGTCGTGGCACGCAACAATTCGGGAGAATTAATAGAACCCATCAAGATGTCACACGCCATGACAATTCTAGAGATATAACGTTTCTTTCCCAGAGAATCCAAGGAGATCAGTTTGATAGGTAGGTCCAAAACACACTAAAAAATGGGCCTAACAAAGGTACAATACAAAAGCTTTGTAATGTAAGGATCGTCATGAACCATATGTGACATGTCATTAGGGAAGTTTGACGTGTGCTTCCGACATATTTATTATATGTAACATGTGGTATGTTATGTGCTTTGTCACACATCACAAATGACGTATCTGTATGAATATATCTGTATATGTAATTTGTTATATATATATGGGACATTCCACGTCAACCGGGCCACCTAAATGACCAATAATCATGGAGACCTAGAAAATTGTTTTTGGGCTTAAATTTTTGGTCTATCTTTACTCTTCAGAAATTGACCTGGCGTTTTGAAAAATTCAAAATGGCGGATCCAATATGGCGGCAAACTATTCAAAAATGAACGAAATTTGAATAAAAAAAATACTATGATATTCTGCATAAAATTCTAAGTAAGAAATGTCTTCTGCAAATTTTTGAATAAAATTGCCGTTTTTGAGAAAAAAATTCATGAATTTTTAAAAATTTTCTATCTTGATGAAATCCTAAATGTCGGTCTTATATAGGAAAAAATTGACAATTGGCATATTAGAAAGATTTAAAAAATACTCAGGTGTTAGGAGGTTGCTAGTGATGAATGCAATGTCAGATGACAAAAAAAATCAAAATGTCGGATCCAATATGGCCAATATGGATTTCATCAAGATAGAAATTTTTTAAAATTCATGAATTTTTTCTCAAAAACGGCAATTCTATTAAAAAATTTACAAGAGACATTTCTTACTTAGAATTTTATGCAGAATATCATAGTATTTTTTTTATTCAAATTTCGTTCATTTTTGAAAAGTTGGCCGCCATATTGGATCCGCCATTTTGAATTTTTCAAAACGCCAGATCAAGTTCTGAAGAGTAAAGATAGACCAAAAATTTAAGCCCAAAAACAATTTTCTAGCTCTCCATGATTTTTGGTCATTTAGGTGGCCCGGTTGACGTGGAATGTCCCATATATATATGTATATATTAGGGTGATTCAAATTTTTTTTCGTTTTCTTCAAACAGGTTCAATCGTTGCTAGGACAGGAGAGAAAAGTCCTGGCCCAATCCCAGCTCATAATATCAATATTTACTGGTGGCTCATCGAACTTTTTTGTTTTCCATAAGAATAACATGGGAAAGAATGCATCACTAGACATTTTTGTCTGTATCTCGTGAAAAAATGATCATACATGAATGGGACTAATTTTGTTAGAAAGAGTATATAAGTAATTTTCTACGAAAAAGTATTCTTGCATTTTTTCGTAAAGTTAACACAATATTAGTTTATTAGCATTCAAACTCGAGGCATAAATTCAAGATTGAGGAAAAAAACGATTTTGTGACTTCTTCAATGAAACTATGAATATTATTGTTTAACCTATTGAACCTATGCTCTTTCTAATGAAATTGGTCCCATTAATGTATGATCATTTTTTCACGAGAAACAGACAAAAACGTCTAGTGATGCATTCCTTCCCATGTTATTCTTATGGAAAACAAGAAAGTTCGATGAGCCATCAGTAAATATTGATATTATGAGCTGGGATTGGGCCAGGACTTTTCTCTCCTGTCCTAGCAACAGTGGTGGATTTACCAGCAGGCTGAGTAGGCTGGAGCCTAGGGCGGCAGATCTTAAGGGCGGCAAATTTGGGGCCAACAATTTTTTTTATATCTTACAGAAATTAAAAAGATTTATATTTATATACCAAAGCTAGTACAGAGTCGTTAAAGAAAGCAGCTTTCTTCAGTTTTAATTTAAAACAATGAAGAATTAATATTTTCCATTATTTTATTTCTCTGAAAAATTATGAATTAAAACATGAATTCCCATTCCTCAAAAAAATAATATGGAATGCATTCTATATTCATTTTGCAAAGATAATGCACTCCTCTAGAATTTAAAGCATTCGTTAAAACCCTTCATGAATTCACTTGCATTCACTTGAATTCAATGAATTCTTTTGCATTATTTTCTGGCTGTAAAGTAACAATTTTTAAGAATTTTTTTTCTGAATTTTATTTAAGGGGGGGGGGGGGTATGGTATTTTTAGTGTTTTTTTAGCAACAATTTAAGAATTTTTTTCTGAAATATAGTAAAGAACAGTTTATTTTATAAATGGACATCTTAAAGTACAATATAAAAACAATATTTTCTGAAATTTTGAAGTAAAAATATTGAAAAACAAGCCATCGACAGTGATTTGAAAAAACCGCCGCTAAAAAACCGGTGATCATCATATCTAATGACTGGATCATCTGTAACCAAAAAACCAAAAAGAATCTGTTAGTTAATTAGTTTCTTCAGGTACTGACGAAGAGTTTTTTTATTTTAGATTTTTTTTTTTTTTTATAAGAATTTTTTTAGTAAAAGATCGAATTTTCGAAAGAAAAATTTTGTTTTTTTGACTTTAAACTTATGCCAAAAATTCAAAAATCAAAATAAACGAAAAAACTCAACGTCAGTACCTGAAGAAACTAATTAACTAACAGATTCTTTTTGGTTTTTTGGTTACAGATGATCCAGTCATTAGATATGATGATCACCGGTTTTTTAGCGGCGGTTTTTTCAAATCACTGTCGATGGCTTGTTTTTCAATATTTTTACTTCAAAATTTCAGAAAATATTGTTTTTATATTGTACTTTAAGATGTCCATTTATAAAATAAACTGTTCTTTACTATATTTCAGAAAAAAATTCTTAAATTGTTGCTAAAAAAACACTAAAAATACCATACCCCCCCCTTAAGTTTGCGTCTTGACATATAGGATTTTAGATATTCGAAAAAAATAACGAAATAGCGAATTCTTAAATTTTTTTTTTTTTTAAATCGAATGGTTCTTGTGCTTTCAATTGTGGATAAAAAAAGAAAAGAAATAAAATCTTACGTCAAGATGAAGAGATAGATTTTTGTAAAGAAAAGAAGTTCGCAATCATATTAATCGACTCTATAGATTTTTTTACTATCAATTAGGTTAAAAAATGCCATTTTGATGTAAATTAATATGTTGTAGCCGCTACTGCATCGGCGGGGAATACCTCGGAATGTTTCAGAACATATATCTGAATTAAAAGAACTATTTAATAAAATAAGAAAAAATTATTTCAATGAAAAAAAAAACAAGAATGTGCCACACATATTTCCTAATATTTTTAAATCAGAAGCCGGTGTGAAATGCTAATTTCATCAAATTTAAAAAATAAAATGGTATATATACGCATACATATATACAGGCTTCAGTTTTTAGACTTTTGGTTTACTTACAAGTTTTAAAAGAAAATGAAGTCTTGAGGAGTAATAAAAATTATATCGAATTCTACACCAGCATAATTAATGCGAACATTTTTATTCCACTGCGACTTTCCTCAGGTAAGTCACAAAATTGGCTGATGAAGTGATTCTTCCTTTCAGTGGATACTGGATGAATTGTCGAGATAACAATGCATTGATTTTAAACTTCATTTCATTGTGTAATGAATGATTCGGTTGCCTTAAACAAGATTTCAAATTTTGCGTCCCTTTTCTTCATATTTCCTTGGAGAAACTTAGTCGATTGCACTACACGATAGATGAGTAAATTATTTTTTTCAATCTCGAATACGAATTTTGACAAAAAATTGTTCAAAAAACCTTAAAATTCAAAAACCAAGGGCCAAGGGTTGGTTGTTTATTAATTAAAAACCTAATACAGCTATGTACCGCATATTTATCATATGAAAAACGTTTTTTTATAGAATTTTTTTATTAAATCTCTTTTAGAATTTTTTTTTCTCAAAAATAATTAAATAAAATGCAAAAGGATTCATTGAATTCAAGTGAATGCAAGTGAATTTAAAAAGGCTTCAATGAATCACTTGAATTCCAGCAGAATGAATTCTCTTTGCAAAATGAATATAAAATGCAGTCCTCAAAATTTTTGAGGAATGGGAATTCATCTAATCCCAGTCTCAATCTTCAAAAGAAATTTAACTGCAGCTTTGAGTGAATTCATTTTAAGAAAAACATTAACAACTCTGCTAGTAGTCCGTGGTTTCGCAATTATACCCAAAAACTATTTCTTGAGCAATCTTATCTAAATCGTTGGGTTGTAAAAATAATCTAGGAACTGACACATCAATCCCCTAGTTCACAATAATACTAATTATGGGAAAAAGGTTGTGTAATTAGAACGACAAAAAAATTGTAATTAATATGATTGTGAACTAGGGTATCGAATTATAGAGGTCGGAAAGGGCGGCAAAATTTGAATAGCCTACTGGCGGCAAATGTGTAAATCCGCCACTGCCTAGCAACGATTGAACCTGTTTGAAAAAGAAATAAAAGAAAATAAATAAATCTGAATCACCCTAATATATATAGATATGTCCTTTTTCAAATATAACATATAATTATGTCACATGGAAAATACCGTTCTTGCTTCGTAACATGTCATACATCACACGTAAATGGGTATTTTTCAATTTCGGACCCATTAATGATTGCTTTGATTTTTTGAGGAATAATTATCGTTTTCCTTCTTCCTTTTATTAATTACTCATTATTTGAGGAATGGAAAATTCTATAACGATGATTATTAATTTTTTAATAGTTGACAATCGATATGTTGTAATTAGAAATTATTTAAAATTTGAAGAATCGAAAACAAAATATTATTATATACTGGAGGGCTTTAACATAGGGTCAGTTTCTCGACATATAGATACTATATTAGTTGGTAATTACTTCAAAAATGCATTTATTACTGAATTTAATTTCAAACTGAAATATTCACTTTTTAACTATTTAAAGCTTTAATCTTAGAAAATTTGTCTGTATCTTATCAAAAACCTCGGAAATAAAATAATTCCAAGAATTATCTTAAGATAACTTTGTCAAACGTTTGTGACACGTTTGGAAAAAAGTGTTAAATGAAACCATTGCTTTATTTCGTAGATAGCAAAAGCTATATAATTAAATTACTTATCTATTCGCCGAGAAATTGAGTCATAGTAATTAAAAAAAGCTTATAAATGAAACATCATATTTTATTAAGTATTAGATTGACAAGTATAAAACTTTCTTCCAATTGTTTGCTCAATCCAAGGAATAAAGAACGACACTCCTGTGTAAACGCCCGCATAATCTGGACGAGCGCATCCAACACCCCAAGAAATAATTCCTAAAAAAGTATATTTTAATGTGTGGTAATATTATGACATTTGTTTTTATTACCAGTTAGTGTGTAATGTATGCCATCAACTAAAGTAAGCAGAGGACCACCACTATCACCCTAAAAATATAATAATGGAATCGAAAATTGCTTAAAAATGATCTTTGTGGATATGTATTATACAAAGGGGAAAAGGTTATTATAAGTTCTAATATTACCTGACAAGCATCTTTTCCATCTTCTTTCGCACAGATACTATATCCATAGATAAATGGCATATCTTTCCTGCATTGATTTCTGCTTATAATTTCAATATTTGCTTCTTGCAAACCGTCTGGGAGCTGACCATTTTCAGAGGTTCTTCCCCATCCTAAGACGAGGCCCTGAAAAATGTATTAGAATCCTATAAGATAAGAAATTTTTAAGTTTATCCACTTACTTTGGTGCCTACTAATTCGTTATTGTTTGTGTTTAAGCAGGCTGGGGTTAAAGACAATCTGGATTTAAGTGTAATTATAGCGATATCATTAGTCAACCGTCGTGAGTCGTACCTCGGATGTACGTTTATTCGAAGAACCTTGTGAAATATAAATTTTTATAACAGTTTTTATGCATTATCTTTATCTGAACTAACCTCTTCAATTACGCCTCTATCGCGATTTAAATTATGTACGCTATGCTTAACAGTGTAGAATCTTCGCAAATATGAAATTATACAGTGGGCAGCAGTTAAGACGGTATCTTCATATATCAGGGTTCCACCACAAACGTAACTACCTCTAGCGTAAATTGCCACCATCCATGGATATTCCAAGGGATTTGTTTCTTCTCCACCAACAATTCTATTATCTGTATTTTTGATGCCGCAAGCTAATTTTATTAAATAATTTCGTCAAATATCAGATAGAAGAAAACAAATAAGATTTTATTACTGCATTCTTGATTATCCTGATTTGGTGGATTTGATTCTATCGAGGGTTGATTACTTGCCGGTGGTCGACTCGTGGCTAGAAAAATAGCGAATGGATTTCTGTAGAATGCATCGTTGGGTTGGTACAATATACGAGGAGAAATTGAATTCTCAATCTTTAAAAAGTAGGTAATAAGAAAGTAATTAACATAAACTGTAAGATTTAAACAATTTTACATTTTGTGATGATCCCAGGGAAAAACAGCCAAGTATAATTCCTATCAATAATGTCTTAATTATGCTGAGATTCATTATTTCGGCTTTTGTTGCGTGGAGTATCGGTAACATCAAGTCCTGCGGGAAAACCTATACAGGAAAATAAAAGGTTTATCTCATTTCATATATCATTAAATACTATAAATAAATTGGAATAATTGTAAGTCAGAACCTAAGTGCAACTCATGTGTCATAATTACATTCATTCTTTAAGATTTAATGGTCTAAGTTATTTGCCTTTACTTAAGTTTAAATGGCATATAGTATCTCATAGAAATATAACTTCTATCCTCTATCAAATCATAGAAAAAACTTAATAGAAATCCACTTTCACTATATATTTATTGGCAAAAACTATTTATTAATGATATTTCAATTTATTCACTTCTTTTATTACATTACATTCAGAATGTGTTATTGACATTAGTTTCTACATATTGTAAGTAGAAAATGATTAGCAATGCAAAACTGAGAAATTTAAATACATAAACACACACTTCTGAGGTCGCAAAAAAGGTATTTTGAACTTTTCTATTGGCAATTTTGAACTGTAAGTTTAATAGATTAATATTTTTTATCCAGGTAACAACGATTTTAAAATTTCAAAATTTCAAAATTTATTAAATTGCAATAAGTTTATAGTAATAAAAATTTTGTCATCATTTTTTTATAAATATTAATTAACACTTCTCAAATAATTTTTATTTTGTTATACTAACACTTTTTAATATTTTTGTCACCAGTTCCAGCACCGAAAATTATTTAATAATTACTGTAATCCCATACAATACATTTGGAGGAATGAACAAAGATTTTTGGAGCTTTATAGAATAATCCTTTTCTTATCATGAATTATCAAAATTTTCTTATCTTTTTTATCAACCGATGAATACATAGGAAGAAGTGCTGTAATTGGGCGATGTCATATATAAAACTGAACTGGTTTTCATCTTAACCCAGCAAAAATTCAAAACATTTTAAATGACATTATCTTGCCTCTTTCGTGTATGCTGAACACCAAATTACGGCAATTGCTCTATAATAAACTTTTATTCGGAATTGTTGTATAATTTGATAATCAAGATAATGAATATCGTCTGCGGATGTACGTAAATCACGTTACACGAAAAAAATAAGCATTTTCATTTTTTTCCATTCAATCTCAATGTTTTTTTTAAATACAATTTTGTAAAATAGTCTCTGACACTTCAATCAGGGATACCCTGTATAAAGTGATTATGGTTTTATAATCGGAAACTAAACAAACTACTAAACTTGTTATTATGGTCTATATAAGCTATACTTAAATACATAAAATGTACAATTAAAACCAGTCCAATTAAAACCAGTCATATGGCACTGAAATAAAAAAGGAATCTTTAGAAGTAAATACGTGCAAACAATAAATGCATCAAAAGCTCTAGGTATTTAATTTTACTGCGAAATGCATTATTACAAAATGCCTCAAAATTAAATGAGGAACGTAGGATAGGAAACCCCAAAATGAATGAGGAACGTAATTAAATTAATAATTATCGGCACTGATTATTGATTTAATGTTATTTCCATTATTTTTGCAACGTTTTTTCTCTCAGTATAGTATTGTATTTTAAACAAGCTATATATAGGAGAAGGTGGTAATATGGCCCCTGTAGGTAAAGTGGCCCCCCAGCCCAATTTATAATTGCGGAGGTTTTACCTGCAAGTTAGACATCGTATTAAATCAAATAGTTACCAAAAAGGGATTTCAAAAGTAGCCAGACCGCTACTTTCGCCAAGTATTGACATTTATTTCATTTTTGTGAATGTGCTGCAATAAGAAATTTTTTTCCTGCCGAGATGTGATGTTGTAAAATATTGTAAAAGCGTGAGACAAATAAACTGTGGCAATTATTGGAAAGTGCATCAACTCCTCTTTCAATATTTTCAAGGTAAAAAGATCATACTTTAACTAATAACTTATTCCTGATTTGTTATTGAAACCAAGCTCATAGGTCTAATTTGGCCCCCTGTTGTTGTATGTATTATGGCCCAGGGGGCCATATTGAGTGTATGTACGAAAACAGTTATTAACTAGTGTATTTATTGATACTACCAGATGCCTCGAATGAATATTTCTTCCAACATACAAAAAAAGAGGAAGACATTGGATTCAGATCTAATGAAAAGGCCAGTCGAAGCAGCACGAAGTAAAACTATGTGGTATAAGAAGGCTTTCAGACATTTGTTAGTACCAAGAGCGACATTGACGAGTCTGGTCAAAGATGCAGAAGAATTACTGGATTTATTAGTGCAGAAACCACTAGGTAGAAAATGCATACTACAACCTCATTTAGAAGAGAATTTGGTTGATTACCTTTTGCTAATGGGAAGTAAATACCATGGTCTGAAACGTATGGACGTAAGAAGAATGGCTTATCAGTTAGCCACGAAAAATTGCATCGCAAACATATTCAGAAATGGTGTTGCTGGATGATCATGGTTATCGTTAGATCATTTTCTAAACAGGTACAAAAATCGATTGGCTCTCAGAAAACCAATGGGAATTTTGTATGCTCGGTATATTTTTTGTCCTTTTATACATTTATTATGGGGGGTCATATTACCCACACAATTTTATATCGCTGAATTTGTGCATTATTTTGAAAAATAAATTTGTTTTTGAAAGCTGTGGTTTTATTTACATTTCCGACCTTAATTACTTTGATTAAATGTGTGCATGATATTTTGGCATAAAGTTATAGATTACGTGAAAACAAAGTAGCGGGCCGTATTACCACCTTTTCCTATATATAAGTTATATGAATTTGAATTTCTTTTATTTCTTATCCCGCTTGATGGATTCTGAAAGAATACAGTTTTTTAAATACGATGTATAATTCACATAATAATTTCCCTTTAATATCAATATATACATTCATTTTTATCTAATTCCACTATTTTTTTAAATAGAGTGATAGAGTCATTGTTTTAAAATTTCTTCTTTTCACTTTTTTTTTTTTTTGTTACCATATGACAAAGACAATAATCAGAAAAAAGAAATTTCTGTAAAATTTTCATTCTATGACTTAATTAGATTTTGAAAAGATTAGTTCAAATTTACTTATATAGTTTTTAGAACGCAAGGATGCTAATACTTGAATACTAATATTTGTGAGATTTTGTAGATATACTATATATATATACAGGGTGTTCAGAGGTGGGTGGTCAATACTGCAGGGGGTGAAAGGTCAGACCGAGACAAGCAAAAAATCGTATGGGTGGGGGGGGGGGGGGGGGGGGGGGGGCATCTCGCACCGTTTGGCAGTTACAGGGTGATTCGTAAATCAGGATTTTTCCTTATATGGGAACCGCTCTTGTATTTTTATCTTTTTTTCTACGCATCGCAGCGGCCCCAAACTGATTTCAAAAAATCACTATTTGGAAGCCCTTTCCAAAAAAATTTACATTACCCCCCTATCCCCAACCCCTTGGCCACAATCCCCCCTGGAAGTTGAAAAAATTAACTTTTATTTCACGATTTTTCACCTTTCGCCCCACTTTTCTCCGAAATTCATGTTATTAACATACCTACTTTTTATTTTTTTTAAGTTGCCTATCTAATTACCTTTCCAAAAAGGTGCAACATGCCCAGGTAGAAAAGGGTTGCAAAAGTCCTGAAATTAAAACATCCTCACAGGTACCTAATTACTTTATTGCATCATAATGGAAAAAGTCTTTAAGTAAACAATTTTTATGACAGCAAGTTCGGAAATGTTTGTTTAGGAAACAGAGGTAGTACATTTTTATTATTTCAGCAAAACAGTAATAAAATAATAAATGTAATCTCGTTAAATAGCGTTATTAGTTTATTATATCCAGTATTGACTCCTAAGTATCCTGACGCTCCGTTTCTAATACTTCGTATGAATTATGGTATAAAAATGGGTAAGTTTGAAAGGACATTGACCACAGTTGAAGAAGCAAGCGATAAGAACGGGTGTTTAATAGAAAAAATTAAGATAAAATGGCAGAATTCAGTGTTGACGAGTATGCCGATATAATTTACGTGTACGGTTTAGTAGAAGGAAATGATAATGAGGCCGTACGAGAATACCAAAGGAGATTCCCGAATCGGCGGGTACCCAAAAGAAGGGTATTTTCAAGGACTTTCAGAAGGTTAAAAGAAACCGGAAGTGTAACCGCCCCCAGAGCAGAAACGCGAGCAGCAAAATCGGCCGATTCAGCGGACCCCGACCAACAAATCCTCAACATCGTCAGGAACAGCCCTGTAATAAGCATCAGGCAGGTCGCACGAAGGTCAGGATTGTCTTCAGGGAGAGTTTGGACCGTTGTGAACCGAGAGGGACTACATCCATACCACCATATCCCGGTCCAAGCACTAGGGAAGGAGATTCCGAAGGACGATTGCAATTCTGCACTTGGCTGTTCGAGTCTGACATCGAAAACAGAAGGTTTCTAGACCGAATTCTGTGGACGGATGAATCGCAATTCACCCGGGATGGCATCACAAACTTACACAACCTCCACACCTGGTCAGATGTGAACCCACATAGGACCAGGTGTCGGTCCTTCCAGCAAAGATTTAGTGTCAATGTCTGGGCTGGCATCATCGGCAACCACTTGATAGAACCCTTCATCTTACCCCAAGTGCTGAATAGTCAGCTATACTCGGACTTTTTGGAGAATACCCTTCCGGATCTATTGGAGGACATCCCCCTGGCCACCAGAAGCGCAATTTATTTACAGCTCGACGGAGCAACTGCGCATACTGGGAACATTGTTAGGGCAAGGTTAAATGAAAATTACCCAGAGCGCTGGATTGGACGAGGTGGACCGATTCTTTGGCCTGCTAGGTCACCGAACCTTACTCCACTGGACTCTTTCTTATGGGGAATGATGAAAGATGAAGTTTACTCAAGACTAATCAACACTAGAGAAGAATTAGTTACCAGGATTGGGACTGCAGCCACGAAAATGCGGGAGAGACTGGTTACCATAGACCTGAAACGTGAAATAAGACCAAGGCTACTTGCATGCATCGAAACTGGCGGAGAACATTTTGAACAGCTTTCAAAGGACAAACGTTTTAATTGTAATTAGTTTTTAAGCAAACAAAATGTATTTTTTAGTTAACTTCAGTATAATTTCTTAAAAATTCAAATTATCATGATTTTCTGTAAAAGGATTTTTGTAAATAAATTTTCGTATCCTTTTCCTATCTAGGCATGTTGCACCTTTTTGGAAAGGTAATTAGATAGGCAACTTAAAAAAAATAAAAAGTAGGTATGTTAATAACATGAATTTCGGAGAAAAGTGGGGCGAAAGGTGAAAAATCGTGAAATAAAAGTTAATTTTTTCAACTTCCAGGGGGTATTGTGGCCAAGGGGTTGGGGATAGGGGGGTGGTGTAAACTTTTTTGGAAAGGGCTTCCAAATAGTGATTTTTTGAAATCAGTTTGGGGCCGCTGCGATGCGTAGGAAAAAAGATAAAAATACAAGAGCGGTTCCCATATAAGGCAAAATCCTGATTTACGAATCACCCTGTAACTGCCAAACGGTGCGAGATGCCCCCCCCCCCACCCATACGATTTTTTGCTTGTCTCGGTCTGACCTTTCACCCCCTGCAGTATTGACCACCCACCTCTGAACACCCTGTATATGTTATATACTAACCAACAAGGTGAGGAAAAAACTTTAGAATTCCTAAACATATTTCCTTAAATTTCCATTGTTTAGAGGTTTTTAAGAATTAGATGATTTCTTGAATTATGAGCTTTCATTTTATTGGTTTTTGGGATATTTATCACCAAAACTTTGGCATGATAGATCGACCAATAAACAGAAAGACATCGAGAAGAGACCATAAATGTTCCTTTTATTAAATATAAATATTTTAAAACTTTTGCTTTTTGCCGTAGATGGGCCGTACTAAAACTATAACATTTTGAAAAGTGTGAGGAACACTGAAAAGTTATTTTTATCTTCTTGACATTAAAAAATTTAAGAATAACAAAAACCATATTTGTACACGGAGAAAAGTTTAAAGTAAATTTTACCAGGCAAATCTTGTAGTTTTTACTATAACCCATTGTAATGCGGGAACAGGTGAAGGTTATAATAAAATTTACAATGGTACAATGTAAATTATACTTTGTGCGGTAGTAAAAATAATAATGTCTATTGTAAATTATACTTTGTGCGGTAGTAAAAATAATAATGTCTATTGTACAAATTATAATAAGTTACAATAGCTCCATAGTAATTTTTATAATAAACTTTTCTCCGTGTATAATAAACCAATATTTCCCCTAGGTTTTTGTAGACTGTGTGACGTCATATATATGAACTAGGATAATTAAAAAAATTAGTTTTGCTTCCAAACAGGTTTAATAGTTGCAGGTGCATAAAAAGAAAAATTCTGGTCCAGGGAAAGCTCATAATATTAATATTTACTGGTGGCTCATTGAATTTTTTAGTTTTCCATAAGAAAAACATGGTAACGAATACTAGACAGTTTCCTTTATATCTCGTGAAAAAAAATTGTACACGAAAGGGACCAAATCCATTGAAAAGAACATAACATTTTTAATAAGACTGAGAAAAAGAAAATATTAATACGAAAGTGTTTATTTCGAAAAAAAAAACAATACCACCATTCGATTCTACGGAAAAAATCATAATGATTTGATTTTTTCGTCAGATTTCATTTTCTTGGTGTAAAATCGTTATAAATAAGTGTATACTGTCAGTTTATGTCATACTAGGTACTATGACATTATTATAACGATTTTACACTAAGAAAGTAAAATCTTATAAAAAAGTGTCAGAGGGATTTTTTTTTTGTTAAATGCATCTATCAAACCTGTTTGATAATACCTATGTGCATATGATATTCTCTAATTCATTACATTATTTGTTTATCTTGTTGTTCAAGAGTTGCATTATATTTACTATCTGAACAGTGTCTGTTTAATGCCTACATACTTTTATATCCACTGCATTTACGATATAAAATAAAAAAAATGTATAAATTTTGTACAAACTCGTATAAAACACGCAAAGAATGTTAATAATCAAATTATCAAGCAAAAATGTTATCCCCTTGAAAATGATTACAAAAATATTTTTGCTGCAAAATCGCATTTTTTTGCATAAATTTCCCCTTATTAAATATAGCGCCAAATTGGCGTTCTGCAAAACGTCAGATAACGAGCCTCTCATTTCAAAGTAACCGTGAAATACTTACCTATATTTCGCTCATTAATCATATGCAGAAGCAGCGTGCACCGGCGCGTTTTATTATGCAATGCCGCCGCAATGTTAGCACACCCGACCACTATAAAACGTCGCAGTAGTCATCACCACCAAAAGACGATTGGCAAGGATGAATGGATGAGCAGTAGATGGTTTGGATAGGTATGGGTGTCATTGCAATGACTATAATTTTGCATTCAGACTTGCATTCCACAAGGTTGTCTTCTTCAGGGCTGCTACACCTCCATCACGCCAATTATTGATATATTACCTCATAACGCGACAGATGATGGGCTTGCAATTATTTTGGAACATCTCATTAAGAAACCAGAGCGAAATTTGTTTTTCTGATTGAGCCCTGGTTTTAATTTTAAAAGGCGCCAGAAGAAGCTCTATTATAATCAATGCAATTAATTTAACCTTGGCGCCGCCGTGATAACAAACATCTACGGGTGGCTACGGAATCAAACTTCAAAAATTTCCTCGAATCACCCGAAGTTCAAAAAGACGTAGTAGAATTGAACTTGACCCATATTTCACCAAACTTCAGAGTACACCTTGAGGATTTTTGAACGCAACCAAGGTATCCGGGGTGTGAAGCGAAAGCTAAACAATGCCGTAAACGCAGTTGTTTGTATCGCTCGCAAGTAAGTACGTTTAAATATTTGATTGACCTCCAGAAGATGATGACTCGTGCCCCAGGGTGCACCCAGCAGGTGAATTCAATTGATCATTCTCACCTTCAGCACTATCAAGTATTATGGGTCTGGCGCTCGGTGTTCCCACCACATTTGGTTCACCGAACTTTTTATTGCGACGAGCAGGGGCCTAGACACCTTCAAGTTCAAAAATTATCATTTCGTTCCATTTATTTACACGAAAAACTACGCTAGGTTGTAAAATTTACGACGTTTTCTTGCTTGTCTAGCTAATTCTAATGTGTAAACTATAAAGAGATAAGGACTCGGAAAGGTCAAGATATGAACTTCAATGAGTTGAACGTTTTGGGGTTCAAGAAATTTTGTATTTATACGATTATGCAATAAAAAGCCAACAAATTGGTAAATAGGAATGCTTACATAAGAAAGATATCTTATCTTTTGAAAGTAAGATTTGCAGAAAAAAAAGGTTTTTATTTTATTGTTCCATGTGTCTTTCAAGGATTACAAGTAAAATCTGAATAATATATTTTTTTTAAAAATTTGTTTAATTATTTCACCGATTTTGAAAAAAATTTCAAATACTCAAAAAAAGAGGTTTACACTTATATATGTATAAAGAGTTCGGTATAATGAAAACCGAAATCTATTCCTCTAAAGATTTTTGTCATTCTTTTAGTACGGGAAGAAATAACAAGATTTTCTGTTTCCTTGGGTAAAACGAAATATTTTAATTAAATACATAATTATTTATTTTAAATACGAAATACTCTTTTTATGTGTATTTCGTCTTATTTTGGAGAGGAAAATAAAGTGAAAAACTATCCATGCAGCACGGAACATTAACTGCCGTGAACTTCATTCACTGAAAATCATTTAATTAAGCTCAATTTTTGTTTATTAAGATTTTTTTCAATAGGACATTTGGGACAGATATCTGCTGATAAATTACAATAAAATAAATAATATAAAGGTATATAGTAGCTTCGATAAATGATTATATAATATTACTTAGTGTTACTATTTAATTACACTGGTCGACAAAATTTAATATTTAATTTTTCCAACAACAAGTCATATATCACTTTTATAGGATTTTTCCGTAGATTACGAATATTTAAAAAAAAAATATTCTATCACGTCAACTTTTTGAAAAAAATAGGGTTAAAAAATACAAAATATCGTATTTCGGCCATTGTTAAAAATTCATTACAAAATAACGGAACGTGGAAAAAGCTCGTAACATGACTCAAAAGAAAGCGTGAATCCTTATCGATATATATAAAATAGCACTAATCTATAGCACTCTAAAGCGTCTTCGGGAATAAGATTTTCATGAGCGTGCGCAAGCAGTGATCTTCATTCATTTATCTATTGTATGAAGTAAGCGGCTTATGGAGAAAAGTGAATTCCTCCACGGAATATTTCGAAAAGTATTATAGCCTCTCGTTTTTTAATATAAGAAGTAAAGGTTCATGCTTTTATTTGAGCTACTTTACAAGCTCCTACAAGAATTCGTTATTTTTTAATTAATTTGCAAAAATGGCCAAAATACGGTTTTTTGTACTTTTCAAACCTATTTTTTTCAAACACGTGACGTGATAGGACATTTTCGTTTACGAATTCGTAATCTACGAAAAATTCCTAAAAAAATTATATAACACTTATTCTACTGCAAAATTGGTGTCGACCAGTGTTATCATTGAAATCTTCCACAATTCATTTTGTCTCAAAATTAATAAAATCAAAATGATACTCGTAAATGATTGATCAGCTCTGAATTATATTATAATTAAGTATACAAAAATAAATTCGAAGTGGATAAATTTGGAGTCTTATTCAAATATTTGCTAACAAGCAATATATAAAAAGATTGATTAATGGTTGCCTTCTCCATATTACACAACCTTGGACAGCTTTGTTTGATTTGAATAAAACTAATAGCACCTGATTAACTAATACCACCGGTTTTTTTCGGTGTAAAATTGACCAATAGAGGTTTCTTGTACTTAATTTCTTAGGTAAGCAGAACAACTATCACACATAACAACTACTAAATTATCAAGCAATTTTTATTAAGGCGTTACAGTCATAAAAGTCGAAAAATAATATTTTTTGTTGTAAATACAATATCTCGAAAATATATGTTTATAATTTTATGTTGATTTGAGCAAAATTGATGAAATTTACATTAAAACTGATACGATTAACTTGAAACTTTGTATAATTATTTTCAATATTATATAATGCAGAGTGTGATATTAAAAGGAGGATTTTATTTTTCCTTTCATAATATTTTTTTTAAATAATAGAAAACAAGAATTTTTTTCTGGTCAAAAGTGACTTTGTCGTAATTTTATTAAAAATTAAATTTTAGTTAAATTCTTCGCCTGCTGAGACTGCTCTAGGACATACTAAATAAATGCCCGCGGAGATTTTGGTTTTTTTTAGAAACTATCACCGCCATTAGAATTACGTCTATTTCTCAAAATATTTGTTAAGATTATTTTGTAGTAAAAATACAAACTTTGTACTACACTCAAAGAACTTTCATAAGTTTTTAATACTTTTTTCCAATTAATTTTGGTCAATAGGATGCGTCCTATTAATAAGTAATAGTTCGTATACATATTTGTATATATTCATGAGTTGGTTATCATATAAAAATTACGAAAACTCCACATTAACATAATATGTCATCCCATTAGTCTTTAATGTTAACCTGTTTAACTTAAATTGATATAATACTTCTAAGTAGGACATTGGAATATTAAATTTTGAAAAATAACATTTATTTGTACTTTATTAACCGTCAACTGCCATCGGATGTTTGGTATTACAACTTTGGATACAACTTTAGTAAAGACAGTAATTTTTTGTTCTGATATTCAGTGGAAAGCACAAGAATTTGTATATATAGTATATAAATGAAGATCAATATTTTGAACATATAAATATTAACTTTCACTATTAGTTTCACTTTCTTAAAGATTTTTTTAAATAAACTACATACTAAGTAAAAATAATAAATTTTAATTTAATTTATTTTTCATAAGAAAAAAAAGACGAAAAAATCACAAAAAAGCTAGGCCATGAGTTCATTAACAAATAATATAAAATTCTATTGGCTTGTTCTGGCAGAATTAAGATATATTAATAAAATGGATTTATTTAAACTTAAAGTTTTGACTATACATAGTCCTGCCATAAGTTCTGTCCCTTGCAAACATGCTAATAACTTTTGAATAAAACAATAACAATTCGAAATATTTATACGGTTTATTTCTTAATATCTATAGAATATTAAAAAAAAAAATATTATTCAAAATGTCCACCCTTGGCCTTGATGCACCTCTTCAAACGGTCCGGCCACTCATCTATCGCAGCACGCACCACTTCCAAAGGTATCGAGGCAGCCATTTTAATCAAATCGGCTTTCAAGGTCTCGATGTTTCGGTGTGGTTTAGAGCAGGCCTTCTGCTCTAACACATTCCACAGGCAGTAGTCCAATGGATTCAGATCTGGACTTCCCGAGGGCTAATCCTCAGCAGCAATAAAATCCGGTAAATTCAGCTGTAACCAGCGTTGCGTCGACTTCGCCTTGTGTGCTGGTGCTGAATCCTTTTGAAATATCCAGTGCTTCCCGGCGAACAAAGTTCCGCTTAAAGGCTTCATAACCTTATCCAAAATGTCGGTTTGGTAGTTGGCTGCACGCGTTTTTGCACCTTGTTCACAGAAATGCAGTTCTGTGATATCTTCGTAGGACACCCCCCACCAAACCATTACGGAAGCTGGATGATGACCTCTTTCCACCCTAGGGATCTTCTCAGACGCTTCTCGAGACGAATGAGCATAAACCTTGTCATTTTGGCGGTTAAACTTTTCTTGGACTGTGAAAATTTTTTCATCCGAAAAGAGGATATTTTCGTATCCACCATCAGCGTGCCGCCTTAACAACTCCTTCGCTCTCATGGCTCTGATCTGACGGAGAGATGCTGTGAGGCGTTGTCCTGTTCTTTTTCTGTAAGCTCCAAGTCTGAGGACGTCTTTGATGATGCGTGACATGGTCCTAGGTGGAATTTTCATTTCTCTAGCCATTATTTTCTGTTTCCGGAGAGGATTTCACCGAATTCTTTCAGCTACGGCTTAAACGGCTGCTGCAGTCCTCGTTTTGCGTGGGCGACCCTTTCTTGGCCTGTCATCTACTGACGACATCTCATTGTACCGTTGGATGGTCCGATAAACAAATTTCTTGGAAATTTTCAATAATTTTAGTAGATCGTAAATCTCTCCTGGCGACTTTTTACATTTATGTAATGCGATCACTGCTGTACGGTTTTCTTTGATACCCCAGTCCATGTTCATTGCACGACTTATCAAAACCAAATGAGTTGTTTTTAATAGTTCGGGATGTACTTAAACTACTACATAAAAAAGAACGATCAAGAGTTACCAGCATTTGTTTTAGCTGTGTTTTAAAAACAGGGACAGAACTTATGGCAAGACTATGTATAATGTGTGCAATCTGACTAGTTTAATGTTTTGCTGATTACACTGGTCGGCACCAATTTTGCCATAGAATAAATGTGATATCATTTTTTTAGGAATTTTCCGTAGATTACGAATTCGCAAACGTTTTTGAAAAAAATAGGTTTGAAAAGTACAATAGACCGTATTTTGGCCATTTTTGCAAATTAATTAAAAAATAAAGAATTCTTGTATTAGCTTGTGAAGTAGCTCAAATAAAAGCATGAACCTTTACTTCTTATATTAAGAAACGAGAGGCTATAATACTTTTCGAAATATTCCGTAGAATTCACTTTTCTCCATAAGCCGCTTACTTCATACAATAGATAAATGAATGAAGATCACTGCTTGCGCACGCTCATGAAAATCTTATTCCGGAAGACGCTTTATAAGTGCTATAGATTAGTGCTATTTTATATATATCGATAAGGATTCACGCTCTCTTTTGAGTCATGTTACAAGCTTTTTCCATGTTCCGTTGATTTTGTAATGAAATTTTAATAATGGCCGAAATACGATATTTTGTATTTTTCAACCCTATTTTTTTCAAAAATGTGATGTGATAGAATATTTTTGTTTACATATTCGTAATCTACGGGAAAAATCCTATAAAAATGATATATGACTTGTTGGAAAAATTAAATATTAAATTTTGCCGACCAGTGTTATTTATATAAGAATTTTTATTAATTTACGGCACCCCGGATAAATGTTTCGTAGTAGTAAGTGTGTAGTGCTTTATGGAAATTGAGTCCTGAAAGAGATTGTTTTGAGTCGAAAAAATAGAATCTTGCTTTTGTGGTGGGGATATTAAATGTATGTTATGACCCTGTAGTACAAAGGGGTTGCAAAGTTCAACTGGAGCTTTTTTAAATAAGAACTGGTCACCCAACAGAAGTATTGAATTATGAGAACCTCTTGAGTGCATTATTTATTTAAAAAACTTCATGAAGGTGTTTTAAATAATTGGAACAATCTCTTGTATCCTTCTTTTTGTAATATGAATAATCCAAATGATTTATTACTTTCTAAATCCTATTCGAGAATATTTTGGTTTTTCTCAGCGTTATTTTAAATAATTAGAACTTTTATGTAATGTAGAAAATACTTGGCTTGTTTTATACTTGTTTGCAGTTTTATCTATATAGAATAAGAATATACCTGAAATTTTTCGTGGTATCTAAGGTCCTCAGATTCGACTTCTAATTGAAGGCATTGAAAACCAATATGGAACTTAATAGGTATTTTGATTTACCATATTATGTTGTTATTTGAAAGACAAAATAGAAATTATAATCTGGAAATTTCTCTTTCTCAAAGCTGCATTTTCAGTGCTAAATGAGCACTAAATTCTAGAAAAACATGTGTACTTAATATTCTGTTTATAAATTTAGGTGTTAAAACCGAATACTCTTTGAGTATCAAAATTAAGTATTAGACTAATAGTAAATTAAAATTGATTTTCAATTCATTAGTAGTTTAAATAAAATTATAAGGACTGTATAAAAAAATAAAACTAGGAAAGCATGGATTTCTCATTGCAAAGGAAATCTTATAAATCTATGATATATTTCCTTTTGCTTTCTCATCCTCTCTGCATGTAAAAATTTCGGAATTTTAATGAGGCCTTTGTCATAGTGAAAATTTCGGAATTTTACTGAGGCCTTTTTATGATAAGTCATAGTGATAAAAGATCCAGAAGTAAACACCATGTTGATCATCTTACATAAACGAGGTTTTAATATTTAAAACTCTACAAGAATACCATTCTAAGCTTAAAATCATCTTTTATCTAAATAGTATAACTTGCTTACTACTTCTCGCTTGTATGAATAGCATAGTGCGATTGAAAAACCTGAGCACCTCTTAGGAGCTCTCATGTAGTTTTATCGTTATCGCGCGGCGGCAATGTCACCGTCTAATAAGCGACAAAATAACAAAGATAACCTTGTCCCAATTTGTGACTGGCTTAACGCCGCTGCTAAGCAACCATGCCCTACGACACCATAGTGGGAAAAAAAGCGTGTATTGTTTTAGTGCAAACACCCCGCTCACGGAATTGTTATAACAGAATCGCCGCGAAAAATTCGAAAAAAAAATGGAAATCATAATTGGGGTCCCCGAAGTGGTATCGAAGCGTGCCAAAGTCGCGTAGCCCTCATGCCGTGTCGCGGGGGTGGCTCAATAATTTAAGTTAAATATAAAATCATTGCTCTTTTATTTAGTGGTGTGTAAGTTGTTAAAGAATTTGAATCAATATTATTCAGACCGGTTAAATGAGTACCGTAAAATGATGCCTAGTGCCGGCGGCATACACCTGAAGTGCGAGTTGTGGAGGTGTGAAACGTAATCGGATGCTATGTTTGTACTGAAAACAATGACAACAGCAACAAAATATTATGTGAGTAGTATATACCTGTGGCGGGCAGGTGAAATGAAAAATGCGATCAATTGTTTGAGCCGAGTTTAGAGGTGCTACCGCAGAACGCCAAGGCTACCCCCTACCTGAAGACGCAACGATCGGTGGCGGATCGTGTCGCGTCTGCGCGCCACAATGGGTGCTTTACTTTAAGCACACATGAGTGATGCGTGGTGGTTTCGCCTTCTTTATTTATTTTTTTTATTTATTTACTTTGTATATATTTTTTTTTCGTTTAATAAATTGTTGTCAACCACCGAATTTCTGTGAATGAAGACACAAATCTATTTGGACATTGTATATAAGCGGAATCGGAGCACCGAGCCACAGCAGAGCGGATCGCGTGTCTCTGGTTGAAAGTATTCTTTGGCGCTTAGAACTTTTGCGAACGATTTTCGGTGGTTTTCTATTAAAATAAATATCGCTTCAGTGTAACATCGATTTTGGACTTAGTCGTGATTTGTAATTTATATAGGAAAGTGTTGTTGATCATCATGAACACCAAATTGGCTTTTGTATTCTTCGGGTTCTGGATCTGTCTATCGCAGGCTTTACCATCTTCTAGATTAACTGGACCATGTAATTGCGGTAGGTTTCTGCAAAATAAAATGATTTATTATGTTACTCTTCAACGAAATAAATCGAAAATAAGATACCTATATTTAACAAATCTCTGAGTGTATGAGATTTAAAAATTTTTTGGCAATATTGCGCCGTGCAAATGCGAATCGCGGGCTCCTCTTAAAAGTGGAAGAGATACAAGATTTCGGCTTTTCGTGTTTTTTGGGGAAATTTTTCTTATATTGATCACAACGGACTCTGTTGTGCCTCCGGAATGGCTAAAATGTGTAACGAGTGTGGGTGTTATGAAATATGTCTCTGGTGATGTAAGCCGGTGTTTTCTGAAATTGTGCTAAGACGACGACGACGGCTCTCTGTTTACTCTTGAAGACGTTTTTGTGTGAAGATCATTTCGAAGGTTTTTGGAAAGTGTTGCGAGTTTGTTGTATGATAATAAAAAAAAAATTTTTAAGTTGTGATTCGACTGTAGAAATTTATTTTTAAAAGTAAATTCGCAATGGCCTTGTTTTATTTTCTTAATAGTTTGCCTGCGAACAAATTAAATAAAAATATAGATAAGTAAATAAAACTAGAGAGATATACATTTTCAAAATTTACAGTCTTTTGAAAAATGTTTAATATGTTGTCTTGTGAATATTGTGAATGATGCCAAAAGACCATATACTTCAAATTAAGTTTGCATTCGTTTTGTTCATTAAAATTTGAATTTTTCAACTTCAAGTTGTGATTTTGTGATTTGAATTTCTAGCCTATAGAATAACCGCCGAAAACTCTATTAAAAATTGGAATACATTTTACATTCTATATTCATGTCGTCTATAATAGAAAAATTTCAAATTTATTATTTCGAAACTATATTTTTCAAAATAGTGGCAAGATAGAATTTTTGGATTTATGATCGTTATAGTTTTCTTTAAGATTTGGCAATAATAATAAGTATTAGTTTATTGTTAACTATTCAAATTGTCGAACATTCAAATATTATTTTTCATCCAATAGGGAATTAAACATATTTTTCTGCAAGTGTGATAAGCAATCCAAGCTTACAACTTAACATTTATCGGAGTTTAACATTCGTATATTAATGAAATTACTCCTAAATAAGTTATTTCTTAAAAATTCAGTGTAATCAAAAAAAAAAATTAAATTGAAAATCAGTTATTCTAAAAATTAAAATTGTAGGATAAACCAATTTTTTTAAAATAATACTAACTTTTTTAACACACACCCAACGAACCTGTTTGAGGTATCAATTGATAGAAAACTTTTTCTCTGTTCCAATGAGTATTCAACCACTTTCCACCCCAATTCCATCACAAGTTTCAAATTGTTAAATTTTAAAAACTGATAACATTGCCACTAATGTTTTCAAATTTTATTATTTTTATGTATAATATTATTATGTTGATGTTCATAATTCTAAATTAGCTGATTTAACGGCTAAATGCATTTATGTATGTATTGTACATATATAAAGACTGACAGTTAAATTTTTATCAGTTTTTTGTCTATATGGGTTTTCTAATTAAATATAACTCTTCATTTAATTTAACATGGTTTTTGGATAACATAGAATTCCTTTTTCTATAGATACGTATTTTTTTTTTTGCACGCTTTTCGAGGAACGAATATACCGTGTAAAAAAGAGTTGGGTGTATTTATAAACAATCAAATGTGGTATTTTTTAAAGCCATAATCTCAGTTTTGGAACAAAATAGGAAATAGTGAAACAATAAAATAATAATAAATTAATTACGTCAAAACTCAGTTCAAATATTTAAGTCTAAAGTCCATAAAGTTGAAATAAGACAATATATCATAAAAAGCTAAATATTTAAATAAATGTAAAGAAATTAAGCGATTCTCAAACAGTCAATAAAAAAGCGTACGCACTTGAGTGAGATAATCTTTTTCGCGTGGATGGATGCCCCTCGTTACACATTTCAACCTTGCTCTTGAAAGAGTTGCGATTTATGAGGTTTCAAGTGCGCCAACAATGCGCGGGGCAATAAACTTTCAAACATTCCCACGTTTTACAACGTTCGTCAGCAGGTCGCTATATTTGGATTTTTCATTTTTAATCTTTTTTCCAGTCTGCGGAGTGCGTGGAAGGTCAAATCGCATAGTTGGTGGCATGGTGGTTCAGCCGCACGATCATCCCTGGCTGGCAACTTTATGGCGACAAGGGAAATTTTACTGCGGCGCTACTGTGATTTCCGAAAATTTTCTGATTACTGCCGCCCATTGTGTGTATGGCTTTGAACATGGCGATATTCGAATTTATCTCGGAGGACATGAGATATCCAAGGATTATTCCGAAATAAGGAAGATAAAGCACGTTTATGAGCACGAGTACTTCGATGTTGTGTCCTTCAACAATGATATCGCTGTCATCGAATTGGACAAACCTCTTCAATTTGGGTCGAAGATACAGCCAGCTTGTTTACCAACTGGAGGTAGGATTATGTTCTAATTCTTTAATTTTCATATATGCAAATTTTAAACCTTAATGGTCACATATCATAATAATTTCACAAAGATCACACATGTGTCAACCAACCAACTTGGAAGATTTGCAGATTTGACATAACGTAATATTGAGTATTTTTTTCAGTGTGTTCTTTGAACATTAAAAATGCAATTTCCACTTTTACAGCCTTGTATATCAAAATTTTTAAAATTTTAATATTACCTTAGAAGTCAATGATGATATGATAGACTAACTTTAAGGGTTAATAATACTGTATTGGACTATTTAGAATTTAACTAATAATTTAGTTTTGTATTTGTCTACAAGGTTTTTATAGAAATTTACACTTTATTACAGAAACATCTGACTATTCTGGTTCGCTGACTTTAGTCGCTGGTTGGGGACGTACTGGAGAAAAAGAGAAACCTTCACGTGTTTTGAATTCTGTTGTCGTCCCTGTTTGGTCACAGCAGCAATGCGAAGATGCAGGCTATGGAAAACAAAGAATTACAAGTAATATGATGTGTGCTGGATACCACGACGGTGGAAAGGATTCTTGTCAGGTAATTAGAGTTTTCTTTATGCATTTTAATACCATTGGTAACTCCTAAATTTTGAAAAAAAAATTGAGACATATTTGGATGACTTCCTAAATCCTAATATTATTAACACCATCAGAAAATCACAAACCACCAGCTTATAAAAATGTATTGCGGTTTAAATTTTTGTCTCTTAAACTCAGATTTATAATTGTAGATGTACATATGTCTGATTTTTCTCAATTTTATTTTTACATAATTCAAATTTCTCTATAAAACTATTATTTATTTTCTATTAATTTTCAGGGTGATAGCGGTGGTCCAATGATTATAGAAGGACCAACAGGAAGTGTCGAAATAATCGGAGTAGTATCATGGGGCCGCGGTTGTGCGAGACCAAATCTTCCGGGCATCTACACAAGGCTTGTAAATTACCTACCTTGGATTAAAAACAAAATCAGTGGAGAATGTTTATGCTCACCAAAAACCGGAGATAGAACTAATTTTATTGAAAATTTAGCAAGAAGTTCCTAACGCCACTGGTACGTTATAACTAGCCAAATTTTGTTATTGAAGTCATATTCTAGTCAAAAATATAGTTGTTAACTTGTTTTTAAGAATTTAATTGTTAAAAAATAAATAAACTATTGAATTATTATTCTTCAGAGAAATTATGAAGATACATACAATATATATATATATGTGTTTTATTGATTGTGTTTATTAGTTATTGCCGGACAACTTAAACTTAACCAACCTAGTTGTACAGATTTTGAGAAAGGAGCCAATTTTAGGCATTTGTTTTGACGTTGTTTTTAAATAATTGAAGATTGGTTTTACTATGTATAGTACTCATATTAATTATTTTAGAAATTACAATAAGCACCAACAACAATATAGATTAATCACTAATATAGGTCAACAGAGATTTTTGGCAATGTTTACCCTCCTTTCTTAAGTAAAAGTACGAAATAAATCGGCAAAGTGGCTAATTTTCTAATTTTTTTAACTGAAGAAATATAAATTTTTGGGCAATTTTCCTTAATAACTGATTGATAAAGTTTAATTTAGTTAGCCTAACGATTTAGATAAGTGATCAAATCGTTTTGTCTAATTGGAAATAGAAAAATGTCATAATTCTGTTTTTTCAAACAACAAATTTCGCTGTTTTGGCCATTTCTTTAGGTTTATTATCTAATTTCATTTCACCTAATATATATTAGGCGAATTTACTATACATATTTTTTCCGTTCGTGGCTCTGATTAGATATGGAAAAACCTATTAGGGCTTCTCTGATCAGGCCCGGATTTAATATCTCGATCCTTTTCCTTAATACGGCACAAATTATTTTATCTTATCATGCCCTGATATGAGCATTTGGTTATAACCCTTTCAGAATCAGACCTATTTTTGTCTTTTCCAGCCCTGGTGTGATCTCCTGATTGCGGCCCTTTTAGAGTCAGCCCTAATTTATTTTATTTGGACCAGCTTTGTATCCATTTAGTTTAGTTGATCTACTGATGATTTTAAATATATCTCTTGATATAATTGTCAATCATGAAATGTTGTCAAGCAATAGCTCCAATCTTTTTCATTACTTATTGAGCTATTAGGGCCTGCTAAAATTATCTGGAACTTTTTTAATCAGGATCTGATGTGATAGTCTGGGAAGGACCGGATCTGTCAGATGGTTGCTTACCGGGCAGATATGGCGTTACATACCTGATTTTTGCCTTCTCAGGTTGTCTGATTACGGCCCTAGTAAATCTCAGGCTCTCTAGATCCGGCCCATTAATCTAGCCCTAGTTTTTTTTCTAGTCGGTTAAATTAAGTGTTAAATGAATATCTCATGCTTATATTTTAAGTCATATGATACATATCTAGGTTAAACTGATAGGTGCAAGATCTTTCATAGCTAAAAGATCATTTTTTTAGAAGAACTAAATACTTTTCTATTGTTCTTGATTTATACATGTACATAGTAGGGGTCTTAAAGATGATTAGGAGTGTAAAAATTCCGATTTTGATAGTGCTACGTTTTACGTCTTCGTCCAAAGCTGTGATAGAAGAATGGGCCAGGAATCTACAGTACATACACTGGGAAAACTTCCCTGGGATCCGGCAAGCTAAAGAGCTCGTCAGACCCTATACCTACACTGAAATGAATGCTTTGAGTAAAGCGGATCTCAGACTGTTGGTAGGTTACCTAACTGGCCACCATGGGCTAAGATACCACCTATATAAAATAGGTCTGTCAAATGAGAAGGATTGTAGTCTGTGTCTTGAAGACGACGAAACTACATCACACATTTTGTGTGCTTGTCCGGCTTTAGCACGGTTAAGAAGAAAGATCTTCGGCCAAGGCTGAAGCTCGTTCATCTTCTGTAAAAGACCTTTTGGCGTTCCTTAGGGTAGCAGATCGTCTTTTACTGTAAAGGCGCTTCGGCACAAAAGACCGTCTGGTCGCAGTGCCCACCATGAGGGTCACCCCTAACAATAATAATAATAATAATACACAAAACAAAACAAGTTGCTTTGGGTTCATATTCATCCATTCATCTTTTAGAACAACTTCCTTGCCATAGAAAATAAGAAATAAAATTATTTTTATTTATTTATATAAATGCATTGAAAGTAATGCTATTATGATAGAATTAGACAAAAACTATATACCATATACTAAGCAAAAAAATCTCCTTGACAATGTTTCTTCATAGTTGTGTCAAAATAGGCCCAATATTTAACACCTTCTGAGATATGAAATAAAAACACAAAGTAAATAGGAAGTTGATGTTAAAAATTTTGCAGATGCAAAAAATACCAATTACTTTCGACTCGAATCTCTGAAGTTGAAAAAAACGTTTAAAATTCTCAACATGCCGGAGCATTAGTGAAAACGGAACTCTTCGTTGCTAGTAATCCATCTATTCATCCCATCAAAAGTAATCGCCAAAAATTCACCGAACACGCTGACCCCAATTTATTTGCATAATAAAGTAAATTAAATCATAAATCAGCAAGACATTGAGTTCCATCGGGCGAACCGCTGAGCCATTGAAAATTGAAAAAACGCGATCTTCAAAGTACAAAAATGAAGTACCCCTAAAACACGGAATTAGATTTGTGAAGCGATTTTTTTCGGAGAAAGCATTTATAACCGTCGCGTCGTCTTGAAGTACCGCGCGCACTTAACTGAAGAAACCATCGTTTCTTAAAGATCACATCTTTTGCTGTATATGCCGTAAGTTGGCTTTTGTATTTTTCTGCGAGATGGTTCAAGTTGCACCTTTTTGGCTATCGCGAAATCTTTAATTTCCTTCTGGTGATAGATCAATCGAACGGAAGGTTGCCCTGTTGCGTGGGACATGAAATAACTGGCTTCGGATCGCAACGTGAAGAGGTGGAAAAAAGGTGAGCGATACCGAGCCACGCCACGCCGCGAATGCACAGTACGGCCCGGCGTGACGCGGCGGTGAATGATTCGGCTTCAGTAAATGAACTCAGCTGAGAGCTAATCGACTGACGGACACAATGACCACAGTCGCCCGAGTGCATGTCTTCTACTATAAAACTTTCGCTTGCATACCAACGGAAACAGTGAAAGTATTAATTAGGTTGAATGCAACAGCGTCTTTCAAGCGGAATTTTTGAATCTTGAGGTAATAAAAGATATATATAAAATTAATATTATTAAAAAAAAAAAAACTTTTAATGATACCATAATATTGTGTTGTCATCAAAACTACAGGTGTATGCAAAATTTCTGCCTATTTCGAAAACGGGAACTGGTCCAAAATTGATTTGGAAGATTTGTAGCAGATAGACAGACAACAAAACAAGTTAATTTAAAGCTTTTCAAAAGGATGATTTTGTAACGACACAGATGTCGTAGGAGTATGAAGATTAAATAAAAAATTTCACAATAAACCACTGCGAATCGTTTGTTTTTATCATGGAGATATAAATAGATTGAACATCTATAGTTTTATATGGAACCAGTACGATTGATTGCAAGTTAAAATCTCTAACCCCTTGGGTACATTTGAGAGCTAACACTCGTAATGAACTTGTTTCTCTACCCTCTAAAAAATATATGTAATATAATATACCACAATTTTCTTTTTTTAATTTCTGCAATTATTGTTTATAATGTAGACTTTGCGATTCTAAATCGTCATTCGAATTCAGAAAATATGTGTACGTGTACGTTATTGCTCATTTTAGATTAGTTAGTGTCAGTTGCAACAGAAGAAACAATTCTAGTATTTCTTGCTTCTTCCGTCCTCTTAATACTTTGTACGAGTGTAGTATATCATTGAAAAAAATTAATTCTTACATAAAATGTTGATGGAAATGTTGATGATGTTTCCGAGATGGAAGATTGGAAGTAATTCTGCAAGAATCTTGAATATAACCAAAAATTCAATTTTTTTTATTATTAGATGAATTTGTGTAGTGTTATAGGTATAATATAATACAAAAGTAGACTGTTGTAAGTTTTTTAACTGAAAAGTTATTTCTTTTGTTTATTTTGCAGAATTTTGGATATTAGCTTACAAAAAAATATGTAAAATATAAGCAAAATATTAAAAGCGCCTTCGAAAGTTTGTATATGAATTTTTTATTGCTGTTGATAAATGGTTTTAATGCTTTTAATAACTCTGAATGAATTTTGATAGTGTTAGGCTGCTTTAAAAGTGCCTCTTCTTTTACACTAGATAAAGTATTTTGGAAATAAGCTCCATCAAAATTCGTTTTTATATATTTGTCTGGAAGACGAAAATTTTTTTAAATTAAGGAAATTTGTCTGGGTTGTATTAAAGCTATTTTTATATTTTGAAAAGTTAGAGTTATTAAGAAAAGGATAAAAATGTCCTCTTTTAAAGAAATATGGCAACCAGTTAGTGTTCTGAATTAAAAATCTAGAATTCAATATCGTACGGAATGATGAAATAATATTCCAAATTTTATTTAATTCAGTTCATAAGTTTTTGAGTAACTCTGTGAATTTAAAGACAAACAGTTGGCCAAAATGGTATCGCTAATAGGGTTTCGTTTTGATGGAATTTTAATAAAGACCGCACGTGCATTATGTATTCCACGATTCAGAAAGTTACGTCCGGAAACCAGTCCGTTTTTAACTAATTTTAAATCAAAAAAAAAAGTGTTATGTCTCACTAATTTGCACGTTTCTCTCTGACTACCCGCCCTTTCGGAAAAAGAATTTTCCAGAAGTCTACAGAAATTTAAAAATTATACCAAACTGTTCAATGACTCTAATTTCATGCGTAAAAAGTTAGTATAGTGGCAGCAAGTGGCTGATTTCTTTCCACGGTCAAGGTCCAGTACACATCTTTTCGGTGACACTGGCTGGACCACTACCATTATCAGAAAACAACAATCTCCTCCGTCCGATAGACTCCATCGTCGCGGGTACGGTGACTAGCGTAGATCAGCGGCGGAATTCCCCAGAGGAGCAGTAGACAAATATCAGCTGCAAGAACCGATTCATTAACATCTTAGCGCGATATTAGCAGCAATTAAACATTTTCCTCGCGTATCGCAATTTTCGCATGGTTCCTTTGACTTTCCGTTCGATGAGGTGATAAACCAGTTCTCTGTTGCTCCGTTGAAAAAGTGAAAATCTCGTGTCATTAGCATCGAGTGAAAGAGAAATTAAACACAAAAGAAGGTACCATCTGTGAGCATTTCTTATTATGACTAAAAATTTTTTCGAACATCTTCGTGATTTGCGAACAGTGAGATTTTGAAGATGTGATGACGGTTTCTGGCAGGGCCACTTATTCCACATTTTGGCCGCGCATTTTCTGAGTGTGTCAAAAAGCTTTCGACCTCGAAAGCAAAAAAAAAAAATTCATTTGAATTGTTCTGCAAAAGAAAGTGCTATACACAAAAATGTCTACTAGACTCTTCTATCGCGTAATCTAAAAAGACAATTTGTTTTTTTTTTTTGCTATAGTCTATCCGGGCGCGCAATTACAAGTTTGCGGCTTTCTCGTTTTTCTTTGAATGAAATCGGGTTCGTCGCTTGAGTCTTTTGTTTTGCTAGTGGTGCAAGTGACATATTTTGTGGTTAATCCAATTTTTCATTAGTCCCATTTTGGTTTCGATTGCATTACGAATACTTTCACAGGACGGATCACCTCAGATATTTATAATTGAAAAAAGCAAACACTCTCTCGAGATATTACATCAGGCGCGGGTCGATGATTACAGGTGCGT
The DNA here is from genome assembly GCA_949715965.1 of Dysmachus trigonus. Classification (NCBI taxonomy): domain Eukaryota; kingdom Metazoa; phylum Arthropoda; class Insecta; order Diptera; family Asilidae; genus Dysmachus; species Dysmachus trigonus. The sequence continues at coordinate 89,758,858 of OX454320.1, forward strand.
GCGCAAATTGTGAGAAGAAAATTAAGAAAAAAAGTGAATAAAAAAAAATATTTTTTTTTTAACTAAGAAACTTTCATCAATCAAAGCGTAATGTGGTCATATTTCGCGCTTAGTTCGTTTTGAACTCGCCAGCTGGGTGGATTAGAGGCTATTTTAAGAAATCATGTGAGAAAAAGTGCTCGGAGCTGGTGTTAAATATAAGCGAATGCTATAATATATTATTTCCCTACTTAGAATATAAATATTAATGAATTCGAATATAATGAAGTGAGCTATAAAACAGAGAGTTTAAATGTGTCAACTAAACAATAAAAGAAAAGCTTTTTTAATTCACCAAATTAATTTTTTACACAAATTTTAGCAGTTTAAAGAATAAAAAGTAGTGAAAATTATTGATTTTAGTAAAGAGAGTTGTGAGACATTTGCTATTTTTGTATAAAGTTAATTCGAAATGCGGAGAATTTTATGTTGCATTGCTGTGATTTATATTGAGATTTGCTTAGTGCAAGCCTTTCGAAATTCGACCGAAAGTCCAGGGAATTCAAATGTGACTCTTGAAAATAGTGCAAGAAGTGGAAATCGGACAGGAAGATTTTGGTTTGATGCAATTTTTAGAATAGGAACAGATTTCTCGACATTTTTGGACTATGATGAGGGTGACGAGGACTTGGACTATGATTCGACTTCGAGTAATGTAAGGACTTGTGATTGCGGTAGGTATAGGTAATAAGTTTGTCTAATATTTATTATTAGATTTAAGTTCATCATTGTGAGCCAATACTGGCTTACAGTAATAATTTTGATAAATTATTCATTAATTTAGTGACCTTTCCATACGATTTTGGAATAAAAAACCGTATTTACCAGTTGAGATTATGTCGTGTCGACGATTAATTCATTTCTGCCATTATCCTACACATAATAGATTTTTTTTTATTATATAATGGATTTATTTATTATAGGATCTTATTTATGATTTAACACTGGTGGAAACTAATTTCGGTTGGAGAATGCGGTCCTTAGTGTGTTATATATATATATTAGGGTGCTTTTTTTTCCGCAACCATTTTTTTTTTTAGTCCCACCTCGAAATTTTGTGGCAAATACCTAAACAAAAATTCCCTGAAAATTGGAGCCCTTAATATTAATATTAAGTACTAGACCAAGGCGTATAAAGATTTCCCATATAAAATACACGTAAACTTTGATTATTTTTCTTCAAAACTCTACAGCTCAGAGGCATTTTATGGTATAATCTTGATCAATGGTAGGGTTTCTTCAGAATTGAATGCTCTACAAAAGTGTCCATTGCGGTGTAATTCTAACACCCACCAGCGAGGTAGTATGGGTCACTAACCCCAATTTTTCCATGAAATTCTCGCTTTTTACCCCTATCTTGTAAACAACAAGAGGTACAGAAAAAGTGAATATGACAAACTTGTCGCAAATTCAATTTCCTCCAAAAAGTTCTGTACACCAAATCGCTTACATCGATATTTCTTGAGATATTGGGCTTTGAAGTTGAGGTAGTGTTTCTACAATTTAGCTCAATAATCCATGAAAATTCCACACTACCTCAACTTCAAAGCCCAATATCTCAAGAAATATCGATGTTAGCGATTTGGTGTTTACAACTTTTTTGTTGGAAATTGTATTTCCTACAAGTTTGTCATATTTACTTTCTCTATACCTCTTGTTGGTTACGAGTTAGGGGTAAAAAGCGAGAATTTCTTGAAAAAATTGGGGTTAGTGACCCGTACTACCTCGCTGGTGGGAGTTAGGGTTACACCGCAATGGACACTTTTGTAGAGCATTCAATTCTGAAGTAACCCTACCATTGATCAAGATTATACCATAAAATGCCTCTGAGCTGTAGAGTTTTGAAGAAAAATAATCAAAGTTTACGTGTATTTTATATGGGAAATCTTTATACGCCTTGGTCTAGTACTTAATATTAATATTAAGGGCTCCAATTTTCAGGGAATTTTTGCTTAGGTATTTGCCACAAAACTTCGAGGTGGGACTAAAAAAAAAAATTGTCGCGTAAAAAGAAGCACTCTATATATAATATGATTGAGTATTTCACTTTCAAAATAGACAACATTAATTCAAATTCTTAACCTAAAGAACTGGTTCCCGATTTGTTTATTTTTGTTATATTAAATGTTTTAAAAAACGGCCAAACCAAAATTACTCTTTACTTTTGCGAAGTGTTTCTGAATTTGTATAGTATCTATGTAACTTGCACATTCTAACAAAATTTGAATTTTTGGAATTGGAAATTGACAACTAACGATTATAAAATTTTTGTTTTATAGGGAGAACCAGTAGTTAGTTTGGATTCTTAGCTATTCTCATGATATTGAAGATTTTTTATTTATATGCTTAAATTATTTTTTGTGTTTGAAAAAATAAGCGCTTTTTTTATCAGAACCATTTACTGAACTAAGCAAATACAAAAAAAAGTGTTATTGTTCAAATAAATTCTTGTTAGATTAAGGAAAGTCAAGCGATATGAAGAAGAAGAAAATATTTTAATTTTTACTAGATTTTTGCCTAATATTTATACCCACGGATAATCTCAAAAATTAGTGGACAGCTTGGAATAATCTTTTCATCGGTTCAAAGCAAATTTAAAGCATATGTTCGTAGGCTTTATTTTATTACTTAAACATTTGCCATTAGTTGTCAGGTAGAAAAATATAAAATCATTGATGTCAAATAACTTTAAATCAATTTTAACACAAATCCCCATTGATAAATAAAGGGCTGGGCTACGACTTATGAAGGGAAAGTCCGTACTAATAAGAGTGTAGGACACATGTTCAGACTTTTTCGGTAAATTTGAGCACACTCTGCTGTCATATTTTCATCAAGATTCAAAGAAAACATTAAAAAAGAAACTTTCAACAACAAAAGATTAAAAAATCGGAATATCACGTATTTTGTACTACAAATTAAATGACCGCAGATTTCATTCAAGGCCGACTTTAGATTTTGCAAGTTTATCAACTTCTGACACATACGCTCCAACTTCATTCTGTTTATACTGTTGTCTCGACTTCTGCGTGGATAAATCGTACCGCGTGCCCTCAATAGTGATGAACAGAATCGGTATTGGTCTCGGTCTTGCAGAAAGTCTAAGACCGAGACCAAAGCCAATACTATATCTTAGTAGCAAGATCAAGACCAAGAATCGATTTTCAAGACCGTCTTAGTGCCCTAGACTAAACCCATATTTGTTAGATTTGACTCTACATTTGAAAGCATTCTACAGTTTTTGAGACATTGAAATTCAAAATTTAATTTTATATACGGGCTAAATATAACTTAAAAACGGTAAAATTATTGAAATTTAAAGCATAAGTGTAATTAATAAACTCAGATAATGATATAGGACATTTTACTAGTAAAAATTCTTACCAAATATGGTACAAATTACCAATCTACGTGATTATTCATTCAAATTCAAAAAAAAAAAAAATATAGTGTACCTTTTTAAGACTAAATTATTCATTCAAAAATCGACTTTATGATTTTTTCAAGTACGTTTGATAAACAGTTTTGATAAAATGAATTTTACATAGCTGATTTTTATTTTAGAACGTTGAAAATAATATACCATAAAATATTTACTGACAACTGAGATATTCTTTTAGCCGTTCCATATCTAATCTACTTCTAATGCAGAAAGAAATAATTATTCAAATCGGTCTAACAGTTTTTAAGATTACCTCTTATATCATGAGCAAAAAAATTCATTTTGTCACAGCTTGGAAGTCTAGATAATAAAACATATAATATCATAATTTCAAGAATATTGTTGTTTCATTAACATAATCTAAATATTAATATTAAAAAATTATTAACTGGTCCATTAATATGTCCCCGACTGTAAACAAGCCTCAGTGATCATACTTAACTTGCATATCTTTAGGAACCGACCATAATTCATTTTTGCCTAAATATTTTCCAGAGTGTGGATCATCGAACGAAGAAATTCGGATAGTTGGGGGCAAGCCAACAGGCGTAAACCAGTACCCGTGGATGGCGCGAATCGTTTACGATGGGAAATTTCATTGTGGAGGAACTCTGCTCACAAAAGATTACGTAATGACCGCAGCGCATTGTGTGAAGCGGCTGAGAAGATCCAAGATCAGAATAATTCTGGGTGATCACGATCAATACATAACAACAGAGACTAGGGCCATTCAGCGGGCAGTTACATCGATTGTGAAACATAGAAAATTCGATCCGGACACATATAACAACGATATTGCTCTGCTGAGACTAAGAAAGCCAGTTGTCTTTTCGAAAACGATCAAGCCGGTGTGTCTGCCGAGATTTAACTATGATCCAGCAGGTGAGTAAAATCGCTATAAAGATGGTATTTTTTTTTGAAAAGATAATTTTCAGGAAGGATCGGGACTGTTGTTGGCTGGGGGCGAACATCGGAAGGTGGAGAGCTACCTGCAAAAGTTAATTATGTGAAAGTGCCTATTCTAACGATCACCGAATGCAGAAATCAGAAATATAAAAGTTCGAGGATCACACCAAGTATGCTTTGCGCTGGAAAGCCAAACATGGACTCCTGCCAAGGGGACAGTGGGGGTCCTCTTTTGCTGTCCAATGGATATAAATTCCATATAGTTGGTATAGTATCCTGGGGAGTTGGATGTGGTCGTGATGGATACCCGGGTGTATATACAAGAGTTAGCAAATTCATACCATGGATTAAAGCGAATTTGGACCGGACGTGTTTGTGTACCTAGAAAAATAAAAAAAATAAAAATTATACCAGATCTTCAAATAGGCTTTTATTATGTCTATATTGCAATTTGCGTCTGGAAACTTTCCAAATTCGCAACACCTTTAAGCATTGGTATCTGAATACTAACTAAGCGTGAAATTACTGGCGACCTTTCCAAATTGCAATAACTTCACTCCAGAAATGAAGGTGGAAAAGATTGTTAAAAAAATGTTAAAACACTTCAAGTTTCCCTGCACTCTACGCATATTAATTTTAGCAGTTGTTTAGATCGGTTTCGCCTGATGCAAGTAAGCAAGTAGAAACCCACTGGAGGTTGCTACCAACATGGTATGTATGTAATTGGCGGGAAAAGTGAAAGAAATCGTAACGAGCTTATTAATGCGTCATCATAATAAGTGGTTTGTTTTAGTGGTCGTTATTGCGAAAAGTCCAGATTGTGCCAGAGAAATTAAACGTAAGAAAAAAAGAATAAAGAAATCTTTCCCTCGATTACTGACGGACCATGGTAAAGGTTAAATAGACACAAAATGTAGTTCCGGTTTGGATTTTCTTGCAAAACAAAATAAAAGCAAAAAAGGTAAACGATAATTATAATGAACTTTGGGGAAAATTTTACTGCCTGTAGCTAATCGATAGAATTCGAAATTATCGATTTAGAAGATTGGCGAGACCAACGAGAAAGAAAATGGCTCTATCACGGCTTATTAAATTGCCACTTATTTCACTAGCAGTATGAAGCTTCTTCTGTGGAAGTCAAATGAATGCCCGTAAAAGAAAGAGGTAACGACGATCGTCTGCTTCGAGTTCGCATCCCTGCGCGGCAGCAAGTGAAGCATTGAGGCATATATAAGATATTTTGCTAGCAGTAGCCTATACAGCGGTAACGGTAGTCTGACAGCATTTTCACAGCGAAGCTGCTGCATTGGTAATGTTGTTACATAATGAGCAGATAGTGCTCGAAGATAGGAAAAGCCGAGAAAGAGCGCATAGTGTCTCACGCTGTCGATGAAAGGGAGAATATAGTATGACGTGCCAGCACGAAGCAGTCAGTCAAGGTGAGTTCTTGATCTTCACTGCTTCACTCCTTCCAGCACACCATCCGAAGACGGTGTCGAGAAATCGGGGGCCGGCTGATGGACATGATTACTTTTAAATTGATGACTCAAATGGGCCACAGTCTCATAAAAGGCTTCATAAAGTGAATGGTGGTGGGTTCGTCGTCAACGTCACGGAAGGATAGGTCCGATATTTTAAGAAGGAAGTGTTTTTCGTCTTAAGACACTCATTTGTTGGTTCGTGGGAAAGTTGTTAATATTATTAGAACGGTAGCTATTCGACCGTTACAGACATTTTTCTTTTATGATATTATTTATGAAGAAAACGTTGAATGGTTTGATTTCCTGTATTTGATTTTTGCTGCATACGATTTGTTTGTTTTTTGTTTTCGTAAGTAAGTTGTGAATCAATCAGTTCCGTCGAGATAGTTACGGAAGTCCGGGCAGAATGTCAAAGTACAAAAAACACACAAATTAAAGTATATCAATTTCATTCATCAAGGCCTCCATTATATATATTATATCTTCATAATAATTAACTTAATGTATACTCTCCAGTTACTACTGAGATTACTATTACTCAATTTTTCGGAATATATGTAGTATACGTCTTTCAGGAAAAAATATTTATTTAAAATAACGCTTTTATAAATATTTTAACCCTTTCATTTATTACCCATATCAAGGGAGTTGTGATGAAAAAGATCATCTACCATCTTGGAGCGTCCGCCATTTTGGATTTAGAAAGATATTAGATATACTATATTACATTGTCACTGGACTTATACACATTAGTACAATTTCAAAGCTCTAGCTTGATTAGAACTAGTCGAAATTTTGATTGCAAGATTTGCCCTAGACAGAGAAAGTGAGTTAATAAACATGTAAGTGATCATAATATTATAATTTCCCAATCTTTGAGCTACACTTCATCATATCATGGAAGTCGAAAGCTAGACAGTTTTCTTAGCGAGACACTTTCAAATGGCATTTTATATGTAAAAAAATTGTTTCGGTTAGGAAAATGTTATTAATAATGGCAAGGCTAGGAAATTCGGGTACCCTCAGGAGCTCGGAGTAACTTGCCCCGGTTCCTCTCGTCTAGCGACGAGCCTGGAGTCAAATTTAGTATTATTTATCAAATCTTTCGAATTGATTACGTTCTTGATTCTATTGACCTCCGTTGTTTCTCAGGGAAGGCATTTGGGACCTCTTATTTTCTTGTTATTTATAAATGGCCCGTTTCACACTGCCTCATGACCACATCGTATTCTGTTTTGAGTTGCGAAGTTGAGATTGTAAATTAATAGGAGTGTTCGGGAAAGAAAATGTACTTGGTTTTCACGAATTGTATTACTGGTGGTCGTAGGAAGGTAGGCCGACTGTCGAACATCCCTTAATATCTTTTTATAGCTACCCTGTGCTTAGGGCTATCTGAAAATGCTTGAGTTTGTTCCTAAATATATAAGCCATGGTAAATATTGTCGTAAAAAACAACCGACGATGGGCCAGTACTTTGAATTTTTGAAGGGGAAATATGTTTCCGAACTACATTTGTTTCGCGGCTTTACAATTTTACTCCTGCGGTCGCTGGCTCGCAGGCAAATGAATGAAAACAGACAGACTCATGTTCGAACGTTTTTAGAAAACACCCGCTGTGTTGCCCGTGAAGAATTACGGCTCCAAACGTGCCAATGACATTCTTTCCGTTCTTACTTACTGTCAATGTCTTATGTGTGCAGATGATTAAAAAATCGATTTGAATATTAAATGTCTACTGGATAGTGATAATCTGCAGAATGACTTAAACGATTTGTCTGCATGGTGCATTACAAATAACTTACATCTTAATGTCTATCCTTTTATCGTTATGTCTCCTTATGCCAATGTCTATCCTTTTATCGTTATGTCTCGCCCATTACTTTTATGCTATAGGTGCAAACAATTCGTTAAGGTAAATGAGAAAAGAGAATGCAAGAGAGAGAGGAATTCGTTTATTGCATTAGGACATTGAAATGCCTGCGTGTATTGATGCTTGTAAGAAGGGATATTATTAGTTATCAAATCCAATGTCTTTTTAATTTGTCTCAAATAAGCTTATATACACCTCCTCGTGACCTTTTTTATGCTCCTTATCGTAGGGTAGACTATATTTACAATGAGCCTATCATTCCTTGTTTAAGAAAGACGAACTCTGTGAGCAGAAACGTTGACTTTTTTTGCAACTAGAGATTATTTTAAGAGTTATTTAATTTTCAAAGTTATGATCTCTGGTATTTTGACGATTAGTGGTACATTTAGAATGTTAAATAGTCTATAAATTCCTTAAACTTGACTGATGAAATAATAATAAGTAAGTATTTAGGTTAAAAATTTTCAAAAAATTATCAAAATAATCTGAATACATCTGAAAATAAAATAAAAGAAGAATTATTGAATAAACCGAAATCTTTATGGAAATATAACAATAAATGTGCCCGCGCGTCATGAGTCTGTTCGGAGGAGAAGAAAGTAAGAAATATTTCCTCCTAAAATTTTTTACGCGTTTTTTTCGAAACAACTTTCTTCGATGCAGATCGCCACGATAACTCGGCGGCTTTTCAATACTTTTTGCGTGATTTGTTTGTTTTTTCTATAACCATCTGGAGCCATTTTTTCGATAAATTTGTTCATATAAATTTTTATAAGCAAAGTAATATTTTTGAGTTTAAACTTTCTAAGTATTCGAAATTAAAAAAACATCTTGCTCCACGGGTTATAACTACAAGTTTACCTAACTAAAACAGTGTTGAACACAAATCAATCAACAGGGAAAAAATTTAACAGGACGACAAAAAGGCCAATAAATTATGTATACAGTAGTAACATATATTTCCAAAAAATTTTTGTAAAATGGATATTTTCGGCTGTGGTAGAGGTATGTTTAAGGAAACATTTTAATTTGCTAGGTTTAAAAATTAGCAATTTTTTCAGAAAAACTAATATAATTGAATTTTTTCAGTTTTTTAGTTATGGTCGATTTGCAATTTGAAGATTTTCAGAGGTCCATAGATAAAGGTACACTTAACACTTAGCCGACCGATCGGGGAGATCTCCCCATTTTAAAATAAGTTGGTGCACAACTTTTATGTTTTTTATAAACAATATGTGAAATCGTTTAACGAAATTGTTACCGTAAATAAATATATATATACTTCTTAAAAAGTTTTCAGACTCATTTTATTTCAAATAGTGAGTATCATTCGCGTTATGAAAAAAGTGCGGTGGAAATCGAACAGTTCACTGTAATGCGTGCGGTCGGCTAAGTGTTAAAATATATAAATTCATGGAAAAAACGACAACTGTCATATTATATGCCGGAAAGTGACATCCAATAAATTTTTGTTTAGCCAACCACTGAGGACATGGATACTGAGGAGTGAGTTGGCGAAATTCTTTATTTACTAACAAGGAAGGTATCCCGACGTGTCACTGCCGATTTTGTTGCTACTGAAGTATGTTATTCTACTACTCTATTTGGGGGTATATATATTGTATATACCATATATCATGAGCTAGTACACTCTTATTTGGGGGTAGTTTGCACCTTGAATATCTATATATATATATATATAAATGAACCCCTATTTCTGTTGGTCACGCAATAACTTGAGAACGACTTTACCGATTTCATTCAATTTTTTTTTTAAATTTTTCTAATACTTTGTAGATGGTTCTTACGGAAAGAAAAATTAAGAAAATTGCGCAGAAAATTGAATAATTTCAGAAAACTTAACGATTATTTTAACTTCGCAAGTTAGACCGTTCGCGCGTTCTCGATTTCAACGGATTTTAATGAAAATTAGTACAATTATTGTATTGAGGTCACTGATTTTGATTATTATAACAATTTACAAATCCAAAATTGCAGACCCAATATGTCGACCAAGATTTCTCAATTCTAACGGCTTTTAATGAAAATTAGTACAATAATTGTTTTTGGGTTACTGATTTTGAATATTATCAAAATATCCAAATCCAAGATGGCCGATCCAACATTATGACTAAAATGTCTTGATTACAACGGATTTTAATGAAAATTATAACAATGATTATTCTTATTGAACTAATTTAAAACATTACCAAAACTTCCAAATCCAAGATGGCAGATCCAACATGGCGATTAAAATGTCTCAATTACAGCGGATTTTAATGAAAATTAGTACAATGGTTATTCTGAGGCAACTAATTTAGAATATTATCGAGATTTCCAAATCCAAGATTGTGACCAACAATTTTTCGATTTTAACGGATTTTAAAGGAAATTAGTACTATAATTATTCTGAGGCCACTAATTTGAATGTTATCAAAATTTCCAAATTCAAGATGGCGGATCCAACACGGTGACCAAAATGCCTCGATTTATTTAATGCCACTAATTTTAAATATTATCAAGATTTGGATATTCAAGATGGCGGATCCATAAAGGGGTTTTCGGGTTGAATCAATTTCTAGGATATAACAAACTAGGACATTTGAGAAGTCCTTAATTAGTAAGTATTTACCCAACGACGTCGGATGAAACCGGGTAATTTTCCAATATTTGTGAAGTGTAAAACGGTTTACTTAATATTAAACAACGTGTAAGTTTGTTCAATAAATTAATTAGGGATATGAAACGGAAACACTGTTTTCTTATATTAATGATATTATTTGTAGAAACATGCGAAAAGAAAGAACACGATCAAATATTGGTCGACACACAGGGCATATTGAAAATGTACCGGAAAGGGCAGTACAACATCTGCTGGGTCAGCTAGTACATATATATTTTTTATGATAAGTGTGAGAAAAACTGTATCATACTCAATTCACATCAAATAGGCCATACAATTTTAAAAAATACAATTCTCCATAGTAGCCTATCGTTCAAATGTCTAGAACTATTAGTCTTTTATTTTTTTTTTAAAGCGACAAGCGCGTCTTTTCATTACAAGCCATTAAAAATTCAAAGTTAAATCGTAAATTAGTTATGGATATGTCGGAAGATCATAAGATCCGTAGAAAGAATGGGGAAATTGTAATGGACGCTTTGAAAAACCTTCAAGAGCCAGCAACTCTGACGAATGTTGTAAGATTTGTTGCAGAGACACAACAGGTAAGAGTCTTTGAATTTATTTTCCTTTGAATTCTAAATTCTTCGAAATTGCATAAACAAAAAATCTTTACTTATTAGCTAAGTCCTTCGACTATTAAAGAACCAATCAAGGAAGTGCTCGCGAAAGGCGTTGAATATGGGTTTCTTCAAAAATCTGGCGCTAAGTATAGTGTGGATGCCCCAGAGACTTTTGGATCTGAAGAAGATGAGGAGCTAGAAGTCGGCGATGCTGACGAAGATGAGCCAGAGGATCGATCTCGACGTCGTGGTCGTAGGGGCCGTAGCCGATCTAGAAAGAGAGGTCGCAGTCGTAGTCGCAGCCGAAGGAGACGAAGACGATAGTTTATTTAATGTCATATATATATGTATATATTTTTTTTTTATACGTTTGTTGATTATTATTTGAAAAATTTTTGGTTTTTCAATTTATTTGCGGCGAAAATATGTATGTGTAGGTTAATAATTTAACCCATCGAAATAAAAGTAGTGTTAACATCAATGAAATATTTTAAAGTTGGGAGTGCATCGAATTCCTTCAAACCATTCTATTTTTGTGAAAAAGTAAGAAATTAATAAATTTCATATTTTTTTCTAACATTTCTAATCTAATTTATTATAAGAAGAAAAAATTATAAATGGAATATTTGTTGGTCAAGCTTCAAATGTGAAAAATAAAAAAATGTTGCATCGTGCATGTGTTAGGTTTCAAAACAACATAAAATACCTAAACTTGGATCCGCGCCTGATTTCGAAAGTGGATTTAGGGCCCTATTATGGAAATCGATTTCGGTCGACTCGACTAGCGAAGACACTAATTTCCGAAATCAACTTCCATAATAGGGCCCTTAATAAATTTCGAAAACGAATGATTCACGGGTCAGATATTTTCAATTCGAGTGAAATTGAATATCGATTTCAAATTTTCACCCTTATTCTTCATTCCGACGGAACTGAAATCCGTTCGGGATGTAGGATATTCAAAAGCAGGCTGGCACTGTCAGAAAACTCGACAATTGCTAAACGTTTAAAATGTTCCAGCCTGCTTTCAAATTTCCTACATTCCGAACGGATTTCAATTCCGTCGGAATGAAGAATAGGGTTGTTTATTTCGATTGAAGTTACAAACTGTTTAAAATAAAATTTTCCTATAAAAAATTTCTATTATAAGTAAAGTTTTCATTTTCTGGATATGACACAATATAAAAATCATTTTTCTTAAGACGGGATTTAAAAAAAAAACTGCATTATGAATAAGTGGGAGCAACTAATCTGGATATCGTACATAATCCATTTGAAAGATTTAAAAAAAAATACAGTAACAGTTCTCCTGGATTTTTCCAAGATTGCAGCATAATTTCCCAATGTAATCTCTTCAAAATTCCAAACATGATCCATGCACGATCACCTTGAGTTCGCTCTCAGACTTGCGCCGTTTTCCACGGCATTCCAGACATCCCCAAGACGCCAAGCGTTTTCTTATTTCCAGCGATTCATTCTCTGAGCGTGGCTTAAAAGTCTTAAAAAATATACCTGAAGATCAAGTGTGATCAGTGGCCTCCAAGACACCTAGTGGTATCGTCGTCTGCAGAGTCTCCTTGAACTTGGCACTTCTTTGCCGTACATATCATCGAGAATTGATCGTATTATATCTGCTTGTTTTTATTTGATCGTCTATTTACTATCTGCTGATCTTGATATCTTTCACGTGATCTTGTAAAAATAAACGAAAGATAAATCTCTTTGGTCGCGTGTGATAAAAAAATATGTGTTGACAAACAAGTGGTAGACACGTAAATTAATCTTGAAAAATTAATAGCTGAATTAAATTGTTTCATTGTGGTTTCTTTTTTTTTTTTGTGTTTCATAAAATAAAGAACCGAGAAACAAGAAGAGTTTGAAGTTTGGTAGTAGAACGTTGCAACTATGTGGCTACAGTTGTACTTACTTTTCTTGTTTTCAACTTCATATACTATTCTTGGGGAGCCTCAATCGATTATCCCTGGGAAATATGAAGCTTACTTGCAGCAGCAAAAAGGATTAGAAAATGCCGGAAATCCGATTAAAAACTTTCTTGGTGCTTGGAATCGAGATAGACAATCGCCGCCGCCTATTCATGATACGCCATCTAGCAGTTGCAAATGCCGTAAGTAATAATTGTTTTAATAAATTTATTGAACCATAATTTTAATAACTGAGCATTGCACGACGTTTTATAAATGTCTAATTTAGAAGTTTTAAATAAGAATGAAAGTTATTATTTCGATTACCCGAGTAAAAACGAATGGTGGTTGCACCACGGCCGCACCACGATTGCACGGTTTCTAGGAGGCAATACTCATATAATAATTCAGTGTTTTTGAAAAATACAGCGACATTACAGCTGCATGGAGTAGAAATAATTTGTTAAACATTTTAACGGCTACATGCTCGGCCGTATGAGGGCCGAACTTGAGCACAAACGATAACGACCGCAGCCGATGTGCCACGGCCGAACCAATTTATATGCATAAATTAGTTCTCCTGATGGTACGGCCATGTTAGCTGTTAAATGGCGGAGCTACGAACTACAAGTCCCACTTTTTATATATTTTATAGTGCGACCGTCGCGCGGCTGTTGTGCGGCCTTGGTGCGGCCGTCGTGCTGTCTTAGTGTGACCGTCGTGCGAAAATTTTCAAAGTTTTATACTTTACATACGAAATTTCTTTAAATTCTTGGGCCTTGGTCTATTTATACCCCAAGGTTTTACAAATAAAAAATTCTATGTTATGTCTTATATAAAACGTCATGAAAATCCAGTTTTTTTAAAATTAAGAAATATCCGTATATAAAAAAAAAGAATGAATGAAAAATACCGTTCCATTAAGAACCAGATATTCTTTTGTTACTAAACAAAATTTTCTTCAGTTCAACGAACCGAAATGTTGGTAATGCACTAAACATCTGCTTTTAGATAACTGATTACATATCTAAGAAAGTGGATCAATGGTTGTGCCTCTTCTGAACCAAAAGTAATGAGAATAATGATTGCTCCGATATCGGCCAAATAGAACCAAGTGTTCAACTAACGAGGTTGAAAAGAAGTCTTGAAATTTAAAATTTATGTCTTTATAGAAAAGAAGAAACGAGTTAATTTCACTTTTCTTCATGTAGATCGTTCGTTTTCTAAAAATTAAAAATGTGTATCTAACTTTTGCTGCTCGAGTATACATGTATACAATTTTAATTGCTTTTTCAACATTAAGTGAGAATTTTTTCAAAACTCGCTACTACACGCTTTTTCAAAAATTGATCAAAACATGATATCATGAATAAGCTGTTAAGAAAAAAATGTAAAATGCATTAAATAAAAGATGCAGTTGGTACCATGATCAAAAAGAAAGGGCACTTTTGACCCTACAGTGCAATCTGTTTTCCGATTGTATTATTATTTTTTTGTTGGATTAGTAGAACTAGAACCTTCATTGACTTTCTTTGTAATTTGTGGCGTCATACATTGCCATTAGCAGTAATCACAGCGTTATGTTAACATCATCGTCTCATCTGTCCAATTGACTGACCAAAATACTTTGAATGGTTCATGTCCTCTGCTAACTCACTAATGGTCAATTTGCGTTTTTCGGCCAATAATTGTTAATTTCATTGATGTTATTATCAGCTGATGACGTCGATGGCCACTTGAAAATCTTTGTTCGCCTCTGAGAATCGTCGCCAAAACACTTCTGCAACAGTTGCAAACTTTTCGGACCATTAATTTCATTTTGAACACCAAATTTAATGCAAATTCGTTGTTCAATTCTGATGTCCATTTAAACAAAATGCAAACAAATCGAAGAGACGCAAAATGATGATGTTAACAAAACGCCGTGATTACTTAAATTTACATTGACGCCACAAATTACAGAGAATCTTAATGAATGTTCTGCCAAACAACAAAATACCTACTATAATCGGACAACAAATGCCACTGTACGGTCCAAAATCCCCTTTCTTTATGATCATGATAGTACATGTGGTTTCTTTGATTTTTTTCCATTTTAGTCCATTTATTGAAGGAAATGAATGGTTGATATTTTTCTTTATGTCTGCTTGTTTACTAATTTAATCTAATATTTTATTTATTCATATATGTGGAATTTTCTTAAAATAATAAAGAAAATAATGATGATAAAAACAGATCTAAGAAGTTGAACATTCGATACCTAGCAAGTTACATATTCAACATAAGTTGGTGTCTTTCAGACCACGGGTCGGTATTTAAAGGTTAATTATTTTAAAGAGTGCTAAGGGTTTTTTTTTAAAGAGTGCCCATATTCCGAATTTAAATAAAGCATATAAAAATTGAGCAAGATAATTTTTTTAACATTTATTATTTAAATTCAATTTCGGGCGGCTGTCAATTACATACATCCTATTAGCCTAATTTGTGACCACTTTTTTTAGTATTTGAGGCCGTTAAACCACAATAACATGTGTTATGTTTACTTCCAATGCGTCAATCGAATCTGGCTTATCAGCGTAGACCAGAAACGTCACACATCCCAACAAAAAATTAGTTCGGCGGTGCCAAATTACACGATCTTGGTGGTCAATTGACAAACCCATTTCTTGAAAAAAAAATTTCGCCAAATTGACTTTTCAATAATTCGATTGTTTGGTCGTGTGGTAAATAGCGCCGTCCTGTTGAAACCATAAGTTGTCAAGATGAATTCTTGCCAACTCAATTGGATCTTGTAAGCCTTAAGGCCAAGATCCTTACGGTAAAGTTTTCTAAATTGTGGACGGACAAAGTCCAAGTACTTGTGAACGAATGCGAATCGACAAATTACGGTTTTCAGCAACATTGGCTTCAACAGCTGCGATATTTTCTTCAGAACGCACTGATTTCCTTTTTGAATTCAGGTTAGAAAACTAAATTTTGAAAAATGGGAAAAGCTAATATAATTTTAAGCATACACTCCTCAAGAACTGGATGGACAGCTGATCAATATACGTACAACTTCAAATCTGTACATATACAAGTATAGAAGACGTCAGCAAAGGAATGTCTTCACCTTTTTTCTTCTTCTTTTTTTTCGTCTCGACGAATGGAAGTTGAATAGAAATTCCCTCTGCATATAAAAGAAGCCATTAGCTTAATTGATGCGAACTTGGAGATGCGTCTGAACCAGTTTCTTTCCCTTGGACCTCGAATCTGTATACAAAATTGCATCTCGCCGACGACGACGGCGGCAGTAAAACAAGTAATTTAGGTTCACGTGTTCGCTATATGGTATATGCTATACATAAGCATATATTCTAATTTGCAATTCAGATACCATTCACCATTGCGGACTGCATTATTCATCCGGCACGCCACCTTTCTTTTTTCCTTTCATTTTCACCCGTTCTGCAGAAAATATTCCGATCAGGCTCAACATCGGTGATTTCCATGATCTTCAAAAACCTTGTTTTTTCGTTTTTTTTTCGCTTTTACGTGAAACGGCATATGGCCCGGGCTTTATACAGTTTTTTATTTTGATATTTTTAGAGTAACCATTGCTTTCTTGAGAGCTTCATCTTGTGCCCTCCATATTCCTCGAACTGCAACCGAGGAACCCTGTTTTTCATGTTGACGAAAAAGAATTGCTTTTTGTTTTTGAGGAGTTGAATGCCCTAAATATGTTCTTATGCGCGGTGGCACAGAACAAGAAAATTTTTTGGACATTGTTTTGCTTTCTTATCACCTGGAATGTGTCTTTTTTTTATTTTATTAAAAATTTATGCATATTATAACTGTTTACAGGGTGCGGAGAAAGAAACGATGAATCACGTATTGTAGGTGGAAATGTTGCTGGCGTCAACGAATTCCCATGGATGGCACGTCTCAGCTATTTCAATCGATTTTACTGCGGTGGGACACTGATAAATGATCGTTACGTTCTTACAGCAGCGCATTGCGTCAAAGGGTAAGTATTCAAAATTTCTGACTATTTTTCGGCTAAATTTAATTAAATCGAACAGTCCGGATAAACAATAAAATAAGAATGGAAAGTTTTGAAGAATCCTGTTTTCTATAAAGGTTTTCAGATTTAGTGATAAAATTAATCAAGAATGAAAAAGTAGCCATCTGACCTTCCTGGACAGAATTCCTGCCAGTTTTTTTGAACTTGAAATTTTAATCGTTTTTCGATATATTTTGCTGTTTTGCTCTGTTTTAGTGGTTTGACAAAAATAAACGTCTGACCTTTCAGTCTTAGTAACACCCCTTAATTTCCTCCAGACAGTAAATTTTCTTGCCAGAGGACATATTTTTGATCTCTAAAGTGGTTTTTAGTCCACTTTTAAATATTCATAAAAATTTGTTGTCTTTCTAAAACTCGTTTAATGTCCCAAAAACTTTTCACAGATGTCTTTTATATTTTTTAGTTTTTGCACATTCTCTTAATTTGATTATTTTTGCAAAAATTACGATAACCAGCAGGCAAAAGCTTTCTGCATGAGTTAAAATGAATTTAAAGAAGCAAACAAAAATATTTTGATTCAAGGCAGTGACATCTTAATCTGGATAAAAAAACAGATTTGCATATTCACCAGCAAACTCATCTTAAAAGGTGACTAATTCTGTACTATGAGGACTGAAATGTTTATATAAAATATTTCTTCGTCCTCATTATTCCAACATAGAAATCTATTAAATTGAATTGAAGCGGGTAAACGGTTAGGTCCACAAATGCACACATAAGGTTTTGTAAGTTGAGACAAAGTAAAGTAACTTCACGAATTCATGCATGATTGGCTGATTGAACACTTTTCTAAGCAAGTTGGGCTAATTGGAATTCGTGAGGTGCACGATCTAATTTCTTTTGACGGTGCAGATTGGGTCTAGCGGTTTTGATGAGCTAATGAAAGAATGACTTTTAAATTGAACGATTGCAAAAATGAACTTCAAAAAGGAAATTGCAATCTGAAGATATTTTGAATGGTGTCTTTAGAAGAGTGTGACATACATCGAACACTGACCTGTATCTTGAAATGAAATCTTTTAGAAAGTACGAATTGATTTTGTGTTAGGATTCTATATTATTTCAATGAAAATATATGTATATAATTATTTCAATTAGATTTTACGAGTTATTCGAGTTATTTTTAACAAATAAGTTTCTATCAACGTTTGGCACTTGGAAGAGAAAGTACAATCATTGATTTTGTGCTAGATTTATAAAGAAACTGATAAGAACATTGATATTCTGTTGTTACGTGGGAATTTAGGGAATATAGTCAAAAACTGTTCTTAACCTTTAAAGTAGACCACAAATGCTCAATCGGATTTAGAACTGTTGATTGGAGCAGGACAATCAAAAAAGCTTGTAGTGTTTTTCCATTCCTTGTCTTTTTGCCCGAGATGTGTGGCAGATGGCATTGTCCTGTTGAAATTTGGTGGAGACTTCGGGCACATTTATATATTATTGATTCATGCGACTGTCACAAACGAAGATTTCGCCCACGTTGTGGCTAACGACAACGTTGCACCTAATATTCAAATGAGTTAAATTGATTTTTCCGTATAAAGCAATAACGTACCTGAAAATATGTATGACTCATTAGACCAGAAATACTCTCTTTCTTCGTCCATTGTCGTCCAGCTCAGACAACGTTTTTATCTACGATTTCTAAGACAGGATTGAATTAAATTCCGATCCTCATGTCCTAAAGACATTCTTTTTCTGTCCGATTTTGACCTGTTCTAATGGAAACCAGTGATCTCAAAATGTTTACAAGTTTGCTCAACAGCACCACGTGAACATTTTACAATTCTCGCAATATGCCTCTGCGATATGTTTTTATAAAAATTATTATATATAAATAAATTATTCATATTTTGGGTAGGTACATACCTATAGTACATGCCAACTAATTTAGAACTACATACATATATTATATATAGTCCATTTGGAAACTGTTAGTTGTCAAAATGCTTTTTGTTTATAAATAATACTTAATACAAAGTTTTTTGTATATTGCTAAAACTGTAAATATATAATATTTAATATTAAACATTTACGGATTTCCTTATTTTATGGAAATTTGTTTAAATAAAAGTCATATTTCAGTCACCTTTTGACCATAACCGATGCTTGATGAAAACAAACAAAAGATGAACTAATTAATGTAAATCAAGCAAGAAAACAAATCATTTTGATTTGATTTCTCTGGCGGTTAAAAAAAATACTTAATTACTTTTTTCAATAATGCTGATTAGTGGCCGCCAACAAGATAAAAGATTTCGTATAATTTCATTGATTAAAAATTCCGACTTCCCCTGATCCATGATGTAGCAATTTTATACAGGAACAGTATTTCAGTTCAACAGTTTCAATTTCAGTGTCAACCATGACAACGCTAATTTTGATCTTTTGTTGATAGCTTTCGAACGATCAAAGAAGTGAGTTTCATAAAATGTGGGAATGTTGCTTCACTTTTTCATAATTTTTAATATGTAACTGAAATTTAATGTATAAAATAATATTTTATGTTATATAATTTACGTCTAAAAAGCTAAGTAAATTAAAAAAGTTACTAGTTCAGTAATTAATTTTTTTTCAGAATATTTAATTAAATTTGTGTTCGAAAATCGTTTTTGATTTTGATAATTATATGTACAAGATTAGCTTACTATAACAAGGTTGCCCCATTTTTCGCTATGCACAAATAAAATACACTCATTTTGCAAAAAATATTCCATGACCTATGTTAACTGCGGACAAAGAAAGTAGATTTCAAAATATTCAACATGTTCTGAATAAATAATAAAAACGATGCAAATAATGAAGCAAACAAATTGCAAGTTACAAAAGCTGCTTCAGTAAATATTATTTAGGATGCGATTGAGAATTTTCTGTTCAGCATCTGTATAAATAATTTTTTGGCCAAGTGTTATCTCATGGTAGAAAAGGGGAGAAAATAAATACGAGCAGTACAATTAAGTTTTGGCTTCCAAATATTTGAATTTAAATAGAGCAAATATACTATAACACATTAACAACAATAATATAACAATTTCTCAGACTTGTCTAAGATAAAAGATTCCATAGATATTGGCATTTAATTAATTTTTTTGAAATTTTCTTTTACATCATCTATAAAATTCTGCAATTCTCATTAACAGCTTAGTTATGACGAAGAATAGCAGAAAAGGTAATACGTTAAATATTGTTTAATTGCTTCTTAAGTTAGTGGCACTCCTTTTCCAGACTTAGAACATCTTATGAACCGAAGAGTATAATTTTATGATCATATGGCTGATCATTGAAGGTGTTTTTACAACATATCATAATAAAATTATGACAGTTGATTGAACTCAGAAGCTAGTTGTTAATCAGTTATGACTGGAGTTGGTAATAAATTTTTTATGACAGTTGAAAGATCTTCACTTTCATTGAAATTTCATTATGACGGTCATTCAATTAAAATAGATAATTAATTAATAATTGTGAAAAGTCTTTAAAGAGAGGAGAATTTCGCGCAAAATGTTCAATAAAAATAGCAACAAAAAATCATCAGTAATATGATTGGCTGCCAAAATCCGATAATTATTGAAACATTGTTTCTACAGAAGTAATATTTTTTTTTTTTGTAAACCAATTAATCAAAGTAATACTTTTGTATAATGAGAATTGTCTCCTTTTCTGTGTTAGTGGAAATAGTGAAATAGTGGAAATTTTAATTAATGCACGTTAAGTAATTGTTAATTTGCATGAAATGAGTTTCAATTTTTAATGCTTGTCACTGTAGAAATGGGCATGATAATTAGCTTAGTGAGGATTTTCGTTAGTTGAAAAAATCTCATTATAATAAATTTGATCACAGAGTCAAATTCAAAGAAGTAGCCATAGAGAAATTCTAAAATTTGAAATCAAACTTGTTTTTGTTTTTTCAACTTTCTTAAAATGGGTCTGGTCAAAGAATAATACATCCAATTGTTTCTAATGTTAAGAAATAAACCTAGAGATGTAAGAGGCTGCAGGTGTGTTGTACATGCACATGTGGAATCGAGTGCACTAGAACTCAAATTGGCATTATTCGAAGGAATCCATAACTTTACACTGTAGTTCAGGATCGGAGCATCGCAACGTAAATTCGAAGCTAACAGGTCCGATTCCTACATCTGTTCGTCGCAGTGTTTTTTGATAATTCAACAAATTGAGTTTATTATACTATATGTTCGTGGAAAAATGAAAATACTGATTACTAATTAATTTTTCATTATCACTTTTCTTTGTGTTTTGGCTAGTTTCCATTAGTTGTGATTTGTGTTCTGTACAAATTCACTTACTGAAAGGCATTTAAAGGCAAAAGTCTGATCGATTATTAAATGTCCAATAGGCCTCGTCGACTGAATTAATTCCATCATATTGTTCCAAACGGAACTTGAATAACAAGGCGGTTTTAACATTTTTAAATAGTCTTATCTTGTTTATTTACTACAGATATGTTTAGGTTAAAATTAGAAGCAAAAATAGTTAAACCGCGAAATTAGTTGTTTGAACAAGTTTATTTTTTGAGTATACAATTTACTTTATTTAGAAATATATCTGCATATAAAACTAAAAATGCAAAACGTTTTTTACACCTTTTATTAAAATTCTATATAAAAAAAATTATGAAAATTTTATTTATTCATGTTTCTTGAATGATTTAAATAACAGAAGTGGGATAATAGCTGTTACTCACAAGGAAACGTTCTCAGGTGTATCTCACCGATTTTGATGAAATTGAAATATGTTACAGACAGATAAGAGACACGTATTTTTTTTATCTGCGGATACGCACATTTAGGGGGTGAAAACCACCCCTAAAACTTGCCTCCAAAAACAGTTTTTCCTAAATATTTCAAGTTCTAACGAAACTTTTCGAATGAAATAAAATGGAAATGATGTCTCATAAATATATGTACTAACCTTTTGTAAGTAATCCGGTTCCCGTGGGTGGCAACCCTTATTTTGTATTGCAGAAAAACGATTTTTTATATTTTTGCGTCACAAAAAACCACAGTTTTAGTTAAAAATCATTGAACAATATTTTTTTACATACGATTTTGAAAAATAAAGTTGACGTGTTTTTGGGTTTTTTTACAAAAAAAAAGCTTCTCAAAGGGTAAACAACCCCTAGCACTAATACGTAAATGATGTATATTCTTTCAGACATCAGTTTTTTTTTGTGAAAACCAGTATTAAAAGGTTTTGGGAGTCGCTGATTACGAATCTGATGTTAAATTTAAAAAATTCAAAATGGCAGATCCAACATGGCGGACAAACTTTTGAAAATACACCAATTTTTATAAAAAAAAAAAAAACAATAAATAAAAGTGCCCACTAAATGTGCGTATCCGCAGATAAAAAAAAAACGGGTCTCTTATTTTTCGATACTCTATAACATGTTTCAATTTCATCAAAATCGGTGAGACACACCTGAGAACGTTTCCTTGTCAGTTGAATCTAAAGTTATAGATATTTTTAAGATAGGTCACAGTAAAAGGTGGTGAAATTAAAGAATAAGATTATAAAAATAGCTCACATTTCCGGAAGTGATTAACGAAATATTTGATAAATCATTTGAAAAATCAATAATTAAAAGTATTTCGTCAATTTCACTTTCTGAATGTTGTTAAAAATTAGGAACGAGTTTCCGTTGTTAGTAGGAAGAAACACGTTTATTTTGAAAAATTATCGCCCTTCACATCATAAACTGATAAAAACCAGACGTCGTTGCCGGTCGTCACTACAAAAGTTTGAAAGTGCGGGATTAAAATGATTTTGCTTGGTATATATGTATAATAACGCAGGTAATTCGGTGAATGAAATATGTAGATCCACATTATCGTGATGTGACCCAGATTATTGCAATTCAAAGAATTTTGAAACAATAACGAAGGAACTTTCCATGGATATAGCTTGACATAGGCAAATCTCTACCCCATTAAAAAACCGATGATGGTTCCTCTGTCAGCGATAAGAAAACTTTCTTAGTCTGAGGCCCAGGTGGAGGAAGAAGGAAAAAGAAATTAATAAAGAAAAGTGCGCGCACTTTAACCAATGGCCAGGCACTTTAGATGCAAGATAGGTGCCATTTACATCCCGATCACGTTCCACCAAATGACTCTTAGTCTTAGCTCTTGGCCTCTGCCGCGCGGTATGCTTCGTTTGCCCTTCTAGGGAATTTCTGTTTGCATCTTCGTAGAGGCTGCTTGGCTACATTCTTGATGCCGAAGCGTGCTGAACGAACGGCCAATCTATGTTGCGGCTATGCTTTCGGACTTAGAAGTAATACAATTCTTAAGGCTGCCAATTCATTACTTCAGTCACTTCTCGGAAATGTTTTGACTAAAAACACACATCTTCTTCTTTTGCAGGTTTATGTGGTTCATGATCAAGGTAACATTCGGCGAACATGATCGGTGCAAAGACGCTGTACGGCCAGAAACACGTTTCGTGCTCCGCGCCTTCACGCAACAGTTCAGCTTCGCGAATTTCGACAATGACATAGCGCTGCTGCGCCTAAACGACCGAGTTCCAATAACTGACTTCATCCGGCCGATTTGTCTTCCAACGAACAGAGGTAAGGCGAATTTTGATCGCCAAATATGAAACCGATCACCTGCTGTGATCGCGGAGTGATTTGATTGATGATCACTGCGAAGATTTTAAGGCGTCTCCCTTCATGTGATTTTTTTCCAGGTAATAATTATGTGTCAACGAAGGCTGTCGCCACCGGCTGGGGTACACTAAAGGAAGATGGCAAACCGTCGTGTATTCTTCAGGAGGTCGAAGTTCCAGTTTTGGCGAACGATATTTGCGTCCAAGATACAAATTATACAAGCAAGATGATCACAGACAACATGATGTGCGCGGGATATCCTGGAGTTGGACAGAGAGATTCTTGTCAGGTAAAATTCCACCTTTATTTGAATATACGATGTAATATAAAGGGTGGCCATCGGCTGGTTTCTTTTTAAAAATGCTATGAAATAAGCACTGCTCAATATTTTTCACAGTTTGTTTATTAATTGAAAAGAGTAAAGCTTCCGATTAGTTATGGAATATGATTTCATATAAATAGCTGCCTCGACATCGTGCCAATCAAATTTTGATGATTTGGGTTCTTATTTCACAAATAGCTTGATCAATATAGTGCTTAAAAGTATCTAGGTCGTTTCTGGATTGTCAGCATAATTTTAATGGCATCCCATAAAAAAAAAGTCCAGCAGCATCAAATAGCATATTTAAAAAGAAAGCAACAGACGGCCTACCCTTTTATATAGTAGAATTTTCTACTTAGAAGCATGATGATTTGAAAAAATATATTAAATATATAACATTCTTGATCGTGACCCTAAACAATTTTTCTTAGAAGGAAATTAACGATAACCTTACAAAGAATAAGTCTACTGCTAAAACTGTATACTTTAAATATACTTTTTAACATACAGGGTGACTCAGGTGGCCCTCTGATCGCAATGCGTCCAGACAAACGATACGAACAAATTGGAATTGTGTCATGGGGCAATGGCTGTGCTCGTCCCCACTATCCTGGAGTTTATACCCGAATTACACGGTACTTGGATTGGATACTGGACAACTCTAAAGACGGTTGCTTCTGCAGAGAGTGACCACGACCAAGAGCCAACAAGAACGACAGAACGAACCATGCGGAAGCTGTTCCAAAACTTCTCCATTAGTGATGTAGTCATTAAGTAGATGTATCTATAGCTGTAAATTATTCCTCAAGGCGCATTTAATATTATCGCAATATTGCAAGAAAATAAAATCGAAGAAATTGAGAGAGAGTTCTTTCCCGTTTATGGCACCTCTTTTCCTGGTTTTAGATAAACCATCCACTGTTCTGGTCTAATAGAAAATTTTAGATTTCTTCTTGGATTGATGGGAAAATCATGTATCACATAACTTCCATCGAAATTACACATTGCACATTGCATTCCAACTGAATCTTCCAAGTTGGGCAATCTCGCTCGAGTGTTTTACTGCATAATATAAGGAAGTCTTGTACATTGTTGGAGGTAGAACATCGGTGAAGGTATGCTAATAAATTTCAATTAAAACAGCAGAAAACAGTTGCAACTGGTCCCGCTGGAGTGCAGCAGCCACTCATTCAGCGAAATCAGCTGGACACGGGAAACGTGACGCGCCTGTTTTGTGGCCCCAAGGAGCTTGTTGTCGGCTCGGTGTCAAGACACTGGTCTCCGGCGACGCGCGGTCAGTTCTCGGCCGTAATGGGACAGGGAAGCGTTACGCGCTGGCTCCTAATGGAACACGAACGATATCCAGATCTGCGGAGTTCTGGAGTGGTGCAGCAGGTTTGCTTTGCGTGCAGTTACCACGATATGAGGTTGTTGCTGCAGTTGTGAAAATCTTGAAATTCTTCTTGAAGCCGGTTTTCGTGGAGCTTCACGATTCTTTCAATTTCCGACTGGGAAGAGTTTGTAAACAAATGGGTCATTCTGAAAAAAAGAAGATGTTTTGTAAGTTGGTTTTAAGTTTTTGGAAACGCGCATTAACCGTGTGGCGACTTAATGTAATATTACGTAAATGTCGCAGTAGGCATGCGAAGAAAGAAGTAAATGAATCATATTTTGTAGGTAAGTTTTAAAAATGAGATTTTGGGCTTGTTCGGAATATTACATGTGTTTGCACCTATGTACATATATATTGCAAGAAATTCATAGTTCACTGGAACGCGAGCGGTAAGTTCGGAAGAACCCGTATCATGATTCGTTTTTCTTACTTTCTAGAGCACTCTAAGAAACTGAGTATTTTTAGCCAAGCAATAAGTTTTCATATAAAATTAGTGTGCTCTGAATAAAAGTTCTCGATTTACGCACGTTAACTCCTCGTCAAAGAGTTAACGTGCGTAGTTGCAAGAAAACCGATAATTTTTATATATAATCACTCAAAAAAGTATTGGAACACCTTATTACGAAATATGATTGTTACAAAAAAACACAATTAACAAGTAACAATATTTTATTACAGAAATGCATTCTTATCGTGTGTAGCGTAATTCTAAAATGAAAAGGTCGTATTCACACACAACTAACACTAGATTGCCGGAGCGAGTCAATTTCACTCATTTAATATTTTGTTAGAGTTATGAAATGTATATAAATACTAATTCCTTTCCCCTCCCCACTCTTTCTAAAACTCCATATGTGCTATACCTACTATATTTTGATGGATGTGAATCAAATTGACTCATTAAATATTTTTAAAGTTGGATATTTAATATTATGAAATTAATTTGTTGCAATTCTTTTTTGTTGAAAGCTTTTATAAAAATTTTGACAAAAAAATTTTTCGTCTTCTTCCATTTCGATTTGTGGCATCGGAAACAATAGTAACACAAAAAAATGTATAAAATTTTTTTTTTTTTGAAGGATTTTTGCGTACTAAGATAATTTCAGAATTTATTTCTTAGATTTATTTATGTAAATGTAAATAATTATTTAAGATTTAGATAAGGGTTGCTATTATGGTAAAAATTCGAAGAGATCTTGAATTGCGAAGAAAATGATCCACATAAGAGAAAACCAATCAAATATCGAAGATCATGAAGCCAAAAATACTCTAATATACAGAATATTGAAAAACAGTTGAATTGTCAAGTTCAAGTATCATTCAAAAGAGATAAAATTAAGGGCGTCTGTGCTAAATGAATTAAAAGTCTGCGAAAAATGTATTTCAAGGTACTAGTTCCCTGTAGAATAGCACAAACTAGGCATTTAAACTTTATTTTCTTTTTCAGCTTCTTTATTATAAATCTAACTAGATCTTTTTTTATTCGAATATTTAAGTCTTGAAGTTGATAGAAAAAAATTCTTTTTTCTTTTTTTAGTACTTTATTATATATATAGAGGGCTCTCAAAAATGAGCAGTCCAAAAAAAGAGGGTTCCATGGCGGACACTCAATCTCAGAAACGGCAAGTCCGAAACAAAAAAAAACAAAAAACATGTTAAAAAGGAAGATATTTTATGAGACAATTCACCACAATTAGTAAAAAATTCGTTAAAAAAAAATGGCGGATATTTGAAAAAAAATTTGAAAAAATCGCATTTTTGCTCGCTTTGTTTGGTTTGCAAATATGTTTTTTATCAACTTTTTCGGAATTTTCTGGTGAATTGCCCTACAATAGACCTTAACAAGCCAAACGCTATAAGGTTTATTTAAATCGGTTCAGCCAATCCGGAGATTGGCTGTCCGCCGTTTTGAAAAATGTAGTTTCGAGATAGACGCGTTTAAAGTTTTTTTACGATATATTTACGTGTGTATAGTCAAAAATTAGCGCACACTAAAACTGCTGTAACTCTTCGATTTTTTTGAATTTCTTTGTAAAACTTTAGCAGATGATTTCTGAAGGTATAAGGAATCATAAACAGAATGCAAAAAGAAATTTGTTGGAAAATGTTGAGGGAACTAGTACCTTAAAAACAGGATATGTGTATAAATATTGTTTTGAATACATTGTCTTTAAAATAATCCTTTTTTTTTAACTCCTATTTTAATATTTGAGTCAAATTCACTCATTTCAGGCAAAATAGGTATATACGCAACATCTGGCAATCAAGTCCTAAGGAACGCTATCCACCATCATATCTGAAAATAAAGTTAAAAAAGTATTGGGACAGTTAGTAATTTAATGATGTAGGTACCTATAAAGATATAAGTTAATATTTTGTTGCACTACCCTATTTGAAATAGATTCCACCAGTTTCCGGCAAAATTCTCCACTAATATCTGTTAATTAAAAGTTAATTTCTTATTTGAGTTTCAAAATGATCCAATATGTGCTCAGTAGAATTGATATCTGGGCTTTAAACAGGTGTTTTTATAACATTGGGACAATTATACAGAACTCAGAGTTTGCAAATATTAGTAGTGTGCTTGGGATCATTGTCCTCATACAACTTAATATTATTTTCTCTTGTGATAAGGAACAGCAACAAATGAGCGTATATAGCCGCACCGGTGATCATGACCAGGGAAATTGAGGCTAATGATGCAAATGGTTTAATTTAATTTATTTTATTTCTTTCCTTGATCTTATACATCATAAAAAGATTTTTCATTTTAAGGGGGTAGTCCAGTGAAAATGACTGTTTTTTCAACGATTTTTTTTTCATATTAGAAGTCAATTTTTATTAAAAAACTTTCTGACATATGATAGTACAACTATTAAAATACACAAAAAAAATTTTTTTTTTTTTATTTTCGATGAGTCATCCCGACAAAATGGCCGCTCAAAAAAAAAATTTTTTTTTGGCGGCGGACGAATCTCTGCAACGGTTCATTTGAAACAAAAAATTCAAACGAAGTTTTAATCTGTAGAACATTGGCTATCGTCGGAACTAGAATTATTAATTTTCAATAAAAAATAACAAAATGGCGGCATTTCGAATTTTTCGGGTGTTTTTCGGGTGCTTAATTTGTTTATAACTTTGTAAATAATAAACAATGGATCTTAATAATTCTAGTTCCAACGATAGATATACAATTAAGAAATATACAGCTAAATTTTTAGATCAATCGGAGCAAAAGACTCTGAGATGTGACGTCCGCCGAGTCAAAACATGCTGTTTTCAGAAAAACGCGTTTAAAGTTTTTTATGCGGGAAAAAGCTAAAAAAATTAATTTTACCTTAGACAGCGATGCCTGCTCCATGCATAACTAACCTTAAATACAAACCAGAAGGACCTAGACCGTTATAAACCGAAAAAAAATGGGCGAAGCAAACAGAAATACAAGAGTCCTCCTTGCTCCGAAACACGCCAAGGGATCTTCGAGCGCTCGGATTACACGTCTCTCGAAAACTCTCTGTATCTATAATATGTAACTATTCAATATTTTGCTTAGATATTTTAAGGGAGTATTTTCTAGGTGTAGTAGAGTAGATTTAAGCAAAAAAAAAAAAAAAAAAATTTTTTTTTTTTCACTGGACTACCCCCTTAAGTGTACAATTATCGCATGATAAATAAATTGAAACTAGAATGTGCGTAAAGTATTGGTGCGGAGGGACAGTTTCCATATTGGCTATTGTGACAGATATGAGCTAGGAATAAGTTGCATAAAAAAGTACCAAGTACTGAACTCTGAGGTACATCTCTCGGTATAGGGAATAGATCCAGACTATACTGAAGACAAGTACCGGATTATCGCTTTAGGAAGTTCTATTCAAGCTGAAAAAAAACAATCTTTAGAAATAGATTGGCCAAGGATTTCAGTTCAACAAAGCGCTCACCGACTGACCTACTCGGCAAAAACGATACTCCTAGAAAAAAAAGGCAAGTTCAATTAATAAAAAGAAAAACCAAATAAACAAAAATACTAGAAAATTCCCTCTTCAAAATCTTATAAAGGGTCATGCTGTGATAATTGAAACCGTTACCCCAATAAATTCCGCTACGCACTTTCTTCGGTAATTAAGTTGCGATCTCATCGCATCGCGATCACCTCCATGTGGTGGTTTTTTTTTGTATTTCCTATTCAACTTCTTTAAAAACTCGCTAACAGTGAAGCACAAACAAAAATAATTACAGCGAAGTTACCGTATGTTATTGCTAATTTCTTAGCTGGCGGAAAAAAACGACTTAATCCCCCGCCGACATTTACTTTCGAAGCGGAAGGCAAACATACATATGCACACGGTAGTGAATGCGAACAGAAGAAGAATAGAAAAAAAATATCTGACCGCCAAATTGTGTTCATATCGTGAAAATGTTAATTTGCAACAGTTGAAAGCC
This sequence comes from Dysmachus trigonus, assembly GCA_949715965.1. Lineage (NCBI taxonomy): Eukaryota > Metazoa > Arthropoda > Insecta > Diptera > Asilidae > Dysmachus > Dysmachus trigonus. Next base: position 89,788,610 of record OX454320.1, read on the forward strand.
GATACCTAGGCGATAATCAGTTAATCAACATTCCGAAGATTTTTGCTCGATTCTAGAGGTAACAATGAGAAATTAGAGCGCCAAAAAGGGTGAGATAGATTTTTTGTGCAAGGAATTGAAAGATAAACGTCTTTTCGACACGTGCGCACCGTGGCGTAGCGCAAACACACACGGAAAAAGCATCAGTGACCACCGTTATGAAAATGGGTAGTTACGCTCTGCTAATACGATCGTCATCATCATTAGAGTCATTTTCATGACCATCATCAACTTCATGAACATAATCGGCCCCAATCAGTGGCGAAATTGCGCGCTTTTCCTCTCCCTTAATCGACCAACTTATTCGCGAATTAAGCGGTTGTTGACGGACCCACAACACTGAAGATCGTTTGATCGTTTCAAAAGATTAAGGATCGTGTCCTATATTTTACGGATAGGAATGTATGTTACTTTGATTAAAAACTCCTTCTTTGACTATGATTTTAAAGGAGTTAGCCAAAATTAGCTGCAATAAATCACTTATATTTTTTTGATAAAACTGTTAGCAGTTGAAAATGATCGCACGAATGTGGAGCAACCCACAACAACCCGCGTATTAAATAGACAAAAAAAAAATATAGTGAGAGCATTTCAATTCTATCTCCTACGAAATAACTTTGCATATTTTCACGGTAATCTTTTACTACTATACCGTTACGCTTGAGTAAGAAATAAGAATATCTAAAATGTAGACAGACAGGGCGATTAGACTGTCTGCATTAGGTGATCGTGGGTCTCAAATGTAGCGCAAACCGAATAAACTTTCGGGATTGCATGTCATTTTTGCAAACATCTCTAATGGCTGTTATGAGCTACTAAAGATCACTGATCTCTTAGAGAGTCATCCTGAAGACGGAGATGATTCGCGGGAAGATGTTAAAAATGCCATAAATACTAAAAGTGCTGTTAATAACCTCGAGATGAGTGTCACCAATGGGATGAGATTCTGCTAATTCTTTTAGTTTTCTGGTTTTGTTCCCATTTCGGTGAACAGGTAAGGAGTTCGCTTAAAATTTATGGGTTAAACCTGCTTAAGGCTATACGGACTGTTTATTTATCACTTTGTTGTGCGTTGTTTTTTTTTTTTTTTTAAAGTTTCTTGACTTTTATTTTAGTTTAAACTGCCCGCCTGCCATGGATGCAATAAGAAAACGCGTGAAGGTCAATAAAATTAATTTTATTTTTATGTTAAAATGGCTGTATATAGAAAAAGATGAATAGAATTATATCTGTGGATGCCATACTACACGTACAGGAGAAGATAATAAAAGATGGTGTAAAGCTCCGATTTCATATCGAAAGGATTAAACTAAAAACTGATATATTTTCGTCCCCATTCCTTTCGAATGCAAAGTGAGAAGTGAGTTTAGAAGGCTTAGAAACGTTTGATACTTTTATTGAATCACATAATAGTTTAGTTAGTTGATTTGAGGCGAAAGACCCTCTCTCTCCTATTTTGATTATTTAGATCATTTTAGAAGAATTTCTCAATTCATTCAGATGTTACTGAAAAACTAGGTTTTACGAAAAAAATATTGTCTTCATAAATATGCTTAAGTTAGGTGTAGAAAAAAAATATAAATTTTCATCTAATCTTTAAAAAATCTTGAGAATTTACCTTTAAGTTTAAAAATATATTTTTAAAAAAGGCTATTAATATATCTAAATCCTTGAGTTATTATTTTGTATTTAAATTTCACTCGATAGGTTCACACAATTTTTTTTTCCCAAAAAGAATCCAACAAATTAAGCCTGCCTATTTTGGGGTTGATTGTTACTACTATACAAGTCAAATTTAAGATTCTATCCTGTGGCAGATTGACAGACACTATTATTTTTATAGTAATATAGAGATTAGAATATTTATTCTTTAGAGATGTGATAACAGACACTGAGTTACGAAAAACTAAATTTTGGTTGAATTTGTTAAATAGTACAAGTTGAGTTTTTAAACATATTTCGTTTTTGATAATTTACTAACAGCAGGTTTTTATGTAATTTATTTTGTAAAAGTAATTTTAATTAGCTGTGTGTAGAAAAAGCGTTAAATAACCTGAAATTATAATATTTATTCCTAAAATATTCAAGATTTTTAAAAGAGGTTCGTTGCTTAAGTCTTTTGTTTTAGGGAAAAAAATTATAAAACTTGACCCTGATTATTTATCCCATTAATCATCTTTAAATGGTAAGAACATACACAATTTAATTATGTTCACTCACTAATTTGAGAATGTGGTACAAACTCTTGAAAGCTGGTATCTAGGTTAATTAACGGAGTCCCATAATTAAGATCAGAGTTCCAATGGCTTGCGTTGATATTTTAGAAGAAGATGCATTTCATAAGTGGAACTCTAGTAAGCGATCGATAAGTGATAACGGAAGCTATTGCAATTTATAATTACGAACAATTTCATGTTCAATGACAAGATGAGAAAGATCGCAAAAATAAATTGGACTGAAAGCTATTGATTATTTTAAATAAATTCAGACGAATAATAAACACAAAGAGCTTACGGTTGGTGTCTCGGATGTGTTCGTTAACCCTGGATTCTTGCCGGTATTTGAAATGAACGATCGTTTCCCATTTCGTACTTTATGTTCCATTTCACCTTCATTCCTATCTGTATACTTTAAAATTTGTTAAAGCTATGATCGCGTGATAATTGCATAATTTTAGGGGTTTCTTAAAAAAAGTTGACTAGCTCTCTAGCCTAGCATAGTGAATTTTAAGGGTAGTCTAAATAAATGATAGAACCTGTTTTATTATAAACTTGAATTAACTGTTTCTACCTAGACATTGCGGTTTAGGATAGAATATTTTAACTTCGAGGACTGTTTACATATATTGTCGGAATTAAAAATAAAATATGTTCGGTGAATGCCTCGCAAAATATCGCCCACCTTCCTCAAGCTTGTTTCGCTTGAACTTGAACTAAATTAATTCCTCCCCTCACCGGGACAAGACTGCATTGCATTGTATATATTTTTTTTTAATCCAACTGCAACAAAAGTGACATAATCATGTTTTCAGAATGACTCAGGAGCCGGCGTCCAGTACGAAACCGCTTCAGGTTATTTTAAGCTTGTCGGGGTAATGACAGCGAAACAAACCTGTGCTGATTTGAGAGTTTCATACCTGAGTAAAGACATCCCAATTATGACGACCGTGGGCAATTTCTTGAACTGGATAGGCGAAGATACAAAAGACTCCTGTTACTATAATAAATTGTAAATTCAGCTAGAAATAAAAGTGCTAATTAAAAGATTTTTTCCTTAGAAGGTCTTTGCCTTGCTGCTAGGAAATAACATTACCTCTGAGTATTTTATCTGTGAAGCTTCTTAAACCGTGTGAAGGTCGCGTAATTTGTCTGCATGGAGGCTGACTGCATTGAGAGAACGTAAACATAATGCTGACCTCTATTTGGTCAAATCAACTCGTTTCTCACTTCTTCATCTGTTTTTCTAGGCTTCGAAAGAACGTTGGTTTGCTGATGGAGTTGGGTTTTTTGAGTATTAAACAATTTGACGATTTCAATGAGGGCTTCCTTGAACTTTTTCGATCTTCGGATGTGGGTTGGTAAGTGAGAGTTCTTGCTGGGTAATTTTTATAATCCAATGACCTTAAATATTGGAATGGGTGAGAAGCCTTTTGCAACTTTAGTACGTTTTTAGAGTGGCGCTGCTATTTAGGTTATGGATAGCAGATTTCAGCAACTGGTCCTTGTTTTACTCGTTGTTTTTTTAGTTATTTCAAGAACTATATTGAGTGCGATGTTCAAAAAGCTGTTGGTCGTTTTTTGTATATACGAAATCAATTTAAGTATAAAACCTCTACAAATTTTAAACAAGGAAGTTGTTTAATGCGAGCATTGTTCACGATTCAAACTAACTCCCATGAATGACGGAAAAAAGTTGAATTTAATCTTAAATCCTTGATATGAGAAATTTTTTAAGGAATGAATATAACCATGAAAGTAAATTATCATCTAATGCAAAGCATTAAAAAATACGGAAACTTTTTTTCCTTACTACTAATGAACTTTTCATTTTATTTAAATTCTGTATGGATTAAGTTATGAGCTGCCTTTTTTTCATCTATCCAGAACAATAAATTATTTTATGTTGAACGGAAGCTTAATAATAGCTACAGATTTGAAATTTTTAGAAAAGTGAATTAGATGCATGATTTTTATCCAAAACTTCAAATCTTGGACTGAAACATGCTCAGATCTAATTTTTAACTTAAAGTGATCATGGCAATTCAATGTTACTTTTTTTAGAAAATTTTAAATCTTTGCTATGTGTTAATAATAATAAATTTTAATTCTGAAGTTTAAGCATATCAACATAAAATGAAAAATATGATCGAGCATGTAATATGAAAGTTAAAACTCTAAATTTTAAAAGGTGATTCGTTGTCCTTCAATTTTCTGATTGCGAGAAAGCAAAAGCATAATACTTAATACAAATAAATTGTACTCTTTTACAATCTGAATATTTGCCCCAGAACCTAAAAGAAGAAGATTAAAAATACAGCCATAATTATTAATTTTTAAAATTTTTTTCTAATTTGAATTGACATGTTTTCCTCGTTTTTCAAAATTGGACTTTATTGTTGATTAAAAAAAAATCATCGAACTGTTGAATAAATTATGAATCCCTTAAGAATTAAATATTAAGGAAATTATATGACTATACACCATACGAAAAAATTATAGAAACAAGAACGAAAACTGCAATATTTGGGTTTATTTTAGTTATAACAATTAATATTTGAAAATTCGATTTGCCAACACTGCGCGTAGGTTGTTGCTATTAAAAAATAATAGTACATTCAAAAGATTTCACTTCATTTTTTATTAACCGAAAAAAATAGCGCATTACACAAAAATGTAGGAACGAAATAATTATAGAAACAAAATGTTAATGTCGTCAAAGAATTGAATGTATGACATATAAAATTATATAATAATTATATCAGAAACATTTAATAGGTCGTGTTGCCACCTGAGTTCAAAATTACTTGTTGGAGTCTCATGGGCATAGAATTAATTAAATTTTGCAGATGCCATAGATCAATTTTGTTCCATTCGTTAATTACGGCATCCCTAAGATGTTTCACAGATTCAAATTGACGTCCATTCTTGTGAACATTATTGGCCAGTAGTCCCCAAACATTTTCAATCGGATTGAGATCCGGACTACAGGCTGCCCAATCCAATAACGAAATATTGTGATCACCCAAGAAGTCTTTCGTCAGTCTAGCAGAATGAATTGCTGCCAATAGTTTTGTCAGCCCGTCTGATATAAAGCGGCAATTGAAATTAGATGTTTCTGTGCGTCGAATACAGCAAATTATACATGACGACAAAAACTTATCCTATGAAAAAATGAAGTCGAAACCTCAACTTTTGTCTCGTCATAAAACTCGTCATAAGGTTTGCTGAGAAATATCAGTTTTGGGATAAAGAGTAGAACAAAGTCATATTTAGCAACGAAGAAAAGTGTAATTTAGACGGGGCTGGTGGTCTCCAAAAATATTGGCATGATGTTCGACAAAAAAACAAGGTGGTGATATTTCTCAGCAAACCTTAAATCGAGCTGTTAAATGTTTATGTTTGAAAATAACTTTTAGAGAATGGGCGTAAATATTTTATTCGCCGGTTAAACTGAAATTTTGAATTTTGTTAATCTGTCCATAAATGTTAGAACATAACTATAAAAATTAAATTTAAAAGTTATTACTTCAATTCAATTTTTATGCATAAAATAACCCTCTACAGAACAGGGATAAATATTTTATTCACCAATAAAATTTACTACACCAATAAAAATTTTTACTCATAACGATTATATTAATTAAACCTCGGGTTCTACATATAACTTAATTGTTTAAAAAAAACCAAATTTATTCAGAACAATAAAGGGAATTTACTAAGTATCCACAAATGATAAGAGATGAACATATTTTTAGTATTTATCAAATGCTGAGTTCGAATATTAAATCCATTGCAGTAACTTTTAATAGCAGAAAGGATGTTAAAAGTTCTTAACTTTTATCCAAAATTGGGGAATTAGTTTAATTTATTTAATTGATTTTAATGGTTTAGCTTATGACTGATATAATTTTATTTTTTCCTCGCGAATAACGATTATTGGTTGAGTTTGCTAATAATTAAAAATAATTTTTTTTAGTAATACAATTATTTTATGAGTTTTATTTAAATCTATCCGGAGACAAAATACGTGATCTCAAGAAATTAGTTAATTTTAAGTACGTTAATATGCTTTCTTCGCTGCTAATATAATGTAAAAAAACATTACCAAAATCATTACAGTTTCAGTACTAATACAATTAATTCCAAAATGTGTACGAGTCAAATTAATGATTATTGTGTATTTATAGAAATACTACTTAGAATTACTCTAAATTAGTTGGAATTAATTGGCATTATTTTTATTACTGACCATTCATTTTAATCAAAATACTTCTGAATAAGGATAAAATTATATAAGTAGAAGGATGCGCTATTCATTTTGACTTAAGGACTGAAATACTCTTACAAGGGGACGGCACGACCTTGGGGAAACGGAAAAAAAGAATAAAAAAAAAAGTCAATCAGCTGGATTTGAACCCGTACATGCTGGAGTACGAGTCTGAAGCATTACCGCTTACGCCACGGTACGCTTAATCAGTATTTAACATAACTTATATATAAAGTGCGAGGTGAACTTTAGATGCATTTTTCTCAGCTTCTAATGGGCGTTGGCCTGAAATATTTTACAGCGGTAGTACCCACATGGTATACTACCACTATACCAAAATTCATTAAAATCCGTTTCCCCAAGGTCGTGCCGTCCCCTTGTTAGACTAGCGAATACAAGTTAATTTTAATAGTTCTTTTGAAAAGGACAATTTCTTTAATATTTATAAAACCTATTACTTATTATTACTTTTAATTATTATAACGTATTTTTTTTTTTAAATAATTAAAAATTATAGTGTTATGGCATTTATTTCCGCGAAGGCTGTTGGGTTTTAAAACCGCGTAAGCTCTATCCTCTGCTGTAATGTTAAAAAACAAGCATGGACATTTTGTAGTATTATTAACATTTATGTGACGTGTGTGAAACAAAAATAGTATTTTTTTTATGATTTTTTAAAACCTATAGGTTCAATTAGAAAGTGGTATTTTTATTAAAATGTGTGATTTCGGCGAGATCGATCGACAATTTTTTGAATTATCGCTTACGCCAAGTTGAAAAATATAGTTTTGTAAAAAATCAGTTTAAAGTTGAATTTATTTAAAATACATCAAAAGAACTTTGAATTTAGTTTTATAACTTTGGTGGCATATTCTTGAGATGTTATTACAAACTTTTGATGGGGGGAAAAAAATCGAAGATTCTTCATCAGAGAAATTTTGGTAATTTGTAAAAATACTGAGTAATTTCAAAAAAGTCCTACTAATGGTGACTAATGCAATATAATGTGAAATAATTTAGGTAATGATGAATAATGATGAGTAAAAAGTAATGCCTGCAGAAAAAATACTGTTAATATGTTTTTTTTTTTTAATACAATTATTTATAATTTGTGAAACGCCATTGATTGATTGTTTCTAATCATAATAATTTTAAGGGGGGGGTATGGTATTTTTAGTGTTTTTTTAGCAACAATTTAAGAATTTTTTTCTGAAAAATAGTAAAGAACAGTTTATTTTATAAATGGACATCTTAAAGTACAATATAAAAATAATATTTTCTGAAATTTTGAAGTAAAAATATTGAAAAACAAGCCATCGACAGTGATTTGAAAAAACCGCCGCTAAAAAACCGGTGATCATCATATCTAATGACTGGATCATCTGTAACCAAAAAACCAAAAAGAATCTGTTAGTTAATTAGTTTCTCCAGGTAGTGACGTTGAGTTTTTTCGTTTATTTTGATTTTTGAATTTTTGGCATAAGTTTAAAGTCAAAAAAACAAAATTTTTCTTTCGAAAATTCGATCTTTTACTAAAAAAATTCTTATAAAAAAAAAAAAAAAAATCTAAAATAAAAAAACTCTTCGTCAGTACCTGAAGAAACTAATTAACTAACAGATTCTTTTTGGTTTTTTGGTTACAGATGATCCAGTCATGAGATATGATGATCACCGGTTTTTTAGCGGCGGTTTTTTCAAATCACTGTCGATGGCTTGTTTTTCAATATTTTTACTTCAAAATTTCAGAAAATATTGTTTTTATATTGTACTTTAAGATGTCCATTTATAAAATAAACTGTTCTTTACTATATTTCAGAAAAAAATTCTTAAATTTTTGCTAAAAAAACACTAAAACTACCATACCCCCCCCTTAAAGTCACTGGGAAATGTTCCCGAATCAGCTAACTAGTCAATGGCTTCGAAGATTTAATCTAATTTTTGTCTGCAAAAAATGAAATTATGATTGAAATAAGGTTTTATTGCTTACTGCATATTAGAGAAATACCAAATTATTTGTGGCAAAATCTACAATAAAAAAAAAATAAAGATATTTATTACAGAGCATGAATTTAATTTACATAATTTTTTAAAAATGTCATTTGAATTACTTCATCACTTCCTCGATGATTCACTACCTGTTATGCCAGGTGTTACATGCAGCAACGTCATTGTCAAAAGTCAGCTATTTCCTATGCACATTTAAACTTAGACCTATGTCTATCTATCTTCCGCAAATAAGTAGTTTAACCTTCCTCAATCGCATAACCTGTTACGCTTTGTAAAATCGTCTCAGGGTACTCCCTATCATAAGATAAAACAAATAAAAGGACTGAAATCATAATAAACATTTTTTCGCATATATTGCAAAACCAGTTAAAAATGTCAACAGGTTGGAGATCTATATATCTACTTAAGGGAAAAGGTTGCTAATTTTTCAACATATTTTGTCTTCTGGGAGAATTAATTTTATAAGCTTACTGATGAGTTGGAAGTAGATAAGTGGCAAAAAGATTGACAGAAAATAGTAATTTATTCTCTGACCCAACCTAAGTAGATTTTGCTAATATTGCGTGATTTCTTGCTAGCCAAACATTTCAAATGGACGCGCTTCAGGTGCATATGGTCAACAAAAGATTTTCCATCTTGCACTATTTGATGTTATTGTAATTTGAGGGACAAGCAAACCTCGTTATCTCATTATCTGGACAAATATGCTAATATTAATAAGCTTATAAACTTCAAAGAAATACTTCTGAAATATTTGAAGGGAACAATCATCTGGACTTTTTAAGATTTCTAATAAATAGAAATAATTCGGTCATGTTTGAATGATTGGCACGTGATGGAGGAAGAACCTTCGGCCATCATCGGTCACATTAAAATTGACATCAAGTTTTTTATGTCCGAACGATGAAAATAATGTTTATTTCCCAACTTATTCAAATATGGGTGAAACAATTTAACAAAATTAAACGCAAATCATCGCGTGTCTGTTGATACGACTCGTGCTACGCGGCATTGAGAGGATCACATGGCATCTTCCGCGTTAGGCCAGCTTTCATTAATAAAAATTTAGGCAATATATAGACACGAGGGAATTTCGTCAAAATTTTATATATACGGGTCATAGTTAAAACTTGACATCAGCAATCAAGTTAATATTTAAATACCAAATGAATGTGGAAATTTAGGTGCTCTTTAAGTGACTACTAATAGTCATTCTATTTTTGTGTCGAGCTAGGTTTTTCGAAACATGAGGAAACATAGAAACACAGTAATTTGTGCCGCTAATGAAGAGAATTCTAATTTATCGTTTCCGAGGGAATTGCTTGGACGATTTGAATATTTCTTGAACATTGCATTAATTAATAAAATTATATGAAAATTGGTATTTTTTTTGATAAGGTGCAGAAGGGCACTACTTGCAAAGAGCACGAGGCTCGAAAATCGAAAGCAATACTTCTCAATTCAATTTAATTTATTCACACATTGGCAATATCGTATTATAAAATCGATTTTGCGATTTCATCATATAGAACTACTTAGCAGGCAGATCATATCTTAGATACTTGCGTTTGCGCAGCCTTGACTCTCCTGAATTGGGCTCACTGCGATGTGTGAAGAAGCTTCGGTTGAGTAATTCGTTTAACCAAAACAGCTAATAAATAAACCATTTGATGGCTTAAGAACAATTGTGATAGAACAGATGGTGACAGTTATACCATAAAATATGGTGGGGAACCACACCGTCAGTTTTCATTGGTTTCGAAAACAATTTGACTTATAGTAAACGTTTTCCTTCTAATTTTCCTTTTTTCGTAGAAGCACAGAAGGTACAGAAAGTCGTTAGGTCGGATAATGCATTCAAAAAATAATGCATCGCCGTAAAATTTTCTTTACGACAGACAATTATGGCACGTAACTTCTTGGTGCACTTGTCCGACTAAAATCATCTGGAAATTTGTCGTAGCAACTGGTGTTAACGAAGGAGGTCTTAAATCACTTTACCCAACGTATTTTTACGAGAATTAATTAATTTTAATGAGTGAATATTTAAATTTGTCTAAACAGTACACATTCAAATTAATTTTTAAGTAAAGTGGTAACATTTTCGTTTATTATTTTAAACTCAAAGTAAAAATATTTGCAATTGTGTTATTGTAAAAGTTTTAAAGTAGATAATAGATAGTATAATTGTATAATTGCAATGAATATACTTACATCACATACATACGTCATCACCAAAGTTTTCCACTAAATTAATCTTTATTAAAAAAGAGTAAATTTTATGGATGCGCTTTTTCGTTTTTATGGATTCTCATTATTATTCGGTTCGTTCACCACAAATTTCCAATGAATGCCGGGCTAAAAAAATAATATACACATATAAGAATCTGAATTTGAAGCATATTGGTTTTTCGTTTAATCTCATTTATAGTTATTGTTTCATTTTTATGAATTTAAGTTTTAATTTTATGGATATAAGTTTTATTTTTATGGATTTTTATATTACCTTAAATTTTTAAATTTAGCAATATCACTGAATTTTTAAATTTAGCTTAGTTTTTGTTTTCTTTTAAGTTTTATTTTGCTTTTTCGCATAATCTAACGATAGTTTTATCTTTGGAATTGTAAACATTTCTTATATATTTTCTTGTAATGAAATAATTATAATAATTTTGAAATAAAAATACTGTATGATCCTCGTTTATTCAGATTTTCCTAATCTAAACGAGTAAAATAAATGTATTTCAGCTTCTAAAATTCGGATTGTTTTTAGACGACTTCTTTTTGCAAATATCATTTTATTTTGAGTTTCAAATAGGCAATATATTCAATTTTTATCTTCTACTAGGCAAAGTAAAACCAAGTTAAATATACGACATCAGGAATGACGACTTATAAATTTTTTTGTTCATTATATGTTTAAAATATGTAATAGCCATGTTTTCTAAATAATCTGATTTGGATTGAATTGAAATGTTTGAATACTTACTCTAAGAATCCAAGAAGAAATTTTTGTAGTTAAAAATTCGAAATTTGGATGCGTAAAAATCATGGCAATTTTATAGGCTTTTTAGCTGGGTTACCCGGTTTCACCCGGCGCGCGTTGGGTAAATACTTACTAGTTAAACACTTCTCAAATGTTCTAGTTTGTTATATCCTAGAAATTGTTTCAACCCGAAAACCCCTTTATGGATCCGCCATCTTGAATTTCCAAATCTTAATATTATTCAAAATTAGTAGCCTTAAAATAATCATTGTACCAATTTTCATTAAAATCCGTTGGAATCGAGAAATCTTGGTCGCCATCTTGGATCCACCATCTTGAATTTCTAAATTTGGAAACGGGATTTGAAATCAGCATTCCGCAAAACCCCTATGTACCAATTTTCGTGAAAATCGCTTCAAATTTAAAATTTTCAGCCGCCATCTTGGATCCGCCATTTTGAAACCCTATGTATTATCTGAAAAAAATTAGCCTATATGTTAAGTTGGAATATGTGCTACCTTCGGACAAAAAATAAAAAAATATCGATGCAAGCGTTTAGGCGTGATTGAGCAACAAACAAACAAACAAACAAACTTTCGTTTTTATATACAAATATAGGGATTGGAGAATTTTAAAATGTTTGCTATAAGTCACGGTTTAAAATATGCAATTCAATATAAAATTCCAGATCAGATCATTAAAAAAAGGCAATTCATTTAATAAAAATATATTTAGATAAAAATTACTGTGCTAAATTTCAACTAAATAGATTATTTAGCTTTTGAGAGGAATGATTATAGTTTATAATTTTTTCAAAACATGCACAGAAATTCTTCTTCAAGTTATATTTTTATAATTATGAGATTCCTGAAAAAATTGTTTATTACATAATATGTATATGCTTCAAAAATTTAAGGCATCAGATAGTTTTTTGTTTTAATGTTTTCAATGTGCAAAAGAATCCTCACGACTGTAGTCTGTGCTGATGAACTACATGTATAAGCGTATTCTAAAATTATTAAAAATATATAGAAGTATGACACAATTTACTTTCCTGAATATAATCTTTTAATTTAACGAGCCCATAAAAGTTATTTCTCCAACAAATTCGATTTCGAAAGGATCTATTAGACATTATAAATCGAAAAAGTTCACACTATTTTGTGTAGTTCAACAAAATTTAACAAAATTTGTATGTGTTTATAAAATGCTTATTTTTGCTTTTTCTTTAAGTATCAAATAATTGATGAGTTATTGATTATGATTGAATTATGTCCTAAAGATCATTTTACACCAGAGATGGGCGTTTTAGCACTCCCACTAGGTGATCATTACCACAGTGCAATTTAGTGGCAGTGCCAATTCAATTCTAGACTTTGTGATGGTGAAAATAAATTCCACTACCGTTGATTTAGTGATACCGCAAATTAATGTTTATAATCACTGACTGACTCTTAAACCGGCGTCTCTGAAAACCTCTTTCCTACTCGAACTGAAATTGACTTACTGTGGAAATGGTAGTGAAATGAATGAATTGAATGAAACTACAATTTGCACTAAAACTTATCATTCAGTTATAGTCAAATTGTATTTCCACCATGGAACTGATTTGCACTAATTGTTCAGTAGTAGTGGAATTGCATTTGCAGTGTCACTAGTTGTTGTTAAATTATTCTAGTATAACCGGGACACGTTGATCAAAAACTAAAAATTAGATAAACTATTAGTTCTATCGGATAATATGCGGTGGTGTAGATACTCCAAGATGTTATAACAATAAGAAATCGTTTTTCTGTTGCCCAATTAAATTTTGTACTGTAAAGTGTTAAAGCTGATTTTCAACCAATTACAAAACTCGATTCCGAAAGTGTGTTCTTGAAAATTAAATTTGGTTTGTAAAAGCCTAGTGGATTATTATGTAATATTGTCAGCTTGATAGAGAACAATGTAAATGCCGGATTAAATGGCCCGATACCAGAAGCTCTCAAAATAAATAATAAAATCGATGTCTTTTTATCGAACACAAGGGTTCTTTTGCAAGTCTTGCGACACTAATAGTTTAGCCATTTGGTTAAGTGCAAGTGTGTTTTCCGGATTTCAAAATAAGTAACAATTAACATTGTCATCGATAGTTCAAAAAAGCCTCCGGTTTAACAACAAAATTGCATACCTAACCGCAGAATCGCAGGTTACAGAACAATGAGTTGATAGTAACTTTTTTCACTTCCCTTCATCTTTTAATAAACGTGGATGGATCAATAGCCCACGAAGGTTCTTCAAAATTAAGCATAGTTAAACATTATTTATATGGCCGCTTCCATTGTATTTAATAAATATAATTAGTGTTTCTCCTCCGGCATGTGGCCCAGAGCCGGCAGCGGTGGTCCATCGGTCGCATCTAGCGAAGCATGAACATAAAAATCTCCTCGACACCATCTCCGCGAGCACCGTGGAAAAGCGGCAATCACTTTTCATTTCACTTCATCTCCGCAAACTGGCGCTGGCCTTGGCCCAGTGGGCCGCTCTTGAAGGGAAGTGTTCGAGTCCGAAAAGCCAAAGAGTCCGGAAGACGCTGGACTTGAATCTTACTCACAAATGTCTTACGTTCCGGCGTCAGTGTGTCAAGTTCAGCGGCGCATTATTAATGAAATGCTCGAGTAAACCTCCGAATGGAGCATTTTAGACTCTCCCTCCTCCCACTAATTGTAGCAGCGAAACTGATATGCATTTCGATAGAAAATAGATACAACAGAAAGAGTTTTCTTTTAGACCCTGACGGGGGGTCAATGAAACATTACTTCGGCCCGTAGGTTCTTAACATCTCGCAACGTTCATCGAATTAGGTTTTTAAGACAATAATTAATGCCAAATAAAAACAAATATTTTATTTCCATTTTATACTCATTTCGATCACACTTTTACTACTCTAGAGACCTTAGATTTTTTGAGACACATCACATTGCCAAAATAGCAATAAGGAATTTATGTAATTTATGTTATGTAATGGTTACGTCTCTTAGGTTTTCGTGTCAATATTTTCCTGATCTGAAAATTATGTTGTATCGGTTGTACCGGGTGGAAACAAAATTCTATTATTAGAAGCTACTAGACCAATTAACCTGAAATGCGGAACTCCATATAATATTTTATTTTAAATCGGGATATACAGATTTTCTATTGTAATTCTAAGAACATTTGCTCATATGGTAAAAATCTCAGTCTAAATTTTTATATAGAAGAATCGAAGTTCATCTAAATATGAATGAGATAAAATTTGGTTTATTTAATATATATAAATACCGATCAGAGTTGTGAAGTTATCATTCTTTTTGGAATTAATTCTAATTATAATTCCACATATCATTACATGGAATAATGGAATTACAATTACATGTAATACTCATTACAGGAATGGAACTTGAATCAGTATTTCTGTTTAAAACTCTGATCGATACTGAAGTTTTACTCAGTTTCTAAGAAAATATACTTTTTAAATTCTAACCTAACTAAATGCTGACTCTGGTTGACCTGTTTGGAAGAAAATATTCTAGACAAATTAAACAAAAATAAGTATTTATTCAAAATATACTCATTTACCTACTATCGTATCGGTTAACTACTGCAGCAATTTTTATGTAAATATTTGTATGTAACATAAACTCGTTAACTATTGTATTATTAATATGCAACATCAAAATTTGCATAAACTAACAGAATGTGTTATTGAACTGAGAAATGAGTACCATATCCATTGAAGCATGCCTTATGCTTGCAGATTTCATCTATATTTCAGTATGTATTTTATGTATTTGAGCACGTGTTGCCAGCTTCACACCTCAGTGAGCATGAGGCTTTAGAAAGCATACTGTGATGAAAAGTAGCGATTGAGTCGTACCTACCGACACGAGAAGGTAATTATTTGGATCTAATTTCCCGATCACTATGAGCCAATAGATTTAAAAGAAACATATGTTGCCCCTGAACTTCTGTACATTATAAGTGTTGTTGACCGATCAATGTAACAATTTATAACGAACAAGTGAAATTTTTGATTTTTTGCGGTCTCGGAGAGGACGAGGCAAATTCTCAAAAACGATTGAGTTATATTACATATTTACTCTTAATACATTGGGTCAAATTATGTTTATTTTTTCTGGTCAAGCAACTTGAAAAACCATTGGCTTTCTTCTCAAATATGAAAATTTACTGATTATGTGTTTTTTCTGCCCGTTTTATGCGTTTATATAATGGGTCTTATTTTTCTGTTGCATTGAGATCAGGAAATATGAATTAAGAAAATTCTGCATTAAAATTATACTTAAAAATGCGGTTATTTAGAATTAGAACTAAGTTTATCAATTTTGAAAAACAATATCATTAATACATTTACGCCGGCGCCCTACGGACAGACTTTTAAGAGGAGTAGTCCTTTCAGAAAAGGTCTCTTGGAATTTTGGAACACCAGAAGTCAGCCAATATATTTATCATATTTTTTTTTTTTTAAATTTATATCTAAATAGATAGCAAACAACAGCTTATCATGTGTTTTTCTGTACTATTTATGAGTTACAGCGACATGCTTTAGCCTATAACATCATCATGAAATCCATAAAGTCAACACCACTTTTGATATTTCCTTTATTTTTATTTTTAAATCCAAAAGAAGATGCAATTTGTAGTATATGCGATACGAATAAATTTACGCTTGAATTTAAGTTTGGAAAAAAACTTTTTAACATAAAATTTAACCAACCAAAAAAAAAAAAAAAAAAAAAAGAAGTGAAAAGCGATATATAAAATAAACCTTTTTAGTTTTAATAACTAAGCTCTTAAAATAATGTAAGTAACTAATTTTGAGTTGTTATTTTTTATCTACTTTGTTTTGATTATTTTTTTGAAGTAATTTAATGATCTTCGTTGATTGTTTGTTTTGTGTCAACTCAAAATGAGTTACTTACATTAGTGTAGGAGCTTAGTTATTAACACTAAAAAGGTTTATTTTATTTTTCGCTTTTCAGTTTCTTTTTTCGTTAGCTTAATTTTTTGTTAAAAAGTTTATATTTTTTAATTTGTTGTGGCTAAAATCTACTAATTCTTACGTTTCCATCATCAGATTAATTCCACGTTTCCATTATGCTGTAGTGTCATCAGTACTACATATGTGTGCCTAGTTTCAACAAATTCGGTTCACAGATGAATGAAAAATCAATCATTCCCAATTTTGTTCTATCCTTAGGAGTGGATTTTAAATGGGACCAACTTTGGGGTACACCCTATCCAATAAAAAAAGAATAATTAAAATCAGACTAGTTGTAAAAAGTTATGCATGGTCATATGTAAACAAATATATATATATGGTCGAGATGTGCCAAGACCATTGCGCAATTGCTATTGGAGTCGTTGAATTTTTTTTGTGTAAGGTACCGTTAAAGATTGATGCTGATAATCCAGAAATGATTCAGGCTTTTTAAAGCACTATATAGGTCAAACTATTCGTGAAATAAGGTCCCAAATCATCGAAAATGTGCTGCAAAATTTGGTTGCCAGGATTGGCTACTACCAAATCAACTGAGGCATCCATTTAAATGAAATCATATTCTATAACTAATCGGAAGGTTTACTCTTTTCAATAAATCAACAAACTATTAAAACTATTGAACAGTTTTTATTTTATAGCATTTTTAAAAAGAAACCAGACTGTGGTCCACCACATGGCCTTATAAAAAGTAATCATATATTTTCAGAAAATATTGCGCGCATTTTCTTGCATAAAATAAATTTAAAATAAATTAAAAGGGGTAAAAACAACCTAATTAAATCAGAAATTATTCTGCTTCTAATTAAAGAAATTGTATTTTTGTATTTTAAAAATATCTAAAGGTTGTTTATAATTTTGATTGACCTGGGATGGATATTTTACATTCGGTCATGGTCCAAATAGTGTAGCAGCTAACATTTTTTCACAACTTTAAAATTATTTTCTATGAGGTTAACAATCACATGGGTAAAAACTTTCACGTTTGAGGGCTTTTAAAAATTAAATTCATAAAAAGCGTCTATTTATACTACTCCTTAATGAGAATTTTATTCTAAAATTAATACTAAGGTTAGTAATAAAGTCTTTGGTGTTTATCTATATAAATAGAAAATTCAAAGTCTATGCAAAATACTAAGCGAAAATGTAAAATGAAAGAAAAGCAAAAAAAAAAAAAAAATGAAGAAAAAATTGAATTTGCTTTCGTTTTAAAAATTCGTAACCGGTGTGTACACAGTAACAATTTGCTAGACTTAATGATGCAAAAATGAGATTTGATTAACTGATCACTTGGCTGATCAGACAAATTTTTAGAGTGAATTGTATCGCGTAACGCCTACTCTGCATCTTTCAATGATTCTACAAAAATTTTTAGAGTTCGAGTTACTTTTCCTCTCGAAAAGGCAAAACAAAAGTAGAAAAAAAAAATTTACATAACAATTTGACTGCGCAGCTCTGGACATAGGCAATCATTAGAATTTCTTAACAAAACTTGCGAACGCAGCAGCAAGCAAGCAAAATTGCCCCAAATTGAGCAAAATCCCCTGAGGCGAGGAAGCTCAGAGGACAGGGGAGGGGTGGTAAGAATAATTTAGAAAATTATTAAAAACAAGTTGCCACATATTAAACGCATTTTTGTTGCAATTTTCAAGTCCATCGAGTCTCTACAGCCAAGTGCATACAACCGGCTAGATTTTATATTTATTGAATGAAAAATTTTTCGCGTACAAAATAGCAGAAGAAGCATGTTTCTGTAATTTTGATTGAGGAAATTTCTTTCTATTTAATGACGTCAAATAAATTTACTGTCTTTAAAATCTATTGAGTTGGGTTAATTAATTTTTGTGTATGTACTATGCAGAGAAATGTTTTGTTAGTCGTATGGGGTGAAACCTAATGTCCGATTTTGAAATAGGAAAGACAGTGCCTAGATAAGAATATAGAAAAATTATTAGTAAATAATGACGTTAAATAGAGAATTTTAATAGAGTTGAAAATTACAGAAACAAGCTGCTGATAAGGTGTAAGATATCGTCTCGATATGAGAAAAAATGCTTGAAAAAATTGATTTGCTTAAATGCGCAGCCGTCAGGATTGAAACCAGACGGCAACTTTGAAAGTCCCAGACGAAAGTGCATTGATTTTGGGGGCGGCTGCCCGAGGCTTGCACTCTTTAGAGTTTCGAGTTTCTTATCACCTACAGCGGCCAAGGTGCATTTTTCTTTAAATTAAAATTCGAAAATCTAAAAATATCCCGCGTATCTAGGGTTTAGCAAGTGATGGCAATGACACAGTGATCGAATATCATAAACATTGCTCAGGGCGGGTAAGCAAAGTTCCAAAAAAATTCTAATTATTACATATACTACACATAAAAAAATATTTCGAAAGGTATTAGAGACACGCTTTTGGTATGAAGGTAAAGTCGCCGAAAAAAAAGAAAAAAAGAAAAGAGAATTATTTTCTCTGTCTTCTTCGGGTTTTTTCACTTGAAGAGTAGTTTTTTGTCAAGCCTATCGCTTTGTTGGAGCTCCTCAAGGTGGGCCCCCTCCCCGACCCCCCCAACTTACCTGGCCAGGTGCAATGTTTACGTGACTCGAAGTACCTAGCCGGCGTGGTGGTGCCACACAGCAGAGTCGCGGCACGCGGTGATCACCTGTCCCTCTCCGGCAATTGTTGTGACTTCGACGTCTTAAGGTTTTGCAAGGATTTAAAACCATAAGTCGTTCGTTAGATAAGTTGACTTTCAGACCGTCTCTCGAATCAAACGGACCGTGGATTCGCCATCCTCCGTACAATTCCTGTGTCCTATGGAGTATCACTAGTGAAACTGAGAAAGTGTTCTATAAAATAAAATTGACAGTTACTGTTTTATTATTTAATCAAAAAGTGATAGCGGATTGCAGTGTTTTTGTGTGGCAAAAATAAAGATATTATTGTTTCTTATAAAAGTATAAAGGAATCGCTCTCACTCTATCAAAGGACTAAACTGGATTACCAAAATTTTGCTGTGACAGAATCTTGAAAATTGTTGTACTTTTTGGATTTGTTTCAACAAATTTTTATTTAATTGTGAGTTTATTATTTCATTAAATTATTAAATTTATTTTAAGAATGTGCTTTTACCTTTACATTGTGAATTGTGTGTTTATGTTTAGATTATTTTAAGTTATTCTCGATATATCCTCAAAATTAATTCGTTTCTCCTAATTTTTTCAAAATAATCTTCTTCTACTGCCTACAAATTATTATACATATTAAATAGAAAATCGGTCAAGTGCGAGCTCCGTACTATATTTTCTAGAATTTCTAGAAATCATTAAGACCTAGGACTTTCGTCATAATTTTCCTGTATACTCTCAAGTACGATTAAAATTTTAGGTTCAGTAGTTTCGGAAATAAGAAAGGAATTCTCTACTTTTTGCTACTAGAATAATTTTTTAAATTGTGTATTTTATATATAAATTAGGTGATATAATAAAATTCAAAAAATTATATTTCGAATAATTAATTTGCTCCCTCTCTAATTTCTATAAGAATATTTTAAAGTGATAACTAGTGCAAAATATGTGAGTTAATAAGTTGTATTACTATGCCAAATTTCAAGTTTATAAGTCGCATGATTTCTGAGGAAATGTGACAGACGTACAGACGCAAGTGATTTTATAAGGGTTCCATTTTTTATCCTTTTGGGTATGGAAATCTAAAAATTATAAAATATCATTTAAAATGTTAAAATAATAATAATGAAGCGAAACTAAATTTTTTAATTAAAGAGTAAAAGTGTAAATCTCCGATTCTAAATAAAAGTTAAGACCTCTTAGCGTCTTAATTGTTATGAAAAATTACTTTAGAGAAATTAAGATTCTATCTCAGCATTTAAGAAATATTAAAAATGCGCTGATTTCTCATAATTTGTGAATAACATCTGTAAACAGATTTTATTCCTCAAAAAATTATACTACTAGTATATCAAAATAAATAAATTAAAAAGAAAACTTCTCTTAAAATTTGTCGTCTATCAACAAATAAAATAATTTTGGCAGTAGACTCGCGCGGAGTGGTATAAAAAGAAAATATAAAAATCACTTCCATTTTCACTTTATTAAATCGAAAATATTACGTATCGAATTATTACTTGATTCTTTCAAGTTTTGTTCCTTTCACTAGTCATTGCGATGTAATTCGATGACTGCCCTCGTTACGGACAAGTGACAGGCTAGCTCAGCTTCAAAAGAGATCACTGGACAGTTGAAGTTATTCAAAATTCTTATTAAAGTTTCACATAAATAACGCCCTTGGGCTTAGGTGTCAATTTAATTTTGGGATTTTTAGTAGATAATTTAAAAGAAATTTTTATGTCTAAAAAGATGTCTTAGTCAAAAAAAACCATGTTTTAGGAAAAACTATTCGGAAATTTGATGTTATTTGACAATTATGTAAAATAATACAATCTGCTGTAATTTAGTTTGAAGTTTTTTAAGAGTTTTGATTAATAAAATTTCGAATTGTTTGTTAATACCATTTGCTAAACAGTTATTTATTTTATGTTTTTTTAAAAAGAAGAATAGATGTTAGTAAAATTAAACAACTTTCGCAAAACGAAATTGGGCAAGTAGCAAAATTATTCAAATGGTTGGAAAAGTTTCAAAAGAATCGGTTCACAGGTGAATGAAAAATCAATCATTCACAATTTTTTTCTACCCTTAGGAGTGGATTTTAAATTGGTCCCATTTTTTGAGGTACAGGGTGTATCCAATAAAAAAAGAATCATTAAAATCAGACTATTTTGTAAAAAATTATGTAAAAAAAAAATATATATATGTGGTCGAAATATGCCAAGACCACTGCGCAATTGCTATTGGAGCCTGTTGAATTTTTTGTTGTGTAAGGTACCGTTAAAGATTGATGTTGACAATCCAGAAATGATTCAAGCTTTTTTAAGCACTATATAGGTCAAGTTATTCGTGAAATAAGGTCCCAAATCATCGAAAATGTGCTGCAAAATTTGGTTGACAGGATGAGCTACTACCAAATCAACTGAGGCATCCATTTAAATGAAATCATATTCTATAACTAATCGGAAGGTTTACTCTTTCCAATAAATCAACAAACTATTAAAACTATTGAACACTTTTTATTTATTAGCATTTTTAAAAAGAAACCTGACTGTGGTCCACCACATGGCTTTATAAAAATTAATCATATATTTTCAGAAAATATTGTGTGCGTTTTCTGGCACAAAATAAATTTAAAATAAATTGAAAGGGGTAAAAACAACCTAATTAAATCGGAAATTATTCTGCTTCTAATTAAAGAAATTGTATTTTTGTATTTTAAAAATACCTAAATACCAAATGGTTGGAAAATTGTAATTTGTTGACATTCGTGTCTTGGAGAATAAGAAATGTCAAGAACTACGAGTATTTGCCTTATTTTATAATTCGCTTTCTTACGATGTAAGCTAGACAATACGCACTCTATCTATTTTTTTTAGAAAGGTCAAGTTTAATTAAAAAACTTCTAATTTGGAGTCTTTTACAGAAAAAAAAATACACACGTAGCTTTATTGATATACTAAATCGAATCTTACGAACCTTCATTTAGGTTTTATCCATGCAATCATTAAAAATTGACTTACGTAGTATTAGTTTAGTATTGTGAAAAACATTCTAGAATATTTTTATGAGCCCTTGCCATTTTATGCGTATAAATTAGATATTAATTAATGCATATGAATTAAATTTTAATTCAACTAAGAGCTTGTGTGTTCGAATGATACATAATTTACAATTTCCAATTATAAATAAGGCTTTGGGATTGAAAAAAATATTTACAAATTCGAATAAATGAAGTACTTTTTTATTTCAATTTATTTTCATGCTTTACTGAATTCGCTTGGTGAATTGGAATAAAATTATGCATTAACAACAAAGAATTAAAAGAGCTTTTATGCAGTAATTAAAAAGTTTTGTGCGATTAGGAGTTTTATTATATATTATATTCTGAAGTAACAATTTTAAATGCTGGTTTTAACAAAATTACCTGGACGATTTTAAATAGATATGAACAGAATAGATATTTACATACTATGTTAATATTGTACAGGGTATCTATTTTTTGATTTGGATTTCGAAGCGACTAACCGAAGAACATTGTCCATGCTAATATGTTATATAAATTAGTGTAATGGCTACTAGTTCTTATACACAGTTTAAAGATTTAATTTTAAATTACCGTTGAGACGGTACCTATTTTTATAATTTTAAGCCAATCATAGTACGTTCATTTTGTAAGTGCAACAGTCGGCCGTTTACAATCGTTACACGACCACAGAACAAGTTTGAAATGACACTTTAGTAAACATTCATTGGCACATTCATTTCTACATGTTTGAGCAACAGTTTTGCCGCCAATTTGAGTGAAAAAGTTTCTGATGAATTTCAATTATTTTCCCCTCTGCACGAGATTACATGCTGTAACGAGTTCTTGGTAAAAGTAAAAATTTACTACTTTATAGCAACTGACTATTTAACGGTCTTATCCCAGGTGTAATTACTGGATAATTGCAAATTCCTAATGTTGAGATTATGAACTCTGTTAAAGTCTTGTTTATATGATCAATATAAAATTTTTCTACTCCTCATTCTAACATTTTGATTGATTTGTATCAAAATATGTGTCTGCAGAAAATGTACTCAAATAATTCTCTCATACAAATTTGGAACATTTTACAGATTTGAATCGGAGGTTATTTTGAAATCGTTTTCTGTCACTAATCTATCTCTTTAGTTGAAAGTAATAACCGCATAAAATCCAATGCATCACTGCACTCTACGTTGTCGTAACCTTTGCACCTTTCACAAACGCAAAAAAGCGTCCCTTCCCATTGCGAATCGTACCTATATTTACTTCGCGCGCACTTAAAGGTGCCATTCGAAAGTCTTTTGTGTTTTTTTTTGTGTTAAAAAATTTGTTTCCTCTTTATCCAAAGCCGGTTAATTACGAATAATTTAGGTTTACTTCAAAGAAACCAATTGGTTACTATGAAATATTTTCCAATCAAAGAGCTCCTTCAATAGTTTTGACCGCAAACTACCACTGTGGCAAGTTCATTTCGTCTGGGGAAAACAGCCGATTCACTTCAAGTGCGCTTTACAATGTAAACCTAAGGTGGGTTCGCAATTTTTAATAGCCAACTCATAAACGCTTAAGTTATATAATAGTTACAAAACAACAATAAATCAGTAGATCTCGGAGTATCTCGGTTTTCAGTACAAATGAGTTTCACCTCTAGACGAATGAATGAAGTGTCTGTTGGGGCTGGGTAATATGTGGAAAGAAATTCTTTTTCTTATACTTTATACTGTCTAACAATAATTAGCTGAATTTAGTTTTTACATGCACATTTCGTGGAAAAGTTGCTAATTATTGGTAATGATCATTTGTGAAACATTTTCGATATCACTCAAATTTTGATGATGATTTAATCTAATCTTCTGGTTTTTTTAGGTCATTTACAGTGATTTCGGCTAGAAATCGTCTGTAAGAAATGTTTATTTTTTTCCAGTTAACCCATTTTTGAACAAATCAACCAACTTTATACTTTCAATTTGCACAAATGTTGGTTGGAGTAATTTACACTACCATTCATATCTCGAGTATGAATGCACTCAGGTGGTATGATGGACGTGTTCTTTGATATGGTGCACGATTTACTTTTATGGCCCTAAAAATGACTGTATATATATATATATATGGTATAGCTCTCTATGTTTCTTTCGTCTAATTATTCCGGCTGAATCTTGCTTAGATTTTGAAATTCTGTAATTTTTTTGTTAGTAAAATGCAAACCTATTCGGTAGGTACATTGCGGTTCAAAGAGAGTTGAAAGTAAGTTTTACAATTTTTGGGAAATTAAACAATTTGAAAACCTTCGCTATAAAGTTTATTGCATTACCTGTTTACTAATTTACAATGTTGCATTCGATGCAACTATACAAATACCATAAATTGTGAATAGTCACAACTAAGCCTTACAGGTTTTTGAAACAAATTTAATCTAGGGTCTAATTAACCCATTAATGCGCAAAACAACGATTTTGTGCACGCAAGTTCAATTGTACGATTCAAATAGCAAATTGGGGCGATTATGTCCCAAATTCGTATATAAGGGGTTTTTGGGGATGCTCATTCAGAATCTGGCATTTATTTTGCATAACAGCTTCAATAACCCTATAATTTTTTGGGTTTTTTCAAAAAAGTTCTGATTTTTTATGGTCATTTTTCTTCTCATAGTCGATTATCTTGTTTTTGCTGCTATTGAATGATCATATAACCACCAAAATTCGCAGTCCGAATGTCTATAATTTCTCAAACCATGGTTTTGAAAGTTTTTTTTTTGCTTTGGTGTTTGCAAAATTGCCATTTTGTACAGCAATGTAATAAAACACTTCGCGATTTTTTTACACGAAAAGGATCAACTTTACAAATTTACAGAATTGTTTGGACTATTTTTCGTTTTTTGGGTTTGGCCAATTTTTGAGAAATCCAGAAATGTCCCGAAAAATTCTGAAAAAATTCACACGTGTTCTTTGGCTAATTATAAGCACTTTTTGTAATATAAAATTTATTCGTATAATTGATCCTTTTTGAGTAAAAATATCACCAAATTTCATCATAAAAAAACTTTGAAAATTTATCTAACAGATAAAAAATAACGAATCTAGCAGCACAATATGATAATATTTTGAAATTTGAATATTTGAATGTTTACGGTTTTTTATACGGACAGTTAATGATTATTTTTCTGTTTTTCAAGTATATAAAAGCTTGATAGCCAGTTAATGGGCTTTTGATAAATTTAGATTCCAATTTTTATTTGATACTTACAGTCCAACAGTTTCCTCCGAGAATCTGAATGTGTGATGTTTCACGGGTTATCGCCCTAATTTATCTGAAATAAAAAATCAGAAAGAATTAATAAATATTTTAATAGGTTTCTGGCCTACATTTTCAATTTAAAAATACATACGTCCTTTCAGAGCATGTGATCGACAGTACTTTTTTCGATGGCCACAATTCCACAAAATGTGAAACTATGTAGAATGGAGTATACCAATCGATTTCACCTTGTTCCCAAAATTTTAAAAAACGATTATGGGAATCATTCTTCCAATAAGTATTTATATGAATTTTTGCGAAAAGATCAAATAATTTGGGTCTCATATATCAAATATGAAATTATTTAATTTACTTCCCGGTTAAAGATGCTAAATCTCAAACGCAAATCTTATCCGACGAATCGCCTTCCTTGTCCTCTAAATCAAAAGTCGAATGGTGAGTCTTACTATGCCCCGGAACAGTGCCTAAAATGAAATGTCTTCCTCCAAGGGAAAATTCATTCTTCATTGTAAATTAAATATGTAAAGGTTACACTCGTCCGATCGTGTTTCGTTAAATCGCAATCTATTGGAAGTCTCCCCAGCTTGACTCATGATATTTGTGAATGGGTTTGTGACGGTCATTTCTGACCTTAAGTATATCCGTGGTCAGGGGCAACGTTTCGACCGGAAGGTTAGTGAACAAATCAATCGAATCAAAAAACATGATTTGAATATTCTAAGTTTTGATGGGCTCATTGGTTTTTTTTGTTGTTGTGATTTTGGGCTCTCCCTGAAGATAGTTTGCATATACCAAACGTTAAAATATTTTTAGAAAAATATCTTATATCTTCTGTATTTTTGGAAAACGAAAATTTCAGCGTGTTTACGCTAATGTGGAGCAAATAGATAAAGATATGATTTAAAATTTCCTGAAAAATTAGTCAAATTGCTAAGACTTATTTATACTCACTTATATGTGGCTTTAAAATTTATGAGCTACCTAAAGAGGACCTCAAAGGAAATACAGACAAATTTCAACTTGACTCAAAACATGAATTTTCATAGTTATACTATGAATGATATGTTACCCTTAAAAAAAGAGAAAGAAAGAGAAGAAATCAGCTGACTTCTTTAGCATAAAAATTCATATTTTAAGATGTTGTACAAAACGAGTTACGGTACCGGAATGTGGATCATAAGTGAAAAACCAGTTTGATGAAATTTTTATGCGACCTAATCACTCAGAACGATAATAAAGAAACAGTTGGGTTACTCTAATTAAAAATAAACTTTTCTCTTTTTCTTGCCCAAATCGTGCAGCAATGCATGAATATTTCTTTAAGAAAGTCAAATTTTCTTTAAATGTTTTGAAATTTTGAATCAGAGTGTTTATGATCTTTGTTCAAACTACGGAGTGTTGAGGTTTCAAACACTAAAAATTTCAAGTTAGAAGCGTTTCATGAAAATTATTTCTCTACGATTTTACATTTTCAAAATTATTTTAATGATTTCATAAGTAAGGTGGAAATTGCACAATTTGCATCTTAATTTTTGGTGCATGTCTTGTCTGCAGTATTTTGAAACATTATACATTATACATGAATATACACAATGGATCACAAAGTGGAACAGTGTACGATAGTGATCCATTTGTTATATCTTAAAATTTCGAGAAATTTTTGATTGAAATTTAAAGAAAAAGAAAAAAAAAACGCAGATATGTTTATCGTCAGGTAGTGTAATATAAAAAGATGACCATACCATTTTTCGTCGTTCAAAAACCAACTCTGGTCACTACATTTCTGAAACTCAGAGATCAGTAAAGTTCATCAGTTGTATTTGGTACTAAAACAAAACAATCATATATAAATATACATAATTATGATTCTCTATGGATACATGACATTTAATAAATTACAAAGATAAATCTTAGGAGTAACGTTGATTTCACGTGTTGTAGTTTGCTTTCCTTATCTGCATTTTAAATGATTTCGTGATATTACTTGATTTACGCTTATTTTTGAAAGCATATTTCCAGAAAATTTTATATTCATGATTGCAACATTCGAAATAAACGTTAATTTTCAACAGATCTAGTCGTGCGGCAATTTAATTTACCAAATTGAAATCGTTTGCTTTTAATTATCATTTTCACTTATTGTGCCAATTTGAGCCAATTTTAATCGGTTTGATCCACCATATCTATGAAACTTTTTTTGTGCTTAACTTCAAGTTTTTTATGATTAAAATCTCATTATAAGGCATTATTTTAGACTACAATTTCCAAACATGCTATAAAAATATTGTTTGTGGGGTCTCTCGTTTTTGCAATTAACTAGTGAGAAATAATTTTTATTTCCAATTTTAAATTAATGTTTTCATCATATGCCGCTTAATTATTTCGAAAGTAATAATTTAAGAAACTTTGTTTTCATCAGCTGTGTTTCCAATAATTTTTGGGACCCTATTTACCTAACAATATCAAAAATTGTTAAATGGCTTTCATGCGGAGGATATTTGAATATAAGATAAAATTTCCCTTGTTCCTTGTCCACTTTCAATTGTTCCAAAAGAACTCTCGACAAAAACATAAGTGTTTACAAATTGTCTTTTAGAAGTTGTAAATTAGCTAAACTAAACGATCATTAAAATTAGTAAACCTTTGCATTCAATTAGCTATTCAAGAAAACAATATTTTAATAGGCATTCAGAAATTCTAAAAATTATTTAACAGCATAAGTAGGCTAGTCTTAAGGTCAGTGCAAAGGTTCTTCAGTTAACGATTTACAAGGGAAATGTTGTCATTAAGTTAAAAAGTGAAAAGTTAATAGCGGTCAATCAGGTCAAAGCCTGCTACAAGCTCTCGGTTACTGTGCACACAAAAACCAACATACATACGTAGGTATATAGCGAGAACAAAAACTTCGGCAAGATGTATCACCTTCAGGTTGGAGGTCTCCCTGCGAAAGGTATTCGCGAAAAATTTAAAAGCGAATTCTGAACTAACCTTAAGAAAGTCCAACAGTGACACGAAAAACCAAAAAGGCATTTCTTTTGAGGTTATTTTGTGTAATAGGAAGCGTACGATTTCCTCACCATTTCGACTGACTGAATCTTGGGTCTGAAGAGACCTTGCACTCTCAAGCCACCTTCGAGACGAGACGAGCATGTGGAGCTGGAATATAGTCGGTCTGCTGGACTAACAATCTTTTGCTTTTCATATACCTCCCGTCGTCATTCTGATCCGACCATGAACAGCATTTTTTAGCTCACTTTGCCGGGCTTTTCTCTTATTTTCTGTGGCAAAGGCAATTTTACATCATCCGACATCCATCAAGATGTGTTTCACGTGTGAAGTATTTCACTGGAGCAATACTCGTTTGCATTTGCAAACACTTAGACCGGACGCGCCGTGCCGTGTCGTCCCACCGTCGAAGATGGTCAAATATTGGCCAATATAAGAAATTTATCAAGAAACAAACATAATTTACGTATTTGCGCCTCTTGTTTGTTTGTTTACTGGGAATACATCTTAATGAAGTCGTTAGCGCTAGTATGTAAGGTGTGGCGATTCTTTTCAGTGTGATTCTTCCAAAATATTTTAGTTATGCAGATCTCGAAATTACAAAATACTTGTAGAATGTTAATTAGTTTAATTTTTTTATTTTTATATTTCTGATTGCAGAGCAATGGGTGCGGAAACTAGAACATATGTCATAACTCGTACAAGTACGCAACTAACAAAAGATTGTGCCGATAATATTGAACCAAAACCTGCTCAATATGACCAGCCCAACAACATGGAGAATCTCCCTGGCGGGAATAGAATCATTGCAACCGCAGAAGAGGATACCACCGATACCGTCAAACTACTCCTCCCCAATCAAATCGGAACCGATTTTAATTTCAAAAGACAGATCGTATGGTTTAATGCTATTGGATTCCTCTACATACATTTGGTCGGTCTCTACGGTCTCTACATTCTCATTGCAGGAAAATGCATGGTTGTAACAGGAATCTACAGTAAGATTGTTTATAAAAATTTTATGGAATTTTTAAACTAATATCTAAACCCATTTTCTTATTAGCATTACTTGTGGGATTAGCCTGTGGCGTAGGAACCACAATGGGAGCACATAGACTTTTTTCTCATCGATCTTTTAAAGCTGTGCCATCGTTAAAGCTATTTTTGTTGATACTACAAACGGTTGCTGGACAGGTAATTTTTTTTTTTAATAATAATTTTTATTTCAAAAGGACCCTCAACAATTGATGAAATATTTTTAAATTAGAACTGCTTATACGTTTGGGCTAGAGATCACAGACAACATCATAAATATTCGGATACTGATGCTGATCCACACAATGCTACTCGAGGATTCTTCTTCTCTCATATTGGTTGGCTGATGACTAAGAAACATCCCAAGGTTCGTATTTTTCCCCTTTAATAATATACCAAACGCCAAAATATTGAAGATAATTATGCCAAGGTACTTGAAAATATATTGAAACGATAAGTAAAAAATGCGTGCTTGCTGCAGGATAATTTGCTGACAATCACGCATTTATTCTTTAAATTAAATTTTAAAGATTAGATTTTTGTAATTTTGCCTATATAACTAGATTCCCTCCAATTTACCATTTTTAACTATATTGTTTAATTATATTTTTTACAATTTTACAGGTTTTCGAATATGGCAAGAAAATTGATATGTCAGACTTGGAAGCTGATTATTGGGTAATGTTCCAAAAGAGGTAAGCATTTACAACTGTATACAAAAATATATTTCTTTATTACTTTACCTTAAATTACATATTACCACCTATATAGGAGTTGTCTACTTGTACAAAAACACGATTATGAATTTTTTAGTATCTTTAAAAAAGAAAATCAATTTTTATTTCATTTACTTTTGAGCAACCTTATAAATTTTTGTTTTACAGAGCGGTATGCAGAATAAGAAATATTTTAACGATTATCCATTTTATTTAAAATAAAACCTTATAATTAGTTACTATTGGTCACAATAATGGAATATAGGCCAAAATAATGTAATGTTTTAGTTAAAAGCCAACTGACAATTTTAGCGTACCTATTCTGTGTTAACTAGAGAAAAAAAAGTACAAAAAATGTCTTACCTATTTTCAATTCATTTAAACACGCCCACAAGTTAGTCATATTAAATTTTATTGGTTAGTTCGGTTTTCAGAGTAATCGCTAAAATTTATTATTCTAAACAAGCCCTAAACTTCCCCGAATATTAGTTGAGAATAAAACGTTTTAGGAACTTATAATGGCAACAGCGGTTAAAGAACAAACATTAAAACTAGCCCTCGTTGTTTTGAATATTAAAAAGTGAGTAAGTCGAAACTCTTCTTGGAAATAATTAAATATTCTATGCACGCAAAACTTTTGTAACTTTTCTTATTATCTAATCTGCAAAACCCCTAAAAAAAACAATCAGATCTATGCAAAAATTATAGTTTTACGATTCGAATACTATCATGATGATTTTTAGGACCAAATTCAATTTTTCTTATACGTAATTGTTACGATGAATCTTGAAATAGGCCTGAATACCTGTCGTCAACTAAAACCACACATAACCATACAACGACTTATTTTGTGGACTACGTTTAACTATTCGAATTGAATTTCAATTAAAAGACTGCCATAAAATCGAAAAGAAATTATCATGCGCATTGCATACTACAGAAAAAAAAATAATGAACAGAACTAAAATAATGATGACGTCCTCATCAATTCACTTTAAATAAAAAAAAAAATAAATAAATAAAAAAAAAGTCAGAGTGCAACCGCAATTTGGAACATGTGACCATAACCTTTTGAAAATCTGTTTCCTTCTACAATTTTTCGGTAAATTCCCATCTTGCGAATAACATTTTCAATGACATTTTAAAATTATTATAAGGTTTTTCTGCAAAATGTCATTTCATTAAGTCGAATAGAAAACACAAAATATAAAATGTATGTTAATTTATTGTCAAATGTTTAGATATTCAGCTTTTATGCATGATTTATGTTTCCTAATTGTTGATTATAAAGTATACGTATTTTCCAATTATATAATACCTGTCTATTAGTATTACAAATACTTTTTTACAATATGTAAATATTTGAAATGATTAAAATTCCTGTCTTCAATCAAATACAAATGATCAACAAACGAATTTGTCACGTGCTGCCTTTTATGTTACATTTGGCCGGAAATCAGTAGCTCTTTGATATATTCAGATTTGGGCAATACGAGAAAACATAAGAGGCGGAATAAAATAATACAAAAAAAAAAAAAAAAATTAAAAGTTCATTGACACCAGGGAATTGTGTAACATCCCCAGAAGTTTTTTACGACTCGATGAGCAACTAGCTTGCGCCAAAGGCGTGCGAACTTGAACTTGTATTTAGTTCCCCCCAGTTGCCACGGTCAATCGCTTAATCGCAGTCAGTGGAGCAGCGGCCGGCGGTAGCGCTCACCGTGACGAGCGCCGACTGACCAGCGCGACGGCTGTAGACAAAGTAAAGTCGGTCGTGTTTGGGTCAGCAGGTGATCGCGCCTCAGGTGAAAACTAAACGGTGGCTTCGAATCAATGAAAACGAAAAGCGAACAAAACATGATTTAACACCTTTACACGCGCTGCCGTCGTCGTCGTCTATGTGGCCAGTTTGATGTGAATCGAACAAATTTTGACCCATATTGGCACGAGCCGGCTAATTTTGTCTTCCGCCCAATATTTTATAAAGTCTAAGTCGTAGGCGATTTACATAACTTAACCTATGAGCTTAGATGAATGGTAACGTTTTTTTTCCTTTTAGGAAGTAATAATTCCTTTTGATCAAAATCGTTTAATTATGCATTATGGCGGAATATTTAATTTAAATAAATGAGCTGAAAAATATGTTTAAAAGAAAAATTGAATCATATACAATTTTTGAAATTAAATTTTTATAACTTTGAACCATGTTTATATTCGATATATGTCGTTTTACATCCAACACTTGAGATTTTTAGAAAATATACTATTATTATTGGGAATTTGAATTGTTCGTTGTAAGCTTTTTATTTTTGCCAGAAAATATAGCGAGCTTTCACTACTTGTTATTCTTGATTCGAAAAAATAAAAAGCTAAGCTGGCTTTTTGTTTTTGTCAAAAAATACTTTTGTGTTTTTTTTTTAATTATAACACAAGTCGACACGATTTTTGATTCTGATTAATATGCAGTCATTCCTCATTGCTTTCGTCTCACAATTGAAGAAAATCAACATGATTTTAAAAAAAATTTGCTTTTGTGACAGCAAATTTAAAATGACCAATCATCAAAATTGTTATGTTTTCATTTCCTTGTAAATCTGTTGGGGGCGGACATTTTTTAAATTTTCGTTTGCTATATTAGATCCTCCATCTTTAATATATATTTTGGTAACAGATTAAGTTTCAGCGACCCTAAGACCTCTTTGATTCATTTTGATAAAAAAACCCCAAAAAATTGCAAATGTTCGGACGCCATATTTAATTCACCACTTTGGAACCCAATACAAAAATGTACCTATACTGTTTTCTCTAGTATAACGTACTTTTTGGCAAAAAAGCAGAAATATCGCACAACGCATTTAGTTGTAATTGAGGTTCAAACTATCCAAACGAATGTCAAATTTTCTTTCACAAAAGCAAAATTTTAACAAAATTATGACACTTTTGCCTTCCTTTTGGACACAAGCAATAAGAAAATAGCATTCATAACTCAGACTCAAAAAAAAAGTTTAATTTTGTTGACCTGTATAATCAGAAATAACAGTTTAGTCACTTCTTTAAAAAAAAAAAAAAAAAGAAAGTAAAATTTTGAAGAGCTTAACACAAATCGATTCCCACCTCGCATCGACCGTCCAACCTCTGAGAATTATCTTTTTTTTTAAGTTTGTGAATTCTAATGAAAAATTTTTATCATAAGTTCACAACACAACGGAATTGGGGCCAACAACCAAAAGTTCTAATTCTCCTTTTACGGGAATAAATGAGTAGTCCAAAAATATATATTTTAACTAATCACATTTTGTTGGCTTTCAAATTAGCATATCAATTGACCATCTATCTGTATAAAAAATTCGAATAGTATTTAATATGGGTGTCAACTTCTATTTACGGAGGGGTTTTGTTTTTGTTTAAACTAAAATCAGTTTAATGATATTAATTAATATTTCTACTAAGGTACTACAAAACATTGTATACGATCTTCGCCCTCATAATCCCCACTGCACTGCCAATGTTACTTTGGGATGAAACGCTCGTGAATTCAGTTGTAGTGACCTTCTTTGCTCGTACAATACTCCAACTGAATATTACATGGTCCGTGAACAGTTACGCCCATATGTTTGGTAACAAGCCTTATGACAAGTAAGTTATATACAAAAAAAAAAAAAAACAAACTGAAAAGTCTACCAATTTACTTATACCCGTTCAATCTCCACAGAAATATGCTACCAGTCCAATCTCACTTGGTCGGATTCTTCGGTATCGGAGAGGGATGGCACAACTATCATCATGCCTTCCCATGGGACTATAGGGCAGCTGAACTTGGAATGCCCTACAATCTTACAACAACCCTTATTGATCTGTTGGCTAGATTCGGTTACGTATACGATCGCAAATGCGCCAGTGAAACAATGATTAAGAGCAGAATCTCAAGAACTGGAGATGGATCCCATCCAATGCACGCTAGCTTCGCTCTCAAGGACAATATCGAGGATGAAGAACGCACACTTAGGAAGTATATTGTTGGCAAGAAGGAGGCCAATGGCAAGCTGCTAATGGAACAACTCGAAAAGGATATTAAGTGCGACGACTTGAACAATAACTCAAATAAGAAGGGCTACAAAGATTCGAAGAAGGATTTCAATTCAAACGAACAAATTGTACACCGAACCAAAGCTTCGCTCAATGTAAGCGCACACTAGACGATATGATGTTTAGGGTTAGTCAAGTTTATTTAATTTACTTTGTTAATTTCATTTTAATTGCTCACTGTTAGTATTAGTTGATTTCGAATGAATCTTGTTATATTCTTAGGAAAAAAAAACAACACTATTTGGTATAATACTATTATGTGGTTAGAGTGGGAATCTAGCTGTGTGTATGTGGATCATGAGAGTGTATGTTGAAATCCATCGAAACATGGGTTATGTATAAAATTTAATAAAAAAACAATTTTTTAATTTGTGATTCATCGAGTATTCTTATATCCCTTCCTTTCCCTTATCCAAAGATTGATGTTTTGCGATTTAAAGGTACATTCAAATTAAATATATCAAAGCAAAAGTGCGTGGCGACAAATATTCCTTATTCAGTTTTATGGAGCTGTTATGAAAACAAAATTGTCATAGCAACATGAAACTCTATTTCAATTTGAAAAACCTATCCAATGCCAACCGATTCGAAATTTTTTGAAATGTTTATCAAATACTGGATATAGCTAAAACGTTTTTTGAAAGATCTCAACTGATTAACTATTTTGAAATACAGAGAGACTATTTTGTATCTCGACCCGATTCATCAAACCAACAACGTGGCTTTACAGATTTTTCGGGAATTAGCAATTCGTCAATACAATATAGTAGACAATAAAGAATTACCAATACGCAATATGGTTAACACGTGCTGTCAAATGTTAATTTGTCGATAGCAATAGAAATCGACATAAGTGTCGAGATACCAAATACGGACCCTGAAAGTTTTCATTGAAAATAAGGCGATAAGCTGAAAACTAGACAATATGAAATTATAGGGGGTTTCATATTTGACTACGAAACTCTAAAAAAGAGAATACATATAGTACTTTAAATTTTAATGCGATCCAACAAACGTGATTTAATTTAAACCATCGACACACTACACTTCATTATGAAGTAGGACGTCATTATGATATTACGTCTAATGACTTGGTGACACACAGCATTTTACTTCATTAGAATTGACGTGTGAGAAGTGCCGTGCTCACAGCTGAATCTGTGTTTTCCTATTTTGAATGTCAAAAACCCCTTTATTTAAAGATTTCGCAAATAGATGGCTCAGAAAAACTACAAGTAATAGTAGCATTTACGTAATTTTCGAACAAATTAAGTAATTCGTGCTTCATTTTGGCTACTTCATTATGAACCAAATTTTCTTCATAATGAAACCTTACTTCATAATGAAGTATAGTGTGTCGGTGGTATTATCTTATCACCCTTTGTCTATTATTGTTCAATGGGAGCAGAATGATAGAGGATCTCAGTACCAAAATCCGATTCTACGCCTTTGTAAAATTTTTCGTCTTTAGAAAAAAATGTTTTTCATTTGAAATCCTAAAAGACCTTAAATAAAGACTATTAATTTTTCATTAATTTATTTTTTCATTTCGATAATGATTCAGATCGTATTCTTAAGTATGAATCTTAATCCGAATCGAAGATTTCATCTCGAAATCTTTCTTTTTCTTGAATATTAATCTTAAAAAATAGTTATAAAAACATTCCACTAAATTGCGTCCAGTAGTATCTAAAAAAAAATGTTGTCAGTGTATGCTAACTGCATCGAACCTAGAACCTCCCTTTTTAAATTGGGTTTATATTTGAGCATTAACATTTGTTATTTGATGTTGACCCTTTTTTTCAAAAAAAAAACACCGGCCGGGATATTTATTATTATTATTCTTTTGTGGAATAAGATGATGAACTCAACCATTTCATTTTGTAAAATAACGTATACCTGTAATAATGCAGAAAAAAATAATAGACGAAATAAGATAATTTTCCTAATTTTTTATTTTCATAGCCGATCAGTATGTTACGACTAGGATTATCGAGTTTTACGATAATTAGAAACGTGAAACCGTGTTGGTGCAAAAATATTCAATTAGAATTATTTTACGTCAATTCTAAAATGAAAATTAGCGTCATTCACATTCCTCAATAAATTGTTCAAATCCCTTCTTAGCTTTGAAATAAGTTAAATAAGTTTTATTAAAATAAAACTAGGAGGTCGATTCCACAGAATGATGATAAAGTATTTTCTTTTGATTATGTTTTTACTTAGCTTTACTCTTAACAAAAATGAAAACAAAGTTATTGGAGATTTGGCTTTTTGTTAATTGTAAATTTGAAACAATTGAGTTTGAGATTTTCTGGCGGATTTTAATAAAACGTTGCGTAGAAAGTAGAGCTGAAAAGTGATATACAAAAAATGTTGTCTGCTTCTTATATTTAAATTTTCAAAAGTGTAATTTTTCCTTTAGTATTTTTAATGAAATTCAATTCTCTTGACCTCAGATGAATGTTCCTACAAAGTTACATCAAAATCGATGAGGAGACCTCAAACTCAATTTAAACAAGAAATGTTTTGGACGGTAGAAGATTTTTTTTTTTCTAATTCATTAGTTATTATCATAAGAAATTTCATTTTAAGATGGCAATCAAAACCCAAATTTAACTTTAACCGCGACTAGATCAATTATGACCTCCGTTATTAAAAGTGTTGAAGGTAAAGATTAAATTATTAATAATGTGTTAAGATCAACTTTCCGTATAACACAGCAACGCCGCTTTTTTTACGATAATCAACAAATACAATCACAGCATCTGCGTACGCTAGAAGCTCAATCCGTCCAAATTTTACCCAATAGACACGCGACATTGTTGGAAACTAGCACATATTTAAGGTTTGCTTAAGAAAATAACTAGAAAATGTTTGTCTGATTTTGAAATTACAATAACCCCTTTTAATTCAAGGTGTACTATTTTATTACTAGTTCTAAATAAAAAAAAGGTTAAGGAGGTTGATTATTGTCCCCACTTTTATATGGGAGCTCCGATTTGACGCCCGTTCTAGTGTCAATGATTAATCAATCATATAATTTGAATTTTCAGTTAATTTATATTCAGTTAACCTTTAGTTAAATGAACTTGAATGAAATATATCTTTTCAGTTTCTTTGACAAAAGGATTAATTAAAATTTCTCGTTAACAGATTTCACGGATTATTTAATTAGTTTTATAATAGGTTTTTCCAGTAGTTGACATTGTCCGTTTTATAAATTAATTCTTTGATGTTGTAGTATTGATTTTTTTCTCTTGATAAATTAATAAAAAATACGTTAACCAATCACCTAACAATAACTCTACATAAAAGAAGTAATACCCTTAAAATTATTTTTTTGTAATAGTTCAAATTCGACTTTTATAACTCTTTATTTCTTAAAAGAGTTATTTTGCACCTTATTTTTTACTGAGTATCGGTTAGTCATTATTTCATTATTCAATTTTATATTGGTTATTAAATAAGAGTTATCGATAAATTTTTACAATTCTTGTCGATAATATTATTTATTATTATTTATTATTATATTTATTTTATTAGTTATCAGCTTAAACCATTATTATCAACTTATTATTTTGCGGTTTGTGGTTTGGAAGTAAAAGTACATTCGTTCAAAATTCTTCTTGTATGAAAACTTAAAAAACTAGAACTTAAAAAATTAATGTTACCATTATACAAAATTACGAAAAACGATTAAAAAAAATACATTAATTTAAATTATGCAAGAATGGATAAACAAACCAATAACAATAAAAAGAACTCGTAAAATAATGGTTAACTAATAATCGTTAAAAATAAGTTGTATGAAAAATGATATAAAAGTTTATGATAACTAATAAATTTTTAATTCGACATTTTTAATTTATTAATTATACTTCTTAAAATAATATTAGAAATTTAAAGTTCACTAGATGGTATAAGATTGCTCCCATTCATTACAAGATCAGATATTTGTACACTTGAAATATATTGTATAAAATAATGTTTATTTTCGGTCCTTGGATTTAATAAACATTTTTGTGAGTACAAAAAACACACACACCAGACAAATAAAAACGAAGATAAAAAGTTGCCGATTTAATCGTATATGATTAAATTTTTTAATAGCGCTATTCTTGTTCTTAAAAATAAATAAAATTTCATAAATACTTGGATAGCTAAAGTTTTTCTTTGAATTTTTTACTGAAACTGTATGGAGTATAATTACACCCTTGAATGAATGATTATTATATAATTTTTATATTTTAAACAGGCGCATCCGTATATTATCCATGGCAGGCGACAATTACGATAAAGAAAGAGAATAAATATTCAAAAAATCAAAAACTTCACTGAAGAAACACGTTTTAACAGATGCGCACTGTTTAGAAAAAGGGTATGTCGAAATTTTATTAAAAGTATTTCTTAAAAAACAAATAATCTGCTTGTAATTGTCGATCATTGATCATTGGCGATTTTATCGACGAATATCCAATTTTCATATTGTGGAATTTAGGGCCCTATTATTGCCGTCGTTTTCACTCGATTCGACCAGCGAAGACAGAATTTCAAAGCTGAAATGCTAAGAAAATTAGTGTCTGTGTCAGTCGAGATGAACGAAATCTTTTTTTCACAACATTACATTTTGAAGAGTATTGGAATTTACCAAAAGTTGACGATTAAAAAAAAAGTTAATAGTTCTCTGTAAAAGTTCAAGATAAGAGTTATAGAAAAAAAGTATATAATTCAAGTTAAGCGGGTATAAGTGTGATCTCAGGTAATTTTTAAAAATACATTTGCAACACTAAAAATCTTCAATGCTGCTCAGCAAATAAGTCTTTCGGAAAGTTGTCCCAATTAAAGCTTTATCGAGATAGAGCGGTATAAAGAAATTGATAGCAAGTGGTTTCTGCTACGGCTGATCGATAAAAAGCTCCAGTTTAATTAGTTTTATAAGACAACCTATTTAGGATCGAAGACGTGAACCATTTTCAAAGTTACGTTCAATAGCGAAGATCATTTTTTCTTATTTTTTTTTAATGATACCTATCTATTCAGCTATACTGTAAATGTTACCTATATCTATTTTATGAATTATGAGATTCAAAAATATTTAACAACCGCAAAAAAATAATTTGAGTAACTTGTTTTTAAAATCGTAGTTCGAATCGTCTATCTAGCAGGACAAAATTAATAACTTCCTCCAGTTGGATACAAAGTTAGTAAAAATACTATACTCTTATAGTTTCAAGGGTGTTGAATGCGTTTCTGAGATTATTTTTTCCCTGTAGGGGTGAAAAAAAAGAAATAGAATAGAAAAAATCATCCACACCAACAATATGCATATAATTTTACATGTTTTCGAGAGAGTTGAATTCGTGTATTATATAATTTTTGAGAAAATAATGTGTTTCTATGCGATTAGATTAGTTTCGCTGTGGCCCCAAAAACTGATTCTCGACTCCCGAAAAATCGAGTTTATGAACGCTGTCAGCAGTGGGATTGAAGTATAATATCTGTGGTTTGCAAAATCTTGAACCTTTAGAGACCTGACAATTAATTCTAATCTGTATAGTATGGAAAAATATAGCTTATCAGGATCTATTTTTAGTTGATTCTCATCTTATTTGCTTGACCATAAAATGCATTTTGTATTTCTAGTGTTCGTCGTTTGGCTTTGTCCCCGTTTCTAGTGTTCCCTAAGGTTCTATTCTTCGTCCACTTCTTTTTCTGTTACTTATTAATGATGTAACTAATGAGCATAATGTCTAGAGTTCTCTCTTATATGCTGATGATCTTAAGATATTTAGAGTGACTGAATGTTAAATTGACTGTGATATCCTCGGAAATTATATTATTATTACATATTACTTGTTAAATAAATAAATAATAATTTAACATTAAATTTCTATCTTCTCTAGGTGAGTTTAAGGTTGAATATTATCCAAAATTAAACATAACTTACCTGGAATACAGAATTTAGACCCAAAGCAAATTTAGTTCCGATTTGTGCAATTGCTTGTGCTGTCGAAGATTTTTTTTTTCTAATGTGTGGATTTATATCGAAATGTGCATTTACAAAACGTAGTCACTGATTGCAAATTGAGTTGTCTACTTATAAGTAATATCACCTTCTAAAACATGAAGTAATCTTTTATGAATATTGATGCCAGTATCCGAACTTTTTGGAATAGTAGGCAACTTGAGCCGTTGACGATCCTGAAGTACATAAATAAAAATATGAAAATAAAGACCAAATTTTGCTATGAAATTTTGTGGGAATCGGAAAGGATAGGCTAGTTTAATAATTTTAGTGGGTTCATCTAATACAGAGGATACAATTTAGTTCATTACTACTTTAAACTGATTTTCAGATTGAATAAAATCAATTATTTATTTTTTTAATATTCTCAATATATACAGGGTGTCCGGGAAGTAGTGCGCCAAAATTAAGGGGATGGTAGCTTGGGTCATGACCTACCAGAATATTAAAATATGACCTTGAAAACCTCACCGTTTTCGAGATATTTGGGTTTTTATGAAAAATTAAATTTGATTTAAAATGAACATGGCAATATCTTGTTATTCATGAATAAAATGGGTGATTCTGAAATCTGCATTAATTAAGCAATTTTTTGAATTGCTTTCCCATCACTGCCTAGTACATTTTTTTTTCACCAATTAAGGTCAAAGTAGAGTCAAATAATTTTGAACAGCAAAAAAAAATTTGATTATTTTTTTTTGCGACGGTCTTGTGTTAGTAATAAAAAATGACATGCTTACCAGGTAGGGCAACTTATCTAGAATATTTTAGCAAAAAAAAAAAATGAGAACATGTGTTTTTATGTGCACCAACTAGTCAATAATCCGAAATTTAATTTTTCATAAAAACCCAAATATCTCGAAAACGGTTTTCACTAAGGTCATATTTTGATATTCTGATAGGTCATGACCCAAGCTACCATCCCCTTAATTTTGGCGCACTTCTTACCGGACACCCTGTATAATATCACATTTTTTTTTTTTTTAATTTAAGATAGTTGGGATTTTTTACTAGTAATTTTGAGAAACTAATGTTATGGGTGGCTATTCTATTAGCTGCAAGTTACAAAAAAAAATGAATTTCGCTTTTTTGCTTTATTGTATCCTCTGAAAATATTACTATGAAGAAAAATATAATTTTTGAGTTGCCAAACGAGTGCATTAGCGAACAGGATTATATAGGGAAATAAAAATAAATAAATTTATTATTTTAGCTACCTTACTTCCGATGGATAGACAGTAAAACCACAAGTCATCTTCTTCATGAAATATCTGTTATATATTTAGCTGTGTCTTCAATATTTTACAATTCACTTCCAGTTCAAAATCGAACAAAATCTTCACGAGCTTATCCGATGTTCACATATATCATCGAAATTTGTTTATAAATAAAGAGCGCGCACATAAAAACGTTATTCCTTTCTTGTCTATTTTTTGTTTCCTTTTTTTTTTTGTAACATGTGTTTGTTTTTTTCAAATAGTAATAAACACAACGATTTACAATTACATATATGTATAACTTAGGCCAAATTACTAGGGTTTCCTTTAAAATTTATTAATAATGTTCATTTAATCTTGTACACAGCGTTAGCACAGCTCCCCGCCTTTTTCACTTTTCTACCAGGCAAAATTTAGCAAACTTCGATAAAAAAAAACGCCTGAATTTGTCCATTAAATTGTTAATAACTAATTTGTGAGCTGTTTTTTCTTTTTCAGAACGTATATTTATTTATCTTGCTTAATTGTTTAAATCGCTTGTTTCCTATATAAAAAAAAAAAAATGCAACAAAGATAGACAGATGCGTGCTGGTTTATGGTGTGGGGAGGGTCCTCCGGGGCCCCGCAGCCCAGTCACGCCTTTGAAAATTTCAATAGTGTTCCTACTACGCCTCCTCCTGTAGATCAGTCTTCGGGTAAGCACTAAATAATATCAGAAAGTTGGCACTTAATCATTTCTCGGTCGAGACTCTAACTAAAATATCGCAAATATCGCGCTAACACGCACTAAATATACATTATATAATTATTTTTGTAAAAAATAGTAATTGGACAAATTAGGGAGGGGGGGGGAAGAAATAAGCAAAATCCGAACGGAATTCAATATGAATTTTGCTTTGCACCCTGTCAAAGTTGGAACTTGCCATTCTGCGGGACACACGCCAACCTACACGACTTGGGAGGAGCTTTGTAACATTATTTTTCTTTTATTATTTTTTTTTTTTATTCTTTCCCAGCATCACTTGTTTCGCAGTCCTTTAGGCTGCTTACGCTCATATCGTTCTGCGAGAAAAACAAATTCCTCAGAATGGACGCCTTCGACTGGTTTTGCTCGGCAAACCTCACAGGAGATTCATGTTTTTTTAATGTACTCGGAGAAGATGCTGCTGATGGCGTTGAATTTGTGCTATTCCCAGCTGAATTTTCAAGGGCTTGGGATTGTGTAACGACTTGTTGCTGCTGAACTTCAGAATTCTCCTTGTTGTCTTCCTCCTCGGCCTGTTGTTCTAAGCTAACATTCTCTGGGATATTGTTGGAACCGGTGTTGCTATCCAACGACAGAGTCCTGTGGGAAGTTGTATTCAATTTGGGTATCCGATTACCAAATGTGAGCCTTTTTGCTGCACCCGCTGAGCCTACTGAATCAACGTCATCACGATATGACCTCTCTGAGCTACGAAATGATCGGCTGCTGCCTACACTGGCCTTATCAGCTGAAGAGTCCTAGATATAAACATAAAATTCATTATAATCGATTTTTGAATTTTGAATTTTTGTAAAAATTAAATTACTAAAGACAGAGCAATAAGCAAAATGTGCCTAAACCTAATACTTAACAGCTAATGATTGAAGCAGAAACTTTACAATCGTCCGTATGCGGTAACGACCAATTTTTGATGCATCACGATTTTTAAATCTTTATTTTATTAGAATTATTCTAATCGAAAAGTCAGACATATTACAAAACAAAAAATTTGTCTCCGGAATTAAAGTAGAACTTTTGAAGATTGCGATTTTATTAATAACAAGAAATACAATCTGCTGTTGCTTTAAACACAGGTTTAAACATCAAACTTACA
Source organism: Dysmachus trigonus (assembly GCA_949715965.1). Taxonomy (NCBI): domain Eukaryota; kingdom Metazoa; phylum Arthropoda; class Insecta; order Diptera; family Asilidae; genus Dysmachus; species Dysmachus trigonus. The sequence goes on from OX454320.1 coordinate 89,832,014, forward strand.
AACGGTCTCTCACACATCGGCTATTTTCAGTAGTGCATGAGGACGTCCATAAAATTTGATACGGATGGTTTTATCGTTTTATCTTTAAGGGGTTATAATACTTAGTCAGTAGGTATCGATTTTTGGAATCTTCATTGCCATTTAGCACAACATTTGAAGAATATTTCCTAAAAGTTTCATTGAAATCGCCCCAAAATTGAAAGAGCTACGCTTTTTTGAAGAAATATCGGTTACGGAACAGTACAGCACTACAATCCGCGTTTTTCTCGAAATCAGGCTTTTTCAAAAACTGCTAATTGGTGAGTATGATATCCCGATAAAGGAATTAACAAAAACACAGTTTGTCACAATTTTTCGTTCACCGACTAGATCAATCCTCACGAAATCTAAATCCTTTTGAATTTTTTATTTCTAATTATCAAACTCCGAGCAATTTTTCTCACCGCCATGCATCTCTGAAAAAAGATCTTTCTGGAAAATAGCTACTGTACCTACATTTCTCAATATTTTTAATAGTTTAATAGTTGCAAGTACAGAAAAGAATTCTGGTCCTAGGAGAGCTCATAATTTTAATATTAACCGGTGGCTCATTGAACATTTTAGTTTTCTATGAGAAAACATGGTAAAGTATATTTTACTAGACATTTTCCTCTATATCTCGTGAAAAATAAATCTTACACGAACGGGACGAACTTCATTGAAAAGAGCATAAGATTTCCCATAAAAAAGTTCCTCTACACTTTTTTCGTGCAGATAACACTTCGTTCGTCTCAAAGTTTAGGAATATTTTTAAGATGTAGAAAAAAAATCGATTTCATAATAAAAATTATTAGAAATGATGTTTTCTATGAATGATTTATGAATCTAATTTTATCTATATAAGTTTCTTTTAGTTTTTTATTTTCAAATGATGATCGGAACAAGAGTTATCACCACAAAACATTTCTTTGCAGAAGTGATCCAGGAAAATATATAGTCATATCTTCAATTAATTTTGAATATAAATACGTAAAAATTATTGTCTAGCTGAATTATGGAAAACGGCCATCTAATGCTAACAAGTAACTACAGTAGAAAATAGCAATATACATACTTGATCCAAAGGTGCTGTGTACCACACGTCAGAGCAGTCTTTCTTCCCGTCAATAACATAACAAACAGTGTTATCGAAACGAACACGTTCAGAGACACCATCCTCGCTAACATTCGAAGAATCTAATTGCTACAGGCAACACAATGTTAATTAAAAAAAACATGACCAAAGAAACGGAATCAAAACACTAAAATTAAAGTATAAAATAAAATAATAAATGCCAGGTGAAAGCCCATTTGAAAAGCATCAGCACCAGCAGCTAAATTTACCTGTTTATAACTAAGGATAGAACCGGCTAGAGCGCGCGTTGAAGCGGTATCGTTGAGGGTGTTCCCGGATTTTTCGCTGACACAGGTAACAGCCGATGCGGTTTCCGATGAGCTGACATCGGCCTGGACCTCCAGACGATGTCCGGTTATACTACCGGCAAGTGCAGTCGTCGATTCTCGGTTCGAGGCGTGTGCTACACCAAATGTTGTATTTTGGCCAGACACTCCGATATGGCTGCCGCTGGCTACACTTAGACTAACTTCGCCAATGCTTGTTGCCCCAATTCGGGACACAGCATCGACACTAGCGCCATCACCTTGGTTCCGCAAGTGGTTGTCCTCCTCCTCCTCGTCAAACTCAAATTTGAAACCATCTCGGGTAGTGGAAACTTCACAGCCTGTACGGCATAGAGAAACGGGCACAACGCCGTACACGTAGAAGAGGAGGATTGGTATTCCGATGGCAACTGCTAGCCCTGCTAGCACTGGTGACACTAGAAACTGGAAAAAAAGAGATCGGCATAAGTAAAAAGATAAACTTTACAATACTCTTTAAAATAAGTCTTTCTAGATTTTGTTTAGTGTTTCTCATCAATTCTTACGAGCACTTTGTTTACCAATTTTAGATTTCCTTGCTACAAAGATACGAACATATTTATGTAAGTTTTCAATTAAATTCCCATTTGAAAAAATGCACAAAGTTGTACTTATTTCCTGACTTGACTGAAAACGATATGAGTAATAAAACCCAGATCACCTACATGCTGTAAATATCTAATATATTTCAGTAGTAATGAACTTCTATTGAATCAAAGATAGTCAAAAGTGTAAGAAGTACATATTTAAAGTTGAATAAAAATTATCCTTCGAATAGAAAGCTGTTGTGATGGCTTTAAATGGGTAAATACAATTAGAAGGTCAAAAAAATCGATTTTTTTTGTTGTTGTTGTAGAATACGCTCCAAAAAGTTTCAGGTCGAAAATCGAACTCCTTATATATTTTTTCTTCATTTTTCGAGAACGCTTTCTTCAGCGCATAGCAGGTTTTCAAAACTTTAAACGCGTTTTTCTCAAAACAACATTTTTAAAATTTGCAACCACGATTACTCGAAAACTACTTGTCCAATTTAGCTGAAATTGTCAGGGTTTCTTCTTTATACCTTAGGCTTGTCTGTAAGCCTAATTGTTTTGGAATTTTTTGTTGCAAAATTGAATTATTAATGCAAAAATAGCTGAAAAAATAGTGAAAATTATCGATTTTTTACAAAAACTTCTACCAAACGCAGATTTATTTTTAGTTTTTAGTTTTTGAGGTTTACCCACAAATTAAATGTATATTTAAGCCAAATTTTTTTTATGGGCTGTTACAGATCAATAACACGACGTCCAGAGTGGTTGCCGTTTTTTTTTGTAGGTCAACTTCACGCCAGCGTACAGCCGCCATTTTGTTTTCAAAAAATATTCATCATTATATCATTTATACCTTAACAAGTGTACAAAGTTTTATAATGATTGCATTAAACCTTCTTTGTGAAAAAAACAATGTTTTCTAATGCGTAATTTTTGCCCGTGTAATTGTATTTAACCCCCTTAAAAGATAAGGATTTTATTTATTCTGAATTAGCTCGTAGAATAGGGTATTCCCTTTTTACCATAGTAAATATGAAGCGACAAACGGGTTGCGGACAGCTTCGAATTACTACAGGCTTCTATATCGGATGTCCTTGCAGGATCGATTCAAAATAGCAGTGGAATTGAAAGTACAGTGAAACCTGGATAAGTGAGAAACCTCTATAACTGAGACTTTTTCTCAGGTCCCGGTACCTCCACACTGAAAAACCTCCTTAAATGATATCGATAAACCTATCTAAATGAGACATTTTTTGGAGCCTTACTAGTTCTTTTCTCTCATATTTAAAGCTATTTATTTCATTGTATAGACAACATTCCTCTCGTATGCGTTCATTAATGTGTATTTAGTATACTTTATCTGTTTATGTATTTGTAAATTGTCTTATCTTTTCTATCTATTCTAGCATTTCAAATTTCCAGGTTCAGTATTATTCGTTACTAATGAATCATCAGTCTCAGCCAAAATGTTCACCTTGTCTATACGAGTTTTCCTCTATAAGTGAGAAACCCGGGTAAATGAGAAACCTCTATAAGTGAGACAAAAATCTCGGTCCCTTCAAGTTTCACTTATCCAGGTTTCACTGTATAAGAAAACGTAAGCATGCCAGTGTGAACAACTCGTCGGAAACTTCAGGAGTATAGTTTACATGGACAGTGTTCTGTGCTTTTAAACAATCGCGCCAAGGTTATTCGCCTTAGATCACGTCAATACGTTGAATGGCCTCAGGATGACCGGAACAGATTAATTGTTCGGATAAATGTATGGATCAAACGGAAGGATTTACATAAGATAACGCACAGAAGAAAGAATGAAAGTATCATTTCTGCGCAATTTCAGCCGAGCTTAGTTATCCCCTTATGTTATATATAGAAAATAATAAGAAAAATTTTATTCCTTTATTTCTGAATTTCATGATATCGTTATAGAAATTCCTTAAAATATGTGGGTCCGATTTATTATACATAAACAAATATTTATGTTTTTAATTCTATCCTTTAAAGGTTCTTTGGGGTTTCGAAATGTGAAAAAAAAATCGATTTATTTTCCTTGCATATTACGAAAATGTTTCATATTTAGAAAGAGATGTTAAAAATTAAGACACGTATTCGGAATAGTTTAAGGGGACGTGACACACCCAATTTTTTATTTTCTATATTTGGAAAAATTGGAAAATTGAAGGGAAAAACAGTAGATACATCAATCAAACTTTGCATATTTATTAAAAAGGGTTCAAATAATACAAAAAAAAATTTTTTTAATTTTTTGAATTCGTTTTTTTCTTTGTACAATTTTTTGTAAAAAACCACAAAAATTGACTGCGGGCATGATTGGGAGCGAATGGAACGTCTGAAAAAAAAATAAAAAATATGGGGTTAATTGTTATCAAAATCCCCAGGGATTGAACCTAAATGGAACATTTTTCACGAAAAAATTACAAAATGGCGGCATTTTTTCAAAAATTCACTTTTTTTTGTCCCGGAAAAATGCCGCCATTTTGTCATTTTTTCGTGAAAAATGTTCCATTTAGGTTCAATCCCTGGGGATTTTGATAACAATTAACCCCATATTTTTTTATTTTTTTTCAGACGTTCTATTCGCTCCCAATCGTGCCCGCAGTCAATATTTGTGGTTCTTTACAAAAAAAATTGTACAAAGAAAAAAACGAATTCAAAAAATTTAAAAATTTTTTTTTTGTATTATTTCAACCCTTTTTAATAAATATGCAAAGTTTGATTAATGTATCTACTGTTTTTCCCTTCAATTTTCCAATTTTTCCAAATGTAAAAAATAAAAAAATTGGGTGTGTCACGTCCCCTTAAAGTAACTACAACTTTTGGACCTTTTTTAAGAAAAAAAAAACAAAAGTCGTCGGTTCTGCTTAAAATTTACTAAAACACCACGGTCTATGGTTATGACTAGATTTAATTAAAATCTTTATTTTAGAAAGACTAAAATGAAGGTGTCTGAAACTTAAAACAATAAAAAAAATTGTAAGGACAATTAAAATTCAGAGAAAGTTAGATCTGAACTTTTTAAATGATAACACCTTGTTGGATATTCGTAATTCTAGTATGTTTGTATTGGTCACATTTTACCCTTTAATAAATTAAGAAATATTCAAGAACCAAGCTGTCATAGTTAGATTTAAAAAAAAAAATACCAAAGTATGAGCTAATTTTAGGCTCTAGATCACAATGCTCCCTTAAATTGTATTATTAGAATCTCCGTAGTGTGATATTATGGTACATACCTAAACTAATTGATTTACGGAAAAGTGCATTTAATCGTTTTTTCACATTTTAATAAATTTGTTGTCCGTCTGTCTGTCCGTCCGCCAAACCTTTTTTTCTCAGTAACGGCTAGAGATATCGAGTTGAAATTAATATCAAATACTAAAATCTGGAGCCTCATAGTTTCTCAATGCAATAAAAATATACGACCTTTCAAAGTGTATTTTCATACTGACAGGAAAAAATCCGAACATCATTAATTTCTAATTCTATGTGGAATTATTACTTTATTTTTGCGTTTTTGAAGCTAATTTTTTAACACTCTATATAACGGTACGGAACCCTCAGAACAAAAAATTATTTAAAATGAACTGAGCTAGTTGCTCATGAAACATGAATCCTTTTCTCAATAGACTTCTCACAATTTTCAATACAAAAGTATCATTTTTAATTTCACTCGTGGTAATTTTCATTTCCAAAGTATCAATTTCTAATTAGATGATGTCAAATTCTACTATTAATATTCAAATTCAACTTAAGGGGGTAGTCCAGTGAAAATTTTTTTTTTTTTATTTTTTTTTTTTTTTGCTTAAATCTACTCTACTACACCTCGAAAATACTCCCTTAAAATATCTAAGCAAAATATTGAATAGTTTTAAAGATACAGAGAGTTTTCGAGAGACGTGTAATCCGAGCGCTCGAAGGTCCCCTGGCGTGTTTCGGAGCAAGGAGGACTCTTGTATGTCTGTTTGCTCCGCCCATTTTTTTTCGGTTTATAACGGTCTAGGTCCTTCTGCTTTGTATTTAAGGTTAGTTATGTATAGAGCAGGCATTGCGTTATGTATGGAGCAGGCATCGCTGACTAAGATAAAATTAATTTTTTTTAGCTTTTTTCCGCAACAAAAACTTTAAACGCGTTTTTCTCAAAACTGCATTTTTTGACTCGGCGGACGTCAGATCTCAGAGTCTTTTGCTCCGATTGATCTAAAAATTTAGCTGTATATTTCTTGATTGTGTATCTATCGTCGGAACTAGAATTATTAAAATCCATTGTTTATTTACAAAGTTATAAACAAATTAAGCACCCGAAAAACACCCGAAAAATTCAAAATGCCGCCATTTTGTTGTTTTTTATTGAAAATTAATAATTCTAGTTCCGACGATAGCCAATGTTCTACAGATTAAAACCTCGTTTGAATTTTTTGTTTCAAATGAACCGTTGCAGAGATTCGACGTCCGCCAACAAAAAAAAATTTTTTTTGGAGCGGCCATTTTGTCAGGATGACTCATAAAAAAAAAGAAAAAAAATTTTTTTTTGTGTAGTTTAATAGTTGTACTATCATATGTAAAAAAGTTTTTTAATAAAAATTAATTGCTAATATGAAAAAAAAATCGTTGAAAAAACAGTTGTTTTCACTGGACTACCCCCTTAAACGTAAATACGAAGTAATGAAATATGATACCATTTAATTAGAAACACAATTTTGAAATGAAAATTGATACGAGTGAAATGAAAAATTACATTGTTGTGTTGCAAAATGTGAATAAATCTCTTGAGAATGGCATAAACATCTAAATCATTTGATGTAAGTAATCAATAGCGTTTCATGGTATACACAGTATTGTAAGGTATTATCTATTTATGGTGAATTATCTCACAAAACAGACAATAAAATAAAATATTGGTACAAATAAAATGTTATTATTTTCAAGAGTTCTAGTTGATAGAAATACAAAGCCAAGTTCCTTTCCCTCTTGTGTTAAATAAAAGTAATGGATTATTAGGAAGGGCCAACCAACAAAACCAACCATTTTTAAACATAGAATAATGATTTAAACACTACTTTTCAGTTTTTTAACATTAACTGAAATAAGGCTTATTTATAAAATTATGATCGGATAAAATGATGTTGTATTAAAAAAAGTACGGACAAATTGAGTCTAAAAATAAAACGAATTAAAACAGCCCCTGGGTACTCATTGGACTGTAATGCTTCACCTGAAATATTTCAATATTTCCTGAAACACATCTAAAAATAGACTGATTGAAAATTGGCGCATTAATTCCAAAGCTTTGCCACAATCTTGTGGTGTCCACAAACTCCCAATTAAGCTCCCCGCATAAGTGCAGGCCCTAATAAGCAGTCCTTCAAGCCGTCAAAGTTTGTGTATCGATCTCTAGCACACCTTCTTTCGTCCTTCAAAATAAAGCGAAAATTGAAGGCAATAAACAAGTGATTCCACACCTTGAATTAAGCAATTTCGCCACAAACTCCTACCAATTTTTTTCTTACCTCCCTTCGGTTTAAATTGCATCAGTTTGTGTCTGTTTGAGTGGTAGGTAAGCCCTACTTTTTTAATATTCATCTCGAAGAGATGCTGCTGCATGACAGCATTGGGGGGCTGTACTGAGTCCATGCGCAAACTTTGGCTATTGGATGAAAATCGATTCTTTTCGAGTTCTCACGAGTTTCTGCTGGAATATTTCCATGGAAGTTGGAGACGTTGGAAAATTCGTGGTGGTTGGGTCAATGAAAAGAAGTTGTCACCGCGAAGTGATATACTTTTTGGGGATAATTGAGAGCCAAGTTGGGGCGCTGTTCTGACATCAACCCCATTTAAATTTTGAGAAGTGGTAAAACTCATTCATTGCAACCGTTCTGAGAGTCTTAATTTGCGGTAAAGTCAAAAAGACACGTCTTTTAGATTTGATTGATGTGGCTGGGAAGTGGTATAAAATAAACAAACAATAAAGTTGGATGAGTCAGCAACAACAGAATTGTTTGGTTGTCAACAACAAATGAAATTGGTGACTATGGCGCAATTCAAATCTTATTTGATTGAAAGGAACTCAATCTTTTATTCTGAGTTATTCCTTTTCATTTCTCGGTAGTATACAAAATCTTAAAGGGGTTGATTTACCTTCTATTTTATTATATCAGCTACTATTCTTAAAGCACGCCAATTCATTTAAAATGTGGATAAATTAATAATAATAAAAGTCCGTGACAACTAATGAAATAATCACAATCAATTTTGAGGAAAGTAAGTGCAATGTGGCATTTTCGTATTTTTCATATCACAACTATCAGCTGACAATAAGTTCTGATCAAGACAACAGCCCTTCTTCGGTAAAGTAGGCCAGAGATCCAAATTCTGGGACCTTTTAGCATGCAATTATTCATAAAACACTTTAGTCAAAAGTTTAAAACCTAGAACTCGCTTTATTAAGAAGTGATTTAAAAAACCAAATATAACGGCATGGAAATCTGATCTGATATTAAATTTTTGTACATTTCCCACACTTTTTCCTTAATTTCAAAAATCTTCTACCTAACAGAAATTTTTGCTTTTTCATTTATTCGGTTATCCACACTTAAGAAAAAACCATTATATTTCTGCCGGTAAAACTCTAACCTTTTAATCACGACCACAACCCAGAAAACCATTTGAAAAAAAATGAGGTATGACTTTTAACGCATGTGTGTCTTTAGGATTCCAAATAGATATGTATCAGCTTTTTTCGTTTGTTATCAAAAATTAAAATGTATATAAATAATGTTGTATTGTTATTATCCAAAGGTGATTTAGTGTATTGCTTTTAATATTAACAATCAATTTTTAAGGTATTATGTCTAGTTGGATTTTTTAAAATGACGTAATTTTAAAAAAATTATTTTTGTTGGTTTAAGAAATTTTTATCAAAAAGTACATATTTTAAGGTTTTATGAAAATATAATGAAAAATTAAGAAAATAGAGCTCTTGTCCCATAACGCTTTTTTACATCACTTTACACACTTTTTCCGGAACCGCTTATTTGAAATCAAAATCAAAGAAGATTGCGTTTGTATCTTGCAATATGAAGGGTTTAGCAAAATTTTGATTTTTAAACCAATAGCAAGGATTTAACAAAAAGTCTTTAATTGAACTTTCGGTTTTTTTTTTTTTTTTTGAATTTGTACCATTAATAAAAATAAAAATTAATCGCGTTTTCTTGGGAATCGGTTGGGAATTCAGCATTTAGAAATTTTGACTTTGACCATTTTAGAAATTCTGACTTTGAAACACATTTTGTCTAGCCTTTTAAGAGGAACTATCCCTGTAGAATTTCCAAAAAATAGCTTAAATGATGTTTTAGGATCTTAAAAATGAGGCGCAAGAGATTTTAGGGGGGAAACATTTTTTAATGACCTATTCCGGGTATTATACTTGAGCGCTTTCTAGCTCACTCCAAGTCGTTTCGGTACTGCATAAAACTTTAAGTCCATTTTTCTTAAATCTCAAATTCTAAACTGAAGAAATTCTTCATCAGAAAAAGGAGACTCGCTTCATCCATCTCATATGTAGAATAAAGATCACTAAAAAGAATTTTCATTCTATCAACTGGGTATCTTTAAAGAATTATCGAAACTCACCTTTTTTCCCCTTAAGAATCTGAATTTGACAATGCGACCCCAAATTTAACAAAAGCTAATAATCGAGCCTATAAATTCGTTAATTGACTACGATTTTTCATAGATAGGGTATATCACGTTCTTTTACTTAGAATCCCCAAAAGCGGAAGTTAATCACCTCGTCCATTTGTAAACTAGCAGCGATTAGTTGAAGGCCATTCAGGTGCTAAGCTCCTATTAATTACTCGAAATCCACGATATGAATCAACAACATTCGTCCTGCCCTGGTGCGTGCGGGGAGGGGGGAATTACAATTTTAGACATGCAATATCCTGACCACCTGAATGGCGTATAATTTTACTCACAATAATTTCCCTGACCAACAAAGCAAAATCCGTGCACGCAACCTGGGAGCCATTCATCGTACACCTTCCGCCAGGTATTGTTATTGGGTCAAGCTGTCTGAAATTGTCGTGAGACCGTGTATAGGGTGAAAAAATTCAGGTTAATACCACGAGGAATCCTTCAAAAAAGCTCCCTTCTCGGGAGAAAGAAAGTCACCCTGTTTGGAGTAGTGGGCGAGGTCATTATCGCACAGATTTACTCTGGAGAGCTGGAATGTGAACTTTCGCTTCACGGATGTTGGAAAGGAAAGGAAATTCAAAAGCTCCTCCTCTAGCGGAAGAATAAGGTTGACTACCTATACTATTTTTTTTTTAGATAGGTAGGCTAGAGCGGAAGGTAATGCTACCTAGTTTTTTTCTTTATAGATATAGAAGAGTAGGAGAGTCGACACGGCCCTTTGCTACGGCCGATCCGATCCGACGGGCCATCATGCGCCACTGGGCGGAGTGCATGAGGAGAAACAAGCGCGTGCAGCAATTGAACGAAATTTCTGTTCAACTCAACTCACTGGAAGGCGGACGACCACTTCGGGAGTTGGGATCTTTTTTATATCAAGTGAAATACTTCCAGCCGGAGAACTTTGCCCACAGAATCAACGTGGTGCTTGTGCAGTTCGCTGTTCCTTCCTTCCTCTGTCTGAAGTGGTCGCGCTTTATCTCCTCCTCAGCGCAGTGGTGAATTTGAATTTTTCATAATCCCAAACTAGTGTAAAAATTCTCGGTGATTGTTTTTTTTGCGGTTTCGACTCTGACAATCATTTTTAATTATTTCATTGAGTAAGTAATTTATTTTTTTCTTCGTTCTGATGGATTTTTCGCGGTTTACACGCGATGGATTTGGATGCCTGATGGGAGTGTGCTGCATATATTTTTCGTTTTTTTTTTTTTTTGTTCCCATGTTTTTGTGAATGTAATGTAAAAGTCCAATGTGTCTAGACGTCTGGGAAGGAAATTTGTGTGATTTTTATGGGCGCGTACATAAAAGTTATAGGTCTGTTTACTTGAATACACAACAGACCGAATGGTGTGTTTGATTCAATAAATTGAATTTATTGCACCGCATCAGACCAATCAATTTATAAATTCTATAATTTAGAAGCATGCTGCGATGAGCAAATCTATCTTATTGAGTTAATAGAGCCGTAACAAAGCGCTCATTGTGATAATTATTTCGAATACAATGGGAGTTCATATAGCCAGACAAACCAGACGACAATGACACGCCTTTTAATGCGCTCCCGGAAAATCTGTCACACTGAATGTAAATTGGATGTCGTCGGCAGCTGGAGAACGATTCCGGGGCTGCTGCTTCACGCTCAAGAGGAGATCGGGAGGGAACCTTAAAGTTAAGGCTACCGATTTTATACACAAAAATGTATTATACCGTGGAATGTTTGCTCCCATAGTCTACATCGTGATTCATAGAGGAGCACGTATGTAAATTAGTATGCTTTTTACTCCAACATGGGAGGAGGAAGCCATCCGACCATGTCCTTTTTTTTCATCCGCCCAAGTTGTGTTTTAGCCACTGATACTGCTGCTGCGGTGGTTTATTTATTATTATTATCTTTTTTCCTTCATTCTACTTGACGTGATGATGATGGTGCCTCTCTATACGGTTCGATAGTTTTTTAAAATAGATCACCCGATTCTGGCAGAATATACAAGCGCTGCACCTATATACGCCTATATTCTGAGATTTCTATTAAAGCGAATTTTTTGAAGATTATTTCAACAGATTGAGCAATCAATGCCAATTTGGCGGTGAAGGATTAATGAGTTTTGATTTCTTCTCTAATTGTGAGTTGTTGAGGATCATGGTTTTGCGGTCACTTACTTTTCACAATCTTATTAAACCTATGTTGAAAGTTGTTTTACATTAGATACAGCTAAAAACATCTTTAAGGCTTGGTGTCTTTACTTTAGTTATATCGAATGCAAAACAACACTTGAAATATGAACTTAGGATACACTTTTTCGAATTTGAATTTAATTGAAATTTTAAAGTTTCCAGTAAATCATGTCAGACACCGAGGACGATTCATCGAGCAGTGAAAACTGGCTAGTCAACGCTGAATGGATACAAGATTTCCTTAAGGAGTACCATAAAGTTCAGAATGGGGAATTCATTGTAAAGGTAAACATTTTCAAATTCTTTTTTTAATGTAAGAATTGTGGTCAAATTAAAAACCAAATGATTTGGGACTTTATTTGAGAATTCGATTCAAAAACGATTTTGGTCGATCTTGAGAATTTGGAAAGTACTAAGTAATAATAATTTGATTATACCATAGATTAAAATTTTTATAATAATCAAGCTGTGAAAGTTTAAGTGGAAAATAAGTTAAATAGTTCGCAGTAAAATATTTTTCAGTTTTCAATGTCAACATAATTTCTTTAACTAATATTATACTCGGTTCAAATATATATTAAATACAAATTCCGATCAATCGTTTAAATTCCTAAAAACGGACGTTGATCTAATCTTTTAAAAATTTCTTAAAAATAAATAGGAAAATTTTATTTTTAAAGGACTATCGTGTCGGAAGTGGCAGTTCAAATGGAGTCAGCAATCTAAGTGAAGTATTAGCTGTTACAATCGACTATGAATTTAAGAACGAGAAGAAACATTTAGATTTGTTCATAAAACTTTTACCGCACGATCCGTTTAGTCGATATTTTGTAACTGAAGCACAATTTGATTTACGTGAGATCAAATTTTATACACAGGTGAGTGCGCAACAAGTTTATTTAATTTGAACATTCCCCATAAAGCAATTTTCCATAATGTTTCTTTTATATACAACTGAGTGTCTGTATAACTTTTAAGAATTGATTGGAATGCAAACCAGAGATATATTTATTATTGTAATATTTCTCCAAACATATTTCCGCAATATCTCTGCTAAGAAATTTAAAGAATTTCTTCAGGTGCGCAGAAATATACGCTTTTATCTAATATTTTAAGAGGAAAAATATAAAAAATATAAAGAAAAACTTTATCAAATAATTCTTTCAGATTTTACCCGACTTATTTGATTTCCAAAAGCGTCATTTAGTATCAGACACAGATTCAATGGTTATCCCAGTACCGAAATGCTATCATACAACGTATACCTTAGATTCGGTAATAGAAAATCAACAAGACATTAGCCCCGAACCACCTGAAAGTATACTTGTACTAGAAGATATGCGCCCATTGGGCTATAAATCAGCACATTTCACAAAAGGACTTAGTTTAGAAGAAGCAAAAAGTGCCATAATATCAATATCATCAGTACACGCCTTATCGCTTGCTATGAAGTTTAAGGAAAAAATTGACCTCAATGAAAAGTATCCAGTGAGTATAAAATTTTGTAGTTACAATATATATGTCATTTCTAAAGAAATCCTTCCTTCCCTTTATTGGATAGTTCCTTTTTCAAATAACCAAAGCATCAGACAGCTACCAACAACTAGTTGAGCAAGGTCTTCCACAATTGGGAAAATTCTTACAGGAAAAGGGAGGACGTGATAATGAGCTCGCTGCTTTGGACGATATTCGTTTTAAGACTCGTGATATTATTGAAACCCTTCTGCAGCCCATCGAACCCATGGGTCTGATCACGCACACGGATTTCTGGTGCAACAATTTGCTGCTTAAGGAACCAGTGGATAAAGCAAAAGCAGACAACTGTGTAATTTTAGATTGGCAAATGGTCACGTACAGCAGGTAAAAGAAAATAATTTTTATGAAAATTTTACTTAAGCTTTAACGACCCTTTTTATCTTTTATCTAGACCAACAAATGATATCGCTTTATTGTTGATCTCATCGCTGCCTTCAAAAATTCGCCGTGAAAGTATGAAAAAGTTGTTAGATTTTTACTACGAGCATTTTAAGAGGAATCTATCAAAGGTTGGAATCGATCTAGAAGTTGATTTAGGTTACTCGCGTGAAAAGCTGGATAATGATTATAGGTAAGATATTGCATAATTATATTAACACGAGTATTACAACTTAACAAAATTTCTTTCAGAAAATCTCAATTATTGGCTTTACTCCTTTGCATTGGTTCTGTCGACATAGCGCTAGGAAATGAAGAGGCTGAACAAAGATTTTTGGATGTTTTGGAAGACTTTTACAAGGAAGGAATTCTTAGCTCTGATTTTTTAAATGACAACTAAACAAATTATCCAACATCATATTTTATCTTATCGATTCAGTTATAAAAGGCACTTTTTTATTGCTACTCGTAAAAAACATTTAACTTATTAACAACTGCCAAAGAATTTTAAAGAGAATAAATCAAAAAAAAAAACAAAATACAAAAATATACGTGAGAGAAACACCAAAGATATTTGTAATGTCTTGATTTTAAATACAATATAAAAAAAAAGCCAAAATTGTTAACAAAGCGAGAAGAAAATTATGTATGCAAATAAATACTAAAAAAAGTAAATGAAAAAATAAATGCAAAGCTTTATGTACCACGCAGCACTTGGGACAACACACTTTAACATTGTTTACACAGTTGTAATAGAACATTAAAAAAAAAATGCTTTTAATATCCAAATCAAAATTCCTTTATTAGGAAAATCAGAAAAAAATAAAGCGAAATAACCCGGTTTGACAGTTGTTTGATTTATGATGTTGGTTCAATTAATTCTTATTAATGGATTTTTTGTATGTAGATGCACACCAAATGGGGTATTAGAAATATCATTTTTGTATACAAAACAGTTTACATGATTACCTACTTTCAGTAATCAGTTTAATGCCAAGCAGAAAACCCCGATTTATCGTTTTTATCACTATATTTGGAGAAAAGAAGAAAATGTAGATGATTCAAGTAAAGCAAACACATAATGTTTCAAAGCCCAAACACAGAAATGTTTATTTCTGAAGAAAATAATATAGATTCTTATTATTTCATGATAGGAAAGCAACCTAATTATATTTAAAACAGTAGCTAATGAAGAAACCACTGAATCAATGTTAATGTGCTTCTATAGTAATATAATATAATAGACCTATTCTTGATTACGACGAAAAATCCTTTCGGTGCGAGCCTGCTTTTGAATATCCTACGTTTCAAAAGAAGTTGGATTCGGTCATAATCACGAATACGGATGAATATAAAAGAATCTAGGCTACGGCCTAGTTTCTCACAAGTTTGTATTTTTGAACTAAAGTATATATGATATATGGTACGATAATATGCAAACCGTTTTTCGTACTTTCATTTCAACAAAAGTATTTCTTAAAAAATTCTCACTAGTTTTTACTACATTATTAGCCCTATTGTGAATAATATTTCCCCGGAATTTTTCCCAAGTCCGAAAATGGTATCGTGAAATACGTATAAAAGGGAAGAATTTCCCTCAGAAGAATTGCTACCGTCAATGTTATTTCGAGGGAGGTTTTGTGAGTTTTACCCCTAGTTATTTCCCACTCATTTTGCTCGGAAACTTTGGTGCAGAAGGGAATTATTGTTCTTTATTTTTATCTTTATATATATATAAATCTCGTGTCACGATGTTTGTCCGGGATAAAAACCGAAACTACTCAACTGATCTTGATAAAATTTGGCTCATTGTGTGTAGTTTGGTCCAACTTAAAAGATAGCATAGTTTTTATCTCGATTACTGACCTCAAGATTTTTTTATTGCACATTAAGTGTAATATATGTAAGTTCCATAAGTTTCTAACAAATGGCGGTGTAAGTAAATTTATCGACACAACATTTCATTATCTTTCGATATTTAGGGTGGGTAAGCATCCAGTAGATGGCGTCGTGTCGATTTCTTGACATATTTGTTTATGTTTACGACATAAGCGTACTTTTTCAATACTTCGTGTGCAATTTTTATAATTTTACTGTGTATTCTGTTATAACTGTGTATTGTTTGTATATTATTATTTTCAACGATCAAATAATAATACAAATCTTTGTATATAATTTTTTCTCGCTTTCCACTTTTTATTTGTATTTTATTCCAATTATTTAATAAATAACAATTAATCAATTAATTAATTAAATAATTGTTAGTTATTTTATTATGTGTTACTTAATTTATTTATTATTTGTTATTTATTTATTTATTGTTTTTATTTTAATTTTAATAAAATGCCGCGAAAAAAGTCTGACCTCAAAAAAAAAAAAAAAAAATTTAAATTGTTATTAAAAATAGTTATGAATTAACGTTATCTACCTCATTCAGAAAATTCAATTTTTATATCTTATTTTATATGTTTTTATAAGTAGTACTTAATGAATGAATCATTAATACATACTATAGTCAAATATGAGATGTATAAAATAAAAATTTTAACTCTCCTAAATTCTTTACCGAACACAATTTGGTGTAACGTTCCATTCTCAATCCCATAGGTTTTTAGATCAGCTAAAACGTTTTTATCTTTATCAGTGAATATTGATTTGACTGTATTAACAACATTAGGATAAAATTAATTCAGCGTATTACAGCTACTTATCCATAGCAACGGGTGGCCGGGTCTGCTAGTATAATTATAAAATAGTTTGTTAAATATACTTTATTTAAGGTCGAACTCATCAAATAAAATGTAACTAGATGGCTTGGTTAGCTATATGGAAAAACATTACGACATAGGCAATGCGTTTATTAAAAGAAGTAGGGAAATCGTTAATAAATTTTGGAAAAATTTATTTAAGGAGAATATTTCAAAATATTTTATCTTATCTGGTCTAATACAAAAAAATATATAAGGCAGTCAAAATTCTGAGAGTTTTGGGTTGTTTTCGGATTCTAAGAGGAGATTTCTATACAAGTTGGTAACAGTGATACCAAGGGAAAAACATCCTGATGGAAATGTACAATGCCGGGATATTTTTCGAGGAAACAAAAAAGTTCGGGGAAAATTCTTTTCCCACGGATTTCACGATAGAGTTCGATATTTCATTTAAAAATATATATAGTGGTGATCATTAAAATAGAGCCACCACTCCATTTACATGGAATAGTCGATAGAAAAGTTCCTCATTAAAATAATAAAAATACTTGAAATTAAAACGTCGGCTCAATTAATCTGACCAGGAAAAATTGAAACATTTCCGGTAAGTGAAAACTAAACTTATTAGTTAGTTGATATGATAGATGACGGAAGAGTAAGTGTATAAATTTGTTTTAAAGTCTATGTGAAAACCATATATAAAGACGTGACTCAATTTTAATGACCACCAATGAAAATGTATAACTTAAAATTCATTAACAGAAACGAAAAGACAAACCTATCCCACTGCATGAATTATGCACAATGAAAACAATTAGCAAATTATCAGTTTTCAGAACAGAAAATTGATAATAAGATGCAATGACAACAATGTCGGCATAACAAGGTACCTGAACTTCTGAACTATCTATCAATCATGACCCCTCTGTACTGAATGACGTTAGCTTGTATTGAATGTAATACATTCTAATACTGTAACCTTGAAAACATTTAGTTTACTTGCTTTTCGGCTTGTCTACAATATGTAGGCAGATTATCACAGTTCAACTTCTAGAACAACGACAAACTCATTAAAAAATTTAATCAAAATCTATTAAGAATCGATAGATTAATTAAATTACTAAATTACGTAAAGTTATCTTTATTTCTATGTTATAACTCAGCATTTATTGATAATAAAATTATGCAATATACTTAGTGCATGATTATAGTCCAAGTGCCTTTCAAAGTCGTTTTACTTTTTTCAAAACTGGTTCGAAAAAAAAAAAAAACGTATATTTTATTAGCATTTTCACAACTTTCCGTTGTTATTTACAATCGGGATTTTTTATTGATGTCATTATAAAATAGTTTGAAACAGAACTAAATAAAGGAAATAATGAGATAACGCCAGTCGTTAAACTGTTAATGGTGCATCGTAAAAAATCCAATTACCACTAAAATAAGATATGGATGAAAGTATTAAAAGATAGATAATAAGTTATAATTTCATAGCAATTGTTTTCAGCAAATAAATATTAATATAATAATAATTTTCAAAATCAATAAATGCTGAAATTAAAGGTGATTCAAAAGTAAATATTTTTGCAAAGTTACTGATATGAAATTATTAAAGTTCAAATGGCTTAAAATTCTTAATAAAGGGTGTGTTTCAAAGATCGTGAAGATAAGATATATAAGTAAATATACTTCTTAGGGCCTGTTCGAATCTTGGTTATATATATCATTATGCATGAGTCTGGCTCTATTGTTGGATATTGGATAAAAAAGGACCTTGAAGAAATGCTCCAGTTTAAAAATAAATGAAAAGTGTTCAGTTTAACAAAACTTATGAAAATTAACGGACTGACTAAATTATTATGGGGAGCTTACAAATTTTCAGTTGGTGGAATTAAAGCATTCTTCAAAACGCGTAGTGACATCACTCAATTTACTTTATTTTGTTTTTTTTTGTTTTGTTTTAATATATATATCGCAAATTTCGATGATGTTATATATCCTCAGCAAAACTTTTTACTTTATATAAGGCTACATTATTATAAGCTACTTGTTTGTATTTAAATTACAGTTCATGACGACACACCGAGCTAAGCTCTGAATGTTATTATTAACCTACAAATAAAATTTGAGATCAGTAAAAAATTGTAAGCGCTAGAGGTACGCTAACGCAGGACAATAGAAAAAAAATTTCGACACCTGATTTGTTGGATTCGCATTCAAAAAATTATTAACATTTTTTTTAAGTACTTGTTCACTCACTCCCAATGTTATTTTGATCCACAAAAATTCACATTCAATTCTTTAACTGTACTGACTCAAGATCTACACATATCCATACAAGGAATCAATTCAACAACTCTGAGCTCTATTAATGTTTAGTAATGTGAATTTAAAGCTATATATTTATATTATTTTGTAATTTCATGGTCTACACTAGACAATTTCTTTTTTTTAAAGATTAAACAGAATTTCAGTGATCTTCTGCGTTAAATGTTATAACTGGACAAAACATTAATTTTTTTTCCAAAATGAGTTCTTTTCTGAGAATATGTACAAATGCGCCTTGAGTGCTTAAAAAAGTAATGTGGAATTTGGTATGCCACTGAAGCATAATCCGTATAAGCAAAAAAAAATAACACAGCTTAACAGGAGTCTTTTATCCCTGATCAAAACTTATCTTTAATAGCTCCCAATAAGACATAAGAGAAAAAAAGAAAACTTACCGAAGCTGCAACACCTCCTAAAAGTGCACAATTCCTCTTACGTTTTGTTGCTGTTTTGTATCGAGCGTGAATTTTTTTACCAACCCATACTGGAATACCTGAAGAAATTTTATATTAAATATATAAGAAAAATCTCTTCATAAATCATTTAAACTCACCAATTATCATCCCGGGAACAGCAATTCCAGCTGCTAAAGCAATGCCTACTGGAGCACCAACTAACGTTCCAAGCTGCCAAAGAATCTTCTTTTTTCTTGACCAGGGCTTTTTCCCCCAAAATGTGCAGCCCGAGGGACTGTAATAATAAAGTAACACAAAATATTCAAAATTATTCAATTTAAACAAGTGCCCCGTAAATAATACCTTAAATAGTGCAAGTCACTTATTTCTTTCATGCACAGCCAACAGAATTCTGATCCGCAAATGGAGCAGACGATGTGATTGCAAGAACCATCATCCATTTTAACAATAAGAACTTTGCATCTGGGACACGGTTTGATTTCATCCCGATGCTGAGAATCCTGGCTAATGCTCCCAGATGGAGCTCGGGTAGGTCTCTGTCGGGATGCTCGAGCCGCATCACACGTTTGATCTGGGTGCCATTCAGCTTTGCAATGATAGCAAAAATTAACACCACAACCAGGCCGTTGACATCTTATTCGGGGACATGATGCACATCCCGTTGCTATTACAGCATAACTATAAAAATAATGGAAGCATTAAATTTTGCCTTAATGGTAATCGGTTAAAAATTCAATCGAATATTTTTAAAAAATCATGTAATATAAGAATTCGTAAAATTGACGAAGACATGGCTACGACGATATGCAATTTTTTAGTAGCAACAGGTCAACCAGTTCAATATAGTTCAATATGGCAGAGTTTAATCGCATTTTTCTCGAAATGACTTTGTTTTTGGACTGCTGCAGAAGATAACTTAAAAATGACTCATTTGGATTTGTATTTTTTTCTTGAATATTTCATAATCTATGTAGTTCAAGCATATCCCTTTTTTGCTTTTTGCAAATTCGATATTTTCCAAAAATATTATTGCTAAAGTTTTAAGAAAATATAGACTTTTTCATAAAGTGTACTATGTGTACTTATTTAATAAATAAAGGGTGTCCCAAAATTCACGCAAGATGTAATTTTGATAGAAAACACAGGTTTATAATTAAAAATTGTAATTTTTTTATTGATCCATAAAGTATACAGTATAGGGTTATGTATGGAATACAATATCGGGTAAATGGCCTCCATGGCTTTCCTGGAAAATGTCCATGACCGTTTTACATAAATATGCTGAATTTCGTTGATACAGCGCTCAATTTCCTCCTTCAAAGCGTGGGTGATCATGGGCTTATTGGCATAAAGCTTAAACTTAAAAAAAAAACCCAAAGAAAAAAGTCCAACAGCGTTAAATCGCATGATCTGGGCGACAAATTCTGATCACCAAAACGGGAAATTTCATGTAGGAATTGGATTGTTTCTCAGGCTGTGTGGCATGTGGTATCGTTTTGTTGAAACGGCATTTCGTTCACATCCATATCTTTTAATTTAGTCACAAAAAACCGGATTATCATGTCGCGATATCGAGCACCATTAACTGTTATATCCTGACCATCCCTGGGAGGGCCATTAGCTGACATTCTATTCAGTACATAACCCTATACTGTATACTTTATGAATCAATAAAAAATTTGATTTTTTTGATGGGACTTGTTTTCAACTTTTCAGTTAGGTTTGTGCAGTCGGGTTTTTTTTTGTTTATTTTTTTTTACGTACGAATTTAGTTTCAAAATTTCAAGTCATTAAAACCTTTAAATCCACATAATTATTTTCAAATTCAATCTCTAACTTCGCCTTTTTTAACTTGCGCCTATATTGGGCGCACAATCTCAAAAGCGAAGGTTCCTAGCACATCACGTAATTGGTTTAGCTAGATCGTCTTATATCTGTACCTGTACTCTCTAATCTAAGATATGGATTTAGTATTTATCTGTTAACATGTAGACTATTTCGTACAACACTAAATCAAAAGCATAAAACATATTTTAATTTAGTGCTTTAAATTTAGTTTAATCTTGATTTGACACACAGTCTAAATTTACACAACCGAAATGCCACGTCCATCATGTGGGCCAATTTACTGAAGAGGGCTTTATTCATTCAGCAATAGCTTAACTTTTTTCTGGGAAAAATATCAAAAGACAATGTTCTAAAAGAGCGGTACCATGAAGATCAACAATTCGAAATTTTAATTTAAGAACATATGCGTGCTTGTCTTTTTAAAAGTTATTGATAAGCACTACTCATATGAGCTGTAAACTAATATTTCAGAATATGGATCTTTGGGACACAGTCATCAGAAATTTTTTAGCTGAATGAATAAAACCCTTTCCAATAAATTGGATTTTGGTTTGTCGTCAGATTAATGCAATATTCAAATAATAACATTTATTTTTCAGTAAAACTAAGAACTATAAAATTTCTTTCATATTTAATAAAATAATCGAATTCCAAATATTTTTGTAAAAGTACCTGCAGTCAGGTGCTGGGCACCACCGTGAATCTGGATCAGAGAGTAAAAACCGTCTAACCATGAAGTCTTCATATTTACTGATGATTTCAGGATATTCCTTGAGGAGGATTTCTATGTTGCTCGGATGCATAGCTTCCGAACATTGTGGGCAAGCTAAAAAAAATATATATATATATTAAATTAATAAGACTTAATAAAAATATCATTGAAATCAGCCTTACCAATATCAGTTCTGGATTCGTTGATTTCATTTTTAAGATATCTTTCTAAGCATGTGCGACAAGCGGTATGTTTGCAGGTGAATAATGTGAAAAATGACTCTGTTGAAGGAGTATTGTAGCAAATCGGGCAGTACATGTTTGATTCTCCGCGAAGAGGTGAATTTATATTTCTGCTTTGTTGAGGCTGTTGCTGCTGCTGTTGTTGTTGTTGCTGTTGTTGTTGTTGATTCGGAGTTAATTGCTGCTGCGAACTCCCAGAAGAGCTAGTGTATGGCGGGGGTGGGGTTGATGATAGTTGAGAAGACGAGTCCGGATAATTACTCTGTAAATTATAATTTTATGAGAAGCACATTTTGTGACATTGACGATAAACGGAGCTATTCAATGCTATTTAACTATAAGAAGCTTTAACCTGCTTACAATAACATAACATGAGCTCTACTTGGTAATCGGTAGCATATTTATAAAATATTAATGTGAAGAAGACACGCGAACGTTTGAGTTAAGTTTAAGTACATTTACCATACATGCTTTGGCTCTTAGCAAGGTTTTTCTTTATTTTTATTTTTTTTTAAAGAAAGAAAACGTATGAAATGTAATGAAAATTGGGTCAAGTTCGGAGACGCATCATTGCCGCAGAAATGCAAAATTCAACTTTGATATACATACCTACCGTACAATTTAGAAGGCAATGCTGAGCTTCACAACTAATATGAAATATCACATTAAAATTGTATTTCCCTGAATTTAACTTGACAACAAGAGTTATACTAAGTATGTGCCATTACGTTGAAAGCATTTTTCGTTTCAAAGGTACAAGCATATTAAATTCTAAAAGTGCTAATATATATTTTATACCTTATTTCCGCTGCTTCCAGAAGTCTCACCCGACTTTTTGTCATGCTTCGTTGTACCTTTCTCGACATCACAGGTTCGCTGACTAAACGGGGGACTACCTCTAGCAGCCCGAGCACCTTGCAACAAAAGTCTCCGTAACGAAAATCCAGGCGGTATAAATGTATTTCTCCGACTACTCCGACTCATCTCTTTCATTTACGAAAGCGTTTTTCCGTATTTTCCTATTTCAGTTCTATTGAATTGTTTACTTAATAAATTTATTTTGTTGTTTTGCATAAAGTCCGATTTTGTTCATTAATTGCGGCCTTATATCAGATAATACGAGAGCAATTAAGTAGAGGCGGAAAACAAAATATTGGTATACAATAAAGACGTTGATTAATATCACACAACTATTCGAATCAATTACTGGTCATGATTCTGATTTATATTTAAGATGTTATATTTTTTCCGCCAAATGCAAATATCATCTCTCGAGAATTAATACTATATTTCAGTATTTATTATTATTATTTTTGTTTAAAGAAACAATTCGCTGCTCTGATTTTTCATAAATAGCCGTTAAAATTCCATCGATACCATTCGATTTCAGTCCAGTTTTTTATTATAATTAAACCAATTTGCATAGATCACGTTCCTAGGATTATTTATCTTTTTTATATATATATTTTCCGTTGCAACACTTCAGGTATATAAATGGAGTGTGAATCTGCGCTTTGTTTAATTAGTTTTCTGAAAAAAAGAAAAGAAATATATCACGTCAGTTATTTCTATTTCGAAAATATGTATTTAAAAAAAAATATTACAAAGATCTCGCGCGTCACAAGATACGATAAAATAAGATACGAGAAGATATTAAAAGTTCAAGGATCTATCTCTGATGAACAAAAAAAAATTTAATTCAGGTAAAATGAGTTGCCGAAATTATATTATTTTGTAACGAGGAAGTTTGCATTTGTATAACATGAATTTGCATAAATGTGCGGCAGATATATAATAAGAAACGCTGACAGGTTTTAGCTATTTTTATATGGAATCGCATTTTAATTGCCATATTGTGTCGTGACTCCAAAATACGTAAACGGTCGATTTATTCGCATATATACGTCATAAAAAGTAGCAAATCAATATCAATCAAATTCATTTAAATGCTGGAAAACTTGTTCATCTTGTTTACTGCAGTCGAACAAGGTTTGTAGTACAACTGATTGATAAATATTTATTATAAGATACACTGAGGCAATTTTAATACCTTTGTTTCGTAATGACATTCAAAATTAAATTAAAAAACGAGTACTGAATTTTAGTATAAACTATCCCAATATAAATTATTGAACTAATAAATTCCTCCATGAAGGTTTTTTACGTGTTTTATTTTTAATTAATTATTATCTATTTTATGATTAGACTTTATTTTCTTATTAATATACTATATATCAAATTTATAAAGCTGTAAGAGATAGATTAACAACTTTTCGAAAATCATCATGTAATTTTCTGATGTTTATGCAAAGTAATTTCAGTGATGACGAAGTTTATACGTGGAATGTGGCATCATTATCAAAGATTAGTTATTTTGACGCCTAATTTGATTTGAATAACTATATAACGATATCACTGAGTAATGCACCATTGGTGATACTCATCGTGTCGTCAATACTATTCATTAGTTATTAATAAACAAGATATCTGACTAACTTTGTACTCGAAACAAATAACCTCGGGTGGAACATATTTTAATTTAAATCTACAAGAAAACGACTAACAAAATAAGTTGATAAGTTTAAAAAGAAATAATTGTAATCTTTTTTCGCTTATTTTAGACATAAATATAATAATATTTAATACTATATATATATTTTTAGCATTCGTATCAATTATCAATATTTTCGAGGCTACTGTTTAATGTCAACAGTCCTTAATTTTTTCGCTCTCTTATCTTAATGAAATTTTTGGGGTTTTATTAAGTAAGTATAATAAATAAAATCATGCTTTTATATGAAAATATTTCAATTCGCAACTTCTTAATGTAGGTCTAAATAAAGCAATGATGTAAAGATAAGGCCAGCAGTAAAAGAACATAAACAAAAATCATTTGTCATGAGCAATTATTGAGTTTTATCTCTAACAACAACAAAAAAGTAATTCTCTTATACATTTTTTTTTTTAATTTTAAAGAAATTGTTGTGCTTTTCAATTGATTCATGCAAACAATATTTGTGCTAATCATACTTTAAGCGACCTTGCTGTCAGAAAACAGCGCATTGTTAAACCAAAATTAATGGGTTTTTTTTTTCAAATATTTTCAGAATGACTATTGGAAGATTGATACTTTCAATTTTAAATATTGATATGATATGATATTTGAATTTACAATGAAGACTTTTTTTAGGAAAAACAAACAGCAAAATTCGTAACAAAAAATATAGCGTTCAAGAATTTACGTTTTTCTATTCCATCATGTAGTAGCCTGTAACATTGTAGGAGAGAATTAAAAGGAGTTAGCAAAAATGCAATTCGTGCTATCTATCGATTTCTCAAAAATCACAATATTTTTATGTGCGATTAGAAATATGTAGGTATTATTTTTTATAATTTGCAAAACTATGTGGAATACGAAACAAGCAAATTGATAAATTTTGAAACAAATACTTAGTTAATATATTTTATATACTTTGAAGACTATTTTAATAGTTTATACTATTTTATAGGGTGGGTCATTTGTCCGTTTCTTTTTAAATTACATGTTATTCTTACACAGACAGCTCTTTCACGCTAAAAAAAATGGACAGAAACATAGTATCATATCTCCGCGGTACGAAATGAATAGACAAGACAGTGCGAATTTTTAAAAGGTGTACGTGAAGAAAGTTCTTGAGATTGCATTGCTAATTGATAATACAAGCTATCCCCGTGTTCGTCCTGTGCGCTCAGCCAAAAATGTTGTTGGTAATGTGGCGGCAGTACTGGCCCTATTTTACTTTGAAGATGAAGATGGCAACAATGTTATGGTCAACGGAAAGCGCTTTTTCAACCAGAAATTTAATTGGACTGCTGGTTCCATCACTGAATAATTAACCTTTTGCGCACTAAGTTCAATAATCGTTTGATTAGCCGTTTTGGAGATGCACAATTTTGATCGGGCTTTTTGTAAAGGGTAGGGCTAGGGTAAAACCATTGAAAATATGGTGTAATATTGGGTTGACAGGATCACCTCCCATTTAAATGAAATCATATTCCATAAGTAATCGGAAGGTTTATCCTTTTCAACAAATCAACAAACTTTGAAAAATATTGAGCAGCGTTTATTTTATATCATTTTTAGAAAGAAACCAGCTGATGGCCCGCCCTCTACATGATGCGAATTATAAAAAATATATTTTTATTGACATTTTTAAACCAATACTGTATTGGATGATTTCTGTGTATTTTAGTAAAATGTTCATCAATTTCGGTTCAGCAGTTCTGCAAACAATTTTTGTTTTTAACTGAATTATTTCAAGTAAATAAAGGTGTGAAAATTCCAATTGAGACGATAGCTTTCATAAGTAAATGAAGCTTAAAAATATCGCTCGCTGCATCATCCACAGAAAATTCTGTGAAAAAACCACTGATTGAAAAATGTAAAATAAAATATAAAAAACTAAAAAGCTTCGAATTTCCACAGTTTAATAATTACCACGTTGGCAAGATATCTCGATATGGGCAATAACGCAGTCATGTATGGCAATCGTTGACCACGCCATTTAAAATAATTACTTTACGGGTAACTAAGTTCGTTGACCATGACGAAGTATGGTTTTTTTTATTATGTTGCTTAATTTCTTTTCGGTGGATTTTTTTTTTTCCTCTAAAATTTGTTTGTTATTGAACGGTAGTTTCCTCTCCGTTCATTTAGAACGGGTATTCGTGACGGCCTCTGATGCTGAATGGAATGGTCAACTATCAGAGGAAGAATGTTGACCTTGACACGTTACCTCACTGTGCTAAATCGGTTGATTGAAGGCTAGTTTTTTATTGGCTTTTTTTATGAGGTCAATGTGCTTCTAAGAACCTTTTATATTTCGAATGAATGTGATAAGATAAAAATTGAAAACAATTATATATAGGTACTTTGTTCTTGAAATACTCATATACGTTTTTCAAGTAACAGATTTTGTAGAAAATCTTTTTAAGTAAGAGAAAATTCCAAGGTTTACATCTATTAAACAAATTTTAATTCCTATCTACAGTGTAAATTTCAAGTATGAATTTTTTTTATAGAAGTTTTCGCGATAAAATGTGTTTTATCGTTTATATATTCAACTTGAGCTTGTTTTTCTTCCAGATGTTTTCTTTTGCAAAAACACTTGATTGCATTTACAAAGTAATCATGGAACTGCTCTAGGGTACTGTAGACGATAATTATTTTATCTCCAATCTAAATAACTTTGCATTTTTAATATTCGAATGATTCACAATGACAATAACAACTGGCTGTCTTATCGCAGAACTGAGCTCACAGAATCAATATTTATCACCATTGTCGTCACCCTTAAGATGAGCTTACGTCACATAATTTAGCTGATAAACTTCTGCGTCATAAGTTGGTCCAATCCAGTCATAATACGTTTTTTCAATTAGTTTCTTCTAAAATCTTATAAAATTTGGGTAAAATGGGTAAAATTGTTAATTTTAAGAAAGATTCGTTTTTTTCTTATACATATTAGTGGATTATATATTTGTGTCCGATGGTAAAAAAGCTGCAGAATTTGGATAGAAGTGAATATATCGACACATAACCATATTTCATTTAGCTTTTCCTTTTTTCGTTAAATAACTATTGAAAATGCAGCTTCGTCTTTCAGTCGTCCGGTAAGTTTCTTTAATCCCGATCCCTCCAAACCGGATCGTTTGTGACACACTCTTTTTCTAACAGAAGCTATTTTAAGAAATATAATCGTTGTGGAATAATAATATAAAAAAAGTAATATCCCAAATCTCTTGACATCGATTTTAATTTTTTAAGCGAGATGATTAACACGTACAAATTATTGTAAACTTTTTTTAATAGTTGCTGCGAAACAAAATAGAGATTAGAGTTAATCATGGGGCTTTTATGAACCTTATGCTTAATTGAAATAGACGATGCAGTAAGACCCTATTGAATTTTCCACTAAAGGCATAAAAAGTTCGTCACATTTAATGCGTATATTTCTTTGGAGCTAGAAAGCCTCTACTATCTATAGTTAGGAATTCTTACCGCATTTCTTTTAACGTTTGTCTACTACTTTGTTTTGGCTCTTACCCTTAGATACCCTTATATTTTCAAAAAATCCGTAAAACATTAAGATTAAAATATTAAGAGGATTAAATTTTCTTAATTCCTGCTCTAAAGAATAGAACTCATCTTTAAAACGTTATTAGACAATGAAGTTTCAAAGCAAACGATATTCAATTAAGGACTCATTTCATATGCTCTTCACGTCACCCAACAACGGGAATACCGAATGCGAGGTGAGGTGACAAGGACAGTGAGATTTTGCACCGAAGTGAGATGAATTATTACATATAATAAGTTAGTGACTATAAAGATACAAACTAATGTTTTGAATGCAATTCTAATTTCGCAAAGTATACGATTTTTAAATTGATTAATAGGACAATTCAGAAGACCAAGCTGAAGATTATCATGTTTTCTCTTAAATCGAATCATAGGTGAATTAAAATTGGTGTTACAATGTTGTCACTTCTGCAGGCAATATCAGATGAGCGAAAGTTTAATTCCCCAACCAATGCCGCATCCTAGATATACGAGTGCACTAATCGAGAGTCAAGCAATAATAACCTTTCAGTATATGGCATATAAGGCTTATTCGAATTTTCTGAACATTGTGCGGATTCAATTCTCTCAATTTTATTTTGATGGTATAGTGACGAAATATTTACGAATAAAAGTCTGTAAGTTAACAAGCTTCGAAAATTAGAAGAATTACGCAGAATAAAGCCAGTGAGTCTGTAGAATCTCTTTGTAATGTCATCAATGTGCGTGGGAAAAGTCAATTTAATATCAAAAAGCCATCCCAAGGTCCCTAAATTGAGAGATCTCTGCGATAAAACTACCGAATTGAGGAAATAATCATAAGATGTATTTGAGTTTTTGAAGGTGAATGTCATTTGAAACACTTATCGAAATTTAAACTCAGATAGGAAGAAATCCAAGACAAACGAGTGGCACAATAAGCCATATTTACCCATTTTTTTCTAGGAGAACCGAATAGTGAGATGGTATGTACTTGGCTAGGAGTAGATTGTTTTCTGTATACCTCCCTTTAATAAAACCATTCTGCTTAATTGAAATAATCGGATGAAAGACATTAGTTAAAAATAGTTAAGAATGCAGATCGAAAAGTAATTTTTACGTTACCATTGTCATCTTTCTTAAAAGTTCGCTTTAAATAGCTTCCACACTTCACGATGTGAAGACACGATCCTCATGTCTTAATTAGTTAAAAAATAAGGACAAAAGATAACACAAAAAGTGGACAAGTTCCTTGACAAAGTGGTCCAATTGATGTTTTTGAGTCCAGACACAGAACAGCATTAAGCAAGAACATCAACATATAAGAACAAGGTGGACATAGACACTACACAAGAGGGAATGAAACTACAATTTAGCTCACCACTATGTGAACATTGTATTAAGAAAACGTCTCTTAATTTTGCGGCTTTTAAAATGTCAATTGACATTTAGTAGAAGCTTGACACTTTTCACTGTCACTGTTGATCACTGGTAACAGATTTTGCACTTTTAAATTTGTAAGATAGAAAAGTGTGACGTAAGTAAATCGAACGTTTTCGTGTAAAAAGTTAAAAAAAACTTGAACCTAATATTAGCAATAAATTCACTCTCATGGTGATATTTAATTTTAGTTGGTACTAATGCCAGCATAGGTTAATAGATGATGAATAACACTAACACTAAATTTAGAAGAACGATTATAAATTGAAAATTGAATGATATTTTATTTACCCTTTGCTAAATACCTCGTTGGCTAATCTCGATGGTAATAAAATGGCAATAATCTTAGAATCCAATAGGCGAGGAAAATAAAAGTCTGGTTAAAAAGAAACACGCCGACTCGGACGGCTGAGCAAAAAAAACTAAAACAACAACTGGAGAAAAAAAACTTGTTATATAAAACGGGGCAACAATTTCACTTTTCACGAAGAAAAAGAAATTTTTACATCATTTTAATTCACTACGATTTGGTTGGAAAACGGAAATGAAACACGAACACTGTTTTCAAGCAGAAATGATATCACTCAATGAAAAAGATTTTTTTTTTTTTTGAAGTATACAGGTGGAAACTCACTCAGCTGTTTGCGGAGCGTGTGCTTTCTTATCACCCCCGCTTCTGAAGCCGGTGGCAATAATTCGATTTTATATTACTCACAAAATAAATAAAATTCAATATGATTCAAAACGCTGGGATCATGTACCAATTACTCGTAAGTCTCGTCATCGTTTTGTTTTTGCATAAATAAAACTTTATCAGGGTAATCCATTTAATTACGAAGATTTAAAAATTTCTTTAGATAGCAAACTATTTTTGGAACACAAGATAGACTACTGCTGTGATTTGATGATCGAATGATTGGGGCAAAAGGGTACTCACTCTGCGGGAACTCCATAAAAGCGAATAAACAACAACTTGTATGATGATTGTACAGTTGAAATGTTATCAATAAAATTTTTGTTTTTCTATACTTATCAATTATCAGGCTTTGTGTAAGTAAATTTTCTTAATTTTCACCACCAAAAGCGTCTTACTCTCGACAAACAATTAAGTCGAAAGTTTTTATAGAAAAAAAGCTGGTTATCATCGGGTTGGGCGAATTATATTTTTAAATTTCGACCTTTCCTACCAAGAAAAGTTAATAGGTAGCGAAACTATACAAAAAAAAACTTTTTTCAGCTATACAAAAAATTAATATCGATATTGTATCGAATCATTGGTATCGATAAATACCGATGCTTAAAGTATCGATACTACTCAGTATGGAGTAGCCATTTTTAAGATACCTTATGATCGTTGCATTAGGTATCAATTGATTTATTTTAGCAAATTCTTGTATACTTTTTTGCAATTCTTCCCCTGTCGTTGCGAAAGTGATAATTGTTTTTAATATATTTTTAAATTGTTGTAACTTAAGTTAAAATGTGATTGTCTTGGCTGCATGCTCAGGTGAAAATAGTCAACATAAGTGGCAGTAGATGTTACTGTCATCTTAAGAAATCAGTGATCTTGAGCAATGTCGTGACACAATTCTTTTTATACTTGAATTTATTGAGATTGAGATTAGTAAGGTATGTGGGCAAACATTTATGCAAATTGATTGCAAAACAATTTTCCAAATATTTTTAATTTAGTATTGATTAAATAAAATCTAAGTGTATATTTTATGCAAGAAGTTTTTCTCTGCTTACCTAGCCTTGCAGTTTAATTTCTCCGTGATACTATTTAAGCAACTGTCAGCGCATTACACTTTTTTCTTGGTATTCACAGACAAGGTATTCGTTACATACATTAACATTAGATTTGTTTGGTATAAACACTGTTGATGTATTTTCAGTGTACAATATAAAACACTGCACAAGTAAATGACATAAAAAACTGCACAAATTAGTAAATTTTTTTGTATTTCCTCATAATTGGCATTGGCAGAGATATTAATCAACCACACGAACAAAGATTGATAACCAGAAATGAAGTGAATATTTTATAAAGTATGGAATATCCAAATATCGGTTTGTTATCTCGAAATATTGCTGGAATTCGACTATTAACCGCACTCCGTCACACTGCAGCCGTTTAGCTGGTTAAGCAAAGCTCCAAACTACAACTGAAAGTGAAATGTGTTTTTCCACAAATATCTCCGAGTTATGACAACAGTCGTTCAAGAAAAATCGCCAACAACAACAACAACAAAAACCACTTCGTATGCGAAAATATAAAAGAAAAACGTTTTAAAACAAATTCCAAACTTTGCAAAGAAAAAGCCAGAGCTCCAGACCCGCGGGAGCGACTGGCTTATAAAATTTTTTTATTTTAAAGTGTTGGATGATCGCGACCGCGCGCACAAAGTTGTCGCGATTTTGAGAGACACCAGCGCAACCAACGTGTTAACGATCACTACAGCAAGCAAGCAAGCAAGCGCAGCTGAAATCGTCTTGTTAAGATTTGCGCTGATTTAATCAAAAGTTTAAAACCAAATGAAAAACGAGATTTGTTCTCCCCACTCCTCAGAGCGGGTTGGTTCATCGTTCGAAGATCACATTCGATGAAAATTTGGTTCGATCATTAAAAAGGAAAACGCATGCTGTTCGTATCTTTTGCTGGCAGACCGATCGGACGGACAGGGAGACTGTTTGGTAGAGAGACAAACAGAAAGTAAGAGTGTGTGTGAGGACTGACCTTAACGCAAAATACGTAACACCTATTCTCTCTGGAGGGCATGAAGAAAAATGAAAGGAAAAGACAAAAAATTGCATGAAATCCGAGTGATAAAATGCCGTCGTCATTTAAAGAACGAGGTGCTAATCATTTAAGGTGTTTTCCTGATCAATTACCTAGAGATCGCAAATTAAATGAGCGGAAGGAAGAATAGAGGTCTTGACTCTTGAGTGACGCCAAACCTTAATTCCATTAACGAACGTCCCCTGGATGTTTAATCAATTGTTTCCTGCAATTTCACGGAAAAAAATCTTGATTGAACAGATACTTCTGGCAACTTAATACGATTAGTTACATAGTTGCATTTTTAATATAATGAGAAACGACTGTAGACTGTTTAATTACGATGAATACCACCTTTTTATTATACAAATAAATGCTGTCGACTACAATTTTGCTCGCAATGAAGAATTATAACATGTACTATGAATACAACAATGCGGCAATTATTACTGGAGACTAGAACGTCAACAAATACAATTCACATTCTCAATAGATAAGAGCAACTTTTGAACCTTCATTTTTAATTTTTGTAGATACTGTTCTATCATTAAGCTATTGAGGCAATTGATCTTGCGCATCCAAATTTAGAATTTTATTTCACCTTGTCCTCGAACCTAAATTTATCAGTATTGATAAGAACTGTGAGAAAAAATATTAAGGGGGCAGTACACTTCTATTTTTTGATAAAATCGATGTTTTCAAAAACATCAAATTTGTATACTATATACCTCCAAAAGTAGTTTACAATATGTTAAATAGATTGAAAAGGCATTGCCGAATAAGCGTAAGATCCTTTTTTTTCAGAATTATCTGCGAATTGAATAAAAAAAACTTTAAACGCATTTTTCTGGAAACTACGTTTTTTGACCTGGTTGGCAGTTTTTTGAAAAAACTACTGGTCCGATTGGGCTCAAATTTTGTGGACTTATTCCATATATGTTTGCTTATGGTGTGAACCATTATTATTACTATAGGTTAATATTAAACTCTTTTTTTATAAATATTTTAATAAAAAAAAAAAATAAAAATTAACGTTAAAAAATTAAAAATTCCGCCATTTTGTTGCTTTCTTGCCAAAATACTTCATCGTGGTTCACACGATAGCAGCTGAGTTATATTTTGATATGTGCTTTGAATTTTTTGTTTCAGACGTTCCAGAGCTGAGATTTCTTACCAACCAGTTTGAAAACGGGGTTTTTTTAGGCAGCCATATTACTGCCGTACAAACGCCAGAAATTTCGAAAAAATTATTTTTGTTTTCTTTGATACATTAAGTTAAAATAAATACAAATGATCTAGTTTAAAAAACAAAAAGCTTAGATGTTAATTACAATGGCCAATAAATAAATTTTAGATCATATCTATATGATTTTTTTCCGCAGATTTTCCGCAAATTTTTGAAAACCCTCAAAATAATATACGATTTCCATCGTGTGGGGTATCAAATTAAAGGTTTTGAATAGATGATTCCGCTTAAAAAATTGAGCTGTTTATTTCTCAAAGGACGGCAAAATACTGCAAAGTACTGCAAAACCTGCCTTTATTATTTTTGCAGATTTAAAAAGTCTAACAAACTTAAATAAAAAATGCAATGATTTTGATTATCGATATGTAAACTTTTACGTAGATTTATTAAAAAAAATTTTTTTTTACTGCGTTCGGATAAGTTCATTTTTTTGTCTAGGCATTAAATTTTCTAACTGAACTGAGAGAAATAATTTTTTAAAATTAAGAATATTAGTTTCTTACATGTAAAAACAAATTAACAATGTTGTTATTTAAATGAACTTCTCTTATTTAAAGATCCATGGAAACGATAAATGAAAATTTACCTTAAAGCAAAAATTTGATTGACATAATTTTTCTCCAAATAAGAAACTAGTTCTTATGCAAGAAACATTTTTGCTTAATTTCAAAGATCGATTGATGTTGAACTTCTTGAACAGTGTTGAGCACGAGCTGGAAAATCTATTCATATCATGGGGTTACATATTTCATAATCACAATTTCATTCAAAATCAAATACCATTTAAAATCGAACATATAATCCAGTGTGACGAAAACGTCTAGTTAATCGGAAAACAACAAATAACAACATACAATCATCACTTAAGGACTCACATAATCACGAATATTATTGGTGAGGAATACAAGTGTGCTGAATTAAAGCTTAAACCCTTCCAGAGTCATTACACTTGTAAAGAACTTCAAGTTTTAAAATAAAACTAAAGTGTTTCCACAAACATTATTTTAATTAAATCAGAAAGAGTAAGATTTATTTGTTTAGAGAGAAAGAGTTATCGTATCAAGAATATACTACACGGGTAAAACTCTCATTCCGTGAAAATTGCGTTGTTTTGAAGAAAATATTTCATTTATATAGAAGTTACGACTCATTTCAAGAAACTTTCAGTCAAAATTCAGTAAGTTTTCAACTCAATTCAAGAAATTTTCTCTTGAAATTCAGACAAATTTAGGAAAACGTCAATTATTTCTAAAGTCATTTCCTTATTTAAAGCAACCTTACGATGGTAAAGTTCTTGTTTATTGAAAACTTTGTGATTTTTAAAAGAATATTTCATTTATATAGAAGTTTTCACTCAGTTTAAGAAATTTTCTTTTAAAATCAAGAAAGGCTTGAGAATTTTCGGTGTTTTTCTAGACTTATTTCCTTAGTTTTAACAACCCCACTAACTCTTGGATAAAGAAAACAAGAGTTTGCAAGCAAAAAAATATTAATTTTAGCACAATTGAATGAAAATCATTGTCTAAAAGTTTTTCTTTATTTTAGAAACTTTTTCTTTCAGAGTTTTATCTTATCATTAGTCTATTTTAAGCTTACTTGGAGCGAATTACACTTAGGTTTAAATAAATTCAGGTAGGTTGTTTCATTGTAATTCGCTTTCCACGGTGTAGGTTTGTTTTTATTTAGTTAGTAGATTATTTGCTGAATAAACAAATATTTTAAAGAAAAACTTTAACAAAAGGCAGAATTCAACTATAACCAGACTGATCGAATTCAGTTGTGTTCATTCTCAGAAGTCTCCGAATAGACCTAGAAATTATCTGAAAATAAAAAGAAATAATCAACTACTACACGATACATCTTATTAATCGACTGATGTGACACTATTTCTGCTTGAACAATCCGACACAAAACAGCTATTATTTTCCTATAATCGCGAATAAATCAATGTGAGAAATTTATTTAGCTCACTTTCATTGAAAACAACAAAGTGAACACAGTGAAAATTATGACAATTATTATTTTCAATATAAACCGAGTTAATTCAATACTTTAATTATGCTTCCTAAAATGATTTTCATGTATCCAATGATGGGGGGTAAGTTGGCTATTTTATAGTTTAATCACATTTAAATGAACTTCAAAAGCATTTAGACTGGGGGGCGTTTTCAGGACCAACCCCTTTAGTTATTGTGTGCACGTTCTGTGTGCGCTTCTACGGCCTGTGGAGCCCCAATCATGTTCAGCCTGAAGGACACAACCGAACAGGGGCATTTATATATTATTGCTTAATAAAATGCCGGCGCAATAATTCAAGCCGTAATTATGATCTGGAAACAAAGCGTTTAATTTATGCGCACAATGAATTCAATGACATGTGCGAAATTGATGTTTTTGTCCGCGAATAAATACATTTGCATTAAAATTTAATATGGTACCTCCTGGCATTAGTACCTTCGGGGGTTCCTATGGTACACTCTCATGCCAAAGGTGCGGGAGGAATTTGATCTGTAAACAGCAGTGTGAAGTCTTTGAGCGTATGCCAGCAGGCAGCGCAGAACAAACACGGGACTAGAGATTATCATCAATAAAATTATCATTTTCCCGCCTTGAATATTCAATTGGTGTGCACTTATGGTACTTGTACCGGGGTACACCGCGTTAATGCTATGAATATTTCAGGGCTTCCATCTCTGCATCTACAGTGGTCGCCAAAAGTTATAAACAATTTTTTGTTGAAAATACTTCAATAAAATAATTTTAACAATCTGTTTTGGCAGTACTACAACTAATTAAATAAAACCGAAAGTCACATTTTCTAGCTGTTCAAACCATAGGGTACAAGAAAACTCTTGTTAATTGGTATGTTGTTTATGGATTTCTTATATGATTTTTTATTCGCAACAAGAATCAAAACCTTCTACAATTACAAGCTGTGATTGCATGTGCTGTTATGGCGGGTCTGTGAAATTCCCTCGGAAATTCGCATTTATTCGAATTATATCATGGCTAAGAAAAGTAATGTTCTAGAAAATTCAACCTCAAGAAGTTGTACCTCAGATAAGCTAAAAATATACATAGATTAATTCCTAATGAAATTACAGTGATTTTTCGTTTCTCCGGAGCCGAATCTTCCTCCATCTATGATGCAATCGTTCCTTCAAGTGGTCGTGTATGTATGCAGTATATTTTTTTTTTGAAAAAAAAAAAAAAAAAAAAAAAAAAAAAAAAAAAAAAAAAAATAGATATAGGGGAAGTACGTACAAAATGACATACACGGACAAAATGACACAGGCATCATATTTCAAATTCTGCCGCTTCTAGCTCGAAATAGATAACTACATCACGTGATTCTACCGGCTCATACCAACCTGTCAAAACGTCAACTCGCGCCAGTCTTTCGTTCGGGTGTCATGGTCGACGACAAACATTGGTAAGTTACGAGTTTTTTTTATTGATTGATCTCAGTTAAATTAAAATTATTATTTTTTCTAGTTTGTTTATATCTTTTAAATTAGAATTAGAATTCAAAGGTATAAAACCAAAGATTACTGGTCTACAATATGAATGTGCTGTGATTTACTAATAAAGAGTTATGACCCAAAAACAAAA
The DNA here is from genome assembly GCA_949715965.1 of Dysmachus trigonus. Taxonomy (NCBI): domain Eukaryota; kingdom Metazoa; phylum Arthropoda; class Insecta; order Diptera; family Asilidae; genus Dysmachus; species Dysmachus trigonus. Next base: position 89,869,214 of record OX454320.1, read on the forward strand.
CTGTATGTCATTTTGTACGTATTTCCCCTAATAATAAATATTATACAAGCCAACACAATTTTTGTGTCTGTGTGTTGTGTGGTCATTTCTAATTATAATACTTTTGTCATATAGTTGAAGGAAATCAACATAATTCTTGAAAAACTTTGCTTGTGGGCTCAGGATAAAAAATGTAAAGCGACGTCTGAGATTTTTATGTTTCCATTTCCTTGTAAATGTTCACCAGGTATATTGTAAATGTTTGGACGACATATTGGATTCACCATTTTGGAATCCAGAGCATAAAAAGACTATACGGTAATTTGGAATACAATGTACGTTTTGGCAAAAAATCAGGGATATCGCAATCGAATCATATCGAAACAATACAAAGGCAAAATTTTAACAAAGTACCGTCTTTTTTTTTCTTACTTTTGGACACAAGTTTGACTAAGCAAGTGGTCAGAAATTATGGACAATTTTGAGAATATCTTTGAAAAATTTGCGCACCTCCAGCATTGGGAACGGAGGCAAATCTACGATACTTTATAGAAAAATGTATGTAAAAATAATGGAAAAATCTTAAGGTCATATTATGAAAACATATAATTCTGTAATAATATAATGCAGATTATCTAGGGTAAAAATTACCGAGTTAAATTAATTAAAGTCGTCTTCACTCACACTAAAGTTTGTTTTTTCTACATGAATATTTTAAACACTTCAACTTTGAATTTCTGATGTAAAGGACCTTGGCGTTATCTCTGATTGGAAAGTAACATTTTCCTTGCTCATGGCATAATGTAGACACTAATGTCTTCAACTTAATTGGTTTTGTTTTTCGCACCTGTAAACCATTTAAAAATTCTTCTTCGTACTATATATCATACTTTACATAACCAGAAACTTTTTGGAATATGCTTTTTATACTACAACACGCTTTGAGCAAATTGAATTGATATAGAAAAAATTTAATAACACCTCTTTTGAATATGCTGAAAGGTTAAAACATTTCAATTTACCACCTCTACCAAATCGTATGGTATTCCTTGAGAACACGTTCCTGTTTAAAACAATTAATTAATTATTTTATTGTCCAAGTTTGCTTTCCGAACCTCCTCGAACATCTAGAAGTGTTTTTATTATTGTTTTAGTTTACCTAATTGCAGAACAAACATAAAAGAAAAATCTCTTGTTTTTCGGATGCAAAAATCGTATAACACTAGCTTCACCTCTATAGATATTTTCAGCACCAGACTTCTGGCGTTCAAGACATTTTTAATGCATAAGATCAGGCATTTCCGTACTTAACCTATTTTCTTTGACCTCGTATTTCCCTCTTATTTTTCTTTTATTATACTTTTCTTTTATTTTTATTCATTTCATTTTTTTCTTTCTCATATTTATATCAACCTATATGAATTCTTGAATTCCTAATGTGACCTTGAATTTTTTTTTTTAGTAGTATTTTGATTAATATTCTAATTATGAGAGCAAGTAACATATAGTTTGATTCTGAGCATACATAGATTGTTGCTTTTTTTTGGACGCCACTGTATACTGTATCATGTACGTAGAGAGGGGAAATCTATCTACAGCAGCAATAACGTGGCCAATTTTCGTAAAAATAATTTATCAGGCACACGGGAGTTATCTGGTCATTGCGCCCTCCATAAGCGCACAATTTAAGTTTTATTGCTGAAAAATTGCCAAAACAATTTCCTGTTCACATTTGTGGGGAAAAGCATCTATGAGTATCACCCGGTAAGATTTATGAATCTCATTCAGGGTTTGTTGCCTTCCGTGCGCCACTGGCACTGGGGCTGTTTAGCTTCTTAGACTACGTGGTGGATTTTAAATGCCTCTTAGATACTAAACCTTCCTTAAGGAACCCGTTTGATCCTCATCCCGGTCTCATTTTATCCATAAAACAATAAAACCGCGCGATATATGCCCCAGTGGCGGCCGGGTGCGAGGGGAGTTCACCCTGTTAAGCACGTAATGGGACATGAGCTGTTTCCAGTTTTCACGGATTGTACTCGCAGCCAAACTGAACACACAATCTGTCATGGGTGAAAATTGCGGAGTGAAATTGAAAAGTTATTGCCGTGCAGCATGTTACCTTCATATCATCGTCTCGCGCACGCCGCCAACACAAATTTTATGAGAAGTATTTTGTTTTTTTTTTCGTGGAAGATTTTGACGATTTTCCTCCTCCTCCTCAGAAGATCTTCGGTTCATTAGGGGAACGGGGGAGCGGGGCGAAAGGGCTGTAAAACACTTTAAAAGCGAAGAAGTGTGTCGGTTTTTTATAGGTCAAGTTTTTCAGAAATGGCACGATGTGCCAGAAGTGTCTGGAAGCGATTCTAAATTGCCAACAGTAAAAATTTCCTTAGTATCTGAGAGTGATAAATCAGAAGATAGAAAGCAATTTGCCGCACGATTAATGGGATTGTTGAGTTCTTTTGTTGGTCCTCCGGGACTCTTGGGGGGGCCTTTTTTTATGAGAGAAATGTTAATTTCCATGTGTGATATATCTTACGTAATTGGGATGGATTTATGTGCGGTAAGGTAATTTAATTACATGCTTAAATACCAGTTGGGGAATTTCACCTGAATCGTTTCATGTATTATTCAGGCCTAATTAGAGGGTCACAATGGTGACAGTTGTTAATTGGCGGCAATTCAAGATTGTCAACTAATTAGTTTGGAACTGAACTTATGAAAAAATAAAATGTGTAATTATATGCCAACTACAATCTACTCTGCATTTTTTGTATGCTTAGATCGTGAACCATTTCATATATTCGAATATTTAACATTTTCTAAGACAACAATTAAACTTTTCGAAAATGTTGCTATGCAAATTCATAATCGATTCTTTTTCACAGAACTCTTGAAAAGAGATTAAAATCTAATATAATTTAAATAATTTTAAAATATTACAATTACAATTAGTTTTTCTCAACAAAATGACTTCAGGTCTGTAAGTGTAAGGAAAGCAATTTGAACTCCTACACATAGGAAATTAATATAATTTCAGAAACAAAACAACCCACGACACACAGTGGGCTGGATTTTGAAAAAAGGAACTTAGGGGATTTTGCAATTTTTGCCTATGGCATTCGACACAGACTATCAATGCGATCAACATTTACTGATTCAGTTTTTTTGATTAAACGAACACTTGAGAGTTAAGGCGACAAAATTGTTTTTTTACTATGGAGCGCCACCTAAGTTTCGCTGGTTCTCCAAGTAGGGCACAGATCCCGCCTTATAACTACTTATACTCTATTCTATAGGTGTTTAGCCATGATTCGGAGAAAAAACCACATCGAGATAGGTGCCCGATTTTTTTAAATAACGGTTTGAACCTTGGTACTTTTTTGCTTATTTTCAGATATTGTTTAGCATTATTATTGATTCATGGAAATAAAATAACAATAAATAATGGTCAAAACTTAGTTAATTATGAATTAATCACTTTCGTTTATAATCCTAAATTTATTTTGTTTGTAAAGTATACTCATCTGCAAATTGCACTTGAGTAATTCTACAGAGCAAACTCCAAGCAAATCAGGTCTCTGACGCTCAATGTCAGAGGACGGTATTGCGTGGAAACAAATTAAAAAAATATATTTTTAATAGTTTAAAAACTGTACATGTGTCATAATATTAAATTTGAATTCATTAATTACCCCTGTACTCGTAATTACATTAAAAAATATCTGATAATAAGCAAAAAAGTCCCAAGGTTCAAACCGTTATTTAAAAAAATCGGGCACCTATCTCGATGTGGTTTTTTCTCCGAATCATGGCTAAACACCTATAGAATAGGGTATAAGTAGTTATAAGGCGGGATCTGTGCCCTACTTGGAGAACCAGCGAAATTTAGGTGGCGCTCCATAGTAAAAAAACACTTTTGTCGCCTTAACTCTCTAAGTGTTCGTTTAATCAAAAAAACTGAATCAGTAAATGTTGATCGCATTGATAGTCTGTGTCGAATGCCATAGGCCAAAATTGCAAAATCCCCTAAGTTCCTTTTTTCAAAATCCAGCCCACTGTGCGACATAAAGAATAAAAGGTATAACTAAGAGAAAACCTTAATATAACACTTTACGGTTCGGATATGCCAAAATACGTTAAGGTGGCAAAGTTATTTAAAAAGATATTTCTTGTAAGAGGTTTTATCAATAATAATAAAACGTTTTTTGCAATAAAAATTAATTAAAATATTTTCTTTTATGAATTGTGCAAGATTTTTAGGAAAAAAATCTTTTCTGAAGAAAATCAAAAATTACGATCTCAAACTGGGAAGTAAAAGCGCTTGAGGGAATTATTAAATTAATATTAAAACTGCTCAAATTAGTTTAGAGCATTTTTAAGAGAGCGATTGCAATCTTAAAAGATAGCCTTCCACGTGGGCTAGTTTGAATTCATTAATTTTTATTCATTGTATCATCACACACTTGTATTGTTACCTTCCACACATCAATAAAAATAAAACTTTCAGATCACTGCCCTTTTTTGTCACATAATTTTTTTTAAATTAATGCATAAAGAGATTTGACTAAATTTTAAATTCAACACATATGTGCTAAATGTTAATAAATACTCAATTACAATTTGATTATTTTTGTTTCTCTCAGACAATGAATATCTTAAAATGTGTAAATTGGAACTAATCAAACAACGCCCACTCAAAGTCTACCTACATCATTAAACATTTTTAGCGCTAAACGACCTTTAAATTTGATAATTTTTTCGTTAAAATCAAACTTCAAGCAGACATCCGTATTTGTTTTAAGTTACCAAAGCAAGTAAGGTGTCTTGTCTCACTTGATGCATACATATTTTAAGATCTGATACATAAGTTCAATAGTCGTCATTCGTAGTAGATATCAGCTAAGTGTTAGACTCAAAAGCTTTGTTAAAAGACAAATAAATGCGATGCATCGACGAGTTTAATACGTGTTTACTTATATTATAAACACGTCAAGTTCTGAATAACTAAGGTCATCATAATAACATTTGGTCTTCAATAAAATTTTGATATTAGAACAATATATATATTTATGTTAATGGAGGTGTTTACAAGCATTTAGTCGGTCAACCTCATTATGTTTAAATTATTGCTTTAATACCGCAACTCAAAAGTGCCGCTTATCTTGAAAACTCATTAATTTGTTACTTTTTGATTTATGTATTTATTTCATTTGAGCTACTAGAATTTTCGTAACAAGTTACTTGAACAATGGCGTACTAAAACGTAGAAAAATTAGTTGATTTTAATTTCTACTATATACGTTCAAAGTCGGTAACTCTGAATACCGTATACACTCATTTTCATAGAAATCTCATGATTTAAACGATTTGTCGCCATACTGGTTCCGCCATATTGTATTTTCAAATTTCAATGGCAGTTTCGAAATCAGCGAAAACAAAAGGTTCAATCAGCCCAACGATTATAACGAGAATCAACCATTTACTTACTTCAATCCATACTTTTTTTTCGTTTTGTAATTACAGAATTATTTAAATAATCAATTGTCGATTTATTTCTGTCCAAACTTGTCCAAATTATTGTAGATGTAAGATTGATGCGGCTAACCGAAGATACACTTAGCCCATTATAGGCCCATTGTGATATCACTTTTTGTGACCAGGGTATCTGGTGGAAATTGGACTCACAACCTTTAGCGCCCTATTGGCTCGCAGCCAACGTGTCGCTCTACCAACCGACAACTATTGAGGTATCATTGATACTTTTCTAGTTTTTGTGCTAAACTTCTACTATATAGATACATAATTGTTTTGGTAGAACACAAACTAAAGAGAAATATAAAAACATTGGCATCTATCCCTCTAAACTTTGCCCTAATTGTACTGCAGTTCTGATTATTCTCTATGTTTTTTTTTTTTCTTTTTTAAATGTATCATTTTATTTTAATCATAAAATTTTTATAAAATACTACCCGGCGTTGCTAGGACGCAATCATTCAACTAAAGAAAGCAATACTTAAAGTATGACTTCTAAAATAGTTATAAAAAGTGCAATATAAACATTACTAACTAGGAGGAAATAAGAATATCCGAAACTCAAATGAAAAGAAAAATACCTAAAACCAAGGCCCAAAATTCGAGTCAAATTTGCCTACCTTACATTTGGGTCGTTATTTTTGAAAGTGGTATAATTTAACATATCATTTTATCTTAATGTGTATATAGTGTTTTGATTTTTTTAAAGTGGATTTACATATACCACTTCCATAAATAAGGTATCATTTATACCACTAATATGGTGGTGTGTAATAAACATGAATTGATATTACAGAATGTCTTTTTTTATTAAAATAACATAATAATATGCCTTGTGTAGTGTTATGTCATGTACCGTCATATCACGTCATGCCCCATATCAATGTAATGTAATGCATCATGTCATACAACACTTCATATATTATCATGTACCATGTCATGTGTCAAGTTATGTTGTCATTTACCAGTTAATTTTATTTGTCATAAAAAAGTAATGTAAATTAGTGTAAAAGTTTTCATCTATGTTTATTTATAGCCTATATCCACCAAGAACACATAAGCTGCCACCCATAAAATAAATATATTTAAAATATAAATACAAAACTAAGGAGCATATGGGGAAAAGGCAGACTTTCAAGAATAAATTTCATACTGCATCTTCTACAAGAAAATAGATTAAAAATGAAAATACTAAATAATATTTCCTTATATATTGGGTGTACAAATAAGTTTCCGACCTTTTTTACTGAAATAAAAGACATTAGTTCGTGTAGAAACTTAAAGAATATTTTATTCAAAATATGCTCCTTCGGAAGATATAACCTTCTCCCATCGTTCAGGCAATAAACGGATTCCCCGGGAAAAGAAGTCTTGTGGTTTCGAGGCGATCCAGTCATCGACCCATTTTTTCACGTTTTCATGTGAAGTGAAGTGCTGCTGTGCCAGGGCTGATTGCATCGACCGGAACAAGTGGTAGTCAGAGGGAGCAATGTCTGGTGAATACGGCGGGTGGGGTAGAATTTCCCAGTTCTGCCCATCCAAGTAGTTTTTGACAGGTATAGCAACATGTGGCCTAGCGTTATCCTGTTGCAAAATAATTTTATTGTGCCTGTTGTCCCATTCCGGTCGTTTTGCAGCTAGAGCTTGCTTTAAAGCCATCAGTTGTCGTCGATAAACTTCTCCCGTAATGGTTTCACCCTGTTTCAGCAGCTCATAATATACGACACCCTTCACATCCCACCAAATGCAAAGCATCACTTTCGAACCATGGATATTTGCTTTTGGCGTCGACGGCCCTGGTTCACCGGGCTTGACCCACGCTCGTTTACGCTTTGGATTGTCATAATGGATCCATTTTTCATCCCCAGTGATGATCCGATGCAAAAACCCCTTCCTTTGTTGTCGTCGAAGCAACAATTCGCACATGGTTTTCCGACGTTCCATGTCCCTTTCTTTCAGCATGTGTGGCACCCAAGCTCCCATCTTCGAAATCAATCCCAAGGCTCGTATACGTTGCGAAACACATTGTTGGGTAATATTCAACTCTTCTGCCAATTGTTTTTCAGTCTGACAAGAGTCCACATCAAGCAATTCTTCCAATTCTGTATCTTCAAATTTTCTTGGTCTGCCTTCACGTTCTTTGTCTCTTACGTCAAAATCACCAACTTTGAATCGTTGAAACCACTCTTTGCAGGTTGTTTTCGATGGCGCATGTTCACCGTAAACTTCCACAAGCAAACGATTTGTTTCCGCTGCACTTTTCTTCAACAAAAAATAATGAAGTAAAACTTCCCGCAAATGTTGTTTTTTCGGCACAAAATTCGACATTTTCAATTACATGAAAATAATTCTTGTTTACGCATTGAACAAATTTCACTAGTAATTATTCAAGCTTGACATCTAACCTCCGAAAAACATGTATTGCCCGATTGAATAATATGCAAGCAGTGATACTAACGACACCTATCTGAAAAGGTCGGAAACTTATTTGTACACCCAATATAATTAATAAATCCGTAAGTAACATAAAATGTACTTCCGCAACATATAATAAACTGCTCTAAATTGTCTGCTTTCGCTTTATGAAGTACATTCTTGGGTCTCAGGTGAAATGAGTGCCTTCACTGTTTTTTTGATAAGGTGTCTATTTTCCACTTAAGTCGAGTAAATTGCATCCCTTCGCGTCTTTGTGCACCGTTTAAACATCCATCAGAGGGATAAATTTTATAAGAGTTCCGTCGGCGCACCACCGGCAGAGAATGCTAAACTGATTTCATCTCATAAATTCTACAAAACTTCCAAGTTCAAAGGGAAATTTGACGGGGTGCAGAAATTGTTCGTCTGTCTGTTAGTAGGTGGGGGCTAGATAAGGTATACACAAAACGAAGCGTTTCCCTTAATTGCTCCAAGGATGAAAAGGAGATCACTTGAAGGTAACTTTTTGACCAAAAAGGATACCTCTCTGCCTAACAATGTTAAGTAGTCGCCGAATAAATGTAATCGAAGGGAAGTCTCTGTGCACCTTTTCCTTACAGTTTACAGTCGGTATCTTCTAAGGAACGAAAGAGCTCTTTCTCTTAGTACCTTCCTTTGTCCTTTTATGAAGTTTTCATGTCATTTGGGGCAAAGTTTTAAGTAGATCACAATTGAGAAGTGTTTTTCGAGTACTTCAAGACTTCACTGGATATGAAATGATGCCTTGGAGAAAAGGTACGAAATGGGGATTTTAAGCAACCAACGACTGAAGTAAACCAGACTTTGATATAATTTATTACAAATTTTCATTCTTATCATAGTAAGAGATGAAATGTTAAGGAGATAAAACACTGAAAACATCATTCATTTTATTAAGGTGGGCTGCACCCTTTGGCGGGTTAAAAAGACTCTTGAAAAAATGTTCATACATTTTTATATTGAAATTCGTAAAAATTACAAAGTTTTGGCGTTCTAAGAAAGAGTAGAATTATAAAATGAAACATTTTGTACATACCTCGATCGCGTTTTTCAAAATTATTTTTTTCAACGTGATGGAAGCGAAACCTAGGCAACTAATTGTTCTTTAAATTATTGTTAAAAAATTACGTAATAAACGTTCGGAAATCATTAAGATTAGATTTATTTACTTTGAAAAATTTCAGTTTTTCAGCACTATCAATTGGCCACTACTACATAAAAGATGTTTTTTTAAGAGACGTCGGATTTCCGAAAGGGATAACTGTTATATGTGCTTTCATTTGTAGTAAGTGTCAATGTCACTTTTATTCGGTAATGTCTAACAAATAAACATGGAGGGATAGCAACGATTCGAAATCGTGGGAATTTATTTCCGAGCTAAATAATTATTGCCGGCTAAATAATCGCCCATCAGAACGTGCTATTCGTCGTGTAATTTAAAATTCCCGCTCAAACTTAACGCTGCATGACAACATGCCATTAATAAGAAGATCGGTCCGTTCCGAAGAAAATATCGCAAGTGTTCGAATTTGTCATTGATGTTGACGATTTTTGGTTTCAACAGGACGGCGCTACGTGTCATACAGTGACTGAAACAATCGAGTTATTGAAAGGACAATTTGGCGAAAATCAGATTTCAAATGCTTGAAGCAAAGCTAAAAAATTGGACAGAAAAGATGCCCTATTTAACTGGCAGGCGCGGTGCTCATATGCCCGAAATTTAATTTACATATTAAATGTTATAATATTATTTTTTTGAATACAACCAAATTTATGGTCACTTGCTCAATTTTTATGTTTTATTTGAATTCAAAATCTAGACGCGCTTAAAAAAACACGTTTTATATGTACTAGCATTTTTTCCCGCGGTTTATAAAGCTCTTTTCCGAAATCGGTTTTATATTTTTGTATATAAATAATTATACCAATTAATGATAGCAACAATTATAAAATTTAATAAAATCTTTCAATTTTGAGTTTCCGATTAATCAGTCCTGAGGTTTTTATTCCACCACTTTTTTTTAACAAATATTGAGTCTTAACAAATTCCACGTTTTTCTGCTATTAAGTTACTTAGTAATAATTACAGATACTTGTTCCTTTGGAAGTATAACAAATATAAGAATTTTTCCATTCATCTTTAAATAAAAAAAATAGATTCATTCGTTCAGTTTGAATTCAGAACACAATTAAACTGGCAATAAAAAAAAATAGCACTGGACACACACACAATATTCGTGGCCAATTAACAGCCCAGATTGAGTTTTTTGGGCCGTCCAAAAATATCTTGTCTTTATACGATCACCAGAGAGACCAGAAGCTGTCCTCGAAATAAAAAGACAAAATAAAAAAATGTTCTCCAATTACTCTACATTAAGGTTAATTTTTATGGGAGCAAGGTCGATGCTCTTATCATTGCCAGCAGCAGGTAAATAATACAAAAATAGCAAATAGAGAATGTAACAAAAATTTAATGATCAAATTTAAGTCTTACAACCTTATGATTGGTGAAAATGATTTTTCTAGAAGAAAATAAAAACCTAAGTTAGAAAATTCCTAATACTAAGCTTTTATATAACACATATATTTTCGAAGGATTAGAATATAGTAAGGTAAAACGCTATTGAAATTTGAATTATAATTATATGAAAAATGAATAAAATTCGTTCTTTCCGCGACGAAATAATTTCCTGGTCAATTTCATTTTGAGTGGCAGGTACAGCTCCTGTAATTGTAAATTTTATATTTGTCAGTCTAATGGAGAATTTCATTTCTGTGACTTCTTGCGCAATATTTTTCGAGCGTTAATAATGTTCACATTGTCTGTCTTCATTAGGGAGGTACCTATCCGGGAAATTGCTGAACAAATCTCCTATTATTCCTCTGAGTGAGAGAAAGTCATTAAATTTCTTGAGTAGAGACGTTTTTATTTCTATAGGCAATAATTTTGGTATGTGACAGTAAAAAAATTCAGTTAATATTTTAAAATAGTTGAACCGATCGTTACCAGAAGTTATGCCAAAGAATTTAGCAGACATTTAATATTTTAAATTTTCATATTTCATGGCAGTTAAATTTCTGTGGACCCCAGGAAAGGATTTTAACATTACTACTATCGGCACGTTGTAGCATAACAATTGCCTCATTGGTTTCGAATTTTATCGACTAACAAATTTTATGATTTATGAGATGAATGTGCCAGAATGGTTTTATACGCTAAGAATGTTTATGTAATAAAATTTTTAAAATCTTTCAACCAACAAACCTAGTGCCGTAAGCGCCCATTTTCATGAAAATCACTTTATAGAGATTTTCACAAATTCGATATCAATGAACTGAAAAATATCTGTGTACACATTTTCGTGCGATACTCCTTTCTACGATTGTAAGCAGAGCAATTGAGCTCCTCCATCAGGTTGCACGCATATGCGAAATTCCAACTTCACAGAAGTTCAAGTTAATTAAAACCACTTCATAAGCTTTTAACGTGAAATACTAAAAATTATTAAATATGTTACCTAAACGACGTTGATTAAATTTTCAGAAATCATTAGAATAGTATAATTTATTTTATCTTTGGAAAACATATTTAAGCGATATAAGCTATTAAGAAGAATTGAGTATTAAAAACGTTTTAAGGTAGCAAATTTAAGGTTCTTAATTTTAAAGGATTTTTGATAGATAGCGTTAATAATGCTTAGTAATGTTTTGGTGAATATAATATATGTGAAGTTAAAATGCTTGTTATAATCTATTAAGTGTCATTAGTAACGATTTTTATTACGTTAAAAATGACCAATTAGATTCCTGCAAAGTAACATTGATGGGAAGCATTACTTTTTTATACTTTTATCTAAAGAAAAGTGCTGGTGAATGTTATCTTAGGGTGAACAAACTCTGTCGATTTCAACATTTGAATACTGTTTTAGATTGATAAGTGACAATTTAAATGTAGAAGATAAAGAGCGTTTGGTCAATAAAAAATTTGAAGATAAAGAATTGCAAGGATTATACGATTAAAGATGATCTAATGCTGCGTTTTTTTAATGATCTGGATCCGGATCTAGATCCGGATCATTAAAAAAACGACAAGGGAAATTTATCCAGTGTGGGACCGAACCTATCTTCACTGCTTAATGAAAGTGTCAAACTTGAAAGAAAATTGGAATTGGATATTTGAAGTTGAAGCTGAGACGAATAATTAGTGATTGGCTGAAATAATTTATATATTTTATTTCTAGTCGATTTAGCCCAAAAAACTACCCAGGGGAGCCCTTCGAGAGGAAATATTTTTTTTAATTTTTGCTTAGGAGTTCATTAAAAAAAAAAATTCGCCTATCAAAAGATTTTCTATTACACTTTTTATTTTCTTGGGTGAAATAATTTATATATTTTATTTCTAGTCGATTTCGCTCAAAAACCACTCCAGGGAGCGCCCTTTAAACGAAAATAATTTTTTTTAATTTTTGCTGTGAAGTTCATCCAAAGAAAATTATCATGTTAAAAAATTTCGAAGTTTTCTTCTACACTTTTTCCTGTTTTTGGCTAGAAAGTGTGTAATCATCTTTTGGGGCGAAAATAAGGCTTTATGTCGATACTCGTTCTTTTTATTTAAATTGTTTTTGTAGAAATATTTATTATTGCTTATTGCACAAGGAGAAAGTAAATTCAATGTAGCCATGTCTTTTTGAATAAATGTCACTTTTTGGAATTTGTGAAGTTTGCCACATTCCGAAAAGTGGGAAATTTCTAAATTTCCCAAGATCTGGATAGAGATCCAGATAAAAAGCTGGATTTTCAACTTTGTATGGGGAGATCTATATAGATCATTAAAAAAACGCAGCATAAGTCAAATACAAGAACAATTTGCAACAGCATTAAATGTCAGTACACCACAAATCTCAATTAATCGCATTACATTGAGCATTGAATAAAAACCGACCTGAATATGCCAAAATTCATGACAGGGTGATTTTTTTACAAGACAACGCTCGGCCACATGATACGAAATCGGTTTAAGATACATTGGAAGTGCTGGGCTGGGATGTCCTACATCATATATATATTCACCAGATATTGCTTCTTCTGACTATCGCTAGTTTCGGTATAATAATAATAGCGCATGGTCTATTTACATTTAAACAACATTTTCACTCTTATGAAGAAACCGATCAATTAGTCGAAGATTGGGTTGCTTCGAAGAACATTCTATTTTTGCAATTTCTGTTGCCAGAAAGACGGAAAAAAGTTATAGACAGCGATGGATGATACTTTGATTAAATTAAATTTTTTTTTATTTGAAAACAATATTTATTTTTAATATAAAATCCTTTATAATTAGGTACCACACCAATTAAAAAAAAAAACCTTCATTTAATGGTCGTTTTATTAAAATAACAAATAAGAAACATGATAATAACTTTATTCATTTACATATCAATAACAAAACTACGATAACACGTTCTGAATTAAGAGTCGATTAATTTACCCTGAATCATTTCAGAGCAGAATTATGGGGAAATAAATTTTTATGATTCAGTTCAAAGTGTCATGCATACAAGTCAAGTTATTAAGAACATTCAACATTCAAACACGGAAGCCCATCAAATATGGCTTAACATTTTCCCAACTCGGTTGTGTAAAAACGATAAGAATTACTGCGCAGAATTAAGTTAACTATGAACTAAGATGATAAATGCCACTGGAGAAGGCCTAGTGTCATCATATAAAAGTTTGGCAACAAACTTCGGCTCATATCTTTTGCTCGGTATACGCTTTAAAAAAAAAAATGTACGTTTTCGCTGAAAATATCTTATCAGGGAAAAACTCATACAATATAACCTGTCCCCACGTCGGCTTAGACATAATCTTATCGCATTTTTAAATTGGTCTGAGTGTTTGTGTTCCCTGTGAATCATCTGCGCGCGCATTGCATCGCATTTTTTTTTTTGAGGCATTTGAGTCACGACGTGATTACCTGCGAGGAGGGCGCATAAAAATGTCGTAACCAACCTGCGGTAAAGCGTGCAAGACATCCCAAACCTCATAAGAGGATTACAATATCCAAAGTACTTGCTTTTTCCTCTTTTGTTGTTCTCTTCTCGTTGAAGCGGTATTTGACTTTAAATAATCATCAGCCGCTGATCCGGTCGCTGATTAATATTTCGAAAAAAAAAAGAAATTTCCAATTTAGTTGCTTTCTCACGTGCGAAATCGCATTAATTCGGAGGGACTGCAACAGTGGAAAATTAGCGTGTTGCCCCGGTGCGCTCTCCGCGCGCTATGCAACACCGAATCAAACGATTCGAACAAGTAAAATCAAGAGCCAAAAAGAAGTGATGGAGTTCGAAAAAGAAATTATCACCGTATCACTTTCTCTTTGGGTAGTAATTCATTTTCAACGGCTAAATCTTTGGCTGTGTTACCTGGCTTTTTCGCCCATCTATCTCGGCACTTCGTCATCTTGATTATGTGACTTGATGGCGATTTCGCGCATACGCATATAAATAAACCAGCTCTGGACAAACCTCTGAATGGCGGGGTCCAACAGAGTTACAATATCGCGCACGAACAGTTAAATGTGTCTTACCTTTTTTGAATCACTAATTCGTTCAAAATTTTTCGTAACGGTGTGAGACATGTTGGTGGAGCCAGGAAAAAAAAAAAAAATAGCCATAAAAAAGACAAAAAAAAAAAAAAAAAAAAGATAGACGATTGTGGCATTTACCAACTTCTTCAAGACTACAGGTTTCGTTTGCTATTCATTTCGCAATGCAACTTTGGAGTTTGGTAGCCAGTGACCGTCCTCGGCGCCGGGACTCAACATTGGATTTGTTCATCAGACGAATGGGTGTCCGGAAGACACAGTTTAAAAAAATAATAAGATTAATGATTGCGAAAATACAACTTTTCTGCTTTTCTGATTGCAATAGCAAGGTTGGGCAATTAGGAAGAACAAGCTTAAGTTTTCCTGCCGTCTTACCAAATTTGAGAAAAAAACATTATCTGAAGCAATATTTTCGGGGTTGAAGGTGAATTACCTTCAAAAAACCGGATAAGATGTTTCTAATCGAATACATTTTAAAATAGATCGGTGACCCCACGCAAAAATCAAGTTATTGTCTAACAGGTCGGACTAATTAGAATCTATTTTAGGAAGTATATTGACCGAATTTTAAGGTTAACGACTGTATAAAGATACGAGCTAATTCGAAAAGCCTCAGATAGGGCACGAGAATACATCGTGATGCTTAACTGCTTGAAATATAATACATATATCATTTAGATACTCTTTCGTTAATTCCAAATAATGTTTAAACTTTGGTATTTCCCTACTTATTATTATTATTGCTCTTATTAACAGAGATATTTTCGGTTTATTCTTTTTTTCGCCATATTATTGTTTAAAAAATATTTCTTTCGGGAGAGTCACAATTTTCCATTAAAGAATTAAATAATATATTAAAAATTATTGCTTTCATCGTTCTTACTCTTACAATTGACAACCTCAGCCAACAAAATGACATTCAAAAATGTCAAAACAACGTATCAATTCTGTGAATCATGATGACTTGCCCTATTTTTAAGGATCTGTAGTTAATAAACTAAGATCTTGAGCAAATTATGCTTACTTTTAAATTTATAAGTATTGAATTTTACGCTACAGTTTATAAACCTTGATCGTGTAGGAAATAGTCTTGATACTTTGAGCGTGATAAACCTAAACCCAATCTGGATCAGATTACATAGCTTATTTTGCATCGATTTGAACTGTAACCTATACGAGGATTTAACATTCTTTTTAAAGAGCATCAAATTGCCATAACTTTGCAATGGCAAACTTCAAATCTTGATCTAAAACAATTTAATGTTCTTTTGGCAAAATTAAACTTTTTACAATAGATAACTATTTTTGAATCATGATCATTTATAAATTTTTAAATTCTTCTATTTACTTAACAATACTATTCTTTTTATTTTTATAAATTACATATTTCGAGGATCGTCGGAGCTGGATTAATTAATGTATGTGTAAAAACTAAAATTTTTCGATTGTCTTCTGAAATCTTAAAAAATGACCCACTTTTCTGTCTGAAAAATCGCAATTACGCCATTAAAGACTATTAAACTCCAAATTCTGCAATGCTATTTTTGTTTTCACTGCGTTGTGATTGAGATTACATTTTCAGTATTTCTTATCTTTTTGGCTTTCCATTTACATTGAGATCTTAATTAGAAAAGATTCAATCATTATAGGTATGCAGTAGCATTTATTCCATAAATTCAGATTCCTATTTAGATATTAGTGCAGATTTCAATTAATACATCCGGTCATTCAAAATGCCTTAAGTGAATTTGCGATATAGATTTTATCTGTTGTAATCCGGATGTTTTGGTTTGGAGGCTGAAAGAGTTTCTTCTGCTTTATTTCTTGTTTATTTATTTTCGTCGGAAAGCATAAAATAAATTTGAATGTATATAAAATTGTAGCTTGATTTTTATTTTTTATTTGGCTTTTCTTATAACAAAACTACTGAGCTAGTTTTGGAAGACACTTTCACCGATCTAAAGCAGAAGAAAGTAGATGATGCGATATTTCTCACTTTTAACCTGAAGATATTTCATATTCTAACTCACGATAGTAGCTAAATTTTTGTTTATTTTGATAAATTATATTATAGGATCCTATGCCGATTTTATACAACTTCGAAACCTGAAACAGTTTAATTTTTCAATTTAAAATAGCTGATCAATATTTCGAATGATGTTTAGAGATAATAATATCTAGTTTTAGTTTGTCTTTTACGACCTTAATTATGTAGTCAAATCGTTTGTTATAACACGAATTACAACATACCACAATATAACATAACAGTATTTCAAGTTCCAACAAAAGAAAATTGTCTACCAAATACTCCCCACGAATTTATTTTAAACTTATCAAAGTCCAGATCGGTGACACATAATTATTTACTAGCGTTTAGTAGATCATCGATTGTACAATAAAACCGTTTAACTTAACTCTGGGACTACGTAGGGGGTCATCTGGACCGCAAAAATTTTTTGAGATTTGAAATATCTCAGAATAAGTATGAATTAATGGCGATTCTACCGAAAAGTACATCCTCTTAGCTACAAAAACTTTATAACACAAATTCCAAATTCCAGTTTGACCCCGTGTGTGTTCCCAAGATTTGTACGGAAGTGTGTAGTCAGTCCTAGGGTCAATAAGGTTTACCATTCTTTTTACAATTTGCTCTTTGTTTCATCTTGATATCTTAAAGGGTTTGGAATATATAGATAAACTTGAAACTCAGTTTATTTGTTTGTTGCTCAATCACGCTAAACGATTGCATGAATATTTTTCACTTTGTGTCCGAAGGAAGTACATATTCCAACTTAACATATAGGTCTACTTTTTATTCGGATAAAATACAGAGGTATAAAATATAGGAATTTTGAAATGGCCTAACTAATATGGGGACCAACATTTTTCTCATTCGACGGGTTCTGATATCATAATTAAAATTAGTAAAAAAGATATATATGGGCTCACTGAGTTTGGATCAAATATCTAAATTTTAAAAATTCATAATGTTGGATGGATCAAGTATACAAAAAGGATTTTCTATTTCGGATATGGATTTCAATGATAATTAATGCAAAAGAACTCCCTGCGCCAATTCTACGAATCACTCAAAAATCAATTCATAGTAGTTAAATCTTCTCCCACAATTTGGAAACTAAAGGTGGCTGATTAAATATGCTGACGAATATTTCTACAATTCAAAGGATTTCTGTTAAAATCAGCATAAAGGGGATCTTAGGACCCTAATCCACGCTTTAACTTGGAATTGATTGAAACAATTTCTGGGTAACTCAGGTAGTATCTAATTAATTTGAACATTATTTTATTTGAAATTCTTTTCAACTAACGACACAGACAGAAACGACCTATAGAAAATTGTGCAGCCAGAAATTGCTAATTTTAACTTTATTTGTGGGAAGTAGTTGTTGTGCCTGTGGCGCTAAAACTCAACTGCAGACCTCCTGATTGTATTTTTTCAAGAGGTCAAGAAGAGAAGATATATGGAATCATGGAAAAAAAAAGCAAATTCTTAACGTGCACTCGAGCATAAAAATAAAGTTATTTTAAGGCGATTCAGCTAAAGGTTAGATCAATATTATCAGCGTCTTTTAAGCATAAAAAAAAGCTAGAGGCCCACGTGCTTGTGCCGCTCGCTTGTTATGTTTTCCTTTAGCTGATAAATTTATCATTGTAGCCAGAGCAGTAAACAAGTTATTTACGTTGGGAGCGCTGAGTTGCGACCCAACGGAAATATTCGATATGTTAATTATTCGCTTAAGTTTTTTTTTTTGTTTAGGTAATTTTGCAAGGGTAGCGTACTTAAAGTGGGTTAAGGAACCCTTTTACTTTCACTTGACACGAACAATTCCAAAACGTTTTAGAAGTTATTCTCCATGTTTTGTCCGCTTCATCGTTCCCCTTCGATAGGGAGAGCTGAAGACCTTGAGTCTTGACTGCAAGCGGAGTAGCACACCTGAAAAATGCGTCCACGCAAAGAAGTAGGCATTTTATGCAAATCTCAGAGGCAGAAAAGGAAAAAAAAATCAATTCAGCGCCACTGCAGTGCGGAGATTTTTCCAATTGGGTTCTTCCGATCTAGAAAAGGTTCCTGGGGCGCACAGCCACTGACTGGAGCCAAGAAAATGTGGGGCACAGCGATGTACACAATCGGCTGACAGTGACTTTTCTTTTTATGCTCTCTTGAGGCATCCAAAAAGCACTGACCTTCGCATCGCATCTCGCAAATTCAATCAGCCGCGATGAGCTCGAATCGAGCAAACATCGCCCAAGGCATTCATTGATCAAGGCTGGCTCCGCAACAATCGCGACTTTCTAACTGACCCAGGAAAGTCTTCAAATGAAACACTCGAAGCTGGAAAAATAGGAAATTAGCAGGCAACGAGATCTGCATCACAATCGACGGCGGTCGCAATGCACAACACATCCAGGGTGTCAGGTGCGGCGCGCCGCGGAGCTGCTAACGGCGAATTATCAAATATCTTGCACTAATATCAGCAACGAGGTGAAAATAATGAAGTGAATTTTATTCGAAATTATCTATAAATAGCATCCGGAGGCTGCTAGAAACACAAGTGTCCCCCCTCCGCGGTCCTCCTGCGCAGCTCCTGCCATTTGGGGCACACTTACCGGACGCACTGGCAAAATTCTTTTGTTGAATTCCGTTCCGTCTCCCACTCACCAGCTCAGCTCGCTGGCGGCTTTGGCGACGCGGCCGAGGGCGTTCGGCGGCACAGAACACTTTTTAACTGAATGGAATGAAAACTCCGCGGGTTCTTGGGGCGATATTTGATTAATTGGAGGATTGATAGGCCCGAAACTAAACGAATTCGCACAACACACTTCTCACTGCTACAACTTTTCGACAGCTGTCAGCAAACAACAAATCGCCATGTTGGAATTTTTTGTTGGGTAAATAGCAAACGTCAAAAAGCAGGCGCGCCAATGTTCGGGAGTTAAATCGACTCTCGCTAAGGAAATATTTACTAAATGGAAAGCATTATGAGTATTAAATGTTGAAGCTAGAAGGAGAAATTTTAAATTTTTGTTCATGAAATATTGGTTTTTTTTAACAAAACATTTCTTTCAAAGAAAACAGCAAAATAGAATTCAACGCTGCTTACCTAAAGCCATATTTACATAGAAAAAATAAAACAAAGCTGCGTTCTGCTAGTTGTAAGAAATTGAGTGAACAAAATTTGAAAACGTATTAATGCTCAAGTATTCTCTAGTACCTACTAAAGAAAACTTTGGAACTTACTAGCATTTTTACTAGTATCTGTAACGATTTTCACCATTCTACATTATTCGTTCATGTTTCCATAATATTTAAAGTACAACTCTGGCCAAAAAAAAAGCCGAGGAAATAAATTCCCAATTTTTCAACGATAACTTCTTTTCTTCGCAAACTGGTGACGTTTTTACCAAAAATTCTTACAATACGCATTTCGCTATTATGTTCTTATGGTAAATCAAGACGGTCTTGTTTTAAATAGCAGAAAATTCCTTACCTACACACACTCAGGGTAATTAAACGGATTATAAAATAAAACGGAGGAATAAATTTCTGCATTCTTGAGAAAATCCGTAAAAAAGCAAAAAAGCAAATAAGGAAATAATAAAACTAAGGGTTAAGGATTACTAGTTTTACTTTATTTTGCAGTAGTGTACTAGTACATTATGATGTTATTTTACAGTAATAATACAATTTTATTTTATTTAATTACCGCGTACCACCTTTTTCGCTTTTATGACTTCAGAAATTCGACGAGGCATTGAATCATAAAGATTTGATAACAAATCCTAGTCTTTGTCTTTCTACCATACCTCTTCAAGTACCCTTTTTAGTTCCCTTATTTTTTGTGACCTTTTATCGGTAACTTCTCCATTATCAACCAAACATTTTCAATTAAGGGGGTAGTACCGGTTATAAAGATAAAAATCAGCCTAATTTTCAATATTTTTTTTTTTTTCGGTGCCTTTATTATCCTGCGGTCTTCCTGGAAAAGATAAAGACAAAATTTAAAATGGGTTTTGTTCTTTAGACGTTTTTTAGGACATAGATCTTTAAAAATGGTACTTTTAATTTTTTATTATTTTGAGGACTGTTTTTTCAAAAAATTTAAAAATTGGCAATTTGTACGTGTATAAAAAAAAAGGGTGGGGTACTTTTATGCATTTTTAAAGGTTTATGTCCTAGAAAAAAGTCTAAAGAACAAAACCCATTTTGAACTTTGTCTTTATCTTTTCCAGGAAGACCGCAGGAACTAGTACCACTGTATACTTCGATGCCTATATATTCATATGTGAAAAAAAGTTTTTTGAAAAATGCAATAGGGTTTAAAAAATAATTCCATAAAAGTCGTTTTTTTGTCAATTGCAAATTTATTCTTCAGTTTATTTGTTAAAGGATATTGTTAAAAAATAATTTAAAAGCACGGCCATATAATTATTGGAACGGTTTTAAGTAACTTATAAATTTATCTGACTATTTAAAAATTAGCCTTTCAAAGGGAAGAAGTGTAAATATCTAACTATGTTTTTCGAATTTGTATGCAGAATGAACCAAAATAAATATATGTATTAAACGAAATGAGTTTAAAAATGTCAACAAAATTTATAATTTCCTTTGATGGTGAATGAAGCCATATTTTCAACAATATACTGAGCATAATAATTTATGACCTTTTGAATCATATAGAGTTAAAATAAATATATAATTTTTTTAAATTTATTCGTCTTTAATTCAGTATTTTATGAATATTTTGGAATAAACTAGAATTTATTTGAATAGCCACACACAAATCTTCGCGACTTTGGAATTCCCAAGTTCTAAACTGCGACTGTGGCTCTATTTATTTGTCCACCACTGTATATGGGGCCATTAAAATTCGACATGCATTCTTTCAATTAAATTAGTCCCCAATTCTTATTAAATCTTTTAAAGCGTTAATCATAAAAAAAAGCTATAAGGAAAATCGGGAATTCCAAGTCGCATAGTAGCAATGGCTATAGAAGCTTGTTAAGTTATGTAGGATATTTGGTAAATTTAATTACAAATTTTAACTCTTTCCTTGTTCATCATACGAAATGTAATTTTTTCCTTCCTTTAGCGGAAACTAATCATTAATGTAAAAATGCTTTTTTTTCCACCACGTTAAGTTTTCGAGAAAAATAGGGTTAAAAAATAGAAATAACCATATTTTAGCTACTTTTTAAATTGTTTGAAAAACAGCTGAATTTCGTAGAAGCTTGAAACGTAAGTCAAATCAAAGTTTGAATTCTAAACTGTAGCTTTATAGTATGTTATTTCTAGATTTAATCAGATTTATTGACAAAATAAGTTTTTCGTGAATCTTTCTTCTGCTATATAAATGAAATGAACCAACGATATGTAGGAGTGTTACTCTAATGGAAGACTTGTCTCCTCAACAAACAGTGAAGAAGGTTTTAACTAACTGGTATTTTATAACTATAGTACAGAATTTATAATTTCATTGTTCGTTGTTTTTAAAAAATTGTCTAAACGTCGCTAAAATATGGTTATTTTCACTTTTTAACCTTATTTTTCTTAAAAATGTGACGTGATGGAATTTGTTTATTATTATTATTATTTTTTAAATCAGGGACTCTTAATAATAACATTTTTAGTATATTTTTTAAGGGTATAAAAACCTTGTAAGCTAGTGTTTTAAGAATCGTGAAATGTATAATGTAAAATTAATATTAAAATAGTTAAATGTAGAGGATCTAGTTGATTGAAACAGAAAATTCGTATCAGATGAATTAAAAAGGCCTCATTGTTGAATCCATTATACATATTTTTTTTCAATGCAAGAAGAAGGTTCATTAATCTAGAAGAAATTTCCAAAAATGTTTTTCTGTGGTTTCCTTAGGTCTTCACTCCATAATTCTCAAATTAAACTCAGTAAGTTTAGGTCATTATTTCTTTTTTACTATCAATTCTGCATATCACCTTTATCATATAATAATAACACAAAAAATCGTACTTGTTTAAAAATAGAATCAACAAAAATAAATAAGTAATTAAGCGCTAAGTTGTTTACTGGCATATTTTTATCTTTACAAAAAATACATATATTTTAAAAAAGCTGCAGAAACTGGTTATGCAAAAAGCTGGAATACTTTTACTTGAAATTGAAAATTCCCCAAAACGAGTTTATGTTGGAAAAAAAAAATGATATATCAGCGCAAATCAAAATATCTGCAATTAAAAGTGCTACTAATTGAGGATGATAAATTATTAAAAAATAATTCGCTTTGTGCATCTGATATCTTTCTTTAGGCAGTGGTCCCCCTGGGGCGGCCGTTTTCCATCAGGTGCCCATTAAAGGCAATTTGATAACGCAACAAATTACGCAATAATTGTGTAATCAAAATAAAATCGCAAATGAGAGCAAAATGAGAGAAACAGTATGATGCCCATGCCGTCACTGGTGGCTGCGGCCTTGCGGTGAGCTGTTGGATATTAAAAGCCTTTTTATGTTAACGAAAGTAATTGAAACAAATAAAAAGGAAAATACCGCCGACGCCACAAAATCCATGCGAATATCAACCGGACTGGTGTGGCGGTATGCGTGCGAGCATATCGCTAATAAAAGCGAGCATAAAAAGTAATTTCCCCCCAAAAAAAGCGGAAAAAAATCCGATATTATTCCACATGTGTGAAATTCTGAAATTCATTGAACGTTCGATTATGGAATATTAAATCGAATGCCTGCGCGCGGCTCCAGCGCTCCCCGCATTTGTTCCGTTGTTGGGCTCTTCGCTTTATATTTTAGCCGCGTTCCGGGAATTATCATTTCTTTGAGGAATTACAACATGAAAAAAAGTAATTGAAAAACGTTCGCTTTTCACTATGATGAAAGTGGAGCTTTTCTGCGCGTACCTGTTTATTTACAGATTTGCGGATAATTTGCCGAGAAAGAAGAGTTTGTCGGTAGTTTTAATTAATTCTCTGTTAAGCACCCATTCATTTGCACTATGCGAGAAAAACTGAAAAGCATTCTTAGGATTATTTAGTATAATTGGGTAATAAGTACATTTTTTTAATTTCTGGAAAATAAAAATGTTTATTTAAAAATTTTAATTAATTCTTCTCAACTCGACATGATTGACCAGTATCGTTTGATTTGCAAACTTGTATCAAATTGTAACACTGTTATAGAAAATAACAACGATTTCACCTAATATTAAATATATTGCGTAGAGAATAAATGATATTATTGGAAAGAGGTTGTGCTTCGTCACCTCCCAGAAATCTGGATATTTAAAATCTCAACATAACAAAAATCGGGACGAGTACGCAATTGCGATCGGTTTGATCCGAGCACGCCATCTGTGTCCATTTATGCTACATGAGTAATTCAATCCAGATCATTGCGAGCGCGTTCTGTGTGATCCGCAGGTAAAGACCGATTAAATAGATCTAACCTAAAATGTATACCATTTTTTATTAAACTACCCGACTGGAAATTAGTTTAGGGAACCTGGATTATGATCAGATCCGGATCAGATTTTCCGTAATACGGCCATCTGATCAGTTCCTGATCAGAATACAGTACTCCATTCCTTGATCTGATCATCTGAACAGGAACTGATCAGCGTACAGTGTCCTTTCCCTTGATACGGCTATCTGATCAGGAATTAATCAAAGTATAGTACTATACCTTGAACCAGATTGTATCTGATGTCCTGAACTGGATCATAATACAGAATTTATAGTTTTTTAGCTGATCCATTCTGAATGTAATATTGCTATTCAAACAATAAATTTATTATTAACTAGCTGGGTTACCCGGTTTCACCCGACGTAGGGTAAATACTTACTAATTAAACACTTCTCAAATGTTCTAATTTGTTATATTCGAGAAATTGTTCCAACCCGAAAACCCGAATTGGAAATTTTTGATAATATTCAAAATTTGTGGCCTCAGAATAATCACTGTAATGATTTCCATTAAAATTCGTTGAAATCGAGAAATCTTAACATATATAATAACATTCAAAATCAGTGACCTCAAGATAATTATTGTACTAATTTTCATTAAAATCCGTTGAAATCGAGAAATATTGGTCGCCATATTGGATCCGCCATTTTGACTTTCCAAATTTGGACAGCGAATTTTAAATCAGCATTCTGTAAAACTCCTATGTACCAATTTTCATGAAAATCGCTTCAAATTTAAATTTTCAGGCGCCATCTTGGATACGGAAACCCTATGTATTAGCCTATATGTTAAGTTGTAATATGTACTACTTTCCGAAAAAAAATGGAAACAAACGAACTTTCATATATACAGCAGAAATCTGTCAATTTAAAAAAAAATCATAGACAATTCTTTTGTTACAAAAAAATAAAACAGCTGTCTGCTAAATTCACATTCATCAAACGCTGTCAAACTGTCAAAGTTGCAAAGTTAAAATAGTTTAAATTTTCTTTCCGTAAGAACCATCTACAAAGTATTAGAAAACTTTAAAAAAAAAGATGAATGAAATCGGGAAAGTAGTTCTCAAGTTATGGCGTGACCAAGGGAGACAGGGTTTCATTTTTATACATCCTCCTGCGGCCCACGGTCCTACCCTGGTAGTACTAATTCTTTATAGTAATTCAGACCCGGACATCATAAGTGCGATGTACTCATTACAACCCAAGAGCCTACTTGTAGGCCTTAATATAAAACGTCAGATTTCCGATTCAAATTAAAGTGTTGGGTCTGAATGACTATAAAATATTAGTACTACTGGTAGGTCCTTGGGCTGTAATGACTAGTTCGCTAGTTAGTGGTCTGAGCCGCAGGAGGATATATAGATGTTATGAATAAATTATTATTTTCAACGTTATAATGTTGCATTTACTTAATTTAAAAAAATTTTTTGCAACAAATGTTCTTATTATATAAATATTAATCATTTTTTGTTTTTGCTAAAATATTTATTTTTAGTTCTATAATTTTTGAATGTTCCAGATATCATGGGGGAAGATTTAGAAGACCATGGAATCAGGTTCAAAGATAAAGAATTTTATGATACCATTGGCACAATCATAAATAATGCAAAAACTTGGAATAAAGAAAATACAAATAATAAATACTTAATTATTAAACTTACTGTGTGAAAATATATACATTTGAAGTATACTTAAAATCGTTAATAAAATGGTAATATTTATTTAATTATTTAATGTCAAATTAATATGTAAAAACAATATTAATCCCAATCTTTTGAACGGATTAGGTATGAATTTTTTGTCCGGATCGGGCATGGATCTTTGAAATGTATCCAGCATTTTTAATTATATCCAGATCAGGAAGCCTTATTTATCCAAGATCAGTCTTCAGGCAATCATGATCCTGATCCCTGTACTGAACTAATTCCCAGTTGGGTAGCTCTCAACTCCCAAGTGCAAGCATACTAATCAACTTCAGTAGTAAAACTGAATGCAGAAGAGGATAAAGTTTTAAAGACAGTGGCAGTATAAAAATTTATTTAAATTCAGTATTCTTCTTTTTGTTCGTACACCTGAACTTGTGTACAAAATTATGATCTTTTGCATGAGCAGTCAGAGTGTAATCTGCTAAATCTGCTAGCTCAAGTGATTGCAATTGCGAACTCAGCTTTGACGAGCAAAAATCTCGACCGGATACAATGTTGATTAGAAATACTTCGATTAATCTTGACAAATCTCGACACATCCTTGTACAAAATGTCTATCGGCTGAAAATTATCCTCATACAAAATAACTATTGATTAAAGATCTTTCGTCTAGAAAATTCCTACTAAATTAAGATATTTCTTATGAAAATGACTGAAAGATTATTTTTACTTATTTGCCATGTTATTAAGATTTTGGTTATTCGAGGTGAAAAAATATGAGATTTCGATAGGCGAGATTTTCATGGTCGGTATTTTAAAAATCGCAAAATCGTACCCAACCTGTTGTGATTTATGAATTTAATAGGATTCCTTGTGTCTGTTCAACCTTTTTATTCATCATGTGATAAATTTTGCTACCTCAATTATGCGTTTGTTAGCTTAGAATAATTCGTGTTTTATCTTTAAATACTTTTTCAACTACTCAGATAGTTAATAAATCTGTGAATCCAACATTATGAATATTCGCTGTGTATAACCTTCAGAAATCTGAATATATTTCACTTCGTAAAATTTAAATTTTTTATCAAAAAAAAAAAAAAAAAAAGTGGCTCGGTGACCTCAAAAAGGAGCTTCCAACCGAATTTCAAAGTACACTGGAGCACGATTTTGCTTAACTTGGGATTCCAGCCGGAGTCTTTTTATAGTCGTTCACTTGTTGGTGGAATAATTAAGGGTAATTTACCATTTCTTCGAGCTAACAGAATAAGTGTACTTTTCGCTCCGCAGCACCCCGGTTTTTTTTTGGAGTTCCTTTGCAGAGAGAAAACTATACAGAAACTGAAATTCTTTGGATCTAACACCGACCACCTTAAAATGATATAGTCCATCACATCCTGCGGGCTCTAGTTAGTGGTTGCAGTGGAGTGGCATTTTCATAATTTTTAAGAACTTCACGATGGTGGGGAGTAATTAAAACCGCCTGGATTCTTCTATACAGGTATGTACTATATATATTTGTTGTTGTTTGTTCCCTATAAATAATTTTAGAGGCCCTTGATGTTTTGCCGCGAGTGAGCTACTCCAACTCAGCACTATGCTCTACGTTCGTGGGAAAGTCGGCAAAACGCAGCGTAATTAGCCCTAAAACTAAAATAGAAAGGGAGAAGTGCGCGCCGCGCAAACATTTCAAAATACAGCCGCCTTCCGGTCGGGCGTTTAAAGTTGCCGGAAACTTTCCGCTGAGCCAACCAACCAAAAATTGAAAACTTTCAAAACTTGCACAGTAGAGAGCAGCACCATCTCTGGATGTAGAGCAAGAGGGAAGGGGAGCAGCGAAGAAGGGGATGCCGGAACGGGGTGGCAGGAGACAGAATTGGAGGCTGAATGCTGGATGCTGGGGTTGGAGTAGAAATATCCAGCCGAGGGGGATGCAGGCATAAGTGCGCCAACCGAAAGTAAATTGCCAGCAATTCAATGCTTTCGCTTAAAACTCGCCATGAGGCTTTATTAAGTGAATAACTTATTTCGACGGGGGGAAGGTGACGGAAGCGCAAGCAGCCCGGAAGGACTCCCACAATCAACAGGCGGGATCAGGAGTCCCCGGGATCAGAGCACAGCCTCCACCTTTCTAGAGCCCGGAGGTATCAGGCTGGACCCCGGGATGATGATGATGATGGGGGTGGAGGTGGTGGTGGTGCAGCAGCAGCACTCGCTTGGTAATCACTTCGCGTCCTTCCTCCCTAAGGAAGAAAATTGCTGACTTTTTATCCCGGGGATTGAGTAAATTGGCGAGTGGGCGGGCCAAGCCACGCTGTTTGCGTTGACATCATAAATTCTGATTATTGTGACTGCTTTCATGCGCTTTCAATTGAGTGGAGCTCACGAAGGGTTGAAAGGGTGGGATCCTGCGGGGGTGGGTCAGGGACGGTGCGAGAGAATATGAAACCATTAAAAAAGTTTTAAACGCAAGTAGTCAACTATTCATCGACCATAGGAAGAAGTTTTTCATGAATCCAACTATATTAAACTATATATACATAGTATATGAACGGGGGGGGGGGGGGGGGGGGGGGGGGGGGGGGGGGCACGTTCATGGTTTAAAAGACACCCTCATAATGAAGCCCTGAGCGCTTGGAAAGCAGCCGTCCTTTTAGCTGCGTCGTCGGTCGGTGGACCACCTCCTTCACGTTTATCCATTTAATCTAGGGGTACCTCGCTCGTTGTAACTATGTATCTACCTGTAAAAATGTTTGCATTTTTTACAATTTTTACAATTTTTTTTTAAATAGAAAATTGAAGGCCAGAAGGAGGAGACAGAGCCCACTGTAAACACCAACATCCAGCAGCGGCGGGCAGTACTCGGGTCGAGGGGCTCATTACCAAGTGGCGGTGGTTGCCTCTTTGCGTTAGGGATGTTTATATCGAAAATATATATCGATATTTATATTTTACTAGCTGAGTTACCCGGTTTCATCCGGCGTAGCGTAAAAACTCATTAATTGCTTCTCAAATCCTCTAGTTTGGTATGTTCAATGACGACTAGAGCCGGCGATCGTATCCATGGAACTTTCCGTGAATGCCGACTTTAGGCGGCGGTCGGACCCAGAGAATGTTTCGTAGATGGCGTGACGGTAGGACCGAAAGGATTAATTTTCGAATCCTACCAAATGATTTAAAAGCAGTGGCTCTGAAAACATCTGTGAACTGATTTTCGAGAGATTATCAAATTTTCATTAAAATCCTTCATCTTCCTTCATCCATCATGAATTTACAAATGTAGATTGTGGATTCGATATTAATGGTTCCGCAACTGTACTATTTTTCATTTAAATTTGAATAATGTTTGTCTCCATATTGAGTCCGCATTCTTGGATTTATTATTAATTGTGATAATATTAAAAATCAGTCACCTCAACATAAACATTGCACTAATTTTTATAAAAATCCGATGAAATCGGGAAATTTTGTTTACCAGCTTTACTTTACAAATTTTGATAGTATATTCGAAATGAATGACTCCAAAATCCCCTTGTGTTTATATTTTCATAAGAATCAGTTGAATTTCAAAAATGTTATTGTTGGATTTACAAAGCGTATTGATACCTAAAGTCTTCCTTGAAAAAAACTCTAAATGTAGGTGAAAACCGTATCGAAATCTGTTCATGGTTTCCGACGTTTATCGCAAATATCCAAAGGTAGTTACAAATTTTATATATATATCGTTTATCGTAGGATATAATATGGATAGAGGCAAATATTACGAAATATAACAGTGTGAATTTAGTCTATTTTTAAATCATTCATGTTATCAACCGTATAATTTAGCATTTGCTTTGCTCGATAGTTGAACCATAGTGTTAAATATTAAATTAGTTAATGTAGGAGGGTTTTTAGGATAGTAAAATCAATATTAATATATGAGTAGTTTTTGTTTTTGAGCTGAAGTTTTTCGACGCATAATGTTTAGCAATTGGTCTCCGATTATACTGCCTTCAGATTTTAGCCTTTTCTCAGTGATTTTTAAAAACACAAATATCTGCAACCAATTGTCTAGTTATGTACCTTTATTGCGCTGAGGTGTTGTGTGCTACAATTATATAAGAATTTGTTGCTGATGACATAAAGAAATTGTCTTTTTGCTGGAAAAAGTATCGAGGCCGAAAGCCCAATTTTAATATCAATATTTCGATATATCGTGATTTTATCGAAGGAATTTCGATATATCGATATTTTTCCAACATCCCTACTTTTGCATCCGCGACTATGCATGCGAGCGAATAATTTCAATTGCCAAGGCCTACAACCCTAACCGTGCTCCTCCACCGCTCCATCATGTGAGGAAAGCACCCGATCTAGCACCTGCGTGACGCTTCGCTGGGGTCCAGGAGTAGAGAAGGGAAGAGGGGCTAGCTGCATTGTTCCCAGGCTGTGGTAGTTGAAAATGAAAGGGTTCCGGGTTTAATTCCGCCTATTTACCTCGCACTGCGGCTGTTTTTTCATCTACTTTTTTTTTATTCAACCTCAGAAATAAGGGCTTGCGATGGAGCAGTTCTTTCCCTTTCCTCCACCTAGGACCCCATTCATCCCCTGTCCTTGTCGCATCATCCTTTTTTTTTTTTTGCAAATTTTAATTACTGTTTGTGTAGGTTCTGCACCTCAAAACCCTCCTCCTCTTTATTGGAGTATGAGAAAGATGTAAAATGGTTTTCAGTTTATTTTTTAAAGCCCTTTATACATACGCCCACAATTGCTGGAATTCTGAAGGGAGTAGTTTGCTTCCTTTATCCCTCAATTCACTGGGAAAAAAACGTATGTAAAATTGTTAAAAAAAAAAATGCACTATTGCTACCGTAATTTAAGATCTTCTAGGAACATTACTTGAAAAAACTAGGACAATCTTACATAGGAAGAATCTTGTATGTGTTACCAAAATAAGAAAAATTATCAAAATTATGTATAATATACATAAGTATCTTTAATTCAATTTGCTCTTTTCAAATACTATATAAAATAGATTTGAAATATTCAGTTTGTTGTTTAATACATTCTACTTATTGCTGGGAAAATATTAATAACTGAAATTATGAATAAAAGAGCTATAATAAATACTTTTAAGAATTGATTCCAATTAAAAAACTTTAAAACACTTAAAACAGAATAGAATTTAACAACACCATGATGAAAATAAATTTACTTCGGAAGGTAATAAATTTCTGAATAGACAATGGAGCCTTTTTTTCCGAATTTTGTATTCTGGAAAAGGTTCGAAGTGAAAGTGAATGACTCACGTGTTTACCGAATTGTTACGAATGTGAATCCTTCATAGAAATTTGACAGCTGATAATCCAAAACAAAGGGTAGAAGCAAAAATGATGTGTTTTATGAAGTAAGTATAATAAAGCAATGAATAATAAATTTTTCAAATATATTTAAAGGTATTAAATAACTTCTTGAGTTTTTACATTCATATGTAGTGTGTTATTAAATTTTAATTATAAACATAAGGGGTCCAAAAATTAACTTTATAAATTTATATTATCCACCAATTTGTGAACATTCTATACCTACATTAAATTCAGATCAGATAAATTAAAAATTCTGCAGGATATGTTTCTAATATAATCTTATCACTATTATCAATTTTCAGATAAAATAGAGAAAAAAATCTATTCTGAATTTTTTAATTCAACCCATAAACCTTGAAAGATGATTTTCAAAACTTCGAATCCATTTGTCTACAGTCCGAAGAAGTGAAAATGAATTTTATGAAGCAGAGGGAATCTCAAATCCGCCGGGTTTGAAAATATATCACAATATCAAAATCTAAAGCAGCTCTATTTTCAGTCATTTCTGAAACGTAAAAATTTAGATATTATAAATGAAAAATTAAATTTGTAAATTAAGGGTAGTATGCTGTTCGCTAAACGAAATTTTCCATACAAAATTCCCCCTGGCGAAATGAAAAGCTAAAATTCAGCTGCGGAATTTAGCGAAGTGGTACGCTGTTCCTTCGCTAAATGGCTTGTTTCACTGATAAGCCACTAGGAGCGCTGCAAAACTCTCCCCAAGATTTAAGCTAGCCTGTGAATGTACATAGCATTTATTCGCGGCGGAATTTTGACATTTGAAGAATTTGCGGCATTTGAATTTGAATTTGAATTTTTATTGAAATTGCATTTGACAAACGAAGAAGTAAGTAAGCGGTAAAACAAAATAGAATAATAACACAAGTCGACACGATTTTTGATTCTGATTAATATGCAGTCATTCCTCATTGCTTTCGTCTCACAATTGAAGAAAATCAACATGATTTTAAAAAAAATTTGCTTTTGTGCCCAGGACAGCAAATTTAAAATGACCAATCATCAAAATTGTTATTGACATTTTTTAAATTTTCGGTTGCTATATTAGATCCTCCATCTTTAATATATATTTTGGTAACAGATTAAGTTTCAGCGACCCTAAGACCTCTTTGATTGATTTTGATAAAAAACCCCATAAAATTGCATATGTTCGGACGCCATATTTAATTCACCACTTTGGAACCCAATACAAAAATGTACCTATACTGTTTTCTCTAGTATAACGTACTTTATGGCAAAAAATCAGAAATATCGCACAACGCATTTAGTTGTAATTGAGGTTCAAACTATCCAAACGAATGTCAAATTTTCCTTCACAAAAGCAAAGTTTTAACAAAATTATGACACTTTTGCCTTCCTTTTGGACACAAGCAATAAGAAATTAGCATTCATAACTCAGACTCAAAAAAAAAGTTTAATTTTGTTGACCTGTGTAATTAATAGAATAATAAATAAATATTTGAACAGAGATGGAAAACAATGTAGACGAGGTTTTTTTTTGAAGAATATTTAATTATGAAATTTACTAATGTGTCTATGTTGTGTCAAATGCGAAATCTCTACCATCAATTCTACAAAAAAATTTTCGCGGGTGTTTATCTTCGGTTTTCACGCGTTTTTTTGGAGACTGGTGAAATTTTAGCTTAGCGCGAACAGCGTACTACCCTTTATACGAAAAAATTAAGGCATATCTAAAGGTTAGCTGATAAGTAATATCTTTGTATCTTGTATAATTTTATATTGTTAAAAATTATTGAATAATATATAATAATAATAATAATATTGAATAATAAAGAATATTAACGAAAACACTAGCTAGAGTACGAACAACTCTTTGCCAACGAAATGCAAAAAAGCTACACAATACCAATACAACCGTGAAGTATGCTTAAAAGGCAATTTTATTTGGTTTAATTTTCGAACTATCCCTTCTCCTTTGCTCTGTTAGTGAAATGCTCTAATGAACACCATTGTTCAGCTGGATTTTTATTTTTACAACATTTTACATCAATGAACATACATAGCACCGATTACAAATTTCCTAATCATCAGTATAGTTTGTCTTAGTATTTATTTTCCACTTTTGTTGATGAGTACCAACTGCAAAATATACATCTGCTTAGGAAAATTTCTTTAGCCTTGTGTAATCAATTTATCAAAATATTTAGGACAATTTACCCAAGTATTTTTTTTCCAAAATTTTATATCAAAAAGATGGTAAAATGGCTTCATTCATTTTAACTAAAATCTGTGCAAAAACTTTTCAAAATTCTGGGGCAAATCAACAAATTATTTTAGGTGATTAATCAAACCTTAGTTTGATATAAAATAACAAAATACTAGCGACTTTTTTACCTGATTTAAGGTTCGGGTACACTATTGCGGTGGCGGTATGATGTTGATTTATCCACACAATCTAAAAGTTTAGTATTATAGTTTCACTGAAGGTATTTTACTATATGTAGTAAAAGTGTTACTTTTAGTAGCATCAGCAGAAGAAGAACGTGAAAATGCGTATATTTTATATTTAAAAAATTTGTCGATCGTCGTAAAAAGAATATATTTTGTCTTTTATTATTAAGAAGAAAGACACTTTGGATTTATGATGTGAATTTGACATTTTAAATTTTAGGTGAGTTTCCCATAGATTTTGCTCTCGTTTAAATTAAATTTATATAACTTACCTGAGACTCTTGTTGACCTTCCCTCCGTTCATGACTAAATTCAACAACAGTAACAACCTTCAAAAGGATAAGCACTCATTGCAGAATTGCATTCTCGGAAATTCTGAACACATTTAGCTGTTCTTGTAAATAATTACTGCCTGAGTTCGACATTCAAAAGTTGAAGGAAATTTCCAACCCACTTGTTCGGCAGTGAACCCCTGTCAAAGTGGTAGTTATGTAAATCCTTTCAAACATCTGTATATTTGTTTGTATGCGGGATCAGTACAAAAATATATTTTATTTTGGGGTCAAGTATGCTTTCGGGGTATTTTCGAAACAAAGAACTCCACTGATAGTTAATGGCAAAATCCATTCAGTTGCTCAAGCATTGTACTATCTGTAAAGGTTTTTTGTTCAATTTAATACGTTGCCATGGACAGTTTGTTTTTTAATTTTGTATAGGAAAAAAAAAAAATGAATAATCAATGGAAATCGTTAAGTGATTGAAACAATTTCGTGAAATTAAAAAAAGTAAGTAGTGAGGGCCTGGCGAACAGTGACTAAAATTTAGTCACTAGCTAATTCTTTCCAAACCTTCAAATCAATTTTCCAAAGACTAAAAATTTCAAAAAAGTTGTTTCCTGATTTAGGATCTTTAATATCAATTCATGTTCATGTAAACGCACCTTAAAATTGGTTTTGTAACTATCTTTAAGCTTAGTTAATAGAGTCTTCGAGTTGAAAGACCCGAGAGAAAAATAAGGTTAAAAAATTAAAATAACCATATTTTGTCACTTTTCGAATTTTTTTTAAAAACAACAGAATTTCGGAACAGCTCGAAACGTAAGTCAAATCAAAGTTTGAATTCTAAACTATATCTTTGTAATATGTTATTTTTTAAATTTTATTAGATTTATTCAGGAAACGAGTTTTTCATAAATTTCCTCTCTGAAAAAAAAAACAATATATTTATAAACCTCTTTGATCGCAAAAAATACCATCTGTTAAAATAATTAAACTAGTTTATATGCGGGTATACACTCCAAATTGATGTTAAGAAACTGACGCTGACATCGATGTTTAGCTTCCTGTACACAAAGTTACTTCTTGATTTTACGGACAACTAACTTAATCCTGTGTTCGAGAATTTAGTTTCTGTAGCCGACTAAGAAAAGCAAGCTCTGAACTTTCGAACACATTGCTAATCTGGTCGGGAAAGCACTAACTTTGGCCAATCATATAATTGATTTGAGGAAGTTTGACGAATTGGAAGTCGCCGACAATTTCCAATATGTTAAAGTCTAAAGTTAAGTCACAATTCTTATAGACTCCTAATTCTTTGAATTATAAAGATTTCTTTAAGATACTCGAAAAGCTGTGCTTTTCTTGCTGAAAGTAATTTTTTTTTATTATTTAATTGTTTGTTGCGTATAAATAAATAAAAAATTTATCACTTCTTATAAAAACTGGGAAAGATCCGAAAAAAAAGCCTTCGCACGCAGGAATTCGAACCCGTGACTACTGAATTACAAGCCCAAGTGTTCACCACTACACCAGCCGCCGCTTTATGATAGTGCCAAAATGAATGGTATTTAGAGCCGCTTGAAAATTTTTGTATACTATTATTTTGTAAACGCTTGGCGATCTGGAGTTCTCACTTCGGGTACTTTCATTTGTAGCCAAGCCCTACATGTGCTATAAATTTGAGCGAAATCGGTAATGACGAGTAGGTGCCAGCTCCTTGTAAAACGTTCTGAGATCGATTTGAGATTGAATTTGAGTTAAGGAAGTTAAAGAACTTAAAAATAAGTCATGTGAGAATTGATCAATTTTAAAACTCAACGTTTATGAATATGAAAACAAGATCGTTCTCTTAACCAGATTCCGGTCATTGATTGATACAAATCTCTGAACCCAGTTTCTTAGATCGGTTTTATAAATACAATCCATTGTCAATTGTCAAATTTTGCCTTCTAAACAAATTAATATCTTTATCTAGTTGTGTCGATTGCTAAAAAATAATCAGAATTAAAGAATTTTATAGCCAAAATTATGTCAAAATAAGAGAAAAATTGTTATTCTTTTTTTTGGCAAATAAATTCTAAATAACTACTTTATATGAACTAATTTTTTACCATTATACCATCAGATATATTCCTTTTTTTTTGCAAAAAATCTACATAAAATCACGCGTTATAAAAAGTAGGTCAGAATTCTAAATATTCATGTTATATTGTTTTTCCATACCTGTATTTTCCGGAATGTAACAATTTGAAAATATAAATATTAGGTATAAAAACACCTCTGTACCGGAATTGAATAAACTTTTATTAAAATGTATTTACATTAAAAAACACGAAAAGTTTTTCACTTTATAAACTATACGTAAGACGATCTTTTAATTAGTTCTTCTTTACTTTTTTTTTCCAAGCATTAACATACTTACAAAACTAAACAGGCCCACAATCCTTTACACATCGCTAAACTATATATTTCTTGTTTTGTTTTCTTCATCAGAATTACATTCTTGATATAGTCGCAACTTTATAAGCTTTCACCGACCGGTTTTCTTCTTTCTATATTTGTATATAACTATTTCCATTTTTTTACTTAGTCCTTACATATAATATATAAACTGCTTTACTATATACAATTTTTTGATTCAATTTATGAGTAATTGCTCTACAATTTTGCGTGGCGAGACTGTTTAAACATTTTTTGTTTTTTAATAAAAACTTTTTTTCACTTTACTTCATCAGTACCATCATAATTTATAACTTCTATCTTCGACACTTATACCATGACTAGCGAAAAGTTGAATCATTTTGCACTTAAAAAAGTGATGTAATAAATTTGTTCTACTTCTTTATTTAAAAATAAATGTAAAATATTTATAAATAGTGCCAAATTTTTGATTTCTTGCTTATTTTGATTTAAACATTTCAAGAATTTCTTCTTTTTTGGTTTTTAGTAACTTACATTAAAACAAACACCAACTTGGATTTTATTTCTGAGAATTACAAAGCCTTAATGCTGTCGACCTAGTTACTTATCGTTTTTTTGCAAAATCAATGAATGTACTTAGGAGATGTTGTGTTTTTGAAAGCACAAACAAAGATTTTAAACAAGAAAACACGTTGTACCATTATTTCAAGAAACTTTTCACTTTCGTTTGTAATTAATCAGAATTAGGACATGCCCTGACAAATCATTAAGAAATAATTTCCGTGGAATCTCTTTCTCTTCTGCTTCTGTTGCCCAGGAAGGAAATCAGGCGAAAGAAAATTACAGAGGGAAAAAAATTCGAAGGGAAAAAGCAGGAGGACTTCAGACAAGTCCACTTTCAATGTTGTCCCCGTTTCAAGTCCTTAAGAACTATTTTTCCACTCGTCCACTTGAATGCTCCTTTCAGTGGTGCTTCCTCATTTATTCCTTCAGGCTCTGCTTCCGCTTTATTCCATTCTAGCTGTCCTTTCTCTTCATCGTAATTTTCACCTGTTCTGAAAAATGGGACCTGGTCGCGAAAGGAATTTTTCTTCCTTTAACGAGGTTAACGAGACCATAAATCTGTGAATTAAGAATGGATACCTCTAGGCGTCCAGATCTCCCCTCAACACACACTTTCAAATACACAAACTCGTACAAAATTCTGCACGAGAGGGCGGAGTGCTGGTGTTCCAGCAGGATAGTGATTTAAAAGTATTTCACAGGAAGAAGTATTACTCACTGCTTCCTTAATAGTATGAGAAATGCCCGAGATTTCTATCAATGGACACCTTTAAATCTTGCTTGCGCCGGGTAAAATGAATGAAAGTGCGTTGATTCTGATTGCAGCTTGTGGGCAGGTAAGCGCTATTCAGATGACCACTGAAATGAAGAGTAAAGGTTCGTTATTTTTCAGCAGACAGGTATCTCGCTTAATTTCTTCGATTTCTTTCAGGTTTTTAATAAATTTTCATCAACGTCAATACACCTTTTAAATATAACAATATTAAGTGAGAAAGTCGTAAAGCTTCCAATCTTATTGAAAAATAGTCAAAGTGGATCTTTATCTAAGAGAAATCTTAACCAGTTAACTGTGATTGACGAGTATACTCGTCACGGAGAAGTGGCAAAATTTTGTGTATTGACGAGTATACACGTCATGCGTATAAATCAGTGACCATTGGCTATTTAAATTGCAATTTTTGAGAAAAACAAAACATATTCTCAAATTTAAAGATGTTTAGAATATTTTTAGGATATGCCGGAATAAAACAAACAAGTAGACAATATAAACAGTTTGAGATGATCTCATGCGTCCCGGTATGCAGTGGTTGAAAAAGTTTACCAGTTCGCATAATGAATTTATTTATGTGCGATGATAAAGTTTTTTAGATGTTAACCAAAAAATATGAAACTACAAGAACTCTTGTCAGTCTGAAAATAATTTAGATTTTATAAAAGAATTGGAAGCTGTCGGGCAGAGAAAGGGGCTAATTGCATGAATGTCACTCCACAGCAAGAATTTTAATTCTTACTTTTATATGTATAATATTTAATTGAATTTATTGCGTTTTTAGTTTAATATGTATGTAATATATGCTTATGTTAACCAAAGAAGTAAATATTAGTAAAAAAATTTCCAATTTTATAAAATAAACCCATCTTTTTCATCCAATATCTTACCAGCGCAACTTATTCTGTGATTGACGAATATACTCGTCATGGCTCGATTCTGACGACACAAAACTGTGCGCACTTTTAAATGAGGGCGCCACAGTTAACTGGTTAAATTCAATATTTCGAACAATTAATTTAAAGTACAAATGCTTGCTTGAGTATTTGCAAAATTGCTGACAAGCACGCATCATAGTCTAGTTAAAAGGGGAATTTAACCGTGAATTTCGTGTTGGCCACGGAAAATGGTAAAAATAAAGCACATTATAGTTTTTAATCCTATTTTTCTCAAAAACGTAATGTGGAAGGACATTTCTATTTGCAAATTTGTAATTTATGAAAACAGCCCTCATGTTCGGAGCAAAATTAAACATTCAGCGTTGAATTTTTGTTTAGACAAATTAGGTGGCTTTATAAAAACTCAATAATTGAATGAAAATATTCTTTCCAGCACTTTGAAAATTGTGTAATCATAAAAAAATTCACGGGAATTTGTAATCATCTAAAATTCATGTAAATATAGTTTCAAATTGTAATTAAAAAATTTGCTTTATTCTCTTTTTATATTTTCATTCCGATCATTAATTAAATCCATTTATTTGGTAAAAGAGAAAGAGAAGTTAATTTCTTAAAATAATTAAGGCTACTGTCGATTGGAATATAAATGCGCAAATATTTGGCCTTAGATTATTTAGACGAGATTCACAATTAACAACTTTGCAAGAAATTTGTGTAGGTGCTTTTCGTGGCTAGCTTAAAGATAAAATCAATATTTATATCATTTCGAGTCAAATTATATCTAATTTACGCTGTCAGGTTGTATTTGATAAAGAAAGCCAAATGCAAACATTTTTAGCGCCATCAGGTAATTATGAGAAGTGAACCAGGGTGCAATTATTCTCGGTATAAAAGCTGGAGGGATTTATGTATTTATACTCCAAACTATATATCGAATTTATAATTATGCTAATATCATAAGATTTTATTCTTCTTATTGTTAACTAACGAAAACTTGAAGCCCTTTAATCAGAATTCTTAGCATTAAATTTCGACTGATTGCGACATAAACTTACTCTGTTGCTTATAAAACAGGAAAAGGAAATTGAACAAAGGACTTACATAATTTAGAGCATAAAATTCGGTTTGTCGTAAAGTAGGAAATGATTTAAATGGGGAAAATTTATAGTAAATATCTGGGATATCTGGGAAATATCGGTTCTTTTGGATATCTGTTTCCAAGTTTTTCGAAGTGCACCTCTTAGTATAAAAGTTTCAAGAATAAAAATTGTAAGCTACCAAAAACCTTTATGAAAATTTGGTTTCAAAAAATATTTGATTTTCTAAATATTTCGTTTTTCGCCTTTATATTTTGATTTTAAACTTATCCGTCTTTCCTATTCCTTATTCTCGCTTTCTCTAATTTAATTATATTTTATACAGCAATTTCTAGAACTATATGTTTTTGTCGCCACTATAAAGGAAAAATTCGCATGTTTAACAATGACCATACTTATACAATTATAATATTATACTTTATATATTTAGCCATAATTACATCACAATTTCATAATTTTTTTTTTTTTAATTTATTATGTTATGCAATATAATTAACAAAATTATGGATAAAATAAAAATTTTATTTAAACCGTTTTAATGCGTAATTAAGAGATACATATTCTGAATCGGAATTATGCATCGAGGCAGTTTAATGGGTTTTTTTAAATTAAATTCATATTTCTTGTTATTAATTTAAAATAATTATAATTATTATAATTATTTTATCTTATTTTTAAATTATAAAAATATTTTCGTTTTTTTAAAATAATTTGATTTATTTTCATTAACAACCTGTTGAACAAAGCACTTAAACGAATTATTAAATATTTTTAACTTTCATATAGCAACTCAAATGGACATAACATCGAAATAGTAAATTATGTAAGAAAGATTTGTAGGTCTGTACTTTAAAAAAAAAATGGTTTTGAAAATATATCACTTTTTAGGAATCAAAACAAATGTAACAATGAACGATAGTTCAGTGATCTAAAACAAAGAGTCAGTTAGAAAAATATTGAGAATTACTAACATACTAACAAGGAAACGTTCTCAGGTGTGTCTCACCGATTTTATTTATTGTTTTTAAAAAAAAAAAAAAATTGGTGTATTTTTCAAAAGTTTGTCCGCCATGTTGGATCCGCCATTTTGAATTTTTTAAATTTAACATCAAATTCATAATCAGCGACTCCAAAAACCCCTTAATACTGGTTTTCACGAAAAAACTGATGTCTGAAAGAATATACATCATTTACGTATTAGTACTAGGGGTTGTTTACCCCCCCTTGAGAAGCTTTTTTTAAGAAAACCCAAAAACACGTCAACTTTATTTTTCAAAATCGTATGTAAAAAAATATTTTTCAATGATTTTTAACTAAAACTGTTGTTTTTTGTGACGCAAAAATATAAAAAAAAAATCGTTTTTCTTAAATAAAAAATAAGGGTTGCCACCCTCTGGAACAGGATTACTTACAAAAGTTTAGTATATTTATGAGACATCATTTCCATTTTGTTTCATTCGAAAAAATTTATTAGAACTTGAAATATTTAGGAAAAACTGTTTTTTGGGGGCAAACTTTAGGGGTGGTTTTCACCTCCTAAATGTGCGTATCCGCAGATAAAAAAAAATTCGTGTCTCTTATTTTTCGATACACTATAACATATCTTAATTTC
Source organism: Dysmachus trigonus (assembly GCA_949715965.1). Lineage (NCBI taxonomy): Eukaryota > Metazoa > Arthropoda > Insecta > Diptera > Asilidae > Dysmachus > Dysmachus trigonus. The sequence continues at coordinate 89,910,322 of OX454320.1, forward strand.
ATCAAAATCCTTGAGACATACCTGAGAACGTTTCCTTGTAAGTTAGAAAAAAATTTAGCGGAAAACATTTAAAATTCATAGATTTAAATTTTGTTTAGAATAAAATAAAATACAAATCTATTACCAAACAAAAATTTTTTATTTCCGCGAATATTAAGAGTTTACATATTTTTTTTTTATCCAGAGGCGCTATTTACCACATTGCTTATTGGTTTTATACATTTAAAAAAATTGTATCATCATCTTGCATCGATAATTGTGTTAAACTTCTTACATTACGAATATCTCTCGACTTTTACATAAATTTTGTTTGCTTTTCAAGAGTATAATCGAACTGTTCTGAATCGCGCAAATATAGTAAGTAGAAAAAAAGACAATTTTAACTTAATAGAGCCCCTTTAATAAATATAATATTTTATTCTTACATCTATATTTTATTTTACACGATAAAATGTATCCTCCATTTATAAATAATTTCCCATCTCTTCTAATATTAACTATTTTTTTTTTTTCATTTAGCTTCCTTTATTATATTTCTGAATTTCATTTACACTTACACTGGATTTAGTGGAGATTATCCCACCTGATTTCTGTTTTTATCCGGTTTCTTTTTAATCTAATTGATGTCATTTGCCATGATAATTTTTTTTTTTAATTTATGCTTTTACCGTTATTTTGACTTAATTATATATTTTCATTTTTTTTTTTTTTATGTAACGTTGAGTGTAATTGTTTTACTGTAAGTACAAACAGACTATCTGAAGATGTAGCGCGATAATAAGCTCATAAGTCCTAGCGATGTAATTGCAGCTGGATGATGATTCAATATCCTACTACTTTGGCTGGGTGATGTTACTGCAAAAGAAGAATTTTACGTTAACAATTATTTAGCATTTTATTTAAGGAATATAATAAATTTTTATGTCCTAAAATTAAAATTTGGTTTATTAAAGGCAAGGCGGAAATACATATTTATCTTTTTTTCCATCCACATTTTAGTTACCTTGAAATTTGATAACAATAACTACAAAAGCTGTACAAACTATTCAACTCTTTATGGTTATTTGCTCCAAAGGACCCAACGAATTTAGAATGTTCAAGCGCTTTTATTTATTTAGCCCTTCGAATACTTATTTAAATGCAAAACAAATTCCCAATATAATGGTAACAATAAAATAAAAAAAAATTAAGAAAATTAATCATTGTAATCAGAACTTTTAAACCAATCAACCTTCGCTCTTTTATAAGATTTTTTGGGGGTATAATGATTCGATATGTTTTTGAATTTTTGAATATGTCGTTTATGTCCATCCGAGTAAAAATGAATGGTAGCATTACTTCTACTGCACCACGGCCGCACCACGGCCGCACCACGGCCGCACCACGGCTGCACGGATTAGAAATAATTTGTGATAAAAGCCGTTTGAGGGGCAAAATTGAGTACAAATGGCAACGTTCGCACCTCGGTTGCACCACGGCGTAACCAATTTATATAGACATATACTTATAAACTGGTTCAGCCGATGGGGCAGTCGAGGTGCAACTGAGTGTGTAGTAGCCTTTAAGTAGCTGAGCTACTGCTTTTCGAGTCCTCTTTTTGTTATATTTTATCATTCATTTGTCGGATAAATTCGGCAGTACCAAGGTCGCACCTTGAAAACCTTCAATGTACAGACCTTATATCATATCTTAACACATTATTGACTGGAGATGTTTTATGACACCTTTTGATACCCATACTTTGATGACCTGGGACGTTATATAACGCCTTCTGATAACAGTATTATAGAATTCAATAATGTTTATTTTTTACTAAAATCTTACATATTAAAATTTTTCGGTTTGTGAATTATTTCTAATTTGCAATTTCACGATTTTCAAGGGTTCATAAATGATAAAACCTCAGATCTGTTAAAATCTCATATATATCCCAGTATTTTAAATGCTTATTAAATTTGAGGTTTTGCAAAAACCCCACACATGTCATATATATCAGAAAATAACACCAATAAGAAATTTGAACAACATGAAGTGAGTTGACGAAGTTCTTCTTACTTAGATTTTGTTGTATAGGACTAATTGTAATTTCTATAAGCACGTTTTTGATTACGTATCACATGTTTAAAATTGGTTGCGGAATATTGCACATTTAATAATATTTTATTTGAAACAACTATTAATAAAGATTATCAACAATGTTCAGTTTAAAGCTAAAACAAATTTAAATACCGAAAATAAAGCATATTGTTTAAAATAAAATAAACGATGAAGATTGTTAACTCTAAAGTTTAATGTGAATGTTTACAAGATTTTTTCCTCAGTGGAGGTTTTTTTTTTTAAAATATGCTAAATGTGGTATCTTGTGGTTTGACACAAATTCGCCTTGACTGGTACACCCTGTTTCAACGATTTCAAGACTTAAATCACTGTATCCCTAAGGAAGCTTCGCTTGCAGAATTTTAATTCTACAATTTAAATTTACATCCAGCGACATCAACAATACTCTGGACCAATTAAAAGTAAAGAGGGAGCGAAAAATAAAATAAAATCGATTTGTTTCCTCCCTACGCGGTGGACTCTTATAATTTCGAGAAAATCCCCTCGGGGGCAACACAGCAGAAATCTTCAAAGTATCTGCTGAGGTTGGCAGAACAAACCACACCCCTCAGAAAGTAGCGAACCTCCCGTGCCGCCATAAATTCGACTTAATTTTGCCGCACTTTTGCTAAAAATACCAAACATTTTCGAGGAGTTAAATAAACAAAAAACAGGCACAAACGCCACAAAGAAAGTGAGATTCAATTAAGCACTTCTGCTTTCGTAGGCACAAAGAGAAAATGGGGAAAATTAAAAAGAAATATATACGTATAACAGACTAATTTTCTACAGTTAGGGAAGGGAAGGTATTTTTTTCGAAGTTATCATATAACAGAGGTAACAGAAATACGGACAAAAATTATTAAGTTTGTACAAAAGGAGTTTTTTTTTTTTTTAACAGGTCCCTGATTGCCGATATGAATAAACTGTCAATTGATCTATCATTTGTTGTAAGTGTCAATATTGTTTTCATTCGGAAAGGTATAACAAATCATCATGAAAAGATATACACCGCTGCAACGGTTGCAAATTGTGGAAATTTATTTCTGAAATCAGGGCTCAATTATAAAAACTTATAAAGCACTTCGTGAATTTTATGGACTGAATCATGGGCCATCAGAACATCCTATTCGTCGTATTATTGAAAAATTGTTCCCAAAACTTCCGAACATTGATGTTGACGACTTGAGGTTTCAACAGGATGGCGCTATATGCCATACAGCGACAGAAACAATCGATTTATTGAAAGGATAATTTGGCGTAATTCTGATTTCGAGAAATGGACTGCTTTCTGAGAATTTTTATGATTTAAACTTATTTTATCACAAAAATCATCAAATGCATTTTTATTTGTAAGATTTTCATCAAAGCCGCCAACCACGAACAAATTTGAAGAAAATGGTTATTAAAATAAATAAACGGTGTATAAAAAAAGAGAAGTTTTTTGTCTTGGGCCGTGTTATTTCAAAATAGTGTTAAAAAAACTGTGTAAATAAAGAGTTGGGTGTACTTGCAATAACTTTCAGCAGCCACTTTTGCGCAGATTACACGCTGCAGTCTGCACGCAATTCAGTTGGAGTTATGATATGGCCTTCAAGCTTATTGTATTGAATTATATAGTTAATATATTGTATGATATTATATTATATAAAGCGAAAATCTTGTTTCAATACCCCAAGAGCGATACTGAAAGTAACACTTTAATACAACAAATATTAACTCTGTTTACGCCATTATCATAACGTATAATTCATTTTAAAAAATTTATGCAGACAATTGTTTCATCACCATATTCTCCCCCATTGTCAATTGTTTACACCGTTTAAAATAATAATTAAGTCCTGTTCACGGTGGCGGCGTCTCGTCCCGTCCCGGACGACCTAAATTCGCAATACCCAACAGAAATAATTCATAATTCCTCCGGAGGGCAAAATTTTGTCTCAGTGCAGGAAATCCCGCCGCTTCGAGGGCATTAGCGCACAATTAAGTTATTGAATTGATTGTTTTCCTGGAAAGCAGCCCATAAACCAGGAGCCCTTCCCTGTTGGCTCCGCCGCTCCTCCTCCCGTACCTTTTCGGCAAATTTGCCAATTACTGTAAACAATCATTAAAATTTCAAAGGTTCCCGGCCTAATCCCATTTACCTTATACTCAAGCCAAAGGAATAAGGAGCCGCTTTTACCTGATGAAAGTCGCGTGCATTTTCATCACCCGCGCCACTGCCTCTCGTCCCGCCGTGCCGTCTGTCATAGCCGCCATGTTGTCGTCTCCGGATTTCAGGAGCGGCGGCGGGTGGCGCGGTGGGCAGCGGGCGACGGCGGGCGATGGCGGGCGTCTTCCTCGCGCTCGCCTTGTTTATGTTTTTATTATTTTCCAGAACGATATCGTCAGATATCCGCCCTCATTTGGGCTGTAATAGGAAAGCGGAAGGCGCAAAACTTTATAATTTTTTAAAGCTAATCCTGTGTAGCCCCATAAATTCCGATAACACCTGCTTCCGGCCTGCGATCATAATTTAGTGTGGCTCAACGCAGGGGAGCGGCAGCACTCGCCATGTCCCATGGTCTCGACTGTACGCGCCTTTAAGGGAATGGGGGGGCGGACCGGGTGCGGTACGAGGTGGCGGGCTTAGGCATTTCCCAGGATGAAAAATGGGAAGCTTTCCTGAATCATATTTTCCACTTCGCCTATTTATGGGAGCATCCGTAGTAAATTGATTAGTTCTGGTAGTGGCCGAGCAACCACCCACTGAGGCTATACAACCCCTCGTCCGCAATCCGTCCCGCCCATCGCCATATGCCATATTGCCGCTTGGGCCCTACCACGTGATCCCGACCAGCCCTTCGCAATTTGTTGCTCAGCCCTGCCCTACAAACAAAGGGGTGGAGAGAGGGGCCAAGAAGAAATGCGAAGGGCCAGGGAAATTGCTACAAAGGAGCTTGTCACGTAGCCCAATAAAATCCTTCATGACCGGGGTGTTAGCAGATTGTCCACGAAAGTTATGAGGCTCCTTTTAATAAACGCCCGCACCTACCGCCTGCCCGCTCGCCGGAAAAGCGATGGCGCGTCTCTCGACTGTCGGCGGTGGTGGCGGCGGACGGCGGCATTAGCCAGGCTCTCGTCATCCAGACTACCCTTATATATAGAGCTTATAGAGCGTGACCCCCGGACCCTGGAGGGCATATCGGTTTGGGTCATGTCCCGGACGGTGCTATGTTGGAGGAGCAGGATCCATGCTGAGGTAGCTAATTTTTTGCGTGTCATAACTTAATAAAGGACTAATGTGCTCTTTACGCTGGATAAAGGGCTTCGGGTTCTGCTGTGCAAACGGAACTCACAGCCGGAGAGCGTCAGGCCCTTGTTCTTGAGTCTCCCCTTCCCCTTTCTGGGTACCCGGAGGCCAGGGCAAAGCAAGACTGCTCCTGGCTGCTCAAGGGACATCAGGACGCCGCCCGCCGTCACCTTCGCCCAGTTCTACCGATGGAATGGAATGAGGCGCGCACTGGCAAAGTTTGCACAAGTAACTCGACTACGTCGACCTAATCCACATATGTCGTCCCCTTAAGGTGTATTTATGAGTGAATTTGGCGAGAAGGAACAGCTCCTGGGGCGAACGGTAAAGTTACGCGTAACTTGATTAAACAATAAAAAAAAAAAAAAAAAAAAACATACCCAGGAGCTTCGCTCCTTTAACGCCCCTCTAATAATACGGGGGCGGTATGAGCGGTAGCGTCCCGGTAATGAGCGCGCCATTGCCGTGTCGGCGCTAATCATATCTGATAACTTCGATTCGCACATATTTCACCCAGTCGGCGAAAAACTTTTCCCTATGTGTGTGTATGTGCTCCCGGATGGAGCGAAGCTGTAAGTCATAACAAATGAGCAGGATTACGCGGGATTTGAGCAAGTTTCGGGCTCATACATTTCGGATTGAACAACTAATTAAATTTCATGTCCTTTTCCCCACCCCCCACGCCCATGGGTACAGAACAGGAAGGGAGCAGCTTCCCAAATTAAACAAGCGACTGAGGATACAATTAAAGAAACATTCCGCGCCGCCCTAAAGTAGATGTATATTGTACCTATATACATATATTACATTATATTTCTTACCATGCTAATTTCCACAATTTAGCTATATTTGGCGGTTTTCTAGAAATTACAAAGGAATCACCAAGGCAATAGGAATCTTAGTCTGCATGTGTGTGGGTGCACAGGATTAATTGACGCTATTTTAATGAAAACAAATTTATGTAGGATAAAGTACAATACACCTTAAAAGGATTTTACAAAATTACGCGAAAATCGTACATATTTATAGGTGCAAATCATATTTAAATTTGATATACAAGTTATGAAACCTGCTGATTTACTGTATACCAAATACTTTAAAGTTTATGTAAAATTAAGTTTATTGGTAATTCTAAACAAAACAAGAAACTTTAATAAATTGTATAATATGAAAGATCATATAAACTACAAGATGCACAAGAAGCACTACACCAAGCAGAACAAGGGAGGAGAGAATTTATTTATTTTCTCGTTTTTTCCACCCCTTTAAAGACCAAGCAATTTGGGAAAAAATCGTTTTTTTTTAAGCGGGTAAATGCAATTAGACGAGCAAAAGTTCCGCATTAGAAAACATTTTTTTCACAAAGAAGGTTTAATGCAATCATTATAAAACTTTGTACACTTGTTAAGGTATAAATGAGGAATGTAAAAATATTTTTTTTTTAATTTTTGAAAACAAAATGGCGGCTGTACGCTGGCGTGAAGTTGACCTACAAAAAAAACTGCAACCACTCTGGACGTCGTGTTATTGATCTGTAACAGCCCATAAAAAAAATTTGGCTTAAATATACATGTAATTTGTCGGTAAGCCTCAAAAATTAAAAAAAAAAAAAAAAAAAATTCTGCGTTTTGTAGAAGTTTTTGTAAAAAATCGATAATTTTCACTATTTTTTCAGCCATTTTTGCATTAATAATTCAATTTTGCAACAAAAAATTCCAAAACAATTAGGCTTACAGACAAGCCTAAGGTATAAAGAAGAAACCCTAAAAATTTCAGCTAAATTGGACAAGTAGTTTTCGAGTAATCGTGGTTGCAAATTTTAAAAATGTTGTTTTGAGAAAAACGCGTTTAAAGTTTTGAAAACCTGCTATGCGCTGAAGAAAGCGTTCTCGAAGAATGAAGAAAAAATATATAAGGAGTTCGATTTTCGACCTGAAACTTTTTGGAGCGCATTCTACGGGAAATTTCCTAACTTTTTAGAGGATAAAAAAAAAAAAATCGATTTTTTTGACCTTCTAGACCTTATTGTATTTACCCCCTTAATGTATAATTTTATTTCTTGGATTTTATCATATTTCTCTCAACGCACTAAAATGTGTTTTTTTTCATGGTGTCCTATCTGAACTGCTGCACAACACTTCTGGTGTCTCACAGGGCAGCCACCTCGGTCCTCTTTTATTTTATTTCTCCTTCGCTCAAAAATTCTCTAATATGTTACGATGCCAAAATTGGTCGCGTAATCACCTCTGATCACGACCTCCATCTTTTGAACTACAGTCTGGATCTATTTCAGAAATGGTGCTCAATCAACCATCTTCTTTTGAATGTCAGTAAATGAACTTGGATGTATTTTTCCCACAAGAAGAGTGCTTATTATGATTATTATTAATATATATAGAGTATAAAGAATCTCAACAGGTTATGGGAAGCCTTAAATTTAGCAAAATAGTTCAAAACGGTACGATTTCATCTCATTATTTAATAATATCTTGGGAATGTAAAATTTAACCGTCCGGTCAATGACCGGGTACCCGGGTATCCATTTCAGTTTCGCAGGTAGAATTTATTAACTTTTTCTCAAAATAATTTTAAGACCGTCCGGATCCCCAACATTTAAGTAGTTTGATACCCAATTTTCGTAAAAGTTTTTTATAATTAATTATTTAATAATAGTTATTAACTATCAAACTTTATACCCCCTTCGTTCAATAACCGGGCACCCGGGTACCCACTACAGTTATTATGTATAAATAGCGGGTTTATGCACACTAAAGAGACTGTTTATTAAAGTATTGAGGTAATTTGACTTTTAAATAAATAATAAACAATGTCGTTTGTAATTTCTTTTATTTAAACAATTCTTATTACAAACAATAGCAAAGATAGTAGGTAAGAAAAACGTAATTCTGTTTATATTTATTTTAGTAAGAATTTTTTGTTCCCAATTATTTTTATATTTATATTGTTTAATTTTTATAATAATGCAATGCCACACAAGAATAAAAGTACATTTAATTATTTCGCACAGTCCTTACATGTCGTGGTTGTAATACAATGTTCATCACAAATAGGATTTTTACACACCGAACATATTTTCCTAGTTTTACGACGTTTTTTAAATTCACTTTGAAGACAAGTATAGCATACACCAGTAATCCTTTTCCTTCCGGTTGAATCGAGCTGTGTCTGGGGTGTTGATGATCCAGATGTTGTTGGCTGCGCATATGGATTGATAGCTCGACCAAGAAAAGATTCAACCGCCACTTTTGTTGTGAAATGCCTCATGATTTGTGCATTCTGCGAACGACTTTCAATGAATGTAGTACACAGTTCTCTGCCCAATTGCCGATAAAATAATCGCCGTTCATACGACTTTTTAGCAAGCATTTTATTATTCTCATAATACAGAATATATGCTGCAAAGCAGTCGACATCGAGGATATTATAGACAAATGCTAGAGGCCATCTTTGAGTAGATCTTTTTGTAGTATATCTACCAAGCATTTTATCCATTGTGTCCACTCCAGCTTTTGACCAGTTATAAAACTCAATAATTTTGGGTTTTTTCTTTGCACTATCACTAACTTTTGCTTCATGATGCATTGATGATAGCATAATTACTGCCTTTTTTTGGCACATAACTGCACATGGTTACTTTCTCATAATATAAAATCATTTACTCGAAAATAAAACAAGTAAATCTCTCCTTACCGTTGAAAACTCGATGAATCATCCATCGTATTTATTTTCAATACTATTATTTATTAATAATATAAATTTTACACTTTCACTGTAAATTTATTTTATTTTTCCTTGCACTTATTTCAATTTGAACCTTCACTCTGTCCTGCCTAACTCAAGAGTGAGATATTTCTGTCCTGACACAGTACCTGCGCGACTACCTACTTTTATAGTGCAACCCTTCCGTGCCTCAAAGGAACCCGAGAGATAGGATATTGGCGCACATGCTTTACTACCCTTTGTCTCATCCCAAAGCGCAACACACTAAGCTAAAATAGACTCCTTGTTTGATCGTTTCGCCTGTTCTCGGACTCGCTAAATTCTTAAAATAATGAAATATTATTACTTTACCTCATCGTGTAACAATTGAGTCCTATTCTTCTATTGTTCGGGGTGAAGGGGCAGGGCATCCCAAATACTAGAATATTAGAGGAACAATAGGGTCTCCCTATTACCATAGTTATTTCACATGCACACAGTCTACTAATAACTTTTCTACCTGACACACTATACGTGGGTACCCGGGTACCCGGTTATTGAACGAAAGGTGAAAATTTGGTCATTGACCGGACGGTTAAAAAAAATTGTTTTCGATATTTTAACTTCCAAAGCTATTTTTCATAATGGCGTGTAAGGCGAGCAAATAATTTCATTCCACATATAATGAAAAAGTGCGTTAATAAATTCTGGCAGGGTACATCGATAGATTCAAATCTTGGGTTGTTTTTTGCTCATTTATTAAATTTTGAATGAAGCTAATGATACAGAATTAACCTAATAATCACAAAAGGTTAATCTCAACTAGCGAGTTATTGCATGATTAAATAAATTTGCTAAAACTGCCTTAATCTCAGAACTTTTCAGTTTCTTCCTGTCTCGTACGTACATAATCATTCGGGACAATGTCAATATCAATTTATTTGAAGTAGGACTTTTACGTCACACTAGTTGGCTGGAATTGTCTGAGTGAATTAGTACCTACACTAACGTTTTAGGAGTATATCTCCAAAGTCTTATGGATGCGCTCAGGAAAAATTTACTAATCAAATCAAAATTTAAAGAGCTGAGGATAATATTTTGATAAAATAGTACACGAAAGTAAGAGTTACATAAATAAAATTCGAGATGCTTAATCAGAAACAAAAAAATATAAATAGGGAAAGTAAAAATTTTAAAGGAAGAACTTGATAAATCTGCGTTTTTTAACCAAAGTTAGTTTAAGTAGGAATTTTTATCAAAAGGGCCAACATTAAAAGTGAGCCCTTTAAGTGCTCCAGAACCTCTTTTTATGGTAATTTTTTGTACGTGATTTGTATTTACTTTTACCCGACCAAACTAAAGTCTAAAAATAGGAAAAAATATGTAATTCAAGAAAATGTTGGGTATTTTGTAGAATTGCATTCTTGTTTCAATTAATTAGTAGATTCGAACTCTACACTCAAAAAAAGAAAAATAATTGAATTAACTGTTTTTTACATATCGCGCAAAAGTAATAATCTTTCACAGTTTGCCTCCCTTAATTTTAGTGTATAATACATTTAAAACGTATTCATAGAATTTTTTCCTACTTTTACACATAAAAAACATTTAGCCACATTTTAAAACACCTTTGAATACAAAATATTTTGAAGTTAAGAGATTTGACAAGTAACAGCGGGTTTAATAGTTTGATTCTTATACATTGGATTTATGGCAGTATTTTCTGTGCAGACGAAATAATTACATGACGCCAAGAGAAATTTTATTCGACTAAAAATTTAGTCGAAACACAGACACATGACATTTTCTATGCAAATCCAATCACATTTTCAATTTTACCAAAAAATGTTCTAAATCTGAACCACTGTACGGCAGCGGTTTGTGTGTAAGGATAAAGTTCAAATTCTAAGGAGAGAATTATTCTGATCAATTTGAACTGCGTTGAACCGTAATAGACCACCAAAGTTCAGTTGGTTATAATGTCCAAACTCGCTAAATTTGCCTGTTTCGGGCGATCTAATCCAAATCAATTTTTCAATTGAAGCGCTTCTATAGAACACCAGAAGTAGAAGCAACAAAATCCGGGTAGAACACCCATAACCATAACCACTGGAATTTCAATTTGGAAAACTTCTCTTCTTGGCCGGATGAAGGCCATCGACCAGAGTTTTGCTACTTTCTGCTAGTGCTGCTATACTGCTTTCCGTGTATATCACAATCTGAACGACTTCCTCGGGCCAGAACTTTTCCACTTTTCTACAGAGAGATAGAATGCAGAATAGAAAACATAGAGCTGTCCGAAAAATACAACAGCAGCCCTATAGGAAAGCATAGGAATAAGACTCTGCCCCCTGCCTCTCCAATAAATAAGCGTAAGAGGGTCGAAGAATCGTCGAAGTCGTGCATTCTATTTATGACCTTCACACTTTATTGTGCCGCCCTGTAAAAAACGGATTCGCCACATTCTCTTTGCCAAGTTGAAAGTTTTCAATTCATTTCGGCAAAAGCTATCTTATGTGCTAACCCCGAATTTTTGTTCGTTCGTTTTTTTTTTTTTTTCTGAACGCTCCCTTATGCTGCCCTGAGACGCGCTAGGGCTCCTTTAGCTTCTTATATTGCTCTAAGCATATCGTCGCCACTTTCAGGAGATCAGGACTGGAGAAAGGGCATGAAGAAGGGTCGAGGAATGCAGGCAGATACCTGCAGGGGTGCTGCCTAGAACAATCTTTTCGGACCACTTTGAGTGGGGGAGGGTGGTTTGGCTGAAAAGCCCTCTGATATAAAAATGATCCCTAGGGCTGTAGTATAGGACCCGTTGAATAAATTTCCACCGATTGCGTTGCAAATTTCACAGTTGAACGCTGGGATCCCACCCCACCCCCACGCCCTTCTTCTGATATTCTCAGAAGTGTCTTAAAATCTGTGTGGCGACATCGTGAACAGAAATGGGCTTGGTTAGGGTTAGGATTTGCTTTTGCTGGGCTCACAGGACAGACGACTCTCTCTCTTTTAGAGCACTGTCCTTGCACATCGCGGAACATAAAAAGAGGGGAGTGGGGGGAATTGCTAGAGTACTAACGATGAAACTCTCAGATTTTCAAGTGGCCCTTAGGGTCTCTGTGGGGAGGGGATGAGGAAAAAAAAATTCAATACCTACAAGGAAAATTGCAATAATTGCCACTTAGTGGCCCACCCCCCATTCAAGTTAAGTGGATGCGAGTTCAGTGGTCGGGGTGTAATTTTCGTATTCACCACCGTGGTAATGGGATGCTCCATCTTTGGGACTCCGCGACATGGAATGAAAAGAGGGCGCGTCCTAGCGGTGGTGCAGCGAGATGAAGCGCCCGACTTTTTGTTTTTTTACCGAAAAACTGTCTCCTCATATGTGTGCGCCCGCCACCAGCGATAAGAGCTGAAAAGGTTTGTTTAGTTTAAACGTAACATGCCTTCGAGCTGAACTGAAAAGTTTCAGCGCTTGCAATGGCTCCGAAGTTAATGGAAATTGGTTTTGCTGAAAAAGCTGCCACCACCCCTAACCCATTTGGATCAATGGGGGATGAACGATGGACCTCAGGAGCAGGGAAGGTCCCGAATGGGGGGCACAGGCGTTGGATAAGTGTATGAGAATTTGGGGGGAGCGAGTGCGAAACTCGAGTAAGCGGTCTGGACAGAACTTTCATTCTGTTGACTTTGGCTTATCTGCAGTATTGGCTTTAGATGTTATCTTTTCTTGAACTTTTGCTTAAAAGATCCATGAGCGGGCAGGAGCACCGCATTTCGGGGTATTAGGCAAAACCGATTATTTTGGCCGAGAATGGAGTTTAAACGGATCAGAAATTAATTTCTCGAGGGAGAACGAAGATTTTCAAGAAAATTTTAGGTAAAACCATGAATATTGATGAGCGAATGTATCTGGTGTGTTACCGGACGATAAAGAGGATCCGTCCATGCTGCATCTGGTTGATGCTACAAGGAATAATCAAACCATGCAATCGATGCAGCTCCAGATGGAATAGAAGAAAATTAATTAATTAGGAGTTTTAATGCAATTTTTCAGGAGGTTTAATGTACGAAAATATGAAAACGTCATTAACTATATTTTGGACAATTTTTTTAACCCTTTCAGACACAATGTCCAATATATTGGACAAAAGCTGTCACTGATTTTAAAGCTATTTAACGTAGACACCAATTTTAAATCTGCAATGGTTGGCAATTTTGCTAATAAAGTAGCTTTTAAACTTTACAAAAATAAGTTTTGTACCGAACTCTGACCACTTCACATGGTTCAGTGCCTTTTTTTGTGAAATTATAAATGTAACGTTTATTTGTGTTTAAAGCGCGAGAGTAACTGCTTTGCTGCATATCATGAACAATAAACTGCTTTTTAATGTAAATATTTTAATACAATCAATAAAGCATTGCAAACACGCTAAAAAAAAAAAATTGTCTTTGTTTTACAAAAAATATATATAGGTGTTCAACTAAAATCATAGTACACAGGGTAATGATGTCCCATATATTGGACATCACCTGGTGGCCAGGTGAGGCATCCTACCTTAATTTTTTTTGCATATTCGTGTTTAGTAGTGTCATATTTGTGTATAAGCAAAAATTCAGATTTTTATCTCAAACGCCGGATTTTTGTGTCTGAAAGGGTTAAATAAAAAATGGAAGATCGCAAGAGCTCAAAGCGTTATTCAAATGAAAGCTTAAACACTCAGAAACAAAACTATTTGTTAATTTGAATTTACTTTTTTGCAATACAAAATCGATAGGATTTTTCGTAATTCAACAGTACTTCTATACGGGGTGAAAAAAACTTTTTATAATAAAATCACCTAAACCAGCTAAGATAAAATATTGTGTATAGAAATTTATAATTAACAAGGATAGGTCACACTGTGTGGATTACCGATTTGACCGAGTCTCCATGTATTTAAAGAGGTTCACTAGTGTAGTAAATCCCCAAAGCCCTAGGGTGCAACACTCGGAAATAAGGGAGAAATTTCTCTCGAAAGTTTTAGGTTTACCATTGGTAGAAGTACCAAAAATTCGAATTTATGAAAGTTGTCTTGGCGAAGTGAGCAGCATATATGTTTCTTTTACCTTTCTTCATAATACATATTTATTTGCCAACATAATTCGGATTATAAATAACATACATGGAATTGTGCTTTTCATCAATGATACTTCGCCGCGACAGCTTTCATAAGATCGAATTTGTGGTACTTATGCTACTGGTGAGCCTAACATTTTCGAGAGAAACTTCCTTATTTTCGAGTGTTGCACCCTAGGGCTTTGGGGTTTACTACACTAGTGAACCTCTTTAAATATACGGGGACTCGGCCAAATCGGTGACCCACACAGTGTGATCTATCCTTGTAAGTAAGTTTCGCTAATTTTTTGTTATTTGGTACTAAAAGAAGGCTTTCTAAGATTTGGTAAATCGCCTACTTTATTGATTTGCCTCCCAGTATTTGGGAGCATTTTTGCATAAGTTTAAGCTAAAATACCTTCAACATTGTATAATTTACACAACTACTTCATATAAAATTTTGGAAAAAGTACTTGGGTATATTCTGCAAATTGTTTTGGTACGCAAGGGTAAGGCAATTTTTCTAAAGATGTATATTAACTTGCAATAGGTACTCAAAAATCTTGTGAAGTAAAACACGATTGTACTAAAAACTAAGGCAATTTTTCTTAACAATTTGGTATATTTTAATTAAGTAATATAAGTTGCAAATAAATACTTGGGCAAAGTCATTTATATGCTTGGGAATTTGCAATGGTCCCCGTATTCATTGATGTTAAATATTTTAAAAGTAAAAATCTAGTTGAACAATGCTGCTCAAGTCGTTATGGTAGTTCACTACTCCAACAAGGGATAGTCCAGGAAACCTTTCCTAAGAAACATCTCCGTTCAGATTTCAGATTTTAAGAACGCAAGTGTCATACCCGGTTAGGATTACGTCTATAAGCATCGATATATTTGCATTTTAATTCTTCCAGGTCAAATTCTGTGTGCAAAGTGTTAGTGACAGTCTTTTATTCCAGCCCAACGGGTCCTAATAAGATAAGAATTGAAAACTTCTGATGTATGGCCTGTTATTCTGCATGGAAATACTTAAATGTATACAATTTAGTAGTTTATTATTAATAACTATATAAATGTGAACCGTGTTCCAATTGTACTTTTTTATGAAGATTTTATTTAAATTTTTAGATATTTTATATTGTGTAGTGTAATAAATAATGTAAGATATAATTTAACCCGCATATAGTCTGCATCCACGAAATATTCTCTGGGTCCGACCGCCGCCTAAAGTCGACATTCACAGAAAACTCCGTGGGTACGATCGCCGACTCTAGTCGTTTGAGGCCGGAAGTGAAAGCTTTCAATGGATGCGCCGACCAGGGGTTTAAACATTATCGAATTCTCTTTCACATTTAATATGTTAAATTATCATTTTTTGCTGTTAAATTGATATTATTCCTAGCTGTTGATATTACGAAATATTAAAAAGTCATATTTTTCTTCTGGGTTGAAAAATTATAGATGAAAAGTATCAATTTTAAGGCAGAAAGTTGGAGATTTTTTTTGTGTACTTAAAATACGTTTTTTTAAACTTTGGACATATACCTTCTCCGCATTATTCAAAAATGGCATTTAAGCGATTATCAGTGTAAATTCTCCAAACCCTCAAGTATTCGTATTCTCCCAAAAGTTTTATAGAATCGGATTCAAACCACGGCTTCTCTTTACTTGTAGGAATATCCGAATATTAGCGTGTTTCTGCTAGATATTCACTAATTTCGGAAATTTTCCATATAAAAATTAATTAAGCTTCTTCGGAGGTGTAGTCTCCAGTATTCATAGGAATAGAGGAGAACTGGATTTAAAGGTTTTTGTCTTCGGAAATCGCTTTTCAAACCATTATTATTGAGGTCCACTTATTTTGACTACATTGGTGCAAAGAAATTGAGATTTGTGCAGAATGCTTTCAATGTTAAGATCGACCAATGTTCATCATGGCATTTTCCTAAAATACTACTACCAAAATGCCCGTTCTTCTTTGCAGAATTTATTACAGCAAAATAACAATTTTTAGAATGTAGGTTTAAGCTGAGTTTAAATTCAAACCTCAACATTGGGCCTTAGCAAGCAATTATACGCTTTCGTACACATCGTTATCTAATTTCTATTGACATACTTTTGCAAATGAAAATGTTTTGCTTAAAGTATTGAGGGTAAATAATAATTTGTTGTTGTTGTTTCTTTTTCGTAATTACCAGAAGGCAAATATTAAGCCAACTTCTAGCACCTTTAATTAAGCGAGGAAAAAAAAAGGAAAGGGAAAAATTTCCCGAAAATCCATCAGTATCGTCTTGAGTAAGTACCCCAGACCCGGGATCATTCCTTACGTTGGTAAACGACCTCTTCAAGGATAATTGAGCTGATGAAATACATTCGGAGCTGTATGTCTTGCACGTGAACGGCTCCCCGTTTGAGCCCCGGTTTCACCCCATCCATCGATAGCCCCATCATCAGGAGCTCCATAATCAATGGGCTCCAACACGATATATATATGCGTTCGGTGTATCAATGGCCAGCCAACCGTCTTTTCTTCGGCAGATTGAATTAACTCCTGCTCACGTAATAAATCAGTCCCATTCAATTCGTGGGACCCTATATTCCAGCTATCGCCCCCGCCAGAGGAGTACAACACACAACACATATACAACCATAAAAAATGGAAAGATTTTCGATGTCCATTTGGCTGTTGTTAGCATCATGAAAGGCCCTAAAGGGGCTCTCCTTTGATCAAATAATTGTTTGGGCCTCCGGAAGAAACGGGGGTCACCCCCGCAGCCTTATATATAGAGGGCTGCACCCTTCGGGCGTTGTAAGTTGAAATGTGGTGGCAGTGGGGGGAGGGTGAATGGGGAGAATGGGGACGGCATCCTTTTCACTTTTTTCGTGCAGTGAAAAATTGCCGAGATAGTGCGGCACGCATACGAATTCTGCCGGTAGCGAAAAAGTTAAAAAAAAAAAAAAACAAAATTGGAGAAATGGGACAAGGGTGGAAGGGCCCGCACAAATTATGTTCTGGCCCCCCAAAAAAAAGAAAAACCTTTCTACTGATCGGGTCCGGAGGACACGTGCTGGTGGGCAGGTTCTAGGGGAGGTTGGTTGGTAGGGGGTTGGCGATCCCCCCCCCCCCCCCCCCCCCCCCCCCCAAATGCCCCAAAGAGGGCGGGGCACAAAAGCCGCCCAAAAATTGGATGCGGATGCGACAGAAGTTTTAAAGGCGGGGTCCCGGCCCAGCCCCAGGGATCTCCGGTTAAGACGATCGCTTCCTGGCCCAATCTGTTTTCATTGCTGATTTGTAAATTACCGAAGGGCCCCGGCTACCTACTGCAAATGTCCTTATTATTCGGTCGTTACGGCCGCCATCGCTACACAAAGTGCTGCGATTTATGCACGATTTGAGGCCCTGATGGTGGACATTTGTATTCTATGTGAATAGTGCGCTTTGTATTCAGTGGCCTTTGCTGCCGGAGCAGGCCGGGGCTCCCGCCCTTTCGAGCTGAAGGAAGGGCTCTTTTTTTACTGTTATTGCTGGAATAATCGCCTGTGACGATGATGCCGTATAGACGCGCCAAGAAAACGACTCACAGAGCCGCACCGCAGACCCGGCTCATGGGACCAACTTTGAATTGATTTGTTTGCTCGTTACGCGAACGTAAACGACTTTATCGAGGCTTTTAATTGCATTTTTGGATTTTAATGCGTCTCTCCGTATGGGGTGCTAGGCACTTGTGCAGGCGAGCGCGATTAATGGCGGAATGGGTTTCGGGTCCGAACCACTTGGATGCCCGTTTTATTTTTTTTTTTTGTATTTTTTTTTTTCGAACCCCTGGGGCCTTTGTGGTATTATATAAAAAAGGGGCCGAAAGGAGGACTAAGGTGAAATTGAAATTTCGCTGTAATTGCCAGTTGGGTTGCCTGATATGGGCTTTAAATTTCTGTTATCAATTATGAATGGCCTCGTTTGCTCCGGTACGTGCAGGATATTGCGGCTTTCAATGCGAAACGCGCTTTTATTTTATCGTAAAGTGAAGGGATGCGATGTTCGGGGTGGTGTCTCGTTGCTTTTGATTACCTCTCGATCGCATATTGGATTTCTGGAGTAGCTAGACCTAGGAAAAATTACAATTGCTCCTGGAATTTGAAATATTGAAGGATTAAATATGAAGACATAAAAATAAATTGCACATTGAGAAAAAAATGGTATTCTAAAATCAAGAATGTTTAAGATTAAATTGAGATTGAAAATTATCAGTAGGTGAAGTTGTAAATCTTTCTTATGGAAAAACACACATGAACACAAAATCACAACTAGTAAAAACTAGAACTGTTGGTCGAAAATCGAATAGTAAGATGAAAATGGCAACAAACAAGAGTACCTAAGGATAAAACTAAATTGAACAATCTTTTTCAACAACTAAAGATAGGGTAATTATTTACTTTCACGGTCACCTGGTTTTTTAGCAACTAAAAATCGAAAAATGTATGGATTTTATTGTTTTTTTTTTTAAATTGTTCGTTTTTGCATTGATTTATGAAAAAAATACAAAAATTTTAAAAAATCAGAATTTCGGTTAATTTATTAGCTTTGAATGCTGAAAAAAGCGTGTTTTAAAAAACGAACAATTAGAAAAAAAAACTTTTTTTTAGTTTATTTCTTGATTTTCCACACCCTAATCAATATTTTGGAAATGGGAGAAAGTTAGAAAAAGGAGTAGCGGGCAGGATAGGGTCAAGGGAGGCGGGGTGGGGGTGGAGGCGTGGGGGGTATTATAACCTCGCCTGAATTTTACTACCCCTCTCTCTGGAGGGGAAGGGGATCAATATAACTGTCAATAATGGCGACAATTTCAAATTACCTTGATTATCAATTTATTGTAGCGCTAGAATCAATCAATAATAGCGGTTGAAAAATCAACAGAAATACTAATTTTTTAAATTTTTTTTATTTTTTTTCATAAACCGATGCAAAAACGAACAATTTGAGAAAAAAAAATGGTAAACATTTTGATTGTTCGATTTTATATCCTGAAAAAACCAGGTGACCGTGAAAGTAAACAATTACCAAGGATAGTTCCAGTTTCAGAGCACTGAAAGACGACTCAATCAACCTAAGAGGATTAAATAGCGATAATACTACTGATTATTTTTTGTGGAAAGCCACTAAAAACATCAAAAGACCGATCATGCAGATTCAGCCAATAAGAGCGAAAGATGGCAAATGTGCTAGAAATGATGCTGATAAAGGTTAGACATTCAGACATTCGCAGAATATCTAGAGCAAGTATTTCAACCAACTTACTTACTTACAATTGACAACACCAGTTGAAGTAAAGAATGAAATTAAACACAATATTAATTCGAAAAAAGCTCCTGAATTTGACCTCAAATCACCTACTAAGAAAAGCTTTAGTAAAACTAACAAATTTAATAAATGCTGCCTTTAGGTTTGAATATGTGCCTAGTTTGGGGAAAATCGCAGGAGTAATAATTCATAAACCAGGAAAACCACTCAGCTCTATCTCACTGCTGTCAGTAATATCCAAACTTTTCGAAAACTTACTTGCTAATTCGATAATTAAAAGGAAAAACTTGAAAACAACACTCAACAATTAACCAAATGCACAGGATAACAAATATTATCAAGAAAACAATATGAAAGAGAAAAGTTTGTTCTGCGATTTTTTAGACAGAGCACAGACTTTCGACAAAGTCTCACATAAAGGCCTAAATCTGAAGCTGAAATTACTCCTGCCAAAACAATACGCGAAAATCCTAGAATCTTATCTAAACAGAATATTTTTCAGAATTAAGCAAGAAGATAATTCAGGACGGGGATACCCCAAGGCAGTGCATTGGGGCCAATATTATTCTTTAGTCGAGTTCGGAATTACGATTGGATTGATCCGAGGACCCCACTTGTGCACTTGTGTCAATTAATACGACCTTAATGCTCAGAATAATATGAATTGTGTCCGTAAATTCAATTCAAATCATTTCGACCGCGCTCTGTGTGATCTGCGGTTAAAGACAGATTAAAGAGATCTAACCTAAAATTTATTTGTCATTCTAAACTAGTTTTAAACTTCCAAATGCTCATAACATCCAATTATTCATGCTTTCAAGTTGAAATAATGTTTCTAATCTAATAAACGATGTGAAATATTAGTTTTAACTATTTAAAAGGACCTTCTAAGAAACAAAATTTACAGGTTTGAAGATACATCAGAGAAGAGAAAATTATATTCCATGGTGCCTTTCATGGCATGTAATAAATTTTGTGGGTACGCGTGCCCAAAACCTTGACAATATTCAAAATAAGCAATAATAAGCACCTGCTGTGTTTCGGCCTTGTTTTCATTTGCAGGACTCTTCAGTGCCAGCAGTTGAACAAACTTCGTATAGTCAAATTACACACATTTTGCGTGACAACACAGCACCTCCCGTCGATATTTATTGCTCAGAAATCAGACAAATGCCGCAAATTATGTCATTTGGAATGATGAAAAATTGGTTATTTCTGCAAAAGTGCTTGGTTATTCCTTTCAAGCAGAATTTTCCGAAGCACAGCAGGACTTAAGTGCCCCTCTCAGGTTACGTCGGTCGAGTCGAATTGTCCTTTCTCTTTTATGTACTGCGTTTTCGTCTTCTATCTATATTTTTATTTTTCTTATTTCATATTTTCGTTATCATCTTAACAGAGAAACCCTCTTGTGAAAATCCTTTCACAGGAAAGACGTCATTACCTGACTCGAACTTCAGAATCTGAGCTACAAAAACAGTCTATACTGTGGACTGTTCACCATAGCGAGAAAGCATCTCCTGAGTCCCTTAAAGTGGAAAATCCTTAAAATCATTCCCAAGCACAAAGGCAGAAAGTATCTGCTGTAAGACTTAACACAAAAAAAAAGAAAACCTTCTTTGCTGGACTCATAACTTTTTCACAAAATAAGAAATAATTAATAATTCCAATATTTAGTAGATTCTTTGTAGATAGTCGTCCGGGCGCGGTGCAGCGAAAACGATCTCAATTAAAGCTGATAGGATCCATTATCTCCTCGGGACTCTTTCGTCCCTATTGTTTTAAACAAAAATGTTCAGGGAACAGGGAAAAAACTTTTCAGTTTGATATTTGAAGAGCTCTACTCGTCGTGGACGAGGACTTTTCCATTGTTAGCCCTTAAGTGAATTATTTTAGGTGGAATTATTTTTAAAGAGCGCAAATAATAAGAATTCATAAAATTCAGGCGCAACTCTCCTCCGTCTGGGTCTGCGGCTCCTACAGGAAGTTCGTTTTTGGCTTTTTCTGTACGGGGGCCAGGACGACACTTACAAACTTCAGTCCTTCCAGCTTGTCGTCCCGCAGCTGGGCAAGAGTGCGCACATTGAAGACCTGCTGCACTAGAACTCAGTTAATATTTGAACAACGAGCTGCTTTTTGGTTTCCGCAATTAAAACTCGGAGAATTAAGATTTCTATATGCACCTTCACTACTTCTCTATCCGGCCGAAGGATCGTCGTGTTATTTACAAAAGAATTCTACTCTATCCAACGAGAAATGAGTTTTGAATGAACTTTTCTTCATCATAGGCGTCTATTATTTTAGTCTAACACGAAAGAAGTATTCTATCGTGCAGTTTGCCATTGTATTTTATGTTAAGTTATGAGTTGAGAAAATCTGTTCTTTAAATTTGTAAAGTTTTAGTTCCTTAGTTCGAGTTATCTTGAAAAAATTTTCTTTGTAATTTTAGTCATGCATCCTTAATCCAAAATTATTATCTTCTAAGATTTTTCTATATGTAAAGAATTCTTATAATGATCCTGCCTTATAATGTACTTTTCTATATAATGAACAATTTTTGTATTGTACAATAGCAGCAGTTTCAAAGTAATACCATCGACACATTATACTTTGTTATAACGAAAAATTACTTCAAATGAAGTAGTAGTAGTATGTTCGAAAATGAAGGAAAGAGCTACTGCTACTTGTGAATTTTTCTAAGCCATCTATTTGGAAAAGTCGTTAAGGGGGGGGATGGTATTTTTAGTGTTTTTTTAGCAACAATTTAAGAATTTTTTTCTGAAATATAGTAAAGAACAGTTTATTTTATAAATGGACATCTTAAAGTACAATATAAAAACAATATTTTCTGAAATTTTGAAGTAAAAATATTGAAAAACAAGCCATCGACAGTGATTTGAAAAAACCGCCGCTAAAAAACCGGTGATCATCATATCTAATGACTGGATCATCTGTAACCAAAAAACCAAAAAGAATCTGTTAGTTAATTAGTTTCTTCAGGTACTGACGAAGAGTTTTTTTATTTTAGATTTTTTTTTTTTTTTTATAAGAATTTTTTTAGTAAAAGATCGAATTTTCGAAAGAAAAATTTTGTTTTTTTGACTTTAAACTTATGCCAAAAATTCAAAAGTCAAAATAAACGAAAAAACTCAACGTCACTACCTGAAGAAACTAATTAACTAACAGATTCTTTTTGGTTTTTTGGTTACAGATGATCCAGTCATTAGATATGATGATCACCGGTTTTTTAGCGGCGGTTTTTTCAAATCACTGTCGATGGCTTGTTTTTCAATATTTTTACTTCAAAATTTCAGAAAATATTGTTTTTATATTGTACTTTAAGATGTCCATTTATAAAATAAACTGTTCTTTACTATATTTCAGAAAAAAATTCTTAAATTGTTGCTAAAAAAACACTAAAAATACCATACCCCCCCCTTAAATAAAGGAGTTTTTGACATTCTAAATCAGAACACAGCACTTGTTTTTTAATCAATTAATCACTTCTAAATTCAAACTCCGCTATTTTCATATTAATGAAACCTTGTCGGGAAAGATTGTTCAATCTTGTCAGTTCTAATGTCATTAGGAGTAACATCATAATGTCATAATGACGTTTGACTTCATAATGAAGTGTAGTAAATCAAAGATATAATAATTATACCCTATATAAACTTTTTTTATATAACGTTTTTTTACAAAGTTGCTAGCAGTTAAAATTTATTTTTTCTTTAAAACTGACTAATTTTATTAAAATATAAGTATTTTCGGATATGCCCAGTATTGCATTTTGTCTCTTTATTTAACTTCTCTATTATTCTCTAAAAATCTATGTACTGAAAATTTCTTTCATCCACTACTGCTCCGTTAAAGTAAAAAAATGGAAGAAATAAATGATCCTTTATTTTTTTTGTTAAATTTAGGGCTTGAAAAAAAAAAATATGTAAATTAATCTAAGTAAAGAATTTTAAAGCAGCTACTTTCTTCTTTAAAATATCTTGGTTTTAAATTTTCCTGTGAGTCCGTTCGATAGCGTTGAACTGTCAAAATGAAAACTTCATTTTCAACTTTGAGCTTCCATTAAAGCTAAACAAATGCCCGTACAGTAATCCGCCAGACGTCATTAGAAAGCTGAAAGTACCTCTTAAAAATGCTTCCACATAATTTTGTCAAAATATTGTTTTTGTGCTGTGTCTTCAATATTTTACTTAAGTTAGTTGCTGCAATTATTTTTTTTCAGTGTAGCAAAACTGCAAAAGTACGAAAGAATTAAAAGATCACTGATTTAGCACACAAATTTATAACATTCTTTTTCCTTTTTAAACCGCAGCATTTTGCTAAATGCTCATTTTGAAACCGATATGCCGAAAAATCTTTTTCACCCTCAAAAAATCCAAAAAGAAAAAAAACATAATCCTTTAATTTTCCGCTGAATACTGCGGCTCTTGTAAGCTTGAAAAAGAATTTGCGAGTAAATCCAAATGAGGATTCTGAAGCAAGGATTTTCCCCTTTAAAACGTTTTTTTTTTTTTAATTCTCCTGTGATGTTGTTCAACCAATATATGAGCTGTCAAAGCACAAACGTCATTTTTCACTTTGAGCTTCGGTATCTGCCAAAATAATAATCATAGAGGAGTGCTTCCAACGCTATTAGAAAGCTGAACATGTGGCTATGAAAATGTTTACGCTCGATATTTTCGAAAGAATTGATATTTGCTTTTTTTCGTCATATTTTTCGTAAGCACCAGGTACATCAATACAAATTTTGGACATAAACTTAGCTAAACTAGTCTTTAAACTTTAAGATATAAGTTTCAGTATCAAAAAAAGTATCCAGCAAAATGAGTTTCATAATTTCTATTTCCACTGGAATTTTAACAAGTTTTTAGATTTTCGAAATCCGATTTATATCGAAGTCGTTAATAATATTGAATAAAGGCTGAGTACTTCTTTTCATTCATTTATTATAAAGGAAAGAAGGAATTTGCATACTGTTAGTTATTATTCATGCCTTAAATTAAATGCTTTCAAGTTTAAAAGGCACTCAATTGGAAGATAGAATACTTAGAGGCAAAATATGTAAATACATGGATTGAAAATACAATGGGATTATCTGCACAGCGGTGTAGCGCAAGATCTTAATGTTGGTACATTTTAGTTAAACACGATAATTGGTATAAATATATAAATCAATGTATGTAAAAATATCTTTGCAATTTTATGACGGAAAAAATGATGTCAAATAACGAATTTCACTGCTGGAGCGTACAATTAGAAATTCCAGAAAAATATTGTCTTTAAAGAAGAAGTAGCAAGAGACAATTATCATTGAAAATAGCTGAAAATTTCAAGAAGTTGAAAATTATGGCGTAAATAGAAAAATAGCTGTTAAGCTTAACCAAAAAAACATTTTTTAGACATTTAAGTTAAAAAATCATACTTCTTAGAGTTCTATCACAGTCAATTATCTCTAGAATATCTAAATGAAATTTGGCATAAAGTAGTCTCAACTCAAAAAGTATTTTTCAGTGAATTTGCTGGACAAAACTTTAGTAGGTAAATATTGTAACACTCGCACTTTGGCGATCCATAAAAATGTTTCTGTGTACCGAAAGCAATTCTAAAATCTTTGAGTATCATTGGAAAGTGGACAGAGGTTGATTTGATTGATGATTTGGTTAATATCAAAAGCAGTTCCCATAATTTTGGAAAAAATGATAAAAAAAAAAAAATATTTACTATTAAAATTAAGGTATGATATCTTTTGTACGCAAATTTATACTCAATCCTAACTAGATTTATTTTATATTGTTTTGAAGGTTATAGGCCCAAATTGATGCTCTTAAAAATTAAAATTTTTGGATTTCGTGCGGAATGACCCATAAGTGTTCATATTTTTGCTTATATCGAGTGCGAAATATTAATAAGATGGGAAATTGTGTGTTTTTAGCGAAATAACCATACCTGTTTACATATCTATGAAAATCATTAACTTCTGTGTGTATTTTGTAGTAAGAAGTTGGTGTTCTTTTGGAACAGAGAAAACATGAAAACTACAGACAGACATCTGCGGTACTACAACCTCAACGAATAAGTCTGCATCACCTGGGTTTAAAAGTGCGAAATTCAGAATTCCCTACAAACTACGAAATGTAGTGAAATTTCTTAAGAAACTCGAAAGTCAGCTGCTGAGCAACCTCAAAAGTGGTGGAGATGAATAGCGACATGGCGAAGTGGTTTTCTCTTTCGCAGTAGTGAAAACTTTCACAAACTGTCTTCAGATGATTTTCAATATTTAAAATGAACTGAAGCCCATTTCATCGTCTACAAATAGATTGGTAGTCAACAATTTCCTCGCATTTCGTGATGCGCCCTGCCCGCCTCACCCCGCCGCTCATATATATTATTAGTTTAGAACGACTCCGTGCAGCCACAATAACATCTTCACTGGAAATGCCACAAAATTCCAACTCGGTCCAAAAAGTTTTCGGTGCTTCTCATTCAAAGTTTTATTAAGGCCCGGGAGCAGTCAATTAGACTAAAAGCAGGTTTCGGGCGATGTTAGAGGAGCTGTGATAGCGGTAGAAGTGTGGGTGCAACAGTTGGTGTCTCTTCTTCGACATCTTGGGAAACCCCTAAGATAAGAAGGGCACCCCCCCCCCATCCCACCATATCACACCACACGACACCACGAGCCCGACGGTTTGAAATTTTCCCAAGGACAAAAAGTTTTCTTTAACACTCAGTTTTGACACGTTTGAGAAAAGGGCGCTTCTCGGTATCAAACCAAAAGAACCCCTTGAACAAGGACAAACTTCTAAAGCGGATGGATTCCTTCGAACTAATGCAGAACCATGTGTCATTCTTTTGTAAAATAAACTTCCTTACTTTGTAGCGCTGCTACACTATCCGCCGCCGCTACCATCGGTCCCAAAAGGGTTCCTTACGGCATCCCGGCATGGCACACAGTTTGGCCAATATGTGTTTATCAAAAACTTTGCCACTTACTTGCCCTGATAGTTTGTACAGCTTCAGCATGGAATTTGTGTTTTCAACCTTTCTGCACGTCTCGCTTACAACCCACCCCCATTCCGCCTACCCGCCCCGCTTCTAAGATTGGCAAGAAATGAAAAGTTTTAATACTTTCAAAATGCTCATTCGGTTGAACCTCTTCGGATGCTGCGACGTCACCGACTGGATGTGACATCCTAATGGGGGAAGTGATGCTATATTTTATTACGCGCCATGTCAGACCAGCCAGTCTATCTCATCCTTATTGGTGGATTTATTGGGAAGTTAGGGAAAGCAGATAGACAACCACTTAAGGGAGCCCGGGCGCGGCCTCTCCGCTGTATTCGTCCACTCCTTTTTCACTTTTATGTTTATTTCAATGGAACCGCCTCGGTGTCCTCTCTGTTTTTTTCCACTCTGGCGAAGATTAATTTTCCTCGGGCACATGGTGGATCTTTTGGGAAATTGGCGAAGGATCCCTTCCCTCTGTTTGCCTCGACCATTATTTCTGCTTTGATTTCTCCATTTTACTTTGGGATTATTTTTGGAAGTTTTGCGACTATTTAATGGATTCATTTTACACAGTTCCAAAGTTTTTGAGATTTTTGCCCTTTCTCCTCAGAAGAATTGGGTACTTGGTAAGGAGAATAGACAGTAGAAAGATTTTTCTTTTTTGCAGCCGAAAAGTTCATTGTTTTATCATTTTTCAGAATGATTAAGTTTCAGCAAGAATTTCAGAAAAGGAGATATGAAGATAATTATGTTTTTATGAAATGGGTAGTTACTATATGTTTACAGTCAAAGCCGTATAAGTCCACCACGGATATTTTTCTCTAAATTATATCTAAAAATTTTCGTTTAATTGCTTTTTGTATATGTGTTTAAATCGCTTAACTACCTCATGTTCATGGGACGTTTCTTTTAAATTTCCCAGAAATTCACTCGTTTAAGTGCATTTTAGGTAGAAATGAGATTAAACGATTTGCTCTTTGTAATTTTTTTTTTTGATACAATGATTATTGAAGCCTAAATTTCATTGTTTTTTGTGTGAATAAAGCTTTATTTATTTTTGTTTGGATTTTGTTAAATAAATCTTATTTTTTTCTCTGCTAAAAATATTTTTATTGCGTACATGTTTCCGTGCAATAAGTATCTACCTTCAGTCAAGCAGTTAAACGAAAATAACATAAGGGCATTTGAAGGCACTTGTATTATTTCGGATAATTGCTCAAAGTGGATAAGTGCCTCTATAAATTGATATTTTTGCAAATGCACTTATCAGTGTTCCACTGTATATAGCAAATACTATATACTATATAAAAATTCAGTTCTTTTCTTAAAAACTACGTAGGTAAATAGATATTTGAAGAGGATAAATCAAGAAATTTTGTATCGTAAGTGACGTGGATTCTATCATTTCCGATGTTCTTCAATTTGAGAACGATTTCTAAAGCACTTTGTTATGGAGAAAATCTATCTATCTATCTAAGTTTTCAAGATATTAATAAAAATAAATTATCTTGTTTTTGAATTCCACTGAATTTCAGTTACGCCAATTTTATGTAGAGTAAGGGTAACTAAAATTAATAATTTTTTGTGAAATTTATTACCTAATAGCTGGCCACACGCGGGATGGTTTTATGTTCACAATCATAAGATACAAGTATCAGTAGCGGCTATAGTTTGAGCTTGGATGTTCTTTATATATATGTATATATATATACGTATTATATTTTTCTATTTTTCCACTTAACAAATGTTCTCAAAATTCTAAAATGTACTATTAACCCTTTGATGGTACACCCTGCCAGTATAACGTAACTGGAATACTACATAGTACATTAAGACTTAAATTATTACTTTTAAGAAAATACGATTTTAAATATATAAAAAAAAAATTCAAAATCGTCGGAAAATCGGAAAATTAGCATTTATTTAATTTTGCCAAAATTTGTTTTGTTTAAGATTTTTTTTTCATAATCGATGAAATTAATGATTTTGAAAATTGCTCTGGAATAGAAATAGAAGAATGAATATTCATCACTTTTCACCACAAATTAATTTTCCTAAAATGCTTCATCAAAATTGAATTAACCACAAAACTTGATTTAAGCAAAGATATCCTTTGGAACAAAACAATCAAATAACAAATATTTTCAACTATGTAGGTACTTTGTACAGTCGTGCAGTTCTTAAAAAATATAAAAGAAACCCCTCCATGATTTTCGTCGACATTGCTCGAAAAAGTGACTCAAAATTGGAATGACAGTGGTGGCCGTATGTTCTAAATAATTTTTGAATATTAATGTCATAAATTGGTTAAAGTTAACTCTTTGTGTTATTTTGTTAAATTTGTTATAATCCTTAAATTTGTTCTATCGGCTTCTTTACATTTTGTAAATATTCGTATGTGTAAGACATAACCTATAAGTAAATAAAATATTTGAAAATATTCACATTAAAGGAGGAGGGTCAATAAGGCCGGTTTTCAGCCTAAATTTTTTGGCGGGAAGGACTTGAAATTTCTTTGAAATTCTTTTTGGGTCTATATCTATATCTATAATCAATATATAGTCAATTTCAACCAATACGAAACTTCCAAATACCCTCCCCCCTCTCTGCCATCCCCCCAAAGTTATGAAAAAGCAGCTGTAAATAGCACTATTTTAATGCATTAACGCTTTTAGAAATTGTCTGAGCTAAATATTTTATTTTACAATACAGATAATGCATCTAGACAACCAATCAAACATAAATACCCTCCTCCCCTCCCACCATACCCCCTCCCCAACGAAATTTCAAATCCTTCCTGCCAAAAATTTAGGCCGAAAACCGGCCTTATTGACCCTCTTCCTTTTGTTTTGTAATCTTTAAATTTATATTTACTATATTATTATTACTGTTAATTTTTATGAGCATTCAATTTGTGTTATTTCCTAAATAAAATGGAATTTTAATGTTTTTTTTATAAACTTTTTACAAATTCACAATATTTCTCGAGAAATGAGAATTCTAGAGAAATAAAATTTTCTTTTCACTTTTGTCGAGAAATAGAACCTACCTAAAAATATTTAAAACTAGAAGCGAGTGTGGGCTTACAGGAATCTTGCACTAAAAATAAATAAAAAATTAAAACGTATTCAGATGATTGAATTTTATGTTTAATAGCCAAAATTGTTAGTTACCGCTTTAATTAAATTTTTTATTCTGCTGTGCATAGAAATCCCTACACATTGTTCTGCTGATGGAAGTATGAATTGTTGTTGTTGTATTAGAATAGGAAACATTATTATAATAATTTTTATTGCGAATAAAAATATTTGATTTGTCCCATACCTACCTAAAGATATACTCCAAATGCTTTGAGTCACTGGCTCAATAAACCTTTTAGAAAAAGGCGTCAAAAACGAATTATTTCCGATTTAACACTTCTAATTACCGATGCCGAAAGGATTTTTAAAAAATCGCAAAAGCGCAATCCTTTCACAACACACCCCAGCATATTGAGCCCCAACCATCCGTCGTCCAACTTGCTGCAAAAACTTGTACTTCTTGAATGCGACCAATTTACCCAAAAACCATATGGAGCCCTAAGGCCGGATCTGGATCCAGTATCCTCTCTACACTTTTTTTTTTTAGAGCCATATGCTTCTTTATAAAGTTTCATTTATGTTCACCAGCCTCACCACAACATGCTCCATCTTCCTGTTGATCCCTTTGAGCCGTGTTTTAACGACTTCCTACACCAGAGCCGTCCATTGAGGAATTTTATCGGATGAAAATTCTGGAGGGTGTCTCCATCCCCTATTCGAAGAAATAAAAAAATAATAAACCCTGTCTATACTATACACTCGGAGCGGATCAATGCCCGGTTCAATCCCGAGGAATTATGAATAATTCAAAAATATTCAAATTTCCCATTTCTTTTGCCCGTTCTAGTTTTGAGTTCATGTGAATCCCGATCCCATATCAGTTCATGTTCATTCACCCTGTATTCTCGGCTACCGGTTCGGTAGCATCTCGAAACTTTTGGATGTTGTTCGGGGGATGGAGCCGAGAGCGCCTACTTCAATTATTGAGACCGACAGGCACAAAAATTCTGAAAATGCAACGTTTTGCAACAAACATTCCCGGGAATATCCTCCGATCCAAGTGAGCAAATTGGGAGTGAGCATACAATAAATAGTGTGGCGTCTCGACTGTATAAATAATAGCGTTCCGCAGTGGAGCGGTATCTACAAACAGCGCCAACAACGACGACAGGTATAGGGCAAAAGTAGGTAGTAGTCCTTTTAGATTGTGGCGGAAAATGGGAACAAACAGCAAACTATTTTCCATTAAAGATAGGTGCGCTAGTTGGACCCTATATAGTTAGGGGCTGAAGGGGGGGAAGACTGCAGCTGGTGGTCCAGGTGGGTCGGCATATTTCCATTCGTTTTCAGAATCGACAGCGGCACGATATAAAGGGATCCATAAACGCGCCATGATGCCGAACATATACAACAAAAATGGAAAGGAAGTGAGCACATCATTAAAATGAAAATGGTATAAAATAGGTTGCGTGCTGCTCTGTTCTACCTCCACCTGGATGCTGTGTTGTCGGGCTTCGCGGCAGTTCCCGAAGGACGTTGCAGCGAATCGACTTGTTGAAAGGTATATGGTTTATTTATTTTTATTTTTGTCAAAGGACATAGCCAGGATTTGAAAGTCTTCTTCTTCTTTGTGGATCGTGTTGCGCATTCCTTTTGTCTTCCAGGACAGCGAGGGGTTGCTCTCCATTAGCGACAGTCGTGCACGCTTAGAAAATCTACGTAAACTTTATGATTTATTGCTGTGGAACGTGCACGCGTGCAGAAAATATGCAGGAAAAAAAAACGGGCTTTTTCGCTCTAGAGGTACGTGACGTGTATAACCAGGCTGTGGGAACCGGGGGGAGGGGGGGAGGGCCGGGAATTTTAAAGGACGCCGCTTAATTAAGTACTCATGCCGGAGGAAGTTATCGGTTTTTCACTTTAATCGCGTTAAGGCGGTTTTATGCGAAATGCCTACGTTATAAAAGATAAACAATGGCATCGAAGCTGAATGCAGGCAACTTGCAGGAAGCTGCAAAGGGAAATTCTATACAGACGAGCGTACAGACACTTTATATATGGATTAACGATGTCGAACAGGCTCCGTTTTTGTTTCAGAACTATGCCGCGCTGCCGCTTTGTAGGCTTAATTTTAGCGCAAGTTATTAGTGCGAGCTTTGCACTGTTTCCAGCTTTTCGTCCTTTGATTAGAGTTTCGCAGCCACCATGAACTTTTATATTTTAGAGGATTTACTGGACCTGCTGGAGCATGCAACTACTTGTCACGGTATTCATTTGGTGAGAGCCTAAGGTTGCGTACTGCAAAAGGTACTGTGTACGTGTGGCTGAGCATTAGTGTTGTTAAATTGTCGACTGTTCTACAGTGATTTAATTTGATTCCGTCCAGTACGCTTATTCAATCTTATAAATACATATGGTTAATAATAATGATCGTAGTCAAAGTAAATTTAGCTTAATTTCATAGTTAAACGGGTTGAAAAATTGCCTTTTTTGTTAAATTTTTTAATTTTATTGAATTAATTACATATTTAAAAATGTGGGAAGGAATATATTGCTAAGCGTACTTTGAACTATGTCTGTATACATTTTTATTCAAAAGTAATGAAAAATAATACAACTACACCTGATGGTTTGTGAAAAAATTTTCTTCGTATGGTGCAATCGATAGCAAGGTATATTTCCATGAAAATGAGTACTTAGAGTTTTTCAGGAACACTGATTTCGAATCAATGACGTGTGTTGATGATGTCTCTTAATTTTAAAGTGTCCCAGCATTGTGTTTGAACTTAGAAAGGATATAATTTGACCATCATTTATCGTAGTTTCTGAATTATTACATGTATTATATTTTCGAATCAACAATGAGAGTTATGCCACTATTTTATAAGCAACAAATATATATAAATATATCTATCTTTCTTTTACTTTTACAAAAGCACATCAGAGTAAAAAGCTAATTCTCTCTTTAAAAGTTGTTTACATGAAAATACTGGTCATAAAGTGCTAAGAACCTTACTAAAACCTACTTTTAATTAATTTCTTCCACATAAAATGTTATCTACCACTTTATTGAGCTGGTATTTTTCGTCTTGATAAGACATCTAAAGACAATTAAGTTAAAGAACGAACAATAAGAGCTCTAATTAGGTAAAACGTGCTAGCCTTATAAAACTGTCAATAAAAACTTGCTCTAATGTAATTAATTAACGAAGAATTTTTATATTAATTTATACGATTATTCGAAAAGGTAAGAAAAAGGTCTGTTTCAATAATATTGTAAAAATTTTGTGTGCGAATTTAACAAGTTGTAAACTATAAAACCTAAGCTTAATTTTTATATTTCCCGATAAAACCGGGAGCTTTTATGCTTGAATGTTCGACTGTAACTCGGTGATTAATTAATTAATTTCAATGTATGAGGTTTCTTTACCTAAAAGTTAATTTTGTTTCCGTTTGGAAATTTGGTGTAGTTAAAAAGTAAAATTAATTAATAGCTCAATAACGTAGATTTGTTTGATACTGTTCAATCAATGATTTCATTTTTAACTTAACTACTTTACCTAACCAAAAAAGGTTATACGAAGCAATTGCATTCTTTGAAATATTAAGTAGTACATTTTTACATCGTTTAGGATTTATCAGTTAACATTTATACATAGTGAATTTGTGCATAATGTATATTAGCTAATTGAATTTTGAAACTAGGCCAAAAATGTAAATTCTTATATATGAAATCATGTTTTAACCGGTCATAAAAATTGAACTAGTGTGAATTTGAAGAAAAAGTTCTAATTTCACTGATAAAATATGAAAATTTCAAAAAATAAGGCAATATTTGAAAAACATTAATAAAATTATTGTTTGTTAGGCTTATTGAAGATAGTTAATTTGATCTAGATGCCCGAAAAGTAGGTAGGGCCAAGAAATGTAATGCAATAGTGGAGAAAAATTAATACAGGGTGGGCCATCTAACGTTTGGAATTGGAACTATAGGTTATTTTGAGGTTGGAAGGTTTGATGACATTTCCGATGTGACAGAAAGTTAGTTTTATGTTTGACATTTATGAAATGGGTCGCTTTTCGCTTGAACAAAGTTGGGAAATATTAAAAACTTATGTCCAAAGTGGTGAGTCTTCTACTCAAACTGTAAGAAATTTACGGAAAAAATTTGACAAAAAGGATGTGCCAAAAACGCAGTTTATGGATCAATTTGTGAAGCGAGTTCATGAAACTGGATCGTTGTTGGATAAAACAACCCGTGTACGTACTCGTCCAGTGCGCTCAACCGAAAACATCGCTGCTGTTGCTCAGAGTGTGCGTGAACAACCATCAACATCAACTCGTCATCATTCTCAAGAATTGAACATTTCACGCACTTCTTTGAGAAGAATTTTGCATAAAGATCTCGGTATGAATGCGTACAAAGTTCAATTAGTGCAAGAGCTGAAGCCGCATGGCCATCCGATGTGTTTTCCATATTCTCAATGGGCCGAAGACCGCTTGATCGAAGATTTTTACCGAAAAATCATCTTTTTAGATGAAGCTCATTTCCACCTCGGAGGATACGTCAATAAACAAAATTGTCTTATCTGGGGCTTAGAAAATCCACACGTCATCGTGGAGAAACCAATGCATCCACAACGAGTGAAGAGTATGACATAGACGACATTTGGTTTCAACAGCACGGCGCAACGTGCCACACAGCCAACGTAACAATCGATCATTTGCGCACTGTTTTCGGAAATCGCATAATCAGCCGAAATGCTGATGTCAATTGGACACCTCGAAGCTGCAATTTGACTCCGTTAGACTTTTTTTTTGTGGAGAGCCGTCAAGGACAAGTGTTACGCTAACCATCCAGAGAAGATTGACGACTTGAAACGTGAAATCGAAGTTGCCATTGACGAAATAAAGGCCCAAACAATCGAAAATGTACTGAAAAATTGGACTGATCGAATGGGGTATTGTAAGGCTAGCCGTGGCAGTCATTTGAATGATGTTGTCTTCCATTCCTAAATGGAAAGGTTCAATCTTTCTAATAAACTCGTAACTTTGAAAAAATATTAATTTTTTTTTTTTTTATAGCCGATTTAAATTCCAAATCTTAAATGGCCCACCCTGTACCTTGTTGATAGCTTCGTTTCTAAAAAAAAAGCTGATGCTTTCATCTCTCATATGTTTTACGTACTTTTTGAACTAGGTGGCAACCTATCTGGCGTCCCCCAGGGCAGTCACCTGGGTCCATTAATCTTCATATTATCCATAAATGACGTTGAATTGGTAATCAAACATTCTGATATATTAATTTATGCTGATGATATGAAAATCTCCAAACGAATCTCCAACGCATCTGACTTGGCATTCCTTCAAGATGACTTAAACAACTTTTCTATCTGGTGCCTAAAGAACTTCCTTGACCTGAATATCTTCAAGTTCCAATCTATCACTTATTCCCGTAAGCGTCTCCCCGTCACTCCTAGGACCTATT
Organism: Dysmachus trigonus; assembly: GCA_949715965.1. NCBI lineage: Eukaryota > Metazoa > Arthropoda > Insecta > Diptera > Asilidae > Dysmachus > Dysmachus trigonus. The sequence continues at coordinate 89,945,419 of OX454320.1, forward strand.
TTCTTTCTGGCGAACCCATTCCATCAGTCAGCTCCCTCCGTGATCTGGGCATCATCTGTGATAGTGAACTCAATTTCCGTTCCCACATCGATCACATCATAAGCAAAGCCAACTCAGCTTTGGGCTTTATTAAACGCTGGTCTAAGGAATTCTCTAACCCCTATGTCACTAAAGCCCTTTATATCTGCTTTGTCAGGCCCCTACTTGAATACGCTTGCCAAGTTTGGTCACCCTCCCAGCCAACAATTATCAATAGAATCGAATCAGTGCAACGCAGATTCCTCCGCTTCGCGTTACGTGGCCTTCCCTGGGTTGATAACTTTAATCTTCCTCCTTATGAGGACCGTTTGAAACTGATTGACCTCCAACCTTTAGCAATGCGCCGTGACCTCGCCGATATAATCTTTATCCATCAGGTACTAACCGGTTCTATTGACTGTCCTGAAATTTTGCATAACATATCCATCAACACCAATCCTCGCAACGTACGATCCTTTCCACTCTTTCGTCTAAACAGTCACCGCACCAACTACGGACACTTCGAACCTATTACTAGAATGTTACGCAAAACTACCAACTCTCCCGCCTTCAATTTCCATTTAGATAAAACCTCCCTCAGACATGCCCTTTACCAGCATGACCCACCACCATAATTATTCCCCCTCCCCCTTGTTGTCACCTTTTACCTTTATCAGTTGTAGTTTTAGTTTAGTTTTAGTCTAAGCTTAGTTTAAGTTTTGTAGCTTGTATTAAGCGAATTAAATAAATAAATAAACTTATCGAGACTCTGTAAGCTTTCTCCTGATTTCTTTCACATGAAAACTAAAGACATTTTGTTGCTAACTATTACCCTGGATCTTAAGGTATGTACGGTGCTAAGAAATTGAATATAATTTTTACATTTGCCTCTGTACACCGGTTAAAAGTTACAGGTGAGCCATGGTACTTTAACTTGGATTATCACCCTGTTGGCGGTGTGATTTAACTAATTACTTGAAACAAAAGCCTAATATATGCTTAATACACACAATAAATGTAAATCTTAAGCTGCTGTAAAGTAAGACGTTAATTAAAATAGACTATATTATTTTAGTTACATCACTCGCATTTACCCCAGTTGACCCTACCTAATTGCTGGTGATTTCTAAGTTGGAAAAAGGTCAAAAATTAAGAACTAAGGTATAGTTTTATTGAGAATCGTTGTAGCTATCATTTTTAACCGAATTAATTAATATTATACAAAATTGACAGATTGCGAATGAAACAAACAATATCCACTTAATACGAATAAAATAAAATAAAGTTTATTTCGCTAGTCTACCAAGTTTTTATTGTGTACATTCAGCGGGCGTTTGATTAAAGGACCGAATTAACAGTGAAACGAATGCCGATTGAAGTGACACTTGAAATGACATCAGAAGTGGTGGAATATAATACACAGAGATAGAGAGACATCCAGGAAAATTAATATTAAATGTTTGTTGAAGTTTTATGTATTTATTATATTGCAAAAACAATAGCTAGGACGCGATTACGAATAGATAGAATAATGCAGAAAAAGTCTGTACTGTAATAAAAAATCTCTCAATTGTCAATCGATTACTCGTTTTTTAATCTTATAAAGAAAAAAAAGTAGACAGTGCTCCTAGAAAAAAGTTGCAAGCGGCTGTTGTTGAGCGCTTCGTGAAAAGTTATTATTTGATAAATTACTAAAAGTATTTACGAAACATTTTTAAGTCCCATTGTATTGCAAAATATTACTATTATAAACATGTTTAATGAAACTCTTGTCTTTCTATATGCTTTCGCAGTTTATTAGAAAAATAACTTCAAATATCCTCCTTTAATAAAAAAAGCCCTTACTTGATTTAATGAATAGGCTTTCTTGTTCTTAGTTTTGGTGTACTTGAATTAAGCAACAAATATTACACTGATGTAAAGATAGGATAATCTTTATTTTAAAAATAAACATTTACTTGAATTAAGGAGCCATTCCAAAAAATGTTTACTTTACTTTAAAGCCTGATTCCACATTCGTTTTATTTATTTGAGAGAAATGTGAAAGGATTTAATCTATACAATGGACAAATCTAAAATTAAGAAATGTTCTTTTGGCTTGTTTCGTAGCAGAGACTTCTTTAATTTTGATTACGTTTTCACATAATTTTAGTAAATTTTAATCTGAGTGTATGGGATTGAATCCAGACTCAGTGTAGATTTTATTCTGTATATATTCGTAAAATTCCAAAAATCACTTTTGTTTCCGCTAAAGTATGTACTATATTTTAAAAAGATGAAGATTTGATGATGATTTTCAACTTCAGTTGGATGATTTAAGAAAAAACACGAAATATTGCAGATTGACATTCGAACCCCTGAATAAGTTAAGGGGGTATTCTAGTCTAGAAATTAAAAAAAAATCGATAGTTTAACTATTCAAGAATATGTCTACAAGAGGATTTTTCAAAATTCAAATTATTTTCGGAGTTATAGGTATTTTGCTGACCCGGCTTTTCATGACTTAGACTGCGAAAAACTTTACGCGAAACTTTAAACGCGTTTTTCTCGAAACTGTCTTTTTCAAAACGATACCCACTATATCTCAGGTTCTACTGGACCGATTTACTTGAAATTTTTTAATTTTTTTATTTTTTAATTTTTTTCTGTATTCTTATAATGTTAATAAATAACTATAAAAAAATGGATAATAAAAATATGAATTGCCTTTTTTTTACGACACTTCAAAAATTACCTGAAATTCATGCCTCTAGACTAGAATACCCCCTTAATATATTATTTCTTTTCAAACAAATACTGCTAAATGACATCTTTTGTGAAATTTACAAATTAAGTAGTTTATACTAAAGTTTAAAACCAAAATTATATATGTAAAAAAAACCACCAAAAACACTCACCTCTTTCTGGAATAGGCTCCTTTCTAGAACTCCACAATGGCGCTTCTGTGGTCTCTGTGTAAATGTCGTCCACTTCGGCCCTACACCGTAGCACAAGCTGTCCTTTATGGTAATGTGACGGTAGCAGCTTTTAAAAGTGAAAATTAAAATGTAAATTGACATATTTTCCCCAAAAAACACTCGAAAAACTGCCACACAAAATTCAAAACAAATCACACTTGCCAAACTTTTTCTCACCTGTATCGAAAGATCCCTTGAGGCCCAAAGGAGATTTTCTTGTGCTGGATGGAGGAGAGTCGGCTCGTTTCCCACCTGGAATAAAAAGAGACCCACACATTAATACTTCACGAAAGCTGGGCACATAAAAAGAATAACGAAAAAAAAAAATGAATGCTTAAAATTATAATAATTTTACATCAAATCTTTTGCGATATTAATACCCCGCCTACGTTTGCTCCCCTCGACTGTTCTTGTGGCCGACCAAAAAAAAAAAATACATAATCTGTCCGCGAATATTATCCACCGTCACCGCTCTAGGAAGTGTTTACTTACGCCTGAAAATTGGACGGGATATAAATTTCCAGGAAAGCCGATGGGACCAGCTATTTATCATCTCTGTGGCAGCCACAATAACATTTGCGTATCCCGGAACGCCACAGGATCCTCAAAGTTCTCTGATTCGCTATTAAACGCTTTCTCCCCCCTCCCCCGCTCACCTTTTACAGCAGTTTTTCGGTACGCAGGCGAGGAGAGGTGTGAGTCCGGTGTATCGGGTGAGTATAGTATAGAATACTATAAGTATAGTATAGGTACCTTGTCCCAGATTCCGGGGACTCGCATCCTTGCCAACGTGGCGTGGCTACACGACGACTACGATGACAACGGCAAAGGAAGCAATCTGGTCGTAAATTTTATGGAAAACAACGACAAAGTATGATATGGGTGGATTGAACTTGATATCCTGGAAAAAGGTGATTCCCTCAAATGCACTCCCATTTGGCTGGTGTATTTTCGTGTGGATGGATCCATTTTCCTTGGATGGTTCTCATTTTATTTTTCAATAAATCCTGACTGTAAGGGAAGTGCCCTTTTCCCCACCCCCACCCAGCCCTTCGCCAGCGTCCCGGAGACCCACCATCGAGCCCCAGGAGCCGAGTACCAGGTGATATTCGAATTTCCCATCAAACTGGGATTATAAAGGGTACCCAGGATCGTTTCGTCCGATATACGTTCACTTTTATATGTGTATTGTTGTTGATCACATTTTTCTACCGTTTCTTTGCCCACCATGAACCCCTTAGGGCTTCTGAGGCCGGGCGGAGGAGATGAATGCAGAAAACACGTTCTTTTACCTGACTGCTTCTGTTTGATAGCGTCAAGCTTCAGAAGCTAAGCTAACTAACATGTGAGTCAGCGTTAAGGAGTATCGGCAGTGTGGGGCAGTAACGCACCATCGTCATCCGGCCCCAACTCCAATCCAAGCAGCTTCTGTATGCCCTTTATTGTGCCATTCATGTCAGTCTCTTGGCGTAAACTACATCGATTTCCACGTTTATGACTTTTTAACAAGTCCTCAGCTCTTTTACGCTCCTTCGCCCCCCTTTTTAGAGCCAAAACAATAAAATTGAGTTTGGACGGGAGTTGAGACATTTCATTTCAGTTTGCAGGGCTCTTACGTGACTGCTGAGTTGGACGTTAAACTAACAAAGTAGGCGGTCTTTGTGTCATGTGTCGTATTCGAGATGGATACGAGGGATTAAAATATGCTTCATCGAATGGACCCCTCTTTAAAAGGACGCCTCTGCACTCGATTGGAGCTACTGTGCGAATGGGTGGAAACTCAAAGGCTCATGAGAAACATGTATACGATATGTTTTATGGTAATGAACGCGAAAATGAAGGGACTAAAGTACGCACTATACTTTGTACTTTTTTGTAACATAGACATGATAGAGGAATTAAATTAAAATATTCGATTCTGTTGCAGGAAAGTATTTTGTGCAAACATAGCATTTGCATTAAACTGAAATTAACAAACAATTGTCAAAAGCTACACTGCTCAATAAGGTTATCCTTTTCAGTTATTTTAATATATGGGTAGTTCTACAAACTAAGGAATTTTTGGCGGCTCAGCCAAAATATGATAGAAAAATTGTTAATAACAATTTTTTTTGGATGGAATACTATTAATTACAATTGTTCCTAGATGGTCACTAAAAATAATTAAGATTCAAAATTCTTTTCTGAACAAAATTACTGTGCAAAGTGCCGAATTCTCAGGATCCTGCAGTGTCCCTCGTACAAATTTTAGTTCAAAGTTCGTCATGATACGTTTACTTATACATTAGGGTCTTAAAAGAATCCCAAATTAATAAGTTTACTATTTTTCCTGGCTAGGTAGAACAATTACTATAGTATTTACTTCAAAAATATTAAATAAATCTTGTTTACATTTTGTCCCCACCATTTTATCTCAGTATCCTGTTCGCTGTTGAATTAGCAAATATTTACTAGACTATTTGCCTTGCGTCTTTACCATTCCGCTGAGTCGATAGTACCTACGAAAGAGATAAAGAATGTCATCTATCTATTCTCACTTAACACGTTGTTTAGTGAGCCTAGTGCGTTCGGCGAGTGAAGTGGTGTCGTAATCAGTGAAGTTCTCAGGATCCTGGTAAGATTTTTATTTACGAAATAAATAATGAATATGACTAATTTTAGCGTATTGATATGTAAGATGCTAGCTCATAGGCCTAGTTTAGGTTAATTTTTGTTGAAAGTTATAAATTGGTTTGTTTATTTTATTTTTAGACAGAAATTCTCAGGAACCTGGCCTCAGGATCCTGTCCAATTGGTACTGAGAACCATCCAGGATCCTGAGAAGATCATATTAAAAATATTGTTTCTGTGTAATAATAGTATTTTTTTACACATAAACATTAAACTACAAATAAATAATTTAATAAATAAATTGAACTTACTCTCATAATTTGTTTATATACAGTTATTTAGTTTTGGTGGTGGTCTAAGTTTAAGTTTAAATGGACATAAATCAAAATATATATTAAATTTTTTGACTGTTCCCTTTAGCATAAGCAAAAAGACACTGTACTCTAGTTATTAGACTGAATTCTGCCACCAGAATGTATAAAAAATGTCGGACCGAAATCAGACTCGAATTCTTCCTTAGTTTGTAGAACTACCCATATATAGTAATTATGTACATATATTAGTTGCGTTTTTTATCTAACCAGAACAATAAAACAGCTACCCAGAATAAAGATTTGATATTTTTGGAAATGTGCATGATTTTACCATGATTTTCATCCATGCAAAATCTTGAACTGAAAAATTTTCAGAGTAAGTTTTGACTCAAAAGTGGTTGTAAGTCATGGCAATTTGATGTTATTTGAAAAAAAAATAAATAAATTAAATATTGGAAGAAAAATCTGTAAAATTGTCCATATTTTAAGTTAAATAATAATAGCTGCATTTTTTGGTCTATCCAGAACAAAAGGAAACTAACCATAATCATTTTTAAGTCAAAAAAATAATCTGAAAACGTTTAAGATTTTGAATTTTGTGTGGATAAAAATCCTAGAAATTTGATTCACTTTTCAAAAAATTTTCTAATCTTTACTCAATTTAGTACAAAATGTTGAAATGTTCTGGATATACGAAAATAATGCATCTAATATGTAAATGGTGGTCCATCTGTTAGTTTCTTTTTAAATTACATATTATTTTAACACAGGCAGCTTTTTCGCACTTAACAAATTAATAGAAACATAGTATTATATCTCCATGATACGAAATTAATCAATTTATGCTTGAAAAAAGTTGGAAAATATTGAATATTTATTTCCAAAATGTGTGTTCGGTCGAAATAATGCACCGCACACACAAGTTTGTATACACAGCAATTTTACGGCGTTGGAATATGTTTGTGGGTTGTTTTTATTGTCGATTTATCGAAGTCCAATCCACAAACTATTCAAACACTTAAACACAATTTTAATGCAGCTAATCGTGAAATAGAGCCTAAACCATTGTAAACATATTGCAAAATTGAGTTGACAGGATGGGCTAGTGCCAAGCAAGACGACGCGACTTAGCCATTTAAATGAAATCATATTACATAACTAATCGAAAGGTTTACGCTTTTCAACAAACTAACAAACTTTGAAAAATGTTGAACTATGTTTAATTTATAGCATTTCTAAAAAGATACTAGCCGATCGCCCACACTTTATAACCAAAATGTAGTACGCTCTAGCTAATGGCTATTAAATTTAAATACGTATAATTATACAGATATGTAGTTTGGGTTATAGTAATTATTTATTTTAACGCCCTTCGAAAATCCCGAAAGTGTGATAATAAATAAAGTTGCCACTCTGAAATGTCGGTCTTAATGCGTGAATAAAATTAAGTAAGTCCTCTATAAAATGTTTTATTATGAAGAATGTCAAGAATTTTCTTTTGAAAGTGCCATTGTCATACTTTAGTTAACTACATTATGAACATTATTCAAGTAGGCAGGTATATAGATAGTATTATTGAAGTGCCAAACATTTTAAGCGGAGCATAGATTGCATACCAAAAGTATATGGAAGATGCAATTTAATCTTAAATTGTCTGTTACTTAATAATTATCTATAATAATACCAGCTGCCAAAGAGCCAATTAAATCTTCTTAGAGTATCAATTCTGAAGCTGCGGTAATCTTCAATGCTCTTAACCTATTCTAAGGCACACTAAGCAACAGATAACTTTACTTTACAATGGCTTATTTTGGAAATGCATTGATTTTCTTCCACTTTAGATATTTTCAATCAATTATCTCACTACAGAGCTTTATCCACAAAGCATAAGTTTACATGCACATACCAAGCTATCCAACAGGAGTTCATGTACATCTATAAGATTTTGCAATTCAATTATGATAAATTAAGACTGTTTGCTTGAAATACATTGGTAAATTGTTATGTTATCTTAATGCATATTGAAATTAAAAACCTTATGCATATTTTATTAAACGGACATGATGGTTGTGTGTAAGGTTTCTATGTTTGACTAGAACCATAGAAAAAGCACAAAATTACTGAGAAAATAACGTTTGGTGTCCTATAATTGAATTGCTTGTACAAATTCCTATAAGAAAAATAACTTAAAATTATCAAATCGAATTCGCTGATTGAGAGGCTGATTTTCCCGAATAGTCAGGAATTTAATATAAATGATTAACAGAGCTGTCAGGGCGTACCACTAAAAGTCCTATCGCATACCCCAAATTGAGAATCATTGCAACTACTTTATTATATTGATATGACAATAATATTATACAAAAATCCCACCAAGAAATAATCAGACCTTCTTTTAAGTAATTTTCCTTTCTTCTACCCTTACTCATTATTCGGCCTAACCAAAAGCTGTACTTATTGTAAGCATAATAGAACATCTCCTAAACTTCGACATCACCATAAAATACAGAGAATGGCAATTTTCTTCCCTCCCGAAAGATCCCTTAATCTTTTTTATAGTACATTTTTTAAACGAAAAATTAAAGCGTTTTTTTTTTTTTTCTTTTTGTCTGGCGTGGGTAAATCTTCTCCACAATGCTCTGGCCACAATCTCAAGATCACTGGCCCTGTCCCTCCCACAATAGCCGACAAAATGCTGTTAACACTTCGTCACATCAATTCCAGTTCTCTGCGGGAAAAAATCACCTTAATATTTCTGGCAGGCAACACGAAAGGCACATCCCAAAATACAGAAGCAAAAAAATAGGAAGATAGAAGGCAACTGCCATTGCAGGATGGAGCCGCTGTTTTTCTGCTGAATTCCTAATTGTCTTGATTATTATGGCCCACCATCAATTTGAGGACCGAAACGTTGGGGAGATAATTGCGTCATTTGTATTTGGCTACTTTTGTCGATTGTGACTAAAACATAGAACAAAGCGAAAAGGGACAAGATGAAATGTATGCCCGTGAAATGTGAACGAACCGTAATTTTTTACAACTGGAAGAAATTCATAAGTTTTATGCGAAAGGTTTTTGGATTTAAGCGAATTTTCTGGGGAATATAAAGCTAATTTGTATCTTTTTTTTCCTTTGTGGAAAAGAAATGGCAAAATATGAACACGCCATGAACTCATTCTCATTCGTAGCAAACTTTTCACCAGTACAGTGACCCAAATATAATCGGCATGCTCAGCACAATGATAAAAAAAAAGCTGTAGAAAACTGCAACAACGGCAGCAAATCACCATAATTATTCTCATGTATTTTTCTGCATTATTTAAATGCAACCCCGGCGACGACAAGTCATCCCCCGTGGTATACAAAAACCGAAGCGAGCACACACAAAAAACCATCGAACAACAAAAGCAATGCTGCGGAAATCATGTCGCAACATTCAGCTCCATTACGTTCACCAAATGAAGTATGCAACCATGCAACCGGGTGTTTATGTACGACGAGATGCTGCTGCTATTTTCGCAATTCATTTCCAAAGATATTCGCGCTTTTCACCTGGAACGGGAAAGGAAAAGCGGAGGGAATGGAAGTAGAAAAATCGATAGAAAGAAAGACTTGGACCCGGAGCAGAGCAGTATATGTATATGGCTTAACACAATGTGGTGCAACATCGGCCCAACTATGGCACCTGGAGGAACTCGAGTGCGGCTTGCTAGGTGCCTAGGTTCCCGTCGCATTTCCTTCAGCAGGATCCGAAGCAGTAGAGGTTTTTTGGGCCCTAAGGATCAACGGCAGCTGCAGCGGAGGAGTCGACCAAGATGCACATGATAAAAATGTAAAATTCATCTTTTACCACACACATTGCTTCTTTCCATCTACGTTGCTTCAGGGAACATACCTGAAATTGTTTATCCTCAACCATAATTGAGTTTATCGACATGGGGCCGCTTCAATTTGGATTTTATTGTTTGTAACAATTCGTTGACAGTCTGAGCGTGATTCGAACAAAATTTTCAAGATTGCAACTCCTCGAACTGCAAGAATTTCTTCAGATTTCTTTGACAGAAAATGAATAATACACATATACATATAACGTGAACAACATTGAATATATTGATATATAGTAAGCTTTGTTCTATAACACTCATAGCAAAAGAACTTTGGTACTTTTATAGCAAGCGTAAAATATTTTTACCAGTTTGGTTGGTTTCCCATCGTAAACATTTATGATGCTTAGTTAGGTCTAGACTGGCAACGTCTGGCTCTACCAACTCCTAGCTAAATCCGTAAGATGCATAGTTGGGTGCAGGTTGGAGTATACAATAGACAACTATTGCGCTAGGTATGAAGGTATAGCCACACCAAGTGGATACCGCATATTTTTCATTTAAAATTAAATGCAAAGGCATATTAGACTCCGAATCTTAGACCTTGTAAAATTTCTAGATTGACCTGTTCTGATATAATGTCTTATGTAAACTTCCAATAAATCAATCGAAGCTGGTTTATCAGCATAGACGTATGGCATGTATGAGAGATCACGGTTACCAAAGTCTTTTACTCAAATTTTTATTTCATTGCGACTATCTATATTTTCTCCAATCACTGCAATTCAAAAAGGAGCCAATTCCGCAAATATTGCAAACATTTGCACTATAAAATCCCAGACGATGTCTATGATGATTTTTCATAAGACTCAAATTGTCTTTTCAATAAATCGATTGTTTCTGTCACTGTATGGCAAGGTCCATAAAATTCACGAAGCGTTCTTTTTCGTTCGTTTTTATAACTGAGTCCGGATTTCGGAAATAAATTTCCACGATGTGAAATCGTTGTTGCCGTTTATTTCTTATCTTTCTATGACTATGATCAACTAAAAATTATCCTCCAGCTGTACGGAAAGTAATTCCGATTAAGGATATATGACTCAATGAGAAATATTTTTAAAAGGAATTATGCTTATAAACAAGGACACAATGATAAAATGCATTAATAACTTAATTTGTAAGTTAAATGGACTGGGTAAAGGTTCTGCAAACTAGAAAAGGTTGTCTTCGAATAAGAAGATGTGGAAACTAATCAACTTTTACGTTCCTTTAAACCATCCTTAAATTTGTAAGTGTGGCAGGCCAGATTCGTTCTAAATAGTTGCCGCAAAACAGTATGTTTGGTTATTATTGTTATTAGTTTTAAATCCAGTTTATTTTATTTCACTTTTATGTTTTTCCTTGTTTTGGTAAATAAATAACAGTGAAAACGAATGCATCTTTGATTATGGCATCCCTTTTTAAATTTTTATAAATTACAGCTTTTTCATTAAACGGACATTGGACTTGTTTATGAGCTTGATACGTACCATAACTCTGCCAATTTATCACTGTCAAATTAGCATTCGTTTTTTTACATTCTAAGCATTTCTGACAAAATATGTACTATCATATTATTTAACGCCAATTTATAACCATTTGAATCATTTTCGAGCACTAATAAAACTGCCATTTGTTCGCATATTCCAATTCTGATTGCTAAATTTATATTTTTCAGCTGTAGTAACCAGCTCTTCTACTCTAACCAGATTTTATGTGTACAAATTTAATACAACTTTTAGCTCTGCCAAATTTTTGCACGTAAACAGCACCATTGACACTTACAACAAGTCACAGCTCATTTGACAGTCATTCCTATCGAAAATCCGGCGCCTCTAAAAAGCCACCCTTTAATAGGGGCAGAATGTAGAACTTCTTAAACGCACTCGAGTGGACATCGCTAGGCTACTGAAGTGCACACAAGCCACTGGCGGCTTGTAGGGTATCATGAAGCTAAACTGGGAATGCCCTTCAACGACACTGTTGAAAATGCAAGACCCAAACAAGAAGCAGTCGTTTTCTAATTGTTTGAGCAATTGGTCTGTCTGGTAACTATAAAGTTTTTACTTGCGGGTAAAATTTTTACCCGAAAGTGTCTGTTAACCTCACGGAGGGGAAAAAGTGAGCTCTTGACAGCACTTCCCCTCTTACACAATTTTTACCAGATTTACCCACGCTGCGGAGACCGAGTAAATTTGGGTAAAATCACCGATTGCTTGTCGCTGTGTAATCTGTCATTTGTGTGTTTCAATTTTGCGTTGCGATTCAGATAGAAGAAGAAGTTATTGAAAAATAAATAAAATACAGATTTCAAAATCTTCGAAAATATTAAATAAATCCATAAGTTTTCCTTCTAACATCTTGATCACGTTTGACATTTTACATACACAAGTAAGATTTACCCAATTTTTACTTGAAGTCGTCTGGTAACTTTTGACGTTTATCCCCACTACCATATGAAACTTTTTACCAGATTTTTACTCAAGAAATTTTTACCCAAAAGTTACCAGACAGACCTACTTGCTAAAGCTAGATATCGGGCGCTGGGCACAGACGACTTCAGGGAGATATCCAAAACTAGGATTGATAAAATTGTTCAATTTTTCAACCACAAAGGTTTGGGTCTGAGTTGTAGAACTCTTTAATACTCATTAACATTCGTACATTGGGGTATAAAAATGATAGTTTGTAGGATCGCCACTTAAATCAACCATTATCAATCATCAAAAATTACTGCGGATTGTTACTTGGTAAACTTCCTAATTGCATTGGACTATTATGGTTTCCTAATTGCGAAATGTATGGGAAAATCGACGAGCTTTTGTGGAAAACTACATTAAAGGTATTTTCCAAAGATGTATCGATAAACTAATTAGAGTAATTATTATATAGGATATTTTGGTTTGAATTTAATTTAGTTGCAACATTCTATCAACAGTCAGGGCGCTTTCGAGGAATCTGCATCATTTCCTTCGCAGGAACAACATGAGCCCAAATTTCAGAAATTCCTTGAGTCCCTCGGTCTGATGGTCCAACGCCAGTGTTAATAGTCCAACACCAGAATGCACATGCAATGACCCAACCATGCGATCCGGGTATCACTCCAGGAATTTAATTTTGCATTCTCGCCTCAGCTTTTAGCTCTGCCAAAGCTTAAGTAGCAAAACGAAAAATCTCTATTACAACATGCACATTTCATATGAAAGCTAAAGATCAACAACTTCCAGGAGTTGCAGTCCACTCTAATTTTTTGTTACTTCTTAAAAACCCGTGCCCGAGGTCCGTGTTGTCGATCCGCTTCAGAAATGAACTCGGACGGCAATGTCAAGTACAGGGTCATGTAGGGGAGGATGTCCATTGTCGGGACCCTGTGCCTCTTCCAGCAGGATAACTGGATAAGTGGAAGCAAAATAAAAAGGAGAATTGATGCAGTATACTTCGGGTGCAGTCTGTGAAAAAAAACCCTAGAACTTTGTGGACACACGAGCTCATATGATCCAGGACTTAGGAAGGGCAGAGCATCCATCCACCCGGATGTGGAGTGCCTGGACGAGTGGGAGAAGAAGCAAAAAAGTGGGAGTAAGAGAAAAAAAATGCAACGGACGGTCGGTAGACGGCGGGCGGCCTGCATTGATGAGGACCCTTTCGATGACCCTTTAATGGTATGCAAACACTCACCAGAAGTACTCGAAATGTTGAGTTGCGTTGAACAGAGGGCGCCTGATTAATTGTCGAAATATGGAATAATCCCCCTCCCGTATTTTATGATGCCTGTGTTGAAGGGATCTCTTCGTTTTGGGCTTTTTCGAATTTCTGAGTTCTGGAGGTTTGACGGATTTTCGTTGAACGGTCGAGTTAACTCAAAGAGCACAGGAAATTTAACCAGCTTGCCCCATACGATACCGGAAAGTATAATATACCCCTTTCCCTCTACCGGAAGTTGTGTTGTGCATTTCATATACTCGAATAATACATAAGCACACGGCGGACCCTTTGAGCATGTTTGTTATTATTTGAGCTTAATTAGTTGTATTTTATGGGATTAGGAAAGGTTTATGTTTGGTACAGTGCATATGTATACATTTTCCTACAGACTTCAATCCATAGTATAAAAGGAAGAAATTAAAGGTATATGAGCTCTTTAGTATACAATAAAGTTTCGTCAAAACGAAAACTTTTTAGAAATCATATTGCTGAAAAGAGTTATTCATGTAGAAAATCCATTATTATGGTTAGCAAGCAATTTTGCTGAACATATTTTTATGCACGTCTTGATACAACAGAAAACTGTTTTAGTACATAGATTCAGTCAGAACGTATAGACAGCAATCCCTCAACAACTGAGAAATACTTATAACAATAAACTTTGGAAATATTCTCAACTTTTTTTTTTACAGAGAACATATCAGATTAGGGGGCAAAAATAATCCTATGTATTGTTTTACTTTGCTTATTCTACCTCTAAAGAATTACCAGACCAGAAAATCTGGATGCATAAGCGTTATAGATGATAACACTTTAGAAAGAACTGATATATTAAGCCATGATCCTTACATACACTTGAAAAATTATAATGTTTGATATAAGATAATTCAGTGTCATCAAAAATATTAAAGGCTATTTTTGACTATCTCTTTTTCTGTTATTATTTGAATTCCTTCGAAATTATAATGAAAAGACCTCTAGATCTTTCGTTGACATCTGATTTTTTACAAGAACTATGTCGAAAATAACGTTTTCGGTTTTTGGTCTTCTACAAAAGTCTTTCAAAAAAATTTCGTCTTTTAATTTTTATTATTTATTAAGAGAAAATTTACTATTTTTCACCGATGATTCTTTGAATTTTGTTTTAATAATGTGTGTATGTTTTTTATTATTCCTTTAAGTAATTTCGATTTGGTGTCGAATGTTTTACAATAGAAAAACCATATAAAAAATTATATCTTTTCCATTCAATGGTAATAACAGCAACCTTTTTGAATATCTAGTAAAAATTTCATGTCAAACTATACAATTATTTACCAGCTAAAGCTGTCTAAAGTCTCTAAACTACGGAGTTTTTAGGAATATTTATTTGGAATTTTGACGTTATATTTTTCAATATATAAATTACTATATTAAATTCTGTACAACGATCTATAGGAAAAAAAAAAATAATTTATATATTCTCATAGGAATACCTTTCATTTACATAAGTCCAAGATTGAAAAATTTGCATTAAACTTTTAATAAATGTATCTAGAGGCTTTGTAGAGTATAATCTTCCGTGTAAACATGAAAATTAATTCAACACGGCAAATAACTGTATTAGAATTTTAACCTTAAGGGGACCTTTACTTTCAAAATCGGGAAAAAACCCACTTTTTAAAAGTTTTTTTTTGAAAAGACTATTATATTTATGATCCTGAAACCTTTTGTATATTATTGGTAAGATTATGAATAATATAAAAAGAATTTTTAAATGCAACTTTAGTTTATTTTAATGCCTGCAGATGGCGTCAACCAAAAGGCACTTTTAAAACGGCCCCATTTCTCCAGGACTTCCTGTAACTGATAGATTAAAAATTTTTAGTGGATTGTGTTCATAAGACACAAAGCTAGTGCCTAAACCTAAAAAACCTTTTATTTTTAATGAATATATCATTTTATACACATTTTTCTAAAAAAGTTACAAAATGACTATAAGTTAAGGGTAAACTAACCTCCGCATAAAAAAGTGGGGGGGTAAAATAATATTTTTAAAGGTTTAGCTTCTAGTATATTTGATAACGAATCGAATGGCGTTTGGTTTGTTAAAATCGGTTGAATAGTTTTTGAGATACAGATGGGGCCATTTTCAAAAATGTGATTTCGAGAAAAACGCTTTCAAAGTTTTTGTTATATAATTTTTACATATAAAACGCGTAGAGCTGCCGTTACAAATATAGGTATAACTGTTTTTCTTTTACGAATTTCTTGAAACGGTTTTAGGAGAGTGTTTGTGTGATGTTAAGAAGCATTTTTATGAAAAAAAAAAAATATTGATTTTTTTCCGATTTTGAAAGTAAAGGTCCCCTTAAAAGAATTTTATACTGCTTTCAATTCAATATATAACTTTTAAAAAAATGTTGACTAATTTTTGCAGATCAAGATTACGAATGTTAAATTTAATGCGATAGAAAATGCTGTGATGTGGTTTTGAGGTTATATTATTATGAATGTAAGTAATATTATCTCATTGTTAATAAATTTTTTTCTATAAAATTGTTTTGTAAATTAGGTACTACATATATAAAACTACTATCTAGAACTAAAAATTACTTTCTAGTGTTCCTACCTTGTTTCATAATATACATAAGAAACTAATAAATTATTTTTCACTATTTATTTAAGCAGTTTCATCAAAAAGCTGATTACATTCAATGTTTTATATGAACCATTAACGAAGCCGACTTTTAATCTGGCTTTTAGATAAATGGAAGTCAATAAAAGGGTAATTTAAATTGAACGAACGCGATATTGAAGTCAAGGGCTCGTTAAAACCATAATTGGTTCGGTGGTATGAAATGTGGAGGAAGTCAGTGTTTCTCAAGGTGCGTGCCGGCAACGAGATATTAAAAAGAGCCAATAACTCAGAAGAATTAATAGAACCCTGCAAGCAATCGAAACCCAAGACAGCTCTGGAGAGATTACGTCTATTCGCCAACGAGTCAAGCGAAATGAGCTTAAGTCTATCGAGATAGGGAGGCAAGACCTGATCATTCTCCCAAGGAAGACCACGAAGAGAGAACCGTATGAATCTACGTTGAATGGCCTCAATACGGTTAATATGGCATTCATAGAATGGACACCAGACCGGACTGGCATATTCTAGAACAGGTCTCACAAAAGTACAATACAGTAGATGAGAGATGTAGGGATCATCGAACTCTTTAGACCATCTCTTGATGAATTCTAAAATTGAATTAGTTTTGATAGCAATTGTTTCGATATGATCCTCAAAAGAGAACGATGAGTTGAAAACAACTCCCAAATCTCTCACCTTAGTCAGTCTAGAAAGACACTGTCCATTAATTGAATAGTAAAAAAAAAGTGAATTCCTTTTACGGGAAAAAGTCATACACGTATACTTACTAACATTAAGTGGTAGATAATTAATAGCACACCATTTATGAAAGGCGTCTAAGTCAGAGTTTAAAGAATCACGATCACGATCGTCAGATATTATGCGAAAGAGTTTCGCATCGTCAGCATAACAGAGAATTCTCGAGTGGGTAGGGATAAAAGATAAGTCATTAATGTAAATGATAAACAACAAAGGTCCGAGGTGACTACCCTGAGGTACGCCAGATGTGTTATCAATTAAGTCAGAAAGTGCACCGCGAAAGCAAACGCGTTGAGAACGGCGAGATAAATAAGATGCAATCCAATCGACAAAACTGGCAGGAAATCCCAGGACAGACAACTTATATACAAGAATGCGGTGATTAATCCTATCAAAGGACTATATACATATTTATTAAGCAAAACCAAAAACATGTTTTGTTTAGCAAGGACCAGTAGAGCAGTTAGAAATAATAACTACAAAAAACCAAGCAGTTTCATAATCAGTAAACTTTAGCCCTTACTATATAGACAAAAATGAAAGAAAAATCACAGAATTGTATTTTATATTCAATTTGTTTTGTATAGTAAAAAACATTATTTACTATGAATGAAAACGATGCTTTTGAAAATTTTAAGTCGGTTATTACGCCACTTGGACAATTTAGTTGAGCCTAGTGAGGAGTTCAAGAAAAAAAGTTTCATATTTAATTGTGTTTAGTATACGTCTGAACTATGGTATGTAATTTCGTAAAATATATGAATTTCGGTTTGAAAATTTACCAAAATATTTTTTTAAAGTATATTCTTCCTGAATATTTAAGGTTTCTTTATTACGCCAAGAACACGAAAATATCGCTGCAGACCACACTGGCCCTCATATTTCACGCTCATTACTTAGCAACCTTGAGGTGTCTTTCAATTTGCTTTCGCCCAATTCCTGTTTTTTCCCATTTTTTCTAAGAAATTCCGATTAAGCATTTTATAAGGCATTGAGTATTTTTGTGAACATCATTAATATTCTTAATGTGTCCCTTAAAGATCGATTTTAGTCACGCACCCACCACAAAACCACCTGGCCCCGCACCTTCGACTTCATTCTAGAATCTAGGGAAAAGTATGTACCAAATTTCATCTTAAAATCAAATTTTAAAGCTGGAATATTTAATTTTGGCCAGAGCTGGAGCCTTTGTGTGCGTCCACTAAGTGAGCAAAATGTGGGTCGCATTGGAACATGGGCATTAGTCCTGTTTCCGGTGGTGTCCTTTCGAGAAACGCTTTTAATTTCGAATTGGGGAATGGGGAATATATACTTTTAAAATTCAAATAAAAGTGTTTGCCATCCAGGTGGCGAATGGACGGCGACGGTGACGGCGGCGGCGGCCGCCTTTTCTCTGCCATTCCCCAAGGACGGCGACTATTATAAAATCCGCAGATGGCCGTGTTTCACGTTGTAAAAAGAAAAACCCTAGAAAATTGTGCTGCTGCTAGATTTACTGAATCGGAAAATCCGGTATAGCAGTGTGGGGGGAAGGCGGGGTAGGAAATTTTCTGCTCTACTAACGCTGCAGGGTTTGAGGGGTAAATAGGGGAGGGACATATTAAAATGCTCGACGCATTTTCTGTTACCTTTCACGGCCTGTCTTTCTGTCTCTCTGGAGCCTTTTATTCTACGCCCCCCGGCCCATTCCCCCGACTCCCCCTTTTGTGACCGTAATTCGTTGAGGCTTCCTGTGCGACATGCAAAGACATTCTATAAAGCCAGCTTGGCGTAGAAATTCTATTCTATGGTAAAGTAACCTTTCATTATACACAGACTGAAATATTAGAGAATTTACAATCGCAACCAGCTAGTTAGGGCCACTCTCGCCGTCGTCGTCGCCGCCGGGCCCCGACCCCTGGTGGCGCTAGTGTTTCGCTCCGCCCTTGTGACCCGGCACGACCAGAAGCAGAGTGTCGTGTTTATGGCGATAAGCTAACATTATTAGCTGAAAGAAAGCCATCTTCGTCTCGGTAGTCTCGTTAAGTCTGGACGCCTTCGCTCCTGATGACTTTATGATTTTCTGACGACTTCTCCGACAATAAATCGGACGGGCGGGCGGTCGGTCGGTCGGTCGGTCCCAACGACAACGCTCAACGAGGCTCTTGAGCTGATGCTGCGGGTGTTGCTATTTTCTTTATATGTATGTATATATATATATATATATATAGAGTTTATGTATATTTTTTAAAACGGTTTAATGCCTCTGGGGGTGACAACTGACAGCAAGCTGATGATGAGGGCATGTCACAGTACGGCCGGTGGTACCCTGTAAAAAAGCTCAGGGAGCAGCTGCCCCCGACCATCCCGCCGGACGCGATCCCGACGCTTTAATAAATGTTGTGTCACCCCGGGAATTCAGCGTGCTTGTTAAGGGATGGCTATCTTCTTCATTTTTTTTTTTTTTTTTTTTTTTATAATGTCCGACATAGAACTTAGGGGTTGGCCCCGGGTGCCCTATGGGCGAAATTTATGTGGGCGCATTACAAGGTCTCAGCTTTCGGTGGACAACTTCATCAATCAGTTTACCGAGAAGCACAGAGTAAAAAAAAAAAACAAGAAAAAAGAAATATTAATTTCTTCGGCTGGATTTGTGCTAGGGATCGATGGGATTTACGGCAGGATCTTGTCCCTTGGCCATGATACGCCTATTCCTTTCAAGAATTTTAATCACGGCCCGATTTCAAGGCTCGAGATTTTCGACAACGTTTCGGTCACCGCAAATTGCTGTTGGTTTCTGATTTTGATGCCGAGATTTAGAGAGAGAGAGAGAGAGTACGATAAAACACCACATCAGATTTAATAAAATTCCTTTTGGATATATCCACAGCTAGGCTGGGTCCTCCCCTAAAATGGGGCGTTTTTCTGGCCTCAGGGATAGTGTTGGCCTCGGCTCCATATGCTCTGGTATCATAGTTGATTGGCAAAGTATCTAAAGTAATTAATCATCCTCCTCGGGGGTCGAATAAGAAATTCTGGAGACTATGTGGATTGGCCAGAGAAAAGCGGTCGGTGGTGGCCCGGAAGGGAACTCAGCTCTAACCAATGTCATAAGAAACATCTGTGAGACCCATTTAAGCCTCAGAATTTACCAAATCGTCCGTCCTCCGGCTCCGTAATGAATGCAGTGGCCACATCTCGATAAATCTTTGGGACCTGCTCCTCGGCCCCTCGCCCCTGGACACTATCGGTGAGCTTCGGAACCACAGAGGCATGCACTATTTTAAAAGGTGTCACTTCCTGGCCGCTACACTCCCAAAATCAGGCACATACAGGTTAATAAGTTTTTGAGACGTGGACCTCGAATTGAGCGTCGTCCCTTAATTATGTATATACAATTCCCTTTTCCTTATTCCTCTCTCGATAGGTGGTCTAACATTGATCGTTTTGTGTACAGAAGACTCCAAGGTCCAACACACTCCAGCACCCGTCATATTCGAGGAATTGACCATTCTATCCAGATTCCATCCCGGATCCGTTTAAGACTGAAATTGCCCTATTCAAACCGAAGCTCTTCGGTGGTGCATAACAAGAAACTAATCAGCTACCGCACAATTATGCATACTTATAGGCTGCTTTTTGACTCTAAAGGACATTACGTCACCATGTCTGCTTCGGTTTGTGTCCTGGATCAATTGTTATCCGGCTCTAGGTGGTTAATTATGCAAAAACGAGCCAAAAGGGATGGTTCCGACGTTCTTCTTGCGAGACGCCATATAAAATAAGAACGTCGTCGGATGTGCACGTTAATTTGGGCGGAAGGGATTCCAGGAATCGTCCTGCCTGGCAATTTATCGACCATTTGTAGGCAGAGGACGTTCCCGGTAACTCGAAGGTGTGTTGTGGCTGTGGGATGTGAGACGTTTTCCGAGAATTATAGGATCTTGCCGCTGACGTGAGCATCCTGTATCCATCCTTTATACAGCTATTATACGAAAAACAGTAGCGAAGCGGGAGAGATTGCGGTGAGTAATTTTGGGTTCGTAACTGGAAAAAAAGATGTTAGGCTTCAGGAGAAATTAAGTTAAGAGGTTTTTGTGAAATCAAGTAAGATATGTGTAGACTTACGTATTTGACAGCATAGGGTCAATGAACGGAAGTCTCGCCAAAATTTGGGTAAATCAGTGAATCACCGGTTTTTATTAAAATTGTGACTTTTACGTAGGAATAACATAAAAGAAAGTCAATACGTCACATCAAATGCGCCTTTTTTTATGTGTCATCGATGTAATTAAATTGAATTTTTACAATTTTATGAAATTTTGGTGGAAAAATCGCATTAAATTTGACGTTTACACAAGTATTTGATTATTATTATATACAAAACTAAGGTTGTTGTGCGGGCCAAATTTATGGTCAGTGCTTCTGAGGACGAAAAATTATTTTTAGGAAGCACTGTACGCAATTTGAAAGGGTGAGAAAGGGATATTGTCACTTTTGACATTGCTTTGTTTCAAAATATGTTCTATGTTTTCTTTATTCAAAGGTGTATACAATCTACTTTAAAATAGCTATAAGGTCGTAAATGACGGATCTTTTAAACTTGAATACTTATTTGGAAAAACCATCAACTCTATTGCGATTGTCGATTGGATGACCATTCGACTGCTGTCGTTCGAAACGATAAAATTTTGTTTGGTATTGTGTAAGCGTTTGTGACCGTCAGTCGTCGTTCATGTAAAACATCATCGATAACAAGCGTCTGTCAAATCGACACTTAGCAATCACAATCGACATTCACAATACCAAACTTCACAATCGACGAACGATAATCGATAAGCATCGTTTATCGACTGTTTTTCGACAATCACAATAGGTCCGCATGCTTTTATTTTTTTTATTTGTATTAAATAAACATACTTTGTTGTAAAGAAAATTAAAAATAGGATTCGAAACGATAAGGTCGGAAAAAAAATTGTTTTATCCAGTAGTAACTAAAAAATTGCCCATACCACATAAATCGAACCGGGTCACATATCCTTTGATAATCGACTTTTAGCAGGAGTAATTGGAAATTTGCTATTGCAATGAGGCAATATATTAAAATACCGATATTACACGTGCACGATTTGGAGCCAACAAACTTTTGAGATACTACTCCATAAAACCCTATATAATTTACAATGGCCAATTTAACTAAATGGATTAAATATTTATCAGTATTTTGAGACAATCGGTTGTTCTGAATTTATTTTTTTTCTATTTATATTATTTACAATGCACTTTCTACTCATAGTTCATGAAAAACTGCCTTTTCTTATTTTCGCATAGATATTTTGTGTTAATTTGTCAAAAGAATGCCATTTTTATACAGAAAAAAAAATTAAATTGTGATTTTATCTAAACACAAGTAGATGATTTTTTTTTTTTTTTGAAAAAATTGTTTAAAAATCTACTTGATATTTTGCATATATTAAATGGTTTTTCAATTGAATGTTTCATCTAATAATAGATGATAGTCACACCTATAATAACACCCATAAGTGTGAATATTTTAATTTAAAAGAAATCCTTTATTTCTTTGATTCTCAGTAAATAATATAAAATTAAACAATAATTTAAAAAATATATAAACTAAACCAAAAACAACAACATGTCCTTAATCTAGGTTAGTTAAATTTCTAAAATAAAGTCACAGCAAGCTCAAGTTTGTGTCTGTTTGTGTTTTTGATTGTTCATAATATATGTTTGTGTTATCGTGCATCAATAGTCCAATCAAAATAGCTAAAAAAAATTACCAAACCTCGGCAAAATTCCGATGGAGCTGAAAATTTATAAAGTTTTTTAAATCAGCATTCTAAATGAAATATCAAAATATGTCTGTCTTCCGCCAACATCTGCTGTTGCTTGTCAGCATTAACATATATCGATTCTACTATCAAGTCCTATAAATCATACCCCATATGACATACCTTAACTTACCCCCTCTTTAATTCTTATATGAATATTTTAAAGTGTTAACTAATCCATAATATGTGGATTCAGAAGATGTATTCTTATCCCAAATTTTAAGTTTCTACATTAGACATGGACAGACGGACGGACATGCATGTTATCTTATAAGGGTTATGTTTTTGTTCCGTTGGAAGTAAGGAACACTAAAAATAAGAATTGTAATCCTCTTTGAAAAGAAACTTTTTTATTAGAAGTTTGGCGGTTTTTCTCTCTCTTAAATTTTATACGACTCCTATCTTAATTAGTGTTTTAGAATTTGCTATTATGTAATTAATTAAATTGACTAATTAGGCTTAAAATAGTAGCATTTCTGAATGAGTGAATAAGAGTATTGACAGTATTAATCGTTTAGTTCCAGACACTTAATTCTCTTATTCTTCGAATGAAACAGAAGCATCTGCTTAGAAGTTAAGAGCATATAATTAACTTTGAAGAACTATACGCCATTGCTGCGTCGTCTATTCAGACTACAGCAATTATGGAACTTTCAACTGAAATTGTATTGATGTCAGAATGAATATTAATTAAGAACATTTCTTCGTATAATCGAGACATTTTAAAGTACCTTTAACGACAGTGTCACAGCACTTTGACACTCAGGAATTTTGGCAATTTCATCAAACGAAATGTACTTAATGATTTTAATGATTTCAGCTTGCCCAGACCGCTTCAAGGTAAACTAAAAGATGTCGTCCCTAAGGTGCAAAGATTTTTATTTAATTCTGTATACCTTCTACCTAAAGGTAAAGTGGACTTAAATTTCGCCAGACAGAGGGGTAGGGCCCTTTTCAAAAGGTATTTGGAAGTTTAAGGCTCGGTGGTGGTCTTTGGAGACGACCATAAATGCAACCTTGAGCCATATCAATATCAAGCAGGAGTGACTCCTCCAGTCAGTTGCTTCAATTAGATGTAAAGAGAAGGGGCATGGGATCAAAAACATAGACGTTCTCCTTTAGGTTCGTCAAAGGCAGCCCGGGAAAACGAGAAAATTGGGTGGATCAAGCGAGTCCAGGCGAACCCGAGGGAACCTGGCCAAGTCGAAGTATATAGTATAGTACATATAGTATCATAGTTAGTTCAGAGCAGAAAGGTAAAAACACTGATTGGAAGGTTTTCTGGGAACAAAGTAGCAGAAGTGAAGCGAATTGACTAGGGTCTGGGCATCTGCGGGGGAGGGCCGGGGGGACTAGGCGCTCTGGTGTACTTGCAAGGGCCGAAGGAGCGCTTCACGTCAAAGGTCTTGTTTTTTCCTACTTGCTTGTTTTGTTGCTGTAAATTGGATGTTTGTAGCCATGTTAGGCCGGTATCACACCACTTAACCTTTCTTGAGTTCTGTTCCTTCACAAAGTGAGGTCTATTCTGTGGGAGTGCGGGGGAGAGAGGAGGGGGATATACCAGGCCTAACAGAGGAGGAATGGGAATGAAACGCGCCCAGGGGGACTTGCCGTGTGTTTGATGATAAGGAATGTATCCCTGGGGAACGATTTAATTGCCTGCAATGTTTGCGTGCTACTATCTCGCCACCCTCTCCGTGCTGTCGTTTTCGGTACACCAGACTCAGCTAGTTTCCAGGATTCGCCCGCCCTCGAACAGCTCCTCCGCCCTCCTTCGAGCCTCTTCAGCAGAAGTCCTAACAAGCCCGGCTAGCACTAGACGAGATGAGAAACTGGAGAGGAGGCACGAGGAGCCCGAAACGTGATATGTTTGCGAGGCGATATCGCGCTGTATTATTATAGTTGGCTTGTACGAACATTATGCGAAAATGTTCTGATAAAAGAAAGGATCTCACCGATGAGATGGGGGGCGGGCGGGGCGTTCTGCCGAAAATTGTGTGGCCATGAATTCGGTAGTTTCGTGCCACTGTACCGCCAGGATAATTCGCTCCAGCAAGAGCCCGGTGAGACTTTCTATAAATTTTAAATTTCACCGAGAGCACCAACAAAATCTGATTTTTTAGCTATTTCTCGTGCTAGAAATGAAGTGTACTATCGAACTAGGTCGCGCGTCTGGCATCCAGGTGTTTGTTTTCGTTTAATTTGAGAAAAGAAAAACGGTCATTTTCGAGGTATATCCAATTATTATTTTTTCTTTATCGTAACCAGAGATAAGAGTTTTCGCATTTGAAAGCTAACGATGAGAAATACTCGTATAATGCACACATACAAACCTATAAGAGCCATATTCAGAGTGTCAAGTATCAAGGTGAAAGTATAAAACTTAGAAATGATACCAGAGCATAAAGCTACAAGTATCAAACTAAATTAACAACGTGACTGACATACGTATACTAAAATTCTGTTTCCAGCTTAAATTTTATTCATGTAGAATTAATGTAATACCATATACACCAACAAGCATAGTTTCTTTCAACAATTCAAACGATGTTTCTTTTATTTAAATTTTAGCGATTTCAAAGTTTGACAGATTCAGAAATATAAAATTGGCCAATTTAATATTTGACCTATGAAGACACGTCAAATTTATGGGTACTCAATTTCTTCCTTGAATTAATTATATATTTCAAAGTTATCTCTTAAGATTTATGCCAAATTTTATTAAGTTTCAAAATTACGACATATTCAAAAACCTTTTTCATTTATAACAAATGTCACCACAAATTTTTGCAAACGAAAAAGAGATACATCATATTTTTAAAAGAATGTTTTCCATAGATAAATACAAAAAGGGGTTTTAAAAAAAGTAGGGTTATAAAGTGAAAAAGACCGTATTTAAGCCATTTTTGAAGAATCATGAAAAATTAACAGATTGTTATAGGGAGCTTGTAAAGAGGTTTGGTCCTCACAAAATAAAATCAGCGATACTGAAGGTAGGTTTACCTTATGAGTTTCTCTTAAGGGTCTTATGAGGCAAACCTAATGCATTTATAACCTTACAATGAAATAGGCAATCCCACCATTTGCCTTATGGGGGTTCGATTAAGCAAACATCAAATATACACCTAGGTTCATACATCTCAAATGTGCTAGTTTGTTATATTCTAGAATTTGTTTCAACCCGAAAACCCCTTTATGGATCCACCATCTTGAAGTTCCAAATCTTAATATAATTCGAAATTAGTGACCTCAGACCTCGCCATATTGGATCCGCCATTTTGAATTTCTAAATTTGCACAGCGGATTAGAAATCAACATTCCGCAAAACCCCTATGTACCAATTTTCATGAAAAATGTTTAAATCGGGTAGCAATTATTTTGCCTCACATGCGGCATTCATAATGATAATGATGCGCGAGTAAGGCAAGGCGTTGTATACCCTTCGTGCGCCTTATATGGCAGCTTCATGGGACCCACACGAGGCAGTATGGCTAGCCTGATAGGGACCCTAGCTGTACCCCTCCAAAATTCTAGTCGGGTATATATCACTTGTTCCGTTGGAGAAAAAAACATAAAATTTGTTAATTACTCTAATAACAATGATGTAAATGTTTAAACGTTTTTGTTGTCCAGTATTGTTATTGTTGGGCAGATAGAGAGTACGCCTGGGGGAAGTTTTGTTGACGTGAAAATGCTCATATTACTGCTTAACCAATCTTTCATTTAATCTCCTTTATAAAAAAAAATTGCTTTCTTTAAATCTTTGTTGTGTTGTCTCAAGTCAAAAAAGTCATTTTGTATTTAAATGTTTAATTTTTTAATTTTTTTCATTGTACCTAACTTTTCGGGACAAGTAATGAGTTATAACATAATTTGTTTTATTTTCAAAACATCAAATATTAAAAACAAAGAGTCAAAGTCCTTTCCCAACAACAAATCTTACATTCTACTTTCAGTATTTTGCTATATCTATATAAATATGGTAAGACTAAATAAAAGCTGTAGCTAAAATAACCTCTCGAGAGAAAATATGCAAAGGGACCTGGGAAGAATTATGGGAATTCTTTTATATCCTTAAAAGCCTCGCCCGTTTGAGTTGAGCACCTTTCCAAATTCCTTTCGTACCGCTCGGAAAACTTTCATAAAACCGCATAAGGTCTTTTCAAAAAAAAAAATCCACCACAAATGCTGCAAATGATCCCACAATCAGGTTAAAGTCGAAATCCCTGTTGGCCACCCTTCGTCGAATAAAAGCCAATCCAAATTTGTCGTTTTCGCCCGAATGTGCCCCGTATTTTCGTATAGAAGCCCTTCAGGCAGATAAATAAAAGATTTGTCTAGTTAATTTCAAGCATACACATAACAAATCTAACAAAATCCGGACACCGAACAGAAATTAGTCGAGGACGCCTTCCAGAATTTGTATGTCTCATAACATCCAACCGGCCGCCGCTGGGTGTAAATTCATACGCCTCGCTATAAGTAGTCACATATGAGGCAAAATTTAGCGCGTTGCATGCTGGCTGAATATAGGCCCGGCTTGCTGCTCGGATTATAAGAGATAAAGGATATAAGCCTTAATTTTCTCGTAAGCTTGCATATTTGCATACAGCGCTGTGAAAATCTCTCATCCTTTGCATTTTCCGGATCGAGGGTGACTCTTAGCTGAAATATGTGAGTGCAGTTGTGTTGCAGCATGCCAGCGCTTTAATTAGAAGCTCTGAAAATTGTCGCCGTGAGGGTGGTGGTGGTGCCAGCCGCATTTAAGCGGCGACTCCGTTAATGATAAGAAAATAAACGAGCGCCCTCGAGGTGACTGCCCTTGTAAGAGGCCCCTTTGGGCGGCTGCTGGACCACTTGTCCGTGCAGCATAAGGTGAGACACAAACTTTAGAACCCTTCTGCTACCCCTTGTTTCTTTTGAGAAGTCCCTCGCTGAACTCACTGCTGCTCGGACCGGTCCAATTGGCGCCGAATTTATACTGCAGTTGAACAAGAGTTCAAAATTATGACCAGTCGCCTGCCTTTTCTGCCCAAAAAGTTCGCCTAATTTCCCAGCCTTTGTTATATATTATATCAACCGCCCTTTTGGGTAGCCATACCCCCCTCCTCCCTTTCTCCCTTCCCCCGTTCCAGCTAGTGGACATTCGTTAATTGTTTCCTTCTCGTAGGAAAGTTGGCATACAACTTCGATAGTTTTTGGAGAGCCTCTCCTTTTACCCGTGCCCTCTGCAGAAAGAGTATTTGTTGGGACTGGGGAGGAGGCCCTTCTCGAAACTACTGCAAGGGGCACTTTTAGAGTCCCAAGTGCCGACAAGTTTTTCCTGTTGACGACAGAAGTTGCCAACACAAAAAAAAGTGAATGGGGCGCGTAAAAAAAGATTTTTCGAAAATTTACTGCCCCCTAGAACTACCACCATTCGGTGTTTATTGGCTGCGACATAAATCCTGTTCCGTTTGGAAGCGATTTAAATCCTGGAAAGCTCTTTTGGAACAGTGAGCCAAAAAAAAAGGGGAACAATCCCAGACGAAAAAAAAAAAACTAGGAAAGAAAAAAAATTTGTCAACTTGAAGAAGAGAGGAAAAAAATGCAGAATATAAAAGATTACAAAAAGAAGAAAAAAACGAAAAACGAAGTCCTCAACTCGGAATGATTGATGAGGCAATTTCAATTCAAAGCTGCTAAGTGACGTTAATTGGAAAATATGATTGTCGGTGCTGCCAGTGCCCAGAGGACCGAGGATAATTTATTTATTTTTCGCGAAGGCACAACCGGCACAGGAGGGGAAAATTAGAGGCAATATACATCGAAAATGGGCGCCACCAGATAAAACTGATTTCTTTCGTGAAATTCAGTCGGGTTGAAGAAGAAGAAGCCATTTGAGAATTGCTTTTCCCGCCTTTTCGGTATAAGATGTTATAAGCGCTAAAACAGAACGCCCCAGGGATGGGGGTAATTAATTAATTATTTTTGAAGGCATAGCACAGCCCCTTAAAAACAGATTCGCCAATGGATCCTGCCGCAAGGGCGCTTGATTACCGAAAAAGCAATAAACAATATTCCAGGCGCTATTCTCGTTTTCTTCTTTAGTTCGGAATTGGTGATGGAACCTTTCTGCTTTGTTCTTTCTTAAATATATTGTTAATGAGCACCCAGACGAGATGGAATTTTGTAGGGTAAAAAGCATGAAATTGTTCAGCCATATAATTTTGAAGGTATCAAAGTTCTTGCGGAGCAAAACGATTCGAATATTTTAAGTAAACAAGTTGAAATGTGGAGAGATAGAATTTTGGGTACCTGTTGCCGTAAAAAGGTAGGACTAATACATAAATTTTAACCTCAACTCAACCGTAATTTATTTTCCTATCTTTTTCTCGGTATGTTTAACCTAATATATTTCTTCGAAAATTTTCTTGCATCAAAAAACTCTTGCTTAAGGGGGTAGTACACTTCTCTTTTTTGAAAAAATCGATTTTTTTTTATTTCATAAATGTGCTCTAATATATCACAGAAATGTTCTCCCAAAACCGTTTTGAGAAATTCGATATATAAAAAAAGTTATAGACACATTTGTAGCGGTGCCTTACGCTTATCGCACCTTAAAATGATCGAATAAAAACTTTAAACGCGTTTTTCTCAAAACCACGTTTTTTGACCTGGCCGACATGATTTTGAAAAAACTATTGGTCTGATCGGGCTCAAATTTTTATGGGATACTCTATACATGTGTAGTTCTCGTCCGAACTAGGATTTTGAAAATCGGTTAATGTTTAACCCTTTTTTTAAACAATTTTTTGCAAAAAAAACTGACCGAAAAATTAAAAAGTCCGCCATTTTCTTGTTTTTTTACCAAAATTTTTTATCCTAGTTCGAACGATAGCGACTGATCTATATTTTAATATGCACTTTGAATTGTTTGTTTAAGACGTTCTAGAGTCGAGATATCATGCCGGCCAGATTAAAAAGGGGTCACCTTCAGGCAGCCATATTAGGGCCCTATGCAGAAAAAAAAAAAAAAAAATTTTTTTTTAATATTCTTGAATATTAGTTGTATTATATATAAAAAGTTTGCAAGATCAAAATAAAGTTAACTATAAAAAAAAAAATCTTTAGAAAAAGGCCTTAAGAAGTGTACTACCCCCTTAAGTTTATCTTTGCTAAATTCTAAAAAAAAAAGATTCGCAATTAATCATATTGCTTTTATTCATTCTACCAAAAAAAAAAAAAACATGCTAACCCTTTCCGTGTTCTTCATCGAACGTATTTAACATTACCTGAATCTGAATGTATTTGTTGGAAGTAAATTAGAATTTTTATTGCGTCTATTACCTTCATTGTTCAGAAAGGGGCAGCTGCATTTAATAATTGTTATCACAAAAGTTAATAGAATATCCCATTTTAAAATATAGGCATACATACACTAAAAAAATAATAAAGTTGGTCAATTTTTAATTTAAAGTTAATCTACTATCGAATTTAGTAAAATATGGTTAGAACTTACTATTTTTTTGGTTAATTAGCAATTGTGAGGTTAATTTTCACGAAATTCCTTGTTTAAGAATAACTCAGTCGGATTTTAGAGTGAAATTTGGTAAATGATAGTTGTTTTGTACCGCCTTTCAAGTGATTTCAATTTTGAGTATAAAGTGATTTTTCAAAATTCCATGTCGATCGGTCAAAAAGAATAGTGGTCATCACTTTGAATGAGGCTAAATGTTAGTTAATATTCAAAATTAAACTACATCAAGATGTTGTAAGTTCAACAAGAAGTGGTAAGTAATTTTATTGTCCAAAATCATATATCAGAAGATTTAATATTTTTCGTTGTTCAAAAAAACAAATTATATTGTTT
The DNA here is from genome assembly GCA_949715965.1 of Dysmachus trigonus. Taxonomy (NCBI): domain Eukaryota; kingdom Metazoa; phylum Arthropoda; class Insecta; order Diptera; family Asilidae; genus Dysmachus; species Dysmachus trigonus. The sequence continues at coordinate 89,975,945 of OX454320.1, forward strand.
GGCTCATTTTGAACCTATGATTTTGGTTATTTTTACCAAAGTTATTCTTTCAATGCAGCAGAAATTTCATCGTGTATCCCATAATTAAATAAGAGAATTTATCACTTTGATACTTAAGAATTCAAATGACCCATAATACCAAAATAATGCGAAACCCCATTAATTTGACAGGATTTCTATTAAAAACCATTCGGTGTTCCGTAATGTGGTATCGCATAACTTTAATATGACAACACTTTAAACCAAAATTGAACAGTGAAACAATTTCCTGCTAGCAAGGAAGTATTCCGTTTGTCTTGTGTCGTATCATACGAATGATATGTAAATCCAACTCCTCACCCTCGTTCGACTTTCACCTATCCAAGTCAACCTTTAGGGAAATCCTGAAACATACCCTTAGTACTTAATTTTTTTATATGTCCTAGCGTTTAAGTTTGTATGGTAGTTTTTTGTATGTATGTATAGCTTGTACTAAGCTGAATAAATAAATAAATAAAGGAATTAAAAATAAAGTAAATTTAAAACAGGTGTGATTTTGTGACACGGGGACCTCATTAAACGTGTGGCTTTCAATTCAAATTAGTATGTGATGTTTATAGTTTTAGTATGATAACTTTTAAAAGTGCCACATTAGTTGAATGTATGTTTTATTTCCACTTTTTATTCCAGGTATTCTGGAAATATTCAACTTTTGTAATCCCGTACAAAAGCATCAAAAACCTACAATACATAAATAAAGTTGTTTTATCAATACAAGAAAAGAAGTTTAAGTAATTTATATTTCAAACAAAATGCCATGTATATTTTTTTAAATCGTCATGGTGGGTGTTTTTATATTTTCCACTATTTAATTGTCTCTAAAAAAGTAGAAAACTTGCGAGTATAAGCAACTTTCATAACTTTGCGTCACATAAGGATCAAATAATTTTCGGTACTGCAATTAAAAAAAGTTATCAAATACCAAAGCTTTCAAAGAGGCTATTGCAATTTATTAACCATTTTGGTACTGATACTGAATTAAGAGCAAATAATATGAATTTTTAGTTAACTTATTTTTGTGTTTTTTCTTCCGGTGGTGGTTCCTCTTCAGGAGCATCATTAGCACCTCTCCAGCCGAGCCACACCAGCAATGCCGTAGCAAAAGTTAAAAGTGCTATAGTGTCCAGAAGGTCGCCTGTTCCTTCGCAAGCCTTACCCTCAGTGAGCTGTACGATTAAATTGCCATTTGAATTCTTTAAATCTTCTAATGCAATGTCCATGGTATTTTTTAGGCTGAACCAATTTATGAAAGGATTTTATAATTTAATTAAAGGGCAAAATGTCTAAATTATACTGTCATGTATTAAAAAGCACTGCTCAATTTTTTGGTTAAGAAAAAGTACTAACTACAGCTGTTGACAGATATGCCAATGCCTATTTATCGCGTTTACAGCAAAATTATCCTAATTAAATCAATTTGGCAAAGTTATTCGATTTTCTGCTTTTATAAGTCAACATTTTTAAACTAAATTTGAGTGGTTTAAATGGTTTCTTCCGTATAAAAGTTGTAATAAATCGTAAACCTCTTCAATATTTATGTAATTACTTTTACCTAGGACCTATTCTCAAAATTACTAAAAAAAAACCATTTTTGGATTTTTTTGTCTTAAAAAGATGCCAATTTCAAAAGTCCGCTGAGTTCGAATACTTGGAATTTGGGAGCCTCAATGTTAAATATAAATATATAAGAGAAATCTGGTATTTGACTAGACTAGACAAGTTCAATACTTTTTCAAGTTACAAGTTTTTGAATATTTGACCCTTTTTTCCATACATTTCAAGATATTAGACAAAAAAATCCCATTTTTGATATCTAGTTATTTAGTAAAGTTTTGATGATTTATATAAAAAATTATTAAAATCTATCCATATGGTAAAAGTTCGTTTTTTTCGTCTTTTTTAATTAACACTTATTTATTTCAGTGCATTTGTTCAGTATTTTGAATTGAGTTTTATTTCTATTCTTTTTTTCCCCACTAACACAGCAACAACACAACACTAAAAATGGAAAAGGAATTTAAAAACATTTTTATGTCCCCGAAAAATATATTTATGAATTCCGAGACGGTAAAATAAAATTGACTCATAAAATGAAGAAAATAAAACGTACGAAATTCGGCTGAATCAATGAATATTCGGCGCTTGGTTTATTTAGAATAGCAACAGGGTGACTATAAATCTGTAATTAATGAAGCTCGCACATATTAGTCCTTATAATCCCCTCGACAGTCAGTTGCCCTCTAGCTGCCGAAGCGGAATTCTAGGGCCTAGTCTGGTGGTGTGTAATTAATGGCTCGCCAGATCGTTAATTCGAACCATTAATAAGGTTGCAGCCACAGTGGTGTCGTCATGACCACCGCATCGTATCGCACCGCACAGCACCGCACCGCACCCGTATTCCAGTCCTTCTTTTCGGCCGGTCAACTAGGACAAAGTGCGCTAAATTTACAACAAGACAGGAATTCCTAGCCATTGACTGGGATGAAGAGGGAGGCAATTATGGCCTTCGAGGTGTAAATCTAACCTCGCTTAGCATGTCGACTTCCCGTTCCCCGATATAGTCGAACTATCCACCGCCGCAGCGCATCGAAATCGATCCAGGAATTCCTGTATGTAGTCCTTTAACAATTGCATAAAGTGCCGGGTGTATGTCCCAGGGGATGACTGAGGGCTTAACTGCTCCCGGCGAATTTAATTGTCGCTAATGCACTTCTTGCTTTGAAGTGGTCACCATGCCTCCAATTAGATTAATGTTGATTCTATAATTCTTTTTCTGCAGGCCTTAAACCCCTTCGTAGGGATCAGGAAGGAATCTATCCCGCAGGAAGTGCCAAGAAGCGCTCCAGCAGCCGGTGTCGTGGTCCGGGGAACCGTATAAACCGCATCCGTATTTTCCTATATAGGCTCTCTCTCTCTGTGTGAAGGCTTTTTATGTAAAACTCATGAAATTTATTTTTACGGCTTAAACCACATTTGCCGGAAGGATCGTAACTGAGAGGTTACGACTCGTAATTATGCGCCTTTATGGTGGCCCCGACTGTACTCCTTTGGCAGGACGAAAAACACTCTGTCGGTGTTCATTTCATATGGCAGCTCCAGAGCAGTTAATTTCAGCACTAAAGGCGGATTGAATGCGATTCGGGTCGCCCAGATCTGGCGAATGTGTTCCACCTTTCTAATTATCACGGTGTACGGTGACATATTGTTTGTATGGGGGCAAAGAGCATGCAGGTCTCAGTAGAATGTCCACTCTACCGCACGTTTAATGAGATTTCTGCCATACCACACAAAAAAGAGTCATAAGGACCAAATTGAGTGATTTTGTTGTTTACGCCTTTCTCATTCTATGTTTTAACGTATCTCACATATATGTGATGAATTTCATCACAACAGTACGACAGGTAATACCGCCACACGTTATAAAGTATGAATAATGACCGGTCGAAGTGCTACGAAATTTGTGTACCAGGCACCATCATCACAGTATAAGCAGGTATACACTCTATTTAATGGACTGGTATTTTTTTTGTTAATAGTTCTCTTTTTCAAAGATGGTATAGATTAATTTTTTAAAACAACATCGTTTTAAAATGTTTTTTCCCTAGGAATAAAACAAAGCATCATCCCTTAAGCTGGCTGATGGATATCGACCTATAAACTACTCTGTTTCGATGAAATATTAAATCCCTAACAAATCCAATCAAATTTCCATTAAAAAAACATATATCCGGACAGTGAATCACTGCCAGCAGTGGGGTCGTTCTCTGCTGATAATATTTGCAAATTTATATATTTTTTTTTATTTTTAAATTTATTTTAAAATATTTTGTATAGAAACAAAATGTGAATATCCCTAACCCAAAAGAGGATAGTGGCAGGCAATTTATTACTCTTACCACTTAATACATTTGCAATTAAACAATTTTTTATGGGATTTTAATTCAATTTTTTTCAATTTCATAAATCATTCGTTAATCTGGAAAAGTCGCAAATAAATTTTGGATATATTTCGATGCTTTTAAGGTGGACATCGAATTTGATATGGGCGGAAATCATGCAAATGGGATTAAACTTTCGTGTTATGAAACCATTAAATGGATTGACACGATTAAACTACTGTTAATAGTTTTCAACATGATATTTTCTTTTAAAGATTTTTCGTCTGTAGTTGGTTTTTGGAAAGTTTTAAACTCGCTAAATAATAGTAATATTAATAGACATTTAAATTAAATGTATATTAATATATTAAGCATCGTTATTGCTTAACAATATAGTAATACGAAAACATAGGTAAATTTAAAATGTTAACTACTGGTGAGATTTATTTACATTTATTAAGTTATTGAATACCGAAAGCTTTAAATATTATAATAATATAATATAATATATATAATCGGTACTTTTGTTTCTGTTTATAATTGATGTATTTTTCAAAAGTTTGTCCGTCATGTTGTACCCGTCATTTTGAATTTTTTAAATCTAATATCAGATTCGCAATCAGCGACTCCAAAAACCCCTTAATACTGGTTTTCACGAAAAAAAACTGATGCCTGAAAGAATATACATCATGTGTTAGTGCTAGGGGTTGTTTACCCATTTGAGGAGCTTTCTGTAGGAAAACCCAAAAACAGGTCAACTTTATTTTTTAAAATCGTATGTAAAAAAATATTTGTCAATGATTTTTAACTAAAACTATTATTTTTATGATGCAAAAATATAATTTATTCTGCAATAAAAAATAAGGGTTGCCATCTCCAGGAACCGGATTACTTACAAAAGGTTAGTATATTTATGAGACATCATTTCCATTTTGTTTCATTCGAAAAACTTCATTAGAACTTGAAATATTTAGGAAAAACTGTTTTTGGAGGTAAACTTTAGGGGTGATTTTCACCCCCTAAACTTGCATATCCGCAGATAAAAAAAATATACGTGTCTCTTATTTTTGGATGCTCTACCACTAGGGTGCTTTTTTTTCGTGACTACTTTTTTTTTGTCAGTCCCACCTCGAAATTTTGTGACAAATACCTAAACAAAAATTCCCTGAAAATTGGAGCCCTTAATATTAATATTAAGTACTAGACCAAGGCTTATAAAGATTTCCCATATAAAATACACGTAAACTTTGATTATTTTTCTTCAAAACTCTACAGCTCAGAGGCATTTTATGATATAATCTTGGTCAATGGTAGGATTTCTTCAGAATTGAATGCTCTACAAAAGTGTCTTTTGCGGTGTAAGCCTAACTCCCACCAGCGAGGAAATACGGGTCACTAACCCCAATTTTTCCATGAAATTCTCGCTTTTTGCCCCTATCTCGTAAACAACAAGAGGTAGAGAAAAAGTGAATATGACAAACTTGTAGGAAATTCAATTTCCTCCAAAAAGTTCTCGAACACCAAATGGCTAACATCGATATTTCTTGAGATATTGGGCTTTGAAGTTGAGGTAGTGTTTCTACAATTTAGCTCAATAATACATGAAACTTCCACACTACCTCAACTTCAAAGCCCAATATCTCAAGAAATATCGATGTTAGCGATTTGGTGTTCAAGAACTTTTCGGAGGAAATTGAATTTGCTACAAGTTTATAATATTCACTTTTTCTGTACATATTGTTGTTTACGAGATAGGGGCAAAAAGCGAGAATTTCATGAAAAAAGAGGGTTAGTGACCCGTACTACCTCGCTGGTGGGAGTTAGGGTTACACCGCAATGGACACTTTTGTAGAGCATTCAATTCTGAAGAAACCCTACCATTGACCAAGATTATGGGTCTTATCGTGGAAAACGTAAATGCGAAAAAAACGTCAAACGTTCAATTTCCGTATCGTTGTAAACGTAGAAGTGGAAAACGTCCAACGTTTTTTCGACATTCGTTTTTTTCTGTATCGTTCAAAACGCGCGGCGACAGTTTCCTGTACATTTGGCAAACGCAAGGTTCAGTTGGCGGCGAAACATTCACGCGTTTTCCACGATTCGCGTTTAAAGTGAAGTGAATATTAATCACTTCGCGTTGCGTTCACCGCACGTTTTCCACGATAAGCCCCTATATCATAAAATGCCTCTGAGCTGTAGAGTTTTGAAGAAAAATAATCAAAGTTTACGTGTATTTTATATGGGAAATCTTTATAAGCCTTGGTCTAGTACTTAATATTAATATTAAGGGCTCCAATTTTCAGGGAATTTTTGTTTAGGTATTTGCCACAAAATTTCGAGGTGGGACTGAAAAAAAAAAAATAGTCGCGAGAAAAAAAGCACCCTACTCTACCACATATTTCAATTTGATAAAAATCGGTGAAACACACCTGACAACGTTACAAAAACTACAAAAACCAAAAAAGTCTTCCATTAATAGATTGCAATTAGAAAAATATCCTAATGATAAAATCATAATAAGAAATAAATATTTTATTATATTGAAGTAGATTTCACAGTATCTAATATTATATCATAATGTGTAAAACAGTACCACATCTATACCTATTTTCGTAATCAAATCAGTTTCAAGCTCAAAATGAACTGAAAAAATGAATCTAAATTTTACATATTTCAGTACTGAAAAGAGAAAATAATTCTGCTTGAATTCCACTGTATACATACGTGTTGGGCGGAGAATTTTTGCTTCAATATAGACTGAACATTTCCTTAAAAGTACACTCTATAAAAATATATAAAATCAGTGCTCGTGAATAAAAAATGAAAAAAACTTAAATATTAATCACGGCTGTTCTGAATTCCACCGAAATGTAAATTTATTCTCCGTTCAGACAGTAGCAATTTCGTGTTCCAGCAGAAATTTATGGATTTTTCAATTTCATTCTGCTGGACATTTTGATTCCAGTTCTAGCGAAATTCATAATTTGACATCACTTTTCTCTGCCTTATTATTGCAATGGAAATGCAGACGACCATTAACAATATATGTAGTTGAATGAATTTGAATTCTTACAATGTTGAATTGGAATAAATACAGAATAAATAAATAAACACTACTTCATTATTTTGAGTACTTTTTCTTCAGCGTCTTCCTCCACAATCTGTCAATCTTACAATTTTCACTGGTGAAAAAACATAGTAGTTATAGTTTTCTTTAAACTACAATTGTAAATTTGCACCAACGCGCTCCACCCTACGCTGATAGCAACCTTCTGCACAAAATGTTGAAAAAGCTCTTCATCTTCCAATTCGAGAGTAAATATGAAATGGCTTTTTTGCTTTCTCAGACGTCTTTTAGAAAGCGAATTCCTTTCATTACTTTCAAAAGATGAATAAAAGTTAACAATATTAACACAATGGATCGTTAGAATTTCTAACAAGTTTTCGTTCTATGTATTGGGTGTACAAATTAGTTCGGTCCGTTTTCAAAAGATGGTTCTGGCTGTTATGAATGTTTCACAGTGACAGCTGATCTCGGTAGTTTCAGAGAGGTTAGACATCTGTCAATAACATTCTGGTTCTATCACTTCGAATTTCATAAAAAACCTTGTTTTTTATTTTGTCGAATATGTGAAATTTTGTGTTAACTAAGCTGCATGTGTGGGAGGTTTTAATTTTTTGCTTTAATTGGAAGAAAAGTGCAGCGGAAGCGCATCGAATGCTTGTGGAAGTTTATGGTGATAATGCTCCAACTGATAAATTATGTAGGGAATGGTTCCGACGTTTTATGAATGGTGATTTCAGCGTTGAAGATAAGCCTCGCCCTGGACAACCCAAAAAATTCGAAGACGAAGAATTGGAGGCATTACTCGATGAAGATCCATGTCAAACGCAAGAGGAGCTTGCAGATACATCGGGAGTGACTCAACAAGCAGTTTCTGTAAGATTAAAGTCCATAAGAATGATTCAAAAGCAAGGAAACTGGGTTCTTCATAAATTGAAACCAAGAGACGTTGAAAGGCGATTTTTCATTTGCGAACAGTTGATTCAAAGGCAAAAAAGAAAGAATTTTTTACATCGAATTGTTACTGGGGATGAGAAATGGATATTCTACGATAATCCCAAGATGAAAAAATATTACGCTAAGCCTGGTGAATCGCTACCATCGACCTCAAGATCAACACCAAAGCAAAATTTGAGTTCAAAAGTCTTGCTGTGTATTTAGTGTTGTGTATTATGAGCTGCTACAACCTGGTGAATCTATTACGGGCGATCGGTATAAGCTACAATTGACTCGTTTGAGCCGTGCATTACGAGAAAGACGGCCGGAATATGAACAAAGACATGATAAAGTTATTCTTTTGCACGATAACGCTTGACCTCATGTCGCAAAAGTCGTCAAAAAATATTTAGAAACATTCAACTGGGATATTCTACCGCACCCGCCGTGTTCTCCGGACCTTGCACCATCTGATTACTGGTTGTTTCGACGGATGCAACACGACTTGGCAAGTCACCGGTTCACTTCTTTCGCAGAAATAGAAAATTGGATCGGAAGTTGGATTGCCTCAAAAGACAAAATATTTTTTGCAAGATGGAATTCGAAAATTGCCTGAGAGGTGGGAAAAAGTAGTAATCAACGATAGACAATACTTTGATTAATCTGGTAATTCATTTTTTTTAAAAATAAATATATTATTAACAACACAAAAACGGACCGAATTAATTTGTACACCCAATATAAATTCCGTTTTTCTTCTATATACTTAAAAAACACCCTTTTTTTGAAAATCACGGCTATTAAGGATTGCAATATAATTCTTCGACACCTTGCAACTGATTCAGAAAATCTACAAACTTTTTTCAACATTCTAGCGGAGATAGAAATTACACAATACATTCCACTGAAATCACATTCCGTATAGAACTCACAACTCAACACCCTGTAATTTTTTTAACACCCACCCTACGAATCTGATTAAGATGATAATTCATAGAAAAGTCTTTCTCCGTTTCAATAAGTCTTCAAGTACCTTTCTACTCCGCTGCCATCACGAGTTTCAAATTGTCAAACTTCAAAAATCTCTCGAAACGAGTGAAGGGATTCAATAGAATCTATTGACTTATGTTGGAACACATCGTTACAAATCACTCTTTATAGTGTGAAGATAGCAAAGTAGAATTTCTCTGATTAAACTTTTCCAAAAAATTATTTGAATTACTGAAAATATATAAATAAATCATTAATCATTAATTAGGTTTCGTTTCTAGCATCCATTACGTAGTAACTATAGTTTAATTCTTCATATTTATCGAAGAGATTGGAACGCAGTGAGAAATGTTGAATCTTTGTTCAATTAAACATGTAATTAAGCCTTTACGCTTGGCCTTTACTCATTACCCATCTTAAGTCAATTATTTGGACAATTTCAGTGCCAATTACCCTAATGGATTTCCTCAACCATCCAGCTGTTTTCCTTCCAGTAAAATAACCAAAGGCAATGACAAAGGACAAATCTGCGTAGTTTCAACATTTCGCTATATAGTATCTAATAGGTGGCCACACTCCCAGGACAGGAGCCCAGCTCCATTATAAGATCAAAATAGCATTTAACTTTTCAAGTGTATTATATTGTTTCTGTGGAAATTTATAGGTAAACATTGGAGACCTGTATCGTATGTATAAGCGATTGGATGATATAAAGGACGATATGCCGCCCACCCGGTTCCCAACGGCGAAGACATAGAGGATTCTATGTAGGATCATATAAAAGCCTTCCGATGTTCCAGTTCTCACAAGGTTCGAGATGCTCCAGGCACTCCTATTTAGGCCGTCCCATACCCTGCACTATAATAAAAGTCAAGGAATCCTGAGTGGGGAGCATTGGACATCAAATCCTGCCATCTGCTCCCATTGTATTTCATGTTCCTCGAGCGAGTTATTCAATTAAGCACAAATCTAGCTCATCCCTCCATCCTCACCCCTCGCAATTGGAGCGGTGTTCTCTAGAGGAAACAGGTTGACACTGGGAGGAGCAGAGTATCCTGCTGGAATATAGTTCCGAGAGCAATTCCCGAGCAGCTTCTTGTCCTGCTCCCATTGTGTCCTCTTTTATCTGATAATGGAAAAACTGTTTTAATCCAAAAGTTTCTTTCTTGAAATCCCCCCTTCCTATATCTTTTTCCCACTTTTTTTCGACAATTATCCATTCACCTTTAAGTCAGGACTTCTAATCCAAAAGAAGCTGGCTTTCTCGTAGAGGGGGTGGGGACGAGGAATGATTGCACTCAGACTATGAACTCATGCCATGTGTTAGCACCCAGGAATCCCGGAAGAATCCCTGGATAGCTAGCGCTTTACGATGGCTCTGCTTCACAAAAAAAAAAAAAAAAATCTCTATTTTTTTTTTGTGCCCAGGCAATGTTTGTCCCGGGTTTTCTGCATCCAGGATCCTCTATTAGGACTAGGATGAAAAGGATACGCCAAACGAGTGAGGTGCTCTGGCTGACTAAAAAGAAGTCACAGGAGAGAAAAATGCTGCGAAAATATTTTCATACAAGGAAGAAAAAATGAACGATTGTGAGTGCGAGTCGAGTTGTTTTTCTGAGGTATTTATATTCAACATACTTTAAATACGTTTTTTTGTCTGTAAAGAAAATCCTGGAGCTTGGTATCTGGTCCCGCCAGGATGCTGTAACAGAGCAAGTGGTAATCTGCACCTGCTTAGCTTCTTTAGTTCTGTGTTAAGGACGGTATCGCGCTCGTCTTCTTTAAATATTTGAGTTTTCTCTGATCCCTTGCCTTGCAGATCACTTTGACACTGATCAAAGGGAGTTGACCTCGGTTGACTTCACAAGACACCTGTGTCATTATTTTTATGGTGCGACCATTTCAGCGTCATTTCAACTCACTGAATGAAGCGCAACTTTGTAAATTTTTTTAGTTATTTATTTTACAAGAGGTAGTTACAGAATATACAAGAGATAAAATAGAACCTCGCGTTATTCAGGTTTAGACTATCATTTACTGGTTCTTTTCCTAGTGAAAATGAATACATTTTTTTCCGGAAATTTTTGAGAAATTATGCTTTGGCGAAATGTTGGGCTTTAAGTTAAGTTTTAGAAACTATAATAATAATGGGAAAATAGGTATCTGAATGGGGAAATTTTTGAAATTTATAAAATTTCAGACATTTCTTTAGTTTCTTTCATCAATATAATCAATAATCGAAATTTCTTTAAAAGGTGTGTTATTTCAGCTAAATTATCCCAAAGAATTAAGTTTTGATGGAGCAAAAACGTACTTTTTTTATAGAAGGTAATCAATGATAAACCACCAATTTTTTGGAAATTTTTAACTAAATGTAATCCAATTAAGAAACCAAGAACTTTTTTTAAGTAAGTATATCATCCTAAGAATACTTCCTCAAAATTTCAAGCCAGCGCCCATACTTTGATTCACTCACAGGTTTTGAAGGAATGTCACCAAATCTGGTTTGCGTGAAAAGTTTCGTTTTTTCCTGCAGAATAAATATCTTTTTGGTATCATTTTTTGTTGTTTTCAGGATACGAATAATAAAATATGACGAATATGCTCTTAGTTTTTAAATTAACATATATACATACATAACACTTGCGGGGTACCTCAGAGTAGCCGTCTTGGTCCACTTTTATTAATCATTTAAATTAATGACATGCCTCAAGTACTCAGAAATCCTATGTGATGGCAAAATCTCTCGTGTTATTTGCACTATATGTGAGTGTAACATTTTAAACGATGACTTAGAATCCTTTCGTAAATGGTGCTCTATAAATTATCTTACCTTAAACCTTGATAAATGTATGATGACGTTGTTTTCTGTTAAAAGGTCATCAATTAACTTTGAATCTGGGCGTGATGTTGAATTGTTGTTTCACTTTCGACGATCACATTAAGGTGATAACTATAACCTTAATACTCCCACTTTATCGGGTCAGGATTAAAATCATAAAGATCAAAACCCTGGAATAGCGACGTAATATCTCTCAAGTCGTTTAGGTTCCTGTTCGCTCCTGGAGGAATCAGGAATTTTTCTACATTCCCCAACACCTCACTAACTATGGTTATAATGAGCCGATCAACATCTATGTCTAGTGGCTTAAAAGATGATTCAACTGTCTAGTATTTTAGTATTAATCCAATTTAATAACACGATATTTCACACTGCTTTTAGTATTCTTTGTATTTGAGAAATATTGTAAAGTAATCAACCATTTGATCAGCATTTTTAACTACTAAAAATTGATAGAAGCCATTAGTTTCTAAAATAAAAACGAAAGAAATTTCTGAAAGAAATTCAATTGGCGCCAACATGGAAGAAATTGCTTGAATTTCCTTTCGGACTAAGTGCAAGTCTTTTGGACGGTTAAAAGCCGATATCAAATAATATCGCACCCGCTTGCATTTTCGAGTATTACAGCATCGCATATGCACCTGATCAAAGTTGAATGGATTCATTCCTGAGAGGAAGTGCAGTGCAGCACGGCGTCGCGACCAGTTTCAATAGATGCATCTCGAATGCAGGGCACACAAGGGATATGGCATGACCCTTAACGTGCTTTGCATTCCATTCGGAAAAACATTTTCAGATTTTCAAAATATCCCCTCCTTTCCTTTCGCGTACATGATGTAGCTGTACTTTCGCGCCCCCGCCATCGTTGCCTCAATCACATTCGGGCTGCGTTTATTTTTCGCGTTTCAATTAGTTTCATTTTTTTGCAATTCACCAGCATGAGATACGCCACAATGACAATGCTGATGACGATGATTGCGACGATGATGATGATGATGCCCTGACGATGATGAAGCCGAATCTGATGACGTCACTATTTTGTGAATAATAATCAAAAGAAATATCTCTGGGGAGAACAGCAGAGCAGAGGGTTTCCTGGGGTTGAACACTTCTGCAATGACAGCCACACTACTCACCATCATTACTCAGCCTGATCACGATTTGACTAGATTTCAATAAACGCATTTAATTATTTCGATATCTCGCGGCATTTATTGCGATCCGACTGTTCGCGACAGCGCGAGATGCGATTGCATCGGGACCCAATTACCGAAAAAGGATAACCCTTCTCCACTACCAGCCAGGCTGCGGGTTCCACAAAAAAGGATAGGTGGAAGTGGACTATACACTACACATATAGTATGTAGGAATTTATATAAAATTCAGTCGCCGGTCGTTTTTATATCACCATCGGTAAGCGTGGTTGGTGTACACAGTGCGTCCGCTTAAACAACTCCAATCTGACAAATTTTGCGCTCTCTCATATGACGCCGACCACTCGCAGTCAGACTTTATTTAAGGAAATGTAATTAAAAGCGACTTAATTGATATTACGATAGACAAACGGGGGATTTCCCGGAAATTTTACATCTCTGGCACTGTTTGTTTTCGAATGACGTTAATATTGGAGTTAATTGAATGGACGGTGGTGCGCTGCTCTTCCGTCTGTCCAATGAATCCAATGAATGTATGAACGAGTGCCAACAGAAACGATGTTATTTTACTGATTGCAAAAGCGTACAGTTTCTGTATTTATATAATTTATTAGTTCTGGACAGGCCGTTAAAAATGTCACAATTGTAATATTACAACGTACTGTGGGGGGCGGTTTTATGAAATTGTTTCAATTCCTTAAATTATGGGATACGTATATCGATATTAATCATAAATTTTGTAATGGTAGTGTATACCGAGAGAAATTCAATAAAAATATTATCAATGTTTTTTGCGGTGAATTTCGTGACACTTACAGTACCCTACAAAAATAATAGAACTATTCTTTCTTTATTATATTATTTTATATTTTTATTTTCGTTTTTTTGTTTGTAGGTTGTGTAAGTCTTTTTATAGAATGCCAAGAACAAAATTAAGCCTATTTCGGTTTAAAATGCATCCTACTTTTTGTTTTAGTTACTCAAATTTAAAATATCGTATAAAAAAATTTATGGTTTTGGGATAATGACAAAATAATATTGGGTATTATGATAATTTCTGAGGGATTTTTGTTTTAAAAAAAACCTGTAGATTGAGAAGATAACCAATATATGTATCTCAATCTACAACCATCCCCTGTCTTTGTGGAAGTGCTGACTGGATCGACCAGAACAAATGGAAATGTGTGTCAACAATATCTGGTGAATATGACCAGTGGGGTAGAATTTCCCAGTCTGCTCCTGCTATATAATTTTTTCTAGGTGGAGCAACATGTGGTCTAGCATTGTCGTATTGTATAATTATTTTTCTGTATCTATTCGCCCATTCTGGCCGTTTTTTATGAGAGCTCTTTTTAAAATTATTAATTGAGTTCGATATTGATAACCAAATATAGTTTTTGAAGGTTGCAATACTTTATAGAAACTCACACCCATCTGGTACCAAAAGATACATTGCCTTTGAACTATGGATATAGTGTTTTGACGTTAATGGACCTGGCGCACCTGACTTCATCCATGCTTTTGGACTTAGGGTTATCGTAAAAACCTCTTTCTCGTCACCAGTAATAATTTGATGTAAAAAATCCTTTTTTTTATAGTATTTTTCACACAATTAATGTGGAACCCAATTTCTTTCTTTCTCTGGCATGTAAACTTTGTTAAATACATGGTTAGGTAAAATTGAATGCTTACTGATAATTCTTTTTGAGGACCTGGATCTTCGTTGAATGAAGCTTTCAATTCAGCATCAGCAATTTTTTGGTTGTTCCAAAATGTTCTTTATCAAAATCTTTACTTTTAAATCGTCTAAAATAATGCTCGCAAGTTTTTATGGATGGAGAATTTTAACTATAAATTTTTGACGGTGAGCGGCAGCTTTCGGTAGCACTTCTCCTTAAAATGAAGTAATGCAGTAAGACTTCCCGCAAGTGCTATTTTATAGGCACTTTACTTCGTGAATCTTGAATAAAACTTCATATTTTATACTTTATAATATAAGTGGCATTTAGTACTGCAGTAATGCAGTGTTGGCAGATTGAAATAAATAAAAGCTGTACTAATTATGATACTTCACGGAAACCCCTAAAAACTTATTTATATACCCAATAAGAAAAATGGATAGTATGTCGAAAAGAGTAAAAAGTAACATCAAAAACAAGCGAGAGATTACAAAATGTTACGAGAAGTATAACGAACTGCTTATAATGATTTACTACAATCTTATGGAAACTTCTGAGGGCATAATTGTAAAACGAACAAGTTATACCACGAGCTGTAAAGTATTTAAGGGGGACCACTAGTGTGACCGCCTGAAAAAAAGGTAATTTTTGGAATTTTTTTTAAGGACAACTACTGCATGGATTATTTTAATATTTTAAGGATATATTTGTGGATATATATATATAAATACATGATAAAATTTTTGGACCACAAATTTGATAACTCAGCGAGTTATTCGCAATTTCCCAAGGCTCCAAAAAAAAAAGTGCCCCCACTGCTGCAGTTATAGAGACCTTCACATTGTGTGAAATCAAAAAAAAACAAAAAGTTTATCAAACTAGAAGGTATTTCCCGTGCCACAAACCTCGAAAAAAAAAAATTTAAATTTAAATTTAAAAAAATGGAGTTTTAAAAAAAAATTTAAATTTCGCGCGAAAATTTGGTGATTTTTGGCCTGCCAAAATTACATTTTTTATTCGATCTGGAAAACTGGAGGTTTATGGCACGTAGAAACATATATAAAAGAAGTTGCAATAAGAATAAAATCGATCGGATGATTTGTCTTCGAGCTACAACTGCAGCAAATTTGAAAAAAAGTAGTTTCGAGAAAAACTCGTTTAAAGTTTAATTCATACATTTGTCAGTACCTCGATACGATGAGCGACTGCTCTTCTGATGACTGTAACTCAAAAACTATTTGAGATATGCACTTGAAATTTTAGTATGTTATTTTTAAAGGTATAGAATATCGAAATATGACAAAAAAAAAATTTTTTTTTTTCAAAATGTCACACTAGTGGTCCTCCTTAAAATTACAAAATAAATTATACCAATTTTTTATTACCTCATTTTTATATTTAACCTTCCGACCGAATTCTTCCGAACAAAATTTAAGTGATTGATTAATAATTTAATAATGACGATAATTATAATAAATTTAACAAAACAAATTAATAAAATTTTATTTTTAATTATGCTTATTTAACCATGTTTCATTAGTTATAATAATAAACCTTAAGTAGCGAGTAAGACAGCCACACTAAGGAACCGCTCAGTACAGCGCGCAATGCGGCACCTTCATACTTTAGTTCATATCTTCTAAACGAGTCGAGATACCATCCTAAAATTTTTTGCATAATATTTCTATACAACAAGTTATATTTTTTGGCAAATCAGATTTTTAAAGTTAACTTCCGGTTTACTAGTTATACGAAAAAAAAAACCCAATTTCAAATTTTAATTAATTTCTAAGAAAAAAAAGTAATATTCTCAAATAAAACCGATTTACTTATTATTCAATACATTTGATGCACTGTATTAATAGCATTCGAAAAATCCCTTCCTCAAATTTTGCCAATTGTTTGAAGTCGCATAAATTGGTAACTAAACTAAAAAAAACCGGCCAAGTGCGAGTCGGACTCGCGCACCGAGGGTTCCGTACAAACCTGTAGGTATATAAGTAAAAGTTCACCCAAAAAATATGTGATGTAACTAAAAATTTAAGGGTTTCGGAATTTTTCCTTTATATGTGCTATAAAACATTGCTTCATACCAAATTTCAAGATTCTAGGTCGACTGGTCTAGGTTTTGATTCCCTTCCGAGTAGTTGCGAGTTTGAAAATATGCGGCTTAAATTGCTGTTTCTTTTGATTGCGTTGACATAGAAGTTTGATTTTGTTACAGCTTAAACGTATTATAGACCTGGGTATTTGATATGAATTTCAATTTAATACCTCTACGCGTTCATGAGGAAAGGGATAGTAAGTTTAAAATTATTAAAAATATTTTTATTATATGATGTAATTAAAAATTTACGGTTTTCGCAATTTTTCCTTTATCTGTGCTATAAGACGTTGCTTCGTACCAAATTTCAAGATTCTGAGTTCACGGGACGTACCCTGTAGGTTTTGATTCCCTTGCGAGTGTCGAAAATTTGCGGAAATTTGCGGTATAAACGGTTGTATCTTTTGATTGCGTTGGCTTAGAACTTTGATTTTTTCACAGCTCCAAGGGACAGTAGACCTGAGTATTTGATATAAATTCCAGCTTGATACCTCCACGCGTTCCTGAGAAAAAGGGTCTTGACAGACAGACAGACGGACGGACGGACGTACGGACGGACAACAAAGTGATCCTATAAGGGTTCCGTTTTTTCCTTTCGAGATACGGAACCCTAAAAATAAAAATAATCAGGTCCCATAGAAGTACAATTAACGAAATTATAAACAAAATTCAGTACTTGACATTTTTTTCGTTGTCCGCTTCATGTGAAATGCCCCATATACCATATTTTAGAAAATTTTCGATATTTTATCTCCACGAAAATTTTGTTGCATGAAAGAAGCTTATGAAGTCTATGCAATAATTTTAAATCAGTTCCACAGTTGAAGTCAGTTAATTAGAAGAGCATAATTTTTCAGCTTCGATGACTTTAAGCGTTTTATCACTGATATTCATTATACAGGAAAATCGCGACGACTTTTATAAAAAGCATGTAATTTTGTATTTCGGATTTATTTTTAAATTTTCAAAATTACATTTAATACGGATAATTCCTACTATATGCATATGTACATTTGTACTTTAAAAAAAAAATGTTATCCTACAAAATGGGAGAAAATAAATTAAAGTCTTTGAAGTTAACTCCATATTATATACATATATTACTGTACGAGTAGGTGTCAAAGAAATTAGAAAATCAGAGGTAGTGTGTAAAATGTCTAGAATACATTCGTTTTTACTTTTAGAGCAAAATTTTGAAAATATTTCTAAATAGAAGGCGCAAAATCTAATTCCATATTTTTCACCTAGGAGATTCTTCGGTAGAGTCTTTGAAGACTCAGTGAACCGGCGAAGCGTTGATATGCAAAAACCAACCAAAGGTAAGAGGTTACGTGCCTTATATTGGCTTCAGAAAGTAGCAACGTTACATCTCGTCATAACCTTTAATGGTTTTGCGTTCTGAGGGTTGATTCACCTTCTGCTCAGAAATTCAAGTGAATTCCAAGAATTTTTGAAAGCCCTTGATGATTTCTTATGAAACCAACACAAAGAAAGATTCCAGCAGTTTTATGTTTTGCCATACTACAGAATGGCATACCGTTGTCCCCTTAACATTTTCCACGATGAGTAATTTTTATTTTTAATTTTATTGAAAGAATTTTAGGGAAAATCATTTCACAAAGAATATTTGAGATTAAAGGGAACGCGGTAGTTTTAACCAGTTCAGAAATTAATTATTCAATGCATTTTGGTGCATTTTGTGAAATGTTTTGAGAATGTTATGAAACAGTATTTTGATAAGAAATATTTGTATATTAAGGTTTTGTACAGAAAATTGAAAACGGAACCCTTATGAGAAAAAAAGCTAAAAATTAATGAAAGGAAAGGACACTTGAATTGTATCTGAGACAATTATCAAGTTATTTTAGGGTGTATTTCTGATAAGGATATTTTGTGTATGATCTTAAGACCGCAGTAGCACCATCATTCATTGGAATTTGCAATTTATATGTATACCACTCGTATGTACACCAGGTTTTAAATAGAAGTCTTTTTGAATTGTTGAAACTAATCAACTGATTTTACACATCTACAAACTTTAATAATATTTTTGCGGCAAATTTAAATTCGATCAGTTTTCTATGCTCAATTTCTTCACAGTTCTGGCTAGTTGGCCATTAGCAAGCCATTACCAAGAGCTAGCCAGAATACTGGGTTTCTTCGCGACTACACACGGTTAACTTATGTAGTCCTGGAAATTGAAAGCATGTTTGGAAAATAAGTTAAAATTTTAAACTTAGTATATAATCCAATTCGGATAATGTGAACCTTTACATTTAACTTAGTTAGCTTAATTTCTGTCTAGAAAATTAGGCGGAATTTCATAAGTCGACAACAAAATTTTGAGAAGCATTGCCATGGTGGGCTACTTATCGCAAATTGGCCTAAATTTATTAAAGGTTTTGCTATTAAAAATGGCCTAAAATTGGATTCCTTGAAATTCTGAGATTTTTATGCGCGTTCATAACAGCGCCATTACTCATTAAGGACATTGGGCCTGTTTCCATCGTAGCCAAATGTGCACATGGGTGACGACTTAACATTGGCTACTGACTTCACTAATGAGCATGTTATGAACGTGCCCTTTGTTTCCCTCATTAAATGGTGTGGCTGTTAATTGTTAAATAAACTAATATTCTGCGTACATTCCTTCTTTTGCTGTTACGAAATTCAATTCTTTTACGAAACAGTTCTTTTCGTACTACCTCCAAACAGGTGGGAAAATATACGAAATTTATTAAGGGGTTATATACAGTCAGGAGGCACAAAAAAGTCGATTTTTCAAGAATTTTTCTTGAGATGACCTTTTAAGTTATTAATGTAAAAATTTGTACACATATTATGGTAACTCTTGAGTGTATTTTAATGTTTTTTATTTGTAAAAATAATTATTTTAATAACTGCTACAGCTGATCTCCTGGAGCAACTCTAAAAAAAGGCGTCTTGCGGCGAGCACAATATCATCGGACTGGAACATCCAAAATGAAAAAACCAAAAATATTTCGTTAATATATTGTTTTATCTCGTAATTAATCGAAGGAATCAGCAAAGTAAGAATTTTTAACAAAATGGCGGCTTCTTAAAAAAAAAAAATCGATTTTTAAATTTTGGCCTTAAATTGTTTATAAAATGGAAAATATTTATCGGTGAGAAAAAGACTTAATAATTGCTAAAAAATATACTTAGAAAGATTGTATTAAAATTTGAAACTGATCGGTTCAGCGGTTTCCGAGAAATTTTGCTCACCGACTTTAAAAACACAATTTTGAGAAAAACGCGTTTAAAATTTCAAAAGCACCTTACATATAATAAAAAAATTCTTACAAATATGCGTGTAACTTCGAGAATATTCACCGGAATGACTTCCTAAAAATCCTGACTGTATATAACCCCTTAAAAAGTATAAATCAAATCTGATAATGTTTTATCGTATTTAAAAATTGTACAATTTTAACTCTTGATTTTATTTGCTACTATATTTTGTTGTGGCTTAAATGATTGCAATTTAGCCTATTGATTTCTACGGAACTAGCAATAAAGCTTTTCCAAATTCTGGCAACTCTGGTGTTAAGCGGACTTTTACTTTCTAAATTGGAAGACAATTTTTAAATAGGTATTCAAAAAACAAACAAAAAACAAAAAACAAAAAACTATTAAATTTATGGTTATAATTTTTTTTATAAATTGTGAAGGAGGTTTTGAGGTATACAAAAAAAATTTTTTTGGCACTTTGTGTCTTCCAAAAGATGCATTTTAATTTGGGAGACACTTTTCTGCCTTCCTGTAACAAAGTTTTTTAAAATTCCAACGGGATTCAATTCGTGAGACTTAAAACTAATAAGTAAACCATTAAAAAGTTAATTTTTTTATATTTTGATGGCTTTTATACGCGATTTTATAAAAAAACGCCTGTTTTGGGGGTGAATTTACCTCTGTACTAAAAAGGTGGGGTGGTTTTTTTAAACTTTTTATTTATATGATTTTTTTATAGTTTATTTAGTAGTCGTATATATAAAGTATCAAAAAAAAAAAATTGGTTTACTGAGATTGGTTTAGTAGATTTTGAAAAAAATGTCTCCCAGTTTTGAAAAACGTTATTTCGAGAAAAACGCGTTTAAAGTATTTTTACTGTAATTTTATCGAATAAAATGGTCATATTATGGTTACAAATACAGCTATAACTTCGTTTCTATTTCGAATTTCTTAATAAAATTTTAGGATAGTATTTCTATGATACTAAGAAATGTTTTATGTAAAAAAGAAAATCGATTTTTTGAAAATTTAGAAAATAAAAGTCCCCTTAAGGGTATTCCAGGAAATTTCTAAATCATATATTTGGACTCGGATTAAATGAGGGTATGCACTATCCCATCTTGACCCACTCTCCCCTAATATTTATAGAGTCCATAATCGGCTATAGTGAATTTTTCTCATAGTCGCGAAATCGAAATCTCTGCAATAGGTGTATTTTAGGTAAATCTCCTTGAAATTGATCCAATATTGCTTTAGTATTATTTTTAAAATACACAAATAAAGTACGGACGTTGTAAAGATGAATAAATGAATTGATGATTCGTTAAAATAAATTGTGCCCATATTCAAAGAATTTTTCCCTTGAAGAGACATTATGCTCTGATACACCGGAAAATCGGAATCATGCGAAAAACGCATGTGTGGCGTGGCGTGTACATAATTATATATAATACATTCCTAGTTCTCGTCCTGCTCCTCGTGTATGATTGATTATCGTCCTCCATCAGGAAATTTATAATGAATTCGTCGCATCCTCCCTAAGTTCCTGCTTCAACATTGCGAGTTTGCTCTTGTATGCTTTTTTCCGCGTGACGACTGTTCGCAGTATCCCTTTCTGTTTGTTCCATTTATTGAGTGGTGGTGGGTCGCATAAGCATAAGTGACTAGGAATCGAATCAAGGGGCCGCCCGCAGGCGGGGGGTGGGGCAAGGTGCAGCAGTGCATTAAAGATGTCGTTATTTCTCATATTGATTTTATGTAGATGCTTTCATGCATTATTGCATCGTGTATTTATGTTTAAATGGCACATCGAACTGTGGAGCTCTGTCAAGCTGGGGCGGAACAAGTACCCCGGGGAGGGGGATTATTTTGCTTCATTATTGGGAGTCGGCGAATGTACTTCGAGTCGGGGGGAAAATAAGGAGCGCTTTTTTAATTCGTGGAAATCTGTCCTAAAGGGATGAAGAGCACGGAAAACAATGGATACAGAATCAGCTGCCACTGATGTTCCTCATTTCCTTCCGGGAAAACATTTCCCGGTGGGGTTTGAGACATTTATTACCTTTTTTTCGGATGTTGTCTGATTGACGTAGGGAGGACGAATGCGGTTTCCTTCCTTCGAAAAATGGTACCATCGGAATTGGCGAATAATTTATTGTTTTAATTATACACAAAGGATCGGTTCAATGACCAATTCTTTTCATCATTGTTTTTTTAACTCTTCAATTTTTTTTCATGGGAATAGCAATATGCTTCATTGATTTCAATATATCTGCTTTTGAAGTGCATTAGCAAGTTGTATTTTTAGTCGTTCGGAATTATTTACAAAATCCCTTCCACAGCAACTATGTGGAAATTCAACAAGCAAAATATTCCAAAGCCATTTCAACACACATAAACACTTTACTTCGTAAGTAAATGTGAATGTGGAGACCCACAATTCAATTATTAACCTTAGAAGAATAAAAATAAAAATTTCTATATTAATTAATATAAATAGTTTAGCAATTTTGGACTGTCATATTTTATCCGTCATCTTGGATTTCAAAGTTTATACGACATATTTGAAGTCAGCAAGTTCTAAAACCCCTTTGCACCAATTTTTATAAGAATCCTTCGATTTATTTAATTTCGGTCCGCCATATTGGATCCGTCATTTTGAATTTCGAAATTAAACGCATTCTATATTAAGGCCTGTTAAATAGGCTGTACAAAGGAAAAATCCGCATTGAAATCAATCATGTATTTCTAGAGCAATAGCCGAGAAAAATACAATTGTGATACCATTGAATATGTATACTATACATAACATATAGATGTAAGCGCGGCACTGTGCGACAGCTGAATTTTATACCCTATTTAACAGTCGATAAGAGAATGTCTTCCCGTAATAATCCCCCCCACCCTAAACCCACTTCAATTGATTTGCAGGTCTTGCTATAATAAGATATTTTCTTTCGAATTAATGGTTAAGTGTGGAGTGACGTCATGCTTTAACTAATAATATTCAAATACTATTAAGGTGTAATCAAAAGAGCTAGATATTAGTTATTGAATGCATACTTTATGTATGTATGTTTTATTAACGTTTAGGTGTTTTATACAGCTTTAAAGAGATTCGGATTAAATATGAAAATCAACCTATGAAAATTAGGTATATCTACTTAAATGGTTAAAAAAAAATAGTAAAATATGGTATAGTAAAAAATTTTATTATTATTTGAAGCATATATAAAAGCGTTGTCCTTTGACGTCCGTTTGTTTAGTTTTGGCCAGCTTTTTAAAGGTTTGAAATATTGCACGCCATTGTGGAAGAAATTTTGCGTTGGCCTGCACTTTTCCCCAAATATTATAATATTTTTCATAACAAAAATTGTGTAAATATCCTTCAATGTTACCCTAATAACTTAATACTTGAATATTAATTGAAGCTCTAGAAAAAGTTCGTGTAAAAACGCCTTTATTTTGGTGGTGGTCCCCTTAAATACTATGAAAAATTACTTTAAAGGATCTAATTTCCTACTTCAGCGTTTAAGAAATGCTAGAAATGAGCAGATATCTCATCATTTGAGTATACATTAAATACTGTAAATAGACGTCCCTATTCTGAATAATACTGATATTTTATGAAAAATTAAAAGGTTAAGAGCCCTTAACTTTCGGAGGGATAGATTTAATCTATTTTCAGAACTGTCAATCATCTGGTTGCCTTGGTCAATAAGAAACAATAATTTTCAAATTTTCTGGAAATTTAGCAGACATTTGTTGATACCTCATTTCTGGGGCCGCTTTTAATTTTCTGCTACAACAGTCGTTCGAAACGTATTTTCTCCACCCAGAAAACTTGTTGTATTTTTACTGAAGCCCTTATTTCCTTCGCAATAAAATTGAAGGAATGGAAAAAAAAAAAAAATGCTTCGAACCAAATCCTCCCACACAGAACATGTCCTGACAGAGAGAGCCCTCCCTCCCCGTTGTCGTGTCACAGTTGACATTATTGAATTCGTCCTTATCGAAATGTGATTGTCTCCCAAGGGTTTTGCTGTGTCAAACCGAAAGAGGAGCAAACTCTCCATGCCGCCACACATAAACTAATGCCTATCATTTCATTTGCGTGCTGTGTTCTCTCCACCCTTTTTCTAAGCGATTCTCAGAAAATTTCAATTCCAGAAAATGATGATATGGCCCAAAATCTGTACAGGGCACATCCGAAAAGATGGTGACATCGAACAAAATATATCAATATATATGTGTTATATATCGTATTGCTTTAGAAAAATATCAATATCGAAGATCGATATATCGACGAAAAATATCGATTTATCGATATATCGTTTGTTCCGTCAAATTAAAAAAAAACAATACATTAAAAAATAATTAAAAAACATGACTACGTTCATTAATTTAATGGGCAAAAATTTTCAACTATACCATATTTCTAATGCTCTTGAGGAATGAAACGTAAAGTATTTTTGATTTATTAAACGAAAATTCTTTCAAAAGGTGCTTTTGAATTTTTATACTTTTTGTAACAATTTTTAGAGGATATTCTAAATACACAGCAAATTATCTAGTTACATTGGGATAAAAACACCAATGAATAATACTAAAAATGAATTATTCAGCTTATCGAGCTTTTGGTTGTAATAAACAAATGAATTTTGTTGATTTTTGAAACCAGGAAAATGAACCAAATTTTGTTTGAGTATTATCAAAACAAATCAAAATTGTATTATATTGTATTTTAGTGATCACAGATTAATTTTAAAAAAGCAATTTGTTATATAGCAGAAGACTGAAACATATTAACTAATAAATGTTGTTATAATTAACTCTAAATATCGAGTCAAAATTAATTTTATTTTCGTTCAAACAAACTAATCTAAAAAAGGCCTTTGCCGAAAGAAGTTGTTGTTTTCGGTGGATCAATTCTGGTTAGAAATTATCTATAATATATATCGATATATCGGAGAAAAACATCGAATTTTCGATATATCGATATTTTGTTCAAACATCCTTGATCCGAATAAATACCCCCTGCCTATGCTGCAACCCTCTAAATCTCATTACCTCGTTTGTCTGAAACTAATTTAACTTTTCTATGCTGGGAAGCGCCTCTGCCATCTCGCTGCCGCGCACCGGAGCGTAGTTACGCGGTTTTCCCACAAATATCAATTTTACGGCAGATTTGAGTCGCATACGTTGTCCCCTTTCTGGGTTCATCCCGTACTTTTTTAGCCTCTCTGCTCCCGAGGCGAACTCCGGCACACATGTTTTTCACAAAACTCAAATATGAAAAAGTTTTTGCATTTTTTTACATCGAAAAAAATAAAATAAAAAGGAAGAGAAGAAGAGAGGAAAACAGGAATTTGTCGGAGCAATTTAATTAAAGAAAACATTTAAAATTCCTCACGAGCCGCGAGACGTTTGAGGAGACAGGGATGGATCTGGGATTCATATGAAACGTCTGCAATTTTGTGAATCCCTCAGTACTTTCGGAAGGGAAGAGGTATCATCTCTTCCTGTTCCTTTCCTTATTCCTGTTCCTTGCAAGCAGCAGCCTTGTTACATGACATTTTAAGTAAGCCAGAAGGAGGTCAGAAGAGTCAGCAGAAGGCACATTGCTGGAGGTGAAGGAATTTTCAGTTCTAATAAAATAAATTGTGACTTTGTTTCGCATGCACATGTCTCCTCTTTCTCTTCGTTTCTGAGGCCCTTTACCTTCCCCTGCCCTTTCCCCCTTCCGAAAAACAAAAAAACCTCGTAAAGAGTTATCAAGTTGAGTTTTTCGCAGCGTAGGAGTGCGACGGACTTATCCCAGTTAATTAAAGGCTCCTATGCCGTGTGTCTGCCAGTGATAGGCGATTTGTCATGACCTTGGGACGAGGAAGAGTTCTCTTTTTAATTAGAGGTGTAATTTAATTTCGTCAAAATAAAGGATTTTACCGGTGGGAAAGCAACAAGCCATTAGAGGCACAGACTCCGGTCGGTGCGCGCCTTCAACTTCACTTAATCTGAGGGGGAGGGGAAGGCCCTAACTCGACTAATTAATTTTCGCCTAGGGTTCACGCTACACTACACCCGCTGCCAATTTACTTTGTTT
This sequence comes from Dysmachus trigonus, assembly GCA_949715965.1. NCBI lineage: Eukaryota > Metazoa > Arthropoda > Insecta > Diptera > Asilidae > Dysmachus > Dysmachus trigonus. Next base: position 90,001,986 of record OX454320.1, read on the forward strand.
TTCGTGATATCAGGGAATCATCCACCCTTTGAGTTTTCCACCATCAGAACCGCCGCGCCGCCGAAGATGTTACTCACTTTCCTTAATCTTTTCTTTTGTTGCCGTAGTCGTGGGAATTCGAGAGGCCGATATCATATTATACCACTCTCGCACGTACCTATATAGGGTTGAATGACGTAGGGGAGGGGGATGAGCGGGGAAGAGAAGGCATCATGCTTTGTTCTGGTGCTCCTGTTCGTATGGATGAATGGTCCCAAGTGTTGACTCATGACCTCGAACGGATTCTACGGTCCAAAAAGGGAAACACATACACACACACATCGGCACACACACACACCGACAAAGAGTGAAGTGGTGGAAAGGGATAACAAACGACCTCTAAATTGGCAATTATTTTTAAAGAAGTGGCAATCTGCTGCTTTTATCTCCCTCCACCCACCTCCGAAAAGTGGCATCCCGGGAGGAGGAGGAAGCAAAAAGGGCCCTTCCTGATGGAGATGCTTTCTAGCGGAAGGGGGGAAAGGGAGGGGAAGGGCTACCACCCTCCATCGTTTAAAGTTTAAGCGCGCGAAATGGTGTGAGAGGTCGACATCTAAGCGAAAAACAAATTTCATTTTGGTGCCTCTTGAGTTATGTGGCAATTTGCAGGAGAGCAAGCGTGTTTTTGTAGCTCTGCTGAAGAGCCCCATGTAGGTTTTTGGTGCTCCACTGATTTTATTCGAGGACCCCCCTCCCATTCAGTGGTCCTCGGTAGAATCGGGGAAGGGGGGCAATTAAGGGGCTTTTAAGTTTTCTGGTTAATCTTAAACCTCTGGAGGGGCTCTTTCGTTAATTCATTTTACGAGCGAACTTGTAGAAATGAGTTAATTTCAGAGGGAACAAGACCTGGTTCTTTTTTGTTTTTATTTTATACTATAAAAACCTCCGAGTTTCGACACAATAGAACGAAAAATGGGGTCAGGGTGAAAATTCATTTCGGCACCGAAACGTAAATACCCCTTTTTTTTCCTCCCTTTTGAGAAATAACACGACTATATTTTTTATATATATATTTTTTTCTGTCCTTCCTAACTGCATTTTAAAATTTCAAGCTTCCGTAGATGCGGGAGTTTCGTTATCCCCCAGCTGTTGCTGTGAGCCTATGTCTCAAGTGACCTATTTTTTTCCTTTTCTCACCCACGTTCGCCCTTTCGTTTTAACCAACCCTTCACACCTTCTAGAAAAAAAAAAAAAAAGTTTCTGTAACTGAATGATTCACGAATGAGCGACAGCAGTTGCCAGCCCTGCTATTCCTGCTTTTGGTACAATATGGGCTTTGGCCCAGAAACGAGAATTCGATTTTCGCAGCCGTTGGATTTAATTTGATCCCCCTTAGCCCATAAAATGCACGGAATCATCACCGAGAGACTCGGAAGTTGTATTAGCTAGGCTTTGGGTATACAACACAGCGTGCAGATACATAGAGAGCACTATCATAACAAAAATAATAAAATAGCATCCCTCCGGTACCGTCGAGGGCAATCCGCACTCTATTCGAGGGCTTCACTTCTGCTTCTACCTGCAGGAGCAGATCGGGGGGCTGCAGATTACCCCCGGTGAGAGCTCCAACCGGCTTCCATATACTCGTAGCCACCAGCCGGGACGTGGTGCGGTGCGGGGTTCCGAAATCGTGTAACTTGGCTAAAATCGAAGCGGGAATTTTTGCTCAACATAATCCCCGCCATGTAGAACAAGAGTGTACAAAACTGTGAAACTTCCTTTTCGCAGTTTATATAAAATTCATAGTTATCCTTGTCGGGTAGGGCCCCCTGTGATGCAGTGCAATGTAAGGTTAGTTGTCGCAGTGCCGTGCCTGAAAGGGTTCGAGTGCAGCGATGCAGTTCAGTATACCAATTAGCGATGCGTTTACCTGACCAAATCCAACTATGATAAATGCAACAGGCAATCGCGGTAGACGTTCTTACCGAAAAATCTTGTTCGGAGACCTGTCCAATAATTTAATTTGTCTACTCGGAAAAATAATATATAGATCAAATTATACTCTAAACAATAATTGTAAAATTACTATATAAACACGGTAAAACATTGTAAAATAAATGTAAAATTGCGTATCTACGATTTTTCAAACAATATTACACCATTCTCCCTATCAGTAGGCAGATTCACCACTGTATTAACATATGTGCCAAAACAATACGAGAGATGAACATTAGAGAGAAAAACATATATACTGCCATGATCAAAAATAAAGAGGATTTTTGACCGTATAGTGCCATCTGTAGTCCGATTGTAATACTATTTGTTTGATGGATTGGTATAACATTCATTGACATTCTCTATAAGTTGTGTCGTCATACATTGACATTTGTAGTAATCACAGCGTTTTGTTGATATCATCTTCGATTTTTTTGCGATTTATGATATTTGTTTTGCTGAGTTTTCGTAAAATATCATTTTTTGACGCGGCACAAGATAGCACTACTCAAGCATAATGTATTAGTATTTTTGTCGTATTTTTTTCAAAATGCCCACCTTAAAATTTATAAATTACTCTAACTATGACGTTTTTGAATTTGAGGAATAAAATGATTTCTTTAAAATATTAGACATACATTTTCTTTTAGTGACTATACATAGAATGTAAGATTAAATATATGTAAGGAAAATTGTTCTCCTTGCCAAATATATAATTGAAAATTATCAAACAGCATTAATAATATTGCTATAAACTCCCTTTTTTTTACCTGGATGAGTGATGTTTTTTTACGTTAATAAGAATATTCTAAAGCTCTGAGTTTATCATAAAAGAATTACATTTAATTAGGAAAACAAAATAAAAATATAATAGAATTTATTCTAACGTAGATTTAAAAACGTCTACAAAAAGATTAAAAAAATTACCGAAATATTTGTCTCTTACAAGCGAATTTCTACGAAAAGGATTAGACATTTAATTTTTCGACGTTTCCTATTTCCACGAATTGAAAATAAAATATATTTCTGGCTATATCCCTAAACAAACTGAAATTTATAAAACAACAAACAAATGATATTAATAGAATAGATGTCCATGAAATTCAAAAGAAAAGTCTCAAATTTTATCCTTTGCTACTTCTCCGATTCCTAGAAATTGAAAATAAAAAATTGCCTTCCCAAGAATTCTAGGTAAAAGCGAAACAACTTTGAATGGAGTTTGGAGTTCTCTGAGGACGATTTATATTATTATGTTTGTATATGCGAATTAATGGTAAGATGTTTGATGTTCTGATATTTTTGAAAAAATTAATTAACTTATATTATAATATAATGTACATTCAATCATATAAATAAGTACAATACTTGTTATATTAGAAGGGTAATTTCAATAAATTAATAATAGTAAGGTATGTTTTAGGTAATAAAACGTTTTTTTTGTATAAATAATATCATTTAACAATAAAGTATTCGAAATTTTCATCCGTAAAATTCTGTACGCTGATAATTAATTAATGGCACATCCATATAATTAAAATACGATAATAAAAGACGATTCAAATTTAATTACAGATTTCTCATTAGTGAAAAATCTACGAACTTCATAGGCATTCAATTTCGGATTATAAAAAGTAATTTTTTATTTTTATACCATACATGAATATATTTTTAACTTCCTAGAATGAAGGCATACTAATTTCATTCCATTCTATTGTTATATAACTTAAAAGTGATAGAAGGCTATAGTATTTTGAAACACTCTACTCTCTAAAATATTCACACTTCAGCGTATTGAAGGAACACACTTTAACGTGTTGAAAAAACCTACTTTCACGTGTTGAAAGGCCACACTTTAGCGTGTTTCAAAATTACACATTACTACATGAAGAGTGCTCAAGTGTGTTGAAAAAACACACTTAATATTTGCAGTGTAGCACATACTAAATTTTTTCACGAAATGAAATCTTTGATGAATCTTGAAAACAGTCAAAATAAAAAAAATATATATATAAATATAAAAACAAGTTTACCATTGGTAACTATCACTTGATTTGAAGTGAACAAAGTGAATGCATTTACAATAAAGGGCTAATTGTAAACAGTCCTTTTGTTAGCATCATTGCGCTTAAGGATGCAGGGTTGGCCATTTGTGGAATTTAGCAAAATGTGCGACTGAAAAACCTATTGTGAAATTCTCGAAAATATTTGAATCGGAACAAAATCCACTTTTAGGAGTTGCGGAAAATACTGGCTCGGAAAATGTTTGATCAACAAGGGGAGACAACACAACCACATTAGCACGTTAGGGCTATATTGCGTTCGGCTATAATGCAAATTTCACGTAAACAGACAAACTCCCGCAAATATTTAGCAATTTTAGAATGAAAAGCATGTTCGTGACCCAGTCAATCGAATTCTGCTGGAGTGATGCAGGAGTCCGTCATGGGACCTGTTCTGTTTATTTACGATTCCGTTGTGCTGGAGGTCTTTTTCATCCATTTAGAGGGCATTATTTTGTCTTTATTTTTAATTTTATTTTATTTCTTTTTATTTTTACTGAAAAGAGCTGTAAACTAGCGATAGCAGGGAGGAGTCAAACGACATCAACCACAAAATACGTGCCAGCTCCATGAATCACATACACAACACACAGCATCCGCCTGTGTGTCAGGACAGGAGCAGCATCATCGTCGTCCCTCACTTCGCGATGGGGGAGGGGGATGTTCATGCTTCGGTCCGCTCCCGGCGGCGGCGCTAGGTAAATGTAGTTGGCTGGCGATAGCTTAAAACGTCAGAAATGTGAGATGAATACTTGATGAGATGGCGTATAACCGATAAAGCAAAATTTCGTGCAAAATATCACTCTTTCAACCCTTCGGTGAATGGCTTGTCAGTGGTTTTATTTGCGTTCCCGGACGTTTCGGTTCGGGTTTTAGCCCCATCGATGGGTGGGTGGGGCTGCGGTGATAGGGCACTTTTTTTTTTCCTATCCTATGCCATCCCGAGAAACTCTCCCGGGCAATTAGCGAGCCGACCATATCTGAGCCGATAAAGTGTTGCTTGCCATTTGTCATTCGACGCCCTAACTTTGATTGAGCACGACTATCTTCCCTCCGGGGCCAGGGTAACTTTTTCGGACGTTAGCAGATTAGTTACGACGCCCGCCCTTTGGCGCCCTTGTGGATTTCTTTCGAATCCCACCCCTGTCCGGGCGCTTCTTCACGGTCGGACTAACTGAATACGTGTGCACATAAACGTAATCCCATTATGACGTCGGGTAATGAAATTAATGAAGGGCTCCGCAGTGGTCCTACATAAGGTCGATTCCGTCCGTCTGCTAATTGTGGAGCTAAGTGCGAAGGTGCGATGTAGCCAAGGGTGGCTGCCCTTCAGAGCTTCGTTCTTTTATATAATATTTGCCTACATCACCTTCAGTGGTCCGGACATGAAACAAAAACCTGTCAAAGGATGAATGCTGATGGGAATATTAATTGACTGTAATGAATTGAGCGAACAGCATGCAGGGGAGTTGTGTGTGGCCTGGACTGGTAGCCAGCGAGCGAAGCCCCAGGGCCAGGGCCTTTCTCGCCCCCTCTGCTACATGTAGCAGCAATTCCTTGCAGATAATGGAGCGAATCGAGAATTGTTTACGGCAATCGAAGTGGCAAGTGCAGTTAATGGCTCCCTAGAAGTTGCTCCGGGCAAAACCAGGATAAGAGGTAGGGTTGCCTGGTTGAGCTATTTATAGGAAATTGGAATTAAATTAGCGATTTAAAATAATGACATCTCAAATATTTGCCAATTTCTCTCTATGCCAGAATTACAATATGAAAAATCGAATGGGAGTTTTTTTTATGTCATTCAAATCTATAACACACACCCTTAATTTTTGAAAAACTTAATTTATTTATACAGATTAAATTATTTCAAAATATAGTTTTTTTTTTTGCAATTCTACAATCCTGTCTAAATAATTTCTTACAAAAAATTTTTAAAAATCATGATACATACTTTGAAAAGTTGTGTAAAATATCAATTGATATCAAACGATTGATATTTTAGATTTCTTTTACTCCTTCAAATTAAAAAAAATTGAATTTATTTCTTCAAGAAGTCGCCAATTTGTATCTAATTATTTTTAATTATTCTAATTACGGACATAGCAACATCCTTCCTGAGTATAATAATTTTTTAATTTTTATTTTTTTAGACAAGATGAACCCTATCTAAGTCTGAACCGGTCTACCTTAACCCTATTATCTTCGATGGTAATAATTTCTTTTTTTAATAAAATTCGCTCAGGGAAAATGTACTAAAATCCAATAAAAACTAATCAACAAAAATTATAATTGAAAAAAAAAACTTAGTTAATAAATAAACTGAAAAGATAGAAACAAGTTGAAAAATTAAAAATTTGTTTGAATGTGAATGATCATGGTTGACAGTGTTCACCAACGTAGTCGGAGGCATCAAATACATTAACTATGATTGTTTCTTTTCTGTTAATTTATTAAGTACGAGTAAGTTTGAAAATTTTAATTTTACAATTTTTCACGCAGTCGGGTTTTTTGTTTTTTGCAATAATATTTTTATTTTAGCATTTCTCATTCCAAATTCCATGTAAACATACAAGTTCTATATATTTTTGCAAGCTATTTATGAAACCCTTTATTTTAAATCTTGAGAAAAAAAAATTTTTTTTGAAGACATATAATATGGCGCCAAAAATCGGCCGTTTTAATTTTCATAATTTTGATATACCCAGTGTCACTCACACATTTGAGACGAATCTAACGACACCTCTTAAGCTAAAATCCATCAAGCCGTTCTTCTGGCAGTCGGATAATTAAAGAAATACACCCAGTTCTGTTTTTATAAGAATTTTTTTAGACGATTTTGATTTGACACAAATTATAAAACAAATTTCATTATCTTTTTAAACTAGTTTTTTTGATTTAACACGATTAATTCCCCTTCTGAGAAATCTTTTTTTTTTCACTGAGTGAAAACGTTCTCAGAGTTTTGTTTAGAAGAGTTGATTATTTTGGGACGTTTAATTATCATGTTTATTCGTATTTTTTATTGAGGAAGACGCTTAAATAAAAACATGTGATTAAGTAATTGACAAAAGTATGTTTCATTTGTAAATAGGTAGGAATCTTAAAATTTTGAAAATCTTGGTTTTTTTTATTTTCGAACTAGTTGCGCTTTATTCTATCCTGAGCAATAAAACGGATGCTAACAAACAGCTAGCCAATCCAGAAAAAAATTTTAAATTTTTTGAGACGTTCAGCAAAATTCCATGATTTTTATTTATGTAAAACTTCAAATCTTGAACTGACAATTTTTTTACTTAAAAATTGTTATAAGTTGGTAATTTTGTGATAGCTTTACAATATTTTAAATGGTTGCTGTATGTTTATTATGATAATTCAATTTAATAGATAATTTTCTTCTGGAATCCTACTTATGGATTTTATTTCGACAGTTTTATTTTTGAATCTTATCTTTTATAGTTGAGAGAGTATTTGCAAAAAATATGCTGAATTTTAAAAATGGAATTTAAATTTGAAAAAGTTCAAAAATTGTCTCTTTACAACATTTTGTAAAACTAGCCTATTTTTTTTTTTTTTTCGATAAGTCGACAAAATGTTGTCTCAGAAGAAATGTTAATCATATGATATTCTTAATGAATTTGATATTTAATGGAAACTTCATAACCTACTCGTAATGAGTAATTAGAAAATTTACACTCCTGATGGCAAGTACAAATTCGACCTTGTTTTGTGTTATTTTTATAGTATATCTAAGGCATCGCAATCTTTTGGGTAAGAAATGACGAAGAAAAGTCGTTTAGATTATTTTTCTTTTAAAATTACAGTCTAAGTACTTATAATATTTAAAATGTGTTATACATTTTGGAGCGGAATTGCAGCAACATTCTAAACCAAAGATCAACTTGACGTGAAAGCTTCGGGGGATTTATCGCTCGAAAGACGAAACACTGCGGGGAGAAGTAATTACTTATGGGAACATAGTTGCAGAATTGCAAACAGTTTTGATCCAGTCATTCCTTATAAATTGAAGGGTTACACAAGATCCCAGCCCGGACCACTGGCCTTTAACCTATTCGGGGTGGGTGGAGAAAAGCCGAGCAATCACTTCGTTTGCAAAATCGAACCTGTGCGCTCCTGCAGGATGTCTAGAAACCTTTCAACAGCATTCAGCTGTTCTGGGATACATTAGATTCCGTGAGCTCCCACATACGGCCCCACATTAATTGAAACAGGCTGCTCTTTCGCACGTATTCCTCAAAATCCGAGATATTTACCAATTAAGCCGACGATGGTGGGGAACGGGGCCAGTCTTGTTGCTCCCCAGTTACTACGTCGATTCCTGGATGTAATAACTCGGGACTGTTTGCAGGATGGCTTTCCAAGCAAAGCGCTCCCATTACTCCTCCATGACACTCCAATGCGGCGACCGGAGTGCTTTATCAAGGAAGCCCAAGCAACGCTCCCAGGTCCAGCTCCAGCTCCAGCTCGAGCTCCAGTTGTGGATGCGCCCCTCTGGACGCTCGGCCCCCACAAAGTGAATCCCGTGGCATGATAATAGGATAATGCAGCAGATGCGGTACTTTTGGCTCAATGTTTGATAACTCACGATGTCCAACATGAAATGACATTAAGCTCATCCAGCAGATGTGTACTTCTGAACTGACATGCCACAAATGAATAATTGAATCCTGACAAGAGCAACAAACAAACAGACAAATAAGGGTGCAGACAAAAACCGGGACACGACCGCATTATACCGGGAAAATGCATACCGAGCACGAGACGTTTTTAAACGCTCACGGGATGCAACAATATTTTGTGGCAGAGGAATGTCCTGCTCCTGCATATCCGAATGGATGACGGCGATTCTGACCGCCTTCAGGCCACTGGATAAAGGGATAAATTCGGGAATGTCACGGAAAGATGTCATTACAACAAGGGCGAGTTATGATCTATCTGAGGGTTTGCAAGCAATCTGACAGAGGATGGTTTTTCTTCGCTAGATCACAAAAGTCTACATAATATAAAATGTTCTTATATGTGGCCACTAAGAAAAGAAGCTTTAAAATATTTGTTCTCCTTAGGGATTCTTTTTATAAATAATGAAAATATATTATTATAACTGAAGAGGCCATATCCATGTTGTACTGTGTATTAGGTTAAACAATCTGAATGGAGTCAACATGATTTTTGTGTTTGAGTAATATGTGACCAGAAAGGGAAATTTGAAATCAGAGATCCCGAAAAGCTCTGTGTTTCCATTTCCTTTTAAAGTCTTTGGAGCAGATATTTTCTTAAAGTTTTGGCAGTTGTAATAAATCCGCCGTCTTGAATTAAAACATTTTGATAAGAAATTTAATATCAGCGACCCTAAAAACCTCTTGATTCATTTTAATAAAAATCGCGTGAGATTTCAAATGTTCGGATATCATATTTGATTTGTCATTTTGAAACCCAGAACAAAATGTCTATATGGTAATTTGCAATTTGATGTACTTTCTGGCAAAAAAATCAAGAATATCCTAGCATTTAGTCTTCACAAAAGTAAAGTTTAAAGAAAATAATGAGACACACACATAAATAACCCAAACTAAATTTGGAGATTTGTGTAATTTCCCGAATGATAATTTTTTAGTTCTATTATATTTGGAGCAAAAATTACGATTTCTCTTGTATTTAATTGACTAAATTCTACTTTTGAACTTTTAGATAATTTAAAATTTTTTAAAGGATCGAAATATGGCTCATTCGTGACTTTCTTTCGGATCCCCCAAAACATATAAGAAGGAATATTATTGTATATTTATTATTATTTGTTTTATTAGAATATATTTTTCAATATTGTACAACTTTAATATGTACAATATTATATTTTTTATTAAAGAATAAGTAAAATATATGTTAAAAACTAATTAACTAATAAATGTGTATTCGCGCATAGAAGAGCCTCCAAATCAGCCGAAACCAGATCATGTTCAAAAGAAGATTCTCTTCATTCGTTTTTGGGACATGAGAGGCCTGCTACATTTTGAATTCCTTCCACAAGGCACAACTATCACGGCTAGCATCTACACTGATCAGCTACAAAAACTAGCCGACGCCGCCATCAGGAAAAAACGGCGAAGATGTACTTTTGTGCACCTCTTACACGACAACGCTCGCCCTCACACCGCTAAAGAGACGCATTCTAAATTAAAAGAACTGGAATGGAATATCGTGGCTCATCCATCATATTCGCCTGATTTGGCGCCTACCGATTATCACATATTTCGGCATCTTAAATCGTTCTTAAGTAAGAAACAATTCCAAAATTTTGAACAACTAAAATCGGACGACGTTAAATTTTTTAGCTCACAGGATTGGCAGTTCTGGGAGAAAGGGATTAGCGAGTTCATAAAGTACAAATTTCTAATGTTTATAATCACTTTGTGACATTTTGTAAATAATAGAACTAAAATAAAAATCTGAACAAAAACTGTGTGTTTCTTTATCAACACTATTTGAAATACTTAAAGTTAAAATATTTAAATTCTTAGTTATTGTCACAGTCAGTCGGTAAGAAAGAATTAAGTTAGGAAAATAAAATTCTTGAAATAATATTTTTTCTCGGTATGTTACCCTCGTCATTTGCCTTAAGTCAAAAATTAATCTGAATAAAAAAATTGAATTGACGCAGTTTGACGCACTTTTTCAAACTTTTAAATCTTTATTCCGGGCTGTCAGTAAAGTTTCGTTCAGTGCAAAATGTTCCATTGATCCGGATAAATGAACAAGAAACGAAATTCACTAGTTTATATGTTTTTATACCCTTAAAAAATGTGCTAAACCTTTTATTATTAAGATTTTTTGATTAAATTTTTGAGAAAAATTAGAAAAAGCCGTGAAATTTTTTGAAAAAATGTCTTAGAAGTTCGAAACGTAATTTTAGTGAAAGTTCAAAAGTATAGATTTTAAATATAAAATATCAGTTAATAAAAACATAAGTCAAGATTTATTCTGGGAGAAGTTTTTCAACAGAGTTCCACTCCTACTCCTACTCCTCGGTTTTTACATTTACATGGCAGAAGCAAGACTAAACAAATTTTAATAAAAATTAAAAATAACTCATATTTTGAAGCAATAGTTTAGTATTCAAGCTTGGATTTTAAAACTAGTAAACTAGTGTTATAAATTGATTCTTATATATGAAAGTAAAAGCTTAGAGTTTATTAAAAACCCAAACTCGTTTCACCGATAAAGGACGTTAACCTCTTTTCCAGTAGTTTCCCAAAAACTATTTAAATGAAGTAGTTCAGATTTCAGCTCTACTACACCTGTATAGTCAATTGAAAACCTTTTCACCTATTCAAAAAGTTTTTCGTACATCCCTTCCTGCACCCCCTGTGTTTCTATCTCTTCTAATGTGTCCAAAGTTAGGATTATTCTTTCGTTTTTCGTCTGAAATACACGTGAAGTGCAGACGTCGTCGTCGCTACAAATAGCTTTTCAATTTTCCCGAAAGGTCTCAGGTAAGTTAAGCTCGTTAACCAAAACCTTTTGCTTGGTGCTTGAATGCCTCGGGGTCACAAGTCCGCAACGTTTGGGTTCGTGTAGGTACATCAACGGCCGCAGGCATAATTAAGACTTCCTTACACGAGACCCAAAAGAGCTCCATCACATCCACCCAGCAAAGTTGTCTAGAATATAGAAGTCCGGGAAGCGACAATTGCTGGGATAATGCCGATAATTACATTCGCCTAGAACCAGGCCTTCCCGCCGCGTCGCATAACAGGGCGAGTCCTGGATCGATAAACAAAGTCCCTAACTTTCGGTGAGAGCAATAAACGTTCCCTTGCAGTTCCTCCCCGAATCGAATGCATCCGTAGGGCTCCTTACCTCTAGCGAATTTTGTCGGGCGCCCGAAAGGTGCATCCGTCCGCGGATATTATCTCGTTACGTATTCGAACATAATAAGATCTAGCCGTAGCCGAAGTAAATTTGCGTTTGGTTCGGTTCTGGGGGGATCGGGGGGGTTAGGTCTAAAGTAGGGAACTGCCCTGGAAACATCCAGGAAAGCACATCCTACAGCAGCCATCAGCCGTGCATGAAGGGCGGATCAATAGGACGGTCTCTGTGTCTATCGGGCCCACATCGAGAGTGTGGCATAGTTTGAGCATCGAAACAATGAGAGCTCCTGGGCGTGGGGGGAGGGAAGGGCTGATGGAGCCAAAGCATCCCACCATCCTCACTCCTCCCTGCTGCCCGTCTATTTACAATAAACAAAGAGAAAATCTAGAACGACCACAGAACACAATAAAGCTCACGTTTTCATTACACTCACGTGGCGCTCCCGTTGCCTTAGTTGCACAGACTTCGGTTTAATTTTCTTTTGTTTTCTTATATCTCGGTGGCCAAAGATGCGCGCCGCCCCAAAATCACCCTTTCTCCACCTTCAGCCCTCTAAGGGTACACATACCGAAAAGTAGACGTGAAACCATCGGAAGTTCATATCGTGCCGCTACCATCTTAAGAAGCAACAAAAACCTTTCTGGTTCGGTGCTCCGCGTGCAGGGCAAACAGTTCGGATATGAAATAGTTTATTTGATGCTCATCCCCCAGCCGTACAGGGGAGCCGGAAGGGTGCTCCAGTGGCTGGGTTCTGCCCGGGGGGAGGAGCAGGGCTCTTATCTTGAGTTTTTCGAGTTGTCTCCTTTAAGAAATGTTAATGTGCATCTCTATATGTTCTATATGTTCTTCGTGGCATATCGCTGGCCCTGCACAGAACGACGACGTCGGTCGGCGAAGACGCGCGGCACCAAGATGCCGGGTGGTGCCGTCGTCGGCGGCAAGACGGCTGAAATTGATTGTTCTATTCGAAGGTGACAGAATGTGTTCCAGGTTGAAAGCCCCCGGGACGTGTAATTCATTCTGGCGCGACTCTTCTCCGTCGGGGTGAAAGAATCGTGGTTGTTTATCAACAATGGAAAGTGATCCTGGTTTTCATTTTTACCCAGCTGAGACGCAGCTTTACGGATTACATCTTGCTCTCTAATGGCATCCCGTGGTGTATGCCGTTTTATCATACTTCAGTTTTGGGATAAATGCTACAAATAAAATTTTTTTCAACTAGAATCTAACAAAATACCAAGTACATTTGACTCCTAGGATTGAAGCGTAAATGTGTAGATAATAGAATTCTATTTACCTATTTTAACTATGATGAATACTAAATCAACTAAAATTCCAGGTATAAACGATTAAATTCTAGTCTTTACTTTAACTAAAATTCACTAGAGTCTACATATATATTAATATGTAAATATTGACAACTTTTGTTCCTTTTTTTTTGGTATCTAAGTTTTTTTGGTATCGTTAAGGTAGTGACCATATGATTTCCCCATACAAAACGCTTCAACTAATTAAATAAAAGCATTTTGATCATGTTCATGGCTGTATGAGCTTAAATCCCTTTGCCTTCCCTACACGGGAAAATATTACAACAACAAAATTATGTTACAAATTCATAGCGTCTCATAGCTAGTGATGAGCACAACAAGACTAAGGCTGGCCCATAAGAGTCCGTGTCAAATGTGTCAAAAACTGTAGAACTAAACACTTTCAAATTTGGAGTATCAGTTCAGTTAATAAAAGTTCACTAAACCGCGTGTAACAGATAGATAATTTTCTTAAAACTAGTGACTAAATTAGGAGGAAATTTTTTTTCAATCAGCAAGTCTTGGTGAAGTCTCGCAAACATGGTCTTGGTCTTGTAAATCCAGTCTTGGTAATGCTACCGCAGGTATATGTAGTACTGGTCTTGGTCTTAGAATTTCTGCAAGACCAAGACCAAGAACGATTTTGCTCATCACTAAATTCAAGACCAAAACCAAGTGTGCAAGATCAAAATTTGGTATTTAATTCGTATCGATTATCATAGTCTTGCTCTTGGTCTTGGTCTTATTATGCACATGACTACTCATAGCGTCAAAGTAAGAATTAAGAATTTTCATACAAATAAATTCCAATTAATTATGTAAAAAAAAAGTTTTGGTCGAATTTCCACCACATACGATACTAGTTTGAATTAAAAGCACTAGAAAACTGATGAATTTCTTTTAACTAGATGAAATATAAAAGCCATAATTCTATTCACTAGGCACTATAAATCAATAAAAATTTGGTGTACATTTTATAGCAACTCAATTTATAAAAATTAGAAATCCCTAGAATAAAATTATACCTCGAATTTACACTTATTTAGAATAAAATGAACAACCCTGCCTTTGTTCGATACGATTTTTAAGATTGATTTCATTGAATTTAATTTAAAATTAGCAGTATACTATCACTAAGCATTCAAAGAAGCAATAACATAAAAAACTAAATAAATAAAAATATAAAAAATTAATAAAGTAAAAATAAATCATATTTATTAATACGTAATATTTATTTTTATTTTGTTGCTTCTTCAAAATCAAGTCCTTCTATTATTTTATTTTTAACTTGTGTTTATTTATTTTTTATGTTTTTAATTTAAAGCGCAAGAAATCCGAAATTTGTTTTTAGTTTTCCTTGTTTCATTTAAAATTAGCATAAAATGCAATATATTGTAAATCAAATCAGAGCAAAATGCGCTAATATATAAAATGCTTAACAAATTTTATCAGATGAATAAAAACTTAGATATTTGAATTAAAAAAATTGAAATTTTTTGTCAGAATGTTCTTTTCTATTAATTTTTAATTTTATTACCATACTAGCTGGGTTACCCGGTTTCACCCGGCGTTGGGTAAATACTTACTAATCAAACACTTCTCAAATTGTTTCTACTCGAAAACCCTTTATAGATCCGCCATCTTGAATTTCCAAATCTTAATAATATTCAAAATTAGTAGCCTTAAAATAATCGTTGCACCAATTTTCCTTAAAGTCCGTTGAAATCGAGACATTTGGTTTCCATATTGGATCCGCCATCTTGGATTTACAAATTTTGATAATATTCGAAACTTGTAGCCTCAGAATAATCATTGTACTCATTTTAATTAAAATCCGTTCAAATCGAGAAATATTGGTCCCCATATTGAGTCCGTCATCTAGGATTTTTAAATTTTGATAACATTCAAAATCAGTGACCTGAAGATAATCGCCGTACTAATTTCCAATAAAAACCGTTGAAATCGAGAAATATTGGTATTCACGAAAATTGCTTCAAATTTAAAATTTTCAGCCGTCATCTTGGATCCGCCATTTTGAAACCCTATGTATTATCCGAAAAAAAAAATAGTCTATATGTTAAGTTGGAATATGTACTACCTTCGGACAAAAAATCAAAAATATCGATGCAAGCGTTTAGGCGTTATTGAGCAACAAACAAACAAACTTTCATTTTTATATATATGGGATAATCCATGTCAAGTGGATCAGAGCTGTGGCCAAAATTGTAGGTGCCCAAAAAAATCAACCGAGGGCTCATTTTAAAGCTTATGACGTCTACTTTCGAATGCCGTGTGCGCCTTTGAAAAATCAAATATGGCGGTTTCAATGTGGCGACCGGAAGTGGAATGAAAATTCAAAATTTTTGGAAAAAAGCTTATAGAAAAAAAATTTGCAAGCGACAAGACCGTATTTCGACTCAAATTGTAGCAAATGAACAGCTCTTTAAGGCTGGTGCAGTTGGATAAGAAAATTCAAGATGGCGGATCCAATATGGCTGTGCAAAATCCCACTTTATGGCCAAATTTTTCAAATCCAACCATTTCGTACCAAATCTTGTATACGGGGGTTTTTGGGGTCGCTGACCACGAATATAAGATTATATTTGAAAAATTCAAAATGGCGGAACCAAAATGGCGGACGATTGTTTTCGAAAATCAACCGATTTGCACCAAATTATGTAAACAAGGGTTTTTGGGGTCGCTGACCACAAATATGAGATTATATTTGAAAAATTCAAAATGGCGGATCCGTCATCTTAGTTTTTTCCGAAAATCAACCGATTTGTACCAAATCAGGTATACGGTGGTTTTTGGGGTCGCTGATCACGAATACAAAGTCAGATTTGCAAAATACATTACGAGAATATAATATGGGTAAAAGGTTTTCTGAAAGCCGTTCGATTTGAAATAACCGTCCGCCATATTGGATCTGCAATTTTGAATTTCGCAAATCTGATTTTATATTCGTGTTCAGCGACCCCAAAAACCCCCGTATACCTGATTTGGTGCGAATCGGTTGATTTTTGAAAAAAACTAAGATGGCGGATCCGCCATTTTGAATTTTTCAAATATAATCTCATATTTGTGGTCAGCGACCCCAAAAACCCTTGTTTACATAATTTGGTGCAAATCGGTTGATTTTCGAAAACAACCGTCCGCCATTTTGGATCCGCCATTTTGAATTTTTCAAATATAATCTTATATTCGTGGTCAGCGACCCCAAAAACCCCCGTATACAAGATTTGGTGCGAAATGGTTGGATTTGAAAAATTTGGCCATAAAGTGGGATTTTGCAAAGCCATATTGGATCCGCCATCTTGAATTTTCTTATCCAACTGCACCAGCCTTAAAGAGCTGTTCATTTGCTACAATTTGAGTCGAAATACGGTCTTGTCGCTTGCAAATTTTTTTTTTCTATAAGCTTTTTTCCAAAAATTTTTAATTTTCATTCCACTTCCGGTCGCCATATTGAAACCGCCATATTTGATTTTTCAAAGGCGCACACGGCATTCGAAAGTAGACGTCATAAGCTTTAAAATGAGCCCTCAGTTGATTTTTTTGGGCACCTACAATTTTGGCCACAGCTTTGATCCACTTGACATGGATTATCCCATATATATAGGGATTTTTTTTTATCGAATTTTGTTGTTAAAAGGAAATTTTACACCAGATAATTGTAAAATAAGTACGTTTTAAGGTAGTTATTTTGATGGGTTTTTTATACTCAAGAGTTCCAAAACTGAGTTTTTAATTGCTAAATAGAACATTGTCAAAGTTCTAATGATTAATTGGATTTTACGATGACAAAATAAAATTACTCACTTTTTAAAACATTTATTTTTAAATTAAATAATATATAGTATATTAATATTTGGTACCTCAATACTTAATATTATGTATAAAACAATTCGTACAGATATCGATAAAGACGAAAAACCTCCGCTGGGTCCACTGTACGCCACCGCATACATATGTATTTAAAAAAGGAGGATAGCTTCAAATAAGATTATGACTATGTAAATCGAATTAAAGAATATAAAGAAAAGTCTTAGATACCTACGTTCATACGTATAACAACCGCGTAAAATGAGACGGAGATTATTAATGACAAAATTGAGATTCGTTATATGTAATACTATTGTATTTGTAAGCGTCGAAATTAAAGCTCTAGAACTCATATAAAATTAAATTTATTAATGTGAAAAATATACATATCAACATGAATTAGTGATGTTCAGTAATAAACAAAAAATTTGAAAAACAAATAAATAGTTTCTCATGTATTTTTGTTATTGGGCTATAATACATCCTGTAATAGAATGTTATCAAATGACATTTTAAAAACATAAGATTACTTTTCTCTTATTTTTCATATATGTAAACTAATCGAAATAACATATAGAAATATTATTTATCGAGGGATAGGTATATTTAACATGTAAGTTTTAACTATTTTTTGTATATGTCGAAGATAATGCTTCGAAAACTATTTAAATATCGAAGCGGATCATAACAAATGTGCTCAATTCAGGTGTAAACGAAGTTTCGAATCAAATTTAAAAACTAGGCCTATCTAAACAGAATAAATGTGTGTGAACAAGGTTCGGTAATAATCAGATTTAATAAAAGAAAAGCTAAAGCTCACATTACTGATGTTCTGCTAAATATACGAAGAAGTGGTATCGTATGTGTGTCCCGCGGCATGCACTTAAGCGAGAAGAAAATCGATTTGTCATGGCATCGGTAATTTCGGGAGTTGAACGGTCGGGCAGGTGATTAGTCCCTATCGAATATCTGGATGGTATCCAAGCAGATCGTCTAATGATTCAGGTCGACCTGTGTCTGCGCTTCCGCCTGACTGATTGATTCCGAATGTTCGACACGTTTTCCAGGCGAACGACGACGACCCACCTGAAATTTGTCTACCTGTCTGCTCCCATTTACCTCAGTCGACATGTTTTAATTCAACATACAGGGCGCGCGTGACACGGGGGTGGGTGGTGCTTGATGATGGTTTAAAAATTCCAAAAATTCCAAAGGACCCAAATTACTTCGCTCTAGACCGCACCCGGCCACGAAAAGCCACAAAAGAGGAATTTTTTGAGGCAAAGGCGCTTGATGCAATTGATGTGCCCTCCATCCTCCATCCCTTCCCAGGGTCGTCCTTTTCCGCAGTCATGCCCTCGAGGGGTGAGAAAAAAAAAATCATTTATAGCACTTTTGAACAAATGCCAGCGAAATTTGAGGGCATTTTAGTGCTCTGCTGGCGGCGCTTTGAGCCCTTCGGGACCAGGAAGATGGCATTTCGCCGCTATCGAATGTACTTTGCGGGGGATGAATTCAGCTCTGTGCGATTTGGGGCGGAGGGTAGCAGCTACTTGTTGAATATATGTGATACGGGCCCTGTTTCCGATATATATGTGGAAATTGAGGGCTTTGTCAATGCACTGAGGGTTCCGTCAGTTATCTGGGCCTGAGAACTGAGGACGACCGCAGAGGAACAGATATCGGAGACTATAGATCGACTATGGGGAATAGACTGTAGACACTTGTGATGACATACTTTGACCATTTTCAATTATTTGGAAATTCGCAGTTGTCAGAGTCAGTTGTTAAGTGATTTGAGGGGTGTCGACCCAAATGATTTGTTTTGCTTGAATTTGTAGCGTTTGCAACAGACACGAGAAGACAGTAAAAACAAATATACCACATATCGCTAAGATGTAACAACCAACAAAACAGATAGAAAATCAAATTAAGAACAG
Organism: Dysmachus trigonus; assembly: GCA_949715965.1. NCBI lineage: Eukaryota > Metazoa > Arthropoda > Insecta > Diptera > Asilidae > Dysmachus > Dysmachus trigonus. The sequence continues at coordinate 90,020,976 of OX454320.1, forward strand.
ATTTTAAATCAAGCAAATAATAGGGTATATACACTATTTGGTTTATTTGATTTTGTATCATAGCACACGATACCGAAGAAAAAAATTTAAATGAAACTTGCTTCGACCCCACTAATTTCGGCGTCAGGTGACTTGAGGGTACCCATAGAATGACTTTATAACATTATTAAAATCAGACCATCGGCATTTTTTTGATATACTTACAAAACGCGCATTTTTCGATATAGATAATATGCATGAAATCAACCGCATACTTGTCTTTTTAAAAAGTCATTTTATACACATTGTATATCAAAAATAGTGTTCCATACATTGTTTCTTTTTTAATTCACTACAGAATCATTGGACAATTTTAAAAATCTGGCGTGCCTCAAGGAAGTCATTCTGGTCCCTTACTTTTTATTTTGGCTGTTGACGATATAACTAGACTGATAAAAGTGTGTAAAGTCTTTTTATATGTCGATCATATTAAATCATTTGTCTACACTAAACGATCACTTGACAGTCGATCAATTCAAACATACATACATAATAATCGGCACCTTAATATTAAGTAATGTGAGGTTATTACTTTTTGCAGAAATCGCAATTTTTGCAATTTGAGTACGTTTTATCGGACTGCACTCTTCGACGAGCTCTCATTCCCTTTGTAATTTGGGTATTGGGTATATTGTGAATTATATATTGATATAGATACATTTTCTTTTGTTTTGGTTTACAAGCTACTTCGTTTGTTAGACCCTTGCTTGAATATAAGAATAAATTTTATTTGTCTATTCAAGGAAAATTCGTTAGATTTGCACTAAAAGATTTACCTTAGAAGAACCCGCTCTGATTTCGTTTTCATACACCAACTATTAGTTGGCAATATCGCTACTAATCTTTTAATCGATAAATTTCAGTTCAGAGTGAGTGATTACAACCTAAGAAAAAAGGTCTAATTTAAGTTTGAACCTATTAATCGCATGCGCTTATCTATTAATAGTAATGCTGATCAATTTAATGATACTTTTAATAAAATTAATTTGAAAAAGTCCATTTTTGGCCTCGTCATGTTGTCCGATAACTATTTGACTTTGTTTCGCATTTTTTCTGTTTTAATTAATTGCTGAACCATATGATGGTGTAGTCACATAGTTACATTTGCAGCCTTGCTGCTTAAATAAATGGCGTTAAAATTATTCTTTCAATATTAATTTAAAAAAGTATAGGGTATAAAGTTATTCAAATGGATGAGTAATTTTCCTTTCCAATATAAAATATCCATTCTTTCGTATTTCTTTAAATTAATTTCAACGAAAATTGTAATATGTTGCGTGTTTATTGCCTTTTAATTCGGATTAAATATTTTACACCTTTGAGGTAGGTACTTGAGTTTATTATTCGAAAAGGGTTTAATAAAATACACCCTACACCGGTGTGTAAAAGACACCGAAAAGGGATGGAGTCCACGTTTTATTTAATATCGATTTTTAACTCTTCGAAATGAAATGGAAATGTTTCAGACAACTAAAATCATATAGTAGGACAATTTTATTTCTGGATGTACGTACGCATTTTTATGACTAGATATGTGTTGTCTTTTATTATTATTATTAATTTTTTATTATATTGGAAACAATGATTTATTAATTCAATACTTGATTGTACTACTTCCACTCTTACTTTCCTTCTTTAATAAATGTTGGCCAGAATTTTACGTACTGGTCATTTATTAATTTGTTTTATAAATGACCCAGTTAATAACAACTGCATAATGGTAACTAAATACTGTTGTCCGCGACTGTTTAGGCCATTAGATCACGTTCTGGTTAATTACGCGTTAATTACAACAGCAGGCCTACTGTCCCGCGTAATGTTCTATTTGCCGCAGAGAGTGTAACCCTGCATTCATCAATAATTTGGGAAATTTTATCTGACAATTAAGTCGACACAGAAAACAAAAATCTTCATAAAATATTCACGGCTTAATATCGGGTGAATAAAACCCATGACAACGCCTACCCTCTATAGCATAGACCGCGCCTCTCTCAGCGGGCGGGTGGAACAAACACGATCCCTGCGCTATTCCACAAAATATTGTGCCTACATTACGGCAGCAATTATAAATTCTGAATAGGTCCAATGATTCCTCCTGCAGTATAAATATGCAGCAAATTAACAAGCACCTCATTTCCACCTATTTTGTACCGCAACAATTCCCAGCACTCGCCGAAATCAGTCCTATTTTGACTAACTGATTGATTCCCAGCGTGGTGCGTACACAGCGCTGCAAAGAGATTAAATTTGAAAGCGCTTCATTAAAAGGGAATCTGGAGCTCCCAGAGGAATCAATTTTCATCCCAATGACAAAATCTGTCAGTCAGTCGCTGTGATGGAAATGTAACAAACATGGGGGGGTCGGGGTGCTGGCCCCCCTCCCCCGGGGAGCTGCCGCATCGCAACGAGCCGGCACTCGCCCCAGCATAAGTATCTAGATATATTTTCGTCAATTGCGAATATTGAGTCCTGCTGAGCAACGAATGGGGCGCTGAGGAGGTCGAGGACGAGGCTCACGCAGGATTCCGAGCCTAACTTTTGGACTGAGGCCCTATTTCCGCTCACCATGCCCTCTACAGTTCGAGGTAAAAACATTTATCGGCAATTTGCTGTGACGCAATTTTCATTATTACTTCGTTCCGGGACAGGGCGACTTTATAGTTAAATAATTGGTTTGGGGATTTCATTAAATTAATGAAATCGGATCGTTTGACTGCCATATTTCCTCGTCGAGATCACGCACGGACCGCAGTCATTTCCGGGTCCGGTCAACCCGACGACACCCGGACGGCTTAAATAAATTACGAAAATGGTCAAGTGGTGAATACTCGTAATTTAATGAAACTTCGACGACCCTCTTCATTTTTTGACCATTTATCTTACTCGTGGACAACACTTCAAAAGGTAAAAAAAAAAGTATTCATACTCTCAACATCTTTTTAATAAAACTGCAATTAATTAATACAAATTTATTCAGTCTTATGACCCACATTTTTTCCGTAAACTGTAGCTGCAATTTATTTACCTACATCATATAAAAAAAAATTATCAAAATCAAAAAGCACGTTCCAAAGATCATATTTATCTATAAATAAAAGTATCCGTACCTATACTTAGCTTTTAATTTACTAAATAGACTGTAGTTCCCCAAAAATCAAATTTTATGGTATTTTTGTTGAGAAAACTTCTCCTCCGTTTCGAAAATACGTCATTGACACATTTTTATTTATTTATTTATATGTACAAAGCTCGTCAAAATCTGACTACTACAAAATAAAATTGAGTGTAAAGGCAAATTACTAATTAAAAGGTTAACAAGAAGTTATACAAAGTCAAAATTAGAATAGTTCTCATTAACGGCGCGCAACATCGATGAAATGGGTTCAAAAAATCCGTAGTTAGGCCGGTGAGAGGGAACATGGAGGAAACGGAAGTCTCTCAAAGAGCTTCGAATGATTCAGAAGCAAGCCAACATCATTAATGTAAATAATGAATAGCAAAGGTCCCAGATAGCTACCCTGAGGCACTCCAGAAGTATTGCGAATGCTTTCAGATAAAACACCGCGAAAAATAATACGCTGCTTGCGATTAGTCAAGTAACCTTTTGACCCTATGTTTCAATTAACGTCGGTTTTCTGCCGTACTTACTTCCAAAACTTTGATAATAATTAATAAATATTTTTGATAAATGGACCACTTTCAAAATAAACTATAAAATGTATTGTATTTATCAAAATTAAGCTCAATTTGATAAATATGTAAAAATGTGGATTTTTGTATGCACCTTCAATACAAATTAATTTTGACTTGTGGTGATAATTTATTTAAATCTCAATTAAAAAAAGAAATGCCGATATGAAGGAGATAAAACCAGTATATAACATACATACAAGTATTATATTTTCTAAAAAATTTAGAACAACAAAAATTAATTTTCTAATTAATTAGTAATGCATCATTCTGTCTCGTAGGTGGAGAAGTTTAGTAGAGTTTAAGATTACTTAAATTAAAGAAACTTATAATTCGCCTTTTTTTCATCAAAATTGGTTATCAAAGGCAGTGAAGGGACTAAATGAAATATGTAACTTAAAATAATCTTAATAAAAACGTCTTGTTGACCTTAAATATTATGTTGTAACATAATAATCTGATAATATTTTCGGAAACGTTCTTGAAATTTTTTACAACTTCGAGAAAGTTCTGTGACTATGAGTATAAATATCCGTGAGCGCGCTCAGTTCATCAGTGCAATAATCGACAGCGCAGCGAGTAGCATTATGGAAAAATTCGATTTAAAAATACGCGATATCCGCGTCTTACTATCGCTCGACATTTGAAAGTGATGGGTAAAGTGTACAGGCACAGTCAATGGGTACCCCACGAATTGACGGATGATCAACGGATGATGCGAGTGGTGGTTTGTGCGCAATTACTCACTTCACATCGTACTTTAGCTTGGCTTCGTAATTTGGTTACCGGGGATGAGAAGTGGATGCTTTATGTTAACCATAACAATAAGCGACAATGGCTTAGCGCGGGTCAAAGAGGCGTACCGACAGTTAAATATAAAATTACTATACACAAGTTTATGTTGAGTGTTTAGTGGAATGTGCACGGCATTATCTACTGGGAACTATTACCACAAGGAACAACTATAAATAGTGAACGCTACTGTGATATTCTGGATAAGGTAGCCGTGAATCTTAAATGAGAACAAGGCAATGTATACCACCTCCACGACAATGCCCGCCCTCACACTGCTTCGATGACATGTAAAAAAATTATGGAGCTAGGCTGGATTTCCTTAGCCCATCCTGCATACTCGCCGGATATGTCTCCTTCTGACAACCACTTGTTCCGATCGTTGCAGGCTCACATTAGCGGAGAATTTTTTGATGACCGAGATGCATTGGAACAGTGATTGTCGGAATTTTTTAACTCTCGTGAGCCCAAGTTTTACGAGAATGGAATAATGTCGCTTCCCCAACGTTGGCAGGAGATCATTGATAATGATGAACTATATGTTCAATAAAATGTTAAGCTAAATTGTACAAAAATATCAAAATAAAGTTTCTTAAAAAATTATCAGATTATTATGTTACAACCTAATACAATGGAATATTCATGTACTCATGTACTGTATCTATAAATAGCATTGTGTGCATAGTTTTAAATTTAAAACAATAAGTTAATAACAATCAAGCTGTCTATTCTGTTGATAATGGTTACAGAAATCATAGTGATTCATTTACGTGATGTAGCAGTAGAGTTGTTATGTGCGCATTTCTATATTTATTAATTCCTTGAACAACTTCACATAAGATTTAATTTTTTTTTAACCGACTTAAAAAAAATAGGTTGTCAATATAAAAATATTTTATGAATATATTGATTACTTGCATCGATTTCGATTCTTTTCTTTTTCAGTAGCGTAGGTTCGTCAAAGGGTATAATGATATAAACGTGGATCGGTAGGGTTTGTTAAAGTAGAAGAGTAAAGTGAAGTAGTAGCCTCAATATGCTTAAAATTACATTTAAATTGTTCAAAACTGACGCAGAAAAATGACATATGTCAATCTAATACTAAGAAATCAAGACAAACCGATAATCTTTATTGCTGCACATTGGATTAATATCGTACAGGTTTTCGGGCTGAATTTAAAATGTCTGGTAACATTTTTAAGATTCGATATCGAAAGAAGTAGTAGGTGATTTTAAAATATTAAATTTGAATATATAAATTTATTAGTTTCATAAAATTTAATTCAGCACAATTTACAATTTCATACTCATGTAGGAAATTATTATTAAACACTACAGTCTCTTTTGTAAATTAATAGTCAATCGTGCGAATGCTTTTTGTATCAATAGGGAGAAAAATTGCATATAAAAACTGATGATATTAATATACAATTTATTTGCAGTTTCATTTAAAAATGTTGGGTAATAAACTACAACTGTAGCTTTCTATCACGTCAAAATTATAAATTAAACAATAAAAAAATAATAGAACACACATTTTTTTTTCAAATAGGCAAGAACCTTTTATCTTTCCTTCCATATTGATATGGAAATTCCAATGAATAGATGAAAAATTGCAAAATCCGTCTCTACGATAATGGGTACGGGTTATACATTTATCCAATACTCAATGGCGGAAAATGACAGTGACTCAAATTACTTTCCTATTTAATGAAGACTCCACTTTACAATTCACAGGCACGAGGACGAGTTTAAATAAATCTTTTTACGTCCGAAGGACTTTATTTGCATCCGCATTCGAATGTTTTAATTAATCATAAAATCGTAATTAATAACGCTGGGTAGAAGCTTGAAGATATCAAAATATTAAATATATTAATATTTACTACTATTTTTTAATAATGTCACCCACCTGTGAGCCACTGCAGCAATAAAATGCCCCGAAGATGGATAAATAACGAATATCATACAAATGAGATTTTAATACCCTAGTGGATTATTGCTGATGTTCTGAATATTTATAAAAGTGAATTAAAAAAAAAAAAATAATATAATTCATGCTTCCAAATTTCTTTAAACCAAGAATGTATGCTCTTTACATCAAGTAAATGTTTTCTTAATTCAAGAATAACTTTTCTTTACTGGATTTTCTTATTAGTAAAATTATATCTTTAATTTAAAGATACCTGTCTAAATTCAGATCCAGAATATATTGAATCAATTGATTACAATACGAATTACATGTAGGTTAAATAACAACATTGATATCTTACTTCTAACGATTAACTGCCTCTTGAGGTAATTAATATTTAAAGATCTTAAAAATAAATTATTGCTCCAAATTGAGAAAAGAAAATAAATCTTTATTTTATGACTTTAAAACATGCGAAAACATGCTATTTTATGAGTACATTTCATCCCAAAAACAACATTATGTTAAGAGGGAAGGTACTACATACACCCAGGAGAATATAAACGTCTTACAAGGCTTCAAACCTTTGAGATATTATTTTAGAGAAATTATAATTGTTTGCTGAAAGGATGTATGCTTTAATAACTCAATTTACAAGAGGGAAACTGGAAACAAAAGCTTGTGGACTAAACATTTTTGAAAAACTTGTATCTTTTTACTTTCAAGAGAGTTATACGTAAATAAATAGCAAATATTTTACACTCCTTGTTTACTTGAAAATGTGTAACATCTTATAAAATGTAATGGGTTTTCTGTATTACTTAACCCAATAGTAGATTTTACAATAACTTAAAGTACCCACCCTGGAAGTTAAAAATCAATTATAATATAAACAACCAAATGTTATTTCATTTGTAACTAAAAGTTTTAAAGGTTGCAACATTCTAACGTAAAGGAATCCATCTAGTTACATCATCATTTCTTCTCTTTCAATATAGAGTATCCAAAATAGTTCGAAACAATTCCTCCTTACATCTTTCAGCCATACCTCTTTGTTCGCAGAATGAAATTTCTTCTAAATCAATACGAACATGATCCAAAGGATGTCATTTTTACTGTCAGTAATCGAAAAACATATTGTCATCATCATTACGTTAAAATTCAGATAGTCTGCGCGCATTTCTGCGCTTTTAAGAAGAGTGGTGAAAGTATCGATACGATCAACCATAACTCAGCATGCTTTTATGATTGCACATAACTTCCTACGGTGGGAGGCCACCTCTCCTGGCGCTGGAGGGGGTCTGTCAGAGGAATTATGTTGTAAACTTTTCAAGTCTCGCCTTTATGGCATTGGCAAATTGTTGTGACAATCAAGTGTTACGATATTCGGCATGGGATAACGACGAACCATAAAGTGGATATGGGTTACGTAAGCGACGTAAGTTACTCACAGGACCGGCTGATACTGATCCACTCCGATGTACGTGTCTCCCAACAGAGTTAAGGAAATTTTGGAAGGAAGGACACAGTGGCGCAGTAAGTGTTTGTCATAAATTTTTAATTACATGCCCAGCACCCTTTGAATGTTTGAATAGTGCAAATTAAAAACGTCTTGGGTGACGGACAGTTCGGGACGGTATTGGGGTACTCAAGTACCACTAAAATTTATGGAGATTCTGGACGGTTGTGAAACAGTTTGTCAGCACAAAATAGCGCCTTTGGGACTGATAAGGAGATGAAAATTAATTTAAAGTGGGGATACAAGTAATAACTCGATAAACTAATAACTTGATGGAAACTTTCCTGGACCTTTGAGTATGTCTCGTTATCCCCGTAAGGTTTCGGATTTGCAGTGTGCTTGGCCTTTGGGCACCAAACGGTCTTGTAAACTCGTTAAGTTATTTGTAACCATAAAATGTCTGTGTTCAAGACAAAATTGCGTGTAAGGAAGCGAATGAACTATTTTCTATTCAGTTAATGGATTCAAAGGAACTGAAATATTAGTCTGTAACGAGTTTACCATGGACATCGTTAGCTAAATTTCTGAACCTAATTTAACTTACTCAGGCAAGAATAGACATATGAGAGTTTTGATACAGTTTAAATAGCTGGGAATGTTTAAATAATACACTTTTCAAAATGCATTTTTACATGAGATATTCAAAACGCTTATACACTTAAATTAAATACGTGATTTTACAGTATTTTTTATTATATGCATGGTCAAAAATCTTTGACTAAATTTTTAGTACTCTTGAAGAATAAATTCTTTTTATTAAAATATTTTGGATTTATTAAATGGGTTTATCTTATCGCCTTCCTGATCGAATCAGCGTTTTCCAGGCGGAAGTGTTGGCGATTAAGTAGTAATAGTATTATATTATTAACAGTGTATGTCGCAATAGGGCTTTTATATTTAGTGTGTAATATAAAAATTATGTCATCTATATTACTATTTCATTGGTGTAGGTCAAGAATCTGTCATGTTTGGAAAGTAAAATAGTAAATAGTTTTTTTTTTTATGTTCATATGTACTATACTTCTGTGATAAAAAAGTAAAGCCAATCTAAATTGCGCGGCTACATCGATTCGCTCAAAGCTTCTTGTTTTTAAGTTGGCAGCACTGTCACTCATATCTGTGTAAAATTTCACGCCAGTACGTCATTTGTTTGGTTAGTTTCGTTGTGTTTTTTTGAGCAACTAAAAGTGAATTTTTCGATTTTTACAATGTGTGATTTTATTGAGCAAAGAAGTTGCATTAAATTTTGTTTGCGGAATGAAATTTCTGCTGCAGAAAAGTTTAGAATGTTGCAGAAGGCCTTCAGCGATCAGGTTTTGTCTGAAAGAAATGTTTACAAGTGGTATAAACAGTTCAAAGCAGGTAGAGTAAGCTTCCCGGACGACCATCAACATCAATCAATGAACAACATGTCAATGAAATCAAACCGTTTTGAATCAAGTGATGAGGTAAAAAAAAAAAAAAAATCGAAGATGGAACTGAAGGCCATTCCAATTATCGAGTTTCAGAAGTGTTTCGAGGATTGGAAATATTGCTGGCATATGTGTATTGTATCGGGTGAGGACTACTTTGATGGGTATGATATAGTTTTGGTAGAATAAATAAAAATCTTCAAAGTTATAAACAAATTAGCTTTACTTTTTGATCACAGTAGTATCTGTAATACCGAATAAGTTAATAAATATTCCAACATTAATTATTTTCTCTTAGGTAAACGCTCCGGGAGTTCCAATACCTTTATATTTCAAAATTCATTATTTCATTGTAGTAAAATAGGTTTTAATCACTTGAAGAGTAAATATTATCTTAATTTTAGTATTGCTTAGTTCGTATTATTTGATATAACCCAATTTTCTATTTATTGTTGAAGTACACATATCGTTTTTCTGATTATAAATTTCACATCAAATTTCTTGTTTGCAAAATGTTTTGTTATATTTCCATGCCTGTATCTTTACGTAGAATGTCGGCTTTACCTATTAAACGAAAGGATTTTATTCCAATGTTTTAATATTTAATTTAAAGCTTATAATAGTGTTATTTTTAATTTTTAAAGCGATGAAGAAAAGTTCAAAATATGTATTTGCTTCTATTTTAAGACAAACGAATTTCTGTGACTAAATCTAATGATTTTTAAGGATCATATTTTTATTTTTGTATCGAGATCGAGTTCTAAACACATACTATATAATTAAATAGTTGTGAAAAAATATTATTTTTTAATTGTGAAGTGGAACAACTCAATATTTAATTTGTTAAATATTATGATCAGTTAGATGCAATGTTTTATAATCGCAGGAATTATTTTTTATTTTAAAATAATTTTTAAGATTAATTCTAGTCTAGCCGACTACTCTTACACCTAAGGACCTTATTTTCGCTGAATGTATAGTTCTCGAACATATTGCTAAGATGACTGAGACTTTTTCCTTTGGCTCTGATGGAATTCCAGCTTGTTTCTTGAAGCGATGTGATCTATCTGTTCGGGTGTATTTCCTCAGCCATGGAAGATGTCTATAATTACTCCTTTGCATAAAAAAGGTAATAGATCTGACATCTCAAATTACAGACCTGTTGCCAATTTATGTCCGATTGCCAAACTTTTCGAGGCCTTGGTACGTGAGGTGCTTTATTTTCATTGTAAGCATTTCCTTATGTCTTTTCAGCATGGCTTCATAAATGGTAAATCGACTACGACGAATCTCCTTGAGTTTTCCAACTACTGTCTATCTGCCATTGAATCTGGCAAGCAAGTCGATTGCATCTTTACAGATTTTAGTAAGGCCTTCGACAGGATTAATCATAAAATTCTTGTACATAAATTAACTGTTCTTGGCTTCCCTAATTTATTCGTTAATTGGATCTTTTCGTATTTATCCGATCGTACCCAAAGAGTCCGTTTTCGTGACGTTTTTTCGGACGTATTGCACAACACATCTGGTGTCCCTCAGGGTAGTCATCTTGGCCCACTATTATTTATTATTTATATTAATGATGTTTCTTTAATACTGGCACACTCTAAGATTTTATGTTATGCTGACGACGCGAAAATTTTTCGTACAATAAACAGTGTACTTGACTGTCATCTTTCAAACTCTGACTTGGATGCATTCCAGAAATGGTGTATTATAAATCAACTCCCCTTAAACGTTTCTAAATGTACTTGCATGTCTTTTTCACGTAAAAAATATCCGTTGCATTACAACTTTACGATAAGTGGAAGCTCTCTTAATAGATGTGACAAAGCAAGAGATTTAGGTTTAATACTTAATAAACATCTCTCTTTTGAGGATCATATTGATTACATTGTGAACAAAGCAAACGCAACTCTGGGTTTTGTAAAACGATGGTCAAAGGAGTTTGATGATCCCTACATCTCTAGGCTCCTTTATTGCACATTTGTTCGACCAATTATCGAATATGCCAGTTCTGTTTGGTCCCCCTTTTATGATCACCACATTAAACGGATTGAAGCAGTTCAACGCAGGTTCTTGCGGTTTGCCCTGAGGGGCCTTCCTTGGGCAGATAATCTCCATCTGCCTCCTTACTCTGACAGGCTAAAACTTGTTTCTTTGGCTTCCTTAGAACATAGACGGAAAACCGCCAGAATTGTTTTGACTTTCGATTGTTTACAGGGAAACATAAATTCTCCAGAACTGTTGGCTACCTTTGATGTTTCCGTTCCGGCGCGTTCCTTGAGGAATTACGATTTTTTGCATTTAGCACAGCACCGTACGAATTATGGCCGCAATGGGCCAATATCATCGATGTCGCGCTCTTTCAATTGCAATTTCTCCGTGATTGACTTTCATATTAGTAGAGACCAATTGAAAAGTCGGTTGAGTTAATATAGCTTTATCTGATTTTTGGATTTGTTTCATTATTATATATTTTCGGTCCTATTTTATAGCACCTATGTACATACGACACATTTGTAGTAATCAGTATTTGATAAATCTGTGATAAATAAATTAGTTAGTCTATAAAATCTACATATAAATTAGTTTTTCTAAGATTTTAAAGCATTGTGGATTCTAGGTTATTTTGTGGATGATCTTGTGTCTTAAATATAATATTTTTGTTATTTTTGTAAATTTTGATTAAGGTGATGTGTACTCATATATAAAACAAAGTTGTCAATTCTGTTCTCTAAATTTAAAGCGGAATATTATTTATTAAAGTGACAATGTTATAGGCTTTTGAACTTTGACAATTTGAAACTCATTATAGGCTCAGGATAGAGAAGTTATTGAAAACTCATTAGAAGGGAGAACGTGTTGTTTATCAATTGTCGCCGTAATGAGTTTCATAGGGTGTGTGTTAAGAATATTACAGTGTGGTAAATGAACCATACCCATAAAATTGTAGCTCCAAAACAACGCATTTTATAAGGGAGCTTGTGGAATAAACATTGATCAGAAAATTCCATATATTGGAGCACATCGTTAGGAACACGATTTCAAATTCAATTATTTTTTTTAAATTGCTCCAGGATAGCAACAATTTGGTTATCATCTCATAAACTATTCTGTATGATGTGCAAAATTACTCGGTAAAAACTATAAATAAACATATCGTCTAACAAGTTTTCTAAAGGACCACGCACAAAATGTTCGGAAAAAAAAGTACCGTGGATTTTCTCCAAACTTCGGATTTATGCTCTCTGAATGATGCTGATCAAATGTGCTCATGGGCCCAACTTGATTTATAGCGATCTGAAGGGTCCAGCGAGCTTGGAAAGTAGGGTTTTGCCCCTGTACGATCACTGATTTTTGAAAATGTACCTCCCATTGTATATCAATATCTCAAGAAATATCGATGTTAGCAATTTGGTGTTCAGAACTTTTTTGTAGGAAATTGAATTTGCTACAAGTTTGTCATATTCACTTTTTCTATACCTTTTATTGTTTACGAGATAGGGGCAAAAAGTGAGAATTTCATGGAAAAATTGGGGTTAGTGACCCGTACTACATCGCTGGTGGGAGTTAGGGTTACACCGCCATGGACACTTTTGTAGAGCATTGAATTCTGAAGAAACCCTACCATTGACCAAGATTATACCATAAAATGCCTCTGAGTTGTAGAGTTTTGAAGAAAAATAATCAAAGTTTACGTGTATTTTATATGGGAAATCTTTATACGCCTTGGTTTAGTACTTAATATTAATATTAATGGCTCCAATTTTCAGGGAATTTATGTTTAGGTATTTGCCACAAAAATTCGAGGTGGGACTGAAAAAAAAAATAGTCGCGAAAAAAAAGCACCCTAATATATATATTAGGGTGCTTTTTTTTCGTGACTATTTTTTTTTTTTTCAATCCCACCTCGAAATTTTGTGGCAAATACCTAAACAAAAATTCCCTGAAAATTGGAGCCCTTAATATTAATATTAAGTACTAGACCAAGGCGTATAAAGATTTCCCATATAAAATACACGTAAACTTTGATTATTTTTCTTCAAAACTCTACAACTCAGAGGCATTTTATGGTATAATCTTGGTCAATGGTAGGGTTTCTTCAGAATTCAATGCTCTACAAAAGTGTCCATTGCGGTGTAACCCTAACTCCCACCAGCGAGGTAGTACGGGTCACTAACCCCAATTTTTCCATGAAATTCTCACTTTTTGCCCCTATCTCGTAAACAATAAAAGGTATAGAAAAAGTGAATATGACAAACTTGTAGCAAATTCAATTTCCTACAAAAAAGTTCTGAACACCAAATTGCTAACATCGATATTTCTTGAGATATTGATATACAATGGGAGGTACATTTTCAAAAATCAGTGATCGTACAGGGGCAAAACCCTACTTTCCAAGCTCGCTGGACCCTTCAGATCGCTATAAATCAAGTTGGGCCCATGAGCACATTTGATCAGCATCATTCAGAGAGCATAAATCCGAAGTTTGGAGAAAATCCACGGTACTTTTTTTTCCGAACATTTTGTGCGTGGTCCTTTGATGAGGATTGATTGATATGAAGAAAGTTTACTTAGAAATTCATTTTGTTCCTCAAGAGTACGCCCTTACAGTCATATTACGCGTCTAAGAATTTCACGTAAATGTGCCAATAATAATAAAGGCCTTTCTGCAAAACGTTGGCGCCTCATTACTTTTAAAAATAGCTTCTCACAAGCGCGAATTTTTTCCATTTCAAAATCACGGAAGAGAGACAATAAGTCAAGACATTATCAGGGCTGGAAGTTAGCGAGGAGCCACTCCGCGCCGCCTCGCTGCCCTCGCATCTGAGCACGGATTGTTTCACACCTGAGGAATGCGCAGAAGGTGTCTTAATCGCATGCAAGGCACGTCCAATTTCTTTCGAACGAAAGTGAAAATTGAGCTGTCAGTCATTAAATCGGAAGTTAGCCCCGCTCCGCCTGGCACAATTCACGTCACTTTCAATTGTTACGCGCCCTAAAAGGCCTGTAGTACCAACACAAGGGGGCGAAAAAAAATAAAGACGAACAGAAAAAAAAATCCATTTATTTGGGGAAATTCGTCAGCGTCATGATACATGGCTTGCCATTTTCTCCCATTTTTCATCGGCCTCAAGCTTTTCAATTTTATTTCGTGTCTTGTCTGAAAAATTTTTCTTTTTCTACTGTGGTACACGTAGCGAAGTGGGTCGCGATGGGATGGGCGCGAGCGACAGTGACTTCTTTTCGAAAGGATAGGGCAAGGCCATGGTTGTTCAGGGGTTGGGAAAACGCTAGGAGCAAGCGACTCTCGTATCACAGCCGTCCCTTTGCCCTTTCTCCAATATATGTATGCGAAAGAGCCATTCTCCCTGAAATGCAGGGAATCGCTTTATCGCCGCTTCCAGGGCGCGCAGGATGAAGCTTTTATCTGCATATAGCCCGCAAACACTAAGTATCTCCCTTTATTTGCCATTATACGTCGAATGGGATGGTCTTAACAATAACTAGAGTGCTCTCATAAAACATTTATGCGCCTCATCTCGTTCCCCGCGCATCCCGAGCATAAATATAAATCCGTGTGCTCGCGTCTCCATACCTTCCCCTATATCATCCGGGGCGGCCACTTATCTTCCGAGTTCTATGCCAAGCTGTCGGTTTGGTGGGGCCCCATCGCGCCCACCGGAGCACCCAACTGCGGGGGGAGGTGCTGCTGCTGCACATACATACGCTTCAAATTACCTTGTTGCCTTGCAATCCGGTGCCAGCGACACGAGTTCTGTTCACGCGGCCGCCTTAAGTGCTTCGGGAGCCTCCCCTTCCTTTCGGTCCGGCGCGGCGCAACGACCACCCCTGGCCCATGCCCAAAAGGAGCTGTGAGTCCTGTGCTGCACTTTTTTATCCAGCCACTTCGGCTGTAGTAAAAATCTTAAAAAGTCGATAAAAAGCGATTCCGCCACGAGGAGGAACTATGGCAGTTCGCTCTTCGAAGCATAAATAAAAATGAAATTCTCCGGCACTATGGTAGCATCAGAAGCAAGAAGCTACTTGCCGCTACCGCGTCCCGTGAAATTGGCCAAAGTGGATGTTGAAAACTTGGCTTTAGACCAGCGTGAATTTCGCCTAGATTCATCTCATAACCACCGTCTACATCATCCAGCAGACGCTCTCCGTTAAGGTCCATTCAAAAATTTCTTCCAGAACCATTTTGTATTAAATTCTTCATCTCAGAATTGCCACAGTCGCATATTTAGGAAATTTTCAACTTTTCCATTCTGTTAAATGAAAAAAAAATCTCTGTCTGCTATACATATATTCTCTATTTATGTAGATAGAGTCTTTTTATTTTTACCGGGAGATTTATAAATTTGTCAAAGGCGGCTTTTTTATGTTTTTATGATACTGGCAGAATATATATGTAGTACTTGACAAATTAAAATTCAGAAGTAAGCAAAGTAAATCACTGCCCAAATTCTATGTTCTACTAAATTTGAACGCATTTTTTTCTCAAAACACGAATTTTATTTTAGCAAAATAGTTAGTAGTCGATATTACATCTAACTACAGTAGAATCCGGATATAACGACCCTCAAGGGACCGGTGACACTCAGTCGTACTAATCGAATGACGCACAAAACGAACGAACACTGATGAATGAATTTAAGCTTGTTTTTATGTAATAATATTACTGTAATTATGAAATAATAATATATACATAGTTAGATTAATTTCTATAAATAAATAAAACAAATTCATATTAAAATAAACAAAAAATAACTTTAAGGGGGGAGGAGGTAAGGTGTATTCATTTGTAAATTGTACACATAATAAAGTATCATTTCAAGAATATTTAGTTAAATGTTTAGCCTACATAAATTATTAAGAAATAAGTCATTGAGAGCAAATCTTTGGATACTCTTAAAAAAAAAAAAAAAAGGCAGTTTGCGGTGGACATCAGAACTCATTACTGGATTATCTCAAATCAAAAAAACAAATCTATTTGTTTAGTTTATGAGCTTCTCGAGGGTTGGATTTTTTTTTGACGATTTTTCGATTTTTGGCATAATTTTAAATTAAAAAAAAAACGAATTTTAAATCATCCTCTTTTTCATAGTAACGCTAATTATAATGCAAAAAAAAACATTATCTCGACGCCACTACCTCATATTTTATGTACTTAAAGTGTGTGTCAAATTTGAAGAAGATCGGTCAAGTAGATTTTGAGTTACAGTGTCCAGCGACTTTGACCATTATACCCTTGACAGACTGCAACGAAATTTAGAATTTCGAGCTTTCTAAATTTCAAAATAATCATATTGCTTTGAAATTAAAATGTCAACATGTTTTTCGATGGAATATTCGTTTGAATTTTCATTTTAATTGCAAGGCAATATGATAATTTTGAAATTGAGAACGCTCAAAATTCTAAATTTCATTGCAATGTGTCCAGGGTATTAGAAGTGGGAGAAAAACGCGTTTAAAGTTTTAATAGAGCATTGAGTTGTTCGCTACCACTATAAGTCGAGGCACTGTATCTCCGGTAGTTTTACTCCAATCGACCTACAATTTTTACTGAGAGTACCCAGTTGAGTTGTACTTTCAAATACAAAAATAAAAAATAAATGCAAAAAAATTGTCGGTTAGGTATTGTTTGTGCGTATGTATTGTAAAAAAACACTGCGCGTCGTTCTAAGCGGACGATTTCTTGTCAAAATGGGTCGCTATAAGCAGTTGGTCGCTTAAACCGGAGTCGTACTAAACGGTAAGTCTATATGAAACCAAACTTTAGTTTGCATTTTCGTCACTAAAAACTGTTGGCCGTTATAAACGAAGTCGAATATCCGGATTCTACTGTATTTTAGACTATTTAACTTGAACACAATTGTTAATTTTTATACAGAAATCCTGCCACTTTAATTTTTAATTCACGTTAAATTTAAACGAGGTATTTTTCATAAGTTAACATTCTAATCAATGTTAGGTTCGATTAGCGTGTATGGTAGTTACTACTGCACTGAGAAATAATATATAAAAAGTGAAAATAATAAGAACTTTCAAATATAATTTTGAGGAGATATCTGAAGAATTTTTGAGGTTTTTATACAACGCTTTTAATAATTCACTTTTTCTATCCGGGACAAATCTTGTAATTCAAATTTTGACTAGTTCTAATTAAATTAGAGCGTTGGATTTTTGCAACGTGTATAAATCCACTGACAGTGCAAAATAGTGCATCTAATATTATTCTAAATCCAGTATGGCGGACGTCCCAAGATTACAGATTACCTTTTTCTTTACAACCCCTTGATATGGGTATCGAATGAAAGGGTAACAACATTTATAAAAGCTTTGCTTTTAATTTTTTTTTTTTTTAATGTGTATTTTTTAAAGAACAAAGTGTTTAAACATTAATTGAAAAGCACTAATGACCTCACGAAAACACTGATTACTCATTAAATTTTCATTATAGTTTTTATTAGTGTTATTGCTTGTTTCGAATTAGTTGTGATTTGTGGTTTTATAATTTTTAATTAATTAAATTTCTCTTATACATGTTTGTATATAAAAACTAAAACCTTTTGGTTTTTTTGATTTCAAAATTGAAACTTGTCCCACAAATGTTTATTCTGGCGTTTGAATACATTTTTACAACTGTGGTAGCCAGTTTTGAGAAATTGAAAGATAATGTCTTGTAGTAAATTTAATGATAAATTGAATGGTTTATAGTTAAACGAAGCGTCGATTTTTTCTTCATTTAGAAAAGAACACAAATATCCCGTATATTGTGACTCTGGCCTCTGAATATTTTTTTTCACAATTGAGTACTTGCAAATATTGAACATTGTGAAAAATTGAAAAAAATTGTGTTCTGTAGTAAATGTGTTGACCACCTGAATATTTGTTTTGATTGAATTTTGCAGGGAGTTGATAATAATGTCCACATTTATATTGAAATTAAATTAAAATCAATATTCAATTTTACTCTAATTGAAACTATATGTACCGCAATTTTGAAATTCTTCGAATTTACTGTCAAAAATCAAATTTTTTTTAATTTTTTTTTTTTTTTTGTAGTAATTTTACAAGAACACCTTATCAATTTTCAAAACTTTGAATTCGAATTCTCAAATTTTGAACCCCTAATTTAATTTTAATATTTAAAATTCACTAATAATCAAATTCTGAACTTAGGTTATGTTTTATAAACCTTTTGACATATATGCCTCATATTTATGTATAAATTATGTGTTATATTTCATATTTAATCATTATCCAATTTTATATCTACACATTAAAAAATTTTCATAATATTAAAAGTTGGCAATTTATTAATTGCATTAAAATTACACTGAAAATTGTTGTTACAATTCAAGTAAGAATCCAAGAGTACCTTATTTTTACGAAATTGTAAATACAAAACAATTCTATTTAATTCTTTAGTAAAATTGCACTTGAAGGTAAATGAATTACCATCATAGGTATGAATTGTATGGCATTTAATTAACCTTACATTGTTTAAAACCCTTACAACTTTTAGCCTTGTTTTAAAATCTGTTCGTTTCTTTCTGAAAATAAAGGACTTTATGAATTTATATGAACAATAGGTTTCGAAGGATTTTTTTTTAAAATTGTTTACTGATATTGTAGGTAATTAATTAAAAGTGCCCAGAATGTTCTATAGAGAAAAACTATATTAACATTTTCAAATGTCGGTCCTAGCATATGAATACGTGAAAAAAAATATACATATGTATTAAGCTTTCTTCAGGTAGATTACAAATGTTAAATTTTAATATTTCTAACGTATTTCAAGGATAAACAAAAGGCTTATACACAAAAGTGTAGTAAAAAGTTCAAATGAACTAAGACATTTTTAGTGTTGCCATTGCGAAAATTACAAAATATAAGGTAGATTTACTATAAATAATTGAACATTATATCATAAAATGTGATTTTAGCACACAAATTTAAAAATGACTTACTAAAAATTACTAACTTGTTTTATGCGATTTTACCCTACTTCCGAAAAGTATCAATAATTGCTAGTAAAATTTACTACTTTCTAGCCAGGAAAAGTAGAAACAATTTTTTAGTGTGTAGCATTTTATTTTTATCTATTTACCTCGCTGCTTGCTGAAATGATTTTTTCTTCTTCCAAAATCATGTTGGTCGTTGCTTTTCGAGCATAAATAAAAATTAAATTCCTTTTACTACCACCAGTACCAATGAAATAAGCTACTTGACGGTATCGCGTTCCGTGAAATTGCCAAACTCAATGTTGAAAACTTGGCTTTCGACCAGCGCGAATTTTGCTAAGATTTATCATCCAGACATTCAAAAACGTCTTCCCTGAACCATATTGTATATTTAATACTTCATCCCAGATTGCCACAGTCGTAGATTGAGAAAATTTTCGACTTTTCCATTTACCCTTCCCCCGTTCGTTTTGAAAAATCAATTTTTTCCACCTTCTCTAAATTGAAGGGAAGCAGTGAGTAAAAGGGTTTCTGTGAAATTTTGCACGAAACAAAAATGCTATTTGGCACGACGATTAAGTTATATCTTTGATTTAGCAGTGAGCCCACAAACTCATGGATGGGAGCAGTTTAATTAAATTTTTTTTTATTGCTACCCTGTGACCGGGACCAATGTTCTGGATGAGCACGTCGATGTAACTTGGTCGGCGTAATATTTGGAAAGTTTGTACAATTTTAAAATTTTATTGCATCGTATCGACAACTTTACGCTTTTGTACACATTCGATGGAGTGGATTTTCATCTACCAGGAAGTACCAGCGATGGTGTATATTCGTGACATTTTAAATTTTTCACAGAGATAAAATAAAATTTGTCAACTCGTTTAGATTTTTTTTTTTATTTGTGCTTTTTTTTAACGCACTGTTTTTTTTTTTTTTTTAAATGTGTGTGAAATAGTTTGGCTCGATTAGAGAAAGTCTAAATTGAACGAATTAAGCGCGTTCGCTATTAAGATCAGATTGATCGTGTCCATTTATACGATTTAAGTGTTTAGAATAATTTGATTTATATCTGTAAATTCGACCGAGATAATTTTCAGCACGCTATGTGCGATCTGCTTGTAAAGATCGATTAAACAGATCTAACCTAAAATTTATTTGTCATTCTTTGTTAAACTGTCAACTTCCAAATGCGCGACTAAATTAAGTAGAAGTAACTTCTAAATTCCCTATTTGTAAGGAAAAAAAGGATTGCAAACAGTGGTTAATCAATCTGGTCAATCTAAACTGGCATTTATGATTTATCGCCAGTTATAGAGGAGAAAATTAACTCTTTGGATATTTAGAAATATAATAATCGTTATTTATTAGAACCACCCAGTAAATCTCTAAAGTGGGAGGAGTAATTTTTACTTTTTTGAATTTAAAACATCTTTCATAAAACACTATGTTCCCTTCAAAACGAGAAAATAAATAAATTCCTCAAAATGACACGATAAAATACTAAAAATAAATTTAATGGATATCCGAATATCAAAGTTTGCGATTTAGGCTTAACTTTATGATAAGGAATCAAAAAATATTTAATAATATACCTCAATATTTGTTATCTCAAAACTTATTCTTAAAGAAATAATTTTTATCAGAGATGTTTTTATAGATAAAAAAGATGAAAAAAATCACCTACTTTAATCAGTTTAAATTGTCGGGAACGATAAAAGTAGAAAACATTAAGTTAATTAATATATTATATTATAAATTGTCATATGTTGATTGTTGCCTCTGTTAGTTAAATTTTCAGTCACAATGGGAGCACTCGTAATAATTTTGGTTGTTTTTGTGAGTTGAAAATTAATTTTTTATTATATATGCGTACAATGCTTATCTTACTATTATCTTCTAATTTTTCATAAAGCTCTTGGGTTCCGGAACTAGCCAAAAATGTGAAGATTATAAGGATTGGGGATTCGTTTGCCTAGATTGCCAAACTATGGCAACTTGTGTCAATACTGCTGGAACTTGGACAGCAATTCCACTAGGAAAATGCGATGATAAAAAAAAATTATATTGCAACAGAAGTACGAAAAGCTGTTCAGAGACGAGGGATTGTGGCGCAACGACACCTGTCGATTTTGTATGCAACACTGAAGGAATTTTCCCTGATCCATTCGACTGTCAAACTTATTACGCTTGCGCTTTGACTGCTGATTCGAAATATATAAGAGCAAAAATGCAATGCACCAAGCCGTTTGCTTTTTCACCAAAATCTAATGAGTGTTCAGCCAATTCATCTGATGACATATGTCGAACCAAACAATATAAATGTGATAAATCTGGTAAAATAGGCTCATGGCCAGGAAATGATAAAATATATTATATATGTGTCCAGAATGTTGATGCTGCAGGTGATTCAATAATATATCCAGCACTCTTCCGATGTCCTCCTGGGCAAACCTTCCGGAAGGATAGGTGTGTGTCGTCGTCAACAATAACAACTCCTTTTAAATGCTGATCCAAGGCAATGCTCAATGTATTACTACTGTGACAGCAACCTTCAAAGTTCCTTGCGTAAGTGTCCCCCAAAGAAATTCTTTAATAATTATCAGGGGAAATGTGTGCTTGGATTTTGTTAACTAGGACAGACATATTTTATTTTTCTTTAAATGGACATATAAGTATAAGAATTCATGTTTTAGGTACATAGCGATTAATAATGATAATTTCGTTAGAATAAAAATAAGCTTTTACTCTTTAAAACGTTATTAAAGATAATATGGTCAATGTTATTGATGTTTGATTTTAATATATCTATACGAATTTTTAATTTTTTACCGCATCTCAAAGAGTTGTTATGTTTATATTATAGATCTGCTTTATTTTCCAGCACATGGCTATTTTTTAAAGTCAGAAGGAATCTAATTGTGTTTTCTTGCTTTCCTAATACCTGTAGTCTATTCAAAGGCAGAGTATGAACAAATTATTTACTATTTATTAGGATATCGTAAGACTAAGCAATTTTAATCTGTTCAATTCTATTCAAATTCAAAGCGCTTAAGAAACAAAGATGGAAATGTGTGAAAAGAGGTGAACTGGGCAGTTTTCTGTCATATTTTTGTTTATATCGCAAAGACACAGAATTTATTGTCTCAAACTTAAAACTACATTCTTTTAAAAATTAAGTGAGATAAACCAACTTTGATAATAAATAAAATTTAACACGATCGACTTCAGCCGAAATGACGTGGATAATAAATGTGACGTGACTTCGTTTCAAATTAAGCGCCAAAAAAGTACGAGTTCGCATTTTTTTCGGCAAATTTTCACCTAAAAATCTTTGAAGTGCTCCAAACTTGAGCTTTATTTCCAGCTTATTTCAAAAATGTGTAGCTCTTTCAGCAAAATGTGTAGCTCCTCGCACTTACAATGTTTGGCTATTTCAGTATACCCTACCTTTTTCAAGTTTTCTAGCTAGTCAACTAATCAGCTCCAAAAAAGTTAGTGTTATAATACCATCACTTTCTAACTTATATGTTTACATTCTAAGTACACCTGTCCCTCGATTTGCACGGCACTTTTAAAGAGTCGGACTCGCGCACGGTTTTCGAAATTTTTCCTTTATATGTGCTATAAAACATTGCTTCATGCCAAATTTCAAGATTCTAGGTCAACTGGAAGTACCCTTTAGGTTTTGATTCCCTTGCGAGTAGTTGCGAGTTTGAAAATATGCGGCTTAAATTGCTGTTTCTTTTGATTGCGTTGGCATAGAAGTTTGATTTTTTCACAGCGCCAAGGGACAGTAGACCTGAGTATTTGATATAAATTCCAGCTTGATACCTGCACGCGTTCCTGAGAAAAAGGGTCTTGACAGACAGACAGACGGACGGACAACAAAGTGATCCTATAAGGGTTCCGTTTTTTCCTTTCAAGGTACGGAACCCTAAAAACAATTTTTTTTGATTGTTTTGCACTAAAGTAAAGGCACCAATGCTCGACACATTAAGATAAATATAACACTTAAACGTTAATAAAAAAAGCATTTATTGAATTATAAATAGAATAGTGATAAATATACATAAACAAACTCTTTTATAATATTTTAACAAAGAAAACGATTTCAATATCTTAATTTTTTTTAAATTCCTATCGCAGACAGTATCCTTACACGTATATTATTATTACGTAAATTTCGAAACAATCGAAAATAATTCTTTACAAATATGAAAAACTTATTTCAATATGAAGAGCTTTTCTTACCAAAGACCTTAATATATTTTACTTTGGGTCATTCTTTTGTTCAATATTTTTTATTGTGGAATATTTTAAATATAAAAACTTGTGCTTTGGCCGACGCCTTAACAACAATATTGAGCATAAAAGAAGATTATTCAAAACTCATTTTGTTCCAATATAACCCTTGTAGGAGATATTTTGTTTATGAGTGACGAGCATTGGTGCACTTTCGAACACGGTTATAATTAACATATCTTCGATTTTTCTTTATCTTCTTTAGATCGATTTACACGGTTTTCAGGTTAATTAAACATATCCTTCTATTTTGTATGAACTCTGCGTCTCGTTTTACACGATTTCGTTCTGCATGATTTTTGCAAGAACGTATCTACCGTGTAAATCGAGGGATGAGTGTACATATTCTATTATATTGTAAAAGATGAATACTTCAACATCAAAATCTTTCAAGTTGTGGATATGTTGCAGACAGACATATTGGGTCTTGTTATTTCTTATCACAAAATAGTGTAATACTCAAAACAAGTTGTTGCAAAGGTAACAATGCGCTGCGAGCTGACCTAATTTTATGAGAATGAATTAATAAAATGATATATAGGTTGGTAATCATCTTTTTTCCAGAAACTTTTCTCTTGAAGAAGTAATTTTTATCAAAAATGTTGTTCAAGATAAAATGGAAAGGAAAGTCATGTTTAGCCTAATCAGTTGTCAGTAAATGATAAAATCAACATAAATCAATTAAAGTAATTAATAGATTTGATTAAGATTTCCGGATGAAGGTTTAGTCTTTTAAGATTTAAGGAGCGTTTTACGTTTAATTTTGTTAGTTAAATTTTGTCAAACAATGAGAGCACAATTGTTAGCAATTTTAGTTGTTGTGGTGAGTCAAAAATTTTATATTTATATCTTTTATATTTTACCTTCCCATTGCATTATAATTTTTCATTAAGGTCTTGGACCCAGCAAATAGCCAAAAATGTGAAGTTTATAAGGATTGGGGATTTGTTTGCCCAGACTGCCAAACTATGGCAACTTGTGTCAATACTGCTGGAACTTGGAGAGCCATTCCTCTGGGAACATGCGATAATAAAAAAAATTTATATTGTAATAGGAGCTCGAAAAATTGTTCAGAGACGAAGGATTGTGGCGCTATGACACCTGTTGATTTTGTATGCAACACTGAAGGAATTTTTCCTGATCCATTCGACTGTCAAACTTATTACGCCTGCGCTTTGACAGCTGATTCGAAATATACAACAACTAAAATGCAATGCACTAAGCCGTTCGCCTTTTCAGCTAATTCTAGTGATTGTTCAGCTAATTCAACTGATAGCATTTGTCGTATCAAACAATATAAATGTGATAAACTTGGTGATATGGGCTCATGGCCAGGAAATGTTAAAATATATTATATATGTGTCCAGAATGTTAATGCTGCAGGTGATTCAGTAATATATCCAGCACTCTTTCGATGTCCTCCAGGAGAAACCTTTAGTGTGGATAGATGTTCTTCGTCAGCAATAACTCCTCCGACAACTCCTTCAACAAATACTACGACAACAACTCCTGGGGGTAATCAGCCAATTAAATGCTTAAAAGAAGGCTTAGTTGCTAATCCGACACAATGCACATCGTATTATTATTGTAACAGAAAACTTCAAAGTGTCTTGTATTCGTGTCCTCCAAAATCCTACTTTAATAATACTTTGAAGGCATGCGTGATTGGATCATGCTAAGTTGAACGTATTTTTTATTTCCCTCAATGGATAAGAAGTAAACACGTTACATATTTCTTGGTTTCAAAATTTTTCTATTTTTTTTTTAATAAATTCATATTGTATACATATAGCAAGAAATAATAAAAGGTCATAAGAATAAATATTACCTTTACAACTTCATAAATTTACTCGGGATTGTATCAATAATTAATAAAAACAAAATTTTGAAACATTTAGCATTTTAATTGACTGTATTGCATGATTTATTCAGAGGGTCATTTAGGTATATGTGAGCTTCCCAAGTATAAAATAACATTTGAATGTGTAAAAAAGTGTTCTTCAATATGAAATATACCCCGAAACTACATAAAAGTTAAGATCTTTTAAGATCTTTAACCTGTTAATTGTTTTAAAAATCATATTGATTTGTAATCAATTAAGTCTATTACAGAAGAATTCACAAATAATGAAAGAAAAACGTATTTATAACATTTCTTAATTATTGAAGTGGCATATTAATTTGTATAAAGTTATAACATTCAATAACTTTTACCCAGAATCGGGATTGTAATTTTTTTCTTTTTGTATTCGTAATTTCGATATCATATATAAAGTTTATAAGAATGCTTATCGTAAAGCTCAGGAATTTTTGTCCATATATTTGATTCGCCGTATTGAATTTATCAATTCGAAATATTCCAAGCACGATTTGCAACGTAGCTATGTAAAGCAAAGGAGCACATCAAATTTTATGAAATTGTACATAAGTTATAGTCGTATAACGTGATAGACAGACAGAAAGACATATTATTTGTATAGTATCATTCTTATCAATCAATGAAGATGTTGCTTTTATCAAACAAAAAAATAAATAAAGTGTTTACGTAGAAATTATTAGTATCATTTTACTAATATTACAGACGATATTCAAAATCCTATAAACTAGACTTCCTCCGCGATATCGATTATTAGAGACTGTATAGGTGATTATTTAACTTAAAGTATCATACTACTATTTTGTATGACTACACATTTTCTACGTGACTTAACTTACGTCTTAACCAATAAGGAGAGGATGGAAATTCTTTTAAGTGCACTAGGAAATCCTAGCTTTCAAATGGTGCACTTAAAGATTGCCATCAGTCCACAGTATCAAAAACCTTGAAAGTGGTGGCAAGCAAAATGGCCCAGAAATTGGGTACCTGGATAAAGTTTCCATAAACTTACGATGAAATGGAAGCAGCTGTTGTGCAGTGGTCTTTGAAGAAAAAGTTTCCTAACGTATTAGGTGCTATTTCCTGTACTCATGTACGGATTATAAAACCGCATAAATCAAGGCAATTTGATTCTGTGTTCTCATTTATTCGAAAAAAGCCATTGGGAAATATTCGAAGTGCTTCGAAAAAACAAGATTCGAAACACTTCATCGACATTTCACGATATGCTTCAAAGAAGTGCTTCTCAAGGAACTCAAAGAAAGTGCTTACTGTACTTCTGCGGACATCATGTGCTTAAATTTGTATGAAACTGAAGCGCAAAAGAAGCACTTTGTGATTCAGTAGGGACACTTGGAAAAGCTTTTAAAGCGCTTCTTTTCCTGCTGGGAAATTATAACTAATAACAAATACTTGCTTATACTATCAAATCCTATCTGAAAGTCTCTAATACTGAAATATACTCTCTAATGCTAGGTAATATTAACTGTTAGTCGCTGTTACTACCTCATAATAACTGATATATTCGCTAATCTTCCGATCATAGGCGAAAAATTTTAAGTATTATCTATTCTAGTACTAGCACTATTTAGCATTTATTAAAATTGTTATTAATACCGACTCATATCCCCATTGATAGTTATTTTGAATTGAACTATCACTAAATAATTTAGTGACAATGCCACTATGCACAACTCTCTCAATAACTCTACAGATTCTTGTACATTTCCTTGTTTCGACAAACAAATTGATGTGAGAATTTTCGAAAAGCACCCGGTCGGACACAGGCAGGAATCGAACCTACATTCGGA
Source organism: Dysmachus trigonus (assembly GCA_949715965.1). Lineage (NCBI taxonomy): Eukaryota > Metazoa > Arthropoda > Insecta > Diptera > Asilidae > Dysmachus > Dysmachus trigonus. The sequence continues at coordinate 90,048,312 of OX454320.1, forward strand.
TTGGTGCTCCGATGCTCTAACCGCTGACCTAGCGTGCAATTCCAATTGATGAGAATTTTGATGAGAATGTCGATCAATTCCACATTTATTGTATCGTAAATCTACTGTTTAAATATTCAAAGGATAAAAGAAAACTTTCCAAGTAGACCTTTTAAAATACAAACACAGTTTGTCCCCAAGATATAAAATGAAATGACTGTTCCCAAAAAAAAAGAACTACTCCAGTAGTATCTCATAATATTGAGTGGGAATTTTTTTAGCCTTATTAAGTCAGGAACAGGAAGTTAACTAAAGTCCTGAATAAACCTGTCAAATTGGATGAAATCGACTCAAGTCTTTCCGACAAATTTCAGCATCAGTTCAATTTATCAACAAAATACGAAAAACGGTCGTGCCAATAAATTTTCAGTATATGTAAATACTTGCCAGCATTTCTCCATAAGCATATTTTAAAGCTAAGTATGTTTGGATATGCGTAATTTGATGTCTTTGCCTCTCGCTCCGCAAACAACTGACGGGATAAGAATATGATCCCAGGGGAGAGGCGTTTTCCATGTGTGGGTAGAAACAGCGCAGTTCCTGGCGGCGCGGCGGGCGGCGTGGCAAAAAGGGGAGTAAAACTTCTTCAAATTAATGTTTGCCACTTTTCCCACAATGCAGGGGTGTGAAAATGAGCTCGTGAAGTTTCTTTTCCATAAATCAGCCGGAGGGTGCCAAGAATTCCGTTTTTACTGCGGATTAATTAAGAAATTCCCGCAAAAGTACACATTTCTTTTCGTGGGGCGGGGACGCACTTGCAAATTGGCAAGGAGAGCGAACAAAGTTAAATATTTAATTTTTAATTCAAGGCAAAAGAAAGGAAAGAAAAAAAACATAACAAAAAAACCGGTTCTTCCCCTATTTTTATTCAATTTTTTTTTCTCCACATATATTTCCTCCGCAGGCAGGGGAGAAATTAACAAAAAACCTGAAAAAATCAGCTTCATTAATTGTTTCCCCCTTTTGCGAGTTACCTCAAGAAAGAGAAAAGGGAATCCAGAAAAAAAAAAGTAGTAGAACTTTCACTCCGGCTTTCCTGTTCGGCCCTTTTTTCTCGTTGCGACTGTGAGCTGGCCGGCCCTTTGTATTAAAGCCCCACCGAAACTTCGCCGGGGTAACAACAAAAGGAGCTAATTACCGCCAGCCTAGAAACACTGAGTTGCTGGCAACTTTTACAATTTCAATAGAAAACTTTCGTGCTGGTCTTACGCCGCAAAACTTTTAATTTCATTTCGGCTCATTGAAAAACTTCCGGAGCCTGTCCCTGGCCGATGTTTCTGTGGTGTTTTGTCAGCACACCCAGAGGAGGCGGGCGGATTACCGTCCGGACACCTTGGATTACTGCGGTATCTTCCCGAGTATCCAAAGTTACCCTCCCGTCTCCTCCCAACAAAAAAAGAAAAAAAAAGGGAAGAACAACAGAGCCAACAAATTATTGGGAAGGGATGTCCGCACGGCCTCGAAAAATAAGAACAGAAATTAAATAAAAATTTAAACTGGATCGAGGGTGAAACAAGCTTCTGCGAATTTATATCGAATTTTAAGGCACGTGGAATCTTTGTTGCAAACGCGAAATCGATTAGACAATTTTCTGGCGGGAGTTTTATCTAGGGGGTTTAAATCCCTCAGCCTGTAGGCCTTATAACCTTCACAGAATTATGCTCGAAAAATTTTGCAATTACATTGAAGGAAAAAGCTTAGTTTTTTCAAATAATTGATTTAATATCTTTATTCATCAGTCAAAATTTATCCACAGACTTGGTACCATGAATTTTTTATTTATTTTATTTATATATTTCATCTACAGATTAATTAACAAATTCCTTGAACGTATTTGCCGTTTAGGTGAATATAAATTAACCTTACCAAGCAATTCGCTGCAGTCTATGTGACTAGTCAGAATATCGAATGCAATTCTTCCAATGTGGTAAATCCAAATAATAAGCACCTAGTTCTATAAGAAGGACAATCACTCCAAAGATTCAGTTTCCAGGCCATAAATCTGGTAAACGACCTCTGGACAGATTCTAATCTGTTGATGTAAGATTTGTAATTTGGGGACATATAACCATTGCATACTCTAAAATAGATCGGACTAAAGAGATGTACAGAGTCTTAAATGTAAAAAGGTCCCTGAAATTAGCCGTATTTCTTTTAATGAAGCCAATCATTTTTAAAGCCTTGGTAGTTATGTATTCAATATGCAGCGAAAAAGTTAATTTTGAGTCTAAAAAGACTCCTAGGTTCTTAAACTGACACACTCTTTCCAAAGAAACATCTTGAATTTTATAATTGAAATTCATTAAATTCTTTTTCCTAGCGAAAGTAATGCATTTATGTACATTTAGAAATATTTACCGCGAGATCGTTTAGTTCACACCAAGACTCCAAATTATTAAGGGGGTATCCCACTCTAGAGGCCCTTGAATTGAACGTTTTTTTCAGAGAGTTGAACAAGAAAATACTAAACATTTAGAGTTAAACATAATAATCCTCTTATTATATGATCTTTAATGAATATTTTGAGAAAAAAAAATTTTTTTTTTGAGTGGTTGGGTCAGGGCAGGCCTGCTACTGGGACTCATACCTTAGGAACGGTGTGCACGATAACAACCAAACAAATAATCTGAAAATTATGAGATTGCACATTAGTACTTTTTATATATGTGGCTATGGCATGAGTGTGGCACATTTTGAAAAAAAAATTTTTATTCACTTTTTTAATTTTTTCTACTATAAGTTTTATTTTTTAGTTGATTTTTTACTGTTAAAACATGGGATACAAGCTATGTAAATGTAAAAATGCCCGATTTGGTCACTTAGGTCATAGAGACAAAGCTAACACAGCTTGTAGTAAAATCTGAAATTTTTCGGATGATTGTTTTTCTCAGAATGCTGCACACCATTCATCAAGACCGTGTTTTGAGAAAAACGGCATTTAAATTAAAGTTAAGAGTGGTGGAGAGCGCGCAGCTGCGCACGGAATTGCCTGTAGCGGCGCGAGCTTTTCAAATTTCGCGGCAATATATAGCTTAAACGATTCAGGAAAGAACACAGAATTTTTCAAAACTAAAAAAAAAATGCATTTTTTGAACGTTCTAGAGTGGGATACCCCCTTAAGGTCATTCTGATTTTGCATGCAATCATTATAACACCTTACCATGGAAAAGAGTTTTAAATCGTCTGCGAATAGTAGGAACTTTGAAGTCAAAAAAATATTCTGTATGTCATTTATAAATAGTAAGAATAGTAATGGAGCACAATGAGCACCCTGAGGTACTCCTGAGTTAGCATTTATACCCTTCGATTTTGCATTCTCAATTAATACCACTTGTTTACGATTGGTAAGATATGTTTTAAACCAAGATAGTAAGGATGAATGAATTCCCATTAATTCCAATTTTTTTAAAAGAATAGAAATTTGTACTCTATCAAAGGCTTTTGCAAAATCAGTGAATATAACATCAACTTGAGTTCCTTCTTCAATTGCTGAGATGCAATAATTTAAGAATTAAATGTAATCAATGTGTATGGTATAATCAAGCCTTTATCAGCTAAGCAATTTCGTGATTTGCCCTAAACTGCCCTATGGTATGCAATTTTGAAATGAATGAGATTTCAAAAATGCGTTTCACTTCTGTTGTTTTAGAATCTAGATGAAACTCTTGTATTTATTTTTCTATAATGAAATACAAAGTATAAATGTATATACAAATAACATATACACTTTCAATAGGAAACTGGTCGCAGGTATAAATTTTATTTTTTTTGGACTTTCTTGAAGTGAAAATTTGGACTACTTTGACTTGAAATTTTAGACTAGTTTGGATTGAAAATTTTGACTTATAAGTGTTGAAAATTCGGACTAGTTTGAAATGAAAGTAGACCTATTTTATATTTAATGTGACTTTATTGAACTGAAATACGACCAGCCTGATTTGAAAATGGTCTTTTTTGAAACTAAAAGAGTATACATAGAGAACTAACCCCTACAATATATTTAAAAGTTATTCCTACATTTGCAAAACATAAATAAAGTAAAGTAAGTAAGTAAAACTCAAATAAGCGACTTACTATCCAATAAAATATCCATAAATTATTTATTTGAAGAACATTTTAGTAGTAATTGATGTTTAGCTTAACTTTGAATGTAGTCAATATGCTTAATGTTTTTAAGGAAATTTATTCATTTTAAAGATTGCTTTTTTCTTAAGTTACATGAATTTTTGGTGTTATTACAGAAAAAAAATTTTATTTGTAAGAAATTTTTCCACAAAAGGATGGGTGTCACTTTCCTAACGAGCGCAGTCGTGAAGCTTAACAAATTCTTAATATGTTTTAAATTAAGTAATGATTATTAAAATAATAGCAAAATAAAACTGGGCCAAGGCCATACTCCATGTTGAAACCTCATACAAAACGTAAAACTTCAAAACTCTTTTTTTTTTTTTGGTACTACACCGATAAAAATATTCCGTATGAAATCAATATTTGTTTCTTACTAATTTTACATTTTGACAATATATGAAAATAATATCAGAATCAATCCCATAATTTGCTTGTGATTTCCATAACAAACATATAAAATTAAGAATAAAAATATTAATTTCATAAGTAAAAGTTTAGGCCTGAAACACAATGATACGACCGACGACCGGCAAGCGACGGGTGCGTACGCCATGTACGTTGGCCATGACACAATGATACGAGCGACGGTCATTGCCAGTTTGACAAAGCGCGCGAAATTTGAATTGAAGTAGGCCGTCTAAGGGGTTACGATGAGAATGTGTGGAGGGCTGAAAGTCCGTGAAAAACAGCTGATATTTGCCAAAACCATAGAACTAAACCGCATACATTAATAGTTGTGTCTGTTTCAATATTTTAACGTTGGCACTGACGACGCGTACGACGTGCAAAATAGAATCGGATCTATTTTGCACGGCGCGTAACTCGTGTCGCGTCAATGTATTTAGATGTATATGTATATGCTCGATATTCTTTGTGTTTGCGTCGTCATACGCTCCCGTCGCTCGCCGGTCGTCGGTCGTATCATTGTGTTTCTTGCCTTACTGTGCACGCAATAGAAATTACAAATTCTTTTGGTATTGTTTTGATACGTTTCCAGTATGAACAAAAAAACTTATTAATTTGATACGACAAAATATCAATTTCATATGTTTCAGCATAAGTCTAATAGTTTTCGTCCCATCTTAAGCAATCCTCCTTATCAATAAAATATAAATTTAAAAAGAGTCGTATGATTTTGACATAGCTCCTTATAAGAAGATGTTTATATTTTTCTTGATACACAGAGCGAATGAAAATGGAAGTCCTGGAAAAATCAGCTGATTTTCAGTGTCAATTATTCAAAAACGTGAATTAACTCAGCTGTTTGCGCTTTGAACTGTCAAAACGAAATATCATCGAGTATGCCCATATATTTTGCACTGAATGAATTAAAATTCGAGTGAATTATAATTCATACGATCTTCATTCAGCCGTGTCCGTGTATCTTGGGTATTACTTTCAATATGTTTTATTATAAAAATAATACGCTGCCATATTAAAATTATACTCCATTCAGATTGGATAGATTTTGTATCGGAAACTTATTAATTTTACAGTGGAAATTCTATGGTTTTTCTTTCGGTGTATTTTCTACAAGAGATGCTTGTACCAATTTTTTATTTTCAAAATGGACTTACATTTTTTCGAAATTTTCAGGCCGATTTTGTTAGAAAAGAGACACCCTTCTTTAGGAAAATTGATTTTACTTCAAGTATGATTACATTTTTCGAAATTCAAGTAACATAATTTTTTTCAGTGACAAGGAACCAATAAAAAACCTTTACATGTTCCTAACATTTGACCACAATTGACCGTTTCATATAATGTTTTTATCAAAATCCGTGAGGGGATCTCAAAATCAATTTATGCCGGAATCTCTGAACATTGATAACAAAAAAATCATAAAATTCAATTTATATTTATAATTTCCGGGGAGGGGTTCAACCTTAATTTACAGAAGCACTGGACTCAGTCCACCACAGCACCTACTTGCTTAAACCAATAATAAAAAGGTACCAAAACGTACCCAGAAACTTCTGTCGACTCATATCGAAATTGAAGGCACGTGGATTCACGGAATCTGTGTCGCAAGCGCGAAACCAATTTCTTGTCGGTTGAATAAATTATCGAAAGCGAAATGGGGAAAACAAAGCAAAAGAATTGCGCGATGCGAGGCGACGTGTCGCGCCAGGTGGGTCGCGAAGTATAAAGACAATTGGATCCACCCGCTGGCGCATCAATCGCGAGTTAAAATTTCCGCTGGCCACCGCCTGCAGTTTAATCGCACCGCGCCTACACCCTCGGAGCTCGAAAATGAAAGGGATCTTGGTAAGTCTCATGGGATTTCTGTTCACCTGAGAGGACCCGGGAGGCTGCAGCAGGACCAGTTCTCGCTTGTGTAATCCGCTTAGTCCTGGCTTAAAAGGTGCCGAGCGGGCGAGCCAGGTTTAGGGCCTTCGATGGCAGTGCATCGGTTCGGAAATTGTTAAAGTCAAAACGTGATGACAATTTAGGGCTACCGGGTGGCCAGGTGATTGGGATGTGATGGATGTGCTCGGGGGAGAGGATCGGTGCCATTGCCGGACTGGGACTCTTGATTTGTTTTCCCGACGAAAGCCACTCGCCCCTTTCCGCAGCCACCGCCTTCCACCGACCTTCCTACAGCCTTCCATCAGGAAGTAGCGACGTTTAACTGTCACCCTGCAGGCTGAACGGGTGCCGCTGCGAACACATACACTGGATTTATCAAATAGGCTACCGGGAGCCCTTCGCCCCCACTCCTCGAGGGCTCCGAATCGATAATTTAAAGGATGTGCCAGAGCCTCGGGGAGATAAGGGACACCCTGCCGAGCCCCTGTCCAGGAAGTGTGCGTGAATAAATTTTACGTGATAGTTTTGCACTTGTACCGGACTACGTGAGTGTTCTCAACGTTTCAAGTTGCAAAAAGGGCCTGAAGTTGGGCTCGAGTGGGTGTTGGAGCTCCTGTGGGGTGTGAAGAGGTCCCGGATTCCTTCAGAGTGCTTCTGTGTCACTGGCTGTGAGATCTTTGGGATTGTTTGAGTTTTGTGCTGGATTTGTTGGGGAAACTCGTTGTGGCAATATGCTGCCGTTTAGGAACGGTAGGGGAAGGGGAGCGGTAGGGCTTGTTTAGGAATTTTCTTACGGCCATTCACGTGACGAACGAATTTCATTTTCTCTAAGAGACGCAAAACCGGAGATAGGAAAGTGTGAAATTCAGGGAATCCAAATCTTAAAATGCTTAAAGTGTGAAGGCTCTTGTTTCAGTTTATTTCATTGTGTTCTGGGTTCTAGCAAAGCCAAGTTGGGTTAATCTTACGAGGTTTGTTTATGTCATGACATGCCGTCAACCTTCAAAAGATATTTTCTGTCCCTTTTAACCAATTTTAACCTTAAAAAACAAAACAAAAAAGCAACAAAAGAAAAGGAGCTAAAAAAACCGTGTTCGGGTTGAAGGTTAATAACCTGGTTTTATGTTTCGTTTCACTGATTGTCTGAAGTTGACGTTCTAAGTATTTCCACCTACTGTAAATGTTTAAGGGGTCATTCTGGTTTAGCGGGAGTTAAAATATTCAATATACTATTTTTTCTTATTTATTGCATTTATAAATAACACAAGTCGATATGATTTTTGATTCTGATTAATATGCAGTCATTCCTCATTGCTTTCGTTTCACAATTGAAGAAAATCAACATGATTTTTAAAAAAATTTGCTTTTGTGCCCAGGACAGCAAATTTAAAATGACCAATCATCAAAATTGTTATTGACATTTTTTAAATTTTCGGTTGCTATATTAGATCCTCCATCTTTAATATATATTTTGGTAACAGATTAAGTTTCAGCGACCCTAAGACCCCTTTGATTCATTTTGATAATAAACCCCATAAAATTGCAAATGTTCGGACGCCATATTTAATTCACCACTTTGGAACCCAATACAAAAATGTACCTATACTGTTTTCTCTAGTATAACGTACTTTTTGGCAAAAAAGCAGAAATATCGGACAACGCATTTAGTTGTAATTGAGGTTCAAACTATTCAAACGAATGTCAAATTTTCCTTCACAAAAGCAAAGTTTTAACAAAATTATGACACTTTTGCCTTCCTTTTGGACACAAGCAATAAGAAAATAGCATACATAACTCAGACTCAAAAAAAAAGTTTAATTTTATTGACCTGTGTAATGCAAAACAATTTTTGAAATCCTTGTTTTTACCCCAAAATTTTTGATCGACAAAGTTGAAGCCTGTAGAAGTCAATCTCAGAGCTGTTTTGGAAACCGATTTCACTCACCTCGACTTGGGAAATTAGAACTGGACGATCAGCAAAGCAAGACCAAGACCAAGACCATAATGGTCTTCGCACACTCGATCTTGGTCTTGGTCTTTCATCAATAGACACTCTATCTTGATCTTGGTCTTGTTTGTAAAATTCTCGAAAACTTGTATTTCCACTACTCAAATATTTGAATAACTTATTCATTTGTATTTAGTAGATCTTATAAGTAAAACGAGTAAATGATTTCCAGCTATCTACAAAGTTTAAGTACAAAGTTTAAGTATTTGTACTTTTGATTTTTACCTAACAAAGTAGCTGGTAAACATAACCAGAAACTAAGAGAAAAATGATATTCTTTAATCAAGAACGATTAAGTTTAAATTGATACTGAGAATTATCTTCACCTATTAAAAATTGCCCTTATGGGAAAACATTCATGAAAAACTAACTAAAACTATTAAAAACTACACTATAATAAAAAATTAACGAGTAATCAGTGTTTTCGTCAGTTAATTATTGTTTGTTTTTGAAGGTTTATCTCAATTTGTTCTTAAAACAACCTCAAATATGCTTCAGAGATAATCTCCAAATTATATTTGAAAATTCTTATTATAAGAATGTTTTAAAAATATTATTCCCACTGTTTTTTTCTCAGTGAAGTAGCAACGACTATACATGCATATTGGAACAAACATTGACCATGTTAAGTTATTAAGAATATCTGCGCAATCAAGCATAAATGAAAAACTAAATTATTATAATTTCTGGTTAAAATTTAACATGTATTCTAGTAAAATTGACATTCCCTTTATTTCAACATTTCTAATGTATAATTAATATTATAATAGTTAGATGAACTAGGACTTGGTTGATTAAGACAGAAAATTCTTACCAGATGAAAGAAAATGAAACAAATCCATAAAATAATAATTTTTCATTTACTATCTGCTTCAAGAACAACAAATAGTTTTTTGCTTTATTTTTTTATTTATAAAGTGTCAAATTAAAGCTTATTTCAGAAAATGAATTTAATTTCTCTCTGCATACTGAAGAACGTTAATTTACTACTTAAACATTTTTAAATTATAACCTTTTATAATTATAATTATAAAAAGTTATAATTACACTGGTTGACACCAATTTTGCCGTAGAATAAGTGTTATATCATTTTTTTTATGAATTTTTCGTAGATTACGAATTCGCAAACGGAAATGTCCTATCACGTCACGTTTTTGAAAAAAATAGGTTTGAAAAGTACAAAAGACCGTATTTTGGCCATTTTTGCAAATTAATTAAAAAATAACGAATTCTTGTAGGAGCTTGTAAAGTAGCTCAAATAAAAGCATGAACCTTTACTTCTTATATTAAAAAACGAGAGGCGATAATACTTTTCGAATTATTCCGTGGAATTCACTTTTCTCCATAAGCCGCTTACTTCATACAATAGATAAATGAATGAAGATCACTGCTTGCGCACGCTCATGAAAATCTTATTCCCGATGACGCTTTATAAGTGCTATAGCTTAGTGCTATTTTATATATATCGACAAGGATTCACGCTCTCTTTTGAGTCATGTTACGAGCTTTTTCCACGTTCCGTTATTTTGTAATGAATTTTTAACAATGGCCGAAATACGATATTTTGTATTTTTCAAGCCAAATTTTTTTCAAAAATGTGATGTGATAGAATATTTTTGTTTGCATATTCGTAATCTACGGAAAAAATCCTATGGAAATGATATATTACTTGTTGTTGGAAAAATTAAATATTAAATTTTGTCGACCAGTGTTATCAGTGAAATTTGACATTTTTTAAAAGAAAGATTTTTTTTATAATGATGTCGGAAATGATAGAGAGATGTAGATGTAGATTGAAGTAGCTGTCCGTAGACGCACTTAGGCCATTATTACGGGCCCATTGTGATGCCACTTTTTTGTGACCAAGGCTTCTCGTGGGAATCGAACCCACAGCCTCTAGCGCCCTGCTGGCTCGCAGTCAGCACGTCGCGTTACCAACCGAGCTATTGTGGGAAATGATAATATTCAGTAATTTTAAATTCAGTACGGACATCCTTTTAGTTTTATCACTATAAAAAGATAAGGTACAATTCCTTTTCTCTCTTCTCTTTCTCTATTCTTAAATAAAGAACCTAATTTATTTAATGCCTTCTACATTAATTTTTCTTCTAAAATGGTATAAGTTTTAGAGTAGAAATAAAAATTTTACACTAACTAGTGCATAAAATATGTATAGTGCATAGACACGTACTTTACGTAAAAGAAGTTACATAATTTTATGTGCATTTTTAAAACATAAATATACATATTCAATTTATACTGGTTTAGTTAAACATATTAAGATTCATAAACATAACTTCCTCGATCTGCTTTTTGCATAACTTTCTTAATTGTATGATTTCGAAAAAAAAAAAAATAAATAACTTACTAGCCCAAAACCTAACTAGGACCTTGAGATTTTACAAAATGAAATTCCGTCAAAATCTTCTACATGGTTTTTGACATGAAGCACATTTAAACGGACAGACTGGCAATAAGAAATTCCAAAAACTATTCGTTCTATATTCGTTCTTGTCTATAGCGTATAAAGAATGTGTTTTTAAGTGCGTCCGGATTTTGAATTCAAATAAAACACCGTAAATAGTGAGCAAGTGATTATGGTCATTTTGGTTTTGTTCGAAAGATAATTTTATAACAAGAAATATTTAATATTCCATTCCTGGCATATGAGCACCGCGACTGCAAGTTACGTAGCGCATTTTGTCATTTTTCAATTTTTGACCCCTTTTTCGAGCATTATGGGTTGTATATCTGCAATGTCTTATGTTGACTTCTAATGCGTCAATCGTTGGTTTATCAACATAGACCAGAAAATTCACGTCCAGCGATATTAAATCAAATGATGTTGGTGGCCAATTGACTTCTTGACTTAAAATTTTCGATTGTTTCGGTCGCTGTGTGACAAGTAACGCCATCTTGTTGAAATCACAAGTCATCAATTCTGTCAATTTACGCACCCATTAGGCCAGAAATTAGTTTCACCGCTGAACAAAATTTTGCCATAAACTAAACCGTCAATTTGCAATTGATTCTGAGCTCATTCAGCAAACGTAAGACGCAAAGGATGGCCATGCAGCTTGAATGCTTGCACTAACTGAATCTTATAATTCTTAAGGCCAAGATGCTTATAGAAATTTTTCCAAATTGTAGATGGGCAAAGCCCAAGTTCTTGCACACGATTTTCAATCGTCTAATTCCGGTCTTCGTCAACACTGGCTTCAACAACTGCGATATTTTCTTCGGAACACTCTGGTCTCCTTATTGATGGCGTGGAACGGAAATTTTCAATAACAAGAAGAATAGCACGTTCTGATGGGCGATTATTCGGTTCATAAAATTCACGAAGTGCTCTATAATTTTTTTCTAAATGAGCCTTTATTTCGGAAACAAATCTTTACGATTTGGAATCGTTGCTACTGTTGTGCTTCCCATATTGATTTGTTTAGACTTTATCAAATAAAAATGGCACTGACACAACAAATGACAGTTCATTTGACAGTTAACGGAAATCCGGCACCCTTAAAAAAACACCCGTGAATTAATGTCCTCAACAAAATATGTTTTACTTATTCAATTTATTGTTTTTAATGCTATTATATATAGTACATAGATTTATTTAAAAAAAGAGACATTGAAATATTTAAAAAGGAGATGAAAACATTTGAATATTGACCTAAGTATGGTCCACCTTTAATCCTCCGGGGGTCTTTAAAACTTTTATTTAATTTCCGTTTCCCCAGAAGTAGGGAATTCGCCTCAATAATTCTCGAAAAACTTATCAATCGTCTCCGTCCCTCCCTAAGCCCTGTGATACGAAATCAGCATGCAGCCAAGATGTGATTAATTAGCGCTGTACTCGCTCCGTTTCCTCGAATCCAGCAAGTTTCAATAATCGATTCGAGTGCCAAAAGACGTTTGTCTCCCAAGGGGTTTACGAAATTTATTTCGATCACATCGGATCTCGGGCGGGACGACGAACGGGCGGCAATCTTTCGACTATTTATGGCTCCATCGACAACGAGTGCTACAATGACGGATGCCCGATAATTTGGTTTTTGGAGCTCCACTTCGACTGTCGTTCATGTCTCGTTCCCTAGGTTACGACTGGTTGGCGCAGGGTAACTCAGGGGAGAACGGGGGGATGCTGTTGTTTTAAGGGTTTTCTCTATGGCCAGCCACATGACTGATTTCCGGGCGAATTCGGTAAAAGTACTGCCGGCCATTTTACATTGCACTTGGGTGAATCGAGCTTCTCTGAAAGCTGTCCGAAGTGGATCAATCCGCCTTTAATCCCATATCAATCAGGACAATGAGGGCAAAGGAGCTCGGAGGAGGAGGAGCCAACACAAACCATAGGTACGTAAACTCCTCCTGCCAGCTTAGACCTCTAGTTCCGGATAAAGTAAGTCAAATAAAACCATCCTTGCCACTGAAATTTTCTATTATTTGACGGAAGGACTCTGCTGTGAGTCCTGTGAGTCCACGAATGGGAGAAACCAAGGATTGTTTGTCGAGGGGAACGGGGAGTATCTACTAAAACAAGGCAATAGACAAAAAGAAAAGGGAATAGATGTTAAAGTGAATGCGGGTGGTATTGTATGCAATAGAAGTATCTATGTACAGGAGATCAAGAATAGAGCAAACATAAAACCAAAATCCCGGCCAAAAGATTCCGCCGCTTTAGTGTATAAAGGCGGGCTTTCTAATTCACTTGTTCAATCAATCCGGTTCGAAGTAACTAACTCATGAGTACAGGGGGGCTTAAGATAATCGCTCAAATCCGATTTGCCCCGAAATAAAAAGATCAACTCAAATTGAATAAGATTTGGCAACTGGAAAGTGGAGTGGAGTCCCTGACTAAGGATATGCTCCTGCTGGATGCTCTTGTATGGGGCCTGCTGGCTCCGACTCACATACCTCTGGGATGAACTGTGTGTAAAACGTCTCAAGGAAAAGGAAATGCTTCGAAAATTTTCCTCCTCCTGGTTTTTATATTTTCTTCGTATATTCGGTTTTTTTTTTATTTATTTATTTATTTTTGTTGTATTTGTATGTTCATTCTGGTTGTTGTATTTTCTTCCGAGGAACAAGTATAGTAAAAGAGGGACGGGCAGCTCCCAAGCTGTACGTACGTACGTACCCTCCAAAGCATACATGCTCTCGTGGTCCTTGGGGCGCCTGTTTATTCGACTCTGCCTTGAATGAATAAAAACAACCGAGAATACCTTCCTGTTGCGATATTGCTCCAGGACGGGAATGGAATTCTGTGCAGTGCCTGGAAAAAGGGATCATATCCAATGCTCCATCTCTCGGTACGTGATAGAAATTTTCTGGCAACGCTTCCGTCGTCATTCGAACCGGATTTCGTCGCTTGAGCACTTTTAAGCTGATTAAGTCAAGTGTTCCGATGATTGCGAGAAAGATTGCATCGCTGCCTCAATCGATTCAACTCCCCCTCTCGATTTCCCTTCTTCTATCCTAAGCCCACCAAAAAGTACTCAATTGCTTATTTTATTTTTATTTCGATTTTCTTTTTCTTAATTTCAATCACTTGTTGTAGGTAGGTGGAAGCATTCATGGGAGAATGCTTCAACGAATTGTCGTCGGGGACCGTTCCGAAATTTTTACTTAATTTTCTCGATTTGCACAGCATCTTCCCTTTTGCAAAGAATTGGACCGATCGTTATTCATTCAATCACTCAATACATATCCTCTGCGGGGCGAAGGGTAAGGTTGCTGATGCTGCAAAAGTGGGGAAAAATCAAAAAATTTTCCTCTGTCAAAGGTAAAAAACACATTTTCGGGGACGACGTTCTCTGAATCACGGATTTATTTGAGGCACTAAAAGTGATTGATGGTGATACAAAATGCTCCTGCAAAGCACTTGGAAATGAGATGGTCAACGCCAGTCAAAGCGACCTGGACGGACAGACACGTTCCATACAAACAGACAAAAATGAATAACCAACCAAAAATGGATAGGCGCGAGCATGAAAAACCTCGACAAAGTCAAAGTATTCACTTTGCTTTTATTAAAATATTCTTTTTTTTTTTTCTCCACCGGCAGTAGACATTTATGATTCAAATTGATTTCACCCCCGCATCCCCTGTTCCTGTTGCATGCAATACATTCATTACGCTTCCTGTGTGTATCGATGTCCGTCAGAAGAGAGTTGAATGGTATACAAAAAAAAAAAAATTAATTGAAAATGCTTTCCTTTTGACTCCTCAAAGCGTTTGGTCAGTGAAATATTTTATTTATTAAATGGAAAAGAAACCTGTGTGAAATATAAATTATTTATAATGCATCTCTAATTTGGTGAAATTATTTCTCATTTGAAAATTACGGGAGGCCGACGTAATTGAAATCAATTGAAAATATTTTCCATTTAATTTAAAAGTGTTTTTTTCTCGAATCCCCTCCACTTTTATTGGCTTTAAATGATTTTTTAATTAATTAAATTAATTAATTACGTTTCCGCTCGAATACTGAACTCAATTTCGGACGTCGTGATTACCGTGCGACTGTTATGGAGTGTTAATTTAAGCAATTGTTAATGAAGTCCATCGGGATAATTGGCGAAAGGTGAATGAAATTAAACAATATAATGTATTTAATTGCACAGTGATAATTAGTCGATTTAGAGTTTACGTGTCAAAAGTGATAAATTGGAAATTTTAATGAATAATTCCTAATTTTATTTACTTCATTACTTTTGAACAAATTGACTCGAAAAATTAAAATCATACGTGATATACTTGAAGATATAATTTGTAATATTGATTATACTATTTATTTAAATAATGCGTGCACTTTAATTTTAGTCGAAAATATATTTGATGCAAAAATCAACACTTTAAATTTCAAAGTTAAATCTTTGAAATTGGTAAAAATTAGCGTTTTAAAAATAAATGTTTTAAATATCACAACAACTGACTTTTTAAAAAGTGCAACTTTTTAGTAAAGTTATTAAAAATGAGTTTTATATAAATATAATTGGTAGTAAATATTGTTTTGAGAGTTTGTGGAGTATCAAAGTAAGTTTAGCTCATTAATAAATAGAATATCTCATTTATGGTCAATACTTTATTGTCTACAAAACTTCTTAAGAGTCTTAATTTGTTGCAGATCAAAATAAAATCAAAATTTTCAGTATTTTAACAATGAATTTTGCTTAACCAAATAGATTTTGTTCTTTTTTGCTCAAATTAGTAGGAATGAAAACTAGCTTCAATATAAGATTCCTTAAGAATTACACAGCCACACAAAAAAAGAAAAGTGGTCTGTACTTTACATGCGATATATGGTTTTCGATGTATTTTCGCGCGCTGAGCACGACATACCCCCCCACATACCAAATTTGGCGTAGATCGGTTGATTTTCGAAAATCTCGTCCGCCATCTTGAATTTTGCAACTCTGACTTCAGATTCATGATCAGCGACCCCTAAAACCCCCACGCACTGAATTTAGCGTAAATCGGTTGACTTTTGGAAATCTATATTTCTGACCCGGTGTTTTGAGGTTAGGAAAAAAATATGACGTCCCACCTCAACTTTGACGGTGGATTTGGATTCACGGGGTTCTTTTACATAAAAATACACATCTGGATATGAAAAAAAGAGATTCCGGTATTTTTCCTTATACATTTATCCGGATTTTTGCTATTTTTTACCTGTTTTTTGAGGTAAGAAATTAACTGTGATGTGATGGCTCAATTCTGACTCCAGATTCGTGCTCAGCGCGCGAAAATACATCGAAAACCATATATCGCATGTAAAGTACAGACCACTTTTCTTTTTTTGTGTGACTGTGTTATTAATGCAAGTCTGCGAGGTTTGGGCGATAATCAAACGTTAATTTATTAATGAAAAGCTTAAATTTGATGGTAATAGAAGTTTCATAATATCAGTTTGAAATGTATGGTGTTTTTTGCGATCAACCAGGCTTATAATATATTTATATAACTTGGATTTGCTGACTAATCACATTTAGCTGTGCTAAAGCATAACCAAATGCTAAAATCAATATTAAAGTTCTTAGCATTGACATTAAGTTTCGTGTAAATGTAGTATTTGATAGTACTGTAGGACCAGCCATTAAATTGACCTCTACTCTGTAACTTAATAATTGTTCTTTCAAATTTGAAAAAATATTTTATGATTCCCTTGTGATCTTTTATTACAAACATTTTTTTTTTATAATTTTTGAAAGTTTTTAAATTATGATAAATTCTACTTTACACATTCCTTTTCTAAAAATGTTGTACTGATGGAACATTTTTATTTGCACGCTCCTTATTTACGCACAAAAATTCAATAGAAATGAGCTGCCATTTGTTCGTACTGACTTTTTAAGGCCTATAAAAGATTACAGCTGTATCATAATCATAAAAAAAACTTCTTCTCCCAAGAAATTTTACCAATGGTTTCAGAAGTATTTTATGGTTGTTTGAGGGTTCAAGTTTTTACTTCTTCTATTATTTTTTGGTAATTATTAAATATGACCATAATAAGATACTTCTTTACTGTTTTTACTACTCATATATCGGAGAAGTGCAGAATTTTGGTTTCAAGACTCATAATTTTTAAATTCCTTCTATACATTTTAATCATTTGCATAAAAATATATATCGAAAACGTATTTAAACGTATTGTAATATTGTTAATTAAACTCTCATATACATACGTGTGTTTTAATGATATATAGGTCACGTTCGTCAATTTCCTTTATATTAACCAACACAAAAATTTAACAATAATATAACTACATATAACGTAAAATTAATTAAATTCTGAAACAGATAATTGAAATACTTTCATATTTAATTACTTGCAACAAAATATAATTTCATGAACTATATGACATCATTAAAGCACATTGGCACGTGATTTAAAATTTAAATGAAGTCCCTGCCTCACAGCATGTCCTTTTCCCTACAGAGGCATATGTAGTGCGGCATTATCGTAAAACATATAACAACTTCGGCTTGTGTTCTTAAAACAAATCAGTCCCGCCCATGTGACGTCCAAACTATAGGACTACAGATTCCCGTGGAAACTGATTCCCTTATGTTGTGTACCAACTGCAGAGCACCAAAACAAATTTCCTGCACATATCTCCGCCGCTGATGAAAGCAGGAGATACTGTCCGAGGATGTTAACACGAAAGTGCCCAGGTATACAAAACGCTAAATTGCAACTATTAATTCGAGGAGGTGTAGTGCAGCCATACACAGAGATTGATATGGCGCAGTGCATGCACAACTTTAGATGCCCCCTTTCAGTTGCCACGTCACGCCGCCGCCACTGCTACTGATGGTTTATCTAAATTGACCTGAGAAAATGTGTGAACGTGATCTGCATACAATACATCTTTATGCGGGGGGAGGCAGTCCGGCGTTATTCGTTAGATTTTTGCCTTCCCGAACAGATTGTTTTTCCGCGGATGTACATATGTCTAAATTTATTTATTTAAAAGAGCAGAAAATGTCAACAGCGAAACATAAAATGTTGAAAAATTCTGTGACAGAGAGGAAAAAAATTTACTTAAACGGAAGGTGGTGAGAAATTACGAGGGAGGGAAAAAATAGGGTCATTGTTGTCCTTTTTGTCGGTTTATACCCTGATTTGGTAAATTTTTTGGAAGCAATGTAGCTACTTGGAAAAGGGATGGAAATTGATTTTGGAAAACTGAATAGCTTTATTTTATATAAATACACTTCAATAAAAATTCGCCTTTACTATTAAAGCACCTTAAATTCCTTGAAAATATGAAATAAAATATATAGCCTAAAAAGCTTTTTAGGAAGTATGATAATTCTAATTATTTTGATCTGAGTGACAAAATAAAACTGAATACAGACTGCAAAATTTACCAATTTTTTTGTGTATTAAAGGAGAATCGCACAATGAACTGAAAGTAGATTGAAATAGTGAATAAGGGACGGAAAGTGATAGGCGAAAAAGATATTGAAAAATAACTTTATTAATTAATGGCGGAAAACAAACTGAAATATATTTTGCGCTCAAATTCAGTTGATTTCTTTTCAGTCCACTTGTCCTAAAGCAAAGGGCAAGCTGAAATTACACTGAAAGTAGTTTAAATAAAATATCGATGATGTCATTAATTACACATATAAAAATTCATTATGAAGCAGTATATATTGCGTTGTTAATAACATGAATAATGAGCGCATTCTACTTTCCCATGTACATATGTTTTCAGTAATATAAAATCAATTTGCTTTACAATAAATGTTCTATATATGAAAAAATTTATATAGGAGAACATATCACTCAAAGTCCTTGATTAATTTTAATTGAATAGACAGGTATTATAAAAATATAAATGTCAAAAGTTCAGGGTCGATTTACTGAAATTTCCATAGTTTAATGCAAGATTTAATGCATTGCTGGAATTATAAAATTTATAATTATATTTATTTATTTATTTATTTAGTAAGCTTTGTACAGAAATTAAAATTTCCAATTATAAAATAGCTGACAAAGGTATACAAATTTTAATGAAAACTGACTTAATCGTTTAACACTTCAAGGACAACCTATTTGAATCTGCTAAAAGGACAGTTCAGAGGACCAACTTGGAGTCTGTCATGGTTTCTTTGAAGGCGCACCATTGGAGAATTGAAGTATATTTCTAGCTTTTGCTGGCATGAAAATATTATTATTCCTGCTATTGAATGTAGGCACCCTTAGGCTCAATTCATCACATTCAGTGATGTTTTGAGTAATCCGCGCGCACTCATCGAGATAAAGTCTTCT
Source organism: Dysmachus trigonus (assembly GCA_949715965.1). NCBI lineage: Eukaryota > Metazoa > Arthropoda > Insecta > Diptera > Asilidae > Dysmachus > Dysmachus trigonus. The sequence continues at coordinate 90,067,580 of OX454320.1, forward strand.
ATTAGCAATAGATGGAAGGTTAAGAATAGAAAGTCTATCCGAGTAGGAAGAAAAGGATATATTAAATCTACTCAAAAGACTGCGAGTAAATTTTCTTTGTACAACTTCCAATCTATCCACTTTCTTATAGTGATAAGGTGACCAGACCGGTGCGCAGTATTCGAGAATGCTGCGAACAATTGTCAGAAATAATAGTTTAGATGTGGACAAATTATGGCAATTAGCAGAAGTGCGTAAAATAAATCCTGCTAGCCTGTAAGATCTCTTGCAGATATCATCGATATGCTTGTCAAAACTTAGCCTATTATCAAAGATCACGTCCAAGTCTTTAAACTGGCTAACCTCTGACAGGGTCACAGAATTCAGGGTGTAATCATGCAACAGAGGTGATTTTTTTAAAGTAAATGACATTTTGAAACACTTATTAACATTTAGAGACAGACAGTTAGCATTACATCAGTCTTCAAGAGCGAAGAGGTCGGTCTGAAGAATATCACAGTCAATTTGAGAGTGAATCACTCGGAAGATTTTGAGGTCGTCAGCATATAAAAGATAGTCAGAACTAATCACCATGGTCAAGTCGTTAATAAATAACAAAAAGAGTAGCGGTCCGAGAATAGAACCTTGAGGGACACCAGACGACGAAACAAACTCACATGACGAACACCCGGAAAATACAACCCGCAATTTACGGTTAGATAAATAGGACGAAATCCAAGACAATAAAGGACCCTGCAAGCCATATTTATTTATTTTATTTAAAAGAATTTCATGTGAAACATGATCGAAGGCTTTAAAAAAGTCAGTGTAAATCGTATCCACCTGACTATGTTCCTCGAGGGCATGCGCAACAAAATGGTGGAACTCAAGTAGGTTGCTCATGGTTGATTTGCCTTTGATAAAGCCGTGTTGCTCAAGTGCGATTATGGGGCGGAAAATATTTGAAAGATGGTTATGGACCAATCTTTCAAAAAGTGTACTGCCATATTTGCACTTTTTGCATTTGCATATATGCATTTATGAAAACGCCCATAAATAACTAAATGTATCACAATAGGATAACAACTTTTAATTATCAAAAAGAAGCATTTATTATACATTACATAGCAGAAATTCCATCGTGTACCCCATATTTAAATAAGAGAGCATATACATAACTTTAATGTGAGAACACTTTAAAATAAAGTTCGTTCTAGTAAGAAAATATTCAGTTTGTCTTGTGTAAAGGAAGTGAAAGTGATTAAAACATTAACTCTATTTAGGTTGTATAACACGATCCTAACATTTTTATAATACGATATAATTTTGAATCAATATTGTAATATTGCAGTAAAAGGAAATTAATTTAAAATTGTTTAGAAAATTCCACTGAAAGATGTTATAATTTTTATACCAACATTAATACTAACTTATTAACAGGATATATCATACTGATCAAATTTAATTGGAAAAAGTATTGAAAATCGATACATTTTAAGTGATTTTTCTCACAAAAAATATCTTCCCTATTTCTTTTCGAAATAAATATCTCAAAATTCAAAATAACCAAAATTAAACCTGTGAGACACATGTTTCCACTTGTTCGGTGAATCAAGTAATCTAAACACGTGTGTATAGTGTGTTATGTGTCTTCAATTTGATATTACGAAAAACTATTTCTCAGTGATACAATGCGCAACCAAGCTTGAGATGAGATGGTGCCATCAAGTTCTGACCTTTTGAAATTTTCCAGAACTATGTCTGATTTCGTTAAATTTTCTGTAAACCCCGAAGGAGTTTTAGTCTTTGCATGCCCCGCCCGTCCCTCTCTGAAAGTTCTCGATTTCCATTTAATTATAAAATTGCTTTCTGCTCAATTGCCAGAAGAGCCTGCCGATTATCACATGGGATGGGACGTCTCATCCAGTCCAGTCCTATGGACGAGAATATCTCAATCTAAATGAGAATTGCAATTTCTAGGTTTAAGGGTAGGGAATTGGGAAGACATCAACCCTTAGGATCCCTAAGCCCACTAATGAAACCCTTGGCGCCCCAGAATTTCCGTCTATTAATCTATACTATATATACGCAGCAGTTGCCCCAGTATAGAATAGATGGTGTTTACCTACAGAGCAAATATTCATTTTGCGTAGAGACCACGTGGGTGGATTACATCTTGTGATGGGATTGCCCAATAGTTTCCGCAAAACATATTTCCTAGTAGGTGGTAGCTTTGACCGCATTATTTGATTTCGTATGCCGATTAGATCCAATAACTGTCTGCTCACAGCACCTTGTCAAAGGTAATTTGCTTTTATATTAGACGTTCGAGTTGTGGCTTCGTCCAACTTTGGAGCTATAGGAGCTAGTGTACGGGGAGAAAACAAGATAACCCCTGAATTGGTTACATCAAATGGAAGCAGAGGGCGTATAATGACGCAATTGACCCTTTTAATTGCAGACGTAAATGTCTGGCCCACAACCTTTCACCCAGAATTTTGGAATGATGCTATATGATATATGTACTGGTAGTGTAGTGATATTTTTTTTTTTTTATTTCATTTTTTCAGATACTATCAGCAATTTTTGCGGTAGCATTTGCTCGGCCCGAACCACCAAAGGATCGTTATGGACCGCCAGCACCTCAGCCGCCACCAGACAAGTATGGGCCACCAGCACCCGAAAAATACTTACCGCCGGGACCCCCCGAAACGGAATACGGACCACCGAAACAGGAATATGGCCCTCCTGCTCCAGAATATGGACCACCGGCTGCTGAATATGGGCCACCTAAGCAAAAGCTCATAACGAAAAATGTCTACGTTCACCTACCGCCCCAGGAGCCTTCCGAATTTATCCAGAGCCCCTCTATTCCGGTGCCCCAGCCGAAAAAGCATTACAAGATAATTTTCATTCATGCTCCGACACCACCGACCCCAACGAAAACGGTCATCCCTCTTCAGCCCCAGGACGAGCACAAGACCCTGGTGTACGTTCTGGTGAAAAAACCTGAGCCCCAGCCACAGGTTGAAATTCCACAACCTGCCCCAACAGAGCCCAGCAAGCCTGAGGTGTACTTCATCAAGTACAAGAATGGACAGAAACCGGCACCCGCGTACGGTCCACCAGCGCCATCATACGGACCTCCCGGGAAATTTTAAAGGACCACCAGGATCTTAAGTCCTTAGGGAATTTTTTTTTTTTTGTTTCGATAATTTTTTTTGTTTTTGTTGTTTTAGAAAATAATTCCATCGCAATTGTTGTTATTGTTATTGTATTCCTATATCTAGACCTAGAATGAAAATATTCTATTAAAGATGCCATCAGTGGAGAGATGAGCGCTATTTTATTACCGACATTCCCCCCACAAATGTCCAAAAATCGACAAAATTTCCGGAAGGAATTTTATGAAAAATTGCTACACGTGCCGCCGACACCTGCTCAGGTGGAGAGCGTGTCACTGCAATTTTATCACTTTGCAGGATAATAAAAATTTTATGGAAGGGAAATGGTTGGCTTTCGGTGGCGGCTCTTGTGGCAAGGAAACGTGTGTCTTCGGCATTGAGAACGCTTTCGTTTCGGTTTGCGGTGTGGTCGGTGCCTTCGAGGACACGATTTTTCATCTTTAGAATGCCAATAAATTTATGAGGAACGTTTTCGAGGATGATTTAATTCATTTTCTCTAAAGCGACTTCTGTTGGCGTATCAGCAATTTCGAAAGTGTACTAGTCTATGAATATAGGGAAGTAATATCGGCTTGAAAGCGAGAATGTATCTTTCGATTTATAGTAATGTTAAATTATTATTCTTATTATTAATTATTAGCTTTGCTTATTCAGTTTATAGAGTTGCAATTTTTTGAAGTGACTTAAATTCAGTGTGATGACTGAATTTACGAGTTGTCGAAGAGTTGAAGTAATATTTTTACTGATCTTGGTGAAGGAACCTGTATTTACTTCTTCGTTTTGAGGTTTCAATTCATCTTGCTTGATTTTGTTTAATATGCTCCTTCTGATTAATTCTTTTATTCTGACAGACTGAATTAATTTTTTCAAAACAAAAGCTTTCATTACGCTACTACGAAAAATACAACTGTGAAAACTAGTTCTTTAGATCAAATATCATTACAAATAAATACCACCTCAACTAATTTACACATAACATCTTCCTTTCTCACATACAGGTTTTTACTGACAAATGAAAGATTCTCGATCACCACAAAAGCAAAGGTTACTAACAAATCATAAAATATTTCAGCTAAATCTTCTAATATCTCATACTGTACTCTGTAATCTAAGCTGCCAAGACAGTCATATAAATTAAATCATATTCCATAACTAATAGGAATCTTTACTCTTTTCAGTAAATCAACAAAGTTTGGAAAAGATTAAACAGTGTTTATTTTATATTATTTTTAAAAAGAAACCAGCCGATGGTCCATTCTGTTTAAAATATCATTGCATTTAAAATTGATAGTTTTAATTTTAAAATAATTACAAAGGATACTTTGGAAACTTTTAAGTAAATTACTTCTATTATAATCGAGGTTTCACTCATTGCCCTTTCTTAGATATTAAAAATCACTCTTGAATGCTGTGGAAATGAAATATGTACATAATTTTATGGAACTGAAGACATTAAAGTCCTTCCTAATTAAAATTGAAAAAAGGTCGCGAAGATTAAAGCATTTAACTTCCCATTTAAAATAAATTAAAAAATAAAATTCTCGTGAATTCGTATGGGCAGGTAAATTATGTGGATACTCTTAATAATCAATAAGACCTAGCAGGTGTTTTCTCCTGCTATATGATTATCTTCTAAAACAATTCCTCGTATATATATATTTTTTTCTATCGTATGATTCGTCTTCTATGAAGCCGTTCAAAGAGGCAATTAATAAAATTTCAAAAGTAATTTATCTGCGGGGATATATGTTATTGAGCTGGCGTCGTGCGCGGGCGTAGCAAATTAGTGACGACATAAATCCAAAGAGTTTGCCCATTAAAATCAATTTTGTCGCGCATTGCCAAAACTTTGGGGAGCGAGGGATGATTGTGGGGATTTGCTGGCAAGGAAGAAAACAATAAATTAAATGGCAAAATGATGTCATCCATATTGCATTGAAATCCACCCACATAAAGTGTAATATGGGCTCATGGCTCATGGAGTTTTCAAACATTAACTACGTTCGCTGACGACGAAGACGAAAGACGTAGACGACGATGGCTAGGGCTCTAAGATGAAGATGGCAAAAGGACGTCGTCGTCGTCGTTTTCATCTTCATCGTCGACGACGACGACGACGCCGGGCGTTGAGGACGATGTTGACGTCGTTGACGGCGGCGGTGGTAGTGCTGGCGGCGGGCACCACGAGTCCCTTAGCCAGAGGGAAATTACTCCTGGTTCCCTATTTTTTTTTTTTATTCTGGATGGGGCCGTAGCCGAGCGGAGATGCGCATCATCCAGTACGAGTGCTATTTATCCACTCCAGAAGTCAAAATTTTCCCATCAATCTCAAGGATCTGAATAGATTCCAATTCTCGGGGATATAAGGTTTCAAGTGGAACTCCTCCGGGTTAGTGGGGAGGAACTGAGCTCCCTTCAGGCAGTAAAAGGATGAAGACATGAAATAAAAAAAAAAGAACAAAAAACGAAAAAGTTTTCGAAGACCAGGAAGGGCGGGAAACGACCGGGTGGGATGCTCGTAAAATTGAAAATTTTAAATGTCGTCTTAATGGCGGTAATAAAGACTCCTAGAATTTCAGGAGCACACTAGTTCCTCGGGGAGTTAGTTTACTCGCATAAGAAGTTCAGCCTCTCTGCATCCACACACGGGGACGGGGGTGGGGAGGAAAACTGCAGAAAACAGGCACTTCATACGTGTGTGTTTATATGCCAAAATGGGCATGGGAATAAGAAAAGATGTCACCATAATAAAGCGCCGGGATATAGGAAGGAGTCCTGCATTCCCGGTACGACACGGCATCCACTCCCGGGCGGGCTGTGTGTGCGATGAGACGTCGTTTTGGTGTTTTGCACTTGTACCCAAGTGTCCCCTTGAGCGTGTACTACGTAAATGTTATTACGTTTGGTAAATTTAACTTCGCCAACTTTAAATGGAATGTTAAAGTTATTCAAATTCAAATTGTGGGTGGGCTTCTTCTACCCTAGATATATATACCTCTAACGCGCTCCGCCAGAGGGCTTCGGGTGGTGCAAATAAAGTTGAACGTTGCCGTCCGGGATTCCGCCCCGCCCACACCCGCACGGGTGCACCCCTGAAGCGTATTAGTTACTATACAACGCCGGTAGAGGGTATAAAAACATTTTGCCATAAGATGAATCCTAGGCGCTTTTCGTTTTGAGAAGGAGGAAGGATTTCTTCTGCTGTTGTTTGCTACGAGTAGTTTACTATTGGTGGGAAACACCCTTTCCACCTGATGGCCCCCCAAAACAAAGTAACATTCGCCGCTTCGCCAACAACGACGCCACCCCCGACCCACGTTCGCTTATTGTGCAACAAAGATGAAGCTTGCTTTAGGGTGCAATGTTGTCTTGAGAGATGCTGTGGGATGTTCTTTGGTACATTGTGCAAAGTGATGATGACGGTGGATTGCTCACTGCGGTTGGGAAGTGGTTGTCTACCATCATTGGGGCACCCACGGTCCCCGCTAGAGCCCCTCTACTGCCCCCCACCTCCAACTGCCGGATGATTTCATGTGGACTGAGATTAATCAGACGAGCGATGTAATTGAAAGTTGCTGGCATTAAATTTTTATTGAAGTCGTTTCAGGGAGCTGTTGAGGGATTTGTGGAACGAGAAATGATATCCATGATTGCTTTCTAGTGTTTAACATGCGGATTCCGTTTTGTGGGGCACTGTGGACGTTTATTTCTTGTGATTTTGGCTATTGTTAGGAATTGTTGACATCCCCGAGCATTTTACTTTTTTTTTTAGGAATTCATTTATAGGGAAAGTGGACAGATTTATTGTTAAAACCCAAGTCTTTAAGGGTTGGGGGTAAAATCTTTAAACAAAATTAATTTTCACCAAATTTCATCATAAAAAACATAATTAGGCAAAGAATACGTGTTAATTTTTTCAGAATTTTTCGGGACACTTTTGGGTTTTTTTCAAAAATTGGCTAAATCTAAAAAAACAAAAATAGTCGAATAATTTCTTTAGCTAATTTTAAGGATTTTTTGTTCTATAAATTTTTTTTGTAAAGTTGATCGTTTTCGTTAAAAAAAATCCAAATTTTTTTATTACATCGCTGTAAAAAATGGCCATTTTGCAAAAACCAAAGCAAAAAAACTTTCAAAACCATGGTTTGAGAAAGTTTAGACATTCGGACTGCGATTTCTGGTGGTCATATGATCATTCAATAGCAGGAACGGCAAGATAATCGACTTTGAAAAGAACAAGGACCAAAAAAAATCAGCCCTTTTTTTAAAAACCCCAAAAAATAATAGGGTTTTTTAAGCTTTTCCGCAAAAACTTGCCAGATTCTGAAAGAGGATCTCCAAAAACCCCTATATACGATTTTGGGAAAAAATCGCCCCAATTTTCTATTCGAATCGTACAATTGAACTTGCGTGCACAAAATTCTCGTTTTGCGTATTAATGGGTTAACTTGGAAAGTAAGGACTTTTGATAAAACCTCTGAATAATTAAGTTGCAGATAATTAGATGGGACTTTCAACAAACGACTTCGTTATTTTTATACAGCGACACAAAACACGAATTTATTGAAATCAAAATTTGACCACAAAGTGTTTTTGAGAAATAGCCCTATAAGTTGGCCTCTTCCGTGTGATCTGACACCTCTCGAATATTTAATATGGGGTTATGTGAAGTCACTGATTTGTGTATATAAATCAGCAACAATTGGTATTGAAGTTAACATTTTTCATGTCATTCGAGTCATTCGGTCAACATTGCTCGAAAAAGTCACCCAAAATTTGACTGACAGAATGCGCTTTGTCAAAAACAATCGCAGTGGTCATTTTTAAATATTAATGCCATGAATTGATCTTTTGAAACAAAACAAAAAATTTAATCAGAAGTTAAGTCTTTGTTTACTTTTTTAAAATTTAAAGTTCTATCTGGCTTAAAAAAAGACCCTATATAATAAAATTGTAAACTTTGCGTGTCTGTACATTGGAAATATTTGCAAATAAATAAGGTTTAACTTGAAGTATCACTTAGTTTTTTTATTTAATGGCCATCAAACCACTCAATCAAAATATGTGCAAATTTAAAGTTTTCAAAAATCAAATACTCCCCACATAAAATATTTTGATGCTGTATGCGACATACAAGGTGTCCCAAAAGTCGCTACTGAAACTAAATGTATATTTTCCCCGTTTATAATTTAAGTAGTGACTGTTCTTTTGAGGTTAGCATACCTGAGCCTTCTTAGAAGCAACAACCTTTGACCTTATGACGGAAGAAAAAGTTTATCTTGTCTTGTGCTTATATTCTAGAGGAAAAGTATATAGTGATGCTTATAGGGGATTTTGTACTAAGTATGGAATGCATAGAGTTGCGAGCGAGAACCCTCCTAAAACGTGAGAATGTTTTGTACACATATTTACATGTATTACGTCAACCAGTACCAAGGCACTTTTTGACATTTTTGTTACTTAAGCGTTTTTTTATTATATGAACCACTGACCCCTGTTAATGTTTCACAAATAATGAAATATCTCTATACAAAAGCGCCCGTTTTACTTTACATATTGATTTGATTTGATTTGATTTGTTGGGGGGGGAGGCAAAGCACCTCGAACGCTCAGACTTTTTAGTCCATTATAACATTACTTTACATTAATTACTTTACATATACTCAAATAAAACCTCAATGTTTTCTCTTTCAAACGCTATTAATGTTTTTTGATAAACTGCAAACGCTAGAAAATTACAGTCGATTAGTTTCAGCAACTACTTTTGGGACACCCTGTAAGTATGTATAGTAAGCTTTTTTTTAAAATTTCAATTTGTAGTTAATATTTGTAAGCTTTTAATTTTACTGGGTTATGTTTTGGATGAAAACGTTGTAAAAACTATGAAACAACATTAAATCAATAATTTTCAAACATAATGCCAATACCAAAAATTAATAATTTAACTACTTTCCATACTATGAAGTTTACAATTCCCATCGTTAATTTGGCAAAAAACAATTTTGAAACAACATTCTATATGTATTTAAAACAAAATGCTTTACTTTCGTTATTAACTATATATAATTATTTAGAGTGTACACTTGCCCGGGCCGGGTAGTAGCTATAATTGAGTAGCTGACAAGCACAATATTTATTTATACTCTTGTTATAATTTCGAATTCATCCGGTTGAATAAAATTAAAGACTAATACGCAAATATTTGCAAATTTACCAATATTTTCCGTTTTTCGTCAGACTACTGTTTCTGAAGCTCCAATAAAGAGACTAGCTATATAGAGAGAAATAAATATGCAAAGTTAATTAAACCCAAAAATGAGAATTCCCACGAACCTTCTATTTGATTTGAATCGCCCTAACAACCGTTTGATCTAAAACCAATTTTAATATATGTGTATTCCCTGCTGTGCACTGAATTAGACTTCTGCCTCTTTTGGGAATAAAATCCAACATATGCAGTCCGCCAATGGGGAAGCAACTTAATGCGAGGCAGTGGAGTCCACCTTTTTAACAAATACAGATTGCGTATGCTCGCGTAGATGGAGGTTGCAATCCAAAACCAAACCGCGCGGCGCGTTATCCTGTTGATTGGGGTCAGCGAACTCTCCCATTTCGGATCTACAGTCGTCCAATTGAATTGTAAAGCCACCACAATGTTTAGCATTCAAACAAAAGATCATTTCACCACCAGTTTCAGTTCATTTAACTGAATGTTTGAACCGATGTAAAACGCATCCTGCTGCACCGCGGCCGCGGAAGCTATAGTTTAGTGCATTTTCGCATGCCCCATTATGTTCAAATGTTGCCCGCAACGTGCCACTTTCTTCCCCCTAATCGGTTCAAATGCGCACTCCGTGCCGCGGCTCAAAGACGCGTGCACTCGCTCTTGCATCATCGAACTTCAGTGAAATTACAAAATAACAAATGCATGAGGAAACAGGTGCAAAGCGCAGGGCACGGGGTTGAGGTTGAGGCACGAAAAAAAATCAAAACAGAGCTGCCAGACGCCGACGACGACGACACATTTGTTATGGGCCACGGCTGTGTGGAATACGAAATTAGCGTGCGTCGCGTCGTCTGGCGCGCGGATGAACTAATTGAGAAATTTTGAGTGCCATGAACAAGCTACAAAGTATTATTTTTTCATGGGGACACCAAATTTTGCAAATTAAATCACAAAATGGAATTGAGTTAATGCAAGTGAAATTGGTTTTTTTGCATAGGTGAAATTTATGACATAGAGTGGTAGAAGGCTTCGTAAAGCGTCCAGGTCACTTTAGTTCAGTGTCTTCGCTAACTGAAAAATTCGAGAATAAATTTCGTGCCATAAGAGCTCTATACATTTAGATACAGAACTTTACGAATACATTAAGGTCTTACATACGTCTAGCAGCGTCAAAAATGCGCTAAAAGAAACATTTTTTTTAGTAGCGATAACAATAGAAATTAATAAAAATAAATAGTAGACATTGTTTATTGGTATTTAAACTTTATAAAAAAATGTATTTCACTATATTTTTACAAAAATTACTATATAAAAAATCACGTTATCCACAACACTAAGAAAAAAAAGCTGCTCCACGGTCAGTATCATATCTCCAGTAAATGTAGATCGATTTGCAAAATTTAAAAATTTTTTTTAAATAAAGTTGTACCGGAATTTTGAATTTCGAAAAATTCAGCAATTAATGGCAGTTTCAAAAAAAATATGTGTTTTATGTTATAAGTTTTACACTTTAATTTTTTTAATAAAATTTTTAAATCAAAATACCAAAAATCCAGCTCAGCACACTATAAAGAAAACGATTTCGAATATTTAGTGCAGTCACATTTTCTACCATAACTTTGGATCTATGTAGAATTTTTGCAATCGACTTTCACAGAAATAAGCCTAAAACTATAGAGAACAACAAAATGTTAAAAAAAAAATAGATTTTTTGAAAATTCTGGACGTATGTAAGGTCTTAAACTGAATTTAAACTACACTTTCATTTTCCTAACATATTTAACCATAGGTATAGGAATACAGTTGAACATAATATACTACTTAGGAAAAACTGTCAACTGTGATCTGATCCAGATCTGAAATTTTACATTGAACCGAATATTTTAAAACGTGACTTATAGCAAAAGTTGCTATAATTTTCACCCATCTGAACGAATTATTGAATTTATTTTTGGATGCAAAATTTGAAAGTTTTTCTATGAGTACCTATTTAAAAATTTCAATTTAACCCATTAATGCGTAAAACGAGAATTTTGTGCAAGCAAGTTCAATTGTACGATTCGAATAGCAAATTGGGGCTTTTTGTGGATGCTCTTTCAGTATCTGGCATTTATTCTGCATAAAAGCTTCAAAAAATCTATTATTTTTTGGTTTTTTTAAAAAAAAGTGCTGTTTTTTGTTGTTGTTGTTTTTCATTTCAAAGTCGATTATCTTACCGTTGCTGCTATTGAATGATCATATAACCACCAGAAATTGCGGTCCGAATATCTAAACTTTCTTAAACCATGGTTTTGAAATTTTTTTTTTGTCTTGATTTTTGCAAAATGGCCATTTTGTACATTAATGTAATAAAAAATTTCGCGATTTTTTTACATAAAAGGGATCAACTTTACAAACAAAAATTCATAGAACAGAAAATACTTGAAATTATCCAAAGAATACATGTAAATTTTTTCAGAATTTTTTTTACTATTTTTGGTTTTTTGGATTTGGCAAATTTTTGAAAAATCCAAAAATGTCTCGAACAACTCTGAAAAAATTCACATGTGTTCTTTGGCTAATTATAAGCACTTTTTGTAATATGAAATTCACATCAGCATTCACATTTTATCCAGGACCATTGAAGAAAAATGTTATTATTAGCTACGAATTTTTTTCTTTATTAAGGGGAGGTTCTCATCTAGAACGTCAAAAAATAGGTAAAGTTCGTGATTTTTTTGAAGGCAAATGACAAGACATAGGGACATGATATTTGGCATTATCTTTTATTGTACATTTATCTGTACGAAAAAATTTTTTTATTCAAAAAAAAAACAAAATGGCGCCCGTTATTCAACTTCTCCGGAGGCATGTTTTTCGAAAATTGCCCAGCTGCGTACAATTTAGGGGTCGCAGATTGGTCTGAAATCAAATAATGATGACATTATTATAAACTAGAATAAATTTGTCTCAGAAAGAGTAAACGCCTTTCAAAAAAAATTTAAAATTGACGGAATGGCGCGATTTTGAAATTTTAAGGCCGTTTTCGGCCGTTTTTTTTCATAGTTTATCACTTACAAAAACGAGATAATGTTACAATTTTCAAAATGTGCTCCATTCTTTCTATGAAGAAAATTGTTTACTTTAATATGCACGAAACTAGAAGTTGATCGGTTGAACCGTTTTTGAGTTATCTTGTACGCAAATTGTATACAAACATGCTCCGGAGAAGTTGAATAACGGGCGCCATTTTGTTTTTTTTTTTTAATAAAAAAATTTTTTCGTACAGATAAATGTACAATAAAAGATAATGCCAAATATCATTTCCCTATGTCTTGCCATTTGCCTTCAAAAAAATCACGAACTTTACCTTTTTTTTGACGTTCTAGATGAGAACCTCCCCTTAAGGGGGTAAATACAATTAGAAGGTCGAAAAAATCGATTTGTTTTTGTTCCTCTAAAAAGTTTGCAAATTTCCCGTAGAATACTCTCCAAAAAGTTTCAGGTCGAAAATCGAACTCCTTATATATTTTTTCTTCATTTTTCGAGAACGCTTTGTTCAGCGCATAGAAGGTTTTCAAAACTTTAAACTCGTTTTTCTCAAAACAACATTTCTAAAATTTGCAACCACGATTACTCGAAAACTACTTGACCAATTTAGCTGAAATTTTTAGGGTTTCTTCGTTACACCTTAGGCTTGTCTGTAAGCCTAATTGTTTTGGAATTTTTTGTTGCAAAATTGGATTATTAATGCAAAAATGGCTGAAGAAATAGTGAAAATTACCGATTTTCTACAAAAACTTCTACCAAACGCAGAATTATTATTTTTTTTTTAATTTTTGAGGCTTACCGACAAATTACATGTATATTTAAGCCACATTTTTTTTATGGGCTTTTACAGATCAATAACACGACGTCCAGAGTGGTTGCAGTTAGTTTTGAAGGTCAACTTCACGCCAGCGTACAGCCGCCATTTTGTTTTCACAAATTAAAAAAAAAATTTTTTTACATTCCTCATTTATACCTTAACAAGTGTACAAAGTTTTATAATGATTGCATTGAACCTTCTTTGTGAAAAAAAATGTTTTTTAATACGTAATTTTTGCCCGTGTAATTGTATTTACCCCCTTAAGACAAACTTGCTCATATGTAACAAATTTCATCATACAAGTAAATTTTATATTTCTGGAGTAGTCCAATTACACTTCTTTGGAGTTTGTAAGGTATCTTATATAACAACTTTCGTCAACAATCAGTCGAAAAATCATCAAGAAATGAAATTCTAAGAACAGCCTATAAAAATATTACCCATGATAATTTTGTCGATCCACAAAGAAGACATTTAGATTGAATGCTGCAAACATTTCATTGTAGCCTAGGTTTTGGAAAAGTATTGCCAAATATGCATGCATGAGTGTAGTAAATTTATAAAAAGAAGAATGTTTTGTATCAAAAAGTATTAAAAGTATTTTCCTAATTTTATTTTGGGAAAGGATAGAATTATGATGAAAGTTAACAATTTTGTGATAAATCGCTTTATATAAAGTTAGTAAATGAGAAAATTCAGAAGTCACTAACCGTGTATCAGGAAATATTAACAGCTATAATCTTTGGTTTGATGGAAAAACAAATATTTGAATAACATGGTCAACATAATAATAAACTATAACACTAGCATAGGTAATGTATAACAAAATACTGTCACCATGTCACAAAATTCCCTGGTTTCTGTACAAATTGAAATTAAATTTAGTTACCTATGTGTATGTCATATTTATGTTATGAGAGTGGTATAAATCATAAAAATACTTCAGCTCTTACGACCAACATTTGTATAAAATTGGATTTAATAAACGAAAGCAGTCTAAAATGAAATATTTTTCTTTTTATTGTTTAAAATACGAATGTCAAAACCTTTGGTTACATTTTAAAATTTCATAGCTCTCGAGTAAATTTTCATTTTCTGAATTTAATTCCATTAACTATTCATCAGTTTAATTAAACCGCACCGATTGAAGTAAATTGAATTACATGTTCTGAATTTTCACAAAATTACAGCTTTTTCCTCCAGAGTGGACTAAACATAATACAGTTGAAATCAACATGCCAAAAGTTTTTTAAAACCACATCCACAAACGCATAGGAAACTTCTCTCAAACCTTCTGGTGTCCTGTCGTCTGGCGTTTGCTGCTGCATGGGTCGAAAACAAGGTTTTAAACCATTCGTTTCCTTCCCGTCATCCCAACCGAGTAGAGGAAAAACCCCAGAAAAATATTTTAATCAAGCTCCCTCAAAGCATCCCCGCACAATACGAAAAACAGGGAAATGCAGGAAATCGCCATAGAGAAATAGAAAGAGAGTGGCGTCCATAGAGAATGTCGTGTGCCGGCAACAGTCACGTCACGAATTGCTTAATTTGTCCCACTTTAAGTAAAAATTGGTCGTCTGAGAGATTTAGCCTGATTTATCCCATAACTCAGCGCAGGCAGACAACCAAAAACATATTATCATTTCGGAAGCCCATTTACCGCCACTCACTATAATAGATTCGATGTACGCCATAGGGCCTGAGCAGTTTTTCCATTATCTCCATCCTCCTTTCGATTTATTTTCCCTTTTTGGTGTCCTTTCGGTGGTGCTTCCGTCTTTGGCTTTGGGTATTTTTTTTTATGTACTCTTCTTCTTCATTTCTATTTTTTTTTTTTTTTTTTTTTGTGTGCCGGAATAGAAACGCCATTTTTTCCCGTCAGCTCAACCGTAGTACGTACACAAAACATCAGGGCCGTTCAGGGCCGTTCTTATGCTAAAAGTTACGTGACCTTTCCACGATGAAACATTTTTCTCAATAAAAGGACCTTCAGAGGTTCGGAAGGAGCGCTCTCCTTGGACGGATGCATATCTGGTGCTCCAGGAATATGGCAGTCGTACATATACGAACATACACTTGGGCCATCTGCACGGATGGGCCGGCAGGACATAAACACGTCTCTCGGGGATGGGGATCAGATCGGATGGGCCACAGCCGACAGCCCCTGTTCAGCGGCGCGTCCGCCTGTCCGCCTGATCTAGCGCCAGCCGGGCCCTCCCCGCATAAACATATGTGAAAAGTTTTATATTAAACTTACCGGAATGTCGTTTAGCAGAAATGAAATGCTCGCTCCCGGCTTCGACGGCGGAGTTGAACAATTGGCCCTCAATATGTCGCCGGGATCATATCGTTCCCGTTCTGTCCATAATGTCGGTGGTGCATGTGGTAAGTCTGCCGGTAAAAGAAAGGAAACTTAATACTTAAAGAAAGTACATATATATACCAAGAAAAGGGAGGGAGGGACGGGCGAGCGAAGGTTGGAACAGGAAAGTCAGCTCCTTGGCTGGGCGCAAAAACCCGAAGGAGATGATGATGAAACCGAGACGAGACGAGACCCACCAACCCTGCCAGAGCACAAGGCCGGTGGCTAATGGTGGCGCTGGCCAAACAAAAACGAGTCTCCTGCGAATCGTACATGAAAAGTAAATTGGGAGATTGCTCCTTGTAATTATTTCGAGGAATAGACGAACGTGCGCAATTTATCAATGCCCGAGCGATGGCGGCACGGGCCCAGCCCGGCCCAGCCCTGCCCGGATCCAGCTCGAATCAAGCCCGGGCGCGGCCATTCTGATGCTTCTTTGTTGGCAAGTATCGGTCATTTGTTTTCTTTGTCACGTTTTGTCTGCAGATATACAGCGAGCAGTGTGCATGCGAGAATTCCTAAATTCAGGATGAACGTAATTCACTTTTTCCCAAAATTCTGGGCGATCGTCCCGGTCCCCGGCATCGGATACCTACTCTAAAGCTCCAGTTCTATTCAGTCTTAATTAAGTTGGCCGGGTCTAGAAATGAAACTATGTCGCCACTGGTTGAGCCGAACCGAACGAGACCCCACAAACGTCTCATATCCTTTAAAGCTGTTGCGGCATTTTCAGAACTGGGATGGCCAAAGGATAAACAACTTTATTTTGGCCTATATGCTTGATGCAGAGTAGGGGTATCCAACCGGGCTGACACAAAGGGGTAACCAACCCTGAAATCTCATCCTCGACTAAATTGAGTATATAAACTCAAAGCTGAAGGACTTGGGATGAAAACTGACGAGTTGTAGGTTTTTCATCAAACAACCCCAAGAGGAGTTGTTGGGCAAGGACTTTAAATTAAGCAGCCTCCTTTTAAAGTGCGGATGATGATGGAGCTAATAAGCTAAAAACGCTATCCTGCCGCATAATGAAGAAGATAAACATAATTTTCGGAAGGTGTAGGCAAAATGTCTTCATTTATCATATTGAAGGATGAAATTATACCTTAATTTAATGGCAATCATTTTAAAGCTGAAAATAAATATTTGAGTGACTATTTGCAAAGGATTTTAACGTTAACCTTACTTCAGAACTAGAATTTGTAGTTTTCAGAATATAGACCGCGTGAAGCGCTGCGAAATAAAAATAATTTATTTTTTATGAATATTAGGGAACTATTCTTACAAGGAAACCGCCAAGATCGTTTAAGCTGCTTGGTAGAAGCAACTTTGAAATTATTGAGCGTTGCGTGAATTCCTTTTGGATAATTACTCACATACTCAAATATTACAACATATATAAAAATCACTGAAATCGGAGGCGGACGATCTTGACGGTCTCCTTGTTAGTGCAATTCGACAACTTTGGAAATGGTAATTGCAGATTTGTGACAACATTACACATGATTCCTCGTTTTTCTCCACTTAGAAAAATAATATCGGTCAATTTAAAAAAAAAAAAATTGTTAGAAGACCGCAACATACATATTGTTGAGACTTTGCACCTATATTTTTTGAGTTTAAATGAGGAGTCTCGTACGCAAAGATTTTCTGTGTCAAATTCGACTTTGAAGGATAACACCCACCTCATATTTAAGTATTTAAAAACCATAAAAAATATTTAAATTTAATTGTGTGCACGCCACGATTTTTTGAAATTTAATCTTAAGGGAAAACGTTAAGCAGGTGTCAAATTCCATTATTCAGATTGTATAATCATTCTTCTGTTTACCTTTCTCTCGAATTTAGTATAATATGGTGAAAACTTACTATTTTCATACTTCATCAACAATTTCGAAGTGAATATTCATAAAATTCTTAGTGTAAGAACAATTCAATCTGCATTTTAGAGTGAAACTTTCTGATGGAGGGCACATTTTATGTGATTTCAATTTTTTTCTAAACCATTCGATTAAACACTAATTTTTCATATCTAGAAGTAGAAGATATTGACCACCCTCTATTACAAATACTAAAATAAATAATAATTGGAGGAAACCAGGGTTTTAGGGCTGTTCGAAGCCAAAATCCTTAATCGCTGCTTGCTCTTGCTCTTCTTCGCAGTGTGAACAGGTGCGTTGTCGTGCAGAATCTCTTTTGATACCGTCGACATGTTTGGGTTTTCACTTCTACACAAAGTAAACTAAACTAAACTCGTCAACTGCGTTTGTGTGTATTGAAGGTCTCACTCTTTCTGTGAGCATTAAGTAAGGCACTTTCAAGCCAGTTTAAGCATGTCAGGCCGAAAACTTTTGTCAATACCTACGAATAATAACAGGGACACGCAGTGGTGGATTTACCAGCAGGCTGAGTAGGCTGGAGCCTAGGGCGGCAGATTTTAGGGGCGGCAAATTTGGGGCCAAAATTTATTTTTTTATATCTTACAGAAATTAAAAAAATTCATATTTATATACCTTTAATAGTAATCCGTGGTTTCGCAAGCGCCCTCATCCTACCAGTAGATTATATATAAATTTAAGAGTTAATAAATTGAATGACTATTATACTGCACAATTTGTTTTAAATAACAACAAAAAATGAAAACCATCTCACACTCTACGTTCGTTCAGGGGCATAAATATTTTGTTTAAGGCTAATAGTTCAGGACAGTCAATATGGCTACTCAAAATATCTCTTATGAATAAGACACGCAAATAAGTTCGTCTACTATGCAACATTCCTTTTAACAAAACCTAAAAGCTTAAGTGTTTTATTGATGGTATTTATATTTGTCTACCCTTTCAATTGAAAAATTGTTAATTTTATAATCCTATCTTAGAGGGTTGATACATCTGTGGAAGTTCATGATTTTGCCCTTAGTAACGTTCAGAGAAAGATCATTAATACTAAACCAGTTAGCTAACATATCCAAATCATTTGAAGCTGAGCACAATCTTCTGAGGATCTAACTTAGGCGAGCAATTTTAAATCATCAGCGTAAATTAAGCACTTAGAGAATATCTCAACAATATCATTGATAAATAATATGAATAATAGAGGCCCAAGGTGACTGCCTTGTGATACTACGGATGAGGCAATAATATCCTTAGAATATAGGCCTCCTTTTCTTACCCGTTGTATACGATTGATAAGATACGACTGAAACCACTTTAAAATTGATCCATTGAATCCAAAATATTTTATTTTGTCCAATAAAATCGGAATTGATACTTTATCAAATGCTTTAGAAAAGTCGTTATACGGTAGATCCACTTGAATACCATTTTCTATACTAAGAGCACAGACATTTTAAATATCGCTAGATTCGAAATAGTGGATCTACGAGCGAAAACTCCATTCTGCTCATTCATAATAATATGCTTAACCAATGAAGCCGCTTTGGAAGAAACCAGAGCATCTATTAGCTTAGGGATAGCATTCATAATTAAGACGATAGTGCACAAATCATAAAGTTACAATTTCGTTGACAAAAATATTCTAATTAATATGGTTGTATCGAATTGTAGAGGTGAGTAGGGGCGGCGAAATTTAAATAGCCTACTGGCGGCAAATCTGTAAATCCGCCATTGGGGACACGCTAACTTATATTGCGTATTATATTTATACCATATAGTTTTACTACGCTTTAAGGGGTAAATACAATTACACGGGCAAAAATTACGCATTAGAAAACATTTTTTTTCACAAAGAAGGTTTAATGCAATCATTATAAAACTTTGTACACTTGTTAAGGTATAAATGAGGAATGTAAAAATAATTTTTTTTTTAATTTTGAAAACAAAATGGCGGCTGTACGCTGGCGTGAAGTTGACCTACAAAAAAAAAACTGCAACCACTCTGGACGTCGTGTTATTGATCTGTAACAGCCCATAAAAAAAATTTGACTTAAATATACATGTAATTTGTCGGTAAACCTCAAAAATTAAAAAAAAAAAATAATTCTGCGTTTGGTAGAAGTCTTTGTAAAAAATCGATAATTTTCACTATTTTTTCAGGCATTTTTGTATTAATAATTCAATTTTGCAACAAAAAAATTCCAAAACAATTAGGCTTACAGACAAGCCTAAGGTGTAACGAAGAAACCCTAAAAATTTCAGCTAAATTGGTCAAGTAGTTTTCGAGTAATCGTGGTTGCAAATTTTAGAAATGTTGTTTTGAGAAAAACGAGTTTAAAGTTTTGAAAACCTTCTATGCGCTGAACAAAGCGTTCTCGAAAAATGAAGAAAAAATATATAAGGAGTTCGATTTTCGACCTGAAACTTTTTGGATCGTATTCTACGGGAAATTTCCTAACTTTTTAGAGGAACAAAAATAAATTGATTTTTATGACCTTATAATTGTATTTACCCCCTTAAAAATCGATTTGTTATAAAATTAGATTTCGTTGATTTGTTTCGGATATTTGACGTTGAAAAGATCTGGATGCTATAACTAACGTGCATGATCTCGTCAAAATATAAAAGAAATACAAAACAATGAAGAACGTGACCTTATCCAGAATTTTGGGGGCCACGATCATTTTACTCGGGGTGCCAGTAGTGCTAAAACTGGTACTGAGGGTGATTTTATTTGTTCATACCGTCAATGCTAGGCGGCCAAAATTCGACAAACATTTACCAAAAATCACTTTTTTCTGCTCATAAGGTTCAATCTTAACAACAAAAACATTTTTCGGATTTTGCAAGGAAACCGTAGGAATTTACATACTATACAACGAAAGTAGAATTTTCTCCTTAATTCGTGAAATAGTTTTAGTGTATTTCTTGGTTGAGAGAACTAAAGATAGGGCTTCCTAATATCTTATCAGCAATCTGTCGCCTTTATAGATTCGACAGAGGTCAACATGTATACATCCAAATACGTCCAAACATTTTCAGTTCAATCACTCGCCATCAGACATTCATCCAGGGCAAAATAGGCACCTTAGAACAGGGCCCAGGACCCAGAAATCACACAACTTGTCTCCACCGAAATAGAAAATCAATATTAAAAATGGAATGAGAAACTTTTCAGGTTTTCCAAGGCAACGTGGTCTTCCAAACAAAACTTCAATTTTTCTGTCAGAGACGGCAGCTCTTAAGTCAATTCCCAGTACGGACAGGTATCTTTACGTAAAAAGGTGAAAATTCTGAATTTTACTCTAGAAGGAAGAAGAAAAATAGAAAATAAACCCTTTTTACGTCCCATCTGTTTGATGCAGTCGTGTGTGTGCTTAAAACTTTCGAAGGAGTAATTAAAATAGAATTTCCTTCACTTCAGAGCGAGGAAGTGTGAATCTAGGCGAAGTGCCTCCGAAAAAGTCTAATTTTGGTTATTACCCATTAAATAACTTTAAGGTATGTAAATAAGTTTTGAGTTATTTATGTTTTACTTGCATATCATTTTGAGTTATTTAGACTGTATAAAAACCACTTTACCAATCGCGTTTGTGGTTTTTTCTATAGTTCTATATTTTTGTGACGCAGGTGTAGGTGATTCTTCTTGGAATGAAATAACTGTGACCTCTTTGCAGGACACTTATTTGAATTTGGACAGGAAGGGACACGTGTATGTAAAAAGTTCCAAAAATACCCCAAAAAATGGTCAAGTCGAGATTGTACTGTTCGGAACAAATTGAAATACCTGAAACCTTTCCGAACATCTTGAAAACTTATGCGAAAGGTAAGTGCCTACGTTTGAATAATAAAATAAAATACATATGTCGTTACCATAAGACCTATCCTATGCTAAAGAAGGTATGATTTTACCATTATTCCAGTTGCGGACAAGACGAAATAAAATCACATTTTCAGCCCTTGATCATGAAGTGACTGTTTTTAATTTTTAAGAAAACAGGGTCGAAAATGCCAGAAATTATTTCCTTTGAGTGAGGAAAATCTGTGTCCTGATTTAAAGGACTTATTTTTGTTATTTGTTTTAAGGCTAACTTATTGCTACCCTAATTTTTGTATAGCTACTTTTTCGCCATTCGTGTGCATTGTGGAAGTCAGATCCCAATTGACGATAATTGGCCCCAGGATCATTGATTTCATAATTTATTTAACAACTGCCGGCTATTTATTGTATTCTTAGAAATTCTTTGATTTCACGTGAAAGTCATCGAATGAATTTTCTTTTTTCTTCTATCCCTCCGAGGCAGCCTTTGGTTGCTATATCGAAAATAAAGCGAACAAAAGGAAAGTTATTTGAAACAAAAAAAAAACGCGACTTCAAAACGAGGGTGGTTTTCGTATGGGGATGAAAGTTGATTTCACCTGTTTTTAGATTGTTACCGACTCAAATGACATGGAACAATTGCCTGTGGTACAAAACTAATTGGCTGGGGGTACCTTTGTCTCTCCAGCTTGCTCTTTACCGTCGTCTCTCGCATATTCTTTGCATACGGCGCCGACGGAACGCTACGATATCTCTTCATAGCTGCTAAAATCGTGTCCTTCACCGCATTTATTTCTTTTGTTTTGGAGGTGATTTTTTTAAAAGGTAAAAAATACCAAAAGAAAAATACAAACAAAAAAATAATTGAGGAAAGAAAAAAAATAGATGTCCTTAGGGAAATTGCTTCTGTATATTCCGCAATCTGGGGTTGGTTTTGTGCAAGTTTTATGATACTTTGTGAAATTTATTTTCTACGAATTTAAAGAGCACCAAATTCATCGCGACAAACAATCTTTTACAAAACCTTCAGGTAAATACATGCCCATTTGTGAGCTTTTAATTATATTTCATACTCCCCCACAGTATACAATTTTACGGAATCACCTCTTCGAATTCTTTAATTTTATACTGAACTTGATAGAGCTGGGAAAATTTAACATTGAATGCTTGCAATCTATAATATGATACTCTTAGTACGTTGGTATCTTTATCAAATGAATGTGTCATAAATTTTCCCTTATTGGCTTTTGTAAATAAACATTAAACATAAGTCTAGGTCAGCCTAGATGAGGCTGAAAAAATACTAATATGCGCTAAAATGCAAAAAGTTGTAATGTTTGCAATAAACTTAATTATAAAGAAATATAATTAGTATCAAACCTCTATCACTTAATTCTTTTCTTTCAAGTGTCACAAGAAATTTTCATACGTATATACAGGGTGTTCAGAGGTGGGAGGTCAATACTGAAGGGGGTGAAAGGTCAGACCGAGACAAGCAAAAAATCGTATGGGTGGGGGGGGGGGGCATCTCGCACCGTTTGGCAGTTACAGGGTGATTCGTAAATCAGGATTTTGCCTTATATGGGAACCGCTCTTGTATTTTTATCTTTTTTTCTACGCATCGCAGCGGCCCCAAACTGATTTCAAAAAATCACTATTTGGAAGCCCTTTCCAAAAAAGTTTACACCACCCCCCTATCCCCAACTCCTTTGCCACAATCCCCCCTGGAAGTTGAAAAAATTAACTTTTATTTCACGATTTTTCACCTTTCGCCCCACTTTTCTCCCAAATTCATGTTATTAACATACCTACTTTTTATTTTTTTTAAGTTGCCTATCTAATTACCTTTCCAATAAGGTGCAACATGCCCAGGTAGGAAAAGGATACGAAAATTTATTTACAAAAATCCTTTTACAGAATATCATGATATTTCGAATTTTTAGGAAATTGTACTTAAGTTAACTAAAAAATACATTTTGTTCGCCTAAAAACTAATTACAATTAAAACGTTTGTCCTTTAAAAGCTGTTCAAAATGTTCTCCGCTAGTTTCGATGCATGCAAGTAGCCTTCGTTTTATTTCACGTTTGAGGTCTATGGTAGCCAGTCTCTCCCGTATTTTCGTGGCTGCAGTCCCAGTGCTGGTAACTAATTCTTCTCTGGTGTTGATTGGTCTTGAGTAAACTTCATCTTTCATCATTCCCTATAAGAAAAAGTCCAGTGGAGTAAGGTCCGGTGACCTAGCAGGCCAAGGAATCGGTCCACCTCGTCCAATCCAGCGCTCTGGGTAATTTTCATTTAACCTTGCCCTAATAATGTTCCCAGTATGCGCAGGTGCTCCGTCGAGCTGTAAATAAATTGCGCTTCTGGTGGCCAGGGGGATGTCCTCCAACAGATCCGGAAGGATATTCTCCAAAAAGTCCGAGTATAGCTGACTATTCGGCACTTGGGGCAAGATGAAGGGTCCTATCAACTGGTTGCCGATGATGCCAGCCCAGACATTGACACTAAATCTTTGCTGGAAGGACCGACACCTGGTCCTATGTGGGTTCACATCTGACCAGGTGTGGAGGTTGTGTAAGTTTGTGATGCCATCCCGGGTGAATTGCGATTCATCCGTCCACAGAATTCGGTCTAGAAACCTTCTGTTTTCGATGTCAGACTCGAACAGCCAAGTGCAGAATTGCAATCGTCCTTCGGAATCTCCTTCCCTAGTGCTTGGACCGGGATATGGTGGTATGGATGTAGTCCCTCTCGGTTCACAACGGTCCAAACTCTCCCTGAAGACAATCCTGACCTTCGTGCGACCTGCCTGATGCTTATTACAGGGCTGTTCCTGACGATGTTGAGGATCTGTTGGTCGGGGTCCGCTGAATCGGCCGATTTTCCTGATCGCGTTTCTGCTCTGAGGGCGGTTACACTTCCGGTTTCTTTTAACCTTCTGAAAGTCCTTGAAAATACCCTTCTGTTGAGTACCCGCCGATTCGGGAATCTCCTTTGGTATTCTCGTACGGCCTCACTATCATTTCCTTCTACTAAACCGTGCACGTAAATTATATCGGCATACTCGTCAACACTGAATTCTGCCATTTTATCTTAATTTTTTCTATTAAACACCCGGTTTTATCGATTGCTTCTTCAACTGTGGTCAATGTCCTTTCAAACTTACCCATTTTTATACCATAATTCATAGGAGGTATTAGAAACGGAGCGTCAGGATACTTAAGAGTCAATACTGGATATAATAAACTAATAACGCTATTTAACGGGATTACATTTATTATTTTATTACTGTTTTGCTGAAATAATAAAAATGTACTACCTCTGTTTCCTAAACAAACATTTCCGAACTTGCTGTCATAAAAATTGTTTACTTAACGACTTTTTCCATTATGGTGCAATAAAGTAATTAGGTACCTGTGAGGATGTTTTAATTTCAGGACTTTTGCAACCCTTTTCTACCTGGGCATGTTGCACCTTTTTGGAAAGGTAATTAGATGGGCAACTTAAAAAAAATAAAAAGTAGGTATGTTAATAACATGAATTTCGGAGAAAAGTAGGGCGAAAGGTGAAAAATCGTGAAATAAAAGTTAATTTTTTCAACTTGCAGGGGGGATTGTGGCCAAGGGGTTGGGGATAGGGGGGTGGTGTAAACTTTTTTGGAAAGGGCTTCCAAATAGTGATTTTTTGAAATCAGTTTGGGGCCGCTGCGATGCGTAGAAAAAAAGATAAAAATACAAGAGCGGTTCCCATATAAGGCAAAATCCTGATTTACGAATCACCCTGTAACTGCCAAACGGTGCGAGATGCCCCCCCCCACCCATACGATTTTTTGCTTGTCTCGGTCTGACCTTTCACCCCCTTCAGTATTGACCTCCCACCTCTGAACACCCTGTATATAACTCGCTCTTTCTCAGCTAACCAACGATTCGTAAATTAATCGAAAAAGAATTACTTTAAGCGAACATATCGTTAACGATATTAAAAAAGAATCGAAAACGAATTACCTCTCGGACTATTTGTATTTTCACTAGTCGTACGTCACGAATCGTTTTAAACGATTCTTTACTAAATCGTGAAACTCTCTGGAAAAACGAAAAAATATCCTTATTTACTCGAGAAAATTAAATCGTAAATGAATTACTTATGCACGAACATTTAACTCACTTAAGATTTAGTTTTCGTTTTTTAGAAGAATAACATTCGTTTTTCTCGAAGGTTTCTCGGCTTAGTAGAGAATCGTTTAAAACGATTCACCCAAATAGTCCGAAAGTTGAAGTATTTTCGATTATTTTCCAATACTTTTAATAATGTGAACTTATTAATTCCTTCTTCTTTTAGAATTGCTTTCGATTCAAGTATTTGATATCAATTAGGGAAAATAAGATATGCTTAAATAATATTATTTAATATTTAATTTGTCACATTCGATACTTTTCGGGACATTTACTTTCTAAATTTGAAAAAATCGAATTTTTTTATTTCATAAATGGGTTCTAATATATCACAGAAATGTTCTCCCAGAACCGTTTTGAGAAATTCAATATATAAAAAAAGTTATAGACACATTTGTAGCGGTGCCTTACGCTTATCATACCTTAAAATTATCGAATAAAAACTTTAAACTCGTTTTTCTGGAAACTACATTTTTCGAACTCGTAAGACAATTTTCTCAGGATCTAATAATCCGATTTACAAAAACCAAAAAGTATTCGATTTTTTATACAATATACTAGGGGTTATACCTCTAAAAACTTATATTTATATAAATCCACCCCTTTTACGAGGGTAGTTCACCAACAAAATTCGTCGATTTTTCAACACTTTTTGAAAATCATCTGTAGAATAACGAACAAAAATGCTTTTCATAATTTTATTGGTATAACCCCTAGGAAAATGTTTCAGGAACATAACCTATTTTGAATTTTGTCTTAATTTTTTTTAGTAAGCTCAAAAATTGTCCTACCGTCAAAAACGAGCCTTTTGGAATGCGCCCTCTACCGTCACTACGAAGAGTAAAAAATGTTCAAAAAAATATTTTTTATATAGGGTAATATATATATTTATACAATCAAAAAAACAGTTTGTCAATAAATACTATACATTTTTTTTTATAAAAGTTTTAAGAATGTCATTTTTTTCCAATTTAGAAAGTAAATGTCCCCTTAAACTGAAAATAGATTCCACAGATAAAAAGATTCGCCTAAAGCTAGCACTTGTCGCCGGTTTTCATATTACATGAAAAGAAACGAAAAACCATTCTCTCTGTGTTTAATTCATAATAATGATTTTCCAGGAAACATTTTTCATATATTCATACAAAGAGCTCGCCATATTTCGTAAAAAGCAAACAATTCTTCGATCCATACGTACAATTGTTTGTTGGGTAGCAACAGCAACAACGAAACCTTCATATTGGTTATTATGTCTGACAATTTTCGACTAATGAAAACGTTTCGGTGTTGTTTAGGTTTTCCTGCCATTGTAATTCACACTAACTATTAGTGGCCTTAAAATAATCATTGTACATACCATTGGCGTGGGGTCCATATAACACGATTCCTACCGGCTTCCCTTTTGGGAACTCATCCTATTCCCGTAAATTTCAAACTTGTTCTATGCCTGTAAAATTCCTGGAAAGCGCTCCCAAAATTCATCTCGTAAAGAAAACATGGCAAAACAAGTGTTACAACCAAAAACAACCATAATCTGTTGTTGCACTACGATGGAACCTTCCCTCGCACCGTAGCAGGTTCTATCAAGGGGTTGCATCGGGTATGAAGTGCTCGCTCGCTGCTTCTGTAAGCCGGTCATTTTACGGCTTACTCAAGCCCACACTTTTCTCCACGAGTAACAAAGAAATCGTGTGTGATATCCTTTGCTCACTAAAGGCAAATCCTATAAGAAAATAACACGATAGAAACCGGCTTCTCGGCTGTTTTTGTTTTGCAGAAGTTGAAATTCGGGTCACTTCGGCGGGTGGTTGTTTATTTCTTAGAATGTCAGCTGATTCGTGTCTTCTCTATGAACGGGTGTGAGTGTAGTGGTGCTCTATAACACGGTAGAAAGCGGCTTCTCGGGTGAGTGGGGTTGGTTGGGGGTGTGTTTGGTTATTAAATCTCTTTGATACTGAAGGGGCTGTGAATTGTAGGAGTGAATGCTCCCTTATTTCACAAGAACACGGCAGAAGTCGTCTTCTCGGAACGGAGGGGTGTTGTAGTTTTGTTTATTATATTTTAATAAAAAAAATTGTTAACTTGTGTCTCTTTTTGCCTTGGTGCTCAACGGATTGTGACTTATGAGTGTGGTGTGGTGCTATTTTATTACCTCTCGATAACACGATAGAATCCGGCTTCTCGTCATTTCTCAGATTAAAACTCGGTATAGTTCCTTTAGTCAACTAAAATTTTTAGATTTACTTAATAAATCAAAATATGATTATTTTGCTCAATCAAGTCCTAACGAAAAGACATCATTTTTAATTACAGTTTTCCCGGGAATTTTCCAGTTTTCTG
This sequence comes from Dysmachus trigonus, assembly GCA_949715965.1. Taxonomy (NCBI): domain Eukaryota; kingdom Metazoa; phylum Arthropoda; class Insecta; order Diptera; family Asilidae; genus Dysmachus; species Dysmachus trigonus. The sequence continues at coordinate 90,095,407 of OX454320.1, forward strand.
CTTTAAAAAATGAATTGAACGTTTTATATACCACTTCTTCATTACGGCAATTTGATATTCTCGCGCTTTACTCGCATATTAAATGTGGCATTTTAAAAGATACTTTTCCTCAAATTTTAAACTTGTGTTGTATATTTTTAACTCTTCCCATTACAGTTGCTTCCGCGGAAAGATCTTTTTCAGCCCTTAAGAGCATACATACTTATTTAAGAAATTCTCAAACCGAAGAAAGGCTCTCAAATTTAGCACTCTTATCGATAGAAAAACACCTTCTTTTACAAATTAGAAATCAGTCGAATTTTTACAATGATGTTTTGGCCGAATTTATAAAAAAAATCGTAGATTAGTTTTTGAGTATAAGTAAGATTAATTATATTTCATATCAACTTTTCACAGTTTTTGTTAACCGCTTTAGTTTGATTGCACGATACACGCGACTATAACGGTTTTTTTCAAAGCCACTTATATTATTCTTGAAGTTCATTGTATATATGTCCATATTTATTCATAATATTCATATAGCATTTAACTTCCAATGACTTTAAGTATGATAGAAGTGGCCGACTAAATTCGACAAGAATAAACGCAGTCACTGTTGAACACATTTTGTAATATCTGACTTCATTTGGTAAGTTTTTTTTCGCTATTAAGTTTCTGATTTTTGCACCGGCTTACCTTCTCAAAAATTTCACCCCACGCCACTGGTACATACTAACTTTCTTTAAAATCCGATTAAATCAAGAAATTTTTATCGGAATTTTGCATCCGTCATCTTGAATTTCTAAATTTGGGCAGCAGATTTAAAGTCAGCATTCCTAAAAATCCCTAAGTACCAATTTCATGAAAATCCCTTCAAATTTAAAATTTTCAAGCACCATCTTGGGTCCGCCATTTTGAACTTCTACATATCATTGGAAAAAAAAAAAATTGGCCTATATGTTAAATTGAAACATGTACTATCTTTTAATAGAAAATGAAAAATATCGAAGCAAGCGTTGATTCATGATTGAGCAACAAACAGACAAACAAACGAAATGTCATTTTTATATGTATATGTGCATCCAGGGATATAAATCAATACTGTATATATACCCTTGTATTGGATTATCATATATAAATGGGAGAGGTTGCAAAATTATTCATATATTCGTTCTCATGTATGCTTGCTTTTATTCACATTTACCAACTTTTTTTTTAATCATTCAATTAAAATATTCCTCAATAATAATATAATACGAAGTGCTTCGAAGTTTATTAGCCTTATGATTCACCTAATTGTAGTTTCTTCTTTGTAGTCTTACTCACCTTTGTTTTAGAGATTCATAATTGTAAACACAAACTAGGAAAAAAAATTATAATTCGTAAACATATGCTAAACAATGCAATCAGATCTTATTAACTAATTATTAATAAATAAAGGGGTGGTTTTCGACACACAAATATGTATATGGTATATGAAATTTCTTAAGAAAGTGTCAGCAAAAACATATTTCAAGGGCAACTGAATTTGGGATGAGACCCCTAAAGCGAAAATTTGAGTGAGTGCCACACCACCTGACAAAGTATTTCGGTTGCTATCTTTTCGTTTATTTATTCTCGAGTTTACCCTAAAATGTTAAAAAGTGAGATATCAATGCGTGAGAATTTTTGAAATGTTTACAGATGTAAAACCATTATTTTGACAAGGAAATCGCGAATTTACTCAAGCACTGAAAAATCTCCGGAAGAATTTTTCTGAGTTGATTTCTTTCATTTTAACCTTTATAAATATAATACATACCCTTCCCAAGGAAATCGCAAAGTTTTTTGCTCGAAAGGGGTTCGGTCTGTTTCAATTTACCATCTGAATTTCTTTTGTATTTTTCGTAAGGTACAATTAAAATACCTCTCATCGTGTATATTTTAGTAAAAAAAAAAAAAAAAGGTAAATTACTTGGAATTAAATAAATTTTGCGCTTTTACAGCAGCGATCCGGACCCAACCGTATGACCTGCTTCGGTGGTCAGCGGCGTACTTTCGTTGCCTTGCGAACGACGTGCCTCCGCCGGTGAAACAGCGCTTAGAAAGGGATTGTCGGCACGGGAGTCTGACAAAGGGCTACTTGAAGGTACTGCTCGAGCAGGTAAGTACCTTTGCCAACACCGCATTCCAGGGAGCTTAATAATCACTTATTTTTTCCGTATTGTTTTTCGTGTGCCGGGGCGCTCCGGTTCCGGGTCTGCTCTGTCTGTTCTACTGGTTTACTTTTAACAAAATAAAAATTGGAAAAAAATGGGCCAAAAAAACCCTACCTACGACCGCTTCCTGTGGGTATAAGCAGGTCGGTAAAGGATACTTCATTAGTCGCAAACTGCTCCAGAAAAGATGGGCTGCCCTCTGTCTACCGGAGGTAATTGCGTTTGTTTATACTCCCGCGCCGGGGGGAGGGGTACGGGGCAACAAAAGCCCTATGCTCGGAATACCTTCCCGGCACAGAAGTTTTCTCTATCTTTATTCTTATTTATTTTTTTCCAACTTCTGGCCATTCTCCTCTGGGGTCCGGACGTTTGCCTCCCTCCCGTCCTGTCCATTCCGCAATTTCTGGCCAACTTGAAGGAGGAACTTTTGAAGTATTTATCTGTCTGCCGCATGCTGAATTGGCCCCAGGTCCACTGGCTAAAAGTTTTTGCTGTCATGGTTGGCTCATTAAACGAGGTAAATCCACCCCATGACCATTGTACACTTAATTTAACTTTAAAGCCCCTCGGGGGCCCCATTCTTCTTTCTTTCTCTTTTTTTTTCGGTGGGATGTCCGACCATCTTTACTTAGACGCCCCGTGGCACCTTTACTATGATATGTGAACTCCTGACGGAAGACCTCGAGGGTGGCTCTGCCAGAATACCAACCTGGATGTTCCGGGAGTGCTACACTTTCGTATCTGAGCTGGACTGCTCCAACGAACAATGTTTCGCCAACGGACGTAAGAAATTGTAAGATCACTCAGAAGAATTACGTACGCCGGATTAGAAGGCATCAACGTCCGTTTCTCCTTCTTTATTCTTAATCTGCCCTCTTTTTTTTTTTTTTATCTTTCCGCTTTCTAAACTTTTGTTTGCCATTCTGAAATAAAAGACCCAACGGCGACCTGGAGGACGAAGTAGAAATGGGTCGGATTCCAGAGGTCCTTTCGTCGACGTCCATCAGAGAGGCGATTTTTGACAAGTGCATGCAAAGGTACAACGTCGACTGTCAGGTAAAGGCTGAGGCCGAGGCCGCCTGTGCCCATGATTACGAAAATCCACCTCTAGGACAAAAAACACATACAAATCTCTTTTTGTTCCATAGTGCTTACCTAAACGTACGAGCAATTGTGAGGCGACCTTCCGAGCGGACGCAAGCCACATCCATGCAGACCAGGAGACGAGTGTGTCTTCCGGGTTCCAGTTTTTGGGCGGAGTAAATGAACCCATTGACATTATGCGGCGGTACAATGATTTTGACAGCCTCATTCTACTTTTGCGAGAGGTGAGTAACCTTCAACTTGTTGTAGGTTCAGAATTAACTTGCTTTTTGCGCTATTTTGCTTGTTTTGAGTTGAAATCACATTTTATTTGTCAGATAGTCGTTACAAATGACTCAGTTTTAATTTGATAGATAGAATTTTTTTAAACCAAAATAAGAATTTTTTAATCTCTTAAGGTACTATTACCGTCTAGAATTTTCAAAAAATGAATTTTTTTTTTTTTACATTTTTAGATTCTTTATACCTTCAATAATAACTGTCTAAAATATTAAATCGAAATTCGAAGCCAGTGCCGAGATATAACGACTCAATTAAAGCGCGCTCTCGGCTGTTCCCATGTTCTAAATAAACTTTAAATGCGTTTTTCTCGAGTTTAGGTTTTTTTAACTGGCGGACAGTTAATCTCTGGATCTACTGGGCCGATTTTAAAAAACTTTGAAGCATTCTGTTCGTTGTTATATCCTGCGTGATAGTTTACCACAATTTGACCACAAAAAAAATATATAAAATTTTTGAGCCTGAAAAAAGGTCGAAAAAAAGGGCGATTTTTGAAAAAAATTTTGAAATGTCCGCCATTTTTTTATTTTTAATGATTTTTCAATTTTTCTGGTAAACTATCACGTAAGAGCACTTCCTTTTTGTAACTCTTTTTGAATTTTATGTTTCAGACTTACCGTTCCAGAGATTAACTGTCCGCCATGCAGCAATGTTTTTTTGAGAAGAAAATTTGAGCGCCCTGTATTAAATTTACAGTTAATAGAAAATAAAAATAAAATTTTTTTTCGTAATCTTCAAGAACTGTTTAATACTGTAAAAAAAGTTTGATAACAATATAGAATATAGAAAGTGCAAAAAAAAATTGTTGAATATATGTCATTTTTTAGCATTCTAGACGGTAATAGTACCTTAAACAATATATCTGCAATACATATGAAAGGGTGCATACTTGATGCATTCACTGCAAGTACCAAACGTATTTTGTGCCAAGCATGACAAAATACATAGATAAATATACCGAGCAAGCCCGTTTATTTTCTTGGGTTCACAATTCCTAGTAAACAACGAAAAACTCGCTATTTCTCCCACTCTAAACAATTGTAAAATGTAGGAAATGCGAGATTCACGATTGCTGTCCAACTCGATCCCTTTGCTTTTGTACCTAATAAAAATCCGACTCGAACCCCCACAGTGCCTGGAAAAACTATCAATGAGAAGCCACCACACTCTTCTAATCACTGCATCCCAATGATATTCCTAGACTACCCACACGATAGATGCCAGTTGCAATGGAGCAGGAAAAAATATAGAAAAAAATATATTAATAAATTAAAAGGTACATTTTCTTATTTCTAAGCGTCCGTATCAATATGTTCTGCCCGAAACTTTACCATTCATTCATGTGAAAGGTCATGGTACACATTCAACGTCAACGAGTTTGTAGCAGCAACACATATGTATTATGATTTAGTTAATTTGGTCCTGCGTTTAAGGCGATTTTCTTTGTAGTAAGGTATTAATATATTAATTGCAGAAAGGCTGGCAACCAGCAAATGAAAGTCTAGACATTGGTCATTCCAAATAATACAGTGAAAAGGAAAAATTAATCATCGTTAAACAAATTAAAGCTGACCCTAGTTATTCAATACTTGAATTGAGGCTACAAAAAAATACTAACAAAAAGTTTTCTCATACATTCCACGTAATAACCCAATATGTGTGCATGGGGGAAATTCTTTTTCTTGCCCATATGCTTTTGGTGGTACTAACTCCATTCTTGGGGTTAATTTTTACATCGGAGTTGAAGGGGTTAAAATTTCGGGGGTAGTTTTTCCTCAGTTATCACTAATTACCTTAATTTCTAATAAAAATATAGAACAAATCGTTTTAAACCACGGAATTATTTTCTGAGGTTATTTTTTACTTAGGGGTGAAGATAGCAGTAGTGGTTTTCTATTATGTATAGATAGTAAAAAGATGTATGTATATCGTTTCATAGGTTATCGAGAATGTAGAACGCATTTCTGGGATTACATTTTACCTAGGGTTTGAAGGCGTTAAAGTAGAGGGGAAACTTTCACCATTTCATAGATATTCGAGACCATGGAAACAATTTTGAGGTTATCTTTTACCAAGGGGTTGAAAGGTGTAGTTTTCTCTAAACTATAGTTAATAACCAGATGCTTATCGTTTCATAAGTTCTCGAGAATCTTGTTACTAGATATAATTTAGGAGAAACTACCTTCCATATCTTCATCGTTTCAGACCCCTTTGTTCAAAATAACTCCAGAAATGAGCTTTGCGTTATCCAAAATGTTATAAACGATATGCATCTTGTTACAAAACTATACTTTATAGAAAATGACTTCTCCTATCTTCACCCTTTTAACCCCTAGGTAAAATGTAACCCTGGAAATGAGTTCTTTGTTCTCGACAACGTACAAAACGATATGCATTTTATTATTTTCGATAATTTGGAAACTACTACTAACTCTATCTTCACCCCTTCACCTAAGTCACCCCAAAAAAGGATGCAGCATCTTCAAAAAATTTAAAATTGGTATTTTGATTACTATCTGTGCAAATAGACAGCGGCAATTATTTTATATCGCGTTTTTTTTACTATCGCAAATTTTTAAATATATTTGAAGAAAAATTGAACAGTCTGCGAAGAATTTCTATTTAGTTAATAACTAAATTCCACCCAACTTTAAATTCAGTATTCCGAAATAAAACCACTAGTGTAAACGATATTAAAACGAAAAATGTATAACAAGCCGATTTTTATTTTCAGGCTCAGGGTGCAACGCTACATGACTACGAAGGTCCCGCGAAGATTACACAAAGTAACATAGATCATTCCCTCAGGCGGGAGGAACAAATTATGTTTGATAGGGAGATGCAAGATCAATTTTACGAGGATACCTCAAAGAAATTTATGCTCCAAGAGAGAATTAATATGCTTCGCGAACTAGGACCCCCATGGACCTGGATTCAGCAATTTGCAGCCGACAGTTGCATGGATAAGTCATTCAATTTCATTGAAATCGAATCGATCATTTCGGACATAACTCCGCCCATTTCGTCCGATGAAAGTTTCGATTTTTGCAAGGGAAGGCCGGTGGTCAACCCCGACGCGGTTACACTTTCGGCGATGTCACATACAACATCCGAGCATCCTTCAGAGCTAATTCAAGAATCTAACCGGGCAGACGAGGAATGGAAGCAGGATCAGACAATGCGGATTGTTAGATCGATTTTGAAAACCGCTGAGGAGCAGAGTGAGGTAAATTTAGCGGAAGTGTCCAGTGTGGTTACATATTTGTGTAATGCGGAGCAACAAGTTTGGGAATCGGCCGGTCAGCCTGTTGCTGAAAAGGTTGATATAAAAGATATTATTGACACCTTAAAAGCTGCTCATGAAAAGGGCATAACCTTTGAGACAATCGATCACATGATGGACTATCTAAAACATTGGAAAGATAAGGCTGAAATGTTGTACCTTGGCCCGACCAAAGAGCCAGCTGAAGAAGAAGAAGTTGCACAAAGCGAAGAAGAGGCTGTCGAAGAAACTGGTGAACATGTTGAGGAATCGCTTGAAGAACAACTGGAAGAAGATTCACAAAAGAGTGAGGCAGATCTAGTAATTGAAAAGCCTACATTACAATCGGTCGAAGCGAAAGAGAAAAATCCCACTCCGGAAAGTCCACAGCCTCCGGGAAATGAAGGGGAACCTAAGAAACCAGATCAAAAATTAAAACAACCAGAAATTACTGACAAGGACGCAATCGATGAAATTCGGGAGAAGAAACCAATGTTAGATGTATTTATTGATAGTGGAACACTACCCGACGATACAAAGTTGGCTACGATGGAGACGTGCGAAATTTTAGGAACAGTTCCTAAACCAGAAGTAAAGCCGGAAGAACCAGTGGTTGAGGAGGAACAGTCAGTGATCACTCCTTCAGGGACTGTTAGTGAGTTGGGCGCATTTTCAGATGATTCTTCACTTCAAAATTTGTCTGAGCCTCCCAAAGATCGGAAGAAGTTTTCGACATATAAATGTGTGAGTTACTTCATCAATATTATACATTTAATTTAATAATTACTATTACACTATTAATTTTTTTTATCCATTCTTTTATTGCTACTAAAGCAATTTGGAAAATCTGTTAGAGCTTTTAGAATTTTCTTGTATAATTAATTAAGAAAAAAGATTAGATATAAATTGGCAACCAGCCTAGTTTCTGTAGGTGATTTTCAGCCAGCTAAACCCTTTTACCGATTTGTCTATTATAAATTAAATAATTTTAACTGAGAGTTTTCCATGGACTTTAGGTAAATTATCCATAGAAATTACGCAAATATCCTACAATTTGTAGATAATTCATTTGTAGGCAAGCTTTCTTGAGATTGTTTATGCAATTTAGACAAATTTCCCACAATTTGTAGGTCATTCTTCTACATTAGGGAAATATTCTACAGAATGTAGACAAATTTTCTGTAGAATGTTTTCAAAAACTGCAGACAAATTTTCTGCAAAATGTAGACAAATTTTCTATAAATTACATACAAAGGCCGTAGCGGGATAAGAGCGGGTGGGCTGTCCCCGCATGTATCTTGCCCATTTTGTGTGGTAAGTTGCTATGGTTATGGGATTAATTTATGCTAAATATCATTTTCAAAAAATGTTTTGTACACTAGTTATAACGAATTTATGGAAAACTGAAAAAATTAATTTTCTCGAAAATGGCTGAACCGATCTTTATGGCTAAAACATATGTTCTACAGGGTACCAAAGCAGTCTTGGGAAAAATTCGAAAATTAATTTCGTTAATTAGAAGGGGGTAAAAAAATATAATTAAATTTTCAAAAAATAATTTTTTTATGAAATCCTTTTTGTACCAATGCCAATTTTTTCCTATAGTGTACTTAGACCCAAAGCTACAACATATATTTTTTTGGAAATTATCGAAAGGGTACTTCATAGTTAAAAAACAAGAAAACATTTTTTTTCTACCAAATTTTTGTTTTTAGTTGTGACTTTTGATAAAATAAGCACACTTTTTTCCCAAGACTGCTTTGCTACCCTGTATAATAAAAGGAAACAATTTTGCAAAGATGAACGTATAAGACAGAGATAGCATAAGGAAAAAAACACAAATCGATATCTCGTGAAATTTTAATCTATAGTATGGAACAATATCTAAACCAGTACTTTATATAAAAAAAATAGTCTAAAAAATCAACACCAAAATAAAAGAACAATGAATTGCAGAAGTAACATACAGAAAGCGACCTCAATAGCTCGGTTAGCGCAATTAGAGATTGTGGGTTCAATTTCCACCAGAAGCTCTGGTCAAATAAAGTGTTATTAGAATGGGCCTGGCTATTAATTCTAATGGAAATACAATTTTCTTATATTGTACCATTGCTGACAATTTCGAACTGGTGGTAAACGTGAAACCGGTCATGTTTTCTAACTTTTTTCTGGGACACTATCAAGTATGCAAAAAAAAATTATGTGAAAAAATTGTAAAAGCGGTGACAGAAATTCAAATTAATTTAGTAATAATAAAACAATGGTTAAAAACCAAAAAAATAGTAAAACTATGGAAAGGTTAGGTACAAAATAGCATTAAAAATTTAAAATTTTCCATTTTGAACAAATCTATTCCCAATTTTTTTACGCTGTATTTCGCATATTTTTTTTTAAATTTTTGAAAATCTTCTTTTTTACTATAGCCCCACAGTGAGTCCGATGACTCGTTGTGTAAGGAAAAGGAAGGCTTCTATTGCTTAATTCCACCGTATCCAGGAATTGGACCGACTGTGTCTAAGCAGACCATCCAGGATTTTCTTACCTATTTGAAAGGAAGGTCTCGACATCAAAAAGGAATGATAATGCCCGTGAACTTCGTGGAGACAGAATGCCCCGCAATGGTGGACGTGGGTGAATAGAAGTTGTTGCGAGGAATTTATTTTCTTATTTTTATATATTATTGATATTATTTTTCTATTTTTGTACTGAGTGAGGAACAATTCATTTTCCCACTTCAGAGCCCATTGATCAGAATATCCGTCCTGATATAATTATTATGAAACGTAGAAAAATTACTAGGTTGATCGAGTTTTGGTAGTATGTCGATAATAGAAATAAATATCTGTTGATTTACGCAATCTACTAATTTTATTTATACCTTAAATTCTCGAAATATATCCAGGATTGAAGTCTACCTTTAGTAGAGGAAAGGTGGATTTTTGCTGCATATTAATTTTGTATAGATGACTACATAAATTACTTTTCGGTACTTAGGAAAAGTAATATATAGTACACACTACACATATCAATTTGTTTTTATTGAAAATGTTTTTTTTGTACATCCTACTCTTAAATGATGAAAAATAAACAGTTTCCTCAAATTTAAGAGATATATTAACAAAATAACATTTTTTAAATATTTTCTCACTGTTTCACATTTTACGTTCTATGAATATAAAACATGAAAATGAAATTAGGCGTCGCAAGGTTCTATCGAAATATGGAATGTAAAATTAAAATTTCGATAATGAGTATAAATTTAAAATTTCGATAATGAATGTAAATTTAAAATTTTGATAATGAACTAATAGCTAAACCATTTTTTTATTTATAATAAAAATATAAAAAACCCGAAAAATTAAAGAAAAATACAAATGTTTTCCTTCATAATTCAGCCAAAAATTATAATTTTACTTCCATCCTGATCTCGTGCGTCAAAAAACAGAAGAAGAAAAGTATAATATACAGGGTGACTCGTGATTCTCCTAAAATGCGTCGCTAAGGAGTTGCGAGCAGTTTTATGTGCACAGCTACTTTTTAGGGTTCCGTAGCCAAATGGCAAAAAACGGAACCCTTATGGATTCGTCATGTCTGTCTGTCTGTGCGTCCGTCCGTACGTCACAGCCACTTTTTTCCGAAACTATAACAACTATACTGCTGAAACTTGGTAAGTAGATGTATTCTGTGAACCGCATTAAGATTTTCACACAAAAATAGAAAAAAAACAATAAATTTTGGGGATTCCCCATACTTAGAACTGAAACTCAAAAATTTTTTTTCATCAAACCCATACGTGTAGGGTATCTATGGATAGGTCTTCAAAAATGATATTGAGGTTTCTAATATCATTTTTTTCTAAACTGAATAGTTTGCACGAGAGACACTTCCAAAGTGGTAAAATATGTGTCCTCCCCCCTGTAACTTCTAAAATAAGAGAATGATAAATCTAAAAAAAATATATGATGTACTTTACCATGCAAACTTCCACCGAAAGTTGGTTTGAACGAGATCTAGTGCGTAGTTTTTTTTTAATACGTCGTAAATCGTAAACCGCAATTGACCTTTCATTCAATCAACTCAAATATAAAAATAAAAATAAAAACATTTAATTTCATAAACATAACCGTGAACCATTATTTTCTAATAATAACAAGACCTTTTATATTATGTTACTTGCTGCTACGGAACCCTTCTTGGGCGAGTCCGACTCGCACTTGGCCGCTTTTGTTTTTATTGAACACCTTGTAATTTGTACAGCATTCATCCTATGAAGTTTATTAATATATTAATGGATATAGAACTTTTCCTGCTTTCCAATCAGCCTTCAAACAATTTTCTACCCTTTTTAAGGTACACTCCCATCAAAATTTCTGATAATTGATTTTTCAAGTCAAAATCTGCAGTAGTTTAGATACTACAGGTAGGTAAATAATGTAATTATCACATATATAATACTTTAAATGCGTTTTTCTCGAAACGAGTTTTTTTTTCTCATATTTCAAAATATCTTGCTGCATTCTACTTTTCATTAATTATAAATTATGGTTCATTCGTTTTTTATAAACAATGTTATTAACAAAAAATACAAGTTTTTGTTATTTGAACTTTAAATTCTTGTGAAACTTTGAAAAAATTTGTTCTTGTTTTGATAGGAATTCTTACGAATCACCCTGTATAAGAGAAGCTATTTGCTGTAAAACGAAATAATTTTTGTAGCAATTATACTAACTTATGTGGAGATATATTTTTCTACCCTCGATTGGTTTAAAATTGGCGCAAAATCTTCCCAAACGAGCTCGAAGTCCCCATCAATAGAGTGGTCCTGAACCGTCCCACTTTCAAATACAAAAAAAAAAAAAAAAAAATCTCTAGAATCAATAAAACCAGTTTCCTTGATTTACCCAGCTTTTGCCCCATAAAATCGAGCAATTTAAATCCCACCCTTGATCTCCAGAAATCCCCCCTACTCTCCCCCATAGGAAAAAAAGAAGACATTGTCGTTCCTCAACATGGCAATTTTTATGGTGACTTTATTTAATTTGTCCCAACTCCCTCCCTCGCACTGCTTCGACCTTTGCGCTCACCACTGTCGTTATTTACCCTCCTGTAAACAGATTAGGGATGCAGCTAAAATTTCTGGAGAAGACTTGGGCGTTTGGGACCACCCCACTCTCCCCAAAAAAAAAAAAAAAAAAAAGAGACGGTCGGTGGTGTGACAAGGGATATTCGCCATTTCAAGTCATATGTCAGAGGACTTTTCCATTTATTTTACGAGACGCCGTAAAGTTTTATTGAGCCTGCAGCGGTCCGTAAATTTTGCATCAAGACGCAGACGGTGAGGCGGGGTGAATTGGGGGGGGGGGGGGGTGGAGAGGGCATCCATCGGTCTGGGAGACAAGTGTCCTGGAACATCATCATTTAATAAAAAAAACCGGAAGCTCAGAACAAATAAAATCTGATGCCATCTGGAGCGCCACAGAAACACCAGAAGTTATCTGGATGTATGTATTATTTGCCATTCGGTCGGTTCGGGATCTCATGTGTACGAAATGGGATAGATGGTCCACCAGGTCCTAGGATACCCGCATCCGCAGACGAGCCGGGTTGACACCCAGTTACAACAACTGCACCGAAAGATTCCGCTCCCCTGGCTAGGTTCGTAAATCAATCCCAGAACAGGGTATGAAACCTGAAACCTCTTTTACCCGTATATTTATTTTTTTTTTCTTAAAATTTTTGCTCTTTGTTGCAACGACGACGACGACGACAACAACAACACTGCTGTCGCATTGTATTATTTATTTATTTTTTTTCGTTTTCAGTTTTCAGTTTTTATCTCCTGTTCCAGCCAGTTACCCCCGCCCCACGTGTAGAGAATAGTGTCGGGGACCTCTCTAAGGTGCCACAACTACTGGATTTACGGCAGGCTGTCATAACCACGGCAAGGGTTCTTGATGTGAATCCAAATGGATGTGGTCTCAAACCCCGAACCCGCTGTCTTCGTATCCTTTGAGCATTTTTCTGTAAACAACACATCGTCCCAAAGGGACCAAAGGAGAGTGGGTTACTAGACGCGGGGGGTGGATTTTACATGAATGCTGCACCGTCAAGGGTGCAATGATTAATCGCATTTCAATAAGAGCCGCTTTTTCCCTTTTTTTTTTGTTGCCTGTGGCCCCATTTTGCGAAGAGACGACTCCAAAAAGAGCAGTAGGAGGATCACTCGGGTATACTATACCAAGAATGGGTAATGGAACCTGAGAACGTTCGTTTTTTTTCCCCCTCCTATCCCCAGCATTATCTCACGAGAATGTTTTTTTGACATCCCACTTTACATGGGAAGGTCCCAGATTCCATTACCCTCTTTATCCTGGACCCGGGAGAGAAGAGGAGGGGTAATGGTGTCGCTAGCAGGCGCCACTATCTAATCAGGGAGTGACACACGTAATACGTCTCCGTCACCGGGAGAGAAATTCTTCCGGGATTAGATGCATTTTTTTGCCCGGTCGCTCCCAGCCTAAGAGTGGAATATAATACGGGGAATATGTATATACAGAAGAAAAAAAGGAAAAAATTCCATCCCACTTTCTTCGGCCAATCTATCACTGTTATGTCAGCAGTCATAAAGTCGTATAATCGATTTATTGAGTGACATGAATGGTCCCGCTCGCCTGTTATCTGGGAGGCATATTCCACGTAATCGGTGAGCCCCAGGGATTGACTGAGAGTGACTTCCCTCCCCCGCAGCCCCACCGATGCTTATCATCATCCCACTGAGTGACTTTGATCTCGTCACTGACGGCCCTTTCGTTTGTGCGGGGAAGGATGCGCGCACTTTTCAACTCCCCTCCCCCAACTTCGACGTCCACACCCTCAGGATCGGGACTCTCTTTTCTTATCGCATACTTTCCGATCGACTATTAATCACAGGCCAACAAATCTCTTGTCAGCACAAGATTTCTCGCGTTTCTTGTCCCACTGTTGTTTTCTTCCTATAGAGAAGACGTCCCTTCGTCCCGACAGCAGCAGCAGCAGCAGCAGCATCTTCGTCTCCTCACCTCACTCACGGTCGGATGTGTTTTAAACGACATTCGATTGACTTTGCGTCTGGATATCCTGTCTGGATAATCTGGTAAATGCCAATTTTTCAAAGGAAAGATTAAGGACTGTCAGTATTATGTGGATGATTGGATGATACCAGAAGCGGAGCCCCAGACGAGTAATTTTCTATATAGTATATATACACCGAAAATTCTTCTCAAGACGAAGACGACGACGAAGACGTTGTCGACGTCGACGACAGGGAATGTAAAAAGTTTCCTTTTTCTTCGACTGTCACGTAACGAAAGAATTCTAGAAAAAAGAAAAGATCCAAATTGCTCACTAAATTAATACTCTTTCCATGAGCGAGGGTTTTTTTTTTTTTTTATGTATATATTCCGGGTGGGAACGGAAACGGGATGCGAACGTTAACGCGATTGACATTCGCCTGAATTTCCAATTGATGAAGAAAAATGATAATTGCTTTCGGTTGTATCCCTTTTTCGTTAACGGTTTGTTTTCCCTGACCCAATTGCTATTTTCCCAAAGCGTGGAAGCGATAGAGATTGCCATTGTCAGGATTCTGAGATTATCCTCCGAAATTGGCTTGGAATTTCGATGAAATGCAAAACTACACGATTTCAACTTTGAAATTGGTTGAAGTAAATGCTTCGGGTACTGTGGATCAAAATGGGATTTTACATTCATTTACTTCTGTTTTGTACGATTGCATTATAGTGCGGTCTTATCCAAAAACCACCTAAGGTCGATTAAACAACATGATACACAATTAAAATAGCTTAAAAGGATGAATTTTAATTTTATCTCAAAATCAAACATGCTTCAAAGTGCTGCTGCAGGCAATATGTTGCAAAATCAGTCTTGTTTGCTAACATTATAAAATGGTTCTACTCGTTTTCGGCAAAAAGCCGCAAAATTTGGATAGTCTTGACTGATAGCTTTTGCAAATTTTTATTTTAAAAAGTATCTCAAAGTATTCGTAAGGTATCTAGATTTTAAAGAAAAAGAGCAACTTTTTTTTGATATGTAAAAAGAAAACTTTTATCGAAGGGGTGTTCAATTCTCATCGAGGCCAACTTTTCTAGACGTTTTTTGAGTCGCCCGACACGATCCAATCAAAAAAAAATTATTTTTATTGTGTTTTTGCAATGTTATGTAAATAAAACTTTTTCGCGTCATTTTTTTCGAAAAACGACATTTAGTGGGGGAAAAGCAACTTTTTACTGCAATAAAGTGCATAAAACGTGTTATTAGGACTTAAACTTCAAAAATATCCAGGCATTTTTTTCGTTAAAAATATTAGGCTGCATAAAAATTGCAACATTGTCACTTGTCTTCTATGCATATTTGGGTGACTTTAGATCACTTTTTTTATCTCACTATGTTTGACTATTCCCAAAAATATATATACACTAGTTTTAAGGGTCACTGATTACGAATTTGCTATCAGATTTTCGTAATTCAAAATGGCGGATCCAAGATGGCGGACAATTTTTTGTAAAATTTTCAATTTCTGGTGGTTATGCGGAGTTTTTGGGGTCTCTGATTACTGATTAAATGCCTGCATATTTTTGAAGTTTAAGTCCTAATAACACGTTTTATGCACTTTATTGCAGTAAAAAGTTGCCTTTTCCCCACTAAATCAGTCGTTTTTCGAAAAAAAGACGTGAAATTACAAAAAGCTTTTAGTAATTTTTTCAACAGAATTGTTGGTTAGTTCAACGAAGCTTTAGTTAAAATGTTAACTTGACCAAGTTTAAGGTAATTTTCAAACAAAATTATAGTTATTATTTTAATAAAACTGCAGTTAATTTTATCTAGTTTTAGATATATATTCAACCGAGTTTTGGTTAACATATAAGATACTATAAGATGTTAAAATCCCATCCAAACTGGTGAACGCGTTCAAAAGTTATTAATTTTTTTTCGAAATTTTTAAAAGTTATTCTCACTACTTGGTGGCTAATTATTAAGAGATGAAACTTGACCAAGTTGTTTCTTGTGTTAGTCCTGACGATAAAAAAATATAACGGCCATAGTCGGGGCGGGCACTCTACCCTTTCTTATCCTCCTCTGTCCTTTCGATAATTTTTGAGCTTAAGACCCTCTGCCTTTTACACGTTTTTAGTTTAGTTTCTTGCCGCTAGTTTTAACAAACTTTATGGTTGTATTAACCAAGCTTACTAGTTTAAGAGTACACGGATCAGTTTTAAACAAGTACTTTGTTAAATTGCTTTAAAATGAATCATATTAACGAATAATTTTATTATAATTAACTTAAAAGACAAAGTCAAAATTAACCTATTTATTTTTGTTCAAGCAACCCAGGCTTTGTTAAAATATCTTGTCATTTTGGTTAACTCAATTTAATTTTGGTTGGTTCAAAAATTAACCAAGTTAGTTTTATTGTATATACCTATATTATTTTTCTCAGTGTATAGAGTGTAGGATAGAACATGTCGTGTAAAATCCGTGTACAAGAGTGAAGCATTTCCCCTCGAGGTGGTTTACACATAAGAGGGAATGAGAAGGGATGAAAAAATGAGCTTATTTGTCTTTGGTATTATTGATGTTGTATTTGCAAGTAAATTCGATTTTCGAGAGATTTCACAGCGAATTTACACAATCAGTAGGTATAAAGAACAGACAATTTCTAACAAATTAAAATCGTGAATGTGCACTAAGCAACATTAAGCGGCAGATTTAAGACAGCACCGCTTATGAAAAGCGGCTAAATTAAGTAAATCAGTTTCCTAAAAAACGACATTAATGAAATATCTTTGTATTATCGGCATAACAAAGAATTCTCGAGGAACAAAGCAGCAAAGATATATCATTAATGTATAAAATAAAAAGTAGTGGACCAAGAATACTACCTTAAGGTACTTCCAATAAATTTCTAGTTTCAGAAGAAAAGACTCCATGGAATGACACTCTCTGTGTGCGATTTAATAAAAATAGAAAGGAAGCCAAGTACATACAGCTTATAAAAAAGAATTCTATGATTGATTTTGTCAAATGCCTTGCTAAAATCTAAAGAAGTGCAATAAATCTGAATTCCTGATTCCAAAGCGGGGAGACAATAAAAAACAAAATTCAATAAGTTAGCTGAACTTAAAACAAATAAGCAGAGTAATAGCTATGGGTGATTTAAAGTTCTATAAAGATGGTATCTAAAGTACTATTAAATTCATAAGCTTTTATTTGTTCATGAGCAAATCTCCCAGAATAGCATTCTAGGAAAGGCAAAATCATTAAAATTTGATGAATCCCCAAAAGGATCTGGCCCACAATATCCATTCTACCGCCCCATCAAGCCCACCAAAATCGCCTATTTTCCTTTTCAGCTGTGCGACATCATGAAACAATCTCTAGTCCATTTAGCATAGACGAGAGCGCCGCCCATCGTTCAGATGGCCCCAATCACCGCCATTCCCGGAAAGGGCATACAAAAGTTTTCACAATTATTTTCACGGTAGATTAATCCTGATATCCTGCAGCAGCATCCCTCTGGATCCAACGAAAGGATGTGCCGTATCACACACAAGAAAGTGTGCCATGGGGGCGAGTGAAATTTTTCCCGATAACTTTTACCCATCATCATTCAGACGGAATCATATTTGGGCCCGATTTGAGCGCCCAACCTTCGGGACCCCATCGTCACAGGTCCAGGTCCTGTCAAACTCTGCGGGAGTAAAACCAACTAAAAATAGCGAGGTCTCAACATTTGGGATTGCATTTCACACAAAATTTGTGGCTAAACACGACGTAATAAACTAAACAGAGTGGGAAATAAATGCCGCCCGAAATGATTTTTCCCGGGACTCCGATGCACTTTCGTCGAAAGGGGGATGCATTTGGGAGTCGGGAAGGAGGTGCTGCTGCTGCTGCGGGTACGACGCCAATGTGCACTGGATTATTGCTGGGAGCAATTTATCAAAATATTGTTTTTCGCTTTTTTCCCCTTGTTGTTTTGTTCCCGCCACCGGGCTTTGTGCTCAGAAGTTTTTAGTTCTACAGGAGAGTTGGGATGCAGGGGCATGTGGTGGGGAGCAGTAGAGGTACTTACCGACGACTGTCAAAGCGTTGGAAGCAAATGACGTGTGAAAAGATGGTGCATCTGCCGTTACTTCACATGAAAAATTTCCCGATAGTCGAAAGCCAACGTTGCGGAGTGTCACTTGGGTGGCATTCGATGCAGTCAGCTGGAAGATAAAAAAAAAAAAAAAGTATTGAAAAAATAGATATACCATGAAAACTGGCAGTGTGAAAGCGCACACGAAAAATTATTTTGAAAAATGAATACACTCGGGACCCTGATTGGTGGATCGTGGATGGAGAAAGGCAATCCATCACTCGATTTTCTAGTCGGCACTAAGCTCATTTAGGCCAATTCCGCGAGTATTGATTTATTTCTTACTTTGACGGAGCTTTGTGCTGTTTTTAAAGATTTATTTGGCCGACTTTTCCTGCATTACCGCATGTCAATGATTAAAAAACGCAAGTTTAAAATTTAGAGAAGTCAGAAGTTCTATGGTAGACATTTATTCTCTCAGATGTACATTATTAATCTTTTTTCTAGTGAAATTTTACTATTATAGATAGTGTCTAGTGTTGAGTTTCTCTAATGGTTCCTCTCCAGAAAATAAGCTACTTCTACTGAGCTTCCTCCAAAATTAACTTAAAGTCTACAGAAAATAATAAAAATATGGCGGTTCCACAATAATTAAAATCTTACAGCGTTGAAAATGAAGCTTCCGTATTCGAAATATATTTAATATATCACACACATACAGAATTAAATAAAACTTTTTTTTTTAAATAAATCGAAGACATTACTGCATGTATTATATCTTTTGTATTAATTTTAATTTTGACACAATTCATTAAATGTAAAAAATCTTACCCGCCATCTTAAATTTCCAAAACGAAATCAGTGGTCCGAAAACGTTTTTAGTATAAAAATCCGTCGAATATGAAAAAGGCTGATCGCCATATTGGATCGGCCATTTGTAAAAGCCGTGAGTATATTTGAAAACGGCACATTAAAAAACCCGTAGATACCAATTTTTATGATAATTACTTGAAGTTTAAATTTTCCACCGCCATTTTGCAACTGTATATTTTATCGGAATAACAGCTAGCCTTTATATTAAGTTGCAATACACACTACCTTTGGACAAAAAATGAAAAATATCGATGCAAGCGTTTAGGCGTGATTGAACAACAAACAAACACACAAACAAACTCTAATCTTGATATATACATACATACTATATATAGGGATAAACTGTTAATCTAGGTAAAACTATACTGCACTTCTAGAAACAAAAGTTACAAATCTAGACGTTCCCTGTACATTTTTTAGAAACCTAGTGAATTTGGACGTAAAACTAGTTAAGAGAAATTCATTAGAATTATAATTCTTTCAAAGTAGATAAATACTAGGTGGGTAAATAAAATTCTAGTGTCTACATTTTCACTAGAGTTATAACTGGAATTCCTAAACAATCAACTCTAGTTGAAATTTCGCTAGATACTAGTTGAAAAACACTTCGTGTGTATAGAAAATGATAAAAATTAAGTTTTCCAAAATGTTTATTTTTAATATCAGGGTAGTTCTACAAACTAAGGAATTTTTGGCGGCTCAGCCATTGTTAATAACAATTTTTTTTGGATGGAATACTATTAATTACAATTGTTTCTAGATGGTCACTAAAAATCATTAAGACTCAAAATTCTTTTCTGAACAAAATTACTGTTCAAAGTGCCGAATTCTCAAGATCCTGCAGTGTCCCTCGTACAAATTTTAGTTCAAAGTGCGTCGTGATACGTTTACTTCTACATTAGGGTCTTAAAAGAATCCCAAATTAATAAATTTACTATTTTTCCTGGCTAGGTAGAACAATTACTATAGTATTTCCTTGAAAAATATTGAATAAATCTTGTTTACATTTTGTCCCCACCATTTTATCTCAGTATCCTGTTCGCTGTTGAATTAGCAAATATTTACTAGACTATTTGCCGTGCGTCTTTACCGTTCCGCTGAGTCGATAGTACCTACAAAAAAGATAAAGAATGTCATCTACCTATTCTCACCTAGCACGTTGTTTAGTGAGCCCAGTGCGTTCGGCGAGTGAAGTGGTGTCGTAATCAGTGAAGTTCACAGAATCCTGGTAAGATTTTTATTTACGAAATAAATAATGAATATGACAAATTTTAGCGTATTGATATGTAAGATGCTAGCGCATAGGCCTAGTTTAGGTTAATTTTTGTTGAAAATTATAAATTGGTTTGTTTATTTTATTTTTAGACAGAAATTATCAGGAACCTGGCCTCAGGATCCTGTCCAATTTGGTGGTGGTCTAAGTAAAAGTATTCTTATAATTGTTTCGAAACTTTCGAAATTAAATATTTTGACTGTTCCCTTTAGGATAAGCTAAAAGGCACTGTACTCTAGTTATTAGACTGAATTCTGCCACCAGAATGTATAAAAAATGTCGGGCCGAAATCAGACTCGAATTCTTCCTTAGTTTGTAGAACTACCCATCACTCTTCTATTATTTTCTGTATCTACTGCTTTATTTGGCCCATATGGAAAATTGTATTTAAATCAACACAACTTGTGTCCGCGGGGGGAAACCAAGTTTTTTTTTTTTTTTTAATAACCATAGCATAAAATGCAGAACCCTAAATTAATTTTTGAAATTAATTCATTCGTAGATATGTCAAATTCCAAAAAAGCAAAATGCTTGTTAAAAAAATATATATTTGCACAGATTTGATCCTATGTAGATCTTACCATTATTATGAGTTAGCGGGTCGTCTAAGGCACTCCCAGTGCCCACCGAGTAGCAGCGCGACCTATAAGATCTATTGTGCTATAAATCTATGCTAGATCTTACCATAGTAGTGTATAATAATTTTAAATTTTCAGGGTTACGGAAATCAGTTCAATTTCATTTTATAAAACAAAATGTTAGGAATGCGTTCCATACTACTGATTCTATTGATGATTTGTTGGGCACCATTCCTATTACTGACAATTCAGAATCATATTACATTTCTCAATTTTAGTTGTGATTGACAATTGCTAAGTATCAAAACTGTCAGAGACCACTGAGAAAACAATATTAAGGTTTGTGAATCAGGAAACACTCAATACTATTTCTGTTTGCCCAAAAATAACCTCTTACCGTAAAAGTCCTTTTTTAGGTTATTTGTGTTATCTTCCCTTGTATTTCCCTTTTGCGTCTATCATAGTCCATACAACTCACATGACATTCGCAAGCAAAGAGCTGCTGATGAAAATTAAATAGGAAGCACTCCTTTTCAATTTGCATACTATTTTCTCAATTTTGTACGGATACTGCACTCAAAATTCAATTGCCA
This sequence comes from Dysmachus trigonus, assembly GCA_949715965.1. NCBI lineage: Eukaryota > Metazoa > Arthropoda > Insecta > Diptera > Asilidae > Dysmachus > Dysmachus trigonus. Next base: position 90,116,683 of record OX454320.1, read on the forward strand.
AATTGAATTGAAATGTGGGTCGAAATTGACAAATCGCTTGAAATTCTCAATTCCGACCATATTGCTGACATTTTTGTCTGAATATGTTTCCACTTTTTTGCATTTAAGTTATATTTATATCGTAAAATGTGCATTTACTAATTTGGAAATTTTGTAATTTGACATTTGTGTCGCTTTACATTTTTGCATCTGATTTTCAAGATATTTCACCACATACAATTTACATTTCTTGTTGTAGTTTTCTTAATACTAGTCGTTCTTAGATCTTAACTCAGTTTGCATCAGTGTATCATGAATTAATTGGGGCACAGTGATAGTGTGCGTTCTTAAACAAGTTCTTTAAATTTAAAACTTCATACTTCCTCAACTACCTCTAGAGTAGCATAAAGTGAATATTTTTCATTTTCCACCTCCTAAATCTATTTATTTGATTCAGTTTTTTCTAAAGCTGTTTTCATTAAATTTCATATAATTACCATTTTTCAAAAGAGTTATACAGAAAATTTCAAAATTACATTCCACTTTAATTAAGAAGTGGCCCGTGATTCTTCTTGAGAGCAATAAAGAGCTTTGTACTCCTCGAAGGTTATTTGGAAAAATTTATTTTCTTTTCTTTTATAAAGCGAAATTAAACGTTGGCCTTTTGAAGAGCCTGGGCCAATTACAAAACTGAAGTTTCCTACAGAGCCAGAACTAATCCCTTCATATTATATCGCTTCATTATGCATACATTTTTCAGTAATTGAGAAAAAGCTTAAAGTGCCTTCATGTAAAAATAACGGTCTGTCCGCATAAAGAGTCCAAACAGACTTTAATCCCTGCTAACAAGGACTTATCCCTCTCTAGGAAATTTCAAACTTCACTGACATCTTGAGTGGAGGGGATGGGAATAGTACTTTCAATTTTTTTTTTTCTTCTTTTTTTTTTTTTAAACCCTGCAGGACTTTTTCAACTTCATGATATGGAAAAGTATTAAAAAATTTTTATGGTTGAGGAAAAACATTTTCAATATTTACACAATGCTCCATCGCACGGACAGCGCCACAGAGGGCCAAACAATGGGTTTTTTTTTTCGTTATTGTGGGTTTTGAGGGTTTGAGAAGGGGAAAGGCAAAAATCCCCTCATAAAAATCGGTTCATATTTTCCCCATAAAAAATCCAATTTTCCTAATTTGACCTTTTTCTCATTAAATTTTCTTATGGACAAGGCTGGATTAGGGCAAAGCGGTGTTGGGGGCTCTTTTCTTTTTTACTTTTGTGGGGAAAGCAAAAAAAAAATTCTTTTTTTCGTGCTTGTGAACTGCCCTGAAAGGGAAATAATTAAGGCAAGTCAACTCCGAAGACATTTTCCAGTTTATCGTTTTGGTGGTTTACCAGCAAAAAAAAAAAAAAAAACAATTTTTCACTCTCCTTCGGCCCTGTCCCCCTTTTTCATTCTACCGGAAAATGAGTAAAAGACGAACCAGAAAACGCCTCAAATAGCCTGAAAGTTTATTTTGTGTCAATGGGTGACCAATTTTCAGGCCTTTAATCACCCGCCACTCTTGAGGTCGACGGATAATAAGCCAAAAAAGTGGCCGCTTTGCCTTTTCGGCGCTTATACTGTATATACGGATTTATAGTTATACATATTCATGTAATACATAGATACATAGGTGGACCCTAGCCCGGCGAAAGGGAAGCGAACTTTTTCTGTTCGTCATACCGCCACCACTGGGTTTTGACTATACAAAGGGAAAGAAAACTACTTTTGCCCTTTTTCAGATTTGACCCGGGCTAGGCTAGGGCCACCCAGAGTTTCTCCGATTATAATCTAATTACGGCATGACGACGGCATTTAGAGGCGGTCCATTAATCACCTTTGGGAGGTCCACCTCTTAGCCCCACCCCCAGATTACACTCCACCCCACGTTGCGCTACTGTTCAAGTAATTGGCTAATTTGCAAGAAAGCGGCACTGACGACGACAGTGAAATTTTATTTTGCCGCCGCTGGCTAATTTTTTTTTTTATATACATACATATATATTTCTATTTCTGCTGTTGTGAGACTTTATGCCGAGGGGTCCTTGATGGGACCCCTCGGTACTGATTCTGCCCGCCAGCTTAAAAGCCCCAAAAGGTTTTGCTTACCGAAGGGAAAATTTAATGTTGGCTGCTTTTTGGGGTTAATTTCAATATTTGTTTGCGCTCGGATGGAGCAGAGACATTTGGAGGAAAGGATGATGGCTGGCCGTGTTTGCGTATATCTTTTTGGTATATTTTCGTGTTTTCGCATCTGTATGTATAGTTTGCCTGCTCCCCTCTACGGAATGTGCTCCAGGCTTTCGGTACTGGTCTCCTGGAAGAAACAAGGACCCACAGGAGCTGGGTCCAGCAACTTTCTGGCTAACAATAAAACTGAGTAGAATTGAGTAGCTGAGCTATAGAAATGCGATGGGGGTGTGTTTCAGCTCACTGGAATTGGAACCGCTGGGGGGGGGGGGGGGGGGGGGGGGGAGAGGGGAGAGTGAAGACCCATTATCTTCACAGCGAAATAGAGCAACTGAGAGAACAACCGGGAACACCGGGAAAGGGTGCATAATTGTGGGCATGGACCAGTACGTCCTTTCTAAATGCAAATTCTTCCATTTACTTTGATCGTGATGAAAATATTCTGGGAATTAAAGTCTGTGTCCTGATAGTCCCGGTGGCTCTCCTCTCCTGCTGACACTCCCCAGGAAATTCAATTAAAATCAAATGGGGATAGAGTTGGCAGCGTCGATTCCTCCGATAAGGAGAGAAGCTTGATTTAGACATCCGGGGATCTGGTGGTGTTGTTGTCGGCGGCAGCAGGGAGATGGGTAGTACAAAGTGTTCCCGGGGGAAAGGGGCCTAGTAGTATATATGGGGCAGTTCCCTGGACTTCAGATCTGAGCTTTGTTTACCGGACCATTTGCCGAAAGAATTTTGATTGACCATTCGGATGAGGAAAGATGGAATGGAAGTTGGGATTGCATTAAGATTTCGCTAGGCGAATGGTGCGTGTGAGATTGGTTTTGAAGAATGAATGATATATTGTGGTTTGGTTCCTCCAAATGGAATCACTCCTCCATCCCAGTCGATGTCTGGGAGACGGACAGAAGAGGTCTACGAAATTAGAAACGTTTTACACAACGAAACCCATTAGCTGCTGAGAGATTAGACACACTCACATCGTGTTTACTTAACTTAAAGAACCTCTTTAATTCGCTGTCGTTAGGGAGCGATGAAATCCTTGGAAGAATCTCGCCACCATTCAGAAAATGCCTTCAGTGATGGGCTTTAGACACACTATTGGGACTATGGGAAATAAAATAATAATTCTTAAATAAATATGCATTTGGCACTTTAGAAATCTCTTCAAGGATTTTGATGAAGGTTGACGTGACTGCCTACAAAGCATACTTAGGTCAAAGAAAAAGAGCCATTGTGATATTTTGATGAAAATTTGTAAGAAAAAATGTACAATGAAAGAAATGATTTGCTATTTTACCGAATATAATAGTAAATTTAATTCTTTAAAAAATTCTTGATTTTCACCCTATTCAATAAGTTTATTCATGTAATAATTATTAGGTTATTAAACTACTATATTATTGGTTGTACAAATTAGTTCGGTCCGTTTTCAAAAGATGGTTCTGGCTGTTATGAATTTTTCCAAGTGACAGCTGATCTCGGCGGTTTCAGAGAGGCTAGGCATCTGCCAATAACGTTCAGTTTCTATCACTTTGAATTTCATAAGAAATTTTGTTTTTTATTTTGTCGAATATGTCAAATTTTGTGTTAACTAACCTGCAAGTGCGGGAGGTTTTAATTTGTTGCTTTAATTGGAAGAAAAGTGCAGCGGAAGCGCATCGAATGCTTGTGGAAGTTCATGGTGATAATGCTCCAACTGATAAATCATGTAGGGAATGGTTCAGACGTTTTAAGAATGGCGATTTCAGTGTTGAAGATAAGCCTCGTCCTGGACATCACAAAAAATTCGAAGACGAAGAATTGGAGGCATTACTCGATGAAGATACGTGTCAAATGCAAGAGGAGCTTGCAGATACATCGGGAGTGACTCAACAAGCAGTTTCTGTACGATTAAAGTCCATAGAAATGATTCAAAAGCAAGGAAACTAGGTTCCTCATGAATTGAAACCAAGAGACGTTGAAAGGCGATTTTTCACTTGCGAGCAGTTGATTCAAAGGCAAAAAAGGAAGGGTTTTTTACATCGGATTGTTACTGGGGATGAGACATGGATATTCTACGATAATCCCAAGAAGAAAAATATTACGCTAAGCCTGGTGAATCGTTACCATCGACTTCAACATCAACACCAAAGCAAAATTTAAATTCAAAAGACTTGTTGTGTATTTGATGGGACCAAAAGGGTGTTGTGTATTATGAGCTGGTACAACCTGGTGAATCTATTACGTTTGAGCCGTGCATTACGAGAAAAACGGTCGGAATATGAACGAAGACATGATAAAGTTATTCTTTTGCACGATAACGCTCGAACTCATGTCGCAAAAGTCGTCAGAAAATATATACCACACTCCAGTGGGATATTCTACCGCACCCGCCGTATTCTCCGGACCTTGCTCCTTCTGATTACTGGTTATTCCGACGGATGCAGCACGACTTGGCAGGTCACCGGTTCATTTTTTTCGCAGAAATAGAAAATTAGGTCGGAAGTTGGATTGCCTGAAAAGGCAAAACATTTTTTCAAGATGGAATTCGAAAAGGTGGGAAAAAAGTAGTAATCAACGATGAACAATACTTTGATTAATCTGTTAATTCATTTTGTTTCAAAATAAATACATTTTGAACAACAAAAAAACGGACCGAATTAATTTGTACACCCAATAGTATATGATTCATCATATTTAGAAGAATGTGAATGAACTTAATACAATGGTAAGGTTGAATAATTTATTATGAGTTGATTTTGCTTTATAAAGATACCAGATGTTTACCAATTTATAGTTAATTCCAAATATAGTATATAATATCCAATATATGTATAATAGCAATGTTCTATACAGATCGAAGTTATAGTCACCAAAATGGTAAGTATATCAAAAACTACTGTGTGTGGAGTAGCTATAAATAAAACACAACAGAAAGGTGGTTGGAAAAAATGAAAAGTGAAAATGTGGAGAAAATTGAAAAAAGTAAATGGTAAAAATAGATATACAGAAGATTATTTAAATTGCGATAAAATGTATTTTAGTGGGAGAAAAAATAAATAAAATTGGTAGTAAGCAAATCTAAATGGGACCAATTCGCGAGTATCCCCTTTCAATTAAAAAGAGAATTTCGCAAATCGACGGTATCCCGGCGAAATCGGTGTACATACAAGTACGTCCCTATTTGAGAACCTCCTACCATTTGGAATTCGATTAAAAAATTAGAAAATACATATTTATTTCAAACATGTAGCTTACGAATCCTATATACTGGTAAGGTTTTTGTCGAAATTCAATTTTTCAATAATTGCTATAAAACTAGCATTCTACATCAGAGTTTTTCCATTTACATAATTACACAGCCACACAAAAAAAGAAAAGTGGTCTGTACTTTACATGCGATATATAGTTTTCGATGTATTTTCGCACGCTGAGCACGAATCTGGAGTCAGAATTGAGCCATCACATCACAGTTAATTCCTAACCTCAAAAAACAGGTAAAAAATAGCAAAAATCCGGATAAATGTACAAGGAAAAATACAGGAATTTCTTTTTTTCATATCCAGATTTGTATTTTTATGTAAAAGAACTCCGTGAATCCAAATCCATCGTCAGAGTTGAGGTGGCATGTCGTGTTTTTTTCCTAACCTCAAAAAACCGGTTCAGAAGATTTCCAAAAGTCAACCGATTTACGCTAAATTCAGTGCGTGGGGGTTTTAGGGGTCGCTAATCACGAATTTGAAGTCAAAGTTGCAAAATTCAAGATGGTGGACCGAATATGGCGGACGAGATTTACGAAAATCAACCGATCTACACCAAATTTGGTATGTGGGGGTTTTTGGGATCGCTGATCACGAATCTGAAGTTTAATTTGCAGAATTAAAGATGGCGGATCCAATATGGCGGACGAAATTTTCGAAACCAACCGACCTGCGCCAAATTTAGCATGTGGGGGTTTTTGGGTTCGCTGATCACGAATCTGAAGTCAAACTTGCGGAATTAAAGATCCAACATGGCGGACGAGATTTTCAACAGTCAACTGATCTACGCCAAATTTGGTATGTGGGGGTTTTAGAGGTCGCAGATGACGAATATCTACCCTTTTTCTTCAAGTAGGCGTTGCCACCATAAATAACTATCAGATTCATGATCAGCGACCCCAAAAACCCCCACATACCAAATTAGGTGCAATTCGGTTGGTTTCGAAAATTTCGTCCGCCATATTGGATCCGCCATCTTTAATTCTGCAAATTACACTTCAGATTCGTGATCAGCGATCCCAAAAACCCCCACATACCAAATTTGGCGTAGATCGGTTGATTTTCAAAAATCTCGTCCGCCATATTGGATGCGCCATCTTGAATTTTACAACTCTGACTCGTGATCAGAGACCCCTAAAACCCCCACATACCGAATTTCGCGTAAATCGGTTGACTTTGGGAAATCGATATTTCTGACCCGGTTTTTTGAGGTTAGGAAAAAAACATGACGTGCCACCTCAACTCTAACGGTGTATTTGGATTCACGGGGTTCTTTTACATAAAAGTATATCTGGATATTAAAAAACAACATTCCTGTATTTTTCCTTGTACATTTATCCGGATTTTTGCTATTTTTTACATGTTTTTTGAGGTTAGGAATTAACTGTGATGCGATGGCTCAATTCTGAGTCCAGATTCGTGCTCAGCGCGCGAAAATACATCGAAAACCATATATCGCATGTAAAGTACAGACCACTTTTTTTTTTTTGTGTGGCTGTGTTATTAAAAGCAAATTTTTATTCAAATTATATTCAATAAAGTTATTTTTTCTATACAGCAGTGCACAATCAACTATGCCCTTTTTATACAAAAACAAACAAAAAACCTCACTATCAATTGTGAAACGTCCTCCCTTTGTTTGTTATTAAATTCCCCTTTTTACTACTAAAATATAAATATATTTTTTTTTCGAAAAAACGACTTGTGAAACTAAAATCCAAATCCAATCATTTTATCCTTTAAAATATGGAATGTAGCTTATGTTTTAATAAAATTTAATCAAATCCACCCAACACCCAACAGCAGCAGCGTTCTACAGAACAGAAAAAGTGCTCTCGAGCGAATCCCCTCCGCTCTAATCAACCTGATTGCATTTAACAATTTGAAATTAAAATATGAGTTCCCATCCCCGGCGTCATCTACCGCACCGAGCAATAGTATCGAACCGCGAGTAGTTTTAAAAACCCAAACCGAGGGTGGGTGGAAAAAAAAAAGAACGTTATACAGTATCAATAGAAAAAACAACAACCAATACTTACATCAACTTTAATATCTGCAAATGGAAATATTTTCGCTGGAGGATTCTCTGACGGGGAGTATCGATAAAACTCGAAATGTCCACGGTACCATTTAACCGAATAAAGCGGATCCCCGCCGAGGTCGTAGCTGCAGTAGAGGCGCACGCTCTGGCCCCGCCGAATCCACGCGGGCTCAATTTTCAGGGATGCATTGTAAGACTTGTGTGCATCTGGAAAACAACAACATGAAAATACGTGAAAATGTAGCAAAGTGAATATAGTGAAAAAATTGCATGGGGGAAGAAATTAAAACTGGCAAAGATGAAATTCAATTGCAGTATTGCTGCTGTTGGACGATTTTACTGATTGCACTTTCCACGGAAGCAAGTCTTAATCTGTAAATGCTCTCGAAAGCACTTCTTTTGCTGATAAATCGGGACAATCGTCCATGTGGGCACATCTGCAGATATACCGTAGGGCATTTAGGGGGGAACGGGGGTGATTGGGGGCACTGGAACAAAATGGTATAAATCCCACATGCATCTAAAAATGTGCATATTTTTCCCTGATTCCCCGAGGATTTTTGTATAGTACAACACAAAAGTTTGTTGTTTGTGAGAACAGCGTTGTGGATCCTGAATTGAAACCGATCCATCGATCCTGATGCCGCTTCCCCGGGGGCAATGAATTAACTTTTGAAAGTGTTTTTTTTCTTACCCCTATTCTGGTCACATTTCATGTTCTCGAAAGCTTTGAAGTCAGAACAACAATTTTCGGTTGAATTCCTTCAGGATTCTTTCATTTTAATTGTCCCAAACGATGCAGTCGCTTCCCGATGAACATTTTGTTTGCTCCCAATCGGTAAAATCTGGATATTTGTTGTAGGAAACTTTACCCAGGTAAAGTTAAATCGAACAATATTGAACTAAAGATCGAGTGGGGAAATATCAAAAACGATGAATAACACGCCAAACTTTTGTACTTTTGCACATCAATTTACCTCCCTCCACACAGTCCCACACACCTCTGATTTTGCATATTTTACTTTGTTAGAGCGGCGCCAATGTGGAAACAAACCGCAGGCTCTACAGCCGGTTTGTGGATGTTGTTTTACTATTTGAGCCACAATTCTGAACGGAGATAGCGCGCTTTCAATAAATTAGTTGTCGTTTCGAATGCATGTGCAAATTCTGGGTTAATTACGATGCGAATTTGGACAGGAGTTTTGAACATGAGAGGATAAATTGGACGCAAAATTCATTTCAAGGCTTCCTCAATGAGGGACTAACAGCAGAGCCGAGTTTATTTGGTGCAGAACTTATATTAGCAGTTGTGACAGCTGTGTACCTTAATCAAGCTGTATTATTGTGGCCCAAACTGGACAAATTAAGAAATGACGTACGCGTATATAACTTACACATTATAGGAATTCGCAAAGTCGGTAAATTACGCGGAAACATATAATTTAAAACCTTAAATATATTATCCAAATTATAAGTTGAAAGATTCAAAACTTAAGAATATGTCTTCAAAATCTGAAATCAAATCAAAAAATTCGAAAAAGTGAGAAAGTTATAAACGATTTGAATATTTTTTAACCCGATTTCTAAATATGTTTGATAAAACTGGATGAAGAGATAATTCTAGTAACCTTTGGATGATCTTACAAATCCACAATTTTTAATAAGTACTTTAATTACATAAAGAGATATTTCTAAGACAGGACATAATGCCAACATTTTTAGGTGGTCATTTAAAATCGCCGTACATTTTACAAATAATACCAAAATTGTTGTACTAGATCCCAAAATAAATCAGAAAATTTATTTAGGCACTACAATTTTCCTTTCTACTATTTAAACCTGGGTGCTTAAATTCAAACTTAAAAACTGGACCTTGATAATTCTTAAAATTCAAATTCGGTTGAATAAAAATTGGACCTTTTCGAGAATATCTTCTAAGAATTTAATTTTTACAATAAAAACGCTAGAAATCAGGGATCGAAAATAAAAATTATTTTCAATTTTTAAACCAAAAAATCATTAAGACTTTTTGGGAAAATTGGTTCAAATGTAGCATAATTGTTCTTATGGCTTGAGCTTTAAGAATTTTATGTGTTTTTTAAATTTGTAATTTTTTCCAAAAAAATAAAAAAAAAATTATTTTCGCATTTTTTAAAATCAAAAATAAAATACAGCATATGATTTTTATTTTTAAAATCCAAAATGTGTATAATTTTTAAAATCGAAAATAAAAATCCAAAAATGATTTTTACTATAAAAATCCAAAATAAATATCAGAATATTAATTTATTTTTAAAATCGAAAAAAATCAGAAAATGTTTTTATTATTAAAATCTAAAATCAAAATCAAAATGTGTCCGGCATGTTCAATGTTTAGTATTACGTGTGTTGCTATCACTTTCAACAGAAAGCAAACCCATTGTGGTAAAATATTTAGCTTAGCGTGTATTGTTTTTGCGTCCAGCCAATGGCGCAGTTTAAAAAAAAATAATTTCAAAGCAATCGGTGAAGAACTTTCGGATATTAAAGATTTTCAGCAAACGAACATTTTTATTTATATAGATTTTAGAAACAAACAAAAGGCATTTAGAAACAAAAGGCATTTTAGATTTTTATTTCTGATTTTAAAAATAAAAATAATTTTCTGATTTTAAAAATAAAAATCATATTCTGATTCTTAGTTTTGATTTTAAAAATAAAAATTATTCCCTGATTTTTATTTTTGATTTTAAAAATAAAAATCACTTTCTGATTTTAATTTTTGATTTTAAAAATAAAAATCACGTTTCGATTTTTATTTCTGATTTTAAGAATAAAAATTATTTTCTGATTTTAAAAATAAAAATAATTTTCTGATTTTAAAAATAAAAATCATTTTCTGATTTTTATAATAAAAATTATTTTCTGATTTAAAAAAATATTTTTGGATTTTTATTTCTGAATTTTATAATACAAATCACTTTCCGATTTTTATTTCTGAACAATATATTTACAAATAAAAATCAGAACATAATTTTTATTTTTGTCTAGAAAAATAACCTGCTTAAGACGGCTTATTAAGGTCAATATAAAATTTTGACATCTTTATGAACACAACGTAAAATTCTAGTGGGCTTTCCCTGCTAGAAATTGTTATATACTTTTTTAAATCTTCATAATTTTTTGATGAGCAATACTGGAAAGTTGAGTTGAAGAACTTATATTTAAGTGAAAGACACACTCAACGTTTATTATTATTATTATTTATTTACAAGTGAAATGCGCATGATGCGCATAACTTGATAAATTAATATCTTATAATCGTAATCGTAGAAACTTGATCTTAAGCTTTTTTTTCTTCCCTAAACGATTCTGTAACGAACGAGGCATAGTATTTCAAGTAAAGTAAAAAAGTAAAACATTTTATGTTAATCCAGCATTTATATATATGTAGAATTTAAAATAGCTTAAGGCGTTTAACTAAGATAGATAACTAATGACAAGTTATACCTACAATAGTTGAAATGAAAAGAAATGGTATATATTACATATTGTTACAAAATTGGCCTTCATTTATAATTCGCACTTCGAATTTTAATCGATTACATATAAGGAATGATTAATGGGATGAAACAAAAAATATTTTATGAATTTCGTGATTATTTTTAAATTTTTAAGCCTAAAACAGAATATATTATTGCAAATTTCTGTTTAACTTATGCGGTGTCATTTAGCAAAATATTATTTTTTAATATCACGTATCTCTTTAACAAAATCTACCTAATCAATTATTTGACCAAAATGAGGAAATTAACTTCTGCCCTGGATGAGTAGGGCGCAATCAGAGCTCTGTTGCTGACTCGCCATCGAAAAGGTAAATCCAATTAATAGGAGTGAATCATGGCAGTCAGCCTAATTGGCGTCCTTCATCCCGGAAACCCTTAAAATTATTCAAATTTTAAGCAATTTCAAAATTTCGCTCACCAATCCTCATTGGAAGGCTCAGGTTCTTCCAGCTCAGGTAACTCAATAGCCGAGCATTTTCCGCCGAGCTCAGGTGAAGAACAAGGATCTGAGAAAAAAAAAAAAGCGCCGCCCATTTTCCAAGACCGGAGCGGGCGTTGGTGGAACCCCGCCCGCAATTAGCTCAACTAAATTAAACGAAGCACAACTAATGAAGGCAGCTGCTAACCGCTCGCCGCGCCGCAAACTGCTCAAAATGGGAAAAGAGCTGGGTGAATCCGAAAAATTAACCCGCCCGAACGGAGCGCAGAGGGCGGAGGAGGGACCATCTCGACAGCTGCACCCGCCATTAATCAATTTTCATTTTGTTGAGCATAATCGGCTAGGAAAATCCAACTAAATTCCTTGCTTAACCGCCCAAATCCCACCCCCACACCCGGATGCAGTTGGGTCGGGAACTGTGATGGGGAGAGGGGGGGGGGGGGGGGGGGGGGGCTCACTTTACTGCAGAACAGCAGCAAGGAGATCAGCAGCACCAAGTGCACCGGAACTCTAAATGAGCTCGGGCCAGAAATTCGGGAGCTTCTTATCTCGGAGCCCCATAAATTTCCATCTGTAACTAACCTCAATTCATGTCAATAATTATGTAAGCAGTGAAATGCACTCTCTGGTGCAGGCGGATGCTCAAGACCCGATGCTCCCCTCCCTACTTACCCCCCGGATGGGTAAGGATGGCACCAGAGCACTCGGAAAACAGCCAAAGTGGGCAATCCTGAGTCTGGTGGGATGCTGCAACAGAATCCAGAGAATGGATCGCAGCTCAGTTCGAGCGGTGTGGGAGCGAGTTAATTAGATAATTTGGGTAAAATCGTTTTGCAATTTATCACCAAATTATTTAGCGTTTACTTGCTCGGCATAATCAGCACTAATTCACCGAGACTGTGTAGTATGTAAGGGTTCGGGTTCGCTTGAGAAGATACGAGCCTTTCTGAGCCCCATTCCCCGACCCAGCTCCTGTAACTATTTCGGGACTGGTGCGGGAGTTGTACAACAGCCTCCTTCTATCCCCCCTCCCGCCCAGTCGAGAAAGCACCAGCAGCTGCAACATTCGTGCACAAAAAGCTTCAGAACTGGCTGCCGCCGGCGGGTATAAATATGTGCATTTAAGCACGCGGCATGTAGACAGAACTGGTCCAGGATGGATGCTGTGTACCTACCTTATAAACATAACTCAGAAGTGGGATAGAAACGGGGGAGGGTGGACGATCCCAACGCCCGTTCAGATCTAGATTGGGCCGGTTATGGGACAGATTAATGGACGGTCCCTGGTATGTTTGTGCATAAACCTTATCAGGGGTATTTTATCACATTTTCTGTGTATATACGGATGCAGTGCAAACAGTTTTTGACCTATTTGTATAATGCACCGAGAGATGGCTCTTGTCCCGGTCCTTGAGCGACATCACAGCAGCAGCAGCCGCCGACAATCCTTTGGTCTGGCTTTTTCCAATTTTTTTTTTTTCTATTTTTGTTTTCATCGAAATGTTCAAATATTTTTCTCTGTTTGCGCAACGATACTCCCACCCGGCCATTATACAATATATGTTGTATAGAGACTATTCGCGTCCCGGTTATTTTGTCCCGGCTTTTTACGCGCAGAATGTGGCAACTCTTGTCTCTCGGAAGCGGGACTCTATTTGCACATGAAGCGAAGTGCACTTTTATGACTTGAAATGTGCAGTATTGCATTAGGAGGATATTTATTGCCTTGCTCCCCTCTTCATTTTCCGGCTGATCCTGTTCCCCACTCCCTCCACCTCTCTGGTATGAGCTTTAGTCCTCAACGGATGAAATTTTGTGCTACGCGGATGGATGAAGTATGCATTTTTTTCTCCACAAAAACCAAAAGGGTTACCCCTAGATTGTCACCCCGTGGGGATCCAGATCGGATTTATTGGCATTGACCACCCCTCTTTTACAGAGTGGTTACAAGTCAATGGGTACCGACACAACGGCGGTACCCTCTTGTACCCCCTTCCTGCATTAGCCTCCATCAAAGCGCTTTGGAGGGCGGATGGAAAATCGACGTTTACAGCAATTTATCCACGAACTCGCGCCATCAGAAATAAAGGGTTTGGGTTAAAGGAGGAAGCATGCATGGGACGATCTCGCTAAGTGAATTTATGGGGGAAAAACCAAATCGTTGCTTATACGCGAGCTGCGATATTTGCCATAAATCTTCCGGTGCTAGTCGCGTCGCGCGTGGATGAGAATCGATTGGAGCGCCACGCCACAGCAGCCGCTGGAATTGCTGAGAAATTGAAGTTCATACTTAACCCCTCCTCTTTCGGGAACAGTCAAGTGGAATTGCTCGGAATATGAAGAAAAATGCATTATGACGGAATTTAGCGTGACTTCAATTTTTGAGGTGAACTCAAATCCCTTCGCCTTCATCGCGCTTTTAAGGTATAGGTATTTGATAATATTATATGTCTTGAGGGAAAAACCTGTGAGTTATGTATCTTGGAAAAGAGGGGAGTTTTGATGCATAACGCTATTAAACAGATCGTTGGGCATATATAAAAGCAGGGACAATGGCGTACCTTGGATCTCAACTAATGTACTAATTTTCATTAAAATCCGTCGAAATCGAGACATTTTGGAAGTCATCTTGGAAATTTCGATAATATTCGAAATAAGTTGCCTGAGAATAATCATTGTATTGTATTAATTTTCATTAAAATGCGTTGTAATCAAGACATTTTAGTCGCCATATTGGATTCGACATCTTGGATTTGTTAATTTTGGTATTATTTAAAATAAGTGACCTCAAAACAATCATTGTACTAATTTTCATTAAAATCCATTAGAATCGAGAAATCTTGGTCGCCATATTGGATCCGCCATCTTGAATTTCTAAATTTGGACAGCGGATTTGAAATCAGCATCCCGCAAAACCCCTAAGTACCAATTTGCATGAAAATCCTTTCAATTTTAAAATTTTCAACCGCCATCTTGGATCTGCCATTTTGAAACCCGATGCAAGCGTTTTGAGCAACCAACAAACAAACTTTAATTTATGTATATTTATAGGGATTGCGTTTGTTTTGCACAATACTGTAAATATAGTAATAGAAGTTTTTATTTTATTCCTTATACAACTTTTAAAATGAATTCAGTAAAACAAGTAAATCGAATTCAATGAACCTAAAATTTAATTTTGTTCACTATTTTTCCAATTCACATAAGTTTGGGACCACACCTTTTATTACTAACCTAAAATGTCTTCTTCCCTTTAAAAAAATTTCGAGTAAATTCGAAAACAAAAGAATTTCGAAAAAATTTTCCGGACACGTTACAGGACTAATTCAATTTACGGCAATTTTTCGCGTCAGAATGTGCCCGCAGTGACAACTTGTGTCGGGGATTTTTCAGATTTTTTGTCTCACCGGTCGCCCTTTTAGGATACAAATAACTGTATTAGAGGGGACATTTTCAACAAAAGCTAAAATCGAGTTACTGAAGAAACCTTCATAGATCCTTTCATGGATATTTTGTGATGAAAAATCGAATTAATGAGTTTACAGGGGAGAAGAAGGACATAAAAAGGAAAAGAGAGGACAGAGTCCGGGCGAGGAACGAAATCAAATTAAAATGGCCCACAACAATCTTCGCATTCTATCAGGGGGTGGGCTCCGTCCCTCCTCCCTAGGGTCATTTCATTCGGGGGGGGTAGTTATTGGGGGTCTCGATGACTTTATTAGTATTGTCCTTCCATCGCTAGTCCTATAGTTGGGGAAAATCACAAGACAAAATCAAGAAATCGTACCTCCGAAGTTCCCTCTCGTCCCGTCCGGTCGATGAAGACGACACCACCGCCCGTTGAACTGGAAGAGGGCAGTAGACCTGCCAAGTTAAAAATCTGCTGGAACAACGTCAACGGAAACGCTCTTCCAGGACTAAATATGGATGTCTCGGAGCCAAGGACGGTCTGAGGAGGATGAAGAAGAAAAAGTGGTTCGAATTAAATTAGGACGACTCGAAAGTATCCATGACAGGGCGTCGAAGCAGGAAGTCCTAGCGACCGCCCAGAAATAGAAGAATTCAATTTTTGAGTCGAATAATCGAATCAATTGACTTCCTGCTTCCACCCGAAGACTCGGCCAAAATCGCCCATAGACGTTCAGATCTCCGGGTATTTGCTGCTTGTCCCGAAAGGGGACTCTCTGGGCTGGACAACAGGATTTTTGTCCACATCCCAGTGACTTGCAGGATCAGGGATGAAAAGGGACACTTTCGCCGTCGAACGGGGCAATATCATCATTCGTGGAAGTAACTCCACACTGCTCGAATCCTAAGTGGCTGTGTCGGCTAACGATCTTCGGGATGACTCTGTAAATTGATTTGTACGGGCCGCAGGAAAAGGATGCGCAACTATCGGAGGCTGGGCGGCAGTGGGGTGCTAATGCCCTAATCTTCGAGCGATAACAAAATCATTCGCTTGTGCAACGTTTCAATTATTTTTTGCCGGCTTCAGCCGGATGACATGACGATTTTCTAGAGCTCCTGGATGAATGCTCCTCCGCTCTCCGGAGGATAAAAATAAACAAGATACACCTACTATAGTCCCCGACTTACGTGCTTATTTCGTTTCAAAAGATAGCGACATTAAAAGTAATTTCTAATTTACATACATAGTAAAAAATGTTGTTGAGTTGAGATTACAATTCTATCTACTTGTATACAGCACTATTGAGCTCAATAATTGTATTTTCGTCAAATACAGAGAAAATCCTATACGATTAAATGACCTGTTCAATGCAAAATGGCTTTTGCTTAGTTATTTTAAAGTATAAACTATAAAGTTCATATTACCATTGTGTAAAGAAAGAAAATTAATATATTGTAGATATCCGCTTTTTATTGTTATTGTATTTTATATTGTGTGATATTAAAACGTGTTAAAAAATCGGTTGCCATGAAACATCTATGAAAATATAAAATTTGACACTCGGTAAAACACTACAGTTGTTGTTTTTTTAACCGTGTCTCGATTTTTAATTTAAATAAAACTCATAAAAATTAGGCTTATGACCATAAATTTTATTTTATTTGAAAGATAATATTTTAACATTTAATATTTAAATTAGTTTCGAGCAACTGACCACCGCACAGCGGCTTTTTCGAGCATTTGTGGCCGTATATTTGCAATAACACATCTTGACACATCAATTTCTTGAAATTAAATTTTCGCCAAATTGCCTCTTCGGATAAATCTATTATTTCTCTCTCTGATGGGCGATTATTCGGTTCACAAAATTCACGGAATGCTCTATAAGTTTTCATCACTAAACCCTCATTTCGGAAATAAATTTCCACGATTTGGAATCGTTGCTGCGGTATATATACTGCCATGATGATTTGTTAGACCTTACCGAATAAAAATGACATTGACACTTACAACAAATGACAGCTATATTTGAGAGTTATCCCTATCTGAAATCCGGCTCCTCTTAAAAGAAACAGCCTTTACAACAAAACATGAATACCCCTTATATGAAGGTATCGGAAATTTCTTGTCTTGGAAAAACGACGTCTATTGAATCTTAGGGTCAGAATATGTCAACGACATATTTTTTAAATGACGTCAGAGGCGGACAACGTAATTCGGAGAATAGATATATTTGGTGGGGAGCATTTTAGGGGTCGAGCGGGTGCTACCTGGGACTACCCCATGGGTGGCACATCCCTGCTTTTAGCATCGAGCAAGGCGGTTAATTGGCAAATAATTACAACGGTCGTTGCAGCATTCAGCAGGACAGGTTGAATTTATGATGTGAACCTGGTCCATGGGCGCCACAGCATCCGGGACGCGCAATATTCGCCTAGCTGGGGTCCCAGGTTCAGGTTCACAATTGCCTTGGACTGTGCAGGGTTGGCCAGGACTGTCTGCCCACCGGACGCAGAAGGAGCAAACAGTTTCGGTCCAGTGTGGCCCACTTCAAAGTAAGATAAATTGGCACAAATAAATGTACAGTTGGGCCCCCAAACAGCCCTAGGCAGAAGCACTTCCCCTGGCCAGCCCTGCACCGAACTGGCACGACTGCTCCACTTCGCTGTGCATGCAAATAAATCTTTGAAAATTTGTTAAATGTATACATATGTGTGTGTAGAGGACGCGTGCATGTGTGGATTTGTTTATGTGTACGTTGCGGGGAATTTGTTTATACCGAGGATCTAGGCAGACGAGGCTCGAATGTGGCGCGGATGGAGGGCTCCATTTGGTAGCATCAGCAACAGCACCTTCTGCACACATGGAGCCCCCCACTAGGCTCAGAAATGAACCACAAAAACCATCCACTCGTGACTGGCTAAGTATTTACCTTTCGGTGTCTCTACTAATTATCCGCCCAGCACTCATGGGGCTTTGTGTGTTATTTCTGCCGGAGCCCAGCCCGGGGCAATATTTGATTGAGGTTATGTCTGAATTATTCCGAAAAGCGGAGTATACTGTGTCATGAAGTTTACCCTTTAGAACGGAGAGGGAATAGGACAGCACCCACGAATACTGGGGTCCTTTTCGCAAATAATTGTAGCACTTGGGAAGGAGGGGGGAGGGGATAGAAAGCTCCTGCTAGAGAATATATATGGACGAGTTTTCGTTAATTAGAAATCATGAGTATAACTTAGACTTGAGTGCGGCGGGGGTGAGCCGTGAACTCTGGTTGTGGCAAATTGGTACGCCAGAGCCTTGATTTAGTGCGGCTGCAAGAAATTCAAGGAATCCTTGATTAATGAGAGAGACCCTAGAGGACTAATGTTCCACAACACTCAGGCGGAATCTTGTGAATGTAAAATTTGGAAACGACTTATACACCCGCCCCCGCCCCCTGTCTGTAAGCTTAACTGGCATCTGGTTGCCACGGTTAGTAATGCTGTACAAAATTGGAATAGTCGATAGTTTAATTATTTCCATAAAGAATGATTAAGGAACTAGAATACGGACTCAATGTTTCGAACAAATTCCTCTCAAATTGCTTCGAAAATGGAATAAATTGTTTCAAATGTCTTATTGGATTTTGTAACCTTTATCACCTTATACATATTTCGCATACATACCATAAATTCTTTAATTAAAACCTTATACTGTTTGGGTAAATTGCTACTTTTCAAAACAAATTTAATTCGTGGTGAATTTCTATAAGCAAAATCTTTTATAACAAGATTTCACCAAATAAGTTTAGAGTTTCTTCGGTGGTGAAATATCAACTTTTATCCTGCTTCCATTAAGAATTGCACTGTTAATGTTAACATTATATCGGCAACACTTGAAATTTTATATTTATGTAATGAATTAGAAAATGCATTTTGTAATTTTGTATTCAACACTCGATTTTCTCGGTAGTAGGTGCAGCCTTTCAAGGAAACGTTCTCAGGTGTCTCGCCGATTTTGATGAAATTGAAATATGTTATAGAGTATCGAAAAATAAGAGACAGGTATTTTTTTTTTTTATCTGCGGATACGCAAATTTACTTTTATTAATTGTTTTTTTAATAAAAATTGGTGTATTTTTCAAAACTTTGTCCACCATGTTGGATCCACCATTTTGAATTTTTTTAAACTAACATCAGACTCATAATCAGCGACTCCAAAAACCCCTTAATACTGGTTTTCACGAAAAAATTGATGTCTGAAAGAATATACATCATTTACGTATTAGTGCTAGGGGTTGTTTACCCCCTTGAGGAGCTTTTTCTACGAAAATCCAAAAACAGGTCAACTTTATTTTCCAACATTGTATCTAAAAAAATATTTTTCAATGAATGTGAACTCAAACTGTTATTTTTGTGACGCAAAAATATAACAAAAAAATCGTTTTTCTGCAATAAAAAATAAGGGTTGCCACCCCCGGGAACCGGATTACTTAAAAAAGGTTAGTATATTTATAAGACATCATTTCCATTTTGTTTCATTCGAAAAAATTCATTAGAACTTGAAATATTTAGGAAAAACTGTTTTTGGAGGTAAACTTTAGGGGTGGTTTTCACCCCCTAAATGTGCGTATCCGTAGATAAAAAAAAATACGTATCTCTTATTTTTCGATACTCTATATAATATTTCATCAAAATCGGTGAGACATACCTGAGAACGTTTCCTTGTTCGTGTTGTTTAGAACTAACTATGAAGATGCATTTAAGGGGACGTGACACACCCAATTTTTTATTTTTTATTGTTGGAAAAATTGGAAAATTGAAGGGAAAAACAGTAGATACATTAATCAAACTTTGCATATTTATTAAACAGCGTTAAAATAATACAAACAAATTTTTTTTTAATTTTTTAAATTCGTTTTTTTCTTTGTACATTTTTTTGTAAAAAAGAACAAAAAATGACTGCGGGCACGATTGGGAGCGAATGGAACGTCTGAAAAAAAAAAAAAAAATATGGGGTTAATTGTTATCAAAATCCCCAGGGATTAAACCTAAATGGAACATTTTTCACGAAAAAATTACAAAATGGCGGCTTTTTTTCAAAAATTCACTTTTTTTGTCCCGGAAAAACCTATAGAAATCGGAAAATATTCGGAAAATTTTTCTGGTCGTAGGTTCAATCCCTGGGGCTTTTGATAACAATTAACCCCATATTTTTTTTTTTCAGACGTTCCATTCACTCCCAATCGTGCCCGCAGTCAGTTTTTGTGGTTTTTTACAAAAAAATTGTAGAAAGAAAAAAACGAATTCAAAAAATTAAAAAGAAATTTTTTTGTATTATTTTAACGCTGTTTAATAAATATGCAAAGTTTGATTAATGTATCTACTGTTTTTCTCTTCAATTTTCCAATTTTTCCAACAATAAAAAATAAAAAATTGGGTGTGTCACGTCCCCTTAAGCAATTTAATGGTAAAATCTCGGACATTGTAGACGTAGGTCATTCTAATTCAAATTAATTTATATCATTTACAAAATATGCTTAGCGTGCTTTCCATCTTTCGGTATACGGAACATCAATTTATAATATATAATAAAATAACTAAAAAAATAACGAAACACGCAAAACTTTCTTATCTTTCAAGAATTTTGATAAACAATTTTATAATTATCATCCACTACATCAAATATTTGTAAGCGGTTTTTATACACTGAAGTTGATAAATCTGATAAAAAGTTGTAAAACAAAATTTGTTTCCTGCATAAAATAATTTGTAGATTAACTAGGTATAAGATGTTAATCTTCGCATTACTTTTTTATTATAAGTGATGAAGTAGCACCCTAACGAGATGCTCTTAATTAAGTAATTTTTTCAGCTTAAAACCAAGTTTTTCATATTTAATGCGAATTATGAAAGTTTTTTAAAAGAAGTCTCAACTACTAAAAAAATATTAAATCATCAACGAGCTAAGCAAGAAAAATTGCTCATAAATACTTCTTTCGATGAAATCATTAGTCCATATTTTACCCTAGTATGCAATTTTTAACTTCGTAGCATAACAAAAATGAAAAGATAACAATGCGATGCAATTGAAATATTTTGAGTATTTTTAAGGCAAATAATTTAAATTTAAATTAATGTACAAAGAGGTTTTGAAATAAGAAATACCTTTAAATTAGCTTTACAAATAAAAGTTAATTTGTTGCCAACGAAAATATACAGGAATGAAGATACAAATGACCGACATTTTTTTTTTCTTTAAATTCAAATATAACGAATTCAACAAAATTAAATTGTTTTAATTTCTTGAAGTGTAATACAGCGCATTATTGACAAAAATAAAGAAGAACTTTATTTATTTTTAAAATATTTTATTCAGCACGTCACTGTATGTCAGGTGAAAAATATTTGTTGGGTCTAGATGACCCCTTTGAGTAATTCCAGGGTTAAAATAAATTTTATGACGGTTGAAATGGAAACCTTTTCTGAGACTAAAATAAATTCCTTCCAAAAAATCTTTAAATTTTTATTTCATTTTCTTACTTTTACTGTTCCTAATTGCGCACTGAGTGCATTAAATTCGGAAGAATTTTTCTAAATCGAGCCCGAATCTTACGACGTAAAATAAAAAGAAGAAACATAACACTGCTCCTTCAGTGTAGTGTCCTTTCTCATCGGATTTCTGAAAGAATCCACAAAATAAACGCTGTAAAGACGTTGAGTAGGTTTTCAATGTTTTATTGGTGTAATACCCTCTTATCAGGTTCTCATTACAAGACGCCTCATAAACCGTCCCACACCTTTGTATTATTCACCGAAAATCCACCCCACCTTGCGACAAGAACGAATCACCTTGAGTACCTTTACGGCCGTCATAAAATCTCATGAAAGTGGAAAATACGGCTTTCACGCAATTAGTGCTTTAAATGCAATAAAAAGGACGATGGAGGCCGCGGATGCCTACAGACGCCAGATATTGTAAAAAATAAGAAATAAATGGAAAAAAACAGAAACAACATTAAGGAAAAAAAGTAAATATATATAATATATATATAATATATAGTATATAGTATATAGTACTCACCGCATCCGGTGTAAATCAGGAATGTCAGGAAGGTGAATGCCACACGAGCCACATCCGCAGTCGGCTTAAGCATAGTAGAAAACCTGAAAAAAAGATAACGAGATTAGGCCCCAATTACTTTTTTTTAGCTAAACCTGCTTCAGGTGGAGTAGACCTTAAAAGATAGGGAATAAAAAAAGACCGCCACGAGGAGCACTCTCCATGGAGGAGGGGGCACATTTAATAGGCCTCTTTGCACCATATACTCGATAAATTAAGGAGACCAAAGTACCGCCATAAAAAAAGGGATACAAAGCATCAGAAAATTGCTCCATTCCTTTGAGCGCGCATGGAATGGCCGGGAATGGGGCGAAAAAACGAAATTTGTATTCTTTGGCTAAATATCCATAAAGACCGCTAATAGCATTATTATTATTATATTTTTTTTTTTTTTACTTTCGTCCTCGCTTAAGGATAGAGAACCCAAACGATGCAGCGTTCCTTAATTCATTATTTAAGGACATAGTCCTGGACAGTTCAGTTCAGTTCAGGCACCTGGCCATAGGGTTTGGGAGTGGCCGGGATTTTAAGGGAAATAGGGAAGAAACTTGTGAATTACTTATGAACCGAGCCCCAAGACGCTTATGGCCCAATCAAGGGGGCACTTTGTCTGACAGTAATGGCCTCTGATGATAGCCCCCAAGCATCTTGTCCGGTTTACGCCGTCAAGGAGGCATCTTTTATATGTGTATCTTAGTTACTTCCGCTCTTCAGGCAGCCTTATGAATTACCTACGATTAACGGATATGGATATCCTTAGGGAGTAACAGGATACAGCCATGGAGGAAGTTTACAGCGCGCGGAAATTTTTCTTCTTTGTTTCAAACGAGCCTGAATTTTGAGGGTTCGCTTAAGTCAACAAGGGGAGCTAGCGAGGCAGGGTATGGATAAATCGTCTGGATAAACTTTAAGTTTGAAAATTTAGGGCACCTTGCCCAATTCTCAGGACCAAGCTCTCTTGAATTTTTAATGGGAATAATTGAGAAGAGTGCCTTTGATGCTTTTTCACGGGGAAAAGAAAAATTTTATGATTCAATTTTACTTTGGGACATTCTGCTAGCTTGATCCAATTAACAGCTATAGAAGCACTAAAGATTTAAATTTCAAACGAGAAAATGCCCCATCAACCTACCAGCTCGTTGGTACCTCTCTTGAATTAATTTTTACCCAATCACAATCAAAGTGTCACCTTAAAAGCAAAATAAAAATGTTCTCTTGTTCCTATTTTAAGTTAGTAAAGAATACCTTTATCTTAAATATTTCTTGCAAAATATTTCATTCAGGTAAAAATAGACGATATTTTTAGGACAAACAGAAGACAATGAAGGTATTCTTTAAAATACTTGTGGATATACCGACGCTAGAAAATAAATCCTTTCCCCGAAAGGAATCCAAGAATATACATCCTTCAGGAGAATCACAAAGCTGCGGCAGTTTTCAAAGAAACTCGACAGACATTCCTGGGGCTAGTCAGTCGTATTATTTAAAGCGTTCTGACTTAACAAGAAAATACCTTTGACTACCAAGTGCCGTCATCACTCACGTATTTTTCCGCCCATGTTCTTTGCGCTCCTTAAGACAACACACGTGGGTACCCTGCGGTGGGTTTTCTTATGATCTTACCAAAACTTGCCTTAATCCTTCAATTTTTGGGTAATGGGTCATTTGAAGAAAAATCACCCCAAATTGTGAATTATGTTGAAAGGACTAGAATTTGAAGTTCGACATATTTGATCGGGCATCTTGAAATGACCCGGAAACCCCTAATTACGCATTTTCATGGAAATCCCTTGAAGTTAACCAGTTTGTCCAGGGTATTCCAACCACCAAACTCTTGCTTAACATCAGTGATCAAA
The DNA here is from genome assembly GCA_949715965.1 of Dysmachus trigonus. NCBI lineage: Eukaryota > Metazoa > Arthropoda > Insecta > Diptera > Asilidae > Dysmachus > Dysmachus trigonus. Next base: position 90,140,531 of record OX454320.1, read on the forward strand.
GAATAGGTGATTGAATTTACTTGATATGGCAAATTGTCAACTTGGTCTGCTATAGTATTTTTTTCCATTCCATTTTTCTAATCCTTTTAAGATCCACCTATACCTTTCTGAAATATCCACACAGAAAGGTTTAGTCAACACTTATGAAGTTTTAAATTTACGTGTAAGCGCGAAAATCTCATAGTTTTTAAAACTTCAATTGAATATATTGTATCTTATGCAAAATTTTATCAAAATCAGTGAAAATAATCGGTGAAATAAAGTATAATACAATACAAGTACAAAAATGCTTCAACAAAGAAAATATTTTCTTCAAACAACTTCGATAGTATTCGCGAATATAATTTTCAGCACTCCCATTTCAAGAAACACGAAAATGAAATCTTTCACACATTAACCCGATTGTTTGACCACTTGTGTGGCATGCTGCGCTATCCTGATAAACATATTGCTTAAATCTACCTCTTGTCTTTTTAAGTAAGTGTCTCTTAAATGGTACTTTTAAGTTCTGTACAAACTGAAAATATTTTTTTTGTTTATAAATATTTAATATAGCTACGAAAAAAAAATTATTTAATACTTTTACTCAGTTATTCTTATTTGTCGAAAATCATTTTTCTTCCGTGGCGGAAACGGACAAACGAAAATTTTAATTAACTTACTTCAACCATAGAGAAAGTAGTTAAGAACATTTTCCTTTTTAGTAATATTAAATTACAGTGCAAACCTCTAATTATACGCAAAACGGAACTACAAAATTTCATGTTGTGCATATACCGAAATTAATTCAATTGAAAATGTACACAGGATGTTAATTAACGGGATTCACACCGGTCGAACAAAAGAAAACTAAAATACTGAAACTTGTTCGTGTGGATAAACGTTCCAATAAAGTTTTATAATATTAATTAAATATTTCTGCTCTCTGAAATGTAACCCAAAATCGGAGAAGTTTCAATTTATTTTTAAATGTTATCTATAATGTTTTTATTCATCGTAAAGCTTCACATCATTTGTTTTATGTATTTATTCGACTAGGAAGTATTTTATCTCTTGATTTTATTATGTGATATATTTTTAAAATAATGGATTTTTTTCATCCGTTGATTGAATAATTGCTTACATTTCCTGTTCGCATAATCAATTTCAATAGCTGACACATGCTTCCGAAAAGGTTTTCCCTAAATCAAAGGAAAAGGTACAGGTTTGTGATACTGGTACTATTGCAACTTAGAGTTTAGGCTCTCATTTGAGTCACAATATCACAATATTAAAATCGTAGTATGTTTTGAGTATTTTATATCGAAACACACTGATGTTTCATTTAAAAACACTTTAATGTTAAAAGAATTTAAAAGTCTTGAAATAAAATACATAAAATATTTTGCAAAATTTGCGTGATCCAGATCCAAACACAGCTAATGACACAACAATCTGTAGGTAAAATATAAGAAAAACTAGGAAAATTCACAATAATTTCGTTAACGTTTGAAAATATTTCTTTTACGAATTTTATATTAGTTTTTAAGATAAAATGCTATTAAAACTCTACATCATTTGGTATGATCAACAGTGTTTATTATCATTTGAAAAATTTTATTTTACGCAATTTCTTGTAGCTTTGAAGAAGAAATTCTGTTAAGCCTACATTTTATTTATCTAATGTCAAAGACTTACATTTTTAGTTCTAAAGTTATACTTCCCAGAAAATTTTGTAAAATACACAATAGCAATTTCAAAATTAAGAAATCGTTTGGTAGATTGGATATAATAATAAATAGGTTCATGAAAATAATACCAGTAACAGTACTCGTATATAAAGGGTGTCCCAGTAAGAGTGCACTTTTTAAATTTTTGTATTTTTTTCTACGTGCAATTGGCAACTCTGACATTTGACAGCTGCCACCTATGATTGTTCCGATTATTTAAAATGGAATGCTACACGAAAGAAGAACGCGTTGTCATTGTGAAAACCCATTATAAAAATGGAGAAAGTTACACTGAGACTTAGACATTCGTTACAGGAACTTGATAACGAAGTTTTTGTGGCCTCAACTGGACGGCATGGTTCTGGACGACATGTGGTTTCAGCAAGACGGCGCCACCTGCTACACCGCGTATGAAACAACAATAGACTCCTTTGAATTTGGAAAAATACTCTGGATTTACTTTGTAAAAGCATTAACCAACTATATTAATTTATAGATTGCTTTTTATAAACAAGCAAGTCCATATCGTAGATAATTTTTTGTCTATTTTAAAAACAATTTCGTAAAACTGAACTATTTCTCTATAGATTTGATGAAATATTTTTTATGATCACAGAAAAACATGCAGAAATTGAACTAAATAATTTCTTCGACAGTAAATATTTTTCTGAGTGTTTCAGTTAAATTTATTTACACCGTTTAATAGATTTTAAGTTAAGGGGGGGGGGGGGTATAGTCAAACATGCATTTTTTGGACTCACTTTTAAGATTTTTTTTATCGATCTGGTAAAAGTAAGGTAAATGGGCGAAGGCCTACACTAAAGAACAACTTTTTAAGAGTATTCAAAAAAACTTGTTATTAAAAAATATTGAAAATTGAGTTTTTGACATTAATTTTAAATTGACGCTCCGAAAAAAAAGTCGATTTGCGGTGAGACACATAACTAATAGCTGGATCATCTAAAACAAAACAACCAAAAAGATTTTGTTAGTTAATAAGTTTCTTGAGGTAACGCTGTCGAGTTTTTTTATTTATTTCGATTATTGAATTTTTGATGTGAATTTAAAGTCAAAAAAACGAAAAAAAAGGAAATTTTTTGTTTGGAATTTCTGTTTTCAATCGGGAAAAATTCTATTAAAAAAAAAAGACATTGGAAAAAAAAAATATCTCGACTTGTAAATTGTCTACAGAAAAAGTGTGCACAATTTCAAAAGGATCGGTCAAGTAATTTTCGAGTTATTTGTCTCACCGCAAATCGACTTTTTTTTTTCGGAGCGTCAATTTAAAATTAATGTCAAAAACTCAATTTTCAATATTTTGTAATAAAAATTTTTTTGAATACTCTTAAAACTTACAAAGGTGTTCTTTAGTGTAGGCCTTCGCCCATTTACCTTACTTTTACCAGATCGATAAAAAAAATAATCTTAAAAATGGGTCCAAAAAATGCATGTTTGACTATATCCCCCCCTCCCCCCCCCCCCCCCCCCCCCCCCCCCCCCCCCCTTAAGGGTATTATTTTTATTTTTACAGGTAGATTATTGTGTAAATTGACGGAATCTGTTACACTAACCCATCCAAACCACCGAAAAATAAGTGATTCTGCCAAAAGTGTTCCTCCTAAATTATCTTGTATAAAAGGCCAGAAGAACGCCGCTCTTAACTAAATTACTTGATGGGTCCCATAACTTGTTTCTGTCCCATTCAAGCCACTCGAGCCCTTCTCTTCCCCGAAGAAGAAGAACAAAAAAAAAAAAAAAAACAAAGGCCCACCCACAAAAGTGAAGCCTCCTCAGGCACATCAGAAAAGTTCTCCCATCACCCGGCAGCGGCGCCTGGATCGTGCCGCGGCGCTCTTTCAAAAACTCTTCCTCCGTTCAACTTTCAAGAGGCAAGGCGGCGATGATTGCACTTAGTGCGGGGGCGATTCGCGGCCGGGATCAATTACCCTGCGCGCGAAATAAATCCGCGGTAATTATTTTGCATTAAAGCCACTGAAAATAATGAAATTAAAAACCGAAAACTTGACTGGCTTGCTTCCGCATCTGCCTGCTCGGCGCTATTGGGGTCGTTAATCTGGCGGCGGGCAGCGTTTCAGCGAGCATCGGAGAATCTTGCGAGATAAAAGAACCATTAAGCTGAAGGCATAATAATTCATCATTTCCAGCTTTAGCATCAACTCATTAAGGAAGCAACTTGCTCAGCTGGGGGAGAGTGCCGCTGGGGAGGTGGACCTGGTCCGGGAATCGGGCAGCTGGCGCGTCTTGTATGAAGAATACAATCCCGCCCGGTTCGGATGCAGTTTGGCGCGATTTTTCTCATATCCCAGTACAAAGCAAAACGGTTGGATGTTGCACAATTAACCAATTAGTGGACAGACAAAGTAGCGTCCAGGTTGGACTTAATCCGCTGCAAAATTACATCATAATTGGATTTCATCAAAAAGTGGAGCGCACTGCCGAAGGGCTACTTGCTCCTCATCGTCAGGATTATGCAGAAATTACCACGAGGTAGAGAGGAGCCGCCAATACCGCCGATTTTGTGCACCAGAAGCAGCATCTGCATAAAACGGCGCGGCCTTCTCCAGGCAAAACCCTAACCTTTTCTGGAGGTGGTGGTTTTATAATGAAGACTTTCCCTGTGCGCGCAGCAGCATTCCCTTTTATTTTCCATCATAAATCAAAGTCACCGGGAATGGAGTTCCTCTGGAAAAATTTATTCTCTTTTTTTGTTCCTCTTTGCTCCTTTCCATTCCTTTGCCTTTATTCTTTATTGGAAGCTCTCTGTGCACCAGTTGCTGGTGCCCTTCCGGAGCGGGAAAATAGTGGCAAGTAACAAAGGGCTTGCACGGGACCGGGAGAATCCTCTCTCAGCTACACCGAATCGTGTTCAGTTGCAGTTGCAAATGCAGTTGATGATGTCTGAGCTCTGGAGGGCTCCCGAGGGAACCGGGCATACTATCCCTATCAGTTCGCCAAATTCTAGGAAGATGAACTGCGGGGAGGAACGGTGGTGGGTACTGGGGCTAAACGGCATCACCGCCGCCGACGCCTGTAACTCATTCAACAGCATCCCTGATTCCTTGCTGCTTCTCCACATTCACACCAACGTACAAGAAGGGATTCCTCTTAGCTTTCGGGACAATTAATCATATTCCCCAACGGGTTGGTGCGGGTGGCATTTTTGCATCTCCCCCGCGGCCCGCCATTAATCAAAGGTTGAGGGTACAAGCAAAGTCAATCATCTTCGTGTAACGAGATTTTCGTGACGAGGGCCTGAAAAAGGTCTGGGGGCTGTCTCCGCAGGATGGTTTCGGGGCATTTCTTTCCCGAGAAGTGGTGGCGGCGGCGGCGGTGGTGGTAGAATAAAAACGAGAACGGATTAATCGCGCCAAAGAGACCGAGACCTAAGCAAAGATCCCTTTTTTTTGTAAAGGTTTACAAGGAAACAATCTGCAAATGTATCCCCATAACCGCGTGACAGCTAACCTACCTCATTTTCACTTCGGCAGGTGACGTGCGTGTGGTCGGGATGAGGGTTTAACTTTATTTTGTGTGACCTCATATAAACACATATTTGGCGTTGTTGGTTGGTGTGTGGTGTGTTTCTGTTTGCTTTTTTATCAAACTTGAGACAAGTGTTGACAACAAGAGGACGGGATGCGATTAGCATTCTAATCGATATTTAACGGCGTTAAAAAAGTATTAAAAGGTATAATGAAAGAAATTTTTCTTTTTATTGTCTGATACGTATTTCTTGAGACTCCCCGATTAAATACGAAATATAAGCTGCATTTTCTTTACCATCTGATCCGGATCAGAAGGTTATCACTGAATACGATTCGATTGAATTTTATCATAAATGTTATGCATTTCAAATGGGTTTACGATTCATCGAGTCGTATTCAGTGACCCCTAGATTTTACAGTAAATTTTTTATTAAATTGAAATCTATCAAAAGTTACTTTGCAAAATTATTGAATTATGAGATTTATAGTTTTCATGAGTAGAAATCATGACAAGTTGATGAATTATAGAAATTTTAAAATGTTATAAATACCATGTTTCAGTTGAGCCATCTTGGGATATAATTTCGATATCACTTTATATTTAAATACCTTTAGAATCTTCGAAAAACAAATATTTTTTACACATTTCTATATCAATATTACTTTCTATTTAAACCTATAAGTTGTAGAAAATTCTTTTAAAAAATATTAGTTTTTGTTGCATAATTGAAAAATAATAATACTACAAAATTCGAGAAATTCCGGTTACCGCTAAAAAGTAAGTATCAGTTACGTCATCGAAACGGTGATGTACATATATACTTATCTTTGACATCAAAAATTATGTATATATATTAGTAAAGATGTTAACTTTTCACGCAAATATAAGATCTAAATGCTGAAAGCTACTGCAAAAATGATATGATTTTTTAAAAAAGGGATAATTTCAAGGGGGACCACTAGGGTGATAATTTCGAAAAATCGTTTTTATCTTTTCGATTTTCTAAAACTATAACTATTCAGGAATATGTACGTCAAATTTCATGAAAAAATCTAAAAAGTGACGGATTTGTAGCCTGCATATGGATCCGGATTAGACGCGATTTGGTAAGTTTCAAAAGTTTAATTTTCTATGTGATAAACATGCAACTTCAAATTCAATCGCGTTTTTTTCAAAAACACCTTTTTTGAGCTGATGAACGATCTTTCTCAAAAGCTAATTATGCTATCAAGAATATGTCAGTCCCAAAATCTTCAATATTGATATGGCTAAAATTAATCGTAAGCGTTTTTTGATATTTGACATATTCATATTTTTTTTCTCGACCTCGAAGCTAGAAAAGAAAAATACGAAAAATCGTAATTTGTATTAAAAAAGTTGTTATTTTTTTAAACATATTGTTATAATTTTGCCCGCCGAGCGGCTGGCCGGCAAAACTACACCATCTGCCTTCGCTACGATTTGGCCGATTTGCCAAACGAACGGACAGACAACCGGACTTAGGGACTTTTTTTTTAGAATATTACTCGTCCACCGAAGTAGACGAGTCCAAAAAATCGATGAGTGTTTCGATCCGAGAAGCCAAGCTGATCTCTTCAGTATGGCGCTTGGCTTCTCTGCCATAGACACTCACAAAGCAGGGATCGAAAGCTAATCCCTATATCTGCCCGATCGCAACTTCAAGTGTGAAGTATAAGCGAAGGCAAATTCTGTAACAATATGAAAAAACTAATAAAAGTGGCTGCGCTTAGATATATTCGTGCTAAATTATTATTTTTTTCTCCCGGTGAAAGTATGTTGAATAATATATACATTCCCTAATCTTCCTACCCTACATTAAGTTACGAAAAAAAGATTCCAAAAAAATTCCATTTGTTACACTGTCACCCTGGTGATCTCCCTTAAATGATTCTAGGTGTATGTAGGCTCTTAATAGTAACTCCGCACCGTTAAATCTTCCCAACTTTTCGTCTTAATAGTAATTGCAATAATTACAGACCCTTTACTAGAATGCTACAAATTATGATATTTTCGGTAAAAATCAAATCTAAAAAATTACTTCCTGACAGTTGTATTTCTAGACAAAATTAAAAATTATATTTTGATTTTTATTTTTAAAATGAAAACTAAAAATCAGAATATGATTTTTATTTTTAAAATCTGAAATAAAAATCGGAAAGTGAGTTTTGTTCTTAAATGTTAGTTTGTTCAAAATCTTAAATCTTCGAAAGTTCTTCACAGAATTCTTAGGAATTTTGGCACAACGTTGCATTCGAATAAGCACGTGTTTTTATATACCAAATTTTTTTTTTTTTTAAACAGCGCCATCGGTTGGACGCAAAAGCAACACACACTATACTAAATATTTCCAGCTTTTGATTTTTAGTTTTAATAGTAAAAATAATTTTATTTTTTTATTTTGAATTTTGACTTTTGATTTTAATAATAAAAATCTTTTCTTTATTTTTATTTCTGATCTTAAAAAAAAAAAATTAAGATTTTTATTTCAGATTTTAAAAATATAAATCACTTTCTGATTTTTATAATAAAATAGTCTAGACCTAGACCATGGCACGGGAGTATCTGTTTCGTTTCGTATGCTTAGATAGAATTGTCAGCTTTCTGTTATTATAGGATAATTAGATTTAATAAAATGTTTTACTTTCAAGATATTAATGGGCTATCGGTCGGTAGGCGTTGGCAACAAAAAGCTGATTAATATGCTATCGGTCGGTAAAGTGTTAAAAATAAAAATCATATTCTGATTTGTCATATAATGCCACATTTGAACCAATTTTCCCACAAATTTGTCTACATGATTTGTTGGTTTGAAAAATTTAAAATAATTGTTATTTTCGATCCCTGCTACAGATACCCTCGACTTCCATGTTAACAAGACCTTCCTTAAGCATGTTTTTTGACCTGCTCAATCCACCCTTACATGAACCCGTCCCTCCTCAAAATTACAATTAGTTAGTTATTAATTAGTAGCTGTAATTAGTTATAATTAATGATAATGTTAGTTATGTATATAAATGAATAAAAAATAATTCTGAACTATAATAAAGGTGTAATATTGTAATTCGAAATATACCTCAAGAGTTTAGTTGGAAATTAAAACAATCACTTCAACTTGATCCAAATCCACAAAAATCTGTCAATCTCCACTAACTGATAAGCACAGCAAAACCACAAGCCAACTGTCAATAATGAAGTCAAGTACCGACTAAATGTGCAAATTTATTTTGCGCAACTAGTTAATTACACGGCTTGTTGTACATAAACGCAACACGAAAAAAACCCGCGAACATCAGTGATAAGATTATCACCATTAGTATCGAATTAATTTGACCCTGTATTTTAAGTCGAACTTGCCAGCCGGCCGGCACACTTCCCAGTTCCGATTAAGAGAAATTTCTAAGCAGCGGAATTAGCCCCGGAGTTTAATCACCGCGGATAACACTTGCCGTCCACTCGGATCATGTGTGAGCTATGCAAGAGTAAAAAGCGAGGAATTCGACCAGTGTAATCTGACCCGAGACGAGATGAAACGGCGACGTCGATGGTCAGCACGCCGCGCCGGTGACCGATGAATCAACAGGGAAATTAAAAACAGTCGGACCGAAGCCGAGCTCAGGGCTGGAGAATAATCGTGGTCAAGTTGTCATGGGGGCGCCTCCGTTGAACAGCTGCTCTCATCAGTAGGAGTAGATAATTCGGATTATTTAAAATATTAACAAACGTTAATAAATTCGGATGATTTTGTATATAAAACCATACAAAATTATAAAAATATTAAAGAAAATAAATGATATTTTGTCTAGAAATGTACCACTTTAAACAAAAAAACATACCTGCGATAACATTTTATAATTTACTTTACCCCTTCTTATCCTATGGTCCCCCTATGGCCTTTCTCATCATAAAACCCAACTGCATAAAAATAGATAAAGCAATAATATTCTTTAAATTACATTCAAAATTAGCCCGAACACCCTCCATAAACATCGTAAGACCCGAAATGAAACAAAAAATAATTCCTTAATCAGAAAATATTTATTGATTGTTTGAAAATGTTCTTCTTAACCCTTAACTGGTATGGTGGGGGCCGCGCGGCCCCCACGCATGACGTTTTCTTTGTTTCGCCAATTTGCTACTATTTTCTGATCTCTTGTAATATTTAAGTAAGAAGATTTATATAAATAAAAACTAATTGATTACGAGCCTATTATTTATGATTTATGAGCATTTATTCAAGTACATATTTAAAATTTGCTTGCTAGAAGCAAACGTAGTATGGGGGCCGCGCGGCCCTCACGATACCAGTTACGTATGTCAAATTTACGATACCAGTTAAGGGTTAAACATTTATTTTGTAGTGGAAAAAGATATCGACGACCAATATACAGATTTTAATACCCACATCATTATATATCGCAGTGGAAATATCGATCAAATATATCGGTTTATCAAAGCGAAATCCGCAGGAGTTTTTGCGTCGAGCCGTCAACGTTGATGAAAAAAAAAAAGATCCATCACTATACAAAGACCAATCGATAATCAAAACAATGGACTTTTCCAGGTTAATCTATTCCGAAGGAGGTAAAGAGGCAAGGTCCCATTTGGCAAAGAAAAAAGTGCTGTTCCACCACGATAACGCACCAGTTCACACATCTGGAATTGATGCCGCATCCACCACAATTGCCCGATCTGGCTCCCTGCGACTTCTTTCTGTTCCTCAATATGAAAATATGGCTCGCTCCAACGGGGAGGTCATTGTCGAGACAAAAGCCTACTTTGAAGAGCCTAACAAATCGTATTTTCTGGAGGGGTTAAAAAAATAACAGGCACGTTGAGAAAAGTGTATCATCGTAAAAGGAGATTACGTTGAAAAATATAAAGAAATTTTTGTGAAAAACCTGCGTCTTCATTCCAAACATGGATACTTATTGATCCACCCTCGAATACTGTTTTTTCTTTCTAGTTAAATGAAAGAACTTACGTGATTTTTATTTAATTTTTTTTAAGGACCAAAGTAGGTTTGTTTAATTTAAAAAAAAAAGAATCACTGATGAAAGTCCTTTTATTTGACAAGAAAATACTTTTCCTTGGAAGTGGTTCAAACAGTTTTTTTCAAAGAAAATCACTCCTGCCTATACAATATCTCCCCAGATTCTGTAATGTCTTCAGCTTGAAAAATGTGACCTAAACAAGGATACTATTGACCTTTTTCTCGTTTTCTCCCTTTTTTCCTTTTCCTGGAAACAAGTTTTCTAATTACAAAACATCCATTGGTCATACAGCACATTGAGATGGGTGCCATAAAACATACGGCACACTCAAGCCGGCCATTTTCTCTGGTCCTTCCTTGTCCGAGTATTTTGCACAAGCTTTACACTTTTGTGGTCTATTTTTGCGCGTTTTGTGCAGAGAATTAAATTCCTCGCTTTCTCTGGGAAAATTTATATAGAACAGGAGCAGCCGGATGACTAATTTGGAACAAAACGACATCGTTGGCTGCTGGGCCTCCCCAGTGTTCCAGTTCAAGGGTATATATATATAGTATAGTATCCGGCGCGGCGTGTCTATGTCCTTTCCAGGAGCTTTTCCGGGGTGAAATTAAAATTCCTCGAAATTCCACTTAGAGGAGATTTCGCTTAAATGCTGTCCATTTACGTGTGCTGTGCGGCTTAAATCGGTCTGGCTTTACTACCTGGCAGATTTCCACGGCTCTAGACTGCTCCGCCGGGAAGAGCTGGAAGAACGGGGGGGGAGGAGGCTCCTAAGCAGAATCTCCTGTTTAATCAAACCCGCCCCCGCGGCGGTATGTTGCGGGGGTTGTAGGGCGGTTGTAGGACGTTAGCTAGCATTGTGCAAGATTCTGCTCGAGAATTCTTACATAGTTCTGCCCATAATGTTGGCTGACATAATAACAGCAGAGAAAACAGAAGAGGATTGCCCGTGACAACTCCAAGCTTAAAGTTGTCGACTTAGGAACTCCTAAAGTATGCTGAGGGTACGTCACGTGTGTCAAAAAGTTTCCCCCAAGTGCAATGGCGCCAGGAGCTCCAAAATTTTGGGTCTTATATGATTCTTGTGGCGGCGTACTACACTAACATACAGTCCCCCCACTCCTCTACCTCAGTCTACTTCCGCGTACTCTGCGGATTGTTGTACTGTTGCAATATTTGCACAAAAGAAAACTACTTACGTCAATATGCTGGAGCAGAGCCGGAGATTATCCCAGCATCCCAGAGATTCCCGGCAGCTCAGAAAATACCATACATAATATACCTCCGTTGAATGTGCGAAAATGCGGGAAAGGGCAAAGTTGCCGTGATTGAATTATAAATTTATGAAGACGGCACACGGGCGCACACTATTTGAAATAAAGTGGAGAAGTTGATTTAGCACACGGATGGCACTCGTTTAGCTGAACAGCCCGGGACTATTTTCCCCGGAATTGCCACGACGGGAGGGAGCTAGGATGGAAATAAAATTTTGTGATTTGCGCGAGTTTACCTTCAGAATTACTCGAGGTAAGAATTAACTCATTTGCAGCACGGATATTGTGTTGCCGGAGGATGTCAGGAAGTCGTCCTCCTTCGACGTACTTTGCCAACTCAAGAAGTTCGCTGCAGGAGAGATTTATGCCACTGACAGATGCACTTGTGCAGAAATTCCTGTGCAATCAGTTCGATGTCGTCTCCAAATACAAGAGGAAGCGAGTGTGGCAGCTAAAAAACTCCATATCCTTGCACTTTATTGACACAGCTAAAAGGTTTGTCTGCACCTTATGAAAATGCAATAGACACCCTGTCCCATCCACAACGAGCCAAGCTTCTTCCTTTGTCCATCGGTTCTTTGATAAGATTTTCCCCTATCGACTAGCTCAATGTTCCTTTTCCTTTAAGAACTCACGTAGGATTTTTCCATATCAAAAATCTCAATTAGTTTGCAATCTTCTATATGCTTATTGATAATGAGGTTCAAAAATCGATTTTTAGAAAATAAGTTGTTGTGAAGGTAGCGGCCTTTTTCAGGGTATGTCAAAAATATATGAAAATTATACATCTTAAGTCGACTTAATTAGGCGTACCAATTTCTTTAAAATATACCACAATCGTAATTCATTTCATTATTGAAATTAGCAATATTTTCTTTATTTTTCCCAAGTATTTCGTAAATAAGTACATCAGTTAATTTTTGAATCAAACCAGAAAATGTCTATAGTAAGAAATTAATAAAGATGACTAAGACAAAACTAATAATAAGTGGTTTACTATTTTCTTTCAAAACCCTCTGCATTATTTCGTTAAATTCGCTGAAATTTAAATAAAAAGCTACAAGCTGCCAAATTACTAGATTTTAATTAATTTAAGGAAAACTACCCTGTGGATGCTTCGACAAATGAGTATTATGTGCTTGAATGTGAGACTATTCATGTGAATGTGTTTGAATGTGGCGTCATAACTCTTAAGGGAAAGATTCTAATGGTTTTTACACATATTTTATTTATTTATATAGCCGCAACCTTTTTACCATCATATTTAAATTTTGTATGAATGAGCCGATGTCGATGCGATTTTCCCTAAATGATGAGTATTTTTAATAACCGAAGTAAATTTTTTCACTTTTTCACTCTCTTTTAATTTGGAAGCTCATTCACTAGGCCAAAATGCATTTGACCCAAAACAGTATATCATCCTGAATAAAATAAACCCTTAATGCTACAGATATATTTTCGCGCGAAAACAAAATTTGTTTGAGAAATATTATTTTAAAAAAACAATAGTAGGTTTTCCAAATTTTCAAATAACATAAAGTATTTATAAAAAATAAAGAGTGAATTGTTAAATACATATTTAAAATTAGCTTAATTTAAGTTTTAATTCTTTTATTATTTGTGTAATTAAGTTACATAATTTTCAGTAGGTTTTTCTCGAAATTTATATTTTTTCCCCCAAACTGTACGAACGTTAAAAATCAAACACTCTACAAACTTCCAATTTAAACAAGTTCTAATTTTAACTTCAAACACCTGTATGAAACCATAAGCCCTTTCCTTTTGTGTGAGTTTTTAAGAGACGAAAATAATGGAATTTTTTTCAGAAATCAGCCCTCACTTTTAAAAACTTATTTCAAAAACTGTGGAATATTGTCAAGATCAACTTGTGGTTCCAACAGGACGGCATTACGTGTCATACAACGACCGAAACAATCGATTTATTGAAAGGACAATTTGACGGAAGTCTTATTTAAAGAAATGAACCTCTCAAATAGCCACCAAGATCGTGTGATTTGACACCGTTGAAATATTTTTTGTGAGGATATGTGAAGTTTCTGATCTATGCTGATAAACTAGCTTCGTGTAAATGCGGATATATAGCCTCATATGTTCGAAAATGTGTTCAAAATTTGGATTGATTCGTTACGCTATTTGATGACATCGGTGGTGCTCATATGGCAGAAATTGAAATGTTAAAAAAATATCTTTCGAATAAAATAAAATTTATGGTCCCACGTTTAATTTTTATATATTTTATTTAAATTCAAAATCCAGGCGCACTTAAAAAAACAAACTTTATGTTAACTACGGCTGGGAAGAATTAATTTGAAAAATAAAACTACTTTTAATTGAAAAATTGGACCTATTTGAATTAAAAATGTCGACTTGTTTGAAATTAAAATAGACCTTTTGATGTTAAAAACGCCTTTATTGTATTGAAATGTGACCTCAGTGATTTGAAGGCTTTTTTGAAGTTGACAAAAGTATATATGAATTGTACATGGTATATCTAATTATCTCAGAATTTTTTGTAATTTGCCTCTAACCTCGGCTACGATGTCCTCTTGAAATATATAAAGTACAGATTTTTAAAAGACCTCTTGTGGCTTAGATTCATTTTGTCCTCTGCTCAAATTGCTTACTATTGTTGCGAACAGCCAGCTGCAAAATCTGTTTCATTATGTTAAAATGAGCTTTTAATTTATAACAGCCCCCAAGGCTGTTCAAACATCCGCTGAATTGAGCTGGACAAAAGTCTCAAAATTATGAATGCACAAACCACTCAGCTGTCGAGAAATGGGATCTTCTGGAATTGCACCTCGAGCACCCTAAGTCGATTAAACACCACCCTCCACTTCCACGGGGGTGCGATCTCACGGATGTTCTCAGTCAAATACTCCTCCAGGAGGATAAGAAGAACAGGACGATTCTGGAGCATTGTTGTGAAAAGATTGAATGCCTGAACGCGGGGTGTCCTTCTCCGGTTCCATGCTATGACTTCTGATAAATTATTAAAAGTCCGGCTAATCTCTGAGCTGCACACAGCTAGATAAATCGATGGCCTGTGAAATGGGGGATGAAGTGCGCCGAGGCTATCCCCAGGAGGACCACTAAGGCGACGTGACCCGATTTTCAGTGCTCCATCGGAAGATTAAAAGTTTTCTAAGTACAGACCCAGCAGCTACAAAAGAAGTGAAAAGAAAGCAAAGCCAAGAAGGAAACTCCTTCTCTAGTTAATTTTTCATAGAAATAGGAGAGGTAGAAGAGGGAAAAATTTTTTTTTTTTTTCCTTTGGCTTGGGGCTTTTCATCTGGCCGGCATTCTTCCAGGCTCTTAAACTTTGTGCATTTCCTGAGATGACCAGGCTCTCGTCCACGACTCTGTTGCCACTTAATTCGAGCTGTTGAGCTTGCAGACGTGGAAAAAACAACCTTCTCATCCCTCGTACTTGCCCTCTTTCCCTTTTCTGCCTTTTTTTTTTTGGAGGGGGTTATTTTTGTTTTCTTGCAATCTTTTCGCTCACTTAAGAAGCATTTTGCAGCATCTTAAAACTGAGTAAATTCAGAAATCGCAGCCGCTGCTAGACACACAGCTTGGCGATATTATTGCGCTTTGGCTCTTTTTTGCACCAGGCTCACAGGGTGGGGTCGAAATGAAAAGGAATAAGAATGGGGCTGCAGAGGGCAAAGCCCCAATGGTGGCGGAGCAGCAGAAGACCCAGGAGCACTTGAGGCGAACATGAAGTAATTTAAAACTTCATCACACAAAATACGCTAAGAATTATCTCGGGGAAGACATCGGGTATACCTCCGCCATATAATCTTCCATCGTTTCTGTTTCTGCTGTTTAATGGATTAAGGATATCAGAGGGGTTGAGGGATGCTGGAGCATCATGGTGTGTGGTACGCGACGGGACTCTTGAAAAGGATTGCCGTACTATACACCAAAATGATCCAGAGCGATGTTTCCTCTTGCTTAGGTCTCAAAAGGAAGACACATTACCCAGTAAGTACCGTCATTCACAAAATCTGACAGGATAAATTCCTTTCGAAATCTGTAAATTAACCATAAGGGAGGAATCAGCTTTTTGTCACGTCCCCGGCGCGATGCGACTCGTTCCGGACTTCGCGAACAAGAGGCTTCGCTGGGGGTTGTGGCAAGTGTGGAAATTTAACTTGAAGCAGAGTTGGATAAAGCACCCCCCCAACCCATCTGAAAGAATGACATCCTGTAACAAAAACCATCCAATCTATATCCCCAGTCAAGGGCTATAGATCTCACACCCTTCCAGCCTCCCGTAGCGCCATCGAGCATCGAAACACCAAACTATATTCATCCCAGGAGTTTCTAAGCGCAGTCGAGCAGATAATTCAGATCAAAGTTCCCGAAAGTCCCAGATCTCCTCTAATCACATCCGAGGGATATGGGAAGCGGTCGGGAACGGAATTTATTATCATTGACATTTAATAGGCTTTTCCATAAGCAAATTACCGTACGCATCGCTTAGTTTTATTTATTTTGAGGAGCGCACCGAAAGCCCGAAAATTCCCTGTCGGCACATGTCCCCCATCGTATTCTATCATTCCCCCTCTCATCCACACGAGCTAAACCCAAATCTGAGCCCCCTTGTTCCCAGGACATGCAAATCCACAAACCGAAGGCGAATCGGACTAAATGAAACGAACGGATGAAGGGCGTCCGGGAATCCCCTTTGCAGTGGTCCAGGGATAAATGTTTCATTTATGTGTGCGTGACCAATTTCTTGGATGCCCTCCTCCTTCTTCTTCCTTCAATCCCGATTCTCATACGAAAAGACGACAACCGACGTCGGCGTCCCGGGATGAATCTGTGGCGCAAGCATTTAATGGGCGGCTCTCTCCTTCTGGTGGTTCGGCCTGGAATCCTGGATGGATATAGTCTTCGCCCCCAATCCTTCGTCGTTCGGGGGTTAGTTTGCTCGCTCGAACGTATCCCTTCGGGGATACGGCTTCAATTGCCGTAATTTGTGGCGGATCTCATCCAGAGAATATGTCTAGAAGAGACCGTGTGGCGTGAGTCGCCTGTTAAAATTTTGATCAGGGAAACGAAAGGGTTTTTGGCTATGTGAGGGTTGTTGGTTTTCGTTGACATGCCTTCGCACCCCTTTACCAGCCTACCAAAACCTTCGCCGTGTTTACGTAGAGCGTAGAGCGGACAGGACACGGTTCCAGGAAAGTGAACCCTTCGAAAAACGGGGAGACCTTAATGAATGAATAGCCACGACGTGATAGCTGTGCTTATTTTGGATTATTAGAATGTAAGAGGATCGTATTTTTTCATCATGGGGGCTAATGGTGAAGTGTCAATTTGATCCCTCTAGGTGGTCCCGGGCACGTTGGCCCTATTTCTGCGGAATTGATTCAAATCGTGATGGGTTTTAGGTTGTGGGCTAGCCCTCCACCAGAAAGGAAGTGGACCAGGCAACAGGGGTTTATCCAGAATATTGAAATATACCAGGGTCAGGTTATCCTTAATTCCATTTCATTTCATACGAGAGGAAAGCAAGTTAAAGGTTGAATGACGAAAACAATTTTCTTTAGATAATATTCATGAATTAATACTTTTAAAAGGTTACATTATTCCAGCATGCAAAAAAACAATTTACTTTTTTGTTTTATGAATTCCATTTTATAACTCGCAGACAATTTAAAACAATATTATTAAAACAAGGAAATAAAAAATGGCCTCTAGGATATATTATTGAAACATGCATGTCATGAATTTGTACTGGTCCTTGACTTTAAATTGCCTCTGAGGTAATCAAAAAAGTATGCCCCAGCGAACTTTTCCTTTAAAATTACTTACCTCGAAAACTATAAGAAGTATACATTTATACACTTGCGACCAAAAAAATCGGCGCATCTCACATTTTCCTCATTTTTAAGGCATAATTCGAACAGAAAATTTTATGGTTAAAAATAATAAATAAACTGTAATAAGAATAATAAACCCTTCAATTTAAAATATACAGGGTGTTTAGAGGTGGGAGGGAATCTCGCACCGTTCGGCAGTTACAGGGTGATTCGTAAATCAGGATTTTTCCTTATATCGGAAAAGCTCTTGTATTTTTATCCTTTTTTCTACGCATCGCAGCGACCTCAAACCGATCTCAAAAAATCACTATTTCGAAGCCCTTTCAATACCACCCCGCTATCCCCAACCCCTTGGCCACAATCCCCCTTGGAAGTTGAAAAAATTATCTTTTATTTCAAGATTTTTCAACTTTCGCCCCACTTTTCTCCGAAATTCATGTTATTAACATACCTACTTTTTATTTTTTTTAAGTTGCCTATCTAATTACCTTTCCAAAAAGGTGCAACATGCCCAGGTAGGAAAAGAATACGATTTTTTGCTTGTCTTAGTCTGACCTTTCAGCCCCTGCAATATTTCCCTCCCACCTCTGAACACCCTGTATATATAATTTATATTTATAGTTATGGTGACAACATTGCTTTACAAGACGGTAAGGTGAGAAGCAGTTCCCAAATGTTAAAAAACTTAATAATTATTATTATTCAAACATTACCTTTTATATTGATGAACTAATTCATTTCAGTTAACAAATTGCCTCTCCTAAACCAATTCAGAAAAATCACCCTCCCCTATAAGAACATTTAAAGTCGGAGTATTTTAGTATTTTTAGATATTCTTAGTTAAATGTTTTTTTTTTTTTTACAGCCTATATAAAACACATGTTTTTCTAAATATCGATAATAAAATAGAAAAAAGTTAGAAATAACTTTTTAATCACGAGGAATCGAATACCTGGAAAAGTTCTATTCAATATTTCCATTTTAATAGGTCATGCCAAATGCAAATATAACTGATGCCACCCACCCACCCCTTGCACTGAACATCTGAAAATATTCATGTCAAAAGATACATTCAAAAACAATATTTTGTTAGAAAAGCACTTTTCATTGCATTTCTAGTTTCTGTCACTGGAGAGTAATGAAATGCAAAAATATTCTGCATCAATTTGCAAAATAAATTGCATTTTTGAACACATTCACACTTCTCGTTCTAAAATCATTCAGTGGTCAGTGGATAGAGAAGAAATGAAAAACTCATTACTTAGGTCGAACATTTGTAGATAGTGTGTTTTCTTTCTTTAAGTAAGTAATGAATAACTTTACCAAGAGTGATAACAAGCTGACATAAATACATAAAATCCAATAAATTAAGATACAACTACTATGCGTAAACACCTTTTGATTTCTTAATTAATGTTTGTATGAAAATGAATCCTCTGGATTAATATAGAGGTTTCGAAAAAAAAAGGTTCTGAAAAATTATTTTCCTTCACCTATCTTATTTTAGTACAAAATAGTTAAAAATGGCTACCCAAAATGATAGCGGAATCCGTACTAAAAATAATCATAATAATATATTTGTTTGAAAAAACTAAACCTGATATCATGTGACGAAAAATTTATATTTTTCAATAAATACTAATTGCATATTAGTCAAAAGTGTATTTAATAATATTACATATATATTCTCTAATTCTACAATCCTATTTTAAGTTATGAAAGAACAATTGTTTAAAAAGTTTGTTCTTTCAGAGTGTAATTTTTATAAGTATTTATAGACATTTTTAAAATAAGATTTTCTTAAAAATATAGTGACAAATGCTTGTATATTATTGTTTCCCGCAATATATTTGTCGGTTTACACGATAACTTTCTTCAGTAGATACGAAATCAAAAAAATCAAAAGGCTTTTTCTCTTATATACAGGCAATTATCTTCCACAGAACAATACAAACAAAAAAATCACAGAATTGAAAACAGTTCAAAATTAAAAATTCCATTTCGTTTTAAAAAATAAAAGAATTTTTACAATAAAAGTAAATATACAAAATATAATCTTTTTTGTAGGGCAGATGTTCCAGTTCTGGCCATTTTAAGACATTTCACCAGTTCAAGCGTCCATTATTTTGTCTATATAAATAATCATGAGATTGTTTATGTACCAAGTTATTAAAAATACATACCTATAAATATACAAATCGCCGCTGTTAAGATTTCTACATTTGATTATTAATAAGTAAAATAAATGTCAATAAAGAGCCCGGGAGCCACTTTTAGCCACTTTTTAACCACTTGTGGCCACGGGTATGTGCCAGTTTTGGCCATCTTTTCCCACATTAATTTGATAAATAAAACAAGAGTTACGATCAATTTAGGTGTCTTATTTATTTGCAAGTTATAGTTATATTAACATTTGGGCTTCTAAGGCCAAGCCGACTTTGTGGGGTGAGTACTGAAATAATTTTCTTTTAACGTTATCTTTCCTGCTTAAGGTTTTCCGACTCATTTCTACATTTCCTGTGTAAAAAATACGAAATTCTGGTAAGCATTTTAAGGTAAATTAAATATTTTAATAACTTAATCTAACAATTAAAAAACAAACTTTAAAGTTTTTATTTAGGACAGGGAGGTGGCCAGAAGTAGGTTAACACATGTGTCACTTTTGGACACAGTGATGGCCATAAAAGGAGAAATCACAAAATCAATTCACCACGTCTGGCCAGTAGGCATAACCTAATTTCTATTATGCACGCCGAGAAAATAACCTAACATATCTTTAAACAATACCTTTGGCAAGTATTTTGAACAATAAGTATTAAAAAATATTAAAGAATTTCAAAAATAAAAACTGACTACAACCTTATTGTTTCAAATAACAAATAACAATATTGGCTCCTCTCAACTGAATGTCAACTGACACATGACAGCTGATAGCGTCACTGTGTTGCCATAATTAACCCTGGTTTCTACCCCAAACCCCAGACTTGTAGAAGGATTTATACCTTAGTAAAATCCTTTTAAAGTTGGAAATGGACAAAACTGGGTCAGTGGCCAGAACTGGAGCATCTGCCATATGATAAACTATAATATATTTGATAAATGAAAAATAGTTTCTGAATATGCTGTAAAAATTTCAAATAAATCGATGTAATAGTTTTTTTTTTTTTTCTATTATGCCAACCAACTTTGAAAATTTACAAAAATAATAGTTTAATTTAATGTTTTTTAACTACTGTGGATTTTAAAAAGGATTCAACTCAGAAAAATAGTCGTTATTAAAACTGATATCTCATAGTAGATTAATGTATTATTTAGTATAATTTCTACTATTTAATCATAGTACAGTGAAATATTTAATACATTTTATAAATATGGAACATCAAATATCGAATGGCATTATTTCATTAAAAGTGATAATGTGCAGAATCTCCAAAAATTTAAAAATTAATTATAACAATAATTTTATGAAAATAGTACAAAGTAGTATATGTGATTTGTATTTTGTATAGTTCTGTATTTCCTGTATAGTATTTAATTTCATAACCTTAACTATGATGAATCCATGAATTATTTCTAAATGAATTATTTGAAAAATAATAAAAGAGTAAAACTTATTTGTTATTTTACTGATGATTATGGTAAGAGTAGCTCTACAAACATTAGTAATATATACTATTTTTTATTTTAATTTTGTTCGTAGTAGAGCCAACTATTCTGAAGTATGTATTTGAGCAAATTAGTTTTTTCCATTTTACAGTAAATTTTACTAAAATAATAATTGTTAGAACTTTTTCAGGTTTTACTGACAAATCACTTTTAAAGTTTGAAGTGCAAAAACAAAATATCTTAACTCTTAGCGCTGGCAGCTTTATAACTACGTTGTTTTTAGACATTTTTATTTGGAATTTGGAAGAAAATAAAAGTTAGAAGTTTAACATTCCGTAAAAAACGTAGTTTGATAGATAGAAGAAAATCTCCCTTTCACATAACTTTTAATGTTATATATTATTTAACTACATATAGTGATTATTATTTGGCAAAACAAGTCGTAATCAATTAATGTACTTGATAGTCCTCTTATCTGCCGCAAACTTTTGAGTCTTAGGTACATTATTAATCTATAATTTTTCATACCATAAAATGATTCTATGCAAATCTCCAGAATTTTTGGGTATTATGTAAATGGCGTTAATCCAGAGTATTTTTTCCTTGACACCTAATACATAAATTTTGAATAGAAATTTAAATTCGACTCCCTACTCACTCAACCAGAAAAAAGACCCTTCTATTAACATAACAATGCTCGCAATTTAAATAAAAATAAATAAAAATAAAAAAAACAACCATCGAAAAATGTGTTTGCTTTCTCATCACATCGGCATTATTAATCATATTAAAAAATTAGCAAACAAATCCATCAGAAATCTGCTCCTTTGCCCGCCCAATTACACAAGGGACCCTCATCAATTTCGGCAGAGATCTCCGTGCCCGTCGGGAATAATTAGCGCTCCAAAATTTTTTCCCAATTTTAACGCGATTTGGCTTGGCAGGTACGATGGGCCGACACCAACACCAACACCAACACCAACACCGGTAGTAAAAAAAAAAAATTAAATAAAAAATACTCAGTCGTCAAAAGAAAAGCCTGTCAATTTGTAACCGAATAAATTCCCACTAATCGAATTTGTCATGCAAATTTGGTGTGGCTTCATTTTGAACGGTGGTGTTCGGAAACCGCACCAGCGAACGTCCGACCCTAGATCTAAGCTCTCCGTTGCGTAAGCACATTCAGAGCGGGTAACCGCGGCCGAGAGAGGGCGGGGCACACCGGAGATAAATGGGAATCCTTCCTTTGAAGGGCCCCACGCACGGAGGGGAGGGAAACGCCTATACTCGCACAGGAAGGAAACACACAATTTTTGCTCGTCCTTTCTTTTTTTCCAGCCTTTTTTGTCAACTTTTACGAAAAACTTGACTGCCGTAATCTGTGTGACTCCAATGCGAGTTAAGGAAGAAGAGGGGGGTGATGAAAGTGGCAACTTTAGCAACAATAAAAAAAAGTTTCTTTACTAAACTGCTTGAGAACGAAAAGATGGAGAAATAAAGATAGAGAGAGAGAGAGAGAGGGAGCTTGATGGGAGGACTACACACCCCCTTTTGCGTCTTATAAGTAAATTTCTTTCTGTCAACTGTGGTGTCTGCATATCTACCGCAGCTCCACTGAGAAAACAGCGGCGCTCTAGACAAACAAATAAACCCTACAAGTGCTAGGAGGAGATCGTCTGCTTCTACGTCCAGGCAAGTTTTAGACTAGCACAATTTCTTTCCAGAAGACAAGGGCATGATGTTTTCTGTTATCGCGGAGTAAAAAAAAAACTATACAAGCGTTTCCGCTGCTAAATAAAAATCCCGACACCATGCAGACGTTTTCATGTTGCTTTCCCACACTCCCAACTTTTTTTGTCACCCTGTAAAAATGCAGAAAGACTGAGGCAGAGAACTTTTCGCATCGTTTTGAGGCAGTCCCAACTTATAACAAATTGAAGACACTATATGTCCCGCAGGGTGTGAATCTTATTTCAATAACTTTCCACTGTCAGGTCACCCTGTAGTCCGTAGATTTTAGGAACCTCTCTCAATGCACTCTTGCATTTTCACATGAATGAGCTTCTCATTGGTTTATATGGCGTCTGCCGACATAGTAGTTTATTATTGCCGGAAGGCGATTAAATAACTTTTCGAATCGAAAGTTAAATAAGCTCCAGGACACACACACACAGTGTCAAGCCATTCTGAGCTGGGGGATGGTGGAGGGGTGGGAAATGTGGAAGTTTTTATTATCCCTTCAGCTAGCAACTTGCTCAAATCCTCTTGGGAGTATCTTTATAATATTCCAACTATTATTGCCCCCAAGCCTCCAGTTGGACCGGTCGTATAAAGATACTCTGTGTTGATATGGCTGAAGCAACCACTGCATTTTATGACACTTTATAGGGAGCTTCTCATATTTAGGGCAAATATTTGTCTTCACCGACAGCACTTTGGATGTCTTTCTTCCGCACGCTCTGGCGGTAGCTCGACACAACCCGGCCCGGTCCACCACCGAGATGCTGCTGCTGCTGCAAGGATTCAAGCGACAAAGAGCGCAAGAGAATTGCAGATGAGTCAAGTTCTAAATCTTATCCGGCGGCGATAGCCACGGGTAGGAAAAGCAAGCCACCACTTCACCGCTTCAGTTTCTTGCAAGATTCTGTGTGTCCCCGTATCTGATGTCTTTCAAAACTGCATTAGTGCGCTTAATTATGACCGACGGTTGAGTGCCGACAAGGCCATCTTGGATAATTATCACATGCAGAAAGGAAAACACAAACTAGACAACTGTATGATCACCCTGTTCCCCGGTCGTCCGCTTCGCACTGTATCACATCAAAACCCCAGTCCAAAATTCACTCAACCACCATCCCACACATCACACCAACGTTCCTGCTGTATGCTAAAGTGAAAGGATGATGACTGTATGTACGGTTCTGTATTCCTGTGCGAAAACTATGAATACATCTCGCCTTGTAGGAGTGATATCACCCTGCTCTAATTAATAATAACACGAGAATTTACGGGGGAATGGCGTGGGTGACAGCTACCTACTTTATATGGAAATTAGAAGACACACCATAGAGCAAAAGCATTGAAGTGCACATCGTGAACTCGCACCCTTATGGTCGGGTCATCCAAGTGCACTGCTCTTCTCTTTTTGTTAAAGACCTAAAATGAAGAAGGTTAAGCTCATTAAATAATGTATATAAAGATACAAAAGCAACATGTTCGATTTTTTTATTATTATAATACCACCACTCAGCCCTAAGGGGAAATTTTCAAAATATGTATGTATACCATACCTCTATACTTCCAAAAATTTACAGACGACTTAAAATTAATTATTTACGCGAAACATAAGCAGTCGCTGAGAATAATTAGAGTTACAAGGACACACGGCGGTGAAACGGAGCGAAAGTTGAAATATGGTGAGGATGGGACAATAACTTTTAAGCTTCAGCTCATTTGTTATGCTATAACCGCAAAAACGTCGCAAATCTTTCGTTTGTTAAGACTGTAAATTTTGTTGATTTTAACCGAGTGTCGTAGATTTTTCGGTGAAGAGGGTATAATGACTTTTGCTCTTGTTTAGGACTATGACAGAGC
This sequence comes from Dysmachus trigonus, assembly GCA_949715965.1. NCBI lineage: Eukaryota > Metazoa > Arthropoda > Insecta > Diptera > Asilidae > Dysmachus > Dysmachus trigonus. Next base: position 90,165,088 of record OX454320.1, read on the forward strand.
AATTAAAATTGGTGGTGATGAAGTATTTTTGGTTGTCCTTGAATATAATATATCTCAAAATATGAGTATCTTTTTGTTTTGTTTGTTACTTAATCAGCCAGATACCACTTTAATAATTGCTTTGAGATAATGCTAGAGAGATAGACTATTGTATTGGGTATTAGTATTTTGGAATTTATAAAGCTGAGTTTAATAAAATCGTGACGTTTATTTTTAATCAAAATATTATTATTAACGTTTTATCAGAACTGCGCACATCGATTATTACAGCTGTTGAACCTATAGTAAATGAACAATTTTAAAACTTATTTTTCTCAGATTTATCATTTTAGTTTCGGTTATTTAAAAAACAGAAACATAGATTACTGCAGCTTAATATTACAGATAACAGAAAAATATTTTTTAATATCTCCATTAATGAAAAATCGTGATTTGTTTCCATTTTTTAAATAACCGCTTCACGTTTCAACTACAATATCTTAGTAAGCAATAGACCAATTGTGTTTTAAAGACTTATTACGAATACATCTTGCAAACGTGCTTTCTCTCTAACAACGAGAGTACCAAACTTGGGAATCACAGATTCTGTTGATTTTTATATATGTTCTAGAGTAGTCTCCCCTCAATAACTGGGTAAAATGGTAACACGCACTTCGCTTTCATTTTCGAGAAAAATGAGTTTAAAGTTCAAATCCACTCAATTTTTTTTTCCAAATTTATTTTTATTAAATAATTTGTTATTTTAATTAATAAATAATTCAAATGGTGAAGTTATTTAATATTAAATTTATTATATATCTGATATGTTTATATATATAAATTGACAAATTTAATGGATTTTTATTATTTTATTTTATTGTTAACAATAATAATAAAATATTAAACATTTTTAATTCTAATAATACTCGTTATTATTATTATTGGGAATTTTTAACGTTAATAAATTTTGTCAGGTATATAAATTTTCAGTTATTATACGCTCCTGCGGTGCAGGACCCCTCTTTCCCTAATTTTACCTGCTCCGACATCTACTACCTGGGCAAAGGGACGTACGTAGCTCATTAAAAAAAAAATCCATTAAAAGTGACAAAAAAATATATAAACCTAACAGATATATAATAAATTTAATATTAAATAACTTCACCATTTGAATTATTTATTAATTAAAATAACAAATTATTTAATAAAAATAAATTTGGAAAAAAAAAATCGAGGGGATTTGAACTTTAAACTCATTTTTCTCGAAAATGAAAGCGAAGTGCGTGTTACCATTTTACCCAGTAATTGAGGGGAGACTACTCTAGAACATATATAAAAATGAACGGAATCTGTGATTCCCAAGTTTGGTACTCTCCTTGTAAGTTAATAAATTACTAGGATTAGGAAAAGCTTGTAAAACTAAAATTATTTCCCACCACTTTCTCCATTTTTGGTTTTCTAAACTATCTTAGTAGGGTCTAACAGAGACTTGTTTTATGGTTATAAATATTCATACGATTATTATAGAAAAGTTAAAAACGGGGTTAATACAGTGCACTCATTTAAAATTCCTTTAGCCACTCTCAAGTCTATTTAAATTAAATATTTCGCAATTGAAAAATGTCTACAATTTTATCCCCGAAATTAGTTTTGTCAGTTTTGAAATTTGGAGAATTGCGCCTTGCTAAAAATGTATTTAAGTTAAAAGAACTTATTGAATGAATTTAAAATTACTATAGAACCTTAACTAACTATAATTTTGATCAGAGATTTTCACATTAAATTTGTAATTCATCAATTTATGGAAATATTTTTAAGAAAATTAGATTTTTCATTTCACAGAAGGATTTTCTCGATAACGTATTAATTGTGTTTTTAGTTGCTCACTCAAAATTAGTGATAAGCAAAACAAGACTAAGGCTGGCCCATAAGAGCCCGTACAATGTGTCAAAAACTCTAAAACTAAACACTTTCAAATTTGGAGTATCAGTTCAGTTAATCAAAATTCCCTAAACCGCGTGTTACAGATAGATAATTTTCTTAAATCTAGCGACTAAAGTAGAAGGAAATATTTTTCAATCAGCAAGTCTTGGTGAAGTCTCGCAAACGTGGTCTTGGTCTTGCAAATCGAGTCTTGGTAATGCTACCGCAGGTATGTGTAGGACTGCTCTTGGTCTTAGAATTTCTGCAAGACCAAGACCATCACTAAATTCAAGACCAAAACCAAGTGTGCAAGACCAAGATTTGGTATTAATATTCGTATCGATTATCATAGTCTTGCTCTTAGTCTTGGTCTTGTTATGCGCATCACTACTCAAAATGCTTATAATAGCAAAGTTATTCAAATTTTTGTAGTACATTTGGAAAACATCAGTCATATATATTTTTTTAACTTTTCCATTAACTAAAGTCACTTTTAAAATCAAAAATTTGTTTTCACTTTAAACAAGTGGACATTTTTAACTCAAATAGGTTAAATTTTTCAATTATTACGTTTTTATTTCAAAATAATTTAAAAGCGTTTAATAAATCAAAAATATGTATTAAGTCTATATTTTATTTTATAGTAAAACGTTTTTTTTTCTAAGAGTATTATTTTGATAAACGATTTTTGAACATGTATGAGAATCGTTTTTCGAGAACGATGATTTTGAATCTACTATCAAAATTTGGAAATTTAAATACTTTTTGATGACGAACAATTTTCAACTCAGAGGGATTTCTATGAATATCAGTATGTAGGGGTTTTTAGAATCGCTGATACAAAATCTCAGTTTTAAAGGATTTCAAGATAACTTCGAATAAAAAGCCTAAATGAGTTCAAGATAATGACGATGAACTGGTTCATACTTAAATTTGGTCTCCGAAATTCAAAATAAATTCTCAAATTTATCTTTTGATTTAAATTTCTTCGTGACCTTGAGGCTTGTCAGGGAATATATTTTATTAAAATCCGCGCTGTTTTCTTGCATCGAGTCGACAATAATCAGCTCGGCCTTTCGTCTTAAAATGTTTAAATTGTGCAGTTTTCCAGGAGGCATGGAACCTAATAAATTTGCACGTCTTAGTAAATTCGCCGCGACAAGAAGCACACGGCACGAACGGCTTTCTTATATATGTCCTGTGAAGGAATTCCGTGTCCGCCATCGTCAGCCTCCCGGTCCTATTCAGCAACCGTTTCCTGGACCTATATTTTCTTCTTCTTCTTCTTATCCCAACTCTTTTCCTCTAAATGTATCTCGTAGTTGCAAAAATTTTTGGTGAATAAGAATTTATGGCGATGTACGTGCCGTGCAGTCCTAATCGCAAATTGTTTTTCATTGTTGCACGAACATACATCTACACGAAAATACAAAGCAAGGCAGGGACACACACCTCCACAAACATACAGTCTGGATCCTGGATACGGGATCCAAGATCCAGAGACCGGGAAACAGCACATATACAATTTTTGGGGTCGAGCAAAAGGAGAGCAAATTTCGTGGTTGTTTTGATCCTTGTTCCCCCTTCCAGGACGAAATTGCTAAGAAATGCGATGCTGCAATTTGAATGAAACGCTTTTCGGTGGCTGCATTATTTTTGTGCAACGAACCGCATCAGATGCTTAGGACGAGGGACGCCGCGGGGGCTGTAAATGTTTTCGATATTTAAGTGATACGTCTGCTGATTGGTGAAGTATTTGGCATGATATATCTGCGGTTTCTGGAAGATTGCTCTGTGCTAGTGTGAAATATGCAGGGATTGCTTAGCGTCAGACATGGGAAAATGGACAAGGAATGAACCTTGCGGGGGTACAATGTATTTTACGACGTCTTTATCCTGATAGCATGCACTGCTTGGAACTAATTCAACTTTTACGTGTCTGACCTTTTCCGAATATGAAGATTTAGCTGTGGCCGAGGAGGACGAGGGATATCGGACTTGAGGTCAGTGCGAAGAGAAATGGAGAATGCAAATTTGAATTTCATTGGAAGAAATATCCCACTCAAAATGCATTCGGTGCGATAGGGCTGGAGGAAAAGTAACAAGATTTATGGGAAGGTGAGGTGAGATGAACGGAAAGTTTCTACATTGGATTCTTGTTTTTGCAAAAGGATAAAGTAAACCATTCGAAAGTGGCTTCTTTTTGGACTGTAGAATATCTTTCATGGAAAACCAGAAGAAATGGTTATTTCAGTCACATCAGTTTTTATTACTTTACCTTAAGCGTAGTCAATTTGTTAGTTCTCTCCTTTGAGATGGATTTTCGAGTAAAAACAATTTGGATTAAGCAAATCTAGCAGATTATGGTAATCATTTATAGGTTAGGTATATGTACCTGTAAAATATCTGGGCCAATTTTAAAGAATCTGTGAAAACATCACATACCTACATAGATTTATAGAAGTTTCTTCTGAAGTATAAATATGTGAGGTATAGTCACCAACATTTATCCTAATTTGGTCTACCTTTTCTACCTCCAAATATACCCAGTGCCACATCAAATCAATGTCTGGAACTAAAAATACTTGCGTTATTTAAAAAAAAGAAAAAAGAAGATAAAAGGTATTATTATATATATGGTATACCTTGTAGTTAACATGATGTCTTATTAGACCCTTCGTTATGTCTAATGATGAATGATGATGCAAAAAAGTTTGAGGTTCTGCATCCGTTCCATTCAGAGAAATTAAATTTCAAATTCGAGGAAAAAATCCCAATACCATCCCCAGGCGGAAGCTTAACATCGTCCCGGGGACGATATAAGGGTTCATTGTTATGGATACCGTGTAATCGTCTGTAACACTTTTCGGTATTTTTATTTAACGATTTCGTTTTATTTTTAGATGCCAAAAAAAGGACTTGATGCCATGAAAAACACTTTTAGAGCTACAAAGGTTTATTTGGGCTGAGAAATGGTATCGCCTCCGAGGACGATGCTTGGAGCACTAGTTTAATTTTATAAATGTAACTAGTTTTTGTTTAAGTTCAGCTCACAAAATGTAACTACACTGATTATTAATGTTGATAGCAATTTCAAATAAAAATACAAATTTTTGATAATACTGCCTTTTTATTTCAGATATATCTATAAAAATATGTAAAATATATTATATAGAATTTAAGAAACGGAAAATTTAGTACATAGAATTTAAAGCGGGTTTTTTTCAAGAATATATCCTGAAAGCTATAACTCAAAATTGCAATTATTACCAGAAGTAAGATGAATTTTCTACTAGTGTGTTCTAGTAGGCGTGACGTTTTCCTCGAGACTAGTTTTTCAAAATAGGCGTTCAACATTTGTATTCAGAGCTGTCTCATCACAATTTTGAAATATTACTTTACATGTTTTCAGGTTTACTGTCCGCGATATATCATTGACTCTTGAAGCACTATATTAAATAATTACAGCCAGTGCTAGCACTGCTAGCCAAATTCCTCAAATTTTATGATCGTTAAACCTTCAAGCAAATAACAACCCTACCAAAAATCTTCTAAATTGCTACAAAAGTCAATTTCAGTCATGCTGTTTTCAAATATTCCAAATTTTGTTCATTAAAATGCACGACTTTCAAACATTTTCTTGGTATTAAAATGAAATAAATTGAAGCTTAAAGATTCGCTCAAAAGGTATTCCCCCGAAAGATTAGATGTAATTCTTGGAAAATTTATTACTTATTTATTTATTTACGTCTTTCATCAAGGAATAAAATCTCACAAAATCCGTGCAAATTGATATTTTTCTAGGAATTTTACCATGAAAATGGCAATTTTTCATGTAACAAAGAAAAATTATTTTTAATTAGCTTTCATTTAAAACGAGTGCAAACAGAACTAAGAAATGACAAACAAATTAACGTTTATATTTGAAATTTTCATGCAGAACCTATATATTGATTAAATTAAAAATATACCATATTTTCAGTTTAACCCTTTGATGACACACTCGGGTCTGACAAGGAGGGGGCACGACCTTGGGGAAACGGATTTGAATGAAATTTTGTCTAGTAGTAGTATTTCATGTCGGTATACTAGCCATAAAATATTTCCGTCCAATGCCCAGTAGTAGCGGAGAAAAACGCACCCAAAGTTCACCGTATACTAACTTATACATATATATATAATATGGCGGTTTTTGTACAAAAAAATGACAAAAAATTCGTTAGTGTCAATATTAATGATTTTTTTAGGCACAAAACCAGAAAAAATCTAGAATTCTCTTCAACCATTGGTGCATTAAATTACTGAAGTTTTGCGACAGGATTTCTTGAGGAAATTGACCGAGCTTTGGAAGCCAAAGACTATTCGTCTTAAAGAGAAGTTGACAATTCTTTGTAATATCTATATTCTTTGGTTAGAGACAAAAAATACACATTATACCACAAATTTCCGAACGATAAACACCCCCACATTTCTCCAGAAGCAAAGAGTTACTCCGGCGCGCGTTGAGGGATATGAGGTTGCTCATGAACTAGCTAGGGAAGGTTCATCATCTCGATTCAAAGGTTCTACACCCTTCTTCAGAATGAACTGGTCTTCGACCAATGCTGTGATAGAAGAATGGGTCAGGAATCAACAGTACATACACTAGGAAAATTTTCCATGGGCTAAGATATCACCTACATAAAATAGGTGTGTCCAATGAGTTGGAATGTTGCCTGTGTCTTGAAGGCGATGAAACTACATCACACATCGTGTGTGCATGTCCTGCTTTAGCACGGTTGAGAAGAAAGATATTCAGTCAAGAGTTTTTGGACTCGACTATTAAAGACTTTCTCGCGTTCCTTAGAGTAGCAGATCATCTTTTACTTTAGAAGGGTTTCGGCACAAAAGGCCTTTCGGTCGCATTGCCCACCATAGAGCCACCCCTAGCAATAAATAAAATAAATAAAAAAGTCCTATGAGCAAATAACCCGATAGAAACCGGCTTCTAGGGTGTTTTCATTTTGCATAAGTTCTAACTTGGGTAACCTCAGCGGGACGTTTTTTTTTTTTTTTCATTTCATTAAGAAGTTTTCAAATGTCAGTTGACTCGTGTTTCCTTTTCACAGCACAATTAATGGCAGTGCTCTCTTTTTACGTAACCCAACTAGTTTGAAATAAAAACAGACATTTCGATTTTAAAATCGACTTTATTGAATCAAAAAGTGACATCTGTAATTTGAAAATGATACTTTTTTAAGCTAAAAAGTATGATTTTGAAAGAATTAAACAGTGCAATTCACACCTAATTTCGCATCTTAAAGACAAACCCAACGATCCGACCGAAGAAGCCGTAATTCCGGTCATATTCATCTTGTTGCCGACCACATCACAAATCAATCAAGCAATTTCCGTTGCAATCATCCACCTTATCAGCGAGCCGGGCAACAATAAGACGTTGCTCTGAGGTGGCCGGGCATCATATGGTCATTTCCCGCATAATTGCGCCACAGTGAACCCAATTAGTTGCGGATCAATAAGCCATCAAAACGGAATCACGAGGAATTGACCAATTACGTGACGTAGACCGCCAGAAAAACAAAATCCTAATTAAATTTCCATCCGGTTCGCCGCGCTGAGCCGCTCTCACACTTTGTCCGCCAGAACTGAGCCGCGTGTCCGCGAGCAGGTCAGAAGAACACAATGCTGCGCTCCTTGTCGACGTATTCGGTCTTGTGTCTTGTCTTGTCGTGTCCTGTCTTCCTCCCGGAGGAGGCGGAGATTCGGGTGGCAGGAGCAATCGCCCAGGAGACCAAGAACGTGATTAAGTAGACACACATCTCGGCGGAGATAAAAACACTCGGGTTAGTAAATAAGCAGCCGTAAGCGAGGCGATAAATCACTCAAAAAAGAGTACAAAGCCCCGGCGGACTAGAGCGCAGTAAGACGCCCCAGAATTTGTCCTCACCCCATAAATTAGGGGTGATCTGGCAGCTTCATCATCCTTAGCAGTCATCCCTTAAGAACTCGTTCTTTCCGTGTAAAATACGAGAGACACAACAGAAAATCCTCGGAAGCCCGAAAGATATGCAAACACGACCGAGGCCTGATGTTCCTCCACAGCTTGTACCATCTGGAAGGAGTCCGCGGGAGCAGAAGGAGGACCGAAAGGATGGGGCCCTTACGGCCCAACCACCCGCCCGGCCAGACGCTGCTCAGTATTCCGCCCCCAGATCGGTTGTTGTATAATAGCCCTAGCTGGGCGGGTCCTTCACGTGCCACTCGAGTCACAGATTATTAAAAAAGGACTTAAGTAGCATCAAAATTGGGGCTCAACTTAGCGATCCATGGGATTCAATGTGGTGTAAATTTGGTCGCCCCCCGCTCCCGGCACGAAGGACCACTTTTCTCTGCTCGACCGTCACCCGCCGCCCCCTACGACCCTAGCTCCAGCAATTTTGAGGCTGCGACGGACCACACCACCGAAGGCCCTTCCTAGTCGCAAGGACTTCTGTCGTTCTGGGGGCTCTGTTTCGTCTATGTTGCGGCATCCCCGGGTGAGTTCTCTTGCCCCTTGGTGTATAATTTTGCGGATCATTTGAGACAAAACTAAATAATTGAGTGAATCCGGATCTAAGACGCTTTTCCCAGGGCGTCCGGGTGCGATGACTGGGTATCATTGGCTTTTGCCGCAGATTTATTTTACCAACAGACAGGCGGCCTCGCAGTCGCGCCCATAAGTGCCCCCACCCCTCCCAATTTGGTTGTCTGAGCAAGCGACAACCGTCTCCGGCTTTATTATTCCGAAAATTGGATTTAAATTGTGACCCCTGGCTGGTGTAAGACAGGAATAATTTCGTTAGTGCCAGGACGTTGATTTTAACCAATTTCCAGGAGCAATTAGTTTCCGAGGACGGATGTAGCACTTTATGGCCGCCCACTTGGGCCACCCCATCCCCATTGCCGCCCGCGGCTCGGCCCAGAAATAAACGTAAAATTTAATGCCCTTTAAGATGTCGCTTAAGACTACTCGAGCCTACGCCTGTCCTCCAGCAACCTTAAGAATTTATGGGGATTGCGTTAAGGAGAAGAATTACGGCAGGACATTTCGAGACGGATACCACCGGGCTTAAGTGAAATGTTATCAAGTCCTTGGGTTTTGTCGTCCTCCCCCCAAAAGTTATTTACGGGTTTAATGGTATTTCACCTGGCTGCATACGGATAATTTCCGGAACGGTCGACTAGGTGATTTTTCAAAATAAACACAATTTTCACAGGGTTTTGAAAAGATTCTTCTGCTCCAAAAAGGCTACACAATTTCTCTTTGCCAAAATGATGGAGATTTATCCGTTTCTACAGATTTTATATTGCAAATCTCTGCTAAACTTTTAACACATAAAAATCTTTTAGAAATCTACCTTTTTGGTGAGTTTAAACTACGACACAGAATAAAATACGTAATGCAAATTTTAAAGAATGATGTAGAAATTAAAAGTGATTATTGCAAATGGCAAAGAAATTAAAAAATATTATCAAATATTGTTTTTGTAAAAACATATATAGGAGTAGTAAATTTGTGTCGATTTTATATGATTTTTGAATAGAAACATCTGACGATATGAACTTTACAATATTTCTTTTGAAATCATCAACGAAAAATATTTGCAATAGACTGCCTTGTAAATTTTACATTGTCACGTTATGCATTTTCTTTGAGCATTGATGATTTCGACAATATGTGTTTACTTGGTTACGTAATTTCGTCATTCTCTTTCGTGAAGTGACAGTGAACAGTTCAACTCATCTGAGTGCTCCTATAAAAGAGGGTCTTTTTACAAAAATATCATTCCGGATTTGAACCAGAATTTAGTTATCAAAAATATGAATGGTTTACATTTTCAAGTTCAACAACTTTTAATTTAATCAAATGTTTGCCTGAAATTAATTACAGAAGACTTTTGTATAAACCTTATTTTTATTAATCTAACATCCACAATAATAAATAATACAATAGAAGTGTATAAAATTAAATAAATATTCATTCATGAAGAAGACGTCTTTATAACCAGTAATAAAATAGAAGTAATTGGTTTTGATGTACATTTTCAATCTTTTGAAATAGGTAAAGCTTTACCTTATGTGTCTATAAAAAAAAATTCTGAGTTTACTAGTCCTTAGCTAACAATGGAAAATGTTACATAAGAAATAAAAATAAATAATTTGGATTGAGAAAAAGAAAGCAGATATGTATGTGCAGATAAATAAAAAAAAAAACAAATTTTCCGTTTTATTAGTCCTAATTAAAAATTTAAAAAAATTATCATTATTCAGAAAATTAATGCTTAAATTAAGCGCACAAATTACATTGATTCCAGCCAGGCAAAGAGAGTTTTTATACTAAAGAATCTTTATGCTTAAAGTAAGCTAAAATTACTCAGTATTTCAATATTTTAGCTTAAGTTAAGCATAAAGATCGTTTAGCATAAGAACTTTCTTTGCCTGGCTGAAATCATTATAGTGTGTGTGCTTAATTTAAGCATTTATGTTTTGCGTATGGTTATATATATGTATATATCTACAAGAGGTAAATTTTACATTCGAAAGCATATAAAATATTAACCGACATATGTTAATTTCATATTGTCGGCAGTATAAAATTACAAGTAAAATATGTAAAATTTTGATATTGCTTTCGGTATACATTTATGTTCCAACTCGATGATTTCATTCTTCAGATAATGTAAAATTCACAATTTTAGCTTTAAATTTATATTTTGACGATATACGCATTTTATATCGCTAACGATAAAACTTTGCTTGTACAATTACACATCTGCGTTACATTTTACAATGTAAAATCGACAAGAAACGCGAATGGCACCTTTTTATATAGGTGAAACATTTGAAATCAATCGCATTTTGTAGCATTTCGCTTTGTTTTTTCTCTCTGAGTGTAGGTATCAACTGTCCTGAAGAAAGAGTGGTGGGCTCTAGGAGTCATTTTTAGAAATAGGTAGGTCAATATTCGAAATAGTGATTATCGCAGGACGAAAATAATGATTCATCAGAACTTTTGATATTAATCTTCACTTGATTTCTATAAACTAAACATGTTTCTCAAGTTTAATATTTATTTCCTAAAATTGCATTCGTGACTGGACTATTGATCGTAACGTAGATGCGAAAAAATAATATTTATCTTGGAATTTTGTTTATAGTAGCTTAATTAATCAGCAGAGCAACGAAAGTTTTTTTTTATATAATTAAACATATTTTTATATGTATAATTAAACTAGTTCAACAAAAAGTCAATAGTTCTCAAGTTATTCAGTATCAAATAAAGGTCCTTCAATTCAATTTCAGACTTCTCTTCCCTAGTTAATGTAAAACCCAAAAACAAAAGATTTTATTAAACTAAAAAACTGTTGCTATTGTTAAGCATCCAAATTATGTTCTTTTCTCGTTTTAAACAAAAGTGGCGCCCACTTTAAATTGCTAATATGGTTTTTAATAAACATTTCTTTCATTTAAGGTGCCCAAAAAAAGATGATATTTTCAAAATACAATGCAAAAAAAAAAACCGTTACGCTTAGCGATAGCCGCTACGATTACTTGTGAATATGTCGCGAACAATATTTTTTACAGCTATTTATGAAGTTTCGGAATATTTATTATTTTTTCGTTTTTTTTTAGGGTTCCGTAGCCAAATGGCAAAAAACGGAACCCTTATGGATTCGTCATGTCTGTCTGTCTGTCCGTCCGTATGTCACAGCCACTTTTTTCCGAAACTATAAGAACTATACTGTTGAAACTTGGTAAGTAGATGTATTCTGTGAACCGCATTAAGATTTTCACACAAAAATAGAAAAAAAATAATAAATTTTTGGGGGTTCCCCATACTTAGAACTGAAACTCAAAAAATTTTTTTCATCAAACCCATATGTGTGGGGTATCTATGGATAGGTCTTCAAAAATGATATTGAGGTTTCTAATATCATTTTTTTTCTAAACTGAATAGTTTGCGCGAGATACACTTCCAAAGTGGTAAAATGTGTGCCCCCCCCCCCCCCCCCCCCCCCCCCTGTAACTTCTAAAATAAGAGAATGATAAAACTAAAAAAAATATATGATGTACATTACCATGCAAACTTCCACCGAAAATTGGTTTGAACGAGATCTAGTGCGTAGTTTTTTTTTAATACGTCATAAATCGTAAACCGCAATTTACCTTTCATTCAATCAACTCAAATATAAAAATAAAAATAAAACATTTAATTTCATAAACATAACCGTGAACCATTATTTTCTAATAATAACAAGAACTTTTATATTATGTTACTTGCTGCTACGGAACCCTTCATGGGCGAGTCCGACTCGCACTTGGCCGCTTTTTTATGCAATCAGTGGAACTTCAACAATTTATAATAGCAAAATTGTTCAATAGTTTGGTTTTATTGTCAATATTTTCAAGTCACTTCACTACTAATTTGCTATCATTGCCTATGTATTAGAACACAAGAGCACTAATACCAAAATTAATAGGTATTACTTTAATAAAAAAAAAAAATTTTGCAAAAATTTAAAGCAATCGTAGTATTTAATTTCGTAAATTTTTCCTAATGAATAGTTACGAATATGAAATTAAAATTAAAGATCGAAACAGAGTACATATTATTTATATCAATATATAATATAATATATATTAATAGGTTAGTACCACTTAATTTGTATATGTTGTCAGATCAACTCGAACAATTAGGCTATTAGGTGTCAAATTAAAATGGGCTTTCCCATGTTTTTAGTATTTTGAAAAATAAAAATGTCTACCCATGCAAAGGGGAATAAGCGCAATTAAAATTTTTTCCGTGTACTAATACTAAATATATATATAATATAATTTTATATCAAGGTCAAAGATCCATTGTTTGTTGCTGATCCGATCATACACTTAAATTTTTTAAAGTTTATTTATGTGAACTGATCGAAAGGTTCTTGGTATGCGTCTTAAAGAAATTTTTTCAAATAAACTGCACTGTGTGGTGAAAAAATAATGTGAACATACGTATTCATAAATTAGTGTAGTAAAAACATGAAATGTAAATATGTCATTTCCATAGCTCGTTTGATTCGAAAGACCCGAAATTACAAAGCACCAGAGTCTATATAACATCTTAGGACTCAAGAAAACCGCATCTCCGCGGTAATTGGAACATTTTTAAAGTAAAACGAAGTTAATTACCACTAGCCTTCCCAACGAGATTAGTTTGCTTGTTCCGTTAGTCGTTGCACATGATTTTCTAATTTCCTTCATCCATTCAGAAGCACTCCACCAAGGCATTCAAAGGCATTAAAACAATTAAAACCGAAACACATATAATTTCGCCAACTGCAATGAAGTCGTTTTACATTCTTCCCACGGTAACCTAAATCCCGGGTGAGTCCTTTATGCTCATGAGCTGTATAATCCAGAAAACTTCCTTCTCCTCTTCGTTATCCTCCAAGTAGACGTCTCTTTTATTTTGGGAATGAAAAAGAAAAAAAAAAGAAAACCACCACCCCAAAAGGAGGAAATCGTTTTCCTTGCCAGTCCAACCGAAAGGACCCAGTGAATAGCTCTGCTGCATGACATCACAAGAGGACTTGCTTAAGTTCTCCTATTACATATCAAAAGTGGCGGATAAAAGAAATATGAACTATATATAGTACATAGAGAAATGGCCCCTTCCCGACCAACGAATGAAAAATACTTTGATAAAGGTGCATGTGACATACACCACCTCCCGAAAATTATGTCCTATGGCTGCATACGAAAATTGTCCACCCTTCTTATACTATAGAATTTACCCTGGGGCGGTGAACAAAGGGAGCCGCCCACTCTCCACCTAAAGCCCCTCTTAACTGCCTCCTAAAAACTAAAGCGTAAAATTTTAATCAAAATTGTTAACGAGAAAAGTTTAAATTTTCCCTTGATTATTGCTTGTCGTCTTTGGATGGTTAGCTCCACAGCGAAGTACTTCTTCCCGGAGTCATCCAGCTCCAGATGCAGTACGACTGCATTACTTACTGCTCTGCGGGGCACTGGAACGGAATGGGTCGGGCCACGGTGGCGCTGCAGTTTCAGCTGCAAGGTCTTCCCGAAGAAAAGGGACTCCTTCATAGTTTGCACTAACTATTAACCGTTTTTCACCGCCCCTGTCCGCCCGCACAGCACACTTTTTCACTTCTGCTCCTAGCGAAAACTATTTCATGTTTCTGCCCGCCCCGCTTGCTCCGTTCGCCCCGTGCGGCGGTCGTCAGGTTCCCGCGGCAGCATCTGGATTTTTTTGTCCCACGCCAGAAGACATGCCTGTGGGATGTCGGAAAACTCTTAATAACTAAAATGGAAAATTGAATCGCGTTCCGGAGTCCTGCGGTCAGATTTTATATGCCTCGAAAAGCGTTATGTGAGAGATAAACTTTCGTTAAATGTTTTATTGCCGCCCCACACGCTCCAAGTCCGCCATCATCGCCGCCGCCACTGCCGCCCATCGTGTCCTCCCTCCGCCAAACTAGAGTCCTCCGGGACCGCCTCTGTTCTCCAGATGAGATCCTGGCGACGGACGGGCGGCAACGGGCGGCCGGCAGCGCCCCATTCAAGTTGCGGCGAAGGACTTTTTCTTGCATTCAACATAGAGAAATTCAAATTGCTTGAGAACTTTTAATTCTGTTCGCTGCAGGATTATTTTAATGTTTCAAAAAGTTTTCAGAAGCGGGATAGAGGTGGACGACGACGATGTCGACAACGACGACGATAACGATGAAGTTTTGGATTAATAGCACTGCGTGAGTTCGCAGGATTAAGTGGAATTGCCCCGGGGGAACATAGGGAGCACGTGTTCTCCCCCCACACCCCCTCCGGCAAGTTGGTAAAATTTATTTTCGAGAATAATTTCGTGGGAAGACAATTTACGCCGTTAAGGTGCAGAAATGTGTTTAAGTGGAGTTTTTCATACTCTTCTAAAAGTCTTTTGTTTACCAGTTACGTGCTAAAAAGATCGAGATCTTAACACGAGCTGGTTTCACTATATATTCAGCTTGACAACAAATACACCATCCGGCCAAAAAGGTGTTAAGAATTACGTTAAGACTGTCGTCAACTTGTAGTCAGAACTTTTAACGAGCAGGTTTTCTTTGGAAACAAAAAAAGTTTAATTCATGATATCACATTTCGGAATTTTTGTTTTGCTTATTAATCTGACTGAAGGTGAATAGGATCTGCTATCAAGATAAATAAATTGAACTATCGTGTTGTTCGTGTCTGCTTTCTAAAAAAAAATCTATATAATTAGTTTTTACTGCAAAGAACCAATAGATTACATAATGATATAAAGATTTAGATTTAGAAATCGAATCTAAGTAATTCCTTGAGTAATGACGTAAATGCTTCTCTTTGTCAACACAAATTTAAAAATTCATAAACGTTATTAAATTTAAGAATGCAGTTGGTGAAAGGCTCACACGACCCAATAGCTAGTTCTGAGAAACTCTTCATATAAAAGAGTTCTCGACCTTAATAGCCGTAAAGGAGTATAAATATAGAGACTACTCAAAAGCTCAGGTGGTACAAACACTAAGAGATGTCTAATGAACATACCTTGATGCCTTTGTCTCCTAGCTTTAAGAGATTCAAGATTTAAACAAAGACATATACTATTAATTTAAGCTTAAAAAAACCTGTTTAAACTTTTTTTAACCCTTTTAATGCGGTTTATATGAATTTTCTTTAGGTTAGGGTTCCAAACAACCGATGCACATTTAATGAATTAAAAAATAAAGACGCCAGCGATCGCCACTTAACCGATTTTTTAAATTGAATTACATTCAAAAATCGTACGATTGTATAGAATTTTTAGTTTGTTTTCTTACATTTATATTCTCCTAAAAGTGTGCTATTTTCCTTGTGATTGAAAACTGTGCCTTTTTGCAGGAGATCTGAATATTTACACAAAAACCTGTCAAGTGCGAGTTCAACTCGCGCGCAGAGGGTTCCGTACCATATTTTCTAGAATTTCCAGAAATCTATTACATCTAGAACTTTCGTCATAATTTTCCTATAAACTTGAAGTAAGTCGTTATATTCCCTGGTTCTTTTTAATTTTAAGTTTAATCATTTCAGAAATAAGGGGATAAAACTCTATTTTCACATATATTTCAGAATATCTTTTTAAATATGCAATATAAAATCATGAATTTTTAGTATTCCACATAAAAAGCCCTTTCAAATGATATCCAACATGATATATGAAATTAAAAAAACAATGTCGAGTACCTAATTATTATTATTTTTTTTTTAGAATTTAGCAATTTTATTTAAAGTTGAGCTTTGCATAAATTGTCATCCACTTTAACAAACCATTTATAAATCTGACAAGTAGAACTACCAGCCCCTCAGACTAAAAAACTGATAAATGAAAATTATAACAAATTATCAAATCTTTAAAGATCCAGTAATTTTGTGTTGAAGTGAGATCCAGATCTCAAAATCTATTTGGATCTTTTAGCTCAGATCCGAACTTCGTTTAATCAATAAGATTAAAATTCTATTATTTTAATAACAATTCCTGAAAGTATTAAGGTTGAAAAGTGCCAATTTAAGAATAAAACTGTTAGAAGGCAGCTACTCGTCATCACCGATTTCGCTCAAATTTATAGCACATGTAGGGCTTGGCTACAAATGAAAGTACCCGAAGTGGTACCTCCAGATGGCAAAGCGTTTACAAAATAATAGTATACAAAAATGTTCACGCTGCTCTAAATCCCATTCATTGTAGCACTTTCGCAAAGAGGCGGCTGGTGTAGTGGTTAACACTTGGGCTTGTGATTCAGTGGTCACGGGTTCGAATTGTCTTGTTATACATAGATGATGTTTTTAAATCAATCGCAATAAAGAGTTTGCTTCAATATTTTGGATATCTTTTGAGAAGGTTTCTGAAATTCGAACTTACTATAATTTATTTAAATAAATAGTAATAATTTTATCCTTTTTTGCATTATACTTTTCCATTCGTAGTGGTTATTTTTGCGTCCGAATTGCAGTAACTCTTAAATTAAAGAATGTTTAGAAATGTTTTATGTGACACGGACTCACGCACTGGTATAATTTTTACAAACAATAATAATTAACCTGTCAAAAATTCGTAGTAAATATATGCTTTATTTGTAGCTTAGGTCGCTATAAGCTTTGTTATGTTGTTATTTATGTATTATTTTTATTTTATATTCTACCTTGTTTTATTTAGTTTGCTTTATTGTTGTTACTGTGATACCATCTTGTTATACTATACTATAATTTATTGTATTACGAATGTTTACCCGTGGATTAGAATAAATATAAAGATGTAAATGACAAATTCGAAAAAAACTATTAAATATAGGTATTTTATTGTCTTCCGAACTATTTCTTTTCTTCTCATTATTTTTATAAATTGGAAAAATTTTTTTTTGCTGGGCTAACCTACATTATACAGAACAGTGCTTCCATATTATATTTTTTTTTTTTGATCAGGGTAGACGTGTGCTATTTCCTGATATCTCATAAAAACAATTCCCTTTGCCCATTCGTGCTACCCAAAAACCTTTAAAATCCCGAATGAAAGAGGATCACTCTTTATACCCCTGCTCCGTTAATCTTCACCACAAATACTATGCTGGGGTCTGTTCCCGGGGGGGATGTGGAGTATAGACGAATTTATGCCTTCTTTTCCCTCGTCTGCCGTGGTGGGGACGTCAAATTGTTTTCAACTCTATACAGAGCCCGTTCAGTACTGTCTACTCCATTGCTGTAATACTTGGTAATTTTCCGGGAATTACACACATCACGGATGAATCTATTGACCATTATCCCGTCAAAGAGGAATATCTCTCGCCGCCACAATTTCGGCATTCATTTTGTTTCGGAGAGTATACATATAGTAGGTATGTTTTACTCGTACACTGGCGGAATGACGTAACCTCGAAATGTTTATCCGCGACCTCTTTGTTTGCTACTTGCCCACAATGAAAAATATCATCATATTCGAACAATGCTCGTAGGTCAAAGAGGTGCGTGGTATGTGGTAAGTGCTCGCCGGCAACACCAAAATCCACTACCACCACCATTTCCATCGTGTAATTAATCCCTTCTTTTAAGGGCGCTTCTGGTATATATCAATTCTCATGAAACCTACCTCTACCTGTTCAGGTGACTGCTGTTAACGAGAACACGTGTGGGCAATCACGTTGCATTTGGTATCGATAATGTGGGAAAAGGAATGAATGCTTCTTGCAATAGAAAATAGCTTGAGTGTGGGGGAATGTGGATGGACAAATGTAGATTCTGGAAGGTATCCTGGCTGCCATCCGAGCTTGATTGGTAAGGGATCTTCAAATTAGATAACTTCGGACACAAATTGTTAGTCTATATCCTGGACTATAGTTTTCGATTTCCTCCCGGTGTGTGGTGACCATATGTATATGTTTACCTCCTGTGTCGGTGACGTCCTTCACCCTAATAAAATAAAATAAATTGTGCAAGAGATAAAGCTTATCGCCAGCTTAAGCTACTTGCAAATGTTGCCCAATTACAAGTTTGGCCCAGGCCGACGGATGAGTGCCAATGGTGTAGACCGAGCCGTCGTCGTCGTCGTCCCATCAAAACCTTCCCATGTCAGGGTCCCACCGAGAGACCCCAAGAATATGGGGCATCCTGGCAAACTATAGTTGCTACTAATTTGCGTACATCTTATCGCAATCTAAAGATTGTGCATCCCTTCATGTAAATGGCTCATTACCGACAGTGGCAGAACCCTTCCATTAATTAACTAAAGGAGTTCGGGAGGGTGCAGAAGGCGGCAGCAGTTAACATGTAGCCTTTCTGGCTTGTGCCTTTAGGACCCCCCCCATCCCCCGTCCGACCCACCCCTTTGGTGGTCGGGTATGTGGAATCCTCGAGAGGATATACGGTGGTAAGTTCCAGTCGTTTTGCTTAATAGCTGGGGTCGCTGATGCCCACCGAAGGTGGCAAAGGATAAAGGGCGGTCTAATTGAATTACAGGGACTGGCTCTCTCCAGAGCCCTTTAGTCTAATTAAGTTCTAGTTCTCCTCACTTAAGGAGGACGAAAGTTGTGTTTTCCAAATCAATTTCCACAAAGTTTTTACCCTCCTATATATAGAAAATTCCTTTTTTCCACTTTCCCACCCCGGTCGTAACAGAGTCCTCTGGCGGCGCTTATTAACTGCAAAATTTCCAACTTAGGTCCTACTAATTCCCGGGTCGGAGGTATACAAATCCTGACCAAGCATTAAATTTGTGCTGCGAACTTGCACACGTAATTTAACGAGTGTGCTGCAGCAAGCGCTCTCTCATCAATTCCATAATATTTTTTTTTTTGTTTATTTTGGAAAGCACCCTTAAAAAAAAAAAGGTTTGTTTACCCTCAGGAACGTGGGCTGAATGGGGCGCACCCGCATTTATTCATAAAAGTCCTGGACCTGCATTTATGCATGCTCGCGACGACGGTGGTAAAGCTACGCTTTTACACTACACGCCCCGAAGTAGTGCAGCTTTATTGATTGCAATCCTATAGAGTCTCCGAGGCGAAATTTTTAGCTGTGAAAAATGAATTTAATATAAAAGCAATCGATAGTTCAGCGGTTGTTAATTTTTCTCCTTGCCTCTCTCTCTGTTCACCCTCGAAAGGCCCTTTTTTCAGTCATCTTCCCGGCAAACGATGAAAATGAGCAGCGCTTGTTTTTTGCTGTGACCAACATTTTTGCGCTTTTCCTACACTTTACTCTCATGTTGTTTTTGTTCGATAACTTTTAAATAAATTTTGTGTAACTCTCCCTTTAGGGGCTATACAACGCTTCCGGGGCTTTTTTCAGGCAGAAAAATATTTGCCATTCTGGTCAATAAATAAAGTCCTTTCGGGTCCGCGCTAGGGCGGGGACGTGCACCTGCCTCAACACTGCTTTTGGGGATTATATTAAATTATCTGTCCATCGTAATTTACTATTTCGCGATATTTACGTGTATTTTTCCGAGTAAAATGTTTTTTAAAAGGTTTTTCCAATTTGCAGAACAAATTTTTTGGTTTATATATTTTTTACTTTTTTTTGTCATCTCTGTGATTTTTTCTTCACATAACACAAAAGTAAGTACTGGGGAGGAAAAAAAAAATTGTGTGTGTTCTCGACAGGTTCAAATTACTTTTACTTCAGCAATGTGGGCGCTCAAATTTATTTGCTGATTTGATCGATTACTTCGTGCTTTGCTTTGCCGTAACAACGTTTTGTTGATACTGATATTTTGATGGAAGATTATTACAATAATAATTCGGAGAATTAGTTAACATAACGTAATTGAGCTATTTCATCAAAAATCTGATAAGTTGTTAATGCACGTTTCATATATTTTTCTGCGTAATTCCACACCTTTCGAAGTTATATAACAAACATTACCTATTATCATTTATATGGAAAAAAAATCCCATTATTCACCTATATCCTAATAACTGATAACACTTTCAATCTTTTCAAATATCAATATGATGGAAAGAGACAAATAAATTGCATCACGAGATTTACGAGTATTGATTAGTTGTTCCCTTCTCATCATTGTTGCGTAAACTGTCGAAGAAAATGAACGTTAACGAGAAAATACGTGTAAATGTTGTACCCAAATGGCTGGAGAATCCGTCACTTACATACAAATATTTATCAAACTTAATCTTGCATTACTTCCATGCCTCCAATATTATTCAATGAAGATTGGAGATATCCCGGTTTCCCAGAAGACCATAAAATTAGAAAAATTTAGTAATGATTTGGTAGGCTATTTGCCAATTTGGCAAGAGATCAACTCCTTTCTTCACAAATAAAACAATAAATACAAACATTTAAATTACAGAGTGCTTGCAGAAATGGAAAGACTCATTTAGAAGCGGCGAATTGCACCAATGAAATAATAAGGTGGTATGAATAAAATAAAATACAATTCGTATCTAAAGCTTTGAACCCTCCTAATGTTCCTGAGCTTTGTCCTGTCGAAAAAATATGAAAAATAAAAATATGAAAATATTCAAAATATATTGGCGAAAAGTATCAAAAGATGTACCAAATTCACTTA
This sequence comes from Dysmachus trigonus, assembly GCA_949715965.1. Classification (NCBI taxonomy): domain Eukaryota; kingdom Metazoa; phylum Arthropoda; class Insecta; order Diptera; family Asilidae; genus Dysmachus; species Dysmachus trigonus. Next base: position 90,186,113 of record OX454320.1, read on the forward strand.
TCTATATCTTATCTTATCTGATGAAATATCATCGAAAGTGCGGTAATTCGGTCGCCAAAAGAATATTCCATCATTAAGAAAATTTTAAATATAAATTTACTGTCTTTCAGAAATTAATAAAAAAAAATATTAATTAAAATTAAAAGCATTTTCACTCAAAAAATAAGAGATTTTTTTCAAATTTTTTATTTATTTATTTTTATTTATTTATTCAACTTCATCAAGTACTGATTACTACAGAATATGATTACAATCCAGAATAAAAGGCGAAAGTAACCTTAACTAAGCCGATTCCTTATTTGTTTTTTAGAAAGATTAAAGTCTATATTAGAATAGTTCCGATTAAAGAGATGTGACATTGACGAAGTCGGTTCATGCATACCGTAATTCGTGCTATGATGTGCTACATGGAAGAAGTTGTGATTCCTCAAAGAGTGGGAAGGAACAGAGACCTTAAACATATCAAGCAATTCAGAATTTATTGTGCCCTGTATGCAGTCAAAAGCCAAGACAGTTCTGGAGACATCACGCCTAACCTCGAGGGAAAGGAGAGGAAATAGCTTTAGCCTGTCAGCGTATGGCGGAAGAGCAAAAGGATCAATCCAGTTAAGACCTCGAAGAGCGAAGCGTATAAATCTTCGGTGGACGGTCTCAACACGATCAATGTGGACGGTGTAAAAAGGGGACCAGACAGGGCTAACATACTCAAGGATGGGGCGAACGAAGGTACAATAAAGAACCTTTGTTATATGCGGATCATTGAATTCCTTTGACCATCTCTTGACAAATCCCAAAGTAGCATGGGCCTTAGCGACAATAGCGTTAATATGATCGTCAAATGACATAACAGTATTAAGTACAACCCCCAAATCTTTGGCTTTGTCAAGACGAGATAATGAGCTACCAGCTAAACTATATAAAAAAAGAAGAGGGCTCTTTTTACAAGCAAACGTCATTGTGGTGCACTTCCCTATGTTAAGAGGGAGGCAGTTAATAGAAGTTATCTAAATCAGAGTTTAAAATTTCACAATCCCTTTCACCAGAAATCAGGTGAAATATTTTGGCATCGTCAGCATAACATAGGATCTTAGAGTTATTTAAGATCAAAGATACATCATTGATGTAAATTATAAATAGAAGAGGACCCAGATGGCTACCCTGAGGGACACCAGAAGTGGTATTTATTACGTCAGATAAAGCTCCGCGAAATTTAACTCGCTGCGTACGATCGGACAAGTAAGAACTTAGCCAATTCACAAAACTAGAGGGGAAGCCCAGAACAAATAACTTATAAATTCAATGTCCTTATAAATTCTTGCTACTAATCGGGCTGTTGTTAATTTTTCAGTTATTTTCTGCTTTTCTTAATTATATTCGAATTTTCTGCATATATATATAAAATTTAATTTTTTTTAAAGAGTCTTTACCTACAGAAAAAAATTATTTTTAGGTATTTGAAAACCAGACCCAACCGACTCATTCAATTTCTAATAAATATATTTTGAAAGTTATCTGAAAACAAAATATAAATTAAAATTAAAAATATAAGTGGATTATAAATACTAAAACAATTTTTTTATATTTGATTTAAATTTCTAAGATACAAATATACAATTTCATAAATTTGAAATAATTAGCAAATTTTAAAAGTCCACCGATAAATCAAAAATTAAATATCTTCTGGTACAAGTAGAACCAAAAGTATCAGATTCTTCAAAATAATATCCTGTTTGATAAGTTTTAATATCAAATATGCAAAGAAAAACAACATGTTTAAAATCCACTCCATCTTTCACAGAAATCCCTTCTTCACTTTGCCCTTCATCCATTCTGCACAGAATTCCCTGTAAATGACGTGACACCCGTTTAAAACTTCATTATGACCATGTTAAACAAACCACACAAGTGGGAAGCAACAAGAAAAATAAAATAAGGCAAAAAGATAAATTGGGAAAAAAAGATAAACGCCAGCAAAATTTTTCACCCTCAATAAATCTGGCCTTCATCAATTATTTACAATTTTCTTGTGTACACCCAGCTCTTAGCTACGAAGAGATTTTTCGGTTGAAAATTTTCTGATTATGTGATACATATCTTTTACAAGCGAAACGGGATGGAAAAAGTTTGTTTATTATGAAAAACAGAAGAAAACACGCTGGAAAAATAACCACTTGATATCCGGACCGGATGGGACGCTTCGTCATCTATTATATATACCTAGGTATATTAATATAATATATAACATTTGTCTTCTTAACATAATCTACTGTCAAGAAAAGTTAGAGAGACACTAAAGCTTATTTGAATATTTGAATCTGAAGTGTAGAGATCGCAATATTTATAAATATTATATTATTATTAAAATTAAAACATTGAAGGGATTAAAAAAATATTTAAAATTATAAAAATTATATAAAAAGAAAAATTACAGCAAAACAATATTGTAATACACATTTAAACAATGCTTACATTTTCACTTTATATTAATCCTAGTATAGTTGTGGCTTAGTTGGTGACCCATTTTTCAATTTCTTATTATTTACTTATTAAATTATTACTGCCAAACGCGAATTATTTTTTGATGATTATCAAACAAATTATTTTTTGCTGCAAATCGCCCAAAATTACTAGTTAGAAAATTCCTCAAATTTGAATGTTATAAAACATAAGTGTCCCCCATATATGTTGCATATCTGTATCTTATTGTCTGTGTTATTATCTAAAGTAGCATACCCTTTTTCCGATTGGATAGCTCGTTATTTTTGTTTTTGATTTTTTAACTTCAAATTTTAACAAAAAATCGATATTGACAAAAATTGTACAAGAAAATATTTTATATTTGAAATAATACTTCATAATTGGCGGTAGGGTAAGTTAGAACGTTGAAACATAGGAGTATAACGAAAAGTGAAACACAATAGATAAGCTAAGCTAAGCTTACATGGAAAACTTTAAAAGCGTTTTTCTCGACACAACGTTTTTTGGCCTTACATTGCCCAATTCACGAAAACTACTCAACCGATTCTCTTGAAATTTTAACCACATATTCCTAGCATGTATGGGTTCGTTCCTGAATACAATCATATGAAAATTAATAATTACTTCTTTTTTTTTACTACAAAAATCACTGAAAATAAAACCCTTTTTCTTCTTTTTTGAAAAAAAAGGCCGCGCTTTAGCATAAAAATTAATAATTGTAGTTCAGACCGAACTCATAGTTATTCTTCATCTTATAACCTTTTATTTTTATGTTTCAAATGATTTGTTGCAGAGAAATTGATAACGTAAGTCACCTGCCTACTTTTTTAAAGAGTTACCTTTGTCTACCATTTTTGCATATAAATATTGAGTAAGCGAGACAATTTCCACAAGTAAAAACGAAACATGACATTTGCTTCACTGTAAAAACTAATTGGTTCGCGTTACATATTGAATTGACAGTTGGGAATACATCTGAAAAACTATTTTCGAACCAGCCGCTATAAGTGTAAATGGTGGTTCCTACAACTTTATCACTACATTTATTTGGCTTTGAATAAAATCAAAATATTTCCTACTCTGTCATCTAGAGCGGAGCTGTATCGTATACATTTTCTTTCCTCGAACGCCTGAAACAGCAGATTGAACGCTCCATCTTTATATGATTAGTGGTTATGATGTACAAAGCGATAGCCATGAGCCACAACTTTATATGTAGCACCAATTAAATAGTTGCGGATGAAATGCCATATTTATTGGCTAAAATTACTGATTTTACATTTTGGAACGTCAATTTGTACCCTTTTTAAGTCACGGAATATCAGTAATTAAATTTTTTTTAGTTTGGGTTAATAAACATTTATACTTTATAAATACTTAATATTCATGGGGCGCCTTTTTTTTTCCGAAGTATCTAGCATTTATTTACAAAACAAAAAATATATAATTTTACAAAAAAGTAAAGTACTTTTTAAAATCGTACTTTTTAAATCGAAAAAAACACAATTTAAAAAAAAAAATTTAGAACAAAATATGTAACATTAATTGAAAAACTTCCTTTTGAGTATTATAATATATATGTATTAAAGAACATAAAAAAAAATTTGTTGGTGACTTTTTATTCTTCATATCGGCGGTAGCGGGCACATTCCAAAAGTCACGTTTTAAACAGTGAGACACTTTTTGAGCTTCCTAAAAAAATCAAGTCAAAATTCATAATGGATTACGTTCCTTGGACATTTTTCTAGGATATAGGATATATAGGATATACTTAAAAAATTATTAAAAACATTTTTTTTTTCGTTACTTTATTCAAAATTTCCAAAAAGTGTTGAAAAATCTACTTTTTCTTGGGATGAAATACGCCTGTAAAAAATGTGGATGTCTATATATATAAGTTTTTAGAGGTATATCCCCTAATATTTTGTATAACAAATTGATTGGTTTTTGGTTTTTTGAAATCGGATGATTTGAGCTTGAGAAAAGTATTTCATGAGTTCAAAAAATTTTGCTTCGAGAAAAACGCGTTTAAAGTTTTTTTTTTTTTGAGTTATGTTTTTCGAGTGTATGTAGGTATGTATGTCTTTGTTACGTTTTGTAGCCTAAACGGCTTGATGGATTTTAGCTTGAGAGGCGTCGTTAGATTAGTTTTAATTGTAAGAGTAACACTGAGTATATCAAAATTATGAAAATTAAAATGGCCGATTTTTGGCGCCATATTATATCTTCAAAAAAAATTTTTTTTTTTTTCTCAAAACATCGAGTTGGGTTTCAAAATAAAGGGTTTCATAAATAGCATGCAAAAATATATTCAACTTGTATGTTTACATGGAATTTGGAATGAAAAATGCTAAAATAAAATATTATTGAAAAAAACAAAAAACCGGACTACGGGAAAAATTGTAAAATTAAGATTTTCAAACTTACTTAATAAATGAACTGAAAAGATAGAAATAAAAATTTGAGTTTTGAATTTGAGTGATCAGTGTTCACAAACACAGTCGGAATGCAACAACTTCCACCGTCGTCGGCAAGCATTCCGCGAAATGCGTTGCACAGAACAGCTCATATCTCTGCCAATTTATAATATTTTTTAAAATATTTAATGTACTTATATTCATTAATTTATATTGTTATGGTGATAATAAAAAAAAATTCTTTTAATATGATACTACTACCCTTTAAACCAGCAATCTAAAATATAACTTAAATTGAGTTCAAGGACCGGAATAAAAAATTCCAACACAAAAATATCCAACCACATTTCAGGCGCAAACCGTCATCCTTGCAATCAATCTGTTTAATTTAATGCGATTTTCTTTCAAACTTGTCTTGACATTGATTAACACCTCTCGCTGGCGCATAACAAAAGTGCTCGAGTTGAAGCGGTGGTAAACAGCGACATTAGCATATTTTCAGTATAAACCCGAGCCTCGCGTCGATGTGCTACTTTCTTTCAGTTTTCCACCTCCCATTTCCTAGACCTGTGTTTTTTGCACTCTACACGGCGAACACATATCATTCCGACATTACAGCGCAGGGGGGGCTGCCCCCGTCCCCGGAAACGAAAAGGTGTCTGGTAGAGAACCCCGGCAATTTCGCATAGGAGCAGCATCTAATCCATTTAGGGCTTGAAGTTTGACTTGCAGAAAATAACAAGATAAAAAACTTTTCCTTCCCTCGAACTTACCGCTGATTTACATAGCGCCTTCGCTGCATGTGAGCCCCAACCGGAGAGGAGCTAAGACCCAACTTATTCCGCCATCATTAGCACAGCACTTTTATAGGAAGCTTACCGCTCTGGCTTTATAATCCGAGGCGAGTGGAGCCCCCGGGCTGCGAGGGCTCCATCGTCCGTGTTAGAGCAGAGGTAGCCAACCATCGGTGGCATCGTCATCCGGCGGCTCCGGTGGTGGCGTCGTTGATGCTGTCGTCAAACTCAAAAAAGAGGAAATTTTCGAAAATCCTCGCAAAATCAGAATCCTTTCCCTCTTTATTCTAAGGCTAGGGTCGACTGGGCGCAACTTGATCTCGGAAACGTTGTCATCCGGACTCGGCTCACCCTGATAATGCGCGAGGGCTCCGTTTAACTCATGCATTTTGGATAAATTTAATCGCGTTGACCTGATTTCAGCGAAGTGTGTATTAGTTCCGTTAATCTGCTTAGAAGGGATTTCAGCCGTAGAGAGAGAGTCCTACTTTGTGATTACATTCCCATTGTTTGTCTCCACCCACCGCCGCCGGAATGGGGAGCTCCAGGGTAACTTTTACTCTGCATCTCGCGCGGATGAAAGTTCCACCAACGATGTTTTCCAACAATCGTTCGCACCCTCTGGCTGGAGCGAATGAAAGCGGAAAAATCGGGCGAACGTGAAAAATTGTAAATAAAGTGGCGGATTAATACGTGGTGTTGGATTCCCTTTTCTCTCACCCCCAACCCTTTCCAATCCCTTAACCGGGGCGTCCCCGTTTAAGCCACAACCCATTTTGCTTTCGCTGATCGCCGATTTGCGTAATGAATGCGCGCGTTTTTCTCTATTTGTGGCTGGGTTTTTGCCCCGTCGTCATAACGCAACGCACAGAGGCCAATTTAGGGCTCAGTTACAGTTAATAGAGGTGACAATGTTTGAATAGCCACAGGAACATTTTTGCATATTTTATTAATATCGCATAATACCCGAAAATGTCCCCCTACTCTTTCAGAGGGACAAAAAACAGAAAAAAAACTTTTTTTGTTATTTTTTTGTCAACACAAAATTGCAATATAATGCCGCGAAATGCAATTAATCAACAAAAAACCCATTAAGGGATCTGAAAAATTTGGCCGCCTTTGCATTTTAGGGATTTACCAATTTTTTTGGTTGAACGAATACAAATGGTCCCGAAGCGGAGTGTTTTGGTAAAATTTACATTGCAATTTACCTTAATTGCCCGATTTTATACCTCTTGCAGTTGCTGTACATTCCCAATAAGCCGGAACACTCAAAAGATTATTGAAATTTAAAGTCAAACAAAAAACCCAGTTATGTAACATTAATTACGAACGACGCTGAGAAAAATATCGCATTTTTTATTATCATTAAAATTAATTGAAGATCGTTGTACATTTAATAATATTTTATTTGAAACAACTATGGAAAACATTCACTAAGGCATTCAACAAAGTTCAATTATAACTATAAAGAAAATAAAGCATTTTGTTTTGAATCATGAAAAAATAAAAATCAGTAATTAGTGACCCCAAAAAAATTAATTTAATCAGTGACCCCAAAAACTTCGGATACCAACTTTTTTTTTCGAAGAAATTGAAAATTTTACAAAAAATTTACCGCCATCTTGGATCCGCCATTTTGAATTACGAAAATTTAATAGCAAATTCGTAATCAGTGATCCTCAAAATTAGTGTATATACATTTTTGGGAATAGTCGAACATAGTGAGATAAAAAAAAGTGATCTAAAGGATCGAATCGGGCGACTCATAAAACGTATAGAAAAGTTGGTCTCGATGAGAATTGACCACCCCTTCGATAAAAGTTAGGGCCTTGAAGTTACCGTAAAATTTTTTTTTATTCAGGCATGGGATAATGTGAGACGTAGTTAAATTAAGAATTTTCGGCTTTTGCCAAATCATACTAAATTTTGAAATTATTGATTTAATGTTATTCTCGTTTTTTTTTTCTCAGTGTATAACCTCCTGCCTCCCACGGTCCTACCAGTAATACTAATTCTTTATAGTAATTCAGACCCGGACCTCATAAGTGCGATGTACTCATTACAACCCAAGGGCCTACTTGTAGGCCGTAATATAAAACGTCAGATTTCCGATTCAAATTAAAGTGTTGGGTCTGAATGACTATAAAATATTAGTACTACTGGTAGGTCCTTGGGCTGTAATGACTAGTTCGCTAGTTAGTAGTCTGGGCCGCAGGAGGATTACAACAGGTTTAAAAAGCGTTTTTACTTCCCATTGTATTTTGTTAAGAAAATGAAAACAGTGCTTCTATATGTTTTGGTTTGTAACATCGTAGCACCCAAACAGTTCAACTAATTTTGATAAATAAGGCGTCGAATTCATAAGCGAAATATGCTTTTTTTTAGAATTTGTTTTATGAATTTTTTATTTTTTTTTTTTTAGCTACGAGGATGTTCTTTTCGTCAGAATCGTCGTTAGTTCGAAAGGACTTATTTTTAACGAAGCATCAAGCGCCTCGCACATTCCTACTCATTGTGGAATATTTCAAATCTCAGAAAACGATTGGAGTCCAGATGATACAGGGTGGGCCATCTAACGTTTGGAATTGGAACTATAGGTTATTTTGAGGTTGGAAGGTTTGATGACATTTCCGATGTGACAGAAAGTTAGTTTTATGTTTGACATTTATGAAATGGGTCGCTTTTCGCTTGAACAAAGTTGGGAAATATTAAAAACTTATTTCCAAAGTGGTGAGTCTTCTACTCAAACTGTAAGAAATTTACGGAAAAAATTTTTACCGAAAAATCATCTTTTCAGATGAAGCTCAATTCCACCTCGGAGGATACGTCAATAAACAAAATTGTCATATCTGAGGCTCAGAAAATCCACACGTCATCGTGGAGAAACCAGTGCATCCACAACGAGTGACTGTCTGGTGCGGATTTTGGTCTGGCGGCATTATTGGGCCATTTTTCTTCGAAAATGAGCAAGGAAACGCCGTTACAGTGAATAGCGATCGCTACCGCGCCATGCTAAGCGATTTTTTGTTTCCCAAAATTGAAGAGTATGACATAGACGACATTTCGTTTCAACAAGACGGCGCAACGTGCCACACAGCCAACGTAACAATCGATCTTTTGCGCACTGTTTTCGGAAATCGCCGAAGCCGAAATGCTGATGTCAATTGGCCACCTCGAAGCTGCGATTTGACTCCGTTAGACTTTTTTTTTGTGGGGAGCCGTTAAGGACAAGTTTTACGCTAACCATCCAGAGACGATTGACCACTTGAAACGTGAAATCGAAGTTGCCATTGACGAAATAGAGGCCCAAACAATCTACAATGTACTAAAAAATTGAACTGATCGAATGGGGTATTGTAAGGCTAGCCGTGGCAGTCATTTGAATGATGTTGTCTTCCATTCCTAAATGGAAAGGTTCAATCTTTCTAATAAACTCATAACTTTGAAAAAATATTCATTTGTTTTTTTTTATAGCCGATTCAAATTCCAAATCTTAAATGGCTTACAAATACGATTATTTTTAAAATATTTTTTTTTATCGGACTAATGATAACAAACTTTTTCGTTATTTACCTACACAAAATGTTCTCTCAGTACAATTAGAGGAAACGACGATACTCTTAAAATAGAAACTTCAATAAAAATTGAAAACAATAAGCCTTAAAATAAAAATGTACATTTCGTATCTTATGAAATGTGAACTGTTTATTAAAGAAATTATGTACGTATCTTCTAATTAATTAGAAGAAGAATTTTTTCATAACTGTCTCGAATAAAATAGAAATCAAATGTACGAAGGGAAAACAGGTTGAAAAGCAAAGGAGTTTTCACGATTACAGTGAATGACGGAGGAATTCATTAAGCGCGTCTGTAGAGAAAACCTTAAAAGGAAGCGGGTCGCCCCTGGTGCAATTCAGAAAAACATCACGATTTCTCTAATTTTGAGCGATCTCTCCTAGCAACAAAATCCGGCCGGGCGAACGATGTAATTGAAATTCCCGGCATTGTTTATTATGTTTCAGATTTAAATTTAATTTAAATGGCATCCCTTTAAGCGGGTGGCGGCCGGCGCTTTTCATTTTGGTTTTGAGTGGTTTCATGATTTCTCAGCATAAACAAGCAAAAGCAGCACGCGTAGCTTGTCGCTCGTCGTCGTTGTCGTGACCTTCTGCACCCTCGACCAAAGAGTATCCCGTGCCCCGTTCTTGAAAATTAAAAGGTGAAACCAAAGAAAGTTTCACTTTCTTAGTTATTTTTCCTTTTTTTTTATTTATTTTATTTTCTTTTCTTTTTTTTTTATAATTTTTTCCTGCTTTTGTACCCTAAGAAGACAGGCCGTGTGCGCTCCCTTTGTGAGCGTTTTTGTGCCGTGCGCACTTGTTAAGATCTGTGCGAAGCATCGGAGCCTCATGAATAGGCGCTCCCCTTGTGTTTATTATTATTTTTTTTTTCTTCCAACATATTTTTCATGCTTCTATTTATTTCTTTAGCTCTCAGTTGTTAAAAGTTAAAACTTATTCAGGTCTTGAAGAGGTGCTCCAGAGATTTCCCTCCCGCACTGTCTGCTCTGACTATGGTGTGTTTTGTGTGCAGCGCCACCTACAGTGTGGAGGAGGAGAATAATCCCGTGTAGGACAACTTCCAGGACAAAAGAACGGAAAAGGTGTAGATACCCATGAAAGATGGAAGGACTCTGAATCGTCTTGAAAAGAAGGATTTGCATGCAACCAGTTGGGTACACATACACTAATTGAATAGAGTCAAGGTCCTGTCGGATTTGAACAGACGGGGCATTACCGAAGCATCATCATCGTCATCGTCATCCTCATCCTCATCCTTATCCTTATCCTGGAGTCACGGGGAGCAATTTGTGGAAATATTTCACGGTATAGAATAGAGGGAAAAACATAGTGCGCGAAGGGAGGGTAAGAAAATTTAAGAGTTTTTCTGTGCCTCAGGTGTAATGGGTAATGGAAGCGCGGCTTAAGGAGCTAGTTGAATTCAGTCAACACACTTTCTGGAAGCGAACCTATATTTTACAGCACTACGGATAATTCATGCAAAATCTGGGTTTTAGTTTTGGGTTCAACTAAGTAGTTGAGAAAAAAAAAACTAAAACTAGATTACCTCTCCTCTGCTGTATAAGAAAAGCGGAATATGAAGAAGAGCTTAAAAGTAGGAGAAACGGCACGAGCACTTTTCAGCAGCATCCCTTTCAGATTATTTCACAAATGTTGAATATCATGACGCAAATTATTCATCAACGTGGCGAAAAAGTTGCACTTCAGCATATTTTTTTTGTATGTCTTTCTTCAACTGTGCAACCAAGGAACGCTCCCGAGTATTTTTTTTTTTATTATTCATTCCAACAAAAATCCTCGAAGCTTCCAAGCATCACACTATGACCTCCTGCGGATACATTTCAAACTCTAGTTGGGGATTCCCCGGAGAACCCTGGAAAACATCAGGTTATAAAACACTTTAGGGCACTCTGAGCACCTTACGATTGCACAAATTTTAAAGTAAGAGGGGTACCGGGAGTTACTTCAATTTCTTTCAGTTCCATAAAACTCTCCTCTAAGTCTAATTCTCGCAAGGGTGTAAGTAAGCACCGATGTATCTAAAAAGTCTTTTAGCACAAGTCAGGCATTTCTAGAATTTTTTTCTTTTTATAGTTTAGTAGTGTGAACTCATCAGTTTATCTTTAGAATACTATGGTGCTGTAAAAATCAATTTTGTAATCATTTTGAAAGCTCTTTTAATACTCGTAAAATTTTTCTTCTGAAGGGTGTTTTACTATTTAAAATTCTCTTTTAAGTGCTTAAACTTTCACTTTGATGTTCCTTAATAAGTTGAAAGTTTGTACCCTGAATACAGGCAAAACGTATCGTACAGATTTTCATAAATATGAAGTCTCAAAAATTTCGCCTCATTAAGGGGGGATATACATTTAGAACAAGAAAAAAAACTCATCTTTGAACATTTCTTTTCAAGGGGAAGTTTTTATTCAAATCAATCGAAACTTTTTTACAATTATAAGTGTATCCATGTAGTATACAAAAATATTTTTTTTAAATTTTTTTCAACAAAATGGCGGCCGTTAGATGGTGTTGAAAAAGTCGTTGTATTTTGCTTGTGCCGGCTCTCCTGGTCGCAATTTTAATCAGAAATCGAAAAATCAAAAAAATTTACATTAATTACATTCACAGTTAGTAGATGAATTGAAAAAAAAGTGAAAAAAAAAAATTTGCACTTTTGGCGTAACTTTTTCGAAAAAATCAATCATCAAATTTTATCACATTTTTCCATATTTAATAATAAAATATTACAATAATTTTTAATTCATATAGAAGGTAATACTATAATAAAGAAATCCTATAAGTTTCAGCTCAATCGGATAATTAGTTTTCGAGTTATTACCGGCATAAACTCCGGAAATGCTGTTTTGAGAAAAACGCGTTGAAAGTTTTAATTATCGAAAAATCGTACTTACATTTTAATCTGCAATCCCGGGAACGATGAAAAAAAAACACTTGAAGTTCGAATTTCGAAAAAAGGGTTTCAGGAGCGTATTCTACGGGAAATTTACTAACTTTTTATGCAAAAAAAAAAAAATTGAATTTTTTGGTCATTCTAAATGTATATCCCCCCTTAAAACGACTGGCAGAGATTCTTAAAAAATCTTTGAACAGACATAAATTTTATAATTTAAAATTTGAAGTAGTCGTAAAAGTATATATACATTTTGATATAATAATTTGTTTTTTGCGATAATAGTTTAGATAATTATTCCTATAATGAAATACCAATCTCTAAGTAATAAAATTGCAGTGACATAGTAACTTATCTAAAATTAAAGAGAACCTACATAAGGTTTTAGTTTATTAAGATAATATAACATATACAATATAAATAAGTAAAATTAATTAGTGATTAGAATCAGAGTTTTTTTTTACATTCTGGCATTTATTTGGACCTTATGTGTATTAATTTATTCGATTTTTAGTTTGAAGGCAAAATTAAGCTAAGGGGAACAATAAAAACCCTCACTAAGTTTTGTGCGAAACCTTATTCGAAAATCATTTCATTATCATATCAACTTTTCAAAATGAATCTATCTGAAATTATATGAAAAATTAAAATAATACAATCAAAGAAAAACCACATTCCCAGAGAAAAAAACCGGGGTTAATTTTAACACATTTAACAAGTAAAACTACTTTTGTCTTGTATGTTAACTCTGACGCATGGATGAATCAAAAATATCCGAGGTTGAACTAAGGACGAAAAAAGGAGTAGACGCAAATTAATTAAAAATGAATTGTTTTATCGAATCTTACAGCAAAAATAAGTTTTTGTACTTTGTAGGCCTAGGGAGGTTCTTAAATTTGACCCACATTACTTTTCATACAGATAACAGCTTTATATAATATAAAAATTGTTAAGTATTTTTGTAGCCCACCACTTCATCTACATCCTGTTAATATTGACAAAATATATTAATTAAACAAAATTCGTATATGCTTTTTATTATTTTGTTTAGCTTGTTAGTATGAATGCATGAAATTATTTATCATATATGGTACATAGGATTAATACATTCTTCTATCTGAGGGAGTAAAACTTATAATTATTAAAGAAATTCAAATGATCGTATAACAATTACAAACAACAAAATAATCCTTTACTTAATTATACTTATAATACTTTGACCAAGAAAGTTATTATATTTACCAGAAAAAAGAATTTACCAGATCAAAGGGTCTAGCCGGTTAAGAAGGTGAAAAGTGCCCCCAGCGCTTTTGAAAAAAAAAAAATATCCTTATATAGTATAATACATGAAAAAGTACATATTTGCTGAAATTTTCAGACCCATAGACCCTCACATAACCTCAAAAAAAATTAAAACGTGATTTTCAGTGTTTTGGCGATATCTCGGCTTCTTGTGGATGTAGAAAATTCTTTTTAAGTTATAGTTAGTAGTTATAGTTTCAAACATGCGTGAATGGATAGCGTGCATGACAAATATGGTTAAAGGTGGCGTGAGTGTAATGCAGCCATGATGTCCAATCCTGGAAAAATCGCAGAGGACACTCGTTTCGGTTTCATTTTGTCTTTAGGTGGAAAACGATTGATAATATGACCTCTTTGTGAACTTGAAAAACTATTTGGATGATTTCAAGGTAGGAAATTACTTTAAAAAAATGCATACTTAAAGAATAGACAGACAAAAAGAGATAAAAATGCTGAAAAAACGGTTTTTCGATATTTTGACCCCATTGCACCAAATCTTAAAATCTGAAATAATTCATGGATATAGCTTAACATCCAGAAAATAATATATTTTTTTTTTTTCGTCGGGGCCTAGGGGGCCTCAATAGCCCGGTTGGTAACGCGACGTGTTTACTGCGAGCCAGCAGGACGCTAGAGGTTGTGGGTTCGATTCCCACGAGAAACCCTGGTCACAAAAAAGTGGTATCACAATGGGCCTGTAATGGCCTAAGTGTGTCTTCGGACAGCCACAACAATCTACATCTACATCATCCGTCGTTTCTATTTTATTTTGTTCTGTTTTTAATTGAATTTTTTTTTTCACATGCTTAAAACTAAAATTAGTTATATAGTTTCCTCTTGGGTACGATAATTTGTTATTACCTATAAGAAAATTGTTATTTTTACTTAAAAGCACAGAATTATATGACGAAAAATAATTTCATTGATATATAATGCCAAACTTCCGTAAACTTTATTTAAATCAACTCTTCAGAAAGTGTTTTTTGCGCTTTTTGTCTTATTTATTATTTTAATTTTATTTTTATTCAAAATGTCACAAAATGACGATGTCAATTAATTTTTTGCACAAATACACATACCTACATGTATGACCAAAAGTCTGACATTTAATGAACGTTTGTGTACATAAATCTGAGTTGGACATCTTGGTAAGTAAATTCTGAGACGCAACTTCAGGGAAAATAAACAAATTTGGATCCCTTAGGATTTTGGGTCTATATATTTCCTAAAATCGAATAAAGTACTTTTTATGAAAGCATCATGTAAGAAATTCTGCGAGCAAGTAAAGAACAAAGTGTCAACATAAGACGTTATTTTAGCTTCTATCTTTTGTGATTTATTTGTTAACCTTGGGAAAACTCAAACTCCCTAAATTCATATACATATATTTTCAATCAGATTCTCGGAATTTTTGCAAAAACCCTGAGCATGGCTATTGATTTCGTAAATTTGGGTTATTTCATTAGCAGGTAGAATATTTATTTAAAATTTTATACTACCTTAATTAAAGCTATTTAGCGTTTTCATTGAATACATAAATTTTTTATCAAAAATTCAATTCTTTAAGCTGAAAATACATATTTACAAATTGCTTTTTTATTGATATATTCGGGGAAATGTTCGGGTTTAATTCCATTAAATTCAAATGTGAAAATATGTTGTTTCTGTGAATAAACATGAAGATATCTTGTATAGTATTAACTTATTCCAATGAAAGTTTATCCCTGATTGCCTGGAATTAACCAAGAACACTCGATTACTTTCAATTAATTACGTTTCTTTTGAAAAGAGTCGAGCATTAATTAAATGAAATACGGCTCAATACAAAAACCATTTGGTAAATATTCGTACGAGAATTTATTGAAGTGGTTTCAGCAATTTGACTCCAGGTAGCTTATGGAGCATAAAATAAAATAAATTAAAGCCACTTTCACTGATATGAATAGTACCTCATAAAATGATCAAGATTTTATTTATGTTTACATATTAATAATAATAATAATAAATTCATATGTGACTTGAAAAAATTAATTGGAATTTATTAAAATGTTATTTTCTCAATATAAAGAAATTAAATTTTTTTTTTTAAATAAATCTACTACTACTTCCATAATTGAATTTACGAAATATTTCTTTACTTAAGAAGGAATTTACTTTCACCTATACAAATATTAATTAATTTTCGCTTTCATTTTCCCTCTTCAAGGATGAAAATGAAATCAAAAGAAACGTTTTGCATCGTACTTTATGTTTCCTGTGATAATTTTAATGCTAAAGCATATTTCAACGTTTTCCTTCACGGGTCAATGCCATTTTCAGAATTAATCAATAATGACAGATCTAATTAATTACTTATCAACGAGCAACTAGAAACAGACGGTCCAATCGAATTAATACTTTTTGGACGTACTTTTCTGGGTCATTCAATTCTCAGGAATAAATAAAAAAGAATGATTTATTCGCCCAAGATGAATATTTCGTTGATTTTATGCCACATTGTTGTTAAATAATTTATAAAATAGGAGTGTGTACTTTCGTTTTTTTTTTTTAATGTTTGTGATATATTGTTCAAAATAATTTCCTATTAATTAATCTATAGAAGATCTTTCATTAGAGATAAATACTTTTTAATTATGTCCTAAAAGAAAAGAAATCTTTGAAAAAATAATTTCCCATGGAAACTTGTAAGTACCTATCTTACCTATTTGCTTTTTTTAATTGATAAACATCTAATTAAATGTTAATTTGTTTGGTTTCAGCGATTCTTAATTCTGAAAACATTATTTGATGTTAGACAAAATTATAAAAATAAATTCCTTAACTTGAGAAATATCTATCTAAATGTCTACAAACTTTCTATGAAAGTTTATCGAAAAATCTAATATTTTTATTTAGAATTTCGAGCGTTCTCAATTATCATAAGAAACTCAAAGATGACCAGATATTTAAAAAATTGTTTACGCACGAATTTCTAAATTTATTTTATTGAGTTTCGCTCAGACTTGTTTAAAATTTGTCGATTTATTTCTTTTTTCCTCTGGCTAAGATGACAATAGAAAAAAATTGATTTGAAAGGTAGCAGGACATGGAGTAAAGAATTCAATTGTTTAAAAATCTCTAGTTTAGGCAGTAGTTTACTACGTACAGTTTTCAATTATATGGAAATATATTTTTGTAGTTGAAAACTGTCATTTTACTATATAAAAAAATGTTATATTAATATTTTTCGTGTCGGATTAACATTGAAATTGCGATATTTTTCGTCATCTCTGCCTTTTTACCTAAATTGCAAAATACTGAAGACACGAGAGAGACCGAAAATTTTGTGTTGTAAAATATAGTGATTATTTAAGGTGGACCATCTGTTGGTTTCTTTTTAAATTACAGGTTTTTTTTTACACAAACAGCTCTCTGTAAAAAATCATATAGCGTAAGCAATCGGAACGTTTACTCTTTTGAATGAATCTGCGAATTTTGACAAAAATTGAACAATGTTTATTTCATAGCATTTTTAAAATGACACCAGCCGATGGCCCACCCTTTATAACACAATTTCATGCGTAGCATCCCTTCTTCACATTTCAGTTGAAAATTATAGATAAAAAATGTTTTATGGCGGAAACATTGGAAATAATTTTTTTGGTTATATGTGTTTGTGATAGCTAATTTTGATTTAAAATATGTATTCTACCTTTTACTGACAATTTGCTATTTTTCGGAGTCATAGGGTCATACCTCACACCAATTTTCCGTTTACAAAATCGACACAAAACTGGATCTGATATTTCTGGTACTATGGTATCAATTTGAATATATGATCACTATTGTGCATTAAAACTTAAAAGACATACATTTTAAAATACGTAAACCTCTTTAGGCTAATTGCAAGAAAAATTTAGCTTTAAAATTTTACATAACCCTGCGGAACTGAACTGCGAAAAGATTAAAAAAGCTAATCAAAGCAGATTACCTAAGCCTTTCGACCTCCAACCGGCTTTGATTTGAGTGAAAAACCTTTTATTTTTTTTTTCTTCACTGCTTTCACTGGTCGGTCCTTTTTATCTTTCGTCAAACAAAAAAATTTATATATAAGTACTATATAAAATATAAAAAAACGATTTTCGCTTAGCAGCCGTAAATCCCTTCTTAATAAAATGCACATTCATTTCGCTGAAATTTGCCCGGAGAGGAAAAAGTCACCCAACATCCCAGTGCATTACCAAAACATGGCCAAAAATGAAAAGATGTAAAAATAAAAATAAAAAAATACATATAACTAAAAAGCGGAGGAGGAATCCCTTTCATTCTCGACCAGCGAACCATAAAAAAAAATAGAGCTCTTCCTTTCCCCCTACCCACGTTCTCCAGAAGTATCCTTTTCGCCAATATTTTTTGATTGTGCAGACATCTCCCAAGTGATCCTTATGAATTCAATCATCCCATAAAAGTAAATCTTTTTCCAGCTCACAAGAAGTTAAGTGAAATGAAGCATCATCTAATTTTTCTTCTTTTTTTTTTTCTTCTTCAAAAAAAAAATTTTTTTTTTTTAGGGGAAGCACGATCTTTTCAGATTTAATAAAATTTCTGGGAGCACTCCCCCATTCCTACACCCGCCCCCCACCCCATTGAGCTTTTCATGCGTTTCTCGTGGCCCCGACCTGTGTGCTCTACCTCGACGGCGGCGGTGGTGCGGCATTGGTGCGATGAAAATGCATACAATGTGGGGGGCTGTACGGGGAGCATCCACCATCTAAGGGTTGCACTCAAAATCTCATCAGAGCAAGCGCCCGATGGGGCGATCCATTCCCCCCAAAAGCACTCACACCTCTGTGATTTCTTTCATTAGTGAAAATCTACAAATATTCAAACACTTAAAAGCTCTTTCCCCCAATTTTCGATTCGGGGATTGTGATTCCTCCTTCGTACCTTAGCTCCCCGAAGGCGACGGTGACTGGACCAACTCATCTATCTTGCCATCTGCGGGCAGGGCTTCCCAGTGCATTGGGGCGAAAATGAGCCCTCCCCCGGCTTGATCCCCTCTACCTACCCTCCCAAAGGTTATCGCCGATGCCCGAACGGAAACTAGAAAATGCACTTACATGTGACTGCGAGTAGATGTGACTTAATCCAAAGTTAATCTTTTTTCCGGGATATATTCGGGGCTGTCCCTCGGGTGTCCGTCGCCCCCCTCAGCAGCTAGGATGAGCAGCAGGGCACGGTGGGCGGTCACTGGAGAGCTCTCAGCGACGATGATAGGGCTGCGGGGCTTCCAGTTGCATACAGCACATGATTAACACTTAACAAATGTTTGCATAGGAAGAAGCACTTTGGAGCGCCGCGCGACTGAATGCAAATTTTCACACTTTTTTTTTTTATATTTTAACACATGATGAGATTTTTGGATATATTTCACACACTGTACGGCAGCAGTGGAATGCGAGGGCGGAGGAGGCGTGAAATAGCACCCAGCAGCACTATGTATAGTATACAATGTATGGAAACCCTTTAAAAAAAAAATTTTTTTTTTGTAACGAATGTACGCGACCCCAGGTTTTTTTATATAAAATTTTTTTTTTTTTCTGTGAGTGAGCTATCAGAAAAGAAGGATCTGCAATGTAAAAAAGCGGAGCACTGACGGCGACCGCAGCATATCCGGGTGGCACATATAATTAAAGCCCCATTAAGCCGTACGCGGGGGTGATGGGGGGCCCAAAAGAGCCAGCAGCAGGGCTTCCAGCATGAAACGAACCGCAGAAGAGCGCACTCTGTGGCCGATGTGAATTTAAATTTTTGGTATCATCCGTCATCCACAATCAACGAACAAGTGTCACACGTATACACTAGAGGGTGCGAGGTATTTCCCTGGATTCCTTTTGGTTATTTGGCGCGATTATGAATATTGGGGGCACTCTCAAGATACACGAGTTCGACACGAAAGTTTCAAATATCCAGACACTGGACACCAGAACAATTCAATGAATTAAATAAATCGTCTGGATCTATAGAAAAAACAAAACAAAACAAAAAAAAACAGAAGTGGGATTGCGAGATACGACCTTAAAAAAAAACAATTTTTTATATACGAGAGATTCCCAACGTGATTGCGTTTTTCCCCGTATAATAAAAGCCAGACGACAGTGTGCGCACACGAGAATATAAAGCTCTGGATAGCAACCGGACCGACGACCCGTCACCACCGACTGGCAATCATAAACTGAACCCGGTGCGGCCTGGTGTATTGCCCTAAAACGCCACTGGACTATGATACTCGGCGGTTTCTACAAAATCCCGCAATGTATCTGTGCAGCATAGGGTGGTATACCCGCAACCTCCCCCATCTGATCCAGATCCCACAACATTGGTTGCTGCCCTGGAGCACACGCATCCAGAAATGTTGCTGGATGATGCCTAGAAACAAACATTGCCACCCATACCCTGACCTATAGAAAAAAAAACAAGAAACTCTCATGAGATGAAATACAGCATCCCAGCATCTGTAACAGCTC
Source organism: Dysmachus trigonus (assembly GCA_949715965.1). Lineage (NCBI taxonomy): Eukaryota > Metazoa > Arthropoda > Insecta > Diptera > Asilidae > Dysmachus > Dysmachus trigonus. The sequence goes on from OX454320.1 coordinate 90,206,105, forward strand.
AGAGCTTTTCCCAAGAGGTAGTGAGGCGCATTCCTTGAGAGTTTGATTGAGAAACTTAGCTCTCAACTTCTCAAAGCTTTTCCTCACTATCTCTCACTCTCCCTCTCTCCCTCTCTGACCCTATCTCGTCGTGCTGTGATATGATAACAGCCTAAAAAGAAATCTCGTGAAAAGCTCAGGATGGGAAAAAAAACGGTACAAATCGGGAGAGGACGAGATGTGATGCTCTACAAGATTTTCACAGCATCAGTTTTTTGGAGCGTAGGGGGCTGGTTAGGTAAAGCAAAAGGATTGAGCTTTCAGCGCGCGTGATAAGGCCCTATATAGAATACTATGGAATGATGGCATAGAAGACCCGTTTTGTGGAAAAAGCTTTTTTAAGGTGCAATTTTCAGGAAAGGCGGCAAGAAAACGAATTCACACAGAGCCCAGGTGTGTGCGCGGGTGGAACACGGGCAGGTGGGCGATCAACAATAGGAGAACAATTGAAAATTGTTGAATGGCGGGGGTAGGGGAGGGGGCGAGGGAGGGAGTATACAGCAGGAGGTCCGAGCCTTCAGTGGGTTGGTTAAACAGAAGGGAAAGGGGCGATACAGAGGGTATAGTGGGAAGAGGAATATCGCCAACCTCCGGAAGAAGGATGTGACAAAATTGGACTCTGACTGCTTGACACACAGACTTAACGATGCGGGGGTGTCGAGAGGGATGCTACTGTACCATCACGGACAACACAGACCAGCCAGAGGAGGAGGTGGAGAGGAGGGGTGTATATGTGGCCGGGATTGAAACATTCGCCGTGTTAAAGGATCCCCGGGCGAAAGGGGTTTTATTGAGAACTTGTAGCCAAGTGTTTATCGGAGAGATTTGATATCATTTTCAATGGATGGTCGACTCTTTGTTGACAGGTAAGAATTGCGGACACACCCGCTACCACCGACGACGACGACGACGATGACGATGATGCCGCCACCATCGTCTGCTCCAACCGTCCCCGGCCCTTCCTCTATCACTAAAAAAAATAAGACAAAAACCACCCAGAAGCCGAACGAAGGCACCAGATTGTGTTGATAGGTGCGGGACCGGAAATCGTAATTAAAACTTTCATTGGAACGTTCCAAGAAATACCACAGCTATAGAATGTCCTTGTTTACCGTTATAACTTCGAACCGAATAGATGGGTTTTCCCTTTGAAGTGGGAAGTGGGCGAACATTTTCGAAGTTGACGAAAATTACCAGGGACCAGGGAAGAGAGAAGCATTCACAGCACTGTCCTTTTCAATTCTCGATGGGATATACACCGACGACAGCGCCGATTTTAAAATCCGAAGGGTCTGAGACTGGGAGGTGGAACACTTTGGGCTTTTAGGGCTGGAGGGGGTGAGGGGTATGAGGACAGGGAAGGTCCTGTTATTGTCCCGGTGCTAAATTTCACAAAAACAAAGCAATCAATCAAAAGTTCGTTTGCGCGTTTGTTTGTACAGCCAAGTTACTTGCAGACTATAGTACAGCGGGTGAGGAGAGAAGTAAGAGAGGGGGGCCAGGGGGTAAATGTCCCCTCTTTGGACGAAGATGAATTCCTTAGTGATGAAGATAAATCCTTTCGCCTCCTCGAAGACGCGCAGATCATCATCAATGGCAGTGACACAAGTTTCGGGATTTCGTTTCTGTTGCGGTTTTAAGACGATTCTATTTGCAGGGATTAATTGCCTTGTTAAGGAGTGTCGCGGTATTGACTTGCCAAGGGCTTCCCCAGGGGAGTGGGGAGTAAATTTTGTTTGAGTGACATTTATTAGACGGCTTTTCAAGTACAGAAATTGGGGCAATTTCCTTTTATTTTTGTGAAGGAATTCTTTTATTAATTTTGCTCGAATTTATATGTATAACATAATATTGCAGAACATATATTATCATATTTAAATACAGCAAAATTGTTAATCCATCTAATTTTACGATTAGTTAAAAATCAAAGGCGGGTATCATTATTCGATACCAACTTTCGGTCATTTCAACAACCGAAAAAGTAAATCAGTTTTAATAGAATACTGAACGAACTATAAGGGTTCTGATTTTTTCTTTTGCTTTTCAAAATACTTATAACTTTTTGTCAGAGCCAAACACTGCCCTCAGAGTATGAAGGTTAAGATTTGCAACAAAATACGAGTATTTCAAATTATTCACAATCCAAAAAATCTGTATATTACAAAAACACGCCCTTTTAGCTCTGGAAAATAAACTAAATCGCATTTACAGAAAATTTGCTAGCTTTTCTCCGAATAAAAATACAATAGAAGAAAATACGAGCTGATCCGAACTCGGAGTGCTCGAATGAGTAAATCCATCCACTTCCAGGATATCCTTCCACATAAATTGATTTCCTCGCCCCGCCCTCGATTAATACAAAAGAATTGGGGCAATGCTAGCGTTAGCCGCCACCAGCTGCAACAGCGCCAGCAGTGAAGGCCCCCAGCAGTTGCAGCTCTGGGCCCTTAGTCCTTGGACCTTAGACCCTCTAACCGGAACGTCTTTGCCCGCCGACAGTTCGACCCGACCGGACCGAATAACGCGCCCTAACATAATTCAATTACCGTCCCCCGCTGATGTTTCCGCAAATTTCTTTAAAGAAATCTCATAAATGCGAGCACAGGGTGCTTCTCAAGAAGCTGGTTCGAGCAAACCTCATGCCACCCTCGAGCCGTATACTTTGTATTCAATCGATAGAAAATTTATTTCGGCATAAATAACTATTATATAGTATATATAGGGCGGGAACGGGTGAGAGGTGGGTTTCTGGGGTAGGTGCTGAAACACAGCTCGGCCACAAACTGTGGGGTCCGTTCCGTGGCTCCCTTGGAATGGTTGTTTTGTACGTCGGACGCAAGATATATCCGCAGCTTAGCGGCAACTAATTCAAATTCCCATCAGGAGTCCCTTTGATGGAAAAAGAGCCGAAAACTAGCAAAATTCGACGGTTGGGACTGGCGCGGCGGTGGCGGCAAATATAGTTTTTTTTTTCTTTTTTTTTTTATTCATTCCTCAGCGAACAGGAGCAGAACGAGCAAGGATTTCCGCATATGAAAGCATCACTCGATATTTTTCATATTTCTTAAGAAAAATTGGAAAACTTTTTGCCATAAATTTTTTTATGGCAGACACTTTAAATTGCAAATGTGTCGATAAAGTTAGTTCTTGCGGAGGGGTTCGTACCGGCTACAGAATGTGCAGAGCTGGATGGTTTGTGGGATGGTGGTGGGACCTAATACATACTTTCATTCCACCATGGCCAATTCCCGAACGAAACGAGTCCAACCACATCACCGTTTACGGCTGGTGAACATGAAAAATCTCCGCAGAAAGCAGGAATTCCCCAGGCACAGGTAGAAGGCACACGCGCCGGCTGGAGTGCGGCTGAAGCATAAATCTACCTGAGTACTGGAAAATGCGGTCAAGGTAAGCTAAAAAAAAAAAGAAATTGTCATAAAGGGGTAAAAACGTAAAAAAGTAAATCAAGTCCTTTCGGAGGCAGTGATGCATACATCTCGAGTGAGAGCGGAACAGCTTGCCAAGTCCTTCTTGATTACTGCGAAAGCAAACATGCCGCACGACACGACATTGGGGTTATTATACAAGCAATATAGTCACCCTGCACCAGTCTGAGAAGGTACGAGATTACCACACCCGTTCTCCTTTCATTAGCATTACTACTACTTAACCTTCCAAAAGTACTCATTACATCTATACACACATATAACAAAACTGTAATCGAATCGTGTATACAGGGTGTCCCAAAAAATTATGTCAAGCGGAAGTCAGGAACTGGAGCAGCCCCAAGAGTACCCGAATCACCGAAATGTATGTTCCGCGATTTATTGTAATTTACGAGTTATGATTTTGTTCGTGATTTTTCACCAAACTACGAGTTCGAAAACAAACACGTTAAGTGCGACGTCAGTCCATGGGGACTGACAGCGAACTTTATGTTCAGGCAGCGTGCTTGCGATCTGGGACTGACTTCACTTGAATGGGGAGTCAAGCAAAATTGGCTTTGTACTATGTTTATTTATTTGTTACGTTAAAACGCTTGTTACGATATTATTTGTTTATTCCCCGAAGATTTTGTTGTAAATATTCCAACTAAACCTAAATAACTTTCCATTCTGATAACAAAATAAGATATGACCCAAGACAGCATCCGAAAATTTAAAAACTCAAGGGCTTTTAATGATAAGTGGTACTTGGATTTTTTGGGATCTTGACTATGAGCTTTGTATCGAAATTTGGAAACTCAAAATGATGGATCTAAAGAAGTAAACACGATGTTAACAAAACGCTGTGATTACTTTAACTTCAAATGTGAAAATACTTTAATTTTTACAACTTTGGGTATTTATTTCTAAATCAATTCACTTAACAAATTGAAGTGAAGGAAGTTTTTAAGATCCAAGAAGAAGAAGAAGGTAAACAATCAAATCTAAATATGAGCAATTTGTAATTTGTTTGTGTGCCTCACTGACGCATAGCAACTTGCAGTGCACGCGCATGTTTTAAATAAATCAAATAATGTAATTTTTCGATTATTTCCTTTGTTTTTATATTGTACTGTACATTTTCATAATACTTTTAAGATTTTCCAGTACATTTTTATTACCTTACCACGAGAGAGAAAATTCTGAAACTAAAAATGTACTTCTAAACCGATTTGAATAAATAAATTTGATATTTCTACTTTCATAATTTAACAAAAAATACAGCGCTAAAATAGAACTCTTGAAATAAATTACTTAGGTCTGAAACCTGTCTCATTCCTGCGAAAAAAAAATGTTTTCGCATTTTCAAGATAAAAAATTAATATATATTATATTAATTTTTGACGAAGATTCTACTTAAAAATAAATAATTTCAAATTTAATTATCCATTTATATAATAAAAAATATATATATAACCAAGTCGTGCCTATGTACGCATCGTGCAAAATCTGCCGGACGAATTTTAAGGAAATTTGCCATAGTTATAGCATATGTCCTGGGCTGATATTTACTACTATGATCAAAAAGTAAAGCCAATTTTGAATTTAAATTGCGCGGGTACATCGATTCGAGCAAATCTTCTTGTTTTTAGGTTGGCAGCACTGTCACTCATATCTGTGTATCAAATTTCACGCCAGTACGTCATTTCTTTGGTTAGTTTCGTTGTGTTTTCTGAGTAACTAAAAGTGAATTTTTCGATTTTTACAATGTGTGATTATATTAAACAAAGAAGTTGCATTAAATTTTGTTTGCGGAATGAAATTTCTGCTGCATAAACGTTTAGAATGTTACAGAAGGCCTTCGGCGATCAGGTTTTGTCTGAAATAAATGTTTACAAGTGGTATGAACAGTTCAAAAAAGGTAAAGAAAGCGTTGAAGACAAAGAGCGTCCCGAACGACCATCAACGTCAATCATTAAACAACATGTCAATGAAATCAAAGATGTTTACGTAAGTAATAAAATATTTTGCAGTTGTATCTTAATCCACTGACCTTATCACCCGGAGAAACCATGCACTCATATTTCTTTCTATTAAAATATTAAAACTAATTACGTGACATTTTTCTAATCTTTGCGGTTTAAAATTCAAGTAGTGTAAAACTTGTTTTAGCTCGTTGCTTTTGGGTATAAGCATATGTGTTTTTCGGAAATCGATTTTCGACCCAAACCATGGCTTTGTTTTCGACATATCACGTGTAAAAATTAATATTTTCTAAGAAGTTTTAATTTTTAGGTATTATATTTGGTCCAAAATCTGAGTTTTTGGGGCTGCAAAATATCGGTGGCGTACCATCAATGAAGCTTATATTCTGGCTCTGGCCGGAATACATACATCTGAAATTTATTCACCTTTCGCAGTAATTACAAAGGCAATTTTGATAATTAAGACTTTGAAATTATATACAACGCACACACCACAATTGGCACCCCAACAACCTCCTTTTATTGTTTTAGGGAAAAATATTAAAAAATATAGAAATAAAAAGAGTTGTAAAGCAGTAAATTTGAAGCCGGCGCCGGTATCTTCTCGGTGTTGGTGTTACTCAGAAAATCAGCGCAAAATTTATTCATAATTCGTCCGCCTTTTATTTAAGGCATGGGCTAATTCGCATGACTGGTCTAATTCTTAAAACAACCCCAGCAGCAGGAGCAGTACCAGGAGCCAGGCAATCTTCGTCCTTAAGATGGAAAACGGGGCAACTGGAGCAGGCAAAGTTAATTTTCTGACATTCAGCACGACTTCACTCATCTTGTTTTCGGCGATACACAAAATTTTTCACTCAAAGGTAAGAAAAATACGAAAACATCAAGATAAAGCGGGGCTGTCCTGCCCGCCTTCCCTGTCCCCGAAGAAAACGTCGTCGTCTTCGTCGTCACCATCCTGCTGCGTCTTTTTTTTTTTTACAGACTCAACTCAGGGAATCTCCTGGATGCTGGATGCTGGATGTGATGGAGTCTGAATGCTTTTGGAGGCGACGACGACGCACCAAATCGCGCGGGAGGCGGAGCGGAGGATGCCGCCGATCTGAAGAAGTACGGACGCGGATTTGAAGCCGAAATATGTAAAGGAAGTAAGTCAGGAAGAAAAAAATTCTCACGTAAATGTTTCAAGAGGGTAATAAATTCCATTTGTGTATACGAGGGGAAGCCCCGGATTGCCGGAATGGTGAGGCGCGCTAAAACGACGGACGGAACCGGCTGCTGCGGGTCCATGCTTGCTCCTTTTTTTTTTTTTTTTCTTCCTCTTGTTCTTTATATTTTTTTTTATTAAATTATAAAACCGAAATGAGTTTTATTTCGACGCCTATTTTCATTATATTTCGTTCACGTTTCCCACTTTCGGCGCCCTCTCGCCTCGCCTTTGGGGCAAAGCTCTTGAGTGGCCAAGTGGTGCTCTGGGGCTGTCCCGGTGACGAGGACGACTTCAGGTCCTTCCCGGGACTTTTCCTCCCCCGGGCGACGATCCCCTTGCACGGTCCATTCCAATACAGAATCTCTTCAGTTTTACGTTATTGGTACTTACCTCGAGTTTCTGGAAGGTTGGTGGTGGTGACGGAGGTGGCCCTCAGCCCTACGCCTCCACCAAACCGCGCGCTCCTCTTTTCCATATTTTTACATGCTCGCGGAGTGTAATTTCGTTATCCTATCTGCGGAGCGCCTTCTGCGGACTCAATTGGCTTATTTTCCTGGTTGCCTGGCATGAAGGGTGCTCCGCTCCTGCCCCGGGATGATAGTAAAGTATAAGGGCACGGTACCGTATCCGGGGCAGGCTGGCTGAAGGACTCTAGCGGTATATACTCATGCATGTCACGATTATCACACCCCCCACCGATGAACTTTGATAGAATTTGAGAGGGTGGATGAATGGGAACACCAAGAAATGAGGATTATAGAGAAACGTGGAGGCTCCTTTCGGGGAGGAAGGAAAATGCCAAGGCGAATTGAGTTTCACACCTTAACCGCGTGTGAAACTAAGGTGTTCCGCTCCCCCGCAGCAGCAGAAGAAGATGAAGAAGCAGGATAGCTTCGCGGGTCGGATGCTGGAGCAGTGGGGCATGGGCCAGCCAACGAATCATTTTGGAATATTATGAAAATCTGAGAAAGATAGAAGAGATTATGCAAATTACGGCATCACCTCCGCCGTTTAGGTGAAATGATCAAAGGAAACATTCCTTTAGATTAAAATCCACTTGAGCGCGGGAGTATGATAACGCTCCCCCGCGAGGTGTTTGCTCAAATTATCAAGGAGACGAAAAGAAATTGTTTTCTTTTAGGGGACGAATTGAGGATGCGGTACGGATTTTAAAGTAAAAAAAAAAAACTTGAAGGTGGAATCGGGGAATCAATTCATTTGCAAAATTATTTATAGCGTTGAGAAATTTGAGGAAAAATTTATGAATCAATTTATATTTAAGCTCTCTCATTTTCTAGTATTAACTAGGAATAAATATATGCATACATGTGCAAGGTAATTCAGAATTAAGTGCTCACTATATACTGATCAATTCTATGAAATGTCCTGATGAACATTACAAACTCTGAAATGACCTAACCATTGCTTTAAAATGATGATTTTCCTAGAAAGCTTTTCAATCACTTTAATATCTACTAAATTCACCTGATATACAAGCATTTTACCGTCTACTTTTATTTTATTTTTATTGTTATTAATACAATACTATTAATTTTGTATATTGCATGAAAATTTTATTATATGTAACGATGAGCAAAACAAGACTATGAAAATTTTGGTATTGGTCTTGGTTTTACGCGAGAATATTCTTAGAAAGAAATTAGTAAACTCCAGTTAAAACAAGTGAAACTGTGTAATAAATAAAGTCCTTATTAAATTTTAAAATGAAAAAATTCCCAAATGCCCAAATTCCCACGATTCTCTATTCCGCGTACTTTTCAAATTTTTTTTTTTCAAGTTTTTTTAAAAGAAATTATCAATTAAATCAAAGTTATTTAATTTTTGAAAAATGTTCAACTATCAATAATTTTAACAAATCTTAAATAAAGGAAAGCTACATTTATTTTGAATTGGTATGAATAACCAAATAGCTTAATAATTTTTACCATATTTGGTAGGAATTTTTACTATAATTTTAGTATATAGTAAAAAGTATTTTATTGTTTTCACAGTGTTAAACTTATGCTCCAAATTTCAATGATTTTCGTCCTACTGTTTTTAAGTTAAAATAAAGTTAAAGTTCTAATAACGATCGATAAAGAGCCCCTATATAAGAATGAAATTTTGAATTATAATATCTCAAAAACTTTAGAAGAAAACACTTTTAGATTTGAAATGAAAGTTCAATTAATAGCAAACCAATAAATATGTATTTTGTTTAAATTTAATAAATTTCTTATCATTTTCACTGAACCCCTGTTAGAGATAGTACTTCTTTTTTTTAGACTAGCAAGCCTCCTTAAAGATACTTAACATAGAAAAAAATGTTCTTCAGTCAGCAAAAAACTCGCAGTTCGGTCTGGGTCTTGGTCTTGCAAATGGAATCTTGGTTTTTGCCCGGGGACAACACAAGGGTTATCCAGACCCCAAACATTTGTTAGATCTTTAAAGATCTCAGAATGACTTTATAACACATATTCTAGTAATTACTTAGAAACGGGGCTTCAGACAAAAATCGCCCCAAAAAATGTTCTACCCCCTGGAGACCATTCTATATAGTAGAAATACATAGATGTTTTTAGGTGGGGGAGACACTTTATATTTTTTTATTTCTCTATATGTAATTAATTTTATATTATTAAATAATATAATATTTACAAAATAATAAAAACGATAACAAATGAACAAAATAATCTATACATTTTAAAAAACAAAAGAAAAACAATTTTTTGATTTTTTATGCGAAAAGTTTGAGGTTATGTCGAAAAATAGTTAAGACAAAAATTGTAGGTCTTTTTATTATCTACACCTTTTATATGTAACTTTTTCTGATCCGAGCTATAGTTTTCTTTTTATTAACAAAAAACGGTTTTTTTGACGTGTCGCGCTATATAAATTAATGTTTTAAAAATAATAATAATAAAGGTACCATATTTTGAAAACATGTTTTTTATGTAAAATTTGACGGAGAATACAATAAAAATACTAAAAACTTGCTACGAGGTGGGGGCCATTGTTAAAAATTGATTTAAACAATTAAATTGTTAATAACAATATGAATTTGTTAATAATTTTTATTAAAAATATTTTTTTCTCAAAACTCTAAAGGACTGAGTTTAAAATGAAAAAAAAGAAGTTTGTAGCTCAAATAAAACCAGAGTTATAAATTTTTTTAAATGAGTCTCCAAGCCAAAAAATTTATTATTCTCACATTTTCGATCACTAGTATTATCAAAAATATTTTTATTATTATTTATCGATATAGAATCTGTAAAAAAAGTTTCAGCCAAATCGGAGACATGTCGGTCAATTTTTATCAAAATCCGTACGGTTTGTAAAACAATTACCCATATAATAAATTTTATATAATTAAAAAATATAATATTTGATAAAATAACAAGAACACGAAGCAACAGACGCTGGACGCAATCCACCTGCTGAAGGATACTCTACCCCGGGAGAGATCACGGATGAAGGTCAAGGTCACCGGTGAAATATTATATTATTTAATTATATAAAATTAATTAAATACAGAGATAAAAAAACCAAAATATTTATTTTGTTTTTTAAAAAGTTAAAACATGTTTTTTTTTTAATCAGCCCGTATAAAGTATCTCCCTCACCTAAAAACACCTATTTCTACTATATAGAATGGTCTCCAGGGGGTAGACAATTTTTTGGGGCGAGCTTTGTCTGGAGCCCCATTTCTAAATATTTACCCAAATTCTAAAAAATAAAACATAGTTTACGAGATGTAGCAGTTTAAAAATGTTCTGGGGTCAGTTTGAGCCCGTGTTTGTTCCCAAATTCTGTATGACTAATTTTCTTAATTAGGCAAGAATTAAAATTGGTTGAAAACAAATAAATAAAATAAAAATAAGTTTAAGTTAAAATTTTTTATCATTACACAGCCGAACAGTGAGACAACTTCTATAAAAAATTATTTAAAATTTCCCTTATCCATTTGATCCATGTCGGTGTTCCCTAAAAAACTCATAGAAAAAACCAGAAAACTCGAAAGTAGAACAGGAAAATGCCCTCAAGCGTGACAAGAGAGCATGCATAAAAAACGACGGTGTCAACTTCACTGATAAGAATCACACCTGTCCGGTGCTCTCAGCGTTCGCTATTAAGATCTTAACGGCCGTTGGCCGCTCCTCGCCGCAGGGTCCGTGAGATTACATTCCGCGCGATGCATGGTGCATGCGGTCATGTCACATTTTTTACGGCGCCTCTCACCTGTCACTGGACGGACGCACTTGCACAAAAGATCGCGTACGTTACGCTATCAGTGCTAATTACGTCGGGCAAAAATTCGCTTTCCTGTAGCCCGCCCCTTCCCGTCCAGACATGAAGAGGGCGGGGGCTGTCAGGAATTCCGGGAGTGCCACACCCGGAGTCATCCTGCAAACTGCCTTTGGCTGACTCTCCGGATATGTCCGCCACGCTAGCAATAAAGCCGGATATCAACGTAATTTGCCTAATTAGCATTTTTTTTCATGTTTTATTTTTTTTTATTCTAATTAAGTACGACGACACTGTGATAAATGTAATAGCGCCGCAGCAGTGGCAGTGGCGCGGACTCCTTCCTTTCCTCTCCGGGCTGAAATGCCACGACACGACAAACACGGAACACAGCGGGGCTGACTGGCGGCTGGAAGGGCACTGGGGGCGGTGCGGAACGAGCCCCCGAGCAGGAAGTGTTCTGTCGCTGGATAGTACATTAAAAGCGTACATAACTCTTCACGCGCTCTGGAGAAGCCCAAGAACCAATTCAGCAGCAAACGAACCAAAAAATTCTCAAAACAGCTTTACCCAGCTCCATGCTCCAAGTGCAAACTGCACACTTAAGAATCAGTTCAAGGAACCTCAAAGGACCCAGAGCCGCAGCCCAGACCGCCGCCATTCGCCTGGCCGCGCGCCTCCCCACCCTGCTCGCTAAGATCCAGTCGGTTGCTATTATTTTGTCGGTTGTGTTCGATACACAGAACAGAACCCGACGACGAGGAGGAGCATTGGCTGAGCATCGGGCAAAGCACCCCGGAAGATCCTCAGGCGGGATTCGGGAGGATTTGTAAGTTTGACTCCGTCGTGTGTGGCGTCTATGGCTCAGAGGAGGAGCCCCACCAAGAAAAGTGCACCAGAATGCATACAATACGATCGATTCCCAGATAGGAAGCCGTATCGAAGCGGCGAAGGCCAAGAAGCCACAGTCGAAGATGGCCATACAAAGATGGGTCAAGGATGGGGCTGGAATCTCTTATCCGAGCCCGAAGGAAATCCTGAATCTTATCATATCTCTTGGACGGGGGGTGAGTGTGTGTACAATGCGACCGAAGGAGTGGATTCAGGAGCCTGAAACACTTTCTGGCGACTTTCGAAGGGAAACATGAATGGAGTTGTTTTGTTCCCCAACAGAAATGATAGTGCCCCCCAAAATCACTCATCCCCCATGCCGTCGCACACTATGGCTGAAGAAGAACATTTACGGGGGTGGGTCCAACACGCAACATAAATGAGGTCAGTTCCTAAAAATTCCAAAACTGTCTCGTCTCTAGAGCGGTCCAGAGGGAGCTTGCGATGGATAGGATAATACCTCAAAGAAGCAATCGCGTTAGCTTCTTATGGGAACGAGGCTCCACCGCACTCTGGTCGAGTGCAATCGATGGGGCATTTGTCTGACGATCATTCTGATATCACTTCCTTGTCTCTTATGGCTACTGTATGGTGGCCGTAACTCTAAGGGTCCTCCCTCATGCTGGGGCTCCTGTTCTACTGTTGCTGCTCGCTTACGCCCCTCTAGAGCCCTTTAAAATTCTCAGTAAGTTTCGTTATGAATTGTGGCCGTAAAACTGAAGGAATGGGGCTGAATGACTCCTTTATGGTCAGTTCAGTGGATTTATATTACATAGCTTAGGGTCGCCGTGGACTTTATGTTTTATTGGCAATTTTTCACAGCACGAATATTTTTCTTTTTAAAGCGAAATGATCGAGATTTCAAGAGTGTTTTAAAAATTCCCATTTATCATCAGAGTCTGATGGGACGAGGTGAGATATATTTCGACTTTAAAAATCTTAACAAAACAAATTGAGTTGTTTTATTTTTAGTATTTGATCTTTTTCATAACATATTAAACAGAATTCATTAAAAAAGGAAGTTCTTTCTTACAAAAATAATATGTAGAAAGAAAACAGGAAATTTACTGAATTGTTTACGAAAAATTTTCTTAGTCTCAAATCTCAATATTTTCAAGACTAATCCCACTTTTACATCCATAAAACTCTGAGCTCTTATGACGGCTTTTCATGTAGAATATTTAAAAAAAAATTGTACAGATTTGATGAATGCTGGCAGACTAATTCTCGGGTGTAAAAGAAGAAACACGTGATGGTGCACTTGATAGTGTGAGGAGATCCTGGATTCCAATAAGGACTAGCCAAAAAAGAAAACATGCACTAGATTGTGGAAAAATCACACTTATGGATTAAGTTGGAAGGAACTTTCGAAGAATTTGGAAATGTAAAGGATCTTTGGAATACCAAATATAAGATGTTTTGTTGTATAGGTGGTATTGATTGTTCAAATAAGAAAACTGCCTTCTCACAAAGACGAATACATAAACTATAAAGGATACTTCGAAATTAACAACTATAAACGAGATCAAGGCAGCACAATCAGACTGTACTTTCACATACGAAAATGAGCTCCAGCTCTTAACTCTGTCCCAAACTCAACTTTACGAGCTCGCTCTTGCATCTTAATCTTAGAGGTATATCTCTATTTTTTCGCATACAAGCCACTAACTTTATTTTAAAAATTAAAGAAAATTTACAATTCTGGGAGTTAAACAATGTGGAAATTAGGGTAGTGTAAAGGAGCTGAAGTCGCAAAATCAACTTCTTAGATTATGAGAAGTTGTTTAAGAAAACCCACAAAATGGTTAAGAATGACTCGAATGACCATGTCTTTCAATAACTTCTTAATTTGGCTCTTCTTAAAGATCCCTCTAGAAGGATAAATTTCTTAAAAATTGTTCAGCCCTTTTACCAAACGCCAACGTCAGTCCCTGACATTTTGTTGCTTGAGCGATTATCTAGAGTCATAATTCGGATTTTTGCATCGTACGCTATGTTTCCAGTAATTCTGGGTCATTTGATGAAAATATTTTGTCCTCTTTTACCCTCTCCACCCCTTTTGACCTTCACAATGGTTTTTTTCAAATACTTAATTTTAATGATTTTGTAGCTCCAAGCGATATTTGTTGATGTCATATTCGGCTTGGTGTTAAAAGGGTAGACATCCCCTAAATCTGTTAAGAAATAAAGCAACAAATCAGCACCCCATGGTTCATCCGTCCACACTTACCTGTGTAAATAAAGGGTAAAAATGTCAAAAGCCACCCCTTTCATTCAGTCACTCAGTACTTTTTTCCCTTTATTTAAGGGCAAGATGTGAGCACGTAATTGTAAGTACAGGATTGGTTCATCCTAGGTATCGTAACGAAGAAAAAGAAAAATTAACTGCTTTCAAAGACTGTTTCTGTTTCTAATCGGAATATAGCTAAAAAAAAATCAGATTATAACCTCACTTTTTGAAAAAGAGCCAAAATACCTCCTCTGACTGATGTTTAATAAGACAAATAGGCTCATTTCTGCTGAATACTATATCAGATGGACCAAAATTTGTAGAAAAGTGCTTTTTAGTGATGAAAATAAATTCACCTTAAATGGACCTGATGGTTTTCAGTACTATTGGCACGATAAAAAGTTAAATGAAGAGGTAAAAATGAGTCGTAACTTTGGTGAAGAAAGTTTGATGGTGTGGTCTGGCGTTGTTGCTAATTGGAAGACGAAAATTGAATTTGTTCCACGTAAAATGAATTCCAAAATATATATTCTTAGCTCTTAAAAGAAGTTATAGTTGAGCGATTGAAAGAATTGTCTTTTTATTATCCTGCGTTATCCTTGAAAAATGTTATAACGATTTATGTGAGCTGGAGGTGTGCTCATAAATCAAGAACATAAAATTTTCAATATCGATTTTGAGGGTGAAGGATTGATCTGAGAAGGAGGTTGTTCTTACAAATATTCATCACGACACTTGATAGAATCGATCAGTATATGATGGAACACTTAATTACGGATCACCCTATATACTGAGCTATCTAATTATTTACGAACAATTTGTTAGGTCTCCTGTTTCAATTACCTCTGTACGTGATTGCAATACTTACAATGCGCATTGTTGTAATCGTCAAACGATGCTATCTATCAAAAAATATGTCAAACTCATAAATGCAACCCATATCTTACTATCTTTCAACCCATATCTCACTACAGCGTCCCTTCTAAAACACTTGGTAAGCAATTATCAAATAATTCATATTAAGATAGCAATACCAAACAATTTTCGCAAATAAGCAGCGACTAGTGGGTCTTCTAAAGCAATTATCGCCTCATTGTGTCGCTTTTTATCAACCCTCAAACTTTCATTAATTTTAATGCTGCGGCGTTCTGCTGCTGTGGCGGGAGACGCGACACAAAAACCCGCAGTAAAAATTAATACAGCGAAAATATCTGGCAAGAGGCTCCTGAGAGCTCCCCGCCTGCCGTCTTAATGCACTTGTGACACAAAAAGCTCCAGAAACTTCTCCGTCTCATATTTCTGTTAAAAGGAACTTCCTTGAGACACCACACGTGTCCCGGCACGTCCCGGCCCCTTCCTTTTGTCCTGGCAGTGTGGCTCAACGAACGCCACAATATCAGCGAAAAGGAAAGGCACATGCACGGACGAGAGAGCGCCATAAACGAATTTTATTAATATTTGCGACTTGATTAAATAATAAAATCCGGAAAATACTCCGATGGCCTGGCCGTAAAGATTCCCTCTTCCCGATTCGATTTGTGCCGGTGCTGCGGTATTGTGTTGTGTCGTCGTTGTCGCGGGGGCGGGGCTAAGATTATGCTCCAGGCTCCAGGTCCCATTAGCAATCAGGCAGGAAGCACAAATTGGGATCATATCCTCATTCTGAGTTGAGTGCGGCTGAGATGACAATAATAATTAAGTGGCTCGCATCACCCTGTGCCGGGCTAGTGCAGGGTAAAAATATCGTTTATACAGCGTGATCCAAAAGTATGGAAACGGCTAAATAACTTTCGAGGAATGCATTTTGGAGAAAAAAGTTGTAGACAAAAGTTTTAGGAATTTTCCCCAGCTATTCAATGGTGACCTTAGATTTGACCTTGATCATGGCCTTGAAGGTAATTTCAAGGTCAAGTTGACTTTTTTAAATTGGAACCCTTATTTTTGACCACGAAAATGGAACGAGCGGAAAATTTTACGTCCAAGTATGACCTTTACCATGACCTCGAAGGTCATATCAAGGTCAAAATGGCTCTTTAAAGAGGAACCTGCATTGTTACTGCGGATTTGCTAAGATTAGAAGTTTTGCGTCCAAATGTGATCTTGACCACAACCTTGACCTTCAACATGACCTTGGCAATGACCTTGAAGGTTATATCAAGCTCAAGGTGGTTTTTTGAAGGGGAAACCATGTTTTTGACCACGGAAATGGAAAGAGCGGAAAAGTTAACGACCACGGAAATGAAAAGAGCGGAAAAGTTAACGACCGACCATGGTGAAGTCGATTAAGGCAAGGTCAAGTGTGTCGTGGTCAAGGTCACATCCGGGCGCAAAACTTCTGCTCTTTCCAAATCCGCAGTAACAATGCAGGTTCCCCTTTAAAGAACCAT
Source organism: Dysmachus trigonus (assembly GCA_949715965.1). Lineage (NCBI taxonomy): Eukaryota > Metazoa > Arthropoda > Insecta > Diptera > Asilidae > Dysmachus > Dysmachus trigonus. The sequence goes on from OX454320.1 coordinate 90,222,517, forward strand.
CTTCCCCTTTAAAGAACCATCTTGACCTTCAAGGTCATGGTCAAGGTCATAATCGGACGTTAACTTTTCCGCTCTTTCCATTCCCGTGGTCAAAAACATAGTTTCCCCTTCAAAAAACCACCTTGACCTTGATATAACCTTCAAGGTCATTGCCAAGGCCATGTTCAAAGTTAAGGTTGTGGTCAAGGTCACATTTGGACGCAAAACTTCCACTCTTTGCAAATTCGCAGTTACAATGCAGGTTCCTCTTTAAAGAGCCATTTTGACCTTCATATGACCTTCGAGGTCATGGTAAAGGTCATAGTTGGACGTAAAATTTTCCGCTCTTTCCATTTCCGTGGTAAAAAATAAGGTTTCCAATTTAAAAAGGTCAACTTGACCTTGAAATTACCTTCAAGGCCATGGTCAAGGTCAAATCTAAGGTCACCATTGAATAGCTGGACAAAATTCCTAAAACTTTTATCTACAACTTTTTGGTCCAAAATGCATTCCTCGAAAGTTATTTAGCCGTTTCCATACTTTTGGATCACCCTGTATATAAGCTATGTAGATTTGCCACCTCTGCGTAAAGAATCTGCAGTATGAGGTAAGAATATTAAAGCATTTTATATCTAATATAAAATACTATTAAATTAAAAACAACCTTCTGGCAGTAACCAGAAATTTAAATTTCAACATTTTGACCCAATGAATGCATACGGAAAATAATTGAAATCGACTAACGTATCGTAATAAAATCTATCACTGATCTACATATGCTAAAATGTTGAAATGGCAACAAAATCATATACATCACGAATATCAAACTTGTCATTTAAAAATTACATTGAGCAGTTGCGGCTATGTTTGATCAAAATCAGTAAAGAAATTCGGAAGCTATCGTAATAACAAAATTATATTGTATTTTAACATGATTTAAAAGTACAGAGTATTGCGCCATTTTAAAATCTATAATGGACAATTTTTTTTAATACATATTGCCAGTCAAGTCCAATACAATTTGTCAATGCTCTTGTGAAAAATCGATTGATTAATGCAGATATTACTCATTTGTAAAGGCAACCACTGAAACCACATTCAGTGCATTACAACAACATTTATTTAGAGTATATCTGTAAGTCCAGAAATAGCTTGATAATTAGTTAAATCCTGAAGACTGGGAATGGATGATTAACAATAATATGTTAGAACCCATTCAAAAACTTTTGTGCGCTAACTCCTGATCAATTAATAAATAATATATTTTGCAACTGTTTTAAAGGCTGTAATGTGAATTATAGTTGCAGAAAAATAGATTTCCGCGGTTCTTACTTCCACAAGTAATAGAGTCAACAGACCAACGTATTGCTGAAGTCGTTAAGGAAGGTGAAGAAGTTCTAATAGAAGTAGATTAGGAGGAAGAGACCGAATAAATTAAATTGGTTTTTTCTATTGTGCTTCAATGTAGATTAGGGCTACCACTTAAGACAAAAATGCGCTCAGTACTCTACCATTGCGGTATTGTGAAAAATAGTACGTATTTAAAAAACAAAAGTAGATATTGCAATTTTACCACAACTTTTACTCAAAAACGATTGATTAAATCACATTTCAACGAATTTTATATTTTTTACTGTTGCCAAAAAAATCTAGCTTCATTTATATAGGATTTTTTCCGCTTATTATGAATTCGCAAATGAAAATATTCATTTGGCTCCCGTTTTCGAAAAAAATGGAGCTAGGAAGTGCGATAGATCGTATATTAGTAATTTTTGAATAATTGTTAAAAAATAGTGAATTTTCATAGGAGCTTGGAAAAATACATAAATGGAAACCTGAATTATATTCTACAAATATGAAGAAGCACTAATCTAGAAACTTTACTAAACACTTTGAAGGAACATGTTGTTCCAATGGTACTATATCTTTCGAAAAGTGTGAAAGTCTTTATACTTTTATATAACAGCTTAAAGATCAAAATTTTATTAGACCTAAGTTACATGTTTCCATGACAATTCATTATATTTTAATGATATTTCAAAAATTGTTGAAATACGATCCCTTGTATTTTTATCGAAAAAATTTCCGTTTGTCGATTCAAAATATATTGAAAATTTATATAGAAATCACGATCTTCTTTTGTGAAATCTAAAAGCTTTTCGGGAAATAAAACTACGCTAAGAATTAAAAATTACGATCTAAAATTTCCCAAAATTTTAGACTGTAAAAACTTTATAATATGGCAAATTTCCATTAGTTTTATTGTACCTGTGATAATTTATCGAAGCTATTGCCAAATAATTAATTTAAATAATTTGTGAAGCAAAAGTGACATCGCGAAGAGTGTCAAAATCTGACGAACATATTTTGTATTCTCTCTTTGAGCAGAGAACTAGAGGATATGATATCCTATAGGAAAGCATATTAATGACAGAATAACCAAAAATGTTCGCCCTCTTGATTCTTTTATGATTTTGGCAGTCATATTTTCGTTAACAGTAAATAGAGCCGCAAGGTGATATTTTTTAATTTTTCAACAAGAAAATGTAATAGCATAATTAGAAGTAAAGTTATTGCGAGAAATTCAACTCAATATTGCGAGTATTTGTCACATGCATGGGCGCTTGGTGCAGAGACGTAGTTACAAAGGGGAAGATTTCACACCAGTGAAATATAAGACGCCAAAAATGTTTAACGCTCGAGGAAAAGAAGAGGAAGAACGCAAGCGGCTACGCTTTTTTCCTAACATCTTACTTGTGAATTATTTAAGGGCCTTTTTTGTGTAGAATTTTAAAAACTACAAATTTCAATAAAATTGATAATTTCTAATATATTTGCGAAAAACTAGAAATTCACCAAAAAACTAGACGTCACGGTTCAAATTAAGGGTACTTTTCAGGATATACCTAACACATCAAAATCCAGGTTGGTCGGAATTTTTCGAATTAACCTCGAATTTAACTGAGTTAAATAATATCGATGGCATGATTTTCTAATCTGTTATCCATCCTATAGCCTGAAATTATTTGGAGCATATATTTGAAAATTGTTTGGAAACCGTAGAACTCTGATAAGCACAGTTTTAGTAGGAAAGCTTGAAAGGAATCTCAAACAGGTCATTGAGCAAACCTATTAATATCTCCAACAGGATTAAACTCTGCTCTATGAGCGTGTTATAGACAGGAGGCAGGAGCACACAAGGAGATTGGAGCTTTGAGCATATTTCGCGAGGAGTAAGGAATCCATAGCAAAGGTTTAATGAAGGCATACTATTACGGCGAAGTCATTAATTGCTCTATGAATAATAAAAATCAACTTCCTGTTCACCACGGTGCTCATTCAAAATTAAGATAATAGAGTTTTCCTGCTGTACGCCCATCGAGGAAAATCGAAAGCGTTTCCTATTAGCGATAGAGCAGTCCTGTGCAACAAAGGTTACATGAATGGAGCATGTTCAGAAAAGTGAAAGAGCCATTAGCACTGGAGTCAGCCAAAATTATATTGCTAAACAGGGCGAATAGGCTGTTAAGGGGAACGACCCGGGGATTAGCATAAATTTGGTGTGAAAATTTCTCGCCGTAATCCACCTTATCAAAACCCCTTTTCACGGGTGAAATTGTTGTTATTATAGAAAAGAAGCGATAACACCCGGGAGCTATAACACGATTTCGGAAATTTCGGTTCCTATAATAAAACTTTAACGCTTTTCAGGTCATCCCTCCTCCTCTTAGTACCCCTTCTTCGATGGGAGAGGGTGGGACGGAGTATGTCTGTCGACCATCCCACTTCTGAATCTCACTCCCCAGACGCCCGATGCTACTTGAAACGTGAACACAAAATTAAACCCAAGGCAGAAAGCTGTAAATCCATGATCATAACATTTTTAGTCGTTTTATCCAGTTTAAGGCTTGGCAGGGCAGACGGGTGGGGCAGTGGGGAGGGAAGGGGAGAGCAGTCTCAAGTGGCCAAGGCTATAGTATATTACCTTCACCTGCAGCAATCCAGCCGCCGATCCAGGGGTAGGGATGAGCGAAAGGGGGGAGCGGGACCAAAAAAACAAAGGCCAATTCGATGCTATTCGGCGGAGACAATAATCGGACCTAGGAATCCTCTTTTTCGCCTGCCTTACATTCATTTTCGTCGGTGTTTTATTGTTTTAAGTCTGCAGTGAAAATACTTTTGCTACTCCCTGTTTCGACCCCAACTGCCGGGTTCCTGGCCCGGGACCGTATCTCTTTTATTTACCCTTCCTCTTCAGAGTATATTCTTTTCCGAAAAAAAAAGAAAAAAATTCAGGTGCTAAGGATATCTTCACAATAAATTTCCGTTATCTGAGAAACAACTACAACAAGGGCACAGAAAAAAAAAAAAAAAAAGAAGACGCCGAAGTCCCGGACATTTGGCCCCCGAGGAGAGTTACAAAGGCACCGACAAAGGGATGTGCGCAGGGATAACGCATTAGGGGACACCATATAAATTCGAATAATTTTATGCTCATAAATGGATAAAGGGAGGCACCCATAAAAAATGTCTCATATTTTTTTAGTACTTTGGCTATGGGGATTGCGATTTGGTCATTTCTCGGGTATTAGTCCGGCACGTCCTTTTTCGCTTTCTTTTTTTGGTTTTTTTTTTTGAATGGAGACCGGAGCATGTATTTCCGCAGGAGATATTTTCTCGCTCGTTTACTTCATTTCATTAAACTTGAAGTGAGTTGTTGCTCAGCAGATGTGTATCTTATTTAATGACGATAGTTCGTGCTTCGTTTTCTTTCAAAGGGCATATAGGGCAGGAATGTTGAAAGACCTTTTTTCGTGCTGCTTACAAAAGTGTGACGGAGTAAAAAAAACTGATTGCTGCGTGTCCTGCACTTTTTTTTTTTACCATTTCCTTAAAGCCTTAACAAAAGCCTTAAAGCGACGGAGTGTTTTACAAAGGGGTCGGTTAACCTAAAAATAAAATAAGCTGATAAAGCTTGGAAACATGGTTTACTGAGTGAATAAAAAGTCCCGGAACCGTCAAATATCTCGAGACATATAGATGGGATCGTAAAATAAAAAATAACGTATTCAATATTTTAAAAAAAGCTGTCCAATGATGCCAAACTTGTTCCCTGGTGGTGGGTGGAGTAGTAGTAGAGAGTAACTTTAAAATCTTGAATGGGAACCCTATGAAATAAGTAGTTTTGTTTGAAACTTATTTTTTGATCCGTGATAGATGGCGCTGTAACATCATTGGAAAGCTTTTTTTTAAATATTGAACACGTACGAATATTTTATTTTCAATCCGATGTGTTTTTCTCGAGAATTGTGAAAAGTCTTTTTTTCTGCGATTACAGCGCCATCTATCATGAATCAAAAAAGTTGCAGACAAAACTTACGTATTTTGTAGCGTAGAATCCGGATTTATAAAAAATTAGGGTTCCCATTAAAGATTTTAAAAAAGGGGATTCGAGTTTGGTGTCACTGGATAGTTATTTTTTAAATATTGTACAAATGTTTTTTTGTTTTATGATCCGATGTGTATTTCTCGAGATATTTTATCGTTCCGGGACTGTTTATTCACCCAGAAATAATGTGTAATTTAAATAAAGCTAAAAATGTAGTTACAAATTACATTCATACAATTAAACTAGCCTACAATTCTACCTAACACAAAATAATGCTCATGATGATTCATACTTAAATAAACTACATTTTTTTAAAGATTTTTCCGAATCTTGAATTTTGTGTTGAATTGAATTTTCTAAACCGTAACCTATAACAAAGATTTTAAAATGTCCAGTAAACGCTACTAATTTCAAATCTTGAACTAAAATAATTGGATTCATTTTTTAAGCAAAATGGGAGCAAGTTAATACAATTTGAAGTTCTTTTAGCAACATTTAAAAGTGTTGCTGTAACTAACTTTTCGAAAATTTCAATTCAGTACGAAACTTATTAAGGAACAGTAAAAAAAATGATTAAGTAAATTGCTTTTAAATCGATTTTTTTTTTCATTTAATTATTTACTCAGTCTAAAATATTTTAGAATAAAAAAATTATTTTCAATATTTTTTTTACTGGAATTAAAATTTTTTTTTATTCAAAAACTCGAAACTTCAAAATTGGACATTTTTTTTTAAAAATAAATCATGATGTTCTGGATAGACGAGAAAAAAACTTATTTTCGGACATGTGGAGGTTTTAAAAAAAAGGGATTTATCAACGTTTTAAATAAGTATTTTAAGTATAAGTTTTTGTATAATTCGTTATAACTCTTAAAATTTTCAAGGTTTTAATCATTTTGTGAAGGAAATTATTAAGAAAAGACTGAAATTTAAAAAAATTTAGTGAGATAATAATATAGCTTGTATAATGCAAAATATTATTATTTGGTGCTTTGAAATTTTTTAGAATAAATTCACAGAAATATTGAAAATAAGATCCAAAAAGGTTTCCGCCTTAATTGTGAATGAAATATGCTTCTTTTTTCAAAATTCAATAATCCGCCGAAGATTTGCATTAACAACGAAAAAATTATATCAAAATAGCATTACAAACATTTTTTGTTATTTGAATAAAATAAAAAAATAAAAGTATTTCTCAAGAAACCCGCGTAATCACGAATTCGAAAATGGGAATTTAAACTGAACATAACCAGTGTTCGCGACTGAGGAGTGAATATACATAGTTATAAATTTGAAATAGTCTGTTTGATTATTTCCTTCCCATTCGCTATCGCCAGAACTGGAGTCGATGCCTTAACTCTAATAAATGTGAATAATGTTTATTTCAAATATTATAAGTTACCTCATCCTTTAAAATAATGTTTTCAATTAAAATAGAATAATGTATTCTACCCCAGGAATTCCCCCTGAATCCATCAAAACTTTCTAGACTTTGGAAATAAGTAATTCACCCGTGATATTGGACTCTTGTTCGCCAAAATTTCAAGAGATGCCAATTTAGATTACAATTTTCTTCCCAAAATCTGCAAAATCCCCACCCATTGCCCAGTTTTCTTGTCACGAAAGCCATTAATTACTGCAGAATCTCGTTGCACAATGCACACCTGTCTGCAGCTTCCGACTTAATCCCTCTGGGATGTTACATCCTGTGGCTTACACTAAGACTTCATGTAATATTATGTTGCCCATCTCTCGTCCACCGTCGACGTCTCGGACGCCGTTGCCGTCGCCAAACTTAAGCTCCATTCACACTACCTTGCTTTAAGGATTGGGTATAGAAAAAGCGGGCCAAAGGCGCTGGATAGATCCCGACTATCCTGCCATTATTTCTTTTTCTATGCAGTCATAAGTATTACCCAGCAGGACATAGTGCAACTGCGTCCAAAATCCCTGTGAATATGCAGAGCTCAGCAGCATATCCTTAGATATGGTAGCACCGGCAGCAGCGAGCGGCAGCATATCCCAGTTCTCCCGTTGCTGTAATTAAATTCATCCTGACACCTCGCCCCAAAATTTCATTTAAAGGCGGGAACTTGTCGAATCGCACAATTGAAAAAGTTGAACCAGGAAGGGCCATAAATACTTCAACAAGGAGAACACAAGGAATTAAATCAATTGTCGAGCCGTCAGGGATGATAAAGGATTATTTCCAACTTTCCAGATGTTTGGGGTTTGACGAGTCTCTGTAGGATTTTTTCCTCCTCGCCCCCTCGCGCTCGCCCGGCGGCGGCGGATCCTTCTTTTCGGGTTTTGTTCATTTCTTCGACTTTCGAGTGGCACCGAGTGCTCCAGAGTAACTCCAGAATGGCTATAAGATTCTGGATGTCTGGGTGCCTGCGGCAAAAAACTAAAGACAGAGGAGGTCTTTGGTGCTGGATATCTTTCGCTCCTGGAGGATGAGAAGGAGGATCAGGAGGACGAGATGTGGGCGCAGGTCAAAGGAACTTTTTCTGTCAGACAATAGGCGACCTCGACGCCTCCTTGGAACGGGGTGAAGAATTTCTCGAGCGGATGTCATTTAAAATGCAGACTTTCTCCGACTGATCCCTTTTTTATTGCACCTCGCTCATCGGCTTATCGATTCAGTAAGTATAGTTCATTGTCATATTAATGCTTCCAAGGGATGTAATCTGGGACGCTAGTGAGTGCGCACCAGCCCAGCCGCGATTCAGTGGCAAATCCCCGGAAACATTTATTAGCTATGTTTTAGTCCTTTAGCTGCTCTGCCCTGTCATGACAGTACGCTGTAAATTAAGATACAGTGTTTTGTAGTGAATGAATATATGAGGTCTTATGTATATATGTACATTAGGGTGCTTTTTTTTCGCGACTATTTTTTTTTTTTTCAGTCCCACCTCGAAATTTTGTGGCAAATACCTAAACAAAAGTTCCCTGAAAATTGGAGCCCTTAATATTAATGTTAAGTACTAGACCAAGGCGTATAAATATTTCCCATATAAAATACACGTAAACTTTGATTATTTTTCTTCAAAACTCTACATCTCAGAGGCATTTTATGGTATAATCTTGGTCAATGGTAGGATTTCTTCAGAATTGAATGCTCTACAAAAGTGTCTATTGCGGTGTAAGCCTAACTCCCACCAGCGAGGAAATACGGGTCACTAACCCCAATTTTTCCATGAAATTCTCGCTTTTTGCCCCTATCTCGTAAACAAGAAGAGGTACAGAAAAAGTGAATATGACAAACTTGTAGGAAATTTAATTTCCTCCAAAAAGTTCTTGAACACCAAATCGCTAACACCGATATTTCTTGAGATATTGGGCTTTGAAGTTGAGGTAGTGTTTCTACAATTTAGCTCAATAATCCATGAAAATTCCACACTACATCAACTTCAAAGCCCAATATCTCAAGAAATATCGGTGTTAGCGATTTGGTGTTCAAGAACTTTTTTGAGGAAATTGAATTTGCAATAAGTTTGTCATATTCACTTTTTCTGTACCTCTTGTTGTTTACGAGATAGCGGCAAAAAGCGAGAATTTCATGGAAAAATTGGGGTTAGTGACGTGTACTAATTTGCTGGTGGGAGTTAGGGTTACACCGCAATGGACACTTTTGTAGAACATTCAATTCTAAAGAAATCCTACCATTGACGAAGATTATACCATAAAATGCCTCTGAGCTGTAGAGTTTTGAAGAAAAATAATCAAAGTTCACTTGTATTTTATATGGGAAATCTATATAGGCCTTGGTCTAGTACTTAACATTAATATTAAGGGCTCCAATTTTCAGGGAACTTTTGTTTAGGTATTTGCCACAAAATTTCGAAGTGGGACTGAAAAGAAAAAAATAGTCGCGAAAAAAAAAGCAACCTAATGTACATATATACTAGATACATCTTACAAAATCAAAACATTAAGAAAAGAATATCACTGAGAACAAATTTATTTAATTATTCACAACACAACATTTCAAAATTATTGATGTAACGTTTTCGGGGGATAGAAAACAATTGAATAACTCAGAAACTATAAGTCCCACTGCACTAATTTTGGTATCATTCTAATAGGAATATAGTTCCATTTCTGATAAAATGGAAGACGCCGTTGCGGTTGCACAGTACGATATAGGAGAACTGCTCGAAGCAAAAACAGAATTTCAGCGCCTGTAAAGGTTTCAAATCGGTAAAGATTTAGACTCCAAGTAGCTACGATGCTGGTTTTAGTGTTAATCGATAGTTTTTGATCAGAAAAATGGAAATCTAAAATATTTAACAAGTTAATAGCTACAAATTTTGAAATAAGTCTAACCAAAAATTTTTTTTGCACAATATTGCCCGAAATATATATGCTTAATTTTGAATATATTGCACAATACTAGGTGTATTATATATTTCTTTAGATTAAGTTTGTAAATAATTTTTCTGTGTAACAATAAATGTATTAATCTATAAGACTTACATTTATTTAACATCGCTGCTACACGCTACGCAGATTGGGAACGTATTCACGTCAATCTATCGAGTGTGCATCCCGTGATGCATTTTCAGGGGATTTTGTTCTCGTTATGGCTTATCTTATTTCACTTCGAATAAAGCACTGCAACAGGACGGATCGTTGTTTTATCTCTTGCTCAAAGCTCTAAATTGCTACGTATTATAATCTGAAATATAGTATATATAGTTTGTGTCGTGCTGCCTTAATGTGGAAATCATTTTATAAAATTATATCAATTCTTTGTGCTTAAATAAGCTCTTTTGTAATCACTTATCATAAAACAAAGTAACCTGGTAACAAACCGATACAGGTACCTACCTATTCATATAGCCATCATTATCTGAGGCTCCATCAAACATAAGCTTTTATCAAACTGAAACTCATTTTCTTCATCCTTTGCCGACATATCGTCGAGGCAGAGCAGGCAAGCAATTATTAATCACCCGTTCTGCCTACTTCGATGGAGATCAATATGCCCAGCAAAGTGTTCTTTAATTAACAACCAAAGCACTACCAAAAAATTGGGTCACTTTCCAGCGAAAATGGGAAAATCCGCAAAATTAATTGTTATTAATTATATATTGTACTATACTTTAGTACAAAATTAAGAGAGAGTTTTTTAAAATGTCTTTATCTCAGCCAACAGGCTTAAAAGCAATGTGCGTATAAAGTAGCAATCACGAAGTGCTATTCAAAGTGTCATTTTCATAATAATAATATACTTATTTAAACAGTGTAAATAAAAAAATCTCATTCAAAAATATAGCACCTATGAAATAATTCATGATGTGCATACAAATATAAAAAGATTTAAAATTCCAATTGTTTCATTTTACATATTTATAAACTTTTTTTAATTTGTAATTTATCATTCAAAATTTGTTAACTAAAAAACATTTTAACTCGCGGCAGAGCCAAATTCAAAGGTATATCACAAACTTTTGTGGGTATGTTACGCAATATCTGCACTGATTTTGAATCGATTTCAATGATTCTTTTTTTATTGAATAGGCTATATCTTGAGGGTGGTCCCATTTAAATTTGAAGGAAATATTCCAGCTTTCATGTGTATGTTACGCGATGTCTTCGCCGATTGTGAATCGATTTTAATGATTATTGTAGGTTTATAAACTTTCCTTGGCTGGCACCGACTCCAAAAATAGCCGATTAGATATTGTAAATATTTAATTATCAATAATTTTCTATCTTGTCCTTTAATGCACTTCTTTTAGTTAAATGAACCACGAAAGGAAACAAACCCTTATCTATACATATACTAATATCCGTGAGGAGGCCGTGTCTGTAGATATATAAAAATGTTATTTAGTGTTCTGCAATATGATTTTATACTTTAATAGACATCCATATTTAATCAAATCTGGTTGAAGTATTCAACAAATTTTTACTGAAATAATATTGATAATTACGTTCATAATTCAAATGCAATCACAGAATGAGAGAAAAGGATGTTGTTGTTTAAAGAAGACACTCGAGACGATTGAGTTTAAAAATATTGAATTTGAATTTTTGTTACCCTTAAGCTGATCACTGATCAGGTTGATTCATCTAGTGCGTTTTATGGACTGGTGGAGTGTCGTCCAATGGGTCTGATCTTTTTAGTCTGTTAAATCTGGCTGCCGTAAGTATTTCCCTCGCTGTTGGATTTAAATGCAGTCTGTCTTTACATATTTTGCTAGCTTTGATTTTTTCTTGTGTTACTGTGCTGAGGCCGAAAATCTTGAATTTTGATCAGTGATCAGTATTCGGTAGTAGCCAGCAATGTAGCAAGCATTCAACTATATCAACTATACAAGGACTTCAAAAGATAAAAAAGAGATAATTAATCCAAAATGTATAATTAATAATAATCGGTAGAAACGATTAGACATCTAGATTTTAAGAGTTACAATAATGTATGTTAGGATCTTCTTGAGCTGTATCCATACGCAATTTATACAAATAACAAGTGGAAATTTAAAAAAAAAAATGTCGAAGTATTCGGAAATATCCACTTTATTTTGTTAATCCCTTTATATTCAGATAGTATTTTAAACAAAGTTTTACTACCCGAAAGCCATATTAATCCTGTACAAGCTGAATTTTTATTAATTGCTACTTCCGCGTCCGCCGGCGATCGATACACTCGCCGAAGTGTCCTTTAATTGACTGCCGAGGCACACTCCCAAAAAAGCCAGGCCGTCGCCCTCTGCCACCCGGCGAGAGAAGTAGGAAATCAACAGGAATAAATTGCGCCCGTAAATACTCGCCAGGACTAGCCGTGCCCAGGACCGGGACCGGGACTGAGACCGAGCCCAGGGCCAATGAGCTGCTAATGCGATAATTTATAACCGATCCTGCCAAAATTACAAATCGAGTTTCTAATTCATTAAGCTCGTGATTTATACGGGGGCGATACCATTTAAATGGCGGCCAGCCGAGGGATAATCGCGGCTCGCATGCCAATCGAACTGAAAAATTTTTACGCTGTCCTTTGACATTTACCACTTGTCCTCACGCTCTGGGGCGAGTAATCGACCCTGGTGGGTGCCAATCAATGGGGCCCCCAGTAGACTAGAGTGCTCTTCACTCCATCCCCGCCACTGGAAAATGGTGGCAGCGGGTACACATGTCCATAAACATTTCACATTTTCGGTTATTATCCTTTGCCGCGTCATGTCATCCTCAACCATCCGCAAAAAATTCCCGCTTCCCCGAAACACGAGAAAAAACCGTGCAAAATTAGATGATTTATCTAACTCGGTAAATAATGTGGTGTCGTCGAATGGCTCGGGTCCGAAAGGACTTTATTTGATGAATTGATGACTTTTTGTATGATTAGTCATTACATGATCCAGTGCGGAACGGAATGGGGACCGGGCTGAACCCTGGGAGGGACCTCCCCTTCTTCCCGCCTAATGGGAATGGGACATCCTGCCATCCGAACCGCGGTAATGGAAACCTAATGGCCCGTGAGAATTTCAATTTGCCTGCGGCATACTGGGATTAAATTAGGATTTTGTATACACGGAGATGATTTAATGTGATGTATTAGCTGCGGTCGTCGGGACTCGGTTTGGGTTTTTCCCTCCGCCTTTCATAAGGACTAAGCCCGACGAAGAAGAATACCAAATTTCACATAAAATAGATGCCGGGGGCCTTGCTTGCTGCTTTTCTCCCTCTCTATGTGGTGCTATGGGATCCATGAATAGGGCGCATTTCTATATCTTGATGTGCACGTGAAACTTGTTAGCCCCGACTCCGACATCCTCGCTTACGACGCAAGAAGGGATGTTTTTTAAGCAAACAGGGAAAAAAGTCAGTACCCTGTAAATAGGACGAACTAAGGAAGATTTCCATATAAGACGAACTCTTCCTGTTTTCGTTATTTGGGAAGTAATTTAGAATCATATAAAAACCTTCTTGTTAAAATGAAGGGCGAAAGTAGAACGCTGCGCGCTACTGCGGTGAAATCTGCATTTTGAGCAAAGCAGACTTTGAAGTTTATTAGTCTTCTTGTCTAAGATCTCTCGACTCCCGACAAGGAGAGGAGTAGCTCTAGCTGCAAATTGTCTATCATTGATTTTTTCTACTCTACTAAAATACAAATTTTACCATTTCGAAAGTAAACCTATAGTTTAAAAATTACGATTTTTCACGGATTTTTGTAAAGACGCATATGTCTATAGAGTGCACAAATTAAAAAACTAAACACTTTTTCAGAACTGAAAATTGGGGTTTTTTAAACAGTGGTTGTCGTACTAAACTACCCTCCAAAGAAAAAGCCAAATAGTTGTCCCAAAATACAACCCTTTAATTTAGGAATAGTACTCTGGAACTTTTTCCCACCAAAGGAAGGAAGTAAGCACTTTTTTAAATTTGGAAAATTGAAATTTTGGCAACCTGCACAGACAAATAATTCGTTGTTTAATTTACTTGTGAATGCAAGACAAAAGCATGCTGTCCTATAGACACGGCTATAGATGAAACTAACATCTTAATCAAAATATTATACCCATTCATTAATAAGCGATCGCTCATTAGCTTAGAAAATAAACTTATTGAAAGTAATATAGGGTGAGCCATCAGCTGGTTTCTTTTTAAAAATTCGAAAAATATAATACTGTTCAATATTTCCCAAAGTTTGTTGATTTACTGAAGAAAGTAAACCTTTCGATTAGTTATGGAATATGATTTCATTTAAGTAGCTGCATCAGCTGGCGTGGGAGTAGCGCATACTTTCAACCCTATTTTATAAGGCACATTTTCGATGGTTTGAGGCCCTATTTCACGAATAATCATAGACGAATATTGTGCTTAGGTGCTTGAATCATTTCAACCTGTATTTCAAGCCATTATTTTATACGGGGTTGGGTGCAAATATTGTTTCAATGTGCACATTTCACACAATTAAATAACAAAATAGTCAAGATGATTTTAAATTTACCATGATACTTCTCCACCTCAAAATTAAACGACTTAGCAAAAGTAGAACTAATTACCAAAAAATTAATAAATACTCAAGCGGTTTCTTTGAAAGATTTTCTAAGAATTCCCTAGTTTTTAAACTAGGTTAAATTGGATTTAAGTAAAATTAAGTTTTAACTCTTTAATAGTTTAAAGTTAAGTAAAATTTGCATCTTTAAATAATTTTTTTCCATATTTCCAATATTAAAAATTGATAACTTCTGCTAGTCTGCTTGCCATCTAGTTGAAAATATTTATTTTGTTCTCATCACATCATAAAACCATGCAATTTTCTTACTTAGATTTTTAAAAGTAGAGCAATCAAAGTAAACTTTTAAAACTCCGCCCTGGATAGATTTATCGAAATATATTTTTAAGAAAATCATACTTTTATCCGAATTTATAATGCCAGTGGCAGCGACCAATTAGTGTAAAATAAATCCAAAATGAGTTTGAAGTATCGTTCAAAAACACCAAAAACTTCTATAACCAACTCAATTTTCCCAGATGTGAAAATTATAAATTCATTGTCGACCCGAAGCAACATTCCTGAATAGCGCTCATTCGGGGGATCTCGGAAACTTTAATGAAAGATATCCCGAGTAATCCCTTCAGCAAATATTTCCCGACGTGAATTACCTCGACCTCTCCCATTCCAGAATCGCCGGCTCCCTTCTCGAGGTGCCCTCAAAATTTGTAAGAAAGCGGGAAATAAGAAGAAGTATCGAAGTGTTGAAGTAAGACCATGTGGCCATCAATAACACCAGCATCCACCAGGACCACACTGGAGCAGGAGATGGTAGAAGCAGCATAGCTCCAGCATCTCTCTCCAGGACCAGTAGCAGCAACATCAGCAGAATCAATTCCCGACCCTCGGGGCCCCAAAATATAGTCGTTGCCGTCGTCATCCTCATCGTCGACGCTGTCGTCCTCGTCCAGTGACCATTTCATTGCGAAACTTTCAAAACCCCCAAAATGAACTTGTCTAATAACTTCGCCATTGGAGTTTTCATTAGATTTCTGGTCTGTCCTCAATCTGAACATGTCATAGCATCGGACTGATGGGGGGGACTGAGGGTGGGGGTGGGTGTTGCGATACTATACACACGGGCTGGCAAACTTCTATGATCCACCAGAAAATGTTTTTACGTTTTTCCGTTTTTTATGTACAGTCGCTCCTCGCCGAGTTTCTGGCCGGTTCTTATTTTATTTTCGTCCGTGTAACAACGATCCCCATATCTTGGGAACGGAGACGTCGCCATTGGCGAGCGCATAAGTCGGAATAAGACGCATAAATCGGACGGGGGCGGCGGGAAGGAAAGAATTCACTTGAGAAAGTCAACAATTGGTCAAATTACAGAGTGAAAGGACTTCTAATTTTCATTGAGAGAGTGTAACACAAAGGGACCTAATCAATGGGGATCCGGATGGTTGGGATGAAATTTCAACAGTGCCAGAAGAAATTCATTTCTTTGGAACTTTGAATTCTTTTTGCCCCTCCTCCCATCTACAGCTGTCGGTGGTAGCCGCAGGGGGGAAAGGTCAATCTGATGGAGGTTTAGTAAAGACCCTCAATGAATGGGGTCTCACTGGTTGGTGGCAATGTGCACACAACTGGGGGGGGGGCAACTCAGTTCAAACTCTCTCTTAGTGGTGAGGTTCAGCTTAGATTTTAAGCAGAAACCTAGTTTCTTCTGATTACAGAAACAAAAAAGATAAGACAAAAACCTTTTGAAATTAACGACTTAATATTCGTAATCGTTTAATATGATCACATGTTGCATATTTTATTGCTGGCAGTAATGTTTGAAATGGCATGAGATAAAAGAACGAAATTTAGTCAGTTTCAAAATTTCAATTTTAAAAGTTTTTAATTTTAACCATTTTTCTGAAAATTTGAACATCGTTAATAAATAAAGAACAGTATGAAAAAAAAGTATGCTACGTAACAACTCAAATTTTTTGTTAGAGCATAATAGAAAATTTAATCAATGAAAAATAGTAATGACTTAATATTTTTATAAATCAAAAATAAGAAAAGTGTTAAATACATTTCTTAAAGACCCACTATAAAGGGCAAGATGCCTAACGCGTAAGTTAGATGCCCCAATGTCCAATATAACTGCTGGGTTAGATGCCCTTATGATTAAAAATCACAATTATGGTCCCATATTTTAATTTCAAGTTACATAATTAGGAAAATTATTGTTTATTTGGCACCACAGCTTTCAAATTAGTATCACATAAATTATGAATTTGAATTAAAATGTTTGAAAATTAACGTAAACTGAGAGAAATTTAACGATCATAATGAAAAAAATGCATATTGAATTGAAAAATCACTTGTCAATATACGGTCAAAAAGAAGTGGCTTTTATTATCACAATATTTTTGTCAATTTCACAAAACCTCAAAAGTACGTTAAATATTTTCGTTTTGAAAATTATTTCTCACCATGACTACTATCATTCAATATGAAAATAATATCGAAATTAAACATATCGATTATAATATATCGAAAATGGAAGTGAAAATTTTGTCGAATGTTACAAATTCCATTTTATTCTTTTGAAAATTACTTTTTCATTTGTAAAGTTCTTTCGAAGGCTTTCTATATCTACTTATAGATACCTTTAAAATAAGGCTGAGTTTTTTCATTAGGTTCAGGATCTAGATTAGCTACTCAACATGGGAATACAACAACAACGCCACATTTTAAAGAGTTGTGCAGAAAGAGAGAAAACAAAAAAATACATTTTTTTAAGTTTTTATTTTTCTACGGAATAAGGAATCAAGACATCGTTTTGAAGTTTTGCAAGTATATTTACTCCGACATTGAGAATGTAAACATATTTTTTCTGGATTTTTACATTGGTTTGTTTGGTGACCCGACTTTTTCTAAAAAAGAACATCCAACCGTCATTGACATGATTTCGGCCGTCTGGGAAATCTAACTAAAAAAACAAAAATGGTTGCACACTCCTCTGCCATTACCTGCTAAAAATAACTTGTTAAGATAACAGAGAACCACTTCGAACAAGAGCACAAAATAAACTGATAGTTCTCTAATACAGAACTCCCATAAAGACATCAAGTTATTGTTAATATGATAATAATTTGAGCGAACTGAACATTAATTTTCAATTTGACAAAATTTTATAACGTGAATATTTTTAAATTGACAGAATACTTTTTCAATATGCGAATATTTTTTCCATTCAAAAATGTATAATTTTCAATAAGATAACAAGTCAAAATCAAACATTTCCAGGGAAAATTTGTATAAACGAAGAAATTTTGACGTGTTAACAAATATATATTTTGAAATGTACAAAAATCTTTCTAATGGTTTCATTAGTGGAAAAAGTAATTAAACATTTGAAAATATATTTTTTAATTTGATAAAACATTGTTAGTTTAACAACCGGACATTTGTCGAGTGTGCTTTTATTTAATTTCCTGTAGAAATAATTGTTTCTTTGACAATTTTTTTATTTTGGCAATAATATATTTTCCGTTTAACAGCAGAGCTCTTGTTGTGTTTTTGCAAAAATTATTTTTTCAATATGATAGCGATATTTCTCTCAGTGTATGAACATAAACCTTTTAATTTTTGAAATATATTATAAAATATCATGTTCAGTTTAGGGGTTTTTCTACCTATAGCCCGGAAAAATTTACCTTATTTTCAAACTGGTATTAAAAAATACTACAACAGATATCGTTTTCAAATTTTGAACGCTTATTTATTTTGGTTTGAACATTATATTTTCATTGATAAAAAAAATTATAAAAACAAAATAGCGGCTGCCGACCACAACGTTGTAGTGCAGCTAAATGAAAAGAAGTTTTACGCCTGGTAAAATTCTGGCCAAAAAATGTATCTGCAGTCATACCAAAAAAAAAAAAAAAAATTTTTAGTTTTGAGTATAAACTACTACACTGATCATACTTTAGGTAAAAATTTATGTTCTTTTGATATTTAGCACAAGTTTGGAAAAAAGTGTTGATTTTCGACAATTTTTCAATTAAAACTTTTTTTTCCCATGTTGCCAAAAAATTATTTTTGGCTCTAAACTGTTGTCCGTGTAGTAGAAAATAGTAAAGAAGTATGTGGATAATTCTTTTACAAACCCAACAACTTTTTGACCGACACATCTCCGATTTGGCTGAAATTTTTTTTACGGATTCTATATCGAAAAATAAGAGATACGTGTCCGAGGATTTTTTTTTTATTCCGCATATTTTTCGGACAATATCTCGCCTGCCTTTCTCCTGTCGTGCATACATTCAATTACCGAACCCTTAACGATAATCTTTAATTTATCACTCCGTGAAGGCTATTTTCTCGATTCATGGAAAATATCAATAATTAAACCGATTTATAAAAATGGTGCTAAGCATTTAATAAAAAATTATAGAGCGGTTTCCTTAATGAAAACAATTCCGAAATTACTTGACAGTATTATTGCAAAAAAACTTTCTTTCCTATGCAGAGCAATAATTTGTCCACAGCAGCACGGATTTGTAAAAGGTAAATCCACTGTTACCAATCTAGCACTTTTCACAAATTTTTGTACTAATGCCTTAGAAAAAGGCTATCAAGTTGACGCAGTTTACACAGATTTTTCTAAAGCTTTCGACAAAGTAAACATAAATATTTTAGTAAAGAAACTTTCCCATATGGGCATTCACTCTAATTTTCTCCAATGGATTTCTTCGTATTTAACAAACAGAAAACAAATTGTAGTAATTGATAACGTGCGTTCTAGAGTTATTGCTGCTAATTCGGGTGTGCCACAAGGAAGTCATTGTGGTCCGATTTTATTTATTTTATTTATCAATGATATCGTCAATTGTTTTTCGTATTCGAATTGCCTTATATATGCAGATGACTTAAAATTGTTTTCTGTCACAAATGATTTTAATGATTGTCTAAGGTTACAAGAGGACTTAAATAAGTTAACCGCATGGTGTGTTAGTAATAGGCTTCAACTGAACATATCTAAATGTCGGGCAATTTCATTTTATCGTTCAGCAACTTACTTTGCATTTAATTACTCCATAAGTGGTCAGCTCTTAGAACATGTTAATGAGGTTACTGACTTAGGAATAATTTTAGATAGGAAACTCTCTTTTTCTAAACATATTAACCATGTGATATTTAAGGCGAATAAATCGCTTGGATTTATTAAGAGAAACACCAAAGAATTTAATAACATTTTTAGTTTAAAAGCTTTATATTTGTCTTTTGTGAGACCACTTATTGAATATGGTGCTATTATATGGAGTCCTACGTATGCTGTACATATTAACAGGATTGAAGCGGTGCAGAAGTCCTTTACCAGATTTTTATGCTTTAAATTAAACTGGTGGAAATTGACTATGCCTGATTATAATTCACGACGTTTGTTATTTGGTTTATCAACTCTTCAATATCGACGTGACTGTAGCTGCGCTTTGTTTATTAAAGATTTATTGTGTAATGATATACAGTGTCCTGAGTTATTGAATTTAATAAATTTTTATGCTTTGGAAAGACCTCTTCGTTCAAGAAACTTGTTAATTGCTCCGTCACATCGTACAAATTATGGTTTTTATGAAGTAATGACTAGATGTATAAATAAGTTCAATTTGTTTAATATTCACTTGGATTTCACGATGTCTAGATTAGAATACAAAAATAAACTAGCATATTTAGAAAATGTAAAGAATTAGAACTGTTGTGTTTATTCTAGTCTGTAAAATTAGTATGTAATTGATAGACTGAAATAAATAAATAAATAAATAAATAAATAAATAAATATTTTTGATAATACTAGTGAATATTGAATTTTTTGGCTTGGAGACTCATTTTCAAAAATTTATAACTCTGGTTTTATTTGAGCTACAAACTTCTTTTTTTCTCATTTTAAATCTAAAAGACTGAGTTTTGAGAAAAAAATATTTTTAATAAAAATTATTAACAAATTCATATTGTTATTAACAATTTAATTGTTTAAATCAATTTTTAACAATGGCCCCCACCTCGTAGCAAGTTTTTGGTATTTTTATTGTATTCTCCGTCAAATTTTACATAAAAAGCATGTTTTCAAAATGTGGTACCTTTATTATTACTATTTTTAAAACATTAATTTATATAGCGCGACACGTCAAAAAAAACGGTTTTTTATTAATAAAAAGAAAATTAAAGCTCGGATCAAAAAAAGTTAAATATAAAAGTTGTAGATAATAAAAAGATCTACAATTCTTGTCTCAACTAATATACTTTTCGAAATAACCTCAAACTTTTCGAATAAATTGAAACAAATGTTCAGCCAAATCGGAGACATGTCGGTCAATTTTTATCAAAATCCGTACGGTTTGTGCACAAAGTTTTAAATAAATCAATTTAGTATTTTTTTCGCATTTTTATATGAGCCATACGTGCCAAATTTTGGAGGCGCTTTCTTTTGATTTTCCTTTGGTGTAAAGGAAATATTTCGGACTTATGGCATTCCATCCAGAACACTTTGGAGAGGTTTTTCTCAGTACAAAACCAGAAAAATAACCCTATATTTTTTTTTTTTTTTTTTGTTTTTGTAATATGTAAATTGTAAATTTTTTAAATTTAAAAGATGTATAATTCGTCAAGTAGGAATATAAGATAAAGAAACAAATTGTTCTATTTTATTCACCTCTGACCTCAAATGAACGTCTTTCCTATGTTTCATTGAAATCCTCAAGGAGACCTCAAACCCAATTTGTTCCGAATCGAGTAATTACTTCTTTTCATAAAGAACTGACGTTTTAAGTGTTCTATTATTGGGGAATGCCATTTTATTTTTACAATCGAAGATGAAACTGAAGCCCTTAAAGAACATCAGACTTCTCATATGAACTTGAGGCCCTTAGAAGCATCCCTATCTAGAGACGTTGTTCTTGTGCCTCCCCCACGGATCCCACAATCGATATTCTTTTCCAATTAGTTACTTATAATTGAAGAGCAGTGTCATGCACTTGTAATTATTTTCCCCACTTACCTAACCGTCAACGCCCCATCAAGTGGCCATCAGGCGTCCGTTGTTCCTTGATTAGTCTCGTTTAGTGGGGCTAGTCATCACGTTTGTCCAGCGGGGGTGTCCTTGCTTCCAGCCTCCTGCGGGAGCCCTACACGGCAGCAAAACGAGCGTAAAACATATCGACTTTTGATAAATTCTTCAGTTCGTGTACCGTGTCGACGTGCACAGCTCGGAAGATAATTGGCTCTTGCTCATCCATCTACTACTGGTCAGATGGGTGCTCCACCATCTGAGATGAGACTGAGCATTATATGATGCGAATGGTGCTTCGATACCGTGCAACATAACTTAGAACCCGGCCCATGAAGGTCCAGTGATCAGGATGTACATTGTCGTCGATAACGACATCCAGCCACCAGATAGGATGTCCTTTGAGAACGATGACGCTCCAATTTCGGAGGAAAGGGGAGGATTCCGGGTTTACACCTAACTGCACATAATTGCATGTCCCTTCAAAACGTTTGACTGTAACTAATACCGTAATTTCATGGCGGTCCCGGTGTGCTTCGCTATCCCCGGCTCGAATCCGTGTCCAGGTGGCTGGCTCCATATGCAAATGAACTTTAATCTCGACTCATTCATTCTGTGGAATCGTTAAATCTCCCACGCTCCATGACATGGTCACGGGTGGGGTCTGATTCTGTGTCAAGGGGAATCCCCCCATTGTGTGCAGCGCCCTCTGGCGGACCATTATAGAGAATACACCGAAAATGTTGAAAGAAGCAACGAAAAAGGCCGGAATAATCGGTGCTGCTATGCTCCCGCAGGCTGTCCGACTACTGCCCCATCAGACTTCTCATCCTGTGAGGGGAGGAGGAACGTTCATAGGAACGGTCTGATGCTAACCTACCTTTTCTCTGAAGAGCCTTTCAGCAACTTTCGCCTGCCAGCCAGGATAACATGCGGAGGAAGAGAATGGACACGAACCTGCGGATGGGATGACTTATTGGACGCTATGGCCACATGTGTCCGTGTGTGTGAATAGTGTAGATCTGGGACAGGGTCCAGGAGGAGTTCTGTTGGTGCAACTCCAACCACATCTGCGAGTGTCCTCTCGGATAATAAATGTGTCATTTCACTATTCATACAGTCATGGTGTGGCCGAAAGGTCCGGTTAGTTAGCGAACAGTTCGGGTCCTATTATTCCCCCTTTGCTCCAAGTTCGCTTATTTGGAACACCAGGAGCGCATTTAAATAGATGTTTTGTCCCGAAAAATCCCTTAATCTTTGAAATGCGACCTCTATCGGCTTGCCCGCTCCACTTTCGCAAATTGTGACTTCTTTTCCCCTTCTTTTGCATGGAACCCCGAAACGATATGATCAGGTTAATGAGTTGTTAGTAACCCTCTGGTAGTTAGGATCATAACTCATCTCGCTGGTCATGCCTGCAGGCTATTAGGGACTTTTTTATTATTTTTTATCTGACCATAAGGTTCCCGGGGTGGATTAATTCCCTCAGTGGTCTATTGTTGCTCCTATTCGGAGAGGGGAGGCTTTGTCTGTTTTTTTTCTTTTCTTTTCGGCTACCCTCTTTATTCATCCCGGTTTATATATATACATATAAAAGGCCGGGGTGGTTCGCTTCGATAACTTATGGCTATTCAGAGATTCTTTGCGTCAGATTATCTAAGCCACATTGTCAGACCCTCTTAATTTTTATATGTCTTTTGTGGCGAAAGAACAAATAAAAGATGGTCTTAAGCACACCCCTAATGGCGGTTTTCGAGGGACGAAAAAAAGTTTCCGAGTACAAGTGTTATTACTAGCAATTTATTTCTCTGCTCTAATGGTTTGAGAATTTTAAGGCAAATTTTTGAACGCAATTGACTATTTCCATGATATTTATGGTAAGGAAGGGGAAATGAAACTCAGCCAAAGCAAGAACTATTGAAAAAGTTTATAAATATTTTTCGTTATAGTTGAAAC
This sequence comes from Dysmachus trigonus, assembly GCA_949715965.1. Taxonomy (NCBI): domain Eukaryota; kingdom Metazoa; phylum Arthropoda; class Insecta; order Diptera; family Asilidae; genus Dysmachus; species Dysmachus trigonus. Next base: position 90,245,851 of record OX454320.1, read on the forward strand.
TTTGTATAATGTTGTTTTTGCCTTTTTTATGATGATGTTTTTTGCTCGTTCAGTTTTGTATAAAAATGGCGTTAATTAATAACCTAGCCCTCAATTTGCACTGTACTGAATTTACACAATTTCGATTATATGGCATACATATGTGAAGAACGTGGATTATTAATGATATATATTTTTGAAATGTGAACCGTCTACATAAAAGATATCTATCTGCATTTCTTTGAGTCTTCCGTCGCCGGAGAGAAGTAAAAAGGAATGCTTTCGTCAAGACGGAGCAGCACCTCATCGCACACAAGAAGTATTTGAAGCCATTAATTAATTTTATGGCGATCGAGTTTTTGGCTTAGGGTACCCACGCTTTGCTAGGGGAAAAGGAATAGAATAGCCACCTTACTCATCAGATGTCACTCAATGTGATTTCCTTTTATGGGACTACATTAAAGATTACTGCTAGTAAAATAACCCAAAAACATTAGAGGATTTTCTTAAAGTCCTCAGGAGGATCATCAATGGCATTTAAAATGAAACGTTAGATAGTTTCAGAAAGCATTTGGATATTTGTGGCAATTTAGATGGTTAAAATACCGAAATCAATACTTCGAAATTCGTACAGTCTGCAGACGAATTATTCTATAATTAATTAAAATAATTAATGCTCATCACAATCACAACCTTTAAAATTTCTGTGAACATTTTTATAAAGGTTGTGAAACTTTTTAATATTTTATATGGCGTTTTTTGGCCTCGCCTGTAAAATGCAGGATTAATGTAGCACCTATGAAAGCATGGAATCCACTTCTCTTTGGAGTTTTGAGAAACTTCTAAATGAATTTTTCTCGCTCTGCATAATTCGGAATTTACTTATGAAAAATTTCCTGCAAGTCAGAAACAATTCCAACTGCAATCGATTTGATTAAATTTGAATATCCAATTTGTATAGAAATGTCGCAAAGTTTATAAATATTCCCTTCAAACGGGTTACAAATTGGATTTTCTCTGGACGGGTATAAAAGTAAAAACCGGGTCCGGAAAGCACCATGCTGAAACGCCGAGTTGAACATTTACCTTCTTTCGGAGAAGCGCCCCAAGAGTTGAAGTAGTTCGTTTCACGACGATTTTTTTCAGTAGTTCCACCTACCTGCTGTGAATTTCCTTAATCCACCCTTAAGCGGTCATAATACGAAATGGCTTTAAAGAGAGTCACCTTCTTCCAGGCCTACGGAAGTGGTAACATGACGGTCGTGGACATAGTATCGCTGGATATGCTCCATCTAGTGGACTCCTACTGGTACCAGTTCCCCCCGATGAATCCACTCTAGCATGGAATCCTGGGATTTGTGATGACTGTCATCGGAACTATTACTGTCACTGGCAACTTTGTTGTAATCTTCATCTTCACCATGACCAAATCACAGAGGACCCCATCAAATCTTTTTGTTGTCAAGTTGGCCATTTCTGACTTTTTGATGATGACAACAATTTTCCCACCAATGGTGCTCAACTGCTACTATGAAACTTGGGTTATGGGGCCTTTCATGTGCCACCTCTAGGCGATGTTTGGATCCCTCTTTGGGTGCGTCTCCATCTGGACGATGACAATGATCGCCTTCGATCGGTACAATGTCATCGTGATCGGTATGGCCGGCAAGCCACTGACCAATGGTACAGCTTTGAGTAAGATCTTGGGAATTTGGGCATCCTAAAAGTGTGTCTTTATGGACCTTAATGTCATGAAAATAAGATTTGAAGGAGCTAAATGGACATAAAAGACAAACTACTTAGTCCAATTCAATGTTAAATCTCCTAAAAATGTGTTAAAAGTCTAATTGTATGGGCATAGTGTTGTAAAAATATAGCTTTAAGAAGCGAGTTGAAACTCGGTAATCACATTATTTCAAACGTCCTAGATTTAGTATGATTTTGAATTAAAAATTTCAACTCGAGATATTAGTTTGCGCGTAAAGATTCTACGAATTTTAAAAACCTAGTGTTGTTTCAAACAAATAAACACATTTAAAAACAAATTAAAGTTTCACTGGATGCCAAGATTCCCGTAAACGCGTTTTTTGTTTATTTCCGATTCTCAGGAATGGAAAAAACAAGGAAATCTGCAAAAACCCTTACTCACACATAAAAAGGTATATTCTTTAATTTAAATTTTAGTTAAACCAATTTTAGCAAGCGGGAATTGCTTTGACAAATACAGCTCTATACACTGTAAGCATGTATATTAAATTTGTCTGTGGCTATAATTTAATTTTAAAGCTCTAAAAATCACAAATGTCTCACCAAAAAAAAAGGTTATCAACAAGAAAGCGGTGTACAATGGCATTCTCCTGCCCCGTGGGGCGGTTATCACTAACACATTCAAATCCCGAATGAATCCCCACATTTCGCCTACTCTCATATTCAGTATTAATCACCAAAAAAAGTAATTATAACTTTTGACAAAATCCAAAATCTCGAAAATTTCCAAATCCATATATCACCGCCTCGGCCGGCGAACGCGCGTGCGATGATAAGAAATATCGCTCTAATTAAAATGAGCTCGGAGTTAATCTTCTTTTTCGTCCCGAGCCTATAGGCTGTTTTGTAAGGTTGGCGGATGCTTAAGCCTCCGCAACCTCTTCTCCCGTATATAAAATGGGTAGGAAAAAGCAAAATATTTCGAAAGGTGCAAAAACTTTGTCAGTGCCAGAGGTTTCCATTCCTGCCCGTCCCCAAAATTCGTCTTCAAATTTTAACTAATTCCCTTAATTACACCCCTTCATCATTCCCTGACAAGCCCCCGAAGGCAAAAGATTCCCCCCGTTCTGCGTGAAATGGGGCGTCCCAGTAAAAAAGACACACAAAAAATTAACAAAAGCAAAGACAATTTTCCACCTCATAACAATTTTATCTTTTTGTCAAAAATTTGTTCAGATTTTCTATTGTGGAAGGGCGCGCTACGCGGGCCAGAGGGTGCTTCGCCCTATCGTGTTTACACCTCCTTGAAAAGAACCTAGGGCTCAGGGCTGGGTCTCTTGCCGATGCTGCCGCCCGCCGTATACTGGCGGCGGCATTAGCAAGCCATTCGGGCTCCCCTCGTATCATACCCCAAAATAACATGCTGCTCATAAGTTTGCATATTGTGTTAAGGTGGCGGGCCGGGATATGATGAGACGGAGCCTCCTCGAGCTCGTTTGGGGAAGACAAGACACACGTTTTTTATACAGTCCCCGGCTCCGGCGGCGTCTTTTGGTCCTTGCTTGCTCTCTCTTTGCTTTGCCACTCTGTCAAGAAGGGATTTTGTGCACGAATATGAGGCTTAAGTCTGAGAAGTTAACTCCAAGGATTTAAGGTTGACGGAGTTTTAATGACGTCTCGTATTTTTTATTTGTTTATTCTTTTTTTTTTTTTGCTTTGAGAGGGTATATCTGCGACAGTACAAGGGTCTCTCAAAAAATGCACATGACAAACACTGTCAACTGGTACTAAAAAAAAAATGCAATCCCTCTTTTAATAGTCCAAAAGTAAGTATCTTCTGGAAGATAAAGCTGAAAATTGGTACTATAGAAATTCTACCTACCTGAACACGGTATCAATGTAGTTACTTTGTCATAGAGTTGTGCGAAGTACTGTACTACATACTACAACTACAACTTCAATTGTCAACTATCACTAATTTTAACTATCATTAAATTCTAAAGTGATAGTGGAACACCACATACAAGGTATGATTAAGCGAGAACCTTTATTCGATATTTTGCCATTCGGACGTGCCGAAATACCTCAAGATGGCAAAACTTCTTAAAACGATATTTTTTGTAAGGGTTTTATCAACTATTAGGGGAGAGTTGCCTTATTTGGGCCGGCTCCTATTTCGGGCCACCCATTTTTTTCAATTTTACCGAACTTTTGACAATTAATTAATGTCAAAATTTGATTGAAAATGAATGTAGAACAAAATAATGAAAGAAATACTAATTTTAATACAAAATTAATAATGTTACAACAATCTCGTAAAAATGGTATCTGCCGACTTAAAAATCTAACATTTTTGCTCGTCGATAAAAACAAATTGATACATCTAATGAATCTAAAATTTGTTCTGATGCGAAGTGTAATATGTTTATTAGCGAAAAATCGTGTATTTGCAATTTAAAAACTATAACAATACTAATTAATTTAAACAATCTGGAAAAATGTCATTTCCCCTAATTTGGGCCACTGTGCAATTCGAAAGGGCGCCTAATACGGGCCACTCACGCCTGTCCCGGACATGACCCCAAAACCGCAGACAAACGCTCGACAAAAACAACATTCCGAAATTTACACGGATCCTATAATGCGGGAAATTTTAAACGACAGAAAAAAAGCGAAAGAAGAGAAACAGAAGCTAGCTGAAGAAACCCGTAAAAAGAAAGCTCAACTCAAAGAAGTCCGACTGTTTCAGATATTTTAGGTGCTATTAAATAGGTGGCCCACATTAGGTGACTCGTCACCTAAAGTGGGCCACTTGCACGTTTTTTTCAAACGTTATTTTTTATTATAAAAGAAAGTCAAACTTGCCTTAAACTTTCCACAAAGGTAAATTATCATCCAAATTTTAATATTGCGCTATTAATTATGTAAACGAAACGTTTACAATGATTTTAAATGCATTTAACCTTAGGTGGCCCACAAATGGCGATTCTCCCCTACAATTAAAACTTAAAACTTTCTGCAATAAAAATGATAAAGTTTTATTTCATGAAACGTAAAAGTTGTTCAGGAAATATTCGTGCTGAAGAAAATTAAAAATGACGATCTGATTAATTATTGAATTGAATTGATTGAATTATTAAGAGAATATTTGTTGAATGCAACAACTTTGAAATAACTTTATCATCTTTAAAAATAAATTAAAAAAATCTTTCACCTTCTTGGAAGAACACAAAATAATTATTTAACAAATCGTATTAGTTGTTATATATTACTTTTAAATAATTTCTTCAATTATTTCAAATAGTTTACATTTTCCTCTTGGAAGAAGTCCTTTTTTATTTCAATTCCCTTCATTTCGCTGTTATAATAAAATATTTAAAATATAGAAAATTTAGATTACTATGATTATACCTGTTTAATTTTAAAAGAGCGTATAGCTTTTCATTGTAATTCTTTTCTATCCGAGTGTCAACATGGATTTATGAGAGGTAGATCAACGACAACAAACCTAGTGGAGTTCTCTAACTTCTGTTTGTCGAATTTAGAAAGATTGAAACAGGTCGATTGTGTGTACACCGATTTTAGCAAAGCATTTGACAAGCTCTCACATAAGGTGCTCATTTTTAAATTATTCAGACTTGGCTTTCCAAATAAACTTGTTTGTTGGATTAAGTCATATCTAAGTGACAGGACGCCATAAGCCTTCAAGAAGATCTCTGTACCTTTGCTAATTGGTGCTCGAAGAATCACATGGATTTAAATATTAATAAGTGCAATTTCATATCTTTTAGTAAGAAATCTTCCATCATTGACTACCCTTATTAAATCCATAACACACCTCTGTGCCATCAAGAACGTATTGTTGACCTTGGATTGTCAATAAATTCCAAATTTGACTATTCTGACCACAACCCTTTCGCCTTAAAAACCTTATTCTGTGCTTTCGTACGGCCTACTTTCAGTTATTTGGAGACCTCATTATCATGTGCATACCACAACCGCATCGTAGCAGTACAAAAGCGTTTTCTCCGCTTCGCTCTCCTTGGAATGACCCTGTAAATCTTCCTCCTTACGAAGGTAGATTAAAACTTCTGCAGTTGACGTTTCTTTCCAAGCGTAGAGAAATTGCCGGTGTCTTATTTATGCACGATATCGTTACTGGCGTTACAGACTCCCCGAATCTTTTGAGTTTGGTAAATTTTAACTCGCGCCCCCGATCAACTAGAGGACGGAACTTCATTTACGTTTCTCATCATATAACTAATTACGGCTATTGTGAACCAGTTTCGGCCTTGTCGCGAAATTACAATGACCATTTCATCTCCTTAGATTTTCATCTTGATAAAAAGACTTTGAAAAGTAGTTTGCTTAAATCCTAGGAAATTTAGAGAATTAGAATTTATTAAACCAATATACAATATACAATAAGTGACAAGAATTCATAATATGTTCAGAGATTAGAAGCTTTGTTCTTTACAGACTGAAATTTAATATGGGGCAATGAGGAAGAAGTAATTATTGTGATGCATTAAGTGAAGGGAAAATTAATTAAATACAAAAACCCTTACTAAATCTTAAAAACTATGTTGACCTACACCTAATTATTGCACTTAATTTTCAAAATCATCCTGTTTTAAGAACACAAATTTGAAATTAATTCATTCTGATGAGTCGTAGTTCTTCGCACAAATAAGTTTAGCAAATTATACACCGCGACAGAAACAAGATCGATGTTGGCTTTGTCGTGTAGCTGACGCGTTGAGAAAAACCACGGTAGATTAAACATCATTTTTAGAATTTTGTTTTGCATTCTTTGCAGCTTGTTTATATGGGTTTTTGCACAGTCGGCCCATATAGGTGCACCGTACAAAAGAACAGCTCTGAAAATTGTTTTAAATATAATTAACTTATTTTCCACGTTCAGGTCTGAATTTCGGTTAATAAACGGGTACAAGGAAAATTAACTACTACACCCAACATCAAGCAAGTTATGAAGGACGCCCTGACGACTGGACTGAATGGAATAGGGGTGCATAAAAATACTATGTTAATAGCTAGCATCTAACCTCAAGGTGCCTGTCCGTCTACAGTAGCTCTGAAAAGATAAACCGTCTTTTATCACCAATTTTCTTAAAAAATGAATAAATCTATAAAAAAAATTAAAACATACTGCAGAAGTTGTTTTAATATGAGCATTGTTATTATATGTTATATGTATAAATTTATTATATGTTCAGTATTAATTATCTAGAGCAATATATATACACATATTCAAAAATAGAATTACAACAACCGCACATTGTGAACATCGAAACATTCACTTTAATTGCTCAGAAAATACAACGAAACTAACCAAATAAATAACGTACTGGAGTGAAATACTTACACAGATATGAGTGATAGTGCTGCCAACCTAAGAACAAAAAGATTTGCTTGAATCGTTGTAACCGCGCAATTTAAATTCAAAATTGGCTTTACTTTTTGATCATAGTAGTGTATAAATTTAAAACAATTTCTGATAAAATCAGAAGAAAATTATTTTTTTCTTTTTAATTTCTTTAATGGTCATTTTTATTATGTACATACTATATTTCATCATTTAAAATTAGAATGTTTCCTTAAGTTGTAACAAAATAGTGTTGAAAGTATCTGAAACGTTTTTTGTTTGTCTCTAATAACGTTATACATTGGTATTTGTAAAAAAATTATTTCGTTATTGCTGAAAATTAAAAAATAATACCATTTCATATAAAGTTATTATTCCATTGCACCCAGGTTTCACCTTCTAGTCTAGTAGCATTTCTAGACAAATTTCCAAGTAAATGTAGGATATTGTTTCCGTGTTGGGGTATTATTCTTCGAAACTGGGATACCTCAGCAGCCCTATTTATAAAGTTGCACTTGAGCAAATTTTGCAGTACACGAAGCAAAAATTATCCCTGTACCTCTGTACAACTGATACTATTTTTCGAGTGTTTTACTTGCGATATTTTCCCTATTTTATTTGGCTTTCCATTCACGTGTCTGGTTCCAACATCCTTTTTGATCTTCCAGCTCCTAAAGGCTCAAATTCAGAGCCTTCAGAGGATTTGGTTGTTGACTGGATGTTGTGAGGCTGCCCGAACAATAGGGGGAGGAAAGTTCGCAACATTAAATGTTAATGCCGAAGAAAGTTTCTACGAATTTAAGAATACACCGAACGATGATGGTGAACTGAGTCGGAATTTTTTGGATGGTGGTTCTTTCCCCACAGGAATTTTTGCCATTTCTCACAGATTTAGTCCCTGCAAAGCTTACATCACCCGAGCTAAACTATTTCCTCTGCGAGCGTGTTTTGCTGCCGGAGTTCGGGCGACCGTATTTTATGCCATTAGGCGTTGATTGTGCGGCCACCGTCTCCATCATTTTCTCCGGCTGAAACAAATCAAAAGATGAATAAAATTTCCTGCCACATTTTGTGTCCCTTGAATAATGGAGAGATTCCGTCCGTGCCCGTCGTCGCACAGCCCTCGGGGCCATACGGCACACTCTCGTCGACGACCGCCCTCACCAGCCCGATTTCCCGGATTCAATCCAGTCCTCTTCTCGCCACCCCCTCAGCCCCGGCGATTCCTGCTGTTTCCCGGCCGGTCGGGAGACGGGTGACCGGGAGACCGGGCAGGAAAACATAGGATCTAACAGCTGTGGACATCGATTATTTGCTTGTATAAAATGTTTTTGCGGTCGCCTTTTGTATTCCCGGAGGAGAGCAGCATTTTTGGGGTCTCATCGAAGTACAGATTGGATGGATTCCGTAGCTATGCCTTTCAATGATTTCCTCCTGATGACTTGAATTTAAATACATTAAAGGGATGAGCTCGGATTCGATTAGAGTTCATAGAGCCTGCGGCCCTTGCCCGCGCCGTCAGTGATTTCACTTTAATGGATTGCGTGCGAGATGAATTGCTCCACGATCTGATTCTAAGGGATAACAAGCTTGACCGCCTTAAGAGGGATGCCTGAAAAGTTTTACTCGAACTTTTGTCCCGCACGGCTGGGATATGGTGGAATTATAATCCTTCTCGGTTTTTGCAGCATATTTGCTGTGGGAACGAATCGGTCGGGACAAGGACCTTCTGTGTTCTCTAAAGGAGTGAGCACCACCACCACCAGGAGCGGACAAACCCCGAACGACCTTTTATTTTGACCCCGAGCTAAGGTTTTTTATCCTTTAGATTTTCTATATGAATATCACTTTAGTTTTTTTTTAATAAATACCGAAATATTTAACTCATTACACAGGTCTGTACCATTTGGGCTTACGAAAAATGTTCTTACGCTGAAAGAAAAACATAGTAGAGATAACCAAAAATGCTTCAGACATTAAAGTTGATTTGTTTGAACAACTGATAATAGTAAATCCCCTGATATAAGATTTGTTTACTAACCATTAACTTGATTAACTCCGAAATTTACTTCTAACGAAGTTTTTTGTTAGTTAACTTACTATTAGCAAAGTACCACAAAATTTCTCATTGTAAGATGACTATTTAAATGCACTATAGATTAATATTTTCTCCAAATAAAGGTTAAACTGTATTCAAAAAGGACACTTCATCTATATTCTTATTTCATTGGTGTGGCTAGAATGTGATTTTTGTTTTTTAATATAAATTTTAGGAGGAAAATATATAGAAAAACCCAATGAAAGAAATTAACCTAAAACTTATACCTGCATCCTAACCTTAATTACACTATGTTAGCATTAGTAGATACTTGTCGACATTGAGGGAAAAGTGAGTGGTTACAATTAACAATTATTATTTTAGTAAAATCAACTTTAAAATGAAAACAAAATAGTTTGCTGGTACAGATATAACATATTATCATATATTTCTATCATTCTATCGTTTATTTGATTAAAAAGGTTATGCATTCAATTTCAAATTGAGGTGGTTTAATTTTACAGAAATGCGCTACGTTTGGTTCATATATTTTGGAATTAGGCTGAAAATCGAATTGATGATTTGAAAGTAGTTTATTTGAATGCACTGTATTTGGTTAAAAGGTTGTAGCATTCGGATTGCAAATCAAGACGTTTGTTTTTAAGCATTTTAGTTGAACACGCTACGTTTGAATCAAAAGCTTTTCCATTTCGATTAGAAATTGAAAATTTAAGAGTGTTTTCTAGTTTAGTTCAAAAGTTATTGTATCCATTTTGAAAATTGCAGCATTTAACGATTTAAACACGGTACACATTTATCTTAACAATCAATACCTTTGTTATAAATTCAGAAACTTTTGATTGCCACGGCATTGCGGATTGAAAATATGACGTGTTTGAAATCAAAAATGTTTACTATTGGAACCTTTTTTAGCGTAAAAACTTTCATTTGTTTCAACCAGTTATTTTTTTTCCGGGTATATCATACTCTCTAGCAAACTTTATACTCTCTCAGAATAACCGCCAGATAGCAATACGTCTTTAGCATGAGTTTTAATGATCTGGAGCACTCTTTTGTAAGAAAAGTTTTGACGTTCAATCGTTTTTCGGACAACATAAGTATTGCGAAGTGTTTTTCGAAGAAGTGTACAAAAGTGAGTAAGATATTGATGTTATCGTACAATTTCAATTTAATTTTTGGATGTTTAATTTCTAGGATAAAATTCAAAGAAAACGTGAAAATGGTCGTTGTTATGATAGCGATAAACCCCTTGAGACTCCGCTTGTCTACACTGTCAGATTTGTAGCTACAAACTAATAAAAATCTAATAGAAATTTGATTAAAGTTAGCTGGGCACAGATTTTAGTAGTAGTAGTAGTAGATCTTTATTGTTTAATTCAGAAGAATTTTAGTACTATATACGATTTTGCCTCGGTAAATGACTTATTTTGTGGATAGATTAATAGCAGAGCTGCATAATTCTTCACAAAAGATTATCTAGGCACTGAATGTACAGAGCATTTATAATATTGCCCGTGAAATTTTGACATTCAAGTATTGAAGATGCTCGAAATTTGCCAAAGAAATTTGAATTTGAATGCAAGTTGGGTATTATGAACAATAAGGAGGTAAGTAACTATTAAGAAGTGATTGACAACGAGTGGAAAATGAAGAGTATTTGATTGAAGAACTAACAAAGAATAAGCAGAAAAGGACAAAATTCACCACCGGATAAAAGAAGAAACAGATACCTTTTAAAATAGTTTTTTTTGTTTTTTTTAGTGTTCAATTGCTGAAATCAATTCTTTTGTCCTCCTGTGAACTTTGACAAATGTAAATTCGCATTTTTCCACATTTTAATGCACAGTCGCTTCTAAAGTTCAAACAAAAATGTTTCTGACAACTCTTCTATTCAAATATCTTCCACGATTTGAATTAGGAGGGCAAATGTCTAAATACGAAAATTGCCAAATATGAGCAACTTGTCCAGCACTCTTAAGAACAATTTTCGGAAATATTTGCAGTGATAAAGAATTTGAAAAAAAAACATAAAGTTCAAGTGAAATATACGAATCACATAATATTCTACTTATTTAATAGAGTCTATGAAAAAAAATCAGTTCATAATGACGAATCAAAATGATGATAATAAATTAGCATCATTTGAACAAAATTACAAAAGAATACCATGTGGTATCAGAAAGCAGAATCATATTGTATTGCAATCTCACTGAAAATCTATTACTTTTCAACCACATTTTCTGTCAAATTGTACTTTCTGAAGCTCCAAGACAAGATATTGCATTTCTTTGTCCATATTTCAACAAAATGCAAAAATGTTTATCAATATTCAATCATTTAAAAGAATATCTACCAAGAAATCCCTTTAAAACTTAAGATGTCATACTGACATGTGAAAGTACGAAATAATGTATCACCATATTCTTACGATAAAGCACATAATGACTTTGTTATCAATCTTTTGATTTTTGCAAAAACATGAATTTTATTGATGTTTATTCAACCAATTGCACCTCGAAAATAGTCACGTTTTAGTTAAATATCATCAATATGGGATTTGAACTGGGAAATGGTTTTTATTTCAAAGCAGAATATAAATATAGATATTACGTGTGGAACCCAATATTTGAAAAATGCCCGCCTAGACACTTTTGGCAAACGTTCACTCTTTTAACAAAATATTCGATCACATCAGCTCCGAAATTGTCTCTGGATTATTTGCATACACACATTCCTTTTCAAAAACCGCCATAGAAAAAAATCTAATAGTATTAAATCGCACTACACTATCTTGATTTTTTTACTAAATTCACTATAGTGCGCGTGATGATGACTGAAAAATGTACGACATTTTCATACCGTCTCTGCAAAATTCATACCATTTCGTTCATAATTTCTGTTAGTTACCCGATTGTATAGTGCTCCGTGATTTAACTCCAATACTTGCTGATGACAACTATAAAATATCAGTGTTTGATATTTGACACAACGAAAATGTTTCTAAATTCAAAATGAAGCCAGTTTTGAGATATCCTTTATTATATTTTGTTATTGCTGCATTTTTGTATTGATCTGGATCTGAATCTGGTATTTTGCATTAAATTGAATTTCTGTTTTTTTTTTTTTTTTAACTGTGATCTATAGCAAAGACTTTAAAATTGCCACGATTTTTACCCATCAAAAGTTCAAAACTTTAACTGAATGGGCATAAGTGAATGCAATTTTATGTCCTTAATACCCTTGACACACTGAGTTGAAATTGAGAATTTCGAAGTTAATTTCGTTTACCACTGACACATTGCTCTTCTCCATTTCAGTTGTCAATTAAAATTTCAAAATTTCAGAGATGACTTCAAAAGAAATATTGATTTCGTTAAATCAGCAGGGAAATAACATTTCTAATATTTTGGAAACAATGCTCTTTAAGCAAAGCAAACTAAAAAAGGAAATAGAGAAAAAAAGGAAAAATTAGGAGTTTATGCGAAAGAATAAGGATATTGGGGTGTCTTTATTTAATTGGAGAAGAAAGATTTGGAAAATGGTAAATATATTAAACTTATTTAAAAACAATACAAAACATATTTCTATTTAGGAACGTTCAAGTAAAAGATGTTCCCTTGTATACAGACCAGAAATTTAAAGAAGACTTCAGAGTGACCAAGGCATCATTTGAATTTTTAAAAGATCGACTAAAGCATTTAGCTAGACAAGACACAAATTTTAGAAAATGTTTGCCTTTAGATAAGCGCTTGGCTATATTTTTGTATGCACTCGGATTATCGGCAGAATATAGAACCACAGCAGGATTATTTACGATAGGCCGCACTACAGTTGGGGAGATTGTAACAGAACATTAATTTTAAATTTTTGTTCTATACTTTAACCGAGCTTTATAATTGCATTAACCAATCTTACATAATATTTTTCTGTTGCAGAACAGAACGTAATTCTGGTAGGTTCGAAATATTTTTTTGGTCAAAAATGAACCAAGCTGTATACTATTTTGCTCAGAGTAAATTATGTTTTCGGTTTTATATATATTGTTACGTTTCGGACCTGCAAGACAAATTTCTTCGGGCCCGGATCGTAATAAAATTAATTGCAACCAATAATTGTCCGAGAGGGAGACTTGATTCAAAAGGAAAGGGCCACGGAATATTCTGACCGACTCTCAACCCGGAGAGTTCTGGCAATGCCCTACAGTGAGCTTTCGTTCACTTATGTCGAGTTGCGCACCCACACAGCTGTAGCACTGTGGCGCAAGTATAACGCGGCGTCGATGTGTGGACGGCTTAGTGTGTGTAGCGTCCCTGTTTGTTTACCGGGTCGAGGCGGCGGTTCGGTCCGGCTACGCCGCCGCGATAATTTTAATTAAATTAAATTGAAAATCGAAGTCCGCGGGTGAGTCCAAGTGCCGTGTTCGCGAGTGCTGTGAAAGTGTAAAAGAAAAACTCGAAAGACAAAAGTGAAGTGCTAATGGTTGTTCTTTTTCAGGTTTCCCCGTGGGAGCCCGCAAATGACGGCAGCCAACGTTGGACCGGCGGCAATATCCAGGAGGAGCTGAAGAACCCGGTAAGTACACTTTCTTTAAGCTATTAGCATAAGTCCGGGAGTGGAATTACGCCTCACAAGATTGCGCAGCATAAAGTGCGTAGCATAAATTGCGGCGTATTTTATCCTCCTTCGCGACGCTGTGTGTGTGTGAGTGAGCTACGCGTGACGTCCGGTGCGGATGATGTTGCGGGCACAATGTTGCGAACACTATGTTGCTGGGGAGGTGACGTCTGCGGAGCCCCAAATTGCGGAGTCCTCAGAAATCAGCGGACCGGATTTTTATTTATCTTCTAGCGCAGCCCCGATGCAGAAAAGTGCCGAGGGACTTCGGATTTGACAACGGAGGAGCGCCCTTTTCGTGGGAGGTGGACGATACGGCCCAATGGGAAAGTCAGTGAGTTCTCACGATTTATTTTTAGTTAGCTTAGATTATGAGTGTTTTTGATTTTATTTGTTTATTTATTTTTCCTAAAATTCAATCGCTATTTATTTATTTTTTATTTTTACATTCAATTACCGCGATGAATTTTTATACGTGGATTTAATAACTGCGGTGAAGTTTTATGGGCACTAGGCACGGTACTTACCTGCCCCAAAGTTATGCCGGGCCAGTGCACTAATCACGAAATTCACGCGCTGAAAATTACGGTGGGCAAAATTAAAATAAAACTAGCGTTTCGCGACAGTTTGATTTTATTGTCCGTTCACTTTCGGAAAAAAAAATTGTGTAACAAAACCAAACTAATTTGTTAAAAATCGCGACAAAATTAATTCGCTCAAAATTATAATTTTTTCTCTACAAATCTACTTTTATTTTTAGATCGACGTTCCTCGACTTCTTTGACACCATGGACTGCTCTCGACTAGGATCACACACTCCTCTCGACTAGAGATGAAGAACACGTTGGCCTTCCGGCCTTGACCCGGTCCCGGATGGTCTTCTCCAGTTTTTGTCCTTGGCCACCAGGTGGGTACTAAAAATTTCCCTAAAATTCGATTAGTTATTAAAATTGTTTTTATTAATAAAAATTAATTTTTCTATTTTTTGCAGGGGCTGCAACAATATATAATATTTTAAGAGGATGCCACTTTTATTTCTGGGTAAATTATAAGGGCCACAGATAGAGCTCTGTTAGGAGTCCAGGGCAGATAATCTCCCAATCTCCCTCTTCCCAATTTTTTCGCCCTTAGTAGAACCTATTTGCATTTGTTTTTCGCTGCGACCAAATCCTGGAATTTCAGCTAAAGAATATTCTAAGAAAGTTTCGTGATAGCATCCATTTTGAATTTATATCTCAAACTTTATCGACGTTATTTCAGACGAAAGTAGGTGTGGGGGCTTTCCTTTTAAGTTTTTCTTAAGAAAATAAAAATTCTGCCCATCCCTAGAACATGGGAGTGGATGCTAGTAAATTTTATATTACCGTCACGAACTGCTATCCTGTTATCTTTTTAATTATGTTTTCTCAAAGCATAGCGACGGATTGAACTTTCTAGATCAGAAGTGGGCCGGGTCTTCTGCTCTAAAACCAATTAAAGGATTCTAGCTTAGCGGAAAAGTCAATTCCGATACTTTGGGCTGTAGTATCCTATTTCCGACGAAAAGAAGTTTTGCCTTTGCCCCTGCCCCTGTCCCCTTCAGCTGATAATCCTTCTTATCCTTGGTTGTTGGATTAATTAGATTTTTGCGAGGATGACTCCGGGTGAAAGCGCGCTTTGACTTTATATTTTAAATAACATAACAAGGGTTTGAACGCATTTCTTCACACAGAAAAACCAAACAAAAAAAGAAAAAAAGGATTGCTCCAAGAAGCACCCAGAAATCATTCCCTCCTTTCATTCTTCCCCCTTTTTTTGTATATTAAGTAAAAGATCCACGACTGGGGTCCTCCGGCGGCCAGTGCACGAATTTTCCTATTAATTTAACTTCAGACAGAAATAGATTTACGGCCATGGCATGTGTCTTCTTGTTATCTCTCCTGGCGGGCGGACGCTTGAAATATTTTGTTTCTTTGACCACTCGTGAGCGGGCAGATACGCCTGTAGTACAAATCCCTTCTCAAGGACTTCTGCGGCAAGAGCTGGAGGTTTGAACAGACGACGGCGACGACGGTAAGGGCTGCAGGGTTGGGCATGTCGGTCGCAGTATTGAATAAACATTGTGCCACCATTGCCCACAGTCGGGCTAAGAAAGCTTTTAACTCTGCGCCTCTGGGAATAAAAAAGAAGACACCAGACAAAACCAGGAAGATATCCCACAGGAGGATTCAGGCAGGCGACAAATGTGAATCAATGGATTGCAACAATGGCGCTGTCCCGAGAGCACAAGAGATTTATAGAGGTCATTTAAAAAAGATCATTTTCGCATTGAATACACATCAGTCTCGCTTTTGTTCTTTTAAAGTTAAAGGTATAATTCAACCAAATCCAAACAGATTACACAAGGCTGCACAATCGTTGGTAATCAAACGTTTTTTTTAAGTTTTAAAAACTGCTTTTGATGTTATTTGGGTTGGCTCAACGTATGATTTTTGAGTGTGTAGTTTGTAGCGTTTCAAATGTGTGTGAGCTATGGCTAAAAAATTTTTATACCAGAGAGTTCACAGCGATTGAGAGGGGTGTGTGAATATGAATCCGCCCTTTTTTGTTAAAATAAAACACATTTACTTTTTTAGAAAATTAAAGAAAAGTTTAGTCAAAGTATGCTCCATCGGCAGCTACAACTTTCGCCCATCTTTCAGGTAATTTACGTATTCCTTGCATGAAGAAATCCTGGTACAATTATCAATCCAAATTTTGATACTTTCGTATGAAGTGAACCGTTCTCCCGTAAGATCTGACTGTATTGTTCGGAATAAGTGATAATCCGAAGGAGCTATGTCTAGCGAATATGGCGGGCGGAGTAGCACTTCCCAGTTCTGTCCATCTAAATATCTTTCCACGACTTGTGCGGTATGCGGTTTGGCATTATCCTGTTGAATAATTAATTTACTGTGCCTATTCACCCATTCTGGTCGTTTTTCTTCTATGGCTCCCTTCAAACGCATTAGTTATCGTCCATTCTCCATTAATAGTTTGAGAGGGTTTGAGCAACGCAAAATAAACAACACCTCTTTGATCCCACCAAATGCAGAGCATAACCTTGTCGCAAATAATATTTCTCTTTCGCTGTGATGGGCCAGGTTCACCTGGCTTCACCCCAGCTTTTTTACGTTTAGGATTCTCATAATATATCCATTTTTCATCCCCTGTGATTATTCGATGCAAAAATCCTTTTCTTTACTGCCTTTGAAGTAGCATTTCACAAATTGTTTTTCGACGTTCGATGTCTCTTTCTTTCAATTCATATGGAACCCAGTTATCAACTTTTTGAACCATTCCCATTGCTTTTAAACGCTTTGCAACAGTTGATCGTACAGCATTTAATGCTGCAGCCAATTCTGATTGAGTTTGGTAAGAATCCTCTGCCAATAATGCTTCCAAATCAGCATCTTCAAATTTTTTTGGTGGTTTTCCATGTTCTTTGCCCTCAGTGCCAAAATCATTATTTTGAAATCGTCGAAACCATTCCTTACAAGTTGTATTAGATAGAGCATGCTCACCGTAAATCTCCACAAGCAAACGATGAGTTTCCGCTGCAATTTTCTTTCCAATAAAATATTGTAATGTGAAAACCCTTTATATCATTCACCTGAAAAGGCGCTAATTTTACTGCATTGAGTTATGTAAAAATTATTTCTCTTATTGATATATATATATATATATATATATATTGATCTCTATAGCTTAAAAATTACACATTTTACATCGTTGATTTCCAGCTCATTTGTGTTCTTGAAAATCTCTAAAACAAGTTACCTAAACTCATGCTTTTTAGGATTAGTTTTTATATTTTCAAACGAATCTAATCATATTTCTCAGGACTATGACAATAAATATGCTATAAAAGCATCCACTTCCCATCCCTCTGAAAAAACCACTGAACCACACCACTCAGTTACAACTGTAGAATGCACTTAATTTGCATTGAGGCAAATTAATTTCACAAAAAATACTAAAATCTCGTGACTGTCCTTTACATACGTATATACGATTAATTGAAGCAATCAGATTGTAATTATGAAAAAAAAAAAACAAATAATTAATTTGTTGTGTTAATTTTCAATTTTCCCGATTTTGCCAATAATTATTATCAATTAGTTAAGGAATACGCAAAAACTAATTTGATTTTAATTGAAAATTTAATTGTGTACTTTGTGGACGGTGCTTTGTATATAATTATCTTACGTAAATTTCGCTTTAAATATTTATTTCGCATTTCCCTTAACGTAGAGAATTGAATTAATAGCATTGAGCGAAAATAGCCATATAATATTGAGTGAGGTATTGAGTCTGAAAAAGGTACAAATTAAGATACCGTGGAGTGGTTTAATGTTTTTTTTTATTTTACTTATTAACACTAGAAGCGCTGAACATACCGACACCCCTAGAAGCGCGGCTGGGTCAATTTTGGCCATTTTATTTTTGCTACAGTAATGTGAAGTGTATACAAAAAAAAAACTTGTAATTACAATAGAATGTTTTTATTAAATATATAAAAATGACAGTGCAATTATTACTCTTCGTAATCGCATAATGAGCAAATGGAAAACTCTTTTGATGTGCACTTCTTGCAAACCGTTTTTTTACAAGCTTGGCATTTCACACACGATTTGCTACCAGCACAAGAAGACTTCACCTGACAACGAGTATGTTTGTCTTGACGTCCAGGTATTTCGTTTAGTATACTGATACGAGTATTAGACGTTTTCCTGCTATTTGCATATGACTCAGCTAGTTCTTCTCCTAACTGTAAGAAAAACTACCTTCTGCTGATCTTTTTTCCATTTAGGTCACGGTACAATATCCAAGAGTTTATTGCTGCTAAGTCTAGCAAATTATAAAAAGTGTGAACTGGCCAACGCCTAGATGGAGCTTTGACAGAGTATTTGCGAGCCATTTGATCCACAACATCTACCCCATACTTTGAACTATTGTAAAATGATACTACATCCGGTTTCTTTTTTGTACTAGTTTCTATTTGAATATCTGGGTTCATAGTGCTAAGGAGAAGAAAATTTTTTTTGTGCTTTCCTTGATATACTGTCAAAGTGATATCGTCTTTTTTCAGTACCACTATACTGTATAACTCTTCTTTTCCTTGTTTGACGCAAGCAGGTATTTCCCGACGAACTTTATTTATTGTACCAACAATACTTGTTCCGTTTGATTTTAAGGTTTCAACAAGCAATAGAGACGTGAAAAAGTTATCACAAGTGATATTTCTTCCTTTCTTTAGGTATGCCTGCATCAATTTTTTTACTATATTATGTAATCCCCAAGACGTTCGTCATTTGATCTTACGCCGTCCTTACCTAGGTACGGAAATGCATTTACTATATATTTAGAGTCCTTATCTACAGCCAACCAGAACTATTGTCCGTATTTGTTAGGTTTTGAACCCATAAACTGAGTAAACCTGCATCGACAATTAGAAGGGAAAAGTTGTTCATCAATTGTTATGTAGGGTCGTGGCGTATAACAACTTTGAGCATTGGAAATAAAATTGTACCACACTTCAGATACCAATCCAAACTTGTCAGTTGTCAGTCTTTATGTTGTTGTAGATCTCACGTCGAATCTCAAAAACTTCATAATCTCCCGAAATATAGGTATATCCCGAGACATGGTGGCTTTTACAAAATCGTTACCCAATTTGACTGACCACAGTGCATCTAGATCTAAACATTTTGCGCCTATTGCCCCACGTACATAAATAATAGCCAGAAAAGCTTCGAGCTCTTCGATTGTTATGACCCAGTCAGGAGAGTGAGTTCGTCGGGCTTCTGCTATGGTGCAAGATAAATAAAGTGTCCCTTCTTGTTAAAATAGATATTCTTTGGTCACACCGCCCCCCTTCCCACACCTCTCACCGCTTCGCCGCGAATGTTTAGTACCTACATTGACACCAATCAACGACATTTTGATTAACTTAGAAGAAAGACAAAGTTAAACTCAGACATCCATGGCTGGGTCAAAATTGACCCAACCGCGCTTTGAGGTAAATTTGGATAAAAAAATATGTATATTGCATTTACGTGGTTGAAGTCTCGTATAAATAATTTTCATCATATTTCATGAAAAGTCATAAAAAGTTACGATGATATGCATAATAAAATATTAATTAGAGCAGGAAAAACATCGAAATGGGTCAAATTTGGGACGCCCGCACTTCTAGTGTTAAAAAGATTTTTCAACTTATTCCTTTAACCACGTCCATGATCTAAATTCGAAGACTTTACCCAGAGGTTAATATAGAAATAAATTTAAATAATTTTAATTCTTATTTTTAGCCACACGCATAGGTATTCAAATTCACTACTGTATTATTTTATATTTTTGTTAGAGATTGTTTCATCTTAGTTTCTAAAATTTCTAATTTTATGTTTACGTAATATTTCATAATATTGATGAATTTCATTGTAATATTTAGTGGTATACATTTATGTCACATTATACCTCCATAATAAAAAAAAAATGTAACCTTTCCATAGAAAGTCTTTATAAAAATGTAATAAATCTGCTGCCACATAGTTCACCACATTCGAATACGAGGAAAAACTGAATGAGCTCGATTAGATACAGGAATATGCCAAATAAAAGCTATTTGAAGCATTTTCCGCTGTCCTGGAAAAAATTTTGAAGAATTCCTCGATAACTTTAGAAAACAGCCACTAGGGAAATCGAAATCGAAGCAACTTGTAATTCTAAAACAAGTTCTTTAAAATAAAAAGTTTTTGTTAATCCTACATTTGAAAGAGAAATTTAGAAGCTTTCTTACAATGGAAAAAAATTAAAATAAATGAACATCCCACGAGACTGTAGCAATCTTCTTTTCGGTGAAAAAATAATACGTTTGTCCGAAAGTAATAGAATTCCGCTGAAAATATATTTCGAAGGTCTCTCCCTATTGTGTCGAAGAAATTGAAGGGACTTTCCAGCAGAGCTAAATACCCGAACGGACCCGTACAAACACACACACACACACATAAGTATACACACGTCCCAACATCGGTCTCAATCAAGAAAAGAATCACATAAACAACAAAATTGGCCCGAATATAATTACAGGGAATTGTCTATTCCGGGCGCATTTCGGCCATTTGGCTGTACAGGAGTTCACACGTATCGGGGACCATCAATCGTCTCCCATTTGGAATTAAACACGCACGGGACGCAGGGATAGCCCCTGGTAATTGTATTACAAACTTTATCACATTCAGTTTCTGACAAATGTCCCATAGATGCCTAAAAATTCATTTGTAACTGTCGGATATTTGGGACGACAAAGGGCACGGCGGGGGTCCCGGTAAAGTGGCCCCGGTCGCCGGTTGTCGTCTTCGTCATCGACCCTGTTATGGGTCCCGTCGAGTGCCCTTCGAATCATCAACAACGGGAGCGGCACCCGGCGGCAACAGCAACGCTGGTGACAACTTTTCGAAGAGGGAAGGAGAATTAGGAGCGCGTTTGAAGGGACTCATTCGCTCCTTATCCGACCCTATACACAGGATATATATATGCGATCGCAGAGTCCCTCCCCCTGCTCCTCCTGCTACCCCGGAATATTTACCTATATGACGTGACTGGCTTGTGAAAGGACGCAAAGGGATAGGTTCCTAGCCACCTTAGCCCTACGTAGCTCTTTCGGTATGCGAAGAGCGAATCCATTCAAACTACACAGATCATTGATATACGTCTCGGAGACTCCGCACAAAACGGGATGAATTACTGTGTTTGCTCGGGCCCGGGCTCGGAGCCCTTTTCCACTACTTTTACTTTGGATTTCTTGAATTTCCTCCGCCCAGAGGCGGGGGACTGAAGAGGCGGGTGGAAAGCGTGGGGGAGGCCAATTGGAAAAGATAAGGGTGCGCTTCCAAGCCCAGGCCCTATGATGGATGAACTCGGCTTGTTTCGGATTCTTGGAATAACTCAGCTCTGCACGTGCCCGTACGTGTTGGTACACTCAATTCAATTAATCAAAATTTCAAACGGAGGAATCTTTTTTTTCCTTTTTTCTTTTTTTTTTTGTACGTCTCTCGGGGTCTAGTGTACCCATGGCCAGGCGGTCCTACGACGGCGGCAACCCACGCCACCGCCACCGCCGCCGACACTACCGCCATCTACCGGGCCGCGCTTCGAAGCCCCATCCGTGCGTTTTATACGTGTCACACATGGTGCTCGTAACCCCTTCTATCGCCCCGTCCGCGCCTCCTACACGGGTTAGAGGTACCCAAAAGTGAATGCTAAGCCCTGTGAAGAGCGGTAACAAAAACGTATATATCGAATGGGGCTCCCTATGGAAGCGGCTGCAATCTAAAGTGTCAGTCAAAGGAAGCGCAGGACACCATCTGCTTCTGACAGCGCTTTATAGGATAGCAACGGGAGAAAAAGCATCGGCAAGAATGCGGCACCCACTCATACGGAGCGGTTGATGGATAAATTCAGTTCAAATTGAAATACTTACCCGATTCCCACCACCGCGCACCGCACCGCATCGGGTTTAACCGGGAATCGCCTCGGCAGCCGCCAGGATAGCCGCCCCGGGCACCGCATATTACGGAATTGAAAAACGAGCTGCTCATAAACAAGAGCGAATTTTTCGGGACTGCCGCTCCCGCCGCCAACGCCGCCGCTCGTCTGGATGTGCACTTTTTGCTCTGGTATAGTTTTTGGCTGGCTTCTTCCAGAACTCCAGGACTCGGGATTGATAAAGGAGCGCTCGCCTTGTTTGCATAAAACTCCGATTTTTTCGATACACAAGTGCCTGATAACCGAGTTGAGAAATGGAGAGAAAGTTTGGCGGGCGGCATGCTTTATAGAGGGAAATAATGGAAGTGTTTTTACGGGGCGATGCAGAGGGGGCTCGGAGTATCTTTCGGTGGCTTTTTTTTTTTATATCAATTTCAAAAAGGGTTTTCTTAAACAAGAAAAATACTTCCATCGTCCAACAAAACGAATGATGCAAAACAGGAAATGAAAAACGATTTTTTTTGCCCACTGAATAATGGCATTGGGTGAAATTGGAAGGCGCGTACACATATTTTCTTTTCCGGATTTTTGTTGTTTTCTCATACAGTCAAGTCTCCTATAACGCGATTGATTCGTACCGCGTTATATGGAAACCGCGCTATGAGAGACTTCAAATAAATTCAAATCAGGATATGCGTTCTATGGAAACCGCGTTTTGAGAAACATAAAAATAAGATAAATCAAAATAATCTATACCGCGTTATATGGAAACCGCAATCGCGTTCTATGGAAACCGCGTTATAAGAAACTCAGAATTAATGCAAATTAAATGATTCGTACCGCGTTATATGGAATCTCAGAACACATTTAACACATTTAAAGACAATCTTAGAATAAATTAAAAGAGGGCAACGCTTTATTTTTAGCTCATTTTTAGGGAAATTCCCTATTAACTAGAATTGACAAACAGGGTAATACACCACAAATATTAACTATGTACATCAGTGGCGTGGGGTGAAATTTTTGAGAAGGTAAGCCGGTGCAAAAATCAGAAACTTAATAGCGAAAAAAAACTTACCAAATGAAGTCAGATATTACAAAATGTGTTCAACAGTGACTGCGTGTATTCTTGTCGAATTTAGTCGGCCACTTCTATCATACTTAAAGTCATTGGAAGTTAAGTGCTATATGAATATTATGAATAAATATGGACATATATACAATGAACTTCAAGAATAATATAAGTGGCTTTGAAAAAAACCGTTATAGTCGCGTGTATCGTGCAATCAAACTAAAGCGGTTAACAAAAACTGTGAAAAGTTGATATGAAATATAATTAATCTTACTTATACTCCAAAACTAATCTACGATTTTTTTTATAAATTCGGCCAAAACATCATTGTAAAAATTAGACTGATTCCTAATTTGTAAAAGAAGGTGTTTTTCTATCGATAAGAGTGCTAAATTTGAGAGCCTTTCTTCGGTTTGAGAATTTCTTAAATAAGTATGATTTTTCATAAATCGACTTATTAAAATGTTTGAAAAACCCGTCCTTACGCTTGTAATCTATTTTCATCGGCGGTTTAGCGCGACCTAATTCGATAACTCTGCTTTTTTGCTGAAAAGATAATCTATTAAATTCATTTGCCTGTTCTAATAAAAAATCCGTTAAGCAGCATTCAACACTAAGTAACGCCATTTCCAACAAAAATTAAAGACTGAGAACAAGATATAAATAAAAAGCTACTAAAATGTCCTATAATAGACCACCTAGACCTTACAAAATTCTCACCAATTTTTCACAATTAAATTCTATATATTCAAGTACAATTACACTTCACTTCAAATCAAACATGCACGATAGACGGGACAAATCCTTCAACTGACAAATTGAAACAAATAAATAATCGTCATCTGAATAGCCGAACCTAACGAAAAAACCCTAGAAGCCGGATTCTATCGTGTTATCGAGAGGTAATAAAATAGCACCACACGACACTCAAAAGTCACAATCCGTTGAGCACCAAGGCAAAAAGAGACACAAGTTAACAATTTTTTTATTAAAATTTAATAAACAAAACCACAACACCCCTCCCTTCCGAGAAGACGACTTCTGCCGTGTTCTTGTGAAATAAGGGAGCATTCACTCCTACAATTCACAGCCCCTTCAGTATCAAAGAGATTTACAGTCAGCTGAATATTGTTTATGAAAACCAAACCCACCCCAACCAACCCCACTCAACCGAGAAGCCGCTTTCTACCGTGTTATAGGGATAATAAGAGAGCACCACTACACTCACACCCGTTCATAGAGAAGACACGAATCAGCTGACATTCTAAGAAATAAACAACCACCCGCCGAAGTGACCCGAGTTTCAACTTATGCAAAATGAAAACAACCGAGAAGCCGGTTTCTATCGTGTTATTTGCTTATAGGATTTGCTTTTAGTGAGCAAAGGATATCACACACGATTTCTTTGTTACTCGTGGAGAAAAGTGTGGGCTTGAGTAAGCCGTAAAATGACCGGCTTACAGAAGCAGCGAGCGAGCACTTCATACCCGATGCAACCCCTTGATAGAACCTGCTACGGTGCGAGGGAAGGTTCCATCGTAGTGCAACAACAGATTATGGTTGTTTTTGGTTGTAACACTTGTTTTGCCGTGTTTTCTTTACGAGGTGAATTTTAGGAGCGCTTTCCAGGAATTTTACAGGCATAGAACAAGTTTTAAATTTACGGGAATAGGATGAGTTCCCAAAAGGGAAGCCGGTAGGAATCGTGTTATATGGACCCCACGCCACTGATGTACATACAAAAATTTAACATATCGAATAAGTGTTGCCATAGATAAATTTTTCAAGCCATTTGAGTTGTTGGAATGTTCTTGTATCAAAAACGCGTTATAAAGAGACCGCGTTATAGGAGAACTTGTCGTACTTTTCACACCGCGTTATATGGGAATCGCGCTATAAAAACACCGCGTTATAGGAGACTTGACTGTAATTAATAGAAACAGAAATATTGACTTGTGGTGATGTCCACGTTAACACGTATTATAAAGGAGCTGGGAGAATAACGAGCAGGAGGAAGAAAGCGTCACCTCTGTCAATGCCCGGCCCAAGCAGTGCGCAGAAACCGGTGTCTGGGCGCTTTCTTCTTTGATGACCTGTCGGACCTGAGTTCAAAGAACATCAGGGACAATGAACATTTCATCAGTAAAGTGGTTCTCTGGTTAGCTATTTGGGGTCGCCCCGTGTGGTATCACAATGGAGTTCTTGTTGTCCTAAGTGTACCTTTAGGCAATCACGACAACCTAACTAACCTGGGCTAATAAGGTCCATTTTTGACCGACCTCAGAATTGAAAAAAATTCTTTTTCATAAGTCAGTTGTGACCTTATTTTTAAATAATTGAGGATATGTATTTTTTAAATAAATACTCATTTTATTTTCAAACTGACGGTCAAAAGTGGTTTATGGACATTTTTAGTTTCTTTTCTGGGATCCACAATTTTTTTTAAGTATGAACTGCCCAAAATACTGCCTTCAATTTTACATATAATAAACTCATGACACATTGCCTTCTCCACACCCACAATATTGTATTTGAAAGCACGTTTTTGTATATAAAAACTTTTACAATCGCTCATATTTAAGATTAAATCAAGACCACCCTGTACTTTTCGTAAGCGAATGGCACACAAAACAATGTTCATCCCAGGTCGTCTTTAAAAATGCATAAAAAATACAAAAATCTATCCCTTCTTCGATTCTTCATTTCCCTACAACTTCATATTGCAAAGGCAGTTAGAATTGAGAACCAATACGAATGCAATCATTCCATATCGCCTTTAAAAATACATTATACAATATGCACCATTTTATAGCTTACGCTATAAATTCTGCGTGTGAGAATTTGTTGGTGACTTCTTCTCCCTCTATATTTCTTATAAGAATTTACAGAAGCAATAGTCTTGACATGCTTTATCTAATGGAAAAGGACGCACACCTGTTTTCCAGTGGTACTGCCAGTGTAAAGCTAGCGCCAGCGTTGTGGGGTGTTGTGCCCATATAGCATTAGTTTTATGGTACTTGTCTTATTGGTATCATTTAAAAAAAAGAACCTAGCCTTGCCTATCAATCTTCGCTCAGTGATGCAGGAAGAGGCATAAGGAAGATAAATAGTCAAGAAAGTTTTTAGTCGTATCCTTTTAGATTATTTTTCATCTAAAAATTTATTTTATCCGTAATGCCATGTCACAATTATACTTTTAAAAATTATAACGAATCATTTGAAATCATTAAAATACTGATTTACAACTTTGACTTTCATTTATTTTATTTTTTACCAAATTAAAGATCTTTAATTTTATTAAGGCTAACACTACATATGTAAAAAAAATTGAAAGGCAACCCCCATCTAGTGGGCCAAAAATGGGCCGTATCAGCCCAGCTCCTTTCTTTTCATAAAATCAAGTTGTGCGTAAATCGTAAGATAGATAGTGGGGCCTATTCTCGAATGCAGATTCAGTAATTTTGTATTCTCGAAAACGTTCGAAGTGAATGATTCACGTCTTTGCCGACTTGTGAATCCTTCAGAGAAATTTGACAGATGGTATTCCGACACAAAATAGCCGCGGAACTGGGCAGAAGCAAAAAAGAAATGTTTTATGATG
Source organism: Dysmachus trigonus (assembly GCA_949715965.1). Lineage (NCBI taxonomy): Eukaryota > Metazoa > Arthropoda > Insecta > Diptera > Asilidae > Dysmachus > Dysmachus trigonus. The sequence continues at coordinate 90,272,777 of OX454320.1, forward strand.
TAAATATAATATAATAAAGCAATGAATAAGTAATATATCTATCAAATATTTATATAAAAAGGTATTAAATAATTTCTTTTATTTTTACATTCATATTTAGTGTATTATTTAATTTTAATTATAAACACATGAGGCCAAAAAATGAACTTTATAGGTAATTTATATCGGCCGTCAATTTATTAATTAATATTAAATTCCACTTTCTTTAAAAATACTGAAAGATCTATTTCTAATAATTTTTCATCACTTTCATCAAATTACATATAAAATAGAGAAAAACAATATCAATTTTGAATTTTTTTAATTCAACCCATAACTCTCTGACAAATGAAAGATGAGTTTAGGATCCCTTTGTCTACAGCCTTCCGCCAGATTCAATAAAGTGGTGAAGAAGTAAAAGCGAATCTTATAAGTGGAGGGAATATCAAATCCGCCAGATTCCGGAATACTTCTATGATCAAAAAGAAAAGGGACTTATGCATGTACAATGCCATCTGTTGTCCAATTGAAATAATTTTTTTGTTGTTAGATTGGTAGAACCTTCGTTGATATTCTCTACAATTTGTAGGGTCATACATTGTTATATATTTGCTTTTACAATAGCTTTGGACCATATTTGATTTTTTTTTTTTCATTTTTTTTTTTCACCAATATTTTTTTTTTGCACTAAGTAATCAAACAACGAGAAAATTAATAAAATGCTGTATTTAAATGAAAATGGTATACATATACATACCATATATTGTAAACTAATAAGTTAAGATACAACTTAATACTCTAAAAGTAATAAAAATATATTACGGTCTGTATACATCAATTATCGCATTATTGCCGTATTTTAATAGAATTACAAATTAACTCGATCGAATGTCCGAATTGGCAGAATGCTTAATACCTGCATATTTATTACAACTCCTTGCAGATCCCTCACAATTGTTCAAACCAAATTCCCCGGAAACCCTAAGTTATTTATCTCATCTTACGCCCAGCCGTATTTCACAAAGAGCCCTATGTAATTGTAATCACCGATTTTCCTGCTCCTGCTTAATGCACCGTCCTCCTTACACAGAGGTATCAAAATGTTTTAATCCATATCGAGAGGGATCTAATGAATGCCTTCCGTCGCTCGGCGCCGTGCCGCCCCCTCCGCCCTCGTCCAACTCGTAATGGGAAGCCGTTTACATTGGAGTTCAGAGCACAAGGCGCCTCAGCCAGCTCTAAATTATTGCATACAATGTAATTTATGCAGAACAGTGCATCACCGATGACACCTCACCTATGGACCAGTCATAGTGAATACATCGTAGGGTTTATAGCCACAGCCCCCCGGGGTCCTGTGTCCGAGGGTCCGAAAGGGTTTCTGGTCGATGGCGAGGAGGGAGCGGGTGCGGGTGCTAGGCCCCACCCAGCTTACCACTCGTTGCACACATCATGTATAATTGCACTTGTTTATGGCTGTCTGTGCACGCTGAATGCAGAGTTTGTGCCAGCAATCACACACCCAAATTTATTACTTCATACATCGTTAGGCATGTCATGTTGATAAATTTCGACTAAATCAAATCAAATGCACCACCACATCATAAGTCGTGGCAGTCGTTTAGAGCGGGTGCCTGGCCCAACCCGACCGGACTTGACCGGCCCAAAAACCCGCGACCACGCCACGCCGTATCTTTTTTCTTGTCGGACGTTGTTTTGCTGCGCCTGCAGCACTGTCATTCGTGTTCACCGCGGCCATAAATCTCGTTAGCGAAATCAATGGCGGGTGGGTGCCCGGACCCGGACCCGAACCCAGACCCAACGGCTGCGAGTGTGCTTTTGTGCACGACTGATTGACGGGTTTTTGACATCCTCCTCCTGTCCAAAAATGAACCTTTCCTTTTCTCAAATAAATCACAAAATGACCTGACCAGGACCCGGCTAGATCCGGGAATCCGGCTGGGCACAAAGGAAGAGTCCTGTTGTGTCCTGCCGAAAGAAGTGAGGCGCAAATAACCCGAAAGATCCTTGAAAGCCCTCACGTATTAAGGGCTGCAGTGCAGCAGGTAGGTCCGGAACTAATTATCCTCGGCTAAAATTGAAGAACTCACCAAACAAGAGGATGCTGTCGCTGCTGCTGCTGCTGCTTCTAGTTCTCTTCAAAGGATCCAGAAGTTCAAATAAACCAAGTGTGCACGTCATTAAATCAGCCCGAAGATGACAATACGAGTCCATTGCCCCTGAAGCAGAAGGATCAGATAGTGAGACCCGCCCTGCCCCGCCTTCTAGACAGGGATAAGTCCTTTTTCATCTTCCGCACCTTTCCGTGCGTCTGGAGGGTCTCACAGAGCCCAACCCTTTCCTCATCAATCATCGGAGCACTTTTTCCACTTCGGATAATGGCACTTCGGAATGGATGGAAGCACTGCCATTTTTATACACTCTAGCTAATTTTGTATAAATACTTGCAACCGAGCTGGGGACAGCCCCTATAAATCAAATTCCCAATGAGGTTAAATAAAGTGAGACTGCATCAAGGTAGGGTTGCCAAACATGCTCTAAAAAGAGTAAATTGTACTGCTTTTAAACATTTTCTACACTATACTTTTAAAATATAATAGAAAGATTTTTATACTAATATCTATCATACGCTACACTTCATTACTTGATTTCATATTGTATTGAGTAAACAAGCGCATTTAGATGAAATTTATAATTGTTCTTAAAAAAAAATATTAGGTGTGATATTTAATTTTAAAGGATTTCTAATAGACCTAACCTATCATATTAAGTCTTATTAGTCACGTTGAACAGAAGTAAGAATAAATAAGTTTCTTATTACGTTATGTCCAAATGCATTCCAACAAAACAACATTCGTGGAAGGCGTTACTTTTGCAATTTAAATAAAAGGAAAGTGCCTCTGAAAGTGATAGCTTATTTTCAGAAATTGCGGAGAACAAACTCTGTCTATTTCTGTCTATTTATGAATACTGGTGAAGAAGATTTAGAAGTGGCGATGTAGATCCAAGTCAAACACAAGAAGAACTTGCAACACCATTAAATGTCAGTCGAGAAACTATATTTAAACGTCTACGAGGCATGGGAGTGAGTCAGAAGGAAGGAATATGGATACCACATGATTTGACAGAAAGAAGTATTGAAAGACGTTTAAAACTTGAATGTAAAATGTCTGCTTTTTCCAAATCAGCGAAAAATATGAGTACTGATGTTAAAAAATGATGTTGACCTTCATATAACCTTGAAGGTCATGGCCAATGCAAAATTTCCCGCTCTTTCCAAATCTGCAATAAAAAATAGGTGTTCCCATTTAAAAAATTTCCTCGGCCTTGCAAAGACCTTGAAGGTCAGGGTCTAGGTCAAATCCAAGATCACCGGCGAATAGCCAGGAAAAAATTCTAAAACTTTTGTCTGAAACATTTTTTCCCAAGATGCATTTTGCGAAAGTTATTTTACTGTTTCCATACTTTTGTGACACCCGGTATAGATTCAATCAACAAGTGTCAGATATAAACACCTATTAATAATCATCTGTTTTTTTTTATAAGAATAATGCTTTATCGGCAAAGTGCATGTTTTTGATAACACTAAATAGTTTTACGCCAGTGCAGGATTTCTTTTAACTCCTATACTATATAACTTACTAACTTTTCTCTAGTATTTTTAGTTTTAGTTCATGCTCCTTTACTAGTTGTTTCATTTCTAATTAATGTTTCTGTTAAACGTATACTCATTTTAATAAAGATGTAAATTTTACTCTTATAAATGACATACCCTTGTGCTACAACTTCTTCATGCGCATCTTATGGTAACTCTACACCGACTACTACCGAGGTAAAGTCGACGACACACCCGGTGGTAGGGTACTTAGTCAATTGGACCCATCAAAGGGTCTGCTACCCTCACGATACGACACGATGCAAGGACATTGCGGGCGGAGCGAATTACTCATTTCAAGGGCCCATCGAAAGGAGCTGGAGCAACAAAACACTTAACACTTTCGCCGCACATGACACGTGTACAAGTGTACGAGTGCTAAATATGTTTGCTTTTGCCAGGATAAGTGTCGTGGGTAATATTCACGATTTGTGCAAAGGACACACGCTCGTGGAGCACTCCGAGATCACCCTCCTCTCGTCCCGACCCCCTTCCGCACATACATATATCAGATGTTCCGGGGCTGCGGAGCAGCTCCCACAGATGAATTCCCCCGGCTAGAGTAGCTAGTGCAGAATGGCGTGAAATTACTAGCACGTTCTGTCAGGCGCCTTTTGTGTCTCTCCCATGCACTTAAACTCGTTAACAGATCTGAAAGCCCTTGAGCGTGTTATCACGATTTCTGTGGCAGCGCTGGGGCTCTCGTCCCGGCCGTCTCGCGTCCAACCACTGCACGCTTCAGCACCCGCCCCAGCTAAAGTGTTTTTGGCATTGATTTTGTGGAAAATTATAGCGTTCACAGGATATTTTATGATTGATATCGCCTTTGAGATAGTCAGATAACATCTGAAAACTGAGATTTTATTGGGTGTATCGTTTAGTCGTATCTCCTCTTCAATTTCTAGTATTCTTTGGTTTCGAGTAGAAATTTGAAATTTCCGATGGTCATTGGATTTGTGGACGTTTGGTCTTAAATGTACCTACGCCACTGTGGAGAATCCTGGAGGGAATGTATCGTGACACGGAAAGCCTTTAAAAGAATTTTGTCAAATTCCTCGACTCATCTTTAGAAATTGTTCAGACGATGTAAAATTTCGAGATTAAACGTATTTTAAAAATAAGAAAATATGTATTTAATTACTTACGTTTCATTCAAATTTAAAATACATAGTTTGAATTAACTTCGAAAGTAGTTCCATTTAAATTGAAAGTGATTTTATTTAACTCACATACGAATACATTCAGATTAATTACAATTACAAGGTTATTATAAAGATATATGTGTTCATACCATACAGGGTGAGGAAAAAGTATGGAAACCCCTAAATAACTTTGAGGAATAAAGTTTCTGTGAAACATATTCGAATTAAAAGATACTGGTCTTGTTCAAGTTAACTTAACCATAATCTTGAACCTAAATTTGAAATGATTCCATGGTCTAACCGATTTTTTAGTTGGTATTTTATTTAACAAGATTTCTAATGAATCCGTAGACTTGACTCCTGCTTTTAGCGTTACCCAAAAATGCTGCAAATCACCAAAATTTTACTGCAGATAAGTGATATCTTTAATAGAAGCTCATAAGCTGTGAAGTTTGCAACAATCTAAGATGTGGAAATTTCTAAGATGTTCCTTAATCTGGATCTTTACTTTGTGTATGGAGATCCCAATAGATCATTAAAAAGCATAGCTATAGTTACGAAAGAGAAGAAGAAGATATATTTTAAACAACAGCAATACTTTTATTTGATTGTGAAGTAAAATTTTACAATTATATTGATTAAACTAATTGTGAAAAATAGCTTAAGGGGTCATATACAGTCAGGAGGCCCAAAAAAGTCGATTTTTCAAGAATTTTTCTTGAGATGATCTTTTAAGTTATTAATGTATAATTCTGTACACATATAACGGTAACTCTTGAGTGTATTTTAATGTTTTTTATTTGTAAAAATAGTTATTTTAAAAGCTGCTACAGCTGATCTCCGGGAGCAACTCTAAGAAAAAGCGTTTTGCGGTGTGCACGATATCTCTAGACTGGATCATCCAAAATGGAAAAACCAAAAACATTTCGTTAGTATATTGTTTTATCTCGTAATTAATCGAAGGAATAAGCAAAATAAGAATTTTTGACAAAATGGCGGCTTCTTAAAAAAAAAAATCGATTTTTAACAACAATTTTCGCTCTAAATTGTTTATAAAATGGAAAATATTTATCGGTGAGCAAAAAGCTTCGATTAATTACTAAAAAATATACTTAAGAAACTTATGTTAAAATTTGAAACTGATCCGTTCAGCCGTTTCCGAGAAATCTTGCTCACCGACTATAAGAACACAGTTTTGAGAAAAACGCGTTTAAAGTTTCAAAAGCATTTTACATTTAGTACAAAAACTCGAACACGTCATTACAAATATGCGTGTAACTTCGAGAATATTCACCCGATTGACATGAAATTTTCTGTGGCTGTACTTTAATATATGTACATTACAAAAATAAAATAATAAAAAAATCGATTTTCTAAAAATCCTGACTGTATATGACCCCTTAAGAAATAATTTCTCTTTAGGTTTCTGAAAATTATCAATTACCTAAAAATTGCTGGCATTTTATCCAGGATGCGCCACTTCAAGTTCATCAGTTAGGTACTTACTTAACATACACTGTCTTCATCTACATATTATAAGATATATATTGTTCTGCGCAAATAGCTTTCTAAGAATATCAGCAGGTCTTAGTAATATATATATATTATAATTATAATTAATACAGTCGCTCCAAGCCAAACCTGGCCACCAATGAAATAATATTTCTCGAGTCAAAAAATCTGAACTAAAAACAATAAGAAAAAAATTCAAATGGTTTTCCAATAGTATATTTATTGTACTCTTAAAAATAGAAAACAAAACATATAAGTTAATTCATTCTAATAAAAAATTCTGGCGAAAAACAAAACAAAGGGCAAAATAATGCACAAGCCAAACTCGGACAGCTAACAAGATTTTTAAAACTAGTTAATAATATTAAAGAATTAGTATTTTGTATGGACGCCCTTGTTTTTTATTACCATTTGGAGACGGTTAGTCATAGATTTGAACAATTTTTCACAAAAATCAGACTGAATATTTTTCCATTCTTGCAGTAAGATGTTTTTTAACTCTGCTTTGCTGGAAACTGTGTGCTCTTGAACTTTTTGGTTAAGATAGTCCCATAAATTCTCAATGGGATTTAAATCTGGGCTTTGGGGTGGTGTTCCCATGACGTGGGGACAATTATAAAAAAGTCAAGAACGCACTTTGTAGGCCTTATGTTTTGGATCGTTGTCCAGATAAAATTGCCAGCTGTCACCAAGAGAAATTTTATTTTTTTACGCTTTGTAGTAAATTTGCTTTTAAAATGTTGAGGTATACATTCAGGTCAATAATTCCATCAATAAAATGAAGGCATCCTGTGCCAGCGGCTGAAAACGAACCCCACACCATTACTGACCCGCCACCGTACTTGACAGTTTGTTTTAGATTCTTCAGGTGCAATTTCTCATTTGATGATTCTCCAGACATCTGACCCAAAAAGGTTAAATTTACTTTCATCAGTAAACATAACATTTTTCCAGAAAGAAAATTCCTTGCTTTTATGTTCTTTTGCGAACTTCAATCTTAGAGTCTGATTTCTTTTATTGATAAAAGGCTTTTGTCTTTTCTTTTTCAGCAAGAGCAGCTAACTTTGGTGCAGAGAGAAAAAGGATTTGTTTTTATTTTTCTCACTAAATATCGCTCATCCGCTTCGGTAAACATTTTGTTGTTTTTGGCTTATGTGCTGTTTTAGGCTTATTTTCTACCTGTTTGCTAGTCTTGAAGCGTGTTATAACTTCATGAACTGTAGAATGGCTTCTGTCGACAGACTTTCCATCTTCAGCATGCTTAATTATTAACTTTCTGAGCTCGATACTTGTTTGACCTCTTGACCTTGACATTTTGACTGCACTAATGCTTCTTTCCACAATAAATAAAAAAACAAGACTATTTAGGGATTCCCCGAAATAAATAAAATATTTTCCATGAAGTTGGCTGCAAATCTTACGCAGGGTTGAAATTATTACGCGCATGGTTGCCAGCTGTCCGAGTTTGCGCCCTTATTTTTCCCTAATTTTGGTTTTTTGGCTACAATTACCAACACAATGAATGAATTTGTAATTTCTTTTTTGTTTTTAATAGTGCAATAAACGCTCTATTAAAACCCATTTTCATGTCTTTCTAATTTGTTTTGGCTCCGATTTTTTGGCAAAAGAAATTTTCTTACCATGGTGTCCGAGTTTGGCTAGGAGCGACTGGAAATAATTCCCATCAAGATCGGTTCGGCCAATTTGGAGAAAACTAATTTTTTTCACTATTGTGTAAAACAATTTTTTTGAAGTTGATATTTGCATGAATTAATCCCATTACAGTAGCAACAAACCATATTAATTTGGGCCAGATACATGCGCGAGCAACCCACCCACTCTTATCCTGCTACGGGCTTTTTCGTCTTATTCTTTTAAATCTGTAATTGAACAAACATTTAAAAGGTTTTCATTTTATAGTACAATACTAAAACGAAACAACATAAAAAGCTATTTGGAAAATTTTCTCAAAAAAGAAAGAAATGCCCACTCGCTGCGAATAAATACGCCTCCATATAAAAAGTGCCCATTTCACCTTTGCCAGTATCAATCACAAGGTTTACTGCTGCGGACGAAGCTCATTCGATAACTTTGGCAGTTACTTTGTTGCGCAAGAAACAAATGAACAACGCTTCAACAGCGAAAAAGAAGAACGTGGAATAATATCAACAACGTCGTCGTCGGGAGAAAGCAGCAACAAAAAAAAAAATCGGAGCCAATAAAGTTTGGAAAAATCAAAGATTCCTCTTGCCTTGTCGTCGGCGGCGTCGTCGCTCGTCACAAGGACGAGTATTGTCGTCGCCGCGCTCTATCTTCCCGCATTGCATTCGAAAAGAAGCATGCGACTTCACACTTTAACTTCTTCTTCCGTTTTTAAATCCTTGGCCAGCACAAAAGGGCTGGCATCGGCCGGGAAAAAAGAAATTTGTACAAGAAATTGGAGTTTTGTTGGGACTCAACCAGCAGAAAATAACTTTCAAGTGTTGAAAGTTTCTCAGATACTTCGGTTTTTTTTTTTTTTTTTTTTTCTTTTCTCGCGACCCATTCATTCTCTAGGCGGAAAGTTTCTTTCCAGGGAAAACTTCTTTTGCTGAAAAGTTGAAAAAAAAAAGAAAAAAAATCATCGTGGTGCTGTGTATCTTTGCACTTTGCCATTATTTTGTTGAACGCGGCGCGGTGTGGATCTTGCGCTCGCACACCCCTCCAAAATTGATGACTACTTGACGAGTTTCGAAGCTCGCCGACGTGATTTAACTCAAAGGGGCCATCCCTTGTTTTACAACTCTTTCAAGTGCACTTTATGTCGAAAATTAATTTCCTCTGATCGAGTCGTGTCTAGATAGTACTCGGGGGGGATTGGGATAAAGAGGCGAATGCAACTTTATCCTCATTCGCTCAGCATGCACCCGGATATGGGGGAATTATCACAAAAATATTAAAAGTGCACCGAAGCGAATCCCTCCCGCGTCCTTGCCGTTAAAAATTTTCTGTTCCTGCTGCAGTTTTTGAGTTATAGTTGTTCGTAAAAACTTTTATTGGAATCGTTTTCCTGGAAGGATTTTCTGCAAATTTTCTCGAGCGCACCAACGACGACGAGCGGCGCTGTAGAAGCCCGCTTTAAGTGAGTTTTCCAGTTTATTTTTGTTTGAGTAATTGTTTCGCACATGATGCATGGATTAGTCATTTTTTACGCGCTCAAACTTCCTGAAAGTATGCGCTAGAGGGTGGCTTGACTCAGGCAGATTCTGCTTTATTTCAGTTCTTGAAATGAATTCCGACTTAAAAAATAAATGGACTGTTGGGATAATTGTTTTATTCAACGAGAAGACTGACAGATTTTATGAGAAGCATATTGCTTTAGAGTTGAAATTATCAAAAAAAAAAAAAAGTAACAATTAATTTATGAGTAAGCTTTAGCTAGAATTCTCTTTGAAGTCAACGTGAAGACATAAATCAGTATTCTTACTTATTTACTAAAACTACACGCTTAAAAATGTTGAAGTGAAATCCTATATTTTTGTATATTGTATATATGACTACACTGAGAGAAAAAATATTGTCTTTAAAACAATAATTCTAAGGAACTCTAGTATGATTAAATATGATGGTCATAGCAAATATGTTGCATATGTAACCATACCATATATAGTTCAGAAAAAGTAATATTGGTTAACACTACGAAAATTCATGATGGAAAGAATAAAATATATTAACTAGAATTGAAACTAGAATTATGTCGCAGCAAATAGGACGTTTATCACTCCAAACCAATTTTATGGTGGAAGCAACCATTGTCAGTATTGTATTTAATGAAAGCCATATTTTTTCTTGATCATTGTTTTGTTGTAGCAAACACAATTTATGTTTCTCACAAAAATAATGTATGATAACGATGACTACAATTATGATTGAGTGGAATACAACCACATGTTTGGTGCAATAATGTCACGTATTTCTGTGAACTATGAGAATTAAGATTTTCCCAAAATAAAAATAAGGGTAAAATAAATTTTGGTTCCACATTGCGTTGTTTCTGAGTTATCATAAACAGCTAAAGCAGGACAGGCACAAAAGATGTGTGATATAGTTTCATCGTCTTCAAGATATAGACGACATTCCGTCTCATTTAGCAGACCTATTTTATGTAGGTGGTACTTTAGCCCATGGTGGCTAGATAGGTAGCCTACCAACAATCTGAGGTCTGCTTTTCTCCAAGCGTTGATTTCAATATTTATATTTTGATCCCTAAGCCATTCTTCTATGTAACAGAGCCTTGGTCAAAGACCAACCAATGCTGCAGAAGGTTTAAGGACCTTGGAACCGAGATTATAAGCTTTAAGTATGAATTAACGTGTAATGGGTAATGCAAAACATTATTTGTGAATATGATCACAGCAACTATACTTTTACCATAATTCAAGTTTAATATACCACGCATTGCATTTTAGTCGTAATATCAAAATTTTACAATTATACAATAAAAGAAAATATTAAATATATTTTGAAAAAAATAAGAACATACAAAATTTGTATGTAACAGCAAAAAATTATTATTTTAAATTAATTCCTGGATTCTTCCATGTCTCCTACACCTGTTAATTCATAAATATGCAAATATGCATTATTATTTATTTGATTCGAACTTCATTTGACTGTCTATTTTGTTACTTTTATTCGAAAAAGAAGGTTATCTTTCCGGTCAACGAGGTATAACCCGCCTTAAGTTAGCACACACTCCAAACCTTATTTTAAGGCGAAAAGTTTTATTTTAGATGGTGCAGCATATAAAAGAAAATCTTGATCGGGACACTTCATGGAATCGATTGTAATCCTGCTTTCCGAACATAGACATGTATAGAGATTTTTGAACAGATGTCCAAGTTTTCTCAAAGTCGTGATTTTGAAACCTTTGCAGTAGGTATAACAAAATCTAAGTAAAAGTATTTGAAGTAGCCAAAAACAGGAAGGATTACCTCTCGAAAAAAAACACTGAAAGAAAAACATTGGTAAGAATAACCACAATCGTAGATTAAAACAACAATAAAGTTGGTTTTCTTGAACAACGAAAAATACTTAATCTAGTAAGTTAATAAATAGTTGATATACGATTTTGAACAAGAGAATTGATTAACTTACAATTGAAATGTCAACTGTCATTTTTGTTAGTTAAAATTACTACGTAAATATTAACTAATATTTTCTTCAATTAATTGGTTAGGTATACCTACTTTTTTCTTATTTAAATTTTTGTGATTTTTTTGTAACGTAGATGTGTGTTGTTTTACTTGATTTTTTCTGTCAGCAGTTGAGCAACATTTCATGAAGATTTTGAGAAAATGCCAATCAAAAATATTAATATTCTCGGTAATGTTGAAAGCCATGTTCTTAAACTAAAAATTGCGTGTAAATTGACCTCACAATTTTTGATGAACTATGAAAATGGTATGTTTGACCACGTTTTACTAAATTCGATAGTAGATTAAACAAAAACTGCCCGCTTAAGAACAAAATTTGGAATTAACTAGAGTTTCACCAGTATATGTACATACATGAAGTGAATGTAGGCATTAACAATTTTAAAAATGTCATACAAACTCTGCTTCAAGATAAAGAAGGAAAATCTTACCTAAGTGGGACCAGTGAAATTGTTGTTCATCTCCGTTATAAGATATTTCTTTGAAAAATTATAAAACCGCCAGGTGTTGATGAAATAGACCCATAAACGCTAGGTTCATATTTTACAGAAGGGGAATGGGATGCACTAATATATAAAGAAAAAGAAAAATTATTATAAATCTTACTCATTATGATGGACCGTAGGCTATACATCGTACTCTATGAACACAGTTGGTACAATTCATTAAACGCATCCTTTTAAGCGTTGACATTCGTTAAAAGTTTTTCCTTAGAATATGCGGGCTCAAAGGACGCTTTAGATGAATTGCTCAACCACTTTCGAAGCAAGCGAGGAAAGCGGCTGAAATAAATGGCGCTTTTCATTACCATCAATGAAAAATTTCTAACAATTTTCGCATCAGTCACCCACTCAGTCACTCGCTCATCTGAAGGAAAAGTCGAAAAGTCGGTAAAACGAATGAGTCCCAGCATCCAACAGTCTACAAAGAGAGGGATAGAGAGAGATATATAGAGAGAGAGAGAGAGAGAGAGAGAGAGCGAAGTGGATAATAGAAATTCGAAAAAGGGCGCGCAAACGTTAAGGGTATAAAAGGCTAGAGCTAAAGCGTGAAACGTTAAAAATAAAAGCAAGCATCTGGCCCATAAAATCAGTGTGATTACATCAGGTGACAGAGGCGCTATTACCCGTGCGACTGGAGACATGAGTGTCACCGGGAGCACTCTCCGGGCTCCCCGCTTTATGGGTCATTAATTAATGAAGTTAATTAAGCACACACGACGCAATTATTCACCATAATGACACCAATCTAACGAAAAATACATGACGGGTACACCCTCTGCAGGGCCGCCGGGTGGCGGGTTCTAGGAAGCGAAAAGGCATCTGGGAAAACTAGTGAATTGGTACACCTCCCCCCAACAACATTCCCACCCTACCGCCCTATGTCGACGTGTTTTTCAGTTAAGCACTTGTTCACGTCGAGAGCTGAATTAAAGGGGATGAGTGGGGGAGGGCGTCGGGACGGCCGGCGCGTCCCGACGATGTGCACACACAGGAACACCTCAGAGAATCGTGCACTTTGGGCCACTACTAGGCACGGGAAGCGCCGCGGTGCGTCGCCCGCGCCAAATAAAGTGAACCGAAAGTGCTAATGCGATTATCTCGAATTGATTCCATCCATAAACAAATTGAGCCCTAATTGGGCTCATGATTCATGGCTGCTTTTAGTCTAAATTCGGAAATAGAATTTATTTGTGGACCACCGGGCGCCGACGACGGCGCGGCGGGCGGGTTCCAATCCAGCGGCGGCGGCACCACAACCTGCTGGGGGCGGGACGCGGGCACGCTTGCTGCATGTAAAATTTCCAAGGGCTTCCGGTGGGACGAAGAGGGCTTTTGGTTAGGGATTTTGTTTATGCTGAAGGCTTCCCTGCCAAAAATATCATCCGCACGGATATTATTATCCCTCGGGGTAGCTATTGGTTATTTTCCCAGAATTATTAGATGTTTCTGTCTAATTTGTGAAATCATTTGGAAACATCGTCCTTTTTCCCAGATAATGATCGCGGTCGCGGCATTAATTATCAATGAGCTCGCTGGCTCTGCCCCGCAGGACTGATGATGATTATTATTTATCATGCTTCTGAACCGAACATTTTGGGGGGGGGGAGAAAATGTCGTGCCGGATATTCGACCAAAACTAATTTTATGGCAGTTCCAAAAATTTAAGTGTGTCGATGGCGATTAGATGCACACTATACGCACAATTCACGCATTAACACCTTCATTAGAAAAGGTGGTGCAATTTAGTAGCAGCTTATTTAAACCTAATTAGATTATAGTCTGGACGTAACTCCAATGATGAGATATGGTATGTGAAATTGAGTTAAATAAGTGTGTGAAATGAAAACAATTCAATAACATCTTTCTTTTGAAGCTTAAAATGTATTATACAGTCAATATTTATATGATGGTCAAGAATTGTTTTTAAAACAGTGCCATTTGACCCGCTAGCAAGATCTCATATTGAACCACATCATCAGATAATCAAACAAGACTGCGGGAATGACCTTGAGCGATTTTGGCGCGGTTTTTTTGGTTTCGAATCATTGTTCAGTCGCACTCGGACGATTGTAGGCTTGTTTGCACGTCATATTCCTAAACCCATGTTTCGCCGCCGGTAATTATCCGTTTCATAAAGGTTAGATCATTTCTTGCCTCATTTCTTCAGCCACTTTCTTCCAATGCTCTTTTCGATTGCCAAAAAACTTGAACAGTTGCATACGAAATGTTATTTGATGTCGAAGGGCGTCTAGAACATTGGACAGTGTAACATTTTCAACAATTCGGTATATGGATATGAAATTTCGTTGGACACTCAAAACTTTAAACGCATTTTTTTTTTTTAATCAAACAAATTAACCATTTTTAAATATCATCAAACAATTATAAATAAATAATCAGCTTCGTCTGAAACTTGACACAGATGTGTCTCACCTAATTCAGAAAATAAAACTACCGGGTATGTTAATGGCGGCTTTTAAACGGTTTTATTTAGCTTGAAAGCTTTCTTTGAAATCTTGCGACAACTTTTTCAACTACTTCTACTAAATCGATTCTTATGAAACTTTGCACACACGTTTGATTCCTGTGACAATACATGAAAATGATAAAAAAAAAAATTATGGCGAATTTCAAAATGGTCGCCATATAAATTAGAAAACAAATTCCGATCAAGCTGAAATTTGATATATAGGTAATACATACAATCCCGATGAAAATACAATATTATAAAAAAAAAAATGGCGGATTTCAATATGGTCGCCATATATACTGGAGAAGAAAAAACTGATCAAGCTGAAATTTGCTACATACATAAAAAATGTAGTCCTGACAACAATGCAATATCATAAAATAAAAAACCAATATGGGGGATTTCAAAATGGCCGCCTTTACAAATTAGAAAACAAATTCCGATCAAGCTGAAATTTGATAGATAAAATCCGATGAAAATAAAAATTTATAAGAAAAATGGCGGACTTCAAAATGGTCGTCTCACGGGTTAGAGGGGAGAAAATAAAAATCAAACTAAAAACTAGAAAATAAAAAAGGGTGAAAAAAAAACGTTTAAGTTAAATGGTTTTATTTTAAATCATCAGCTGTACCAAAAACTAGAAAATAATTAGGACACAGGTCTTCTCGTCTTCGTGTCGGATGCCAGGAGCACTTTTTTGTTGCTACTTCAGCGAGATAAGTAGTAATCTGGGACCCTTAACAGACTAAAATAAAAACGTGAGGCGGTTATATAATTAAATAAGAACGACTTGTCCAGGAAAATGTGTTTCTAAGCCCACCAAAAGAAATATTTCAAATGCGCCCCACGTTTTAATTTTAGTCCGTTAAAGGTCCCAGATTATTACTTATCCCGCTGACGTAGCAACACAAAATGCTCCTGGCATACGACACGAGAAGACCTGTGTCCTAATTATTTTCTAATTTTTGGTACAGCTGAAGATTTAAAATAAAACCGTTTAACTTAAAAGTTTTTTTTTACCTTTTTTTTATTTTGAATTAAAAATTCCAGATACTTTCTGATCATATTCTATATCAAAAAATCAGCTGTCAGATTAAAATTAAAGTTGTTTGAAATTTTGTACAGGAAAATGTTATATCATATAAAAATGCTGCGGAATTTAAAAAAAATCAATTAATTGGTAATTTTGGATGACGAGAGAATTTGGTACTACAAAAATTTTAATTCTAATTTCTTTGACAGCTGATATGGTTTCGCATATGCATTGCAAGGGTGCAGTGGCGTGGGGTCCATATAACACGATTCCTACCGGCTTCCCTTTTGGGAACTCATCCTATTCCCGTAAATTTAAAACTTGTTCTATGCCTGTAAAATTCCTGGAAAGCGCTCCCAAAATTCATCTCGTAAAGAAAACATGGCAAAACAAGTGTTACAACCAAAAACAACCATAATCTGTTGTTGCACTACGATGGAACCTTCCCTCGCACCGTAGCAGGTTCTATCAAGGGGTTGCATCGGGTATGAAATGCTCGCTCGCTGCTTCTGTAAGCCGGTCTTTTTACGGCTTACTCAAGCCCACACTTTTCTCCACGAGTAACAAAGAAATCGTGTGTGATATCCTTTGCTCACTAAAGGCAAATCCTATAAGAAAATAACACGATAGAAACCGGCTTCTCGGCTGTTTTTGTTTTGCAGAAGTTGAAATTCGGGTCACTTCGGCGGGTGGTTGTTTATTTCTTAGAATGTCAGCTGATTCGTGTCTTCTCTATGAACGGGTGTGAGTGTAGTGGTGCTCTATACACGGTAGAAAGCGGCTTCTCGGGTGAGTGGGGTTGGTTGGGGTGGGTTTGGTTATTAAATCTCTTTGATACTGAAGGGGCTGTGAATTGTAGGAGTGAATGCTCCCTTATTTCACAAGAACACGGCAGAAGTCGTCTTCTCGGAAGGGAGGGGTGTTGTGGTTTTGTTTATTATATTTTAATAAAAAAATTGTTAACTTGTGTCTCTTTTTGCCTTGGTGCTCAACGGATTGTGACTTATGAGTGTGGTGTGGTGCTATTTTATTACCTCTCGATAACACGATAGAATCCGGCTGCTCGTCATTTCTCAGATTAAAACTCGGTATAGTTCCTTTAGTCAACTAAAATTTTTAGATTTACTTAATAAATCAAAATATGATTATTTTGCTCAATCAAGTCCTAACGAAAAGACATCATTTTTAATTACAGTTTTCCCGGGAATTTTCCAGTTTTCTGCTTTAAAAAATGAATTGAACGTTTTATATACCACTTCTTCATTACGGCAATTTGATATTCTCGCGCTTTACTCGCATATTAAATGTGGCATTTTAAAAGATACTTTTCCTCAAATTTTAAACTTGTGTTGTATATTTTTAACTCTTCCCATTACAGTTGCTTCCGCGGAAAGATCTTTTTCAGCCCTTAAGAGAATACATACTTATTTAAGAAATTCTCAAACCGAAGAAAGGCTCTCAAATTTAGCACTCTTATCGATAGAAAAACACCTTCTTTTACAAATTAGAAATCAGTCGAATTTTTACAATGATGTTTTGGCCGAATTTATAAAAAAAAATCGTAGATTAGTTTTGGAGTATAAGTAAGATTAATTATATTTCATATCAACTTTTCACAGTTTTTGTTAACCGCTTTAGTTTGATTGCACGATACACGCGACTATAACGGTTTTTTTCAAAGCCACTTATATTATTCTTGAAGTTCATTGTATATATGTCCATATTTATTCATAATTTTCATATAGCACTTAACTTCCAATGACTTTAAGTATGATAGAAGTGGCCCACTAAATTCGACAAGAATACACGCAGTCACTGTTGAACACATTTTGTAATATCTGACTTCATTTGGTGAGTTTTTTTTCGCTATTAAGTTTCTGATTTTTGCACCGGCTTACCTTCTCAAAAATTTCACCCCACGCCACTGCAAGGGTGCAAGACCTATTTGCACCAAAGCGTAATACCATATGTATTATATATTTCGGCTGATTTGAAATTGCTAGAACTCAGCCAACTTTTGGCATTTTTGAATTAATGACGACTCAAATAATTCTTAAAACTCTAAACTATATGATCAGCAAAAAAACTAGAAAATTTAAAAATTATAAAATACCTACGCGGCATCAAATCAATGCCCCAAAACACGGTTCCAAACAAACTACGGCCACGCGGCAAAGCTTATTGTATAGCCGCAACATTTCTTCGCCTTATGAATAGACGTGCCATGGAAATATTTGATATCAACAATTTCCTGACATCCCTGCAATTTCGGCAATGATGAAGTGTGACATTCCTAAAAGGTATTGACGCCATTTGGTCCCACCATCTTCTCGCCCATTGTACACCTATTGGAAAGCCCCCTTTTCATCCTCCCTCGAGGAGGGTACACTTACCTGTCCCATCGTACTGCATGGCGAGTGGAGTCGATGATTGATGCAAAGTACACGCTGCTCACCTGGCACACACAACACGCCGATATAGAGGAAGATTCGGGATTCGGGAATTTTTCGACTTTGTCGATGTGTGGTGGATTGAAAAATTATTATCGCTCCTCAATAAATCCGAATGCTCCCCACCGGGGGCGGCCAAGGTGAAAGTGCTTATCGCGGTGGCGACAAGACAAGAGCACTTGACAATCGCTCATGTGATGCGGGACCGTAATCGGGACTGGGACCAGGACCCGAGATGATGCTGAGCACAGCATATGGCGGGCTTAAAGGTGCGACTTAAGCCATAATCGCCTACTCAAGCGCTTCAGCCCTCGCCTTCCTTTTAGGGGGACAAAAAAAAAAAAAACATTCATGCTTTCCTTCAGGGGCTCAGTGCCGTAGAGGGTGAGATGCCGCAAGTGCTGAGGGGCTCTCTGCGCCCAAAGATATTGATATTCGGAAATTTGAAAAAAATTGAATTTCATTTGTGGGCGAAATTTCCTGCCATACATTGCTCCATTGTCAGTTGTTCGACATTCCCCAAGGTGCCATATTCGCGTTATTTCAGTCATAAATCAAGGGAGATCGCGCGAAAAGGAGGCTTCGCTTCGCCACCGCCACTGCTTTCATTGGCGATGGTGCCGCTACCCGCTGCTGCTGCTGCTGCTACTTCCTTTTGCCTGTTACATCCTGAATTTCCATTTCAATTTAATTTGCGGGAACAAATCATGGCGCACCTTGTTCGCTGAATTCGAAATTTTTCAGTATGCGATTCCTTGGCAGTGAACAAGGGCGCGCGTATTTTATTATGGGCGCGTCAGCGGGCGGCAGTGGCGGCGGGAGCGGGCATCGCTACTGTCGGCCCGGCCTGAATATATTTCATCAATAAATGCACTGGAAAATTGTCTGGCAACATGAAGATATTATTCTGGCACAGGATAACTTTGTTATACGTTCGACGGGTGCAATACAACGGGGGAGGAAGGAGGGGGAACTGGGGAGCGGCGGGGATGCGGCTCCTTTTCAGTTTCTTATTGTGTTAGGCGTGTCAAAGAGAACGGATATGATGAAGTTGTTAGCAGGCATGCAACGTCTGAGTGGTTCGGTTCCCAAGTGCTATACGAAACGAAACGAAACGAAATGAACTTTGTGCTGCAGCAGATTTTCCACTGTGGCAAAGTTCATGTCCTCATTTGAATAGAAAAATGTTCGGGTTGTTGGCTGCTGGTGGATTTCTGAACACTACCCCAAAGGTAAATGCTTCCAAAAGAGCTCTTATCACATTCTGAGATGGGCGTTAATTGCATTCGAAGGTGTGTTTTTGTTTCTTGAGGACGTATATAGAAATTTCATATAATGATGAAACTTCGAATAAATCAGTTTTGGAAATGTATAGAAAACAGAACATAAGCAACAAGGAATATTTCCATATCACAACAAATATTTATTATAAAGTAAGTTAAAGCAAGATGTTATGTACCTGCGCTTTAACTCAAATCCATTTTTTTTTTTTAGATTTACATATAAGGTTCGCCATCGGCTGGGTTTTTTTTTAATTTTATAAAATAAACACTATTCAATAAGTTGGTCTATTTATTTCGTACCCCGGAAATATGACACTGCATTTCTGTAACTCTTTTGAGCGCGAAAGAGCTGTCTGTGTCAAAACAACATATATTTTAAAATGAAACCAACAGGTGGCCCATCCTTTATTTGTTTTTTAGGTAGATATACATGGTATTCGAAAAATAAGTAGGTAAATTTTCTTCTTCTTCTTCTTCTTCTTCTTCTTCTTCTTCTTCTTCTTCTTCTTCTTCTTCTTCTTCTTCTTCTTCTTCTTCTTCTTCTTCTTCTTCTTCTTCTTCTTCTTCTTCTTCTTCTTCTTCTTCTTCTTCTTCTTCTTCTTCTTCTTCTTCTTCTTCTTCTTCTTCTTCTTCTTCTTCTTCTTCTTCTTCTTCTTCTTCTTCTTCTTCTTCTTCTTCTTCTTCTTCTTCTTCTTCTTCTTCTTCTTCTTCTTCTTCTTCTTCTTCTTCTTCTTCTTCTTCTTCTTCTTCTTCTTCTTCTTCTTCTTCTTCTTCTTCTTCTTCTTCTTCCCCTCCCCCTTAGAATTACAGAAAAATGTTTTTTTTTTAAATTCTGTAGGTCAACTTACTTATATTAAATAGGCTTGGTTTAAGCTTGACTTAATCCCGGCATAAGCCTAGCTCATACCTTCAACGTGTCGTCACAATTTTAAAAACTTTTATTCATCGACTAATAGCGCTAAGTTTCCGAATTTCTCTCGGCTCTAACTCAGCTAAAAGGATTTCTCTCAGAGATGAGGTTTCGCCCCCAAAACCCCGTTTTTTTGTGAATTACACCATATTTTTTAAAGCCGACAAAAAATTTACACATAAATGAATAATAATTATGATTAACTCTTCTACAATCACTTTAATAATTGGAGACTATTTAATATTAAAATATGCAAATCTAAGCTTCTGTAAATCATAAGCTCTGAAAGATGTCAGTTTGTATTTTAATCAATAAGGATTTAATTAATTGTATCTATACTCTTTGTTGCACCTAAGGGGCATTTCAATCTAAATCTTTATCATAGAGGTTTTAGAATTTATATTTTAGGGAAAAAACATTTTTAAATTGTTAAATTACAACATACTTCACTAAAATGTCACAATCACTAATTTGTCAAAAGCACAATGAAAATTATCTATCACTAAATTATTAAAAAATATTGGATGGCAATGTAAATTTGACTAAATGATTAATTAAGAGCGTATTGCAAATTCACTATAACTAAATAAGTTAATAAGAAATATACCTTCATATATAGCTGCAGAGCAGAAAACTTATTCAAAATCATAAAAACTTAAACCATGTTACTAAATTTGAAAAAACTGGCTCTATAGGCCGAATTTAAGAAAATCAGTTTCTTACGTTCAATAGGCCCGAATTGAAAAATTGTTAAAAATCGTAAAAAAGCTAAATTTATCTCGGTTTAACTTAAACCACTTACTTAACGCAAAAAAACTTTTTCTATAGACCAAATTTAAGCAAATCATTTTTTTTACCTTCTGCTGTAATTGAATTAAATTACCGGGAATTTCCAAATGAGAGTTGCCAAGTGTCCCAAGGCGTAATCTTTAGATGAACTTATTCCCGACCACAGGAAACGTTGAAAAATAAAAATAAATAGATGCCGGAACTCCCCGACAACATAAAAATGAAGCTAATTGGTAATTGGATGAAGCCACATTGGTAAATTGATTCATGAACTCCCAACTTCACGACATCATGTCTCAGAATCATTAAAGATAAAGAGTTCAATTTTGTCTCATTTTCTTCGTTACATGAATAAATACTATATATAAATTGCTGAAAAATTTCCTCGCCCAAATTGCATATGGTATTTCAATAATTTTCAAGAATTTTAGGAAGAACTTTGACCGATCTTATTATTACTATATAAATATATTAACATGGACTGCACAACACAAAAAGTATTTTCTAGAATTGTTCATATATAATATTAATAATTGCTAATGGATCATTACGTGTTCCTACGTTTTCAGAATTCCTTCCGGCTTTTGTACACGTTTGGCATTACTTTGAAAACAAATTTAAAGATCCAAGACGATCATCCGCAGTACCAAATATTTTTAAACTTGCTTTTAATAAATGTTTAATTCGTCCAACTTTTTCATTTGTGGTTTTTGTAAGTTATGTGTTTTTTCCTAGTCAGTGCCATCCCTCGACATCACGAATTGAAGGTCCCAAACTATAAAGTTCCTCTGCAAAAGGTTACCACCGTTTCTTGAGGTCTATCTCTAAATCATTTTTCGATTCAATATAGTCATGAACAATATCGACAATTTTTTGCAGAAAATCAACAAATTTCCCAAATTGTTTCCTGGTCGTTATTTTCACCATAAAACTTTCAATTAAATAAAATTATTGTACGAAAACTTTAAAGCATGAAAGTCAAATGCTTGTTTTTTATTGGTTTAAAGGATTTATAGGTCGTAGGTACATAATTTACACACATTTTTATGGGTTATCTCCAACAAACCGGGAACAAAAACCTGAACGACTGAAATTGTCAATAAAATTGTCAGTTGTCGTTGTAATTTCGAAATTCATAATAGGTCTGTCTGGTAACTATAAAGTTTTTACTCGCAGGTAAAATTTTTACCTGAAAGTGTCTGTTAACCCCACGGAGGGGAAAAACTGAGCCCTTGACAGCACTTCTCCTCTTACACCATTTTACCAGATTTTACCCACGCTGCGGAGACCGAGTAAATTTGGGTAAAATCACCGATTGCTTGTCACTGTGTAATCTGTCATTTGTGTGTTTCAGTTTTGCGTTGCAATTCAGATAGAAGAAGTAGTTATTGAAAAATTGTTTAAATAAATAAAAAACATATTTCAAAATCTTCAAAAATATTAAATAAATCGATAAGTTTTCCCTCTAACATCTTGATCACGTTTGACAATTTACATACACAAGTAAGATTTACCCAATTTTTACTTGAAATCGTCTGGTAACTTTTGATGTTTATCCCCACTACCATATGAAACTTTTTACCAGATTTTTACTCAAGAAATTTTTACCCAGAAGTTACCAGACAGATCTAATGTCATTCTCGCTATCAATTACGAAACGTCTCTTAAAACGACAATCACAATAAGGCCAAATCTTAGGAAATTATGGGATTTATATTTTGTAGTTAGACGGTAATTTTATTTTCCCATATCAATGCCCAAAAAAGTTACAACCAATTTTATAAAAAGTGGTTCAACTGTTCCGGATTCCCATATTTTAATGTTGTACCAGAATGAATGCATTTATTCAATACTTGCTATACTAAATTGCTGTTTTTTTTATTTTAGGCTGAAAACTGAACAGTCATTCATACCAACGAAACTCTCGATTATATTCGTAGATAGTTGTTTATTTCCCGGCTCGAAATTACAAATTCAAAAGCGTCTGGAAGCCTTGCGGCGCATATAGTTCATTGTACTGCATGAAGTGCTACATATATCGACTAATCTGCTTATCAAAAAAGTAGTTAAAATTCATGTAAAAGTTTCCGTCTGACTCAATATTTTGATCCCGTAAAAAAAGTGCCAGAGCAGTGAACTCGAAAACAACCAAAACGCCTGTCGAACAGTTCAAGTGGACTTTATATATAGAATGAACTGGGGCAGGGCTTCGCTCGCCGCGGGGGAGCCATCAATAGCGTGAAATAGCGGGCCCTATAACAGCCAATAGACGGCTTTTACCAATTTCAGTCAACATTGAAATTCTTTTCATGCAAAGGTTACCCCGACCGGTGTTTCACCCTTATCCTCATTTTCATGGGTGTAGTGGCCCCATGTTTTTTCCGCTTTTATCAAATTAAATCTTCCGGTTCAGCTAACATTTTCACAACAAAAAGGATCTCCCGGGCGGGGCGCTCCGAAGCACATTGGTCGCGCTTACGTTCGAATTGGCGCCCTGCAGCCCCTCGAAAAACAACGTGCGGTGCCCCAGTATATCCCCTTCTGGCAACCGCCGCCACTGCTCGCCGGTATGATGTTATATTATACAAAATGTTGCAACTGGAAAAGGTAAACATATATTTTAGCAAAAATGGCATCAACAACAAATCGACCAAGTTGGCGAGCAACAAAAAAGTTTATGCCAGCAACAACGCGAACTATGTGACCAGGGGCGGCGTTGGGGGTGTTGGTAATGGCGGTTTGGGGCTGCGGGTGATCGTTGCGGGGAAAAAAAATTATCTCTGGAATTTTATCCCTTTCTATCTCTGCCTATATATTGTAGTTCCGTCCGAAAAGGAGTGTATGCATGCATACGCATATTTAAATAGCTTTCGTGGGGTAGGTTCAGACACACTCCCGCTTTGCACAAAATAAATAAAAATGAAAACAAACAAAGTACTGAACAATAGAGGAAAAGTTGGAGGGCAGATGAGGTTGCAAATTGTTCATATTTGACCCTCTGTTAGGCTAGGACCCAGTCAGTCATCCTCCTATGCGGCGACTGTTCCTCCGGAGGGATGGGAATTATCACATGCATTCTAGCAATAAAAATACCCGCCAGCAGAGGATAAAATGTGCGGAAACATCAAGTTTTACACATGTCACGGCCAGGTGAAATTGCAGGAAGTTGGCACAAAATAAATTTTACGCGCAAAATCGACCAAACATAAAACAAAAACAAGGCCCTATAGCCCAGCACCACTGATAAGGGGCATGATGATGGTGGCATGACTGGCCGAGAGACCAGCAAATTTTTTTATGGACTGTAAAGCCCTTAAAAATGGTGGTGGTAAACCGATAAAAATAAATTGCCTCGCGATCCGAACCACCCAAAAAGGCATGTGGCCGACGCTGGTAATCCTCTCATCGCAAGGGCGGCCAAATTACCCCCAGAATTCCCTTTAATTTAAGATTGTGCCCCGCGTGAACACAGCTAAAAACTGCTAACATTTAACTTTTCTTGCCGCCAAACTTCGACTTACTCAGGGAATAAATGTTGTCATTAAAAAAAAAAACAAAAAACAGAGCTTCCAAGGAAAATCATCCTCCTGGAGAGCGTAAAAAGACGGTCCCAAATCCCGAACCCTGTGAATGGAACGTCGTGCGCCCCCCAAAAAAAAAGAAATTATAATACCCCAAGTTCCCGCTTGGCTAAGCAATGTAATCACCTTCATCCAGTGATTAAGTCGGTTTCAGTTAATTCACGGGTTCAGTTTGACATTTTTTTCGCCACCTTACCCTACCTATGACGTCCGCTCCGCGCAGCTCCCTCGAGTATCCCCCAGCGCCCCCTAGCACCACTTTAATTAACATCCTTCGCTTAATATTTAATTTTCTGCAAAGTACTCTTAATTTTTCCTTATCCTTATCACAATTTATTTCTTTTCGCCCAGCTACAGAGGCGCCTCTGTCTCGGGCTATAGGTCCCAGTAGAGGATCCGACCCCTCTATTCCCCTCTTCCACCATTCAGAGTTAATCTAAGTAAGGAATTAACCCTTTCGAGCTTCCATTTAAAAAAAAAAAATGTTTGTGCAAGCACTTTTAGTGCGACCTGCTTACCATTCGCCACCCCTAATCCCCACCACCTCTTTTTCGACTCTACCACCTCTCTCTCGTCCCCACCACTAACTAGCAGTAATTATCGCCCTGAGGGACAGAAAGGGAGTGTTGTTGTCACTGCAAAAAATAAAAAAATAAAATTATCAGAAGAAAAAAGCTAGGGGCGCGCGGAACGCTCTTACACCAGCGCGCAGAGGTAAATTGGCAAATATTTCAGGACAATCCTCCGCATCCAAAAAGGGTTTTCTCGGGAAAGTTTTGTGTTGGCAAATAGTCCCAATTCGGTTGGTTGCGGTAGGGCTGAATAAGGGTTGGCTGGGGAGGGGAGGGAAAAGGGGAATAGAAGCTGTAATCAATTTGAAGTGGTTCGAGTGGTGGAGCAAATCTAACACGACGACAACAAAAGACGGTATTCATCAATTCAGTTGCCGGGTATATGTGACCCACCACCGGACTGAAGACGGTATAAGGGATGGCATGGGGTAAATGTCATCCACGTCAGAGCCTTCGAACGAAGAAGTGGTGGTATGGTATAGAACGGGGGGACTTAAACAAATTACGTTGCTAATACTAATTACATAAAGGCAGTGTTTGTGCTGTAACTGTAAGGATTTGTTCGTTAAACAACGAGATTAACAAATAAACATACAGTAGCTATGTGTGGCATATGTTTTGACTCAATGAAGGGACGGGGGGAGGGAGGGAGAATGAATAAGGAGAAGGATTGTTAAAGGAGGAGGACTCATCAACAACAGAAACACGAACAGTTCAAAAAGACGATGAAGAAGAAGGATGCAAAACTCTCCTCAAGGACCTTTTTGTTGTGGCAAAATTGTCACATACGCCGCCCAAGATGACAAGATGGGGACAGAATCCCTTTTTGTATTACAATGGGTCCTCCCCTAAGGAAAATTTCATTCTCACTTAGCGCTTAAATACCTGAATGTAAAGGTTTTCGGTTGCACTAAGTCATCCTTTGTTGTGCTCAAGTGAGCGCGCGAATCTTTGAGGAGGACGTTAGTTGAATGTAAGGGAGATGTGGTAAATGTGAAATGCAATCTTTTGAGACGGGACGAAATACCATATAATATATATATACGTACATGTGTATGCTGAATGCATTCTCAAATAGTTTAAATGACATTTACAGGGATTCCCTTCCTGTGCATGAGCATCCACACATCACAAAACGAAATGAAGTGTTGACTGGGAGAATGCAGTTCATTGAACGAGCGGGAATATTTTCATATATGTATGAGGTGGTTGAATGGTTTCTGGGCACACATAAAACGAGAAGAGATAACTCGATAAAACCTACAAAGGAAACTGCATTCAGTCATAATTTGAAAAGATTCCATTCTATATGGTTGCATACATCTTGGCGTTACGAACAATTTATCTTGATTTGAGAACGAGTTATGTCCCTATTATTGGTAATGGATTGTGACATAGACACCATCCAGAATTGATGTACAGAATAAATATAAAGTAACATCTTACTTTTAAAAATGCTACGCAATATTTAACCCTAAATAACTAAATTTAAATCAGTGCTACTCTGTAACTAAACATTCGAATACGAATTGAAATAATGTTTCTTTTGTATTTCGCTTATTTGTTATATTATAATATTATTATAAAGGCTGGACAATCAACTGGTTTCTTTTTAAAAATGCTATAAAATAAGCACTGTTCTATATTTTTCAAAGTTTGTTGATTTATTGAAAAGTGTAAAATGTCCCATTAATTAAAAAATATAATTTCATTTAAATGGCCACCTTTTCTGGCTTGGCAGTATGGGCTATACTGTCAACCAAATGTTGCAGCAAATTGTCGATGGTTTGCGGCCCTATTTCACGAATTACTCAATCAATATTGTGGTTAAATGCCCAAATTGGTTTTGGATTGTTAGCATAACATCGATTTTTAGCAGCACCCCACAAAAAGAAAAGTCTAAGGACGTCAAATCGTAGCTACGTATACAAAATAAAAAAATATAAAAGACAGCCAATATTCTGTTATAATTCTTCTGAAAATAACTTCATCATAACAAATATTAATTTATAGGTACACTTATTTTATAGAAATCTTTAATTTAATCCTGGTAGAAGTATATAAGAAAAAAACTTTGATCCTGAAGGTATTTCATCTAACTTTCTTATCTATAAATTGTCTAATTGCACTAATTCTTCAATGTTACAAACTTCAGTACAAACAAATTCGTTTGTCGATTTATTACAAGCCCTCTTCCATTTGTGCTGCATCAAGATCTCAACAACTTTTTGAAGTAAATGGCTCCTTTCACTAGGACTTAATTCGAAAATTTAACGAAAGTTAATTGAAGAAGATTAAACCTCAATCGTCCCTTTAGGAAGTTTCCAATGAAATTAACAGCTATGGAGAAAGGGAAAGACATAGACAAACCCTACAGTATGTGGGAGAGGGGGTCGGCTAGCAGTAATGCAGTAATACAGCAGCTGCCACCGCACCGTAACGACTATCAGATTGAGGTAAAAGACGGTTACACCTGTCCAATACGCCCCCACTATCCCTGGAGTTTTTGATTACTTCAAGTGATAAAAGAGAAGGGAGATCCCCTATTCTACCCCTAGCCCCCCTTCTCCCCCACCCCGTTCCGCCATGGCGCCAGGATGCTGGGCACATCTATAATTAACAGCGTCAGGATGCAGCTTTCACAGGTGACTAATTAAATTCAAATTTTCAATGAGTTTTCTTGGTGAGGACGGAACGGAAACTTTTTGCACCTTATATATATAAAGTTTTCCCATCCGCCAATCTGCCTGCTTTTGTCCCTCTCCCTGTCCCCTCTCTTCCTCGGTGTGTTGGCGTGGAATCCTTTAAAACGCGCAGAGAAAACTTTTTTGATTTTTGTCCCTTGTTTTGATCCTATCCGCATCCTAGCCCTGGTATTCCTCCCCCCCCTTCTTTTCCTCCACCACTTGATGAAATTCCCTATTTCATTTGGCGCAAATCAGGCAAGCAGCCTAATTGGCGCCTGAATACTGTCCAACAAACAGCAATTGAAGAAAATGCATTTCCTAATTAAAAGTCCGAGGTGACACGTCTTCGCTCCACTTTCTGGTGCATCCTTGCAGCCCGGAATGAAGCCCCCTCCCGTGTCGCGTCGCCACTGTCGTGGCAGCGCCAGAGGAGCCGACAGTGTAGTCAACCAGCGGGGGGGTTGCAGGAGCTCTTCTATCCTGAGGTATGGCATACCACGTAGTGGTCGACAGGCCTCCCGCAAGCCCCCTTCTCCGGCATCCCCACTCTTCTGGCGAATAAATGTATTAGAGTGTAATTGCGGATGCTAATTCAGCAATGTCGCCGAGATAAATCAGAAGCTGGGCATCTTTTGCAATAAATTAAGTTTTAAAAGTGTCACTTCGTCCGCCGCCGGTAGGTGGCGCGCGCGGCTGCTTAATACCCTCACCTCACACGTGCCTCCCCGCCGCCCGCGCCAGCACGTCCTTAATTTGGCTGCGTTCTCTTTTGACGGTAGACTTATTTATGTCTTTCAGATGGAAGGTGCCTCCGCCTTTGCGATTTATGCCGCCTCCGGTAAGATTACGCCCGGGTTCCACCACTCTGCCCGGAGGCACCCCGCACGTTACTACAGAAGGTAAATGTAAATCCTTTCGTTTAACGAATCCCAGAAATTGGGTTATCTTTTGGTAGAAGACTATGGAGCCGGCGAAATGCACTTCCGCGATATGAGCTCCTTTAAGGGCCTCCTTCCGTGCCGTGACAGAGAATTTCCGCGATCCCGGAAACACCCCATCTATGGCCCCATCGTCTATTAGCCTGTGCGCACCGAAATACGAATTATGTTGATGAGGGCGTTTATTTCAGCATTTTACTTAAATTTACCGAGGAGCTCTGACGACGACTACGACGACGACGACGACGACGAAACGATGGTCCAGGCAATTTATTTCAGTCGAAAAAAAGTTTTTTTTCCCTAGCAAACTTTATGTTGACACATTTAACTGCAACCATTGTATGTGCCAACAAAAAAATTAGTTTACTCCGCCCCGGGATGACCCATCCCTCGGGAACCCCGTCCGAATATTTGTTGGCTGCATCTAACCATTAGCGACTAACTCTAAAAATAAAATTTCGCGAACGACTGACGGTTATAACCTCCCTATATATGTATAGTTGTATGTATAGTGGGGAAACCGCGCAATTTATGAGTTCGCAATTTGAGATACTCTATTGCGCCCCTTTTTTTGAAAAAAAGAAACTTGAAATGTGTAACAATAAATTATTTTAGCTGACTTAAGTTAGAAGTTGTAAAAATATGATACAAAACATGTAAATGTAATTCTCGGTTTTCCTATCCTACTCGTGTCAAACCCAAAAAATATTACAAATCCATAGAACTTTAAATATTTGAATTCTCATTAGTTTTTTTACTTAAAAATATTTTCCTAGTACATGTGTAAGTAATAAAATATAATTTGTTTATTTACTATTTTAATTAATTGATAAAAAAGTTATTAACTGCCACATTTTGATATTCCGGAGAAATATACATAAAAATATTGAAATTTGAAAAAAATTTGTAACAGGCTACATTTCAAATAAAAAAACATATCTTACTAATTTTAAAATGAAATAATTCCATATAAAGACGTATTCAAGCGTACATACACACTGACATATAAGAATTGGATTGCTGATCTCGTAGAAAAACTCACTTCGAAAATAAAACCAAATTTTGACCGAATTCTAACTATCTCGTTTTCGCATAAGTCCCGAAGGCAGACAAATTTACAAAAAATCATTCCAATAGTCAATTCTATGTATGTGCACTTTTTTTGTTTTAGTATCTTCGCATGTGATGCATATTGTTGATACCCCCAATCGAGAAATAAAAGTACTACATGCTACTAAAACTATTCAATGTAAAGAGTATAATTTTAGGAACACTGGAACTTCAAATGAAACACAAACAGACACCGATGTTTAAAATTTTGTAAATTTAGAAGATTTTAGGGGTATTTATATTTGTTTTAAGTGGTCAATTTTTTTAAGAATTGACAACCCTGGCGACAATTCTATTTAGTTTCAAGCTACTATTTGTAGTACACAGACGTATTTGTTTAAATAATTTTTATTTTTCCACCAATATTTGGATACCTACTGAAAAATCGCACTCAGAAAATTAAGATAATTAATTAAATGATCAATTATGTAATTCATTAAATAAATTGTTTCATAAATTCTTTAATTAAAAACTAATTATTTCGGGCCGACCTTCTAACCCAAAAACCAGACTATACCTTTTTGAAGGTTTTTTATGCGCTGAGTAGTTTTAAGCCAAATAGCAACCACCTTCAGAGGTCCAGAATTATTTTTTCTTTCTTCGAACAATTTCAGCTTTACACATATTTTTTATTAAAACAAACCATCGAACACTACAAAAGTGACTGCCAAACAAAACGGATGGAATTTTTCTTTTAATTTAATTGTATAGGGCCTTATCGCTAGAGTCGATTTCAGTAGAATCGACTCGACTTTTTTTTCGATTCTATCGAAAAAAATCAAGGTATCGCGTACACCGATCGACTTTTCCAATTATAAATTAGAAAATTCCAGTGGAAATTTTTTAAACTGACGTGTTTTTTATAATCATAATAAGGATTGATAATAAACATGAATTTTATTCTGTTCGATGTTTTAGAAGACGATATAGAAGACTTTCAAAGAAATGAAATTAGAGAGTAACTTGTAATCCTCTAGAATGACATTACAATTTCTAACAATATTCAAATTAACTAATATACTAACTTTTAATAAAATGCATTTAGATTTAAGAGGTTTTTTAGGTTTACGAAACAGTGGTGGATTTACCAGCAGGCTGAGTAGGCTGGAACCTAGGGCGGTAGACTTTAGGGGCGGAAAATTTGGTCCAACAATTTTTTTTTATATCTTACAGAAATTAAAAAGATTTTTATTTATATACCTAAACTAATAGTCCGTGGTTTCGCCTGCTGTCACCGTCGGCGGGACTCTCGGGATCAAGCGCCCTCATCCTACCAGTAGATATAAATTATATATAAATATAAGAGATAATAAATCGAAAGACTATTACGAGTAGACTGCACAATTTCTTTTAAATAACAACAAAACATTAAAACCAAAAGGAATAAAGAAGTGTATAAAGAATAAATACAAAAATATTTGAAATTAAAATTGTAACACACCTCATAATTCCCAAAGAAAGTCATGTAATTTGCAGCAAAATAAATATACAGAATAGAAAATCGCGCAAAAAGGTATTGTAAAATTCCATAACTTAATTAATTGAATTTCATCGTTCTCATCAGCCGGGTTGTTACCAGATAATGGAATACATATATTGTTTTTAAACTGTAAATAAACGCAATAAAAATTATTTAATTACTTTTACCGATTGTACATTATTTTGTAAGTAGTATTAATGCATACCTCATCCCCCCTTATTGGTAGTACATTATTAAGCATTTATAAGGTCAGAAATATACCCAAAAACTATTTCTTGCACAATCTTATCTAAATCGTTGGGTTGTAAAAATAATCTAGGAACTGACACATCGATCCCCTAGTTCACAATAATACTAATTACGGGGAAAAGGTGGTGTAATTAAAACGATAGTGCACAAATCATAAAGTTACAATTTCATTGACAAAATTGTGAACTAGGGTATCGAATTGTAGAGGTCGGAAGGGGCGCCAAAATCTGAATAGCCTACTGGCGGCAAATGTGTAAATCCGCCACTGTTACGAAAGATATGTTCGTGAAAATATTAGAAGAAATTGAACCAAAATTGAGGAGACAAAAAAGAATGTCATCAGTACTAATAATAATAAAAATGGCATGTTTTTTAAGGGGTCACATATGTCCAGAATTTTCAAATAATCCTCTTTTCTTTCTTCGCTGATTATTCTCCAGTTTTAAAAAAAATTAAAAAACATATATATTCAAAAATTCGACGTGGTGACGAAGTTAGAACGATTTAGCCTGACCGTGTACTGGGGAGATTGCCCGCACGCTAGGGACTTCAAACGCGTTTTTCTCGACACGTTGGCACGATAAATTCAGTTTTCAATACTTATTTTTTATATATATTTTAAATCTTAATAATCGCTATAGTCTGAAGAGTCATTTTTTCGATATTTTGTTTATTTCAATTTTTATAAATAATAAAAAACGGACTTTTTTTTTTAAAACATTCTAAATTTTTTATTAAAACTAAAAAAATTGACTCGAAAGACTATAACTATTTGTTTATATTACAAGAATCTTCTGACCTTTTTCCGATCCATTAATTTTTAATGATGTTATGATGCCGACCAGGAGGCGGCGGTTTCATTTCAACGCTGGAAACAGCCGCATTTTAGGGAACTTTTAGTTAATATAAAGATTTTTTTTTATAAATACATCTTTCTTCCTTAAGAACCAACAAATAATATGTGATCGATACTTTTCAATATTCTTTTTTAAGGGTATATTTAAAAAAATTATCCCTTGGGGTTCTACAGGAAGCTATCAAATGTATTTGGGGAATGATTTCTCCTTAGGACTTCCACAGTGTCCTATATTTTAAATTAAATATGGTATGTTTTTTAAGAACATTTATGCCCAAAATCGATAAGACTTAGGGGAGAGTGGGGCAGATTCATACAAGGGGCACCTACATACACTGAGTATATCTGAAGTTAGGCGCAGAGCAAAAGAATGAAGTTAGTGTGTGTGCGTAGTTCTTAAGTGTGTGTACTGACTAGTGAAGTTTAACAGCAATCGCTGCGGAAAGCGCGTGTGTGCAACACGGAACGTGTTTTTGCCTCGCATAAGTAATTTCATAACCTTACTTTGGGCGTATTTTGTGACTAGTTAGTGTTGTTTAGATTAGTCACTGCTATCTAATATTAATCATAATATCATTGAGTTTATGATTTGATTTGTAAATTATCCTACATGAAGACAGTTTTTTTTTTTTTGCATATTTCTTTATCAATTAACATGCGATGGGGTACATTCATACACAAGTACAAGGGACACATTCACACTATATAAATGTGCCCTTGCACTTGTGTTTTTTCGCAATTTAATGATACCTATCATTTTTTATTAGATGAACGATTTTTTGTTACACGAACAGATATAGATAGATAAAGTTTTTGATTTTTATTATTTGTTTGTTATTTAAAAGAATTATACTGGACTAGTATGTTAAGAAACAATATTTATGACGAATAAATAGTGATTTTTAATCTTTCTTTTATTTTTTTCAAGTGTGTATTAACCTACCTCTTCATGTATGAATGTGCCCCACTAATGGGGTACATTCATACATTTTCCTTTTTTTTTTTTCAAAGGCTTTATGGCAATTCGCGCACGTGATTTTTCAGTAATATTATGCTTCTACTACAGTATAAAGTGGTTAAACTATGAATTTGCCATAAATTGAAAGACCTATATGTAATACAGAGCATTCTACAAAGCGAAATATAAAAATTGTATGAAGCTGCCCCACTCTCCCCTAATTATTCAAAAGAGGAAGAAGAAGAAGCTGAATTCTGTTTCTATGAAAAAAGTGGACTCCTACCCATTAACGCAAACACACAAAAACAAGAGCACCCGAGCAGAGGTTGCAACCATCTTACCATAATAGAAAAGGCTTTTTCAGCACCAATGCAATACATAAATTAATTCGAAATCACGCACAAAATGTCAATAGGCTTGATGAGTCTATAAAATAGAAAAATTTCACTGGAAATCGACTCTCGCGGTTATAACTTATCGACTTAAGGTCGATTTATAGTAGACTCTCGCGATAGGGGTCTTAATTTCTTATGAACATATGAATTTAAACAAAATGTCATGTATCCTTCCGCTTGAGAATAGAAATTCGCAAAAAATTCAAAATAACGGTTAATTTGAAATGCCAAAATCTCCCGCGCTTTACCAAAAACCGGAAAATCTCGCCTTCACCCGATCCCAGAACCCCACATCGAAGCAGCTTCCACCGCATCCCCGAACCGCACGCTTGGTTTTCGCACCATTACCAAGTGCGCCCGACCGCGAGTAGTACACAGCGGCGCCGGCTGGAGTGCATCGAACCAATCAATATTTTCGCGCTTTCTGAAAACGGTGATTGCTGTCAAGAAGGTTAGAAAAGTAAATAAATTGGTCCTCGGCGGTAATTCGGCTGCGGTTGAGTTGAAAATCCGAGAAGTGCCTCCGCAATCGGGCTAAATGCGAAACTGCTTGGCTGCGGCGCCACGGTGACGAGAATCAGAAAATGTACGACGTCGGGAAGTTTCAGAAGATCGAGAAAATCGGCGAGGGCACGTATGGCATTGTTTACAAGGCAAAGGACACGAAGACGGGCAGAGACGTGGCCCTCAAGAAGATTCGGCTCGAGAGGTGAATGCATTTTAATTATTTCTTTAGTTTTAAGGGGCCGCACGGGCCTCCGCGACGGGAGCAATCCGGTATAATTAAGGTGTAGGCTGCGTCCATAAGGACACGAGTGTCCTTGAGGAATGTCATTCATCCGCCTGGGGCCAGAATCTACGTGTGCAAATTTTATTAATTGCGTACTTTGTGTGAAATTCCGACGGATCGGGATGTGCATTATTGAGCAGATTACCTCCGAAGGAGGCCAAATCATGTTCGTGCTGCGTCGCTCCTTTGGATCGTAGCACCACATGATTCGGCTTCCTTTCGAGGCCACTCCAGCGTGGGATGCGGTTCGCGGGGGCGGGCGAGTGCGCTATTCTTAGTCCTTCCGACCAAGAAAAAGCCGCACATAAATCCGGATTTCCCATACTTTATATTGAAACAAGTTAACGATTTAACCAGAAGTGTGACTGGAAATATTTGTCTGGGACTCTGAATAAATTTAACATTTGGAGCAACTTTCGTCTATGGCTTTAAGTGAATTTGAAAGAGTTTGTTCCTAGTTTTCACGAGCTATTAACTTCTTCCATATTCTCCCATCTGCAAAAAATCAGTTTCCCATTTCTCACCCAGAAATTATCAATACTTATCGTCATCTTGTTTTAAATCTCATTTTCACCTACGCAGAACGATCTCAAGTACCCTTATGAAGACTGGTCAAATAGCCGAAATACCAAAGATTTGCCAAGACACTAGTGCATTAAAGGTGGTTCCTATCTTGTCGGCCTGCAAATTATATGTGAAAATTGGTTATCGAAGTGTGAAATTAATAATTTTCAAAACTGTCATATAACAATATCGAAATTAGTACCTCTTTTTGCCCGTTAACACATATGAACTCCCTACTTTTAGAAATTAATTTAAATGTCCTAGCAGAGTTACTCGCAGTATCTTATTTAGAGATAAATAATTTAAATCTACAAACTACGACATTTTTAACACTTATTTTGCTGGTATAGACTTCTCTAGGTTGATCATAGATAACTTGGATTTATCCTTTATTAACAAGTTCATTCCTGTTAAGAACCGTAAAAACGCTTGTTATCCTGCAGAGTTTAACGAAGATCTTACTAACGCTATAAAATCCAAAGAAAAATATATTTATATCTTTATAAATCATCTCGTCTTCTTGAGTTAAATAATATGTAATCTTATTTTAAGGACATCTAAAACATTAATTAAGAAATTTTACAATAATTACACTATCTTTTTGGAAAATGTATTAAAAGACAGTCCTAAAGCTTTTTGGGTCCTTCGTAAAAACCTAAACAAATCGAATACTTATCCTAGAGATACTAGCTGTATGAGAATAACTTACAATCATGCGATTTGTTTTCTACCTATTTTGCCTCGACACTTTCTACCAACTTCATTTCCTTTAATTTCTCATCGTCTTACACAATGATTTTATTAACTTAACAGTGTCAATTTGTACAGGCTTCTCCAAAACGTTCGACAAAATTAATCATGGAATCTTTTAGGTTTACCTAGTAATGCAATTTCCTGGTTTTATTCTTTTTTCATGTATAGACGAAGTACTGTGGTTTTTAAGGACTTTCGCTCACGTCCCTATAGATAACCTAGTGTTCTTTAAAAAAAAATATATATGGTCCTTTTTTAGGGTTCGGTAGCCAAATGGCAAAAAACGGAACCCTTATGGATTCGTCATGTCTGTCTGTCTGTCCGTCCGTATGTCACAGCCACTTTTTTCCGAAACTATAAGAACTATACTGTTGAAACTTGGTAAGTAGATGTATTCTGTGAACCGCATTAAGGTTTTCACACAAAAATAGAAAAAAAAGCGGCCAAGTGCGAGTCCCCATACTTAGAACTGTGGTAAAATGTGTGTCACCCCCCCTGTAACTTCTAAAATAAGATAATGATAAAACTAAAAAAAATATATGATGTACATTACCATGCAAACTTCCACCCAAAATTGGTTTGAACGAGATCTAGTGCGTAGTTTTTTTTTAATACGTCATAAATCGTAAACCGCAATTGACCTTTCATTCAATCAACTCAAATAAAAAAACAAGCCTATATGGGCTCGCATATAGTTAGATCTAAATCCCATCATTTAGGTACCTA
Source organism: Dysmachus trigonus (assembly GCA_949715965.1). Lineage (NCBI taxonomy): Eukaryota > Metazoa > Arthropoda > Insecta > Diptera > Asilidae > Dysmachus > Dysmachus trigonus. The sequence goes on from OX454320.1 coordinate 90,309,378, forward strand.
ATTATAATGTTTACTTATCAATAACTTAATTTAAAAAAAATACACTATTATTAAAACATCGATCAAAGTTACAACGAACTACAAGAACTTTTATATTATGTTACTTGCTGCTACGGAACCCTTCATGGGCGAGTCCGACTCGCACTTGGCCGTTTTTTTTAAAATCTACATTAATGATTTACCTTAACATATTAAGTACGAATGTAAAGTGATAACATTCTCCAAAAAAATTATTTTGAATATAAAATTAGTAACGTGTTACCGAAAATGCTTTTTAAATCCAAGATTCCGAATGCGTTGTAGTTAATTCGTAGACATTGAATTAATACAATTTCTACAAAATAACAATAATAATAATAATAATACTTTCTAAAATTCGCATTGCATATAATATTAATTTTTAATTATTAGCAGAACTGATTTTCTAATGTCTCAGGAAATGTAAAAAGTAAAATTCATAATATTATAATTAAATTAAGTAGAATTTAGTTAATTTTAAGTGAATGCACTTTGAATCTGTTGTATGGCATAATTAAATGGATTTTTTCGGATTATATTTTCCTGTTATTTAATATGTGAAAGTGTTTATAAAATTCCAACATTATAAAAGAATGCATTCTCTTGGATGCAATATACTACATAAATAAACGCATTGATACGCGATTATTATTAACATCAAAATGTTCAATATTTTCTTACAACAAAAATTAACTAAATAATGTCTAATTTAAGCCTGCCTGATATAAAGGAGTGAGAGGTAAATGACTTATCAAATTAGACTATTTGATCTTTATTTCGTGTTTTTTGTTTGTTTTGTAATTGATTATTAATTTCTAAATTATTTATTTTAATTTGTTTTGTTGGCTACTTTTTTTTTAACCTTGATCTTCCTGTTTTCTTTAGCGAAACTGAGGGGGTTCCTTCGACAGCAATCCGTGAAATATCCCTACTAAAAGGCTTACGACATCCTAAAATTGTTCAACTTTTCGACGTTGTCATAGCCGATGCTAGCTTATACATGGTTTTTGAATATCTCAATTTGGATCTCAAGAAGCTTATGGACAAGAAGAAGGAGGTGTTCACTTCAAAACTGATAAAAGTATGTATTCGTTTTTTTTTTATTTATGTACTATATTTAAAATTATAATAGGTAATACTTATAAGATATGAATTAAGTTATTAAAACATCCAAATTTCATTCCCACTTCTAGAGTTACATGTATCAAATGCTAGATGCAATTTCCTTCTGCCATACGAACAGGATTATCCACCGAGACTTAAAGCCCCAAAACTTGCTAGTTGATACGAGTGGAAACATAAAGGTAAGCTTAAGAAGCCTGGGAACTTAATCTGAGCATAAGCCATAATGTTACCATATAACCAGAATTTCCGAATATCTTTTAATTTTCTTAAGACACCAATTATAGGTCCTATGCTAATTTTCTTAAACGGCTAGAAATCTGAATATATTTTTAACAAATTTAAAATAAAGTTTGGAGTTGTTTTTATCAATCAAAACAATTAATAATAATAATTTATTAGCATATTCATAACCATACAAATTCTCATACAAAGTCCTCTCTTACGAAGTGAACAATTTTTGTTTTAAATGAACTTAAGCATTCATTAAATTAAATAAAGAAAGATAATGTACGAACAAAATGTAAAGTAACTAGAAAGTGGACCTTAATTTACAATATTTTGGTTCTATGGTTATTACTTGTGCAACAATCATAACATAATATTTTTAACTTTTTTTGGAATTATAACTCCCAGTAATTATCTTCTCCAGTTGGCTGATTTTGGACTAGCGAGATCATTTAATGTCCCTATGCGGGGCTACACCCACGAAGTTGTCACCCTGTGGTATAGGGCTCCGGAAATACTTTTAGGTACAACATTTTATGCAACCGGTGTTGATGTTTGGAGTTTGGGGTGCATTTTTGCTGAAATGGTAAGTCAACTATTTTCTATTTGCACCAATCCAAGTTTTTTAACGTAATTCTGTTCAGATCATGAGAAGGCCCCTTTTCCCTGGAGACAGTGAAATTGATCAACTTTATAGAATATTTAGAACTTTGGGAACCCCTGATGAAAGGATTTGGAAAGGAGTTTCACAACTGCCCGATTATAAGTCGAAATTTCCAAGATGGGAATCACAAAATATCCCCGATGCAATTGTAAGCCACGAATCATTTGAATTATTCAAGGTAAGGATTTCAAAAATTAATCTGTAAAATAATTTATCGATTTTAATATTTTAAATTTTTTACTTCCAGCTCCTAATGATTTATGATCCAAATTTGAGGATTCCTGCGAGGAAAGCAATGCTTCACCCTTATTTTGATAAAATCGAACAAGTACCAAACGTTTCACTGCCATGTGATACTCCGTAGGAGTGTGCAATGAATACTTTCTTCATTTAATTTGTTTTAAATAGTTAAATTGGTCTGAATTTTTCTTTTAATTATTCTTATTTAATTGTAAATTTAATTTGGAATGTTTCGCTATAGATAGAAGAGCATGAGCGATAAGATTAATAAAGTTTGTGATAAAGCTGTATTTAACTAATTATAATAAAAGACTACATGTGCGAAACAAAAAATTTATATCGTATAAATAAATTACTTCGAGTTTAAACATTTTAATTTTTTACCTTTTGTGGGAAGAAACGAATGTTGGGGGAATTTTCGACTTTTAAACTATACTTATTTAAATTAACAAAATTCATAATGATATTTGACGAAGCTCTAAAGGCGAAAAAGTGTACATTAAATATTTTTTAAAGGAAATGAATCCCGGCCGGAACTAAAATACAAGCTGCAGAACAGAATGCAATAGTTTTTGAAATTCTTCGGTATCTGTCTGTCCTTTTGACCGCGCATAAACTAGGAACTGCAGAACAGATTTTGATGGTTTTTAATTAAGAGCTTTTAGCTAATTAAGCAAATCACATTAATAGATAAAGTAAATAGAAGTGAACCTAAGTAACTACCCTGCGGGACCCAGACGTAGTTAAAATCGTGTTTGAGATAGAGCAATGAAAAGAAACCTGATATATCCTCTCGAGTAAGTAAGAGCGAATCCAGTTAATTTCAATTTTTATATCTATATTAACTTCAGTACGACTTTTGATAAACTTCCTCAATCCGTAATAATTCTTAAATTATTAAGTCTAGGCTTTTGTCCATACAACATACTTTTATTTTTTCTTCTTTATACAATGGGTTTTACAATTTCTCAATGGTTTATTTCCTCCTTCGTCCAACCACCCAAAATATTTTTCATATTTTTAAAATCTCCCTCGACAACCAATCGAGACCCTCATGGAGTCCATAGCCCTCACTTGCGCAGCTGGTCTGAATATACCAGTTCCTCTTCAGCTGCTCCAAGCCCAATTTCGAGACAAGCTCAGATGCGGTCATGGAATTTGGTAAGTCCTGTTTATTGGCATACACTAGCAGAACAGCATCCTTCAACTCGTATTCCATTAGTAAGCTGTTCAGTTCCTTCCGCGCCTCCTCTAGCCTATACTTGTCGCTGGAGTCCACCACGAAAATCAGTCCTTGGGTGTTCTGGAAGTAGTGACGCCACAGCGGCCGTATCTTGTCCTGGCCCCCCACATCCCAGACGGTAAAGCAGATGTTTTTGTACTCGACGGTCTCAACGTTGAAACCGATGGTCGGGATCGTGTTGACCACTTCGCCAAGCTTTAGCTTGTACAGGATTGTCGTTTTGCCCGCCGCATCGAGACCTACCATCAAAATTCGAACTTGCCTCCGCTCGAAAAGCCGCGTGAGGAGGCTGGAAAAGAACAAACCCATCGTTGAGAGATGCGGAACAAACGTAAGATCGCTGGCTTTGAATTTTACACTTTTTTGATGGTTTCAAAAATTATGCAAGGCTTGCTAGAACTGACTGAGTTTATACGGGATATACGAGAATTAGTTTAGCACCTCTTAAATATAGTGTTACATTAAATAAAGGTAACTTAAAAGAAAATGTAGATTTCATTTTTATGTGTTTAGTTTTAGTAGAATACAGAATTGATTATCATTTTTGTGCCTGGTATCTAAGGCATTTAAAAATTAGAAAATGACTTTAAATAATTGAAAAAAATAAAAAAATAGTACTTTGTATGTTAAAATACATAAATATGCTGGATTTCTTTTTTAAACGGTTTTATTTAGAGTCAAATCTTGCGACAGCTTTTTCAACTACTTCTACTAAATCGATTCTTATGAAACTTTGCACACTCATTTGGTTCCTGTGACAATACATGAAAATGATATAAAAAGGAAAACAAAATGGCTGCCATACAAATTAAAAAATAAATTCCGATCAAGCTGAAATTTTATATATAAGTAATATATACAATCCCGATAAAAATGCATTATTATATAAAAAAAAAATGGTCGTCTCACTGGTTAGAGAGGAAAAAATAAAGATAATTATTAAAAGTGGGGCTCCAGACAAAACTCGCTCCAAAAAATTCTCTACTCCTGGAGACCATTCTACATGGTAGAAATAGGTGTTTTTAGGTAGGGGAGACACTTTATATGGGCTGATTTAAAAAAAAAAGAACCTTTTTTTAAATTTTTAAAAAACAAAACAAACAACATTTTTTATTTCTCTGTATGTAATTAATATTATATAATCAAATAATATAATTTTTACAAAACAATAAAAACGATAACAAATGAACAAATAATAATCTACACTTTTTAAAAAACAAAGCAAAAGCAATTTTTTGATTTTTTATGCATATAATAAATTTTATATAATTAAACAATATAATTTTTGATAAAATATAAAAACGACAGAAAATTAACAAAATAATCTATACTTTTTAATCGTACAAAAAAGAGATAATACTACAAACATCAGAAAATCAAAACAAAGCAAAATTTTTGTGTACTTCATGTAGCTGAAGAAAGCGAGGCCATCTATTTTGTTGGTTTATGATAAAAAATAAGTAGTGAGTTTCAACTTTAGGGTGAAAATTGGAATTCGTTATTTATAGTGAAATCGTAAAACATACTGCGAAAGAAAAAAAAATTGGTTAAAATACGATAACAATATTGTTGTGTATAAACAATTATTGAAAATGTCTTCCCCCAACATGAATTGACTATTTTCATGTATTAAAATTGTCTCCAGGGGGTCGAAAATTTTTTGGGGTGAGTTTTGTTAGTTACCCCACTTCTAAATATTTACCAAAATAAAAATCAAACTAAAAACTAGAAAATAAAAACGTTTAAGTTATTAAACGGTTTTATTTTAAATCATCTGCTGTACCAAAAACTAGAAAATAATTAGGACACAGGACTTCTCTTGTCTTGTGTTGCTACGTCACACATTGGTCCCAGTAGGTTCAAAACCACCCACAATTCGTAATTTTTCAAGAAACTTGAAAATTCTTGTTAGAGGATACTCATGATGAGAAAACGAAGAGAAGCTCGAAGCCTTTTTTGCCATAAATGGGTGATCTTAAAAATTCGAATTACTTCACTTTGATTTCGAAAATTCAACATATTGAAACTTCAGTCTTACGATCCAAAAACTTAAAGCAAAATCTGGAAAAAAAAAATCAAAAATAGGATTTTGAGGTTTCTGTATTAAAATTAGGCATTTACTTAATCATACAAGGTCTCCTTAAGGTCCTATTTTTAATTTTTTCCAGATTTTCATTTTTGCTTTAAGTTCTTGGATCGTAAAACTGAAGTTTCAATATGCTAAATTTTAAAATCAAAGTGAAGTATTTTGAATTTTTAAAATCACCCAAGAAATTTTTCGCAAAAAGGGCTTCGCGTGTCTTTTTGTTTTATCATCACGAGTATTCTCTAACAAGAATTTTCTCGTTAAAAATTAGGACCTGTGGGTAGTTTTGAACCAATTTATCAATAAAGCCCCAATGTGCTTCAACGGGATAAGTAATAATCTGGGACCTTTAACAGACTAAAATAAAAAACGTGGGGCGGTTTTATAATTAAATAAGAACGACTTGTCCAGGAAAATGTGTTTTTAACCCCACCAAAAGAAATTGTGTTAAGTGTTAAAAACATTTTTTTTAAAAATTTGTAATCCTATTTCTTGAAATTTTTTTTTATTATTATTTTTTCTATTAATTGAAGAATTACATTATTTACGAGTTTGTAAATCGTGTAAACTTGTGTAATCTTAAATATTTAACCGATTATGAGAAAGAAATCAGGCGCGAGCGAAAACACTTGAAAAAAAAGCTACATCTGGAAAAAAACTGTTCAAGTCGGGACAACTGTACATCCTAGACAAACACGTTATATTAGCGAATATCCAAACCACTGTCTATTCAAAGCACATTCGGGAAGCAGTCAACGGAAGAACATTTGTTTGGTTTCAGCAGCGCCTTCCTCTGTGGTGGTGTGCGTTTTGTGTAGTTCGGTCCGATTGCCATTCGGTCCGCCGGTGGAAACGTCACGGGCAATGTGTTTTTCTCGTTTTGTGCGGAGTCAAACAGAAAATTCTTGTCGAGTTCATTGTCTTGCAGAGAGGTAGGACCGCGCCGCATCGATTGCACCGAAAAAATGCGCCCGATTAGCGCGAATTGATACACGAAATAGTCCGCTCAAGAGTGGTGCTCCCCGCTCCAGCCAGCGAAGGACGGACGGCCGAGAACTTTGCGTGACAGCTTTGTGCGCCTGCTGCAGTGTGCCCCAAAGGCCCCAGAGGCAGTCATGTGGAAGTGTCACAAGTGCGGAAAACCTGTGTATTTCGGTATGTTTTTCTCGCCCTAGGGGCGCTCCACTCCCAGCCAATAGGGTGCGCGGAGCCTCATGAAAAATTGGGCGAATTGTGTGCCGGTCAAAACAGCAGAAACCAAGAAAATTGAAGGTGACTGAAGAAGGCTTTTTGAAATCTTTCCAGCTGAAAGGAAGCAATCTTTGGGCTACGATTGGCACCCAGAGTGCCTGAGGTGCGAGGAATGCGGAAAACGACTGAATCCGGGCCAACATGCCGAGGTAATTACAGTTTTTCTGTATAAAATTCCCTTCAATAAACAGCTCACAACAAACTGGCCATTTCGCAGCATAAAGGAGTGCCTTACTGCCATGTACCATGTTATGGGGCCCTCTTTGGGCCGCAATTGTTCGGCCACGGAACTCGGGTTGAATCTCATAAGAATTTTGGCCAGAAAGGGACACCACGGGTGTCTGGAGGCCCTGCACTGCCAAGGGATCACTTAGAATCAAAGCTTAAGGTAATCAGCACTCCGCACTCCCGTCTGGTTTCACATTGATTTACTTTATTATTAACAATTTCCCTGCCAGTTATACAATCAGTTTTTCGACAATAAAAGCTCAGAGGTAAGGAGCAGAGAAGTGAATAATCGACTCGTGCTGGAAGGGGCTCTCAGGGTCTATTGGGGCGTCCAAGGAGTAATACACCTCAAGGAGGATGACGACCAGCGCACTGTTGTTACTGTCCGGAAACGTAATTCTTGTCGCTATGGAAATTCTCTTGATGTGAAAAATGTAAGCTAAGAAAGATATCCTGAATAATTTTTTAAACCTAGTAAAAGTCGTAAAATTCTTTTTTTTTAAACTGATCGACCGACTTAAAAATTACAATACTATATAAATTTTTAGGTTTCATACTAAAATTTTTAATAAAGAGAATACAGGAAACATTCAAAAAGCTCACAACTGAAACAGGGAGCCCAGAACGAACGAAATAAATTCTTATTTGCTCGCGAAAACTGAATCGTAAATAAGTTATTTGCTGCAGGACATTTAACTCACTTAAGATTAATTTATCATTCATTTTAAATTCTTTTTCGATGTTTTTAAAAATGCGAATTCAAGTACTTTAGATGATATAGTGAAAATAAGATATGTTAAATTAATATTATATCATATTTAACTTTTTCACATTCGATAGTTAAACTGAAAATATATTCCACAGATGAAAAGACACAACTCCTCTAAAGCGAAATGAGTTTTGTTGCGCACTCTTGGAAAACGAAATCCAGTCTCTCTCTATCTGATTCATACTACTCAAGGAGCACATAATTTTCCATATAAGTGAAAAATTCTCTTATCCGTATTTCTTCTCTATGTAACCATGTTTTTATCCCTCTTAAAAAGTTCGCTTTCATTCGTAAAATTGTTTTGCTGGGATTTGTCAAATAAAATGCATTGGGTCATACGACAAACGACGTTAAAATCCTAAAAACTTTGAGGCAATTTCTAAACTAAAGCTCCTATCTAACAATGATTTTCACTCACGTTTACGATATCCAGAATTGACAAAATTCTGAAGATTTTCTAAAATCCGAAAACTTCAAAGTTCAATTTTTTTTTTAAGTTATACTCCGAATTTTAGAAATCATTTTTGTTACTGTCCACCAATAAGGACTTCTACACTGTACACTTTAGATTTAATTTTTAAACATTTAACTAAATAAATTATTAATTTTTTATGATTGTTATAATTTTGCGGACTCCCAGATGGAGGACTATTCCGACAAAGAAAACGATAACACCGATAATACAGGAGCAGAGAATGCATCTAGCATCCTCGACGACTATGCCACAGATGTTTCAATGTCTGACAGCATGACGTTCGACACGTGCAGTCTGAACGAGGATGCTGCCACAGAAGCGCCCAGTTCTTCAGAAGAGCCCTCACCCACCCACAAAGCTGTGACTCTCCCATCAAAATTGGATGTTAAGAACATCGAATGGGACGAGATTGACGATCTCTTGCAAGTAATTAATTATCAGAAAAACCATTTATTATTTTCCGATTATAATTCCACCCAATTCTCATTCAAGGTCGAACGAAAAGTTGATGATACCGAAAAGTTGTACCAAACAATGCCTTCACCACTTCCCTCACAATCCTCTAATGGAGGAACTCCACAGAATTTGTTCGCTCAAGGAAGCACAGAGAATGAACCGAAATCGAATGGTTCAACAAAAGAGCACAACCCAGACGAGACTGATGACGAGTCAACGTTAAAACCAATGGACTTTGAGGACTTCAAGAGGAGTGTTCACGAGGAGTATCTCAATGGTACCAAAGAACTTAAATCTCCTGGAACCGATTCGTTGAAACTCAATCAACCAATCGATCCATCACGTATCAATGACTCACTCAAACTCTATAGTGAAAATATGATGAGTAAAAGTTTCAATTGTGAAACAGCTCTTCGAACGATTGATCCATTCCTTATAAATGACACGCTCACGCTTAAAGCTGAGAATGCACAAAATTATCGTAACTATGCCCTACAAAAATCGGGCTCAGCAACATCCAGAAATAATTTGTTCTATGAGAATAAAAATCTTTTTGAGAAGGGCATTAATCGGTCAAAATCAGGCCCCAATTGTTTTGGGTACACAACAACCGATAGCGAGGATGAGGCAACTATTAAGGCCTCAACGATGCGGAAAAATGAAGCTCATTCCCCAAAGTATATCAACATTAAAATGGATTGCTATGACCAAAGCGATGATATTAGCAAAGCGACTGAATCAAATAGTTTAAGTTTATCGACAACCACTGGAACATACGAGACAGCGACTACCACTTCGGGGATGTATGAGAATCATCATGTTACGGAGGATGGTGTCATCCTGCGAAGACCACCAAAGACTGGAGCTTCTGCGATTAAGAGGAGGTCAGGGAATAAGAGGTGAGTTTTTGTGAAAACGAGAAAAACGCAGCTAAAATCATTTCCTAACTTAACCTCTATCGTTGCAGGGCCCGGGCAAAATTGAAGCGGCGTTGCTCAATAAATGGTCACTTTTACAATCGCGAGACTTCATTCTTCACACCGCCTCATGGATCGCAGATGAGTGTTTGGGTCACATCCCTTGTGAGCACGACAGAGGTGATCAATTTGCTTCTTGAAAAATACAAAGTGGACAGCAGGCCAGAGAATTTCGCCCTATTCATTATAAGAGACAACGGCGAACAGCGCCGACTCAAAGAGGACGATTATCCTCTAGTCGTTCGGGTCATGCTAGGACCCCACGAAGATGTTGCTCGTTTATTTTTAATGGACGCTCAAGATACCCAGGAAATAAGGTAAATTAATATAAGTTTTTAGAAAAAAAATATTGATAACACTAAAATTATGCTCAAATCGCAGTAGCGAAGTTGCTCAATTTCTCAACCTTTCGATACCGGAATGTCGTGCAATTTTGGATCGATACAACGAAGAACTTGAGAGGGAAGTTTCGAAAGTGAAAGAGAGGTAGAACATTAAAATTTCTAATAATTAAATATTCATGATAATTCGTTTCCCTAATTTAGGTATGCAGAAATGCGTCGTAGAATCGTCCAGCGAATGGAATCCCTCAAAGTTAGACTCTAAGACGATAATAAGTCTTCAGAAAGTTTGCTTAGACCTAAGTTACGTAGCGTTTCGTTCTTATGTCGTATTCGTATCATATCGTTTGTATCGTATCCAACTAAAGTTATTAACGTTTAATCGTTTAGTTAGAACACTTTGTTTTGTGTTTAGCCCTTATTTCTTCCATCAGTCAGTCATATCGCTGTCAGGTATCTGTTGTTGTTCTGTAGGGTTGTGTGTTTCGTACATTTTCCAGTCATTATTAACTAAATTGGCCATTTTTGTTAAATTTTATAAGATAATTAAAAAAGAAAAAATCACTACAAATTAGAATCGGGTTTTAGGGAAGCCACAATAATCGTAGAATTGTAGGTAGGCAGCTAGTACAAAAAAAAAAAAAAAATATAAGAAATACTTAGAAATTGCACAGATCATATTGATTACATTTAACTTGTTGCCATTTTTTTGGGATAAACTAACGCCCGAAATGTATAACGAATCGTTTTTCTTAGTAGTAAGGAAAGGCAGGAACTGTGAAAGAGTAAATTGAGGAACCTGAGGACTGCTTAATTACACACGATTATGCTGCTTTTATATATATGGTAAGATTAGAACAGAGGGCAACCGATATTGAGCTTAAGATGAAGGTGTGCACCGCCAATTTACCAATGCTAAGGCAAAATATTTTTTGTGTAGTCTGATAGCCAACTAATATTTAGTGATCTTATATATATATATATTAAATGCCCAAATATTATTGAGTATTTATTGCGATTTTTATATAAGAGTAAAATCGAAAAAAATTGTTACTAATAAAATTTCGAAGGTTTTAACATATATCTATAATTCAAAATGTTTTATTGTCACCTTTACCTATAGTTTTAATGCATCCTTGTCTTGTGATAGATTTTTAGTGGAACCTTTTATAAAATTTTGGAATCTTCAATTTATTTATTAATCAAGAGGTACGGCAGACCAACTGACACAATACAAAAAAATTAACACAGAGAGTGAAGAGATTTAACAACAGAGTCCAATAAAAACATTAAGGTACGTCGTATATATTAAATTAATTATTAAATAATAATACCTTTTATTAATCTGTCAGTGTAAAAATTAAGGAGACAAGAAAAGGCATTTTAACTCTCTGACATACCTGTATCACCAGTTAAAAGATCATGCATAAAAATCGCATCCGCAACCTTTGCATTTGGAAAGGGATTGGATATTCAAGAGTTTAAATCTTTCTTCGTAAAGTTGAAGATTTAAGGCATCTATCCATGGGAGATGGAGAGTTAAACGGAGAAAACGTTTGTGAACGGACTCAATTCGCTGTTTGTGTATATTATAAAAGGGCAGTGACACTACAGAGACATATTCCAAATGGGACGAATAAATGTGCATAAGAAACGGATCACTTGGATCTTTCGATGTTTAATAGAACCCTATGAGCGTCACCCTGTAAATCGGTTTTACCTTCATTTATTTTATTTGGCTGACTGCTACAAAAAATACGTAAATCTAAATCAATCGGACCTATTGTGATTGTCGATAAACGATGCTTATCGATTATCGTTCGTCGATTATGAAGTTTGGTATTGTGAATGTCGATTGTGATTGCTAAGTGTCGATTTGACAGACGCTTGTTATCGATGGTGTTTTACATGAACGACGACTGACGGTCACAAACGCTTACACAACACCAAACAAAATTTTATCGTTTCGAACGACAACAGTCGAATGGTCATCCAATCGACAATCGCAATAGAGTTGAATTAAACCAACCTAGCCTTAACACAACTCTTAGTCAAATTAAAATCAATATGCTCGAAATGAGCGTTAATACAGCGAGACATTGAAGTTACTGGCTCATGAAGACCATAATTACTCCTGTGTTTAGAAATCCTAAGAAATCCCGGGTGTCTCAAGAAGCGAGCCGGAACCAGAATATCCACCACTTGAAAAGGGCGTCTAAGTCAGTATTTAGAAGATCACAATCTTGACTAGAAGAGACTACTCTAAAAACCTTAGCATCGTCAGCATAGAACAGGATTCGTCAGTGAGATAAAAAAAGAGGTAAGTCATTGACATAAATATTAAAAAGAAGTGGACCGAGGTGGCTACCTTAAGGTACACCAGAAGAATTGAAGCCTCTGGTGGAAGAAGGTGTTAACTCACTTTTTCAGAAAAAAATTTCTTTCCCTTTCAAACTATTTTCCGTGGCGCTAAATTTCATTTTGTAATATAAAAATATCATCATGTGATTCTTATATGGGTAAAACAACGTTTTACTCCAAGCAAAATGATGGGTTCTTGAATTAGTTTATTGCAAGGAGGTGTTAACTCATTAAACTATGCAGTTGGTAAAAAGTGAGTTAACACCTTCTTCCACCAGAGGCTTCAATTGTAAATCTCCTCAGAAAGAAATCCTCGGAATAATACTCGCTGAGTACGAAGAGATAAATAAGACTTGACCCAGTTCACAAAGAGAGGGGAAAAGCCAAGGGCATTCATTTTGTAAATTAGAACAGGATGAATGATTTTTATCAAATGTTTTGCTAAAATCGGTGTAAATGCAGTCGATCTGTTTTCCATATTCTATAGCATTAAGGCAGAAATGGGAAAATTCGAGAAGATTGGTAGTTGTTGTAGATCTACCCTTCATGAAGCGATGTTGAGAGGGGCTAAGGAATGGCTTACAATGAAAATATAAGACTTGAGAGATCATTTCAAAAATGTTCGCTATAGAACCCAAATTAGTAACAGGCCTATAGTTAAAATTTCGGGAATAAAATATTGAACTTGTAATTTTTGGATTTTTCAAAAATTGGCTAAATCCAAAAAACCAAAAATAGTCGAAAAAATTCATACGTTTTCTTTGGCTAATTTCAAGCATTTTCTGCTCTATACAATATTTTTTTGTAACTAGAAAACAAAAGCATATTGCTAAAGCTGAGTATGAAAATAAAAGATTTTTTTTTTGGTAATATCTTTGTCGGGAACGAACGCCTGTTTTGTTTTTTTATTATTGCAGCTTCTCACTATAAATACTTAATTGTATCACAATGCCAATGGCTATTTACAGACATATTTCCAAATTTTTACGCGTGCAATTCAGTTGACTTTGGAATATCGGGAATGAAAAAGTTGGCTGGCACAGCAGTGAATACTTGTTGCAATACTTGGAAAAGAAGTTTCTCAAAAGTATCGAGCACTGTTGGCTTGAGAGCATCGAAGAAAGTTTTCCAGTCCTCGTTGAAGAGCTGATTGGTACTTTCCTCTGGAATTGAAAAAATTGCATATTTAAATATGAGAAATCTTCAAAACACTACAAAAATAAAGCTTACCCAATTCCTTATTTCCGTTGAATAAGTTGTTAAGTCTGCTCTTTACACCGGCTGGCTTAACATCGGCTGTAACCTTTGTGATATTCCAGAAAGTGAAATCTCCCTTCTCGTACAAGTGGGTGTCAGTATGGACGATAATCTTCAAATCCTCTGCAAATAATAGAGTAAATATTAAACATCGCATAATTATCAATCTGAAGTACATGCCTTAGTTCAATATAAGCTAATTAGGAACATATTTTTCTAGATTTCAGACTAACAAGGTGAAGGCACCTACTCGTCATCACCGATTTCGCTCAAATTTAGAGATTCGAACCCGTGACCACTGAATCACAAGCCCAAGTGTTAACCACTACACTAGCCGACGCTTTGGGGAAGTGTTACAATGAATGGGATTTAGAGCCGCGTGAAAATTTTTGTATACTATTATTTTTTAAACGCTTGGCCATCTGGAGTTCCCACTTCGGTTACTTTCATTTGTAGCTAAGCCCTACATGTGCTATAAATTTGAGCGAAATCGGTGATCACGAGTATGTACCTTCTCCTCATAAGCGACAAAAGCTATCAAGTTCTGAAGTTTCTGAGTGGAAACAAATTATTTGTATTTATTATTAACTTAAAAAAATTACTTGATTTTGGGTTGCAGTAAGGACAGTAATCAGCTTGACATAAATATTAGAAGCAGAGATTTTAAAGAACTTTAATTCTCGATTTCACTGTACTTTTGTAATTAAAATGTTATTACATATATATTTTGAGGTCTACAATAAATCAAAAATCAGCGACAACTATTATACTATAAGAATTCATAGATTTAAACGCCCCAACTTAACGACTTAACTTAAACTGGAACTTTGAAGTCAGTTTTTAAACCTTAAATCGTTGCTGAGAAATCAAAAATTTAACTAAACTAAAGCTTAAGCTCCCCGTAGGGCTAAGTCCACACTGTAAAATCGGGCATAAAAGTTTTTGTAGCAGTATTTTATTATTATTTAGCATCAGTTATTGTTTTCTGATTGTATAACATCATTAATTTACTTCATATCCTCTTAATATAATTGGATTATAAAATATAGTATACTACAAAATATTCTTACCAATTTCCAAGAACATGTCTCCTTTACCCTGAAGAGGCACGAGAAGAATTCGTCCATCAAGTAAATAGTCAGCATCAACACGAATGTGGGGAATTCTGAATTTAGTAACCCAACTGAAATCTTTCGTATTAATTCTATAATTAAAAAGTAACGATCAATTAGTAAATAAATTCCTATATATTAATTAGAAGAATTAATTCTTACTTGCTTTCTGTAACTTTGGTAGCAGCGAATCCTGTAACTTTTACATTGGTGAGATCGATCTTAATATTTGCGGCATCTGTTCCAGATTGTTCAAGTGAGATTGCGTTAATAGTGAATGGATCAATTGAGGGAATAACACCGGGAATACCTGTTCAAATAATGAGTGGTTAAAGAAAGTTTCAATTATGATATTTTTGTTTTTAAAAGAAATACCCTTGGATAGTTTATTGAACAACTCCTGTGCACTTCTAGTTGTGCATTTGTGAAATTCTGGATCGGTAATTCTGCATGAGGGAAGAAAATCCGCTGTAATAAAGTAAATAATTTTTTAAAAATATACTTATTAATTTTGATTGTACTAAACGACTCTATCAATTTAATTAATATAAAATTATTAAAACAAATGAGATATTAGTAATAAATATATAAAGATCAGTGATCGATTACATCTAATTGTTTGAATTTTTTTTTCACCTTTTCTAATATGATCTTTAAAAGATCAAACTGTTGATCATCATCTTAATATAAAGTTGATCTTTTTAACCTTGCCAGTTAAACTTCTGCAATTATCGCTGGTGCAATAAAATAATTCAAAGTATCGCCTTTTAATGTGCCAAGTGGTGGCATTTGAACTTGTTATACGAGTGGCACTAACATTGAATTATTACTTCTTTTTTTTATATACCAGTGATTTTTTTTATCATATTCTCAGCATCATCGTTGCTATGAATATTATAATTCGCAAGTTACGAGAGTTATTCCCAGCACATTAAAGATGTTTATGGTTTTTATATTTATAGAGCCTTCCTCATAAAGTTTTATTTTCCTTATAGTATTTTATATAATGTATATACGAGTATATATTTTTTTAAGGGTCAATTTTCGAGAAATAAAATAGAATTAATCCTTAAATAAAAATTAACTCCGCTATTGCTTTCAAAATGGCATTTATTATCTTTTTAATTTCCAAATTACAAAACCGAATAGTGGCTGAGTTGCAGATTATCAAAAAGTAATTAATCAATTTTGACGAGCAAGGTTTGAATGTACCTACGTTTTTTTGTTACCATCAAAAGCCCAAATGGGTTGACGTGTTTTGAAAAATAAAGTTTTAAGAGACTATAAGAATATTTCAAAATAAAATTGAAATTTCGAAAATGGAAATAAGTATACCCTCCATTTAAACCAAAATAATGAATACCATATGATTATTTCACAACTGAAAATTGCCTTTGACGCATCCAAATTGAATTTGAGAAATTTTGAAACGATCGAAATAAAAATCATGCAATTTCAATAAGATCAATTCAATTTTTATTTCGATCAATATGTAGAATATATAAAATTGAAATGTCGGTGAGTTAGTTAATACACTTTATCTTTATTATTAGAATAATACCGGTAAAATACATTTTTTTTTTGTTGTTGCATAAGTGAAATATCACTTTTATACGATTTTAGATTAAGAAATCGAAATCAAATATCTTCCAAAACATCACATTTTCGAGAAAAATGGGGTTAAAAAGTGACAAAACCCACATTATGATCATTTTTGACCGGCGAGAAAAAAGGGAGGAGGGTCTTATGTATATCAATATATTTTTATGTTTGACCACTCATAACTTTTTACAGAGTAGTCCGATTTTGATGATTATTTATTTATTAGATAGGATGTACCTCGAAGTTGGTCTCATTTAAATTTGAGAAAAAAAATTCCACCCCTAAGGGAAGAAAAAAATTGGAAATGATTGTTTTTTCATAAACATGTGAACCGATTCTGTTGAAACTTGACACAAATATGTAGTTCTGATGACACTACAACATAATGGTGACCAGTAATTAATCTGATGATGGAGACGGACGAATTAGTAGATTTTAGCCACAAAAAATTAAAAAATAAAAACTTTTTAAAAAAAATTAAACCGACGAAAAAAGAAACTGAAAAGCGTAAAATGAAATAAATCTTTTTAGTCTTAATAACTAAGCTCATAAGCCAATGTAAGTAACGATTTTTGTATTTTCATTAAGAGTTTAACCTTCAAACTTTTCCAAAAATATCGCTTATTTCACATTTTAAATCAATTTATTTATTTTTTCAAAAACTACGTGGTAAAAAATATTAGAATTCAGATTCGTATTAAGAACCCAAAATAACATCAAAATCAGTTTTCAAAATTAAAAAAACTTTTGTTTACCCGAATTTTGCAGGCTTGTTTCAAAAAGCCTATTACAATTAAGTTTTGATTTAAAAGTATATTATTGAGAAAATCAGACATATTCGAACGTTTATTATACATATATTACAAATTTCAAAATTTTAAATCGACAATGGAATAAAAACGTTATAATGATCACTTCCGTTCGGATTATAAGATATCATTTTTGTAGGAATAATGTAATAGACCGGAATTATGTAGGTATCTCAATATAACATTTATAAACACTGCAACAGATATTTTTATTCTTTTATTTTAAAAAATCGCACTATTTTTTAATTAATTCACAAACAATTCATAAAAATAACGATCACTTACGTGGTTCGGTTAAATAATCTGCACCATTGCACACGGCTGCAAAAATAACTAAGGCCACTAAAATTGCTCTCATTTTGGGAAGCTAGTTGTAACAACGTTTGAGTAGATATGAATTCGGGAACTTATCCTCAACGATCAAACTTGAGCTCCTTTGCGGACAGCCGCTTTTATTCAACTGTTTTAGCAACCCTTGATCCCAGTAACTTTATAACCGCAGCACACCTTGGTCGAGTGTTTCACCGAAAGCACTGGCGGATCTGTAAAAAACTGAAGAAAATATAATTACCAAAAAATTAAGACAGTCTGCAGTGTGTGTCATACCTGTCCGGCCGGCCTGACGGATCATCTTTGCTTGTATTTATTAAGAAAAGACGCGCAAGAACGACGATCCTGTGGGCATGTTTTGATAACTCGTTTCATGCATGCCACCAAATTAAAAATCGAATTTGCGATCAACGGTGTTTGGCGATGATTACAATACAACTTGCTCTTTTTTGTGGGTTTCCATTGTGACCTGTCGACCTTGATCTTGTGATGCTTAAGATCGATTTTTTTATTGATACGATTACTACGTTACGATTGATCGTCGATGTACACCTACTCACTTTTTTTATTGCATTTAATTGGAAAATTGCAACTCTAAGAATAAGTAGTGATCGATATTACGAGCGACACATGCCAATCAGAATCTATCAATTTATTTTACATTGTAAATAATTTCATTCGAAATATGATGCTAAAACGTGATTTCTAATTTTGTTTGTCATCAAGTGAAAATGGAAAAGAATTTTGAAAGTATAACAACGTTTAATTGCATATTATTTTTAACAAATAACCTATTACAGTATAAATATTTATCCTAGATAAGGAAATATGTTTATGCTACACTGGATACAAAAAGAGGTGAAGTAGAGGAAAATAGAGTCTAATTGATTAATTTAATAAGCATTTCAAGAAAAGCTAATTGAGGAAAAGTAATCAAACTTAAAATCTATTATTAAGCTAAAAATTTTAAAAAGGAGTCATTACATCTTTGTAAATATACTGATAAATTACCTGACCTTATTTTTTCATAAATTCCCTTAAAAAATAGGACCTCCTAAATGCGAGTATTGGGTGTGTGCCCTTTCCCAACAGATGTTGTTTTTAATATTGCTTACGTGTACTAATAAATGACAACACTTGTGTTCGACAGTACTTTATGTTAGCTGTCAAACGCACTACATGACATTTGGTTGAAATATTAGCAACAAGTGTTTTTACCGCCTTGAAAATGTCGGTTTTCCTTTCAAGTAAACATCATTTGCGGGAAGTGCTATTATACTATTTTATTGCAAAGAAAAGTGCAGCGGAAACTCATCGTTTGCTTGTGGAGATTTATGGTAGGCATGTTCCATCTAATACAACTTCTAAGGAATGGTTTCGACGATTTCAAAATAATGATTTTGGCACTGAGGACAAAGGACATGGACCATCAAAAAAATTTGAAGATGCTAAATTAGAAGCATTATTGCTGCAGCATTAAATCTTGAAGGATCAACTATTGCAAAGCGTTTAAAAGCAATGGGAATGGTTCAGTTGGTAACTGGGTTCCATATGAATTGAAAGAAAGAGACATCGAACGTCGAAAAACAATTTGTGAAATGCTACTTCAAAGGCAGCAAAGAAAAGGATTTTTGCATCGAATAATCACAGGAGATGAAATATGTTTATATTATGAGAATATTAATCGTAAAAAAGCTTGGGTGAAGCCAGGTGAGCCTGGCCTATCACAGCCAAAGAGAAATAATCACTGTGACAAGGTTATGCTGTGCATTTGGTGGGATCAGAGAGGTGTTGTTTATTATGAGTTGCTCAAACCCTCTCAAACTATTAATGGAGAAGTTTACCTACGACAACTAATGCGTTTGAAGGGAGCCATCGAAGAAAAACGACCAGAGTGGGTGAATAGGCATAGTAAATTAATTCTTCAACAGGATAATGCCAAACCGCATACCGCACAAGTCGTGAAAAGATATTTAGATGGACAGAAGTGGGAAGTGCTACTCCACCCGCCATATTCGCCAGACATATCGGATTATCACTTATTCCGAACAATACAGTCAGATCTTACGGGAAACGGTTCATTTCATACGAAAGTATCAAAATTTTGATTGATAATTGGATCAGCTCAAAAAACCAGGATTTCTTCATGCAAGGAATACGTAAATTACCTGAAAGATGGGCGAAAGTTGTAGCTGCCGATGGAGCATACTTTGAATAAACTTTTCTTTAATTTTCTAAAAAGGCAAATGTGTTTTATTTTAACAAAAAAGGCGGAGTCATATTCACACACTAAATAGTTTGTTGAGCCGAGCCGAAATTGGAGATCATATTAAGAAAACATATTAAACATTCTTTCGAGTAGTAAAGAAAAGCATAGGTCTAAAATTAAACATGCACTTGTAATGTTTTATGTTTGATTTATAGAATAGAATAGAAAGTAAGAATTTATTTATCATAGATAACAGATGACGGTAAAAACTTCTTCTATCGTTTATGGATTGAGTAAAAGCGAAATTTTTTATTAAGCTCTTACTGTCCCTAACTATCATGACTTTATATAGTATAACGATTTCTACAACATAAATCAACATCTTTGACACACAGCGCGAATAATTTCATTTAAAATTATTTGGCAATTTAAATTTTGTTGTATAGCATATTTAAGTATCAATAATTTTGTATATTGTCCTTTAATACTCTAAGGTAATAAAAAATATTATTTTTAACTTTTTAGCTTAAGTTGGATAGGTTAAAAAAAACAGCATAAATAAACAGCAATAAAATTTAAAAGTAATTAATAAAAAAATGTCAAAAAAGTAATTAACAAAACCAAACTAAGGCACGAAGTAACTAACTAAAATTATGCTATAATGCAATTTGTTAGAACGAAATTTCGACTAAAATAAACTAGAAAAAAACTATTTATACGAATAATGAATTCTGAAAGTAATAAACTCAAACTCTGGCATTCGCTATAATCTAATTTATGCATATGTATAACACATATATTATCTGCTTCAACGCATCAGCCCTTTCGGCATTCAGTAAAAGTTGTTTAAAGTGAGGTTTATTGTTTTAAATTCCTCCATTCATATGAAAATATTCCAAAACTGATCGATAACAAAATTAGGGATAGGTTAACTTATCCTATATATTAAAAAAAAAGTTCGAAACTACTTATATTTGTCAAAATACGAAAACGTGGGAACACCTTTGCGATATATCAAAATTTTAGAATAATAAATATACCACGAATTTATTTTTATTATATCTTAATTCCAAAACTCGTTCTAGATTTGTTCATTAATAATAACATCTCCCAGTTACGTAACAAACCTGATACCTGTGATATACCAACGAGCTTCGACGACTTTCTTGAGGCGTGCAAGAACACTAAAGAAGACACAATCAGAAGTTTCATCTCGTGGCAAGGCGACCAAGAATCGAAAGATGAATAGCGCCGTTCAAACAATTTCAATGAGCGTTCGTTCACTTTACGTCCTTAAAATCCAGTGCCGTGCCCGGGTATCGGTCAACTTGAAAGTGGCCGAACAACAAATATAAAAATAAATTGTAAGTTTCACCTCAGACAGTTTTATTATTGTCTTATTTCAATGATTATTTGCATTTATGTTAAAATCAACACTTTTCTGAGTATTGCGACGAAATTGCCCGTTCATCGTCGTGCATTGTCTAATCGCGTCTTATCTAACCGCGTCACAAGTGCATCGACTTTGTCGACCAAATGGTCCATGATCTGTTCGAGCCGATTAACTCTTTGAGCCAATCTAAAGTCAAAATACTACGTTAGGTTAAGATATGACGCTTCATTAACACTAGAATAACCGTAGTCTAACTTGGCAAAACAAACGGTTCATAAATGAATCGAAAAGGAATTATTTTAAGCCAACATATAGTTCTTTATCAATATCGGAAAAGAATCGAAAGCTGATATATTTTCGCTTCTTTTCTGATGTTTTAGAACTGCTTTCGACTCAAGTATTTGATATGAAAAAATGAAAATAAAATATGCTAAATTAATATTATTTCATATTCAACTTTTTCACATTCGATACTTAAACTTGAAAATACATTCCACGGATAAAAATACATCCATAAGTGAATAATATTAAAATATGATACCTAGAATAAAAAAGAAATAGATAAAATAACATATATGTAGTATACTTCTTATTCAATTAAAGTATAGAGTTTAAAAATTGCTATAGGGGTTTTTAGGATGCTGATTTTGAATCTCACGGTATTTCGAAATGACCCATTCAATATTTGGTCACTTGCAAATTCGAAAAATTCTAACCATAATTAGTACTAAAGGTATATTTTTAAAATTCTAAAACATTTCTAATTCAGTGGATTTCCATGAAAATTATAATAAAGCGATTTCCAGGGTCAGTGAATTCGAGTTTGCTATTAAAATTTGGGAATTTAATATGGCGACAAAAATTTTAATGAATTTTATCATGAAAAAAAAGGTAGTAGAATTTTTTAAGGTTGTAGATTTAATATACAATAACTTAATATTAAGCTTTTAGAGATGTTGTGATATGTGTTTCGACAGACTATAATTTGTACCACGAGTATGCTGTTTTTAGTTTCAGTTTTAGTTTTAATGTCATTCCATAATGTTAAACTTTAATACTGAATTATAATTATAAAGCATGTATGGTTTTAGGTGAAAACTTCTTCATTCAATAGTTAGTAACATGCCAGTTCAATTCTTAACACTGAATTGTTAGAAAGCATTTTACAAGCAAGTTCAATACTTGAGTCGTTCGCATACAATATACATATGTATGTGTTTCCGGTTCAACATTTGTACTCGAATTTAAATTTACTTCCTATAATCCGATTTTGATGAAATTCAACAGACTTACGCAGATCTCGTGACAATATAGTCTAGTATATCTAATATCATTCCTAAGATGACGGATTACCTTTTTTCTTCGCAACCCTTTTGACGTGGGTATCAAGTGAAAGACTTTGTATTGTAAAATTCCATAAACTACGAATCTAAGAGTACAATATGTATAAATAAAAGTAAAAAAAAATATTTTAAATCAAACTTTTATCTAAATGTGTAATTTATATATAAATGTATAATTTATAAAAGCTTGGGACATTACTACTTCTTTTCACCTCACAACTATTGCAGGTATAACTTGTTATTAGTTGTCCATCTTACAAGGAGAAGGCACGACCTTGGGGAAACGGATTTGAATGAAATTTTGCCTAGTAGTAGTATTTCATGTCGGTATACTAGCCATAAAATATTTCCGTCCAATGCCTAGTAGTAGCGGAGAAAAACGCACCCAAAGTTCACTGTATGCTATATACATATATAAGTTACGTTGAATTTCAATGGATCAAATTGAATCAAAAATGAATCAATCAAGTAGGCTGGAACTCGTGCATGCAAAAGAACGAGTCAGGAACGTTACCATATACGATACGATGCGCTCAATTGAAATTCAACGTAACTTGTATATATATATTAGTATACGGTGAACTTTGGGTGCATTTTTCTCCGCTACTCTTGGACATTGGACGGAAATATTTTATGGCTAGTATACCGATATGAGATACTACTACTAGACAAAATTTCATACAAATCCGTTTACCCAAGTTCTTGCCCCTCCTTGTTAGTTAAAAGCCTCAAGCTATTATCAATTATACATACTATATATAAAATAATTATATATAATAGGGTCGTTTAGAACCATTGATTTGTAAAAGTTCAAATACTCCGAAAGCTGATTCAATTTTCAATAGCATTGTATTTTCACATAAAATAATTCTTTCCCGATTCATTTATGAATCGTTTGAATTGCTTGGTAAAAGGTCTTTCTTGAAAGTGTCTATTAACCTCATTTAGGGAAAATTTAACTCTCGATAGTACTTACCAAATTTAATTTAATTTTTTTCAATATTCAATCATCTGGTAATTGCTTTCCAGTCCATATACCAGATTTTTATTCAAAAGCTACCAGACACTAGTATAATGTGACAAAGTCAGAAAAGACCAAGTTTTATATAAGTTAGAGTAACCCGTTAAATTGGCTAGTTGGTTGTTCTATTGTTAATAATGCAAATTGCCCTATAACAAATGGATCTCATTTAACCAACCTGTCGAGCTGGGCGTTATCCGGCGATGACCTCCTCGAATCAGTCGTCTCATAATATCTAAGATGAGGAAATCTTTCGTGAAGATCAGTTTTCACGGAAAATCGAGTTTTACTACTTATCGATGAAAGTCTTG
This sequence comes from Dysmachus trigonus, assembly GCA_949715965.1. Classification (NCBI taxonomy): domain Eukaryota; kingdom Metazoa; phylum Arthropoda; class Insecta; order Diptera; family Asilidae; genus Dysmachus; species Dysmachus trigonus. The sequence continues at coordinate 90,333,224 of OX454320.1, forward strand.
ATCGCAGGAGTCATCTCTGTTCTGCTGGGTCCAGGAGCGCTACTGGTCGTCAGGGATCCGGGTTTTGGTGGTTTCGAAGAAGAAGCGTCCCCCACTGCCCCGACGTCTTCTTCTTCTTCATCTTCTTCAGAGTATCGAAGTTTGCAAATGTCCCGCCCGCAACAGCACCACTTGCACATTTGCGCGAGCTTGAGCTTGATGTAGGCGCCCAAGTGAATGCTGTCCGAGCTCACCTCGGACTTGACAGCGGAGTAGGTGTCATTGATAATCGCCAGAAACATGTTCTGTGGTCAAAGTCGTTCAGAGGAAGGTCAATGAGAGAGTGATCACGGATCACTGACCAGGGCCCTATTGCACCAACTACAGTATATCTACTTATCACTTACATTTAAGCAAATTATCGGAAAATACAGTTTTTTTTATAATAGTATAATTTATTACTATTGCATCAAAAGGAAGTAAAATGAATTTAGTTCTGGGGTAATTTAAAATTGCAAACGCTGAAAATATACACAATCGATTCTATCTGCTGCATGACTCGCGGAGAACAAAATTTACGATATTGTAAATTTCATTTGGCTAATCGATAGTAGTACTTTCAGAAAATATAATCGTTAAGTGGCTAAGCGAAAATCAAAGCATTATTAAAGTACCAGCTTAGAGAACAAACATACGTCGGTATCTTAATCCCATAAACTTTAAACTTTAAATACCATTTTCTCGGAACCACTTTTTTAAAGTCCTCGTCATAGATAGAGAAATAATCGACAAACTGACGCCATCGGAGATTTTTTAGATAAAATAGTTGTTTAGATTTTAAAGTCGGATAATTTTTAAATTTCTAAATATTTTTAGTTCATATAAGAATATTGATAGTTGTTTTAAACATGTTTTTGTTACTAAATCTGACCTACAAATATTTATTTACTATTACCAACAGGTAATACAATAAGTAAAAATAATAAAGTGTTAGAGATAAAAAGTACAAAAAACTAGAGAAAGAAAATAAATTATAATACATTAAGATAAATAAAGCAAACGTTTTAACGTTTATTAACACGATGGATATTATTATAAAAAAGTGTATTACGCCCCAAAACGCGCGGATGAAAGCAATATTAAGATGAATCAGAAAACGAGACGAAAAAGTTATTCTAGCTAATTCATGACATTTTTAAAAGGAGATAAATTAATCACTTCAGGCAGTCCAAGGAAGCTTTTTTACACAGCCTCAATACGATTAATATGGCACTCATAAAAACGCAATCAAACCAGATTTAATCAAATCTAGAAGTTGTGGTGCAAAACCCACATTAAAATAAAAGAGAAATGAAATAAAATAATAAGTGTTAAGCAGTGTTAGCAGGTTATTATTTTTATTATTTATAAAAAAAGACGGACAAGTGCGAGTAGGAGGATAATAGGATTCCAAAATGTCGAAAAAAAATATTCTATGATATTTGTTAAATTTCCGAGTAACTCCAGAAAATTCTTAGAGCCTATTTTTAAACACTGTATATTACCAAAAGAAACTTCCAAATTAAGTTTGCCAAGAAATAATTCCGCATAGAAGAAAAAATTTATATTTTCCGTTTTTTTTCTCTTTACTTGTGCTATGACACCTTTCTTCATGCCAAATTTCAAGGTTCTAGGTTAACCGGAAGCAGCCTGTAGGTTTTGATGTGTCAGTCAGTCAGTGAGTTAGTCTGTCAGTATGAAAATACACTTTAAAAGTCCGTATCTCTTTATTGCATTAAGATAGTAGAATTTACTATTTGGCATTAATTTCAACTCACAACCTCTAGCCATTCCTGACGGACATACAGACAGATGGACAATAAAGCGATCCTATAAGGGTTGGGATTTTTCATTTCAAGGTACGGAAATCTAAAAATTTATTTTGTATATTTCAAGTAAGTAGTTACAATTAAAATTTCGGAAATACTTCAAAAAAACTTTTTTTTTTTCAAAATTAAGTATTTTTCAGCAGAAATATCTTAATATAAAAACGTGCTATAACGTACGTCGTAGGATTTTAAAGAAAACTATGATTAAATGATATTTTCGGTATATTTTTCATGGGTTATTGACAATTTCTCATATAATAACAATGATGAAAATTCCAAAATAAAAAAAATAAAACGGTTAGCTTCGTATGGTATCAATTAAATATACAATATTTTTCAATAAAAGCATACTTTTTTCAGAGCCTATTTTTAAAAAGGCAATAAAAGCAACACATGTATAAAAAATACCGATTTTTTTTATATCCATTATACATATAGTACATTGCTAGAATTTCTAGAAATTACAAAGTGAAAGCCTTCCAAGAACGAGCAGTTAGATCAGTCGGCATCGGGAGTTGAAACTTTAATCGTGCTTTCGAAACAACTTTTTTCAAGAAAACTCGAAGTCCGCTAGTAAATTTGTTTTTACGGAAATTTTTGCTATCGTCAAGCATAGCCGTTTTATGTTATTTTGAAAATTAATATTTGTTTACGCACATTAATTACAAAAGAAACTGCAAAAAGAAGACTGTTGCACAAAAATAGTCGTCCTTGATAGTAAAGCTATGTTTATATTTAAGCAGAGTAAGTGGTAGAAGTACAGCAGCAGACTTTTTTCCACATTATTTTTTCTCTACTCAGTAGGATCGTGTAGATCTACAGAAAGCTCGTAAATTTTGTAGAGAAACAAAACTTCTACATTAACATTTAGAGACTTGCAAATAAATCTGTTACATTGGTGTTATTTATACTGGCACGCTGGCGATAAAGTAGAGTAGAAATTGTAGTAAATGTTATAGGTTGTAAAGTTTACTATTCCTATATGTAATCCACTCCATTTTCCTGCCTACTTAGTATCTATAACCGCGTTCCGATAAAAAGGATTCTTTCCTGTTTAAGCCTGGCTTAAACTTGGATCAAATTAAGAGCCCTATTATGAAAGTCGATTTCTGTCGACTCGATTAGCGAAGACACTAATTTTCTTATCATCCCAGCTTTGAAAATGTGTCTTCGCTAGTCGAGTCGACAGAAATTGACTTTCATAATAGGGGCCTAAATCTAGCACGAGCCATGTTTAAGTTGTTTCAGACTTGGTTTAAGCTTGAGCCGGGCATAAACTTAACTAAGCTGACTAAAGTCTTCAACGTCCTAAAATTTGAAGACTATATAATAATAACTAAGCTCCCGAACTTTGTTCGCCTAAACGAATTTTCCCGGAGAAGAGAATCGATTTCTAAACCCAAAATTGCTCGATTAATAGTATAAGACTTATACCCGAATTAAGAGTTTTAAGATCGATCTCAAATAAATTTTCTATTTTTTCTGCGTACAAAAGCTAGTTAACTCAAACTGTGATCTTTAACTCCCTTTTTTGCATATGACCCTATTTGCTTAAATGTAAATCCTATGTACTATAGTTTGGTGGGGGCCCAGATCTTACCAGAAGAATGAAAAATACGAAGAGTGTGAATGAGATGAAGAACACCGGCCCAAGAATCCTATTCGCCTGCTGCACTTCGACGTAATCAAATTCACCCAAAAGGGCGCGCATCATTGTAAAAACCGATACTCCAAAATTCCTGAAGGACTCCACTTCATAGCCAAATAGCAAGAAACCAAGCTGCGCGAAGGCTACGAATGCGATTGCAAACATAACCCCAAACGCGAGAAGATCTTTGGCGCACTGCAAGACAATTTTTAAATTTTTTTCTCGACAAATGAACCATGCCTTTCTTTTATCGTTGCTGTTATTATGAAAATGAGAGGAGAAATAAATAAAGCGTAAAGTCGAAAAGTCCTCGAGTAGTTTGTACAAGAACAGCAGCGACAAAATCGGAATTTTTTTTTTTGGTTTACCCTATTTAGTGTCGTACTGAATTGCATCATCACTTTCCAGAAGCTGAGATATTTCAAGATTTTTATCCATACCAAAAATGCACAGATACCCATCAAGTTGTTATAGTAGAATTGAGCGAGCGCAATCTTTTCGAGACTCAAATACTTGTCTTGGTCCTCGTTAAATTTTGCAAGAATCTTCTTCATACCCAAAATGCGGAAAATTGTTAAACCTACCGAAGTGTAGCCAATCTGCAGAAATTATATAAGATTGAATATTTTATAAGTAAAGTATTAAATTAATTAATTTCGACCTATTGAAAACCTTAACTTTCTAGCGTGATTAAAAATGTATTATATAATTCTGATTTTAGGAAAAAAAGTTTAGAATTACAGTTATTAGTTCTGGAACACCAAATCGATAACATCGATATTTCTTGAGATATTGGGCTTTGGAAAAATCAACAATTTTTACAATTTAGCTCAATAATCCATGAAAATTCCACACTACCTCAACTTCAAAGGCCAATATTTCAAGAAATATCGATGTTAGCGATTTGGTGTTCGAGAACTTTTTTGTAGGAAATTGAATTTCCTACAAGTTTGTCATTTACATTTTTTCTGTAGTTCTTGTTATTTACGAGATAGGGGCAAAAAAACGAGAATTTCATGAAAAAATTGGGGTTAGTGACCCGTACTACCTCGCTGGTGGAAGTTAGGGTTACGCCGCAATGGACACTTTTGTAGAGCATTCAATTCTGAAGAAACCCTATCATTGACCAAGATTACACCATAAAAGGCCTCTAAGCTGTAAAATTTTGAAGAAAAAAAAAATCAAAGTTTACGTGTATTTGAATGACTTTTAAATAAAATAAAAAAAAAAAATTTATCACTTCACTTAATTGCGGACTCGAATCTTAAAAAATTGGGAAAAATTCGAAAGAATACATCCCCGCGCTGGGATTCGAACCCGTGACCTCTGAATCCCAAGCCCAAGTGTTCACCACTGCACCAGCCGCCGCTTTGGGAATGTGCTACAATGAAGGGGATTTAGAGCCGCGTGAAAATTTTTGTATACTATTATTTTGTAAACGCGTGGCCATCTGGAGTACTTCGGGTACTTTCATTTGTTGCCAAGCCCTACATGTGCTATAAATTTGAGTGAAATCAGTGACGACGAGCAGGTGCCTTCTCGTTTTAAGAGAAAAATTAATGGTTAAGATTAAATTGACACAGAATTTTCGCTAGAAGTTGTAAATTGCCCTTATGAAAAAATATACTCATGATGACTAATCACAAGTAATTAAAAGTTTCATTATAGTTAATTAATGAGTAATCAGTTTTTTCACGTGTTAGTGTTTTTCCATGAAGGTTTAATTCAAACAACTTCAAACAAACTTTAGAGAACAGCTAAAACTCATATTTGAAAGTTCTTATTATATTATTTTTATTTTCAATTTGTTTTTTTGTTTTTTCTCAGGTTAGTAGTAGCTACTATACATAGTTGTTGAAACAACCATTGACCATGTTAAACTATGAAGAATATCTGGTTATTTTAACGTGAATTAAAAGTTTAATTGACACGATTTCTACTTAAAAATTAACAAATGTAGTGCGGTTAAATTGACATGAATTCCCTTTTCTTGAACAATTCTATAGTGAAATTGAAGTTAAATTCAATTGAATTGAAATTAAAGTAGTTAAATGAACTAGGATAACAATTATCAATGGAACAAAATAATCTTGTAATCAGCTAGATTAAAGACTCTTTGAAGAATTTAGAGTTTAGCAAAAACTTAGCATAATTTGTTTTTTTTTCCGCAAATATTCTTAACGAACTAAAAAATGGCAAAATTATATAATTGAGCATTATCTGATCTTCCAAAAACCAATGCTCCGATTTGGCGCAAAATTCGCATGAATCACGTGAGATTAAACAAAATGAAAACGAGTTCAGTTTTTTTTTTAAGTTAAAAAAAAGTCTTATAATAGAAGGTGAATATTTTATTTGTTTGGACTATTACCTTTTGATGATGCCTAAAACGTTTTTTCCCTCTTCGCAAAGAGAACACCTCTGACGTCAAAGGTAGAATATTAATAAGGCAAAGAGGATAAAAAATATAAAAAAGGCGAGGTAAAGTTAGTAAACAAAATCATGGGATTGGCATCAGCACAGTTGAATATCAAGTTCTAAGAAATTATGCAGTACATATTCTATTTGCTTTTTTTTTATTAAAGTGTCAGTGTCAATCATAAAAAGCAAAACATATTAATAAACAAAAAAAAAAACAAAATAACGAATTAAACTGTTGACGTAAGTCCGAGATGCATCTGCTGATAAAGATTCGTGTTTAGAACATCTTTTCTTTTTATTTCAGCTGTATTCGAGGTGATTTGAATATTCAACTAAATTATGAATTATGATTTTTGTAAAACTTTTTTAAGTGGACTAATCTTTGACTATTTTTCGTTTAGAAATTGTTTAAAAATCAAAAGTTTAGTCACTGTAATGGAAACAGTGAGCAACTTTAATATTTGGTCAAGCCTAATTTTTAAAATAATTTACTTTATTTCTTTATATCCCACTTCTGATAATGGAAACAAAATTTCATTTTACATAAAATTAACATTTGTAAATAATCTTTCTAAAAATAATGAATAATTTGTTAACGAGTTTATTTAAAGATATACTTGTTTACTTTAACACTCACCAGTATCACAGCCAGATCAATCCAATTCCAGACATATGTTAAATATCTCCATTTTAATCGTGCGACATCTATAATTTCTTCTACAGTATAGTAAATGATTAGGATAATAAAGATGCAGTAGCACGAAAAAAATAAGTAATCTCTCCAGGACCACAGCTCTATTAGTCGATATGTTCGGACATCGAATGATGGAATAATTCCACCAATTGGTGGCTGCTCCGCTAAAAATCTTCAAACGTTATCCCAAAAAAAGTGTTTATAAATTTTTTCAAAATGTTCAATTTACTTTACGAGGCAAAATAAGTTCACATTTGCGTTGTAAAGAGTGAATTCAAAGACAATCATTCTTGTTCCACGTTCGATCCAATCATCATTAATCAGGCGTTTTAGTAACTTTTCGGTTGCATTTCGATCAAAAGAAAAATATTCCACATATCCACCACCATCATAATATTGTAATATTCCAAGAACATCGACATTATCAATTTCCGAAGATGTGAAAAATGTGGAACTATTAAAAGAAAGATTTTAAAATCAAAGAAGCAATTCTCTTATACGAGGACCTTAATCTGTAAGACGAAGCAATTTTTTCAAGTTTTGTCTATTAAACATATATACATATCGCGAATATGCAGATACAATAAAAGTTTTGGTTATATACATATATGATACATACACACATATGCAGAGCTGTAAAAATGGCATTACCATGCAGGTAATGCAATTTAAAGATGATTACCAGTAATTACTAGTAATGGTAATGCAAGAAAATCGAATTACCATTACAGTTACTGGTACTGGTACTTCACCATTACTGTAATCACATGAGAATTACTTAGCATTACTCGCCATTACTAGAATTACTTACTCACATGAGCATTATTTAGCATTACTTACAATTACCAGCACTACTTACTACTCAGTATAGCAGTAGCACTCAGCCTTACTCAAAATTATTACAATAAACATGTGTAAATTAATATTAAAATAAATAAATAAAGATTTTATTACCAAAATGTAAAAAAAAACCCTTAAAATTGGCATTTCATATTATGAGTAATGCTGAGTACTGCTGTATAAGTCTGAGTAATTCAAATTACTAGCATTACTCGGAATTACGTAGCATTACATGGCAGTATGTAATGCTACGTAATTCCGAGTAATGCTAGTAATGGCGAGTAATGCTAAGTAATGCTCATGTGATTACAGTAATGGTGAAGTACCACTATGTAATAGATTATATTTTAACCCTTTGCACTCCAAGATTTCTTTTATGTAATAGCTGAATGGCGCATTAGCGGCGCCAAAGGAGTGCAAAAGGTTAAGTATTACTTTGCGCTCGTATATAATATCTATCGGAAAAATAATTTACTAAAGGTAGAAACCGCGTAATTTACAAAGTCTGGCCATTATTTGAAAAACATCAAACTATTCATTAGAATAAAAAAAATAGTTTTTTGGAAAATTTATCCAACCCCTTAATTTTGTTAGTAAGTTACACTAATCCGTTACAATTAATTTATCTCTTATAAACTACATATTTTTATTTCAATCACTAGTTATTTAATTTAACATTTTGTCTTTTCTACAGCTTTTACACTTAAATCAATTTCAACGACAACAAAATCAAATTCGAGCTTAACTCAAATTCAACGTTAACCAAATCCAAAAAAGGGTCAGAGTTTAAAAACAATATAAAACTTCTTCGAGCTCAAATACAACAAAATTAAAAATCAATAACATCTATTTCAACATTAATAGAAACTTTATTCATTCCAAATAAAATTCATTCACTTTGTTGGTGAATCTGAAAAGTTTGATATTTTTATTTATCCTTATTTCGGTTATTTTAATTGTATATTTTTATACTGTGCACTAAGAAGTAGTTTTTGAAATTGAAATGGCTATAAATGAATATCAAATAATTCAATTTTGATATTGCTGTTATCGAAACTGATTTGGTTATTTTTGAATTCGAAAAATGGAATTGGTTGTTGTTGAATTTGGTTCGATTACGCTTGAATATGACTTGATTGTCACTGAAATCGATTCGGGTGACGCTGACTTTGATTTGAATTGGGTTATTGCTGAAGTGGTTGAAATTTAAATGCTATATGCAACCTAATTTCAATTTATTTCATTCCATCAATTTCAGCTCGTCTTACATCGTCAAGCCTCACGCATTTTAAACAAATAGAAAGATAAACCTATTTTTTTTTTAAATATCTACTATCCAATACTTACTTTTCTCTATCTTCAGTATCAATATCCTGAAAATTATAAGGCCCATAACAAGAATAAAAGTGTTTCCTAAAATCTTCATGAACTTCGCAGGAACCATTTTTAACAATAAGTTGTCGGATCCTTGGGGGTCCTAAAAATAAGCTCTCGTGGAGGGATCTAACATCGTCAACTTCCGTCACATTTCGCCTATAAATTTCCTGAAACAGTGCAGCTTGTACAAACTCCCACCAATCTTCCACCGATGTGATTTCACTGAACGTAATTTCAATACCATTCTTTCCAAAAAAGTAACTTTTCAAAAAGATGTTTTCGATGGTTTTGTGGAAGTAGTACATATATAAACTTCGAGGAAGTAGAACAACTACAAAAAAGGAGAGCATGTTTCCGTTTATGATTTTAGTGAAAGTCGTCAGTTACCGATCGTAGTTATAATTAGGAAGATAGTATATATTAAAATCTCGAGTAGGATATGACGGCAGATACGTTCTCCATCTTTGTCCAGTTTCATCCACTTTCTCTCTGGCATTTTAAACTTTTCTTGCTTGTTATTTTAAATATTTTAAAATTTTTGTAATGCATGAGCATAAAAAGTTAGGCAACAGCTGATAAATTAATGACTTTAAAAGCCAAGCACGGTAGATATGTACGTTGAATTATGGCATAAAAAAAATTAAAAAATATAGTACAAAGTGGGTTAACAAATTGTTAGGGACAGTTGAAAATAAGGAAATTAAAGAGAAAAGAATTTTGTTAAATATTTTACGATTTCATAACTATTCGTATTATGTAAAAAATATAAAACTTACACAAAAAAAATGTGTGGACAAAAAAGTAATAAACAAGTTTTAGTAATTCCAATATGAATGTAGATTTTGCTTTTTCAATAATCAATTTTATAAAATTTCATTATTGTTTAATTAATTTCGTGGTATGGGTATGGCTTATATTATATAATATCTTAATACATATTTGGTGTACATTTTACACCTTCTATTTGATGATATACCAAACTCGATATATTTATCTTCAACTTATTTTTTTGGTTTTGCGTAATCTGTATTTGATATAATGAATTATGCAATAAAACGTACAAAAATCCTCCAATCTAGATGTCTATACTAACAATAAGATAAAAATCAGCTATCCTGAAAAACCGTAGACACCCATTTTCATGGAAATAACATTATTCACAATTTTTCATATCAACTGAATTTCAAAATGTGGATAGCAGATTTGAAATCAGTGACTCTGAAAATTCTTGAGTACCAGTTTTCGTGATATCACTATGTATGTAGATGTAGATGATGTAGGACTCTTTCATCAGGGTTTGAGGATCCAAGATTAAAGTTGATATTTTAACTAAACGCGTATACAAAATTTGAAAAGAATCGATTCGGTGGAAGTGTGGATAAAATCGATTGCAAAATTTCAATTCTAGAGAGATTAAATAGAACCGTTTTAAAAGTAATAAGAATAGTAAAATTCTGGTGATCCAAATCGAGTGTGTATAGCTGGACAAAACTAGTAACTATCACCATGTTTTCAGGGGTGGTGAATCCATTTCTGGGGTTACTTTTTACCTATGATTTGAAAGAGTGAAAATAGACCGGGTGCTTTTTCAAAAATCATGCATAATTGCAGGATGCATATCATTTCACATATTTTGGAAAGTACAAAATACACGTCGTTTTAAATGTTTCTGTTATATTTATTAAAATAGACTCTCTTTTTCACATCTGCAACCCTAAAGAAGTACACCACTACCCCAGAAATAAGAACAGCGTTCCAGAAAAAATTTGAAAGGATATACAACTTGCTATTTTCAGTTTTTCTATTACTAGTAGTTTTAAAGAATCATAACATTGTACTTAATTGTTCAACTTAAGTACAATATTATGATTGCTTTTATAGTGTGACTCCCTAATCGCGATGATTTTTTTGTTTATGTTCTGCAAAAGACTTTTATTTTTATATTTTATAAATAAAATTCTTCAAAGACTTTTATAAAAAACTGAAAAAATAAAAATCTTAAAAAGACTTGTATAAAGACAGAAAAAAATAAAAGTTTTTTTTAACAGTTATTTTTAATTTAAAAAATAAAAGTCCATTGTAAATCATAATTGTTAACAAAAAAGAATAAAAATCGTTCATAACAGTTTTAAAAGATTTAAACTAATAGTAGGCGAAGATTATAGTTAAAAATAACTTAAAATATTTTTGGTGAAATATAATTGGTTCATTTTGTCTTAAATCATATAAGTTCCAAAATTAATAATTAATTTCAGACTTTTTATATATAACTTATAACAGTTACGATCCCTGCTACTTTCTATATTTTAACTCCTTCAACCCTCACGTAAAAATCTACCTACCTAGAAATGGCTTTAATGCCCTCAAAAACATTAGAATTTAATATTAAAATAAACTATACGACTTTAGCTCATTTAAGCTTAGTCAAGGCTTCACCAATGACAAAGTTGGTATGTAAATAATTACAATTATATGCTCAAAGATCTGATTTAAAAGTTGGGTACAATTTTACAACCGGTTTACTAATGCGGCTCAAATTCTTTAACAATACATAAACCAAAGGTGAAAAAGAGTATACAGACATTTTAAAATTCGTTAAAAATTAAGGAAAATGTAAATAAGTTTCACTGTAGTTCCAAAAATAGATGCCGATCTGTACTATTGTTAAAAGTTAATCGCGTTAAACATTCCAAATTTAACTGGAATATTTAAAATCTAGTTTTAAACTAGCTGGGTTACCCGGTTCCACCCAGCGTTGGGTAAATACTTACTAATTAAACACTTCTCAAATGTTCTAGTTTGTTATATCCTAGGAATTGTTTCAACCCGAAAACCCCTTTATAGATCCGCCATCTTGAATTTCCAAATCTTAATAATATTCAAAATTAGTAGGCTTAAAATAATCATTGTACCAATTTTGATTAAAATTTGTGGAAATCGAGAAATATTGGTCGCCATATTGTATCCGCCATTTTGATTTCTAAATTTGGACAGCGGATTTGAAATCAGCATTTCACAAAACCCCTATGTACCAATTTTCATGAAAATGGCTTCAAATTTAAAATTTTCAGCCGCCATCTTGGATCCACCATTTTGAAACCTTATGTATTATACGAAAAGCCTATATGTTAAGTTGGAATATGTACTACCTTCGGACAAAAAATGAAAAACATCGATGCAAGCAAGACATGATTGAGCAACAAACAAACGAACAAACTTTCATTTTTATATATGTATATAGGGATTAGTGAAGACCAGTAGTTACACAAATGGAAAGGATAATATTAAAATAGTGTTTATGTTATCCTGAACACTGAAAATTTGATTTTTGTAATGAAATTCAGAATTTGGACCACTATGTATAAGCCATCTAGAAAAAACAGGATTAAGGAGCTTGGGAAATTTTTGTAAAAAAGAATATTTTCAATTTAATTTTTAAATGAACAGTTTATTTTTTCAGTTGTCATCATTTTTTGTTTTAAATATTTACATGCGCTATAACTGCTTTAATAAGAAACTATACAAAATATCTGTCACAGTAAACGTATAAATTTTACAATTGAATTGCAACCGCAATGATGACGAAAACAAAGAGTTACTAAATCAATACAAAATAGGGGAACGAATAAGGTTAAAAACAAAAAAACACCTTGCGTCCATCTAACTGCGTGTAAAATTCATACAACTCCTAAGTTATAACTATTTGCTTAAAACCTACTAGAAATTATTCGCTTTTGCATACAAAAACCGAATATTGGTAAAATTAAGAGCGGGAAAGGACATAGTGTTTTTATTTTATATATATATATATAATATACTTAAATAACATTTACAAAAAGTCTCGCTTAGTACAATGTTTAGTCCTTGCTTAATATTTAATATCATTTTGCGTCACTGTGTATCATTTTCTATGCACGTAGTCTTTATAGCATTATTCTGTGTTTTTTTCTTTTTTCTTTCACTCGCATGCTCAGCATTTAGTATTAAATAAAAAATAATTCTAATGAATAATTAACAAGTTACATGTAGTGAATATTTTTCGCCTTGTAAACTTCTTTTATAATTTAATTGAATGAGAAATGGTGTGTGATTTGTGTTTAATGTCTACCATTTTGATTATGTTTATAGCTTTAAATTACAAGTTCATTGTCACAATTTATTATTGCAAGTGGTGTGTGGTCTGCACCAATTGCCCAAATGTTGTTTCTCTACGAAAATATAATCATAAGCGATAAATTCAATTTGTTTAAAATGAAAAACCGTGAAACAATTAATCAAGGCTTCTTTTTATTTAAGACATCCAAAAAAAGAAATCGTGTTGTCTTTATGTTGCTTTTTATGGATGTTACTGATTTATATGCAGTTTAAATAATCTAATCGACTACTTGTTTTCGTTTTCTTTTGGTTTCACGAATTGATTTGTTTTTCTTCGCGTGCTATAATTAATTACAATTGATAGAAGAAAAAAAAGCATATGTTTTTCTGATTCTTTTTATTATTTTTATTTTTTTTTTATTAGATTGCTTTTACGTATGTTTATGCTAATTCTTTCGAAAGCTTGCTTTTGCTCTTAATATTCTTGTTTTAGCACTCACTTCTTCTTTTATATATGAAAAAAAAAAAATCTTACAGTGTAGAGTTAGATCCAGCGGTAGTCCTTTTTTTATTGTTTCGTAGAATAAACAAACAAATTAGAAAAAATATATGCTGCTTACCTACTAGTTTTTTACGATTTTTTATGAAATAAATGTAAAGAGAATGAGTTAGGAAAAATAAAGTATTTTTTTAATCCCATGGTGTGATTTTTTATTTTCTAGAAAGCAAAAGTTCGACCTTGTTCAATAGGTTCTCGTAAAATATTTTGCAATTAATGTTTAGGAACCATGTACGTAATAACAAATTAATTTTAATGATTTGATGTTTTCATTAAATTAATCTTTTGCACTACAAGTGTATTTTTTTATTTTTTTTTTATTTTTCATATTTTGCACTAAAGTAATTAACATAAGGCAAACATACAAATTGCACATGTTTAACATATTACCGCAGGGTTAGTAAAAAAAAAACACATGGTAAAAAATAAATAAAACCTCTTCTGAATTCCTTTTGATACTAAAATTCTTGTTACACACTGTCACGTTTTACAATCAAACAATTCCTAGAATGAATCACAGAATTGTACAGCCAAACGTTAAAGTCTAAAGGCCAGTTCACATTGTCCTCTAAAATATTCAAGTTGACTCACCTCTACTTGTTTGCTAGCTCGTTGACTTTGTTGCCAAATTGTGAGGTTTTAAAGAGCTTTTAATAGTTGTATATGCTTCAAAGGTGAGAAGATATTCACGACATTTAGCCAGTTATCGCGTGATCACCGTCTGATATATCTTCATTTATATAAAGACCTCGTAAGCTAGATTTTGAGCGGGTCTACTTAGCTTCCTGCATAACTTTTATGTATAAGAAGTAAAAAGGTATTTAATTTGTTTAAAGTGAATATTAAAATCGAATTTCAAAGGGTGTTACAAATGCTTTTATCATACATTTATTAATTTATGTTGTAAAAAGGCTCGTTTGAATTAAATGCACACAGAGAAAGAAAATGCATTTACATATGTAAATTAATTCAGCATCACTTATGAAGAATTACGTTGAAATTATTAAACATTTCTATTGATTAGGGTGTTTAAATGACAGTGGGAATGTTAAAGTTTATTCAGGAAATACTTTTAACATTTATGCACTTATATGGGAACTTTGTAATAATGAATTCTTGGCAGTTTACTTAAATGTCATTTCACGTTTGTTTATCAAGGCTAACGTGTGTCACGTCTTAAATAAATGAACATAAGAGGTCTGTTTGGTAACTATAAAATTTTTACTCGCGGGTAAAATTTTTACCTGAAAGTGTCTGTTAACCTCACGGAGGGGAAAAACTGAGTTCTTGCTCTGACAGCACTTCTCCTCTTACACAATTTTACCAGATTTTACCCACGCTGCGGAGACCGAGTAAATTTGGGTAAAATCACCGATTGCTTGTCACTGTATAATCTGTCATTTGTGTGTTTCAATTTTGCGTTGCGATTCAGATAGAAGAAGAAGTTATTGAAAAATTGTTTAAATAAATAAAAAACATATTTCAAAATCTTCAAAAATATTAAATAAATCCATAAGTTTTCCCTCTAACATCTTGATCACGTTTGACAATTTACATACACAAGTAAGATTTACCCAATTTTTACTTGAAGTCATATGGTAACTTTTGATGTTTATCCCCACTACCATATGAAACTTTTTACCAGATTTTTACTCAAGAAATTTTTACCCAAAAGTTACCAGACAGACCTAAAATGTTATTTTCATAGCAGTTTACGATTATTTATATGTCATCTTAAATTGTTTCTTTTTCAAATTTAGAGGAAACTTTCGGAATTATTTTATTTACTTCAAAATTCAAGATATATATTTTTAATTGCGATTATAATTAATTAATTAATTATAAACAAGAAATAGGAACTTTTGAAGCCATATGCGTATTATTTGCAACAATTTGTGATTCAATTAAATGTAGTGCACTGTTATTAAATGTACAGTGTAAACGTATTTTTAAGGTATAAACATTTGAATTGAATTTCTATTGTTTATACAAAAGCAAGAAACGAGAATATTTGTTAAAAATATTATACAAGCTTACAATTTAAATAAATGAATTTACCTTAATTTCAAAAAATAAATAAATAGCATAAAAATTGCAATTTTTGATTTAAATAGGCACTTACCAAACAATAAATAAATAAATTCGACTTAAACTCGCTGCATCTAACTCACTTTGCTATAGGTAATTAAAAGCATAACTCTCTCTCTCTCTCTCATACAGTATGTAAACATTATCTTTCCTTCATTTATGGTTTTTGTTTTTTTTTTAAAAAACTTTGCAAAAGCTACACATTATCAAACATATAAAAATGATTAAGGCAATAAAAATTGTAAGCACTTTCTCGATATATCCTCTATTTATGCGAACAATCTATGGAATGTAATATAAATCTGTTTCGTGTACAAATTGTGTACGATTGAGTACCAAATTGCAAAAAGATACACTCTACAGAATTTAATCAACTTTCTTTACTTATACTCGCTTTCTAGTGACCAACAGTATTCGGCCATTTCTTCGCCCGCTTCTTGGTGACACAGCGAAATGATATTCTCGTTTGGATTGGGACCACTTTTATTATTGTTGTCGTCTATGCTGTCGTAGAAATTGCATGACGATTCGCCGTCATTGTCATCGTCATCATCATCCGAATAGGAGATTTTATTAACGTGGAAATTCGCCTCATTCTCGTGAACAGGTTGGTAGAAGAGTATCTTTTCGCTGTCGTCACTATGATTCGAAACTGATCTTGTTAAATTCTTGGTGCTGCAGCTCAACTGATCCCAGGTTTTCGCAATGCTAGGATTAACCTTCCCGATCAATTTACAATCGTCGGGACTATTCGGATTCAAGCACCATCTTCGTCGTCGAGTCGGTGAACTGGTGACAAATTTAAGCTCAACCTCCTTTTCGGTCTGATAGCTGACCTCGTCCTCCATCATTTTTAGAAGTAGCTGAGGATGTTTGTAGGCCAAATCCATTTGTGCATCGGGCGATGGTAGCTCATAGGGTGGATTTGATGGCGTTAGTATGGCCGGTGGAGGACATGTTTTCGCTATATATTCACTGATCAAATTACGGGAATTGATCAATTTTTGACCATTTCTAGCGAACTTCTTCGGAACGATCTCAAGGGATTCCATGCTCTCCACTTTTCGCAATTTATTCATCTATAATTTGAAGAAAGAAAAAAAAGAATACTGCAAATTTCAAAAATGTTTTCCTTTTTCAAGGGGTACGGAAGAAGAGCTGTTAGATGTACACACTCATTTTGATCATATCCGTTTTATTATTACTTTTTTTTTTTTTGCTTTTCTTATAAAAGACATACATAAGCTATTTTTACAGCAATGGTAAGTAGTTGGCAGCCAAAAAATGTTATTTGCTGAAACAGAAAAGACATGCAACAAAGAAATATTTAAAAAGTAGCAACTAGAACATGCACTAGGAAAAGCCGACGAAATTAAAAGAGAAGCAAATTTTTATGGGGAATGGGTCGAAACTTATCTCAGATTTCTTTTTATTGATTTTCACGCTCTAACAAAAAATAAAATTAAATATTCACAACATGACAGATGGGTGATTTTCCTAAAATTATCCAAAAATTCCGAGACATGTTGAATAACAACGTAAACGTAATTTTTGACTTCTACGACGACAATTCCAATCTTTTATTTATTTTCATTTCGCCCATAACACAGGTATCAACTCTTATAAATGTTGTATTTATTTCATTTTGCAACTGATAAATAACAAAATTACTATGTATAATTATAGCTAAATAAAAATAATATTGAGGAACCCAAAACCGCATTTATACTCGGCTATCAGATAAAAATACAACAAGACAATGGAAAAACAAAACAGTGCAAAAATAAACAAAGTTGAAAACAATCGGCAAAAAGGGGCTTCCCATGTGGCTGGTGTTATTTAAATAAGCTTGCAATGTTGATAAACTTTTACCAGTAAAAACTGGTTCATTGAAGCATTAGAAGTAACAAATAAAATCTTCAAAAATATAAACTTTTATATGGAGCAGAGAGGAAATTTTAGGTATTATAAGGAATTGAAAATGTTGTACAATTAATTATACTTAAACAAGAGAAACATTAAATTACAATTCAATTGATTTAAAAAACGTTTCTTGGAGAGAGAAACATCATACGAAAGCTGTTTGATAAATTAATAATATAAAGATTTATTCCTCCAAACGACATAGTTTAGGTTTAGCTCAAACCACAAAATTTCAAACATTTTTGTCAACGTTCAAAAGCGGATAAGTTTATCGTTGCTAAAATTGATAAAAGTGCCGATTTCCACACTAGCAAAGGCCAAAGTTATCAAACTGCGTCATGAAGCTAAGCTTGGAATTTTTTTATTTTTTTGGAGCTTAATAAAATATTAAATTTATGAAGTGATTTATATTTTTGCAATGCGATTTTATATGCTAATTGATTTTATCATATATATGTTTTTGCATGAGGGATATTTTAATTTGTTTGTTCGGAGAATTAACTAATTAATACAAATTTCCAGCAACAGAGAACTTGAACAAATCGATTATTCTTATTTTAATTTAGTCTGCTTTTTATATTTAGGTGGTTAAATTTAGGATTTTTCTTGAACTATTGTTTTAAGTACTTTTTTCGTCATTGTTGTGCATCTAAAGTTTAAGTATAATTCATTATTGACATGTCGGAGTTTAAAAAAAAACAAAAAATAGTATAACATTAGGGACTTTTAGGATAAAAATCGATCGAACAATACAAAAATATCTTTTAAAGCATTTTGCCAAGATTAAAATTTATTCACTTGCCTACCTAAAATTATCGTGAATAAATAGTAACTCTTGTTCTCTTTTTAACTTGACCTCACAGTACCACTAAAATTATGTATTTATAATTTAATTTTTAATTCTTTATCATAATAAATTCTCAGTCAGAATTTGTCATTTTTCCCGATTAAATTCGCACTTTTTTTTAAAAATAAAGTTCTTCATCGTAACGACGATTTATCCATCTTTCATTAGTTGCACAATATTAAAAATTAAGGATACCGATTTCTTTTTTTCTTTTTTTTTTGTCTGTACAAATTTAACAATATAAATTTATGATAATTGCTTTCATTAAAACTCTACTGAGTGTTATTTGGTGGCCGTCTTGAATTTCTGAGGCTGATTGCATTGCTCTGAAACCATTTCATAAAACGCCTTTTCAAGTTTGAAATGATCTGAAATGAAAACGGAAAAAAGGGAAACTATTCATTTGTTTAAACTCTAGTCTAGTATTAGTGGAAATGATTTTCTTATTTCTGTAGATATAAATAATAAAGGGTAAATTGTTGAAAGAGAACAGAGACTAGAAGTATTCCGATGGCTAAAAAGGCAAAACAATATAAATTTTAATTTTTTAGCAATTTGGTGATATTCTTTTGAGTTTATGAAAAATAAAATTTGGTAATAATTTTGTAGTATATTTTGCCTTTATACCATTGTTAAAAATTTTCAATTTTCAATTATAAAGCACTTGGAAAGTAACAAAGGGCTGATTTTACATCAAAAATAATTGTCCCTCTAGAAAACCAGTTAAAGAGAACTTGCAGGTAACAAATCTATTTTTTAAGCTCGTCTAATATTAAAATTAGATCCTAGTAGAAACAGAAAAATTCCCCCCCCGATTACTAAATATTTGATGAGATACATTCGATAAAATTTTCACTTCAAAAGATTGCGATGTTTTACTACTCGTTTTGCAATTTTTAAATAGCTAATTTGGTCCAAATAAGATCTCTTAAACTCTTAAAGATTTTAATATCTACTAAAATCTATGTAATCTCTAATAAAATATTGAATTAGGACATGTATGTAGAAAATTTGTTAAATGATGAGTTCCAATATACCTCGATTCCGCTTTGTATATAGGAAATTCGAAATCGAATGTTTTGGGTCTTCTTTTTAAGGTGCGACTCCACTTTAGAGGTTGCATCTCATCATTTATAAATTTACAAATTATGGACTTTGAGTAAAAACCCAAAATCCCAAAAACCAAAGTTCTGAAAATTCCAAAAACGTCAAATTCAGAAAGACCAACTTTTATTATCTTAAAAAAATGAGTGCTTGTCTGCAATAAAATTGAACTGATAAGGACGCAATTGTGCTTTAATATTTTGGAATGTTGAATTTCGGAATTTTAATTTTCGGGACACTGAATTTTTGAATTTCGGACAATACAACTAGGCCTATAGAATTTTATCCTTGAATCTTTACACCTGTTTGGAATTAATTCTTTCATATATAGGAATTCAACACAACTTCAAATCAAATTGTAACCGTCTTACACATATTACACACATTTTCGTAGAAAATTTCTTCAGCGATATGTTCGTATATATATTCAATCAAACGATGAAATACATGAGCTAGAAAAAATGTATAATGTAAATGTAGAATGCATGGAATCCGTACAAATAATGGAAGTTCAGAATGTATAAAATAGTCCTAGTCTTTTTTTTATTTTATCGCATTTATAGTCCCATAAATATCCGATGAGAATATACAACACACATTTAACACAATACACATTAAGATCAACGAACGTACCTCTAGAAGCAATCCAACTATGAATTTAGCCGACGATTAGAGCCAAAAAAAAAATGTCAAACACTCTTACTTGTTAATTCCAATCAAAATAACCGCGAAATAGTGAGAGATATGAAGATTAAACGAACTAAAAGGAAAAGAGTGGTAGAATGTGATAAGTTTTGGCAAACAAAATTAGATTAAAACTAAATGTATACTACAAAGCATGACTACTACACAAACTACACAATTATTATTTTTTTTTCTACTGTTAAAACACTAAAAATAAATTTTCTACTCCTTTATTTTTTTTTTTTATTTTTTTAACTAAAACACAACCGAAGAGTAAAAATAAGCAAAAGTGTAAACTAAAAGAAAAAATTTTAAATTTTAATTCTACGAAAAGAGCAAAAACATTAGAGAGAGAAATAAAACTTAAAAAAGAACAATACATATAAAGGGGAAGTAGGAACTTACGAGAAATGGGAGCAAAATGTGAGTAGAGGTGATGGTGGTAGTTGTGGTGGATGCAGAACAACAACAAATGTCCCGACAGGTCGTCGTCTCGACTTCGAATCCTTTTGTCACAAGCGAGGCAGTATCGAATGAATACCGACAACTTTTAGTGAATAACACCACAATGTAGGACGATAAAGAATCTTTCTCAATTTAAACAAGTGCCCTGGACTTTCGTACTATATATATATATATTTTTTATCCGGCGACTGAATGTTCGCCCAGATGACTGCTATCTTGTGCTATTTTTTTTTTTTTTTTTTTTTTTATTTGAATAATTTTGAATTTTGTCTCTTTGTTTTCTCTAAGCAAAATAAGTCCAATTTGTTGTATATGTTTCATAGTGGTAGCAACACAGCACCATCTGATGAAGTTCAGCCTTTCTTTGTTATTAACAAATCCATTTAAAATTCTCTTCATAGCTTTCAACGAACTGGTTTTGATGATGGAGTTGCTGTAGAAGCTTTCGTTTTTTGAAGCAATTTTATATATAAAAGAAATTATTAATAAAGCGAAATTTTGACGATTTCATGTGATTTCATTTTTTTTTTGTTTTTTTTTATACAAAAAAAGTACAACTAAATTTAGCGACTAGTATTTGAGTTTTTAATATGATATCCTTTCTTTCTATTTAATTTTTCTTTAAATCTAAACTTTTACTAAGAAAAATAACTTAAAAAATATTTCTTTAGGAGGAAATACCATAGTTTGCGTGTTTTATATTATTAAGAGTTAGTCAGCTATTAGGTTAATTATAATAACGAATTTGTTTATTTGGAATATTTGAAAATGATGTGCCCCGTTTATTTTGTCTAAAAACAAATATAATTCATGTTTTTTTTGCTTGTTATTATAGAGACAATGAAACAATAAACAAAGGTTAAAAAACAAAATTTTGATGGTGAGGTTAGTGGTGTGTTTCGATTCACTGGTTATTTTGATGAGATATGAGTTTGTTTAATCACAATTAATATAATTTCAATGATTTTTCAATAGGTGAGAAAACACATTTTAATAATTGTCTACTAATTAAATATTTAAAAGCCTCGTTTTAATACAATAGGTCGCATATTTGTTTGTGAAGATTTTAGATCAATATTAAAATATTCTTAAAAGTATTTTATTTACTTTGGCTTATATGAGATCAAATAACTGGGGAATCCTACACAGGATGTTGAAATAAAATTTTTTCTAGACACAGCAAAAATTATAAAAATTCCTAAAATATTTGAAGCGACCACTTTCTGCTTTCAGAATAAAAAAAACACTGAGTGTGCTTAATGTTTGTTTTCAAAAAAGAATAATTATATACGATTTGGAGGAAAAAAAACCTTAATTTTGAAATCAATTTCTATTAATACCTATATATAAAAATATGACTGAAAATTTAAATAAAGTAAAATTTAGAGTTTTGCTAAAATGTGTTAAGCGGGTAATTTGGTTTTAGGAATTAAAGAGAAAACATAAATTATTTCTTTTCTTTTTTTGATTTTTAAAGAAAAAATAATTGTGATTTTTTTTTCTTTAACACTTCGAATGCAATTTTAAAGTTAATACTAGGGTACTTTGAACCATCAATAATTTTCAATTCAAACCTCTTCAAAGCTAAGCTCTGAATAGCATTTAACATTTTTCTTTACTAATTTCATTAAATATCAAGATTATAGCGAAACATGATTTTTACAAGATCTGGTTAAGAAATTCAAATTTAAAATTAAAAAAATATATATGTATAACTATATAGATATATATAAAAAGAACTCAGAAAAAACTCTAATAAATTCGCTATTTGTGATAGATTTATCCCAGACTGCAGCTCCAAATATAATCTATAAATTTTCTTGGAGTGATATTAAATTTAATAAGGGTGTGTCTCGCATTGTTGGATATACACAGAGCAAGGGTATGGGATTTTCCAAAACTACTGGCCTAAAAAACAGAGTGATTATTTTAAGTTTCGCCAAAAAGGTCGTATTCTAAATTATAAATACATATATCTAAATCTACACCTTTTTTATTAAAGATCACGAAACAATTTCTATAGAAAATATAAAACTAAGTGCGTATCCCGACTCATATTCTACCAACTATAATTCTAAATAGTTCCAACGATCTTTGCATTGTCTTAATAAATATAAAAGGTGATCATCAAAAACTACCTAAACCATGCTAGAGTGTCGTAAATTGAAATTTTTATATACTTTTTGTTTACTCTCTACTTTCAATGCAACCCGATTTAAAATCACAGGGATGATAAAAATTCAATATAAGCCGAAGTAAATTTACAAATAAGTGCATTTTAAAAATCGTGAAGAAAAAATATAGGGAATAAATTGTAAAAGTATAAAACGCAATATTAAAATTTTGGAATAAATAAAAATACAAACAAAATTAGCGACCTACCTGGAAGTATTTCATCACTAAGGTGTGAATAGTGAAAGGGACGTCGAACGAAACAGGAACAATTACGCGAAACGAAACTAGGAAAAAAAATCACAGCAAATATGCTAAAAATCCTCGTGTTATGTACACAAGACACAGCACGTCCTCGAGATTTCAAAATATTTAAATTTACGACAACGGAAATTTTGCTTTACAAAATATTATTGTGTATGAGTGGATTGAGTTTTAAAAAAATATATATACTATATATTGTTATTATTAAAACTGGGTGTGGTTGAGATGCGGGCGTGGACAAAAACGAACTCAAAACACTTTTAAATTTAAAAAAAAATCAAAAAGCTTTTTTTAAAAAGGAACTATTCGTGGCAATTAATATAGAAAATTAAAACAATTTCTGGCAACAAATCGGCCAAAAACCCTACTCAAATTACTCGAAACAAACTTTGAGGTGTGAGATTTGGTGTTGTCGTGGTCTAGAAATATGTCTCGAACTTGAGATGTGTTTTTTTTTTCTATTTAAAGGGGAACTTGAGCAGTGTCCATGTGTCTTGTCTTTTTCCCTTATATATTTTCTTTATCTTTGAAAATCTTGAAAATATTTTTAAAAAATTTTTTTTTTTTTTTGGATTTTTGATTTTTAAATCTTCAGCCAACCCAAGAGGGTTGATCGCAAATTTCGTACCTTTCCATTGTCCGTTTCATTTTGCTGTAACTCAGCGGTAGCACTTCGTCCGACCGAGGCACTACTCACACGCCTAACCGAGACGCTAGATTTATTACGATCGCGCGATTGTCCTTGCGTGAAACTCGAACTTAAGTCCTTTTTCGAGTTTGAGCTGAGCCTGTGTAAGTTTGTCACCGAACCTGTCACTAATTGACTACTGTGGTTGCTAGTGCTAGTGCTACTATTGTTACTACTATTGCTGGCGCCGGTCGGCGATGTCGGCGACGCTGGCGAATTGTTATTATACACGCGCGATAGGGAGTCCAGGTGCCGCACCCGTGACGTCAGCGAGTCCCGCTTCGGTTTTGGGAGAGGCGAGCTGCTTATTTTGTGTGGGGACGGAGTTGACTTCGATGAAATCGGTATCGATGACGAAGAGCTGCGACTGTTCGTTCCAAGCGAGCTGTCCTTTCGTATACTTTGAGCTGAATCGGGCCTATTCAAGCTGGAGGATTGTGTGGTTGTGTCCCGGCGAACAGACGGCGGTCCCGATTTTCCGTACAGATTTCCTGTACTCCGGCTTAAGCTCTTATTTGAGCCTGGCCCAGAGCCGGGACTCTTCTGTGCTGCACGCCCAGTCGGCGGTTTCGGTGCCAAGTAACCTTTACTGCCGGGCAGTGGGATTTTGCTTGGCCGGCGCTTTGGGGTCTCACTACCACCAAGTCTTGACTCTCGTTCTGTATGATCTTGAGCTGATTCTGTGCTACTGCTGTGCTGTTGAATTTCATCCATCGTGAGGGGCGTCATCGCCTTCATGCTCGGCGTCGATATTTGCGTCGGCGTCATCGGCGAGTCCCGCGAAGAGAGAATTATTGTTGATGAGGAACGATTCGTTTCTGTACTTAAGTCTAGTTTTGATAGAATTTGATTTTTAGATTCAAGCACTCGCAATTGAGCCTTTGTCCCTTCGAGTTCAATGTCTTTCTCTTCAAGCTGTAAGAAAAACGGTTGGGGTAGTTAATAACAAACATCATTCTATAATATTTTGTTTAAACTGAACTCACTTGAAATCGTAGGTCGTCAATATCCTCCTTGGACTTATCCAATTTTTTCACGAGAACAATTTTTGACTTTGTCGCCTGTTCCAGTCTCTGCGTAAGAACCTAAAAGATTGAAATTATTTTAAAATAAGGCGAAAATTCATAATAACAGCGAAAACGTATCAAACAAAATTAGACATAAGGTTTCTTAAGGAGTTAAGTGCATAGTAACAATTTATAGACCTTTTCGGATTAGACTCTTTTGGTCCTAAAGGTCGTGTCTAGTTGTTATAACTTTGATGAACGGGGAATTTTTAGGTGCTAAGGGGGCTTAATTATACCCCCAATCTTCTTCTTCTTTTATCCAAAAATAATGTCTTTAGAAATTTGCGCCTATGTTCAATAATTTCAAAGATAAAGCGGTTTGAAAAGCGCCCTCATTTTGACCCTCATTATGTGGAAATATTTGAAGAATCTAATCATAAATTCAGTTGTATTGGTAGAAGATTACAAATTATATTTCTTATGCTGCATAAATGAAGCCAATTAAATAAAATAAGTATTGCAAAATATGGGGTGTCGGTAGGGTGAGGCTTGGAACTACAATAAAATATCATAGTATGTATATGTTTTGAAATTAACATAAATTTTATTCGTATGTTCAAGAAAAAAGAAAGAAAAGAGCAAAAAACTCAACAGTCGGCTCTTTGAAAAATTTATAGAGTAAAATACTTAAATTAAATTGTTAGTATTGTTAGTAATAGTTGTAAATTACTAATTATAAGTACTTATTCAAATTTAAGCGGTTTTGTAACTCTGCAATAATTCTTTTATTTTTAATTATTTAAGACGATATTTTAAAGCTGTAAAAATTCATTTCACGATCGTGACTTTTGCGTAACCCTGAATACAATTTCATTATTTAACAAAAATACAAAACCGAGCTATTTAGATTTTAGCTGTTATTATTCTCCATTTCCGTAGCAGATAAAATATCCAATAAGTGGGAACTCTGATTTTTGCAACACAACTGTTTTGAGGACAAATAAAATAGAGACGGCCCAATGGAGCGTATTAAATTACCACTTGTTCTCGACACCGCCGCACCACTGCCTCGAGGGAATTTAATTATTCGAAATTAACCTGCTAATTTCCTTGGATTGACGTGCAGAAATTCAATATGGGAAGAGAAGGGGCCATGCAGTATTTAATTTTGTTAATGGGACACCGCTTAAGAACGCTGCACAGTGCATCCATTGTTTCGAGAAATCGTCGAGAACAGCTTGGGTTATTTGGTTTTAAACTTCTGTTTGAAACTGCTACCCGGCGGTACATATTGATTTTCCTGATGAAGTTGATTGTGTGATATTCGAGAAAACCAGAAAACCATCAGAAATTATGTAACTTTTGGTTAAGGCGGTAAATCGATACGAAATTATATCACGTTTTGTGTATTGTATAGTCATAGTGTCGAACAGCATGTGCTGTAATTAGCGTCTTTGTAATATTAAAGCCGCCTCCGGCCTGAAAGAGAGAAACCTCCAAGACTAGATTCGCTAAATTAACTTCTTGGTGCAGTCAATCACGGCGGCAACTCGACAGAACAAAGCGAAAAGAGCGGACAACAAGTTAATCGACAATTTCCGCTTCTCTAGTGTCGATTATTGCGTTGTCCAGGGTCTCTTGATGGATTCGCTTAAATGTCGATAATTTATGCCTCTAGTAAGCGATACAAATTGCTGGCGGAGTAAATAAAACGACTTCAACATCGACATCGACACTCTTGGCCCAGTATTTGGGGCTCGTATCGAAGTCGACAGCGACACAATGCACACAATACAGGAAGAAAACCTGCCTGTTTTGTGAGAACATGTCTTGTTCAATTTGAATAGAAAAGTGAAAAGGAAATCAACCCGCCGCCGCCGAGTTTTAGAGACTCAGCAGGAGATCGATCGACGGAAAATTAGCAACGATATTAGTTTACAGTCGACAAATGATAGAGGCACCCCATCCGTCTATCACACGGCGTCTCGACAGGAGAAACTGGGAAAGAAGCATTAGAAAAGACACTTTCACGTGAGTAACTGTAGCACTTGAAATAGATCTACCGACATTTCTATCTCTATGAATGGGCTTTTGAGGCTAGATATGCCTACTGTGATGTGAATCCGGACAAATCTTATATCTGGATAAAAAGGCATTCCTGTCGACCTGAATTATTAGCAATTTCTGTTCCCGCTAGACTAGACGTAAGTAGAGTTCGCATTCAATCCATCTTCTTATGTGCCTTCTTTTTTATTTTATTTATTTTTGCTTTGCGTGTTTGTTTCCCTTTCGGTTCCGTTTTGTTACACCTTGATGCGTATCCAGCCACTGTGACGGTGGCTTTGAATGTTCCATGCATTTTATAGCCTAATAAGTCTTGCGCATGCCTCTAATTTTATTAATTCTTGGAAAATTGTGGACTGTTTGATGGACGTTGATATGGGGGAGACTTAAACTAAACTCTTAATTGAGTTCTGGATGCAAGAACATGGAACGCCTGTTCAAAATAGCTCTTCACGGCATTATGATTTAAGCAATCAGGTATTCTGTTCTGTGGCTTGTGCTTTAGCAGATATTCACCTGCTAGTAAGTGGCGATATACCTTTTCAGCATTAATGACTTGTTATAGAAATTTATGATATTCTAGGGTATGTCGAGATATACGTAACAACTACATTTTAAGGATTGAACTATTTTCTTATAGTTCTAGTCATGAAATTGGAATTTTTCTTGTTATATACCACATATATAGACTGCAACGAGTTCGTATATACGATATCCATTTTCGGGATTTTGTTCTAGACGTAGATCGATTTTTCTTTGTCATGTAAACCGATCAGACAACAATATGTATTTAACATTTATGTGTTTTATGAGCAAAATTTACTAAAGTCACAATTGTTTATATGGTGAAACATATTGCAATAATTTGTAAATATTCTAACCCTGGCTAAGGGCTTTTATTGAAAACCCACAAACATTGGAAATTTTACGCGATGCAATAACGAGAGAAATTTAGGCTGTCTCACGAACTTTACGCCAGTGCATTGTGCAGAATGGTCGTCATTTGAATGATGTGATTTTTGCCACTTAATTTACAGTCCGAGTTTCTTTGAATTAAAAAAATTGGTCTGGTTGCAAAACTTTTTGATTTATTATTAACCAAAACAGTCATACATTTTTGCCGGATCCTGTACTATACAAAATGCTAAGTGTTCCTTTCTTAAAATTGGATTTTTCAAATTGGTTATCAGTATTATTTTAAAACTACTCATGCGAATAATTTGAAACTTTGCAGTCTTATTTTTACAATACGTAATTCTTCAGAGATTAAACGAAGTATTTTAGTTTTGTAAAATTTTAAACTGTTTAAACTGAGTGAGTTTTCAATTTGAACGGTTACTATTTTGAAGCAAATTTCTTAAAAGTTAAAAAAACCATTTAAATCTAGATTCCTACTGCCGACGTTTAAGGTTTTTAAATTAACTTTATTTCCCAAATAAATTTTCAATTTTGTCGAAATCTGATAAATTTCATAGTGTTAGTTTGGTTGTTCTGAAATTTGCTGTCCACCAAATAAACATTAACCGAGGTTGAGCTCTATAATTTTGTCGTCACGTTTAAACCTATAGCTAAATAAGTAAACAAAATGTAATTTAGTTTACAGTCTGTTAAAAAACTGAATGCATGGTTTCTAGTACAAAGGACATTCTGAAATTCATTTTTTTTTTGTGCATAAACCCTTAAGATACCCTGACGCTTAGTGTACGAAAATATAAAAAAAATTTTTGAGCTCACCTGATTTTGTACTGTAAGTGTAAGCAAATGCCTCTGTAGTTCTAAAACGTTCGTCTCCAGCAATATGGCAGCTATTTTCTTCGAATCAGTCACACGAACCTTACTAACTCGGTTCGGTGAACTCACCAAACCATCGAGACGACCCAAATTCTTCAGGTCGTTGCTAACTTGTTTGATATCACTACTATGGAATGGGTAAATGATTTTGTTGTGATCCTCCGATCCCGATGTCGTCGTTTGATCAACAATGACCGGAGTAAATGTTGCAGGCGACAGATTTAAGCGACCAGATTGAACCGCCAACCCCAGCGCGGAAGAGGTGCCGTGCTGAGCATGAAAGGCAGATACAACTGTTGCTGTGGACGAATTCCGCTGACTTGTTGAATCTGACTGACTACTGGAAATTTTATTTTTTATTTTTTAAATGTTATTAAAAATTGTTCAAATAAAAGAGTTATTTATTTTAACATACCTCGATGAACTTTTATTCACATACTGCTTTTGCAATTCATGCAGCCTCGAATTCAATTCTAATTTTTGACTAAGTGCTAATTTGAGCTGTTCCTCTAATTCTTTTTTAACCGAACATAATTCTTCAAATTGATCCTGCATTTTAGTAGCTTTTATTCGTCCAGCCAAAGTTTCGGCCTCCATTTCAGCCAATTTATCGAGTAAACGATCACGTTCTTTACGCAATATTTGTATATCCTCCTTATTAAGCCTATCCACATGTTCTTGAAATGTTTTATTTAAACAACTACTACTTTCGCTAGAATTGCTAGAATTATTCACATTTCGTCTTAGTTTACTTCTTTCTAAATTTTGTAAATGTTCGACTTCATCACGAAGTCGATTACTTTTCCTATGGATCACATCTAGAAGGTTAAGCAGTTCATCGTTGGCATCAGATAGCAAACGATTCGTAGCTACAGCTCCCTAATTAAGTAGAAATTTATATTAGAATGATATTTTTAAATAATTTTATGCATTCTTAAATTACCTGCATAGCACCAGTCGTCGATGAAGCGCTATGCGCCTCTTTTGACGAGCTTGTTTCTGTTGAGAAACCAGAATCTTGAACAACGCTACCATTGCCTTCACCACTCTTTGGCTCTTTTTTACCACTATGCGAGTTACTTCGGCTCCTTATCAAGGAGGATGACGACATTTCTGCGTTTTCTTTTTGTGTTATTTTACGTTTTACTCGTATTCCTGGCTCCCACTCTCTTCTGAAATAAAAAATTAAGAAGTATTTCATCTTTTCAAGCTTAAGTTAAGGCATTCTTATGGTATCCCACAAGAATACCTTCTTGGACCGATCGTCAAATTTATAGAAAAAACTAATCATAATAGATCTGCAAATCAAATCACCTACAAGAAATTCGAAACACACATAAACCAAAGAATACCATTCTGTCCCTGATACTGAACTTTCTTCATGGAAAATGTGTTGCGATCATCAAACAATTCTTACGACAAACATCTAACTATTTATTATTTTACAAGAAAAAAGCCATCACGTGCTAGTGCGGCTCGAGGATAATTTGTATTATCAATTAGCATGCCAATTCTTGCATTATTTCGACCGAAATTATTTTTCAAAATTCGCACTGTTTCAGCAACACAGCACTCACACTTTGGAAACAAGCCTATAATTTTTATTTAATTTGGTTTAATATTTCTCAACGTTGTTCAAGCGTAAATCTATTCATTTCCTACCGCGGAGATATGATACTGTATTTCGGTCAATTTTGAGCGCGAAAGAGCTGTCTGTGTCAAAATATCATGTAATTTAGAAAGAAACCAACAGATGGCCCATACTTTATACGTTTAAAAAAAATTTCCAATAAAATTCTTAATTAAGCCTTGAATTTTTCAAAAAATTTTTTCCTTCATTAATAAAACGACTTGTCAATAGATACAATACAAATCCGGAATTACTCGCCTTATTCAAGTCAATAAAAAAGTACTTTGGGATATTATTCAGTAGTTTTAGTTAGACACAGAAAAAAATTGTACGAGTACCTAATACTCGTATTCATTCAATAAAGCTTGAATACTTAATACTCATACTCGTACTTATACAGAACCCTACATTTTTACAAATCTGGTTAGTAATAATCAAACTATAAGAAGTGAGTCTGTTTATTCCGATATAACTTCAGAACCCTGCAACTGGTTTTAATGAAATTTTGTAAAGATGTATGAGCATTATATATACTTTAACGGTTAAAAAACATAGTAAAATATTGTGTTAACCCAAAAATTTTGCTAGATGGATCCTTCATCAATCTGTATATAAGTTTTGTTTTTTGAAGTCCGTTTTTCTAGTTTTGGCCAGCTTTTTAATAATTTGGAACATTGTACGGCGCGGGTGGTAAGACCGCCGTTTTTGTTTTTGAAAAATATGAAACGGCCAAACGGAATAGAAATAATTTGTGAACAATTTTAACGGCCACACAATCAGCAGTATCAAACCCGAACTTGAGTACAAATCAAAACAATATATATATATATAAATTGATTCGGCCATGATGCAGCTGAAGGTGCGGCCGTGGTAGCCTTTAAATGGCGGAGCCTATGGCCTTACATGTACTAGTCCCATTTTTGATATATTTTATAGTGCCGCTGAATTTATCCGACAAATAGACCCCATGCAACCGAATAAAGCAGACTAAGTGCAGACCTCGTGCGGTCGTGTTGCGGCCTTCTTAACAATTTTAGATATTTTTACTCGGATTACTTAATTTTTTTTCTTAAATTTGCAGTGAAGTCAGATTTTAATGTGAACGGAGCACCGGAAGCACTGCTAGTTATTAATATTATTAATATTATTCCTATTATTGATAACAACTCTGAATAAATAATGCCATAAGTTCTGATGCAAAAAAAAAGGACAATTAAAACCAATTATTGCAGCTCATAATCTGTGATTTATTCTATAATAATTCGTTCTCTTTAATAAAAATCCCTGCCACGTTCATAAATTAGCAAGACAACAAAGCGTTGCAATTTGTCCGTAAAACAATAGCGTGGTTTATGTCGACGAACAAAGAGAAAACGCTTTTGTTTTTTTGTTCTTACGATTAATGCAGCTCATAGCATAAAAGCGCCGAAATCGGACAGAAAAAATTAATCGTTCACCGCTGAAATGCCAAGAAAAAAAAATGTTGTCTTTGTCCAAATCCAATTAATCAAGAAAAACCTTTTTTTTATGGTGATGTATGAATGAATGCCGTCATAAACCGTTAGAAAGTGCAGAAAAATATAGAAAGACACAATTAATCGCCCGATGACAATGACCCGGCTCCCAACGACGGCTTCCCCAAGGAAGATATGCCGGCTCAAGAAAATCGTATCCAAATCGAGATGCCGACAGATAGGTGATTAGACCGAAAGGAAAGTGAAACCCGTCGTCTCGGAGATCTCACCCACGACTCTAAAACGCTTTCGGGACAAAACGGTTCATTAATAATTTGCAGATAAGCCTGCTCTTTGCAGAAATAAAAAGCCAAGCTTGAAAGATTGTAGTAGGTGCACACCTCCAAGCTGGGGGATTAATATTCTTACCTGGAAGCTAGCGATGATGATGCCATCCCTGTGAGAGTATTTGTCGCTGACATTGATGCCATCTTATGTTTGAGATCTGGGAACGTTTCAATGACCAAATCTCGGAATTCCAACAAGGCACCGACCTCATTCTGTAGTTCCTGAAGCGATTTTGTTTGATCTGCAACGTGATAGTGATGATAGGGACCAGGTGGAGCTCTTAATGGCATACAATCCATTCCGGGTCTTGACCCAATCTCACAAAGTTCGCTCTGTAAATAAAGAGGCAAGAGAAAACATTGTTAATCAATCATATTTAACTATTCGATAAGTTTATTTATAATTTTTATTTGATTGAATAGACACCAACGTTTCTTCATGTATGTAACAATCGGTTTTCGTTTTTTTATACTTATATTTTATAGAAGACGATTAAAACTCAGATTAATTCTATTTAAGGATTTATATTAGTTATAAAATATGATGTTTTACAAAATATAGCAGTTTTCGGGATAACCAGACTTCGTTTTTTGTGAAGCATCCACCAATTGAAGAAATATGCACCCTATGAACACAGTTAAATCAGTATTTAATATTAGTTTCTACAAGTTTCAGGATAGTTAATGGAAATTCAAACTACGTTACTACCAAGCTTAGATCGAAAACTAGAAAGGTTAAATTGTTTATTATTGCTAAAGGGAATAAATTGATTTTGTTACTATAAGGCCATTTCTTATTTCCTCTTTCATAAAATACACTTAAATTTTAGTGAGATATTACAATTTTTTTGTCGATTGTCAAAGAAAATTAGTATTAAGTGATCAAGTCAGTGCCTAAAGGGGGCTAGGCACAAAATACGGCAATAAGTGAATGGGATTTGGCGACCAAGATAAAAAGTGATTCTGATCGTCGTTAGAAAAAGAGTAATTTAGCAAATTACTGTTTTCAACATTAATAAAACTAGTCAATAAAAAAAACAGACTCTCAAGTCGTCGTCTAGCTGCTGCGAATCCCACCTGAGCCCCGGAGAGATGAAAAGGCGATAAAATCATAAATTTACAAATTGCTGCACAAATTGCTCAATATCCGCGAACCGTGGACCACGCATAAAACATGCCCAACACCTTGCGAGGCCTACGCACCAACCGCGGCAATACTCCTCAAAATTTTTATTAATTACAATTATTTATTACCGTACGGAGTGGAGCGCAACTGCTCGCGAGTGCGCGCGCCGCCATTCGTACCTGTGGCGAATTTTATTGCCTAATAGGCAGATATAGGAAAAACTCTTTTTCGCAAGCTCGCCATTCCTCAAGACTGGGGTTGCCAAATGTACGATTAAAAGAGTATTTTGTACTGGTTTTAATCATGTGTCGCACTACATTCTTTCAAAATAGAGTCATTTTTATATTAATTTCGTTCATTAGACCATCCAAAATAATTAAACGTGCTTTCTTTTTTATTTTGTATGCCCTTAAAATGTTTTAGTTCTTTGTTGGAAAAGATGTTCTGAATTTTCCTATTTATTGTCATTAAAGTTTCATGAATATGTTTAATTTGGACGAAAATCAGCTTACATTTTCTACAGAAAAATTATAAGACTAATGTTAACTTATATTTTGTTGTATATATCATATTAGGTTTCGGTTAGTACATATTGTTGATTTTTGTATTATGAAGAATTTTATATTATGGGGAAAAACCGATCTTGTTTTCTGAACGCTCGGAACACTCCATGACAGAAATTAAATTGACCCATAACACTTTGAAGAACTGCTTGGTCAAGATTACTTTCTCTAATTCTAAAAAGTTTGATATCGTCAGCATAGGCAAGAAACGCGGAGTCAGCAGTAACACTAAATTGATCGTTCAAAAATAATACGAAGAGTAATGGACCAAACTAACTACCCTGCGGCACACCGATTCAAGCTTGATGCGATTTTTGTGAAAATACGTACATTGGAGTTTCGGAGGAAGTAGCGAACAATTACGAATTCAAGATAGTGGGCTGTCAAAGTACTGAACTTTGAAAGTCATGTATGGCTGTACATACCGATTTTTTAGTACACTTTAGCTAAGCTCACGGCTTTCGCGGCAATTGTCATCCTCCCGGAAAAGGTAATTATCATTCGTCCGGGAAGGCATTTGTTTTGGGGCCGCACAAAAGCGATAGACAGATGGCTCCTTGGTTCGCATGTCGCAACTCCATTGAGGTCGAACAGCCGCCAGCCGCCACCACCCGCACATCGGAGGACTTCTCTTCCGCGTGTTACAACATACGGCCGCTCGCTGCCGCCGGCTTGTCCGCGTTCGTTGGCCGGTTGACAAAAGCGCACGGGGCAATTAATTAAATCCTAACAATGGGAGCCGGCAAAGGTGTGCTGCGGGCTGTGCACTAACAAGGGGAGCTTATGGGCCGTGGGTGGGTGGCTCGCGAGGTTCGCGAGGCCTCGCTAAATGCTTAGGAGGCCGAAAAGGCGGCGGACTATTGTAAGAGTGGTTTTTCCGCGGTCCATTGTGTCGCGGCCGCCGTTTCCCGCTCGCGTCCGGGAGAAATGATGAATCGCTGCAGTGAGCCAAAACATAGGCCTAATTTGGCGGTACAGCGGTACGCTATTAATTGCACGCGGCAGCGGCTTTAGTCTGTCCCACACGCATCAACTCGAGGCGACTGTTTTTCAGCTTCAGCTGCGCGGGGCAACGCCTTCTTCGGATGTCCAAGGATGGAAGTGTGCCCGGAGAAGACTTTAAGATTTCTTTGCCCTGGGAAAGAATCTTCCTGACCTCCTCCGTGTCGTGTGGGTCCCGTTCACTTCACCGCCGACACTGACGAGACCCCGCGTGCCGCGCTCTAATTAGCGAGTACGTTGACACCGATGCGATTTAGAGATGTTTTTAGATTTTATTTATTTTTCACGATTTTTACCTTCTGCGATTTTGCTTGTCACCGCCAGTAAGTAATTTCTCTTAATTTCTACCATTTATATTTTGTTTGTTACTTCCAAGCCGTATAAATGGTATATTACGAGTTTTTACAAAAATGAACCAAAAAAAAAGCTAAGCTAAGCTATAAATGTATGACCATCTTTTTTTTTAGAAAATTGTTGCCGGACCAATAGGAAGTGAGATATCCTCTAAAACCTTTTTTGTGATTTCTGACCTAGAAAAACAAGAGAAGTCGGCATGATATCGATGAGGACTTTTCTCACAAATAAATGTGTATACAAAAATCTACATACAGTGAAGTGCAAAACTGATCACATGATTCTACATTTTGACTTCTGTGGACTCCTGCACACGGAAAGAAGCTCTGATTTGAGTGAAATAAAATTCCCTGAATTCCTCATGTTTAGTATAATTCTTAGTAAAAAGCACTCTCAATAATTCTTCATACAATTTACGTTTAATTAAATTTTCCGCAATTAACTCATGTGATCAGTTTTGCACCCGGTTGAATATATAAATGAAACTCCCATATTTTAATAATTAATCCACAACCCTTTATTTTTCTTTAATTAATTAAGACTGTTTGGCATTGGTTGGTATAGATTATCAACAATTTGTTGAAAAATTTTATTCCATTCGTCTTGGAAGCGATCCCATAATTCGTTTAGCCTTTTTGGTGGTTCTGCATATCCTGCTAATTTTCTTTTTACGTAAGCCCACAAATTTTCAATCGGGCTTATATCTGGGCTTTGTGCCGGCCACGTTAACATTGAAAAATATTGGGTTCCCAGCCATTCCCTCACTATTTTGGCTGTATGTTTGGGGTCCCCATCGTGTTGAAATATAACTTTTCCCCCAGGCATCCCACTTTTTCTTATTGCCTGAGGTAAGTTGCTCTGCAAAATTTTCAGGTAGTCCTCCTTCTTCATCGTACCTTCAATTCTACATACGGGACCGACACCATTCTTGGTAATACACCCCTAAATCATAATGGATCCACCCCCGTGTTTCATCGTCATTCGTCGGCGTCACTGAATTAGAATGAAGTCCTCTAGAATATAAGTATATTTATTGTAATAAAGAAAATTTTTTTAATATTATTAGGTTATATGGTCCGATGAGACCAAAATAAACAGGTTCGAATCAGATGGGCGGCCTTGGTGTTGGACTAACAATTCTAGAGGACTTCATCGTAATTCAGTGACGCCGACGATGAAACACGGGGGTGGATCCATTAGGATTTGGGGGTGTATTACCAGGAATGGTGTCGGTCCCGTATGTAGAATGGAAGGTACGATGAAGGAGGAGGACTACCTGAGAATTTTGCAGAGCAACTTACCTCAGGCAATAAGAAAAAGTGGGATGCCTGGGGGAAAAGTTATATTTCAACACGATGAGGACCCCAAACATACAGCCAAAATAGTGAGGGAATGGCTGGGAACCCAATATTTTTCAATGTTAACGTCGCCGGCACAAAGCCCAGATATAAGCCCGATTGAAAATTTGTGGGCTTACGTAAAAAGAAAATTAGCAGGATATGCAGAACCACCAAAAAGGCTAAACGAATTATGGGATCGCTTCCAAGACGAATGGAATAAAATTTTTCAACAAATTGTTGATAATCTATACAATCAATGCCAAACAGTCTTAATTAATTAAAGAAAAATAAAGGGTTATGGATTAATTATTAAAATATGGGAGTTTCATTTATATATTCAACCGGGTGCAAAACTGATCACATGAGTTAATTGCGGAAAATTTAATTAAACGTAAATTGTATGAAGAATTATTGAGAGTGCTTTTTACTAAGAATTATACTAAACATGAGGAATTCAGGGAATTTTATTTCACTCAAATCAGAGCTTCTTTCCGTGTGCAGGAGTCCACAGAAGTCAAAATGTAGAATCATGTGATCAGTTTTGCACTTCACTGTAGATTACAATTTTATCCGATTCCAAATCATTCTTATAAAAAATGAAGTTTAAGTCATTGGCCAAAAATTCTTTCGCTCATGTATATAGTTGCAAAATGCCATTTGAATAAATATTTTATTATTAATTAAATAATATTTTATTTGTGCCTTAAGATATTTGGTAGAAATCATTATAAAATTTCATCACGTAATTAATATCGGCCGTGAAAGAGCTAAGACTAAAAATACCATTTAATACCATATAAAACCGAATGGTACTTTGGTCTTTTACATCTCTGGCGCACAATCGTCCAAGCGGAGATGAGACCCGGGCTTTAGGCATGCAATCGAATGGTCGCTGGACCACCACCGTGGCCGCTGGAAGAAAATGTTCTGGCTGGAAAAGCCGAAGAAATGGAAAAAAAAACTGTACAAAGTGCAATTATTGTGCAACGAGAGCGTGGAATGCGTCGGCAGCGAAGCCCAGAGGCAGTCGCGTAATTTGCCGGCGGGGCAGTGACCGTATGCTTAATCGGATGCAGCCGCACGGCTAGTGGCTGTTACTAAAGCGCGGGCCGACTGCGTGAAAATTAAGTAATTGCGTAAAATGGGCTTGAATGGATCGAATCGCATGTGTGCGGTGTGCACCGGCGAGTTGCACGTCCGAGTGCATCTCGGCACGGCCAATTGCCAGAGCGATGAGCTTTAGGCAACAGGCCGTGGTGCAACAACCGCAGATGGTTTGGTGCAGCAGCACAAGAGGACTGTTCTACTTCTAAAATTCATTTCCCATTACGCCTATTCAATTCAATTAAAGGGAAAACCTGACATATGTTAATTTATTCGAGAATTGAAAAATAAAAAATACTATTTAATAATAATTTACTTTCTCCAAAATAGACCCTAAAATTACATATTAAATTTTTTAATTGTAACATCAGTGTTTGCTATATTTTACACCCGATTGGCCCCATAAGTGTTTAATTTTTACCTATCTTAATTGATACGGAATACTTTAAAAGAAAAAACCGTAGGGAATTAAAATTCTATAAAAATTAAGTTATTGAAAATTTATTTAAAAATAAGTAAAATCCTTATTCCCTAATTATGATCTAATGAAAAGAGTAAAACTATTTACCTTACACACGGTACGCAGACAGTTTGCTCACTAATAAAAAATTAAAAATATGAGTTTTATATGGTACTAAATATTAATACCCAGTTCACTTGTCTGTTATTACTATTTATCTATGGTTTGACTTTTGTCGTTTTACAACAACTGATAAGTTTCCAATGTTATGGATGCTTTTGCTATTATTATCTCTACCTTTGAAATTTGATAACATTTTTTACAATATCTTTCATAAATATTTAGCTCAAACAAAGTTATAATATGACGTAAGTTGTTTTTGTTTAACTCAATAAGTTGTAAATATTATAGTAAAATTATTACCATAGTCTTGGGGTAAAAACGTTGAAGTAAGATTGGGTACGTCTTACTAGACCCAAGATTACGCTGAAATCCAAAGAAATAATAAACAAGGTCAGTATACAATATACAAAAAGACACTAGATGAATTAGAAATTATGTTATATAAAAATGCCCTTCATATAACATAATCTTTGTTTATTTTTTTCTCTGCATTAGTAGATCCAACATGCGAAATTTTGTACACCCTCAGAAAAATGCTTTTTAATGGTATTTATTTTATATTAATTGCATACAAAAGTTTAAATGACAAATTTATAATATAACAAGTTTTGTTTCCAAATATAATATTCTACATTATGGGTTTCAAAAGGTCCTTGTTTTACCCGAGTCTCCCCTACAGTTAAAATTATTTTCCCACCTGTCCTTGACCTCAGATAAACTGCACCCGGCCCTTAATGCCCTAAAAATAAATTGCAATAACTTGTTGCTTTGTAAAATCCATTTTTTCCCGGACTATTGATCCTATTAGGAAAGTACATTGGGCGAGAGGTGGTCAGCAGCAAAGGTCAGTTTAAAGATAGCCCTCAAGTGCCAATATAATTCTCTGGAGCCATTGGTCACAGGATAGAAAAACAGAATTGCGTGCGGGTTTCCAATTAAATCGATAAAAGTGTCGGTTAATGTTGGAAGCACAAAGATAGTATCCATCTCACGGTTTGCGTGCCGATTACACCTTTTAATGTATTAAAAATGCCACCAAGGAGCAGACGAGGGTGTGTTCGAACCAGACCAACTTATTGCTAATCAAGGTCCATATAAGTCTAGTGTCGCGTGGAAGTTCCACCCTAATTTAGGCCTTGGATCAAAAAAGTTTATTCGCGACAGATCTTTGAACCCGCCAAGAAAGGGTAGGGTTTAAGGCATATAAAAGTGCCATTCTCGCATTTTTCGCAATAATTTAAGGGGTTACACCTATAGTCATGAAATTTGGACATTGAATTTTTTTATTTTTATAGACTGCAATGTCTCGAAAACTTGTTTGTAAAATTTTATGTTCACAAAATTTTCATACTCAATATTCGCAAAAAATTCGAAGTTATAGCGTTCCAATAAGTAGCAGAAATATGAAATATAGTAATCAAAAATACCAGACTAAATTCCTAATACACTTAAAAAATAAGGGGTTTACAATAATGTTAAAATATAATATTTTCCAATATTTTCGATTTATTAAAAGCGTTTTAAATGATTTTCAAACTAAAATTTATCCTTTTTCGAATTATACTTTATTAATTTTATTACAAGAAATATAAAATAATATAATTCCAATAAGAATACAGCTTAAAAAATATTAAATGAAATATAATATGATATAGATACCTACTTATTTGTAATACATGTCAGTTCTCAAATTTTTATGGGTGTAATCCTTTATAAATTTTAGTTCTTTCAAAGGTAGAAATAACTGAAATTAAAACATTTGTTCTTAACAATTTAAACAAAACCTCATGAGAATTTATTACAGAAATGGATTTTTTTTTCTATCTATTCATATACCCTGAATATAGTCTCGTAATGATACTGAAACATACAAACATGTAAGGTAGTGTATAAAATTTGTCTTGCACCTTTCATAATTTGTCTATTCAGTGGAAAGATAGGATCAGTTTTTAAATCACTGTATCTATTAAAATATATATTCTTAAGAATAGTAACACTCTTTCCAATTATGGGTTCGAATTTAGAAACGGAACGGATCGGAACGGACGAGTTGAACAAATTTCAACTTTGCTAGAATACTGTTACAATTTTGCCCGCCGAGCGGCTAGCCGGCAAAATTACACCATCTGCCTTCGCTATACCTTGGCGAATTTGCCGACGAACGGACTGACGGACGGACGTAGGGACATTTTTATTAAGAATATTACTCGTCCACCGAAGTAGACGAGCCAAAAAAATCGATGAGTGTTTCGATCCGAGAAGCCAAGCTGATCTCTTCAGTATGGCGCTTGGCTTCTCTGCCATAGACACTCACAAAGGAGGGATCGAAAGCTAATCCCTATATCTGCCCGATCGCAACTTCAAGTGTGAAGTATAAGCGAAGGCAAATTCTGTAACAGTACTCCCTCCGTCAGAAGCTCGAAGTTCCATCCGAGCAACCTCATACGGCATTCAGGACGCCATGGCCAATGCTACGATAGATGCAGCGACGGCATGGCTGCAGCCGCGATACGCGCGCGAAATACAACTACCACAACGTCACTGCGGCAGTGAAAAACGCGGCCATTGTGGCAGAGGACAAGAGCGCGGGAGGCGCAGGCGGGTACGCAATACAACTGCCACAATGTCACTGCGGCAGTGAAAAACGCGGCCGTTGTGGCAGAGGAGAACCGCGGCTGCATCAACGATCGGCTGCCGAAGATGGCTGCACGATCGCCGTCATTGACGCCCTGGACGCTAGAGGGATTGTGGGGTTGCCCCCGGTTAGGAGGGCTCCGGGAACCCCACACCTGGCACCAGTGTTACAATTTTGCCCGCCGAGCGGCTAGCCGGCAAAATTACACCATCTGCCTTCGCTATACCTTGGCGAATTTACCGACGAACGGACTGACGGACGGACGTAGGGACATTTTTATTAAGAATATTACTCGTCCACCGAAGTAGACGAGCCAAAAAAATCGATGAGTGTTTCGATCCGAGAAGCCAAGCTGATCTCTTCAGTATGGCGCTTGGCTTCTCTGCCATAGACACTCACAAAGGAGGGATCGAAAGCTAATCCCTATATCTGCCCGATCGCAACTTCAAGTGTGAAGTATAAGCGAAGGCAAATTCTGTAACAATACATAATCTCACAATTTAGTAGCAAGCAGTTGCGAGTTGTCGTAGAGACAATGGATGAAGAAAAATCTTATTGCGGGTAGGAATAATGCGGACAGTAACATATCAAGTAATTCTTCCATTTTTTAACTAAATCTCGAAATATAAAACTAATCCAGACAGCTGCCAAACGACGAAGCGGAGCGGAATAATTATACTAACTATCCGTCTGGTCGAAACCGATCGGTGCGGAACAGATGCTATGCACTCGAGCCTTTAATGCCCTAGAAAGACAGCGCACTAAATTAATAATTCGTTAATTACTAATTTAGCACTAATTATTAATTAATGAAGTAATTTATGTGTGCTGTCTGTCTAGATCATAAGCTTATTGCGAATAAGGTTTAAATTGTATTCTTTGACATTACAAGAAGTAATATATAGTATGTCAAAAATGTTATACAGACAATTTTGGACACGACTCCAAAATTTCTGAACATGTAGGTATAATCCGTGTTGCAATAAAAGCGTGCTAACACTCTTTAATATATGGGATATCGCGAGAATACCGTTAACTGGCTGAAGTCGCTTTTCCCATTATCGCAAAAGTCATGTCGGTTGAAGGTAGCAATTTGCGCACATCTCCGGGTATTTTTCAGCGTGCGTGTACCGCACCCACCCGGAGAAGTTGCGCAGCAGAGAGCAATCCGCGTCTTATCAACCGCCGAAGAAAGATGAAGACAGCTCTCGGAAACTTGAAATAGTTTCAAGTCTGCCACTGCCTCGCGGTGCCCCGTCCGGACAACTCAAATAACTGGAGGAGTCCGCGCGAAGACGTCTGCCTTGACCTTCCTTCGCCGGCTGTCCGTGCGTGCCCGACAAAGTCGCCCTGGAGAAGTGTAAATGCTTCTCTCAGCGGCGCCGTCAGTGCTCCGCGGCTGTCACTATCCAGGTAAGATGTGTGCTGGCCAAGAAGCAAACATTACAAGCGCATATCAAGACTCAAGACACGATGCATTCGATAGCTCGTTCTCGTTTGGGGCAGAAGTATAACACTGCTCATGACCTCTTTACGCATGCGCAATGTAATTAAGTGGCGAACGCTGTATTACTGCGCACAGCTTTTATTGCTATCCAGAGGGCAAAGGTACAAAACAATTACCTTTGTTCATAGTCTGACAGGGAAACTTCACTTTCTGGACGTGTAGAACGGCCAGATTTTGTGTCCGGTTGACCCAATTTCGGCCCCTTTCTCAAACTGCAGGGAACTGAACTGTGACGACCCATTTTCTGTTTGTGATGCACCTGGAAGAACTTTCACGATTCTTATTGGCTGGGCGTGCTAGGACCTCGGGATTTTGATTATGATTGTTCTCGTCGAAAAGCATTTCTGGGTAGGTGTGTGTGTGCGCGTGTGTGGGGGTGTATATAAATGAAGATTTAAGGTACTTTCAAAAAATTTTATGATATGCAATAATCGTAAATAAAACTCTTGATGGATGGTAAGAGAAGTTTACCATAAGA
This sequence comes from Dysmachus trigonus, assembly GCA_949715965.1. Classification (NCBI taxonomy): domain Eukaryota; kingdom Metazoa; phylum Arthropoda; class Insecta; order Diptera; family Asilidae; genus Dysmachus; species Dysmachus trigonus. The sequence continues at coordinate 90,375,925 of OX454320.1, forward strand.
TTTTTAAAAGTTATGTTCCGCCTTTTGAGCCGGGCTTCTAAGATTTTACAAAATGTTTCAAGTTCATTATACAATTGTAAATTTTTATGGAAGAACATGTTTATTTTAAGGATTTATTTTTCTTTAAAATTATATCCTACAAAATAAAAGTGATGTTTTCAATTTAAGAGGGCTGTTAACTTTAACGATTGGTTTAAATCAATTTGAAAGTTTATTTTCATAATAACAACCGTTTTACAAAAATAAAAATATCTGCCTAAATTTCATACTCTAAAAAATATTATAACTCAACTTAAGTCGCTTTCATATGTAAATTTAATTTTAAAAGGCATAAAAGATTATAGATTCTTTCCAAAAGGTGACGTTTTTGTTATTTATATAAAATTTAGACATTCTTTCAAAACATTTCCAAATTACTAAAACTTTTCATTTAGTTTTTTTTTTAAGTTCGTTTGCAAACTATTAAAGATAAACAGAATTGGCACATTTCTTTTGTATATAAGCTTCTTTTTAAAAAAAGGACTAGTAAATACAACTTTATGAATTAATTAATTCATCGATGAAACATTTTATTACACAAATAAAAATACTCAGAATTATCTCCCTCATAATACAATCAAAATCGCATAAATCCACCGCAGACAAGAGTTCAATTCGTTTTATTGCATGACCGATTAAAAACCACTTTACTTTTTCTCTAAATTACATCTAAAAATGCGGATTTAAGTGCCTTTATATTAGTATGTAAATCGCTAACTACGACATCTTCTTGATATGTTTGTTTTACATTTCCTGGAAATTTATTCGCCTAAGTGCATTTTGGTAGGAATGAAATCGAACGACATGGCCTTTGTAATTTTTTTCTGATATGATGATTTATCTATCTACATTTCATTGTTTTTTGTTTGAATTTAATTTATTTAACATTTTTTTCAATCAAAAAGAAAAGACTAATCGTTTTGAAATTTTGCACAGGTATTTATTTATACTTTAGATATACAAAAATATTTGTTTGAGATTTTGGAGATCGGTTTTTGAATTTTTATGATCTATCGTATAAACTAGAATCGTGTTGATCGGTAACAAATTTACCGATTTTCAGTCGATTTTATAACCTCAGTCGTTTTTTTTTTCACATGGCCGCCATTTTGTTATTTTTTGGTAGAAAAAAATTATCTTAGTTCACACGATAGCCACTTGAACAAGGATTAATTTGGTATATTTTTTCTTTTTTTCCGACGATCCAGACGCCTGAAATCATGCCCGCCATCATTTTTCGGTGTTTTTTGTTTTTTTTTTTAAATTATATATTAAAAATTTAAAAAACCAGTCTCAAAAATTAGAAAAATTATTGGAAAAAATGATTTTTTTTTTTAATCGTCATCTAATAGCCCCCTTAAGCTCTAGTTATTTTTGTTTGCATTTTATTGAATAACTTTTATTTTATTACTGTTAATAATATTCTTATTGTGTATACATTCCTCTTCGTTTTTTTTTGTGTCACCCTGTGTTTCGATGTAATAATACAATTATATAAGAAAATCGAATAAGTGCTGTATGTAAAAGTGAAATAATCTACACCTGCATATCTGTTTCTGTGTGCTCCTTTGTACAAATGCTATTTCTTTTCTCACTTCCAAGATATTTATAAATGTCCCGTTTTTATCGAAATTTTACTTATGTATTTAAAGCAGTCTTAATTAAATTGTATACATTCGTACACGATCGAAAATTTGAGGATATTTTTTAATCTTTATTACAAATTGATAATTTATAGTATAAATAAACTTATGCAATTTTTTATGTAAAAGAAAAGATGTACATAAATTTACTTTATATTTTGTTTGGCTTGAATTAAATTCTAAGAAATTAGGACTCTGAACCTTTACCGATTAATAAGTTCAAATCGCATTTATGTATTAACTTTATATATATAGATTGTGCACATAATATAGAACCAATTTTATGCACAGAAAATGTTTTAAGCTGAGAAATGAGGTATTATAAAAAAAAATTAAGAATATTTCGGTACAACAATAAGACATCAAATCTTGTTTTTATAATATTCGTTTTGAATATAATTTATTCTTGTGTCATATGTTCAATACAAAGTTTAAAGGTACGGACACACCAAAAGCGAAGCGAGCGAAGCGGCGCGAATAATTTAAAATTTGGGAACATTCTGTCGCAGTAGACGCTTCGCTCATGTCGCGTTCTATTCGGACACTTTAATTGATTTGTACGGCACCCAAATTTTTTAAATTGTTCGCTTCGCTCGCTTCGCTTTTGGTGTGTCCGTACCTTAAGATATATCTACTTTTAGAAAACTCTGAATTAACGACAAAACCTGCCATAGAATAGTTTTTCCATAACACTGAATACCTTTTCTTAGATAATACGCTAATGCTCGATACGATTTATTTGATACTAAAGATAAAGAGGCACATGTCTTTCTTATAAATATTTAGCTAATCTTGGATGTAGCTGTCGGATTAAGTTAATTAATGTCATTACTGGACAAAAATCATGTTTTTCCGTTAGTATTTTTCGCAACCCCCCAACAATTGCGTGCTTTTACTCATATATATTAATACCTCTATTTAGTCTAGATCAAAAGCAAAAAATTTCGACCTAAAAGGCGATTAGGTTTTTAACCGAGAACGACCTTTTTGACCGCCTTTCAAAAAGATTTCTCGAGAAAATTAGCGAAAAAAAAAGTTGAAAAGAGCCTTCAAACGATGCTGACATTTTGTCTAAAGTGATCCATTGTGTCGGATATGATATTTGTTATTCGACCATTAATTTTGCCTAGACAAGAAAAAAAAAATAGCCGGAGTTGAGACGAGTTAGCGAAACTGCCCATTGAGTGGCCCGTGTAATGGTTAGCAATCAACAACTCAAGGCTTAATAGGGTAAAATGATATGCGGTCAAATCAGGTACCTATGTAACGTGCACACGCGCTCCACCTATGGGGCACCCTTTTCAATTATCATTAAGTCAAGTCTACACGGCCGTTCGCCCGTCCGTCCGTCTGTCAGAGAGAAAGCATAGGCTAGCAGCACACGTCTCGGATTAGTTCAGCTTGACCTTCGAGGTGACCTTCCTTCCTTTTGAAATATAGTTCGATCACACAGGTGCGCATGTGTGTGAACTGCTGCTTGTTTCTAGCGTGCCAAAATTAAATTGAGTTTTATTCCCCTGTTTTTTTGTTTTTTTGTCGAATTTCAGAAGTTCATTAAATGATTCGGTTGTGGATAAAATCGTTTAGACCAAATTTGCCAGAGCGATGTATGAATTCGACGGGCCTTTCATTAATTTGCGCCGTAATTATACTGTCATTTGTGCAGAACACCGGCGATAGATAACTCCGATGGTTGTGCGTTTCATTTTGTGCACCTCATGGTGAGCTTGAGAAAATGAAACATGTTCAGGTAATTTCAATGGCTGCATAATCAACGCGTAATGTACGCTTTCAGGTGTATTCGAGAAGAATCAACTTCTGTGGATTAATTGGACGACGCGACGTGAGCGAATCTTTACAATTTTTTTTTGTTAAATCAGTTTGTTATGGAAGCTTCTATTTTCGCAAATTCCCAGGGAAAAAAAAAACTCAATAAAGACTAAATTAAATAGTGAATTTGCACTATTTGTCGTGGTAAGCAGTATAATGTAGTTACTACACCCATCCCTTAATTTACATGGTTGATACATTATTAGGGAATCGTGTTAATCGAAACTGTGTAAAATAAGACGATAGGTTCAACACAGGGCAAATCGAATCAAAAAATATAAAGAAAAATAATAGAATTGAGAAAGCGATTTTATTACAAAACGAAGATAGATAGGAGCTATTATCTACATCTACACTAATATTATAAAGAGGAAAGATTTGTATTTTTGTGTGTATGTTTGTAATGAATAAACTCAAAAACTACTGTGCCGATTTCAAAAATTCTTTCACCATTAGAAAGCTACATTCACCCTGAGTAACATAGGCTATATCGGATAATACAGTTTCAAAATGGCGGATCCAAGATGGCGGCTGAAAATGTTAAGTTTCAAGCGATTTTCATGAAAATTGATACATAGGGGTTGTGCGGCATGCTGATTTCAAATCCGCTGTCCAAATTTAGAAATTCAAGATAGCGGATCCAATATGGCGACCAAGATTTTTCGATTTCAATGGATTTTAAAGAAAATTAGTACAATAATTTTTTTGAGGTCACTGATTTTGAATATTATCAAAATTTAGAATCCAATATTTCTCGTTTTCAACGGATATATACTATTTGAATTCATAATCAACATCAACAAATAAACATAAATTAGGACGAAAAAATCTGAATAGAATGAATTATAAAATGAGCTCTTATCTGCGATTCTGTTCTATCCGTTTTTATTTCTTTTCACAAAGTTTGACAATTTTTAGAATAAATATGAATTCAGTATACAGTAATACATCTTCTATTATTTTTTCCCAGGAACATACATATGTAAGTCAGCATTTTATATAAAATAAGTTAGAAACGTGAAAGTCAGTATTTCAAAATTTCTAAAATTCCACCGAAAAAAAATTTCTTGTGGAGATTTATTTTAAATTTCAATAAACATTTCAAATAAAATAAATTCAATAAAATTCATAATCGTGGATATGTATTCCAAATTTCTAGTTTTTGAGTTATATTGCCTACTCACAACAGACAAACGGACACACAAACAGACGGACAAAAGAACCATTAAAACTTGTGCACATAACCCCATATTTAAAAAAATATAATATTAGAAATCACTGATTGTAAAGGAAAGACATTTTTTAGGGTTCCGTATCTAAAGGGTGCCAGCTGAGCCTACGATGTCTGTCTGTCTGTCCATTTGTCACAAAGCTCTATTTCAATAACGGTAAGAGCTAGACAATTGAAACTTTCACAGATTGTTTATTGTGGTGGCATGAATTTTGGTAAATAATAAAAAATTCAAAAAGTTTACTCCCACGGACGTCTTCCATACATGGATACCCTAAAAATTAGTAAATTTTCAACGATACGATTTTTGTTCCGGTTTATTTAAAAAACGGCGAAACTTGCAAGTACAAGATGAAGCTAGATTTTAGTTTACTCTACTCTACTCTATATTTAAACTAGTGTAAACTAGTAAACTAAAAGCTAGTGCTAGTGTGTTGCATTTAAAAAATTCCATATGAGAACCAAATTTAGAATAAGAAAACTCTGCGCTAGGATACAAAATGTGTTATTCCACGCCGTATTCTATACCACTTCCAAATTTTTATCATCAGATCATGGTCATCTGTTCTATCTCTGTAACAATAATTTAAATCCGCTCAGCCTTTTTGGTGTATTTGAGCAACAAACATACCCATAGCGAAACATCTATACTTTTTCATTTATGATTCGTAGTTGACCGGTTTCTTTTTACAATTAAAAAAATAGATATACATATGTTCAAACACATTCATGAGATGAAGTTCTCATGAGATAAAGTCGGCAAATATTAATTCGCTCTAATTTTTTGTTCTTTTTTATGTCTTAAGAACGATTAGAAATACCAAATTTATAATGGCTTTCATTACCCGCTAGCTTCTACATTACTCTCGAGTTCCTCAACATCGCTTGTTATTGATATTACAAATTAAGCTAAATGAATGGGGCAATATTTGCAGTGTGCTATTTATCATTTTCGTCGTCTAATGGCAAAAAATGAGTTATTGTGAAGTCTGCTAATGAACATATCTTAATGATTATTAATGCTTTAAAATGACAAATGTGAGTTAAATCAGATTTCGTAAGTGGTATTATATGTCTGGGATTTTAGTTTTGCAATATTTTATTTGAACGGACATGAATTGAATAGATTCAATAAATTTTAAAAGATATTGTTGTGTGAAGGTATAAAATAACTTTGCCTGGGTTTAATTTACGCTTTGCTGATTTCAGGAAATACGTCAATTACAATCTTAACAAGTTGATTAACTATAACTTCAAAATTATGTGTGTTGATGTTGTTATCGAATTATAAACACGCAAACAGAGATGATTTACATTCAGTGAGACATTGCTTTTTCATTTTATCACTATGCTTTCATTGATGACGTTCATACGTCCGCTTTCGATTTCTCATATTATCTAGGAGACATTTATAATATTTTATAGTTGATGAAATTATCCCAGAATGTTGGAAATCTTATTAATTTAGCTTTAATTCATGCTTTACCCTTTGGAAAGATTTAAGTTGATCTAGTAAGCGATTATTGTTCATTAATTAACATGATATTTAATAAACTCCTACAACCCATGATATTTGTTGTGGTTGATTATTAATGAGTAATTACAATTAATACTCGATTCAATTACTCCTACTCACTAAAAGCTGAAAATTCTGTTAAACATACTCCGCGGAGTAAAAAAAAGCAGCATCGGCATGTATCATTAATTTTTTATCATTCATCGAAATCTGGCGCACAGTGCTGTTGAAATTTATTAATATCAATTATCGCATAATTGAGTGCAATTTTGTGTGGCAACCCACTTGATATGCGCTCCCCGGCATGTCGCACTGCCCGTCGGATTACGGGGACATGGACGTTTTCCCCGCGAAACGGCGTGTTGCGTTGTGTTGTGTTCACACCTTAAAACATGCACGAACCCCGCTGCGTATATGTTCTGCTTTGCATTTTCTAGACTCAAGTCATGTCGAAATGTTATGAAAAGGTAAAAAAAAAATTATAAATAAAAAAAAAGGGTTGACCACACTGCGGTGAGGAACATTCGCTTATTTTACGCGGAAATTGCGTTTTTGGTGTCCAAATTATTTAATTGTCTGACATAACGACTATAAAGTGCCTCTTTTTTTTTCTTCTGGACCAGCTTCTAACCAGAGCTCTGAGGTAATAGGTTTATTTCCATACATTTCTGGGGAATTTTCCTCCGCGAAAATTGGCAATAAGAGTGAGGATAAAATCTGCTCAAACACGAACAGTAAAGAAATGCTTCGTCGACAACATTCGGACAACATCTGTGTTTGACTCTTGAGTTTGAATGTTGTCACAGGCAGTCGAGACTTTTGTGACTGCCACTTTCAACCCAGCTAAAAAATGCCCTACAAAATTCTGTGGTGTGAGAAGTGATGACGTAGTGGTAAAAAAAAAGTGTCCAAAAAAGTATGAAAACGATTTTTGGGTTGATTTGGGTAACCACGGGCACCCAATTACGAGTACGGAAACAATTTCAATGTTACTTTAACGCTAAAGTTTCGATAGAATTAATAACGAAAAGAAATAACCTTATAAATGGTAACGAAATAGGTTTTTTAAGGGCAACTATTTTATTAAATAAACTAGTAATTTCGGTAATAAATTTCAAAAAATCGTTTTCTTTGAAAAAAAAAAAAAAAAAAAAAAAAATAGTATTCCAAAGCAGAACATCTTAGAAATATTCTCAGACAATATTATCAGACAAATACTTTGACTTCTCCCACAAATGTTATACAGACTGCTACACAAATAGTAAAATTTCTGGAAAAATTTTGGTTTCTTAAACTTGCGGGTTAACTCTTCAAATTTGCGTACCATTTCACATTAGATATTTGTTGTTCGGGGCTTTTCCAGGAATTTCGTATTTGAGCTTAAATATAGAAAATCCGTGAATTAGTCGAAATAAATTCAAATGGAGATTAATGAGTAAACTAGAGCTACTGAATTCTATTGAAAGTTTTTAATGTGGAAAGCCGAAAGATTCAACTAATCACTTCAGACGAGGTCGCCAAACGAAAATTTCTTCGAACATGTCTAATTGTTGTTACAGCCATGTATTTTGACACTAAATGAAAGAAATATAAGAGATAGAATATTTTCGAGTTGGGGTTGAGTTTTAGTTGAGTTTATAATTACAAGACTCAATCCAATTCAGTTGGTCAATCAGGTTGAAAACCCCTGTTGCCATGACATTAACTCGAGTTCAACACTGGTTCAACCTAACATGGAAACATAGTAATAATAATAAAAAAATAGTAATAAAAGTAAACATTATGATGCATTATAGCGCAAAGCATGAACAACATTTTGCTTTCAGTGCTACAATTTCAAATATGGCACTGGGTGTTACACATGTGAGTTTGTTTTAGAAGCTTTATTAATTACTACATAAACTGCCACACTTTATAATATATCGTACAACATAATTTTAGCCATAATTTTCGGTAGTTACTCCTGTAAATTATAGCAATCACGATTTATAGGAGGAGACGACTTACGAGTATATAAACTTTAAGTCTTGCTGGCTAATTGTTTTTTATTTAGGCAATAAGGGTATAATTACCCTAATATCTTTTAGAGTATAGATAAGATATTATTCAACTAAAGCCCAACTCTGATTGCAATTATGTAGTTGTTTCATCTTTCATTTAAAAATATTATTTTAAGGGGACGTGACACACCCAATTTTTTATTTTTTATATTTGGAAAAATTGGAAAATTGAAGGGAAAAACAGTAGATACATTAATCAAACTTTGCATATTTATTAAACACCGTGAAAACAATACAAAAATTTTTTTTTTTCATTTTTTGAATTCGTTTTTTTCTTTGTACATTTTTTTGTAAAAAACCACAAAAATTTACTGCGGGCACGATTGGGAACGAATGGAACGTCTGAAAAAAAAAATATGGGGTTAATTGTTATCAAAATCCCCCCGGATTGAACCTAAATGGAACATTTTTCACAAAAAAATTACAAAATGGCGGCATTTTTTCAAAAATTCACTTTTTTTTGTCCCGGAAAAATGCCGCCATTTTGTAATTTGTTCGTGAAAAATGTTCCATTTAGGTTCAATCCCTGGGGATTTTGATAACAATTCACCCCATATTTTTTTTTTTTTCAGACGTTCCATTCGCTCCCAATCGTGCCCGCAGTCAGTTTTTGTGGTTTTTTTCAAAAAAAATTGTACAAAGAAAAAAACGAATTCAAAAAATTAAAAAATTTTTTTTTTGTATTATTTTAACGCTGTTTAATAAATATGCAAAGTTTGATTAATGTATCTACTGTTTTTCCCTTCAATTTTCCAATTTTTCCAAATATAAAAAATAAAAAAATTGGATGTGTCACGTCCCCTTAAATAACAAAATAATCAAATATAAAAAGTCTGTTCTTTCGTAATAATATAACGTTACTGAAAGGAATTCAAATAAAGTGATAACATTACTGCATTCTCTCTAACCCTTTCGCCTTTATTCGCCTATCACGTTTTCGGAACGCTTGACTTGAGCGCCGTATTTGAAAATTTCAAAAGACACCAGTTGGATAGAAAGATACATTCCAGTCGCAGCAGAATTAAGCAATTGAAATCACGTAAATTACATGAACTTTGAACCCGCCTAACGACGACGATCTGACGACGCTGAGATGTGTATTACACAAAAACACGATGCACAAAACAAAACGCTCTGGGGTCCCAGCTGGTGACTTCCTTTTTTGGGGATTAACCAAAAAGTAACGAAAGTGTGACGCGAAGACAAAGACCGAATGCGGGGCATTTGTAAAGGGTTCCGGAGGGGCTCAATTGCTGTCGGCGCAGTTGATGGATGGGACATGGTTTCAACCGTCACAGAAAAGTGGTATTTTGACAGGATTGTTTCGGTTTTGTAATTTTCTTTTATTTTCTGTTTTTTTTTCTTTTTTTTTTAGTGAAAAGAAAGTGAACAGATTGTGTCAGATACTTAAAAGAGTACATCAAGTGTTGCGCAACTGCTCAATTTTCTTTTGAAAGATAAGTATGCGGAAATTTTAGTTAATAAACGAAATAAAAAAAAAAGTCTTTATTTTCTTCACTTCGTCGTAAGTAGCAGCAATTGCATGCAATTATACAAAAATCAGAGGCAGCCACTCCTGTGCCCGAAAATAATTACAAAATCACCGCACAAAAATTGCTCACAATCATACAATATAATTCTTGCCGCTATAAATAACCTATAAAACCCGTTTTCAAATTGAATTTCCTGATGGTATCGCTTTTCTAACTGACTCACTAGCCGCACAAAAAGAGAGGAGGTCTTAAAGTAGTCTAGGTCGGTTTGCGCCTACTTTTTCCTATTTCCGGATAATCACGGTATTACCGCTCGCCGACATCCGATGACTCCATCGTATAATATAAACCATAGTTGCCAGTTGTTACATACATCTGAATTGGATTCGGATTCGGAGCATACCCCAGCAAACCCACAAAAGGTTCCCTAACCCATCCGAGATTATTAAATAAATCAAAGCACAAGTCGAGTAGAAAACCCGCGGTAAATTGGTGCGATGCTGACGGAATGATAGCATAATGAGTGGTTTGCCAGCTCGCTAAATCACTTAAGATAAATGCAACACAAATAATTCGAGACTCTTGTTGTTTGAGTATCTTTTTCTTTTTCACTTAACATAAAATACATGAGGACAGAAATGAAAAACATAATTTGCATTATGTTTCGGCCGTGTTGTGGCCTCCCATTGGATTTAGCCTAGAAATTATAATTACGGCTGGCGAGGAACAGTTGCTCAAGCATACTTGCGCATACCTTAATTATGATAAAAGGCGAATTGAATCATTTCTTTTCTACAAATGTGTTTTTACAAAAAAAAAAGTGTTTTTCTCTTATCGACGGAGCATGTGAAGAAAGCATGAAAAAAACCACCACAGCTAGACAGCTAGCGCAGTTGTAGTCGATTAAGCCTAGAGAAGTCGATGGCCTTTAATTAGATGCACAATTGCGGCGGAGAGGAGATACTCTTCTGTTGCAAAACATGTAGGAAGGAAGATATTTTATGGTTACCGAGGTGTTAATAGGGTCACATTTGCTCGAAACACGGTTTTCTTATATAATATACAACACACAGCGCCAAGACGAGGAAATATCAATCGTAGAGAAGATTATCTATTTTTGAGGTGGAAAGAGAATTTCGCCAATTAAAGGAGATATTTTACCACTTAAAAATATTGTAGAATATGAATTATGGCATGATCTTAAGTGGCCTAATGAAATGAGGTTTATTTGATAAATCAGTTACTTGGATATGAAAGAATTTATCTTTTTCTGATTTATTTTTCGGCACATGGGGTTTTTTAAGGAAGAACTACACTACAACTACGATACCTAACTAAATTCACGGAAAAGTTATGTTATTGCAGACACATTGAATTAGTGTAATACAAATTTTCATCGAACACTTCTGAACCTCGCCCAACGGAGGAATTGAAATTCCTCGTATGGTTCATCCGAGAAGAGCAATTCGAAGATTTATTTAATCTTAATAAATGTAGCTTTCGGTAAGTGTAGCTGATACAATTATGAAAATGTTCTTGAAAATTTCTTTACGATCGAACTATTACTGATTGAGTTATAAATTGTAACATTTCGAGAAAAACGCAATTGAAAGTTAAACTTTAAATCGACAACAGCGCTACGTGTTACCACTGCAAATGCCACAACTTTATCATTTTAACGAATTTTGACTTACTTTTGAAAATATGTATTTAAAAAAATGGAAACAACCAAAATTCACTCAAACAAATTCCAAAGATCATTCAAACAAGAACTTTTACTTTACTTTTCTGCATTTGAAAGCAGATAAATTTGCGTTTCTTTGCTACATTAAATGAAAGTGAATTTCATGTGCTGATTCCAACACTTTTGCCAAACAAAAAAATTTAACAAAAGCAGTATCGTCTATCGTATGGTAAACTTCCTAAACTATATTAATGCAATAAAACACATAGTAGACAACAACATTTTTCTTAATGAGCAATTTGGATTTCGACAAAATCATTGCACCACACCTCAAGTTTACAGAATTTAGAAACGTATGTCAGGGATTAATTTAGCCATTGGTTTTTCTACACGTTTCGTTTCCTTCGACATAGAAAGAGCCCTGGACTTTGCGTGGCATGACGGGCTTATATATAAACTTCGTCAATCCAACTTAAGCCCGTTTTATCTTTATTAAAATCATTCACAAATTTCTAACCGGTAGATACTTTTATGTATATAAATAGGTTAAAAAATCCTCACTACATGCTATTCCAGTTGGAGTACCTCAAGATTCTTCCTTAGGTCCCTTATTGTACAATGTCTATACCTCTGATTTTGCTCAACTTCGAAACTGCTGCTTCTTTATGTATGTAGACGACACAGGTGTTTTCGCTTCCGGACGTGATTCAACCCAAATTATTAGTGACCTACAGTCTGCATCGGACACAATTTAAAAATATTTCAATAAAATTAAAAATAAATGCAAACAAGACTCAAGTAATTTTCTTCACTCGAAAAAAACAGGACTAGGAACGGATGCCAATACTACTGGCATGACATTCATGATGCCAAGGACATTATAAATTAGAAAAATTAAGATTCGATGCAAGTTTTGTTTAATTTTTATCATGTAACTTTATCTTTATTAAGTAGTTTAATTTTCAAAAAGAGGTTATTAAAATAATAATGTATTTATATGCATAAAAAATATTAAAAGTATTATATGCATATGATAAGTGGCGTAAATAACTTTGAATATGTAAAATCATTTTTAAATACATTTTTTTATAACCTAACCAGCAATATTAACAATTTATGGACATCTCTGATTAGTAAGGAAGATGTATATGAAAATATAATCAAAATAGGTCCTTCAGATTTCGAAGTTATAGTATAAACCGTATGTAAATAGATATGCGTATTTAATTTTATAATATCACAAAACTGCCGTAGAAGTACCTTGAGAATAATTGCCGTCGCAAACAACCTAACAACTAAAGCGACCAGCAATGAGTCATTTAAAATTTTCTGATTAATAAACAATGAGACCCAATTTGGATATCCGGCACGCACCTCTACGAGCGTTCTTGGACTGTCTTAAGACAGTTTTTGGATTATAAACAACACAACAGACACAGCTCATGGCACCTACTTACTTATAAAGCTGTGGTAGAAATCAACAAAGCTAACCTTGACATTGTCAATGGACGTAAACGAAGATATAAAATAAAATAAAATAATCATGCGACAGAATTAGATACCCATGGTGAAGATTGCGCTTCTTTAGCCTTAAAAGAACTATAAAAGATTTCCCACTTTCTGGATTTCTCACGGTATAATGACAAAGGAGATAACTAGAAAATAACGACAATCTAGACTGTGGCGAAAAGCATGAGAGATTCCTCTTCAGATATGCCCGATCGGGACGCGACAGACAGACGGGAAGAACAAAGATTTTTTTTTTTTTTACCCTATTTGGGTTTTATAAGTGAATTTAAAGCCGCAGCACAATTTTTCCAGTCATTGATGCAAATAATTGGGGAAGTAGGCTGATGTTGCTGATGCTGCTGATGATGATGATGCTGGTGGTGCTCATGTTAATGTCGTTTTTCAGCTTCTTTCAGAGTTCTGTAATGTTTTTTTTTTAAGTGCAGGTGGTATCTACGCTTTTGAGAATTTTTTACTTTTTCATTCGTATTAATTGGAATATTTTTTGGATTTTCGCTTATTAGGCTGTGAGCGGTGAGATTGATGATGGAATGATTTTGCGCTTATTCATGCGAAAAACTAATTGGAAATTTAAACTTGTTCTGAAATATGTCTGGCAGAATTCAGAGAAAAAGAGACTGTGAAGAATAAAATTATAAACTTACATTTTTGCCCAATTATCTAATTTTTACCATAAAGTAGTGGAAATGATGAATTAGCTACCAACTTTCACATTCTATTGCATGTAAATACTGGCAGAAGAGATGGTAACAATTGTACAAATCATTTTAAATATACGTTAAACAATCGAAAGCGTTCAAAAATTAACCATTATAGTCTCATTAACACCAACATCAATGGATATTACATTCAAAATATTAATTTGGAATGTAAACACTAATTTTTAATACTTGCAATTAATGTTGAGAGATTTAACATCTTCAAGATTCTTAATTAAGGCCTTTTGTCCAGTTATCTCTGCACTAACTAAGAGTTACAATATTTGTGCTATTCATATATTTTACAATGCGATTTTAGTGTAGGTATCAAATCATGTCGTTGACCTACCTTTCATTCAAATATCGTGGGAGTATAGCAAATATCCGCTTACTGCAAACTAACCTAACGTAACGAAGTATCTATTAATACATCTGGCGACTTTTCATTGCCTATTTTACGAGCAAAAGGTAGTTAGGATTTAAATAATGGGCCACTAAACAATTTCAATTAAGAAGTGACAGTAAAGGGGATTACTGTCGAAGTTAAATACTTCAAATTAGTTCTTAATGTTGACAATAAAATTATGTAGGTAGTTGTTCACAAAAAAGTGATCGTATTTTTTTAGAACAGGGAACGGAGTCTTATAAATAAATACAGTGAGCGAAATTAACTTCTTTTCCTCTCCGGAAATCAAGATAATTAAATCAATGTGATGAAAAGTTCTGAATTTAAAGGAAAAGAGGAATAAAAATAGATGATCAGAGATTTCAAATTTCTTATGAAAATTTTCAGTTCCAACATCATAAATCCAATATTATGACAATTTTTAACTTCCATAAAAATCAGTATAGGGCCAAAATTTGAAAATTCAACACTGGCGAACCAAAACAAAATATTCTACTTCAAGGGATTCTATTAAATTGAATATATACATATATATATTGTATATTATATATGAGTTACTATATGTTACCAAAATTAATAATAAATTCAGACTCATATATTTTTCCTAAATTGTTTTATCAAAATTTAAAAATTCGAGATTTAGGACCCAATGTGATTGATGGCAAACAATTTGTTATTTCAACGAATTTACAAAAATTTCAGTACAACAAGTTTGAATAACTTAAGACATACATGTTCTTGCAGTAACGGTTTTTTTTTTTTTGACTTATGTTAATTTCCATTTGTAGGAATACTTAAAAACTGGTAAAAGGGCAGTAAAAGTTAGCTCAACTTTCGCTTCTAGCTGGAAAGAGCTCCTCAGGTTTAAAATAAGCAGCGAAAAATTCTAAAACATCCGCTGGGACTAATCAATTCCACCAGAAAATTAATTTTAACAAAAACAACACAAATTCCCCTGACCTGTACTTTTACGGCAATTTCTCTTTCAAAGTGACCTCACCCAGCTGCCAACTTAGCGGCGCTGTGGCCAACTGTGCGCCAAGTCACAAATAAAGAAATTACTTTTGTCTTTTGCGAATTTTGTCCCAGTAATTGCAATGAAATCGTGTAAATGGCTTTAAAAAGCTGCACAACACTAAGCTCAGCTTAGATTTTTCTTTCTTTCGTTTTCTTTTTCTCTAACAACAAAACACAAAAGAGAAAATGTAATTGGCGCGAACTGCAGGTGATGCTTTTTTTTATTGTACAACCTGCTGACGGTATGATTTCGTTTTTATTTTCGATTTCATCATAGAAAATACCCATTATTTTTTTCATTTTTTTTTTTGTTAAGCGCGTCAACGGGGCAATTCTTTTGTTTATTGGTGGTTTTATGCGCGATTTTACAGAAGTGAGAATTGAATTTTTACTTAATGTGACCATGATTTCGCTTTTCTTTTGTTGCATTATATGGCCGCTATATTGCCTTTTTAGATGATATTTTCTTTTTATCGAAAATTTTATTTTATTTCACAACAAATTATATTTTACGTATTTAAATTAAAAAGTTCATATACAACGATTGTAACAACTGTTGTTGGTCTTATTTCTAGTGGTTGTATCGTGTATGCGCATGTAAATGACGGTTGTGCTCACTCACGTTGGCAAGATTTTGACCGAAAACGTTGTATTTAATTGTATTGTGCGTTTTTACACGTACAACCTTTGCATGGACTTTATATTATTCTGAAGATTTGTTTCACATCGAAATTAGGAATGTTTTTACTCCAATATATCGATATTTTCGCCCGATATATCCAATGAGTCATTTATACACCCCAAAAATCAAAACAACTTTTCCTATTAACTTTATTATATGCTTGGTTTCTCCTAGATTTTAAAAAATTTCTTCCAGAAACTTAATTCTCCAAAGATTGCTGTCTTAACCGATAAAAAATTAACAAATTTCGAAAAGGAGTGTTAGCTTAATTGGAATATAAGCTTAATTACTTTTAAATGTAAATATTCAAAGTTGAGAAGATTTTTCTTATTCAAACTAGTAGTAGCACCTTCTAAAGTAATTGATTTATATTTGTATTGTACTAAATAAGATTTTTATTACTCGTAGACGTAAGATTCGATTTAAGGTAATAAGATTGAAGGCAACAAGACGATCTTTTAATATTTAGAGGTCATATTTTTCTCTATGTAGGCGATATTGATATTAAATTGGTTTTGCTTTTTTTTTCCCAGAAAATAAATTTTTAATGTTTTAATCATTACATTTGGAAACGATTGTAGCTCACAAAAACTATAATCAAATATTTGGCTGTAAATGTCGAATGTTTCTTAAAAATTCGTAAGAAAAAAATGAAATTTGTAGACAATATTATCGATGTCGAGGTGCTAAACATTATACCTGGAAACAACTTTAGCGCAAAATTTCGATTTCCTGGAAAATATTATTAAACAGAGTTATTCTCTTCTTTTACACAATCTGTTAGTAGTACTAGTAGTATCAACAATACGAGGGTATCGATATTTTTTTTTTTTGACACATCGACCTCCGATATCGATATTTTTTTAAAACCTCGATACTATAAATATCTTATTATTTTTCTCGATATCAACATCTTCGGAGATCGGAAAAGGGAAGAAGGAATATGCAAATCGTACCGTGTAGGTGATTTACACAACTGTTGAATCGATATCGCACCGACACAAGTCGATACAACCGTTGTACAGTTGGCACAACATTTTTATGAAAGACTACAAAAAGTGTTTTGCTGTTGGACCTGCCCATAGACCTTGTTGCCTTCACCTCAAAAGTATAATTACCTCTTTAGCTCCCATCTCACGATAATTAAAATGGAAAGAGCCTGGCAAAAAGCAGGTGGAGGGCGGTTGGGTGACGGTCGACGGCGACCGACACGAATTCAATTGAATGAAATTTGCATTCGCACTAATTGCGTTGCGGTACGGCCGTGTCACAGGCGTCTTGGGTTACGTACTCGCTTTTGGGCTCCTTGTCACTTTCAGCGCGAGTCAACTTCCCTTGGCGGATAATTCAATTACCCTGCTCTATTTGGCCGAGCGGCCGAGTCAAGTTGAGGAAGTCTTAGGAGCGGCCCAACCGACTAAAAAGTCGACCCGACGAGAACGGAGCAACTTCATGGCGATGTCATGCACAGGTGGGGCTCTAATTTGATCAATCAATTAATTGGATAATGTGCCTCGCAGGCGATATAATGAAATTATTGACCAAAATACGCATGACTTTTCAGCTGTAAACGGATGTTGACATGGTGTGAAACAGGCGATGAATGATACCTAATTTAATTTTTTTTTGACAGATTTTATAACCTCTCGACTGAAATCTGACTTCTGGATGTTATTTTGCGAGATAAAAGATTGATCTTTAATAATTAATATACTATGCAAAAAATGCTTTATATTAAATTCTTTTTTTTTTTTTTTCTGTAGTACATAGTGAATTATTGGCATCTGCCTATTGTTTCCTATTTGGTAAAAAAAAAACGTGTTTGATATTTCAAACGATTTCTAATGACAAAACGTCTAGTCTCTTTATCGTTTTACGTATGCATTTGGATTTAGCACGACAGACTACTCCAATTACTCAGTTACTGGCAAATTAGCAACTAGTTCCAACATCTGAATACGAAAACACGGCATTAATTCTATTGATGCTCTAAAATTACCAGAAACACTCCTTTCCACATTTAAGAGTTGGAAATAATTGAAGCTCTCGGTCGCCCTTAACGTGACAGCGGGCGCCGGGCGGGAACAATTTGCGGATCAGCTGCATCCAAATCACTTTATAATTACCGGAAGACCCACCCTGGTAATTGTCAATTAACTGCACAAAAATACGATGCACCATCAGGAATAGAGTTGCATTATATTGCAATTGTGCCTGTGCACCACCCTGGGGCATCTCGTCGTCTTCGTTCGAGAGATCTCGATTTCTGGGTAGCGCGGCTTTAGAGATTTTTGCGCGCACTTGCAGCCACCACCATGCCAACTGATTTTAATTAAATTTTGCAACAGTAGCACATTAGTCAGTCAGTCAGTCAGTTCAGTTAGTTCGTGGCGTCATGGCATGCACATATGTATGTAGTCGATGCCTTGCATTTCAGGCATGTCGACCAGGCTTCAGGTTGGTTGCTTTTCGCCGGCCAGGTTAATGGCACGCTGTAAGCTGCTGCTTGTTACTGATATGGTCGCTGCCATTATCTGAGCCCGCATATCTAACTTTCCTTAAACAGCCAACACTACACTCTACAGGTCTATTAAACTCTGTAATTAGGTGCAATTAAGAAAAAAGGAAATGAAAAACGAAACTGACCGCCTCTTATATGCAACAGGTTAGAGATACCAATGCATGACGTGGGCATAAAACGACTAGAACTCGAGGAGTGGCCTTAACTTTAAAAAGACCCTTGAGAAGCCACCCTGGAATGCAATTCAACTAATATGAAAATAAGCACTTGTAAAATTAAAAATATATGCGCAATAGAGAGACGCGCGGGCAGTCGTCCTCATTAATTAACATGAAAAATGTTGCATAACTCTAATTGTCATTTAATTGCATGCCTCGGCGGTGTGGCGTAACATCACATCACTAATATGAGAGCCCAGAGGAGTCATCAACTTGACGAACTATTCTGGTAGCTCTCGGGCGGGGGTCTTAACAATTTAGACCTCAGTTATGAATGACGAGGGCGGTACTGTTGTGGAATTTTATGCCATATCATTTCATTTGAGTGCTCCAGGGGTATTCTACTTTATACACAACGGTCTGTGAACTCGTATCTTCCTCTAAATAAATGAAAAAAGAAACTACAAAATATAATCACGACACTCGAAAAAGTGCGTGCGAACTTTTATGTACGAGTATATGAATAGTGAAAAGAAGATGACGAGAAAGTGCTAATCACAAATTCGACAATAATAATCAGGCAATCGACTACTTTTTTTTTTTTTTTATAAATTTTTTCTTTCCCTCTAATTAGTCGGGATGAGGTCTAACCGGTTGGAATAGTTACCATCGTCGTTAGAGAAGATTTGAAATTTTAATTAAGGTACCGCCTGGCTGTTGTTGATGGACCTGCACAGCCATAATTATTCCCATCTTGACTTAATTAGACGAAAATTTATGTCGACAAGCAAGATACTTGTAAGCAATTCGGGATATTTCTACTAATATGCTTCTGCGGAAGGGGATTTTTTTATTGCTCTTATGCTGCTGGAGATTGTTAATGTCCATCTTAACGACTAAACGCTTGATGATGCTTAAGACCTTAGGGCAATACGATATTTTATGTTTCTAACATTAGCCGCCATTACGCAAAGCAGCGATGCTTTCAGATGATAGTAAGTTTATGGATGCATCTTGCATAAATTTGTTAAAAAGTGTGAAATATCTGATAAATCCAAAATTATTTAAGAGATATGAAAATGTAATTGTATTGCATTCGGGAAATTTATCTGTTTTTAGACAGACATAAGCCGCCGCGCCTATGTTCTTCACACCTTCACTTTTGAAAGTGATGTCTTATGTTTTAATTATGAAAGATATTATTCTCTTGAGTTTAAAAGTTGAATTTTATTAGATGTTGCTACCAAATAAATTTTTATTAATTTATTCACATGTTGGTATAACCTCTTGGACTTACATTAAATTAGATATCACTTAACAATGAATTTGACAAATTTATAACAGTATTAAGTAAATTTCAATTCATGTACTACATAACAGGGTTTTAAGGAAAATATTCATATTGCAGAAGTTACGGTGACAAAATTATCCGACATGGGATTTCTGAAGAATATCAATTCAGTTATTTTCGAGAAATCGTGATCACTGATCTTAAATATGCTGTTTTAACACTTTAACGGCCGGAGTCACATATACGTGACTTCAGTTTACTGGCAGTTATCGACCGGAGTCACGCATACGTGATTTCAATTTGCTAGCGATTTTTTCCTAAATGATGTATTTGCAAAAAGGGTAGCAACCAGCATGTCAAATAAAGGTATAGACGTTAGCCTTTCTAATAGTACAGTATAAAGGTAAAATGAATTTGCAGAGTGACGCTTACTCAAATTAATTAATGTTTGAATTGAGCTACAAAGAAATACTGTGTGGCGGCAAACACTTTGTGAAAAATGCGGCCGTCAAAGGACCAATCTGGTAAGAACTTTTTAAAATCTAGAAAAGTTACAATATTTATCTTTTAATACTCTTTATAATATAGCCCAAGCGAAAATCATTCTACAGAGCCCTCAAATTTCTCTATATATTATTTTTTAATATTGTATTACTGCTAAAACAAAACATACCAGATCGATTGTTATGGAATTGAATTCTGTAAACTATTTCTACTCACCAAAACTACGGGTAAATATGCATTTATATTCAAAAATTTTATTATAAGCCTATAAATTCTTTACTTTTGATTTATATTATATAACTTTTGTTATTCGATAATACTACATAATACGATTCTGGTTCAATGGTAGAGGAATAAGAGAAAATCTCGAATCGATGAGACTTGGTAATGAAAAAATTCGTAATTAACAATTGGTTTGGTTTTTGGTTAAATCTTTATAGACATCCTCAACATTCGGGTTATTTTGGTAAAAACTATTACCTAATCTCAGTCCTAAATACACTCTTACTTAGATGATTTTTATTGTAAACGAAATTCAAAAATGGCACTAGAAATATGTATGTAGTTAAAATGTTCACTTTACCAATTTTCTTTTTATATCCCTTATTTTAATAACCGTGTAAAAACGAAATCGTATAAAAAAGTGCCGTGAGGATAAGTGTACTAACATACTTTCGAAGATTATAACTCCGTCACTTTTGGTAAGATTAAATTGAAAATTTGAGGTGATATTTCTGATATAAAGGGTTTTCCAATAGGGACTTGACAACTTTGAATTCATTTTGTGAACGCACCCTTTCACTAATCATCGAACTGTCACTGTCAATTTATTCAGTAAACTTAACATTTTCATCATGGTAAAGTACACGAACGAACAACGTCTGCAAATTATAAAAATTTACTACAGAAATTCGGAGTCGGTGACCGCTACTTTAAAAGCGTTAACTCCGATTTTCGGTCGTAATTCTCGCCCTAGTAGACAGGCAGTAACAAGTTTAGAGCAAAAATTTGAGTCTACATATTTGTTGTGTGATGTTGCCGTGCCAGTGAGACAACGGGTTGGTCGAAGTGTCGAAAATATCGCTGCCGTTGAAACGTCCGTAGCAAATGATCCAAATCAGTCAATTCCACGGCGTTCTCAAGAGTTGGGCATCGCCCAGACCACTTTATGGCGAATTTTACGTAAGGATCTTGGTTTACACCCATACAAGATCAAGCTGACTCAAGAATTGAAGCCGATGGACCATTTGAAGCGACGTACGTTCTCCGATTGGGCTCTGGAAAAGATGCGCCAAGATGATCAATTTCATCGCAAAATCATCTTCAGTGACGAAGCTCATTTTTGGCTCAATGGGTTCGTCAATAAGCAAAACATGCGTTATTGGTCGGGTGAAAATCCACATGTGCTTCATAAAACACCACTTCATCCACAAAAAATAACTGTTTGGTGCGGTTTGCATGCCGGCGGCGTCATAGGGCCATATTTTTTCGTCGACGATAATGATCGTCACGTTACTGTGAATGGTAATCGTTATCGCGCCATGATTACCGATTATTTTTGGCCCGAATTGGATGATATGGACTTGGACAACATGTGGTTTCAACAGGACGGTGCCACAAGCCACACAGCACACGTTACAATCGATTTATTGAAGAGTAAGTTTGATGAACGTGTTATCTCACGAAATGGACCAGTCGATTGGCCGCCTCGTTCGTGCGATTTAACGCCTCTAGACTTTTTTCTTTGGGGCTACGTCAAGTCATTGGTCTATGCCAATAAGCCGACGACGTTGGAAGAGCTCAGAGCCAACATTGCACGCGAAATAGCAGCCATTTCGGCCGAAATGTGTGGCCGAGTCATCGAAAATTGGGTCCAACGAATCGACCGCGGTGGCCATATGAACGAAGTCGAGTTCCATTCATAAATGTTTTGATTGTACTTCAACCCGATAATAAAGTTTTTGAAATATCTCAAATGGTTTGCATTTTATTTTGAAAAAAAGTTGTCAAGTCCTTATTGGAAAACCCTTTAGTATGCTTGAATGAATTTAGTTTTTCAAAGAGAATATCAGCTTTGATCTCGGTTCCTCGTCATGTTTCATCTCACGATGAGTTAACTTAATCTCAAGAACCTTATAACATAATTTCTTGTTATCATTCATGAAATTTAGTTACTAGAGATAATTAAAATTGAATCCCTCAGTAAGCCCTTAATCTAGATATTGACAACTACATAAGAATTCCGTTCGACATAGTGCACGTGCAGATTCCACCCTCATAAATTCAAGTTAACTACATCATCATCATTATCATCATCATCATACTTATAATTCTTGTTATTCGAATGTAATTAAAACTTAATCACAACTTTGCCTGCATCGACGCCGTCATCGTCCTCGTCGTCGTCGTCGTCGCAAAAATATTCCCTTGAAGCTGAATTATGCCAGAGAAAATGCCATCGGCCAAAAATCCCGGCACCCCCTCAGCAATCGATATTCAGTGCCACTCAGATACACTCCCGGATTATTAAATCAGACCCTTTTCGTGGCCACCTTCACCGAATTTATCGGGCAAAAATATTCTTCTCCTGTTATCACAGGGTGAAATGACGACGCAAAGTTCGTGATTCACGGAAATAACCGCGGACAAAAAGGAGTTAGCAACTCATTCGACTGTGTCCTGGATTTGTGCAGTGAGCCGCCTCCGTTCGAGGCTGAATGCGAACAATTTTCCAATTCGCTTGATACCGCTGCTGGGGCGTTGTTCGAGCGCGCACAGACAGAGAGAAATCGCAATAAAATTTGAATAAGACTTGCAGAAAATTCGCTGTCGCTACACCTGTTTGATCGATATCGGCCGCCATAAAATAAATAAATAAAAGAAGAAAAAAAAAGAAAAACGCATAAAGGGCGAAGACAGCTCTTCTGATATCGCGCGATATTCCCCGATTCCCCGATTTCCAAGGTGAGCTCAAACGGAGCGTGTAGAGCTATTTGCTGTCGTATTTGAGGTGAAAAGGTTAAATCAATTTTCCGGGGAGGAATTTTATTTTTTTATTACATCCTCACAAAGAGGATGGAGGGCACGTTTTCATTGCTTTATAACTTGTCAAGGAAAATCTTATTTCTCAGAAATTAATATAAATTAGGTATAACATTTTTATTCTTTGAAGGCAGTCAACAAAAAAAAAAAAATTAACCACATCATCCGATTTAAGTCTGATAAAATTTTAGCAAAAAGTGATATGACCTTGTTTATTGACATTTCGAATAATTTTCCAAAATATTTTCTCTTAAGGGTGAAATTTTTGGAAAATCGATTTTTATTTTCATTTTCTTGATAGATAGAATAGTTGATAAGTATAAATTATTCTATTCCTCCATTTCCACATTTTACCACTTTGGAAGTGTCTCTCGCGCAAACTATTCAGTTTAGAAAAAAATGATATTAGAAACCTCAATATCATTTTTGAAGACCTATCCATAGATACCCCACACGTATGGGTTTGATGAAAAAAAAAATTTTGAGTTTCAGTTCTAAGTATGGGGAACCCCCAAAATTTATTGTTTTTTTTCTATTTTTGTGTGAAAATCTTAATGAGGTTCACAAAATACATCTACTTACCAAGTTTCAACAGTATAGTTCTTATAGTTTCGGAAAAAAGTGGCTGTGACATACGGACGGACAGACAGACATGACGAATCCATAAGGGTTCCGTTTTTTGCCATTTGGCTACGGAACCCTAAAAAGTCAATCGAATACGAAATTGTACGTGTCAGTTACCCTTAAAAATCGAAAGGGATTATTCTGCGGAAATTGAATTTAAAAAATAAGCAAAAATTCATATTTTCCTTCTGCTAAGTATCGTATTTAAGTATCTGAAGCTGGCGATCCCTTTTCCTGCGTTCATGTATCTGTGATATCCGAATGAATCGGCACGTGAAATTGAAAATGAAGTGAAACCTGTGCTCCTTCCGTAGATAATTTCCACATAAATTTCCGGCGTCTTAATTGCTTCGATGATAAATTTGGGGTTGTGAACCTTTTTCATTTCGCCATCAATTGCAAGCATCAAACACCATCCATATGCGGTAGAAAGTCAATCAATTTTGTGCTGCGATGTGAAATTTTCCTATTCAATCGAATCGCATATAGGCAAAGTCATATACACATTCATCATCACGAAGGCATTTACTTTATCTACTGCAAATGGTAAAATCTTTTATTAAAAACTCTCGAATCTCCTGATAATGGGAGCCCATCGAATATCCACACCCCGGCCGATTCAATTTGAATTTCCGCACTTTCACAAGACGCACGCCACTGCATTTTAAGATGAATATACTGCCAGTGGTGGCAGTGACGGGAACAGCATCGATTAATGTGTGAATTACAAAGATATTAGGAGATGAATTATCTACTTATTTTGCCAATCAATCAATTAAATTGCATGTTCGGTATATGCAAGCAAATAAACAGGGGACGTCGATATCGCACTGAATCACCGACTACTTCACGTTTTGCATTATTCCTTTTTTTCGTTTTTTGAAAATGTGCGCCCGCGCTACACGCTCATGTTTTTGGGGGGGGGGGGGGGGGGGGGGGGGGGGGGGGGGGGGGGGGCATTTGACACGCAAACTGTGCCACCTTTTGCAGTTCTTTGCTTCTTTTTATTATTATTATTTTGTTTTAAAATCGTGAAAATGAGTTGTAGTATCGCGAGCTTGCTACAACGATGGCCAACGGCAGCCTCCAAATCCAGAGAAAAGAAGTTGCGCGAAAATTGAGCAATAGAAAGCGCTGCCGTTTGTAGCCCATATCAATTTTCATCGACTGTAGTAAATGGCCGGCCACGGCCAACAATAGAAAATCAGTAAAATCAGAAACCAGCGAACACCATTGGAACAGTGTTTTGTCCTTTTGGTGATTTTACCACACCCTCTCAACTACAGTCCGCCACGGCGCGCGCGTATGCAATGCAATCTTGCATGTTGCAGAGTTGCGCTGTTGTCTTCCTCGCCCGCCGCTAATGAGTTTCGCTCCACAATGGACGCGTTTCGAATGCACCGGCGCCAATTATTCCTCATGAAAGTGAAAATAGCTGCAATTTGTGAAATAGCCAAAGGTCAGGTATGGCCGATGGCGGCGCGGCGTGTTATTGTGCCGAGGAAAGCGCACTTACTTTTAATATCTCACGCGGTTCAATTGCAGTGGCGGCGTTTGCCTCGATAATTCGCAATTATTAGCGCAAACAAACAGCAGCGATAGATGGACGATACGAAGGCTCGGGGGAAGGAAAGAACTGACAGACGAACGATTTTGTTGTACTTAAAATAAAAAATAAGATACACGATTATTGTGTAGTTATTGTACAACGAACGAGCGTGATGTTTTGAATAATATTTCCGGAGAATTTTGCTTTTAATGTCTTTAATAGTTGTTAACATTGAAACAGTTTAAACAAATTTGAAATTACATGCCTTGCGGTACTTACTTTATGCGAAAACAACACTTTGAATTTATCAACTTACGTTTTCCTGGAAATAGAAGAAAAAAATTTTGATTAATATCTTTATTACAATATTTTATTAATGCTTTGTCAAATTTTTAATAAAAAATATTCTGTTTTTATGAAATAGTGGACAAGGTCATATAAATACAATACAATAGTACGGATAGCAAAAAAAGTGTTCCATAAGTGTTAAGGCACAGACCTCGAAAACTCTGGCGATCCAGATTTCTCTTTTTAATCAGTTGCTTAAGGGCTCTTAATTTAGAAATATAAAAACAACGATCTTTAGTTAGAAGGGTCTCTGGTATTAGGTCAAACTTTAAACGCGTTTTTCTCGAAATGCTGTTTTACATCCTTAAGGTATGGATAAATTTAACATTTCTATCCAACTTGAATTTTGTCACAATGAGCTAACTTGTTGTTCCTACTTTATAAATAACTACTACTAGAGCGTGTATTTTTATTGAGCCCTTATTCTTAACTCTGATCGAAATCATATTTCTTCCGAATGTAGCCGATCTGTCTGAAACATTTAACAATTTTATAAACGTCAAACTTTCGGCAACAATAATACAGGTGATCATCGTATACAAATTTTATCAATCTTTGTCCAGTTAGTGCATCCTTACTCTCGTTTATGGTAATTGTTAAATATACATAATAATTTTTATAATATATATAAATTTTATACTGCAATCGTTTTTAATAAATATCGAAATTCTCAAACACAAGGTGGCGCAAAAGAAATGAACAAGTTTGAATAGTCTATAATTTCTTTACATTTTTCGCCCCAAATTTCTATAAAGGCTTGGGTAATTTAAAATGGAAAATTACACAACTGAACAGCGAACGAAAATTATTGAACTTTATTTTGAAAATCGACGATCTATTGTTTTGACGCAACGTACGTACTTGTGAATGTATTACGTCAAGAAACATAGACATTAACAACCACAAATACAGCTGAGAAAAATTTAACTACAGTAGAGACTCGATTTATGTAACTAAGAAAAACCAATTGTTACAATTTCCTTATAAATTCTTGTATTAACGTTGTAAAGCTTTATTTATACAAACAAAACTTTTAAATAACGTTACACAAGAAAGAAGTATTATTATATATCCTAATAATCAAAAAATCCATTATGAAAAACGTAGTTATATTTGTTTATTTCTCTTATCCATTGTTTTCATTATTCCTGAAACTTTTAATTTTTGTAAAATTATTAGATGTTCCATAAACATATGTATAAAATTTGTAACTATAGACGGAGTCAATTATCGGTTGTTCAAATTATAGAGAGCTTGATGCCAATTTTCTGAATAGTGCAAAAACTGAGGATTTGTAACTCGCGAGTGTTGCAACTACCGAACCTCTACTGCATAGAAAATTTTATTTTCAAATTTGGAGAATAAGAAATATAGCATTCATCATTTATCATCAACAATTGTGAGTTCAATTAACACGAAATTCTTTAACAACAATTCAGTCGACATTTCAGAGCGAAATCTTATGAAAGAAAATTATTTTATTGTGCTTTGTTAGATGTGGAAACAGCGTTTTTAAATTTGTTTTCTCAAGCAATCATTTCGCTTTTGAAATCTGCTATTTTATAAAAAAAACAATTTTTCTTTTAATCCTTTCATTAAGCACTAGTTATTCATATTCAGAAGATATTGACAAAATGCTGTGTTGATCGCTTGAGCAGTTTTTGAAAAGAATTATTAATATTTTTGAATTAAATTTTCATAAAATGTTATTTTAATAAAATATCCTTTTTGAGTCATCCTAACCCCTTATTTGAAGAAAATATTAATCTACATTTAAATAGTTATCTTATTCAAAAATTTATATCAGAATATTAACTATTTTTTGTTGTTCAAAATAATTTTTAACCTACGATTTTGGTTAATTTTACCAATGTTTTTCTCTCAGTGTGGAGTAGCTATTTATTAAATATTAAACTATTTAAGGAATACAAATATTATAAATATTCCTTACTTCTGTCGAAAAAATATAAGCCATTCTACTAATACTTATACTACGTACAGTCCCAACATAAGATTTCTGTTTTATCTTTTTTGATACACGAAATCATAAAAAGGCAATCTCCCGGCACGGTCCAATGACTTCATATTTGGTGACAAAGTCGTAACGCGCAAAACCAGTTACATTAAAAAGCCCTAAAGTAGTGCAAAAGCATAATTCAGGCCTGGGTCGTATTTCAAAAAGTCGCCTGACATCTTCATCTTCGTAACCTACTTTCGACGGCTCGAAATGGCCTGTCGCGATTGTCGTCGTCAGAGAGCTCCTTGAAGCGGTTAAGCAACACACAAAAAAAAAGCCCGATTCATCTCGTAACGAAGCAAAACAATTGCCCCTTTGCTTCAGAAATAAATCTTCATATTCATACCGTCTTGGACTGTAAGAAACATAAAACGACCCCGCCAAAATCAATTCGTCGTTTATCAAACCCGCAAAGATACAGAGTCCGGCTAGTGGTCCGAACCTTTTGCAGCCTCCTCGCTGGTGGTGGACCCGGCTGCTGTACAGTCCGCGGTTCCGTCAACCGAATGATCGCGAAATGATCTCAATTTGTCTTTTTCGCCGATATCGGTTTGCTCTGTGTGTTGTTCGTCGTTTAATTAATTTTCTCGTCCATGCTCTCTCCGATGGCAGCGGACAGACCATTGTACAAGTCTGCTGCAATTTTGTCTTTTGGTTTAACAAGCGCCAACCCAAAGGGGACACTGGTCACTGTCCGCAATTATTTAGATTTGATTGAGAATCGCTTGTGATAATATCAGCCTCCGTGCTTGTCTGTCTGTCTGTCTCTCTATTTATTTGTACGCTACTCGATTTCTGGTAGTGCCACCTATTTTACGTGTTACATAACCGGAATCGTGTCTTAAATTGCCCCAATCGAACTATAAACAGCAATTTTTAATGCTGAGAAATGTTGTGAAAGGGCTCGAGTGCGTTATTGTTTTTATCTGGGCCAGAGAGGACATTAACGCGCCCGACAAGAGGCATTTAAATACACTAGAACTCCTTAAGAAGTCTTTTGTTTCAGTCCAATGATACTGAGATGACTTGAGCTACTTACGAAAGTCTGCAGAGATCAAACGACTTTAATTCACGACGACGATGGAACCTAAAGTCTGTTTAAGATCTAAAAGGAATCGTAAACTTTACTTTCTTGGATCACATCTGTTGGTTTCCGCTTTACGATTTTTATGCTCATTTCAAAGATGTACTCGATATAGTATGCTAAGATGTTGTCGGAGAACCGAGTCCAGGGGCTCAAGTGGTTTTTCAGAGGATTTCTCCGTCAGCATGAAACATGAAGAAGCCTTATGGGGTGACATAGCGATGAAATTGAACGATTTTTCCAAGAAAGTTGATAAAAATATTGAATGCGTGAGGATTTTATTGCGTTCTAGACTGTGAAAATATGTGAAACCCACAAGAGTGATTTTATTATCCCGAGAAAATTTAATTTGATTTTTATATCGTGACACATTGTTGACATTTTGCAATCATATTGCCATTGATCTTAAGATAGCCGATATGAAATTGGGACAAGAAATATCCCTAATTTCTAAAAACGAATATATGTAGAAAAGAGTTGTGAAAATATTTCTTCTTACTATCGCTTAATATACCGATAAATATCGTATTTAAAACTTAAAATTCATGAAGCCTAACCTTTCTAAATTTCGCAGTTTAAAGACGGAACTATAAAAATGCAAAAGCTGCTAAATAATGTCGATTTTCGCCTGATGAATATCCTCTTCACTTTCCCCCTGCAAATGGCCGTAAAAAGCCATTTATTTTCAAATGGTGTTAAACAGGTCAGTCAGCATTCATAAATTATTTGTAAAACAACCAAAATATCCATTCATAAAACTCCCAAAAGAGCTTCCTACGTGAACGGCGGCTGCACCTATCACAGAAAAACAGAGCGCCAATAAAAAAAAAACCTGCATAATAAAAAAGCCGGCTCTGGGACCGGCTGAAAGCAACCCATCTTTTCAGGTTAGTGTGTTAATTAATGTCTCTAGGGCCAAAGGTTGTGGTCGAGGTTGAGGTTCTTCCCTATAACTTTCGTTTTTTAATTTTCACACTGCGGAAGAATATTAATTACTCTTTCCGGAGAGTTCCGCAGCAAAAAAATAGACCTACATTTTCTTTTTTTTTGCCCTCATATCTGACTGCGGTCAAATATGAAAAATTGTTTTAAACAAAAAAAAAATTCCTGAAATGACATCATCACGTCAAGAAAAGAAAATATTTAATTAAAAACTCAGGTCACATATAATCCCGATGCCTTTGTTGTCGTCTTCGGTCAGCCTTCATCAGTTTTGGCAAGAAAAAGAAAAGCGACAATTCGTCGAAAGTGGTCGAGACAAAAAAAAAAAAAAATTAAATCCGATTTTCACAAGCTGCAAATGCAAAGAGGTCGAATAAATTTCTCCTGAAGGCCAGAGGGCAACTTTTGGGCACGATTCACAAAAGTAACTCCAATTTTTCATCAGAACAACTCCCCCGTACACACGATCAGACGTCCGTGGTGTGGTATTTTTTTCGTGCAATATTTCGCTGAGTGGTCCTTCTCCAATCTTCGCCTTTTGTGCATGCCTTCTTGGATTGTTAGAACATGTAATTCAATTTGATGCGGTGAGATACGTTTTTAATTTTACCCTATGCTGGTACCAGCAGCCGTTCACATATACACACATATGCATGCACGAGAGTGTGTTTTTGGTCTGTCTGTCTGTTGAAAGAAGATGGGCACAGAAAGTGGGTGCACAAAAGATTGACCTTCGAGATTAGGCAACTGAACTAATGAATTCGATGGAGTAATGGATGAATGTGGGAATTGAAATCGAAAGGGTGGACAGCGGACGGGTTTTTTTTAATTCGATTTTCGTGCTGCCAATTGAATTTTTTAGATTTTTTTGCTGCTCTTAATAGGATTGATGTACAGAGCTCAACATTCTTCTAGTTCTATAGACTGTTCTTCGAGGGCCCTCATTAACATTTTATTTATGAATTTCGGGGCAATCAAACAAAGCCCGCATAAAAATTCTAAGGCATTTATTTTAAAGTGGCTTTAAATCTCTAATAATTAGAGGATAATGACCAATTTTGAATGGGAGCTTCTGCCATCCACCAACACTAATGAAATTGCCACCGTGTAGATATTTAGGATTAGATTAGCTGATCACACAATTTTAACTAAAGTCGTTGAATGAGCGAATAAAAGTTTTAAGGTTTCTCAAATTAACCTCTAACCTCTACTCTGAAAAAATGATTGACTGAATTTTGCCAATCATTAAGTCGGTGGTTTCGATCTATATTTGCCATCTATGTAATAAATGTTTTTTCTCCTATAATAAGGTAGATAGGTTCCTAGAAAATTCCGTGTTGTGTGAAACGGTGTTATATGAGACCAACAAGGAAACGTTCTCAGGTGTATCTCACCGATTTTGATGAAGTTGAAATATGTTATAGAGTATCGAACAATAAGAAACACGTATTTTTTTATATGCGGATACGCACATTTAGGGGGCACTTTTATTATTGTTTTTTTTTTTTTTTAAATATAACAATTGGTGTATTTTTCAAAAGTTTGTCCGCCATGTTGGACGCGCTATTTTGAATTTTTTAAATTTAACATCAGATTCGTAATCAGCGACTCCAAAAACCCCTTAATACTAGTTTTCAAGAAAAAAATGATGTCTGAAAGAATATACGTCATTTACGTATTAGTGCTAGGGGTTGTTTACCCCCTTGAGGAGCTTGTTTCTTACGAAAACGCAAAAACAGGTCAACTTTATTTTTCAAAATCGTATGTAAAAAAATATTTTTCAATGATTTTTATCTAAAATTGTTATTTTTGTGAAGCAAAAATATTTTATTAAAAATGGTTTTCTGCAGTAAAAAATTAAGGGTTGCTACCCCCGGGAACCGATTACTTACAAAAGGTTAGTATATTTATTAGACATCATTTTCATTTTGTTTCATTCGAAAAAATTCATTAGATCTTGAAATATTTAGGAAAAACTGTTTTTGGGTGTAAACTTCAGGGGTGGTTTTCACCCTCTAAATGTGCGTATCCGCAGATAAAAAAAAATACGTGTTTCTTATTTTTCGATACTCTATAACATATTTCAATTTCATCAAAATCGGTGAGACACACCTGAGAACGTTTCCTTGTATGTAAGAGCCAGTGCAAAATGGGAGAATGCGTTCCGAAAAATTTTAAATATGTAATTTTTTGAAAAAAATTAATAAGAACATCTCCCTGATAAGCAAAAGTGGTCATATCACATGCAGATAAATTTTCATCTGGAATTCAAAACAATCTTAGCTAACTTTTGTAAAAAATGAATAGCTTAAACGATGCATATGGGTTCCCTTACCTTGTTGAATATAAAGTTATATTTTTATCCTTCCACAACATCTTTACCAAGTTTTTGATTTAAAATGTTTTCCCCTCAGCATCAGCCAACAGAAAACAGCCTTGAATCTAACTATAATTTTGAAACATATCCACATGCGCACTAATTTGCTTATTTTTGCATGTAAATTACCAGCAAATTTTAAAATAGATTTCAATTTCAAATAACTTGAGCAAAAAGTTCACCTTTATTGTCATTATCACGCCGATTGATCACTTCTAAGAGGTAAAAAAAAACCCCATTCTTCAAGATCACTTTTGATTTCCTTTGAAATTTTCTCTTGTTTTCGATCAATACGTTCCCATTCAAAGATTTTAGGATTCCCTCCGGCAAATTAAATGAATTTTTCAGCCCGAATTTATTGCCGCGATCAAACATTTTTTTTTTTTCTTACTTTGTTCATCTGAGTGTATAGTTTTGGGGAGTTTCCTCAATCATTTGCTGAGATTTTGATCTCTTTTGTGTCTTTCAACAGATACAAGCTCTCGAGTCTGGAAAATGAAGCAGTGGTCGTCAGCACGGAGAGGTGGTTTGAATTGCTTAGATCAAACTGGACACATCCAGCCGTAGCGCGCTGTAAAGTTTCACAATTTGATTAAAAGTGCTCTCTCTAGTCTAGGCAATGCTTCGAGAAATTAATTATTTTTTTTCCTCCGCCTCTTGACTGAATTGTAGTGCTCTTGGAAATGTTCAATAGATGAATTGAGATATTGCAGAGATATTGACTAATCAATTTCAGTTGCTGTTGTTGTTTCTTTTCAGTTCGAGTTTGAGTGACGGTCCATGTAAATGAGTGCAACGTGTTGTGAAACAGGGTATTATTAATTTCGAAGCTGTAGTTAATTTAAAGGTATAACACAATTACTCAAGCATTCCTATAATTTCTAAAATAAAAGGATTACTCATGTTGAGAGTTGGTTTATTACTAAGAATCTTGAAACCTAGTGAAATGTTATGCAAAAATATCTATAAAATCATAACATCTAAATCTACTCAATACTTTTTAAGAAAATCGTATACAATCGTAAAGTTTCCCTAAAAAAATAAGCTGAGAGTAAACCTTGCTTCTTAAATAAAATATAAAAATAACTGACATAATAACGATCCATTTAGACATGGACATTTTTGGTAAGGTCAAATGCCCAAATCGATAACTTTATTTTTAATTTTACTTGGTGGTAGCTTCCTACGATTAACTCATAAAAGACCTAAATAGAATATTCGAAATTTTCGATTCTTTTATTATAGTAGACAGTGATTGATACTTGAAATGCAATATGTATATAAAATATCATATTTATGCAGCAAATTAGATATGTACACTCATTTTGGTTAGAGATTATTTTTTCAAAAGTTAAAGTTCTGCTAAAATATTTACAAATTTGAATGGTGACACTACAAGATTTATGATCGTGCTCAAAGAAAAGAAACCTTGTATCAAATTGGAAATAAGTAGTAAATCGCAAATGAAAATTGTCAATTCCCTAAAATTTACGACAACTTTCCTTATATATATGATACAATGAATGACAAAACATTTCTCTTTTCCCATAAATCCTGAAATGAACTTCAATCCATTGATTTACAGTAGAATCCACTTCACGGTTTAATTAAGAATTATATCCCAGAAATTATGGCGTTTGCCCGCACTGAAAAGCGGTCTCTACCGAAGTCAGCCACCCAACATGATTCCAAGTCTGTGGTTGGAACCTCACCCGTGGAAGATTGGGGCCACCGAAGAAAGTAGCCGACTGACAACTGAACGCCCACTTTTACAGAAAACTTCCTGGTCCAAAACATGACCACAATTCACAGGGATCAATATATTTTATAGATTAATTAAACAGAACATTTTACTGAGGTAGACAAATGGTGAATGCTATTAGGATTACGAGACTACAAGGATTGGGATTAGGTATTAAGACTT
This sequence comes from Dysmachus trigonus, assembly GCA_949715965.1. Taxonomy (NCBI): domain Eukaryota; kingdom Metazoa; phylum Arthropoda; class Insecta; order Diptera; family Asilidae; genus Dysmachus; species Dysmachus trigonus. The sequence goes on from OX454320.1 coordinate 90,410,135, forward strand.
TACACAGTAGTGGTCTAGGCAATGTTACTTTATTTCAGGATATTAAAGCAATTAATATTATTCTTGAATTGAGGTTTTTTATATTTTTAACCAGTCATTAGTCCCATAAAACGACAAAGCGACTAATACATTGCACGAGTCTCACAGCAATTTTTTTTAAATACGTTCATTCAGTATTTGAAAATTAAACAAATGACCCAATTTGCGACAACCAAATAAAAATTTGAATTGTCTATGACTCTCATTTTTTTTCATTGTTGATAAAAACTCTATCTACACATAATGTATCAAGATTAATACGATTCCACAAAGCAAATTAAATATCCTACTTAATATTTAATTTGGTTTCAAATATTCCGAGTTGAAATGAACTAGGGCGAGCTGGAGTACAACCAGGGCCGAATCAGGCTACAAATGGGCATACCCAACTAGGGAAAGGCGCAAACGGTCCTGATTGGATCTGAATATGGAATAACTTGGCCCGGATTTAATATCCCTATCCTTTCCCTTAATACGGTATACGCTATTTCGTCTTATGAAATCCTGATATCATCATCTGATTCAAATTGGGAGCTTAATCATGATTAAAAAATAAACATTTTTTTTAAAATTCTTATTAAAATTGTTATTACATTTGTTATTCTTATTAAATTTATAATACATGTTTGAAATGTGAAAAAAATGAAATGAAAGCCGGTTTTGAGACACCCTTAAATATCTTTTAAGATTGGTGGTATAACAAGTGAGTTTCTTAATGTTTAACCTGTATGAATATCAAAATTAGATATATTAAAATATATTTTATCGACTTTAAAAAAGACCACTTTCATATCAATGAGGACCTTTTCAAAAGCTTTTAAGGGGACCTTTACTTTCAAAATCGAAAAAAAAATCAATTTTTGTTTTTTTTTTCATAAAAATGCTTCTTAACATCACACAAAGACTCATAAAAAAAATTCATAAAAGAAAAAAAGTTATACCTATATTTTTAACGCTAACTCTAGGCATTTTATATGCAAAAATTATATAGCAAAAACTTTGAACGCGTTTTTCTCGAAATCACATTTTTGAAAATGGCCGCATCTGTATCTCAAAAACTATTCAACCGATTTTAACAAACCAAACGCCATTCGATTCGTTATCAAATATACTAGTAACTAAACCTTTAAAAATATTATTTTACCCCCCTCCCCCCCCCCCCCTTTTATGCGGAGGGGTAGTTTACCCCTATCTTATAGTCGTTTTTTAACTTTTTTAGAAAAATGTGTATAATATGATATATTTATTAAAAATAAAAGGTTTTTTAGGTTTAGGTACTAGTTTTGTGTCTTATGAAAACAATCCACTAAAGATTTTTACTCTATCTGTTACAGGAAATCCTAGAGAAATGGGGCCGTTTTAAAAGTGCATTTTGGATGACGCCATCTGCGGGCATTAAAATAAACTAAAGTTGCATTTAAAAATTCTTTTTATATTTTTCATAATCTTACCAATAATGTACAAAAGGTTTCAGAATCATAAATATAATAGTCTTTAAAAAAAAAAAAACTATTAAAAAGTGTGTTTTTTCCCGATTTTGAAATAAAGGTCCCCTTAATTTGCTCAGTTGTCTGTCTATTTGCTACAAAACTTGCAAGTCGATTTTGAACCAGAAATCGTAGTCGAAATAGGGTGAAGTTTTGCATAAATAATTTCTCAAAACTTTCGTATTGACCCGAAATTAAAGTGCAATTTATATCAAAATATATGTTTGACGACATATTCATAGTTTGTCCAAAGTATAACATCATTTGTAAAATCACAATGCCTATTTTGATTGCAAACAAGTCGAAATATAATATTTAACTAAAACTCGTCCATTTTTCAATTCAAACACGACCCAATATTTCAACTTGAAATGTTTCTCTTTCGATCTTTAGTTTTAAGTGTAAGGATATAAAAATAATTTAAACAAAATAATTGTGAATTTTTTACGCATCATTACAAAACAGATGCTGAAGTAGAATAAAATATATTTTACAACCTATTACTAATAGAACCCTCAATTAAAACATACCCTTTCTTTTCATATCATTCTTTTAAATAAAAAATCCATACCAATAAATTAGAAAATATGTCAGAGGCTGCATTTTACGTCACTAACAAAATTAATTCGCTAATTACCCCTGAAATTTATGATATTTACAGAATATACAAAAATAAATCTCAGTCACTCGCGCAACAAGTTGTGACATTTTTCCAAAAATACTTACACCAATGAATTCTTCGAAAATTTCACATAATTCGCTCATCTGTTCATTCTCATCAATACCACAGAAGAAGCGGAAATATATTTTCAAAAAAATTTTCCAACAATATCATCTGTTGAATTTACAAATTTTCTCAGTGTCTTAACAACAACAACAACAAAAAAGAAAAGACGGAAAGAAACAGATGATGAAGATTTAAAAAGAAGCTGCCTTCGCTTCGAAGAGGAATTAGATGCCCTCTGGCAGACAATAATTGTTTTAAGCCGCCCAGCATAATCTGCCAGCCAGAAGGTTTTGAAATTTATTATTCTGACGACATAATGATCAACTGGGGGGATGTTTATGTAAATATGCTGCCTGCCAACCGAACTTATAAAATATTACTGAGACTCGTCGCTCCTGTGCTGCTCGGATGGCCTGACTATACAGTCAGTGACTACGTTTTCGGTTTATGTTCTTCAACCGCGCACCAGGTCTGGGGTCTGACAAGCGCGTGGATATAAAATTGAGAAATATACATAATAAAAAGCTCATAGAGCGCTCTGGGACATGACGACGAGGGGCTATTTTTAATTTAAATTAACAAATTATGAGCGAATTTGTTGTGGGAGTGAGTCAAAGGGACGCTTTTAGCTCACAGTCGAGTAATTTGACGAGAGCATGACTAAATTTTTAAAAATGTTCAAGAAAAAAGTTGAATGTACTCCAAAAAAAAAAAAAAAAATCGTTGAATTTCTTTTATCATTAGGTCTGTTTTTAATTAACCCCCAAATCAATTGATAAGAGTGAGTAAACACAGCTCTCGATAAAAATAGGCAGAAATTCGATTTTCTCCGGAAAATTTTCCACCTTCCTATGAGTAAACAAATTGCCTCAAAACCCCGGAGGTAAACAGCTTCCACACGGAGAAAAGGTGCCGCCTACTGCAGTCGTATGGGTCAAAATCTGGATCGATATCGTCTGTACAAAGCAAATAAAATGAAAAAAATAAAAATAAACCTGTCAATGGCTCCTCTGCCCACACACAAGGTGTTTGATATCAATAAATATCGTTTTCGATAGTCTGATAGTCAGCCCGACTGACTAACCGGTCTGATAGTATCACGGCGCGTTCCCCAATTCGATAATCCGCCAGATTATGGGGGAAGGTGTATAAATTGTAGCAAATCGGTTGCGACATAGTAAAAAAAAAAAGTTTAATATGGTTAAGTATTAGAAACTCTCTGCTTTGAACGTGTTCGGATGAAGAAGCATTTTCACGTACTGGCGCGAATAATTAGATTCGCCATCACAGCACCGTCATATCAACCTGATTACGATTGGAGGTAGCTGTGTTTACGAGTGCGATTGAGGTCTTCTTGCTTTTATATTCGAAATCAAAATATTTTCACGTAAGGTGAACGTCCATGACGCGATGGTGACGACTTCTCAAGTAGCTCTTTTAGGGGGCCTCAGGGATTTTTCTTTAATATTTTTATGAATGTTGTTATGAATGAGCTACTATTTTAAGACCCTAGCTGTGCATGAATCACTTTGGGGATTCACTCCAACATATTTTGTACACATTGCATATTGGGTTTTATGTAATTTTTTTTTTTATTAAAGCTCATTAGAGAGATTAGTCACGCCATGCAACGACCGCATAAGATAAAATTGTGATGGACATTTGTGTAGATCGTAGTCGTCGGGTGACATCACATTCACATAATTACTACAGCAAGTTCGTACGTTTAGCGTTTTATAGGTGGAACGAAAATTATTCCACTATTTTGAAATTTTTACTAAATTAATTGGTCCCAGTCAGGCGCAATTAGTGTATGCATTCATGTTGGGTAGTTTGAAATGGGGTTCTTTTTTGCCTTCACTGTTCAAGGTTTAAACGAGAACCTTTTAAAAATAAACAGGAAGTTAGATCTAGGTGATTTACGACCGTTGATCATTTCAACTATTTTACGCTAGACTTGGCAATTTTGGCAAAGGACTTGGTGAGAAAGAGAAAACGTTGTCTGATCGAGAATACCTACTGAGTTAAAATGCTTGAAATTCGCGAATCTTCTAAGTAGGTAAAAGTTCAAAAGTCAAAACGAGAAGAAGAGGGTTATTTTTTTTTTAATTTTAAGATTAAATGTAAAGGTTAATTGTAACTAATGCAAAATAATTTCTTTATTAAAATACTTTTAATATTCAATATTTTATGAATTATATTCGTACCACCTTTTCTTTTATCAAAATTATCATATTACCATAAAACAAAAGTTTAGTGTATGTCAAAATCTTTGTTTGACGGAATATTCGAGCGGAGTTTCTTACGATGTTCAATGATGATGAGATATTTCTTAAATTGAGTATGCACAAAATTCTATACACACAACTTTTAAAATATTAATTGAATTTCATAGCTAAAAGAAAGTCGTGTTAGTTACACTATTTATAACTCAAGAACGGCTGAACCGATTTGGCTGAAAATTGGTGGGGAGGTAGCTTAGAACCAGGAAACGGCTATAGGATACTTTGTAGGGTTTCAAAATGGCGGATCCAAGATGGCGGCTGAAAATTTTAAATTTGAAGCGATTTTCATGAAAAAATTGGTATATAGGGGTTTTGCGAGATGGGGATTTCAAATCCGCTGTCCAAATTTAGAAATTCAAGATGGCGGATCCAATATGGCGACCAAGATTTCCTGATTTCAACGGATTTTAATGAAAATTAGTACAATGAATGTTTTGAGGTCACTGATTTTGAATATTATCAAAATTTAGAAATCTAAGATGGCGGATCCAAAACGGCGACCATATTTCTCGATTTCAAGGGATTTTAATGAAAATTGGTATAATGATTATTCTGAGGCCACTAATTTTGAATATTAGCAAAATTTCCAAATCCAACATGGCGACCAAAATTTCTCGATTTCAACGGATTGTAATAGAAATTAGTACAGTGATTATTCTGAGACCACTAATTTTGTATATTATTAAAATTTCTAAATGCAAGATGGCGGACCCAAGATGGCGTCCAGAATGTCTCGATTTCGACGGATTTTAATGAAAATTGGTACAATGATTATTCTGAGGCAACTAATTTCGAATATTAGCCAAATTTCCAAACTCAAGATGGCGGATCAAATATGGCGACCAACATTTCTCGATTTCAACGGATTTGAATGAAAATTGGTACAATGATTATTTTAAGGCCACTAATTTTGAATATTATTAGGATTTGGAATTTCAAGATAGCGGATCCATAAGGGGGTTTTCGGGTTGAAACAATTTCTAGGATATAATAAACTAGAACATTTGAGAAGTGTTTAATTAGTAAGTATTTACCCAACGCCGGGTGAAACCGGGTAACCCAGCTAGTTCTTAATAATCTAGACTTTTCCAACGCTTTTATGTAAAACAAGCAAGAAATTGGATTTAAAATACAACGAATTCCTGCTTTCTAATCTTCTAATACTACGTAGTTCTCATAACATATTATTAAAGGCATTCATTTATACCATAAATTAGTGCTTAAAATTATTATATTACTGATTTAAAACCCAAATGCATTATATCCACTCCAATTATTTATTTATTTATTTATTTATTTATTTATTTCAGTGTCACGCAAATCTTAAATGTTAAAATTATATCATTATTGAACTTGCCTTAAGGGGTTAGGTGGGTTTCAGCGGTTCAAAAAAAGGATATTTTTACAATTTTTTTTTTAATATATAGAATCATATAAATTATTTAATAAATTCAGCATATCAAAGATACATGTTTAAACAGTATTTTGTGAAATTTTTATTTAAAAATTCTGAAAACTCAGCCGTTGGTACCTCATCTCCCTTGACGTTTAAAAAAAAAATGCTTTTGCCGTGGACAGCATAACTCATTATTGGTTCATCTAAAATCAAAAAACCAAAATTATTTCGTTAGTACATGGATAAATCTCGTTAATGAACGAAGCAAAAAAAAAAAAAAAAAAAATTGGAATTTTTGACAGACTTTGAACAAAAAAACACATTTTTTGGTCAAATTTTCGCCATGTATTGGCTCGAAAAAATTAGTTATAATAAAAAAAAAAAAATCCTTCGTTCATTAACTAGATAAGGTTATTTCAAAGATGTGTGCAAAATTTGAACAAAATCGCTTCATAACTTTTCGAGAAATCATGTCCACCGACTTAAAAAATTGAGTTTTGAGATAAACGCGTTTAAAGTTTAAAGCGCTGCACTGACGTGGCCTGATGGGCGGAACTTCCGAAGGGTGTATCTCTTAGAATTTTACTCGGATCGATTTGAAATTTTAGGAGAATATTTTAAACATATTGTATTATGTAATAAGACAAAAAAAAAATCGATTTTTTGAAATTCTCAAACCCACCTAACCCCTTAAAATACAGAAATTAAGTGAAGAAATTAGTAATCATTTGTGTAAACGAGAGGTATATTTAAATATGTCTTGCTGCTGTTATCAGTTTGGTGTTTTTCATAAATAATGCTGCAATCCTATGAGAAGTCTAAATGAAAAAAATTGTAAAATGCGATGTAATTCAACCCAAAAACAAATTCTAGTTGAAAGTGAAAAAGGCGACATAACTGAATTGTAAGTTTATTACGTCATGTAAATAAGTGAATTACAAAATTATATTTTTTTCTGAACAATTTTCTTTTTCGTGTCAGTTTTTATTTCCGTCTTATGTAAAGATGGCGTCACAGATGTTGCGAAGGAGGAATGTAAAGCAATTTTACTGGAAGAATTTAAGTATTTACTTTAATACTTTGCAATAATAATAATAAAAAAATAAAATTTTCTACAATATAAATGACAGCTTTTAAATTAGTAGGAAGGGTTTAAATGAGCCGATGAGGATCAGAGTGAACCATTTATATAATAGCAAAATATTTTCATCTTAACCTTTAACTCAATAAAATCACACATTGTAAAAATTGAAAAATTCACTTTTAGTTGCTCAGAAAATTCAACGAAACTAACCAAACAAAAAACGTGCTGGTGTGAAATTTTACACAGATATGAGTGACAGTGCTGCCAACCTAAAGACAAGAATATTTGGTCGAATCGATGTACCCGCGCAATTTAAATTCAAAATTGGATTTACTTTTTGATCACAGTAGTAGTTCATTCTGTTTTCACCGTCACATATGCAATCGAAAAATCCTGATCGATTTAATAATATAATTATGTTATAAGATAAGTAATTATCCTTTCGAACATATAAGATCCATTGTTGAGAATTTGTTGTTGAGAGATTGTTCAAAATTAAGGTACAAGGGTGAAAAAACCCTTTTAAAACTATAATTACAGTTTTTTTTTTGTCTATGTTGTGAGTCTTTTTACACTTCCGGAAAAAATCACCGCGACTGCTGATATTTTCCATTTTCAGGGGCAAAATATAAGCAAAATAGCGAACACTTTAAAAGTAGTAAGGTCTCAAAAGAACTCATAAACATGTCGAATGAATCAGCAACGGCCACAGTATAGTTCAGTGAGAACGGCTTAGCACCAGTACCGAGGGCGACCCTGGCTTTTTCTCCGTACCCTTTGTTTCGTTTAATTTTTCTTCTCTTTTCCCTCAATCTTAATCTTTTCCTTAAGTTGCTGACTGTATATACCCGACTAGAATTTATAGGGGGCATGCCTCATGAAGCGTGTGGGCCTCATGTGGCAAGTGAGGGGTATGCCGATAGAGGGATTTCCCCGTAGATTCCTCATGAGGTCCTCATGTGGCAAGTGAGGGGCATGCCGATAGAGGGATTTCCCCGTAAATTCCTCATGAGGAGCTCACAAAATAAAATCAGCGATACTGAAGTGAGGTTTACCTTATGAGTACCTCACAAGGGTCTTATGAGGCAAACCTTACAATGAAATAGGCAATCCCACCTTTTGCTTTACAGGGGTTCGATTAGGCAAACATCACATATACACCTAGGCATACTTGACGTTATCTGCTAGTGGGTTATATTTGCAAATTATCAGCTGGGCTCGATTAAAGCACAAATCCCAGTATTATTAATAGCTGTCTTATCGGGTTTTCCTTACAAAAACTTCGTATTTTATAATCTATTGCATGAAGTATCATCTTCTTGAGAATCCCTCGACGAATCCCCCTACGAGCTGACAGCTCATCGCCATATTGCGGCACTCGTTCTTTTTTGGATTCTACCCGCAGGACGGACAACATCAGGGCGCACTCGCCTCGGACTGAGTTTAAGTTTATTATAATAATTTATACTAATAAAGAAGTATTTCCACATGTATATAAGTATAAGGAGTTAGGATTACATTATTAAGTATTACAAAGAGAGCCTGAATGAGGCAAGGCGTTATTTGCCCTACGGCAGCCTCATAGGACCCACACGAAGCAGTATGGCTAGCCTCATAGGGACCCTAGCTGTACCCCACCAAAATTTTAGTCGGGTTTTGCCTCACGAGGCCCACATGAGGCAGTCATAATGATGCGCGAATGAGGCAAGGCGTTATTTGCCCTTCGTGCGCCTTATAGGGCAGCCTCATGGGACCCACATGAGGCAGTGTGGCTAGCCTCATAGGGGCCCTAGCTGTACCCCACCAAAATTCTAGTCGGGTAGCTGTGCGGTGCTGCCACAGTTACTGTGGCCCACTTTATTTCACTTTCACTCGGTCGCTATACCTCCGTCACACACCAGATATACATAGCGTTGTCAAGCGTCACCATTGCGATTACCGATTAATCTTGACCGTTATCTTTCTGTAACAATTTTCCATCTTTAATTCCAAGCCCATTGAACGGACTAGTTTTTTACCTCTTTAGTTCTAAAAGACGGCATCTGCTATCTAGCGTCTTGGGAACTACTTTTTTATTATAACATATCAGAACATATAAATTGCATGTGTGACGTAACCAACATTTTCTAAGTGAAGTAATTGTGGAAATAAGACATGATGTAATTCTTGAGTCGTGATCATAAAGGAAAATTTCTGGGAAAAAAAAAAAGAAAAAATACATAATCCCGGACACATGGATTGCCTTATTCATAGCAAGTGGACCAACCACTGTGATGCTTCAAGGCTCCCTTCAAAACTTTTTATACCTCGGCTCATAAACATAAAACTTGCCAACAACTACAAGAAAAAAGAAGAAGACGAAAGATTCAATGAATCTGCACTGCGAGACTTCCTCTGCTCTTTAGTGGCGGCGTCTCTATAATGAAGACCACTTAAAGTGTTTATCACTTCTTTTTTGATTATAATAAAATCGCTTGTCCTCCGCGATCTCGATCCGTCATCTCTCATTCGCTGAGTCACAGTTATCCAGGGAGCTTAGGTAGTTACTTACCTCCGCGCGATCACCTTCTTTTTTATAATCTTTTACCTTACGATCGTTCTTCTTATGTTATACCTCTCCGCCGATTCGAGCGCGGAGTGAGTGTGGTCGAGGCTGCGCGCTACGATGCTTCTTTTTTTCTGAAACATTTTGAGGAAATAAAGTGAAGACTGGTTTTTGAGATATTTTTCAAGATATACAATGCGTGTTTGTATATTCTTTTGCCTTTTAACGGTTACTTTTAAGTGATGCTGATTTAATAAGCCTTTTGGGGGCTGGTTAGCATTCGCTTATGCCGTTCGTGGTTTTTATTGGGCTTAGAGCGAGAAATCTTCAAAAGTCCAGCCAAAAGGAAAAAGTCTTGTATATCGGGTTAACGTAACAATGGCGTGTTGCAAATTTCTCGCAAAAATGGGTAAATAACTGCACAGAGGTTATTGAATGATGGGAAAATGGTTTCTTCTCATTTTTCTTTGGGTAAAAGGGTGGGCCGTAATTCGTAAAATTACACCACAAGTCATTTTAAATACCTTAGAAGTAAAAAAAAAAAACAACAAAAAAAACCGCTAATGTAAAACTCCTCCGTAACTGGTGAAAGAGAAATAGTTAAACAAGAAAACGATTTCGTTGAAACGCAACGCTTTATGTATTCGTTAACATAAAGGGTGTTTGTTTAGCTTAGATACAACTTCCTTCGTACCGTCAATACGAGTTGTCATTCTGACAGCTTTATGTGATATTTATATTCACTATATTCTGGCGAGTAATCATGAATAGATTCACGCTTGAAGAACGGTTAAGAATTATCCAAATTAACTTTTGAATATAGATCGGTTCGCGAGACTTACAGACGACTTCGGGATTTTTATGATGCACATAATCGTCGCTCATGGCTAAAATGGATTTTATTATTAAGCTAAATTCTTGCTTCTGGAATGATACCAATCAAAAAAATACTCTAAAGACCCCATTATATCAAAAAAAAAAGTTCACCGATTGGTACGATTTACATGCTGGTGGTATTATTGGTACTTTAGTGAGGCAGGGGCTCGTGTTACAGTCAAGGGAGATCATTAACGGACCATGAACAATGAATATTTCTTGGAAAATATGGATGACATTGATTTTGGCGAGATCATCTTCAACAGGATGGCGCTTCGTGCCATACAGCGACACAAACCATCGATTTATTAAAAACACGATTTGGCGATAAAACTCTGTAATTTTTGTAAATTTATATAGAGCTAAAGAAACTCAATAAATTGTTTTTTATCTTATATCATATCAAAATCCAGACCTCAATAAAAAAAATACATAAGAACATCAACTTAAAACTAGCTGCGTTTTTTTGTCTATCCAGATCAAAAGGAAATTATCCCTTAAGTTGAAATTTATCACAAATAAACACATTATACCTTTGATACACATGTGGTATCGATATTACAATATTCCAAATACTACATTTAGACCATATGTCTGTCACTTAATACTACCAATAGACTAAGCAAATAATCTAATATATGAGTACTATTGACATTTGCGAAATTTTGGTGGCATAAACATATTATACATAATTTTTACTGTGAACAGCACCTCTGACAGTAAATTTGCTCTAAAAAACAAGCGTAATTGCAATCGACTCTTGTTAGTTTTGAGCATTTTACTGAACAAAATGGACTGCGAAGACGCAAAGGAAAAAAAAAAACGTACAAAAAAATATACTACCAGCAAAAAACTTACTAAAAATTTACTCACTTCACTAATTGTTTGCATAGCAAAACACACATTTCTTGAACATCGTCGGCCGAACTGCAATGTTTAATGTTTTTCATCATCAATTCAAATCCGTTCGAAACATAAAATATTCAAAAGCAAGCTGACACTATCAAAGCACTTGACACTATCTAAAATTGTTTCATGTTCAGTTCAAGATCCGTAGTAGTATATTTCGTAAAATTTCCCAAATGTATTGAACATTTTTCTTTGAGTTTTTGTCCCAATATTTTCGAAAAATAAGGGTTAGGAAAAACGATTTGAAAATGGTTCTAAATAAAATCACCATAGTGTTTGGCCTAAACTTTGAGGTACTATACTAACGATACCTCATTTATTGAAATCAGTCAAATTCTTCGAACTTTAGGTAGATACAAACAAGCATAGAAACCTAATTAAGACATAATACGCATCTGTACCGCTTTTGGCAAGGTAGATATAAGGTGTCAATTAAGAATAAGAGCACTCTGATGTTCTGTGCGATTCGTAACCATCGGTATCATGCAATACAAATGACAAATGGTGTAGAAACAAAAAAGAAGTATTTAGTTCAACATCTGGTTGCCTCAGGGGACTTGTAAAATAAAATACCAAAAGGACTGATGAAAAAAACAAATGACAAAAAAAAAAAACGCGACCAACCACAATTATCACCTTGTTGCAATTAAACAAATTGACGCAGGCGGCGAAAAAAAGTCAACGAAGACAGACGGCGTCCATCAGATGGTAAAAAGGTTTTTTGTTCTATTCTAGCTCTTGTCTTGAGCTAATCCCCATCTAGTTATTTATCTATCGCCGCCTCTGCGGCGAGGTTTAGGAATTTCCTTCTAACTGTTAACACCGTCTTGGCAGTGTTTCACACGAAAGAAGCCGCGAAAAAATAAGAGGCAACAAAAATGTTGAATGCAAGCGAGTGCACGGTCATCGTCGCCTCACACCGCTGCTTCTTCTGGGATGAATTGCTGGATCTTAATTAACCTTTTTTGCTCCTCTGTCGTACAAAAGTGATGAGAAGTTATTAAGACAGAGATTTAACAAATTTAAACATGCTTGTATTGAGCTCAACTTAAATATTGAACCCGTTTAAATATTGATTGTATGAACTAAACTCAAATCCTGAACGGAGTCAGATTTTTGGGTTAACAGACTATTTTCCTGTCTCAGATAGTTTTCGAGAAAAATCGGGTCAAATAGTGATAAAAATCATACTTTGGGCACTTTTAGGAATTTAATAACAGAGTAAGGGGATATTGTGGAATCTAGAGACATAACTCATGAAAGATCTTTTTTTTCTAAATTACAAATAACTGATATTACATGTGTGGGCTCGCAGCATAACCGGAGTCCGAAGGTTCATTTTAGTATTTTTCGAAAAATCACTTCAAGAGTTTCATATCCGTTTTACAAAAGGAAAAAATTCAAATATTCTTACTAAACTTTGTTTTATAAATTTTATATACGACATTTTTATATAATTAACTATTGTAATATCACGTTGTTTCACTTTACAATAGACGTACACATGCAAAATAAACAAAATCGCAAGAACCCGGCCAGAAATGAACTAGTACAAACTGGAGTACAGTCAGGGCCGGATCAGGCTGCAAATACCTTATTAGGGAAAATCGCATTTGCTTCTGATTGGGTCTGGATTTGGTATAACCTATTAGGAAGTTCCTGATCAAACCCAGATTTAATATCCTTTTCCCTTCTCTTAATACGGATACCCTATTTTATCTAATCAGACCCTGATACGATCATCTGATTCTAACTCTTTCTTTGTCTTTTCCGCCGTAATCTCCTGATTTCGGTCCTTTTAGGGTCAATTCTAATTTATCTTATTGTAGTGGAGGATCTTTTCAGGAAATACAGGAAAGTTATGCAGGAAAGCTACAGATGTAGCTATAAGCAAGGATTCAATCTTTTATTTGAGTTATTTCAAGCTCCTACAATATCCCATAACTCTTTAAGGTTTTCCACATTTTATCTCTACTTTTCTCCCAAAGGCAATATGATGAAACATTTTCGTTTTTGGGTTCGCAATCTACAGAAAACATCTTATCAGTTTTCCGGAAATAAATTTTCGTAGAGCAGTAAAGTCAAGCTTCATTAGGCTGCTAAATCCCATCCAGTGGAATTTACACTACTCAAAATTATGCAACGATTTGAGTTTACACTACTACAGAACAAAACTCAAACGAGCTCAATTCTTGATTTAAGCAGTGAACTGATTGCAATATCCATCCACTTTTTTAAAATCCTGCCCGGAAGGTTAAAGAATTAAAGCTGACTAAAACGGATGAACCGCGTTGAGGTCATAAACTCTATAAGCAAAATGTTTTGATTGTTAAGAAAATCTCATCCGTTGAATTCTTATCAATTTCATCGACAAAACTCTCCGACAAAGACTTATAATAGATCGACTGATGCCCCACAGCCGCAAAAGGGTAAATAAATATGACTCGGAGCAGATTAGACAACTGACTAAACACGATCCTTATCGGCTTGAACAAATGTATTATATACGAAAAACATACAGCACTCCACTCCGAGCTTGTTAATAAACTTGAAATCTTATCGGGGCGGCAATCGCGGTGATAGTCGTCCCCGTCTGGCGCGGCTCATCCGAAAATATGCAACCGAAAGTACTTTTTTACACTACTCGCCGAGCTGTTGGCAGAAATTAATTTCGTGTCCCGCCGCCTGGCTCTCATTGTAATTAAGAACTTTTTCAAGCTACATCTGATCTCATTCCAAACGAGACACGCATAAAAAACGCAAACAAAAATTGGCCCCAATTGGGTTATCAAGTTGACTGAATAACGACCGCTTTGTCAGCTTACCCGAGCCGAGCCTAAAGGCCTCCTCAGCCTCTATATTATATGCTTTTGATATGATGCTACTCATGGAGGAGTCGCCGTGACGGCATTTTGCTCACCCTGTGCCTTGTCGAGGAATTTGTTTGCGGCTAGGCGATGAAATCTAAAAGTTTTTGCAAACGTTACAGAGAAGACAAACATGTTATTTACCCCAAATATTTACACAAAACCCATCAAGTCCGGAAACTTTTTGATATCACTGACTGGGATGAATGTCTAAATATCAAGTTAGACAACAAATTCAATTTGAACTTCAGTGCCACTGCTTTTTCATCATTTTTGGGGTGCCGTAAAGATGTTAACAAGAAATGGAACCCTTATGATGAAACTTCTCGTACTAGTCCAGGCAAATTCGATTAAATTTGAATGGTTTGTAGAATTTAAGGCCAGCAGCAATTTCTCTTTCAACCAAATGAGGATATCATGCTTACGTTACAAGAAAATTCATTTGGACTGCGATGTGAGGAATATGCAAAATTGGCTATTTAATCTTTTGTTAACCATTGTAAATCTAACTATCTACTTTAAGACTATACTAGTTTATCATCGAACTAACAAGACTGATTTTGAGGTAGCGTCTTGATTGATATTCCCCAAATTACCTGATTAACCCATTAACGCCGTGATGATCAGAATTTTTACTAACTTTTCAACGTGTTTATTTATTATGTTATCGGACCAAAAAAATAATGCAATACCTCCATTCCTACGCGAAATTTGATGCTCTTTCAGAATCTGAGCTCAAAATTTCGATTAGACACCGAGAAAAAAAATATGGTCGATTGAAACGTCAAAAACGTAAAAATTTTCGAAAAAAAATTGTTTTCGCATTTTTTTTCACAATGATACCGCCATGATATCAACTTTTTACTATGATCAGAGGTGATCATGGCACTCGAACATTAAGAGGAATTTTTTACAGAAAATTTCATCGACGCGTTTTTTCAAAATGGCGGCGAAAATTAAAAAATTTTATAAAAATCTTAATCTATCGTTTTCTTAAAAACTATAAACTTTAGAAAAAAATTTCTAAGAACAAAAATGTTTTAAAATTAGTCAAAGAACACTTTCGTTCAGATCTCGAGAGACGCCACACATTTATTTTATTTATTTAAACCTATAGACTTTACAAAAAAATTTTTAAGAACAAAAAAGTCAAGGAACAGTCTCAAATTTTTTCAAAAATTTTTCAGGTATTTTTGAAAAATTGGATTTTTTGAAATTTTCGAAAATCAAAAATTGTCTCCAAAAATTCTGGAAAAATTTGAGAGTGTTCTTTGACTAATTTTAAGACATTTTTGTTATTAGAAATTTTTTTCTAAAGTTTATAGTTTTTAAGAAAATGATAGATTAAGATTTTTATAAAATTTTTCATTTTCGCCGCCATTTTGAAAAAACGCGTCGATGAAATTTTCTGAAAAAAATTCCTCTTACTGTTCGAGTGCCGTGATCAAAATGCGAAAACAATTTTTTTCGAAAATTTTCACGTTTTTCACGTTTCAATCGACCGTATTTTTTTTTTCTCGGTGTCTAATCGAAATTCTGAGCTCAGATTCTGAAAGAGCATCAAATTTCGCGTAGGAATGGAGGTATTGCATTATTTTTTTGGTCCGATAACATAATAAATAAACACGTTGAAAAGTTAGTAAAAATTCTGATCACCACGGCGTTAATGGGTTAAAGGTCATTTACAAACATAATTAAGATTTGTTGTAAACAATTGCGTTTCCCTGAAAATGAAATAGTGCAATGGAAAGTTAAAAAATGTGCTTTATGTAACTGCTGATAAAATGCAATATACTAATATATATAATTTTGATCCGAATAAGAAACAAATACAGCTATTTAATTTCGTGAGGAGACCTGAAACTCAATTTAAGCTTTTATTTGAACGTCGAGTATTTAATTACGTATTCTATATTTTTATTTGAAGTTGATTAACGCGCGCCTTGTTTACTAGCTGTATGCAAACATTGCATGACAATATAAAGCTGATATACATATTTTGAAAGAAATTGCAAATTTGTGTAAATGTTATAGAATTACGATCTGGGTTAATAAGGTAACTATTTAAACAAAGTGTTTAAGTGTAGCTCAGCCGAGAACTTTCTAAAACAAGAATTAAAAAAAAATCCAACACGCAATAAATTTATTTTCACTCTCTTTGTCTCTTGGCTAATTTCCCAGTCCATTTAATAGAGGAAATGTGAGGTTGAAAATTAATTCAGTTGTCTAGTCAACTTCCTCTTTCATTGCAAAGTGTCTCCGCGTCGCACCGTCGACCTGCAGGTGAAACATCGATCGATTGGAAGAAATCTGCCCATAAATGGTGGGACATTTAAACGACTCAATTCAGCCACAATTGGACATTTTAAACATGCGGCGGCGGTCCAATCACAAAATTTATTAAAATTACCCAACATCCATGTGCGGTGCTAATGACTCAATGTTTCGTCCATACAAGGAGCGCTGGGAGACCCATTTGAAATTCAATAAAAATTTAACGTCGCGGCACACTCCCATCGATTCTTTCCAATTAGCCAGCGGAGAGTTTGCGCATGTCGACATGGCTACTTGCTGCCACAAAGTCAAATTGATCTTAAAGACGAAGAAGACGATGAAGAGACCCTGCGAAAAGGATTTCAAGTTTATTATGGCTAACTCGAGGGGTCCGAAGGTCGTTTTTCCTGAGTAAATTAAAATAAGATCTGCACAAAATTCGAAAATGTTTGTTACTGGGTCATTGTGATAATGGCGAATATTTTGAAAAATGTATATGAAAATTTGAGGTGATTTCACATGTCCAATTACTCCATTATTAATACTATTGAAAGTTGGTTTTAAGAGTTCAGATATACACATAGAGGGACAGATCGGGTAGTAAATAAAGGTGAAACAATATAAATAAAATAATAAATTTATAGTTCCTCTTCAATAAGTAGCTCTACCAAAATTCATTTGACACGGTTTGAACTCTAAGAAATACATTAAAATGTATTTTAATTATATGGGTACATAAATTATTTGTTTATTTACGTGTTTTGTTTTATATATGTTTATACCTTTAATGAAAAATGTTGAAAAAAATATATATTGGTTTTAAAGTGTTTTCGGAACGCATCCCCCCATTTTGTACTAGCTCCTGGTCTCACATAACACGGTTTTCACAATACGGCACTTTCTAGGAACCTATCTATTGTGTTATAGGAGGGATACCTGTATTTATCATTTTGACTTCTATCCATTTTCTGTTCTTTGGTTCTGACTGTCTGTCTGTTTCGCCACAACTTCTAAACTCTTCTACCACTTTTAGTGAAATTTTTTACACATACATATGGAGCAACTAGTCTAAGGTTGGACATTTATGTAATAAATAAATAAATGACTTTAATGATAGTGAGCCAAGTGTGATAATAAAATTTATTCACTATCTCAAACAGAAATGGCCGATACAAAGAAAACACAAAAATGAATTGTTATCTTGCAGTGCGTTGGTTATACAAAACGAAGTATTGAGTGTATTTTTTTAGCTTTTAAGTAGAATTAAGGGATCTTTTAGTGAAAATCGAAGCTTTAATCGATAAAGTGCAAACAAAACAAGTAATTAGGAATAAATTTGACTAAAACCATCATAACAACTTTGTTTTAAGGGGGCCAGTACACTTCTATTTTTTGAAAAAATCGATGTTTTCAAAAACATGAAATTTGTATACTATATACCTCCAAAAGTAATTTACAATATGTTAAATCGATTGAAAAGGCATTGCCGAATAAGCGTAAGATACTTTTTTTTTTTTGAATTATCTGGGAATTGAATAAAAAAACTTTAAATGCGTTTTTCTCGAAACTATATTACGTTTTTTGACCTGGTTGGCAGTTTTTTGAAAAAAGTACTGGTCCGATTGGGCTCAAATTTTGTGGACTTATTCCATATATGTTTGCTTATGGTGTGAACCATTATTATTAATACAGGTTAATATTGAACCCTTTTATTTATAAATATTTTAATAAAAAAAAATTAAAAATTAACGTTAAAAAATTAAAAATTGCGCCATTTTGTTGTTTTCTTGCCAAAATACTTCATCGTGGTTCAGACGATAGCAGCTGACTTATATTTTAATATGTGCTTTGAATTTTTTGTTTCAGACGTTCCGGAGCTGAGATTTTTTACCAACTAGTTTGAAAAGGGGTTTTTTTTAGGCAGCCATATTACTGCCGTACAAACGCCAGAAATTTCGAAAAAATTATTTTTGTTTTCTTTGATACATATATTTTAATGTGTAAAATTTTCAAATGATTCAAAATTTTTTCTATTAAAAAAAAAAAACACTTTTAAAAAATGCAAAAAAGAAGTGTACTACCCCCTTAAGCAAATTATGGGAGGAAGTTTCAAAGAAAATCAGTTTTTGGGATAAGAAGCGGCGAATGAAATTCCTTGAAATTTGTTCTCTTATGCTGTGGTCAATTTCATGAATATAATTTCGTAAAATATTGTTATAATTAATTTTTTTAGTTTTTAGGGCATTCAGTACATTGTCGCTTTTAAGTAAGTAAGTAAATAGTATTACAAAAAAATGCCATATTTATAAAAAAAATAGAAAATAACGTCGCTGTACTATGACATAGTAGAAATCGTACTATTAATAAATAATACATGAATTTACTATGAAATAATAGTTGACCATACAACTAAGTCCAGCTGGAGCCAGGCTTAGATCAAACTTAAGCCAACCTTAGGTTTAGCCCAAGTTTGAGCAAGACTTAAACCAGGCTAGAGTTAAGCTTGAGCAAAACTAAAAAGAATCTAGAACCAAGCTTGAACTAAATGCCTGCCGATCACCGATCGAGGTTTGAATGAAAGTCACGGGGAAAAGTGGGAAAAACGCGGCAAAAAACGTTTGCGGTCATTGAATTATTCAACCGAAGAGGACTACTACCCATCGCGGTCAGCGGCTTTCGCAATTGCGCCAAGGCGGACAAATTTGTAATGGAGATCGCTGGCGAAGATTAGCTGATTTCCCTACGCCCCGATATCCGTACAATGGCACACTGCGTGCGCTGCCGGCCGAGCGTGCCGTGACGTGCCTTCTACCGCGGCGGGTTACATTACCTTACCTTGCCTTGCCCAGCCCAGCTCCGGTCGCGTTCCACGTTCCATTAGGTTTGCCTTCAACTTGAGAGTTGGACCCTCTCCTCCCACAATCGCGGCACGATCTTCACGATCTTCTGAGCCATGACAACAGCGCCATCTGAGATATCCGATAAAGCGAACAATTTCATTTGTTTTTGTGCGGGTGATACGCGCGTTAAGCGACGTGCGCGTCTTATCACCTTTGGGTGCGTTCGCTGAAAGAAAGAAAGAAAGAAAAGGGTACGGTGTGCGCCTCACCTTGGATAAGATGTAATTTAAGCGAACACCTTCCTTTTTCTCGGAAACTTTTCCTTCACCGGGTTCTGCCAGCTGCTGTGATACCGCAGCATCAGCTGCTGGACCCACTCTACCTACCGCAAATAGGTGAAATTCAAGATTCGTGTTTGCGTATCAAATGTTAGCTAGCACAGAGATCTTTCTGCCCAGTCATATGGGGGGCGGCCTTCAAGCTCATTTACCTTCCTTTTCTCAATATCTTTTTTCATATCTTGAGGCATTTCTTACCTTGTACCGGGTGCTTTTTACTAAAAACCCCGCCGCCTTTAGGTAAACACGGCTAATTTAAGTTAATTTTATACGATTCGTGGTCAATCCTCTCAGAAGAGTTTGTAAAAGGCTTAATAAGTATATAGATTCAAAATACAGGAGAAAAGGTAAATAGCAGGCTTGCGCTGGAATGTCAAGGAGAGCGAAGCGCGGCGAGGCGCACAGGTTAATTGAATGCGCGAAGAAGAAAATTTTGTTGTTTAACTTTGGCGGTGTCGGCGCGGGGCACACGTTTATCGGCATCTTGTTACTTTCCATTGTGCCTTCTTGGTTCATGGGAATCAATTGAACGGGGCTCAATATGGGCGCCTTCGGAGCCTTTTTGAGCCGCCTCTTAAGTGCTACAGAAAGGTCAAATTTTGTTTTACAGTGAATGCAGTGAATGTCGCGAAAAATTATACGTTCTCAGCCTCGATTTTGAGGGGAAGAGACTTAGGGCAGCTATTTTTTGAAGGTTTTTCTATTGCGAAAATGTGTCTTCAATTTGAGGATTTATGACAATTGAAGATCGAAAAAAAATTAGTGAAGCCACTCACTTTTTTTCAAATCGGTCGAATGCAATTTAAAAATATAGACGAATAGGCTGATTCATAACACAAATGAAAGTATACATTTGACTGGACAGTAGCAAATGAAAATTTATGTATATGGAATTCAAAAACATCTTTGAATGAATGAATAGTTAGAACATACACTGGGTCGCAATTCCCTGGTCACAAAAAGTGGTATCATATAGGATTATAATGGCTTAAACGTGCCTTCCGACAACCACATCAATCTAACATCTCTAATCAAACTGAGTACGTAAGCTGAATACAATTTCTGTAAAAACTACACAAAGTAGATAGTAGTAATTCTAGCCAACGACTTCATCTTCGACTAATATAACAAAAACGTATTGAAAAATATCGGGTTGGCTAATAAGTAATGAGCGTTTCAGTTTTTATTTTCTGGAAATTTCGGGTAAGGTCGAGAACGTTCTGTTGCAGGGGGTATATAAAGAGCGAGTCGTGAGCATGCCGTCAATAATGTTTCGGTTGTCATTGCGTAAAGAACCACGAAAAAAATGAGTGATATTAAAACGCATATTCGGCACTGTTTATTATACGAGTACCAATCTGGGCATTCGGCTGCAGAAGCTGCACGTAATATATGCCAGAGGATATCTGATGATGCAGTCTCCGAGGCTACAGCAAAGCGGTGGTTCCAAAAATTCCGCAAGGGTAACTATTCCTTGATCGATCAACCAAGGTCTGGGCGTCCGGTAGAAATAGATATAAATAAACTGAAGGCATTAATTGAAGAAGATCCTCGAAGAACTACGCGCAATTTGGCTCTTAAGCTCGGATGCTCTCATGGCACGGTTTGGGGAAGACATACAAATATGGTGTTTGGGTACCCCACCAGTTGAACAAAGATCGATTGACTTACAGTGTAGATATCTGTGCATACCTTTTATCGTTCCGTCGCAAATTTAGCTGGCTAGACCATCTCGTTACTGGAGACGAAAAGTGGGTTCTCTATATCAACCACACACGCAAGCGCCAGTGGCTGGGCCACAACGAACCAGGTAAACCTACGCCAAAAAAAGATCCTCATACTCGGAAAGTGATGCTCTCGGTCTGGTGGGACATACATGGAGTAATATATTGGGAAATTCTTCCTACTAATACCACGATGACGGCAATAGTATACTGTAATAAACTTGAAAATCTAAAGCTTGAACTCCGTCGTAAATGTCCACAACATGACAAAATATTTTTCCTTCACGACAATGCCCGGCCGCACATCGCTAAGAGTACCCGACTAAAGCTACTGGAGCTCAACTGGGAAATAGTGCCACACCCTCCGTATTCGCCGGACTTAGCCCCAACGGATTTCAGTTTATTCCGGTCTCTCAGTAATCATTTACAAGGAAAAAGCTTCGATGATGAACATCAGTTGCAACAATACATAGATGAATTCTTCAAAGCAAAACCGGCGAAGTTTTACAGGGATGCCATCCACTCTTTGCCGAATCGTTGGCGGATGGTAGTAGATAACGACGGTGATTATATTGTTAACGATTAATAGTAAATTATTAAATAAATAAATACAAACATAAAATCATGTATGTCGCTCATTATTTATTAGCCAACCCGATATAACAAAATTCACTAGAAACTAAAATTTACTATAGGTGAACTGTAACTGAACTTTTACTAAAATTCGCAGCGATGTTGTTCAATGTTATTTATTCAACTCTTCCATCAACAACCGACTACTACAATAGTTAGTTACATTAAACCTTAGGGAAGCTGATTTGTAAGATTACGCTTAGTTAAATTAAAATCAATAACATTGATTTTGCTATTAAAAATACAAGACATTAAAGAGGTTGTCATGTGCATTCCGAAATTAGTACTGTGTCGATATTTACTCGAGTATACCAATGGTAATACTCCAATAATACATACAATTAAATCGAAAACTCTTCGAACATGTATTTAGTCTATTCAAAAATTATATACAGTGCAGAAAGACCAAACAAATCTTATGATAAGCACCTTATTTTATCAATTACAAAGAAATTTACATTTTATCCTGTCACAACATTTTATAAAACAAAATCCTACTCATATTGACTGGTTTTCACTAAAGCCGTCCATCGATCGATCAATTCATGTTTCACTTTTACCTATTTTCCCCTCGACTGAAAATTCTTCTTCTAATAAATTCTCGACTTTATTTCCATTTAATTTTCCATTAATTTCCCCATCTTTGATTGACAGGCCTGACGATAGATGTAAATGTTTCGTGCAAAATTTGCACATTTCGAAACAGAGAGCATCAAAGAGGGCACGACAGCACTCCTTCTGAACAGAAGGAAGTTATTGGGGCCCCTGTAGCAACCGTTCGGAACGCTCCCCATGCACACTGGAGTCGAACGAAAGGAGCCCCAAAGTCGTGATCGACAAGCCAAGATGCAGAAGCACCAGCTACTTGAGAAGTCACGTCAAAACGCTCAAATTTTTTATAGCAGATCATCCGTTTTGCACTTTGTTTGCACTTATACTTTGAGAGAGTTTGAGATTATCTCATACGTGGCGAAAATTTCACATTTTTTAGGGAAATTTGATTGATAACCAAATATTTGGCAGACATACAGGGAGTATATAATGTTTGATTGGCATGTCCTGTATATGTGAACATTTTCCCCGAGGTATGTTCGTTGAGTAGGTTTTCTCATGACTCCCAATCATTAGTATGCTCAACAGCGGAGCCGGGCATGATTTTCATAGAAAATATCTCAACATTAGTTTTTATTTAAGCTGGCATAGAGAGCTCATCACTTTCCATTTCATAAGTGCGGTATTTGATGATTTTTCGGCTTAATTTCGCTTCTCATGATCTCTTCTTCAAATATAACAAAAAGTTATCGTGCATTTCGGCCATACTATCCGAGCCCAAGGCGGCTCAGGGCGGCTCCAGCCAGCCCAAACAACAGAATCAATTGTTGCACGCATGCGGATGTGACTTGCGAGATTCGAGTGGAACGCGGCACGACGGCGGCGGTCCACACTGAAGTAATCGAATTTCGTGGGGATTGCTCAACAAGTCGCAATGAATCATATTTGAATCTTACATTGGGGCAACAACCACGGAACAACGGTCAGCTCGGTTTCATGTTCACGTAAGAGGAAGGCGGAAAATTAAGGAAGTTTATGTTCAGGTCTGCGCGGCCATTGGTGTGGTGTTAGTTTTGCTGGAAATTGCTGTGCTTTTGCATGAATCTAATTTTGGCCTCGGAATTCATACATATATGTTCATAACTGACGAGCCAGCAATCCATGTTTAGCTTCTAAGAAAGAAATAAAGCGAAGCGAGTAGCTAGCTAACTAATGCCTTCTGATCCACGTTATGTTGTGTGTGGCTAATGCAGAGAATGCGGCGTAAACTGTTCGCTAAATAGAAACGAGGTCAGGAAAATTGATGTAGAAGAAATATACACTTGCTGGCGTGTTATATGACCGCTCAGGAAAGTGACACCGACCGATGTATAGATGACGGTGGTGGCACGATCATGTTCAAGGCCTCATTATTTTCTCTATAGAAGCAATTGGAAGTGGTCTGATGACATGAAAAAGTCCCACGGTACATACAGTGCTGTGCAAAACATTTGCAACTAAAACCCCAATTTTCTATGTCTTACTACAACAAACCTTTTAATTCTTAAAAACAAAAAGCTAATACGGTATTTTATTCTTTATTATATCTAATTTAAAAATATTAAAAAACTAAAGGTAATTATTCAATAAAAAAGGAGAAATATTCGTTTTTTCATACTAACATACAAAACTGACTGTGCAAAACATTTGCAACTCCTTGACATTAACAATGTTGGTGACTTTAAATATATATTATCATTAATATTTGGTTGAATAGCCTTTATTTACAATAACTGCTGCACGTCTTCTTAGCATAGAATTAAATAGCGACTCAATATGCAAAGAAGTTATATCATTCCAAGCCTTTTTTATACCATTAAAGAGTTCGTCACGGTTGTTGTAAAATTGACCCCTCATATTCTTCTTAACCAATTGCCATAGCTTTTCTATGGAGTTGACATCTGGGGACTGTGCGAGCCATTTCAAAACTTCAATGTTTTGCTGCGAAAACCAAGCCTGAAGAAGTCTAGAGGTGTGCTTGGGATCATTGTCCTGTTCGAAGCGCCAGCGCAGGGGCATTTCTTCCTCTGCGTAAGGAAGCATAACATTTTCATAATGTTTTTGTAGTCCTCCGCTTTCATTATCCGTGGTATTTCATAAAGAGGTCCCACGCCCTGAGCTGATAAACACCCCCAGACCATTGTATTACTTCCATGCTTCACAGTTACCACAGTTTATCGCGGATTTAGTCGTTTGTTCGTTGGTCGTCCTACTTTTTGCCCTCCATCTAGCCCCACTAAGTTAAACTTAAAGCTAAACACTCATCCGAAAAAAGGACAGTTCTCAATTTTTCTAGGGGCCATTCTAAATGACTTTGAGCAAAGACAAGTCGAGCTCAGCCATTTTTTTCGGAAAGTAGTGGCTTTTTCGCTGGCCTGCAGGTCTTAAGATCGTTTTCTATGGCTCGTCTTCTTACTGTCGAAGAATCCACATCCAGGTTTTATTCGTTTTTTACCTAAGTACCTTGAACTGAGGAAAGGCCGAGATTTACTTAAAATTTAAATTCTACGATCCTCAGCCTTTGTCGTTTTCCTTGGTCTACCACCCTTTACGAATATTTTTAATACTCCCAGTCTTTTTAAAAGTACTTATAATTCTGGATATGGTGCATCTAGCTATTTTATTCGGTTTTTTATTTCGTTGTAAATTTAATTACTCCCATTTTACGAACTTTTAGTTTAATTGTGTTTACAGGAAAAAAAATATTTTAATAATACACTTCCGCGCATGGACCTGACCGACAGGCTGGATTATATGCCCTGCAGTAGTTGGATCGGAATAGAAAATTATTATTATTATTTTTTATTAACTATATATGGAATAGAAAATAACAGTTAACTAAAAAAGTACTGCCAATTCTCATTTATTCCGAGAAAAGTATTTGTTGATATATAAAGTTGCAAATGTTTTGCACAGGCAAAATTGTTAAGTTGAATAAAAAACTGGATATTGCTCTCTTATTATGGGATATTACATTCTGCTATTGTTATATCTGGATACTAGACATAATAAAGAATAATGCACTGTAAAACTTTTTTTGGTATCAGTGGTTTAGGAAATTTTATAATGGTCTGTAATAAACTATGATTTTAGTTGCAAATGTTTTGCACAGCACTGTATATAGGGTGGGCCATCGGCTGGTTTCTTTTTAAAAATACTTTAAAAAAAACACTGTTCAATATTTTTCAAAGTTTATTGATTTCTTAAAAAAATAAACCTTCCGAATATTCATGCAATGTAATTTCATTTAAATGACTGCTTCGGTTGGCTTGGCAATAGCCCATCCTCCCAACCTAATTTTTCAGCATATTTTCGATGGTTTGAGGTGCTATTTCACAAATAGCTCGATCAATATTGTGCTTAAGTGCCTGAATAGTTTCTGGATTATCAGGATAACATCAATCTTTAACAGAAACCCACAAAAAAAAAGGGCTAACGGCGATAAATCGCAATTGCGCGGTGACCATGGCACATCTTCAAACGGTTCAACACGATAATTGAACTTAGTGCGCAAGAGATCGATTATTGCACGGCTTGTGTGGCACGTAGCGCCATCCTGCTGGAACCAGAACTCGTCCAAGTCCAACTCCTCAATTTTTGGAGAGAGAAAAAAACAAACGGGCACCATGCCTCTGTAGTGCTCACCGTTGAGCGTAACATTGCAAAATGGGCCAATGATACCGCCACTAGAAACAGTCAAGCGCTGATAATGCTGTGACTTCTCCACAACTACGTATGGGCCCCAAATAAGGCAATTTTGCTTGTTTAGGTAAATTTACGTCAAGCAGAGAAGCGGGTGGTCATTTTGCTTCAATTTCTGGGTCGGTTGGACCTTGCAATGTAATAATCCGAGGGATTTATGCAGAATTCTCCTCAGACTAGTGCAGCTAATGTTCATTTGCTGATATCTGTTGCGAGTTGAGGTTCTCAGGTTTAGGCGTACAGGACGAATATGAGGATAACTTGTTTTATCAATTAGCATGCCAAATATCTTTTCAAAATTTGCACGATTTCGGTAACAAAGCACACACTTTGGAAAAAAGTTTTCAATACTTTTAAATGTTGTTCAAGCGTAAATCTATTCATTTCGCGGAGATATGATACTACATTTCTGTCAATTGTTTGAGCGCGAAAGAGCTGTATTTTTCAAAATAACATGTAATTTAAAAAGAAACCAACAGATGGCCCACCATTTACAAGTATATTTTCAAGCAGACTCAAAAACACACTCTTTTATCCCCAATAATTAAACTTATATAAATAGGTAACCGTACGATCTTTCAACGAACAATCCCGAAAATAATTATACTCATAATATCCTGAGACAACAAAATCAACAAACTTTCGCTGGAATCGATAATAATTCGAATCGACTTGACATGGAATGCTCCGTACCTCGAATAGATCCTAACCTTTTACGCTGATTGGACACGGTTTCAACATCCCGTACGCTTTGCGCTTATTAGAATTGAATGCTGCAACGAAAATTACGTTTCACAAAAAAAGTCAAGAAAATTTTCTTAATGCTCTTTTCCACTTCGTCGTTCTCACCTCTGTCGGCCTTGTCCACCATTTTTCATAGTAAGAAAACAAAAACAAATTTCCATTAAGCCTAACAAACCCCAGCAACAAAGTATTGTAGTTTTTTCCCCCTCATTGTAACAAAGCCCTGGAGTAAATTGTGAAAATATCTTCAAAAAAACAAGAAGCGTCAATTTTCCTGAAATTTTTGTAAATACCTTCGATGTTACTTAAGGCACCTCCCAATGGGATTCTTGTGCTCACCTGACCCTCAGAAAGACCATCAAAAACCAGAAAATGTGCCGCAACTGTTGGTCGTGTCGTGACGTGACGTGACACAGTCGACATTCTGGGCTTAAATGACCCAGTGGAAGGTGAACAATCGAAATTTTGTTTCACAATTCGACTATCACCTGTTTGCTGAGTGTACCGAAGGTGAGGTGG
Organism: Dysmachus trigonus; assembly: GCA_949715965.1. NCBI lineage: Eukaryota > Metazoa > Arthropoda > Insecta > Diptera > Asilidae > Dysmachus > Dysmachus trigonus. The sequence continues at coordinate 90,437,715 of OX454320.1, forward strand.
GCGCAAACCTTAATCAAATTGTATTTATCCAACCAGAGGTTGGTGCTTTTGTCACCCGTACAATTCAAAGCAATTTCCCTTTCGTTTTCGTAACAATTTCCTTTTCCGGTTTCCATACGGGAGGACAAAAGCGAATTGATGCAATCGAATGGGGACCTTTTGTCGTGCCATCTGATTGATTTTTAATTAAAATTTTATTGTGGCTGCAAAGAGTTAGAGGGGCGGAAACTTGAAAATTTTTTTGTGAAAGCTTGGGCACAGTTTGTATTCATCAGTTTAATTGCTTTTTGCGTCCATGTCATGTAAAAGGGTGAGTTCTGACGTAGCGAAATGATAGGGACACTTCCATTCACACTAACAATAAGTTAAAATTGATATTTCATGCAACTTTAATTACAACTGAGAGTTAAAGTTTTGTTAAAGTTTAGAACTCTTTTGAAATAGTATTCAACTTTAACCTTTTCAGAAGAATTTTTCGACCTGCACCTAAATAAAAAATATTATCTAAAAAACTACCATTAGAATTTAAACATATTCATTTTAGATTTTGTTATGTTTGGCAAATGTGAACGATATGTCATTCCACACCTTCCACATGCCAAATATCAATTTCAAAAAATGCTTTTACACTAGTTATAACAAAATTTTGGAAAATGGAAAAAATTTATTTTCTCGAAATTGGTTGAACCGATCTTGATGGCTAAAATATATGTTATACAGGGTACCAAAGCAGTCTTAAAAAATAAATCGGAAATTAATTTCGTTAATTAGAAGGGGTTAAAGAAATATTTAAATTTTCTAAAAAGTTTTCTTTTATGAAATGCTTTTTGTGCCACCGCCAATTTTATCCTATAGTCTAAAGCAACAACATATGTTTTTTTGGAAACTATCGAAACATGTACTACCCTCACGATTTGGATTCGGTGCTACATCTTGGCTTTATCTAATTAATTTTCACACTACCGATGTCGGTAAGAAGTAAGGAAAATTATATAGATGTTCATTATACTCGAAATAGTTTATGTGTTTCAGGAATTAAGGTTAAGATTAAGGGATTAAGATATATGCAAGATATTTGTCAAGTAGAATAAGGCCAGCTGAAATTTTAAGCGAGCTATCAAGGCAATATAAATCCAATAAAACTTTACTACAACAACAATAATATTGTAAATTATGAAACTATAAAATATTATGATCATCATCTTCAACCCAGCTAGTTAGCATATTCTCCTCTATGCTTATTAAAGGCAAGGGAGAATGATTTATATCTGTTGTATCCTCTTTTCCTACATCGGAAGCCTCTTTTTCATTAACCCATTAATGCCTGAATAACAAAAAATTTCACGGCAAGTTCGAGGCCTTAACTTTTATCGAAGGGGTGAGTCGCCCGACACGATCCAATCAAAAAACAAAGTTAAAAAAAATTATTATTATTATTGTTTTTGTGCAATATTATGTAAATAAATACCTTTTCCACGTCATTTTTTTTTCGAAAAACGATTGATTTAGTGGGGAAAAAGCGACTTTTTACTGCAATAAAGTGCATAAAACGTGTTATTAGGACTTAAACTTAAAAAATATGCAGGCACTTAATCAGTAATCAGTGACCCCAAAAACCCCGAATACCCACTTTTTTCGAAGAAATTGAGAATTTTGCAAAAAATTGTCCGGCATTTTGGGTCCGCTATTTTGAATTACGAAAATCTGATAGTAAATTCGTAATCAGTGACCCTCACAACTAGTGAATATATAATTTTTTGGGAATAGTCGAACATAGTGAGGTAAAAAGAGTGATCTAAAGTAATGCAAATGTGCGTTACAATGTTGCAATTTTTTTGCAGTTTAATATTTTTAACGAAAAAAATGCCTGCATATTTTTGAAGTTTAAGTCCTAATAACACGTTTTATGCACTTTATTGCAGTAAAAAGTTGCTTTTTCTACACTAAATCTGTCGTTTTTCGAAAAAAAATTACGTGAAAAAGGTATTTATTTACATAATATTGCACAAAAACAATAATAATAATTTTTTTTCACTTTGTTTTTTGGTTGGATTGTGTCGGGCAACTCAAAATACGTCTAGAAAAGTTGGTATCGCTGAGAATTGACCACCCCTTCGATAAAAATTAGGGCCTCGAAGTTGCCGTACAATTTTTTGTTATTCAGGCATTAATGGGTTAATTTCGCGTGATTTTGTTGAAACCTCCCTACTCTATCATATGATCAAACCGTGATCCTGTCATGAACCTCATCCCTCTTTCAAAAGGATCACTTGACTTGTGCACGGCACCTATGTATCTTTTTTTTTCAAAATCTTCTATATGGTATTTCCAAGTATTTATTTGAAACAAATTCGCTACAGGCAGATGGACGGAACGAACAATGGTATAAATGAAAGTAGCAGTTAAAAATCGAAAGCATTCATCCACAATACTACTGCATGGAAGTGCAGCAATTAGAAAGTGTAAAATCGCCAACTTATAGAAAAGTAAAATTGACGCAAAACGATTCTTTTTACAATCAATTCAGACATATACTCCCCAATAAAAATCGCATTACATAGCAACGGCCATTATAAAACACTCTTCGTCCTCATCCAAAAAACCAATTAAACGAAAAGCCTCTTAAGCGCTTTTTGACCACCAGGTGCTTACGGTTTTGTTTCTCAATTTCTTTAGTTTCAAGTTTTTGCCCCGGTTCCATAGAGGTGATAAACCTTATACCGAATAGAAAACCGTCACCAGCCAATTATTGAAGGTCTGGAAAACTGTGCGATATCTCTGTACCTTTTTCGGCTAATCTTTCTTTAGCGGTTCATGCACATCTAATTGACTAATTTTCACCAATTTAACGCTCCGGTATTTTTTCGTGAGCGCTTTCAGAGCGCGCCCTGGACACCTTAGCAAAAGCATCTTATAGATCGGTTGATCGAGCTATGGCAGCGCGGTGAAGGTGTTCTTTCCAATTCGAATTGAAATCCAGTACCTTAGATGAATGAGAAGAAATGATGAAAAAATTGAGATAAGAAAAAAAAAAAATTTCCTTTTTTTGCTTTTCGGTATAAAAATCGTAACAAAATAAAAAATCACCTTACGCAATGCTTTCTAAAGGGAAAAGTAAGTATTGGCAATTAGCGCCAGATCAGCTGGGTTTCTTCGCGGCATTAGCGCATCTCAGTAATCATCATAATCTTCTCTGATTGTGGCTGACTTCCGCCATCTATCTTTGATTGAAAGCTCGCACAAGTGCGTCGAATTTGTTGAGTAACATGCCGAGTGATTTTCGCAATTTTCTGATCGATCTAAACGCATTTACCTGTAATTGCGGCAAGACGTTTTAACTATCGGCAGGTTTTTATCAAAATTGGATTTTTTTTTTTAAATTAATGGATCAAAGTTGAATAACGGCGATTTCAATAGTATTGGGACACATCTTGAAACTGACACAGGTGTGGGTAAAAGAGAAATCAGGAGGGTTATGTCCAACTGGGTCACTGTTTCAAGGTACTCTGATTTTAACGATTTTCTAATATCCAATTAACGAGCTACGCCTTTACTCTCGTTAGTGCGTAGTACGAAACGATGTTTTATTACGACAGTAGTTTTATGGGCACTATTCAGCAGACTTATAATTTAATTATCTACCAATAAAAGTAAAATTACAATTTCTTTAAAACTTTTCCAAGTATATAAAATATAAGTAGAAATGTTACGTCGTATTTGTGATTGATCCAAATAAAAATGTACGGTGCCCGCACCTCGGCTGCACGGTTTCTAGACGGCGAGACAACGGCTGGGCAAGTAGTGTTTTTGAAAAAAAAATATGAAATGGCCGCACAAAGTCCAAATAATTTGTGAAAAATATTAATGGCCTCACGTTCGGCTGTATTAAAGCCAAAATTGAGTGCAAACGACAACAGCCGCACATCGCACATTTATATAGATATATATTTATAAATTGGTTCAGCCGTGGTAGCCTTATATGTACTAGTACCATGTTTAATACATATAAGAAAATTATTTAACTTGTATTTTTAAATTACACGATTATGGCTAACAAATAGACGAGGTATTGAACAGCGTTCACAAATTAAAAATTTTTCAGAATTGTGATTATTCTACATGACTTTTATTATTAATCTACTAAAAGATTTGAATCAATTATTCAAACATTCTGAATGCAAAACAACTATAAATTACGTTTCAAGGCTATGCGCATTAAGCTAAAGTGAAAACAAAAATCTATTTTTGATCCCATTAAAAAGATTGTTCTCAAAAACCTTGCAGAATTTTCAATATACTTCACAGGAAAAGTGTCTGAAATTTTAAATTAGATAGTAGTATACAATAAGTAGAATTTCAATGATGGAGCAGTGGACAACAGCTAGTTACGATTATATTAAAATATCGTCATTAAATTGTCTAATACAATTGTTTATAATCGTCAAAGATGTCGAAGTATAAAAATTAACAGGAACGGTGTGTCACTTTATATTAAAATTGTTATTACATCAATTAGACATCTACTATAGAGTGACAGCCTCCTTGATCCCTCAATAAACGAGCCCAATTGACGTCAATTTTCAGTATGCGACTCCATGATCAACAATAAAGTGATCGTGGACCGTCTCGAGTATGACCTAAGCCAAGTCGAATTTTCACTCTACGGACTCCGACGCGTCCAATGAACCAGCGACTAAGATTAAGAATAAGAATATATTTAAGATTTCCTCTCTGTCGTCGCGGTCATGTGAGTGTTATAGAAGAAAGTGAAAATGTCTGTTCCACTCCCCTCCTAAATGCAGCCAGACAAAAAGACCGATTTGATTTCGACAAGTATTCGCTTCCTTCATGCCTTTCAGGCAGTGGCGTAACACGCACTATTTTGAGACAATTGTGCGTGTCTATTTTGCAGATATAAACGTCTTATGTGCTATTCTTTTTTCGTATTTTATATCAGCGATGTCTTGAATTGATGCCAGATTCTCTTATGGTTATGCTCGGGATAGAACTTTTATGTGGCCTTCAGTTGCTACGTAGCTCTGTGGGGGGATAAGTAGATGACGTGATGAGATGCTCTAAAGTGATGAAAATTGAGAGATTTTCTCTTGAGGAAATCCATTTCATCGCTTCTTTTGTGTACCTCAAGCTATTTATAATAGTTTGAATTTTTGTTGAATTAAAGACCTTGACATAAACGTTTTGAATTACTTTTTCCGGAATGTACAATGTAATATTTTTTTGGAATTTCATGAAAGGAAAAATACAAATCCATTTTTTTTTCTCTAGGGATATTTGAATCATTATTTTGGTTGACAAAGTTTAAATGATATTCTTCCTCCCAAAACACAATAACTGAAACCAGTTCCAAACGAATATGAAAATATTGATTTCATAAGGAATATTATTTCGGTGTATTTAACTAAACGAGGTACGGTCCCTGATTAGATATTAATAACATGATTTCCGATGTATTAAGCTAACTATGTTACACTAATATCTTTTAAGAACAATCCATGATTAATGGTCGAAATTCTATTGAATTAATAGGTAAATATTCCATAAAGATGTTAGATTGATATGGCTGTCGGAAGACATACTTAGACCATTAATGGCCTATTGTGATACCACTTTTTAGTAACCACAGGGTTTCTTGTGAGAATTGCACCCACAACCTCTAGAGCCAACACGCGTCGTGCTACCAACCGAGCTATTGTGGCCTCCATTCCATACAAATCGAATTGTAAAAAACTTTTTTTTAAAGTAAGCCAAAATAGAAGCATACAATTTCTTGTGATCATTTTGGTTTAATCGAAATTTACATTTCAAGATGTATGTCGATTATGTAACTATAACCCTAAAAAGTTGAATATATACCTTCCAAAATCTTCTTATTTTTTGTATATGGAGCTTTAGCGCAATTTCGTTACAAAAGTCCAAGTATTTGGGACTATCACGTGTAGCACTATCCCAATAACTAATGTTACCTCAACTATAACGATCGACCCCTTTTTCCCAGCCCATTTGAACGTCAATTAATCTCTCCACATAGTTTGAATATACAAAAAAAAAAAACCCCAACCACGTTTTAAAATATAATAAAGAAACGCCAACGAACGTGATATCCGGCAAGCGGAACTAAAATGGATTTAATTATGTAAAGTATTTGACATCGTTACGAATTTTCAATAGACTCATTTAAATTGGCCGTAAATGCGAGCATAAGCGAACTATTGCCACTGTCTTGTCGAGTCATTGACAGACCACACTACCGGTCCAAGTATGCGTAATAATGTGAAAAAATCACTGGGCCTGCTCCACATACCCGGAAATGGAGAACAGAATGCGTTCCCAGCAATTTTAATTGTTTCGCTGTGCATTCAGCATCTAATTGTAGGAATAAAAGCGGAATCAATCAAAGCGCCCTCTTGACTCTCAGTTAAAAAAATTAGTCGGTGGACTAGAATAAATCGGAGAAGAATGAACCGAAGAAGGGCGATGAACCTCTTATTTTGTGAGTCGGGCGCCTAAAATAGGAAGACATAGTGAAACTCGTTTATTGCAAATTGCTCGATCACAGAATCGGATAGAGACGTCGCCGTCTCATGAACTTTTTGATTTATCTCCAAGATAAAATTGTAACGCTTTGGCATACGCCTCCCAGATCCCAGGTATGGCCCCAACCCACCAGAGCCCAGAGGCTCGACGGACAATCCGGCGCGCGGTTGTCTGTTTTCTTGATGGGTGCGCGCTCGTAGGCATTTCACCACAAAAAAAAAAAAATATATACTGATTTCATAGCCAACCGCATATCGATGATGTGTCAATAACTGTCGCACCTAATGGTCCCAGAATTAGAGCATGTAACGACACTTTTAATCAGACTCACGGCAAATATGAAGCCTATCGACGATTACATGCAACTGACTTTCCCTTTTCGGTAATTGGATTTTGTGAAAATTGCCCGATTTAAAGACATTTAAAGCTCACGTCAGACCCAAATACAAACGGACTTTTGAAAAGTATGTTTGACATAAGTAGGATAATTTTAAAATTAGAGTTTTTACATTTTTATATAACTCGAAATTGAACTAACTGGCAATTCCCACATTTTAGTATCAGGAAATGTAATGGTTAATTTGACTTTCTACCTATTACAAAAGTAATTTTATGCTCGCGTAGATGCAAAATAATCAGTTTTATTGCCGTCAGAAGTAACGCTGGGAAAAGTAAGTAGTAATTGTTATGTCATACCACTTTTTACAAAATTTTATATAGCTTTTTTGGAAATTTATATAGAAGAATAAAATTGGTGCGTAAAAAAGCTTAGTTATCTAGCTACAAAATATAAAGGACCCCGCACATTTTGTATGGAAAAGTGCGTACAGTCAAATCGACTGAAAATTTAGTATGTTGTACTTCAGGACATCCTGATCAAAAGTTCCCATGGGCGCAACTTCAAAAAATGGCCAGTTTTAGAGATACAGGGTGTTTCATTTTAATAGATGTACTCACATATCTCGAAAACTACGCATCCTAGAAAAAAATGTTTCGGACAAAAGTTATAGAGTACCACAAGGGTTAACTAGCGGTGACCTTGCCTTTGACCTTGAAGTCAAGGATTAAGGTCATTTCAAGGTCAAATCAATTTTTACATAGTGATCCCTACTTCTGACCCCGGAAATGGAAAAAGCGCAACATTTTGCATGAACATGAACAATGTGTATATGTATGTCGCTAATATGTTTAGTTTCTTTAATTATTTCGATTACCAGCGTCTCTTATATTATCAAGTAAAATGACGCTTGGATATTTGATATGAGACTGGCTGACTAATTGGCAGTCAATTGCAAAGTTTCCTTAGCAACTTGGATGAAGTTTCAAAAGCAAATAAGTTTGCTATTATAAGCCAAAATACCCTATCTGATGATGACTTCAAGTTATGTACGTCTGTGACGAAACAAAACTTTCGGGAAATGCTAGATTTAGCTTCCGAAATTCGACAAGGTATCAGTTATGGATAACTTATAGACCTCATGAGGATCAGAATAATGAGCCTATAAGAGGTTATTACTGTACTTGTGTATCAGGTTCGAGAATATTAGGTTGCTGTGCACATGTCGCAAGTGTGTTATGGTTCTTAGGGTATGCGCGACACCAGCCTCATATCATATATCCAAGCGTCACTTTACTTGATAATATAAGAGACGCTGGTAATCGAAATAATTAAAGAAACTAAACATATTAGCGACATACATATACTCATTGTTCATGTTCATGCAAAATGTTGCGCTTTTTCCATTTCCGGGGTCAGAAGTAGGGATCACTATGTAAAAATTGATTTGACCTTGAAATGAACTTGATCCTTGACTTCAAGGTCAAAGGCAAGGTCACCGCTAGTTAACCCTTGTGGTACTCTATAACTTTTGTCCGAAACATTTTTTTCTAGGATGCGTAGTTTTCGAGATATGTGAGTACATCTATTAAAATGAAACACCCTGTATCTCTAAAACTGGCCATTTTTTGAAGTTGCGCCCATGGGAACTTTTGATCAGGATGTCCTGAAGTACAACATACTAAATTTTCAGTCGATTTGACTGTACGCACTTTTCCATACAAAATGTGCGGGGTCCTTTTATGATTTTTTCAATCATCACTTAAACCAGGGGACCGGGAGATATCACCAAACATATCCAAAAGAATATTGAGGTTTTGTAAGTCTTCAATTAAGTATCTTTACATTTGATATTTTACATAATTATTCCAACATCTATAATTTGACTTTAAATCAACATGAAATGGAACTTCTGTTATGAACTCATTAATAATAATAATGAATACTCAGAGAAAATATGGTGCCGCAAACCTTTTAGTCATAGTGGTTCAAGTCTTCCAATCATTTTGATTTTGATGAAGCACAGTAAAAAATATATAATAGGTATATGAGATAAGACTGCTGCAGTAATTTCACATTGCAATACATAACGCGGTATACATCAGAATTGTTGACGTGTTTTGACGTCTATAAAATTACTCCCATATTGGTGACATTATTAAAAACACAAGGATATCTACCATTTACATCAAAAATCAAATTATACCATAATATAGTTAAAAAATCAAAGAATTAATTTCAAATAGTGGGAAATGTGACGTTACGTGCTGGTCATTTTGCAAACGTTTCGCCATGTTTGGAAACTTTTGATCAGTATAACTTTTGAGTGAATGTAACTACAATGCTTGTTTTGGCGCCAATCTATAGTTTTGGTTTTAATCTACAGATACATTGCAATAACATATTTTAATTGAGTAAATAAATAAATATATTTCCACACAAATTCGTTTAAACTCGCAAAAACCATAATATCAAAAATTAATATAATACAAAAAACGTATACAATTGGAAAGAACATCTCAAGAGTAATCCAGTTGTATACCATAAAAACGATTGCTAGGCGAATATTGTAGGCGTATTGACGTTATCTGTCCGCATCCACACACAGTCACAGAAACACCCGCTTTTTCAAAACTTCTTATGATTCAGAACATATAATCAAATCGATCTTTAGATCAATTTAGCAATAGATAAATATTTAAACCTCGACTGGACTGTAATAATATTATCTTTTGGATAGTACTCTCTTGTGAAATATTTTCATCGTTAAGTAAAAGTTACTCTCAAATTTTTAATGATATGTACTTATCTAGATATATAAAAGCCAAACACAATTCACTCTCTGACTCATCACAATATCTGAAGAACTATAAAGCCCACAAACTTGAAATTTGGCACGTATGTTTCTCTTGGTTTCTAAATGTTCTCTAAGAAAGAATATTATGAAATTTTTTTTTCATTACTTGATTATTTTGTTACAAAATACTTTGTTTAATAACATTTTTTTCATTTCTTGTTGTAAGCTGTCGTCCAAAAAATATAATAAAATATATAAAATGACAGTGTTACATTTATATCATAACTCATGTGATTATCGTGTGAGCCGGGTCCCTTGCCGAATAGTTAAGGTTTACGGTTTTAAGGTTTATTTAATGGTTCTATTGATTGAAAATTTGGTAAAATTACTCCAAAACATAAATAATTAAATACGTATCTCTTATTTTCCTGGAAATCAACCCCCAAGGGTGACGGTAATAATACGAGTTTGTATTGGAAAACAATTTGTTTGGTTGGATTTTCTTGAAATACTCTAAATACAATCAATAATATATTATATTTACTGAATACTTAACTAATACTTACTAATAAAACGCAAAAGTAAGGAAAAGCTAAATAACTCTTAAGATATGTAATTTGGTGATACTTCTTGCGGTAACTCAGGTAAAATGGCACCGGGAACAAAAATTGATAAAGTTTTGAATCATATATTTTTACGAATAGCTATAACTTTTACTAAGGTATATTTTGGATGAAAACGTCTTCATTCTATGGTTCTCTACCACATATAGATTTTAGTAACATACAAAACCATGCCTTAACTTGAATATGGTTAGACCATTTCTAGGATATACCAAACTAGAATACTTGAGAAGTGTTAAATTAATGTAATAAGTTTTTATGATATACCGGGTGAAAGCGGGTAACACAGCTAGTAAATTAATAATAATAAAACCAATGTTGTAACAAAATTCTATTGCTATACCATATTAACTAACGCGATATGGATATGATTTTCATAAATGTAATAAGTAGATAATGGGGATTAATTAACCAAGTAATTTCCTGTCCTCATCTTTTTTATCTCCTGCCATACTTTCTTTCACATGTGACCCACTTCCTGAATAACAAACTCAAACAATAACAACAAATATGATCGACAATACTTCCCAACAAAAAAATTTTCTCATAAATTTCCCCCGGATCTGTATGCAAATATGAAACTTCCAGTACTACAGATAATTAACGTTCTGATTTCCTGGCGTAATTTCCACTTCCATTGACAGAGAGACAAACAAAATGAAAATAACATAGAAAAAAAAAATAATGCGGTGGCATCAATTCTACAGTCGTCAGTTTATTAGTTATGCTAGAAAAAATCGCACAGTGACTTAGTTTACATGGGTTTCTACTGTCTTTCAATATAAGTTATACGGCTGAAGAGTGTTGTCGGACGATAAGAATAATTTCCATTGTTATCCGAGAAAATTACAATCACGCAAATCAACAAGTGCAGGCTCACCGCACACTCGGCTACGATGTGATAGGAAGGTGAAGATAAAAAGCCGTCATCGTCGTCGCCGTCTTCGTCATCAACACCGACTTCAAACTTTCTTGTTTTCCCACCGACACAAAACAAATAAGATCTTTAGAAGGTGCGAGATGCAATTGTGACTTATTTCAATTTAAATAAGGGAAAAAACTAGACGAAACAGAGAAAGAGAAATTTTTTTTTGTAAATGTCTCGGTTGGCCGATAAGTTGATTGTCGGTGTGCACAGGGTCGATGTCGTGTTCAGATTTTTTCTTCTCTAATGGCAAAAATGTTATTTGCTCGCATATTCTTGTTTACCATGCTTTTAATCTTCTAATGTATCTCTTGCTGTTCAAGGGAAAATCACTATGCAGGAAAATCTTGAGGTTTCTGTATGAAGAAAATATCTTTTATCATTTCTTGTGAACTATTTACGCAGGTGTTATTATTTCTGTTGGAATTTTTGTTGTTCAATTCAAGTTCAGACATTCGAACAATTTTCATTGGTGTCATATTTATTTTTGAAATTGGTATGAGTCCATTTTTTTAACGTGTAGATAATCCTCATACTATTTTTTTCAAATATAGTACGTAAACACCTATACAAAATATAATTAGCTGTACCTGTTGTGTCAAAATTAGCTAGCTGATTTGACTATCAGAAAACACACTTAGGCCATTATAATTCTATTGTGATACGACTTTTTGAGACCAGGTTTTCTAGTGGGAATTGAACCCACAACCTGTAGCGTCCTACTGGTTAACCGTCAACGTGCCGTACTACCAACCGAACTACTGAGGTCCATATGGTGTCAGAAGTGGGCTCACTGAAGAAAACGCTCTTTATACCGTCGAATTCTCGCTCCACCCAGATCCAACCTAGATTTCATCCGAAATTTTAATAAAATATGCATTTTTTTATCCTTAAAGTGTTGCTTACAAATTGCACATTACTTATGTTACAATCTAATGCAAGGAAATGAAAGTTTTTCTTTTTAAAAAGTCTTGTTTTTATAATTTTTCCTTGGCTTTACTGAAAAATAAGCCTTTTTTTCGAAAGTGTATAGAAATATCGGGCTTTTATTGGTCTTTACGTTACTGACAATGAGTCATGAATTGCTAAAGATACTACCAACCTTTAAAAATTTACTATGTGTTCGAGTACTGCAGACTTAAAGAAAAATTCAATGCCACCTACCAGTGGCGTGGGGTGAAATTTTTGAGAAGGTAAGCCGGTGCAAAAATCAGAAACTTAATAGCGAAAAAAAACTCACCAAATGAAGTCAGGTATTACAAAATGTGTTCAACAACTGCGTGTATTCTTGTCGAATTTAGTCGGCCACTTCTATCATACTTAAAGTCATTGGAAGTTAAGTGCTATATGAATATTATGAATAAATATGGACATATATACAATGAACTTCAAGAATAATATAAGTGGCTTTGAAAAAAACCGTTATAGTCGCGTGTATCGTGCAATCAAACTAAAGCGGTTAACAAAAACTGTGAAAAGTTGATATGAAATATAATTAATCTTACTTATACTCAAAAACTAATCTACGATTTTTTTTTATAAATTCGGCCAAAACATCATTGTAAAAATTCGACTGATTTCTAATTTGTAAAAGAAGGTGTTTTTCTATCGATAAGAGTGCTAAATTTGAGAGCCTTTCTTCGGTTTGAGAATTTCTTAAATAAGTATGTATTCTCTTAAGGGGGGGGGTATGGTTTGAAAATGACTTTTTAAGCAAATTTTTGTGAATTTTTTTTGGAAGTATGGCTACATTATTTTATTTTTAAATTAAATAGGCTTTTTAAGTATAATTCAAAGAATAATTATATGAATTTTCAAGTAAAAATATTAAGAATTGTGACAACGGTAGCCATTTTTCGCAGACACGTCCAAAAAAAAAATGAATTTGCGGTGGACATCAGAACTCGTCACTGAATAATCTGAAAAAAAAAATTTAAAAAGATTATCTTAGTTTATGAGTTTCTCGATGGAGTGACGTCGAGCTTTTCAATTTTTATCGATTTTTGAGTTTTTGGCATCACTTAGAAGTCAAAAAAACGAAATTTTTTGTAAAAAAAGTGCGAAAATCAACATATTTATTATTGTTTATAAAAAAATATGCATAAAAAAAAATTATCTCGACGTCACTCCATCGAGAAACTCATAAACTAAGATAATCTTTTTGAATTTTTTTTTTCAGATTATCCAGTGACGAGTTCTGATGTCCACCGCAAATTCACTTTTTTTGGATGAATGTGTCTGCGAAAAATGGCTACCGTTGCCACAATTCTTAATATTTTTACTTGAAAATTCATATAATCATTCTTTGAATTATACTTAAAAAGCCTATTTAATTTAAAAATAAAATAATGTAGCCATACTTCCAAAAAAAAAATTTCACAAAAATGTGCTTAAAAAGTCATTTTCAAACCATACCCCCCCCTTAAGGGCTGAAAAAGATCTTTCCGCGGAAGCAACTGTAATAGTCCAGTCAATTTAACCTCTGAAGCGGAAGTATGTGGTGGAGTGCTAATTTTTGGATATATTGTTGGGGACGGTGAGAAATGAAGCTATAACTATTTTTTGCCCCTCGGGGGTGTTTGCAAAGGGGTGAAAAAGGGTGAAAAAGGGTGAAAAAGGTTTTTTGTTTATAACTTTGAATAAAAAAGTCAGCCTGGGTGGGAACGTTAGAGGGTGATATAATAAATGATTATTCATCTTGTATTAAAGTTTCCCCCGGTTTTGTTTATTGCAAAATTGTTTATTAACAATTTCACTCTCCCAAACCGAAAAAAATCACGGCTGATTTTTTTAAAAATACTTAAACTCGTACGATGTCTTTCATTTTCACAATATCACTAGAAGACGCAATCCCCCATCATATACCAAAAATTCAAAACGGTTCCATGCATTTCACCTGAGATAATCACCCAGATACCTCACCTGTTTTACACCGAAAAATGTACAGTTTTAATCCAAGTCAAGATATCCCCCACGAATCGTCGCCCTCCGACCAGATATCGCTGAGCAGCACACATTTTTCACATTTATTCCCAGCCCACGGCGGGGAAGAAGAAGATTTGCGACTGATTCAAAAACGGAAATCGCTATAACTTTCGATGTATGTAACGGAACTTAATGTATGATGGCTTCAAAAATCACTTATTTTTTTCTCCATCTTTTCCTCATACACCACTTTCACCTAATATTTTATATTGAATTAAACTTAAAAAAAAAATAAAAATTAATTACATTTTATTCCTTTTCTCCCACAAAACTAAACTTTTTTGAAATATTCTTAATTTTATAGTTATCTACAGATTCCACCCTTTATTCTCATAATTTTTATCATTTTCCACAAATCCCCCCCTGACCCCCCGAATAAATATATTACCCCTTAAATTTTACAAACAAAAAACTCGCCAAACATTTTATTTTTTTTCTCCAACAAAACTAAACTTTTTTGAAATATTCTTAATTTTGTAGTTATCTACAGATTCCACCCTTTATTCTCATAATTTTTATTATTTTCCACAAATCCCCCCTGACCCCCCGAATAAATATATTACCCCTTAAATTTTACAAACAAAAAACTCGCCAAACATTTTATTTTTTTTCTCCAACAAAACTAAACCTTTTTGAAATGTTCTTAATTTTGTAGTTATCTACAGATTCCACCCTTTATTCTTATAATTTTTATTATTTTCCACAAATCCCCCCCTGACCCCCCCGAATAAATTTATTACCCCTTAAATTTTACAAACAAAAACTTACCAAACATTTTATTTTTTTTCTCCCACAAAACTAAACTTTTTTGAAATTTTAATAATTTTGTAGTTATCTACAGATTCCGCCCTTTATTCCCATAATTTTTATTATTTTCCAAACATCACCCCATGACCCCCCCGAATAAATTTATACTACACCTATCCCTCGATTTACACGATAGATAGGTTCCTCAGAAAACCGTGCAAATCGAAATCGGGATTTCGTATAAGTAAAACCGTGTAAAACGAAAACAGACTGAAATGTGCATAATTCGGTAATTTATTTAAAAGTAAAATAAAAGTAAATATATTTTGAAAAACATAAAAATACTAGTCTATTTATAAAATTAGTAGTAGGTGTATAAGGTATAAGTATGGAATTCATTTTACATATAGAAAGAAGAAATCAAGTCCTTAAAACCTTTCTTTCTAATCTTTTCTTCTTGATTGGTGTTGTGTTGTCGTTGGTATCCTTCATAATTTGATAGTACTTAATGCGATATTGGTTCTATGTAGAGAAATAACAGACAATCTCGCATTAACCAAAGGTGGTATTAAAATCTTAATTAAAAATCATAAATAAATAAATAAACTCTTACTCAGACGATTTTTATTGTGAACACAATTCAAAAATGGCAGTGGTAATATCCATGCAGTTAAAATGTTCAGTTTTACCTGTTTTTTTCTTAAACCTCTGATTTTATAAACCGTGTAAAAGCGAAATCGTGTAAAAAAAGTATCGTGTAAATCGAGGGATAGGTGTATTTACCTTTTTTTTAAATTATTCCCCATTTTTACTATTCAATTTTTTCCACCAATTCTCAATTAATCTCACTTTTTCTTTCACCCACATCTACTTCAAGGTCTTCCGAAACCAAATCTACATTTTTTTCTCCATTATTGCTAATAGTATGTCCCCAATCTGCCCCCGTGTGTGCTAGCGGATCATTTTTCGCCCAAAATATTAATTTCTCCCCAGTTTCGATTTACGATTATTGCATAAAGATCTACTCCAATTGGGGACAAACTATTAGCAATAATGGAGAAAAAATGTAGATTTGGTTTCGGAAGACCTTGAAGTAGATGTGGGTGAAAGAAAAAGTGAGATTAATTGAGAATTGGTGGAAAAAATTGAATAGTAAAAATGGGGAATAATTTAAAAAAAAGGTAAATACACCTATCCCTCGATTTACACGATACTTTTTTTACACGATTTCGCTTTTACACGGTTTATAAAATCAGAGGTTTAAGAAAAAAACAGGTAAAACTGAACATTTTAACTGCATGGATATTACCACTGCCATTTTTGAATTGTGTTCACAATAAAAATCGTCTGAGTAAGAGTTTATTTATTTATTTATGATTTTTAATTAAGATTTTAATACCACCTTTGGTTAATGCGAGATTGTCTGTTATTTCTCTACATAGAACCAATATCGCATTAAGTACTATCAAATTATGAAGGATACCAACGACAACACAACACCAATCAAGAAGAAAAGATTAGAAAGAAAGGTTTTAAGGACTTGATTTCTTCTTTCTATATGTAAAATGAATTCCATACTTATACCTTATACACCTACTACTAATTTTATAAATAGACTAGTATTTTTATGTTTTTCAAAATATATTTACTTTTATTTTACTTTTAAATAAATTACCGAATTATGCACATTTCAGTCTGTTTTCGTTTTACACGGTTTTACTTATACGAAATCCCGATTTCGATTTGCACGGTTTTCTGAGGAACCTATCTATCGTGTAAATCGAGGGATAGGTGTAGTATAAATTTATTCGGGGGGGTCATGGGGTGATGTTTGGAAAATAATAAAAATTATGGGAATAAAGGGCGGAATCTGTAGATAACTACAAAATTATTAAAATTTCAAAAAAGTTTAGTTTTGTGGGAGAAAAAAAATAAAATGTTTGGTAAGTTTTTGTTTGTAAAATTTAAGGGGTAATAAATTTATTCGGGGGGGTCAGGGGGGGATTTGTGGAAAATAATAAAAATTATAAGAATAAAGGGTGGAATCTGTAGATAACTACAAAATTAAGAACATTTCAAAAAGGTTTAGTTTTGTTGGAGAAAAAAAATAAAATGTTTGGCGAGTTTTTTGTTTGTAAAATTTAAGGGGTAATATATTTATTCGGGGGGTCAGGGGGGATTTGTGGAAAATAATAAAAATTATGAGAATAAAGGGTGGAATCTGTAGATAACTACAAAATTAAGAATATTTCAAAAAAGTTTAGTTTTGTTGGAGAAAAAAAATAAAATGTTTGGCGAGTTTTTTGTTTGTAAAATTTAAGGGGTAATATATTTATTCGGGGGGTCAGGGGGGGATTTGTGGAAAATGATAAAAATTATGAGAATAAAGGGTGGAATCTGTAGATAACTATAAAATTAAGAATATTTCAAAAAAGTTTAGTTTTGTGGGAGAAAAGGAATAAAATGTAATTAATTTTTATTTTTTTTTTAAGTTTAATTCAATATAAAAAAAAGTAAAAATATTAGGTGAAAGTGGTGTATGAGGAAAAGATGGAGAAAAAAATAAGTGATTTTTGAAGCCATCATACATTAAGTTCCGTTACATACATCGAAAGTTATAGCGATTTCCGTTTTTGAATCAGTCGCAAATCTTCTTCTTCCCCGCCGTGGGCTGGGAAAAAATGTGAAAAATGTGTGCTGCTCAGCGATATCTGGTCGGAGGGCGACGATTCGTGGGGGATATCTTGACTTGGATTAAAACTGTACATTTTTCGGTGTAAAACAGGTGAGGTATCTGGGTGATTATCTCAGGTGAAATGCATGGAACCGTTTTGAATTTTTGGTATATGATGGGGGATTGCGTCTTCTAGTGATATTGTGAAAATGAAAGACATCGTACGAGCTTAAGTATTTTTAAAAAAATCAGCCGTGATTTTTTCCGGTTTGGGAGAGTGAAATTGTTAATAAACAATTTTGCAATAAACAAAACCGGGGGAAACTTTAATACAAGATGAATAATCATTTATTATATCACCCTCTAACGTTCCCACCCAGGCTGACTTTTTTATTCAAAGTTATAAACAAAAAACCTTTTTCACCCTTTTTCACCCTTTTTCACCCCTTTGCAAACACCCCCGAGGGGCAAAAAATAGTTATAGCTTCATTTCTCACCGTCCCCAACAATATATCCAAAAATTAGCACTCCACCACAAACTTCCGCTTCAGAGGTTAAATTGACTGGACTATAATGGGAAGAGTTAAAAATATACAACACAAGTTTAAAATTTGAGGAAAAGTATCTTTTAAAATGCCACATTTAATATGCGAGTAAAGCGCGAGAATATCAAATTGCCGTAATGAATAAGTGGTATATAAAACGTTCAATTCATTTTTTAAAGCAGAAAACTGGAAAATTCCCGGGAAAACTGTAATTAAAAATGATATCTTTTCGTTAGGACTTGATTGAGCAAAATAATCATATTTTGATTTTTAAGTAAATCTAAAAATTTTAGTTGACTAAAGGAACTATACCGAGTTTTAATCTGAGAAATGACGAGAAGCCGGATTCTATCGTGTTATCGAGAGGTAATAAAATAGCACCACACCACACTCATAAGTCACAATCCGTTGAGCACCAAGGCAAAAAGAGACACAAGTTAACAATTTTTTTATTAAAATATAATAAACAAAACCACAACACCCCTCCCTTCCGAGAAGACGACTTCTGCCGTGTTCTTGTGAAATAAGGGAGCATTCACTCCTACAATTCACAGCCCCTTCAGTATCAAAGAGATTTAATAACCAAACCCACCCCAACCAACCCCACTCACCCGAGAAGCCGCTTTCTACCGTGTTATAGAGCACCACTACACTCACACCCGTTCATAGAGAAGACACGAATCAGCTGACATTCTAAGAAATAAACAACCACCCGCCGAAGTGACCCGAATTTCAACTTCTGCAAAACAAAAACAGCCGAGAAGCCGGTTTCTATCGTGTTATTTTCTTATAGGATTTGCCTTTAGTGAGCAAAGGATATCACACACGATTTCTTTGTTACTCGTGGAGAAAAGTGTGGGCTTGAGTAAGCCGTAAAATGACCGGCTTACAGAAGCAGCGAGCGAGCACTTCATACCCGATGCAACCCCTTGATAGAACCTGCTACGGTGCGAGGGAAGGTTCCATCGTAGTGCAACAACAGATTATGGTTGTTTTTGGTTGTAACACTTGTTTTGCCATGTTTTCTTTACGAGATGAATTTTGGGAGCGCTTTCCAGGAATTTTACAGGCATAGAACAAGTTTTAAATTTACGGGAATAGGATGAGTTCCCAAAAGGGAAGCCGGTAGGAATCGTGTTATATGGACCCCACGCCACTGCCACCTACTCCTCCCTTTTCTTACAAGCAAATTTAATTAGCGTGACAATTGCTCCAGAGATCCACAAATCAATCCCGAAAGGGCTTGTCCAAGGTCTTGCATGCAATTCAATTACCCACTCGAGGAGGAAGCAATTTATCATCTGCTCAGCCCCTTCCCGCCCAAACCTGCCATCTTCCAATACTTATCGATTTCGTGTCTTTAAAAAAAAAAAAAAAAAAAAAAAAACGCTTAAGAAATTGGAAAATTACGGACCTGCAAAGTTACCTTCATGGTGCTTAGCCTGGTGACACACAGTTCAAGATCGCCATGGTGACAATCGCCCCATTCAACGGCAGCGTCTTAATCAGCGCGAGCTCAGCCCGATTCGTTTTTGTTGGGGGCCTGCAGAGGAAACTCCCACAAGCCCCGACTGACACGGGTGCGGTGCGCGGGCTTAATTAGAAAATGACAGGAAAATTGCTTCTAGCGCGGCATGGGGAGAGGAAGTGTGATTTGCGCAATTCTCTTAAAATATTAAACAACAAAAACAAGCAGAGAAGTATAAAAATGACAAAATTTTTGCATGTTATATAGGTGGAGGTTGTTAGGAGTTTCCGTCCCAGCCCATTATGGCCATCTCGCGCGAGCGTCACCACCTGCGCTGGGATTTCGCGATCATCACGCCATGATTGCGCCGTGGCTACTGGAATTGTTTTGTAAGATATAGCGCGGCGGCTGGTGTCAACGTGTCTTTAACAAATTCAGCGGTCGTCAAGGACGTCTTTAACGAACCAAACGTGAGTGCATTCATGCGCCTCCATCACCTTCTGACTATTTCGCTGGCGTGCCCGCTGCACCGAACTCCGCGACCTCTCGCGGGGCGAACGGAGCAAACCGACCCAAGGGTAAAGGAGGCATTTAAGCGTCTTCCAAGCAGCAAAAACTACGACGCGAGCAGGCATAAGTTTTATCAGATTTTTGTTACATACTTGCAAGAAGGAGCCAGCTGGCAATCACCGCAGGTAGGCGCACGGACGGACAGACGCAAGGAGACCGCATGCACCTGTTTCCTTGAGTTGACTGGCTATTGAATTGCAACACCTGATACATGCTCACCCGCTCACCACTTCACTTCACCTGCGCCGATCACGTCACGTTAATGTGGCGGCTTTGGTGTCGTTCTAAATTTAGGCAAGTTTCGCGGCACAGCGCTCGTTATGTTCATTCGATACGCCCAGCCACAACGACCCGAGTTTAATGCAGCTACTGGCGGATTTTTACGCAAGATTGGCGTACTGTAGTAAAGTAATCGCAACAACAATGAGGAAAAATCCTCTTCGTTAAACCCAAGAAACTGGTTTCATTTTCGTAAAAATTACGTAAATTTCCATTAAATCTAGTCAACTTCGACTTGGAGTCATTCAAAACAACCTCTTGATGCTGTTGACATACATATTAACTTGTACATGAGGTCAAATTAGGTCTAGATGGTTTTAAAGAGTACAATTGGTCTACAATTTTACAAAAAACTCGATTTATAGATTTTATATTTTTTAAATGTTAACGGCTACAAATAATCGATTTTAAATTTTTCATGAAAAACAATGTCTCGAAAATGTTTAACACGTTCAACCCGGCGTGAACTGTCGATCCACAAGCATTGCTTTCATCTGGCGACGTGGACCACCAGTGGTGCACACCTAGTTTTCTCTACAAATAGAGTTGTATGTGCACATGCTAACAATTTCACGAAACTAATAAGTAATAATTTGAGCATTCAATTCTTTTGATAAACTCAACGCAAGCCGCTGATTACGTAAACAAGCAATCGAAGAAAACGTTAATCAGAGGATTTCATAGAATCGATTGGCATATGTTGTAACACTCGTTACGAATCACCTGTATACTGTATTTTAACCATTTTCGAAAAATGTAAGCTAATGTAACATTATCGCACGCCAATTCATAAGCAATGGATAAAATCTTGTTCTTCACTAGAATCTTAATAACATTTAGTTACAAACAGCTGATATTTTATAAGTATTGCTTAAGGTACAAGACAACGGACGTTCACATGAACCACTCGTCAATCGTTCAGCGTAATTCTTTCTGAACTCTACAATTTTTGTCTTAAGCTGCGTTCTGATTTAGATTTGCAATTTTACATTGATTTAAATCTTTCAAACCTATAGTAATGACTTTAAAATTTGCAATACACACATCAAATTGACATGATTTTTACCCATCCAAACTTCAATATTGAACTAACGCAATGTAATTGTATGTTCCTTTAGCTAAATTAAGGGGGATAGCCACTGTGACGGCCGAAAAAATGAGTGATTTTCGAGAATTTTTTTGACCGGGTAAATAAAGGAATTTTTGGATCGGGTTTTTTTTATTTTATTAAGTAAATATCCAATAATGTTTCCACAAATTTTTATTGAAAAATATAATATAGTTTTAATAATATTGACGATGCCATAGAACTTGAAAAAAAATTCCCCCTCCATGGTCGCATCGATTTTTCAAAAGCCGGTAATAAAAAAAAAAAAAAAATTTTTTATTATAATCTGCATGGATGTAGTTATCGTTGTACGTAGCCGTTTTTTTTTTTTTTGATTTTTCACAAAATGGCGACCGATTGAAAATATTTTCACTTTTTTGACTGTTTTTTTTTGTTTTCAAACAGTTTAAAAAATAGTAAAAAACAAAATTTTCCGAATCGGCTACGCTTAACCTTAGCCACTACTAAGACGAACGAAACAAAAGAAAAAAATTAAAAATCGGTTAAGAATTGTCCGAGCTATCAATGCGACCAGTTTGAGAAAAGTCGTTTCGAGAAAAACGCGTTTAAAGTTTTTAGTCCATTTCTCTCGCAATGAAATCATATATCTTTTAAAATTTTCATACCTATATTAAACTATCAAGTCCTGGATCATATGACGGTTCTTCCTCTTCATCTCCAGGGGTCTTGTTGGCTCTTTTAATTTTGCGATTAATAGCCCACTGCGTCACATAATAGAAAAGACCTTAGAGCGAGGGACTAAGAGGAGTAACATTCTGATCGGGAGGTCAAGCAGAATATAATCGGTCTAAATGCTCTCACTAAAATCGCTGTAACTTAGTAAATTTTTGAAATTTTGACCTGCAATTTTGTATACATATTTTTGAATGTGTAAACTTTGATTTAAGACAAAAAAAAAAAAATTTTTTTTTTGATCCATCACAGTGGCTATCCCCCTTAAAAGGTTTTGCTATGAATAATTATTCAAAAATTTCAATTCATTGCAAAATTCCTAATTCAAATCAGATCATTAAAAAAACATTAAGAGTATTTACCTTTGTTATATTTCCTACTGGTCATTGCACTGAGTGCACAATTTTAAATTTTCATAGTTATTTCTATGGCAATCGAATTTTCTACACATTTTACAACGAGACAATAGCAAATACAACAAAGCTTGAATACCACTATTATTTTAGAAAATACAACCCCTATCATTGCATATCTCATGATTACAACATTGTTTTGCATTACTTTTGGTCCTATCTTATTTATGAAACTTCAAATTTCAAGTCCACGACGTTTTGAATATGTCAGTTAAATACCTTATTTAAAATTTTAATCAAGTCGTGTTCAAAGTATTAATAGTTATAACGAAATTTTAAATATATAAATATTTCCCTTTATTTCACACGAAAACAAATTATAGACAATTTGTTTCTTTAGAAAGAAAAATCTTCTGTAGAAACAAAAATCGGTTGTAGCGTGAAAAAAGCGAATTTAGTGAATCCAATGTCTTAAAAACCACAAAAACGTTGATTTATTGTGAACATGTAAAGCTTAATTACTTAATGCCCTTACAAAAGATACAGTTTCAAAACAAAGACATAATTTTCAAATCAATCTAGATGTATTTAGTAAGACGAAATATTGTTGCTTTTTCTTCAGATTGTTTAAAACTTGTAGAGAGTTATAAAAGCTGAATAACCCCTCCGGCCAGATCGAGTGACATTTTGCTAAGCTGGTGAAATCCGCTGCTTCATCGATTCGGCGGAGACACCAAAAATCGCCTGAGGTGTGCAAAAGCTTTTCGAGTGAATCATTTTTTGAATTCCTCACGACTTGCGTCACTCGCAAGTCGCTAGCGACCTTCTTTCGATTTTTTCTCAATAATTTTTTTTCCTTCCCCCTATGTCTTACAACAACGGCCGCTACCAGTTTAACTGTAATTCCGTTTGTGCACTGGACGGCCAGAAAGTTCGGCATCTGCGGTCTATTTTCAATGCGATAATTATATGTGGCCTTGATTGCAGCCGAGCTCTGCCTAATGATTGGCTTCTTCAAGCCACCACAGTCGAGCCACAATAATTCGCCGCCGCGCTTTGCTTAAGCAACTGTGTCAGTTCATTAACTTTTATCGCTTTATCCATCCCGCCGGGCTGTGATGGTGGCGCTGCTGCGCCGATGAGAGGTGCACAGACATGTTCGAACCGACACAAACTTCATCTTCTACCTGGTTACGCGCTCGTTCGCGCTCATTTCAAATTCAAAACGGTCCCACGTATTTTTTTTTATTCCAAGATAGAGGCAAATTTTGAGGGCTGCTCTACAAGTGCACTCTGAACTGAATAAACCGGAAAGACATTAAAAGAATTAGTGCACCCAAAAGCAACAGACAGACAAAACCCTCACACGCACTATAAATACTTGGGGCGAAATTTGCAATTTCAAGTAGAGACAAAGAATTATGAATGAATTGTTTGGGTGAAAGTTTGCACAATTTAATGAGTAAACAGTTGCTCTATCACCATCACCACCACATCACCTCACCGAATCGCATCAAACTTCATTGCATTGAATTTATTTCCGTATTGAGGGGAATGCAAAGTAGTTTAGAATTGTAATTGACATGCTTTTGTATGGAATTTAAATTAAACATGCTAAATCACGCAATCTGTAATTTCTTACAGCTATTGAGGTGTAAAAGAATTTTAATACCAATGAAAACGGGGATTATCTGGGTGAAAGACTCTTTCAAAAAATAAAATTGGTACGACCATAAAGAAGGTAATTAAAAATCTAAACACAATTTCTTAACTTTCTGTTACATTAAGAAATATTTTAAATACCTTATGCAATGAATAGCACTAATTTTCGCTTAAATTCAAAAGAAGTATTCACGGAACACTATTAAAATTATTCTTTTGATCAGCTTGATTATAGGCTAATGATAGTTTACTCTTCTTCTATTAATTGCAATGAATTAATGACTTTAGACGATTAACATAAAATCTTGGACATGTTAATTATTAACAAATATAACTTGGAATTATTTACCGTACAGGTGAGTTTACATTACGAATGAAATGCACTTTTTTGCAGAAAATGTGAAGAAGATAGTTTATTAAATTTTACGTTCACCAGCAGCAATACCGAAATATAAAAATCATTATTATCTACTTTTAAATTTAATATTAGCCAGTACAGAACCTGATTCATCTATCCAAATAGTCCTCCTCATATATCCAATTTATCGGACTATATCTCATTTCTGCATTGGCAATATTTGATAACATTTGAATTCTTCGCGCAAAACAAATTTCGTGTTGACTAAAGCAAAGAAATATAATCTGAATTTATAAATACTTACCTCAGGGAAGTATATTTTATGGGAGCAAAATTCACGCATTCATTAAAACAGAATTTGAAATAATACAGACAACATTCGCTGTTCGTGTCCCTCATTAATAATTCCCTGTAAAAGATAGCCTATCTTGCCTTGCATTTCTGCAAAATGTTGATGTCATCATAATGTAAACTCGCCTTAACGCTGATTTAAAAGATATTATCAAATTGATGAATTAAGGAATCAAATTTCAAGATATGTTCATAAAAATTGGTATGGTATCTGTTCTTAAATATTTATGAAAATGAAACTTAAGTTTAACGTTATTGGTAATAATAATAAGGTATTTAATAGTTTTTCCAATTAATTTATCTAATATATAAAATTCTTCTGTCACAGTTTTAGTGGTTATACTCCTCCGAAACGGCTTGACCGATTTTGATGAAATTTAATATGTATCTCCAGTAGGTATGAGAATAGGTTTATAACTAATTTTTATACCCCTAAGTGTTAAGGGTGGCTCACCCTAAAAAAATTTTTTTCATTTTTTGGAAAAATTTTTTTTTTGTGTTATTTTTTTATGGTGTGGCATTAAAAAATACATTTAGTCCTAAATTTTTACCCTTCTACCACCAACGCCTACTTTTTAATAGCATTTTCTAATATTTGTTCAATAATATGGTAGCATATTAATTCCTTTAAAAGGATTTTTGATAATAGTTAAGACGCTAAGAGCTCTTAATTTTGATCCAGAATCGGAGGGTAATTTATAATATTACCATAATTTCCAAATCCAAGATGGCGGATCCAACATGGCGATTAAAATGTCTCAATTACGACGGATTTTAATGAAAATTAGTACAATGGTTATTCTGAGGCAACTAATTTCGAATATTATTAAAATTTTGTAAATCCAAGATGGCGGGTCCAATAGGGAGACCATAATGTCTCGATTTCAACAGATTTTAATGAAAATTAATACAATGATTATTCTGATTTAACTAATTTTAAATATTATCAAAATTTCCAAATCCAAGATGGCGGATCCAATATGGTGGTGCAAATTTCTCGACTTCAACGGATTTTCATGAAATTAGTACGATTTTTTGTGGGGCCAGTAATTTTGATCATTATTGAATTATCAAAGTTTCTAGATCCAAGATGGCGGGGACCCAATATATAAAAAGTAGTAGTAGTAGTAGTGTATTTATTTATATTATTTACAATGTCTATACAAATAGGACCCTTATATTTAGTGCGGAATATGACAATTCATTCATCTATATTATTAATTCATTGACGTAATCAGATTGTGTTTTTCCTTTTTTTAGTATAATTTTTAGGGAGAAAAATTTATAAAAACCCAATATGTATATAAAAAAAATTTCTCGATTTTAACGGGATTTAATTAAATTTGCTACAATAATTGTGTTAATGCCACTAATTTTAAATATTATCAAGATTTGGATATTCAAGATGGCGGATCCATAAAGGGGTTTTCGGGTTGAATCAATTTCTAGGATATAACAAACGCACATTTGAGAAGTCTTTAATTAGTAAGTATTTACCCAACGCCGGGTGAAACCGGGTAATTTTCCAATATTTGTGAAGTGTAAAACGGTTTACTTAATATTAAACAACTTGTAAGTTTGTTCAATAAATTAATTAGGGATATGAAACGGAAATACTGTTTTCTTATATTAATGGTATTATTTGCAGAAACATGCGAAAAGAAAGAATACGATCAAATGTTGGTCGACGCACATGGCATAATGAAAATGTAGCAGAAAGGGCAGTACAACGTCTGCCAGGCCAGCTAGTATATATATATTAATTTATGGATATATTCTATTGATATGTAAATAGTTCAGATATTTATATAAATTAATTATGAAATCTCCACATTATTATAATAATATGTCACTTTATTAGTTTTTATTTTAATTTAATTAATTAATTTCCTGTTTTTCGAATATATGATAAAGACGAATTAGAGTATTGATTCAAATAAGCCTAAATAGAGTTAGTGTTTTAAACACTAATCTTTTACATTTGTTTCAACATATCCGGAATAAAAGGTGGAAATAAAACATCTATTGAACTAATGTGATTTCGTGGCACTTTTGAAAGCTATTATTAGGATTAGAATTAAAATTGTTTATTCTGTTGTGGTATGTTTAGGTGAATAGTGTATATCAGAGCTGGGCAAACACGGCTTTTTTTTTACTCCCGAGAGCTTCCCAGGCACCCTTGAACCTTTGGAATTAAAGCCGGCTCTGTCCTAACCCAGAGTTTGTATATAAGAAAAAAATATAAATATTACTTCTGATAGCGAAAAAATGTTCCTAAAAAAATTTCATCAAAATTCGTAAGAAGACCTCAAACTGAAATTAAGCCAAAAAAACAACAATCGACCAAACTTGTCTACACATTTCTAAAGACATGTACTAGTAGTTGTTGTCATTGTTTGTTTTCATCCACAAGAACTTCTCAAGGCCAATCTTCCAATTTCCAAAAAAAAAAAAAACAAAATCTTTACCTTAGCACTTTCCTCGTACTGTCTCCGATTCACAACGCGTGTTCCTAATTACAAAATAATTTACATATGTCTGACATTGCAGAAAATTTCCATAGAAAGTCAAATCGAAATACGACAGACAAAAGAGAACGCCAAACATGAAATCGTCAACGATATTTATTTTTGGCATTTGTGTATAATCAAAAATTGCTGCCAAAAGCGCAATAATAAACAATAACAGTAGCTCCGGGTAACAGTGAGGCATGGCAAAAAAGTGAAAACCCTTGGAAGAAAAAAAACTATAAAACCAGCCAAGTACGAAATCACAACGGAGTATCAGGGAGAGAATGGGGGAAATAATGGATAAAAATAGTGCGATAGTACATTAAGATGAAAGCAGCAAAAACAAGCGGAGGTAGACAGTTTTATTACGCACATAGGCAACATGCGCCTGCCGTGTCGCTTCCAATGGAACATGCAGATAGCCAGAGTTGTGCGCATTACAATTAAGTAGAAATTATAGATAATTGCGTGAATCTCGCAACCATTGTAATTTACAATATCGAAGGTACTTCTTTGAAAATGTTAATAGAAAGATAGTTGATATTTTTTGTGGTAAAAAAAATGTCTTTTTGGCGGAAATTATACCATCTCAAGAATAAGCCTAAATTTTTTTTTATAACCTACATATAAATCCTCTCTAACATTAATTGCTGTCATCCATAAGGATAAAACTTTCATAATAAAACAAATTGCAAAGTTTTTGCTTATAGCAGCAAAGGCCTAAGATCTGACTCCTGAGGTATGCCGCGCTGAATAAATTTCAAGTTGAATAAGGCATTATTTTAATATATATATTAGGTTTATTTGGGTAATTTTCTTGTAAAATCTGGTGAAAACACCTAAATAAACAAAATTAGAGAGAATTCTCTCATTTACCAGAAAAATACTGAATCGATGTAAGTGACCCCAATGTACCAACTTTTATTCAAATTCAATTGAGGTTAGTATTTCTTGCCAGCCACTTTAGTTCGGACATATTGAATTTTTAAATTTGTATATCGGACTGAAATAAGTGATCCTATAAACCCCACATATAAATTTTTGTGAAACAAAAAAAATCCAAAAATTAAAAAAACAAAATTAAAAAGTTTAAAAAAGAGACTGCCTGAAACTGAAACCGTGAAGACCAAATGATATTGCACAAAAAATAAAAATTTGTATTAAGTGCATGAACCTTGTCAATGTAATGGTCACCTCTTGATGCAATTTCATTGTCGCCACAAAAGAAAAAATATTTTTCATACCTCTAAAGAATTCTCGAAGAGTATAACTTTACATTTCTTCAATGCAATATCATAATTAGCAGCAAAACAATTAATGTGATCATAATTAATGCATTCATGCGGACCATTACACATCCGGTTGCATGACATCCGGTTGACATGTAATTTTTGTTTACGACTGAGGACAATTTTCTTGGAATCGTTTATTTTCTTGAAGCTTTTTTCGTGATTTCCTCAGATGGGGAAAAGTCGTCGAAATTGTTTCTTAAAATAAGTGCATAAGAAAGTGGAATGAGGAAATAATGTAAGTTGTATAATTTAAGGTGGTAATTTATAAAGGAAATCTGAAGGATTTGCGGAATGGTATCTATCAAATATTTAATAAATTACCTAACGAGTTAATGTTAGGTTATCGCTAAATACATAAAAATGAAGTCATTATTAACGATGAGTATTTAAACATTAATTGGTTCGTAGATATTTCGATAAGAAAATGAAATTCCATTTTACAATCGCCATCGACCATTGATCCTAGTCATAAAACTTCTCAACACTAAAATAAAGATACAAAGTATCTAAGTACAAACGGGCTGTTTGCCGCTTTTTATTTCTGATGCAGCGATGCGGTTGTAAATTCATGTTTACATCTTGATTTTATGTTACCTTATAGCTTAAAAATAAATTCATTATGCTTTTTCACAGCAGATTTTTATATAATGATGATATTGCTCTAACAACAGTGACGTTCCATTATTTTCTTTAAGGGGACGTGACACACCCAATTTTTTATTTTTTATATTTGGAAAAATTGGAAAATTGAAGAGAAAAACCGTAGATACATTAATCAAACTTTGCATATTTATTAAACAGCGTTAAAATAATACAAAAACAAATTTTTTTCATTTTTTGAATTCGTTTTTTTCTTTGTACATTTTTTTGTAAAAAAACACAAAAATTGACTGCGGGCACGATTGGGAGCGAATGGAACGTCTGAAAAAAAAAATATGGGGTTAATTGTTATCAAAATCCCCAGGGATTGAACCTAAATGGAACATTTTTCACGAAAAAATTACAAAATGGCGGCATTTTTTCAAAAATTCACTTTTTTTTATCCCGGAAAAATGCCGCCATTTTGTAATTTCTTCGTGAAAAATGATCCATTTAGGTTCAATCCCTGGGGATTTTGATAACAATTAACCCCATTTTTTTTTTTTCAGACGTTCCATTCGGTCCCAATCGTGCCCGTAGTCAGTTTTTGTGGTTTTTTACAAAAAAAAAATTGTACAAAGAAAAAAACGAATTCAAAAAATTAAAAAAACATTTTTTTGTATTATTTTAACGCTGTTTAATAAATATGCAAAGTTTGATTAATGTATCTACTGTTTTTCCCTTCAATTTTCCAATTTTTCCAAATATAAAAAATAAAAAAATTGGGTGTGTCACGTCCCCTTAAATTTTTCAATCACGACCAGAATACAACTATTTTTTATCTTTTCACAAAAATTTACGACTTAGATTTAGATCTATCAGACCATTATCTTTAAATCTCTTTTTTTTTGTTATATAAATGTTCATCTCAATAAGGTCTCCAGAGCTATTAATTGAAAGATTTTTAAAATGGGAGACTGTCAAATTTAAAACTTTGTATGATTTTCATAAAAATAAGTACCTAGAGACTTTTGGAATCACTGATTTCAAATCAGCTGTCAAGATGTATGTACTTAACATGGCGAACTGTTAAATTCTATATCGCTATATGAAGATTTTGGTTGCTGCTGATTTCAAATCAACTGTCAAAATTTATGAATTCAGGATAACGGACTAGAGCTTCATAATAACCAAAAATCATGTTGATGCACTTAAGGGGGTATCCCACTCTAGAACGTTAAAAAATGCATTTTTTTTTTTAGTTTTGAAAAATTCTGTGTTCTTTCCTGAATCGTTTAAGCTATCTCTTGCCGCGAAATTTGAAAAGCTCGCGCCGCTACAGGCAATTCCGTGCGCAACTGCGCGCTCTCTACTACTCTTAAGGGGGTATCCCACTCTAGAACGTTCAAAAAATGCATTTTTTGTTTTTAGTTTTGAAAAATTCTGTGTTTTTTCCTGAATCGTTTAAGCTATCTCTTGCCGCGAAATTCGAAAAGCTCGCGCCGCTACAGGCGATTCCGTGCGCAGGTGCGCGCTCTCCACCACTCTAAACTTTAACTTAAATGCCGTTTTTCTCAAAACACCGTCTTGATGAATGGTGTGCAGCATTCTGAGAAAACCGTTCATCGGAAAAATTTCAGATTTTGGCACAAGCTGTATTAGCTTTGTCTCTATGACCTAAGTGGAGCAAATCAGGCATTTTTACATTTACATAGCTTGTAGCCATGTTTTAACAGTAAAAAATCAACTAAAATTTAAAACTTATAGTACAAAAAATTAAAAAAAATGAATAAATTTTTTTTTTTCAAAATGTGCTACACTCATGCCATAGCGACATATATAAAGAGTACTAATGTGCAATCTCATAATTTTCAGATTATTTGTTTGGCTGCTATGGTGCACACCATGAGCTGCCGTTCCTAAGTTATGTACTGACCTAACCACTCAATAAAAAAAAAAATTTTTTTTCTCAAAATGTTCATTAAAGATCATATAATAAGAGGATTATTATGTTTAACTCTAAATGTTTTGTATTTTCTTGCTGAAAAAAAAAGTTCAATTCAAGGGCCTCTAGAGTGGGATACCCCCTTAAATTTCGACTTCTTAAAAGTTCTCTGTTTTGAAGAGTTTGAGTGACCCAAATCTTAGTAAAAGGTAATTTACTTTTTTCATTTATTAATCAGTCAAACGTATATGGCGGAAAGTAAAAACTAGTTGTTTCTTATGCCAGTCTTATTAAATAGATATTGTTTATTTTTTATGTGTTATTTAATACTTTCATTCCTCTCAGAGTACCGTCATCGAGTCGACTTGCGTAAATAGCGTCCAGGAAATATTGGACGACAAATTCATTTTCTATTTTTATTATTAGCTAAATTCATAAAGCGAGTCATATCACAGAATTACTATATCTTTCATGATATTTCTCTTAAACCCGTCGTGATTATTTCATATTAGTGACTGAATATTTTCCCAAACGATTTTCCCACAATTCTCTAAAGTAAAAATCACAAATTTCTCCGCGACAAGGTTCATAAATGTGATCGAGTTTCTAAAAACTAGTTTAAAAAAAACGGTGGCAATTTTAAGATCTGCATATTTGCATCGTCGCATCAAGCAGAAGCCGCTTTCGTTGGCTCGCTTAAGTGTTTTGCCTGCAAGATGTTCCTTTTTCCGTCGCCTGATATCTAATAAGATGCGCGCGCATCTTTCGCACTAAGATTCTCTCTTATGTTTGCCACATATTCCGTTCGCAGAAAATATAAAGTGTGTCAACTTTTTTTTACTCAGCCTTTGGTTTATTTTTTGGCTTTTATTCGATTTTTGCTCGTTTTCTTCTATCGTCTTTCGAGTCTTTTGCATATGGTGGACACTTGGGATTTTCTTAAAATGATTCCGATTGTGGTGTAGGTTTTTGGTCGAATTTATTACAAAAATAAAATAAGCTCTTTGTTCGCACACATGTGAGTTGACTTTTTCTGAAGAAGGCAATGTCTTATAACATTTTTCTTGCAACAGATGTTCGTGGATTTCAGCGGCTTAATGTCTTTTTCGGTCAATCGCTTTAGTTTTTAGCAGCGGTTTCGAGATATTTGCATTTTTGTGCATCTTTCTTCCTCACTGCAGATGCTTAATGTCTTTTGTATTAGACCTTTCAAGGGGGTCTTCTTAATGTTTTAACATAAGCATTAGTTGCTTTGTTTTGCATAAGACATTTGACTAATTGCGTAAAATTGAAACGTAATAAAAACTAGGCTATTGTTTTTTCTTCAAATCTTCTTAATTGCCCCATCGGAATATTTTGTTGCAAAAAAAAAGACTTCATAACAGTTTTTCGACCTACCACACATTTAGTATCGGTTTTTAAGTATTTCTAAAAACAAAAACGTAACCATTAATACTGTATAAATATAAAAAGTTACAGCTCTTTTATCTTTATTACCTAATTTTATTTCGACCACAAATTTTCAGGGGTTTTGACTATTTTTTTACAATCCGGCTTATTCTATTTATTGCAGCGATTACGAGAGTTTTTGTATAGGGGTTTGTTTTTTGTCGTTCCCTAGTACTTAGAATGTACCGCATTTGTAGTCACTACTCACCCCTAGGAAAGAAATAGAAAAAGAAAGATTTTTAGCAAATCATTTCTTTATTACAGAGCTCTTTTTTACCGAATTAATAACAAATAATGATAGATTTATTTCTTTATCATTTAAATTTAAAAATGTTTTTACTTTAAATTTTAAACCTCGATTTCTTTCATTCGAATGTCAAAAAATAAAACTAAAAATCATTCAGAAATGGGTCAAGTGCGAGAATTTCTAGAAAGAAAGACCTAGAATTTTTGTTATAATTTTTCTGTAAACTTCAAGTACGAAGTTATATTTCCTGAATTTTTGAAAATTCTGTAGTGACCTTATACGGGTCCCATTTTTTTCCCTTTGGCAGTACGGAACCCTAGAAATGTCTCAACTTAACAGATTCATTCGTTTTTGTCAAAACTTTGTTAATTTTGAAATGTTCTGTTTTCTCAGACCTTTAATTAAAAGTAATATAATAAAAAACAAAAACAAAAAAAAACAAAACCGATGAATTTCGTCTAAAACTAAAAAAATCTAGCTTTGAAGCCTATTGTAAGTTCATTGCATTGGGTGACACAGACAACAAACAATTGGGTAAATTTTCGCAGTCTCTTACTACCCAAATTAATATGTATAAATAGAATTTATCAAATATTCGTATAAAAAAGGTTTTAAAAAAAATGTATTAAGAGTTGTAGTTATTGGCTAAAATATAATTTTTACTACCGCAATGTATGAAGCTGTAAATGGTCTTTTTGTATATATCTTAACCCATTTATATTAATGAGCCATAAAAAGTAATGCTATTTAGCTTTATTCTTATCATAAATGCAGTATTCCTAATTAGTTTTAAAAACTCAAGAAATAAATAAACAAAACAAAAATTTACCATGCAATTTGTGATGAATGCTGTCTCAGCAACGCGCTGCACTCGCCGCCGAATAATATCCCTGTTTTTTTTAACAGCAGCTGTTTATACCCAGAACCGAAATGTTAGCAAGGTAGCAATGGCGCGGACATACCAACCGAACAGGTGTTAAAAAGGCACAGAACATCTTTAGAAACGTTTCGAACTCTTCACTTAATCCGTTGAAGGCACTTTAAATAAATCGTCTTCTTTGCAGCTGCAGAAGACATATCCCCGATCATCCCCCACACTAAGCCAGCTTAAAGGACGAGTCGAGAAACAAAAACAAAAAAAAAATAGTCGCACAGCACTTAATCCCGGACGCCAATAGAGCACACAAAAAGGAACGAGTCCAGTAGGTGACCCTTCGCCAGAATTTTTAAATATCGCAAACTCTTCTTTACCGGTTCCCACAGGGCCACTGGCCGTAACGAGGAAGTGTACGGTCGGTCAGTTCACGCAACTTAACAGAACTCAAGCAAACTTTTTACTCCCCTACTTTGAGCAGGTGCAGTATCTGTCGCGCACTTCAATCGAACTCCCAAAAGTTGACCCACCGACAAAAAAATATTAACAGAACGAACCCAAAAGAAAAAAAAATACTACTAATAAGCTTGTAAACGGTTACGGCGCTAACTGGAATTCCGCGGACAGCTCTCTCTCTAATAGAATTCCAATACAACCAAAACTAAACTTCTTTAAAGAACAAAAAATAAACAAAAATAACGAAAATTTTTGTCAAAACTCGAAGACACCAACGACCGTCGTCAGTGGATTATTGCTTGCTTTCAATCGAATTCGCGATATCGATCGATACAACACGGAACACATGTTGCCCGCTCGGCAATCACCGTCTGACTCACGTGCCGTCCGCTGAAGAGGCTCGACTGACTGCTGCAGAACAGACAGACACAGACAACGTCGTCGTCGTCGCCGTTACCGGCACCATCGCACCGTTACGCGATGCCAGCGAGCGCGAGCAATCTCGCGGGTTTCGCGAGGTGTTCGCGGTTCCATTCGAACTTCGAAGACAGGCCAGAAGAATAAGATATACCACCGTCCTCGTCTTCGATGGCCGCGCGAGGGAGCCAAGAAGTGCTGCAAAACAATGACGCAGGTATTGACGACAGTGTTGCCGTTGGCGGCACGTTAAATATCGGAACAGTTTCAGTTTGAGGTCTCCTCATGGATTTTGATGACATTTTTTAAGGAAGCTTTTTTTGGTGTCAGAAGTGAAGAATCGCTGACATCTAATACTGGACTGATGATTAAGTTTGTGCACAAGTAAAGCCATTTTAACGCATTACCGTCCGAAGGCATAAAAATAGTATTTTTGCCGCTTTAAGGGGAGGTTCTCATCTAGAACGTCAAAAAAAAAGGTAAAGTTCGTGATTTTTTTGAAGGCAAATGACAAGACATAGGGAAATGATATTTGGCATTATCTTTTATTGTACATTTATCTGTACGAAAAAATTTGTTTATTCAAAAAAAAACAAAATGGCGCCCGTTATTCAACTTCTCCGGAGGCATGTTTGTGTACAATTTGCGTACAAGATAACTCAAAAACGGTTCAACCGATCAACTTCTAGTTTCGTCCATATTAAAGTAAACAATTTTCTTCATAGAAAGAGTGGAGCACATTTTGAAAATTGTAACATTATCTCCTTTTTGTAAGTGATAAACTATGAAAAAAAAACCGCCGAAAACGGCCTTAAAATTTCAAAATCGCGCCATTCCGTCAATTTTAAATTTTTTTTGAAAGTCGTCCACTCTTTCTGAGACAAATTTATTCTAGTTTATAATAATGTCATCATTATTTGATTTCAGACCAATCTGCGACCCCTAAATTGTACGCAGCTGGGCAATTTTCGAAAAACATGCCTCCGGAGAAGTTGAATAACGGGCGCCATTTTGTTTTTTTTTTTGAATAAAAAAATTTTTTCGTACAGATAAATGTACAATAAAAGATAATGCCAAATATCATTTCCCTATGTCTTGTCATTTGCCTTCAAAAAAATCACGAACTTTACCTACTTTTTGACGTTCTAGATGAGAACCTCCCCTTAAATAACCAAACGTCAAGCGAACAGTAATTCTTTAAATTACTGGTACTATTAATTATCACAAAAATTACTATTTACACATCTGCTAATCACTCCAATCTTTAATTTACTGATATTCTGAACCATTTTGACGGTCCTCTCGTTCTTACAGAAAAAGGTGGAATTTTGTTCTTTCATGTCAATTTTGTTATATCAATTGAATTTATTTCAATTCATTTTGCGTTTTGCTTCATTACAGTGCATAAACAAACAGTGAAGATTATTTCTTGGAACTTTCAGCGCAATAGTTCGAACTTCAGGATATTCAGGTCTAATTAAATGCTAGATGCTGCTTTCCATGATTCTGAAGCAAAGTCACTGAGCGCAGTCCTTATAAATGATCATTTGCTTAAAGGCATCTACTTCGAAACGGTAGAACCTTTTAAAGAAATAAAAATGGCTCACGTGTACCGCAAATTAAAAAACAAAAACCGCAGAAAAGCACTCGAATGAGGTAAAAAAAAGTCGTTGAAATGAAACAACCTGCCGGCAACAAAACATACTTCAACTCAGCATCACCCTGGAGCGATGCGGGACCCTTAACAAGTGCTCGACACGAAACCGAGTGTCATGAGAGCAAAGCAGAGGGTCACTCAACTCGCGAATACTTTAACTGGACTTTATAAAGTCAGGTTCAACTGAATCTAAAAAAAAAAAGTAGATATCTGAGAATGACCGTGATCCAAAAATGAAATCGGCATGAAATCCGATCCCGGATTTTGCCGGAAAAAATCCTCACCTATGACCAATTCATCGTAATCCCCCGGGAGCGTGAATCGGGTGCAGGCAGATGAATCCGAGACGTTTTGCATTTGGCACGTTTCGAATTGATTGTCGGTGCGATAAAACGAATCGTCTTGGTCGGGCACAAGTAGCCGACTGCTTCCCCTAATTAGAACGTCTTCCGTCTGCAGGAGACTGGCATTTTTCATCCGGCATCTATCCACTTTGCGGGGTTGCCGCACCGTAAATACCTAGCAGTCATAGTCGTAATCGTCATAATCATTAGAGGGCGGCGGCGTGCCCCGCATCACCCCCTCGGGCTAGAAAAAAACCTAGCATCTTTCATGTTACGGCATGTCCCCCCCTCCGCCCGTTCTGTTCTGCGACCGGTGAACAAAGGGTCGTCCCCGTCGCCGTCATTCGTGACATTGTCGGTTGGTTACGCATCGGTGTGCACCATTTCAGCTCGTTCGTGCTTGATAGGGCCCCTTCCTGCCCACCTTGACCACCACGCACCGCAATTGTGGGTATTTTCGCACGACATCGCGGCGTACAGTGTTCCAAATCGTCAAAAAGTTGGGCAAAAACTCGAACTTCAGATATACAATATACATACTTGAAATTAAGCATACAGGTGTTTTTAGTCTTGCTGTTATCAAAATTCGGAAAGAGTATAAAATACTGTATCAATTGAGGAGTGTCTGTTCAAAAGGGACTAAAATCATCATAAGCAAACATTAGAGAACGAGTAAAAAAAATTTTAAAAAGCTTCTTTATAGACAAATTCTAGTCCCTTTTGAACAAAATCGCCAACTCTAACGTTAAAATCATTACGGAAATGGGACTTTTAGCCTGTTCTTATATATAAAAAAGGATACGACCATAAAAATTAAAATTTAGAAATACAAGTTTAATGAGAATATCCGGATAAAAGATCGTTGTTATCGTGTTACTAGTTTTCAAACAAAAGCTAGTACACTAACAAAACTGAAAATCTAGAAAGGGCGGAAATTCGTCCTTTGATTGAATTTTCACAAAAATTGATATGTGGGAATATTTTAGAATCACTTATTTCAGCTCCGATATTAAAATTTAAAGAAAATGGCGGATAAGAAATATTTAATTAAAAATTAAAAAATTTGACAGCGATGGTTTGGGGGCATTTACATCGATTGTGATATCAAAATTAACTATTTAAAAATTGCGAAACCAACATGGTGGAGGGTCTTTCACAAAAAATTATTTCTAATGGTTCAACGAGTCACTTTATTGAATTTTATTATCAAAGCTGTAGGGTTAATAATGATAGATATGTATATACAACAATAATTTGATAAAGTGAAGCATGTTTGGAACGCCTTACTTGTTACAAGTTGTAAAAACCCTTCTTTGTCTGTAAGAATATTTTAAGAATGAATGAATGGTTTGAAAATATTCTAACAGAGGCGCTGCTGGTCTGGAATTTTACTAGCAATGACATTTGAAGTGCACTGGTTTTGAACAATTGATTGAAATAGACATAAAAAGGTAAATTTAAGTTACAAAATAAAACAAATCTTTTTTCTGATTTAATAAGAAAACAAAACTTTGAAGGCCATTTTTGAATTTTCTCTGACGAAAGCTGTCGTTTAATTCTTAATTCTTATTAGATTAACAAAAACAGGAATTCCAGCT
The DNA here is from genome assembly GCA_949715965.1 of Dysmachus trigonus. Lineage (NCBI taxonomy): Eukaryota > Metazoa > Arthropoda > Insecta > Diptera > Asilidae > Dysmachus > Dysmachus trigonus. The sequence continues at coordinate 90,476,113 of OX454320.1, forward strand.
CCTCAACTCCAAAATCGTTAACCCGGTGATTAAACTGGGTCGTTTTTTATTTTTATTTCATTTCATCCAGAAACCGATCTGGATGAAAAAACACAGCTTATGTTGCAATATCTATAGTACTACAATTCGAACTTAACGCAATTTACATAATTCTACCTTAGTTCGTTAATAATGTTTTGTATCGTTGAATTTTGCTGGACTATTTAGACTAATATTTGTTTCAATGAATTTTGTAATAATTAATTTGTCTCCCCTTCCAGCCCACTGACCGCCGTCGACATCGACGAAGTGATCCAGCCAAGTTCAGGAAGAGACCTGAACCAGGTGCCGTGATCTCTTAATTCGATTCACATCGCGAATTATCGCGATAGCGCAGCGCTGCTGGAGCCCCACTGAATATGAATGGAGCAGAGTCGAGAGAAGGTAGCATGACTGTCTGACTGGCTGGCTCCCGTCCGGATGGGTTCCCTCCCTGGAATAGGGTTCGATGCCCGATACCTTCACGATGCAGACCGAAGACAGGCGAATGCTCTGTTTGCAGAAACCAAAGGAAATCGCACAGGTCTGCATCAGCCGAGCCGCCTTCCTGTCTGCATCACCTCGAGGACCAGTTCTGTCTGCAGATGTGCAGATATTCCCTCAGTTTTTCTTCCGCAGTTCTATGCAGCAAGCGACCGGGCACCTCCGCTATCATGTCCAATGGACGGAGTATCCGGTCTAGGACAGGTAACCGGCCCCTTCCCAAGTACTTCCTTGTCCCACCTAAGGTAAGGTTCGTACTTAGCCCATCGTCACCCCAAAATTAACTCAACTCTCCGCAGAATCGTCGAAAAGCAGCAGCTCAGTTCAGCACTTCGATGTCGCGGTTCTGCTCTGATGCTCGCGAGCAGGTAACTAACAGTAAGGGACGCTTACCGCGCACAGGTAGGTATGGGCCTCTTACGGTTTTACCCATTTCGCGGGGCAGAGCCCCATAGAAACGTGAAGGGGGAACCACCTGCATTTTGTTGTTCCTGTTGTGCTCTGGCTGACTGCGTCTTTTTTTTTTTTTTTTTTTTTTTTTTGTTATTTCTATTTTTCTTTTCTAGACTGATTTACATGAACATGAAGAGCATGAAAGGAGCTTGGAGTACGAATCCAAGTCACGTTCACTGGCACGTAACGTCACACAGTTAACGAATGCAAAAAGCCTTGCCAGGGAAAAATTGCAAGAGATATGTGCGATGAAAGAAATTTGTTTTTAAGCCATTTGCGGGAGGAAGAGAGTGGAATGGTAGGTGGAGAAAATGTGAAAGACAAGGAGTTTAAGGGTGGAAGTGAAATTAAATGAATATTGGCAATGTGTGCAGGAAACGCTTTGTTTTGAGAGGAACCTCTTCAAACATACTAAAAAAAAGAAGCGGCGACAGAGTTGGCAACTTCTGTGGATTTTCATAAAGCACTTGGGGGTGTTTCCTAAAGCCTCTTCAAATTCAAAGTTAATTTGCCTGGTGAGCATAAAAATACTTAAAAAGAAAGATAAGTACCATTCCTTTCTGGCTGTCTTTTATGAGATACAAGAAATCTGAACTCGCGGAAGGTATTTTTCAAAAAATAAAGAGTTTCTTATGACTTATAAAGTTCATTACTTGGGCAGATTTCAGATTGTCACAACTCTTACTTTTACTGAAGGTATTAAAATCGGGGGAAAGTTGACTGATATCCGAAACCCTCTTTTGTTGAGAACTCACCTTTATGTTTGAAGAGACCGTGAGATCTTAAATAAATAAAACAGTAGAGGGTACGAATCTGTACATTTAATTTTTCTTTAAAAATATAAGTATCATGTATCTACGTATACTAATATTTGTAAACTATAGGGAATTTTTGTATGGCTGATTTTCTATCTGCGTTGTATTCTAGAACTAGCATTACTACAAAACAAAATATCGATAAAACAATCCATTCTATAAATTTGTAGGCATTACTACACTACAACGAATAGGGAATGATTGAGCACTCAATTCGAAGTTCTACTAACGTAATGGCACCGAATACCGGCCATTTAAGGATTGACTACATTTATTTATTGTTATTGAATTAATAGGAACATTTATTTCAATTGTGTTAGTGGTTTCAATATGAGAAAACGATTCTGAACGATAATAAATTATTCTCGTTCGTTTATTTTGTCGTTGGTATATTTAAAATTAATTTTTAATAAAAAGCTTGCCATTGTTGGACTAGGACCCTAACTCCGGCCACTATCTCCTACTGATCCTAATACCGAGATTATTACATAACTAAAGAATATATGAGTCTAGAATAATTATCAAAATCATAATTAATTATTGAGATGATACAAAAACATTTCTCATTTTTCAAGTATCGATTTTTAGCATTTCATTGATCTATTGAAGCAAAATCTAACCTTCGACCACATTAATAATTTTTTTTCGCTTAACAATAAATAATTTTATTATTTTTTTTTTAACTAATTACAAGTACAGTAATTAATTTATATATTTTACTAGTAAAAATGAATTTATATTTAGTTTTCGCATAGATATTTATTAAATAACCTAGTGGCCGGATTTAGGTAGCCGGCCGGTATTCGGTGCCATTACGTTATTTACTATTTATTTTATTTAATACATATTTAACTAATTTCACTAATTTACTCGGAAAAAACATCGATTTGGTTCTAAGTCGGGTACTGTAAATATGTATTTCAAGCAGTATCGTAATAAATCCGACACCCATCAAAAAAGTATAAAGAGAATAAGTAAAAAGTATAGATAGTAAAACTGCAGATTAGAATTAAGCAATTGACCATCTTGGGCCACATATGCGAAATTTGAGCACGAACACCTTTACCATACATATAACTTTTCATGAAAAGTTCGTAAGGTTCAAATTTCATCGTCCGTCATCTTTAACACGAAAAAGTTTCCATAAAGTTGAAAGTTTAATTAACACTTTTTCAAAAAATTTGAAGTTCCATCAGCTCACGAACTTTCGATAATTGTCTGAATCTAAAAAATCGAGGGAAATCCTGATCACATGCTTCAGCTGACCTCAACATCAAAATTAAACGATATCACATTAATTTTTGAAGATTCATAAATTTGCTTCTAGAAGTTGTAACTTTGTGAAACTGAAACCAAAACACACTCTATAAATGAGCCGTTTATTTTGAAAGTGGCTTAAGTCCAAATGATCAGAAAGACTATTTTACTTTACAAGAATATAGAAAAATTACCTTTATGTTCATTTGGACTTAAGCCACTTTCAAAATAAACGGCTCAAATAAAAAAATATCACGACCGGATCACTTTTTTAGAAGGAGTTAGGTTACAGAAGAGCAGGGTTACAAATTTACAAAATGTGCCAAAGATAATAAGATCTTCACAATTGAGTAATGGAAGAAAGTATCCAAAATTTTTCTTCTTGAGCGAAGTACAAGAATCGCAAAATAATATAACTTTTTCTTGTCACCATAGGTTTTTTTCTCCGATCAATCCCTACCTCCGATACAATGACAGAAGCTTCAACATTTGTTCACCATCCACCTTCAGAAATGTTTAAGGTGTCTTGCCTTCAAAGGAACGATTGCTTTATTAATCCATCTTCCATCATAATCTGGGGTGTTATAAGAAAAAGTGTCTTCAGCACATTATAAAAGGTACCATGGGAATAGAGGATAAATTTATGCCTTATTTTCAAGATTTTCGGTTAATTGAATTATCGATACATTTTCATGCAAGATGGTGCACTATGCCACACTTCAAAATTGGTCAAAGATTTGCTCACTTCCGAGAATATTCCTCTTTTGCCATAGGCCCGTTCTAGGAAGTCAGAATGGAAAACGTAAATTTGCATGACCCGTCCATAAAGTATTAATAAAAACTATGAGGTTTAATTTATATTCCGGGAGAAAATAATTCAGTTTTATTTTTGATTTTCGAAATTTTGAGAGTGGTAATAATTTAATGACAGAGAGATTTAAATATATTTATACATGTAAAAACGCCACATACTAAGGGGGAAACATACGACGCCAGAAACAATACAAAATTAATTTTTATGAGGCTTTGTCCCTAGAAAATGCATATGCAAAAGATAATTGTGATGTCTGCACATTTTTCTTGTTGTTCCTGTTTACTCAAATTTTGTCCTGTAGATTGCCATCTAAATGCCGGATGTTGCAGGCGATCAAAAAAAATGTAAAGATAATGCTGGAAAAAATTCATTCCTTTTTTTAGATTTTTTCGGAATGAAGTTAGTTCATTTTCAAAATACGTATTTAATTATTATTATTCTTTTTCTGCAAAATTATCCTAAATGTGTGCTTTTATACATACATAAAATTTTTTTAGACATAAATTAAAATGAAACCGATCAGCGATTTCCTTCCAATTTGGTAGAAAACTTTCAATCTAGTCCGGATAAATACCAAAAAAGGTAATTACAAAAATTGAGTCAACCATAGAGGACGGCAGCTTCGACTCATTACTGTGGCACACACGCGGAATGCGGCTCAGATTGCGACGGGTAAAATTTTGCAAAATTTTCACGCCAACAGGTTTGTCGCCATAAATCATAGGCAAGAGGCCAGCCAGATAAAGCGAGCTCTGAGGTTCCTCTACGGACCCCGCCAGCCACCAAAACCGACATACCATGTAGGCAGCAAACTAGGTATCGACTCTTCCTTCCAATTATCATCCCTGTCCGCCCTTGCAGTCCGTTCTAAGTGGAACGCGCTAACTAACTCAAGATAGTGCAGAACGCGTTTATAGCGGCGTGCACGGGATAGCTATTAAGAGGAAAGTTAGATGGACTTTTTTTTCCGACTCGGGAGGGCTCTTATCGGATTACTGCCCACGATGAGGCGGCAGCGGCAGACGACAGGCGTAGAAGGGCACGATAACCGAACGGTTCGTAACTCCGAGGAGCGTGGCAAGTAAGCATAATTTCGCCGGGGAACCCCCGCATTCGCCTCTGGATATAGGCGCAGATGCGTTCGCCGGCCTCGATACTCCGAATCCATCCGCGATCAGAGGTGGGCAGGTAGGTGTCGAGTTATTTTCGTTTCGGGAAGAACGCTCCCCAGATCTTTTTGTCCCCCCCTCCTCCCAATTATACATATATATTTATATGTACGTTCTACCTATGATCGTCTCGTCGATAGTCTTTGTGTTATTTGTTATGCTTCTTTATTATATATGGCGCTGGTTTGTACTCGACTCCGATCGACACGAAAGTGTCGATTTTAAATTACAAAACACACAGCGTCTTTGTGACTCATGGATTAGACTGCGATTCATTAACACCTTACTGATTTCCGCCCATCGCAAGTTTTTTGCATGCAATGAAGAGTCTCCCAACAGTCCAAGATCTACTTCGGATTGGAGCTGGTTGCTGGAGCGATGGCTGTGTGCATTTTCAATGAGGTTAAGGTTCTCCGTGTCCCTGCGTTGGCAGAGGCATTTGTTTTTTATTAAGAAGTTTTTATTGTCTGTCTTGCGATGATTCAAATTGGAAAGTTTTACGAAGCTCATTATTGAGTCGCCTACTCAATAAGGCACTTTGTGGACTTTTTGGTAACTCATAAGAACTTCATCCTGTGCATCTCAATACTAAATATGTTCGAATCTCCATAGATTCTGCTATCTTTTACGTAATACTTCATAAACATTCACTTTTTGTTTATAAGGTTCCAAAAAAGGTATTTTTGTTTCAAAAACGTTTCCTAACATAATATAATAATACTGAAAGTTTATTTGGATTATGATGAATGTCTGTTGCCGAAACTAATGAACTGATAATATTCATTTTTTTTCCAAATAGGCTCTTTCCAAAACAGCGTGCTAGAATTCGAAATTTTCAAACTTTGAGGAATTCCCATTAAAACTGGTGTTCTCAGATTTTTGGGTGCGAATCCACTATTGAAATTTTGAATTTCAAAATGATAGAACCGAATTGGAAATCACTACGAAACGATTTTAGTACCTATGATTTTAAATCTAATATTACCACGAAAACTATTGAAATCTGGAAATTCAAGATGGTGATTAGAATATGACAACAAAATTGTCCACAATTTACTCACGGAAAAAGGTACTGAGAATTTTAGAGTTGCTGATTAGATATCCAATAACTTAATATTGAGTTTTTAGAGATATAACAAGACAACTTGTTTATTAAAATAGGTTTTTAAAGCGGAATGAGCAATTTGGACCAGTGAAAAGTTTTGGTACCATAAAATATGGATTATATCAAAAGTCTTAATTTCTATGATATCAAATCTATACATCTATGAAGTACGCTCAGATTACATTAGATAAAGAGTTCTTCAGCCGTTCCAATGAGTCTTCTTTTAAAATTCGAACTCTCTTATCAAGTTTCAAACTGTGGAAGCATACAACAGGGTTACAACTTCAGATTAGATATCTTAGAAAATATTACTCTACTGATTCATTTGAACATTTAAAACAACGGAAGAGTATATAGAATAATAAAATCTCTTTAAATCTTTGCTTAATGAAACATTTGTTGTATGTCATTAACAAAGAAAAGGATAATCTGTCGCAAATTCAACATAAGCTGGTACACAGGTAGGAAAAGTTAAGAAACTTATTTATTATCTGCCTCGTTTTTGTCGGCGTAAACAGGAAAAGACAACCCTAATTAAGAATGACCCCTTGGGTTTCTGCGTAAACGTTTATTCGTCATAATGTTTATGACCATACCAATGACAATGACGTGTAGTTCATTATTTTTGTTTTGGTCTTACAGCAAAAACGTAATGAATAACTGTCACGGTATTTTACAGACACTAGTTTCAATTTTATTTCTGTATCATAAATTTATTTTATCTCGAGATTTCTTCAAAGGTAATCAAATGCCAATCTTCACTAAAAACTTATAGTTGTGATTTTACCGGCTTTGATTCATCTTAGAGTTTTATTTGTACGCGATTTCAATAGCCAACGAAAGAGATGAAGGCATTATTGAAGACTTAAGTGATTGCGGTTTTTTCATTGGCAATTTATGGTTCATTTTTATTGATCTTAACTTTCATAAAAATTAATACGTATTTAATGAAGAAGGATTGTAAGTGCGGTCATCAAAGTTGATGATCTTAGGTCAACTCTGTGAGAGAAACAAAGTAACCTAGGATTGTGAAATAATTTCGTATGTCGGTTGAACTGTTTTGTTATTATCAATTTTGATATCTAAAACTGGTTGTATGTTTTAACAAATTTAAAATTAGTTGTAAAATTTTAAACTTCAAAGATTTTCATGTTAATTATCCCTACAGTGCTGTGCAAAACATTTGCAACTAAAATCATAGTTTCTTACAGATCATTATAAAATTTCCTAAACCCCTGATACCAAAAAAAGTTTTACAGTGCATTATTCTTTATTATGTCTAGTTTCCAGATATAACAATAGCAGAATGTAATATCCCGTAATAAGGGAGCAATATCAATTTTTTTATTCAACGTAACGATTTCGCCTGTGCAAAACATTTGCAACTTTATATATCAACAAATACTTTTCTAGGAATAAATGAGAATTGGCAGTACTTTGTTAGTTAACTGTTATTTTCTATTCCATATACAGGGTGTTCAGAGGTGGGAGGTCAATACTGAAGGGGGTGAAAGGTCAGACCGAGACAAGCAAAAAATCGTATGGGTGGGGGGGGGGCATCTCTCACCGTTTGGCAGTTACAGGGTGATTCGTAAATCAGGATTTTGCCTTATATGGGAACCGCTCTTGTATTTTTATCTTTTTTTCTACGCATCGCAGCGGCCCCAAACTGATTTCAAAAAATCACTATTTGGAAGTCCTTTCCAAAAAAGTTTACACCACCCCCCTATCCCGAACCCCTTGGCCACAATCCCCCCTGGAAGTTGAAAAAATTAACTTTTATTTCACGATTTTTCACCTTTCGCCCCACTTTTCTCCCAAATTCATGTTATTAACATACCTACTTTTTATTTTTTTTAAGTTGCCTATCTGATTACCTTTCCAAAAAGGTGCAACATGCCCAGATAGGAAAAGGATACGAAAATTTATTTACAAAAATCCTTTTACAGAAAATCATGATAATTTGAATTTTTAAGAAATTATACTGAAGTTAACTAAAAAATATATTTTGTTTGCTTAAAAACTAATTACAATTAAAACGTTTGTCCTTTAAAAGCTGTTCAAAATGTTCTCCGCCAGTTTCGATGCATGCAAGTAGCCTTGGTCTTATTTCACGTTTCAGGTCTATGGTAACCAGTCTCTCCCGTATTTTCGTGGCTGCAGTCCCAATCCTGGTAACTAATTCTTCTCTAGTGTTGATTAGTCTTGAGTAAACTTCATCTTTCATCATTCCCCATAAGAAAAAGTCCAGTGGAGTAAGGTTCGGTGACCTAGCAGGCCAAGGAATCGGTCCACCTCGTCCAATCCAGCGCTCTGGGTAATTTTCATTTAACCTTGCCCTAACAATGTTCCCAGTATGCGCAGGTGCTCCGTCGAACTGTAAATAAATTGCGCTTCTGGTGGCCAGGGGGATGTCCTCCAACAGATCCGGAAGGGTATTCTCCAAAAAGTCCGAGTATAGCTGACTATTCAGCACTTGGGGCAAGATGAAGGGTCCTGTCAACTGGTTGCCGATAATGCCAGCCCAGACATTGACACTAAATCTTTGCTGGAAGGACCGACACCTGGTCCTATGTGGGTTCACATCTAACCAGGTGTGGAGGTTGTGCAAGTTTGTGATGCCATCCCGGGTGAATTGCGATTCATCCGTCCACAGAATTCGGTCTAGAAACCTTCTGTTTTCGATGTCAGACTCGAACAGCCAAGTGCAAATTGCAATTGTCTTTCGGAATCTCCTTCCTGTAGTGCTTGGACCGGGATATGGTGGTATGGATGTCGTCCCTCTCGGTTCACAACGGTCCAAACTCTCCCTGAAGACAATCCTGACCTTCGTGCGACCTGCCTGATGCTTATTACAGGGCTGTTCCTGACGATGTTGAGGATTTGTTGGTCGGGGTCCGCTGAATCGGCCGATTTTCCTGCTCGCGTTTCTGCTCTGGGGGCGGTTACACTTCCGGTTTCTTGTAACCTTCTGAAAGTCCTTGAAAATACCCTTCTGTTGGGTACCCGCCGATTCGGGAATCTCCTTTGGTATTCTCGTACGGTCTCACTATCATTTCCTTCTACTAAACCGTACACGTAAATTATACCGGCATACTCGTCAACACTGAATTCTGCCATTTTATCTTAATTTTTTCTATTAAACACCCATTCTTATCGCTTGCTTCTTCAACTGTGGTCAATGTCCTTTCAAACTCACCCATTTTTATACCATAATTCATAGGAGGTATTAGAAACGGAGCGTCAGGATACTTAGGAGTCAATACTGGATATAATAATCTAATAACGCTATTTAACGAGATTACTAGAGATGCCACGAATATTCGGCAACTATTCGGTATTCGGCTATTCGGCCACTTTTTATCGCTATTCGGTATTCGACCGAATATGGTTAACCATTCGGCCGAATAGCAATTTATTTATAATTTTTTTATTACTAGCTGTTTTCCCGCGACTTCGTCCGCGTAAATTATAGCCCATGTCCTTTCTAAGGCTTGAGAGTATCTGTGTACCAAATTTCATTTAAATTGGTTCAGCAATTTTGGCGTGAAATCGTGATAAACAGATTTACTTTCGAATTTATGTTAAAACTAGCCGTACCCTGCGCGCGTTGCTACGCCTCTCCGAAAACAATCGGTTTTATGCGAGAATGTATAAATAAAATATTTCATTACCATTAATCCAAACGTAAATAGATTTTCAGTTATTGAGGTCATAGAATCATTTCCGTAACTAAACGGCATCTATCTATCTATCTTCTATCTTTCTGTCTTTCTATCTATCTTCTATCTATCTGTCTATCTTCTATCTATCTATATCTATCTTCTATCTATCCATCTATCTACCTATCCATCTATCTATCTAAATCTATCTATCTATCTATCTGCCTCCTATCTATCTTCTGTCTGTTTATCTATCTATCTTCTATCTATATATCTACAACACATTTATTTGGATAAGGATTAATATTATTATTATGTTGATAAAACTCTTTGGCCAATAATTGGCAATAATGCATTAATTTCGACCAAATTTGATTACCATAAAAAAGGTTATAGTGAGTCAATATTAAAAGATAGACATATACATACAGATCATTTAAAGAGGAATAATTCTTTCATTTTTTTTTTTTTTTTGGTTAACTTGAACCGTTTACGCAGCGCACGCAACGGAAGCCTTCAAATATGAATAATTTTCCCCGTTTTTGCAACATTTTTCACTCATGCTTCGCTCCTATTGGTCGCAGCGTAATGTTACATAGCTTAAAGCCTTCCTCGATAAATGGACTATCCAACAGAAAAGGAATTTTTAAATTCGAACGAGTAGTTCCTGAGATTTTTTTTAAATTCTCGCTTTTTGCCCCTATGTCGTAAACAACAAGAGGTACAGAAAAAGTGAATATTACAAACTTGTAGCAAATTCAATTTCCTCCAAAAAGTTCTTGAACACTAAATCGCTAACATCGATATTTCTTGAGATATTGGGCTTTGAAGTTGAGGTAGTGTTTCTACAATTTAGCTCAATAATCCATGAAACGTCCACACTACCTCAACTTCAAAGCCCAATATCTCAAGAAATATCGATGTTAGCGATTTAGTGTTCAAGAACTTTTTGGAGGAAATTGAATTTGCTACAAGTTTGTAATATTCACTTTTTCTGTACCTCTTATTGGTTCCTGAGATTAGCGCGTTCAAACAAACAAACCAACTCTTCAGCTTTATAATATTAGTATAGATATAGTTAGGATTACCAAATAAATCATGAAAAAATAACTCAAAATATTACTCACAAAGATATTTATTTAACCAAAAAAAAGAACTAACTAAGCGGAAAGTACTAAGTGTGGCCGAATATTCGGCTGCCGAATGTTCGGCGCTTCGGCCAAGAACCTCACCGAACATTCGGTATTCGGTATTCGGCCAAATTACTATTCGTGGCATCTCTAGAGATTACATTTATTATTTTATTACTGTTTTGCTGAAATAATAAAAATGTACTACCTCTGTTTCCTAAACAAACATTTCCGAACTTGCTGTCATAAAAATTGTTTACTTAACGACTTTTTCCATTATGATGCAATAAAGTAATTAGGTACCTGTGAGGATGTTTTAATTTCAGGACTTTTGCAACCCTTTTCTACCTGGGCATGTTGCACCTTTTTGGAAAGGTAATTAGATAGGCAACTTAAAAAAAATAAAAAGTGGGTATGTTAATAACATGAATTTCAGAGAAAAGTGGGGCGAAAGGTGAAAAATCGTGAAATAAAAGTTAATTTTTTCAACTTCCAGGGGGGATTGTGGCCAAGGGGTTGGGGATAGAGGGGTGGTGTAAACTTTTTTGGAAAGGGCTTCCAAATAGTGATTTTTTGAAATCAGTTTGGGGCCGCTGCGATGCGTAGAAAAAAAGATAAAAATACAAGAGCGGTTCCCATATAAGGCAAAATCCTGATTTACGAATCACCCTGTAACTGCCAAACGGTGCGAGATGCCCCCCCCCCCCCCCCCACCCATACGATTTTTTGCTTGTCTCGGTCTGACCTTTCACCCCCTGCAGTATTGACCTCCCACCTCTGAACACCCTGTATAGTTAATAAAAAATAATAATAATAATTTTCTATTCCGATCCATGCGCGGAAGTGCATTATTAAAATATTTTTTTCCTTTAAACGCAATTAAACTAAAAGTTCTTAAAATGGGGGTAATTAATTTTACAACGAAATAAAAAACCGAATAATATTTGTTTACACAAATGGTATAACATAAAAAGACATTAGTGAAAAATATAAAATAGCTAAATCCACCATATCCAGAATTATAAGCAGTTTTTAAAAGACTGGGAGTATTGAAAATATTCGTAAAGAGTGGTAGACTAAGGAAAACGACAAAGGCTGAGGATCGTAGAATTTAAATTTTAATTAAATCTCGGTCTTTCGAATAAAACCTGGATGTGGATCCTTCAACAGTAAGAAGACGAGCCATAGAAACCGATCTTAAGAGCTACAGGCCAGGAAAATGGCTGAGCTCGACTTGTCTTTGCTCAAAGTCATTTAGAAAGGCCCCTAGAAAAATGGAGAACTGTCCTTTTTTCGGATAAGAGTTTAACTTTAAGTTTAATTTAGTGGGGCTAGATGGAGGGCAAAAAGTAGGACAACCGACGAACAAACGACTAAATCCGCGATAAACTGTGGTAACTGTGAAGCATGGAGGTGGTAATACAATGGTCTGGGGTGTTTATCAGCTCAGGGCGTGGGACCTCTTTATGAAATACTACGGATAATGAAAGCGGAGGACTACAAAAACATTATGGAAAATGTTATGCTCCCTTACGCAGAGGAAGAAATGCCCCTGTGCTGGCGTTTCGAACAGGACAATGATCCCAAGCACACCTCTAGACTTCTTCAGGCTTGGTTTTCGCAGCAAAACATTGAGGTTTTGAAATGGCTCGCACAGTTCCCAGATCTCAACCCCATAGAAAAGCTATGGCAACAGGTTAAGAAGAATATGAGGGGTCAATTTTACAACAACCGTGACGAACTCTTTAATGGTATAAAAAAGGATTGGAATGATATAACTTCTTTACATATTGAGTTGCTAATTAATTCTATGCCAAGAAGATGTGCAGCAGTTATTGTAAATAAGGGCTATTCAACCAAATATTAATGATAATATATATTTAAAGTCACCAACATTGTTAATGTCAAGGAGTTGCAAATGTTTTGCACAGTCAGTTTTGTATCTTTGTATGAAAAAACGAATATTTCTCCTTTTTTATTGAATAGTTTCCTTTAGTTTTTTAATATTCTTAAATTAGATATAATAAAGAATAAAATACTGTATTAGCTTTTTTGTTTTTAAGAATTTAAGGTTTGTTGTAGTAAGACATAGAAAATTGATGTTTTAGTTGCAAATGTTTTGCACAGCACTGTATATCTTCTTTTTAAATTCAAGTAAGCGGGTCTAGTATGATTACTAAAATGCATCGGCCTAAAATCCCCCCACAGACGACCCAATTAGTCGTAACAACCATTCAATAAATTCGATGAATTGGTATGTTCGTTGATCTTTTCTCACTGGCCCAACTTTTATTGGTTGGCTCGAGCCAACCAGTCAACTTCGACAAATCGAAACGTTTGGAGTGTTGTTGGCCAACCAAAATATGACCCTGACATATGATATGTATGTCAATAGGCGCCTAAGAGCCTTGCTTGTTCTGTGATTTTCCTTGTATAAATAAAAACTTATTGGTTTGCAAGTCTTTTCGAGGGACCCGATTGTCATAACTGAAGGCTGTATTCATTCGTTTGGATAAAATGATAACAAATGTCAAATTGCTCGTCTAGAATAAAAAATAACTGAAACTTGTTGGTTCCATTTTATTGTCCTGACCAATTCCCGACTAATTGGTTTAAATCTCTCGATCTTTGGTAGTCAAAACAAAAGATATCAGGTGTGGCCAGCATTTTCTATATGTAATTGGACAGGTCATCAAACAATTAGTCTATTTTACTCGCGCAAATTACCTGTGCCCGTCCATCACTACTAATCTTCGTCTCGATAATCAACAAAGAAATGGAGCTCAAAAGAGTCAGCGCAGCGCAGAGGCTGCCTGATTTCTCCCATCAACCGAGTCCGCGAATCACCTCGCGAACAAAAGAAAACCTCAATTCTCAGCCCCTGCGCTAGTGGCGTGCGTTGCATTAAGAAAAACGATTTTTTTTTAAAATCTAGCGCGCAACTAGAACTTAATTGGCCACCCATGAATATCCAAACATAGTGTGATAATTAAGGCACAAAAAAAACGAACAATTTTATCCAGCAAAAAGTTCCAAATCCGCCGTAATGTGGGGACAATTTCAAAAAATTGTGTGCGCCAAAACCAAATCACGCTACCTTTTGCTCTCCATTTTCGCGATTTCCAGCGCAAATTCAAAAGTAAATAAGATTTCTTACCTGAGTTTGAGTACGGCGGCGTCGGGGCAACAATCAGACAGCAGCAGCGGCGACGGCACAGTATTCTCAAGGCGGCGTAATTTTATAATAGCACAAGAAAAATCCAAGGAAACGTTGAGACACCGCCGCAGACAATTCTTCTGCCGGTCTCTTACCGTGCTGTAGAAATATTGTGCAATTTTTTCCCTCGACTAATGAGAGATCACCTCTGGGCGGGCAATTCCTCTTTTTGTCGAAACGAAACCTTAATTGTTTGAAAATGCACCACTGCAGGCGGCGGTGGTCCAATTTAACGCCGCGGTGCTGCCATCTGGACGAGATGCCCAGCTTTTCAATTCAACGACTATTTCGGAACAAGCGCGCTGCCAAGTTGAGGAACACCCACGTCATCATTTTGGCTAATTAGCCCGTTCGTTGGACGTTAATTTGCTCTTCCTATAAAAAGTTTTTGTTTTTTCAAAGAATGGAAGTGGCTCTCGTCCGAAATTTCCCTCATTTACACCTTTCATTACGGCGCCGCGGTGTGATTCGGGTCAGTGTGGGGAGAAAAATAATATTTCTTTAATGAGACTTGATGTTCGAGCCTTTTTTAAAGAAATTTATTTTATATAAACATTTTCTTTAAATTTTATATTCGTTATAAATTTATCTCGAAGATGCTTTCGTGTATCTTTATGGATGCAGCATGTTAAATCGCACTTTATATGTACAAAATTTTACATAAACCGTGTTTTCTTAGCTTAGATAGAATTAAAAAGGATAACTGCCAATCCGAACTGTCATGCTGACAGCTCTATGTGATATTTATGTTCAATATAGTCTCACGCTTGAGGAAAGGTTAAAAATTATCCAAACTTATTTTGAAAATCGGTCGTCGTTCGATTATATTTTATAAAATATATGTTGCCATAATTTCCAACGACCAACGTTTCTATTTCTATTTCGAATTGATCTGATTTCGTTTCTATGACTTCGATTCGACCGGTTAATGTAGGCCGTCGAAGCATATTTATAATAAAATAGAACACACCATTTAAAATAAAAAAATTCAAATATGAATTCTCTTTCCGTTTCTTTTGATTGGTAGCGCGTGCACAGTGTATAAGTGCGTATGTGAATAACATTTTTTTAAAGTATAGGTAAAACTTTACCTGGCTTTCACACCTTTCCCTATGCACGTATCTGAATAAAACATATATTATGCACATCTATGAAAAAATACCTTTGGCTTGATATATTTTTCATTAAGATACGTGCACGGGAAATAGGTTAAAAAAGGATAACAATTTTTGGCTTTGCCTTTTAATATATAAGATTCTGGTGCTGACTTCGTGATTGGATCTACCTCCCAAAGATCGTCCTAGGAAGCAAAGTTAATAACTTATTGAAAGTAAACAAAACTATAATTAACTACATTTTTATATATACAAGATAAAACATTATATTAACGAAATATTTTTGGTTTTTTTTCATGTTTGATGATCCAGTCCAGAGATATTGTGTTCACCGCAAGACGCCTTTTTTAGAGGCGCTCCCGGAGATCAGCTGTAACAGCTTTTAAAATAATTATTTTTACAAATAAAAAACATTAAAATACACTCCAATAGTAACAATACGTGTACAAATTTTTACATTAATAAATTAAAAGGTAATCTAAAAAAAAATTCTTGAAAAATCGATTTCTTTTGGGCCTCCTGTCTGTATATAACCCCTTAAAGATACTGAAAATAGTAAGATCTGAAGTTTTGAGATTTAATTTAAAAAGGTAAACCCAAATTTGTCAGAAGTGGGATTCGAACCCACGCCCACAGAGTGGACTGCGACCTGAACGCAGCGCCTTAGACCACTCGGCCATCCTGACATCCTTGCGGAAGTTGCAAATTGAGGATGTTCCCTGGGCTCAAGGATTCTGTGGTCCTTCCCAGATGGAGTTGAATTCAAAAGGGAAACTGAAAACTTTATTACTTTTGAGTAATCCCTCAACCTCCAGAAATGTGGAAAGCTTTTAGCTGCTGTTCTTTCATAAACAACACGCATTTATTTACTATATTTAGTGAGTGATTAGCGAGCCGACGAACGGCCTTTCAATGCAGAATTCCCCCAGGTCGACTCGGGCCGGCGATGTCATGCGGGCAAATAATAAACAGCCAAGAAACCGACCCATATCCATTTATTCAAACGATGAATCGCCGAGCACACGGACTGTGAATCAATTAAAAATGCTCAGGACACCGGAACACGTCGGTCAGCACTTCCGGAGCCCCGTTGATGATGATCGCCAGAGCAGCGGCGGTCGACCGGGCGGGCAGGTTGTTGACCCCACTAACGGCCGTAAACTGCAAAACGAGACGACGATCAAAGGACTTGGCGGCGTCTCAAACTTCTCAGCCCACTTAAAAATTGCAAATTTGTTCGAGCCAGCGCACTCGCCGGCCCGGCCCGACTGGGTGGTGGCCCCAGCTGGAAAGAAAGGCTGTTGTCAGCACACGGGGCGACTGACGACGGGGCAGTCAAACGGTGACCTTTAATTTCCCGATGATTTGCAATTGCAATTTCCATAATAAATTTCGCTATTGCAATTCCCTACAATATAAAAGCGAGAAGCAGAACCAAAGCAAACCGAGACCGGGGGACTTACGTTTTGGAACAGGGGCAACGAGTTGCAGTGTCTCGTTTTATTGCTGCCATTGTCCTTGCCACCGCTGCTTGCGGCGCTGTCACCAGCGTGATGCAAAACCTTTTTCGCTTTGTCATTTGAGCTGCTCGGAAAGGTCGTCGTCGTCGTCGTCGTTGTTGTCGTTGTTGTTGGTGGTGGCGGTGGCGGTGAGGCTTCGTCTGCATGGGCGGCATCTTCTTGACTCGTCAACGGGGCTGCAGTGCTCATAATTTACCTTGCGGGGGTCTAGCAAATCAACAAAATCACACGAAAAAACACTGTCGAATTCTGACATGCTACAGCGTCCTCATTTAAGGAGGGTGGCACTTTATTTTCTTTTCTTTTCTTTTTCCACTTATTTTTCACACCTCATCCGGTAGAAGACAGGAGGAACTAACTCTCAACACTTTAAAAATTTGATTCTTTCCAACCGAAGTTTGGTAAAAAAATACTAAAAACAAAATTGGATAGAAAATAAACTGACGGGGGACGAAAAAAAAAGGGAAACAACCGTGGAGCCAGGCACAAAACACTTTTTTTTTTAGCAGAACTACATCGCTTGAGATGTAACTGAATCGACAACTAGGAGAGCGGCATTATTAAATCTCCAAACTGACTGCAGTCATCACTGGTAGCGTCCGATTATCGGCGAATTTGGCCAATTTAACAAGCAACTGTTTGACGCTTCGTTAGCGCTTCGGTGCAGAGACGGCAAAAGCCAGAAGGTCGATAAAATTTCCAGTTGACATCTGCCGAACTGAGAGTTTTTCGGTGTCGATAAGATTTTGCAGGTTTCTGTCGATAAGTTTGGGACTGAAACTGCTTTATCTATATTTAACGAATGTGTTTCCGTATTTATTAAGATATTTTAATATATTTGGAAAAATTAAGGTCATATTTTAAAGTGTTTTACGACGAATTTATTATTTTAGCTGTTTTTAAACAGTTTTCTCGTATATTTAGTAGAAAAATATCCAGTAAAACGGACGGAACCCTCAATCCGCATTGTCAATGTCATCGCAGAGGGAATTAAAAAATTCACTTCGCCTTTCGAATGACTGAATACTGCCAAAAATAATAATCCTTTGAATTACTACGATGAAAAAGTTCATTTTTATGACTCATTCCGCGATAAAACTACTCACCTTTTCTAAAATTGTCAAATTGGATTATGTTCTTTCAGGTATATCAGAGTCGGCAATGCAGTTCTCCTAAAAACGCACTCCGATCAGAGTTATTGAAATTTTCTCGCTAGTAAGAAGATTTAACGTGTCCCATACGGTGTAGATAAATTCTTGAACAAGTTTTTAATTGTTCACAAATTAAAATTAAGTGCGATTTATATAAAAATCAATCAGTTAATGTTACCGAATCCACCAACTTGACCCAGCCGGTGGGAAATATTTCAATTTCTCCGATTGAAATTGTCAGCCATCTTTGGTTTTCGCTCCTAATCAAAAGACCCTGTCGGCTCTACTGCTAATTCCATTGTCGTATTAAACTCGCTGGTACTTTTTTTGTTAATTAATTTCCACGGAATAAGGAAACGAGCCCAGGATAAATTCCGATTAAGTAAAGGAAAGTAGGCGTCGCGCGTTGACCGCAACACCGAGGCAGAGAGACTCTACGAAAATTGCAATTTAATTTGTTTTTTTTTTTTTTAATTAAAAATATTTTTTCCACCTTCAAATAAAATTATATTCGTAAAATGGCGTTAAAAAGAATCAACAAGGTATGTTCTGAATTTAAAATTGGGCAAATTATTATGTGTGAAAATTTCCGTGAGCTGGGCGGCTTGCGTAGTTTTTTTTTTTTTTTTTTTAAATATATAATTTCTTTTTTTTCTGTCTCCCTTCTAAATAATGATTTTTGCCAAAAGGAGGAAAAATGTGCTTCTCGTCTCGTGGGGTTTTAAAGAAAAGTTCGGGGGGTTTTCTCGTGTGTGTGCTTGTTCTTCGAAAAAGAAAGAAAAGAAAACGGGAAAAAAGTATCTCTTTAAATACGAGTAGAAAAAAAAAAGAAAAGAAGGAGGAAAAAAGAAAAGTGCACGGCCGTGTCCGTCGTCACCGAATCGATGAGGAGACATTTTTTCAAGTTCCGCGCACCGCCCGTGCGAAATTTGCTGGCCCGAAAGGGAATTATATTTTGTGGTGCTGCTGTGGATTTTTCACGTAATCCGCTGTCGTGAGAGATGGATCGAAAAAAAGTGTTGAGTAATTGGAATAAAATGCGGCCCGACAGAAGACGGACAGCAGGATAATAGAAAAATGTTCTGGCGCGGTCATCCCCCGTTTGTAGTGCATTTTCCCTTCACTTTTTTTGTTGTTGTTGGTAGTAGCCCCACAGGAATTTGGTTGGCGTTATTTTTATTTATTTTTTAATCATCATCATCACCCTTCGGAACAGGGTAAAGCGCTCTTGTAAGCAATTCAGTATCGGTTACTAATATATATACTAGATATAAATATACATTTTAAATTCGGTTCGTACGATCGGCTGCTCTGGATCGGTTCTGCTCCTGCGGGATTCGTCGAGAGTGAATCCGGGACGGGTTTTTCCTTCTTCCCGAGTGCGCGCTGTTATCTCTGAGTCTCGAGTGAGCCAAGGGACTGGAAGAAATAAATGAAGAACGGAAACAGCGGGGACGGGTTGCAAAAGTTCGCCGCATTATATATTGTCGGTTCATCGGAGACAAGGTGCGCTTTACTGGGCATTTTAATTCATTTTCACGATCAAGTCACGCGGCATGGCCATCTTCTGGATAGTTCGATTTAAAAATAAATAAAATATGAGGCGCCGCTGGTCACCCCTGAGTAGGAGGAGAAGGAGGAGGTTGGAATAGGAAATTGTGTGGTGCTATCAAAAGGAGTCCCTTCGTCATCGAAACATCACCAGCCGCAACAGCAGCAGCAGCAGCAGCAACAGAGCGGCAGCCGTCAGCAGCAAAAGCGGCAGCCAGCAGTTTTTTTAGAAGTAGTCAGCAGCGACAGTTGTGCGCGCCGACCCCCAGGGCCCCCTCAGAGCCCCCATAAAATGCCCAGCCATTCGGCGCGAGCTCCACGAGCACGGCGACAGAGCAGAACAAGCAGTCGAAGACTCTGAAGAAGTCGTCGTTGTCGTCGTGGTGCGGCCGTGCGGCGCTCTTGTGCTGTGTCGTAGCCTTTTCTCTCTTTGTGCAGCCGTCATCGCCGTACAGTGGCCTCTCTATAGTCATCGTCGTCTACGAAAGACGAGACGAACGGTTCCGGCGGCCACTCCACTCCATTGAGGCGCTCCTCTCTCCCCGAGATTGGTGAAGGAGCGCGCAATTTACGCTCGAAACTCACAAAAAATGAAAAGATTTCCACATTTCTGAATACTTTGATGCTTTGCTGGCCTCTACGTTATGTCAGTTTTGGGCTCTTTTGTTATAATAATAACGGTTTCAATGGAAATCTTATAAAAAAAAAACGTGTGGCTGGCTACCGAAGGATGCAAAAAAATGCTTTTCCCCACAAAATCAGCTCAGTTCTCCTCCAGAAAAGGCGATTTCTACCATGACCGCATGATTCATCGGTGTGCTTCACGTTCCCCTTATCAGAGTGATGTGAGACCGCAGCGTAATCTCAGTTCCTGGAGTGTCCGAATACTCGGATTTCACATTCCCTGGGATTGGTCGTTGTGGTGTTTTTTTTTTCTTCCCCCATACAGGATCCTAAGGCCTATTTCTGAATTTGCGTCGTACACTGTGATATGGGAACTGATCCTGGAACCCTAGAGGAGAAAGAGAGAGCCTTCTAAAATCCTCCAGCCTCAGCCACAGAACCACACAAGCGGACTGGAGAATAATAATATCTCGATTTTACTCAACCCAAATCCTTCCAGGCCATAGGAGAGTCGAAAAAATCGTTTAAAATAAAATAAAATTATAAAAAACATTCATGGGTCCCTCCATTCACAGAAAGCTGCACATAATTGTTTGCCCGTGACACTTCACTTGGCCGCGAAAGTGCTGAGAAAAGCATCCATAAATTTATATAGTGAGCAAGGAAACGAACGAAAATTAAACAAAAAATTCTCATCCCAATCTCATCGCAGTCACACCTTGCGCGAAACGTCAATCATAGAAGCAGCACTGAGAAACGCTTCTTTTTTATCATCATAAAAATCTCTCACCGCAAAATATTTCGTACAGGTCTTTTATAAATCAGACTTATACCGCTTGTACGGGTGCTTTTCTGCTGCTGTTAGGGGCGCTTTAAGAAAATTTTGGCGGCCAGATCAATGTCGACGTCTCGCGTGTATCCAAAAATGGCACAACCGCAGCTGAAACGCGTGGGTTGCACTTATAAATACAAAATTGTTAAAGCCAATTCTAAACAATTTATTGTTAAAAATGTCTTAAATCATTTTCACCCCTAGTAATATTCCTTTTTACTTTTATCTTCCAGGAGCTACAGGACTTGGGACGAGATCCTCCAGCACAATGCTCGGCAGGGCCCGTAGGAGACGATCGTAAGTATTTTTTTAAATATTAAATATTATTGTTTTCTTCTCTTCCATCATAATAATTAAAAAAAAAAAAAAAATTGAAATTATGGGGCCCAGAGTATCAACCGAAAGTATATCGATACCCAGCGGAGGACCAACTGCGCCGGTCACTCTACTCAATGAAGTGACAAACAAACACTTACAGTCGCACAGAAGCCCCATCGTTTGGGGTGGGAATCTGGGGAGCTGCTCTGGGAATGGTTGTTTACTATTCCACTCTGGTGGAGCCCACCCTATATACGCTCTTTCTCTCTCTCACCACCACGGAAATTAAGTCCTTTTTCGCATAATTGTGATGGAAATTTCGATTTTCGTTGCATTAAATAATTTTCCTCTAATGGGTTTTGTGGAATTAATTGTTTTGCAAAAGTGTATGGTACCTTTTGTGGGTAGCCTATTTTGAATTGGGGCGAAATACAAACATTTAGACCAATCCATCTGTTGGCAATAAATCATTTTATATTGTAAGCACCTGATGCCAGCTAGAAGAAATTAAAAAGCTTTCTAAATTCTTCTTTTTTTTTTTTTCGTCCTTGTGAAAGCAATTTTATAATGGAGCGATTTTTCTAGTCAAGCCGACAAGGCGATTTGTCTATAATATTTCGTTATATAAAATTCTTATGTAGAGTCCGCAAAATTCAAAAATTTTAATAAACGTTTATAGAAACTATATGATTACTAAAATAACGAATGTGCAAAAAACTTTCATTTCGGTAGCCCTGAAACCATAATCAGGTTTTTGAAATTTTAGTAATTTTAATTAAGATCCGAAATAAATTTTTTTTTTATTTGTTATTCACAATGAAAATTATGATGCAACAGGTCTTACATTTAAATATCTTAAAATACAAACAATATTTTATTAGGATGCTTACTTTGGGCTGGTTCAAGAATTTTTGTATAAATAATATAAATATATAATTATTACTACTATTCTTAAACTCGATGTAATTTTTAGGTTTCTCTAGCCAACCTCTGCCCTTTTGCAAGTTTGTAATGTCAGTCGTCAGAGCCTTATAGTGTTTACAAGTTCTAGACATAGGTAATCATATTTAACGCATTTTAAAACCATATTTGTGGCAATTTAGAACAAGGACGACCATTTATTTATTATTTTTCCCGGGATGACCCTTCAAAGTAAAAAACGATCTGCTACCCTAAGGAACTTCAGAAGGTCTTTAGCAGAAGATGAACAACAATCACACAAGATTTGTGATGTAGTTTCATCGTTTTCAAGATACAGGCCGTCTCATTTGACAGACCTATTTTATATAGGTAGTATTTTAGCCCATGGTGGCCAGTTAGATAGTGTACCAACAATCTGAGATCTTTGAGGCTTTTCTCAGAGCGTTGATTTCCGTGTTTCCCTTCCATTCTTCTAGGGACGACCATCTAATAAAACTACAATTTTTACCGCATATTCGAAGCCTGACTTTTGATTATGTGCTTGCTAAATTTACATTTTTCAGCTAAAGTAAGGAGAACTAATCAGAGTTTATGTGCACAAATTCAACACAGCATGCAACTTTAGTTCTACCAAATTTGTACACATAAACGGGGCAATAACAGTACTCAATTTTGCAACAATTGAAATTTAATAAAATATGTATATATTTTTAACGTACCTCCTCTAATGTAAAATTGGGGCGAAAAAAACACACTCATCTAGTGAGGAATGATATAATGTAAGGGCAAATCAAGTTAATTTGCACTAATTTTCATAGTAACTATATGATCCCGTTTTTTGCATGTTTCGACACGCACTCTGCTTTTTTTTTAATCCTAAAGGTCTCATTATACGTCCAATCCGCGTATCAGTCACTCAAAATTATCTCTATCCAACCATTGTTCCTCTTAAAATGCTGTGAAATGAAAACATTGAAAAAACCTTTTGCATAAGAAATGTAATAAACTCGGTTTTTATGGAACTATAATTGAATCAACGTATGAATGAATATGCTTCAAGGGCTAATTTCATTCCATTGGTACTATACCTTTTTTATCTTACAATATACACAGGATAATTTTAGAAAGTTGTTGGTGGTACTGTAAAAAAACTAAGTTTTGAATTGCTAATAGAATTGAAGACTCTAATTCATGCCGTCCTAAAATATACTACTGGAGTTGCTATCGACTTAAAAGTTCTTATCAAAACTGAATAAATAAACAAGACTGTTAAGATTAAGTGCAGGTCAACTTTAGTCACACATTTTCTGCTTTTATCAATCCTTTTTCACCTAATATTAACCATATGGAAAAATTTAGATAAAATGGTATTTGACAAATACCGGGAATTAATAAATGTTTTATGTAAAATATAATTGATCTTTAGAAAAATCTTGGAAGTATTACAAATTTCCTTTCTTTTGAGCCATATAAACATGCAAACATGGAAATTAATTCAGAGCAAAGTACAAACAATACAATTTTGTGGGAAGTCAATATTAGAAATCATCTCATAATTATCGACAATCGTATCTTCTTTGTCCCTCCAAAGTACAATACAGTGCAAATATATGTTCTTTTGCTGTTATCAGAACAGTGCTTGATTTTCCACTTAGAAAGTTTTATTTACCTTTTTCACTTTCTTTCAAGTGAGTATTATTTCTCTCACAGAAAGTGTCACTCATCTTCAAGAATCGAGTAAAACATGCATGATTCAGCAGCACGATAAGAAATTGTCCAAAACTCCGTCAATCCATAAAATTGCCCTCTATAATTCGGGACATTCATTTCATTTTCCCTAGAAAGATTGCCCCTTTTCTTGGAGAACATAAAAAGCAATTGGTTGAATTTATGTTCAAGAGAATATAAAAATATGCGTTGTCGTTTACTTATTCACGCAGAGCTAATCTGCAAAGATGACTATCAAGGCTTTATGAGGAAAAACATACACAAAAAAAAGTGTTGATAAGATAAAAAACAAAGACGATGATATACAAGTGAAAAATCTTGAAAGAATTATTTTTTCGCTCTTGAAGCGGGGAAACTTATTCGATTTTTTATAATAAAAATTTTTTCACTCCGTCTGGGTGTTGCCTTGCCTTTTCCAGGAGAGATTTATGGTGATTTTAAGCCTCAGATGGGCCGAGCTTACTGAAGTAACCTTTTTCCCTTCTGCACGAGTATCATGCCACTCCAGGAAGGAGTTAACTCTCTTTGCCATCGATTTTTTTCACGCGTCCTTGATTATACGTGTGTATGGCGTGTAATCATCAGAAACGAGCATTACTCTACGTTTTGTTATATGACGATGTTAACGACGATGATGATGATGATGATGACGACGACGCCGCCGTCGTAAACGAAGGGGGAGGTTCGCTGCAGAGGGTCGTCGTCAACGACAATGACGGTCATGTACTCCACACCTTAGTTTTCCTTTTGCAGAAAACAAAATTTTCACAAAAGGAAAATTTCTGCACATTGCGCTTTCTCCTCGAATGCGACGTTGCATTGCGAAAATAAGAGGGGAGAGGGTGGTGCAGCGGCGAAGAAATTTCAAAATAATCACGCTGCAACTTTACAAATTCGTGGCCGCTTGCCGCCTTCTATTTGCTGTGGCCCATAGCTTATGATTCTCCTGCTCACATTTTGTATGCATACATTTGGTGCCAGAAGGGGGATGAAGGGCTATTAAAGTACCAAAGGGAAATTGGTTTTATAGCAAAAACGGAAAATGGCAAGGGTAGACTAAAGGAGATTTCAAGTATGTTTAGGAATTAACTGCTTGAAGGTTCTTTAAAGTTTTCACTTTGCGCTTTTTCTCCCTTTAATGAATTGTTGTTTGTTAGTGCCTGGCAAATGAGTTTGTCGGCGACTGTGAGTGCGAGCCTTATTTGCTGCTTTAGTTTGAGAGAAACCCAGACAGCCGTAAGTAATAAGGAAAATAATGAATCTAACAGAAACAGACTCTTGAATTACGAATGTTGGTACATTAAGAATTTTAACATCTTTTGCCTTGTAACTTACAGTAGGAAAATATCTTAATTTTAAATAACAGGTCTAATACCATTCTATATCGATCTGTTTTAGTACATTCATTCGTATAAAAATTTCAAGTTGACAACCATTAAATAAGGAGGCTTGTTTTAAATGTAAATGCGTTATTTTAACAGATTCTGAATATTTTAGAGAACCCTGAAAAAAGGAAAACGCCAAGAGAGATCCGACATGAAATGTCTCAAAAGGTAAAAGGAAAAGTAGGCAATTTACAAGAATTCGAAAACGATTCAGCAGCTTTTCTTGTTGAGCTGAATAAGCGACAGCAAAAAAAAAAGAAAAATTAAAACAACCTGATATTTTACATGCCATTTGTACAATGTACTCTATATACCGTCTTCGAAAATCGTAATGCTTAATCTTTCACTATGTTCGAGAATTTTGTGAATGAAGTGTCTTCTTCAATTCAGCCATAATAAGAGTAATTGCTGAATTGTACAGCCGGTCGCAGAATATGAGTGAAACTGCAATAAAAGCTTCTGTTGTTGTAAGCCATTGTAAGGTTTTGTAGCTACATTGGATGTTTTCAAGATTTCAATTTATGCAAACAACTGCGAAAAGCTGCAATTGCTGTTAAGCTGAAATGATAGGCTGAAACTTAAATTTTGACTTGGATTAACAAAAAAAATCCGGATCTTCAAAAGACAATTTATCCTAGCTTGTCTTTGGAAATTTTGAACTCCAGATTCAGATTACCTGTGATGCCATATGGTCCCACATGATACATCTTAAGTATCTAAATATATAAATAATAAAATATATAATTTTATTTGAGACTTATGAATCGATTTGTGTTCTGTGTTATTAATAACTAGCTTACAACACTTCAAGATGTACTATAATATATTTAGTAATCATCAATGATATAGGAACTTTTTATTAAGAACAAGAAGCGGAACACATATTGCAAATTGAATACGCACAAATTTATTCCCTTTGTGTTCTAATACACAAACAAACCCTCAAATTTGAATCGAATGGTCTTAAGAAGGGCTTCATGTGAATATGTAACATGTTATTTCGATTGAAATTACGCCACTTTCTAGACAACTCAATTTAATTATTTTACAAAGATTTGAAACTCGACCGATTTCTGAGAAATGCAACCTCCCATTACACTAAAGTACTAAAGCAAGACTTCACACGCTGCATCATATCAATTGAGATGCAACTTACACATTCATTCATTCTCCATTAACTTCCTTTTCAAATTGAACTATATTACACAGAAGTAAAGCCCTTGATATGTAATTAGAGTATTAATGATGTTCCAATTATAGATATACTCGTGGTAAAAGCGGTGGTATTTCTTTTTACTATAGTGATTTGTTTTTTCATTGATTTTGTTACACAATAAAATCTGCAATACTGTAAGCAGGAGGTGCGGTGCGCTGGAGGGCTAAAGCCAATCAATTCAATCGGAATTATGAAGGCTTCTTGAATTTTAGGGCAAATTGAAAGGAAAATTAAATTTGTTTCATTTTATTTTATGTATTAGTTGGGAAATTTCCAGTGGGAGTATCTAATGCAGCAAACTCTGTGGGCAGAACTTGTGGGACTCCAATTTATATTAAAATATTTTATACAGTTCACAGAACGTAATTCAGCTAATAAATTCTAGGAAAATACGCGTAAATGCGTAAATTCCAAAATTAGAATGTGGAATTTTTTTCCGTATCGTAAGCAAATCGATACTCTTGCGTTTGGGCTGAATTAGACCTAAGTTTTAATTATTGCTGTATTCTTAAGTCGGTGATGAATTGCTTCCTTCGTCCGTTGTAGCTGAATTGCATTTTTTCCGGAGTTTTCATCATTTAATCTTCATTGCATCATTTGTGTTGCAAAAGAAAAATGTACACAATTCAGCTATAAAAGACATTAAAGATCGTCTTGTCCGTTTCAAGGTCTTATGTAAACAAAAGGAAAAAACATAAAAATCATAGAATGAGCGATGCTCTAAATCCAAGCAAAAGATAAATATGAAGACGAAAGAATGCCGTTTCCGGAAACCTAATTTTCATACAGACATTCTACAAAACATACCCAAATTTTCAGAATTTCGAGTTCTAAGATTTTAGTTTGATAAACAAAATCAGCTACTCTCAAAACCCTGTATTAAATTACACTGAATTAAATAACCCGGGATTGTTTTATTTATTATTTAATATTTTACAATCTTTCCGTTATCAACCCTTGAGAGATAAAAATGTAAAAAATTTATCAGCCCTAAGCAAAGCATTTCCAATAAACCTAAAGCCAGAAAGCATAGAAACGTGTGTGCTTGCTGCTGAGAACGGGTTGTAATTTGAAGAGAAAAGATGGTCCTTCCCACGACATTAGCGTTCCTTGTTTTAACAACTTTGGGTCCCCCTTTTTACCTTCCAAAAGTATTCTACTTCTTAAAACATATTTCTTCTTGCATTGTTTAAACTTATATGTCATTTTCAATTAAATTTTTCAGTATTTCATTGGCAAGCAACAATAATGGGGCCGGTAAGTAAAGAATTCATCAATTTTTGGCAGTACCTCTGCGCAGCATTGTGAAAACAAACAAAAATAAGCTGCTACATTAATTTATAAAAATTTTCTATTTTATTTTCATTTCAGCCCGACAGTCCGTATCAAGGTGGTGTATTTTTCCTTACAATTCATTTCCCAACAGATTATCCATTCAAACCACCAAAAGTGGCTTTTACAACACGCATATACCATCCAAATATAAACAGTAATGGATCGATTTGTCTCGATATATTAAGATCTCAGTGGTCGCCAGCACTAACAATTTCAAAAGGTAATTTTTCGATAATTTCATGGAAGTAATTTAGTTATCAGTTAGAAGCTGTAACAACGTAGTTTTAAGTACTTGAGATAAGTAGCAATTTTTTTTTAAAGAATAATCCATGTTTGTAAATATTTGGGGTGTGTTAGGTTTTTTGATAGAATTTTTACATTGCACATTAAATATTCTTTCTGGTTTATACTTTGTCCATGAGATTAAATGGTGTAACCCGTAAAAAATAAATCAACTCGGCAATAAGATCTAATTAAATACACTAACTCATCAGTGTAAGTGATCAGTTTTCAGCCTGGATCCACATTACTTTATATTTTTGTAAAGCACCTACATTTCTACGACTGCAGTACTGAAAAATTGATAAAAATCGTAAAAAAATTATTTGTATTTCAGTTTTTTTACATTTGCCTATTTATTTAAACCACCTGATTGATATTACAAAATAAAACGTTGTTTGGTTTTCACACACATAAGCACATTTAATTTTTTGATTATCTCCCGAAGTACTCATTTTCATGGAGATCTAATTTAATTAATAAACTGCTGTCTTCTATTCCGAAATTTTAATATTTTATGCTTTGTTTAAGCTATTGTTAACTGTTGAAGTAATAATATTCCTAGTTAGTGCCCAAATAAGATTTAGCTATTTGTGAATATAACGAAAACATCAAGTGGAGTCTAAAAGTCTTTAAATTGCTTATTAAAAAATCAGCTCGGCGATTTTCTTGATTATCAATAGCATAAACATCATTGCACTAAGGCTTTCACACAAACGAATGTCTCATTGTTATTATTTAACTAGGGAGTTATTTTTCTCCAGATAAATACAACTAACAAATCTTTAGAAAAATAGGACAAAAAAATAATTTATTAGTAAATCGTAGAGTACCTAAAATTATAAGTTTTGTCTGTAATTAAACATACTTTGTTTTTGAAATAGTGATTAAGTACTTAAGGAACTTTAGAGAAAAATAGATTTGTTCATAAATATTCCTTAAAATGTTATTTCAGGAACAGAGCACGACTAATTCTAACAAATTGTATTTCTTTTTTTTTAATTTCAGTTTTATTATCAATTTGCTCTCTTCTCTGTGATCCAAATCCAGATGATCCTCTTGTACCAGAGATTGCAAGAATATATAAAACTGATCGGGAAAAATATAATGAATTGGCACGAGAATGGACAAGGAAGTATGCTATGTGATGCGTTCCAATTGTACAATCGATCCGTCATGTAATAAACGCTATTACACATTATACTTATTATTACAATAATTATTATTCAACATCAATAAATGCAAATAATAATAATAGCAAAAAGAAGGAGATTATCAACAAGAACAACATCAAAAAAATGGACAGCAACTTCTATAACGACAAGAGTGTCATCTATCGCTGCAGCTACAGCAATGATGATATTCTTGAGATCAACAACAACAACAAAAACAACAACACCAACTACAGCAACAGGATTAATCGGAAATGATAAAATCAACCAAAAGCGCTAATTATTTTATTTGAACCATCGTGAGAAAATAAAAAAATAGAAAAAACGAAGCAACTTTCAAATATATCATTTAGCCGCAGCGAGATAAAATTTTTGGACACATACAAAAGACACACGAGATTTCAAATTTCAGTCCGTGCGTACTTCAGCTTGTTTATTTTTTTTTTTTTTTTTTAATTTGGAAACCTAGAAAGATTTTTCCCTGATTGTCTTTTTCTTTTTTTTTCAAAAATAAAACATCGTTTTCCGTCGATTGGAACAAAAATGATAATAGCTTGAAAAACACAACAGTTTTACAATTTCATATTTAAAATTGCATCGCATTGAGACAAGCATACAATAAATAAAACATACTGTAAAGAAAAACGAGGGAAGGATGGGGAAATTGTTGGTTTGCCTGCTTTTTAACATTGTTTTTTTGAAAAAGAGCAGCATCCAAGAGATACGCTAATTTAACTTAAAAAGTAGAAATTTTCATAAAAAAAAAGGAGTAAAGTGCGCTATTATAGTTTGTAATTTATTTTATTATAAAGAAGATTAATGAAGAGGAGCTCTTAGAGTAAAAAAAAAAGGAATTTATTTGTTTATTTTTTTGCGTTTCGATACCATTTTTTGTTGGTTATTCTTTCCTGTTTTTTTGTGATTTTGCTGTCTGCTGTCGCATTTTGCGTGCTTAGCATGCTTTTAATTGCTCATTAATTGTTTATTTACTGTTCGCTGTCCTGTTCCTCCTCACAGAATTTAATAGAGAGGTAAAACCAGTTGTGTTAAGTGATATCTCCTTTAATAATTACAAAAAAAAAAAATCGCTGCAGATACCGAATCCAGCAAGTAATAAAGTAAATTACATTCTTACTTGAAGTTTTAAAGTAAACAACAGAAAAAGGCAACCAGTATAATGTTAATTAAGTTATTATTACAAATTTTGATTGATTTCAAAACGGAGAAGAGAAACAAGGAGGTGATGATGAGTAACGTAAATTTGTATATGAAAAAACAAAAATAAGACTTGTGTCTTGTCTCTGTAAAACTTCGAAAATCAATGAAAAAAAAAACAAAACAAAAATAATTGCTGAGTTCTTCTGAAGCCTTCTATGTACTTTCCCGCTCTTTCTCGTCATAACCACATTCTTGGCATCCTTCTCTCGCCCTTACTATTTTATTGCATGACGAAGAAAGAAATGAACGTTTCATAAAACACTCCTATCTTTTTCTGCCTTGTCTTAACCGCGAAGAAAAAATCGAGCAAGTGAAAATGATTATATAAAAACATTTTTAGATGATCTATGAATGGAGTCAATGTAATTTGTATATTCCCCTCCTTTAAATGCTATTATTTATCCCTGTGCGCTCCCTTTCCCCTTAGAAATATTTCATGTCCGCCTCCCGTCGCTCCCTGTGTCGTTCCTTGTATACTTGTACGTATATCGTTCGTAATGTTTTTCTTTTAGTTTATCTTTTTTTTATTTAGTAGGAATTTTCATCTTAATAACTTTTAAATGCGTAAATAGATTGATTGTTTTTCTAAAAAAAATAATGAAAAATAAAAGAACAAATTTAATTTAATTAAACTTAAAGTTCGTTGAGTGACTCATCCTTTCTGGCCTCACCCGAATCTCTGTCTGAACCCAAGTTTGAGCTTTGTTTTTCTGACAATAAAGTGAAAAATCTGGAGCTGGAATTCGTTTCGAATCGCACCGTTTTGTGTTTCAAAAGCTGAATTCAAAAATCCTGGAGGGTAATCATGCGATTTGAAACGGCCGAAAATGTTGGTGTAATATACAGAGGTTGTTCAATAAGTCTTGTCGTGTGATTATATGATATTATATATTTTTTAAAGTAACGTTCTTGAAAATACATTTCATCACACGCTTAAACCAATCATCACTCCAAACCTCCCATTTTTGTTTAGGAATATCAACAGATTTTGATTTTCAAGTTTTCACAAAGTCCGGATTTTTTAGGTACTTGTCTGGATTCATGCCGGACTTTGGAATTGTCCGGCGGACTTTTTGTTTAACAAAAAGAAATAAATACACCGAAACCATAAGTATGCAAACTAAACGCCCTGAATGAATTCTTTGCACTTGACGCATAAATAAGAAAGGATTTAAGGTTAAAAGTTGTTCCAAATTATTAACTAATATTCCCTTTATTCTTGTAAAAATAAATAAATCAATTTTTTTATTATTAAATTTAAATTAAAAAGACTTCATATTTTTATGTTGACGAAAGTACGGAAACTCAACCTAGTAGTAAGATTAGGTGCCTAAAAAGTTTATTTAACCCTTAGCCGGCACCGGGGGTAATTTATTACCCCAGACCTATTTTGGAGACAGTTTTGAAATATAGAAACCGAAAAAAGAATCATTAAAATCGGTTCAAGTTTAGGCGATAGCTAGTAATATACAAAATGCATTTCAATTTCAGAATAATTAACTGGTAATTTTTTTTCTATTCGGAACGCCAGTTGTAAAAATGTAATTTCGAGAAGAACGCTTTTAAAATTTCAGATACGG
Source organism: Dysmachus trigonus (assembly GCA_949715965.1). Classification (NCBI taxonomy): domain Eukaryota; kingdom Metazoa; phylum Arthropoda; class Insecta; order Diptera; family Asilidae; genus Dysmachus; species Dysmachus trigonus. The sequence continues at coordinate 90,508,202 of OX454320.1, forward strand.
AATTTTGGTTAAAGTCAATACTTACGATCTACGTGGAAATGACCAGAATTGGCGTAATAGTGGAAATTTCTACAGCATATGCTCTGTTATTCGGAAATTAATTAAATATACTTACGCGAAATGAGTTTAATTGAAAGCACTCGTGAAGACTTACTTGGAAGAATTTTTTTCGGATTTGTGGCAAGTATTGCTTGGAAATGGCAGCGGTAGGGAGGAAGACATTGCAAACGATTTTGAAGCTTAATATTTCAGAAACGGAGTATTTAAATGAAAAGTGGTACAAGAAACTCCACTTTATTTTAACCCATTGACTGCCAGTTTCGTGATAACTCATTGATGGGTATAGCTGAATTAAAGGCTGAATAAGATCGTGTCACGAGTTATCTCGTAGTTGGCAGTCAATGGGTTAAAAGAGCTTTTTAACGATACCCGAAGGGAGACATTTTTAATGATTGGTAAATGTTAACATACATTTAAGCACGGACTCCTGATTAACCCATTGACTGCCAACTACGAGATAACTCGTGACACGATCATATTCAGCCTTTAATTCAGCTATACCTATCAATGAGTTATCGCGACGCTGGCAGTCAATGGGTTAATTAAGTCCATAATGCGGTTCGATTAGTAAATATTATAGTGTCGTTTTACAGTAAAATTAAAGGCTTAAATGTTGGTACTTAAGAGCTCTTGTTTCTTACTTGAATAACGAAATTTAGAATTTATTTTCTTAAATTTAATACCTTAAAACGACCCAGCGGTACGTATAAAATTTAAAATTCTTCAGTTGTAAGATAAAAACATGCAGGTGTGACTGCGATGCAACGTGAATACGGTCCCAATTGTTACACAGAAATATTGTTTACATATTTTTGAAATGAACTTAAAACGTTACCGTAAAGTTAATCTAAAGAAATATACACCTATTACTACACTATAATATATATAAATTTGGTGAATCCATTTGTTGCTTCGCATTTTTTAATTTTATTCAGCAGTGACCGGTAGTATGACATTAATTTTCGCATTCTCTGTGCCTCCTGACCATCCCAGGAACTAATTTGCTATTTTAACAGAAATCGATTTTTCAAAAATATAAACTTTAGACCTATAAAAACAATATAAAATATGATATATATGTCAAAAATGCCGACAAATACATATATAACGTGATGGTGTCTAAGCGCGTGAATTATAGAAAAAAACTTTAAACGTGTTTTACTCGAAACCACGTTTTTTGGTATGATTGGCACTTTTTGAAAAAACTATTCAACCGGTTGGGCTCTAATTTTCAGGGATTATCCCATACATGTGTGGCTATGGTGTGAACTAGAATATCTGTTAATATTTTACCCATTTTTTTACTAAAAGAAGGCAAAACAAATACAAAGGTCCGGCGTTCTTCTTCTTTTTTGTATCCAAAATACTTTATTCTAGTTCACACGATAGAGACTGATTTATATTTTAATATCCTGCTCGAATTTTTTGTTTCAGACGTTCCACAGCTTTTCACGAGATTTTCTGCCAACCGTTCTTTTAAAGTGACCTAGGGGGGAGCAAGGGTAGCAATGCCCACCCTAGAATCCTCTGCTCACCTTAGAAAAATCGACAGTATTGAAGAATTATTATTCTAACTAATTGCTTTTTTATTTTAAGATTCAATACCAATACTACTTAGAAAATAGTGTAGAAAATGGTAGAAAATAATTTTTATCTTCGATAGGGTATGTTTTATGGTTGGTCCCACACAAATTATATGAAAATCAGTGCAATACTGTTTTAGAAAATTAACAAAAACAAAGAAAAAATTGTATAATTTATGATTGTTACTTGCGATTGAAGTCGATTGTTTTTAGCGTTTTTAAAGTAGCCAATTATTAATCATTTTCATCATATCTTCTCGACAAATTAAGCCTTTTAAGCGTGAAAAGCTAACAGACAGACAGACAGAGTTATTTTCGCATTTATAATATTAGTATAGAAGTGTGCATTTAGCTGTACCATTAGACTTTCAACTTTACTAAGGAGTTAAGAAAGACACCACATGGTATTAAGGGGAGTGAATGAACTGCATTATTAGAAATCACTAGGCGTAATTTATGATTTCTCATTAAATGATTGTGGTTAGTTCAGCTGGACAACTGCCCCTCTAGGGAAAATCCCTAGCTACGCCAATGCCCTATTTGAAAAAGATAAATACATTTTTCTAGGAAGTTTGATATGCATAGTTTTAGTTCTCAAAATATTGCATCATTAAAATAAATTTTCGCGTAAGAAAAAAAAACATTTGAAAAAACTTTCAGTAAAATGTGCCATAAAACAAGGTATCAATACTTTGGAAATTTTTAGTTTAGAAAAAAGTCGCCTTGTTTCCGCCCGGGATCGAACCGGGGGCCTTCCGCGTGTTAGGCGGATGTGATAACCACTACACCACGGAAACACATAGGAGGTTTATCTTCAATATAGAATAAATCGTTACTGGCCTATTCTCGTTTGCATGCACAATGAGGTGAATAAAATAAATTAAACTTTCCGTAATGAATGATTAATGAGCTAACAACACATTGCATAATAATCTGAGCAAATACTCACCAGGCGCCCAGCAATTCTCCTCCAAGGGAAACATATTCTTAGATAATTTCTATATTTGCAGCTGTTAATGTGGAAGTAGAAAAACTTGGATAAGAACTTGTTTTGATTTATTAATTGCAAAACATTATAGTTGCAGAATTAACACATTGAATTTTTTATCTTTCTATCAATCAATTTTTTATTTGATAAACATTTGAGGAATCCGTAGAATCTATTCGTCGTTATCGAATAGAGTAGAATATGTCCAATTCTATAATGTGAGGTACCTATATTAGTGAAATTATTATAGTGCATTTTTTCTTTCCTTACTTCCGAACTATTTGTTGTCCTCAGAGCAGGATTTAAAGGCGTTAGGGTCCGGAGCAGTGAAAGAAGGGTAGACACTTTAAATTGAAAAACATATAACTTTATTCACACAATAAAAACAAATTTGAATTATTAACAAACATAGAGATTTTTTAATCTTCATGAGTTTTAGAGGAGCAATACTGGAAAGTTGAAGAGCTTATATTTAAGTGAAAAACACTTTTTGTAATTTTTTCGAGGAAAAATCATTAGTGATTTCTTTGAAGTACATTTCCCAAAGCAAATCAAAATTAACGTGTCCAATCCATTTTTATAATACGAAGAAGAAAAGTGCAATACCTACCTTCTTGTAAGTTACACTTTATTGGTACCCAAACTGAGTGGACAAATAATATCCAATTCCTTATACATAGTTACACTTGACTAGACAGAAAACTCTTGTTAAATCTAGAGAATAAATTAACCATATGAAATACGATTTTTCAATCTATGATATTACTATATACTCCACAGCTGTCGGGGAGTCCGTTGACTCCTACAAATGAAGGTTTTTATAATAATTTCCTTTCGCTTAGATATATATTACCTTACAATTTATAACAATGTATATTAGAAACAATAAACGAAATGAATGAATGAATCACTCTCTATCCTAAGCAAATATGCTAGACGTTCCTACCTCATCGATTATTCTTATTATTATTAATTTATTTTTATGTGTAACGCATATAAGCGTGAAGCGCTCAATTTAATAACTTTATATTTCGTAATCTATTGATCGTAGAAAGTTGATATTAGGCTTACTTTCTTTCCTAAACAATTCTCTAACGAATAATTCTATCTCTGGTTCGTAGTAATCGCAGTTTACGAGATATTTCAAGAAAAAGCCGCAAAAATAGCTTTAATCGTGGCGTAAAAGTATATTCGCTCTAAATAAATTGAAAAAAAAAACGATGAGAAATAGTTTAAACTTGTTTGATAAGTATACTAAATTGTCTTAATAATAATTCCAAAGTTTGAAGATAAACTAAAACTTTGTTTATCGCAATGCTTAAACAAATTGTAATTGTGATTATAGGGAATTTTTGTGAAGAAAACTACTTCATGGATTTTTTTAATTTTTCAAGGGTAAATTTTTGGATATATAATAAAAAAATACATGATGTTGTACCAAAAAATTGAAAATTCAGCGAGTTATTCGCAATCTCCCAAGACTCAAAAAAGAAGTCCCCCCACTGCTGCAGTGATAGCGACCTTCACAGTGGCTAAAATAAAAAAAACCAAAAAGTTTACCAAACTAGAAGGTATAGTCCGAAGGTATAACTAAATCGCGGAGTTTTTAAAAAAAGTTTCAAATTTCGCGTGAAAATTTGATGATTTTTATCCTGCTAAAATTATTTTTTTTATTCGTTCGAAAAACTGGAGGTTCAGGGTTTAGAGAAACATATATAAAAGAAGCTGCAATAATAATCAAATTGATCGAATGATTTCTCTTCGAGTTATAACTGCAGCAAATTTGAAAAATGTAGTTTCTCGAAAAACGCGTTTAAAGTTTAATTCGTACATTCAATATCTCGATATGATGAGCGGCTGCCCTTCAGATCGCTGTAACTCAGAAACCATTTGAGATATGCACTTGAGATTTAAGCATATCATTTTTAAAGGTATAGACGACTATAAGAAATATGCTTACAAAATTTTACACTAGTGGGTTTTGAATTCTTAATTTAATGCATGTTTTTTTTTTTAAGATGTGAAAAGTCTTAACTGTTCAAATTAACCATATTTTTAATTAATTTCTTAATAAATATTACATATACATATTTTATATTTCATAATATTTATGGTGGCCCTTAATTTATTGAGGTTTATGTCCTATGAACTGAAATGATAGTATGCAATCACAATGCAAATAATAAATTAAATTGAGTTGTTAATTTCTAGACTAGTGTCATTGTCTTTATCTTTTCTTAACTGATATGTATCTTTATTATTTGGTACGCTGTTAAGAGGACGTATTAATAAAATGATTCATTTAATAAATAAAGAAGTTTTAGCACTTTTAAAATAAAACAATAATTCAGAACTAATCGAGCTGGTGCCAAATGAAATTCCGCCCAATTTCAGTAGCTAAACGAAATACATAAAATCGAAATTATTTTTGAAAAAAATAAACAGCTGCGTTTTTATTTTTATTTATTCAGAGTATAAAGAAATTATCCCTTGTAAATTACACGGGATAATTTTGTAATTACAAGTTGTAATGAAAAAGAAATTTTTTTTTAAAATTACTCTGAGAGATTACAGTGCAAGATTTGCAGTTTTGCATGGATAAAAATCATGGCAATTTGATGCACATTTCCACAAATATCAAATCTGTATTCTTCGTAGGTGGTTAATATACAAAACAATACAATACAAATATTTTATTCTGGATAGACGTAAAATATGGTTTTAACGCATCAAATTGCCATGAGTTTTATTTTTTACTCATTCTAACTTCATATATTTAACTGACGAAATTATTAGATTTATTTTTTGACACAAAAATGGGTATAAGTCGCTCCAATTTGTAGTTCTTTTAGCAAATTTAAAAAGTTTTGCTATGAATAATTATTTAAATATTTCAATTCAATTAACAAATTCAGATCGAAATCAGATTATTGACAGGTAATTTGAAATCATGTAACCTATGTACCCATTTTAACGAAAACCACATTAAGTTTAGAATTTAAGATATCGCCATCTCAATCAGCGACGCCGAAAACACCCATTTATTTAAATTTATCACAATCGCACCATTTTGAAGACCACTCATCTGATTGCTACTATAAGTCTGGAGTCCTCGTTGATATCAACATTTACAAAAAAAAATGAACACAGACAGACGGACGCTGAAAACGCATTCCAACCAATGATAAAAAATCGTTCTTTGTTTTCGAGAAAAAGTATTAAATAGTTCTACTATTTTGCCAATTTTTGGTATTATACAACTTCGTCAATTTTCATTGAATCAAATTAAAATTACGTTAAATTACCTTAAAAAGATGTTGCACTTAAGAATATACAAAAAATAAAATATCGTGACCTGGCTTTTTCAAATTTCCTGCCTCTAAATTTAGATTGGCGTTAAAATAAGTTTTAAACAAATTTTACTATGGCAAAATTCAGCTGGTCGTTCTTAGAATAGTAAAACAGTGAAGCAAATTTCTATACTAGCGAACCTGTATCAGTATAAAATACAATTGATGTAGCGATATGGAAATTCATAGATAATACCTTCCTGTAGCACAACATTTTTTAACACAAAAAAAGATGCACGCGACAGTGCTTCCACGCATGGGTCTCAATGACTGTTCAACCGGACAAAAAATTGGCAAACGTGTAAATTTTTATCGAAAACAGGTTCAATAAGAAGTTCTTACATAGTTTACTATTCTTGTGAGCTGTAGTTTGACGAGAAAAGCTTCCCGTCTATAATTAATGTTTTATAGCGATTCTTTGAACTCATTGCCGCCGAGATTTCCTTACAAGCTCCAACCTGCTTCATGTTTTCGACGCTTTCGTCGGTGGAAGGAAAGTTGATTGAAGTGCACTATCACAGAATTTTTTAGTTTTCTATAATAAAATTGCCTAGGTATAGTGAACTGAAATGTTACTATTAGTAAATTGTGAAGAGATAGTGCACTATACCATTACTATATTCTCTACTACTAAATTTTCATGTTTAGTGCACTGCAAACTCACTATCAGTAAATAGTTTAAAAATAGTACAATTGGTTCATTTATTATTTTATATTTTTAGAAAGTTTACACTTAAAACGAAAGACGCTAGTTTCCAATCTAATGTGATTCAGCAGTTCATTAAATAGTTTCAAACCTTTATACATATAGTACATAATGGAATTTTGAAAGCTACCTAAATTGTACTCTTCTAATCTAAAATCACCCAAACCTTGACGTATTGACCCCAGAGAAGTCTAGGAGTTAAACTTAAAAATTACATGCATTCCTTTGTTTTCTAATACCTGTAGTCTAGATATAGAAGTCTGATCAGCGCAAAACAAAATTGCTCAGCTATTCAAAATGAGAAAAAGCTATGCTATTATAAAGCATCCGTCTTCAGTTCCATTTGATTTCTTAGTTGATGTCGATTTTTATCGAAATCGAAAAATTCAGATTTTCAAGCAAGAATCTTACAATCGATTGGCATTGATAAAACTCTCGATAACATTTATACTATCGTGATTTGTTGTCGATTCGATTTCGATATTGTCGAATTTCGAATTTTGCCTAAATCGACAAACTCTGTGTTGTCGAGTCGATGAATCGATTCGAGGCGTCAAATGGCGGTCGATTTAAATTACTTAATGGAATCAGCGGCGGCGTCCACTAGAGGCACAAGCCGCGGTGTAGTAAATCATTTTAATTTTGATCAACCCCTTTGTGCTTTGGGGGGCCCCCAAGAAGCAGTCGCTCGCGAAGCGAAGTTACTTCTACCGGAGCGGCTGGTTGGATAGTCAGTTGCTTCTACAGCTCAGGTTCGGTCAGTTGGTTACTTCGTTGCTCCGGGACTGACCGCGCGGACCTTTCAAACGTATCTACTTTAAGAAGAGCATAAAAGTAATCGTGATTGCCGTGAGATTTTTTTTTTTTTATGGTTAACGAGGGTGCTGCAGTGCTCGTTCTCAGGAAGTTTGTGGTCATTTATAGCGTGCAATTGATAAATGTTAATTGAATGAAACTAATCGAATAAAACCTCGCTTTAAATCAAGCTTGATTTACTGAGCTCGCGTTTCACTCGAGTGTGATTTGGGAAGCTTGACACCTTGGAGGAGGCCACTGTTCCGGGAGTTTAATTTGGTAAATATTTAGCACCTTTTAAGTTCGCGTTCACGTTCGATTTGAAGATTGATGACGTAGGGAATTTCTTATTAAATCTGTTATTGAGCTAGTTGACGGCATTCGGGAAGTTCAAAGAAAAATTCTCAATTACTTGGAGCCGGATTGACTTTATTCTTGCCCATTGCTAATGGAAAACTTTGTAGAATATTAATTTTTTGTTTATTCAAAGTAGGCGTCAAACCAGCGATATCGATGTTTTTCTTTTCAATTTTTCTTTAATAAAAAGGGTGAAGGTTGAATGGAAATTGGTTTTTAATGCCCCGAGGATAGTTTGACCTCTGAAGGAAGAGAAACAGTAACCTCTTTCTTATTCCATTAATATGTTTTATAAATAAGTTTGCTCCAATTTTTCTAGAAGGAGAATTGACGTATATCTTTTGAATATATTTTATGTTTTACGTCAGTTATCACATATTATTCAAATTTATTTAGCGTTTAAACTCTGAAAGTTTATATTTATTAGTATTGCAGCTGATTCGGTGATATTCCATAAACTTTAATAAAAGACACAGAAATAATAATAGTTGGCCACGTCATTTAATTTTTTGGATCAAAATTTATATTTATTAAGCAAGATTGGGTAATTTATGAACAGTATTTATTTGAACGACCATAACATCAACGTCAAAATAATGCTTTTACGTTTTCGGTATGAATTTCGTTTCTCTTGTGGTTAATTGTTTTGTCTATTGTTAGTTTTTATTAAGGTTAAAGTGATAAAAAAGTGTTGAATGGGCAATTATATTAGTGATAGTAAATCTGTTGCAAAGCAATGCAAGGTAAATCATGTAGTTGAAATTTTAATGGAAAATTCGAAGGATGGTCGTCACACGCCCAGTCTAAATTATTATTATTACAAATTATCCCTATATCTATATATCATAGTGGGCAAATCTTATCAGTGTAAATAAAAAAATTTAAAATCGTCAAAAAAGTATTTTACGGTCATAATTGAGCAAACTAACAAATTTTGGCATCTGTTTATTTCTGTCTTTAATCTCTATCTGTAATTCGTAATTTAATTTGGATCATAAGCTTAAAGTTTAATTTAAAGTCCAATTGTAAGATCCTCTCGTGTCATGTCACGTCATGGCGTATAAGGAAGTGTCATTTCGTAATTTATTCCATTTTTGTTTACAATTAATATGCATTAATTGCTTTGATAAACGTCCAAAAGAACTTTGTTTCTGTAATGAATAATTTTAAATTGTTAATTAGTATTATGTAATTCGGACGTCATTGCTTTTACATTTAAATGCGACTTCATACATGCGCTACTTTTATTATGTGGTTTCGAATCTATTATTTAGTAGTAATAACACTAATAACCTTTTATATGAACTTGAATTCATTTTAATTGTTAATACAAAATATGCTTGGAGCACTTGAGAATACTTCCGAATGGTTTTAGATTACAAAACAATAGAAGAACTATACTTTTTGATGGATATTTAATTTTTCCTTAAACAATTTTCAAGTGATTTGTTATAGTTTATTCTATCTACACTACACTGTACTATATAAACTAAAACTACCTAAGCTATATTTATTATTGCCTAAGCTAGGCAAAGTTGCTGAATAAAGGCGTTGGTGTTGCATTCGCATTTAACAAAAAAGTGTTTAGCTAATTTATTTACTTTAGTTTCTAAGAGCTCAATATTTGCATTGAAACGTAGTTTTTTTGTTGGAAAATCCCATGATAAATTAAGTACACTTTTGGGGAGTTTATTATTATTATTTGGGAAGTAAATGAATATAATATTCTGGTTAATATATTTATCTTATGAATAGTTTGTGAAACGAATAACTTATAAGTCAGACATTTATCTAGAGTGACTCCAAGTTGGCTGTTGTGTTACCACCTATCTTTACATTTTCACTATTTCTGTAGGGTTTTCTGCCGAGGTATATATTGCAGTGTTATCTACGAAGATTAATGCATTAGATGTGACAAAAAATAAAGCCCAATTTGTTTAGTTTAGCGGGCAATTTGGTAGAGCCAGTATTTTTTTTATAATCGAATAGGAGTTATAGAGCAACATTTGAAATACATTTTTGTAGTTACATCTATAAATTATATTTAAACTTATATACTTTCAAAATCAATTTCTTGTTCAAGTTAAATAAATGTTAAATAAAAAGTTAAATATTGCAGTTTCAAAATTATAATTTTGTAATTCCACAATTTTTTATTAATATTTTTACCTTATCAACTAGTCCCAAAGAATTTTGCAAAATTTCAATTTTTATTGTTTTTACGTATGTTTAAATATTTTAATTACTTTTGATGAAAAAATTAATTTCTCGGACACTTTTTAGCAAAATGTTATGAACATTTTAATAATTAATTTTAGAGTAAACTTGCATCGAAGAAAATTAATGCCGAATTACAGTCGGGGAGTCTAATTTTTTCGTGGATTCTTATAGTGTTCAAGGTCCAAGGAACATTTTGCGCCTAGATTCGAAAGAATCGAAACATGAGAAAATTATTAAAAATTCAATTGTTTATTTAATTATTATAAATAAATACATAAATAAATAAATTTTGCGAGAATTGTTCATTTCATTTGAAAATATAAACTTCTAAAATTTTCATAACATTTCGTTAAAAAAAGTGTCCGAGAAATTAATATTCATTTGATCTATATTTCATAACAATCGACGACATAGTAGTTTTTGGGGGTGCTCACTTGACATGTTTTGTATCTTATCTGCACAAAAATTACTATTGGTTTATGAACGCGTGCTTTAAAGTACAGTCAGAACATGTTAAATTCATTCATATGTACTGCTGCAGTAAAAAAAATGTTTACCACTTTAATTAACGTGTGATTTGGAAATGCTCTTTCTGTATTTGATCTGAAGACTTCAACTAAAGTGAAATGTCCTATTTCTCCTTAACCGATTCATTAATTACCCTGAAATTAGGGGTAAAGGTCAACAGGTGTAGTTGTATCATGAAGTCATTAAAAATTTATTATATCTATCGACTTATAACACTCTTACACAACTTTCTTGCAATCAAATTAGATATTTCGTTAACGTTCGAATACGATTCGTTCGATTATCACCCAGAGGCTAAAATGGATAAAACTTGTTTTTTAAAAAATAAATATACAAGTGGAGATCAAGAAAACTTTTAGATTTTTACTACTTAAATATTGCAATATTAAAACATCTCTAGTTGAGGTTTGTTTTTAGCCGAAAAGGATTATCGGATTAAGAGAATCTGAAAAAATAAACAAGTGGGAGATGATTTTATTTTTCTGTTCTAAAATTGATATACATATACAAAATGTGATATTAAAATTTTAATGATATTTAAGTTTATAAAATAGTGATAGAGATATTTCAACATATAATTATTAATTTTTCCTATTTTTTCTTGCAGTTCTTCTGAAATAATGTGCTTCTTCTGATGAAGTTTTGAATACAGATCGAACCGTCCATTTGTATTGAAGTACAATTAAGAGGAGATCAAAATAGTTGAGGAATTATTTTAAATAATTAAAAGAAAAAATTAAACAACACTATGGATAATTACAACGAAATTGTTGAAACCGAGGTCCTAACGCCTCCAGTTTCCACAGAAATAACTCCAAGCAGCTGCTGCTACAAGAGACCAAATGCATTCATGGTAAGTGTGGAAACTCTATCGATTGTTAGTTTTGTAAGACATAAATACCTCAAGCCTTTCACACTCTTCTACAATTATTTTTGCAGTATTGTTATCACCTTTATTATTTAACTCATACTTTTTCATCCAACTAAATTGCAACGAATTATTCATTCTACATAGCACAAAAGAAATGCATGTGGTGAAAGTGACAGAAAACTAATGTGTGATTAGTGATCTCTTGAAGATCGTTACAAATGATCAATTTTTATCTTTTATATCTGTATCAAAAAAAAGTGCAATAAGATATATTAAATAGCATAATGCAATTATGATTTTTCCCTTCTCGTGCAAAAAGATGAAGTGAAAGTAGTAAGAAGATGTGAACTCCTTCAGTTTCGATCAAAAATGCTACGCTTCAAGTATTTTCCGTAACCTTAATTTTTTTGGTTTGTTAATGGATTTTGAAAATAAATGTCGTAGATCACATTGGAAAATCCGGAAGAGTTATGCTGAATTAGTAAGAAGTTTTGTTTTTTATTAAGCCGGCAAATTAAAATGTGCAAGACCTTCTCACTAAAAAAGACCAAGAATGCAAATATGCTGAGCCGTTATAACAAGAAATACATCAAAAATTCCAAGTTTACTCTTCCTCAAGGTTGAGTCTGTTGTGTAAAAGAAATGTAAAAAAGTCATTGGTTTCTTTTTTTTTATGAAACATTAATGAAAACTAAATTGCCGGTTCAGACAGTGGGTACATAGTTATGTAATGGACTTGTAATCGAAAATGGGCACAATGTTGGAACGTCCCAGTAAAATTTTTTCCCCCAGGTGAAATACCTTTGTTAATCTGTTGCAATTTCTTGCAGTTCAGTGAAGAAAATTATGGAGCCAAAAAAAAAATTTTTTTGAGGAAACGTCGATTGTAATATTTTTTAATAAATTCAGTTTTTAACCAATTGCACGATCAGACACATGTAAAGCGTGATTAAAAGTACATCTCACGTTTTTCGCATCGTTTGTCCGATTTGATCTGTGTTGATCATTTCGTCGTCTACTCGTGCGTCCGGCCCAGACAGATTGAATGATATTCATAATGCGCAGCCGCCGAGTGCTTTCTTTGGTGCAATCTTTTTATCATCTTAAAACGTATACACCTGTTGCACAACTGATCTTACTGATCTTACTGAAAAGGCGCTAAAATTCTGATCCTATTGTAAAGATCGTGTTCTCGAACAAGGTGATCTCTATCTCTAAAACGTTCGTTAATCGTTACAAACTTTTCTCGTTTATACATTATATAAATAAATTAATTAATTATACAGTGTAGAGGAATTTATTAAAAAATTATTATCAAAGTTATGACCGGTTATAATGTAGACCTTGAGGAGGGCCGGTGCAATAGCCGTCGTCGTAGTCAAATTATGCCGTGTAATGTTTGCTTTGTGTCGCAAATGATGAAAGAGGTAAAGTGAAAATGTTTGTGATGGAACAACACTAAAACCGGCTAAATATCGTTAACGCGAATATATTATTATGCAATGCCAAACTTTTTGATTTGGTCACCGCGATCTCAGGTGCAACGGAGCTCATTGAGTGTTTTTGTTTTTGTAGTAACGTAGATCAAAGGTCGCTGTGTGTTTTGGGCTAACAAAAAACTCTTTTCGATTGCTTGATTTGCCCGAAGGCAAATGGTTACTAATATTTTTGTTTGAAAGTAACAAATACGCTCACTTCGCAATAGGACAAGATAATTAATAAGAAGCAAATGTACCACTTCTTTTTAGTCTTTAAGTCATCACAGGCAGCGGTAGAATGACATAGTAAACGATAATGTAAATGATTTTCTAAGCTTACTTAATCTTTTTCTTTATTTCTTGACCGGCTTCTCAGGTGCTTTCTCTTAAGCTATTTTAAATCTTAATGAATGCAGCTAAAATAGCATTCCGAATTTCCTTGAATCTAACATATTTATAAGTTAGATTAGTTCAATGGCCTTGTGGTTACCTATTTAAAGATGGTGTTGTTTTTTTTTTAACCTCACTTTGTGTTTTATTAACTTTTTATATTTACCTTGTGTACCACTTTTTATGTTATAAAGATATATGACACTAAAACAGGAACTACCTTTCTAAATAACATGGTAATGTTCTATATAATTCCGTAGGTCGAATCATTTTATATCTGTCAATGCAATGTGAATACGTGAAAGGCAAATGTTGATTTGTACAATTATGAATTTATTAACTTTTTCAATTTAACGTGTAACCCAAAAGATAAATAATTTAAATTCGTTTGAATGTATTATAGATATATCAAGAAAATTGGTTAATAAAATTAAAATATACTTCAAATTAACAAGTTCTTAAAAATTCTAAAAAACTGGTTAAAAAATAGCTATTTAAATACAATGAAATAATTTTTAAAAAAGGCTTGAATAATAAAATAGCATAGGTCAATAAACGACTTCAAAAATATAGGACATGTTTTACGCACTAGCATGATTTTAAAAATGTTGTTTTATATTACAGAATAACAAAAATCCAATTTTTCTTATTTCTTCATTTTTACTATAATTTCATTTTTTACTATACCACATGATTTTGAGTGGTTTTATTTCTGAAATATTTAATGAGAGAAAGAAAATTCGACCTTCTTCTTTTAAGCTTAATAGAAGAACAGGTTGCTAGTTGATCTGTAGTTGAGGGTCTCCGTTCGAGAGTATATATTTTTTTACATTTTTCTCCTTTGCTGTGGTATGTAATTAACTCTAGCCAAGTAATAATTATTCAAGCAGTCTAATTTTGTTAAGCGGTCATTTGATACGGTCTAGAAAATATGCTGAAACTGATTAGAATTGGTAAATAATTTAGCGGATCTGTAGATATGAAATGTATACATGAGGTTTTAAAAATGTTTTCCAAATAAATTAACCACACATAAAGGCATTAATTGTGACGAGAAAATTGTTATGCAACTAGTCGTTGGACCAAAATAAATTGTATTGCCTTTCGTGACGGTCAGCTTTTGATTGTTTCTAACTTTGATTTTTTTTGCTTCAAAAACTCTGAAGTAATATATGAATTTTAAAATTTTAAAAAAGTTAATTTTCTAAAATATAGCTTCCTGAATCGCGATTTTCGGCTAAATTGACTCTAAGTAAAATAAGTAGATGATTTTATTCAAAAAACAGAAAAGTCTAGAGGAAGAATTTGCAGAATCTCAATTTTTACATTTGTTGGTGCATTTTTTAAACCCTATACAGGCAAAAAAAAACTATTTTCTAAAAAAGGGCTTCCCGGATCTGAATTTTTGGCTAAATCGGCTCTAAGTAAAATAACTAGATGATTCTATGCAAAAAACAGAAAAGTCTAGAGGAAGAATTTGCAGATTTTCAATTTTTACATTTTTTGGTGCATTTTTTAAGCCCTATACAGGCAAAAAAAACCTATTTTCTAAAAAAGGGCTTCCCGGATCTGGATTTTTGGCTAAATCGACTCTAAGTAAAATAACTAGATGATTCTATGCAAAAAACCAGAAATAATAGCTATATTATATTTTGTTTTATATAAAAACGTATATTATTAAATGTATTTCCGTTTTCTAAACATGTCCTAAAAATAAGGTCAAGGAATTATTATTTTTTTGAACTATTAAAAATATATGTTATTTATGTCCTGCTTATAGTGAAACATAACAAATTGTATTTCTGTCACCAATCAAAACTTGCATTTCGTTTTTATGCTATCACTAACTGAATAGTTTATTTAAGTTTAAAAGGATTTATTAATGAGCATTCTAAATTATTCGTAAATGGAAAACTATTGGCCTTAAACATTTTGTCGAAAATGAGAATTTTGTTTTTCTACATTAATTGAATTTCATTGATTTCACTTTCCATATAAGAAACTATTTGTATTTATAAAAAAATCACACCCAATTAACAATGCAAATTGATTTTTCCCTCTTTATTTTCAGACTGAATTCCTATCAAATGAAAGTAGAACGTTTCCAGATCATGGCGGTGCGACAATTCTTGACCCTACCCCAGCACCATCACCACCACCGCAAACAACAACCTCTAGTCGTTTAGATGAACCCAAATTTGAAGATGTAGACCAAAATAAATACAGAGTCCTGCTAAATTATGAGGATGTAAGTAGTTTTCATAGTATCATAGTGGAATTTATTTATAAAATTTGTATTCGCTTCACATTTTAAATAATCGAAATATATTTTTAAACATTTTTAATATACCAATCTGTGCTAGACCCCAAAAAGATAAACATATTTTTATAAGTGGAAGATAAAAACTAACATATCCGAAACATCATATCCTTATTTCACTAGAAAGAGAAGTCAGAAACTATTACCAAACAAAGCACTAAGCTCCAATAACACACATTTACCCTGGTCCACTGAAATAAAGAATCTAGTTGTTTATTTGGAAAAAAACTTGAATAAACAAATAGAAAATCGAAGAGAGGCAAAAAGATAATGTAAACAAAACGCTGTGATTTCTACAAATGTCAATGTATAACGGCACAAATTATAGCGAATGTCGATGAAGGATCTACTAATCCAACAAAAAGAAAAGTTTTATAATCGGACAACAGATGGCACTGTATATACAAAAATCCCTTTTCTTTTTGATCATGGTAGTATTCTCTCTTGAACCATCCATGAGGGTTTTTTAAAATGTTCTTCCATACATATAAATTTGTAAACCAATAATTCTACTATAAAATACTATAAAACTAATATTAGTGTGGAAGAAAATTAACTAAGTATATTTCACTCTCCCTCTTTTAGTATGAGACTAGGATAAACGAGCTGAATTGAATTCAACATTCTCTGTATTAAAATTTATACTAGTTTACAATGACTTTGTCCATAAATAAAACAACTACTATTATTTAAAACTTTATAAAGTTATATTTGTACGTAGAATTATTTTCTGATATTTATTCTTAATGTAAAATTAAAAAAAAAAATTTAATTATTTACAGGCACCTGAACATCTACAGTTCAACCCTTACATTCGTAGTGGGTATAGAACTTTCCTGCCAACAAAAATGTGCTTAAAAAGTGCATTTTGGTGGACAAATGAAACGGTATGTAGTAAAAAATTCATGTAAAAATAACATAAATAATAAATATGTATATTTAAAATAGGTGAACATTTGGAGCCACGTTTTTGGATGGTTCCTGTTCGTAGGTCTTACAATCAATGATCTTTCGTTTTTAAGCCATCATGCAGCTTTGACGGATAAAGTAATTGTAGGAAGTTTGCTGGTGTGTTTTCAGGTAATCTCCGTAAACTGATTAATCAATGCATTTCTCAAAATCTAACTTTCTTACAGGTATGCATGCTGCTCTCATCTATATATCACGTTTTCTCATGCCGATCAGCGAAGGATTATGATGTTTTCTTAACATACGATCTCTTCGGTATCGCTTTATCTTTGCTTGCGATTTACATTAGCGGAGTCTATTACGCATTCTGGTGCCACGAGGTACATTCGCCTTTTTAAGATAATATTCGCCAATTGCTTTCAATCAAACGTTTTCTATAGACCTTGAGAAATTTCTACACCCTGACTGTTGTTGCCATCTTCATTGCGGCTATGGTCATACAGTTGCCCAGCCTCAATGTGTCGCCAAACGCAAAAATTTGCGTATTTGTTGCGTGGGCTGCTTATGGATTCATTCCAACGCTCCACTGGACAATAGAAATGGGCGGATTTCAACACCCTATGGTCAAGGTGAGATACCCCTTAAAATTGTGTTTTGTACTTGAAATCAATATAAGCATTAAATTAACTATATTTTTGTTTCGCGGTTATCGCAGGTGATAACACTCGTATTACGAATTCGATGAATGAGCTGCCCCCACTCGAGTTTCCCATATTGATAGTCGAAACAGAGGCAGCACGCGTCGCCAGCGCTAATTTGATCAGCGTGCGCGTATATCATTCAGCGAGTCTTATTGCAATTCGAGCTGCAATATAATGCGCTTTAGATATCCCTGAATAATAACATTAGCTTCCTGAGTTTGAGCACATTTAACAAAAACAGAAAAAAATAGTACGCTCATATTATGTTCTTTTAAACAGCTTTTATTATCACTTCTTTATTAAGATTTACGTTTAAAAATTCCTCAAATTTATTTTACTACTTTATTATTGTACCATTATTTGTTATATTCAAAAATAGTTATATCTACCCTAATTTCATAACGGCGGTAGTATCTCAAGATTAACAAAAAATACCACGGGAAGAGAGGACCATCTGCTTAGTTGTGGAGATATAGGATGATGAATTATTTTTTTAAATATTTGGTATATACACCCTATAAACTTGATTTAAGCTGTTTTCAATAGCGCACTTTTCAGGCTTTCAAATTAGTGTTCATATGTATTTAATAGTAAAATATGTTCACAACGAATTTTTACCTATTTTTTAATTATTGGCGCTATTACTTCGGGTGGTCGTTCGTATTTATTAATTATCCTCATATTCCAAATTAAATTATAATTACATATCTCAAACAGATCAATAAATAAAACCAAAGTTTTTACTACGACAATGTTTGGATCATCAAGTCTTTAACAATTTTTTAGAACAAATATCTTTATAAAGATTGCATAACATAACATTTGATAACATTTGTTTTTTTTTTTATAACAATATATAATTTTGAGCTCCTTTCATCAGATCGAACCTATCCTAATTATATGAAAGAGTCTATGAGATTACTTTTCGGGGGTCCAGTTCGAAGAATATGAAGACTACATTTGGAGTTCCGCAGGGTAGTCAATTGGGTCTTCTACTTTTTATTTTAGCTGAGTGATTGTAGTAAAGTTCTATACAATCAATTCTTGATTTTATTGAGTAATAAGATATATTTTCACAATATTTTTAGAAAGAGATAGCTTTGATGAATATTTACTTACCCTTTTACATTATATCCCTTTATTTTCTTACAGCTGCTAGTTCCACGTGTCTTAATAATGTACCTCATAAGCGGATTGGCCTTCCTAATCTATATTGCCAAAATTCCCGAAAGGTGGTTCGCCGGGAAACTGGATTATATCGGACATTCTCATAACTGGTGGCACTTTTTTGTCCTGGTTGCTCTCTACCACTGGCACAATACAGGTAAATTTCCAATATTTTGCATTTTAAATGGACATCACGATGTTTTTCATATTTCTTTTTAAAAACTGTTCAGGAATTAATTTTGCAACATACATGATTGACAATGACTGCATTATTAACAGGGAGAAATGCTACCAAATTTGATGAGTTTCATGAATTATAATAGCAAATCATTTTGAGGATTCTTTCAAGGACCTTTTTCATATAATGGTGACTTTTATACGTACATATTTTTAAGCGTCTATTTTTTTACTATGCTTTGAACTTTGATTGGTTCATTGGAAGAACAAATTAGTTAGTTTGCTTAATTGTTTATAACTTTAATGGTGGTTGGTTTATTTTCCAACTGAGATCCTTTCCTTAAAAAAAAGAATATCAGGCTTGTTCCCTTTTTAAGATTTCTTTTTTAATTAACTATTGAAATGGCATCAACTTCTTGATTTTTTGCTTCAACAGATTTACCATTTTTTAACTTATATAACTAAGTTATAATGATGATTTCAATTCAAACAGCCTCAAATTTCTTGGTATGACTTAAGTGGCAATCATATCCATGCTTTTAACCTTAACCAATTGATTGGCATGTAGACTCTGGATGAAAACGAAGAAAATATTGCTTCTATAATATACTTAATTTTAGTGTAATCATATTTCAAGTGCAATTAGCTCTAGTACATATACAATTGTTATGGTTTTGGTATAACATTTTTTTTTTATTATTTGCCTAACATAAAGTTATACGAATATTTTTACTCATAATATTAATTATAATTTTGTACTCTCTTTTTAGGTATTGTTTATGCGGAGTTCCGAATGTCCAATGGGTGTGATGTAGTTAGATCAACATTTTAGGAAATTTATAATTAAATCAAAATAGTATTAATTACAAATTAGGTGTTGAATTAAATACAAAAGTCTGTTTTTACTAGGAAATAAACGAATATTAAAAATAAATTTAAGTGTTTTATTTAAAGTATAAGAAATTAATTGTTTCTTGGCTGCAGGCAATAATATAAGAAAACAAAGAAAACTTTTTTTGAACGGTCTATAATGTTTTAATAATAAAATGCGAGTATGTATCAATTTTGAAGTTCAAATATTAATAAAAGGTTATTTGAGAAATTGTGAGTTTTAGTAAGAAACAATCTTTTTTTGGAGGTTCCAAGTGAATTCATAAAATTATGATAAAAAACTCGATCTACCCGTTTATTAATAGAAGATCGATTTTTATATAAGGTAGTATTTGAAGAACTAACGCTATATGGAGCTCCTATATGGATTAATTGTAGTATAAAATAATAGCACACTTACATTAAATAAAAGCACACGTAGCTCATCACAGAAGAGTATCATAGACCAGTTAGAAGCACAGGAGAGTTAAAGAGGCAGTCTAACTCTAGCAGTCAGGCAGTTCAGAGTGGCAGTCACCGTATTACTAAATCTAAGTATCTAGTTAAGTGGTAAAGTTGTTATGAAGAACCTGTTGCTTTGTAAATATCAGTAATACTACGGTGACATATAAAATAATTACAAGTTGCCCAAAATGAAATATTTAAAATTATAATGAACTTTTCTCTACTGCAGAATTACAAGATAGGGCTAACTTAAAACTTTTATTTTATAATATTTTGGATTGAGTAGTAATTAAGAATTAGCTTTTAATTTCCTTTATTGGGTTTCAACTAAGTAATTGTTTTCCCCATAAATCACCCATAATAAATCCTTTGGTTAGGCCTATTTAGTTCTTTTAAAGATGAATGAATTTATAGTTCTAGCATTTAATATAATAACTTCTGTGTGTATATGTTATATCTATATATATAAAAATGAACCCCTATTTCCGTTGGTCACGCAATAACTTGAGAACGACTTTTCATTCATTTTTTTTTTAAAGTTTTCTAATACTTTGTAGATGGTTCTTACGAAAAGAAAAGTTAAGAAAATTGCGCAGAAAATTGGATAATTTCAGAAAACTTAACGATTATTTTAACTTCGCGAGTTTGACCGTTCTCGCGTTCTCGATTTCAACGGATTTTAATGAAAATTAGCACAATTATTGTATTGAGGTCACTGATTTTGAATATTATCACAATTTAGAAATCCAAGATGGCGGACCCAGTATGGCGACCAAGATTTCTCGACTTCAACGGATTTAAATGAAAATTATTAGTACAATGCACTGACATGAAAGAACTGGACTGCTAACCGTCGTCTGAAAAATGAGACCATTTTTAGCACAGGCTCAATCCTCATGGAGCAAATCATGCTATTAAAAATGCCCTAAAATACCGTACAATTATGTTTAAACTGACGCAAATTAAAAATAATTGAGCTTTCACGAACCGATTTCTCTCATATCACGCTCAATTTTAAGTTTTTTCATAAAAATGTTCCTCGCGGCAATCAGTTGGGGACTTAAGAAAAACAAAGATAGCTATACAAATTATTTTTCTGCCTTTGTCTAACCTTCACATTTCTCGTTTATACCAACCCAAGCTAAAAGTTGTATCACAAAATGAAGTAGCCATCTGTTGGTCATCGTTAAACTATTCTAACAGCTGATTGCAACGGAAAATGATGAGTTGGCGGGCAACTTGTAAAGGCTGTCGTGGGTAAAAGTGATGTGCAAAAAGCTTGTGTTTACTTTTATTTATCTATTGGGAGTATCAAAAAGATGTATCACACGCGAAGATACTAGAAAAAACCAAAAGAAGTGCACATACATGGCGCCACCTTCATTTGGTTATTGGCCATTTTTTTTTGTAAATTTGTCTGCCTGCGGGCTTAAGAAAGAGCGAGATAGTTAGAATTCGGTCAAAATTTGGTCTTACTTTTGATGTGAGTTTTTGTACGGGATCAGCAGTCCAGTTCTTATATGTCAGTGGTACAATGATTGTTTTGAGGTCACTGATTTTGAATATTATCAAAATTTCCCAATCCAAGATGGCGGATCCAACATGGTGACTAAAGTGTCTTGATTACAACGGATTTTAATGAAAATTATAACAACGATTATTCTTATTGAACTAACTTATAACTTAACCAAAACTTCCAAATCCAAGATGGCGGATCCAACATGGCAATTAAAATGTCTGAATAACAACGGATTTTAATGAAAATTAGTACAATGGTTATTCTGAGGCAACTTATTTAGAATATTATTGAGATTTCCAAATCCAAGATTGTGACCAACAATTTTTCGATTTTAACGGATTTTAATGGACATTAGTAAAATAATTATTCTGAGGCCACTAATTTGAATGTTATCAAAATTTCCAAATTGAATCCAACACGGCGACCAAAATGGTTGTGATTTATTTAATGCCACTAATTTTAAATATTAACAAGATTTGGATATTCAAGACGGCGGATCCATAAAGGGGTGTTCGGGTTGAATCAATTTCTAGGATATAACAAACTAGAATATTTGAGAAGTCTTTAATTAGTAAGTATTTACCCAACGTCGGGTGAAACCGGGTAATTTTCCAATATTTGTGCAGTGTAAAACAGTTTACTTAATATTAAACAACGTGTAAGATTGTTCAATTAATTAATTAGGGATATGAAACGGAAACACTGTTTTTTTATATTAATGGTATTATTTGTAGAAACATGTGAAAAGAAAGAACACGATCAAATATTGGTTGACGCACAGGGCATAATGAAAATGTACCGGAAAGGGCAGTACAACGTCTGCTGGACCAGCAGATATTACTAAATGAAATAATAATAAATGTTTCCAGAAAAGTTGATAAGAATGCAAACTTAAAGCTAGAAATGTTTATATTTATAATCTTGCAAATTTATATTCCCCTATCAAAATGAGCCTAAATTGCAATTGTTCACTCCAATAAGGGCATTTTGATAAATTGAAAACATGTAATTTTAATTTTAATCTAAAGAGCATTATCGAGTTTACAGAATCACTTTACATATATTCAAAGCTCTCCGTTTGGTGAAAATGTTTGGAAAGAAAGCCAGAAAGCGCAAGTTCAATATCAAAAACAAATACCTCTCAAGTTCTGAGTCAAGCTAAGAACCATACATATAAAAAAATTTTGGGATATTTCTAGCCAAAAGAGGTTATTTCGGGTGTGAGTCTTTGGAGGTCGATTTTTAATCTTCCTGCGGTTTGGTGTTATTTTAAAAAAAATAATAATTAAAATACAATTAGCTTATATTCAGTATGTAGAGAAATTTTTTTTGTTTTTATGTTGTTCTATTGTTAATTGTTTAACAACCCCCCATAAAATTTTAATAAGATTAGATTACCAAGAGTGGAAAACATTTCCAACCAAACCAACGCTTTGAAAAATTATAAAAACGTTGAGGTAAAAAGGTAAAATAATGATTTTGTTATTCGGGATCGTTTCTTTTAATTACATTAATGTTTTCCTTTCAATGTAGGGTATCTAGAATGCCGTCCTTACCTTTTTCTTGTATTTGACAAGATTATAGCATGCTGTTGCCTTGTTAGCTAGGCAACAAGGGCGAACATTAGCGGATTATCAGCTTTACTGATGGTACGTCTCCCATATTTTGTAGCCCCAAAAACTCAGAATTTGGACCAAATATAAAACCTAACAATTAAAACTTCTTAGAAAATATTAATTTTCACATAATAGGTCGATAAAAAAGACATGGTTTGGTTGAAAATTGATTTTCAAAAATCGCATAAGGTTAGTACGTTATTTTATTTAAAGGGTGGAGCAGGTAGTAGCATAATGAAAGAAACTTCTGTGCCAATTTTTAGCGCTCTAACTCTCTTTTTCACCGCTAGGTGGCGCTGCGGAGAAAAAATCGTTTTTTTTGGAGATATCTCCGCGGTTTTGCAACATTTTTCAAAATTACAAATGGAGGTTACAGGTAATATAAGTGCGCAACCACAAGGCTTTTTGAGATTTTTGTGGCGCGAAAATCAAATTTTGGCGAGCGTTCGAAAATTTTTGAATTCGAAAACATTTTTTAAAAAATAATGTTAATTCGAAAAAATTATATACGTTTTGTATTATCTCTACCACTATTTTTCTAGATTTTTTTATGTGGTACAACAGGGTCTACAAAATAAAAAAAAACTGCATTTTTCGCCAATTTCAGCCATTTTCCAGCTGATTTTGTATCTTCTGATATAGAAAATGAATTTCGAATAAGAAAAGAATGTTGCGCTAATTGGAAGTAATTTAAATCAATTGGGAAATATGTCTGAGTAGTGAAGAATGGTATAAAGTATTAACCATATATTGTTTAATTATGTTTTCGTGATTTAATCACGAATATATGTGAGATTCTTATTAGAACCCAGTTTAATGTTTAATTAATCGAATGGATCGGCAACTGACCAAGATAGCTCAGCAGTAAGATCGATCGATTCCTGCTTGTGTGTTGCACGGTGCTTTTTGAATAATTCCAAAAATTTATGTACATTGTTAAAAGAAAAATTGTAATTTAACTGAATTATATCTATCTATGGGCTCATTGTGATTTAGCTGCTTAAAGATTTAATAATAAAGAAGTAGATTGCAATTCATCTTTATGAGAATTAAGTGCTGTCCTCTTATTGTTAAAAATGTACTATCTGAACGGAGCGAGCTCACAGAGCTTCTGTAGCTGTAGCAAGCAGTGAGCGATAGACAAAAACTTTTCAGAATCATTTTTTTATATTTTTCGAAAATATTCGCTTTTATGAACCGTCAAAAAGATTTGATCCCATTTCGCCTTAATATCGCAAGAGAAATCTCATTTTTCAGCACTTTCTTCCCCAAACCCTCATCGTTGGCCTGCTCAAGAACGGCATCCATCGGCAGGAGCGCCTTTCGGAGCACCCTCCCCTATGCATGTACGTATGGTATACTATACCATATGTGGAGCCCCAGCCCGCGCGCGATGAGAAGAACCTTCGAAAAAAAAAACTTTTATTCGGAAAGTGGATCAACTCCGGTTTGATGTATTGTCGTAGTTTTGCTTTATGTTTCCTACTTTCCGGGATAAATCCAGCCGAGGGCAGCCATAGAGCGAGGGAATTTCGGGAATCACAGTTTATGCATGGACGTGTACCCATGCAACTCATAAAAACTCTATTGTTCGCTATTTGTTACGAATATTTACTCCATGTTCAGTTGCCTGATATATGGCCTCATCCAGAGGATAGTTTCAGAGATTTGAAGTTTTAGTACTTCCTTCACCCAGATAAGATGGGCGGCGCTGGGGTTGGGGCTGGTGGCGTGGCATGGCATAGGATGGCGTGGCGTGACGTGACGCGGCGCTGGGAGGAGGCACAAACAGGCAAAAAACCAAGCGGCAAAACGTGAGGAAATGCTTTCGAAACTGCAAAATATGAGCTTCTTCTTCATGTCGGGGTGGAGGAGTTGGCGGGCGCAGAAGGAAGACGTGATGGGGCTTTTCGTGATTTTCATACTTTTCCATAATGTCACGGCTCATTGGAGGGTGTAGGTGCCCTTGGTGGAGTCCCATTTTTCAGGGCATTAAGCCACTCGCTCTTTGCGTCGTCGTTCTTACGCCCGGTTTCACTTAATTTGATCCACCCCAAACTATGGGAACAAATTTCCCGCCCCGAAATGAACGACATTTCACTTATATGTCGTCCCACCGAAGAAGAGGTGGTTGCGCTCCCGAAAAAGTCAGGCTCCAGGGCCCCATTCCACTAAAATCCAGGAGACCCCCATCTCCTCGGGACGGTCTTATTCCTGCGTTAAGGCAACTTAACAGAGTCCTTAATGTGTGTATGTGTGGCACATCGAGGCGTCCTCTCAGGGTGAAAGTAATAGAATTAAGCGAAATTAGGTTAACTTCTTATAGGGAGGATATAAGGACTTATGTTTATTGCATCTTTGTATGAAAATCTCCGGAGCAGCGCTCGGATGCTGCTCTAGTTCATAACGGCCCTATATGCGTGCCTTCGGGTCCCGTCTTTTCGTCTAATGTAATTGAATTGCTTGTGCCAATTCGCCTTCATGCTGAAATGTAAATTTTATGAGAGTTATCCACACTATGCGCCCCGGCCCAGACGGCTATGGGTCCCAAGCCCATTCGTCTCGGGCGCTCCCCTGGGCTAATGGCGTCCCCGTCCACAGACGGATATCCACTTTTTTTTACCCGGTTTAGATTGATTGAGGGCAAATTGAAAGTAAAATTGAGTCCCTGTCGAGTCCTTTCTTATTTGATTACCCTTGGATTTGAGACGGCAAAATGGCAAGCAAGTATCCTATCCAGGTGCAGGCGCGGGACTCCCGGGGCCCGGGAACCCACATCGACCCCAACATTGTCTTGGCCAATTCTGCAATAATATGGAACTTGGTTAACAACTAGAGAAGCTAAATATCCTGGACAAACTGAATGAAATTTCGAATTTAGAACGTACTCAATTTCAATGTTGCCTTGAAATTAAAGTGCAATTTAAGTCGAAGTCTTTTGTTTGACGGAATATTCGTCTGGAATTTGGGATTCTTTTAAGAAATTCAAAGGTTGATAACTTCAACTGGGGTTTTTTAATGATCTGATTTGGATTTGGAAGTTTGCATTGAATTGAAATTTCTCATAGCAAAACTTTTTAATTTTGCTAAAAGAATATCAAATTGGATTGACGATCGTTTTGCGTTTTTTGGGTAAAATATAGATTATGGTTTAAAATTTTCAATTCAATTCAATGTAAAATCCCAGATTCGAATTAGATCATTAAAAAAACTCAGCTTACCAAAATGTATCAAAACTGTATCAACACATTAACCCATTAATGCGCAAAACGAGGATTTTGTGCACGCAAGTTCAATTGTACGATTCGAATAGCAAATTTGGGCGATTTTCTTCCAAATTCATATATAAGGGGGTTTTTGGGGATGTTCTTTTAGAATCTGGCATTTGTTTTGAATAAAAGCTTCAAACACCCTATAATTTTTTGGGTTTTTTCAAAAAAGTGCTGATTTTTTTTGGCCATTTTCCCTTTCAAAGTCGATTATCTTGTCGTTGCTGCTATTGAATGATCATATAACCACCAGTAATCGCGGTCCGAATGTCTAAACTTTCTCAAACCATGGTTTGGAAAGTTTTTTTTTGCTTTGGTTTTTGCAAAATGGCTATTTTGTACAGCAATGTAATAGAAAACTTCGCGACTTTTTTACAGAAAACTTTACAAAGAAAATTATAGAACAGAAAATGCTTCAAATTAGCCAAAGAACACCTGTAAATTTTTTCAGAATTTTTCGGACTATTTTTGGTTTTTTGGATTTGGCCAATTTTTGAAAAAATCCAAAAATGCCCCAAAAAATTCTGAGAAAATTAACACGTGTTCTTCGGCTAATTATAAGCACTTTTTGTTATATACAATTTATTCATATAATTGAGTGCAAAAAAAATTAGGCATAGGAAAAATTAATGTCTTCAATTTCTAGTATCTATCAAGGTAACGATTTGAGCAAGCTATAGAGAACTTAAAAGATAAACGTACATATTTTAGGCCTAGCTCAACCCTGAAACCTACATTAATAGAACAAATGGAGTGAGTCCTGATCAACATTCGTGAGGTTGTATGTACATGAAAAAAAATCTATGTTGATCTGTGCAAAAACTCTTGGTTTTTTAAAACTGAATTTTTCAAATCAGTGATCAGACTACGATTACACAAAAACTACTAATCCATTACTTCAAGCTTTGAAACTAGTTTTATTTATGCTATTATGCAAGGTCTGATTTTTCATTACATACTTTCATCAACATTTTGGTTTAAATAGCCGTCATTTTTATAAATGTAGTAGTTCCGAGGTACAGCGGTCAATGGAAAAAGATGGGGACGTATTACTCACTACTAGATTTTATACTATAGAATAGGAAAAAAGATGAAAAACACAAGCATTTTTGAAAGCACAAAAGAAATATTCCTGAAAATCACAATTTTTTCAATTGTATGACATGGTTTAATTCTTTACATTTAGTTTTGAAGTTGAATGTTTTTATTTTTAAGTTGATTCACTTTTGGTCAATTTTTGGAATTTAAAAACATAAAAGACAATTTGCAAACATCTGTAGGCCTAATTTAAAGCATGGTTTTATTAGTTTTAAATAAATGGAATAGAGTAATGTATTTTTCCGATCAATTTAGATGTTTTTATGTCGATTTTTTGTAAATTTTTGTATCAAATTTACAATTTAACAACCAATAAAAACCTTAAATATAAAAGTTGAACTAAGTTGTTTTAAGTATCAAACCTCAAACCTGCTTCTTTTATACAAATTAATATCAGTTTGAAAACTACAGTAAAAAAGGTTTCAAAATTACGAAAAAAAGTAAAGAAAGAAATTAAAAACGCTTTTAGATTGGTTGAACTAAAACTCTCAGATGCAGCAAGTACAAAGGTTTATTCCGTACTGATAACTTCGATAATAGCAAAATATAGAGACTCCTGTTAGCACACATATATAAAGTGAGTTAGAGTGCATTGATATTTAAACGAAGATTTTAACAAGATTTAAGAAGACCGCATTTTTTATATACAAAGTTATGCATTTAATTAAGAAGTATATATTTCAAAAAATAAAGTATTTCAAATTTAGTTATTAGCCAGTTTTTTTCAAAAATTAAACGTATGTTAAACAAGGTATAATTTCTGTTGTTCTAAATTAAATTTTAAAGGATTTCCAATAAAAATTGATACTTCAGGATTTTGAGGAATACTAAGTTCAAATCTTCTGTCTAAATTTTATAAATTAAAAATGGCGGATTCAAAATGGCGACCAAATTTTCTCGATTACAACGGATTTTAATGAAAATTAGTATATTAGTTATCAAAATTTGTAAATTCAAGATGGCGAACTCAATATGGTTATGACCAAAGTTTAAGGGATTTTTGAAATTCATCAGTTTTACTGGGGTATGGTTTGGATGCAAATGCCCTCTTCTTTAGTTTTCTATCACACATATATAGATTTTTTTTTATTTATATAATAATTATATTTATATAATGTCTTTTATTTCGCATTACTAATAGGATAGGATTTATTTAGGTGGATTCTGGAATTTTTCCTGAATTATCCTAATTAATACTCTTTAAATAGTGAATCAACAAAATGCGGATAACATTTAATATGGCCTTCGAATTGGACGATTTTCATTGATAAACCACAATTCCGAAACGAGTGCGAAAGAGAGGTAACAAAAATCGCTCACCGTCCTCTTCTATAGGAAATCATA
The DNA here is from genome assembly GCA_949715965.1 of Dysmachus trigonus. Lineage (NCBI taxonomy): Eukaryota > Metazoa > Arthropoda > Insecta > Diptera > Asilidae > Dysmachus > Dysmachus trigonus. Next base: position 90,536,983 of record OX454320.1, read on the forward strand.
TAGACGAGCAGTCCATTATATTATTATACAGGGTGAGAAAAAAATATGGACACCCCATAATAACTTTGAGAGAACAAGTTTCTGTGAAAAATACTTAAAACCAAAGTTGTTGGTCTTGTACAGATTGACAAGTATCAAGGTCATTTGAAGGTGAACTTGAAAACCCTTATTTTTGACCCCGACAACTTGGTCCATCAAGTTATTCAGGAGTTTCCATGTTAGATGTTAAATTGATGTGGCTATCGAAAAATCCACTTAGATCTTTATAGGCCAATTTTGATTGCGATACCACTTTTTGTGACCAGAGTTTCTGATGGGAATTGAACCCACAACCTCTGCACTCCGCTGGCTCGCGGGCGATGCAACGTGTCGCTCTACCAACCTAGCTATATGTCAGTTTGAAGGATGCACTTTTGAAGTTAAGGTAGAAGGCCCGTAGCTTGGATACTGGGATTTTTAAGAGGATACTTCTAAGGCTGTAAGAAGCCATTGTGCCAAAAAAGATGATGATGACTAAATCGTCTGTACTAGAAATTGTTGCAGTTGTGGAGCCAAAATTTAATTTACGTATGACATATCCGACGTCGACAAATCTAATCTTAACCACATACTGCCAGTAATCTTCGAAAAATCCAGATAGATATATGTTGGATGGAGGAGTGCCAATGTCAGGTACCCAGTTTAGATTGATTGAGGACAAATTGAAAGTAAAATTGAGTCCCTGTCGAGTCCTTTCTTATTTGATTACCCTTGGATTTGAGGCGGCAAGATGGCAAGCAAGCAAGCAAGCAAGGAAACGTCCAGGTGCAGACGAAGGACATCCCGGGGGCCCCAAACCGACAGACATTCCAGTTAATTCGCCTCCGGCGGTCCATCTAGCCCACAGGACTTAAACCGCAGACCGCACGTCGATGTGCAATCTGGGCTCCGACCCGATCTACGTGCAAACATCCAATTACCCGGCGGGACAATGAGATCCCAGTGTCAATAAAAGTCTCCACTTGTGTTATTATAAAATCTCGGAGGTCGGCCCGCCGCCCGCCACCCGCCCCCAAAAAAAGGAGCGGACAGGTTCATATCTAGTGGCTAAGACCAAACAAATTTGACGCATAAAATAAAGAGTGCCCCATGCTGGCGCTGCCGTCTACTTACTTTTTCTCTCCCGGTGTCTTCCTTAACCGGGATCCATTTTATGTGTTCGGAGGCTTACCTTAAGGCACCTTTACGATTTCGCCAGGAGTGCTATATGTGTCCTGTGGAGCGCTGCTCTGCCTGCGGACGGAGCACCCACTTTGCCGCCCCCTCATATCGGTGGTGTCATTGTTGGTGGCGCGGGCTCGAGTGCTGTTGCTAGTTCTCTAGAAACCGAATGCCTTTTTTTTCTGCCTCCTCATCCTGTTCTTCCCTATTATTATTCTTTTTTTCCACGAAAACAGCCTTTCACCTCGCCGCTTAAACGTACTTCACATGGGTCGTTATAGCACCCACCGAACACCCACGAGCCACCCACAGCACACCCCTTTCCAACCCAAGGCGCATTCTTCCGTCGATGTGTGTTTGGAGCCATCCCGAGATGAAATGAAGAATAAGAAGGAGAAAATGGCTCCATTTCCCGGAACGAAACTCACACACACCCCACGCTCGGTTTATTCTACATACGCATCGCGCTCCTCCAAATCCTCGAAGATATATGTAATGTGACAGCCGAAATGGCTGAGCAAATAATATACTACACGCTGTTAAATTGCCTTTTCTATTAATGAAAATGTTTGGGAGTTCGCTCCCAGGTTCCAGCATCCAAGGCGGGAACGCTCGGGATCCACGACGACGACGTCGGTGCTGATGCAAAGGGAACAAGTCTATTGGATACTCGGATCTCGGGATAACGTCTTATCAGATCTTGGAGGTTTTCGAGATATTTGATTTCTTAAACAAGTTTCGTTCTTCATACCTTCTACCATAAATATGTGAGCTTGGTGTGAGGGAGAAACCTCAGAAGGCCTATTCTGTGTGAATTTACACATTTCTCGTCGCATGAACATAAAAAGTGAGCTTAAGGGGGTAGTCCAGTGAAAAAAAAATTTTTTTTCAAATTTTTTGTTTTTGCTTAAATCTACTCTACTACACCTATAAAGTACTCCCTTAAAATATCTAAGCAAAATATTGAATAGTTTTAAAGATACAGAGAGTTTTCGAGAGACGTGTAATCCGAGCGCTCGAGGGTCTCCTGGTGTGTTTCGGAGCAAGGAGGACTCTTGTATTTCTGTTTGCTCCGCCCATTTTTTTTCGGTTTATAACGGTCTAGGTCCTTCTGCTTTGTATTTAAGGTTAGTTATGTATGGAGCAGGCATCGCGTTATGTATGGAGCAGGCATCACTGACTAAGGTAAAATTAATTTTTTTAGCTTTTTTCCGCAACAAAAACTTTAAACGCGTTTTTCTCAAAACAGCATGTTTTGACACGGCGGACGTCAGATCTCGGAGTCTTTTGCTCCGATTGATCTAAAAATTTAGCTGTATATTTCTTGATTGTGTAGCTATCGTCGGAACTAGAATTATTAAAATCCATTGTTTATTTACAAAGTTATAAACAAATTAAGCACCCGAAAAACACCCGAAAAATTCAAAATGCCGCCATTTTGTTATTTTTTATTGAAAATTAATAATTCTAGTTCCGACGATAGCCAATGTTCTACAGATTAAAACCTCGTTTGATTTTTTTGTTTCAAATGAACCGCTGCAGAGATTCGACGTCCGCCAACAAAAAAATTTTTTTTTTGGAGCGGCCATTTTGTCGGGATGACTCATCGAAAAAAAAAATTAAATTTTTTTTTTTTGTAGTTTAATAGTTGTACTATCATATGTCAAAAATGTTTTTAATAAAAATTAATTTCTAATATGAAAAAAAAATCGTTGAAAAAACAGTCGTTTTCACTGGACTACCCCCTTAAAACATTGGAAAAGCCGTAGCCAGTCAACAAACAGTACGCATAAATGCGAATGTCCACAGCTAAAGGATATTTGCTTTGTAAGCAATTTCAAAAATTTCACCCAATCTTCCGAAAAATGTGCGTTTAAAAGCATAACGAAAATCTCTAACTCCTCAATTACTGTTTCTATGCGGGGTTAGATCAGAGTTGAACTCGAGTCAGTGCCACGGAAACACAGGTTCTCATTGAGTTAGCTAAAATTCCACGAAATTAGTTTAACTGACACATGTCATTTCTTACGTTTACCAATAAGCTCTGACAGCAACGAAGTTTAATTTTTTGATTTTATTCTATAATAATTTTCAGTAAAAAAAAAGATTAACTTTTATTTCTCTTTCAATTCTGCCAGATCAATCTGATAAATGTTCATGGAAATAGATTGGTTTGAGTCCTTTCATTGTTAACTCAACTAAAACTCAACCGCAACTCAATCACATGCATGGAAACATGGTAAATTTTACAAATATAGTACATAAAAAATTAAGAACCATATCCATGACTTCCATGCTCCATAATACAACGACAATCAAATTTAGCAGGGCAATACCATCTTGAATTCGCAAATTTGGACAGCTGATTTGAAATCAGCGACCGAAAGACCGTCATGTACCCATTTTTACGACAATCACGATTTTTAAAACCCTCATAAAACCCCAGATAACTAATCTATACCAATCCCGGCTAGTTTTACGAATTTGAATTGTTTCCATAGCGCTTACACAGTATCTTTATAACTATAGCCCGTTTCATAATTATAAGTTAGTTGTTAAAGTGCATTTCCTCAAAACAAAATGTTTTCTTAAAAAACCTATTGTGACAGAAAAGGTATAATACATATTCTCAATCTTTTATTATCCTTCAGCTATCGTTCAAACATTACGAAAATATTCAGAATCATAAAATCAGATTAAACATTAAAAAAAAGCCAGATGTAGGTAATTTGTATTTTTAAAAACATTTTTAAAATTTTTAATTTGTGCATTTGGGGGCATAAATTCTTCTTATTTAATACGGAAGACTGTAGGTTTCTTTAGTTTGAAGAAATTTGAATTCAGTCGGTCTTCTGTTCTATTTATTTTCGAAATAAACCTTACAAAAATGGATAGTCTGCAGATTTTACTATTATGATTTTCGAACTACGATTTTTAACGAGAGCAGACACATAAATTGACATTCTCAGTGAGTCAACGATAAGTTACAGAATAACACTGATTTAAGTTTAGTTAACTAGGGTTAAACACACGCACCAACAAACAAATAAAGCTAGAAAAATCCTAATTACCGATTTACTTTAAATATAGTTTAAAATCTTGATTTCAGCAATACCAATATGACAATAAAAAATCAGTATGATAAAATTATATTTTTTACAAATTTTTATTTAACTTCACATGTTTGTTTGTTAGTTTAGGTAAAATCTTTCAATTCGATTTTAACCCACTTTGGGTTATCTGATTGGGTTGAAATTGTGTATACACATGTAGTTCCGATGACAATACACTTTAACAACTTTATGTACTAACAATTCGAACTGACAGCTTCAATATGGCTGATGAATTTTGTCATTTATGTTCAGATCTAAATGAAAGTCCATACCTAAGGTTTTCCGGGGTTGGAAATTCCTAATTCTTTATTGAAATATTTAGAAACTCAAGATGGCGGTTTCTATATGGCGGACGAAGTTTTTTACACAAGATTTTCTTCAGGAAAGTAAACATGCAGATGTAGATATTGTAGGACTTGATCTAAGATATTGCACCCGTCTTATTGAATTAAAAATTATCAATAACATATTTGAAATCAGCGACTCCAAAAACCCCTTTATTCTTACTTTTATTTTTACTACGAGTGAGATAAAAAACCTTGTCATTTGATGAAAATGGTAAACTTATTTCCCTGAAAGTTAGTATTAAAGGGTTTTTGGGACCAAGGTATAAAATTATTGTTTTTGTTTTGTATCCCTTGTATTATCATTATTAAAGACACATTTCCATGTGATATTTATTTCAACATACATATTTATGGGTAAAAAAATGGCTCAGTCGAACAAAACACATTTCGAAACTGTTTAGATTGTGGTTTAGGAAATAATATTCCAGCAGATATTTGAAATGGACATTCCTAAATATTTTCTATAATTATTTTGGTTTGTGTACTGAAAAGAAAACAATTTTTGCATTAATTTTAGAGGATGCTTCATGTATTGCGCAATTATTTTCTTTGAATTTGAACTTGCATTTCAGTTTTTTATGGTAACGATAGTATATATAAACGATTAAAATTAAATTGGAAAAATTGTTGTATGATATGTTAAAAAAGTGGATTTCCTAAAGATGGAACTTTCAATATCTTGGAAAGTATATATTTCTTAGAAAGGGCATATTTTAAAAAGCATATCATGTTTACTTTGAAATTTGTTGAGTTGTGCTAAATGTTTTGCGGACTTTTTGCTAAAGGGCTCTGTTTTAGCTCATTCTTGATGGATTAGACATTTATGATACACTTGATAGACATGTAAAAGGCGATTTAATAACTTCTGAGATGAGGCAAAACATAACATCTGTGATTCTAACAATAATCTCAAGACTTCAATTTGGAACAGCCTTTTGCACAAAAGCGGGGAATATGTCGAGATATCATGGAGCCTCGACGGGATGATTCCTCTGCCCTAGAGTATAAAAAAAGACTATAATTCACCGCAGTTTGTGTAAACTGGGTGCCGCGGTAGCACATCCAACAGATTCTCGGCTGTAAAAGGTCAAAACTGATTTATGCATAGCACCAGTGTCTCCGTGCAGCGATGAACCGTGCCGTGCGCTGACACGCTAGCATGCTGGTTAGCAGCTGACGAGATAAAGACATTTTCAACCAGCCAAAAAAATATAAGAAGAAAAAATCGGAAAAATCGAAAATCTCACGAAGATCCCCTAAAAAAGTCCTCGTACAACAGCCGGAGCGATCCAAGTCTGCCCCTAAAATTAGAATTTCGCTTAATCCCGGTTAATCCGCGAGGTACAGCGGATGCTGGAGCTGCGGCTGCTGCAGTATCCAGAATAGGCTGGAAAATATTTCAGGGAGTTTAGGGTAAAAATACAAAAAGAAATATATATATATATATAGAAGAAGAACATTTCGGTTCGATATAGGAGCAAATTAAACAGATGTGAAGGGGATGAGATCTTCGATGCGTAAGTCGTCCAGCACACTGCGTCAGACTCAGAGAGATTCGAGTCACGCGAAGTTAATGAGGCGAATTGATTGACTCCAGCCTTTCGGGTCCATACCGCTGCTAATTAACCGGCACAGGGTCGTTTTGTATGTACGAAATAATTTTGGAATTATATTCGTGTCAGAGGAAACTATCTATACTTTGGGCTGAGAGCAGAACCACCAGGACTACCGCAGTCTTCGACGACGCCTTTTTAGAGGAAGGATGCTGCTCAGGGGCGTCCCGTCCCGTCTCGGCGCTTCTTCCCCTCCTTTGAAGTGTTCAGAAAATGCGAGGGAGGATGCAGCGCACACATTGAGTGGCAGAACAAAGAAGGAAGGCCGCCTTAAGCCCCGGGGATTATAGTTGTAAGACCAATCAAGGGTAAATGTTTTGAATATAATAACGCTGCAGAGGGAGCCCCGAGGCTGGGGCGCGGGCAGCCGACGGGGCGGAACGCCCCGAGCAGTCGAGGTGGATACGGAAATCCTATGCACAACTAAGACCGACAGCCACTTGTTCTGTTTTCTTCATCTTCGCAGTTGAGTGGATGCTAGGGTGCTCCCTTGTCGGGTGCCGCCATCTACCGAGCCTCGCTGCTATGCCGGATCCCCTGGGACCCCACCACCACCACCACCACTACCAGGAGCATTGGCTCCACTTCCACTTCGGCCGGGACCAGCTCATGTTTCCAAAATAAATAAGCCCAAGGCCTACTACCTCCCGAACATGCTATTTGTTGCTGGCTGCCTTTCACAAAATCACACGGATTAAGGCCACTCCGATGCCTATTGAGCACGAAACTTGCTATTTTTGGCCCCATCCGCCGCCTGGAAAAAAGGACCCCTCTCCTATTCTAGTAGACTATGGCGGGCGGAAGGTGTCGGGTGCGGGGCTCCGATGAAAGGAGCTAGAGTGGGACTGATTGATCAAATAATTCGACGGTTCTGTCTGGGCGACGGACCATTTTGGAAGGCTCTGTTTGGACAGGATTTTCATCACTAGAAGGACTTTGGCCACTTGTCGTCTGTACCATCCATGAAGAGGTAGCGCAGCGCAAGGCACGTGAATTTTCACCTTACTTTTATTACAAATTTAAATCGAAACCACCTTCAGACTAAAAATAATACCTGAGTACAAATAGTGTACAAAGTGGCAACTATACTCGCAGCAAAACAAATTTAAATGCTCATATATTTTTAAAATAAATAACCTTTTTCCTTATTGCTTTCATTTATTCGCTTAATGACAGAAACTAAAATAACTTAACATGAATTCGTGATATTTGAATTTAAAATTAAAATAATAATTCTTTATTAAGTGCATTGTTTCACTTTTGCACTCTAAAGGTGAGACTAGTTATTCTTAGAAAAACAGCATGAATGACAATTTTGCTTGGATATTTAAGAATCTAAAAATAAAAAACATAAGGGCAATAGTTATATACTCAGTGATTAGCTGTTGTGGGATCCAAAAATGTCCCAAAATTAGCTACCCGAATCATTTGATCGAATCCTAGTCCATGAATAGTTCGACGACCCTTAAAAAGATTTGGGATGATGCCAGTGGAGAGGAAGAAGAAGTCAATTACATATTTCGTTAAAAATTCTATCAGTTCGTAAAGAATTTGCATGTAAATTTAAACACTAGCCTAGTGAAGACTAGAAGCAGGTAAAATTATTAAATCTCATTCGATTTTCAGTTACTTCTATATTTATCGGTTTTCCTAGGTTATTTGGTGTGACGAGACCAAAATTAACCGATTTGAATTTAATGAAAAGATCTAGACCCAAATAAAGTTGAAAAACTTGGTAATTTGGTAAATATTGGTATAGAAGTGTATAACAATGAGTCAAACTGTTGACCAAAATTGAGGGGATAATGAAGTATTTAGATATTCTCGGGATTCTCCATAAAGCACAAATTAAGGACAAAAATATAATTTTCCAACAAGACGGTGATCCGAAGCACGCCGCAAATTTAAAAAAAAACTGGTTCAAAAATCAAGAAAGTGCCAGCTCAAAGCCAGGATATAAATCCGATAGAAAATGTGTGGGCTTATATGAAAAAAAAGGCTGGCAAATTATAATGAGCCACCTAAAGAGATGGATGAATAAGCTGTAGGAAAGGATGTGTAGTATAGTATTACTCCAAAAATTATAGAGAATCCATACCACAGCATATCCAAAAGGATTCTAAAGTTAAAAAAATCAAAAGGATGTTGGATTGATTATTAAATTCGAGGTGCAAAAGTGTAACAATACACTTAATAGAGAACTATTAATTATTTTTCTAATTCAAATATCACAAATTCAATGAAATTAAGTTATTTTAGTTTGTTGAAGTGTAATACAGCGAATAAGTGAAAAAATAAGAAAGAATTTTTTTTATTTTTAAAATATAGGTATATGAGCATTTTATTCAACCATACCACATTCTGTTACAGTATAGTTCCTCATTGTAAATGATATATACTCTTGGAAATACCGGCATCAAATTTTACTACGATTATGCACTGAATTTTGAGTGGTAGGTATTTATTTATACTTAGTTACTTTACTTTATTTATATACTCTGAGGTATTTTTTCACAATGCCTGTAAAATGTATTGAATATTGCAAAATGACTCAAGCAAATTTACTAATAAATTATGAAATAACCATTTTTTGTAAATTTACTAACTTTTTTAGACGAGATATGTATTTTTAATAACCAAAAACCGGGTAATCAAAAGTTTTTTGGAGTGCTTTTGATGTACTATAATTTAAGGTGCTAAATACGACTCTGATAAAATAATATTTTTCATTACATATGGTTTTTGAAAAGCTAAATTTTTTGCAATTTTTGGAAATTAAAAAACAAAAAAAGTAATATTGTAGCAATTTGTTTTTTTGAATTTTTTAATTTTACTTCTTCACCACTTTATTGAATTCGGCAAAAGATAGAGTTGAATTAAAAAATTCAAAATGTTTTTCTCTATTTGAATCTCGAAATTAATGAAGATGATGAAAGACAAATCGCCGTTCAAAGAGGAATTATTAGAAACAGATCGTTAAGTATTTTTAATATGTCTGATATACATTAAATAGAATTGACAATGTCATGATTTTATTTCATTTGGTATACGAATTGATTAAATTACTCCCGGTTATTGGTTTTCTTCCTAAATATGAATGTTAAACTTAAAGAAATTTTTCAATACCTTTGAATATATTTGAGAAATTTGTTTTTATTCAGCTTTATTATATTTACTTCATAAAACTTTTTACATCTTTTCTGCTTTTTCCCAGTTTCACAATATTTTGTGTCGAATTATCAACTAAAAATTTTCTATGAAAAATTCACATTCAAGATTTCGAACGTTTTCGAACGACGGTGGATTCAAAAATATACACCATTATTTCATAAAACCGATATTGGATTAGAACCAATATTTCCGTGAATCAGTAACAATTAACATTAACAATTAAACAATTAAATTACACTTTATAACAATTAAACAATTAACAATTAAATTACACTTTATAGATATAGCTTAGGTCTAAAGTTTTCTTTATAGTATCGTTTTGATCTTCTACGAAGCTCTGTTATTTTTTGAATCATTTTCAAAAATTATCATAATATTGATATTTTCACTTTTTAACCCTACTTTTCTCGCAAACGTAATGTGATGAAGATTTTTGTTTACGGATTTTAATTCCATGGAAAAAATTGTAGATGACATGTCACTACGGCAACAATAAATAATTTTGGCCTTTACATTTTCGTAATTAAAATTCATTGTGCTAGTTTACAAATTTGACTGACCTTTATATAATATTAATTTGTTTCCATCACGTCATTCTTATATAAGAAGATATATATATCACAATGAAAATAATCGTATTTTAGTCACTTTTGAACATTTGTTCAGCAATAAGAAACTCAAAAGAAAGCCTGATTCCTTTGTGAATTTTCCCCTTAATTCTAGATAAAAGTTAGAAGTTGTTAGTCTTTTAACTTGTATCAAATATCTTTACATAAATATCAATTTTTCGACCCAATATTTTAGTGTATAGGATAATAAATGGAAAATCGAAAAAATGTGTTTTTTGTGAATCCTAATACAAAATTAACATCCCAATAAAATTTCGGTTATTATAATATAAATAAAAAATATATAACTTAATACATAAAGGGTCTATATAGGATTTGGCTATTTCTATAACATTTTTGGGTTTGAGCAGTCTGCCTCCTACCACATTAAATAAAATATTTTTAGCGAAATAATACTTAACAATTTCCAGAGTAGTCCACTGAAAAAGAAAATCGCCCCAAAAATGATCAGAAGCGAACTCGCCATAAATCAGTTAATTTGCCGCGATAGTGAATGTGGGGGCGGGTGGCTCCATTTCGGGGAGCAGGACGAGGGGGCGGTAAATTGTTCGTAAATTTAGTTTAACAGCCGAGCTACAATTACAGTGGCAGTACATTTACTTGGGATTTCAGTCACAAAACGATGAGTCCACCCGCCCCAGACAGGACAGGGTCCGGATAGAAAATCAGAACAGCTCCGAGAGAAGGGCTGGAGGAGGGCAGTGGCGCGCCGCACGGCCTTGGCTCAAGGGGCGGCAGGGCAGTAGCAGCAGCAGCATGTGCAGCAATTTATCTAATAAGATGTCATTATTACTTGTCTTTGCTTAACTTATTGAGGCGGCAATAAATCTTTCTCGTTCTCTTTTCTTACGGGCCGGGCCGGGGCTGGTTCGGGTTGTTTATCCGAACCCGTCCTTCGTTCGTCCCGTCGTCCGCTTTCGAAGGGCTACGGGAAAGACGCTATGCTTTATATTGCTATGCTGAAAGACACGTTCTGTTCTGTTGTTGGAGGAAAGGAACGACGAAGGAGGCCATCCCTCTATCCGAAAAATGGCTCCCTTCACAATGAACTCTCCATTTTGCACCATTTCGAGAAAAACCAATTCCTCGTCCTTCTCCTGCTCCTCCTGGTGCGCGCCCCCTTTTCGTTGTGTATCACGACTCTGAGGAAAATTCTTCAGCAAAACGTCTAAGGAAAAGTACAGAAATTGGTAGAAGGAGGAGGAGTGGCACCCCATGGGGCTCGGGCTGAACATGGAAGGATTCGGGGGTGGTTCGCCTAAATTTCTTGAGGGTGGTTGCGGCAGGGGAGCCCCAGGACCAAACGAATATTCGGCGACCAGACCAAGTCCTGCCAACAGCCCCCCCCCCCCCCCCCCACACACACAAGGGGAAACATTCTTCGAGGACGGCTCTGGCGCTCGGCTCGGGACACGACGGCAATATGTCTTCGTTTTCTGGTGGTGCACGTCTCATCCGACTCTCTCAGTCTCTGTCGGTTTCCTCAAGGATGTAATAATTTTCGAGGCAGTGCTAATGCTTCTCTGTTCCAGTTAAAAGCTGACAAGGATGGGAACATGCCGAATACTTTACTAATTCACAGCTCCAACTGGACCATAGCATTATATTAATTCATTATAGTATTGAATAAAATTAAAACTAAGAAATAAATAGAAAAATTCACTCAAGTCTGTATAGAACACTTATTAGCTTAGGGTCTAACCTTCATTCGCCCCTTTAAAAAAATCACAATAAACTCCCTAGAACATTTTTTGACCCATAGTCTATTTTAGTCATTTTTGACCCTAGAAACTTTAATGTGACTTATTTTTGTAGAGGCATAACAACTAGACCAAATTTACTAATCTTTGGTACAAAGCTTATTTTTAGTAAATTCAATAAAGTCATACAATTTTAACTTCGTGTTTCATATAATTTAAGTTATTTAAAAATTAGGACCCAGATTTTCAAAATCTGACTTTTCGCATTAATTCCCACAACGTTTCATTCACTATGCACATTTAATTATAGTACTTTAGTTCCTTCTTCTTCCAGTGGGTAACAAAAATGATGAAACTGCTGAAACTCTATAAAAATGTTACATTATTTTTTTCGCCATGAGAAAACGAATGAAAATGTATAATAATTTTTGGAAAAAGTACAACAAATTAAATTTTACGATATTACAAGGAATTATAAGGAATTCGGGAAAATCTTCAGTCAATAGGGAATTTGTAATTGTTTCTTTCTCTAAGAATAATATAAATAATTCTTATAAATTAACAAATAAACAAAAATCATATTCGTTCGTTTCGAGCCTAAATTAATATTCCTACAAAATATTCAAATATAGGGGAGATACCCAGATTCTTGACTTTCAAAATCGAAAAAAACACACTTTTTAAAAGTTTTTTTTTGAAAAGACTATTATATTTATTATTCTGAAACCTTTTGTACATTATTGGTAAGATTATGAAAAATATAAAAAAAAATTTTTTAAATGCAACTTTAGTTTATTTTAATGCCTGCAGAGGGCGTCATCCAAAATGCACTTTTAAAACGGCCCCATTTCTCTAGGACTTCCTGTAACAGATAGAGTAAAAATCTTTAGTGGATTGTTTTCATAAGACACAAAACTAGTACCTAAACCTAAAAAACCTTTTATTTTTAATAAATATATCATTTTATACACATTTTTCTAAAAAAGTTACAAAACGACTATAAGTTAGGGGTAAACTACCCCTCCGCATAAAAAAGTGGGGGGGTAAAATAATATTTTTAAAGGTTTAGTTACTAGTATCTTTGATAACGAATCGAATGGAGTTTGGTTTGTTAAAATCGGTTGAATAGTTTTTGAGATACAGATGCGGCCATTTTCAAAAATGTGATTTCGAGAAAAACGCGTTCAAAGTTTTTGTTATATCATTTTTGCATATAAAACGCGTAGAGGTACCGTTACACATATAGGTATACCTTTTTTTCTTTTGCGAATTTCTTAAAACGGTTTTAGGAGAGTGTTTGTGTGATGTTAAGAAGCACTTTTATGAAAAAAAAAAAAAATTGATTGGGGGTTGCCTTGTACAACTGCTGTAACAGGTAATTTACAATGCAATTAAACTTTAAGAGGTTTATTACTGAATACGATTGTAATCCTTCTCCGTCTCCCCAATTATACCACATTTAAATATTGTAGGTATATAATAGATAAAGAAATTGTTTCTGTGGATTACTTAAATAAAATCATAACTTGTTTTTCAAAACTTAAATGAGGTTGTCTTCTTCTATTTCCTATATATTAAATATGTGAATTTGGTTTTTAAAAGGAAATAAATTAGTCCTGAAAGGTACCATGTGAAATTAATAGAACTGCAAGCTTTTCCGATAAAGACATATTATCCATCCAAATCCTGAAAGTCAAAACAGTAGCCTAAAAAAGATTATGCCTATCAAAAGTGAGTTAATATATCCAAAGCAACTCCAATATGAAATCCCCAAATAAAAATCCCCGTTCTATACAAATTTCTAAAATTGCTTTCGTTCACAAGACGACTATAATAAAATATTTTCACCCATTCCAAAAATCAGAAAAGAGCCACAGCCCGAATCGACGAGTAGAGTCAAAATTATGCTAGGACATATAATTAGTAAATCGTCGATGATTAGATACAATTCACACCATATGTCTCTGGAAGACAATTAAACTAATCAGCCACATATTATGGGGCATTAAGTAGGACAAATTTAATTAAGTAGATAAGCCCGCTGGGCATGGAAATAAAAATAATTCATTCCTGGCCTATTGCCTCTATCGCAATATAGCTAGGATAGGTTGGAAATGGCCGGAAAAGAGGAGGTTTGGTGCAGGGACAGGGCATTGGAAAAGTGGCAGTGATTGGGATTTTATGGATATCAAAAACATTTCACGCAAATGGCACCAGTAGTTGCATTCGTGGATTACTCAAAAGGTAGAAAAAAATAAATAAAAATAAATAAATAAATAAATGCCACATTTTTATCGTACATTTATTGGATTTTGGGAAAATAGCATTAATTGATTTGGAGACAAATAGGCAATAAATTACGATTGGATAAAATTGATAGGATAGTACACGATTTATAGGTCTATCATTTTCCAGAAAAAATGTTTTTTTTACTAAAAACAAAAACAAAAATCCTTTCAAATTAAACGCAGCATCCTTTAAGCGTTTTAGAAGCTTACATTCCTGATGTCATCCACTTAATCGAATCTCACATTATCCCGACCACCTAAGAGCCTTGCTATAGTATCTTCCCTAAACATCCTGAACCAGGGGTTCGTTCATTTCATTCCAGTTACCCCATCTCGCTTATCTTGAAATCTGAGCCAGACCAAGCCAGCTCCTTAACCCGAGCAGTGCCAGCAGTGGGATCGATTGAGAAACAATTTGCAATTTTAAAGAATTATCGCCCTAATATTCGCGCGTGCTCCCTTAAATCACATAAGTAACCCCCAAATCTGCCTTTATACCATCCAAAGTTGGCTCCTCTTCCATCAAATAGGTGGGGGGCACACCACCTGAAACGTATGTGCAGATGGACGAAAAAAAAAAGAAAAAAAAAACAAACAGGCACCATACTACTGGTGAAAAAAAGGTATCTTCTTCGCGAGCCCCACGACAGGATGGTTAAACGAAAAGATTCAAAAAACCTAAAAGAGAAAAACATTTAGGGTGGGACGGCGAAACCTTTCAAATAAAATACAAAAAAAACGTCGAACGGAGGAAGGTAGACGCAGACGACAGGACTCACACGACAGCGGTACCCCCAGCGCCCCTGGTGGGTGCAAGTGGTAACCGCCTTCGCCGAGTAAAGTCGTAATTTACATGGATTCAAGTGGATACCTGAAGAATTGAATAGGAATCCACAGAAAGCTACCGCTAATGTATTCTAGATTATCCCAAATCTCTTTATCCCATAGAGGACTTGGCTGTATGTTCTCTGCGTATATTTATCTGGCATCCCCCTTATCTGACACCCCCATCTCGGTGCGCTCTATTCTTTTGCCGCCCCGTGTTAAGAGTGATAGTGTGGCGGCGGGCGTCTTGCAAGGAGTCTTCAAGCAGAAGAAAAAAAAAAGAGTAACACACAAAAAAATATATATACGATCAGGACACCGGGAGAAGGGAAAAGATTGAAAAGACGTGAGTGGATGCCGTTTCAAGAAGGTGTTCCAGCCGCAAATGGGATAGCCGCTCGAATTCGCTGCTTGTTATGAAAAATACACCCTGCCCCTACCAACCTCCTTAATAAAATTGAGAACCTTTTAGAGAGATTGCGACGAAAAAGGTTGGACTATATATATTTTTCTTTTTTAAATTTCATAAATCTTGTGTGGGTTTTCAATTTACGCGACACCATCATGCAAAAATAATAAAAATAATAATACAGAACATAATAAAGGACGGCTGTTTAGTTCAGATTTAGAAAAACTCTTTTAAACCCTTCATGGCAAAATAATAATGGCGAAACTTTCGTGAATCAATTGTCAG
The DNA here is from genome assembly GCA_949715965.1 of Dysmachus trigonus. Taxonomy (NCBI): domain Eukaryota; kingdom Metazoa; phylum Arthropoda; class Insecta; order Diptera; family Asilidae; genus Dysmachus; species Dysmachus trigonus. The sequence continues at coordinate 90,552,563 of OX454320.1, forward strand.
TAACAATTTTCTACTGTATGCAAATGCTTTATCTCAACAAACCAGAAGACTTCCAAAGAATTTTGCCAACAGACTGCATCTATATTGACTTCAACAAGGCTTTCGATAAGTTTTCTCATTTCGTAATAATCCTTAAATTACTAAGTCTAGGCTTTCTACCTCTGTTTATTAACTGAATTCGCTCTTACTTACTCGACAGGACATATCTGGTTTATTTTCATCGTGCCACCTCGAACAAGATATTAGCTACGTCAGGAGTCCCTCAGGGTAGTCACTTAGGTTCACTTCTCTTTATTTTATTTATTAATGATATTTTATACCTTCTTAAAATCCGGAAAATCTGATCGTAGCAGACAGGAAATTGTCTGAAAAACTGTTATTGCCATTTAAATCTAAAAGTTATTACCATTTACATTTAAAAGTTTTTAAAATAAATTAAAATTATTTCGGTAATTAAAACTCAAAAAGAATTCGGGAAAGCAATTCATTCGAAGTAATGGCACTGTTAAAAAGTTGATTTATTATAAAAAAAGCAAAGTAATTGCTAAACTATGTTACCAGTAAAAAACCTAGTATTTTTCAACAATTTAGTGCATAAAAGTTATAATTTTCCATTCAAATTTGATGAAAAACACATTTTTGAAAAACAAATATAGAGAAATAGGAAATTTTTGGGCTCAACAAATAATTGAAAATATTTTTAAGCGTCATTGAAAATATGTTTTTATTCATCAGTTCGAGATTGGAGTTTATCTAAATATCTACAAAATACTGCATCGATAATTTTTCTCGATCTTGTCGATATTGTTTGATCATTATTAAGCTTCAATTTCAATTTGTTTTCTAAGAATTCAATCCGGAGTTGTGTTTCTGGCTTGACGAAGTTTATATTGAAATCACTGCTCAATATAACTGATATTTTATCCCAACTGATTATTTTAATTTGGTGCCATAGCAAGACTCGTTTGACGAGTTTACACAGTATCTCGTGATGCACAAATTTCCCCTACTTCTGTCATATTCCCAAACAAAAGCGTTCATCTGATTTGACGTAAAATCCATGTGAGCAGTGACAGTAGTTTTTCTATTGGTAGAATTAAGATAGATGGCGACTCGATCAGTTTTTAGGGCTTGACGTAATACTAACACACTGACATGACTGAAATGTTTATACAATTTTTCTCAATACCAAAATATACGAATTAATTTAGATGAGTGAATTACAGCAAATCTACTCCTGAGCGTTTCACTTTTCGTTACGCTCCTGTTTTCCAACATGGCAACTTCAATTCAAAAATTACTATAGCTTGACAGTTTGTGTTATTATATTATTATTATAAAGGTTAGTTCAGGATTAGTAAAGATTTGAAAACTGATAGTTAGTTTTTGAAATTTCGCATATGCTTATAGATTGAAAGACTGATTCGGATTTTATTAAACGTTAGAACTTGAAGCTTTGTTGAAACGTTGACGTAGGGATACTTAATATATTATGATATTCGACTCGGCTTGATCCAATTTGGTAATTCAATATTCAACCAATCTCGACAGTGTTTTAAAATCTGGCAAGACTTTCCTTTTACATACCCTGAACATTTTTCAAGATTTCTTTAAAGTAGAAAAGCGCTTAGTAATTTCTTACATGATAGCTTCAAGCTGAAACAACCGCTGGGGGTTACCCCCCGGAGCACCTCACCTCAGCAGAAGCAGTAGCAGCAGTCCCGTCATCGTCATCGTCCATTTATATTTCTGCAAGGAAACACGTTCAACGTAAATTTTGTAAACCTTCAGAAAAGAAAATTCATTTAAATTACGTTGAGCTGTTACCCTCGAATAATATAACAATCTTCTGGCAGACACCATAAGCCCCATCCGGGCCGATACCCGGCGCTCCCCTTTCCTCCCAAAGAAGCTGAGATGATACCGTGGGAGGGGATGGGGGACGGGTGGAGGGGTTGGAGAAAACGCCACTGTAGACGAGCACGACAAGGCATTTATAAATTATTCTAGGAAAGCTCCTTTTGTCATCTTTTGCCTTTTGTTATGCGAAAAGGGAAAATTTCAAAAGCAGAGAATTCCGAAAGATGCCATGAAATGGTAATAAGCCAGTTTGAACAACAGCCTGGTCCATCGTGTCTTGTGCTCCCCCCTCCCCCTCATCATAACCCTGGTCCCCGCCTCTTTCATGTCACCCTGTGTCCTCTTCAAAACTTAGAATTGCGCTGCTCCCGGGGCGATCTGTACCTTCTGGCCATTTTCCATTTTAGCCACCCACCGGCCTAGAGGCTGGTGTGGCTTTTATAGTTGAATTCATGCGGGCCCCAAGCCCATTCCTTTTTTGGATGGAGTTTATTTAAGTGCGGGAGCCCCAGAGTGTCGACAACAATGCGAAGCCCTCTGGTGGCCGGTCCACAAAGGCGACGGGTGACTCTCACTCTTCCACCAACCGTTCCACTGACGACGGCCTCGGTATCTGCCGGTGAACTCCACACAAAAGGCTTAATATAGCATCAAATTTCATATTCAAAATGGCACTTTACATGTCCAGAATAATTTATACTGCCCGGAGCTCCCCAACCTGGAGACGCAGCGCCAGATATAGGCAGCGAACGATGGTGGGGCGCCCCCAGTGCAGGACAGAAAGGACATATCCAGCACTATACCTAGGCTGGGTCAGGTCAGGCTGAACTCTGAACTCTCCGGTTCGGATTCAAAATTCATAAATTTTGATTAAAGCCCATATTGTTGCATATATGCATTCTCTGGGTAGCCGGTATAGTCCATTCCGGTCGTGCCGATGACGCCACCCGGGGGGACAGAGGCCGACTTGCACAAAGAGGCCGACCTGCACTTGATACCCTCGCGCCCCGTGGGGATACTTTGCATTCATGAATGCATCCTTCATAAATTTCTGACACAAAGCACATTTCAGATTCATCCCTTTTCCGGTGAATTTTCTCGTTTTTCACCATTTCCACCATTCATCGGGCTACTCTCGGACTCCATTGGGGGGCCCTGCGATGGCACTGCAAAATATATTTTCTGTCAATCAGTTCCGCCAGCTTAATATCTTCGGATTTAGCCCCCAAAAAGGGATTCAAATTAATTTTTAATTTCATTCGATTCGAATTCCTGCACCATTCAGTTAAGCTGCGCTTTTAATCGCATTTTTTGCTTTTCAATATATATATATATATTTTTTTTTGTTCCATTATTTTTTATATTTTACTTTACATTGGTCCTTTCAAAATAGGCTCGACGCTATAATCCGCCGCTGAGGGCTTTGGACAGTGCATTTTTGTGAAAAGGGGTTTTCCAATAACATAAACTGAACTGAGTCATCCCAAGATATGCAATATGCTTTAAATACCTATGGTGATTATATTTTTTTAAAGAAACTCGTAACTAATGCCTTGTTAAACTTTCTTCTGCAATCGGTTTTATATTTGCCTTTTTAGGGTTCCATACCACGAAATTAAAAAAACATAACCCTTATTGTTGTCCGTCTGCCTGTCTGTCCGTCAGGAATGGCTAGAGGTTTTAAGTTGAAATTAATGCCAAATACTAAAGTCTACTATCTCAATGCAATAAAGAGACGCGGACTTTTAAAGTGTATTTTCATACTGACAGAATAACTCACTGACTGACTGACACAGGTATTTCCTCTTGACCTAGAATCTTGAAATTTGGAACGAATAAAGGTTTTGTAGCACAAGTAAAGGAAAAAATCCGAAAATTATTAATTTCTAATTCTATGGAAGTTAAAAAGTTTGTTCGCGAATTTCCAAAAGTTTTTCAATTTCCGATACCGAGTAACCCAACAAAATTCTTAGACCTAATTTTTAACACCTTATATAATTAAACGCAACCTTGCACATCATTTTTTTGTATGGGAACCATGCTTCTTTTTCGGAAGAAAAGTCATATACATAGTATAAATCCTATACCTTGGCCAGTAATCAGAAAATTAGTATAAAATATCCTAGCTTCAGTCGATAAACCAAATATGCGCTTATCTATTAATAGTAATACTGATCAATTTGATGTTGCTAATACTAAAAATGCTTTGAGAAAGTCATGTCTTCTTGATTTACCTGGTTGTTAACATTTTATTTTACGTTAATATAAACGTGGCTGTTGGTGTTATATATGTAAGTGCCTCCACTCCATGATACGGACGGTTTTCGATTGGCACCATAACTATTTAGTAATGCAATATTGATGAAATTGATTTTTTAAAAAGGTATGGAGTCCTCACGATTAAAGGTATCTTTCTAAGTTAATAATTTTCATTTTACTAACTCGCATCCAGAAATGGGACATATCACTATGTTGAATTTTATTTTTGGGGGTTATTATATTATTTATTATATCGAAAATACTCGTTTAGCTGAGCTGGGGCATTAGGTTCATCATCTAATATCTCTACAGGACATAGAAGTGAAATTAAGAACTATTCTTTTAAATAAACGACTTCTAGACACGTAAAAATTTCCCAAACACCCTTTTCTGAAAGTGCTTTCAAAACAAAATTTATCGTCGAGTAGCACTTGAATGGTAGCGACCGATCACCTGCAATATCTCAAGTAGTAAAATGCGATTAGCGATTTGACTGAAAATAATTTTGATTCGATCACATTTACGTCATGAGTATTTTTGGGCCTTGTTAACTCATACTGAATTTGATGGTAAAAGTTAAGATGTGCTTGTTTTGATATTTGAAGCTTTAGAATTCCATAGATATTAAAGTTGGATGAACCTGGAAAAATTTAATTTGAGCTAATTATATTTTTTTATGTTTCTGAATTACTTAATATTACCTTCTGAATAAATATCATTTTGACCCCAAAATATTTTTCTAGATAGAAAGAGGATAGATTGAAGAGGACATTCTGCTCTAAAAATTGTCTCCTAAGTTTAATAGTTTTTAAATATAGCGCCGGTTTGCTTTATATAGAAGTATGCGATCGAAGGTTTAAATATCATGTTAAGTTAAATCTTAAATGTACATTATAAGATCAGTAATCTTGTTTCAGTTACAAAACAAACAAACAAAAATTTTTTTCCTAAGTCGATATGTGCTTTTAAACATATGCTGTCCACCGAGTATTAAAATAACTCGTTAAAAGTTAATGGCAATGTTTAAAAAGCATAATCAGTAACGAAGGAAAATAAATTTTTTTTTTTGTATTTATATAATAATCGAATTTTATGATGAACAGAAGTTACCCTCTGCAAATTAACTTTAACTTTCACACGTAATTTAATGAAGTGTTACTCATAATATAAAAATATAAAACATAAATTTTCGATTGTTTAAAAATTATTTAATTTTTTTTATGGGATAGGAATTATAAATTAACTTTTATAATGCTAATTTCTTGTAAGAATTGTTTTCTGGGTTATTTTTACTTGTTATCACTCAATTATTATTTTACTATTTGTTTTATGGATATAGAGATAAGGATAAGTTTTTATAATTTTTGTTAATAAATGAAGTTATGCCTATATTTGTAAGAGGCAGGTCACTGGTACGATAAGATACGTTTGGTTTATTATAACAATTTAAATTTATACATGTATTTGGATAGTTCTAATTCTAAAATTAGCGATTTTCGAAAATAGGCCTTTAAACTTTACCATACATGCAAACGCTTTCACTAAATTGAGCTTAAGTTAGGCTGAGTTAAGATTTAGGTACAGTTTTTCATTAAAAATGAACATATTAACACACTAGCTGGGTTACCCGCTTTCACCCGGCGTTGGGTAAATACTTATTAATTAAACACTTCTCAAATGTTCTGTTGGGTAAATACTTACTAATTAAACACTTCTCAAATGTTCTTGTTATATCCTAGAAATTGTTTCAACCCGAAAACCCCTTTATAGATTCGCCATCTTGAATTTCCAAATCTTAATAATATTCAAAATTATTAGCCTTAAAATAATCATTCTAGCAATTTTCATTAAAATCCGTTGAAATCGAGAAGTTTTGGTCGCCATATTAGGTCCGCCATTTTGGATTTGTAAATTTTGATAACATTCAAAATCAGTGACCTCAAGATAATCATTGTACTAATTTTCATTAAAATCCGTTGAAACCGAGAAATATTGATCGCCATCTTGGATTTCTAAATTTTGATAATATTCAAAATCAGTGACCTCAAAACAATTATTGTACTAATTTTCATTAAAATCCATTGAAATCGAGAAATCTTAGTCGCCATATTGGATCCGCCATCTTGAATTTCTAAATTTGGACAGCGGATTTGAAATCAGCATGCCGCAAAACCCCTATGTACCAATTTTCATGAAAATCGCTTCAAACTTAACATTTTCAGCCGCCATCTTGGATCCGCCATTTTGAAATTCTGTGTATTATCCGATATAGCCTATGTTACTCAGGGTGAATGTAGCTTTCTAATGGTGAAAGAATTTTTGAAATCGGCACAGTAGTTTTTGAGTTTATTCATTACAAACATACACACAAAAATACAAATCTTTCCTCTTTATAATATTAGTGTAGATTAAAGGCGGGGGATCTTGACGAAAGTATGCTAGGTAATACTAAATACAAATGTAAAGTGGCTAAAGTCGAGATAAATCGTAGTACTACGACTCCCGCCTTTAATGTGTGTTTAATTTAGCAACACGATAATTGTTATATGACCGAAAACTTCGGTGATAGTCGGGTAGTGTTAAAATAAAATTGAGGATTTGTAATATTTTATCAATTAAAAAGATGCTTGTCACTAAAGCTGTGCACAGAGTTAGTTAAATATCTGCAAATCCGCTAATTCAAATTTTTGAGGTGACAAAAAATATAATCAAATGCTTTAGTTTCTTTGAGACAATGTTATATTATTTTAATCAAATATGTATATATAATTTGTTATGGTTATAAACACACAATCAATATACAAAACTTTCATATTTATAAGCGGTAACAGAGACAAAATGTCCTATTTTATTGTGGTTTTGGCCTAAGACAACTTGTGACTCACCCTATTTAAAATAACCGATTCAATTCAATTTTCTTTTTCATTCGAAGTAAATCTTTTTCATATTTGTAATTTAATTTTTGTTTTATTAGTGTTTCTTATATGTTAAGGTAATAAAGATACCAGCTTATGAAAATGTAGCCTATATGCAAAACCCGCTATATGCAAGTAAAGTCAAAAAAAATATTCAGTTAATGGTGGAAATATTAACCTTATGTCTTCTGCCATCTGAAAAACAATATTTTGTGCTGCAAAAAGGACTGAAACTCTTTTGAAATAAGGCGAGAAAAATGCACACTCTAACATATCTGTGAGAACTTTTACACGTTTTCTTTGAATAACTCAAAACTTTTTATAAAGCATATAGCGCGTTTTGCATATGGGCTACTCGTTTGTATTCTACATTTCAACTTTACCTGCATTTATATCGAGTTAAACTCAGGTTCGGTTCAATACTGCATGTATCATAAAGTCAGTGACTATCACTGAGTAATTTAATAGTAGTAAAAATTACAAAAGAATACTAAAATATTATGTTCTCCAGATCGTTTTGAACAATTTAAATTTAGGGCTAGTATAATGCTGCATTGCTATTTTTCGTCATCTTTCATTTACATTTTCATCATTTTCAGTTCAATTTTAATTACACTTCATTGTAAATTTAATAACATATACAAATATATTTATTAGATTATATATTTCATATTTATTTCATTTTATTTTCTTATATTCTTATTGCACATTGTATTAATTGGTATGCTCAAGCTTGACTTCTGTGAAATATAAACTGAATTTTTTAAAGAATCATTATATTTGTATTTAAGATGAATTTATGGCAAAAGTTTCAATTAAATATTGAACAATCTCACTAACGCTGAATTATTAGTGAAAGTACAAATTTAATTCCACAATCAACAACTTAGTGATAGTGCAAACTCGACTTCACTATCACTGAAATTGAATTTCCACTATCACTAAGTGAGTCTTATGGTATTGTAATCAATATCTTACTGTGACAAAGATTGGGTCCTCTGCTCTTTATACATTTCAACTTGAAGAAAAGAATATGTATAGTATGAATACATAACATTTTTAGCTATAAGTAATAGCGAACTTGAGCGTATGGCACTAAAATAATGGTACTATTATTTCACTATCACTAGATGGACCAGTGTGAATATATTAGTGATAATGCAAATTGTAATTGTAGTGTAATTTAATTGTAATTGTAGTGTAGTTTAATTTGCACTATCACTAATTGGTTAGTGGAAATGAAATTTCAATTTATATTCGCACTGGTCCATCTAGTGATAGTGAAATAATAGTACCATTATAAATTTAGTGCCATACGCCCAAGTTCGCTATTACTTATAGCTAAAAATGTTATGTATTCATACTATACATATTCTTTTCTTCAAGTTGAAAAGTATAAACAGTAGAGGACCCAATTTTGGTCTCAGTACGATATTGATTTGAGGCTCGTTGCTGTGTGGATATTTGCAAGCACGTTCACCTACAGGCAATTTTCAGAAACATAGAATCGCTCCGGAGCCCGGGAAAGACCCAACAAAAAAGCAACAAAAAACCGAAAAAAAGGCCGAAAAAGAACGCAATCGAAGAAAAACTAACTCTCGTAAGGACCGAAAAGTATCACTCAATGGGAGAAATGAGCTAGAGTCAGCGGCAAGGAGCTCCGGAGCGCCCGCAGCATCCGAGCGGGAGGAGCAACAACAACGCAACAATATCTTGTCGTTGACAATCCCAGGGCTCAAACTCCAGAGGTCGTTGCCGGGGATTTTCCTAGATTTTCTTAGATTCAAACGAATTAGTCCCGTGGGCGATTGATTTTTTGACCTTTTTACAACTATCTTTCCCTCCCCGCAGGGGCTGCGCCACCGGCTGGAGTATGTGTATGTATGTATATATACATATACATGCCTAAAATATAACCTTCGGATCCCCGACTCCCCCGGAGCAAGTATATCGTGCATGTACCCATTCCCCGAGGCTCCAGAGGGAATAGGGAATACATGGCCAAGTCCTCTGGAAGACGAATCTTTGTACTATTTGCTCCCAAGCAGCCATTTACGGGGGAAAGGATGCTGCTCTTTTGCTTGCGGGGGTGGGCCTCGAAGCCTCGTAGTGGCAGGGGCGGCGGCCGAAGCTGCTGGGCGGCGGGGGAGGACGCCACTGGGCTAGCGCCGAGAGTTCCGGGCGGGTTACAAATGTATGTGGCACTGGGAGTAGATTTGTGTAATGGCCTTGTTTTATTGGACCAAAAAGGATGCCAAAGGATTTGTTTGTTAGCAAAACCTCTAAGAACTGAATGTCAACCCAGGACTTCCCGCTATTATATCTCTGGATGTTCGGTATTAGCATTTATGGAGCTCGCTGAAATGAAAATCAAATTATACGGCCCCTACGATGGCCTGGAGGAGGAAGTCGAGGACGGGTGGCTCAAGCGGACTATCACAGTCCTGCCCTTTTTTTCTTGCCACCTCCCGCGCCCCGTGCTCCGGTTCGTGTAGGTCAGTGGTAGAGGGGAAAGATTGTAATATGTATGGCACGGATCAAGGATTATTAGTTCATATATCAATTTTTATGCTGATCCCAAAATAGTGAGCTCTTTTTGATGACGAAACCCTCACCTACATGGACTGTTGTAGTTGTGCAGAAATATATATTTTTTGCAGATAATTTTATCTGTGTTAATAGGGTTCTTACTACTGACCCGACGTAAAAGAGTTCAAACTACCTGCGTTTTTAATGAGTACTTGTAAGAAGACAACAAAATATTGTATTTTCTGCGATAATTAAGGACCAAATGTACATAGTTTCAAGCTCATTATATTTACATTTTTAGGGTTCAATTTTGGATTTTGGTGGAAAATTAAAATATATAACTATGTGTTATTATTTAAATTTTTAACTTAAAACAGGAAAATAAATCATATATAATTTTTGACATTAATGAAAAATACAAAATACAAACAAGTATTTTTTTTAAAAAATTTATTTATTTTTATGCTTTTACTATTTTAACCCATTAATGCAAAACAAGAATTTTGTGCACGCAAGTTCAATGGTACGATTCGAATAGAAAATTGGGGTGATTTTCTTCCAAAATCGTATATAGGGGGTTTTCTGGGAATCTGGCATTTGTTTTGCATAAAAGATTCAAAAATCCTATTATTTTTCGGGTTTCTTAAAAAAAGTGCTGGTTTTTTTGGTCTTTTTTTTTTTTTTTCAAAGTCGATTATCTTGACCTTGTTGCTATTAAATGATCATATAACCACAAGAAATCGCGGTCCGAATGTCCAAACTTTCTCAAACCATGGTTTTGAAAGTTTTTTTTTGCCTCGTTTTATGTAAAATGGGCGTTTTGTAACAAATTTTGGAATTTCTTAACACGAAAAGGATCAACTATAAGAAAAAAAAAATGTATAGAACATAAATTGAAATTGCAAAGAACTTGAAATTAGCCAAAGAACACGTGTGCATTTTTTCAAAAAATTTTCGACTATTTTTGGTTTTTTAGGTCTGGTAAATTTTTGAAAAATCCAAAATGTCCGGAAAAACTCTGAAATTCAAACGTATTCTTTAGCTAATTATAAGCTCTTTTAATCCTATAAAATTTACTCATAAAATTGATTCTTTCTGAGTAAAAATATCGCAGAATTTCATCATAACAGAATTTTTTGGGACAGCTTTGGATTTTTCAAAAATTGGCCAAATTCAAAAAACCAAAAACAGTAAAAAAAAATTCATACGTGTTCTTTGACTAATTTCAATCATTTTCTATTCTTTCAATTTTTTTGTATAGTTTTTTTTTATTACATTGCTGTACAAAATGGCCATTTTGCTAAAACCAAAGCAAAAAACTTTCAAAACCAATTTTGAGAAAGATCAGACATTCGAACCGCGATTTCTGGTGTTCATATCATCATTCAATAGTAGCAACGACAAGAAAATCGACTTTGAAAAGGAAAAATCAGGAGTTTTTTTAAGACACCCGAAAAACAATAGGGTTTTTTAAACTTTTATGCAAAACAAATGCCAGATTCTGAAGGAGCATCCCCAAAAATTCCCTATATGCGATTTTGGAAGAAAGCCGCCCCAAATTTTCATGAAAACAAAAATTAAAATTTTTCAAAATTTGTAAAATAATTATATTTTGCTTTTAAGGCTACCTGAGAAGCCACATTAGGCCCACATAATCCAATATTGATATACCACATTTTTGAATTGCAACTAAATGAGGCCTTCCCATTTAGAGGCGAAAAGTAACGCATGTCACTTTTGTAATAAGGGTCTAATTCTTTTTCCTTATCATACCCTAACGCATAATTCGGCATTCCTAATGCCAAAACTCTTGAAACCGAACTTTAAATTAAAATCGGGATTACACGATGGCGTCGGCAACTATCCACTGGTAGATCAGTTGGTGTGAGTATCGAAAAGCTAATTCGAAGGTCGCAGGTTCGAGTCCTGCCCATGTTCGACCTGGTTTTTTCGACTTATTTCCATACGTATGTTTAGTCTTATCATAACATTTAAAATAAATAAATATTTATGCAACAGTGCATACCAGCGTCTTTGCATTTTCTTTGAGAATTCTTTGAAAAATTGATTTTCTTTTAAGCAGGTTGTACAGAATTCCGTCGAGAAGGTCCTTGTTGAGTGGTTTCTTAATTGGGCCTAGTGTAATTAATGGAGCCGCCCCCTCCGTCACTTCAGCAGGCAAATCCGTTTTGACAATTAAAGGGCCAATTTCGTCCCGAGCTCTGCCCTGGGCTCTGTATCTTTTATGAACTCGCCGTTCGCCTTCCAGGAGCCGGGCGGCAGGGCACCTCTCCAGAACGTGATCCCGGGGACTTACCGGGCACGTCAAAGGTATCAAATCGCAATTAATATGTGACCGTTGGCCTGAGGTCCCGGAGTGGACTTGTGCATGGCCGGGGAGCCAATCATTTCAGCCCGATGATTAATGTCAGCACGTCGAGGATGCCATTTCTCTGGCCTAATCCCTTGCAGTACGACGGCTACTAACAAGTGATGGCTTTTGTCAGTGGGTTGGTCGAGCCCTGCTCCGGTTGCCGGGGCGCTCTGGGGTGCTGATATGACTGGAATTGATTCAATCTAAGCCGCCCCTGACCACACCGCACACACTAATCGGAGGAGCGCCCCAAAAGGGGTACAACAGCTCCAGCTCCGTACTGTAGACAGACGCTAACTGTTACAAATCGTGTTCAGATTTTAATCAACGTCAGCCCATTGACTTTGCGATTCATCAAGGCTGAAGGATGTGCCCCGAAATAGGGACTAATCCTCTCACCCCTGAAATATAGTTGACGCTCATCTTTCCAGCAGGGGGCTGCGACTGCATTGGGTTTTCGAGCAACCGCAACTGATTTTGATGAAAGCCTTACATCGATTTAAATTCAAAACAGGAAGAGCACCCGGGCAAATCCCCTTTGGGGTCGTACGATGGTTAGTAGCATCCTGGACAAAAACGAAAGGATATATGAAAAATTTGCATCTAAATCGAAGGGACTGCCGCACACACTGTAGCTAGTGGCTAGGTGAATTTGCATTGGCCGAAAAAGAAGACTGACCGATGGCTCCGGCACCTCAAAATTCCCTTTTGAACTATTTCCTTTCTCTTCGTGCGGCGTCTGAGGTCTTACGAAAGTCCAGAGATTTACAGTGGACTTTCGAAGGATTTGGTCATATAAGAAAGTTTATTCATAACTAGGATATTTGGGAGATGAGGTGAATGGAAGGTTTTAAGGCGGCAACGAAATGAGGTGCAATGCAATTTCCAAAAGAAATACTTCGGACGATCTGAATAACTAGCTTCAAGGAACACGTAAAATGTTAGAGGATCAAAATAAAAACCCCTGTAAAATAAATCGCAAAATATTGCTTTCAGCATTGGATAAAACAAGACAACAGAGATAATTAGATATATGTATTTTTAAAGTGAAGATAAATTGGGGAAATATTGATTCTATAAAATTTAAAATTTTGTTTATCTACGCATATATTTATTCTTTTTCTAATGCCACAATATTCATGGGACTATACGTATACACACTATATGATGTATATTTTGACATATATCATATGTATATTTTTATATAAATAGTTTTGTGGAATTCCTTTCTTCCATGCTTATTGTAACAATATTTAAAATTTAAAATACTATGAAGCGACTCTGTTTCGAATTAAACAACATTAATAAAATACATACAGTCATGGGAATTTTATAGAGAAACACGATATAAATAGAAATTCATAATATAATACATATTACATTTGTTGATAAAGTATTGCATATCTTCATACAAAAAAAGATAAAAAAACTTGTAGTTTAGGAAAAAATTATGCAACCTTGCTAAAACGTCATACCCTACAGTATTTTTTTCTGCACTTCCCGAATCTGATCGCAGATTGACGCTATCTAGAGCCATTTTTAAATTTTTAAATTTGGATCAAATAATTTTTGATTCAAGTAAAATAATTCTCTGGATCTGGTGGCAGTTTCTCTAAAGGATAGGAGCGATAGTAATGGGAAATTAAATATGGCGAATTCAGTATGGCTATTTTTATGCACGGGTTTTTGATTTTTGAAGATTTTTGTTTTATTTATATACCTACAGGGTTTTTATTTCAAATTTATTAACTTTTTTATCATTTATGTTGTTGCTTATTATGAGTATGAAGTCAGATTTCCAAATTTAAAAATGGCGGATCCAATATGGCGGTCAAAATTCTTAAATTGTTCGAATTGGAACTGAAAATTGTGTATAAATGATTTTGAGGTGGCTGATTACGAATCTGAAATCAGATTTTAAAATTTAAAAATGGTGGATCAAAGATGGCGGATAAAATGTCTTAATTTAATCTAATCCGGACTGATAACTGTATATATATTAAGTTTATGAGGTCGCTGATTACGAACCTGGGATGAGATTTGATTCACCATCGTCGATCTCATGACTCTTCTTTATTTTTTTTTGTTTTTCATATTTTTTAATTTTTTTTTTTTTTTTTGATAATTTGATTGAATTTGAACTGATATCTGTATACATAGTTTTTTTTTAGTTAGCACATTATGGAATAGTACACAGATTGCGTAAGGGATTGCGTGACTTATATGAAAAATGTACAATTTTACGTAAATCAAAAGGAATATTTCTCTAAGATTTGGCAAAATTCAAAAATTTACATATTGTAATGGAACCTTACCTAAACAAAAGAAAAATTTTATATTGTTTTGTGGAAATTTCGCAAAATTACATTGTTAATATGTAAAAATCGTCAGTAATTTTTGTCTAACACTACACTATCTCAAGTTTATATTTAAAAATGTATGTTCACATATTCTTAGAGAAGAGTCTCTCTATAACGTTTTCAAATCAAAACTTTACATATTATTATAGAATTTTATGTAAAAAAAAGAAAAATAAATCTTTTATTATTTTTATGTACAAATCGCGACTAATTTTTACGCAATGCTACACTTATTTTTTTACTGTGTAGGCCCTTACTGTTTATCGTAGTATTTCCAAACCAAATAACATTATATTAATTTTCTAAAGTTGTTGTATTATATCGACTTATAATTTTGTTTCTTTGAGAGATTAGATTCTAATTAAGTCATTATCCAACAAGACAACAATTTTTCCCTCTTTCCAGTACTTCTATGAGAAGCATTTGAAGCATCCGCTCTGCCGTAGCAATTTCGAAAACTTTCAAAAATATTCGCATTCCAGCACGCTGGATAGGCTCGCAACACGAAAATAAGAAAGAAAAGTTTAAAAAAATAAAAAATTCCAAGAGAAATTATGCCCGCGAAATAAATTTAAATTACGCCCCGTAGCTCCACCAAAAGAGGGGGTGGTGCGCGGACGACAAAGGACGCCAGGATAAATCCTTAATTAGTGAATCGGTTAAGTCATAAATATTCAAATCAAAAAAGTTTCACGAAGCCAATTATGAATTCTGAATATACAATGGCGCCGCGGTGGCCAGACGGGCGCTCTGGCGGCGGGGGGCCAAGCACCGCAATTATAGGACAGAGTTACCCGCACTGAATACTTTATGTGTATTACCCCAGCTGGAGCACGGACCCATCCGTCCGGGAGCAACCCTTTGCCGGAGAAGCAGCCCCCCCCCAGACCCACCCTCAGAACGTTCCGTTCCGGCTCACTTCATTTGAGATGTTGGCGGCGCGGCCTCGAAGGGGGAGAAGCTCCCGGACCACTCCCCCACCCTTCAACCCCTCTTCAGCTATAGCTCCTACGCCTTCGCCCTCTATAGTTCGCGGCACGAACACAACTCAAGTCGTCGCGATTTTCTGCCGCTGTGCCTTGTATACAAAATGTTTTGATTTAAATTCCCCTCGCCCGCCGGGTTACGCAGAAAGCGAGTGGTACTTGGCCCGGTACCTGGAGAGGGGGGCTGGCAACAACACCCAAGAAAACGGTATAAGCTCGACCCACTCCGCCCGAGTGGAAGGGTTGTCTCCTCGCAGCATTCAGCAGGCGTGGGTCTAAAGCGTTCCTAATTAATGAAGAGAATAAATCCTAATTATTCGAGTTAATTTGGTATGAAAAGGGCGGCCATCAATGCGATGAAATATCAAGCGACCTCGGCCACGTGTCTCCCCTCCTCCCACACGGTCACAGAAACGGGCCTAGATCAAGATGTAGGCAGCCCCAGAGACCACTATCAATCAGAGGCGCTTTTCGGACGTGCAGCGATTCGAGCGGGGTGGTGGTGGCTCCTTTGTTTCGGGCACCGCTATCGCGAATGGGGCTTTGCCATAATCGCGATTTCTTGACGAATTGGTCGCTCTTTTGAATTTTTGGAGCCGCGATAACACCGCCTGATAAAATGTCCTCAAAATTAGCTGGCACCAATCTGGCTGGAAGAGGTGGGAAGAGTGATGGAGGCATTTTTGATGGATGGCCTCCACCACTGCACTGCACATGGCTTTTCAGAGGTATAGTAAAATTCCATAATAAAAGTAGGTAAAATAAATCTAAAAACAATACCACGATGCCATAGGAGGAACATTAGACTGCTTTTCTGTTTTTATGAAACATGATTAGAATGAAGAATCGAAAGACAACTAAAACTAAAAATTTCGATCAAATATGAATATTTTTTTTTAAATCCAAAATCCACTTTTTCTGCAAAACTTTGTGAGATTCTAGTTAAATTTTAACGCTCAGAATTCATCGTGCAGGACCGTTCATCTTAAATTTCTAAAACTAGGGATTTAAGATATTAGTCTGTCGTCTGAGACCTACCATCTTCACTTTTCAATATTGGCTACTACAATATATATGATGAAATTAAATAACCTAATAACAATCACCATATAGTAATACACTGGCGTTCAAAATTAAGGGATACTCAAAAAATCCGTTAATTGTCCTAGTTTTTAAACCGCTGTATCTTCGCGAATGAATTTGAAATCAACAATCCAAAAATATCACAATGTATTTCTTTTTGTGTGATTTTAAATAAAGTTACAATTAAAAGATTTTCAATATTGAGAATACTATTTGAAATCAGCGAGCCCGAAAATCCTCATATACCTATTTTTGCAAGATTTCAATAAAAATTCGTATTCAAAGGCTCTAATTTTGTATCCAGCATTTTCAGTTCTCAAAATCGTGTTTCAAATTTGAAATCAGCATAATAAGTAGATTAATGCTTAGCTTTATTAAGATTAGGTTAGATTTAATAATTTAGGTTTCGTCAATTGTTTTCCAAATTATAACATTAATTATTTTATGTCTTTAAGAAATTTTCTAAGGAGTTAAATGATCCATACATTTCATAATTCTAGAATACAGCAGGAAAGTCTGGGTTACTCTACTCTATTCGTATTGACCAACAACGTCGCTTTAAAAGTGATCACGCTATTTGACACGATTGGAATTTGTTTTGTGGGGCTACGTAAAATATCGTCTCTTCATATCCACAAAACTTAAGGGGTTACATGGGTCTTAAAGGTATAAAAAAAAACGACTTCTTTAAACAATTTTATTTCAAAAACGAAAAATCTTTTTTATTTAAAATTTAAACATATGAAAGTAAGGTACTTAAAGTAATTGCCAAAAATATTGAAAATTTTCCATTTTCCAGCCGTTTTCGCCGTCAACCTTTTTTTTTTGCGGTGGACATGATATTTCGGTGTGGATTCATCTGAAATCAAAAATTCAAAAATGTTCTTGTAGTTTATGCCCTTGGCTCGTGATTGAACGAAGGAATTGAAAAAAAAAAATGAAATTTGACATTTTGACATGAGTTTGAATCAATTTTCGTCTCAAATTTTTATGCGTTTTTCCGATTCTCATCATTTTTAAAAGGTCTTTTTCGTATAAAACAAGAACGACCTGACCGAATGAAAATTGCTTCGTTCAATCACGAAACAATACTATAAAGAATAACTGTGCAAAGTTTCAACCAAATCGGTCAATTTATTTTCGAGAAATCGTGTCCACCGCAAAAAAAAAGGTTGACGGCGAAAAACGGCTGGAAAATGGAAAATTTTCAATATTTTTGGCTGAAAATTTTTTTACAAGTATTTTAAGTACATTACTTTCATATGTTTAAATTTTAAATAAAAAGGATTTTTCGTTTTTTAAATAAAATTTGTTAAAGAAGTCGTTTTTTTTATACCTTTAAGACCCATGTAACTCCTTAAAGTATTTAAGGGGAGGTTCTCATCTAGAACGTCAAAAAGTAGCTAAAGTTCGTGATTTTTTTGAAGGCAAATGACAAGACATAGGGAAATGATATTTGGCATTATCGTACATTATTGTACATTTATCTGTACGAAAAAATTTTTTTATTCAAAAAAAAAAACAAAATGGCGCCCGTTATTCAACTTCTCCAGAGGCATGTTTTTCGAAAATTGCCCAGCTGCGTACAATTTAGGGGTCGCAGATTGGTCTGAAATCAAATAATGATGACATTATTATAAACTAGAATAAATTTGTCTCAGAAAGAGTGGACGACTTTCAAAAAAAATTTAAAATTGACGGAATGGCGGAATGACGGAATTTTGAAATTTTAAGGCCGTTTTCGGCCGTTTTTTTTCATAGTTTATCACTTACAAAAAGGAGATAATGTTACAATTTTCAAAATGTGCTCCACTCTTTCTATGAAGAAAATTGTTTACTTTAATATGCACGAAACTAGAAGTTGATCGGTTGAACCGTTTTTGAGTTATCTTGTACGCAAATTGTACACAAACATGCCTCCGGAGAAGTTGAATAACGGGCGCCATTTTGTTTTTTTTTTGAATAAAAAAATTTTTTCGTACAGATAAATGTACAATAAAAGATAATGCCAAATATCATTTCCCTATGTCTTGTCATTTGCCTTCAAAAAAATCACGAACTTTACCTTTTTTTTTGACGTTCTAGATGAGAACCTCCCCTTAAGAAACAATATTCCTCAAACTATGGCCGAGTAAATGCCCAACCATAATCGAGGTAATTTAACGTAAGAAACTTAACGGATTTTAAATGTTAACATAAGCAAAAAATATTTTGACATGAATTTCGCAGAGTTGTCAAATTCTAAAACGGAGCAATATGACAAAACATTGTTTGAATTGCTCAACTTATTAAAGGAATTGAAGGTCTTAAGAGAGGAAGTAAACGCTAGATAAATACTTCCGAATCTACTCTTCGCACTTATTTGAATCTACGTTACGTAATTATGTATTTATTGATTTATAACGGCTAAGATTTAACATGGTATATAAAATTATTTATTATTTTAGTGCTAGACAGTATATTTCATGCAGCTATAATTTTATTAGTTAGAAAATTTTGAAATGTTATTATACGTCAAAATTAATTTTTTTCTGGAAAAAACATTTTCAAAAACCCATTGATTATCAACATACTATTTTATATATAACCATCATATCATAATTATCCTACTTACAAAACTACCTAAGCCATAGTTGCCGAATTAAGGAATTTTCAGATTAGCATATAAGTATCGTTCTAGAAATTTATCAGTTGAGATATTTATTTTAGTATATGGTATACCAGATCAATATCAGCTATCTTGTGTAGCTCTGTGGTGGTGAAGTGCCATGACAAATTTAAAATCACAATGCGACTATAGAGGAGCGCCGTAGAACATTTCAGCTTGAACAATTACTTTATACACAATAAGCTTATTTTTAAGAAAAAGTGTAGGGGAAAGTCGCCAGTTATGGGCCACCTAAGGTTAAATGCATTTAAAATTATTGTAAACGTTTCGTTTACATAATTAATAGCGCAATATTAAAATTTGGATGATAATTTACCTTTGTGGAAAGTTTAAGGCAAGTTTGACTTTCTTTTATAATAGAAAATAACGTTTGAAAAAAACGTGCAAGTGGCACAATTTAGGTGACGAGTCGCCTAATGTGGGCCACCTATTGAATAGCACGTAAAATATCTGAAAAACGCGAAAATGCTTCGACATATTGTTTAAAACACCGTTACTTATTATATTTAATGAAACAATGAATTGACGTTAATTAATTCGTTGATCAGAAATATATTGAAATTTAAATTCTCAATAAAGAGTTAATCATCATAAATTAAGTATTTACTCAATGACATGTAACATTTTATAATCTAAAATAATAACAATAGGCTTAATATACTAAATTTACTAAATATCTCATGTACACTTACCGTTTTAATGAAAAAAACATTTTTCCTTCAGATAGTGTTGCTTTGTTTACATCGCGTGAGTGACCCGTATTAGGCGCCCTTTCGAATTGCACAGTGGCCCAAATTAGGGGAAATGACATTTTTCCAGATTGTTTAAATTAATTAGTATTGTTATAGTTTTTAAATTGCAAATACACTATATACTATATAAACATATTATACACTTCACATCAGAACAAATTTTAGATTCATTAGATGTATCAATTTGTTTTTATCGACGAGCAAAAATGTCAGATTTTCAAGTCGGCAGATACCATTTTACGAGATTGTTGTAACATTATTAATTTTTTATTAAAATTAGTATTTCTTTCATTATTTTGTTCTACATTCATTTTCAATCAAATTTTGACATTAATTAATTTTCAAAAATTCGGTAAAATTGAAAAAAAATGGGTGGCCCGAAATAGGAGCCGGCCCAAATTAGGCAACTCTCCCCTATACCTCCTATATATAAAAGAGTAAGTATATAAATTTAATTGGCATACTAGTTTAGTTTAGAACCGAAGATATGTGCTTATCATAGGTGAATGTTCTATCCAGAGTGATTGCGAGGTATTTAACGTGGTCTTCCCATGGGATAACATCACCGTTTAAGGGAAGTTTTATGTTTGGTATATAGGATGGTTTTTATTTTTATTTCGCACTTGTGGAGATACTATAATTTACAATGATATTAAGTCCTTGTTGTAGGTTTGTGCAAATTTGTGAGAGCTACGTAATTAATGAACGTTATACCTTCTAACACTAAAGTAAATGCGTCTACTGTATACGCGAATGTTTCCGAACTAAAACGATAAAAATATTATTAATGTTTCAAAATATAATGTAAAAACTGTCCATTTTCGAAGCTAGCAGTAAGAGAATACTCCTTTAAGGTGATAATGCGGTTACTGATGTTCGTTATTTCTTTTATCTAAAATTTTTACACCAGCTTCAAAGGTATCAGAAGACGAAAATACGAAAACGTTGAACGATTTAATTCACTCAACCCACCGCACCCCAACAGGGTGCTTCAATAAACGTCCCCCAAACGCGATGTCCCAGCGGGGCGCTCAAAATCCATTTCAATTATTCGATCAACGCAAAATAGGAAGAAAAACATTAAAAATCTCATTAACTTGTTACCATGGGCCGCAATATGTCCTTTCTGTCTCAATTTCAGAACCACCCCCCGGCCGTCATCCATCAATTTATTCATTACACGAAATTATCCCGAATTTATGCACCCCTGCAGCAAATCACGCTGCGGTGGAAAAGAAATCAAATCGAGGAGTCCCGGCGAGTCCCGGCCGCAGCGCCAGGAGCACAGGATTCGGTAGATGTCGTTAGGTACGCGTGCGCTTTTTTTCCCGCCTCGATCCAGAGAGGCGGGAAGGCGGACAGTGGCGGCAGAAACCACCCTCGCTTTTTTTTTTTTTTTTTTTCTAACATAAGATGCATCCAATCGCTTGGCGGGATGATGTTCCCGCAGGAGGTGGCGGGACTGGAGCCCATCAAATCCTGCACATGGAGGCAAGCAAGGACATTTCGGCTGGCCCCGACATCAAATTTTGTTTTATGGCGAGACTCGTAAAGTTCTCTTTTTTTCGGGAGGGTCAATCTTCTCAATTTTGTCGCCGTTAAATCTTTTCCTCTTTTTGTTCTCGTTTTGTTTATTTTGCCCCGGTTTTTATGCGAATCCCCATTTTCCCCCCTCGTCGTCGTCGTCGTCGTTGTCCCGGGGAGCCTTTGTCTCTTGCCCCGGGGCTTAAAGGTGGCGACCATAAAATGCGCCCACTCTAGATATTTGGGAGGCCTCCGAATTGGAATCTGAAATTGTCGTCTTTATGAAGTTTCTGAAAACATCCGGTGGCAGGCAGCCGGAGGCGGCGGGAACAGGCCGAGGGGCGAGGGATGCTTTTATGCGTCGACGCAAATGAAGAGATGTTTTGCTACTTCTTCTGCTGCTTCTACAGCTTCCGCTGGTGACCCATATTTTTGCCCTGTGGTTTAGAACATCCCGGGAACAGGGTGGTAATAAAATGCAAAGCAAGATTTAGGAGAACGCTAAATTAAGGCATCCTGAAGAGTTGTTGAAACTGCGGGGACTCATTAAAATTTTCACTTTTATAGATATTACTGAGGTTGAGGGTTCTGAGAGCGCAGAAGGACCAAGGATATAACCTTTAATTTTCAGAATATTCTGGAAAAGGGTTGATTTTAAGGCGATGAATGCATAACATTTGTATAGTAGATATATAATATAAAAATCCTGTTTGTATTGCTTTTAACTTTAAAAAAGGACTTAGAATATTGCAACAATTTCCATTCAAAAACCTTTATGAATGCTTTGTAGATTTTGCCAATAGTAAATTCTAGAAAGTAAAAGAAATAAAATGCTAGTTTGGTAATATTCTATTTTTACGGAAATATGGTTGTACTTAGTTCTTATTTTAGATCCTTCCAAATTGAATTCTGAAGTTTTACTAACATACTCGAATTCAATGCCCCTGAAAATCCTTCTATACCAATTTTTATCTTTGTATCACAGTTAAAGCCAGTTACAAGTGAAGCCGATACTGCGGAGGAGACAAAAACCGAAGCTACATAGCAGTGGCGTGGGGTGAAATTTTTGAGAAGGTAAGCCGGTGCAAAAATCAGAAACTTAATAGCGAAAAAAAACTCACCAAATGAAGTCAGATATTACAAAATGTGTTCAACAGTGACTGCGTGTATTCTTGTCGAATTTAGTCGGCCACTTCTATCATACTTAAAGTCATTGGAAGTTAAGTGCTATATGAATATTATGAATAAATATGGACATATATACATAGTCGTGCCATAAGTTCTGTCTCCCTCGCCTCCACTAAAAGGCTCACGACGCATCCCGGTTTACTGTCGCGAATAAGCTTAAATACTTCCCGCTTTGTTAAAAAAATATCATTATGCCATTGGACTTCGAAGGAGCAACATGGAGTGGGGCATTAAAGAGAACAGGATCGCCGTTATTGCACTATTTAAGTGCAACAAGTCAGCAAAGGAGATATTTGAGCTTCTTCAGCTACTACAAATTACAATGAAATTTGTGCATCGTACTATCAAACGATACCGTGAGACTTCCTGTGTCGATGACAGGTCCAGGAGCGAGAGGCCTCGTACGTCTCGTACACCAGCAGCAGTAGAAGCGGTGCGTCACCGCATACTGAGAAATCCGCTCCGGAAACAAAAGGTGATGGCACGGGAGATGAAAATACCTAAAAGGACGATGTCTCGTATTATCAAGGAAGACCTTAGGCTTGGTGCTTATCGACGGTCAACAGGGCATCGGCTTACGGACAAGCTTCGTGCGATACGAGAGATGCGATCTAAAAGTCTCTTGAAGAAGTACGCGGGAAAAAAATACCAACAAATACTTTTTTCAGACGAAAAACTTTTTACTATTGAAGAGAAGTTTAACCGACAGAATGACTGAGTGTACGCGAACAGCTCTAAGGAAGCGGCTGAGGAGATACCCAAGGTAGAGCGTGGTCAACATCCCGCCTCAGTCATGGTTTAGTGGGGAGTTGGATATTACGGTGCTACGGAGCTGCATTTTTTTGAGCAAGGCGTGAAAACGAAGGCAAAGAACTATCAAAGTGACATCCTGGAGAAGATGGTGAAGCCGCTCAACACAACAATGTACCATGGTCAGCATTGGGTGTTTCAGCAAGACTCAGCACCAGCTCATAAATCCAAGACAACGCAAATCTGTTTAAAATCCAATGTTCCTGACTTCATTTCTGCTGAAGATTGGCCTTCTGGTAGCCCAGACCTAAATACTTTGGACTACCGCTTATGGAATATTTTAGAGGAGAAGGCCTGCTCTATTCAACATCGAAACATTGAGTCATTAAAAACAAGTTTGATGAAAGCAACGAAGGAAATATCACTAGATGTCTTGCGTACTGCGATTGATGAATGGCCGAAACGTTTAAAAAAATATGTAGCTGCAAAGGGTGGGCATTTCGAATAATTGTCTGCATTACTGTAAATTAGAATATGTATATTACTAAACATAATAAATAAAATTTAATTATTTGTTTCTTATATGAGCTTTTTTTAAATTTTCCTTTAGGACAGAACTTATGGCACGACTATGTACAATGAACTTCAAGAATACTATAAGTGGCTTTGAAAAAAACCTGTTATAGTCGCGTGTATCGTGCAATCAAACTAAAGCGGTTAACAAAAACTGTGAAAAGTTGATATGAAATATAATTAATCTTACTTATACTCAAAAACTAATCTACGATTTTTTTTTATAAATTCGGCCAAAACATCATTGTAAAAATTCGACTGATTTCTAATTTGTAAAGAAGGTGTTTTTCTATCGATAAGAGTGCTAAATTTGAGAGCCTTTCTTCGGTTTGAGAATTTCTTAAATAAGTATGTATTCTCTTAAGGGCTGAAAAAGATCTTTCCGCGGAAGCAACTGTAATGGGAAGAGTTAAAAATATACAACACAAGTTTAAAATTTGAGGAAAAGTATCTTTTAAAATGCCACATTTAATATGCGAGTAAAGCGCGAGAATATCAAATTGCTGTAATGAAGAAGTGGTATATAAAACGTTCAATTCATTTTTTAAAGCAGAAAACTGGAAAATTCCCGGGAAAACTGTAATTAAAAATGATATCTTTTCGTTAGGACTTGATTGAGCAAAATAATCATATTTTGATTTATTAAGTAAATCTAAAAATTTTAGTTGACTAAAGGAACTATACCGAGTTTTAATCTGAGAAATGACGAGAAGCCGGATTCTATCGTGTTATCGAGAGGTAATAAAATAGCACCACACCACACTCATAAGTCACAATCCGTTGAGCACCAAGGCAAAAAGAGACACAAGTTAACAATTTTTTTATTAAAATATAATAAACAAAACCACAACACCCCTCCCTTCCGAGAAGACGACTTCTGCCGTGTTCTTGTGAAATAAGGGAGCATTCACTCCTACAATTCACTGCCCCTTCAGTATCAAAGAGATTTAATAACCAAACCCACCCCAACCAACCCCACTCACCCGAGAAGCCGCTTTCTACCGTGTTATAGAGCACCACTACACTCACACCCGTTCATAGAGAAGACACGAATCAGCTGACATTCTAAGAAATAAACAACCACCCGCCGAAGTGACCCGAATTTCAACTTCTGCAAAACAAAAACAGCCGAGAAGCCGGTTTCTATCGTGTTATTTTCTTATAGGATTTGCCTTTAGTGAGCAAAGGATATCACACACGATTTCTTTGTTACTCGTGGAGAAAAGTGTGGGCTTGAGTAAGCCGTAAAATGACCGGCTTACAGAAGCAGCGAGCGAGCACTTCATACCCGATGCAACCCCTTGATAGAACCTGCTACGGTGCGAGGGAAGGTTCCATCGTAGTGCAACAACAGATTATGGTTGTTTTTGGTTGTAACACTTGTTTTGCCATGTTTTCTTTACGAGATGAATTTTGGGAGCGCTTTCCGGGAATTTTACAGGCATAGAACGAATTTTAAATTTACGGGAATAGGATGAGTTCCCAAAAGGGAAGCCGGTAGGAATCGTGTTATATGGACCCCACGCCACTGCTACATAGTCAAGAAAAAAATATAGGCTGTTTTTTTTAGAGGCGCAGAACTTTAAACTGAAATAAAGCGCAACATTTTATTTTAATCAACAATGAAATTGTCTTTATTTGAAAGATAATTTTTTGGCATTAATGTTTGAATATGATTTCGGGCATGTGGCCGCCATATGATTTCGTTCCATGTGGAACACTTGTTGCTAAAAGTAATGAAATTACACTTATTAATATTTAATATTAAGTGATTATTTAAATACCACATCACAAAGGTATTAAGATTACCTTAAAGGCACAGAGAATCAGATTTAAACATTCAATTGGCTCGAAAATCTACAATGAACATAAGCTAATATATGCAAATTACGAATCAGAAGTAACAAGAGAGATAGACCGATTCTTCGAGCTCATTTATTTATTTATTTATACAAAAGTTCGTCAAAAGCTGACTACTACAAAATAAAATTGAGTGTAAAGGCACTGCACGCGACATCGATGAAATGGGTTCAAAAATTCCGTAGTTAGTACGGTGAGACGGAACATGGAGGAAACGGAAGTCCATCAAAGAGCGAGTTGGGATAGAAATAAGAAATGAAGACAAAATCTCAGGCGAGTTAATCCTACCACGCAAACAATCACGAGCAAAAGCAATTCTGGAGTCAGTTCTACGCTGCTTTAGAATTTGTAATGAGAGGAGATTAAGACGATTCATGTAGGGGGAAGAAAAAGTCTATTGACCCAAGGTAAGCCGCGAAGCGCAAAATGAATGAACCTGCGCTGAACCGACTCAATACGATTAATGTGTACAGCGTAATACGGAGACCACACCGGACTGGCATATTCAAGTATAGGCCTAACGAACGTACAAAAGAGGCGTTTCGTAATGTAAGGGTCGTCAAACTCTTTAGACCAACGTTTAACGAAGCCGAGGGTAGAATTGGCTTTGCTAACTATGGCCTCCACATGGTCATCGAAAGAAAACTTGGTGTTGAGCCACACCCCTAAGTCTTTGGTTTTGTCAAGTCTAGATAGAGAACGATCACTTATAGTATAGTTGAAGGAAATAGGTGATTTTTTTCGGGAGAAGGACATCACGGTGCACTTACTAATGTTAAGAGGTAGGTGATTGATAGAACACCAATTAGAAAAAGTGTCTAAGTCAGACTTGAGAAGAAGACAATCAGACTCATTGGAGATTAAGCGAAAAATCTTCGCATCGTCTGCATAACAAAGAATCTTCGAATGATTCAGAAGCAAGCCAACATCATTTATGTAAATGATGAATTGCAAAGGTCCCAGATGGCTACCCTGAGGCACTCCAGAAGTATTGCGAATGGTTTCAGATAAAACACCGCGAAAAATAACACGCTGTGTGCGATTAGTCAAGTAAGATTCAAGCCAAGCAACAAATAAAGGTGGAAATCCAAGAAGGTGTAGTTTATAAATTAAAATCTTGTGGTTGATTCTATCGAAGTCGGTGAAGATACAGTCGACTTGCTTACCAGCTTCAATGGCAGGAATGCAGTACGAGGAGAATTCTACAAGATTGGTAGTTGTAGACTTACCCTTCAGAAAACCATGCTGGAAAGATCCCAAGAAGGGCTTACAGTGAAAACTAAGAACATCACAGATTAAGGCTTCAAAGATTTCATATCAAGATGCATATAGATTAGACACTAGGAAACCATGTGTTGGTGTAACTGCGTAAACTTACCTAATAAATTCGTTAAATATGCCTACACAAAATCTTTTGCGGTTTGATGTTTTCATATAGGTTTTTGGCTTTCTAAAAGTATAGGCTACATGGCTTAAGACGGCCCTGGGTATAAGACAATTTGCTATTATCTTTACACATAACTTGGGCTGTATCTTATTCAAAAATGCAACTGAAATTCAAAATTAATCACAGTTCAACAATTGCTGAATTGAACAATTACAAAAAGAAAAGAAAATAAATTTAACGTTCTAGTAAAACTTCAAAAATTCAACCTGTTAGTCGGTATGATAGTTAGTTAGTATGTTTAGGTCAAATATCGTAATCAAAATGTCGACTAGTTCTAAATTAGCTGGAGCTTTAAGATTTTGCACACGTGTATAATTTCGGTGACAATGCAATATAGTATATCTAATATCGTTCTAAATCTAATATGGCGAATGCCTCAAGATGGCGAATTATGGTAAAAATGCACCTATGTATTACTTCAATGTTTCGGCTTTGCAGCGTGCACAGTCGTTGCTTCGAATTCGACTGGCCAAGATCAGTTTTGGAAAATAGACTCCGTTCTGTACTTACAAATTAATTTAATCTCTAATTAACTATTGCATGTTTTTAAGTAATCAGTGCATTGATGAATTATTGAATAAATAAACAAAACAAATTTATCATTGAAACAGATTTAATATGGTATTGGTTTGAATTGTACTCGGGCCGATATTGGGATTAGCTTTCGATACCTCATTTGTTAGGGTTTATGACAGAGCAGCCAGGCGCCATACCGAAGAGATCAGCTTGACTTCTCGGATCAAAACACTCATCGACCTTTTTCAGCTAGTCTACTTTAGTGCACAAGTCATATGGTATTCTAACAAATAATGCCCCTATGTAATATAATAACTATAATTATTTTTTACGTTTTAGTACACCTAAATATCAACAAAGCCTTTAAGCAAAGTTTCATTAAATTCTGTGTAGTAGTTTTTGAGTGATGCTGGCACAGACACAACTCTAGTTATCATTTTATTATCTTAATATATATAAAAATCTCGTGTCACGATGTTTGTCCGGGATAAAATCCGAAACTAATCAACCGATCTTGATAAAATTTGGCTCATTGTGTGTAGTTTGGTCCAACTTAAAAGATAGCATAGTTTTTATCTTGATTATTGACCTCAATATTTTTTTATTGCACATTAAATGTAATATTTGTAAGTTCCATAAGTTTCAAGAAGTTTTCCGCGTGGTATGCCTATCACAAAAGACAATTGCAGAAAAATAAATAATAAACATTATAGAAACTTGTTTAATTTTGTCCAAAAAACCTTTCAAAACAATTTATTGCAGGTAGGATTACAATAAACACCTATTTCTTCCCTTTATGTGAATTTTCATTAGTGCATTGTGTCGCTGATGATAACACTAAACAATTTTATTTCTTACCTTTAATCTGAAACTCTGAAATTCAAAAATAAGAGACGCCAACTGAAGGTAGAAAAGGGTTTGAAACACAGTCAGAAATAAAACGACTTTTGTAATTTTTTTGTTGTAAACTTTTTCACATTTTCTTTTCAGTTTTTATTTTAATATTTTATCATCAGACTAGACAACTCCTTAAGACTTAGTTATAAGTACAATTACTGTATTAAGTTTGTTTTAGCAGTTTCTTTTTCACATGTTTATCGCTTCCGCCCTACACACTCATAAAACCTCACAGACCTTATGCTTACCTATTGCGAATACCATCGTTTTTTTATTTAATTTCTCTTTAAATAACTCTCCCGCTTCCCATTAGTTTTCTTTAATTTAAATACCTAGAAGTACCTCAATTGGGTAAACTGTTTTTTTATCCGCAAATATAACATTTGCTTCTTTGTCGCTATTAAAGTCTATTTTATTATTTTACAAATTAAAATTGCCGTAACGGTCATCTCCTTCTTGTAGTATTAAATCTATTTGAAATGCTTCTTCTAATTTATAAATATATTTTACACCTTCTTTACGCACTAAAACTGTGATTTTATTTATCTTTCGTCCAATCAGTTTGAATTCAGCCACATTTGCATTTTTACAAAAATCTTTTGTCGGTTTTCTTCCGGTTTTTTACCTTTCGTTTCAAGTGTAGTTTTTATATATTAAAAAATATCTTAGCCGGATAAAAAAATAAGTTAGACTCTCCCTTTAAGTTTTACCCTTTTCTTAAATTTTTTTTTTATGTTTTTTTGGTATTTTTTTTTTCTTTTTTAATTTAAAAGGAACATAAAAAAAATTAATTGCCTCTGCAATTGATATTCAGAGTCTCTTCGAATTTTTTCGGTACTCCGTCTAGAAAAAAAAAATTATATATAAATTACATATTTACAGCGTGTTTGATTTACAAGATTTGAGAAACTATAGCGTAAATGTATTGCAGGCTTTTTCTACGCCCTTACGAATTCTTTGAATTTTCATTCTTATGTCGCAGCTGAGATAATTCTTCTCCGTCGGCTCCTTAAGTACATTTACATCGCACATAGTTTTCTACGTACAGCTAAATTAATCTTAGTTATTAGGAAAAATCTTTAACATCACAAATACTAGGTAATTTATGTTTTGCCCTCTTCTATTTACAGAAATATAAATATTTAGAAACTTTTATTGTTCGTTACACCTTCAATGGTTTTTCTTCTGCATTTTTCATTTTTTTAGATAGCAAGTGTGTATATTTTTTTTTTTTTTTTTATAATTTGTTTCACAATTTTATAATTTTTGTTTTTTTTTGGTATTAGCTTGAAGATTTTTTTGTTTTAAAACGTATTTCTATGCGGGTTGTAGATTGATGCCCCAATCAATAGGGCTTTAGAAAAGATTGCACAAAAGTAAATAAGTATTCTCATTCTACTTCTCCCTGGGATCTTTTAGCAACCGTGTATTAGGGAATTTTTGATCTAGAAACAAAATCCGTATACCTTCTTTAGTTATTTTCGTCAATATGCTTAATTAGATACGATATAAATAATTTCGAAAATATTTGAATGAAAAAATAAGATGTCTGTTTTAAAGAATTCAATTTCTGCAATTTATTCTAATTAAGCTGAATTACGCAGTGGACTGCAAAAACTGAATTCTTTAAAACAGCCGATTTAGATTTAGAGTAAAAGAAAATTTCTGAATAATTAGAGCTTCATTTTTTTAATGCTTGAGCCTGATGCAGATAAATTCTTATTCGGTTTGATTCGATTTTGATACAGTTTGAGCATCGCCCAATATTTTTTAAGCCAGCAATAAATATTTCAAAACAACAAAAATTGTAATTGGAGTACGAACAATTTTTTTGCATATGTCTCAGCTTCAAAATTTTTATTTTTGGCAAATATGTATATAATATTGAGATTGAATTCAATTATCAAAACTCTGCTCTTTAGACTTGCACTAAACTTACACGAAACAACACTTTTGCACCTGTTACTCGTATTTTTTATATCAACTTAATTTCTGGTTGAATATCAGACTGTAGCTATTTTTAAGCTAAATAGCGTTTTTATTGCGGCGATGAAGATAAAATTAACGATTGACATTCTTATTGTTTCACACCGCAATAAAAACTTTCATAGTTATAGTTATTTCTTTCTTAATCTCTTTTAAATTGCGACATCACTGTCTCTCAAAATTGCTGATAGCAAAGATTTTTTGAAAAAATGCAGTGTGAACGTTTAAAAAAATAAAAAATTCTGTAGGTCTAAAAATGAGCAATTTAGAAAATGTTTATAAAATAATAAGGACTGAAATTCGATGTATGGCTCCAGTGATAACTTGGATCTTGAATTATTAACTGAAAAAGTATAAAATTCTTAAGGATTATTTCTTCTTTTAATTAATATATTTTTCAAAGAATGGATAGTGAAAAGAGATTCCGAACATGTTATAGGTTCGTGAAAAAATATACAGCGTTGGCTCAGGGTTCAAATATTCTTCATAAAGTAACCGAAACGCATTTTTTTATATTTAGTTTCCATTAGTTAGCCATTTTTATAAAATTTTATATTGGAATTGAAATCTATAGAAATAAATAAAATTGAAGTTTCTGTCTGTGATTTCAAAATTAATACCAATATATAAATGGGATGTTTTATTTAGAAGATATCTAAGCATGGATAGCTGCTTTCGGAATTTTTATCCGTCTGTCTGTCTGGATATTTGTCCAGAATAGGCTCCGACACGGCTGAATTGATTTTAAAGAAACTTTCAGCGATCAAAGTGGCTGCTCTCTGTTGCATCTCGATATCTTAAAGGGTTTCGAATATATAGATAAAATCGAAAGTCCCTTTGTTTGTTTGTTGCTTGATCATGTCTAGACGCTTGTATTGATATTTTTCATTTTTTGTCCGAATATAATATATATTTTAACTCAACATATAGGCTACCTTTTATTCGGATAAAATATAGAGTTTCAAAAAGGTGGCAAACCCTTTGAAGTTCAAGGAATTATCATGAAAATTGATACCTATGGTATTTTTTAAAATACTTATTTAGAATGTACTAACGGAATTTCGAAATGGTCGAACCAATATGGCGACCAACATTAATCATATTCGGTTTTGATACTAAAAACATCTTGAGGCCACTGGTTTCGATTCTATTATCGAAATTTGGAAATTCAAGATGGCGCATCCAATATGGCAGATTCAATATGGCGGAACAAAATATCTATAATTCAAGGGAATTAGTATAAAAGGAATTTCGTAGCCTCTGATTTCGAATTTACTGTGTTTACAACAATATTTTGCGATTTAAGATGACAAATCTAATATAGCGCCATAAAATTGCTATTCATGGAATTTCTGGTGGCGTATTTCGGATCTGGCATTGAAATTTCGAAATACAATACAGCCACCAAAATTTCCTAATTTTAAAAGATTCCAGTGATAATTAATACAAAGGGGTTCCCAGCGCCAATCAATTTGAATCTCTCGGACATCAGTTCATAGCTTTCGGGGCCATTATTTTCAAACCTTATATTAGAATTTGGAAACTAAAGGTGCCGGATCCAATATGGCGGCGAAAGGATTTCAATGAAAATTAGCATAAAGGAGTTTTCAGGATACCAATCTACACCTTAACTTGATACAAACTTGGAATTGGTTGAAACTATTCCTAGGATATACCAAACTAGAGGAATAAAGAAGTGTTTAATTAATAAGTATTTACTCTACGGCGGGTGAAATCGAATAACTAAGCTAATAAGGAAATAACTAAACAATGAAGGTCATTTGTGGGTTTTAGAAATTACGATGTTTCAAATCAATCCCCAGAAATATCCGGAAAACTGGTATACCAAATTTCATAGTTGGTAGAAAGAAATTAATTTTCAAAGAAAATTTAGCCATGGTTATTGCACAGTTAAGGCCTAATATTTGAAAATAAAATACTTCTGTTCTTAATTGAAGAGTAAGAACAAAATTTTGTAGTATGAATGCGCGAGATAAATTTAAGATGTCAATTTACATTCACAAATTGGTCCATTTGGGCTGTGTCAAAGAGGTTGGATTATGGTTGAAGGTGACTTAAAAAGTGCCTCTATATAAAGCAGAATTTAAATAAAGTTATCTAGCTAGGCGCTCCTACAATACATAAATGAAATGAAAAAAAAAACGATTTATTTACATATTGTTTCGGCCGTCCTACTATATTAACAGTACCATTCCACGAATCGTAAAATCCCCGAAAATTTTTGATCTAGCCTCTTCCTCTTATCTCCAACCAATTGCAAAGCTGCAATATTATTGCGCTGTACTATTTGTTGGAGATAAAAAAAAAGTGGTGTTTATCGGCTAACACCCTCGAGATAAGAAAGCCCGGGCCCAAAAAGAAAGCACGAACTTTTTGCATCTCATCTTCCCTAGTACACGGTTCAATCCCTGATCTCTTCCACCTCATCAGTGTCGGTGCTGGGACCCATGAGAGCATCATCCTCACTGCTCGTCGACTTGCTGTTGATATGGTTATGAAGCTGATGTTGGTTAAGAAGGGCCCCAAGGGCGTTTTCTCAGACGGTATCTGTGACCCCGGTGTACTGACAGGCCGATAGTCCCGCCGAATTCGAGCGGGAGACGGGCGAGGGTGCCGAGTAAGGGCTGGTGAATCCAGACGTGTGCTGCTTCGCCTTTAACCTCAATGTTGCAATACTTGACGTCATCGCGGTGCATGGTTCGGCTGCGGCGCGGGGGTGATACATATACGGATTGGCTGGGGTCGTATAGGGGCACGGGGGTCCAGAGACTCCGGCCCCTGTAGAGCCGCCGGTTAGTGGGGATCCCATTCCGCCAGGGAGCATGCTACCTGAGTTCATACTAACGGCTACACTAGACGCTGACGTATTAAAGCAGTTGACCGAGTTCTGGTGGTGGTTCGTTGACACCACAGACCCCAAAGGGTTCACCGGCCATGGAAAGGGTTTTGTACCTAGAGGTGAAGGAACTTTTGTCCAATTGTTGTACGGCGAATACGACGAGTAGAGGGAGTCGTCCGCAAACGGCTGCATAAATTGCGTCCCGAAACCTGTCTTGAAATCAGCAGCAGCAACTGCTGCATTCATCGCATTCCGCTCCCTTTTGCGCCATTTTGCTCGACGATTTTTGAACCACACCTGCAAAAGAAAATATAATAAAATTAAGTTAAGTTAAGAGTAACTAAATTCTCAGATAATGAGTTTCATAATTGTTTATATGTTTAGATGATTTCAATGAAATTAGATGGAAAACAGATTCAATAAATGGTATGTGCGCTTTCGGGAAATGTATCTGCTTACCAAAAGAGGTTGTTTTTGTA
Source organism: Dysmachus trigonus (assembly GCA_949715965.1). Taxonomy (NCBI): domain Eukaryota; kingdom Metazoa; phylum Arthropoda; class Insecta; order Diptera; family Asilidae; genus Dysmachus; species Dysmachus trigonus. The sequence goes on from OX454320.1 coordinate 90,586,429, forward strand.
CAATGCACACAGATTTTTATTCCTTGGGACGAAAGTTTTATTATTTTGAAGGATAAGGCTGACCTTTTCCTTACATTTTCTAATGAATTTCATTGCTATTGCTCGAAGGTAGGCGGACGGACAAGAATCCCTAAATATAGCTATCCTGTGCTTAGGGCTACCTAAAAATGCTTGATATTTCTCCTAAATATCCAAAGCAAATAACCCTTCAAACACCAAAATTTGTAAAAAAAAACGATATGGAAATGTGTTTTCGAAACATTTTTGCTTTGTGGCTTTAACATTTTTAGGAAAACAATTGCTGTTCCGCTCGTGAGGAACGAGGCGTGAGGCAGTGTGAATCAGGCTAATAGGTCAACAAAAACAAAAAATAAAAAACCACATGTTTCGATCATTTTTGAAAAACCATTAAAGCCTCATGAAAAATTTGTTCCGGAAGATGCTTTGTAAGGTCGAATGATTAGTGGTATTCCATCATTTTAGATTAGGATTCAGAGTTTCATTTGAATCATAGTAAAAATTTCTTCTGAAAAATTATGAATATGCAAAATGATTGCAAAATCGCCTCCAAAAAATTCCATCCCCAAAATATATTAAATAAGATTCGGCACGAAAGCCTGACTAATGTAAAAACGTATTTCAGAACTTTTAATTCCCAATATATTGAATTCTGCCCTATTTTCGAGTTAGAAATACATATATTGAAAATTAAAGTGTATCATTAAATAATAAAACTTGGATAAAAATTTTAAGTGTTTAAAGACGGACTGATTTGTAGTGAACATGAAAAGAGTGAAATGAGTCGAATTTTATGGAAATTAAGTCTTGATAAAAAGTCAAACAAATGAAGCAGAACTGGGGTTCTAGAATCTGGGATAAGGTCGTAACGAGCCCATTTCCCACATCTCGGTGGTATTTAGTTCCAGATTATGGTCATATTTATTTTCGATTTCCACGCCTATCCAATTAACATGGGAATTGTGTGTTATTCTAAGTAACGCCCGATCCCACATTTCTGCAGGACGGTGTTTCCCGGTTCTGGAGGCGTCCTTGTTCCGGGCGTGTACCCGACAAATGCAATTACACGGACAACATCGACACCACCGGCTCCTCGACCGATTCGATTACATTTCGGGATTTTATTCAACTGTCCTGCAGGAGGGGCAGGACTCAGGTCTGCGCCACATAAACCAGCCTAGCAGGCGCTTACAAATGCTTGCGCTCGCACCACCCAAGGGGCGCTACTGTCGGTGGTGGCTGTTTGTGCGCTGCACACGTACAAATCAAAGTGTTGCAAATGGATTTTATCTGGACCTGCATCCACAGCATCCCGAACGGCACGAACATCTCATAAATTTCGCCAGGGTATGCTCTCCCGATATGCGTTGATTTAAGGACACGAGCGTCCAATGTTCCACGGATTACGATCCTTAATCCCTGATTTACACCAATTTCAAATAATTACCTGCACGCGCATTTAATATCTCACAGAGGAGCAAGATAGTGTCCTTGTTTTTCCGTCCCATTGGCAAGGTACGTGAGAATCCCGCCAATTTATAGTTATAGCGCTCCGCGGATTACCCCCTTTCGATTTTATCGCTTTTCGCCAGAAGCGAGGAAAAATTAATTTTTTTTGTCCTCTCCCCAAGCATCATTGCATTGATACTAAAACTCAATTACCGCGAAATTTCAACTAATTCGGATTAAATAGTTTGTGCGGTCCAAGAGTCACCCCCCCTGGCGGGTGTTTCATTTGTTTATGAAAAAAAAAAAAAAAAACGAACGCAACCAAAAATCATCAGACGCCAAAGGACCAAAAGAGGACAGCCGTTTTGATTTTCCGCGTGACCGGCAAAATTGCCATTTCTGTTCATCCGAAAAATAGCGACGGACAGCCAGACTCCGGATGCTGGACCATTTTCTCATCTCTTTCGGTGGCCAGGTCGTCCGCTCCGTCCGCACTATTCCATGTCGTGGGATGGAGACGGCGGACGACGCGAGGGGCTCGGTCGTGTGCCCTTTTTTATTGGTCGCCCGTTAACTTTCATCGGGTGATTGGATTTTTTCTGTTTTTGCCCCCAAACGAGAGGATAACCAATTTTTTCCACGGCGGAAGAGTCATCGATCTCGTTGCTGTCATTTTTACGTTTCATTACGTCCCTGTGATGACTGGAACTCACGTGCTCCTGTAATTGAGTTTAATAGGAGTTAGGTGGGCCCGAGCTTTAGGGATGCTCTGTTCGGTTCAACAGCAGGGAAATTTTAGATCCAGAACCAATTTACATTGGAGTTGTATGAGTAAGTACACTGAAGAATAGACAATATTTTTTTGACATCTGTGGACGTTTCGTAACATGTTGGTTTTGTAGTGTTTTACTTTGATCAATTGTAGATAAATTATGTTATGTAAGTACAGTGTCAATATTCATTCTGGTACAGCGATAGCCCCGGTTCACAGATGGCTCAAAAACGGAACATTAAGCTGGTGCTAGTGTATATGGAACCAAATACTAAAGTCTTAGATGCAATGGGCAAGTGAACCAGCGTCTTTTAGGCCGAAATCTGTGCCATTGAAGCCTACGCCCTCCTAAACTTCACCAATGGACTGAAAGGTGCCAATATCACTGTCTTCTCCGATATGTTGCTGTTGAATTAGTTAGAAAAGATCCATAATTTTGGTACCAGGTTCCTGAACACTTTTGTAGCATTATCTCATCTTCGATCAAGGCTGTGATAGAATAATGAACTAGAATAGAAGCCAACAGTCTATATATTCGCAAATTTTCCCTGGGATCCAGCAAGCTAAAGAGCTTATTTTGTGCGCTTGTCCTGCTTTAGGATGGTTAACCAGAAAGATCTTCAGTCTTCTGGCGAACCTTAGAGTAGTATATCGTCTTTTATTTTAAAAGGGCTTCGGCATAAAAGATCTTTCGGTCACAATGCCCACCATAAGGGTCACCCCTAACAAAGAATAATAATAATAATAAACATCAATAAATTTAAAGTATGTTTTACATCAGCTAAAAAAATTAAACTATTATTACGCGACTACGGCGATGACTAACATAACTTTCATGATCCATAATGAAATAACCTTCATTATGGCAATATATTCATAGCGCACTATCATGAATTCGTAAATTTTGATAGCTGATTTGAAATCAGTAACCGCAGAAACCCCCATGTATCCATTTTCAAAAAAACATTATATATATTGTAGTATATACATTTTACAAAATGATTTAAAATTAGCGTATCCAGAGAAATTTTACTTATTTTTATTTAAATCGTACAAAGTTTAGAATTCGACAGACCGCTTATCTGATTGGCACCACAATTGAAAGGTCTCGAGTCGTCAGTGAGATTAACATTTAGGAAAAAAACGAATTTAAAAGACAGGCACACGCACAGACGTTTTGGGGAAAACAATTTTTCTTCACTTTACTTTCATAAACTATACAAATTCTTGTCATAGAGTAGATAAGATAATTTTTTTCATCAAAATTCATTGTGATGGGTCTCAAATTGAAGGGGTTCAAAAGATATTTGAAAAACATAATACATAGAGAAAAAATGAAACTAAGGACGACGCATTTAAATTAAATTAAAGGAAAGTATTTGCTTAAGTTCAAAAATGGGTTAAATTAATAAACTCTTAATTCACATGGTTTCTAAGCTACAGACATTTAAAAAATTATTTTCTTAAATTTCAGGGCAGTCATAATACATGTAAAAATGTATTACTTAAAAATTTTAGGGAATCAATCATATCAATGTATATCTAGTAAAATTGTATGGTGTAGTCCATTTATAGTTTAAAAATCAAAAACTAGATCTAATTGTAAAATGACCGACGTAATCATTCGGTAGCAATCGGGAATGGAATCTAAAGGTAAAATGGGTAAAACCTGATACTACAAGTACGAAGTTTGCAATTTTTGTGCTTCTAATAACTAATATTCATATTCCAAAAGTATTTAATATATTTTAAAAAAATTACATCAAAATTATAAATCATGTATAAATAGTCACGTATATTCTTAATTAAAATAACATTATTTCTGCAAATTAAGTCGCTTAATCACATGACCAAAATACAAAAGGTAATTTAGAGGTAATTTAGCAAAAATTACGTCAGGGATTATCAGCCGACAATTCCAAAAGCTATTTCAAATGTTGTATCATCCTAATACCCAATTAAATTACAACATCCCACCGCTTTACGCTCGAAAAGAACTCACAAAAACCACATACGAGTATAATTTTGAATGTAACTTTAATTTTTTTATTTATTTGCTAACGAATGCAACAATTGCTAAAATAAAACGTAATGTCGGGAAAAAGCCCATAAACTAAGCCGTCCTATAATCTCGTACGGGTAGGGCCCGCCGGTTTATCCAGATCAACTAAAAATTGAGCCCGCTCTAATCCCGAAAGTCAAAATTTAATCCCTAAAATTCAATGAAACAAATTTCTAAACCAGAACAAAACATTATTTCCCCAAGTACACACAGTTTATCCAATTAAAATGGCAGCCATAGCCCAGTTTTGGTATATAATCTGCCACCTTATCCCCACCACTCATCGGAATGTCCCCCCTCCGCAACCCCTCTTTATTGCCATTAAGCCGGAGACAACTCCTTGATTTTATGTGGTCCTAGCAAATTCATGTCTGTTTCTATTTTGATAGGGGCCGATGAAGGTGCGTACGATCATATTATTATTATTAATTAACACAAAAATACGTTTTGTGAATATGGGCAGTGTAATGTAGGGCTAAGGAGGGGTTTTGGGGTGGGGTTAATAGAGAAAATATGGCGTCTAGCAATTTGCAGAGGAAAACATTTTGCGCACCAGTCAAGCCATATCAAGCTCCTTTCGCATAATTCGCAGCCATTGAGGTCTATTTGGGAGCACATGCAGCACTTAAGCACGCAACCCTATAAAAGGGCGGAAGGATGGGGTGGGGTAGGGGTAAGGTATGGTAAGGGGGAAACTTGCGTGAGGATTACGTGGAACCATCATCCATATTACGAACGGGATATTCCCTGTCAACGTGGAGCTGACTAGCACGCATGTGCTGCGTCCAACTACCACCACCATGACCGCTTTCTCCCAACCCCCCCTCCAAAAAATGAACAGTCGTCAGCACGTGAATGGGGGAGGGAATAGGATGGGGTGGAAGTTATGCTCCCGGAGCGAATGGTTGTTGGGACTGGGAGCACGACCGGGACCGGGATTCGTAACTCGGGACTGGGAACAAACTGGCTCAATGGCCTGTGGGGCACGGCCGCCATTAATGGCGCTTTTATTATGTAATATGTAGAATAGATCACGTCTTTATGCGTGTTCGCAAGATTTATTGAAATTGCGCCATCGCGCGCCGCCAAGTGTATATTTCACAACATGAACAGCAGCCGTTAAAACTGCTCCCGGGTGAAGTGCTCCCGGTGCTACTATATATTGTATAAAGGATGGCACTCAAACGAATCTTGTTAAGGAACTTTTTGATTTAGGACCAGTCGTCATTCCCCCGGGAAGATATGGCCGTCTCCTGTTCCCAATGGCGGGTTTATTGCCTTCGAAGTGCCTACTGCAGGCTTCGCCTCATCGTTGTAGCCCTTTTACAAAACTTTGTTGTGGCATTATCTCCATATTGTGCCAAAAGTCTTGGAATTTATGCGATGCCATTGTGCTGAAAACGTGCCCATGGTCGGTGGCCGATCTGCGCTTTTTCTCTTCCCACTCTACCCGGCTAATGTTTCAGCGGGGTTAGGGCTTAAGGTATATCAAGGTATTTTCAAAAAACATAAGACATTTCTTTTTACGTATGAAAACAAGTTCTCTTTTTATCTGTTTTGGGTGTGGTAACGTTAATACAGTATATGAGACAAAGAAAATTTAAGAATATTTTCGCATATCTGCAATAAGAGGTATTAGTAGAAGTATTTTAATTCATATGCTATAAAATCGACAATTAGCAAAATCGTAATATATAAAGATTGTTTTTTTAAAGCCCGATAGAGCTTTAAATTTAAACAAATACCACAAAGAGTTATCTTTTGATTAAAAATTGTGTTTTATTCGAAAGATTAACTCATCACATTAATATTTAAAAATTACTTTAGGCATATGTTCTTGAATAACACGAACAATGTTAGCTAGAGGTTGTGGGTTCGATTCCCACGAGAAACCCTGGTCATGGCCTAAGTGTGTCTTCGGACAGCCACATCAACCTACATATCTAGCTTTCAATTTGTCAATTGTTACTGGTTTATCAGCATAAATCAGTGACTTGACGTAACCCCATAGCAAATAGTCGAAAAGTGTCAGATCACACGATCTTGGATGCCAATAAACAGGGTCTTTGATCGTGATTTCAATAAATCGATGGTTTGTGTCGCTGTATGACACGTTGTGCCACCTTGTTGAAGGAGATGAAGCTCAATTGTCAATGTTTTAAGTAACGGAAAAAGCAATTGCATTGTAACGTAATGTACAACTTATGGAACCTTTTCTCTAAATATGAATTCTTCTAAGAAAAAATAATTTGAAGTTCTAGAAATAAATATTCCTCAAAGGAATTTTTATTTTGTTTATAAAAAAATTTCCTTTAGATCTAGAAATTTTTTAAATGTTCTTTCCAATAATTCACAGGAAAATATATTTTTAATTTAATAAAAATCAAGGTTACGCAACACACAAACATTTGAAAAATATAAAAATATGAAATTTTTAGATTTGTACGATTTCAGTTGGTAAGTTTCTCGCTTCATTCATGGTTTTTACTCCGGCTTACCTGCTTAAAAATTTCATGTGCATTTGTAAATGTTTATGTTTATTTTGACGTGACAATTCCAAAATAAGGGTCAGTAAATAGGGGAAGATTAGGGACAAAAGACAATTTTTGGCAGGAACGCAAGGCTAACCAGTTGGAGTGTTATACCTTACAGCCTTATGGTGCCTTCCGTAATTAAAATAAAATTCATCATCAAAAGAGTGAACGTATATAAATTTATTTGGATATTTTGTTCAGTTTACTCAATTACCGAATTAATGAAAGAGACCAACCTCCGCACCTCCACCTTCTCATAAAAGTCGCTTAAACCTCACAAAGCGGTCGCCGCTTAATTATAAGACACGTGACGCGAAACTCGAATGTCCAATGGCACTGCCCAGCGAGGTATTGCACCCCTACTCCACACCCGTCCTCGGGTATTTATTTATTTTTCAATTAAGCGAAGGGAAGGCGCATAAATCACGGTAATGTCCCCCGGGGAAATGAATTTAAAGTGTCCACCACTCAATTACTTGTTTTGGTTACGGTTAATTAAAAATTTATCATCGTGAAATTGCCATTTTCTCGTTCCTTAGCCTCATCACGTCACGGCTAGGACATCTCTGGTGTGCTAGATCATAGGAAAGGAGGTGCCCCATTGCTCCCTTTTTGGGACTGAAAGAGCCCCAATTTTGGTGAGTTTTTCAGTTAAATTATCTCTGGGTTCTGGTTGGTTCTGGTTCTGGTGGTTGTGCCCCAAAACCATCTAGCAAGCGACCATCAAACCAAATATAGACAAAATTGTCCCTCTTTTGCACCGGGACCGGGAATCCTCCGTACTCCCTCTCATTCACGAGCTTGAAACATTTTTGGGGTATTGTACACTTTTGGTGATCATTTTCAGCGCTCATTTAACAATTTTCTTTCAGCGGCAGCGACACTGCTCTAATCCTCGCATGATTAAGGCAATAAATCTCTTCGAGGGGATTAAGGTTCTGATATCTTGGGAGAAAGTTGTGCGCTGGCTTAGATTTCACTAAAGGGCGATGGAAGGGCGGCGACGGTGGTAGAACTCTTGTTTTTAAGGAGAATTAGTTTTTATTTAACCATTTCAGGATTAATTCTTTTTTAAGGAAGTGAAAAGGGGTTGGCCTGAAAGATGTTTCCCAGCTGGTCATCAATTTCGATAATTACTTTCTTGAAATTCCACACAGAGAATAATTCTCTTTTTTTGCAAAATGGAAAAAAAGAAATATATATATATACATATATATATGGTATATACATTTATACTATATATCCTTACTTTAGCCTCAATTTCTGCTTTATCTTTTATTTAATGAATTCATTTTCCTGTCTAAACTTTCTCCTCTTCTTTTCGTACCTTTCGTTTAAATAAATTTCCCACCCGAACCCTCGCAGACACGAGCTTAAATAACGAGAAGAGATAAAAATCTCGCCAAATAAAAGAACTACAGAAAACGAGAGCTAAAACCACAAGTTCATGTCTCATTCCCCTCCTCTTCCTGACATCTTCCGAGGAAGCCAGCAGGGCATCCTTCATCCTCTTCCCGGCCTCCTTGCCAACCGCTCCCCACCCCCCACCCCCCGCCCCCATCATCATCTTCTATAGTTCCAGACTTTCACCACACTGATTTCCTTTTAAGTCAGGACGTGTTCCGTTCCTCGTTTATCTTCATTTGCCCTTCACAATTAAGCGGATGGATGCCCACCGGGAAGACGAGCGACCGGGCGGGCGGGCGGAGGGAATTGTTATTTCTTCCAGCTGGTGGGTGCTGGACTCCGCAGTTATCGCAAATTTGTATTGCCTTTTGTTATCTTTGCAGGTCCTATCTGAGTTAGGTTGAAGGGTTTTTGATATATGAAAAATTATGAGAGAAGGGGAATAATGGCGCCTCAATCCTGGAAGAAGGAGGCGCAATACGAATAATTTTGCACCACTTAGACGTTGAGAACATTTTAAAGATTTTCTATGAGGTTCAGGCTGATAATACAATATAATATAGCATTCAAACTAGCATAGCATTCATGACTTAACCCAAATGCAAGTCAGTTTGACCTAAATACAGATATATTTGACATTATTCGCAAATAAATTTGATTCAATCATAAATACATTAAATGCATAAACAGATTGGTTTAACTAAAGTATATACAGTAGAACCTCGATTATCCGAACCTCGATTATCCCATCTCTCAATTATCCGAACGCAGACTGGGATTCTTTGACCAAAGACAATCTACGAAATGCTTGGAAGAAATTGTGGACCCTTATTAATTGACGATTTTATAAAAAAATAATATAAAAAAAGCATTCGACTTTTTCCAAGTGTTTTATATTTCAACGTTAATATGTATGTCAAATTTTAATATAATGTACTGTTTTTATGTAAAAAGGTGTTGTTTGTGTTTGATCTTGTCCCATAAATCTCACATTTCGATTATCCGAACTAGTCTCGGTCCCAATAAGTTTGTTTTTTCAACAAATACATAGTTTCAAATGTACACAAATCTTTCTAATAGTTTCATTAGTGATAAAAATAATTAAACCTTTGAAAATATATTTTTTGATTTGATAAAACATTGTTAATTTAACAATAGGATGTTTGTCGAGTGCGTTTTCGTTTTAATTTTCTATAAAAATAATTGTTTATTTAAAAATTTTCTTATTTCGGCGATAATATATTTAGATCTATTGTTGGGATTTTGCAAAAATAATTTTTTCATTATGACAGTAATTTTTATCTCAGTGTAGTTGAAACGATATGATGAAATTAGTTTAGACAACGAGTCCCATTGTTAAAATAACTTATAAGCTTGTTAAATCGTCATGGAGATACTAATTAAGGCAACGTGGCTTATTGTTCAAGCAATTTAGGAGCTTGTTGCGGGCGACCAAAATGCATCAAAACTGCATCAACACTTTATTCAGTGTAGTAGTTTCTGAAGCTGAATAGTGCATCTTGTCGGTTTGATGCATTTTGGAAGTCGCCTCACCCTCGTTGTCAACTTATTTGGCAGAATTACTGATTTACTGGAATATACAAGTGAAGACCAAGTATAACATCGTATTCAATTCAACTTATTCAATATCTCTAAAAATTGGCTTTAAGAAGTTTTCAGGGTCGCTTATTTCAAATATGTTATTGAAACTTATTGAGTTCAAGACGGCGGAACTAAAATGCCAACAATGTTCAACGATATTTTGACGGATATAAAGTTTTATTGGACCACTATTTTATTTTAACCTAAAAATAGGGGCTATTGTGTTCAGAATATACTTTTTGCATCACCTACAAAACATCGATATGGTATCGTTATAAGGCCATCCTTTGTAAGTAAATCTGAACAGAGTTTAACTATATTTGGTTTTGGTTTGAAATCAATAGGACTGTCCTTTGTATATAAATGAGTCGATAGGTCGGTAGAATTGTTATTCTTAGCTAATTTTACTAACTTAAATATTTTTATTATATAGTAGCTGTTTTGTTTTGTCTACCCAGAACATAAGGAAATTATCTCTTGAATTGAAATTTCTCATCAGTAACACAGGCAAAATTTGAACGTTTTTTTAAATAAAATCAAATAATTATAAAAAATAAAATCACTTTTGAGCCAAACATTACTCTGAAAAATATTCAGATCAAGATTTTAAGTTTCGCATGGATTAAAATCATGGCAATTTGATGCACATTTTCAAAAATATCATGAGCTTCCGTTTAATACAAAATATTTTATTTTTCTGAATAGACAAAAAAAATGCAGCTTATATTGCATCGTAATCTTGTGGCACTTTCCGATCGATTATCTATTAATTAAAATCTCAGCACATATTTTTCTCTGCGAATTTTTTGAATATGTTATAAACCCATAACAGCGTTTTTAAAAGCACTATTACTAGATGTGGTAGAACCTAAAGAATTGAAGTTAACCCTTTTGCTACCAGCGTCACATATATGTGACAACCCGATTTCCTTTCCTGAGCCCAGCGTCACAAATATGTGACGGGTCTTCATTATCAGTTTATAAAATTGTTTGTACTAAATCATGCCATACACAGATAGGTTATGTTCTTTATCTACAGTCTAGTGTCACTTATGTGAATTGGTTTGTAAAATTTCTAATTTCACTAATTTAGAACGTTATAAATACATCCCACAAAAATAAATGACAATTGGTATCATATTTAAATAATAAGACGTCTGGGCTGTTGTGGTGGTTTTTCTCCTGAGGCTCTGGTAGCGAAAGGGTTAAAGAAAGTTAGATTTTTAAACTTTAATATCGCCTCTAAGACCCGGACTTGAAAAATGAAGGAGAACTGTTTCTGTTTGAATTGCCTTAACAGAAATTCAAAGTGTTTATCCTAAGATTCTTCTTTTTTTCATGACCAATGTAATATCTAACAATCTTGTTAGATATCTGAGGTCGTCTTGAAAACCAAACTGACTATGGCTAGTTGCAGGGATATTAGATTAGTTGAATTCGATTAGAATTGAAATCAATATTTAATTTTATTCGATTTCTTAACCTCAATTTCAAATCTTCAAAATAAATTTTTAGTTATAACATTGTTTTTAGTTTTCTTGGTTTAAAGTGGATGAACTATAATTTTAGCAATTTTAAGAGAATACAAGATTTCATTTTCAAAATTTCAATTCACATTCCATATTTCGATAGGAACTTAGAATACCTAATTTCATTTTCATCTTTCAAATCCCGAAAAATGAAATAACTTCGCACCTTTTTTTTTTTAATACACCCATAGGTAATAGAAGGCTATAAAATAGATTTATTAAGTAGTATAAAATTCTTATTACTTTCGAGCGACGAGAAGAAAAATTGAAAAAAGTATTGAGATCGTTCAAAAATTCAAAATCAAGTTTTTGATGAAAATCGATTGAACTTAATTTAAAGAGCTGGTTCAATGTTGCTCAAACGGCCTTTTTATACGGACAGTCTTTTTCAGTTAATTTTTTATTTTTCTAGAATAATAACAATAAATAAAATGAAGGAAAACAAAAACTTCTCCGAAAAAAACAGAAATGTTTTTGATAGGGCACTTCCATTAAAGAACCAATAAGAGATTTACCCGAAAAGCGTACTCTCATATTTTGTGAGTATTTTATAGCAAGATGCATAAGGGATGCTGCACCATGCGTATGCAGCATACTTTGCAAATCTCGCAAATAATACCAGAGCACAGCAGCGGTTCGAGAGGAATCTCCACATTCTGTGCGCTGAATTTCCACAGTAAAACCGAAGGACGGTATCCAATTTTTTACCGAAAATAATCCATTTCCGACGTATTTACGGTCGAATTTTGCCAATTGTAAACAAAGGCAAAGCCGGACAGACGATATGCACAAAACCCTGGACCCTCGAATCCAGTAAACCAAAATAGCGCCCGAAATGCTGGACCATGGAGGATGGGTTGGAAATGGGGCCAGCATTCAGCATCCTCCGAGTGGAGGATTATTTCGTGTCCATGCGGTTTCAATTGTTGGTTCGCGCCTGTATATCATTCGGACTGGGCGGACAAAAAGCAGGATGCAATCCTGCAAACGGGCTATACACCAGCCCTAACCCGAAAATGTGCCCGAGAAGCGCGCTGAGCACATTTCACCTAGCATAGGGCTCCACAGGAAATTTTGTTTGTCTGTCTGCCTGTGAATGCATGGAAAAGTATTGGCCACACATTTCCGCGATTCCCTGGCCCCGAAAATAAATGGTCCAGCAGCGCGGCTGAGGGTTGTCGAGATATGCCTCCTCCCCTGCGGCACAGCGGACTATCCCGCTCGATGGACCACGGATGCTGCATGGAGGATTGTGCAATTCTTGTTCGGTGGGGCCGATTCGTGGCGGGAACTATCTGCCCGCAGTTGTTGCAATCGCCCCGTGTGTTCAATGGGTTTAGTCACGAAAAGGTTTACAAGCTGTAAATGCGATTTACGAGCGTGAGCGTGCCTCGATGCCGAGTGGATGAAATATGTTAATGCCCCGGCCACATTCGCAGTTGATTCGGCGAAAAGAAAAATGAATAGACAAACACCAACGAACGAAGCAACCAACCATCGAGCCATATCCAAAACCAAACCGATAAGCAAATTTTTGGCTGAGCCACTTCTAATCTGTTTTTTGAGCGATTATTTTTCCATTCACGCCCGGCCGCTAAGCCCACCTCTATTGGAATTAATGAGCCAAAATATTTGAAGTGGCTCCACTTGTGGCACTTATGGAGCCCCATTGTTGGAATTTATTTCCCACCATCGTGTAGCACGGGCTGGAGACAACGGGGAGACGATAACGGCCCGCTGCCAAAACATGAATTGTCCCCCTGGCGCCAGGTAATCGGTAAAAATAACATAGGGCGGCAAATGAAAGGGCTCCAGTGGCCCGGAGGAAAACTGAATTTTGTCGCATTTTTGATTGATCATCGCCCAAACGGCGACCGACAGATAACAGCGCGACAATTTCGTTTTGAAAGCACACACAAAAGAAATTAGTAAACAGTGACAAATGGTGGCATGCTCTTTGACAGGAAATTCTTAAATTTTAGAAAAAAGAAAAAAGTATTTAACACTTAGGAAGACATGGAAATTTGTTTATATTCTTTGTCCATAATAGATACATATTTCTAATTTTTTGCCATAATCCTTTAACATATTTTTATGTTGGGTTCTAAAATTCTGATCCAATAACATTCCCAATTTCAAAGAATTTGTGAGCTGCGCATTTCGAATCCGATACTAAATGTAGAAATTCTAGATCATAGTGTTGTAGGAACACTTGGAAAATTTTTCATCCGTGGAAATGAGAGTTTATTTAAATAAAACCTATTTTTGCTTTTCTCCGTGGATAAGTAAAGCAACAAGGAAATACCAATCATAACCTCGAATCCCAGCCAATTGATTTCCATGTATCTTAAGCCTATTTCGCAACATGTGACCGAGTGTTGTCGTGCAGAAAAATCACCATGTCATGTCTTTTAGCATATTCAGTGCGTTTTTGGTTAAATACTCGGCTTAATGCAATTAACTAGGTTTTAACAGAACATAAAACAACAAACTTATTCTCCCTATTGTATTTTTTTCCATTTTTACCTATTTTCGAAAGCCAAAACTAAATTTTTTCAGAAAAATCAATAAGATAGCGAGTTAGCGTAAAAATGTTAAATTTAGGGGTGGTTTACAACACCTTAATGATAAAAATCATATCTCCGGGTTTAATAACTTTATTTATTGAACATTTTGAGTCGGAGTTGTTGTGGTTTTGGTTTTATCCAAAATGTCTTTCATATCGAAAATCTAAATTTTTTTTTTTTTAAATTGACCCTCAGAAAACGGTTTATTTTTTAAATTCGAAAATACAATAGGAACGGATGTTTTTTTTCAATTTTCAGGTGATATTCTGAAAGAGTACTATTGTAAATATCCGGGTATGAATTGTCAGAACTATTTAAAAATAAATAACAAGGTTGTCCAAGTTTAAACTTGACGGACAAAAACGGACAAATTGGGACAATAAGTGTTAAAGTATAAAACTAACACTTCCAGCAAATATTTCGTTGTTGGAATGTAATTGGATATTTTAAACATAATAACCTTTTTATTTTTACTTCTATTCAACGTGACTAATCACACTTTATACTTTATAACAAGTACTTTAACTTATATTCATTAAAAATTACTAATCATTAGTAACGCCATCTATTAGGAATTCTTTAAAATTAAGTACCACACCCCTTATATTACGGTCAGAGTTCAGTAGAATATGTAAGGCATGAAACTAAACTACTGACCGTTTAGAAGTTATAGTCCCATGACAAACAAACGAACACCAAAGTCAAATCATAAAGACTCCATTTTTGGTAATCTGGTATGAAACCCTAAAAATTTGAACTCTATTACAGTCCGGGGCGGGTGAAGCGAATCACTGCAGAGTACGCTTTGTTCGCATTAACATTAAAATTCGATTGGACTCAGAAACAAGTGGCAGCTGGGGGAGCCCACAACATTGTCACATAGATTCCACAAGCCGGAATGGCGGAGATACCTAAAAGGCGATATCGATTATGTGCAAAACTTTCTCTGCGACAACACTCCACCCGGAAGAGGGCGGCCGAGCCGCAGAACAGGGCGAATGATTGCAGGGCGGGTAGGTCCCGGGAACCGAACAAATAGCGCCGGGCTCCTCAATTTATAGTACGTTCTCGTTCCACGTGTCAATATATGACTTCGCCGCTTACGTGCTCGGAGCGAGCAATGAGTTATGGCCGAATTGCCTTTGTTAATGCCTTCGCAAACACTCTTCGGCTGCTTTTTTATGATCCCCTTCCGGCTCCAGGCTCCAGAAAGATGCAATCATCATCGTTCCCCAAGAAGCTATTTATTCTGGATTTTGGCTCAAGTTTTTAACTGCTTTCAGTTTTATGAGGTGACTTTCCACGAGTGCGATTTGTCTTTCGAGTATTCTAAATATTTTACTTTAATTCACTTTTATTAACCCATTTTGATTAAGCTTTTTATATTTGTAGAAGAAACGTATTTCTGACTAGTTATTATGCAAATAAATGATTTGTAATCCACTGTCAAGGTTTTAAAGCTAATGTTACGCTATGATAGTGGGAAAAAACATGTCTTAGTCCTTTTGTTGGAATTATCAAACAATTAGCAAGAGTCAATTCTCATATAAATTTTAAAAAAACTTTTAAAGTTATTATTAGTTGTTTCGTTTAAAAGCTTTAGAAGATTTTTTCTTATATTACTTTTAAAACCATTCACAGAGAGTAGTTCTTTGATAGGATCTCTTGCGAATGAGAATGGAAGATATGTAATTCTGATGATTACACTGATCAACACCAAATTTTTTCCGAACAAGTGGCAAATAATTTATATACGATTTTTTCCCTAGATTATGAATTCGTAAATGAAAATGCTCAATCAGCTCCCGTTTTCTCATGGAATAGGTGAGTGAAAATGTCAAAAGACCATATTTTGACCATATTTAAAAACTCAATCAAATTCAACGGATTATTACGTATAGCTTATAACGTGGCTAAAATGAAAGTTGGAACCTTGAGCTATTATCTCAAAATACTAAAGGTCTTAAAAATGTTCGAAATATGCCTTGAAAATTAAATTTTTGACCAAACCGATTATTTCATGCAATAGATGCTGAATGAAGGCTATAATAAGTACACGCCCATGTTACAAGTTCCAGTGACCATCTGCTATTTTGTGATGATTTTTCAAAAATGGCAAAAATACGATATTTTGAAAATCCCACTCTATTTTTATCGAAAACGGGAGCTGATTGAGAATTTTCATTTAAGAATTCATAATCTGATTTTTGACAATCTGCAAAGTTTGACGTCGATCGAATGTTTAGTTTTCTGTCAGCGTCTGTTTGAGTGAGACGAAAAATTGTATTGTGGCGATTTTTACAATTAATTTTATCCAATAACAGCGTCATGGCTGCGACTAAAGAGATGATTTTCAACGCCGATAGCAACCCCACATTTATCAAACGCATCATAACTGGTGACGAGATGTCGGTTTACGAATATGATGTGCCGACCGAACAACAATCTTCCGAAATTGTTTCAAAAATGAGCCAAAACCAGAAAAATCACGTAAAAATCGCTCGAAAATTGAAGTTTTGTTGACTGTATTCTTCGATATTCGTGGTGTATTGCACTACGAATTCCTTTCATACGGTCAAACGGTCAACAAAGAATACTATTTAGGCATTATACGCCGTCTGCGTGAAGCAATTCGTAAGAAAAGGCCTGGTTTGTAGAAAGACAATTCGTGGATTTTACACCACGATAATGCGCCATCTCATACAGCGTTGATTGTTTCGAAGTTTTTGGCCAAAATATCGACTAATGCCATCAGCCAAGCACCCTATTCTCCAGACCAGGCTCCGTGTGAATTTTTCCCTTTTCCAAGACTCAAATTTACATTAAGAGGAACGCCCTTTGAGACGATTGATACCATAAAAGAGAATTCGCTGCGAGAGCTAAAGGCCATACTTTGCAAGCCTATGACAAGTGTGTGGACCATTGGATTAAGCGTTGGTATCAATGTATCGTCGCAGATGGCGAGTATTTTGAAGGGGATAATAATGAAATTTTTTGAAAATTAAAATTTCGTGTGTTTTTGCCAAATTCCCGTTTATTCTTGATCATAAGTTATATATAATTCATTAAACATGAAAATGAATCATAAACAAACAAAATGAGTAACAAAAGAAACTCGATCTTATTTAAAGTTCATCGTATATGGTATGTAATGTTCTTAACAGATTCATTGCATACGCCACTTCTTGGTTACTAGAGCATAAGTGGACATTTTTAAGAAATAATTGTTTTAAGTTACCATATTAACTTAGCCTTTTTTAATACTCCTAATTGTTGGAAGGCTTTATAAGCCTTATATTTTTTTTGTTCAAATTTAAAAGCATATATAAAATAGTTTTAGTTGGCTGATCTCCTTTATCCAAATACTTACTATTATTATACACTGCGGAGCATAACTATAAACGCAGTCAAAAAATGCTTGTTTTTGCTATTTGTATTGTTAAATCCCGCTATTATTTATTGATTTTGAAAGATTAGGGAGGAAGAGTACCACACACAAAAATTTACCAAAAAGTAATCATTAAAAGTACCGTTAGTCGGAATTTCCTCTTAATTAGGCGGAGCATAACTATAAACGCAGTGTATTATCAGCTCTTTGCGTTATTGACCGTTGATATCAAACAAAAAGTGTGCCAAAAAATAAAATTAATTTTGCTTCTTAAATTGTTGTTACTTATTTTTTTAAATGTCACGCGGAACAGTGCTTAGTGTTATGGAAGCAGGCAAAGTTCTTGCATTTTTTGAAGATGGCTTGAGAAAGCGTGCCATTGCTCGGTCGGTCTGACGCTGCTATTCGGAACGTGTTAGAAGCTCCTGAAAATTATGGAAAAAACCGAACAGGAGGTCCGAAAAGCAAGTTATCAGACAGAAACAGGCAATACGTTATTCAAAATGCAAGCAAGAGTTTGAAGACCGCTTCAGACATCGTGAAGGATTGTGGTCTGAACGTCTCCTAATAGACAATTCATAGAGTTTTAAGGAGTTCTAACCATATTGTGCGCCAGAATCGGCACCGCGTCTTTTACCGCGTCACAAATCAGCAAGGCTGGAATTCGCGCGAACAAATATGCAGACCAACAACCAAGCATTTTACCTTGGTTTGGTTTGGTTTCGATAAATTTTTGAAACTTTTTTTTTAAAGATAATTCTTTCTGACGAGTAAAAATTTAACTTGGATGTACCAAATGGTTTCAGTGAGTATTGGCGTGATTTGCGGAAGAATTCTGAGTTATTGTCAAAATGCGATTTCGGTGGAGGCAGTATTATGATCTGGGGAGCATTTTGTGCTGATGGAATGGTGGGATGGGTACTAGGATAAATTCTTCCGAGTATATCGATGTACTGCAAATGAATTTATTAGCATTAATGCGGCGCCAAGGCACAAATTTCTGGATTTTCCAACAGGACAACGCCAGAATTCATGTGAGCCATGCCACTAATTCGTGGTTTATGGACAATAACGTTCAAGTAATGGCATGGCCCGCTTGCTCCCCAGACCTAAATCCCATTGAGAATATTTGGGGACTCCTAACAAAGCATATTTATAAAGACAACAAACAGTACAACACTATCTTTGAGATAAAAACTGCGATCATTCAAGAATGGTACAATATTGACAATAGAACCATAACAAATTTATTAAAAGTATGCCAAACAAACTCTTTGAAGTTATTAGCAATAAAGGTGGTCACACACATTATTGAAATTACATCTTTGTTTGTTTTTTATTCAATTTTTCTAAAATTATTTGCATGCGTTTATAGTTATGCTCCGCCTAATTCAGAGAAAATTTCAACTAACGGTACTGTTAATGATTACTTTTTGGTAAATTTTTGTGTGCAGTACTCTTTCCCTCTAATCTTTGAAAATCAATAAATAATAGCGGGATTTGACAAAACAAATAGCAAAAACAAGCATTTTTTGACTGCGTTTATAGTTATGCTCCGCAGTGTACAAAATTGACTTGTTAAACTTGCCTTAGAGAAAGTCCATTCATAAGACAATGACGGAGTGACGCGAACATATGATAAATTAATTCTCAAATCAAAATTCCTTGAAATTTCGATGAAGACCTTTTGGAATTAGTTTTCTGTTTTTTGTTAACCATAATTGTGGCGGTTTCTTCAAAAAAGAATAAGCAAAAACTCTGTTTTGAGTAAGACGCTCTTCAAGTTTTAAATTCAGTATTCTGGGAAATAGAAACAAGAGCAGTCTAAAATTATTTTGCAATTCCTACGAATTAATTTAATCTTGATGTAATGCTAGGGCCACACTAACAGCAAATGCAGTTGATTATCGCGTTAATGGAAGTTAAACATAAGTGTAGTCACGACTCAACGCGATTATTTTTCAACGCCATTCTTAATGCCGTTTGACGTCTTATTTGGCACATCAAAAAGATTTAACGCGATAATTACTGGTGGTGAGGTCACACTGACGTTTGTTCATTGTGCGCCTTATTTGTTTTCTGACCGGAGAGAGTGACAGTCGTGACAGTTGATCGACGATAACTACGGTTGAGTATTATATGGCTATGAATTGCTCAAATGGGAAAGTGATTGAGTTCCTTGAAATATTTCAAACTGAACCATGTCATACTTAACGCCATTTTTATTGGTGATGATAGGCATTAATTTGTAGTGTGGCCATCTCGTTATCGCCTTAATTTTGTTGACGTTTTTAATGATATTGATCGGCATTGACGTTTGCCATTAATGTGGCCCCAGCATAAAAGGACTACAATTTCATAAATTTTAGAATTTACAAAACGCGTAATTATTAATTCAACAATTTTGGTAATTTAGAGTATATAAAATGAGTGAAAAAAGAAGTTCCAATTATTAATGCATATCAATATTCTACGAAGTTCGTCACCTTGAGTTACCACATGTTTTACAAAAATTATTGACAAAAACAACAGTGATAATATTTGGATCTTATGAAACATTTTAATGAATAGATTCATAATTTCTACAATATCAAGTCTAAAATTGTGAAAGACAAAATAAATATCATTTAATGTGCTTGAGTATTTAATTCTTTACACACTATGAAAGTTAAGTTTCAATAAATAGAGAACACTGCACCCGTTCCAATGAATTCAAATTTATCATCCTAACCCTTTCCCATAAAAAAGTTTCCTTTTGCCATCGCGTTTAAATAACTGAAGCATTTACCAATTTTTGTAATTTGAAAATTTGATGCTTACACTGGGAAACGGGTAGAAAAGAGTGTTATAGGGTGTTTAAGTAAAAAAAAAATACCCACACTTATATATAAATCCTAATTTTTTCATATTTTGCGTTATTATATTCATTCTAATACATTTACTCATAATACTTTTGAAGTAAGGAAATTTATACTGGATATATACTTAATATAATAAAGCTATTTAAATGAATAGGATAGGGTTGTTTTCGATTGCGGTTGTTGTTCCATATGAACCATATTTTATCACTGTAAAGGTGTAGTGTGTCGCTAAACCCTAGATTCGATTGAAATACTAAAAATATTATATACTTTTTAAAAATGATCAATAGTAAAGAACAAACCACCTGCCAAACTATCTCACAAAATATAAAATTCAATTTCCTGCACTCATTCTACTCCTAAAAAAGTGAACGCGATTCAGGGTTGGGTAAAAAAAAACAGAGCCATAACATTTCCATTAGAACTACATTCGGCTATTCGCCGACGACTAGACCATTGAGAGGGTATCTAGTCTGCTCTTAGTGGTCCATAAAAAATCTCTTTTAATGGTCTCCACCTGCGTGGTCGGAGCGACAACAGGTCCTGTCCGGGGCACCACAAGCGCCTACGCTCGGACCTGTCGATGGTCAATTTTGGTGTCCATTTAATGGCCACGTTCGGCGCTATCCATGACGAAAAAGAAAGCCCCATCATCCGCCCAGGTGCTGATATTGGAATCTGGTGTTATCCAGATCAATAGAGCTGTTCCGCAAAAAAAAAAAAAAAAAGGAAAATTGATAAAATCGCGTTATGGCGTGTGTCTTAGCGACATTTTCTATGGTTGTAGTGTCGCAACCGCACCACCGCAGGCAAAATGGTCATTCGGAAAAATCAGAAACTATTCTGTGGTATTTGTATTGCAGTTAGAAGTTGGTATAGAGGTCCTCTAGCTTTTTCGGGCTGTTACAACTTCAAATTTATGGATCTGAAATTTTTTCAAACCCTTCTTTCGTCTGAATGGTGGTGGAAAGCAGTGCAAGGTGGCTGGCATATTTTCAGTAGGGGCCATAGAAATAGGAGGCGTAATTGAAAGTAATGAAACAGAGATTCGCGGGGTTTTAACAGAACATGGGCTCTGAGTTAATCTTCGCAGGATTACGCGACATTCATTCTGCGAGGACGTAATGTTGGTTTTTTTGTCCTCGTCGCCTTTCTTCTGACTGGTGCCACTTCTCTAAGATTTGACTATCCCCATGGGGTGAAAATGAACAAATTACATCAAGACCACCACCGCACCGCCATCCTGTGAGCAGCTAGGGGTTGTTTTAATAACAATCGCATAAATAAATTCTTTTGGTACACCAAAATCACCCCTTTTCCAGCTAATTCGGTGTCACCCTCCGCGCGAAGGGCGAGCAGCTAATGTCGCAATGATAGCGTCATTTGCCTGCCTCCGCTCGCTGGATAGGGACCTTTTTGCGCCCTATCATCCCGGCTGAATACCCTTCCAGGTTTTCTTTTATTTTTCCTATCCATTTTTTATGGCTCTGCTCTTTTAGGTTTGGTGGGTTACGGACGAAATGTGAGTTGATTTTAAAACCCCCGGGACGATTTTGTCGTAGTGTCGCGGGGGTGGAGGTGGGCACAACCGAACAAAAGGGTGAGTGACAAATGGGCAAGATCAACTGCTTCTCTTTTTTCGGGAATAACAGGAATAATGGCCCATAAAGCAATATTTGTCATCGAGTCATTACTCTAAGGAACACATGTTGTAATCGCACTTAATTCGCAGCGGTTTCAATTGTCCTATTTATGCTACTGTTTTCGACATATGTGCCCAAGTTACAAAGAGGGTTGTTGGATTCAAATTAGCATATCGTTTTAAAATAATGTTTTGAGCTATTTATGAGTATCGTTGTTCAAAACAACATTCTAAGAGTATGTTCCGAAAGTCGATGTTCAGTCAGCTCGACTTAGGGCTATATTATGGAAGTCGATGTCGCTCAACTCGTATTATTTTCGTTAGTCGAATTGAGCAAAATCGACTTCCACAATAGACCTGTGAATTGCATTACATGTCAGCCTTAAAAATTTGCCTTGGCAGTCGAATAGATGAGAAGTCGACTTATGAAATAGTCCCCTAGATTCATTAGTTCTCGACCCATATCGATTTTAATTCGAATCGTCTCGCCTCTTATAGTTGAACTACACGCGCAATTCAACTATAAGAAGCGAAACGATTCGAATCGAATTCATAGATTACATATAGTAATAATTGCAATTGATCAAACAAATGTCGATATTCTTCGACTTACCCTCACTCGTGCCTCGGTCAGGTTTGTCCACATTGCGATTTCTTCCCTAGTCGACATGTCTGGATATCGGTTCCTACTAAAAGTGTGCTCCAGCTCCTGGAGCTGTTGCGACGTGAAGTGCGTTCGCTGTCTTCGTTGTCGTTTGTTCTTCTTATCGTTCTTTGTGTCATCTGTTGAGACAATTGCTTCGTCGTGTCCACCTAAACTCGATGGATTCTCTGTCTTCACTGTGGTTTCGTTTATCGATCGGGAACCTGGGAATAGAAAATGGGAAAAATAATACATTACTAAGGGGAGCAACATCAAGAACAAATCGAAATTTACGCTTTCTATAGATTTTTTTTTAACACTAGAACTACTAAGACCAATCAAATTAATTGGTAGTCAATTCCTTCCTTGAATTAATTATATTTTTTAAAGTTATCTCTTAAAAATTATGCCAAAATTACGACATATTCAAAAAGCCTTTTCCATTTATGATTACTAATTTAAATTAAGATTCGTGTTAACTTTCTAGAAAATTATTACATTTTTGTTTTCTTTTTTCTCACTCCATACACTCTTTAAAATTGTAGTAAACCCCTCTAATTGTTGGCTCATAAATAACAAATTTTAGAAAAGAAAGCTGAAAGAGAAAGATACCAACATTTTCCTTATATTTATGGATACCTTGCTAGTGTTTAGAAACTTGATTATTTACAATTTTATTTGTGTAAATACTAATTTTAATTCCTGATAATTTCTCATAATGTTTATACGCTTACTTTATTCAAAAATTCCTTTTAATTTATGTTGACGTGATAACAAGCAATTTTTTGAAATTTTATTTTTGTATCTCGGACCGACTATAGAAAAAAAATTCATATCAAACTAATTTAAAGAAAAGGGTGAAGATTAAAATATTAACTTTTTTTAAACATATGGTGTTATTATACATATTAGCGAAATGTATAAGGTGGGCCATCTGTTGGTTTCTTTTTAAATCACATGTTATTTTGACGCAGACAGCTCTTTCGTGCTCATAAAATTTACAGAAACACAGTATCATATCTCCGCAATACGAAATGTACTGATTTAGGCTTGAACGACGTTGGAAGTATTGAAAATTTATTCCCAAAGTGAGTACTGTGTTTCCCAAACAATGCGAATTTTGAAAAAGTCGTATAATCAACCGCTTTGGAGATGTGTCATGCCCACCATGCAGCTGCGATATGACGCCATTGAACTTTATTTTGTGGGGTGCCGTTATAGATCGATGTTATGCTGATAATCCAGAAATGATTCAAGCACTTAAACACAATATACCGATCGGCCCCAAACCATCAAAATGGGTTGACAGGACCAGTTAATGCCAAGCCAAATGAGACAGACATTTAAATTAAATCATATTTCATAACTAATTGGATGGTTTACTCTTTTTAATAAATCAACAACTTTTGAAAAATATTGAATATTATTTAATTTCTAGCATTTTTAAAAAGAAACCAACCAATAGCCCACCCTTTAGCTTCCAAATTTCACTTGACCACAGACTCCACTTGAAATTTTATAATCTTGGAACTCAACCTTAATTTATATTATTGAATTATTTATTTTAATCATTGAATTTAAATCAGTGTATGGTTAGGTTCTGAATTTATCTGTTCAATTGGTTTTAATTATTGTCCAATGATATTTTTAAGCTCAGTGTTATTCAAGTTTTATAAAAGCCAGCCAAAATATCAGTGGATTTAAATTCTTAAAATCTATTGTTATTAATTAAACTCAAGCCTTACCATTTAAGATAATAAAATATTTCGTGTTCACTTACCATCATGCTTTCGATCTCTACTCCTATTCCGGACCGATGACGATTGAAAGCCGAGCTGTGAGTGATCCAGACTATTTGCAACGGCGGTCATAGAACTGTGCGTTGTGTCCCGAAAGTCTCCCGTTTCAGCCCAAACTGAAAATAGAAAACCAACAACAACAAAAAATGAAAGCTTCTATTTGAAAAGTAAATTAATTAGAGCTAAAGCACACATCCCTCGGGAGAAGAAGGTTTTATAATCAAGGGTCACTCCACCGTGAGAAGCTATTATCCTGACAAAAAACAAAAAAAAAACAGGGGAAGAGGAACAGGCCAGGAATCTAAACGACCAGAAACGGCGAGCGTAGAGCTCATATCCTTCCAGAGCAGGCAGAGCAGGAATATCCAGTGGATGTGGTGCCTCTGCTTTACTACACTATTAAAAGGATCATAAAAGGATTTATGGCCGTGGACTAACTTTAATATTCATTAAATGGGGCGTCCTTTGCGTTTGGCACGATCTGCCCCAGCAGAGCTCCACCAGGAAGAGCCCCACAGCCAGGTTCAGGCCCAGGGCGGGGCAGAGCGACTGGGAGTTGCTGCTTAAGAGTTTTTAAAAACCACTTGGAAAGCAGCTTTATTGGATGCATTAAGAGCCTTTTATAGGTTGCCCACTTGAGGAGTTCCCATGCCCTCGAGATGCACACTTTGAACCCCCCTCCCGGGCCGGGGATTAAGTGTGTCGCTAATGACTGGGAGCAGCAGTATGCAAACTACGACCCCAGTCCCAACCCCAGCTTCAGCCGCCACTGTCTAAAGTAGCACCTTTCGCAATTAATTTAAACACTCATTTGCTCATCGGGGGCACACCCGACGGGGCTGGCACGCCACAATAAATCTTGCTTCCTAATTACACCCCGGCCGGTCTCCGGGTCCTTCCCGGTACCCGAAATTAACCTTCAACACATGCGTGCAGCCCCAACGATACGAAATATGTATTTTTTGCTCTTCCTCTCTTCGGTCGTTTCGGGGTCCTTTCAAATTTCTACTCGGTTGCCCATAAATTTTCGAAAAATTCCACAAAAGCTGACAAGTGAAGTGGTTAAAATGGTGTAAATGGGGCACCCGATCTCAGGACAAGACCCCGCGCCGCCGCGACGGGAAGCCGGGAGAAAGTGGATTCGTTTAGGGATGTCTCACACTTCACTGAAATCGGAGAATCTTTGGAAGGCGACACATTTTGATTAGAACTAATTTGTTCAGTGGCACACGTTGCTGGCAGATGCAATTTATTTTTGAGACATCATCATAAATTTAAGGGGTCATGCTTAGTTGTAATTTAAAATAAAATCAATGTTTTATTTTTTATATTTCTTGGAATAGCCCGGTAAAAAAAAGGAATACTTTGAAAAAATATCGACCAAGGTGGATTTTTGTGGGCACTTTTATTTCGTTTGTAAGGCCGCAGATATAAATATATATATTTTAGTTCGGCCGTAGTGCAGCCGAGGTGCGGCTGTTAAAATTGTTCATAAAATATTTCTACTTCGTGTGGCCGTTTTATATTTTTCAAAAACACTACGGACCTCGTGCAGCCGTCGTACACATATTGCAATGAAATCCAATGCAATTAACGAGAAAATGTCGAGAAAATACTAAGAAAATCGTAATTTCTACAATTTTTAATCCAAAAAAAAAAGCCCAATAAATCCGCAAGTTTTTTTTACTCCTCCTTATTCTAGATAAAATAAACTATAAAATGCAATATAAATCTCGACATCGGCAAACAGCGTTAATATTTAAAATTTTTAACAAACTTTATAAAGTGAATAAAACCCTAAATTTTTTTATTTAAAAATTCGAAAGGTTTTGTCAGGGTTTGCTTTTTAACTGTTAATTTTATTGCAATATTATTTTTATCGAATTTTTTTGTTAAAAGGGAATTTTACAGAAAGAAGTGTAAAATAAGGTTAATTTTTCACGTAGTTATTTTTATGTTTTTTTGGTATATTTGGTAACGTAGTTAGCAGGCCTACAGTGCTGTGCAAAACATTTGCAACTAAAATGATAGTTTATTACAGATCATTATAAAATTTCCTAAACCTCTGATACCAAAAAAAATTTTACAGTGCATTATTCTTTATTATGTCTAGTTTCCAGATATAACAATAGCAGAATGTAATATCCCATAATAAGGGAGCAATATCCAGTTTTTTATTCAACAATTTTGCCTGTGCAAAACATTTGCAACTTTTACATATCAACAAATACTTTTCTCGGAATAAATGAGAATTGGCAATACTTTGTTAGTTAACTGTTATTTTCTATTCCATATATAGTTAATAAAAAATAATAATAATAATTTTCTATTCCGATCCAACTACTGCAGGGCATATAATCCAGTCTGTCGGTCAGGTCCATGCGCGGGAGTGTATTATTAAAATATTTTTTTCCTTTAAACGCAATTAAACTAAAAGTTCGTAAAATGGGAGTAATTAATTTTACAACGAAATAAAAAACCGAATAAAATAGCTAAATCCACCATATCCAGAATTATAAGCAGTTTTAAAAAGACTGGGAGTATTGAAAATATTCATAAAGGGTGGTAGACCAAGGAAAACGACAAAGGCTGAGGATCGTAGAATTTAAATTTTAAGTAAATCTCGGCCTTTCCTCAGTTCAAGGTACTTAGGTAAAAAACGAATAAAATCTGGATGTGGATCCTTTGACAGTAAGAAGACGAGCCATAGAAATCGATCTTAAGACATACAGGCCAGCGAAAAAGCCACTACTTTCCGAAAAAAATGGCTGAGCTCGACTTGTCTTTGCTCAAAGTCATTTAGAATGAAAAATGGAGAACTGTCCTTTTTTCGGATGAGTGTTTAACTTTAAGTTTAACTTAGTGGGGCTAGATGGAGGGCAAAAAGTACGAACAAACGACTAAATCCGCGATAAACTGTGGTAACTGTGAAGCATGGAAGTGGTAATACAATGGTCTGGGGGTGTTTATCAGCTCAGGGCGTGGGACCTCTTTATGAAATACCACGGATAATGAAAGCGGAGGACTACAAAAACATTATGGAAAATGTTATGCTCCCTTACCCAGAGGAAGAAATGCCCCTGCGCTGGCCCTTCGAACAGGACAATGATCCCAAGCACACCTCTAGACTTCTTCAGGCTTGGTTTTCGCAGCAAAACATTGAAGTTTTGAAATGGCTCGCACAGTCCCCAGATCTCAAATCCATAGAAAAGCTATGGCAACTGGTTAAGAAGAATATGAGGGGTCAATTTTACAACAACTGTGACGAACTCTTTAATGGTATAAAAAAGGCTTGGAATTATATAACTTCTTTACATATTGAGTCGCTATTTAATTCTATGCCAAGAAGATGTGCAGCAGTTATTGTAAATAAAGGCTATTCAATCAAATATTAATGATAATATATATTTAAAGTAGTCAACATTGTTAATGTCAAGGAGTTGCAAATGTTTTGCACAGTCAGTTTTGTATCTTAGTATGAAAAAACGAATATTTCTCCTTTTTTATTGAATAGTTTAGTTTTTTAATATTCTTAAATTAGATATAATAAAGATTAAAATACTGTATTTAGCTTTTTTGTTTTTAAGAATTTAAGGTTTGTTGTAGTCAGACATATAAAATTGGGGTTTTAGTTGCAAATGTTTTGCACAGCACTGTATATACTCAGTATTATGTATAAAAAAATTCATAGAAATATGTGAACAAACAAAGTTACAGATTTATGACACGGAAAACGCCAGGGCCATACAAAAATTGTCAGGGCGGAAAAATCCAATGATCAACAACAACAAGAGAATCTTATATTCAAAACGAATTTTTTTCATTCGACACCGCAAAAAGCGATTTTAAAAACATGCTGTTTAATACCGCCTACTGTACTAATACTACTGAATATTAAAGAAAAAAATTTTTGTACAGGGCTAAGAGTTTATGTTATAAAATAAAATAATATTTTATAGAAAACATCTAGCATTAAACAACAAAGAAAAATCCATAAATGATTCTTAAACTTAAAACTAGGCATGACCCATTAATGTGACACCGCATACTTTACTTCGCTCCTTTTCTTCATGAGCATTAAAAATATATGCCATGGGAAATTATATCTTAAAAAACTTGTGAATCACTCTTCCATGAATTCTGTTTTACAAACATCCCTCAACGGTCAATTTACGGCGAAAAACATTTCTCAAAAAAAAAAATAAAAAAAATATGAACATCTGTAAGAAAGTCATTGATCCAAAAGAAAACAGCCATCCCACGAAAATCAGAAATGAGCCGAATTCGTGCAACCTGTTCTTCTTATATTTCATTTCCAAGTTGCCAGCCCTATCTCCTTTTTTTAGGGAAGGGCCAGACCTTCTGTCGCCTTAAAACGCTCACGTCCTGAGGCACAAGACAAACAGGCAAACAACTGTAGCCGCTGATCCGCGAGAGTAGGAAGCAGCACGCAGGATGAAATTGAAACGTGTTTCTTGTGTATTGTAAAGTATTTGAGAAAAGTCAAGTGCATTAATGTTTTTACACAAAATGTAATGCTGTCTTGATCGAATTCTTAAGTCTCTAAATTGAAACGATTTTTTATGGGATGACTAGAAAGAAGTAAAATTTTATGGAAAATATTTATGGAGATATTGAACCAAAATTAAGGAGACAAGAAAAATCTCATCAGTACCAGTACCAGAATATTTGTTTTAGATGAAGATGGCTATGTTTCATTTGTTTGTTGTTGTTACTCTATAGATGATGATAACATGAAATCTGTTCCTATAATATCTATATCAGGAACTATAGATTGAATTTTTAATTTCATGTTTAATTCCTTATTTACAAAATTATCTCCTTTGAACTTTCTACATATTCCTTTTGCCACGAGTGGCTTTCTTTATATTAAAGTAACTAATTTTTTCCAATTGTTAACAGCTCTAGTTTTGACAATGGATAAATTAATTCGAAATCAAAACCAAAAGGCTTAATATGAAATGTCACAAATGTCCGTGTAAAAATATAATTTTCTTGTTTAAAAATATTAGACACATATGCGGAAATTACACATAAAAAGTGTGAAGTTTGCATTACAAATGTGTATTGTTTACTTCTTTAAAGTAGGTAAATTTACATAAAGCAGATGTAAATTTTTGAAATTAAATACTCCTTTGAATATAGTATTTTTCCAACACAGTTAAGGGGACAACGATGTTATCTCTAATGAATGGGATAAAATGAAGCAAATATTAGTAACAAGGTTATTTTAATAATAAATCCGCAATGGCTTGTAGTTTGTTAAGTATTTAATAAACTCATAAAAATAAGACATATGAACTTATGGTATATAAAAATAACATAATAAAAACGTTTTTCTCGAATCAAGATTAATAAAAATGAATCTAGTTATTTTACCTTTAATGGCAATTACACCCTTAATTTTCGACAGCACGTCTTAATTATAAGGAATACCTACTCAAAATGGTTGCGAATTCATTTTGTTGAATAAGACAATTTAGGTTGTAGATTTACGTCAGTTTGACGTAATTTCATATGAACGTTTACACCAATTTTGTTTAAAATAACCCAACAGTTACAAAGTTGGGTGAATATAACACGCAACGCTTTAAAATGGTTTAATTTCACTCTTTTCTGCTTAATTACACCAAAAATGTGTACTTTTACTTTCGTGATAAATTTTTACACAAAAAAAAATGTAAAATTACTCCTAACAAGGAGGACATATAAATCAAAGTTAAACTTATACTTTTGGTATAGAAAAAGTAAGCTCATTTCCACCCAAATAAAGATACATAAAATCAGGGTCAAGCAGATTTCTTATTCAAAACGATTTATGAAAGTTGAAAAATTATTTTAGAGTTAAGGCAGAAAATGTAATATATAAAAAAAATCGGAAAAGGCGAAACCCTTAAAAACAAGAAACTATTAAGAAATTTTACATTTATCCAAAGGTAAAATCTAAAAATAATACTAAATATTGTAGAAGAAAAAGACTATATAGAATACTGAATGAACGAAATTAGTACAAAACTCATTCTATTTTAACAACAACATTTTAAGCAACATATATATAATATAATAAAATTTTAAATTGTGGAGTATCAAAAATATATATTTATTTAAAATTATATGAAAACCGATTGGCATCGAAATTTGCGAGTAATATTGCAGGAAACTAACTTTAATAACATATAAAACATTTCAAATTCAGAAAAAATAATAAAATTACATTCCGAGAAATTTAAAAACTCAATTAATTTTATAATATCATACATATAAAATTAGTTTTTAAAAAGAAAATTTGTCTACATATTTTCCACTTCTAGTCTTAGGAAAATGTTTCAAAATTACAAAATTTCATCGAAATCTGGGAGAAGGAAAAACTAAAATAATGAAAAATAAAAATTGTCTCCGTAAGGTGCTATTAAATATTACATTAATTAATAATTTATAAATTTGTCCTTTTTCCGTGAAGGTGTCTCAGTGTTGTTTAAATTTGATATACTAAAATCATAACAGTTTAAAAGAGTTTGCAATACACAGGATCGCAAGTGTTGTATCATACGAAAACATCGAATATTATAAAATTTGCAGTATTTATAGATCATTTTGATATTTAAGTGTAATAGAAATGTACTTATTTTTCTCAAAATAATTTGTGTAATTTTATATCTGAAGGTTTAAAATTCATAATTTCAGATGCAAAATTAAATTGATGGTTTAATTCCATGAAATCGCAAATGATTTTTACAATGGTATGAATTCAGAGATGTAAAATTACATGGAAAATTTAATTTTACTCTTTCAATGGAATTCTTTAACACGCCGCCCGGTGTGATTTTACAATTAACGAGTTAAATGAATTCCACACAAAGTTGTAATTTTGCAACTGTAATTTAATATTAAATTTGACGTGTAATTTTGTCCCAATAATTGTTGCCAACATTGATTATTATATGTTTGGTAACCCTACTCTAACTCATCGCATTCTAATGGGGTTTTGTCTAATTTTTAAATGAGCTGTAAGTACTCATCACTTTTTTTATCACCTTGTAAGGGCCATTCAGAACTTCTGTTCAGATTTGTGCACTTGCTCATTTTGCGGTGCAAAGATTATCCGATCAGCGAGAGCCGCCGCGGCTATCACCGAGCGCTTAACGAGCTGTGAAATAATCTGCCCATCACGACAGGATGCGGCGCATTAACCCTTCTGGTCAGAGAGACCTCAGACCTCAGACCTCGCCCGGAAGGGAAGGCAATTCCTATTATAGAATAAAGGATAAAGGTTCGAAAAAAAAAAATGTCGAAGAAATCGCAACATTTCGGACATCTGCTCGAGGCGTTTTGTTTGTTGTCGCCAGCCCTAGAGGCACAACAAATAGCCCTCGATCGTCCTTCCTCCTCCTCCTGCAGGGCCGAGCCCGGCTGCTGTGTCTGTTTGTTTGGATTATTTGGATTATCTTTTGTGGCAAAAAGTCAAAATCGCAATGTAATGATTTATTGGATTTTAGCCATTATCCGGGGGCCGAGGGGTGCGGTGGCCGGGTGATATGTGGCGACCACACGCTTTTCCTCGACTAGAATACAGCGCCCTCTGCACCCAGCCCTTTTTCCTATTGATGAATGATTCGGCACTTTTTGGGTTTTGGGCAGTTTGTTTTCCTTCTTTTGTCCATTAAAGGACACTACCGGGGATGGGATGACATGTGTGTATTTTGCGAATTTTTCATCGAGTCCCCGCAGAATTATGAGTGGAGCGCAATAAAATTTATGACTTTCGGGAAGAGGATGGGAAAGTGTCAGTGAGGAGGAGACAAACGATTTATTTTATTTTATCGCTGTGGAGACGAGGAGGTCACTGTTTTGTTGAACGGTGGTCGAATTTGATGGGAATGAGCATCCGCACTACTTTTGAAATGAAATAGAGTAAACCCTTCGCTACTTTGGTAGTCGTTCATTGTTCAGTTTATTTAGGACCATTATCAAAGTATACTTAAGTTTTAACTATGATAAAATTCTGGTTTAAACTTGCACTCTAAAAACTGAATGTAAATTCATACTGATCTTACAAGGAGGGGCACGACCTTGGGGAAACGGATTTGAATGAAATGTTGCCTAGTAGTAGTATTTCATGTCGGTGTAGTAGCCATAAAATATTTCCGTCCGATGCCCAGTAGTAGCGGAGAAAAACGCACCTAAAGTTCACCTTATATTATATACATACATATGTATATAAGTTACGTTGAATTCCGATTTTTTTTTTAAATTGTAAATGAACTGTAATCTCATTATTATTTGATAATTGTTAAATTAAATCTCATAAGGAAGTAAAAAATAGAACATGATATTCTGCGTTATATTCGAAAATGAGACGTGATGGAATTTTTTTATAAATTCTTTCGAAATTAGAAAATCTTATTAATAAAAGGTTTAGCCCAGTTTTTTAGGGGTATAAAAACATGTAAAATAGATTAATCATTGAAAGAATAACTACAAACAATTTGAAGGTAATCGTTTCAAAAGTTTTTGAAATTTTTGACGAAAACGAGATTGAAGGTTATTTTGTTTGCAAAACAACAAGCGTGCAACAGCTAGAATTAGAATTTCGATTTAAAATGTTCACCAGACGTTTTTGACATGTTAATCTTAGAAAAATATTTAGAAAAAATCTAATTTATTTCTTTTTTTACCCTGTTAGGTGAAATGTCCATAATTTAAATTTTTTCACCTTCGTATAGTAAGAAATTCTGCAGGAATCCTTGGAATTAATAAATTAAAGACAAAATCTTTTTCAACATATCAACGGGAACGCGCATTCGTTGTGTGAAATGACAGATCTAAAAAATGAAAATTTTTCTTTCAAGTTCTTTATTTTGCGGACTCTTACAGAATTATTTACGGACTTTTCGCAAATTAAGGATTTAGAACAATTTATTTATAACTTTATGAAAATATGCGGAAAAATGTCACTTTTTGACACCTTAAAGTTAAATATCTGCGGAAGTCAAGCGACCAACAAAAGCTTTATTCGATACTTTTGACCCCAAGTTTCATCAAAATGCGTAAGGAGATCTCAAACTCAGATTGAAGCTAGAAAACATCTAGGGCCCGTTCGGTAATAGCAAGTATCATAGAATGGAATCAATTGGAAGTCCTTGAACCCGACGGTTCGAGAGCAGACCATTCAAAAACACAGTCGGCCCCGTCTTGAATCGAAGGTAGTAAAGAATTCGCGATAATCCCTAGCGAGAAAACATGTCGTGCCGCAGCAGGGCAGCGGCATCTCGCACCCGGCGGGGCAGCTAAGCTCGAATTATTAATGCGAGACAATAAATGATCATCAGCGTCATCATCATCCACTGAACTGAGTTTTGAGTAGAGGCTAAAAACATAAGGGCAATCCGTCGGATATTATAAATCCACTCTCGGGGCGCGGCGGCGTTTTGATTTCCCCTGCATTCGGCGCATCCCGGACCCGGGATCCGGGTCTCGGGACCCGGGAGCACCGTGCGCTAAATCTACATGCATAGGAACTCGTGCATCTCCCGAACATCTCTCATCGACAAAAATAGTCAAATTGTGCCATAAATCTGAGCCGTCAGCCGGACTAATCGCATCATCTGTCAGCTATTAAAATTTTCAGATATTCGGGGAAAATCGCCGGCGAGGCACGTTCAGATCTTGCGGGCTTTTTCTTTTTTACTCGCTGCACGATGCTGCATCGAAACCTCGCTGTTTTCTTTTAGGGCCGGCGAACCGCGCGGGCATTTTTCATCAAATGAAAATAAAAACAGAAAAAAAAACATGACGAAAAAATAAAATAAAATCCCAAAAGTGGGACAAAAAATGCTAAAAAACACGACAATTTGAAAAGAGAAAAAAATTTGGACTTTGTAGAACCAGAAAAAAAAAATAGTTGAAAAAGTGGAAAAGAAAGAAAAGCTGAGGAAAATGATTCATGGGCTCGACCGTGGAAGGTGTCTACATAAAAGTTCTACTCCCGGAAAAATGCCACTTTGTCCCTGTCCCAGTTGCGTCTCAAAAAATTGACAAAGTTTTGAGACTTGCGGGGTTTTAAGTGAGTAAATAAGTTTCCCGGGGAGATTTACTGCACCCGAGTTACGGCCGTAATTCATGCCAGCCAATGGCAGCTCCTGGTCAGGTTTTTCTCTCGGCGCCCCCTGATGACATGCAATTTTCTTTGAAAGTCCAAACTTTTATCAAAATTGGTAAAGTGAGAATGAAAACGACTTTTAAATTGAAGAGTGCTTTCGGTGGCCTATAGTAACAATGTGTAAATGTAGGTAATGAAGCGTTTTAGACGAAAAGTCCCTTATAAGGATAGCAAAAAATAGCGTAATTTAAAAACAAGATTTTATTGCTAAAAATGTATAAAAAAGTAAAAAATTCATAACTCGCCATCACGTAAATTACCCAATATCAATTTTGAATCGAATCGAACAATAAATGATAAAAACTAACCCTTTATCTTATAGACCGCAAATTTTATTATTATATTATATAGAAAAGTCAAAACTCTACCTAGTATTCAAATAATCAAAAATATCTCTTTTACATCTACTGCTTCCACTACTTTGTCTAATTTCCACAAGCAATATGTTTCGCCTTCTAACTAGAAATTGGCTCTCTTTTGTGGAGTTGCTAAATATAGGGGTAAGAAGAGCTCCGAACTAAGCTCTATCCGAATTCATGCCTATCTCTGTGAGCTTACCTACGTAATATAACAGTTAAGCCCTAGCTTAGCTTGATGAGCAACTGCATGAAATTGTTTGTTTTAATAAGCAGTTGCGGAATTAATTTACAATGACAGCCACCAAATTCAAATACAATTAATTGTAATTGTTATAGACATCCATTCTTGAGAAAAATTGTGATTATTATTAGGGTTACTTGTGTTGCATGCAGTGGCGTAGCTTGCCCTAGACGGGCTCTGTATCAAAATTTGTCGGGGGGGCCCTTCTACCCGACTGCGGTGAAGTGTAAATGCAGGGTAACGATTTTTCACCAAAGAAACAAAAGCGCGTGCATTGAATAAAATAAATATATATTGATTATAATTACTTACAATTTATGCTCCTATTAGCCAAGTTAGCAAAACATATATATACTAGGGTCCTTTTTATTTCACGACTATTGTTTTTTTTTCAGTGCCACCTCAAAATTTTGTGGGAAATACTTAAACAAAAATTCCCTGAAATTTGGAGCCCTTAATATTAATATTAAGTGCTCGACCAAGGCGTATAAAGATTTCCTGTATAAAATACACATAAACTTTGATTTGTTTGCTTCAGAACTCTACAGCTCAGAGGAATTTTATAGCATAATCTTGGTCAATGATAAGGTTTCTTCAGAATTTAATGCTCTACAAAATTGTCTATTAGTACGGGTCATTAACCCAATTTTTTCATGAAATTCTCGTTTTTTTGCCCCTATCTTGTAAATAACAAGAGCTACAGAAAAAATGTAAATGACAAACTTGTAGGAAATTCAATTTCCCCCAAAATGTTCTAAAACACTAAATCGCTAACATCGATATTTTTTGAGATAGCGGGGTTTGAAGTTTAGGTAGTGTTCAAGTGTGTTATTTAGCTCAATAATCCATGAAAATTCCACACTACCACACAAATTCAGAGCCCAATATCCCAAGAAATATCGATGTTAGCGATTTGGTGTTCAAGAACTTTTTGGGGGAAATTGAATTTCCTACAAGTTTGTCATTTACATTTTTTCTGTAGCTCTTGTTATT
This sequence comes from Dysmachus trigonus, assembly GCA_949715965.1. Taxonomy (NCBI): domain Eukaryota; kingdom Metazoa; phylum Arthropoda; class Insecta; order Diptera; family Asilidae; genus Dysmachus; species Dysmachus trigonus. Next base: position 90,622,475 of record OX454320.1, read on the forward strand.
TACAAGATAGGGGCAAAAAAACGAGAATTTCATGAAAAATGTGGGTTTAATGACCCGTACTACCTCGTTGGTGGGAGTTAGGGTTACGCCGCAATGTACACTTTTGTAGAGCATTCAATTCTGAAGAAACCTTATCATTGACCAATATTATACCATAAAATGCCTCTGAGCTGTAGAATTTTGAAGAACAAAAAAATCAAAGTTTACGTGTATTTTAAAAGGGAAATCTTTGCACGCCTTGGTCTAGTACTTAATATTAATATTAAGGGCTCCAATTTTCAGGGAATTTTTGTTTAGGTATTTCCCACAAAATTTCGAGGTGGTACTGAAAAAAAAAATAGTCGCGAAAAAAAAGCACCCTAGTAACCATAGCATATAATGTTTTTTTACAATATTATTCAAAATCAAAAATACTTTTTACCCAATTTAAAGTGACTTTTAGGTATTCTACTACGATATTTTTACAAATTTAAAAAAAAATCACTACAGGAGTTATCACAGTTTAGTAGTTTAAGAATTCGAATTTTAGTGATCATTAATTTCTTTACAAAATTCAATATTTCGAGTTTATAATTTCTCTTAACCTTTTCATAATTAAAAAAAAAACATTTTCATTGTATTATCGTCAGGAACACTAATTGTCGTCAAACTAAATGATTAAAAATTACTATAAGCATAAATGGATTTTGTCTTCCTAGATCCTTCAAATAACACACTGAGCGTCGGGGCCCCTGAAGCCCGGGGGCCCCATATAATTGATACGGCTGATACGGCGGTAGCTACGCCCCTGGTTGCATGCTAACTAGCCAATCTCACGAGCTATCTACACAAACTTGCTTACAGCAAACGCGGTTGGTTTCTTATTTCGACCAAAATTATTTTACGAAATTTTTCAGCATTCACTTTGGAAATAAGTTTTCAATATTTCTCAACGTTGTTCAAGTGTAAATCTATTAATTTCGTACCGCGGAGATATGATAATGTGTTTCTGTCGATTTTTTAGTGCAAAAGAGTTGTTTGTATTAAAATAAAATGTAATTTAAAAAGAAACCAACAGATGACGCACATTTTGTTTGATGTAATCAATTATATATTAAACCTAAGAAAAGTGGTCCGATCTAAATTTCCATGCACAAAACTAGCAACCCAGGGAAACTGTCAATGCTAATTCTCATGGGAATCCATAATTAATTTCCAAAATTTCGATAGGAGATTTTAAATCAGCGATCCCGAAAATGTCTGTGTGCCAATTTCCAAGGCATTTTCTAAAAATCAATTCCAACCTTACAGAAGTATCAAGTTTTATACCTTTTAAAAAAGATATATATCTCCAATATTTCCGAGGGAAGTCTTCTTACACCCAAAAAACCACTTATCCACGCGACTCGGTTTTGTCCAACACGAGTTACCGGAATTGATCCTCTATCCACTCGATATCCACTTCAAGAATTAATAGATTACCGTCCGGACGGAACCATTTCGAGTGGCATCAAATTTCGTGATCCCATAACAATTTCTTTTCGGTACGCTACCAAGTGCTCTTGTAGTCATGTTAAGGGCTTGTTTACACGAAAAAAACCCTTCGACTGCTGGTTGCACGCTCCTCCCGCGGACCCATAAAAAATATTAAAAAAAAAAAAAAACATGAAACGAAACATGCCCGAATTACATGCACATTTGCATAAAGAGATGTGTCGCCCTGCTGTAGATTGTTTAAATATTTAAATAATTTTATGGCGACAATTTTGTTGCGACCAGATACTGGAAAGTACCCAGACGAGGAGCAACAACATACATATCTCGAAAATAAAGAGGAGTCCCGAAAAAATCGAGACACCACCGCCGAGGTGATACGACAAAGTTTGCTGCTCTAATGGCTACAAGGTGCTAAAAGGGATTTGGGCACGTACGTCACTGTTTGCCGGCGATAGCGCGCTTCTCGTGGACAAACAGACAAATTTCATTTTTTGGTATTTGTCTTAAGAAATTTTTCTTATTTTCCTTTTATTCCTCTCACTATTTGAGGTACCGCAGATAAAGACGGTTCTGGGCGATAAGGAGCCGCTGCTCTGGCCCATTTGCCTGCACTCAAGACGGGTTGGCGTTGAGGCAACATGTTTAACACTTTTTACAGGCTCTAAAAGTATTCCCGTGGAGTTTTAAAGTTAAATATCTTCAGTAAACAATAGTTTTCGAAATTCTTGTATAATTGAGATTTTCTCAAAACTTCGCTACTATTTCGCAAGGAATCTCTTTAGCTGTTAAGGACAATTTTAGCAGAAAAAAACCGACTTGAAAAAAATTTTATATAACAATTTATTAAGAAAGCTACTACAAAGTGAAAAATAATTTGACTGAAACGCTCGTTATTTCTGATACCTCTAATTTATTATGATTTCTTTGAAAACAGATATCTTTTGAAATTGGCGCCAATCTTTATTGTAGAATTAATCAATTAGAAATGGAGCATTCGCGCAGACTTTAAAAGAAATCTGTTCTTATTTCCCTATTAGGTTGAATTACAGACGGAGTATAGGTTTTTTTTTTATATAATCTAATCAAAAATAAAATTTAATGGGTTAGGCTACACAAGACTTTTCAAAAAATCCATCTTCCAGAAATAGAGGAGTCAGGAGAAAAAATAATTGTGTATTGCCAATTACATGTATAATAAAACACCTTTTTTGTAAATCCGATTTATTTTATGGTTTCGCTGAAAAATATCACGAAATATACACTTTTTTGGCCTCTAGAGTGGCCTAACCCCTCAAAGCACGGGATAATTAGACCATAAGTGGAATTTGTATAAATATGGATATTTGGAGGTTTTTAGAGTCACTGATTGCTAATATGCTCTCAAATTTTAGGAATTCAAGATGATTCGAAGAAAATGTTCAACTTTTTGCGATTTTTATGGCAAGACCCATAATGAAAATCCCATAACATTTATCATCCTCTGTCCGAAATTTTGAATTCCAAAAATCTAACAGAATAATTTGTAATCATTGACCCCGCAAAATCCGCAAATAACCACTTACGTCTGACTATTACAAAGGAGGAGGGTCAATAAGGCCCGTTTTCGGGCTAAATTTTTTGGAAGGAAGGATTTGAAATTTCTTTAAATTTCTTTTTGGGTTTTTATCTATGATCTATATATAGTCAATTTCAACCAATACGAAACTTCCAAATACCATCCCTCCTCTCTGCCATCCCCCCAAAGTTATTAAAAAGCAACTATAAATAGCAAAATTTTAATGCATTAACACTTATGGAAAATGTCTCAGCTAAATCTTTTATTTTACAATACAGATAATGCATCTAGACAACAAATCAGACATAAATACCCTCCTCCCACCACCATACCCCCTCACCCACGGTATTCATGTTTGATTGGTTTTATAGATGCATTGTATCTCTCGAAAAGTCTATTTATAGTGAATGGATTTCCGCGAAACTGGTTTCATTGAGTTTCTAATACAGGTAACCCTCGTTTAACACGAAATTTTGTACCGTGTTTTATTAAAGCTGTATTAAATGAAACCGTGTTACGCGAAATTAATTGTTTAAAATATTAAATTAAAAGTTTCCTAACTAAAAATACATTTCAAAACGAAATGGCCAGTCACTAGTATCGGCTAGAATTAGGTACATTTACCCTAGTTTCCTTTCCTTCCTTGTCGCTCAGTTTTCCGGATCTTACAATCAATAGGCAAGTTGTTCTAGAGTTTTGGAGCTTTGTGTCAATTCCAAAACTTTGGAGTGTTGTGTTGGAAATATTTAAATTAAGATCCGCAGTAGTGTAATAAATTCATGAAGAAAGATCACAGAGAATATACAATAAACATACAAATCTACGAAAATTATGATATTGGTCGAAAGACAAAGGGTTCAAAAATTGGAGATGTTTTGTACTTCTGGTGACTGCGCGATTGTCACACACCCTGTTGGAGTTTGTCGTCCAACCAGGGCGCCGAAAGACAGCCGAAGAATCACTGAAAATTGTCGCCACCAGCGAGCGGTCCGGGCCGCCGATCGATAACTACCGGGCTGACAGCAAACAAATTAACCAAAATTAATTGTCCATTAAAAGTGTTTATGGGCCGCGTAATTTGTCGCCCCACTATCGCGCACCGCGCGACCGGCGACACCTCCTCTAACGGCACCGCGGCGACAGCGTCATTACAATGTTCTAGCTGGTGGCTGTTGCCGGGCCCCGCCGTCGACAGGAGCTGTCGTTTCGGCGCGAGCGTGTAACATGCACCAGCCCGCGAGCCGCGGGGGCCCCAATCCCCGTCTCTGCCGCTTCCAGGCATTCTTCGTGGACGTAAAAATTTTAACTGACACCTCGCTCCCGATAATTAATTTGTGAACAAGAATTATGTTGTCAACAGCTGTTCCGGAGGAGACCCCGGTGACACTGGTGCGATGGATTTTTACCGCGGACAGAGACGGAATTTTGCCACATATTCCCGAAAAATCCAATAAATTCGGATTTTGGACCTTACGCTACAAAATGGGCATACCGGCCCCAGCTTTATAGTATATTCGAAAAACACAGACGCAAACGGGCGTGTTTCGAACACTGAAGAGCTACTCCCGGAAATTTATGTCGCGGGTAAATTACCGCACAGCTCAGGATGAGGGAAATTTTCATATACAAAAATATCCCTACAACACCCGCCACCGGTACGCGGCAGCGTCCGGGGACCGGGATAGACAGACATCCTGGAGACTTCGAAAGCGGAAAATATTCAAATTCTGTTTGGGTAGCGCAGTGCTGCGAACGCAGATCTTCCGGGGATTATGGGATGAGTAATTGGTCTGAAGCGGCACCCGGTCCCAGTCCCGATTCCCGAAGAGGGCACTCGACTCGCAAGAAGTGTACCATTCTATCCCACTTTTTCCCTGTCTACGTATCCCATACATATCGCCACACCCTTTGCATCCAGAACCAAGCCGCGCTTCCGGGTGTCTTGCAACTCTCCCATGACACAGAAATTCCGGAACCCGGACAAGGGAATTATCGGGATCAAATTTCGTATGGGATATGAAGTGGCAAACACTTTGGATAGTCGAGCGGTTTTGTTTGAAGTAAAATAAGGCATTGGACCCACACGAAAGATATTCTGCATTGGACCAAAAACAAGACTTCCCTTCTAGCGCTCTTATTTGTACAAATATTTCATTAATACACAAATAACGAAAACAGAAGAATTCGATTGTATGGACTTTTAATATTATATATATTTCCTAAACACTACCAAAATTAACAAATTCTAAATGAACCAAACATTCCTTTAAAAGCCAGCGGGTCGAAGAATATTTTAGATATCAATTAGAATAGCTTACTCAATTTTGTAACTACTTGTGTCTATATTTTTATAATTTTGATCAGCAAGCATTAACCGAAAATATCAGTACCGGGGTGCGAACACTACCTTGGCAAGTGATGTGCAAATTAGGTTGGCTAATGAGTATGATTTCCAAGCCGATTGTACAAGAAAAGCGTTTAACTTAAAAATTGTTTTTACCTTTATTTTATTTTCAACTTTTTAGTCTACTTTATTTGCTTAGTCTGATCGCTATTGACTGAAAGAAGGGTAGTCAGAACGAGCAATGTTTGGTGAATACGGCGAGTGAGGTAGGACATTCTAGCCAAGCGCTTGCAATATTTAACAGATTTTGCGACATGTGGCTGAACGTTGTCGTGCAAAAAAATCACTTTGTCGTGTTTTTTGGCATATTCAGGGCGATTTTGCTGCGTCACTTCTAAATATCCTAAAACAGAATTAACATGTTGAAATCGACAGATTTTGTTCACCTTAAGTCTCAACAATTCTGGGATTCGCCGTAAATTAAATACCATAACTAATATATTTTAAATTGAAAATCTTCTAATATTACTTTGCAATAAGGTAAAAAATGCATCATAATACTTACTTATTTCTATCAATAAAATAATTTTATAGTGATACGTAAAAAAAAACAGTGCAGAGAACTCATTTATAGAAGAGCACCTCGACAAATTCGAGACAAAGCGCTCATGAAATCCTCTTTCCATCGCCCAAAATCTCATCTTCTGGCTAATCCGTTCCCCTCCCCCAGCGAAACACCGAAGGGGGGAAGCGTGCCACAAAAACGCCGTAAGCCCACAAGAAATAAAAGTCGAATTAAGTTGTTCATTAATTTGTCCGTCTGGTTGCAATCTCCTTACGAGCGGGCAGTTTCAAATTATCTTCGAGTCACCCCTTATCAAGGTCCTGGCGACGTCGATCTGCTCCGACTGCGTGGGGCGCCGCGCCGCACTGCAGCCCCTTCCGACAGCGGCAGGACATGTCAGGATCCACACACTGTCCACATTGGCGTCCCACGGCCAGGGGCTCCCTTCAGTCTGGCGACGACGATTCAGCAAAGTCCCGAATGTCCTCCTGGAAACCAAATTTCAGACCCGGACGGAGATAATAACACGCCGGGCGTGTGAGAGCAGGACAGGACTCGCCTATAATAACAATCACAACCCCACTCCTGCGGGGTGACCCACTCGCATTTACGCACTTTATATGTATGAGATGAAGAGACCTGTCCCGGCCGGGATCGTCCTGGGGGATGCTCAGACTCGGCCTCGACTGAATTTCAGCTGGCAGGGAATAAATGTCAGCCATATGGGACCAATTTTCTGGCTAAATAGAAAGACATAAACAGACACACTGTCTGGTGGGCGGACGGCACTTGGGGGAGGAATTTTCTCTTCTGTTTTTTTTTTTTGTGATTCCTGAGTGATTCTGTGTCATCATCCTGATTTTTATATTTTCCCCGGCAAGGTCCATATGCTGCTTTGATTCCCCTTATATTGCAAACATTTGCTCTTTGTGGCTGCGGTTTGCGGTCATTTGCTTTTGAAGAGGTTTCAACGAAAGGGTTAGACTAGATCTTTGCTAGATTTTAGTTTTATATGACTGAAAATTATTCAGTTGGAATAAAAATTGATTCACATAATTTTCATTCACATATGGTAAGTGATATATTTAAAAATCATCCTACTATTACCAAAAATTATATGACAATATTGAAAATACAGTGAATTTGAGGTTTTCACCTTCTTCAAACAAGTCAGTAAATGACAAACACCACTAATCGATTACACTTAATTTATGAGACAAAATAAAATTTAATGAAAGCATATCTCAATTAAAATAAATAAAATTTATTAAAGTGGAAAGTTCATAGAGATATTTAAGGAAGAAATCAAATCGTAAAAATGCTGTACTTATATATGTATATGTATCTACTAACTCAACTTAATTATTAATCAGTTATTTTAAAAAAGTACCCAGTATTCAAAATTCAATGTTGTTTTATTTTTTCCGGTATCTGGAGGAGCTTTTAATCGAGATCCAGCACAAAATAATCGATGTTTTTCAGGAAGGTTTTAAAAAACTTTAACAACACATGGATTCATTGAAAGACAGTGGCTGTGTTATTCTCCTAAATTGGATTCAGGATTTTGGGAACCTTGTTGGTTGTTTATAAAAGAATTCAATAATAATTGGCGAACACAGGGGAGTAGAGATTGGAAAAGTCTTTCCAAAAAGATATCACTGTACGAAAAGTATAAACATCATGTACACTGTTGTTATGTCAAAAGTGCAAAAATAAGGAAATAATCAATAAAATTTCAGAAGAGCGAATACATCTATTGTTTAGAACGACTTATTAACATAATATTAGTAATTTCTAAAAAAAGAAAAATTTACATTTTTAGTCATGAAATACCAATATTAAAATTCTTTTAATATAAGTTTTTTTTTTCTTTGGTGAGGGCCGAAAATTATATTTTGCGAAGGGGCCGACCATTTGTAGTTCCGCCACTGTTTTATGCCTACAACATTGTTTATAAAACAACAAATGACTGAACCAAAATTTATAATTATGAATAAGGCATAGTGACTTTAAGGGACTACTTGGGTTTCAAATTTTGAAATGATAAATTTTTTTCGACATTTTTTTATTACAAAAAACGTACTATTACATTCAAACTTTTAAGTTTCAAAAAGACTAGCATTTTAACTATATTCTATGAAAAATTGTCCCCCTTTTTATTCTTAATTTAAACTTTAACCCTTAACAGTCACACTGGGTAAACACGGTCAAATACACCCCAGCGTTTTTTTGAGCGTCAAAATGACCGAGTAAACCAATGGATATGGGTCTAATACCGCCATCTACAATTAGTCAGCGTTACAAACTTTCATTCCCCGCCGGCAAAATATTTTTGGTAGACCCTCTCGAATTTTGGGGTGTCTCACACCAAGTGTGACCAATACGTGATTTTTTCAAGTTTTTTGGAATTTTTTTTTTTTTACTTCTGAGGAGTTAAATTTGAAGTAGTAAGTGCATTTTAACAGTTTTTCTTTGTTAGAATTTTTTGAAAAATTTTAACGTGTATTTTCGCCATAAGATAAGTTCTATTTATACTTGGTGAAAGCGCACTTGCAAGAATGCTATACTATCGCATCTATACGTAAGAACTCAAAAGCTGGAATTGCAAATATTTTGCATTTGCAGAACCGTCTTCCCACCCAAAACGAGCCTCGAAAGCTAGACAAACAAAAAAGATGCGCAATTCGTCCAAGAGGAAGTGATAAAAAGACTAATTCAATGTGTCCATCGTGCCTTCAACCGATGTGTGATACGCATAGTGCGTACATGTGCATTGAATGTGCTTTTGGCATAGAATAATTAATAAATAATGAATAAAATTTTTTTTTTTGTGTTTTTAATATGCATTATAAATACTATATGAAAAAAAATTTTTGGGATTTTTAAATCAATTTTTTAATTAATAAATTGCTATTTTTGTGTGTAAATGAGTCGTTCATTTTTTTCATAAAAGTGGTACCTTCAGTCTTCAAAATAAATACACATTTTGAAACGGCGACAAAAACATACCAGCTGAATGGGCATCATTTCAGGATTACAAAACCGCTTAGCAAATTGAAATATCTTAAAAATTAAAAAAAGTAAGCAGTTAAAAAAGTCAGTTTTTCGATTTTTTTTTTCAAGAATTTGTTTAACTATCTTAAATTTAATTTTCACGTATCTTACCCATACAGTCTTTTAGAGGAAGACTTAAACTTTAGCAGGATATTTTTTTTTTTTTTGTATGCTACCTACAATTTTTTATAAGCCTGTAAACACGTGTTATACACCCAGAATGACCTGCGCGGGATTTTACTGAGGTGTGACTGATAAGCGTTAAACACGTTTTCTCGTTGAAGTCAGTGGACACGATTACTCAAAATCTAATGCACCGATCTTATTAAAATGTAGCACACATCTTCTAAATAGCATTGTGTAGGAATTGAATGAAGGATTTTGTTTTTCGTTCATCACAACTTACTTTACATGGCAATATCTATTATTTTTTCGTACCGTAAAATGAATTTTTCGCAAACAACGCCGCCAAAAATTTACATTTCAATTTTTTTACGACGTTCACTCCTGAGCTGAACTCAGCTAACCATTTTTGATAGTTTTCAGCAAAAAATTCATAGGATATAGTTCAAATGCTACTCTTTTTGATACTTGAAATTTGTATGTAATAGTATTTTTTTTACCATTAAAAAATGTCTAAAGAATCGATTTTCTCATAATTTGAAACCCACCCCTTCACCCTTTAACGAAAAGTAGAATGCAGATAGATTTACTGAAATAGTTTAAAAACTCTTTTCGATAAAACGCGCTTCAATTTGCGTTTTATAATGAAAAACCAATTTCTCAGCCTACTTTACCACCAGACTATTGGCGATTTTGACTTGAAATTACACAACATTCTTGAAACAATATACAATTAAAATATGAAATAAAAAAATTTTTCCAAAAATGTTGATGGAAGAATACCGCTAAGTTTGTTCGTTTTAACTAAATTGAGTGCATAATAATATGCAGTTTTGACATAAATCGTATCTATTAGTTGTTTGCGATTATAGTATATAAATTCAGTGTCATTCATTTTCTATTCAAGTTCTATTTAAAAAATGTCCATAAACTGATGTCCCCTTTTACCTGTCTTTCTCTTTCAAATATTCAAGCCCCCAGAGATCACAAAAATCATCAACCGAATAAATGTCCACAAAAAGCATCCAAATGGGAAATTACGAACAAATTGCAGCTCACGTTCCTTGTCAACATCACAAACAAATTCATTCATCAAATTACCGCCCCCTCGCACCTCTGGCAGCCTGCTGAATGCGTCCTTCGGTCGGACGGGCCCCTCGCGAGTCTCAATTAACTTTAATCGAAAATCAAGTTGTAATGCGATTATGTCGATTGAAGGCCGATATCATTCATCAGTTGCATAATAGAGCATAATTGTAGCCAAAACGGTTGTGAGGCTGCAGCGAACCCTGGCGGCAGCGCACATGGGAAGGGAGGGCTGTTCGAGTCCTCGGGGAACCCCCGGCCGAACACAGCGAACGTTTTGTAGTCGACTCGACACGGCTCCGGGATCGACGAGAGGGTGCTCAATTAGCCGGAACGATTTCCTTCCACTTTTTTGTTGTCGACAATGGCCCCATATCCGCGCGGCCTCTACTCTACCCTGCGCTGTTGCGTAAAACAATCAAAAAAGTGTGAAAAGTGCGCCTTTTCACAGTCGACGAGTGTTTGAACAAGTTTGATCGCAAGGATAACGGTCCGGGGGATGCGTGAGATCGAATACGCCGCATCGAATTATGAATGTGAATATTCCCCCGCGTGCTGTGATGACTGCGCCGTTTTTTGCTCGGCGGACGAGATAGGACCTATTTGCGATGCAGATATCTTCCTGTGGGGAGGGGGCGGGGGCAGGGACTCGGGATCGGCCTTAATAGAACGGAGATTTGGGGTGGAGTCCTGCGTCCTGCCTTGCCACATCCAGGACACATGGGAGCATGCACACTTGTTGCAAGGCACAAGGAAAAGGCGCAGGGTAATGATGAAGCACGAGAAGGCATGGCAGGAACAACCCTCCTGTCCTGGCTGCTCCTGGATACGCTCGTGTTTGTGTAAAATTTTTTTAGATAATGGCTTAATCCGGGATTATTAGTTATGGATCGGATCAGGTGCAGGAATAGTTTTTTAATTAACAGCGGATTATCCGTGAACGACGAACATTTTTCTGGGTGAGATGAATGAGACTCTGGTGGCTGGTTTTCTCGGCTATTTTCGAGGTTTTCGGGCTTCCTCTGTGCAACCATAGTACTTAGTAAGTGGAAGGAAAAAAACTTAAATTTAAATCACCTTAAAAAGGGCTGACAAGCGTAAAAGTATGAAATAAATTTGACTCAAAACCCTTATGTTAGGCTGCAGAAATATGTTAATGCTGTTTAACACAGACTTTTTCATATTGTTAATGGTGCAGATAGAAGAAGCATAAAAAAAATAGTTAAAATACTTTTTCTATGTATTATAAAAATTTTACAAACGAACAAAATGGAAAAAGTTCATTTTCTTGAAATTTAATATCCGAGAGTTTTTGATGTCGCTGATTACGAATCTGATGTTATCTTTTAGAAATGGCGGATTTTACGTCCACCATATTAGATTCGTTCCTATAAATTAATATTACATATGCGCACAAGAACAATCCAAGATAAAACATTTGTAATTGATAAATAGTGAAGGACCGATATGACTACCTAGCGACATTCCAGAAATATTATAAATCTCACCGGATATTAAAATAAAAATGCGATAAGACAAGAATGAGTCAATTCAAAAGTAAGTTTCGTTTAAGGGGCAGGTTTCTTTATTTAAACGAAAATTGATTTTTGTTCTTGTACTCCGAAAATTTGAAAATTTCAAATGAAAATTCATTAAATTGCGACAATTTTAAGTGATTATCTAAAAATGTTTAAACACAGAAATATAACTGAAGTTATCTCTATCATCGCCGAGCAAATTTTGAGCGGTGTTATGATCACTCTGCTTTTTTTATTCTAAAGGAATATCTAATAACACAGATCTGCAAAAAAAGGGGTTTTGATTGTTGTAGGGCAGCCGAAGTAATTTTCTGCGTAGAATCTGTATCCGAGCCCAGAATTGGCCTATCACGTCAGGCTTTTAAGATATTTTAGGTTATCTATACGAAAAATGGCTTTTTTTTTGCTACTTTTGAGGTTATGTGCAGAACGCACAACATTTTTTTTGTTCTATCCTCCATATTCCATCATTTAGTACTACTCTTACCCTTCAAAATGTGCTCTCGGATGGTGCTGTACGATTTTTCCTTCAAAAGTTATGGCCACTTTAAGATCACGTGATGAGTTGGAAAGCATATGATATGCTGGACTTGATCTGTATATGCGTTCCAACTCATCACGTGATCTTTAAGTGGCTTTAAGTTTTGAAGGAAAAATCGTATAGCACCATTTGAGAGCGCATTTTGAAGGGTAAGAGTAGTACTAAATGATGGAATATGTAGGATAGATAAAAAAAATGTTGTGCTTTCTGTACATAACCTCAAAAGTAACCATAAAAATAACTGTTCGTGTACATAACCTCAAATATCTCGAAATTCTGACGTGAAGGGCCAATTCTGAGCTCGGATTCGGATTCTACAGAGAAAATTATTTCGGAAATAACTCTCAGCTGCCCAACAACAAAACCTTGCAGATCTGTGTAATTCCAGATTCATTTTTATGGTTTTAAGGAAAATTTTTGACGAATTCTTAAACTATAATTGTTATCTAATACGAAAAATCTCAATGCCATTGACCCGATAAAATAAAGGACAATCGAGGACAACATTTTTAAGCTTTACTACGATAAACTAAGATTTTTTTTTTTTTTAATACTCTAAACTTGTATGAAAATTTGTTAATAACAAAAATGCTTTTTTCTAAGGATTAGTCAAAGAACACTATCAAATTTTTTCAGACTTTTTGACCACGTTTGTCGAAATTTTGATTTCTTTATTTTCTAGAAAATCCTAAATTGCATCAGATCCTACTGGAAAATTGGGAAGTGTTCTTTGACTAATTCTAAGACATTTTTTTTCTTAAAACATAGTGAAAATTCAGATTCAGATGCCGAAATTGCGTCCTGTGAGCGTTAATAGGTTATTTAAGAAGAAATTTGACTGTATTTCTTCCTCATCAGTGAGCATAATGAGGCGGGAGGGTAAAAATCGTATTATCGAGGGTCTCCGCAATTTCATAACCGCGTTGTAGGAAGGTAACTAGTATAGGTTTCTTTCCGTACTTTTCTGGCGACTTTTTCATGGAAAATTCGCAACAAGAGTGGAAATAAATTATGACATTTGTGAATTTCACTTTCGACCCAACTATAAGGTACAAAATTCTGTGGCCTAGTTTAGCAAAACATTGGCAGAAGGGGAAATTATGACGTAGCGGCCATTTATTGAGGCAGATTTGGGCAACTTTGTTCGCTCACAAGCGTCCAATTACGAGTACGGAAACAAACCTACTTTTATTGAAAACTAGTTTGGTGAATGAGCACTGAAAAAACAATATTGGTCCAAACTTTATGGAAGCTTTCCAATCTCCTTTGCACATATGTAGTTGGTCCTTGTGCACAGGAGAAATATAGTTCTTCAAAACAAACCAGAGTTTCTAACCTCTCTCTTTGTAAAGGCGGTTAAGATTAAAAAGCTGAGCGTACTTACTTTTTAATTTTTCTAGCGGTTCGTGGAGGACAGTAGTGGGAGTGTGAGGTGGCACAACTCCGTGATGGTGGTGGTGGTGGTTCGAAACTTCGTGGGAGCTGTGATGCAGGTGACTGAGCCCGCTACCGCCGGAAACAACTGGCATTAGGCCTGTAATCGCGGACGACACGCTGACCGCCACCGAATCATGGAGGTTGTGGTGATTGTGCAGGTGGTCGTTGTTGGCGCCCCCGCCGCCCCCACCGCTGCCACCATTCCCGCCTACTAGGTCCTGCAGGCACAGCCCGGCTGAGTCCGACATGTTCTCCAGGCCGCCGCCACGTTCCATTCCACCACCACCTATGTACGATGGGAAAATGTTTGTGAAATTTTGCTGTTTCCCCGGGAATTTTGTCGTGACGACGTCTTTTAAATGCTGTAGAAACGTCGTCTTGATGAATTTTCTTTAACTCGGGGTGACACGAAAGTTGTTGAAGGTGTCCTAAAATAAAAAGAGAAAAATTTATTAGAAAAGTATTAAAAAAAATTAGTTATTCGATCTACATTACACTTTAAAATGAAAATTTGTAACTACAAGTATATAATAAATTTTTATATGTGTAAGAGCACTTTATGTTGTCAACGAAGGTAAAATAATATCGATTTTTTAAAAAAATATATACTTAAATTAAAGGTATATCTTTGTAAAAGCATCTCGCTACATTTGTCATATTAATTCTATTAAGATTTTACACAGGCACAAATTCTGACCATTTTTCACTTTAATTCTTCAAGCCTTCTTAATTTTTAAGTAAATTTTCGAAATGATGCTGATATTACTGGCTTATACCATTGCCAGACTATTTGATTAACAAAGCACCTTCTTGGTTTAGCACGAAATCAGCTCAAATCAAGTGATTTCGACTTGTTTTCCCAAACAAACGTCAGAAATCAAGAAAAATTAGCTTGGTTCAGTCTTAACCGAGTATTTTCCAACAAACCGCGTCAAACTTCGTAGAAAACTTTCCAATGCCTTTTCAATGTCACTTTCGATGTATTGATATTTTAACCCATTAATGCGCAAAACGAGGATTTTGTGCGCGCAAATTCAGTTGTACGATTCGAATAGAAAATTGGGGCGATCTTCTTCCCAAATCGTAGAGAGGACATTTTTTGGAATGCTCTTTTAGAATCTGGCATATTTTTTGCATAAAAGCTTCAAAAACCCTATAATTTTTTGGGTTTTAAAAAACAAATGCTAATTTTTTTGGTCTTTTTTCTGTTCAAAGTCGATTATCTTGACGTTGCTGCCATTGAATGATCATATAATCACCAGAAATCGTGGTCCAAATGTCTAAACTTTCTCAAATCATGGTTTCGATATTTTGTTTGGCTTTGGTTTTTGCAAAATTTTATACAGCAAAAAAAAAAAACTTGTCGTTTTTTTTTTATGCGAAAAGGATCAGCTTTACAAAAAAATTTTATAGAATAGAAAATGCTTGAAATTAACCAAAGAACACGTGTGGGACTATTTTTTGGTTTTTTGGATTTGCCCAATTTTTGAAAAATCCAAAAATGCTCCGTAAAATTCTGAAAAAATTCACACGTGTTCTTTGGCTAATTATAAGCACAGTCCTACACAATTTAAATTTGTATTGTGATTTTTTTCTCACGTTCCCAACCATTACTTATGATTTTCATTCTTATCAAAATCGTATTGTTATTTGCAATCCCCAAGGATGGTTTGAGAGCGAGACTCATAAAATTATGCTAACTGTAACCTCCAACAAGTTTTCATAATCAGCAGAATTTAATTAAAGTAGGGTGTGTTAAGAAATACAACTTCTTCCTAATTTTCTACGTGAATGCGTCATTTTGTTATTGAAGTAAGCAAACGATTCAATTCAGTTAATTTTCGATTTATGTTCCATGTATTCAGTAATGCCATAGTTCCACAGACTTCAGAAAAATTTACTCCTTTTCTAGGTAGATTCCGGCGGAATACAAAATGTCTATATCCCTATATTTCGAACGAATATGACAGAATTCAATGTCAAAATCTAGAATAGGGGTGATTAAATAAATTTAACTAATCATTAAATGTTTTCATTTAATTTATAAAATTTTATTCTCACTCAGTGTTGTAATTCCTAAAACGTTTTCTCTTATCAATATTGCAATAAACCGCACCACCACCGGAAGGCGTTTGCATTGCAAGTAGAGAATTTATCGCGATATGAAAACCTCAATTACCTACTGCCCTTGAGCAGAAACGAGTACATCCTCAAGAAGCTGCTCACGTTGCGTTGAACATCGAACAGTGAGTGCAATGGTTATCTTTTGTAATGAAGCACTTTTTCGCGCCTTAAAACGCTCCAAATCCAAAGTGTAAGAGGAGATAAGCCACGCGCCAAAAAAATGCACTCGTTATCTGTGTTCATCCACTTGGCGATACAACTTGTAATTGGATTTAGTGCAAACTCGTGAACATTTTGTTTTCCTAACACTCGAAGTTTGTGTCAAGCGAGCGGAGGAGAAAAGGTGTAGGGCGTACTTGAGCGTGGTGGCGACTGTGGCTACTTCAGCCGAACGAAAAATTCCGATTTTCTCAAGAAAGGAATTAGTCGACTCGATTCTATCCAGCGGAAGATAAAATTAGACGACGACGTGACACGACAGCGTGCCCAACACGTGGGCCAATGAACTGCATTTATGTGTATTATGTACACCACCGCACCGCGACTGCCTGAGAAGTGCTAATCTCTGTTTGGTGCCCTCTGGTTCCCAGAGGTTATGTCAACCCCCATAAAGCAATAAACCTGCTCCGCTTGCCACAGAAAAAGTGAAATAAATAATACTTTTCCCCCAAGGCGATGAAACTTATTTGTCTTTTGATAAAAACCCCATAATCTTTTCCGAAGCCGTTTTCTCGCCTTTAGGAGATTTCTACGCATAACTATCGGTGGGACTTTATATATTTTGATTATTGTTTCTTACATTTATACATGTATATCCTACATTTTTTTTCTATTAATGGGTAAAATTTTAACACTTTACACTAATCAGATCAAATTGTTCATTGAACTGAAATTTATGAATAGTTACCCATAGCAAAACTTTTAATTTTGGGAGAAGAACCTCAAATTACTTGGACTTAGACCAACGTTCGACATAAAATTAATCCAATATTTTCTTCAATTCAAAATTTGAAGTTCAATGGGCAATTTGATTTAAAGCATTCATTCATTCACTTTAAGGCGCAAGTTGTTAATTTATCTGATCTACACAAGATCATCAAAGAAGCACAGCTTTTGTATCAAACCTTTCTTAATCTGCATATGAACTTATTAATTTACACATTGATCACTATAGGTCCGAATGACGGAAACAATTTTCGAAATGTTGAACTATTGATCAGATCGGGTTTCAAAAATTCTATAACAACCTACCAGAATAGGAAAGAAGTTATTTTATTTAAAATCTTATATAATGTAACAATCAAATGAAAGAAAAGTCTAGTCCTGAAAAACGCTTCAAACCAAGGCCCAAAATTCAAATCCAGGTTACCTACTTTACTTTTAATATTACTGGACACATGTAACAAATGTGGTTTGATATTATATAACAGAATGATACTTTTTATTTCAATTATATAATAATTTATATTAAATTTAAGTTATATCATGTGTTAGGTATTATTACGTCATGTCACAAGTCATGTCATGTATCAAGTTATGTTGCCAAAGTAAATAAAAGAGCCGGCTCCAGCAAAAAAGGTAATCTTTCTGTCATAAAAAATTAGTGTAAATTAGTATAAAAGTGTTAATTCGTATTTATGTATAGCTTATATCCACCGTGAAGACATAAGCTTGCCAACGGTAAAAGGATTATTCAAATCGGTTCTGTGGTTTCTGAGATTACCTGTAACATATAAACAAACTCACTCTCTTTATATATTAGCAAAGAAATATAGATAACATATGACACAAATACGGAAATACGAAATATCTGGCTCCAAAGCCAAAATACGGGTTATCTGGAAACTGAGTGGTCAGAAAGGGTTAAAAGGGTTAAATAACATAACTACATTTACTATTTTAAAAATTTTAGAATGCATTGGCTCAAAAATTAATGTTCAATCATTGAAAAATTTATATTAACTTTTTCAATGGTAATGTTTTCTTGTTCAAAAGTAAATGTACGAGAATAAGACAGAAATTCTAAGAAGAAAGTCTATAAACTATATTTCAAAATTTGGTTTACCCACAAGTCAGACTTATTGTATAAATAATTTGAATTAGCGCTTTTGTAATTCAATAAATAAATTCTAATTATATCTCAAGTATTTTTCTGAACTGTTATCAACAATTCAAAAAGCAAAAGTACGAAATAATAAATTAATAAAAAGTGTATATAATTTATAATATTCTAATTGTAGAGAATTTGTCACATTTTTACTATTCAAAATAGTCATAAAGTTGATAAGAAATCATAAAATAATAAAGACACTGAAAGCTTTAAACGGCAATATTCTAAAGAGTTTTTATATAAAGTAACGATGACAATGGCTTAATTTCT
The DNA here is from genome assembly GCA_949715965.1 of Dysmachus trigonus. Classification (NCBI taxonomy): domain Eukaryota; kingdom Metazoa; phylum Arthropoda; class Insecta; order Diptera; family Asilidae; genus Dysmachus; species Dysmachus trigonus. Next base: position 90,640,698 of record OX454320.1, read on the forward strand.
TTGCCCAAAAAAGATTAAATCGCGTTTCTTTCTCTTACGTCAGAAGTGTCAGTATGGGAGCTTATCTCTGCCTATCATTATTTAGATTAAAACACGGTAAAAAATGTTTTATATTATATGTAGTATATGACTACACCAAAAACTATTAAATTAAGATATTGCCTACATATGACTGGAATGGAATGCAATATTTATAATATTAGCATTTATTTTAATTACGAAACGGATTTTAATGAACATTAATTTTTTATGGGAACATACTTCGAATCTACTATCAAAATGCATTTTGGAGCTTCCTATTTGGAATCTACTATTAAAATTTGAAAGGATTTTTATGAAACTTGGCATAGCCTTGGTTAACATTTGGGATACATTTTATTTCCATCCGTCATAAAATTGCCATATACAAGGTGTCCAATAGGAAATTGCGAAAACTAATGGGTCACAATTGTTTAACAAATGGAGAGATCTGTAAAATGTAAATACTTTTTAATAAAGGACAGTCGTCATTTTTATTTCATGTCCATTTTATTATAAAAAAATTAAATCTATTTAATACAAAACAATTAATTTAAAAATATAGTGAAAAACGTTAGTTACTAATGATATATATTTTCGATATTTTAACCGTCTAATTTGCCACAAATATCCATATGCTTTCTAAAACTATTAAAAACATGTTCTAACGTTTCATTTGAAATGCTATTGACGATCTTCCCAATGTCTTTAATAAAATCCTCAACTGTTTTTAATTCTTCTGTTTCTTTAATGTAGCCCCATAAAAAGAAATCACATTAAGATAGATCTGCCGAGTAAGGTGGCTATTCTATTCCTTTTCCCCTAGCAAAGCGTTGGTACCCTATGCCAATAACTCGAGCGCCATACAATTTATTGATGATACTTCTTGTGTGCGATGAGGTGCTGCTCCGTCTTGAATAAAAAAAAAAAGATTTAACGCGGCTCCTCTTTTTCGCATGAGAAAGGATTTGGTCTCTAACATCCCTTTGTACTTCTCTCCGGCGACAGAAGATTCAAACAAATGCAGGTAGATACCTTTTATGTAGATGGTTCACATTTCACAAATATATATTATTAATAATTCACGTTTTTCACTATATTTTTAAATTAATGGTTTGTGTTAAATAGATTTTTTTTATAATAAAATGGACATGAAATAAAAATGACCACTTTCCTTTATTAAAAAGTATTTACATTATAAATTATCAAAGTTTCTCAAAAACTAATTCATCAATCGATTTAAAATTTTCATTTTGGTAGACTTTTTCTTTTAATTTTGAAGTCAGTTTTATTTAAAAAGTGGCTTTTTCGTAAAATCGATGCCAGTTTAAAAATCAAATTTATCCGCAATGCAGTAGGTATTGTATATTAATGCAATTTTCTTCGATGTTCATTTCAAATGAGCGGTTCCGAATATGTAGTAAAAAGAGCATTGTGGGAGAATTTTCATAACAAAAAATTGCTGAAGTACCTTAAAATGTATACTTTTTGATATTGTTAATTGTCAATATTTTTTAAACTTTAAAAGTTCATATTACTACCCCTTGCTTTTTTTATAAAGGGGTAGATTGCCCCAAAAATATAGCGTGTTTCGACCTTTTCAGAAAAACGTGTATAAAATAATAAAAATACAAAAAATAAAATTTCCTTTTAAGTTTAGGTTCTACCCTTATGAATAGAATCCCGCTTGAGTGTTTACTTAATTTGTTACAGGAAGTTCGCAAAGTGTCCCACAGATTAAAAAGTGTGTTTTGGAAAACGGTCCTCTACAACAGTCAAGAAGTACTAAAAGTGCTAAACAAACATTTTTTTATACCTTTATACCTATTTCAATAAATGTAATAATCTTTTAAACAAATTTTTTGAAACAAGTGTGTGTTTCTTCAATTCTAAAAGAGAAAAAGTCCTTAATTGATTATTTCTTTGAAAAGAACCTCAAAAATTACGGGGGATAGAGAATTGTGGGTAGACTCCAAAAATTACCAAAAAACACACATGTAGGGGTTTTTTTTTCAAAATATTATTACTAATTTTTCTTATTACACTTTTTTTTTACTTTTTTTAATTGGAGTTTGCTGCTTACTCCTTCATTTTTGGAAACTCTTAATAATTGTCCAATATTTTGACGCCTCTTGGCTTACTAATCATATTTTTTTTAAATTTCTACACCCCAACCCAACCATGAATTTTTACATTTATATCTCCGCACTTTGTCATTTTAATGCCATTACTTTTTTCTTTCCATACAGCCAATCTCTAGGCCATTTAATGATTTTCTGCAGATCAACATTTTTAAAAATGTTAATACTTTCTGAGTTATTATATTAATCCCCACCCAGCCCCATAGGTTCATTGAAGAATTTCGCACACGACAAATTTTTCTGTTCTTGTTCACCGCTAAAATTTCAACCTTTTCAAATATGTTAAATAATCACTCATTTACCTGACCACTTACACCATGGGAAATTCACTTTTTTAATTCAATTCATTAATTTGTCGCCGTTTTCCAAAGGTCTGTTGAGAAGGGTACAATTGTGTGCCCTTCCCTGACTCCACTGAATGTTGTAAAAAAGGCTGCAAGAGTCTTGCAAATGAGACTAATACTTGACAAACGAGATCAACACTAAGACTAAGTCTATTGTTGCAAGATTTTTGGAGCATTCGAGGAGTTTTGGCATGGTGATGACCTCTTTTCCTGCTGGGTTATTTTGCTGATTTTTACTTACTACGCTGAATTATGTATTTTTGCATTTTTTATGGGTTTATTTCAACTCAGCCATACTCTATAAATATCCAATATCAAGAATGTCACCTTAATTTTGGTATTGTTTTGTTGACCTCTAGTTACTACGCTGAATTCGGTATTTTTGGATTTTTTACGAGTTTGTTTCAACTCAGTCATACTCTATAAATATCCATAAGAAATTCTATTGTTTAAACTTTTTAAATCTCTTAATTGGAATATATGTTAAATATAAAAAATAAAATTACTATTCAAATGATTTTACTAAAATAGAAAAAATAAAATGTGCTAAAATTGAAAGTGATAAATTTAAACAAAATATTCTTCCCACTGTGATAAGCATTCTAATCATACCCCGAGTAAATATTTTTAAAACGTTTTAAAAAAAAACGAGTCATTGCCCCCCGAAAGCACACTCTAAATCCCCGGAATGTCCCCATAATCAGTTCTATGCGTCCAATTTGTCTCCCTGGGAGCTCAAAAAAACATCAAAAGCATCAAAATCATGTCATCTTCCTGCCAATTTCAATTATCCCAGTCGTTAAGATAAAATCCCGGCGGCTCACAATTCTCTCGCCCGGATGCGGGAGTAGCGGGGGGGATACCTTCCTTCGCAAAATGACGTCACCGGCGACGGTTGGCGGACACGATTCTCACAGATATTAAGCGCCGCTGATCCATAATGTCCCATACGTCCCATATCGGAGATTTAAAGATTTTTCACGTAATCTCGAGTGATGGCATCCGTTGGCTTCGTCATCAAATCATTATCATTAATAATTTGAGCCGTTCCTGACAGATGTCCCCGCCGCCGGAGTAAAATAGCTTCCCGGGAGAATTGCTAGTCATAAATTTGCCATTCGAGTAGTAGCTTTTTGGTCCATTCGGATGCCGGACATCCGCAAAAACTAGATTTTTTGGCGGGAAGCGCCGTGAAATGTTCCCATCACTAATGTCTATCGTTCCGGGAGCAGAATCGGGATGTCTTCTTGTGTGGAACCGCTCAGGAAGACATAACTCTTCTCAGGCGCCGCCGCCGCCACCGGGATACGTTTTGCAAATACACCCGAAATCCTGTTGATCCTCAGTTGATCTCTCGAGCGTAATATTTTAATCGTTCCGGCTTAAGTCGGGGGTTCCCCGAGCAAATCGGTCGCTCTCAGTCACTTGGTCCGAGTGAATTGGTTTCATCGAAAGATTTCTGTGCGGTTTGGGAGGACGGGACAAAATATTCGGGTTCATTGGGACAATTCTGCTTTCGTTTTTCTCATCCCAGTTTTATTTTATACGCCACACGACATGTGATAAAGTGGGATGCTGCTCCCGGTCCATCACCACCATAATCATCACATTCATGCGGTGGCGAAATTTTATTTTTAGCCAAACAGCTCTGAATCGTGTGCGCCTTCTCGCCTCGCCATCTTCCCCAGCAATTAATCTTGGGATGCGCTCTTGCTCTACTGGCGGGGTACAGCAGAAACAGCATCCCAAGCAGCATCCCCATCAACTTGCCCGAATAATGAAGGGGACGCCATCAAATTATGAATTCTGCCCACAGATAAGTTTAGTTAGTTTGCAGAGATTACACTCACACGCTGCTGACGCCCGCCACCAGCGAGCGCCGCCGACGGTATCCACTCGTCATTATAATTTCATGTGTTCCTGAGGGAAGAAGGATGGCGGCGGCGGTGTGCCCTGGATGATATATGCTTTGCTCCGCCTTTTGGTACATCTGTTTCGCCCTGCTCCCGTTTATACTATACGGGGGGAAAAACATAATGTGTATATAGCCGCAGCTCTCAAAATGTAAGCAAAATTCACATCTCAGGCTTATGTATTGTCGCGGCTTCTGCCATTTTCGAGCAGAATGCTAAATTTTGCGGGGGAAATGTCCAGGAATAATGGGAATTGGGGAGAGTTATATTAAAGCAATCGTTGTCAAGGCTGCTTTAAAGGAGAAATGCGTTGTCTGCTCTTTAGAGTATTTTCATAAAATTCGTTGTTAAAGGGTTGTTTAAATTAAACCTATAAAACTCGATATTTTACTAAATATGTACATAATCTACGGGTATATAATCTCTAATGACGAAATTGTGGGTATTGAATTTTCCAACTATAACTTAAGCCAGAGGTTTCCTAATGAACGGTGAGAAGGATTATTCGCAGGAAATAGAGCAGCCGACATCACCAATAAATAAAGAACTTTTTTGAATAGTTTGAACATGAGCTGGGCTTTTGCAAAACTAGCTATAAAATTGTCTTACAAAAACTTGAATTCTTCCGATATCTTTATTAAAAATAGTATAAGTATAAGTAGAAATGATGCGTTTAATAATGGAAAACAATATCTGATAAATGCCTCCTCTGTGATATCTGCAAGCCAGTATTATTTTGGCAAAGTTTGTAATTACATTTTTATATAATAGAGGCTCATTTTATGTTTTCTTTAAGTTGCTAAATTTTTGAGGATCGATAGCATAAACCTTACTCTTCAAAAAACCTCATAGAAAGAAGTCCAATGGGGTAAAATTAAAAAATCTAAGTGGTCAATTAAAATGTTTTCCACGATTACCAAATTTTCTTCCAACTTCTGAAAAACGTTTACCAAATTGAAAATAATGTATAATAATAAAGACACATTGTTCAATCGTGTAGCGCCGCCATATTTACTGATCGCAGTGTTACTACTTGACATCTGTCAAAAATAGCAGCATGAACTAGTACAAACATTTCAAATTAAACCTAAATCTGAACACCCTTTACTTTTACTTTGCACAACATCAACTATTATAAGTGTAAGAGATCTTTAAATAATGAATTCGAGAAGACAAATGCAAGTTCCCATTTAAAATCAACTGTTCACTGGATCTATTAAAGTTATCCAATTTTTTTTTTTTTTCAAAATTGTGCAGAGATATTTTTTAGGTACTTAATAAACCTATTTTGATAAAATTTATGAGATGAGCAATAAAGCTGCGTTTTTTTTAATGATTTGGATCCGGATCTAGATCCGGATCATTAAAAAAACGACAAGGGTAATTTATCAAGTGTCGGACCGAACCTATCTTCACTGCTTAGTGAAAGTGTCAAACTTGAAGGAAAATTGAGAAATTTAAAGTTAATGGTATTGTTAGAAACGAATAACACAGGTCAACGAAATTAAACTTTTTTTTTTGAGTCTGAGTTATGAATGCTATTTTCTTATTGCTTGTGTCCAAAAGGAAGGTAAAAGTGCCATAATTTTGTTAAAACTTTGCTTTTGTGAAGGAAAATTTGACATTCGTTTGGATAGTTTGAACCTCAATTACAACTAAATGCGTTCTGCGATATTTCTGATTTTTTGCCAAAAGGTACGTTATATTAGAGAAAACAATATAGGTACTTTTTTGCATTGGGTTCCAAAGTGGTGAATCAAATATGGCATCCGAACACTTGCAATTTTATGGGATTTTTTATCAAAATTAATCAAAGAGGTTTTAGGGTCGCTGATACTAAGTCTGTTATCAAAATATATATTAAAGATGGCGGATCTAATATAGCAACCGAAAATTTAAAAAATGTCCGCCCCAAAAGATTTACAAGGAAATGAAAATCTAACAATTTTGATGATTGGTAATTTTAAATTTGCTGTCCTGGGCACAAAAGCAATTTTTTTTTTTTTAATCATCTCGATTTTCTTCAATTGTGAGACGAAAGCAATGAGGAATGATCGCATATTAATCAGAATCAAAAATCGTGTCGACTTGTGTAATTAGTGTGAAGTGATTTCTACAAAATAATAAATTTAAAATTGTATTTATTTAATTAATATTTACTTACTAAGTTTCTTCAACCATGTCTTTCTTGCAACCCATTGACATTTTTGGCATTTGCGAAGTGAAGTTTGCCACATTCACAGAAATGGCTTAATAATGGATAATTGATAATAATTCCAAATTTCTCTGCTAAAGTCTATAATATATATTATTAATTGTAATCAATGTTTTGATCTTTGATCGATAAACTCCTATAAGTTGACCTTGAATGGCCCTAATCAATAACTAATCATTTGCACATTATTGACAACCTTACATTGGCCGAGTTTTGACTGTTTTGTCATACATGGCAACCTTATACGGAAGAGACTTGCAATTAAATTATTCAATGGTTTCGGAACTTAATTTGGCCTTTTTATCCTATTTTTTCATGGGTTAAAGTAACTTATTTAATGTATGTAAATTTTGTAACTTTAAAAATATATTGTAAAACAAGATTTTTACACTTTAAACAGTTTTTAATTCACCCTAATTCTTTATTCTTGTATCTCATATGATTAAAAATTAAGTGTAATTGCAAACACATTAATTTTTTTTTAATTTCAGTTTTTGTATTCATATAAAAAAGCGTATTTCGATGAGTTAACAAAATTGGAGCCTTTAGAAGTTTTTATTTTTTCTAAATTTTCATATTAATATAAATTGGCCCGCTAGACGACTATAAACACAAATATACGATTTTGGTGACAGGGCAAATTAGCTATATTTATAATTGAAATTTATACTTACATTGTTTAAATATTAAATGAATAAACAGTACAGAACAGAGATACAATTTTATAAATTTTGAAAAACTACTTGAAACCTTTGATTACTATTTAAATTTGAACTTTGACTATGCCACATAAATGAATTAGCATCGTTTTTAGGGTTCCGTAGCCAAATGGCAAAAAACGGAACCCTTATAGATTCGTCATGTCTGTCTGTCTGTCCGTCCGTATGTCACAGCCACTTTTTTCCGAAACTATAAGAACTATACTGTTGAAACTTGGTAAGTAGATGTATTCTGTGAACCGCATTAAGATTTTCACACAAAAATAGAAAAAAAAGCGGCCAAGTGCGAGTCCCCATACTTAGAACTGAAACTCAAAAAATTTTTTTCATCAAAATGATATTGAGGTTTCTAATATCATTTTTTTCTAAACTGAATAGTTTGCGCGAGAGACACTTCCAAAGTGGTAAAATGTGTGTCCCCCTCCTGTAACTTCTAAAATAAGAGAATGATAAAACTAAAAAAAATATATGATGTACATTACCATGCAAACTTCCACCGAAAATTAGTTTGAACGAGATCTAGTGCGTAGTTTTTTTTTAATACGTCATAAATCGTAAACCGCAATTTACCTTTCATTCAATCAACTCAAATAAAAAAACAAGCCTATATGGGCTCGCATATAGTTAAATCTAAATCCCATCATTTAGGTACCTAATTATAATGTTTACTTATCAATAACTTAATTTAAAAAAATACACTATTATTAAAACATCGATCAAAGTTACAACGAACTACAAGAACTTTTATATTATGTTACTTGCTGCTACGGAACCCTTCATGGGTGTGTCCGACTCGCACTTGGCCGCTTTTTTATTAAAAACTTAGAATCGAATTTTTCGACGATGACACTATTCTTTCTTTGGATAGAAGATTTTGAGAAAAAGTTGTAAAAGCGTTCACGTGGAATCTTTAAAATTACCTTAAAATTTTCGAATACTAACATTTTTCTGTTGTAGTTTTAGCTTATACCTTAAAAAATATGTCGGAAATTGTTTAACAACCATAAGTTAAAGAATTGACCCTTTTTATATTTTAAAAATTTCTGTAAGAACTCTCGAAATAAACGAATAAAGGGCAAATATTATACATATAGTATACTATATTCCCATTATCAAAGGCGACTATCACGCATTATCGTGGTGAATCGGCAGACAGAAGGAATGGAATTTTTTCAATTTGTATATCTTCAGTATTCTGGCAATGTTGTTAACAGAAATATTGAATGTGTAAAAAATTGTAAAATATAATTTGTCGAAATTATAAGTTAATAATAAAGACAGCCGAGAAGTTTTTTTCTGCATAATGGTCACTTTTCACCACTACGAATAAGGGAACCTCCTCTTACAACGTTTCATCAAAATCATTGAAGAGATCTCAAACTCATTTTAAGCTTTTCTATGTTCCTATATTTTGCTCGAAAGTATCAAGTCCTCAGAGTTTATATATATAAATAAGTACTTCTCTTAATAGTAGTGAGAAGACAATTCAGAAGATCCAAAGTCTATTCAAGTTGGATAAGAAACAAACATCAGAGTATACTGGAAACTGAATTCCTTCAATTTTTCCGAAGGACACGTCTTCCCAGATAGTGGAAAATCTATTTTTTCGCAACTCGGCACAAATAAAACTAGAGTATGCTTGGGCCCCACAGGCCCACGGTCGTGTTGACAAACCAGCCCCCAGCAGAGCTCCATCGTGTGCCGCATGGAGCCCCATAACGTATCGATAACGACCCGACTAGAATTTATAGGGGGCATGCCTCATGAAGCATGTGGGCCTCATGTGGCAGGTGAGGGGTATGCCGATAGTGGGATTTCCCCGTAGATTCCTCATGAGGTCCTCATGTGGCAAGTGAGGGGCATGCCGATAGAGGGATTTCCCCGTAAATTCCTCATGAGGACCTCACAAAATAAAATCAGCGATACTGAAGTGAGGTTTACCTTATGGGTACCTCACAAGGGTCTTATGAGGCAAACCTTACAATGAAATAGGCAATCCCACCTTTTGCCTTACAGGGGTTCGATTAGGCAAACATCACATATACACCTAGGCATACTTGACGTTATCTGCTAGTGGGTTATATTTGCAAATTATCAGCTGGGCTCGATTAAAGCACAAATCCCAGTATTATTAATAGCTGTCTTATCGGGTTTTCCTTACAAAAACTTCGTATTTTATAATCTATTGCATGAAGTATCATCTTCTTGAGAATCCCTCGACGAATCCCCCTACGAGCTGACAGCTCATCGCCATATTGCGGCACTCGTTCTTTTTTGGATTCTACCCGCAGGACGGACAACATCAGGGCGCACTCGCCTCGGACTGAGTTTAAGTTTATTATAATAATTTATACTAATAAAGAAGTATTTCCACATGTATATAAGTATAAGGAGTTAGGATTACATTATTAAGTATTACAAAGAGAGCCTGAATGAGGCAAGGCGTTATTTGCCCTACGGCAGCCTCATGGGACCCACACGAAGCAATATGGCTAGCCTCATAGGGACCCTAGTTGTACCCCACCAAAATTCTAGTTGGGTTTTGCCTCACGAGGCCCACATGAGGCAGTCATAATGATGCGCGAATGAGGCAAGGCGTTATTTGCCTTTCGTGCGCCTTATAGGGCAGCCTCATGGGACCCACATGAGGCAGTGTGGCTAGCCTCATAGGGGCCCTAGCTGTACCCCACCAAAATTCTAGTCGGGGAAGTCGAAGGATTGAACCAGACACAGGGCGAACCTTGGAACAAACACAAATAGACTCCGGATTAAAAGGGTTATCGCAGCGGTACACAAATTTAAGTAGCTCCTAGTGGTCACCTCCAGTCAAGTTGTGCCCCATTGCCTCCAGTGGCAGAGCAGCACCCACAGAACTCTTCCGGCTCAGTTCAGTTAGTGTCCTCCAGAAATTCCTCCTCTCGACATATAAATTCCTTGTGTATTTCAGGATTCGGAGGATGGCAACCAAAATTTCCCGTCGAGCAACTTTCTTCCTTTTTGGTCCTTGCACTTTCTCAATGTAGTCCGGAACTGGGATAGTTGCTCCCGGCTAAGCCGATAAATCGATTGATCTGTTGCTCCTGCCCGGGCCGAACGGGTCCCAGCTTTTCCAGAAGACCGCCACCGACCAATGGAGCAGGCCATCTGGATTCTGGAGCACCACGATTTCATTATGTGCTCTCCCTGGTCTCTTGTCTTCCTGCTCCTCTTCCTTCGTCTCTGTGTTTTTTCTGCAGAGAAAGTCCAGTAGGAGCATTTTTCCGTCAGATATTTATTACGCCCCCCGTGAGCTATTACTCAGCGAGTTTCGAAATTTATGGTCCGAGGTGCGGGCGGGATGCGAATGAGGAGCCAGGTGACTAGACGCTTAGGCGCCCGGCAATATTTTTGGGAATTGGGGAATATAATGGAGTCGAACTGGGACTCAGGCGAATATATTTCTAAATTATGGCCCAGTTTAAGTGAATATCAATCATACTGCTACCTTGGGGCACATAGTCGGGGTGCCAGAGGTTCAAAAAATGGGTTATTTCGTTGTTGGACGGAATTTGATGAAAAATGGCAGAAAGGGAAGGTCATTGCCCGTACAGTGACCCATTAAAAAAGTTACAATGAGCGAGGTCGGGAAGGTACTTTGTTATTGCAAAATAACTTTGATAACCCGTTATTTTTCAGTTTTCTTGGAATAACTCGAAAACGAAGCGTTTCAGCGAAAAATATTGAATAGAAAAGTTGTTCAGCTGATGATTTTACGTAGGAATACGGTTTTTTGATTAATTAAAAAATTGTTTTTCCCACCGAAAACCAGCAGAGAAGTAACAAAAATGCAAAAACAATAAGCATTAAAAAATAAAGGAAAAAAACTATTTCCATCGTTGATATTTGGGTTATTGATAGGTATTGGTATTGTTAACCAAATGCACCCGGTCCGGTTTTTCAAAAACAATATGGCGACCTATAGCAAAATTGTTAAGTTAAAACTTTGGAACGCTGTAAATTCTGCATGAACAAACGGATCTTGATGAAACAAATTGGAATCGGTAGGTATTAACGGCATCTTTGAGTGTGCAAAATTTCAAAATTTTTCAACAATTACTTTTTTTGTTATTAACCAAAAACCATTTGCTGTGCTTCGTAATTTCGTCAATTTACAACATTACAACAATAACAAAATTGCTTTGATTACTCTTAACATCCTACAGTGGTGACTAAAAACGCGAAAATAGCGAGTTTTGATGATTTGATGCATTTTGTTGCAAAGCTTAATGTTGTAAATTGACGAAATTACGAATACACATTGGTTAATAACAAAAAAAGTAATTGTTGAAAATTGTTGAAATTTGGCACACTCAAAGATGCCGTTAATACCTACCGATTCCAAATTGTTTCATCAAGATCCGTTTGTTCATGCAGATTTTACAGCGTTCCAAAGTTTTAACTTAACAATGTTGCAATAGGTCGCCATATTGTTTTTGAAAAACCGGACCGGGTGCATTTGGTTAACAATACCAATACCTATCAATAACCCAAATATCAACGATGGAAATCGTTTTTTTCCTTTATTTTTTAATGCTTATTGTTTTTGCATTTTTGTTACTTCTCTGCTGGTTTTCGGTGGGAAAAACAATTTTTTAATTAATCAAAAAACCGTATTCCTACGTAAAATCATCAGCTGAACAACTTTTCTATTCAATATTTTTCGCTGAAACGCTTCGTTTTCGAGTTATTCCAAGAAAACTGAAAAATAACGGGTTATCAAAGTTATTTTGCAATAACAAAGTACCTTCCCGACCTCGCTCATTGTAACTTTTTTAATGGGTCACTGTACGGGCAATGACCTTCCCTTTCTGCCATTTTTCATCAAATTCCGTCCAACAACGAAATGAAAACCTCTGGCACCCCGACTAACAGGTACTTTATTTTAGATACATATGAAGTAGGTTAAAATAATAAATGTGTTAGCTTCTATTCTTGATTCTAAAATCGGTCAACTTAATGCTTAAAATATAATAAAAATCGTTTAACAAAAAATTAAACCGACGAAAAAATAAACTGAAAAACGAAAAATAAAATAAAACTTTTTAGTCTTAATAATTAATCTCCTTAATGTTAGTAGCTAATTGTGAGATTTATTTAATACATAGCTCAATGCAGGAAGAAATTAAAAAGGGACATAAAATCAAATGGTTCCGAGAACTGTTTGCTTTCTCGAAGGTTCCTTGTAATTTTAGAGAATCTTTAGGTTATTTTAACAACAATGATCACATTTATGTGGATAGAATAACAAAAGTCTCTTATAAGGCGTAGTTCGAATCGTAAAGGTGGAATCACTATTAATCTAAACAGTTTTCCTAATAGATAATTTCCTACCAAATTGTAAAATTACTAAACACAGTAGATGAAATAACAACTTTACATTTTATTTGCTTATTGAAATAGATGCAAAAACTGTTTTCGTAGATGATTTTTCTATTTGCTACATTTTTAGATATTTCACCAACGCCTAGATTTAGTTTTAAGTGAAAAGAAAGCATTTTTAGCTTACCTAAATAGGATTAAGTGGTCTACCTAAAGACAGTTGTAAATTTGCCGAATCATATTAGATGATTCATTTGTGTAGAGATGTAGATTGATGTAGCTGTCCGAAGGCAAACTTAATGGACCTTTATAGACCTACCACCAGTCGAATACCTTGAAAGTACTATCAGTACCTTACCAGTAGTATCAGTATCATGACAGTACTACTATCTCCAGTACTACCTCCAAATTGAAAAGTTCAAACTTCTATATTAATATTATAAGCATAACTTTCTATCACAGGCCGTATGTCAATTCATGGCTAGTTTGAATTTAATGCTTTTGACTTACACTAGTAGGAAGAGGTCTAAATTTTGGGAGGTAATTGGGTATTTCTTACCAAATTTCGAAACTTAAGTCCCGAGCTGTTAGTGCTGAATCACATGCATTTATTTTCGATGTAATATTTTTATTCAAAGCAAGATAACTTAATATTACTATTATTTCAAAAAACGAAACGCATTCAATAAAAAAAAAAGTTATGGTCAATTTAATGTCATGAATATCATTCCCTCACGTTGTCACTCAGCCTGAGTTAATTGATAAAAAAGCTGCCTTTCTCAAATAAAGCAATGTTCTTATTAATTAAATACTGCAAAAATATTCTAAAGATAGTGTTTATTGTATTTCAGATTTTTTTTTTTTTTACGTTACGACTAATACATTAATTATAAAAAGATTTAAATATCCGTCCTTTAAAATAAAATCATTCCCTTACAGTGTTACGAATATTCAATTTATGATCGTACCGAATGACATTTGTGAACGCAACCTTCAGTTGTTGATACCTAGCAACACTGTTAATATGTCAATATGGCGATTTCTTGTTCAACTTCGCGGCGCGTTTGTGCAAGAATGCATTTGGTTAAAATTATTTAAATATTACATTTTTCTGAATCATTACCTCACTGAACGTAAATAAATGATAAGATTAGTATAAATAAATGTTTTAATTCTTTTCAATAGGTTTTGGTGAGTAAAATGCATAGTTTAAAATGCTAAAACAAATTGAGGTTATGTGTCTGTGTTTTCTTAGCTTTTATATGAATTCGTCATTCCGTCACTGTCATTCCCTCATTATTTAAAAAAGTGAGGGAATGACAATCGTGTGACGGAATGATTTATACAATATTATAAAAAACTACCTATATAAAAAAATGTGTTTTTGGACTTCTTTACTGCTTAGTTTCAACTGGTATTGCATGACCTTTAGTTTTAAGCAAATATTTCGAGCGATAAAAAATGGCACGACGAACGAAGTTCACACTCACACTCAGATACACTTGATTTTATAATCGGTTAGAAATAAATAGGAATAGTATAACAAAGTGTGAATACCCCTTATTATTACACTTTGGCATTAAGTAGAAATTAAGTACAGCTTACGCACACAGAATGTTTTTCAACCAGAGTACGACAAAATTTCAACTAAAATTCGCTTCCTATGATTTCTGGTTCCATTTAGAATTTTCCTTATTTCTAAAATTGCAAATCTCCTCGCTTTTGATTGCAAAATAAATATAGTTTTTATTTATTACATAAAAGTACAGCTTTAACCCTTAATTAGGCGCATTAAGAAAATTACACAAATAGTCACATGGGGTCACTACTGACCCCAAAGAAATAAATTAAAATGGAGACGAAGAAATAAATAAAACGAAGTATGTATTACCAAAAATAATTAAATAATTTATTATAATCATAATAAAGAAAAGAAACAAAAACATAACTTTGACTTTAAACAATTAAAAACACAAAACAACTTCTATTGCCTCTTAAGGGGGTAAATACAATTACACGGGCAAAAAGTACGCATTAGAAAACATTTTTTTTCACAAAGATGGTTTAATGCAATCATTGTAAAACTTTGTACACTTGTTAAGGTATAAGTGAGAAATGTAAAAATATTTTTTTTTAAATTTTTGAAAACAAAATGGCGGCTGTACGCTGGCGTGAAGTTGACCTACAAAAAAAAAAACGACAACCACTCTGGACGTCGTGTTATTGATCTGTAACAGCCCATAAAAAAAATTTGGCTTAAATATACATGTAATTTGTCGGTAAACTTTAAAAATTAAAAAAAATAATAATTCTGCGTTTGGTAGAAGTTTTGTAAAAAATCGATAATTTTCACTATTTTTTCAGCCATTTTTGCATTAATAATTCGATTTTGCAACATAAAATTCCAAAACAATTAGGTTTACAGACAAGCCTAAGGTATAAAAAAGAAACCCCAAAAATTTCAGCTAAATTGGGCAAGTAGTTTTCGAGTAATCGTGGTTGCAAATTTTAAAAATGTTGTTTTGAGAAAACCGCGTTTAAAGTTTTGAAAACCTGCTATGCGCTGAAGAAAGCGTTCTCGAAAAATGATGAAAAAATATATAAGGAGTTCGATTTTCGACCTGAAACTTTTTAGAGCGTATTCTACGGGAAATTTTGTAACTTTTTAGAGGAACAAAAAAAATCGATTTTTTTGACCATCTAATTGCATTTACCCCCTACTTATTTTTGTTATAGGTAATTTGAATCTGTCTTGATCGCATGCGCCTAATTCAGGGTTACAAAGCTGTGCGAGTTTTTGGTTTATTTTAAAAATTAACAATTCTATCAATATTTTAATGAAATCACCCATTTCTCCACAATTTATGTTTTTCAAATGCCATTTGCTAATATAGCTCTAGTGTTATTGCTTTTAAAAACTATTGATAAAAAGCATGAATCTCTTTTACAAAAAATTCGAAAAAGTCTATATTTTCGAACGCAAGTTTAAACTGCTGGGGTGGATTATACACCATGTGCCGGGCATCGACAACTGACTACCATAGCTCAGTTGGTTAGAGCATCGAAGCGCAAATCCGAAGGTCGGAGGTTCGAGCCCAGCCCGTGTGCGGCACGGTCTTTTTGAGTAATTCCCACATAAATAAATTTATGAAAGCTGGCCATTTAATGTTTGCTCTTAGGAAGGACCCAAATATTTCTTGAGAAATAAGTAGGAAACGTCATTGGACGCGTCCTTCAGCGGGTGTTGTTTTCTTTTACAGCCTATTCTTCTGCGCCACGGAAACAAGTCCAAACAGCCGCTTAATTGCCGAATTATCTCCAGCCGGCATTTATCACCTCAGCCGTAGTGATCCATAAAAACAATGCTCCAGAAGTGACAACCAATTAGAGAATTTATTTATGATTAGGCAAATGTTACAGAAACGCATGTCTATAGGCGGCCGTAAATCAGACGCGCCAACGACGTTTTTTACAGCGCGCGAACCTTTGCGCAGAAGATATGACGCCAAGACGCGAGTAGTCCATATCGCGCTTGAAATTGTTGAAATATAAAAATAACAGAAAAAAAGGAAAACAGGCGAGAAACCGCCGCCGCCACCGCCGCGATAAGATATCGTGATAAAATCTCGCGGCTCGGCATTAGGATAGAAAAGCCAGTGTCACCTAGATCTGGGTTGCCAACAGTTCTGCTGCCGGTTTTATCTTACTTACTTCTTAATTGCTCCAGGGCGGCGAAGACAAATTGTTTTGCGAGGGGCGAAACGTTTAAATAAACATTCGACCCTGCGCGCGAGGTATTTGCGTGCTCCCGTGATTTTTTGCGCTTTCCGGTTGACTTTCTTAATGGAAAATAATCATTTTTTGGATTCTTCGCGGAATGTACATATGCTGCCCGGGGTGAACTTTGGTTCAGAAAATTCCCCCCAAATATGTTTGCAGCGGTGTCTTGTTCAAGAGTCTTGTTTTTAACGCGTCATAGCCCCGTAATTAATCAAAAAGAGCTATTTGCGGTTAGCAAATAGCAGACTAGAAGCTAAAACGGCTGCCGGCAAATTGGAAAATTTATTTATGCTATTTGCCTTTTTCTTTGTTTTCGCATATTTATTCACTTTTTGTCGCGCAGATTTCCCATTCCAAACATGTCGAGGGCGAGATTAATAGACGAGGTCAGGCAGGATTAAGTTGTCAGGACCACTCAGACTGAATAAATAATTTTACAGCTATTTCCCTAAATTTCTAGTTGATTTTTTCTTAAATTACAATGTTTTAGATATATTTTTATACGAATAGGATTTGTTTAGCATTTATTTATCTAATTTTCCAATCCATTTCCATTGCCAAAAACGTGCGATCAAAATAATAGGATTTATCTAGCAGCACATATTTGATTCAATCAACGAAACGAGTTTAGCTTAAAATTTCAAACAACTAAAATAATAGGATTTTTTTCTAATACCATTAAATTCAAGAAACGAATTAATCTAAATGTTTTAAATTTCATAAATTTTACAAGAAAAACACTTGTCATTTCTTAAATAGACAATTTTCCTTGTTTATTTCACTAAGAACATAAATTTAGATTTCCGAATTGTTTTGTGTCCCCTGCCCTAAAAGGGTATTATAAAAGGTATTTATACGAATTTAAATCTTTCAATGAAATTTATTATTATTATTAGATATTTAAAGCAGTCTTGTAATTTACTTGTCTCTTGAAGGTTTTTAATTTTTGCTTGAGTTTTTTATCTTCTTTTTTTGTTATTTATGGAACTTTTCATCATCTTCATCATTTGTAAATGCTTTCAGGAAAAATTTTTTCTAAAATACCGAAACTCTATGAAGTATCAAGAATTAAAGAACGTCTAAAGAAACAAGATATGCCTAGTTTATATTTCATGTGATATATAGTTTGTTTACTTTATTTTTATTTATATTTTTATGTATTAAATATATTTGTATTATACACTGAAAGAAAAACATTGGTAATTATAACCAAACTCGTAAATTAAAAAAGTGCTTAATCGAACGATTTAGTAAAACAAATTGTTTTGACTAAATGGCAGACCCGAAAAGTGATGAAAAATTTATTAAATAATCACTTATATTATAAAAGTACAATTTATTTTGTTTCAGTGTATTTATTAGTTCAGAAAGAAGGGCTTAAATCTCAGAACAAATAGCGCTCGCATTTTTAGGAAAAATCTTTATCTTATTCATCTGTTAAAACTGTGGTTAGTTGATTTTAGCCTGGTTAGATTCTAAATTAATCGTGAGTATTGTTTTCTTTTAAGATCTTATTCACATTTCGACGTTTTTTTATGAAAATCAAAAAAACTGTTGTAGATTAAAAATCCTTTGGGTGTGACATTCAGAATAAAAACTTGAAACTAATGGTAAAGCTTAAACTAATCAATTAAAGCTAAAACTAGATTTCCATATATTCTTCTTCTTCTTCTAAATGAAGGTAAGAAGCAGAGAAAAATAAATACCATCTGACCAGAAAGGTTTGGATATAATTAAAAACAATATTAATAAATACAATAAATGTATTTTTAAACACAATATATTGAGTGTATAGCAAAATAACAATTGACACATTAATTTGAATTCCGCCTACCATGTTATAATCAAACTATCAGACAGACGTTGTGTCTTATAAAAGGCAGAAAAGAGACTTACCCGCCGATTCTGCATAAAAGTTAAGAATTCTTAAGCTTTTAATTATTTTAAATAACACTTTAATTCTTGCGAAGGAGCTCTACTTACAGAATAAATCACAATTTATAAGAAATCAGTGTATTTCTAACATTTGACTTTTTATTCAATTGAACCAATCATCATTTTGACTTTTGATAGAAGACAGAGAGAGAGAGAGAGAGAGAGAGCTCTTAAGTTTTATCCAGAATGGGCGGTTAATAAAAATCAAAACCAATTTCAAATGTTGAAAAAACTACTTAAATGTTTTTAATTTGTGCAAAAACGACAAATATAAAAGAGCTGATCAACTTCTTTTCAGTCAAACTAAAGTAAAATATGGATTTATTTATATGCGTGATTTATGCTTTAGTATAAGAAAATTAAAAGAAATCCTGTTTTTCAAAAGCCATCGAAAAAGTACACGATGTTTTTTTGATTTTTGTTTTCAAATCAACACATTTGGTATGCAAAGATATTGGCTGTTTTTTGTTTACAATTTAAATACATATAAAGAGGTTTTTATTAATATTCCACCTATTCAGTATAATACGACTGCAAATATTAATTTTACAACTCGGAGTAGAAGCGAAAATAATATTAAAACATATAAGTACGATTATTATTGTATCGAAGCTCAATGCAAAAGTCCCTCGATTTTGAACCCGAGTTCAAGAATTAATACAGCGATGGGCAGAAATCATGGATCGAATATAATGATTATTTCTAAAAATTAAGACAAAAAAAAAATCATCGGTAAGCTAAAATCAATTACTTAATTTGTAATCTTATTTAGATTCAATAATTCTTTTTATAAACGGTTTAAAGTATTTCGGCGAACTGATTATGAGGCAATTTATATTTTTCGATCGTCTCAGGCTTCGAAGGACGTATTAAATTTAAATTTGGCACAAGGAAAAAGAATTATAAAGCGCACATAGTTCTGGAGTCATATTAAATATTTTACTTTTTATGAAAATCTCTCAATATGAAGATTTTAAAATAAAATTTTACATTATACGATTTTGTTAATTCCGAAACAGTACGATACAACTTTTTGGAAAAAAACTTAATATATAATTTATAATATGATTGCAAATTGCAGGAAAACTATATTATTTCTGCAAAAAAGTAAATGATTTCGCATTTGACCACTTTACAAAATGCAATGCCCAATATAAACGGTTTTATGAAATGTTGGAAGCATGTCACTAAAATTTAAATGTTCATTACATCACTTCCATTCCACCCAATTTTGATGAATATTAATAGATAACATTACATGCAAAGTCTAACTTCAATACCAAATTTAATCAAATCCATTTACAAGTTCTTCAGTTAGAGCGACATAAAAATTGTTATCTGAAAAAACTCCTAAATAAAATCAAAGTAACATTTTTAGAAGATAATATATTAAAATAAGACTTTTAGTTACTATATAATAGTATAATAATAAGAAACATTAAAAATTTAATGTTTCTTAAAGATACGATTCATCCAGGGTGAATTTTTTTTCACTAAACTCCAATTCCAATCATGCTAAACACGTTAAAATATTATGTTTTCTTAAATCTTTTTATTCTGTGTTTTACACTGACACCTCAGTTTACACAATAGATACGTTCCAAGGGAAATCTTGTTAATCGGAATCGCGTAAAACGAGACGCTGCATATTACATATATAAAAAATACGGATAAGTGCAAATAAGCTTAATAGAATATAGAAACAAATCGTAGACACGTTCAAGTGAAGTCTCGAAATTGATATTCTATTATTCATATAAAATATTCAGAGACTGATTTTTTTATGCTAGTTGCTAAATTCATTCATTTAAATGGAAAACAAATATACATGAACACGAGGTAGTGGAAGGAGTACATTCAATATAATGTATCTATATAAAATAATCGAAATAATATAGATTTTTCCTTTTTTTCTTTTTTAAATTTTCAATTCAATTTGTTTTATTATTATTGCTTATAATAAATCCATTACATATAGAAGATAACCCATTTTTAAAGTTCAGACACATGTTAGCCACCTGAATTTTTATTTGATGTGTTAATTGAAGAAAATAATCAATGAAAAACCCCTTTTATTCCTTAACGTAGTCTATCCTACTTATCTAACTTACACTCTACGAATTAATTTGTATGAAGTTGTTTTATATGTAAAATTTCAGAATTTTAAAAAACCTCATATAACGTATCTTAATTTTAAGATTTTGTTTAAGGTAAAGGCACCAATGCTCGACACTTTAAGACAAATATAACACTTAAACGTTAATAAAAAAAGCAATTATTTAATTATAAATATAACATTGATAAATATACATAAACAAACTCTTTTATAATACGTTAACAATGAAAACAATTTAAATATCTTAATTTTTTCTTTATTTATGATAAGGTCGCAAAGTTTCCTATAGTCGACACATCAAAACAGTGAATATCCCAATGCTCGACACCCATAAAAAAAATATAAAGACAATAACAATTACAAAATTACTATCGCAGACAATATCCTTATACGTATACAATACGTAATAAATTTCGAAACAAACAAAAATAATTCTTTACAAATATGAAAAACTTATCTCAATATGAAGAGCCTTCTTACCGAAGACCTTAAGATATTTGAGAGAACGGTAACATTTTTGATCATTTTTTTGTTCAATATTTTTTATTGTGGAATATTTTAAAGATAAAAACTTGTGCTTTGGCCGACGCATTAACAACAATATGGAGCATAAAAAAGGAATATTCAAACTCATTTCCTTCCAATATTACCCTTGTAGAAGATATTTTGTTTATGAGTGACGAGCATTGGTGCCTTTACCTTATAACAAAGTCAGTATTGAAATCGTGATGAAGTGCAGCGATTAAGTAGTACTTCGGAAAAGGCAGTAGGAGTATTAAAGTTTTATTTTGGCTAATTTGTTTATTAAGCTGCGTATTTGTAAATGTAAAACATACCTGTCCTGCATAAATATAAAAACCATATAAAACCGTAACAGTCTAATTCAAATGCTGTGAAAATCGATATATAAGTTTATTTATCAAGTTTCAATAAAGTTAAACTGAACTCATATGTACCTTAAGATGCGGTCAAAGTGTTTGTAACATTTTCAAATAACATGAAACCATTTTCAGATTAAATGAAACTCTTTTTAAATTAAATTTATTTTCAAATAATTCAGACGAATACAAATTGAATGCATTTTCTTTGAAAGTGGAATATATTGAAGTATTGGTAGAAAGAGATTCCAAAATTACAATGAAAAACATAAAGAATAAGTTACTCACAGAAAAAAACATATCTCTTTCGTCATCGACGATTTTTAACGATCTACGTGAACTGAAAATTACCCTTAAATTAACTTCAGTTGAGGTGAACCGAATGAATGAATTGATTAATTTTTATAGACGAGTGTGGTTTCAAATTACATCTTCAAAGATCACAAGCCCGTGCTAAATCAGGTGAAAGAGCACACGTTATACAATAGCTTTTAATTATCGACAATGCTTGTATTCCCAAAACGTGAGAAATTCATGAGACAGTAAGAAGTAATGGGAGTAGCTTAACATTTTTGCCACCTTACTCACTAAAATCTAAATCTAATTGAAAACAACCTTTTCATATAATGGATATGGTTTTACAAATTCCACATACTGCATCTCATCAACCCCATCATTGGTATCACTAACAAGATAAATAGAATCAATTCGGCAATAAGAAAATATGTGTTGTTTCAAACGTTTTATATACGTGAATACTTTGATGTATGTTTGAATTCTAAGGTTTCATTTAATCTGAAAGTGCTACATTAAAATAAAATCTCAATTTGCTACTATACTTTTCAGACTCGTAAGAGGTGACTTAGATTTTTCAAATAATAATATAACTTAATTAGGACATTCTTACCTTGAATATTACTATTAGAAGATAGTCAGCGAATTCAAAGCCACCAAAAGTGGGGATGTATTTCTATGGAAAAACGTTTTCCAGAGCAGTCATTGCATTAAAGTTGAATCGCTTAAATCTCGTCTAAAAATGACAATCACTTCACAAGCTCGATAAATCTCACAGTATCAATCACTTCAAAATTAGCAACGAAAAAAACGCAAGGTCACTTAAGGCCTTAAACACGCTGTAGTTCAATGGGTTCAATTTCAAAAAATCACTTCACGATTCGATTCGAGAAAACCCCCGGCAATCAAATGTCGGAATCTCAGTTAAGCACAATTAATAAAAAAATTACGTCTGACATAAAAATCCAGGATGCCGAAACGTATGATACCATTCACAAAAAAAAAGGTGTGCCGAGACAAAGCGGCGCCGAGTCGACGACGGCAGGCAGCAGATCAAAAAAAATATAGATATATATATAAAAAAAAAACGCAAGTAAATCCCGCAAATACCCGAAGAGCTTAAGGACCTGATCCTTGCTAAGTCACTACCGAATGTCTGTCTGCACTTGGAATACCTATAACGAGTGGATCAAGTCAGTTAAATTCATTTAATGCCATCAAAATCATTTGTTAACGACCACCACAAACCGCCCGGAGCACAGAGGAGCAGGGACGAGATGTTCGGAAGCTCGCTTGAAATTCGGAAAAAAACAGCAGGGCAAAGGCGGTACCCACCGCAGAGGGCAGCACACAATACAATAATAATAATAGGCGGAAAAAAAATCGTTTTCTCGCCGCTCGGATTTCGAATATACTGCGATAAATGGAATTGAAAGCACTCGGACCTGAACTGTACCTTGCGGCATACAAATTCCTTTTAAATCTCAGCTCTTCAATATATCATCTGCGAGGGGAGCAGCACTAGCAGCAACACCAGCAGCAGCACACCACCGAAGAGGAGGGACCACAACTACACGCTCTGCTGGCTGCAAAAGGCTGAGATTTGAGTGCTCGCAGAATGAAACGCGAGTAGTACCACCAGCAGCAGCAGCAGCGGCGGCAACAACAACAACAACAGCAACAACGAACGAACAGAACAGAACCAACATACAAAAAAAAAATAAAATAAAATAAAATAAATAATATAGGCACTGAAATCCCTTTCCACCCGACGGGAGTATAGTACACTCCACCCTGTGTAGTTGTGTGTAGTATATCTATGTACTTTTCAACAACCGGGAATCGTTACAGAATCACTCACAAACATAATCAGGATAATTTCAGGATATGGTCGCGCGCATGTATTTTCTTCACGCTCAAACAGGAACAACAAAATGCAGCGCGAACAACAACAACAACAACACCAATCACTATACTGAGAGACAAGACGAAGGTCTCAGTCGGAGAGGGGTAACACTGTCTTGGATGAGTTCATTACAGAGAATCAAATAATATATATATATATATATGTATATACATATAGTATATATTTATTTTAATTGAGTTAGCATCCAAAAACCCGGCACAATGTCACGTTACGTTCTACTATTTTCTTTTTTACGTACTATCCAAGTTCGGTCAAAAAATCGCTCAGACAACTATAGACCACACACGATTTTCTGTTACACCATCAAAAATTGACGGATAAAATATTTGCGATCTGCCAAAAATCAAAGATATATATTCTCAGGCGACGCGGACTTCTAAGCTCGTTCGTTCGTTCGATCCCGCCTGAAAGTGCTCGCTTATTGTGGACAACTACTGTCCGCCTAAGATCGTCCCAAGAATTCGTGCAATGTGGAACGCGAGCTGAAAGTCACAGCCCACACACCAAAAGCAAGGGAAAGCGTGAAAGTGTGGAGTGGCCCACAAACACACAGGCATAGAGGGTAAAATGTAGTACTCGCAATGAGGAGGATGGAAAACACATGGGTACCTCCCGCTTTTTCCAATTTTAACAAATACACATAAGTGTTAAGCCCACCTCCTGGGTAGGTTGGGAGGGTTAAACTCATCTACACTCCTGGACTCCATGTCAGCTCCTGTGAAGACAGTACTGAGTACATATACCCAGCCAGAGAGAGGGATGGATAGATAGAGAGTCAAGGTAGGGTACCTCCAGAATCCCGGAGTATATATGGACCAGATTGCAGAAAATTTGGTATGGTCGTCCAGCGTTCTCACTGCTCAACTCGGAGTCAATATTTTCCCAATTTTCCGGACTATACCAGTGCAAGAAAGAGACATTTGACTAAAATTCTAACACACTATAGTTAGTGTATGCTACTTTTCTCCGCCCCCTTCCCGGCCCACCCCTCCCGGCGTTCCCAGAGGGCGCCACAAATGCGTATATAAGCGACTAAGAACTGCCTTTTGACTCTGTATTAGGAGGTCCTCTTATCAGCTGCTGATGGCTAAAGCACTGATAACAGAAAACCCACTGATAGTGAATGAAGCGGCCCAGGGGCGGCTGGTGGGGCCTCGAGGAAGGGGGGCTGGGCTGCAAGATTTGATATGGTGCCATTTGACAAGAAGCACACACGTTGACGACGACCGACGACGACGACGGCTTTGAACTGCTCCGCTCCGCTTTATTTTATACTTTCTTGTAGTACCGTCGACTGTGTCGTCGTCGTCGACGTCGTGATGGTTTTTCTTTTAGCGCCCCTTTCCCTCCCCACAATCTCTGTCTAGCCCTGTCGGGAAATGATTGAAATTTAATGAAACAAAATTTGCGATATATCCGGGCTCTGACTTTGGGGGGAGAGGGTTTTTGGTGGGGTCCGTCGAGCACCACCAGCAGAGCAGTTGGTGAAAGGCGACTTTATCTAGTCTGATTTGAACCCGACGGGACTGCGGGGTAATCATGCTCCAAAGCACCTTCAAGTGAATATTCCCTTTATTTTTTTTTTTTTTTTTGGTTTTTGTTGAACCATTTTGTGTCTGCTTAGGATTTGATAATGAATGGACAATGGACAAATTAATGGGTTAGCAGGTAACGACTTCACGGTGCTTTCTTTTCATTTCGTTTTTTTTCTTGCTTTTTTTCGGATTTAAAGCAGTGACTTCCTCTTGAGGCATTTTCCAGGATACAACAACCATCGCACCGTCGCGCCACCCGGCGGCGGCTGAGTGGATTACGGCGGACTTCAAGGAGGATTTCAAGTTGAGGAAAAGGTCGGAACGTGACGACTTTTGAGGTTTTCGGACGTTTTCTCTTCTTTTTAGTTTACTGAAAACACTATTAAATGGTACCTTTCTCACGCAATATAGAGTTCAGTGAGGAGAGATTTTACTGTAGTCTTTTTTTTTGTTATTGGTCTGAAAATTTGCTAGATGGTAATTTTTTCCAAATTGACAATTTGCCACCTTTCTTTGCATTTTAGTCTTGTAAATTTAAGCTTTATTCTATAGAAGCATATTGCATACTGAGAAAAAAGTCCAGTATGCGCGTTTTAGGTTATCATAATTTAAAATTGTTTGAGGATCGTTGTACAATTTAATAATATTTTATTTTTTCAAATAGTGTAATTTTATTATGTAGACACTTAGAATTCGTGCTGTACATCAACAGTTATTTAGAATGCTCTTATTATTATCAACGCAAAGTCTTTTTATGTTATAAGTGTCCAAAAATAATAGCTAATAACTACATTTTCCTTTGGTCTTTTTGTCCAAAAAATTCAAAAATTTCAGATATTTTCCTGCAACAAAGTTAAATTTTAATGCCGCAAACGATCTGATAACATGTTATTTCAAATACTTTCCGGGAGACGGGTTTCAACTGTCTCATTTCTTTAGATTTTCTTCGTTCCTTTTTATTATTCAAGTCCCAAAATATTAGGTTTAATACCGAAACCGTCAAAAATATTTTATACCATGAGGAAAAGGGTTTTTGCATTATTTTTCTTTTGCTTTTTCTTCAAAAGTTTAAAAAGATTATAATTTTAATTTTTTAGGGTTATATTTTACTATCAAACGTGTATTTTTGCATCAACGTCCATTAATCACATTTCCACTTTTTTTAAATATGGATACTTAACAGCTTTGAAGCGATTTCATCTAACAATCTCTAAAAATGGTTTTATAAGAGCTCTTAAAGGTTTTTAGCAACAACAAAAAATAACCATATAATATTGTTTGGACTTTAACTTTTGAGAAAGAGATTTCTGTCTCATATAATTAAAATAAATGAAAAAGAAAACTTGAAATTGGGAGAAATAAATTTGTTTGTCTTAAATAAGCTCCGCAAATATAAAAGCTATTGCGCTACCGATTTCTAGAACCTCTTAGATCCAATGTCAGGTTTCAAATGTTTTTAAAAAAAAGAGAAAACTGCATTGTATTCACTTATACTGCATCATGATGCTGCAATAAATAATTAATGATAATAAATAATTTGTTTAATAATAACAAAATCGCTGAAATAACATTTCAAAGCTTTATCCTGCCAATGATAAATTGGTTAAGATCTGGCAAGATCTTTTAAAAATTTTCAAGCTTTGAAAAATATTGTGCGTAAAATAATAAAATTTTCGACTTTTTTCTCAGTTAAATCGCAATTATCAATTTTTTAGTAAAATACATAGATATATGAAGTAGCAAAATTTGAACAAACCCTTTTTAAAAAAAAAAAAATAAATATTATCAAAGTTAGCTAGTAGCCGGTTATATGAATTTCTGCACTAAAAGTAAAATATATATTATTTTTTACTACGAATCATTAAGGGGGTATTCTAGTCTAGAAATTAAAAAAAATCCATTTTTTTTTGCTATTTTCAAAGTTTAACTATTCAAGAATATGTCTACAAGAGGATTTTTCAAAATTCAAATTATTTTCGGAGTTATAGGTATTTTGCTGACCCGGCATCTCATGACTTAGACTGCGAAAAACTTTACGCGAAACTTTAAACGAGTTTTCCTCGAAACTGTCTTTTTCAAAACGATACCCACTATTTCTCAGGTTCTACTGGATCGATTTACTTGAAATTTTTAGAGAGCCTTCTTTATAGACTTGTCTATGGCTGAAACTACCCCCATCCCCAAATTTCGCCATTTCGTGAAAAAAATTTGTTCCAACTTTTCCGTAGTTCCAGCCATTGCGACATTATTCTAGATTAATTATTTTTTTTTTTGCTTGGTTTCAGTTTGTTAGGAGGGTTGAAATCGTGGGTATGGTCACGTGCCAATTTTTTGAGACCCCCCACTTCATCAGCTGCTAATTTGTGGAACTTTTTAAATTTTTTTATTTTTTAATTTTTTTCTCTATTCTTATAATGTTAATAAATAACTTATAAAAAATAATGTTAATAAATAACTTATAGTAAAAATATTAATTGCCTTTTTTTTACGACACTTCAAAAACTACCTGAAATTCATGCCTGTAGACTAGAATACCCCCTTAAGATTGAAGATCTTGAAGTACAAAATTTAAATGGTATCATACCAAAAAGTTTAAGGTTGGCAGTCCTACATTCAATTGCAATTGCAAAATTATTCCTGTTCATTATGATTTTAACCCTTTACGCAGCCGTATTTCGTTTAATAAGAAAATTTAAAACATTACAATAAAATCAAGAATTCATAAAGTGTATTTAGTTTGTATTTGTAAAAAGAGTAAAGTTTTTACAGACCAACCAAAAATTTATTGTTTATCTATTTTATTTATAAAAACGTGTTTTTCAAAATAAATGTATTGAATTAAAAAAAATATGTTTTTAATTTATTTCCATTAAATCTACTATCTATTCAATCTAATATTCTATGAATTGTAATCACAGTGCTCCGTAAATACTAATATAAAATTTAAAATTTATATTTAATTTCCTGAAATATTTATAAATTATTTTCAATGAACAGTGTCATCAAACAAATTATAAGTAATGCCAAGAACACCATTACCTAGGGCGGCAGATTTTTAAAAGACGGCAAACTTTCAGGAAACATTTACAAAAGCTTATAAAAAAAATTAAAAAAATTGTAAAAATATTTACAAGTAATAAAATATTTTGCGGGTGTTTCTCAAATCAAGTAGAAAAACTTGACAAACCCAATAGACGGAAGAAAAAGGAGTACTACTAGTACCTTAAACCTTATCAGGAAAATTTAAATAAAATAACGCAGATAAAAGCAAGTGACACACGGCTCCTTAAACCTTAGACTACCTTAAACCACTGACCTTATAACGTGGAAAATACGTGCACTTATATTGCCATTAAAAGACAAAAACTCATTTCCAGACATTTTTTTCAATCTGTGTGGTCTAAAATTTAAGAAGTGTAAAACTTGCTTTAGTCCTTGGTTTTTGGGTATAAGCATATTGCTCATGATGAAGGAGTATACCATGCGTTTTTCCGGAATTGATTTTAACTACAAATGAGTGTTAGTAATGCTATTAAAAAAACGCGGGAAAACTGAGGTTTTAAATATTTGATATTGTAGACTACAAAT
Source organism: Dysmachus trigonus (assembly GCA_949715965.1). NCBI lineage: Eukaryota > Metazoa > Arthropoda > Insecta > Diptera > Asilidae > Dysmachus > Dysmachus trigonus. The sequence continues at coordinate 90,669,459 of OX454320.1, forward strand.
AGGAGACATGAAATTCTAAATGTTCTGAGAAGAAGCAATTTTTATGCAACTGGCCCCGACAAATTTAGGTATTATATTTGGTCCAAATTCGGCGTACCATCATCAATCTATTAAAACGCAAAACTGTTCAGCAGATTGAAAAACATGGTTTTGAGAAAAACACATCTAAAGTTTACAATTTATTGTACTAAAAAAAAAACCAGTGTGTACTAAAAAAGAAACCAGTGTTTCCGACCCTCTAAAGTAGAGCTTTCAATTAGCTTAATTTCAAACTGAAATAGGTATAAAAGTTATATAAACAACAATTGGATAATTCTAAATAAAGAAATACAAAATTAGTAAGTTAAAGAAATAAATTGTTCGCCTGTGTTCCCACTTTAAGAGTTCTCCAAATATTCACTGAAAATCGAAATCCTAAAACATTCGAGGCTCCACCTAAATGCTAGACGCGACGATGCGAATCTCCGGAATCATCCAGCGCCATTAATTAATAAATGCAAAAAAATTTGATCGATTTAAATCAATTAAAAAAAAGCCTCCGAGCCGCGCCGCTGCCGATCCGCCCGAGGAGGGCGCTGCGAGCACGTCCGGAGGTTAAAATTTCCATTGAACCGGAAGGCGAAGTTTCCCTAAGTAAAAGTGGAAACTCGAGAAAACTGCCACCAGCGCTGCCCTGTGTAGTTGTGTACTCACCAACACCGATGCGGCCCAGGCTCCGCCCACCCCGCTCTCTGATAAGCCGTCTGAGAGCCGTTCGTGTCGCGGGGGCGGCACCCTCGGCGTCGGACTGCGCATGAGCCGGCACTTAACTCCATTTTCCTGTTGCTATAGAGACGGTGCCTGGTGCGAAATCGGGGGTGCAGGATGTAGGGCTCCGCTGATTGGGACCGCGCACGCCCGCCGCGGAATTTTTGTGTAAACAGTCGCGAAGGTGCGGGCTCCGTGACTCTAGCCGGCGCGGGGCCCCAGTGCGACTGTCCGAGCGGACGGCGAGGTGCTGGCAAAGTTAACTGACCATGGTCAGGCGAGTGCATTTCCGCCGCTGGCACTTTGACGGCGATTTGATAAATTCTTCAGGCGGAGGAGGATTTCGGCGGATTTTTCAGCCGGCCGACCGAGTTCAAGGTGAACTTTTTGTTTACGTTCTTGTTATTTTTATTCTCCTGCTCGCTTGCCAATGGTGTGGCTTCTGGGGGACGTGTGTGACTTGAGAAAATTACCCAGTCGGATGGTTTCCTCCGCAGGTGCTCTGAGTCTTCTAGGTGAAAGATTACAGCAGCACCCACTTAAAGCAGAGGCTGTTTAACCCTAAGGTTAGGCCACCTATTTTCATTTTTGCGTTTAAATAGCGAGTTACAGATGAAAGAAATCGCTTAGTACATCCGGATCCCTTTCTGTAGTAAGAAGTTAATTCTAGTGTAGTCCAATATGAACATCTTTTAGTTGATTTGCGGACAATTTTCCCAATCCAGTTTTCCCAATAACCGTTTTTCCCAAAAATAAAAAAAAAAACTTTTCCCAATGGCATATTTTCCCCATAAAAAATATATATAAAATAGGGTGGATTGAAAAAAGGCCTTTTTTCAAATCGATTTCTAATAGTTGCCAAACTTAATCTTTCCCAACAAGTACTGAGTATGCAAAAGACGGACCCACAAAAATAAGATCTTCTGCTGCAACCTGACGACGAAACCCATTTATAACACATTTTTCGGAAATTTGGACTTAATGAGCGTTTTTCTTTCATATAAATTGAAATAAAATTTTTTCTTGTAATAAAGTTGCTAAGAGATAGTACAGTTAATATATTTATACAGAAAGATCAGCTAAATAATCAGCGAAAAATTATTTTAGTTGTTTTTTTTTTTGCCCTTTTTAACAGTTTTAGCTTTTTTTTTCAAAATTCGCCTAAAATGTATTTTGTCTTCAAATGAGGTTTGCAAACTCGTAATCGCTTCGCTTTTAGCTTATCTTTCAAATATAAATAATTCAGATTGATCAATTCCCTCAATTAGGAAAAACTATACAAGACCTAGCGTAAAGAGCTTATTTTTAATAATAAAGTAAATTCACATTCGGAATTATTTTTCTTTTTGGACAAAAACGTTTTACTAAACGCCTTTTTTATCTTAATTAAAACTATATAAAACCATGTTATGTTTATTTAATTTCATGATTTATAGTTATTATACTACAGTTTTGTTATTTTTGATATTTGAAAATGTGCTAAATTGACCATAACGATTTGTGATGCAGTACCGATCATTTAGATGCGCAGAATCAACAAGCTAGCCGAATACGAACACGAGTACTGTCGCAGCTTCGACATGCTGAAAAGATAATGCATTAATTAGAAAAGAAATGGGAAACAAATTTACCCCATACATTAGGACCACCAAACTATAAAGCATCCTGATATTTAGGACCACCAAACTATTTCGAGCGCTATCTGCGTTTACATGAAGAAATATAAAGAATTACGGTTCAGTGTACAAAAGGATTCGTACAATCCCTGTGCACCACACGCAGAGCCGGCCCTACCATATAGGCGAACTAGGCGACCGCCTAGGGCGCCAAGGCCTGAGGGGCGCCAGCGGGCGCCTGGGTATCGCAGCGGTGCTGCGGGCACTTGGGGCGGTCGCGGTCGGCACGAGGGGCGGCAAAGTATGCCGATAAAAGGAGGGCGCATGGGTGCAAAAATCCACAATTTTTTATACAAGGAAAATATTTGAAAAATACAGGTACTTCTATTTATTATAAAAACACAACAAGTTCATTTAAGATACTATTACCGTCTAGAATGCTAAAAAATGACATATATTCAACAATTTTTTTTTCACTTTATTATATATGGTTATCAAACTTTTTTTACAGTATTAAACAGTTCTTGAAGATTACGAAAACATTTTTTATTTTTATTTTCTATTAATTGTACATTTAATAGAGGGCGCTCAAAATTTTCTTCTCAAAAAAACACTGCTGCATGGCGGACAGTTAATCTCTGGAACAGTAAGTCTGAAACATAAAAATTCAAAAAGAGTTACGAAAAGGAAGTGCTCTTTCGTGATAGTTTACCAGAAAAATTGAAAAATCATTAAAAATAAAAAAATGGCGGACATTTGAAAAATTTTTTTGTGGTCAAATTGTGGTAAACTATCACACAGGATATAAAAACGAACAAAATGCTTCAAAGTTTATTAAAATCGGCCCAGTAGATCCGGAGATTAACTGTCCGCCAGTTAAAAAAACCTAAACTCGAGAAAAACGTGTTTAAAGTTTATTTAGAACATAGAACAGCCGAGAGCGCGCTTCAATTGAGTCGTTATATCTCGGCACTGGCTTCGAATTTCGATTTAATATTTTAGACAGTTATTATTGAAGGTATAAAGAATCTAAAAATGTAAAAAAAAAATTAATTTTTTTAAAATTCTAGACGGTAATAGTACCTTAAACCGGGATCAGTCAGTTTATGACGTTCTGCACTGTTCTTAGTTATTTGTTTAACAAAGTTAAACTAGATTTCCCCTACAGCTTGAATCTTTTCTCGTTTCCCACTCCGCCCTTCCACTCGACTATCACTACTCAGAACAAATTTTGTTCATGTTTTAAATTTCCTATAGTTCAGTGACTAAATTATATTGGGGGAGGGAAGTGGCTTAATTCTGGGGGAGGGGGGCGCCAAACAATACTTTCGCCTAGGGCGCCAAAAACCCTTGGGCCGGGCCTGACCACACGCATCCCAGTACTGCTCTATTTTGCTATATAAGCAGGCTGGGGTGCATAGGAAAGTCAGTCTGTACTCAGGTTTATGCCGAGATAGTCTCAGTCTGAACTCAGGTACATATATGCCGAGGAAGACCGAATTGCAGGTATATGCCGCAAGATAAAATTAAGGACAGAACAGGTTGGCAACTATAGGTTTATGCCGTAGTTGCTTGCTGGTTTTCCCTTAAAAGCAAAAATTCAGTAATACTGTTAGGTATACGCCGATGATATTACTGAATATACTTCGTCAAATAGAATCACATCGAAAACGAACAAGCGGTCATAGGTATATGCCGTGAGTGCTTGTTAGTTAAAATAAATAGCCCTTCGATAATATTGTTAGGTATATGCCGACAATATTATTGGATATAATACATCGCGAACACCGAGTAATTTTGATTGAATTAATTGAACAAATTTCGTTTCTTTTATTTACAGAGAGAAGCAGATTTTTTGGTAAATTTAAGAAGAATTAATTTGTTTCGTTATTGTTTATTTTCTTCGAATTGTTAATTTTGTTATATATTGTTTATTTTGCAGTTTTTAAAGAAAAAGACTGAATTTGTATAGTATAAGAAAAACAATTAATAAAATATATATTTACTTAAATCAGCGTGTTTCAAGCCGTAGGATTTTGTTCCAACACCTTTCCTTATCCGAATACTCACAAAAAAAAAATATCGTGCTACAGAGTCGCTGTAACAAGTACAGCCAAACATTCGGTTCGAGGAAAATCGAGCCCAATATAAATTTTAATAATCAAGTTTTATACATATATGTACGTAGTATGAATGTTACTTTAATATGAATCTCGTATAAATTTAATAGAAAAATTTAGTAAGTAGTAATCAGTAAGATAATTTCAATTCGAGTTATTTTCGGAGACAGTGTTATCAGCTAATGGTAATGTTAAAAAACCCCTCTCTTTTAGCTACTATGAAATATTTTGTCAGATTTTTGAAAAAGTACGATAGAAATAAAATAATGTACTGAGCAAAATAATATAGACATATACAACAAAATTGACTTGGTTAATTTTAAAAATTTCGAAAAAAAAAAATTAATATCTTTCGAACACGTTGACCGATTTGGATGAGATTTTGACATCTTATAGTATCTTATATGTTAACCAAAACTCAGTTGAATACATATCTAAAGCTAGGTAAAATTAATTGCGGTTTTATTAAAATAATAGGTCTGTTCGTTGGCAATCCTGTGGTACCCCAGTGCCCCCCAGTGCGCCCTAGTTTCACTGTGTTTTTTGAGAAACCTGGGGCGCCCTGGTGCACCCTGGTTTTACCCCAGACAAAAACTCAAGGTTAATGACGGATATCAGTTTAATTGTTAACAGATACGGTATTTAAAGTGGAATTAACTCTTGTTGCGGGCACAAGAACTTAATTTTAGCATTTCGATGTGAACATTATGAAAAAATAGTGGTTTTATTTTATAATTTTTGTGTAAATGACAGTTCTCCTTTTTATTAAGCTATTCGTTTAACTGACAAGCACTGGGGCGCCCCATGTTTTTTGACAGTTCTCAGGGCGCACCAGGGCGCCCTGGGATGCCACAGGTTTTCGAGTCAACGAACAAACCTAATAACTATAATTTTGTTTGAAAATTACCTTAAACTTGGTCAAGTTAACAGCGAGCTTGGTTCACATGTTAACCAAAGCTTCGTTGAACTAACCAACAATTCTGTTGAAGAAATTGAAGAAAGCTTTTTTGAAACTTTGTAAATTTGACCAAATGTTTTGGTTATTAAAAATCTTGAACAAAACTTGGTTAATTTTGCTAGTGCAAAAATCAATAGAATTCATTTGTTTGTAACAACCAAAAGCACGGTAGGCTGAAAACGTCTTGGTTCAACTATTCAAAAGTGATTTTTTCTCAGAGTGTAAGGTTTAAATTTAAAATAAAAATTGTAGGCTATTTTTTTGGCACCACTCAGTTAAAAAAGTGAGGATTCGAATTATGTAAAATAAACCTTCCCACAAACTCTAACCGTATGCTTAAAAATAACATGCTAATCAAAAGGGCATATGCTCCTGCTAATTCTTGCATGTATATCTAAACAAACTCAAGTGTTATCGTTTTAAAGAGATTTTAAATCTCAACCCCTTTTGTGGGAAAATATATTTAGTATATCAACCCTTCTTGGGTATAAAATTTTTTTGATTACCTGCTGACTGGTCGAACTGGGCTTGCTATTTTTGAAACTTTAGTTATTATAATATTATTAAATTTTACGATAGCATTATTATTGCACTTTTGAAAGAAATAACATTGTATAATAATTCATATATTGATATTTTGTGCGAATGCAACTAATTTATAAACTAAATAAAAATGTATATGTATATGTATTAATTTATTTTTATTATTTGATTATTTACAAAATTTTATGAAAATATGTATGAATTAGAAAAGCCACTGTTTAATGACTCTATATGATTCTTTGTATAAGGATTCAAAATAAACTGATTGTTACATTACTGAGTTTTGATAAACATCAATCTGGCTGGATATGATTAACTAATTTGTGATATGCAATTCTTTATTATTTCTATCCAAAATTCTTATAACTATTGTAATATTATCGTAATATAAATTACATACTATATTTGCGTACATTATATACAAACAGAAGATGTTAATTTTTTTAGTTTAGTTTAGTTTTATTGGAGCTTAATTAAAATTTTATAATATGTAGTAGGTGCAAACGAAAATAAAGCTAAGCTAATCACTCAAATAAGCAGAGCTTGCGCATGCGGATTACAACAGACTGTACGACAGTTTATTCTAAAACTGAAATTCATTAGAAGTTAAGTTAAATAAATATAAATAAAAACAAATATTTCGTATTATTAATTACATATCTTTTCAATATCAATTTCCAGTATGTTTGTGCTAGATATGTCTTTTAGGATTGGGATAATTCAATAAACATTTTCGGCCCTAGGTAACTTACATACCTCTGAGATAGGTATACATACAAAATAATTTAAAATGTATACTACATTTGTCAACTGCATAGTGAAATTAATAAATTTGATAATTGCTAATAAAACTGCAATTTTTACTAAAACTGTGATAGTGAAATTAAGTAAATTTAGTATTATCACTTATCGTTCAGTAGCAGTTTTATCAATTTGCACTAACACTTATCCACTTACAAGGAAACGTTCTCAGGTGTGTCTCACCGATTTTGATGAAACTGAAATATGTTATAGAGTATCGAATAATAAGAGACACGTTTTTTTTTTTATCTGCGGATACGCACATTTAGGGAGTACTTTTATTTACTGTTTTTTTTTTATTAAAATTGGTGTATTTTTCAAAAGTTTGTCCGCCATGTTGGATCCGCCATTTTGAATATTTTTAATTTAACATCAAATTCGTAATCAGCGACTCCAAAAACCCCTTAATACTGGTTTTCACGAAAAATCCGATGTCTGAAATAATATACATCATTTACTTTATTAGAGCTAGGGGTTGTTTACCCCCTTGAGGAGCTTTTTTTACGAAAACGCAAAAACAGGTCAACTTTATTTTTCAAAGTCGTATGCAAAAAAATATTTTTCAATGATTTTTAAATAAAACTGTTATTTTTGTGACACAAACATATAAAACAAATCGTTTTTCTGCAATAAAAAATAAGGTTTGCCACCCCCGCACAGTGGGGAAAAAGTGAGGTTTTTCATTCAAACGCACTTTCTGAAGTCAATTTATATCGAATCAAGCCTTTTTTTTTTAAAATATTCGTCAGAAAATTTCCTATCGATTCCTCTGGCTCGATTTTCAAGTTAAAAGCTTATTTTTTAGTTATATCGCATATAACCTCAAAAAAAGGACCCCGCAAATTTCTTATGGAAAATGGGTTTCACTGAATTTTCTTCAAACTTAGCATAGTGATAGTTTTCAACGTGCTGATCAAAAGTCTCAATGGGCACGAAGTCATCCTATGATTAGTTGCGGAGATATAGAGGGGTGAAGCGTGAGACATTTGCTGTACACCCAAGTAATAAAAAAATTTCGCGATTTTTTTACACGAAAACGATCAACTTTACAAGAAAATTCTATATAACAGAAAATACCTTAAATGAGCCAAAGAACACGCGTGAATTTTTTCAGAATTTTTTCGACTATTTTTGGATTTTTCAAAAATTGGCCAAATCCAAAAAACCAAAAATAGTCGAAAAAATTCTGAAAAAAATCACGCGTGTTCTTTGGCTCATTTAAAGTATTTTCTGTTATATAGAATTTTCTTGTAAAGTTGATCGTTTTCGTGTAAAAAAATCGCGAAATTTTTTTATTACTTGGGTGTACAGCAAATGTCTCACGCTTCACCCCTCTATATCTCCGCAACTAATCATAGGATGACTTCGTGCCCATTGAGACTTTTGATCAGCACGTTGAAAACTATCACTATGCTAAGTTTGAAGAAAATTCAGTGAAACCCATTTTCCATAAGAAATTTGCGGGGTCCTTTTTTTGAGGTTATATGCGATATAACTAAAAAATAAGCTTTTAACTTGAAAATCGAGCCAGAGGAATCGATAGGAAATTTTCTGACGAATATTTTAAAAAAAAAAGGCTTGATTCGATATAAATTGACTTCAGAAAGTGCGTTTGAATGAAAAACCTCACTTTTTCCCCACTGTGCCCCGGGAACCGGATTATTTGCAAAAGGTTAGTATATTTATGAGACATCATTTTCATTTTGTTCCATTCGAAAAAAATCATTAGAACTTGGAATATTTAGAAAAAACTGTTTTTGGGGGTACACTTTAGGGGTGGTTTTCACCACCGCAGATAAAAAAAAAAACGTATCTCTTATTTTTCTATACTCTATTACATATTTCAATTTCATCAAAATCGGTGAGACACACCTGAGAACGTTTCCTTGTTAGTGGTAATTAAATAATAGTGCACTATGAATTTAATAAAATACGTTCAAGTCTAGTTATAACTTCGCAATTTTTAAAATTTATTCTGCTTATTGCAAACATATTTTTAAAGTGAACATTTCAGAAATCAAGGGTTTCACCCTAGGGTCATTAAAAGACTCGACATGCCTCTCATCTGCCACTCTTTCTACAAATTACTTTTTAATTAGTCATCCCTTTAAAACTGCATTAAATTGCTGCGCCACGACCAGCATATCTCTCTCACTTTGACCTTATTCAGCTGGTCCATGAAATTCCAGGAGCCCCGTGACAGCATCCTGCTGACTTGTAATCATTATTATTTTATATTTTCCTCCAGTGCGCGGCGCGACTCGCGCAAAGTTTTATTGATTTCGAACCTTTGATCCCCGGGAGTCGTTTAAGCCCCGGCAGAATCATTAATCATGCGAAATATATCGCTTATTTTTGCAAAACGCCTCCTTTGGCTGTTATTATTTATCTCCCCGTCTTTTTTTTTTATCAATTTATGCCGTCGTTCACATCTTCTTTTTTTTTCGCGCCCTGATAGCCAAGGGGTGCAAGTCTGTGTTTTCACAACACGGGCGTAACCTTCTTTCACGTCAGGATCACCGGGACCCGGGAAGACCCATTCAGACCCTCCGACCACCACCGCCCGAAGGAAGTAGTCAGTCACTCGTCAGTCGTCACTTTTTGCAGGGTGCTCCCTCCATGGCTAGTGACTCGTTAGATTTATGGTGGTCCTGTGGAGGCTGCGAGTAAAAAATGAATAAGGCGAACGCCGTAAATAATGATCGGCGATGCGAAACTGCGAAAGTACGACAGTCAGTGGGCCTCTCTTGCCGAGTCTGCAATACGCGGAAAGATACAGCGACGTCATCGCTTATTAGGACTGGATGCCCCCCCTGTGGCGGCGAATCCATCATTATGTCAATTTCAATACTTTGCACGAAATATGAGGGAAAGTTGGAAAAGGTCTTTAAGGGCTGGGAAAGTTTTTAATTCTATCCCTTAGAAAAAAAAAATGCTACTTAAAAAAGTAGAGGACGTCCAGATATAGCTAGAAATTAAATCGAAATACTAATTTTAAAATTATATCTGCATTAACCCAAAAAAAGGCTCTTATCACCAAATTGTTTTATAATTATATTTAAGTAGCAAAGTGCGACATATAAAAATTTCTGCATTCTGTACACATTTTATAAATAAATCATTTTTTATTCCCCACTCTAATTCATTATTATCAGAATCATCACTATCGGATCTTATTTCAATAATTCGTCTCTAAATCATTCTTCATTTTCATTTCTAAGAGCACCCTAGCTTTCTTTAGGTTTGATTTTTATATCTAAAGTGAGCACAGCAACAAACCGGCAAAACGTAAAATATATATATATATACATATATATATATATTCTCTTCTGATAAGGAACAACAATATTGAGCGCATATATACGCTGTGTTGATAGCCAATAGGAAAATTTGCGCGTATATATACGCTAATGATGCAAATGGGTTAATACAATTTTTAAACTTTCATAAAACATGAAGTTTTTGGCTGAAGGGGTTACATTTAGTTGGGTAGACGTATTTTCTTAATCTTTTGCTATCGGTATATTTATTTGAGGGGTTACCAACTAGTCGGAGCAAATTTATATGAATAATAAAAAACGCAGAATATTTTGAAGCTGATACAGCGCTAATCAAAATGGTAGGTAATGAAGTTGAGTAACCAAGTGCTCGTTATTTGTTATATGGAAAGATTGTCATTCACGCAACCCATCTAAAATTATTTAATTAAAAAGTCTAGTTAAAAGCTAGTTTAACCTAAATTGCCAAAAATTAATCTAATCACTTTTTTATCCCATTAACAAAAGAGATTATCACCAACAATAAAAGGTATTATTTTGATCGCTTTAAAAATTAAGTAATTTTATTACTTTCACAAATAACGAACACTTTGTTACTCAAATAATTATATAAATTACATTTCAGATGAAAAAGATTTTAAACTCGGAATTGCTCTTTAGGCTATTTTTCAACCTTATTACCTATTATTTTGATCAGCATTGTAAATTGCGAAATTTCATACAAAGGGTTAAAGTATACCATCCTTAGAATATTTATCCAAAATTTCAAGAGAATTGATACACTCATTCAAAAGTTATAGGCGTTTAGAGAGCGCTGACTTTAAAAATTTAGCACAATGTTGCATACATTAGTAATTCTCGTTTTTAGTATTGTAGAATTTTAATTTTTTGAATGGAGCCCTACAACAATGAGATATTATTTCGTTATGTTCCCTTCTGTATTTTATATTATTATAAGAGAAATAATTTCACGCTCGCAAGCTTGCAAGACCAAGGAATATTATATCTTCATAATAATTTCAGTTTACTAAATACACGCTCTCGAGATTGGTATGCTGATGAACATTCTTCGGAATTTAGGTCTTTCGGATGGATTTAAAATAACAACTCAACGCATGCCATTATTTCTTCTGGCCTCATAGAAATTGGTAGGTTTAAAATTGGACAAAAGAATTGGGTTATAGTGCTTATAATACACTCAGATTATGTAAAATTTAAAAAAAATTATTTTACTAGCATAAAACATCAGCTTAAGTCTTATAGTTGATGAGGTTATTTTAATTTCCTAAAGTTCGCACGACTATTTAAATTAGGAGGCTTACAGGAGCTCAGGAGCCCTGTCATAAAAGGTGGACTATTTGCTAGTATCTTTTTAAATTACATATTATTTTGACACAGACAAATTTTTCGCGCTCAAAACATATATACGAATAATATATCATATCTCCGCAGTATGAAATTAATATATTCACGGTTGAAGAACGTTGGAAAATATTAAAAACTTATTGTGAGTGCTGTGTTAGCGAAATAGTGCGAATTTTAAAAATAAAAGTGCCATGATCGCCGTGCAGCTGCAATTTGACCCCGTTGAATTTTTTTTTTTTTTTTTGTTAGGCAGCTATTTGAATTAAGTTATATTCCATAACTAATCGGAAGGTTTACTCTTTTCAATAAATAAATAAACTTTGAAAATATTAATCAGTGTTTATTTTATAGCATTTTTAAAAAGAAACCGATCGATGGCCAACTCATTTTTACATACATTTTTAAATGGCATTTTATGTATACAAAATTGTCTTCGGTTAGAACAAAATTGTCTCGGTTATGTATACAAAATTGTCTCGGTTTTATAGACAAAGCCCGGAAATCCGGAGGATAAATAAATAAAAGTAAATTAAATTCATAGCGAATGTCTTTTTATGAAAAAACGCCTATTTTTTCTACCTTCACAGGATGTTCCCGTATATTTATGCAAATTTTATTAAATAAAGCTAAACTTCTAAGATAGATCATATCATTCCCAATCAACATAATTATAAAGAAGAATATTATCCATAAAAATAGCAAAATGAGAAATGTGGAAACTCTCCTAAGATTGCCTTAATCGAAACAATCTTTATGTGCTCATTTCCTCGCAAAACAGCAGAACAGAGACGACGAGCAAGGAAAGCGCGCTATTTCGGACCAAAATATTTCCTCAAATAAATTTATCTATCTCGCAGTAAGCCGCACAGATCCACCCATTCACCCGTCCTGCTGCTGTCGGAGCCAAATTCGTAATAACTCCTAATGCAAGGATTATGCCTGTCTGGAAGCTCCTAAACAAATATTAATTTGACCCGTGATTTATACAGTTCGCAATATTAATTAGTTCCAATAATCAGAAAATTTATGGATCGCTTCCATTATCGCCCGAGCCACCTGATAACCGGCCCTGTTAGAATTATTATGCCCGGGTATCGACAATTTCAGTTCTGAGCGAACTCTTTGAATTTATTGCGCTTCCGATTAAAAGTCCAATTGATTTCTACGATTATTATTTCGCACCGCAGCATAAAATAATTATTAAATTTTCGTTTTCCTATTCTCGCACGCACCGCGACATGATTTCCACGTGTTCTAGTTTAATGAAGTTTTTTTTACATATCAAAATTGATAGGAAGGTTTTCAAATGTGCGATAATTTCAGAAGAGTTGTGGTTTCAAATTATTGGCTCACTGTAAATGAACTGAGTGGTGCTATTCACGGAAAAAAACCTTTTTAGGTGTATATACGATGTCATAAAACCAATAGATGCGATAACGAATGATTTACAACCCTCAGAAGTGGGTAAATTGTTTTCAGTCGTTTTATCGCTTAAATGTGTTTTCTTGTGCTCTTTTTCATCAGGAGAGTAGGGAGTCATACTTTATAAAAAAAAATAATACAAGAATCCGAAAAATGTATTCTATCTGAACTTGTCCTTGGACTAAGACCTCATATTCCAAATTCGGTTATGCTCTCATTGTATACAATAAAACAGTAATAGACCTACTGGTGCAATTTTATTAGATCCTCGTTATCACATTAATTGCTAGTTAAGATTGCAAATAATCAAAAACTTGAAGAAAGGAGCTTAATTTATGAGTATTTATGAAATTGCACTAACTCCAATAAATATTTTCAAGTACATAGTGAGGTACAATGAAGGCGCGAAATAGTATGAATACTTTAATTCTGACTCATCTCTCTAAATCCAGAAAAACAAACAAACGATAAAAGTTTTGATTGAAAGTCATATTATTATTTCTGAAAATATTAGCAACATTTTAAAGAGTTTAAGTTCGAAAACTTGAATCGTATTCCTAAATTATATAGATTTTTATTCAAATAAATGAGGCTGTGACATCTCGAAGTCTTTTAAATTGATTAGCCTCCTTAAATGTTTTTTTTTAATAAGTACAGAGGAATAAATCCAAGAGATAATTAAAACTTTAATTAATTTAAGTTTTATTAATATATATTACATTATATATTCTTGATGACCTCTGTAGTTCGAAAATTCGTGTAAATACTTAAATTAATATAAAATATATAAAAATTGAGCAAGTAACAGTAAATTGTGTCTATTCGAAAAATAATTTAAAAAAAAAATTCAATTTCAGGCATATATGTCCGCAATGACACGTCTTATGTTGTTTTCGAAAAAAAAGAATAGTCCAGTGGTGTCAAATCGCATGATCTAGGTGACCAATTCACATTTCCATTTATTGAAACAAGATTTTCGCCCAAATGTCGTTTCAATAAATCAATTGTTTCGATCGATGTATGGCACATTGCGCCATCCTGTTGAAACCACAAGTCATCAATCAAAGTTTTGAAAACAAAAAGTCGTGTATTATTGCTATACCGCTCATATATTCTATAAGTTTTTATAACTGAGCCCTGATTCCAGAAATAAATTTCCACGATTTTGAATAGATGCTGCAGTGCATATCTTTCTTTATATGATTTGTAAGACCTTACAGAATAAAAACGACATTAACACTATCTGTTGAAAATTCGTCGCGTCTTAAAAAACATCCTTTACATCCACAAAACAAATTTAAAACTACATAGTATACGTATAATATATCTCTATGCTTTGGTAATTTATATTTGTATAATTTTCATAAATATACATAAATATACAACAGTTCAATTCATAAACAACAGTTCAATTTATAAAATGTTATATCTTACGAGCACCAAAAAAAAAACTAATCATGATCTGTCATCTGTTCCTAAAACAATTTATCATCCCTTAAACCTCTGAATGAAATAATGAACCAACAGAAGAAATTAATATGAATATGTAATTTTGAAATTATACCATATAATATTTAAAAAAATCTAACAAATTAGTATTATATTAAGTACATTTAAAGGTTCTCTTATAAAAACTTTCCTTTTAGCACTTGACTATTTTTAGAAGTGATGGATTGAAACTCTAATATATAAATGTGTTGTTTATTTCTTAAATAACGAAAATTAAATGGAGTTCCAATAGTCCTACAAGTATTCTGCTGCGTTTGGAATTTCAAACTTGTTCTTTTTCGCATTTCCTCCCATCTTTTGACTAATGAAAAAAATATATGTATATAAAATAGATTTTCACTTTGTATAAGATATATTTTTTTGAAACACGAATCGTTCATCGGTCAAGAAAAATACTAAACTCATATACTAATAGCATCCTTTTGATTTCAAATGGTTTTACTCGGGACTTCGGGGAAAGTATTATTATTTGTTTAATGGTTAATGCTACTCTAGAATTTTCACAAAATTATTGAAAGTACATTTTTCAGGTAGTAAAGGCTAAACCAAAGAATGCTACTTAAAGTTTTAAAGGCGTTTATCTCAAATTTAAATTTTTAAATTTTTGAACTGGCCGAAAACATAACTCCAAAAGATTTTTAACGTAGTTTTACTGGAGTTTTAAGATTAATTTGAAAAATCGTCTTCGAGTTGATCTTATTATTTGTGGCATTCGTGAAACAGGAGTACAACAGCGGATCATTTTTTTAAAAATATGTAGCTTGTTTGTGGTTGATTTCGAAAATTTTCAGGTTTGCATAGTTCATTTTAAATTTCTCTTTAAGCCATTTTTTGAAATCTGTCTTATTCTTTTAACGTAATATATATTATTATACGAGCCTCTTTTAGTGTATTGTACCACCGACACACTATACTTCATTATGAAATAGGATTTCATTATGAAGAAAAATTGGTTCATAATGAAGTAGCCAAAATGAAGCACGAGCCACTTAATTTGTTCCAAAATGACGTAAATGCTACTATTACTTGTAGCTTTTCTAAGCCATCTATATGCATTTTTTGACATCCAAAATAGGAAAACACAGAATCAACTGTGAGTACCGCACTTTTTTGGATCAAGCTAGTCAGGAAAGATTCTCACACGTCAATTCTAATGCTATGTGTCACCAAGTCATTAAAAGTAATATCATAATGACGTCATAGTTCATAATGAAGCATAGTGCGTCGATGGTATTTTACGGATACGGTTACAATTTTTCCGCCGTGTTGTACGAAACCGTGTTATAGGCGGGTCTACTGTATTTGGACTGTATTTTTACATCGATGTTTCGAATTATTAAAAAGTAAAACTAATTGTTCTTTATATTGTGTGTTTTATTTGATCAGTTCGATTACTTTTGGATACACTCGTCGTATTATCTCTTTTGATTTTCGCATTTTTACATTGTTACATAAAACTCGACTTATTAACCCTGATCTAGTTATAAATAACATTATAACATTTTCTAAAAAAATCCCTTACTTTACATAGTAAAGTTATATTATACTCGTAATATAAATTCGTTAAAAAAAAATTAAAGTATATAAAAATGTACTAAAATCTAGTTTTACTTTTCGTTAAAATACAAATCTCATCAGAATGAGAATTCCAGCGGAAAAATGACATGAACCTTGTAAAAACGCCCAAATGAACCCAATTTTCCTCGAATGTACACATTTTGTGGTCGTAATCAAATCAAAAAATCATAAAAGGCAAACAGAGAAAGCGGCTATAAAAACTTTGGGGGCAATAAATTAGGGCGCTTGTCAATGTTAACCGCACCCTAGCCGAGGAGATATATTTTTGGCGGTGGTTTGCATCGGTACCCAGCGCTGATGCTGTCCCATTGTTTGCCATAAAGCAATTTTTCATTACCGGCGAACTCATCCTGCAGGACTCCAGGAGGCGAGCACACGACCATAAACTGAACCGTCCCACCGCTCTGTCGAGCCTCAATTTTTTTCCCGACTATATCATTCGCATGGGAAGTGTATCGTTGTGATCCATTCATGAAAACAGAGAGTCCTGTAAAACACGTACCACTCCTGGCATCATTGACAGGATCCTATCGGTGCTAGAATGTAATTACTAAAAAAAAAAAAATATATAAAAAAATTTTAAAATAAAAAATAAAAAGGAACAAACGCGGGAAAACCCGGCCGACAACGACGACGACGACGTTTATTTTGCCAACATTCATTGGCTCCTTCTGCATTGTGTCCTTTTTGTAGATCATAAATTTTAAGAGAGAGAAAAGTAAATAACGAAAAAATTAAAATAAATTCACTTTGTAGAGCAAACACTGGACTCGTTCGTGATGATTTCCATTTACTGGGCAAACAGGAATTGTGAAAATTGGGGAAGGGGCCTGGGACTCTCAGCTTGTAGATGCGAAAATGCCCTCGAAAAACTGGAGGAAAATATTTTGATTTACACTGCTGAATCTGAATAATGAAAAGTATAGTTTCGATTTCGCGTACTTCTCGGAACGAAGTTATACCCATTAATTAAAAATATTCTTGTAAGAGAAGATATTAAATATTGTATGTATATACCTTTTTAGCCAGTTTTGTTCACAAATTAAACATAGTCATTTAATACCCTTTTTAGACAAAGTAGGTAAGCTTTTGCATATACAAACATTTTAGTACCTAAAACACAAATTTGTAATTTAAGCTTATAGTCCAGTCAAATAAGCAAAAAAAAATGGGTCAACCTCGGAATGAGAGATAATAAGCTGTATACACCTTCATTTTGACGTTCTAAATGTTGTATCAAAAGTCTCATAAAATCTCGTGTCTGCGTCGTAAGTTATTGAAGGTCAAAGGTCACAAAAATCGGTTTTCTGGGATTATCTCTGTTTCTACAGCTCCAATGATGTTAACACCTATTATAAAAATTGTAGAGCGTAAAATTTCCAACAATATTTGTTCCAATCATTAATTAAGGAAAGTTTTGATATAAATCTTAAAAACTAACTTAGTTCTTATCTTCCTTGGCTTTATCCTTTTATACCCAAGATACACGGACACGGCTGAATGAAGATCCTATGAATGAAAATTCACTCTGATTTTTATTCATTCAATGCAAGACACACGGGCATAGGAGTCGACGATATTTCGTTTTGACAGTTCAAAGTGCAAAGAGCGGAGTGAATTCATGTTTTTGAATAACACAGCCACACAAAAAAATAAAAGTGGTCTGTACTTTACATGCGATATATGGTTTTCGATGTATTTTCGCGCGCTGAGCACGAATCTGGAGTCAGAATTGAGCCATCACATCACAGTTAACTCCTAACCTCAAAAAACAGTTAATAAATAGCAAAAATCCGGATAAATGTACAAGGAAAAATACAGGAATTTGTTTTTTTTATATCCAGATGTGTATTTTTATATAAAAGAACTGTGTGAATCCAAATCCACCGTCAGAGTTGAGGTGACACGTCATGTTTTTTTCCTAACCTCAAAAAACCGGGTCAGAAATATCGATTTCCGAAAGTCAACCGATTTACGCCAAATTCGGTGTGTGAGGGTCACTGATCACGAATCTGAAGTCAGAGTTGCAAAATTCAAGATGGCGGACCCAATATGGCGGACAAGATTTTCGAAAATCAACCGATCTACACCAAATTTGGTATGTGAGGTTTTTCGGGATCGCTGATCATGAATCTGAAGTTTAGTTTGCAGAATTTAAGATGGCGGATCCAATATCGCTGAAGAAATTTTCGAAACCAACCAATCTACGCCAAATTTGGAATGTGGAGGTCTTTGGGGTGGCTGATCATGAATCTGATAGTTATTTATGGTGGCAACGCCTACTAGAAAAAAAGGGTAGAAGGACATATTTCCTCAAATGAACGACCTTAAAGTAGACTTTGTAACCATAAATCAATATCATATTCGTCATCTGCGACCTCTAAAACCCCCACATACCAAATTTGGCATAGATCAGTCGACTGTTGAAAATCTCGTCTGCCATGTTGGATCCGTCATCTTTAATTCCGCTAGTTTGACTTCAGATTCGTGATCAGCGAACCCAAAAACCCCCACATACTAAATTTGGCGCAGGTAGGTTGGTTTCGAAAATTTCGTCCGCCATATTGGATCCGCCATCTTTAATTCCGCAAATTAAACTTCAGATTCGTAATCAGCGATCCCAAAAACCCCTACATACCAAATTTGGCGTAGATTGGTTGATGTTCCAAAATCTCGTCCGCCATATTGGGTCCGCCATTTTGATTTTTGCAACTCTGACTTCAGATTCGTGATCAGTGACCCTTAAAACCCCCACATACCGAATTTGGCGTAAATCGGTTGACTTTTGGAAATCGGTATTTCTGACCCGTTTTTTTGAGGTTAGGAAAAAAACATGACGTACCACCTCAACTCTGACGGTGGATTTGGATTCACGGGGTTCTTTTACATAAAAATATATATCTGGATATGAAAAAAAGAAATGCCTGTATTTTTCCTTGTACATTTATCCGGATTTTTGCTATTTTTTAACTGTTTTATGAGGTTAGGAATTAACTGTGATGTGATGGCTTAATTCTGACTCCAGATTCGTGCTCAGCGCGCGAAAATACATCGAAAACCATATATCGCATGTAAAGTACAGACCACTTTTCTTTTTTTGTGTGGCTGTGTAATTGACACTGAAAATCAGCTGATTTTTCCAGGACTTCCATTTTCATCCGCTCTGAATTAAGTTTTTGGAACTTCATCGAGTAGCCTTCGAATGCAGTTATGAATGAAGATTCAAACTTAATCCACAGTGATACACGGTACAGCTGATGATAATCCCTACTGGATGTTCATTCAGTCGTGCCCGTGTATCAAGGGTATTACACTAATATTTCTATTTATCTATATTTATCTTCTATATTTAATGACAATTTATTGAGGAGTTCTAAACACTCAAAGGTAAAAGTGAAGTTAATTTGATCACGGATCAAAATGATTGATCAAAATTTGATTTGATCAAAATAGTAATTGGGTTTTTTTTTTTTTTTGGTAAAGTAAAAACTAAAGTAAAACTCAGTCATATAAAAGTCTATAATTCCATCCTGTAAACTGTAGATTATTGGCTTGTAAATTGTAAGAATTGATGTATGTATATTTTTTAGACTTTTATGATTTTTACCAATATCTTTCGAGCAAAAACTAGTATATAAAAATATTACAATTATCAACTAACAACAAATTAATAACAATCGTTATAGAATTTCTGATTTTCAGGCAAACATTTATGAATACCCAAATACTGATAAAACTGGTCATCAAATTCGATATTCCTTTCTGTTTCCGAACGAGTACCAGATGATTTCTATAGGATTTTTCCGAATATTACGAATTCGTACCTGAAAATTCTCAATCAGCTCAATCAGTTTTCGAGAAAAATAGAGTGGAAAGTTCAAAAATCGTATTTACCATTTTTGAAAAATCATCAAAAAATAACATATGGTCGTTGCAGCTTATAACATGGCTCAAATCAAATCAAAACCTAAATCTTATTCTATTAAATATCAAATACCACTAATTTCTATAGCTTGAATTTCAAGGCATATTTCGAACATTTTTAAGAGCGTATTTTGACATAATAGCTCAAGGTTTCAACTTTGATTTTAGATTCTATCATGCTTTTTTCAAATATGGTCAAAATACAGTTTTTTGACTTTTCCACTCAACTATTCCTTGAAAACTGGAGCTGATTGAGAATTGCCATTTGTTCCAAAAAAAATTTTGGTGTTGACCTCCAAAAATTTTGATTATTCAAGCAATCGGTACTTCACGGGCTAGAAATTTGAAAATACCCATTGACGTGTGATATAAGACACGTTACGAATTACAAAAGATAATGAAAAATATATTTTTGCTGATTACTAAATATTTAAATAATTGGAAATTTATAAATTACACTGGTCGACAAAATTTAATATTTAATTTTTCCAACAACAAGTCATATATCATTTATATAGGATTTTTTTCCGTAGATTACGAATATGTAAACAAAAATATTCTATTACATCAACTTTTTGAAAAAAATAGGGTTGAAAAATACAAAATATCGTATTTCGGCCATTGTTAAAAATTCATTACAAAATAACGGAACGTGGAAATAGCTCGTAACATGACTCAAAAGAGAGCGTGAATCCTTATCGATATATATAAAATAGCACTAATCTATAGCACTTATAAAGCGTCTTCGGGAATAAGATTTTCATGAGCGTGCGCAAGCAGTGATCTTCATTCATTTATCTATTGTATGAAGTAAGCGACTTATGGAAAAAAGTGAATTCCACAGAATATTTCGGAAAATATTAAAGCCTCTCGTTTTTTATTATAAGAAGTAAAGGTTCATGCTTTTATTTGAGTTACTTTACAAGCTCCTACAAGAATTCGTTATTTTTTAATTAATTTGCAAAAATGGCCAAAATACGGTCTTTTGTACTTTTCAAACCTATTTTTTTCCAAAAACGTGACGTGATAGGACATTTTCGTTTGCGAATTTGTAATCTACTAAAAATTCATAAAAAAATTATATAACACTTATTCTACAGCAAAATTGGTGTCGACCAGTGTTATTATATTGATTATTTGGATAATCATAAAACATAGAAAACAAAATGTAATTTTTAAGAAAAACACTTTATGTACGATTTGAAAGATTAAAATGTCCAATATTTCAGAATCTCTTTTCAAAATTTCTTTTAGACCATTTTTTATATACACATATCATTACTAAATTATAATTAAAATCTTCCAAAGTACATGTTTAAAAGCGACTTGGGGCCTACATTGTTTTGTGTGCCACTCTATTAAAGAAAGTACAGGGTAGTCTTGATTTAATCGTAATTTTGACTGATTTTAAAAATGTTTAGATAAAAGTGTGTATTTTTAAATACAATTAATTAAATAAAATATAATTTATTTTGAACAAATAATGAATAAACATCATATAAAGTTTTTGATGTGTGGCTATGGAAATGGCAATGTGTAATGCGTTTATAGAAAAGTTTTGTATACCACAATTTTGTGATATGCACTCTGTAGAAATGTTCCAATTATCCGCTTAAATTTTTGTCTTTCTCTCACTTACGACTTCTTTTTTACTAAAAAGGATCGCCCATCTAGTCTCAGCAGATCCCTTTATTTCCGCACCATAGATTCAATAGAAGTTGATTTCTAAAGAAAAGCTTGAAAAAATAAATATTAAATTAAAGAATCCTTACAGTTTTACTCGGAGAACGTTTTAAAGCCTCTAGTCTTCTGGGAGCGAATTTTATGGACCGATGAATCTATGATACGACTTAAAGACAGCCATGACAATATTAATGTCTGAAGGAACAGAGGTGATACTTTTTCTTATAGATGTATTTTACCAAGAAAAGCGTTGTGATTTAGGAATGCCTATGGTTTTGGAAAGATTGTCATTTTAGAGGGCTTCAACCTAAGATGATACCAGAAGATAAAAACTAATTGGGACTTGTGCTTCAGTAGGACAATGCGCCAATACATACGGCAAAAAATGTTAAAGATTACTTAGCCCAGATCTTTCACCCATGGGAAATGTCTGGGCTTGGCTAAAATTAAAGATCTCAGAAAAGATCTGTTGAAGAAACCTGGTATACGTATAAAGTTCCAGTATAAGAATGTTTTTTAATTTATTTAACTTGCTTTGTTCTGTATGACTGCTGCAAAATCTTGCAATAAAAATTTCTACTAGTTCTACATTTTTTTAAAAGGCAATTTTAATACTATGACAATTTCATAAAGTTTACTGTTTTATTTCAAATTAATCTTTTAAACTTACTTTTAGAACTAAGGAGGATTTTTTAAGTGTTGAGACAAAACCTTTCTCTTTTTAGATTTATATAGATAGATATTAGAGTATACAAACAGGATATGATTAGATGGAACAATAGTTTTAAATGAAAGGGTTTACTCAATTTTAATCCAACGTCCACAGTGAAACCACTCTAGAAGTAATTACTTCAACTAAAATAATCATGTAAGTAGAAGTTCCGAAAAAGCGTGTAATTCTATCACTTAAAAAAAAAAAATACCTTCAGTTCCTCCGACATTCAGAGCTTAAGAACCATTCCCTGAGAGCTTTGATAAATTTTAAATTACGTTGAGCACTTCATTCATTTCCGTGCCTTATTAACATAATTTAATTTGTGCCCTCTCACGTATTCGAGCAGACAGAAACAAAGTAAGAATCAGGACGAAATGCACTTCCCCGAACGATATCCTGCTGGCGGAGTGTCTCCTCTTCGCCACCATTTTCCCATCATCCCTAATGCTCCCACTCAATTTTATGCGTGGAGTACGCCAGGGATTAGGAACCTTTTAAAAAGATTATTTTTCAGTCCCCCCAAAAAATGTATATTTTCCTCTTTTAATTTTTCTCTTATATAGTAAATACTTGCTTAGTTGTTTACCGCGCGCGTCTTCTCCTAAAATTGATTGTTTTTCCAAATTCCTGTCTCATAATTGAACAGGTTTAGGGATCGTGAATATTTTTAATTAAAAAACAAAAAGGAAATTCTCTGAAAATCGTATATCGCACGGGAAATGAGCTATCACACGTTATATTTGAATAGTTAATACCTTCAACCTTCTCCCGCCCACCGAAAGCGATTTTGATGTTCCGTGTAATTTTGCAATAATTTTCCGCATTTCGAATGCACACTGTGCACTTTTTTGTATATTCTATATCGACCGGTGGCAATTTAGATAGGCCACGTGCGCATCGAGCATTTGATCACACCCTGGCCGGCACGTGTCGCTGTTCATCCTCGCAGTGCAAATATTTTCATTTTGTCAGATTCCCAATGGAACAGGGTGGCTCTGCAACAGTACCCGAATGATTTCCGGGATGTGGATTGCAACTTCTAGAGACGGTCGGGAGGAGGACAACCCCACGGTATTGTGCATTTGTTTAGTCACGTGCAATTCGCGCTAAATACCAACGACAGCCCCGTGGGTCGCCGCCCGCCCGCCACCCTGATCGGGGACGCTGGCTAACCAGCACCCACAATCAGTTCATTTTTAAATTCGGAAACTGAGGTTTTCTGAGGTCGGGTGGGTGCTCCGCCACTGCTAATATAGGGCTTCCGGTCGGTCGGTGTTGCTTTTTCAATTAGTCCCCGGCCGATATCCGCGCTTATCGCATCCGGTGTTTACCTTTTGACGCGTGATTAGGTCACCTTTCCTCCTTGAGAGGTTCCGACAAGGCCCCTGCGCTGCGCCGCGCCGGCTCGCATAGTTCGAGCGGATTTGTTGACACCGAACGGATTATCCCATTATGCTCAGAAGTGGGGTGCGAATTAAAGTGGGCTTAAGGGATTCGAAGAGGTTTTACTTTTGTTGGTTAAATTAAAGCTAATTTAGGATACCGTCGATGTGCTATTAAGCGGTATTTTTAGAACGACACAGGATTAAGTAACGTCGCCTACACTTGTTTAAAGAATCTCTCTTTTTATTGGTTTCTCCACAATCAAATTCCTTAAATTGAAAAAAATTATATAGTAGGTATGTGCTGACAACATTTTTAAAAATACAATAAATTAAAAATACTCTGTAATTTGCATTTATAATTTAATCTTTATTACAAACTGAGCCGGACTAACCATAGGCTATTCGGGCGGGAACTCTGTGGTTTCCACAAATCCCGGATACAAAAATGTTATAGCAATAAAAAAAATTTGAATTTTAATTTATGATTATGAAAGTAATGAAATATATTAAGCTGAAGGACATTTTCATCCTGTGTCAAATTGACTACTTTTGCGGCTTTTTCTTATGTGTGAAGTGGCATGAAATGGAACTCTGCATCGGTACCAAAATTATGCTTATGATCGAACAGGTTCGAGAAATTAAATCTAGTCTTTTATTTCACCCGTTAAGGCCCAAAGAGACGCATTTTCATACGCTTTCCAGTTGCTCTAAATTCTACTCAAGATTGATGTAAAATTTCATGAACTTTCAGAATATGATAATGATTTTTAATTAAAATTGGAGCTACAGAGGTAATGTTCGCTTTTTTTTAACAAAAATCGTGTTTATTCAAAAAAAAATTTTAGAAAGTCATTATTTATGGCTCGAAACCAATGAAAAATTTGGCGGAAAAGCAATAATATCGCGTCCATGTTCCTGTTCCTTAATTTACAGATGCGTACGCTTTGAAATTCAAAATGGCGGTATCCAAAATGGCGTTTGAAAGTCGAAAATTCAATGACATATAATATGTATTATGACTATTAAAAAAGAAGTTCTTAATGGATTTATTTAGAAACTTATACAGGGAGATTTTTGAGTTCGCTGATTGCGGCTCTGAGGTCAAATTTAATAAATTCAAAATGGCGGGCTCAAGATGGCGGACAAAGACCTTAGAATTTTATAAATCTGAGCATAAAATAGCTCTAGGGGGTTTTTGGGGGTTGCTCATTGCGAATCTGAGGTCAGATTTGAAAAGATAAAAATGGCGGATCCAAGATGGCGGACGAAAAATTTAAAATCACATGGATCTGAGCAAAAATTTGCACTGAGGGGTTTTTGTGGTCGCTGATTATGAATCTGAGATTGAATGTGCAATTGATGACGTATCCATATCTTTTTCCCAAATTATGTTACCTATCCGCTCGTCCTGAAATGCCCCTATATATAACTATAATTGTTTTATAAATAAAGCCGTGTAAAAACGACACCGTGTATATGAAGTAGCGTGCAGATCAAGAGATAGATGTATAGTATAAAGATCAGGATTCAGAGTCTTCTGAATCGTGTTACGAAATCTTTTCAAATTCGTTTATTTATTAATTAATTTTCAAAAATGGACAAAATACGATGTTTTGTAGTTTTCGACCCTATTTTGTTAAAAACCGTGATAAGAAATTTTTATTTGCGAATACGTAGCCTTCGGAAAAATCCGATAAATATGATATATTGCTTATTCTGTTACAAATAAAATATTAAATTTTATCGATCAGTAATACTAAAAGATCTTTTCATTGTCTCCACACTTATTACCATAAACCGAATCTTTTACGTCGTTTTCGAAATTAATGGATTTCTTATTGCATTACAAAACTATTTCTTTTGAAAATTTGAGTTCTGGCCTAAGTTGTTTAAAATCTGGACAAAATTCAAATGCTTTCAAGCAGATTGAATTGATTTCCAGAAGCTGTGGCAGGAACACATTGTTTTAAACGAGCACTATCCTAAAAAATATTATTTCTGCTTAGTTGAGGAGGATAACATGAGTGTCCGTTCTTTAAAAGTAATATTATAAAACATTGACTAGTATAGATTAAATTTTACTTTAAAGTAGTCTAGATCATACATACATACATACATAATCGATTTGCATTTATGTTCTGTAGATTTGGTACAGTAATGGTAATATAAATTTCTAGCAATGTCTAATAATGGACCTTTGTGTTACCTCTACCCATTTTCCCCATTAATAATTTTATTTCATATTCGATTAATTGCTTATATTAACATTTCAAGCCCATATAGATTCATTATCGAGCCCAAAATCAGATATAAACCGAAGTATTTTTTTTTATCGGGACTCTAAAACTTTTCTTAAAGGATAAATGAATTGTTCCCCAAAAATCCAGAAAAATTCCAATCTTTTAGTTTCAGGTTCATAAGCAATTTCAGAACGGAGAAAGATAAAGGTCTGGTACATACTCCATTGTAAGCTTGACCTGTGATCTGCTTAGTTTTGAATAAAACATTCAGTTTTTTGGGAGAATATTTTATAAAGAGTCATCTGGAATATTTTAAATCTCGATACCTTGAAACGAATCACAGGTCAACAAGAATTTTGCAACCAAAAGGATTTTTTCCGAAGATTATGAATTCATAAACGAAAATAGCCCGCTACATCACGGTTTTAAGAAAAATAGGGTTAAAAAGTACAAAAGACCTATTTTAAACCTCTATCTATTATAAAGTACATATACACCCCTATTCTTCATTCCGACGGAATTGAAATCCGTTCGGAATGTAGGAAATTTGAAAGCAGGCTGGAACATTTTAAAAGTTTAGCAATTGTCGAGTTTTCTGACAGTGTCAGCCTGCTTTTGAATATCCTACATTCCGAACGGATTTCAATTCCGTCGGAATGAATGAATAGGGGTGATAAGTACATATTAAAGTACGAGAAACTTTAACACTTTCCAAAATATTTCTTGAAATTCACTTTTTTCCACAAAGTTGTTATTTCATACAATAGATAGGGATATTTTCGTTAACAAATTCACAATTTATGGGAAAAAAATCCTCTAGAAATTATATCTCACTTGTTCCATTGGAGAAAAAAATATAAAATTTATTGCCAAGTAAATTTTTTATTATTCGTGATGTTTCCCGCCACTTTGCAAAAGGTGTAAGCTCGATTCATAATCATAAACACTCTGTAGATAAAGGGAAGATGTAATCAAAAAATAACATCTTCAATTTTGGGGAAGAAATCAGAGAACATAAGTGAAAAGAACCCAAAACAGGTCTGCTCCTAGAGGGATGAAAGGAAGGTTGACGCACGTCTGCCAAAAGACGTCACTGTCGGATTCAATTTTTGAGTTTATTTATCATATCCACATCCCCGTGCCAGCAGGGCACAACACAACCCTTCTTTCTTCACGTCTTAACCGTGGCGCAGCCCTTCGTTCTCTCCTTCCCAGGAAAGTGTTCCAGGACCAAAGAAGACCTCTGGTGGCTCCACTCCTTTTGATATTCAGCAGCAATTTATTTTTATTGATTTTGATTGCTTCCTTGGCATACGTAAAGATGCGAGGAAGAAGGCAATCAGAAGGAAAGGACTCGCTCGTTGCACCAAAGGAGCTTCTTTTGACGAAGCGGACACCGTCGACGTCTTCGTCGTCGTCCTCGTCTTCGTCGTGGTCCTTGTCGAGAAACTCTGGAAGCTGGTGCTCCGCCGACCGACGGTGTATCAATTTTTCACATCGATACACAGAATTTATCTTGCCGGGACCATCTGGCACGGGGCGTTCCATGCATATATATAAGATCTGAAATAGTGTCAATTTATGCTAAAATGCCACCGACATTATCTGTCCCTCGTGTCGGTCCACGGCCAGTTGTAATTGTTGGTCGCGTCGAGTTGTTTTGTTATAGGGCTCCTCCAATACAATACAATACAATACAACAAAGGTACACCCTCAGTCGCGGTATCTTCCTCTTCTAAGTATGGGACATGAGCTCGAGGGATGCTCTAGTCTAGTGCTCGTTTTTTTTTTCATTTTCGGGTCTACTAGTCGGAAGGATGTTTGGATGGTTGCTACCAGCCATGTCATTTCACCCCTCGGGGTGTATTCATTGGAGTTTTTCGGTTTCGACAAAAACACTACTAATCCCCTCAGGCAATAAATGCCCTCTCGGCCCTTTGTGTCTTTTCCTAATGCCCGAAACGCAAATATGCTTCAGATTTATGCCTATCGAGAAAATGATTACTATTTGATTTCCGAACAGTTGGGACATTAGCGATTTGTGGGGTATCTCATGACGATGGGGAGGTGATTAATGTGCATCCTGATGGAAAAGTGGTGGTTTTCGCGGAGGTTATTAGGGCCATTTTATGTTATAATGGGGACGGTCTTGTTTCAGACGATCTATTTAATACAATAAAGGTTGGAATTACAATTAGGGTAACAAATTTAAAATTGTAAAATGCAATTATTGCCATATGAAGCTTTTCAGAGTTTAACTAAACATGGGTATCTCGTATTCTAATTGTACAGAGAGCATTGGTACTTTGGTATTTAATGATAGAACCTCGTTTATAGGATACAAAAAATTTAGTTTTTAGAAATAATCAAAATATATCTTTTAAACTTCAAACAGACATTCAACGTACTTTTCGAGTTACACCCTGGTGATGGTGATTTAGAAATATCGATGTGTCTATACTTAAATATACCTCAGAAATAATATCGATATGGTCTATTTATCGGGAAACAAATATCGATTTAAAGAACCAGTATTTCAACATTGCAAAACACAGCGAACAAGACAATTTTATACAACATACATTAATTAAAACATTTAGAATTTGTATTACACAAAAAAAATTAATAAAAATTTCTTATTAAAACAATTACAAGGAGGGTTAAGAGGGTTATAACACGGTAGATAGGTTCCTAAAAAACGCCGCATTGTGTGAAACCGTGTTGTATAAAATTAGGAGCCAGTATAAAATACTTTTCTTTACAATTCGAAAGTATTTATTAGAAAATATAAACGTATGTAAAACGAAAAATCCCTTTTCTCATTTAATTCAAACATAATTTAATGCATTTGTTTTTTTTTCACCTATCTGGCTCAGGATCTGGATCAGACAACTTTTTTTATAAAATTGGTATTTTAAATAAAGAAATTGCAGAGAATTGAAACCTCTTCGTTTTTTCTGTATCTTACCACACCAATTTTTTGAATTTATAGAAATTTATACAAATAAGAAGTTAATCAACTTAAATTTGTTGGGAATTATTTAATTATTTCAAGAGGCAGGTTTTCCATGAGAAACTATTGGGTTGGCACGAAAGTAATGAGACACTCTAGAAAACTCTACTCATGTTGTTTTTCTAATCAATTGTTTTCGACCATATTCTAGTATGTTATAGAACATTCTAGGTGCTTCAGTCCTAGGGGTATAAGTATAAAAGCGCACGCACGATTAATTCAGTCAGTTTGAAGAAAAATGGATGGGCGACAAGTTCGAACTCTATACCTTTACAAGTATTTGTTAGGCCATAGTGCGCGAGCTGCGGCAGACAACATCAACACTGCATTTGGCTCAGATACTACAAGTTACGCCACAGTGTCTCGTTGGTTCAAACGCTTCAGTACAGGAGACCGAAGCCTCGAAAGTCAGCCTCGCTCGGGACGACCACCAGCTTTCGACAATGATGATTTGCGCCGTGAACTGCAACAGAAGCCGGATGCAAGCACTCGTGAATTAGCGACAAAACTCTACTGCAGCCATCACGCTATAGAACATCACCTGCACGAGCTCGGATATAGGAGAGTTTTATCCCGATGGACAGCTCATGCCCTCACAGACGCCATTCGTGCTGCTCGGGTCGCCAATCGCTACTACTTCGACCGCGCCCGAAGGAGTTTTTGGAGGATTTGGTCACAGGGGACGAGTCGTGGGTTCTCTACGAAAACAATACGCGCCGTGCCTTCTGGCTGCCACGAAAGGAAGACCCACCAACTCAACCAAAGCAATATCAAAACCGCGGCGAAAAAGTTCTATTGTGCTGCTTTTGGGATTCTCAGGGCATGCTGTTTTATGAATTATTACATAATGAAACAGTTAACGCATAACACATATGCGGTGCAGCTCGATAAACTAGCCAAAGAAAAAAGACGATGAAGAGCCAATGTCATTTTACTTCATGACAACGCTCGCCCGCACACTGCATCCACCACCCGCCAACAACTGCAGGGCTTAGGCTGGGAGACGGTAGCTCATCCACCATATTCCCCAGACATTGCCCCTTCAGACTATCATTTATTTAAAGCCATGAAAAATGATTTGCGTGATAAACGCTTTAACAGTTTTAATGAAGTTGAAACCTACGTAGCCACCTTCTTCAACTCACAGCCCGCTGAGTTCTGGGCAACAGGTATCCAGCCCTTGCCTATACTTTGGCAAGAAGTCATAGATGCTCACGGCGAGTATTTGATTGACTAAATGTATAGTAAAATAAAAATGTTAGAATTTAAAATATAAAAACAAACTGTCTCATTTCTTTCGTGCCAACCCGATATATAACTAATTATTTTGTAAGACATTTCCAAAAATAAGAAATACATTTTTTTTTAATTTTTCTTAAAAACGCGTAATCTACCGAAAAAAGCTTACAGAGTTAGCCTTCTATTATTTACTAGGACCAACATTTTTGCAGATCAGATCAGATATTTTTGGTATTCAAATTTAATATTGATTATTAATAACGACACGCTATCAAAAGCGTTAAATAGAGAATATTCGTCCCATATTTCTGCTTAATCCAATGCACCGATTTTTATCACAGTGCAGTGGTAAATATGCATTTTGAGGAAAGATAAGAAATTATAAAAATAGTGTACATACTACGAAAATCGCGAAAATTTTAAATAAAATATGGTCGCAAAGATTCTCACACAAAAGAATAATACTTAAAAATTACAATCATTACATGGACATTTTTAATATAAATTTTACTTATTCTTAAATAATAATAAAAATGATTGTAATAAATTTATATAATATATAAAAAAAGATATTCTAATGAAATAAATAACAATAAATGTAAAGTAATGCTTCAAATATATTTTGGGGATTTAAAGGTTCAAGTAAGAATTAAGAAGTTACGAATAAGCTCTATTTTGGTCCTTTAAAACTTTTTCAAAGGATGTAAAGGTTCAAAACTAGAGTTTAATTTTAAGCGGCAGACCGAATACAAGAGAAATCGTTTCCAGGAAGCTTTAAAGTTTTTCTCAAATATCCTACAATCGCAAATTTTGAAAAAATGTTATTGTAATAATTTGATTCCATCCCAAACGTTCAGAAGATATGTCAGGATATCTGAACCGAAATGAAATTCCTCGAAATCCTGGGCGAAGGACGAAACGAAAGGAAAAACCCTTAATTCACTGAAAACCAGCTATTCAGTCAGGATTGGGGATAATTGATAACGGTCTTGGCCTGGAAACCTGTCTGGTGCAAGTGCACACTCCAGGAAAGGTGCAATTTCGGATGTCGAATCGAAAGTGAATCCTGAAACCAGATAACATCAATCGCAAGCAATTCAATGAGAATGAAAACCGAATGCGACGCTCCTTCCGATCTGTGGAGCAGTCCTTTTCGGGTGAAAGTAGCTTGACCTTGGCAATGGGTCCCCGGACTTTTGTTTAAGCCCGAAATTTAAGCATAGGGTGGCTATTCAGATTCTAGTCTCATCAGCGAAACGACATAATTCGGATAAGCGACACACGTGTCTTTGAAATATGGGTCGCAAAATAAATTGCCCTCGCGCTTTTATGGCACAACAGCTCCGGATACATCCCGCCCTGTGAGAACACGAAAGGGGTGGGGAGGTCTATTTTCCACAAGAATAACCTCCTGACACCCTGTGTCAAAGTTGTGTGTTGATATTTTACATTTATGACGTTCGAAACGATAAAAATATCGCTCCAGAACACCCTTCCCGCCCTATCCTCATGTCGAGGCCACCGACAGATTCTATTATAGCTGCTGTCAGGGAAAGTTCAACTAAACGAGGCGCCCGAAGGATACCCTGCATGCATGTGTACGTGTTTGTACGTGTGTACGCTCGTTGGGGTCCTTTTCTGCCCGGCGGTGGCGGCGGCGGATTCAACACCTTCTTCATCCGTGTCGAAAGCAAGCCGTGTGCCGTGCGATAGGTCGCTGTGGAGTTTTCCTCAGCTTCCCAGGAGCTCCCTGGATGTGGGAACGGGAGGGGAGGAGGAAAAAAAAGGGTGGGGGTGGCTCTGGCTGGGCGTGCGGGCGGGCGGAAGATGCCTAATGTTGCGATAAATTGGCTCAGTGCTAAGAACTGCGTAAATTATTTGCTCGATATCTAGACAGACAGGGAATATGTGCCAGAAGAATTTTTGACGTTTCTATTAAGGGTTAATTTTGGGAAAGGAAAAAACGGGAGTAGAATGGATTGGTAAGGACATGGGGGAACTACCTGATTTCTGAGTTTTAATTAAAACTAATCCCCCAATTTTATTCTTTGCGGTAGGATATACCTACTCTTACTACAAAAAAAAAATCATCTCCGAAGAAAGTAAAGTAATCGCATAAATGTGCCCAACGAGGCATAAGAGGTATAAATTACAGAGTTGGCAGTTTTTAAAAACCTTTTAACTTTTAATTAGATCCACGACGTGAGGTGCAAGAATTCGATTCAAGTTGATAAAGTTAAAATTGGCCCATTTTTACAGGGTGCCCAATAGGAATGTGCGAAAACTAATTAGTCACTATTTTTTAACAAATGGAGAGATCTTCTGTCGCCGGAGAGAAGTAAATACAAGATGTTAGAGATCAAATCCTTTCTCATGCGAAAAAGAGGAGCCGCGTTAAATCTTTTTTTTTTATTCAAGACGGAGCAGCACCTCATCGCACACAAGAAGTATCATCAATAAATTTTATGGCGATCGAGTTATTGGCCTAGGGTACCCACGCTTTGCTAGGGGAAAAGGAATAGAATAGCCACCTTACTCGTCAGATCTCACTTAATGTGATTTCTTTTTATGGGGCTACATTAAAGATCTCTGCTATGAAAATAACCAAAAAACAGTTGAGGATTTTATTAAAGACATTGGGAAGACCGTCAATGGCATTTGAAATGAAACGTTAGAACATGTTTTTATTAGTTTTAGAAAGCATACGGATATTTGTGGCAAATTAGATGGTTAAAATATCGAAAATATATATCATTAGTAACTAACGTTCTTCACTAATTTTTTAAATTAATTGTTTTGTATTAAATCAATCAATTATTAAGTACTAGACCAAGGCGTATAAAGATTTCCCATATAAAATACACGTAAACTTTGATTATTTTTCTTCAAAACTCTACAGCTCAGAGACATTTTATGGTATAATCTTGGTCAATGGTAGGATTTCTTCAGAATTGAATACTCTACAAAAGTGTCCATTGCGGTGTAACCCTAACTCCCACCAGCGAGGTAGTACGGGTCACTAACCCCAATTTTTCCACGAAATTCTCGCTTTTTGCCCCTATCTCGTAAACAACAAGAGGTACAGAAAAAGTGAATATGACAAACTTATAGCAAATTCAATTTCCTACAAAAAAGTTCTGAACACCAAATCGCTAACATCGATATTTCTTGAGATATTGGGCTTTGAATTTGAGGTAGTGTGGAAGTTTCATGGGTTATTGAGCTAAATTGTGAAAACACTACCTCAACTTCCAGCTCCAAAAAAAAAATAGTCACGAAAAAAAAGCACCCTAATAAACATGTATCTTTGCTGTTCTCAAATAAAAATTTTAAATATTCAGTTTGCTGTTTACTGCACTTTGCCCATTGCTGGAAAAAAATTAAAAACTTCAATTATGAATGAAATAGCTACAATCAAGCAATTCTTAAAAATATTCCAATTATTATGAAGTTATTTATGTGATAGAAAGCAATTTGTTAGAATTGGTGATGTTAATAGTCAACCTAGACGTATTACTACTGGGGTTCCACAGGCGACTGTCCTTGGACCACTTCTATTTTTAATATATGTAAATGATATAATATTTTTGAAAATTGTACCTTTATAACAGCTTATGCAGATGATACAGTTGTTCTTAACATTGTTCGAAAATGGTCTCTTTCTGAAAATAAATTAATGACTTATCGTCACTTAATGTGATTTTTAATTACCACTATACAATAATTCCATTTCAAAGAAGAACCGTATCTACACTGCAATTTTAACTTCTTTAATTAACGAAATAACAGTTTTAAAGTCGTCCAATAAAACTAGAACTAGAGAAAAAAACATCCTCTAACATTAGAAAAATGCAATTGTAAAAATAAATACAACATGCAAATTTGTATTTTCGACATAAGTAGTGTCCTCAGAACTCTAAAAAGAAGCTATAAATTTAGTATTTGACTTTTATTTTTATAATTATATTTCTGTTTAATTTTTTGTTGTATACTTTATATCGTTACTTTCAACTTCCTGTGCAGTGGGTACACCCAATAATTAATAATTTTGAATTTGCTCATTGCTTGTTTAACAAATAACGCTGTATTTATTGAGAAGATATAGAAATATGCTTTTTCTCACCGTCTGCACTTTACGAGGAAAAATTGGAAAGCATTGGTATTACATCGAAAACAAAAACATGTTGGTGTTGAGTTCTCAGGTATTTATTGAAAATTTTATAAACAAAATGAGTTAACTACAATTTTCGACAATTAAAATGGCTTAGGGCTATAGTACAATCTATAAACAGTGCAAAAATGACATAGAACTGAGTAAGATTTACCTGAAAAATGGAAGAAAAAATTTATATATAATACGGCAAATACGAAATTTAGTTGTTCACTCACTGTCCTTCGCAGCGAAACGCGGATCAGTTACCAAAAAAATAAAATAATGGAATTCCAAAATCTGGAGATATAGCTGCTGAAAAGCAAACTTCGATAATAATTGTGTCTCCAAACCACGAAGGCCAACAAGAATGGCGAGAGAAGATAGATAGAAAGAGAGAGGAAAAGACTTGTTCCTTGTAATATTGTGTACTTCCATATAACCGTTTTTCAAAAATATAATCTTAAACCTAGACAGTGTTAATGACGCCATAATTTACTTTTAAAAAAGGATTATTAGACCAGCTACAGGGGCACAATGCTCAAGAACTACGCGATAATTTGTTGCATTTTTACACACCACCGATTTGACTGTCTCCTTACAAAAGGAATATTGATTGCGCCTGCTTCTGTGTTATCTACTAGTTACAATAGTCTTCTATGGGGGATATAGTAAGCACACTGTGTTGCTCTCTTCTATATATATGTATAATAATCGCACAGTGACACGCTTTCTTTCATTCAAAACTCGCAAAATAAAAACAACACAAAAATAGAGGGTTCCACAATGTTCGTGTGTGTATGGATAAATTTAAAAAAAAAGCGACGAGGTTCACTCTGAAGCGTCCCCTTCGTCAAGGAAACTAAATTTGTTGGAAGTGGATAGGACCTGAAACAATGGGAATGCATGAGATGATCAAATCGAGCACTCGTCTTGGGGCTCATTTACCGGTTCAACTTCCTGTTGTGGGTTGTATTTAGGCATTGGCTTCTCTGGACGAACGTCCCGACGTTTCTCCTCTGCCCCTGGTTTACTATCGTCACGGGGTGGATACGGCTTACTATCCTTGTTGAATCCTCGGTCTCGGTCTCTGTTGTAGTCACGATCAGATCTGAAAAATTTATGCGAGTTTTTAATATAAAATAATTGAAGAATATCATATCCGTTATACATGGAACATTTTCAGTCTCGGCTAATAGGAAATTTAAGCAAGTCAGAAGACTTATTCATATAAATAATGTACATTAAATTCTATAAAATTTAAACATCTCAAGAATCTAATAGTAAAACCAGGTTCGTTCGACTACCGTCATTTCTCCTAACTTTAGACTAGGAGCCCAAGAATGGACTATATATTTTTCTTTTACGATCTCCTGAGTTTTTTAAAAATATTATCAATGTTATTATCGCTTTTAGTTTTCATGATATTTCAAAACTGTTCAGAAAAAAAAAATCCATGAGAAAAGGTATTTGGGGCAAAATTTAGATAACAAAATAAAATAAAACAATTGGAGATCCCTCCTATTAAATAAATATGTATATAAATAAAAACAAAACTTATAACGCAACAACATTTTAGACAGTTCTAATCTTCGATATAATTTCAAGAGATCGCACTGCAGCCAAATCACAATCAAGGGGTATCTATTTAGCAGTTGATGTCAAAGTACATACGAGTATGACATTTCACCCTTTATTAAGAATTCAAAATTTGAATCAATGATCGATTTGCAAGAAGATAAAAATTAGATTTTTGATTTTTATTTCAAAAAATTATCTTAATACGAAAACAAACACTAGAACTTTTTATCAGCTAGCGAGGGCCTCGAATAATAACGTCCCATGTATGATAGCACTTAAAGTAAACATACCTTTCATTTCGGTCTCTGTTATCTCTTATCCGATTGTCCCTATCAAATCCCCTGTTGAAATCCCTACGGTCCCTGCCATCCCTGTCATCTCTGCCGTCTCGTCGAGCATCCCCCCTTCTTTCCGCCATACGGTCACCACGATCGCCCATCCGATCACGATCACGATCCCCCATCCGATCACGATCACCCATCCGATCACGATCACCCATCCGATCACGACCACCCATCCGGTCACGGTCACCCATGCGATCTCCCATCCGATCTATTGAAAAAGTAGAATAATTAATAAAAATGTTTGTTATTGTTGTATTAGTATAGTCATAATATGGTTACATGAAACCTGGGACACTATATAACAAGCCGTGAAGTAGACATGCACAGTATGTACCACATTTATAGGGTGATGTAGTCCGATAATTGCTGTGAAATAATATACCTTTTTTATTTTGCCAAATTCAATATAAGGACAAGAACAAAATATCAAACATTTTTAAGTACAAAAATCAGTTTTAACCCCTAGAACAACTTACCACAGAAAATCGTGCTCTCAACTCGACCTGCTGCTGCTGTTTTGTTTGAAGAGTTGTTTTGAAGAGCAAAAACCTCTAAAATTTTGTTAGTATAATTTTTCAGATCGTAAGAAAAGATTTCTCCCTTAGTTATAATAACTAGGACATTCGCGGCGATTGTCGAACCGCATCATTACATGCGCAATTTATACTTCACGGCTTGTGGTTTACATGTATTCTCGGAGTTTTTGGCTACATCGAATAATAAAGCTTTTGTAGGGGAATGTAGCATTAATTTTGTGTAATTTTACAACTTTTTAATGATTTGGTAGTTAAATACAACAAAATAAACTGAACGAAAAAATAATAAACTTTTAAAAAATCCATTACTAAACTTAGGGCCCTATTATGAAAGTCGATTTCGCTCGACACTTATTTTCTTAGCTTCTCAGCTTTGATATGTCCTTCGTTAGTCGACTCGAGCGAATTCAACTTCCATAATAGGACTGTTAATAATGTTAAAATTTATCAAGCTTAATTTTGTTAGTAACAACGACTTATTGCATTATAAAGAAAATAAAGCATTTAATCTATATACATATATAATAAAATTATAAATAGGGTTATATCTGCACCAGCATCACGCAAAAGCTACTGGACAGATTTTAATGAAACTTTGGCGTTTTACACCTTAGAGGATTGATCGTGATCTCCAATTAGAATTACCACGATATTCCTCATATTAGTTAAGATATTAAAGATATTCATTTATCTATATCTACATACATAATAAAACTGTAACCGAGTCGTGCCTGTGCAACCATAACGCAAAATGTACTGGACGGTTTTTATGAGAACTTCTCATAGTTATTGCTTATGTCCTGGTCTAATATTTATTCTAATAAAATATATTCAATCCAAATGACCGACCCAAGACGGCTACCAATAATTTTAAAATTCATGGGATTACAATAAAAATTGGTACTTGGGATTTTTTGAGGGCTCTAATATCAAATCCAAAATAGCGACCATAAAATTTATCCCTTTAATTATTTAGCTATGGAAATCATGGAAACGGAAATGTTTTAGAAAAAGCTTTCTAAACTTAATTCTAAATTATTTATATATTTCCCGAGAAAATTTCGAATACCCAGAATATTATATTTTTATTTTTTTTAAATGCATAATTGATATTCTGCAGAACATTAAAAAAAACCGAAAATTTAAAATGCTAAGAATATCTGAAAGTTAAACAATCTTTAAGCAGAACTATATAAATGAATGAAATTAAGGGGGAACATCACTGACAAGGGTCGACAAGTTAAAAAAAAAAAAATTTGTTTGCATTTTTTAAGTATACATATTCCATATTCAGCAATTCGGCAATTTTTTGATCCGTCACAGTTCCCCCTGAATTTCATTTATCTTGCCTATCTATTCTTTTTATATAACATCAATACAGTACAAAAATGAGTTCGCACATATTTCATTGGACATTTGCTGTGTATAACATCCAGTAATATAATTTCATTTTGTTATTTGAATTCCTAAACATTCGTAATTAATAATTAATTAGCAAATACCATAACGAAAAAAACATCTGCTAAAATAAAAAGACAACCAACAAATGTACTTTGGAATAAGCAAACATCTGACATCGTAGAATATATCAAAGAAAAAACTAAGCTGAAACCTTATGCAAGACTGATAAGATCTGTTTTGTCATATGGCGTGGAAGCGGCACCGTTTAAAAAGTCAAATGAATCAATGACTGCGTACAAACGATAACTAAGTCAGGATAATGAAGAGGTCAAAGTCCGAAAACAAAAATCAGCTGAAATCGATGGATAGGTCATGTTGAATGAAAAAGCGAAGATGTACGGCATGTACAATAATCGTATGATGAGCTCATGATAATGCGTTGGTAACGCGAAAATGCTGCTAATCAGTAAATGTCAGTATAACTTTTTTAATAGCACTCCAAGGGCCACGTTCTCCAAGCAGTCTTGAAGTTAATACCGTCATAAAGCATTCGCATTTTAGATGTTCCGATTATCACAGCTGTGATTAATCTCTTGCAGTGATAACTGAATTACAATTGATTTATAGTTACGACGTACTAGACATTTATTGTATGATTTGTAGGGATACCGAAAAATATGTTAAAAGCTTATTAAGGTTCAAAATTAAGACATATTTCAAAAACCTTTCCGTTCATAATTACTAATTCAAAGTTGAAAATAAATTACATTAAAGGTGCAGGAAATTGTTAAAGTTGCACTGATATCTTCCAATACAGTACAGAATTAAAGCGGCTTTATTTAGGAGACAAATGTCTTTAAAACTAAAAAAGCACGGTTATTAAAATTTAATTATAAACACAAAGGGTCTAAAAAATAACCTTATAGGTAATTTATGTAAATCGTCCGCCAATTATTGGACATTTTAAACATTAAATTACTTTATATCAAAGAAAAATACTGAAGAATCTGGTTCTAATAGATCTTTGAATGATAATATATCTTTCATCAAATTGACCAATTTCCATATTAAAATAGAGAAATACACTAAACCTTTTGAATTTTCTAATGCAACTCCTAGCCCTTTCATAACTGAAAGTTATATCATTCTTCCAAATTTTTAATTATAACTTCATTAAAAATGAGATAAAGTTCTTATGTACATAATAAATTGATCAAAGTCAAAAATTTAATATGGACCCGACTACTAGG
This sequence comes from Dysmachus trigonus, assembly GCA_949715965.1. Lineage (NCBI taxonomy): Eukaryota > Metazoa > Arthropoda > Insecta > Diptera > Asilidae > Dysmachus > Dysmachus trigonus. The sequence continues at coordinate 90,708,857 of OX454320.1, forward strand.
AATATACTATAATTAATTTTTCTTTCGAAAGTAGTCACTCGGACCGCTAAAAAATAATGTGGGCAAAATATTACATACCATTTCTGCGGGGTGGACTATACTTTCGGCCCTCATCGCTTTTGTATGTATCATCCCGTCTTCTCCAACTCATCGTATTTCTATTATCCTTCTCATCCTTTTCGGTTTGTTCTTCGCCCTCCTTCTCATCAACATCATCCTCCTTCTCTTTATCCCTGTCGTCTTCACGTTCGCGTTCACGTTCCTGTTTCTCCTCTTCTAGCCGCCGTTCCTTCTCCAATCGCTCCCGTTCCAATCTTTCCTCAATTTCCTTTTCCCGAGCGGCTGTATCAACTGGCCGGGCTCCACCAAACACCTTCTCAGCAGCAGCTCCAGTCGACTTCGGTTTCGGAGGCTCCGGAGTATGTTCCCTATCCTGGCTATCACCATCGACTGATCCAGACTTCTCATCTGGCGGAGGAATGATTTCCGGTAATGGCAATGTTCGTGGTTTTAGATTCAATTTTGGCCGTTCCTGCGGCACATCGTCTGATCGCTTCACATCATCATAGCCATTGCGGCGACCACCTCCGAATCTGTCACCGAATCCTCCTCCACCACCACTACCACCAGCGCCGCCGCCGCCGCCGCCGCTGCCCCAGCGACCCGGGGAAGTGTCTGCAGTAGCAGGTCGATCCCGAGTGCGCCAAGAGCCAGTTTCAGCGGAACCATCCCGTGGAGGACGATCCCTGTATCCGCCGCCACCTCCCACCGGTCTCCCTCTACGTTCGACCTCCTCACGGGGACCTCCGTCGTTTCCACGCCGCCAGTTTGTAGAGTCCCTGTTATCAGATGATCCAAATCCATCAAAACGACTCCTGTTCCCTCCTCTGCGATCGCGCTGGTACTCGTTTTCGTTCGAAACATCGATGCGCACCCGCCGACTGTGAATCTGTGGATCGGGCATGCTCAGAGCATAGATGAGATCGTCCCGATTCTCGAACGTGATGTGCCCAAATCCTCGTATACGCCCATTTTCGCCATCCTCCCGTGGGAGGCGCAGGCTCAGAATGCTCGTCCCTTGAAAGAAGTCGTACAGGTCGTCCTCTTTTACGTCGAACGGCAAATTTGTTATATACGCCAGATACGGAGGCTTGCTGGGCACCGAGTCATCATCGAACATCCTACTCGCCCGCGGGGCCGTCGGAAGCTGCAGGTTGTAGACCTGGGCGGGCGCACTGTCCTCATCGCTTTCGTCTCCCCTGTTCCGCACTTTTTTCGCAACCTGAGTCACTCCCGGAGGTGTATCGCCGTTTGCCAAGAACGACTGCAGCGACAGCACTTTCCCCTTGTTCTTCTTACCTTTTTTACCTTAAAGCGTAATAAAGAGAAAAATAAAACATTAAAAAAAACTTCTCACGCTTTTCACACAATCTGGGCCATTTTTTCCCCCAGCTGCTATGTAAATTTTTGCGTAAAAAAAATGAAAAAAAATTAATATATGAATGACTAATTCACACAATCAAACATTGCACACAAGAAAATGAGCTCTAAATATTTGTCTAAATTAATTAAAATTCGTAAAGGCCACGCGGTAAATAATTTTCCACAAATGTCAAAATTTGCATGAAATTATTCCCTACCGAGGTAACCGAACGAATCTTATTCAATTCACCGACTGCCATAAGACGCGCACAATTGTGAAAACTTGCTATTTATGCCAATTTAATGCAATTTAGGGTGATTTTTCAGCGTTTTATCGCAAATAAAAAGCACAAACCTGATGTGGCCATATTGAAAAGAACTCCAGCCAGAGGTTTTACCAACCACCGTGAACGAAACAAAATTTGTCCACGAATAAAAACGCGAAGGTGTAACAACTTTACAAATGAGAAAACTCCGTTTTTGTTAAATCAACAGTATTGCCAGTATAGTGGGGATTTTCTTTAAATTTGAAAGCGAACGAGAAGAAGAATACAGCAATAATTTTTAATAATAATAATTTCATTTATTCCAGTTTAATAATTCATTTACCATGGTAAATTGTTTTAAAAACTATTTTCAAATAAGAATAACTCACTAACTGCTTCACACGAAAATTATATTTGGTTTGAGGGTCGCACTCTCGTTGATTGAGGCAAATTATACTAATATTTATGACTTACTTGTATTAATAGTAATAACTTTGGTGTTTATGAATTAATACCTTAAATTATAGAATACGAGTACGATTAAGGGGACTTTTCATTTCATTTTCGTAAAAAAATCGATTTATTTATTTTTTTACATAAATGTGTTATTTAACATCACTTTAAGCGCGAAACTCGAAACTAAATTTTTTAAATTGCTCGCATCTGTAACTCGAAAACTAGTCAACGGATTTTTATAATTCAAAATATACCCGATTCGTTATGAAAAATACTAGTAACTAAACCACTAAAAATATTATGTTACATACCCCTATTTCTTATACAGCGGTAGTTTACCCCCAAATAAATTTTTTTTTCGATTTCTCAGAAAAATGTTTATAAAATCATAAAATGTTTAAAAATAAAATGTTTTTTAGGTTTAGTTACTAGTATTTAGTCTTATGAATAGAATGCCGCTGGAATTTCTAGTCGATGTGTTACAGAAAGTCCTAGAGAAATACGAGCGTTTTAAAAGAGACTTTTTGCAGTGAACAAGACATACTAAAAATTACAGAGTGAAGGGTAGTGCACTAATTCTGATTTTTCATTACTTTTACTTTTAGTAGACACAAAGTTGCAGTACCACCAAGTAGTAAAATTTAAATCGTACTACCGTTTAAATATTTTTCAATTTATTTATATTTTGCTAAAAAACTTGATGTGATAGAAAAAAAAAACGAGTTCAGATTCGTAAATAGGAGGTCCCAAACCCCCATAATCGGCTATAAAAACCGAGAAGGGAGAAAACAAAGTTTTTAATTTGCAAGCCTGTATTATCTATTATGTCCCTTTACTTTTCCGAACATAATGGAAATCAAACTAAGTTTTATGTTCCACTCATTGTATCAACAAGGAATTGAAATTTCTGTGAAAACCAAAAGAAAACAAAACTATTCTGTATGAAATTAAAAAAAGAAAAAAGCGCCAGAAGCATCTAACTAAAAAAATATCCGTTTACTTAACCTATATTTTCAATACGTATATTAAATTTAGCTACTTCCCGCTAACCTGGAAAGAAACAATTATAATTTCGTTACCAAAACTTGTCAAGGACTCTTCAATACCTCACAACTACCCTAGACCTATCAGCAGCTTATTATCTTCAATAGGACTAATATTCGAGAAGATAATCCTGAAAAGAAGCCAACACCACACAGAAGAAGCAAGTGTTATTCCCGATTTTCAACTTGGACTGAGACATGGCTGTTCTACAACTTATTAACTGAGTAAGTGGGGTGTATTTAGTAGAAAACCTTCATTTGTCTTCTTCGATCTTAATATTGTAGCAAAATCGTTTTCTATAATATAACCAAACTCCCACAAAAAGTTTTCTTAATCCGTCCCAAGATTTTATTTTAGTCTTATCAAAGCTCTAGACTGGTGACACATAATTATTTTCTAGCTTTTATTTACAATCATCGATTGTACAATAAATCGTAAAAAATTCTTCTTACCTTTATTCTTCTATTTTCCTGTTTTCGTTTTTCAATCATAAACAAAGCAAAACATCTGAAGAATATGCTCTCAAAGTTTTCGGACGTAATTCGTAGTCGTTCCGAAGCTATTCGCTATTCGCCACTAGCATATTCGAAACTTTAAAAGCGGTTTTCTCAAAAAAATATCTTTTTTAAATTTTCGTGCATAATTACTCGAAAATTAATTGAGCGATCGTTTTAAAATTGTCTATTCCTTTACCTTATTAAATCGCCAAGATAATGAACTAACAATTGGGATGATAGTATTGTTTAAAGTATTTGTGTATAAAGCTACAAAAAAGGGTAAAAATTGATACCTTTTTTTTTAAACAGTCATAAAATATTTAATTTTCATTTGACCGCAGATAAGTCCATATTCTTGAAAAACATGTTAATAATTCTAATAAAAATCACAACCCCGCGGATACAGGCAAGCTAGAAAGAAGACATGTTGTGGAGAACTGGTAATAATTCAGTAATTTCTGGCTAAAATGATTTCAAAATTTAATGACATGTACATCAAAATATTAATAAAATATCCTCAAAGTTTAAAAACATTCAACTGAATTCTTCCACGTAAAAACCCGTAATTTGGCCTTCTAATGTGGTGTCCACCCTTAATGGGCTATACAAATACACAATTATTTAATACATCGCTCGTCTGTTTCCGTTTATTAAATTATTTGCATTTATAACAAAATAAAACGAATCGTTCTGAATTTTGGTGTTCGTCCTTATTAAGGAAGTCGACTTCGCTCGACTCGGCTAGCGAAGACACATTTTTAAAGCTGAGATGCAAAGAAAATGTGTGTCTTCGATAGTAGAGTCGAGCGAAATCGACTTAAAATAACACTTAAATCCAAGGATTTTGGTCCATTGAGTGCCCTGCTATTAACCACTATTTAAGGATTTTCTTTCAATTTGGCTCATTCTAAATAGGAGCTAATCATGTATTCTAAAAATCAATATACATGAATTGGAATGTTACTTCACACGTTACAGGCTTGCGCGCATCGCATAGGAAAATCTTTTATTCACAAACCGTGAAAGCAAAGGCATAAACCGTTCGTAGGCCTTCTCGCATTCGCTGCAAGGATAAAGGTTGATTGACCCCAACCACTCTATCAACGTTACACCTTTTATATATTTACTGGCAAGGTCATTGCATTCACGAAAATTGAAATATTTGCACCGCTTTTAACGACTTTACTTCCTTACTAGGACAATTCATGTACTATAAATTAAAACTAACTTGTAACTAATGTATTTTTATTCCGCTCTATCAGTGTACATAGTCACAGAGTCTTTCATGAACACCATTCTCAGAGAACAGCAGTCCCGAAGGTCCGCTTACCAGAAACAATTTCAGTTGGAAGTGCCCGTAATGTAACAAAAGATCAAATACATTTCTCGTATATAAAAAAAAGGAAACTTTCCTCGCATTAATCGTGCCAAAAAAAAGGCTGGAAACCATCCAAGAAATCGCCGGTATTAAATTGCATCTTAAGTCACTGGCTAGTATCGATCGATAGGCGAGTTCAAGGGTGGTTTGCCCCTGCTCTGCAGAAGCAGTAGCACCACCTTTGGCAGACTTGGAGAAAAGAATTAAGTTTTTACAATTTCTTTTTTTTGTTTCGTTTAAAATCGAGGATGATTTCGAACTTTGATGCCTATTCTACATTATGTATAATAAATGAAGAGATATAACCATGTAATATAAACTACTGCTTATTAGAAGGAAATTGCATTTAAACAAGTAGTTATTTAAAATCAATAATGCTATTAGTGGCGGTCGCAACGATGGGTGGATTGTGTTTAAGGAAATAAACTGAAAAAATAATTCTTCCATGGATATCCCCTTTCACATATATGTATATTCACTTCTGTTTTTCTCAATGACATAGGTTTTTCTTCTCTTTAGCAAATCAATAGTTGGTTGTTTGATTTTTTAGCTTATGATGGTAAAATTTTATGTTAATCTTTTTATGGTATTTTTTCTGTATGGTTCAAAATAAAAATATTTGAACATTTTAGAAAGCGAATAGCAGCAAGAAGGCCATCATAAGACAGAACAGTCCCATAGCCTCAGAAAGGGCGAATCCAAGGATAGCGTATGAGAACAGCTGTTGTTTGAGTGATGGATTTCTTGCATAACCAATGATTAGAGATCCAAATACTGTTCCGATACCAGCACCTGAAAATATATCAACAAGAGATTCAATTCTAGAACAATTACTGGAAAATTTAATTTGGGCTCTGCTCCGGAAGATCAGGCGAATCTACTGGTTTTATCTAATAATTAAATATTGATCAGAGACAAAAATCGCGAAAGATTTTGAGATTATCATAAAATTATGTAAGCGTAAGAAAGCACATGGCAAAGATTTAAATTTTTTTGTCTTTTGCTCAAATTGTAGTTTTTCTTCCAGAACACAGGCCCTATTATGAAACTTAAAAGAGACGATTTTCAAATCGATTTTAACATTACATATATAAAAAAGTTATATCAAGTGGAAAATCGTTTCATTTTCAATTTCCATAATCTCCAAATTCTCTTATACTAAAAATTAATCATAGCAGAGGTCTCTTTAGATTCAAGTTCTAACCAGTTGCAGACTAGTCTGAATTGAGTTCTGCTCTAAACAATAAAATCCTTGTTGTAGAGAGCATGCACATTGCACTAAAACAGCTGGTTGCAAAAGATTTCAATGAACAATAATAGTTCAGCTAATTTCTTGTCCTTTCGCCATTTAGTCATACATGTTCCCTGCTGGAGAATAACACCTTTCAACAGACAAAGGTGACAACCATATCTCAGACCTTCCCGGGGCTAATTAGAGAGTAACCAGGTACTCGTTTGTGTGCCCCAAATGCATGATTGCAACTGGTCTGAACGTTTATCTTTAAGATGAGCTCTGCTTATTTTTATTTATATATAATTAAATCTTTCTTGGATTTTAATAATTTTTGATTTGAGTAAATTATTTAATGATAAATAGTAATAAAAATACCGACCGGAACCGGCTACTCCTACTGTAGCAGCACCAGCTCCAATGAATTTTGCGGCGGAATCAATGTCCCGTGTGACTTGTGAGGTCTGGAATGACCTAACTTGTGGCAGTAATGCAACTGGAGTGTTATTTTGAGCAGCCAAAGTTTGGCTTTGACTGATCACTGCACTGCTCAGCGGCCTCAGATAGGTCCTTGTTCCGGAAAGCAGCTAGTAAAAATAAGAAGAAATATAAAATTATCATATATAAAGTATTGAGCTTATGTAATATCACATAATTAGATTAATCACGAGTGTAAGTTCTTGTAGTGTTTGTCCAATTTTGAGAGACTTTTAATTCATAAAAACTCTTCCCAAAATTGGCAAGGGATAACCTGAAAATTATGTAACATGTCAAGATCTAAGAATGTCAGGGTTTGTTATGTAAGTTTGATTTCTTCCTGTAAACACTAACTTTTGAGAAATTGTTGCTAAATTTACTTGGGTAAGGGTTTAATGCACTTTTGGGATGGGTTGAAAAAATTATATATATAAAAGGTGGGATACTTACAGTGCTTCGGGCAATTGGGGCAATACGTGAAACTGTTGACACGAACATTGTTGTTAGTTTTTAGGACTGATGAGCGTAATAATAATCTGTAAAAGACGTGAGAGAAAACTCTAATTATTTTTCAGTTGTGTAATTGCACCCCGATTATTTTGTGGTAGTCGCCGCCCCTCAAAAGTTTTTGTAATTGAGAATTTTTTCTTGTCCCTCAGAACGTTTTTCTCTCTAAGTTCAATCAGTTGAAAGTTACGTAACTTTGCGGCGGCTACGTAACACACAACCGTACGATAAGTGCTATTGAAACGGCTAACTAAAACTCCTTTTTATCTCACCGATTAACTTAAATCAATTAAAATTGCTTAAATGCAGTAATTCAAGACAACCGGAATAAATTCGGTACGGCAGAAGCTTTTATAAAATGGCTGACAACACCCTTCAAGGAGGTAGAAAATCAATTTTTTTTCACTGAGTTTGTGACATTTCACAAGAAATACTATTAATAGCGCATTCCAATAACACTTATTCTTCATAAAACACAAAACTTTACGGCCGATGATCGGATTTTGATGGGAATTCGAGCTGATAGAAAATTATAGAAAAATCTCCTCCGAGGAGGCGCCCGCTACTCACATTAAATCACACGATACCGCCGACTTATCGATGAACAGTGAATGGCGGAGGACTTTTGGAAAAATTTCACAGCAATGCCGGCCGCCAGGTGTGGTGAGAAATTTTATCTTTGCATTTTCACCACGAATCGATTGTGGGGAATTTTAGATTTTTACGAAGAAATTTAATAATTTGGGGAAAATCGATTTCTTAAAACGATTCGAAATTATTTATTATTAATCTTTTGAAGTAAAATGCAGGAAATATTTAGTTAAATACGAAAATAGGAGCTGCACTCAGCGCCATCTACACAACTTGACATATTTTGTACAAATTACTTCTTTTTAATTTACACTATTAAAACAAGAGTAAAACAATTATAAATAATTATTAGACGTTTTATAACTATAAATGAACAAATTAAAATAAAACCACGTTCCCAAAAACAAAAAATAACATCCAATTTTCGAATCTTTCCCAATTCATACAATCATCATCCGGAAATCCTACCGTTATCCAGATGCCGCCATCATCGAATCACTGACAAAGTCAAGCATAAGTTTAAGATTCGTTCAACATTTACCATATTTCGGTAAATATCTCTCAAAAAATTAACTTAGCCGGTAATTTAAGTCCGTAAGATCACAACAAATATGTGTGAGCGGTCGCATCCACTACTGACTTTGTTAGAATTGCATAACTTCTGAAGGGAGCATTGATTCCGCAGTCATACCTGAAGGGATATGGCCGTGTTTTTAATCAACATCTGCAAATTTAATGGCTGCGGAATCACATTTCCTAGTTTGGGTGATCTCATTCAACATATTGAGGATACTCACATCGGTAAGTCGACAGGTGAAATTGTTTTATCCGTCCGGTGCGGCTATATTTTGCGTACGAATTGCAAAAAAAGAGATTTATTCGCCGTGAGTTTAGTTTACACACCAGTGTCGAGGGTTCGTGTGTGTGTATGTGTGTGCATGCACCCGTGACAAGAACCCGCGGCCCGGGTACGATTTATATCAAAGCTGGCTGAGGAGCGAGCCACCTCCCATCAGCTGGTCCTGTCCCGGGTTTTTTTTGTTTACATCCAACTCGCCTCGCTGCATTCGGTGCCACACCGGCCTTGTGGTCATCGAAACTTTGAGCCCCGGATCGCCCGGGAATAACGTGTTGAATGCCACCTTGCCGTTGGTGACCATGACCCGTGACCTCCGAAGAATTATGTGATACCACCACCAGCGACCTTCATAATCCTTTAGGAACATGTTACGAACGTCCCGGCAATTCCACTGGCGAGGCTCATTTAACAATTGCCTGCAATTCGGGTCCAGCAGCTGAATTATTTTTATTATTATTTGTTAGGGTTGTACTTGGGTACAATGCTTAACTGCAAGGCTATCCTTCTACCTGAAATTAAGAGTAGAATACATAGATCCACCTAGAGGAGCCTTCTGCAAAATGGTACAAATTCTGTGTAGAAGCGAAATTAGTCTATCTTTAAAAATAAGATTGATCAGCTGCTATGTGTGGATGGTTCTTCTATATCTGAGCCGGGCAAACTCTGCTTTTCTGGCCAAAGAGTATCTATAACAAGAGAGGACACTCGATCGGTTATTCTTTATCTTTTTTTCAACCTTGGTACCGTTACAGAAACGAAATGGGAATTTCTACTAAAAATTGTTAGTAATAAAGAAGGTCTTCCGTGGGACACACCAACAAAGAATGTTTATAATATCACGAATAATTTTAGCTTGAAGGAAGTAATTTATATAGAAAAGGCAAAGTACATGTACAAGGTAATAAACAGAAACATAAAAAACAATATTGAGCTTACAAGAAACAATGATACGAGAGAGAGAGAGAAAGAATTTATAAGAATGGATAAGGACGGAAAGGAACCGTGTAGGACTTATCAACAGCGCAAGTGATATTTATAATAAACTTCCGAAAGAAATAAAAAGGATAGCAAATCTAAACAAATTCACAAGAGCGGATTATGTCAGAAAAAGACCAACTCTAAAATAAATATATGGTGCAATTATAATCATCCCATTGTATATATATGTATTTTTATATTAATATGTTATACTAATGATTAGGTTGTAATAATAAGTAGGATTAGGTAATTTTTCACATAAAATAACTTTTTGCGGCGACCATTATATGTTCAAACTACTCTTATACCAGTGCCCAGTTGTCTGGACGGTTTTGGTAATAATTAATTAGGCATCTTAGCAAAGAATTCACAGAGCTTAAATTCTAACGCCGGGGAGGTATAGATTTTGGTGAATGTTTCCAGCAGTATGCTAAGAAATATATTATTATTAAAAAAACATTTTCGTTAGGGAATATATATTTTTGATGCGTTCTCACCCAAAATCTTAAGTATTGAAATGTTAAAAGAAATAGTATAATTTTTTACCTGTCAATGGTATGTTTATTTAATGTGGTATAAAGAGTTTTTTTCACATAAGAATCGTCAAAAATGTTAGACCACCTCTTAATAAATCCCAGTACCGAATTAGTCTTGCTAATAATTATGTTTATGTGCTCGTCAAAGTTAAATTTAAAATTAAAAGTAACAAAAAGGGCTTTCACCAAGTTTAGTCGTGAAATTTAGTGTGAAAGACACCAAAGTACATTTATTCACATTCAACGGCAAATAATTTAAGGCGCACCACATTGAAGAATTATTTAAGGCATTATTAAACAGAATGCAGTCGTTAAAACAACTACTAGAGCGAATCAAATTTAAACAATATAATCTCGTTTCAGACTATGACCCCAAGGTCATAGAGCAGAAGGAACAAGCGCAGCCAACATGCCTACCCCTTAGTTATGTGCTTCGCTTTATCACGGACGCTGCCCGGAAAGAGAGTCCATTCCTCGGTACAAATGGGGCCGAGCTGAAGCGGAAGTTGGCTATTAAACACCACAGCTATAGCATGTCATCGTCGAACAGGAGCAACACTCCGACTGGTATGGCTTTTCAGATAGTACTAGCAATTTGTCGTTTGAAAAGCCTGATCCAAAAGGACTGGGGACAAAGCTTTGTATGCACGCATTTATAATAGCGCCTTCCCTGCGCGATACGTAAGACTTATCCACTTTTTGTCTAAAATACTTTAAGAACGAAAGGCTAGGTAAGCCCCAGGGTGTTTACATTCGAAAGAGTGTCAACCCCACTTCCTGCTAGATCGTTGACTTGAAAGTAGCTTATTAGGATATGTTAAAATTTAACACCTTTTCTAATGTAAAGTTGAATCTTGAAAGTAAAACAATAAAATGCAGGGAGCGAGCTGGACGAGGACGAGATGATCATTTCGGAATCGGAAGATAGCAATGATTCCTGGACGACGGAAGAATTCAGTTCTGAGTTCATCATGCGGTACGGGAGTAGGTAAGTTTTTGATTTTAAAAATTTATTCAGTTGATTTTATATTATGTATTATCATTAAATTTTAGACATTCTGGAACTACGAACGGTGCTGGTGGAAATGAAAAGCCCTTCGCCTGTCCTGTCCCTGGCTGTAAAAAGCGGTACAAGAATGTAAACGGGATTAAGTACCATTCAAAAAATGGTCATAAGAAGGATGGAAAGTAAGTAAATTTTTGATTCGTCCAATGTTTTTTTTTTTAAAGTAACTCTGAAGTTACAATATGTAGTCCCGTGCTTGAGCATGAATGCGGTGTAATTGGAGTCCATTTATTGACTTGAAGTCCAGGAATAAATTGTCAGCGAAAGTTTAATTTTTTAAAGCTTAGTTTTGGAATGTGTAAGAAAATAAAGCTGTAGGTAGTTGTTGTGTATGGTATGGTATGTACGGAAGGGAGGTATATATAATGTTTATTTTATCTTACAAAGTTTCGAAGGTATCTAAAAACAAAATAAAAATATGCTTATGTAATACTTGGATGACTAACTTTCGGCTTATGTGCTGATTAAATTTTTATAAATTGGATTTATATGAATTTACTGAATCTTCCAATCGTTTTTGCTACCAGAAAAGTAAGCTGTATATCTCGCTTATTGCAGGGTACGAAAAGGCTATAAGTGTCACTGTGGTAAAAGCTACAAAACCGCCCAAGGTCTTAAAAGTCATGCCCTAGTGGCTCACAATACATCCCCTGAAAACATAAACATTTTAAATATGTCCGTACGAAGTGCATCACCATCACAATCGGCAAGCTCACTGAGCCCTTCAAGTATTAGCAATCTGTCCAGCAGTACCGGAAGTTGTACGAATTTGGCTAGTAGTAACATAAGCGCAGCAACAAATCAACAACAACAACAACAACAACAGATACAGTCACAGGGTACCACCAATATAACATCATCTGCTCTGACCACCGGTAGCAATTTAATGCGTAGCAACATTGGATTAATTTCAATCAAGGCAACAAAGCCAAATCTTATAGCGACAAGTGTTACTGCTAATAAAATAATAAAGCTAACATCTGATGCTCAGCACGACAGCAGTAAGTTGAAATTTGAGACATCCCAGAAGATATCTCTGCCAGGTTTGGTCAATCTAGGAATTATCACACCGGCCACATCACCGAAAATTCAAAATCATTCGTTTCAGCAGCAACATTTCATCAACAACAACAACACTATCAGTGCAGGTAACAACAATCAGAACAATCACGATAATCTTCCTTTGACACCAATCAGCCCGAATATCAATAAAACTTCATCAAATTCGGTTAGCTTTCATTCATCGGCATCGGTTGGAACTGAAAAGCTCATAAGCGAAGAGACGTAGCCTATACTTAAGACGCTGCTTATGAGAAAAAAGTAGCATCCGCGCAATTGTTGCTTTATTTAATTCTAATTTTTGGCCCTCTCCAAAAACTACATGCAGCAGGATTTTTATCACTGATCCGTAAGAAAGGGGCTGAATACGTCCTGGAAAATGTTGAGGTCTTTACTGTGTATGGGCTTAATTTATTCCGATAAAAATACTGTGATCGGATGATATTTATTTTAGCTATTTTTTGCTTTAAGAATAGCACCTAATAGAGGCTGCCTATTAAGGGCGTTGTTTTGCTCGGTTTTCCGCTTAAAGGCACTATTACGCATTATGCTTAAATTAATTGTGTTCTTGCCAGCTAACTTTTATATGAGGGCTCTTTTAGATGAGCATTTTTTTCCCCCGTTGGTTACAGTAGCGATTACAATTTTTATGTAATCGATTATACTTCAAGTAGTTTAAATTTGGCCACTCGTGGAATGGCTCATCTAAAAGGATCCTAATTAATTGTGTTGTTCTCTGCTTCAATCTCGATATGACGGCCTCACTTGACTTCGTGGAATAAATCACTTTGTCGCTGATTAAAAAGAGGCCCTTTTATTTTTTAGGCTATCGCAAGTTGTTTAAACCAAAGCCTTTAATTGAATTGATACACTAAGAGCTGCTCCATTCAGCAAGGCGTAAATTAACTCTGGTTATTAGACCACTTAAATATATTGATGTGTTCTTATCGGAAGTTAAATTTGCCCAGAATTAAAAGAAGAAGAAAATTAGAAACAAGCAACAATTGGAACGACCCAATCAGTTAGTTTCTTGCGTTTTGCGTCGATGTTAAAGGAGTAAAAAAAAAACTAAAATAACATAAAAATTTTAAAGTAAAAAGCGAAATATAAAAGCAAACTAAAAAAATAATTGTTAGGCCTTTTTTGTTCCAAAGGTCCCACCCTTAAAGATGTGCTTTTAAGATCGATGTCAGTCTCAACTTGTGCAACTTGATAGAACATAAAATGTTAAAACAATTTGCTTAAGGGCGAAAATCGTAACCAATTTAGCGATATCTGTGTATGTTACTAAAAAAAAAAAAAAAACACGCTAAGGCTTACTGAGATTTATGGGTAAAGGCAGGAGACACGAGAAATTTTTTGTGGCACGAACAAAAATGTTTTATTATAGCTGATTAACAATTGAAACAAAAATAAGAAAAAAAAAACATTTAAACAAATTCTAGACGGTTTATGGATGCTATTTAACTAGTTGTCGCGGAAAAAGTTAGGCAAATTTATATCAATGTAATTAGTGCAATATTTGTTTCCCCTCGAATCCTTCTTATTGTATACTGTCGCTTTTTGAGGAGTCTTTCTAAGTTTTTTATTTTATAAGTATTACTCGATAGCGACACTGCATTCGGGCGTTTTATTTAAGACGAATGCAACTAACAAAAGCGTTATATAACATGTTCCTTAGGATATAATTTGTTTTCATTTTATTGCAAAACCCTGTCTCCAAAATATTATGGGTACTCTGGAAGATAAGGAAGAAGGCTAACGAGTAATGCTTATAAGACGCGCAAATAGAGTTGCTACAGGCGTACTCTGTGTAAATACAATTTAATTTAATTATTCTTTGGATGCAAAAGAGCATAAGAGATACTTTATGGGATTTTTCGTCACTACTATTAATATAATTATTGTTTTGAAGATTTCCTCTTCACCTAGTCACTATTGTAGTTAAAAAATGTTGAAGCAAAATGAGAAATTATATTGATATCAGCGTCATGTTTTGTTTTTAGTTTTATTTTGTAATCTTTTTTTTTTTTTTTGTAACAAATCTCACTAGTGTAATTATGATTATTATTTAAACTTAAAAAAAAAAAACGATCTTCATTCATTCACTCCTTTCCTTTTTCGAAGCTTTAAGAGAGACTTATAACCACAGCAATGCTACACATCTACAATTAAATATAATGGATAAAGAAAATACCCTACAAAAAAGAAAACGAAAAAAAAAAATTTGTGATTTTTCCGAATTTCTCAGTGATACATTTCTCCATGTATTGCATTTTACATAATAATAAAACAAAACAGTTTATCCTTGCTAATCTGTTCTCTATTTTTTGTAATACTAATAAAATTGCCTTTTTTGAAAAGAAATCTTTGAAAAATAGACATAAAAAAAAAACAGAAGCAAGAAATAACACATTATTGTTGTTGTAATCCAAGAGAAAGTGAAGGATACCATCGCAAACATGTTTCTTAAACAGAAGAAATTCATTAAATCTTGTATAAGACTGCTGTATTGTTCGTAATTATCTGATTATAAAACATTAAATTATTTAAATTAAATAAATGGTATAAATACAGTAGTGTGATTTTTTATTTCTTCTTCCCATTTTGAGAAGCAGGTTCAAAGTATTACGCAGTTGTGTGCTACGTCCTTTATTGGATTTTAAGTTGTTTAACAATGGACTATAAATTAGTAATAAGATAAGTCTTAACAATTTGTAAATAATTTTTTTCTATGGATTTTCTTAAGATTTGACTATGTGAAATTTTCGAAAAGTAGAACTTTTACGAAAATGTTAATCGGATATTGATAAAAAATTCTTCAAATTGGGGAAATTTTTACACTTTGAAAATTCGAATCTACACTGCTTGTCCTTCTGGCAAGCAAAACGCGTCCTTTCTATTTTCTCAATAGTCGCTGTTGTCAATTAGTTCAAATTCAAATTTTTGAAAGTTCAATTTCAATTTTACCAATATCAAATTAAAATTCAATTTTATTAAATATTCAATAGGATTTTTAGAAAAGTTAATAAGCAGTTGTGAAAAGCCTAGACTTAGTAAAGTAAAAACTCTTCTTCCGTCTATGGTAACCTCTGCGACGAATAATTGACCTATCTGGAAGTATTTCTGGAGTTCTGGGGTTTGAGCTGAGCTATCTTCTTTGGAGGACGTGTCATTCATTTAATTGCATGATTTCACTAGGTGATGTGTTACTATTAATTTTTATGTAACTGCAAACGTATTGTTATATGACAAAAACCCCCACGAATACTAGAAATAACATTGATTGGTTGGTTGGTTTAGGTAGATATTCTAACGTCTCGTCGGAACCCAATTAGTGCTACAAAGGCGCCATTTTGATACCAAAACAAACCAACTATGATCTGGTTATTAATGTGTTTGGGGTAGTTTAGTGGACAGGGAAACTTCGCCTTGAGCTAAAGCCATTCTGTGGCATTGAGGTAGTGAACAGTGAACCCGTTTTTTGGACATCTCTCTGAGATCATCAATAAAATAATCACCCATTGCACGATGTCTAGCCACAGCGAGGGCCGGATATTTGCACAGAAATTGGACAGGCGTCTCCTTCTCATTTGGGTCTTCGCAACTGCGGCAATAAGGGTTGAAGGGGATCCCTAGCTTAGCTGCGTGCTCACCTATGGGTCAGTGACCAGTGTACACCGCCACAACTCTGGCCATGTTCTCACGGGTCAGATTTACAAGCTCTTGCATTTTCCTCCTGTGTTAGGAGGGCCATGTCATTCTGGAAATAGCGCAAGTGCGAAGATTTTTCCAGTTTTTGTTGGCAATAGCTAGTAAATGGGCCTGAATTCCCTTTTTAATCGATTCCAGAGGAGTATGAACTAGCTGCACCTGAGCTGCCTCCACCTGACCTTCCTCCTAGCCAGGCAGTCAGCCTCTTCATTTCCTCCTATGTTCCTATGTCCTGGAACCCAGGGTACCGTGATATCAAGGCTGTTACCTAACCTGGCCAGGCATTCACGACACTTCTCTACAAGTTTTGAAGACACGATAGCCGAATCGAAAGCTCTGATAGCGGCCTGGGAGTCAGTCAGAATAGCAATCCGTTTCTGGCTTGTGGAATTTCCTAAGATGAAGCATGCATTCATGATCGCTAACACTTCCGCCTGGAAAACGCTCGCATGATCAGGAAGGCGGAAAGACCTTTCGACATTGATTACACAGGGCAAATAATTTTGTAATTTGTCTGTTACCGAACAAGCATTGCTTCATTTCTATAGGATTTTCTCCCCGAAGATAACGAATTCTCAAACGTAAATTTTCAATTAGCCCTGGTTTTCAACACACAAAAAATAGAGTTAAAGTGCAAAAGAACGTAAAATAAGAAATAAATTATTGTCATAGGAGCTCGTAATATATATATTAAATGAAAGCCTTAGTCTAGAGATATGAAAGAGCACTAATCTATAGAGCTTATTAAGCCTCTTGAGGAACATGTTTTTTATACGGGTACAATCTTCATTTACTGTCTATTGTATGAAATGATCCATTTATGGAAAAAGGTGAATTTCAATGGAATAGTTCGAAAGGTTTGAAAGTCTTTCGTTTATGTAATAATTTAAGGTTTAAACTTTCTGTTAACAACGTTACAAGTTCCTACGAGGATTGATTTTCTTAAAATAATTATTCAAAATTGGCCGAAAAACAGTGTTTTGTAAATTTTAACTATATTCTTGTCAAAACCGGGAGGTAATTGAACATTTTCTTTTGCGAATTCGTAATCTACGGAATAAAAAACTGGTTTGGTTCATTTCTAGCAATTTTAAACATATATATGTAGTTGAATTAAATAAAACTGAGTTTTAATTTCATAAAATTGAATTTGAAATTTGAAAAATTGAATTTGAAAATCAAAAAATTGAATTTGAACTTGAAAAAGTGTAATTTTAAGTTAAAAAACCATTTATGCTACTTGAGTATAAAATATTCATCGATGATATTTTGTGATTTTTCTTTAATACAGGAAAGAGACATTTAAAAAAAAAGTCCTTTTTTAGTAGGATCAGCAATTTTTAGTTGCTGATATGGTCCCATACAATTTCGGGTGTGTTTTTATCATCTTTTTAGAGTTACAAACATCTTTTAGGTAACTTGTTAAGTGATATCTTTGGTCATTATTAATAAGAATAAATTTTTAAGTCTGCCTTAAAATGAAAATTGCTGTCCGAATCACGCTTATCACCCAGAAGAGCAGTTATAGTTCTTAAAAACTTATTTAATTGAAATTTTGTAATTATATTTATAAAATTACTTACTAACTATAGCTTTAAAAACGATTCTATCCGGAAAATTTAGTGAGATAAGTAGTAGAAGTTGCGGGCGTGTTATTTGGGGTTTTAATTTTATATTATCAAAAGATCAAAATTAAAAGTGACCTTTCTAATTGAGAGTTACGAAAACCTATAAAGTAAAAATCAGTTTCAGAATTATCCTTCGGGTACTTTTACCGTTTTATTAAAACTCTTAATCGCTTAAACTTAAATATATACATTTATATATAAATACATTTGCAATTCCACTTTTAAATCGAGCCTAATTTAAGCTACATACGTACATTATTGATTAATCATAACAACAATATCACACAACGGTTTCTAAATCTATTTATTACTCAGATATGCGTCCGTCGTTTATTTTTGATGATGGTAAGTTCTCTTTTTTTGAATCATATAATTTTTGCAATTGCATATTATCAGATTTTGAAACTCCCTCCAGGTAATATTTCTCCTTATCTATTTTGGCCAACGGACTTCCTGCAAGTACGTCATTCTTGCTTAACGATGATAATATTGTAGATTGACTACTTATCGATATATACCTGGGGCGATTGGATAATGCCTTCGGAGCACCCTGAAAAGTATATAATTTTTTAATTGGAAAAAATAAAATAAATAAGTTTACTTACAGCTGAATTAATGCTGGAGCGTGCAGTACCATGTCTATGATAAAAATGGTTGTAGTGGCTGTTTTGAATTTGATACTTATTTCCTAGTCGAGCCAAAGTCATCTTTAAATATAGAAATTGGGTTTTAGTATAATCAATAAAGAAGCAACTAAATTAAATTCAAAATATACCTTGAAAGCATCCCTGAACTTATAGCTCATTATATTGTATAATAATGGATTTACGCACGTTGATAAAAAGTACATCACTCCTGATGAATATGTTAGAATTGAATACGTTTTATCGAATAAAGCCGTCGTATTGTGAACTGTTGATCCGTACACTGCCATCAGACGTTGAGCATGAAAAGGAGCCCAGCACAAGAAAAATGCAACTGCTACTGCAACTGATATAAAATAAAATAATTATATAAAATAAAAATTCTACGTTCCCATTTTTTTTTTTTAAATAAATCTTCCAGGTTTATTTTCATTATATCCAATTTTAAATTAAGTCAATAGCACTGTAGTGTATGGGGTAGTGTGTTTTTAATTAACATTACTTTAACTCAAAACGTAATCGATATATACGTAGGTCGAATGATCTTTGCCACTTCTTGATAATAAACAACTTTTTATACGTATTCAATTTAGGCAAAAAGAAGTGTTAAACCGGATATCAAGCTCATTTATTCATGAAGTTTGAGTGGTGGACATTTATTTTGTTTAATTCCTCAAAAACAATTTTACTTACAATACGAAGATGTCGGATTAAATTAAAGTATTTTCGTAAAATATATAAATAGGTTCGACAAATAGAACATTCATTTAAATTTTAAATTACAGACTAATTGCTGCGCGGTTGGGCGGGAAAAAAATATGTGTATATCAAACGCCATCTACTAAATTCGAAGAATTATTTACGTAGAAGAATTATGCGATCAGGAAGTTTTTCGTAATAAGAAAACAAAGTCAGTTTTGTATCATCACCACTTATAAATTACTAAGGAATTGTATCAAATTTATATTTGTGCTGTGAAAATGTTTAGTGAACTTCGTTTAATATGTTTTCGAAAATGTTTAAATCACTTTGTGCTGTTAAAGGTCATTTACGAACAACGACCCCCTAAATTTTCGACAAAAAGCAAGGTCTAATAGCTTCATAATATATCTCTATAAAGAAGAAAAAACCGTAGGTTGCTTATGTCTTCTTTTTAAATTATTGCTTTGATGTTAAATGTGCAAAAATCGCAGTTCGAAATTCGTAAAAAAGAGCGGTGTAATTATACATAAATTTCCAATTGAATCGATTATTTGAAAGGGGCACGAGTCATTAGATTTCTTGATGTCATGTAAAACAGCACAGATTTTATGTAATATAAAGGAATTGACGTATTTAATCGTGACCTTCAGGCTTAATAAAGTAGTAACATGTGCTTTTATGGAAATAACTGATTTAATTATTGATTTTGAACACAATGTGTTCAATATCACAAACTAAAAATGATGGATTCAATTGGCCGAACTCTAGCTCTTACGAGAAATCTAATAAGGGATTTTCAAACCGCCAAAGTTAAATATGTTAAGTTTATAAAAAAAAATATATATTTATTAGGGTGCTTTTTTTTCGCGACTATTTTTTTTTTTCAGTCCCACCTCGAAATTTTGTGGCAAACACCTAAACAAAAATTCCCTGAAAATTGGAGCCCTTAATATTAATATTAAGTACTAGACCAAGGCATATAAAGATTTCCCATATAAAATACACGTAAACTTTGATTATTTTTCTTCAAAACTCTACAGCTCAGAGGTATTTTATGGTATAATCTTGGTCAATGGTAGGATTTTTCCAGAATTGAATGCTTTACAAAAGTGTCTATTGCGGTGTAACCCTAACTCCCACCAGCGAGGTAGTACGGGTCACTAACCCCAAGTTTTCCATGAAATTCTCGATTTTTGCCCCTATCTCGTAAACAACAAGAGCTACAGAAAAGGTGAATATGACAAACTTGTAGGAAATTCAATTTCCTCCAAAAAGTTCTTGAATGCCAAATCGCTAACATCGATATTTCTTGAGATATTGGGCTTTGAAGTTGAGGTAGTGTGGAATTTTCATGGATTATTGCGCTAAATTGTAGAAACACTACCTCAACTTCAAAGTCCAATATCTCAAGAAATATCGATGTGAGCGATTTGGTGTTCAGAACTTTTTTGCAGGAAATTGAATTTCCTACAAGTTTGTCATATTCACTTGTTCTGTACCTTTTGTTATTTACGAGATAGGGGCAAAAAGCCAGAATTTCATGGAAAAATTGGGGTTAGTGACCCGTACTACCTCGCTGGTGGGAGTTAGGGTTACACCGCAATGGACACTTTCGTAGAGCATTCAATTCTAAAGAAATCCTACCATTGACCAAAACTATACCATAAAATGCCTCTGAGCTGTAGAGTTTTGAAGAAAAATAATCAAAGTTTACGTGTATTTTATATGGGAAATCTTTATATGCCTTGGTCTAGTACTTAATATTAATATTAAGGGCTCCAATTTTCAGGGAATTTTTGTTTAGGTGTTTGCCACAAAATTTCGAGGTGGAACTGAAAAAACAAAAAGTAGTCACGAAAAAAAACACCCTAATATTTATATGATAATAATACAACACTACATACCCAGCATTCTAATGACCCTTGTTTGAGCGCTAATACCACGATGCATTTCCAAAGCATTTCTTTTAACACCTTGAATTATTTTACTTTTCTTTAATTTTATCCCAATAAGTACATATAAAAAGCATATAGCAGTCATTGGGCCGACAAAAAATATGAAACCAGATATTGCGAAAACGTGACCAATGTAGTTATCCTTAACCTTGAATATATATTAAATGTAATAAAGAAATTATTATTATTTTTTTTAAATTTCTTACGGAGCACATAGTTCCACCTTTTTCGCTAATTACATCAAATTGCATTGATTGTGGCATCCCTGAAATGAATGCTGTAAACCATATCACCATTATAAATTTTACAGCACGTGATAATTTTGACATGGTGTGTTGTCTAAAGATTTGATATATAAATTAATATAATTTCACCACTACGAAATAACTCAAATAAATTACCTGAAAGGATGGCAAATGGCAATGTATCTTTCAACTGTGAATGCGGTTATTGTTAATACTGTAGCATTCGCTGCTGTTTCTGAAAATACTCCTTCAAGGATGCATATGGTTTTGGAGAAAGGATATGAAACTGGATACCAAATATTGAAAAGATCAGGTGGCATGCCTAAAATTGTTGGTAAGATATAATAATAATGATCTATTATAATAAATAAAATTGTACCTGATAACAGCAATATAAGATCCGAAATAGCTAAATTGAATAAATAGTAGTTGGTTGCGGTGTGCATAGACTTATTTTTATATATCACAATACATGTTATTAGATTCCCTAAGATGCCAGCCACAAAAATGATGGCATAAAATATCGTTATAGTTAATAGTACAGGAAATGTATCCCTTTGTGTTGTATCCAATTGTGACTTTACTATCAAATCGGTTAAATTATGAATTGATAGATTAATTTTATCACTCAAAATACTCCAATCTTTGCTGATGAGCATTTCCAGCGAAACATTTTCAATTGGAAAAATTCCTTGAGAGATATTTTTCCAAAATTGGATATCATTCAGGTCATATTCCATTTTTTGAAATATATTTTATTCAGTTTTCAATAGTTCTGTTCCACTTTTAATTCATAATTTTACGAATTTCATTGAAAACCTGAAAATAAAAATAATTTAAATACAAACTTATGAATGATGTTCTATATTTTAAAATTTACCCGTTCACATTTAATATTACAAATATATAACTACGAGATGTGGAAGTTGGGGACATTATTCGTAATAGTTGTTTCCATAATCCTGAAAATATTAATTTAAATTTAAAATATACTCTCTATCATATCTTAGTTATGCAATTTTAATAAACAAAAGGTTAGCGAAATTTTAAATTAAGTGTATTGATTTAAATTCAAACAACTAATTTGAATTCAAATAGTATTTTATGAGTTTTGCGAAATTTCTTCAATATTTCACTATCAATTCAAACTTTCAAACTGATTACTGTATGGAAATTATAGGAAAAGTCTGCTTTTAAGTCTGTTAATGATATTGCTAATTTCGCTATAACTGATCGAATGACAAATGCAGTTTTATTATAAATTATAGTGAAAACTCATTTGTGAAATTTAGTGGAATTGAATTGCACTATAATTGAGTCAGTGGTAGTGAAATTTAATTTGTACTGTCCCTAATTTCTAAGTATCAATGGAATTGAATTTGCACTAAAAACAAATCACTAAATTGCTCAGTGGTATTGCTAAAACGCCAATCTCTAATTATAGATCTAAGGGCCAATACTCTGTTTTGGTTTAGGTCAAAACAACAACCATTTTTATATTCCTAAATGGACCACGTTATACAACGTGTCACCTTTTTTGTGTAAATAAATGAATATTAATTTGTTGATTAAGAAAACTGGTTTATTCAATATTTTTAATGATACTTTGATAGATCAATAAAAATCAGATTATGTCTTAGATAAAGCTGAACATATCCAGGAGAAGAAAATGTTTCACCTAGGCGTGAAGAAAAAAAAGGAATATCGCAGGGGTTATTTATTTATTTACTCATTTCGCTTAACACAAGCTACAATGATGGCATAAATTAAACTATAAACTAGAGAAGATAATGAATAATAAGCTGAAATTAAAAAAAAACAATTAAATTTGGGGGATAATAAAGATTTTTTTAATTAATAGTTAATAATAGATTAATAGTCAAAATACGAAACTTTTAGACAAATTATTTAATCCGATTTACCCACGTTAGCCAAGTCGTATAAACATTAAATTGATTTATTTATTCTTGTACTATACAGTGAATAAATACATAAATACTCTTGTTAAAATGCCTTTCAATACTACAAATATGTCTGTAAATTCTTTAGAAAATTGTCCAAATTGATTTAAATAAAGCAACTAAACATATTAGCATACTGAAAACCAATGATTGTCTTTAGATGAGCATTTTCAGTGTATATTGAACGTACTCCTTCCACAAACTCAATTTATTATTGGAGGCAACTTCTTAATTGTATATTAATCGCAGATGTTAACGAGAATAAGAAGATGTGTAAATAAATAACAAGAACAATAGTGTTATGTTTTTAAAACTTTTGTTAAAATTCCATTACATGCATATTATCATCATCATCATCATCATATGGTTATTTAAAGCTTCAATTTTTAGACCTAATATACAGTAGATTCAATTTTCATTTTGTAATTAAATCTTTGTCTCACTTTACACAGTTATTATGAGTATATCTACGACTTTTCTTTATGTGCTTTGATTCGATTTATACGATCTAACGCTGATTTGAACCTATCGTGATTTTTTATAAATATGCGGCGTCTCGTTTTAACACGGTTTCCATTAGTTCGATTTTTCTTGGAATGCATCTACTGTATAAATCTAAGGATGGGTCAATTTTAATATGCGAGTGGCTTGATCACTATTAGTTCTTTTTCCACATTACATATTAATGGGAATAATTTGAATTTTTTAAATTTATCTTATTTTACTTGTTGGAAAACCTGTTGTGTATGAATGACCTATTTTACGTGTAAAACGTATACAAAGTAAAGATCTTTTCTTTTCGTCTTCTATTTATATTTGGTTCAGCTTTTGTATTTATTTCACCATTAACATCGAATCGAAATCGTTGTATTCAGCAGGGTTTTATACTTGGCAATATTTAAAAGAAAAATATTTATGCACTTTTCCCAAGGATGGGATTTTTAAAGTTGTAGACATTTCAATAATACTCATAAATAATAAAACTCATAATTCTCGTAAAAAGCAAGTATCGCTTTTATTTTAATTAATAATTATTTTATTAAGAATTAAATAAATATAAACAAATAAGAATCCTTTGTGTAAACAGAAAAAGAAAATTAATTAAAAATTACAGCTAACCAGCTATACCGGTGTTCATAATATCTTTATATGTAGTGAACCGGATAACTTGAAATTTTATGAATACCTCCAGTATACCGTCATTATCACTGATACCAATTCAAATCCTGTTTTACTTCTTATTAAGCTGTGTGTAAAATAAATAAAAAGTCACAAAAATGAGTAACGAACTTTTGATTTGTGTAGTGGAATTTTGGACATTTAGATTATTTCATTTATTAACTCAGAAAGATATTTGTGGAAAACTTGTCGGATTATGTTTTTATTAGGGATGCTCCTAATAAATAACTGCTGATAGTATTAAGAAGTGTATATTAATTATTTTCAATATATCAGCTGAATTTCTTTTTGCTTTATTAGTTTAATATTTATCGATATCGCGTATTTTATGCAAGCAAAAATTTGAAACAACATCAAATATAAAAACTGTGATCAGAGCTTTGTTTAATATTTATGTACGCTGAGAATTTTAAACTTGAAGCGATTTTCATGAAAATTGGTACATAGGGGTTTTGCGCAATGCTGATTTCAAATCCGTCCAAATTTAGAAATTCAAGATGGTGATCCAATATGGCGACCTATATTCCTCGATTTCAACGGATTTTAATTAAAATTAGTGCAATGTTGTTTTGAGGTCACTGATTTTGAATATTATCAAAATTTACAAATCCAATATGGCGACCAAGAATTATCGATTTCAACGGATTTTAATGAAAATGATTATTATTTTAAGGTCACTAATTTTGAATATTATTAATATTTGGAAATTCAAGATGGCGGATCCATAAAGGGGTTTTCGGGTTGAAACAATTTCTACGATATAACAAACTAGAACATTTGAGAAGTGTTTGATTAATAAATATTTACCCAACGCCGGGTGAAACCGGGTAACCCAGCTAGTAAATAAATAATCTTAAGGGATACAACTAGTGCGATACTTTCAAAAAATCGATTTTGTATTTTTCGATAGTCTATACCTTCAAAAATAAAATACTAATTATAATTTGAAGTGCGTATTTCAAATAGTTTTTGAATTACAGAAACGTGCGTAAGCTAAGGGGTCGTATCTCTTAGTTATTATTTTGCCATGATTTATAAGCGTCATTTTGAGCTTTTATCAAAACATCATCATTTTGTTGGATTTATATTTATTTTCACAATCGAGGGTCATTGTACAGGAAATATTATTCTAGTTCAACGGGCGTTTTTTTCAGGCACTCTGAAGGTCGCAATCACTGCAGCAGTAGGACAAAATGTTTTTTGGAGGCGCGGGAGATGGTGCATAAGTCACGGATAATTTAAGATATTAATACAAAAACAGTAAATACGTAATTTATAAATAAATATATCTTTAAAATTTCAAAACATTCAATGCAATACTTCCCTTCCAATAAATTCCCGAAAATCAATTTTTTTTAAGCATTCACACTAGTTGCGCCTCTAGTCAACTAAGACAAACTGCGTTTTTCATCAAATTTGAGTTGAATTTTTATCTGCACTCGAAATTTCGTTATAATATTTTTAAAATACAAAAAGTTATCTAAAAAACTAAATATTGTATCTTAAATCCCTTAATAGCAAACTATAAAAGAAAAATTATTCTAAGTCACTTCAATGTTGAGTATTATAATTGTAAATTATTTGTCAAAGGGAAGCATAGTTTAAATAAATCATTTAATCAGACGAATTAAATTGATTTACAAATGCCCGAGTGTTTTTCTACCAGTTTAATGATGCATATAAACTTTACAATATACCAAAATATCCTACTTATACTTAGAATTAGACTTACTTATTTCCTACTTCTAGAATTTAAAAAATATTTATCCTATTCAGATGCTGTAAAAGGGAGTTAGATTTGCCCTTTTCGGATGAATTTGGCCTGGCCCTATATAGAAAATAGTTTATATTCGTAATATACTCAACTCTATTGCAAGTTGCTTTCCTTTTATTTAATTATTTAATTCAACTCTCCTTTGTACTTGTGTCTATGCATGGAGATGATTATGAACGATTCTGATGATATCACAGAAAAATCAAAAATTTCTTGAAGTGCGCAAAATCTGTTGGTAGCACAGCCATCAAGAAACCTAAAAGATCGGTAAGTCTTACCTAGTATTTTTTTTTATATATCTTCCTGCTCGTAAATTTTGTTGATAGTTTTCTTTAAAATAATGGAATTAGTTAAGATTGTCAATTCGGAATGTTTATTGCTAAATACAATTTAAAATTTACAATGAGACAAAGTCACCCCAACCTTGGGTGACTTTGGTCCAAGCTAAACAAAAATGTCTGTAAACAGCGGTGCCTACTAATATTACAAATATTTCCATTTAATTGCGTTGAGAAAGACCTATTAAATGATATAAAAACAAAAAAAAATAATATCTTCACTCAACCTGCTACATAACATCAATGATTGTGAATAAATGCTAAATAAAAAGCTAAAATTATTCGTTGCCGTTGACGACTTTACGCTCCTACACATAGAACTTTATATGTTTGTAATAGTCCTCTAATTATGCCTCTGCCGAAATATTTAATTTACATTGCCAAAACTTGAAACTTTAAATTCCGAAATTTGATAATTAAAACTTCCCTTAAGGAAATAGTGAAGGTTAAAATTTGTATCTTATGTAGATTATTTATTTTTGGAATTTCAAAAGAACAAATTATTAAATCACAGAGGTCACATTTCAATTCAACAACGTAGTTTTTCAAAAAGGATTTATTTTAATTTCAAACAAAGCGGACTTAAATCTAATTTTTGAATATTAATTCATTAGAGTCCAATTAATTTTACGTGAAAATTATGACTGTTTTTACTTAATTGAGAAAAAATGGAAAGAAATTAAAAGATTTATAAATAATTTTCCCAAAAACCATTTCTAATTGCGTTTTTATATTTTACCTGTTTACGAATTTATTCTTATATTACTTTTAAAAGCATTCGCAAAAAGTTTACCCTTGATAGAAACTCTTTCAACTAAGATTGACTTCTCAAAAGATATGTTATTCTGATTAATGTCTTACAATAATTTTCTGTTAGTGTATTATACGTAATAACAAAGTAAATAAAATTTATTTTGAGAATTTCAACTCAATCTTTTCTAAAAACAAATGACTGACCTCTGGGACTACGATTTTGTAAGGTCATTATGGGTCAAGTCTCATAAAGATCTTTTATAAAAGCACTAGAGCTCATGATTTTATACTAAGTTTTTTAACTTTGGATTGTTATAAAAATATAGTTTTCTTTAAGAAATATGATAGCTTTTTACCAGAAGGCAAGAGCAAGTAAAATTCCATAACATTATGTAAATTATTGAATTTGACTAAGTTTCTTTAGAAATAAGTTAACAGACCGGCCCCTGCTTAAGGGGTTATTCTACTGTTAAACGGGTAAGAAGCAGTATCTTTTTAAAAGTGTTGTAAAAAAAAAACTATTAGAGATATCAATTTGAAATTTTGCATGCATCTTTATTAATGAAAAAAATATATAATGGCATAGTTGATATATCAAAAAAATCGGTTAAAAAAACTTTAAACGCGATTTACTCAAAACGTGTTGTTTTGGTGCGCGGTACATCGTAGAGAAAAAACTAATGAAGCGATTTAGCTAAAAAATTTTTTGCATAGTTATAAAGGGTCATCCAAATGTGACGCCTAGATGTCAGCACTACATAATTTTTACACGTGACATATTTTCAAATGACATAAGCCATTTTGTTTTATTAGAAGGTAGTACAATTTTAACCATGGACAGGTACACATTGCAACAACGCGTTTACATCATTCAAACTTTTTATGAAAATGGGCGTTCTTTGAAAAATACCCATCGCAAAATTCGTGATTTTTTTGGTGTAAATAATCGGCCAAATCAATCTTCAATTCAAAGATTAGTGAAAAAATTCGCAGAAACTGGTTGTGTTACTGATAAACCAAAAAGTAGAAGACCAAAGTCTGTACGCACAAATGAAAATATTGCTGCTGTTAGTGAAAGTGTTGAAAATGAACCGACAACATCAATTTCGCGTCGTTCGCAAGAATTGGGCATATCTTATGGCTCCTTATGGAGGATTTTGCATAAAGATTTGCATTTACACGCTTATAAAATTCAATTAACCCAGGAATTGAAAGAAAGAGACCATTTACAACGTCGTAATTTCGCTAGTTGGATTATTGAACAACGAACGACAGATCCATTGTTTTCAAGCAAAATTTTGTTTAGTGATGAAGCTCATTTCACAATGGATGGATTCGTCAATAAGCAAAATTGTCGTATCTGGGGTGATGAAAATCCTCGTGTTATTCATGAAAAATCTCTACACCCACAAAAAGTTACTGTTTGGTGTGCATTTTGGGCAAATGGAATCATTGGGCCATTTTTTTTCGAAGATGATGCTGGAAATGCTGTTACTGTGAATGCTGAGCGATACCAATCAATGTTGAGAGGCTTTTTATGGACACAGTTGAGTCATATTGATGTGTCTGACGTCTACTTCCAGCAAGACGGTGCTACATGTCACACAACTCGAGAAAACATTACGTTTTTGCGATCAAAATTTCCTCAACGTGTAATTTCACGAAATGCAGATTTCAATTGGCCTCCAAGGTCATGTGATCTAACACCATTAGATTTTTTTTTGTGGGGTTTTTTGAAAAGTCGAGTGTATGCTAACAAGCCACAAACAATTAATGATCTAAAGAACAACATTCAAGATGCAATTCGTGAAATAACACCAGCAACATGTCGGAAAGTCATTGAAAATTTCGATATTCGGATTGATGCCTGCAGACGCAGTCGTGGTGGACATTTGAATGATATTCTATTCCACTTATAATTGTAATGGATCATACTTTTAATAAAAAAAAACAGCTTGAAAAAATTGCAAATAGTTTGTGTTTTATTTAAAAGAAACATGTAGGCGCGTTTTTTGGATGACCCTTTATATCAATTTTACACAGACTGAACCTAAATTGAGCCATAAAAATTGAAATTTGGTTATTTGGGAGCACTTTTTTCATCGAAAAAACGTCCAAAATCAAGCATGCTATTTTCCAACGCTTGTCAAATCGCGAAAATTTAATATTTATGGCTCAATTTAGGTTCAGTCTGTGTGTTTTTATCTAAACTAATAAAATTTCATCGTTAAATTGATTGCAGATCACCTGGACGACCTGGGCAATGTACCGCGCAAACGACTCTGGCCGTCAGCGCGCGCTACATCAATCATAAACCGAAGCCGCCATTTTGTTTTTTTTTTTTAATCAACTATGCCATTATATATTTTTTTCATTAATAAAGATGCATGCAAAATTTCAAATTGATATCTCTAATAGTTTTTTTTTTACAACACTTTTAAAAAGATACTGCTTTTTACCCGTTTAACAGTAGAATAACCCCTTAAATGAGAGAATTTTCGTTGACGGCCGGCAATCAATATTTCGTAAGTTTGCAGAAAGAGGAAATGATAAAAGTTTACATAATCAATAATAATTATTCTAGGAAAATAAAAATCAAGGAAAAATTAAAAAAAAAAAAATCTTTTATTATCGTATGATAGCTATTACTGTCTAATAAATATATTTATGAAAAAATTGATAATTTTTATGATTACTAACATAAAAATAACTTTAATCTACAACAATGTCTAAACGGGTATTAATAAGTAAGTTTTTTTAAAGTTTTGTAAAGTTAAGAAAGTGTAGTATATTTGTACATAATAACAATTTCATTTTATGAAATGTCCACAAAACAATGGTACATTTCTATGTTGTTTATGTAAGATTCCATTACAATATGGAAATTATTGAATTTTTTAGTTTTTTATATAAGTCAGGCCATCCCTTACGCAATCTCTATTTTGGATGCATTGACAACAGATGGTGAAAATTTATTCAGCAGGGCAACACCACAGTCCACACATACTATGTACATCTATAGTCTCACAAAGAAACTAAGGAAACTTGTGCGACATGTCTTTCTCTATTAAAATAAATGTTCATATTGTATAGTAGCATTCATTCATAACACATTCTACTTCAAATCGCCTTAATGTCTAAAAAAATTCATTTCATACCCTACTTCTTGGTTACTAATGCTCTTCAAGAATGTATAAGGAATAATTTGTTGAATTTATTATATTATCCTATTTCAATTCTCGTAAAATTGTTAGAAGGCTTTATAAGAAAAATATTATTTGTGTGGGTCCTTGCTTTGACTTTCTTCAATAACTAAATTCTTAGTTAATTTTTATACAAATTACGACGAATGAAGTAGCTAACGAATTTTATTCATTATTTCTTTATCCTTGCTTCAGTGAATGATAACTTATTTGATACTTTTTGAAGTAATTCTAAATCTCTCAATTTTTCATAAACCAATTTTTATCTTTGAATTGCTTTTCTACAAAGTAACTAATTGGTCCAGCAGATTTTGAAAATACACAATACAATCTTAGGAATTTATACACACATATGTTTATTTTTTAGATAAATCATTTAATTATGGCTTTAACGTGCTTGCTGAAATCTAAAACAACAGGTCAACTGAATTATTAATCCGAGGCTCCTCTTAATCACCGCGACTTTTAAATTACTAACGCGCGTGCATGCGTTTTTGTATATATTTAAAAAAAAACAAGCTATTATATTTTTTGTTTGTTTATAAAAAAAATTAATAAAAAATGTTTTTCTAAATAATTTTTTCCCTTGAATTTCAACGAAATTTGTTCAAAGTTGTTCGCTGCAGCAATAAAGACCATAAAGACCTTTATATAAAAAAAAACATTTTTTTTAGATGCAAAAAAATATGTTTTCATTCGGGTTTAATTTTCAAATAAAAAATAATAATAATTTATTATACGCTGAGTCTGACTAAGTAATATTAAACCAAATGGCGGGTTAGATAAACCAGAAATATTTTTGTTGTGTTGCAAGCATTTAAGGTAATCAAGTTTTAAATTTTTGGTGACTAGTTTTTACATATGTACATTCATTTCAATTAGTTAATTGCTGTCTTAAATTTACAATTGTGAGAATCTACTTGGTTTTTTTTACATCACAGAGCAAAGATTCTTACTGCAAAGAATGAGAGTTTCAAGGAAATATTTAAATAGGTAAAAATCAGAAATTACTTTTTCCCATAGAGAGTTGAGGCGTATTGCTCGTTTAGCCGATTTAGGCTTAAATTTTCCATAAACAATGACATTAACATGTGTAATTCCAGACTTTATGTCATTAGAGTGCCTTATGCTTGTTAGATTGATTGATTCAACAGGTTTCGTAATATTTCAATGTTAATTTAGTTCGATGGATTTCTCAGAGGTATACCTGTTTTTGAATTTTATCTGTTTGTTTTTAAAGGTTACTCAAGTTCTTTTGAAAACCTTTTTTTATACGAGAGGTTGAAATCCATTTGTCCGGAAATAATAAAAAAACGAAAATTTATTCCTGAATGCCGTTGCACAAATATTTTATAAAATAAAATGTAAAACTGAGGTGTGATTCCAGTTCGACAATATTAATCGAAAAATGTTTATTGCTATAATTATCAATGATTCTTTTCGACGTAAAATATCGATTTTTTTTTACATACATATTAAAAGGTTTAAAGTCCCAATTAAAACTAGTTTTGAAGAAGTTTTAGTTAATTTCTCATAATTAAAGAAAGTGATTTCAAGATGTTCCCCTCTAATCACATGGGAAAAAACACATGCTGAATTTTCAGAATTAAAGAACTTCGCATAAACATTTTAAAATCATAACTAAATTTAGTTCGAAGACTTGTTTTACTGGTCAAATTAATTATATTATTTTTTGATATTTGAATATTTTTACATATTCCTGTAGTTTTAAGCCGGATTGTGTATAAAATAGGAATACACAAAAATTTTGCAGAAATAAAGAATAAATATTAAAGTGGACGTATTAAATAGTAAAAGGCATCCGAGTACATTCGAAGGTAGGTAAGAACATAAAAAAGGATTCTCTTTAGAGGCAATAAGAATATGTAAATGATCGTAAACCACAAATTTTTCATCATTATCACTCGAATATGATAAAACTTGTTCGTTACCATAAAAAGCTATTCGTAAAAGGAATAAAACTTAAATAAATAAAATAATTACCAAAAACTTAACCGGTGACAATGTCAAACGTACATTTACATTATTAAATTCGCTAAACCGGATTGATAAACAAACGCGCATAACATTCTTCTCCAAAAAAAAGCCACTGTTTTCAGTTGATTCCACTTATTTGTTGTATATTTATCATGAAAAATTATCACAATCTTAACTTAATAACAAAAAAACAGTTCCGTAATTCAATTTAATCGTTTTTCACTAAAAACAACCGTCCGATATAGCAAAAAATAACCACCGAAACTAAATCTAACTAAAAATATCAGATTATAAAAGTCGATGAACCGAAGAATGCACTTTTACCAACTGCACTTACACGTACTTATTAAGGGACAGGAACGAGATATGACGTAAACACGTAAAATAGTCCTTGGAATTAAACTTGACATTCATATTTCTCGCGTGTCTGCAGAGCTTGCAGAAGACTACTGAACCCGCTTTATCTTCCAAATCACTCACTCAGCCTCGTTTGAAGAACGAAGGCTTTGGTTGCCAGTCAAATTTTTTCTTAATCAAAAACAAAAGCTCCTCAACTTTTACGAAGACAAGTTTTTTGAGTGAATGAAATTATTTTGATGACGTTGCCGGTAAGCTTTTTGACGAAGAGATAATCACTGAAGATACTTTGTGAGATTTTGAATAAAAACCATTTCGAAGAAAAATAGTTTCTTTTTTATATCCGGAAAAAAACTGGTTTAACATCTTAAAACTTTTTAGTTTCAAGCCTATTAATACTGTTTAACTGAGTTTTTACATATTTTAACCATTCTGGGACCATAGACAGGTTGTCCAGGTTAATCCGGGACTTTATGGATATCATAAATCAACACACGAATAAAGATTAATTCGTGAATGGGTTCCGGGTCAAGGATCACCAAAATATATATAAAAAGGAATGAGGAAACACTCACTAGAATTGGCGCCATTCTCCTTTAAAAGAGAAATTACATTTGAGATTTCGATGCTGACAAATCAACACCAGTAGAAAAAAATTGATGAATTAATGTATAATCAAGGTTGAATTTTAAATAAATAATTCTTGGAACTGTTGTGCAAATACGATGATGTTCTTATTTTGAAGTTTTTATACCTCTAAGATGCACGTTTAATAAAAAAAAAACAATAGAAAAAGTGCTTGTTTTGTGCACATTTTAGTACACGAGCAAATCATCAAAATTTTAGAAATAAAAGTTCGTCTCCTGAACTGGTTCAAATATTCAAATGTATTCTTGTCTACCAAAGTTGTATTTATGGTAAATATCGTGAATAAAGAATTTTTATTATGATTTTAATGTTTACGACTTTGAAACACCTAAGCAACAGTGATTAGGATTTGAATTGACATGTCATCATGACCATTCCAAAAATATAATTCCGGGTTTAAATTTTCGGTATATAAATGGTATTATAATAATAACTTTTTTAATTTTAAAAAGGGATAAACAAAACTAAATTGAAATAAATTTTGATATATAATAGAAACGAAAAATTAGTTAAATTGTTAACATTCTTAGCTTTGTTACTTACCTTAGTTCGAAAAACTTCGTTAAGCCTCTCTAAAATTGAGTTTGAAAAAATAAAATATATGTTTCAAAATATA
Source organism: Dysmachus trigonus (assembly GCA_949715965.1). NCBI lineage: Eukaryota > Metazoa > Arthropoda > Insecta > Diptera > Asilidae > Dysmachus > Dysmachus trigonus. The sequence goes on from OX454320.1 coordinate 90,742,939, forward strand.
ATAGTTGTATTCATTTGCTATAAAATTATACAATTCATCTTTAAAATTAACTTGAATTCAAAAAAATACACTTTTACACCTTCACACCAATTTCTCCTGGATTAAATATTTTGATATTTTTATCTATTTTATACAAAATATGTTTTTCATATGTCTTTATTTGAAAAGGACATTCGCAAGAAGTTTTGTTGACAATCAATTTTCCGTCGACTTCTTTAAATTTACCACTTTTAAGTGGTACAATTTTAATATGAACATCACTGGCATTTACCAAAACATTGTTCAAAGTATCAAAAAGATTACTGTTGCCCAATTTTGTTATAGTCATGATTTTGACACCTTTTGTATGAAAACTTAAAGGCAATTTGATTAAATCCTCCTTACAAATACCCAAATTTAACAATATTTCTAAATTATCAATAATTATTGTTTTTGATGACGTACTGCCAAGCTGTTTTTGTATTTTTTCTTTAATGTATTCTAAAATACTATAAGTATTAACAATTTGTAATTTCGAAAAATTGCTGTAGATTTCTAAATTTGGTTCAATTACGGACAGGGTTTTATCTTTAAAAATATTTACATTGTAGCCTAGTCGCATTCCAGCGTTAAGATAGTGTGTGAAAGTATGTTGCAGACAAACGAGCACAACGGACGAATTTTGTGCCCTTAAACGTTGCCCAAGAATTGCGCTTATCAAAAAACTGCCATCCGCATCAGATTCTTCGCTTATGTGGATGTAAGAGTCTTCCGGTTGATCGTTGAGGTCACAAGCCAATAGAAGCGAAGTCGCCATTGTAAAAATCGTTAACGTAGTACAGCAGCAAACCCTATAATTGAAAATTTTAAGGAAAATTTAGTATAATTCATTATATTTTATTTTTAAAACTACAATATGTATTTAACTCTGTCAAGATCCGACCAATCAGGGCAAACTATTGCTTGGAGTTGACGATCAACAATGATCAAAAAACTTATTAAACCTAAATTATGTTGAACAGATTTTCTTAAAACTGCTCTGAAAAATTCCTGCCGATGTTGAATAGTCTGATTATTATTACATATTTTGAGAAAGTATAAAATTCAAGCATAAAATGCAAACTTTTATCACACTTTTACCACAAACAAGGTAATGCATTTTAAGAGCTACAAAAGTATTCATCAAAACTACATCTCGGTTTTACCCTTATAGGGCTAAAATAAATACATCTATTCCATTTTATAAAATATACTTCCCACTATTATTTACCAAAAATGTTTTTTATTAGTGATAAATTTATTTATAGTTTATTTAAAGTCATTATTAGTTAAAGATTTATTTTGCTTGCTATCTATTTAAATACCGTACAAGAATAGGTTGCTTAAACTATTTGTGATAAACGGGAAAACCCCTAATTTGAATTTCAAATATGCCCAGCTCATATTATATTTGAAATTAACGACTTTAAAATCACCGGTACGAGTCACAACTTTTAGGAATTTGGGCTATAACTTCTAGATTTCAGAGATTAATTTTTTGTTATAGATCGAAAAAATCACGTTTTCTTGAAAATGCAATAAATAGTTTATTGCTTTGAAACGAAAGAACCTGGTTGTGCTAATTATAACGACTACATCAATACATAAGAATTTTCCAGAATTACTAAATCAGTTATTTTGACTGTAGGAATTCGAAATTTGAGCTATGACAAGAGAACAAATAAAAAACCATTCGTATTTATAAAATTTTATTTGTGTTTATCTCATAGTTACATAAGAGCAAATTCTCTCAGCAGATCTTGTTTTATGGAAGTTACTGCTATGTAAGATAGATATTGACTATTTGCATTAAAATCTGTGCATAAAATCTTTATCGTGTTTTATCTCTAAGAAAAATTGCCAATTAATTACCAGAATGTTTTTCTTTTCATCTGAACTATTTCTGAGATATTTAGGGAGTAATTAACATACGAATTTTATTTCGAAAAACACATGTTAAAATGTCTCAAGCTTTTTTTAGGTTCAAGGAAGGAAGTAGTAAATAATTGGTTTTTATGTAGATTACAAACTCAAAAGCGAAAATGCCCAATCGTAAAGTAAGGTAATGTAAAGTTTTCTTGAAAATGAAAGTCTAAAGAACGAATACGATGATACAGAAGAAAAAAATCTTAGAGGGCACTATAAAAGAAAATGAAAGCTTCAATCTCAAACAAAACGAAATTTTGAAATGCTTTGGCAAAAAACTGCAATGTTTTGAAATTTTAAAAATTTACAAAATGCAAGAATAAGAAAATACCTAAAAAAAACGAAGGGAAATCCTAAAATTAGCGATTATAATTATATGTATAGAAATATAGGCAATGGACATTTTATTATAGAGGATTAAATTTTAATATAATAGTTTTGGATTAATTAATTTCGATCTCTATAAATTATAAATCTTCAATATTAGGTACAAACATTTTTAGGAAGTATAATTAATTAATTGGGGGCCTCAATAGCCCGGTTGGTAACGCGACGTGTTTACTGCGAGCCAGCAGGACGCTAGAGGTTGTGGGTTCGATTCCCACGAGAAACCCTGGTCACAAAAAAGTGGTATCACAATGGGCCTGTAATGGCCTAAGTGTGTCTTCGGACAGCCACAACAATCTACATCTACATCTCAATTAATTAATTCGATCCCCTATCTCAAAAAATGTTCATTGCAAATGACTTAAATATGTTCAGAAGTGAAGCAAGTTAAGCAGGGCCAGGGCATAATGAAAATGCAGGTAGAAAAGTTATTAAATTAGAAAGCTTTAAACGCATTCCTACCTTAATGCAATTAAGTGGGTGAATTTCTGGGAAATGATAAAGTAACATACCATGAAGATGAGGTAGTTAAGCGATTTAAGCACATATCCGAAAAGCATTAAACGATCATTTTTGGATGTAATTTAAAGAAAAAGTATATCAGCTACAACGACCGTAATAAAACGAATTGAGCGCTTATCCGATATGTTACTTATGCGGGTTTGACTATTTCTTTGATTATTTCTTTCAAGAAAAACAAAATTCCAATAAACATTTTTTTAACAACCTAAAGAAAATTAACCTCTTATAATCCAGTCAAATGGTACATGGAAAGGAATTTGGAACCAAGGGTTAAGAGTAAGGGTTTCATAAATTATGAATTTCAAAATTCCTTCGATCTATTTAATTATGTTTATGTTTAACGTACAATATTCACAAATAACACAAATTGTGAGCAACTCACGCAGAAAACTGAACTGAAAAATATTAAAGCGCAATTTATGCGTAACTTAAGCATAAAACTAAATTTTCTTAGATTCTGTTATTAAGTTTTAGGTCATGCGTACTTTTTCTAAAATTTATGATTATTATTCATAACTTTGTGATTTTCTTGAGTAATGATTTGATAATTATGAATTTAATAAGCCTTTTGAGTTAAATCTCTTTTCCGAAGAAGTCATGTGTTTTATGATAAAGATTATTTAACCAGTTAACTGTGATTGACGAGTATACTCGTCATGCGTATAAATCAGTGACCATTGGCTATTTAAATTGCAATTTTTGATAAAAACAAAACATATTCTCAAATTTAAAGATGTTTAGAATATTTTGAGGCTATGCCGGAATAAAAAAACAAGTAGAAAATATAAACAGTTTGAGATGATCTCATGCGTCCCGGTATGCACTGGGTGAAAACGTTTACCAGTTCGTATAATGAATTTATTTATGTGCGATGATAACGTTTTTTAGATGTTAACCAAAAAATATGAAACTACAAGAACTCTTGTCAGTCTGAAAATAATTTAGATTTTATAAAAGAATTGGAAGCTGTCAGGCAGAGAAAGGGGCTAGTTGCATGAATGTCAACAAAAAACCATCCCAAATACAAAGCATATGAACTGAGAGGCACAACATTTTCTTGGAAATTGTCTCCCTCGGTTTAGTGTTCCAAGAATTCAATCAATTTGTTTACCAAAAATAAGCAAACGATACTGACTATCCCACGATTCATTCAAAAATTCATAGAATGATCACGATCTGAGGAGAGGTTTTTGTGCATGGCCTTATCTTACCAGCGCAACTGTGATTGACGAATATACTCGTCATGGCTCGAAGAGGGCACCACAGTTAACTGGTTAAAAGTGTAAAATTTTATTTTTAATATTATAATAATATTAATATAATACTAGTAATTTTAAGCCTTTTTTTGTATGTAATTAAGGTTAAGATTAAGAAATAAAATAGATGTTTGACTCAAGATTTTAAAACTGTTTTTCATTAATGCGTAATAAAAAGTTAGTTAAAAAATTGGAGAATCATTCATGAAATTTGGATCAGTGATGATGAATTTAAATCATAATGCATGCCTCTATTTATGAAATGTTGTTCTTTATTTAAGAATAGAATAAATTTAAGCATACATTTAAGCGTATTATGTATAAAGATTGAAATCATATAATCTTTAAAGTTCTTAGCAATAAATCATAAAATTATGATCAGTAACTGTTGGCTAAATTTCATATTTAAGTAAAAATTATGCGTATTTTGCATAATATATTATAACTTCTCTCACTGTGTAGTTTTATAAAACGTTTTGGGTAGGCCCGTATATACGGCAAAAAAGGTGCTTGAATAAAAGTATGATTATGAAACTAAAATTCATGGATTAGGCTTACTGGGGAAAAGACGTAAAAAACGCACCTGCTATAGTCAAAGAACGAATCTTTCATACTATTATAAGAACGATGAATCAACTTATAAGTAATAAGTTTACTGACAGCGCTAATATCAATAAACTACGTAAATAGGCCGTCCGCGAACGTGTTAATGAAATCAGCGTTTTACTTGTCAGACTTAAATTTAGGTTTGTGAAATATTTAGACTTCTAATAAGGCCATAATTTTTGGATATTTAATGTTTATTGTATTAAAATCCTTTACATGTAGATAGATGTGGCTGTACGGAGACACATTTAGACCCATTGTGATACCACATACAGGGTGACAAATGGAAAGTTGCCTAAGCTAATCATTCATAATTTTAAAATAAGTGCAGGGGAAAAACAAATAAAATTATGTATAAATTCAGTAAAGATGTCATTTTTATTTTAAATTAGTTCCAGTTAAATCAGACATTTTTAACAGATACTTATTGAGATTTAAAAAAAATCGACAAAACAAAGCCAGGGGATAACTATTTACATAAATGCTTGAAAACATTATTAATAAATGCGGTCTTACGATGAAATCAAATAATTTTTTTTATAATTCTTACCTTCTGAGTGTTTTGGTTGGTTACATTTTTACTTCCAAACTTGGTATGAAGGCCTCTCTATATGCCTCAGTATAGTTTTTACCTCTAGAATAAAAGCACTAGATTTTTCTTCGTTTGTAGGGTGACTCATTTTAAAATGCACGTTTTTCTCTTTATGACGTCTCAACAGAAAATGACAACACTCTAGTATATAACTACGGGGTCCCAACCTTTTACGACATATTAGAGAGGAAAAGACATAGGTATACTTTAGGCAACTTTCCATTTGTCACCCTGTATTTATTGTGATTAAAATTATTTAAAATCAATTAAAATTATGTTATCAGTAAGAACTTAAGCATGATGTAGGTTTTTGATTATAACATATGTATATGTATATTAGGGTGCTTTTTTTCGCGACTATTTTTTTTTCAGTCCCCCCTCGAAATGTTGTGGCAAATACCTAAACAAAAATTCCCTGAAAATTGGAGCCCTTAATATTAATATTAAGTACTAGACCAAGGCGCATAAAGATTTCCCATATAAAATACACGTAAACTTTGATTATTTTTCTTCAAAACTCTACAGCTCAGAGGCATTTTATGGTATAATCTTGGTCAATGGTAGGGTTTCTTCAGAATTGAATTCTCTACAAAAGTGTCCATTGCGGTGTAACCCTAACTCCCACCAACGAGGTAGTACGGGTCACTAACCCCAATTATTCCATGAAATTCTCGCTTTTTACCCCTATCTCGTAAAGAACAAGAAGTACAGAAAAAGTGAATATGACAAACTTGTAGGAAATTCAATTTCCTACAAAAAAATTGTGAACACCAAATCGCTAACATCGATATTTCTTGAGATATTGGGCTTTGAAGTTGAGGTAGTGTTTTTACAATTTAGCTCAATAATACATGAAAATTCCACTCTACCTCAACTTCAGCCCAATATTTCAAGAAATATCGATATTAGCGATTTGGTGTTCAGAATTTTTTTGTAGGAAATTGAATTTCCTACAAGTTTGTCATATTCACTTTTTCTGTACTTCTTGTTCTTTACGAGATAGGGTTAAAAAGCGAGAATTTCATGGAAAAATTGGGGTTAGTGACCCGTATTACCTCGCTGGTGGGAGTTAGGGTTACACTGCAATGGACACTTTTGTAGAGCATTCAATTCTGAAGAAACCCTACCATTGACCAAGATTATACCATAAAATGCCTCTGAGCTGTAGAGTTTTGAAGAAAAATAATCAAAGTTTACGTGTATTTTATATGGGAAATCTTTATGCGCCTTGGTCTAGTACTTAATATTAATATTAAGGGCTCCAATTTTCAGGGAATTTTTGTTTAGGTATTTGCCACAACATTTCGAGGTGGGACTGAAAAAAAAAAAATAGTCGCGAAAAAAAAGCACCCTAATGTATATCAAACTAAAGATACTGATTGTCATATGCATATGCATGGCTAACCCTTGAATGTCCGTTGTGATTTTGTAATACCTTTAAAAGTAATGTTAATTGGAAAAACAAGCAGGTCAAATTAATTGTGAGCAAATGCTTTACAATAAATCTCTAGTTTATTTTTCTCAAACATTTTTTTTCTCAATTTTTTGTCTTTCAGGCTTAAAAAAATCTTATTAACCCTTTGCACTTGGCGATTTTGCGTAAACAATAGCTGAATGATACTCAATTGTAATTGATAATTGTAATTAATTTAATTTGCGACAGAAAAGTTCTCTATAAAATTTTTGTACAACTCATGGTTTACCGAGAGATCACCAAAAAACTATTTGGATCCTTATTTTCAATATGATGGTCGAACAACAGATTAATTCAATTTAATTAATTTAATTAACCCATTATATATAGTAGATAACTCAATTTTAGAATTCAAAATGATATCCTATACAACTATGATGAAGCATATTACCTAGCTGAAAGTTTATTTGATTTAATGTGTTAGTTGAGGAAAATAGCTAGTGAGAAACCTCTAGTCTATCCTACTTATTTAACTTACATTCTACGAATTAATTTACGTGAAGTTGTTTTATATGTATTATAAAATTTCAGAATTTTGACAAGCCTCATAAAACAGATTAAAATGATTCGACCATTTGACTGGACTATTAAAACTAAAACTACATTGATATCTAATCCATCTATGTACCATCTCAATAGCACGCCGATGAATTGATACATTTTAGAAGTCGACTTTAGTTGCAATTTTTAAAGACTATACTTTCTTGTTCAACTTTACCATAATCTAAACGATTTATTATAAAATCCTATTGACCTGTGTAGCCACAGATTAAATTTAATTTCGATTTGCTCTTAAAATAGTGTAACTTATCCAACATAAATTGCGATAAAATTTAGATAGCACCTACTTACAAAAATTACGATCCCATAAAGAAATTTAGAAGAAAATAAAATTTAATTTTCCAGATTACTGTGTGATATCTCAAATTGCTTATCTGAATACAATTTTGATTCATTGTATGTGGAACCCGGTTAAATAAGATGACAATACGTACATTAGCATTCAATTTAAAAAAAAAAATTTTTATGAAATGTACGTTCTATGGAGTTCAGATAGCTGCAAAAGCAGGCGCAATCGACTGAGCGAAAACGAGCTGTTGTGAAGAGCTGCAGAAAATTAACAACTTGTTCAGGTAAACAGAAGAACAATGAGAGTCATACACCGACTTTTAATATTAGAATCTTACCAATGGGGTCTTCAAACACATCTCTCAATGTTGCGGCTCTAAATAAAATTCGTATTTTAAGAGATAAAAGCAAATTTATATTTCCATCCATTCCATGGCCAGTGCTGTGTGCTCAATTCAGCGCATACTACTCCAGCTGGCGAGTAGTAAAAGTATCTACGTAAAAAGATTTCCTCTCTGAGGTTTCTTGTAGAAGTTGAAGTTCCTTGAGCAGCAGCAGCACTCAGTCCAGTTTTATTAGTGCTTAGTCGGCTTTTGATTGAAACAGGTTATCAGACGGTTTAGACTATAAAATTGGCTCCGTCCACCCCGAAAAGGAGGGTCGTTTCAGTGAGAGTGGCACGTGACGACACACAGTACAAAATGTAATAATAATTCGCTCATCTCTTTTTAACAATCGTGACTTGGAAATTATTGAACTAATCGATTTGTTCTGTTAGAAGTTTTGCAATTAAAAATCATCTTCTCATTAAGTTAAATAACTACTGATTTTTTTGTTTTAAAGAGAAATGATTCATAAACTTCACTCATATCTAAGGAATAGTTTACTCTCATTATTTATTGTACAATTACACCGCAGAACATAAGTTTTCAGTTTAATTTATTCATTGACATGCTTGAGAGATTATTTCTAATTAAAAAAAATAAATTAAAAGTTCTAATGTGCTCTCTTATCAGTTGAGTAAGTAAGAAAAGTTCCAACTCAGAGGAGAGTTTTACACTTCACATGAAACACTTAGATTACTATCACTTAAATTTTTCATAGTACGACGGATTGTTCTATATAATTTTTAAATTTTGAATAGATATCATCACTACTTCCTAATGAATTTAATTAAATGCGATATTCAATTGGTAGATAAATTAAAAGTATCTAAATCTAGAAATCTTTCAATCATCAATAGTGCTCGCTGAAAGTATTACAGAAACAGCCTTCACATTTTCGCTTAGTTATTTCCGGCGACTACAAGTTCTGTCTACTAGTTCTAAAAACATATTTACAACAAGATATTCCTCAACATACTACTTACCAATACAATTTTTATTAATAATTAATTAAACAACTTTTATCTGTGGAATTGAATCGAAACGAGCACCTTCACCGAAATTGTCCTCGCGTGCACTACCCGAGGAAAACGTCACACGTGCTCATGTCAGTCTTGCGGTAGCTGTCAAGCTGTGTAGGGCTAAGCAAAATTTTATATTTAGGTTTTTATCGAAATTTTGTTTAGAAATCGTGTAAAATTAACAATGTTTATTTGATTGATTGGCAATCAGTATGTTGAGTTTAGAAGGTTTTTTTGCAGTGTTACATCCAGTAATTCGTAGGTATTTTATTCATAAATTCAATCAACCACCGCCCTTTCACATACTGAAGAAATTCATGTTTTCACTATTTCACTTTAGATGTTTTCGGTACCTATAAAAGATTTCCACTTTAAGAGGTCATATCATGAAATAAACATTAATTCTAAATAGAAGTGAACTTAAAAACATAGACAAATATTGCTTTATTAAAACACATTAATTCAGGATGGGGTATTTATACAAAAATTATCACATACATTTAACAAACAATTCCATCTCGAAACCTTGGAACAGGAACAATTACCTACTTGTTTTATAAACGTTTCAGTAAAAGAATTATTATAATTTTATATTTGTTACAGATATTAAACAATGTCAACCAGTAAGGCAGGAAAATCAGATCGGGCAGCAAGATGGTACTTTGGAGGAGTTGCAAGCGCAGGAGCCGCCTGCATTACACATCCTCTAGATCTGTTGAAAGTGAATCTTCAAACTCAGCAAGATAAAAAAATGTCCTTAATTAAGTTAACTACAAAAGTAGTAAGAGAACAAGGTAAGAAAGCCAGTAACTAAAAATTCATTCACTCAAACAGGAGATTTAGGTCCTTATCCCTTATTTTAGTTTTTGAATCACTTTTAGAGGGAAACTCGGTTGGAAAAAGCCTGTAATTTAAACATTAAAATTGCATAGAAAGTTTATTCAGCTTAGTACCCTTGGAAGTTGAATGGCGTATCCAGGCGGTTTTATATATTTTGGAAGTCGTCAGTTATTGTTAAACAAAATATAAAGCTGATTTTTCGGAAAATTCAATGTTAACTTATTTTACATCTTAAAAATACAAAATAATTTTTTTTACTGAAAATAACGATTTTTATATATAGTATTTTAAGAATTGCAATATATTCATACCATGCCGCATCGTCATCAAAGTTACCAATTTTCGCACAATCTTGAGTATCTAATTTTTTCCATAAAAATAAAAATGAGCTATTATAAAATATATGTTAAAATATAGAAGGTATAGTACCTCAATTTAAAAGATAAAGCAATGATTTTGATAACAAAATGCCGATTCCTTTAAGAATATAGTGTACCAAATTGTCTATTCAGCTAATTCACGCATATCTGAATATTATGGCTCCCAAAAATTCTTATTCTTTAAGTTGTAATTTCAAATATACTCCAGTTTTTATTCTTTAATTTTGCGATTATATTCTCTTAAAAAAAATATGTATAACTATATCAATTAAAGTGAAAAGAAAATTTTTAGGAATCATAGTACGTAATTCATTTATAAGAAGACATTCGTTTATAAAGTTTCTTTCTTATAGGGTTCCTAACTTTGTACAATGGCATCTCTGCCTCCTTATTGAGGCAACTTACATATTCAACGACACGTTTTGGAATGTATGAAGTCGGAAAGAATAGTATCAGCACGGACACATTCCTGGGGAAGATTACTTTAGCTGGACTAGCTGGGACGACTGGAGGATTTATTGGAACTCCTGCTGATATGGTTAATGTTCGTATGCAAAATGATGTTAAATTACCACCAGCATCTAGAAGAAAGTAAGTATTATTAGGATTAATCACTTTTATATGTCGAATAGTCGAATCACTTCAAATTTCCTAACTATTCAGTTTCAATTGAAATTCAAACTCAGCAATTCGTTTTGAGCTAATTTAATCGTCTTTAAACAGCTAAATTTCATTTATAAAATTTCGATAGGAATTTTATGTAGAATACAGAGCGTTTTGACTTGAATCGAAGAGAGTTACAAGATTACCGACTCTTGTAACTTAATTCTCTAACTAACTAAAATTTCATTTATTTGCCTTTAGTAAATTTAAATTTTTCAATATTACATATCTTTAATATTTTCAGCTATAAAAATGCTGTTGATGGCTTATTCCGCGTTTATAAGGAAGAAGGTTTCCGTCGTCTTTTCGCTGGCGCTTCGACAGCCACGTCCAGGGGATTTTTTATGACTATTGGCCAAATTGCATTTTATGATCAGGTAAGATTTAGTATAGTAGAACGTTATACTACAAATGCTTCCAAACAGGTGTCCATTAAACAATTATTTACTTATTTCATATAGCTGAATTGTTTATTATGATTACAAGAAATAAAGTTGTAGAAAGAACTTTAAGAGCTGAATGTCATGTATGGGATTTCTATAAGAATTTTGCACACAATTCAGCTATTAAAGTCGTTTCGATTCTAGTCAAAGCAACTGATATGCTACCAGCACTGTTTCCTGCTATTATTTTTGCTCGTTCAATTCAGCATAACAATACCAATTGCTGAATTAGGCAGTTAGATTATTAGATAAGCACATTCAGCTATTGGCTGTCAGTCACGGGTGACTGACGTGGCATTCAAAGTGTTAATGAAGTGCCTTTTCTTTTTCTTTCAGATCAAGACCCTCTTACTAGGTACGAGTTATTTTCATGATAACACCATCACACACTTTCTTGCGTCCTTAGCCGCTGGAGCAATAGCAACAACACTTACGCAACCGCTTGATGTAATAAAGACACGGTCAATGAATGCTGCTCCTGGGGAATTTACTGGAATAATGCACATAATTACTTACACTGCAAAATTAGGACCGTTGGGCTTTTTCAAAGGATACATTCCAGCTTTTGTCCGACTTGGACCACAAACTATTTTAACTTTCCTATTGTTGGAACAACTTCGAATTAATTTTGGAGTAGCCAAATGAAAGAATGTGACCAGTGCTTAAGTCATTTTAATCTCTGATTTATTTAGTTTTTTAATTAGCTTCAGCGATTTATTTTTTATTTATCAGATATCGCACAAAGTAGAAACTGCAAATTGTCCACTTGTTATTTGTTGAGATTTTATTTTTTACTATATTTACTAAAGGTGCTGTGGTACGGGTACATTTTACCAGATTTACCCCCCGATTCTAAAAGTTAATTTAACATCTTGATTGCTTTAAAATATAATTTTCATTCAGAACAAGTGTATTTTAAAAATATCTATTTTGATGAAAAATCAGCGTATTTCCAATATTTTTTTAATGCTGAAGGAAAATATGAATAATTTAAAATTATTATAACAGTTAAAAGGTTAAGAAAGTTTATTTTTTATGCAGAATCGGGTGGGTTAATTTCTTTATATTTTCTACTAATTTTCATGTTTTAGTGAAAGCTAACACTTATTTGCTTTTATTTTTATTATTTTCTCAAATCATTCCTTATCTCAAAACGATACGACAAAGTGAATTAAAAAAAAACAATTAGTGATTAAATTCGATTCCAAATTATCTTAAAATTAATTGGAATGTTGTTGTAGATTGTATAAGTTATAAAATATCAAAAGTAATACTTTAAGGGTCATATCACAAAATATGAAATTCTAAAATGCATTTTAAATTACTCATAATTTATTTTAAGTTATTTAAATCATTGAAATTCGAGGCAGCATAAAATTCTATTGAAAATAGAATAATATTTAAAAGACTTACTTATGCCAAATGAATGTTAGCAAACTATATTTTATACGCACATTGATCGACCCTTAAAGGAAATGCTTTTATATATTCAATATGACCTGATATCAGATCATGAGAAAATATCCAAATGTTTTGTAAACATTTAGAAGATTACAACATATTAATAAAATTCCAATGTTTTGTTATAAAGATTTATATGAAAATGAATGTTAGAACCAAATAATTTACTGCAAAAAAATAAAAATGTTGTGGACGTTATAAATTTGTATTTTTATAATTATGTATAAACATTATTCTTATAAAATATATCTTCAATTAATTTCCTATATTACATGTGCATACCAATTGATATAAAAAAATGGTAAAGTACATGTGAGAGAGTTTCGAAGGTAAGTATCTAAAAAGATAATCGTATTTCCAAGTTCCAAGAAAAACCTGCCGAAAGCATAAATTCAAAACTATTTTTTTATCAAAATTTCAAAGAATAAGGAAAAGTGAAAACCTTGAAAATCTCTTATATATTACAATTTTTTTTTTTCCGTATTGTATCCGGCAGATTCGAAATTAACAACCTTGAAAAAATTTTACTACCATTTTTCATGGAAATCAATAGAATTTGAACATTTTTTGTATAAATTGGATTCGTCTTTAGTGTCGTATTTGGATTCAAAACTAAACACCTAGAATATTGAACCTATGGTTGGGTTGAAATTTGTTCAATTCATCATAGTTTTATTAAAATCAGTAGTAGAGCAATTTGTAACGTTCATTTTCTATATTTTGATCGAAATGAAATTGAAATCGATATTGAATTTCACTCGAATTGAAAATACTTGTTTCCTATTTCATTCGATTTTAAAAATTTTTAAATCTACTTTTTGAAGCGTGGAAAAAGTTGATTATTTGTAAAATAATATAATTGTCTTTAATTCTTTTGGTTACCTTCATGCCTTAGTTTTAGTAAATTTAAGAAACCAAAACTCATTTTCGTTTTCAAAATTTGTAATTTACATTCGGTATTTCGAACGAAACTTGGAACACCTTTTTACAATTTCATTTTCCAAATTAAAAAAAAAAAAAAAAATATGGATGTAAAATGTGACTATTTTAGTATTTTTCAATAAAACAAAATTATTGGTTATAATAAACAAAGACAGGAGGAAAGATTTAAAATCAAACTTAATTTAACACAATGAGTGCCACATTTTACTCAGCTTCATATTCAGCTATTGGGTGTCAGTCACGGGTGACTGACGTGGCACTCAACGTGTTAAGAAGAATAATGAAGAAAAAAATAATGCCCTAATTAGTACAAGAATTCATAAAAGCAAACGAGAATGGCATCGAGGAAGTAATATTTTTAAATACTTTGATGATTGCAAGAAGATCAATGTACTATTATAAATATACCATATACTGGTTGTTGAACGTTCACTATTTTGTGCAATCATTTGATATGACTAAGTCTAGATTTAACCAGACTTAGTTAATTTAAAACGCTGGACATCATTTACCCATTCGCTGCCAAACACGAGATAACTCGTCGTTGGCTATAGTTGAATTTTAAGCTGAATATGACTCCGGCAGCGAATGGGTTAAAAGCTACCAAAACCTTTAACCAAAACACTGCAGTGCCATACGTAAAGTGTGGAAATGTGGTATAATAATAATAATAACTATCTTCAGTCGCTTTCAGAGATCCACCGATAGAATATCAATTCTTATCGTTTACTTTGCTATAGCTGAATTTCAGATTTCTTATAAGAAATTTTGTATGTAATTCAGCTATAACAAACAACACGAAGTGAATCGTTTCGTTACTCATAATAAGGCTCTAGATTTTTGAACGAGTCGACAGAGCTTATCGGATTACCATCATATATAATTATCAATCTCGCAACTTTTCGAGCATATATAAAACCATTAATATTGATAATTAATATGTAGTCGAAGTTCAAAGACAGCTTCCTAAGAAAGTGTTTTTTTCGTTAACTAACAACCGGAACGCTCAAACTGTAGAAAAATATTAATGTATTATTATATAAACATTATATTTATGAGATCTTCAATATTTAAGTATTACGTTATCTACGTATTTTTGTAATAATTGAAAGAGTATCATCAATTTATTTCAATGAAAAGCATTTTATTTATGTACACATTCTTATCTCAATTGCCGTAAAACTAAAGTTTTTCTCGTAATTTTTTATTTTTTAATTTAATTATGTAGCATACGGCGGCGCGTGTATAGTCATGATTTTTGCAATAAATATGCAATGTCATAATTTCATGTGAATATCCGAGGCCACTTTTAAAATGCCAATTTTGTAAGCTTAATCTTAAAGGTGAGATGACTCACTTTTTGTTAAAAGACATTTTTTATAAAAGTAGTTATAGTATACTCTGTGCAAGCTTGAAAAATAGAATACCGCATTAAATGACCTCTCATGTTCATGTTAAAAATAGAAAATTATTTTCTACTGGTTATCAAAAGTATATTTGAAAAAAAAAAGATTTATATGAAACATATGTAGAATGATCTTGAGTATATAAAGAGATGAGGATGAAAGTGTTTCTTGTAAACAAGAATGTTTGTTTATACTGTTAGCAATGATTATACTTTTGTATGAATTAATCAAAAGCATTTTAACATTTTATCTCGTCTAACCGTTTGATTGATACTACACTATCTTGAGACCTGCGCAGAAGATGCCGAATGTTTCTCTTAAGATTTCTTTTTACAACAAGTTGCTTAAGAAAAATTCTCTAATAAAATGTTGATACTATCCGCTTGAATAATCTTTACTTGATAGTTTTTTTTGACATTATTACTATATGAGGAAATGGTTTGGTATTTTAATAATTTTCTGTAGATTGATATTAAAAGTTTGGGGGGAATTAAATGAAATTTAAAAATAGTTTTTAATGAGTTTTATCGAACTTGCATATGAGAAGAGAATTGCATAGAGTGACAACTGTCCAGCGGGAACAGGTAAGCTGTTGGGTATCAAAGAGATGGTACCTTCTGATTGTCAAGTATATCCAAGTATCTGAATATTGAATTTCGTCGCGACTTCGCGCGACCAAGGTGAGAGAGCTCACCATTCTGCGTTCTCCCCAGTAAGAGGGAAACTTCGGATCGGTTCGGTTGGTCGAGATTTTATTTCTCCTTAGTATAATTTACGCCAAGTAGATTTACTTTGGTTTTTAACTTCCTTATAAAATAAAACAGAGCTGTTTTATTAATTCTTAAGCACTATATCCGTGTCTCAGAACGAACAGCCTGAGATATGAGTTTTTTGATAGTCGATAGTGAAAACTCCAGGCTCTTTAAAATATTGGTAAAAACGAGTTAACACAAAAAACCAAGTGTACGCAGTCCGACTGGAATTTTAGCCAATTTTAATAGTGTGTCCGCATTTCGATTTTGGCTCAGAAAGATAATATTATGTAAAGAATTTGTTTAAGAATTAAGTCATTTCCGTGCCATTCCATCGAAGTTTTATAAGTAAAAATTGTGATTTTTTCTACTTCGGGTTGTTTTTTTTTTTACTACAAAAGATTTTTTCTACTTGACCGCATTCGTGAGTGTGTATCTTTGTGTCTGTTCGTCAAGTGCAAATCATCTGCTGCCTCTGATGACGTTTCAAAGCTTTTTACATTCGTGTCGTACGTGCTCCAAAATGCTCCAGCATCTGTGATTTAATGTTCCATATCTTCAGCCTTCTTGTTGTAATTACAATTGATTAAGAAATGAACAGGACGAAATTATTTGTTGTGTGATATTTGTTGTTTTTAGGGGTCCCAAATTCATTTTTCATCGTCTCTATGTCGGAATCACAATGAAATGAATTATCCCGAAATGTGTTTATATGTGCTCAACAACTGTTTATGGGACGGGAATGTGGGACTGGGAATTTTGTCGGGGGAAGAGTAAACTCTTTTCTCTTATGAATCAGTTCTTTCGATTTTATTTATGTTTACCTCTCTTAAAGTGTCGTTTCCATATTCCATATTCGACTAGACACTAGACAAGAGTTTTGGTTTTGGGATCCACGTTTTTAACATTCAAGGATCTATTGAACATACACTATCCTGAGGGATTTTTGTGGATTCTTCATCGGGCTAAACGAAATCAGTTTTTCGACAATTGAGCTGTCTCCAATCTCCGCTCCGGTCAAAGTGGATTCGTCGTCGTCGTATCTTCTTCTCTCTGAAGTCTGATTAATGAAAAAGTATCTGTCGGGTGTAAATAGTGTTAATGATAATTAGAGTTAATTTCCACCTGTGTTTGCATAATCACTAAAACACGGCTTCTTGCCCAAGTAGATGAGGGTTTTGATCTTTCACTCGAGTTGTGAATGGGGTTCGGTAGTGTCGTCAATGTTGTGCTTCGGCTTTACGTGAAATTATGCTTCGAGTTCGTCATTGTTGCTGATTTATAATTTCTTGTTCAAAACAAACAACAACGCCGAGAGTTAGTCGTCGACTTTGGTGTGATTTGGTTTTTGGTCCCAGTGCGCGCGGTGTTTTTAAATATTTCCCAACTTTGGATATATTGCCCTGGTGATGTCATTGAATAGCAGTTCGGAAAATGAATTGGATACTAATTGGGGTCATTGTCCTCCTGGCGCAGAAGGAAAACTATGCCAGCATCTACGGCATGGCGAACCCAGTGCCAGTAAAAGGTAACGATCAGAATAAATAATTTTAACGCACTTTTACTTTAAGTAATGTAGAGTTGAATTATAGAAAAACACTATATAAATAATGTATAATTATGAAAGAAAGACCAAGAGTAATGTTCTTACTTTCTTAACATTTTGGTATCGTGAAACTCAGTGGAGTGGGCCCACTATCAAAATTGGTGCCCTTTTACGGGAAATAAGCAATTAAACAAAATATATTTGAAAATAACAATAACAACAATCCATATTAACACCATTTTTCTATCTAAGTTACCAAAAACCTTTTGAAATTTTAACTTAAAATTATTATCATTAGTTTTATCGTTTTCGCTCAATTAAATTTTTGAATTTTCCTATAATGGTTGTTAAATTAATTGTGCGGTATTTTTTCAACCGCAACACCGTGGTTTATGCGGAGTTATTCGGCTGGGAATATTTAAAACCTAAAGAACTAGTTATATCAGCCTTTCTTAAGGCTTAAAAGACGTTTGCTATATTTCCTACTGGGACAGTTAATCTTCAATCCGAAAACTGGACTTAGCAAAATATTTTAAAATTTCTTATAAAGGGTTTTCGAGGGTTAGTGGTTAGTATTGGTGGTTATAGGGGAATCCTTTTTTTTAGCTTTGGATATTTATATGTATATTGATAAATATTTACAATACACTTATACCAAGCATTAGAAAACCTTCTTACCTTTTTGAACCCATTAACGGCGAAGCGGAAATTTCATAGTCGATTGGTTTTTCGTCTATATAAAGCCTAAGACAACTAAATATTATTAGAGAAAAACATTTCCTAAAGTAAAAAGAACTCTTTCCGAATCTAAAAAATTAAATATGGCCTTCCACGAAAAATTAAATATGGCCTCCCAAAGATGCTTAAACTTGAAGCATTGACTGTCCAATTTTTCATAAACTTAGTATTAATTTATTCTTAGAAGTGCCGTTCTAAAGCTAGTCATACTGTATCTTTGGAATGTATAACAGAGTAACTAAAAATGTTAGTAACGAATATTTTCAAGATGGCGGAACTAATATGGCCGCCATTACAACAAAAAACTTTTCTTTGCAAATTCAGAGCATGCAAGTAGTCATTACTTATGTTTTTGACGCCCCTGATTTCAATTTTTCATATCAGTTTTTCATTTTACAAAATGGCGGATCCAATATGGCCGCCATTACAACAAAAAGTTTTTTCTTTGCAATATATAGTAGAGATGCCACGAATATTCGGCAACTATTCGGTATTCGGCTATTCGGCCACTTTTTTTCGCTATTCGGTATTCGGCCGAATATGGTTAACTATTCGGCCGAATACCGAATAGCAATTTATTTATTATTTTTTTATTACTAGCTGTTTTCCCGCGACTTCGTCCGCGTAAATTATAGCCCATGTCCTTTCTAAGGCTCTAGAGTATGTATCTGTGTACCAAATTTCATTTAAATCGGTTCAGCAGTTTTGGCGTGAAATCGTGATAAACAGATTTAATTTCGTATTTATGATAAAATATAGTAAGGATTACCAAATAAATCATGAAAAAAGAACTCAAAATATTACTCACAAAGATATATTTATTTAACCAAAAAAAAGAGCTAACAAATTAATATTTAAAATCTACCAGTGGTAAGTTATGATGAATGAAAATAATTTTTTCAGCGTTTGTTGATAGCAGACGATTGCGTTTTTCCTCATAAATTATACCTGCTTCCGAAAACAGCCGCTCACTATACACACTGCTACCGGGAGATGATAAATAAATCTTAGCAAATTGTGAAAGGGTTGGATATTGTTTCGCGTTTGCTGACCACCACTTGTAAGGGTCTGCTGTCCGATCTAAACGAACAGATACCATGTAAAAATCAAGTTCATTTGCAACAGAATTTTTCTGTTCCACACCTTCATCTGAACGAACATTTTCTGTAGCGACAGTTGTGACTTGTCGCCCGCGGAAAGTACTAAGTGTGGCCGAATATTCGGCTGCCGAATGTTCGGCGCTTCGGCCAAGAGCCTCGCCGAACATTCGGTATTCGGTATTCGGCCAAATTACTATTCGTGGCATCTCTAATATATAGGTATAGTGTATTGCTTAATTTATTGGATATTTGTAATTCTAGTTCACGCCATAGCCACACATGTGTAGAATAATCCATGAAAATTTGAGCCCAATCGGTTGAATAGTTTTTTTCAAAAAGTTGAAAGTTTTTTTTTTTTTTTGGTATAGAAAAGTAATCTCTAAATTCTAGGGAAATCGAAAAAAGTCAATGATTTCGAAAAGTATTCTATTTTCAAGTAGAAAAGAAGCTCCTACGTTACTATAATGAACATTTCAAAATATGAAGTAACTATTATTTTAGGTCTAATCTCAATTTGTATTGTTGTATCTTCTACCATTTCCGAGAGGATAGAATCAGATTTCTTATCACACAACAATTGTGAACAATATAATGATTGAGCACGTAATTTTTAGGTATTGAAGTATTCTATTATAGATGTTATATATCTGGTTAGTTAGAGAGTAATGAATAAAACTTACCTAAAAGCTTCTAGACGTAAAGACCAATTTCTAACGAGTCGAACTCTTCAAGGACATGTCTGGCAAGACATGTTAAAAATAAGTATTCAGATATTTATAGAAGTCTTTTATTGTTTGACAATGGTCGGTTGGTTGTAACTACCTCTAAAATTCTACTTCATGTGATTTTAGAAATTATTTATTTGTTGGTTCGATGTAAATTATTGGATACCTTCATTTCTGTTTCGAAATTGCTGACACTATTTGCAAAGAGAGGGATATAAAGTTTTAAATCTGTATGTGCACAAATCGAAATTTTTATAATTTCATATAATCTAGACATCGTTATTGTCAACCAGTAATTAGTAATCCTAAATTCATACATATATACTTAAATTAATTAATTTAATTATCCTCACTTAAAACTTATGGCATATACTTAACAGTGAAAATTCGGCTAAATGTTAACAAATACCAACTGTTTTGCCTTATCTTTATAAAAGACTTGTTTCAAAGCCCTGTGGGCTAGCTAAGTTATCACTGAAGGCAATTTGATAAATTATCTTATGTACTTAAGATAGAACTTATGAAAACACATGGCCAAAATATTTTTAAACATTTTCTAAATTATGGCAGATACGATTTATTTATCTTTATAGAATTTCATTTGATTCCCTTACCACATTAGATTCTAATCGACTAAAACTAGCCATTCGAAGACTCTTTATTCTTTTTTCTAATATTTCCAACGTTTCACAAGACGAGGTAGGAATTATTGTAAATATTGTGTTATTCAAAAACCTTCTCAATCAGGAAGTTAATAAGTTTGACCCTTATATCTTTAGGAGAAAGAAAGAAAATTACTAAAACCACTAGTAATTTTTTATTTTCTCCATTTCCATGAACATAGAAATTTACAGTCAAATACCTTGAGAGCTACAAAATTAGAAGAGATCGATATAAAAAAAAAAAAAGAAAAATCAATTCGTTGCAGCAGCAGATACATTTCCGACAAGAAATGTGATCTTTTGTAACCTTAATTCGTTGCGTATTTTAGCATTTCAACTGATTCGCAATAAATATTGCTTCAAAAATTGCAGAATCATCCCTGTTGACTAAGTGGACTGAATCGAACTTGATCGCGGTTATTGCTACTTTGTTGACTCGTCCGACCAAAAATTATGAGGACTTCCCAATTTCCCAGGTGGGAGGAAGTTCTCTGAACGCATAATGAATGAATTACAGATCATTGCCCGTAGTTTGAGCTGCGTACGAATATGTCACCTTTGTGATGGCCCAGTGATCTGCACTGCATAGCAACTAGAACGGCTGAATTTACCGAATTGGGCCGTATTTTAGCTTTAATCTAGCTTATCCTCCCCCTCTAATTTTAACAAAAACAACCAAGAAAAATATTATTGAGGAAATGGCAGTCATATCAAATTAAAAATCTTAAAAGACTCAATAAAGCAAGTTTCTCGCTTTTCCCATTGCCACTTACATCACCTCAAATCTTTTGTTTCTTGCTAAAAGATCGTCAGAGTTCGAGGCATCTCTTTATTCTTCCGAAGAGAAACGATCGTGGAGAACGAAATGATTGCACGAGATACTTTCGTTTATGTTCTCAATTCTCACACCTTTCGTGTCTTGAATTTTTTCTTTATGTATTTATTTAAAGTTTAAGACGGGGACGACGAGCACAAGCAATTCGATGCGAAGCGATCGTTACGATCGCGCTCTTTGAACCTCTCTCTGGGTTTTTGGAATGCTTTTGTTTATTTGCCTCAATGCCGATGTATTGGGAATGGGGTTGATGTTGATTTGATTTAAGATACATAGATTAATACTAAGATTGGTCACATCTTCAATGATCTTTAGAAAAAATGAAGAGGTACAAAAATCGATTCGTAACTAATGTCAGCGGTTGATCTGCATCTAATTAAAGAAACAGTTTTGGTTTGATGACGTTATAAGATCTCACTCATTTTAGAAGATAGCGTGAGTTTTGTTGTTGCGTGATAATAATTTATGCAGGAACAAGTATATTCCAAAATTAAAATTAATTTATTAAATTGGATTTTTTTTTTTTTTAGTAAAATTGCACGATTTGAAGAGAAATAATTAAATTTACAGCGCAAATACGAAAACAAAGGTTGCAAGTTCGCCTATTTAGGAAGTAAATGACCCTCGGTGTGTCTAGACAATATAATTAATTATTTGTTAACTAAGGTCTCTAAACTGTAAATGTACATTAATAATACAAACAATAGCATTGCAAGTTATTCGGTTCGACCTCGTCATTCAGTCTTTCACACTAACTCTGAATTGAATAAGAAGAAAGCAATAAATATTATCATAAAAATAAAGTTATACATAACTTTTTCTTAAATTGTTCTTCGTTGTGAAAAATTCTTATTTTGTGAAACATTGTAGTATCCCGCCCCTTCATCATTATCATCCTTACAACTTGACTTGATCAATGCAAATGGTACACAATAATAATTTAAATTTTTTAAAAAGAAACTTAAAATGTACTAAAAAGCAAAAAAGGGTTTTATTTTTTATTTAAATGTACGCTAGCCCATCGGGAACTGGGTGAAATATCGATTACAAAATTTGTAGTAAACAGAAAGCTTTTAAAAATAGGATTCATTTTACGAAATGTCGTTTGCTATACCACGTGATGAACATAAAATCGAAACCTTCCTCTTGGAATTCTATAGAAAGGCTAACGTTATCTATTGGGTTCCAATAAAAGGGATAATATATTTCCGATAAATGAATAATGATAGTGATTCTTAAATAAATTAACTACCATATTGGCAGGATGTTTTATATTTATAGTTCGATTAACTGCTGCATTTTAAGTATTTACCCCTCGTAAAGTGGGGTTACTTTGCATAATTTATTTTATTTATTATTCATAAAGTCAGCCTGTGCACTTGATAATTCAAAGACAAGGGATTCGATGCAATAAGCAGGCGACACTAAGCAATTTGTTTCGTTTCCCTTAATAAGGTCCCAAATTATTATAAAAAAAAAAAACACTTTTTTTTAGTTAAAAAGTGAAATTCACGTAAAAATTTACGTAATTAAATTTATAAGTGAATAATATTTTAAATATTCAGTAGACCTCAAAAAGTACATTCTCTTTTTACTTATTTATTATGTAATTACTTCATATGTAATTTTTTTTTATTTATTTATTCATAATGTAGGTAATAATTAACGTAAAGGTGTAAAGGTGCAGGATTTTATTTCTTTAAATTAATAATGTAGGAGCATGTTTTACTCAGAATTGCGGGAAACATTAGCCTTAAGGCTTGCTAAGATCTTCTGTGAATTTTGTGAAAGGTTGGAAAGTTTCTATAGAATATTAAGAAACCTTAAGCTCAACTAAGTAAAATAGCCTTAAGTCATACCCTAAACTTTTACAAATCTTAAACTAATTAATTGAAGATAGTATGATACATAGTTGAAATTTTTAATTTTATGAATGTAACAAAAAACTTATTCTGTGAATAAATATACATGACATCATTTGTCTGTACTTAATTATTAATTCTTGTAGTGATTCCAATAATATGAAATAACTTTATTTCAAGGAAAACATATTTAAACATATATAAAAAACAATTTCTGCAGAACTTTTAACATAAATGATTACAGGATTCGCTAGTTCAACTGTACGAAAAGAGTTAACATACAATTTAAGAAATATTTGTTTTAGATAAATCCAAATATGTCCTACATTTTTATAAAATGCCATGCTTTCGAATTTCTTTATGTATAATCAGCTCCTCATTCGAGGTCACATAAAGGCGACAGTTCTGCTGGGTTTTGGCACGTGGAAATGTATAAACTATCGGATATTCTTGGAACATATAGTCCTTATAATGTGCCCACCTCTTATATAAGTATTCATAAAAGCATCTTTGTGCATAGTTCGTGTGCAAGAGGACCTCAGTTTGATAATGATTGAATTTGAACAATTTCCACTCGAGAGGGCGACTCTTAGTCGCCACTTGATTTAATGCAACTCAAATGGCGACTGAGAGGCGAGGCGACGATAACTATTTTAGAAACATATGGTGTTTCTCATTAAATTTGATTTTAAGTTGTTTTGAGATAAAATCAATACTGTGTAACGAGTTGAATTTGTTTGTTGTTTTTTCCTCGATATAATGAGATGGCTTTTTAGCGAAGGCTTAAATTATGTTCTTTTAATTTTGAATAATTTATTTTGCTTTTAAAGCGTTTATTCAGAGGCTAGTTTTTTATTAGAAGTTTATGTGGATAAAATTATTGGTCCTCGATTTCAAGGAATTATTGCTATTACTTATTAAATTAATGAACATAGGATGTCTACTTTTAGTATTTGTACATTTTTATTTTGTTACGACTTATAACGTCTATTATATTGGATTTTTTGTAACGTCATATAGCCAGTGACATTCCTGGGATTAAGGTAATTTCATTGATGCCTAAGTTATCAAAATCCAATAAGTCGTTTTGGCTCTAGGAAGGAACAAAGAAATGTACTTACATGCATCCTTCCTATAACACGGTTCCTAGAAAATGCCGTGTTGTGTGAAACCGTGTTATGTGAGACTAGGATCTAGTACAAAATGAGGAGAAGCGTTCTGGGAACCTTTTAAAACCAATTTTTTCCTTTTGAAAACGTGTGAAACGTACGTACATATTTATTAATGATGCGAGAGCGTTTTTTCGGTTAAATATCATCAATTTTTGAACCCATTTTCTTCTTTAGGATTTTCTGCATCTTTAAAAAATCGTTTAATCTGTTTGCTAGTCCTTACAAGGTCGTTGTAAATTTCATTGTATAAAAATCGTGTTATTTAGTATTATACGAGGGTTTTCACAATTTTCTTGTGTAAGAGCGAAACCGTGCTGTAGGAAACCGTGTTACAGGAGGGATACCTGTACTTATATGTACACTGAAAAAAAACATTTTTATTAATAATCAAAATCGTAAGTTAAAAATGCGCCTAAATAATAAAGTTGATTGTTTTGAACAACAAAAAATAGTTAAAATACTAGTAAAAGCCTTTGAATAAGAAAATTGTATACTAACCATTTCTTGATTAACTTACAATTTGAATGTTAACAAACTTTTTTGTTGGTTAAATTACTATCCACAAGATAAATTGACATTTTCTTCAAATAAGGGTTTGAGGTACTCAGAAATAACACACAACTTGAATCCTAATCCGATAAATGCGACGTGAGGTCTGTATAAGAATAAAATCTGGAATTAACTATTTTTGATAATTTATTCAATACCAATTGAACATCGAAAATGTTTAAACATTTAAAGAGTTTCAGTATAATGTATGGTGTAGTCTTTTACCAATTTATTTTGTTTAAATTGATCAACTTCAGTCGGTTATAAAGGAAAAGGAATTTTGTTTTATATTGTTGTTTATCTACATGAATTGGAATATTATTATTGTTTATATGATAGTAGAGTATTCAAGAAGTCGTGTTAAATTTTTGAACAGCTATGTAATTGTTTCGAGGCAGAAAAGCGGCCATACTTGTGAGTGAAGAGATCTTACAAGGAGAAGGCACCTACTCGTCATCACCGATTTCGCTCAAATTTATAGCACATGTAGGGCTTGGCTACAAATGAAAGTACCCGAAGTGGGAACTCTAGATGGCAAAGCGTTTTCAAAATAATAGTATACAAAAATTTTCAAGCGGCTCTAAATGCCGTTCATTTTGGCACTTTCTCAAAGCGGCGGCTGGTGTAGTGGTTAACACTTGGGTTTGTGATTTTTTTTTATTTATTTATACGCAAAAGGCATAGATAAGGAAGATTGGGATTGCGGACTTTTCAGTAAAGGATTGCAATTAAAGCGCATACCAAAAGGCGTTGTACATTAAAATTCAAACTTTTATTATTTTTCATGATGATGATTTACATTTGTCGGGTTGATATTCATTATAGAAGCAGTGGAAACAGTTGTTTCCGTGCCCTATTTGAGCGAAATCGGTGATGACGAGTAGGTGCCTTCCCCTTGTTAGTTAGAAAAAAAACTTCAAACATTATCAATTTCATTTCAAATGTAAATAGTGATTTGTTCTACTAAATAAAGTATGATAATTAAAATTTTAATGGGATTAATACACGCAATACAAGTTTTTATTTTGTTTGAAACTCTAAACGCTAATAGTTCTCTCGTTTTGAAGTGCTCGGTTAATTTAACTCTAGGATTATTATACATTATTTTATGCAATGACAATATTTACATGTACCTTATTTTTTACAGGACCGTCCCAAAAACTAAATCCATTCATAAAATATTGGGATATTGCGAAATTCGACCGTTCGACTCTAGAAGAAGCTAACCGTCACCACAGAAAGCAGCTGCACAATCGAAAAAAGCGAGATTTAAATGCTCATCAATACGCTTTGCCACACACAATAAAATTAAATGTGACTGCTTATGATAGGTAAGTAAACATAAAATCATATTAAATATAAAATTAAAAACGAGAGATGCTTTTTATTTTTTTTATTATCTTTTATGTGCGCATCTCTCCAATTTTGGTCGACAATTTGCTGCATAATTTAATTTTAATTACTACGGATGTCCCTTTAAAGCTTATTCTTCGGAGTAAAAAGCTTACTGTGGGTTTTATGTAACATCCGAATTGCGTCAGAGTTTTATGTTTATAAGAATAATCGACAGCCCTGAAAGCATTTTAATCAGTAAACTGAAGTGCATTAATTTTTTTTTATTATGAGATTTTGAAGCATCGCCATAATAAAATAGAATTTTTAAATTGCAAATAACTTCGTTCAGTACTGGAGTATTTTGCACTGACTTATTTAGAATATTACAAACTGCCGGTCTTAATTAAATTTTGCAATATTCAGTTGTTTTTATTTTTAGATCAGCATACTACGTGATATTTGGTAAATCAATACGACACGTACTTTAGCGATGTTCACAATCCAATTAAGATCTTTCGATAAAATCGTTCTGTAATGCACGTTTATCTAATAATAACATCACGTTTTATGTAGTCGTAAATTATGTAAGTTTTAAAGATTTTATGCTTGTGGAATCAGAAGGATTTGTTAAGTGGGTAGAAGAACTTTTATTGTCCTCTTTAATCTTGAAACATATATGTAACACTCAGAAAGATTTAATGCTTGAGTAGCTCTTCGTGTTATTTCGTGTTCTTCGTGTAAAAAAATAGCACTTTTAATTTTCTTTCAGTATTCATTAAAAAGCCGTTCACTTTACGTAGAAGAGCCTTCTTTCGGTCGGGAAGATTCCGACTTGAGAGGGCATAAATACTCGTATAATTTTCCTGTCATTACAATTTTAAGATATCCTCCTAAAATCCATTAAATCTTCTAAAATGTATCGAGTGCATATATTGTATTTTTGTAAAAGAGTAATATACAGTATCCATATATGTTTTCATTATTATTATCATCATTATCATGTTTCAATAAGTACCTACATATTTTCTAAATACGAGACGCGATGCTGGGGCTTTTTGTAAACGAAAGCAAAAGTTTCAAATTACTTATTGGGTGATTACTCATTAGAAGACACTCCAAGCATCTTTAAATTTTCTTTAAAAAACCGTTTTATGTACTCATATGTTTGGAAAAAACTGGCCAGAAGTTCAGATTCGTTCAAAAATAAAGAAAGGTGTATGTGTGTTATAAAAGCAATTGAATTCATCCAAAACCTCAACCAAAACCAAAAGTATCTACCAATGAAATATTTGTTTTGGGGTAGATTATTAAGCCTTATATAAAAAATTTACAAAAGAAGGCTAAAAATAATTTTTCAGGCTTACAAGAAGAGGGTGTGAGAAGGAAATTTTAGTTTGAAATCAGCTTTTGTGCAGTGATAGAGTAACATACTAAAATAACTCTCACTATCGAGCCATTTCCGATGTACAGGATATTTAAATCTGTGACATCTATCTATTAAACCATTAGCTGATACCATTCAGAATTTATTTGGGTGCATCCAAACTTTTGGAACTCTCCGTTTATCCTAGCACCACATGAAAGCTAATCCCAAACTAAAATTCCCACCTCGGATCCTTCTTGTTCGACTTTCGTTTCCCATTGTCTTTTACTAGAAATTTTACATGAATGAAATAATAATATAAAAATGATAACTTCTATAAAGGGTAAAATAAATTTCTTCTTTTATTTTTGCAGAGAGTTTCGTTTAATTTTAAGACAGGATCCCACATCAGTTTTTGTTCCCGATGTGGAATTTGAAAATACTTTGGGGCCTGTAGACTATGATATTTCAAGAGTATATACTGGATCTTTAGAAGGTAACAAACTATTACATATATTATAAATTATATACTTCATATATTATTATTTACTAATTTCAGATGATGAAAGATCTCAAGTTCATGCTATTCTTACCAATGACAATCTGCTCGATGGAACCATAGCAACTAGTCTAGAACAATTTTACATAGAACCGTCCCGAAGATACTCTAATAATTTACCTAAGGCTGGAATTCACTCAATTGTATATAAATTAAGTGATGTGCAGATGGATAAAACTGTATATACATCAGTACCAATTTCTACAAATTCCAAGACGCATTGTGCAAGCGAAAAACTTCGACAAAATATTCTTTTGAAAGATTTTAATAATAAAATTGCCTCGAGTACACAAAACCACCAACCTTCAACTGCACCACCCAAGAGAATTAAAAGATGGCTTCCTGATGAGGTAATTGTATAAGCATGAATTTTTTAATCTGTAATATATTTATGGTTAGTCTTGGCAAATTAAAGGTTATAGAAATATATTATTTAATTTTTTGAGAATGTTTTCGAAGAAATTCCTTAGGGAGATATCTTTCATAAATTAAGAACCTTTTAATTTGCGGTATGTTATAATTAAAAAATGTGGATAGCTCTTCTAAAATGCTATAAGATTTTCTAATAAGTATGTAATTTAATTCGGGAGTCCTAGTAGGGCGTAATTTCTGCTCTTTTAATTATCCAAACTTAAGTATAAGAAATCTAAAGAAAATCACCTCTGTAGAGCTTAGTAAGTTCTTTTATTGAAAATAATTACGATCCCTGTTCAGTGAATACTTTTGGAGAATCCTCTAAAGTTTCAAAAATTAAACAAAGTTGGAAAAATCATTAAAATACTATTTCACAATTATTAGAAGAACCTAAAAATGTTTAAAAAATATATAACAATGTACTAATGATTATTGTTAATAAGGATATTATAAAATGGCATTTTTTCGTAATATTTTTATTGAGGCAGCGTGTGTATAATTTTTCTTAGAATTTGTGTTAAGTAATCCTTGCTAATAATAAGACTGTTAGTGTCCCGCCTGTCTGTTTGACCATAACTTCTAAACCTCTCAACCGATTTCAATGAAAGAACATGGTCAAAGGATAGGCTATAGAGGTTGAGCCATTCTTATACTTGGCTTTGGCCAGGCTTTAGCAAGATTCAAGACAGTTTTAAGCTTGAACCAGGCTTGAACTAGGCTAGGGTCAAGGTTGACCTATGTTTGAGACTGTCTTAAGCCAGACTAAGCTTGAGCTCAACCATGAAGCAAACTTAATCGAGTCTGAAGCTTGGCTTGGCTTTATATTATCCTGCATGGCTTCCATACAAAAGAAAGAAAAGTATTTCACCAATTCTGGAAAAGAGCATAGTTAGCCGCGAGCGTAGTCGCGGACAAAATACTAGCTCAGTAACATTTTATGAATTAATTTTCTGTGGAAATTTCAACTAATAATATTATGTTTTAACGAAGTTATCCTCAATGGCGTTAAAGACGTTTTTCAAAAAAATGATTAATAATTTTCTTTTATCTAATTTGCCTGGCCAATTTGCGTTATTTTTGCTTTGTTGAAGAATATTAAAAATGTTTATATTTCAGCTGCCTGATAATCACAATCCGCCACTTCCACTTGACTTAGAAGTGCCGTATAATGAGGAGATTGGGCCTTTTAATATAAATTCCGATACGAAAGAAAGACAAAACATTGAGGGCTCTTTTAGTTCAGCGCAGAATGGCAGAAATGTTTTCGGAACTAAACATATTTCAAATAATGGCAACACATTTCACTGGAGAAATAATGGCAACAGGAATATTTTAGTAAATGAGTTTAATCCCAGCAATGATTTAAATCATCGGAGCCATCTACCAAATAGGAATATCTTAGTGAACAGCTTTAATAATTCAAATTTTAAATTTAACAACTTATATAACAACAACAACAATAATTCAAGAGCCGACAATGGAAATAATTCATCTTATCCCAGCCACAAAACTCATGTGGAAATTATAACGAAAAATGGTGCAACGAAAAAACCACACATAATTGTGAACAATTACAATCCTGATATGATTCTAACAAGTCAAAATTTTAACAGTCACTTGAGTTTTAACATGCGAAACGATTTTTCGGAATCGCACAGCGCCCGAACGAGTTATGATAAAAAGAGCACCTGCATGCTTTATCTGCAGGCTGATCACACATTTTTTCAGAAAATGGGCTCAGATGAGGCCAGCATTGAAGCAATCACTCGCCATGTGCAGCGAGCTAATGCCATATATAAAAATACAGGTAAGGAAATTAAATTGGAACAATATTTTTAATTCAACAAAATATAATTTGGGTAATTTGGTCCTGCACACTATTTTTAATTATGATTGAAAGTATGTATTCAAAGGTTTTTAGTTTAAGCTAATGGAGATGATTAAAGCATTGTTTAGAAGTAGGCATTCCAATCTTTCGAATGAATATTCAGAAACGCATCTACCTTTTCACGTTTTGAATTTACAAGCTTTCAAACATAAGAATTAAATTCTTCCAACTGTTACTTTTGGGGAAAAAATTTTAAAAATTAGTCATTCAAACCGATCTTTAAGTTTTAAAGGTTTCAAATTGTAAAGAAAAGAAGATATAAAAGTAATTGCAGTGTCCGTCCTTAAAGAATGCTTTAACAAAAATCGTAAAATGCATGCTTGTTAAAAAGATTAAGATTAGTAAATTCTAAAATAATAATACTAATTTCATATGTGTTTGTAGGTGGGACCAATTCCTATACAAAATTGCCGGTAGGGCAAAATCAATTGCTGAATTTCGCATTCCATTTCACTTATAAAAACTGGCTTCTTGAACAAAGCCGTGGTTTTTCAGCAAACATTCTTTGAATGATAGTTTCTCTTATTTTTATTAGATTTTAACGGAGATGGAAAGCCGGACAACATTACTTTCATGATCAAACGTATAAAGGTTCATAACATGAATGCTTTGAAGGACCCAACCTATCGTTTCCCAGGGAACTATGGTGTCGAGAAGTTTTTAGAACTATTTTCAGGTAAGGATTGTATTATGTATTTATTTTTTATTTAACTAAATTCATGCAGTTTTACTTTTGAAAATGATGAATTAGATAAAATTAAAAAGTTATTGTATTATTATATGCATGAGAGCATTTTGTGATTATGCGATACATTCATGATTAGGCGATACATTCATTAAGGGCCTATTATCACTAGGTTTTTAGTCAATTTGATACTTAAGGCAAATTTTGAAGGCACTTTAAAATCTCTAGCTCGAACCGACTAAAAATAGAAAAACTTTATGAATATTTAGGATTCTTTTCTGCTTAAGGATATATATAATATATAAAATAATTAGCAATAAACTCCGTAAGAGAACTCCGAAAATGGTTCTTATTGTTGGCGAGGTATTTTGTTGCTTTCTAAAATTTTTAGTTGTTCCAGTTGGGTATTATCATCACCAACAGAAATTGATAACTATGTTATCCAAATATTATTAAAGAGGGAAAGTCTCTTTCTAATTCTAATGTTCACTTAAAAAGCTTGATATTCTGAATGGACATAATCTTAAGCATTATCGAAGCTAAGCTAAAGAATTGGCTCAAACCTGATGTCTGATCTCTGTTCTCTTCCAACAATATCTTTGTTAAAAAAAAGTATTTAACCCTTATCAGTCACACCTCAGTAAAATCCCGTACCGGTCATTCTGGGGTGTATCACACCCCAGCGTGTTTACAGGCTTACAAAAAGTTGTAGGCAGCATAAAAAAAAGAAAAAATATATCCTGTTAAAGTTTAAGTCTTCCTCTAAAAGATTCTATGGGTTAGATATGTGAAAATTAAATTTAAGATATTTAAAAAAATTCTTGAAAAAAAAAAATCGAAAAACTGACTTTTTTCACTAAAACTGCTGTGACTTTTTTAATTTTTAAGATATTTCAATTTGCCAAGCGGTTTTGTAATCCTGAAATGATGCCCATTCAGCTGGTCAGGGTACGGAGAATCAAAAAATTTGATTCGTTCGTTTGCGAATGGATCCCAAGCGAATTAAATTTTTTGATTCGCTCACGAATTTTATTATTCGATTCTTTTTCTAATAAAATTCGACTCGCGAATTGAATCGAAAATTTCAAGAACTGAAAATTTAATTCGTTCGCGAATTTATCGCAAATGAATGATTTGGGAATCAAATTAAATACAACCGATTGCAGATACCCAACAACATAATACGCGTATACTTTTATTCATAAATTTTAAATTTATTATTAAATTTAAAAAAATCACGTATTCTACCGCATTAAATTAAACTCTTTCACTCTGGTCAAAATAATTGCAAAAAATAAAATTTCAGTTATTATAACAATTAATGCTTGTAAATATATTTCGAACTTAGCTGATCGGTTCCAAATCGTCAACGAGTATTCTGCAAGCCGTAAAATGCGACTAAACAGCTAATGACACATGATGTGACATGCAACATGACATGTGACATGAAATTTTTTTTTGCACCATGTTGTAGAGAGGGTCCGATAACCCCCCTTAGAAACCCCGTAGGGGTCGAAAAAGGCCTAGGAGGCCAAAAAATAGGCCAAAACATCATTTTTGTTTTGTTTACGAATGCCAAATTAACGACGAGTCTATTGCAAGCCGTAAAATGTGGATTAACGGCTTATGACACATGATGTGACATGTAACATGACATGTGACATGAAATTTTTTTTTTGCACCATGTTGTAGAGCGGGTCCGATAACCCCCCTTAGAAACCCCGTAGGGGTCGAAAAGGCCCTAGGAGGCCAAAAAATAGGCCAAAACATCATTTTTGTTTTGTTTACGAATGCCAAATTAACGACGAGTCTATTGCAAGCCGTAAAATGTGGATTAACGGCTTATGACATATGATGTGACATGTAACATGACATGTGACATGAAATTTTTTTTTGCACCATGTTGTAGAGCGGGTCCGATAACCCCCCTTAGGAACCCCGAAGGGGTCGAAAAAGCCCTAGGAGGCCAAAAAATAGGCCAAAACATCATTTTTGTTTTGCTGGAATTTTTCAGAAAATTAGAATTTGAAAGTTTTTGAAATTGAAGATAGTAATCAAATCATAAAACTTCAAATATTTTATTAAAAATTGCTGCGAGAGGGTTTTCAGGGTTGCTCATTCCGATTTTTCTTTTGAGAGTTTGGAACTCTAGATGGCGATTGAAATACAAAATTCTATGGATTTGAAAATTAGTATCTAGGGTTTTCTGTAGAAGGCGAGGAGGGACATTTTTGAATCAAAGTCGGATGATCAAAAGTGGTGAGAAAAATAAGTAGGTCAAAAGATTTAAATGAAAGTTAATTCTAAAATAATAACAATAGTATTTTTTGTTGTTTAATATTGCCAGTTAATTGTCCTTTTAATTTTTTTTCCGCATTCTAAATACGTCGACATCTTGCTATCCTTATCATAGCAGACGTAGTTAGAAAATTCAAAAACTTTAAGTCGACCCATTCTTAAAATTACAATTGGTTGCACCCTGAAGATGCATATATCAGTGGCTAAACAGCTCACAAGAGTGACTGGCCTACCTACTACACAGTCACACCTGACGCATCGCCAACAAAGAACAGCAAAAAGCACGAGAAGAGAGCGAACCGAAAAGAATGATTCTTTTCCATTCATATTCGCTCGTGAACGAAATCTGAAAAAGTTCATTTGACTCATTCTCAGGGATGAATTGAAAGCTTTAAGTTCTTCTCAAAAAATTCGCTCACGAATTTTATAAATTTAATTCGATTCGCGAACGAATGGAAAGAGAGGAATTAAATTTTTTCGATTCGCGAACGGAATTTTTCCGTACCCTGGCTGGTATGTTCAGTTTTTTTGGTCGTTTCAAAAAGTATATTTATTTTGAAGATTGAATGTACCACTTTTATGAAGAAAATGAACAACTCATTTACATACACACAAAAATAGCAATTTATTAATTAAAAATTGATTTAAAAATCCAAAAAAATTTTTTCATATAGTATTTAATGCAAATTAAAAAAACAAAAAAAAAAAATTTATTCATTAATTATTAATTATTCTATGCCAAAAGCACATTCAATGCACATGTACGCTCTATGCGTATCACACATCGGTTGAAGGCACGATGGACACATTGAATTAGTCTTCTTATCACTTCCTCTTGGACAAATCGCGTACCTTTTGTTTCCTTGTTTTTCTACCTTTCGGCGCTCATTTTGAGTGGGAAAATGTCCTGCAAATACAAAATATTTGCAAGTCCAGCAAAAGTTGCCTCTTCTTCCCTGTCCTCACACAGTTCCTCATGAATCGTGCGTGAACGTAAATTATACGCCATATCTTATAGCGAAAATACACGTTAAAATTTTTTCAAAAAATTGTAACAAAGAAAAACTGTTAAAATGTACTTACTACTTCAAATTAAACTCCTCAGAAGTAAAAAAAAAAATTTCCAAAAAACTCGAAAAAATCACGTATTGGTAACACTGGGTGTGAGACACCCCAAAATTCCAGAGGGTCTACTTTGAGCGACTGCCAGGTAGAAACTAACGGTCACAAAAATATTTTGCCGGCGGGGAATGAAAGTTTGTAACGCTGACTAACTTTAGATGGCGGTATTAGACCCATATCCATTAGTTTACTGGGTCGTTTTGGCGCTCAAAAAAACGCTGGGGTGTATTTTACCCAGTGTGACTGTTAAGGGTTAATAAATAAATCAATAATTAAACAAAAAATGGGTCAGAAATCCTAAAGTTCTTTTTTACCCATAAATGCGGGTATAGGACAGTTGATCAAGTTAATTCTCATACATAATTAAATAATATTTATAAAATGTATTGCATTTTATTAAACACATTATTATTTTGCATTATTTTTGTAATTAGTTCATAACGCAGCTTTCATAGGTCGGAATCATATATTTTATGTTAATATATGCGTCAGGTCCACCACATCTTTCTAGAATTTCTAATGTATCTTCGATTACATCTCCAATTCTATTGTCTCTGTTGCTATCAATACCATCGCCTAGATTGACGTTTCTGGACTTAAATAAATTGCATATAGGCAAAAGTTGTCTATAGTAAGGAACTAGAGCTTGCCCCACACATGGTCCTAGATATAATTTAAAGTATTGAATAATATTCGGTGTCCAATTTAATAATATGTATTATGATATATTACCCAGTAACACCATTTGTTGGAGTACTTTTAAGGCTGGAACTATTATTTCAACGTCTCTTGTATTGAAAGCGCGTTTGAAAGGCAAAATTAGTTGCGGTACTGTTGGAAGGATCTTTAAATAACAAATTTTCTTTTAGTAATTTGTAACTTTTAATTAAATTGTGATTTACCTTGTGACTTCCATGTTCTATTAAATGTATCGATCCCTTATATGCCAAATCTCTCAACTTTTCATCGCTTTCAGATAGTCTAAAGTTCAATAATTATTATGTAATTTTGAATAAGTCTTTGATACAATACCCATCAATAAATATAGGAAGATAATAGCAGTAGTCAAGTTTAGATGGATCGATCAGCCAAGTTAGTGCCTCTCTTTTGGCATCTTTTGTTATTGGTGGTGTACTTCGACTTAATGGAATATCTCCTCTTTCTAAATATAACCGAAAGAGGGTGCATTTCACCGGACGCACTTCTAAATAGTTTTCTCTGTAATTAATAAATAAATAAAAGGATTATTCAGAAATCAGAAAGCAAAATATACGGGTATGTTCCAGAAATTGTACGAAATAAAGTCGAAATCGCAATCGTATTTCTTGCGATTTATAAATAGATTTTCTACATTTAGGGTGAATTTATGCAAGAGATGTTGTTGTATATCAGAACTTCGAATTTAAAATATTATTCGATACCCAAATTCTTAGGAAACAAATTATGCTCTACTGATAAGATTGGTAAATTGCGGAGGATGAAAATCGAAACTCAAAATGTTATTTTTCTTCGAGAACTACCGATAAAATTTTGCGAAATGTCGAAATGTAAAACAGCCTTTTTAATTTTCGAATATCGGATTGATAAAAGGTAATTTCTGGAATATGCTCGATAGACACATTTAAAATTTTTTTAGCACCCAAAATAGCAATCAAAGGATCTTGTAAAATTGTCAAAATCAAGGATCTTTGTAAAATTGTAGTATCTCAAAATAAATTTTTTTTTTATAAGTAATAATCATTAGTTATAAACATTTAAATATAATTAATTACCTGGGCGGTGGGTACACAACAGTATTCGGCTGCAGAGACTGATATGAGAAAGGTGGCACAACCCTCGGAGCCTGCGTAGAATAATTACATTAATTTATTATAGTTGGTAAACTAAGTTAATTCTCACATCTGATTTAAAATTTAATCCGCGAAGACATTTTCCTGCAATATGCATTATTATAATTTGTTTTTAAAAAAGAAACCGAAATTAAACATAAATTTTAGTTGTCAAATAAAAGCAATGCTATCTCAAAGTAATAAAATCGTTACGATTTGAATTGTATAGTAGCGAACTGCGATAGTTTTTGGGTTCGCTGAAGGTATCGCCAGATCCGCTACGCTACCGGGCATTGAAACCTTGTACTGTAAGAACAACACTAAGCGGCTATCGTTTTCAGCTATGTCAAATTTTTCTCGAAATTAAAACGTCTCTCATGGCCACTATTTTGAAAAATGGCTACTACAATGTGTCTGAGACTTACTAAATAGTAACCACTGTGTTAAACGCTGCTAAATCGGTCAGAATTAAAATCCTACAATAAGATTTTATACCATACAGATTTTTATTTAATTGATATTTATTTGTGATACAGTCTATAGAGTCAATCTCTTACAGACTACGCCTAAAATATCCCTGAATTGGGAACGGCTCATGCATAAATCAACATTTTCATCATAAAATAAATTAAACTCATGCTAGCCATAACAAGTACGATGAAATGGAATGTATTATAAACACTTCGATCGAAGAGAAACGCCAGGTACATAGATATTAAATAAATATTAAATTAAAAAGTCAAACGAGCAAATTCTAAAGTACAAAACATCTCTCGCAAACATTACAGCAATAATTTTTTTTCCTACTTTAAGAGATTGCAAACCTAAAAGCATGTATCTTTCTTTATAATCAGGTAAGCCACTCTCCACTGAAAACATAACTAGTGAAACTTGTTTGAATAGTATGGTCACCAAACTATCGACACATATTCAATAATAGATCGAAATAGCGATACATATATCGTTTTCAATGTAAAAGGGTATCTAAAATCCGAGGAGTTAATATGTTAACATACAAGCTATTATGTAGTTTTGGATCAAAAATTATGTCAAGAATCTTAAATCCCAAAGAGATTTCAAGCACATATTCTCCAAGACAATGACTAAATTAAATATTAGTGGAGTAACCATGTGCTGAAAAGTGAATGTCTTATATTTAGTAGGATTTAAGGACAGGCCATTCCAATTGAAACATTGGTTCAAACACTCCAGATCAGACTGCAAAGAATAGGTATCAGTGGAGCTTTTTATGTTAGAAGAAAGTTCTAATTCCTCTGCAAACAATAGACACTAAGCAAATGAGGAATTATGAATTACGATAGAGATTATTAAAAAAAAGAAGGCTACCTTGAGGAACAGCAGATAGGTTCTTTAATCACCAAGCTAGCATTGCCGAATGAAAACCAAAAGTTTTATTAAATAAAACAAGATTAGTACTAGTGCACTTACCAGTTACAAAACCGTGCTGATGAGAATAAATAACTTTTTTGTATGTGAAAATATAATTTATCCTTAACGAACATCTCAAAGAGCTTAGCAATAAGTATCAGTTTCAGTTAATTCATTTGGGTTTCCGATCTCAATTTATTTCTATAGATGTATTATATGGTACATATGTACTAAGCAGCATGCTTCTAATTTAAACAAAAATGTCAATATTTGAAAAGACCCTTCCTTTCAAATAAATTTCCGTCCTACGAATGTACAATTTTAATTTTAAATAATACCTATTAAATATAAATATTTGCAGAAGAGGACTATGATGCATTTTGTCTGGCTTACATGTTTACCTATCGGGACTTTGAGATGGGTACGTTGGGTTTGGCGTGGACCGGAGACCTAAAGAATGCTGGTGGAGTTTGTGAAAAAAATGGAGTAAGTATTTTAAACATAGGTATTCGAATACATCAAATATGTACTAAATTCACTTCTCTAATACTTTCTTATCCTCATTCTTTATCCAAAAATTAAGTGTCATCCTACTAAGGTTGGTTTTCCTAAAAACCAGATTCGATGTTTATGTAGTTTTAGTTCGTTTTTGTTACTCAGAAACTGCATTACGTTAATATTCGTTGCAAGTTTGAAATTATATAATTTTTAAATCTTAATCTAGACCGTCTCTCTTACGATTACACACATATTTTGCATTTTTAACTTCACTATGTATGTTAATTATCAACTTTAGCGAAAACTACGAATTCGGATGAATGATACTATAGTACCTATGATTTGATTTCTGTACAGTGGCGGATTTACCGGGAAGCAAAGGAAGCAATTGCTTGGGGCCCCGCTTGGACAGGGGCCCCAAAAATTGAAAAATTTTGAAAATACATTCGGAAATTTGAAAAAAAAAAATAAATAAAAAATGCAAAATGAAAAATTCCATGTAAACAATATCGATTATTCATTGTCCTCAAAAGAATTTAAATTTGTTCAAAACTGTATTTCGCGCGTATAGTTGGCGCTTCGGTCGCTCGTGTTTCGTGTCTTCCATGGAGGTTAGAGAGAAGGAGAACCATCGCTACGTGCTAAAGCATTAGGCCGCCTGTCCCTGTAAATTTATAGTTCATTTTTCAGCCACCAGCCGCGCTGTCGTGACAAGTAGTATCTGCGAAGTTAACTGTTTATGAGTACAATTAGATGAAGTTAGTCGCATAATGTACAAATTTTCTTCGCGGCATTGGATTTGACAAAAAGAAACATTACAAAATGGTGAAATATTGTATTGTGCGTGGATGTACAAGTGGTTTAGCATCTGATCGGAAAAATAGACTGAAAAACAATTTGCGTCAATCATCGTTATTTAAAGTACCGGAATGTTGAATGCCTCATCAGGCTATTCCTTACACTACCGTTAACTAATCGTACAGGGGAGAGATCGTTCAGCGTATTGAAATGCGTCAAAAATTATTTACGCTCATCGATGGGCCAAGAAAAAGTAAGTGATTTGGGCTTACTCTTTATCGAAAAAGACAAGTTCAAAAACTTGACTTTGATGATGTCATTCATCAATTTGCGACTGCGAAAAGTAGGAAAAAGTTGTAAGTTAGTTCGTAAATTATAAGTAAACTGAATAATATATTGATTTTGCAAAATTAACTGGTTATTTATTATTTTAAAATATTGGGGGGGGGGGGGGGGGTTAATTTTAGAATGAGGGCCCCGAAAACCTGAGATTGCTTGGGGCCCCGTCATAGGTAAATCCGGCACTGTTTCTGTAAAATTAAGTTATAAAGCTAGCTACATAATTAACCGATTATTATTTTTTTCCAGCACTATCGTGGATCTTTGAAATCTTTAAACACAGGCATAGTAACTCTTTTGAACTATGGAAAGCATGTCCCCCCGGCAGTGTCCCATGTAACGCTAGCTCATGAAATCGGACATAATTTTGGATCTCCGGTAGGTTCTTTATTTCTGATGTTTTAAATTAAAAGTTTTGCTAATCTCAGTAGCAAAGTGAAATAGTTTTATTTTCCAACTTACGTAGCAAAATGATTCAAGCTCAAAGTTAAAAGCATGTTTTATTGCCATTAAATTGAATACCTACGTATGCAACATTTGAACAGAATCAATTTTGTGGAAGTGCGAGATTCTAAATTTACAGAGGTGTTAAGTTCAATAGAATTGTCTAAAAAGATATGGATTTTTTGATAACATGCTAATTTCCAAGTCTTCTAGGTGCATATAGTGTAGTTCCTTAATAGATTTTCTTCATATGCGAAATTCTTACTTTCAGCATGATCCAGAAATATGCACCCCTGGTGGAGAAGATGGCAATTATATTATGTTTGCTAGGGCAACATCAGGAGATAAAAAGAACAACAACAAATTTTCCCCATGCTCACTAAAATCCATAGAACCAGTATTAAATGCGAAGGCTCGAAGTCTGAAGGGTTGCTTTACGGAGCCTCAACAATCCATTTGTGGAAATGGTGTTGTTGAGAGAGGAGAGCAATGCGATTGCGGTTGGGAGGAGGATTGCAAGGATTCGTGCTGTTTCCCAATGTCACGACATCCTAGGCCTGGCGAAAGACCGTGTACTTTAACATCGCGGGCGATGTGCAGTCCTTCGCAGGGACCTTGTTGTAGACCAGATTGCTCTCTAAAATTCGGAGATAAATGTCGCGATGACAACGGATGCCGAGATCCGAGCTTCTGTGATGGCCGAATGCCGCAGTGTCCACCCTCAGTGAATAAGCCCAATAAGACAATTTGCAATAAGGAGTTTGTTTGCTACATGGGAGAATGCACCGGATCTATTTGCTTAGCCTACGGCTTAGAATCTTGCCAGTGTCTGCCAGGACCTAACGATCCTAAAACAAAATCTTGTGAGCTATGCTGCAAACAGCCTGGAGAGGGCAATCCCTGTAAAAGTTCATTTGAGTGGAATGAACCACCCTATGATGTGCCAGATATGTTTGCTAAACCGGGCACACCCTGCAATGATTACAATGGGTTAGTATTTTTTAAGAAGAACCTCACAACTATACGGATTTATATCAATCTCTTACCATTTTCCAGTTATTGCGATGTCTTCCAAAAGTGCAGAGAAGTGGATCCTTCAGGACCTCTTGCCACTTTAAGAAAGCTATTGTTATCAGAAGAAAGTATAGCTTCCTTTAAAAAATGGATACAGAATAACTGGTTTACAGTTATATTAGCTATAGCAGGATTGATTATTTTATTGGTAAGATTTTCAAAATTTATTTATTTATTTATTTTGCATGCTAATTTAAATGGTTTTTCAATTTTACCTGAATTATGTAAGATTTTGCGACATTTACTATCTTTGATGGATAGTTTTATTAACAATATTGAAAGTAAGTTTGAAAAGATGTAGGCTAGAATTTATCGAGATCATGTTCAATGTATATTGAACTGTAGAGCTACATTTTTGTGTTTTTGTTCAAAATCGTATTTTACGAGAAAAAGATCTCAACTACATTTTTATAATTGTTTGTTAGAAAAAAACGTTAGAAAAGTGTTTGTTTAAATGGGAGAGGGTTGTAAATAACGATTGACAATTTCACATAAAACCATGTTCTTAAATATTTCTTTCCCAAAATAAAAAAAATATTGGTTTTTTGTAGAGCCAACGTTTTTCGCTTGACACTGAAAAAAATTCTAGTGTTTCTACAATTTAGCTCAATAATACATGAAACTTTCACACTACATCAACTTCAAAGCCCAATATCTCAAGAAATATCGATGTTAGCGATTTGGTGTTCACAATT
This sequence comes from Dysmachus trigonus, assembly GCA_949715965.1. Classification (NCBI taxonomy): domain Eukaryota; kingdom Metazoa; phylum Arthropoda; class Insecta; order Diptera; family Asilidae; genus Dysmachus; species Dysmachus trigonus. Next base: position 90,784,780 of record OX454320.1, read on the forward strand.
TTTTTGTAGGAAATTGAATTTCCTACAAGTTTGTCATATTGACTTTTTCTGTACCTCTTGTTGTTTACGAGATAGGTGCAAAAAGCGAGAATTTCGTGGAAAAATTGGGGTTAATGACCCGTACTACCTCGCTGGTAGGAGTTAGGGTTACACCGCAATGGACACTTTTGTAAAGCATTCGATTCTGAAGAAATCCTACCATTGACCAAGATTATACCATAAAATGCCTCTGAGCTGTAGAGTTTTGAAGAAAAATAATCAAAGTTTACGTGTATTTTATATGGGAAATCTTTATGCGCCTTGGTCTAGTACTTAATATTAATATTAACGGCTCCAATTTTCAGGGAATTTTTGTTTAGGTATTTGTCACAAAATTTCGAGGTGGGACTAAAAGAAAAAAATAGTCGCGAAAAAAAAAGCACCCTAATGTCTTCGCTTTTTACGCAGTCGGGTTTTTTGATTTTTTTAATTTACTTCATTTTGATAAATTTAGTATAAACAACTTTAGCTTTTGAGGATTCAAACTCATTCGTACTGACTATGAGTCTTTTATGGGAATAGCAATTTTGTAAATATTTGATAAAGCTTAACATAGAGTTGTTGCATTTTGAAAGATCATTTCTCGTTATATAGTATACTTTTTGTTATCGTTTCTAATCACATAATTAAATCATTTATAATATGTTTCTTCGCAGATCTTGACCATAAAACTACTTGGAAGGAGAACAAATGCGAAATTGAAATCTGTAACAATAATACACAGTGCGACAACGGAGACTGTTCGTCTTCCCGAAGATAATAATGGTGTGATAGTCCATACAGCTGTACGGACAAAGGTTCCATTTAAGAAAAAAGTTCGAGGACACAGGAATAAAGTGAAATCTTCGACCAAATCTGATGGGACAAATGCTAAAACGACTAATCCAGTTCAAACATCGACCTCTAAGAAGATTGTTAGAAAAGCAATTAGTAAGGGTCATCAGAAGATCACCATACTGACCGAAAAATCAAATATCACCAGGAAAAAGAGTAGAGAATTAGGTCCACTTGGGAATGATGGTCAGCAGAAGAAACTAGTAGAATCTAAAAAGAGTAGAAAGAGCCAAAAGAACAAGGAAGTTATTGATTATTCTAGTAATCCAAGAAATCACACCAATACTTTTGGTAAAGTTCAAAAATGGTTATTGGAATCTCCAATAGTTTCGCAGCCTTTATCTCACATTGAACATTCTTCAAAAGTAAAAACAGTCATAAGTAAATCGCAATCAACACCAGACCGTTTAGGTTCAAAATCTCCACAAAAGACAAAGTCAGCAGGAAATCTTAATAACGAAAAAGTTAAACTTCAAGTTGTTTATAAACCTCCTTTTAAGTTTTCTTTAAAACTATCAAAAAATTCCGCGGTTAAAACTCATGTAATAGGATCAAGTTTTAAACGAAGCAAAAGGAAGCTTCGTCATGGTGACAAGAAACGTGTAGGAGTTAGTCCTAGTGGAAATTTAAGTAATAAAGTTAATGATCGGATTACTCGAACAGCACTTTTAGTACGAACAATTGACGATGATACTCAGAAATTATCTGTAAATAATTATGAAACACTTAATTCTGTAAATGGTGAGAATGCATTTTATGACAACATCAAAAGTGGCAGTTCGAACAGTTTAAACCTTCCCATTTCGAATAATAATGAAGATATAAACGGATCTAATTCGAAGGGAACAGCATTAAAAATAACTCGCAGCGTTAGTAATAGCAATTTAGAGCAACAACAAAATTCACAAATTGAAGTGCCACATACTAAAAACAATCGAAACAAATCCGTTAGGAATAAAATAACTAATTCTAGTAGTAATGCTAGTACACGAAAAATAAGCGATGGTATCGCCAGCTCTGGAAGCACACAAAATTGCCTGCTTTCACAATCGAAGAAACGAAATAGCCTTAATTTGAAATCATCGAAAGACAACGACATACTTCATTCTATTAAATATACAAAACGCAGTAGCTCAAATCAAAACTTAAAAAAGGATAGCTCTTCCTTAAATTCTAAGCAAATTGATGAAGTTCTATCGGGAGGGATGGCGAGAAACTTAAGCGATTTTAAATCTTCAACCCCAAACAGGAGCAGTATAAGCAATATTCCTCGTGCGAGCCTAAACAACATTGCGGCGAATTTTACACGGCAATCATCTTTAAATAATACACAGCGTGCCGTGGAGAGTTGCTCAAGTAGTAATGTTGTAAAGAAGATTAGTCCAAGTAGCTCAGTTAGCAAGTCGAATTCTGCACGGCCTCATACTGCTGCTTGTGATGATATAAAACAATTTGAGTGGCCTAAGTCAGTGAGTAATTTCGAACAAAACCGTAACAAGGGCGAAGAAAGTGCCCCCTTAAGGGATTCAATTAAAACTGAAGTAGAAAATAAAAATAGTTAGAAAACAAACTTACATTTGTTGCTGTAAAAATACGTGTCAATTAACAATATTTTTTGTACTTTATTATTATTTTATTTTTTAATAGTTGTTAAGGAAAGCAGCTGTGTTTAGTCCGCCTCTAGCCAGCTAAGAATAAATATTAATGGCACTTTTAACTAATTTGTATTGCATTATTTTTAAAGGCGCAGACGCCCAGTGAGCCATACTTAAAAATAACATGATTTTACTTACATCATTTACGCATTTATTTCAAGCCTCTATCGTCAATTACGAAATAGTATCTTTGAGTATCAACTGAAAACGAAGCTTATAACTGAATCTAATGCGTGACTAATAAAACCTATATGTGTAGACTTATATTTTTATATACTTAAAATAATAAGGGTATATATTTTTTTCAAATGTAACCGCAAAGAGATTGGTTGTGTTGCAAAGTTCAGATTTTTAAATAACTTTAAGACAAAAGTCTTTTCAAGAGTCCCAGCCTTAAGAAATTTTCTTGCAAGCTAATCCAGAGCGATTCGAACGCACTGAATTGTCTTAATATTATGAATATTAAAATCTCAATTTGAATAACGAATTTAACATTAATTAATCTCATCAGAATCTAGAAGATTCCTCATAATTTCCAAACTAGATTCGTTCAAAGTAATCTTGTAAAATTGAAGTAAAACTGTTTGAAAAAAACATAGCTCCCGAAACAATTTCTAGTTTTGCAATAAGTCCGTTAAATTTACCAATCTCTAAAAAATACAACAGAGTGCGGGGCTGTTTAAAATATCACTCAAATCGATGGAAACGTTCAAAGGTTATGAGTATTTTAAAAAGTGTCCCCTTAATATTTTTCAGAAAAACGGTATGAGGTACGAGTCAGTAAAAAGCAAAGAGTATCTATTAACAAGAGGGGACACTCGTGACGTTTTTCCTTATCTTTTTTCGACCTTGGTACCGTTACAGGAACGAAGTGGAAATTTATGCTAGAAATAGTTAGTAATAAAGAAGGCATAGGTGAGAGAAAGACAAAAATCTTTTATCATAAAACTTTTCTATGAACACATTACACGCAGCCTTTTAAACAGCCACACACCAAACACATTATATTATGCTTATCCATCCATTTATTTAACGGACATTTAATTAAATTAAATTAATTGCTTCCAAAAAAGCACCTTGAGTAACAGCTTTGAAGCTTGTTCACATTTCCAAACAAATCAACACCACCTGGTACTTTTCACAAAGCGGAGCACATAATACATTTAAAACCAGGGCGCCTTTAAAAACGCACAATGAAAAAATGTAAGCAATCTCGTCCGTATTCGTGCTCGGTGTGTGCTACCTGCCTCTTCTCCCTTCTCCGATTCGGCATTTCCCTATAACAATTAACATTGTGAGGAGAGGTAAAATTGAGAGACCGATACCAGTGCACCAAACCAGGGCGCCTTTAAAAAAACGTTCATAAAAAGAACTTCATTTTATAGCTTACGCTGTAAAAGCTGTCTGTGAGAACGTTTTGGTGACTATTTCTCTCTCTATATTTCTTATAGGTATTTACAGAGGTATAGTAGCCTTGAGCTGCTTTATCTAATGGGAAATTTTGCTGGGTGTATTTTCGAGAGCTTGCATATGGGTTGGAATTTTGAGAGGGTATTAAAGTGTCCCTTCTTGTTGAAATAGATATTCTTTGGTAAAAAGTATGAGTCAATTTACTAAAAATACGTCCATTTTTGTATTGGAGCTGTGGAATACGTCCTAAGAAACATATAGTGAAATTTTCATTTTATTTCCAGGTACATTTTAATGCCCAGTTTTATATTTAAGTTTAACTGATCCAAATTTAAGTTTCATCGAAAACGCCTTAAAAATTAGAATTTTTGAAAAAATTTAGCATTCAGTGATGCAGCCATCAATTTATCTATTTATTTTATTTTATTTGTACAGTTTACGAAATTAACTTATTTAATAAAACTGCCAGAACCAACATGTTTTTTGATGTTATGGATTTCGAAAAACCAACCTTATTCTTAATAAAACGTAAAAAAAAATAATTTTTTTAAATTCTTGCTATAAAACTAGTTTTTTTCACGTAAAGTGACATGGTTTAAGTTAATTAAACAGATAAATGGAAAAAAAACTGAGTTACATGAAGTTGTGGCCTACTAACAGTCAAAAAATGAGTCCTTTTGTGAGCTAGTCCTTTTGACGATAAATACTATAAAGGCCTATTAATTTGCAATTATATTAAGGAGAGATTAGGCGTAAGTTTGTTTCTTTAAACGAATTTATTAGAGCGGCATAAGACTTATTTTTCCTACATAAATTGTCATTGTGATCAGATTCGATTCGAATCGTTTCAAATACTAAAAATCAAATATCAAGTTTTGATACATATTTATCAAGATTTGTTCACTCAAGGGGGTAACCCACTGTTGAAAAAAAAAATTTCGATTTTTTTCTTTTTATATATTTCGATAGATTAGCACTTCAAGAATATGTGTGTAAGATTTCAGATCGACATCTAAATAATTGTTCTTTCTACCGCTCTCACAGTCCACCTCCGTTCAACTACGATTTCGGAGCGCGCGCGGCCTTGTAGCCGCTCAAACAGCTGCCGCGTGTTACCTATTATAATACTTTCTAAATGTATATTACATAATACACTAATACATAGTTCCTTATACTATTATAATTAGAAGGTACCCCACTATCACCTGGGATTCGCTGTTTAAGGGTTAGTTGAAAATTTTTTTACTTATGTCACAAAATTTCTTTAAGAAAACTTGAAATGCGTTTTTCTCAAAACGCTCTTTTTCGGTGCGCGTCGTAAAATTGTGAAAAAACTATTGGGCCGATTTACTTCAAATTTTGCATACACCTTTATTAAGTACTTAACTATAGAAATAACCTATTATTAGAGTAAAAAAACAAATTTTGTTGATTTGGGATCAACTTTTTCGTGTTAAAACATAACGAAAATCGATACATCAATGTTCGAACGTGCATTAAATCATCAGATTTTTTTTGTTTGCTCCAATAATAGGTTATTTCTATCCTTTATAACAAATATTGAAGGATTTTTCTTTGGTATAGTTTTGTAGGTGCATACTTTGGCCAGGATTTTACGAGGCGCAATTTGTGTTTTTTTTTTGGACTGCGTGCGCGCTGCATCGTGACGGCCGCCATTTTGTTAAAAAATTTTTTTTTATAATCACAATACAAACTTTAGTACTCTGTAAAGAAGTGTGGAAAAAATCAAAAGGATATCTCTGATAGTTTTTTTTATCGATTTTTTAAAAAAAGTTCCATTTTTTGGGCTTCAACAGTGGGTTACTCCCTTAAATAACATTTAAAAAACAACCTTTGCAAGTAAATTTCGTGCACTGTAAAATTTTACTTGAAAACGGGCAACATGAGGCGCATAAAGTATTTATGATTTAAAAAGAAACTGGTGTGTAAATTGATGTATTAATTTACTTGGAAAATATTGATGCAAAATCTTCAAAAAGAACAATATTAAATATTATAAATACTCCTTTACTTTGTCCAATCAATATTAGAATAATTTAAATTGTTATTACTTTTAACATCATACATTTTTAAGTTATCCTTCACTGGGATCTGTTTAGTCTTTAGTTTAGTATTACATAAAAAACATATTAACACAACATCGGTGAGGTAATTTTACCTTTGATCTTTAAAGGTAGAATATATTTTTAAAAGTGGCGCTTTTGCCGGATTCTATTAAATGTTATCTGCCGAAGAAGTGTTATATACGAGGAGAAGCTCGACTTTATTAGATCGATGTTCAAATTGAAAAAGGATTCAATTAATTGAACTCATGTAACGAATCTAAAAAAGTGGAGCTTCTTATCGTGTTTTATGTTCCCCCCTCAGTGTATTTAATCAGCTTAATATGGTCAGCTTTTAGATCATCAACTCGTGGAGATTGCTTAAAATGTGATTTAAATAGATTTATATTTTTTAAGCACAGATTAAATAAGATTTAAAAAAAAAATATCAAATGCTCATCTAATCGAATTTCATTTATAGTAACATGTAAAGGAAGAAGAAAGAAAGTGAAGCAATAATAAAATGTAATTACTTTCTATTTCTTATTATTATTATTTTTATTTATTATCAGTGATTTTATTTTAATTTCAGTATTCAAAATTACAAAAACATCTTTATTTTATTAATGAACTTTATTGTCTATGAATGGCCAGCAACTTGATGTTACATATATCGTAAATGATGGTTTATTATTGTTAATATTCCGTCATGCTCGTTGAGAAATTTATAATATATTAGGCTCAATATTTCTCATTCGATCTTCTTCAGTGTTTCAACACGTTTCACTTAAATTTTAGATCTCAAACAATTATTATTCGTCCATTATTAATTCTTTCGTTGCCTGTATTATAATTTTCAGAAAAAAAGTTAGTCCAAATAAGAAAATTAGGTATTATAAATAGGTGATTAAAAAATTGAAATATGCATCCTTTTCATTTGCATAAAGTGTATTACAGCTAATTGCTAAAGTGTTAAATAGGCTTGTGAGCTAAGGTGAAGAATGTATTCGGTGTTAGTGACAGGGATGGATATCAAAATTAAATGGATGGAAATTTATTTAATGTATTAATTAGGAAGGTGTTTGATCCATTAATGGTTTCCATATTTTTAATAAAAGCCTGCCAGAAAAATGGGGAAAATTAAATTCATGGGATAGGAAGAGCGTTGTGCATAATCTTAAAAAAAAAATATATAAGTAATAAAATATGTTTTCGAAAAAAGACGGTAAAGTCTTTAATTTATTTATGCATAAAAATGTGTGCGCTCAAAATAAAAATAAAATTCTGTGCCTGGTTAAATCGTGTGTTAAAAACACCAGTGGCAATAAAGAGATTTTAATTGTGTTTTCAAACGAAACGCAAAACAGGTATTTTTCACTTTTGAATAAAAAGTGTTCCATTTTTTTGATAATCTATTGTAAGAAAATAATGGTCTACTTTCTACATTCACCATATGTAATAATATTTTACGCGTTAAAAGTGAAAATTAGGCATAATATCACTTATCTGTCGCTTAAAAACGTATTAACATCTAGTTCCAATTAAACGAATCACTTTTCTGAAAACCTTTAAAAATTAATTTACTTTAAGCAAACAATCCTTCCGGTGTAGATTTATTATTCATGTGCCAAAATTCTGCAATATATTACATATAAATTAATCCGGTACTTTTTCTTCAATACAATGAGCACATTAAAAAAAAAAAAAAAACAACTATACAATAGCCTTGTTACGTTTCTAGATATCTTATAAAATTTAAATTCCTTGGGCATTTGATTGAGATCTGATCTTATTTTTTGAGCGAAATCTTCCGACGAAATAAAATATATATATTTATATTGTACGCTAGTATGCATGTAATATAAATAGATATGCTGCAAAAAAAAAAAACAGTTAATCGCTCGTGATGTTAATCTGTTCCTTCCAAACAGTTAAAAGCAGGAAATTCGTTTACATTAATTATATTAATAATTAAAAAAAAAGAAAAAAAAAAGAAAGAAATATGTACATACACTTTTTAAATAACGAGACTTAACTGCGTAAATGTAAAATAAATTGTGAGATGTGCGAATTAAGCAACACATACTTTTATATTTGCTAACAAAAATAAAAATCAAATACTAGGTATATAGGGGTGTTTTATTATTTTCCATTGATCCCTCTTAGAACCGATTTCATAGTATAAATTTAGAAATAAACTGGCTTAATCTTGTTTTAACTTAAGTTTAAATTGTATTATATCGCAGTTTAAACTTGAATTTGAAATAAAATTACTATTCTGAATAAATATACGTATTCAGACATTAATTTATTTTTTATTTTAAGGGAATCTTATTAATTTTATTTTAGACTTATAATTCGAAATTTAGGAAATTTTTTTTGCTGTTTACTTATACTTTGTTGAAATGCGAATGTCCATTTTACTATATAAAAATTAAACCTGTAATACTTTCGTCATGCGGTCATGAGACCTCTCGTTAAATCTTTTTATTTTATTCAAGACGGAACTGCACCTCATCGCACACAAGAAGTATTTAACACTAGAACTACCGGCGCTCAAGCTTGTAATTTTGATAATTTTTGGCACCTTTAAAGTAATATGCTTTCACATTTAAATTAATAATTATAAATGGAAATAGGTTCGCGATATGTCGTAATTTTGAACCTTAATAAGATTTGGTATTACTCTTAAGAGATATTTTCAAAAAATATGATTAATTCAAGCAAGAAATTTAGTACCGGTCAATTTGACCGGTCTTGATAGTTCTAGTGTTAAAGCCATCAATGCATTTTATGGCGATCGAGTTATTGGCCTAGGGTATTCACGTTTTGCTAGGGGAAAAGACATAGAATAGCCGCCACCTTACTCCTCAGATCTCAATGTGATTTCTTTTTATGGAGTTATATTAAAGATTATTGTTATGAAAATAACCCAAAAACAATAGAGGATTTTATTAAAGTTTTTAGGAAGATCGTCAATGGCATTTAAAATGAAACGTTAGAATATGTCAATAAGTTGCTTTTCTTTGTCTTTACATCGAAGTTGAATATTGGTTTAATATATAACTTGGTTTAAACCATACTGTAAAACTGGGCTTAGAGTTAGGGAGATTTCTAAGATTTCTGTTTGTTTTGTTTCCTTTTTAGTTTTGTGGAAAATTATTCAACTTCTTGGTATTGTCTTTTTTCGAAAAACAAAGGAGTTATATGTAGCGCTTAAACACTTTTAAACTACTTTACAATTAGTATTTAGTAATTATTTTATTATTAGTAATTAACCATCGCCAGCTACTACAAAAAGAGTCAGATGCAAATATTTCTATATATGTATAATTAAATTTTTTTTCTTAAAAGAATTTCTTAATTAATTTATCCAGTATTTCAAGAACTCTGTTCTAATTGGCTACGTATAGAAATAAAATCGAATATACCTTAGCGTTTGAATATTTATTTGGCATATTCAACTGTCTTTACAACGAATATTTTCTTGAAAATGGAGAAAGAAAATTCTCAAATTACTACGGACGAAAATGAACCTTCTTTCGACGGTAGTAATAGCGATAATTGCTCAATAGATTCGCAGTGTTTGATTGAACAAAAGGAAGAATCTAATAATAGACTCAATGAGTTAAATCTTGAACAACTAAGTGAAAGTATTGACGAGGAAGAAAGGCTTTTGAATGAACTTGAAGACAGAAGAAAACATCTAGAAGCAGAAATGGAGCGCCTTGAAAAGGATATTGAGAATGAAAAGCAATTTTTCAGGTTCGCCATTGATACCGAAATAGCTAGAAAGAAAGAAAATCTCGGTGTAGGAGATAGTTGTTCAGTCGGAGCAGAAAATCCGAAGCTAGAGTTTTTTAATTTGGGTAAAAATATATAGACAAAATTACGCTTTGTTTCCTATTCTTCTGTCTTATTCAAGGTCAATTTCAAACTAAATTCCAAGAATTTCGAGATGTTATTCAAGAATCAACTGAACAATCACCGAATAAATGCGAAGATGATGAGGAATTAGAACGATTGAAATCGAATTTAGCTTCTTATAGGAAAACCTTTGATGAAACGAAAAAAGAGAGCATGAATAAAAAAAGAACTGCTACAAAGTTATTTCAGAAACATCTTAAGGAAGTTGAAGTTAAGTGCGAGGAGCAAATGGATAAACTTGCTAATATACAGAAATCAATTGAGGTAGGTATCCTTTATAAAGGGGGGTATTCGTCTATTTTTAGCGAATAACAAAAATTTTAAAATTTTTAGTAAAAACATGTTATACAGAATTTAATAAGTTTATTTATTTCAACGTAAACTGGGAATAATAATAATTAATTAACGTACTTCTGTGTATTCAGCTGTAATCGAAAAATTTTATAATCTGGATTTTGTTGATCGTTCAAACTAGGAATGTAGCCTATAAATCTTTATTTTGGTTGGCATTGAAATCAGTTAAAAATTATTAAAACTTGGTAAATTTTCGAACTATTATAGAAATTATTTAAATATATTTTCGATCTTGGACCCAAAACGTCACAAATTTCTTTGTACTTTTCAAAAAAAAACAAACTTCATGAAAATATCCATGCAGAAGCATTATAGAAAATTAAATATGAAAAAATGTCTCTGCCCAAAATAAGCGAATACTCCTTAACAAATAATTTACATATTTTAATTATATTTAAATATTTCCAGAAAATTGGCGATGGCAATTTAAGCGAGCAATCTTCCTAATTTCGGTTTTAGTTCGATTAATTTATTTCTGATTCAATATTTAAAAAACTTGTTTATTTTTTGTTTAACATTTTTTGCTCTTAAAACATTAAATATATCCTAAAAACTAAAAATCATTGAACCTTTGGATTTGTTTTAAATGTTTGAGAAATTATCGTTGGCAAGAACTGCCTGTAGCGATATCTTATATTTTTGCATTTCTCTGGATTTCGAATCATCAATTTGACGTAGAAAAGTTTGCAAAAAGTCTTTGGAAGCCTGCGTGAGATGTTAAACTTTTACAAAAACAAATATTTATTTAAATGATTATTCTTACCTTTTTCACATTTTCATTTTGTTTATTCAAACGCACCACATTTATCAAACATGGCACGAAATTACTAATAAATTTTCCCAAATGGTGCTCCAAAACGTTGGGAGGAATGGAAAATGTGCACACTAAATAACTCAGATGTATTGTCTGTAAAATGGTCGATTACTAAAATATTAGGTACTTTTTTTTATAATTAGTTACCTGTAGGAGAATAATTGGATTCTCTTTAAACAAGAAAGGGCTTTCCATTGCAAATATATCAAGAAGTTTCTTTGCCCATCTGAGAGATGAATGCGTACTCATTTTAGAACAAGAACTCCTTAAATTTTCCAGATCTTCAAATAATAGTGAGATTTTATCAACCTTCAGAAAAGGCATAATTTTTTCTTTATCTGCATTAAGAATAATGCATAGCTTTAAAATCTCAAGCAGCAGTATTTGATGGATTTCTCCATTCGAAACGAGTGTAATCTTCCTTAGTGTGTTTTCAATTAAATCATCAATTCGATTCCACTATGTATGAAATAATTATAAAGTATATAATTATTTTATAATTTTATCTAAGCATTTACCTCATAGTTGTTTTCAAATGATGTAAATTCAATGCAGTTAAATAAGCATTTCCAAAGAATCTCTACCTCTTTCGGTGTTTTTACTCTTGGAATGTCTAATGTAAGATTTTCATAGACTACGTTGTGGATATTTAAAGTCTCAATATCTTTTTTTTTCTGCAGAGAAAATATAGGAATTAAATGAACATCTTTATAATATTATGTAAAGTATCCAGCCAGAAAGTGATAAACTATTAAATTATAACATGTGGATTAAAAATATTATAATATACACATAATTCAAATTTTATTCACTTAAAATTCGCCTGAATTTGATGTGTATTTGTTATAACTAAAATTTCATTAATCAGATAACGCTTAAAAATCTTTATAACTTTTTAATTTCATCCAAACCTAAATCGAAAAATCGGGTTCGTAGTATTTAAAGTTTCAAGAAAAAAAGCATTAAACGTTTAATTTTGATTAAAGCGTTTGGACCCGTAGGCCACTTGATGTGATAAAATTTTTTGGATCATAATAGTGGTCAGTTTGAACAGCAATATGAATTGCAGCTTGAAAATTTAAGTGGTTTCTTCTCAAAACGATATTTTCAAAATCGGTGATCACTATTTCTCAAAAACGGCTCAAGTGAGTAGTATTAAAATTGTTCAGTATTTTATAGATATTAAAGGGCTTAAAGATTTTTATTTTTAATCTATCCTATACTTTTATATAAGAAAAATGAAAACAAATATACTTATGTTGTTTCATTAAAAATTCACAAAAAGGTGCATTTATTTTTACCTTCTAACTACGTTTAACCCATTAAATTTGTTAGTAAAGATTTTATTATTCTTGTAAGTTTATAGTGTTTTCTTTTTTAATATTAAATATTTAGATACACCCCCTCTCAAAAAGTCTTATTTTCAAAAATTCTAAATTAGAGTTTATTCAAATTCTAGCTAGATATCTAGTTTTAAATACAAACCGATTTTGTTAAAAGTATATCTAGGAGAGCTATGCCTAAATTTTTGAAAGTCTCCTCATGAGTTTCTTTAAACAAGAGGCTAGTTGATAGAATAAATAAACACTTGTCCTGTTCCAATTCCTTACAATTTCTCTCTGCGTACTGCAACTGGTAAATAAAATTGTTGCATAAGGTCTTTAAATTAGTTTAATAGGTGCTTACTTGGAGAAATTTTGAAAAACCATACACTGATCCGAGTTGTTTTCTCCATTTATTTGCATGCAAATGCGACTTGTAATATGACCATAATTTTGCTTCGACTTCAGGTTGAGCATCAATGATTTCTAGGAAATACTTCCGCAACAAGATTTGCAAATTATCGAGCAATTTTTGATTTCGCACTTGAAATTCAGTTCCGGTGTAGTTTTGCTCACACAATAGCCTCAAAAATTTACACCTCAACTAGTATAAAAAATTAGAAAATAAATGTTAAATTTTATAATTATATTTGATCGCAATGAAACATTTACTTCAATTGTTGAATACTCAGTGTTCAGCAGTAGCGCTTGGTGAGACGCTATATAGTCAAATAATTGAGGAAGTGTAACTTCCAATATTTTTTGAAACTCTGCAAAATACTTTGGTGAAATGTAATCGTTTCCAATTTCAATCTGCAGTTCTGGAAGCAGGCATTGATCGATTAGGCCTTCGCCACAATTAATAAACTTGTCTTCCATCATTTCGACTAATTCTGAAAATATTTAGGGTAAATAGAAATTGTTTTTATTTTATTATTAAAATTTATTTGGGTAATATATAATATACAATGAATTTTAAAAATGGTTACAGTTATTAGGAAACTTGTTCTTTAGAATCTGCGGGCTAGTGTTTGTTTTTATTTTTTTAGGTCAAGAATAAAAGTTATCAGGCAACAATTATGTAAATATTCTAATGTATATTAAGAAATGCATATACAATTTCAGCGCTATTGTTATATTTTGTCATTATTATACACATTTGTTATGTTGATGAATGTTTGATTTCGAAATATTCTTTTAATAAGATATGCGGCACATTATTTTGCAATTACCAGTTAACTTTTATTCCTGATCTAAAAAAATAAACATCATTCCACAATTTTTATTTTTAATCTGAAAAAATAAAATAATCTCATAACTGACAAAAGGATCATCAAAACGAAACTAAACAGCATCTAGTATAGCCACGAGAGGAATATCAAAATTGGCGTACCTCAAGGATCAATATTAGGCCCTTTGCTTTATTTGTTATGCGAAATACATCATATATGCAGACGACTCTTTATTACTATATTTAAGAGACTCGCCGGGAGAATTAGAAAAGAACATGAATGAAGATCTCAAAAAATACGAAGGCAACAAATTATCAATGAATATGCCAAAAAACCCAATACCTAACTTATATTTTTAAAATTTGTTATTGAGGTTTTTAAGATTTTCAGAAAATGGATCCGCCTAAATTCGAATGCCTAGGCAGCTCAGAATTGGGTGAATGTTTCCAGCAACATACTATTATTATTATTATTATCTCGAAAATGGGTTGAGCAAAATTTGTTTCCTTAGTTTCCCTGTAATCAGCACAGCAAAGTGTTTCGAAACTTCGAAATGTAGGGATATTAAGTAACCTGCCCGAAATGATTTATAACCTGTTCTTAAAGGGAGTTTTTGTTTCATTTTTGAAAAAAAATACCCATTTTAATTTTGTGTGTGTGAAAAAACTATTATATATACAGTCCAACCTCGATACAACAAAGCTGAAGGGAATTAGAAAATATTCGTTGTACCAAATAATTTATTACAATGAGGTTTGTTAATATATATAGAAGTTAGATTGGTATAAGATTCGTTTTAAAAAAGTTGTTTCGCCTTTCGATTCGCTCCATGGCATTTTTATTCAGTCTGTGCCTTTTCCATGCGTTTCTCAGCAATCGCACTATCGTAGTCCGCAGAATCACAGTGCTCAGCTCAGCATAAGCACATTTCCCCTTTAAGAAGGTTATAAGTTGACAAAAATAGTTAAATAGAGGTAAATTATACTTTCTATTTATATTCTGCAATGATTGAAAATTCGTTATAAAGAGGTTTTTAACAAAATTTATTCGTAATGTAAAGGTATATTTTGCATTAACTTTTACGGGCAGTTCTAGGGGATTTCGAAGAATTTGTTATATCGAGGAAATCGTTATATTGAGGCTCGTTATATTGTATATTAAACAAATTCCTTTTGAATATTATAGTAGAACATATGGAGAATATAAAAGATAATTTATATTTTACAATTCTAGTATGTCTTGTTCACTGCAGAGGGCGTCTTCCAAAAGTCTCTTTTAAAACGCCTGTATTTCTCTAGGACTTCCTGTAACACATAGAGTAAAAATTCCGACGGAATTGAATTCGTAAGACTAAGTACTAGTAATTAAACCTAAAAAACATTTTTTTTAAAATATTTTTATTATTTTATAAACATTTTTCTGAAAAATCAAAACAACAAATTTTTTATAAAAAAATAAGGGTATGTAACATAACATTTTTAAAGATTTAGTTACTAGTATTTTTCTAACGAATCAAATGTATTTTGAGTTATTAAAATCCGTTGAATAGTTTTCGTGTTACAGATGCGGGCAATTTAACAAATGTAGTTTCGAGAAAAACGCAATTAAAGTTCTTGTTATATAATTTTGGCATATAAAACGCTTATAACTAATCTTTTAATAATAGGCATAACTTATTTTTCCTGTACGAATTTTTTTAAAAGGGTTTAGGACAGTATTTCTGTAATGTTAAAAAACACTTTAATGTAAAAAATAAATATTTTTTGAATAATGAGTCGTAAAGTCAACTTAAAAAATTAAAAGCATCTGATAACTTTTATTCCTGATCTGGCAATTAAAATTTATTCAATAAGTGTTATTAAGTTCTGATTATTAAACAATTTAAAATAACGATTAACTTTTAATATATTATAATTAAAATTACAAAACTCAAAATATGTAAGCTAATGGAAAGTATGTTTCCAACGGATCATTAGAAATCTGACCAAACCATCTAAATGATTTTTTAAAATAAAAATGTTAATAATAAATCTTATAATCGGTCCCTGTTAGAAACATTTTGCTGCGGATATTCAAAACTTCGCAAGTTTTAACTATATTAAGTATTTTGTCTTATATCTCGAAAATGGGTTGAGAGAATTTTGTTTCTTTAATTTTCCTATAATCAGCACAGCAAAGTGTTTCGATACCTCGAAATATGGGGACCGAGGTATTAATTACCGTGCCCAAAAAAGATTTAATGGTTTATAACCTGTTCTTAAGGGGACCCGGTGGTCTAGAATTTTCAAAAATCAATTTTATCGAAAGCATGGTCTTTCAAGAATATACTGTGAAGTTTTTCTAAGGATATTGACAGTATTTCAGGTTCTACAGCCTAATTAGCAGGTAGCGAACGGTCAGCCCGCTCCCATATTTAAAACTTTAAACTCATTTATTTCGAAATTACTTTTTTTTTTGCATTGTGTTGTTAAAAAAGAAAAAACTATTCAGCCGAATCATTAGAAATTTTGATGTTATTCAGAACACTAGTGGCTATGGCCGGAATTAGAATCAAAATTTTGCTTCAAAAACTTGTTTTTAACATTTAAAATTTGGTGTAAAAAAAAGGCCTGTTTTCAGAATTTCAATTTCAAAAGCGCATCATTCTGTCAATTCTTAATTTTGTTTGTTTATTCTAGTTCCTGCAACTAACTGCATTCATACTGATTAATAATTTTTAGTTTTTAGTTTTCAGATAAATAGAAGAGTAAAATTCTACCACACTCACTACCCAGGTAATTTTTTTTGAGGTGGTCTTATTTAGCGCCATTTTTAACATAATTAAAATGTTTTTTAAAATTTAAAGCAGAATGTTTTTGTATGCAGCATAAGTACTATAATATACTTAAAAAGTTTCAATATCGTTGTTCATTAACACTAGATTTACCAGCGCGAAAAGCTGTAATTTTTATAATTTTTGGTACCTTTAAAGTGTTATGTTTTTACATTTAAATTAGTAACTATAAATGGGAAAAAAGTTTTTGATATGTCGTAATTTTGAACCATAATAAGCTTTGGCATAACTCTTAGGAGTCAATCAATCAATTCAGAGAATAAATTGAGTACCAGTCAATTTGACTGGTCGTGGTAAATCTAGTGTTAATTTAACCTAGACCACCGGATCCCCTTAACCCTTTACTGCATGATATATTAAATAAGTGAAAAATAAAAATTTTTTTTTTTTAAGTTAATGGTTTTATTAAAGTTTTAAAATTAATTATAGATTTTTTTTTCTTCAAAAAGTACCCCCGTTTCTTTTTTTTTTTGAGAAACCATATATGGGTTCGTATGCATTAAACCTTTAAACCCCTTGGACATATATGGTTTCGTATGCATACTAAGCAAATATGATAAGTGATATCAAAACTTTTTAAACGTTTTTTTTTTTGAAAAGACTATTATATTTCTGATCCTGAAACCTTTTGTAAATTATTGGTAAGATTATGAATAATATAAAAAGAATTTTTAAATGCAACTTTAGTTTATTTTAATGCCTGCAGATGGCGTCAACCAAAATGCACTTTTAAAACGGCCCCATTTCTCCAGGACTTCCTGTAACAGATAGATTAAAAATCTTTAGTGGATTGTTTTCATAAGACACAAAACTAGTACCTAAACCTAAAAAACATTTTATTTTTAATAAATATATCATTTTATACACATTTTTCTAAAAAAGTTACAAAACGACTATAAGTTAGGGGTAAACTAACCTCCGCATAAAAAAGTGGGGGGGTAAAATAATATTTTTAAAGGTTTAGTTTCTAGTATATTTGATAACGAATCGAATGGCGTTTGGTTTGTTAAAATCGGTTGAATAGTTTTTGAGATACAGATGCGGCCATTTTCAAAAATGTGATTTCGAGAAAAACGCGTTCAAACTTTTTGTTATGTAATTTTTACATATAAAACGCGGAGAGCTGCCGTTACAAATATAAGTATAACTTTTTTTCTTTTACGAATTTCTTAAAACGGTTTTAGGAGAGTGTTTGTGTGATGTTAAGAAGCATTTTTATGAAAAAAAAAAAAAAAATTGATTTTTTTCCGATTTTGAAAGTAAAGGTCCCCTTAAGCGACAAAAGCGAAGAATGCATACGAACCCAGATATTGTTCCGAAACAATTGGTGTTGGAAATGGGTGAAATCGAATAGAAAGTGAAAATTTATTACAGTGCATACAAACTAGAGGTTATGACACACAACAAAACATTTTTTTCGCTCGAAAAACTCACCTTTTCATTTTTATTTCTTTTTGCAAAGTTTAGAGTAACACGCGCACGTAAACATTCACTGACAATACCTGGAAAAGTGAGGTTATATCCAAGTGGCATGTGACCATAGACAAAATAGTTGCGTTTTGTTATTGCTCATGATATGACAAACAAACCCCATTAGGATTTATACGCCAGTTTTTTAATTTTTTTAGAATAAATGAACTGTAAACATGTCAAACCATATATGGTTTCCTATGCGGTAAAGGGTTAAGGTACTAGTTCCCTGTAGAATAGGAAAAAATCGACTTTTAAACTTTATTTTTTTTCTCAGCTCCTTTATTATAAATTTAACTGGATCTTTTTTTATTTGAATATATAAGTCTTGAGCTTAACAAAAAAAAATTGTTTTTTCTTTTTTTAGTACTTTATTATATATATAGAGGGCTCTCAAAAAGGAGCAGTCCAAAAAAAGAGGGTTCCATGGCGGACACTCAATCTCAGAAACGACAAGACCGAAACAAACAAAAAAAAAGCATGTTAAAAAGGAAGATATTTTATGAGGCAATTCACCACAATTAGTAAAAAAATTGGTAAAAAAAAAAAAAAAAAATGGCGGATATTTGAAAAAAAAATTTGAAAAAATCGCATTTTTTTTCGCTTTGTTCGGTTTGGAAATATGTTTCTTATCAACTTTTTCGGAATTTTCTGGTGAATTGCCCTCGAATAGACCTTAACAAATAAAACGCTATACAGTTTATTCAAATCGGTTCAGCCAATCAGGAGATTGATTGTCCGCCGTTTCGAAAAATGTAGTTTTGAGAAAAACACGTTTAAATTTTTTTTACGATATATTTATGTGTGTATAATCAAAAATGCGCGCGCACTAAAACTGCTGTAGCTCCTCGATTTTTTCGAATTTCTTTATAAAAATTTAGCAGATGATTTCTGAAGGTATAAGGAACCATAAAATGTAAAAATAAAAAATTCCATTTGGGGGAAAATTTTGAGGGAACTAGTACCTTAAATGGAAATCCGAACGTATTTGAATTCCGTCCTACAATCAAGAACAGAGATGTAATTTTCACAACCATTTTCTACACTACCATAAAAACTCTGCATTGCTGACCCACCCGCAGTTTAGCTGACGTACACAACACTTCGAATTCGAACTGTCATTGCATGTTTTACTTTAGCGCCGAGAATATCGAAAAACAAATCTGACGTGGTGGTTGCTTAGGGAAATTGTCAACGTCGGTGGCCGCCAATTGCCGATAATTTAATTTGTTTTTTTGATACAACCTGCGAGTTCACAGTTCGTCTGCTAGCAAAATGGGGCTGAAGGAGTCATTCCAGCTGGACAGCATGCTGAGCGATGTGCATCGAATGGATAAAAGACAGGTAAGCGACCTAACCTTCGCGGCTGGAGTGCAACGAATACGTTTCCAAATGGTTAATTAAAAAAATCCTTTTGCAGTTCCTGTACCAGGTGCTGAGCTTCGGCATGATCGTTTCGTCCGCGCTCATGATATGGAAGGGTTTGATGGTCGTCACCGGCAGCGAATCCCCGATTGTGGTAGTTTTGAGCGGGAGCATGGAGCCAGCTTTTCATAGAGGCGATCTCCTCTTCTTAACCAACTACCGGGAAGAGCCGGTCAGAGTAGGTGAAATTGTCGTCTTCAAAGTGGAAGGAAGAGAAATTCCAATCGTCCATAGGGTGATAAAATTACATGAAAAGTAAGCGCCCGGTACAATTCGCGCATTGGCATAAAAAGTGAATTTCATAAAATCTTTACAGACACAATGGAACAGTCAAGTTCCTTACTAAAGGAGATAACAATTCTGTCGACGATCGAGGTCTGTACGCGCCAGGACAGCTTTGGCTAACTAAAAAAGACATTGTGGGACGAGCACGGGGCTTCTTGCCCTATGTGGGGATGATAACTATTTATATGAATGAGTATCCCAATCTAAAGGTGAGAGAACGACGATAATATCTAGGTGAATTACTTAAAATAATCATGCGTTTTTTTCCAGTACGCTATATTAGGGATATTAGCCATATATGTACTACTACATCGTGAGTAGGGACACCATTCCTGCGTTCGGAAAGCAGCACAAAACAACGTCACCTGAAGAAGTTTCAGTTATTGTACTAAGTTTATATGCTGGCTAGTATTAAGAGAACCCCCGTATTAAACTAATGTGGGACTGAAATATAGAACTTTTCTTATAACTTCCTTAATTGAATTAAAAGATCCTTTTATTGAAAACAACTTTGTTTATAAATGTTAGGGGATGTTACTTTTCCATTAGTTTGGACCGGTTCACACATTTCGACGTCGAATGAAGACATTGCATAGTGGTCTGAATCGTGTAAATAGCTACACAAAAGTAATAACTCACTCATTATGAATAAATACTGCCTGTAAATAATGATTTGTATCATTGTATACTCTTCATGCGGTCAGCTGGATACTGATTCATTGCCATGTATAAAGCAATACTGCTATTACTTATGATACCAAGGCGAGGGGTGCAATTGCTGTGTGTTTGGAAGAGAAAAAAGGACGCTCATTTACAAGCACGCACAAAATTTTCAAAATTTCACCGTTTTTAATGAAATAAAATGGAATCGTCAGCTAAAGGTTAGTAGAATATTACAAAATTGTTTTAATCACTACTTTATAAAGCATTAAATTTATAAAGAGATAGAATCGTACGTAGTTTTTAAGCTGCAAAATAAAAAAAATTATATGTTACAAAGTAAAAACCTAAAATGTTCGACATTGTTCCGCTCTGAAACACATTGGTGGTGATAAATTAAAGCATTAGAAATGAAATGAAAAAAAAAAAATAAGCTACTTATATCTGTTTTTCTGTGTTTAATCGAATTTTCTCGAAAATAATAAATATTTAATTTCTCAAGTTTTATTTGCCATAAGAAAGTTATTTTATTACTTGTACTTGTCCCATATTACATCAGCAATTTAAAAAATAGATATTATGATAACACATTCGTCAGCTGTAACACTAATTATATTTTACAAATTTTCATTTGTATTCATAACCTTTTTCACAATGATAGTCACCATATTGGATCCGCCATTTTAATTATTGAAATTTTGACAATGGATTCGTAATGAGCGACCCCAAAAACTTATAAAATGATACCCTACTCGATTACGTTGTGAAATACGCTATATTTAATAATAGGGGGTGGTTGATAAGGGGTGAGAAGAGGGTAAATTTTTGTAATTTTGATATGAAATTTGTTATCAGAGACCCCAAAAACTCCCGAGTAAGGAATTTTAAATCAATAACTTAATTTTTCGATTTTTGGCCATCGATCTCACTGTGCCTCGGAAGCTACTTCCACACTGGCATTCTGCAGGCGAGCATTCAGTTGGCGTCCTATTATAAGTCGATTCTATTTCACTAGGGACCACTTTAGCCAATTTTAGAAAGAAAAATCCCTAACTAAAAACTTTGTTTTAATAACTTTTGGCCAGCTTTTTGGGATTTGGCCCTACTGTGCAAGGTGAGGAATCTGGCAGTGATTTTGAATAGTAACATGAAGTATTAATGCACGCATTTCTAAAATCTACATGGGGTTTCGCCGGCTGTGGCCATCTGCTCATATACTTTCCCCGGTTTTACATATGAAGTTGGTTAAGGGGTTACACCACCATGAAATTTTCAAAAAATGTTTATTTTTTCTTTGCTAAATAAATTGTTTATACTTTTGAGAATATTTAAAGCGTTGAAACATTCAAAAATTCAAATTATTACCGAAGTTATAGCAATTAGAAGTGAGCGCGTCAGGGAGCCGACCCGAACTCAGGTAGCGTTTGGACCGTTACATATCTATCTATCTTTAACAATAATATAATTCCCTTGGAAATATTAAACTAACAGTAACTCAGGTAACGGATGACATCGTAAAAGCAGCAGAAATCATTATGTATGGTCCAGAAATCGCAGATTGAAGAAAATTAAAAAAGAAATTTGCAAGGCATTAACGTCGACCTTTTTTTTCTTTTACGTTTTTCTCGAAATTACTTTTTTCAAACTGGTGAACACGATATCTCAAAATCTACCGAACCGATTTGGCCGAAATTTGCACCATTTATTTTTTATAATATTACCTAAAGCGTGACGAAGGATTTTCGATTGGGTTCCGTATTCAAAAGTTATATATTTTTTAAACTCAAAATTTCGAGTTTTTTTTCGAACAGCTGTCATTTTTCCAAAAAAAATTTGTTAATTTTTTTTTATACTTCTGAAAAAAGCCTTTTTTTTTCGAACAATGCTGGACGGAGAAATCATGTACACCGTCAGCAAGGATTTTAAAAAGAGGGTCCCACTGAGCGACTCATATCTCTGTCATTTTTAATGTTTTTTTTTTTCAATATTGGAAATTGTTTATAAATCTATTATAAGTATATGTAAAATAAAGAATAATTCATATTTTTAATGGCCGAGTCAAAAAACAAGTTTAATTTTATGTCTATTTTTTCGAGCGTCAGTGTGGTGAAACCCCTTAAACACTCTTGTTGCCTCACTTTCTATATGGTCAGCTAGTTTTCAATAAAGTAGATTCTGTTTGTGCCCGTGAACTAAATATAGCCTTTAATGATTGCACAAGATTTGGTCCATAGCCTGAGGAGATTTGATCATATCTCTCATCTCAATAAATAACTTCTTGGTTGCTCATTGGATGTATATATTAAACGTAGAATCGTAATCTTCCTTTTTAAATTCCTGCACACCTCAACGCCGACCTGTCTGAGCGAAGTTTTGCGACCGTCTCAACCATTAAGACGTAGAGATCTTTTAATTCCGAATGGTTCAGATGGGTTCAATTGATATTGGCATGATCTTAGGAAGGAACTACGAAATTTATCTTGCCATAATTTTAGCAGTTTAGATTTAATGGATTGGGAAGCGATCTTCAAAGAAAAACCTTTTGAAATTCAAATCGCCTTTTGCTTAGTTAGAAGCAGCTTAGTTAATTTGTTTGTAGAAAATCTCAAAAAGTAATGGATATCCATCAGAAGAACGCTTATATTTATACGAGTAAAGAGATGATGCCCAAAGTGTTCCTTAGACCTTAAACCCAATAAAGAACACTTGGAGAATTTTAATTTGGAATATTTAGACTGATCATTCCCAATTTAGTCCAACTGAGGAGCTTAACATGTCATTTTTGAAGAATAGTTAAAAGTAAATGACCAATTGTTAAAAAAAAAACGAATTTTAAGAATGAACAAAGGAATACCAATAAATTATTCACATATAAAATAAAGTATGTTTTCATAATATGCTTTTACTTGCTTCAGGCTTTTGATCAAGCTCAGTTCAAGTTTGGTTTAAGCTTCGTTTAAACTGGGCTCTAGTATGATTTATGCTCAACTAAAGCATGGTTCAAGTTTGACCTAAACCTGGCTGAAGCCGGGATAAGCTCAGCTCAAGTTGACCTAACCCTGGCTTAAATTAAGCTTGATCTCTACAGTCTGGAGCACGTTTTGGTATTGTCTTTTCTTCCGGATCTACTGTTCGGCTGAAGTAAGTAGTAGAAATTTGAACGAAAAGATTATTAGATTTGTTACCTACTTACATACATATATCTCCATTTGAATTCAAAATCTTTGCCTGTCTCTTTCTCCATTATTTTTCATTTTCGTAAAACTGCCTCCAAAATGAAATTTTCTTGTTTGTTAATTACTCTACTTTAGATTATTGCCCTCTAAAAGAAGATATGTAACTTAAGTGAGATTTAAAATATAGCTGATAATATGATTTTTTGTTCGCTCTTTTCTACAACTCGCGCCACAGTCTTTCCGGGAGACAGTGCTTTAAAGCTATGATTTTTAATAATTTTGTGAACAAAATATGCTATACTATAGTTGAAAGTAATAATAAACAATACCTGAAGTTTTGTAAATATTAAACAGAACGTTATTTTTAAAAGAAATTATAATTGTCTTATTTTCACGATTCTAAATCTATTTCCCCTCTTAATTTATGCATATGCGTGAACCCAAAATTCGACATATCGTTGAAAGTGTCGTTTTCGAAAGGTCCTTTGTCGACGCGTCGAACGTTGAAATGCGCGAAATGATCACAGAAACGGTTTTATATCTTATTGTAAGCCAAAAGGTTTCCTGATGAAATTTATATACTGCACAAATCCTAATCCAATCCATTATCCCAATAATTTCCAATACGACATACATGTATGTTTGTTCGGGTGGAATCTTGCTACTCAATTTTGAAGCAGATATCTTCAACCGATTGAGCTGAAATTTTGAATACACGTTTAGTTTGGGGGACAATACACAATAAGCTGTGTGACGTCATTCTAAATCCAATATGGCGGAATAGTTATTTTTAATGCATTTCTACAATATGGGTATCAAATGAAAGAGCTTGTTGAGAGTAACTTGAAAAATAATGTTACATCATTCTAAATCCAATATGGCGGAACATCCAAGATGGCGGAATAGTTATTTTTTATGCACTTCTGCAATATGGGTATCAAATGAAAGGGCTTGCCGAGAATAATTAGAAAAATATTCTGACATCACTCTTAATCCAATATGGCGGACTTTTGAAGTTTTTTATGCTTTCCTATAGTATGGGTATTAAATGAAAGCGTTCGCTGAGAATAAAAATGCAGGTTAAAAAAAAGATGGTGATTATAAGCTCCGTTGCTCTAATCCACCTGAAATTTGGTGTAGAGACCTCGATTATTTTTGAGGTAGACTTTTTTGAGCCTGTAACATCGGTTGATTAACTTTGACTTGTGTGATTTGGCGAGATGGGCGTCATCAGCATTGGTCTGCAACCTGTCTAGGAGAAGGACAACTCCAAAATCAAACCCGGAACTGTGTTTCGTCAGGCACAAGTAAGATAACTAAAAAGTAAAAAATAAATTAAAAGCAAAAAAACCTTTTTTAAAAAAAACTTTTATTTAAATGCTCTAAAAAGAAGAAAATAAAGTTTTCCTTTACAATTTTAACTATCAACTTATAGTCTCATTATACACAATTTATATGATCATAAAAGCTTGTCGCGCGATTTACTTGTGTAAATAAACTAGTACCTATTTAATTGAGTAACTTAATCTGCTAAGTTTAATTTTTTTTAAATTTCAGTTTAATTAAATACTTATAGGTACTTACGCAAACCTCGCGACAAGCTTTTATGATCATATAAATTGTGTATATTGAGGCTATAAGTTGATAGTTAAAATTGTAAAGGAAAACTTTATTTTCTTCTTTTTAGAGCATTTAAATAAAAGGTTTTTTTAAAAAAGGTTTTTTTGCTTTTAATTTATTTTTTTAAGGACTCTTTGTTAAAATAATCTGGCTTAGCGCTAACTAAAAGTTCATTAGAGGCCGTTATTAATTGATAAATATAATCATATTCTGCTGACTTATCTAGACAGAAGAGAACAGAAATTAGCACGTCGCGAAATAAACTCATTCTGTCGAAGTACTTTGCTCGGGGAGCAAGAATAACTGAAGCCTTTAAAACTAAGATAAAATGGTTTCAGTACTATTAGTGATAGGGTTTATAATTCTTGTGTGTCTGCTATTTTACAAGTATGCTACTTTCCGGCCTAGTGATTTTCCTCCTGGACCGCCGAGAATCCCTATTTTCGGGAGTTATCTTTTTCTCTTACTCGCCAATTCGCAGTATCTACACAAGGGAGCAATGTTCTTTAGTCGAATTTACAAGTCGAAAATCATAGGATTTTATTTAGGCCCTTATCCGACTATTGTTGTAAACGACGCTGCAACCGTAAAAGAAGTTCTTAATAGGCAGGATTTTGATGGAAGACCCGACATTTTTATGTCCAGACTTCGAGATCCCAAATACCAGAATAAAGGTGAGTTTAAAACTTAATCGCTTAAGGGGTTATTATCGATTTTTTTTTTGGGTTTTTATATTCATTTTTGTAGAACTTAAGAATATTTCCTTAAAATTTTAAATTGATCCGGCAGAAAATGGGTTATGATACTTTTTGTTTTACCATATCGAGGAGATTTAGTGTAGTCTTAAAACTTTAGATCTGTTTTCTCAAAACAACTTTTGCCAAATTATGTCGGAAAATTAATATCGTATCGAGTTTTCTGGAAATTTGTAGTGTAATTTGACCAAAGCGTTACAAGCATTATAATTTATAAGTGTATTATGCATTTATAACATTTGAAATTGTGTGAAAACATCGGAGATAAACCATAAAATCATGCCCGAATTCTTCATGATCTTATGGTCTATTTTTGCCTTTTCTGGCTTAATTGTGGATGAAATATGTCTCTCTTAATTCAGCTTAAGAAAAATGAATTCATGAATTCTCCATACCTATTTAAAATATAAAGAATACATAAGTTCTTTTTATATGTACGAAATACTGAAATCTATGCAGGTTATTAAATATACAAAATTAAATTCGTTGGTAAAAACAGGTAAAATCTGCAATAATTTTTAAAATAGGTCCATTATAGCATACAATATATTCTGATAGGGTAATATGAATGTATTAATTGCTAATTGAATTCAAAGAGATTAATTTCTTATAGAGCTCGAGCGTGACACATTTTTATCTACGATTCGAACAATTTAAAAACATAAAAAATTGGTACCATGCGCAGAGAATGATAAGAAATACACTTAATAATTAAAAGCTAATTAACAACGATGATTTTTTTAGAAGCAGTTCTGTGCGATTAACTTTTCACTTAAGTCTTCAATCTCGTTATGAAAAGGTGTGCATAATCGCAACAATTTAACTAATCGTTCAAAATCAGAATAGAAAAATTATTGAATTTCATAACAACGTCGTATTAAAGGATATTCCCTTCTTAGAAACCCGGCTTTCAGACAACAAAATTCAGGACTTTTTTTACTTAACTTAGGTTCTTGTTATTTTAGAAATAAACTATAAAAAATACAAATGTTAAATATTTAAAAATTTAAATTTATTTTTTGAAGTCTACTTGCTTTAACGATGAACGAAAAATTTATTTGTAGAGTGAACGAAATGCAAGTTTATATGAATTGTTAAATGTGTTTTGCTTATTAACTATTTGGGGTTAGTTGGGTTAAAAACTGTCCCACCTTTTGCACAGCTTTTTATGCTTTTTATATTTTAAACGATACAAATTTATCTTGTCGTAAAAATTCTTTATACAGAATAAAAGTAACCTTGCATTAACAATATTTAATTTTTGAAAATTCCATAAGTTGTAGTCCCGCGTAAAGTAAATTTCGTTTTATTCCAAATTTACTTATTTATCATGAATTATTCGTTAAAGAATTTTGAAAATAATTATATTTATTAAAAATTAATTTTAATTTTTTAATTTTGTCTTATTATATCTCCTTATTTCAGTAACCATAATTATAAAAAAAGTGAAAGTATTTAAACCCAAATATAAAATATGGTGAAATTTGTTATATTTATATTGTCTTATACAATCTTGTTCGTGTATTATCTATTTAATAATTTAGTGGAGTTTTCAACTGGCAGCTTTTCTGCGAATTAATTTATTTTACCACAATTAAAAAATAAAGGACATTAAATAAAAGGAACTTTATAAAACACAACAAAATCAGCTAGTCGGAGCAATGATATTCTCTACGATTACGAACCTCTGGTCTGCCATAAAACATTTGTTGAGTTTAACACGGCCTTTCGTCTATAAGTTTTAAAATTTGCCGCGAAAATAAATAAATTGCTTTGTGGGCAGAAACTCCCAAAGATTCAGGATTTTGAGATAAAACTGGCTGAAGTAAGAATTATCGTGTATTTTTGATGCATTGGTTTGGGTCTATCTATTTCTTCAGCTTGTAGGAGTTCAGAGAAGTTTGAAATACCTCTCGTGACTTTCATAAGCAATTGATTGAAATATATTATTACGTATCTGAAACGTTGATATGTTATGTGATGTCATAACATGTGATTACATTCTTTTGCTCGCAGCGCCTTAGATTTTTTTAATAAATTATTGAGTAGTATTTATGGTCTATATGTTGCGATATGACGTCGTAGCAGGTCAGTTCTTGTTGCACAAAGTGATAGTGGTTCCTTTCAATTATACCATGTTTTACTGTTAGTTATTGTGTATTTCAATATCTAATGATCAAGTTTTATCATAAGCTATCAAAGTAGAGATTTGTTTAGTAACATCTCACTCAGATTTGTTTAATAACATCTGAGGGTGTCATACGAAAAGGTGATAAGTCGATATGTAGTGGGTTCAACGGCGATAGCATGGTGAATTCGATAAAGGTGAGTGACTAAGTTGGCGACAAAGCCCTGTGCAGGCGCAGGAGCATGCGCACGGCTCTTGTCTGCAACTTAGCCTAATAAGTACCATTGATGGTCCTGAGACATTTGATTATAGGGACGAGATACACAACATACCAAAAATTCAATTAATTTAACGGAAGTCAGTTTTCCATAGGGATATTGCGTGGTCCTTTTGACAGCCTATTTGAACTCTGAAAACCCCTATGTACGAACTTTTATGAAAATTACACTAAGTTATGAATTTCCCAAACTGCTATTTTGAATTCATAAATTTTGATACTGGGGTTTAAATCAGCAACTTCGAAAACCCTCATGTATTTATTTTTATGAAATAGAAGTTCACTAGCCACGCTGAAAATAATTTTTCTTAGCATTTTAAGTATAAGACAATCAGAATTTGCTTTATCTTGAACACTATTTTTTTACCCTAATACGATAGGTACCTCCATCTCCTTTGGAACCAACATGAAAATAAAAAGGTTTACTGCAAGAGACAACCAAATAAAATGTAGCATCAAAAAAATTACATAAACCTACTTTTATACAGTAGCAGATTTAAAAAATTTGTGTTTTTGGACTCCCGTCCAGTTTGGGACCTTATTGATTTTCTCAACTAAAAACCTCCAACAAGTTTTGCGTGTTACTGTAGTCCGACTTTTGCTCAAGTATTTAGATGGATGAAAAGGGAAAAATAAGCAAGTGAAGACGCAAACTCATTTAGTCGTAGCTTTTTAACGGAGAAAGAAGACGTTCGCGGCAATCTATTAAAAGCAAAGAATGGCTTCAGTACTATTATTGATAGTGTTTATAATTTTTGTGTGTCTGATATTTTACAAGTATGCTACTTTCCGGCCTAGTGATTTTCCTCCTGGACCGCCCAGGATCCCTATTTTCGGGAGTTATCTTTTCCTCTTACTCGCCAATTCGCAGTATCTACACAAAGGAGCGATGTTCTTTAGTCGAATTTACAAGTCGAAAATCATAGGATTTTATTTAGGCTCTTATCCGACTATTGTTGTAAATGACGCTGCAACCGTAAAAGAGGTCCTAAATAGAGAGGATTTTGATGGAAGACCCGACATATTCATGGCCCGACTCCGAGACCCCAACTATAAACGAAAAGGTAAAAATCTTGAACTCAGGGTTATCGTTGGTAAAAACCGGTGATGCAGTTTCATAAAACGTAATTCTTCTCGAGGCTCACTGTTTAATATGGGCGGCGTTGATCAATTTGAATGTGCTGATCTTCAATGATTGCAATAAATATTAAAGAGAAAGCTTTTTAGCAATTATCAATCACTGTCAACTTTCACTACTGCTTTATTTTATTTATGTAAGGAAGATTTAAATTAATAATATGGTTTCTTTTTACTCTTTTGTTTTGTTATAAATATTTTTATTCTAGTTTTGTATTGTCGCTTGTTTTAAAAGACGTATTACAAGTACTTAATATTCTTGTATTATCCCTGGAAAAAAAAAATAAACTTGCATTTGCGTTATTCTCCTCGGACATGTGAATGCCATTTCTGGTAAATTTGCACTTTGATCACGTGTTATCAGAAAAGACTTTTTAAATTCTCGTGAGGCGCAGTAATGATAAATCAATGTACTACATATTCTAGAAAGTCGTGACCGGTTTCTTTATGAATTCGTTGCCCTTTAGTTGTTTTCATCGAAAACTGGTCAAATAAAGTTGATTAAAGAAATTACAGGTACCTCAAAGGATAAGAGACAGAAAGTGGGCTAAGAAAATGCACACAACTGTTTTAAACGAATTAGAATATTTAATTTGATTCGATATTTGGAAGTTTCTGCATAATTGATAGAGTGAAAACCCAATTACAATTGCTGTAAAAATTGAAAAAAGATCAAAATCACAAGCAATGTCGAAAATCAAAACAATAAACCCGCGCTACAAAAGGAAACAGAAAAAAGGGAAATTTTATTTTTATTTGAACGCTTGGTTTTTATCTGTGATTTTGATTTTTGGTCAAATAATATATGATGGTATATGTTTACAAAATCATTTACTGCATATAACACCGGGCTTCGCAAAAAGGATTGTAGTTTTCGTTTGATGTTTCTCTTTCGTAATTCTTATTAAAAGTAATTTTTTAAAAATAGGTCGATGATTTTTCTTTTTTTAAAATAAACACAAAGAACATTTAACGATTTGTGAATTCAAATAATTACAGTCCTGGAAATTCTGTTAATTTCTGAGAATTTACATATTTTGGGCAAAACCTCAAAGTGTTTCTTTAGATTCGATAACTTTTGTCGCAAATTCCTTTACCACTACTAAATTAAAAATGGATCAATGAAAACAATTTGGTATACAGATTTCAAATCTATCATACATTGCACCATGTTAAAACGAAATAATGTCGGGTTCCAAAAAATACATATTTTTTCAAATCTCAACGATATGGGTATTAAATGACAGCTTTTGGAAAAAGGATTTCAAATATACTTGTATATAGTATGTGTTGGGTAAATATTTGATATTGGTGCACTAAGCACATGAGATTCATTTTCGTTATTTTTGAGTCCGCACGAAAACAACTATGTTTAAATAATTTTGGTTCAATAGAAATTATTTGATTTTCTGACTTACAGAATTTTAGTGAACACTCCGAAATTTAGTAAAATCAACAATAAATTTAATTATTTTAAAATGTTTGATTTTAGTTCAAATAATTATTTAGAGTTGTGAAATTAGCTGCATTTTTCTCGTCTATTCAAGAAAATAAGATAATTTATATTGAACCGAAGCTTACTAACAAATTTGAAATTTTTGGAAATGTTCAAACATCAAATCTAAAACTGAACAATTTTTGGACTTTAACTTCTTGATTTAAAAGTGGTTACTAGTCCTGGAAATTTTATATTTTTTAAAAAGGATCAATTTTTCGAATAAATTTTATAGGACACAAATGTGAATTTTTTCGGAATTTGTTGGGACATTTTTGGATTTTTCAAAAATTGGCCAAATCCAAAAAACGTAATATAATCGAAAAAATTCTGAAAAAATCACACGTGTTCTTTGGCTAATTCTAAACATTTTCTGTTTTGTAAATTGCTTTTGTAAAATTAATCCTTGTCGTGTAAAAACATCGCGAAGTTTTTTATTAAATTGCTATACAAAATGGCCACTTTGCAAAAACAAAAGCAAAAAAGAAAAAACATTCAAAACTATGGTTTGAGAAAGTTTCGACATTCGGACCGCGATTTCTGGTTCAATCATCATCATTCAATAGCAGCAACGAAAAGATAATCGACTTTGAAAAGAAAAAGGACCAAAAAAATCAGCTTTTTTTTTTAAAAACTGCAAAATATGGTTTTTGGAGCTTTTCTGCAAAACAAATGCCAGATTCTGAAAGAGCACCCCCAAAAACCCCATATATACAATTTTGGAAGAAAATCGCCCCAATTTTCTATTCGAGTCGTACAATTGAACTTGCGTGCACAAAATTCGCGTTTTGCGCATTAATAGTCCGGTCAATTAGACATTTCAGTTTACAAAAGTTAAAAAAATGGTTTTTCCAATTTTTCTGGTAAACGGTAAGTTTTATCATAAAAATAGATCTGAAAAAATTTTGTAGATCATGAAATTATCTACAAAAAATATTCTTACACTTTTTTTTTTAAGAATCACCATTCCTGAGATATTGCGATTCTAAAAGTTGAAGAAGTCGTATTTTACATAATATGCACACATTTCCGCACCACCTGTGACGTAGTGTACCCGGCGCATTTTTTTAAAGGGTTCCCCTGGTCGGCATAGTCCACAATTTTTGTGACTAAGTTTTGTTAAAATGGTATTAACTGCAAAATGGTACTATTGAAAATTATTTAAATCGCACGAATTATTGTTGGTTTCGGGAAGATGTTACTCTGACTGATAATCTTCAAATGTCACTTCAATAGCTATATCTTCTTCGCTTTCTTCTTCTTCTTGTTCTTCTAACAGTATATGTGAAAAAGATACATCAGTTATCTCCTCATTGATATCATCAAAATCTTCATCTGTTGAAGTTGATTCAACATTTGAGCAAGACTGGCCTTGACAATTAGTACATACTGGTGAAAAAAATAACCCGACTTTTTTAAAGCTACATTTTGCACTACAACCCTTTTTGCAATTGCAGAAGATGGTGTTGAGAAGTCTTTCCGGAGCAGGTGGGAGTAAAGTTTGAATTGGCTCCAAAGTATTATCTACTAAATTCCAACCCCAGTCTTCTGGGTCCAGTTGATTGCCTAACCATACTTGAACTTGATAGTACACTCGATATAAGTGTTGACTAGGAGAAGCAGATGTTGGAGGAAGACCAGATAATTGCAATCTTTTATCTTTTATTGTTCCGTGTATTTTTTACAAAACTTAAATACCTATACTTGTCTGAACAATCAAATTTTTTTGGAGCTCCATATAGAGCAAGAAGAAAGCGAATCCCGTTTGTGATTATGTCTTGTGGAGAAGAGTCGATCTTTTGAAATGGTTTTGCGAAGTTAATTAAATCATCTTTTTCAAATAATTTAGATACTGTCGTTTTACCCCTTCTGAGTGTGAAGAACGTCAGGGACATTGAACGCTTCATCAAAGTCTCGAAATGGTTCGACGGTTAGTTAAAATCGGGGTCGTCCCGTGTGGTATCACAATGGGCCTTGTGTTGGCCTAAGTGTGCCTCTTTTTGGCAGCCACAACTACCTAACCTATGGCTGTTTCAATTATGAGGACATCGGCTGGGGTAGATTGAAGGACTCCACCCTGAAGTAATATCCCACAGACGGTTCCGGGGTGGAGCTCCTGGGGAGAGGGAGCGGGGTTTTAGCCGGTAGGCCTGGGCAGCCTGGGGAGTCCAGCACACGGATGGCTTCGGACAAACCAATATTATATTTTAATATTATATTTTTACTCATATTAAACATCAGATGGTGTGCATAGGCAGTTTAGCATACATATTATTGTTTTCGGTGATTTAGAATCGCAATATCTCAGGAATGGTGATTCTTAGAAAAAAAAGTATAAGAACAATTTTTGTAGATAATTTTATGATCTACAACTTTTGTCTGAACTATTTTTATAATAAAACTTATCGTTTACCGGAAAAAAATGGAAAAACCTTTTTTTAGACCTTTGACCTTGAATAAATTTTTTTGCACATGTAGGATCGAAGGGGACTTTTAGTATTTTATTTGTAATAATGTCCCCAAGGTCTGTACTAGTTTTCAGCTCTATGCGAATTATTGTAAACCTACCACCATTTTTTCGTCTATTTTGACCGGACTATAATGGGTTAATTCTATTATGAGAAATTGTTAAATCTTTGCTGTGTGATACTTATGATAATTTCAATTCAAGGAAGAATTTTCTTTTGAACTGGATAGATGACGCTTTACTGTTTACCATGAATAATTTCATAAATTATACAATTTTAGAAGAATTAACTGCTATTTTGATGATTTTATGGATAAAATATCGCATTTTATAAAAGTTATTACACTTAAACATTTTATGTAAAATTAAGAAAATATATCTATATAAAAAAAGTGTTAGGGCACATCATGCTTGAACAAATATTCACCCATTATAAATAATATATAAGAGCTTAGTACTATAAATATTCTACATATATGAATATAATTATAATTTCCAAATATCTAACATATTAACTTTCGCAATTTTAGATTTATAGGCATCAAACGAAAGCTCTTGGCAAAATGATTCTGATAGTAAATAAATAAATAATAATAAAAATTTAAAAAAATAAATTACAGTTTTAATAAGTTTTATTTCTTATATAATTGTATTTTTGATTACTAATTATGCGTGTTTTAACAACTAAAATAAACACTTGCAGTTTTTATAACAAAATGCGCAAAAAAATCATCCGCTCCCGGAGATTTAATATCTTCTTATGGTATTTATACCATGCAATTTCTTAGAAAATTTCTTATCTTTTGTTTTGAACATCTTGGCGTAAGAATAATATGTTTTATCAATCAATAACAGACGTAATGTTTTTATGAAATGTTGAATTGATTTTTTTTCAGGCATATTCTTCGTTGATGGACCAGTGTGGAAAGATCAAAGACGTTTCGTTTTACGTTACTTACGAGACTTTGGGTTTGGCCGTAGATTTGATGAACTTGAAATGATTATGAACGAAGAAATTAGTGAAATGATAGATTTGATAAGACATGGTCCCAAATATCCTCATGATGAGCTAATATTTAAAAATGGGGAAGCTTTATGTCCTTACTTTATGGGACCTTTTACAACAAATGCCTTTTTGCATATTATGTGTGGTGAACGAGTTGAAAGAAAAGATCAACTCAAACTAATTGAATTAACAAAAGAAGCAATGAAATTCCAGAGACATGGTGACGACTATGGAAGAATGTTGAGCTTACTCCCCTGGATCCGGCATATCTTCCCAAATATGAGTGGCTTCAAACCGCTAAGAGAATCGAGTGAACACCTTTATAAATTCTTTAAAGATTTTGCAGATAAATATATCAGCACATATGATGAAAGTCATGCCAGGAATTTTATGGATTTATATATAGCAGAACTGAAAAAAAACCAAGATGTGGACGAGTCCTCTTTTGAATGTAAGAAACTCATTTTTATTTGGTCTCCCATTAAAATAATTTTCTGAAAATATCCTCGATTGATTCAAAGATAATATAAAATTTCAATACGTGACACGCATATTTTATTAATGCAAGCCTTTCATTTCAGATGATCAAATGATTTTAAGCTTACTGGATTTTGCATTCCCCGCGATTACAGCAATCAGTGTGCAAGTGTCTTTGCTTCTTCAATGGCTTCTCTTGCGGCCAGATGTTTTAAAAAAGGTACAAGCAGAAATTGATGAAGTTGTTGGACATGGAAGACTTCCGTGTTTGGATGATCGAGTAAAAATGCCCTACACTGAAGCTACCGTCAGAGAGGGCTTGAGAAGAGAAATTTTAGTCCCTTCAGATATACCTCACAAAGCAATGGTTGATACTGAACTTAAAGGCTACAAAATACCAAAGGAAAGTTGTATGCATTTCACAAAAATTAAATCTATACTAAATTTTATATACAAAAAACAGGGATGCTTTGTTATACCAAGCTTATATGCAATGCACGAGGATGAAGAAATGTGGCAAGAACCGCACGATTTCCGCCCAGAAAGATTTTTAGATGAAAATGGAAAACTTTGTCTAAAAAAGGATACGTCTCTGCCTTTTGGTGCAGGTAAGATTTTCAACATTTGGTTTAACAAAGGGTTAATTTAACCTTTTTCAGTTTATTTTATATTTATTCTCTCACAAAAAAAAAAAAAAAATCATTTCGTATTTTTTGAAAATTTCTCGATTAATCTTCAATTACATATGTATGCCTCATAGAGATTCACATTTTCAGAAAATACGGTGTGCATTTTCTTGAAGAAGATAAATTCAAAAGAACCAGCAAAGGGTCTAAATGACCCCTAAATTGGGTGATAAAAAGTTGTTTTACTTCTAACACTTACTTCAAGATTTCACGAATTTTTGAGCACTAAATGTGAAATAAGACATATTTTAGAAAATGTATTTTTGGAAATTTTGAAAAAATTTTGAATTAACCCAAAGAACCTAATTTTTTGTGCAGTTTGAAACCTCATTCTTACAATTAAAGGACATTTATTTTCCAATAAAAACCATGAATCTTACTAGTTTTGAGTGTGCTCTTTCAGAATCTGTCGTCAAAATTGAGTTTTTTCCAATAGGAAATTAAATATGGCGACTTTTTGGAAAAAAAGTATCAAAAAATTTGAAATTTTTTTTTTTTGTAATTTTTTTTCAAGTAAATAGAGTTTTGCAATGCAATTCTTACTATGATCAACGGTGATCGAAATGTTTGAACTT
The DNA here is from genome assembly GCA_949715965.1 of Dysmachus trigonus. Lineage (NCBI taxonomy): Eukaryota > Metazoa > Arthropoda > Insecta > Diptera > Asilidae > Dysmachus > Dysmachus trigonus. The sequence goes on from OX454320.1 coordinate 90,820,902, forward strand.
ACAGAAAAAAGTTTTTTTGCTGATCGTAATCTCTCATAACCTTTTCAAAATGGCGGATTTTCTATAGTGCAGATTCTGAAAATCTGAAACTCTGAAAATCGTACAGATTTTTATGAAATTCTGTATCAAGGGGTTTTTATCGTCACTGATCATAAGATTAAAATCAGATTTTTAAAATTCAAAATGGCAAATTCAATATGGCGGACAACAAATTTTAAAAATCTCACAGATTTTCATGAAATTCAGTATACAGGAGTTTTGGTAGTCGCTAATCACAAATTTAACATCAAATTTTGAAAATTGAAAATTGCGGATTCAATATGGCGGACATCAAGTTTTGAAAATCTTGTAGGTTTCCATGAAATTCGGGGTTTTTGTAGTTGCTGATCACGAATTGAAATTTCGACTCTTTGCGTAATCCAGAAACAACGGCGTGGACGTGGTAGAATTTTGTTTCCTTTGGGGTGCTTTATTATAGTGAGTCCCCTTGCCTCTCACTTCTCGGAGTGCCTTATTATTGTGAGTCCCCTCCGCCATGATGAATTGATATACATTTTTTTTTTTCGTAAAAATCTTTTGAGTTAAAATTTTAGTCTTTATATTGACTTCAATATCTGCAATTTCAATATTTTGGTAACAGAATCGAAATCAGTGATCCCGACTCACTGCCAATTTTTATGGCATTCTTTTATGGCTTTGAAGCAAAGTTCACGGCATGTTGTATTGGCATCAAAACTGAACACATTTGTAAAACTTGAAAAAATAAAAGTATAAAATGGAAATGATACCGTTTAAAAAAATAGGATTATTTTTATATTTCCGAATTCATATTATTTAGCATCCTAAATACCATTAAAAGCAGTAGTTAAAAGTTAAAACTAAAACAATGTTTCATCACAAATTTGTATGTTTTCTTTATGTAACAATTATAACTTCGCCTTTTTTTTACAGGTAAACGTTTATGCGCTGGAGAGACGTTTGCAAGAAATTTCTTATTCCTCTTGACCGGTGCGATTTGCCAAAATTTCGATGTTGTACTTAAGCCGGGTGAGAAGCCGCCAGACCCTTCAAAGAACCCAAGTGGAATTGTTATAACCACGCCCGATTTTTGGTGCAAACTTCAGGAGCGTAAAATTTATTAATTATACAAGCACAGTCATCTGACCACTTTACATATAAGTGATTATAATAAAAAGTTAGAATTTTTCACGTATGTTTTATATTTAAATTTATGTGATTTTATTGCTGGTATATCAACATTGCAAAATCTGTATCAATCACTTTGATATTTAATTAAAAACGTTTTGATAATTTATGAGTGCTTTTATCTTTACTTAAATGTGCCCAATCTGCATATAATTTGAAATCTTTTTAGAATCTATGAAAGCAAAAGGCAGATAAAAATGAAATTCTGTGTGATCACGTTAAATAATTCGGATTGTTATAGATAACATGCAATGCCAAATAATTTAATCCTAGTTCACTATCAATTTCCGATTATTAATTTTTGTAGTGGTCCATTTGAGAATTAAAATATGAGTTACAAATTAATAATAAAAAATATAATTTGATTGTTAACTTTGCTAATTTTAAGCCTCGTTTAATCGTAGTAAAACATTTTTATTTTTTCCAAGCTACACTGATTTTTCTACCATTTATTTATTTTTTTTTTAAATAAAAAATTAAATTCATTGCCTTCGTCTTAAGGTCTCGTCCTCAAAATTTTGTTGCGAATGCATTAAAGCATTAAAAGAAAACAGAAAACCAGTGGTAGACTTAAGAAAACAACTTATGGCAAAGAGGAATCCATTTGTGTCTTCAAGGACGAATTTCGCAGCTACGGGGAACGAAGTCAGCGCAAGAACTATCCGCAGAAGTTTGTTTCGTGGAAAAAACTTAAAGGTAAGAAAAGATTTTGCCATTAGCCATAGAGATTGGGATGGTGAAGAAAATCTTCAAGAGGTAGTACAACATTCTATGTAGCGACGAAGCAAAGATCAAGTTATGCGGATCTGATAGCAGACGGAATTTTCTACATCCAAGCGGCAAAGAATATGATCCTAGATTCACAAAAAAGACACTCAAACAAGGCGGGGAAGCATCATGGTATGGGAATTCTTTTCTTAATACAGTGTCGGTCTCATTATATTGATTAAGGAGACAAGACTCCCTTTTGCTGAAGACAATATACCCCTTACTATTTTTATACAAGTAGACTCTAATTTACTGTGAAAGAGAATTTATTTTTGATATAGTCAACTCACATCTATAATTTTGTCCAACATCGGAGAGGAATTTTTGTTATAATTGTTTAAATAAATAAACTGATTATATTATAATTCTTATTCTCGCTTTCCTAATTATAAAAGCCAAATGGAAAACGATAGAAGAATTTATGAAGTAATTTTCATAATAAAAATCCCTTAAGTTTAAAAATTATATGAATCACCTATTATTTCTAATATTTTAATTCTTATTATTGTTCTAATTTTAACGAAATCGAAAATTTGCCCGGGTCACAGGTTAAATGATGACACCGAATGCTACATAGATATAACCAAATAGTATAACTCTTATCAAAAGAAATTGGCCAAAGCTAAAGTGCAGTGGACGAGGACTAATTTGAATTAAATATGAATTTCGTAATAGAGGTTATCGTTATTTCTATTAAAATTTATTAAAACTCTCATTTAAAAATATTAAACATTTCAAATATTCAGATAACTGAAACAGTATAGAAATATTTATTCACATCTGCAGATTTAATTTAGTTCAAATGGTTTTAAGGCTGTGAGATATGGGGAGAGATAATTTAGAGTCGTATCAGAATAAGGCTGAATTTGGCATATTTAAAAAAAAAATGTCTCTTAAATAATCGAAAATTATACTTATTTCTATAGAGCTAGATTAAGTTAATTAAAAATAAATCCAACTTTATTTACACTTTCTAACAATTTCTCAGTTCTGCAGCTCTATGTTAAAGGGGCTATTCTACCTATAGCCCGGAACAAGTGACCTTTTTTTCAAACTGCTATAAAAAAGAAACTACAACAGATATCGTTTTGAAATTTTGCATGATTATTTATTTAGGTTTGAATATTATATTTATAAGTTTTTCGAAAATATTAATAAATCACCCCCAATTGAGGATTGAAATCACCCTCAACAAATTATCATGTACTACAAAGATGTCTTTCATTAGATTATTTATATCAAATCAATTTCAAAAATGCAATGTGATGTGTTTTCAACAAAGAAGGGTTAAAAATCCACCTATAGGTGCTAAAAAGGGGTGTAATCATCCCCCAAATATTGGAATAATCCGTAATATTTTTTAAAATTTCAAATTTAAGATACTTTTGTGCTTCGAGTCATGAAAAACATGTGATTGGCAATTCTTGCTAGTTTTGAAATTATCCCCTAAACATAAAAATACTTTAAAATATTTTTGAAAATTCTGAATATAAAATATTTTTGCTTTTTGAGTGAGGAAAAATATGGTGCAAACAGTTTTTATGGGTTTCGAAAAAAACACTCAACAGGGAACAAAAGCTCTCTAAAGAGGTGAAATCGTCCCTTGAACATGGAAATAATCTAAAATATTTTTCTTACATTTAGAATTTTGAAAAATATTCCAGATTTTTACAATATTTGGAGGATGATTGTATCCCTTTCTAGCGTCTATAAGTGGATTTTTAACCCTTCTTTGTTGAAAACACATCACATTGCATTTTTGAGATTGATTTGATATAAATAAACGAATGAGAAACATCTTTCTACTAAATGATAATTTTTTGATAAAATTAATGTTTTAGGGTGATTTAAACCCTCAATTAGGGTTGATTTTTTCAATATTTTCGAAAAACTAAAAGCAATGTCTCTCTTGATTTTTTACGACGATTAATTAGATACCTGATACATTTTTTTATGTCTTTTTCTTAATTCGCTGTGAAATGTGAAAAAGACAGGAATTACAGAAATAAATATAAATGCAAGTCAATATTCATATCTGGGTTTAATACCTCGACTTAGCGCGACTAAGCGATAGGTAAAAACTCTTCATATATACTCAATAAATACTCAATATAAGTTGTATTTTTTCCGGAATTCTATAATTAGAAAGATCTCAGCCAAGTAGGTATCGAAGCCCAAAAGAATTTAGTTTTTAATCACATATTATAACAAATAGTTTCTAATTTTGCTGCGATCAGCTTTGGGTGAAAAAGTTCTAACCCTTTGCACTCGGCCACCTTGAAAAAGCAATAGCTGAATGGCCACACCCGAGGTAACATACGAGTGCAAAGGGCTAAACCACCTTCACTAAATTCAGCTTTATGAGAGCAATTGCTGAATTGTGTCAGCTGCATTTGCAGAAACTGAATTCTAGAAAGCAACCATCGTTCCCTAACACAAGCAGTTCTAAATAACATCTCAATCTACGCTTAAACTTTAAGTGAAACAAACATGTGCACTTAAGAAGGGTTTAATTGAATAATACCTACTTAGTTATTATCAACCAGTTCACAGTTCTCTCTGCATATAAGTAGAAATTCGTGTAAAATACTGATCGAGGAAGTTATAGCTACAAAAAATATGCTTACCTGAAGTGTTTCGTCATCAAAAGTCGTTATATTTAAACGGAGATCCGCACATAACACTAGAACTCGCACTCTAAATTTGCTTATTACATATGTAAGATAACTGTCAAAGTTATACATAACCGCAAAAAGCCGGATTTGTAAACATTTAGAGAGTTAAATAAATGTTGTGTGTTTAACTATCCAATTCTTGTAAATCTAAGTGATTATGAGTGAAAATAAATCGAGTAATGTAAAAAAGCGCCTCGGACAGCGATTGAGTGTTAAAAACCAAATCACGTTGCAGCCGGCGAGCGATGGGAAGCTTAAATACTGCAGTGGAGCTGGATCCAGCAGACAGACTCCTCTTTTAAGCTCAAAACAAATCGAGGAAAAATCTCTCACAGCTCCCAGGGATTTAAGTGCCTCTTCCTGTAGGAGCAGACTTAAGCGAAGGAGATTAGAATTTGTGGATCATACCCAATCCGACTGTTCTAAGGAAGATGTCGTTTCCTTCGCGGGGCTAACAAACGACGAACTTACCGCCAGAATTTTTGAAAAGCAGAATCAACTAAGGAGCCTCAAGGAACACAAGAAGAAAATGAATGAATTCCTCGAAAACATCACAACCTGGGAGGAGGCTTTCAAAAGAGCTGTAGAAGACCTCAGCGAGAAGTCGGGTCAGAGCAAAGAAGACCTTCTGGACGCACTGAAAATACCATTCGATGTAGCAACAATAATTGACTAGTTGTAGTACTTTATTGTTCTTTAATATAATTAGTATTTATGAGGTCTTAGCGGCTTTTCTGGGGAGAACAGTTTCGGGTCATCGAGCAAGTCGACCGCTTTGTGGTATGCGGGCATCATCGCCATCTGTTGCGCCTTCCTGATCTCGTTTTCGACTTGTTCCTGCCTTGCCCGGCATAACCCAGTTATGTGCCTTCCGTATATTCTACCGGTGTACGGGCTCTGAAATTGCGACAAAAGCCTCACATTTTTGTAGTCGGGAGTTACATCCAGCTGACATAAAATGCATTTTTGCTTTTCCTTTTCAAAAGGGTTCGGTATGTCGACCAGTTCATCTGCGCTGTTTTCGGCATTTCGGGATGTTGTAGCGAAGTTTTTGGTGTATATCACTGGGATCTGCATTCGTCCACCTAAAATGAAGCACTTTATCGAGGAATATTGTTGAAAAGTAGCTTATTTACCCCTCAAGAGAGGATATAAAGCACCAAGAAGTTCCCTTGCCATGTTGCCTTCTTTTTCATTTGAAGGAAGGCGAAAACAGCTGATCTGCGCTTATTCTTTCTGAAATGTCAAAGACGATACGCCGAGTGGAAGTAAAAAATATGTAATTGTTAATTGCCTGCTCTAGAAGTTGTTAAAAAATTTGTCCGTTGACAAACATGTGGCGCCACCACTGACATAATCATGGACTAACTAATCATATGCATGTTACGATTATTCTTGTAAAAACTGGATTAAAAATTAAAATCACTTCCCAATTTTTATTTCTGATTTTAAACTTAAAAATAATTTTCTGATTTCTATATTTGATTTTAAAAATAAGAATTAAAACATAACTTTTATTTTTGTCTAGAAAATTAACATATTTTATTATTCCTGAAACTGAGTAATTTATCCTAAAATCGCTGTTTGGATTGCTTCATTAAAAATAAATAAACTATGTATATTTAAAAATATAAGGGATTTTTTGTCTGATTGTGCCCTTGCACTTTAAAGTTGTTTATCTTAGTTTTTCACATCGAAATAAATTTAATCATTATTTTAGTAATTTTGTCATCCGATATATGAAATTTTTCAGAGTTCTAATAACAATAAATTTTATTAAAATAAGACAAATTATTTTTATATGTTCCACAAAAACTCTATAAATTAGCGATAATATAATGGGTTTAAAAATTTTTCTCATTAGCAAGTACAATAGAAATGTTTCACTAAGGAAAGTCGAAATAAAAAAATATTAAAAATTAAATAAAACTGTTCTAGAAAACGCATAAACTGCTCCAGGCGAAAGTTTTATATTTTTCAGTATTTTAGTTGAAAAAATTTCCGAGTTTTAACCCTTAACGGTCTTGTCAGTGCATAATCAACTAGCTATTTAATGTAATAAGTTGCAATCTTTGATACAAACTAAAGCACTGATAAATAAATTACTCAACTTACAGATGTAGCGCACTGAGACACTAAAAACAAAAACCACTGCCACTGCTCTAGCAGAGCGAAACATTTAAATCTCAGATCTACAGCACTACGAGCGCTCGGTCGATCTCCCGAGAGCTGATCGTCATATACTAAGTAGTTAAATGAGTGCAAGAGCCCGAGAGCCTGAGCACGAGAGACTGAGAGCTCGAGAGCTACGCACTGACGATGTGTCGCTGCACTGAAACCAGTGTTGCATTTTTAAGCACATTTGTGCCATTTTTAGCACTTTTCTTTCCTAAAAGCACTTTCAGCACTTTAAAATTAAATTCAGCACATTTATGTACCTCACATATTTATCCCTTTCCCATATTATCAGTTACTCATTTGATAAATCTTTGTTTCACTTCTGCCGAGTTTTTATACAATTGATACAATTTTGTATACAGTCATATACAAAATTGTATTAAATTAATTCTGATAAAGATCTTTTATTGAATGCATTCTCGTAAGCGTATAACATCAACAGATAAGTTACAAAATATCAAAATTGATAAGAAATTTGGTTTCAAAGAAGATAATAAATTAAAATGTATAGAAAATTTGATAAAATATTCTTCGATTTCTAACCGTGTACGTTATATATATATATAATTGTGTTACTATATGTACAAAGAATATAATTTTGTTGATTTATATCTTAATTTTGTTCTGTTTTTTCTTTTTGAAATAAAATAAGTAAAATTTAATTTATTTCTTTTTTAATTTATTCTACATAATACATGCAAAGCTGGGTAAATTTACGTTTCAGCACTTTTAAAGCCATTTTGGCACATCTTCGGCTCCAAATTCAGCCCTTCTCTACAAAACCAGAATGCAACACTGACTGAAACACATTTTGTCGAGATGCTGGAGCTGGACCATTTGCTGAGAGAGGCCCAGTGAAGCTCTCCGGGCAGTATATAAACAGCTGCCAGTGCTTACTGAAGTCAGTTCTTCTAGTGATTTCGTCGAGTAAGGTTGGTCTGAAGTTATGCGGCGGCTGATGCGGATTTTATTTTTTGTGTGTTTAGTTATGAATTTTAATTGTAACATTATTTTTAAAATGTCTAATGTTTTAAGTGGTTTTATTAATAGTTTATTTTTAATATTTTTTTAATTACGAAAATGTTTAAACTAACCGTTTAAATATTTATTTTTTGTGTTTTAGTTATGGATTTTATTTTTTATTGACTGATTAATTGAAAATGTCTAATGTTTTAAATGGTTTTATTTTAATATATTTTTAATTACGAACATCTTTAAATTTTATTTTTTTGTGTTTTAATTATGAATTTTATTTTTTACATTATTTTTAAAATGTCGAATGTTTTAAATGGTTTTATTTTAATATGTTTTTAATTACGAACATGTTTAAACTAACCGGTTAAATTTTACTTTTTTTATTTTTTGGGTTTTAGTTATAATTTTTATTTTTTACATTATTTTAAAATGTCTAATGTTTTAAATGGTTTCATTAATACTTTATTTTTATAATCTTTTAATATGTTTTTAATTACTAAAATGTTTAGACTAACCGTCTAAATTATTTTTTTCTTATTTTGTCATTATTAATTTTATACTTTTTTTTATATTTTACATATTTAAGTTATTAAGTATTTTTATAAGTTTTACTTATTTTTAATTATAAAATTTTTGTAAACAACTTCTTATAACTTATTTAATTTTAATTTTTTTTTATTTTATAGATTTGTATTTTTATAATTTTCAATAAATATTTTTGTGATTTCAAATTTTTTATTTCTAACCCTTTTTACAAGAACTGAAACTAATTTTAATTTTTATATTTTTAGTTTATACATTTTTAAATTTATTAAAATTTGACCTTTTTTACAATTTTTTCAAAAATTCACATCTCAATTTTCTTTAATTACTATAAATTCCTCAGTTTTTAAAATTCGACGATATTATATTTTTCTATTTGTTTAAATTTTTCAATTTTTCTACTAGATAAGTAGTACATTATTATAATATTAAATTTTTTTAAAAAGTTTAAATTTTTCTACTGTATTAACTTTCCAAAGTTTTCTAAATTTTTTAAATTCTCCGAATTTTTTAAATTTCCAAATTTTTAATTTTTTTTGTTTTAGTTATGAATTTTAATTTTTACATTATTTTTAAAATGTGTAATGTTTTTTATGGTTTAATTAATACTTTATTTTTAATTACAATTTATTTAAATTAAAATTTAATTACATTAATTTTTTTCGATTTTGTCATTGTTAATTTTATACTTCTTTTTTATATACATATTTAAGTTATTTTATTACCGTTTCTTTATAAGTTTTACTTATTTTTAATTACAAAAATTTTAAAACCAACTTCTTAAAATTTATTTAATTTTTATTTGTTTTATTTTATAGATTTATATTTTTATAATTTTCAATAAATATTTTTGTGATTTCAAATAACTTTAATTTGTTATTTCTAACAACAATTTAAACTAATTTTAACTTTTTTTAGTTTATACAATTTTTAAATTTACGTGTTTTTTAGAATTTTTTTCAACAATTCACGTCTCAATTTTCTTTACTATAAATTGCTCAGTTTTTAAAATTCGAGGTTTTTATATTATTCTATTTGGTTAAATTTTTCCATTTTTCTACTAAATTTTTTAAATAGTTTAAATTTTCGTACTGTATTCCTTTTTCCAATTTTCAAAATTTTCAAAAATTTCCAGTTTTCTAAATTTTTTAAATTTCCAAATTTTTTAATTTTCCCGAATTTTTTGAATTTCCCAAATTGTTCAATTTGTTCAAATTTTCAAAATTTTTTTAATTTGCCAAATTTATTTAATTGCCCTAATTATTTTAATTTTCCAAATTTTTACAGATATTTAGAATTTTTTTTTATTTTTAAAATTCTTGATTTTGTAATTTCTTCAAAATTTTTAATAATTCAATTTTTCAATATTTTTAAATTTTTTTATTCGGTTTTTAACAACTTTCAAATTTTCTGAAATTTTAAAATTGAATTGGTTAATTTTTCGTAAAGTTCTTAAGATTTTCGGTTGGAAGGTTTTCGGTCGTATAAAATATTCTAGGGGTGTGAGTATTACACAAAACTATTATTGGCTTAACTTAAATACTGATTCGTCTGCGATCTAGGTCTTAACTTATTTTTTGTATGCACATACAGGAACGAGTACCTAAGATATCTGATATCAGTTTCCAATTTTCGAATGTACAGAGATTAGCCTGCTCTTGAAGTTGACGTTGATGAAAGGTCCTTTCGGTGGGTTCAGCGGGCAGGTGTTGGAGTTTTCGGCAAATGTCGTCGGAAAACGAAAGGGCAAGGCTTGAAAACGAAGAAAATTTGAGAGTTCCATAATTGCCGAAAGCAGACTCACAGAAAGATCTATGTAAAATTGGAAACTGTCCGGTTTAGTAGATCTCAAGTTTAAATTGATATTTTCATCGCGAGCTCCTTTTAGTGAGTGTTATGTTCCATGCAGGCTGAAAGACGACTCCAAGAAAGGACTGAAATTGGAGACTGAACACTGTTCCTGTGTTTAGGTAAGCTAACTTTTTTATTAGTAGTTTCTTTAAACATGTGCACTCCTTGTGGCAATGAGAATTTGTTTTTTAAATTTACTTTTTATTTATGTAGGGTAACCTGCCCAGTGATGGCCACTTTAAGCGCGGTGCTTCATAGTTTGCACGACCATGCGTCTCCAGTACAACTCAGCGGTATGAAAAAAATCACGGGTATACTAGAGGATTTGAGAAAGGTGCTACGCTTTTCAAAAACAGAAAAATAAAGTTTATTTGATGTCAAAATAATTATAAACAAAAAAGTACAATCTGCCCAGTGATGGCCAGGCCTAGCCCAGTCATGGCCACCCCCTTGCCCAGTGATGGCCACTCCACTTCTCATACTTAAATCTACTTGTTCCGCCGTGTGTTTCTCCGAGCTGGAGGTTCTGCTGCGGTCTTCTGTCGCTTTGCTGCTGCGGCCGCTGCACCCGAGCCTCCTGTTCCTGGTTGACCGGTCTTGGAGCCATGTTGATGCACCTATGCCTAATTAAAATAGAAACCGAATTAGATCGAACCAGAACTACGCCCCACTATGGGCTAAACGGCACTTTTTGTGTTTAAAACCTAATATCTCGGAAAAAACCGAAGATATTAAGGGGGTAGTCCAGTGAAAACGACTGTTTTTTCAATGATTTTTTTTTCATATTAGAAATTAATTTTTATTAAAAAACTTTTTGACATATGATAGTACAACTATTAAGCTACAAGAAAAAAAAATTTATTTTTTTTTTCGACGAGTCATCCCGACAAAATGGCCGCTCCAGAAAAAAAATTTTTTTGTTGGCGGACGTCGAATCTCTGCAACGGTTCATTTGAAACAAAAATTTCAAACGAGGTTTTAATCTGTAGAACATTGGCTATCGTCGGAACTAGAATTATTAATTTTCAATAACAAATAACAAAATGGCGGCATTTCGAATTTTTCGGGTGTTTTTCGGGTGCTTAATTTGTTTATAACTTTGTAAATAAACAATGGATCTTAATAATTCTAGTTCCGACGATAGACACACAATCAAGAAATATACAGCTAAATTTTGAGATCAATCGGAGCAAAAGACTCTGAGATCTGACGTCCGCCGAGTCAATAAATGCTGTTTTGAGAAAAACGCGTTTAAAGTTTTTTTTGCGGTAAAAAGCTAAAAAAATGAATTTTACCTTAGTCAGCGATGCCTGCTCCATACATAACGCAATGCCTGCTCCATACATAACTAACTTTAAATTATAAAGCAGAAGGACCTAAACCATTATAAACCGAAAAAAAAGGGCGGAGCAAACAGAAATACAAGAGTCCTCCTTGCTCCGAAACACGCCAGGGGACCTTCGAGCGCTCGGATTACACGTCTCTCGAAAACTCTCTGTATCTTTAAAACTATTCAATATTTTGCTTAGATATTTTAAGGGAGTATTTTCGAGGTGTAGTAGAGTCGATTTAAGCAAAAAAAAAAAAAAAATTAAAAACTTTTTTTTTCACTGGACTACCCCCTTAACGTAAATTTTTTTTTAAATTGAAGCTGAGACTATGTAGATTACTGGAAAATTAACCAGAATGGCTGAAATGAAAATAAACACTATGTAACATAACCTCAAAGTTGCATTTTTTTCTGAAAAATTGAATAGGCTCACACCAACAAAAAACTTGGTCCTTATTTTAAATGTCATATATGCTATCCGATGAACTTTAACCTGCTGATCACGAATCCGAGGTCAGAATTGCCCCCCACCCTACAGTTTTCAGAAAAATGAAGAATTTCCATGCCTAGTATAAGCCTTTTTAACTCTTTGAGTTACAAAAGACGAGCTTAAATTAATATTTACTATAACATACTAACTGAAGGTTTTTGGGGTCGCTGATCACGAATCTGAAGTCAGATTTTGAAAATTCAAAATGGCGGATCCAATATGGCGGACCAAAATTTTTATATTTAATCGCATTTGGACTAAAAATTGAATGCATGGGTTTTTGGAGTCGCTAATTACGAATCTGAAGTCAGATTTTGAAAATTCAAAATGGCGGATCCAATATGGCGGACCGAAAATTTAATATTTGACCGAATTTCGACTCAAAAGCGTATACATGGGTTTTCGGGGTCGCTGATCACGAATCTGAAGTCAGATTTTGAAAATTCAAAATGGCGGATCCAATATGGCGGACCGAAAATTTAATATTTGACCGAATTTTGACTCAAAACTGTATACATGGGTTTTTGGGGTCGGTGATCACGAATCTGAAGTCAGATTTTGAAAAGTCAAAATGGCGGATCCAATATGGCGCACTATGGGCTAAACGGCACTTTTTGTGTTTAAAACCTAATATCTCCGAAAAAAACGAAGATATTAACTTAATTTTTTTTTAATTGTGTCAACAGCTATTAAAAGTTAAAGTTAATATCTTCGTTTAAAAAAAAATTAAGTTAATATCTTCGTTTTTTTCGGAGATATTAGGTTTTAAACACAAAAAGTGCCGTTTAACCCATAGTGTGCCATATTGGATCCGCCATTTTGACTTTTCAAAATCTGACTTCAGATTCGTGATCAGCGACCCCAAAAACCTATGTATACAGTTTTGAGTCGAAATTCGGTCAAATATTAAATTTTCGGTCCGCCATATTGGATCCGCCATTTTGAATTTTCAAAATCTGACTTCAGATTCGTGATCAGCGACCCCGAAAACCCATGTATACGCTTTTGAGTCGAAATTCGGTCAAATATTAAATTTTCGGTCCGCCATATTGGATCCGCCATTTTGAATTTTCAAAATCTGACTTCAGATTCGTAATTACCGACTCCAAAAACCCATGCATTCAATTTTTAGTCCAAATTCGATCAAATATAAAAATTTTGGTCCGCCATATTGGATCCGCCATTTTGAATTTTCAAAATCTGACTTCAGATTCGTCATAAGCGACCCCAAAAATCTTCAGTTAGTATGTTATAGTAAAAATTAATTTAAGGTCGTCTTTTGTAAGAGTTAAAAAGGCTTATACTAGGCACGGAAATTCTTCATTTTTCTGAAAACTGTAGGGTGGGGGGCAATTCTGACCTCGGATTCGTGATCAGCAGGTTAAAGTTCATCGGATAGCATATATGACATTTAAAATAAAGACCAAATTTTTTGTTGGTGTGAGCCTATTCAATTTTTCAGAAAAAAATGCAACTTTGAGGTTATGTTACATAGTGTTTATTTTCATTTCAGCCATTCTGGTTAATTTTCCAGTAATCTACATAGTCTCAGCTTCAATTTAAAAAAAAATTTACGTTAATATCTTCGGTTTCTTCCGAGATATTAGGTTTTAAACACAAAAAGTGCCGTTTAGCCCATAGTGCGCCCCCTCCTCCTTACTCAGAGTTTTCCTCTTCTCCACAGCCCGCCCGTCTCATACCCTAACATGGTCCTTCCCTCCGCACGGTGACGGTGGGTGGAAAGCGGGGGAAAAAAGGGCGGGGGGGGGGGGGGGGATGCAGAGCTCTCAAAAATCGCCAAATAGGCCGGTCGCCTGTAGGCGAGGGATGTGGTGGGACGCTCCCTCCCATGCATCCCACCAGACAGGCCGCAGGCGCGGCCTGAGCGGCCGGTTTATTTGGCGATTTTGGGGAGCTCTGGGGGAATTCTGTGCGTTGAGCGAACGACACCTGTCACTCGGTCAGGAGAGGTCCGGGTCCGATCCAAGCGCAGCAGACGACAGGCACCGTTCGTAGCCCACCGACTCAAGGTTTGCGTGTGAGACGGACGCGTTGCTCCATCTCTCTTCCTCCCATGTCCACTTCTCACCATACAAACACAGCGCGCGTCTGATTTTACTCTTATGGGCCCCCACAACGCATCTCCTCTTCTCTACGAGACGCTCGGCGGCGCCAGTACTGCAGCGAGTTCAAGTGTGGCCATCACTGGGCAGACTATGTTTTTCTGGCCCAGTGATGGCCACCCCCTTTTCCCCCTTTAAATTTTGAAAAAATTTGAAAAGCAGCATAAAATACAGTAACTTACCTTTCCTTTTCCAATTAAGAAGCTGCCCGAGACTCGTGCGATTGCTGTGAGTCGAATGACAGCGTGTATCCTGAACGGCTGCTTTTAACACTCTGACTAAGAAAACGACCGCTCAGGCTGCCGACTGTGCAGCGTCCGACGCGATGCGCTCGTGCGCTCAGCCGGGCAATGGTCGAACCAAAACCCGATTGGAATCTTACTGCCAACATGTGAAAGAATATGGATCGCAAAGGCGCGCATCTTGAATTTCGCTTGGTTGGCTGGAAATCCACCCCAAAGACAAAAGTGGCCATCACTGGTACAGTGGCCATCACTGGGCAGCTTACCCTACTTATCTTCTGTTTTTCTTCAATTACAGGAAACAAACAGTAACTTTAACCCGAATTGGGTGAGTTGCTGACCTGTGAGTACACTTTAAATGTATTTATTTACTAATTATTTATTATAATACAAATTTTCCATAATAAAATTTCTTCTTAATAAAATTGTTAATTGGTTTCGGGGGACCCCTACTAAGCGATTGGGTCTCCTGTCCTCTTAAAATTTATTGAATCCAGGAGACTCCTACCAAGCGATTGGGTCTTCCGTCCTTTATTTTATTTTCAGACGCGATTTTTAAAATTATTAAAGCCCGTTTTAGATGAACGTTTTTATCGGCAAATAAATTAATTTTAGCTTGAAGTCTATCGGGCGCGATAAGCTTAATCAAAATTATTATTAATCTGATAATTGATTATTTGATAGCTTCGGGCTCAGTGGACCTCAAGATCAAATAGATCTTTTCGTTGCGAGGTCCTTCGGTGGGTGGGTGGTGGGTTTTCGGGCGCGATAAGCTTAATCAAAACTATTATTAATCTCAGAATTGATTATTTGATTACTTCGGGCTCAGTGGACCTCAAGATCAAATAGATCTTTTCGCTGCGAGGTCCTTCGGTGGGTGGGTGGTGGGTTATCGGGCGCGATAAGCTTAATAAAAATTATTATTAATCTCAGAATTGATTATTTGCTTACTTCGGGCTCAGTGGACCTCAAGATCAAATAGATCTTTTCGCTGCGAGGTCCTTCGGTGGGTGGGTGGTGGGTTTTCGGGCGCGATAAGCTTAATCAAAATTATTATTAATCTCAGAATTGATTATTTGATTACTTCGGGCTCAGTGGACCTCAAGATCAAATAGATCTTTTCGCTGCGGGGTCCTTCGGTGGGTGGGTGGTGGGTTTTCGGGCGCGATAAGCTTAATCAAAATTATTATTAATCTCAGAATTGATTATTTGATTACTTCGGGCTCAGTGGACCTCAAGATCAAATAGATCTTTTCGTTGCGAGGTCCTTCGGTGGGTGGGTGGTGGGTTTTCGGGCGCGATAAGCTTAATCAAAACTATTATTAATCTCAGAATTGATTATTTGATTACTTCGGGCTCAGTGGACCTCAAGATCAAATAGATCTTTTCGCTGCGAGGTCCTTCGGTGGGTGGGTGGTGGGTTATCGGGCGCGATAAGCTTAATAAAAATTATTATTAATCTCAGAATTGATTATTTGCTTACTTCGGGCCCAGTGGACCTCAAGATCAAATAGATCTTTTTGCTGCGAGGTCCTTCGGTGGGTGGGTGGTGGGTTTTCGGGCGCGATAAGCTTAATCAAAATTATTATTAATCTCATAATTGATTATTTGATAAAACTTCGGGCTCAGTGGACCTCAAGATCAAATAGATCTTTTCGCTGCGAGGTCCTTCGGTGGGTGGGTGGTGGGTTTTCGGGCGCGATAAGCTTAATCAAAATTATTATTAATCTCACAATTGACTATTTGATTGCTTCGTGCTCAGTGGACTTCAAGATCAAACTGATCTTCTCGCCGCGAGGTCCTTTGGTGGGTGGGTGATGGATTTCCGGGCGCTATACGCTTAATCAAAATTATTATTAATCTCTTAATTGGCTATTTGATTGCTTCGTGCTCAGTGGACCTCAAGATCAAACTGATCTTCTCGCCGCGAGGTCCTTTTGGTGGGTGGGTGGTGGATTTTCGGGCGCGATAAGCTTAATCAAAATTATTATTAATCTCAGAATTGATTATATGATTACTTCGGGTTCAGTGGACCTCAAGATCAAATAGATCTTTTCGCTGCGAGGTCCTTCGGTGGGTGGGTGGTGGGTTTTCGGGCGCGATAAGCTTAATCAAAACTATTATTAATCTCAGAATTGATTATTTGATTACTTCGGGCTCAGTGGACCTCAAGATCAAATAGATCTTTTCGCTGCGAGGTCCTTCGGTGGGTGGGTGGTGGGTTATCGGGCGCGATAAGCTTAATAAAAATTATTATTAATCTCAGAATTGATTATTTGCTTACTTCGGGCTCAGTGGACCTCAAGATCAAATAGATCTTTTCGCTGCGAGGTCCTTCGGTGGGTGGGTGGTGGGTTTTCGGGCGCGATAAGCTTAATCAAAACTATTATTAATCTCAGAATTGATTATTTGATTACTTCGGGCTCAGTGGACCTCAAGATCAAATAGATCTTTTCGCTGCGAGGTCCTTCGGTGGGTGGGTGGTGGGTTATCGGGCGCGATAAGCTTAATAAAAATTATTATTAATCTCAGAATTGATTATTTGCTTACTTCGGGCTCAGTGGACCTCAAGATCAAATAGATCTCTTCGCTGCGAGGTCCTTTGGTGGGTGGGTGGTGGGTTTTCGGGCGCGATAAGCTTAGTCAAAATTATTATTAATCTCATAATTGACTATTTGATTGCTTCGTGCTCAGTGGACCTCAAGATCAAACTGATCTTCTCGCCGCGAGGTCCTTTTGGTGGGTGGGTGGTGGATTTTCGGGCGCGATAAGCTTAATCATCCGCTTTCCTTTAAGTAATTGTATGGGATCTGCCAGGTTATACGGTGTGGCGGGACGGTAGGATTCTGTCTTTTGCTAAAGGGAGCGGATGAGACATCCGGGCGCAATAAGCTTAATCAAAATTATTATTAATCTCATAATTGATTACTTCGTGCGCAGTGGACCTCAAGATCAAATAGATCTTTTCGCCCCGAGGTCCTTTTTGTGGGTGAGCAGAATTCGTCGGTTCTGTGGCATTTTTATCTAATGCGGTTCGACGTGAGTGAGTGATTTGTGCCATACATGCTGATAGAGGACTTCAAGAAGGAGCTGAGATTGGAGACTGAGCACTGTTCCTGTGCATAGGTAAGCTAACTTTTTTATTAGTAGTTTCTTTAAACATGTGCACTCCTTGTGGCAATGAGAATTTGTTTTTTTAATTTACTTTTTATTTATGTACTTATCTTCTGTTTTTCTTCAATTACAGGAACCAAACAGTAACTTTAACCCGAATTGGGTGAGTTGCTGACCTGTGAGTACACTTTAAATGTATTTATTTACTAATTATTTATTATAATACAAATTTTCCATAATAAAATTTCTTCTTAATAAAATTGTTAATTGGTTTCGGGGGACCCCTACTAAGCGATTGGGTTTCCTGTCCTCTTAAAATTTATTGAATCCAGGAGACTCCTACCAAGCGATTGGGTCTTCCTGATGGAATCTTCGTTGGGTCCGGAAGACCTCTACCTAGCGATTGGGTCTTCCGTCCCTTAATTTTTTTTTCAGACGCGATTTTTAAAATTATTAAAGCCCGCTTTAGATGAACGTTTTTATCGGCAAATAAATTAATTTTAGCTTGAAGTCTATCGGGCGCGATAAGCTTAATCAAAATTATTATTAATCTGATAATTGATTATTTGATAGCTTCGGGCTCAGTGGACCTCAAGATCAAATAGATCTTTTCGCCGCGAGGTCCTTCGGTGGGTGGGTGGTGGGTTTTCGGGCGCGATAAGCTTAATCAAAACTATTATTAATCTCAGAATTGATTATTTGATTACTTCGGGCTCAGTGGACCTCAAGATCAAATAGATCTTTTCGCTGCGAGGTCCTTCGGTGGGTGGGTGGTGGGTTATCGGGCGCGATACGCTTAATAAAAATTATTATTAATCTCAGAATTGATTATTTGATTACTTCTGGCTCAGTGGACCTCAAGATGAAATAGATCTTTTCGCTGCGAGGTCCTTCGGTGGGTGGGTGGTGGGTTTTCGGGAGCGATACGCTTAATAAAAATTATTATTAATCTCAGAATTGATTATTTGATTACTTCTGGCTCAGTGGACCTCAAGATCAAATAGATCTTTTCGCTGCGAGGTCCTTTTGGTGGGTGGGTGGTGGATTTTCGGGCGCGATAAGCTTAATCATCCGCTTTCCTTTAAGTAATTGTATGGGATCTGCCAGGTTATAGGGTGTGGCGGGACGGTAGGATTCTGTCTTTTGCTAAAGGGAGCGGATGAGACATCCGGGCGCGATAAGCTTAATCAAAATTATTATTAATCTCATAATTGATTACTTCGTGCGCAGTGGACCTCAAGATCAAATAGATCTTTTCGCCCCGAGGTCCTTTTTGTGGGTGAGCAGAATTCGTCGGTTCTGTGGCATTTTTATCTAATGCGGTTCGACGTGAGTGATTGATTTGTGCCATACATGCTGACAGAGGACTTCAAGAAGGAGCTGAGATTGGAGACTGAGCACTGTTCCTGTGCATAGGTAAGCTAACTTTTTTATTAGTAGTTTCTTTAAAAATGTGCACTCCTTGTGGCAATGAGAATTTGTTTTTTAAATTTACTTTTTATTTATGTACTTATCTTCTGTTTTTCTTCAATTACAGGAACCAAACAGTAACTTTAACCCGAATTGGGTGAGTTGCTGACCTGTGAGTACACTTTAAATGTCTTTATTTATTACAATTATTATTATTATTATTATTTATTATAATACAAATTTTCCATAATAAAATTTCTTCTTAATAAAATTGTTAATTGGTTTCGGGGGACCCCTACTAAGCGATTGGGTCTCCTGTCCTCTTAAAATTTATTGAATCCAGGAGACTCCTACCAAGCGATTGGGTCTTCCTGATGGAATCTTCGTTGGGTCCGGAAGACCTCTACCTAGCGATTGGGTCTTCCGTCCTTTATTTTTTTTTTCAGACGCGATTTTTAAAATTATTAAAGCCCGCTTTAGATGAACGTTTTTATCGGCAAATAAATTAATGTTAGCTTGAAGTCTATCGGGCGCGATAAGCTTAATCGGAATTATTATTAATCTGATAATTGATTATTTGATAGCTTCGGGCTCAGTGGACCTCAAGATCAAATAGATCTTTTCGCTGCGAGGTCCTTCGGTGGGTGGGTGGTGGGTTTTCGGGCGCGATACGCTTAATAAAAGTTATTATTAATCTCAGAATTGATTATTTCCTTACTTCGGGCTCAGTGGACCTCAAGATCAAATAGATCTCTTCGCTGCGAGGTCCTTTGGTGGGTGGGTGGTGGGTTTTCGGGCGCGATAAGCTTAGTCAAAATTATTATTAATCTCATAATTGACTATTTGATTGCTTCGTGCTCAGTGGACCTCAAGATCAAACTGATCTTCTCGCAGCGAGGTCCTTTTGGTGGGTGGGTGGTGGATTTTCGGGCGCGATAAGCTTAATCATCCGCTTTCCTTTAAGTAATTGCATGGGATCTGCCAGGTTATAGGGTGTGGCGGGACGGTAGGATTCTGTCTTTTGCTAAAGGGAGCGGATGAGACATCCGGGCGCGATAAGCTTAATCAAAATTATTATTAATCTCATAATTGATTATTTGATAGCTTCGGGCTCAGTGGACCTCAAGATCAAATAGATCTTTTCGCTGCGAGGTCCTTCGGTGGGTGGGTGGTGGGTTTTCGGGCGCGATAAGCTTAATCAAAATTATTATTAATCTCAGAATTGATTATTTCCTTACTTCGGGCTCAGTGGACCTCAAGATCAAATAGATCTCTTCGCTGCGAGGTCCTTTGGTGGGTGGGTGGTGGGTTTTCGGGCGCGATAAGCTTAGTCAAAATTATTATTAATCTCATAATTGACTATTTGATTGCTTCGTGCTCAGTGGACCTCAAGATCAAACTGATCTTCTCGCAGCGAAGTCCTTTTGGAGGGTGGGTGGTGGATTTTCGGGCGCGATAAGCTTAATCATCCGCTTTCCTTTAAGTAATTGCATGGGATCTGCCAGGTTATAGGGTGTGGCGGGACGGTAGGATTCTGTCTTTTGCTAAAGGGAGCGGATGAGACATCCGGGCGCGATAAGCTTAATCAAAATTATTATTAATCTCATAATTGATTACTTCGTGTTCAGTGAACCTCAAGATCAAATAGATCTTTTCGCCGCGAGGTCCTTTTTGTGGGTAAGCAGAATTCGTCGGTTCTGTGGCATTTTTATCTAATGCGGTTCGACGTGAGTGATTGATTTGTGCCATACATGCTGATAGAGGACTTCAAGAAGGAGCTGAGATTGGAGACTGAGCACTGTTCCTGTGCATAGGTAATCTAACTTTTTTATTAGTAGTTTCTTTAAACATGTGCACTCCTTGTGGCAATGAGAATTTGTTTTTTAAATTTACTTTTTATTTATGTACTTATCTTCTGTTTTTCTTCAATTACAGGAACCAAACAGTAACTTTAACCCGAATTGGGTGAGTTGCTGACCTGTGAGTACACTTTAAATGTATTTATTTACTAATTATTTATTATAATACAAATTTTCCGTAATAAAATTTCTTCTTAATAAAATTGTTAATTGGTTTCGGGGGACCCCTACTAAGCGATTGGGTCTCCTGTCCTCTTAAAATTTATTGAATCCAGGAGACTCCTACCAAGCGATTGGGTGGGTCTTCCTGATGGAATCTTCGTTGGGTCCGGAAGACCTCTACCTAGCGATTGGGTCTTCCGTCCTTTATTTTTTTTTCAGACGCGATTTTTAAAATTATTAAAGCCCGCTTTAGATGAACGTTTTTATCGGCAAATAAATTAATTTTAGCTTGAAGTCTATCGGGCGCGATAAGCTTAATCAAAATTATTATTAATCTGATAATTGATTATTTGATAGCTTCGGGCTCAGTGGACCTCAAGATCAAATAGATCTTTTCGCTGCGAGGTCCTTCGGTAGGTGGGTGGTGGGTTATCGGGCGCGATACGCTTAATAAAAATTATTATTAATCTCAGAATTGATTATTTGATTACTTCTGGCTCAGTGGACCTCAAGATCAAATAGATCTTTTCGCTGCGAGGTCCTTTGGTGGGTGGGTGGTGGGTTTTCGGGCGCGATAAGCTTAATCAAAATTATTATTAATCTCATAATTGACTATTTGATTGCTTCGTGCTCAGTGGACCTCAAGATCAAACTGATCTTCTCGCCGCGAGGTTCTTTTGGAGGGTGGGTGGTGGATTTTCGGGCGCGATAAGCTTAATCATCCGCTTTCCTTTAAGTAATTGTATGGGATCTGCCAGGTTATAGGGTGTGGCGGGACGGTAGGATTCTGTCTTTTGCTAAAGGGAGCGGATGAGACATCCGGGCGCGATAAGCTTAATCAAAATTATTATTAATCTCATAATTGATTACTTCGTGCGCAGTGGACCTCAAGATCAAATAGATCTTTTCGCTGCGAGGTCCTTCGGTGGGTGGGTGGTGGGTTATCGGGCGCGATACGCTTAATAAAAATTATTATTAATCTCAGAATTGATTATTTGATTACTTCTGGCTCAGTGGACCTCAAGATCAAATAGATCTTTTCGCTGCGAGGTCCTTCGGTGGGTGGGTGGTGGGTTATCGGGCGCGATACGCTTAATAAAAATTATTATTAATCTCAGAATTGATTATTTGATTACTTCTGGCTCAGTGGACCTCTAGATCAAATAGATCTTTTCGCTGCGAGGTCCTTCGGTGGGTGGGTGGTGGGTTATCGGGCGCGATACGCTTAATAAAAATTATTATTAATCTCAGAATTGATTATTTGATTACTTCTGGCTCAGTGGACCTCAAGATCAAATAGATCTTTTCGCTGCGAGGTCCTTCGGTGGGTGGGTGGTGGGTTTTCGGGAGCGATACGCTTAATAAAAATTATTATTAATCTGATAATTGATTATTTGATTACTTCTGGCTCAGTGGACCTCAAGATCAAATAGATCTTTTCGCTGCGAGGTCCTTCGGTGGGTGGGTGGTGGGTTATCGGGCGCGATACGATTAAGAAAAATTATTATTAATCTCAGAATTGATGATTTGATTACTTCTGGCTCAGTGGACCTCAAGATCAAATAGATCTTTTCGCTGCGAGGTCCTTCGGTGGGTGGGTGGTGGGTTATCGGGCGCGATACGCTTAATAAAAATTATTATTAATCTCAGAATTGATTATTTGATTACTTCTGGCTCAGTGGACCTCAAGATCAAATAGATCTTTTCGCTGCGATGTCCTTCGGTGGGTGGGTGGTGGGTTTTCGGGCGCGATACGCTTAATAAAAATTATTATTAATCTCAGAATTGATTATTTGATTATTTCTGGCTCAGTGGACCTCAAGATCAAATAGATCTTTTCGCTGCGAGGTCCTTCGGTGGGTGGGTGGTGGGTTTTCGGGAGCGATACGCTTAATAAAAATTATTATTAATCTGATAATTGATTATTTGATTACTTCTGGCTCAGTGGACTTCAAGATCAAATAGATCTTTTCGCTGCGAGGTCCTTCGGTGGGTGGGTGGTGGGTTATCGGGCGCGATACGCTTAATAAAAATTATTATTAATCTCAGAATTGATTATTTGATTACTTCTGGCTCAGTGGACCTCAAGATCAAATAGATCTTTTCGCTGCGAGGTCCTTCGGTGGGTGGGTGGTGGGTTATCGGGCGCGATACGCTTAATAAAAATTATTATTAATCTCAGAATTGATTATTTGATTACTTCTGGCTCAGTGGACCTCAAGATCAAATAGATCTTTTCGCTGCGAGGTCCTTCGGTGGTTGGGTGGTGGGTTTTCGGGCGCGATACGCTTAATAAAAATTATTATTAATCTCAGAATTGATTATTTGATTACTTCTGGCTCAGTGGACCTCAAGATCAAATAGATCTTTTCGCTGGGAGGTCCTTCGGTGGGTGGGTGGTGGGTTATCGGGCGCGATACGCTTAATAAAAATTATTATTAATCTCAGAATTCATTATTTGATTACTTCTGGCTCAGTGGACCTCAAGATCAAATAGATCTTTTCGCTGCGAGGTCCATTGGTGGGTGGGTGGTGGGTTTTCGGGCGCGATACGCTTAATCAAAATGATTATTAATCTCATAATTGACTATTTGATTGCTTCGTGCTCTGTGGACCTCAAGATCAAACTGATCTTCTCGCCGCGAGGTCCTTTTGGAGGGTGGGTGGTGGATTTTCGGGCGCGATAAGCTTAATCATCCGCTTTCCTTTAAGTAATTGTATGGGATCTGCCAGGTTATAGGGTGTGGCGGGACGGTAGGATTCTGTCTTTTGCTAAAGGGAGCGGATGAGACATCCGGGCGCGATAAGCTTAATCAAAATTATTATTAATCTCATAATTGATTACTTCTGGCGCAGTGGACCTCAAGATCAAATAGATCTTTTCGCTGCGAGGTCCTTCGGTGGGTGGGTGGTGGGCTATCGGGCGCGATACGCTTAATAAAAATTATTATTAATCTCAGAATTGATTATTTGATTACTTCTGGCTCAGTGGACCTCAAGATCAAATAGATCTTTTCGCTGCGAGGTCCTTCGGTGGGTGGGTGGTGGGTTTTCGGGCGCGATACGCTTAATAAAAATTATTATTAATCTCAGAATTGATTATTTGATTACTTCTGGCTCAGTGGACCTCAAGATCAAATAGATCTTTTCGCTGCGAGGTCCTTCGGTGGGTGGGTGGTGGGTTATCGGGCGCGATACGCTTAATAAAAATTATTATTAATCTCAGAATTGATTATTTGATTACTTCTGGCTCAGTGGACCTCAAGATCAAATAGATCTTTTCGCTGCGAGGTCCTTCGGTGGGTGGGTGGTGGGTTATCGGGCGCGATACGCTTAATAAAAATTATTATTAATCTCAGAATTGATTATTTGATTACTTCTGGCTCAGTGGACCTCAAGATCAAATAGATCTCTTCGCTGCGAGGTCCTTTGGTGGGTGGGTGGTGGGTTTTCGGGCGCGATACGCTTAATCAAAATGATTATTAATCTCATAATTGACTATTTGATTGCTTCGTGCTCTGTGGACCTCAAGATCAAACTGATCTTCTCGCCGCGAGGTCCTTTTGGAGGGTGGGTGGTGGATTTTCGGGCGCGATAAGCTTAATCATCCGCTTTCCTTTAAGTAATTGTATGGGATCTGCCAGGTTATAGGGTGTGGCGGGACGGTAGGATTCTGTCTTTTGCTAAAGGGAGCGGATGAGACATCCGGGCGCGATAAGCTTAATCAAAATTATTATTAATCTCATAATTGATTACTTCTGGCGCAGTGGACCTCAAGATCAAATAGATCTTTTCGCTGCGAGGTCCTTCGGTGGGTGGGTGGTGGGTTATCGGGCGCGATACGCTTAATAAAAATTATTATTAATCTCAGAATTGATTATTTGATTACTTCTGGCTCAGTGGACCTCAAGATCAAATAGATCTTTTCGCTGCGAAGTCCTTCGGTGGGTGGGTGGTGGGTTTTCGGGCGCGATACGCTTAATAAAAATTATTATTAATCTCAGAATTGATTATTTGATTACTTCTGGCTCAGTGGACCTCAAGATCAAATAGATCTTTTCGCTGCGAGGTCCATTGGTGGGTGGGTGGTGGGTTTTCGGGCGCGATACGCTTAATCAAAATGATTATTAATCTCATAATTGACTATTTGATTGCTTCGTGCTCTGTGGACCTCAAGATCAAACTGATCTTCTCGCCGCGAGGTCCTTTTGGAGGGTGGGTGGTGGATTTTCGGGCGCGATAAGCTTAATCATCCGCTTTCCTTTAAGTAATTGCATGGGATCTGCCAGGTTATAGGGTGTGGCGGGACGGTAGGATTCTGTCTTTTGCTAAAGGGAGCGGATGAGACATCCGGGCGCGATAAGCTTAATCAAAATTATTATTAATCTTATAATTGATTACTTCTGGCGCAGTGGACCTCAAGATCAAATAGATCTTTTCGCTGCGAGGTCCTTCGGTGGGTGGGTGGTGGGTTATCGGGCGCGATACGCTTAATAAAAATTATTATTAATCTCAGAATTGATTATTTGATTACTTCTGGCTCAGTGGACCTCAAGATCAAATAGATCTTTTCGCTGCGAGGTCCTTCGGTGGGTGTGTGGTGGGTTTTCGGGCGCGATACGCTTAATAAAAACTATTATTAATCTCAGAATTGATTATTTGATTACTTCTGGCTCAGTGGACCTCAAGATCAAATAGATCTTTTCGCTGCGAGGTCCTTCGGTGGGTGGGTGGTGGGTTTTCGGGAGCGATACGCTTAATAAAAATTATTATTAATCTGATAATTGATTATTTGATTACTTCTGGCTCAGTGGACTTCAAGATCAAATAGATCTTTTCGCTGCGAGGTCCTTCGGTGGGTGGGTGGTGGGTTATCGGGCGCGATACGCTTAATAAAAATTATTATTAATCTCAGAATTGATTATTTGATTACTTCTGGCTCAGTGGACCTCAAGATCAAATAGATCTTTTCGCTGCGAGGTCCTTCGGTGGGTGGGTGGTGGGTTTTCCGGCGCGATACGCTTAATAAAAATTATTATTAATCTCAGAATTGATTATTTGATTACTTCTGGCTCAGTGGACCTCAAGATCAAATAGATCTTTTCGCTGCGAGGTCCTTCGGTGGGTGGGTGGTGGGTTATCGGGCGCGATACGCTTAATAAAAATTATTATTAATCTCAGAATTGATTATTTGATTACTTCTGGCTCAGTGGACCTCAAGATCAAATAGATCTTTTCGCTGCGAGGTCCTTCGGTGGTTGGGTGGTGGGTTTTCGGGCGCGATACGCTTAATAAAAATTATTATTAATCTCAGAATTGATTATTTGATTACTTCTGGCTCAGTGGACCTCAAGATCAAATAGATCTTTTCGCTGCGAGGTCCTTCGGTGGGTGGGTGGTGGGTTATCGGGCGCGATACGCTTAATGAAAATTATTATTAATCTCAGAATTGATTATTTGATTACTTCTGGCTCAGTGGACCTCAAGATCAAATAGATCTTTTCGCTGCGAGGTCCATTGGTGGGTGGGTGGTGGGTTTTCGGGCGCGATACGCTTAATCAAAATGATTATTAACCTCATAATTGACTATTTAATTGCTTCGTGCTCTGTGGACCTCAAGATCAAACTGATCTTCTCGCCGCGAGGTCCTTTTGGAGGGTGGGTGGTGGATTTTCGGGCGCGATAAGCTTAATCATCCGCTTTCCTTTAAGTAATTGTATGGGATCTGCCAGGTTATAGGGTGTGGCGGGACGGTAGGATTCTGTCTTTTGCTAAAGGGAGCGGATGAGACATCCGGGCGCGATAACCTTAATCAAAATTATTATTAAACTCATAATTGATTACTTCTGGCGCAGTGGACCTCAAGATCAAATAGATCTTTTCGCTGCGAGGTCCTTCGGTGGGTGGGTAGTGGGTTATCGGGCGCGATACGCTTAATAAAAATTATTATTAATCTCAGAATTGATTATTTGATTATTTCTGGCTCAGTGGACCTCAAGATCAAATAGATCTTTTCGCTGCGAGGTCCTCCGGTGGGTGGGTGGTGGGTTTTCGGGCGCGATACGCTTAATAAAAATTATTATTAATCTCAGAATTGATTATTTGATTACTTCTGGCTCAGTGGACCTCAAGATCAAATAGATCTTTTCGCTGCGAGGTCCTTCGGTGGGTGGGTGGTGGGTTTTCGGGCGCGATACGCTTAATAAAAATTATTATTAATCTTAGAATTGATTATTTGATTACTTCTGGCTCAGTGGACCTCAAGATCAAATAGATCTTTTCGCTGCGAGGTCCTTCGGTGGGTGGGTGGTGGGTTTTCGGGCGCGATACGCTTAATAAAAATTATTATTAATCTCAGAATTGATTATTTGATTACTTCTGGATCAGTGGACCTCTAGATCAAATAGATCTTTTCGCTGCGAGGTCCTTCGGTGGGTGGGTGGTGGGTTTTCGGGAGCGATACGCTTAATAAAAATTATTATTAATCTGATAATTGATTATTTGATTACTTCTGGCTCAGTGGACTTCAAGATCAAATAGATCTTTTCGCTGCGAGGTCCTTCGGTGGGTGGGTGGTGGGTTATCGGGCGCGATACGCTTAATAAAAATTATTATTAATCTCAGAATTGATTATTTGATTACTTCTGGCTCAGTGGACCTCAAGATCAAATAGATCTTTTCGCTGCGAGGTTCTTCGGTGGGTGGGTGGTGGGTTTTCGGGCGCGATACGCTTAATAAAAATTATTATTAATCTCAGAATTGATTATTTGATTACTTCTGGCTCAGCGGACCTCAAGATCAAATAGATCTTTTCGCTGCGAGGTCCTTCGGTGGGTGGGTGGTGGGTTATCGGGCGCGATACGCTTAATAAAAATTATTATTAATCTCAGAATTGATTATTTGATTACTTCTGGCTCAGTGGACCTCAAGATCAAATAGATCTTTTCGCTGCGAGGTCCTTTGGTGGGTGCGTGGTGGGTTTTCGGGCGCGATAATCTTAATCGAAATTATTATTAATCTCATAATTGACTATTTGATTGCTTCGTGCTCTGTGGACCTCAAGATCAAACTGATCTTCTCGCCGCGAGGTCCTTTTGGAGGGTGGGTGGTGGATTTTCGGGCGCGATAAGCTTAATCATCCGCTTTCCTTTAAGTAATTGTATGGGATCTGCCAGGTTATAGGGTGTGGCGGGACGGTAGGATTCTGTCTTTTGCTAAAGGGAGCGGATGAGACATCCGGGCGCGATAAGCTTAATCAAAATTATTATTAATCTCATAATTGATTACTTCTGGCGCAGTGGACCTCAAGATCAAATAGATCTTTTCGCTGCGAGGTCCTTCGGTGGGTGGGTGGTGGGTTATCGGGCGCGATACGCTTAATAAAAATTATTATTAATCTCAGAATTGATTATTTGATTACTTCTGGCTCAGTGGACCTCAAGATCAAATAGATCTTTTCGCTGCGAGGTCCTTCGGTGGGTGGGTGGTGGGTTATCGGGCGCGATACGCTTAATAAAAATTATTATTAATCTCAGAATTGATTATTTGATTACTTCTGGCTCAGTGGACCTCAAGATCAAATAGATCTTTTCGCTGCGAGGTCCTTCGGTGGGTGGGTGGTGGGTTTTCGGGCGCGATACGCTTAATAAAAATTATTATTAATCTCAGAATTGATTATTTGATTACTTCTGGCTCAGTGGACCTCAAGATCAAATAGATCTTTTCGCTGCGAGGTCCTTCGGTGGGTGGGTGGTGGGTTGTCGGGCGCGATACGCTTCATAAAAATTATTATTAATCTCAGAATTGATTATTTGATTACTTCTGGCTCAGTGGACCTCAAGATCAAATAGATCTTTTCGCTGCGAGGTCCTTCGGTGGGTGGGTGGTGGGTTTTCGGGCGCGATACGCTTAATAAAAATTATTATTAATCTCAGAATTGATTATTTGATTACTTCTGGCTCAGTGGACCTCAAGATCAAATAGATCTTTTCGCTGCGAGGTCCTTCGGTGGGTGGGTGGTGGGTTATCGGGCGCGATACGCTTAATAAAAATTATTATTAATCTCAGAATTGATTATTTGATTACTTCTGGCTCAGTGGACCTCAAGATCAAATAGATCTTTTCGCTGCGAGCTCCTTCGGTGGGTGGGTGGTGGGTTTTCGGGCGCGATACGCTTAATAAAAATTATTATTAATCTCAGAATTGATTATTTGATTACTTCTGGTTCAGCGGACCTCAAGATCAAATAGATCTTTTCGCTGCGAGGTCCTTCGGTGGGTGGGTGGTGGGTTATCGGGCGCGATACGCTTAATAAAAATTATTATTAATCTCAGAATTGATTATTTGATTACTTCTGGCTCTGTGGACCTCAAGATGAAATAGATCTTTTCGCTGCGAGGTCCATTGGTGGGTGGGTGGTGGGTTTTCGGGGGCGATAAGCTTAATCAAAATTATTATTAATCTCATAATTGACTATTTGATTGCTTCGTGCTCTGTGGACCTCAAGATCAAACTGATATTCTCGCCGCGAGGTCCTTTTGGAGGGTGGGTGGTTTATTTTCGGGCGCGATTAGCTTAATCATCCGCTTTCCTTTAAGTAATTGTATGGGATCTGCCAGGTTATAGGGTGTGGCGGGACGGTAGGATTCTGTCTTTTGCTAAAGGGAGCGGATGAGACATCCGGGCGCGATAAGCTTAATCAAAATGATTATTAATCTCATAATTGATTACTTCGTGCGCAGTGGACCTCAAGATCAAATAGATCTTTTCGCTGCGAGGTCCTTCGGTGGGTGGGTGGTGGGTTATCGGGCGCGATACGCTTAATAAAAATTATTATTAATCTCAGAATTGATTATTTGATTACTTCTGGCTCAGTGGACCTCAAGATCAAATAGATCTTTTCGCTGCGAGGTCCTTCGGTGGGTGGGTGGTGGGTTATCGGGCGCGATACGCTTAATAAAAATTATTATTAATCTCAGAATTGATTACTTGATTACTTCTGGCTCAGTGGACCTCAAGATCAAATAGATCTTTTCGCTGCGAGGTCCTTCGGTGGGTGGGTGGTGGGTTTTCGGGCGCGATACGCTTAATAAAAATTATTATTAATCTCAGAATTGATTATTTGATTACTTCTGGCTCAGTGGACCTCAAGATCAAATAGATCTTTTCGCTGCGAGGTCCTTCGGTGGGTGGGTGGTGGGTTGTCGGGCGCGATACGCTTCATAAAAATTATTATTAATCTCAGAATTGATTATTTGATTACTTCTGGCTCAGTGGACCTCAAGATCAAATAGATCTTTTCGCTGCGAGGTCCTTCGGTGGGTGGGTGGTGGGTTTTTGGCGCGATACGCTTAATAAAAATTATTATTAATCTCAGAATTGATTATCTGATTACTTCTGGCTCAGTGGACCTCAAGATCAAATAGATCTTTTCGCTGCGAGGTCCTTCGGTGGGTGGGTGGTGGGTTTTCGGGCGCGATACGCTTAATAAAAATTATTATTAATCTCAGAATTGATTATTTGATTACTTCTGGCTCAGTGGACCTCAAGATCAAATAGATCTTTTCGCTGCGAGGTCCTTCGGTGGGTGGGTGGTGGGTTTTCGGGCGCGATACGCTTAATAAAAATTATTATTAATCTCAGAATTGATTATTTGATTACTTCGGGCTCAGTGGACCTCAAGATCAAATAGATCTTTTCGCCGCGAGGTCCTTCGGTGAGTGGGTGGTGGGTTTTCGGGCGCGATATGCTTAATAAAAATTATTATTAATCTCAGAATTGATTATTTGATTACTTCGGGCTCAGTGGACCTCAAGATCAAATAGATCTTTTCGCCGCGAGGTCCTTCGGTGAGTGGGTGGTGGGTTTTCGGGCGCGATATGCTTAATAAAAATTATTATTAATCTCAGAATTGATTATTTGATTACTTCTGGCTCAGTGGACCTCAAGATCAAATAGATCTTTTCGCTGCGAGGTCCTTCGGTGGGTGGGTGGTGGGTTTTCGGGCGCGATACGCTTAATAAAAATTATTATTAATCTCAGAATTGATTATTTGATTACTTCTGGCTCAGTGGACCTCAAGATCAAATAGATCTTTTCGCTGCGAGGTCCTTCGGTGGGTGGGTGGTGGGTTATCGGGCGCGATACGCTTAATAAATATTATTATTAATCTCAGAATTGATTATTTGATTACTTCTGGCTCAGTGGACCTCAAGATCAAATAGATCTTTTCGCTGCGAGGTCCTTCGGTGGGTGGGTGGTGGGTTTTCGGGCGCGATACGCTTAATAAAAATTATTATTAATCTCAGAATTGATTATTTGATTACTTCTGGCTCAGTGGACCTCAAGATCAAATAGATCTTTTCGCTGTGAGGTCCTTCGGTGGGTGGGTGGTGGGTTATCGGGCGCGATACGCTTAATAAAAATTATTATTAATCTCAGAATTGATTATTTGATTACTTCTGGCTCAGTGGACCTCAAGATCAAATAGATCTTTTCGCTGCGAGGTCCTTCGGTGGGTGGGTGGTGGGTTTTCGGGCGCGATACGCTTAATAAAAATTATTATTAATCTCAGAATTGATTATTTGATTACTTCTGGCTCAGTGGACCTCAAGATCAAATAGATCTTTTCGCTGCGAGGTCCTTCGGTGGGTGGGTGGTGGGTTTTCGGGCGCGATAAGCTTAATCAAAATTATTATTAATCTCATAATTGATTACTTCGTGCGCAGTGGACCTCAAGATCAAATAGATCTTTTCGCCGCGAGGTCCTTCGGTGAGTGGGTGGTGGGTTTTCGGGCGCGATATGCTTAATAAAAATTATTATTAATCTCAGAATTGATTATTTGATTACTTCGGGCTCAGTGGACTTCAAGATCAAATAGATCTTTTCGCCGCGAGGTCCTTCGGTGAGTGGGTGGTGGGTTTTCGGGCGTGATATGCTTAATAAAAATTATTATTAATCTCAGAATTGATTATTTGATTACTTCTGGCTCAGTGGACCTCAAGATCAAATAGATCTTTTCGCTGCGAGGTCCTTCGGTGGGTGGGTGGTGGGTTATCGGGCGCGATACGCTTAATAAAAATTATTATTAATCTCAGAATTGATTATTTGATTACTTCGGGCTCAGTGGACCTCAAGATCAAATAGATCTTTTCGCTGCGAGGTCATTTGGTGGGTGGGTGGTGGGTTTTCGGGCGCGATAAGCTTAATCAAAATTATTATTAATCTGATAATTGATTATTTGATAGCTTCGGGCTCAGCGGGCCTCAAGATCAAATAGATCTTTTCGCTGCGAGGTCCTTCGGTGGGTGGGTGGGTGGTGGGTTTTCGGGCGCGATAAGCTTAATCAAAATTATTATTAATCTCAGAATTAATTATTTGCTTACTTCGGGCTCAGTGGACCTCAAGATCAAATAGATCTTTTCGCTGCGAGGTCCTTTGGTGGGTGGGTGGTGGGTTTTCGGGCGCGATAAGCTTAATCAAAATTATTATTAATCTCATAATTGATTATTTGATTACTTCGGGCTCAGTGGACCTCAAGATCAAATAGATCTTTACGCTGCGAGGTCCTTCGGTGGGTGGGTGGTGGGTTTTCGGGCGCGATAAGCTTAATCAAAATTATTATTAATCTGATAATTGATTATTTGATAGCTTCGGGCTCAGTGGACCTCAAGATCAAATAGATCTTTTCGCTGCGAGGTCCTTCGGTGGGTGGGTGGTGGGTTTTCGGGCGCGATAAGGTTAATCAAAATTATTATTAATCTCATAATTGACTTTTTGATTGCTTCGTGCTCAGTGGACCTCAAGATCAAACTGATCTTCTCGCCGCGAGGTCCTTTTGGAGGGTGGGTGGTGGATTTTCGCGCGCGATAAGCTTAATCATCCGCTTTCCTTTAAGTAATTGTATGGGATCTGCCAGGTTATAGGGTGTGGCGGGACGGTAGGATTCTGTCTTTTGCTAAAGGAAGCGGATGAGACATCCGGGCGCGATAAGCTTAATCAAAATTATTATTAACCTCATAATTGATTACTTCGTGCTCAGTGGACCTCAAGATCAAATAGATCTTTTCGCCGCGAGGTCCTTTTTGTGGGTGAGCAGAATTCGTCGGTTCTGTGGCATTTTTATCTAATGCGGTTCGACGTGAGTGATTGATTTGTGACATACATGCTGACAGAGGACTTCAAGAAGGAGCTGAGATTGGAGACTGAGCACTGTTCCTGTGCATAGGTAAGCTAACTTTTTTATTAGTAGTTTCTTTAAAAATGTGCACTCCTTGTGGCAATGAGAATTTGTTTTTTAAATTTACTTTTCATTTATGTACTTATCTTCTGTTTTTCTTCAATTACAGGAACCAAACAGTAACATTAACCCGAATTGGGTGAGTTGCTGACCTGTGAGTACACTTTAAATGTATTTATTTACTAATTATTTATTATAATACAAATTTTCCATAATAAAATTTCTTCTTAATAAAATTGTTAATTGGTTTCGGGGGACCCCTACTAAGCGATTGGGTCTCCTGTCCTCTTAAAATTTATTGAATCCAGGAGACTCCTACCAAGCGATTGGGTCTTCCTGATGGAATCTTCGTTGGGTTCGGAAGACCTCTACCTAGCGATTGGGTCTTCCGTCCTTTATTTTTTTTTCAGACGCGATTTTTAAAATTATTAAAACCCGCTTTAGATGAACGTTTTTATCGGCAAATAAATTAATTTTAGCTTGAAGTCTATCGGGCGCGATAAGCTTAATCAAAATTATTATTAATCTGATAATTGATTATTTGATATCTTCGGGCTCAGTGGACCTCAAGATCAAATAGATCTTTTCGCTGCGAGGTCCTTCGGTGGGTGGGTGGTGGGTTTTCGGGCGCAATAAGCTTAATCAAAATTATTATTAATCTGATAATTGATTATTTGATAGCTTCGGGCACAGTGGACCTCAAGATCAAATAGATCTTTTCGCTGCGAGGTCCTTCGGTGGGTGGGTGGTGGGTTTTCGGGCGCGATAAGCTTAATCAAAATTATTATTAATCTCAGAATTGATTATTTGCTTACTTCGGGCTCAGTGGACCTCAAGATCAAATAGATCTTTTCGCTGCGAGGTCCTTCGGTGGGTGGGTGGTGGGTTTTCGGGCGCAATAAGCTTAATCAAAATTATTATTAATCTGATAATTGATTATTTGATAGCATCGGGCTCAGTGGACCTCAAGATCAAATAGATCTTTTCGCTGCGAGGTCCTTCGGTGGGTGGGTGGTGGGTTTTCGGGCGCAATAAGCTTAATCAAAATTATTATTAATCTGATAATTGATTATTTGATAGCTTCGGGCTCAGTGGACCTCAAGATCAAATAGATCTTTTCGCTGCGAGGTCCTTCGGTGGGTGGGTGGTGGGTTTTCGGGCGCAATAAGCTTAATCAAAATTATTATTAATCTGATAATTGATTATTTGATAGCTTCGGGCTCAGTGGACCTCAAGATCAAATAGATCTTTTCGCTGCGAGGTCCTTCGGTGGGTGGGTGGTGGGTTTTCGGGCGCGATAAGCTTAATCAAAATTATTATTAATCTCAGAATTGATTATTTGCTTACTTCGGGCTCAGTGGACCTCAAGATCAAATAGATCTTTTCGCTGCGAGGTCCTTCGGTGGGTGGGTGGTGGGTTTTCGGGCGCGATAAGCTTAATCAAAACTATTATTAATCTCAGAATTGATTATTTGATTACTTCGGGCTCAGTGGACCTCAAGATCAAATAGATCTTTTCGCTTCGAGGTCCTTCGGTGGGTGGGTGGTGGGTTATCGGGCGCGATAAGCTTAATAAAAATTATTATTAATCTCAGAATTGATTATTTGCTTACTTCGGGCTCAGTGGACCTCAAGATCAAATAGATCTTTTCGCTGCGAGGTCCTTCGGTGGGTGGGTGGTGGGTTTTCGGGCGCGATAAGCTTAATCAAAACTATTATTAATCTCAGAATTGATTATTTGATTACTTCGGGCTCAGTGGACCTCAAGATCAAATAGATCTTTTCTTTCCGAGGTCCTTCGGTGGGAGGATGGTGGGTTTTCGGGCGCTATAAGCTTAATCAAAATTATTATTAATGTCATAATTGATTATTTGATAGCTTCGGGCTCAGTGGACCTCAAGATCAGATAGATCTTTTCGTTCCGAGGTCCTTTGGTGGGTGGGTGGTGCGTTTTCGGGCGCGATAAGCTTAGTCAAAATTGTTATTAATCTCATAATTGATTATTTGATTACTTCGGGCTCAGTGGACCTCAAGATCAAATAAATCTTTTCGCTGCGAGGTCCTTTGGTGGGTGGGTGGTGGGTTTTTGGGCGCGATAAGCTTAATCAAAATTATTATTAATCTCATAATGGATTATTTGATTACTTCGGGCTCAGTGGACCTCAAGATCAAATAGATCTTTTCGCCACGAGGTCCTTTTGGTGGGTGGATGGTGGATTTTCGGCCGCGATAAGCTTAATCAAAATTATTATTAATCTCATAATTGATTATTTGATTACTTCGGGCTCAGTGGACCTCAAGATCAAATAGATCTTTTCCCTGCGAGGTCTTTTTGGTGGGTGGGTGGTGGGTTTTCGGGCGCTATAAGCTTAATCATAATTATTATTATCCTGATAATTGACTATTTGATTGCTTCGTGCTCAGTGGACCTCAAGATCAAACTGATCTTCTCGCCGCGAGATCCTTTTAGAGGGTGGGTGGTGGATTTTCGGGCCCGATAAGCTTAATCATCCGCTTTCCTTTAAGTAATTGTGTTGAATCTGCCAGGTTATAGGGCGTGGCGGGAAGGTAGGATTCTGTCTTTTGCTAAAGGGACCGGATGAGACATCCGGGCGCGATAAGCTTAATCAAAATCATTATTAATCTTATAATTGATTACTTCGGACCTCAAGATCAAATAGATCTTTTCGCTGCGAGGTCCTTCGGTGGATGAGTGGTGGGTTTTCGGGCGCGATAATCTTAATCAAAATTATTATTAATCTCATAATTGATTATTTGATTACTTCGTGCTCAGTGGACCTCAAGATCAAATAGATCTTTTCGCTTCCAGGTCCTTCGGTGGGTGGGTGGTGGGTTTTCGGGCGCGATAAGCTGAATCAAAATTATTATTAATCTCATAATTGATTATTTGATTACTTCGGGCTCAGTGGACCTCCAGATCAAATAGATCTTTTCTTTCCGAGGTCCTTCGGTGGGAGGATGGTGGGTTTTCGGGCGCTATAAGCTTAATCAAAATTATTATTAATGTCATAATTGACTATTTGATAGCTTCGGGCTCAGTGGACCTCAAGATCAAATAGATCTTTTCGCTGCGAGGTCCTTTTGGTGGGTGGATGGTGGGTTTACGGGCGTTGTAAGCTTAGTCAAAATTATTATTAATCTCATAATTGATTATTTGATTACTTCGGGCTTAGTGGACTTCAAGATCAAATAGATCTTTTCGCTGCGAGGTCCTCTTGGTGGGTGGGTGGTGGGTTTTCGGGCGCGATAAGCTTAATCAAAATTATTATTAGTCTCATAATTGATTATTTGATTACTTCGGGCTTAGTGGACCTCAAGATCAAATAGATCTTTTCACTCCGAGGTCCTCTTGGTGGGTGGGTGGTGGGTTTTCGGGCGCGATAAGCTTAATTAAAATTATTATTATTTTGATAATCTATTATTTGATTGCTTCGGGTTCTGTATACCTCAAGATCAAATAGATCTTTTCGCCGCGAGGTCCTTGTGGACCTTTAGTTAGAAACTACTAAACGGAATAATCAAGAACAAACTGACAATTATTAGTACTTAGTTCAGCAATCACAATTTAACTATTGAGTTTTCTTAAAGAAACAAAAACTTGAGAACTATTACTTTTGGGCAGAAAAATGCATATTCTGTTCTACTATGTACATTGATACGATTCCGCTGTTCAACCACGAATGCGACTTGACGCCTCGAAAGTACAGACCACGATAAATGTTCGTTTTTACTTTCATGACGCGTTTTGTCCCCGGCTTCTTCTAAGATATAAAAACAATCAAGATAATGTGATTAATTGTTTTGTAACTGGGCGCTTGATGAAAATACTTTTCACTAATCATTCTGAAATTGTTAAAACAACTCGATTTCTTTCCACGTATCTAATAATTTAATTTGTGAGTTGAAGCGTTTTGTTTTACAGACACATTTAAAGTTTTCACGTGGTTGACTTAATTATTTTTGCTTTTAATTTTTACATAACAAGATTGCCGGTAAGTATGACAAGAGAAGTCTATTTAAAGATCATAAAACTATGTTGTTATTTAAACTACATATCTGGTTGAAATAATATGACGGAATTAGTTCAGATAACAAGGCGCTTTGTTAAAATAACTTACGACCAGGCCTCTTTACGATTTTGGAATTTCCGAGTTAAAACTGCAATTTTTGACCAAACTGGAACTGTAACAATATGTATGTGACCATTATAATACGACTACACTCTTTAATTAAACTAGTCCTCAAAGTTATATACTATATGTATTACATCTTTTGAAAAAAGGTTAGTCATAAAAAAAGCTACTGGGAAACGAAACTTTAATTGCAATTTTCTTGAAACAACATCTCGTTCAGTTAGAATTCGGGAATCCAAAAGTCGCCTAGTGACACGATTTATATTTAAGAATACAGAAATGTATTTCTATTTCAACTATCATCTAGGAAAATTGCCATTAAAATAGTTAGATGATTTAACTATATTTAGATTTTTACAATTTTATTAGATTAAGAAAAATTATTGAAATATAAGAAAACTTCACTGGGGGCCGATTTGAGGACTTTTTGCCAACATATTACTTTCGGTCGATAAATAAATGACACAAGAAAACTTCTTTAAGTCTATTATTCTGGATATTGCCTTATAAATATCTAAATTAATTGTTCTTCTCAAGCTAATAAGACCAGGAAGAGCACTTCAATTTGATAGATTTACGCGAAAGGGATCATGCCTAGTTATAATTTTCATAAAATTAATTCAAAGCCCAATATCTCCAAAGCCCAATATCTCAAGAAATTTATCTTCAAGAATTTTAGCTATTTGGTGTTCAAGAACTTTTTGGAGGAAATTGAATTTCCTATAAGTTTGTCATATTCACTTTTTCTGTACCTCTTGTTGTTTACGAGATAGGGGCAAAAAGCGAGAATTTCGTGGAAAAATTGGGGTCAATGACCCATACTACCTCGCTGGTGGGAGTTAGGGTTACACCGCAATGGACACTTTTGTAGAGCATTCAATTCTGAAGAAATCCTCCCATTGACCAAGATTGTACCATAACATGCCTCTGAGCTGTAGAGTTTTGAAGAAAAATAATCAAAGTTTACGTGTATTTTATATGGGAAATCTTATACGCCTTGGTCTAGTACTTAATATTAATATTAAGGGCTCCAATTTTCAGGGAATTTTTGTTTAGGTATTTGCCACAAAATTTCGAGGTGGGACTGAAAAAAAAAAAATAGTGACAAAAAAAAACACCCTATTATATATATGCGGTTTCTATATCAGTTTGCGAAAAGAAGAAGAAATTCCGAAGTTTAGCTTAATTAAGAACAAATATTTTGAAAAAATAATTATTATTTTTTTGTGAAGTTTTATAAAACATAATTATTAAATGAGAATTTGAATTGCTTTGAAATTACCCCTAAAAATAAAATTGATACCTTAATAATTTACAGTATAAACAACCTTATGAAATTTGTTACATTGTATTTTTTATTTATAGAAGAAGACCCAGTAATACAAAATTAAAAGGGATTCATTTGTTATTTTTAAACTACATCATAACATTAAAAAAAGTATTGCTAAATTACTTTAATCAGCTGGATTTAACTTTTCATCCTAAGAAATTAGGACTCTAAACTTTCTGCGATTTAATCACAACCGTATAATAAAAATATGACTTTAAAAGAAAAAATACTTGCAATTATAATTTTTTAACAATTTATTAACTAAATTTTAAAAGGACAAAATACTATACTAAAAAATTGAAAAAATTCAGGAATAAAGCCATTATTAAGTACTTTTAATAAAAGTAATATATAATAAACTCTGAAGCAAAGATACTTTCTAAAAAATATTGGACTCCCCTTTTTCAAGGGAAGAACACATTTTTGTGAAGTTCACTCCTTCGTACACTGGGAGAAGAGATTAGATAGAGTTAATAAATAAAAAAATAGGCAACTCATCTATTTTCTGTAGGTGGTTTTTAGTCAGTTCTAAACCGAAGTTTAGTCAGTTCTAAAGCTTATTTGTCTATTTTGAATTAGGTGATTTTAACTTAGAGCTTTCCATGGTTTTGTAGGCAAGCTTTCTAGATTTTAGGCAAATTTCCCACAACTTGCAGGACATTCTTTTTTCCATTTTGTAGGTAAATATTGTACAGAATGTAGACAAATTTTCTGTAGAATGTAGACACATTTTCTGTAAAATGTAGAAATTTTTTTTATGAAATGTAGGTATTTTATCTACGCCTATATGAAAAAAAAGTATTTTTAACTCACCTAAATAGGATTATGTGGTCTACCTAAAGGTAGTTGTGACTTTGCCAAATCATGTTTGTTTTTATGGATTTTTCACCTAAAAACAAATCACCTAAACCGAATTTGGTGATGTTTTCTAAATCTGTTTTCTTAGTATAGTAACTTTACGGAATTCTATTTATTTGACACGCACTTGACCGACTTTTTAAAGTTGCAACTAGGCGCCATCCATTAAGGGGGTATTCTAGTCTAGAGGCATGAATTTTAGGTAATTTTTGAAGTGTCGTAAAAAAAAGGCAATTAATATTTTTAGTATCCATTTTTTTTTTTTATGTTATTTATTAACATTATAAGAATAGAGAAAAAAAAAAAAAAAAAATAAAAAAAAAAAAAATTCCACAAATTAGCAGCTGATGAATTGGGGGTCTCAAAAAATTGGTACGTGACCATACCCACGATTTTAACCCTCCTAGCAATCTGAAACCAAGCAAAAAAAAAAAATTATTAATCTAGAATAATGTCGCAATGGCTGGAAATACTGAAAAGTTGGAAAAAAATTTTTTCACGAAATGGCGACTGCCTGAAAAAAAAACACTTTTTGGACCACTTTTTCGGATTGTTTCGAATTTTTTAAAAATAGTAAAAATTGAATTGGGGATGGGGGTAGTTCCAGCCATAAACAAGTCTATAAGGAAGGCTCTCTAAAAATTTCAAGTAAATCGGTCCAGTAGAACCTGAGAAATAGTGGATATCGTTTTGAAAAAGACAGTTTCGAGAAAAACGCGTTTAAAGTTTCGCGTAAAGTTTTTTGCAGTCTA
This sequence comes from Dysmachus trigonus, assembly GCA_949715965.1. NCBI lineage: Eukaryota > Metazoa > Arthropoda > Insecta > Diptera > Asilidae > Dysmachus > Dysmachus trigonus. The sequence goes on from OX454320.1 coordinate 90,861,161, forward strand.
AGTCATGAAATGCCGGGTCAGCAAAATACCTATAACTCCGAAAATAATTTGAATTTTGAAAAATCCTCTTTTAGACATATTCTTGAATAGTTAAACTTTGAAAATAGCAAAAAAAAATCGATTTTTTTTAATTTCTATACTAGAATACCCCCTTAAGTCCTCTTTTAATTCTCGAAATGTTAAACTTATTTAAACATCGCTTTCATTTATTTTAAAATGTTCAGAAAGCTTTTTTCGTATATAACACCTTCAAAGCCATGAAATATGATATTATAATTAGTACCGCTCTGAATATCCACAGAATTTCAGAATATGAAACAATTACATAATAAAAATTGCTGATAACAGTCAATTATACAATTACAATTATTGTATTTATTAAATTTTATCGGAAGTTCAAAGACGGTTACGTAGTGAAGCTTTTATACAAAGTGAAGCTTTTATCGAAAATAAGCCTAAAATATAAATAAAAATATTTTATGAATGAATTATACTCAATCATTCGCCGTTTCAACCAAATTGCATTCAGATCGCGCTTAATGATCGTGTCGTCGGCCTTTAAAATAATTAAAAAACCCTACAAATATTTCCATCAAATTACTCTTGCATAAAAAAAAATGATAATGATATAAAACATAAAGCCGATGAAAGACGAAGATATTTGGAAAGATATGAAGCACTTAAGGTGCCACTTATTGTATCATAAACTTTGATAAGGGATGGCCGAGAACTTTTGGGTAATATAAACGATGCCTCTTTCGAAATTTAATTAGTCATTAAGCGAATTTTGCTCCTTTGATTTCGCACAATATCGCGGACTGCATCAGAAAAATCAAAGATGTTGCAACGTTTATTTGTCGTCTGCCTTCTCATTTTCGGGTGTGCGGCTGTGCAAGAGGATGAAAATGAATTTAGAGACAATTTTACACGTTCAACAAGTAAGTACTCTTCAATATAATTATTTTGGTTTAGGGTTGAACATTTTATTTATGTATATATAATATATTTTTAAACTACCTTTAGTTGAAGTAGCACAACTCCTTGCAAAGGAAATGATTGCCTATGGAAAGACGCGAAATGAAACAACAGCATTGAAAACTTTGACTGAATCTCTCACTCATTCAGGGACGATTCCAAGGACTGAAGTCGAGCATATGGATTTTGAGGATCAGGTATTTTGTAAATCAATGGTTAATTCAAGATCAGTATATCTAATTGTTTCTCATTCAGTCTTTCATGTGTACAATTTGCCGGTCTGCAGTTAATGCTACCCTTGAATTGGTTAGAAAAAAAGATAGCAATGGACTTCTTCTTAAGATGATTTTGGTGGAATTGTGTGACAAACTCAAACTTTTGGAAAAGGACGTTTGTTCACAGCTTTTCGATTATAATTGGGTAAGTGCATCGATGAAATATGTTTTTTAGAATTAAAGATTAACAAATAATATATTTTTTTTTTACAGCCAATTTGGCAGTATATCCTGACTGATAAACAAAGGGAATTGAACGAAGAACATATATGTAGTGTAATTTTACAAGCCAGTAAATGTGTTACTAAAGATCCCCAATATAATTGGAGTATAAATGTGGATTCAAACGGCGGTAAAATTAGTGCATCAAAACCTGCAGCGGAAAATACACCACCACCTAGTGATGATCTTGTAATAGTACAAATCAGTGATATTCACTATGACCCAAATTATATAGTGGGTAGTAATGCGGAGTGTTCTAAGCCTATGTGCTGTTCGAGTGATAGTAAAAATGTTTACAAAAACACTCAACTTGCCGGAAAGTGGAGTGATTATAGAAATTGTGACGTTCCAATGCATTTGCTTCAAGCCACTTTGGAGCATATTAAAAATAAGCATACACATATAGATTATATTTATTACACTGGTGATATAGTCGATCATTCGGTGTGGAGGACATCTAGAAAAGGAAACGAGGAATCGATTAAAGAAGTTTATGGAGAAATAAAGAAAACATTTGGAGAAGTGCCAGTTTATCCGGTCATTGGAAATCATGAGTCTCAACCTCTAAATCAGTAAGTTTAGCCTTATATCAGACTTCTTCAGACTTCTGAAAAGCAACTTTCATTAAAAATCAATCTTTTCTTGAAAACGAATATTTTGGTAATTGAAACTTTTGAACAATTTTGAAAAGAGAAATTTTTAAGTGGCGAATTTCTACATAATCTCAAAACGTTTTTGCGAAAATTGTGTAAAATCCTTAAATTAAATATATTTCCATTTTTTTTCTATAATATTTTCGCACAAGAGAATTTTTCATTTTTTCAATTGGCCATTTCACAAGACAAATTCAGGAAAATAATTTTCTTTCAATTCGTTAATTTAAAGGCTAGTTGCAGATTTTTGTACAATACAAAAGTGGAAACATTTTTAATTTTAGGTATTTACACAACTTTACAAAATTTTAAAGGGAAAATGAAAAAATTCGTGTTGAAAAAGTGTAATTTTGTGAAATTTTAAAGTTAAATATCTTGAGAAGTACAAGCCACAGAAAACCTTTTTTTAAGTGACACTCATCACTTTTTACAGAGTTTCATCAAAATCCCTGAGTAGAGCTTAAATTCAACCTGTCTCAATAGATTTTTTCTTGAGAAAAGATTACTCAAATATGAATTTTAAATGAAAATAAATTAATTATGTATGATAAACATATAATAAACATTGTAAAAAAATAATATGTATTGTGTTAAACAAACTAGAAAGTTTTTAATGTAAAGAAATTGAAAAGGAACGAATTTCGAGTCTTAATTTCTAGATAGTTTAACTTCAATATCATTACAATTCGCCTTAATATTCCAGTAATTACATTATTAATTTATTATCATTACTATTTCATTAGTAACTAATGAAAAATTAGATTTCAAGGAATAGTATAATCAAGAGATATTTGATTAAATAAAATTAATTATTTCTTTACAACTAGGGTCACAAAAAAATATATATATAATTAATTATTTGAATTTTTTAAAAGGTTCGCTCCAACTACAGTACCCGAAAACCTATCGACCAATTGGCTTTACGAATTGTTAGCAAAAGAATGGGCAAAATGGATTCCTGACGCTTCTGCTCAAGAAACTATTAAAGCAGGTGGCTACTACACAGTTCTAGCTCGAAAAGGGTTTAGAATTATTACGATAAACAATAACGATTGCTACACATTCAATTTCTGGATCCTCCATGACCCCGAATATTTAGCAAAGCAATTGCAGTGGCTGCACGATACACTTTTGGCCGCCGAAAAGGCTGGAGAACACGTCCACATTTTGTCGCACGTACCTTCAGGAGCTGGAAGTTGTCTGAACACTTGGTCTAGGGAATTCAGGAGGATAATTGAACGCTTCCATCGTATTATTGGAGGAATCTTTAACGGCCATACCCATAAGGATGAATTCGCTGTAATCTTTAGCACAGGAAAACCCCAACACGCTGTAAATGTTGCTTGGAATGGGGGATCCATTACACCCTATAGTTACGTAAATTCGAATTATAGGGTTTATAAAGTAGAGCAAAAAAGTTATGTAAGTATGACGTCTTTTTGTTGCCCTTATTGTGCTATTATTAAACATAAAATATGACCTTTGCAGCAAGTTAGAGAACATGAAACGTGGATTTTTAACCTTACTGAAGCGAATTTGAATCCAAACACTGTTCCTAATTGGTATAAGGAGTACTCCTTCCGTGATGCATTCTTTTTAAAAGATTTGAGTCCAGCATCTCTAGATAAACTTCTTTTCCAGTTCTCAACAAACCACAATCTACTCAAAAAGGTAGAGTATTAAAATTTATATATCCAGAAAAAGAATTCTGCTAATTAATGCTAATTTCCAGTACTGGTTATACAAAGTTAAATCTGGAGACCCATCGATTGCAAAGGGCTGTAATCAAGCATGTTTGATCAATCACCTTTGCGAAGCAGCCACATCGCAACATAATGACCAACTACGTTGTGAACAATTAAAAATCGACTACCAAAGAACGGTAATCAATCGAAATTAATAATTTTCACGTTGTGTGTTATTAAACTTGTGTTGTTCTATCATCAAGTACTCATATCACTTAAATCTCAACTGTTCACTTAGTTTTTTTCACGAACGCAAGATTAAGAAAAAAAGATTTAGCACTTTCAAAAACCCCATCAATATCGATAAAAATCATTTCCATTCAATTTCACGTGCTTAAAGCGTATTTTTGAAAGTTTGATAAGATTTTTCATATATTTTTTTTTTTATTGATGAGATATTTCTCTTTGATAATAAATGGACACTATCTAAATCCGGAAGATATTATCTTTACGCATTTAAGAATTCTGCATTGGTTGAGAGGACAGGGGGTAGATAACAGAACATGAAAAATTAATGTCATTACACTTTTTTTATATTAGAAATGGTTCGTATGACGTGATTTTAACTCAAGTATGTACTTAAAACAATTTTCTCGTACTGTAATTAGGGGAAAAGGTTTCTCCAATAAAAACTGTAGAAACAATAAAGAGGTTTGATAAGATGCTCGAGATTATTCGAGTTTATTAATTAAACCTCCTCGGAAATATAATGGAATGTTGTAGTTTATAAGTGTAAATATTGAATGTTGAGTGTTGGAGCATTTATTTGACTACTTTAAAAATTTTCTTTTTTTTTTATTTACATTTCTACTCGTTTGTAAGGTTTATTAGAGATAGATAAAATTTTATTGCGTATTTAAAAATAGAAAGTAATGAAATGTATCGAAATAAGCCTTTAAGTTTATATAAGAAAAATCATAGAAAAGTATCAAATTAATCTACAGAACACGTCATATATCATTTTTATAGGAGTTTTCCGTAGATTATGATTCGTAAGCGAAAATATACCACACTTTAAAAAAAATAGTAAAGTAAAGTAAAGAAAAGTACAAATAACTATATTTTGGTTATTTTTGAAAATTAATGTCACACTAGATAACTAAATTTAAATAAGTGTTACTGTGCAACTAATCATTCGCCTCATAGATTACGAGTTAAAACATGGTATTTTTATATTTCTTTCATGTGTTCTGAACAAATTAGTGTAACTTAAAGGAAGTATAATTATATTTTAATTGAAAAATAGAAATGTGCTAAATGTTAACGTTCATAATCTTGGTAGATGTTAAAAGTATTCTCTCCACAAAAAGCCTTGTTGCAGTAAATTGTCATGTTGGTCGGTAGTGTATTAAGCAAACTTTTAGCTATCTGCAGTTAATATAATAATAACGAACTGCCTCAGAATCTTGTAACGTAGCTCAAATAATATTTTGAACCTTTAGCTATTATACTCGTATATTAAAATATGAGAGGCTTTACTACTTTAAACTGAAATATTCCGCAGGTTTATCTTTTTTCTCATACATCGATTGCTTAATATAATAGAAGACTACAACTGGCGCATACTCATGAAAGTCTTATTTCCCAAGATTCTTAGTAAATGCTATAGAAAAGTGGTACTTCATATAACTAGATAAAGATTCAGGTTGTCTTTTGAGTAATGTTATGATCTTTTTACATGTACCATTATTATTTAATGAATTTTTAAAAATGACCAAAATACGAATTTTTGTTCTTTTCAACCCTATTTTATTTTTAAAAAATGTGACGTATAGAAAATTTATATTTATGAATTCTCAATATACGGACAAAATTCTATAGAAATAATATATGACTGGTTCTGTACCAAATTAAATGTTGTCGACGAGTGTAATTAAATGAAATCATTTTCAGAAAAAATATAACTTTCGAATCCTAAAAATTAAGTTTAAGTTTTAATGTATCCACATAAATGTATATTCAATACTAACTATCAAAAAGAGCTATTTCCAATTTTTATTCTTAAGCAGGCCACATTATTAGAATACAAGAACTCACGTTTAGTGTTCGTATGCAACCGATTTTAAATTCTCATATTGTTGTCTAAGTAATCTTTTCGTTAATCCGCTATCGAATTTTGGAAAATGTGATCAAAACTTACTAGTGTTATAGTTCATTAACAATTCTGAGGTCATTTAAGTGATTTCAATTTGAAGTATAACGTAATTTTGTAAAATTCAAAGTTAATCGTTCGAACAGCTTTTCACAAAAAGTGGTCATCACTTTGAATGAGGTTTTAAACATTACCGCGGATATTTCTGTTAAAAATTGATACTTATAAATGAAATGTGATTCAATTACTCACAGAAACATCGAGCAAAACAACACATATCCTGCATTGTGAATTTACATTTAAGGGGGTAGTCCAGTGAAAACGATTGTTTTTTCAACGATTTTTTTTTCATATTAGAAGTCAATTTTTATTAAAAAACTTTTTGAAATATGATAGTACAACTATTAAAATACACAAAAAAAAATATTTTTTTTTGTTTTAGATGAGTCATCCCGACAAAATGGCCGCTCCAAAAAAAAATTTTTTTTGTTGGCGGACGTCGAATCTCTGCAACGGTTCATTTGAAACAAAAAATTCAAACGAGGTTTTAATCTGTAGAACATTGGCTATCGTCGGAACTAGAATTATTAATTTTCAATAAAAAATAACAAAATGGCGGCATTTCGAATTTTTCGGGTGTTTTTCGGGTGCTTAATTTGTTTATAACTTTGTTAATAAAAAATGGATTTTAATAATTCTAGTTCCGACGATAGATACACAATCAAGAAATATACAGCTAAATTTTTAGATCAATCGGAGCAAAAGATTCTGAGATCTGACGTCCGCCGAGTCAAAACATGCTGTTTTCAGAAAAACGCATTTAAAGTTTTTTATGCGGAAAAAAGCTAAAAAAATTAATTTTACCTTAGTCAGCGATGCCTGCTCCATACATAACGCGATGCCTCCTCCATACATAACTAACCTTAAATACAAAGCAGAAGGACCTAGACCGTTATAAACCGAAAAAAAATGGGCGAAGCAAACAGAAATACAAGAGTCCTCCTTGCTCCGAAACACGCCAGGGGACCTTCGAGCGCTCGGATTACACGTCTCTCGAAAACTCTCTGTATCTTTAAAACTATTCATTATTTTGCTTAGATATTTTAAGGGAGTATTTTCTAGGTGTAGTAGAGTAGATTTAAGCAAAAAAACAAAAAACGAAAAAAATTTTTTTTTTCACTGGACTACCCCCTTAAATAGTCATCTTAAAAAGAGAAATGTTGTTGTACCTTGCACATAGTAAGTTAAATAACAAAAATGTTCATCAAGAAAACAATTTTCATGTTCAAAATCTTATATCAGGGGATTAACTATTTTCCGTTAAAAAAAAAATAATTTTATTGTTCGATCCACTTTTAATATATTAATTATTTTATTTATTATTAATTAATAATACAATATCATTTTGGTTATTTTTACCAATGTTGTTCTTTCGAAACAGGGTACCAATATTAGAATTTTGCAATTGAAGTTTTGTTAACACTATTGGAAAGATCAGAGAAATCAAAGAAAAGTTAAGTGAACGAATGTAATTACCGTAATATTGGGATAATTTAATTTTCTCTTAAAATTATGTATAGTATTTTAGCACTTATGTTGTTTTAATGGATATCACTTATCACACGGTTTTGCAGTACCATCGAAGAATATTCTTATAGAATCTCTGTCAGAAACTTAATAGCAGTATACAATTCATTTTTAACTCTGAATAATGATCGAATTGTTAAAAATTTAAGATAATGATTTGAAATAGGGCATAAACGCATAATTAACCAAATTGCTTGACAACAACAAATTTTCTCATTTATATATTATAATGAAATAATAGATATGATTTTGCAAATGTTCTTGCAAAGTTAGAAGCCATTTTTAAGGTAGATACATATAAACTGTTATTTACCATATTATTTAGGTTAAGAACTTATACAAAAAAAAAAAAAAAAACACTTAAAAATACAATAAATATAACAACGTCTGAGGTTTAATTCTATTTGAAGATTTTTTCTTCTAATTCAAAAGCGTTGTATTCAAATTTAAAATGCTCCCGTTTAATTTTATAGTGCATCGATCGGTTACAATGCGAAAATATTAATTAATTTATTGTGATAGGCTTTTTATGAAACTAGAACGGTTATTAAGAGTCGCATATTCTTTTACATGTTTCTTATTGTAGTTCCAAATGTTTTATTTTGTGGCTAGACGTTAAAAATGTATAAATATTTATAAGAAGAATTTAATCGACAATTATTTAACAAAAGTAATCACATACCCTTTTAGATGCTTTCTGGAACATATATGTAATCATAGTGATATTTTTTATTTGAAGGTCGATTATGATGATTACTATATATCTGTTCTTTATTTTTTTGTCCTTCATTCGCTTTAACTAACTCTATATTATTATGAAATCTATAGCAAATACACGAATATATTTTACTTCCACGAAACTGGATAAATCGGGGTTTCAATATGTATTAGCTGGTGGATTATTTTGCTTTTTATTATTCTCATTACATGAGCTGAAAATCGGTTTTTCGGTGACAAAATTATTTTTTCAAATTCTTTAGAGGGGTGAAAAGATACGAAAAAATAAATCGTTTTAAATAATTCTAGTACCACCGATAGAGGGAGATATATAAGAGAGAATAAGTACTCATGAATTAAAATCGGTTAAATAAATTTCGAGTTATCACGTGGAAAAGTTTGAAAAACGTGATTTTTTTGGAAACGTAGTTAAGTTTAGTTTTAAGTAGGATTTTTACACTAATCACAGTATGTAAATATTTTGAAATTATTGTTAATCAGCAATATAATCGGCCTATAATAAAGCTTCAAACATCTCTTGTTGATCAGCATTATTAATTTTTGAAGATCTTGCTTCTATAGAAGTTTTTTGAAAATGTAAATAAATTATTCAGAAAAGGACACAGAAAAATAAAATTTACAAGAATACTCCCCTTAATGTGTGTTTATTTGAAATATGTGCGGTGTGCACATACTCTTCCATGTTTGAATTGACACATGCGCCGGCGCATACTCATAATATAAAATTCCTTTTATCAACGTTAGTCAAATTTGAAGACTTAATATTTTTCGGGATAATGTAATTATAAATATTTAATAGTAGTAAATGATTGGTTTGTGTCCACAATTGGTTTATACTAGAATTAAAACTAGAAACTTCGCTTTATACCATGTTTTCGTAATTCTAACCCATTTTTAAAAATAAATATAAATAATAATAAACTACATAATTATAAATATAACTAATGATAAATAATTATTATTTTTTGTTATTCCAGCTGGAAGGAAAGCCACCGCTTTACGGAAATGCATCATATTTTAAACATTCTGTTACACTGATTTTGTTCTCTCTTTTATCGATAATACTTACTGTTTATTTAATTTAAAGGCTAGTAATTTCCTTTACTGTTAAAATAATCTATAGAATCGTACAATAACATATAAGAAATAAACAATTTAAAACGAAAACCTCTTCTCTTATTTGCAATTTATCCGCAAGAATGTGAATTTTCAGGCATTTGATTGAAAATTGAGCTTATCATTCGCCGTTTTGCCGTGCGGGCGATATTTGGATAAGGAATTGTAGTGGACCCGAGTGATTTGATAAAATCGCCACACTTCTTGAATATATCTACAGCTTGTATAACCAGCCGGGAACTAGTTGAACAGTAGTCGTCAAGTGAAAAGCACGGCAAAATGAAGCCAATGATCTTGTTTCTACTCATAATATCTGTATCTATTGTGCCCTATAGTGATTGTTTCAACGAAATAGATGCAGGTGAGTAATATAAAGAATCAATAATTGGGAATCTAGTTAAATACTTTCTGTTTTTACTTTATAACAACATTTAAAAGAAATCAATTAAAATTCAAGGCACTTCTATGTGATTTTTAATACAATACTTATTATTCAGAAACTGCTTCTGAAAGATTTCTTTACTGATCCAAGCTTTTTTTGTTTCAGATGAATTTAGTAAAGATTTCATAACCGATTTCAATGCTTACTTTGAGACAAACCTTGAAAATTCCCGTCTTCAAGAAGCAAGAGCGATTTTATTGGGTCAAGAGAAAATTAAACTTAAACGATTTCCAGAGAAAGCAAATGTAAGATTATTTTCTAAAATCGCATACACTTTTATCAATACAATAACCAAACTAACAATAGCTATAACTCTGAGATTGATTTCAGCACTTTATCGGAAGCAGCACTTATTTTATTGTCTAGTTTTGATTAAATTATTGCGGCTACAATCAGTTGTGATGTAGAATTGGTGTGCGATAATTTAATTCAATTTATTAAGTTTGTATGAAAAACCAGGGGACTTCAGTGTGTCATTTTAGTTGAATTACGCTACAATTCCTTGAGACCATGTTTTCTTTTATGATAATAAAATATAGGATTATTTTGTGTACGCAGTGTGGCACAGGTATTCAAATGCACATGTTCCGGAACGAATTTTTTTTAGATTTCTTGATACCAATAATTGAGCTTTAGTGATTAGTAACTTAAAATTTGTTATTTTAAAATTAATTGCAAATATAAGTTAGAGGGAGTATTTATACTTCAATTTCGTATATAAATTTTTGATTTAAGCGATGTTTTTTTATATTATGTATCTATATATATAAAAATGAACCCCTGTTTCCGTTGGTCACGCAATAACTTGAGAACGTCTTTACCGATTTCATTCACTTTTTTTTTTTAAAGTTTTCTAATACTTTGTAGAAGGTGCTTACGGAAAGAAAAGTTAATAAAATGTCGCAGAAAATTGGATAATTTCAGAAAACTTAACGAATATTTTAACTTCGCGAGTTTGACAGTTCGCGCGTTCTCGATTTCAACGGATTTTAATGAAAATTAATACAATGATTGTCCCAAGATGGCGGACTCAATATGGCGACCAAGATTTCTCAATTCCAACGGCTTTTAATGAAAATTAGTACAATGATTGTTTTTGGGTCACTGATTATGAATATTATCAAAATTTCTAAATCCAAGAGTTTAAAATTTCCTATATATAATCTGATCTTGCATTTGGAGAGTTACGATTGATCGAAAATTAAAATCTTTAATAATTAAACCTTACATTTTGAAATAAATGCCGAAAAACAAAATTTCGCGTTTCCAAAATCTCGAAATTTAATTTTTCGTGTTATGAAAATTACGCATGAATAAAATCTTAATTCTAAAAATAAAAATCTCGGAATTAGAGAAAAACGTTTTTTTTTTTTATATACATACATATATAAGTATATACAATACAGGGTATCCAAAACCACCCGTTCACCCCTTCTAAATCGGCCAAGGCGACTGCTATTTTCAGCTTCCGGTCTCGACCGGAAGTGCGTTATTTAGACCGGAAGTATACTTTTTTAAATTGGATGGGTACATTTGGACCTCGAATTCGGATGAAAAATACACAATTTTCATTCGGAACATTTTTCAAAAAAATAACTTTTTCGCCCTCTAAATGACCTTTTAAGTTGTTCAAGCCGGAAGTAGATCTTTAACTCCGGAATTGCAATATTTTACAGCGAATTCACATTCTACGTTATAACTTGCGCATGCTGGGTTTAAATGGGGACTTTATTACCCCCGCCTCCTACCGGAAGTGGAATAATCAGACCGGAAGTAGACCTTTTAACAGCGGAATTGCATTTTTACGGCGAATTCATATTCTACGTCATAAATAATATATGTGCGGTTGAAAGTCTACTTCAGGCGTGGAAACCCATTTCCGGTAGGAGGTGGATACGATAAAATCCCTATTTAAACCCAGCATGCATAAGTTATAACGTACAGTGTGTATTCGCAGTAAAAAACGCGATTTCGTCGTTAGAATGTCTACTTCCGGTCTGAATATTCCACTTCCGGTAGGAGGCGGGGGTAATAAAGTCCCCATTTAAACCCAGCAAGCGCATGCCTTTTGGTCTAAAAGGTTTTTGGCCGATTTAAAAAGGGGTGGACGGGTGGTTTTGGACACCACGTATATATTGGCTTATAGTTTTTCCACAGTTTTTAACGAAACTTTCAGTTTTGGAAGTTAAAAAACAAATATTATCTGGACGTGACCTCAATTCACATTTCTCACTTTCCTACAACATTGTATAAAATTTCGTGAGTAGATCTCAAACTTAATTGGTTCCAATTCTAATAATTGAGAATTCATCAGAATCATTTTAGAATGATAGAGTTTATTTTGAGTTAGTAATATTAACCTTTTATTCCAAATAAGTACGCACACATGATTTAAATAATACTATATTTTATTTCAATGCGATGGTTGACGAGATTTCAATTTAGCCAGATTATAATAAGTTTTCAATATGTTGCATTTTGCGAATGCGAAAATTATATTAGCGAAATTCTAAAATTACCAAATTTTTATGTGGAGGATTTTGAAGACGATATTTTAGTTTTTGGATCAATTGTAAGTTCTCACCTCCCAAAGTGTGATGAAGTGCTTAAAAAATAAATTTGATTTAAAAATAACACAGGTTTACAAAAAAAAAAAAGTTGATGTTCTTTTGACCAGACCATCTCATTTTTATGTAAATCAACGCCCTGAATCCGAATCCGAGGTCCGTTAACCTCCATCACGTCAGGTTCAAGGTCATTTCAAGGTCAAATTGAGAAAAACCCACTAAATAAGTCTGAAAAAGAGGACTTATAGGTTTTTGGGGCCGCTGAATCCGAATTCGTAATTTGTTTAACTCCCAAAGGTCAGCCAGAGGTTATTTCAAGGGCATTTAAAGGTGCAATTGGGAAAAATCCACTAAATAGGTCTGAAAAAGAAGACGTATAGGTGTTTGGAGTCACTGAATCCGAATTCGTGATTTGCCTAACCCCGAAGGTCAGCCAAAGGTCGTTTTAAGGGCATTTCAAGGTGAAATTGGGAAAAATCCACTAAGCGGAAAAAGTTGATGTTCTTTTGACCAGACCATCTCATTTTTATGTAAATCGACGCCCTGAATCCGAATCGGAGGTCCGTTAACCTCCATCACGTCAGGTTCAAGGTCATTTCAAGGTCAAATTGAGAAAAACCCGCTAAATAGGTCTGAAAAAGAGGACATATAGGTTTCTGGGGCCGCTGAATCCGAATTCGTGATTTGTTTAACTCCCAAAGGTCAGCCAGAGGTTATTTCAAGGTGAAATTGGGAAAAATCCACTAAATAGGTCTGAAAAAAAAGATGTATAGGTTTTTGGGGTCACTGAACCCGAATCCGTGATTTGCTTAAGCCCCAAAGGTCAACCAGAGGTCGTTTCAAGGGCATTTCAAGGTGAAACTGGGAAAAAATCAACTAAATAAGTCTGAAAAAGAAGATGTATACGTTTTTGGGGTCGCTGAATCCGAATTCGTGGTTTGCTTAATCCCCCAAGGTCAGTCTGAGGTCGTTTCGAAGTCATTCCAAGTTCAAATATAGAAAAGACGTGATTTTTTCCCAGTTTCACCTTGAAATGCCCTTGAAACGACCTCTGGTTGACCTTGGGGGCTTAAGAAAATCACGGATTCGGGTTCAGTGACCCCAAAAACCTACACAGCTTCTTTTTCAGACCTATTTAGTGGATTTTTCCCAATTTAACCTTGAAATAACCTCTGGCTGACCTTTGGGAGTTAAACAAATCACAAATTCGGATTCAGCGGCCCCAGAAACCTATATGTCCTCTTTTTCAGACCTATTTAGTGGGTTTTTCTCAATTTGACATTGAAATGACCTTGAACCTGACGTGATGGAGGTTAACAGACCTCGGATTCGGATTCAGGGCGTCGATTTACATAAAAGTGAGATGGTCTGGTCAAAAGAACATCAACTTTTTCCGCTTAGTGGATTTTTCCCAATTTCACCTTGAAATGCCCTTAAAACGACCTTTGGCTGACCTTGGGGGTTAAGCAAATCACGAATTCGGATTCAGTGACTCCAAACACCTATACATCTTCTTTTTCAGACCTATTTAGTGGATTTTTTCCCAATTTCACCTTGAAATGCCCTTGAAATAACCTTTGGCTGACCCTTAGGAGTTAAACAAATCACGAATTCGGATTCAGCGGCCCCAGAAACTTATAAGTCCTCTTTTTCAGACTTATTTAGTGGGTTTTTCTCAATTTGACCTTGAAATGACCTTGAACCTGACGTGATGGAGGTTAACGGACCTCGGATTCGGATTCAGGGCGTTGATTTACATAAAAATGAGATGGTCTGGTCAAAAGAACATCAACTTTTTTTTTTTTGTAAACCTGTGTAATATAATTTCAGCCGAAACTGAATTAATAACCTTAATTACATTTTTTTAGGGAAGGTTTTGCTTAAAATGTTACACTACCACAGAAGCAATTTTATGGTATTTTAAAAACGTGGGATTCGAAAACACGTCAATTTCAAAAAAGTTTCTAAAACAGCTCTGTAATTATATTGAATTAGAAAAAGGTCGCGTATGTGATGGAAACGTTGAAATGTATTTCGTAAGTAAAAATCATAGTTTTTCTTGAGTTTGTGAAAATATTAATCATATGCATATTGTTTTAGGATACCGTTAAGTATATTTTACAAAACCGACAAAATTTAACTGCTGATGAAACGTGTGGTATTGTGTTGCAAGGATTTTATTGTTCAGTAAACGATATTCCATACGAAGGTATCTCGATGGAGACACCAACATTGACAGTAAGTTTCTTTTTTAATATTACATACGTGATTTTGTATTTATTACAGATTTTATATAGGAATCAAAGAAAAGCGTATCAATGTCACAGGGTACCTTAAAAATTTTACACTTTTCTGATTTCCATTTCGACCCTTTTTACAATGAAGGAAGTAACGCTGAGTGCGAAGAATGGATTTGCTGTAGAGGAAATAAGGTATATTTTATAAAAATACTTGAGTTAAATTGATAATATAAGTGTTGAATTAATTTTCTAGTTACTATCAAATTATACATCCAGAGCAGGAAAATGGGGCGATTATAGATCTTGTGATAACCCTTCAAATCAGGTAGAGAATCTGATTAAAGAAGCATCTAAAATTCATAGTAACGTAGATGCTATTTATATGACGGGAGATTATTCAAGTCACTTTGCCTGGGATAAAACACCTGAAGAACTTCAAAATTCTATAGAATTTGTATCAGATCGTATAAAAGAATATTTTCCAAATGTACCAGTTTTTCCAGTTTTGGGTAATCATGATTCCTACCCAGACAACTTGTAAATACTGTTTGCATGATAATATCTTAAAATATTCGATTTAATGGTGGTATATTTTAGGTACTCACCTAGTTATATATCTGATAAAAAATTATCTACTAAATCAGTATATGATTTGGTAGGAAAATATTGGAACGATTGGTTAACAGAAGATGCCCGAAAAACATTTAAAACTGGTGGATATTATACGGCTTTATTAAAACCTAACTTGAGAATAATTGCCCTTAATAGCAACGTGTGCTTCTCAACTAATCTGTAAGTACCATATAAATATTTTAAATTCTTTATAATCAGAGCTTTAAAATATTGCATTACTTTGGAATGCGTTAACGTAGGCACTACCATTACAAGTAATGCAGTTTAAGGACGATTACCAGTACCATTACTAGTAATGGTAATGCAAGAAAATCGAATTACCATTACAGTTACTGGTACTGGTACTTCACCATTACTGTAATCACATGAGCATTACTTAGCATTACTTGGCATTACAAACATTAGTCGGAATTACATTGCATTACTCAAACTTATACAGCAGTACTCAGCATTACTCATAATAAGAAATGCGAGTTTGAAAGTTTTTTTATATTTTGGCAATAAAATCTTCGATTTTATATGAATAAATATATATTTTAATATTTATTAAACATGTTTATTGTAATAATTTTGAGTAAGGCTGAGTACTACTACTATACTAAGTAGTAAGTAATGCTGTTAATGGTAAGTAATGCTAACTAATGCTCGTGTGAGTAAGTAATGCTAGTAATGACGAGTAATGCTAAGTAATGCTCATGTGATTACAGTAATGGTGAAGTACCAGTACCAGTAACTGTAATGGTAATTCGATTTGTTGCATTACCATTACTAGTAATGCATTACCTGTATTGGTAATGCATGTTACTGGTAATGCCATTTTTTACAGCTATGTTCATAATTAATCTATATTTCTTTCGAAGGTGGCTACTGTTGGATAACTTTTATTTCAAAGATCAACTAGAATGGTTAGAGGAAACATTGAAACGATCTTCGAAATCAAATGAACAGGTGCACATTTTGAGTCATGTTCCATCGAACGATAATCACTGCTACAAAGCTTGGACCATTGAGTTTCACAAAATAATTGAAAGGTGAAATCATTAGCATTATTAAAGTAAACCTAAAAACTAAGTTTCTTTAAAGATACTCCGATGTAATTAGCGCTCAATTTAATGGCCACAGCCATTTCGATGAGTTTATAGTATTTTATGCAAACGAAGATCCCTCAATTGCCCTCAGCGTAGCTTGGAATGGAGGAAGTGGAACTAATTTCCCTAATGTGAACTCAAATTACAAAGTTTTTTACATAAATGACGAATCTTATGTAAAGTTAATTTATTTTTATATACACACCTAAATTCAAATTATTTATTATGCAGGAAGTTGTCGACTTTGATACGTGGATTTTCAATTTAACGCAAGCTAATTCAAATAAGAACCAAACTCCAGTGTGGTTTAAGGAATATAGCTTTAAATCATTTTACAATCATACAGATTTAAGCCCTTATCAGATGGATTCACTCGTTAAAAAATTGCAAAATGATAACATGTTACTAGAACAGGTAAATAATTATTTTAGTTAAATTATTCTCCATAATTATATTAAATTTTTTTAGTATTGGCGCTTTAAAGTAAAACTATCTGATGCAGCAATTGCAGCTGGTTGTGACGAAAGCTGTTTAGTAGATACTTGGAAATCAATTACAAGAACTTACTTTGATAATCCTAAATAATTAGAAGCAAACGTCTATTAACACTAAAACTAACACAATTTTAGATATACCTATTCCTACCATAACCGGGGTCTAAAAGGAAATTTTCAAATTAAACCATTTATGCGCAAAACGAAGATATTGTACACGCAAGTTCAATTGTACGATTCGAATAGCAAATTGGGGCGGTTTTCTTCCAAATTCGTACATAAGGGGTTTTTGGGGATGCTCTTTCAGAATCTGGAATTTGTTTTGCATAAAAGCTTCAAAAACCCTATTATTTTTTGGTTTTTTTAAAAAAAAAGTGCTGATTTTTTTTGTCACTTTTCTTCTCAAAGTCGATTATCTTGTCGTTGCTGCTATTGAATGATTATATAACCACCAGAAATCGCGGTCCGAATGTCTAAACTTTCTCAAATCATGGTTTTAAAAGTTTTTTTTTTGCTTTGGTTTTAGCAAAATGCATATTTTGTACAGCAATGTAATAAAAAACTTTTGATTTTTTTACACGAAAATGATAAACTTTACAAAAAAAAAAGTGTAGAACAAAAAATGCTTAAAATTAGCAAAAAAAAACGTGTGAATTTTTTTTGACTATTTTTGGTTTTTTGGATTTGGCTAATTTTTGAAAAATCCAAAAATGTTCCGAAAAATTTCATCATAAAAAAAACTTGGTGATATTTTTACTAAAAGAGGATTAATAAATTAATTGGAAAAAATTTTATATGATAAAAAGTACTTATAATTAGCCAAAGAGCACGTGTGAATTTTTTCAGAATTTTTCGGGAGATTTTTGGTTTTTTAAAAAATTTGCCAAATCTAAAAAAAACCGAAAATAGTCCAAAAAAATCTGAAAAAATGTACATGTATTCCTTGGCTAATTTGAAGCATTTTCTGTTTTATTATTTTTTTTGAAAAGTTGATCCTTTACGTGTAAAAAAATCGCAAAAGTTTTTATTACATTGCTGTACAAAATGCCCATTTTCCAAAAATCAAAGCAAAAACAAACTTTCAAAATCATGGTATGAGAAAGTTGAGACAATCGGGCTGCGATTTCTGGTGGTTATATGATCATTCAATAGCAGCAAAGACAAGATAATCGACTTTGAGAAGAAAATTGACTAAAAAAAATTAGCACTTGTTTGAAAAAACTCAAAAAATAATAGGATTTTTAAGCTTTTATACAAAATAAATGCCAGATTCTGAAAGACCATCCCCAAAAACCCCTTATACACGAATTTGGAAGAAAATCGCTCCAATTTGCTATTCGAATCGTACAATTGAACTTGCGTGCACAAAATCCTCGTTTTGCGCATTAATGGGTTAATGTTTAAAGGAATACGCCAAATAACACTTGGATACTAACAAAATAAAATTATTTATGTTCAATTCCACTTTTAATAATAATAGGAAATAATTGACACTTAACTTAAATAATAAGGCCAGTTTTTGACCGAGTGTTGATAGGTTTAATAAATGTTTGGTTTGTTACTTCAGAACTTTGCTGTTAGTGTATTTTTTGTTTGTTTCTGACTGTAGCTCAATGCAATTGAATTATAATTACTATTAAATGACAATATATTATACAGTAAGTTCAAGACCTAATAAGACTCTAAAGTAGTAGTAGAAATATGTAAGGAATTTTGATGTTTTGTAATAAATAATGTTGCATTTATGTAATGAAAAAAAATGTCTTTGTAATGTAGAAAAAGAACCAAGACCGTTGCGTTCCAGATTATTCTATGTTTGGATTCCCTTTTATTCATGAAGTATAATTATGCTAATTATCAAATTACGTGAAAAAATGTATTATAAAGAACGTGCCAAATTAAATAGAGTGACATATTTATTTTTACCATAATGTCCCTTATTAAAGGTACAAAGTAAAAGAGACAGACATGGAACACTTTAAAAAAATGTTAAATATCCTGTCACTTTGTGTTATTATTCAAATCTCTATTCTACTGAATATATAACCGCTCATTTTTCCAAATTAATTTATGAGGTATTATGGTATAACTTAATTTTATGCAAGCAGTTAAAGAACGTTTTCTACAGCTAATGTTGTACTATAAATATTTACATACGGGACGGGGTATATTGTATGTTCATGATATTTACTTTATTCATGTTACACATGACAAAGGTACTTAATTAATCCCTAGAAATGTAAAATTTCGGGTACTATCCTCATAAACATGAAAGTTACAAATTCGCAAAAACAAGGAGAAGGTCATTAATAAACATTGCGCCAAAGTAAAGGCTCACGAAACCCCCGGAAAAGAGTTTGAGAAAACTAAATGATTTCTTGCCGCAGAAAACTTTTCCTCCCTTACTCTGGGAGGGGATGGGACCAGATTAATTTGCATGAGGCATAGGGACGGAAGAAAAAAAATCAAAGTGTTGATGTTCGGGATTAAAAAGTTTGTGATCAATTTTATTTAAGGTTTTCAACAAGTCCTGGAGAATAGTTGTTTTTTGATCAATGTTGACTTTAAGAAGTCTTATGAAAATCAGGAATTTTTGTAAACAAGCTTTACTTTAATTTTAAATCATCTTATCATATTGGAAGCAACAGCGGTTGAATAATAAATTTATTGATGAAACTTTGTCACGTTTTGACTATTAAAAAGGGTCAAAATGGATAACGGCATGATTTTTACTTAATCGAAAAGTTCTTTGCTTAAATTTTCTATAAATAGATCGATGGAATTTTATGTACGAACTGAAAAAATCAAGTTGGAAATTAAACGCACAATTTTTAAAGTAATGCATTTTTTAATATACATAAGCAATGTTTATAATTTGTAGTATATTTGATTGCAGTGGAACATGAAAGTTCCTGACTAAAAGTAGACGAAATGTACATGCTTTAAAAATAGTGACAAATTACATTCAATTACATTGACTTAATTACGAGGAACATATTACATTCGGTAAGTCTAGATCGTTCTCGTCAGCTTGTCGGATAAAAATCTCAGCTTCATTATAATAATTCCCAGATGATATCAAGTGTACTGATGAAACGCCACAGAAAACTGCCTTTTCAACTTTAAATATATAAAATTTATTAATACATTATTTCATTTTTCTTTAAAGTAAAATAAAAACAATAAAATCTTACCACCAATGTTATCAGAATATCCGCAAACACTATCTATTTTCTCCATATTTGCAGTATCTAGTTCTCCGGTACCTCCAATTTCTATGCGATCTTCTTGTTTGCACTATATTTAAGAAAACATTTAATTTAACGAATTTTCTAATCATTTTAAAAATCATAAAATTTACATCATGATCCACGTAATTACTTCTGCTGCCAACTTTAAATTTCCTTAATGAAACTACGATGGGAAAGAGAGCTGTTATGCTGCAATTTTGGTGTTTTCCATAGTTACTCAAAATGTAACTATTAGCATCATGCATCATAATATTGCAGGCTATAATAATGATAATAATATTATTAAAAAAATAAATATAATGAAAACAGTTCGTCTTACGTTCACTAACTTTCCTAAAGCGAACATTTGCTCTAAAAGAGCCATGTTTTGGTATCCTGTATTGTAGTAACGCTGCATTTTGACTTGAATGGAAATCCTTTTTCGGTGGTAATATCCTTTTGTATATATATAAAGCAGTATTAAACCAAAATTATCATATTTAACTAAATATGTTTACCAATTATTCATCGAATCACTGCAGAATTCAACGATCCGATCACTAAATTTGCGTTGATGACTTTCTGGTGGAGGAAAGTATTGTCCATTTAGTTCCCAGCCATCGACAAACTATTTAAATTTAAACAGTTTAAATTACAAATGCATACAATTTTTCAAAAATCATACCGCCATAAGTCCACCGGATTCGCAATCAACATTAACGTATTTCATTTTGACCTCGATAATGGTGTCTGGTTTGCTACTTATATAAAGTCCGCAAACTTTACTCGGAACAGGTTCACTCGATATGTATTTACTTTTGTCATAATGTGCTTTTATTATTTCTGGAACCTCATTGTATATAAAGTCACCTTCGTCCAAAGTTACATGCATACAATCTAAAATTTTAGAAGATTTTTTAAAAATTATTTTCAATTTTGTTTAATAATTAGGCGTTTCGTATAGAATTTTAATAGTCTTACCTTTTATTATGTGAGCTTTGGGTTCATATTCAAATGGGTTCCTTATTCTAGGAATCCAAGCCTAAAAGGAAAAATTTGGATAATTTTAATTTATGGTAAATTTCCAAAAGGTATAAAGTTGTTTGGCCCTAGCTAGAGTGAGTAAAGGATCAATTAGAGACATTGTTTAGTTTCGAATATTGAATTTCCCTTTTTAATTATACTCGCTTGAATATAGCTTAAAATATGTTACAGAAAAATTACACAAGGTATAAGCTACAATTACGTTAAGTTTCATAAAATTCCGTCCAATAAATTTTACATTATGCGTGTACAAACAAAAAAAACAGAATTTGATCCGTCATTTCGAATTTCCAAATTTTTATGCCGAAATGCCTTTTGTACTAATTTTTAAAATTTTAGAGATTTTGGTTTTGGATATTTAATTCGCCATCTAGAAATTCTAAATTTTGAAAGTATATACGAAATTATTGTCTTCAAAAACCCCCAAGTACCAATTTTTATGGTAATCCCATGAAATTTAAAATGATTGGTCATTTTGAAACCCTATATTTTATCAGAACAAATAATATCCTAAATATTAGCCCAGGATATAAACTTTAACTATGCCAAATTTTCTTTAAATTCGTCCAGTAGATTTTGCGTGATGTATGCACAGATACTACTCGGTTACAGTTTCATATATGAAATGAATATCTTTAATATATTAACTCCGATGAGGAATATCGTGTTAATTCTAATTAGACATAATACAGTATGTGTTCAAAAAATTAGACGCAGTTTGTTATTTTAAGAAATTCGGTAAAAAGTGGGGTTTTTCCTGCAATAAAACCCATTCCCAGGAAATTTTGTCAACTGTACCGGTTGGTAGGTAATGATTCCAAGATATTTCGGCAATTAGGGATATATCAGATCTACCTGATTAAGACTGGGAAGTATAGGGGAGACTGGCCTAAAATGAAACACCTTAAGCTAAATTGCGTATATTTTTTTATTTTTCAACAAAACGTGAAATATTTTTCTACAAAAACAAACATAAACATAACATACATACACTGTATAAAAGTAAACATAAAATAAGTCTTTCTTTCATGTGTAAATATGACTTCTAAGAAGGCCTCAAAGTATCATTTTACCCAAGTACGTGTGGGTAAAATGACATAGTATATAGATTTAGTGTCGATATTTGTTTTTTATTTGCACACGTCGCAGAAAAAGTGTGTAGCTCTTTTAGATAAGCCTGCACATTCATTGTGTGCCCATTTATTGCACAAGGTGCATTTAATTTTCACCAGACCTAGGTCTGCATCAAAATCTGTATCTTATAGAAGTAAAGCCAGGACGAATGATCACGTCGAAGAAAAACTGAGTTTTTGGAGTAACTTATATTATGTACAATATAACTGAGTGTTAAGCATAAGTGTAAGTATATTTAACTGTTTAAAAAAGTGCTACTGAAAAAACAAACTTAACCGTGTCTATTCATTGATCTTGTGGGTAAATTGAAATAGTATTTCATTTTACCCTCAAACGTAGCATTTTGCTTTTTTTGTAAAAAAAAATATTTCCAACGAATAAGAAAATAACACTTACACATATACAACCCCTACCAAGAACTATAGTCCTCGCTGATGTCATAAGTTTTTCTCAAGCTCTCCTAGTTTTTTTATACCAACACTTTGATTTCTCTGATAATAATATATGATGACTGAAAATAGGTTTTTAACTGGCAGCGCTGGTAGATACGTCTGCTTCCATGGATGGACTGCGAAAGACTGAACTAAAGCTAGAACTGGAAATACGTGCAATGCGTCATTTTACCCTAGTATTTCATTTTAGGCCAGTCTCCCCTATAAATGGAACCGTTTTAATATTCGTCCCTTTTGAGGGAAATGCTTGTTGACAAATAATTGGAAATTTTGTGTGAAGAAGGCTTTTGAAGAGTTCATTTGTGATTAATATTAGGTCTGTCTGGTAAATTTTGGGTAAAAATTTCTTGAGTAAAAATCTGGTAAAAAGTTTCATATGGTAGTGGGGATAAACATCAAAAGTTACCAGACGACTTCAAGTAAAAATTGGGTAAATCTTACTTGTGTATGTAAATTGTCAAACGTGATCAAGATGTTAGAGGGAAAACTTATGGATTTATTTAATATTTTTGAAGATTTTGTAATATGTTTTTTATTTATTTAAACAATTTTTCAATAACTTCTTCTTAATAATTAATTTTTCAATAACTTCTTCTGAATCGCAACACAAAATTAAAACACACAAATGACAGATGACACAGTGACAAGCAATCGGTGATTTTACCCAAAATTTACTCGGTCTCCGCAGCGTGGGTAAATCTAGTAAAAATTGTGTAAGAGGGGAAGTGCTGTCAAGAGCACAGTTTTTCCCCTCCGTGAGGTTAACAGACACTTTCGGGTAAAAATTTTATCCGCAAGTAAAAACTTTATAGTTACCAGACAGACCTATTGAAAGCTGTAAGCCTTTTTCAGTTTCTACCGATTTTTAAATTGAAAATTAGTGAATGTGATATTATAAACCGGAGTGTAGACAATTTATTTAAAAATGCGGTGTAATAAAGACATCGCCATTGAAAAGAGAAGTGTTATAGTACGGCTATTGAAGTCAAAAAACCTCTCCAACTGAGAAATCGCGCTTCAAGAAAATATTTCGGCATCTACAGTGGATAGATTACCACGAACTCTGAATCTTTCAACCTCTGCGTCAGAAAGTACACGGATAAATTGTGGCAGAAAAAGGAAAACATCTGAGAGGACCGACAGGAAAATTCTGCATATGGCACTACAAGAACGTCGAGCACCCGTAAGGACCTTAGATAGGCAACATAGAGAGCAAGGGGTGGATATTTCTCAGATGATTCTTCGCAGACGATTTCATGAGGTAATCTTAAAATGTAGACGTCCAGCAAAGATACAAAAGTTGACAGGAAAATTGAGATTAAAAAGATTACAATGGGCTAGATTACACAAAGACTTCACACTTGATTATTGGGAAAATGTAAATATATTTAAATATATTCGGAAATTTTTATTTTATTATAGTTTGTAAAATACACGAAATTACTCTAAATTTTCAAATTTATAGGTCATTTTCAGCGACAAGTGTTGTTTAGAGGCGGTGACGGAAGCGTTAAATATCGTACGGAGACGTCCACGGGAACGTAACAATGAGGACTGCATACAAAGAACAGTGGGGGTGTTTACCCAGCTATTATGATATCGAACTGTATTAGTGGAGAAGGCCCGAGCCCAATATATTTTGTGGATGGAACTTTGCGTTCCGACCATACAAGATGATATTGAAAGACGTGCTTTTACCTCATATAAACTCATTTATGTATGTGAGCTCGAACTACATATTTATGCAAGACGGAGCACCTTGTCATACATCGAAAGCAATTAAAGTTTTCTTAAATGATGAGAAAATTGAAGTTCTTCCTTGGCCCGGCAATTCTCCAAGTATGCCTAAAAGAATTCAAAAAGTTGTGATACAAAAAGGCGGAGTGACTAAGTTTTAATTTAAATATGTATCAATTGTCATTATCAATATGCTTAAATGTAAAATAAACTGTTTTTTTGGAAAAAATACTTCTATCAATTCAAAACTCTTACATTTGTATCATTTCCCTTTTTTCTCTCCATGTGCGTCTAATTTTTTGAACACCTACTGTAAGTAAGTCTCTAAGGTATAAAATGGAAAATTTTCATTAAAATCTATCCAGTAGTTTTTGCGCGATGCTAGGCACAGACACTGTCGCGGTCGTATGATATAATTAAATAAATAAACTTGTCTTGAGGTGGAAAAAGATTTTATTGGCGCTATAGTTAAAGGCGAAACTAGATCTCCGATGCGACCTTGCTGCTTGCTGACCACGAACTGGACTCTCCATCGATGGGCTGCGGATCGGCCGTGCTAAGTGGTACCGTTTTTGAGTAGCTATTCTATTGCCAAACTAGGATGAATTTACTAGCGCCATAGACACAATCCTAGTTACTATTTTATTATATGTAGATTGAGCTTTTTTTCGAAAGTGAGGTAATTAAATTTTGTGTTTTTTATTTACAGATAAAAGGATCTATAATTATTATTTAATTATTACTTTTTGTTTAAATAGACTTGCTCCGAACTTTTAGATTGCTTTTTACTTACGTTATTAATGTTTGTAAATTGCTACAGAAAAAAATGTTCCAAGTCAAAACATATTAGTCTTAATCTTAGTAATTGGATTAAAACATGTTCCCAACCTTAAAGTCTATGCAGAGCAGTAAAGTCTTACTAATTACAAGAAAATAATGGAGCAAACAAATTGAAATAATTGAATTTAAAGTGAAGGTTTCACTAATTTAAAATAGATTTCATTTCTGCATTTTGTTATCTTAATAACATTCATTTGCAAAAAATAAACAAATAAATAAACCACAAAATATGTTTATGTCAATTTTTTATGATATGTAAGTTAAAAAAGTATTAATTCTTGTTATTTCCATCCTCATCTTTTGCGTGAAATGTTAGAAAATCCAAAACGTTTTTCATGTTTGGCTTAATTTAGTAATTAATATTATTGAAGTCATCATAAAGTTTAATTTAAGGTAGACTTGACTAGAATTCAGAAATTAAACAAGTCGTAAAATGTCATGCCACGCAACGATTAAGTTCCATCAATATTAAACATACATACATTTTAGGAAGGTGTTTTTTTATTGCTCCCTATAGCTTAATTTTCTTTCTTCCCTTCAAATTAGAAATAAAATTAATTACCACTTCTCACTCAACGTCTAATTTAATTGCAGATTATAAAGAACTCCGATTTTAGTCACTGTATCTACTTTATAAATTCTTAATGCACATGTACTAAACTATTAAACATACGTGGTAAATAAATGAAGTCGATTAATAAAAAATAATGAAAGCAGATTGAATTTTTAAGAAACGTTGTAAAAGCATTCATTTTGAGTTAAAAGTGAAGAATATATAAACAGTTTTTGGTTGTTGTTTTACTGATAAATTTCATAGTTGAAAAAAAAAAACATTTTTTCCCTATTCGCTGAGAGTTGAAAGAAATTGTGTAAAAACCATAGGTGGAAGTTGTTTCTTTCTTTGTTAGGGTTCCTTACCTCCAAAGCAAAAAAGACGAATCTCTTATAAAACAAACGAGTGTTTGTCTGTCTGTTGCGGCCGACTTTCTCAGAAAATACATCTTAACCCACATATTTTGCAATAGTTAACACTTTAAAATATTCATAAAATAATTAAAGAGGAGCCACAAAGAAACTCCAAAAATTTTTTTTTTAGAATTTTATATATCATGTTCGATATCATTTCAAAGGACTTGTTATGTTAAATGCAAAAATATTTCTTCTTTCATAATTTTAACTAGCATATTTCTGAAACTACTGGACCTAAAATTTTAAAATAATCCTGCAATATAACGCCTTACTTGAAGTTTACAGGATAATTAGAACATAAGTTCTAGGTCTTATGGATTTCTACAAATTCTAGAAAATATGGTACCTTCTGCGCGAACTCGTACTTGACCGGTTTTTTTTATAAAAATTTCCAGAATAAACCTTGAAACAAATGATGATATTCTAAACATTCCTGCCTCATCGCTTATTATTATTATTATTGATAAGTTAATATTTCGTAACCTATTGGTCGTAGAAATTTGATTTAGGCTTACTTTCTTTCTTAAACGATTCTCTAATGAATAATTCGATCGCTGATTCGTAGTTTACGAGATATATATTAATATTTCAAGAAAAAGCTTTAATCGTCGCGTAAAAGTAAATAAATTGAATAAAATGATAAGAAGTAGCTAAAGCTTGTTTCATATGTATAATATTTTCAAATTCAAAGCTTGAAGATTTTTCAATAAAACTTTTTTTTTATCGTAATGTTTGAACAAAAGTTAATGTTTAAATTTTGAAACAACGTTGTGATATTTTTTAAGATATAACAAAGTTTAAACTCTTCAACATGTATATTTATCATATTTTTCATTAATGTTCAATAAATATTCAAATTTGTCTCGGATTGCATCTCCAGAACTTTTTTAAATAAATCGATATTAATTAAATATGAGATTTGACATATAATGAAAATATCTTCCAGTTCAAAATATTTTATTACTTTCATAATCATAAATTATAAATTAAAACAATTTATACTTGTAATATTTTTGTATCCTGGAATTTTTTGAACCCCCAAGACTCCCAGACCGAGTTGTCTAATGGTAAATCCTGCTCTGAGAATTATGTATAGAACAAGAATGGAAGGTTTTAAAATTTAAGGATTCTCCTAAGACTTTGTCAGAATATGGAGAGAATTGTGACGGAAAATATCTCCTATACTTATAGGATTATAAACTTTTATACAACGTTTAATCAAAATCCGTGAGAAGACCTCAAATCCAATTTGAGCCTACGCAATGTTGCAGATTATGAAATAATACGACTTGTTTCTTTATTTAAACGAGGTATCGTTTAAAATTTACATTTGCACAAGTTCCGGCTGTTCAGAGGAAGGAAATGTGAACAAAATTATATGAAATGATTATATTTAATAAAACGTAAATATACACCTACTGTGTCTTATCGATTATATACTTTTATGCATCTCAAAAATATAATGTACACAGACACATGGTGGATTAATCTGAAATTCTGCAGACGTATAAGGAAACACTTAAAATACTATTTGCATAAACACAAAGCGCAATGGAAAAGCAAAGAGGAGAACAGCTTGTTTATCTGAGAAAAGTTACATTTGTACGCAAATAAGTACATGATAGACATATGCTTCAAATAAAGCCATTTCTACAATATTATACGGAAGAAGTTATTTACTCATTTGAAGCAACCTTGCGTTCTTTAAGAAGTATTTATTAAAGAGTTTAAAAGAAATCTTATATTCCATCATACAGATAACACTCTATATTTTACAGAATCTGAGTCGAATGTCAAAGCATTATTTAAATAGCATTATTTCTTGGAGATAAATCAAGTAACGACCCTTTTGTTGGATTTTCGAGGTTGAGAAAATTGTCGTCGGACTTACCACCCCCTTGAGTGGGAGTGCGAATGGTCAAGGAGAGGATTAATATCCGTGGCATGTTCCTTCGAGTAGAATGAGTTTGTGTATTCCATTGAATTGAACAAGAAGGGAGTCTTGTGCGGAATTAAATTACTTGAGCAACTCGAAACTTCTCATATACAAGCCTAATCTAACAAACTTTAATTCTCCGAAATTTCACCCGAGTTCTTTGGCCTATTGAATTTCAAACAGACTTCTATGGTGTATCGTTAAAACCAATTACAGAAGCACAGTCAGCCTACATATTATAGATCAAAAGATGAGTAATGATACAAATTTGATTGCCTAACAATCTTAGGGTAATCCTAATCATATAAAGAAGCCCAGCAAGCATTTGGTGCGTTTGAATTCAGTTTGCAAAATGAGATTAATGTACACAATGGAATGCTTTAAAAATACAATCGTTTGCTGCCCAACAAGTATAACAATCTATTTTTTTTTATTAAACAGCAGCTTGTATTAAACGCTTACATCGCATTTATCTTAATAAAAGCTTTACACGCAAACAGTGAAGCGCCTTATGCAAAATTAAGGGATGATGGCTCGTGAGATAAAAAGGTTCTGAAATGTAACTAATGAAAATTAAGTTTAGGTATACATATTTACTTATTCTCAAAGATTTTATAGCAATTTCACGCTCGAATTTGAC
Organism: Dysmachus trigonus; assembly: GCA_949715965.1. Taxonomy (NCBI): domain Eukaryota; kingdom Metazoa; phylum Arthropoda; class Insecta; order Diptera; family Asilidae; genus Dysmachus; species Dysmachus trigonus. Next base: position 90,890,010 of record OX454320.1, read on the forward strand.
CATAGCAAATTTTCACATAATTGGGAAAATATAATTCGCTTATGTCTGAAAGAAAAACACGTTAAATCTGATTTTTTATTTTTAAGAAGGTAACTAAATATATTTGTCTTTCTAGAAAAGAAGCGCGTTTAAGTATTAACGAGGTTCACGTGCCGTGCCGAGGAATCCGTAACACAATGTTTCTTAAATCGTTTAAGAACGGGGAAAAATAACTTTGAAGTTTTTGATGGTGCTAAATTTGTCCCCCGGGGTTATTTGTGGTCGATGGAGTGAAAATTGAGGGGGTAATTTTTCGTAAATTATTGGAAACAGCAAGATGCATTACGTTTCAAATATTTTAGAGAACACTAAATTCATTTTTGGGGTTATATCGTATATAAGGGATAAAGGGTAAAAATTGAGTGGGTAGTTTCTATTAAATAATCGAAAACAACAACAAGTTGCATATCGTTTCAAGTGGTTGTTTGTTGATATCTTTTACCCAAGAGCAGAAGGCGTGAAAAATAAAAGGGGGTTTCGTAAATTAGTAGAAAATAAGAACATATATTTTTTTTCATATTGTTTAAAACTGAATTCATTTCTAAGGAACATGAATGGTCAATTTACCAGAAACTACTCCCTGGGGGCTCCCTTATTCAAACTTTTGTACAAAAAGGAAATGAAATACTAGGTAAATAAAAATTAATAACTTTAATTTAATTAAGGAGACTAATGCAAACATTTTAAAGGATGTGAGCAACAAATAAAATCTGCAACTAGGCGTTCAGAAATTTATCGATTTCTTAAAAAGGGTTACCTATATTTGTTAACGAAAAATTCTTGAAAGTCAAACCTTCACTAAAAAATTTTGCCGAAGCATATTTATCCTCAAGTGCATAATATAGTTGAAAAAATTCACATTCAAAATGGGGAAATTAAAATTTTTATCTAACAATAGACAATATTTACAATTAATTCACCATTTATTATTAAAAAATTAAAATATATCGGACATTCCACGTCAACCGGGCCACCTAAATGACCAAAAATCATCGAGACTTAGAAAATTGTTTTTGGGCTTAAATTTTTGGTCTATCTTTACCCTTCAGAAATTGACCTGGCGTTTTGAAAAATTCAAAATGGCGGATCCAATATGGCGGCCAACTTTTCAAAAATGAACGAAATTTGATAAAAAAAAAATACTATGATATTCTGCATAAAATTCTAAGTGTCTCTAGTAAATTTTTGAATAAAATAGCCGTTTTTGAGAAAAAAATTCATGAATTTTTAAAAATTCTCTATCTCGACGAAATCGTATATAGGAAAAAATTGACAATTAGCATATTAGAAAGATATAAAAAAAATACTCAGGTATTAAGAGGTCGCTAGTGATGAATACAATGTCAGATGTCAAACAAATTCACAATGTCGGGTCCAATATGGCCAATATGGATTTCATCAATGTAGAAAATTTTTAAAAATTCATGAATTTTTTTCTCAAAAACGGCAATTTTGTTCAAAAATTTGCTAAAGACATTTCCTACTTAGAATTTCGTTCATTTTTGAAAAGTTGGCCGCCATATTGGATCCGCCATTTTGAATTTTTCAAAACTCCAGGTCAATTTCTGAAGGGTAAAGATAGACTAAAAAATTTAAGCCGAAAAACAATTTTCTAGGTCTTGATTTTTGGTCATTTAGGTGGCCCGGTTGACGTGGAATGTCCGATATATTTTAATTTTTTAATAATAAATGGTGAATTAATTGTAAATATTGTCTATTGTTAGATAAAAATTTTAATTTCCCCATTTTGAATGTGAATTTGCAGCGAAATGAAATTTCTTTTAAAGATTAAGAGTCCTATTTAATACAGATCTCGCTGTTAGCTAAATAATAATATACCTCCTGAAAAAAGTTTAACGTTTTTAAGCCGTACCTGATGTCTATCAAATCACATCTTGAAAATCATTAAATTTTGCGTGCTACATAAAATTCGTAAATATATTGCTTTATCCAACGTTTCGTCTATTCAAAGTCATCATAAAGCGCTTTACAACTTCTGGAAAGAAATTTAATTTTTTGTAGCTTAAAGAAGAGCGGGCAAAACATTTTTGTAAAAAACCTGATTAGCTTCAAACTCATTTTAAACATCCTAAAACCACTAAAAATTAGGAAATTGAAGAAAAACACATGAAAACATCCGGCTAAACGATAAAATAAGAAGAAAAGTAGCAGTTTCGTTCTTTTAAGAATTAAGTTACCTAATAATATAAGTTTTATCAATTTATGTCTACTATTCCACATTGAATTATTCCTGAAGATATTTCACACCAATCTGTTTAAAATTTGAGGTAATAAGAATAAGCTACATATTCGTGTTTTTTTTTTACTTGTTAGAAAAGTTTATACAGGGTGTTTAGTTGACTTCTAGATAGAATATTTTCTTAAGAAAATTAGCTGTCTTCTTAAAACGTCAGTTAAAAATTCAGATTATTTTATTTTATGACTTGTAGCTCTGTACGAAATGAAGGTAGTAGAATATTTCAGTGTTCAATTCAAAGCTTGAAAGGTGTGCTACTGGAAATAGGCTAAACAGAGTTTATAGTTACAAGATAATAAAAACAAAGTGAACAAAAAATTCATCACCCTCTTTTTCCAAAACTAAGGGTTTTCTCTCCTCTTACAATATTTTGTGTTAACCTTGAGATGAACCATCAGATTAGTCCAAGCTACAAACAGCAGAGCATCATGAGTATAGGACTGTAATCATCATTTGGTTCTGTTAGTAATACCAGAACCAACATACAACATGCAGAACAAAAAATCATGCGTATTACACATCAAACATTATTACACGTGCACATCAAAATTAAAGTTGTGATTGCTGACGATAAACAAGGATTTTTTGGATTCCTAGATTCTTTAAGTTACGAGGATTGTCCCGAATTTAGTTTTAAGAGATGGAGAGTCAACATTATTGAAACCCAGTACAAAATAAGACCTCACAACCGTGGAATTGAAGTTTGAAAGTCAAATTTGGTATCAATAATAACACATATATCAAGAAAAGAATAAAAATTCGTCCCTGATAAAATAACACATTTTAAAATTTATCAAGGTTAATGTGAGATATTAAGGTCCTTTTGAATCATATGGCAATCGTTAATATTCCTTAATGTCATCAGCATAGAATAAAACTGTGCTATTCAACAGAAGTGTGAAATCGTCAATTGACAAAATGAAAAGAAAGAGGACCCAAATGGCTACCCTGAGGGACACAAGAAGTGTCTAGGATATTCCTTGAATTGGCACCATGGAAAGCAACCTCAGATCCTCAGTATCTAGTTGACAAATGATGGTGGATAGCTTTTACTTCCAAATTTTAATGTTATGATAAAATGAGAGAGCTTATCAAAAATCTGAATGAATTATCACCTGAGTACCTAAATATTTAAAAATATTCTTCAAATAAATTGATTATACCTTTAAAGATTAAAGAATTCGGTAACTAACTTAACATAGCATTTAAGACTAAATTTACGGGGCCCGTCAATTTTATGGATTACAGATTTAGTTGTGAAATATGTTAAATTTAATTGATGTAATAATACGAGAATTCAAAATCTGGCCTTAGGACTTTACTCTCGAACTCCTTATTTCGAATGGAAATATATTTGCTAAACTTACTTTTTCGGTATCCCTACAAATCATACAATAAATGTCTGTAAATCTAGTGCTAATGAATATAGCATGCAAGAACATAATGTTGAGTCAAATTTGTCGTTGTAAAATAGTAATATGTACTATGCATATTATGTGTGTAATTTAAATTTAATTTAACATTTTATATTTACGCTTAAATAGCTAATTTTGCCAATCAAACTTAACATTAAACACATATTTAATTTTAAGGGGGTAGTACCGGTTATAAAGTTAAAAAACAGCCTAATTTTCAATTTTTCTTTTCTCGGTTCCTTTATTATATAACATTTTATTTATAACTTTTATTACATTTTCAAGGTAGTAAAAAACAATTTTTTTTTTGCAATTTTTTTTATTATTTATAGGGGGCGCTGAAGTTGTCACCGCACAAAATACCTCTTTGCATGGTGGACAGTTAGGGGAACTAGGGGCAAGACGGGGTAGCGAGGTAAGACGGGGTCACGCACACATACAAGAAACTCAACGTCTCTGCGCGGCGGCGCATTAGCCAATCATAAGCCGCTTTCGAACAATACTCAGTGCGGCCATGATAGTCGGCTAGAGTGCGTTCGTTCTTTGTTTATAAATAAATTTGTGTTCAAGTGCATAATTGATGTAATATTTTGTGTTTCTTAGCGACTTCAGAAAAAGGTAAGATAAAGAGATAAAATGATGATTTTACTAGCCTTCTTTTTACGTTTTCCTTACTGTTGATACGCACATTCAAAATCAAATTAGTCCCAAACGTGTATTTTATAAATTTTATTGTTTCAAAATACAGTGGCGGGGGCAAGATGGTGTAGATCATACGGGGCATGATGGGATTATAAAAAACAACTTGAAGCTTTAAAATTACCAAAGAACGCTGCTGCCAAAAATAAAAAAACGTCAAAGAACGTTCAGGACAAAAATAGTAAATCCTCAAAGAACAATACTGCCAAAAATACTAAACTGCAGAATAAGACTAAGCCATCAACTTCAAGATAAGAAGATAACGTCCATTTTTATTGTAAGGATTTAAACCACACGTACCTAAAATCAACAGAAAACTGGGTAAAATGTCAACTCTGTGAGCGGTGGGCTCATACTACTTGTGCTGGGCTGGATAATGAAGATCCATTTATCATTCCCCATCTTACCCCACATACGGGGCAAGACGGTTTTTTCAAGTGTTCTTAAAAAAATATTATTATTAGAACTTTGTGATAACATGTTCGTCCAAAGATTATGCCAATTTGTAGTTGATTAAGCAACAAAAGTGCCATAAATAAATGAAAATATTATGTTGATGATTAGTGTGTTTTTTTGTTGTTTTCCCTTAGCGTCACCATCATGCCCCTAGTTCCCCTAATCTCAGGAATGAAGAATCTAAAACAGAAAAACCAAACGGCATTTTAAAGAGGAATACTTCTTACGTGGTAATTCACCACAATATTTGAATAAATGATTAAAAAAACAAATGGCGGCTGTTTTAAAAATTTTTTTCGAAAAATCACATATTTTTTCGCTTTGTTTTGCTTGCCAAATTTTTTTGTTTTCGCTTTTGGCCTATATTGTGGTGGATTACCACACAGGACAATTGAATAAATAATCACACCAAATTTGACCTTAATCGGTACAGCCAATCCGGAGATTAATTGTCCGCCATTTGAAAAAAGGCCATTTTGAGAAAAACGCGTGTTTTCTTTCAATGTATTATATAGCCGAAATTACCACACGAGAGCGAAAAAGGTGCGGACGCTTAAACTTCTGTAACTATTTTTGTTTTTGAACTTTCTTAATAACATTTTGAGAGTTAATTTCTGAAGATATAAGGAATAGAAAAAAAAAATTGATTTTTATAAAATTATAACCGGTACTACCCCCTTAAAACTTTAAAAAATGAACTCCTCATAATATTCCTTAAATTCTTACTCGAATTCATTTTAGTGTTATTCTTTGAACTTGCAACATCTTTGCCGGTAGTGGGCGTTAGTAAATATCAATAATACAATGTGTATTTTATTTTGATCGGATGAATAATCCTCAGCTTGCTATAAGTAAAGGTTCTACTCATCATATATTAATGGGCCGGATGAATAAACAGAAGTAAACAAAGCGAAGAAAATTCTTAAATTAAAGGAAAATCTTTGTATGAAGTAAACGCTTTTTGAAAAAGGTTTTCCTTCTTTGATATGAATAAAGGAGAGAATTAACTTTCGAACGGAAAAAATGGATCTGGTCCACAGATACGCTTAAAATTTAAAACACTACATATGTATGTATAAATCTCGATATTAAAATACGGATTTCAAAATTTTTTTTTTCTATGAGTTAAATCCTATTTTTCATGAGGGAGAATAAAAAATTCTCCACCAGTTTTGAACTAAGCTAAAGTCAAACATTAACCCAGGTTAAGCTATATTTAAGACAGACTTGAGGTAGGTTCGGATCTAAAATTACGTGTTTTTGTGTATAAAACAATCTTCAACCTGTTACACGATTTAATTTGCACACCTCGCTTAATAATATGCAATAACCACTTGCAAATTTACAAATAGACCTTATCTTTAATTCATCGTCTTTGGAAGCATTTGCGTGGAAGTATAAAGTATTAATCATTATTCATACTTACCAAGGGACCAACGGGGAATAAAACCAAGCTAATGCTATTTACTTGGTTTTTGTAGGAAATGTTAGGGTTATTTCGAGAATTCAGCTATTTTACAAATTTTTTCCACATCTTAGAAATAATAATTAGATGAGTTTATGATGCATAATTTCTTGATAATGAGAAAAAAAAATATCTTATAGTTATTATCTAACTTAAGCAAGTTGCCGAATTAAGAAGTTGATGTTGTTTATATTCACACTTAACATATAATTTCTTTGGTTATCTTTTCAGTCTTTTGATTTTGTAAAATGCCGATACGATACGATAGGTTGAGAATAATCTTAAGCAGTTTATTATGGACAATTTGAAGTTTCTTTTTTGTAATATTGGAGTTGGGTATGTAAGTATGATTTGTAATATTACTTTTTATATTAGCAGTTTTCTGTCGAAGCTTAAGGTTGATTATCTGTTTATGGATGGATACAGTGTTCTCTTTAATATTTTTGTTTTATATATTACAATAGTATATATTGCTTGCGAGATGGTGAATTTTATATGTTAAGGTTTTGTCTAATGTAATTTCTAAATATTTTATAGTTTCACAGCATGAAATTTCTACATCATTAAATTTGAGCTTTTTAGAAACTTGGCCTTTGATTAGCCGAAGTTTAATTTCATTTTAAATTTATGGAAATAATTTGCTATTGTGTTAAATCCCTTCTGCATGTTTATCATAATTTCTGTTAGATTTGCTGTCGAGGTATATACTATATTCCTGGATCGTCAGCAAATATATAGAATAGAAGTTCAAGTACTGATTCTTGAGTTCCAACATAAATTTTGAAATACCTGTCTCTGAGGTAATTTTGAACAAAGGAGTTTAGTATTTTGGAGGTTGACATTTAATCATTTTATGCTCATGTGAATGAAAATTTAAGCTTTTTCTTAAAAGTTCAGTAAATATTTTCACTGGAATTATTTATTAGTTTTACAGCCTACCAACATGATCAAAAAGTTTCGGGAAAACCATCGTGAGATTTGGATTTTTTTTTTTTTGTGAGGTTCCCAAATCTGTCATTGACATTCCCGCCAAATTGCAACGTTATAGCTTTATATTTGTAAAAGTGACACCGTGTTTAATACATCTGCCTCTGTGCGTGTTTCGATTGTTACGACTTTGCATCAACGAGTTTGTCTTTAAATTTTGTGTTAAAAACAGATTCAATGGTGCGAAAACCTTGGAAATGTTGGAGTAGTGTTTCAGCAACGATATCCTTTATCACTAAGCGAATGAATGGCGTTCACCGAAAGAGCCAAGACCGAAAACAAACACGTCGTATTCAGTCGAAAAAGAAGGCGATGCTCACGGTTTTCATGGATTACAACGGTGTTGTGCATCATGAATTCTTGCCGCAAGGTGAAACAGTTAGCATGGAGTATTATTTGGGAGTTATGAGACGTTTGCGTGAAGCAGTCCGCCAAAAAGACCAGATTTTGCATAACGATAAAATAATGCCATCGTTATCCAGAATTTTTGGACCAAGAACCGAACGAACACCATCAAGCAACCACCAAATTCGCCTGATTTGGCTTCCTGCGACTTCTTCCTGTTCGGTCGATTAAAAAATAGCTCCGTGGAACGTGTTTTAGCAGCCAAGAGAAAATAATGGAGAAATCGAAGACGGCTCTAATGGCCATACCGAAAAAGGAGTATCAAAAATGTTTCGAGATTTGGATCAACTGCTGGCTATCGACCGAATGTGCATCATAATAGTCTTGGTCTTTTTCTTAAATATCTTTTTAATTAGATAATATAAAATATTATAATTGAGAAAAATATATAGGTACGAATCATAGATGATTGATTGAAGTATTTTAGTAACAACTACTTATATAAAATACGAGTACATTGAACAATTTTTCAAACCGTCACATCGCGTCTAAACTCTGATTTGGATGAAGAAAACTCTAAATATGCATTGATTTTTGAATCAGTAAACATTTATGATTACTGTAACATCCACAAAGTGTCGGCAACGCCTTCGCATTTACCTAATCTGAAAAAGGCATGTAGGAGTTTGTGTACCAATTTAAGGATCAAATTACGAAGACTCATTTAATTACACTCGACAAACATCGCAAACAGTTTATTTCATCCTTATTTGCAGCGTATTGGAAAAGTCATGCTTTGGGCTAATCGAAAACACACAATAGAAAATCCTTAAATAATCATGAAACTTTAGATATACGTGTCGATTTATAGAACATCCTACTCTACCTGCAAGATAAATTTAAGAAAGGGACTTATCTAGATCCCTTATACCCTAATTTATATCTGTTGGTCAACCACTTCCTACCAAATTTAACGTGCACAAAAGAAGCTCTAAATTAAATTTCCGGCTACATGAATTATCTATCAGAAAATCTATCCATAAAAAGCCCGAATAAACATACATTCAATCACCGGAAATTAATTTTCCTCTTCACGTTGTTGAGCATCAAATAAGAATAGGTAGTTTTATTGACTTGACCATTTCAAGCACTATTTGCATGACTATTTTTTATAAATTCGCCCACCTACATATTTTAAATACATTTTATTGTTGTGACTTTTTAAAAGTAATTTCAAATTATTATACAAAAAATTAATTGGTTTTGCATTGAATTTCTAAAAGCCTCTAACCGAAATTTTAGATTGGTTATGTTATTAACTTACTGTGACAATTTCAACCATATATCCACTTTGCTTTATAAAGTTCAAACTTTTAATTTAATTTTGTGTAATTTGCAACACAAAAGTTTCCTTTTGAGAGATTTATGGTTATTCGTTAAAAATACATACATGTAGATTGATATTGTACTTACATCAGCTCCAATCAACATCAAAGGAACGCAAAGGAGAAGTAATGTTTTCATTGTTTTTTAAAACTCAACTTAAGAACCACGCACGAATTCTTACACAGATTAAATTTATTCACTTAACGTATCTGATTTGCACTTTTCAGTTAAATTCATTAAAATTAAATGTTCACATGAAATTTTCAAATTCCACTCAGCGGTTCAATAATATCGTCGTAATAATATTTCACAATTTAGGGAAACATTTGCCCGCACAAAAGCATCGGAAGTAGTATTCCTGGATGAATAGATCGACGGAATGGCAGGACCTCTTCATCTACTTGTCCTTTTATAGTCTGATCCTGGAATGAGCCGAAATCTCCAGACACTTGTTGGTATACTTTTCTTGTGTAGAAACAAGGAGTAGCAGGAAGACACGGATGCTCAAAAGAAGGAAGATTGGGATTTGTCTTACCAGACTTAAACTAAATGTTGGTTTAAAGAAATTTGTATGTTCGACTTCTGATTAAATATTTTTTCATGTTGTTCATTAACGAAAGAAAAGGAATGCGTAGTTAGTGTCTGTTTAGAAACTCTGCTCATACAGAAGCCCTCCCACAAGTATCCAAGACGTCAAAGTAGGAGTATGCAAATATAAACAGCTGCTAGATGAATACGAGTGACAACGACAAGTGTTTCAGTTAACGGAGTCGGATAATCAGCTTCACTGATGGTACGCCACCGATATTTTGCCGTCCGAAAAACGCCGAATTTGGACCCAATGTAATACCAAACGATTAAAACTTCTTAGAAAATATTAATTTTCACATCATAAAGCCATGGTTTGGGTCGACAGGTTAAAAAAATACCAGGAACCGAATTTTTATTTGTTAATGGAAATATAAATGCACGTTTTTTCCGGGTTATAAAGTCAGTGGGTTAAGAATAATAGAATTAAATGTTCTTGTCTAAGGTTTAGGAGCCGTGGGTCACTTGTTTTTTCCTACGTTATTTAATTTAAATTTTCCTGATAAGGTTTAAGGATTGTAATACTCGTTTTCCCCCGGCTATTGGATTTATAAATTTTTTCTCCTTGATTTTAGAGACACCCGCAAAGTAGTTTATTAAGTACTTGTTAAATATTTTTTTTGTAATTTTGTCCCAAACAATTTTTTTTCATTTTTTTGTAAGTTTTTACCCATTTTTTCCCGAAAATTTGCCGTCTTTTAGAATTCTCAGGGTAAAATACATTGGGATACAGGGGATTTATTTTCATAAAACAAAAAAAGGAGGAAAATTATATTAGATACATAGAAAAGCCTTATTTGAATTAATATGACAGACATTAAAATTTCTACCTATAAAATTAAAAAAAAAAAAACTTTTCAACAAAAAATAAACCAACGAAAAAAGAAACTGAAAAGCGAAAAATGTAATAAACCTTTTTAGTCTTAATAACCAAATTCCTAAACTAATGTAAGGAACTAATTTTGAGTCGCTGCTGTTATTGCTTATCGCTGGAGATTTTATTTTGTTTTGATTATTTCTTTTAAGTAATTTAATGATTTTCGTTGATTGTTTGTTTATTTTTTAAAAGGGATCAACCTCAACGTGGGCCCTATCCAATAAAAAAAGAATCATCGAAATCAGACTTCTCTGTAAAATGTTATACATACATAAAAAATAATAGAATTAACCTTTGCGATCGATAATATGAAAATGAATTAACAACAATTTTATTCGAACGAAAGAAATTCTTAACGAATTGAGTACAATTTCATGGATGTTAAATTAACTATCATAGGGACGTTATTTTTTACGTCGTCGCTCGTCACGTGGGGTGAAATAACGCTCTTTATATTAAAAGCAAAATTTTTAAAAATAATACAAATATTTAAAAAAACCTCGATGTTTTTCTTTCTTTTGAAATTTCGAAAATTTAATATAAATTCAAACTATTAAACCTTTACTTATAAATTCCAATTATTTTAGAATAAGTTGCATTTTTTAAGGGAAAGAGTTTCCAACGTATATATATACATACATATAAACGATTAGTCTTTAGAAAACATTTTTAAAAGTCTACATGATCTTTTGTAGACATTAAATGATTTTCCAAACTATAAAAATGTTTCATCTAATTTAAATTTTGTAAAATGTGATTGCTAATTCAACAAATCTTAAAGGGGTAAGCTCAAAAAATGGAACTTTTTTTAAAAAATCGATAAAAACTATCAGAGATATCTTTTTGATTTTTTCCACACTTCTTTACAGAGGACTAAAGTTTAGATTGTGATTATAAAAAAAAAATTTTAACAAAATGGCAGCCGTCACGATGCAGCGCGCATGCAGTCCAAAAAAAAATAAAAATTGCGCCTCGTAAAATCCTGGCCAAAGTATGCATCTGCAAATATATACCAAAGAAAAATCCTTCAATATTTGTTATAAAGGATAGAAATAACCTATTGTTGCAGCAAAAAAAAAATCTGCTGATTTAGTGCACGTTCGAACATTGATGTAACGATTTTGGTTATGTTTTAACACGAAAAAGTTGATCCTAAATCAAAAAAATTTGTTTTTTTACTCTAATAATAGGTTATTTCTATAGTTAAATATTCAATAAAGGTGTATGCAAAATTTGAAGTAAATCGGCCCACTAGTTTTTCCACAATTTTACGACGCACACCGAAAAAGAGCGTTTTAAGAAAAACTCATTTAAAGTTTTCTTAAAGAAATTTTGTGACATAAGTAAAAAAATTTTCAACTAACCCTTAAACAGCGAATCCCAGGTGATAGTGGGTACCTTCTAATTATAATAGTATAAGGAACTATGTATTAGTGTATTATGTATATACATTTAGAAAGTATTATAATAGGTAACACGCGGCAGCTGTTTGAGCGGCTACAAGGCCGCGCGGGCTCCGAAATCGTAGTTGAACGGAGGTGGACTGTGAGAGCTGTAGAAAGAACAATTATTTAGATATCGATCTGAAATCTTACGCACATATTCTTGAAGTGCTAATCTATCGAAATATATAAAAAGAAAAAAACAGAAAATTTTTTATTTCAACAGTGGGTTACCCCCTTAAGTAATTTAATGATCTTTGTTGATTGTTTATTTATTTTTTTAATGGGATCAACTTCGAGGTGTACCCGAAAGAATCATCAAAATCGGCCTACTCTGTAAAAAGTTATGCGTGAACATACCTACATAAAAAAGGTACTTCGTCGACTTGAAAACCTCCTCCTCCTTTTCTTCGCTTAAAAAACAAACACTCCATTTGAGGAAGGGCGAAAGGAATTAATTCGAACGACAACAATATTAACCTTTGCGATAATTTGGTTTTTAATTAACTATCGTTGGGACGTTGTTTTTAACGACGTCGCTCGTCACGTGGAGTAAAATAAATTTAAAAGCAAAATTTCGAAAAAACATCGATGTTTTTCTTTCTTTTGAAATTTCGATAATTTAATATAAATACATACTATTAAATCTTTATTTATAAATTATTTTAGAATAAAATAGATGAATTTTTTAAGAGAAAGAGTTCCCAACGTATATACATATAAACTACTAGTCTTTAGAAAAATTGTTTAAAAGTGTACTTGATCTTTTGTATACATTAAATGATTTTCCAAACTATAAAAATTTTTGATCTTATTTAATTTTTGTAACATGCGATTGCTAATTCAACTAGTTAATTTTAACAGTCGAAATATTAACATTTTAGAAAAATTGTTTAATTCGATTTGCCTATATTTATCAAGGGATGTAAACATTTAATAGATTAGTGAAAAAAAAAATATAATTATTTTGTTGTACATAGTCAAACAAATTAAATACTTATCCAATCAGTTTCATTTGTAGTTGGCTGACAAGTTTAAAAAACGACACATATGTACAATATCCAGACAAAAAAAATATATATATCAAGAATTTCATATTCTAAACACCCAAGATTTAATTATTATTTTTATTATAATTTTAATTAATTTTATTATTATTTTTCAATCAAACTCCAACGTAGATTTCGATTTTTTTAGTTTTAATATGTATATTTTAGGGTACGTTAATCTTTATTTTAATTGGTTGCTTTGTAATCATTTTCAAAATCACCTTTTAACTCTTAAGCCGCATTATCGGCATTCAATCCTAAAATTTTTAATTTTGAACTAATTATTTGAAACTCGGGCAAAATGTGACTAATAACAATTTGAATATCAATATTTTTTCTGGCAACTATGTAGATTATTACTGTCCGCGAACGTATGAATTTATCTGAACATTTTATAAAAATAAAACTTTCTCTAATAACTCAGATCAAACTTTTTTTTTAATTCTAGATTATGTGTGTTAAATTCTTGTTACTTGTGTTCAAAAGGAAGGAAAAAGTCTGGTTATGAATTATAAAATCTTACAGTACGCAGTACGCAGCATTGAAAATGGAATTCTCCGTATTCTAAAATTATTTAATACATCACAAATATACAGAATTAAGTAAAACCTTTAAAAAAAATTAATCTTACCTACCTCAAAACTTCGCACCGAGTGATATAAATCGAATACTAGCAAATTATAGACAATCAGTTTTGTTTTCACGCCGATTGAACTAAAAACTACTTATCTAACAACAATAAATGCAAATCTAGATGTTTTAGTAATTCAGTAAATTTGAACTTAAATCTATAATAGTTAAAACAAGCCAGTAGAATTTTTACATTCAGATATCCAGAGACATGAATCTAGTTTAGAGAAATTCTGGTACTTTTAATGCAAATTCTAATGTATTCTAATTAAAACAAAAACTATAGAATTCTATCCTGAAATTTTAGTTAATTTAGATATAAATCTAGTAAATAATAATAGAATTCTAGTGTCTACATCTTTATTAGATTTACTAAAAATCCTAGGAAGTGAGCTCTAGTTGGGATTTTCCTAGATTCTAATTAAAAAATATTTTGTTTATTATAAATTCCAAATATTTTAGAATTAGGCCAATTTTTTAAGGACGAAATCTCCCAATGCATATAAACTTAGTATGTAGTGGAAACTTTTAACAGGCTCTTTTAATAATGCCTTTTTTTGCTAGTTTACGACAAGTTTGCAATTTCTTGGAATTTCTACTAAAATTAATTCAAGGGATTTTAGAAACATTGATATTTAATCTATTATCAAAATTTACAAGTAGAAGATGGAAAGCTTTAAGGGGTTATTCTACTGTTAAACGGGTAAAAAGCAGTATCTTTTTAAAAGTGTTGTAAAAAAAAAAACTATCAGAGATATCAATTTGAAATTTTGCATGTATCTTTATTAATGAAAAATATATATAATGGCATAGTTGATTAAAAAAAAAAACAAAATGGCGGCTTCGGTTTATGATTGATGTAGCGCGCGCTGACGGCCAGAGTCGTTTGCGCGGTACATTGCCCAGGTCGTCCAGGTGATCTGCAATCAATTTAACGATGAAATTTTATTAGTTTAGCTAAAAACACACAGACTGAACCTAAATTGAGTCATAAATATTAAATTTTCGCGATTTGACAAGCGTTGGAAAATAGCATGCTCGATTTTGGACGTTTTTTCGATGAAAAAAGTGCTCCCAAATAACCAAATTTCAATTTTTATTTCTCAATTTAGGTTCAGTCTGTGTAAAATTGATATATAACTATGCAAAAAAATTTTTAGCTAAATCGCTTCATTAGTTTTTTCTCTACGATGTACCGCGCACCAAAAAAACACGTTTTGAGTAAATCGCGTTTAAAGTTTTTTTAACCGATTTTTTTGATATATAAACTATGCCATTATATAGTTTTTTCATTAATAAAGATGCATGCAAAATTTCAAATTGATATCTCTAATAGTTTTTTTTTTACAACACTTTTAAAAAGATACTGCTTCTTACCCGTTTAACAGTAGAATAACCCCTTAATATAGCGGCAGAAAATTTAAAAAATCTTCCTCCAAAAGGCTTTACAAGGTGATTTAAACCAAAACATTTCCTATCCTAGGTACAAAAGCAACGTTTTCCAATAGTTATGCCGATTTTCTTAAGACGAAAGCAATGAGAAATGACTACACATTACTCAAACACAAAATTTGTGTTGTTTATACAAATAAGTAAAACTGAAGTGTCTGTCTGTTACTTCAAAATTAATACCAATATCTAAGTAGGACATGTTATTAGGGTTTTCAGGATCCCAATCCACGCCTTAAATTGGAATTATTTGAAGCAATTTCTATGATATACAAAACTAGAGGATTTTAGAGAAGTGTTTAATTAATAAGTATTTACGCTTCAAAACTGGGTGACTTAGCTAGACACTAATTAAAATTATCCTTACATTTCGATTACATCTGTTTAAAGAAATCTCAACGAGTTTAATTGACTTCTCTGGTTTTCCTATATTGACATACATGATCTGGAAATTTTATTAAACATACATTTAATTTGTAGTATTCATTGTTTATTTTAAATGTTTGGCACACATTTTAAGTAAATAAACTTTGAAACAAACTGTAAAATGTCTCAGCAACATGATATTAAAGTGAAATCAAGTTTGAATTAATGTGCAACTAGCTGATATTGAACTTGATGCACTTGGGCATTAAAAACAACTACCTACGAATTAAAGGGTTCCTCTTGAATGACCTTACGACGAAGTAGGTTACTGAAGAGAATAAATAAAGCTCACGTCTTGTTTGTATCAGTCAGTTCGGCATTTCACATACGAGTTTACGGAAGATTAAGTGACCGACGTGAAGTTATTTCTAGCCAGCATGAGACATCAGGGAATAGTCCTTCTGTTTTTTGTGGTTTCGCTATTAAACAAACATAAGTGTGAGAATATTGCATCTTTATCATGGCGAAGTTTGATAAAGGGGCTTACAGTGGGTTTAAAAAGTTGCAAAGATTCGCCAATAAGTCGGAAAGTGGCTAGTGTTAGTATATTAAAAAAATTTAAACTTTAGCTGTTTATGTGACATATATGTATACATTTTTAAAACTCTTTCGATTGCAATTGAATTATGAGTTTTACATCTCTCCTTTAAGAAAATTTGAAAAATAAGTCTATATTAGGGAAATGCGAGTGTGTATTTATTAAAATTTATTACCTATATCATCAATTATTTGTTATAACGCAAATACTTTATATAGGAGTATAAATAGGAGGAGACAAATTTGTTACGAGTTTAGGAACTAATAAAACTAGTAATGTATCAAAATACTAAAAATCCCTTTCATGAATTTTTTAATTATTTCAATAAACTTTTGATTTACATTTTTCTCTCTTCAGTAGATAAAAAAAAAAGGAATTTAGTTCAATCAGGAAATTTAATTTATTTCCTTTTAAAAGTTTAGGTTAATTAATTAGAGATTTTAATTAAAAGTGCAATTGCTAATTAAATTATTGCTAGAAGAGCCTGAGAATAGAAATATTTTACTAAATCAAACCAAGTAAAGGTAAAATTAAATTGATTAATTAATTAGAATAAAAAACAGTTAATTAATTAGAGATTTTAATTAAAAGTGCAATTACTAACTAAATTATTGCTAGAAAAGCCTGAAAATAGAAATTTTTTATTAAATCAAACCAAGTAAAGGTAAAATTAAGTTGATAAATTAATTAGAATTAAAATAAAAACCAAAATTAAATAATAGAAATAATTAAGGATTATAAAACTGGATTTTGGAGTAGGTGAATTTTTTTTCTCAATTAGTATATCAATTTGTTTGCTTTTAAATCCTACTATGTTTACACTTGAATAATACTAATTTTTCAAGATTAAACATATTTTCCAAAATTAAGACAGTATTTTTACAATTTATCGTAACATCCAACAAAGCCAAACGCAAAATTGAAGTTTCTTTTGTAATTCTCAATTATTATAAATTCAGTTGTACCTAGCTGGTTTATTTATTAGCTTCTGAAAATTATATTAATACATATATTTATTTTGATTAAATAGATCAAGGTCAAAAACGGATTCCAAAATACATATTACCTAATTTTATGGTTTTCAAGGTAGACAGCCACCTGAAGACGCAATATAACCGTCGTTTTTTTAGAGATGCGTGGGATTTTTTTCCTTACATAAGAGTTTTTGGTAGCTCAGGACAACTTGCTATGCAATCGAGTGATTTTGATCTACACGAGCTGTTTTCAGCCTTTTAGCCACTTATATTTAAAATTAAGCCCACATTAAACTTAATCTACAAAGCAATCGAAGTTCTTTTCCTCCATGTATAACTTCGTAATTTGCTAAAGGTTTTTCCCTTCTATGCTACACTTCGTATCCTGGCGGTTTAACCTTCAGCAGTCGAAGTGGATCCACGTACGAGCCTTAGTGAATATTTTTCTTATTAACTCTAGGATATCGCGATACGCAATCTTGTAAATTGTTTAAAGAAGTTCTACCTCACGAAATTGGATGATATCACATCAGCGGATATTATTAAAATTATGAGAGGTGTTAAACTCATTCGCACATCTTCCCTTAAGGGTCCAACAGCTACAAGGTATATTTAATGGTTTGGCTTAATTTTATTTTTCTTAAACTACCTGATTTTCAGATCAGCAATTGGAAATAAGAAAATGAGATCTTTTAACGAAACGGCAGAATCAGACTGGTTGAGAGAATTATTTAAAAGAACATCAAAATTGTTCGAAATTTATACGTTACAAATTAATATGTGGGAATTTTTAGAAGAAGGAACAGGTTAGTTGTTATATGTCTATATGGTATAGTTACATACATATATGGTTTTTGATTAAATAATCATGTTCAATCAAGACTACGAATAAATACAGTTTCTTGAGATTTTGTTTTTCATAAAGCTACAATTTTGAAAAAAAAAAATTTTTTTTTTGGTCTAATATTGAACATATATAATTTAAATGAAGTTTAATAACTTTTGGAATAAAATAAAATGACTATTCTAAGCAAGGTCCTACATCTATATTCATGATTAATATTATGTTTTTCTTAATTCAAAACATAAATAGACGGCGACTTTTGACACATATTGAAAAAAGCATTTTTTCAAAAAAAAAAAAAAAAAAAAAAATGGAGCATTTATAGTTATGTCAGGTAGTTAACAATAATCCAAAATTATTGATTCTGGATATGGCACCAACGAATCTAATACCAAATAAAAAAATCTCACAAGAACTCGTAAAATCACTCAAAAATTAATTTGTTTACATTACAAAATGCTTGTAAAATTTACACTAATATAAATTTTGGTCCAAAACCTTAAAACGATGTTTTAAGGTAAAATGTTTTAAAGGGCTAATTGTTTTGTTTTTTTAATCACACAGTGTGGACGAATTTTAAAAGCTTTCAGCTATGTCAATTTTTTAAAAGTAAATTATAATAAAACATTGTGAGATCTTATTTGAAAAATTATAAATCCACCCAGACATTTGGTGTTTTTCTGCTTCACAATGGAATTTGGAAAAACTTTCTTTAATGACAGATTGTCACAAACACATAAAGTGTTTAAATTATGGAAAGAATGAATTGATGGATGGTAAAACTTTTAAGTTATCGGAGAATTCCGAAATATCCGCTTTTGTATATGTATGAATCCACTAATAAAAGGACATGAAAACACATTTTCACATATTTCTTAATAATTTTTTGACATTAATTAACCTTCACTATTGTTCTTTTGTTCATACTTATACCATAATTAATACACTTTATTTATTAGCGACAATCTTTCGTTGAAAAACGTTTTTCGAAATTCGATTGTAAACTAGGAAAAGCTATAATTTTCTGGGTGGATTTATAATTTTGCAATAAAGTGTAAGTACAACGAATTCGAAATGTAAAAATCAATTTTGTTTTATCTTTTTGACTTCTTACAAATTTCTAAAAAATATTAATATTTTTATAGATTCTCACGCCCGCCACAAACGACACCGAAACAACATGATGATGATGATGGTCTTCGGAGTTACTGCGCTAGGTAGCATAATAGTTCCCCTAGGATTTCAGTTTCTTGCGGTACTAAGTGGTAAAGCCCTATTACTTGCAAAAATGGCGTTACTACTGGCCTCGATAAACGGATTAAAGCGGGTAACTTGAAAACTGTTGAATCTAATCTCTGCTTTCATATATTTAATCAATAGGTAGCGACGAGCGGAGTGCACTATGGTCTCTACGAGGTCCCACAACATTTAAATTATGGATACTACGACAGAGGCGATTACACTCCACGCAGTAGTCATTCTGCAATTCTTAGATAAATTGAGTAGCACACTTTTTGTTTGATGGCCATGTCCTCCTATTGGCTTGTGCTATTAATTTATTTATTTTGTATTAGCCAGAATATTTATAATACTTAAGCTCTAGATTTTCCATTGTTAATAGCTCTAGTTTTGATAATGAACAAATTAATTTAAAGCACACACAAAATGTAAAATTTTCTGTAAATCGACTGTCGCACAAACATTTTCGATACATAAATTTCAAAGTAGAGTACAAGCTTCAAAATGAGCTTTTATTCATCCAAATTCGTTTACTTTTAGCGAAGACACAATTATTTATAAATTAGAAAAATTTTCCGAATTTTTGGGATATCCCTTAATTTTTTTGAGTGGAATTGAGGACTTCGATAATTTAACTTTGGGATGAAATCTATTACTTTTCTTAGAGATATTGGGATACGTATGTTAAAACCCTTATCTCAGTAAGCTAACGAGTCTGAAACAAGATTATAAGACAATGCTTGAAATGGTATGCGAAACCTCAAATCTCAATAGTTCAATTCAGTTTCAGTTTAATTTGTAGTTTCTGTAATTTATAAATA
Source organism: Dysmachus trigonus (assembly GCA_949715965.1). Taxonomy (NCBI): domain Eukaryota; kingdom Metazoa; phylum Arthropoda; class Insecta; order Diptera; family Asilidae; genus Dysmachus; species Dysmachus trigonus. The sequence goes on from OX454320.1 coordinate 90,909,936, forward strand.
TGTTTTCAACTCCAAGCCGTCAAATATGAATTTATTTAATTAATTATATAGGATTGAAGGACTTTGCAAATATAGTTCAAAGTATACTCAAAAACATATCCTTCCCTTAATCCTATAATTAAATAAATAACAAGGCAAATTCGTGAAAATCGACAGTTTCTTGACCCGTCACAGTCGTGTTCTCCCTTAATTTTTCTAACAAAGATACAGAAAAATTATTCTAAATATAAATTACTCCAATGCCTGATGGAAATCTAAATCTAAATTGCTACGCAATTTTTAATTCTTCAATTTCTTTCGCACTCATTGGAAATTTTATCCAATTTTCACTTGTCTGCACAATTCTTTTCGACACTTCAGTTAAAATCCTTGAAGCAGTTGATTGGTGAATCCAAAATCTTCTCCTATGTTAAGGGGGTATTCTAGTCTAGAGGCATGAATTTCAGGTAATTTTTGAAGTCTCGTAAAAAAAGGCGATTAATATTTTTACTATCCATTTTTTTATGTTATTTATTAACATTATAAGCATAGAGAAAAAAATTAAAAAATAAAAAAATTAAAAAATTCCACAAATTAGCAGCTGATGAAGTGGGGGGTCTCAAAAAATTGGCACGTGACCATACCCACGATTTCAACCCTCCTAGCAATCTGAAACCAAGCAAAAAAAAAATTATTAATCTAGAATAATGTCGCAATGGCTGGAACTGCGGAAAAGTTGGAAAAAAATTTTTTCACGAAATGCCTGAAAAAAAACACTTTTTGGACCACTTTTTCGGATTATTTCGAATTTTTTTAAAATAGTAAAAATTGATATTTGGGGATGGGGGTAGTTCCAGCCATAGACAAGTCTATAAAGAAGGCTCTCTAAAAATTCAAGTAAATCGGTCCAGTAGAACCTGAGAAATAGTGGGTATCGTTTTGAAAAAGACAGTTTCGAGAAAAACGCGTTTAAAGTTTTTTGCAGTATAAGTCATGAAATGCCGGGTCAGCAAAATACCTATAACTCCGAAAATAACTTGAATTTTGAAAAATCCTCTTGTAAACATATTCTTGAATACTTAAACTTTGAAAATAGCAAAAAAAAAAAAAAATCGATTTTTTTTAATTTCTAGACTAGAATACCCCCTTAATTTGAAAACCACGGCTGCAAACAAATCTTAAAAAGCCGTCATCTTGGTTACTTTTCCTACTGCACCTCCTCGAAATTCTCCATTATTTCCTCCAAGAAAATAATAAGTTATCCAATTAACTTAATTTGGATTAAATATTTATTTCAATCACTGCTTGTCCATATCACTGCCATTTTTGCACGGAGACTGCTGGAATGTAGTCTCAATTTTTTATAAGGTAAATCCATGGACGAAATCTCAAACTGAGACGGAGTTGGATTTTACGCATATGAAAAATAAGACAATGAGACATGTCTAAGATGAATTGTAATCTTTGAGATTTGTCTCGTTTTATATTACATACGAAGCTGAGCGAAAGCTATAAGAAATTAATTTTAAGGCTGATATAAGGCTTTTCGCATACGACCCATTGTTTTGGAAGGGTTTTTATACCAACTTCAAGTTTCATATTCATATTTAGAAGTACGACCTGAATCTTTTTTTAGTAGCTTCTGCCAATTTCTCCCTTATCTGATATAGAATAGAATCGAATTTTAATTTCCATTTGTATTACAAAGTTTCATTATTTTCTGAACTATGTAAGTTATACTGTAAAAAGAATTGTAATTATTACACAAGAAAATGAAATTATCACATAAAACAAATCATAAAATCGTTAAGGCAGTTTTGTTCACAACATAAAATTAAAACAATTGCGTTTGGCATATTAAATGTATATTTTCGAATTGGACTTTTAATTTAAAATTAGGGCCTGTTTCAACATATAACGAAGAGAAAGGAAACATTATTTTAACAATAATTAACAATAATTTCAATTTGCTGCTATTAAAATTGTGCACATGAAAAAGCATGCTAAAAAACAATTAAAAGAAACACTTTTCATTATTTAAATATAAAATTATTTCAATATTTTTCCTATTTCGTTTTAAAAACGAAAATCAAATATGTTTCTAAATGCATTTCACTTTTCTTTCATTCTAAATACAAAATTGGCTCAGCTTATGTAGGTGTAGATGTATTTTTTCTCTTTTCTTTTTGTTAAAGTCTATAATGCGTACATAGCCCGGCGTTGCTTAAATAATAGAATTCTTCAGTGATGTACAAAATATATATATACAGTCTAAATAAATGCTTTGCGTGTAAATTTTTTTTTTTAAATTACAAGCCGCAAACTGTTTCATAATCGAACACATCATAATAAATTCTCTGTATTTACCGATTTTCGCGCCTAAATGTAAGAAAAGTAAATAATATTTATTTCGATATAAATATGATTTCATAATTCTTTCCTAGTTTAGCTAACCGAAATTGTACTTTGAAGTAGTTCTATCATGATTGCTTGGAAATTCCTTTTTGAATTGTTGACCCAAATCTCGGTAAACATAGGCCAAATTTAGTTTCTATTCCATTTAACATTGGAATTGCTGCCCTAAATCCTCCTATATGATCAGCGTTCACTTTCTTAACTGGATCATCAGTTGGCTTGTGTTTCCTCACATCAGATCCTGCCGGTCTTGATCCTCCGAAATCAACATAGAACAGTCGTTGCAAAATTTCATATGACAATAAAGTTACACCAAATTGTGGTGATGACCTGAATATACGAGCTGTAAAACAATAAATAAATAAATAGAATAATTTATATGCGAAAAAAAATAAATAAATTAAATCTCACCGGCTGTTCCCTTCCAAAATGCTCGAGGACCTTCCTCTTTCATTATTTTTTTCGTTGCATCGAAAACTCCTTTGTAAGTTGTTTGTCCTGTTCGTGCAACTACTTGCAATCGCGTTTTAATAACATCGGCAGGAGTAACTAAAGAGGCAGCTGGAATACCGGCTATTGCTCCAGCAACTAACAGCGTTAGCGGGTGGTTATAACTTTAAAAAAATTCAAATCATAACAAATACATTCGATTTTTATGCCGAACAAATTTTAATTTTACCCATCTTCATCAGCTAAACTAGTTTTTAAGTGCGCATATGTTGGAAAATAAATGGCAGAAAAGGGAACATCACGCAAAAGACATGCACGAGCTCCTTTGTACAAACCAAATAAACCTAAATCACGGACGACAGTTAAGGCACGAACTTTTGCACCGCCTGAAAATAAGACATTGAATATATTAGTGTTTTTTTTTTTTGTCTCTAACTCTTGACTATTCATTTTAACTAACCGGCAATTTCTCCAGCTACTTGTAGTCTTATTTTAACAATTTCTAAAGGATTTGTAAATATTACTTGGGATGCACCAGCCTATATAAGAATTAATGAGAAGGCTTGAATACGGCTAATCGAAAAAGGAAAAATATACTTACGACTCCTCCAGAAATAATTTCAGCATAAAGTGGAATAGCTCCCTGTTTGTCGGATAATTTATCTCTTACGAAATCATTCACTGTTAGCTTGATAGCCTTTTCTGGAGCTACTCCCATTAATTGCGGAAGAAGTCCTCTATACAGACCTAAGAATCCTTCATGCCGAATTACCTTTAATATAAAGTAAGTATAAAATTAATAAGTTTTCGATATGTAGAATCGAATATTATAAAAGGGGTATAGGACACTTGGGACAAAAACCAACGTACAATTTTCAAAAACTCGATTCTTTTCTATCATTTTCTTTAATTCGTAAAATGCGCTAAATTAAGTTGTATTTTGGATTAAGATTCGAAAAATTACTAGTTATTTTACTTCGCGGATTATAAGGCTACGGCTATCAGGTGTTGAAACTTTAAAATTATTTTTCTCAAAACGGTGGCTACAATATCTTGACCTTATGAATAACATTTTTTTAAACGTTTTGAGCCTCATTTAGTATTATCTAGTTCGTGAAAAAAAAGTGCGTAGATTACGAATGCTCAAGTATCCACGAGTGGGGTATTTGTAATTTATTCTTGATAATAAAATACCATAAAGACCAACAAGAGGAACAAAATCGTTCTCGGAAAAGTTATGTTGAAAGAAGAGATTATTCTGTAAATTTATATAAAAAAATATACAGGTACTCATATATTTCTAATAAGTATTCTGGGTCTGAAAATTAAATTTCCACAATTTAAGGCTCTAATGTAGGCGTCCTGCTAGCTTCGAGTTAATTTTTTCGCCCGTCTTGGGTACGTGTAGACTAGCAATCGGCATGACATAGGCGTCTTCAGGACGTTTTCATTTTTACTCGAGACCGCACTTGACTGTTCTAATGAATGCTTGAGAAAACTTAAGCATACTAAAGAATACTGAAATATCTCCGAAATAAGTACTAGGTAATAGAGAATTCTTGAGCACTAGTACGTGCTAGTATGTACTCAAAATTTTAATTATACGGGCCCTTGACTTCAATTAAACTGATTAAGATGAAATTTTATGATGTTCTTCATTATAATATCTCTATACATAACCGATTTTTAATATTTCAACTTTGTCGACTATTTTCAACATATTAGAAAAACAATTTAACCCATTCCCTTCCAAACTCATATTCAGGCATAAATTCAGTTATAGGCTACTACAACAATACTCGTGATTAACACCAAATGGATTAACGGATAATTATAGCTTTAAATGACTCATATATGCAGATATTAATTATTACTTCCAACAAAAACGTGATTGTTTAATGCGACTACAAATCACATTTAATACGCTCTTGTGGGTTATCTATTTTGTGATTAACCTTAAATATATATCTGGCTGTTAAAACAGAAAGAGGGAATGACTAATCGATAAGGGGTGAATGAGACAATTTAAAGTAACTTACCTTTTTAAAACAATCCCAGGAATTTCTATATGCCACTTCACCAATAAATGAGCCAGCTCGTTGATTTTGCATGCGTGTTTTGACAAGATCAATTGGATATACCACTGTCGCACCAATAGCTGAATAGAAAATTAAAAATGATAATCTAGTAACTAGAATATTGTTTCCTATTGGTACTTACCGCCAGCAAAAGATCCCAAAGTAAACCTATATACGCTTTCAAGCATTTGAATGAAAATCGACCTATCCGCTGGACTGGAAACAGCATGAATTTCAGCTAACCGAGTTGTGATATGCTTAGTATAATGTTCCGGAGCAATATTGCTCAAGTCACTGTATACAATTCGCCTGGAGTTCAATTAATTTATAATTAGAATTGTGAATAGTAAAACACTACATATAAAAAGGGAAAACTAAATGAAATGGTGTGGTATGAAATTGTTGCACCATTTAAGAGATAAAAGGTAAATAAATAAATTATCCCATGATTACAAAACTAACAGGTAAAATTAATTGCTTCATTTAATAAAACTTGCCTATTTTTGTCAATCTTTTTGCGTTTCCACCAACTTTAATTCGCAATATTTAAAAAGGAAAGCAAAAATGGTTCCTTAGTCAGTGGTATTTAATTTACAATATAAATAAATTGTTTGAGCACACATATATATATATATATTTAGTATATAAAGTTATTACTACCGTTTTTATTCTAAACTGCCCAAGCCAAATAAACATATTCAAAAAAAATCTTACTAAAATATATATATACAATATATATATATATAAATATATATATATTATATATACATACATCATATACATAAATATATCGATTACTTACCCAGTTTGATGTAGAGCGCCTGTTAGATGGAATAAAATGTCTATCTCTAATGGAGTTATTTGGCTCATAGTTTGCGCAGAATACAAGAGTTCATCTTTTGTTATTGGTTCGATCCGGCTTCCAGATGTGGCATTTAGATAAATCCTTTTAATCAATTCCATATTATTAAGAAGAGAATTAAATGCCATAAAATATGGAAAACTAACTTTGTGACCTTCAGTAACCTATTTTTGTTTATTCAAACATTTAGTACGGCACTCATACGATTTTAAATGATATTTCAAACTTACTTACCGCTACTAAATTATCCTTAACATCTGGTGTTAGTAAGTGGCTTTTAACTTTCACCATTATATCCTGAAAATCTAATGGTGAAATATATCCCGTACAGGCCGGATCTTTACTGCGGAATGCTTCCATGGCATATTCTTCGTGAAAATCATGAAGAAACTGGCTGAATTCTGAATAATTTATTAAGCGATGCTTTTCCTATGAACGATGGTAATGTTAAGAAATATCCTTATAAGTTATATATTATAATATTTAGTTACTTTGCCAAAATAACGCTGAATGAATGGTCCATCTAATTTAAATGGTATTTTATGATGTAGGTCAGTCTTTTGAATAACTTCCTTGAAGTCCTCTGGAATAATGAAAATGTTAACATTCAAAAATAAAACCAAGGACTTTAATTGTTTTTTGGCTTAATTTTACAGGTTCCTTTATTGATTTGACAAAGTGGAAAGTTCACATAAAGAGGATTACATACATCCTCTTTTATTATAGTATTCTTTTAATATATTTTCATTTTAAAAATGATAAATAAATAAAAATCAAAAATTTGCCTTACCATATGCAACGGTTCCGTTTCCCTTTCTATCGAATAATTGAAAAGCCGTTTTATATAAAGCGTCAGGTGTGCACAGGAGGCCTTCGAACGCTTGAAATTCTGAAAACGAAATGAGTCCATCTTTGCTTGTATCAGCAATTCCAGCCAACAGTTTAACAGATTCCTAGAGTATATGTTTTAACTTTAATAAAACCTTTAGCTGAAGACTAGACGAATTACTTTATTAAAATTAGGATCTGAAAAAAGTCCCAAGTAATCCCGGACAAAGTCTTCGCTCGTCATGTAATGTTCGCCATCCCTCTCAACAGACGCATACTTTAAGAAAACTTCCTTAAGCTTGTCTGTGTTAGCTCGCTTAAGATGCGATGGACCCTGAAATTAAAAAAAAACATACAAAATCACAGTCAATTCAAGCGGAAAGGATTGAAGAATCTGTTTTAGAATTCCAACACGGAATGACGTATTAAATTAAGACTGGAGTGATAATCGTTGGAAACTGCTTTCGCGCTCGGAATGAACGCTATCAGTTAATTGAGAAGCATATCGCTGTTTTTGTTGACGCAAAATTCAGTCACCTTTGACACAGAAAGGTTTTATATTTTCAGCCGTTGAGATGCTGAAATCAAATCAATATTGCGGAGCAAGTTCGATAAAGCACGACTTGTAGTGAAGCGGAACTCCATAGGAAACCAGAAAATATTATGACGAGAATTTGACGCGGTGATAGACACGCAGAAAAAAGATGTCTCTTGGAATATTTGAGCTCGACCTTACTCACTTTCATATTTATTATCAGTTGGATTTATTTGGGCAGCGATAGCAAGATAAATCTTTTATTACGTCATTTGTATGATTAAGTAATAATTGCATAGCTTTAGAAGCTCTTAAGGAGGGTTCTCAGTTTTTTGGATAAACAATTCTGTTTTTGTTTTTGTACACAATCTTGAAGCCTTCTCAGAATGTTTTTTGAAATTGATTTAGATGCATTTTTTTCGAGACAGAATTTTAGAAATTGACTACGCAATTAATTTATAGAAATAGTATTATTGTCTTCTTAGTTAAAGCGCGTTTTGTCGTAAAGCAAGAAAAGATGAAAGTTACGTTTTCATATTTGCAAGTTGAAATTTAATCTTTGAATTAAAAATAAAAATAACACCAGCGTTTTTAGATTTGGTTTTAACATGATTATTATCAGGATTAGATTAAATACAAAAAGGCGCGTGTAGAACATGTTTTCTAATTATCTATACATGTCAAGTGAAGCGCGAAAAATCAAATGATAATGTAAATGTAAGTTCTACATCACATACTTTTTATGCTAAGTCTGCATAGCACCATAAATATTATATGAATTTTAAACCTCTGACGAAATATTTCGTTATACTACGAAAGTAACTGCTACGATTATTACGATAGAATAATGCCAAATTAGACAATTTCTCCGAATTTACCTTATATTCATGATCCAGCAACCAAAAATACCTATTGATAAAAATTCGCTTAACTCGTTGTCTCCTTCATACAGTGAAATAATTTAGCTTACAATTTATTTTATTAATTAATTTAATTCTAAATTAAATTCAACAGATTAAGAAGTAAATTTATATACTTGGCACTGACCCTTAGTATTTACATCGAACTTGAAAACAGTCAATTTGATAATGAAAATGTAAATAATAATAATTTGTACCTTTATTTTCCAAAAAAACCAATTCGTCTCACTTTCCCTCAGTTCCTCCATATTTTCTTTTTGTATTTTTAATAATAATGAAACACTAAAATTTAAAAAAAAACAGCAGATTTGAAAAACAACACCCACATTAAAAATTTTATGTGTTGCCTCTGTTTACACCGTGACTGCTGTCAACAGTCAGTCAAAAAGATGCAACAAATAAAACTAATTAATTAAAGATAGCGCTACATCAAAATTATTTTGATTCTTTAATGCACCGACCGGTGTGTAGGTTTAAAATTGTATGTTTATATTTTAAGTTGTATGTCAATTAATAACTAATATAAAATAGGAAGCACTTTAAGAAAGTAAAAAATGAATATAATCTAAAGAATCTGGACATTTATGTTTATTCAATTGTTATTGTGTTTCAAATGTTCAATTAAAATCATGCCTGTCTTCATATTAATGTCTTCTTTTCAAATAGAGTTCCAATAAAAATTTGTTTAAGAGAATTATATAATAAATGTCGTTCATAAGTATGGTCGGCAGTAAAAAAAAACTAAAGATATTTTGGTAAACAAATATAGTTCGGGAATTACCATTACTTGGTATTTGTAATTACAAATATTAATTGCCATTACATTGAATTAGAAAATGTAATTGAAAGTAATGTATTTTTTCTAAATAAAAAATACATTACTTTCTATACATATTACAAGCTTTTATCTAACTTGTCTAATTACTTAGGGTAAAATTTTGTAATCCAATTTTAACCCTTTTCCACATATCCGATCGACTTGAAATTTTGCACACCTACGTGGTTTTGATGACAATACAACATTCTATCAAATTTGAGTTGATCCTGAGCAATGGTAACAGTATTTTAATGATTGTAATAATTTTATAACTCTGATTATAAAGCATCTAAGATCGTTATAGAGATATTGTTACAGTCTACATTTGTTTTTTCCGAAACTATAAATATAAGGCTGAATTGAATTTGAATTTTTTATCCCAATCATTACGGAGATAAGGGAGGGAACTAATTTTTAATGTTGTTTCTAGATAGCATTTAATATACTCATTTGACAAAGTTTGAAATTAAAACAAAAACAGTGTTAGAGTGTTTACTCCACTTGACCTATAGTGGAAGAAAAACCAAATTTTGTTTTTGAAACTGCATTTTGGTCCTGCAAAAAGAGGAATAAACAATTTTTATTCGGACACGTGGGCTAGGGGTATACAAGCTTTATAACTATGACAATATTTCAAGTTAATGGAATTTGTTTTTGGAGAAAGATAGGTGGTATCATAAAAACAGATAGATAGACAGAATGTGTTGTTTTTTTTTTTAGAGAAACAGCTCTGAAATAAATAAATAGACACTGAAGTCTCACCATAATGATTCAATTTTTCCACTTTTGGTAAAGAACTCTAAAAATCATACCACACATCTCAATTTAGTGTAAAATTCTGTCTCGCAATTATCTTTAGTGCATTACCACTGCACGTAATGAACACACAGCTTTTATTAAAACAAATCTTAATTCATGTAGGTATTATCAAACTTGTTATTATGATAGATCACATAGTTACTCATTCACAAAGTTGAACACACACACTTGAGAATTAAATATACTTCTTATAAAACTCAACAAACCGTAGGTGCCCCTCACCTTGCCCTAAATATGGAACAGTATCGTACTCAATTCTACTGACCTCTTTGACCTTAGTTTCTTGGACCATCTTAGCAAGGGAAGAATCAACTTTTTCCGGTGTTCTTCAGCACGTATATTTTTAGGCAACGTAATCTATTGCACATAAAATTTGCATTGAATGCATACGTTTTATTTTTGTTTATATTATCTATATATATTTCGGACGTATGCAGAGCACGAGAGGTAGACCGTACAGAAGATGAAAACCTACTACAGTGATGTAACCGTACGATGCAATACTTATTATAATTAAGACAGAGCAGAAAATATATTTTTGTTATCAATATAATTATTGCGGACACCTTAATGAAAACAACTGGCTAAAGCTGCGCGGAGGGATTTAGTAATGCGCGCACATCTAGCACGTCGCATTTCGAGAGATATTTGCGAGCTTTGTATAGTAAGAATTAGAAAAAAAAAATTACAAGTGAGGCCGGAAAATCTTTTATTATTAGATTTTTCCTGCTAGAACTTTTAATATACTCGAGTCTTGATACTGAGACGCCGCTACCTTGAGAAGGTTGTTTTGTAGTTCCCCGGGTCCCCTGTCGCCTTCAAAATAATAGCGCAGAAACATTCAAATTATATTCTGCACTTTGCAGGTGGTCTGTACAGCAAATGTGCTGCTATGGTTTTATTGAAAAAATACTTGCAAAAAAAAACCATTTGTCCGGTGATTCACATTAATTATCGTATATGACAGCCGGCAAATTAGACTGAATGGGATTTATTTATACGAATTTTGTTTAAAGATTATTTACTTCTTTGGTAGGGGATTCTCATCGTTGACCGCTGAAGAAAGCCAAACATTTCCTCTTCAATCGTTAGAGCTTTATCATCTTTTCAAGTTTTTGAGCAGCCTACTTTTTGACAAAGTATTTTGAAAACAGGCGACAGGTGATTCACATTAATTTTCTATGATATGTCAACAGTCAAACTGGACGGAAATAATATTGTCGATATTTTTTGTGGCAAACATTATAGATATTATTATTATTAACCTATATTATACATACATAGGATGATTCTTTGGGAACTTTCAACAGATCTAGGTATCCCGAAAAATGGCAGAGAGATTTGCAACTAAGTGAGACCCTATAAACAACCAATTGAGGTAATTTAAAAACTTTTTTCACATTTTTCTTTTAGATTTTGTAGAAACTATAGTTTTGCTTTTTCTCAAGACCAAAAATCCCTGACTTCCCAGTTTTCCAAGCAATATTAGAGTTTTTTTCCCTAACTTTACGTTGTGTCATGAAGCCAGAGTTTTAAACTACATTACTCATTCCCATTCCTTAATGAGCATTACTTATAATTATAATTGTATGTAATGAGGTGTGGAGTTATAATTCCTCATGCATCTTACTAGAATGAAGCAGAGGAATTGAAAAGGAATTAAGAGGTGATTTTATTTCCCTAATACTTTTCATCGGAATCATTTGAATGTTTGTTCAACTGTTTTATCAACTAAAACGAAGACAACATTTTATCATTATTTATTTGTTTTATTTATGAAGAAATACAGGGTGTCCCATAGGAATGTGTGAAAACTAATTAGTCACTATTTTTTAACAAATGGAGAGATCGGTAAAAGGTAAATATTTTTTAATAAAGGAAAGTCGTAATTTTTATTTCATGTCCATTTTATTATAAAAAAATTAAACCTATTTAATACAAACCATTAATTTAAAAATATAGTGAAAAACGTCAATTATTAATAATATATATTTTTGAAATGTGAACCATCTACATAAAAGGTATCTATCTGCATTTCTTTGAATCTTCTGTCGTCGGAGAGAAGTACAAAGGATGTTAGAGACCAAATCCTTTCTCATGCGAAAAAGAGGAGCCACGTTAAATCTTTTTTTTTTTTATTCAAGACGGAGCAGCACCTCATCGCACACAAGAAGTATCATCAATAAATTTTATGGCGATCGAGTTATTGGCCTAGGGTACCCACGCTTTGCTAGGGGAAAAGGAATAGAATAGCCACATTACTCGTCAGATCTCATTCGATTTGATTTCTTTTTACTAAAGATCTCTGCTATGAAAATAACCAAAAAACAGTTGAGGATTTTATTAAAGACATTGGGAAGATCGTCAATGGCATTTCAAATTAAACTTTAGAACATGTTTTTAATAGTTTTAGAAAGCATATGGATATTTGTGGCAAATTAGACGGTTAAAATATCGAAAATATATATCATTAGTAACTAACGTTCTTCACTACTTTTTTAAATTAATTGTTTTGTATTAAACAGATTTAATTTTTTTTATAATAAAATGGACATGAAATAAAAATGACGACTATCCTTTATTAAAAAGTATTTACATTTTACCGATCTCTCCATTTGTTAAAAAATAGTGACTAATTAGTTTTCACACATTCCTATGGCACACCCTGTATAAATCCATGTGGTTTCTTAAAACAATCCAAAGAAATCCAACAATCATAGAAACACAAAAAATCAGAACTTTATCGTTTTTAAATCAACATATAAAGCATTCTTGTTTCATAATTAACCCTAACACTATTTTCTTTTTAGCAATTATTATTCTATCATTTAATCATATCAGATTGTGGATTATACCTACTACGGATACAACATAAAAAAACGCGCCAAGCACTCTACCTCGAAGGTGGTACGGAAAAGAGTGCATATTATGGAAAATATGAGTCTTGCAATTGCAAAATCGCGATGGTTAAAAAAATAAAAGACCAACAATATAATATAAAGGTGTTTTAATGAAAATATAAATTCTCATTTATGGAATTAGCAGGTGTACTGCCTCGTGTTGGTTACTTCCTTTTCTTATTTTCATTGAGGTTGTTTTGTTTGTGTTTATTTATGATAACAACCATTTAGAAATAAAAAATAAAAAATGATTTGGGTGGTTCCGTTTCATCGATATCCGGAGATAATCCAGATTAAAATGTAAATACCCTCAATCAAACGTACTGCCGATTAAATCAGATATTATATTTATTGAATGATTTTACTACGTTCAAAAGACCTACCCAATGCGATTGAAATCGATACAGAAGTGCGGCAGGATATTTGATTATTAATCTAACTTTATATAATTTTCCGTGCCAAATTACAGATTAGTGAATGTGTCAGATCAAAATTCCTCTGATTAAAAATAAACGCACGGAAGATTAAAAAGTATTTTGTGTAGTTTTTTAAGAAACTATCTTGTTAAATTTAATAATGTATGGGTCTCATGAGCATTGTTGAAGTGATTTTAAAGCTTTTAAATGGAAGAAGAATCTGCTAGAAGAATTACCATGTTTTGATGAATTTAATAATTTTGTTTCTTGAAACGGAAAATTACTGTTATTTATTGAGCATGTATTTTTTTTATATAAATATATTGCACTAATGTTTTGACATTACTATAAGCCATAAATATGGATATTAAGGTTCTATACATTCTTTTTATAAATGCTATAAACTAGTCACTGTTCACTTCTTTTTACAATTTATTGGACAGATTGTCAGCGTAATGTACAACGGCGTCAAATCGCGGCTACGAAAAGCAGTCTATTAATTTCGTACCGGGGAGATATAATACTGTGTTTCTGTTAATCTTTTGAGTGCGAAAGAGCCTAAATATATGCCAAAATAAATTTTACAAGATAACATGTTTGATTATTGGTGCGAAAATATCGGTGCACGAGTACTACTTGCACTTGACTGTTTGTCGAACCAATTTAATTGCCATATTACTTAAATAAACATGGGGTGCACGCATTAGGTGAATATGAGGCTGACAAAAATTTGTCTTTGACCCAAAACGAATAATCTTTGTCAACATTTTATAAAATTTAATTCTGAGATAATACTATATGTATATACAAAATAATTAATTCATGCCATGTAACCACGTATGACTGTTTAGAGCTAAATTAAGTAGAATATGATATTGTTTATTTTGTTAATAGAATTTTAGAATATTTCCCACTAAAATAGTTTGAAAAGTCAATACATGAGTTCTTTTGTATAAATCTAGCATAAATCTTAAACGAAAAAATATGATCTTATTATGAGAAACGAAACGAATTATTATCTTCTGTTATAGCTAAGTTTCATGTAATTATTCTTATTAGTAATTGTTCATGCAATTCAACCATAAAATTAATAACTTAGCTAATTAAAATTTTCCTAATGCTTGTACATAGGGGAGACTGGGGACACTTGTTCCATATGGGAGTCATGGTACTTTTAATTTACTGAACAATTACACACATTTCGAATTTTTTGCCTATTAATGTCTTTTGTAAGCGAACACCACTGTGAAGGGTCAAAAAATTAAAAAAATTTGTTTTTTGCATTTTTTTTCGAAGTGTGTATACTATTCAAAACATGTGTGAAAACATTTCTTTATCAGGGGTGTGACTTCCAAGAGCCAGATCGAATTTATTTTTTTATCAAGAATTCTATTTTATCCTTTATCAATTTCCGATTTATTTTTTTATCAAGAAATATGCCGTGAAAATTTTAAACGTGTTTTTCTCTGAATGACTTCTTTCGATTTTGTTTTACCAAAAAATCGAAGATTAATCAACTGTTTTTCAATTTCTTTTTAAATCTTCATAATCGCAGTAACTGAGTCTGTGTGTGTGGGCGATTTTTGAAATTTTTATAATTACTATTTTTTAAGACCTCTTAAAAATTTGGAATACTTGAACGATTAGGCTTATTGAGAATAGAGATACCTTTTCTTAACATAAATTTGCATAGAAATATAATTTCCGTTATGATAATTAAATTTTAAATGATTTATTTATATTATTAGTTTTTATTTGTATGTGTAGTATTGATGACTTTTGCTTGTTTTGATCTTAGGTCATTAAGAAAAAAGATAGAACATGCCGTGTAAAATCCGTGTGAAGCATTTTCCCCAAATTAGTTCTCGTGGGAAACATGATTGGAGTAGGTTAGCGATATACAAAAAAAAAAAAATAGCGCCAGAGCCTAAACAGGGGTATTGCGTGAAAAATTTCACTTTTGGGAACTACAGTACACCTGTTTGCTTTGCATTTAATCCCCTTTTCTATCTTGATGAAAATATCTGCCTGCACTGGGCGCACAGCTACAAAATAGACGGCTACACCTACATCACGAAATTACTCCAACTAAACTAACTTATGTCCAATCCTGTTGTCTATGATATATGGTTTAGACAATACTTATTTTAGATACGTAGGCATGCCTTTTAAGATTGTTAATGTGTGTAGTCTAAGTAAATACTGTAGAGTAGCTGAGTTTAAAAGTAGAATAGTTAAGTCTGTTGAAAATTTGAAAGGAAGGAAAGACTGGCTACTTCGTCTAGATTTAAAAAAAGAAATAGCGGCCAAACTTTGCATATGGGGCCTAAAAATCTTAGTTACACCCATGATGATAAAAATAACTAACTTAAATACTGTTCAAATCAATTGGGGAGATTTGAACTGAAAAGTGTCCTCAGTCTCGCCTATATCTGGAAAACTGAAATTTTAAGCAATAAATATAGAAAAAGAGTGATAGTCTAGTCGCCCTCTGAAAATCATACAGGAGATATCGCGTTTCTATTTCTTTTTCAAAATATTGTGGTTGCAAGTTCACATGATGAGCTGATGAGCCAATTGAAACAAATGAAATTACCAGTTAAATAAAAAGTTTATTGCATGTGTAATTTCATAAGACGTTAATCACGCAGAGCAATTTTGGCTCCATTGAGCCGGAGTCAAGGTCAATTTTTGTTTAGCCTAATCAGAGATTCTCGTCACTGGGAAAAAAAGCGAAAAGCACCTGTTTTTATCACAGGCACTTCCTTTTAAAGCCAATGTCTGTCCAACGATCTTGTTTACGCTTATCAGAACGCATTGTCCGATCAAAATCAGCAGAATACAGAGCTAAATTTTCCGGGGAAGTTACTATGTGAAACATGCGGCCACGGGGTGCTTCACTGAGCGAATTTCTTACTATCAGCATTCAGCGGCGTCTGTACGCTTTATCGCTCCCGGATTTACTCTCTGCGGAAAGAAGTTATGACGAATCGATTAGACTTTAATGATTTTCACAAATCTGCAGAGTATGCAAATCTAATCGCCTTGGGGAGCAGTTACGATTACCTTTATGGATGTTTCCGTCTTTTGTACATATTTATTTATTTTTTATGGAGCTACTCTGGTAATGCTCCAGCTCAGCCCCCCGGAAAGAGCGGAAGGGTGCAAACGTCAAGCGTTACGTGTCAGCCGTCTCGTCTTCCCCCCTCGCAACCAGCCAGGACGGGAGGAGACAAAAACAGCTCCGGAGCGGGGTTTTATCAGCGCTTATCAGTGAAATCTCGGATTAAATGCAAATCGGACTAACGAGCCCTAATTAACTGCACTCACCTCTTGACAGTGTGCAACGAGCAGAGCCCAGTCGAGTGGAGGAAATGAATTTTTCATGGTTTTGGTTTTCTTCTTCTCACGTAAACTTTACACTTAACCTAAAAACGTGGGGATAACTGCTCCCAGTGACCAGCTGTCTTCACCCCGGGTATATAAAGGAAATCGCGGCGAATTCGAGTTGTCGCACTGCACTATTATTAACAGGTAAGGACCTAACTGTTTTTATAGCGAGTTCGCCGCTGAGGACTGGGGGAACACCACCGTTCGCCGATATGAAAGCACTCGAGCACTGGAATTGAAGAAAAACACCACCAGCACTCAGCTCAGCAAAAGTCAGCAGGGAGGTCCAATGACAGCTGGATCGAGAGCCAGCCGCCTGGAGTGACTCTCTTTGAGCTCTTCTGCTGGATGGCGAGTTCGAGTGGAAGCGCAGCCTGTCGCAGTGAGTGGGAAGCGAACGATTTCCAAATCCACTGATAAGCCACCCTGAGTGATTTCCAAACACCCCTCGTGTGGTCCGGAGTGTGTTCATCGATGTTGGCTAAAAATCGATATTTCGATATTTGTATAACATCGATGTTTGGGCGAAAAAATCGATTTCTCAAAATCGATAACACTTTGAAACATCGACGGTTTGAGTAAAAAATCGAAGCATCGATGATGTAAAATAAAAATCGAAGCATCGATTTTTCTTGCCAAATCGAAAGTCACTGAAAGGGCTTGTAACAAGGTCATGAACCAGTAATATTGGAAAACTATCGATATATTTAAATGCTATTTTTGGGGTATATTTCATATTGGTAGAAATATATAACACCATAAAAATAAATATTAATTTCGTGGAGTTACTCAGTATCGGAAATTGAGCAAATCTTGGAAATTCGCAAAAAAACGCTGAAAAAGTAATAATGTCACATAGAATTAGAAATTAATGATCTTCGGATTTTGTCCTTTACTTGTAACTTTGATTGGAATTAATAATTTGTCTTGTCATGAAAACTTGTGCAAAAAGCAAGATTTTTTGTTCTAGAAGCTAAACGTCCCTTTAAATAAGGGGTTAACTACCCCCCCCCCCCCCCCCCCCCCCCCCATCCCTTCCGCTAATTCTTGCATAACGCACGTGCGAGAAAACGATTCATTGTTTATTATTTTAGTATTTAATTTTGTTACTTGTGTAAATAACATTCTTGATTATTTCAAAGTGATTGCAAAATCGCAGACAAAATAGCCCTTATAGAAAGGGTGTTATCAACCCCGTAGAAAATCAATTAGTAATCAGCCATACCTAAAATTCTTTAACTCAATTTTTCTGGAGATTATTTATGATTTACTGCTTTTTTGGTGCTTGGGAGAACTTGAGAAGATGAAATCTTTTAACCCCTTTAAAGGGGTTGATTACACCCCTTCTATAGGGGTAGTTTTGTCTACGACTTTACAATCACTTGAAAATAATCAATGAATGTTATTTACATAAGTAACAATATTAATTAAAGAACAAAAACAAAACATAAAGTTTAATAAGCTAATACAAAAATTAGAAACAACTGAGGATGACCGTAAGATAAAGTTCAAATGATACATACTGTAATAACCAGCTCTTTTTTTGTCGTTCTGATCATCAATAAATAATCGATCAATCAAATCAAATAATCAAAAATTCTTTCAAGTTATTTAATACACAATTTAAAATAAATTTAAAATAAATTACAAAGGAACTAAGGTTGTTTATATCTTCAACACTTTAAGTACCTATAAAATAAATAAAGATTTAGAAATATTTTCAATATGTAGTGCAGTCTTATAAAAAAGAAAAAAATATATATATATCTCAAAAATCATATACTTTTTTAGAGTTTCGAGAAATTTTAAATCGTGTTCTAAAATGTCAACGTCAATGTTCATTAGCTATTTTATGTATTGGAATAGGCCTCCAGAATTACCTTTTTGCACATTATGAGAATTTGAAATTTTAATTTTATCTAAATTATACTAATAGGTCTCAAACAACGATGTTTGATAAAAATCGATTATAAAAAAAAAGAGAATTATCTATTATTGGATCGGGCTGACCGCATTTTTGCCTTCGAGAGACTCCCCTCCTTCAGACGAGAAACAATCTTTTTAAAATGCACTTTTGATGACATTTTATTAAAACTACAACTTGTCTTAAATAAATAAATATTTTCTTACGTTTTGAGGTTCATAAAATGACTCCGAAAACTCGAATTCTAAATAAAAAATATTAAACATTTTTTTTTAACATCAGAAAATTTAACAACAAAACTGCCCATCGAAAACGTAAAATACGGAAAGCCACCTGTTAAAGCACTATTTTTTTTTATTTTTTTAAGATCACGACCGGGCTACTTTCATCGTCGACTATCTCCTCAGGTCGACCACTTCAATTTTCATCTTGTTGTCCGTTATAATATGCGTTGCATCCTAAAATAAAAAAATAAAATTAACACAATTCAAATGTAATTCGTTTTTTGCCGAAAATAGGGTAACAGTTATACTCCTGGTCTTACTTATTACAGTGCCGAATTAAATTTCAACCTAACACAAAGCTAATTTCCAAATATGCTTTTATAAACTGAAATCAACAATTGTTTCGAATACACTAACCATAAACAGTGGCGGATCATTAGGATGAGGATGAAATCCAACCTGCCGGCACTGTGCTATGAAATCTAAGCCGTAATTTGGTGTTAAGCAGAAGAAACCAGTTCTAAAAATGTTAATAACGTCAAATTCCATTGGTGTAAATTACAAAAAATAAAATTTCTTACGTCTGATACTTCGGAGCACAAACGATAGCAACAGCTTCGGGCATCATCATTTGATAGGAGCAGTGGGTATGCAAATCCACTGAAGATAAAAATGCAGTCTGAGTAGGATGAGTCTAAAAAATACGGAGGGAGCTGTTTATAAAGATCTTTTAGAAAAAAAATCAAATTTACATGAATCCATCCAAGAGTTATAAGATTTTTCTGATCCTGAACATCGAAAATCTCCTCCTCATTCATGGTGGTGCAACTGTCCGGCGTCCCATTCTGTTTTGGAATTATCACATGAGAGATTATTAGCCGATGCTGCTCCAGACGACCGGCTAGTATTCCGCACGTCTCAACATTGTTTTGGGTGTTTTTACTAGCCAAATTCATGAATATCGTCATGGCATTCTGCGGAATTACTACAGTACGGAGGCCTCCCTCCAAAAGCGATTCAGACGTTGGCTTTTGGGTTCTATCGAAGGAAGGCCTAAGGAGGGAATATATAATTACCTTCAAGTGTTAATATAATTTTAAATTGTCATACTTTAATCTATCGCTCTCTGGCAATAGTAATCCAGCTGAGCTCTTATTCGATCCACTCGGGAAGTCATTGGGATAGACGACCTTATCGAGCAGACTGAGATCAGGAGCGCTTGGCTGAATGTAGGGATTTGTCTTAATTTTAAGGTCGTCGGGCTTAACATCGACATTCTGTATAAAAATATTACTTAATGATTAAGGAGGTACATCGGCATAAGGCAGTGTCCAGTACCTTAAGAGCTTCTTTGGCCTTCTCTAGTTCCTTAGCGCGTTCGGCTTCCTTATTCGCTAAGAACTGGGCGTACTCCTTCTGGTAGCGGTCGAGGAGCTTCACCTTCAACTTTTCCGTCACGGGAATGACCTCCTTCAGCTTGGCCTGAATCGGCTGCTTAACTGAAGCGGGCTCAGTCTTGTACTGTGGGTGGGATTGGACCTTCTCGAGGAAGAGGGTCATGAATTTCATGTACAGAATGTAGGCGTTCTCGTGATTCCCCTCGGACAGGTAAACGTTCGCCATGCGAACCATTTCCATCCCAGATCGATAGTACCTGGGGGCACGGGAGAAAATTTGTCAGGACAGAAATGGTGACTCACGGTCAATGCGGGGCCTCCTCACCTCTTCAGGGGAATGTTCGGGTCAACGTCGACCATATTCCCGTAATTTGCTAAATGCCGAATCCTGGCCCGTGGCTCCATCAGGCCCATGGCTGTGTAATTCGCCACCTTTGACATTCGCGTTCCGAGTTAAGAATTTTATCAACAAACTCTGCCGCCGCTAACTCATGAACACATCCAGCGAAGTGAACGGAAAACAATAAATTCTGACGTTTCAGTGACGTTACTACGCGAATTGCAATGTCACCCTGTTTACACGGTAGACTAAACATTTTAAAAGGAAAAAGTGGTTAAGTTAGGGGGTCACATACGTCCAGAATTTTCAAATAATGTTTTTTTTTCCGCTTATTATTATTCTATATACTTTTAAGAAGATTAAAAAAAAAATTATCCAGAAATTCGACGTGATGACGAATTACAGCGATTTAGCCCGGCCGTTCGCCAGGGAGTCCGATGTTAGATAAATGTGGCTGTCGGGAGACAGGCCAATTATAGGTCAATTGTGATGCCACTTTTTGTGACCAGGGTTTCTGGTGGGAATTGAAACCACAATCTCTACATCCACTGACATATAAGAACTGGACTGCTGATCCCGTACAAAAACTCACATCA
Organism: Dysmachus trigonus; assembly: GCA_949715965.1. NCBI lineage: Eukaryota > Metazoa > Arthropoda > Insecta > Diptera > Asilidae > Dysmachus > Dysmachus trigonus. Next base: position 90,930,826 of record OX454320.1, read on the forward strand.
AAAGTAAGACCAAATTTTGACCGAATTCTAACTATCTCGCTCTTTCTTAAGTCCCCCAGGCAGACAACTTTACAAAAAAAATGTCCAAGGTGGCGCTATGTGTGTGCACTTCTTTTGGTTTTTTCTAGTATCTTCGCGTGTGATACATCTTTTTGATATCCCCAATAGATAAATAAAAGTAAACACATGCTTTTTGCACATCACTTTTACCCACGACAGCCTTTACAAGTTGCCCGCCAACTCATCATTTTCCGTTGCAATCAGCTGTTAGGATAGTTTTACGATGTCCAACAGATGGCTACTTTATTTTGTGATACATCTTTTAGCTGTGGTTGGTATATATGAGAAATATGAAGGTTAGACAAAGGCATTATATATCTATCTTTGTTATTCTTAAGTCCCCAGCTGATTGCCGCGAGGAACATTTTTATGAAAAAACTTAAAATTGAGCGTGATATGAAAGAAGTCGGTTCGTGAAAGCTCAATTATTTTTAATTTGCGTCAGTTTAAACATAATTGTACGGTATTTTAGGGCATTTTTAATAGCATAATTTGCTCCATGAGGATTGAGCCTGTGCTAAAAATGGTCTCATTTTTCAGACGACCAGTTCTTTCATGTCAGTGTCTACATCCAATGGTTCTTACTACCAACCGAGCTATTGAGACCCCTGGGAGTCCGATTGCACATTTTTTCCAATACCGACCGGCCTTTATTCTCATAAATACTGCAATGGAGAAGATGCCAACCGCTTGAAATTTGCAAAAATTAATACAATCATATATATACTATAGAATAGACTACAAAAGAATATTAAAAATAGCGAAATACAAGAAAAGGAAGGAATACAATATGAAGCAGAGATGGGAGGTTGAATGTAATATTTAATAATATTAATAAATGTTCACAAAAAAGAAAAATTATACATATATACGTGCTTATATATACATATGTTTTATAAATAAACGGTAAAACGTACGCGCACACAAAATCCTCACTCGCACACAAGATCCTGACTCAAAACTTCAAACGAGTTTTTCTCGAAACAACTTTTCTCGACACGGTCGGCACGATAACTCGGAAAGGTTTCAATATTTATTTTTAATTTATTTTCTTAATTCTTTATAACCGCTTTATCTATAGTCTGCCGAGCCATGTTTTCGATATTTTGTTTATTTCAATTTTTATAAATAATTAACCTCTTCACGCCGTTGGCCACCACATACGTGTACGTTTGGTTTTTTTTTTTTTTGTTTATCAGTCGTGCAAAGATAAACTAAATTCTATTTTTTCAAATATTTCTTATGCATTAACTTCTTCAGAAGACGAAGTTCCAAAATTCGGAAGAAAGTCATTGGTTTCTTTAATGTACTTATTTTCGTACGTTAAAGTAACAAATAGCTCCTCTTACGAATTCTGGAAATTCGTCCCTGAAGAGGTTAAAGCATAACATTTTTCTATGAAAAGTGAAATTTGTTTTTAAAAGATCATAACTTTTTTGTTCTGAAAAAGAAACAAAAATGGTTCGACAGACTATAACTGTTACCTTAAATTAAAAGAATCTTTTAACCTTTTTCCGATTCATTAATCTTTAATAATGTTATGATGCCGATCAGGAGGCGGCATTTACATTTTAACGTTGGGAACAAAGGCATTTTAGGGAACTTTTTGTTGATAATTTTTTTTTATTTTATTTAAATGTATCTTCGTTCCTCGACAACCGATAAGTAATATGTGTCGATACTTTTTTAAAAAAAATTAATATACACTTAAAAAAATTCTTTTCTCAATCATCACTTTTCGGGGCGCTGGAAGTATGTGACTCCTTAAATGAATTACAATGATTTACAAGGATTTTACCCCTTAAAAATGTACTGATCTTTCATAATTGATGTTCTTGAATTATCTGGTGATATGCGGGCACAATTATTCTCCCAAAGAAAGCAACATTTAACACGTTGACTCGGTGATCATTTGAAAATTTATAACTAGCGAGCCAGTGCATTACCAGTGAACACTTGAAAATTAATTCTCATGTGCCAAAGACACAACTTAACAATTAGCGTATTTAAAGCCATGATAATCATACGATCCTTGAACAAGTCTCTGCTTCTCTAGTTGTAGTTATTTTGAACACGTGTTAACAGAGAATGCATTGGCGTGTAAGACATAAATGTTGTTTATATTATTATCAGTGCATAGTCAATGAACACAATCTTTCGATTTGCAATGTTCAGTTGTGGAGTAGTTCTTAATAAGTTCAATAAACATTAGTTACTAAAATGACGTAGAAAACTCGTTTTAGAAAAGGAGTAATATAATACCTCAAGCATTCAATTTCTGGAGTGCGCTTGTTATTCTGAACATGAACTGAGCAGACAAATGCACTAAATTAATTCTTGAATAGGGGGATAATATCGATTCAACCGCAATGCACAAAGTAGCACAAATCTTAACAAATAAATATGTATGTTTTTGTCTTTTTTTTATGTATATTGCAATTTTCTGAACACTATGGAGAAGTATACTGAATACTTTGATGTATTTGTATTTTATAATAAAAACTTAATATAGGGGTATAGTTAAACAATTAAAACAAAAATAAAAACGGCAAATATTTCAAGGAATCTATTCAATATCCACTTGTCTCAAATGTATCGAATCGATATTTGAAATATGAAAGGGAAGAAGGAAATTTTAGTAAATCTAATCAAACAGACGCAGTTTTCCATCAATTAACTTTTATTTATAATTTTTATTTGTAATCAAAGCTAAAAGTTGTCAAAATTACGAAAATATGATTTCTATAATTTAAATCAGATCTTTTGAACTACAGTTCTATGGCGAAATGCAACATTTAAAATTTTTTTGTTAACAAAAATATTAGACTAGTTTGATTCTTTGATCGTAAATGCTCTGCTTGTTCCCTCATAAGGAAATGTGCCTCCCAAAATATATTTGTAATATCCAAAATGCCTTATTCGATAGTGGCCAGGAATAGTTTCTGGGCCAATATTCCAGGATATATGCACATCACTAAATCCTAAAATTGTCGATATCCTCTGCCATCGAAATCTGTGAGAAATTTATTTTATTTTAATTTATTTAATTTTATAATATAAATATCTTACTGAGTATCCCAATGTGCATCAGTTAGTACAACTTTCCATTTCTCTTCATTAACTTGTCGTTCGATTGCAAAGTAGGATTTTTCGTGCATAAGATTATTCCTTGGATTTCCCGCAATGAATGTTACTCTTACTGTTTCACCAATTTCGTATTCTCTGTTTGGTTCTAATTTGACTGTTCCAAAATCTTTTCCAATTGGATGTCCATCAAAAACTACAGCAGTATTTAGAGATAGCATGCGATCATCCATATAGGGTGGAGTAGGACCTGGCTCAAGAGTTCCATTATTTGTAAGGGCATGTGCAAGTTTTTTATATTGATCTAAATAAATTGGTAGGGTATGAGGTCCGTATATAGTTGATGCAGCTTCATATCGTTGAGCCTAATGTATAAAAGTTATAATATTTTTAAAATATACCTAGTGTTTCGAGAATTCAGTTTCTGCAGTCGATTTCTCAATTCAGCTTAAGAAAAGTAATAGCTGAATTGTGCAGTCAACTACAAAAACTAAATTCTCGAACAAGGATAATTTCAAAAGTACCTGGTATTCTTCTGGAGTTGTTATATAGCTGCTGTATATATTAGATAGACCCGCTATTATAACATTCACGTCACCTTCTCCATTATCCGCAAAAATACTTCTTAGCTGACTGCGCATTCTTCGCCCAGCCATTGTAGTAAATTCACCAGGTACTGGAGCTATAACCAGATTTCCAATTTTTACTAATTGTGTAGCAACAATTTTAGGTTGCCATTCATATGGGAAAGTTGCCTGTTAAGAAACTAATAAAATAATGTATATACAGCATTTTGTCTACCCCTTACACGACCAGTTGCGAGTAGTATAGGCTTTGGTGCATGGCATGCGATATCCTCTTTTGAAGGTGGCACTATAAAATCTCGGACAGCATTCCATAAAGCATTATCTGAAGTTGTGCCCTGTTGAAAAGAAAACGCTCCAGGTCCATCTGTTGTACCAGCAGCAAAACTATATCCCATCGCAGGAACACATCCCTTTACTTCCTGAACTTTTCCATTTGATGGATTTATTATCTTTAACTTGTATTTGGGCATATCGACAAATTGAGAAACATACTCTATATCGCCAACGATCTCATGTCCAGCGTTCTCTTTTAACATTGCCTAAAATAAGGTATTATTAGTCGATTTGTTTTGTATTTTTAAATCAGAAGGAAGAAGTGAAATGTTAAGGAATTCTTAGTGGTAGATCTGTACAAATTTTGTAAATGAAAAATTTAGAGCCAATCCAATTAACCTGCTATCGATATTTGCAAACATTATTAATATATTATTTTTCCGTTCCTAAACGGAAGATATAAGATTTTTACGAGATTCGGGTGACACGTAATAGCTGAATAAGTTGCTTAATTGACATTAAGCAATACATAGTATTTGTACCGGATTTAATTTAACATTTCGCAGGTGGAATTAATCGATTTGGCAAAGAATGAGCCAAATAAAGAATTTTTCTCACTAATTATTTGGTTAATGGATAATATTGAATTACGCCGTTACTATCTATTATAATGGAAAATATCTGACCGATCCACTATCCATTATTTGGATAATCAAAAATATTTTTTCCGGTATATTATTAAATTTCTGACCAGAACATTATCGATGTTGTGTTACATTTGATATACAACAACCTGTTATATACTTTAAAATCTAAGAGAGGCAAGATAGAGGAAGGAATATATAGTATAGTGTTTTATAAATTTAAGACCGATTTGAATTCTTTAACTACAGTAAAACTAGTCAACTTTAGCCCATGGTATTAATTATGGTTCAACATCGGAATTCCGTGGCCAGCACAAACAATGCCGCTTGTTTCGTTAAAAATAGTACAGTCTGTAGAAAATTATGGATTTGTCGCGGTAGTTATAATTAACTTTGAACTAAAGTTGTATAGTTTTACGATAACAATTTTCCTACGCAATTAATTACCGATGCACCCTCATAGAGTCTATTTGCAATCATTTTTGTACTTTCAAACATATCCTTTCCTGGTCCAGAAGCAAAACACTGTCCCTCCTTAGGTGGACAAGCCGAAGTTAATATATCACAATCATTTCCAGTCAAAGAGCATTTTGGCCCCATTATATTTGGGGATACATCACCCAAATTCGAAGATGCAAATGCTGCTACAAATTTTCCCTGAAAATAAATATTATTTAATTTTTTTAAATTAATCATTCTCTTTTAAATATATTTTCCCAAACCTTTCCTGGGAGTTTAGTCGGATTATAGTCCTTCTCTAGAAGCATTGAAGCATATCCTACGTTATCACTTGAAATTAATACGTTCGTATTATTCATGGAAGTAGGATGCACTGCGAACCAATTGAAAACGCCTATAAGGTCGTTATTTAAATTTACAAAACGCAATTGCGTTAAGGTTTTGTCAACGTCATGTTCGTATTGAGCTCTTTCCTCCGCGGGATTTTCAAGATAAGATGTTGGGGATCTGTTGATGTTAGCATTTAGTACTGTCGTGTTAGAGAGGAAAATTCTTCCTTCTTGCATATTTTCATGTGCCCGTTTAATACTCTGTAATTTATATTTCGATTAAAGTTATTCAAGGAAATAAGAGAAATATCATACAATAAATATTCCATTGGCTAAAGCGTCAAAGGTTTGTGGAACAAATCCTAAAACGGATATATCATAGAGTAAATGCATCAAGAACCCGCCCGGCCCAGAGTGAGTATGTGTTCCACTGATAACGACATTACTTATAGAGTATGTATTTCCATAACGACCTTGTAATCGTTTCAAAACCTGTTACCAAAGAGTTTATCTTAAAGAAATCGTTGCATGTTAAAAAAGAAATTTTTTTGTACACACTTCGCGTTTCACTGCATGACCTATCATTCCAGAATCAACACTTGCGAACGCAATACGCTTCCCATTGTCCTCAATCACGAATGCTCTCGAATACTGTCTTAAATGTATTCCTTGACCTTTTTGCTTTAGATTAGCATAACCCATCTAAACATAGAAATAATAAAAGAATCAAAAAAATTTTTTTCTTTACAATTTACATGAACCCAAAAGGAAGTTACATAACTATCATCGGTAAAGATACTTACAAACGCAATTTCTACCGGCGGACCCGTGCAGTCTGCGCGACCGACTCCAATTTGGTAACAAGATGTTGCCGCAAACATCACACTCAGCAGCAGCAACAGCGCAAAGGCAAGAGAAATGGTTTTCATCTTTCTAAACAATCTTATTGCTTAATCTGGATCTTCAATTGATGGAGGTCCCTCGGATGCTGAACGAAAAAAAAAACGAGGTATTAGATGGAGAATAAAATTTTCATAATTGGCTTAAAGATCTCCATAAAATGGTCATCCTTCGTAGGTGTAATAATATTAACTATGAACATAAATAAAACGTTTTATTATTTGCAGTGTATAAACACCCAGCGTAAAAATGTAAAACAAACAGGAAGAGTCCGAAAAATTGGAATTAAAAGGTATATAAATAAAATTTCCTGGATGCTTTTAAAGATGAACAAAAAACTCTTAGTCACTTAAGTACGCATAAAAGAAAAATGCAAGAAAATCGCAAACAAAGGAAGCTACCAAAGAGGAAGAAATTTCTTAGTCAAGTCATGTAAACAAAAACTGAATCGAATTCTAATTAATTCACACTATGCGTATTATATCACTTACTGTTTATCTTCTAATCGCTCCCATCATAATTAGATCATTTAATCTCAGTCATGTTGTTAGTGATTTATTTATCAGCTTAACAAGCTGACGAATTTATATAATAGTTGGAATTGGGATCATAACTTTAAATGACCACACAAGCGGACCCGGGGCAGCTCACGCTGTTGTTAATGAAGCAGCGTTTATTTTTTCTCACTATGATTTTCAACGAACTGGTGAAAGTTTGATTTAATTAATTACTCTTTTTCGATTACAATGGTGTAATAATGCGCTTTACACTTATTACTATATAATAATAATTTATTGTTTAACTTTAATATGGGTAAAGAGATTTTATTATGATCTCGGCTTTAAAATTCTTCACTATCAAGAGCATTACAATTACTCCACATAACACCTCCGGGTTTAAAGCCTACTGAAACTGAAGCAACGGCTACAAATGACTGGGCTCGGGAATCTTTCAATAAAGCTCAATTTTTGGAGATACTGCGCTCTAGCCAGGTGACACGGTGAACTTGAGAAAGCCCCCCATCAAGAGAGTATATATATTTGTTTCTGAGGTGATTTAATATATATTGTGAATTTAAACGGGAACATGTTGCAAAAGAAAAGACGAAACAAGCTTATGAGAGCACATGAACTATTCGAACGAACTGCACTTGTTAGTAGTATCACTTCTGATATCACTCATAGTTTTTATCACCTTAGTGCAGTTGGAAAATGAATCAGTATTCAAACTCGCGATAAGTAAGTAGCATGCAAAAGAGAGCACATAATGAAACGATTCTGAACAAAATTAGGACGTATTTAAATAGAAATTTCAACAACTCAATTTATCATATGAAAGACACAAAATTTCATTTACGCAGCACTTTAAATGATAAAACGCAATAATTATAATATGTACACAACATTACGCACCGATTTGCTAGAGTTATAAAGAAGTTTTTCTTCACTTTATACGTAACTACTTTATTTTATTAATATAAATATATTCTTGAGGCACCGAAAATGACTCCTTTAATAAAATTTACTAATTAGGAGATTTTACACTATTGCCTTTATTTTATACTGAAAGCGTATCTTATCTTCTCCATAAGCCATTGATAGTCATTTTAAAAACAAATTAATTGCTTTCAATTCAAGTGGGGTATGCAGAAAAATTCTTTAAAATATCAATTTACTCTATGAGATTGGCTCATTTCATAAATTTAAATTGTCGATCACAACTAATCGATTTATTGCTTTAAATTTTGAAGTTGAAATCATAAACCATGAGAGCTTATAAAAAATCAACTTCTCTTTATGGAAAGAATATAGGAAACCCATTTGATTAAACGGAAAAAGTATAAACATGCGAAATTACTGATTTTGTTTATTTACAGAATGTAGTGAAATAAATCGAAAAAGTCTATATCCACAAGGTATACCAGCAGGTATACATATACTTACTCTATGTCTCTTTAAGGTTAAGCTTTTAAAAGTTGGAGGGAAGACGAATCCCTGATTTTTATTGTCGTTTACTGCTGAGAACTAATATAAAACATCCCATTTGTAGGGATTTTAAAAATAATCGGAAAAGTTATATTGTACAAAATGTGGGGTTTTCTTGATTTAATGTATAATTTTTCAATTATATTTTAATATCTTTCAGTTTTTCAACTATTATTTATTATGAACATATGAGACAAAAAGTTATTAGGTGCTAGACATCTAAAAAACTGCACTAAAGCACTGAATAATTTATTTCCATTTTATTTAGTGATTTTCAAATTCCCAAGCGTAAGTGAACTTATTTTAATATATTTATTATGGTGCTTTTTTACCGCGACAATTTTTTTTTTCAGTCCCACCTCTAAATTTTGTGGCAAATACCTAAACAAAAATTCCCTGAAAATTGGAGCTCTTAATATTAATATTAAGTACTAGACCAAGGTGTATAAAGATTTCCCATATAAAATACACGTAAACTTTGATTATTTTTCTTCAAAACTCTACAGCTCAGAGGCAGTTTATGGTATAATCTTGGTCAATGATCAAGTTTCTTCAGAATTGAATGCTCTACAAAAGTGTCCATTGCGACGTAAACCTCACTCCCACCAGCGAGGTAGTACGGGTCACTAAACCCAATTTTTCATGAAATTCTCGTTTTTTTGCCCCTATCTCGTAAATAACAAGAGCTACAGAAAAAGTGAATATGACAAACTTGTAGGAAATTCAATTTCCTACAAAACAGTTTTAAACACCAAATCGCTAACATCGATATTTCTTGAGATATTGGGCTTTGAAGTTGAGGTAGTGGGGAATTTTCATGGATTATTGAGCTAAATTGTAGAAAAACTACCTCAACTCCAAAGCCCAATATCTCAAGAAATATCGATGTTAGCGATTTGGTGTTCAGAACTTTTTTGTAGGAAATTCAGTTTCCTACAAGTTTGTCATATTCACTTTTTCTGTACGTCTTGTTATTTAAGAGATAGGGGTAAAAAGCGAGAATTTCATGGAAAAATTGGGGTTAGTGACCCGTACTACCTCGCTGGTGGGAGTTAGGGTTACACCGCAATGGACACTTTTGTAGAGCATTCAATTCTGAAGAAACCCTACCATTGACCAAGATTATACCATAAAATGCCTCTGAGCTGTAGAGTTTTGAAGAAAAATAATCAAAGTTTACGTGTATTTTATATGGGAAATCTTTATACACCTTGGTCTAGTACTAAATATTAATATTAAGAGCTCCAATTTTCAGGGAATTTTTGTTTAGGTATTTGCCACAAAATTTCGAGGTGGGACTGAAAAAAAAAATAGTCGCGAAAAAAAAGCATCCTAATATTTATACGTTCGTTATTAACTATTTAAAATTAAATTAGCTCTGAACTTCTAATGATGATATTTTTAAACTAAAATTTTGCACTTCATTCACCATTATCAATATCATTTATTATTAATCATCATTTATCTATTATTATTATGTTATCATGATATTTTGTTTGGGAATTTTATGCCGATATTAGAATATAAACAATGTAGTAATTATTGGGTTTCTGTGAATAAAAGAAATTTGTTGAATCGCATACGATTTAGAATTTGCCATTGTTATCAAAAATTGACCTCTTCTCAATGAGTCAAAATAAATCGCGATAAAAATGCGATGAAGAGAGACGATATCGTTGTACGTACTCGAGTTTTTAAACATTTTTTTGGTAAAGCTGTTTCAAGTAGTAAATTAATTTTGTTTATATCTATTTATACTGATGTGTATTTGCTACTGTGCCATTTTAATTGGACGTTGCAACTTATCTTTTTAATAAGTGTATACCTATGTATATTATAGAATTGCACTTTATGTATTTTTCCTTTCATTGCATTGAAAAGATATTCATTTTTTGATAGAACTTTTTTGGTCATCTTTTCAATAGCTAAACTACCGTCTTCAAACTTCTAAGCTACCTGTCTATGCTTAATATACAATATATATATGTATAAAGATAATATAGTTAATACATTATTTAAAAAAAATCAAATGTAAACTCCAAAACTCCCAATCTTCAAAATCGCCTACTTTGCTGTGACAAGAATGACATCGAATATTTTTTCGAATTCAAATATTAAAAAATTATTTAATAACTTAATAAATTACAATCCTACTTTAGTCTTTAATTTATGCATTTATTTCATTTAACTTATTGTTAGTTACCTGATTATCTCACAGAAATTTTGTAATTTGAGAACAACAATTTTATACTGAAATTTTCAAGTTCACGTCCACTTTCATTGATGACCGCGACGCAACTAAATAAATTAATTTAGCTGAAGAACTGCGATTCTAAAGTGGATTTTAAAAATTACACAATTTGTTTGATAATACATTAGCTGTGCTTGTAGAAATAAAAATATTGATTTGATTAAAAAAGGCAGTAAACTCATAATACAAAATGTTTTTCGATTTGAGAAAATATAACGATTTGAGCACAGAAAAACTATGTTAGAAATATTAAAAATTGACAAAATGATTATTTACTACAATTTTTCTTTAAATTGCAAGAAGCAATAATTTGTTAAAAATTATTCATTGAAAAATTCTGTTTTAAAAATTAGTTCCAACATTTTTTTGTATTCACCATTCGTCTCAATCGTTAAAACACTTTATACTGTGAAATTTTTTGTAATCTAACAATGGAGGTTTTTTGTAAAAAGAAAAAACCTGAGCTATACATGTTCGCCAAGAAGATGGGGAGAGTAACCGGGGCAAGTAACAAGTTCCAAGCTCCTGAGGGCCCTGAATTTCTTGGCCCTACCATTAATAACACAGGTCAACATTTTATCTAGGCTTGTGTACGGGAATCGAAGATGGTATCCTAAGGTTTTTGGGGTCGCTGATTACGATGAGCGGGTCGGTTAGGCTCCATCACGTCAAGTTCAAGGACATTTGAAGGTCAAACGTTCAAAAAACCTTCTAATCTCAATCTGTGAAATGCACAATTGTGCCACAGAACTAGAATACCTGCCTTGAGATGACCTTGAATGACCTCGAGGATGGATGCAAAGTAAAAATGAACACCGGATTCGGATGCAGCGACATCAAAAACACGTCCATGAATTTTTTCAGATTTTTGGAAGGTTTTTGACCGTTTGACCTTCAAATGACCTTGAAATGAGGTCGACTGACCTCAGATTCAGATTCAGAGTCCTCGAAAACATACGTATGAATTTTTTCAGATTTTTCGGATGGTACTTAGCATTTTTCTCAAAACCCCTTCAAATGACCTTGAATGACCTCGAGGATGCATGCAAAGTAAAAATAAACACCGGATTCGGATTCAGCGACCTCAAAAACATGTCCATGAAATTTTTCAGATTTTTGGAAGGTTTTTTGACCGTTTGACCTTCAAATGACCTTAAACTTGACGTGATGGAGCCTAACCGACCCACTCATCGTAATCAGCGACCCCAAAAGCCCTAGGATACCATCTTCGATTCCCGTGCACAAGCCTAGATAAAATGTTGACCTGTGTAATCAATAACATTTTTCTAACCGAAACAATTTTTTAATTCAGAAATGTGTCCCGCCAAGAAAGGTAAAAGGCATTTTTTTAAATTCAACATAATTTAAGTGCATTTTATGTTTCAGTTTTTCATTAAACAGAAATAGTAATACCAGCAATAGACAATGAGCACTGCAGCCCAATTATTTTCTCAATTTTTAAACTTACCGATTTTTATGAGCCCAGAAGAAATAAAGGAATGAGAACAATTTTTTTTTTTTATAAAGGCTGCCAGGACATTTAGCTAAACTAATCTAATAGTATATTAATGTCCATTAACCCATTCGCTGCCAAACACGAGATAACTCGTCGTTGGCTATAGCTGAATTTTAAGCTGAATATGACTCCGGCAGCGAATGGGATAAAATAAATGACAAAGATCTGCAATTAGCTTATTCTCTCATCTGAATCTGCTTTCGTATGTTCAATAGTATACCAATTTTAATAACAATTTAGCAATTGGAGAGCGTACGTTTAGTAAAATATTAAATAAATAATGTCATATTAACTTGATAAATGAAATTAATGTACTTGTAATTTTTGTTTATTCTGCATAATAGCAAAATTGCCATGCTTAGTTCGCAGTGGGCATTACAACTTGGCTATGTTCAAGGAGTGAATTTTTATAGTCAAATGAGCAATTCAGCAATTGGTCTTGTTAAGCTGAATTACGAATATAATACAAAAACTGACTTCTTGAATGTGACCGTTGACTGCTATGATTATATTCAGCTATCGTAGCTGTCAGTTAATGGGTTAAGTCTATTTATAGCTGAATTATGTGCTGAGTCCTATAACAAAATTTACTAGTGATTCAGCTATTTCCAGATGGAGTCATCTTGAAAAAGTACAATGCGATAACTGGATTGCATAGTTGATAATACTACTTATTTACATAATTCAAACACTTTATGATAATTTATTTTCTTTAATCCCTAAAACACCGATAATTTAAAAAAAACAGGATTCCATCAGGGAAATATGGAAGCTATTCATCATGGGAATTATGCGGGAAGTCTTCCAACACTGTCCGCATTCATTTGTCCAATTGAAGAAAAATTTCATGGATAGCTCTGACCAGTGGCGTAGTAAGCAGACAGGCAAATTCGATTTTCTGCTGTAAAGAACTAGGCGGAAAAACTAAACATCTTAAAGAAAAGGAGCTTAGCCAGCGACATAGCTTTCAGTTGACGCGAGACTCTCCCCAGTGCGCGGCCGGGACTTTCATGAGAGTTGTGGGTATAGTGCGCTAGTTTGTTGCGAGTGCTGTTTGCTTGTTTACGAGTGTGATATCAGTTGCATTGAAGTAAATTAACTATAGTGTTCTTTTCTGAAAGACATATCCTGGACTAAGAATACTCAGATAACTCGCGGAGCACTTAATTTCTTGACCTCCTTTCACGCATTTATGGAAATTCTGCGGAACGCACCAGAGTTCTCTGCGAAATTGTAATATCTACAAACCTATCAACCTACAACAAAATCACTTTAGCTGCTGTGAGCTTCACTTCCGTAAGTAAATTGCACTGGGGCTGTCAGCAAATTCTAGACGAGGAAAGTTCTATGGCCGTGCATTTTATTTATTTTTTTACTTATAATTCTTATTTGGATAGGAATAGGAAACTCACTGATATTATTTTGCTATTTCGGATCGTGACACAAACTGTGCTGAAAAGCGGCGACAAGGGTAGGGACTGGAATTTACTTCAGCAATGGTACAATATTCCACTACATATTGCATGGCTAGCCCGATGCATTGTATTTACTATTTTATATACATTACGATTACACAGCCTCAGACGAAACCCTCGAGGAATTCATTTTTCTTATGAAGGGGAGATAAAACCGCGATGGTTTCGTAAATTTTATGTCTGAGCATCTCTCGTTGTTAGGCGCTGCTCGAAATAGCTTCGCTTTCATGGTTTAGGTCAAAATTTTTAGTTAACCGGCAAAATGGATGTTTTTTTATCAATGGGGGCTCCGAAGACGCTTTTCATTTCGCTCTGATAGTGTCGGGGTCCGCTTTTAATTTCTTCATTCATACATTCATAGATAATATTTTCATGCGGACTAATCAAGTGTTTTGATAAAAATTAGCCTCTTTCTTCAGATACGGACTCTGCGGTTCTCCGACATTCTGAATAGTTGTCTGAATATGTTGATAGTCAAAGCTCTGAATATGTAGCCAAATTTCTAAATGAATGTGAATGTGAAGAGGTCATCGCCCATCCAGTGACCTAATGAGCCGGCACAGTTATGTGAATCGGATTAATTTCTGAAGATAAGGCTATCAACATTTGAATAAAACTCTTCCATTCGCCGTTAGAAACATTCTGGACTCTAGTAGATTTTTTTATTAGATCTAATGATGTCATATTGTTAGAAAATAAAATGTTACTGCAATTTTGAACCGGTCGTGGTAAAGGTTTAATAAAATACTGACAATAAATCACAGAATTCTTGTTCGATGAACATGGTTTTTTTAGCTATATTGTGGATTACCAGAGAATACCTCATCTTCGATTGTTATATACCTTCTTTTTATTAATACTTTAAGGTCATTGTTCCTTTGTTCTTTTCTTCATATTTACGCAAAACCTTTTTTCTAACTTAGAACAGGTTCGAATTGTCTAATGTCTTAGACAGATAGCATACGTAAATTAATGATTAATACTAATAATTGATTTAGGTACTGTGTGTCATTAATAATCATAATTTTGGCAACTAAATTACAGGAATGTTGATCATTTACGATTGGGTTAATGACCAAGTTTGCTTTATCATACCTAAATTACGAAAAGTGTGTTTAGCCCTTTCTGTACCTGTATATCCCATTGCAACGCGTAGTCCATTACAAAGATTAAGAAATACACAAAAACGGTCATTTTCGTTAGAAGCCGAGGAGACTAGTGATTGAAAATCAAATGCTCATTGCAGAAATTGAAAAAAATCAGAAGAGAAAGAAATTTATGATCTGATGAAAACGAAAATTTTACAAAATTTACAAAATTAAAAATAAATTATTAAGTGAATACACTAATTGCAAATAATTTATGAAGCCACACTACACGGCAGATGAAATTCACGTTAAAATAAATAATTACACCCGAAAATAAGGGCGAGTATACATTTATTTTTTTGAAAAAATTGCTTTTTAAAAAACATCAAAAATATAAACTTTAGACCTATAAAAATAATATACAATATGATATAAATATATGTAAGTCGTTTTACTCGAAACGACATTTTTGACCTGGTTGGCAACTTTTTGAAAAAACTATTCAACCGATTGATCAGGGATTATTCTACACAGGTGTAGCTATGGTGTGAACTAGAATTACAAATATTCGTTAATATTTTATTCATTTTTTAACCATTATTTTACTAAAGAAAGGGAACCACAATTCGAAAATCCGCCATTTTGTTTTTTATTTTTAATCAAAATACTTTATTCGAGTTCACACGATAGAGACTGATTTATATTTTAATATCCTACTCGAATTTTTTTGTTTCAGACGTTCCACAACAGAGATTTTCTGCCAACCGTTTTTTTAAAGGAACCTAATTGCGGCAGCCATATCAGTCCTATTTGAAAAAGAAAATAATAAACAAAATTTTTTTAGAAAGTTCGATATGTATATTTTCAGTTCTTAAAATATTGTATCATTAAAATAAATTTTCGTATGAAAAAAAAAACATTTGAAAAAAACGTCAAATAAATGTATATTCCCTTAAACTAAGCGCCACAATTCGGCCCATTTTCCTTTTTTTCCGATAGTAGGTTGACAATTTAACAAATATATCATCATTTAAGAATGGTTGTGTGTCACCACTCTATTAATGAATAATTTATGCTAAATGAGTAATTTAATAATTATTAATTACATGTGCTGTCTGTCTAAGGATAAACCACCTAGAGGGTTGTAATGGATTATTGGCAAAATATAACATTTTTGCTTGATAAACGATGGGGACATTTCCAAATAACCTTTAACGACAAGATATTTAAATAATTATTTTCATGGCCGATTTACCTGTTATTGAATTTTCGAAATAAGGAGAATAATACTGGATAAACGACGTTTTGCAATTTTAATGAGACATCTGAGAGATGAGAGTGATCCTCTTAGAATGTCCAAAGAAAGGCTACATATCATTAGTCGTTTTTTTGTGATGGATTTTCAGACCTCAGCGTATAATTCCATTATATTTTGTCTTGTATTTAACACATTCGCGGACGTGAATGCTATAGCATTCATTTTCGTAATCACATTTAAACTCATAAGCCGGATTATCGGCATTCAATTCTTTATTTTTAATTTTTAACTAGTTATTTGAAACTCTGGCAAAATGTGACTAATAACAATTTGAATATCACAATTAGTTTAAAAATAAATCACACACTTTTTTTCTGCAGTTCGATTTTTACTGTCCGCGAACGTGTTAAACTGATCCATTATACAGGCTATTCTGCAAATTGGCCCAACGTGTATTTTGGATTACATTCCATCCGCGGAGGACGTCGAATGTAAACGAATGTTTCCATCGGATCCTGTTCTGTTGACATTGGCTTCATCAGAAAACAAGTTATTTTTCCAATCCTTTTATATCCTATTGTTTTCCGAGAAGAGTGGTTTCTTTCTAGTTACTCTACCAAAAAGATTTGCTTCCTTTAATCTCACATCTTTCTACTGAAAAGCTGCAGTAATTTCTTTGAAAAAATTTTTTGAATAATTTTACAATCCGTCAATCCATTTGCACTGTAGTTTTTCTGGGTATTTTTGCTCTAGGAATTGATTGTTGTATGGTATGCCCTTTGAAATGTCTTATTGCTTGAAACACCACTGTTTTTGAGCACTTCACTTGATCCACGCAGGCCTATTTATGATTGTAAAGCTGTAAATAATTTCCTTCAAATCTAGGGTGCAACTTATGCTCTTTCGGATTTTTTCCCGTCGGTTTCCAATATGCACTGAATACCAAAGTCGTCATTTCCAAATGGTTTGTAAATTCGTAAAATAAACACGGCAAAAATAAATGTTATTTAGTTTTATTCACTTTTCACTCATTACCAAAAATTAGAATTTTAGACTTAGTACGATTTGGATCGAATTTTAAGTATGATGCCTTAGAGATAGTTCAATGAAATTTACAGGGTAAACAGCCAATGAAATGAGGAAGTTTTTTAAATAGATTAGGGTCTGAAAAGAAGTTATCGGTAAATTTTATGTATTTTTTAACTTTATAGAATTTAAGAATTTCTTTTGGCGCAATGGTATTTGCTGTGGAATTAAATCTTTTTGTGTGAATTATTTTAATTGTGTCAATTTTTAAAGTCACTATTACCAAAAAGTCTTCAAGCTCCTATTTTGGTGAAAAATCACGAAAAAAAATATTAACTCGTAAAGTGCAAGCAATTGTGTGGTGATTCGGATACCCCTGGGGATGCGCCACCTCTGAACTTTTGCTTAACACCATTCCTTGGGACATCATGTATAAAGCATCGATTAATTGGAAAAAGGAAGCGGCGGAATTGTGACAGGAATCAGGAATTTGCATTGAATTGAAATTTTTAAACCATTTCCTATAGGAAATATTTTTCAATGTGCAATAAATGCATCAAATTGCCATGATTTTTACCTACCCAAACTTCAAATCTTTAACTGAAAAAATCATTGGATTCATTTTTTGACGCAAAACGGGCATAAATCAATGCAATTTGATGTCCTTTAGCAAAATTAGAAAGTATTGCTATGAGTAACTATTGAAAAATTTCAATTCAGTGCAAAATTGCAATCCAGATCCAGATCATTAAAAAAACGCACCTATTAATTATTTGTGGGGTATAATTCAAAAACAAATTGGGCACTTCAACTGCAAAAGAATTTTTATATTTTTCAGCAGGACAACGCAACCGTACACGATGTGAGCATCGTAAAATAATATTTTTTAATGAGAATCGCAAAATTAAAGAAAAGTTCACGTTAGAGTCGAAACAATTGCTTCTATCTAAAACTAATATTCTAATAACTTTTGCTCTGAATTCTGAAAGGTTCTCTTTTCGATCTCTTCTAATAAAATATGTATATATGCAAACTTTTTGAGTTTAAAACCAATACAGTCATTAGCAAAGTTCGGCTAAAATGTAAATTTTTCGACAGTTCAGACCACTTACATACGCAATTTATGTGAAAAGTCCAGTTCACAGCTTTTAATTTATTTATTTACAAATTGTAGAAGGTTTTGACCCCTTTGGTTCCATAAAATCATCAAAGGCTTTACAAACAAAAGCAAATATATAAACAGCGCGAAATGATACTATCGAATTTTACGCTGTATTAGTTTGCGGCCGCAAATGGTATTTAAAATAAATATGTTGATCGGACCAAATTTGTTTGCCGTAGTATTGTATAACTTTATAAAGGCTAGATTCGCGATGAGCAGCTGTAGACATGCGTTACTTAATCTGATCGTGCGTTTAGTTCAAAGGTTACAGAGTAATTCTTTTGGCAATCTTCAATATTTAAATTGAAGATTCTACGTGACCTCATGTGTTGCTACTTTTGAAATTATTATCCAATCATTGGCCATCGTATTTTAATTTTCCTGTCGTTAAGAGCACTTTTCCAACACTTACTGCAACCGGATCTGCTCTCAGAGAAGTGGATGCAGAAGCCGGCAAGGTTTGCACTTAGCAAGATACAAAATTGCAGCTTCGATCGATGTGAAACGGATGACTTATAGTTGCGGTAGGTTTTGCGATATTTCAAATAAAAGAAATAATTTCGTGCTACCCAGTCACAAGCATCAGTGCTAATAAAGTATTAATACATATAGTAATGCTCCTCGGTAGCAATCGTGGTGAAGCCTCAGTTTGGTTTTCTTCATCGATCTTTTATCTCTTCGTTTTTTTTTTTTTTTTCTTAAGTACATCACGAGGAAGAAAGACGATAAGGAGCATCTTACGTTTGACCTTTACAAGTTTCGTAAAGCGACATTTCGTTTTATAGGAACTTTCGTTTTTCCTGTTCCCAATGCGGGAGGCTCGGTACCACAATTGGCGAATTGAAAGTGAAAAGCATTATTTTTATTTTTAAATTTACGTGCATCGTCTTTTAATGGTACAAAGCTGCATTTTATTTCCATAAAAAGATCATGATACTTGACTTTGTATTCCAGAGTTGGTTTTTCTATTGCTTTAAATTGCATTCTGCGGAAAATTTCCGCTGTCCATAAAATAAAGAAAAGATTGGCAGCAAAATTGATCAGTTACCAAAAGAAAGCAACCAGTATTTTCGCATTTTAAAGCCATCTTTCTTAACGTATTTCGAACTAGGAATTTATTGTCTTGATTGTTAATTTTTATTTCGCAATTATGTTGCAATATTCGCATCATTTTAGATTTATGAAACTTGAGTTAATTTATTTACAGCTGTACCATGACCAGCAATTTTCATTTATTTTTTTATAGGTCTCCTGGTAATAAAATAAGAGAGCTTGGCTTTAAAGTTTTAGTATTCATAAATTGGAAAAGAAGGTGAACCGCTTTCTTCTGTTCTGTTTAATTTTAATCCTTAATTACTATATGTAGTTATACTACTAGTATTGTAATAGATATGTTATATACATATGTATTTTTTTATTTAATAAAAAAACCAACCATAAAATTTACTTGTGTAATTAAATCTAAATAAAATCTATTTTGAATGAAGCAACATATCTAACAATTTAAGTGTAAAATAATTACTATATAAAAAGCCTTCACTTCAAATTTCATAAAAAACAATTTGATATTTTAAAAGTTATATCAATTTTTGTAAAATGATGCAACAGAGTCGAAAATCTTAAAATATGCCGGCTAAATGCAAAAGCTTTCGCATAAACAGCCCCGAATGTATTATATTAACATAATATTTAAAAGTCGACGACTTTCTAGAAATTAGCACACATTTTGCCAAAATTGTTAATAGCTGCGTTTATTTTTTCAAAACTCGATCAGGCATAGATTTAATAATATATTTTGTTTTCAACTGAATTAATTGAATTAAGGGTTACCTACATATAACAGCGCAAATTTTGCATTTATACATTTTAATTGAACACAAAATTTGCTGCTAAATCTTATCCAGATCAAATTGTGAAAAAAACGAAGCTATTATTACTTTTGAGGATAGAACAGATGTGTAAAATGGAGTTAAATATTTATATTTGTTATTAAACATATGAATTATTTTTATTGATTTTACTTTTTACTATAGGAAATTATTGCTAAACTTTACATCTTCCACGAAAATCTGCAAAATATACAAATGTTCGTGTTCAAGGCCATTTCAAGGTCAAGCCAATCTTTTTAAATTGCAACTACTACTTTTGACCCCGGAAATTAAAAGAGCAGGAAATTTTACGTTCAGTTATGACCTTCACCATTTTAAAAATTTGACCTCTGAAGGTCATATCAAAGAAAGTCGGGGTAGCAATTTAAAAACCTTAGCTTGACCCTGAATACCGAGGTCAAGGTCAAATCTAAGGTCACTGATTAATTGCGAGGGAAAAATCCTACAACTTTTGCCTAAGTCATTTTTCTCTATGCCTACTTTTCAAGTTATTCTGCCGTCCCGGTACTTAATAGACATGCTGTATATATAGTAAACGGTGAACTTTGGGTGCTGTTTTCTCCACAACTACTGGGCATTGGACGGAAATATTTTATGGCTAGCATACCGAGATAAAATACTACTACTAGACAAAATTTCATTCAAATCCGTTCCCCCAAGGTCGTGCCCCCTCCTTGTTAGAAAAAATAAAACACACAAACACGAGTTATTATTAAGTTGTAATTTCTAGAGCCAACTGATAATTTTTCTTCAATGTTGACGTCATTTTACACAATAAACAATTTCTTACAGCTTAATCTTATTTTCAACTTTATTGCTCTTCATTCGTTTCTTAAATTAAAATATATTTTAATATAATTAATTAATCAGTAATTACTTTTATCAAAGATTCTGAAGAAGCAGACAATTTTTGCTATTAAAAACGCTTTTAATAAAAACCAATAATATATCAAGATATTAAAGATCATAAAATGTTGTTTCCAAGAATGAGAGGAAGGTAGATTTGTCGAATTAGAAATGAATCCAACTTAAAGTAGTATTAAAAATTTATTTTTTGAATTTGTTAACAATCGTACCAAGAAGAATCGTATTACCTTGATATAAACTTCTTCATATTAGCTCTTAGAAAAATTAATTGATTTTACAACTGTCTAGAGTTTGCGCACTTCAACTGAAGATTGTTTCCAGGAAAAATACTTTTCTGAAATGCCATCCATAAAACTGGCAACAATTCGCCTCTTGACAAACTCATTTAAGAATAAAAAAAAAAAAATACTCGTGTTGCCATTTCAACAGCTGCTTAAGGGAAATGTATTTTCGCAAACTCGAGCCTGTTGACATTATGAACTTGGGTTAGGCGCGTGATTTTCTCGTTCTTTTTCCACGCAGGTAGCACAGATTCGATTTCGATTTAAGATAATTTTTCCATTCGAATCTGGAAATTTTCAGGTACATTTTCATGTTTAAGGCGCTGCAGTATTCTTAAATAGCTGGGAGGTATTTTAAGATTTTTTTTTTGTTATATTGTAACTCAAACCCTAAGGATATTTTACTTCCTTTGTAAATTACCACGTTCAGATTTGTAGGCAGGTATCTTTATGTTAGAAAACAAAATTGAAATACCCTCGTTACACATATATATATATATTCCTTTTTTTTCTAGGTTAATCCTTTAAAACGTAAGAGGTTCGAAAAACTAATAAAAATGGAAGTTTGGAAAAGAAGCTTCTTCCTGGCTAGTTTATTTTTTCTCCTATTCGGCTTTAAATTAGCCCATACTGAATTATTTACGGCACTTGCCGAAATGGAAGAATTGCTCGAGACAGAGGCTGTGCTTATTAACAATCTCGAGGGTTACATAGATGTACAAGAGCGCAAAATAGAATATCTTAAAAAGTAAGTTAAAATGATCTAAGTTATACTTTAAGAATTTAATAATTGACTTCCGCCTATTCTAGAAAAGTGCAAGAGTACCAAAGAGAACATGCCGACGCTGCTGCAGATATTTCGGCATATTTATCGAATCCTATTAATGCCTATCTACTTACAAAACGTCTTACCTCTGATTGGCGGCAAGTTGAAAATTTAATGGCACATGATGTTGGAAGTGGTACTTTAATCATATTTATGGAAATTGATAGTTGAATAAAACATTTAAATTTGTAGCTTTCCTTGAAAATATAACGAATTATAGAAATGTCCTTAAGTTCCCTTCAGACGAGGACTTAAATGGAGCTGCGGTTGCTTTAATGAGACTGCAAGATACCTATAATTTAGAAACTTCAAGCGTCGCAAGAGGTGAATTAAATGGCGTGCAATACAGGTAAGATATACATATATTAGTGGAATTTTTGGAAAACCATTTAGCTTTATTTTATTATAGTACTGAGATGTCGTCCAGTGATTGCTTCGAATTGGGAAGACAATCGTATGTAAATGGTGACTACTATCACACTGTCCTTTGGATGCATGAAGCAATGGATCGTCTACCAAGAGAAAATATAACCTCAGGCTCGAGCATTTCAAAGGCGGATATTTTGGAGTATTTGGCGTTTTCTACTTACAAACAAGGTAAATAATGGTCGTAACTTTCTTAACGAATAAAATAATTGGGTATATCTATACTAGAAAGATTTTCCTATAACTTAAATTGCCTTAAAGTGAAGTAAGTCTCTAAACCAAGAACATCTTGACAGTAAATAAAGAAAATCTCTCGCACGTTTGCGTCATTTTTAATTAGAAAGACATGAACAATTAAGGGATTGTGGGAATTAAGGGATTAAGAATCCTTTTCAGGTCTCTATCTCCTCTACTCCATGTTTTCGAAGCTCTGAATCTATCTATTCCAGGAGTTATTATTGGCCTTCGGGTTGTAGGGGTTTATTAGAATTGCTGTTTTCCTGGCTTTTCTTACGAAATAAGTTGATGCTTTTTTTATTAGATGACCTAGATATTTATTTTACTTCTATTTTGAAAGAAAACTGCCAATATTTTAAAAAAAATTGAGTTAGTAAGAATTTTTCACTCTAAAGCTAATTATTTTTACTTTTTATATCTTTATTTATAAAAATCAGAAGTAATTTTGAAATGATTTGAAACTTACAAGGATATGTTCTCAGGTGTGTCTCACCGATTTTGATGAAATTGAAATATGTTATAGAGTATCGAAATATAAGACACACGTATTTTTTTTTATCTGCGGATACGCACATTTAGGTGTACTTTTATTTATTGTTTTTTTTTTTTTATAAAAATTGGGTTGCCACCTACGGGAACCGGATCACTTACAAGAGGTTAGTATATTTATGAGACATCATTTCCATTTTGTTGCATTCGAAAAAATTCATTAGAACTTAAAATATTTAGGAAATACTGTTTTTGGGGGTAAATTTTACCACCTAAATGTGCGTATCCGAAGATAAAAAAAAATACGTGTCTCTTATTTTTCGATACTTTATCACATATTTCAATTTCATCAAAATCGGTGAGACACACCTGAGAACGTTTCCTTGTTAGAAAATTTTTGTAATTTTAATAATTTAAGGTTATAAATCGCCATTTTTTATTTGAAGCTCTTTAAAAGAAAAAAAAATGTGTAAATGAAAAAATTAAAGGTTACTTTTTGGAATATATTGCAGTTAAGGGGTTAGGTGGGTTTCAGAGGTTCAAAAACAGGGTATTTTTACAATTTTTTTTTAATATATAGAATCATATATTTTATTTAAACAATTCAGCATATCAAAGATACATATTTAAACAGTATTTTGTGAAATTTTTATTTAAAAATTCCGAAAACTCAACCGTTGGTACCTCATCTCCCTTGACGTCTAAAAAAAAAATGCTTTTGCCGTGGACAGCATAACTCATTATTGGTTCATCTAAAATCAAAAAACCAAAAATATTTCGTTAGTACATGAATAAATCTCGTTATTAATTAAAATTTGAATTTTTGACAGACTTTGAACAAAAAAATACATTTTTTGGTCAAATTTTCGCCATGTATTGGCTCGAAAAAATTAGTTGTAATAAAAAAAAAAAAAAAATCCTCCGTTCATTAACTAGATAATGTTATTTCAAAGATGTGTGCAAAATTTGAACAAAATCGCTTCATAACTTTTCGAGAAATCATGTCCACCGACTTAAAAAATTGAGTTTTGAGATAAACGCGTTTAAAGTTTAAAGTGCTGCACTGACGTGGCCTGATGGGCGGAACTTCCGAAGGGTCTATCTCTTAGAATTTTACTCGGATCGATTTGAAATTTTAGGAGAATATTTTAAACATATTGTACTATTTAATAAGATTTAAAAAAAAATCGATTTTTTGAAATTTTCAAACCCACCTTACCCCTTAAAAAAACTCTCTTTTTTTTTTAAAAAGAAATAGAAAAACTCAAGATTCCGACCTGAAATTAAATCCTTACCCGTTTCAATGTATCTTCAGTCGCTTCTTAATCCCTTCTCTCAAGACGAGTTTGAAAGTATCAAAGTCAAGAAATTTGTACAATTTTCAGTTTTCATTTAATTTTAAAATACTAATAGAATTCTTTATCACTAATAACTAAATTTAATCTTTAGAGAATAGATTACATCCTAAAAATTGTGTGCATTTAAAACTGATTTATTTTGATGAGTATTTGCCCTACTAAACTGAATATTTACTTGAAGGTAATGTTGAAAAAGCATTAGTGATGACCAATGAGTTACTCGATTTGGAACCTAATCACGAACGGGCTGTTGGCAATAAGGTCTTCTATGAGAAGGAAATTGCTTCTATAGAAAAAACAATAAGAAAAATAAAAGGTGACGACGGAACGGATGAAGTTGAAATAGCAGACATTGTAGGTGACATGCAAATAGCAATACTTTTCGTTCTATAACATATCTTTTAATTTTTAGCCAATAACACTGAAAAGCAATCCTTTAGAATACGATTTATCAGAACGTAAACTATATGAAATGCTTTGTAGAGGAGAAATAAGGCCAACTCCAAGACATCTTAATCCGCTTCGATGCAAATATGTGGATAATGGTGTGCCATTTTTAAAAATTGGACCATTGAAGCTCGAAGAAGCTCATTTAGACCCTTATATTGTAATTTATCATGATGTAATGTTTGACGAAGAAATCGAGGTTGTTAAACGCCTGGCCCGACCAAGGTTTCGGCGTGCCACCGTTCAGAACTCAAAGACTGGAGAACTCGAAATAGCACACTATAGAATTAGTAAATCGGCTTGGTTGAAGGATGAAGAGCATCCCTACATTGCGAATATCGTGAAAAGAGTTGAAGATATGACTGACCTTTCTATGGACACTGCCGAGGAGCTTCAAGTAGTTAACTATGGAATTGGAGGACATTATGAACCACACTTTGATTTCGCTAGAGTAAGTAGTCTTCGTTTTTAATTATTCGATTTTAATTGAGTGTTGGTACGGATTTTTATGAAATTTAGGGGTCACTTATGCTTCCCGAAATATTGAACTATAAAATATCGAAAAGTAACATTTCTCCACATTCACAAAATATTAGCGACAATTGCGGAAAATTCTCAAAGTAGTCAATAAAATATAAATCTTCATAAATAAATTAAAAGAAAATTTTACATTACTGCAATGTGCCATTTTACATATATAGGATATTTTCATTTATTTCATTACTTTAAGTTAGAAATATCTTTTTCTTAAGGCATGTTTATTTTAAGTGATTTTTCACATTTTTCAACGTAACAGCAGATTTGAAGAAATTTGATATCACTGAAATAGAAATTGGTACTTTTGAAATGAAAATTGACACGGGTGAAATAAAAAATGATACTGTTGTATTGAAAAACGTGAAAAGTCTTTTAAAAAAGGGAACCTTCCCCCAATTTGCAACAAAATTTTGTTAAAGTGCAGAAAAACGGGGTGGAGAAATATTACTTTTCGAAATTTTAAAGTAAAAATTTAAGATGACATGATTTTTTTGGTGAAAAAACCCTTAAACTAAAAATCTTTCATTTATTGATCTAATCAAAGAATTTTATTTTAAGAAAGAGGAGAAGAACGCATTCCAAGGACTTGGTACAGGAAATAGGATAGCCACAGTTCTATTTTATGTACGTTTTATTTAATTTTTCTCATTCACTAGTAATACAGCAACATTTTAGATGAGCGATGTAGAACAAGGAGGAGCCACTGTCTTTCCTACCCTCCGTATTGCTTTATTGCCCAAGAAGGGAACAGCTGCCTTCTGGTATAACTTATATGCTTCTGGAGAAGGTGACTACCGAACAAGACATGCTGCTTGTCCAGTCTTAACTGGGACCAAATGGGGTAATATAAGAATATAATTTTTTATTTTTTAATAGAACAATTCATAATTAAATATCTTCTTACAGTTTCCAATAAATGGCTTCACGAAAGAGGTCAAGAATTCCGTCGACAGTGTAAACTAGAACCTGATCATCCGGCGACGTATTATTAAATGCTTATAGCACTTGTCTAAATAATTTTTTTTTATCAGGAATAATTGTGAATATTTTTACCAAATTTTATTTTTTCGCGTATTGTAGAAAAATTATGAGATGAAGCCCGTTGAAGCTCTCTTTTTTTTATACATATAAGAAATCTTTGTTTAAGTTGTTATAGCTATGTAAATAAATATATTTGTGATTTCGTACACGAATTTCTTTTTATAGTTAAAAATACACATATTGTCTGGTTGATATTTTATATTATTTACTAGCTGGGTTACCCGGTTTCACCCGGCATTGGGTAAATACTTCATAATTAAACACTTCTTAAATGTTCTAGTTTGTTATATCCTAGAAATTGTTTCAACACAAAAACCGCCTTATGGGTTATCCATCTTGAATATCCAAATCTTAATAATATTCAAAATTAGTGGCCTCAGAATAATTATAGTACTAATTTTCATTAAAATCCATTGAAATCGAGAAATCTTGGTCGTCGTATTGGGTACGCCATCTTGAATTTCTAAATTTGGACGGTGGATTTGAAACAGCATCTCGCAAAACCCCTAAGTACCAATTTTCATGACAATCGCTTCAAATTTAAAATTCTCAACCGCCATCTTGGATCCGCCATATTGAAACTCTATATATTATCCGAAAAAAAAATTAGCCTATATGTTAAGTTGGAATATGTACTACCTTCGGACAAAAAATGAAAAACATTGATGCAAGCGTTTAGGCGTTATTGAGCAACAAACAAACGAACTTTCATTTGTATATATAGGGATTTATTTCAGTCTACAGAATAACATCATAATATACTAGGAAAACATAGGTATAGCTTTTAAATACTATTGTAAAGTGTCTGCTTTAATTTACAACGGTCTATGTTGAAGTGAATATCATTCACATATTTATTAAAGCAGCAAGTTTTCTTGGAAATGGTTTTTCGGAATTAAGGTTTTTCTGAATTTGTAAATAATCATTAATGCACCTACCTTGAGGCAAATAAATTTAAATCATCTGCAAATAGTACAAATTGAGTATCACCAAAGAATTCTCGAATACCCTTGATAAATAATAGGAAGAGCAATGGGACACAGTGGGATCCTTGAGGTAACCCTTAATATACCATTGAACGTTCTTTAGAATTTCTTAGGAATTGCTGTCGTTGGCAAATTCTGATAAACGCTGTAAAATTTTAGCAAACGCAGAAAACTTCTGAGAAATGTTAACAAACGTTAGGGAAAGCTAGCAGATTAAATACAAAAAAACATAAAGTTCTAGACAATGTTTGCCAGATTTATAAATTGTACTTTAATATTCTCAGGATCGTAAGCCCTATATCTAAATTAAATATAATTGAATAAAATCCAAAATAAACTAAACTGAAATAAATAGATGAATAAATAACTCTTTTGAAGTAGTTGGTTTACTGCAATATTAGAAAACATTCGAAGTAAAAATTAACCAAAAACCTTAAGTCTTCCGGTTATAGATTTTCTAGAATTTAAAATGACGAAAACTGCAAAATTCCATAATTCAGCCTACTAAGCTCTAAAGTTGAATTGCGTATAGGTAAATTTTATATATTAATGAATTGATCTATTAGTTTTCCTGCATTTTTGAAGCCACCAAGAGGTAGTTTGCCAAATCCGGACTAATTTTTTAAAAAATTCCCAGAAAATAGAATTACACCCTTAAGATTAAATCATTAAAGAATCCACATAGAGTAAAAACAACCAGAATGTTGGGGTCTAAGTTTATTTGCAATCCATTCTTACACATCCAACACAGATATAATATTTTGATCACACAGAGGTTTTCAATAAATTAACAATTATATCTAAAATACTTATTGAGTTTCTTGCTATCGGGAGACATTTATATTTATTATGGTTAACAGCATATAACAGTCGAACTTCAGACTTTTCAAGTTCTACTAGGATCTGTAGATTAATTGTAGTTGCTACATTAGTACTAACGCCTTTTCTAATATCCTAGTACTAATCTTAGAAACGGCATTTTTTTTTTAACCAACTTAAAACACATTATTCTTGTTATGTCTCAAAAATATAATGTGCATTAGAGTGTTACAAAATAACAATTATTTTCCAAATATAGAAACTACATTTAATAAAAACACGATGGGGATTGTCTTGGTCAATATTAAATATTTTTTGAAGTTTCTTATAACAAAAATATTCCTTTACAAATATCACGTCCATTCATCTCTAGATGTAAATTCTTTAAAACTTACATTCTAAATTAATATATCTCTGAAATAAAATCTTTATCGTTTTTTTTGAAATTACAGTTTCTCAGTTTTTGATTTTTATTCAACATTAATACATATATACTATATATAATGTTTGCTCCACAAATACCATTTAAAATATCTTCATTAAAACATTTATAGTTATCCAAATATATATATATATTTGCTTGACATTATATATAATAACTCTTCTAAGTATTTAGAAAAATTGGTACAGGGTGTGTTCAAAAACAACAGTCACAAAATACATCGATAAAACATTGCGTCACAATCATTTTACTTTTTTTTTTTTTTTTTTTTTTTAAATATTGTAATGCAATTCCAGCAATTTATCATCGGTTAGAAACAGTTTTCTTAAGTTAATTGGGATTTTATCTTTTAATTGTAAATATGTATCTTTTTAGATTTCATAATTACGAAATTTATTTGCAACTTCTGAATTTTCTGTTCCCCACTCCGTTTTACGGCCCCCATAGTATAGGGCTGCGCCACCTTCGGATGCTCTGCGATGAGAAGGATTTGGGGCACCGGCTGATAATCCACTGGGTGCTCCAGCGCCAGCACCACCAGTTTCTGGAAGCATTCGATCCTTGGTTTTTGGTGTGGCCCAATGCATTGACTTGTAAAAAGGGAAAGATAAAAATTTAATATTTGCCGTATTACTCATAATTGTGATATGAGCTTTAGTTTTACCTGATGAACGTGTTCCTTCATGCCAAGCCAATTCTTGTAACTAATAGAAATGCCACTGTTTCGCCATTTATCGTAGTTGCTCCTTCTCTCCGGGTCACAAAGGGTTTCTTTAGCGTCCTATGTATAATACGAAAAATGGTAAAAGGAGAACTGTATTTAATATGACCAATTACGTACTAAAACTTAAAAAAATCCTCCAATCTAAATTTCTATAGTAAGTTCAAAATCAGATCCCTTGATTTAAATCTTCTAACCTCACATTGATTCCGCTGTTTTGAATTTCAGAGTTCTAATGGTAGATTCGAAATCAGCGATCCCCAGAATACCTGGGTGCCAATTTTCATGGCATTTCCTGAACACGTATGCAAACTTGTAAAATAATCGGTTCGGTTTAACTGCGCCAAAAATCAATTACCAGATTTCAACTTTACAGAGGTATTGTTAAGTAAAACCGGTTAAGTGGGGAAACCATATTAGGAGGCCAAATTATAAGAAGTCAAATGAATGTTTTTAAACTCTGATGATGTTTTATTAATGTTTTCACAAACATGTCATTAAATTTTTAAATCATTTCAGCCAGAAATCCAAAATTTCCGGGGTGGTAATTTTTATCAGAAATCAAAAACAAAATTTCTGTAAAAAAGTTGAAAATTGAATGTTTTATGATTGTTTAAATAGAAAGGTATCAATTTTCACCCTTTCTTAAAAGCCTTTTTTTTTTTTTTTTTTTTTTTTTTTTTTTTTTTTTTTTTTTTTTTTTTTTTTGACCATCAGCTTAGTCCAAGCTACAAGCAGCAGAGCTGCATGAGTATGAGACTGTCATCATCATTTGGTTCTGTTAGTAAAACCAAAACCATCATACAACATGCAGAACAAGAATTCGTGCGTATCACACGACAAAAATGATATTATGATTGATGACGAAACAAGTATTTTTTCAGCGCATGCTTATTAAGGCATGTATCAAATAAGTCAGCATGCTTGTTAACACTTATGCACATGCGATTAATAGGTTCATAGATACCATAGTAGTTCTACAATTGTTAGTTTGTAGAAGACTCAGATTCCTTAGGTTACGAGGGTTATCCCTAAATACGAATTTAGTTTTAAGAGATGGTGAGTCAATATAACCTGTTATAAGGGAACGTACCCATACTACGTGACCCATTTTTCGCGACTTTTTAACCCCCTCCCCCCCCTCGGTAACCACCCGTAGTATATGCCTAGACCCCCCCCCCCCCCCCTCTTAGTTTTCACGTAGTAATTCTTAAATATGGTTTCAAATCATGTTTTGCAAACAGAAAGTTAAAAAAGTTTATTTGGCTTTAATGATGTAAATGGGTTAATTTGGTGTTTACTGTCCACCTGTCGAATTTACTCCATTTAATCCCTATCTACAATCGTGTTAATCACTCCAAATGTAACTATATGTGGTGATCTTAATGTGAATTCTTTGAGGCAGTCTCCTATCACGAAACTCTAACAAAATATGACGAATTCCTTAAGGGGTAATACTACCTTGTGTGTATGAAATCAAGGGCAATTTTTGGATTTTGTTTTCATGACAATTTTTTAATATAATGTAATTTGATTTTGTGTACATGTTAACAAAAGTCATAAAGTACTTTAAAAAATTTTTAACAATGTTTTGGATGCAAATCCAGAGCGCGACAGGCGTCGCAGTTGAATCTTTTTTTTCGTGATCTTCTTTAGCGTATCTCTAGCTTTTATAATTTTTTATCGATTGACGTGTAATTTTAACTGTAGCTTAATAATAATATTCTCTAGTAAAGTCTCCTCGGTTTTTAAAAACGATTTTGATTATGGTATTGCAAAGGTTTTAACGCACGTTATTAATCATTGTCTACCAACTTCACAATTTCCTACTCTATGGAAGCGAGCTACTGTAATACCTGTGCTCAAAAAAAGCGCTTCCTTGTGGACTTAGTGATTAACGAACTATTAGTATTATGTGCTTCCTTAGTAAAATATTTGAGAAATTGTTATATATGCAAATGACTCCGTACATAACCATTAAAAACTTGTTGTCTGTGTCCCAGTCGGGTTTTCGTAAGTTCTATAGTTGTAAAATGGCCGTGTTAAATGTGACAACAGATATATTTTGGAAGTTCTGCATAGTAACAATCTTACTATCTTGATTCTTTTAGACCATAGCAAATCTTTTGATACCGTGGACCATTTTAAGTTATGAAAAAGCTTTCTGAAAACTTTTTTCCTTTTACTGATATTAAACTATACACAGTTATCTTAGTTTGTAGCCTATTTCCTGCGTGTGTTGCAGGTTTTCATTATTGGTCAGCTTCTCTTCTGTCTTTACAAGACATAATGTTACAACTGAAAATATGTTATTGTATTGGGTTGTTACAAATGAAATGGCGGATTGTCTTTGGGAATTGTGAGATGTGTTGCAATTTAAATTTCAAATATTTTTCTATTTATTCTTTATACACTTCTTTATTAATTCTGGTTTTCATTTTTTGTTGTTATTTAAAACAAATTGTGCAGTCTACTCTGAATAGTCTTTCGATTTATTATCTCTTATATTTATATATAGATGACGGCGCTTGATCCCTAGAATTCCGTCGACGGCGATAGCCGGCGAAACCACGGAATATTAGTTTCGGTATATAAATATGAATCTTTTTAATTTCTGTGAGATATAAACAAACATTTTTGGTCCTAAATTTGCCGCCCCTAAAATCTGCCGCCCCTAAAATCTGCCGCCGTAAGCTCCAGCCTGCTCAGCCTGCTGGTAAATCCACCACTGGTCACCCGTGATTTTAGAAAGCGCTAAACTCTGCGCGCCGTATTTGAATATAGCTCGAGATTTTCCTAGAGGATATTGACTACGTGACGAAAACCTAACCCCCCCCCCCCCCCCCCCCCCCCTGTGACCAAGCGTGGTATTTTGAAGACCCCCCCCTCCCCCTGAACGGGTCACGTAGTTTGGGTACGTTCCCTAAGTTGGTGAGCGAATATTATGTCAGCAACTTCACGACGTTTTTCTAAAGAATGCATGTCGAGTAACTTCAGTCGATCTTCGTAAGGGGGAAGACAAATTGGATCGACCCAAGGCAAATCCTTCAGGGCAAATCTAATGAACTTACGTTGGACAGACTCAACGTTGTTAATGTAGGTTTGGTAGTGAGGAGACCAAACTTGACTTGCGTATTCAAGAATTGGTCTCACAAAAGAAAAGTACAGTTGTTTATATACTAAAATATTTGAGAACTCACGTGACCATCTTTTTATGAAACCCAATACAGAACAAGCCCTCATAACCATGGAATTGATATGCTCAACAAAGTCAAGTTTTCTGTCAAGAATAACCCCTAAGTCACGAACAGACTTCGTTCGACGAAGAGTATGACCCAAGAGAGTGTAGTCAAATTGAAAAAAATTACGACCACGATAAAAAGATACAATTTCGCATTTATCAATATTAAGTTCAAGGTCATTGTGAGCACACCAAGAATGGAAGATATTAAGGTCCTTTTGAATCATATGGCAATCGTTAATACTCCTTATATGAAAGAATAACTTCATGTCATCAGCATAGATTAAGACTTTGCACGTATTCAAAAGATGTGTGATATCGTCAATTGACAAAATAAAAAGAAGAGGACCCAAGTGACTACCCTGAGGGACACCCGAAGTGGCTAAGATATTCCTCGAATTGGTGCCACGGAAAGCAACCTGGTAGGACCTATTTGACAAATAAGAACGTATCCAGTTGACAAATGAAGGTGAAAAACCTTTCCTTTCAAGTTTTAACGCTATAATGGAATGAGAAAGCTTATCGAAAGCTTTGCTAAAATCTGTATAAATACAATCTGTTTGCAATCCCATTTGGAAGCCCTCAACAATATACGGAACGAATTCAAGAAGATTCGTGGTTGTAGAGCGACCTTGGAGAAATCCATGCTGGTTATTGGAAATAAGACGTTTACAGATAATTGAGATTTGCGAATAAATGATAGCTTCGAAAAGTTTAGGGATGCAAGAGAGTTTCGCGATTGGTCGGTAATTACGCACGTCGTTTTTACTACCTTTTTTATGAATCGGAATAACGAACGAGTTTTTCCAAAGTGTAGGGAACTTCCCACTGTTGAGTGATCTCTGAAAGAGCATCGTTAGTGGTGTAAGCAATGAACTGGAACATAGTTTTAAAATAGCAGGAGGAATACCATCTGGTCCAGAGGTATAATCATCCGGCAGCTCGGCGATATGTTTCAGGATAATGTCAGGGGTAATACAGATGGGCAGATCAAAGACTGTAGGGTTAGTATTTAGGTATTGAAAATTGTTTAGATCAGGTTGGAAGTTGGGAGAAGAGAAGGATTTTTCAAAAAAGGATGCAAACATATCACATATTGCGGATGGCGTTGAACTTGTGAGGCCCTCAAAATGCATAGACATTGGGTAGCCATCAGCCCTCCTCTTAGCGTCAATAAATTTATAAAAAGCACGCGGGTTAATGTACATTTCCTCTCCAACTTTCGAGAGATAGTCATTGTACAGCCGTTTGAGAAGGACGTGGAAGTTGTTATAACTTTCAACAAACAGATTATAAGATATTTCATCCCTTTCTAGTAAATATGATTTCCATAACGCATTTTTATTGTTCCTGAGTTCGTTATTGAACCAAGGGGGCGCTGAGTCAGTGCAACGCTGACGCTGAAGAGGAACACAAGTATCAAAAGCGTAAGAAAGCGACGCATAAAATGTGGAAAGATCAACATTAATGTTACCATCTGATAACAGAGAACGAAAATCGATGGAAGACAATCTCCTAGAAAGTTCGTCGATATTTGCCTTCTTGAAATTATAAACATAATTGTCCGTATTTGGATGTAGGACATTTGCAGAATCATAGCAATGTACAAGTTGGAGTGGTGGATGGTACGAGTCAAGTGTGGATAGCAGAATTCTGCTGCGTCCAATAGTTGTATTGTAGCAGTCGGAAGAAAAAATTAGGTCAAGTTGCCGTCCCATATCGTTATTTACAGTACTAACCTGAGAGAGTCCTAAAGCGAAAACAGATCCTAGAAAGGAGGACTCCCTCACAGTGAGAATATTCGAGGGATAGCAACACTCGTCCTCATTATTATATACCCATTGTACATTGGGTAAATTAAAATCCCCCATCAATATGAGTTCATCGCAAGAGTTCATTAAATTGGAAACATACTCAAGTTGTAATATGAGAAGGTCGAAAATGTTATGACCTCCACTGTCAACTGTGTTAATCATATCCGGTGGGATATAACAGCACATTAAGAATATATTTTTTTTAGAAAGTGTAATTTTAAGAACTATAAGTTCGACGTCAAAAGAGCAGGAAGATTCAGGAAGTGTAACCCGATTGCAAATAAGCTGGTTTCCGCAGGCTATGATGACACCACCACCCCGTGCCTCAGACTGGATATGTCTATCCCTTCGGAACACCTGGTAGGAAGGGTCAAAAAGCTCAGCATCCCGGAAACCGCTGTGCAACCAAGTTTCCGTCAGAGCAATAACGTCGAAATCACTAGCACTAGACGCCTGGAAAAGAGATCTAGTTTTAGTCCTTATACCCCTTACATTTTGATAGTACAAGGAGATCGTCTCAGGAAAATTTAGTTTTTTGAAGCCGTGGAATTGCTAGTGCCAGGTAAACATACGGGAATGCGTTTAAGATTACGACTAGAGCTATCGTTTTTAGAATGTCTATCTATAAACTCATGGACAACTGCGTTTTGAGGCCAAAATTGAGTTTGAGAGAGTATATCGAAGAGCTGCTGTGAGACCACCAGTTTAAATGAAGCCACTGTGCGGTCTGGCTTATTGCTGTTAAGGGCAAAACACTTAAAATGTGAGATTTTATCGGTTTTGCATTTACTCCTCACAAAATCGGTAATGTTATCCGAAGTAGTTGAAGGATCAAAACGCGAGATAAAAAGTTTACGGGGCGCCTGAACAACTTTAAGAACAGGAAATGATTTGTTTTCGACTTGCTCTGGTATATCATCCTGCTGTAAAACAGTTGGGTGAGGGTTTGCTGTCTTTGGCCTAGGGATCGGGACAGAAGTCTTTTTTGTTAAAACGTTGACATTTTTTGGTTTACGTCGTACGGATTTTGTTGTGCAGAGATCAGTATTAGTCAGAGGTGGTAAAATATTAATTGCTCCAGTGTTATCAGTATGTCCGTTAGGCTCCAGGTTTTTACGTGATTTAAGGATTCCGATGTCCTCCTTTAAAGAATTTAAAAAAAGAAAATTTATGCAAAAGAAAAAAATGTAAACAATATCATCCCAATTGTTATTTCATATTCTTGGCAATTCAATAAGGCAAACGTATAAATAAATTCAAAACGATCGGTCAATTATTTTTGAGTAATCATGCACACAAATTGAGAATATATCATTTTGAGAAAAACGCGTTTATACTGTCGAATACGCAAGAAGCGAATAGTGAAGTAGGGAATAGCGAGTAACGAATGGAGACTAGCGAATAGCGAGTAGCGAATAGCGAGTAGCGAGTAGCGAATAGCAAGTAGCGAGTGGCGAATAGCGAGTAGCGAATATCGAGTAGCGAATATCGAGTAGCGAATAGCGAGTAGCGAATAGCGAGTAGCGAATAGCGAGTAGCGAATAGCGAGTAGCGAATAGCGAGTAGCGAATAGCGAGTAGCGAATAGCGAGTAGCTTCGGGAAGAATACAAGTTTCTACTGTCTAATGCGGCTTCCCCCTTAAAAAGGATTATAAGATATGTATGAAATTTGAATTTATATATAGTTAACATTACTTTTACTACTTGAACTCCAATGTTGTGTTGATGAAAATTGATAAGTGATTTTGACAGAATATTTTCTGCATATATCCACTCGTCAAAACAATTAGGATAATTTTTCGTCTTAAAAACAGATACCGATTTTGGACTCTTTAATATTCCCCACGAGTCACAGGTAGAAAGAACGACAGAGGAGCCAAAATTTTCTTGGTAAGCTGATAAAATATGGATCATATCAAGGCACAAATGAGTAGAATAATATCTATCGCTGCGTTTGCATGCTTACTTCAGTATTTGACTTGAAATTAATTTGAAAGTCAAATAATGTTGTTGCTTCATTTTCAGTTCCGCCACTTGAATTGGAAATTCCTCGAAAAATACGTCTTGAAGTGACATTTGTTGTGTGCGTATTGAATGTGATTGTGTTGGATGTAAATATTTTTTAAGATTATAAACTGATATCAAATGCGATTGACGTAGGAAATAAATTAAAATGCCATGCCATGTCTTTTATTCTTCAATTTTGTGAATGGACTTGAGTAAAGAGTATACTTGAAGCCAATCCGCATTTAGATGATTTCTTTTGGTTGATCTTTACTTAAAGTAAGTTTAAAGTAAGTATATGAATGTAGTGTATAATATACAATCCAAAATTGGAGGAGAAAACAAAAAAAACAAACTTAATAACTTAACTTAATCCCTATGAAACTCAGAAAAAATTTCATTCATCACTCTAACCCTTATTAAAAGTTTCAAATTGTGAAAGTTCACAAAATTTGTTGAATGACCAATTATTTACACTTCGAAAATTTTAAGTTTTTAATATATATTATAATAAAATGAAAATTGGTGAGTTTCATATTTTGTATGCAAAGAAACAGACAGAATGTTAAGAAAAAAAAATTTTTAATTTATATTTTTCCTCCTAATAATTTTTTAACACTGCCAAGAAACAAATTTCACACTCCATGCAATCTTTGATTCCACCTACATTTTTGATTTGCGTATCAATTGTATCCTCCAACAAAATGGTATATTTTTGTCGTGTTGTCGCATAATTAAGAAAACATTTTAATTTTCAAGTTGGATAAAGAAAGGACAATTGGATGCAGATTACTTCTGAAAGAATAAATGGAAGCCTTTTAATCCATGCTTTCAGAGATAATTCAAAATATTTATCTATGATTTTGTTTCAATATTTATAGAGCAAACAATGGTGAGCTTTTACGGGGAAAGAGGTTTACGAGTTATTTTGTAAGAGTTTTAGATCTTTCGTATTTTATATAATAAAAAAAATAAATTAAAATCGCAATAATTGAAAAGTTCTGGCAGAGTTTATGTACGAATTCGATCCGAATAAAATTCTGTTCCATTTAGAAATAGTGAGATTTATGAATTCGATATTTGTTAAGATTTATTTTTTTCAAAAACTACAAGACGAAAATATTAAAATTTAAGTATCATTCCTTCGACTAACGAAAAAGTTCTATAAACCTATTACTTGGAGTTTCAAAACATATCTGCAAGATATACGAATTATTTGCCTTTTTCAAGTAGATCCATTGGGTTGGGGGAGAATCAGTAATCAATTTCCTCTTCAATTTCACCCAAATATAACACATTTAATTTTTACTTCAATATTTACGCACGTACTTGAATGCTTTAATTTTCGAATAAAATATGAATGCGAAATTAATGAATCGAATATGAAATTCGTATCGTATCAAACATGAATGAAGGTTATTTATGAAGCTTCCTAATTCTTTCGATTTCAGTTAGAAATTGATTAACTGAAAAACATATGAAATTAATGTACAGAATTTTTGTGTTCAGTAATTTGATTTATATCCTTAGCCCTTCAAACCTCGTCTCGTCAAATATGTGAAGCGAAATGATTGTTTACTAATTTCCGCCTCAACTCAAAAAATAATATCAGATATGGATTTATTTTCTCCACGTTTGTACATTAATTTTCTTGAAAAAAGAGAATGTCTAAATAAGGACTAATTTCGAAAGGTCATAACTTGGACATTTCTTACGTACATGAATGCTTTTCTTTAGCATTCATAAGGGAATCAAAATTGAAATTTAATTCAACTGAAATTTAGGATCCCATCAAGTTTTAAAGTACAGGGTGTCCAATAGGAAATTGCGAAAACTAATGGGTCACAATTTTTTAACAAATGGAGAGATCGGTAAAATGTAAATACTTTTTAATAGGACAGTCGTAATTTTTATTTCGTTTCCATTTTATTATAAAAAAAATAAATCTATTTAATACAAAACAATTAATTTAAAAAAGTAGTGAAGAACGTTAGTTACTAATGACATATATTTTCGATATTTTAACCATCTAATTTGCCACAAATATCCATATGCTTTCTAAAACTATTAAAAAAATGTTCTAACGTTTCATTTGAAATGCCATTGACGATCTTCCCAATGTCTTTAATAAAATCCTCTACTGTTTTTTGGTTATTTTCATAGCAGAAATCTTTAATGTAGCCCCATAAAAAGAAATCACATTAAGTGAGATCTGACGAGTAAGATGGCTATTCTATTCCTTTTCCCCTAGCAAAGCGTGGGTACGCTAGGCCAATAACTCGATCGCCATAAATTTTTTTTTTTAATGATACTTTTTGTGTGCGATGAGGTGCTGTTCCGTCTTGAATAAAAAAAAAAAAGATTTAACGCGGCTCCTCTTTTTCGCATGAGAATGGATTTGGTTTCTAACATCCCTTTGTACTTTTCTCCGGCGACAGAAGATTCAAAGAAATGCACATTTCAAAAATATATATTTCTAATAATTCACGTTTTTCACTATATTTTTAAATTAATGGTTTGTATTAAATAGATTTAATTTTTTTATAATAAAATGGACATGAAATAAAAATGACGACTTTCCTTTATTAAAAAGTATTTACATTTTACCGATCTCTCCATTTGTTAAAAAATTGTGACCCATTAGTTTTCGCAATTTCCTATTGGACACCCTGTATATAATATTATATCCATCTTCTTAAATTTTGGCAATATGTATATTGAAGCCTTTGTGGTTTATTAGTATTTTTGGATGAATAAAAAGTATTTTAGCCTTATTGTAAATTCCAATTTTAAAAAATTTAATTAAGTTTACTGAAAGTAGGTTAGTAAACGAGTATAAAAACAATGTTTATGTAATTCCTTTAAGAAAATACCTCTGGTAAACAAATATTAAAGAGCAATGTTCCGAGAATTCCTGAGGTTATTCGGTATTTTGGTTTATTTAGCAGAAGGAGCTCTTACTCGCATTCGAATAAGACAGGGTGGGTACTCTTTGCCCATTACAATCTCTTAGAAGTATCCCAAGATTGAGTCTGTTGATTTTTTCCTCAGACATAACAATCATCTTAAGAAGTCATTTAGACATATTTTCAACAGGAAGATGGATGATTTTGCCGTCGGCAATTTCATTGCTTGTGTAACTTTCACACCTCAAATTTGAGCATAAATTTGGTGTTCCTTGCTAGAAGGGATTGAAAGGATTTCTAGAAAAAATGTTAATTTCAGACTTACAAGGAGAGGTCACACCTTATGGGTCACCGATTTAGATTTAGTCTCCATATATTTAAAGAGATTCACTAGTGTAGTAAATCCCCAAAGTCATAGGGTGCACAACTCGGAAATAAGGGAGAAATTTCATTCGAAAATATTAGGCTCACAACTAGTAAAAGTTCCAAATATTCGACTTTATGAAAGCTATTGTGTCGTTCTTCATAAGAAATATGTATTTTCCAGCGTAATTCGACACGTATAAATATTTTTCACTTTCAATTACATACAGGGTGTCCGGTAAGTAGTGCGCCAAAATTAAGGGGATGGTAGCTTGGGTCATGATCTACCAGAATATCAAAATATGACCTAAGTGAAAACCTCACCGTTTTCGAGATATTTAGGTTTTTATGAAAAATTAAATTTCAGTTTATTGACTAGTTGGTGCACATAAAAAGGCATGTTTTCATTTTGTTTTTGCTAAAATATTCTAGATAAGTTGCCCTACCTGGTAAGCATGTCATTTTTTATTACTAACACAAGACTGTCGAGAAAAAAAAATAATCAAATTTTTTTTTTGCTGTTCAAAATTATTTGACTCTACTTTGACCTTAACTGGTAAAAAAAAATGTACTAGGCAGTGATGGGAAAGCAATTCAAAAAATTGCTTAATTAATGCAGATTTCAGAATCACCCATTTTATTCATGAATAACAAGATATTGCTATGTTCATTTTAAATCAAATTTAATTTTTCATAAAAACCCAAATATCTCGAAAACGGTGAGGTTTTCACTTAGGTCATATTTTGATATTCTGGTAGGTAATGACGCAAGCTACCATCCCCTTAATTTTGGCGCACTACTTCCCGGACACCCTGTATATACTTAATATTAAGAAGTAGTTACCTTATTGATTCAACTCTGAATTGCTGTTTTGTGCCCAAGCTTAAAGCTGATTAGATATTGTAAATATTTAAATATCAAAAATTTTATATATTGTCCTTTAATGCTCTTTTCTTTAAAGTAATAAAAAAATATTATTTTAACTTTTTACTTTCTTTGTAAACATTGACGTTATATTTAAAATTTTAATTAACGAAAAGTGGGTTAAATTCCATAAACAGGATTCATCCACTAATTTTCCACCCTTAGAGATGGGATATTTTCTTCAAATTTAAATGGGACCATTCCCGAGATATAGCCTATTTAATAAAACAAGAATCATTAAAATAGGTTCACAATCGGCGAAAATATCGCGTAACATACACACACATAAAAAAAAAACAGTCGAATTAAGAACCTCTTCCTTTTTTTTGAAATCGGTTAAAAATATACCATTTCCATTTTAATTAAACCTTTTCCAAATTAATTTAATCCCTCTCCGGTTCAGAATATCCTTTCTCCTAATAAATTTTATCTTTTTACTGATAAATATAATCCCTTTCCTGGTCAGAGTAAAAACCAGAAGAGTTATTGAGTTTTTAAGAAATAGGAAAAACTTATTGAGAAAAGGATTATTACGAACCAGAGGAGGATTAAATAAATTTGGATTTGGAAAAGATTTATTTAAAATTAAATGCTATATGTATATAAAACTTTCTTGGTGGTAATTATTATATGTTCTCAGACAGAAGACTGTATCATTAATATGTGTATGATATGGGAATGTGGTTTTTCTCTAAGTGTATAAAGTTTATGTTAATGTTGACTAGTGACTATCTATTATAGTAATTTGTGCATAGAAATCTTGCGAAGACACTCCAATGATTACAACTTTAATAATTTAAGGTTGGCGGTAATTCCAACTGATTTTGCTATAATAAATCCCTCAAAACAAGCCGAAGGAATCCCATTTGTATTGATTCAATCCTAGATACATCGACAGAATAATGAGGAGGCTATACCAAACTAGCATATTCTCTGAGACAAGTCCTACGTATAAAGATTTCAAAACAAAAGGTTAATAGCTGAATATTAATGAGATTGAATGGAGAAGTCTATCGCCTATCATGTTTTATAGTGAACAAAATTTAGAATTTTGCACCTACTCACTATTAGAAATATCTTATCATCTTTTAAATTTCTCAAAAAAATCCAGATGAATATTCCGTCAAACAAAGATCTTGACATAAATTGCACTTTAATCAATATTGTAATTTTGAAATTTTAAATTTTGTCAATAGCGTGTCCCTAATATTACATTATTTTATTTCACCAAATTTAAATTTAAACAATGACCCACTGATGTTTTGTTTGAATTGACTAAAGATCAAGTGCAAGATGAAATCACTTTCAATTTCGTCCCAGTTCACGAAAAACAATTTTTGTGGGTCATTCGATTCAGCTCAATGAGCAAAGTGTGTTAGCATTTGTAAATACTTTTAAACCTTCTTATCTCCTTGACCTTTCATTGCGAAGCGAGAACGGTAATAGATATTATAAAAATATCGCGGACTTTTGATGAGCATCGAATTTCTTACAAAAGGGTCTAGGAGAGTATTATTTCGTTTTTTTTTATCTTACGAGTTATACAGGCGTAAAAATGTTTTTTCGTACTACACCCCAAAAGTTCTCCCGGCGCGTAAAGTTGACAATAGAAAAATATGAAGAAAATCTCTGAACAATTTTAAAAATAGTCATAATGCTTTTAAAATGATATTTTGGTCGTCTCGGATTTCAATCGATTTCTGGCATTTGTTGCAGTTAATTACGTATATTGATTTTAAAATGGGGAGATAGAAATTAACAATTTGTGTACATCTTTATTTTCTGATGCTCCACAAGATTAGATTTTCTTAAATATGCTAATTATCGATATAAAAAACATAAAAAATTAAAATTTTTGCTTTACCATCATATTGGGGATGAATACTTTAATTAATCAGTTTCTAAAAGAGGCTATTAAACAAATAGCAATAAAAACCAATATATATTTATAAAAACTGGATTATTAAGATTTATATTTTCAAAGTTCGATGGAGATTAAGATTACAAAATCAATCTACTCCATCTCTTTTCCTAGAAAGAATTTTTGTCGTAAATTAAATAATTATTTATTGATTAATATTAACGTGCGGGGTTTTTAAATTAAATTTTAGACATTTTCACAGGAAATAAATAATAAAAAATGTGTAAAACAACATTACGAAAAATTTATTACAAAGTTTATGAAATACACTTTGCTCGTGCGGTATTTTTTAATTAAATTCCAAACACGTTCACGAAAAATAAAATTAAAGTAATGTGCAATTGTTATAAACAATTTGTAAAGTCAATAATATTTTACTTGGTAAGGGTAGTATGCTGTTCGCGCTAAACGAAATTTTCCATACAAAATTCCGCCTGGCGAAATGAAAAGCTAAAATTCCGCTGCGGAATTTAGCGAAGTAGTACGCTGTTCCTTCGCTAAATGGTTTGTTTCACGGATAAGCCACTAGGTGCGCTGCAAAACTCTCCCCAAGATTTTAGCTAGCCTGTGAATGTACATAGCATTTATTCGCGGCGGAATTTTGACATTTGAAGGATTTGCGGCATTTTAATTTGAATTTGAATTTTTATTGAAATTGTATTTGAAGAACGTAGAGGTAAAGGGATAAAACAAAATAGAATAATAAATAATAGAATAATAATTAATAGAATAATAAATAAATATTTGAACAGAAATTGAAAACACTGTAGACGAGGTTTTTTTTGAAGAATATTTAATTATGAAATTTAATAGCATCGCAATTTCTTCGATTTCTTCAATTTATTTCTTTTCACTTGATTCATTTACCTTTTATATATTGACGTTAAACGCTTTGTTGTGAATCTATGCTAAATCTCTACCATCAATTCTACAAACAAATTTTCGCGAGTGTTTATCTTCGGTTTTCACGCGTTTTTTTGGAGACTGGTGAAATTTTAGCTTAGCGCGAACAGCGTACTACCCTGTACTCATGAATTATTGTTATGCGCGCTCTTAATTAAAACAACAAATGTTTTTTTCTATTCAAATAGGGTTTGAGGCATTTTCATGGAAAATAAAATTAAAGTAATGAACAATTGTTATAAACAATTTATGAAACCAGTCATGCACTCTGAAAAATTTCTATACATTAATAAATATTGTTTGCGCGGTATTTTTAATGGGGTGCTTCATTAAATTAAATCCACTCGTTCATAATTGACTTAGCAAATGTTTTCTTCTTCATTTCGAATTAAATTTCAAGTATTTTCACGGAAAATAAAATTAAAGCAGATAATGAAATTAGAGTTTAAAAAAAAAAGAAAGCGTAATTTCCGTGCCAGTCAATTTAATCTTTTGCACCCATCAAAAAGTTTTGAGCTTTATAATTATACTTATAAAAGGTAGGTATATAAAAAATTTAAAAACTTTCATTTTATAAAGACGATTAACATCACTAAAATTCGAAAAATACTATAAATCGATCCAAACTCGGTTCAAAATAGTGCATTCGGTTTAGACTCTTAACACTGAAAAAAAGATTTCTAGCCGATTCATCTGGTACGAATTTTCTGTTTTGATCAACCAAACCAGGTTCTAGTTCATCTAACAATTATAATGCCAATTTGACAATAGAATTGTTTAACTAAAGGGAGTACATTGCAATTTTACTAGAATATTAGAATTAGTTAAATTTTAAACAGAAATAGTGTCAATTTAACTTTTAATTCAACATGATCAATGTTTGTTACAACATGCACACACACTGGTTGCTACTTCACTGAGAAAAAAACAGTGGGGATAATATTTTTAAAACCTTCTTATAATAACAACTTTCAAATATGATTTTGAGGTTATCTCTGAAATAGGTTTGAAGTTGATTTAAGAACAAATTTAATTTTAGGACTACACAAGCCCGCAAATTTACATACAAGCGTTACTAAATATACATGAAAATGTAGTTTAAGAAACAAAAAACACCGGTTTGCATTTTTCAAACTTATCGCTCTATCTCTCTGAAAGGGTGATGGATGTTTTTGATGGAAATTTTTGTATAGATG
The DNA here is from genome assembly GCA_949715965.1 of Dysmachus trigonus. NCBI lineage: Eukaryota > Metazoa > Arthropoda > Insecta > Diptera > Asilidae > Dysmachus > Dysmachus trigonus. Next base: position 90,975,562 of record OX454320.1, read on the forward strand.
ACAAATCTAAAAATTAATTTGTTCCATCACATAACATTTTGAAGAAAAGTAGGATTGAAAAGTAAAAATGCTGTAATTTGATCACTTTTGTTATTTTTTTTTAAAGATAATGATATGATATTCCGGTCTTTTTAAATGAAATTTCCAAAAAAGTTTAAAATGTGTTTTTTTTCAAATTTAAAATTTTGGGAATCGTAATTTACGGAAAAAATTCTATAAAGCTAGGCTATCAGTTGTTCGGAGCAAAATTTTTGCAGACCAATTTTTATCAATATAAATTTTCAACAATCTAATATTTTTCTGCATGCATGTTAAATGCCATAAAATAGCCACAACTTTTCTAGTAAAATATGTTTACCGTGTAGATAGTCAAATGAGATCTTTTGTACTTTTAAGACGTAATTTTATCGAAAGCTGGTATAAACTGTGCATATTTCTTTTACAAATTCGTTATCCACGGAAAAAATCATATGTATACCATCATCATCATCATCTAAAACATTATTGAGAAATTTTAAACAATAAACGTTGGCACACAATTTGCCAACGTTAAACGTTTCGAATTTACAACGAAGTAATGCAATGTATAAAATTGATATATTCACCAGAGGATTTGCATTCAGTGTTTGTAAGAATATCGGAATTTTATAAGGAGTACATTTTTATAAAGAGTAAATTTACACAGCGAAATGTTAAAAGTACTCAAGAACATTTTCACGGAAAGGTACTCAACAGGAGTAGCTTGGAATATTTCATTGATGTTGATATCAGCTTAAATTTCTTTAAATGGAGCTACAGTTCTGCAAAAATAAATGAAAATAATTCAATATTAGAATAAAGAAAAAGAAAATAATCTGCGTTGCAAAAGAACTTAATTCAGATGTGTTTCTCTCTGCACAAATATCGATATGTAAAAACTTCAAGATTTAATTCTCGAATGACGCGTACTTTTCTACTACATTAAACAAAAAATCTAGTTCCAATAACTAAGAATAACCAGAGAAATCTTATTAAAAATTACAAAACTATGAAGCTGTCTTGTTACACCACATATCTAGTTGAAATGTTTAGCCAAATTTACGGGTGTCAGCCTTATTAAATAATTTACCCAAACTTAAATATAAGCTGCTTTTTTAGACATTGTGGCATTATATTGATTCTCATATCTGTATCTTTGCATTTAATTTTTTAGTATAGAATTATAAATAATGGGAGCACACAGAGAGAAAATAAATAAAATTAAGCTATTTTACAAAAATTAATATCTAGGGTTCGAAACTTTATTTTAAACTAACTTCCGAGCAGAGCTGTAAAATATTGCATTACTTTGGAATACATTAAAGTAGGCATTACCATTAAAAGTAATGCAGTTTAAGGATGATTACCAGTACCATTACTAGTAATTGTAATGCAAGAAAATCGAATTACCATTACAGTTACTGATATTTCACCAATACTGTAATCACATGAGCATTACATAGCATTACTTGGGAGTACTTTGCATTACTCAGACTTATACAGCAGTACTCACCATTACTCATAATAAGAAATGTCAATTTGAAAGTTTTTTTAATTTAAAATGATAAAATCTTCGATTTTATATGAATAAATATATATTTTAATATTCATTAAAACATGTTTATTGTAATAATTTTGAGTAAGGCTGAGTACTACTGCTATACTGAGCAGTAAGTAATGCTGGTAATGGTAAGTAATGCTAAGTAATGCTCATGTGAGTGAGTAATATTAGTAATGGCGAGTAATGCTAGGTAATGCTCATGTGATTACAATAATGGTGAAGTACCAGTACCAGTAACTGTAATGGTAATTCGATTTTTTGCATTACCATTATTAGTAATGGTACTGGTAATAATCTTTAAATTGCATTACCTGTAATGGTTCAAACAGCCATCGATCATGTTAAGTTCTTCTTCATAACTGATCAATTTAACATGGACTAAAATTTAAATTGAAATAATTTCTGTTTATAAATTAATAGTTAGATGATCTTGCAATGAACTGGGACCTTTTGATGTTGAATCAACTATTAATGTGTTTTTCAATGTAAAATTGCGAATTCTTATGAAATATGTATTTTTAATGAAAAATTGTAAAATTGTAGAATATTACACAAAATTGTGGAATACATATTACACAACATTTTTCGAGTGTACCTGTAACTTAATTGGATAGAAAATTGCAGTTGACCTACATGGCTGTGTAAGCGTAAGGTCATGACATCAATTTTGTTTTCTAGTGAAGCAAGGATGTGCTTATTCAATTTTTCACCATATGTGAAATATGTTTCAAGGATGCTTTGTGGCCAAAGTTACTCTACATGCTTAAACAACTTATGTTATAAAGAATCGATGCTACTGCACAATAAGCAAGCTTCCCTTTCGTAAGTGGAAGAACACTACGACCTTTTTAATGGGTTTAATGTTTAGACTTTTTCTAAGGTTATGAGAAGGGATGTTTTATTTTTCAAAATTCCCTTCAGCCTTCTCCTGCATGTAAGCAAACCTACTTTATGTAAAATTTTTCCTTAATCGCATCTACGTAATTGCAATGCTGAGTAGTAAATCGTATATAATGAGGTTTTTATGTTCGCCCAAAATGAAAAGTTAGTTCATAACCTTTGCAGCTTCAAACATATATTCAACTTTGCGAAGGACAAAGCTTAAACAAAATTTGTACCCTAAGTAGCTTAACATTTACATACATATGCGAATGGAAGGAAACCTTGCCATCCAAGCGTTGACCTATTATTGTAGGAGTTTTGTTTCATTTTCAAAACATGAATGTTATGTTGTAATTTACAAACGCTTTTTATTATTATTACCACTGGCTTTCAGGGAAAATGCTGATGAAATTTTAAAAAGAGTTCTCATTTCAGCTTTTTCTTTTTCATTTTATCTAACGACATCCAACACCTAAGGATATCTTATTGTATAATACAAAGAATGGTTTTTTTTTGCGAAATTAAATAATAAGACGATCGTAAAAAATTCACAGCTGCATTGTCTGTCGCCGGCAGCAAAACCCCCGGGGGTAGAAAATTTATTTCTTCTATGGCATCCAAAGACGTTGGGAATTTCGTAATGATTGGAATGCTGTGATTAAAGATGTTAGATTCGTTTTAAAAGAGGGAGAACATTCCGGAATCTCGGTTTTACTAAGGCGGAGAATTTTCTACAATACGAAAGCATTATCTTGCATTTTTTTGTATTCCAGGAAATCAAGCTGATGAATGGATAGTAGAAATCGCTGTAAAGATTTTATATAAATTTTATATTGAACGTTACTTTATCTCACATTGCACATGAATAGAACTGTTCCTCTATATATCTGAGTATTTCTTAAGCACCGCAACAATGAAAGTTCTTGATAATGTAAGAAGAGATATTCTCGCTTAGATTTCTAAAAGTGATTCAATTCTGTTTACTACAAAAACATTTTTTATGGTACTACCGACCTACTTTAAGCATTTTTCAAACGTTTTACGAAATTTCAAATTTATGGTATATACATAGATTCAAAAACATTATGCAATCAAACAACTGAGTGAAAGAATTAATTTCGTTTTTTAAAATTTTGTTTAATGAGTGTTGCCTGTATCTCGAAACTCTTTAAAAAATATTAATATATATAAAAACATCAACAGAAGTAAGTGCTCGATTTAAAAATAACAGCGGGGATTTCTTCAAGGTCGTTCCATCTCTGCGAATTTTCATAAATTTGTTCCTTTTGTTATTGAAGTATTCGAAAAAGGTTTGTCATTTAAGTTGACTTTAGTAGAGCGTTTGATTAGCCTACTCATACTTTTATAAAACTCAAGTTAAAAACTCCGGGATTTTTTGCACCATTTATTAATTGGATTAATTGTATTTATTTAATTGGTCCAATTAATTAATTTTGAATGTGGCATAAAAGAGATAAAAATATATCTGGGGCTATCAAATGACCCATTATTTAGGGACTTTGTTTTGACTGATACAGCTGATAATTGACTATAAAAAGGTATACGAAATCCTAATTTTTCCAATGAGTTATTGAAGACTGATAAATTTTATATATTGAGATATTGATGATTGCAAAAGAAGTAAAGATATTTTGGTCTTGACAATTTTTGAAATTTTCCAGAATTATACAAATTAAAATCCGTCTTTTAAGATTTATACGAGTTAAAGTACAATACAATACAATATACGAAAAAATGCAAGACCTCTAATTGTTAATTAAATGAATCTTTGAAAAATAGACGGAATAAACTTGAATACTTTCGAAATTTAGATAATAATTTAGAAATTATAAGTATAGTTTATTAGGGTGCTTTTTTTTTCGTGACTATTTTTTTTTTTCAGTCCCACCTCGACATTTTGTGGCAAATACCTAAACAAAAATTCCCTGAAAATTGGAGCCCTTAATATTAATATTAAGTACTAGACCAAGGCGTATAAAGATTGCCCATATAAAATACACGTAAACTTTGATTATTTTTCTTCAAAACTCTAAAGCTCAGAGGCATTTTATGGTATCATCTTGGTCAATGGTAGGATTTCTTCAGAATGCTCTACAAAAGTGTCCATTGCGGTGTAACACTAACTCCCACCAGCGAGGTAACTAACTCCAATTTTTCCATGAAATTCTCGCTTTTTGCCCCTATCTCGTAAACAACAAGTGGTACAGAAAAAGTGGATATGACAAACTTGTAGCAAATTCAATTTCCTACAAAAAAGTTCTGAACACTAAATCGCTAACATCGATATTTCTTGAGATATGGGGCTTTGAAGTTGAGGTAGTGTTTCTACAATTTAGCTCAATAATCCATGAAAATTCCACACTGCCACAAAACAAACGGATTTTGATAAAAATTGACCGACACTTCTCCGATTTAGCTGAAACTTTTTTTATGGATTCTATATCGAAGAGATACGTGTCCGAGGATTTTTTTTCCGCATATTTTCGATAATACAAGTGATCGAAAATGTGAGAATAGCGAGTTTTTTGGCTAGGAGACTCATTTTCAAAAATTTATAACTTTGGTTTTATTTGAGCTAAAAACTTATGTTTTTTTCATTTTAAATCTAAAGGACTGACTTATGAGAAAAAATTATTTTTAATAAAAATTGTTAACGAATTCATATTGTTATTAACAATTTAATTGTTTAAATCAATTTTTAACAATGGCCCCCACCTCGTAGCAAGTTTTTAGTATTTTTATCGTATTCTCTGTCAAATTTTACATAAAAAACATGTTTTCAACATATGGTACATTTATTATTACTATTTTTAAAACATTAATTTATATAGCGCGACACGTCAAAAACAAATGTTTTTTGTTAATAAAAAGAAAACTATAGCTCGGATCAAAAAAAGTTAAATATAAAAGTTGTAGATAATAAAAAGATCTACAATTTTTGTCTGAACTATTTTTCGACATAACCTCAAACTTTTCGAATAAAATGGAAAAAATGTTAAAAATCCCTTCGGACACGTATCTGTTATTTTTCGATATAGAATCCGTAAAAAAAGTTTCAGCCAAATCGTAAATCGTAAAATTGTAAAAGAATTACCCAATTATAAACAAAAAGGTCGAATCGCTGAAAATCTGCCAAGTGCTTGTTAAGCGAAAATTTGGTTATTGGTTCCATTCACAAATGTATTTTTTTCTTATTGTTAGTGTACACTGCACTTCTGACACTATTAATAAGAATTTTAAGATATCATAGTATATCAAGCTTAAGTATAGTATGACAAACTTAAGTTAAACTTATTTTAAACTTTTTTTAAATTCTATTTAACAAATTCCATTGCATTAAACCCATTTTCTTCCTTTTCAAATTCAATTATCACAAATATTGTGGTTGTAATAAAAAATTTCTCAAGTGGTATTTTATTATTTTCAGTCGTCTAATTAGACAAAATTACGAGTTTAAATTTTATTCCTTATAATATCGTAAATTCCAAATTCAAAGTTCTGGAAGGTCAAGCTTTGAATAAGAATTGCTGATGGGCAAGACAACATAATTATTAATAAATTTAATTTTGTACCTCACAATTTTACGGCTTATGCATAAATTAAATAGCCTTTGAATGGAGCAATCACTCAGATAAAACATCCCGGGTAAACTTCTATCCATCTTTCTAATCTTCGTTTAAGTTTAAACAAACGCTTTGATGTATAGGGCACTTTATGGTAAAGGGCTACAGAGTGGTCGAGACCAATTGGTATTCAATAAACAACAATTGGCAATTGCTATTCAATAAACAATCAGTAATATAAATAGACAGTGTGGTGTGCCCACAATTATTTTATAAAAGGAAGCCACCCCTTATCCCTGAAGGCTCTAGCAATTGTATCTAACATTGAAAAGTAAAGAAAGAATAATTGATTTATCCATCCATTAAAAATCGATGATGACTGCGCAAACACGTAAATTTCCACCCTAATGGACTTTTCCAATTTCATCACCGCTTTTGAAGCTTTAAAAACTCTATAACAAGCAATGTCCTTTTTATCCTCACGACGACGGAAGTCTAACCTGTCCAATGAAATATACACTAAATCAGTTTCACACCATCAAGACGATGTTTAGTGTATGTAAGTTGAAATCGAAATAACCCGATTGCAAAATGGGTTTATTAAATTGATTACAGAGAGAGACATCAGAAAAATCCGTATATAACTACGAAGTTCATTCTAATTTTAGGGGCAAAAAGAAAAAAATACATCCTACACCAACATATGTATGTTACTTTATAGAGGAAAAGGTGTGCACTATATGAGATATTAATCAGTAAGTGTTGTTCAGAAGCCCTCCTTAATTAGATTCCCTGGAACGTGTCCAAGGCTTCTCTGGATCCTCCTGCTACGAGAGCCAAAATAAGAGTTATCTCTGCTCAATTTGGTGTTGACATTAACTACAGCACCCCTCCACCCATCAGCCGACCTACCCTTAGGGTTTTGGACTGCTTTTGCATTAAAGTTTGACGAGTGCTCGTAAACCGTAATTATATGCGCGAATTTACATACATATTTGCAATAACAAACCTTTTATGTTATACTACGGAAAACCACTGGAATTTATTTTCACCCTAGGCGTGTACACGACGTAAACACATACCTTAAGTTTTTGAAATTTTATTTCCGCATCCTTATCGCCACTGTTCTTATCCGGGTGATATTGTAGGGCCAAAATTTTGTACTCCGCCTGAATTTGCTCCACCTAAAAGGGATGTGATTTTATTAATAGGCATTATTGAGTTTCAGTGATTTTGTGGGGTTGTGTGGTTTGAAACTTTCTGCTTAAAAAGTTTTTAGTTACTTCGAAAGGTTAGGGAGGTGTTAATTTTTAAGATAATGAGGGCGGATGAATTTGTGGATTATATATGCTTGTATGATCCAAATAAGTTTTCATATGAAAAATATATTAAACAAGACAAATAATATGTAATTTGTTATTTAGTATTATCGAAATGGGTTTTTGTTTACAAAATAAATAAATAAATTTCTATCTAAGCCTACGTATAACGATTTTAGTTGTTTAAGTTACTATGATTCTTTATATCGCAGTCTTATCCTTTTAATAAATTGAATTGAAGTGAATTAATAAGGTATTATAATGAAATTCAATACAACACGTATGAAATATTAAAGAGCTAATCATAATTACACCCTATATTAGATATTTTCTACAGAATTTCCTGTTTTGACTCTGCAATCGTATTTGATTTCCTCTCATAAAATTTACTCTTCAAAATTAAAAAACAATTAAATAGCATGAGTTTAGAAGCCTGCAAATTTTGTTACTAGAAGCACGATTGTTTTTCCTGTTGTGCGACTCATGGTGTTGTCTTGTTGAAATCGGAAATTCTAGATATCTGTATATTTCAAATGGTCTGACAAAAAACTATGTTATCATGACGTTCGTCTTTAAAAAAAAAAATCAAGCTAATCACGCCCTCAGAACAGTCATATTTCTAGGGTATATTTTATGTTAATAAATGTCTTTTCCACTTTTCAATCCTCAAATGTTTCAATTTGGGAAATTCACAAAAGTTTTAATGTGTCTCTTCACTAAAGGTAAATTTAGTATTTTTTTACGTGTCAATCACAAGACCCGCGATAATAAATACTATATTATATTATTTTACCAAAAACACTAAATAAAAAATTACATGAACCTTTTTTAATTTTTTAATTATTGCATTTTTGAACGAAATCTTAATTTGTATAATAATTTTTTAAAAGTGTTTACTGTCATTTTGTTGTTAACTTAAAAGTAGCACTATTTTTTTAAAAATATGTATTAATATGATAAAATATCGCAACTATTATCGCTTTTTCGACAGAGATTAAAAGTTGTCAATAGTTCTAAAATAGAACTGTCTATTATAATATAATCTGATATGTAGGAATGACGTAGTTAGTACAATTTGTTGTATTATCATATTTGCCTAGTCAAGTTAATTACAAATGATGCCGTAGAATACTTAACAAGCTATAATGAGATACTTTATCATTATAAGACATTAGCAAACAAATGCTATACAATAGCAAAATATTTTCATGGTTTCTACTGCACAAGACACAAGACACTTTGTGACATTGACTGCTGCGTTCTGTGGCAACATTGATTGCAGTCAGTTAACAAATGCAAGATATTGCAAGCGATGTTGAATTTGTGAATATGCATTACCTGTTGCATGATCGTTGCAATTTTAATTCAGATATTTCTTGAAACATTCAATTTAATTTCCCCAGAAAGTTGGGTATTTTCAATGACGAAGCTTTTTTCTCATCGCGAATTAATAATGAAATTCTTTGAAAGTTTGTTTAAAGAATAACTTAACAATGGTGACCACAGCGTCTGAATAGATTCAAGGTCATGCAACATAAAGTTTGATAAGTTTGTTATGTTCTAAAAATTTTAACATGATAGATAGAGAGATAGAGAAAAAAAAAATACTTACTGACGAGTTTTCATCACAATTTAACATTGCGTAGAAGTCTTCGTCGGGGTTTTTCTTGAAACTTATGATTTCATCAATTGCACTCATCTTTTTTTAATATCTATAAAATTCCGCGATGCACAAAACTTGAATTCTCACTGAAACACACCACAATAAAAAAAAAAAAGCGCTCTTTTTTTTACTTTACTTTTAACAAAAACAATCCCCGCCTCACTGAGCAACTTATTCGGAGTAGCAGTCAGTCGTATACTGAATGATATACTGAAGCAGTAGTTTGACTCGCTTGATAGAAAGACCTCGGTGGGTTCTCAACTTTTGCTTTCTCTTAGCTCGCCCCGAAGGCCAGTTTCGTTGCGTGTAACTTTCTTGAAAATCGCTAGGCACAGATGCTTTTTTGTTGTATGAATCTGACTGCCTCAAAATCATCCACCGAAATGCTCTCTTCTGGGCTATGCAAAGTAAATCAAAAGACTTTCACCTCCAGAATATCACTGGAGCTCATGTCTCCGAAGTAAATGCGCATGTTTTTGTGTTGGAAGTTCGATTAAAACTCGAAGATGCTGAAGCTCGAGCTTCAGCTAGCTGACGGTCCGGGATAAAAGCTTATCAGGAATGTGAGTTTCTTTGCCTGGTAATTGCGCATATACGAACTTCGAATGACAACCATTTTGTAGTTGACTGTTCTTCTTCTCCTTTTTAATTAATATAAAAAAGAAACACTATAATTAAAAAAATGTAATATATCAATTTATGAAATTTTCCCTTTATAAGATTACTAGTTTTACCCCTGATTTTATTTACCTGAAGATTGCTTGAATATAACTTAAAATATGATGCAACAAATTACAATATCAAATCATGTTGTAACTGTTTATATAATATCGCATACCGAAATCGAACTTTCAATGGTACGGAAACTTGAAATTTGGAATAGAGTCAAAGTAGATAATATTTATCACAATTGTTAACACAAGGCATAAGGTACAACCACATTAAGTTTCATAAAATTCTGTCACACACAGAATTTGATCCACCATTTCGAAATTTCAAATTTTTCGAATTTCGAATCAGAAGCACCAAAATACCTTTTGTACCAATTTTCATTAAAATCCCTTCAATTTTAAACATTTTCGTCGCTATATTAAATTGAAATTCAAAATTTTGATAGTACATTCAAAATCAGTGCCCTCAAAAACTCCAAAACACTAATTTTTATGGTAATCCTATGAAGTTTACAATTTTTGGTAGCCGGTATTGGGTATGTGAATATGACTCCGCCCTTTTTTGTTAAAATAAAACACATTTTCTTTTTTAGAAAATTAAAGAAAAGTTTATTCAAAGTATGCTCCATCGGCAGCTACAACCTTCCCCCATCTTTCAGGTAATTTACGTATTCCTTGCATGAAGAAATCCTGGTCTTTTGAGCTGACCCAATTATCTATCAATCCAAATTTTGATACTTTCCTATGAAGTGAACCGTTATCCCGTAAGATCTGACTGTATTGTTCGGAATAAGTGATAATCCGAAGGAGCTATGTCTGGCGAATATGGCGGGTGGAGTAGCACTTCCCAGTTCTGTCCATCTAAATATCTTTTCACGAGTTGTGCGGTATGCGGTTTAACATTATCCTGTTGAAGAATTAATTTACTGTGCCTATTTACCCATTCTGGTCGTTTTTCTTCTATGGCTCCCTTCAAACGCATTAGTTGTCGTCGGTAAACTTCTCCATTAATAGTTTGAGAGGGTTCGAGTAACTCATAATAAACAACACCTCTCTGATCCCACCAAATGCAGAGCATAACCTTGTCACAGTGAATATTTCTCTTTGGCTGTGATGGGGCGGGTTCACCTGGCTTCATCCAAGCTTTTTTACGTTTAGGATTCTCATAATATATCCATTTTTCATCTCCTGTGTGGTTATTCGATGCAAAAATCCTTTTCTTTGCTGCCTTTGAAGTAGCATTTCACAAATTGTTTTTCGACGTTCGATTTCTCTTTATTTCAATTCATACGGAACCCAATTACCAACTTTTTAAACCATTCCCATTGCTTTCAAACGCTTTGCAACTGTTGATCGTTCAACATTTAATGCAGTAGCCAATTCTGATTGAGTTTGACAAGAATCCTCTGCCAATAATGCTTACAATTCAAATTCAGCATCTTCAAATTTTTTTGGTGGTTTTCTATGTTCTTTGTCCTCAGTGCCAAAATCATTATTTTGAAGTTTTATTATATGTAAAGATATACTGTATTATATATAAAAGAATATTTTTAATATCTCAACTATTCGAACTATCATAATTATTCTAATTGGAGATCATTACCAAGCCTTTTCCATTCCTTTCCCTTTCGTTAAAATCTGTCTAGTAGTCCTTGCGTGATGCTGGCACAGGCACATCCCTAGTTATCAATTTATAATATTTGTATTATATTTATATATAAATTTCAAAGCATGAATACTTTTTAGTAAAGTAAATTAAACAATTTAGCAGCCTAGAAAATTCCTTTGAAAATAATAACTGATCACTACATACTTGCATTGCAAATTATATCATTTGATCATTTCACTCTTTCCGATAAACTAGTCACCATTATTAGATATCTATAGCATTTAGTTTTATTAACCCTTTAAATGCCAGGAGCCACATACTGTTGCTCAAATTTTTTACTTCTATATCTCATTATTAATTAATTAATAGTTCTACTAATAATAACTCAATTCATCGCATAAGTCTTCTAAATTATTGAGTTCGCACATTTTAGCTGTTGTCTTGAGTGGTGGACTCATCGTTTGAGCGGACTTAAATGGCTGATTGAACTGAAATTTTATTTAAATAATAAAAACATTTCTTTCTGCTCCCAATATTATTTCAATTTACTTTTTCATCAACATTTCTTCATATTGGGAGTAATATTATTCATTCATTATTATTTCACACTTTTTTATTTTAATTTACGAAATTTGTCAAAAAAGACACAAATTAAATTACTCATTAGTATTCTTCTTGTGACTATTTACTATTTAAATGAAATTTCAGTCTAATCACATCAGATTCCACTTACAAGGAAATATTCCGAGGGGTCCGTCTCCGGCGGAATCAAATGAGTTTTTAACTAATAAGGAAACATTCCAAGACGTCTGCCGCTGATTCAAAAGCGGCTGCAATATATCTACAATAAATCAAATATGATGAGATGCGTATTTTTTGCGGATAAACATTTAATAATAAATAAATTACTTCAAAAAATTGATACCTCATAAGGGTTTCACATATTTCTATCATAGTTGATATTTTCAAAAACGACCTGAAGGGTTGAAAACAATAGTTTTTCATTTTCAACCCTTGAAAATTTCAACTCCTTAATTTTTGTTAATTGTGTGATCTGTAAATGAGACCGGCCTCCAGAATTAATTTTCGTAATTATGTGCTATGAAAATAGTTTCTGAATGATCTTAATTTATTTTCGTTAGATGATTTGAGGGCTGTTTGTCTTTTTGTTGCTCAAACAAAAGTGTTGGGTGAATTCTTAACGTCAATTAATGCAAAGATTTATTTTCATTTCAATCAAAAAATATCAAATCCTATTAAACATGCTGAGACTAAAGAGATTTCCATTTAATAATTCATACACATTGTATATACCATATATGTATGTTTTTTCCGGGTGTAGCTCTATTGTACATACATATATGTGTATATTTGTCCTATTGTGCGCAACAAATGAAATTCAGTTTTGAAAAGCGTTTCACAACAAAGAAAATATTTTATTTTGCTATTTATTTATTTGATCTCTGCAGAAAACACATCATTTGCGATTTCGGTTCCATGGTAATTTTTGTTTCTCAGACCCCGTGGCGCGGGTGTGACGTGACATGGGCAAGGGTTTTATTCACGTACATAAAAAGAAGAAAAATTACGAGAACAAACTTATATTATATATGAAATTTGTCCAAGCCACGCTTCCCTAGAACCCATTTAGAGCCCTTTCTGAATATGTTCTTCGGACGGGTGTGAAAACCCGCATCATTTGGGGGAAGGAACCCTTTACGATATTTCCCTCCGTGATATGCGAATTCTTTTTGAGCCGCAGGGATTTAAGGACGACGAACACAAATTCGTTTTCTTCTGCATTGTTTCCTACCTTTGCCCCCCTCCCCCCTTCCCACCCCCCTTCCACTTTTCTACCTTCGACTTTCTTAAGAAAAACCTTTTGTGGGTGAGTTTTATCATGTTCGCAATCAAAAGAACTGAAAAGAATTTCGAGCGTTTACATCAGAAAAGAGAGGGAAACCTTTTAAAGATAATTAAAATTAATTATACGCAAAATTTGAAGTAAAATTTAGTTTACTAAAAATGAATTCGATTGTGGTAGAATTAATATAGAAGGTAATTCAAGAAATTTCACGGGAATTCTAAATGAGGGCTAAATAAAACGGAAATCTCTATTATGATGTTGGAGATTTTAATCATTAATCTGGAGAAAGGTAGAAATTTCTAGGAAAAGACTAGGAATATACATAAATATTTAATAATGTCTATATGACTTTTGCGATGCTTTTAAAATAAAGTTATTTATTAGGTAAGCGCTCGAGGTTATTATTTTGTGATGAACAAAGGAAATACGTAAATAATAAACATATCATAAAAAATACCATAAATTTTTATCATCTGCAAACTGAATCAAAACAAATCGTGTTGTGTTTTTCAAGGGCATTCTCGACTTCTTGAGCATCAGAGTAATTCAATCAAAATCAATTTTGAGTTATTGGTGAATTATTGATTTAATTATATAAGCCAATAGACAACCGAATTGACTGTACAATATATTGTATATGTAATACTAAACTAAAATAAATAAATCACTGTAATATCTCAAAGAACACCATGACATATATTGACTTTATTTTATGTATAGGGGACATTTCACGTCAAACGGATCACCGGGCGGCGCCCTCAAAATTTGAATAAACCGATTGAAATAAATAAGGGCTCAAATTGTTCGTCTAAATGAGAACTTTTGAAAGCCATGTGGTATTTTTTTAAATTCAACATGGCGGCTGGAAACCCCAGAAACCTCCGTATACCAAATTTGGTGCAAATCAGTTGATTTTCAAAAATTTGGCCACCACATTGGATTCGCCATATTGGATTTTGGCAACCTACCATATCGAACTTTTAGTGACCCATCAGCTGCAATCTGAGCCAAAATCCGATCCGCTAGGTTGCAAATTTTTATTTTTTCAAGTTTTTTTTACTGGAGGACATTCGATTTTTCTCCGTCTTCCGGCCGCCATATTGGAGCCGCCATCTTGAATTTAAAAAAATACCACATGGCTTTCGAAAGCTCTCATTTAGACGAAAAATTTGAGCCCTTATTTATTTCAATCGGTTTATTCAAATTTTGAGGGCGCCGGTGATCCGTTTGACGTGAAATGTCCCATAGATAGCCACTGCACAAATTAGTTTACAAAGATCTCGTTATCTTTAGGGGTTTCCAAAAAGAAAGTGGATGATTTGGACGGGGATTCCCCTCATTCTGGACGGCTTTCATGAAGAAATTTTGAAAAAATATCCATATATCAAAATGCCGATATTTTTGCTCCATATATATATCGATATTTTCAGTCGATATTTCCACGGTGATATATCACGATATTGGTTTTAAAATTTGTATATGGGTTATCGTTTGTTTTTCCATTACAAAATAAATTTTTAGTTTTTTAGCATTATATTTTGAAATAATTATATTTATAAAACTTCGAATCGCATGAATCGATATCGATGATATTTTTTTTATTGGACAGCCTATTACGTTGGCGAAAGGTATAATGATATGTATAAAGAGCCTGCAGCGGGGTAAAGTGAATAGAGGATGATAAATATTCTGCTGTTCGTATACCAAATTGCTATTATACTATTCTACAATTTGTATACAAAATTTCTATGTGGGAGTTTTGAGGATCGCTGATTTCAAATCCTGTTTCAGATTCGGATAATTCAAGATGACGAGTGGAAATAATACAAAATGGGGATTCTGTTAATTTCAAATTCGGTGTCCAATTTCGAAAATCAAAAACAGCGGCGTCAATATGCTTAATATTGAGTTTAAATTTTACATTGTTGGTTTTAAATTTGGTACTTAATTTTTAAAATAGTGAATTTAAAAAAGTATGAACAAAAATTTTAAAAAAGGAGAACCGACTTCAAAAAAATATTAAAGAATTTTAATTATTAGGCTCCAAATTATGTCTAATTTTTCTTAGGATTTATGTGGTTTCACTTTGATGTTACGAAACATTTTTTTGTATATGGACTATTTTTATTGGAATTAAATTAAATTTTTCAGGAGTGTGAACGAAAAAATATATGTATGTACAGTACCTGGCCAAAAAATTAGAACCACCATTCAAATTTTCGAAGAATTTATTTTTTTTTTCAATTTTAACCCTTTCTTAAAAAGTTTTCTACCTACTTGAAGGTAATAAAAAATGTACTGATACCTGTGTAATTATCTGGCGAAGTTATATTTTGGGGAAACCCCAGTTTTAAGTAAAATCGGCAATTTTGCGCCAACAACGGTGTGATTTGCCATAGTGATTTCTTTGAGTGAACTAGAACCGCGCTTCACGTTATTACAGAGAAAATTAAATAAGGACTTTGTATGTTGAGTGTTGTGAGATTGTAAGTGAATTTGGGAACGTAAGTAACATAATAACTAACCTTTTAATAACTTCATATTTGAATTATGAAGATGACGGTTAAAATATTAATATTTTTATCAGAAATCATTATGGGAAGAAAAGGAGACATTTCAGCAGATAAAAAAAGTGCGATATCTGCTCTTCTAAAGACTGGCAATCATTCCATACGGGAAATTGGACGACTTCAGCAGGTTTCCCATTGTGTGGTGTCCAGAATTTCTAGGCAGTTGAGTGGAAATTCTGCAATTACCCCTTCAAAGAGACAAAACTGTGGGCGAAAAAGGAAAACCACGCCTAGAGACGAGCGGAAAATTGTTGCTACAGTTAGTGCACATCGTAATTTACCTTTGCGAGAACTAACAAGAGTTGTAGCTGAATCAGGAGTGGATGTATCCCAACGAACGTTAAGAAGACGATTGAAGGAATCTGACTTTCACTGCAGACGACCGGCAAAGCGACCTCGGCTTACGGAAAGGATGAAGAAAATGAAATTGAACTTCGCTAAGGAACATTCAAAATATACCGTTGAAGACAGGAAAAAGGTAATTAGTAATATCATTTTAAGATTTTATAAGTAAGGATTTCTTTGAATGGAAATTCGTCAATTTATAATTTTTTTTAGATCATATTTTCGGATAAGTCAACGTTACAAGCGATGACGGAAGCTAACACCTTTGTTCGAAGATGTCCAAATGAAAGGTTTCACCAATCCTGCGTACAACAGACAGTAAAGCATCCCCCTTCGGTTATCGTTTGGAGTGCAATTACAGCAGAAGGACCTGGACCTCTTTATTTAGTAGAAGGTACTATGAGAAAAGATCAGTACATTAGAGTTTTGGAAGCAGTTTTATTGCCATATTTGGACGAAATAGGATTCCGCAATTCATCTTGTAAGTTTATGCAAGATGGAGCTCCATGCCATACTGCAAAAGCAGTAAAAGATTTTCTTTTAAGCAAAAATCTTCCTCTTTTGCCTTGGCCAGGTAATTCACCTGACCTAAACCCGATTGAAAATGTATGGAATGTTTTAAAAAAATTAGTTTACAAAAGATGAAACCCCACTCGTGATGTATTAATAAGAAATATTAAGGAGGTATGGCACGATGCTCCTGAAATTAAAGATTGTATTAGAGCTTGCATAGAGAGTATGCCCAGACGAATTCAGGCAGTTTTGAAAGCGAAAGGTGGTAATACTAAGTATTAGCAAATAAATATTCATTTTGTAAAGTATGCTTTGCACAATAAAGAGATCTTCCAAATAACAACTATGTTTCTACTATCTTTCCATTTCCTATGACTTAGCCCATATCGGAACTGAGAATTTATGAAATTTCTACAGTGGTTCTAATTTTTTGGCCAGGTACTGTATAAACAAAACGTTAATTTCAAATTTAAATAATTGATCATAGCGAATATTAATTGTAAATCAATTTTTTTTTAATCATTTTCAAAAGATTTAAACCAAATGTATTTTTTCAAAGATTTCAGAAAGTAATGAAGAAAATCTACCATAAATCAAGTTTTTGTGAGTCTTTTTTTACCTCTTTACCTTTTTCGAAGTCGGTTTAGGGGAATTTTGGCAATTAGAAGGGACATAATTGCTTAGATCCAATTTTAACCAAATGATTAAGCTACTAAAATTAAATAATATATATAATAAAATTAATAAATAAACAGCTTGTTGATGTTGGCCAAATACAAGTCATAACCAAAAGTTGATGGAAAATGTCGATTTTTATACAATTTTATTTTATCGCATATAACAGACGTACATTGGGTATCGTAGGCCAATAACTCGATCGCCATAAAATTTATTGATGGCTTCAAATACTTCTTGTGTGCGATGAGGTGCTGCTCCGTCTTGAATAAAATAAAAAGATTTAACGAAACCTCTCTTCTTCGCATGACGAAAGGATTTGGTCTCTAAGATCCCTTTGTACGTCTCTCCGGCGATGATTCAAAGAAATGCAGGTATATACCTTTTATGTAGAATGTTCACATTACAAAAATATATATCATTAATAATTCACGTTTGTCACTATATATTTAAATTTAACGGGTGTATTAAATAGGTTTAATTTTTGTATAATAAAATGGACATGGAATGAAAATTACGAATTTGCTTTATTAAAAAGTATTTACATTTTCCTGATCTCTGCATTTGTTAAAAAATAGTGACTCATTAGTTTCCTATTGGACACCCTGTATATGTATGTACTGCAGGTATTGACTTAACATGTAATTACATGTCGCACTTTAACGGCTAGACATAAATTATTAACTTTAACAATGTTAAGTGAGAAATATCCCATTGGTAATCGTATTTTCCCCCAAATTATAGCTATTAGAAAACCTCTAAACTCTACATTGGCTTGTTTATTACCAAACTAAAAGCGGAATTGTCGACGGGGCGTATTCGAATGACTAAAAATTCTGTAATTCTTCGCATTCATTCTGAATTTTCTCAATGACTGTTGAACTGAAGTCAAACTGAAGACGAGAGACGTCAGAGATGTAATAAAACATATGTACGTCATGTTGTTAATGAAAAATTTTTAAACTGACTGACCATAAGACGTCCTGTCACTAACATTTTAACATTGTGTTAAAATAAAAATTCCTTCATTCCTGAGAAAATGAACAAAATGAGAAAAACAATGACGTTCCACGCGTAATAAAGGTCAGAAAACCATTGTCTTGAAATGATACAAAGAATACGATTAAGGTTTTAAAAAGCAATTTAACGACATTTGCGCATTTCCATCACGCGTCGAAATTAATGTCGGAATTGTACGCAAACACTCTTATAATAATAAAAGAATGAAGTAAAAAACAAGCAGTAAAAATGAACGAAACATGAACAAGAAGAATTGAGAAAAGCCAGATGACGGGATGAAAATTCGGCTTTTTAAATTTAGCTCACTCGAGTGATTGTATTGCACAGGAAGAGCTATAAGCATAGACAAGCTTCATGTGTATGAGTTGAAAAGATCATGCCTGTGTACACGAAAAAAGTACTCTCTATCAGTGGAAAAATCTAAATAGAAGCGCAGCCATTAACAATAAAGCCCAAAGAGAGTTCCTAGATCGGACCGTCTGTCCGTTGATCTTTTTGGCTGATCAATCGCGCTTAATATCTCCAACGCAATATACTCCCTAGGAGGAGTCGCAACTTCTTAATAAATATAATTAAGAAAAAGAAAAAAAAGAGATAGTTGCTCCCTTCCAACAAATCTGGGCAGCAATTTTCTTCCGCGTGTTATTATGTGATGATGAACGAGAGTTTCAAACTTCCAAGTGTTTTACTTTTAAATTTCGACAAGAATCCATTGAAATAGTCACTGAAGTGCTTTGTGATTTCAATTGACTTTGGGAAGTGTTTGTGCCGGAATTCAATAAATATATATATTATATATTCAAATCAAAAATTAAATTGTTGGACGTTATTGTGACAGTGACTACTTTTATTAATCGTTTAGACTCAGAAACGGTGTGTTTTTTTTTTAAACGGATAGATTGAAAAGAAAACCAATTTACAATGGCAGAATTTGAAGAAATCATTGAGGAAACCTTTGAAACAGAAGTTCGCCGAAAGGTTGTTCGTAAAAGTATGCGAATCGAAGAAGTAAGTATATGTATACATGAAATAACTAATTCGACACGCGCTTCAACAAAAAAATAAAATCGTTATTCTGTCCAGAGTTATTAAACTCAAAAATTCAAAAATAAAATTTTAATTTTGTATATTTGGTAGGAAGCATAGCAAAGGCGAAATGAGCCTAAAATTTATGTAACCGCCAGAAGTACTACATGCGGTGTAAACATTTGCCGCTTTCTGAAAACGAATCTATTTTAATATATCGCCTTTTAATCGTGCCAAATATTGTTAAAGCAACTGTGGCTGTTTCTCGTTCCGAAAACTTTTGATGTTGTTAGATGGCAGGGCATATGATTTTTAAAATATTTTAATCATTTGACATTCTTCGGCAGGAAAACATGAACTAAGACAAATTAGTAGCACACAAAAATATATTTAAAACGATCGCAATTATCCAATATCTGCGTTTTCTTTTAATATTATTGTTTAAATTATTTTTATATTTGCCATAACAACGTCGATTTATGTGCTTGTGGAAAATACAATTTATTATTATAAAACAAAAAAAAAAAGAATGAAAGATATGCTAGACCTTAAACCTGGCAATGATGAGCAAAATGCGAACGTTTATATTCTTGTTAACATTTTGTATCTGCAAATGATACAAATTTCGTTTTCCTGATTTTACTGTGGGGTTTCCTCATATATGATCTATTTTTGTAGAGCGACAGGTGTCTGTAATCAGTTTTGCCGGGTACTATAGAACTCTTCTTTGCGCATATACTTTAATCTCCCCACCCACATTAACACAAGTGACAACAAATATGTTGCTGAGCATTTGAAAGGATTAAAATAAAAATAAAGCAAATAGTGCAGTCTAACACAAAGTTAATGTTTCTTAGTGAAATCTAACAAGAAGTATTTATAAACAAAGAAGAATTGTTTAAGTCCAAGATACTTGTTTCATGTTTGGACAATAAAATTTTGAACTTTTCCAAAAAATCCAAATTTTCCAATAAAATTTCAAATTTTTACTATAATTTTTCGGAATGAGTGCCAAATCTTTTCTCATTAATAAGCTGAAATTAAATAGAGTCAACGTTTCTTGCAATGATTTTATTTTATTTTATTTTATTTTATTTTTTGTTTTGTAAAACGACAATCAACTTGTACTTGGCACTTTGTTGCAAATGACAATGAGATCGCCTTGGGATTTGGTCCTCATTGTGGATGGCAGCAATGCGGAATTGATTCGTTCTGCGATGATGTTTTGGCAAATTGCGTATTCAATACGAACCAATATTATTAAAACGGATACAGTCTCACAAATGTTTTAGATCTTGGCACGTTTTCAGTATATAGCTGCAGTCGATTTGATTTGATTTACGTAAATGAGCCATGTGTTCAACGATAGAAGATAGAAAATTGATAAATAGCTACGACCACGGTCAGGTTAATCTTGTTCCGACTCTTTGTAAAATATTTTCCATAATATAACCTGGGGAACATTTATTAGTCTTAAGTAGTATCATAAAGTGCAAAAAATACCTAGGATTTGGCTGTTTCTAAAGATTTTTAAGATATAAATTCATTAGAGTTTCCGACAAGAAAAAAACAATAATATTAAAATTTAACAAAATATCAAAAATTTTATATTTTTGTCCAAGGAAGTGCGCCTGGTAGCGTGTCTGCAGTGACGTCATATTTAATAGTTGCTAAAAGTTAAAATTTAGCTGGTGCGCAATCAAAAGCACGCATGCATCCATGACGAAAGTGTAAACAATGAACGAAAATAGCTGCACTGCCCAAAGTGCAACATTCAGACCAAAATATGTCCAAAAACACATCGTAAATATTAAAAGAAAATGGATGCAGTTAAACAGATAAATAACACGTTTCGAAACGTTTTATTACAATATTTTTTTTTTTTTGGTTAAAATCAACTGAAATACGTTTTTTTTTTAATGGCAAGTTATACGTCTCGAAATATAAACATTAAAATGTGTTTCATTTTTAGCCCTTTACTTTTAGAATTATTGTAATAAAACCAGTGCAAACACTTCCCCCCTCCGGTTGAGTTAAGCTGAAAATCACATTTAACTCAAAAACTAGTTCATTTGGGCTAAATTAAAATATTGTGGTTATTGTTATCATTTATTTTTGGTAGTGGCGTTCCCAATTTTTGATTTAATTAAACATTCCTAATTTCAACTAGCAGATTTTCGTGTAACAACATTTTAACACAAATTCTAATCGAGTGCTACGACCTCCGCAGAATTCCGAAAAAACCTACAATATTTCATGTGCGCTTTTTAAAAGTAGGCTTTCAGTTCTACATAGATTCTACATAGAGATATATACATATTAAAAACACCATTTATCTATTTTTACACAGGAGCTATTTGATTGCAATTTTAATAAACCATTGCAGCAAGTACGAGGCGCTACCGAAGGCAAACTACACAATTTTATAGGAATTGCATGTCTTTTATTCGGCGTCTAGCTAATTAACTAAATTTTCGAACGAATCTATTCTCGTTTCCGGGTTCATTGATTTAGTGAATCCTGTCGTTTTGAAATGTTTTATGGGATATTTATAGAAAGCACAATTACATTGCAAGATATGTGTTTTTGCTCGTATTTACGACAGATTGGCTGGTCAAATTCAATTTAAATTGAAATAAGAGATTAATTTTCTTTAAAACATTAATTTCTTTCAAACTGGTAATACTTTTTTCCTAGACCGAAAACATTTTATATCAGCAATTAAAAATCTTTCTATAAAATACAATAACACAGTTGGCATTTTGCACTATTTACTTACTATCAGTAAATATAATTCAACAAAAGTGTGTGTTCATATATAAAAAAATAAATCAACCTCAAAATGTCCTAAATTTTATAAAGTGATGAATAGGTGACGATTGCTTGTTTTCATCAGTTTCCATTAAAATGAGACATACATTCAATGAAACTGAAAACTGATGCATTTAGCATTTTAGTATATGCATAAGTATATATACAAACGTATAAGTGGATCTATATAAAATTTGGATGTAGAAAAATATATTTTTATTGTGCATATCACAATTTTTGAATTTGCAAATCTTATAACAAATTTTTTTTTTCATCTCCCACAATAAGGCGGACATTGAGTATGAGGCAAGAATATTTTTTTTAAAGATGTGACTAATTTCAGATAAAATGAATGTTACGCACCAAAGCTAAATAAATATTTATATATGTTTAAACTACACGAACGAAATGCAGTGAGACAAACATTTTATTTTTATAGTTTTCAAGTTTATAAAATAATGATTGCAGGAAGGCGCTTTCGAATAGCATAGACTTTCCGAACTCAGCGAAATTGGCAAATTGTTTAATTTTTAATTAATTTTTGAACAACCGAAAATTAAATGGCCGAAATATTATAATTTTTATCGCTAAAACATGCTTCTTGAAAAATAGGTTAACAAACTGCCTGATTGCATTTAGTTGAGACCTTGCTCATATGTTACCTTAAAATGTAGTGTAGATGTTAATTACACTTATCTTCCGATTTGCACGGTACTCGCTTTTACACGGTTTTTTAAATAAGGGCTATAAAAAATAATATTGGTAAAAATGATCATTTTAACTACTAGTATTTTTGAATTTCGTTCACAGTAAAAATCATCTAAGTAACTGACTGTATTACGCACATTTTACTCTGTTTTCGATTTACACGGTTTTGCGTATACAAAATACCGATTTCGATTGACATGCTTTCCTGAGGAACCTATCTACCGTGTAAATCGGGGGATAGATATATGTTAAAATAACTAAAAATTGTCGAAATTGAATTAACAACGAATACTTGATTGTAATAATAATAAAATATACTGGATTATATATACTACTAGCTGCGTTACCCGGTTTCACCCGGCGTTGGGTAAATACTTACTAATTGTTATATACTAGAAATTGTTTCAATCCGAAAACTCCTTTACGGATCCGCCATTTTGAATTTCCAAATCTTAATAATCATTGTACCAATTTTCATTAAAATCCATTGAAATCGAGAAATTTTGGTCGCCATATTGGATCCGCCATCTTGGATTTGAAAACTTTCATAATATTCGAAATTAGTGGCCTCAGAAAAATCACTGTACTAATTTCCATTACAATCCGTTGAAATCGAGAAATTTTGGTCGCCATCTTGGATTTGATAATTTTGAAAATATTCGAAATTAGTGGCTCCGGAAAAATCATTGTACTAATTTTAATTAAAATCCGTTGAAATCGAGACATTTGGTTCCATATTGGATACGCCATCTTGGATTTACAAATTTTGATAATATTCTAAACTTGTAGCCTCAGAATAATCATTGTACCAATTTTCATTAAAATCCGTCGAAATCGAGACATTCTGGTCGCCATATTGGGTCCGCCATCTTGGATTTGTAAATTTTGATAACATTCAAAATCAGTGACCTCAAGATAATCATTGTACTAATTTTCATTAAATTCCGTCGAAAGCAGATTTGAAATCAGCATTCCGCAAAATCCCTATGTACCAATTTTCATGAAAATCGCTTCAAATTTAAAATTTTCAACTGCCATCTTGGATCCGCCATTTTGAAACCCTACGTAGTATCCGAAAAAAAATTAACCTATTTGTTAAGTTGGATTATGTACTACCTTCGGACAAAAAATGAAAAATATCGATGCAAGCGTTTAGGCGTGATTGAGGAACAAACAAACAAACAAACAAACAAACTTTCTTTTTTATATATGTATATAGGGATATGTTGAGCAAAAAATTCTTCTTTAAATAGGATTATTATTTCTTTTTACTATTTACTTCTAGCATTTGAAATCACTGAAGTGTATGTTAATATTTGCAGAAATTAAATTGAATGCCAAATATAGTCAACAATTTGCACAATTTCTCAAAGAGAATTTTATCAAGGCTAAATCATGATTGAGGGAATTCTTTAACAAATTTTTCGTGTAAAGGTAACAACGCAACTATACAGAGGGAAATTCTCACAAGAATTCACGAACAGGGCCACATACCTACATTCAAAGCAGATGCCTATCGTTAGCTAGACAAGATTAGATATCACATTCCAAAATTGGATAGGAAGGTGGATAACATAAAACGGATTTTTAAATCTAATCCATTAATCAGAGGTTGTTTTACAAATATACCGTGGACTTAAAGGGATAATCTTTGGAATCCTTCAATAATTGGTATTGGGCTATCCCATGAAAACAAATTTTGTATATTCAGAAATATCATCCTTGGTAATCCAATGGTTTTTGCGTGATTATAGGTATTTATGTGCTGTAAATTAATAAGAATCCACTTATAAATAACTAGAATAAGATTATATTAGTCAGATTGCAAATCTCATAGAAGAAATTTCTTCGTGTACCCTCTATTTATATATTAGAGAATCTCCTTTGAAAATTAAGAATAGAAACCTAATGAATGAACGTGAATTCCATATCAAATCAATAGAGCAACTAATTAATATGAATTGTCTGCTACGAAAATAATGTGAAATCACATTAATTTGACAGGATTTCTGTTAACACCAATAATTCAAAGTTCCCAAGATAACGTGGTATCATATAACTTTAATGTGATAGCACTACCAAAATGAAACATTGAAACAAGTTAGTGTTAGCAAAGAATTATTCAGTGTGTCATGCGATATCAAAGAAATCAAATCTGTATGTTAATTGCTGTCAATGGAATATTCTTCATTTTTATAAAAACCTACCTAAAAAAATAAAAAAATATATGCATAGTCTTAATTAAATTTCAAAGTGAAAACGTGTCGCAAAAGGTAGAAATAATCACCTTTATTATAATCATTAACATTTATCTTAGAAGAAAAGGAAACGAATAAAAAAAGAAAAAGAATTTGGATGAAGGAATGACTAAAAAAAAAGAGCAAGCTTTTCCCTTTAATTGAAAAATTGGAGGAGAAAGTTCATCGGAGGATTATAAGAACTTTCTCAGAATGGACTTGATTACTTATGAAGAACTACTTGAGATGATTTCACCAATAATAAAGAAACAGGACTCTAAAATGAAAAATGGTACTTTCCCAAATGAATGACTTTCAGCAAAGCTTAGAGGATTTAAAGTTTTTAACATGTATTGCACCTCAAATTTTAGGAGGAATTATCACAGTTCAAGCAGTTTTTTTATAGTTTTCAATAAATATAATAAGTTAGCTTTTTTCAAATCGTTCATTTTCTTTAATTTTAATATCTTCTGTTTTTTAATTAAATTCTTTCTGGGCAACGTTGTTCACTCTTCGAAAATAAGATTGAACTGACGGAAATCTGGCCGACTACAACCTACACTATCAGATTTTCTTGTCCAACGCTTGGCCACACCCACAAAAGCATGTTTTGATTTTCATCCAACAATCATTAGATTGTCGGACACATCATCCGACAACCCCATAGATTATACAATTGCTCGAACAAACATCATCAGTTTGATAGGATTTGAAGAAAATTCGATAAGTATATTTAAGCTTTAATTGCCTCGCCATTTGTCCCCAAAAAGAGTTTTTGAACCGGCTATTTGTACTGAAAAAAATTAATATAATTCAAACTCAGAATTAAAAGTGGTGTGTTTTACAACAATTATTCACAACTTACCTATCTATCGATTGTAAGGAAAAAAAAAATTGAATTAATGTGACCAAACCTTGAAATGGCGTAATTGTAAACCTCTTGTTATGTATTTTTAAAAACTTCTTCTGTAGACCTTAAAATCTATTTTCAGTCTGGTAATTTACTAATTGTTCTGTAACTATTAAACAAAACAGCTAATCTTTTTATTAGGTTGTAACATAATAATCTGATAATTTTTTCGGAAACGTTCTGGACATTTTTTACAACTTCGAGAAAGTTCTGTGACTATGAGTATAAATATCCGTGAGCGCGCTCAGTACATCAGTGCAATAATCGACAGCGCTGCGAGTAGCATTATGGAAAAATTCGATTTGAAAAGACAAGACATCCGCGTCCTTCTACTTTATGAGTTCCGTTTGACCAAAACCCCCGGGAATACATATAAACACAAGCCGTGAAGTAGAAAATGCATACGTAGTGATGTAGTCCGAGAATCGCCGTGAAATAACATTGCTTCTTATGGCGGATGATCCAAAGTATGCCACTCCACTCGCCTGAACTGCTAAACTATAACTTTTATGCGAAAATGATGTTCTACTAACTATAACTATGGAGGAATACCTTTCTAGTGATCTGAAAAACGTTATAGTGGCAAGAACAAAATATTAGAGTTTTTTGCACTTAAACACAACTCTAACCATTTCCCCGAACAAAACAGCAGCGGCAGCGGTCGACTTGACAGCACGACTTTCCGTGGTAATTTGTTCGATGGGCAGTAAGAGTTTTGAGCTCCAATTTCTTTAATATTTTGTTCTTACCCCTATAATGATTTTGGTACCATAAGAACGGTATTCCTCCCCAGTTACAGTCAGTAGAACATCACTTTTTCGTAAAAGCGATAGTTTAGCTGATTCGCCCTGTGGAGCGGAAAGAATGGGCTATACCGCCATAAGAAGCAATGTTATTTCGGTGCAATCATCGGACTACATGACCCTATACATGTGGTAGTGAACAGGTCTACTTCACGGCTTGTATTTATTATTCCCGGGAGTTTTGATACAGCTAATCAGGCGGCACAAAATATATGTCAATGTATGCGAGAAAATGCGGTCTCTTATCATACAGCAGTAGATTGGTTTCGACGTTTCTGGAATGGCGACTACAACCTTGAAGATAAACCTCACGAAGGGCGGCCGGTTGAGGTTGATGTCGACCGACTAGCGCAGCTCATCGAGGAAGATCCAAGGACGACTACTCATCAACTTGAAGAAGAACTCGGATGCTCCCATACTACTATCGCTCGACATTTGAAAGTGATGGGTAAAGTCAATGGGTACCCCACAAATTGATGGATGGTCAACGGATGATGCGAGTGGCAGTTTATACGCAATTACTCACTTCACATCGTACTTTTGCTTGGCTTCGTAATTTGGTTACCGGGGATGAGAAGTGGATGCTTTATGTTAACCATAACAATAAGAGACAATGTCTTAGCGCGGGTCAAAGAGGAGTACCGACAGTTAAATGTAAAATTACTATACACAAGGACCAAGGTTATGTTGAGTGTTTGGTGGAATGTGCACGGTATTATCTACTGGGAACTATTACCACAAGGAACGACTATAAATAGTGAACGCTACTGTGATATGCTGGATAAGGTAGCCGTGAATCTTAAAGGAGAACAAGGCAATGTACACCTACTCCATGACAATGCCCGCCCTCACACCGCTTCGATGACATGTAAAAAATTTATGGAGCTAGGCTGGATTTCCCTAGCCCATCTTGCATACTCGCCGGATATGTCTCCTTCTGACTACCACTTGTTCCGATCGTTGCAGGCTCACATTAGCGGAAAATCTTTTGATGACCGAGATGCATTGGAACAGTGGTTGTCGGTCTTTTTTAACTCTCGTGAGCCCAAGTTTTACGAGAATGGAATAATGCAGCTTCCCCAACTTTGGCAGGAGATCATTGATAATGATGGACTATATGTTCAATAAAATGTTAAGCTAAATTGTACAAAAATATCAAAATAAAGTTTCTTAAAAAATTATCAGATTATTATGTTACACCTTAATACATTAAATGCTATGTAAATGTCCTAAAACCTATTCTTAAATTCTAAACAATATTACCAAACTGTTGAAAAATATATTTTCAAAAAATCAGTTAATTACATCCACTAGAATAAATTCTAGAAAAATAAATAACTCCTCTTTTTGAAGACACTCGTTCTTATACTTTTAAACCCTCGAAAATACACTATGAGGATCAATATAAAATGCAAAAGACTAGAAACTACGAAGGACCCAATTTAATATCTTCGTCGGAAAATTTTGTAAGCATCTTTTTATTTTTAAATTAGTTAAATTGAGTTCGCAGAATCCACAAATCACATGTTTCTAGATACTACCATATAAGGGTACAGCATTATTTTAAAATGTGTAATTCACTAGATTTATACTAATTGGTTATTTGTAAAAGATATAATACAGATACATATTTTCATTTCGAATTTACATTTCGTGATACATATCGATGCCAAAATATTCCATGCGGCATTTTTTTTACTAAGCTAATTTTCAGAAAGCGTTGAAAATGCTCCAATTTAATTTCAAACGAATAACACGAATATTTATCTTCATTATCAAGGTAGTTCAAAAACTGTATTTGAGTTTTTTTTCTTTTTTATTTACAAAGAACAATATTAAAAATATTAAAATAATAAATCATTTCTTTTTCTCGAGAAAAATATGAAATTTGTCGAAAACAAAGTAAATATAAATAAATTAAGACAGTTTCTCATATTTTGGGCATTTCTTTACAATTTTGACAGAGAAATATTATTTGATTCATAGCTTTAGTTCAGCCTACAGTTTTTTTGTTTATATGACCTTCCTGTTTCAGATTGCGTGAAGGATCAAGTTAAATTGACAGAGCAAAAGAAATTGTGTAGTATCTTTTAAAACGTTTGTTTTTGCAACGTACTACGCACATGCTTAG
Organism: Dysmachus trigonus; assembly: GCA_949715965.1. NCBI lineage: Eukaryota > Metazoa > Arthropoda > Insecta > Diptera > Asilidae > Dysmachus > Dysmachus trigonus. Next base: position 91,004,485 of record OX454320.1, read on the forward strand.
TATGCAATTTTTGAAAGCCAAAATTCACTTCCAACATGCGCTAAAAAATTACTTATTCCTTTCATAAATTCAAATCTAATATTTTCACGTGCCATCGTCATTTATTGGAGGGGAAAAACTTCTTGGAGGCACATGCAGCAATACATATATATGTGCGTCACGAACCAGCAGAAGTCCACAAATAGATCGGCAAAAGGTGGCCGCACTAAAGAAAATTTGGAGGTTTACGAGCCGGATTTAGTAAGATCAGAAAATACCTACAACCTTGTTTTAAGCTTAATTTAAGTATTCAAGTGAATTACGTTTTAGTTTTAAATCACCCAAAAATATTTTGTTAATATGCAGCACTTACAACTAAGAAATTAAAATTAATTACATTTATACTACCCTAACAATTTTTATTGTTTTAAGTGAAATTAAAAAATTAATTAAATCTATAGTATCGATAATTACTAAATCAGCTGACGCATCGAACAAACCCCAGAGGTAATAAAGGAGCTAAAAAAAGAAAATTACATAAATATAATCAAAAAAAAAAAAGAAAACAATTGAGATAAAAATGGAATGGAAAAATTCGCTTTAGGTCTTTAGAGAAGAAACAGGGTGTAGCTTGTAATTGTGTGCAGCTGAATTAAGTCCAGTAACATGCTATAATAATGGAAAAAATACTATTAAACCATGGCATTGAAGATCAACAGGAAATGACTTCCACTTTCAAAAATCCTGCATTTAAGTAAACATTAAACGATTTTTTCTACATTGTCTTATATGGCGCAAGGTCATGATCTGCAAGGAGTTTGAGTTCAGCTTCATTGCGCACTTTGTGTGATGTATTTCAAAAATAGCGTATTATGGAAAAGTTATAGAAACAACAAGGAAGTATTTTAGAAATTGTTGCTTTGCTTTTCACTTTTCCTTGAAATAAATTATTATTACATTAAATTCTTTTGAAATTTCAAAGACTAAAGAGACTCAAGGAAAATTTTTAATGGCGTTAAATTGCAAATGTTCACTGATGCCAAGGAAACTACGACTAGAAAATCATGTACGCCATAAAATATTTGCTTCAAGTGCTGTGTGACATGTTGCGTCTTCCTGTTTATAAAAGCCCAACAATTAGCATTAATCATTGATGAAAGCAACAAATACTCCATATTTTAATATTTTATATTTATAACTCATCATATGCAATTGCTAAGCATAATTAAATTGTGATATAATTTAAATTATTTACAATCACAAAGCAATGAGCGGTTATGTAAACCAACTTAATTCAGCCTTTATACATTTGGACTAATTAATATCAATATTCCCAATATATGTAATTATTAACACAACGAGATATTCATGAAATGGCCTAAAGAAGGTCTTAATTGATTCGATGATAAGCATTCTCAAGGATTTAATACTTCGATATAAACAAAAAGTGACGTAATATTCGAATCAAGGGATGTTGAGCGGCTTTGATCGATTAATGAAGAGTTTGTATAATGACACAAACAAAAGAGCGGAGTAGTGTACTGTATAGGTTTGACGTAATGTACAATATATGAAATTTGACTATATTCGCATAAGGTCTTGAATTTTAAATGAGTCGTTAAATCGAATTCAAGCTCAATATGATTATCAAAATTGAGACTTACCAGGAAATTTTGCCTTCTGTGCGAAAACAATACGTAAATTTGAGTACGGAATAAAAACAAAAATGAATCATTAATTAAAATATTGGGGGCTAATCCATAAATCGGTTTCCGGTAAGGACACATTTTGAAGCCTCAAATCCAATACAATTTAGTGTCTTGACTATCGAATTGACTGAAAATCGACTTTTAGAATAGGCTCCCTCCCTATATAGAAGTGGCGCTAAGATACACCATCATATATTTATAATATTACAAGGATTAAGGTTGCAGGATGAGTGTCGGTTCGAGAGGTATGAAATATAAATACCAGGTCATCATCGTATTCAATCAATTAAATGCAATAATATTCCACTAAAACTAAATAAATATAACTTATCTAAGTTTCGTCACGAAATCTGAAATCGGTAAAAATGAAGGGTAAATCTAGTGTTAAAATTGTGTTTCTCGAAACTCACTATTTTTCGAATATAAAAAAATATCATAAAGAGACGCAAAACCATTATCTACATAACAACGTTTAACTTAAGTGCAAAGGTATAGCAGATTGTCGTACGTTTACAATTAAGGGGTTAGGTGTAGTCAGAATTTTCAAAAAGTCGATTTTATTTTTTTTGCATTTTCTTAAAGTATAATATCTTAGAAATATTCTCTGAAAATTTTAAGTTAATCCGACAAATACTTTTCGAGTTATTTGATAATTAACAAAGGGTTCTCGGGCGCTCTGGAACGAAAAAACCGATACTGCACGTGTGAAAGTGGCAGATAAGCGCGCTAACGACAACACTCGAGAAGGTAGAATGCTACGTAGACAACATCAAATAGATATTTTGGAAGCTGCTACAACGGCTGAAGAACTATTATATGGCCCACAAATAGATGACTCGGTGTAAGTAATTAAATAATACGTATTACCTTACGTAAATTGAGTGTAAAACTTCAAATGCGTTTTTCTCAAAACTATGTTTTTTGAACTGGTGACCACTGTAGCTCAAAAACCGCTCGGTAGATTTTAATGAAATTTATACAGATTTTTGAAAACATAAAAACTAGTGCCTGATGAAGGATTTTTTTTTTTTTTAATTTAGATTTTTTATAAAAATTAACTGTTGGTTTTTTCCCAAAAATCTGAAAAATTTTTCGTGAGGCCGCCATTTTGTTAATTTAAAAAAAAAAAAAAAAAGCTTCGATCAGGCACTAGATTATCTATTAATAAAACTAATTTTTTTTGTCCAATTGATTTTGGATGAATCTCCAAGGATAAGTGATGGTCACCGCAAGGCGCTTCGGTTGGAACTGGATCAAAACAAACAGCCATAACTTTTAAAATTATTAATTTTTTTTTCTAAAATTTCTGTCAAGTCAAGTCGAAACCTTATTTAATAATGCTATGTTTTTACTTTTATAAAATAAATTAATTTAGTGGCAAAAAAAATTATTTAAAATTGTCATTTTTTTATGCCTCTGACTACATCTAACCCCTTAAAACTAACGAACATTTCCTATTAACGTACGAATTATTCGCTCGATATATTATAAAAAAGATACGAATTTTCCATGCCTTGGATTCCAATTACGATAAATGAGACTACTTTGCTTTTTAACAAATTCATTATATTGAAAATGTCCTTCATGGATTAATATCAGGCTTTAATTACGAGGGGTAATGCAAAAGTAATGATAAATTGGTATTTGTAATACACACAATGAAAAGAAAAAAAATCTAATTTGGCTTTATCATACCCTCAATAATTTAGTATAAAAAATCATATAAATAGCGCAACATTTGTGGAATGTATATTATTGAATACGAACAGTCAGGGAAAATTACGAGCAGAAATCCTGTTCCATCAGGACAACGCACCCGCTTACACGGCCGAAGTTTCAACGCTCATCCTATTCTCCAGATCTGGTCCCCAGCAATATCGAACTGCTTTTGTTTTACCTCGACTGTAAGAACAACTCAGAGGCAAGAAATTTAAAGGTGATTGCTGCTGCAGAGGCATTTTGAGTGATTCAACATAACGAATTTTTTTCAAATGGTATTTGAGGTTTAGAAAAAAGGTGGATTTGTTATGAGACCATACAGAAAAATAAAATTAATTTTTAAAATGCAAACGTTATTTCAGTTTCCATTATTATTACTTTCGGAGCACCCCTCAAAGCATTTAATGGAAAACTTAATAAGACGGGTATCTCGCCGATATTTTATTCTGTGTGTTATTATTAACCCAAGTCTTTTTCTGTTTATATTGTCACATGCCATGTGAGATGAGCCTACGGATTCGGGTTCCTCGTCACTCAAAGTGGCATTTGTCGGTGTACATCGACAGGTATTGAGAGTCGCAATATTCTCGTTGTCACCTGAAATCGGTACGCACCGTCCAAAAGTGACAATTTTAGTCGATAACGAAATCTGAGTGACAAACAATATTAATCAACCCACTATTTCTAACAGGCGCTAAGTTAGGAACACTAATAATAATAATATAAACAAATAATATCCCAAATTTCTTTTGCATCGATTTTTATTTTTAAAGAGAGATGATGAAGATGTAAAAATTTTAAATGTTTCCAAAGTTTTTAACGTAGTAGGAAGCTGTACTCAAAAGATTGTCGCTGGAGGGATTAAACTGCTTATAAACAGTAGGGGTTGGGGCTAATCACGGGGATTTTATATGCCTTATGCTGAATTGAAATAGACGATGCAGAAAACTTTTGTCTTTTCAACTAAAAGCATAAAAAGCGAAGTTGATATTTCTTCGTATGTATTAAATTTATTAAAATATAAAATAAGTATTAGGAGAATTAAATTTGCAAAGGTGAGGTGACAACGATAGTGAGGTTTGTCACCGTAGTGAAGTGACAAATTAGTTTTTAACTGTGGCTTTGACACTGAACTACTTTATGCATTTCTATTTGTGTAGATATACAAAAACTACACCAAATTTAAAAGGATTTCTATTAGACAACAAGATGTTTATACAGGAAATATGAAATAAGAAATGTATATATTAGATCTCTGTTTTCTGCGCCAAGATATTAATCCTCTAAATGAAATATTTTTTGATGTAAGCACTCGTCAGGGTTCGAAGCGATGCGATGGAATAGAAAGTCGACGATCGAACTACTTCACTGCTATGCAGATGGTGCGTCTCTTCGGTGCTTTCTCAAAAAAAAAAAAAAAAAACGTGAAGACGAGAGGTGAAAACGGGGATTGCGATTCTAAAGATACACCTGATTAGAAACATTTCGTTTTCCGTGTGCCTGTTAAAACATAAAATTTGCTCTCGCCTCTGTGTTTTAGTGTAAACAACTAAAGTGAGAAAAACTCCTGAAATTGTGTGTTCGGCCTACGTCGATACTTGAGGGGGAAGTGTTTTCACACATGGAAGTCACGATTTGAGGCTCATTTCTACTGAATCATGCGCTCATAGCAGAGATTTCTTCTTAAAATTGTTTTATTATTTTTTAATAAAAACGAAAAAAAAAAAAAAAAAAGTGTACGTCTTATTTCGAATAAAATTTTTGAGGAATTTCACACCACACGTAAACGGGTAGTTAGTGCTGCTTGCTTGCTTTCTGCATTTGTACGTTGGTACAAAAGTCAAACGTTTCGCTCGGTAAAATCTTCAGAAAAATTTTTTTTATTTTTATTTTTATTATAATTATTAAGTCATATGAAAGTAGTCGAACCGAGGAAAATTTTTTAAATTGTAATTGCGTATAGTTTCTGTTTGAATTTTGAGCGCTGCGGTAGCAAGAGTAATTCCTAGCGATTGTGTGGTAGACGCTTCCGAAGCTTTAAATGTTTAAAAACAACTCATTATAAATAAAACGGCGAGTGAAGGTCAATTAATTTGGAAAAAAAAGAAAAAGAAAAAGTTTTGTTCTCAACAATATATAATATAGCTACGAAAAGAGTATTTGAGAAAAAATTGTGTACAGAGTTTGTGTTTAAAAATTGAAGTGTCGTATCTGTGAATTGAATGGATCTATAACTAAAAAGTACCTATCAACACCAAACAGTGTCCAAAGCCAAAAATATATATTTTTTTTTAATATCAATGCTGCATGTGTCACGGATTCTTTGTTTCTGTTAGTGCTTTTTAAGTTGGTGACAAATCATTGTCTTTCAACAAAATGTTAAAAAAAATATTCTCTTTTTAGAAGAGAAAGGAGTTTTTAGTTTTGTCGAAACGATTCATTAAAAAATTTTTTAAAATTTTATTTTGTCGCTAACTTTTAAAACCTTTTCATTCTTCCATCGCAACATATTCGTACCGGATTTTAATCAAAACCGCAAGAATTAAGAAAATGTTTCCAACATTTTCTATTTTTGCAGTATACATTTTATCGAAAAAATTTAATATCTCTGAATAGGCGGGGGATCGCGCGTTACTTATATAAGCAGCTGATTCAAGTGAAAAATTAAGTGTTTCTTATTTCATATATATATCCGTTTGCGCTTGTGGGAATGAACTTTTCGAATAAAATTTATAGCAACGACACACCAACTCATCGAGCGATTTATACCATGATCATCAATTAAACTTGCGCGATAGCAAGACATCGGAAAAGACATCTTAAAAGGATAAATTATCCAACAAAATTAGTTACTTAAAATGACGACGACAATTGTCAAGGAAGAATGGACAAAGACAAGGACTACTATAAAGGTTTGTGCTTGAATAATACACAATAAGTATCTGTAGAAAGTCGTATGCATTTACATTAAATTTCAATTATAGAAGCCTGTTTGAAATGTCGATTTTAAGTCGATTCGACAGACAAGACATTGAAGTGCATTAAATTATTAACAAATGTGTGTTACAAGTCGAATCGACTAAAAATCGACAACTGCAGTATGTCGATTTTTTGTACCAATATAATCAAATTCCAAAAAATTCGATTTTCTGCTTCTCATCGAAATAGAAAATTGCTCTCATGTCGGAATGGTGTAGGCTTGCCAAAAAGAAAAACAGGAACCATTCTTAAAATTAATCAATGAAATGAAAACTTCTTCTACAATATATTTATCAGAGTGCATTTGGCAGCGAATAATAAATCAAATTGCAAAACTTTTGTGAGAATAATCGACTTAAATTAAATTGTCATCAAATCTGTCGTAATTAAAATTGTGTCCTCAGCTGAAGTTCATTCAAATTTACCTGTTGATTATTATAACGTATACAGGTGAATATTATTTTTGCATCGCGTGATCGTATTGGTGGTATATGAATAAATTAAAATTGGAATCGTGCAAAAGCCAGAGGAATCAATTCTCGCCTATTAGAATAAGCAGAAAAACAAAGCGTTGTGTTATTTATAGAACTCCAATTGGCTGCCAGAGGCTGTTTGAAATATTAATAATCCAAAAGTTTTCTATTTTCTGCTCTATAATTTCTCCAAATAAGAATACAATTTACAGTGAGTTTTCTATGTATTTTCAAAGGTCAATGTTATCTTAATTTGTCAAGGAGCAAAAGCAAGCACCTTAAATCCCAAAAGTTATTGCGTTTGTGAACCGATCTTTCCAGTTTTCGTTTTATACATATATTTTTTCTTGACGAAATTATGAGGTTCACGTGGTCGATGAGAACTTATCGAAATAAAATTTTATTTCAAAACGTTAAAAAATAAGGAAAATTGTTAAGCAGCATGTTTTCATCTTTTTCAAAAATGTCTGTCATTTGCCAAATTTTCTGAATCAGCCAATCCTACTAGTAGTCGCTTTTTTTCTTATGCTCTCTTTTTTTTTTTTTTCTTCTTCTTTTCTTCTTCTTTATCTTGAAAATGTATTTTACCAGAAAACTCACACATTAGTTATAAATAATTCCGTCAAGAAATAAAAGCGCGCGATGATCTCCAAGTATAGACCTTTGGAAAACTGCCAAAATGCTGGGGTGCGCAAGTTAATATGCGCGAAGTGGTTAAACGGGGATCGTCGATGTGCGCTCTCTGGCAAGAAAAACGAAAGGAAATTAAATTGAGGTAGACTCTTCTGATGCGGCGGTTGTGGAAAATTTTGTTTTGTGAGCTTAAAAATTGATGTAGGAGCAAAGCAAAATGAGGATGCTTCTCTTCAAACTATATCTTTAATTTTTGTCATCATGTTTTGTCTGTTTGTCTGTGCGCCCTTTTAGTTACATACATGCACCCACATTTTCCTCCCACTTTAAGTGTATTAAACTGATATTTTCAAATGTATTAATTCCTCCACACCACACTCTTTCAATATCAAAAATGTCCCACACCAATTTTACGCACAGGAGACGTTGTTTTACTTTAGAGAAGTAGCTATAATAAAAGTGGCGCCGTAAACGAAAGCAAGTTTAAGGTCACATATTTATTCCAGTACCATAAAAAAAAGAAAAGAGTTTTGTATGCATAACATACTAATATAACAATAAATGAACTCTCAAGGCCTCGGATGTCATCAAAAAAATAATGCCACTGTTGTTTTTGTGTGGGGTGTAAACTAGAGCTAGAGAGGTGGTATTTTGCACATGTGGCTCTATTTCAGAATTTTATTACTTTTCTTTGCGAACATAAATAATTCCCTCCTAACAAGTTGGACTTATATTTCGATTAAAATTTTATTCAAACAGTAATGTTTATTTTGAAACTCTCAATGCATTCTGTTACTAATTAATCCTTCACTTTATACATTTTGGCAAATCTTCCTTGTTAAATATAATCGCGGTAATTTATTGGAGTTTGTTGGTAAAACTACAAAGTAAAACCTCTAACTGATCCTCATATGTTCTTCCTTTAAATTTGAGTTCAGTTTTCCAGCCTTATAGGCTAGGTATTGAGGTATTTTATCAATCCTTTTTCCAATATCGACAATAAATACAAAAAGGCTAGATATGAAAAATAGTTGACGACACTAACTTAATATCGTTAAGATAAAGTGGACTCGTAGAATTCCTCATTTAATAATACTTCTTTTACATTTTTCAGCTGATTTCGAAAATCTAAAAAACTTTTTAAAATTCCAGCGGCAAGAGAAATTACACAACTTATTCGGCTGGAACTTGAAATTAAAAATAGTCCTGATTAATATTTAAAATAAAAAAAATAGCTACGCTTAACGATAGTTACAACGATTATGAAACTAACTTCTCTCAACAATTTTTTTTTAATCAGATTTCTTAGTCGTAATAGGAAGTCGCTTTGCGATAAACGCAATTAAAGTACAACGTAATCATTTCTGCGACACACATTTTGGTGGACATGTTTTTAAAAGTTTTTTGTATGTTTTAAGAATATATTTTATTAGAATACCTGGAATTAAACATACCATTCAGTGCAAAATATGTCAAGGATATGATTGTTAAAACTGTGAAGCTGAAGGAATTCAATCCAATAATATTGTGGGCAGGGTCTTAGGTTATGAATAAAATGATTCTGTTTTTAAACAAAATTATGATTTTGAAGCCGAACAAAGCGAAATTGATTATTTATAAACACTCTACGTATATAAAATGATTTGTAAAGATGTGTTCCAACGTATTGCAATCGATTGTTTCTATGGGGTTCCACAATAAACGTTTGTTCTGAGCCCCCGCCCTAAAATGCATTTTTTAGAAGCTACGATTTTATGTGTTCTGGTACTTTTTTTATTCAACACCCTGTAATATCTCTAATATACACCCTATGAAGCCCTAACAGGTGTCAATTGATAGAGAACTCTTTCTCGTTCCAAGAGTCTTTAACAAATTTCAAAGTTCAAAAACCAGTAACATTGTCATTAATATTTCAAATTTTATTATTTTTATTTATTAAATTATAAGGTCGTCCGGAGCAAAGTTGCGCATATTTCATGAAAGATATATTTTTTATGGTAACATGTTGGGGCATGACTCACACATAGTTCAGTAGCTCAGTTATTGTTGTAGCGTGCACCAGCGCTAGGTGTTCGCTATGGGGTCCGGTTCGAAGACAGAATTAAAGATTGTTATAAGTGATCGTGAACATCGACTTTTTCTGAAATTTTTGTTTCTACAAAATCTTAATGCTACTGAAGCCTACCGTCATTTAGAAAATATTGTAGGGCACAACGCCCTCAGCAAGCGAACAGTGTAATTCTGGTTCAAACGCTTCAAATGGGAACGGGGCGACATTGAAGAACATCGAGGGGGTGACTGAACTTCAGAGGATATTTTGCAAAAACGGATCGATTTAATTCAGTCAGCTTTTAATCAAACGCGTTCTTGGTCTCTTACCTCTTTGTCGGCTAATTTGGGAATATCAATGTCAATTGTGCATGAAATTATTACCAAAAAACGGAATATGAAAAAGTCTATGCTAAATGGGTGCGTCAAGAACTTAATTCGAGCCAAGTGGAAAAACACGTAGTATACTGTACTCATATTTTAGAACTATACTATCAACCAAAAAGTCGGCTACAGCATACAGATTATATTTTATTTTATTTTATTTTATTTTAAGTACATGCAACTTTGCTCCGGACGACCTAATAGTTCTTTTTAAATATATTAGTTACAATTTGTTTAGAAATAAAAAAATAAAGCTGGTTTGAATTTTTTGGAAAGTGGACTCAGGCATATTCGTTATCATTATTGGTATGCAGTTACTCTTTTTACATAATTAATTAAATAGAACAAACCGCAGGCGGTACCTGACAGTCAACTTTAGCAATTATTTTCGTATAAATCAAATCGAAGAATAGAAACATTTTATATATTTTTTTAAAGGTCTTATATTTTGTAGATTATAAAAAAATTAAAGTAATTTAGATAACAAATCTTAAAAAAAATTCCCAGGGAATAAGGAAGAACATTTGAAAAAAGCATCGATATTTTTTTCGATAAAATGCCAGTGCCCGATATTTTCTGATGCATCGAATAGAATGATCTAGTTTTTCGATATATAAATTGCCGACACTAGTGATATAGTAGTAGTATTCATTAATTTTGATGAATGGATAATTTTAGTTAAAATTTCATACAAGATTAATGTCTTATTAACCCTTTACGGTCGTATGTATGCTCTCAGCCTCTACAGTAAAGATACATATTACTATTATTATTTAACTTAAAGCCAAACATAATTGTTAATTGTGAATTTCATTAACAAGTCTCGTCGATCTCAAATTGTCTTTAATTCCTAAACCATCGAACCAGTATCGCATCGAGTACTATCATGGTAGAATATCAATCAGGAAGAAAATATTACTATTCTATGAAAGTGATGATACTAATGAAATTTTTGGTAAAATTGTTTAAGGATTTTATATTTCTTGTTACTATAAAATGCTTTATATACTTATATCTTAAAATATTTGTCATTTTATTAACCCAGGACAGGTAAACATGTTTTTCGTTAGCATTTGTTTTTTTTTAAATATACCTCGGCTGCTAATGGACCGAATGAGCTAATTTTTTTTTAAATGCGTGATATCTCATAAAATTAGCTTAATTACAACTCGTTCAGGGTTGTTTAAAGGGTCGAAAATGCGAATCATTTGTCGAAAGGTCTAATACCTATTTCGGGCGAATAGAATTTTCCATAACGTAATGGCACTGAATACCGGCCGGCTACCTAAATCCGGCCACTTGGTTATTTAATAAATATCTATGCGAAAACTAAATATAAATTCATTTTTACTAGTAAAATATATAAATTAATTACTGTACTTGTAATTAGTTAAAAAAAAATAATAAAATTATTTATTGTTAAGCGAAAAAAAATTATTAATGTGGTCGAAGGTTAGATTTTGCTTCAATAGATCAATGAAATGCTAAAAATCGATACTTGAAAAATGAGAAATGTTTTTGTATCATCTCAATAATTAATTATGATTTTGATAATTATTCTAGACTCATATATTCTTTAGTTATGTAATAATCTCGGTATTAGGATCAGTACGAGATAGTGGCCGGAGTTAGGGTCCTAGTCCAACAATGGCAAGCTTTTTATTAAAAATTAATTTTAAATATACCAACGACAAAATAAACGAACGGGAATAATTTATTATCGTTCAGAATCGTTTTCTCATATTGAAACCACTAACACAATTGAAATAAATGTTCCTATTAATTCAATAACAATAAATAAATGTAGTCAATCCTTAAATGGCCGGCATTCGGTGCCATTACGTATGTACGGGTCAAAAATGCCCTTATTACCTGTTAGCGATTAATGGACTGTTATGTTTTTTACTTTTTAAAGTATCTTACTTTTATTTCACATTGAAATAAATGACTGAATGATGTACATTTTAGTTTGTTTTCCATTTAAACGGTTTTACGTATAAAAATCCACGATTTCGATTTATGCGATTTTCTGAGGAACCAATTGTAATAGGTTTTAACTAAACTTCCTACACTACTGATTTAAACATATCTTTAAAATGCTTTAGTTAAAACAAAAGAAAAGGTTTCTTGATTTTTAAACTCATACTTTGCTCAGCTACAGAATTGAATAAATTATAAAGGGTGTCCCAATAAGATTAGTTCTATACTATTTCATTTATAAACAAAAACACGTATTTTATGAGCGAATTGTGATATTTCTATTGAATTGTAAAGCAGACATGTTTCGATTAAATATAGAATTAAATATCCGGCAAATTACTCAGATAAAGGGGTTTATCATTACATTTAATTTTAAAGACAATCGACAATAATCAATTTAATAAAAAGGTGTAAAAATTCGCTCATAATTCAGCACTTTAACATCACCTCAACAACGTACCACTTCAAAATTCACCTCACGTTTTTTCCAGTTCCAGGGCTGTTTTGACAGCTGGAATTGAGTGGACTGGAAATAATAAATCTTCCAGGGAAAGCAAGGCAAAGCAGTTTGGAAGTGATTCACTTCAGTCTAGTCCAGTTTGAGTATACAAAAGCCCGTAAATGTGCTAAGTGTCTGTTCTGCATTGCAATTTAATTAATTTAAGGTGTTCCCAAGAAACTCTCTTCCGTGTCGGTTTGGCTGGTCCCCAACCACTCCTCTTAAATTTCGCAAATTCAACAAAGTGCAGTGCTCGTTCCATTCATTCATTCGGGAGGAACTTTTGTGACCGAAGTTTTAGTGCTTCAGCGAAGAATTTTGGTTTATAGTTGGACCCCTTTAAAATTCGCATCTTTGTTCCGACGGCATGGAGGTTTGTGACCTAATCCTCTTTATTGTGCATTTTCAGGAGAATCTGAGGCTTCTCACGAGCCCACGCCTCGAATTTAATTCACAAGGCTAGAAAACATGCTCCAGATTGTGAAGTGGTTACGTCAGTTTTGTTTATGATTTTATGTAGTCATAGTTCGATACAATTATACGATATCACTCATCGTTGTGTGTTCACTCTTTCGGGGGCTAATGCTCTGACAATGGGTGATAATGTGCAGGGCCCCCAGCACCCAAAAGAGACTCCCATGGGATTCAACGATGAAAACATCCGAACTCTAGATATTGAGGAAACAACCACCAGTTTTCAGTCTAGTCTAGCCACTTTTAATCAGTCTGTGATACGTTTTTATAACGAGATAAGTTTCTTTCATTTAACTAGTTGCGATAATATAGTGAGGAAATTACGGACAACATAAATGGCCTTGTTTGACCGCAGTCACTTTATGCAGCTGGCTCCAAAGAGCCCCCGCTCTTCGCAGCCCCGGGTCTTCTATGCTGGTGGGGCTCGGCAATCTGCGAAACAGAAGCTCTAAATTAGCAAATTACCCAAAGTAGAGGCTCAAACTGCTTTACCGTTGTCAATCTAAGTAGGCTGGGCGGGTCCCCGGTTCAAGAGCAAGTTTGTCGTAAGCGTGCCAGCCAAAGTTGTCGAAGAAAGAAAGAAATATTGTAGCCTTGATCCCCTTAAATCTTAATTGCATTATGAGCTAACTCAACTGGACAAAATTCTATTAAGGCTTCTTAAGGTGTTCCGCTAAGAGAGAGAGAGTGACCCATATGTTGGTCAACCTTCACAAGATGCATTGCCGCACATTTTACCATTTTTATCGGTTAATAAGTCTTTTTTTTTTTTGTTATTTTTAAACATTAAAGCCAGTTAAAGGTTAAATCTATATTCGATAAAAACCGGTAGAACTACTACAGTAAAAGAGGATGAACACATTTTGCATATCTAATGATTTTATTCAAGCTTTTCAAATTGGGCGCAATTTCGCTTTTAAATCGTAAACAAACCGTCGTGATTAAGTCGGGAATCATAAAATCCGATGAAGAGCTTAAAGATCACATCCGCGGAGAGGTGCATCATTGCATTATTTCTGTGGGATTAGGTGTATAATGGCACCTGCAATAATTTGCATAATTAAAGAAGGCCACAGCTGGTCCAGACTTTATCTTCGTAAACAAGAAACTGCTTGATAATACTTTCCGTATTCTCTTCATCAGGTTCTTGGTCGGGATGAGATTTTTAACATAGAAATTGAACTAACACGTAAACAGAGGAATGCTTAAGAATTTATTCAGCCTGAGAACCTGATAAAAAACCGTCAAGTGCGGGTCTAAATCGCGTCCCAAAAGTTCTGTATCATGAGCAATTTTAATAATATACATATTTAATCACTTGTTTTATTATTATGTATTTATAAACACCTTTGCCTTATTCAAGCTTATTAAACATTATTATTACTATTATGAACTCTTATTTTATTTACATAATAAGAAGAAATAGCTTTTATTAGATATTATTTTTGAGAATCGCTAAATTAAATTTTATTGTCTAAAGAATGTTGTGAATTTCTTAAAAATTATAAGAGGTAGAATCATCGCTATTTTTCGCTGTTTTTTCATAATATCTTAAATTTAGTGATTTCGGAAATAGAAGAGAAAAATGTTGTTGACACACATTTTTAGAATTATCTTAAAACAAAAGTTCTAACTATACGAATCAGTTAACTTTATTACTACATATATCAAATTTAAAATTTCTGACATAAATGTATGTAAATTATAAGCTAGCCGCAACAGGAAAGCCTACGCTTCTAAAAAGAAAAAGTTAATTTTTTAAATTTCAATGAAATGAGGAGAATATCTTCTAAAAGTTACAAGTTAATCTAACTAAAATTGACGGAGTTATAAGCATTCAAACCTCACGATCTCCTAAAGCAATAAGCTAGTTTTGAAATTTTAAGTGAATTCTTTAAAAAAAAACAATGCATATGGATTTCAGTAAAATTTTCTAAGGCATGTGTCACACCAAACAAGTGATACTTTCACTCACTTTTTCTACTAAATATTAGAAACTACAATAAAACTTCACAATCCAAACGCAGGTCACCCGAGAAAACAAAAAATTTTATTCACTTTAGCAATACATCACTATATCACTTGAGTATCGTCAGTGAAACAGCAAGCATTGAATAATATGTGCTGGTGACAATCACTACATCACTATATCACTAGATCACTACATCACTTGTACAAGCCTAAGCTTTTTCAATTTTAGAAGATTCTAATTTTTTCGTACTTTGCTTCTATGTGATACTTATTCAACTTTTGTTTAATACTAGAACAATGGATTCATGTGACTCTTTATAGGTATTTTAGTGAATATTTGGAATATAGATTCAGAAAACAGAAATAATATTTTTTGTTGATGTTTTTTATTTATATTTAGCAAAAGTCAAAAATTGCAACTTCCTTAAAGTATTTTTGTACACAGTTTACAGGCAATAATTCAAAACTCCCTAGCGGCCCACTCTCGTCATTCTAGTTCTATTTAACAAAAGTTCGGATATTTAAAAATTACATGAAAATGTGTTAAAAGTTGTAAAAGACTGAACATAGTTGATAATTAATTGTTTAATGTTCAGAGCATAGACAATGAAAACATTGGCCGAAATATGAGTGATAACAATTACCATAGCATTTCCATCACTGTATATTTTTGAGAAAAATATGTACATATTAAGCAAAGAGATCGAATTTTGACAAAGGCCATAGGGGGATAAGAAGAGGTAAAGTGCCCCCGCATCGATTATGGCCGTTATATTTTTTTATTATCAGGACTAACACAAGTAACAATTTGGCCAAGTTTCATCCCCTAATAATTAACCCCCAAGGGGTGAGGATTAATTTTAAAAATTTCGAAAAAAATTAATATCTTTTTAACGCGTTGACCGATTTGGACGGGATTTTGACATGTTATAGATGTCACTAAGGCGCATCAGACAAAAAATCAGTGGAATTGAAAACTGGATATAACCTAAAAAAAATTTTTTTTTCTTTTTTAAAAAATTTTTTTCAGCCATTTTGAATTTTGGTACAATTACCAAAATTTTGTTATAGCTTCCTTACATAGCTTTTTATCACATATATTTTTTCCAGATTTTTTTTCCACCGGCGTGGCACATAAAAAAAATAAATTGTCGATTTTTATTTGTTTTTTGTAGGTTAAGACTGTACGGCACGTTTGTACGTTTGTACGTTTGTTTTTGTGTTATTTTTTTCTTTATATTTTCCCAAAAAACCTATTTGTGTTATTTTTTTCTTTATATTTTCCCAAAAAACCTAAAAACGCAAATAAACTTTATTGCCCAAAGAAAATTGGACCATACATTTGAAAAAGGGGCCGTACAATTTGTGGTGTTTTGAGAAGTAAAAGTTGTGCAAAAGAATGAACAGATAAAATAATTTTATTACCATCTCTCTAGTTTCTTAGCAAAATTTCCGGTTTTCCTAACACAAATTTGTCATCAAAATTATTTCCGGCATTCCGCTCGTCAAGATGAAGGTCACCATTGAAATATAAAGTGAGAAACATGTCAACAAGATCATAGATCGCGGGTCCTTGTCCCCATACAACAAATTGTATTTGTTTCTATTAAGAAAATTATATTTGTCAATTTAATTTATAAAGACAACGTTTTTACAATCTTAATACAACTCGAATTTAATTTGAAGGACAATATGAAAGTTGTCATTGGTTGTTTTAGTATATTCACAAATAAAGCAATTATCAAAGAATTATATTGGAAGTTTTGCTACAATGTTGTTTGCATCTGTTTCAGAATAATATAATAAACTGACTTCGGACTTTCAATAATGCATTCATCAGGAATTAATTTATAGTGAGATTGTGGTACAGAATTAATTAAGTTTTCTAATCTACTTTCCTTTCAATTCTCAAGAATACATTCAAATTGCCAATTATAAGCAAAAGCAGCTCTTGTTAGCTTTCTCAGCTAGTCTCCAAAGGATTACAATCTGGGGAACATTTCAG
The DNA here is from genome assembly GCA_949715965.1 of Dysmachus trigonus. NCBI lineage: Eukaryota > Metazoa > Arthropoda > Insecta > Diptera > Asilidae > Dysmachus > Dysmachus trigonus. The sequence continues at coordinate 91,021,339 of OX454320.1, forward strand.
CTGAACTAAAATTTTACATTGTTCTTGTAGAAAGTGAGATGAATACGCCTAATTAATAATCATTCATTTATTTCATATTCAGTCTTGTACAAAAGAAGGCCGAAAATCTTTTTCCGAAGTCTGAGCTAATATTTGTGTTATCGTTATTTTATTATCTTTCAAGTGATAATTTTCTTTTATTATACCTTCAACTTATCACACTCGGATGTTTTCCCAGAATACCATTCAGTATCAGCAAAAAAGATGTGTTTGTATAAAAATACATATATCAGCAATTTTGTTTTTAACCTGTCTACACCTCAAAACGCCGCTCAATACTTTTTTCTTTGTAATCTAATATGAAGGTGAAAATTATTGCTCACTAAATTTTATTGCTTTTCTTCGTTATCCGTTCAAATTGTCAGGAATTTATTGGTATATTTTATTTCTCTATAATTTCGATAACAAATTTAATTTTAAATGATATCAGTTTACCTGCGTGATTTAACGAATTGCTGTTTTTACGTTGCATCTCACCTGAAGAGCATTTACTTTGAAAAACTTCCCTACGAATAAAAATGCGAATTTATTAATTTTATCTTTATTTAGCTCCAATTTTCGAGGAATTTTAACAAAGCAAAAAGACATTTTTCTAATTAATTAAACAAATATTTTTAGGAATTTGGTAAATCTTTGAAAATTGAACAAATATATTAAATATTGATGGATACAACTCTTGGATAATATTTTTTTTCTCTGAAACGCCCACAGTGATCTTAAATTAAAGAAAAAAAAAAAATTAAAATGAAACCAAAAAATATGGACTTCGAACGTATTCAAAATGTTTCAATTTGTTGAAGCCTTTATTTTACAGGGTAGTACAACATTTTGGTGGATAATGACTATTTTTTGTAATATACCTACACTATATATAAACTATTTCGATACATATGTAATTACCGCCGCGTTAATTCTATTTCTGACAAAAATACAGATTTTAGGAACCTGGTTCTGATTTTCGTATATCGAAATACGAAATGTATTTTCACTCGAAAATTATTTAAGAATTTTTAATTTATTTAATAAACGCAGGGATATAAATTTTCAAATTTTCTATTTAGTATGAAATTTGGAAATTAATGAAATTGGTGACTTGAAAATTGATTTGTTTGTAAAAAAAGTCCGGAACAGGAGTCTTAAAAAATATATTTACAAAAAATATACTATTTTACATTTAAAAAAAATTGTATTTGAATTGCCAAAAATATTTCTAGCGCTCTAGATCAGAAAGTTTCTTTAAAATCATTTATATTTTAAATTTTTTTAATTTATTCATGCTAGCATTCTCAGAAAACAAGAAAAAATATTTTATATGGTGTCTCATTTGCACAATTGTTTTGAGTTTTGTACCAAAGATTCCAGCAAGTTGATTCATTGTTTACATTTAAAAACATATGCCCATTTTAAAACAGAAACGAGGCCACATAATGTCGCATTAAATATGTTTTTATTGAAAAATAATTTACAAAATTAGATAACAACAAAAGTGTTGGTAAATGCGCTGTTTTTAATGATCGAAATTAAATTATAAAGACGCACAGCTACAAAGTGTTTAATTAAATTTTCTCTTTACTTTCTTTAGACATCATCGAAAACGAAGACAACTACTTTAACTACACCTGCGAAATTGTATGGGAAAGATTTGAGCGAATATGATGAAATTGATGTTGATGCATTGCTCGCTCAGCTTTCTCCAGAAGAGATAAATATTTTAGCTAAGGAAGTTGATCCGGATGTAAGAAAAAACTTGATAATAATTTTTTTTTTTATTATTCAATAAATAAAGCTATATAAAAAATAATTTCAGGACAATTTTTTGCCGCCCAGTCAAAGGCATAGTTATGAATGTGAAAAAGAACCAACAGGTCCACTGGATAGAAAAAAATTGATTGAGCATATAAATAAGCAGGCTTTAGAAACTCCAGATGTTCCAGAACTTGAACCCTACGTTAAAGGTACGGTAAGAGGGAAAAAATGGATTCCACCTCCTCAAGAAGCTAAAGAACAAGAAGCAGAGGAACAAATTGCCATTGATTTAGGTGACGAATATGAGAGTGCTCTTACTCGTGCATCGCAGGAGGAAATTATTGATTTAGCTGGTAATAAATTATAAATTAGAGATTAATATTGGACTGTTGTAATATTAATAATTTTTTTTTCGTAATTATAGCCATCCTCGGTTTCCACTCTATGATGAACCAAGATCAGTATCATGCTTCTTTGTTAAATAAGGGACAGCCAGTAGGTTTAGGTTGGGACGGAATAACTAAAGCATCAACACCAAAAATTTATCCCATGGACCCACCGAACAGCACAGATGTTGAAGATTCAATCAAAAGAGTTAAAGATGACGACTCAAAATTGATTGAACTTAACTTCAACAATATTAAGGTGATTTATATTTGATTGGAGATTTTTAAATTATTATATTTTTATACTATTTATTTTCTCAGAATATATCCGATGAAAAGTTTCAACAACTCTTCGATGCACTGCCAGGAAACGAACATCTGGAAGTTCTATCCCTTACAAATGTTGGCCTTACAGATAAAACAGCACTGTTGCTAGCAGAGGCCATAGAGAAAAGCAAAACGTTAAGAGTAGTAAATGTGGAAACAAATTTCATTAGCCCACCCGTTATTGTTACGCTGGTCAAATCTTTATTAAAAGCACGTACTGTGGAAGAATTCAGGGCATCAAACCAGGTAAATGTTTATTTAAAATATTATATTTTATGCGGGCAAATATATTGATATGAACAAATGATGTTTTATTTGTTTTAGAGATCCTCTGTTCTGGGTAATAAAATTGAAATGGAAATAACTGAATTAGTGGAGAAGAATACGTCATTGCTGCGACTAGGCCTTCATTTGGAATTCAATGATGCTCGCCATCGAGTAGCAGCCCACCTTCAGCGAAACATTGATAGGAGTAAGTTTCACATTTTTATTAATAGGTATTTTTTTTTTGCCCTCTCTGAAGGTTCTCTTCTTTACGGCGATAAATTGATGGCGGAAATCTGCATTTAATTAAGATGGGGTTTAAGAAGTGAATGCATGTGAAAAAAATAAAATAAAATTTATTTTTCAGCTGAGATTTAGATTAAGATTAAATTAAAGTTTAGGTTTAAGTTCACTGCGCCATATTTCTTTATATTAAAAAAAAACATTGCATTGTCATAGGTGAAACATCTTCACAAAAAGGTACTATATCGACACCGGCTGATACAGAGATCCCATTCGTCAATATCGATGAAATATATAGATATAAAAAACGATCATCGCTTCCATTATCATCCACCATAAAAGATGAAAATGCCATACTCACCATTGGCGCCCATGGTCAATCCATTCATCGTTCATCATGCGAAACCACTGACGCAGAAAAGGGCGTATAAATGAAAATCATTTACCACCCATTATCGTATTCTTAAAACACATTTTTTTCTAAAAATCAGTTTTATTAGTGGACTTTTTAAAAGAAATTTATAATTTTAAAACAACCGCAAAGATGAAGGTAATATGCTTCCCCCAATTTTTCCTCAAAAATGTCTAACGCGAGAGTTATTGTTCCCTGTTTGTGAATTCTTTTTACGGAATTCTGTTAATAGTTTCAAAGTATCAACAGTGTCTCGGTTTTTTTCTTGTAAAACTGATATTTTGAAGCAATAAGAAACATTTGTTTCCTCATCGTTACGTGCATCGTTTTCAGTGTTATTTTGAGTGGTGCGTAACTTTAGACATTGTCAAATAAATTATATTTGCCCTCAGTCTATTATGTCCACTTTCCACTTTACCCCTCGTTATTCTGCTTATTCTTACAACGCTTCAGTCTAATCCATTCTTAGTTGGTTCACCCAGTTCAATCCGCATAAACATTTGCTTTTAAAACATGTACTTTTTTTTTATATATATACATACCTTTAGTCCTGTTAATTGTTACCTTTTGTGCTTTTATTCTATTTGAGTGAAATATTAAAATTTCCATAAAATTCATAACACGTTTAGTTGTTCGGATTGAGAAAATGAAACCAAACCTTCCCAAGTTGATCTTGCCGCCTGGCAACGAAGAATTACCAAGAACCTTTATGAGGTCGTCTCCTACGCCATCTCCATCACCCTCACCGGTGCCGCCGATCGATTACGATGTCGAAGTTGACCCAGACAATGTCGTTATTCGAGGTGATCCCGATATCGATGAGGATAATATAGTTATTCCAGGAAATCGCATATCAACGCCCAATTTCGATGACTACAGCATGGATACGTGAGTGCAGATAAGCGGCCCAGTGGTATTAATAATATCGTTTAAAAAAAGGTTTATCCCAATATTTTCATGCAATTTACTGCAATTTTATACAAATTTACACAAATACCAATAGTGAAAGAAAATAAAATGCTGTTCTCAAGAATTCAGTTTCTGCATCTAATTTCGTAATTCAGCAGTTACTCTAGTTAAGCTGAATTGCACAAGTTGGGGCTGCTCAAAGTGAATTTTTTAGAAACAACCAAATATTCGTAAAATGCATGAAAGTAGGAAAACGTTGCAACACATTCAGTTTTACTGGTTTTATTACGATATTGGGAACGTGCTACACTATTCGAATTTCCACTCCCCTCTACACGCAACCAGACTATACCACAAAACACTACAACTCTCACCAAAATCACCTCCCCAAGCTTACATTTTTACAAAATTCAGTATTTAGGTTTTACACAAAAAAACATGTTTGTTATCTAACTATTGTTTCTAATCGTCTGAAATTATTTTCTTGCCCTAACAAAGAAACTGGGAATTGCAAAAAAAAAAAAAAATATATTACGACATATTAGATGAAGAGAAATTGCTTTGGTGTTGATGAATTTTGTTTCAGGTGCCAAAAAAAGGATATGTGCTAAACGCTACTTCCGCCACATCATTGTCTCCTTATCTTACTTTTTAGCAATGATTTTTTTTTCTATAGCTCTCTCTTTTTTTTTTTTTTATATAACAGTGTTTTTCCAGTTGTGACCAATCCTGCCTACCTAAACATCTATGTTAATTTTCTTTTTTAAATTTAAGTGTATCTACATATTAAATTGGATTTCTCCACCCACCAGATGCTAAAACTCTATAAAAAATTTTTATTATTGCAGTAAGAAAAGATCTTGACTTACGCCTTCAGTTCAGATTTTTCAATAATCTGCATAGGAAGGAAACAATGATTCAATAGATCAAGCTACATTGTAATATTACGATTTTAAATCAATTTTAAGAAGATACAATATAAAAAAAAAGGTACCTAGTTTATTTACGCTGACATGTATTTCGTATACATTGCAATTGTAGATATATGCTCTAATGGGATATGATAAAAATAAAAAATAAAATAAATGGCGCCAATAATCCATTGCTGCAATTAAAACTGATTTTTGATGTGTTGTATTATTATTAGAGCTTAACCAGAGAACGGCTGTTACATTAATTTGTATATATTTGCTCTTCAAAAGTGTTTAAATTATGGATTTCGGAAGTAAGGGAACACATTTTTTTACAAACGCGAACATTGAGATATATAAAATAGATAAATCAAAATTCACAAATGGTTAAAAATCGGAATAAGTTCTTAGATATTCTAGCAAGTTGAAAAATAACTTTAGAGAAATTAAAATTAAAAGTCTCGTAATTTTATAACTACCTATCAAAATTAAACTATCGCTCAAAATACAATATCTAACTTATAACTTCTAGATAAATCATTGTAGGACGATTTTAAAGTGTTTTTGAAAATTATATTTTGTAGATTTTGTTTTTGGAATTTTAATTTTTTTTTATTTTTACATCGCAAGTTTTAGATTCATATTTTTTGTTTCATTCATATCAAAAGATACGAAAATTAAAGTTAATAAATTTTTTTTTATTATTATTTAAGTATTTGGTTTTACCACCAATACTTTAAGAAAAAATTGTAGAACAAAAGACTCTAAGAAAATAATTGAAAAAAGTTATTTAAGAACTGCGTGTATTCTTATACTATCAAAAATTTTAAGAAAAAAGTTTTAGAAGAAAAGATGTTTATTAGTTATACTATAAAAATAAAATTCATAGAGTAGGTACCTTGAACAGCGCAGAAAATCTAGAATTGGAGAATTGATAAATGCACATCATATTGAAGCAAGTTATAATTTAACATGCATTTTTTGAACTTATTATATAAGAAACCACAGTTTTTGTTTTTTTGTATTTTGCGGCTGTGGACTGTATAATTAATATAAAAAAAGGGGCGTTAAATCAATCAAAGTACATTTTCTTGTTTTTAAAACATTGAAAAGGAGGAATATCGAATTATTATTTCAGAATGTCTGCTGAGGTGGTCTAACAATTATTCGGGAAGTCTAATTTGGTTGTATATATCTACCAAATAATGTCAATCACAATTTTTGTCGGCTTTTAAAAATCCGAGTTCCTTTCGCTTGCGAGACCCCAACACCACCAGTTGTTTAATTAACTCTTTTAATTTACAGATATTTGAATGTGTGTGTGACGTATTTTCAGCACTACAATTTGCTAAAGGACTCTATGGGTTATCGAAAATAAAATTGCAACCAAATAATACTTGCGATATCCCCAAAAAATATCCTGGCAAACTACTAATTTTTATTAATATGGAATTGCAGAAGTTTTAACTAACTCTTGTAACTGCTGTGTGTGATGTTTTTTTTCAAAGTTGTTGTTCCTTAGTGCGTACTGGGAAATGCTATCAAGTAAAAATTATTCTTGCTACTCAGAATGTTTAGATATTTGGTGTTATGTATAATTTTTTTTTTTTCTTTTATCTGAGAACACTATAAAAAAACAATTTCAATATTTTGCAGTACGCCTTTCTCGTCTGAACCAGCGTAAATAAAGTGAACATCTCTCAAACCCCAAACAAAAAAACAAAAATATATCCCCAAGTCATAAAACAGTACGTACTACTTATAAACTTAATTTTGTGTAGATATTATTTATTATACCGCTTTCGCTTCGCTCTGCTCGCTCGCTTCTATGCTGTCTTAATTAGCTTTCGTATTTCTTTCCGCATTAATTCTATTGTAATTTTGATTTTCTTTAGCACAAATTGCACATTCCGTCTGAGATGGAGTTAGATCAATATCATTATTTTTTATTTAGTTACATATTATTAAATTTGAATTTTGCCTGCCGTAGTTTCATGTAATATTTCACTATTTTTTTTTTTTCTTAAGTATCTTATTAGTTTCGCTGAAGGAGTTTTTATTTATTTTTTCATCATTTAGAAGGTGCAACGCCGTCACAGTTATATATTTCATCTGAAACTGAAAATAGTACTTCCAAAAGTTTATTGCATTATTTAATGAAAGTATTTTTGGACGAAACATCTTACTTGGTGGATTTAACTTCATTTCTTTCGTTCATTTCCTAGAAGCGCTATCAACGTTATCCTTACATTTTCTTTATGTTTCTTGTTCATTGTTATATTTTTTAGCACAGAACTCATTTTATTTAATTTTTATTTTCGCTTTTTCAGCAAACGGTTGGCTTGCTTACTGAGATCACTGTCTTTGCGCTTTTTGTTATTCTGCAATTATTTTTACAATAATTTAAAGAAAACGGCTTTTAAACAGGTTGTTTCGTTTACGAACTCAAAACGAGAAAAAAACAAAATTGCTGTAAGAAGGAAATTCTATTTTTTTATTGTCTTAGTTACCCTATAAACTTAAATTAATCAGTTTTCAGTGTTTAAATTTCTACGCTTTTATCTGAGTATTCAAATTTCTTTTTCGGATTAGGACGTCTATAGCTCTATAAAAAATTGTGATAGAGGACTATTTGGCTAACTTCGCGTCAAATTTTGTAAAAAATCGTTTATGGCAAGTCCGCCATTGCTAAATCACATGTTAAAAATTATGGAGTTTAAAGTTCTGTACTGTAAAACATATCACTTAGAGAATTTAGCTGAACTTGGATTCAGGATGCGTTAGGTACGCAAAATTTAATTTTCACATTCTCAAAATCTTGCATATTGAAACCTGATTATTATAATCTTGCAAATTAAAACCTCGCAAATCTCGCTGATCGTTGTCGAAAAGTAAAAAGTTAATTTTAGGTTACTTCCAGGGTTATTTTTAAAAATTCGAAAAAGATCTTTAGAATATTTCCTGAAAATTTTATTAAAAACTGCGTAAAAACAATAGGCTAAAAATCTTCCGCCTGATAATTGCTAAAAAATTTCGAAAAAGGAAAATATTTTATTCGATTAACGAAGGTGACAAGTACGCATTTATCTTGTGAAATGCTAGATGATTTTATTAATAATATGAAAATATCGTGATGTGAAAACATTTTTCTCTAATTTTTCAAAACGAGAATTTTTCATGCGAAATGTTGTTTTTTTTTCGGGATCTATTTTGAAATGCGAGATTTCGTTATTAAAGATTTTAATTTGCGATCAATCGTACCGCATCCCCGAAGAATTTCCTAAAAGAAAATGTAGACAAAATTCGTTATTATGAATCCGCTTTATTCTATAGAGGCTTTGGACTAAAGTTTACTGCTGAAATCTGATTAAACTAAGTTTTTAGGGTGCATTTACAGCGTGTCTTATAACACTAAACCTACCGAGATTTTATGTATACCTATTCGTACTGTAATCGGTCTAAAGGCCGCTTTAAAGTAAAGGTTATAACTCAAACAAACTTTATAAATAGTGATTGTCAATTTAGTATTGAAAGCTATACATCAAATATCCTTTGGATAATAATACAATAAAATTACGTTTGCAATTTTCGAGGCCGGATGTTGATAGGTTTAGTATTTAAATAAATATAGAAAAAATGATCACCCTGTATTTACAAAATGAAGAAAGAAAAATATTCATCCTATAGTAATTTATGTTAATAATCGTCATCTAAACAGGATGGATAAAGTGTAAAGACAGAATCAAGTAAACGAGCAGTTACGATGGGTGGTGGCTTTGCTTAGGTGAATCGTTTTAAAAATTTATTTTCTTGGTGTTTACGCTTTTTGCGAATATTAAATTAATCTAGCTTTTTTGTTGTTAAAAAAAATATGCAAATGAGAAATAAGAAATATGTGTCATATTTTTACAGCCGGGCGACAACGACGAATGGGACACTTCACCAGAAATTACACGATCGGCCTTTGGCAATGAGGGAAAACGACAAAAACCAACACTTTTGTTTTCAGCGCTTTGGACGTATAATAATAATAATTGCAGGACTATATAAAGTGACATACAAACATAAGCTGATTTTAGTCTTTTTTAATCGCTAGAATTCTGTTGCTGCCAGTAAACGGTATTTTTAATTCACCCAATATTAATTTAAGGCAATTTCTTTTTAAGGATTAACAAGTAGATTATTCTTTTTAAGTAATATTTCGAGTTTATGCCAAAAAGCTAATTAATAATGTTCATGACACATGTGTTTTACATCAACCGATAGTATTCGCCACTATTGCGCGTTTTCTTCCTTAATTGTAAAGCCGATTATGACGGACAGACATTTTACAAAAAAATAAAAATAAAAATGAAATAATTGTTAAAAAGAGTCAAATTCAAAGCTTTCTAGATTGATCGATGTGCAAGTGTGGAATTATAATTGTTATTTACGAAATTACAGAGCTTTTCACCAATTACGCAAGAAACAACAAGACCTGTTTAATTTACCCGACAGGTATTCGATGAGAAAGGTTGTACCTTTTCTTTATACATTTTAATCGTTAGCTTAAGAGGATTTAAATGAGCATGTGAACATAAGAAACAAAACAAAAAAAGTAAAATAAAATAAAAATAAAAAACTGAATATATCTGTTATGTTTAAGACGTTAAATCAAGAGAGAAAAACACTTCAGCAGAATGATCGCTGCTAGCATAGATATTATTCTTAACACTATAAATTATTTCCTCAAAATGTTCATTTACAATTTTTATGGCGTAATGAAAATAAATAAAAAGTCAAGAGAATGTTTTGTATTATTTAATCAATGACCTCGTCTTATGTAGGAGTGTTACATTATATTTCAAGGATACCTGTTTCAATATCATTTTCAACTAAATCAAAATCAACGTCAACCGAATCCAACTCAACATTAATCAAATCAATTTCAGCAAGAACCGAATCAAATTCAAGCGGAACTGAATCAAATTCAACGTCAACTAAAGCTAAAAGAGTGCCAACTTTTTAAAATAATTCACAACTTTTTCGAAATCAAATTCAATTATTTAATATAATAATAATACAAATACAATCAAGTCAACTTCAATAATAACAAATTTAAGTGATTTTGAATGAATTCGAAAAAGTTGTAAATAATTTTAAAAATTTGACGCTGTTTTGGATTTAAGGGGGTAGTCCAGTGAAAACAACTGTTTTTTCAACGATTTTTTTTTCATATTAGCAATTAATTTTTATTAAAAAACTTTTTGACATATGATAGTACAACTATTAAACTACACAAAAAAAAATTTTTTTTTTTTTTATGAGTCATCCTGACAAAATGGCCGCTCCAAAATAAAAATTTTTTTGTTGGCGGACGTCGAATCTCTGCAACGGTTCATTTGAAACAAAAAATTCAAACGAGGTTTTAATCTGTAGAACATTGGCTATCGTCGGAACTAGAATTATTAATTTTCAATAAAAAATAACAAAATGGCGGCATTTTGAATTTTTCGGGTGTTTTTCGGGTGCTTAATTTGTTTATAACTTTGTAAATAAACAATGGATTTTAATAATTCTAGTTCCGACGGTAGATACACAATCAAGAAAAATACAGCTAAATTTTTAGATCAATCGGAGCAAAAGACTCTGAGATCTGACGTCCGCCGAGTCAAAAAATGCTGTTTTGAGAAAAACGCGTTTAAAGTTTTTGTTACGGAAAAAAGCTAAAAAAAATTAATTTTACCTTAGTCAGCGATGCCTGCTCCATACATAACGCGATGCCTGCTCTATACATAACTAACCTTAAATACAAAGCAGAAGGACCTAGACCGTTATAAACCGAAAAAAAATGGGCGGAGCAAACAGAAATACAAGAGTCCTCCTTGCTCCGAAACACGCCAGGGGACCTTCGAGCGCTCGGATTACACGTCTCTCGAAAACTCTCTGTATCTTTAAAACTATTCAATATTTTGCTTAGATATTTTAAGAGAGTATTTTCGAGGTGTAGTAGAGTAGATTGAAGCAAAAAACAAAAAAATTAAAAAAAAAATTTTTCACTGGACTACCCCCTTAATTAGCGTTGAATTTGATTCGTTGAAAAGATTTGAATTTGATATGTAATTTCTAGAAATCTACGAAACTCTGCATCAAAACTTTTTGGTTTTCTACCAGACAAAACTATTTAGAATCTCTAATTTGTGTGACACTAAAGATCACAAAATACACAGGTCAACAAAAAACTTCTTTTTTGAATGTGAGTTAAAAATGATATCTTCTTGGTTGTGTCCAAAAGGAAGGTAAAAGTGCTATTATTTTGTTTAAACTTTGCTTTTGTGAAGGAAAAATGGTCATTCATTTGGATAGTTTGACCCTCAATTATAACTAAATACGTGCTGCGATATTTTTGATTTTTTGCCAAAAAGTACGTCACATTCCAAAATACAGTATGGGATTATTTTTCAAATATGGTGTCCGAACACTTGCAATTTCATGGGATTTTTTTTATCAAAAAGAAACAAGGAGGTTTTAGGTTTAAGTCTGTTATCAAAATATATAAGTCAAAGATGGCGGATTTAATACAGCTGCCGAAAATTTAAATAATGTCCACCGCTAAACGATTTACAAGGAGACGAAAACATAAAAATTTGGGGATTGGTAATTTCAAATTTCCTATACTGGCACAAAAGCAATATTTTTTAAAAATGGTGTCGATATTTTTCACTTGTAATTTGAAAGCAATGAGAAATGACCACACATTAATCAGACTGAAAAATCGTGTCGACTTGTGATATGCAGTGAATAGTGCACAGTGTTCCAAATCTTTCGAAAACTGGCCAAAACTAGAAAAATTGACCTCAAAATTCAAAATTTATATAAACAGATTTATTAAGAACAGCCAGTTTTTTTACAATTAAAATAGATATAATTTTCAAGGGTTAAATTTTGATATTTTATCCGAATCTCTTTAAAGCTGTATGATTCAGCTGAACGGTAATAAGGTACATTTACCAATATATATTATGCATTCAATAGCCAAATATCGATTGTCGCGGGTTAGCGCGATGATTTCAACCAGAAGGTATTCTCCTATCGATCATTTATATAGGGTATAAAATTTAGCGGCCACAAAGTATCTTAAATGTATATTTAAGCCTCGTTTACTTGGCCATTGCTCTAGAAATACATGATGGATTTTGATGCGTTTTTTCTCATTACATAGCCTACTCATCAAGCCTTAATATAGGGTGATTTTAGTTTCGAAAAGTTCAGAAGGGTTTTAGAACTAGTTGATTTCAAATATGAAATTCAATATTTTGAAATTCAAGATGGCAGATAAAGTATGGCGGTCCAAAATTGCTCAACTTTACCAAATTATTGTAGAAATTGCAATATATTATTTTTAACTTAATAGTTTTGATATCAGAATGCAATAAAGTGACTTGTTGAATCACTAGAAACCAATTTTTTGAGAAAGACCCTCCACCATATTGGTTTCACAATGTTTGACTACTCAATTTTGATATCAAAATTGATATAAGTGACCCTAAAACACCGATATACCAACTTTTATTTAAATTCAATTGAGTTAAGTAATTCTTGTTCGCTATTTTGATTGGGCTACATTGAATTTCTGAATTTTGATGATTTAAAATCAGCAACACTTAAAACCCCTGGGTACCTAATTTCAAGCATATCCTATGGCATTCCGAGTTTTGAACAGTTTTTTGACAATTTGGAACTCTGTGACGCGGGTGACGCACTAAAACTGGCTAGGTGAGGTTTTGGGAATGTAAACACTATAAAAATTAGAAGTAATATTTGAAGATTTAAGGTCTTCATCTGCTCGAACTCGAGAAAATATGAGTGAATTTCTACGATTTGTTTAGCTCAACGAATTCGTTTTTCTCCTAACTAAACAAGACAACAATTTTTGATTCGTTATTATAACCATTTTTCTGTTCATTCAATGTGGTAATTTATTTATATCTTCGTAAACAGAAACTGAAACTTATTCTGAACAGTTTGAGTTAATCAATCCAAAGATGTTTAATTTTGAGGCCCACTGCTTTGAAGAAAACAAAGCAAGAAAGAAAAAGATCTGACTAAAATATTGGAAAACCCGCTCTCTTTCAAATGTGGAGGGGTTTTAATTTAGATGAATTATGCAATTTCGGCCTTGAGTCCAAAGACTAATTTTCTGCAATATTTTAAGTTTGAGGAAGAATATGACTACGTATTACAAAAACTAAAATTAGTTTCAGATTAAAACCTTCATCCTCACTTCGTGAAAGTAAAATTTAATATTCTATTTAAAATGTGTGCAGTGTACTTAGAATACGATTTTTTACCAAGCTGAAGGGAGTTTCTAGTATGAATGGATTTTGATTTGCAAGAGGGTGAATTTGAAATTGAAAAAACGTGTTTTTGGAAACATTTATTTACAGTTCATTATATGTTTTTTTTTTTGAATAAATGTAAAATAACCTTTCTACATAGTTTAAATCAAATGATAGCTATGATATTCCAAGATAGACGAGAATACAACCAATTGGCTAGCCTCAACGTCTAACATTAGTGTTAATACTCTTCCTGCTCCCCTACCCCAAAAAATCGCTCAATCAATAAATCTAGTCTTCTAGAGTAACATTCCTGAAAAGATATGACATGGACTCCTTGTTATGAATCCTTCGAATAGCCTCCGATACGAGGATGGAAATGTCGACAGTTTTTATTTTATGGCACTGCATCTTCTGCAGCTCATGAGGAATCGTGTTCGTGACAACAACCTCATCAATTGGAGAGTCCTCAATTAGACGAGGCGCATCGGAACTGAGTAGCCCATGAGTTGCTAGAACATAAATTTTGTATGCACCGCGCTCTTTTAGAACTTCAGCAGCTGCGACAAAAGATTGGACATCATCGATTAGGTCATCCTGATAATGAATGTTTTTTTAAATAAATTCGACTTTAAATTTTATTTATTACATACCACCATGATTGCAATTCTGCCTCCGACATCTCCTACAACGTTAATGGGAGGCTTTTCTTTTGCCGGGTGACAAGGTACGCCAACGGAAACGTCCATAGTCCTGGAGCGGCTTGATACAGTCGGTGGAGGAGAATATCTTCCATCAACTTCATCGCTTTCGGCCTCCTTTTGCTCACCGTGGATGACTGCAATACCAAGTCTGAGACGTTCAGCGTAAGAAGTTGCTTTTTTGGCTGACCCAGGGTTACGTGCAACAATTACTGAATTCCTGTAGTCAGGGATCTAGAGAAAAAATATATTGGTTTGTTAGGGAGTTACCTAATTTAAGCAATTTACTTCTTACACTCTCTTGAATATACTGCAATAAAAATGGTGAAGCGCGCAAATTATCAACAGGACAGTCAAAAAATCCTTGAATTTCTTTCTGATGGAGATCCATGGTTATGATGTGGGTAAGTCCAGACTTGCACATCATCTGAAAAGATCAGGTGTTATCAGAACATCAGGGTAAATCAGAAATTCTAATGGGGATCAATCCAGGGTATTGTAATTACCTTTGCCAACAATTTTGTAACAATACATCCACGTTTTCGCATTTTGCACTGCTTCGAGTATGGCAAATAAGGAATAACTCCAACGATATTCTTCGCAGAAGAAGTTTTGCATGCGTACGCCATTATGAGCAGCTCCATGATGTTGTTGTTAACATCTCTAGAATTTAAAGAATTTAATTTCTGTTTTGAGGGCATAAAGAATCTATTACTTTGTGCCGGTCTGAATTATGTAAATGTCTTTTCCACGCACTGAGTCGCCAATTTCTACCATTGTCTCTCGATTAGTTTTGTGATAAACAGAACATCCTCCACTTTTTACTCCCAACCGACTGTAAATAAACAACATTAAGTATTATAGTACATTATAATTTTAGAACAGCTTACCTGGCTATCATATTGGCTAAATCGGGATGGGAATTACCGTGAATAATCACGATATCCGAGGTAACTGGAACGTCCATCATTTTTAAAAATTTTTTTTTTTTTCTCAAGAATACTGCAAAATTCACTTTAAGCAACAGAGATTTTACCTATATGAAAATTTATTGATGAGATTTTTAATTATTAAGTTCTTAAGACTAAAAGAAAAGTAACATTTTTTTCATATTTACTTTAAAAAAAGATGTGCTCGCTATAAATTAAACAAGCCATACAAATCTTTTAAGAAGATAGTAATTCGTCAATTAGAATTACGTCTTACGTTATAATCTCTTATCATTTTATGTGATTTGGCGCCCGTATCGATTAGTTTTATCGAAAATAATAAAATACCTTTCCTTGGACCTGAAATCTATCCAACAACGGTAAGAGTTGCGATTTCAGAATAACTTAACACTTTGTTCTGTTTTGTTAACTTTGATGAAAAATAAATAAAGCTACTTATTATCGTCACCGAAATTTTTGGAAACAAAATACAGAGTCTCTTTGAAGACATTTTTCCCAATAGTTATTTCGATCATCTGAGCTCTTCGATTCTTTAGTAAATTAAAATAAAAAATCCCACCTTAACTAAGAAAATGTATATTTTGTTGTTTTTTCGATAAATTTTAGTCTACTATCAATCAGCAATTATTATGTATTATATAAGTTGGATACACTTTATCACGATACTATAAATGACTTATTTCACTTGTTTTTTAAATAATCTATTTATTTTAATGTATAACAACGGAACGTTGCCTCAATTCTATAGTAATGACACGCTTTTAGAATTTTCTCTGAAAAACATAAGAACCATTATTTATGTTATTTCGTGTTAATAAAAGTAGCTTTTGGGAGTAATTTTTACGTATTCTAATTATTTGCTAATTCTTGTCTTCATAAAGCCTTTAGACTTTGCCTTGGAAGAGTGCATTTAAAAAAATGGCATTTTTTTCTTTCTGTTTTTTTTTTTTTTTGAGTTCCACAGGGAAATCATTTGGGTCCTCTTCTTTTTATTTTATTTATTAATGATGTGAGTTATGTTCTTTCCCACTCGAAAATTCTTATTTATGCTGACGATGCTAAAATTTATAGAATCAAGAATAATTCAAACGACTGCTTGCTACTTAATGAAGACTTAACTAAATTTTTTGAATGGTGCTTTTCGAATTTTCTGCCTCTTAAATGTAAGTAAGTGCACTCCCTATGTCTTTTTCAAGGAAACGAAATTCTATAAATATTTGCTACTTAATGGATAGAAGTGAATTACGCCGACTTAACTCAGTGAAAGATCTGGTTGTTAGATTCAAATCTAGATTTACTTTTGACGATCACATTAATATTATTAATAAGGCTAATTCATTATTAGATTTTTATCAGGAGATGATCTAAGGAAATCTATGATCCGTATATCACAATACTTTTATTCATCATGTTTGTTCGACCTGTATTAGAATATGCCACTCCGGTTTGGTCACCTTCGTGCATGTTCAACTCAGATCGTATTGAGTATGTCCAAAAGCGATTTCTACGATTCGCTTAAAACTGATTTCCATGGCAACACTGCAAGATAGGCGCACTGTTTCCATAATTGTATTTTGCTTTAAGGTTATGTCTGGTGAATGCGACAGTCCACAGTTGTTATCTTTGTTAAGGAGTTAGGTGGGTTTGAAAATGTCAAAAAATCGATTTTTTTTTCTCTTATGTTTAAAATATTCTCCTAAAATTTCAAGTCGATCCGAGTAAAATTCTAAGAGATAGACCCTTCGGAAGTTCCTCCCATCAGGCCACGTCAGTGCAGCGCTTTAAACACGTTTATCTCAAAACTCAATTTTTTAAGTCGGTGGACATGATTTCTCGAAAGGTTATGAAGTGAGTTTGTTCAAATTTTGCACACATCTTTGAAATAACATTATCTAGTTATTGAACGAAGGATTTTTTTTTTATTACAACTAATTTTTTCGAGCCAATACATGGCGAAAATTTGACCAAAAAATGTATTTTTTTGTTCAAAGTCTGTCAAAAATTCAAATTTTAATTTTTGCTTCGTTCAATAACGAGATTTATTCATGTACTAACGAAATATTTTTGGTTTTTTGATTTTAGATGAACCAATAATGAGTTATGCTGTCCACGGCAAAAGCATTTTTTTTTGAGACGTCAAGGGAGTTGAAGTACCAACGACTGAGTTTTCGGAATTTTTAAATAAAAATTTCACAAAATACTGTTTAAATATGTATCTTTGATATGCTGAATTGTTTAAATAAAATATATGATTCTATATATTAAAAAAAATTGTAAAAATACCCTTTTTTCGAACCTCTGAAACCCACCTAACCCCTTAAGTATATCTGTTCCTCGTCCTGGCCTCAGATATTGTAATCTTTTCATGTACCCCATCATCGAACCAACTACGATTTACATATTGGTTCATGTTCATTGCAAGGCTATTTAATTCGCATCGTGACATTCTCGACTTTGATTTGTCTATTCCTCGGTTACTTAACTTAATGGAATTTTTCTTGATTGACGTAATTATTCTTTAATATTTTTTATTGTTATCTTACATTTTGCATTTAATAGACATTGCGAATAAATAAACAAAATATTAATTGTTCCTTTTTTCAATATTTAATTACTAATTTCTTAAGTATACGAATACTTTTTGTTTGTCATTCTTTGCATAGTTGATGTAAACATATTTTTATGTTGCTGAGAATTTATATTTAAACAAAATTTCTGTCTCAAATAAACTGTTATAACCTTGAACTATTTAATAATATTTTTTTTCAAATGAAATAAATAGAAAAAAACCTATCAAATTTGAATTTTTTTATTACAATTATCCGATTCATTACGACTAAGGAACATTTATACAATAATTCGAAAGATTGAGAAGAGAATTAGTATAAAGGGGCTTTCAGGTTGAAACAATTCCTAGGATATACCAAACTAGATATAAGAATTTGCGCAACGCCGGGGGAAACCGGGCAACTCAAATAGTTCAGAATTAAAATTTTACTGTGAGCAAGGAAACCCAATGCTTAAGTACTTTTAAAGTTTTGTAATTTGCATGCCGAAGTGCAACTTGCTCAAAAAACAAACTCTCATTTACGAATTTCAAGAGCAACTCCATTTTAATTCAATGTTCCCCTGGCAACGGTTCCCTCCCAAGGTTTAAGTGGAAAATCATAATTTATTTACTTTCTATGGAAATGTAGAATTCAACGCCTCCGCCCAACGCTTCCCGTCAAGTACCCAGCCTACTTTGCGTATTCAAAGCAACGCGAAATCAATGAGAAAACCTGCGGGACTACCTTGAATAACATATGTAATTGTTTTCTCGATGAACATCTGCATAATTTGGCGAATAATGCGAGCTTTGTTTTCGTGTCCCATCCCCGCGAATTGTTGTGACAGCTTGACAACTGCGCTTCGCCGACAAATGGAAACCGCAAGCAAAAATTGTCCCTTTTCTGGACCCCACGTTAAGAAAAGCCCCTCTGAAGGATTGTCTTACACTGTCCGCCCTTGGTACTTGACTTACATAATATTCCTGATGCCAAGAAACAATTGCAATTCAGTTTAATCTCCCTTCGAAAGTGCACCACGGAACCAACTCAGGTAAAAATCTTCAGCGAACTGGATGTGGAAACAAGGCTTCGTCCGTTACGTCAAACTGTGGCGTGTGCTCTCTGAGGAGCAGGGCGACATCTGTCGGTTTTTGATTCAAACCTTGCGGTTTACGGACGCGATAGTTAATTCCGTTATTTTACAGTTTAAATTGAAAATTTTATTCAGTGAGGAATTTTAGGTGCAATTAAACGAAATTTTTTAAGTTTTAAAGTGTTTTAAATGGATTTGCCTTTTTCTTTTAAGCTTGCAGTGCAGGAATAAAGTCGTGAAAGGGAAAAATAAAGTTTTTAATGTACTAATTTGAAAATATTTGGTAAAATGTTATTCAAAACGGACGAAATTCGTGAAAGATGGTTTAAAACTGATTTTGGGCTTCCATTGTTTTGCAGAGACGCAATTCTGCAGGCTTATTACCCGATATTATGGTATTAACTGCTTTTCAGTATTTTCTGCATGTGTTTTTTAATGCCATCACCGGATATTCTGGTAATAAATTAAAGTCAGGTGTATTTAATGCCACGGAAGGCCAAAACTTGCATAATTGTTCGATCCACGATCCGATTTATTGGTACACTTCCCACAGCACGCCGGGACGGGACCGGGGGTTCGGAGCCTCCTCTCTCTCTGCCCGACAAAAGAGCACCTTCTCGTGACAAAAAGGCTCACAGCCATAAATCTAAATAAGGTACGGCGACCGTACGACCGAAGGTGAAATGAATGCAATGAGCCGAACAGATATATACTACACAGGAGAGGAGGTCGGGCCGCGCTGGCGGAAAATCCTTTTCAGGGGCCCCGAACGAACAATTCTTTTCACCCGTTCAGCTCGAAAACGAAACCGAAAAGGAAGCAGTTCACCGCACAATCAACCCTTTTATTGCTCAGTCGACTGTGTTGCCATTTTCTCATCATCTCCGGCAGCCAGGGCTTTGCGCTGCCGTCATCCGGGGCCCCGCCAAAGAAGCCCCAGCAGAATCATCTATTAAAATATTGAATGCTGGCGCGGTACAAGTGATAAGCAGGGATCGCACACAGGAGGCGATTTATGGGAGCTACCCCATTCAGCGAGATTGGGCGCCGAGGTGGGCTCCTTTAGGATCATCCGTCGTCTTTCACAGCCCCCCCGCAGACATAGACTCGACTCGATTCAAGTGCTGCTCCCTTGTCCTCAGCGATGACTCTGAGTCTGCCCGAAATTTTATACTTCCGATATAACCTTTTAAAATCGAAAACAAATAATCTACGATAAGGGCAATTTGGCAATTGGGAACACTCTACGGCATCCGGTGGCACGGTGGTGGCGTGGGCTCGTCGTTTCGCCGGCCGCCCGTTGCTTACCGTTGCACACCTAAAGACATCGGGCTCCGTTGACACGTTTTGTTTACATCTAGGGCGCAGGTTGTTTATTTTGCCCGACGACGTTTCCTCTCGTTCGCCGGCCAGAATTCTGAGATTGTTTTTAAATTCACCTGTTGTTGGTGGGGTCGCATTTCATAACAAACCTCATTCAGCGGCGACTCCTTCTCCGGCCAGAGTGATGACAAATGCATTCTTTCGCTTCGCCCCACGAAACCGAGTTTAGAGCTTGTGCGTGGGCAGCACCGAGGTGAGCATTAATTCTGGGAATTTTGATGATGCCGACTCAAATCATTTTCGCCCTGGAAAATAAATCACCGGTCTTTTCTATAGCCTGCAGATTGTAACGGCTGCTACAAAGTTATTTTTGCAGTGATAAGCGTGTTTGATTCAGATAGGGTAGATTACCTGTATATAAATGCTTTTCAGTTTACAAATGCGTAAGTTTGGACCACCCAAGTGTACATTGGGTCTCACTCGCACACGTCCAACTCACGTACAACTAATGTTCATTTCGATTTCCAATCATCAGCGTTCTTATTCAGTTGATTAACACTCAAAGTTCAAACATCTTTAAATATGTAACCCTTTTGTTTGATCAATTAGTTTAGCAAACCAAATATTTAAATAAATTTTAATAAAAACAATGTAAAGCCTTATTATAGTAATTCAATTTTTATAATTTAATCAGAAGGTACACAAAGCGATATAAATTAAAATTCGTAAGTTTTTGGATACTGAATTTTCTTAAAATTTTTATATTATAATGTATTTATTAAGGGTTTACAAAAAGGATGAGGGATAGCCGCTCAATGATTTGATGTGTTATTATAGCTCTGCTTCGATGTTCTCTAAGACTTATAGCTCTTACGTCTGTATGATTTTGAGTCCTCGAATTTGCTTTTTCGTAATGGGTCTCCATATCCTAAAAATTAAAAAAAAAACAAATGAGGCAGATTTTCATGCTAAATCATTTACAAAAATCAATATTTTATCAACTTTTGAAATTTTTAGTGTGAAATATGAAAGCAGTAAAGACAATTAAGTGCATACGGAATGGAACCTCTTCGTAGAGTATCAAAGCCGTCTCAAATTAATCAAAATGAGCAAAACCAGACCAAGACCAATATTATGATATTCTGGACACTCGGTCTAGACCAACAGTCATAGTCTTCGCCTTGATCTCGTTTGCAAGACTTTTGAATTCTTGTATTTTCACACATAAATATTTTAGATAACTTATTTACTCCTATTTAATAAATTTTATAAGTAAAGCCAGTAAATTACTTTCAGCCACTTACACCGTTTAAGTACATAGTTAACAATAAAAAAATTAAACATAAAGGAAAATCATAAAGTTTTCCAGGGTGAAAGTGGTTAGGTAAATTAGTGATTTCAAAATATTCTGACATGACAACTATTTTAAAGATAGTAATTTTTTCGTAAATATTTAAAAAAGCAAAAAAATTTAAAGATTGCACATTTTGCGTTATATATTTTTAACCAATTCACCAAATATTGAAAAATTGTAATGAAAATAACCAGTAATAGTATTAAAAGAGAATTTTCCATATGCACCGATTTCTTTTTGCAATTTTTGGAGTCTTCCTACGATAATTGAGGTTTGTTTTAAGAGAAATCAAAGTTATACAATTTTTGTTCTATCAATAATTTTAAAAAGTCGTAAAAAAAGGTAGATCAAATTTCCTTCGAATTAGTATGAATATCCAAGTAGATTGTTAGTTTTAATTTTATATATTTAGTAGGATTTTTTGTTAGAATTTTGTTAGTAATAGCTCCTATATTATTTTCTCAGTGATTAATTACACTTATGCTCTAATTTTCAATGATTTTCGTTCTACTGTTTTTAAGTTATATTTATTCAAAGTTGCAGTTATAATAAAATAAATATTTTGTTAAAATTTCATAAAGTTCTGATCATTTTCAATAAAGCCCGTGTTAAAGTTTTGATAATTTTTTTTAAATTAGCGATCCTCCTTAAAGATACTAAAAATAAAAATTTCGTAGTTCGGTCCTGTTCTTTCTCTGTCTTGATCTCGGTCTTGCAAGTCGAGTCTTGGTCTTGCTTTTGCTACTGAAGGTCTAGTATTGGTCTTGATCTCGGTCTTGGACTTTCTGGAAGACCGGATAAATACTGCAAGATCAGGACTGTAAGATCAAGACCGATTTTCCTCATCCCTATTCGAAATTAATTATTTAAAAACTATAATTCATTAGTAAAAAACTACATATATCTCAGTAATAGGTTATCTAGGGCTGTTTTCGTACATGATAAATCAAAAAAATGAAAGTGCATTTCAATTTCAATTTTAAAAATTTTATTATTACTTTTTTTTTGGGAAAGTTTTTTTTAATCAGTATATTTCACTTAGTATTTTCTATACCAGCAATTAAACACCGCAGTAATTTTTTTCGGATTTAAAAACTGCTCGTATAAAGAACAACTGGATTGCATTTTTTAATTCAGTTGGTTTAGTCATATGTGAGTAATTTTGGGCATCGCACAAAACATTCATTTTTAAATAACTGATAACGTTATCAATATATTGCTTCATAGACACCTTGTTTGTATGTAAAAGCATAGTAAAGAAATTAACTTTTCTCGCTAATATAAAATCTAATTGTTGAGAGTACGGGAAAGAAGATATGATTTTTGAAAACGTGATACTTTTGTGAAATTTCCAATTGCCAATCAGCGATCATGATTCTAAATTTTAAAACGCTTTTTTGAATACCACAAAAACAGCCAAATGGGATGTTCATTTTATGTACACGTAAACCCAACAAAGTATGATTTTCACTTTAATATTTTAGCTCAATGATATTATTTAAAATGTTAGTCGTGGTTTGGTAATATTTCTAAATAAAAGCCTTCGGTTTTGGGGGTTCAAGATTTTATTAAAACAACGTGCTGAATAAATTTAAAAACATCTAACATTTTATTTTTACTTCTAGACTCTACTTTTCATAAAACCATAAGTAACACAATAGTGTTGTTTTTGTGAATTTCAAATCTACAAAAAAACTGCTATCGAAACAATCGATCATACAAAAACACTCAACGTTCTTGACTAGTTCCTAGTGAATACTTTTTAAAGTTATCCCAGTAGGAAAAAGAAGGGGCTAGAAAGAAATGATATAACTGCTTCTCGGGCAGCTAGCACTCCTTCCCAACTCGATTCTTTTCCTTCTTCTTTTTTACCCACGACGGGATTGGAGGCAAGGTCTTGACTTTCGCTTCCCTAATAACCAGGGATAGAAGTAGTTACTCTGAATCAAGGACATAATCGCTTATGCTGAATGACTATTATAAGAAGTTTCGCTTCCCCGATAGAAGAAGTTATTCAAAATAAATGGAATAATAGGGCCTATTCTATTAAACTGAGCAAAAGCTCTGTCTCAACTTTTATATAGAAAAACCAAACTTGATCTGAATCTAAGTAAAAATCGAGACTGAGCTGTTGCTCAGCTTATTAAAATATGAGGCACTCATTGAATTAATAAAATTTAAAACAACCTGTCATGCGCACTTTCTCTTCGAGAGTAAAAAAAAACGCGTAGATGCAAGCTCATCGCACGATGACGAAATCCTCTTAAAACACAAGTTTTTAGGTAAAACTCATTTACTCCTTACCCACTCGATTCTCAGGAAGCAGGAATATAAGGTAGATACCTGCAGACGCATGCTAGAGGGAATATTGGAAGTGCTTGGAAGTAGTCATATCAGGCTTTCTTAGGGCAATCCCTTGATACATTTCCTACTGGGATCCAGATACGACTACATAAAAAATATACCTACACTGCTCTACGCCCTCAAATCCAATAAACTTTTTCATAATCGGTAAAGTCAGCCCCAGCCAAAGGCCTTCCGTTTTTCTACTTATCAGTTCCCTCCCATCTGTAATTGTGTTCTTAAGGTGCGCAGTTTATATACCTCAAGGCTGAAAAACTTTTTCAATTACTTTTACCTCTTCCGCAGTAATAATCGCCTTCCACCGGAAGCTCCAGTAAAAAGTTATCTCGACAAGAGGAATATGCTTGACGTAGCAATATTTGGGCGATAAGTCCACAACGACACGACAACGTCTACGTTGGAGGAAAAGTCTTCCAGACCCCGAGTAATTCCTCAATCACGCCCTTGTGATATTTAAAGTGGACGCTCGCTCGTTCGATTGTCTCCACCGGGTCGTAATCGGAAGACCACGACGCCGAGTCCAGTACACTAAGCAATTTTGGTCCAGTTCATAAAGCAGCATCCGTTACTTTTGTTATGGCCACTACATTTTTACCTTTTCATCCTGGGATATATACGTTCAAATAAAAACTGAATGCCCGCATATGACCGCACGTATGCGATACGTAGACGGTTTGATATTCATGGTTCTCTGCGCTGGATGGGCCCTCACTTGTGTGGACGACAGGGTCAGAGGAGTAATAATAGTAGACCTTAGCCTTCTCACCTATTTGATTCTTTTCATGAATTATGATCCAGCCCGCCCCATAATGGCATGTCGGTAGATATTCAGTATTATCTCCTGCCGACAGTAGACCATCCGGGGAACCCCCGTGGGGCCGCACTTTGTGTTTGTGGGGGAGGAAAGGAACGTTTCCCTCAGATATGTGTGCCCACTTCAGGGTTTCACCAGCAAACCCACGGGACGGTGGGAGGGGGAGGAATGGGTGCCAACCGTGGAACGGACTGTCTCTCTCTCTCTCTCGTTCACCTTCTCGACTACCTTTTTGATCTGAAATGGCACTAAGTAGCATAAAGTGAAAGCCGTACGGCTCACTTACGTACGCACTATGCTTCTTTAGAGTACAAAACACTCGAAGAGGCTCGCCGTTATTGTCCTCGTCATCATCTTCAATCACTCGTTTCTGGAGACCGATTAAAGAGATTTAAAGGTGTCAGCAAAAATTTTCGCAACGATATTGCACTATAGGCCACCACCACCCCACACTTTACCTATACGAGAAAGCTGGATAAGAACGGCAGCAGCAGAATGAAGCCGAGGTGTAGTTACTTTCACAAAGATTCTTACGGATACAGCACGTGTACATGCCTATAGAGATATGCTATTAAGGGCAAGGTGCTTCCTCATATATTGGGCACTCGACCCAAACTGATATGATGAGGGGGTGGCAGCACTGGCAGCGCCTTAGTGTAATTGTGTGCCGATATCCAAACGTGGGGATATCGGATAAACTACCTATAAATGGAATATTACCGAAGAGGGAAAGTCCTTCGTCCTGTAGGTACACGAGGCCCTTCCCCCCCTCCCCCATAACAGAGGTAAACGCTTAGTGAGGTATAACAATAGAGGGGGGACGGACGAGCGAAGGCTCTGATCGGGATGACGACGGTAGACAAAATTTCCCAACTTCAAATATGCTTTTTAAGTCGTTAACAAAGAAATTGCTTGATTGGCGCTTTTTGCCCACGAGCTTCAAGCCCCCGAGCACGCTTCGTAGGTGGAAAATTGTCGGAAGGTGCGCCGGTGTGGGAATTGGTTTGTCACAACTGAAATGTGTTAGGCTCTTGGTCTCCGTATTCCGGGGCGGGGGAGGATTTTAGGATTTCTGGCTTCAATAGGTTCACGGAAGGCATTGTTGCTTGAACGAGGATTTTATATTGACGTAAACTTTTTTATTGTTGGGCATGGCATACAGCTGATAGATGCTTGTCTGTTCAAAATTTACTGCGTGCAACTGCAGGTACTTTTATGTATTTATACCTTTTTTCATATAAATTCATGTAAATATTAAAAAAATCATATACGCCTAACGTTGTATACTTGCGAATCTGAAAATGTGCGTATGTGGCGAAGTTTCTAAACGTCTGTTTTCCCCAGAGAGGTCGATAAGGGACGAAATATAACGAAATTTTTAATTCCAAAATCCGTCTGGCGTCCCTATGGAAATCCTGTTTGGGCACTCATTTACGCTATCGCCGTTCTCATTCGCCGGTCAGCGGTTACGTCCCAAGGATTCCACT
Organism: Dysmachus trigonus; assembly: GCA_949715965.1. NCBI lineage: Eukaryota > Metazoa > Arthropoda > Insecta > Diptera > Asilidae > Dysmachus > Dysmachus trigonus. Next base: position 91,047,529 of record OX454320.1, read on the forward strand.
TCCACTGCGTGTGCATCCGCTTCCTCGGACAAAATCTCTAATTGCTCCATGGCGGAGCCTGGAGAGCAGCTAGAGCTGCTAAACCGATAGTGGCATGTGTCAGGAGCTGTGAGCGCCACTGACATATGATAACTACATCGCTAAGCTGACAGAAGTTTTTCTGCTAGCAGTTAGCTCTAACTGACGGGAGGTTGAATGTCATCAGTCAGGGAATTAAGGACAAGACACATATTTCAGAATTTTTTTTATTTTCATTTTTTTTTTTAGTATGAAATGGATGGCAGTTAAAAAATTACAGTCGGAAAGGAGCGCCCTCTCCCTTTGCTTTGCACGATCGCGCAGTGAAATTATTATATTATATATAGCTGGGTAAAGGGAAATTACCATAAATTCCGTGGTATAGCTATTAAACCAGCAATAAGTCACAGCTTCCTGATGCTCTCAAAGCAACAAACCTTCCGCGGAAAACCCTTCGCATCAAATTACGGCGATGCAAGATGACAAATAGCGCCTCGTCGTAACCACCCTCATTCGTGGTGCTTTTTATTTCCACTTCATCTTAAACGTCTCTTTTTAATTCTATTTGCTACGTATCTCATCATCATCGCCTTGATTTTCATCTCATTTATCTCGTGCCAAATGGAACGGTGGGACGAGCGTGGAGTAGATGAAAAGATACGGGGCGGCGGGCGGCAGCGGTGGCGGTGCGGTGTCCCGAAAAAAAAGGCAGGAACACGGTAAATGAAATGTTTACGACAGTGAAAAACTCTGCCCGTCCCCGCCAGAGCTCCAGAAGTCACTCTCGAGGCATAAACCAGGATTCATGTGGGGAGTGAGTCGGGATTCAGGAATACTCCTGGCGGCGGCGGGCGTCTTCTTGAGCTTGAGACACCGTCGTCGTCGTCACCGCGTCCGCAGATGTTGCCTGAGACAGTTAAGATGGCGAGGTGATTATATGCGGAAGACACGGAATAAATCCCGGGGTTCATCTCAAATTGTAATTTTCGCCCAGCTCCTTGTTTACAGAAATCGTTAATAATAATTTGCTCAAAGTGATTTATTGTAATCGGACTGGAATCGAACAGGGAATAAGCTCTCTGCTTTTTGGCTCTCTCGGCAACCTTCTGACTGCCTTTTAAGTGGTTTTCGGATTATTCAAATTTATTTATGCTGTGAACTCTCGTTAAGGGAGATTTACATCGAATGATGAGGCGATTTTTATATTTCTTTATCGCGACAGCCGCCAACTAATGGATTTGTATGACTTCCTTCCTACGCGGCGATTCGTCAAAATTAAATCCAAAAAGGTTTTACGCTCAGCGGTTTCAGCGGCCTCAGGGATAGGGATAAACCACCGATTAAAGATTACTTAGCAAAAATTGTTTACTAAAGCAATAATTTGTGTTAAATGTCCAAAAATTACATCGTTAAATTGTTATTTAATAGAATCTGTTGGTCAAAATATTAATAAAATTGTTTGAGCTTCGAATGGATGCTATAAAGCATTAATAATGGCCGTATTCAACGACGCGCCGTATTATCTTTATAATGCTCTTAAGTCCCTTTTTGAATTTGATATCCACCAAATTGTCTCAACTGTTTTTCGAGCATGACTTTGTACTGTCATAAATCAGCTCAGCTGTTGATATATATATATGTATTGTGACAAAATTTCCTGTTTCGGGGGGAGGAAATTGGTCAATTGGCTGGCCTAAACAAATCCGAGAGGGAGTCTTTTGAATTAATTTCAGGCGTGAGGGAACTTAGAGCCCACAGCGGTGAAGCTTCACCTCCTAGCGGAGATGCACTCCGTTTTCGGACAGAGCTTTGAGCCCGTAGCTTGATCTCCCCACGCAGGACGATGAATGGGCGCAGTTTACTATGTCCGCCCTGCTAAACGTACGCGTAGTTTGTCCGCCGTTTTATATCGCGTCGGTCGTGTGTGTCCGGGAGTGTAATGTGGCGATAGTGTAGTGCGGTGAAAGTGTAGGGTAGCGCCCTGTCGGGAGGAAAAACAAATCGAGACGGATCGGAAAAACCGCAGGTAAAACAGGTAAGTACTCCGAGTCCCCAGCACTCAAGGAAAGCGGCGTCACCGAAGGTGAGGTGAGTAGTTGATATTCCGCACCGGCACCAACACAGCCAAAGAAGCTTCGGTGTGTGTGTGTCTGGGGCACCGTCGAACTCGGGCTCCTCTGCCCACCGTGGTGAAAACCGACCTGTCAGGCGAGGTTGGGTACCGCCGGGTTTTAGTTTATTTATTTATTTTTTTTTTTTTTTTTTTTTTTTTTTATTTTGGTTTTGTTTGCTTGCTGTGGTGAACGTTTAAATTCTGATCCGTTTCGAGCGAAAGAAACCACCGATAAATTCCCTTCCTTTTACAGGGGCCCTAGCAGTGTGGGAGGAATGGACCTAGCTCCGTGTAGCCCTGGATGAACCGGAATATCTCCAGGTTACTCGAACCTGTGCTTAGAGTGAAGTCTTTCTCGAGTTTGGGGTTCAAATACCGGGACGCAACGGTCACGATGGATGCCCTAGATTTTTGGTTTGTCCTACCACCCACTAAGAGGTTGTACTCCACTCACCAAACAAAATTCAAACCTCGTATCGTTTGCCACTCAATGGTTTATTCGTCCTCACAATGATTTCGCGTTGGACACACAAAAATCCTAGCTAGCTATTCTATTGCAGCTACTTTTTTTTTTTTTTTTTTTTGGTTTTATTCTACTTCCCTGGCTAATGCAAATTTTTTTTTTTTTTATGTTATCTGACTGCACTTTTGAACGTCCCAGAAGCAAGAGAAGGACCAGTCCGCGCATACCGCCCAAGGTAGCCGTTCCTTTCCCCACGGGACGATTTTTCCCCGCCGACTTAAGCCGCTTTCGGAGCCGTGTACTAAGCCGCGCCGGGCTAGTCGTTGAGGTAATGATTTCTCCTTACAAATGTTATCGCGGCTCATTTAAAATTTTATTTTCCAGGACCAAGATCTTCAGGTCGATGACAACGAGGGAAATTTTATAACATTACCCCCCCGTCGAAAAAAAAAAGAGCTGTCCCCAGATCGTGGTAGTTTGGCTGGACATTTCCCTCGTCAGCGATGCTGTCCGTTCAAGGAGGAAGGATGTTTCGTTCTGCTGGCTTCGGTGGCATCTCGGACTACGTGGTGAAGTATCTCTTCCCCTTTTTCTTTTCGTCAAGCGGAGGTCCACGTAAGTAGATAACAATGCAATAAGAAAAGAAAGAAACAAAAAAAAAATTAATTTTAGTTCGTAAGTATTTGTAAAAAAAAAATTCATAATGTCTTGCATGATTTTTCCTCCCATGAATTCCATTTCGTAATCGTCTATGATGTTCCGGTTAGGTCTTCTCTGCACGCGTCCAGGCTGCTTCACAATTTGAGGCTGGTGTAGCGAGGTAGGGGTCGTTGGCATTTCCGCCCGCGATCGCACGGTTGCTTTTTTAGACGGCCGACCCACTCCTGCGCTGAAAGGGGAGGTTTTAAGGCGCCTCCTACTCGCCTATGGCGTTGCTAGCGGACGGGCGCGCGCGAATATTCCCGAGGTTTTTATTTTCTCTTATTTATTTATTTTTTTATTTTAAGGCTTCTTTAGGTTAAGGCGGAGCTAAAATAGGGCATTAAACGATTTCGGTGGACTACCATGGTTTTGGTTTTCGCGTCGTGTTTAATGCGGTATGTGACATCGCTTAGTAATTCGATTATCTGATAGGGGCCTTCCCAGTCCCTTTGCAATTTTGGACACATTCCTTTCTTTCTCTTTGGGTTATAAAGGAAAACCCGGTCTCCTATTTTAAAGGGATTTGCTTTCGCCGACAGGTCATAACGTTCCTTCATTTGGCGGCTGGTGAGTTGCAGATGCTCTCGATTGGACCTGTAGACTGCTTCCAATCGAGTTTGGAGATTCTGCAGGTAGTCTGCTGTCGGCAAAAGTTCAGGACAGTTAGGCGGTGTAGGCAAATATAGGTCGATCGGTAGGCGAAGTTCTCGACCTAGCGTTAGCATAGCCGGGGTTTGCCGGGTGGTGTTATGCACTGCTGACCGGTATGCTAAAAGTAAAAATGGTAAATGGGTGTCCCAATCGCGTTGATTCTCGGCTACATGTTTAGCTAAATAATCCAAAATCGTCCGATTGAACCGCTCGACCATCCCGTCTGACTGCGGATGAAGTGGTGTCGTTCTGGTCTTTTCTATTCCAAATTTGTTTAGGACTTCGCGAAATATGGCCGATTCGAAGTTTCGACCTTGGTCCGAGTGAAGTTGAAGAGGAAGACCAAACCTAGAAAAGACATGTTCAATCATGGCTTCAGCGACAGTCTCCGCTGTTTGATCGGGAAGGGCGATGGCTTCTGGCCACTTGGTAAAATAATCCATTACCACTAAGACATATTTGTTACCGCGAGTCGTGTCAGGTAGTGGCCCGAGAATGTCGATTGCTATGCGCTCGAATGGGGCTCCTACATTATAAATTTTCATCTGCGCTCTTGTTCGCGGTACAGGCCCCTTCCGCTGCTGGCAGACCGTACATCTCTGACACCAACTAGCAACATCCTCCGCGCATCCTGGCCAGTAGTATCTGGCCTTCACCTTTGCAGTGGTTTTGTCTACTCCTAGGTGTCCTCCCCCTGCATTGTCGTGTAGCCGGCTCATAATTTCTGTTCTTTTGGAAGCTGGCACGAGGATTTGGAATTGCGTTCCACTGCAGTTAGAAAATACTCGACAGGCAAGGTCTTCTTTCAAGCATAGGGAAGGCCACATTGACCAGTAGCTTTTAAGCGTAGGGTGGCAGGCAGAGATGCTTTCTCTTGGAGGTCGTTCTCCGGCCTTTAACCATTTTTTTACGCAAGCTAGGTGTTCGTCGCGGTCCTGCAAAATGCCCATATCTTCCTGTACTACAGCGATTCGCGTGAGGACAGTTTGCTGGTTGTCGAGTCTCTCACAATAGTTGCAGTCTTGTAGTACACAGGGACGTCGAGAAAGTGCATCGGCGTTACTATGTTTTTTTCCGGGACGATGCTGCACCTCAAAATCATAGCCCTGCAGTCGCTCCAGCCATCTCGCTATTTGTCCCTCCGGCTCTTTAAAATTCATGAGCCACCTAAGAGAAGCATGATCGGTACGTAACAGGAATCGACGACCTAAAAGGTAAGGTTGGAAATGGGCTATGGCTTTTACTACAGCAAGTAATTCTTTTCTGGTCACACAATAGTTGCGTTCTGGTCTACTCAGAGTCTTGCTGTAGTACTCGATGACTTTTTCTTCACCGTTCTGGACTTGCGAAAGGACTGCGCCCCAAGCAAACTTGCTTGCATCAGTGTCCAGTATAAACAGTTCGGTGTCACTGGGCTGCGAAAGTATAGGAGCCGTGGTTAATCGCTCCTTAAGGGTGTTAAAAGCTAACTCACGCTCATTGTCCCAGATGAACTTAGCCTTCTTTTCCGTCAGGCTAGTTAGAGGCTGTGCAATGGCCGAAAAGTTCTTGATAAACCGGCGATAGTATGCGCAGAGCCCCAGGAAAGACTGAACCTCAGTTTTGTTCGTCGGGCGAGGCCAGCTTTGCACGGCCAATATTTTGTCCGGATCTGTAGATAGGCCTTCTCCGGAGATAACATGCCCCAGGAATTTTACCTCCTTCTGGCATACCTGGCATTTGTTGGGTGATAGCTTCAATCCCGCTGCTCGAAGGCGGTCTAGAACAAGCCCTAGATGATTTAGCAGCTCTTCGAAGGTCTTGCCGTGTACTATGACATCGTCCAAGTATACCAGACAAACGGTGTATGGAAGTCCTCGTAGTACAAGTTCCATTAAACGCTGGAAGGTGGCTGGGGCATTCGTTAGGCCAAATGGCATGACCGTGAATTCATAAAGGCCGCTGCCGGTGGAAAAAGCAGTCTTGTCACGGTCATGTTCATCCATTGCGACTTGCCAGTAGCCGGATTGCAGGTCCAACGTTCCAAACCATTTGGATTCTCCAAGCGCCTCGAGGGTCAGGTCTATTCGCGGCAAAGGGTAAGAATCCTTCTTTGTTACCTCATTTAGCCTCCTATAATCCACACAAAACCTGAGAGTGCCGTCTTTTTTTTTTACTAAGACGATGGGACTACTCCAGGCGCTCTGGGACGGTTTAACTATACCCTGATCTAACATGTCCTTTAGCAGGGCCTCTGCTTCGGTTCTTCGGGACATGGGAATCCTCCGCGGCGGTTGTTTAATAGGGTTAGCATTTCCTACATCGATTTTGTGCCGGAGCAGAGATGTGTGGCCCAGATCCGTCTTAGAATGCGAAAATACGTCAATGTAACCGGCTAGCATATTCCGCAGTTGATCTCGCTGGGAGCTAGTAAGTTGGGACGTGCTGCGCTGCAAAAATTCATTAAATTCAGGTGAGATGGTGTTGGAATTTTTTCCTTTTATATCGACTATATGAGGTTCTTTTTCCAGGGTTCCTACGGTGGTATTGGCCGGTAAGAAGATTTCTCGATCCGTGAGATTTGCGAGGCGTACGGCCACCGTACCATTCAGCGACATAGTCATAGTAGGCAGTAGCTGTATGTCCTCTGATAACGACAGAGAAGGCATCACGAGGATATGCTGGTAATTTTCGGCGTTAGCCAGAAGCCGAACAGATATTTCTTTTCCTGCTGGTAAGTTGACATCCTCGCACAACTTAGCCGTTAAATTTTTTAAATCTTTCTGGCCAAAAGGAATGATTTGCTCCTCTATTTTTAGGACTCCCCGCCTCAAATCAAGAGTACAGGCATATTTGATCAGGAAATCGATGCCAATAATGCACTCGTCGCAGATTTCGGCGACATAGACGACATGGGTGGCGCTAAAATTTCCCATGGTTATCGTCACCTCAATAGTTCCACGTACGGGAAAGGTGTCCCCACTTACGCTTTGGATTTGAGCATTCGATGGAGTTACTGCTTGCAGGTATTTAGTAGAGCTAAGTGTGTGGGGATGTACAATGGTCTGGCAGGCTCCCGTATCGATAATTAGTGGGCACTCTTTTTCGTTGATGCTGCCAAGAATGTACAGGTTGTTGTGGCTGCCGGCCGACCCGATAAAAATTGTTAAGGGGTTTGAGGCAATCTTCCCCGCCAACCCTAGCCTCGACGAGTCAGCGGGCAGTTGTTTAAATTTAGCTCATTCTCCGGTAGAGGCGTCGGCGGTACAGATTCGGGCGTGAACTCCGGGGGGGGTGGTACTTTTCCTACCTCAGGAAAATCGGTTAGTGGTCCGTCCTCAGGCCACGGAATATCGGTTGGGTTAAACGCGGGAGCCTCTGGTGTTGTCGGCGTTTTATTGCTACATTGTTTTTTTGGTCGTCGTTGCGGAGCGTAGTGGCTTCCCAATACAGCCTTGCCATTTCGGCCGGTCACATTAACCGCATAGGGGCTCTTATTCCCTGGAACGACGTCAAAATTTACCGATTCGTCGTCGCGTAAGGACGGAGTAAGATGGTCGGGATTTGGAGATTTAATGCTCGATGAGTGTACAAAAATCTCTCGGCCGTTGTCGTCCCGCACGATAAATCCGTACCGCTTTCGTACATTAAACCACTTTACGCGGCCTGTTAAATTTTGGTCATTCCTAGGTGGTGTCGAAGATGGAGTTTGTCGTGCACGATTTGCCGTAGAGGTCGATACATTTTTTTCGGCCTTCCTTCTATTTTTCTGAGACTGGGACGAAGCATTCGGTATTGCCATTTTATTTTCTTTCTTAAGCACGTCGGCGTAGCTCTTATTATTTTCTTTAGGAGGAGCCTTTACTTGGGAAGGGCCCGATCTACGCTCCATTAGACCAGGCGAGCTTAGTTTCCCGACGACTGATTATTTGTAGCGCGCGACTGATTATTTGTAGCGCGCCTATGCGGTATTACATTATCGGCTAGTCGTCCCATTCTTCGACTAATTCTAGTGGCATCCCGGCTAGCTTCGATTCGAATGGCTTGGGCAAGTGCAGCTTCGAGTGTCTCTGGGAACGAATCCCTGACTCGGCGCTGTGTTTCAGCGTCGGCAATTCCATCAACAAATTGTCCCAGAGCTATTCGGTTCCTTGCCGTCTCGGGGCAATCATTGAAGCTGAGGTAGGCGAGCCTTTGGACGTCTGTAGCGAACTCATTGAGGCTCTCATTGGCCCGTTGCATTCGTCCGCGTAATTGTATGTGGGCAACGGACTGCTGGTACTCGTCCGAAAATCGCTCACCAAAGGCACGGCTGAGGGCCTCAAAGTGGTCCTTACGAGATTCTGGAAGCGTGTCATAAAAGTTTAAAGCTGTTCCCCTTAAATAAATCGCCAAATATAGCGCTTTCATCGCCGAGTCCCAGCCGTTAGCACGCGCTACAGCGTCGAAATGCCTTTTGTAGACGGACCACGGCTCTTTGCCGTCATATTCTTTCGGCATTGGCTTAAGACGGGCTGGCTGGAGGGGAGGAGTGTAGCCCACCCTCGAAGGGGCCGGCTCGACTAGATAAGTAGTCTCCAAATTTCTAGGGATAATTCCCCTAATCTCTTGAGGCCTTGCAGTGGGTTCAGAGTGTCTGGACGTTGATGGCAAGGAGCTAGCTGGGCCACTAATCCCCTCGGCTGCGGGGGACGTGAAGTGTACGCGAGTCGAAGACATCGGTGCATGGATAAACTGTGTGTGGTCTCCAATGTCTTCAATCGTTTCTCGTCCACGACCCGAGCCGTGATCAGGCTCTAATGTCGGTTGAGCAAGTGCCACCGATTGGCAAGGAGGGTCTAAGTGGCGCAGATTAGGATGATGTTCGGGGGTAGGGTACGACGAGAGCTCTTCGATCACTCTCTTTACAGCTCCGGCCTGATTCGCTTCCATTTGCGCAAGCCGGTCCATCATGCCATTCATGCAATTGGTCAGCGTGACGAGCTGTAAACGTTGCTCAGCCATTTGGCTCGTTAAGGCTTGTAAAACACTTTCTGTCGCGGGTAGACTAGATGCTATGCCCGAGTCAGCTGTGGGTTCGCCTCCGGTTCGGCTTTCCCCTTCCATTGTGGCTCTAGCTTTCTTTCGAAAACGTTTCGTGACCCCACACCTGGCACCACTGTGACAAAATTTCCTGTTTCGGGGGGAGGAAATTGGTCAATTGGCTGGCCTAAACAAATCCGAGAGGGAGTCTTTTGAATTAATTTCAGGCGTGAGGGAACTTAGAGCCCACAGCGGTGAAGCTTCACCTCCTAGCGGAGATGCACTCCGTTTTCGGACAGAGCTTTGAGCCCGTAGCTTGATCTCCCCACGCAGGACGATGAATGGGCGCAGTTTACTATGTCCGCCCTGCTAAACGTACGCGTAGTTTGTCCGCCGTTTTATATCGCGTCGGTCGTGTGTGTCCGGGAGTGTAATGTGGCGATAGTGTAGTGCGGTGAAAGTGTAGGGTAGCGCCCTGTCGGGAGGAAAAACAAATCGAGACGGATCGGAAAAACCGCAGGTAAAACAGGTAAGTACTCCGAGTCCCCAGCACTCAAGGAAAGCGGCGTCACCGAAGGTGAGGTGAGTAGTTGATATTCCGCACCGGCACCAACACAGCCAAAGAAGCTTCGGTGTGTGTGTGTCTGGGGCACCGTCGAACTCGGGCTCCTCTGCCCACCGTGGTGAAAACCGACCTGTCAGGCGAGGTTGGGTACCGCCGGGTTTTAGTTTATTTTTTTTTTTTTTTTTTTTTTTTTTTTTTTTTTATTTTGGTTTTGTTTGCTTGCTGTGGTGAACGTTTAAATTCTGATCCGTTTCGAGCGAAAGAAACCACCGATAAATTCCCTTCCTTTTACAGGGGCCCTAGCAGTGTGGGAGGAATGGACCTAGCTCCGTGTAGCCCTGGATGAACCGGAATATCTCCAGGTTACTCGAACCTGTGCTTAGAGTGAAGTCTTTCTCGAGTTTGGGGTTCAAATACCGGGACGCAACGGTCACGATGGATGCCCTAGATTTTTGGTTTGTCCTACCACCCACTAAGAGGTTGTACTCCACTCACCAAACAAAATTCAAACCTCGTATCGTTTGCCACTCAATGGTTTATTCGTCCTCACAATGATTTCGCGTTGGACACACAAAAATCCTAGCTAGCTATTCTATTGCAGCTACTTTTTTTTTTTTTTTTTTTTTGGTTTTATTCTACTTCCCTGGCTAATGCAAATTTTTTTTTTTTTTATGTTATCTGACTGCACTTTTGAACGTCCCAGAAGCAAGAGAAGGACCAGTCCGCGCATACCGCCCAAGGTAGCCGTTCCTTTCCCCACGGGACGATTTTTCCCCGCCGACTTAAGCCGCTTTCGGAGCCGTGTACTAAGCCGCGCCGGGCTAGTCGTTGAGGTAATGATTTCTCCTTACAAATGTTATCGCGGCTCATTTAAAATTTTATTTTCCAGGACCAAGATCTTCAGGTCGATGACAACGAGGGAAATTTTATAACAGTATATATTTTTTTTATTAAGGTTCTCAATAACAAATATTTATCATCTATGGTTGCTTTTCTTATGAACACTTTGCAAAGTAAAGGTTAAGTGTTTGAAATAACAAGGAGCCGAAATCTAACAAAAGTTTAAAAAGACGTTATAATAAATATAGAAGCAGAATTTCAGCAACACTAGTTGAAATTGATCACATAGGATTATTTTGAAAATATGTCATATCGAATGCTAACTAAGAAGTAGTCGGAGATTTCCGCCGCCAAATATATAAAAATATAAAGATTTTCAAAGGGTAAAAGTTACTCCCGAAATTGATTTTTTACGTTCTTTGGATTAAAATTGTTTCCTTTGAAAAATAATTGTTAGTTTTTACGTTATCGATTTTTTTCTCATTTTAAACCCTTAAAATTTGATCTCCTTTGTCTTATTGTCCAATTTTCATGGTTTTTCGCGGAATCCAGCCCCTTTTTGTTTTATATGGTGAGTAGAGAGGCATTTCTTTTACCTGAAGGAATTTAATGTAAGCATTACTTTTAACTTGGCACATATGTAGTATGCAAATTTTACCTTTTGATAAGCTTTAACAATAGTTTTCCTAATGTCTTCACCTACATTTTTGCCACGAGCAATTTTATTTAAATTTATTTTACCTAAAGTCTTCACTTCAATAAGCCACATTTTACGAAATAACAAAAATTAAATTGCTGCTGTAAATAAAATTAATTTTAAGTAATGACAACAGTTGTACAAGATTACTAGAAAAAAACGAGGGTAGACGAACTATTTTGTTTTGATTGTGCTTTTGGTTTATAACGAATTTTGTTGTAAATGATGAATAACAAATTTAACTTTTTTCTTGCTCTTCATATAAAATGTATATTTTTTCCCCTCCTTTAATGGAAACTTATCACTAATATAAAATTGTTTTTTTTCCATCACTTTAACTTTTCGAGAAAAACAGGGGAAAACATGAAAAAAAATCGTATTTTAGTAAGTTTTGAAAAAAAATTGTACAAAGAAATTTCATAGCAGCCTGCAACGTAAGGCAATTCAAAGTTTGGATTCTAAACTATAGCTTTATAATACGTTATTTGTAAACTATATTAAGATTTATTCAGAGAACGTGTTTTTCATGAATCTTCTCTTTGCCACATACATATATGAAATGAACCAAAGGTATGTAGGAGTGAAATTCTAATGAAAACTTGTCTCCCCAACAAACTTTAACAAAAATTTTAACTAACTGATATTTTATAACTATAGTATAGAATTTGAACGTTGTTTTTAAAAAAAAAAAATTCTAAAAATGGCTAAAATATGAATTTTTAATATGTTTAATCCATTTTTTCTAGAAAAGGTGATGTGATAGAATTGTTTTAGTTTTTTCGAAATCAGAGAATCTTAAAGATAAACTATTTAATAATTTTGTTTAGGGTATAAAAACTTTGTCAACTAGTGTAAGTGTCGTTTTTGTATAAACCATCAAAAAGTAAAATAACTAATTATAACAATTTGTTCTTAACTATCGCAAAAAAGGCAATATATTTTTGCCTTCTTACAAGTACTCATTCAAAAAGCGTCTGGATAGTAGCTGTTGGCATACCATATGTTTCTAGATATCTGAATAGTTGCTAGGTTTTTAGAATACCTAAGTGCAATTCTAGGTAGTAAGATTTCATTTATGTCCTCGAATATATAAAACTGCTTCGATATGGTGCCAAGTGTGATGGCAAAATTCGCCTTTCTTCAGAAGAAGGCGACGGACTTCGCAACAAGCCGAGAGCCGCCCCAAGAACTCTCTCTGTAATAAATCGAAGACACATGTTCAAGTGCAAAGTTCATTGCTGGCAACTTGGATGGTTGTGCTAAGAATAAATTTTCCACGTATGCAAGTTCATTGATTTTCGTACAGTCGGAAGCGAACGTCTCGGCGGCGGCGGCGGTGGCGGCGGCGGACGGTAGCTTCTCCAATTCCAGCCTCACTTCATCATAAGACACAGTCCAAGAAGAAGGTGTTTTTCGTACATGTTTATTTTCATGATTCTGATTCAGAACACGTTTGCATCTATGCCCCGGAGGACAACTAAAAGAAAAGCCGAAAAGCGCACCTTTTGGTGCAATGTATTCTATTTTATTTTATTTTATTTTATATATATATTGTATATAGTACATCTTTTCGTTTTCTTTCCGGCCACGTATCCTCCTCACTTCAACAGTGCGAAACGAATATATGTGTTCATATAGAAATCAAGTTGGCAAAAGAGATAAATTCTCGATCGGTGCCATGTCTGCACCTACTTTCCCTCAAATCCCACGGGACCCAGCTGGGATGATAAAGAGCTGTGTGAGCACTTTAAAGTGACAAAAGTTCCGCGCTCCTCCACTCGCATTTGCTAGGGGATGCGTTTTGCTCTGGGGTATGGAACTCGAGCTGGAGCTGCTATTTGCCGGCTGTTTTGCTCGGAGATTTGCAACTTGTTTGAGTTGTGATGGCCCACCCGAAGCCCTCCTAAAAAACGATCGTTTCGCATGGGTCGGGTGTGCTTGTCATAAATCAAAAGGATTTGCGAGGATATCCGGAGTCTTGTAAAATGTTTTGATTTGTTGGGCCTGTCGCGCGGAATGTTTAGTTTTAGACCTAAAATGACGAGTAGCTAGGTGCTGTCCTGCACAGTGGCGGGCTGGACCGCTGAGAAATTTCAGCTGCATGTTCCTGGCGGTAAGGTGTCAGATTGGTGGTATGATGGTGTCCATAAAACTGACCGATTTCCATCATCGCGCTCCGACTTTGGACCTCACACGGAATATTGGGGGAGGGCGCTTAATATGGGGGGCGCTATTTGCTGGTTGCCACCATCTCCAACAGCATTTATATGTCCGGGCGTTACTGAAGCTTATTTCCGATCACTTTAACAAGCCCAATATGCCAATAAACGAATTATGAGACCATGTAACGATATGCATATTAAATTTGCCCCGCGGTAGTAAATTTTCCAGGAGTGCATCACTTCACTTGCACAATGGGCACCTTCTCCCCGGGTCGAAAATCCGGCAAAATTCGAAAGAAAAAAAAAAAAAAGAGAGAAAACAAAAAAAAATTGAATGGCATAATTTTATATGGGTAGAGAGAGAGCTTCAGAGGTGGTAAAATACGAAGCCAGCGTAGTTGGACTATCAATAAAGTCGATCGGTGTAAATCACGTAAAAATAATATAAAGTGGAAAAGAGCTGCAGCACTCAGGTGGGGGATTTTAACAATGAGCTCTTGGCTAAATGAAAAATAAACTTCGCGGTGGAACTGCAAAATTGCCATAATGGAACGAGGCGAGCATTGTACCTTTTGACAATGGCCGAACAATGACTGGTCCATGATGGGTCTACTATATACCCCCTGGCCAGTTTCCCATATTCTCTCCCGTAGTCCGTTGAAAAAAAAATTCACCCGAAATTTCACGAATGATACAAAAACTTTCAAGCCGTTTGGATAAAACGAGAAATTTATGCCATAATCGATTTTAGCGCCATCAGCCAATATTCGCCCATTGTTTCGGTACTAATTGTCTGGTTTTTGCGCGCTCCTCTCTTCATGTAGGCTTGAGGTCCTTTTTGTTTCGGACCGATTCAGCGATGAATTATGTTTTTCACTGCTGAATTGATTTTTGTTAATTTTCACCTTCCTGGCACCCTCAAGGTTAGCTGTATTTGATTCAAATGATTTCGATAAAATTCATAGCTAACGCGGATGATATCTGGTATTTTACTTTATTATTTGCTAAGCTATAAACAATAATTTATAGTAAACACATTTTACAAATCGGTATCAATGGTAATTCAGAGACCAGTATTAAACTGATTACATTATATATTGAATAGATTTTTTTTCCTACTATAATTCTCTTCTTTTCTCTAAGAAATACATTCTTCTCAAAAATAATATTTCAAAATTCAACCACTTACAATTTTCTTTTAAATAAAAATCGACCGAAGATAAATTTCCAATATATTCCCCGCAAATTTGATATTTTCCAGCAATAATTTTCTGCTAACAAGAAAAATGTGACTTTTTAATATTTTATAATATCAACAGCTGGGAATACTGATAATTTTATATTAATAAATTTGCCATAAAGAATATTAATTTGACCTTTAAAACGTAGCCGATAATTTAATAATGTTTCATAAAATCTAAACAATTAGTAATATCAACTCAACATTTAAAACTTTTAAAATCTGATATCATGTAATGTAATAAACAATGTAAAATTTATAAGAAACATAATAAAATTAAAAATTCACAATTATGAATTTGAAAAACATAGTAATGAAGTATTTTAGTTACAGCGGTGTTCCAAAATAAAATTTATTACGAATTTATAATTCTAAATACCTTATTTGGATAGTACTTATAACTTTTACACTAAACATTATAAAATATCTAAAAATCATTGCTACTTCGTAAAAACGAAAACCAATTAATAATAATCTACATAGAGATAAGTATTTCCATGCAAAATAACATGTATTACATAAAACTTTGTCTACAGGTCGTAGTAAATCAGAAGTTTTTAATTATCTTCTTAGCCCCTTGGGCTGAAATAAAACACTTTCGCAGTTTCGATAAAGAGGCGAAATGACTAAATGAAAAATTAGTTATATTTGTCCTAATATCTAAGACAATTCTAATTCAAATTATAAATTTTATAGTAAAAGTTTTCATGTTAAAATAAGTGGAAAATAATGAGAATATAAAAATCTTAAAATACAAATGAAATTATTAAAAAGGTTTGCAAAACGTAGAATTACTTCTTGAAATTTTGAATTGATGTTACCGCTGTATATCGTATATTTTCCAATTTCCGTGTTAATATGATACGAAAAATTTTAATATGACATTTTTATGTATGTATAAAATGACAGTTTTCATCTATTTTATTTTCAATAAAAATAATATGAAATGCATTTCAAATTAACATTGCGTGTTTTTTCCAGTGCATGATACTCAGGAGCTTTTTCTATCCCTTTTCTACAAATATCCGCGAAGATCTTTATTATATTTGAAATCAGCGCTTCTGAAAACATTTTTATGCCAATTTGTATACGAAAATTCTATAAAGTTAAGCAAAAAGCTTTTTTTTCCAAAGAGGAAAAAACTTCTAGTATATATAGTATAACGAATTTTCAAGCGAAGAGTTCTATAAAATTATACAGGGTGTTTGGCAGAAGGACCGACAAAATTTGTTGGTGGGTTCATTTCTAATTTTTAACCGATAAATAAAATAATTTAACTAAATAAATAGTTGTTTACGATCACCGCTTTTTTTTGTACGTAAACTGGTTTCGTAATCAACAATTCATAAAAAAATTTTTAGGACCTTGCAGTGAATCCTTAATTTTCACCGCTTTAATGAATGACTTTATTTTACATGTGGCATATCGTTGAAACGGGCATAAACCAAGGAACTTTTTAAAAGAAAACGAAGCTCTCAGTAGCAGTTTGTTATTTTAAAATTAATTTTGAAAAAAGCTATTTCTTCATGCAATTACCTGTTTTCTGGATTTTGGAAGCTCACATGTCCTTTGTTAATAAACTACATCAAATTTTGTTGTTTAGATGGAACACATAAATCAAACATGCAATAAAAAATAATTTCATGCTATTGTGACCACAAACAAAACAGTTATGAGGGTTTGAAGGGGGAATTTAGGCCATTTTTTTAAATAAACTGGAACAAGTCGTATATTAGTAACCGGATCACATACGACTTTGGTCTCATCGGTAAAAAATTAGAAATGAACCCAGCAACCCACCAACAAATTATGTCGGTCCTTCTGCCAAACACCCTGTATTTTCGAGAAGAATATGATTACGCAAATAACACCATAATTTACCACTTTAAAAATTTTAAACTGATGAAATTTGGTTTTCGGATTCGATTTATAAGCTCATGTTATTTTACTCGAATTGAAACTATACCAAATGTTCCATAATTCGATAGTTTTAAAAATTCTAGCCGTGAAATATTCAATAAAAAAAAATCAAAATAATTGAATAATTATACTGGGAAATATATCACACAGTAATATCAAATTTGCGTGTTTTAGATTACCTCGTTTTCAAACTCGGTTGTGGATCGTAGTACATTTAATAATATTTTATTTGAAACAACTATGGAACACATTAAAATTATACATTCAACAAATTTAAATTATTATATTCTTATACATTTCAAGCTTTGTGTGTACGTAAACAACAATGTTCCTTGTTATAGTTATTACGTTATTTCAATTGAATCAAAAGCTCTAGATAGTTAATTTTACTACGAAATCTATTGTTCCAAAATGCCAATATTTTTGATTTAAAAACAAATATAGTTAATAACGAAAATAAAACACTTTGTTTCAAACACGTTTACAATGTTTTTTAAAAATTATTTTTTGTCAAATTAATGATAGCAATTGTTAACTCAAAAGTTTAATATGAAACGTATTTTAATTAATAATTTTCTTCGATTTTGACGTCAAATAATATTTAAAAGTTATTGATGTAATATTGTTACTATTGTTTTAACAACGTTTTTCTCTGTGTAATAGCATTACTTTTGAACAGAATTTAAGTCAGCTAGCTTTAACTCCTCAAAAATTACTGCTCTTTTGTGTGCCTATCAATTTATTTTTTTCCCAACAGAACCGCCTACGTTTTTATAAAAAATTTTGCGGAATAATTATTTGACTTTTGTGGCTTTTCCAACTGTGCAATTTTATTTAAAAAAGTGTAAATTTCCCCATTTTCTTAATCCATAAGACTTAAAAAATGCAAAATTTAAACAAATTAATTACTAATGCTGTTTTCGAAATTAAATCCACAAGTGGAAAACAAACAAAAATCGATAGCGATTATATCATCACTTTCATCATTTTCTCATACTGTATAGTATAATATGTTTTTTTGTACTGACAGAAATCATAAATATTTTGGAAACATATTAAGTATGGTAAGGTTGTTTTCAGGATAAGAAAGTCATTGGAATAATCTAGTTTCTACTATATTTTTAAAACTATAAAGACAAGTTGAATGGTATTTGACATAAAAAATTGGTCTATAAAGAAAACTATTAGTTAAGTTGAATGGTATCTAATATAAAAAGTTTATCTATAAAGAACACACATTCCATTCATGTGAGCTTAGAAGATCCCTTCTTAGCAAGGTAATGTCTTTCCTCCAGCAAGATTGTATAATTAATCGTCCATGCCACAATTTCGAGGAATAAACAAGATCTTACATGTAAATTACAGTCCTTCAAAAGCATCTCCACACTGGGCACATATAATATTACAAAATGTCCACAAAGAGCGCTCATTCGAAAACCGGCATAAGCTCCTCTTTCTTATTATCTGGAACTTATCTTCAGCAAAATGGAGAGATTGCCTTAACCATATCATCAAGATAAAGATATATACACTATATATATCTGAGGATACCTCCAGTCATAAGACGAAAATCCTCTCGGGCAAATGAATCGAAGCGGAACAATTCGGGTGGATATTTCCGCAGATTCACTTTAAATGAATTATTTCCCATCAATTATAATGAAAGATAGGTGTCTTAAAACGTCCTTTTCATAAAATCCTTAAACGATAATTTATGTTGTCGTCCATTGCTCCTCCGGTCGCACCCCCTCCCCCACCCGAAACCGCCCTTCCGAATTAATTCTCTCTACCTTAATGTTGAACTTCTTGGAGATTTTCGCAAAGAATGGAGGTGATTACTTGAGGACGGCTGCGTATCTATCGTGCTCCTTAGTGCTGAAACCAATTTCATCGATAGCACCGACTGTACAGAGATATCTAGCGTCTTAAAGTGAGCAGAAACAGGTCATAATAAGGCTATATGCAAGATTAAATAAGGGTATTACTTTAGGACAAGATGAGGGATGGGCCCGCTCCTTCGTCGAGTTGGGTCCTTTAATTTTTTTCTGTAACGAAACATATCCGTGAGCTGCTCGCCGGTGGGTTATTGATGAGGAAAGGAGAACCCACGGAATTCTCATTTTCGAAGGGTGCACCATTGGAAAAAGCGCTTCTTAGGCTGTTGGAGGTTTCGTGTACCAAGACTGATTTCCCGTTGGTAATTAGTTCTTTTTGTAATTTTTCACGGTGGCCTTAATTTGATTGCAACTCTCAAGTGTAACAACAAAAGGGGTGACGACCAGAAAGAGGGAGTTTTTCATTAACTCTCACAGTGAAAGTGGAACAACTTTTTGGATACCTATAGCCCACGAGGACAGGAGGAGGATTGGGCAAAAATCTCATTTTAGTGAAATTTGAAAAGGGTTGACGGACAGTCGAAATGATTTCCCGTCAAACGATATGGCCACCCCCGAGTTAGCTGTCGGAGGAGGAAAAAAAAAATTTGGGAAAAATAAAACAAAAACCGAAAAAAGTGTACAAAAATAAACCTTTTGTGGCATTCACATGAGAAATGGCAGCGAAATGTAATTATCGCCATTATAACACATGACACTCCATTAAACTCTCATTAGTGGATATCATCAAATAATCTGTGGTTCACCTTAGCCCCGCAAAAAAGATAATTAAAGGAATGACGGAACCAAAGGCTTTTGGTTCGGATATCTCAAAGGAAGCATCAGGCCTTAAAAGAAGATATGAACATGGAGACAAAACGAGTCCTGCACAGCTTTGCACAACTGATGACAAAAGCCAAAAGTCCAACAATAACGAGTAGAAGAAGACATTTGGATAAAAAGTATCATCAGGAGCAACAACAAAAATCTGAATCGAGAAAAAGTCCTTTGGAAAAGGGATAAATCACAAAGCACAAACAATATCCTGTGTCTGTTTCTGGAGATGTATATATGCTTTGTGGGTGTGCAGAGAGGGCTTTGTCGGGACACTGTGACAATGAATGGGCACTTGCATCTCGCCAGATATCTTTGATAGTAGACTGGGTCCTCTGTCCCGGATGAAATTCACAGAGGCCGGTCCTGGCGTTTCGTGAATCCAGGGACGCATGAAAGGTCAGCGAAAGGTGTAAGAAAAAGGAGGATTTATAAAGAACAATTTCAAACAAAAAGGCCTTTAGCATATCAAAAGAATTGGTGTCTAAACACATTCGAAAAAATTCCGCATAGCTAGACAGAAAATTTGACCGTTTGGAATTTTTTTTCCCCAATTCAGGAATCAATTCGATAAAACCAATAAAACCACTTTCACTTCCGCAGTTTAGGCAGTAATTAAAAGATAGGGATGTAAAAAAAGAAACGAGAATAGTACACCAAAACTAACACCAATCAGCTGAAACTATCACACATTTTACTTTAGTTTTTGGATAATCACGTAATCGTAGATCGTATGTGAAATAGGGTAATACTAGTCTAGGTTAACAAGGTCAAAACAAAACATAGGATATGTTATTTTTATAGCAATTTTACGTAGATTAACAATCCGGAAATGAAAATACTCCACCAATGAAGATTTTTTTTTTATCAATGAATCAAGAATTGAAAATAGTCGTTTTTGGCGCATTTTCGCAAGTCTAAGAAGCTTTATAGGCATTTCATATGAAACTATGAACTCTAAGGACTATAATAAAATAAAACTTGACTTATATTTTTCTTCGAGTAGATTTTCCATTTTTGGACTATAATTTTAAGCTTAGCCAATTTAAGAAATATTAAATATTCGATGGTCTTCCAGTTTGACCTTTCATTTCAACAAAATCATTCATTTATGCTCAGTTTAATCCGTTAAGGCCCAAACGGACGCATTTTCATAAGTTTTTTCAGCCGCCCTAAATTCTACTGAAACCTTCACATAAAAATTCTGAATTGGTCAATACTGATGTAAAATTTCATGAACTTTCAGAATATGATAATGATTTTTAATTAAAATTGGAACTACAGAAACAAAAATCGTGTTTTTTCAAAAAAATTGTTTTAGAAAATCATTATTTATGGCTCGAAACCAATGAAAAATTTGGCGGAAAAGCAATAATATCGCATCTATGGACCCTGTTCCTTAATTTGCAGATGTGTACGCTTTGAAATTCAAAATGGCGGTATCCAAAATGGCGTTTCAAAGTCGAAAATTCAATGACATATAATATGTATTATGACTATTAAAAAAGAAGTTCTTAATGGATTTATTTAGAAACCTATAGAGGGAGATTTTTGAGTTCGCTGATTGCGAATCTGAGATCAAATTTAAGAAATTCAAAATGGCGGGCTCAAGAAGGCGGACAAACACATTAAAATTTTATAAATCTGAGCATAAAATAACTCTATGATGTTTTCGGGGTCGCTAATTGCGAATCTGAGGTCAGATTTGAAAAGATAAAAATGGCGGATCCAAAATGGCGGACGAGACAATTAAAATCACATGGATCTGTGAGGATGAGAGGTTTTTGGGGTAAAAATTAAAATGAAATAAATTCTCTCCTTTTTATTGGAGAATAGAGATTTTGAATGGTATCAGTAGATCATATCGTAAGGGCTAATTATGTTGTTAAGATTAATTTTTATATATTGTCTGTAAAGGGTTTTTTCATCAGCTTTATACCCTTATTCTGAGATTTGTGGCCGGTCACTAGTGACAAGCTAAAGTGTTACTCAACGCACTCTTGTAACTTACGACCGATCTAAGACGATTTCTAGAATAGGGCTGTTAATCTACTGACAGCAACTAATTGATCAGTGGGTAACTATAGATAAATCTGATTCAGTTTATCCGCTTTTCACTAGTAATGCGGAGTCGTGACTAATAAATTCGTAAATAGTTTTAAGTGAATATTCGGGGATTCCCTGGCGTGAGTAAAACACAAGTGAATTTGAAGGTAAAAGGAAATAGAGAACGTGCTAAATAAATCAACTGTCTAGTCGCATCCAAATTCGCACCGATTTCGTTCTGGCACTTACGTGCGTGTAAATCATTTAAATCCATTAACCTGTTTTGATTAAATGCTTTTACATTGCCCCGGCAGACGGCAGATGTGAGCCAGCGAGCGAGCGAGGAGCCAAAACGCCTTAGTGCAGAGGGCTCCAAGATTAGCCCGGCTAACGCGCATCCATCTTGCTATATTTGTAAATATCCCAGAACACCGGGATGACTTCGGAGCACATTCTCCTAGGATGTGAGCACGGGTGAACGGATTGAGTATTGCTAGCTAGCTGAAAGGTGCAGACACCGTGCTAAAGCAGACCCACTCGAGCGGGGGTGGCGGGTCTACCACTCTTGGCTAGGTGGAACGCATGAATTTTCCATGAAATGCTCCCGTGATTAATCGCTTACTTATATGAACCATTTATTCCCGCTCAAGTGGGCGCTATCTGATCACTCCATAGCATCACGCTCCTCCGCTCCGGCTCGAATATCTTGGCAAAATCAATTTCTAATCAGAATGGAAATTCATTTGAATGCGATTGAGAAATTGGAATTATTTTTGGCATCCGGTGGGGTTTTAATTGTGGTTTTATTTAAAAGGTGAATTGATGGGGGAGTTCGTTAGCTGGACTGGGCGGGATCATTAAACCAAGCTCACTCTGGTTTCTTTCGGTGTTTAAGTTTTTTGTTTCGGTCACGTTTTAACCAACCTCTTAAAATAGGAACATTATTTTCTTCCTTTTCAAATAATGTTTGTTTAAAATTATTCTCACAAGTACGCTACAGCTACTACATACATTAAAAAGTATGCTAAATTGATGACCAATGTGTCTACAAAATATGTGAGAAACTGATAACTTCACTGAGAAAAAAGTCATTTAAGTCACTTAACTAATCACTGGTCGATAAGATTTAATATCTAATTTTGCGTAGAACAACTCATATATCATTTCTATAGGATTTTTCCGCAGATTGCTTGTTTTTGAGGAAAATAGGTTTGAAAAGTATAAAATATCGTATTTTGGCCTTTTTTTTAAATTCATTAAAAAATAAATGTATAAAGTATAAAATTGATGTCGATCAGTCATATAAAAGTTTTATTAATATAACTGCTAAATTTTTTAATTTAATTAGTTTCAGTATTCAGTTTCTTTTTAAATCATTAAGGAAAGAAGTAATTAATAGAAATATTAGTCATGTTCAGGTAATAGTCTATCACTATAAATTGTCAGGCAAAAGGAATGTGTAGTAAAATTTATATATTTGCAATAAAAGATCATTTTTAAATTAAAAAGGTAATTTTTAAAAATTAAAAATGTATCCAATAAGGAGTCTGTTAGGATAATGAGGTAGGTACCCTTTTTAATACAAAATGTCTGATTATCCAAAGCTATGCATAACACAGGTCAACAAAATTAAACCTTTTTTTTGAGTCTGAGTTATGAATGCTATTTTCTTATAGCTTGTGTCCAAAAGGAAGGCAAAAGTGTCATAATTTTGTTAAAACTTTGCTTTTGGGAAGGAAAATTTGACATTCGTTTGGATAGTTTGAACCTCAATTACAACTAAATTCGTTGTGCGATATTTCTGATTTTTTGCCAAAAAGTACGTTATACTAGAGAAAACAGTATAGGTACATTTTTGTATTGGGTTCCAAAGTGGTGAATTAAATATGGCGTCCGAACATTTGCAATTTTATGGGGTTTTTTTATCAAAATGAATCAAAGAGGTCTTAGGGTCGCGGAAACTTAATCTGTTACCAAAATATATATTAAAGATGGCGGATCTAATATAGCAACCAAAAATTTAAAAAATTTCCGCCCCCAACAGATTTACAAGGAAATGAAAACATAACAATTTTGATGATTGGTAAATTTAAATTTGCTGTCCTGGGCACAAAAGCAAATTTTTTTAAAAATCATGTTGATTTTCTTCAATTGTGAGACGAAAGCAATGAGGAATGACTGCATATTAATCAGAATCAAAAATCGTGTCGACTTGTGATAATCAATGGGAATAAAGTATGAATATATGTAATAGGGAAAAATCGTTTGAACAAAACAAAAACCGACTTAAAAAATATCTCACAAAAATCTATTGTGAAAGCTACATCAAAATGAAAAATAATTTTTCTGAAATACTCATAGCTATCAATAGATTGTAATAATTAGACCCCTCAGTTACTTTATATATCAATACTCTACTTTTTAAAGACGCCACTTGGAAACCTTTGATTGAATCGTTACCAAAACAATTTTGCAACATTTTCAATGTTTTCGGACTATTAGTGTAATTTTTCAAACAAAAATTCAATGCAAATTCGTTGCTCAATTTTCATATCCATTTAAAAAATGCAAAAACACGAAGAGAGACAATACGATGATGTTAACAAAACGCTCTGATTGCTACAAATGTGAATGTATGACATCACAAATTATAGAGAATGTCAATGAAGGTTCTACCAATCAAAAAAAAAAAAAAAAGAATTCTTAAAACTGGACAATAGATGGCACTGAACGGCTAAAAATCCCCTTTCTTTTTCATCTTGGTAGTATATATAGAGTTCGATGCACTTATTAAAGGAGGTTCAGAAAACACTGCCAAAGCGGCAGCTGCTAAGATTAAGCCTAAGAGCCTGCAAAAGAGCGAAGTGGAGTTGCCGTCAATGCACAGCTCAAACTATCGTGTGGACGGTGAGTGTTGTCCGTGTTGCTGGTGACCGTCGCGGCGTACAGAAGTGGTTAAAAATATGGTTGTTGCAAAAATATAATAAAATTTATAAGACATATTGGTAAAATAGTCTTCCAATTTAAATTTATAAATTTGTATTTTAAAAGATAGTTGTCGGAAAAATATAATAAAATTTGTAATACATAAAAATAGTCTTCCAATTTAAATTTATAATACCAGAATTTTATCTTTAAAAAAAAGGCCGTCTTACACAATTCTAATCTTTGTATTTTCATGAACATTCAAAGCAAAAACAAGAAAAAACCATCTCAAGATTGTCCCTTTTCACAGTGGCGCAGCAGTGCCCAGTGACGTTGCTTTTTTTAGAACTAACAATTGCTTGACGGACTCTAATTGCAAAACCACGACAACATGATTCAATTAGAAATTCAGCCTAAAAATACCTCCAGACAATAATCCAAGGACTTGGGGAGCATTCTCAAGATCAGCCAGCCAGCCAAACCCGAAATGACTGAAACTGAAATGAGTGGACGTGGACTTTTACTTGAACTCGCCGAGTTCCTTAATTGACATGTAGGCAGCTGCAATTTTAGCGATCTCATGGTGTTTCGCGATTTTGTCTATTTCGGTCTTACCGGTGTCATTGAAATAAAAAAACTCAATTTAAGGTAAAATTTTCTCTTTTCAGCAGCTAATTCCAATCGGCGCGACAAGTTGAAGTTGAATACTTCTTTTTTTTTTTAACAAATTGCTGCCGTGCCTTTCCCACTGATCATTTCTTCACAAATAGAAATTAATTCATTCTACCTCTGTGTGGATAAAGATAGAATTCGATATTTAGATTAGTATCACCAAATTAGGGCGATGCTAAAAGATGAAAAAACTGAATCATTTTAAAAGGATTAAAATATATCGAATTTACAAATAATTTAAAATCATACAATGTCGATATGTATCGTACGTGCCAAAAATTTTGCGAGGAATTATATTCTTTCAAAAGATCTAATCAGGTGCTCATCGAAGTTGTTTATGGTCTAAATTCTATTTTAGCGACTTTGCTTTTCGAAATTACGTACTTAACCCAGAATATCACTAATAACAAAAATATTTTTATTTGCCTCTCTTACGAGGTGCATCAAATTGATATTGGCACATGAAATTTTTGAAATCTGGGGAGAATTCGGTAGAAAAACAATCAAAATTTGTCAAGAAAGTTTTAAAATTGCTTTTTATTATAAATCTACTTATCTATTGAAATTTAAAAATTGCTGTCTTTTTTTTATACACTACCTATTGTGTTTTGCTATAGTTCTGTAAGGAAAAAGCCATATAAAGAACACACGAAGTTAAAGTGACTGTAAGCTGTTTAATATGTAAAATTCGGGTCTAACTTTGCTTATATGATCAGTTTGGTCCCAGTCCCCATTTCAAGCAAAGAATACCCTGCTTTACATATTTTTACCTTCATATGTGTCTATTCAAAATGAACTTTGGGTACTTTTCACCGTAGAATATTATGAAATTATTTTGTTACGAAAACCTGTAGCATATATTTTACTTTTCCGACGACAGATTGCATATTTTCTTCACCCTGAGGAATTCTGCTTCTTTCAGAGTTAAGTGGCTTCATGTGAAAAAGCCACAAACCATTTTAGTCCTCTATCTGAACGAGACATAAATTCTCATCCCTGTGTCCCTTCGCACAGAAGGCAGACAGATATAAAGTTTCGCCCGGTACGTACGTGTATACGAAAAGTCATTTCCCAATTCCCACACACACTCCCAGCCTGCGTTTTGTTAAATTGCACTGGGATTCCTTGAACCTCATTTAGGTAGAGAATCCTGGCGGTTTGTGCGGCAGAGCAACCTGCCTGAGCCTCCCTCGGAGGTCCTTTCTCTGACCGTGGTTCGTTGAATCATATCCTCAGAGGCAGATTTTCGCAACCAGGTTGAGGAGGATGTTTTTAATTTCTCAGTGGAGGAGACACAGTCCTCGGTGAAGCTGGAATTGTGTTCGACACGTTTTTTGTTAGTCAACATAAATTGAAACACTTCAGATATTTTGTATTAGCTTTTACGCGAAACTTAATTAAATTAAGCTTGTTTTAAAGGATTACATCTGTATGAATTCAACAAAAGAAACATTTTAATTTTTGAGTAGATAGAAAAGAAGATTTAATACAAAGATGATAGCTACTTTATTATAAGCCCTCTTCAGGCTTTTTAAAATTAACTCTAAGAATTTGTTGGGGTTACTCGCTATAAGAAATTGAACAACTTTCGTAGAATGATTTTTGGAAATTCGCAAAAAACCCGCCAAAAAGGTATAATTCCAAATAAAATTCGAAATTAATGCTTTTCGGATTTTTTCTTTTATTTGTGCTATGATACCTTCCTTCGTGTCAGATTTAAAAATACCAGGTCAACAGGAAGTATCCTATAGGTTTCGATATGTCAGTCAGTGAGTAAGTCTGTCAGTATGAAAATACACTTTGGTTCTTTAATAAATTACTGAGTTTAAAATGAGAAACTATTTCTTTCCTAACATTTTGGACATATAATACCCTTTTGATTAGACACATAAAAGGCTTGCACTCGTTTACGTTTGGACGGATTCTTATCAACTAAAATGGTTTAAACAAATCTACTAAAATTATAGTATTATTGTAGTTATAACCTGCCGAGCCAGATTTTTAAATGTCAAATAAATTAGAAACTTTACATCATGTTAAACTAAAAAATTATTTTTATAAAAAAATTTCTTATATAAATTGATATAAACATATTTTCGAAAAAATGGCTTTTACGAATATTATTTAAAAACATTGAAAACTTGCCGAGTGATCACACTGATCCGCGTTGAAAAAGTTGTTTCGTTAAAGATTGAGGAGGAAATCATTTTTATTTATTATACTTTTGCTCCAATCGGACTCCTGATACGCGATCGCATTTTATTAGTATATCTTTGAAACAGTTTCGAATTTTTTAATAATTAATGATGATATACTTTAAATTTTGTGTAGCGTGCAAAAAAATTTCAATTTCAAAGTCATCGATTTATAAAATAATAAATCAATTGTATCAAACGAAATTGGATTTTGATCTTTTTGGAATGCAATACAACGTATAAATTTCGATCGTGGAGTAATAATTTCGGAATTCGAACTAAAGATGAAATTCGACAGATCATGAAAAAGATCAGTATACTTATTTATTATACTACTTACTGTTGTATAGTGTGGACCATTTGTTGGTATTTTTATAAATTACATGTTATTTTGATACAGGCCTCTCTTTCGCGCTCAAAAAATTGACAAAAACACAGTATAATATCTCCCCGGTACGCAATTAATAGATTTACGATTGAGCAGTGTTGGGAAATACTGAAAACTGATTTCCAAAGTGAGTGTAGTGCGAATTTAAAAAAAAATTTTTGATCGATCTACAAACTTTGAAAAATATAACAAATACAAAAGAAATCAACCGACGGCCCACCTTTTATATTGTAATATATTCCAATATGATTATCTACACGTAGCCAAAAATAAAAGGAGAAAACAAGAAAAATCATTAAGCAAACATCACTTGAACATTTATGATACAATTTGAACAGCTGCAGGTGAACAAGAGTTCCATCAAAGATAAATCCATGAGGATATTTTAAAAGGGCACTTGAATTCGTTACATTAATGCAAAGGGGTGCATACTCCTTTAACCCATTCACGTGGATCTAATGCGGAATCGCTTGAGAGTAACATATGTGAATAATACCTTTCGAATACCTTCCAGCTTTCATCTACTTTCGCATCGGTCCCAGCAAATGGATGGAATCTGAAATCTAATTCTGCATCCGCATACGATTGTTGATAGCTCCATAAATTAGTTTATGTGACACAAATGCGGCATAGATGTGTAAGTGAATTTGACCAATTTGAAGCGCAATTTCTGTACCTTTGCTATTATCCCCCAAATATGACTTCAGGCCACGTGCTCCCATATGTGTGCTTCAAATGCTGACGGTTCACCTCCGCCATCGTCGTCAGACTTTGTCTTTAGGGGCCCTGTTCGCATCCGCTAATAAAAGCACACGTGATATGAAATATTCCTCTTACTGATTTTATTCACCTTCTGTAGCTTAAGAACAAAACTGGACCCTTCGCCGACGGTGAGCTGGCCATACGAAGACAATTCTCACATATCTCCCCATCATTACAACCAGCTGTTGTCATACCCAGGGGCTGTTTACTTTTATAGTGAAATAATAAATACACATATATTAGCACGACGAGAAAGTGTCCTTTGGGGGCGCGCAATCCTGCAGCCTCACGAGTACCTTTGCAGTGGTGTGTTGGTCCGGCTGTACGTAAGTTAAGGTGAATAAGTCTATACGGGGCTCTACACAGACTGAACGGAGAAAGGGCAGAAAGGCTCCTGAGATATTCCTAATTTAATATGCTTTTATCACTTACTGACCCTTATTTGCCGCCGTGCCAACTTTTAGGTTGTCCAAACCTGCCGGCCTTTCTGGAGCTGTTAATATTGTTGTTCATTCCAGTGGAGAGTCGGGTATGTGTGTGCGAATGTATGTAAGTCATTTCTTACCTTTGGGGACCACCAGGCTCCTTCCTGTGTAAGAAGGTAGCAGAAAAAGGTACTCGATCCCTTTGAGGCGACACCCGGTGCGGCGACATGTGTGGCCCTGCCAGTGACTGTAACAAATTGAATTAAGCAGTGTCAGCTTATTGTCCTAACGAAATCTGCTCTCTTCGAGATGAGGGTGATCTATTATGTAACTGCAGCAAAAGATGAGGAATCTTAGAGATCCGTGTGTGTGCGTCTTTAACACTTGAAGTGGATGGTGTAATGTCACCACCTTCTTATGCAAGTGCAAAATTTAATTTACATATTAAATATCCATACTTTAAGCGAATGAAGAGAAATTCTTATGAATCTTTCAAATCATAAATTTACTATGCATCATTGCAGCTTGCACAAAAATTCCACACTGAATTCAATAGTGTTAGCTCGTTAGAAAAGCACTACCCAGATGAAATGTGCTCTTAACGAAATGCACATCATACGTGAAATGAATTATTTTCTTGTGTCTAATGTAAAAGTTTCGGGTAACTGAATTAGACACCTCTATTATGTTGGGTCAGGGAGCAGGGTTCCCTTGAATGGTTTTGGTCTCGGAGTTGAATTGCCCCGGCACCAAACAAGGTGTGAAGTGACTTGTGAGCCCCAATTTGTCTTTCATTATCACGCTCACTATTTACTTAGTTCCAGCGTTAATTATGTTTGGAATTGGGTGCAAATGAGATTTTCTAATTTCATTTATGAACTTTTACTTTAACTTTTTCGCATGCCAACCACTAGAGCGTACCTTTCTGAATCATTAAAATTAAATTTATGGACCTGATGATTTAATTATGCTCTTGTATAAAGATTAGTTAGAGCATTTTGTAGATGATGTATGTATCTGCGAACTGAATAGAATGAAGAAAGGGGATTTTAAAGAAATTCTGGTGTGTATTGATCTGATATATAAAATTAGAATACGTTTTTGATGAATATTGTATGTATGTTATTTCCCAAACTGTTCGATTGTTGTTTATTAAACTTCCACGGTTCTTAACTTCAAGCAAGAGGTTTCTACCCATACTGATTTCGAATTTGCTTTTGATAATTACAGTACTGACTCTAAAATCGCAACCAAAGTCTTTCAACTTCAAAGGATTTCCATGAAAATGGCTACCTAAATATGAATGATCTTGATCCTGGTTAGATGTGGTTTCAACAGGATGGCGCTACGTGCCATACAGCAACACAAACTATTGATTTAATGAAATCACAAGTTAGCGATAGAGTGATTTCGAGAAATGGTCCTCTAAGTTATATTTTTGTTGGTGAGATAGGTCAAAGTTCATACAAATTTACCCCCTCCTCCTTTGTGAAAAATTATACCAAAATTCGGATTTGAAACCCGAAACGTGTGGAAGAATTGTCAATAGTTGTGTAGAATTGTAAAGGATGGAGTGTCCTCTTTCGTACAAATTCTCAGAGTTGCTTCTATGAGGTCCTTGCAAGGACTTACAAACATTTTAGTGAATACACATTTAAAACCCTATTTTGAGGGAGAATGGTTGATTTTAAAGAGGAATTTCAGAACAATTGTCACTGAGAATACTTTAAGGAATCGATTGGTCTACCTTATTCTACGTATCTCAGTAACACCCTGTACAAGTGCAACCGGGGGAGCCATCAAACTTTAGCCGGGAAAGGAACTTTCAGGCTTAACGAATTTGGCAAATGTAAAACTGCACGGCGAGATAATTTACACCGCAAATCTTAGCGCTTAACTCGGGCAAAAAACATAATTGAAATTCCTGGTAAAAGTTTGAATCCATTAAAAACTTTTATGTAAATGGATATCACCTACAACGGCAGATACGGTGGGGTAAAGTGTAAAAATAAAAAAATAAAGTAAAAAAACCGGTCGAAAACTTAATAATAAGCTCGAACAAGCAAAAAAGGCACGACGAACCAAGGGCACTCAGGAGAATCATAATCTTATTATCCTCGGAGCGATTCCGGATCTCAAATCGTGTCGTTTAGAGGTGTGCACGTCTCCTGTGCTGCAGCCTGGACTTCAGATGCCGACGGTCCTGCTGTCGGCGAAGGTTACCTTCCAAGGACAGCCAAAACAGGGAATTCCAAGCAAACTCCTGAGATCCTGGACGATGACGACGGCGAAAAAAAATGTATGAAAATAAAAAACCTTTCATTTCGCTAAGGGAAACGAGAAAAACTGCGAAAACTTTCTTTGTAGACACCCAAGTTTTAAGAGATCCATTGCCTACACCATTTATTTAGAATTTTCAAAATGCTGGGACAAGAGCAGGGGAGGAGGGGAGAGGATGCGCTGACTCAATGCTGCCGGGTATAAAGCACTTTGCAGCTAATTAAAAAACAAAAGGGATAATTTTTCACCGCTCATCTAATTTAATAAAGACGAATGCTCCTGAGGTGTAAAACGAGTGTGAAAAATGAGGGACGCGCCGGAACGCAAAATAAAGACGCTGCCGAGATATTCATTAGCTAATGAGACTACAGCAGACGCGTCGAATTACACAATTTGTTTTATGTTTTCGAGAGGCAACTGGCTGAAATTTATTTTGCACCTTCTTTTCATGTAAAACTACCTCAGAACACCTTGGTCTCTAGCCTTTTTATAGCGTAATAATTTCTTACGGGTAATAAAAGTATAAGGAGTTAGGCGAATGATTTCCTACTTGAGAAGTTATACAAAACAAGGGGCCTGTTCGCGTAATTCGACTTGTGGACACGTTCGCGTCGTCAAATCGACACAAATTGTTTGACACCACTTTTCATATCGAATTAAATGTAAAGGAAATATACATTTAAAAATATGACCTGTAAAACGATAAAAATGTATTTTATTCACACGTATAAATTAGGATAATCCTAGGCAATGTTAAAATATACTTAGGCGCTTAATATGCCAGTCCGATCATATTCAATAATTGTTGTTACAATGAAAAAATGACTTAATGACAATGTAAGTTTCGAATAGATGGCTTTATCTTGCAATAAGCCACAAATGATTATCTAGCTCATTCTGCATTTTTAAGAAATTCCTTTTAGCACACTACTTTTAAACAAACGAATCATGGGCCCTACCTCCAACATTGATTGCCATCATTAATAATCATACTATAATATCTGTACTATACATATATACATCTTGTAGACTTAACTATTAGCTACAGTCAACTTTACTATTCTAAGTAGCTATTATCATATGATACTTTACTCAAAAGAATAGTTAATTTTTACATTACATTTTTTTAACTTTTTTTACTAGTAAATATTATGTTTTTGAATTAGAAAAATTACTAAAAAATAATTAACTGGAGAATTTTATTTTCCGTGAAAATTCGAACTGCAATTATTTGAGATATTTACCAAGATATTTAAGACTTTAACATTGGAAAAATATATCAGTAATTCAAGGGCATCAAATTTAATAGAAAAATATTTTTAACAAAATTCGATTTAGAACTTTAAAAATTAAAATAATAAATCACAACTTTAGATATTTTTCTTTGGGTAATATGACCTTTTTGGAACTTTTTGAAGTCATTCATATATTATTCAATAATGTTAATCCTATTTTCGTAAATGTCAAGCACATTATAATTTTGAAAGTCTAAAGTTGTAAAGAAATGTTACCATTATAATTAAAAAATTTCTATAAAAATGCATATTCTTAAATTTTTAGAAAACGACCTTTCAAACGATGTATGGTACGTTTCTGTTGGTTTAGTAGATCAAATTGTCTATCCTCGTTTATTAGTTATGACCCGTCTAGAGATATCTGAAAAATATTAGGTGGTTACATTAATTCCCAAAACGTAAAAAATCATGTGTTGATTCTGGCCAATCGACAACAACGACTCCAAAGCGGAACATCCACGCTAATAAGACAGTGCTTTGTATTTGGTGGGATATGAAAGGAGTTGTCTATTACGAATTGTTAAAGCCGAATGAAACAATCACCGCTGAGCGTTATTAACAACAGTTGGAGAATTTGTACAAAAATTTGATGAAGAACAGAAAATGATTCTTATTCATGATAACGCTCGACCTCATGTTGCTTTGAAGGTCAAACAAAAACTGATGGAGTTTGAATGGGAAACCCTCTCCCACCCAGCGTATTTTCTAGATCTGGCTCCGTCAGACTATCATCTGTTTCGGTCGATCCAGCATGGTTTAGAAGACAGGTATTTAAAAAATTATGAAGAAGTCCAAAAATGGATTGCTGATTGGAATTCAATTGTTGCCAGAAGAGTGGGAGACGGTTGTAGCTGCCGAAGGCGCATATTTTGATTAAAATCATTACAATTTTTATCATAGAAATAAACGTTCAAAAAAACATAAAAAACAGCGACTTTTAATGCAACCATCTAATACAAAACTTCTGAAAGGATTATCAAATACTAGGTATCGTTGGAAAGCGTCTTCTTTTGCAGAAATTCTCAGCCATCAGCTATTTCAGGAACACCCTGTTATAGGAGAAAGGTGTCAAACAAGCCTACGTAGAACAGAATAAAAACCCTGCACAGGCACTTTTTCTCGCTTACCTCACTTGAAGTGATTACGCTTAATGATAGGCCATACCTGGGCCCGCAAAATTCTTTGTACTTTCGAAGGAAAAGGGCAAACACTTGAGAAGGTACCAAATTGGGACGCATTCAAGCAGAACGCTGATAAGGGCGAGCGCCGAGTAATCACCGAAAGCCTTAGAAAACTGCTGAGGAAGTAGTAATCTCGAAATTGCTTATGAGCGCGTTATGTGCGTAATGTGCCGTAGGTGAGATGAGACTTCAAAGGTGCTCCCGAAAATCACGGTCGGGACGCGCACTTTGCCACATAGCCTCTATTTTCGCTGAGCAGCAGCACCATATGATTATCTCCCTTCATTGATTTGCATATTCTCCATATACCACCTTTCCGGGCACCCTGTTGTCCTCGTTTCAGGACCAGAACCAGGAGGAGGGAGGAGCAGTTGGGGCGTGAGTGATGCAGGGCTCCGCTGCGGGACTCGGCAGATATGACAGTGGCTGGATAGAAGCAAAAATCAACGATATACGGCTATAATCCCATAAATTACTTCCAACCCATTACAACTACTGATTGATGATTTTATGGTTTTTACAGGTGTAGCAAATAATTTCAACTGAGCGGGCAAATAACTATGGTAAATTGGTAATTTATGGGTGTGCTATTGTCACCAGACTCTGGAGACTGGAGCCCGACCCACGGTTTGTCGAAACTGCACAGTTTATTTTGGGGTGACTGAAAATTGATCAGATTTTGTGCACCTTACCAGGGATATCTGCGCCTGTATTCTGTATTGTGGACCTGATGGATATTCCGGCTTTTGAGCATTTTGTCCGCGGTTCTTGTCCACTTACGTTTACCAAAATATATTTGATGTGTATGTGACCGAGCCTATGTCCAGTTCTGCGAACCCAATGATTGCACGAGGCCAATAAAACACAATCAATTCGAAAATTTCCTTCAGGCAATATCTTTTTTTGTGGATTATTTATTCGAATTTGATATCTGAAAACAGGAAATGCAAATAAATACGTGTGAATTTCGGTTGAACAACAGATATTAAGACTTATTTCATAATTTGTCAATAGTTAATTAAAGACATTTTATATAATTTTTTTTAAAATGTGGTTCCTATATGTAAATCCCTCAAACAATTTACATTTTACATAGACTCCAATCTGAATTAAGGCGGTTATTGTTATTTGCACTGAAAACTGATTGAAAATGTATTTACATCGAAAAAGTTATGACCGTAATGAGTCAGAAATATTTTTTTAGTGGGAAAAGAGACTGAAGCCTAACTGAAAATTTTGTATTAGCATATGTGTTGGAAAACAGACATTGAAACATCAATTACATTTTGATGAGTACTAGCAAGAAATTGAAAAGAGACTACATTTTTCAACTTTTGGACTTAGGACTTTGACATTTTTTAACTGGTTACCTTTGCTTTAGAACTTAACCGTATTTGGGTACAAAATATATTTTAGTCTAACTTCAGTCCACATTTTCCAGTCAAATTTTATTTTATGTAAATTTTCAGTCACTTTTACGTCATCAACATTTTCCGTCACTCAGTCTACTTAAATAATATAGCCCTAAATATTCAAACTGGGAAGATCAATAGAACAAAAATCGATATTTTCTCTTCTGTGAAACTATAAATAAAATTTATCGAAGTAACGTCAGTCTATGACATTTTCCTAAAATATCAATAACAATCCTTTCGGTAAATATACGTCACTCTGTATTATTAAGACTACAAAGATCTAAAAACCAGAAGGTAAAACAAAATTGATAACGTGAATTTTCATTCAAATCCCCCCAATGAAAAGCAAAATTTTGCCATTTATCATAATCAGACTGTTTTTCGAGGAGTGGAAGATCCCAAAGTTTGGTCCCCTCTATGGAGAAATAGTCATAATTTCAACAAAGCATCCTTCTCCGTACCAAATGTCAAACAGTTTCTATCAAAACCACCTTTTATATTTACCTTTTGACTTAATTGATTTCTACATGGCATCCATACACATGTCCCTGTGAAAAAGGGCACCTTCCCCAAGCCATTCGCCGCCCTCTCTCCTTATTTGCTGAAACTTTACCCTTACTCGGCCGGAAAACCGGTCCTCGTAATTTAAGATTCCCTCCCACTCTCCGCTAGTATGAGTCACCCCAGTCAGCCTCTGAAAATTACTCCGATCTATATATTAATCAACTAAGATATTGTGAGGATGGCTGCAAGCCTAAGGCGATGAGGGGGTGGCATTTTGCTGATTATTCAAGCTGGCGCCCTGTGACAGTCACTTTATTTTTTTTTTTTTTTTTATAACAGGTTGAGAGAAAAATTTTTTTTCGGTTTTCTCCTGGTTTGTATTTTGCATTAACCTTTGCTCATTTAAGAAAAAAAACGCACCGCAAGTTGCCATTCAAGGCGGCATCCTTAACTACAGATGTGCTCCTGTCACACTACTTGCATGCGGTTGACATCTATGATGACAATGAGTCAGTTGACAAGGAGCACAATAAATTCACTGGTTTTTTATTTTTTTTTTTCTAAAAAGGTTGAGAAAATGTTGGTGCGCTCCCCGGCGCACATTTTAGCCTCCTTTAAAATGCTTGAGGTAAACAACATGAAACGTTTTCATGTCAGAAGCATACATTTAGCCAGGAAAGGAGCTTCTTTCACAGATTGTGTATCTTTGTCAGCGAACAGGTTCATATCTGCTGAGTATGTGACTCTAGCAGGATCAGGTTTCTCTCCCCTCTTTACAGTCGTTCCCTGTTGAAATCCTCAATTAAAAAAAAAAAGAAAAATTTCAAGGAAGACAGTCTTCTTATTTGGAACGCATTACATTAGATACTTGGAAACTTGATGTGAAAGGTAATAATCAGGTTTACTTCAGAGTAAACTAACAAGGAGCCAACCAGCAGCCCATCTGGAGGAATCAGTGTACACGGGGAAGACTCTCTCTGCTGTTCCAATTTAGAAAAAATTTATTTTTTTCCTATAAAAGTAGATTTATAGCAATCGTACTGGGGATAACATTAAACATCTCAAAATTGCAAACATAATTTCAAATTATATCGACTTTCTCTGTCGGGCTGCTCAGGAATGTCTTCATGGTAGAGCACACAATAAAATCCCCATCACCAGAACTTTTTACGGGTGGTTGTACGTCAATTTGGCACGCAAATCCCTACTACGTGGAACCCTTAGTCTTTTGTGCCCGGATGGTGAAATTGATTGCAAACAAATTTAGGGTTGAATTGATGTTCCGTAATAAAACAGGCAGGTACAGCTTCTATCAGGGAATCATCACTGCTCGCTTGCCGCTCCTTCCGCCGCAGCACCGTGCCGCCAGCTATGCCCCCCTCCAATCTCCTCCCCTCCACCTAAGCTTGCACGTACTTCCCACATAAAAGATGTGCGCAATGCCGCATGATATACAATATACAATATAAAAAAAAAAAAAAAAAAAAAAACGACAGCACAGTCGGGCCGATGATTGATTGCAGTATCAGACGTAATAAAAAGTAATCACTGCCTTTGAGAACACATGTAAACGGCTTGCCTTGGCATCACATCCGTTGCACAGGACCCATACCTTTACCTTTTTCCTGCCAAGGTCCAAGTATCGCCCCAAAAGGTGCCCCTTTAAGGGGTCACATACTTGTACCTTTATGAAATTTTAAAAAAAGTCAATCTTTCAATTTTATATGTTTTTCTTTAGCAGAAAATTTCATGAAAAAATATCCATAAATTAAAAAATCTTATTTCTGAGCTAGGCCGCTTTTATTTAAAACGTACTAAAAAGTAAAAGAATATTTGTTTTCCTATCAGGAAAAAACATTGTTCGTTGCATAGAATTTAAATTGTGCGTTGCAGAAACAACTGAAAATTTTGCTCTCAAATATCATAACATTTTTAAATTTATACATACGGAAACTTAAAGCTTTGAGGACGGTCCAATGAGCAATTAGTAACTATACAAAAGTGTTATAAGACCGGTCCTACCATCAACGTCAACATCAACATCAACATTAAAACGAAACATTTATACTGCATAAGTTGTGCTGTATATTCGATGGTATCAGCCGTTTGCTATAAATAACAATTAATCGCATTAAACCGAGTATTGAAGCAAAAATACGACAACATGATTTTTTTGCCCAACAACGCTCGGCCACATAGTGCGAAATCGGTTAAAGATAAATTAGAAGCGCTTGGCTGGGATATCATACTTCATCCGCAGAGCAGACAGTGTTACAAGACAGTGCTCCTTCTGACTATCTCTCATTTCATTTTTTCTCATTTATTTGATTATACATACTATATACTATATATTAGTATTATTTGGCCATCCCGAGCTAATACAGAATTAAAATTGATAATTTAATGCTTTATCATTAATAAAAACAGCATTTTTGAATTCAACTATGAAATAGACTTTTCTAATCTGAATACTTTAAAAGAAAATTTATATTTTTCTTTATTAAATTGGTGAGACAATTTTCTGGTACTACAAACTTTCAGGAAATACATACTAAAAAAATTACTATCATGGTTTAATTGGAAATATGCATTTTAAAACTTTTTAATTATTTTTTACAGCATTTTTTCCTCCTTAGCTCCTTAGGGAAGCTCCAGTGGACTGAAAGAGACTGCATTTCTTAAGATGGATAAGCACGCGAATCATGCACGAAGTAGTTAATCCCGCCAGATCGTCAGCAACTACTTGAAGAATGATTACTATGAGTTAGTAAGAAGAGCACATGACTCCTCGTCCCTCGACCCTCGCCGGGGGCAATGTTCATTCGCGGGATAATATACAGCAGCGGGAAGCACATAGTCGACAAAATCCTTTTAAATCCGGGTTAGCTCCAGAAGAGGTAAAGTGAAAAATTTTGTCGTCTCTTGATACCTGATAAGTGGAGTTCCATTGAGTGAACTTTCACGTAGCGAGTAACAGCCCCGCGGTGCACGTTGCATATTGGCTATGTCTCTATGCGGGAGTGCAGCCCCAGTGTTTTATGCTCTTAAGCTGTCACACCACAGCCGCCACATAATTTATTCCGAAACTGTTTGACTTCCGACACACAGCGCAGTATAGCATACGGGCGGGTGCACCTTGAAACGTATAAACTTAAACATATCAAGGTCAGCTGGGTAGCGACCAATAAAATCCGAGCGGCTATTCCATTCTCATTCTACAACCATAACCTGTGTGTTCATGTAAATTAAGCAGGATACAGCATAAGATTTAAAGTGCATTAAATTATGCGACTAATTATAGAACAATTTATAACCAACACCTGCTTTTGGTGTTCGCTGCCGCCAGAATCACAGTGAGTTGGATTTATTGGCCACGGAGCTAAATCCACACCGCGGCGGAAG
Source organism: Dysmachus trigonus (assembly GCA_949715965.1). NCBI lineage: Eukaryota > Metazoa > Arthropoda > Insecta > Diptera > Asilidae > Dysmachus > Dysmachus trigonus. The sequence goes on from OX454320.1 coordinate 91,086,099, forward strand.
GGGTTTAGAACCCTCTCTGGTCGGGATTCTGGAAACAGCAGCTAGGTGTTATAGCATGCTGCCCTTTTCTGATAGAACAGGGCATTTACTCGGGGGATGCTAATAAGCAGTCGGAATGGACTGAACAGGTACAGCTTTCCAGCTGCATTTACTACCGACGTTATATTAACGTGCTGGGGCTTACACATTATGTATTACCTGTGAAATTTATATTCCCTTTTGCAAAGTGCTTTGCAAACAACTGAGCAGCATTATTGCGCATTAGGTCGATGTCGGACATTACGTACAACATCAATTATTCGAATAAATCATCAATTGGTTTTTTGAATTTTTGCATTTAGATTTCTTTGTAATGTTCTGATTAATTGAATTGCTACAAAGGTAAAATGTGAATTCCGTCTCATGGTTTACTAAAGTATACAACCAATTTCTATTTATTTCTTTAATTTGTGACACATATTATAATATAATTTAATTTACATATATTACATTAATTTCTAGGTCTTCAGAGATTGCGTTTATTTTTCTTAACAACTGAGGTGGGTTTTCTGTTTAGCTATGTATTTAATTTTATTTTGGAATGATTTAGTGCGGTAGAGGAAAAGTGGCAAAATAAAATCTCTAAATGTGTAAATTTCGTTTTAAAACCATATAATCTTAAACTGTCCTAATATAAGATAATTTACGAGACTCTAACTCAAATTTAAAAAACTCGATTTGGTTTTTGCAATAATTTAACTTAGTCTAAGATTCTTAATAATGACATTAAATATTAGCTTTTTATATTATGGACCTCTAGGTCTAGGAGTTAGACTTATAGACGACTTCGTGATTTTTATAGTGCACATAATCGTTGCTCATTTCTGGCTTAATGGGTATATTAATAAGGAATATTATCGCTTCTGGAGTGAGATCAATCCAAAAGAAACTCTAGAAATCCATATCATCGAGAATAATGCAGTTTGGTAAATTTTACACGCTGGTGAATTGTTTCTTACAAGGAAACGTTCTCAGGTATGTCTCACCGATTTTGATGAAATTGAAATATGTTACAGAATATCGAAAAATAAGAGACACGTATTTTTTTTTATCTGCGTATACGCACATTTAGTAGGTGCTTTTACTTATTGTTTTTTTCTATAAAAACTGGTGTATTTTTCAAAAGTTTGTCCGTCATGTTGGATCCGCCATTTTTAATTGTTTTAAATTAACATCAGAATCGTAATCAGCGACTCCAAAAACCCCTTAATACTGGTTTTCACGAAAAAACTGATGTCGGAAACAATATACATGATGTCTTAGCGTTAGGGGTAGTTTACCCCGTTGAGAAGCTTTTTTTACGAAAACGTAAAAACAGGTCAACTTTATTTTTCAAAATCGTATGTAAAAAAATATTTTGCCATGATTTTTAACTAAAACTGTTATTTTTGTGAAGCAAAACTATAAAAAAAAAAAATCGTTATCCTGCAATAAAAAATAAGGGCTGCCACCCCCGGGAACCGGATTACTTACAAAACGTTAGTATATTTATGAGACATCATTTCTATTTTGATTCATTCGAAAAAATTCATTAGAACTCGAAATATTTAGGAAAAACTGTTTTTGGGGTAAAGTTTTGTGGTGGTGGTTTTCATTCACTAAATGTGCGTACCCGCAGATAAAAAAAATACTAGTCTTTTATTTTTCGATATTCTATAACATATTTCAGTTTCATCAAAATCGGTGAGACACACCTGAGAACGTTTCCTTGTTAGTTCTTTGCTCGAAAAAGTGATCCAAAATTGGACCGAGAGAAAGCACGTCGTTAAGAAAAGTCGTGGTGGCTATATGCCCGAAGTAATTTTTATATATTAATGTCATGAATTGGTCTTTAGAATAAAAAAAAATTGTTTATCAAAAGGTGATTCTTTGCATTATTTTTTAAAATTTAAAGTTCTGTTGGAATTAAAGAAATATCCTTTATAAATATAAAATCATAATATGCCGAAAAATAATTCGAACTTTGAACGAAAAATAAAACAACCTTCGTATTATAAAAGTATTCCTTTTTTCATTTAAATTGAATTTTTTTTTTCTTTTTAATGGTATAAACGGAATGCTCTTTGATGTAGAATGCTGAAATTTTATTAGGTAGGTATTAGTAGGTACTTTTAGGGGTTCGTGTGATCAAATAAGAAAATGTCAAACTCATTAGAGGCTCAATATCGTTCCGAAAAAAAGGATTTTTGGACGTATACTAAATAAGTAAATAAAATAACTAAAATATATAAAAATAGTCAATGCGGAAAATACAATATTATTTAAAAAGACCTTAAATAAGTGTTTGTCTCCAACATTAATTAATATTACAATTTCACATTACTATAATAAAATAAACTTCGCAAAGCATTCCTTCTATAATTTATAGGTGAACAACATACCCAATTAATCTAAACTAAGGAGAAGACCTTGTACAATAATAGTTTGAAACCATTTTAAAAGACATAAACATTTTGAATTTGCATTGACTATGTTCTTCTCTCAAGAAATTGAAGTTTTATTATCCCCTATCGCGTCTGCGAATTTTATAGAGTTAAAAGCGAAAAAATCAAGCGAAGTTAAGTGTCGCAAAATAGCTCGGGCGCCATAAATCACTCCAAGTATTAAATTTGCACGAGGGTGTCGACAAAGTTGTCAGGTAAACTGAAAAGTAAATTGAATTTTCCCGTAAACTTGGAAATTTACTATAGAAAACGTAGAAAACGAACGGAGGGAATCGCATAGATAACACTTTAAAGTACAAAAATAGCAAGGGCGTTCGACTAAGCATGTCTAAGGAGGGAGCAAACACAGCGACTGTATGTGGAGGAGGAAATAGTCGAGGACAACACGAGCTCTTTAATCCGACAACGTAATTTTTTGAACGATGTCGCATTACTGGAAACGCCGGATAGTTGAATTTATATAAAATAATAAATAGGCAATTCTGCTTTTATAAGAAAAAAAAGCATCATGCATAGAAAAATGTAGTGGAGATCTAGTAATATATAATATAAATTTTTTTTTTGTGGTACTCTTTGAATATGTTCTATACAGCAATAAATTGCACAGGCATTTTTTAAAGAAGTTCGTTACCACTCAAATACATTTTGTATTTTAATTAAAATTAAATATACTGTATTTATTGAGGCCAGTCAATCGAAAAAAAAATTTCATGCATGACCGCTAAAAATATTTATAAAATATGAATCGAAATATTTTAAATTGTTTAATTGTTGTAACAACAATACTTGATGAGATATTATTATCTTCGTTTTATTAATCTTAATCTCTTCATCTCCTGAACGGTCTGCGGATTATTTGTTTACACTATCCTTTTCAAAAATCCCTGTAGAGAGAAATCTAATGGAATTGAACCAACAATCTCTATTTTATTGATTAAATTTACCACAATGGGGCGAGTTGATGATGACTGAAAAATTCTCACAATTGTGGGTAGTGAATTTTTACAATTTCTATGCGTTGTTCGATGGTGAGAAATTCCATGATTTAACGGCAAAGCTTGCTGAGGACAACTACAAAATGTCAGTATTTCCATATTTGACACAACGAAAATGATTCAAAATTCAAAATGAAAGCCAATTTTGAGACAGAAAAATTTGAAATAAAACCCAGATTATGTTTATTTTTCAGATAGTAGAATTAACTAACAAAGTGCCACGATAAAATTTCAATACTTTGATTTTAAGAACCATAGTAATGTAGATAATAGTAAAAAGTTAAAATCTAAACTTTATATTAATTGTATTGATAAATTTTTGTTTGTATTTTTTATTTATAAATGTTGAACTTAAGATCGTACTGAATTTAAATTATAAGAGGTTACCTTAATATTATAAAGACCGTAATTCTTATAAACAAAGAAGCTTATAAAACCGCATAATATCAGGTAGTATTGTGTATACATAATTTTATTGGTTATCATTTAACAATTATTATACAATTTCTTTTTATTGATTTTGAAATAAGAATTATCGATAAATTTTTATAATTCGATTCTCATATTTTTGGTTACATAGGTCAACACAAATTTTGCAAAAGATAAGATTCAAGATACAAAGACCGGATGTTGACAATTTTTGAAAAAAACATTAAAAAACATCGGATTGTCATATTCCTCAGGATGTTTTGTAAGTTCTGTAGAAATATGGGATTTTCATATATGTATTTCGGATAAGCATTCAGTCTTTGATTTTTGTAGGTTCTTAAAATACAAAATAATGGTTATATTTGGCTCCAGTTTATAAATGGTGCCAAAAACAATGGATTACTAAGGTTTTAAGACTATAGAACAGAGGATAAGCGAACTTTTGCTATACTACGACCAGTATCTAAAGATATAACATATTCGCAGATGTACAACTTGAGATTTTTTTTGATTTTAAAGTGCTAGTCCCCGTATTGATGCGCTGAACAAACCTCATGAGGTGCAGAACCATTAGCTTACCACGGGGAAAAGGACGACTACTATTTCCAGTCGTAATCAATGTCTGCCTGTTTTTTTCTCCTGTCCCTGAGTCCTGAATTCCCCGGCGTGCACCCCCAGATCCTAACAAACTTTAGGAGTCGAGTCGACCGAAATGCATTCGGTGCTGGCCAGGGATACGCGTCTCTTAATTGCACATTGTGTGACAGCCGTCACCGGCGGGGATGGGTACACTGGCTGTAAAATGCAACCGTTGCTAATATCTGGCCGAAATCCCCCAAAACAGCTCGAACGTGCACCTCCGGCCCGTACCGAACGTATATTCCAAGTAACTCTCATGGAGCAATTAATGGGGAGGGAAGTGATATCCAAAGATCCATTAACCTTTCTGGACAGTCCGACTCTCGGCAAAGACAAGAAGAGCGGACGGGGACCAAAAGTTATGCAGGAACCAATTTGGGAAGGCTTCGTTCGGACTTCTCACTAGAAAATTGTGTGATCGATTGATTAGTATAGCGCTCTGACCAGGGTCCCATCATGTCCATCGGAAAGGTAAGTGAAGCCTTTCCGGGAGAGAGTTTTCCGTGGAACGCAGGACGGAACGGAAACGGGATGCAGAAATTAGGGAATTCTATCCTGAGGCAAATATTTCCAAACATGGAAAACATAAATTACATCAGGAAGGACAATTGCGATTTATTGTTGTTTCTGGTCCTGTAGGCTTGTTTATTCCTGCGCTCGTCAGTCTCGTCGGCCTGAAGCACGTCACCCTCAGGTGTATGTTCGGGTTTTGGGCTTTTGTGGGACTGCACATTTATTGCGTTTTTTTTTCCGGGGCAGTTGCAGTGAAATTAGTAGTGGGATTTGGTGAGCTTTAATTGTTTCCGCCTATTTGAATGCAATTTAATATAATGGCTAGGCACGACATATTTCTACGGCGATTTTAGAGGTTTACTTTCATGCGACATTTGACGGAACATATCGTTAACTGGTTGACAACACTGACCAAGTGAAAAAATTATGATTTTCAGTTTATTTACTATACTAGTTCAAAGAAATGAGTTCTTTGTCTTCAACTATCTTGGCCAGAAGCTTCGACGTTGTATTATAAAGCCGAATTATAGTCATTCTAAAAAATAATTCCTTAAATTTTCAACTCAACTTTTTTCCAAAGTAGTTTTTTGTCACTTCAGAGCTGTTTTGTCAGCCAACTGACGATATTCATACCCAAAATCTGTTTATACTACATGTACACTTTTTACTAAAGCTTTACACTTTACATATATATAATAATATAAAATATTCCTTTACCTAAAATACTAACTATCATTTGAGTCCCAGCTTGGCCTTTTTTGTTTGAATCTCTATAAAAAATACGAAAGTAAGCTTTAGAAAAGTAAGTACGAGGACCGAACGTGTTACACAATTTTATCAACTTTAAAGTAATTTGTTGTTTGGCGTTATTTTTAATCATAACCAACTTTAGGGACTGATTTTGTTCTCAAGGCCTAAAAGCAACATTTTTAAAGTATTAATCAATATATAAAACAGTCAAGTGCGAGGAGGTTAATAACGACATAAAACTATGGTTAAGAATTAACATAACTATTTGGGCGTATTTTCGAAAAAAGGCAAAAATTCAAATATGAATTTTCAAACTTGAACTTTTTAAGTTCTTCAATGGAACCGAAATCGAAAATATATAGTATCTCATTAACAACTCGTTCAACAACGTTCTTCACTATATTTTTGAATTCATGGTTTATATCAAATAGATGCAATATTTTGTAATTAAATGAATATGAAATGAACTTTCCTTTATTAAAATATTTTTACATTTTCCCGATTCTTTGAGGACACTCTGTATAAAAATCTATTTTCATTTTGCTTGTAAACAGACAGTAATTTAATTGATTGATTTTTTGTAGCACAAGCGGCAGTATACAAAAACACTGATTTATTCTTTACTTAAAGTTTCAAAATTAAGAATTTAAAGTCTTAAAAATTGTTAAACTTTAAGATAACATCATTTTACATCCATTTTTGATGCCGTGTTATCATCAATCAGACTTTTTTTCTATTTTTAAACCTGAAAAGCACGGGAGCACACCGTCAAAAATGCCATTAATCAATCAATTTAGTACACCTTATCGGAAACTCCGTCGCGATGTTTCGGTTTCAAAAAGGGCGACAACGTGCGCTTTCTAGGGAGGTTAATTTCACCTCGTCATCCGATTAATACAAAGCACCTTTGAATTTATCCGCAATCACTAAGGAAGTGCCATCAACCAAACCAACATCCAAACCTCATTTAAAAGTCGACAAAAACACCTTCCTGGCGGAGCGAAAGTTGCCAGTTGACGCAACAAGAAAAGGAAGACGTTGCTCACGTCCCAGCCAGCCAGGAGGTCTGTTTTCTTATATATGTAACCAGGAGATGACGTGGAAAGCCAAACTACCTTTCAGCTCCCCACAAGGGAAATGATTTTTCATGTTCACCCGCATGGAATAAAGAGCGTACTTTTTTGGGGAGACTCGCTTCGCTTGGCCTACCCCATTCAGCATGCAATTCAAAATTTTTAGCCTAGTCCAGTCACTTTAGATGAAAAAAGGGTCGATCTACTAAAAAAAAAATCCTATTGAAGCGATTTTTTTGCATACACTTTCATTTTGACATTATAAAGACCGACGCGACGTGCCAAAAGTCAATTTTAAGATTTAGGGAGTTATTTGAAGTGAAATGTCGCAAAATTTTATATTTTCCGAATATATAGGTTTTTATTTGTGACACGATAATTTTGGTTATTTTAAAAATTGTTAGTCTTATTAAACTATATGAAAAGTTTCCTAGATAATGTACTCTAAACTTTTAGAGTAAGTCGTAAAGTCTACTGGGTACAGTGTGTAATTAAACATGTGAAAAAGTAACGAAATTTGTCTTGAATAATATGAACATCAATTTGAGAAGAAGAATATAAAGGGTGGGCCATCTGTTGGTTTCTTTTAAAATTATATGTTATTTTGACACAGACGGCTCTTCCGCTTTCAAAAAATGCACAAAAACTTAGTATCATATCTTCGCGGTACGAAATGAATAGACTTACGTTGGAACAACATTGGAAAATATTGAAAACTTATTTACAAAGTGAATGCTATGTTGCCGAAACAGAGCGAATTTTGAAAATATCGTGTAATCAGCCGGGAGATATGTCATGTGACATGTGCTGTATAATTGTGATGACAAAAGGGGTTATTACCAAACCAACTAAATGAAATCATATTGGGAAGGTTTACCCTTTATAACAAATTAACAAACTTAGAAAAATATTGAACAGTATTTATTTTACAGCATTTTTAAAAAGAAACCAGCCGATGACTCACATTTTATAATACTTAAAAGTATGTTAAAAATGAAGGAAAATATCTAGAATTTTTTGAATGTGCGATTTTAAATAAATTTCGCTAAAAATAGATGCCGACTTATGCAAATGCTAAACATGTTAAGACTAGTGGCTCCTGCGTAAACTTTATTATTTTTAAAAAGAAAATTAATGACGACCCCTAGTTAGAATAACATTATAATAGTACATATTTATGTTATTTTGAATATTGAAAATTTGTACCTTTTTCCAGCTAGATTAACGTTTTGGACCACGGTGCGTTGTTTATAACAAAAAAATAAAGGTGTTTGCGAAGCATCACTTCATCTAAATATCTTCTTTTCTTCGGACCACTATACAAAAGATGTTTTGCCGAATGAATCGCATTCATCACAATATCTGGCGCAGGTGTATTTCGCGACGACTTAATGAATTTACTTTTTCACAGATGAAATCAGTAAGACTGAGCTTCTCGATCCCCATCTTAAGGGTGAGCACCTGAAGCAGACTGGCCCTCGAGCACAAGTATTTTACCCTTCTCAAAAGACCGAGCAGCACTGACAACTCAATGAAAAAAAAATGTAGTGTCCTCTGACAAGGTACCTAGTTGAGGAGCGCAGCCCCACCCGCCCCCGGCCGTACGAGAGCAACATTGGGCCGCAGGTGTGACCCGCGTCTTATTCAACAAGGACTTTGGGGTGAAATCACAGATGAGCGCCGAGTTTAAATTGCACAACAATTGTGTGTAGTGTAGTGAACCGGGCGGCCCGGTACGACTCTCGAATGGAGTTAGCTGGAAGCACCATCCGGAACAGCATTCAATTCTCGGGTTGACTTGAGGATCCGGCGGGCGGCGAGGCTCCGCTCCTGAGCGCCCCTGAGAGGCTGTCAGTGTGTGGCCCCAGGTTGCAGTGCCATGACATGGCTGTATGGAATAATTCAACAGCTCGGAAGGGTCTGGATCCACATCCACCTTATGCGGCCAGGACTATCCGTCTGTTTGTCGGGGTGTTCGCGCATTTCGGTTCTTCAAAATAAAGCAATTTATATTCAAGATGTGAAAACAACTGTAGTCACATCTCTTTATGGCGCCGTGTGCCATCCAAACAAACTGCCAGCTGGGCGGGAAGGAGATGTTAATGCAAATTGTTACAGGTACGTAATAGACAGACGGGTCTTCGGGGGGCGCCCACTTTTATTATCTCCACTTTGTGGCAAACTTTTCATGCCAAAACCAAATCGTATTTCAATAAAGCAATATTTACACGCACACGTGATTTATAGGGCTTTTTTATGCTCTATGCTCCCCCTCTAGTCTTCTGGTTTGTGCGATTTTTAAGAACAACAATACTTGAATTTATATTAAAACTTCAAATCAAATCATTTTGCTTACAACAACCGAAAAAGTAAAGTATAAAAGAAGGGGAAATCATTGTGGTATGTTTTGCATTCAAATACCTAGTTCAATTCTTGAAGGGAAAATGGAAAAATACATAATTGAGCCAAATAACATAGTAAATGAAATATTTACTTTTTCAATCATGTTCAAATATGCGGTTGAATTTATATCTAAAAATGATTTTAAACGATTGGTGCTTTTCGTGGATTTGTACGCTGATGGTACGCTCATATAAAAATAATTATTAACTGTTAGTAGCACGCGAAATTTAATTCAAACACATTATCTTCAAAATTATGGATTTTTTACCAATATTTCCCCGTGTTTCGTATAGGGTGCATACAAAAAGCATTTTATTTCTGTTTTTAAATAATGTTCTTATGCCAAAGCACAGCATTGTATTTAAAAATTATTTTGATTATAAATTACGCTAATCCGTATATAAATATGATAAGAAACTTTTCTTAGTCTTTCTGTACGTTGGCGCCCTTATAATTTGAGAGCGGCTAATCCAGTTTACAACTTTTTTGTTTTAGTTTATAGACGTGTTCTCTGGTCAGGTTTTGGTATATATTTTGTTATTATGCTAGGAGACGTGATATGACACGTTACATGATACGTTATATGATGTGACATGTAACATCACCCGACTCGTCACATGATATGTGACGTAACATGACACGTGATTTAACTCAGGGTAAATAATTGCTTTGAAATAAAGTTTAATATTAAGTAAAATTTGTACCAAGAAAGATATTAGATGTGGCTAAGTGTAAATATGAACCTATACTGAAAAAGTAATTAATTCAACGTAATCTAAAGATATGTGGTAATATCAAATAAATTTCAGTTTTAAGTATTTTTTTTTTTTTATCTTTTAAATATAAGATAAAAGGAAAGTATGTATAGAGTAAATATATCTTTCATTCTAATTAGAAGAAGTCAAATACAATAAATAATAAGTAGAAGTAAAGAAGGCCATCATTTTTATGTACATATCTGCTTCTCTTTGTATATTAAGAGCTTTAATCTTATTTTACCAGCTTCAATCTCAGCACCCTCACGATAAAAATTAATTGCTTACTTAAGACCTGTTTCCTTTCTTTACCTGAACCCCTCTGTATTTCATATAAGACTTGGAAAATATATTCTGACTATATAAGATTCATAAGGTACACCTGTGCTTTCTCGCACCGGATGATATTGAAGTGGGTCTGTCTATAACGAAGGAATATGCCTAAGGAAGCGCAGTAAGAAATTTCCTATTCTTGACATCCGCTAGTTTCATCCACACTGCCGATGATAAGTGCTCCCAATGGAGCGGGTGCGAAGGAATTGTAATTAGATTTCACCCTGACATATGAGGCTTGGATTCCGGCAGGAGGAAGAAGACCTGGCCATGATCGAACCATTTACCGCAGTCAATTTGTCGAAACGGCAAAAAGTGTGTGTGTGCCGAAGCAGGGGCAGCAGCCCAGAGGCAGAGACCCCAAAATGAACGAGTCCACGACCGTCCGTCCACCTGCGGAAAATCAATAATCGATTATCAAAAAGTTCTTCCCTTGCAATAAATCAAAACGACTGACCGAGGAACTGGAGGGATGATAACGAGAGCATCAACAAAATCGAACGACGTAGAGAAAAAGTTGGGGCTCACACGGCTTGCTGCTCCTGGGTGATGCTGCTGTGATGCCTGGCCAGGATGCTGCCGGTGTCGGTGTCCATTTGCCCAGTATCTCTTCTGTTGGCCCTTTATTTTTGTTTTTTTGTTTTATTCCATCCATCCCCCTCACCCCTCGGCGTTATCTAACTGCTGTTCTACGTCCCGAGTGTTGGGCATCGATAGGTACTACACACGTTCGACTGTGGATAAAGTTTCGGACAGATCCTTGTTTTTGCCCGGTCCCAACATATGTGAACATCGAACATCATTTGTCATGTCGCTTGTGACTCGTATCTCTCGCCCCCGTGATGCGATAGAGGTGCGCGCCACTGGTTCCGCCTTCGCCCCCGGAACACCGCCATCTATCGTCCGGGAGAAGAGAATCCTTTGCCGTACTTTTTAGGGCAGTAGATGATTCAACATGACCTTTAACAATTGTGAACACGGCAACAAATCGGTGGCGGCAACTGTTTGCAACGAGTGATCGATGCTTCCTCGATAATTACGAACAATTAGGAGGGCGATTTGCGAAATTAAGGAGAAACGACTCGAGCGCCATCCGTCGAAGGTGCCTCTAATGAATTTTAAAGGGCGAAGGGTGCTTAAAATATCTCACGGTCAAAATGTGCGACCGTTGTTGTATCGTAATACGCACGCGGTGCACCATAGGACTCGGGAAATCGTTACGCCTTCTATTTAGGGCTTCAATTACTTGAAGTACACCTCAAGAAGTTGGCTGATAGACCTACCCGCCCTTCAGACTCTCTACAGGAAGTAATATGCTGCTATTCAGGCATACAGAAGTATACTATATATAACAAATAGGTGTGAATGGAGACGACAAGTGGCACACTGAAGTATCGAGGGCTAGAGGGGTCCACCACCGGGGGCAAAAAGTTCCTTGAGAAACAATTTGACAGTCCAAGCGGCAGGGAGCTGGTGAGACTCTTAATGCAAAAAGCATATCAAATTAAGGGCTGGGCGGAAAAAGGAAGAGGGCGCCACACTGTGTTGTGTACCTTTCGCCAGGATTTATTTATTTTGAAAACTGCTACTCAGGGCGTATCTTTTTCTGGCATGCCCGACAGGGCTCCAAAATCGGTATACGTATAAAAAACAAAATGGTCAGGGGTAGTAAGTAAGGGTAAGGCAGCAGCTGGACCAAATGGCAAAAAGGTGTAGAAACTGAAGGTATTTATTGAATGGCAAATACCATAAAGCTGAATTGAGTTTTGTTGCTTGCTTGCTAGACTTCGTCGTCTTCGCTTCGTACTTTTTGCAAATCTTCGTGGGGACCTCAGCAGGTGAACGCTAAGCACTCAAAGGAGCATGAATATATTTTATTTTATTTGTCGTCTTTTTTTCCGAGGGCATTCCCAAGGTGGATAATTATTCTGGGACGTTGTTTTAAAGCAATATCATATACGAAACATCTATATACTGTCCCAAAAGCAGTAAAGATTCAAAAAGTGCAAAATTCCCAGAGAGCACTGAGCACAAAATAAAGCCACAAAAAATGTATAACAGCTTCCGATTTCAGCGACACGGTCTCCACCTAGACGCGTTATAAATTTATCCCACTCAACCAAAATTTTATCATCCCCATCGTCGTCATCCTCGTCGTGACCGTCTTTTTGTTGTTTTTCTTGTTGATGGCTCGTTTTTGCTCCCTCTCCATATGCAATATATGTTGTATGTGGTCACATGGGATCTGCACAAGGTAACGCTCATATTCATACATGAACGCTCGGACGCTTTTTGATAATAAGCGCCGGCAATAATAACGCAAGGTGTCCCTCCTCCTGAAGGAACTTTGAATAAAAATTTGGCAATTTTACATTTATGACGTTCCCTTTTGTTTTCCGACACTTTCCAACCATTCCTGAGCAAGGTATAGTCAATATGTTAATGTGCACAATTCAAATTACCCTAAATCTCATGAATATAACAGAAGTGTTGTTATGATACATAGTTTTAAATTCTGTTTAAAGTTTGAATGTAATTTGGAGTTAGGAAATATAAACTTTATTATTATGTTAGAACAAATGTTTTAGCTGAATATTAATTTTCTTATTGTTGCATGTTACCAAATAACATGAAATTTCATTTGAAATGATAGTTTTTTTTTGGAACTTTCCAGAACATACATATACATAGGATATTTTATTTAAAATATTTGATATTATGGCATAAATGTATCTGCTAAGCTATTTAAATTAAACATAATTTTCACAAGGGAACAACAACAAGATTTCTAATTCGTACTGAAATTTGTCTTAACTGTCTCAATTCATTTACATTTTGTTTGTTCGGATGTTCTCAAGAAAGCGAAAGTTTCAAAAAAATCATCCTCAACATTTCGACATTTTATTTTGCTAATTGTTAAGACTAATGGCGCGTTAAAAATACATAAAATGACTCTTCACACAAACGTTGATTAGGATTCTCTGTAATTTGGGGACACATAAATGTCATTTAAATTTATTTTCATTTTATTTGCCAAAACCACTGAACAGCCAGCAAAATACGTATTAATACATTTTTCGGCAAGTTAAAGAAAAAAGAAAATATATTTTCCTTAAAACCGGTCTAGCAACTATGTTGAAAAGAGGAATATTAATATTTAAGTATTATACTTAATTTATTTATGTCCTCATTTAATTATTTCACAAATTCATCAAATATCTGATTACTACAAAAATTACAATGGTCGACAAAATTTAATATTTAATTAAATGTTTTTGGGTAAAATGAAGTTGAAAATTACAAAATATCTTATTTGATTCAAAAGGGAGCCTGAATAGTAGGAGAGCCAGTGACATTTTTCAGTGATGATTTAGTTAAGGTCTATTTTTTGAGAGGATGTTGAGGAGGGCCTAACTAAGTGTCATCCGCGAGGATTAACCCTGATTCCAGTCATAAGAGGGTGGCAGAACGCCCCCAACGTGTAAAAAAAACGGCATCTTTTTATCATTTAGTTAAGGCTGAAATTTTCTCCAGCAGTCCTTTGATAGCCCACAATCATCGATATTATATTTGCAGAACGATTGGCCAGTCATAAGGGGGTGGCAGATCGCCCCTAACATGTCGTGTGAGTGATGAACTTTTTATTATTTAGTTAAGCTTCATCTTTTAATATGTTGTTGTGACAACTATTCCAAGTGTGAATGTCAATTTGCAGAACAAAATGGCGGCATCAACACCCTGGCAGAATGATTTGAAGTTTTTACTTTCAGCCGCAAATATCTTTGAAACTATGCTAGATACGAAAATACGACTGGAGACATTTTTTGTGGGAAATTTAATTCTCTACAAAAAAGATCTCTTGACCTCTTGAGCATCGAAAAATATTGAACACGTATTTTTTTTACGTGATAACTCCTCCTTTTTAATACTCTACAACATAGCACGGAATCAGGGAAATTGACAAAATCTAGCTCTGGTGCAAATCGGGGGTGACTTACCCCCGCTCACCCTCTTAAGATTGATTATTTTCAAATCTCCTAAAACACGTCACTATATTTTTCAATTATCTACTTTATCCAATTATTTTGGCTCAAATTCTAATAATTTAGGAATTTTTACAAATAAAAAATACTCTGAAAAGTCGCATTTACCCTCAAAATTACTTAGGGGTTGCGGCACTTTGGGTCCAAAGTACTATTCACAATATTGTTATAATACAACCTAAAAAGCGCACTTAGTATTGTTGCAAAATTTTAATTAGTTTTCAAGATATTTAAAAAAAATGGTTTTTGGGGGTTAACTTTAAGGGTGGTTTTTACCCCTTCAATGGAGGAGTTATCACGTAAAAAAAATACGTGTTCAATTTTTTTCGATGCTCAAGAGGTCAAGAGATCTTTTTTGTAGAGAATTAAATTTCCCACAAAAAATCTCTCCAGTCGTATTTTCGTATCTAGCATAGTTTCAAAGATATTTGCGGCTGAAAGTAAAAACTTCAAATCATTCTTCCAGGGTGTTGATGCCGCCATTTTGTTCTGCAAATTGACATTCACACTTGGAATAGTTGTCACAACAACATATTAAAAGATGAAGCTTAACTAAATAATAAAAAGTTCATCACTCACACGACATGTTAGGGGCGATCTGCCACCCCCTTATGACTGGCCAATCGTTCTGCAAATATAATATCGATGATTGTGGGCTATCAAAGGACTGCTGGAGAAAATTTCAGCCTTAACTAAATGATAAAAAGATGCCGTTTTTTTTACACGTTGGGGGCGTTCTGCCACCCTCTTATGACTGGAATCAGGGTTAATCCTCGCGGATGACACTTAGTTAGGCCCTCCTCAACATCCTCTCAAAAAATAGACCTTAACTTAATCATCACTGAAAAATGTCACTGGCTCTTAGACTAGAATCCCTTATCTATGAGACATTCTTTGTGAACGGACTATCCCCTGTTGTCCAAAAATTGTGAGCTCCATTTAAGGTCTACCAAGGCTCAAAAGAATGCTTTTGATTTCTACTTCCGAATGCACACTGGCTTTCGAAGTATTCGCCTATACAGAGCCCAATATGACAGCTAAAACCACGTGACCTCAATTACTTTTACTACTTATGCGGCTATAAAATCGGTCGCATCATTCCGATTGAGGTCTACAAAGGCCCAAATGAAAGCTTTTGACTTCTGCTTTCAGAAGCTGTATTGCAAAAATCACTTTCATTTAATCTATTGTAGACCTCAATCGGAATACTGCGAGCCATTTTGTACTCTTTTAAGTGGTAAAATTATAAAGATCACGTGGTTTTAGTGGCCATATTGGATTTTGAGCAATCCAAAAAAAAAAACATTTGCGATACATCTTTTGAAAGCAGATGTCAAAAGCTTTTATTTGGGCCTTTGTAGACCTCAATAGGAAAGATGCAGGGGGTGGTCCGTTCACAAAGAATGCCTCACTATCTATTGTACTCGTATGTATGAAATAATCGCTTTATGGAAAAAAATGAAGTTCACGGAATATTTCGGAAAAGTATTAAAGCCTCTTGTATTTTAGTACAAAGATATTAAAATATAAATGAAATATAGTTTTCAACTATGTATATATCTTTAATAATAAAAAGTATCAACGATTTCGACTTCCTTGTGAAAGATTCTGACGATTTTACTTACATTCTATATACATATATGTATTATATTTGGTATATCAGTAATAAAAATATGTCATTAGCCAAAAATATGTCATTCCTGCTTATCTTCAAAAAGGTCTTAAAGATGAAAAAAACGAAGGTATGCACACCTAAATGAAAGGTGTAAGGGGGGAGTATACATTTATTGGACGTTTTTTCAAATGTTTTCTTTTTTCAAACGAAAATTTATTTTAATGATACAATATTTTAAGAACTGCAAATATACATATCGAACTTTCTAAAAGTGTTTTTTTTTTCGTATTTTTTTTCCAAATAGGGCTTTGATAGGGCTGCCGCAATTAGGTCCCTTTAAAAAAAACGGTTAGCAAAAAATCTCACTGTGGAACGTCTGAAACAAAAAAATTCGAGCAGGATACATATATAAATCAGTCTCTATCGTGTAGATAAGATGACCTTTCCTAACATTTCAGCAGACTGTTTTAAAGAAAAGTTTGAAAATTTATTTAACTGCAAAATACTAACGATATTCATTATTATAAATATTTTATAATACAAAAATCCGGTCAAGTGTGATATTGACTCGCGCGTAGAAGGTTCCGTACCGTATTTTATAGAAATGCTAGAAATCTATAAGACCTATGACTATATATTTGTATTTCACATAAACAAGCCCTTTTAAATGATATCCTATATAATATATAAAATTAAAACACACATTTTTCGACTGTTTAAGTTGCCCTCTCTTTCTTTCTGTCTTATACGAATATTTTAAAGTGCTAACTGGCGCAAAATATGTGGGTTAATAAAGTGTATTACTATCCAAAAATTCAAATTTCTATACATACATTTTCCTATTTCAAATGTTTCATTTTAATAAGAAATTTACAAAGCAAAGGTAATTTTAAATTTTTATAATTAGGTAATTTGTTAAAAAAAATTTACACATTACTAATTTATATACACAGAATCGATTAAAGCGATTTGCGGAAAATTGGCATACATATGCCTAGTTGTTATTTATTTTTGAGTTGAAATCGATTTTGAAAAAAAAATTAATGGTTAAATTAGGCCTTTCGAATTCTGTAATTTTTGTGCGAAACATTTTTCGTTATCCTGCTAGAGATGACATACAACTTTTATTTCAGTTTTTTCTTTTATAGGCAAAATTTATTTTACGGATCGCCGCAACTCAAACTTTTATTTAATTTTTGTATAAGAATACTTTTGTTACGCTAGGGCCTAAGTTAATGATTAAATTAAACATCAAAGGTAAACTGCAGGTGGATTTGATTCCAACTTAAAGTTGAAATTTAAAAGCAAAGTTTTGTTAGCTCACCACGGTGACCAGTTCGAAAAGAAAAGAATTGCCGGAAAAGAAAGCCACCGCCGCCGCCGCCGCTCCCCCTAAGCAAACAAGAGGAATTAGAGCAGCGAAGCGTGGATTAAGAAAATCTAAAGTTTTCTATATAAAGCCCCATAAATTTTCGGTAGATAACCACCAATAAGAGTACCGCTACAAAAGCAGACTCCATAATTTTACGTCCAGGGAAAAAAAATTTATTCATAGGTTGCTTTCTGCGACGGTCCCCAAGCAAGTTGAGCTCTTGCTCATTCCCCGTCATCTCGCAGGTCTTCCGCTTTTCTGTAACGTCCCCGGAGGAATTTATGATCTTAAAAACCGGCAGGTACGGATAGGTATATGAAATTTAGTACTATTAAGGGTGAGTCGCAGTCTCCATCTCTGCTCGGGATCTAGCCCTACGGTTCTAAAACCCTCGCTCGCGGTATGAGATGGTTATTGCACTCATGGAGCCGATAATTTGAAAGCCAATTTTTGGATACCACAAAAGTTCAAGAGTTAGTGCCACTTTAAATCTGTCGATATCTTAAAGGAGCCGAGCCGAGGTTGTAGGTTTCAAATTAATAACCAGCTCCCGGGAATCCAGGCGCTGCTCACCGCATCCATGAACAATTACCTAAAAAGCAGCCCGCTTGCATTCCATCCATCTTGGAGGATTTGAAATTCGTTTATCTTTGCCACATTCTCCACTTTTGGAGGTTATCCTTTAAGGATACAATCCCATTCGGATGTGTACGTACCGCGGTACATTTTTACCCAATGTCTTAAGGTTTGTTCTCTGTTTATTTCTCGTGGTCGGGATTGGCAGTGTCTAGAGGAGATTTCGTCGCCACACAACTTCCCGCATTTAGTAAAATTTTTGTGATGAAGATTTATGTGTTTCGACTTTATCAGTGGGATAAAAACGCATTAGTAGAAGTTCATGGGAGCGTGAGCACTTTCCTCTGCTTTCGTCTCGTACTTTTTGAATTGCAGATTTTCCGCCCGGACGGGACGGGACGCGCCGCGCCGGCAGTTTGCGGCGGTGGCTGGATGTCGGCAAATATTTGGAAGAGCAAATTGTTGGGAATCCTCGACACCGCCGAGCAATTTCGTTTTATTAAAATGGTACACCGTTTCGCTGGTGGTGTGGCAGCCTTCCTCAATATAATATTTTTACACAATTCTCGCTTCAATTTGTTTTTGTTTTTCACAAAAGACAAACGATTTGAATAAAAGTACACTTTCAATTTCTTTAGCATTTTATTGAAGAATTGAACTTCGAAAATATGACCTTAAAATATTATCGAAAAATGTTTAAAATCAACAATTTATTAATTAAACATGAAAGGTCAACCGGATCACCGACCTGGACAAAAATTGCGTGAAGCGATCGACACGTATAAGGGCTCAAAATGTTCGTCTAGGAAGAGGCTTTCAAATGCAGAGTGATACTTTTCAAAAATCCAAAATGACGGACCAATATGGCGGCCGGAAGCTGGAGAAAACCTGAGTGTATGGCAAAAAATGGTTGTGAAAAAAAAATGCAGAACCAATCGGGTCATTTTTTAGCTCAAATTGTAGCTGAGGGACGCCTCTTAAAACCCGTTGTGGTTGGATGAAAAAATCCAAAATAGTGGATCCAACATGGCGGTCAAAAAACCGATTTGGTAACTGAATTTTTAAAAACCAACTGTTTTACACCAAACTTGGTACACAGTGGTTTTTGAGGTCACTGATTACGAATCCGAGGTCAGATTTGCAAAATTCAAGATGGCGGATCCAAGATGGCGGATCCAAGATGGCGGATCCAAGATGGCGGATCCAAGATGGCGGACGAATTTTGTGAAAAATCAACCAATTTACACCAAATTTGGTACACAGGGGTTTTTGAGGACACCGATTACGAATGTGAGATCAGATTTGCAAAATTCAAGATGGATCTAAGGACGAATGTTTGGAAAATCAACCGATTTACATCAAATTTGGTATATGGGGGTTTTTGGGGTCACTGATTACGAATCCGAGGTCAGATTTGCAAAATTCAAGATGGATCCAAGATGGTGGGCGAATTTTGTGAAAAAACACATCAATTAATAGGTACCAACCCAATAAATATTTGGTTAACATTTCATAATTTCTGATCATTTTCACTAAACCCCGTATTAAAGATAGGATCAGTTTTTTAACTTATCCTTAAAGATACTAAAAATAGGAAGAAATGTTTTTCAGCCAGCAAAAATCTCACAGTTCGGTCTTGGTCTTGGTCACGTTTTACCAACATGGTTTTTCCCTTGGTATGGGTCTTGTAAATCGCGTTTTGATCTTGGTCTTGCTACCGCAGGTGTAGTATAAAACTGTAAGACCAATACCAATTCTGTTCATCCCTAATTAGGAGTTCGAGGATACAAATTTAAAAGAGTTAGACACTTCGGATGGTGTTATTAAAGTGCAACTTTTAAAGAGCAAGGGCGCCGTTCTACCTCTAATCAAAATTCGCGCTGTTGCTTAAACCCAGTGTGACTGTGGTTTAATTTAATCGGCTGATGAAGCGTTGGGTGGCGCCATCCTCGGGGACATTTTTTGCCTTTATGCCCTCAGATAAATTTGGTTTCGTTCCGTTAAAAAGTGGCAGCAGGTGTGTGTGCTGCAAGCGCCCCCTGGTCGGGCAGAATCCTCAGCACATTTTCACCTCTGCACTCGATTGTCTACGAAGCGGCTGTATATCGGCGCGGGCGGGGGCAGAGGCGGGGCGGGGGCGGTTGGGCGGGGGATCGGCAGAGGCATCGGAATGTTTTGCTGCCGTATATCTAAAACGGACACGGATGAGATTTGCGAGGTGAGAACACCGCAGCATCTGGTGCCAAGTGTCTGTGACAATCTGGCCCCCGACTATGGCTTTGCTGGCTTTTCCGCCCTGGGTAGTAAAACACGAATAACGTCCCCTCAAGTTTCGCCGCCTCTGCTACTGGCTTTGTTCCTGCAAATGTCCCGGACAGTTTAATTTTTTTAGTGCCAAAAAAATTTTGTTTTTTTAAAAAGCAGCAGCAGCAGCAGCAGGTCTCGCTGGCGATAAGAAAGATTAGAGGAGAGGTGCGCTGCAGAGGAGGGGATCACTTACCTAATTAGTCTCTGGAGCATAAACTTTTGTATTGCTCTTCCCATCAGCACTTAATTTGGGTGAGATAAATTTCGACCGGGGCTGAGGTGTTGCAGGCGCTGGTGTTGCTCCCGTGACCTGGGGCGTTTGGAAGAAGAAAAAAAAAAACACTTACAATTATTTTAATCCGATTACTAGAGACGTTTTTTATCATTAGTCTAATTTTTTAATTAAGCACTTTTTTTTCTGGATTCCAAAATACAGACCTGCTCGAGGTGAGCGCCTGTAAGCTCGGTTTCGCTCCTTCGACCCTGACGGGGATTTTCTTCGAATTTGGCTAGAGGGTGGGGGGTAAAAAGCCGTCCGGAGAACTTTTGCTTTTAGGAAGGGAGCATTTATGCTTTATCATCACCTAATTAAGACTCAACTGAATGCGCTTTGTTATTCACATTTATTGTGACTGTGTTTTGGGGTCAAGTGCATTGCGTATGCAAGGGACTGTTAAAGTTCAAGTATTCTGGAGATTTGACTATAGGTTTTAAAATGTTATTTGCATACATCTAATTTTTTCCTGCACCGGCCTTCATTCTGAATATCCTTAACTCTTTACGCAGCCATGTTCTAGTAATGCAACAAACCAAATTCCTTCCTCTTATCCCTATATTTTTAATCACGCATAAACCCTTGCTTCGATATTTCTATTTTATTTTATCCAAAGGTAGTACATATCCAAACTCAATATATAGGCTAGTTTTTTTTCGGATAAAATGTAGAATTTTAAAATAGCAGCGAAAACTTTAAACTTCAAGTAATTTTCATGAAAATTGGTACCTACGGAATTTTTAGGATGCTGATTTCGAAAATACTAAAGGAATTTCTAAAAAACCTATTCAATATGGTGTGCAGCATTTTTCACATTCGACGTGTTTTGATGCGAAAAACGTCTTGAGGCCACAGGTTTCGATTCTATTATCAAAATCTGGAGATTTAATATGACGATCGCTTATTTGGAATCTGCTATTGGAATTTCAAAATACAAGATAACGCATTCAATGTGGTGACAAAAATTTCCTAATTTAATATTTAATTTTGCAATCTACTAAGGTTGAAACGATTTCTAGGATATACCAAACTAAAGCATTTGAGAAGTGTGTCATGTATCATAACTTCAACAAAACTTTGTGTAAAAATCATTTTTAAACTAGTAACTAAATGGTGTATGCTGTCGTAAAATTTAGTTAATCTTGAAATGTCGTACTTGCGTGCCTCAGGTTGCTATTTTGGTACTTTTTTGAAGTGTCGTTTTCCTTAATTAATCCGATTTAAACTATCAAAGAATTCATTATTAGTTATTTTGAAAAGCTATCGAGCAAAAAATGTTGTTGTACCTCACACATAGTACTACGCAAATATTAGTTGACATTCAAATTTAATTCAAGTTAATCAAGAAATTCTTGTTAGAAAAGATTATATAAAAAGATTACCCAACTTTATTGTCTACGATTTTAGTAATTTTTTTAGTCTACGATTTTAGTAATTTTCACCAATGTTTTTCGTTCAGTGTAGTTATAAAAAAAATATGATTTCGAACAAAAACTGAAATCGAAACTTACTAAGGAAAAATCGATTTTCTGATTGCAAGATTTAATGAGAAATAAAACTTGAAAGGACCTTTTTTAAATTTTACCTCTTGAAGAATTTTTATTAGGTTAAATAAAATAGGAATTCGAGCAACCCTACCAAACCATATGGATTTTTTCATTGTCTCATTATTTAATCTTTCTAATATAGATTGTAAAATTTTAATATCAAATTCTCAGCGTACCTATATTAGAAAAGAAAAGTTGTTGTTGTTTAAATTAAACCAAGGCTAAGAATAGTATTTCTTGTAATGCCAATTGGGGAATGATGTTATGTTAAATTAAGGTTCTATTACCGTCTAGAATGCTAAAAATGACATATATTCAACAATTTTTTTGTCGCTTTCTTTATTATATATGGTTATCAAACTTTTTTTTACAGTATTAATTTATTTTTTTTGTGGTCAAATTGTGGTAAACTATCACACAGGATATAAAAACGAACAAAATGCTTCAAAGTTTATTAAAATCGGCCCAGTAGATCCGGAGATTAACTGTCCGCCAGTTAAAAAACCTAAACTCGAGAAAAACGCGTTTAAAGTTTATTTAGAACATAGAACAGCCAAGAGCGCGCTTTAATTGAGTCGTTATATCTCGGCACTGGTTTCGAATTTCGATTTAATATTTTAGACAGTTATTATTGAAGGTATAAAAAATCTAAAAATGTAAAAAAAAATTCAGTTTTTGAAAATTCTAGACGGTAATAGTACCTTAAACATTTCTGCTTAAATTGGATATCTCCAGAGATACTAAACCCAGATAATATAGAACTTAAACATTTTATGAAAATTTCCTCACGATAACTTCAATGTGCTTACTATGAAAAAATTTCGTTACAGATATCTGCAGGGAACTTGTCTTTTGGTTAAGCTTTAAAAAAATCAAAAATTGATTATATACGATTTTTGGTAAAAATATAATGACAGGATGGTGTTTTTTAACCTTTGTTATAACAAATTACATTACACAACAATTTGAAAGTATTTAACCCTCCGCTCCGCAAGCCAAGTGGGATTAAATTAACTCCTGGTTTGATTTTCGGCAAGTTAAATTTATGTCGCAGTTACTTAAATTTTTTCTAAATAATGTTGTTTTGGATTAACATTAATCTCTTAAGAAAAGGTAACAATTTATAACGCCCAAACTTCTTTTTTACACCTCATTTTGTATATGCATACCGACATTTATTTTTAATTTTTGACCCCAACATTTTAAGTAGGAGCGCCAAACTTCCTCCTTAAAAACAAAAAAACAAGAAAAAAAATCCAGAAAAATTAAGAAAACGAAAAGCAGAAGTGAAATCACTTCATCCAAAGAATAGAAGCAATCTTCAGGGCAATTTAAATACACGGGAGTGCGGAGTGCTTAATACAAGATGAAACCAAACTTGCAGTTATCCAGACTCCATCGTCTGGCAAACTTACTTCGTTGTGAGCCCCCTTTCTTTGCCCGGCGGCGAAAGGCACCGACATACCTCCGGGGCAATTTCACCTTTTCTTGTGAATTAAGAAGTGTACAAGGAGAAACCTAATGATTTACATAATTCAAGTTAAACATCTTCTCCTCTCGGTGCCATTGTTGACCCCACAAAGGAACCCGGGCCTCCGAGGGTCCCACACCCCCAGCATCCGAAAAGATGTTTCTCACTGTTCCGCAGGAAATGTCGCCGTGAGTTTTGGTAAATTCCGAATTTGCATTCTAATTACGTCTCTCCGTGTAAACATCCAACAACTGTTTCAGGTCGTCGAGTGATTTTATTGCGAAAGGGGAGCAAGTTTCTTTCGGTTTTGGGGGTTTTTGGGGTTAAGGGTAGCATAGTCGCTGCAAAAATTAAAAAAAAAAAATCGATGTTTTTACATTTTTCTAAAGATACATGTTATATTCATGAGATATAAGTTCTTAAAGTTGTAAAGACAAATTCGTAGAATTGACTGAGTTACAACCAACTGCGTAAAATTTTTAAACGATTTTTTTTTCAAAACGAGAACGATAATTTTGTTCTGATCCTATAACATTTCTTTTAAAATTTATATAGATTATTAAAATTTTATTTTATTTTATTATTATATTTATTTCTTTACATGACAGGCAACACGAAACATGATTCGAAAAGCGGTATGACATGGGAAATGACACATGACATTCCTTTCATATGAGTTCGAGCGCTTTTTTACTCTCCCGGTGGGTATAGTAGTTAATTTTATAATTTAATTTTTAATTTTAATGATGTTACCTAGTTAATCGCATTCAACTCGTCAAACCCTTTAACTTGATACCCATATTAAGGAGTTGTGAAGAAAACGGTAATCCGCCATCTTGAGGCGTCCATGGGGTTTAGAATGAAATTAGATATACTGTACTGTGTTGTCACTGGACCTATACACGCGTGCACAATTTCAAAGCTCTAACTTAAGTAGAACTAGTCGAAATTTCGATTAGAAGATTTGTCCAGAGAAAGTAAGTTATGGTAAAAAAAAGCGTTGTAAAAATGTTGAATTAAGGTTTACCCAAAAAATAATTCCAAATCTGACGAGTGTAATAACTTTTTAATATTACTAGTATTAAATTCTTAACTATAAGAATAGAAATTAATTTTTGTGGACTTGAAATCTAATACAATTTTGATAATTCCTAATATTTTAAGTATTCCATTGCAGTCACAGATAACATCTGTAAGAAATACAATACATTTTAAATAATAAAAGTATGAAATTGTTTTTAATATTTGTAAAGTATTTTAGTATATATTCGAAAATTCTTTTACCGCATACTATTATTCCACAACCATTAGTTTTCCTTAACTAAAGTCTGCTAGAAATTTTTGGGATACCCCTTAAGGAGAATTTGTTGCAAAAATTGCCTCGCCTAGTTTCTCAAAAAGGATTTTTCTTGCCAACCTTTCGCAGTTCCGTAAACCGCAATATGAAATTATATAAGAGATCGCATCTTAAATCTGTCTAGACATTTATTGTTCTTTGCACTCAGTAGGTGCTTCCTTCCGTCCCGTACCTTTGTGGCCGGACCTGATGCTGTGAACAGTGCCCCCAGAAAGGTGAAAGGGCGCCTCGGTCCACACCTCAAGCCATTTTATATACACCCACTTACCGTCCTAGTGTCAGGGGCTAATAAAAATAAAAATTTCTTTCCCATTTGATCTGGACGAAACATGTCAAGTAGCAGAAAAAGTAGATGGAGAAGGACGATTTCGCCCCAGGTTTCTTCCTGCCTCCTGGTTTCAACAGTACGGCACAGGTTCCCTCACGAACACTGCGATATCCTCCTAACCTCTTAACTACCACTTTTCCGTGCTATTGCCCCGCACAAGGGCTAATGGGGTTGCGAAGGTATGTGGACACCGACGACGTGAACTTTCGCCATAAACTACAATGAGGAGCGGAACCAGGAAATTGTTAGACTCTCTCCAGGTTAGCTGAAGTAAGGCTTTCTCCAGACAAGGGTCAATTTGTGGTTCTGATGAAGTGCGTGCCCAGTTCTTCAGAAAAACGCCGATTGCGTGGGCTTCTTGCATGGATCATGTTACTCTAGTCTGTATCTAACATGTCCATAGTCATATATGTACGTACATGCTAGAGCAGATTTTCTCCATTGCTAGCTGCTTATAAGAACGAAGTTTAGTTTGAAAACTTCTCTATGGTAGGATACAATTTCAAATATCTTTAAAGTAATATGTGTTAATTTGAATTACTGATTTTCTTCGTGTTTATGTTTTAAATGCAGTTTAAATGACCTTTCACTTGTTCTGCTGCAATTTTAAAATTTTTTAAATTAAATGATTAAAGCTTGCAAGGACTTCTTTAATAGAGAGTCTTAGAACTTGGTATAAAAGTGTAAATATCATAATACTTTTCTCGACTAAAAGCTAAGGCAGCTCTAGTGATCTATACATCTGCTTTTAATCTTCTATATTTGTGACATAATGAATAATTTCCTTGGCGAGTCAATGAACTCGCCCAAAAAATAAAAACATATTTTTGTCGAGACATCGAGCCGTTCCGTCAGAGTCTTTTCAAAATACGCTTGCACAAAGACGGTTGCCTGTTAACACCGCCGAAATTATAATTAATAAAACTAAAGCCCGCCATTAATCAATTTCCATTTACCAATGCCCTCGCTGAGTCCACTTTGAGAGTAAACATCCCAGCAAGACCCCACAAAACGAGTCGGTCGGGTGATCGAATTCCCATTTAACATCATTTAGCAATCCACAGCCCCTTTTGTGTCCCCCTGTGCGGGGTGTAAGTAGGTGAACTAGCGCAGCGGAGTGCTCAATCAAACACGGATGGCTTATATTTCTAGAGGGCCCGGCATATCCCCGAATCTTAATTGTGCTGACACCTTATCCGATGGGGTTGGATCCACGCTCAACCTGAAAGCGCGACGCGCAAAAAGGCAAAAACTGCTTTATTGTTTCAAAGCAGGCGCACGGCGGGGGCGTGTAATCCCTCTGGAAAAAGCGCCATCTGGAGGTATGTCCTCGCAATGGGTAAAAAAAGTGGATTTGGGGTGGTAGAGATGACGAAAACTTAAATTTTCAAGGATCTGATGGAACGAACACTTTATCGGCTGATTTGATTATTGGCTGAAAGAAAATCGATTTCTCTCTTGGGAACTTTAAGGGAATTAGGTGCCATCAGAGGCGTAATTTACATCGATACCTGTTCAGATTCGGATGGGGAAAAATAATTTAATTACAGGATTCCTTACATTACCTTTAATGCTGCACTTATTAGTTCTTGTGATCTTTTACCATAGATTTAGAAAGGGTATATTAATGAAATATCGTATTTTACAGATTTTAAAATTATTCAATCGTGGTGTTCCTGATTGCGAGGTTTATTTAACTATTTTTGTTTACGAATTTTACCTAACAAGATTGCTGATAAGCATGTACAGAGAAATCAATTTAAAAAAATAAAAAACGATCTGGTTATTTAATCCACATATTCTGCTGAAACAATATGTTCGAATTAGTTCAGACATCGGAGCCCATTTTAACACTAGCACGATCAACCCACCATATTGACGGGTCTCAAGATTATTAAAAATTAACGCGTAAACATAGGGAAAATAAATCAAATTAAGCTATTATTCAAACAAATGTAATGTTCAACATTTTTCTTGTTATATTAAACTAAGTTTCGAGCAGACAGCTACATAGTAGCAACGACTAGGCATACTTGTTGAAATAAACACTAATCATGTTAAGTTATGAAGAATACTTGATCAATTTAACCTGAACTAAATGTTAAATTGAAATGACTTCTGTTTAAAAATTAACAAATGTATGCTAGTAAAATTGACGTGCATTTTTTTTATTTCAACCAACTGCCCTAAAATAGTTAGATGAAGTAGATTCAAAATTAAAAAAATAGCTATATAGTGTCCACAAACTCACTACTACTTGATTAATGAGGCTCGTCGGGAATCGCGATTTTTTCTATAGTAATATTTCTTTTTTTTAATTACATATTAGCTAAAATAGTATATACATTTTAAAACAAAATATATTTTTACAGTTTAAAAAATATATGATTTTTACAAAATTCCAAAAATCACTTTTTTTGGTCTCCTAAAGTAGATTTAAAAATATTGCATACAACTTACAAGGAAGCTATTCCTATGTTTCACCGCCGATTTTGTTGGGACTATTCTACATCAAATTTTAAGAGATCCGTATATTTTTTTTAACGGATAAGTATATTTTTGGGGGTAAAATGAAACCCTAAATATACCTTAAGAGATAGTTTGAAAGTTTTTACATACTTACTTATAGTCAATATTTTTTCAAACGACCAAATGGGTATTAATCTATATGAAAAATCATGAAAAATGCATATAATTGCACAATCAAAACTTATAACTGATTATAACTTAAAATGTTTGAAAATAATAAAAATTCAATAAAAAAATACCTATCGCTTATTCCTTAAGTAGACCTCTTGCAATTGAAATAGCACAAAAAAATAGTAAATACGTGTTCTCGCGTTTTGAACAAAATATATATATTTAACCCATTAATGCCTGAATAACAAAAAATTGTACGGCAACTTCGAGGCGCTAACTTTTATCGAAGGGGTGGTCAATTCTTATCGAGACCAACTTTTCTAGACGTATTTTGAGTCGCCCGACACGATCCAACAAAAAAAAAAAAAAAATTAAAAAAATTATTATTATTGTTTTTTTGCAATATTACGTAAATAAATACCTTTTTCACGTCATTTTTTTTCGAAAAAACGACAGATTTAGTGTGGAAAAAGCAACTTTTTACTGCAATAAAGTGCATAAAACGTGTTATTAGTACTTAAACTTAAAAAATATGCAGGCATTCTTTTCGTTAAAAATATTAGGCTGCATAAAAATTGCAACAATGTAACGCATATTTGCATTACTTTCGATCACTTTTTTTATCTCACTATGTTCGACTATTCCCAAAAATGTACATACACTAGTTTTAAGGGTCACTGATTACGAATTTGCTATCAGATTTTCGTAATTCAAAATGGCGGATCCAAGTTGGCGGACAATTTTTGGCAAAATTCTCAATTTCTTCGAAAAAAAAGTGGGTATTCGGAGTACTAATAACACGTTTTATGCACTTTATTGCAGTAAGAAGGTGCTTTTTCCCCACTAAATCTGTCGTTTTTTCGAAAAAAATTACGTGAAAAGGTATTTATTTACGTAATATTGCAAAAAAACAATAATAATAATTTTTTTTTTTTCATTTTTTTTTGGTTGGATCGTGTCGGGCGACTCAAAATACGCCTAGAAAAGTTGGTCTCGATAAGAATTGACCACCCCTTCGATAAAAGTTAGCGCCTCGAAGCTGCCGTACAATTTTTTGTTATTCAGGCATTAATGGGTTAAGGTGCAAACTGCCCCAAATAAGAGTGTACCATTTCATGATATATGGTATATATAGTATATAGTATAGACACAAAAAATGCTTATCCACAAGAAAAACGAAAAAAACGTGTCACTTAAAATATGATATACCCAAAAGTAGTTGTTGAAACTAATCCACTGTCACTTTCTAGCAGTTTATCAAAAAACATTAATAGCGTTTGAAAAAAGAAAAGATGTACAAAAAGTGAAACATTTACAGTGGTCAGTGGTAGTAATAAGAAAAACACTAAAATAACAAGAAAAATGTGAAAAAGTTCCTTGCCACTGGTTGACGAAATACAGGTAACTATGTTGCGTAATAGGTTTTCACCATTTAAGAATATTTTCGCTCGCAACTCTATGCGTTCCATACTTAGTACGAAATCCCCTATAAGCATCACTACACACTTTCCCCTAGAATAGAACCATTCGACAAGATAAACTTCCGTCATAAGGTAACTCATCTTGACTCAAACGTTGTTGCTTCTAAGAAGGTTAGAATAAAACTGCAGGGTCTCAGGTATGTTAACCTCAAAAGTACAGCCACTACTTAAATTGTAAAGGGGGAAAATATACATTTAGTTTCAGCCACTACTTTTGGGACACCCTGTAGAATAACACATTTCAGTCGCAACAAAATCGGCGGTGACGCATCAGGATACCTTTCTTGTAATTAACGCTCATGTTTGATAGAGAATTAGCTAGTATATTCTATTATAAACTAAATATTGAAAAAAAAAACCATGCGATTCAAGTACATTACGTTAGAAAAGAATACTGCGATATCGATTATCGACAATTATAATAGCATATCATTATTGTAATATTTTAAAATTTAAAGTATCATACTACTATTTTGTTGTATAAATTCTATAAAAGCAATGTAGAGTGGATGACTACACATTTTCTATGATGATTCTAATGAAGATAAGAATGCAGCCCTAATCAATAAGGAGGGGATGGAAATTCTTCTAAGATCAGAAAATTCAATTGTGAAAATTGAACAACTTTTGAAAATTCGCGAACAAAATTTGTAACGTACCATAGAATTCAAAATTAATGATTTTCTGATTTTTTCTTTTACTTGCATTGCACTATGAGAACTTCCTGTCAAATTTCAAGATTCTAGGCCAACGGGAAGCACGCTATAGATTTTGATATGTCGATCAGTGAGTTAGTCAGTCAGTATGAAAATACTCTTTGCAAGGCCGTATCTTCTTATTGCATTGACTTAAAACAACTCGATAACTCTAGCCACTCTTGAGAAAAAGAGTCTTGACAGATAGACAGACGGACGAAAAAGTGATCCTACAAGGGTTCTGTTTTTTTTCGTTGCGGAGTGCGGAACCTTAAAAAAACATATTTTAATAATTTGTAGCGGAGATAATTTGCTACAAAAATAAATTGAAAACTTTTTTTGTAGATGAAACCGGTCACGAAATATAAAGAGTTGTTTATAACTTCGCGAACTTGTTACTCAAGGTAACGCTTATAGTGTAGTTTACTAGTATACGTTCTGGATTTTTTTAGAGCGCTATGTTTCAACAGTTTCTCCAATTAGACAATTTTTAAATTCGGTTTTGTAGAAAGTTATCTCAGCTATAAATTAGTAAGATATGTTGTTTTTTTTGGAAAGTGTACCATTTCCGAAATATTTACAAAATACTATTATGGTGACCTTTGACCCCGCGGCGGTCAAATATATAGAAACTTTAACACATTATTTAGAACCCCAATGTTAAGATGTATGCAAAAATTTAGTCTGTTACAAATGTAGGATGTCTATTTTCCCTGGACTATTAATGTGAAAATCTGCTCCAGGGAGTATTGAAGTTAACTTAACCTACAATAGAAATTCACAGTACCTACATAGTCTCTTACGCCTTCAATTTTAGCTACATACATACGAGTATATCTTTAGAAGTGGTCATATTTGGTCTTGCCTTTAAAGATGGTGCACCCGAACGAAAAGAGCCTTCCTCCCGCCGCCCCAACTGAACCACTTCAACTGAACGGCAGACTCTCGACGCCAGATGTATTCCATTTAAGGGGGTAGTCCAGTGAAAAAAAATTTTTTTTTCGTTTTTTGTTTTTTTACTTAAATCTACTCTACTACACCTAGAAAATACTTCCTTAAAATATCTAAGCAAAATATTGAATAGTTTTAAAGATACAGAGAGTTTTCGAGAGACGTGTAATCCGAGCGCTCGAAGGTCCCCTGGCGTGTTTCGGAGCAAGGAGGACTCTTGTATTTCTGTTTGCTTCGCCCATTTTTTTTCGGTTTATAACGGTCTAGGTCCTTCTGCTTTGTATTTAAGGTTAGTTATGTATGGAGGAGGCATCGCGTTATGTATGGAGCAGGCATCGCTGACTAAGGTCAAATTAATTTTTTTAGCTTTTTTCCACATAAAAAACTTTAAACGCGTTTTTCTCAAAACAGCATGTTTTGAATCGGCGGACGTCAGATCTCAGAGTCTTTTGCTCCGATTGATCTAAAAATTTAGGTGTATATTTCTTGATTGTGTATCTATCGTCGGAACTAGAATTATTAAAATCCATTGTTTATTTACAAAGTTATAAACAAATTAAGCACCCGAAAAACACCCGAAAAATTCGAAATGCCGCCATTTTGTTATTTTTTATTGAAAATTAATAATTCTAGTTCCGACGATAGCCAATGTTCTACAGATTAAAACCTCGTTTGAATTTTTTGTTTCAAATGAACCGTTGCAGAGATTCGACGTCCGCCAACAAAAAAATTTTTTTTTTGGAGCGGCCATTTTGTCGGGATGACTCATCGAAAACAAAAAAACAAATTTTTTTTTTGTATTTTAATAGTTGTACTATCATATGTCAACAAGTTTTTTAATAAAAATTGACTTCTAATATGAAAAAAAAATCGCTGAAAAAACAGTCGTTTTCACTGGACTACCCCCTTAATTCCCTTTTCATTCACCTCTCCATCCCATGAGCAGAAAAATGGACACTGCGATGTGCAGGCGGGAAACAATTGGAAGTTCCCGAAATAAAATGTGCTACCTTCAAGGGAAATGCCCTGCTCCTGGGTCTTCTTCTTGCAGACGTGTTGCTAAACGTGCCCGGAATAAAAAGGGATTTTGCGAAAAGGAGCGATGAAAATAATCTCATCTTTGTTCCTACCTTCATTACAGTGCCGGCTTAGGCCTGGGCGCGCCTATAGTCGAACAAAATTCGAAGTATAGCACAGTCTAGAGCAACGTGGCAGCAAAGCAAACCTGGCGACGCAAAAGGTGAGATAACTATAATAATGCGGTTGCCAGCGAACAGGTGTTAGCCATAAATTGCCTGAAAATTGGCTGATTAGTTTATTAATTGCAGGTTGCGGTGAGAGGCCCGATAATTTGTGAGTCTATTACGGGGCGCAATGGCCTCGGTAATGCAGGAAACATGCTGATGGCTGCAAATATATTACGCTAGTCGTTTAGTGTGCGATTAATGGACGACAATTTTAATACCGAGCGAGGAAAAGAGAATTTTTGCATTAGTCATGTGCACGTTAGCGGATATATCTAACCGCCAAAGGGACTTTATTTTTTAGGGTAATTTCGTTGAAATTTTAAATATCCGTCAAATATGTGACGAATCATGCAAAAGTAGGATTCTTAATTCTTTCTATATTTCAGAAACTTCTTATTGAAACGCTCATGATTTAATTACATTTGAAAAATTAGAGGAAAATGCTGCAAATTTTTCGGTCATCATCATGCACAATCTCGGGGAGAAGTGATGAACTGACCACCAAAATAATGCGATTTAACACCATTAGACTTTTTTCTATTGGGATTTTTGAATGGGAAAGTGTATGCAAATAATCCACAGACCATTTCGGAGCTAAAGACGGAATTTCGACGTGTTATTGACGAAATTCTGCCGCAATTATGCCAAAATGTGAGAATTTTCACAGTTCAAACGAAGTATGCGTTTTATTAGAAAAATAATAGCCGGTTTTAACCCTTTATTGAGATTTTGGAAACTGTGAGTCTGTGGTAGACGATTTTAGAATTGGCTACAGAACCCTCAAGAGGACTCCTGATTAAACCTAATTCATATGTATCAACATTTTCTGAAATGGTTTTAATAAAGTGCTTACCAATCTTCCTAGAAAAATTAGTGTTAAAGAATTTATTTCTAAGAACAATTTGACTAAACATGCTATTTATGTTTTGATTTCAATTCCAAAAAATTGTTGGTTACATTTTGCTTTTGACACATATTATCTGCGTTATTTTTACGGTCAGCAGTTCGTTTCTGTAATTACGATTAAAAAAGATCTCTATTCGATAACGTCAAACATTCTTTATTGGCGATCTTTAAAACTACTGTGCTAAAGTTCGAATTTGAAACTGAAATTCAGTAATGTAGAATATAAAAATGTAGTGGTAGAGAATGACGTCAAAGTGACAGATCTGGAATTTTGTGTTAAGTTAAATTTTTTAAATTGTTAAACCAACAGCAAAGATTTTGAAATTTGCAAAAAGCGCATCAAATATCAATGATTTTTACTCATCAAAACTCGAAAATTGGACTGAAAACATTATTGGATTAATTTTTTGAAGCAAAGTGATTAAAAGTCAATGCAATTTGATATTATTTTCGCAAAATTAAGATTTTTTCCTAAAATTGTGATTTTGACCCGTAGCAAAAACAATCAACTGTCAATTTTTGTGGAATTTTGAATTTTTGACAAATGCGATGTGATGTGATGGTAAAAAAAGTGATTCAACTCAAAACATCATACATTTTGGGAATTAACAAAAATCATTGTAACATGAGAAATGAGAAATGAGAAATTTCAAAAGAAGATTTTTATTTCTCTGTGCTGTTTTGACGGCTATGGAGAATAATTTTTATAGTTTTATTGTGAAATATGACAATATTTATCTGCGCCACTTTATTACGAAGGGTTTTGCATACTCCAACGAATTTGATCGTAACCAAGTTTCTATAAAACTATTACGGAGTTTTTTTCGAATTTTTACAAAAAGTTGTCTATGCCTTTTTTTTACAAAGCCATTTTATTGCATTCAGCCATTTTATCCGATTTAAGTACCAAACAAAAGAGCTTAATGTTGATCCCAGGATATAAAACTGTGGGAAAAAATAACGAGACAGACTATTTTATTTATCTTAGAAATTAATCCTATGAAAAATATTATAAGAAGCAATGTAGAAAAGAAATAGGAAGAAGGATGGAACCAAATACCTGAAACTAACAAATAAAAGATACAACGAAGGAATGAAAAAATCGAAATCTGCTAAATAAATGAAATTCAATTAAAATTACAAGACTCATACATTACATATTCAAAAATGAACAACCTCCAAAATGCAACCAAGACCTTACAATTAAACATATTTTTGACTCCTGAAATAAGTATAATTATAAAAAAAAGATGTATATATTTTAACCAGTTAACTGTGGCGCCCTCATTTAAAAGTGCGCACAGTTTTGTGGTGCCTTCATCAAGCCATGACGAGTATATTCGTCAATCACAGAATAAGTTGCGCTGGTAAGATAAGGTCATGCACAAAAACCTGTCCTCAGATCGTGATAATTCTATGAATTTTTGAATGAATCGTGGGATAGTCAGTATCGTTTGCTTATTTTTGGTAAACAAATTGATTGAATTCTTGGAACACTAAACCGAGGGAGACAATTTCCAAAAAAATGTTGTGCCTTTCAGTTCATGTACTTTGTATTTGGAATGATTTTTTGTTGACATTCATGCAATTAGTCCCTTTCTCTGCCCGACAGCTTCCAATTCTTTTATAAAAACTAAATTATTTTCAGACTTAAAAGAGTTCTTGTAGTTTCATATTTTTTGGTTAACATCTAAAAAACGTTATCATCGCACATAAATACATTCATTATGCGAACTGGTAAACTTTTTCAACCAGTGCATACCGGGACGCATGAGATCATCTCAAACTGTTTATATTTTCTACTTGTTTGTTTTATTCCGGCATAGCCTCAAAATATTCTAAACATCTTTAAATTTGAGAATATGTTTTGTTTTTCTCAAAAATTGCAATTTAAATAGCCAATGGTCACTGATTTATACGCATGACGAATATATTCGTCAATACACAAAATTTTGCCACTTCTCCATGACGAGTATACTCGTCAATCACAGTTAACTGGATAAATGTCTATGGCATCCCTTAAATCTGAATGTATCAAAGAACATAATATTTTTCCTTAACACGTTGACGCCGGCGC
The DNA here is from genome assembly GCA_949715965.1 of Dysmachus trigonus. Taxonomy (NCBI): domain Eukaryota; kingdom Metazoa; phylum Arthropoda; class Insecta; order Diptera; family Asilidae; genus Dysmachus; species Dysmachus trigonus. Next base: position 91,121,359 of record OX454320.1, read on the forward strand.
AGTTTTTTGTATTTCACTTCATCGGGCGGCAGTAAAAATCGTATTTCGCTTTATCTGGCGGCACTCTGCACAAAATGTTTTAAAAAAACCCATAAAAACAAACAAATATGTAAATACATTAAGTCTATTATAGCCTACATGTAAAAATAAGCTCTTCAATTTTTCAATAAAAAAACATGTGATGTGATGTGAGCCACCAGCGTGTACCACCCCTCCAGATGAATCATACGCGTGTGAGCCACCGGTGGTACACGCCGGGTTAAATGTGTTAAGGATACGAAAATTTACCCTAAAATTAAATTTGAAGTTACAAAGTTAGGGCCTCATAAAACCAGATTGTAAACGGTGTTGGTAGGCCTATATAATAAACCAATATAATAAATAAATAAAGAGCTTTCCGTCAAGTGGCAACAAGACGAATACGCAATAAAATCAACTCTCTAATGACCGACTAAAAACTATTAAAATTTTAAGAGCCTTATTATTTGAGTGATGAAGGACATTTTTTAAAATATGTTTACAAATTCTGTGCTATTTGTGAGTCTGATTTGAAATATCTGTCCGTTATCTGTACAATTAATGTTTAGGTAATAAAAGAAAAACATTTCAAAGAATTCAGTTATATAGACTAAAGATTTCATTCTTGCAAAAAAAAAAAAAAAAACATAATTTATAACGATTTTTTTATTAGTAGACAAATTTTAAGAGGTTCATATATTTCCGGGCTGGTATCTTGAAGATAACTTAAATTTAAGTGTTGGTTAAGCGTTCATTTTGTATAACATTTCATCAATTTGTTCATGTGTAGATTATGTGACATTAGTAAGATATTTTGCTTTAACAAGCGCCTACTGATGCATAAAATATGACCGAGCACCGTGAAACGCTTCTGGCTGGTGCACTATCAATGACGAAGGTACCTCATCAGCTCAATATTTTCGTATTTAATCGCCTCTTCCATGGGCACTGTTCCAACGAATTTACAACCGTGATAATTTTGGTCTCACCTCGACACCGAGAGATTGTCTAGAAAAAATAGTCTAGAAATCGTGGAGCCGCGAGACACCTAAGTATTTCGCTTCCTCGCAATTCCTTAAACACCCTCTCCCCCCACCGTGGCGCATTGGTTGCAAGAGTGTGCAATAATGCAATATAGGGCTAATCTGTAACATACATACTAAAAGACGTTGCCTTCACATTATTGAAGTGGCGCAGCAGAAGATTTTGTGATGAATTAGCGCATATGTTAGGCCCAACGACGGTGGTGGTTTTGTGTCAGCCGACATGCCTGCTTCTCCATCAGCGCGATTTCCCTCGAAAATTCCTATAAATAGGTTTTATTAATAAACAAAGTTTTCACACCTTGCGCTACAAGCCCGCAGCGGCGACGTTGTTGTTGTTGGTGCGCTAACTCGATTATTTGTTTACAAAGACATCGCCCAAACACTTGTTTTTATGACTTCAATAAACCGATCCAAAACTTGATTTTGGCTTTTATTAGCGCGGCTTGCTGAAAGATGAGCACACTACGGCGCCCCATCATTACGGCAATCATCTCTCACTTGTTCATCAAGCGAAATTGCGTTTGGTTTGGGCGCGCTTTGAAGCGCAACACACAACGCGCAATATCCGAGGAGCACAGGGAAAATGTTTTATTTTGACCTGACGAAGGCGATTTAGAGATTTACGATCCCAATCTGAGACTCTGAGTATCCTCGAAAATTTTCTACATAAAAAAATTTTTATGTTTGAATTTGATGCCGCGCTGTGGCGTTGACGTAGGCAATCAACATTTTCTTCAATTGCCACCTGAGAGGTAGTGAAATTCTTTGGCGATTCTGCCAAACATTTTTTCATCGTATTCACGTGCTAAAAATTGCTGACATACTTAGACTAATGTCGCCACTTAGCGACTCTTGGGCTGAACCCAGCTAGTGATTTAGTTGAATGCACCTCGCCAGTGGAGAGATGCCTGGTTTAATGATCGATTGACATGCAGTGCAGTAATCTGTTAAATGCAAACAACAAGAGATAAAATAAAACTTGTTTCATTTCATTAGATTATAAGTACTTAAATGTCGAGTTTCTAGATTTAGATGGTGGTACACAATGCGTCTTTCAACAGAGACTATAAAATCTACCTACTCCAACTGCGTGGATCATAATGGCCTATTTCGTAGCACCTGTTCGCTATCAATCAGACACCGGTTTGGCCCTTCTTAACGTGCAATAAAGCAGATTTTAATAGGATTCATCGCTTAATATCTTAGGTGAAATGCATCGCGCCATGCCCAATTTCTTAGACACCCAAAATGAATGATCCTCTGCGAGAAGAGACACCTTCGTTGTCATACTCCAATTTGCACGCGCCCACAAAAAAAGTCTGGAAGAGTTCCAGCAATAAAAATAATTGGTAGAAGCAGGCACTCTTGGGCTCGGGCTCCGCTCAAGACATTTATTTCTTTAATTTCTAAAAAAGTTTTAACCGAACCGACCCCTATCATCCGAAATGCACGTCTGAAAGTAAGGGAGTCCCCATTTTGGGCCCCAAATTGCAGCAGTCGCACTTCGTACCTTAATTGCGACAGTAATGCGACCCGCTGCAATCAGGACCCGGCCAGCGGGGAATTGCATTAAAATGTACTCGTAACTCAGTTTTATGGCGTGCTATTATGTGATACCATGAAATGGGTTTCCCGATAAATTCCTACCTGTAAATTTTCGTGGTCCTCAATGAAAAATGAATTTTAAATGTTTGTCATTCGCAGCACTTGCAGTCTGTTAATGATGTTAATGGGCTCTTATTTTCACGAATTGCACTTAGTACAAACGTTTATATATGTATATGCTGCACAGGACCTCTAGTCAGAGTCCGGGAGGATGCCCCAACGCACGGGAATTATCGATTTATGCTTCATTTTAAATATTTCTGGGGGCCTTTTGGCCAAAAACACGCGCACGACTTCCTGATGGCCTTCTCAATTGGGAGATGAGGTAATTATTGATCGTCTTTTGGGAATCGTGTCATCGATGAGAGTATGGGTTTAGTTCAAGTTTAAGCTTTAAATTTAAATTAGATAAAGATATAATGAAAGATAATCAAGCAACGTTTTTATTATTTTTTTTTTTTTTGGTATTATTAGCAAATTGTTAATAAATATCATTTAAATAAAGGCGATCTTGATTTTGTAAAAGAGTTTAATATATCGGGTTGGCTAATAAGTAATGAGCGTTTCAGTTTATATTTTCTGGAAATTTCGGGTAAGCTCGAGAACGTTCTGTTGCAGGGGGTATATAAAGAGCGAGTCGTGAGCATGCCGTCAGTAATGTTTCGATTGTCATTGCTTAAAGAACCACGAAAAAAATGAGTGATATTAAAACGCATATTCGGCACTGTTTATTATACGAGTACCAATCTGGGCATTCGGCTGCAGAAGCTGCACGTAATATATGCCAGAGGATAGCTGATGATGCAGTCTCCGAGGCTACAGCAAAGCGGTGGTTCCAAAAATTCCGCAAGGGTAACTATTCCTTGATCGATCAACCAAGGTCTGGGCGTCCGGTAGAAATAGATATAAATAAACTGAAGGCATTAATTGAAGAAGATCCTCGAAGCACTACACGCAATTTGGCTCTTAAGCTCGGATGCTCTCATGGCACGGTGGAAAAGTATCTGCACGGTTTGGGGAAGACGCACAAATATGGTGTTTGGGTACCCCACCAGTTGAACAAAGATCAACTGACTTACCGTGCAGATATCTGTGCATACCTTTTTTCGTTCCGTCGCACATTTAGCTGGCTAGACCATCTCGTTACTGGAGACGAAAAGTGGGTTATCTATATCAACCACACACGCAAGCGCCAGTGGCTGGGCCGCAACGAACCAGGTAAACCTACGCCAAAAAAAGATCCTCATACTCGGAAAGTGATGCTCTCGGTCTGGTGGGACATACATGGAGTAATATATTGGGAAATTCTTCCTACTAATACCACGATGACGGCAATAGTATACTGTAATCAACTTGAAAATCTAAAGCTTGAACTCCGTCGTAAACGTCCACAACATGACAAAATATTTTTCCTTCACGACAATGCCCGGCCGCACATCGCTAAGAGTACCCGACTAAAGCTACTGGAGCTCCTCGTACAGTGTAATTAAAGTTCATAAATTCGTGGTACGAGTTACGAGATATCAAATATCTAATCCCACTTCTCCTTGCATGAGTCACACTTGCCCGTCCTCCTGCTTAGAAGAATCATCGTTCATATTTTAATTTTAAAATAAAATTAATATTGCCTGTACTTATATATTTCGTACTAATTAAATTTACAACTAAATTAACTTTAAATTTTAGTAGTATCGATATAATGTTTGGTTCAAAAAATAATTTCAAACAAATTTTAACTACACAATTCAGAATATTTCTTAATTTGGTTCAGTATTATTTATACAGTTTTTATGCTTACAACTTAATATAAAATGGGGGGGGGGGGGAGGGGGGGGGGTATATTCTATTATTAAATGATGAAAATTTTTTAAAATTTGCGAAAAAATATGAACAAATATTAAAAGTTCAATTGCATGGGATGACAGCGTTATTCGCAAAAGTTGCTGGATGGACGCGGTACCAAATTATTCTTGTTCTGGTTAACAGAAATCCTATTACTCTATATATAAAGGGTGTCCAATAGGAATGTGCGAAAACTAATGGATCACTATTTTTTAACAAATGGAGAGATCGGTAAAATGTAAATAGTTTTTAATAAAGGAAAGTCGTCATTTTCATTTCATGTCCATTTTATTATAAAAAAAATTAAACCTATTTAATACAAACCATTCATTTAAAAATATAGTGAAAAACGTGAATTATTAATAATATAGTATATATTTTTGAAATGTGAACCATCTACATAAAAGGTATCTACTTGCATTTCTTTGAATCTTCTGTCGCCGGAGAGAAGTACAAAGGGATGTTAGAGACCAAATCCTTTCTCATGCGAAAAAGAGGAGCCGCGTTAAATCTTTTTTTTTTTTTTTCAAGACGGAGCAGCACCTCATCGCACACAAGAAGTATCATCAATAAATTGTATGGCGATCGAGTTATTGGGGCCTAGAGTACCCACGCTTTGCTAGGGGAAAAAGAATAGAATAGCCATATTATTCGTCAGATCTCATTCGATTTGATTTCTTTTTATGGGGCTACATTAAAGATCTCTGCTATGAAAATAACCAAAAGACAGTTGAGGATTTTATTAAAGACATTGGGAAGATCGTCAATGGCATTTCAAATGAAACGTTAGAACATGTTTTTTGTAGTTTTAGAAAGCATATGAATATTTGTGGCAAATTAGATGGTTAAAATATCGAAAATATATATATCATTAGTAACTAACGTTCTTCACTATATTTTTAAATTAATTGTTTTGTATTAAATAGATTTAATTTTTTTATAATAAAATGGACATGAAATAAAAATGACGACTTTTCTTTATTAAAAACTATTTACATTTTACCGATCTCTCCATTTGTTAAAAAATAGTGATCCATTAGTTTTCGCACATTCCTATTGGACACCCTGCAGATTTGTTCATAATTTAACAGTGGAAAGTCCCTAAAACGATTTAAGGATTTAAAGGGAAATTAAATTTTTTTAAATCCTTAAGACAGTTTGATTGTTCTCAATTCTCTATTAACTCTTACCTTATTTTATTTGGCGAAAATAAAAATTGATTCATCTTTCTAGACCTGTAAATACACAGAAATGAAAATGCCAATTTTAATTTCTCTGGGAAAAAATTTTGCAACATTTTGCTACGACTGAAACCAATATGATGAAAATGGGTTTCGCCAAATTAGTTTATAACCAATTTTTTATTTGTCTACTTGTTTCCTATTATTGTCTGCTTTAAATTTGTAATTACGTTTTTTACATACAACCTTTTTAATGATCATAATGAAGACAGCAATATTTTCTTATTGTGTTTTCCTAATATACTAAATATATTATAGTGTTTAGTTTTGGAATGGAACGTACGTTCATTTTTACGTTACATGAAACAATACTATTACCACTTTATTTTACAATTTATGATTACATGTTTTTATTTTATATTTTACGCTCTAAATCATTCAATTAATTAGTGTAAAATAAATTAGTGTCTTTCATTAATACAATTAAGTAAGAAAGAAACGGATTCAGAAATATTTTAATTCATATAAAAAATTTTTTTATGTAGATAGAATCTTGTGTTTCTTTTTTTTTCAATCTGTCTTATTGTACTTTATTTTAATGTATTGCCTTGGATTTTCAGAAAATTAAGTTTCTTAAAGTTAAAATTGTTGAGAAATAGCTGCAGCTAAACCCAGATGAAAGTAAATTATAATAAATATGGCGATAGATATGTCTGCGACAAACATTAATAACAAGAGCCCATTTGATATGATTAAATATTAATTTGTCTAAGTTTTTAATGATTTTTATGTCGAGCCGAAATGAAAAATGTCTTCTTTGTGCTTTAAATAATTTTTGCCAAAGGAAATCCTCCAAAAATCTCAGACAGACGCCACCTACCCCCGTCTATTAATTTGTTTAGTTTAGAAATATTTTGGCATGGAATGCGTTTAGACATTTTGACAATTTGAACAGACTGAAAGCATGGACCAGATTGTGTCCGGTCTTTTGGCATAGGTGTGCAAGGTCATCGCGGTGCTTCTTCAAAGCATGTTTTTCTCACATCTGACTGCGTATACGATGTTTCGCGATAATTATAACGATCGCTAGAGGTGACTTAATATCCAATTTAATTCAAAATTATATATATTTTTTAATAATAATGATGTTAAAATTCTTTTGAGGGGCGCACATAAATAACAGTCGGCACGAGAAGGCCTCTTTGACACTGGAGGTAAACTATTTCTTTAATAATTTTGTTTTCTCTTTTTTACGAAACTCTCGAATGGGGCACGCTGTCGTTATCAGTAAATTCAAAAGAAAAATTAAAATGTTCACGGAAAATTAATCAACACCTCGGGCGGGCCAGAATGTCGCGCTTAACTGTGGAAATAAGAAAAATTAATGGAAATTTATTGCGGCCTATATGGCGGGATGACTTCATAATTATAAGTTTAAAATCATTTTTTCAATAAATAATGGGACGTTGTGTGGGTGTTTTTCGTTTTTCTTTCGTTTTTCTTTTTATTTACCAGCGAGACCGGACAGCGATAGTCTTTTATACCTTTTGTCTAAACAACATGATTTTTTTGTTTTTATGTTTGTCGCCGCGAACGCCGCCGGACCACTGCTGCGCCGCTGCAGAGCGAATCTTATTTAGCTTTTGGCTAAATTTTTCGCTGACAAGACAAGATAGTCGCGGTATCGTTCATTTCAGCGATATCTTCGCTAGCTCATTAAGCGGGCCACGTCCACTATAGGTTTAAATTAAAATCAACGATTTTTTATCACAGAAAATTGGCAAAAAAAAATAAATAACACTCGGCGAAAAATCCCGCACTTCGGTCCAGCTGATACTAGCGACGCCCAGATGTCGTGTGGGAACTACGACGAAGTGTATCTGATCTCAAGGACGATATCCGCCTGTCTATTATTCCATCTACTCTACCGCGGAACTGTGTCTGTGTGTGCGAGCGAGTGTACGCGTGTGTTGGGGTTTTCCACGCGGGAAATCGTTTCGGGAAAGCGAATCTCTTTCGAGCCGATGGAGCAAGCAGTGGCATTCTGTGGCCGTGGCTAGAGCGAAGGGGAAGCTTTTCCTCAAAGTGGAAAACTCATGTTTGTGGTGTTTTTCTCGTATACTATATATATAATACAGAGGTGTTCGATGCGTTCGTGGTTGGAACATGGTTTTCCCCAGCTTTTCACGGCGAGAATTTTCCGCCAATACATTAGCACCTATAATTGTGCGATTGTGTTGTGTTCAGGTGTTCACCACCATCACCATCGAAACCGGCAGTCAACAGACAATAAAGTTCGAGGTGAGGTAACTGCTCTACGGAAAATGCAGAAGCTTTCCTTCGTTCTGATATTTATTTTTTTCATACATATATACATATATATGTATTTTGTATTCTTTTTTTTCAGAATTTTCTCCAGGGCCCGGAAAGTCGCTTTTCTCGTTTTTCCTCGCTTCTTGATTATATTTTTTTCGCCTGATTTACACTTATACTTAATATATATATATATATATATATATATACATAAGCAGCATGACCGCTTTTTCTGTGAGCGTTTTGCTTGTAATATTTTTTTGTTCAGATCTCATTGGGATTCAGGTCTTATACGAACGCTGGCGCCAGTGTCGGGGCGAGGAAAGGAAACCCCAACGAATTAGTGAAAGAAAAGTAATACGAGAGGGGTTCACAATGTAGAGGTAATTCCTAGGTGCTGGTGGGGTACCCCAGGCACCAAAACTTCCTTCATTAAAAAACAAAGAAAAAAACCAAAAACTCCAACTCTCAAAGAACTCTCCGTACAAAATTTTTGGTGGAGCGTTCGTGTTGGATCCACATTTACACGGGCATATTCGAATCCTTAGACGTTACCACCTACTTGCTACCTTGGAAGACCTATGCGAAATAATCTAAGACCAGGTATGTGCGCATGGTATAAAGATCAGCCAATCTACCTGCTGAAGAAATTGTATATAAGAGCTTTAAAGTTTACCCAATACATTGGGACTGCCGTCCTGTCCTCAGGTTTCAGTGTGTTCCACGGGAAATTTTGTGCTGACGTCCGCGCACCTTGGTTTTGATAGGTGGGTGGGACTCCACCCATTCAGGTATTACATTTGATTTATTTCAGCCAATGGTTGAACATTCTGAAGGTGTGACGTTTTTCTTTTAATGAACTTTCCGTTTTTTTTTTTTTATTCTTCGTCACTCTTTACATAATATTACGGCGCAGAGGAAATAGAAGTTTGCCAGCTCTCCTCGCTATGATGAATTGCTTCCTGTGACGTAGACCCCTTAAAGTTAGCTTAAAAAATGAAAAGAAAAAAGATGGAATTTTATTCGTTGACCTAGAATTCAATTCTTAAAGGGAATCAGCTGACCCTGATGCTTGTTTAACACAACAAAAACAAAGTAAAGTTTTGCTGTTAAATGCACAATAGTAAATAATTCATGCCGTTTCCCATGTCGTACAAATTTCCCTGTGGGCCTATCTGAAATCATAAAAATCTGAACGCGCTAATGTTTTATGCCTTCGTGAATATGCCTAAGTACGTTTTTAGGTAGTTAAACGAACTCAGTAAGCAATTTTGGTAGATTTTCATGGGTGTAGAAGTAAAAGTTTTTCAGTATACTCATCCGATTGTGCTACTTCTGTCCCATCTTCGGCTTTCCTTAGTTTGAGCTAAGACGTGTTATCAAGATGGGAAAAGTTTTTAGTGTACTTTATTGGAAACCATTGTGTGAATAAAAGGTAATGCTTCGTCTTTCATGGCATAATATTTTATTAAACTTTTCGAGGACGTGCGTCTTAGCTTTTTCACCATTCCGTTCTGGAAAAACGACGCTAAATTACATAGATGTAATTCGATTTCATTATGCAAAATTCGCATATTTGAACAAAATTCATTGTAAAAAAACTTTTCTAGATATTTGAGGTATTTGAAGAAGTTTGATTCTATAAGATTTATAGAAGACAATAATTAGATCAAAATACTTCTATTTGCTTGTTAATTTCATTTCGAATTTATTGAACTGTTATTTTCAATAAACAGATTTTATAAAAACATACGTTTCGGCAATATTGCATTGAAAATATAAAAGTTGAAGTTTTGGCAGAAATTTTTGCAATCAATATAAATGGTAAAAAAAACTGTGTGATCCAACTCCCTTTTTCTTATCAAAACAAATAGAGTTTTTAGCAAAGAAGGAAACTATCACTGCAATGTTTTTTTTGTTGCGAATAAGAACCATATCATTATTTATCTAGAAGCAATTTGGATCTTGTTTTCAAAAATAATTAAATAATAACAGATAATTATATGAGCTGGTAGCATTGTTCAAATCAAAGTCTGAATTTTATTTTTTATTATTTATTTATTATGAAATACCAATACATCTTTTCCTAAACATTTTCGCGAACAAATTCTTCATTATTATGATTTCGTTCACCATATTTTGCATCAAATAATCGGTTTGCTCAAAAACTTGAATTTCAAGATTACAAAAATTCTTAAGACCTTTCGTATTTTGACATAAGAGCTCATGGTTCTCACTTTAATTTTAGCCACGTTATAAGTTTCTATAGCAATCTGTTATATTTTAATGATTTTTTAAATATGGTCAAAATAAAGACATTTTTCATTATCACTTGGAAACAGAATTAAGCATTTTCATTTACGAATTCATAATTTACAAAAAGAATCATACATTAATTATCCGCCACTTGTAGTTAATATTTAAAAAATAAAGAAAAAAAATCGAGTTTGATAAAAATATAAAATTTGATGATATTTCAAAAAAAATTAGTTTTGATAAAAAAATATAATATAATATAAAATATATTCGATTAAAAATATAAAAAATAAATAATGTTGTCGATTGTTTGATAATATACATGGAAGTAAGTAGTTAGAATAAAATCGCACAATTGAGAAGATCCACAATTTCAGAGTAGTGAAATCCCTAACACGGAAAAATATCACCTTAGAAATAAAATAGACTCAAAAGCTTTTTTTGAGCAACCACTATTTTTCCAAACTCCGATGAATATTAGATTATTAAGTAAAGTAAGTTCTTAAGGAGGAAAGCGATTTCGTTTAAAAATCCATCATATAGTAATAATAGCTCTTTAGGCAAAACATTTTAGAATTATAATTTTTTTAATGGAACAAAGTGTTTTCAATTTAACTTTTTAACTCTGTTTTTCTTAAAAAAGCTGTTTTAGTGAATACGTATTTCTTGAAGGCAAAAATTTCAGGCAATATATTGAAGTCGTAATCTTGAAATTTGCAATTTCGAAGGCGGATTAGAAACTAACGATGCTGAAAAAACTTGTACTATACACGATTTTAAATGTAAATCATTTAAAGGTGAACATTTTTGGTTACTTTGCTCAGTCCGCTGTTTTTAGTTTTTAAATTTTGATAGTAGGTATGTTCGAAAACGCAACACTTTGTAAAATCAAAAAAAGGACCGACTGCAAAAAATCGCACATACTATATTTTTTCGGTTTTTAAATTTTGAACAATTTACAATTTCAAGATATCTAGAGGTCCATAAATGATCTCTGTAAAAGGTACAAATATCTCAATATTCTAAATGCTTGAACAAATCGTGTCATATTTAAGTTAGTGAGAAACCACACATTCTACATATGGTATGCCAGAAAAGAACACCACAATTGGATAAGCACTAGCACTTTTTGTACTAATTTTGTGTTTTATAAGGCTGTAATGTAATTTAAAATAATAAAATCATCCATAAATACTTCAAAGTTTATAGTATTCGATGTTTTCACAGCTTTAGGTTTTCATTGCGCGATTAGAAGAGCCAACAATCGTGTTATTGTGTATTCCAAACACTTTTAAAATGTTATGTTTTTAGTAGTTTAAACTTAAACTATATTGAGAAGCTTTGAAAGCTCAAGGAAAAAGAAGAGTTAAAAAATAAACCATTAGCCTTAACTAAATTTAAATTTAAATTTCATTGTTTTATGTATTTTCAATGGTAGTTTTATATAATATTACACGAAAAATCCGATATCAATCGTTGCTCGTAGTATTTTTAGATAAATGTTGTGTGTGTAAATAGTAAACAATTTAAAATTTTACTATATTCAATGTTGCATTATTATAGAAAATGTTTGCTACGTACATAATTTTTTTCATAAAAATGTCTTCCAATCGATTGTTTAAAGTCCCTCGATCAACTTTTGTTCGAAGACCTCTCTCCTTACAATGCTTCTTTTGGGAGCTACGATCAGTTTGATGTCTTCTGGTATTTTTTTCATTCAACACCCTGTAATATTCTTAAAACACATCCTACGAAGGTCACTAAGGTGTCAATTGCTAGAGAATTCTTTGTCCATTCTAATGAATATTGAAAAAAAAAACTAACTGTCACTGTTTGTCATTGACTTGTGCTGTCACCTTTTGCTTGATTTCGTAACGTGAACATTTCATTGTAAGTAAAGATCTTTATGCTCCTTTTAATACAGAAAAATATCTCTTACCTACTGCTTATATTTTAATGTGAAATATCGTTGTACCTCCTGGTTTACTTTGACGTTACAAGTCTGAAATGCCACGTGATCGACTATTTAGGCGCGAAATTTAAATTTTCGAAACATAAATTGTATTCTTTTGTAACTAAAACATGTTTTATTAAGTTATTGCGATTGTATGATAGAGGGTATAATCAACCGATGTAGAATATTTTAAAACATGTATTTGCAATTTGTTTTGTTTCCACAGTTCCTAAACGACAGTTAAGAGGACAAGAACGTTGTCTCTAATGAATTTGATAAAGTTAAAGAATTACTAGAAATAAGGTTACTTTAATAATACAAAAATTTAAAAATAAAAATAAATTCATAAAAATTAGACATGTGAACTTATTGTATATAAAAATAATATAACAAAAACGTTTTTCTCGCCATTGTATTAAAGTATTAAGATTAGTATAAATGAATACATATCATGATTTATTTTTTAAAGTCCCTTAATCTAGTTATTTTACCTAATATTTTCGACAGCACGTCTTAACTTTAAGGAATAACTTCACAAAGTGATTGCGCATTCATTTTGTTTGAATGAGAGAATTTATAGTAGGTCATAGATTTACGTCAGTTTGACGTAATTTCACATATGCCCACCAATTTGGTGTACAATCACACAATATTTACAAAGTTGAGTGAATATTACATCCAAAGCTTTAAAAGTGTGTAATTTTACAACAAAAATGTGTGCTTTTACAATCGTGATAAATTTTTACACAGAAAAAATATGTATATATGACTGTATAAAACGATTGATTCAGTTGTATTTAAAGAAATTTTGCGCAAATACTTATTCGATTTAAGTCCGTCAAATTTTCCAGTCTTAGGGTGGTTTTGCCCTACGTATTTAACAAAAGCAAATATCTTGGGGAGGAAATTGTGTGTGAATGCGAGTGAATACCGATAGAATTTTTGTGGAAAACCTCACCTGCAGCAGAAAAATCGCATCAGCCCTTCCCTGGCGTCCCACCTCCTTCGGAGCAGTCCTCCCCGCTGCCAGACGGCCACTTATTACTGCCCAGGGATGGCATGTTTACCTTATATAAATCCTACACCGCCCTTGTTTGCTCTCATACTCATAATGAAAATAAAAAGCTTTTACCGCTCCACCGATATGAGATGACCACTGGACATCCTCTCAGACGTAGACGACGACGACGACGGCGTTATATGCTGCTGCCATATTGACCTTCCACCTTCCCAAGAGGGAGTCATTGTTTGAGTTAAAGCTCCGGAGGTTCGCTTAAAGGGCATTTTATCAATGTCCAACCGAGATGGAGTCTTTTGCACTTTACATTTCACGCCACGGAGCTGCTCGGATTCAGGTTCTTTAGCTTGAGGAGAGCTGCTCCTGTCCTGTCCTTTCCTGTCCTGCCCCTGGGACTCTCGGACTCCCGGAGCCACTGTCCCTCCAGTCCTCGTAAGGTTAAAAGGTTGAGAACGTTGATTGAATAAGATTCCCTGGAAGGGTGGACGGGTCGATGTGCCCAAGATATGGCCAAGATGCTGATGTCCCCCGCACGTAGTCGACGTGCAAATGAATGTGGAGCAACATGTGCACAGTGAAAAGTCGACACAGTTCCTAGGCTATGTTCTGTTGCCTTCATCTTCATATTCACGTCGTCAGCGCAATATTTCATCTGTGCCATGTCTGCGTCCTGTTGGTAGGTGAAATTGGACTGGAATAAATGAAACTGGATCCGGGTTAAGGCTCCGTGCGTCACAGTTAAACGTGTGCTTGATTAATTGATTCTATTCCGAGGTTTGAACTCCTTCGCCAGCCTCTGCTACCCAGCCTCGTAGCAGCCTTTCAGCCTTCTCAGCCTCCTCAGATCCGAAAGATTAGAGGCTAGAAGATATAACCTTACGATTTGAGTGCGCTCCTTACACTCGTACACATAAGTTACAATTTTCTGGCAAGAATTATGACTACGGCGAGCGAGGCTTGGTTTCGTGATTTACTATGGAATTTATTTCAGGTCATGCGAACAATGAAAATCACTTTTCCAGGACTGTTAGTCATGAGCTACGCAGACTAATGCAGTTCCAACACAAAAAAGATTGCCGGCGAAATGGAAATGGTTTTTGCGGCTATGTGAAAAGTGATATGTGGCAAAGGATGGGATCGAGCGCAGGACTCAAGAGGTTTCGCTGGCGTGAGTGCACTTTAATTGAAAATTCTGAGGAGATACAAAGAGCGCTTACATATATTTGGGCATTGCGAGCAGCGTTTCATACCGAGCACAATTGCAACTTCTCGCAGCGGAATATGAGTCAAATTGTGCAATAAAACGGACGCCCGAGGTCAATGCCATAGGCAATTACTTTGGGAAACAGGAAACCAGTGAGCAGTAATAAAATTAACCTAGTTTTATTTTTCTCAACTCAAATTTCTTTTAAATCGACCTACTTTTTATGACGGCCAATTTTTTCAAGGTCTATGTAAAAATAATTTCTATCAATTTGTGTTAAAAACTCAGATAAAACAACGAATTTATAAAATGTTGATATAAATGTTAGGTGTAGTCAACAAATTGTTAACCATCAATTTAAGGTGAAAGCTATAATTTCTTTTAAAAGCACATTATGTTAAATGTATTATATTACACTGTAAAAAATTTAGGACTAAAACCCATATTTTCTGGATTGCATATAAGTCCACACCAAAAAAAGATTAGATTTTAATATTTTGAAAGTATTAAAATGAGACTGTAATATTGGCAGGTATTAAAATAAAATCTCTTCAGTATTAAATGACTTTTAATACTAGAACATTAAAAATCAATGCTTGTTTTATTAAAAGATAATATTATCTATAATTTACTTCTAATCCACTATGGTTTTAAGAAGTTAATACTAATTTTATTGCATTATAATTTGTTTTTCTGAATTTCAGGGAAGGTTTTATGTATGTTAAGGTTTTTTCCAAAAAAATTATTATTATTTTATTATTTTATTCAAAATATCTGCATATAATACACAAAATAATGTTCCCGATGGATCTTTGATGGTGAACTCTGCATATTGGTCAACACCGTCGATTGCTTCTGAAACTTTAAAAAAATATATAGTAAAACATACAAATCAAAACAATGCATTCTATACTTACTCGAAAATAATATATCTTGATAAAATATCATCATCGGTCAAGATATACACACATTGCGGCATAAAAAACTTACAATTCAATCTAATTAGATTGAAGAATTAACACTGAATGTAATTAATATTAAAAATTACTCCAAAAAGATTAAAGAATATTTTAACATATATTTTGGATTACTTTTCAATTCAGAAATTATTGCATTTTTGAGTAATATTCGATAAATATTTACTTTTAATTCGAAGTTGATTGAAAAATGGCTGTAATACAACCACCAAAAGATTAAATTTTACTCCAAAAATTTAAACCGTGCATTATGCATAATATATGATAACTTTTCACTCTGTGTAATATTTCTGATCTACATATTTCTTTACAAATGCGCAACACCAACATTTTCTAATCGGTGAAATTAATGAGAATCGCAGAAAGAATATCAAAAACATACCTCAAATTGCTTGCTTTTCAATTTCCAAAAATAGTTGTATGCTATTTAAATTAACTTAACTTTTTTTATTTTAGGTTTGTAAAAACAAACAATTCCAAAAATGTAATGATATCATACCAAATATGATGGAGTTCTGATGCTGTATTTTTGTTTTCCTGGATATTTCGATCATTTTAGAATAATTTATAATTGACTCTATTTTTCTATAACTTAGTTCCGTACCATGGACTACTTTTTATACATGACTGCCAAAAAAGGAGTGTTTTTTTTATAGTTCATCTGTTGTTTTATTATTTAAAAACGATTTTCATCGAACTTTATTAAATAGCATTAAAATATAGCACTATAAACATATAAGTAGATTAGTAAATAAATTATTACGCCTATAAGAAGCAATATTCCAGCTATTATTGCTTTACTTGTGATTCGACACAATAAAAAATAGCAGCGGTATTCAACTGAATATTTGCGGACGGAAAATTAATTTAATGATGATATAATATTGTGAATTATCCAAAAATTATAATTTTTCATAAGTTTTGCTTTAGTAGTTCCATATTTTGAGTAATGACTCTAGAACTATCTTATACAAAATTTTGAAAAAGGTTTCGAATCGTTGTAACCAACCAGAGCTTTGAAACGATATATCGATGTTCCACATGACTGACTACAAAAAACAAATTTCTTTTAGGTATAAAACTTGTACCGCCAAAGTTTTCTGATTATAATTTTTTAAATTAAAACTACTTTATATTATAATATATAAAACTTATTAATTTTTCAATTTCTGAACAGAAAAATAACTGTTTGGGTTACGAACCCTTAAAAAAGGACGGCCAATTCTGAGTAGGACTCACCCACTGAGGGTGGCTCACAGTTGTATACGATGTTAAAAAATTAGCCCTAAGCATTACTCGGTATCGGAAATTAAAAGACTTTCGTAGAACAACTTTTGGAAATTCCACATAGAATTTGAAATCAATGATTTTCAGAATTATTCCTATACTCGTGCTATGAGACCTTTCTTCGTACCCAATTTAAAGATGCTAGGTCAACGGAAAGTACCCTATAGGTTTTGATGTGTCAGTCAGTGTGTTAGTCTGTCAGTATGAAAATAACCTTTGATAGACCATATTTTTTTATTGCATTGAGTTAGAAACTTGAATTTTTTACAGGCCTAAGCAGCTGTAGACTTTAGTGTTAGACAGACATAGGGACAACAAAGTGATCCTACAAGGGTTCCGTTTTTTTCATTTCGAGTTACGAAACCCTAAAAACCATTTTAAATCTGTAAGGTTTGTACAAAAATTAATGGTTGTAAAATTCCTTGTATTTTCCTATAGTATGGGGTGAAGTTTGAGAGGGACTTACCTTCGCATTACCTTTACCGTGGAACTTATTAATTTCCAATATCACGACACGGCCATCCATTCATCATCCGGCCGTGAGCCCATAGCTTGATGAAGTAATTCTTGTACTTTGTCCCGCGTGCCAGCGCTTTTCCGCGCCAGTTCTGCGCCGGTTGAAAGGGGCATGGGAAAAAACGCCCTCCAAGAGGTGATAAATTTAGGCATCTGTGATAAACCGGTAGCGTCCTGCATTGCCCATATCTATCAAATTCTAGAACTGGGACTCAGTTTGGCTCCCTGTCAGCCGCCGCACTTGCTCTATCTCAATTTTGGCTTTTGTTGCACTTCCATAAATTTCATGTGAATTTGTGACCTTTGCTCCCGCGAAATGTTCATCTATCCCCTCGCATAAATAAGCCGGATTTCGGGTTATCACACATCCCCCCGAACGTACAGACAGGGCACAGGGCGCAGGGCTGCACGTTTCTTTTCGTGTATTGGTAACTTTGTTTTCGGCTTAAAATTTATGTTTGCATAAAATTTGACTTAATAGCGCACCAAAATGTTCACTCAAACGGCCGGGCTGTGCTAAGCGCGGAGAATTTGCCGAATAAAGCGGCCGCGGCGATTCTCGTCGGTTGGCGCTCTTTTGTCAGCTGCCGAATAAATTTGTGCGGATACGCGAAAAATAAATTTTTGCAGGACAAGCGCTGAAGCTTTTTATTGAACATCAGCCACCACCACGGTAATTGCAGAGAAGTTAGCAGCTTTACATATGGGCGATAAATTTTAAGATGTACACAGGGAACTGCATTTCTGCTGCAAGGACGACACGTGGCTCCGCTGCCCTTTGGAAGATCCCTGCGAAACGGTTAGGCAATCTAGATAAAAATTGCTATTGTATCTTTACTAAATACCCCTTTAGGAATAGGTCCGTAATTTTTAGGTTCACCACTTTTCCAGTAATTTAAGGCGCAAGCTTTTAAAGTATTTTATGATGGAAAAAATCGGTAATTTGTTTCAAAATAAATCGTGTATTTGTTTCCAATTAAAGAATATTATATACAACATAATATGTATATAACACGAACCGAAGCTTTGACAAGATCATCTGTTTGAATATTAAACCATATGTGATCTTCTAAACCGATATAAAGAAAACAACTTATGGAAACTTGTAAACTATCGAATAAAGCAATCTTAAAAAAATCGCAATCTATCAACATTCCTCCAGTTATTCCAAAAGCTATCAGTCCTGTTTAAAAATTGGGATTTGCTGAACGCTTAAATTTTATAATATATTTTGAGTTTAAAATAATAAATAAGAAATACCAAAACTAGATTTTTTTTTATATAGACGCTTTTCAACAGAAATTTAAAATCGATAATTTTAAACAGCGTCTGAAAGCGGATAAGTTTGTACTTCATTGTTACAGTGGAAGAGAATTACGCGTGATGTGCAATTTGAACCATGGCAGATCTATTTAAAATTCTGTATGTTGAGTTAAACTATATATAAATATAAAAGACGAAATCTTCCGTAACATCTTCAGCTTCTGTATTTTTTAATCACTTACAATCTCTTACTTATTAAGTATAAAAAAAAAAAAAAAAAAAAAAAAAAATACGAATAAAAATTATAAATTTTAGAAAAACTACTAATGGCCGAAATTTAATAAGAGGGGAAGATTTTAATTTTGTCCTTAAGTTACTCACAATTCGTGTTTAAATATTCTTTAATGCAGATTTTGTTAGTGTACTCGTAAATTATATTTATTATATTATATATAAAAATGTACCCATAATATATATATGAACACTGTTTTATACAATTTTACATATTAGTTGTGTGTTTTTCACCTATGTGGCGGAGGATCTGGATCAGACCAGTGATGATGTATTTGTTGCACGGTTTTTTTGTACACGGTTTTTTCTGGAACTTATCTACGGTGTAAAAACAGAATTAGGTGATTTTGGCTTTATGTGTTTTTCCTAAAATTCTTTTTTACGCCTTTTGAAATATTATTTTCAGGTAAGCGCTGTGAGTTCTAATACCACTCCTTAAAAGACAGGTATAGCACTTTGACTGATTCGATTCATGATTCATGAAAAGTACTTTTTATAATCTCCATTCTTATTATAAATTCGAACTCTTTTAACCCTTAAAAAAGTGGCTAGTACTGATGAATTAAAAGCATTTATGAATAATCTATTTTCTAGCCAACCCCTCCTAAGATTAATTCTTTTAATGTGTTGAAAAGTCCGAAAAGAAGTTGCCTCCGACAATAGATGGAGGTAAAGTGAAATTTATCGTTGAAAATCCGTTTTTGGTGGATTAAATCGCGGTGTAAACACAAACAATTAGATTTATGCAGATTTTCTCACAGGTTGCTCGGCATCGGAATCATCCACCGTCCGTCCGAAATCCCCTTGCGGCAGAGCGTCTACTTTATCACGCTGAGTTTTACATTCGAACAAATGCAAAAAGGGGAATAATCGAAATTATTCCCTACACCCCCACGTGCGCGCCGGGGATATATTGGAGCTCATTCATGCGTCCACACTTTAATCCCGTATTTATGTGCCAGGACAATGGATAAATAAAGAGAGGGCCGCTATGAAAGGGGCCAAAAGTGCCCGGCGCGGTATCAAAGTGCTTGCATAGGTAACCCTGCGAAGAGGGTAAATGAAAGAATGAGCGTAATGCGCAACCCTTCCGCCGCGGCCTGTCCCCGAGCGGCAACTGTAGGCGGCAACGGGCGGCAACGGGCGGCAGCCTCTTGTTGTCCATTTTAGTGGTGAAAACTTTATTCGATTTTCAATTGTTTCGTTATTTGTTCGACCAGGCATATTGCGATGTGAATTTAATCCGGTGAAAGGACATTCGATTCGGATCTGTTTTTGAGGTAGAATTTTCGGCATTACGTAAAAACGCTGTTAAGGTGCTATTGGTCCATGCCGCCGCCGCCGCCGTCGCGCCGCCCCGCTCGCTCTGGAATTCGGTGCACTCGGGCTAAACAGAGGCTTTCAGCGCCATGGGTTTTTCAGCCGGTGGACGTCGGGTTATTTGCCTGTTTACATCTCATGTGCTTATTAGCTGGAATTTGTTAACTGACTGCGTAACAGGCGATATACATAGGATAGAATATCTCTCCCCCTTTTACTTTCAATAGCCACATTCTTTACATTTACCTCCATATTCACTTTAATTTTTAGAGTTTTAAAAATGTTTACGTACTACAAATCGCATTTAATTTACAGATAGATGATCACTGAATGGGATCATTGCTCAACTGATTCACCTTCTTCTTTGTGAAGTATAGATCTCTCTTGTTATAATATGGGAAAAACTCTTTTCTTAATGTTCAATTCAAAATTTCGTTTCAATCCCACTTCTGACACCATTTGAAATAGATTACATTAGATTAGATATTTTTATTTTAGGAAAATTCAGATAAGTTTCTTAAAATGAGAACGAGTGCTTTTTAAAGAGAAAAGGATTTAAGATTAAGGAATAATTGTTAAATTAACTGTTATTTCTTGTAAACGTGAATATCTTTTTTTGTTCGGTAAGGTCTAACAAATCATCATGGAAAGCGATACACCGCATTTCCGAAATTAGAGCTCAGTTATAAAAATTTATAGAGCACTTCGTTAATTGTATGAACCGAATAATTGCCCATTAGAACGTGCTATACATAGTGTTATTGAAAAGGTTCTTTCCAAAACTTCGGGACATTGATGTTGATGATTTGCGGTTTCTGCAGGACGACGCTACGTGCCATACAGCGACCGAAACAACTGATTTATTAAAAGGACAATTTCATGAAAATTATTTTCAAAAAGGGGACCTGTCAATTGGCTACTAAGATCGCGTGATTTGGCACAGCTGGAGTATTTGTTTTTTTGTTTTTTTGAGGATATTGAAGGTCAACATAAGACATGTCTTTGCGGATATACGACCCCAAATGCTCGAAAACATAGTCAAAAATAAGAGGTACCACTCGAATGCACTATGTAAATGGCAGTCGCGGTGCTCATATTCCTGAAATTGAATTGAATTGAATTTAAATATCAAATGTTAAACAATTATATCTTTCGAATAAAACCAAATTTATGGTCGCTTGAACAATTTTTATTTATTTTATGTCAATTCATAATCCGAATTTTCTGTGGGTAACAAATATGTTACCCGAGTGGTACAAAATTAAAATTCAAAGTGGTTTTTATAAGCTTTCTTTTCAAAAATCTCAGTCGTAGATTACCGACCAGTGACCCCAAAATTCGCTGATTGCTAATTTTCATTGCCATTGCTTTAAATTTTCAAGGTTAAGGTCGGGATTTTAGAACCAAATAATAAATAAAATATGCCCAATGTTCAATCGAAGAGTGGCAGTTCCAGAAATTACCTGGATCTAACTTTACCTCTTTATTATGTATAGTAGCATAGATTCTAAGAGTTTGCATGTTACATTCACATTACCTGGCATAGAAAATTGTCCTAAGTTATTTTGTTTTCCTTTGAAATTCATCATATAAATTTTCTAAATCTTAAGAAGCTATGCTATAGCTGGACAATTCGCTTTCTTTTCTATTTACAATTTAGATCAAAGAATTCCTCAATAAGTGAATTAATAACCAAGCTCAATCGTCATTTTGTTCGGATTAACCTCAAGCGTTTTACGGTTCAACGACGCCCTCTGCGCACCTGCTTCCTCCGAATTGTGTTGAATTAAAGCAATCACCTTTGATGTTGTCTAATGAATACATTTCGCCTCCTTCAAAGTCGAAATGTCGACAAGCCAGGGGTACACCGAAATGGCCGTGGCAATCCGCTCGGGGTTTGAGCTTGAATTATATAACACGTGCCTTCTGCAGGAGGGGGGTTTTTGGATCCGAAGGACCCCTCATAACTTTCATCTGTATAGCGTAATTCGACAATTTTTTACGTTTCGGTCACATATTGTCCTTTATCCCACTGCCAGGATTCCCGTACAAATGTGCAACATCTTTTACGGCAGCATAAATGATGGTCATAACTTTAAACTTATGAACATATCCGTCGAGATAAAAAAGAGCTGCCATAACTTTGCGGATGGTCACCATAGTGTTTGATTCCAGTTCAGCAACTTGCAAACATATTGGAATGACCGCAATAAAAAAGTGCAGGGAGGGAAAGGTAAACCTGGTCAGGGTGAACTGGATGGACCCTGCCGTAGTAGTAAAGGGACAAAGACGCCGTTTCCCCGAAAAAGGGACGGGAACGGCTATCCTCGGACGGTGTGTAGGAAACCGAACTCGAAAATTTTCAGCAATGGATTGCGGAGAATCAATATCATTTTTCAGATCTGGTAAAAAGGGTGGGAGGGAGCAAAAACGTTATTTCTGCCCGGAATAATCGTCACAAAAGTCAGCTAGGCGCTGAAATCAATAACCGGTCCATAGATGAAATTGCCCGCGCTATCAATAAATATATTCAATGGTTTTGTGCGTTCAGATAGATGGAAAATCATCAGCGCAATAAACATTTTATCAAAAGTTCGCAAAACACTTTAGCGGACGCCGTGACATCCTGCCCGTCCCGTGGAAGACGCCACCCACCACTTGATAAAATCTTCGCTCACACAAATCGGCTTAGCTTTTCCCTTTACGTTCGAAATGAATGCAATTTGTCAGACTTCGGGTACATCGTCATCGACAGGCTAATATAGTTGTCATGGGTGGCGTCTTGCTCCGGCTGCGTATAAATATTGGATTCTCGTGGCCCTGATCCCGTCCGGGATATTGGATTCAATAAACACCTCGTCTGAAGCGATTTCACGGGCCATAAAAAAATCTAAGCCCTTGATCGCTCCCATTCGAAGTAGATGTCAACATAAATGAGGAGTTGCGATTTGGCCGGCTGCAAATTTGCAAATAAAATTGGTTTATCATTCGTAGACCAGACTATTTGATTTTTTTTAACATTTATACTGTCTAAGAAGGTTCTTGTCAACTTTTTTGCAAAGAAACCAAGATATGTCAAGGACAGTGGCTACATACATCGATATGATTAAGTGAATAAAGAAAAAAATTAACTTACTTAATATTAGAACTATTTGTACTTAGAAAATATAAATAAAAATTTCTAAAAATAGCAAAACCGTTTAGAAGTTGTTTAGAAGAAATATTTGGAAATTTGATTAATGATTACTCAAAGTAAAAACTATTACGAGTCGAAAATATTACAGAGAATTTAAATTTAAGACGACTTGCGGTTTCAGCAGGATGGCGCTACATGCGCTACAGCGACCGAAACAATCGATTTATTAAAAGGACAATTTCGTGAAAATTCTATTTCAAGAAATGGACCGGTTTATTGGCTACTAAGATCGCGTGATTTGGCACAGCTGGACTTGTTTTTTTTTTTTTTCAATTGACGCATTGGAGGTCAACATGAGACGTTTTCTTGCGTATATGCGGCCCAAAATGCTCGAGATCATGGTCGAAAATCAGAGTAGTAGAATGCACTATATAAGCAGCAGAAATCGTAGATTCCCGACCAGTGACCCCAAAATTCGCTGATTGCTAATTTTCGTTCCATTGCTTTAAATTTTTAAGGTTGAGGTCGGGATTTTGGAAACACATAATAAATAAAATATAGTAGCTCCAGAAATTACCTCGATCAAACTTTACCTCTTTATTATGTATAATAATATATATTCTAGGGGTACGCATGTTATTATTAGTATAAGAACATGGTATTCAGTCAGTTATAACTTCAAAATTATGAATAAATTAAAAATGTAAAAGATAAGACACATTCAAAGACTCAGGGCTTGTCCGAATCCTCCGTCGCAGTCTTTGTCTGGTTATGACAGATCATAAGGTCACACCAATAAAATCTCTTTTCGAATTCATGTCTGTGCCAGTGAGTTTCGCTATGTTTGTAGTATACCACAACAGTCAAGCCACGTCAAGCTTGATGAGCGAGTCAAGAGTTACAATTTTTTTAATGATCTGATTTGGGTTTCGAATTTGGTATAAATGGACATTTTGGAATCTTTACTCGTAGAAAAACTTTTGAATTTTTATTAAAATAACTTCAAATTGCAATGCTCATTTTCTGTCAAAAAATTATTCCAATCATTTTTTTTCAGTTAAAGATTTGACGTTTGAATGGCTCAAAAATCATGACAATTAGATGAGTATATTTAAAATTTTAACATGTTTACTATAGGTCACGGTTTAACATTTTTTGTAATTTCTCGGAAAGTGGTATATATACGTCACCGAAGACCCTGATCTTGAAATATGTCATTTTTGGGGTCATTCTGAGCAAGTATACATACAATATATAGGGCGCGCTCGGACCTCCTTCATAATGTTGTTTTTGAGCTTGCAAATTGGATATTTCGAAATTCAAATCCGATTCTTATTGATCGCGCAATATCCGTCTATTTGTAAACATGCTATTTGTAGTTCTTTCTCTGATTAATGTTTGTGTGAATGTCTTATTAACTATTCGCAAAACATTAAAGTTTTCATGATATTTCAAAACTGTCGACAAAAGTAAAGTTGCTGTCCAACAATGACCAATTCCTTTCAAAATGTGGTGCACTCTGGAAGTGACCAGACGTCAAAGAAGCCATTCTATGATAAAACAAACATTATTCTAAAAAGGTGTCAACTTAATGAGAGATTCTTATAATCCCGGAAATATGAGGAACTTGTGACAAAAGTTATATAATGAAATAATAAAAGACAACTGAATATCACCTCCTATTAAATAACTATCTAGGTATGTAGATTTATATACCTGTGTGATTTTCTCCGAAGAAACAAAACTTATGGCGAAACAACATTTTAGACAGTTCTAATCTTCTAAATTATAGAGCTTGCTTGAAAAAACTTCATAAAGCCTTGTTTCTTCGGAGAGTGTTGTACTTATAAAAAAAGACTTCATATTCATATATTTAAATTGAAGTCCCTAATTATAAAAAAAATGTTATATTTATTTTTATAATGTGAGTTAGGTATTTATATTCATTTATACAGTTGTGAAAACTGATTTATTAAAAAAGTAAAGAAATTTCTGTTTCTCTTACCTAATTATACAATAGAGTGTAAAAATTATTGGTCCACAGATGGGCAACACTGAGTCCAATTTTGTACATACGATTTTTCAATATTCGATAAAACAGCACAAAGTCTAGAAAACTGTATGTGTTTTCTTAGAAAACAAAGGCAAATTACAGAAGGTGAATGTTTTAAAGAATTATAACAAAACAAAATGTGTCTACCAGAAATCACAAACCTTGAATTTGAATACAAAATGCAGCAGAGGCTTCTCACGATGAGTAGTACAAATCCAACTCTTTGGACTCTTAATTAATTTTCCATTTATCGAATATGCCTTCGTTTTTGTAGGGCCGTGACAACTAATGACTACATCGTCGTTGTTGTTGCGGCTAGCTAAGTTAGGTAAAAATTTGGAAGGAGCTCAAGAAGATGGCCATTGATTTTCCTTTTGCATATGCGAAGACGCACAAGAAATAGTTCGGTTGATTCTGTAGATATATTTCAGGATGGCTTGCCAGGGCATAAAAATGTGTAACACTGGATTAGACAGGAATCGAAAAAGCTCTTCCGTGTGAGACAAAGTACCATCTTCAGTTCGGGCCAGCCAGCAGCCATGCTGCCAGAGATAGATGTATTTTTCAGGTTTATTTGACCGTAGAAAATGGTCATGAATCAAAGGAGCCGAATAAATATCCTTAGTGAATGCAGAAGACCTTTTCTGGCTGGTGGTCTTCGGACGGACGGGGCGGGGGGGATTCTTCTTCGTATATCGGTGCTCATGAAAGCACCTCGCCCTTCCACCCTGCCGTGGGGCGCGCAAGGTGAAGGAAGCCCGGCTCCATTCAGATACGGATCCTCTTTCTGGCGACGTCAGTTGAAATAATATTATGTATTGCCCGGTGGTTATGAGTTCAACCGTTCTCGCTAGTTGTAGCACACTTTATTGCATTTGAAATTTATTTCCGCACCGCTAGCTCGGTCGGCAGCCTTTTTCGGGTTTGGCATCACAATTGTAAGAAATTCGATTTTTTCGCAGTGAGGGTTAAAAATAAAATATATATATGTATATTCTAACTACCAAAAGAAAGGAATGTGTTTTACCCTCTTTTTCTAAGCCTCAAGCTCCAAGATCGGCAGCAAATCTCCTTTTTGATGTAATTATCATTCGGGTCAATTTGCCTATGATTCAAATCCCTACTAAGTGAGATAATTAAAATATTCCTGAGAATCTGAAGTAGAAATCGTGGAAAAACTTAAGGAATCCCACCACCGTGGGATCAATTAATTACCAGTCGAGTTAATTCCCTGTTAGGGAACTCAGTCGGTGTTTACCTTTAAATTAAAATGCAAATTAAAGAAGTTCCCTTCAGACTTCGGTTAGTCGATCTATGTGTGTATGACATACATATACAGTCGCACAAACACCGCTGAAACTGAGCAAGAGACAAAAGTCGAATAAAAGCGGAAAGACGGCACCGAGCACTTCCTTGTAGATGAATCCAAAGGAGTAGGGTGGCTCCTTGAAGACGATGGTGCCTGTTTGACTTTTACTTTGTACATATTTAAATTGTCGGAAAATAAAAGGTAAGCCCCTTAAGAAGAATTAACCCGTAAAGCTCTAAATAAAATATAAAAGTTGTTTACTTGCACACAGTTGTGCTACTCTTGTGACACACACACACACATACACACGCATACAAATACAGTTGACGTTTTCGCGAAAACGCATTCCTTCCGCCGCTCCTCGTGTGTTTTGTGTGGACTTGTCGTCTGCCTTCATTTCAACTTGATCCTTTGGCAAATTTTCTTCGAAGCTTTTTCCAATCTGCATACTTAATGAGAGAAAATGTTTTTCTTTCGCTAATTTTTAAAGAACCCCTTCCGTTCCGAGGATGACTTAATCAATACGAGCGCATCATTTTGGTAGCGAAAAATGGAACAGACGCTTCTTGTGAAATCTCTGAGATTTCGAGTAATTTAAATGAATTTCACTAATTCAGCTAGAAAGTACTCTTAATGGGAACGATGACTAAGTGCAATTTTATAATTTTCCTACGATAACATTATACACAAATAAAGGTCTTTTTTAAATTCTCAGGACAATAACTATATTTAGATTCGTATTAAAAAAGTATGTAGCAAAATACCAAAAATTCAAATTGGTTTTAGATGGATCCCATACGAAATTGCTAAAACCAAAAGGCTATCTCGCTTGTCTTACTAAATTTTGCAATTTTCTCTACCTTAGATTAAAACAATGTAGTAATTATTCCTCTTTGAGAACCTTTTTTTTTATTTGAAAAGTATATTTTGGCCTATTTTGTATTTAATAATATCTTAAGGAGCGAGACCTGCCTAGAGGTCTGAAAAAAATCGGTATTCGGAAGTCATTTATTACTCAAATTTTAAAGAGGCGCCGGATTTACGATAGGGATAACTGTCAAATTAGCTGTCATTTGTATCAATGTATTTTTTATTCAGTAATATCTAACAAATCATTATGGAAAGATATACACCGCAGCAACGATTCTATATTGCAGAAATGTATTTCCGAATTTGTCGTTTTATTGAAAATTTCCACTCCAAAACTATGCGATCTTGGTGTTGGCGACTTGCGATTTCAACAGGACGGCGCTACGTGCCATACGATGGCAAAAACAATCGATTTAATGAAAGAACGGGCGGATATCTTATTTCAAGAAATGAACCTATCAATTGGTCACCAAGATCGTGTGATTTGTCACCGCTGGACTAATTTTTTTGGGGATATATGAAGTGTCTGGTCTATGCTGATAACATCGTTTGACGCATTGAAAATCAACATAAGACATTTTATTTCGGATATCCGGCCTCAAATGTTCGAAAAGTGGTAAATATTAAATTTATAAAAATTATCTTTCGAATAAAACCAAATTTATGGCCACTTGTTCAATTTTTATATGTTTTATTTAAATTTAAAATCCGGGCGAGCTTATAAAACACCTTTTATATTAATTTCAGCAAAAATATATTTTTAAGCGTTATTCTCCCCATATCAGATATAAAATGTAAATTGGTAATTATTTACTCTCATAGAGACGTTTGTAGGGATTAAAGAAAATTGAAATGATGTTCGTAAAATTTATATTTTCAAGGAATAAAAATAGTGATTTACAAAAGACTAGTTGATAACACAGCCACACAAAAAAAGATAAGTGGTCTGTACTTTACATGCGATATATGGTTTTCGATGTATATTCGCGCGCTGAGCACGAATCTAGAGTCAGAATTGAGCCATCACATCACAGTTAATTCCTAACCTTAAAAAACAGTTAAAAAATAGCAAAAATCCGGATAAATGTACATACAAGGAAAAATACAGGAATTTCTTTTTGTCATATCCAGATGTGTATTTTTATATAAAAGAACCGCGTGAATCCAAATCCACCGTTAGAGTTGAGATGGCACGTCATGTTTTTTTCCTAACCTCAAAAAATCGGGTCAGAAATATCGATTTCCAAAAGTCAACCGATTTACGCTAAATTCGGTGTGTGGAGGTTTTAGGGGTCACTGATCACGAATCTGAAGTTAGAGTTACAAAATTCAAGATGGCGGACCCAATATGGCGGACAAGATTTTCGAAAATCAACCGATCTACACCAAGTTTGGTATGTGGGGGTTTTTGGGATCGCTGATCATGAATCTGAAGTTTAGTTTGCAGAATTAAAGAAAATAGATCGTAATTTTTCCTTGTAGTAATAAGGTAAAAATTAAAAAAGGGAAAATTAGTTTAAAGTCCTGCAATTTGTATCTCTATATGGTAAACAATTTTGGTGTAATTTATCAATTTTTTTAAAATATATTTCATATAAGTTCTATGTATTCTGAATTTTATAAAAAAATAATAAGGTGGAGATTTATAAAAAAATAATATATACGAGAAAATTTTATATTTAGCGTAAAATCTTCCTTTTGAGTTTTCTTTTTATATGAAAATCTTAGAAATCGAATATAAAGAGTTACTAATTTGTTTCGAAATTCGACTAATAGTATAATTTTAATCTAGGGCTTTATATTTTTATGGATTTATATGTATACTATATATTATTTTCGCCGTT
This sequence comes from Dysmachus trigonus, assembly GCA_949715965.1. NCBI lineage: Eukaryota > Metazoa > Arthropoda > Insecta > Diptera > Asilidae > Dysmachus > Dysmachus trigonus. The sequence continues at coordinate 91,150,662 of OX454320.1, forward strand.
TAATTTACAAGCCAATAAAAATTTGAGTTTTATACATTAGTCAAGAGAAATGTATTGTCCAAAAATCGATTTTATTTTGTTTTTAAATATTAAAAAATCCCCTTATGCAAAGTAATATCTCATCATTGAGGTGACACCCTCTTAAGCATGATAGACCATCAACTAGGTTCACTCAATAGACTCGGGTAGCAGCAGGAGTATCGAGACCTCAACCATGATCACAACGAAATTAGTCTTTTCAACATCGGAGACATTCAATTACCGCCCCTTTCGCAAATAGAATGGCCTGCATAATTTACAAAATTGCTAAATTAATGTCATTCTCGGCGCACAATTCTCGAAGCAATAAGGGACCAGATGACGTCCTGTTCGAGCTGAAAAGAAATGTCCCCAACCTGTCGTGCACTTAGCACAATTCCAGGGAAAATGGCTGATGGCAAATAAAAAGAATTCACGCTCAGGAATAAGAAGAGGGTTATATACCTGAATCAGTACGAAGGCATCCAATTGAGGTAATTGCCTTTGATCTCTCCCAGGACAAGAAGGGCTCCACAGAGGGACCCCTTGGGAAGCTGAGGGTCAAATGAGGGTGTCGAAGCGTTTTTTTTTTTCTTTCCTTTCTACGTGTAATTAGGCGAACGTACAGCTCCTTGGAAGGTATTTGCTTACGTTCACGGAAAACAAGAACGCCTAAGTGGACTATTATCGGAAGTGAGAAGGTGTGAGTCGAGGAGAACCACACAGCAATAAATTCAGGAAAGGAACCCGAGGTCCACAAATCATTTCGAGATACCCTCTAATATGAGTTAAGTAAAGCTAATAACCGCTTATTTGTTCGGGAGAATTTATTTCCAGAGCAGTTAATCCACTCGAAACTAACTTATTCCTTACCTTTTCTCAGAGCGCTCCTTGCCTGAACACCTCCCGGGGTGGGTTCTCGAGGTAAATTACATCAATGGCACTAATCAAGGGAATCTCCTGTTTGGTGAAACGATAGCGGAAAAATACTACATTCCACGGACCCAGAAGCTTCCCGAAGAGTCCCGAGCTCCAGAATTCCTGGCACTAACACTAACCAACACAGCCGGGAACAGGGAACCGGGAACCTGCTTAAGACGGAATGAAGATTGCTAGCTGAATGGAGGCCGGGTGAACTGAAGCAGTGTCTGTGGCAAGGAAAGGTCTCATACTGATTACTGTAATTGATGGAGCTTAATTAAAAAGACGTACTGCGTACGTGGGATATCGTAAATGGAACAGATTTTATTAGCCGGAGCCTTCCCCGCGCCACGATGGAGCAGCCTTAAGATGGAATAAAGCTGCCTCCGAGCTGGGGTCCTTGGCTGCGTTATTATAGGGATATTATTAAGATGACATTTAATGTGTTTTCGTGTTATTTCAATTAGGCGGTAAACATAATTAGTGGTGGCTTTGTTTAATCGGAAGGTACACGCACCTCCCGCAATATTCCAAACAATTTTGCCTGCAGATTAAAGAATTTTGTTGATATGAAATTTTGTACAGGGTACCTATTAATTAAAGAAATTAAAATTTTTCTTAAATTTTGGAGTTTTGCAAAAATCGAGAACTAAAGTCGAAATTTTTCTAAGCACATAAATAATTTGTAATCGGTAGTCATCAATAATATAAGGTGCAAATAAATACTTGTGCAAAGTATTTAAATGAGTAGATAAATTGCAATTGGTGCTATGTTTATTAATATACAATGTCATAAATAAAAAAACTGCTGAACAATGGTGTTTAAGAGGCACCAGTAGTGTGACATTTTTTTTTTTTTTGCATATTTCGATAGTCTATACCTTTAAAAATAACATACTAAAATTTCAAGCGCATATCTAAAATATTTTTTGAGTTACAGCACCCGCTCATCGTATCGAGATACTAAGAAATGTATGAATTAAACTTTAAACGCATTTTTCCCGAAACTACATTTTTCAAATTTGCTGCAGTTGTAACTCGAAGACAAATCATCCTATCGATTTAATTCTTATTGCAACTTTTTTTACACATGTTTCTTCGTGGCATAAACCTCCAATTTTCCGGATCGAATATAAAATGTAATTTGGCAGGCCAAAAATCATCCAAATGTTAAAATTTTATTTTGAGCCTTGGGAAATTGCGAATAACTCGCTGAATTTTCAAATTTTCGATCCAAAAATATTACCATGTATTTACTATATATATATATTTTTAAAATATTAAAACATTCTATGCAGAAGTTGTCTTTAAAAAAATTCCCACAAAACACCTTTTTTTCTCCCGAGAGCGCTAGTTTTTAAGTAGGGCTAAAATTTATTGTATTTCTACATGTTTAAATAAATAAATAAATACCTTTTCTTCAGGCGGTCACACTAGTCATGTCCCTTAAGTTGTTACTACAGCAAAAGAAAAGGGATAGTCCAGAAATTATACCAAATAACATTGCCTTTTAGATTGTCTAGTTGCTCTGAGAGTATATATTTAAAATTAGAAAATTAAAAATAATTAAAAATTTTAAATTAAATTAACTTCAATTTTTAGTGTTTTAAATCATCATATTAATTGAAATGTAATTCTTCACTATAATTTTTGTAGCTATTTTATTCGTAATTTAAGTTCTTATTATTCTTCCAGTAATAGGCAAAATGCACTAAACAGCAAATTGAATATTTAAAATCTATATATTTGAAAACAACAATTTGAAATTAAGATACATATGTATATTATACATAATTTTAATAATTTGTACAAATTATTTGATAAATTGATCAATTGATTTCTAGAAATTTGACTTATTTAAGTAAAACATACAAAACGCTAATAAGAATCGTTTTCACCTAAGCTTTCTATATAAAATTGGACTAATGATTTTCGATACTTTAGTGAGGTTTATAGTAAGTTTATTTCAGTATAAGATTGCTCTAGTATTTTTAGGTAATTTGCCGAAATTGTTACTGAGATTCTCGGTCATGGCAATTTTTCGTAATTTTACGGAGTTCCTACTTAATTCGCCTAAGCTATCTGTACATGATACCTAATTTTTTGAGTGTCTTGCCTAAAAACTTAGAAGACTTAAATTGTGGAGTTTGCTTTCTCAGTGTACTTTTATCCAAATTCGTAAGGTGAGTTGGAAAAATATTGATGTTCTACAAACTTGGGTCTCTTAGATCTGTTTTCAAGATGCGTACATTTTAGAAGCTATAAACTAATAGAACCAATATTTATATAGATCCTAATAAGTTTTTTTGGAACCAAGCTAGATGTAGCTAAAAATGATTTTCTTAAGGTACTAGTTCCCTCAAAATTTTCCCCCAAATGGAATTTTTTATTTTTACATTTTATGGTTCTTTATACCTTCAGAAATCATCTGCTAAATTTTTATAAAGAAATTCGAAAAAATCGAGGAGCTACAGCAGTTTTAGTGCGCGCGCATTTTTGATTATACACACATAAATATATCGTAAAAAAACTTTAAGCGCGTTTTTCTCGAAACTACATTTTTCGAAATGGCGGACAGTCAATCTCCTGATTGGCTGAACCGATTTGAATAAACTGTATAGCGTTTTAATTGTTAAGGTCTATTCAAGGGCAATTCACCAGAAAATTACGAAAAAGTTGATAAGAAACATATTTCCAAACCGAACAAAGCGAAAAAAAATGCGATTTTTTCAAATTTTTTTTTCAAATATCCGTTATTTTTTTTTTACCAATTTTTTTACTAATTGTGGTGAATTGCCTCATAAAATATCTTCCTTTTTAACATGCTTTTTTTTTGTTTGTTTCGGACTTGTCGTTTCTGAGATTGAGTGTCCGCCATGGAACCCTCTTTTTTTGGACTGCTCCTTTTTGAGAGCCCTCTATATATATAATAAAGTACTAAAAAAAGAAAAAAAATTTTTTTTTGTTAACCTCAAGACTTATATATTCAAATAAAAAAAGATCCAGTAAGATTTATAATAAAGGAGCTGAGAAAAAAAATAAAGTTTAAAAGTCGATTTTTTCCTATTCTACAGGGAACTAGTACCAAGGGACTACTGCCGGTTAGATTGCAAAAAAACAGCATAATTTTCAATAATTTTTTTCTCAGCTAATTTATTATATATCAATTTCAAATTTTGCATGGTGATAATAATTATTTCAAATATTACAGAAAACATTTTTTTTATTTTTATCAATTTTTTCCTTGTTTATAGAGGGCGCCGAAGTTGGTAGCTCAAAAAATGACTCGTCCCATGGCGGAAAACTCGTCTCAGAAACGAAGAGTCTGAAACAAATCAACCAAACAGCATTTTATTAATGAATGTCCCTTACGTAGGAAAAAATCAGAATATATCAAAAAATGATTAAAAAAACAAAATGGCGGACGTTTGAAAAATTTTTTCAAAAAATCGCTTATTTTTTCACTTGTTTTCACTTGCTACATTTTTTTGGATTGAATTTTGGCTAATATTGTGGTTTTTTCCTGTGCAGAATACACAAATAAAGAAGCACTCCAAATTTGAGCCCAATCGGTTGGGCCAATTCGGGGTTAGTGTGTCCGCCATTTGATAAAAGGTCATTTTGAGAAAATCACGTTTAAAGTTTTTTTTTTTACTTATTTATTGAATTGAATTGAAATTAAAAACTGCTGTAACTTTTATATTTTTGGGAATATCCAAATAAAACTTTGAGACGTGATTTCTGAAGGTATATTGAGTTGAAAAATGTAAAAAAAAAAAAAAAATATTGAATTTTTCAAAATTATAACCGGTAGTAGTCCCTTAAATTTTATTTTGGGTCTAGAAATCCAAAGAAGGGTTAAAGTTCAAATTACTCCTTGCAGAAGCTCCCACGCCCCCAAAAGGTATATCAATTGCCGGTGTCAGACCGCTCCTGTACTCATTAAGGCCCCAGGAGGAAAGGGGGGCAGGAGTCCTTATTCCCTCACCTCTCTAGAAGCCACCGAATATGAATGATGCCAATTGGCGCTCTTCCTGTTTGTCCTTTCGACTGTAGGCCTCTCGGTTGGTGGGGGGTTCACCTCACATAAATTTGTCACTCTCGGATTACAGTGATAAACTTGGGGGGCTGCGTCGCGCGTCTCCGGCAGACTTTTCCGTAATTCAACGTGTAATTATGCGCCTTACATGACAATGATGGGCTCCATTCGCATAATTCTTTGTAATTTAAGCAGATTTGCATGCCGCAGCATGGCAGTGGTTTATGGGGTGCCCCGACCGCTGTCGCCGCCGCCGCCGCCGCCGCCTCTGCTCTACCGTAAAAGTACGTGTTCTAAAACGAGGATTTCTCTGGCCTCGTTCGAAATCCCCGTAGACGTGTACCTCAGCACCGGAGCACGTATCCGGGCGCAAGGAAATGAAAATATGAATGAGTGTGAAATAAAAAACGATATATCGAAATATATTTAAATCACTCCGAGGTATAGTGGGAGTTTCGTATGACACCGTCGTCAGTGGCGGCGGCAGCAGCAGCGGAGTTTGTAATCTGAACCCAATAATCTCCACAGTTCGAAATGTTGAAAATTGATCATCATTTCGAGCCACTTGAGCAATAAATTTCGATTGGGAGCATATTCCGCCGTGAACACGTCGTCGCAGAGGTGTAGAATTTTTGATTTACGTGACAGGTGGTGGCAGTGGCGGCAGGGGAGCTCCTGAAATTGTCGAAAGGCGAGAAATATGTCGCCGGATGATAGTTCGATTCGGTTGGTTTGTAACAGAGAAGAAACAAAAAAAAAAACGTATATTAAAATGAAGACCAAACCAACTCCCGAGAAATATGAGTGGCGTGGCAACAAATTAATTTATTGACTTTGGCAACATGTCAAGCATTTGGGCAGCAGGTTTGGATTCAACGATGCCTCTGCCACACTCCAAAATGAGGCTCCACCGTCGCACGAACCGCGAATTGGGAGGGACACTTCGGAAGACCGTCTCTAGGTCTCTTAAAATATGATTGACTGCACTTTTAGCAGCTGCAATTGAAACAATTTCGTCAATGCGAACCTCCGACAAGAGCGCGAGACCTGCCAGCCGAACGCAAACATTTGTCATCCGAGTAGTCGCAGTTGCATCATCATTCGAGGAGATGCGAAATAAATTGAGCTGACAATAACCCGAGGCCCCATTGCTGCTGCCGGCCGCGGGGGCGCATTGTGGAAAGGCCCGGCAGCCGGGGCCCCGTCCGGCGACAGTCCACCGTTCTTCAGAATTCCCCCGGCTGGCAGGACCTTCACGACTGAACTACAGATTTAGGAAATCAGTGATATGGACACGAATCATACGCCTGTTTAATCCTTTCTGCTTTCTGAGTTTATAACATCTCAGCAAACTGTAACAGACAGCTTACAGGATATCTCGATGTTCTATAGATAGATATGGGGGTACGTCATGTCCATTTAATCCCTTTCTCCGGGGAGCTCAGCCTGTGTGTCCTGCCAGCGCCAGTTGAAGCATTAAAGTACGAACAGAGCACCTAGAAACTTCGTACAACAGGAAGTTGACATTTGGCATTCCTGGATTTTGTGTCTCCTCTCCACTCGACTTCAATTTTCCTCCTTTCGGTGACTTTTGGTCGACGACGACGACGTCGTCATCATCATCGTTGGACTGACTCGTCCTCTCCTGTCACTGTTTCTATATCTGACCCAGCGGCGCTCCATGTTTTGGATCCAAACTGAAATTTTGTTTTACCCCGAAAATTTGCGGATGAATTAACTCCACATTTTAATTCAGTTAAATGTGGCCCCCCAACAACACAGTGGTCGTTGGGTTTTAAGTCTAGTTAATTTAGTGAACAGTCACTTTAAGCTCAATTTACCCCTCCCGAGCGGAGAAGGCGAGGAGCACCAGGTCTCAATGTCATACTTATTTTTCAGGGAAAATCATTTTTCATTTTCCACAAGGTGGACCGACCACTCCCTGCCCGGAACTCGGGAAGCTATTAAGCCAGTGATAATGACGATAACTTTTGAGAAGTGTCATGTTCAGAGGTGACCTGAATAGGGGTCCTGTGTGGCGGGGTGCTCCTGCTGCCGTAAAAGCGCTCCAGTCACTCACCTTTGACCGACCGGATGTAGAAAAGATAAAGTAAGCAGCTTTTACTCGACCATTTTGGGGCTTTATAGAAGGACACAGTGATTCAAGCATTAAATCTGAAGAGTTATTGCAGACAAGATAACCAGATGTGTTTGCTTTTTAAAATGCTATTTTAAAATTTTTTATTTTTATTGCTTCTTTAGCTTCAAACTAAAATTCTAGTTAAGTTTTAGGATGTAATATTGTAAGTAGCAATGTGAAATATGATAGTTCATAGACTCATGTCAGCCTATTTCAAAACCGATTAGTTGGAATTTAAAAAAAATTTGAGATAGGAATGGAGCGGAATTCTATAAACAATTATACTTAATTTAAACACAAAATAAATTTTCGAAAATGTTCTTTAACGCATTTTATTTTACTTATTGTTCAAAACTGGTTATATGCAAGCTTCTCTCTATGTTACATTAATGTTTAGTTTAGTCTAATAATCGTCTCTCATTTTTGGCTTAATGGATTTCTTAATAAGCAAAATTTTTGCTTCTGAATAGTCTAAACGATTTTTTTACAAGATGGTTGCATCATTGGTCCATATTCCTTTAAATATGAGTCAGGAGCTCGCATTACAATCAATTGAAATCGTTACCGGATCATGATTAATGAATATATCTTTGAAAATATGGCTGATATTGATCCTGGCGAGGTGTGATTTCAACAGGATGGCGCTACATGCCATACAGCGACATAAACTTGCAATTTATTGAAATTACGATTTGTCAATAAAGTGATTCCAAGAAATCCACTATCGACTATTTCCTATGGGGTATGTGAAGTCACTGGTTTATGTTGATAAACCAGGAACAATTGACAACTTGGAAATCAACATTATTCGTGTTGTTCATGACATACGGGCAACATTGCTCGAAAAAGTGAACCAAAATTGGACTGACAGAATGCGCTTTCTGCTTACAACTTTCGATATATTTTTATATATTTGTTGGTAGTCTTGTTAATTTGATAATACTTTTTTTAATTTCATTTCTCATTGCAAAATAGATGACACCAGCTGAGATCCGGTGGATCCGGGTAGTTTCGGATAACTTTGGGTTCCGAATAGTGTTGACATATCTAATATCTGGATCCTGAAATAAATATCGATTAAACTAAAGCTGTTGCTTGAAATTAAATATTAAGTATAAGTGGTATAGTCCAGGAAATTAAACTGCAGATGTTTGGAACACATTTTAGATTCTTTTTGTAGATTCGCGTTTTCTGCTATATAAATGTACATAGATCGACGAAAAATCTGAATTTCAGGTCGGAGTCGAGAATCTGATACTATCCGGATATACAGGGTGTTCCAAAAATACCAGGTCAGAGTGACATGGAAGATAGGTTAGTCGTAGATCTGTTAGATAAAAGAAACATGACCTTAGTAAAAGTTTCTTAGTTTTCGAGATATTGTCACTTTTTTAATTTTGTTTTACATCTCTACTTTTAGTTAGATTTTCAACCACCATTGCTGAAAATAACTTCAAGTTGTTTACTTTTTGACTTTTCAGGTATCTTGAATAGTTGTTTCAGGCGTTAAAAGTAAAATTTTGCCGAAATTTAGTGTACCTTCCAAGAAAAATAACTCATTTGTGTTACCTTTTAACTCTGTCAAAATTGTAACTTCAACTTTGACAATCAGTCGGGGAAAAAAAATGTACTAAAATAAACTGGCAAATTATCTTAAAAACTACTAAATTTAATGCAGATTCAGAAATGGTATGATACTTGGGAAATTATTTTACAAAAACTTAGAAATTGCTATTTTTATCATTAAGGGTTATGCTAAACCCGGACTCTATTCTAAAAAATTAAACTATTATCGCTCAATCAGTAGTAAAAATAAAGGCCACATTACATTTTTATTAGCTGCCGGTCTTTGCCTTTTGTGGCTGTGGACCTGTTATCAGGTAAACATGAATAGAACAGCTGCGACCCTTTGCTAATTCCGCTTTTTTATTCATTCTTTTGGGATATTGTGATGTTGATAATTTAATCTTCTCCAACTCATCTGAGATATTTGTCGAGCCGCTGCGGTGACTCTGTTACGTAATTTCCAGTATCATACTATTTCTGAATCCACATTAAATTGAGTAGTTTTTAAGATAATTTGCCAGTTTCTTTTAGTACATTTTTTTTCCACGACTGATTGTCAAAGTTGAAGTTACAATTTTGACAGAGTTAAAAGGTAACACAAATGAGTTATTTTTCTTGGAAGGTACACTAAATTTCGGCAAAATTTTACTTTTAACGCCTGAAACAACTATTCAAGATACCTGAAAAATAAAAAAGTATACAACTTGAAATTATTTTTAACAATGGTGGTTGAAAATCTAACTAAAAGTAGAGATGTTAAACAAAATTAAAAAGTATCAATATCTCGAAAACTAAGATACTTTTACTAAGGTCATGTATATTTTATCTGACAGATCTAAGGCTAACCTATCTTCCAAGTCACTTTCATTTGGTATTTTTGAGACACCCTGTATATGCCGGATTTCGGAGTTTAAATTCGAAATTATTTCGAATTTCCAAAATATTCGAATATTTTGAAGCATTAGTATTTACACAATTTGTAATGAAAGTTTTAGGGAACATGTAGAAATATGTAACGAAAAAATTCATTTTTCGAAATTTAAAAGTTAAATATTTCGATCAATTTAAACACAAATCAAAATCCGTGAGGTGACCTGAAGTTCAATCAGTTCTAAAATAAATTTTCAATTGTTAGTGGTTTATCGAAGTTATGTGCAATTAATAGGAACCAATCGGTTTCTTTCGAGAACGAAACGCGCAATAGGCTTGAGAATGTTCTCATTAAAATTCTGGAGGAACGAAAATAAAAAGTTAATTGACTCAGTGAAACCGTAACATCAGACACATATGGTCTAATTTTTCACTGTGCGCTCATTTCGAGCGCGTCAGAGAAGTCCATCGACAGGGAATGGAGAAGCATTCCCGGCCGGGAGGATTACCCGCGTCTGCAAGCAATTACAATTTCGTTGAAGGATTACCGATGATCTCGAATAATTTATCATACACCGAATCTGTCGGCGGACCTTCGCCAAGAATTAATATCACGAACGAGACATTTCGAATTTATAATTGAACTTTGCGTACGACGAAGAAATGAATAATTTCGCTCGGTTAAGACACAGTGAGTGAAAGGCGGAGGACTGAAAAAAATGTATCTTCGTGCCTTCAATTTTTTTTTTTTTTTCGCAGATAAAAGAAATTCTCTATGGTCACGTGTTCGAAGCAGAAAATTCATCAGCAAAAAAGAAAAAAAGTTGCTTGATTAGGAAATTTTGCATATCAATGGTCCTTGCCTGTTAACGAATTCCTTTCAGCCCGCTCTTGGCGGATCTCAAGTAATTACTTCGGTCGAATTCGAAATTAATATTCATTGAAAGTGGGCGTAAACTTTTTATCAGATTGCCCAGGGTCAAAGCAAAACTCCAGCGCGAAATTCGATGACGGCGAGTTTGTAGCAACTCCCTGCCCACAATGAGCCATCACTTCGGCGCGCCACTAGCCAATATGCGGCGAATTTATGGCCTTGAAGAAGCAGCATGGCTCAAACGGCGAAATATGATGTGTTAAGAAACTTTTGCCAACTCGTAAAGGTGCACGTCCCCCCTCCAGGCCGCCGCCGCCGTATCGGCAGGGCAACATAACAAGAGACAACTCGTAAAATTTCCATTTGGCGAGATCGTAAAATCGGGTAAATCTTTACGTGGCTTTCAATTCGATACAAGAATGTTACGTGTGGCGGCTCCTCCTGGAATTGTTGCTCTTTTTTATTATTACTTCTGCCGCAGTCGTGCCCGCCGACGTCACCCCCGCCCCGGAATATGCTGCGCTTGTAGAAAATTTTGATTGTGCATTTATGGGGAAGCTTTAAAAGGCACACATACCGTTCTTTCTTTTATAGCAAAACTTCTTTACCGCCCGCAGACGTCCTTACCGACAATATGGGGATTAAATGGATTTTCAAAAACATATTCCATCTTACATAAAATGAACTTATAGTACATAAAATCAACTTTTAACTAATTTTTAAGTTACCTACATGCGGAATTTATTATATTGTATGGCGTAAAATAAAATAAATGCAATATTATATTAGTTTGGAACTCGAAATTTGGCATACAAAGTTCCATTTATTTAAAACGCTTGTCTATGCTATAAACTTAACCTGCTTTTTAGCATACAGTGGAATCCGTTTATTACGACTTCACTTATGAAATTATTATGGACATGAGTTCGTTTATAACGACTACGGTCATAGTGACTACCCGCTTATAGCTACGTAATTTTTCTTAATTTCTACTAGTTATAAGGAGGTATTCTAAGTTTTTTATAAACAAACATCACTCCTACCCTAAATATTACGATGATGATTAGGAAATAAAAATAAATATGTTATTTACATAAATTATTAACAAAATGTTAAGGTGACCTCCACCAAAAATCAGAATTTAGTATTAAGTAATCACCCTGTAACTCGGAAACAGGAGCTTTCTCCCCCGGTTAAACAATTTTGGCATACATAAGTATGTACATAGATTCAAAACAAGAGTATATACATAGAGGGTGACAAATGGAAAGTTGGCTAAAGTATGCCTATGTCTTTTCCTCGCTAATATGTCATAGAAGGTTGGGATCTCGTAGTTATATAATAGAGTGTTGTCATTTTCTGTTGATACGTCATAAAGAGAAATACGTGTACTTTAAAATGAGTAACCTTACAAACGAATTAAAAACTAAGTGCTTTTGTTCTAGAGGTAAAAACTATACTGAAGCATATGGGTAATTCTTTTACAAACCGAACACCTTTTTGACCGACACATCTCCGATTTGGCTGAAACTTTTTTTACGGATTCTATATCGAAAAATAAGAGATACGTGTCCGAGGATTTTTTTTTGTTCCGCATATTTTCGATAATACTAGTAATCGAAAATGTGAGAATAATGCATTTTTTGGCTTGGAGACTCATTTTCAAAAATTTATAACTCTGGTCTTATTTGAGCTACAAACTTCTTTTCTTTTTCATTTTAAATCTAAAGGACTGAGTTTTGAGAAAAAAATAATTTTAATAAAAATTATTAACAAATTCATATTGTTATTAACAATTTAATTGTTTAAATCAATTTTTAACAATGGCCCCCACCTCATAGCAAGTTTTTAGTATATTTATTGTATTCTCCGTCATATTTTACATAAAAAACATGTTTTCAAAATATGGAGACTTTATTATTACTATTTTTAAAACATTAATTTATATAGCGCGACACGTCAAAAAAACCGGTTTTTTGTTAATAAAAAGAAAATTATAGCTCGGATCAAAAAAAGTGACATATAAAAGTTGTAGATAATAAAAAGACCTACAATTCTTGTCTTAACTATTTTTCGACATAACCTCAAACTTTTCGAATAAAATACAAAAAATGTTAAAAATCACCTTTTTGAAACATTATTTATTGGAAAAAAGTGTATAAAAAATTAAAAAAGAAATTAACATATAATTTTTGTGTTTTTAATATTTTTCTCAACTAACCATCAAACGAAATACATATTAACCAATAATAAGTATTGAAACCACAATAAATTTTTTTTAATTTTTTTATTAATTTATGTTTTTTTTATTGTATTGATTGCTAATAAATATTATTTGTTAAGAAGGACATAATAATTACTTATATTAAAAAAAAGAAGACATGAGGCAAAAAATGTGGCAAATAAATTTGGAAAAGGTGATTTTTAACATTTTTTGTATTTTATTCGAAAAGTTTGAGGTTATGTCGAAAAATAGTTAAGACAAGAATTGTAGGTCTTTTTATTATCTACAACTTTTATATGTCACTTTTTTTGATCCGAGCTATAATTTTCTTTTTATTAACAAAAAACCGGTTTTTTTGACGTGTCGCGCTATATAAATTAATGTTTTAAAAATAGTAATAATAAAGTCTCCATATTTTGAAAACATGTTTTTTATGTAAAATATGACGGAGAATACAATAAATATACTAAAAACTTGCTATGAGGTGGGGGCCATTGTTAAAAATTGATTTAAACAATTAAATTGTTAATAACAATATGAATTTGTTAATAATTTTTATTAAAATTATTTTTTTCTCAAAACTCAGTCCTTTAGATTTAAAATGAAAAAGAAAAGAAGTTTGTAGCTCAAATAAGACCAGAGTTATAAATTTTTGAAAATGAGTCTCCAAGCCAAAAAATGCATTATTCTCACATTTTCGATTACTAGTATTATCGAAAATATGCGGAACAAAAAAAAATCCTCGGACACGTAGGGGAGAGTCGCCAGTCATGGGCCACCTAAGGTTAAATGCATTTAAAATTATTGTAAACGTTTCGTTTACATAATTAATAGCGCAATATTAAAATTTGGATGATAATTTACCTTTGTGGAAAGTTTAAGGCAAGTTTGACTTTCTTTTATAATAGAAAATAACGTTTGAAAAAAACGTGCAAGTGGCCCAATTTAGGTGACGAGTCGCCTAATGTGGGCCACCTATTGAATAGCACGTAAAATATCTGAAAAACGCGAAAATGGTTCGACATATTGTTTAAAACACCGTTACTTATTATATCTAATGAAACAATGAATTGACGTTAATTAATTCGTTGATCAGAAATATATTTGAAATTTAAATTCTCAATAAAGAGTTAATCATCATAAATTAAGTATTTACTCAATGACATGTAACATTTTATAATCTAAAATAATAACAATAGGCTTAATATACTAAATTTGCTAAATATCTCATGTACACTTACCGTTTTAATTAAAAAAATATTTTTCCTTCAGATAGTGTTGCTTTGTTTACATCGCGTGAGTGGCCCGTATTAGGCGCCCTTTCGAATTGCACAGTGGCCCAAATTAGGGGAAATGACATTTTTCCAGATTGTTTAAATTAATTAGTATTGTTATAGTTTTTAAATTGCAAATACGTTATATACTATATAAACATATTATACACTTCGCATCAGAACAAATTTTAGATTCATTAGATGTATCAATTTGTTTTTATCGACGAGCAAAAATGTCAGATTTTTAAGTCGGCAGATACCATTTTACGAGATTGTTGTAACATTATTAATTTTTTATTAAAATTAGTATTTCTTTCATTATTTTGTTCTACATTCATTTTCAATCAAATTTTGACATTAATTAATTTTCAAAAACTCGGTAAAATTGAAAAAAATGGGTGGCCCGAAATAGGAGCCGGCCCAAATTGGGCAACTCTCCCCTATCTCTTATTTTTCAATATAGAACCCGTAAAAAAAGTTTCAGCCAAATCGGAAACATGTCGGTCAATTTTTATCAAAATCCGTACGGTTTGTAAAAGAATTACCCATATAGAGGCCTTCATACCAAGTTTAGAAATAAAAATATAGCGAGCCTAAACACTAGAAGGTAAGAATTAAAAAAAATGATTTAATTTCATCGTATGAATAATAATAATGTTTTCAAGCATTTATGTAAATAATTAACCCCTGACTGAATTTTGTCGATTTTTTTAAATCTCAATAAGTATCTGTTAAAAATGTCTGATTTAACTGGAACTAATTTAAGGGGACCTTTACTTTCAAAATCGGAAAAAAATAAATTTTTTTTTTTTTTTTTTTTTTTCATAAAATTGCTTCTTAACATCACACAAACACTCTCCTAAAACCGTTTTAAGAAACTCGTAAAAGAAAAAAAGTTATACCTATATTTGTAACGGCAGCTCTACGCGTTTTGTATGTAAAAATTATGTAACAAAAACTTTGAACGCGTTTTTCTCGAAATCACATTTTTGAAAATTGCCGCATCTGTATCTCAAAAACTATTGAACCGATTTTAACAAACCAAACGCCATTCGATTCGTTATCAAATATACTAGTAACTAAACCTTTAAGAGTATTATTTTACCTCCCCACTTTTTTATGCGGAGGGTAGTTTACCCCTAACTTATAATCGTTTTTTACCTTTTTTATAAAAATGTGTATAAAATGATATATTTATTAAAAATAAAAGGTTTTTTAGGTTTAGGTACTAGTTTTTGTGTCTTATGAAAACAATCCACTAAAAATTTTTAATCTATCTGTTACAGGAAGTCCTAGAGGAATGGGGCCGTTTTAAAAGTGCATTTTGGATGACGCCCTCTGCAGGCATTAAAATAAACTAAAGTTGCATTTAAAAATTCTTTTTATATATTTCATAATCTTACCAATAATGTACAAAAGGTTTCAGAATAATAAATATAATAGTCTTTTCAAAAAAAAAAAAACATTTAAAAATTGTGTTTTTTGTCGATTTTGAAAGTAAAGGTCCCCTTAAAATAAAAATTACATCTTTACTGAATTTATACGTATTTTTATTTGTTTTTCCCTTGTACTCATTTTAAAATTATGAATGATTAGTTTAGGCAACTTTCCATTTGTCACCCTGTATTTTTGCTACATTTGGCAATATTGGGGGTATTATATTTCCAAAAATCTGTTCTCTGGCTTGTAAGATTAGATCAGTTTTTAAAGTTGTAATTTCATTTTCTAACTCGTTTTTTTTTTATTAATATAAATATGTCCCAATATTTTACAGTAATATGTTTTACATTTAAATCCTTTTTAAAAGGAAAAGACAAATATTGCACAACAACTTCAACTTTTTCAACATCATCATGAAACCGGATTCAAAGTCTTCAATTACGTTTTTAATTTTACTAACGTATTTGTCAATGTTAATGTTTTTGTAGGAGATCGAATATATTTGGAAAATGAAACGATGAAATTGTTTTGTTAAAGTTTTTTGTAAGCTTTAATGCTGCTGTACATTTAAATTGTTCTTGTTTTTTCCTTGCAATTCTATATTTAAAAAAAAATCACTTAATTTCAATGTCAAATCTGTAAGAAACGCTTAATCAATGAACCAAGTTTCATCATTTAATTTTCACACATTCTTGATCTTACTCTTGCGTTTGCGTTTTTAAGGGGCACCACTAGTGTGACATTTTGATTTTTTTTTTTTATTGTTTGCATATTTCGATAGTCTATACCTTTAAAAATAACATACTAGAATTTCAAGTGCATATCTCAAATAGTTTTTGAGTTACAGCCATCTGAAGAGCAGTCGCTCATCGTATCGAGGTATTGAAAAATGTATGAATTAAACTTGAAACGCGTTTTTCTCCCTACCACTAAACTGGAGGTTTAGTTTTCCGGATCGAATAAAAAATGTAATTTTGGGAGGCCAAAAATCATAAAATTTTCACGAGAAATTAGAAATTTTTTTTAAAACTCTGTCACTTTTTTAAATTTAATTTGTTTTTTCGATCGAGGTTTATGACACGGGAAATACCTTCTAGTTTAATAAACTTTTTGGTTTTTTTGATTTCACGCACTGTGAAGGTCGCTATAACTACAGCAGAGGGGGCACTTTTTTTTTGGAACCTTGGGAAATTGCGAATAACTCGCTGAATTTTAAATTTTTTGGTCCAAAAATGTTATCATGTATTAACTATATATCCACAAATATATTCTTAAAATATCAAAATATTCCATGCAGTAGTTGACTTTAAAAAAATTCCCAAAAATCAACTTTTTTTCAGGCGGTCAAATTGTCTTATGCTGGCTGTGATCGACCAAAAATCGCTTTGAGATCGACCAGTCGACCGCGATCGACTTTTTGGCCACTCTTGCTATATAGGTTAAATAACAAGATGGTTTTATAATTTTTAGATAGAGTTCTCTGGTTATGCTTGCCAGCAATCCTTAGTTATTTGAAAAAGAAATTTTTGTGTGTGCAAGCCTTTATACCTATAATCAGCTGCAAAAACTAACTAGAATCATCTTCAACATAAAGTACCCCCAAATTGTAGTGAAGGAGAAGTGTAATCGTCGAAAACGTAGTCACATGAATAGTCGTTAGGGAAAGGTTCAGTTGAGAAGGCGTCTCCCCTGCTTCTTATTTATGTTTGGAGCAGAAATAAGTGCTCTTAACCGCCGTGGTGAGAATCATATATTATGCGGCGGCAACAAATAACCCGAACCAATAATATCGAATAAACGTCAAATAATAGCTGTTTGGTTAAATAATAGCACATCCATAATCCAGCATTGGCGCTCAAGAAATACTGTAGCGCAGCGCACTGGGGCTCCGAGGAGGGGAGGAGCACTACATCATCATGTATAGGATTGTCGGATGTCTGGCACTTCCTGGCTACGTAGGATATATGGTCCTTCATATGTGTGAAGTGCCACAAAAACGGAAACGATACAGCGCGGTAAAAGTTCAAAAAGAAAATATCCTCGAGAACGTACAGAGGCGAGAGCTGTGTATTTATGAAATGACGATCTCGGTATAACCTCTTTAAGCGTTTTTGGCGTAGGAACCTGCCAGGGAGTGGGTTAATGTCAGCCACATAAATTTATGTTCATGGGGCACCGTCTGGAAGAGTGGTGTAATTGGAACTTCTGGGATACGGGTGCATTTCGTTTCGAGTAACTCTCCAAAAATTTATTCTCGTGATAAGCCTGAGAGAAAGCACGTGAAAATATTAGAGCGATGAGGCGAAGCGTTTCGTCCATTTCCTATTCTACTGTAACCAAAAAGCCTGGCTCCAGCCAGCCGGGCTCTTTCCGGTGCGATATGACAACGATGAGGTTTTCTTTACCTTCTCGAAGTGCCTGCAGGACTCCATTATAGCGCTCTATCATTGTCCTCGTGGTTTCGACAAAAATTAGGGCTGTTTCCCTGCAGTCAGGGGAAACAGAGAAATGAAACGGGCACAGGGTCCATCTGGGCTGGAGATCTACTGAAGCAGAGATACTCCCCGGCTAGGAGCTAGCAAGCACAAGCAAATTTGTAAACATCGGTGGCCATTAAAACACAAAAAATTGCCTTTAATGCCAATAAAACGCCAATAAAAGGACTTAATGCAGCGCTTGTAAAAACCTCATTCCTGCCCATGTTTTCTCTCTCTGGTTTCTGCTTTAATTTGATTTTTGATTTTTTACATGTTCCCGGCCTTCCGTTGGTTATTTGCTGCCGGCGGCGGATGAGCTCTCCGCACGCGACACAGAAGCCTCTGCCGCAGAAAACTTTTCATACCTCCATAATGGTTTCAATGGTTTTCTCTTAATGTATCAAATTATATTATTTAATAGGAAGAACTTTTAAAGACAACAAAATATTAACATCTGATGCGGTAACATCACACAAAAAGAATTTTTTCGCACTAATATAACAATAAATAAGTTTTTTGAATATTTTATAAGAATTACACCAATTTCACTTTTTAACCTCTTCATATTTAAATCTATGATAGTTAAATATTGAATGCGACACTTTTCATAGAGCAAAAAATACATTTCCTGAAAAACAATATCCCGAAACATTCATTTAAAGCAGAATTGCGTGATTGTCTGACTATTTGCTGATAAGCACGCACTTGTGCTTTAAATTAACGCTTCGGCATATTGGCTGTGGGATTTTAGCTTTCGAGTTTTCAGTTTTCGGTTTTAACTTTCCGCAGAACTTCACTTTCGAGATTTTTATAAAATTACAAAATATACCTGGCGTTTATTGAAAAAATTAAGGGTTGGAAATATTACAAATTAATGGTATTAACCAAGTAGCTTATATATAATTTTTTTTAAAAATTCCTCCTTAAAAAAACTATGGCTGATATCAGAAAAAAGATGATTCCAATATGTTTAGAAAGACAAGGGACACATTTTTTGAAAATCTTGTATTGCGAGCTGCACATGAATTTGAATTATATATTATATATAATAGATTATATTTCTGAAACTATTCTTAAAAAAGTAAAATTGGTGTATACATAAATCGAAATCCAAGGTCATCAGCATCGTCCAATATTATTAAAAGATTTATCACTCGTCTCTCTACAACTTTTATGTGTTTTTCTGCTATCTGCCTTAGTTTTATAAATAAAAGGGGTTTCCAACATCTAGAGCTTTGATGTAATATTATATAATCTTGTGTTCAGAATTACATGTTTCTTAAAATATTTGAATAAATTGAATTTTCAACCAACTTCCACGAAAGTTTCACAACATTTTAAATAATTTGAAACAATTAACTCGCGTTGTTCAATAGTGTAACGTCCCATTTTCATCAATTAGAACGTCCCTATATAAAAGTCAGCTTACAGGGAACCATCCCTTACTTTTATTATTAGAATTAATAATGAATGCGAACGAGAATTTACGTTTTTAGGATTCCATATTAAAAAATGTGAAAATGTAACCCTTATCGATTCATTCATGGATTTTTTCCGATGTCCATATGTCACCGCATTTTATATTTCATAAACCTTATGAATAGTCAGAAAGCAGAGTCAGAGTAGTGTTCGAACTAACATGTGTATTAGTAGGGGAGCCCAAGCGGGGATTTTTGTTGTTACTCGAGCGCGTCAGAAAATCATATGGAGCCTGGATTTTTGTCGGCCTAAATCCTAGTAATCGCCCTATGTGCGACGTTTTGTTTTGTTTATTGTGTTTTCAAGTAATTTTGTGAATTTCATGCAATAAGTTTCATATCCATTGCAATAATGAGTGATGTAAGTGTGAAATGTGTATTCTGTGAAAAAGAAACTTGTGAAAAACTGAAAAAGTTTACACCAGAAACACTAAAAAAATGAATCCAGTGAGGATGAAGACTGAAATATTTTTCTTTAATTATATTTGTTATCTACTTTTATATAAATAAATGATTGAATTTTCTATATATAAATGTGTGTACATATTTTTTTTATTACATCCAGTAATAAACAAAAGAAACTAAAAAGAAATTTTTTATGTGAAAACTGTTACATTAACAATTTTTCAAATTGTCAGATTAGCAATACGCCTCTATATAAGTGTCAGATTATCATTTAGGGCGACTAAGACATCGAGTTGAACCCTCTGTATAAAAATCTGACGCGCTCAAGTATTTCAAGGTAACTGTTTTTTTTAACATTTTCAAAAATCAGTCATGAGTTTTGGTCCCGTCCAAATCGTCAGCCATTGAAATAGGGGACTTTTTTGAGTTCAATTAGCATTGCCTTTCAATATCTGACGCGCTCGAATAACTTTTTTTGTTTTGTTTTTTTACCCCTTTTTACAGCCACCCGTCAGATTAATATCTATCGGTTATCAGAAAGACAAAGCAGGTATACTCTAAGAATGTCTGACGCGCTCGAGTATTTCCATGTGACTGTTTTTTTTTACATTTTAAAATATTTTTACCCGCTCTTTTCCCCACTAAAATGGAAAACTTAACATACACTTTTTTTCGTTTTAGAACCTAATCTTCACAATCCAATAGGTCCCCATGACGCTCTAGTAACTGCAAATTTAGCATCCCGGGCTCCCCTACTATATTGCTAGTGAGTGAAATTCCATTGGCATTATATTGATAGTACAAATCAAAATGAACTGACCATTACTAAATATAATTACATTTATATTTTCAAGGTAGAGTCTGTTGTTTTCAAGTGGGAACGCATACTTTTATTGCCGGAAATGAAAAGGAAGAATATCCGAGTTGTTGCAGTTTGACCTTGTGGAGTACCGCCAAGGCCAAAGAGGGAGGTCCAAGACCACACCCGAACGAAAAATTTTCCTTTCTTTTTCATCTCAGGCGACAAAAGTATGCATAAATAAGTATGTATAAAAAAAAACGTATTTTAACTTGAAATAACCTTAGGTCAAGGCCAAGGTCAAACCTAAGGTCACCGTCAGATAGCCAGGGAATAATCTTACAACTTCTGTTTGGAACATGTTTGCCGAAAACTCCTGACGAATTATTCTGCAGTTACCGTACTTTGATCTTTCTCTGATATGACCTTTAGAAGTCAAATTTTAAAGATAGTCAAGGTCACACTTGAACTTAGAATTTCCTGCTCTTTCAGTTCCCGGGGTCAAAAGTAGGGGTTGCAATTTAAAAAAATCGACTTGACCTTGAATGTTAGATCACGAATACAAGCAATGTTTGTTCACGAAAGCGCAATTTGTAAATCACATTCAATAATACTAAAGGATCTTATGGTATATTTTTTTTTATTGGATAGGGTATACCTCGAAATTGGTCCTATTTAAATTTGAAAAAAAATACCACCCCTAAGGGTAGAAAAAAATTGGGAATGATTGATTTTTTATTCACCTGTAAACCGATTCTGTTGAAACTTGGCACACATATGTAGTTCTGATGACAATACAACATAATGGAGACCTGGAATTAATCTGATAATGGAGACGGAAGAATTAGTAGATTTTAGTCACAAAAAATTAAAAAATAAAAACTTTTTAACAAAACTGAAACTGAAAAACGAAAAATAAAATAAATCTTTTTTATTTTTAATAACTAAGCTCTTAAACTAATGTAAGTAACTAATTTTCAGTTTTTACTTACATTACATCAAATTTCTTATTGCATCCCATATTTTCTAACATCATATTATAGTAGATTAGTGCAAAACTTATTTTTATGACGTCATGAAGTGATTGGTACAATTGAAGGATGTTTTCTCTTTTGAAACGAGACTCAATGTCGGTGATTACAAGGAATATATCGTAAGAGGAGTGAGGCTGGCCTATTCCATAAAGTTGACTAAGTCGAATTCCTCGTGACTTCAATGTAGCTATTAAGAGCGAGTGAGCCTTTAACTCCGAAAACTCATAAGGCAATAAAGCCAGCATGAGTGAATTACCCCGGTTCCTCCCCCCCCGGGTAAAGGGCCCCGTAGACAGTCCTGATCTGCTGTTATTTTTCTCGCAGCTCTTACCCTCTTAATACCTTATAATTCCACTATATCTGCAGCACAGCAGTAGCAATCGTCGTGCGACTCACCTTGGTTTTGGTATGGTATACGATATACAGTCTAGAGTGTACACACTCCGGGACTCCGGGAGTCCGGGAGTCCGGGACGCATAGTCGAGCTTTATGAGGGACTGGGAAAGACCCCTTGGTTACGTTACGTGTCTATCCACAGGGAAGAAACATCATCTCCTTTATCTGCCGAGACCGTCAGTCTGGAGCCAGTACTCATTCATATTTTCCTCTCACTATTCAACGTGTTTCTTGATTTTTACCCTCCGATTGTCGACTTTAGTGCTCCAGCTCCTGGAGATGTTAACGTCTACGTATAGAAACACTTGTTTCATTTCGTGTCCACTCACCCTGGGATTTGAGGTGAAATATCTTACCCTCGTTTACCACATTTGAACCAAACCAATTCGGCGGAGCATTCGGGGAAAGAAAAAGAAAAGCTTCAAGAGCGGAGTTTTGTGGGGCCATTTTCGTGCCACGCATGGGATGCTTTGGAGCGTTCTTTTTTCCCTATTTTTTTTTTTTTGTGCTTCCTTTCTTGGGCGGAAAACGTCTTAAGGCAAATTTTCCGCACGAATTCAGTATTTGACTCACACCCAACCCACCCGACTGTTCTATTTTAAAAAAACGAGAAGAGCAAGGATCCATCACGTAAAAGGCGTTTTCACACAATTTTCGCTGGATTTTAGTCCAGTCTCTTTGTAGTACACTTCCTTTGACCGTATGTAGCACAGTTTATTTAGAAAGACATATACTCCCTAAATTAGATGCAAGAAACACTGGTCCAATGCATAAACAGGGAGTATCTTAATCAAACATAACTCTCCTAAAATCAATCATAAGACAGGCAACCGGAAGTAAATTTTACCCAGCCTTTTGTTTATGGCATAGAGTGCTGCAGTTCTCCTCACCCCCGCGTTTCGCTAAAATTCCACTGCAGACCGGGCAATTAGCGAAGTGCCCCAGTTCAATTGAAATTTGCATCGTAAAGTTCGTTGCTAGGGCCCAGCAGCGAGCCCGAGACGTTTTCTATCTCGCAATCTCCGAAATAGACTCGTTCGACAGTATGCTGATTTCAGCGGAATCTTGAGTTTAATTTTCCGAATGCCTCACTTCCTATGATGGACACCTCTCGGTCAGAGGTAGACGGCTGTCTTGTCGTATTTGCGACGCCTCGGACATTACTTCGGCTTGTCTGCATGCTTTTGTGCATTCCGATAAAATCACCTTTCAGGTGATGAGTGAAGAATGCAATTAGATATTCTAAGATTAGCAGCAATTAAAGAGGCTAAAGTGTGTTTCGATCGTCGCTCACAATCGGTCAGTTAATCGAATATTTTCCGAACATTAGTAGATGTACTTCTACATATGAAATCTTGTTACTTCTTTCTATCACGCTTCTGTACCATACTTTAATTGTTACTAGATTTTGAAAATGTAATGAAAATGTGCAGGAAAAGTTTTTTTGGAGAATATTACAAAATACGAAAAGAGAAAATCAAAGAAAAGTGCGTCAAATAATAAATAAATAATTTTAATAACATAAAAAACAGTTTAAATTAAAAAATAGGAACTACTTCAAAAATTGGTTTAAGAGGGTAGTACCGGTTATAATTTTCTAAAAATCGATTTTTGCATATTTCAACTCCTTATACCTTCAGAAATTAACTCTCAAAATGTTATTAAGAAATTTCAAAAAGAAAAATAGTTACAGCAGCTTAAGCGTGCGCTTTTTCGCTCTCCTGTGGTAATTTCGGCTATATAATAAATTAAAATAAAACTTTAAACGCGTTTTTCTCAAAATGACATTTTTTCAAATGGCGGACAGTTAATCTCCGGATTGGTTGAACCGATTTAGGTAAAATTTGGTGTAATTATTTATTCAAGTGTCCTGTATGGTAATCTACCACAATATAGGCCAAAAGCCAATACAAAAAAAATTTGGCAAGCACAAAGTGAAAAAATAGGTGATTTTTCGCAAAAAAATGTTCAAACAGCCGCCATTTTTTTTGTTTAATCATTTATTCCAATATTGTGGTGAATTACCACGTAAGAAGCATTCTTCTTTAAAATGCCGTTTGGTCTTTCTGTTTTAGATTTTTCATTCCTGAGATTAACTGTCCGTCATGCAAAGAGGTATTTTTTGCGGTGACAACTTCAGCGCCCCTATAAAAAATAAAAAAAAAATGGAAAAACAAAAACCACCTTGAAAATGTAATAAAAGTGTAAGAGAAGTTTGAAAATGTTATATAATAGAGGAACCGAGAAGAAAAAATATTGAAAATTAGGCTGTTTTTTACCTTTGGTACTACCCCCTAAACTAGAAAGTAATCAAAATTGCGAAAAAAGTAAATTCTATAGAATATTTCGGAAAGTATTAAAGCTTATAGTATTTTCATATACATAATAACTAAAGGTCCATACTTTTATTTAAGCTCTTTTACAAGCTCCTGCGACAATTCGATATTTTTTAATTAATTTGCAAAAATGGCCAAAATACGGTCTTTTACACTTTTCAAACATATTTTTTCCAAAAACGTAACGTGATAGAATTTTTGCGTTTGCGAATTCGAATTTTA
Source organism: Dysmachus trigonus (assembly GCA_949715965.1). Taxonomy (NCBI): domain Eukaryota; kingdom Metazoa; phylum Arthropoda; class Insecta; order Diptera; family Asilidae; genus Dysmachus; species Dysmachus trigonus. The sequence goes on from OX454320.1 coordinate 91,175,175, forward strand.
CTTTGTTTTGTAAAGAGAAAATTACCACAGGCCTGTTTTATTATATTCTAATTTCTTCTAAGGTATTTTCTTCCGTAAGAATACTACGCAAATTGCAAAATATATTCCAACATATTCGGAAGAAATTCTATTCGCATACAATTACATTAAACATATCATGATTCATTACAGATTGAACAAGGAAAATGACAAAAGCAAGGCGTCATTTATCGACCAAATACAAAGAAAACGGAGTCGGAAATTCCTATTTTTTTATGACGTCTTCACTAAATTTAAGAGGATGTCGAAACAATAAAATGTCTTCTAGCCTTTATGACTAAGCAACACATATGGACAAAAAGAAATCTATGAGAAACTTAAGCAATTGTGTAATCTATTCAAATATGAACAATTCAGATCAAAAAATGAATTTGATAAGTAAAAAACCAGCATTCAAATTTTGCATTGCTTCCATAATTTATAATAATTTTTTTTTTTAAAGTTTGTATTTGTTATTGTGTTTATGATAAGCTGTTAGTTGTATCCGAAAACGTTGTTTTTGCTTTTTAGGGTAATTTTTATTGAAAACTTACGTTGTAGATTTTTTTTTTTACATTTTGTAACTATGTTAACAAAAAGCGTACAAATGAACTTAAGGGGTTATATAAAGTCAGGAGGCCCAAAAAAGTCGACTTTTCAAGATTTTTTCTTGAGATGACCTTTTATGTTATTAATGTAAAACTTTGTACACATGTGACGGTAACTCTTGAGTGTATTTTAAGGGCAGGTTCTCCTACTTTGCGATCAAAAAATCGATTTTTTTTTTTTTACATTTTTTAAATCTGTAACATGTCTAAATTATTAAGGATTTTTTGATTTCTTAATTTTTTTGGAAGATACAGCGTGTTTAAGAGAAGTGTGCACCGCGCCGGCCGGACGAGCGCTCAGAGCGGCTCGCTACTTTCGCTGCGGGAGCTCCCTTCATTCATGCTCGGCGCATTGTTATACATTATTTTATTCAACGCAGGTATATTATCCCTACAGGTATACATTCCACGTCTTATATTTTGTCCCTTATACCTGTAGAGGGCCTTACTAAATCTTGAAAACGATCGACAGAAGTACGCGTTTCAGAGTGAAAATGTGAAGCAAAACTTTACACGCGATTTCCCACGATTGTCAGATTTTAGTGCGCGCTGCACTCTAGCTCAAAATTCACTTGTCCGATTCACTTGATATAAAGTGCTAAATTTAGAGAAATGTATTGCCCCGGCCCTGAATGTTTTCTTTTTTTTTAAATTTTTATAAATAAACAATTTTTTGAGCCGATTTTTATGGGAAAAAAATGACGAAAAATTTGCATTTTTTTTCAAAGTGGTGTAGTTTTTTCAAAAAACGTTTAATTTGTTTAAAAAAACATTCAGGGCCGGGGGACAATGTTTAAGTAACTAAATATTTTTGAATTTCATGTTTCAGATGATTACCCCACCCTAGGGAATGCAGCGCGCAAGTCGTTGCACGTCGCGCACTGTCAGGAAAACCGTTGGCTGGAACCGCCATTTTGGATTTTTTTTTTTTGAAAAAATTTTTTTTCTGTTCTACTTATATTAATAAATGACCACAAAAAAACCGCTAGTTCCTAACTCGATCCTAAGTACCCAAAAAAAAAAATCATGAAAAAGTAGATTTTTTTCGCTCAAAGTAGGAGAACCTGCCCTTAAGGGGTTATTCTACTGTTAAGGGGGTATCCCACTCTAGAGGCCCTTGAATTGAACGTTTTTTTCAGGGAGTTGAACAAGAAAATACAAAACATTTAGAGTTAAACATAATAATTCTCTTATTATATGATGTTTAATGAATATTTTGAGAAAAAAAAATTTTTTTTTTTATTGAGTGGTTGGGTCAGGGCAGGCCTGCTACTGGGACTCATACCTTAGGAACGGTGTGCACGATAACAGCCAAACAAATATTCCGAAAATTATGAGATTGCACATTGGTACTCTTTATATATGTGACTATGGCATGAGTGTGGCACATTTTGAAAAAAAAATTTTTATTCATTTTTTTAATTTTTTCTAATATACATTTTATTTTTTAGTTGATTTTTTACTGTTAAAATATGGGATACAAGCTATGTAAATGTCAAAATGCCTGATTTGCTCCACTTAGGTCATAGAGACAAACCTAACACAGCTTGTACCAAAATCTGAAATTTTTCGGATGAATGGTTTTCTCAGAATGCTGCACACCATTCATCAAGACGGTGTTTTGAGAAAAACGGCATTTAAGTTAAAGTTAAGAGTGGTGGAGTGCGCGCAGCTACGCACGGAATCGCCTGTAGCGGCACGAGCTTTTCAAATTTCGCGGCAAGAGATAGCTTAAACGATTCAGGAAAGAACACAGAATTTTTCAAAACTAAAAAAAAAAATCGATTTTTTGAACGTTCTAGAGTGGGATACCCCCTTAAACGGGTAAGAAGCAGTATCTTTTTAAAAGTGTTGTAAAAAAAAAAGTATTAGAGATATCAATTTGAAATTTTGCATGCATCTTTATTAATGAAAAAAATATATAATGGCATAGTTGATGTATCAAAAAAATCGGTTAAAAAAACTTTAAACGCGATTTACTCAAAACGTGTTTTTTTGGTGCGCGTATTTTATTTGTAAAAATAATTATTTTAAAAACTGCTATAGCTGATCTCCAAGAACAACTCTAAAAAAAAGCCTTTTGCGGTGGGCACGATATCTCTGGACTGGATCATCCTCAATGAAAAAACTAAACATATTTCGTTAGTATATTCTTTTATCTTGTAATTAATCGAAGGAATAAGCAAAATAGGAATTTTTACAAAATGGCGGCTTCTTAACAAAAAAAAAATTGATTTTTAACAACAATTTTGGCTTTAAATTGTTTATAAAATGGAAAATATTTATCGGTTAGCGAAAATTTTCGATTAATTACTAAAAAATGTGCTTAAGAAACTTGTGTTAAAATTTGAAACTGATTTGAAATCTTGCTCACCGACATTAAGAACGCAGTTTTGAGAAAAAAACGTCATCATAAAAACAAACCAAATATCATAAATTTTGTTTACATAAAAATTTATGAAATTCTAATTACACTGGTCTACAAAAATTTTTCCCCAATAGCTGATACACTAGCTTTTAGGATTTTTTTCGTAGAAAATATTCCATCACATGACGTTTTCAAGAAGAAGAGGTTTAAAATTTGAAAAAACTGTGTTTTAGAAATTGTTGAAAATCTTTTAAAAAATAATAGAATATCGTGTTAGCTCGAAATATAGTTAAAATAAAGTATAATAACCCTAAGTACAACTACACTAAATTTTAGTTATGTGTTAACGTTATTAAAATTTGTTAGGGAAAAATTTCTTCAATAACCTTCCCTGTGACCTGTATAATAAATTAACTGGGACATGGAAAAGAAACTCGCATGAAAAACTTTTCCCTCATACAAATCTTTATAAGGGTTATGAATAACTGATATTTTATATACATACATAATTAAGTCCTTCAGCGTTCTTTTGAATTATGAATGCAATGCTACATATAAGAGAGTGTCAGACCTTGTATGGGTTATGACAATGTAACCTAAAAGAAGCATAAAATACCGTGAGTAATTCAAACGACCTGACACACCACTGGAAGCATAAAATTTTATTTTGAAACGAGCACCCGTTGTTGTGCTAAACATTTAGCTTCCATGGTCCGCCCGACAAAACATATGTCCGTCCGCTCTGATATACATATATTTCGCCAAAGATTTTCTTTCGTTCGCCAAAAATACCCGACTTATATGTCTGAACGCATCATTTAGCAGATCAACCTTTCAAGTTGAATGCAGTCGACGATGCGTTCTGATGCATTCTCGAAAAAGAGGGCCAATCCAAACTACTCCGCACCTGTTTCTCGTTTCATAGCAAATTATTTTGGCAGACAGACATTTTTAGGAAGGCACTAAAAAACGCATTTCGAACGATAATCTGGGTTTACGACTATTCGCGGAATCCGTCACGAATTGGCAGGATGCAGTGAATTTGACCACTTTAACATGGTCTTTAAGAAGTCATATTTTTTATTGGTTTTTAAATGTTAAGATATAGAAATTTATTTCATCATTTTACCCGTCATATTTCACCTTAAATTAAGGAAATACAGAATTCAGATTGAATTGCGTGCAATTTTATGGTATTTCTAAGATTTTTCAATATGCCTACCTAAGCGGACTTTATCGGTTTACGTTACAGAGTGTGTTTTATCATTAATACATATGTACTATATTTTAAATCTTCTGTACATACTACTTTTCATTCAAATATTATTTAGTAAATATAAAAAGGAAAACATATTAACAAAACCCTCGTTTTTTTGCACTCTATACTGAGAAGTGTAATTTTTTTTTAACTTGGTATATAGAGTTTTTCTAGGTCGTTAATTACAAATATGAAGGTAAATTCTCAAAATTCAAAATGGGGTATTGGATTATAAAAATCTAACATCAGATTCGTAATTAGGACCTCAACAATCTTCGCATATTAAATTTCAAACAAAAATTCTATAACATTACATTATAAAGTAAAGCTATTTTAACTATTTTCCTAATGTTTTCTCATGCTTTCACCATTTTCAAAATGAAAAAAGCCTAACCAAAATCCGTAAAGTAGAAAACAATTAACGAAAATTAACTGAAAAGGGTGCAATACGTATACTAAAGTTAAATATCTCAGAGGGTACAAGAGACAAGTATTTTTTGCATATTCATAAAAATCAGTGAGGAGACCTTAAACTCATTATTAAAGTCACTTTTTGTTGTTTTTCGTAAAAACCGAAGATTTGCGGCTCTATAAGATCGGTATCTTTAAAATTAAAATTTCCTGACCTTCTTCACGGCACTGGAATATTAATTCCTAAGATCGTTATCGGTTGGCGGTCCACCTTTGTGGTTTGCGAGCTGTCCATTAGCATACATATGTTGGCTGAATTGCAAAACCTCACGATATTCCATGGACTTGGTGTTTGATTCAAAATTTTGTAAAACACATGTTTCTACAATTTAATTACTTAATCCTCACAAGCGGAGTGTAACATCGTTCTCGAAACTCATTCTGAGGTGTCAGATAACATAACATACATACATACAGAGCTGGTCGCATATGTTTTTTGCAAATTCATCCCAGCGGAATATGTTTCGCCGGCGCACAGTGTTCCAAATCGCTCAAAAGCTGGCCAAAATTCGAAATCCCGTTAGAAATGCTTGAAACTGAGTATACGGGGGTTTTCGGTATCGCTGATCTCAAATCCGTTTTCAAAACTGAAAAATTCAAAATGGTGGATCCAAAATGGCGGACTGAAATTGCAAAACCTTGTCAGATTTGTACCAAAATTGGTATATAAAGGTTCTTGATGCTGCTTGTTTCATTTCTAGTATCGGAATGGGAAAATTCAAAATGGCGGATCCAAAATGGCGGACCGAAATTGCAAAATCTTGTCGGATTTATACCAAAATTGGTATATAAGGGTTATTGATGCTGCTTGTTGCATTTCTGGTATCGGAATGACAAAATTCAAAATGGCGGATCCAATATGGTGGACAGAAATTGAAAAACCTTGTCAGATTTATACCAAAATTGGTACATAAGGGTTCTTGATGCTGCCTGTTTCATTTCTGGTATCGGAATGGAAAAATTCAAAATGGCGGATCAAAAATGGCGGACCGAAATTGCAAAACCTTATCGGATTTATACCAAAATTGGTATATAATAGTTCTTGATGCTGCTTGTTTCATTTCTGGTATCTAAATGGAAAAATTCGAAATGGCGGACCAAAAATTTAAAATCCCATCTTACTTAAGTAAAATTTGGAATATGAGGGTTTTTGGTATAGCTGATTTCAAGTCCATTGTCAAAATTGAAAAATTAAATGTGGCGGATGCAATATGGTGGATCAAAAATGTAATCCTCATTGGATTTAAACCCGAATATACGGGTCTTTGGGGTTGCTAATTTCATCTCTGCTATCAAAATGACGGATCCAATATGAGAGACCTGAAAATATTTTTCTCGGAACTTCATTTCAGTAGCGAGAGATAACTGCTCAATAGGGTAATTTTGCCGCAAATCTTCAATTTTGCGACGCTTCGACCTTTCACTACTTTCCCCAAAACTTTTTTCAGGACGGCCTACTTTAGAGCACGTTTCTGGTGTTGGGGGTTTGGAAAAGACTAAAACTTTGTTTAGCCACTCCGAAAATCTCCGTAAAAATGTGGAATTTTTTTGATTGGCCTTTACCCACCTTTTTTTATATTCGTAGTAAAAAAAGGTTAAGACTTCACCGATCTCTTCCGTAATATTTCTTTTCGAAAAATTAATAAAAACACTCGCATAATAAGCAAAATATATTTGAAAAAAAAACAATAACACATTAAATAACTGCTTGTAATATCCTTGTAAAAATATCGTAAAATTTACTAATTTCGATCCGGTATGATAGATTTAATCCGCCATCTTGAATCCCACAATTGAAATAAAGTATTTGAAATCCGTGACCTCTCTGTACAAATTCAAAAATGAAATGGGTAATATTTAGCAATTTCAAACAGCCATACTGGATCCGCCATTTTGAAATTTTGAATTTAAAACAGCCTATATTAAGACCTGCCAAATAAGCTACACAAAAACGAACCCGCATTACAGTCTATGAAGTAATTCCAACAGCCGAACATGCGTATAATATCGCAAACAGCATATTGACATGTATAGAGTTGTAAATGGAGGTTCATAACTGTAGCTGCGGCAGGTTGCGGCAGCTGAATTTTATACCCCATATTCATCACCGTTAGGAGAATACGTTCCCATTGGAATCATCGCGCCGACCCGTGTCGGACGGTTTGTAGGCCTGAATATATTAAAAATACTGTTTTCTGTCAAGGGTTACGCTAAGAGTGACGTCACACGTAAACCGCTACAAAATTAAACCGTTATTTGGGTGTTTTCAAAAGAGCAACATTGTGGCTAACAAATAAATACTATATGTAAATATTTTTCTCACGTTCAGGTGTATGACACAGCTTTGAAAAGGTAAGATAAAATTTGAAAATTTACTCGATGACTACTCTGCCCACTTTAACAGTCAAAAAATATAGTAAAATGTACTATTAGTGAAAAAAAATTATTACTTTGTGAAGCATCAGGATGTCCTTAATAAAACTGTATATTTAGAAATATAGTTTTTTGACTTTCATTTTTTGAATTTTGGCCAGCTTTTGAGCGATTTGGAACACTGTGCGGCGCACCGGGAGCACCGAGCACCAGAATTGAGTTCCTGTAAAAGTGTAAGGGAAAAACCAGCGCCAGAATTGCACCTCTGCTTCAGCGTCGTCGTCGTTTGATGTTTTCGGAAAACCTAATTTTACATACACACTGCGCCATTCGGGAGCCCCCAAAAGAAAATTTGTCTCATTAATATTTGGCAGTACAACCGTCATAAATCAGCGATGACATGCACCAAAGTGGCCCACAGTAATTAGTCTTGCGGTGGCGGCGTACACCGTGCGGAAACTATTAAAAATGAATGTGCCGAATGATTCCCATAGAGCACCTTCATTGTCGCTGCTGTTGCGCCACCACCGCCTTCTATCTCAAGTGCAAATAAAAGATTGAATGAGCAACTCATGTGTAGACGTGTGGCGTCTTCTCAATTGGAACTGGTCTGTTAATTTTGGCGCGTACTATATATCATTAGTTCAACCCTTTAAACTCTCTCAAAATGATCACGTGATTTTTGGACGGCCATAAAGCAGGATAGTGTTTATAATCTTCAATCAAGCTTTAGTAGGTAAAATACGTAGATGTGATGTATGTCATACTGACTGAAGGCTGCTTCATATCTGAGTTCATATCTGACCTGGCTTAACACTGACTTCGACTTAGTTTTAGCTTGAGTTAAGCCTGGTTCAAGCCTGATCGAACTAATTCTGACTCAAGCTGAAATAAGCTTGCTTTAAACCGAACTAATCTTAGCTCAAGAAAACCTTACTCTTGCATAAGCCTACTCAACTTGAAATCGGTTTAGTTCAGAAGTTATGGCAGAACAGACAGAACCATCTCTTACAGTTTTGTTATATGTACAATAAGTAAGAATTCTCTTGAATCATTCTAGCCTATAAAGCAATATTTTAGCTTTATATCGCTTTATCTTTTTTACGGTTTCTCGAATTTCTCACTGTAACTTTTCTTTTATATTATAAGAGATCTTTTTATAACTTATATAAATATATTTAATACAAAAAATATAAATTCAATAATTTTTCGTAGACGTATTGGAGGATAAAAAATTGCCATAGTTACGTTTTTCCCAACTTTGAGAAAGAATGATTAATTAATATGAAAATATGTGGGTATCGAAAGAAAATAGATATAATTACTTAAAATATTGGAAGAATTTTGAAAATCCAACATCAACTTTACTTTTTCTAACTTTTTTCTGACCCTTCAAAATGAAGTTTTCCCAATTAAAAAAATGTGTCTCTATATTAAGAAAATTTCCTAATCTAATCCCATTCATTCAATACTTCACACGAAGGATTCTAAGATCTTTATTTTTTTAGAACTCTTTTGTAATTTGTAGGGTCTTTCGGATATAGGGATGGGGGAACAAAGTTATTTTCACAAAAATTAAATATCATAATGGTTTTATTAGGTAGTTGCATTAATTCCCGCTGTTCACATATAGATGTCGCTGACATGTACATTATTGAAGATTGAAGGTGTGTTAATAAAATCCAGTTGACAGTCAGCATTTTTATATTCATTAAGTGATATTTAATATACAGTGAAAAATGGATCGCGATAAGTTGCTTTTCCGCTGAGTACTTCTGCATTATTTCGATTTGAAAAAGAGTGCGGCTGAAGCTCACCGATTACTCGCGGAAACTCGCTTAGAGAATTAGCTCAACAAGTTGGATTTGATAAATCAACTGTATCGCAACATTTGCATGCCATTGGGAATCTGCATTTCTTTACTTGGAAAGCAAATAAAGAAGAGTTTCTTATGGCGTATTGTGACCGGAGATGAAAAATAGTTCTATTCTGAGAATCCAAAACGAAGAAAATCATAGGCTGATCCTGGCCAACCGACAACATCGACTCCAAAGCGGAACATCCACGCTAATAAGACAATGCTCTATATTTGGTGGAATATGGAAGAAGTTGTCTATTACGAAATTACACAAATTTGATGAAAAACAGACCATCAATTGCAACGAATCGACGAAAAATGATTCTTATTCATGATAACGCTCGGCCTCATGTTGCTTTGAAAGTCAAACAAAAACTGATGGAGTTTGAATGGGAAACCCTCCCCCACCCAGCGTATTCTCCAGACCTGGCTCCATCAGGCTATCATCTGTTTCGGTCGATGCAGCATGATTTAGAAGGCAGGTAATTCAAAAATTATGAAGAAGTCCAAAAATGGATTGCTGATTAGATAGCCTCAAAGGATAGAGCTTTCTTTCGCCGCTGAATTCAATTGTTGCCAGAAAAGTGGGAGAAGGTTGTATCTGCCGAAGGCGCATATTTTGATTAAAATCATTACAATTTTTATCAAACGTTCAAAAAACATAAAAAAAGCGACTTTTAATGCAACCACCTAATATTTTCGCTTATATTTGGCTTATTTATTACTAAAATGATGCCAAATTTCAGTTTTCTAATTGAGCAGAAGCCGAAAGGATGTGAAAAATACACATACATACGACCATAAGGCATACATGTTAGTAGGATTTTGTTTAATCCTTTAAAAATTAAGCTTTTCACATACCAAGTGCGTTCAACTATTCTTTTGGATTGAGTACATTTACTTTCATAAGACTATTAACCCGGTGGAGGTCGAGCCCGTCGGACTAACGCTAGCGGTCGTGCGAGTCTCACAGAAACGGACTTCTTTTTTCAAGCTAATTTTGTTTCTATCTAATAATATTCTTAAATGATGAGTTACAGGGACATTAAGTAAGAAATATACGACAGATATAAACATATATATATATTTTAATAATATGGCTGTGAGTAATGGCGCCGGGTCTGTCAGACCCGCGCGACAGCCGCCGGATTAAAAATTAAGGTTGGTGACAGTGCAGTATTAAATCAGTTTTCAAGTAGACTTATTGGAGTATCTTTGTAAATGATGTTACGAGTATATTTATTTGATACAACAAAAATCGACGAAAATATTACAGATGTCAGTGGTATATTATTTCAAAGATTACTCAATTTGTTTGTATAAAAGCCATTTGAATTTTTCATGAGAACATTTAACTTTGGTTAATGGTTCTGTAGTGCGTAATCTTCGCAAAATAAAATGTTCAATTAGGTCTCGGTTCTGACAAAATTATAGTTAAAAAGTACAAAAGACCTTTTTTTGTCATCATTTTAAAAAATCGGATCGCCATAGGGTAGCAAGATCCGGATTCGCCTAATATAAGCTACAAATATAATCAACAAAACGTGTAAGGCAGTTCAGCAGAAAGTTTGAACCTTAAGTTATTATGTAAATGCACGAAACTTTTTCCTTATGCAAAACACGTTCCAAAAGAGTTTTAGTAAACTCTAGAGTTAGTGCTTGTTCATATCTCTAGATTAGGATTCAGGTTTTCATTCAAGTCATATCACGAGATCCTATGAAAATCTATTATTATTTATTTTACGTTCTTTTGCACTTTTTAACTCTATTTTTCTCGAAAACGAGAGTTAATTGAACATTTTCGTTTGTATATTCAGTTTTGTAAACTTAGCAATTTGTGATAAATCTACGTGGTTCATATTTCTACAGCTTCTTTAAATTCATAAATTACATAAAGCTTTAAGGATATATATACGACATTAAAACTATATACCAATCTTTCATATTTCGATGCACAAAGAACATTTTATGACATCGAACATTTTATTCATTGAATAATGATTAAAAATATCCCTTTAAAATTGTGTCAAGCCCTGCGCTATAAGAGCGACTGGGGGGAAATAAGACCACACATAGGTACTTCCCTTAAAGTGGATTAATTAAATTAAAAATTCCAACGGAATTGCGTTAAATCATGTTTTTCATTAATGCTCCTAATGTATCCCGCAAAACTCCTCCTTCCGGTGGCTCGATAAAATTTTATCTTTCTGAATTTTAAGCAGGTGAATGCAAACAGAGAGCTCCCCGAAAATCCCCGTGGCGGCGCTCCCGCCCGATGTTTACTCTTCATCCAGGGTAGTTGGTAGCGACAGCGATAGGGGGTAGTGGTTGTTGGTTTTTGCTCAAGTAATAACTCAATTAAAAACTTGCTCATTTGCTACGCAGAGAACTTCTTTCCGGAGGTCTACCTCAGGAGGAGCGCTCGAGATCTGTTGAGCTGCTGTTTTCGCCCTTCCTCAAAATGGAAAGGTTAATAGAATCTGTCCGGTATTTGTTTTCCCATTTTCTCCGGCGTCGACAGGAGTTAGTCCTGGATCCTGCGAGCCCCGGAGGAGATGATGGTAAAGAGCTCTATCCGGCAAAACATTCATTAACCATAATCACGATTAAAAGGAACGGCAGCCACCTTCGCCTTTGAAGAATTGCTCTAATTTATTGGCAGTCAACAAGGACTGGCTGCTTTTTAATCCCTACTAATTGAGCAATTTTCTTTCCACCTAAGTGATACAGCGAGGTTTTTGTGTGTTGCATAAACTAAGATCTACATGGAATGCCAGAAGACAGTTGCCTTAAGAAAACCGACAATTTAAGAATTTAATTATTGCAATATACTGCTAATTATTATGGTTATTTTAATTTTGTTTATTTATTTAACACATATACACATTTGCAGAACATATTTTTAAGATTAAAGAGTTCCAAATTTTAATCAAAATTTATTATTATTTATAAGTTATGAAATTTAAATTTTGCTACATCATGGATAGTGATTTTAAATCATAATGCCAGCATCCGCATTTTTCTATGTTTATGAAATTTTGTTCTTTATTTAAGAACACGGGCACATAAGAAATCAATAAATATTCCAGAATTTTTCTAATGGCACTTATTCTTGTGAGTTACTCGACGTTGTTCGGGCGCAATTATTCTGCTAAAAAAAACAACTGAAAAGTACAATAAAAACTAATCGGGAGGGAGTAAAAGAGTACTCCAAAATTCAAATGAAATGAGAGTTTTGTTCTTAAAAATGCTTCGAACAAAGGTCCAAAATTCAATTCCCCTACCTTACATTTAATATTTACTAGTCATGTGTAATAAATAACTTTTGATATTATACAACAGAAGAATAATACTTGTTAATTTAATAATATGTTATGATAATAAATGTTTGTCATGTGTTATGTCTTGTGTCTTGTTATATGTCATACTATGCATCAAGTGTCATCTAAGTCACATTGTGCCAACAGTAAATTTGACTGCTTAGATTTTAATTTATCTAAAAAATCGATTAAAACAAATTTAATGTAATATTTGTCTCTCTTGTTTAAGTAGTCAGCTGTTCGTGAAATGTATCAAATAAATAAATAAAACTGTTATGTCTTGTATCATCTCACACATGTAACATGTCATGTATTATCGCATATGTCATATTAGATTTCACGTGTCATATCATGTCACATGTCATGTTATATGGATTCTTTTGTTTATTTTGACATGGTAAGTAATCATTCTGTCATAAAAAGTAAGTGTAAATTGTAGTGTTGTGTTCATTTGTAGCCTATATTCTTCGATAAGACATAAGCTTCCCAACGGCAAAATAATTATTCAGTTCGATAGTTTCAGAGATTACCGCTTACATATAAACATTAACACTATACACTTTTAACCCTTTTGTAAGATCGCTATAACTTTTGAAGTAGTCGCTCTAAATTCATGATTACTTTACTCATTATCAGGATCTATTTAGAATTTTCGATATCATCTTTCCTGATGTCATATCACGCATAAGTGCATCAACGGCTTTTAACGATAGTTTCATAAATGATGCATAAATGCGTCGACGGCCTATAAAGTGTAAATAACAAATCGTTTACACATTTAGCATTTTAATTTAGTGTTTCATGATTTTTTTTTCACATTTTCTTTATATTAAAAAATATAAATATATATATAATGTTATATATAGTAATATATCTAATATATAAAATTCTTCTGTCACAGTTTTAGTGGTTATACTCCTCCGAAACGGCTTGACCGATTTTGATGAAATTTAATATGTATATTCAGTAGGTATGAGAATAGGTTTATAACTAATTTTTATACCCCTAAATGTTAAGGATGGTTCACCCTAAAAAATTGTTTTTCATTTTTTGGACAAATTTTTTTTTGGTAATTTTTTTATGATGTGGCATTAAAAATACATTTAGTCCTAAATTTTTACCCTTCTACCACCAACCCCTACTTTTTAATAGCATTTTATCGAGATTTCCAAATCCAAGATTGTGACCAACAATTTCTCGATTTTAACAGATTTTAATGGAAATTAGTACTATAAATATTCTGAGGCCACTAATTTGATTGTTATCAAAATTTCCAAATTTAAGATGGCGGATCTAACACGGTGACCAAAATGTTTCGATTTGGCAGGATTTTAATGAAAATTGGTATAATGATTATTCGGAGGCCACTAATTTCGAATATTATTAAAATTTGTAAATTCAAGATGGCGGGTCCAATAGGGAGACCATAATGTCTCGATTTCAACAGATTTTAATGAAAATTAATACAATGATTATTCTGATACCACTAAGTAAGTATTATCAAAATTTCCAAATCCAAGATGGCGGATCCAATATGGTGATGCAAATTTCTCGACTTCATCGGATTTTCATGAAAATTAGTACGATTTTTTTGGTGCCACTAATTTTGATCATTATCGAATTATCAAAGTTTCTAGATCCAAGATGGCGGATCCAATATATATATAAACCCAATATGGCGACCAAGATTTCTCTATTTCAACGGGTTTTAATGAAATTTGGTACAATAATTGTGTTAATGCCACTAATTTTAAATATTATCAAGATTTGGATATTCAAGATGGCGGATCCATAAAGGGGTTTTCGGGTTGAATCAATTTCTAGGATATAACAAACTAGGACATTTGAGAAGTCTTTAATTAGTAAGTATTTACCCAACGTGGGATGAAACCGGGTAATTTTCCAATATTTGTGCAGTCTAAAACGGTTTACTTTATATTGAACAACGTTTAAGTTAAGTTTGTTCCATAAATTAATTAGGGATATGAAAAGGAAACACTTATATTAATGGTATGATTTGTAGAAACAGGAGAAAAGAAAAAACACGATCAAATATTAGTCGACGCACATGGCATAATGAAAATATACCGGGAAGGGCAGTACAACGTCTGCCGGGCCAGCTAGTAATATATGTAATATTATTGTATCATCCTTCAATTTGTTACTATCCGTTTTTATTTAATAATTAGTCAAAAATCATTACTAAAGACAAACAGACAGTGCGATATTATTAAAGCTTCTAGAGACTATGAAACCCTAAAAAACTAAAAGTTCTAGATATAAAACATTTACGTGCAGCACTGTTTCATTACATAATCTTATAATCAACATAACTAATAGTCCAAATATGATCAATGGCACGAAAAATGTTCAGGTTTACACTCGTGCGGAAAAATTGGCCGCTTTTCTTTGCTAAATGAAAATCTCGAGGAGCTCGAGCGTAGGAGGTCTAATAATGTGGAACAATTCAAACAGATGTAGAAACTCAGGCGGATTCGGGAAATATTTGACGAGTCAACAGTCGCATGATTAAAAGAAGCATTCCTTACACGTATCATACATTGGCGAAATTTTCGCTCAGGCATGAAACGCAAAGTTCTCAACTTGTCCTGCCAAGGCAAATTTTGCCACTTCCTTTTGTATCTCCTTAGCGTTTGATGTTTGTCTGTCGGCGCCGCTGCAATGTGAATCGCAGCGAATGAAGAATGAGAATGTCTTTGATGTGCACAACTCGCTACTTGACGCACTCCTTTAAATAAGCTCCATTTATTAAGAACTCGTTGTTTGAGCTGAAAGAAAAACAGGAGTCGTCGTCGCGCCCTCTACAAGATATATTGTGTCTTACGTGTCTATTCCTTTGAAGGGGTATGTCAAGCGGGGGCTGCTAAGATCAGGAGGCCAGGAGGACTGCGTTGGCAGAACGAGACTCTTATCTTTTAATTTATATAGTATATCACGTTGGCTGGGCACAACAATAAGGCCGTTTATAAACTGTAAAAGGTAAGCACGAAATTTATGGAAGACATAAAAGAAATTGCTGTGCGGCGAATAGCAGCTTCGCTCTGTTGTCCCACTTTGGTTCGGCAGATTCCTCGGACCTGGACGGGGTCCGAACGAAAGGGAAAAAGTCTGGACGCAGGGAAACAACTTAAAGGAGATTTAGTCCCTGTAATGGTGATTTATAATAATTGGATGTCTTTATTGATGACCCAGAAGCGTCTTAAAGACATTTTTGTTTATGTGCCCTGATGCCATTCCCATTCTCAGTATCAATTGTCTGCCAACGCTTCCGCCGCTTCCGCCGCCGTTGCCGCCGCCGCCGCCCCGGCCGCCCCCCGCATGCAAGGTATTCTCGCTGTAATTTGTTTGCCCTCAACAACGTGTAAGACACTGGCCATTCATTGGGTTTGCTTGTGGAATTTAACCATTACAGAAGCAAAATTGAAATGAGAAAAAAGTGATTTCAGGACTCGGCCAGGGCTAGCCGGGAAGCAGGGAACATGGCTAGCATACCGCATACATGCCAGAACTATTTCAGCATGTTGTCCAAAGGTAGACCAGAGAATTAATTTTCGGTTGAGTACAGGAGTCGTAGCTGCACAGAGCGCCAGGATACAATTAAATTACATTTCAGTCTAGAATGGAGCTTTCTCGTGTAAAAATTAATCAGCGGAAGCTTTTTTAATTAACGTGCAGGACTTTACTTCGTTGAAATAGAGGTGGATAGGTGGAGGGTTTCAGCGGAAATCGTTAGTTTTTTACGTTAAGTGGAATTCCAGAATTTTGCCTCTCTAATTGAAGGCAAAATAACATCATCTGGTGGAGCTTGGAGAATCCTCTAAATTGGATTGGGAATTTAATGTTGAGATGAATAAAAATAAGGTTTTACACATTTACAATTATGAGAAAACGTTTACAATTTTACAAGTTTATTGCATTTTTGAATCTTTTTAAACAGCGGTAGCATGATTTCGTTCGTTCTATGAGAGATAACTTAAGAAATTTTTTATATCGGTCTAATACATAGAAGTTGAATACCTTAACAACATTTAACATATAACAATCCCATTTGAAATTTGTAAATTTAAGATTTGGTCAGCTCCACTATAGCGAACAAAAGGTAATTTTGAGAAAAGGGGACTTTGCCAAGGCCTTCGATAGAGTGCAAATTAGAAACTATGGGAAATCATTCATCTTTATTAAACTTGTTTAAATCTTACCTTCTTGATTGTAGGTTTTTTCGTAAACACTTTCTCAAGGGAAATAATGTCTCATTCAGACGATATTCGGTACGCTTTTTATGTAACTAAATTTCTACTATTAGCTAAGAACTAATTCCTACATCATATGGGTAATTCTTTTACAAACCGTACGGATTTTGATAAAAATTGACCGACACATCTCCGATTTGGCTGAAACTTTTTTCACGGATTCTATATCGAAAAATAAAAGATACGTGTCCGAAGATTTTTTTTTTTGTTTTGCATATTTTCGATAATACAAGTGATCGAAAATTTGAGAATAGCAAATTTTTTTGGCTTGGAGACTCATTTTCAAAAATTTATAACTCCGGTTCTATTTGAGGTACAACTTCATTTTATTCATTTTAAAGCTAAAGGACTGAATTTTGAAAAAAAAATATCTTTAATAAAAATTATTAACAAATTCATATTGTTATTAACAATTTAATTGTTTAAATCAATTTTTAACAATGGCCCCCACCTTGTAGAAAGTTTTTAGTATTTTTATCGTATTCTCTGTCAAATTTTCCATTAAAAAAATGTTTTGAAAATATGGTACCTTTATTATTACTCTTGTTAAAACATTACTTTATACAGCGCAATACATTAAAAAAATGGTTTCTTGTTAATAAAAAAAAAACTATAGCTCGGATCAAAAAAAGTTAAAAATAAAAGTTGTAGATAATAACAAAATCTACAATTTTTATCGTAAATATTTTTCGACATAACCTTAAAAATTTCGAATAAATTGAAAAAATTTTTAAATATCACCTTTTTTTAATTTATTTGCCACATTTTTTGCCTCATGTCGTTTCTCTTCTTAGTTTCAGCCAATTCGGAGATGTGTCAGTCAAAAAGGTGTTCGGTTTGTAAAAGAATTACCCATATTCAAAAATTATTAAAATCCATTCTTATCAAATTGTGTCCTCCCCTTGTAGGTGTAAATTTTCGACTATTTCAAGAAGTATAAATGATATGGTATGCCTTTGAAGAGAATTCGAGTTGCAGTTGTTTTAGATACGATATATTGACTGCATAATTTCTAAGGATTTCAAAATGATTGTATCTATTAAGAGATTTGCTCCTGATTTTAATAATCCTTTCACGTTTAAGCCTTTGTTGGATCTATTAGAATATGCAACTAAATTTTAGTTCTAATATTAGTAGATTAGAATCAGTTCAAAAATCCTTTGCCATATTCATGGGCTATAAGCTGAAAAATTGGGAAAAAATATCCTCTTTATCATTATTCCGATTTATAACACTCTAGAAAAGAAGCGTAGTGTTACTTGTTCTCTATTTACGTACGATATTTTAACTAGTCATATAAACTGTCCTGAACTATTAGTAAATATTAATTTTTATGTTCCTAGTCATAAATTTGTTTCTAAACAATTATCACAGACCAAATTATGAAGTTCAAACTTCTATTTCAATTGGTTCCGTATATCTCATTTAATATAACAATCTTTTCAACTAACTTAGATCCCAATGAACTGAAACTAGTCCTATATAATGTTTATTATTCTGTAAGACTCGATCTGCAAACTTACAATAAATAAATAAATTATGGAATTTTTAGGAAAATTAGTAATTAGGGTTTTTCGGCACACCTATTTTTATTGTGATTTTTTATGGCAACTCAAGTTTTCATTGTAAGTAAATAATAAGAAATTGTTTAACTATATCTTAAAAAGGGTTTAAATAACTTATGAAAGAAGAAAGTGAGCAAAGTTTTACTTTAGGTTAGTCAATGACAGGACCCTAACTATTTCTTGCATTACTACCCCGCTATCATTTAATTAAGTACTAGTGCACTACCAATTACCTCTAAATAGCAATAGTAAATCCAGTAAAAGAAGTAATAGATAGCAAATAATCACTAAAAAGTTAAATAAAAGTGCAATGCAATGTCATCCATTAAATTGTTAAATGATACTTCAAATACCCCATCTAAATCACAAATAAATCGATTGAATGAAACTGAATTAAAATGCAATAAATTAGCGACAATATCAGGAGATTTGCTGTTTCAGAAAAAAATATTTTGCTTGTATAATTACTGTGAATGCCCTGAAAAAAAAAATCGACTAGTACCTTAAAAATGTATTTTTACTGATACAGTTTTTTTTCAAAGGATCCAAAGAGATCTTGAGATCCGGATCTCTCAAGGTCCAGAGTTTTATGCAGACGTTAGTCTAGATGTTTAGAGATCTGAATATAAATTATATGTCTCCTAGTGTTGGCACATTTTTAGTCTGACATGTTTGTAGTTCGACTCGTCAGACTTATAAATGGTTTATTGTCTGACAACATACATATACAGTTGTCAATTTCACTGAAGCTCATCTTTAAGTAAAACCACTTACGCTATACGCACCACCTTCTCTAAGACTAAAAGCATTCTAGAACATTAAATAAGTATTTAAAGTAATAAAGAAAACCTTTTTCATTTTAATTGGGAACCGATTTAGGGATAACGAATTTGCAATCCATAATTACTTAACATTGTCATTTAATGTTGTACTAATGAAAGATTATAAATGAATTTGGATTGCATACAATTTCAAAATTATCATGTTGACTTGACATTAAAGTGCAATTTATGACAAAGTCTTTTTTTGACGGATTATTCACCTGGATTTCAATGAAATATTCTTAATAAATTCAAAGTTGATGAGTATGCACGAAATCTTAAATTCATAGTTTGTCCGGATTGTGTTAATGAATTTGTAGTGTACCTACTATGTATTAAAATTCTCGTAATAGTCCAGTACGTATCGCACTCTCCTATCTAGAAAATCTACCTCGGTATATTCAATACAAACCTACAAACCAATTGCGGATAGTAATAGACTTCGCAAAAGACAGAGTGTCTGTTCGCCGCCAAAAACATATTACAAACATTTTTTTGTTGACCAAGCAACAGCAGGACATCGCACCTTTGATAAAATCGTATTGACCTTTTCATTAACACGCCCGGATAGCGCTTGCACCGCAAATGTATCATTGACATGTCCAACATAACATGGCAACGATAATCGCAATTTGGCATCCAATAATTCACTGGCAATTTGTCACTACGTGCGAAATTAAATTTAAACGGTGGCCACGGTATGTTTACACGGAGCCGGCTCGTACCCGGCCCGGGGAGCGCACGACGACCGACGTGGACACCAGCTCGACTCCACAGTCCATGATATCGCAGGTCCATTAATAATTCTCGCCGAAGGTGCGACTGGTGCGCTGCACCGCGCGTTTTTCTGGCCCCAGTCTAAATTGAGTGTAACGACGACGAGGACTGGCATTGGTGCGGAGGAAAAGGAATTAGCAAGCAAGACAGTGTCAATAAAACGTACGGCTGGGAATTGTGCATTCTCAACGACCATTGGCACAGAGCCAAAGCCCAGCTTACGCGCGAATTTACTAATTTACTAATCTGAAGTATGTTATGTACGTACGTACGCCTGCCCCAACAGAACAACATTTTCTTTAGCTTTCTTCCCAGAAGCAGAAAGCATCCGTTCGTGATCTTCGACGAAACCTGCAATGCTTATCTATAGCCGATTTGAGATCTCGTGAGAGCCAGCCTCGAGCAGGTCTCGTCAAAGTCATGTCTAGTCCAGATCTCTAATGGCCAGGTTTGATGTCGGACAATCATAAATAAACTTTGGCCGATGGCCAATCGTAATAAACCGACAGATTTATTTACCCCGCCCGAAATTTGTTGAATATTGATCATTGCGCGAGCATGCTCCTCTGCGCTTTACAAAATACATGTGCCGCCGGAGCATAGTCGCGCGGTGCGGCCTAATGAACATAAATATATCGTCTGATATGCAACAAATGTTTCATTTCAGCGCAAATGATTGATTCTGCTGTTTTGAGTTGCCGATTCAATGCGACGACGGGTGTTGCGAAACTCACAGAAGGGCCGGCGTAAATGAACTTCTTCAAAATATTGCCGCCATTTGTAAACAAATCGTAAGTGATCTCTACAATAATTTTAAAGAATTCTCAGCGAATATTCGTTGAGAAATGTCTGTCTGTCACACGCAAAAGGCAACCAATGTGCCATATAAACAGAATTTGATTACAAAATCTTATTTTTGTTTTTTTTGATTGCCCTTCCTTATGAAATAAATTTTACTCTGAGCACAAGGTTTAGTTTTGTAATTTGGAGAGTAAAATAGATGCTATAGATGTAGGAATTTTCTATGAAAGTAATGCCTTAAAATAGAATGCAAAAGGTTTCTTTAGGTAATTGGCCTCTACTTACAGATAAGTCTGTTGAAGTGGTATAATTTTCTTGAGGTATTATTTATTAATCCTTCAAAAACATGTGGCCCCATTACAAAATTTAAATTACAACACAAGTTCGATTTAGTGAAATCTAGCGTCGAAGTAAACAAAATATTCTGGCTAGATCGTTTTTTACAATTAGAACTAAATTCAAACAAAGCGCAACACACTTGGTTAATATAAATGAGCTGAAAACCTTCTTGAGCCTTTCCTTTTTACCTGGCCTCGCATTTCCGCAGGGTATATAACATATGTATTAACATTTTCACAATTTGCCACGAAGAGCCTATGAAAATGAAACATCCCCGAAAGGGTACATGAAGACTTATACCCTAGACAGACGGTATATATCAATGATCATTTGAGCAGGAATGATCATTAAATAGGCCATGTGTCATCACATCATAAAAGCAATGATTATTCCTATCGTCATTGCACAAATTAGGTCTACCCAAGCTCATTCAATACGAATGATCATTCCTACTTACCGACAAGAGCGCCTGCAGTAGCAAGAAAGTGCAATTTATTGGAAAAATTTGTAAAATCGACTTTTCCTGCTGTCACTTCATAATACCTGTCAAGTTCCTTCATCTGTTTATGTTTTGTGAGAGAAAGAGTTTTAGTAATTTTGGAAGGAGAGTCCACAAACGTCTTCACAACTTCCTTTTTGCAGAGCAGAGCGGCCACCTTCAACTTTTGCATTTTACACACATTTCTTTGGGCACGTTTTACTCTTTGAAGCGCGAGTAGTTTAAACTTTCTGGATTTCCTTTTATGATGGTTTATTTGCATTAATATATTTAAATTATCCAAAAAAAAGATAATTCCATTTTAAATGTCACACAACTAGCACCAATCTGTGTGTCACCCCAAAGTAGCATGATCATCATTACGTAGGTAATTGAAACAATGATCATTCTTCCGCGTCGTGTGTCTAGGGTATTAGGCTGCCACACTGAAGGTATGTAATAAAAATATCGAAGCATCTAGTCGACTGATTGTGAATAAATCCAATTGGAATTATAATTCGCAGGAAAATTTTAAAGCTTTTTACAATTTAGAAAAATATAATATTAATTTTTATAAAAGGAAACAAGCTCTAGATATTCAAAATTTTTGATTAATAAGAAAAATCAATTAAAATTTGGAAAAAATCTTCAAAGCGAAAAAAATTGCATATATTTTGGAGGCCCGCATTCAACTACATTTTTAGAACTAAAATCTTATTGGAATCTTAGACTAGAATAAGCCGTATGAACTGCACCTGCGGTAATAGATCAAATATGTGATAGTAATAGACAAGGGATAGTGAAGCGATTTAATTATGTCACACGTCAGCATTCAACAGGTAGACCCAGCGATAAGAGGTTCAGTTCAGGTAGAAGATTGAAGTTCACGGTTGCGTTTTATTGGGAGGGAAACTTTTTGTACTTACCTCTTACCTGCACCTTTAATCAAAGGACAAATTAAATGGAAGCAATTTTGAATCAGGATAAATTACTTCAAGAGAAGCAAAATTCGTCTGAAAATTTGGGACCACACAAAAGTATAAAAGGTAAATTATGCATTATTCTATGTTTATTTTTATGAGATCTAAATAAGTGGCATTGATTTTATTCAGCAAAAATTTACTCGATTTTACCCTGAAATAGGGATTTTAAAATAATTTATTGAGTATGTACGCAATGATACGTAGGTACCTAATGTAAGATTTTGGGTTTATCAAGAGTCTATTAGAAAAAATAAGAAAATTAAGATGATACTTCCTCACCAATTAATCCTGTGAGTAAAGGGAGCGTACTCGGAGTCAAGCTGACGCAAGAACGTTTTGAAGATGTGAACTATGTTTTTTTTTTTTTTTAGAATTGGTGTTATAAAGTTTTTTTGTAGCTAAGATTAATTTTTGGGAGTATATAAGAAGAATTACATTTGTTTTTCTTGAAACTTTCACGAGTTACTAAAGTAGAAGTAGAAGTTGTGAAGTCCAAATATTCCGACGGTTGATTCGTTTTCGATTCATTTACGAATCGTTTGGTTTTCTTTTTGAACCCTATGTGGTAACTTGTGTGTGTTCTTGTGTTAAGATATAATTAATTTCTTAAGATTAAGTATTGTAAAGAAGATTCCAAAAATATACAAAATTGAGATCATTGCTAAAGTGCAGGGATTAGAGAGAAGAAGCATTAACGCATTTACATCATTAGCGTATATATACGCTCACTGGTCATTATCATTAGCGTATATATACGCTCATTAGTCACCGAAGCGCATATATGCGCTCAATTTTGTTATTGTTTTTTATATCTGTACATATTACAGAATTCTGAAATATGAAGTTCTTTTTACTTGTTCTATCTTTTCTACTTAAATATAATTAGGTAGTAAACAATTTGGTGATGAGGACCTTTTTCTTATTCTTTCTTATGATGTAAATGGGTTAAACAGCCTGTGAGAAGTAGGTACTCTCATTTTATTAAAGAAATAAAAAAGATTATGAAAATGAAAATCAACCTAAAATTAATCTAACTACATTACAAAAGAAATTTAAATTACTTTGCTTTGCGAAATTGTAAACATGGATAGAATTTGATAAAAATGTCCAAGATTTTCAATCGCATGTGTTGTCTCCAAACAAGAATTCAGATTTCTTTACTGTATTTTAACTAGCATGCGTTGACAAAGTATTTTTTTTTTTTTAATTATTCCCAATTTTCGTACTATCTTTAATTCTTTAGTCATTTAGTTGGCATGTCGTTATGTATTTTTATAAATTTTATCTGGAAATAGTTGCATTTACCTGTAGTTTAATGGCTGTGGACTAAGTGCAATGGTTCGCTTTAAATGTAAATCTTCTGGTATGTATTCCTAATATTTACCATAATCGGTTTTAGGTTCGCATGAATATTGAACACATCTTTAACTAAAATGAAAAAATAATTTTTACTTTTATATTACGAGCAGTCGAGAAAAAGCAATTCGTATTTGCATTTATTAAAAGAGGGCGCAATAAGGACAACATATACATATGTATATAGGATAGAAATATTTGTGTTCGTATTTATTTATTATTAATTGAAATTTATGTAATCTAAAATAATAATAATTATTTAAAGAAATTAATAAAAAAATGTAATAACCACCTTATTAGTGAAACTGGAACACTTTAGACTTCAAATTGCAAGCAGATAAATTTAAATTTTCATTGCATTTTAATATTTTGAATTTGACAAGTGTAAAAACTCTTGTTTGAGAGTGAAGTAATTTTATTGATCGTCAAAATAAATTAGATTTCATTTCACATCAGTATATTATGCGGTCTTAAAACGTTTAATTTTAGTACTTCGTATCCATGTGGCGAAAACGTGCATAGTTCAGCTTAACTACAGAGTAAATATAAAAAGATAATAAATTACTGATACGTATACGGAAACGTTCTGAATTCGTACATTTACTTTATTAAGGACTCATTTAATGGCAATATTTCTTGAACGGGACATAAAGGAACCCTTGAATTTTGTAGAAGACAATTCTGACTCTGAAATGGATTTCTACTTCAGATATGCAGAAAAATTTCATCATTTAGTTAGTCCACCAAGCCAAGATGGAGCAATTATGACTTGTTTACGGTCATAAAAGTACCCTCCTTCCCGAGTTAATGATGTCGTACAGACCTCGACTATGCTACAGAGCGCATATAATACCCAGGCATACCTTCGGAACCATCTCGAGACGATGGTGTTAGCTGCCAAGAAACGACACGTAGGAAAATGGGACCATTAAAGTCCGAGTGGTGCCATACACTAAAATAACAAAAATTCCAAGTAATGGGGCTTATTGATTCCGCCGGGGTTGTGTCTGCGGCAAGTGGCAGTAAACCGTGCAGCCAGAGGGAAATCAATAGATGTATTATGAGGAGCACCACAGTCGAGAGTGGCGGCATTTATTTTTTCATTAGCAGCCACATACCCTGAAACACTTCAAACTGACATTAACGAAGCCATAAAAATTGTCAATTAATTAAGAGTCGCCTGAAAAACAGTCCCGTCCCCTTCGAATGAGTTCTGGCAGTCCGTCAGCGGACAGGGTGATGATGAAGGGGCTATTCTTGCGGGGCACGTAAACAAAGGTTAATTGGTGACAGAAGTGGGGTTTATAGTTTTTCGTTTTTCGTTTTTTGACAGGATCTATTTTCATTGGCTGAGGCAGAACAAGTGCGAGACGAAGATATTTGCAGTTGAAGGTATTCATATGATGCATCTAGGCCAAAATACATATACTATGGAATCTGTGTGCAATAACTCAGGCAAATATAAATTTCGACCCAGCAACATAGAGAATGTAGATTGGTGGCTACGAATGGCGCTGCTATAAAAGGTCGTTTATATGAACAAAAATTCACGCATATCCTTCGAGCGTAATCCTCGCATAAAAATTCAGGAACACGTTCCCTATTACGTTTTATATGACTAAAGCACATGTTCAGGATATTTTGAGTACTCCCAGTTATCTCATATACTCGAAGCTCGCAAACACACATTCACTTAGCGCTGAGTATCTATGGGGGCCCTGGACGTCACGCAGTAAATACATCGAGGAGATTGTTTTATATTCAAATTCCTTCCCGGTCCCCGCGCAAAACTTTCTTCTTTCCCTTCTTCTTTCATGCGATGATCCTCGGGAATGTCATCTTAACCGTGTCCATCTACCCCGCATCATGTATTTTTCGGATAGTGGTCAAAGTGGCGCCACATAGCATTACCCACAATCTTTGTAATATGATTTCTTATTTTTTGCTCTACTGAATGCTTCTCTATATGCCCTTCAAATACTCTTTTCTTTTTCTAAGGGGTGGAGCAGAGCAACCCCCCCTCTTCCCACAATTGTGTCACTGGACCACTTTGTACATTGCGAGCTGTGCAGATGAATAAAAACATTTCATTTCTAGTAAGAGTCGAGCCCGGTCTGCGGACACGCAAACTGCGATTCTGTGGGCTAATACCCTAATACTTAACCCAAATAAGGTAGTTATTATTTTTATTTATTGCGGCAGTTGCCATTTCTTGGGTTTATCTTAAGGACACAATTATATCGGGCCACCAAGATAACTAGCCTCAAATCCTAGCTCATATCTTCTCAGGAATTGGCGGGAGCATATTGGTCAGGCAAATCTGATGATTTATTAAGTAGTTGCTGCGGAGTAATTCATAGGCAATTTTGTCTAGCTTTTGTCGTTTTCTCATCTCTCTAGCGCTAGTAAGGACAAGAGTTTATTCAAATTAGTTTATGGCTCTTGCTTCTGAAGCTTCTGTTCCCAAAATTTCTGATGTATCTTAAGTGTGAGCAGGGGAGGGGGCCGGGCTGGGGCCTTTTAACTGCCCAATAGGTTTGTAATGCTCCACAATTCCATTCGACCGGATAATTTGGCAGAGAACTTGCTCTGCATAAATTACATTAGATTTCTGTGATGTGAAGCTTTGTTGATTGAAAGACCGGGGAGGGGCGTACGCACGCATTCGTCTTATAAGATGACATCTTAACGAGAAGCAAAGATGTGACCTTGTCAGCACTGCGATTAAGACAAACGCTCTCCGGGTGTATGTGAAAAATCTTCTTTTTCTAAAATCTAGAATCTAGATCTAACAGATCTACCCACTCATCACCTGCCCCCGGATATAATGTAAAACTACATCGTCATATTGTCATAAAACGCCACTTCCGGTAGGTAGTTTCTCTCTGTCACCGCTGGCGGAAAATGAACAGAGGAGCTTAAGAATGATATTCTGGATGTCTTCCAAATTTTTAGAGTCTATCTTTCAAGTTTTTCTGCCGTGAGAGTTGTTTTGATCATTCGGATGCTTTCATTCAGCATAAATAATGCGTCGTCGTCGCTCGACGTCCGCTTCCACTTGAAGAGATCTATTTTTTGTCGGTGCGATATTGCAAAATGATTTGTGCGGCAATAATCGTTAGAAGGAATGTGCCAAGTATCCGGCCAGGTATTATTTTTATATATTTGTCCCTCGTATATCGTACAAAACTGCGACCGTGCGTTCATATATATTAATTATAAATAAATCGAACATTTCACCACACCCGTTCACACCGTTTCGCTTTTGTGTTTTTGGATTGGAATTGTTTTGGCGGCTGTTAGCCAAATTTTTCATCGGAACATTGCAACTAATTTCGTTTTAGTCGCGACAGAATGGCGTATTGAGATCTTTTAGGCAGGCATGTGAAATGTACCAAAAGACATCTCTTGTTTTATTGAAATTTTGAACTACAAATGTGGTGGTTTTGTTCTGTCTTTTCTTTACTTTGTGTATAGCTAATGTAATGTTGTATAGATAATGCAAGTTGCAATGGTAGACGATCTTATAGACAATATGTTTCCTTACTTTTATACGTGGGGATAAAATCTGCCCAAGTCCAGGAATTAAAGAAATACGTCGTGCGCAACTTTCGAAAAATATCTGTTTTTGACACTTGAATACAAATGTTGTTGCAGGCTGCTATGACTTTTGTGACTGTCATTTTCGACCCAACCAAAATGTGCCTAACAAAATTCTATGGACTAGTTTGGAAAAAAATGGGCACAAGGGAAAGCGATGGTGTAGTGGCGATTTCTTGCCCAAAAAAGTACGGAAATGATATTTTGGTAGATTTGAGGAACTTTATTACTTAATAAAACATTAAAACTAACACTTTAGACATCTTCAAATGACCAGATACATTTAAAGATACCCTGGAAAAAATATTAATGTTTCTTTTCCTATTGCGTTCATTGTTGTCTCATTGAACTTTTCTCTTTGTTTAAACAATTAGAATGGTTTTAACACAAAAAAAATCTAAAATGACTAAAACAGGCTTATAGTGAAATAGAAATTTAAAAGTAACGATCCCATCCTATTTATAGCACGTTATAGCACGAATACTGTGAAAGTTCGCCACAAACTGCAATCTGCAAAACTCTGGGCATTTCATAAAAATTATTCAAAATCCATTCAATAATTTTATAGCACAGTATCTTTAATAAAAATAAAATTATCAAACATCACAGGCTTCTTTGGTTACAAACATAAAGTTAATTTAGGTAGCATTAAAAATAATAATATCTAGTACAGGGTCCGCCATCTAACGTTTTTTTTTTCAACTAGTGCTTATTTCATGGATGGCAACACTTAGCTCATGTCTGATTTGACAGATAATTAGTTTTATCCTTCCGCTGAACGAATATGGTTGTGTATACGCTTGAACAACGCTTCGCTAAGTGGGCCTGCGATCGACTTGCAGAAGATGCGGATTTTGCCAAAAAAATCATCTTTTCAGATGAAGCTCATTTCGATCTTGGCGGGTATGTAAACAAGCAGAATTGTCGCATTTGGGGCACAGAAAACCCGCACGCATTCATTCAAAAGCCGATGCACCCAAAACGAGTCACTGTTTGGTGCGGATTTTGGTCCAGAGGCATAATTGGGCCATTTTTCTTCGAAAATGAGCAAGGAGTGGCCGTTACAGTCAATGGCGATCGTTATCGGGCCATGTTGAACGAATTTTTGTTCACAGAAATTGAAGAGCAGGATATTGGCAACATTTGGTTTCAACAGGACGGCGCTACGTGCCACACAGCCGACGCTACACTTGATGTTTTGCGCCCTGTTTTTGAAAATCGCATTATCAGCCGCAGAGCTGATGTCGTTTGGCCACCTCGGAGCTGCGATTTGACACCGTTAAACTATTATTTGTGGGGTGCCGTCAAAGATAAGTGTTACGCCGACAAGCCAGAGACAATTGACGCTTTAAAGGACAATATTCGTGAAGCCATTGGTGAAATACAGCTGCACACAATCGATAATGTACTTAAAAATTGGACCGATCGTGTAGGCTACTGCATGGCCAGCCGAGGCAGCCATTTGAATGAAATTATTTTCCATCATTAACCGGAAGGATTGTAATTTGAAATAAAAAAAGAAATTTGAAAAAATATTCAGTAGTTTTTTTTTTTTATAGCATTTTCAAAAAAAAAAGTTATTTGGCGGACCCTGTACAATATTGTACTTTTGAACTTTGACAAATATATTGTAAATGGAAATAGAAATTGTTGATTCACAAATTCTCTAAAAGAGCATGGACGATACGTTCAAAAACTCTTTGTTTATGGTAAAACATGGCTTAAATGAAAAGTCTGTATGCAGTTTTATTTATGTACTCTTTTTTTTTGTACTATTTAGATTAGAAAATGGCAAAAAATTAATTTTTGTTAAAATTTATAGACCAAATTATCTCCTTTGTAAAGGTCCATCGTCTGGTTTCTTTATTAATATGTTATAAAACAAATACTGTTTTATATTTTTCAAAGTTTGTTGATTTTTTTAAAAGTATAAACCTTCCGATTAGTTATTGAATATGATTTAATTTAAATGGCTGCCTCGGCTGACCTGGCTCATCCTGTCAACTCAATTTAGCAGCACATTTTCGATGGTTTGGGGCCCTATTTTACGAATAGCTCGATCAATATTGTGCTTAAATTCCTGAGTCGTTTCTGGATTGTCAGGATAACATTTGCCTTCAACGGTTTTTCATAAAGGAAAAATCAAATGGGGTCAAATCGCACCTGCGTACAAACATGTATGCAGTAAGCGCGGTTGATGCATTATTTCGACCGACATTTCGTCTCGGCAACATGGCACTCACTATAGAAATAAATTTCCAACATTTCCCAATCTATTGATTTTGCACCGAGAAAATATAATAAACTGTATTTCTATCAATTTTCTATAGTACAAAAAAAAAAAACTAGTATACATCTTTTTGGCTCAAAATTTATAACCCAATTTCCCAATTTCCAATTAACCAATTGAGGTGAATTTTTGCAGACATATGTATGTATAAAGTCAATGACAAAACTTTCCAACACTTTATAATAACATTTCAAAACTCTTCCAGGATGGTTCATTTCGATTAAAATTTTATGTTAGGCATTTTCAGATTAATTTTTGGTCAACATTTAGAAATGAAGTTATTCCGATTTTCTTCTTCTTAAGAAATTAAAAAACATAAAATTTGTAAAGGTCATCTTAGCATTTTTAAACTTTGACCTCTCAGGTCATATTTTCTGTGTGTCTTTAACATATAAATACTTTCTTTCGGTAATTTCAAAAGGAATATTTTCCGAAAGGAGGTTTTCCGTACATGACACTTCATTGAGTAAGCATGAATTGATAGACACAATGCGTGAAATCCAGTTCAATCCAATTGCAAAAATAGACCCTTTTCCACGTTAACAGCGTAAATCAAAATTCGCCTGGAATTTAGCCACACATATCCGCTTGATAGAAACGACAATAACAACAAAGCCAGACCCATATTTTGCCGGCAGCTATTGTCGGGGGGGAGGCAGGCAGGCGTACAATCGGACGAACGGACGAACGAACGGACGGACGGACGGACGGACAGACGGACAAAGCGCTTCTCCGCAAGATACTCCAAAGAGTGCAGAGGAGCTGGGGGGCCGGCAACCATCGATATAAATTTTCATTTGGTTCATATGATTTATGTGTGTACCCTGGCCACCACATCTTTATGTTTATCCAATCAGAAATTCTATGCACAGGAGTAAGATGCCGTCGACATTTAACCCACCTTACCAAGGAGGAGGACAGGAGGATCCAAAATAAAGATGATGGCCACCCATGGCAGAAGAATAAATTCAGAATTCCTTTCCTGCCAGTTGGCCCTTTCTTGTCCTGTGTACACACATCATCATGGATTTTTCGGGGGATTCTTATCCCTTTTTGCTTCCTATTATTCGGTTAGGTTCTGTTTGCCTCGCTACTGAATCTGAATGATTCCTATTTATTCATATTTTCGTCCTCCATACCATCCATAGATGAGCTCGACGAAATTCTTTTTTTGGCACATAAACAACAAATTCGAGGCGGACAAGATCGTGTCGCAGGATGAGCGAAGGGTCCCACCGGTAAAGGGATCGAATCAATAAATTTATGAATCGAGCGAATTGCAATCGGTGAGGGGCTCCCCGCCAAAAGGTGATTTTCTTTTCGGGTGCCCGTCGTCTGTCCGTGTGCTCCTTTTGATTTCGTATTTTTCCCGATCACACATCTCATTGGGCTTTAGACAAATTAGACGGAAAAATTTTTGGGATATAAATTTCTTTGGTTTGTTCTTCGGTCTGGTTCTTCGGTTCTGTTCCTTGTCTTCCTGGGGGTCCCAGAGGATAAATACCTCTCTAAGTTATAGTGGCATTTTCGTCGGTGCTTCATCAGGAGCAATTCCCGATTCTTATAACCCTTCCGCAGTGTCGTTGTCGTCATCAGACAACCCCCTATCTCATATTCTTACCCCCATACGAGACTCAGCTCAAAAGACAATTCCATGTGACATCACCTTTTGGCTCGGGTGCGCTCCTAATGATAAATCTCACATCAGTAAAGTCTGTTGCCATATTCTGTCGCCGGGGGAAAGGGGCTTTTTGGTGGGGGGGGTGATATCGACGCTCCTGACGCCACAACTGAGAGGCAATAGGCAATGAGGATCCCTAAAAGGGTTCACCTCCTCTCATCTCGAGACAATGAATTGTTCCTTCCCCGGGCTTAACATAATGTTTATATAATTTTGTGACTGATGTCTTAGAGATGATATATGATGCTTTCCATCCCATCCTCTCCCTGAAAACCGCCCGCAGTATCCTGTTTTTTCCCAATGAGTTATCCTTCAGGATTTCCTGGTGAGCAGGCCACATACGCACAATCAACGTACCGTGTGCTTCGCAGCGCCATTAATATTAATTTTCTGTCTCAACGAGTTTGATAATTAAATTTACCTTGAAATCAATTTTAATGTCCTGAACAATGGCAGCGTTCGTCTCTCGTTCAGCACCCGCGTGGACAGGAAGAGCCTGAATATGCGGCCGTCTGTCGGCCGGTGCGCGGTGCTGGGCGTCGCCTCGTTCGGCTCGTCCTTTTACAAAACTCTGCCAGGACACGGCGCGGCGTTATTCTTGGCGAAGGATTTAATTGACACGTGCGTAACGTCATTGATACGTGTCGAGGAGGATCCCCTCCCGAAGATATTCGCCGCTGTCTCGTGGCCGCTGGCACCCTTGAGCGCGGCGGGGTGAGGGCGTTTTGGGTGCGAAACACTTTGCCACCTCAAGGGCTCAAGGGTGCCAGTGTCAGCGGTGTCAGCGACAGGCATTTAGCCTAATAACGAGAATAAACCATGCATAAATGGCGCTCGGGTCTTATAATTATTTTTATACCTCCCTTGACACTACATTTAATCAATTTTAATATATTTAGAGTTACACCAATGCGTCACTTACTCGCCGGGTGTCCTTCTTTAGTCCTGCCCTTTTGCGATTGTGCAGATGGGGGCGTTTATTTTCAGAATAAAAGTATTAATTCTGTATGTGTGATTAAAATTGAATTTAAATGGATTAGAAAAGTGAAAAAACCACATTATAATCACTTTTAAATTTTTTTTTTTAAAAATAACAAAGCTTCGCAGAATGTGAAAACTTTCGAATCAAAACTTGAGATCTAACCTATGCATATAAAGTGTAATTTAAAACCAGTTTTTCTCGAAAACACCCCAATTTTAGTATTAATCCAAATTTTGCTGTATAATATAAAGTATTTTTAAAAGAATTGAAAATCATGGAGTGTTTTGTAGAAGTTTTTAAGGTTTTAAACGGTCTTATTTAATTTTACACTCCGAATATTTGGTTCAAATCTTGTAATCGATTTTTCAATTGCTTCTACTTAACCAATTCTCATGAAACTTCACATACGTATTCTGTCCCCATGACAATACAATATTATGATAATGATTTAATAATAATAATACTGGCTTTCGATACTCTTTTTTAATTTTAATATTGTAGTCAAATCGTTTGTTATAAACACAACCAAACTCTAACAAAAGACAGTTTTTTACTAAATGCGCCCCACTATTCTATTTTAATCTGACTAAAAGCTGCAAAAAAGGCGTATTTATTATTTTATTCATATTTTAAAAATTTAAATTAGTAGTAAAACGTTACAGAAATGGTTGCAACAAAATCATAAGTTGAGAAAATCATAAGAACATTTTTTTCCAACTATACATATATACCTACCATATATTTTGTTCCTATCTCCTCCTCTCAGTTAAAGGTACGAAATTATTACGATAAAAAATGGAAAGAATAATTTCAAAATCACATCCCTATATATATATAAAAATGAAAGTTTGTTTGTTTGTTTGTTTGTTTGTTTGTTTGTTTGTTTGTTTGTTTGTTTGTTTGTTTGTTTGTTTGTTGCTCAATCACGCCTAAACGCTTGCATCGATATTTTTCATTTTTTGTCCGAAGGTAGTACATATTCCGACTTAACATATAGGCTAATTTTTTTTCGGATAATACTTAGGGTTTCAAAATGGCGGATCCAAGATGGCGGCTGAAAATTTTAAATTTGAAGCGATTTTTATGAAAATGTGTACATAGGGGTTTTGCGGGATGGGGATCTCAAATCCGCTGTTCAAATTTAGAAATTCAAGATGGTGGATCCAATATGGCGGCCAAGATTTCCTGATTTCAACGGATTTTAATGAAAATTAGTACAATGATTGTTTTGAGGCCACTGATTTTGAATATTATCAAAATTTAGAAATCCAAGATGGCGGATCCAAAATGGCGACCATATTCCTCGATTTCAACGGATTTTAATGAAAGTTAGTACAATGATTATCTTGAGGTCACTGATTTTGAATGTTATCAAATCAAATTAGAAATCCAAGATGGCGGACCCAATATGGCGACCAATATTTCTCGATTTCAAGGGATTTTAATGAAAATGAGTACAATGATTATATTGAGGTCTCTGATTTTGAATATTATCAAAATTTAGAAATCCAAGATGGCGGATCCAAAATGGCGACCATATTCCTCGATTTCAACGGATTTTAATGAAAATTAGTACAATGATTATCTTGAGGTCACTGATTTTGAATGTTATCAAAATTTACAAATCCAAGATGGCGGACCCAATATGCTGACCAAGATTTCTCGATTTCAACGGATTTTAATGAAAATTGGTACAATGATTATTCTGAGACCACTAATTTTGAATATTAGCAAAATTTCCAAATCCAACATGGCGGATCCAACATGGCGACCAGAATGTCTCGATTTCAACGGATTTTAATGAAAATTGGTAGAATGATTATTCTGAGGATACAAGTTCCGAATATTATCAAAAGTTGTAAATCCAAGATGGCGGATCCAATATGGTAACCGAGTGTCTCGATTTCAACGGATTTTAATTAAAATTAGTACAATGATTATTCCGGAGCCACTAATTTCGAATATTAGAAAAATTTCCAAACTCAATATGGCGGATCCAATATGGCGACCAAAATTTCTCCATAAAGGGGTTTTCGGGTTGAAACAATTTCTAGGATATAACAAACTAGAACATTTGAGAAGTGTTTAATTAGTAAGGATTTACCCAACGCCGGGTGAAATCGGGTAACCCAGCTAGTATGTTATAAATTTAGAAAATAATGTAAAAATTTGAATACATAATTCACTTAAACTTCTTTCGAGGTAAAAATTGCGTTGCCCTGGACTAAATATTTTCAAGAAATTAGGGTTTAAGTATATTATTATAATATTTTACAGGGTGATCCAAAAATATGGAAAAGGCCTAATAACTTTCGAGGAATGCATTTTGGAGAAAAAAGTTTTAGACAAAAGTTTTAGGAATTTTCTCTGGCTATTCAATGGTGGCCATAGATTTGCCCTTTACCGTGATCTTCAAGGTCATTTCAAGGTCAAGTTGACTTTTTTAAATGGGAACCCATATTTTTGACCACAGAAATGGAAAGAGCGGAATATTTTACGTCCAACTGTGATCTTAACCATGACCTCGAAGGTCATATCAAGATCAAGATGGCTCTTTAAAGTGGAACCAGCATTGTTACTGTGGATTTGGAAAGAGTGGAAGTTTTGCGTCCAAATGTGACCTTTACCACACTTTGACCTTGACCATGACCTTGGCAATAATAATTGGGAAAGAAAAAAGTATAATGAAATGTTACAGGAACTTCTGAAACTGAGTTCAAATTGAAGCTGAAAAAAAGCCTTTGGTTGTAGTTTTAAAATTTTATGTAGAACAAAAGTGAAAATAGTTTTTAAGACACTTTTTGGAATTTTAATAAAAAAATCAAAAATAATTACAAATGCTAATAGAAAAATTAATTTAATTTAAGAACTAATAATAACATTATTGCCGGAAAACGAAATAATACATATATTATCAAGACAAACTTCCTGATCTTAAAAATCGTCTTACAACGAATTTCTTTGTACTATTTAAAGTTAAAAAAAAAGCTTGAAAACAACACTATTGTTAATTTACTGAAAAATTAGTTGGGAATTGTGAAGGCATCTCCCATAATGAACTTATAAAAACATCACAAAGGCAAATTGTATTTTAGTCGCCAAATACCAAATACTTTTGTTTGATACCCATATCAAGGGGTTTGTGGAAAAAGTAGTTGAATTTATAATAATTTATAAAATTTTGTCCTGGCCAACAGAAAAAGTGAGCTAATAAATCGTTGTAAAATGTGTCCAAATGTATTGTCATTAATTTTTTTAGTAATGGGAAGTGATATAAAATTTTTGTTAAATGCTATCAGAAAATAAATACAAAGATATATTACAAACAGGTGAAGTTGAATAAAAACAAAGATCAAATTAAGGGGAAGAGAGCTAAATTGTAAAAAGGATCACATTATGAGAAAAGAAATTAAATTAAAATAAATTTTCTAATAAACGTATGTAATTTTTCATAAATAGATTTTTTCCCTTGAATATTTCAAAAGTATGTATATATTTTAAGTTATATATTAACAAAAAAATATTTATGAGCGGTAAGTGATGTGGTTTAACAATTTTAATTTTTTCCTGTTGAAGAATTTTATATTCAGTATTTCCCACTGCGAGTTATTAGCACAATAAATTTGCTTTTACTCTCATCAATTTATTTTGAGTTTATAACTATTAAAAAATATATTTTAATTATTTATGAATCTATCTAAAAATTTTATGATATTATTTAAGAGACATACATACTATTAAGTACGTCTAAACAGATATTATTTGCATCCAGTTTAACGTATAAACTGCGTATATTTTCAAAAGAAATGTGCTTAAATTGACACCATGCGATTATTTATTGTCATCTCATCGTATCTTATTTTAGAACTCACAGCAACAAAATTTATGTACTACAAACTTTATCTTAAAAATGTTTTGAAATGACGGAAAATCACTAACCAGCAATTTATTCACTGAAAAACAACGGTAAATTGACAAATAATTCTTTATTCAGCGAAGACACTTCACAATCCATCGCTTTAATTTATATAAATAAATATGAACGTAACATGTATTTGCGGGGGGTGGTGACAGCTAATTTATTTGAGCAATTAATATTGGAAAATTTCAACACGTGTTAAAGATTTATCTAATTTTCGTTCATCACTAATTTATTATAATATTGATGTTATATAATACAATCAATGCAATGGATTTAGTTATTTTAAAAACAAAAGTACTTTATGATTTTATTCGTAATGTTTTTTTTTAATTTTTTATCACTTTCACGAAGCAGTACTTTTATAAATTATATAAGATATGTTTTCTACACATTTATTTGCTAGAAGAATTTAATTTAACGAAAATAACAAAAAACTCCACTAAAGAATTTTTAAATTCTATCATACATATTTTAAGGTTTTTATAGGATATTTTTGCACACAAATGATCATCTTTTGCACATGTTTTCTTGCTTATTAAAGTAAAGAAAGCAAAAATTGTCCAGAAAAAATCGTAAAACTGTCATTCATAACACGCTGTCCTATTTTTAGACAAAAAATCATTTGATTTGTCAAGTAGTGAGTACAGATGTGGTTTTAACGGATACCAACAAATTTGATTAAAGAAAATTGCGTGACAATTAAAATTGACTTTTTTGGATTAAAAAGCCGAAATATAGTATGTTTGCATTAAAGATTCACGCTAAGTTTGTAGTGTTTGATCAGTAGCTTTGAAAGAATAATGGCAACCAGTTTAAAAAACGTGTATAGAATTAGTCGCATTGCTTTCTTTAAGACTGATTTACTTTTAGGAATTTTTGAATAAAATTATGTCTCTAATGCACTCGATAAAGCCGTGTAAATTTGTATCTACTTTTAATAAAACTTAAAACGTTTGGCTTTCATTCTGTTTTACTTGTTTGGTTGGCCTCTTATGTGGAAAATGAGTCACAATGTGTAAGAATTCAGTCCAATCTCGGATGCTTAAGGTCCTATATGGTGTTCCACAAGGCAGCTATTTGAGGCCTCTTCTTTTTTGCAGAAGATTTAAATTTTTTTTTTTTTTTTTATAAAAAGAGCTCTGATACCTATTCTTTAAGATCTGGAGTGTTTAACCAAGGGGAATGGCCTGTCCTTAAATCCTACTAAATGTAAGACATAATTTTTCATCGCATGGCTACTCCTTTAGTATTCAAAAAAATTCGCTAGGTATGCTTTAACAATATTTTCCTTGGAGAATGGTTTACCTGATTATAAAACAAGGTGCATGCTCATGTGAAGATGGAATTGAGTGGCTAATTCATCTCATTTATTCCTGATGTAAAAAGATTCCTCTCCTCTGGAAATTCGACTGAACCATGTGTTCTAGTGTCAGAGGTTATATTTTATAGCCTACAGATCTACCTCTAGCTCTATTATCCTATTGTAGAATTTAATGCCATAATGAAATGTTGAAAAATGACTGCAACAATTATTGCATTTCAAAATATCTCTGGCCTTTGGGTGTGTAAATCAGTTCAATTGTCATTTCGTTCTCTTAAGTATGAAATTAAAAACCAGAAAACGTTTCACAGACAATTACCCAACAAGCTGACAACAGTAGCGAAGTATCTAGAGTGAAGCAATCCCATAACAAATCATTGCTAAATTATTGGATGCTCTTAAATCCTCGCAAGGTACGCATTTCTTGGCACGGAAGGGAGCACTCCAGGAGAGATTACATTTAGCGAAGATTTACAAAGGATACATCGTCCTGCTGTCCGGCAAGCTCTGACTCCCCCCCAAAAAAACGTTTGTATTCTTGTTGTGAAGCTACATAAATCGTCCACTTTATTGGTTTCGATAAAGTTTCTTTTCTCGGACTGATTTGCTCGCTTTCGGACGAACGGCCTCCTCTTCCGAAATCCCTAATGTCCACTTAGCGCAAAAGTTGTCCTGAAATTCGTAGATAATTGTCAGGTATGCTTCTGTCCTCCCTATACCCAGAAAGAGGGGGAGGTCCATCAGGATGAAATTTATTGGCCCTGGATATTTTCAGTTTTCATTAGTCCATTGATGCGCGCTTCCCAGGGCCACCCGCGCGCGCGCCGGGACCGGGAGCATCATCATCATTTGAGCGATTGCTTCACCCTGCCGTATAAATGGCGCATCATATGTCGCGGGCCTATTTCGTGTATCCTAAGTGGCACTTTTTCCACATGTCATGAATATCGTCGTTGGTTGTCTCTTTGAAGGATAATTTCGCGCGCTGAATGGTTCATATGGGGACGTAATGAGGACATTCTGCGGCGTTATGGGGGGAATGCGACATTTATCAGTGTCAGTGTGTGTCTGGTGGGCTGCTCCCCGGCCAAGGAGTAGGTGCTCATTAAGAATAAACTTCTCGTAAAATTCAATTGATGAGGATAATCAACTTGCTCATCCAGTTCCATCCTGTTAATTGTGTTTGGCGCGAGTCGAACCACATGGCCATCCAGAAAGTGGCGAAAATTACCGCAAAACAGGCTCTCAATTTTATTACAGGAGTGAAAATACACATACGACTTAAGGGCGTGGAAAAAAATGTAGCTAATAGCTATAAAAGTCAAAGATATCGACTTTTGGAGTTTCTCATTATCTTCAAAATATTTCGTTCAATTATGGAGTCAGCAGTGCTAAGATTGGAAAAGTTATACGACTTTTAAGACCATTCTCCAAAAGCTATATATACTAGAACATCTAAAACTGAAACATTTTTCTAAAATACGTAATTAATTATTAAAATATCTTGAGAACTGTTGCACTGATGGATTTAAAAAGGTATATACTTTTTTTCAAAATTCCACAATTGCACAATTCAGTTCTATGGTATATTTTTTCAGACATCAGTTTTTTCGTGAAAACCAGTATTAAGGGGTTTTTGGAGTCGGTGATTACGAATCTAATGTTAAATTAAAAAAATTAAAAATGGCAGATCCAAAATGTCGGACAAACCTTTTAGAAAATACACCAATTTTTATTAAAAAACAAAAAATAAATAAACAGTAAATAAACGTACCCCCTAAATTTTTGTATCAGCAGATAAACAAAATTCGTGTCTCTTATTTTTCGATACTCTATAACATATTTCAATTTCATCAAAATCGGTGAGACACACCTGAGAACGTTTCCTTGTAAGATCTTAGGTACACCCGCAAAATACTTTATTACTTGATAAATATGTTTTGCAATTTCTTATATTTTGTCCAAACTTTTTATTTTATTTTTTTGTAAGTCTTTGTACATTTTTTACTGACAATTTGCAGCCTTTTAGAAATCTACCGCCCTACGCCATAGCGTATTTAACGTTACCTATATTGTTTGTCTCAGCTGGCGGAAGGAGT
This sequence comes from Dysmachus trigonus, assembly GCA_949715965.1. NCBI lineage: Eukaryota > Metazoa > Arthropoda > Insecta > Diptera > Asilidae > Dysmachus > Dysmachus trigonus. Next base: position 91,214,735 of record OX454320.1, read on the forward strand.
CGCATGGAATTCGCTTATTTTTTTTCCTTAAAGGACCTTCCAGGGAGCAAAAGTGAGCCTAATAAATTCTTCAGTAGTTTCATGTTTTCCAAATTGCGCCAGCATCCTGCAAAACTTCGTGTATGGCCAATAAAACTTATCGCAAATGGCACTCACAGCCATCCACGGCTCGAATCTCCCCCAAGTGTGTTTTCACAGTAAATAAAACTCAAATTCATCGACGATTTCTGCAGCCCTAATAAGCCCTCGAGGGAGGTATAAATTCTTTCAATCTTGAAGATATCTGGGAGCACCGATGATCACCTTGCGTAAGGCGTTCTGTTCGTGGTGGCGGAGGCCTGGGCCTGTGCCTGGCCCCGAGCGGGGCCCCAACGGCTTAGTATTCCGCCGGTGTGCCATATAAAGGTATCAATCTTTATCAAATATTCAACACGGAGGATTCGTCTGCATATATCGGAGAGCAGGCCGTCTTATCTGTTATTGGTCATTTAATACGTGTGCCACGTAGCTACGTGAACCGCAATCAAAGCACATCGCCGACCTGATTCCCTTTCCTGATTTTATTCCTCGGGTGATTACAATGGCGCCGCGGAGATTCGAATGCGACACACCAAAAAATCAGAATGGCTTCATCGTCACTTTTTTTTTTTTGTTTGCCGGTGACTGTTGCGAACGAAGGAGGCATTTTTTTAATTAAATTTATCTCTAAAAAAATAGTTTTTTAGCTGTTGGCTAACCCGCTGCCTGGTTTAGACAAATAAGCAGGATTACAAAGGCCGAGGAGCCAACCACATGTGACCATATGGTAGGTCTTCTTCCTTGTTTTTACGAATGTTTAAAGAATGCATTTTTCGAAAGAAAAGGAGAATTAGTACACAAGCATCTTGTAAATATTTATCCTTTCGCAGGATACAAAGGGATATCCTCAAGATAATTATTTCGCACCAAGTTTGAAGGTATAACTACCGACTAGTAGAAGAATATTTGAAATTATGGGGGTGTTCTTTTTGGGTTTAAGATTCTAAGAAAACTATTTCACCGATCTTACTGATCTTTGTTTGTGCCTACATTTTTTTTTCCGCCAGTTGTATAGATTGACTCTTCGATATTTTAATGCCTTTTTAAGATAAGATAAAGCCGATGACTAACTACTTATTTAATTATACGGATTTTTCGAATTATGTATATCATTATATTCCTGTAATGGATAAAATGCAAAATATGGAAATTACCTATGTTTGTCAGATGTACAGCACAAGCGTAATGTTTCTTATTTTTAGGTACTATTTATTCTCGATACATTTTTCGTCATAAAGCATTTTCGTTGAGATTCATAATTTATTTTGGAAATATTTTAAATTCTACATAAATCATCCAAAATTATCAATAGTTTTTCAATCCTAAAATCATCTTTGACTAACAATGAAACGTTCTAAGGTGTGCCTCACCGATTTTGATGATATTGAAATATGTTATAGAGTATCGAAAAATAAGAGACACGTATTTTGTTTTATCTGCGAATACGCACATTTAGGGGGTACTTTTATTTATTGTTTTTTTTTTAAATAAAAATTGGTGTATTTTTCAAAAGTGTGTTCAATTTTTCAAATTGAACATCAGATTCGTAATCAGCGACTCCAAAAACCCCTTAATACTGATTTTCACGGAAAAACTGATGTCTGAAAGAATATGCATCATTTACGTATTAGTGCTAGGGGTTGTTTACCCCCTTGAGGAGCTTTTTTTACGAAAACCCAAAAATACGTCAACTTTATTTTTTTAAATAAATAGTATGTAAAAAAATATTTTCCAATGATTTTTAACTAAAACTGTTATTTTGTGACGCAAAAAGGTAAAAAAAATCGTTTTTCTGCAATAAAAAATAAGGGTTCCCAACCTCGCGGAACTGGATTACTTACAAAAGGTTAGTATATTTATAAGCAATCATTTCCATTTTGTTTCATTCGAAAAAATTCATTAGAACTTGAAATATTTAGGAAAAACTTTTTTTGGAGGTAAACTTTAGGGGTGGTTATCATCCCCTAAATGTGCATATCCGCAGATAAAAAAAAATACGTGTCTCTTATTTTCCGATACTCTAAAACATATTTCAATTTCATCAAAATCGGTGAAACACACACAAATATTTTAAATTAAGCGTTTTTCGAAAACTAATAGATCTGAAAAGCAAAATAAATACATATGAATTTTAAAGTAGCTATGTTTTTTTGAGCCGGACAATTTTCAAAAAATGTTTTACTTTTATTTTCCATAAAATCGTAATCATTATAAAAAAAAAAAAAAAAAATTTTTTTGATTTTTTTGTTCAGTAAGGGAAAGGTAATTTTGGTTTTTTTTTTAAAACTCTGGGACAAACACATTCCATACTTTACAACTCAAGATGTGATAAATTGATTTTGATTTAATTTCCTCTTTTGCAATGTCATAGTCGTCGAATCAGCATGTTATGGTAGTTATAAATTGAATATATATGTATACTTTCTGACATAATGCCAAACTGACTTTGAAATTGAAATCTTAAACATAACGAGATAAGCAAAGGTTGGCTGGACATCATTTTGAGATATCTCATAATAAGTTGAGACCTCAGTGTGTCACATAAAGATATTATTCACTATCTATTGTGTGAAATAATCGGTTTAAGGGGAAAGAAGTGAATTTCATGAAATATTTTAAGTGTTAAAACTTAATAGCTGAATATTCAAACTTTTATTCAAGCCATGTTCCAAGATTCGTTATTTTTTCAAGAAGTTTTTACTTCACCATATGTAAAAAGAATCTAAGTCTTCTTGTAAAAGGCACAAGGTCAAACGCGGAGGAAATCAGCGTAAATTGAAAGATTCGATGATACATTCAACATCGTTTACAGACAGAATAAAGATCAGTGGACCCAGAAGGCTTCCTTGAGGAACCTCGAACAAGCTACAAAAGGACTACACGTTACTGAACCGAAGAGAATGTTGCATTGAAGTTAGTTTAGGTAGGATCTCATCCAATCCGATTGGAAACCAAGGGAACTGAGTTTAAAATGAATAATTTAGTGCGAAATCGGTAGCAACAATATCGAGCTCGTCACCGTTTTCAAGTACACACAACACAAAGGTTAATCGAATTATGGGAATGGTATAAAAAATTTAAAAATTAAAGCCTACTTGAATATATTCCCTTTTACATTTATCAGATTGGATATAGTCGAGGTATTTATGTTTTATTGGTTCGAATAAACGATTGGTTTCTTTCGCATTGCTCCAGATTGAATTTGTGCGTAGGTCGCAACCTATTACGAGGACTATGGGTTCCAGGGCGCCAATCTGGTCGCCTCGTGGCCCATATATAGCCATTACTCCCGGGAAGTAGCCTGTAACTGGTGCTCTCATTTTAATTCAGCTCAATTCCGTTTTTGCTCCGCATACCACCATCAAAAAGCGGCGAAATTTCTTAGCTCTCTGGTCCGCGTCGAAGGAGTTTCTTTCGAAGGGTCGTGTCACTGAATTTTTATGTCTGATTTTCCTTCGGAAGCCTTTCTGCAAATATTGACCCTGAAAATGTTCGGAAGCGAAGCATCCCAAATGCCTCTTGATTCCAACCTTCCCAGGGGTAGTAATGTCGACGGTGTAGACTGCAGTCGTGGGCTTAAAACCGATTTAACCTTTTGTGAATTTTCTCAGTGAAAATTAAATCGGTCTGAAGGAATTGCCTGTAACTTTTGGACTCTTGAAGAAAAGACCCTACAAAAATCGAATGTCGCAGAGAATCTTCAAAGATCTTGTTGAGGGTACCAGAAACTGATGATGTTTCGGTTTCATTAAAATTTCTTTACAACAGCCACTCGCACGTTTTTCACTTCCCGGACTGAGATTTGCCTGCTGCCTGAGTACTTTTTACTGCGCTCAACCGCAGATGACTAATGGACCACAACTTGACAAATTATTTCAAATGTGAAAAATTGTTTCATTTGTACAGGCATTTGTGCGCGCATTGCAAGCACATGAGTGCGGCCCGGAATGTCGCGGCTATTAATTACGTTTTTAAGGAATCATGAGGAATTGACACAGTTCCCTAATTGATTTACCATTCCAAGTAAGACCACATGTTCCGGAGGGCGTCGTCTGTCCTACGGACCCCAACGACCGAGTCCTTTCCTTAGACACACTCTTCCCGGCTGTGGTGAATCTCGGTTAATTTGTATAGAGCAGCTCCTGGGAGCTTCTTTAAAAACGAATGTGCACTGCGGCACCGAAGTGAAAATCGTGGCCGTAATTCATCCATCATTATGTTAAGTGGTTTGCTTGCTGCAGCGGACTTCCAGAGTAGGCAAACATTTTCGGCACCCCTTATTTACCGAGTTGATTTAGCCCCCCTATCCATCCACATGTAACGTAAACATTGAGGTGGCTCTGCGACATCGAAGTCTGTCGCGCTGCTCCGGGTATCGAATAAATTGAAGAAATCGACTTGACATGTCCTTAAATGGCGAACGTCGCCGTGTTTGTTCTTCCGATAAAAATGATTGATCCGCCCGAACATGTTTCATCAAGGCTTTGAACGAGCGGGGTCTGAGGTTGGAGCTGAATCCTGGATCCTGGACCCAGCGCCCACCAACTGGAAGCACCTTTCCTCGTTTTCTTGCATGCTTCGATTAATGGATTTTCTGCTGCTGGTCGAAACGACCACGGAGGACAAATTGTTTTTGATCCCATCGAAGGGGCGGGTTAGGTACACGAAAGGTGAGGGCAGCTCTTAGAAAGATATTTACTCACCCTTCCTTTTGTAAGAAAAAACTTGTCACAAAAATTTTAAAAATAATTACATGTTATAATCTGATCAAGTGTGAGTTTGACTTACGCGTCGACGGATTCGGTACAGATATGCTAATTTTTCAAAAACTATGACACCCAAATCATACTTTTAATTTTATTTTAACCCATTGCGATTCTATATAAATTAAACTATATTTTGATCCTCAAAATGGTAGATACGTCCGCTTTAAAAGGGTTCAGAGGTTAATTAGAATTTTTAACACTGTTGAGCTCCTCCATGTTGCGATTTTAGAATGAAACATTAGCTACAATTAAATCTTGGAGATCCTACGTTAGGATTAATTTTAATTCAAACAAAACCTAATATGGTCCCAAAGATTATTACACATTTTTTACAATTTTAAACATTTTATGAGAATTACAACAGATTTTGCTGAAATAATAAGCTTACATTTGTAGTATATCTGAATTTGTAATATTTTTCTCTTTCTTTCGTTGTACAAACTCTTTTTCTTCGTTAATAAATAACTATAACCATCACTTAACCAATTGATAGTACATAAGTGGACCTCAGTCTGTGTTACTGTCGTATGAGTTGTTTTTTATTGTACGATTAGCCTGTAAGATGTTGTGTGAACCATTATTGTCATGTTACAATATTTCAACAAGATTTGGGCCATTGTTTTTCAAAGTTGTATAAGTAAATTTTTGGAAAAATATGTCTTAATGATAGTTTTAGTCAGATATACATAGATAACCTCTTTTTGTATATATTATCACACACAGTCAATGGTGTCAATTATCCTCATATGTCAATTAAAAGATGTTGAACTATAAAATGTTGTCGCAGGAATGTTTTTATTGAAAGTAGAATAAGTCCATTTGTAATAATGATAATTGAAATAACTTTCTAATTGCACTAATTATTAAATATTACGACTTCAGTGTGTATTTCCCTTAAAGTCTTTATATCAGATAATAGCTAACGACTTAAAAACACTTGAAACACAATTTTATAAGTTTATAGTTTTAAAAACATTTCCCGAACTGATTAATTTTGCCATTACAGTAGAACGCCGATTATCCGAACGCCGATTAACCGAATCGCCAGTTATCCGAATCGGTCCTAAGCGTAATATAAGAAATTAAAACCAAGTAATTTTTCAATAAAAACAAGTTTTGTGGGGACGGACCCAAGAATACAAAAATGCGAGTGACAATTGCCATGTTCAATATTGGTAGTCAGAGAGTGTGTTTGTTAAACTTAATAAAGTTTATTCTATGTGTGACAGTTCGTTTTTCTTTATTACCAGTCTATGTCCGATTACCCGAATTTTCGACTATCCGAATCGACCCCGGTCCCAATTAATTCGGATAATCGGCGTTCTACTGTATTTTTAAGTAGATTCAAACGCAAACCCTTAAATATCTCAGTTCATAAAAAATTGACTTACACCACCTTAAAAAACTAAAGCTTATTTGTGGTTTAAATGAGAAGATTGTCTTCTTAATTTTTAAATAGGTTTCTCTGATGATGCCTGCTAGTAATATTTTTAAGTGGAAATTATTACGAAAATTAGTTGAATGAACTCTGAATTGCTTGTTCGAACATGACATTTTTAACACTTTTTAGCACTTCGAATAATTTTTCGATCTGATTAGTAAAACTTTAAAGATAATGCTAATGAAAGGTTATTTTTATCATGTCTTATGGTTTAACAGTTGGAAATTGCAAGAATTTCATTTCTAAATTTAAAAAATAAATATCTTAAATCAAAAGAGAAATTGGTCCACTATTTAAATATAGAAGTTTTCTAAAAAGCTAGTGAAAGAACCTTGTAAATGATTTTGTGACTCTCAACTGCAAACATTATCCTTTAAATAAAGCATTATACATATGTATTATTAACATTCACTATGAAGTTGAAAAATTTAAATAGAGATTATTTTAATGAAATTTCCCTTTTCGAAACTTTTACTTAAATAGAATGAATATTAAATATCCCTTTTGGAAGCTATGGATAAAATATTTCGATTTTTAAAGATTTTTAAGTCCTGTCATCGGGAAACATTTATTTTTGAAAATTTTATAAGTTTACTTCCTACTTAATTCTTTTATCATTAAAAATTCGCTGTACAGAGAAGTGGTTAAAGGCTCTAAAAATCGCTAATTTTTTTCTGCACAATCAATCCATTCATTTAATGGACTATTATTATTTTTTTATCATTTGAAAAAAAAGTACAACAAAAATCAGTCTTTACAATTTGGACGTTTTTTCATTTACCAAAACTGAACACATTTGAATTGCAAGCATTTTTCTATGGTCATTGGAAGATATTAAAATTTTCAGATTGAAGTTATAGGGTAACTAAGCTATTAAAATCTACCTTAACCCCACCAATACTTAATAAAAGTGAAGAACTCTTAATTGCTATCAAAAATCACTACAAAGGAATTTATGTTCTACTTTAGCATTTAAGGGTTTACATGGGTTTGGAATTCCAAAAAAAAATTACACTTTTTCGGATTTTTTTATACGAAATTTATAAAAGTGGTTTATTTCAACTATTAGGATATAAAAGTACATAACTTCAACAAGTTGCAAAAAAATTATTTTTCTTAGTTTTAAAAGTAATTTTACTTTAAATGACTTTTTCTCAAAACTAATTTTTTGACCCTTGTAGGCATGATTTCTCAAAAGCTAATGATCCAATCTTACTGAAATTTTCCACACTTCTCCTACATAGTTTTGACTTATACTTGAACGAAGGATTTTTAATTTCGTTCATTACATGTCGTTTTACTAGTAGAAAAACACTAAAATGTAAAAAAAAGTTCACAGAAATTTCAATTTTTTGTTAAAAAACGTTGTCAAAAATTCAAATATAATTTTTTTCTTCAAATCCTACTAATAAAAAAAAAATTTTTTTGATTTCAGATAAGCCTATCTTGAGATATTCTGCCTACGGTAAAAAATCATCGATTTTCGTAAACCAGCTGTCAATGGATCAATTTTAATTTTTTTTTTCATGAAATTTTTTTTACAACGAAAAATTGTGATTTTTTTTTGGAAATTCAAAACCCACGTAACCCCTTTAGTAATATTTGAAATTATTAGGCGATATCTCATCATTTGTGAATATTTCTGTACACAGTAAAAAAAAAAAAGTGTATCATTGCCCAAAGTTATATAATAACAATGTAATTTTGAGAAATTTCCACAAAGCAATAGTAAGGTTTTTTTTTGTTTAGGTATGGTTTAATTATAATTATAATATGTAAATTATTGAATTTTAATATACGTAGATCTTAGGGAAATATTCTTTTTGAAATTTGCAAATTATAAATATATGTAAGTCAGGAAATCTGTCTACTATTATATTCCATATTTTGTGTACACTGAAAACACTAAAATACAACCGCCAGACGATTTATTCTATAAAGCGATGTCTTTGTGCAACATATCTTCCTCCATGAAAATAAATTTTTATATTATATACATGCTGCAAGTTCTTTATTTTTATCTAATATATAAAATTCTTCTGTCACAGTGTTAGTGGTCATACTCCTCCGAAACGGCTTGACCGATTTTGATGAAATTTAATATGTATATTCAGTAGGTATGAGAATAGGTTTATAACTAATTTTTATACCCCTAAGTGTTAAGGGTGGGTCACCCTAAAAAAAGTTTTTTTATTTTTTGGACAAATTTTTTTTTTGTAATTTTTTTATGGTGTAGCATTAAAAAACACATTTAGTCCTAAATTTTTACCCTTCTACCACCAACCGCTACTTTTTAATAGCATTTTTTATTTTATACTTCGCGATTTTGACCGTTTGCGCGTTCGCGATTTCAACGGATTTGAATGAAAATTAGTACAATGATTGTTTTTGAGTCACTGATTTTGAATATTACGAAATTTTCCAAATCCAAGATGACGGATCCAACATGGTCTTGATTACAACGGATTTTAATGAAAATTATAACAATGATTATTCTTATTAAACTAATTTAGAACATTACCAAAATTTCCAAATCCAAGATGGCGGATCCAACATGGCTATTAAAATGTCTCAATTACAACGGATTTTAGTGAAAATTAGTACAATGGTTATTCTGAGGCAACTAATTTAGAATATTATCGAGATTTCCAAATCCAAGATTGTGACCAACAATTTTTCGATTTTAACGGAAATTAGTACATACTATAATTATTCTGAGGCCACTAATTTAAATGTTATCAAAATTTCCAAATTCAAGATGGCGGATCCAACACAGCGACCAAAATGTCTCAATTTGGACAGATTTTAATGAAAATTGGTATAATGATTATTCTGAGGCCACTAATTTCGAATATTAGTAAAATTTGTAAATCCAAGATGGCGGGTCCAATAGGGAGACCATAATGTCTCGATTTCAACAGATTCTAATGAAAATTTATACAATGATTATTCTGATACCACTAATTTTAAATATTATCAAAATTTCCAAATCCAAGATGGCGGATCCAATATGGTGATGCAAATTTCTCGACTTCAACGGATTTTGATGAAAATTAGTACGATTTGTTTGGTGCCACTAATTTTGATCATTATCGAATTATCAAAGTTTATAGATCGAAGATGGCGGACCCAATATATATTATATATAAAAAATTTCTCGATTTCAACGGGTTTTAATGAAATTTGGTACAATAATTGTGTTAATGCCACTAATTTTAAAAATTATCAAGATTTGGATATTCAAGATGGCGGATCCATAAAAGGGTTTTCGGGTTGAATCAATTTCTAGGATATAACAAACTAGAACATTTGAGAAGTGTTTAATTAGTAAGTATTTACCTAACGTCGGATGAAACCGGGTAATTTTCCAATATTTGTGAAGTGTAAAACGGTTTACTTAATATTAAAAAACGTGTAAGTTTGTTCAATTAATTAATTAGGGATATGAAACGGAAACACTGTTTTCTTATATTAATGGTATTATTTGTAGAAACATGCGAAAAGAAAAAACACGATCAAATATTGGTCAACGCACAGGGCATAATGAAAATGTACCGGAAGATGTAGAGATGTAGATTGTTGTGGCTGTCCGAAGACACACTTAGGCCATTATTACAGGCCCATTGTGATACCACTTTTTTGTAACCAGGGTTTCTCGTGGGAATCGAACCCACAACCTCTAGCGTCCTGCTGGCTCGCAGTAAACACGTCGCGTTACCAACCGGCTATTGAGGCCCCCAAATGTACCGGAAAGGGCAGTACAACGTCTGCCGGGCCAGCTAGTATATTTATATATATTTTGTCAACAAGTATAATATGTATTGTGAATTTCTACGTAAATCGTGTTTTCCTATAAGATTATCATGATTGTAGGTACTGTGTTAATTAATTAAGCTGTTGTCACAAATTTTAGGGAAATATTCTTTATTTTGTACAAAAACTTCTTTGTTCTGAATATAAATGATTTTTTAAAACATAATTTTAAGTAAAATCTGATGGTAAATATCTCATTTCCTAAAATATATGTATATGCTAGCATGGGTTTGTTAAATTTTTGAGAATCATCTCTAAACTGTCGAATAAAATTAATGAATTTAATTTACAAGGAACATATAGAGTATATGTGGGTGGAGAAAAGAAATATATTATACCTGGTGGTAACATACAACATAAATTCGAAGGTTTTATTGTTTATGGGACATTTCTCAAGATTTCTTGACAAATTGGTTAGATTTATCTATAAATCTTCTAGTAAATATTCATTAGCTGAGTCGCAACGAAATATATTTAACATATCCACCGCAACAGTGGGTTTATCGTGTCAAAATAATTTTGAAATTTCCAACAAATCGCCTTCATCTTCTTTGCTTTGTCTTTTTTATCATTTATCTTTTTCTTATTTCTAAAAGAAGTTGCATAAGGGGAGTGTAATATCTTTAAGAAGTGTTTTATCTATATAAAACTTGAGTCAGGGGCTTTTGGTGTCTATTAATCGTCTAATTGAAAATATGCGATTAATTTGCGAATGGATTACACGATGGTCAAGAGGGAAGAGTATCCAGCGTGAGCCACAAAAAACATTCTTGGGGCAAGCCTCACTTGACTGCTTCTCAGACGTGATCAAGGTCTGCTAAACAGCCAGTCGAGGCGAAATTCGGCCGACTGAGTGACTTACGCAACGTTTTATTTCTAGAATTTCTTGGATGATGTCATCTAGACAAGAGTTCTTTTGGTCTGGACGGCCGGCGGGCGGGCGGCCGGCCGGGGCCCCAACGATCTTGGATATTATATTTGCGGCTAGCAGACTCCAGTCGGATGCGCGCCGGCCCCATCAGCCGAGAACAAAGCCCCGGCTGAATAGAAATGAGAGAAATGCTTAGAAACGACTACTATGTTGGATATATGCGCCCCTCGGTGCCCCTGGGCACTCCAGCGAAGCCCCAGTGCACCTCAGCTGAGCGTCCACCTCGAGCAGGCCCTATTGCGCGAGACGGGGACTTTTCGCAAAACACTTATCAGGCCATTTATCACCCTGTCAATCGATAAAGTTTGGACACGTTTTCGATTTTGTAAGAGTTTCCGCCAGAGGTATTACACTTCAGTGGTCCTCTGATGAAGCACTCGAATGCAATTATGACAAATGACTTCAACGTGCGTCTGAGGGCTGCCATCCACCGCTCCACGGCTCCTCGTCCTTCGAGCGGTGGCTGCAAGGAGGAGACCTTTTTCAATTTCGTCGCTTGTGTTTACTTTCTCTTTTTTATTGAGCACGGCGGCGGCGGCGTCCGTTTTGTTGTGATTTGGCCAGCGAGCGGTAGCAACAAATCGTCTTTAGCCAGGGGGCAATGATGCGAGCAGATTCTCGCCCCGCGCCCCATGCGCCGCCAGGAAGCAGGTCATGCAGCAATCCTCGAAAGAAGCGGCTCCGACACGTGCTGCATTAAGCGGGCAGGCCCGAACTGTCATATGATGCGACTGTTGTGATTTGCAGATGGTTAATTGCATGAAAAGTCGTCCCATTATCTGTGGGAAAAAACCCCGAGCCTTCATAGGGGTGCGCCTCTTCTGCGCAAAGATCACTCTTCAATTCACCCCTTAAATAAACCCCTGTGAAAACAGGAGCAACCGGCGCATTTGAGATAAATCGTTCTACTAAAATATTAATCAATAATTTATCAGGTAAGGATACTTTAGGCGAGGATTATTACTCAAGAAAGATTTGAGTAAATTTACTTAATTTTTAACATAAAAACCCAGTATTTTAAACGGTTTTAAATATACCCAAAATAAGCGTATTTTCATCAAGAGGACCTGAAAAATAAAATCACAAATGACAACGTTCTCCCTTCAACAACTTGAGACATCAAAATGAAACTTATTTTTAAAGGGCTTTATGTAAGTTAATACCTCTGTGAAATTGGAATCTTGCAATTAATTTTCTCGTATTTTCACCGAACCTATTACACAAGTCGACACGATTTTTGATTCTGATTAATATGCGGTCATTCCTCTTTCCGCTTTCGTCTCACAATTGAAGAAAATCAACATGATTTTTAAAAAAATTTGCTTTTGTGCCCAGGACAGCAATTTAAAATGACCAATCATCAAAATTGTTATGTTTTCATTTCCTTATAAATCTTTTGGGGGCGGACATTTTTAAATTTTCGGTTGCTATGTTAGATCCGCCATCTTTAATATAAATTTTGGTAACAGATTAAGTTTCAGTGACCCTAAGACCTCTTTGATTCATTTTGATAAAAAACCCCATAAAATGGCAAATGTTCGGATGCCATATTTAATTCACCACTTTGGAACCCAATACAAAAATGTACCTATACTGTTTTCTCTAGTATAACGTACTTTTTGGCAAAAAATCAAAAATATCGCACAACGCATTTAGTTGTAATTGAGGTTCAAACTATCCAAACGAATGTCAAATTTTCCTTCACGAAAGCAAAGTTTTAACAAAATTATGACAATTTTGCCTTCCTTTTGGACACAAGCAATAAGAAAATAGCATTCATAACTCGGACTCAAAAAAAAGTTTAGTTTTGTTGAACTATGTTATTGATGACCTAGAATCCTTAAACCCTGTCTGTCAACGATAGCTGCGTTATTTTCGTCTGTACGAAATTATGCTTTGAACTGATATTTTTAATAAGTAACACAGTCAAGATTCAAATTTTTTTTGTTAAATAACATCAAATTGTCACTTTTGAGTCAAAAATTACTCTGAAAAATGTTCAGTTCTACTAGAAACTCTTGAAAAAGTTGATGAATATTTTCAAAAATATCAAATCTTTATTCTGGGTTGCTGTTCTGTTAGTAAGCTTCCGTTCAATACAAAATGTTTTATTGTCCTGGAGCTAATACAAGGGTATTTCCTTAAAATTGCAATTCAAAGATTTTCGGGATTGCTGATTTCGAATTTTGAATTTTGAAATTCAAGATGACAAAACTAAATTATAAAATCAAGGTATTTCCATGAACTTGGGCACTTACGGTTTCCCAGGTTTGCTGATTTTGAAAGTTACTTAAACTTTTAGATTGGATTATTTTTCTACGTTTAAGTATATCATTGGTTATAAGAAATATAACATTTAAATTGAAAAGTCTTTTTTGTCATTTTTTGTTTTTGTTATTAAATCTAAAGCTGACTATTTATATGAATTTATGAATATTTAATTGTTTTATTGCAAGTATTTTAGAAAATAAAGAAGGGAGCTTCGGCTCTGGCTTTAGATAATCTCTGCAAATTATACATAAATCATACTTATAGATTGTTTTTATACACTGAGATTTGGTTCTTTAAGTCGGATTAACTTGAAATTTTTAGGGGATGATATAATAAATTCCCGAAATTTGTATTTTTCGATCTTCTGTTGAAGAATGATTGTTTAAGGATTATTATAATCAAGATATTAAAAACATCCATTATTTTATTTATGTTGGTAATCCTTTTCTCGAAAATATTTAATATTTTGGTATTATATTTTTCTTAACATTTATTTTTATTCAAAACATTTTTCTCTTTGGCTTGAAGAGCGACTTTTTTCAAATTTTTGTTAGATCAATTTTCAATCATGTTAAAAACTGTTTAAAAAATGATTAATTCTGTCATTAATTTAATAAAACTTAATTACTAAAATTTAAAAAATGTATCTCGCCAAACAACAATTGTACTCAAGAATTTCCTGGCAGTTTCAAGATAAAAATTTTCATAAATGTTTAAAAAATAAAATGTCAATATTTTACAATGCTATTCATTAAGGACATTATAACTTAAAATATTTATACATATATATGTATGCACGTGACAATCTCTAAATTGATACAATTCATTGATCTTAATTAAAGAAGGCGAATTAAGATCTCTTAGAAAATGTTCACAAAATTTGAGAACTATTGAACTTTTAAATTGGATATCTTTTTCAAATCCATTAATAAATATTGTGTATCTTATATTAATAAATAAACATAAGTGAAATGAGCCTGAGCCCATTTTTTTAGAATAATTACTGTGATAAATCATAAATAACCGATAAAATTCTATTACAAATGATAATTAGAATAACATTAAATAATAATTGTATGACTATAGACATCCAATCAATCTTAAAAGGAAAATATGGGCCCTATGTGTATACATCATCCGTATTTTAAATTTAATTTAAACATGAAATTTAAGCAAGTGACCGAAAATTTGATTTTATTCGAAAGATTTTCTAAAACTTAATATTTGAATTGAATTTCTGGCATATGAGTGCAGCGGTGTCAAATCACACAACTTTAATGACAAATTGACAGGTACATTTCTTGAAATAATATTTTCGTTCAATTGTCTTTTCAATAAATCCATTGTTTCGATCACTGTGTTGCATGTAGTGCCGTCCTGTTCAAACCATAAGTCGTTATAATCAATGTCCCGAAGTTTTGGGAAAAAAACTAGTTGTTAGACCTTACCGAATAATGACATTGACATTTACAAGAAATGACATTTGAAATCCGGCTCCTCTTAAAAAAACACTCTTTACATACGACATCAGATCAATCTACACTTTATTATTTTTTAAAGAAAGCCTTATTTCTAACCATTTTCTTTTGGTCAACTTATACGGAGTAAACTTCTGATAGCACAATATTAAGTCCGGAATTGTAAAAAGGAGCACGATAGTTAATAATCCACTACCTACCCTATATAAATTCCCTATAGAGTAGTTATGCGCTGGCATGAATATTCTTTGCTTAATTTCATCCCGCATTTACGCTTCATTGATCTAAAGGTTTCTGGTATCCAACTAAAAATTATTCGAGCTAGTTGCCATGGGATTAGTGACACCTTTTTGCGGTGATGGATGCTACGATGATCCCCAAAAGCAGAAGATTGCTCGAAGTGTGGATGTTCCGGAGCGCCTCGAAGCATTTTAAGCAGAGGAGTTGGGGTATTAATTGAGAAGTTTGATGAATCGAAATGGAAGGTAAATGTTGGGACAAGCATAAGAGATAGATAGATGTCTTAATTAACCCGCTGCCGCCGCAGCACTTTCGACGGAAACTCTTTCACCTGACTAAACAAAATTTAAAGCTGTATAGAGCAGGGTGTAAAGTACCCACCACCCTCCTCGATGACTGATCTGAGGAGGTACAAAAATGTCCCTTACTACTTAATTTCTTTGACATTTCGCAGGGCGTCGCTCTTCCGTGTAGAGAGTGTGGGTGTGAAAAACGGAATGAGGGTCCTTCCCGGGTATAAGAGGAGTGTAAGGACCTTCCCCGAAGGGTTCCCGCCACTTGTTTGAGCGAGGCGAAATTCGCATAGCGTCTTTTCAAAAGCGCCCACATTCCTGTATGGCAGATTTCCAATAAAATTTGTTTATCGTACTTGAATGCCTTCGAAGTGATTACATGCATA
This sequence comes from Dysmachus trigonus, assembly GCA_949715965.1. Taxonomy (NCBI): domain Eukaryota; kingdom Metazoa; phylum Arthropoda; class Insecta; order Diptera; family Asilidae; genus Dysmachus; species Dysmachus trigonus. The sequence goes on from OX454320.1 coordinate 91,230,432, forward strand.
CCTTTGATTCCTTCGAACTAAAATTCCTAGGGAAATTTCTTGAAAACTTTCCGCCTCCCGACACACGAAGAAGAAGCAGCCCCAGCAGACTTTGTTCGAGTGGGTTAGAGGCGGGAGGGGGGGTTATTTACACAGTCGATGTGTGGGCAAAAGTGGGACAGAGGGATCAGATAAAAATTTCATTACCAGTCAATGTCAAAGAGTATAAATCTCGCAGCAGCGATATGTGAATCGCTAAAAGAAATCATATTCATATCACACCCGCAAAACTTACGTATTCCAAATGGCAAGTAATAATAATAATAACCGCCACCACCACCGCCGCGTCCCATAAAAAAGTTTTTCCCGGTATCCTATAATAAAAGAAGAAGATGCTGCTGAAGGTACAACCGGCCGGAGATCACCTTCAAAGGAACACCCCCCGGGACAATCTCTGCCGGACATCGGGCAAAAGGGGACTTCACTCAATCGTGGAGGACCCTGCGCGCCAATAATAAACCTCAGTCCCGGGGAAAAAAATCTCGAAATAGATGCACGGTCCGACGGTTACTTTTATGGGCGGGTGGTGTACAGATTGCGACCCTTTACTTGCAGGACATGTCAGAAGGACGCATGGCGACATGTGTCCAAAATGTTTATTTATTGGAAATAAAATTCGACGGCCGATAGGACTCACGTTACACTTTAAATGAATTTCCGGCTTTATAGACAGTACGCATATGAGCCAGGGGGGGAAAAGGAAAGGAACTTCTCCGCATATGCAAACCAAATCAAAAAACCCTATATACATACATATAATCGGTGCGGTGGTGCGCGGGGAACAACAGAATCTAGCCTATTCTGAATGCGAAAGTTGTAATTTTATTTAACCCCAAAAGTGGCCAGCACTGAATGACAATATTCACATGCGTGACAATGGAAGTGATTTTACCCGAGAAGCAGGCGAGCGGGCGGCGCGGCGTCCAGCTTCTTACGCTATGTTAAGAAATTTTCCCGGAGACGTATTGAATCCGATTGGCTTGATTAAAGATGTCGTTTTCTCATGTATTGGACGTGACTTGGATGCTTACTTCCTCGAGCAGCGTCCCCAAAACGGATTTGGGGGCGCTGAGACAATATCTTAATTGACTCTTAATATTCAGCGGACGAGCTTTAATTCCTTATGCTGACGAATAAAAAAGGACGCTGGCTCCACGTAGGCTGGTGGTTATTACATACTGTGGCCCATCAGTTCGCTTCAAATGGGACCCAGGGACAGTGCATTTAGGATACTTTTCATTTTCACAGACAAATTTTGCCCTATTCTGAATTTTTAAGCGTTCCGACTTGAAGGAGCAAATAAGAATTAACGCTACAGAGATTCTATATAAATTCAATCATATTTTAATCGCCAGGATGGTAGTAGTCCTATTTTTGCGTCGTTCAGCTTTGGTGCGGCCTTCTTAAATATTTTAGATATTTTTACTCGGGATACTCGGAATTATAAATAATGTTTTATCTAGGAGAATTTTCATGACTTACATTAATCCGGAAATTATTATTTGATGTTACAATGCAATAATAGATATCCAAAATTGCGCTTACTATATCGAAAAGGTTAAGCATAAATTTAAAGCTTTAAAAGCGTTTTTAAGAAACTACTGAATAGGTTTTTCTGAAATGTTCTGCCTTTCTTACATAAGAAAAACTAGCCTCTGGAAGAAAAGATCGACTATATACGAGGTGTGTTAACAAAAAGAGGTGACTTTTTAAATTTCGCGGGCTACGTACATTCGATTTTCGTTTTGCCACCACCAGTATACCAAAACATGTCTAACCTTTATATCTGTCAAAAACAAACTAGAAATTGAAAATGGCAGAAAACGTTAACATATATTGGGGACTAATATAACAAAAACAAAAATACGAAAATCGAATATACGTAGCCTGCAAAATTTAAAAAGTCGCCTTTTTTTTTGAACACACCTCGTATGTACTCAAAATAAATATTCTCAAAAAGTATTACAAGAATTTATCAAAACTTTTTTTTGAATTTACGACTGAGCACTACCTCTTAAAGGCATATTTTCGCATATAACTTCGGAATGTGTGAAGCGATCGATGACTCGATTGCGATATTAATCCAATATTAGGAAACAAAGACAAACTAATTCAAACATCTTGTAAAATCGTAAGACTCAATATTGAAAGTAGTAGTAGTAGTTTTTGGAGTTGGTTCTATTTTTTTTAAAGAGTTTACATGACTAGCTTTTATTTTATTATCAATTGATAACATTCCCAATTCCCAAATCCCGATTGAGCTGAAATTCTGCTTTTAGGCGGCAACTATCTTGTCAAATTGATGAAATGATTCGATGTAATTAAAATTATATATTAGGGGATTTTTTGGGACGCGTATTATGAATTTTTGGTTAATTTTGGCGATGCCAATACAGCAAATTTCTTTACTTTTTAATAAAAGCTTCTTTAAACAAAAAAGGGGGTTTTTAAATTATAAATATTATGTTCCTACACCAAATGCAATGGGTTAACGAGGTTGTGATGCGGTGCGTAAGCGTCTGATAAGAGAAAGCACCCTCTCATTTTCAAGCATCTCATCGAAGTATATTGAAGAGGTATCCTTCGTACACTGCTGGAACGGGATTCCAAGAACTTATTAAGACATTCTGAAATGCAAGGAATTTCCAATCAATTTTAATTGGTGTCCGCCTACACGAGCTGGGGGCAGTCACGTGGGTCTTCTTTTTTTTTTTTTAATTTTTGATTAGCTGCGCCCCTGCGGGTGGCGAGCCCAAGCCCAAGCGAGACCTGCCCGAACCAAAATTAGTTCTAAAACCGTCTTTGAGCGGTTTTAATTGACTGGAAGGGCACTTGTTTTACTTCTTCTGTCGATACTTTGTGTTTGCCAAAGAAATACACACAAGGGCCACCTACTCCCCGGCATGTTCTGAGGGCGGTTTTTGACTAGTGACTAGCCCTACAACGTCCCGGACCCGGTCCCAGTCCCGGTCCCAGTCCCGATCCCAGTCCCGATCCCGGTCCGGTCATCACAATGAGGTCGGTCTAAGGAAGTGATGGTTCAGTGCCTCTCGGCGCTTTTTCTTTGCTGTCCATAGACCCGGGGCTGGTGGCCAGCATCTTATGCAGAAGGATATTCTATTATTGAAGAAGTTTTCACTCCGGTATGTGTGGTTCTGCTGGTGAACTTCATTTCCTTTTTCTCGAAGGCATTTTCTGAAACCAGAGTGGAGTACGTTCGATGAAAGCTGGTGTCGGCTCTGAGTGGATTTGTTGATGTCGCCTGTGGTGTGACTCTGCTTTGTGTTCGGGCCAGTTAACTATAAGAAGAAAAAGGAATTGACAATGTTTCTGACTTTTCGATGAAGTTACAGTTTGTATGGTGGTGGCCTATCCGCACACTCCCGACGCTCCCACAGGAGGTGGAGTGGTTGGATGGACGCTTTGCCACATGACCAAAGATGAAAACCCAAGAAACGCCGCACAGAAAGTCGACTTGCTCGTAAGAAATTTAATTAAAATTTCAATAGGACATGCCAAGACGGCAATTACTAGCAACTCCTAAAGGGTCTTCCTGCCTTTTGAGCCCTAAAAACTTATGCCTTCTCCAAACAGTCGCTAAAAGGCGAATGCAATAGTCGTACGACTATACAGGGCGTCAAGAATCATTTTTCCCACCTTAACCCTGTAACACTAGATATACCAAACCTGTCATTTTGAACGTTTTATATAGGAAATTTTAATGGTGTATAAAGCTTCGGTATATCTGGTATTAATGCATACATTTTGGTTTTAAATATTTATTTTTTTAAAACTTGGTATACAGGGGTTTTCTCGGTAGCTAATTCCAAATCTGATTTTCCAAATAGTAAATCTAATAAATTTCAAAAATCTTAGATCGGATTCGGGAAGTTAGTGCTAAAAACTCCCGGATTGAAATTTAACAATCAATAATATTTTAAAAAACGTAATTAGGAAATGAATGAATGTTTCTGAAAAAAATGTAAATTTTTCCACTTTGTTTGTTTATAAACATTTTGAAGTACATAAAGTTGGTTTAACAAAATAATAAAACATCGCACCTAAATCCGCGAAGTACATAGAAAACAATAAAAGAAAATATAAAGAAAAAAAGATTAAGAGTTCCAAAATATACCAATCGATCCTATTAAGTGTTCTGATGAAACATTTTTTTAACAACCCCTCTCTCCGACCAACCCTTCACCCTCAAAATTGCTTGAAATTTTTTTTTTTTTTGTAGTTGAAATAATTTTTTTTTTGTATGTAGTTGAAATAAGATAATTTAAGACGGAATATAAAAATTCGAAAAATATATTTTCCATCACAGAAAAAACGTTGAAGTGAGAGCTATGTCGAAAATTCAGTTCAAAAAACTCAATTAAATAGCTTATGGTCGAACTTTCATTTGAGGCACTTTACAAGCTCTTATATAATAATATTTCCTTATTTTATGAAAAACTAAATAAAATAATAAATAAAATATAATATTGCTTGTTTAACTTTGTAAATCTATTTTTTCTTTAAAACTCTACATAATTAGCAGCTCCAAAAACCACTTAAACAACTATAAATTCCGAGAGACGATAAAAACTTGTAGATGTGTGATTAATTTTAAGAAAAATATGTCGTAGAGTTTTACAGAAGAGACTATTGAGAATGAATATGGTAGTTTTTGGAAAACAAAAATAATAATAATAAACTAAACTAGATCCGAAATTCTTATTTGGGGGCTCTAGAGAAAGTTTGGGGGTGCAAAGAGATGCAAAAAGGGAAATTTCCCATCCCTTAAAGTTATGGCAGGAAGAAAAATATGTTGGGGTAAAAAATCACATCATATTCGCTCCAAAGGTCAGGTATTTTATTTTTTTGTAAATGAACAATATTAAGGACGTCTTCCAACGTATCCAAAATCGACCTGATGCTCAATTCAGTTTCAGACATAAGAAATCGATGCAGTTTTAATAAATTTTGATTAACCTAATTCTGGAGTAAAAAAAATATCTTTGTTTCATATTTATGGGATTTTATATGTTCCTTGTTGAATAATTTTTCTTGTCAACTACTGCATACATTTATTTTTATTTTCCCTACTGAAGATTACATTTTAGTGACTTTTCCGGGACTTTTCATAACTCTTCTCACCATTTTCGAGACCTTATACCGCTTAGACATCCTGAGATGCACAAAATCTGAACCCAGTCTGTAGTCCGCGATAGTCGGTCCTGCAGCATCTCAAAAGGTGTTCACATCAGCGGGGCAAGATCCGCGAAATCGGCGGCACCGGCGGCCTAAAATAGTTTGTATAAATGCATTCGTCGTGTCTACTGGCGATAGTTCGACTACAAACTGCGAACGGTGTTCGTCCAAGAAGAAGGAACAGGTGTAACGTGCTGCTGACTATTAACTCGTCATCTTTAGTCCCTAGGGAAGCGGACCGCCGCCGTGATACCTATTTTTAGTTCAAAGTAATTCGCCTTTTTGTAGCAGCCCGCGAAACATGGTGCAAACCGACGCCTTAATTAATAGCTTGACGCCCGTTTGTATTGCACACGTGGAGACGTCATCGACTGCTATTCTCCGGCGGCGTCCCGATGCCTATTTTTAGACCCTAATCGAAGCAATCAAAATAAAAGGTGAGCTACTTCGGCTGGCGTCTTATTCAGAAGGGCATTCCGGTGAGAAAGAAAATTCTCTTACGTCTCTCTCGTTCCTCCCCGCCCAGGGGTGAATTACCATAAATTCAGTGCGCCCTTCGGTTCCTCCGAACAAGTCAAAAATAACTCCTTTGTTTCACTTAAAGTCCTCAACTCTTCGCAAAGAATCCCAGCTGCCGGTGCTGGAGTGTGGTTTGGTTATCGCACCGTCTCGCCGTGTGAGGCCAATTCCCTTAGCGCACGCACACAGCACTAAAAGTACATAGGAGAGACACATACATCCTTGGGTACTTAATTAAGATAAATTTTATTTTGTGGCTTTTTTGAAAAGTATTTATTTCTATTTTACACATTGGGCATTCGAATAACTTAAAAAATTAAAAATTTGGGACATTCAAGTCCACGAACGTGAGTGGCATGGCAACAAGACTGTCCAAATACAATACTACGTAAAATAGAGAAAACTGAGAGAAAAGTCACTTCAATTTAATTGGTTTTTAATAATTTTGGTCAGCAGTTCTATTAATAAGTAATAGTTCATATATTTATATTAATGAGTTGGATATCATATAAAAATTATGAAATCTCCACATTAACATAATATGTCTTTTTATTCGTTTTTAATATGAACCTTTTTAAGTTAAAATTATATAGTATATAGTATAACATTAAACATAAAAAATTATTTCAATTATATCCACTATTAAATAAAAATGACATAGTAACTAATTTACATACCAATAGCTTCAACTAATGTATTTAAAATTAATTTCTTATTACTCAAATAATTATCCCCACATTAGAAATTACGGGTTAGAATATAAATTCTAAGTTATATCCTACTATAAAAATGTTAGAATCCTATTGTACAACCTAAACAGAGTTATTATTTTAAACACTATTCCTTTATATTTTTTTTTTTTTCTAGCATACCTGGAATAAAGCATATATTGAACTAATGTATTATTGTGAAACTTTTAGAATTTATATACTGAAACTATAAATAGACATTACAAACTAATTTCAATTGGAAGTTACGCGTTTACAAGTCACAAAATCACACCTTTTTGAAGAATCATTACTATGTATTTTTACAATTTATATTCAAAGTGGACAGCAAATAATATAATTTGATATCTTTATGATATGACACAAGGCAAACTGAATACTAGAATTGCTAGTACGAACTTTTTCGCTGTTTTATTTTGGTTTACCATAAATTGCTGTCACATTAAAATTATTTGATAATTCACATTATCTTTGCAACTTCGAATTTGTGTTAATAAAAATCTTGTCAAATTAATAGGTAAATATGGTTTCATGTTATAACTCCATTAACACGTTAATTTAATGAGTTTCAATTCTTAATTATGGAAGCGAAACTTTCTTATTTAAATATGGGGGTACACGCTGAAATTTCTGAAATTATAAAAGAATATTCTATTAAAATAATAAATGAAACCATGATTTACCAATAATGATTTTTATGAGTGTTATTACAAATATCGGTGAGTGATTAATGCAAGCTCAGACATATTTTAATAACAAAATCCTTTATCAGTGGTGGCTATTCACTTTTGTAGAGGATTTTGTGTAAAGGTTTAATATGTATACAAAATTGTAATTGAATTTGCAAGGCTGTGCTTGGATATTGTCTTAAATAACCAGTCCTATTCTCGTATTCAATTTTCTATTCGAACACGAGAGTAGGGCCGAAAAGCACTCCAAAATCCAATTCTTAAGTGCCAAAAACTAGTCAAATGCAAGTTTGATTTGGTGAGTTATTTTAAGTACAAATATTTTTGCTATTTCTTATGCAGAATATGTCCGATATTCAAAATGTATTTAAGAATATTCTCAGTTCAATAATTGTTTTAAAAACCTAGCCACAAATTTGTCTTTAAATTATTAAATACATACAAAGGGATAGATAAGAAATTCAAAAATTGATCTACTATATAATATATAATAAACATACTAGACAAACATACATCTTTGTATAACTTTTTCTGTCGAGTTATCTGGGATCAAAGCAAAGCACGCACTTTTCGTATGTCAATTTTAAGGGTAGTTCTGAGTAGTTTAAAATTTTGTTTCTAAAATCTATATATTGCTTTATAAAACATACATTTTTTAACTTTCCGAATTGTCATCTGTCACATAAAAAAATTAGTTAAATAAAAATAAAAAGATTACTTTAACTCTTTTCAGATATACATAATTTATTAGTTAAGGTAGCAAAACCGGAATATTTTCTGACATAAAAATCAAATATTTATAAAAGGAACAGTGTAAATATTTTAAAGTATGTAATACATAGTTACATATAATTTGAATACGTGGACAATCAAGCATCAAATCCAGCCCAATGCATAACTCAGCTTCAGAGATCACTACGCTTAATTGATGCATTTTGAAACCATTTGAATCAAGACCCGATAAAATTAAAACCCTCAATGGATCACATCAGAACCAGATGAAAAAAACTAGAGTTGGTCCTAAAGAGGTGCAAATCAAAAGATTTCCTTGATTGCAAAAAAAAGGGTATTCCGTATTAAGGGAACAATTAGGGATATTGAATGCGGCTCTGATCTGGAACCCCCTAATAGGTTATTCCATATTATACCCAGTCAGGATTACGTGTGAGTTTTCCTAGTAGGGCATGTCCTTTTGTAGCCTAATCCGGCCCTGGCTGTTCCCCGGATTGTCCTAGTTCATTTCTAATCGGGTCTTTATAATCTTGTTTAAAATAAATCTAAAACTATCTTAAAAGAAAGTTAAAGACGCGTTCTTAAACGATGTGAGGCACCTTTCGCTCTCAATAAATAGGCATTCAAATAATGACCCGTACCTTCGGGACGAAATGAGGAACAATTGCAGATTGTCCTCTGATTCGGTGGGGGCAATTAATGAGCAGAAGCTCTGCAAATAGAATCAATTCACCTCGTTAAGTCAATGGCCCTAAACTAAACAGTCCGACAAAAAAAAAAAAAAATAGAAATTAAATGTTTAAAATTGCCGCCGCAGTCTGTGCGCGAGAGTGCCCAGCAATGAAGATATCGACCGCGAGGGAATTGGAGGCCTCCCCCGATTAATTCGCTGGCAATTTCTGTAATTAAAATTCTAATCCAGATGATCGTTATGGGGCGAGTATGCCATTAAAAATCCGCCGAAGGAAACTCCCGGTCCTGCGGGCTGCGGTATCCTCCTCGGCCGGCCGCGGGACCCAGGACCCAGGATCCGGGATGCTGGATGCTGCTGCTGCTGTTGCTATTGTTCGCGGGCTATTTCCATGTTACCGCTCTTCATTTCGCCAATAAATTTCTCGTCGGAAAGTTAATGGCATGTGCCAGTTGGTGGAGAGCTCTCTTCGGTGACATTAGCCGAGATGCTCGTCACCCCATTGGCACTTTTTTATTGTTTCTCGTCAACTGCTCTGGAAATATCATAATCATAATTTTAATTGTTTGCGGCCCCGCTGAAGGGTGCACGCTCGCGACCTACGCGACGAGTGACGAGTTTTTCGAAAAAGTTATGACTTGACATAAATTCGCTTCAATTGATGGGCTGCTGATCCACGGGAGTTCTTTTTCTCCAGTTTGGTTGACTAATGGGAAGTTGTTTTAAATCCCCTTAAACAGGACGCTGGGGACCGCTTTAATTCGCCGCAACTGGGGGTTTTGATGTTTGATTTCATTTCGGCCACAAAATCGTGACTTGCCACGCTTGTTACGACTCTCCGAGGACAACAAAATGATTTGCTTTTTTCTGACCAATGTGTTATTTTAAAGTGAACTACAAAATAATTCCGAATGCACCCTATTTTAATTAGGAGAACATTCTAAACCTCTTTAAATTGTACCAGATGGATCACGAATCTGAATTCAAACTTACGGAATTAAAGATGGCGGCTCCAACATGGCGGACGAGATTTTCAACAGTCGACTGATCTACGCCAAATTTGGTATGTGGGGATAGTAGGCGTTGCCACCATAAATAACTATCAGATTCATGATCAGCGACCCCAAAAACCCCCACATACCAAATTTGGCGTCAATCGGTTGGTTTCGAAAATTTCGTCCGCCATATTGGATATCTAGATTCGTGCTCAGCGCGCGAAAATACATCGAAAACCATATATCGCATGTAAAGTACAGACCACTTTTCTTTTTTTGTGTGAGATGTTAATATCCATTAAAATGCCTCCTTCCCCTTCAAAATCGCTGTCGAAGATTTTTCTAGGGGTTCGCTCACTTAAGACCCTATAGGTCCTCGTAAGGACATCGCAGGTCATCGAGCAAAAACTCATTCAAAAGAGGAGCACCTTTCCAACGATATCCCACTTGTTAAGATATGTCCGAAAAAAGAAAAGGCAGAGGGTTTGGAAAACAAAAATGCTATCCTTTTTATAGAAAGTTTTTATATAAACATAATAAAACCGAAATTTTTTTATGGAAATTTCCATAAATTTTGAGACTTGAGACCTTTTCAATGAGTCCCTGATCGATGTCTTTGCAACAACCTATAAGGACTTAAAGGGACATTTACTTTCTAAATAGAATAAAAACACACTTTTATAATGTTTTTAAAAAAAATCTATAATATTTATTGAAAAATGGGTTGTGTTCCTTAGACATTTTCCTAAGGCATATACCTAAAAAATTATTTAAAAAATGTTTTTTCGTCACTTAATTCAGGATTTCCAAAAAGTATTGAAAAATTGACCTTTTCTTGGGGTGAACTGCCCGTTTAAAAAGGGTGGATTTATATATATCTAAGTTTTTAGAGGTATATCCCCTAATATTTTGAATAAAACATCGAATGCTTTTTGGGTTTTTCAAATCGGATGTTATGAGTCTGAAAAATTTGTCTTACGAGTCCAAAAAATGTTGTTTCGAGAAAAACGACATTAAAGTTTTTATTCGATAATTTTAAGATACGATAAGCGTAAGGTACCTCTTTAAATGTGTGTAATTTTTTTATATATTGACTTTTTCAAAAAAAAATTTGCTCAGGACAGTGTGTCATATATAAATTATAAAAATAATATATATGTAAACTTGATTTTGTTTTTTACTCGTCAAAACCTTTCATTTGATACCCATGTTAGGGGGGTTGTAAAAAAAGAGATAATTCGACATCATGGAACGTCCACCATTTTGGATTTAGAACGATATTAGATATACTATATTGCATTGTTAAGAGAATTATGTACGTTCGAAATTTTAAGTTTCGTTCATAGTCTGTCCAGAGGTATTAGGAAATTTCACTTTCGTACGAATTTTATGGCTTTTTAGGATTAAAGTAAAAACACATTGAAAGCGCTTTATCTAATCTAGAGTTTAGTAGTTTGAGTTTAGAAAAAACGTTTGCACGATGCTGGTACAGAATACAGCGTAGTAGTCTTACAAGCTGAAATGTATGGTATATGAGCGTCTTGTATTTTTGAAATTACCCTTACTCTTCATCCAAGGAATAATTTATTTCCGTCCCCCAATTCAAAATCTTATACCTGTGGGGAAATGACAAAAATAAATTACTACTTGATGCAAGGTAAACACGGTTGGGGAATATTGCCCCAAATAGTTAGGTGTAGAAGTCTGTAATTATTAAAAAGACCCGAAATTGCTTAAAATCATTCCACAACATTTAATTATTTTACATTTCAATTACACTAGGTACAATACACCGAATATTTTAAACTAAAATTAAATACGAATCGTTCATCCACCCGCTTTAACTCAACAGCGGCACCGCTTTGGCTTAGATTTCTTGCGAAGGCGTTTACACTTTTTCGGTTTCATAAAATGCAGAGCCTAGTTTAGGAGAAATTGTTAAATTCCAAATATTTTTCATCGAACAATAAATAATTTTACTTGCTGAACATATTTGCATCTTTTTTTGTCGTCCATCTGATTCCACTTCTTTGCGCCCTTGATGGCGATCCACGTCATCTGTTTGCCGCAGTACTGACGACGGTAGTCGCGTAAAAAGTTAAAGAACGCGTTTCTTGTTATCCTCCCGCTTCGACTGCATTTCTTCTTCCGGATTTTGCGAGATCTCTTCTTGCGATGCCGCGCGGGTTTACCGCATGGCTTGCAACGCAGCGCAGGTTTACTGCGGGGCTTGCGGGGCAGTGCACTTGCGCCGCATGGCATGCAACGCGGTGCAAAGCATGGCGGACTTTTCTGTTTTACACAACAAGAATTTTTGGCACCTATTTTTGAAAATGCTTTTCCAAATGATCACAAACAAAATAATTTAAAATATACTAAAAATCGTCAAAGGATTTTGCCACGCGAAATAATCAAAAAGTCATTTGTAAAAATATGACATTAAAAATAATTGTTTTTCATTGCCTACTGATGCAATTTCCGTGATATTTTTAGGGAGGTATTTTTTTTCAAAAATCGATGCGTAATACATCGGTAGCTTGGTATGCCCACTTCTCAGTTTCATAAATATAGCGTGAATCACAATGACATTTATTTCATTTTAACTATTTACCATAATAATTTAAGATTAGAACAACTAACACGTTTCGTTGACCCCAAGATGATATTTGATACTGTAAATAAAGAAAGACTATGTAAGATCCTCGAGGAAATTGGTATAATAATAAATAAAAACCAGAGTCAACAATACATACAGCCATGACTAATATGTACAGAGTGAGGTCCCTCAAGGATCAATTCTGGGACCACTGCTTTACTTACTATTAACTTATTATATGTAGACGATCAATGAACTTAGATAAGACATATAAGACACTATCAGGAGGAGAGTGGCAGGAATTAGTAGAGTAATTAGAAGAAATCATTATTTCTTACCGAAAATTAAGAATTTAATCTACAACGCATATATACTATCATTAAAAACGTATGATTAACCATATGCAGCGAGACTACAGTGAGGAACCTTGAAGCAATATCGAGATTACTTCACGTAATTAGAATGGTCTACAATCTTCCACGTCTTACTTCTACTGACTCACTTCGTAGTACAACCAATTATCTAAACCTAAATCAGTTTATAAAGCTGAGAAAAGCTAAAGCTGTATATAAGCTTCGCTCAAAATCTGAAATAATGCTCATACTAGCAAATGAAATGCTAAGGAAATTAGTGTCTTCGCTAGTCGAGTCGACCGAAATCGACTTCCATAATAGGGCCCTTATTAATCAGTTCGAAACAAGAAGCGCAATGAAAGGAGACTTCAATCCAACCAGTATACACTACCGATAGAAATGCTATGCTATAGAAATGGTAATTTTTCACACAACCTTTAAGGTAGAGTATTAAACGATTTTTCTTTTCTCGTCTCGGCCCCAAACCATCGAAAATGTGGGTTGAGAAGATTGGTTACTGCCAATCCAGCCGAGGTATCCCTTTAAGTGAAATCATATTCCTTAACTAATCGGAAGGTTTGCTCTTTCAAATAAATCAATTAATTTTGGAAAATTATTCAATTGTGTTTATTTTATAGCATTTTTAAAAATAAACCAGCCGATGGGACAGTTTTTTTTTTTTTTTTAAATACCATTGAATTAGTACTACAAGGACTTTTCGCAGAAGAGAATTTATAAAAAAAACTTCGCCTTTTTCCTTTGTAATAATTTGATAGTGCAAGCAGTCCATTTTTATATATGTGAATGTTGAACTCGCAAAGTGATGATTTTAATTGCACATGCTGGCCAAATTTATAAAGTATAAATATTACAATCCGTCCAGTGGTTTCTGCGTGATGCGCGCCAAGAGAAACAGACATACAGACAAAAAATTCCAAAAACTACTGATTTATGAATTTCGGCCTAGTTATGTTTTTATTATATATATAATGACAATATTCTTTACTAAAATTTAAACACACACATTCCATAATTTTAACATTTTAACAGTGCTCTCAGTCCGGGGCATTTTTCTTCGCCCACAACGGCCAAATATTTAACACAGACAGACAGGTTTTCTTCGTCTTCGTCTCCTTCTTCGCCTTCTTCGCTTAGGGGGACAACAGCAGGACATAGCCATTCTCTTTACACGCCGCTTTTTCCTTCTCATTTTCGGGGCATTGCAAGCCTAATTAAGAAAGATATTTAATTCATTTAATTCATTCAATAATCCCTCATTATTAAGAAAATTACTCATGTAGCCTAACTTATCCATTAATGGAGTGGTGACACACATTCATTCTTAAATGATGATATATATACCAATTTTCAAACTACCATAGGAAAAGAAAGGAAAATGGACAGAATTGTGTCGCTTAATTTAACTAAGTTTTTGGGTAAAATATTTATTTTGACGTGAACTTCATCTATCGTGTGGTTTTTTAAATTATTTATGATTAATGCGTGAGAATTTCTTTTTGATTTTATAAATTTTATAAAATTCGTATAAATTTTCTTCCCAAAAATAGAGCAATTGGTTTTCTTTCTCAGCATTTTACGAACTTCTTTCTAAAATGATGATTAGTACATAATACCATAATTAATACTAATCGTTAATTTACGTATGATATCTGTCTGTCTAGGCTATTAGGCCAAATATTTTTTTAATCTTTAATTACGACTACTTAATTAACAAATTTTTTGGAGGAACTTTTCTTCTAGAAAGTAAAAATCGGCAGAAGAATGAATAATTAAGGAGTAGTAGAATAATTAAGTCTAATTCCTCATAAATTACTAATTGGAAAGGAATGGAAATACAAAATTTCCAGTAATGGCAATCGGATGAAAATTAATGCTTATATTTATACTGTTTATTCGAAATCTACAAAATTATTTTATGGGTTCAATAATTCATAAGAGAATTTCCTTGATAAAAATTAGCATGTGAAATAGAACTAGGATTTGTATGAATTCATTGAATTAAGCCCGGCACCCTGTTAATCAGGCTAATTACTTACTTGCTGGATGTAGATGCATCGGCAATTATCTGGTAGATTATTCCATACCCTAGCACCTCTGATGACGATTTCTTGCATCGGTTTTCCGCAATGTTGGCGCCGATAGCAGCGCAAAAAGTTAAGGAAAGCGTTTCGCGTTACTCGCCCCGCTCGACTGCATCGTCCTTTGCTCTTTGACCTGGACCTGGACCTGCTTCTCCTGCGTTTCCTACGACTAATACAGCATGGCATTTTTTATAATATGACTGTTAAACACCAAATTTAAAAAAATATTTTCTTCCAGGCCGGCAAACGCCCTAGTAAAATAAATTTTTTTATTTAATAGAATAACAAAGAATTTAATGTGATAACTAAAATTTTTTCAAATATTCTTTCGCCCCGAATAAATCACACAGCCATTTCCGCTAAAAGAAATGACGACAGCCCCGAAAAATTTGTTTTCACTGCCTGCTGGTGTAATTTTCGCGCGACACCTCCTAAATGTTTCAGAAGGTCGTCTTATGCGAAAAAAAAAAATAACTCGTCGAAATCCGGCGGATGAAGGACTGCCGTGCCGCCGGTGGTTCCCCGCCAGCACATATCGGCGCCTCTTCCATCGCAGGGGTTAAGTACTACTGGTGGATGTCAGCAGAACGTAGGCACAAGAGATTTCCTCCGTCCTTACGCCTTTATGAATTCCGGAAGAATGTATCGTTAATCTTGCCTGCGCTGTTCCTTTGAGCAACATCATGCTTTTGTTATGTTAAATCTTTGCGAAAAATAGCTTTGTTGCTCCAGAGCCTCGGCCAGTTCAGGAAAACGCAAGTCAAATGAGCCGTACTCTCGCTTGATATTTGGCATCCCCAACCCCTCGGAGGCCACATTAGTAGAGCGAAAACCTGAGGTCCTCCAAGAGCACGGATATATGGAACGAAAGGGGCGGGTGGGGCTGTCCTGCTATTTTTCTTCCGACTCATCAGACTCTCCTCTGTACCAGAAATATTGGAACAATTATCCTATCATGACTGCTAGACATCTCTACAAATTTCGACGGCATTTTCAGGTCAATTTCTCCGAACTTCCATATTGTGCGACAGAATTATTTAACATCTTCTGCCTTTGTGCGGATGTTTATTCGAATGTTGACAAAGAAGAGCGATTTTATACAATAGTATGATTTCTGTTGAACCACTGAAAATTCCAATTGTATTTCATTATATGTTTTTTGCGGCGCGGTCAGCGACAAGACCGTTTCTATTTAAAATCGAATCATGAAATATCCTTAAATTCTAGATTCCTCAACCGATCTCAAAAAAATGTTATATCCATACATAGGGGACTACTGGTCAAAGGATTAATATTATTCGGCTTAAGGGAAGCTTGAGCCAGGTTAATGTCGACTTGAGTTAGGCTTAACCCATTAACCCATTAATGCGCAAAACGAGGATTTTGTGCACGCAAGTTCAATTGTACGATTCGAATAGAAAATTGAGGCGAATTTCCTCCAAATTCGTATATAAGGGGTTTTTGGGGGTGCTCTTCCAGAATCTAGCATTTTTTTTGCAGAAAAGCTTCAAAAACCCTATTATTTTTTGGGTTTTTTCAAAAGAGTGGTGATTTTATTTGGTCACTTTTCTTCTCAAAGTCGATTATCTTGTTGTTGCTGCTATTGAATTATCATATGACCACCAGAAATCGGGGTCCGAATGTCTATACTTTTTCAAACCATTGTTTTCAAAGTTTTATTTTGCTTCGGTTTTTGCAAAATGGCCATTTTGTACAGCAATGTAATAAAAAAATTCTCGATTTTTTTACACGAAAAGAATCAACTTTACAAAAAAAATTATAAAACAGAAAATGCTTCAAATTAGCCAAAGAATACATGTAAATTTTTTAAAATTTTTTTGGACTACTTTTGGGTTTTTGGATTTACCAAATTCGTGAAAAATCCAAAAATCTCCCGAAAAATTCTGAAAAAACAAATGTTCTTGGCTAATTTTTTTTTTTTTATGATGAAATTTGGTGACATTTTTCCTCAAGAAGGATTAATTATACGAATAAATTTTATACGACAAAAAGGGCTTATAATTAGCACGTGTGAATTTTTTCAGAATTTTTCGAGACATTTTTTGGGTTAATCCAGTTTGAATCACGCTTAGTCCAGTTTGATCCAGACTTAGCTTTGTACCAGTTTTAGGTCAAGTTAAGGTTAGGCTTCGTATAGCCTTAGGTGGATTATTTATAAAGTACTGCCAAAAAAACATGTGCCAATCTAGTAGGAAATTTCGCTTGATTTTGTTGACCAAATGTCAAAATAAATATAAAGCCAGCTGGAACAATTAATTGTGTGAACAATAGCTTAAAAATGGTAAACCGTATTTATTTATTTTTATTTATTTATTTATTTATTTCGCTTAATACAAGCTACAAAACAAACAATAAACTTAAAACTACGGAACATAAACTACGGAACTTAAACTAGAGCTAAAACAAGAAGGAAGAAAAAGGGGGTAAAGACGGTGTAGAAGGGTTCACAATGAAGGTGGGTGGGGTGAGTAGAGGGCACGTTTGAGGGAAACTTTATCTAGATGGAAGTCGAAGACAGCCGTGTTGTTTGCTTTACGAAGCATTCTGGTGAAGGGCTCAAAATGACCATAATTGGTTCGATGACTTTCGAGGCGGAAGGTTGGAAAAGATCTGATATTTCTAGGGTTGGTGTTGAGGGAAATACTATGTAGGAACTCAGGACAATTAATTGAACCCATTAGGACTTGATGGGCGAAGGTAATATCAGCGACATCACGACGGAGGGCAAGGGGCTGAAGGTCAATCAACTTTAGACGGTTTTCATAGGGGGGAAGGTTGAGGTCATCTACCCAAGGAAGGTCACGTAACGCGAAGCGGATGAATCGGCGCTGAACCGATTCAATCCTATTGATGAACGTAGATTGGGAGGGTGACCAAACCTGAGAGGCATATTCCAGTAGCGGCCTAACGAAAAAGATGTAGAGA
Source organism: Dysmachus trigonus (assembly GCA_949715965.1). Classification (NCBI taxonomy): domain Eukaryota; kingdom Metazoa; phylum Arthropoda; class Insecta; order Diptera; family Asilidae; genus Dysmachus; species Dysmachus trigonus. The sequence continues at coordinate 91,248,018 of OX454320.1, forward strand.
GATTTTGTTACGTAGGGGTTAGAGAATTCCTTAGACCAACGCTTAACAAAGCCAAGAGCTGAATTGGCTCTGCTAATAATATGGTCAATGTGGGACCGGAAGTTGAGCTCGCTATCGCAGATGACACCCAAATCTTGAAGGGAGCTAACAGATGGAATAGGTTCGCCAAAGAGTGCATAGGATCTAGGGGAGAAGGAAGAACGTTTACGGGAGAAGGTGATCGATTGGCATTTGGATACGTTGAGCTCTAGAAAGTTGTTGGAGCACCATGTGGAAAAATTATCCAGGTCATTTTGAAGGAGTGTAGAGTCAGATACATTGGTAATTTGTTTAAAGATTTTCATGTCGTCGGCATAAATTAAGATTTCGGAGTGGTTAATAACGTTCACTACATCATTTATAGACAGTATGAAAATTAATGGGCCAAGGTGACTGCCCTGTGGGACGCCGGAACGGGATATGAAGGGGTTAGAAATTGCGGAGTCAAAACGAACCATGTATTGGCGGTCAGTAAGATAAGAATTAGTCCACGAAATAAATTTTGGAGGGAAACCAAGGTAATGTAGTTTAAGACAGATGATATGATGAGAAATTTTGTCGAAAGCTTTGCTAAAATCGGTGGCAATAACATCAACATCAGCGCCGTTTTCCATCGCTTGCAAAGTACGAGAAACAAAGACAGCTAAGTTAGTAGTCGTGGACTTGCCTTTTAGGAAACCGTGTTGAACTGAGGACAAGATGGATTTACAGTGGAATGACATGGAGTCATAGATAATGCTTTCGAAGAGTTTAGGGATGCAAGATAATTTAGCTATTGGGCGGTAATTAGTTACATCACTTTTACAACCTTTTTTGTGAATTGGGGTTATAAAAGAGTCTTTCCAAAGAATGGGAAAGATACCCTCAGAAAGAGATTGAAGGAAAAGATCGGCAAGTGGCTGAATTAAGGAGACGGCACATTTCTTTAACACAATGGCAGGAATCCCATCAGGGCCAGGGTCATAGTCATCCTTGAGGGCACTTATTTTGGACGCAACGAGAGAAGGATCGATATCAATGGAGACAAGGGAGGTTTGAGGGGAGCTTTGCATGTAGGAGAAATAATTAAGGTCAGGAACGGAGTTGATGTCGCTGAAAGATTGACTGAAGTAGTCAGCGAAGAGATTGGCAATGACTGTAGGGTCGGAAGAGGAAGAGTCGTTGAGTTTGAGGACTGAAGGATACCCGTTGGACTTTCTTTTTACATTAATGAAATTATAGAATTGTTTGGGGTCCGAGACTAGCTTGGCCTGCATAGAATCGAGATAGTCTTTGTAGAGGGATTCACAGCGCAAAGAGAAGCTAGAGGAGATGGTGAGATAAGAAGAGTAATCAGAGTCGGACCTAGAAACGAGGTAGGAATGCCATAATTTGTTCCTTTTATTACGTAGGGAGCGAAGATCTTTATCGTACCATGGTGGGGATGAGGAGCGTTTTTTTAATGGTTCAAAGGGGACGCATTGGGCTAGGCAAGTAAATAGTACACTGTAAAGGAGAGTGACCCTATTGTTTATGGGAAGCTGGGAATCACTCAAAGTTGAGAGGGTATTAGAGTTATTTAGGAGGTGGTTTAGCTTAATGAAGTCCGTTTTACGAAAGTTGTAGTGGAACGTAGGCTTAGAGTTAGTATGATAGCTGGGAGAATTAAGGAAGAAAGTAAGAAAGAGTGGTGGATGGTGAAGGTCAAGAGTAGAAAGAAGGTGGTTACTTTCAATAACAGACGAATCTAAAGGGTTCGAAGAGAAGATTAGATCAAGCTGCCTACCGAGGTGGTTTTTCACGCCACTGATTTGGCATAAACCGGAATCGGAGAGGTGGTCAATAAAAAGAGATTCAGTTGCAGATGAAACATTAGAAGGGGAATAGAAAGTGTCATCATCGGAGAGAGACCATACAAGCTTGGGAAGGTTGAAATCACCCAGAACTAAAATGTCGTCAAGGGGATTAGCAAGAGTAGATAAGGCGTCGATTGCGTCAATTATATGCTTGTAAGCTTCAAGAGGTTGCGCGGGACGAATGTAGCAGCATAGAACGAAAAGAGAGCGGCGGTTAAGGGATATTTTGACCGAGACTGATTCGAATAGAGAGGAACTGGAGGAAATGGTTTGAGAAGAACTAAAACGATTGTGCACCGCGAGAAGAACGCCGCGACCAGATGGACCAGAATCATTTAAACCACCGTCGGCGCGGAAAACAGAGAAATCAGATGAAAATAATTCGTTATTATTGATACCGGGGATTAAGTTCGTTTCTGTAAGAGCAAAGATATCATAAGGAAGAGACTGAGACTGAAGAAAGACATGCTGGGTTTTAGAGCGAAGACCTCTAACATTTTGGTAGTAAACACTGATGCAACTTAACGAGTGATTATTGTCGGGCAAAGGAGAGGATGGTCCGGGGAAGGGGTTGAAAGGTCTGTTAGGAACAAAAGTAGTTTTTCGAGTCAGTACGCGATTTTTGAAGATGGGAGATTCGCTTAGAATGGACGTAAGAAGCAAAAGCTGAAAGATCTTCGGAAACTTTCTCGGGAGGAACATTAAAAGCAGCATGGTATTTTAGGTAGAGCTGACGCAGCACCGAAGGGTCTGTCGGAAGGCCTTCTTGATGTATGGAGGTCATCAAATAAGTTTTGGTTTTCCCGTCAATACAGATGTAATCAGCCTTATCATGAAGGTAAGCCAGATAAAGACGAACATTTTCATAAATCCTATGTTCACGTAGGCGGGAAAGCAGATAACGGCTGTCTCGAGAATCGGCAGATTGCATGGTCAGTTTAACAACCGGAGGAAGAAGAGGATCTATGAAGGAAGGTTTGTTGGAAATTACAGGAGAGGAAGGTGAGGAGGGAGTGATAAGAGAGGGACCAGGGGAAGGATGCTGATCAGCAGCAGGAGGAACAGTTGAAGCAGGGACAGAGGGGTTTAAGACTTGTGAGGAACTAGGAGGAGGGAGTATGTCAGCGGCAGGAGGAACAGTTGAAGCGGGGACAGATGGGTTTAAGACATGCGAGCGAATGAAGTTGGGGTATTTTATAGGGGTCGCTAGATTGAAATTAGGAAATAGGCCCGGTTTAAGCTGCCAGTTGGGAGTATTAGAAATGGGCGCGGGGGAAGTAGCGCGGTCTCGGTGACTTTGGGGCTTGATACTGGCCTTGCTTGTTGAGAGTGGCTGAGAGGGAGTTTTACTTTTGGTAACGGGCCGGGGGGAGGAGGGATTGGAGTTTGAAGAACGGTTAGAGGAAGACTTCGATTTTGTGATAGGGTTAGGTTTAGATACGCTAACATTAAACTTTACTGATTTGGCGACAAATTTCGTTATGCGGATATTACCAATTTTGATGATACTGCTAGACGGATTACGGAAGAGCCAGGCATATTTTGCGGGGATATGTACCAGGAAGCTTGCAGAGTTTTTGTTGGACGAAATTTTTTTACATTGCGACGGGATGAAGACGAAGCGCTGTCTGAAGAAGTTCATCAACCAGGTTTGATCGGCGTTACGAGGTGCACCTCTAAGGAGAAACGGCTGAGACTCGTCTGGAGCGGGTTCATTCCTTTTATTTAACTTAGAGAGCCGCTGACTCCATTCTTCTTTGGTCCAGGTGGTGCCAAACATTGCCAGAGTGGGGACTGAAGGCGAGTCGAGATTAGTAACTGCAGGCGGACAAGCAGGCGATTCCTCGGGGGCAATATTAACCGGGGCTTTTGGGGACGGTTGAACGACGACGGCACGTTGGCGAGGAGCACTCAGATTATCCGATGAATCCGGGGCAGTACTAGAGAGAGGCAAGGCAGCGAGACAGGGGGCGGGGACGGAGGCCATGTCCGAAGGAGGGGAGACTCTCAAGCAGTTAGGGCTCGCAGTCGAAACACGTGCGGACAGGGAACCAATATCAGCCGAAATCGAGTTAAGAAGCTTGGAGTTAGCTGCAACTGTTGTTGAATAGCAGCCAAGCTTGCTCGACACTTGTTTAATGCTGCTGTGTAGTTCCTCAACCCTCGGCAGAATAGACGATGGTAAGTCGGAGACCGCGAACGCAGAGTGCATGTCTTCCAGAGAGGTCGACGCAACCGATAATTTGGAAGAAATCGCGTGGGATTTTTCCAAAAGCATGCCTGTATTGGACTCCGCGGATGACGCAACACGTAGCAGCCTATCAATCTTTCCATTAATCGCAGCAAGATCATCCGAAATAGATTCTAGTCCGGCCCAGTTAGAAAGAGTTGACTGAATTTTACCGGCAAGGAGAGATTGTTCTTTCGTCAAGGAATCAGCGATGGTGGCCAGGGTTCTCAAGATATGGCATGGCTTAATATCTGAACATTCGGAGCATGTCGATAAAGTTGGAGCAGCTTGGGAACGGGCGCTGCGCTTCAGACATGTAACATGGAAAAATTTATTACAGATGCCATCGCACTCAATCAGTTCACCGGTAAACAAGCCGTTGCAGACCTTGCAGGTGTTCATCGTGAGTACACTCGTGTGACGACACAACCAAAACACAAGAATGGGGACGTTGGGTGCAAGTGACACAGTTGGAACCCGCGAACACAGCAAAGTAACGACACTGAGGCGGCGACGCAAGAGTGCGAAAAATTGCTTGCACTTGCACTTGAGTACGCGACTTGCTAAAAATGCGTCCGATCGCTTTGACTGCTCGATTGCAACTTAAATATAAATACAATAGATTTATGTCGTACTACTTAGCATGTTGTTGGTAATATTAAGCTAGTTCTCAGCTATCTAGGCATTAGAATTTAAGCTCTGAGCATACATTTTGTAAATAAAAGCTTTCGTAAATACAAGTTATTTCAATTTTGTAACAAATAATATTTGGTATAATAATTGGTATAAGTTTTTGATTAAACAGAATACTGCAGGCATTTCTTATTTTTTTCTGACAAACTATTATAATAATTAACTGAAGAGTAAATTAGATCATATTTTAGTCGATTAATAATTGGTGCAGGTAGATTATAACTTCGCCCTTTTTCGAAAAAAAATGATTATACAATTAATTTGTTGATTTTCAATTTCCACGTATGTGTCTTTACTTCTTGTCAGCACTTGACCAAAATATGCCAAAATATTCTTCTTTAATTTGAAGTTAGACCGGGCTTCATTCATTATTTAAATTTATTTAGAACTTTCAGACTGATAAAAATTCGCACTGTGTGTCCTGCGAAATTTTTGGTCCGTATTTCGGAACTCGATTTGATTACGATATCGAGAATTTCGAAACTGAGCACTCGTTTGTATCGAGTATTCACACTATAAGGTTGCTGTCATCGAGTGTGCAGTCGATTTAAAATAAAGCTATAGTAAATGTAGGTAAACTTGATTTTTGCTAGTAGATTGGGCTTGCTTTAATTAATTATTCCAAATACAAACTCAGGCTTAAGTGTATTATTTTGTGGTTTTTAAGTCAATTCGATCGTTTTCCCAAATATCGAGAGGACAGTAGAGTTGAAATTCGATTCGATTCGAACACAAATACGATTTTTCTAATTAAAAGCTAGTCTTTAGACATTTATTAATCAAAACAAAAATTAAGATATATTGAAAGCAATTAAGTTTGAACAAACAAAAAGAAATGATAGAACAAATCAATTGGAAATCAGTTAAAAATATGTTTTGTCAGCAATTCTTTATTAGTTCTTGTTTTATTTTTATATATTATATTTTTAAACCGAAAAGAAAATGCGAAGACATAAAACTGGGATTAAATAAAGGAAACACAAAGTATAACAACTGTATTTCATTAATTAATTTATTTTTAAATACGAAATATAAAAAAAATTTACTTATAAAAATTTTCAAAATAAATTACTAAATATATAACTGCATAATTATAAACCAATATTTTAGAGATCATCGTCCTTGCTTCTTGCGATGAAAACTGAAAAATTCCTTTAAGTTGCAGTCCTCAAAGATTTCAGGGCGTGCCGCAGCTTCAGCCATTAATGATTCCAAAATAAATGGCAATTTTTGATTATTTTCTAGCATGCTCCAGAGTTGAACTCTGTCACTCCACACGTCGCATAAGCGTTTACATTTCGACTTTGCGTAGGCCTGAATAAAATTTTCCATTGGATCTTTATTCAAGTGATCATTGCCAAGGGCCTGCCAAAAGTATTCCAACTTTTGTGCTCCCCGCAGCTTCTGCCAAGAGTTATTTGGATCTGATGCATCCTTCTGACTGCTATACAAACGAAACGCCTTTTCGCAAATGTCATTTTCTTTACAACTAGGCTTAAAGGTGCAAGGTACATTTTCTAGGGGTATGCTAAGATTCGAGTCATATTTAAACTCGTCTTCATTCTTGCATTCGTTGACTTTGGAATTACTCTCTTTAGAGTATGTCACTGTAAGACGATGCACTAATCGTTCCAGAGATTGTCGTGGAAGTCCCGGGGGGATTTTCTCAAGGCAGGCCTTTTTACTTTTATTATTATTATTAGTAGGAACTTGCGACCGAGCGCGTTTTCCACAAGGCCGTCGTGGTTTACGTTTAAAAAATTTTCCTTCCAAACACACGGATATTGGGCGCCAAATTGCACGCGAAAGAGAATTTAAAGGGAAATTTTGGCACATACTGAAAGGCTCAGAGATCTATTTACATACGAAATGGATAGAATGTTATCTCTTGACATTTTAATATTAGGGGGCCTACTTAAAGGGCTGCATACATCTAGAAGGCGGGAATTTTGGGAATACGAAACTTATTTTTGATAGTGAAAAGTTTTTGAAAAATTTTTGTTAAGACTATAACTTCGTAGAATCATCAACTTTTAAGGTGTACAAAAAAATTGTTGTAGTAACTAATTTAATTTTTCTTACTTCGATAGATTTTTGTATTAATATTAGTGTCAATTTCCGCGAAAAATAGCCCGGCTGTAGAAAAAAATACATAATTTTTATTAAACATTTTAAATGCTCTGAACTGAATCACCGATTCAGGGGGATTTATTGGAAACGAAAAGCTTACTGTGCAGCATTTTGATTTATTTTTCGATTTGATTAATAAAATTGTGTGTTCAAAATCTTAAAAATTTAAATATGATATTTATTTTTGATTAAAACACAATCTTACTTAATGATTATAATATTTAAAAATAAAACTCAAATCTTTATTTTTACTAGTGATCAAAAAAAATAAAAAATAAAATCCAAATATAATTTTTATTTTTGATCAGAAAAAATAAAATTCACTCAAATTTAAGAAAAACTCTTTACACAGGGTAATTCAGATCAACGTACCGCAGGGTATACCACGTTATTCCTTGAGGTGAGCTGATAAAAACATCGTTCCACATACCCCCCTAAAACCCCTCCCTAACGAGTTATAACCCCTCAAAGATTTTTCGACTTTGGATGTTCCTTTATGGAAATGATTGCTCATAGCTTGTGAATCACCCTATGGATTCTGGTTATTTATGGTAAATTTAAAGCTGTTATAAGTATCTTTCTTTTGGTATCTCACTTGTTGGTATCGACGGACTATTCTTCGAGATATTAGAAAAAGAATCGAAAATTTTCGATTTTTTACCTAGAATTTTGAAAAATAATTTATTTCTAAAATTTCCAAATATTTTTTTCTACGGAAAGTAATTTTATTATTGTATACAGGCTGTTTAAATCCCTATATATATATAAAAATGAAAGTTCGTTTGTTTGTTTGTTGCTCAATCACGCCTAAACGCTTGCATCGATATTTTTCATTTTTTGTCCGAAGGTAGTACATATTCCGACTTAACATATAGGCTAATTTTTTTCAGATAATACGTAGGGTTTCAAAATGGCGGATCCAAGATGGCGGCCGAAAATTTTAAATTTGAAGCGATTTTCATGAAAATTGGTATATAGGGATTTTGCGGGATGGGGATTTCAAATCTGCTGTCCAAATTTACAAATTCAAGATGGCGGATCCAATATGGGTGCCAAGATTTCCTGATTTCAACGGATTTTAATGAAAATTAGTACAATGATTGTTTTGAGGCCATTGATTTTGAATATTATCAAAATTTAGAAATCCAAGATGGCGGATCAAAAATGGCGACCATATTTCTCGATTTCAAGGGATTTTACTGAAAATTAGTACAATGATTATCTTGAGGTCACTGATTTTGAATGTTATCAAAATTTACAAATCCAAGATGGCGGACCCAATATGGTGACCAAGATTTCTCGATTTCAACGGATTTTAATGAAAATTAGTACAATGATTATTCTGAGACCACTAATTTTGAATATTAGCAAAATTTGCAAATCCAACATGGCGGATCCAACATGGCGACCAGAATGTCTCGATTTCAACGGATTTTAATGAAAATTGATAGAATGATTATTCTGAGGATACAAGTTCCGAATATTATCAAAAGTTGTAAATCCAAGATGGCGGATCCAATATGGCGATCAAAATTTCTTGATTTCAACGGATTGTAATGGAAATTAGTACAGTGATTATTCTGAGACCACTAATTTTGCATATTATCAAAATTTCGAAATGCAAGATGACGGACCCAACATGGCGTCCAGAATGTCTCGATTTCAACGGATTTTAATGAAAATTGCTACAATTATTATTCTGAAGCTACAAATTTCGAATAGTATCAAAATTTGTAAATCCAAGATGGCGGGTCCAATATGAAACCAATTTTCTTGATTTAACGGTTTTAACTGAAAATTAGTACAATGATTATTCTGAGGATTATTCTGAGGATACAAGTTCCGAATATTATCAAAAGTTGTAAATCAAAGATGGGGGATCCAATATGGCAACCGAATGTCTCGATTTCAACGGATTTTAATTAAAATTAGTACAATGATTATTCCGGAGCCACTAATTTCGAATATTAGAAAAATTTCCAAACTCAATATGGCGGATCCAATATAGCGACCAAAATTTCTCGATTTCAACGGATTTGAATGAAAATTGGTACAATAATTATTTTAAGGCCACTAATTTTTAATATTATTAAGATTTTGAAATTCAAGATAGCGGATCCATAAAGAGGTTTTCGGGTTGAAACAATTTCTAGGATATAACAAACTAGAACATTTGAGAAGTGTTTAATTAGTAAGTATTTACCCAACGCCGGGTGAAACCGGGTAACCCAGCTAGTGAATTTATAAATATGTAAAATATGTCTTGAATATGCAGAAATATACTTGTGTCAACCAGCCTTTAAATCTCTTCACTGTAGATCCTTATTGTACAATTCTTGTGTAATGAATGAAACAATTAAGTTCTACTACTACTACTACTAACATTTCAAAAAATATACATACATGATTATTGGAAATCTGAACGTATACCGGCGAATTTTAACTATTATTATTTCGTCTTCTTATATAAAAGAGTAAAAAGGCTGTACACTTTTTGGATAAAATATCTAATTGTAAGTTTTATGAAAATAATATTAAGAATGTAAACATTTTACGTGATAGTACGATATCATGATTCTAAATATCTAGAATCCTAGTTATAGAAATGCAACGTAATCTTTCCGGAACTTCTGTATAAGGTATGAGCTCAAACTAAAAAAAAAATGACAATTCCATTCCTAAGGCTACGTTCACCCAGTCGCATATATTTTTGATAATGAGCCAAAAATTCTAAATTTTACGGAACCTGAATAGATATGAACGGTTGCATCATAATGCAGTTGATGGCAATAAGGATCCTCTGTAGCTTGCTGTCGTTTCGGTGTTTGTTTTTCTGCATCGGATGGTTAGACTAGATATAGGTTGCCTTTTTTGGCAAAAAAATTAGAAGAAAAAACCCTTTTACGCGCTTCACCACGTCTGCCATTCCCTGGGGAGAAAGCAGGGAAATTGTTTTCTTTTGTCTTTCGCCGGGGGTGTGTTTGGATGACGATTCCATTCTGTCTCCCATATAATCGTCCTTGTGAAATATTTCCCATATGCAATTCCCGAGAGTTGTAGGAAGATGATGGAGGCGATAATGCCCATGATAGCGCCATTGCATCCTTGATTCGGGTACAGCACTGATGACTTCTGGGGCAACAGACGGAGGCGCATAAAGGGCCTCGCTGGCGCGCTGACGGCGTGGGATGGGCCGCTGTTGTTTCAGCTAATAGGACCTAATAAGGATCCTGCGAACCGTGGCCTCCGAAGAGAACATTTTTGGCACATGGGAGCCATCAGAACGCCTAAACACAGGACGCAAGCAGCTCGTTCGGGAACAATTTCTGTTGTGTATTATTGCGATTCTGAGGACGGGGCCATTGATGCACTGACCGTTAAGCACTGTCCTTTGGCTTTAACGTCTTCCGCTCTCTATTCGCCATTTCTTAATGCACTCTTAAATCATCTTGGCGGCGTTTTGTGTTAATAACTCGCGTTATTGCAGCCCTTGTCCATTGTCCTCATAAAGGCGAGTCTTGGTGCCAGTCTGCGTACTCTTGGATTGCATAAATAATTCGAATGTTATCTGAAAAGACTGGACAGCGGACGTTGGAAATAATTCCAAATGAAAATGAGACTACTTTTTGGACTCTCTATATATATTTTACAAATTGCCTTTTCACTGACAATAATAGATGTAATATCAAATATGTTCGTTGTACATTATCACATTTTTAAAATTGGGTGTGGATCGTTGTATTTAATAATATTTTATTTGAAAGAAATATCGAACGCATTACACGTAAATAAGACATTCAACAAAGTTAAATTTTAATATTATTCCAATTTGAGTTCTGATGAGAAGTATGACCGAATCCACATATTGGCGGTTGGCTGGCAAACTGCTTTGAAGAAAGTGTGACTTTAAAATTTCAGGAATTACTTTTTAGAATTGAATATAATTATGTTAAAAGATGGGCCATCGGCTGGTTTCTTTTTTAAAATCCTATGAAATAAGCACTGTTCAACATTTTTCAAAATTTGTTGATTTATTAAAAAAAAGTAACCTTTCCGATTAGTTATGGGATATAATTTAATTTAAAGACACCACATTTTGAATAGATTAGGGCCCTTTTTCACGATTAACTCGATCAATATTATGTTTAAGTGTCTAAATCGATTCTGGATTTCAGCATAACATCGTTCTTTAATACACTTTGAGATGTTATTCTTTGTTTCTGCCAATTTTTTTTAGCGCGTAAGGGCTATTTGAGTCAAAATAACATGCAATTTAAAAAGAAGCCATTTGGCCCATCGGCTAAGATAGTTCTTGACGTAGATCTCATTTTCGCGAACTAATACATGTAGTCAATAAACAGAAAATCAAAAGTTTTCACTGGGTTATTTTTGCAAGCCAATTGACGATATACCTACATACGTATTTATTATTTTTACGGATTTGTGCAGCTTAACTCCTATTTGTAGTAAAATTTAACTTCTTTTAGAGTATAGTCGCTGTTTAGTATGGCTTCATTATTAAGACAGATGTGTAGTTGTGGAGTTTAAGGGTTTGCTGTTTTCCTAGTTCCCTCAAGATCTTTTCACCTTATCGCCTGAAGACGAATTAAATGAATTTGTATGTGAAATTTACGCTCATTGCCTATGATTGCAATAAAAAGGACAATTTCGCGGAACCTAGCTATTTTTATTGTTCGTTTCGGCAGCTTTGCAAACTGTTGCCTTGAAAATCGTCAAATAAGCAAAAGTCAGCGAATAGAAAACGAGACCGCCGCCGTCAATAACAATTGACTTTTAGTTGTCGCGGCGGCCGGTGGTGGCGGCAGGGCAGGCGGTTTTCGTGGACCCCCCCAAAAAAACAGGAGGAGGGATATAACAAGAAATTCCTCCTCTAAGCAAAAGTACGCTCGAATGAATCAAATGCCAGGAAAAGCGTGCGACTAATGTTTATTGCGTTTTCGTTTTTATTGTTTTTGTCTTTGAATAATTTCTGTAATGGGATGTACCGACAAATCAGCGAATCGAATGGGAGGCGCAACGTTCGGTGGTATGGACACGGAAAATATAAAGGCTGTGGGGTGGGTCTCATCCCCTCCCCTCCAAAAAAAAGGAATCTGAAGAGAGATGGTCTCAGCAGTGGTGCCTAACGGGCAAGAAGGCCAATTTTAACGAGCAAACATAAACCATAAACGATATTCCTGCGGCATTCTCCTCGCGCTGATCACCGAAAATCGTAAAGCTATTTTTGAGATGCCCGCTTTAATGACTTCAGCTGCGTGGGGCTCTTCTTCCCTAGCCAGATAAGCGTTTTCGCTGGAGCCCGGAGAACAGGGCGAGGGTGTGCCTTCTTTGTCCCAATATGAATAAAGAACAAGAATATATAAGAACAAGGTGCTGGCAGTGCAACACTCCTTTAATATTATGCTTCATTACAGAATCTTATGTTCTACGGAAACGTTGCGCAAACTCCTTCGAAAACTTCACGCGAAAAAGCGAAAAAAAAAACAAATACTATAATGCCAAAGAAATCGCGTCGACCAACTTTTCTTTTACGAGAAATTAAACTTAACTGGATGAATTCCCGGCTTGGCTCTCTTAGCTTTTGCCTTTCGGAGTCGAGGTCACCCTCGGAGCGCTGAAAAATGACATAATTTAGAAAAAATGCCAAACACAATTCCACTTTGTCTTAAATTACTTCAGATACATTTGAAAAAGTTTGCGCGTAATTAAACACCGGTCCAAATTAATGAAATTAATTCACGTCATTAAGAGGAAATCTCTCACCCAATTCGGCGTTCTCAGTTTCATCCCCCATAGAGCTTGCTTGGCGCGATTACTCCAGCTGTCGGATATGCTACCGCGGTCTGTTTTCCACGTGACCATTTTTCTCCCCGGTTGGGCGCGCGAAAAAAAAAAAAGGAAAATACAGGAAAAATCGTTAGAATCTCTAGCCCTTAAGAACTCCCCAGAAGGAGTAGGGCGCTATACTACGAGCGCCTGGTGTTGGTGCACAGCGCACAATACCTTTTCTTTCGCTGTCCCAACTCCCTTAAGTGGCTCCATCAAGCCAAGTGTTTTCGGGAGGGCGTAGAATCTTTTCAATATAAATGAAGTAATCAAGGAATCAAGGATTTCAAGGAAAAAGGGGCAAAAGATTTCCGCCAGTTTGGCCGCCCGCCGCCAGGTTCGGGAAGAAGGTCGAAAGTTGCGCCAGCAATTAGGACCTGTCTACGTCAGCGGCGGCGGCTCGAAAAGAACCTCCCCACTGTAACTATTTTAGGGAAATTTTGTAATAATTTCAAGGTACCCCAGACTCCAGAGCCCGCCTTCTGGCTGCTGAAGTAATCACAGCGACGTGTTACCCATTGCACACTTGCTTTATTAGACCGAGGAAAATCTTTCCTCATCATTTTCTACTCAACTCGTTAAATTTTCTCTTAAGGGTTGAGGGGATGTTCTTTATCTTTTAGAGAGAGATACTGCCGGATTCAAGACAACCGCCAAATTAGCCGCGTTGTTTTCCTTTCATTAAGGGTTTGTTTTTATTTTCTTTAATTGAATTTTACTTTTTCAAGTAGATCCAGCGACAAGATTGTCGAGCTTTTCTACGTTCACATAGTCCAAGTTGCTTTGGAAACAAATTCCAACGACTAAAGCAGTTATTATTAAATTTGTAGATTAGAAAAGTTATAGTAAAAAAATATAGATATAGAAAACCATACATATGAATTTCATTTTCAAGTTTAATACTTTTCGTGTTTTTTAAGGGGACCTTTACTTTCAAAATCGAAAAAAAATCAATTTTTTTTTTCATAAAAATGCTTCTTAACATCACACAAACACTCTCCTAAAACCGTTTTAAGAAATTCGTAAAAGAAAAAAAAGTTATACCTATATTTGTAACGGTACCTCTACGCGTTTTATATGCAAAAATTATATAACAAAAACTTTGAACGCGTTTTTCTCGAAATCACATTTTTGAAAATGGCCGCATCTGTATCTCAAAAACTATTGAACCGATTTTAACAAACCAAACGCCATTCGATTCGTTATCAAATATACTAGTAACTAAAAACCTATAAAAATATTATTTTACCCCTCCCCCCCCACTTTTTTATGCCGAGGGGTAGTTTACCCCTAACTTATAGTCGTTTTTTAAATTTTTTAGAAAAATGTGTATAAAATGATATATTTATTAAAAATAAAAGGTTTTTTAGGTTTAGGTACTAGTTTTTGTGTCTTATGAAAACAATCCACTAAAGATTTTTACTCTATCTGTTACAGGTAGTCCTAGAAAAATGCGGCCGTTTTAAAAGTGCATTTTGGATGACGCCTTCTGTAGGCATTAAAATAAACTAAAGTTGCATTTAAAAATTTTTTTTTATATTTTTCATAATCTTACCAATAATGTACAAAAGGTTTCAGAATAATAAATATAATAGTCTTTTAAAAAAAAAACTTTTAAAAAGTGTGTTTTTTTCGATTTTGAAAGGAAAGGTCCCCTTAAGCCCACTTGGGCTTATTTTTACCAAAACCACTTTTCTTCACATTTTGAATATAGTTCAATTTCGGCTCTAATCCAACAATACATATTTCCACTTCTTTTCACACATGAAATAAAACTTTTGGTAATTGTTTACTTTCACGGGCAATTGGTTTTTTACCAACTAAAAATCGAAAAATGTACGGATTTTATATGTTTTTTTTTTCAAATTGTTCGTTTTTGCCTCGGATTTATGAAAAAAAATACAGAAATTTGAAAAATATCAGTGTTTCATTTAATTTCATTGTTAATTTTTTAGTTCTTTCCACCATTTCCAACGTATTGATTGGGATATGGAAAATCAAATAAAAAACTAAAATTCTTTTTTCAAAATTATTCGTTTTTTTATGTAGAATATAAAAAAAAATACATGAAACTCATCTGGCTATAAATAAAAAAGTTATAAGGAGTTAATTGTCAAAACACGCTTTTTTCAGCATTCAAAGCTAAAAAATCAACAGAAATACTGATTTTTTAAAATTTTTATATATTTTTTTTTTTCATAAATCCGAGGCAAAAACGAACAATTTGAAAAAAAAAATGGTAAAAATGTCGATTCTTCAATTTTATATCCTCAAAAAACCAGGTGATCGCGAAAGTAAACAATTACCAAACTCTCGCATCAATTACTAGTTTTTTTTCTAAAACATAATATTGGACTAAAAGAAGCAATCTCAGAGGTAAATGTTACAAATTTTGAATTTTTCAATTTTCAAGATCAATATCACCGCAAAAGCCCTAATTAATTTTAATTTATTTTTATTATTTTTCCAAGCATGAATTCATTCACGGTAATTTATCGGAACGAAAATACACTACATTCGAACGAAACGCATTTTCTAAAGTAATCGGAATAAGGGAACAAGGTTTCGTTCGAAAATTAGGAATAAAGCTATATACGCCCATGTTCTAAATTTCGATCGAAATAGAAATCGAATAGAAATTGCATTTTCACGCATTTCGATCGTTTTCAAAATTTTTGAATTCATTTTCAAAATGTTAAAAGTCAGGTGTCAGTTTAAACGATAAGTTCTCAGATTTTAGGGGGATTATCGTGGAAAACATGCAGTGACCGCAACGCGAAGTGATTAATATTCACTTCACTTTAAACGCGAATCGTGGAAAACGCGTGATTGTATCCATATTCGAAAAATTTCGAAGTTATCAAATATCTGTCAAGAATAAGTCCACAAGACATTTTAAAGCGGATAATTTTGAGTTTTTGTGTTCTGTGTGAAGTATTCAAATAAATTAATTATGGATACGACAGCCCCATACATTTTGGAGGCTATAGCAAGGATAGGAAATGCAGGGCTATAAATAAGGATGCATTTTTATACATTGTGAGGGATATAGAACCATCGATTAAATGAACTTCGATTTCGATAGTTCATAAACTAGCAGCTTTGCTTCGATTTTAAACTGAAGGAAGCTATCAGAGGACAATCGGAAAAGATTTCGACATTTTTGTGGCTAGAACCACCGTGTGTAAAATTGTTATTGAAGTTTTAAGGAATTTTGAGAGGAAACTGGATCAAATTAAGAATGACAGAGGAAAAAAACTCAAAAAGGAATTTTCTTGAAAAATAGGGAATGCCAGGCGTAATAGGCTTTGTTGATGGAACGCACATAAAAATTGTAAAACCGCACGAAGATAGCTTCCATAAACTGGAAATATTTGTTCCTGCCTTGAATTTTTATGCTTTTCCCTTAATAATGAGCATTAATTAACATTATATAAATAAAATCATTATTGGCCTCTCTGACAACACAAATTGCATCTGAAATTAATGTGAATTCAATTCGACTTGAAATTCGAACAAATCGAAATGCAGAACACCCTAATTCCTTTTTCGAAATTTGAATTCACATCAGATTCACATTGCATACATATTTTGATTGGAACTTGGAACACCTAAATTCACTTTCACAATTCCATTTCACAAAAAGGGAAATTGAAAACATGGAAGATAGCCTTTATTTACATCTTCTAGACACTAAAAATCTTAGAGGTTAATCGGCCAATCTTGATTTTCGTATCCCGATCGAACTGAAAATTTCTTATGTAGGGGCTTAAATTCACAAAAATGCTATGGATTTGGCAACGTTCGAGAACTAGACTATACTATAGATATATATATTTTATTTGATCATATAAACTTTACAAAAATTCTTCACCTAGACGTTAACATAAATTTTAATAGAATCACTTAAAGATTTAGCAGCAGCTATTTCCTTTCCTCCTCTTTGACCTTGCCTTTCTTCTTCGTCTTCTCATCCTTGGAGCTTTGAATGCCTGTGAAATTAAAACCTCAATAAGTTTATTCTTTTGATATGTAATTTTATTTCTCACTTGTTGGATGTATTTGCATTTCTGATCGGGTGACATCTTGTTCCATACTTTCGCTCCTTGGACAGCTATCTCGACCATTGACTTACCACAATTCTTTGATCGAAAGCATCTTAGGAAATTGAAAAATGCATTACGTGTCAGTTTTCCTGGTCGACATTTTTTCTTGATTCCGCGTTTGCGGCGTTTACCACGACGACTTTTCTTTTTGCAATCACAGCATGAGGGCATGTCTCAATATTCTAGATTGGTAATTTTGACTTGAATTTATTTATGCAAAAACTTTATTTTATTAATTAATTAAAATTCACTTCTTCCCCCACTGGAAATTTTTCAGTTGTGCATTTGTCAAGAAATTAATTTAATATTTCACATTTGTTTTCAGTTGCTACTGGGCAACGAAAAGGTTTACTGTACTGAACCAAGTGTATGGGGAAATTCAGTGAATATTTTTTTTGAAAGGTAGGATTAAGGCGAATTTATATCAATTTTACAATTTTGTATAAAATAAGAGAATAAATATTATAAGTAGTAGTGTATATGAAATTGTGCTAAAAAACCATGTTTTACTTGTTCACTTTAATGTTATTTCTTTGATTTTCTCCTCAATTTCTCTAATAAAAAATTGTATCGAGGATATTTAGGGTACTGCCTATACCTATTGCTTTTGCCATTTAAAACCTGTAGATCTCTTTTTAAGTTTTTGCAAAATTATAAAAATTCGTAAAAATTGTGTGCATTAAATCTTTAAGTAAGTTTTCGAAAACATGTATGCAACTAACATACATTTACATATATTAAGATTTTTTTTACAAAGCTTATGTTAAAGGGTCTAGCCGGCTAAAAAGGTGAAAAGTGCCCCCAGCGCTTATGGAAAACAAAAAACATCCTTATATAGTAATTTTTGCTGAAATTTTTAGACCCATAGACCCTCACATAACCTCAAAAAAAATTTAAACGTGATTTTCTGTATTTTGGCGATATCTTGGCTTTTTGTGGACGTAGAAAATTCGTTTTTTTTTGTCAAATTATAGGGTGTGTTTTCAGCTACAACATTATATTTATTATTTTAGAAATTTTTTGGCGGGAAATTCAAATTTTTATATAAGTTCGAAATTTTTAAAATTCATTTAAAAAAAAAACTAAAATAATAGAAACGCAGAAAAATTTTTTATTATTTTCTGGATGTGAAGTTATAGTTCCATGAATTATTTCAGAGTTTTAGATTTGGTGCAACAGGGTCAAAATATCGAAAAACCGTTTTTTTCAGCATTTTTCGGAATTGTTACCTCTTTTTTAAGTCTGAATTTTTTTTAAAGTCATTTCCTACCTGTAGCTGGTGAATTTTAAATTTTCTTCTTTATGGTTCTTCTTATATTCCAGAATGGGGCTGATGTTCTTTTCAAGCTAGCTAATAATTTCTTCCACTTTGCGTTTCCAAGCTTAGAGATTTCCAATTCGGCGGACGTTGTTTCGATTAGAATTCACAAGCCAGCTAAAACCCTAATAGTTTGACCATGCCCGTCAATCTATTACTATTGCTCTCTTTTTTATATACCACTAGATCTATTATTCTATCAGTTTTACACTTTTTGAGATGAAATTTTATTTAAAGTATTGGGTGGGTTTTCTTGTTTTTTAACTATGAAGTACCATTTCGATAATTTCCAAAAAGATATATGTTGTAGCTTTGTGTCTAAGTACACTATAAGAAAAAATTGGCGGTAGTACCAAAAAGATTTCATAAAAAAATTATTTTTTGAAAATTTAAATATTTTTTTTTTTTACCCCGTTCTAATTAACGAAATTAAATTTCGACTTTTTTTCCAAGACTGCTTTGATACTCTGTATAACATATATTTTAGCCACCAACGTTGGTTCACCCATTTTCGAGAATATTAATTTTTTCAATTTTCCAAAATTTCGTTATAACTAGTGTAAAAAAACATTTTTTGAAATTAATTTTTGGCATAAATTAATGCCATCACCGTAGCAACTCACCATATTAAAATGGGCAAGATACATGTGGCTTTTCGGTCATATAATCCAAAATTCTTTTTTGAGTAAAATGCGTTTAAAGTTTTACATTCGGTATTCCGAAAAACAGACACAAGATGTTTTTGAAATTTGTTTGCGATTAATGGGAACTTTTAAAAATTCTAAAATAACATTTAAAAGTTGATAGCATATTAATTTGAATATTGATGTGCCTATTCCTCATAAAACGACTAAGCAGAACCTACAACAATTTATTTTCTTAAATTTTCTGATTTTTAGAGCCCTATTTTCGTAGTGAAATTCGTTCGACGAGACTAGCAAAAACACATTTGAAAACTGAAAACTAAGAAAATGAGTGTATATTCGTTTCGAACGAAACCCACTTCCATAATAGGGCCCTAAATAAATAAATTATGTAATTGGTATGAATCCGGTAAAATTGAATAAATGAATGCATCGGATGTTATTATTCTATTTCCTTGCTTAAATCCAGCTAGACAGCAGACAGACATCTTATTTCAAATTAATACAAAAAAAAAACTGGAATAATAATCGGGGGCCTGAATAATAGTCCACCCTGTGCCCGTATGCCGGGCCACGTGCCTCCTTCTCCTTATTTCCTGCACTTTCTTTCTAGAATCACAGATTTCGTCTCGAGGCATTAAGAATCGATTAGGTCGGGGCATCTAGCCCACTTTAGCCAATGCTGTCGCAAATTGAAATCGAAATATTTGAGCGCATGAAACAACCGGTCGTCGAATGTTTTCCTTCGAAAATCACAAACAAATATAGGTTTTCTGATTGAATGTATTATGCTGGACCACTGGTCATTTTCTAAAGAAATTTGCCGCAGGGCCGGAACTGTTTTCATACCAAAAGTGCAAGGATGGCAAAAAGACGGGCAACGAGGAGGAGGATCCAACGAGAAGAAAGTACTACAGCCCTTCGGCGAATTTAAGAAATATTTTATTTTCGCGCGCCCAACACTCTTAACCGAGAAGGGATGAAAGGAATTCAACGTTATTTATTCGCAGGTAATTTGAAAATTTAAAAATTTCGGCTACCGAAGTTCTTTTATTAAATACAGAAGCAATTTCTCACCCTCTCTATACACCACGAGAAAAATGAAGGCAATGCGAACTTTTTAATTCACCCGCCGCGCCGTGAAGGACATTTCTGGAATTTCTTTGAAAAAGGTACATTAGCATGCCATGGGGCTTTCTTAAAATCACCCTAAGTAACCATTCAAGTCCTTGGTAAGTTAAAACCAAGCCGTTCTAAATAGGCATGTGGAACTTTCTATTTCCACTGGCGCTCCTCGGGGCAGCTCCGCTCCGCCCCAGCTACCCCGAATCCCCTTGGCGGAGATGAGGGACAATAACGCAATATCATAATCAAGGACAAAAGCTTCCTGGCACTTTTGCTCGAGTTTTATGACTTAGAGCAGCACAAAAGGACGAAAAGGTGATCCGCAACTCCGAGTGCAGGAGGACAACAAAAACTTTACGGCAGTCGGCTCACCAAGGGATAAATTAATTTTATCCCAGTAGCCGACATTTCGCCTTCATTTCGCCCTCTCCCCTGGGCCCCGGCACACTCTTAATATTTTCTTCTGTCGACGCATTAAAACATATTTCTTTTTCGGCATGACGACCTGCCTATTCTTCGAGTCGCACTCGGAAAGGTAATAATTCTTACCGCCCTCTTAGCAAGGGCTTTCTGCAGATAAATATTAACCTTGGTAAGGTGTCACTTACTCTTTTGCTTACACAGTGTCCAGACAGGGATCTAAAGGACCCCCTGCCATTCATTGTCTCTTAACTTTTAATATATCAGAAAGTGTGTGAACATTTATAATAAAAATAAATTAATTTATGAAAGTCTGAAAGAAAAATTACAAAATATCTTCATCGTTGATGTTCTGTATCAAAATCGTTGTCTATCTTTCTCACACAGGAACTTTTCTTAGAGATCGTTTAAGGGGAACTACCAGTCTAGAATTTTCAAAAAAAATTTTTTTTTATGTTCAAATGGCGGTTTTCTCAAATCTGCATTTTCTAAACTGGCCGAAAACATTTCATCGTCAATTCTTTTCACAAACTTTGAGTTGATGTTTTTTTTTTTTTTGAAACTTATAAGAACATTTTACATAGAAGTACAGGGTGTCCAATAGGAAATTGCGAAAACTAATGGGTCACAATTTTTTAACAAATGGAGAGATCGGCAAAATGTAAATACTTTTTAATAAAGGAAAGTCGTCATTTTTATTTCATGTCCATTTTATTATAAAAAAATTAAATCTATTTAATACAAAACAATTAATTTAAAAATATACTGAAAAACGTTAGTTACTAATGATATATATTTTCGATATTTTAACCATCTAATTTGCCACAAATATCCATATGCTTTCTAAAACTATTAAAAACATGTTCTAACGTTTCATTTGAAATGCCATTGACGATCTTCCCAATGGGTTTAATAAAATCCTCAACTGTTTTTTGGTTATTTTCATAGCAGAGATCTTTAATGTAGCCCTATAAAAAGAAATCAAATCGAATGAGATCTGATTAGTAATGTGGCTATTCTATTCCTTTTCCCCTAGCAAAGCGTGGGTATCCTAGGCCAATAACTCGATCGCCATAAAATTTATTGATGATACTTCTTGTGTGCGATGAGGTGCTGCTCCGTCTTGAATAAAAAAAAAAAGATTTAACGCGGCTCCTCTTTTTCGAATGAGAAAGGATTTGGTCTCTAACATCCCTTTGTACTTCTCTCCGGCGACAGAAGATTCAAAGAAATGCAGGTAGATACCTTTTATGTAGATGGTTCACATTTCACAAATATATATTATTAATAATTCACGTTTTTCACTATATGTATTTTTAAATTAATGGTTTGTATTAAATAGATTAAATTTTTGACATGAATAAAAATGACGACTGTCTTTTATTAAAAAGTATTTACATTTTACCGATCTCTCCATTTGTTAAAAAATTGTGACCCATTAGTTTTCTCAATGTCCTATTGGACACCCTGTACATAGGAGATTTTTGACGTTTTTACCAAAAACAAATTTTTTTTCCAAATATGCATCATTTTATCAGCAATCTATATTTTTCGATTTTTCTACTTGGTTCGAAGGGACATCTTATCTAGAACTCAAATTATTTTGAATTTTCATTCCAAGAAAAACTTGAAGACCGCAGAATACTATCAGGAAAAGGTGACTCGGTTCATTACTATTTTGTTACAAAATCTTGTGAAAAAATTTGCAAAGTTACTTGAAGATATGTAGAATAAAAGTTTTTAAAAAGAATTTTATTCCATATTAGTGATGAGCATTAAAAAACATTTATTTTTATTTTTAATACCTTTAAGAAGGATCAGTAGTTTTAAAAAATGATCCCGTCTTTAACACGGAGTTTACTTAAAATTATTAGCAATTTACGAAATTTTAAATAAGTTATCGAAGACTGCAAGAGTCTTGCAAACGAAACCAAGACCAAGACCGAGTATGGTAGACCTTTACCAAGACTATCATAGTCTTTGTCTTTGTCTTGTTTTGCTCATCACTATTTTAATTTCCTCAGGTCTGTTTTCTTTATATGTATATTCTATTTCTATGGAATGCCTAAGGGTATTCTTTGTTTTGCAAATAGAATATTCACTATTGAAACAGAAAAATGAAAATCCACACCCGATTAGAAACATTAGACTTAATGGAGAACTCAAAGATGTATAATAACTTTTAACATTCTTCTTCAAAACCTCTTAAAAATTAAATTAAATTTATAATATCGAAAAATATTGCTCAGAAAAGTTTAATAAAAGAAATGTTAATTAAGAGGTCTAGAGTGACCTGAAAATTACACTGCAAAAACGTTGCCCCGAACGAAGCTTTATTGATTTTTTTTTGCGTAGATTACGAAGGCGAAAACGAAAATTTTCCATCACATCACATTTTCAATTTTCAAATTTGAAAATAAAATACCGCATTAGACATTTTTGAAAATTTCTTAAAAAATAATGGAATATCGTATTAGCTCAAAATATATGTTTAAGTGCAGTACATATACGTATATAAGGTATATAATACTAGTTATTTGTTTTTTATTAACCTTTCTTAGACTCTCCTTAGAACCTTGATAAATTGATGTTTACATATATATTTTTACATATATATATAGTTATGTATTTGATCTTTCTTTGGAATTATGTCTCGGACCCCACAACTGGCCGAAAATGACCAAAATATTGCTTTTTTCCCTTTTCAACCCTACTTTTCTCGGGAATGTGATGTAATGGAACAAATTCATTCATTCTGATTTGTAAATATTTTTAAACTTTAAACAAATTGCAACTTTGTAAGCTATTTATGTCTCATACCTTTTTTTAAAGTAATAATTTTTACATTGACCATTACAAGAATGAATTTGATTTGTTTTTTAACTTGTTTAAAGCTTGTAATGCATGTAAAAATAGGTTTATTTATTTACTATCCAAAATTTTTAGTATGTACATATAATTTTTCATTTTCGTCTTCGATTATTTTCCAAAACTATCCTCAATCTATCTATAAAATTTCGCTGATTTCAAGAGGTTTTTATTATTTTTCCCATAATGAAAAAAATCCTTAGAGGATGGATTGAAAAATATGCCAACTTAAATCCTTGTATACACACAAAACAGCAAAATAGTGAATTTTCGGAATTGTACTTTTAGAATCAATGGTATAATACCAAATTAGAAAGAAAAGATTAATCGTTGTGTAGTGTAGGTTGAATGTTTACTTTTAAGAAATTAATAAAATATAAAGTGAAAAAATTACAATACGTTCTATTTGCTATATTCAGAAAAAACATGGATGTGTTGAATACTGGGTAAGTTAGCGATATGTCAAATATGTGGTAGATTCAATTAGATATTTAGAAAATGCACAATAAATATAGTCAGTCTTTTAAAAACTTACTTGCAAACCTAAATTTATATTTTTCTATTATGTCATCATTTCAAAAAATTTTACAGGGTCTCTGAAACCCCAATATGGACTAAGAGAGTTAATCGCAACTTTCGAGAAACCTCTCTG
Organism: Dysmachus trigonus; assembly: GCA_949715965.1. NCBI lineage: Eukaryota > Metazoa > Arthropoda > Insecta > Diptera > Asilidae > Dysmachus > Dysmachus trigonus. Next base: position 91,271,925 of record OX454320.1, read on the forward strand.
TAGTGGGTGTGCTTGCCAATGATAATAAATGTGGGGAATCATTTCATGACAGCACTTTCCCAAGTCTCGAAAGCGCCCGCAAACAATTTTCTTAATGACAAACTTTAAATGCATTTTCATGTCGCCGGAGCGCCCGAAGAAGCAGCCGCAAATGAAAGTGTACAGCGGACCACTTGCAGCATCCATTCTCAATCTTATCCGAAGAAGGCCACTTTCCGACACACATATTCCTATCAATAGCGGAGGCAACACTTCTCCCAAGTTTATAGTTTTGAGCTGGAAATTTTCAGGCTATGGGTATCACTTCTAATTGCAGGACGCATAACCCCTTCGATTTACAGCGGAGGCCCCGTAGAAGAGGCCAAGGCAGATCTCCTCCGCCAGGAAGAAGGGACTCAGAGTCTTCGATTATATCTCATAGTTTGGTCCTTGGCAGTGCCTCTGGACTAAACGAGATTCAAATTGACTCTAAACGCATTCAAGATTATCCTCCTTACCCTCAAAGGGGCGGAGATATTCGGAGACGTGTGTTAGTGCCAAATGACAAACTTACTGCTGCTCATATCGTGGCTAGCGCTTCGCTCTACTGTGCAATGGCCAAAGATGTTGTGGCAACTTCAAAGTTCCATTTCGACATCAACGTCTTAGCGCAGACTGCAGGAGTGCTCGGGTTAACCACGGAAAGTTCTTGCGATTCGATCTCCTATCAATGAGTGCTCCAACATCCTGGCTTTAGAGATTTTTGGAAAGTTTAGTTTAAAACAAGAAAACCAACGTTCGTCTTTTTGGCCTAGTGGCGTACCACGTTCTAGATGAATTACTAGAAAATTGCCCATACTTATCAAAAGTTACCTTTTCTAGATTAATTCATTCGAAGCTTTTTTTTCATATTTAATAATTTTATCTAAAAATTTGGATACAAAAAACTTTAAAATAAACAACACTGAAATATTTAGGAAAAATACAATTCAATGTAAGCTAAAGAAAATATGTTATAATGATTTTGAATTATTTCGAGCGTTTCTTAAAATTATGGTGCAATTAATGCCGAAATCTTTGTTTAACGAAGTATTCATCTGCAATTTTTAACGAAATTCAAATTTGAGTATGCACGAAATCTATCCAAGGTATAAGCTCAAATTATATAGTATGTATCATTATAGGTATATTGTATAAAGAAACGAAGCAAAATTGTGGTGTACTAAAGAAAAAATCAACAAAATGTTAGAGTTATGGGCTAAAAACATACTAAGAGTCAATCAATTTATTATTGATGGTCCCATTAATTCACAAAAACTTACAAATGTACACAAATATCTTAAAAACCATTTTTCTGTACGGCTGTCCATGTTGGACATTACGGAAAATCACACATCAAATATATCCAAATAAAATAAAATAAAATTCCACAACTAATGCTAAAACGTCCCTACTTCTTTTCTACGGCAAGACTCAAAATCCTCTCAAACCCACAATTATTCAGCGATAAAATCTAAGCTATTGTATAGTCAGACAACCCAACTATCAGGCAATTAGACTATTATTTGGATAAAGTGTAGAGTAGGCTTTAGTTATTCACAAAATAATGTCACATAAGGTTTCTGTTTTCTTCAAATTAATTATATGATACACTAGCTACATTAGGGTGCTCTTTTTCGGGATTATTTTTTTCTTTTTCACTCCCACTAACAAATTTTGTGGGAAATACCTCAAAGAAGATAGGGTTTCTTCAGAATTAAATGCTCTACAAAAGTGTCCATTGCGGCGTAACCCTAACTACCCCCAGCGAGGTAGTACGGGTCACTAAACCGAATTTTTCCATTAAATTGTCGCTTTTTGCCACTATCTCCTAAATAACAAGAGCTACAGAAAACTTGTAGGAAATTCAATTTCCTACTAAAAAGTTCTGAACTCCAAATCGCTAACATCGATATTTCTTGAGATATTGGGTTTTGAAGTAGTGTTTCTACAATTTAGCTCAATAATCCATGAAAATTCCACACTACCAGTACGGCTCAAACAATTTTTAGCCAATTTAGTTCAAATTTCAGCAATATCTAAAAATTAAAATTTTCTAGAGAAATAGACAAGTTTTGTGTTTGCTGATTATATTACATTTTTTTGGAAATTTTTTGTTTTTTAATCAAAAATTTATATTTTTAAAAATAAACTCGTAGTACATTAGTTTAGCCCTTTCAAACCTTAAAAATTGGAAAACTACCCCTATAAAGCTTGAAAGTACTATAGTACCAAGCAACGGTGATTAAATAATTTTTAATTCTTTTTCTTTATTAAAATATAATAACTACATACTTCAATTGTACATACTTACCCCTATAAGGGGGTGGAAAGTACTCTTGTACCAAAGGTCATGATAACGGGTAAATCCATTTATTAAAATTTAAATTAAGCAGAACCTTTGAAATCGACAGATGTAAATTTTTTTATATGTAATTAAGAAATTCATCTATATTTTATTTAGAGATATTTTTAGTGTAATTTCAGTTTGCTCTATGTTTCGGAACAAGTGAACTGAGCGCATATTATATTTCAGTTTTTAGTCTGATTTCAGTTCACATTTCTCAGTCGAATTTGAGTTCATATTCTGTATATTTTTAATTCATTTTTCAGTCTACTTTCAGTTCATTTTCCCACTGCCCTTTAACACAGCAACAATTGGTACATTTTTCAGTCTGTTTTCAGTTCTATTTTTTCACTTTACGTAGGGCTGACGATACGTTAGATATGGAATCAAACTACGAATGAATCTGATTCCCACTTGACCGTTTTTTTAAAATTTGTTTGATTACTTAGAGAAAACACATAGCAGTGGGATCGTTAGATTAGCCTCTTCTAATCCCTCTGTATACTTGGAGTAGTCTTTCTTTTTAACATTCTTTTTCGAAATAAATCTGTGGAACGCACGAATCTTTTCTTCCTGCTGCAGGGTTAAGAAAAACAGACGGCTTACTGCGGCCTGGCCACATCTTTGTATCTTACCCGCGTTTACCTAATCACCTTGCCAACTCAGCTTGACCGGAATGCATATGTTTTTTGGACCTGGTCCAGCAGAAAAAGAAGAACCAGACTCCATCAGCCAGAGGAGCACCCGGAGGGGGACCCGCCAGAGTGGTAAGCGTCGACTTGAAATATATCTCCATTACTTATGGGCTGCGTTCCTGCCTGTTTGCCATCGAAAGGGCCCCGGCGGAAGACAGTTTATCTGGGACGTCACCAATCATTCTACCTAGAGATAATCTTTTTTGGAACACGCTATTCTCCGAGTGCCTTTCCTTAAGTTTGGACAAGTTCCTCCGAAGAAGGCGCTTCACGCTCGGTTAAGTATGAAATGGTTTCGGACCTCATCGATTCCTTCATCTCCCTGATGGGGCAGGGAAGTGTCGCCCTGTTTAGGGGATATTTTCGACGGCGAATAGTCCTTATTATCCCAATCAAAGCGACATTAAATTTACTTTCGAAACGCTCTGCAAGTCGCCGTTGTCGCTACACACTGTGAGATATATGCGACGAGCAATATTTATGGGCAAGCATCCCAAAATCGGATCGTAAATACGGCCGAATTCAGCGCCAAGGTCCCAAATTGCATTATCAAAGAATGTTTGTTCTCTGGTTAACATTCCAATTTAAATTGATTTTGCAGGCGGGCAGACGGGCAGGCGGGCGGCAAACGAAATAGAGATCTTCGCGCGCCCCAAAATCGCCTAACTCTCCTCCTATAGTAGAGAGCCCGTTTCGCCTGGTGAAGTTTAAATGGCTTTCATCAGGAATTGGCATTTTATTAAACTTTCCCGAAGATGTAATAAATTTCAAAACAAAAACTCATTTCGGAATGGGGCCTGGATCTGTGATGCGCCTCGCCCTTTCGAACACAAGACGACCCATTTCCCTGCGAGAATTGGCCGAATTTCGCACGGATGAGGACGAAGTGCAATCTATGACAGTAAAATTTGCATACAGGTCGAACTCCCGAATATCGGGGAAGCTATCAGTCGTCTTCCGTGTCGAATTTTTTTATGATGCGGCGAGAGGAGCGCCGGCCCCCTTTTTCGCCTTTAGACAACTGATGAAGTAGCACGAATAACACTGCTAATATTCATCCGATTGCTCCATAAAAATGCAAATGCGCCCCGGGGAGGGTATTCTTTAATATATGGATTTCGAGCAGTAACGAAGTAGAACTGTCGTAAATTTTGCCTTATGGGGCAAGTTTAGATGGAAGCCTTTCCGATTTGCCACAAATTCACCTAAAGGCGTCGAAAGGATTTTCGTCCTGTTAGTGGCGAAAATTTAGCTGTTTTGACGCGGTTCCCATTGTCTTTGGAAGCTATTTAAACGAGAAAGTCGAATGTTATGTTTGTCACCGCACGCACACCCTTATCCTCTATATCGGCCTCTTCACAACCTTCCACAAGCCTCTCTATACAAGCTTCTATCTGCCTCTACCTGATTCCCAAAGTGACTCAAACATTGTAACGAAACTCGCTGTTCATATGGCGGTAATTTGATTTGCTGGATTACTGAACGCGCCCCAGCCAGCAAATATCATTTCCCGGAGTAATTAAGTGTATTGTTTCTTGCCAGAAGTGGGATATAATTTTTAGCCGGTGGCGGCACACAAAAACCCATCCACTCCCACCCATACGCTGACAGAGCTGTAATCCGTCGACGTACCTTCAAAATTGGAACGGATTCCGCCAGTGAAAACCTTAACTCACTCGTCTGACACTTTTGATGGGAGGAAAATTAAAACTTTTAAAGGACTCTGGCACAAGTATTCAGACTTAATGATTATCCCACATAGGCGGTTGCTCGGGGGTGTTCAGAGCGGGGGAGTTGTGCGGTGACGAAGCGGAAGGGATTACATATGCAAAAGACAATTATCAGTGAAAGTAAGGTGTTGATTACGTGTCATATTGCCTGGAAGAGAGGTGGCAAATCCCAGGATGTAGCTATTGAGTCGTCGGGATTGTTAATCTGGCATTAAGTTTTAATTGAGACTGTCTGCGGGTTCAAGGGAGGGGCTTAAGCTGGTAGAAATTATGGTTTTAGAATTAAGATCTACACCTGATTGTGTATATACAATATTTTAGGCGTCTTCTTGTATTGTAGTAACAATAGTATATGCTTAGTTTCAAATGTAAAACAAACATCAAGTTCGGTGAATTTTTACTTTCTTTCCTTTAATTTAATCTTAAAATTAGTTTTTTATATTGTTGTAATTTCATGTGAAATTTTTTTCAAAGAAAAGTTATATGAAGAACTATGTCAGCTCTTTACCACTATTCTCAATTCCAGCAAACCTTCTGAGTTCCTTGAATTCGTAAGCAACTATAAATCCTTTCTTATAACTAACCTTAAGGAAATTACGCTTATTCGTCTTGCCTTGATTTATAGGTTTTTTATTTTGCAAATTAGCTCAATAATCCATGAAAATTCCACACTACTTCAATTTCAAAGCCCAATATGTCAAGAAATATCGATGTTAGTGATTTGGTGTCCTAGAATTTTTTGTAGGAAATTGAATTTCCAACAAGTTTGTCATTTACAGTTTTTCTGTAGCTCTTGTTATTTACAAGATAGGGGCAAAACAACGAGAATTTCATGAACAAATTGGGTTTAGTGACCCGTACTACCTCGCTGGTGGGAGTTAGGGTTACGCTGCAATGGACACTTTTGTAGAGCATTTAATTCTCAAGAAACCCTATCATAGACCAAGATTATACCATAAAATGCCTCTGAACTGTAGAGTTTTGAAGAAAAAAAATCAAAGTTTACGTGTATTTTATACGGGAAATTTGTATACACCTTGATCGAGCACTTAATATTAATATTAAGAGCTGAAATTTTCAGGGAATTTTTGTTTAGGTATTTCCCACAAAATTTCGAGGTGGGACTGAAAAAAAAAAATAGTCGCGAAAAAAAAGCACCTTAATATACATATTAAGCTTTAACATTTTTTTTTAATATGACGAAACTACGATGCAAGAAGTTCTGAGGCTAAAGTACTATCAGTAACTTTATTAAGTACACTCTTGGGAGATTATAGTATTAGGTAAAAACCGTTCAGTATTGAGTAAATGTTCAATAAACAACTAGATAAATAAATACACAAGGAGCAACTAAATAAATGAACCCAAAGTCTGCCGAAATTGATAACGTGGTTTTTCCAGTGATTAAGATGCATACTGAGATAGGATTTACTCAGTTTTCTTTTCCATCCAGTAAACCTAGTTTTTAGGGTCTAGTTGACCTTTCCGAACTTCGTTCTGCTCAGAACTCCGTCGAATTTTAAAAAGTTCGTTAATCAGTTGAGTGTAATAATAATAAATTTTCCAACATCTCCTTGTATGTGAGCGTTTATAATTCACTGTCCAATGTCCATGTGTTAAAGGTTTTTCATTATGGATAGACGAGCTCACAAGTGAAATTATTAAATTTTTATTCCCCTTTTTTGAGGTACACAACCTAAAAAGAAACCATTAACAATTCTAAAAAGTAGAAGAACAAAAATGTAATCATCATTTGTATTTAAAAGATTACTGGGGCTATGGTTAAAAACTATTTGATTGAGTTACCATATTTATGGAATTAATTTGGAACACAATTGTCATATAGGTTCTGATTTACACTTTTTTATCTAATAGAATAAATGTCGAAAAATGATCGTTGACCATGGTCACATTGTTAGTCTAGTCAAACTGCAATTCAAATCTAGTAAAGTGAAAATTCACCAAATTAATGATTTGAAAAAAACATTTCTCCTATGGGAATTGCCTTTGTTGCACCTTTCTTGACCGTTGAACATTGCAAATTTGCACGAAATTCACATTTGAGTGGTGCGAACTGGGGGGAGCTCCTGAATACGCAATCAACGACCTCAAATCCAACATCGCAAGTAAACAGCGGCCCAGATAACCCCCTGAGAGCAAAAGCGGCAATTGCCAATTCCGACTGCACATACATATAGTAGTCGAAGTAAATTTTTTCGCTGAATTTATCTCTGGCCTCGTGTGCTGAGCTCTTTAGATTTGATGGCCGATAGGCAAACAGTTTTAGTTTATTTGTAAGTAGTTATCCACCCTTTTCTAACCACCGCCCTGGGACCGCCGCGCCACCATTTGCAAGCGATGCGGACCGGGGCAGCAAAATGGTTCGTTCTCGTCGAAAGGGCAGCAAAATGTGAATTGCGACCTGTTTGCCTGCATAACTGCCTGCGCCGTCTATCGGACAGAGGCTGAAGTCGCACTGCCCACCTCCACCGCGTGGCGGCGACTGCTATTTATTCGTATTAAGGCTGGGGCGTTTAGAGGCGCGTTTAAATGGTTGAAAACTGTCCCGGCACCCGGATACGGAAACTCAGATAAGCGACAATTAATTAGTAGCCCAGGACACGCATAACTTCGCCCTCTCTGCTCGCCCCACGGCGAATACTGCGAACATGGTCTCTCTGGTGCGTTTGAAGGTGCTTCGCTCTGGACTTCTTTCCGAGGATGGCGAGCTGGAAGGGCGGCAAGGGGGCACTACAACTTAGCCTCGGCATCAATTTGAATAAATAGCATTACACATTCTGAGCAATTAGGCCCTTGCACTCCCGGAACCGGAGTCCTAGCTTTCCCCACATCCTTCCGGTGGGAGCTGCAGCAGAAAATGTGTCGCCAAAGTTGCCGCCACATGTAAAACTGATTTTTAAACTCGCGCCAATTCAATTCAGATGGAAGTTTTGCCCCGAAAAGTTAGAACCCGGTCCCAGTCGAACAATAGGGCAACTTTTGGATGGAGTGCATGAGAGAGGATGTCCCTAAAATCAGAGGGTGCCACGTTACCCGCGTTACCTTAGCTCGTTGAACCAACTATAGCGGCGCTTAATTTCAACTGGCTTCTGTTTAAAATGCAAACAAGACGGTTTATCCGAAACGACCATTATTGTTTTATCGCTTATTCAAATTTATATTAAGTCCCTGGCTCCGGAGCCCCGCGCTCGCTCCCACCGGTCTCATCACAAGGGTCTGATCCCTTGTTTTCACCGGATAGCCTCAGGAAACAATAATAAAATATCGGCAAGATATTTATTTATAAAAAACAAAAAATCCTCAACCTAGAGGAGCTGCCACGAAAAGTCGAAGTACTCTAAGAAGACGGGCGTGATTGGTGGTGGGTGGGTGGGTGGGTGGAAGAGCTGCCGGGAAGATTGCGAACACATCAGCATTTGCCAATATTTAATATTGCGCTCACCCTCCACCACCCAGGAGTGGGGGAGTTTGGGTTTTCTTTCGGAGCACTTTTCCATCTTTAAATTGGATCCGCAACGAACTCCTCCTGGTCCGCGAAAAGCGAATTATTTTGATAGGGAAATTCTTGGCGAGCTTTAAGTTATATACTCGTAGGAATAGTGCATTTTTTAATGCGGTCATTGAGGAGGGGGAAAACAACCCATTGATCCTTGGAAATTAATAAACAGGATAAGGTAATCCACTATCTAATTGTTAAGATACATATATGCAATAGTATTCAGATAAATATACCAAAAGCATAAGCATAGACTCACTCAGTAACTTGCTAATACCTGTGTTAAAATAAATAAAATAATTCTCAAAAATGTCAGGGTAGTCTTACTCCTTAAGTAGTAGATATTTTTGATACGGAATTTGGAGTTATTTATTTATTTATTGAACACGCCTACAAACTATTGTTCCACAGGCTCGCAATAACAAAATTACTTAAACTACATAATAAAAGAAAGAGCAAAATAAATATAAAAAAATAATAAAATATAAAAAATAAAACAATTATCATGCACTAACAATATATCATTTAACGTAGCGAATGCCAACACAAGAATACAATTTTATATTTTGGTTAACAATTACTACCATTAAAGGCAAATAACAAAATATGAAAAAGCTGAGAACTCAAGAAATGACTATGCGAAGTAATAGAAAAGTCTAACCGATTCACGAAAGGCAACTCTATTCATGGATAAATCCACCGCATTATAAACTTCATTAAAAAATCTAGAACATTGCGCAATCGGCTCGTTGCTACCATAGGTAGTTCTATGCACTGGGATTTTCAGAAAAATACCTCTAGTCCTTGAAAAGGTTCCCGGAGCATATATATTTAGCATAGTAAGAGGGTCGGGAGACATAATACGATAGCATAAGATATCTCTTGTAAATAAAACCGCCGCGATTTTCCTTCTAGATTCCATAGTCTCAAGGCCAAGAAGAAGGCACCTAGATTTATAAGATGTAGTGGAAATTTCCCAGTTCAATTTTCTTAATGCGAACCTTGTAAAAGACTTTTGTACTGACTCCACGTGCGAGGAATGAAAAACTGAATACGGAGACCACACAATTGAAGCATACTCAAGAATCGAACGAACCAAAGAGGAGTAAAGAGATTTTAAGGTGAAAACGTCCTGAAAATCCTTCGAATTCCTCTTAATAAAGCCTAACATCATAAAAGCTCTTGAAATAATATAATCGATATGATGGGTACAACAAATATTGCCATCAAAGTACACACCGAGATCACGAATAATATCGGGACGATCAAGAACACAATTTTGGATCACATATTGGAAAGAAACCGGATTCTTTAACCTGTGAGAGGAAAACGCCTTGTAGTTCAAAGGGTTTAATTGAAGCCATTGGCATTACACCAAAGGTCGTAATTATCAATCTCCACCTGTAACCTATAACAATCAGCTAAATCATGAATAGTAGCAAACATTTTTATATCGTCAGCAAAGAGCAAACACTGGGCAAAAGAAAACCATAAGTAGGCATCATTAATGAATATTATAAAAAGAAGAGGACCTAAATGGCTTCCCTGTAGAACTCCTGAGAGAACGTCAAACATTCTTGATTGCACAGAGTCAATTAAAACAGCCTGTTTGCGATTAGTGAGATATGAATCAATCCATTGAAAAAAAGATGAGTAGAAACCAAAAATTTTCAGTTTTTCATGAAGAAGTATTAGACTAACCCGATCGAAAGCCTTTACAAAATCGGTAAATACAACATCTAATTGTGAACCCTGTTCAATGGAATTAATAGCAATACTTTTGAAAAATACTAAATTAGTCAAAGTAGATTTCCTGTTCATAAACCCATGCTGCTGCTGACAAATAGCTTTTTTAATCATAAATTGAAGTTTATCTTTAACTAAACTCTCAAAAAATTTAGGTAAAGGCATCAGTTTAGCGATCCCTTTGTAATTACAAACCTCGTTACGAGGACCAGCTTTGTGAAGAGGTTTAATAAAAGAAAACTTTCAAGAGTCCAAAAATAGACCCAACCTCAACGAAAGATTAAACAAAAGGGATAACGCGTCACACAATGAACCTGCACAATTTTTAATAAGCATATTAGGTATTAAATCAGACCCGTAAAACTTGTCAATATTCAGATTACAGGGATAAAAAACCCAAGTCAACCGAACTCAAAGAATGATTAGCATAGCTATTACAATCGCCACTTCCTAGATGGCCAGCAGTATAATTTGATTGACAAAACTCCACAAAAAACTCGCAGCTTTCAGCCAAATTAGTGGAAATCCGCTCCTTGTACTCCATACGCATGGGAATACTATTAGAACTGCGCTTCTTATCTTATCTTTATAGATTGTAGAATTGCAATATCACAGCTCGTGATAACGACGAAATTATATGAAGGATTTTAAAACAGGTCTGTTACTGCAGCTTAAAGAACTAAATAAGGAATTTTCGTGTACTAAATGTGAATGAAGTTCGACCGGATGACCGAAAACGGATGACTGTGCGGTTGAGTGGAAATCTGAAATATAAACAGGAGGATCGCTTAAAGAGCGCCGCTGATACATCTCCTGGCTTTGAGTCGTCACACTCATAAAATCAGATTTTAATCTCAGCATGGCCTTCCTTCCATCTGCAATTCCAGTGCTGCTTTTGTCGCCAAAGACTACGCCACTCCACTTGGTAAGCAAATTTGGTGAAGGGCGCAATTGCTCCCTTTTCCGTTGATTCAGTCATTTGTTTCCTTTTTCCTCGCTGGCTGCTGTAGAAGGCGCGCCGCTCCCCGAAGACCTGGGGACGCAATAAATGTAAATGAAAAGATATGTGCCGAGATAAATTCTTTTCCGTCCCCTTCTCAGCCCCAAAAACCCTCCACTCCACTCCACTCAGAGCCCGGCCGACAACTCTTCAGGTTCTTGTTTATACGTTTTGTCATTCTTATTTCAAGAGTGAAATTGTTGACAGATTTTCCGAGCTTTTATCCTGTCAGAATGTGATTTTTTCCCCCGAACGACTTCTTTGTACTGTTTTTTTTTTTGCTCCGGAGTGGAATCGACTTTGAGGGCTTTTGATTAACCCGATTTGCTCTCTTTAATTTAAATGAAAAGCTTCTTTGTAGATGCTTGCTTGGCCCGCCCCCGCACCTCCTCGCGCGCGATTTATACGCTGAGTGGGGATTCTAATTTAAATGGATCTCTGAGTCTGAAAAGTCTTAGTCGGGTGGAAATAGCACCCCCAAAAATTCTGTGTAAGGAATTGAGAAATGTAGGCTGTGGATCTATTAAATTGTCCTGGGGCTCCCTTCAGGTGACCGATCCTGGATGCTGGGCGGGAAAGGGCTGCTGTAGGGCTGGAATTGTTCGAACTTTTTTTGAGATACGAAACGCCGTCAAAAGTCGCTGACCCATTTGAATTTCGTATACCCTGTGTACCCTTTCCGTGTCCCAGCATTCGGGAACAGAACCGCCATCAGCACTCAATCGGGGACGAAGATTTCCCTCCTTTGGGTGTGAATTTCGGGTGTTCTTAACGAGCATGCAAAGACAAATCAAGTCGGTCGTTTGGCAGGACCATAAAAGCCAATATCGACAGCAATAAATTGTTTTTTCACTTTAGACTTTGTTTTCGGACTTTTATTGTTCCCTTGGAATCTCCGGCGAAAACGTCCATTTGCCCGGAGCGGGACTGCTTTGCATGGGTACCCCTCCCCTCACCCACGAACCTTCTCGCTCGACGGTCCAAGTCCGGTATCGTGCAAATCTCTAAATACGACCGGGGGAGGCAACATTTGACGAAATTGCTGAATCCCCGGGAACGGGCGAAAAAACCCTTCAATCAAGTCACATCATCCGAGAAAATACCAATTACATAGTGCTACGTTGATTCCTTTTATTGCTTTCTCCCACCTATTCACGTAGAGCGATAGGTTCCGTCCCGAGTGTGACTTGTAGGGATTTTGGGCTCCTTCGATTCCCCCCCTCCCCCGGGCTTACTTTTCATTGTCTCGCATTTCGGTCTCCGAAATGGTCCTGATTTTCGATGCTGCGTAACAAGCAATTGGGAACCGAAATCGAACCATCATCACCTGACCTACGAAATTGTAATCTTTTTTAAAATTAATTTGAATATCTTGTTACCCGGCTAAATTTCAATCAAATATTTAATAATAAATTATTTAGGGGGAAATAATGGGATAACATAGAAACATAAGAAAGGAAGGATGTCACTTTCCTAACAAAATCGGCCTATATGAGCACAGCCATGAACCACAACCAATTCTTAATATGTTTTAAATTAAGTAATTATTAATAAAATAATAGCAAAATACAACTAGTTCAACTCAGCGTTTAATGGTAAAATTGCACGTAAAATGTAAAAAGAAGAAGTTTCTTGTTTTAATATTAAACAGATCGACCTACACTTATACTCAATTTTTAGGACGACTTTATTAGGCAAGTGCCCCTCCTTCCGATTTTAACTTAACTCGTGTAATATAAGATTTAAAAATAGTAGTCAGGACAAGTAATAAAATCAGTTGAATCCAAAATAAAATTGTTACAGCTTTTTGTCATCATTATTTGATAATATAGTACTATAATATAATTAAGATCACCACAGAAACAAAATATTTTAACAAGATCTAACTCTAACACAAAAGCTGCCTCCTTTTGATCCGGGTCTTCGTCTGGATCAGTATCAAATGAAAATAGCCGATCCGATTTTGGGTCGGATTGTGAGATGCTGGAAATTTTGGTTTTGCTACATTTAATAAGAATTTTCTTAAGAGGACATTTACTTTCTAAATTGGAAAAAAATCACATTCTTAAAACTTTTATAAAAAAAATTAATATGAATAAATATATATATTAAAAATGAAAATGAATAAATATATATATTAATCTACATAAAAAAATATTTTTTGAACATTTTTTACTCTTCGTAGTGACGGTAGAGGGCGCATTTCAAAAGGCTCGTTTTTGACGGTAGGACAATTTTCCTAAAAAAAATTAAGACAAAATTCAAAATAGGTTATGTTGCTAAGAAATTTTCCTAGGGGTTATACCAATAAAATTATGAAAAACACTTTTTTTTTTGTTATTTTACAGATGATTTTCAAAAAGTGTTGAAAAATCGACGAATTTTTTAGGTGAACAACCCTCGTAAAAGGGGTGGATTTATATAAATATAAGTTTTTAGAGGTATAACCCCTAGTATATTGTATAAAGAATCGAATACTTTTTGGATTTTGTAAATCGGATAATTAGATCCTGAGAAAATTGTCTTACGAGTACGAAAAATGTAGTTTCGAGAAAAATGAGTTTAAAGTTTTTATTCTATAATTTCAAGGTATGATAAGCGTAAGGCACCGCTACAAATGTATATATTGAATTTCTCAAAATGGTTCTGGGAGAATATTTCTGTGATATATTAGAACCCATTTATGAAATAAAAAAAAAATCGATTTTTTTCAAATTTAGAAAGTAAATGTCCCCTTAAGGCGAAGACTTAAGTTTTGTTTCTTATTAAATCCCATCATCAGAAGAGAGATTTCATTTATTTTGTAAGTTTAAATTATTGTTGTCTATTTCAATCATTGTTTAGAAGCAATAAACTTCAAATGTTATTATTGCCAACATTTCAGAAAACGAAGATGTTTTATAATATCTTATTTTCCGATAAAATAGGGTTAAACTGTGCGAAAATTTTGAACACAGAACTTTCTAGCATGATTATAGTTAACTTCTGAAATAATAAAACCATTATTAGTAAATGATACACTTTTGGTGAAGAAATAAGAGTTATAGTTCAATTTTTTTCATTTATCAATAACAACAATTATTTTAGGATTTTAATTTATTTGTTATTGGTCATTATTGGCCACTTTTAGTTCTCTGAACCTCAGTTCGTCTGTCTGCCTGTTCGTCAAGACCCTTTTTCTCAGAAAAGGCTAGAAGTATCAAGTTGAAGTTATAATATCAAATATTAAGGTCTAAAACCTCATAGTGTAACATATTCTAGGTCGTAGCTCAATGTATGGTAATAAAATTTGGTACGAAACTCTCAAGGCGGAAGTCCTACATGCATTTGTCCGTCTTTTTCTTTTTGGTTAAGAAATTAGACCAATATACCGAGTTTTGTAATTCTTCTCATTAATAATTGATTACTAAATAATTCGATTTCACACAAAATGGCAAAATATTTTAAACTCACCACTTAAATTATATTACAGCAATATAATATAAGTCTTAATTAAAAACAATACCAGTACAATAAACCTATAGTAAAAATATTTCGATCAGATCATAACTCTTGTTACCGAAAAAAATCTTTAAAATTGATTTATACATCTTAAAATAACTCTTTTTATTTTTAACCAAAACGAAAAAGTTAAACCAACAAATAATTGTTAACGTGGAATTTTTTCTTATAGGAATTGTGGCCCCTTTATAAAATGATTTCGTTAATAAAAAAATAGGTTTTTTACAAATAAGCTTTTATATATACTTTGAAGAACTAAAAATGATACCATAATATTGCATTGTCTTCGGATTTACTTTTGTACGCAAAATTTCAGCTTAATCTGACATCGGAAAGTGGGTCAAAAGTGACTTGAAAAATTTCACGACAAACTGAAAGACAGACAGGTAAATTGAAGTTTGTAAAAAAACTAAATATTTCGTAAGAATTATTTATAATAAAGGTTCATTCCTTTTATCGCTTTCTCTACCTATTCAACGTGGACAGAGTGTTTCGAGTGTGACTTGTAGGGATTTGGGGCTCCTTCAATTCCCAGCTTACTTGTCATTGTCTCGCATATCCGTCCGAAATGGTCCAGATCCTGGATGCTGGATTTACAACCAATCGGGCATCGAAATTGAACCAGCAGCACCTGCCAATTTGTACCTTAATTCAGTCGTTGGGGGTGGGGCTCCCGATCGCCCGTGTGCTAACTAATTGTTGAGCTGCGATAATACCGCCGTAAATTTGCCCAGAGTCGGAGCCCACCGGCATCATGTTGGTTGTTTCGGAGCCCCATAAGCTCTCCTCGGGCACTCCGCCTCCGACCGACGTGACGGTGCCAATGCTTACATTTTCGGGACGCACGGGAATTCATCTCTCCTGCCTCCACCACATCGTGGGGCTCATCCCTCATTCGATATTGTCACCAAATTTTCCCAATTCGAAAGGTCTCGCCCGCCCCAATTGGGGCTCTGCTGCAGGGAAGTAACAAGCTAGAAAAGTTTGTACATCACACCGGCAGCGGGGCGTGTGCACCTATGGAGCGCCGGTAATCCAATATATCGTGTAATTAAATTTTGGGTTCATTTGAATACGTCACTTTAATTTGGTTTAAAACCTGTTGGACTCGGCCGGAATTTAGCAGGCGGAAGGCGGCAGGCTCCGTGGAATGGAAGAGAAGATGTCACCCTAGCTGCTGGCAGGGAACCTGTCGTTCCGCCAGATTATTTATTCCGATATAATCGCCTCTTTGCACAGAGCGGCCGATTAACGTCTCTAGGAAGTGTGACTAAATCCACCAGCCTTCGCATACTGCTCTGTTTTTGGAAAGTGCACCTCACTTTGGACTATTTACCTTACTTTAAGATATACTGATTGCATTATTGATACAATTTAAAGAATTCCTTTTTTGGAATAAAATTAAAAGAGTACGAAATCTGCGACAGATTTCAAAGGCGGAAATACAAACAAAAATTGAATTGGTTATAAAATATGTTTTCCATAACTATCCCTTTGTTTGTACTTCAAATTATACCGATTGTTCAAATTTAGCGAAATGGGCGAAATCAGACTATACCTCAAAACGCAATATTGTTTTACCGGCTATCGGATATTTAAAAAAAAATTATATTAGAGAAATGGTGCACATATCCTAAAATGAATGTATCTTTCTATCATAATATTGTTGTTTACATAACATAATTATCTTATATTCATAATATTGTTGTCAATGCATATGTATATATGTACATCCTTTAAACTCTTATAAATGGTGGACCATCTGTTAGTTTCCTTTCAAATTACATGCTATTTTGACACAGACAGCTTTTTCGCGCTCCAAAAATTGTTAGAAACACATTGTTATATCTCCAGGGTAGGAAATGTATAGATTTACGCTTGAACAATGTTGGGAAATATTGAAAACTTATTTTGAAGGTTAGTGCTGTGTTGCCGAAATAAAGTCGAGATGTGCTGTGTGCTTATTTATTTTTATGGGATGCCCTTAAAGGTTGATGTTATGAGAACAATCTAGAATCGATTTAGGTAGTTAAGTACAATATCAATCGAGCTATTTGTGAAACTGGGGCCCAAACCATTGAAAATGTGCTGCAAAATTGGGCCATGACATTGCTATTGCGAAGTTAGCCCAGGCAGACATTTAAATGAAATAATATTTCATAATTAATCGGAATATTTACTTTTTTCAATAAATCACTAAACTCTGAAAAATATTGAACAGTGTTTATTTTACAGTATTTTTAAAAAGAAAGCAGCTGATGGCCCACACTATTACCGTGTAGAACAAAATTGAATGTGATACTGTGCATATACGGGGAGTCAAAATGTAACATGGGGGTACAGAGGGGTCTAAAAACCAATAAATTTGTGTGACATGATATATGAACGATCCAGGCATATTTGAAGGTTCAGTAACTACATATATTCTATTAAAAATAAAGTAAGCCTTTTTTACTTTTTAATGTTTTTCTCCAAAATTCAAAATTAAGTAAAATATGTGTAATATCTCTTAAACCTAATTCCGTAAACTGTATTCCTTTTTCGAGGTCAAAAATAACCCAAGAAATAAAAAGGTCTGAAAATTGAGAAAAGTGATTGTTTCGTTAAAAACTAATCATAATGTTTGCATATATGTATCATGGGGTAAAAAAATTAGTTTATCTTTAAAATATTAAATAATATAAAAATAAAGCTATTTTCTGCAACCGAGGCGCGTTTTAATTATATTTATCGTTACTCTAGCGCATTTGGCGCACTCTTTTTTTAAGCTGCAAAATAGCAGTCAAGCTGGCATCATGTTCTGATTTAATCAGCCTCCACCCTCTGAGCAATATATACGCACTTTTGCTGCGAAAGGCGTTTTTTGTTCTCCTCGGTGGACTCCTGACTAGATAGTGTCACGAGAGCCCCCTTCTTGAAGAATTATGGCCGGCGATAACGAATTTATGGCCGGCGAATGGGAATTCCAGGACGTCAGCGAAACTTTTAAAATCATAACCGGAGGCAACACGTATGGGATTTTAGGAGGCCTCTTGCCACTTGCTTCGCATCCTTGTGATGCCTTGGCCGCCTCGTTTTCCTTAAAAGATGGCAATCATCTTAGGAGTCTTTCTTGGCGAGTTGGTGCGAGTTTTTCTTGAAACTTTTTGTGTATAGTAGTATTTCTGGGCGACCCATTTGCATATAAATGCTGGCCTCTCTGCCCTTGTTTTTATTACAACCCGACGAAGAGAGCTGACAACGCAGCGCGAAAAGAAATGTAAAGATTGGCGTAATGAATCCAATTACTTGTATATATGGAGAGATTGTTTCAAATCCGCCAAACTCCTCCTCTTTGCTGCTCTCTAGACTATGGTCTAGAAAGAAGCAGAAGGGCGCAGACGAGGCGCTTCCTTAGCTTAATTACTACATTCCTCCGTGTGCCCCCGTAACCGCATTAAGAGTGTTGGGTTCGTGAGATGCCTTCTGCTCCTGTTTTTATTATTCCGTTTGTCGTTTTGCCATGATCTAAATTTCGAACTAACATCTTTTCCAGGACATTCGCCTGACGTTTCTTTCAGATCCTGGGCTCTCTCCTTCTTCTTTGGGCGATACCCTGCTTCTGAAATTGCGCTGAATTCCCGAAGTTAATCCCTTCTACAAATTAAGATGAATTCCTTTGGCATCTTCGGAATATAACCTTACAGATATTGCGGGAGCATCTGCCGCTTGATGCCGCCAGAGGGCCAACAGAAAGAGATAGAAAACCTTATGGCTTCTATAAGTTCACCTATTTTTCGCTTCATAAATTTTTCAAATCCCTAATCACGATACTTTTTCGAGATTCGGGCGACGACTGAGCCAAGAGTTGGTTAACTCTTCAATTACCGAATTAAAGGCTTTACGCAGTTAGCAAATAAACCGGAGAGGGGGATGCCTTGCGATTCGCGGAGGTGGGGCATTTTAATTAATAAAACTTTTGCGGCAAAGTGTACAATCCCGCGAATAAATTGCTGCCGGTTCTCCATCGAATTGAAAGTTTAAAGTACTCTCTCTCAAATGGGGCAAATCTCGCCCATTGAAGAGCTTGCGGGCTTAGAGGGGGTTTTCAGAATCCCGATGTTTATCACCTATGACAGCCAAAGGTCACGGAGCCCTAAATTTTCGTTGATACTTCCTTTCAAGGCTTCTTACGCAACGAGATACGACGTCCTTCCCCTTTATTATTATTTTTTTTTCTTTTCTTTTTCTTGTTTAATCCGAAAAAGAGGTCGTCGTCACAAAATCAAAAACTACGGTGATTTCGGATAAAGTGCTATACTAAATTGTAAAAGCGCATAAATCTCAAGTTCAATTCAAGCATAAGTAATGCCCACAACAACATAACTTCGCAGATACTTGGGAGCATTTCCACTCCAGTTATGTTGGAACCAGGAATTGCCCTATTAGGTTGATGGGAAAAAGTTCAATAAAAGTTGGGAAGCCGTGTTCTATAGTGGGCCTCTCCGCATCCAGGGGGTACATCACATCTTCTACGATCGAGATATTTATCCATCATATCTGTATAAAGTGGAAGTACCCATCGTGCGTACTCCGTCCGGATCAGATGAAATGAAATTTAGCGAGCACCGGGGAAAACACCATAAATAAAAGTTACCCCCAGACCATATTCCAGGACTTGTTATATGTAGCATACATATACATATATATGTGTCAGGGTGGAACGAGGAGTCCACGGGAACGCCGGGCATGTATCATTCGGCCGAAAATCTTCAATTCAATTGATCAAATCGTTAAAGGCAGTTAGGGAAGTCGACTCCCTCCGATAACTTGAATTATAGTTCTGCCCCGTCCAGTGCGAGCAGTTGTTGTTTTTGTTTTTTTTTTTTTCTAAGGGGGGATGATCCATCCCCTAAGTCCAGCAGTCGTATCTCTCAATGACGCGTGTAGCACAAACTTTAACTCGAGGGCTTATTAGCGAGTTATTAGATACGTAAATTGCTGTTCTGAGTGGACTTGGCCATAATTTACGGGTCCCCGGGGGGAAGGAAAACATCCCGCAAACCAATGGCACCCGGCTTCGGCGACATTTACTGTTACCAAGAAATACAAACTGTTATCAGGTTCCGCTTCTTCGACCAACTTTGGTCCAGGCCGCAGCCTCATCGACGACCGACGACAGCGTCTCGGTTCGCATTCAAGCAGGTGGGGTCTCTAATGCCTTATGTGACGCTTGGGAGTCGCCTTATTGCTGGCTAATCTAGATTACGACTGGACCAGAGATATCGCTTTTCAAATATCCAGTTGAATTTAATTGCAGATCTTCATATTTAGGGGTTGGACGCACCCCTCCTCTACCGCTTTTTGGGTCAGATATCTTATTTACGATGTACTATAAATTTGCAATCGCGAGAATGGGATTCCTTATTTAACTACGATTAAAGCAATTTAGGTGTCGTTTTTACAACTTTCCAATAGATGTATAATGCTTAGCTAGATGCTAGATAAAAGGGAAGGCCAAATGTTTATAACAGGGGGTACCACACATAAAAGTGGTGGAATAATGTCGTGCCCACATTTGGATAATTATTTTCTTAACAATCTATGCATATAATATAAATGAAACTTTATCGATGTATACTTTAAATACCGAGGTAATAAAAATTAAATACTAAATTTAAAGAAAAATTAAATATTAATTAAAATTCATAATATTTATTATTTTCTTAAAATAATTGTTTGAACAGGAGTTTAACAGAACATTAATTCTAAAAATATCGCAAATATTTAAAAACCCTTTTATTTAAAATTTGAATCTATTCCAATATCATTTTTGCCGATAGATCATAACTTAGGAGAAAGAAATACAGAATCGCAATGGAATTTGATGACATATACATATATTAAGTAAGTATATTTTGCTACTAAAAAAGATTTGATCAAAGTAAGGAATGAACTAAAAAATAGTGGATAGTCATCATCAATTATCAGGTGCATATTTTCTGGGTCTGCACGTTTGCACTGAACTGAACTGAATTTTTTAAATCGTGTATTCTAGTAAATATTTTAATATTTGTAAAAAATGCATCAAATTATCACGTATTTTACACATCTAAATTTCAAATCTTTAATTGGGAAAAAAACTTGATTAATTTTTTGACGCAAAACGGGCTTAAGTTAATGTAATTTGGTGTAAGTTTAAGAAAATTAAGAATATTGCTATGATTAACTAGTGACCAATTTCAATTGAATACAAAAATTCAAACCCAGATTAAATCATTAAAAAAACGCAGCTATTGTTAATATAAATTTGCATTAATGTATGTAAAATGAGCAAACCAAAATATTTCACTTGATACGTACAATTTACAAATAATATACAAAACTTATAAAATTTTGAATCTTTAAAACTCCGGACAATGATTGATCTATGTTAAGATGAACTAATTTCAGACAGACAATAGAACGTTGTTGTCATCTAATTTAATAAGAAAATAATAACAAATATGTATAGTACATATAAGACAACCATTAGCAACATGGGCATTAAAAGGATTAATAAAAGGTGAATAATAATAACGTTACAGGATGATATACGAAAATACATATAATATATCCAATAATCTAAAAAACAGCTATTTCGAAAACTGTGCGTTAAATCCAAAAATTCTTACTAAGTTAGCATTCTACATGAAGTTTTAAAAACATTGATTAGTTTTGAAAAAGCAAAACTGTATGTAATTTGTGTATTTTTCTTAACTTTTATGATTTTTGCCGAAATCAAAATAAAAATTGATATGAATAAATTAAACTTACAAAAGCCTTTTATTAAAATGTACTTAAATTAGGGAAATAAGTCTAGAAGTTAATACTATTATTTGATATTATTAAGCCCCAAACCAACAAAAGGACTAACTGAGTGTTGATTGGTGTACATCAGCAAAAAAAAGTTAACCTTTAACTGGTGACATGGAGTCTCACAGGCGTCGCGAGTTCTGCGAATTCTTGGCAAATTGAAACTTTCTGTAAAGTACCACTGACTGTTATACTGTTTTTTTAAAATATTTAATAATAAAAGCTAATTATGTGTACTTAACGTTTTTTATTAAAATATCAATACAATTCTAAAACATCCAAATTGATTTTTATAATAAAAATTCACTTTGAAAGTAGTAGCCTGTGAGACGTCATGTCCCTTATAATGTTATAAATTTTTCATGTCCCTGGTTAAAGGTTAAATAAAAAAATCATACAAATCTAATCGTTATGTTAATGTTTTTATAAGACTTGAAAGTTGTCGCACAATTTTCATATCAATTTAATTAATTAGAAATTTTATCATTTCAAAATGCAAATCTGTTCGTCGTTGAGGAAACTCTTAGATATCGAATTTAAGTCGGATCAGAACATAAAATGATAAAAGTCACCCGCCATATTGAACCTGTCACTTTAAATTTTTAGTACATAAAACAGTTAAAGTGAATTGTCATTGGAATTACGCGTGTATGTAAAATTTCAACTCAATTGGATAAATGGAAGTGGTTTAAAATCGACTTGGAAGATTTGACCTAAACAAACGTGTGAAATTAATTAAAAGTTTTTAAAAAAATCGTAAATCAAACAATATCAATATCCTACATTATAAAGGTGGGCAGAATTATGTATACTCGTTTATCGAGGTTCCAGAGCTTTTGTGCTTTAAGACCTCAATTTTTAGTTGGATATTTATAAATGGTATAAATGGCATAAAAGCACATCAAATTAAAATTATAGTATTTCTATAATTAACTTATGGAATTATATCTAATTTAACACGTTTTTGCGAGTATTAGTTAGACCTGAAACTTCCCTAAGCAAATCTTACAACTCACTTTTCAACCACTTCTAATTGTCGTATCGATTTGAAATTTTGTAAACTTATGGAATCCTGGTGACAATACAATAATATGGTACCATCAAGCTTGTATGATGATATGTATATACGGATATCATACGGACTCTCCAATGGCTAACAATAAATCAATCGACTTTGGGTGCGTTTGATTTAACTTTTTATTGCTCTACTCGTAAATAGTATTTTAAACTATAATTTTTTTCCTTAAAAAAAATATGATACTATGTAATATACCAAAACTCCTCTACGTAAGTTTATTTTTTTAGTACCATCACAGTAAAATAACCCCTTGAAGCAGCAAGAACATACAAGAGGAGGTATTTATTTCTACGATTTAAAATTTATCTATTGCATATCCGGCTGTATGGGTTTACGCGAATCAACCCTTTCGTTTTTTTTTGTACTGTATATTTCCGCGAGTTTTGCACCTCGGCGAGCGGTCATAGGATGTCATGCCCCCCTCCACTCTAGTGACAATACCCCGCAATGTTTTCTTTTGTGACTTCCTCCCGCTGTTGTTTTTTCCAGCGGAACTAAAAGCGACAACGCGACGCAGCAAGTGCCCCCTCCATGGGTAAATGCAAAATTTGCAATGGCTGCTGCGGCTAGAGCTAGGAGCAGAGAAGTTGGTTACAAAAAGTTTTCGGGGGGACCGTCGTCGGTCGCTCCCCGAGACAGGGGCGGTCGGTTGTATCCTGATCCCAGTTTTGCCTGGCGAGCATTAATTAAAACTACGCTCCTCTCGCGTCATTTAAAGACGAAAATTGCATAATTAGCGCCATCCCGGATGATATTTTATTTTCCCCCGGCGCGCTCCTTTTTTTTTTTTTTTTTTTTTGTGCCCCATTGTAAGTGTACACGGGGTTGTAAAGGTCCGCGCCGTGCCAGACTACGGAGCCCTTCACCCTCGGTGAGTTTTGTTTTCGCCATTAATGTTCTTTTTGTGTCGCTGCAAGGACACTCATAATGGCGAGTTATGACGAAGTTATGGCCCACTATGACTTTTTCAACTTAAGCCGCAAGCAAGAGGAAGTTAGAACCACAGCGTGGCAGAATTCTTTACGTTTCCTCTATTTTCGTTCCCGGAGGACTTGGCTAGTTCGAGGAAGCTATCCAATGACGTCATGTAGGGCCTTCAGGTGCCTTATTCCGTATTAGAATGTATGGGTAAAATTAATTTAGCTTGAAACTGAACTCTGAACTTTAAAAGCATTGCTATTCCTTGGGCCATATTCCTATTGTTTACTCGAATTCGAATCATATGGGTGACCCCGGTTTCAAATTCGAAATTCAAAATTTCGCGAATATTTTCACAATATTGTACTAGGAAATCAGGTTCTGGAAGAGTGGGGAAGTCTGAATTAGGTGCAGGTGTTGGCGCCGAACATCGCGTAAGATTTGCAAGTCAAATGACCTCTTTACGGGCCAGCGACCGATCCGACAATTTGTATTAATTAGCGAAATTAGTAAAAATCTTGCGATGGAAATCACGGCCTGACGGCCGGATTACAGGATCGAAATATAATTAATGGCCACTTTTAATTGCAAGTGTTTAGCTTCCCTTCCCTCTGTGAAAGCCCCCGGCTGATTATTGTTTTGCTCTGCTATCAAACTCTCGGCTCGTTTGTGGGCCCTTTGTGCAGTCGGTTGTTTACACCGCTCGAAGGGCCCAGCAGTCAATAGAGAGGTACAAAGTAGCTTTTAATCGCACCACATTAAGAAACCTATTTATCAGGCGTTGTTGTTGCCAGGGCGCCCCCCCCCCCCCCCCCCCCTCCCGTCCCCCTCTATAGACCCGACTCTTCCCATTTCTACTTTTTTCCTCCTGGCTCAGGAGGGTCCAATCGAATGTCGTGTTATCTATCGACGTCCGCAGGGATCCCTTCCTCGAAAGGTAGTGTGGAAACGTACAAGACCTGAAGGGCATAATTCACTGCTCGCATCTGGATTCTGGATTCTGGATTCTGGATCCTGGACCGAGTATATCGAAGGATGGACTCTTCCAATTGAGTTCGCCTCTCGGGCCACTATCAAAAACAGTTTCAGATATTTTCTGATTTCGCAGTGAGTAATTTATTTGCAAACATGTGTGAGCTGCTTCTTCAGATCGGGGACTGTGCTGGGGACGATTCAAAGGTATATGGCAATGGTCCCCCTTTTCCTTTTTTTTCTTTTTTCGAAGAGGAGCTCCTTCTTGAGGGAGAAAGTGTGCCGTGCCGGGAAGGTAATTACGTGAGAAACTACAGGGGAAAATGGATTTCAAAGTGGTGTCGTTTTTCTTCCAGACTATCGGCTAATGATGCGAAATTGGCCTCGAGCCTTAAGAGGTGGTGATTTCCTTCGATTGCACCATTAGGAGCAGCTAGGCACGTGCAGGTGGGGAGATTGGAAATTCTACACGAGCTTCATACAACATTTAGTAATTCTCCTGCAAAAGATCCTGTATTTTAAAGAAGATAAGTATTGTGAATTTTCTATAAAAATGTATTTTTTTTAAATATATACATATGTAAGTTATGCTTATTGAACCAATCATTTTAAAAAGAATAAAAAAAGGCCTTTTTTCACCACGATACAAATAAATTGTGAAATTTGGAATCAGCATGTGTACGAATAAACATAATTCAAGTTTCGAATAACTAAGTTTTATTTTACAGCCGAGTTTTTAATTATTATTGTACGACGATTTTTTGTAAAGTTTTTCGAATATTCATAAAAATGAGGAATCACAAGAAAAAATCGAAAATGTTACTGAATTTTCCCATCAAGTAGCACTGAAATGTTAAATAAGCCAGTCTTAGATGCAAGAAACATCCCACAAATTTTGTAAAGGAAGAAAAAAATCGCAGGGAGCCGCCCAAAAATTCTTAGTCTACAGGATAATAAAACTTTTTCTAGAAATATTATTTTCAAGGAGTCTAAGTGAACAGGCTGATAGAGATATTTCTAGAAATGTTACTTCTGAAGACAGTTCTAGTGGAGTTTCAACAACTAGAGCAAAAAATAAGTGTGTGGAGTAAATTTTAAGGAAAGAAGGAAAAACCAGCCTTATCTAAGAGCATATAAAGGCTTTGCCAGAAAGTACAACTCCTTGTCTCCTGACGACTAAAAAAACGCAATATGATCTAATAAAATGAACACAAATCGTTATTGCTCAGACGACTTGGATAAGGAAGAGTGAACATTTTAAGCCAAAGGCATGTGAAACAGACAATCAATCATGGAGGTGTTGGAAATATCCATTATATCAGTGAAATTATAACAATGGATGTTTGCCTCAATATATTTCAAATGAAACTTCAATAAGCTGTTGAAAATATGCCATTTCTGGAAAATGAGGTAATGCTTCAGCAAGACATGGACCCCAAACATGTCGCGAATCTTCTCTATTGGATTGGTCGGCACAAAGCCCCGATTTGAATCCAACAGAAAACTTGGGAGCATAGATCTTCACAATGACTATGATGCACCAATGTTTATCTTTGGACGAAGAAGTTTGAGATAAAATTCAACCTAAGTACTGTGGAAAATTAATAAATAGTTCAGTAAATTACACAGGCCTGCAAATTAAACACTTTTAAAAACTGTATCAGGTTATGGGAGATTGGGACCTCCTATTTACGAATCTGAACTCGGTTTCTTTCTATCACATCACGTTTTTTAGCAAAATAGAGTTGAAATGCACAAAATAGCGTATTTAAGCGATTTTTAATAACTCATTCAAAATTAACGGAACGTGGAAAAAGCTCTTAACACAGCTCAAAAGAGACCCTTAATCCTTATCTGTATATATAAAATACCACTAATCTATAGCACTTACGAAGCATCTTGGGAATTCGATTTTCATGAGAGTGCGCAAGCAGAGATCTTAATTCACTGTCTATTGTATGAAATAATCGGCTTATGGAAAGAAGTGAATTTCACGTAATATTTCGGAAAGTATTAAAGACTCTCGTATTTTAATATAATAACTTAAGGCTCTTAATTTTATTTGAGCTAATTTACAAGTTCCTGTGACAATTGTTTATTTTTTAATTAATTTGCAAAATTGGCCAAAATACGAAACCTATTTTTTTTTAAACCTATTTTTTTTTTCAAAATCCTTACGTGATAGAACTTTTTTGTTTGCCAATTCGTTATCTATGGAAAAAAACGTATCGAAATTACTACTTTGTTTTGTGAAAGCAAAACCATCGCTGGCCTGTATTATTTTCTGGATATATACACAGAATATAATAAAATAACACAGCCACACAAAAAAATAAAAGTGGTCTGTACTTTACATGCGATATATGGTTTTCGATGTATTTTCGCGCGCTGAGCACGAATCTGGAGTCAGAATTGAGCCATCACATCACAGTTAACTCCTAACCTCAAAAAACAGTTAAAAAATAGCAAAAATCCGGATAAATGTACAAGGAAAAATATAGGAATTTCTTTTTTTTATATCCAGATGTGTATTTTTATATAAAAGAACTGTGTGAATCCAAATCCACCGTCAGAGTTGAGGTGATACGTCATGTTTTTTTCCTAACCTCAAAAAACCGGGTCAGAAATATCGATTTCCGAAAGTCAACCGATTTACGCCAAATTCGGTGTGTGAGGGTTTTAGGGGTCACTGATCACGAATCTGAGAGTTGCAAAATTCAAGATGGCGGACCCAATATGGCGGACAAGATTTTCGAAAATCAACCGATCTACACCAAATTTGGTATGTGAGGTTTTTCGGGATCGCTGATCATGAATCTGAAGTTTAGTTTGCAGAATTTAAGATGGCGGATCCAATATCGCTGAAGAAATTTTCGAAACCAACCAATCTACGCCAAATTTGGAATGTGGAGGTCTTTGGGGTGGCTGATCATGAATCTGATAGTTATTTATGGTGGCAACGCCTACTAGAAAAAAAGGGTAGAAGGACATATTTCCTCAAATGAACGACCTTAAAGTAGACTTTGTAACCATAAATCAATATCATATTCGTCATCTGCGACCTCTAAAACCCCCACATACCAAATTTGGCATAGATCAGTCGACTGTTGAAAATCTCGTCTGCCATGTTGGATCCGTCATCTTTAATTCCGCAAGTTTGACTTCAGATTCGTGATCAGCGAACCCAAAAACCCCCACATACTAAATTTGGCGCAGGTAGGTTGGTTTCGAAAATTTCGTCCGCCATATTGGATCCGCCATCTTTAATTCCGCAAATTAAACTTCAGATTCGTAATCAGCGATCCCAAAAACCCCTACATACCAAATTTGGCGTAGATCAGTTGATGTTCCAAAATCTCGTCCGCCATTTTGATTTTTGCAACTCTGATTCAGATTCGTGATCAGTGACCCTTAAAACCCCCACATACCGAATTTGGCGTAAATCGGTTGACTTTTGGAAATCGGTATTTCTGACCCGGTTTTTTGAGGTTAGGAAAAAAACATGACGTGCCACCTCAACTCTGACGGTGGATTTGGATTCACGGGGTTCTTTTACATAAAAATATATATCTGGATATGCAAAAAAGAAATGCCTGTATTTTTCCTTGTACATTTATCCGGATTTTTGCTATTTTTTAACTGTTTTTTGAGGTTAGGAATTAACTGTGATGTGATGGCTCAATTCTGACTCCAGATTCGTGCTCAGCGCGCGAAAATACATCGAAAACCATATATCGCATGTAAAGTACAGACCACTTTTCTTTTTTTGTGTGGCTGTGTTATTATTAATTTTTCTATGATTCCCTTTTTCTAGTTCGCAGCTAGTCTACATTATATCTTTGAAAACCACTATGAATATATACAATTTATACCAAACTATTGCCAGCTTCTAAAGGCTCATAAATGATTTAGACATAAGATTTTAAATTATTTGTTCGTTTCAAGATAGCTACTACTTTGGTATTAAACTAAACTGAAAGAAAAGCACTTTGAAAATTTATCGATTTCAAAGTTAATCTAAATGTGTGTTTCAGAACAACAGTTTGAAGGTAATAAGAAAGATTTTAAAATCTTCATGATAATATCAATTAAATGGTTTTAAGTTTCTTTAATTTGATTTTTTACCATTATATTTCCCTGTTGACTCATAAGAGAGTACTTAAAAATTGTTTATCATACCTCAAATTTATATTTTTTATTTATTCCAACATGAACTATCACTTGGCAAAATCTTGGTAGTCCTGTGATTGTATTTTGGTAGATTTGCAAAATTGAAAACTTGGTCCTTTTTTCAGATTCAACTTCCAGGAGACATAGGCGCGTCTTAACTTAACTTCTTTGTTGATATTACTTTCATGTGTTGTTTAAAGTTTTCCTGAAGCTCAGCAAAACTATTGGAAACCTGTTGGCGCTCGCCAGCGATAAAGGAGCTCTGGTGCAATTACTGTCGCATCCGCAAAGCGCAACTTTCTTTTGCTGAATCCCTGAAACCCCCCCACATCCTTGGTGTGAACATCGACGTGCAAGGAGCAGGAGCAGGAGCAGAAAAAATAAAGTAGAATAAAATGAAAAAAAATCCTGTGGCCCGTGCCGTGAACTTTCTCACTTTTCCACCTTGCGACGGGACTCGTATGTGGGACGTCTCAGGCGCGCCATATGAGCCCCATGTCTGGACCCCCAAGCAGATGTGGCACCAGGATACGTGTTCCTGGAGCATGGGCGATGCTCCGTCGAACACAATTTGAGCTGATCGAGCTCGAAATTTTGCCGGTGTGGAACGGCGGAGATCAACAGGTCAATTCGGCACCAATTCGCTGTGCATCGATTCACACGCCTCAGTGGGTGGATGACGTCGAGCTCTCCAAAGCCGAATGGGGCTCCAACCACCAGTGCAGGGGGCATACTTTTTGCTCTCAACTTTCACATGAATTATTTTTCAGTTAGAGTGTAATTGGCGTTTTGTGGACGCTTGCATCGGCAAGGTTGGCCAGGTCGGTGATTTAAATGAGACTCTGGACACCAGGTTGGAGGGGGCTTTAGGACGCCCACCGGACCATTTTCCGGAGGTGGAAAACATGATACGTCGACGTGGCCAGCCTCGACAACCAATAAATTATAGATTGGCCATGAGACGAGAAATACACGCCCCCTTCAAATACCAACAACAGTGGTGGATCTAGGGAAAATGACAAAGTAGCATACACTCACAGAAACAAACAAACTGAGACTAAGAATTATTAAGCCATTGGAATATTTTCTTGTTTCAATTATTTACAGATTTGAATATCAGAAACAATACTATTCATGTAATACATAAATCAGCCAATCTTCAAGGGAGTTTTTAGTATGGTTAATTTCAAAATTTGGGGGCGAATGCGAACCATCAAAATATCATATCCAAAATGGAAGTCCTTTAATGCTAAATTTAATGTAATGTAAGTAATCAAACAAAATGTTGTAGTTTGGAGTCCTTGGAAATGCTAATTTCAAATTTAATACGTAGTAAAAAATAAAATAAATGCAATATGGCGGAGTCTAAATGACGATTCTTTAATGCTAAACTTTCGAATTTTGTAAAATCCCATATAAATAAATAGATAGGCATATGATTTCAAAAATTGATGAATTAAATTTAGATTTGATAGACTAAAACCTTTAGGTGAGCGCACTTAGATTTTTAAATAGACGGCACTAGAATTTTAATGTGTCTTGAACTCAATGAAATTAATTAAATATTTTATTTATTTTTAAAAACAATCAAATCTGATTAGGTATATGAAACATGCAGAATTTGTCGCCCTTGGAAGTTTTTTTTTGTGGGGTACCGTTAAAGGTTCATATTATTCTGACAATCTAAAAACGGTTCAGGTATTTAAGCACAATATTGATCAAGTTATTCGAAAATGAAGCTGCAAAATTAAATTGCACAAGCCGATCGAGGCAGCCATTTAAATGAAATCATGTTCTATGATTATTTCCAAAGTTAAATAAATCAACAAACTTTGAAAAATATTGAACAGTGTTTATTTTATAGTACTTGTAAAAAGAAACCAACCGATGGCCCACCATTTATTAAGCTTCTCAATTTTTTAGCGTCGAGTTCGTTCTTTTAAAATCGTTTGCCAATCAGTTTGCTTTTCGTGCCGACTTCAAATTATATAATATACATATATATATATGGGATAATCCATGTCAAGTGGATCAGAGCTGTGGCCAAAATTGTAGGTGCCCAAAAAAATCAACCGAGGGCTCATTTTAAAGCTTATGACGTCTACTTTCGAATGCCGTGTGCGCCTTTGAAAAATCAAATATGGCGGTTTCAATATGGCGACCGGAAGTGGAATGAAAATTAAAAATTTTTGGAAAAAAGCTTATAGAAAAAAAAATTTGCAAGCGACAAGACCGTATTTCGACTCAAATTGTAGCAAATGAACAGCTCTTTAAGGCTGGTGCAGTTGGATAAGAAAATTCAAGATGGCGGATCCAATATGGCTGTGCAAAATCCCACTTTATGGCCAAATTTTTCAAATCCAACCACTTCGCACCAAATCTTGTATACTGGGGTTTTTTGGGTCGCTGACTACGAATATAAGATTATATTTGAAAAATTCAAAATGGCGGATCCAAAATGGCGGACGGTTGTTTTCGAAAATCAACCGATTTGCACCAAATTATGTAAACAAGGGTTTTTGGGGTCGCTGACCACAAATATGAGATTATATTTGAAAAATTCAAAATGGCGGATCCGCCATCTTACTTTTTTTCGAAAATCAACCGATTCGCACCAAATCTGGTATACGGGGGTTTTTGGGGTCGCTGATCACGAATACAAAGTCAGATTTGCAAAATACATTATGAGAATATAATATGGCTAAAAGGTTTTCTGAAAGTCGTTCGATTGGAATTAACCGTCCGCCATATTGGATCTGCTATTTTGAATTTCGCAAATCTGATTTTATATTCGTGTTCAGCGACCCCAAAAACCCCCGTATACCTGATTTGGTGCGAAACGGTTGATTTTCGAAAAAAACTAAGATGGCGGATCCGCCATTTTGAATTTTTCAAATATAATCTCATATTTGTGGTCAGCGACTCCAAAAACCCTTGTTTACATAATTTGGTGCAAATCGGTTGATTTTCGAAAACAACCGTCCGCCATTTTGGATCCGCCATTTTGAATTTTTCAAATATAATCTTATATTCGTGGTCAGCGACCCCAAAAACCCCCGTATACAAGATTTGGTGCGAAATGGCTGGATTTGAAAAATTCGGCCATAAAGTGGGATTTTGCACAGCCATATTGGATCCGCCATCTTGAATTTTCTTATCCAACTGCACCAGCCTTAAAGAGCTGTTCATTTGCTACAATTTGAGTCGAAATACGGTCTTGTCGCTTGCAAATTTTTTTTTCTATAAGTTTTTTTCCAAAAATTTTTAATTTTCATTCCACTTCCGGTCGCCATATTGAAACCGCCATATTTGATTTTTCAAAGGCGCACACGGCATTCGAAAGTAGACGTCATAAGCTTTAAAATGAGCCCTCGGTTGATTTTTTTGGGCACCTACAATTTTGGCCACAGCTCTGATCCACTTGACATGGATTATCCCATATATAATAAAATTATTTATTAACAATTTATTTATATTTGTTGTTATATTATAGATAATCAGTTTTGTTTTCTCTCCGACTTCTAATATGTAGTAAAATTTTAGGATATAAGCTATATAATCTAGATAAAATATATTGTTTTCTAGCAACAATAATTACAAATATAGATCTTCTAGTAAAGCAAATCTAGCTAAATCCAGCCAATAGAATTCTGACTTTTATATTCAGATATCAAGTGAATTTAGAAATATAGTAAATCTAGCTAACAAGGAAACGTTCTCAAGTGTGTCTCACCGATTTTGATGAAATTGAAATATGTTATAGAGTATCGAAAAATAAGAGACCCGTATTTTTTTTTATCTGCGGATACCCACATTTAAGGGTACTTTTATTTATTGTTTTTTTTTTTTTATAAAAATTGGCTTTCTAAAGTTTGTCCGCCATTTTGAATTTTTTAAATTTAACATCAGATTCGTAATTAGCGACTCCAAAAACCCCTTAATACTGGTTTTAACGAAAAAACTGATGTCTGAAAGAATACACATCATTTACGTATTAGTACTAGGGGTTGCTTACCCCCTTGAGGAGCCTTTTTTACGAAAACGCAAAAACAGGTCAATTTTATTTTTCAAAATATTTAGTTTGTAAAAAAAAATTTTTCAATGATTTTTAACTAAAACTTTATATAGAACAAAAATATAAAAAAAATCGCTTTTCTGCAATAAAAACTAAGGGTTGCCACCCCCCGGGAACCGGATTACTTACAAAAGGTTAGTATATTTATGAGACATCATTTCCATTTTGTTTCATTCGAAAAAATTCATTAGAAATTGAAATATTTAGGAAAAACTGTTTTTGGGGGTGGTTTTCACCCCCTAAATGTGTGTATCCGCAGATAAAAAAACTACGGTTTCTTATTTTTCGATATTCTATAACATATTTCAATTTCATCTAAATCGGTGCGACACACCTGAGAACGTTTCCTTGGAAGAGAAATTCATTGGAATTCTAGTGAATTCTAGTTAAAATAAAGACTATAGAATTTTATCGTTTATACATCGGGAATTTTATTTAATTTAGATATAAATCTAGTTAAAGTAGGTCAATAGAATTTTAGTGTGTAGGTACAATTTCAAATAATTGGAAATCTTAGAAAGTCAAAACTAGTTGGAATTTAGCTAGATTCTATTTGAAAAACATCTTGTGGTATAAGTTGGTTAAGTTGTGAGCAACTTCACCCTCTCCATATTTAAATACTAGATCCGTCACTGCCGCAGAAGATTCGAAGAGTTTCCACCACCTACCCAAAGGTGTTCCCTAATCTTCCGAAATTTCCCTTAATCTGAAGGCTGGGTGGGATGTATCTGAAAGCGTATCGTATGCAATCCAGATATGATGGATTACAACGTCGATTAAGGCTGATTGCTCTCCCATAACAAGGGCTCAGGGCTTAGACGCGTACATATGAGAAGTCGAGTCGAGCCTCTGGCAAACTAATGCCGGTCTAGTCCTACCCAATGCCAAGGAGGACGACGAACCTTTCGAACCTCAGATGCCCGCCAACCTGGGCGGGCGGTGCGACGGCAAGAATCCAACCAACGCGTGCAGCATATCTGCTCGGGTGTTCGCATTACGGCTCCAGGTCTGCTGCCTCCCACACATCAATGTTGCTCTCCGATGATTTAATGAATCCTCCTCGAAGGACCGAAGACAATATCCTTGCATTACTCGAAGATTGCGAGCAGATATTGAGGTATTTGTGGCTTCGTGTTTTATGGCGGAGATGGCGGCGCGGCGCTACCTCTCGACGGCATCTTGTTCCCGAGATATGTCGTAAAAAGACGGGGATCGGCGGGGGACAAAGTTTAATAAGATGCCTAGGGCTCCATCGTTATTATTATGTGCTTCCGAGCTTTATGTCTATTATAGTTGCTACAATCCGAATTTTCTTTTTTGCTCACTTGTACCTCGGGGCGAGGAATTCATAGGTAGATGGAGGCAACCACTTCGTAATCTATTACGGCCCAGGGCTGCGGGACGGAGAATTATTTTGAAGAAAAAAAAAATAGCCAACGTGGGTTTTTCTCTGTTTATTACTCACATGAGATTAATTGGGATCACGCCTCTTATCGGAATGCATAGCTTTATTGAGTTCTCCTGTGTCCGATATTCACGACGTGGCACATTTTTGGCGATAAAGTGATGACTAAATGATTTCATGTGCACTTTTCAAATATACCATATAAAGCTTATATAATTCAAGACCTTTAGTACAGTTTATGAATAGGTTAAGTTTGTTGTCTCGTCATGAATTTTGATTAAATATTGTAGATGGTTATTTCTTGGCAAAAGTCAAGATAATCCAAAAGCAATATTTGTATAACATCTTAAAAATATGCCACCAAAGTGTAAAAACTAAATTCAAAATACTTTTGATGTTAAAGACTAACGATCCAAACTTCAAAAGCGTTTTTTTCAAAGCGAAAACTCAAAAAATTAATGATTGATCCCGCTGAAAATATACACATATTTTAAAAATAATATTAGTTACTATTTAAAACTCTAAGTTATAAAATATCATTTTTTAGAATTTTTATTACAAACATAGCTAAAGTACCTTATGTAAAATTGAAATTATTTTTTAAAAATGTCTTTTTTCTGATTTATGTTTTGTGCTTCGCTTTTTATTTCTGGTTCACATATATCATATTAATGTTAATAATACTACAAAATTTCCCTGCTTATTTCTGATCCATATAGCAGAGGCTAGAACTTACATCGTTTTACAACTCGCGTCACAGCCTTCCTGGAAGATAGTGCCATAATTTAGTGTTTTTAATTATGGTAATTATTTATATTTCCCTTTTAACAGAAAAAAAACGAATAAATTGATATTTTCTGTTCAAAAGTAAGTTGATTAGTCGATTTAACTTTTGGATATCCGGATTGCTAAATCTGCACCTACTCTCTTATCTCATTTGCAAATATCAGTTAAAATGGGTGATATCATCGAATTCCAAAAATGTGTAGATATTTGCAAAAAAATTGCAAATGTGTTCCAAACATGCTCGTTTTAATTTTCTGCATTTTACGCATTGTTACTTAATATTTAAATTCCAAAAACTATTAATTTAATTGTTATTTATTTCAAAATTCTAATATTCAAAACTATGCGGGTCCATCGGATCTCAGCTGGTGTCATATTCGATTATCCGTATAATCGAATAGTTTGAAAATCTGAATAACATTTTAAGCAATAGTTAAATATCAATATTAAATTTCCTTAGTTAGTTTAGTGGTCTTCTTGATATTATAAAATTTGTGTCAATAAGTTAATCTCACTAAATTCACAAGAGATATTTTTCTCATTGTAGATACTAAGGTAAGCTGATTTAAAAAGGTTTATTTTTATTAAGAAATATATTATGATAGTATCCTCATACAAACTTTCTTCATTGTAACAATAGAATGTTAAAACACCTATGTGATTGATTGGTTTTTTATTGAGTGCTTTATTAGCTTTATAGCTTAAAGAAGTAATAATACTTTCACTTGTCACCTTTTTAAAGATTCCTAAAATGTGCTGAGTTCTAGCAGTTTGAAAAATATGTTACTCTTGGTGTTTTTCTTGGCCACTTATGTCAAAACTACCTCTTTCATACTTGTGGAACAAAAATCCCAAATATTTTTTAGCCGATTTAGTTGGGTTTTTGATTAGTTGGTGATGTATTGTTAATTTTTAAACTTAAATTTTCGGTATTCTACATCATAGATAAAATAGGGCGGTCTGTTAACTCCAAAGTTTTTGCTTATGGGTAAAACTTTTTACTTGAAATTGTCTATTAACCTCACGGAGGGAAAAAATTGAGCTCTTAACAGAACTTCTCCTCTTATCAAATTTTACCAGATTTTAGTCACGCCGCAAGACCAAGTAAATTTGGGTAAAATCACCGATTTCTTATCACTATATAATCTGCCATTACAATCAGTTATTTGCGTATTTTAATTTTGCTTTTCGATTCAGATAGAAGTTAGTTTTTGAAAAACCTTGTAAATAATTAAAACACATATTTAAAAATTCTCTAGAATATTTAATAAATCCACATGTATACAATTTTTACTCTCCTTGTTAATTTTGATGTGTATCCCTATGATTATTATTATATAAAACTTTTTACCACATTTTTACTCAAGAAAATTTTACCTAAAAAGTACCAGACAGACTTCATATATCGCTTAAATAGAAAATCATTACTTTTTTTATCTCTGATTTAAGCTATATATATTAGGGTGCTTTTTTTTCGCGACTATTTTTTTTTTTTAAGTCCCACCTCGAAATTTTGTGGCAAATACCTAAACAAAAATTCCCTGAAAATTGGAGCCCTTAATATTAATATTAAGTACTAGGCCAATAGTCCAGTCAAATTAGCCCTTAAAATAGAAGTAAGGTTACAATAATTCCCATAGAGCTAAAAATTGGTATGAACGTGAAAAACTCGGCCCCTATTTTTATTTAGTCGCATGGCCTTGAGTAACATCTGTCTTCCATTCAATTGTGAGCGTGGCGACGCTCGTATACCTGCTCCGTTTCAAAGGTCTCACACTCGCTCTCGGCATGTCTCGGGGTCTCTCGCCGAGTGTGTACAGCCGGCATAACAGTATTTTGTTGAGTATGAGACCTTTGAAACGGAGCAGGTATACGAGCGTCGCCACGCTCACAATTGAATGGAAGACAGATGTTACTCAAGGCCATGCGACTAAATAAAAATAGGGGCCGAGTTTTTCACGTTCATTTATATTCTAAGAATTTTATAATTTCTATGTCTTAGGGACTCATATTCTTACTCGTATAACGGTTAAAAAATGTATTAAAAATTACATTAACGTGCATATTACGAATAAAATAATTTTTTCAATTTTTCGAACCGCTATATCTCGGAAATGGCAATACTTATGAAAAAAAGTGTAGAGACATTTTTTGTACAGAATTGGATGATCTACAATTTTTGTCTGAACTATTTTTGCTGTAAAACTCGCCGTTAAACTGAAAAACGCGAAAAACCTATTTTTGCAAACTTTCACCATCAATAAAATTTTTTGCACAAGGGGGATTGATGGGGACTTTTCACAATTCATTTATAATAGTATTCTGAACATTCGTACCAATTTTTAGCTCTATGGGAATTTTTGTAACCTTCAAAGTCTTATTTGACTGGACTACAAGGCGTACAAAGATTTCCCATATAAAATACACGTAAACTTTGATTATTTTTCTTCAAAACTCTATAGCTCAGAGGCATTTTATGGTATAATCTTGGTCAATGGTAGGGTTTCTTCAGAATTGAACGCTCTACAAAAGTATCCACTGCGGTGTAACCCTACCTCTAACCAGCGAGGTAATACGGGTCACTAAACCCAATTTTTCAACGAAATTCTCGCTTTTTGCCCCTATCTCGTAAACAACAAGAGGTACAGAAAAAGTGAATATGACAAACTTGTAGGAAATACAATTTTCTCCAAAAAGTTCTTGAACACCAAATCGCTACCATCGATATTTCTTAAGATATTGGTCTTTGAAGTTGAGGTAGTGTAGAATTCTCATGGATTATTGAGCTAAATTGTAGAAACACTAACTCAACTTCATAGTCCTATATCTCAAGAAATATCGATGTTAGCGATTTGGTGTTCATAACTTTTTTGTAAGAAATATAATTTCCTACAGGTTTGTCATAGTCACTTTTTCTGTACCTCTTGTTGTTTACGAGATAGGGGCAAAAAGCCAGAATTTTATGGAAAAAAAATTGGGGTTAGTGACCCGTACTACCTCGCTGGTGGGAGTTAGGGTTACACTACAATGGACACTTTTGTAGAGTATTCAATTCTGAAGAAATCCTACCATTGACCAAGATTATACCATAAAATGCCTCTGAGCTATAGAGTTTTGAAGAAAAATAATCAAAGTTTACGTGTATTTAATATGGGAAATCTTTATACGCCTTGGTCTAGTACTTAATATTAATATTAAGGGCTCCAATTTTCAGGGAAGTTTTGTTTAGGTATTTGCCACAAAATTTCGAGGTGGAACTGAAAAAAAAAATAGTCGCAAAAAAAAAGCACCCTAATATATATGTATGTACAAAATTAACATAATCAATACGTTTTTCCATATACAAGAGTTCCGCCAAAAAATAAACTAAATTTCTGTCTAAGCCCTCAAATACTTTTCCTATGCTTTGGATAAAAGAAGATAAACGTGCTCCTTAGTAAATTACTTAACTACATCAGAAAAAGACATGCTGACTATGAAAACCTCTAAAAAAATTAATAAGTATTCTTAGTAAAGACCAGCTAATAATTTTATTCAACAATCTAACTTTCCTAGGGAATTTAATGTAGAAGAAGCAGCCATATTACAATATCAAAAATCACTATAAAGTCATTGTAGGCATAAAATTAAGTAACTCCTATTAATTATGACTGCATTTCTGTTTTGAATAGATTCGAAATAAATGGCAAACAAGTTCTTTTAGTACCAATTTTCATTAAAATTCCTTGAATCTGAGTAATTTTGGTAATCCGGTAATTTTTGGATCCGTCATATTGAATTACACAATTTCTTTAGTAGATTCAAAATCAGTGGGAACAAAGTACGCTTAGTACTGAATCATTAAAATTTGATTTTGATTTAAAATTGAATTCAACAAATTTTAGTTTTTATATTGGATTTGAGATTTCATAAGTGGAATCACGGTCCCCAAAAGTCCTCAAGTACCAATTTTTACAGCAGTTCCTTAAAGCTTAATTATTTCGGTCGCTATTTTGATACTATATATTTTATCTGAAAAAAAAGGTTTACATTTAAT
The DNA here is from genome assembly GCA_949715965.1 of Dysmachus trigonus. NCBI lineage: Eukaryota > Metazoa > Arthropoda > Insecta > Diptera > Asilidae > Dysmachus > Dysmachus trigonus. The sequence continues at coordinate 91,310,753 of OX454320.1, forward strand.
TTTGAATAGATATTTGAAAATTCGACACTAACTACAGTAGGATGCAAAATTTTCCATATAAAAACTTGGGCCAGGTAAATGAAAAAATTATCATCAATTATAGGCACAACATTTATTTGTTAGAGATCTTTGATGAAATGTAATTGGTAGAACGCGTTATTTATCCGAATAAACCTAGAAATTCTATATCAGTAACAATCGATCTCACGCAAGTACTATAATTAAAGAATTGAATTCAAGGTTAACATTAAGTAGCAACAGTGTACAAAAATATCAACAGGATCGTTAAGAATTTTTTTTAACAACGGTACCAACAGTATCGAAAAGAATTATTTAACAATAGCTGTGTTATCCAGCGTTGTCTGGACGCAATTATTCTCCTGAAGGAAGCAAAAATTAATCAAATTATAATTTTAAATGTAAGTATAAACATAATTTAAACTAAGGCCCAAAATTCAAATCAAATTAAAATACTTTCCTTATATTTATTTTTACTGGTCTCGTGTCATAAATGTGGTTTCATCTTATCACATGTGATGTGATGTATCATGTCATGTGTCATGTCTTGTGTTATGTGACGTGTCATATCATATCATCGTGTTATGTCTTAATCATATTGTTATATATATGCCAAATTACACAAAGGAGCCCACTGAAGCCAAAATAAGAAATCTTTTTGTCACAAAAAGATAGTGTAAATTGTAAATTAGTGTAAAAGTATGTATTCGTGTTTATTTACAGCTCACATATATCCACCGGGAAGACATAACGACGAAACCATTATTTAAATCGCTTTTCTAGTTTCTGAGACTACCTCTTACATATAAAAAATTCACTCTATGTAGTATAGAAACTATAGAAATATAGATTTCTTTAATATCAAAAACCTTATTGCTTCTGCCAGACGTGCTATAGCTTCAGTATCAGGTAATTTGGCATCCTTGTAGTCACAAAATTTTCGCACACGCCGCAGACCATGCTACGTCGCGTCCTGAAGGAAAAGGAGGACATCTAAAATATGTGCAAAATATCTCGGCTAAAGGACGACACGAAAAAGGTGTTTCTCGGCTCGAGTTTTGCGGGCGGTACCCGTGCCCGCATTTATTCTCTCGCACGCCGTCCTGGCCGTGGATGTTTTCATGTATGCGGTCCTGCTGTCGTTTATCGCATTTGATAGATGCAAATTTTATTTATTTCCACTCCTGAGGACCGGATTCACTTTGTTCCACAATCCTTTAGCGCTTTAGCGTTCCCGCGCTTGCCTCTCCGCTCCGGTGGGTGGGTAACGCTCCCCGAAATCGTGGGATCCAGCGAGGAGTGCTGTTGACTGAATTTACTGATTTCGTGTGGTGATTGATGACTGTGCCACTAGCGAAGTGAAAATGGTTTTTTTAAAGCTATTTACTATAGTCTCCCGTACTTTAAGACCTGCTCAGTTCATCGTTAGCTTTGCTCTGGAAGTTTGCTTAAGACGGGCAATTCATTTTATCCAACAGAAAACTGTTTCAGAAATTCTCCTGTTTCATATCCTCATTGAATTTATCGTTGTACTACGGTACGAATATAATAATTTATACAACGAAAGAACTGGTGGAATTGAAATTGTGTGAGTATACGTACACTCACTTTTGTGGCAATTTTTAAAGACATAATTAAACTTCCATTTCTTATTAACGAATCTCTAGTGTAATCAATAATCATGAATGCATCAAGCTCGCCTTGCCGTTGTGTATCTATAATGAAAAAATTCATGAAATAAAATCCTGCATAGATTCAGACTGCTTTTATACAAAATCTAAAATCTTTTTTCAAATGACTACTGAAACAAACTCTTAGTCCCCGATTTCAAAGTTGGATTCGTTTCTATGGCTGAATTCCGTCTAATTTCAATACTTTTTAAGTGTTGAGAAATATTGGATAGAATGGAAATTTTCTGAATATGTTTCTATCAGGATACACGGTGTATTCTTACTCCTTTATCTGAAAATTAAAAAATACGTAAGTAAACCTTAGTAACCTTAAAATAGTCCAGCGATGTCAAATTACACGATCTTGGTTGACAGGCTTATTTCTTGAAATAAGATTTTCGCCAAATTGTTTTCTCAATAAATCAATTGTTTTGGCCGCTGTATGGCACTGAGCGCCATCCTGTTGAAATCCCAAATCGAAAATATTAATGTTCCGAAGTTTTGGAAACTAAAAGTCGCAAATTATTGCGGTTATTCGGTCTATAAAATTTCATGAAGTGCTTTATAAGTTCTTTTAACTGAGCTCTGATTTAGGAAATAAATTTCCACGATTATGAATTATTCCATGATAATTTGTTATACCTAGAGATGGGCAAATACCCGGTAAATACCCGGTAGGGTATTTATACCGGTATATTGCCCGGTAAATACCTGAAATGGGTAAATATTTGGGTATTTTGAAATAACCGCGAAATATTTCTTTGATTCAAGTTAATATATTTCTCCTTCTATTAAACAAAACCTTAATAACAAAAATACAAGTAAAGTTCAAGACAAGTACAATAACAAAAGTGAATAAAAAATAAATTCAATTCGAAAATGAAATGGAATTAATGGGTAGAAACAAAAGTTTAACTAACTTGAAAATTCATATACTGTACTACATATATAGAGGTAGACTAATAAAAATATTCATTCGCTGTCATCGTCTGTAAAACATTCAGCTGTAGGAGTTCCTTTTTCATTGTCATACGTTTTCCAATTATGCGCAATATAGGTAAGTTTTCCAGCTCTTTCTGTTGTAAGACGATTTCTAGATTTTGAATGGATTCTCGAAAATGTACTAAATGTTCTTTCAGTTGCTGCAGATGTAATTGGTGCAGACAAAATGCGAGCTGCAACTTTAGATAATTTAGTGCTACCGCACAACCCTTTCCACCATTGTAATGCAGTTAAGGATTTAACACTTGACCATATGAACTTTTTACTCCACAAGCCCTCCTTAACTTTATACAGTGCCAAATCTTGCATTACGTCTATTCCCATATTCTCTCCTGTTTGGTTAATAAATTCCATTGCAGTAATTACCTCATCGTCTGACAAGAGGTATCCTTGATTACTAGGATCCAATAGACTGGCAGCTAAATATATAGGCTCGGTAGCTACTTTCATTCTTTCGGCAAATTTCTTCTTAAAATCGTTGATTTCTTGATCCACCGTGCTCTCAAAACTGCAAATTATGGAGAAAATCTCATTTTCAATTTCTTTAAAAATTTTATGTACCAGATGAATCGAGCACATATCAGACTCAAATTTCGTTATGGCTGACGTAACTGGGAAAAGTAATTCTTTAGCTTTGGTTATATTTTCCCAAAAGCCATCTTCATCTAGTAAGATACCTTTCAAATGTTTTATCGCATTAGCACTCTCATGAATAGCAAGTGTTTGCAGTGTAGATTTGTTAGTAATAATGCTATCTATACTGTTAACATAACTTCCCCATCTAGTTTTGCTTGGGAGTTTTAAAGAAATTTTTGAGTTGTTCTCACACACTTTTTTAAACAGAGCACTTAAAACGTGACTATTTTTTATAGTTTTTATTATTTCTATACTATCATTGATAGTATTTTTTATTGGAGTAAATTTAATTAAGTCAGTACAGCATAGGTGTAAAGTATGTGCTAAGCATTTCAGAGGTACTATGTTTGCATGAACCTCCTTTACTAAACGAAAAGCTTTTTGGACATTTGCTGCGTTATCCCCAATTACCACAAGAAATTTGTCTGCTTTATATTTTTCAAGTATTTTCAAAATTTCACTTTTTAAGTATTCACTTGTATGTCTATTTTCTTCAGTTGGTAAAAATTCAATAAATAATGGCTCAGGTTTCGAAATTACAAAATTAATGACACTTTCATTTCTTATATTACTCCATCCATCACATTGTAAGTGAAGATTTTTGGCTTCGTTTAATTCGCTTGTAATATTTTCTTTAAGATTATTAAATTCTTTATCCAAATATATTGTAGCCAATTGCTTTCTTGATGGTAATTTAAATAATGGAGACATTTTTTGGTAAAATGAAATCCACAGAGGATGCTCCACAAGGGAAAGAGGTGATCCTGTTACATATATTGCTCTGGCAAGCATTTGGACCAAGTTTTCCTAAGAAAAAATTGAAACATTTGTTACATTATTTCTTATATTTAGTTTCAAAGAACACCTACATGTTCCTCACATGTAATTGAAGATGAAGACAATAATGAACTGCAAGTACTACTACTAGCTAAACTGGTACTGGTGCAAGAAGATGCTTCTGAACTATTTAAATTATTGACCTCTGCTTTTTTATCCTCTAAACTTTTCTTTAAATCAATAGGGCTCTTCTCACATGCAATCAAATGTTTTGTAATTTTATTCACATTAGGATAATAAACCTTGTCACAAAAATTACAACTAACTTTGCCGTTAGCATTGCTCTTAAAACAGTTCCACACTTTACTTTTCATTCTACCCATTTTCAACGTATTAATTAGTAGACGATTTTACTCAAAAGTTGCAATGCAGCTTGCAACTTGGCTATTCGATAGTCAACTATGATTGAGCACTTCTCTTGTTTCGTAAAGAAAAATCAACTAACAAACTTCTGTTCAGCGACTCGTTCGAAGTTAACCTGGGTCCGGAAAGACAGAAATATCAGATACAGATTCGCTGAATCTAATGATTCATTGTTAATTTTTAGAAGCGCACTGGAAATGTATGTGAGTGACAATACTGAAAATACGCTATAACGTATTCATTTACGGTTTTAGCGGAATTCAGACAATGCTGTGTGATCTTAAATAAATACCCATCTTTTTGGGTAAAAACCCTTACTTGGGTAAATATTCGGCAAATACCCTTTAAATACCTACCCACCATATGGGAAGGAAATTTATGCCCATCACTAGTTATACCTTACTGAATAAAAATTACATTTTCACTTGCAACAAATGGCAGCTCATTTGACAGTTATCCCTATCGGTAACGCAGAGCCTCTTAAAAAATATTCTTTATTTCAAAGATTCTAAGATTCATGATTTAATACCTTGTACTTTATTGAAAATATACCAAAATTTTTTACGGTGTGCCCAAAAAAACCCTCAAAGGTATGTGGCATAATTATCTGATGTAACTCTTGACCAACTACACTAATCTATCTGTATATGTATTAGATTGGATCGAAAAATGGCTTCTTTTTCAAATCGCTTTCTAATAGTTGCTAAACTTAATCTTTTCTAACAACTAAAGATAAGAAAGTACCCAAAAGATCAGGTTATGATTCTGCGAACATTTATTTTAGTGGATTTTTTTGCCCAGTTTTAGCACTTTTTTCAAAAACTCGCCAAAAATTTACTTTACCTTCAAATAAGGTCTGAAAACTCGTAATTGTTTCGTTTTGAGCTTAACTTTCAAATAAGTACGAGATCTAGTATACAGAGCTTATTTTTAAAAATGCCGTAAATTTATATTCTGAATTCTTTTCCTTTTTGGATAAAAACGTTTTACTAAACGTATTTTTCCTTCTTAATAATAATTAAAGCTTCATAAAATCCTGTTGTGTTTATTTTATTTTATGATGGATAGTTATTATACTACAGTTTTGTTACTTTTGATATTTGAAAGTGTGCTCGCCGACAAATTTTGGCCAATTTTTGAAAAATTTGCTAAAACTGTTAAAATGGGCAGAAAAATCAACTTTAAATGCGCTAAAATAAATGTTCGCAGATTATTTACTTGAATGGAATGTTAATCGTACTATCTATTAGAAGAAAAAGTTATAAACATTTTATTTCAATTTATATGAAAGAAAAAAGTTCATTAAGTCAAAATTTCCGGAAAATGAGTTAAAAACGGTTTTCTTAGTCAGGTTGCAACAGAAGATCTTATTTTTATGGGTCCATCTTCTGCGTGCTAAGTATTTGTTGCAAAAGTATAGAGTTTGGCAACTATTAGAAAGCGATTTAAAAGAGAAGCCTTTTTTCGATCCACCCTAATATGTATATCTCACGATAGATAGTGTGTTGAAGTCGTTCTCTATAAACTGTAATAAATATATACAAAAAATTCTTCAAGATGCTAGTCTTATGTGCAGGTAGAGCTAGTGAGGCTTGTAAGAACCGAACGAGAAGATTATGCATCGCGCGACCCCGTTCCGATAGCCCTTACGCTATTACAGGAGGTGGCCAATAACTTACCCTGCGGAATGTTCCCGTCAACCTTTAATTTATAGAAATTTATGTACCGTCCCAAGATAATGTGGGCAGGCAGTGCTGCGGGCTCGGGGCCGAGACAAGCCACGTTGCCGGGAGACTTAAGAACATGCTTATGTTTAACTGTTAATAATTATATATAGCCCTCTCCGAGAAATTTGGCCAAGAAGAAGGTATTTTCCTTAACAACGGTTCCAGTCCGTACACTAATGCCTTCGGTTCGTGTTCTTGGGTTCATGTGGACAATGTTTTATTACAGCCATGAACTCCGAGGATGGGATTATTTGTCCCGGGACTGGTACACGACACATTACCTCCAAGGAACAGTTGACACATATTTCGAGATGGAACTCCGGCGGCGGACCCGTAAAAGGACTTGAATTTAAATGTACGCCACTTTGATAATTTATGGGCTGGGGGAGGGGTTGTCCCCCCGTCGGTCCCCCGCAATTCCTTGAGCAATTACCTCGGCTCCAGTAAAGTATAATTCGTGCCGTAATAATTTTAAATCATTTGGAAGTAAATGCCGCCTTTCTTTGCCGTTCGAAAATTTCAATTGCTTTGGACATGTTATGAGACTGAGGTCCGGTCCCTTTTGAATAATTAACACTCTAAGAACGGCTCGCCCCTGCCTAACCGCAGCCGCATTACACCTCTCCTGTGGCATATTTCTTGAAATATTTTCGAGCATCCCCTATATATAATATAATATTGGTATGTATATAATATACACTATACAGGATAAGGATAGTTTTCCTTCTCATGGGGTGTGAAGTATGATGGCCCTCCGAGAGTTTAGGCCTCCCGGAATATTTGCGGCCTCTACCACACTACACTACGCACGTAGACTGTGCGGCGACACTTGGTTTTATTGCCGAAGTGACATGCCAGAGGAGGCTGAAGATTTTATTGGGCCCCAGAATCGGTGGTCAGCACAAAACCGCCCGTGGGGAGTGCTGAAGATGCCATCAAAAATTCAAAACAAAACTTTTTTATAAGAAAATTGTGTACCCATGCGAAAGATATCAAACTACCAAATTTTTAAGGGCGCCAATGGTATGGGTTTTTTTGGTTTTATTCTTTAAGTGGTTTTTTATATTGTACAACATTTAAGCTTTAATTTCGGATTAGAACTTTAAAATTATTCTAACAACAGGAATTTATTCTAATTTCCTTTTCTCCTTTTAAAATGCTAAAGTTTTTCATCAACAAATAGAAAAATGAAATAAAATTCAAGCACAGATTAAGTCGGTTTCATTGTGAGGGTAAAAATGCCAATAAAAATTTAGATAGTGGCTCAAATGCTCGATAAGATCCGGTCAGGCAATGTAATAATTAGGGCGAACAATTAAATTTATGTTTTATACTAAACATTGCCGTAAAAATAACTCAGATCGACAAAATTTAGTTAGGATAAATCTGATACATTTTTTGATGCTGAAAATCACTCTGTCTGGCCAACTTTCCTAGCGCATCAAAACTAAGGTGAATTTTCTTTCTGACAAAGACACCCCTTTAGTATAAAGACTTCACTTTTTCGCTGAAATAGGCAACTACTAAATGAATGTTACCCGATTTTGCTCAGCTGAATTAATTTTTTCAAAACATACTTACTAACATGTAACAAAATCTAGCTTCTAAAAAAGGATTAAATAGTTGGAGTGTTCGAGAAAATCAATATTCCTATTGGACAATGATTCAACGAGCCTTTTGCAATTTTTAAACACTTTGAAATAGGGATGGAACAAAATTCTAATACATAATTTAAACAAATGTGATTATTTTAAAATCAAATCAACATTTTTTGATAATTAAAAAATTCTTTGTGTTTAAATGTTAAATTAAATTGACTGATTGAAACTCCAGAAAACCTTCAAGTACAAATTTTCATGCAAATTCCATAAAATTCAAAATTGACTTTAATTTAAAAAGTTAAACAAGAAGTCATCACAATTGGGTCAATCGTTTCGAAAGAGTTCATTTATAAACAGAGAGGAAACTATAGTTTGCTTGTTTATGTCGTTGTCCCTAATCAAAATAATATTTTCTTTTTAAGGTAACGTACAGAATTGTTTCCCATTAATCTGAAACATCATATAGTACATATATTGAAATCGTTCCATACTTGGTAAAAAATGTAACCAGAGTTGGCCAAAATTTATTCGATTGAAGAATAACGAATAAGGATAATTTCTTTATTCATTAATCATGAATAACGAATAAATTCGTTATTCGTTATTCGAATGATAAATAAGGTTAATGAAAACGTAAATCCATTAAAGGGGGAAAAAAAACATAATCAATTTGTTTTTATTAACCCCTTAGCTGTTTGTGTCGAAAATACTCGTCGTGAAGAAACGACAATTTTTCGTATAATGTCAAGTGTCCACAAGGATGAAAAAATTGGCTTTAAACTAATTAGATGAATTAAGATCTGGTTGATTGAAACAGAAAAGACCTCACTGCTGAATCAAATTTTTGTGTAGAAAAATCAGAATCACATAATTCTCGGATAAAACTGTTTTAACCCCGAAACAAGGGAGCAGAAGTATGCTAAATAATGCAATTGCCCTTAATTCCGAGACCGTACTGTAAAAACTACGAAAAATAAGTTTCTTTATAATTATTTCCGTAGATTACGAATTCGCAAGCAAAATTGTCTCACAACGTGGGTTTTTCAGTTTTGATGTTAATTATAATTATTATACGGATTATTTTGGAAAATAGTAAGGCCTCTAATATTTTGGTATAATAGCCAAATCCATTATTTTTAAATTTTCAAATATATGGTCTTTTTTTTATATCTTAAATATCAGTTTTTTTATGAAAGAAATCCTACAAAAATAGTAGATAATCTTTGCGGTGGAAAAATCGGTGTTGTGTAGTGTAATAGTTTTATAAATATTAGAAGAAAAATTAAAATTTAAAATTGATAGATACAAACCCACGCTTGATCGCTTTTTGTGTATTAATTGCACTCCAATTAATGTCGTTGTCTAGTTGCAGTGGAGCATGTTAATCAAAATCTTGGGGAGGCCCCAAAACAAAAGTCGAGTAAAAGACTTAAGCTTGAGTAACAAGTCCTTGAGATTCGCCCCTTCGGCGATTGACCGAAGGAAACGAATTTAATAGGCTAGCTATTGACAGAATGCCAATTGCCTCATCTGCCCTAACGAACAGGACATTAAATACCGTCCCGGGCAGAATCTTCGCAGGAGCGGACAAATAATCAAAATTAATTGGTATTCCTGTAACACGCAATTTAAACCCTGTTAACACAAGTAACTATTCGAATGGTCACTAAGGTCCTTTCTAGCCATTTACCGCACGCTCACAGACGCACCGAGGCCGGGCCCCGTATCTCTACTCCGACTCCGGGGTGCAGACAGGGTGGACCCGGGACTGTGCTGTATACCTATTTAATTGGTATCTGGTCTTCCCGGATAAGGATTGGCTAATAATAGAGAGATTGGATGACCAAGTGCGCACAAATAGTCTTTCGTCCGATGGCTCCCTGCCATATATTTTAAACAGATGCAAAGCGGCCGGCCCGAGGACCATCGTATCGAAGAAATTAACTGCCCCTTCGAGATATCTAAATTAGAGTAATTGGCAGATACAGTGATATGGCTTATTAATTAGTTAAGTGTATCTTTAGTTGTTGCTAGTTTCAGATTCTGGACCAGTATCGGGACCATCTCGGTTAATGTTAATTGAAGTTCAGATGACAACTCCTCTTGACGGATTTTTGGGGTCTATCTTCCCCCTCCCCAATCAAGAGTCCTCGAAGAAACGACAAACTTTTGGCTGACTTTAATGAGGTCAAAACAAGCTAGCCTAATTGGTTGGACTGTGTTTACAGCCCTCTCATGCATATTTTACCGTTAGGCTAAATTTGTAAAAACAAAAAAATTGCTATACACGGTCGCGATAAATCCACCACGGCGCGTTTTTCAGGTCACGAAGTGGCACAAAACTCAAAAAGAAGGCGAAAAGTTTAATTCCTATCATCGCTTTCTGTGTGATACCAGCGCATAAATCCTGAAGCTTCCCGAGGGCATGGTGTGTTAAAAAAAAAAAGAAGTATAGAAAAAAAAATATTTAAAAAAATTGTCACTAATGTCCCTCTTTTTGGTGGATCTCAACTTCAGAACGGAAAGGTCCACCAGCGAATAAAACCACTGCCGTGCACACAGCTCCGGATGAAGTTTAAAGGAGATTACAGGCGGTAAGTTAAGCCGCGCGAGATAAAATTTATTCCGCTGACTTATTTATTGCCACTCCATGACCCGCTAGTTAAAATCTCTCTCCTCTTAAGTTTGGAGCTGGGTGCAATATCCTTTTAGGGATTTATATAGGCTTTATCGCTACCGTGTCCTGGATATGTATCCTCCATCGCTCCAACAAGTACCAGTACAAATTTTATACTTTTTAAGAATTTGTAATTTAGATGAATTTGTCGAAGAAACTTCAAAGGCAATATTCGTTAGTTGCAAAGTAAATATAGGATACTATGAATAAATTTTCTTATATTTACAAAATATTGTAAAAATTAATTTAAAAGCACTATTGAAACGTTTCGATGTGGTTTTTTCGAATTTTTTTGAAAATTAAATACTCTACAAGATATATAATGAAACACGCATTTCAGCATTTCCAAAAATTCGACTTCTTATCTCATTTCACATATTAAATTAAAATCGTGGTCTATGGTCCCGACTAGAATTTTGGTGGGGTACAGCTAGGGCCCCTATGAGGCTAGCCACACTGCCTCATGTGGGTCCCATGAGGCTGCCCTATAAGGCGCACGAAGGGCAAATAACGCCTTGCCTCATTTGCGCATCATTATGACTGCCTCATGTGGGCCTCGTGAGGCAAAACCCGACTAGAATTTTGGTGGGGTACAGCTAGGGTCCCTATGAGGCTAGCCATACTGCTTCGTGTGGGTCCCATGAGGCTGCCGTAGGGCAAATAACGCCTTGCCTCATTCAGGCTCTCTTTGTAATACTTAATAATGTAATCCTAACTCCTTATACTTATATACATGTGGAAATACTTCTTTATTAGTATAAATTATTATAATAAACTTAAAATCAGTCCGAGGCGAGTGCGCCCTGATGTTGTCCGTCCTGCGGGTAGAATCCAAAAAAGAACGAGTGCCGCAACATGGCGATGAGCTGTCAGCTCGTAGGGGGATTCTTCGAGGGATTCTCAAGAAGATGAGGATATGTGGGGCGCGTTAGTTTAAATTGGATCCCACATATATATATATATATATAGGGATATACTTCATGCAATAGATTATAAAATACGAAGTTTTTGTAAGGAAAACCCGATAAGACAGCTATTAATAATACTGGGATTTGTGCTTTAATCGAGCACAGCTGATAATTTGCAAATATAACCCACTAGCAGATAACGTCAAGTATGTCTAGGTGTATATGTGATGTTTGCCTAATCGAACCCCTGTAAGGCAAAAGGTGGGATTGCCTATTTCATTGTAAGGTTTGCCTCATAAGACCCTTGTTAGGTACTCATAAGGTAAACCTCACTTCAGTATCGTTGATTTTATTTTGTGAGGTCCTCATGAGGAATTTACGGGGAAATCCCTCTAAAGGCATGCCCCTCACTTGCCACATGAGGACCTCATGAGGAATCTACGGGGAAATCCCTCTATCGGCATACCCCTCACCTGCCACATGAGGCCCACACGCTTCATGAGGCATGCCCCCTATAAATTCTAGTCGGGGTATACTACATATATATCGCGTCATATGTGATTTCAAATTTAAAAATTGTTTTTCTTTGAATAACACAACTCCACAAAAAAACTCAAATGTTTCGCGCTTTTTTAGCCGTCACTGCTGTTTTTCTTTGAGTTGCCTATTATAGGGGGTAGTTTTCACCCCCTATGAGGGCTTCACTGGTGTTTCTTGAGTGCTTACTTCCCAGTCATAGGAGTGTGCGATTTTAGTTGATCCATAGAAGTGGGAAACATGATAGATTTAATTTTTATCCCTGGTTTTCCCGTGCTATTCGGGTTGTTCTCGCAACCTTATGGGGGTGGTTTTCGAGTATTACATCAAACCTACTGCAGTTCCTTGTCACTTTGACAAAACTTAGACGTTTCGACCTTTTTCGGCGGCCATTATTATTTTTGATCAGTTGGGTAAAATATGTGAGTAGTTTTCACTCCTCCGGGGATGAGTTTCAAATCTAGCCGATGGACGCTAGTGTCAGCTGAAAATTTATATAATTCGATTCACTAAATCGAACGATTATTATCGAAGCTTAATCTCTAGAAAATTCGTTTAGGAGTGTATGAGGTTTTCTTACCTCGGATTCGGTTTCAGCGCCCAAAAATACATAGGATTATGATGGTCTCGTTCGCTAGCCTTACAACTTTTTTTGTGGTGTTGTGTAATCTTTGAATGTTTCCGAAAGCCTCCTAAAACAGCTAACAGGAGAGTTCAGAAAACCCGAAAATAAATAGTTGACCCATTTTGAAAAACTTTTTCGTGACATCACCTTTACTCTTCATTATTGCATTAATTTGACCTGGCATAGTATTTGGTAACTGTGGACATTTTTCTGGCTCTGGAGCCCAAATTTTTGTATTTGAGAGTACAATTCTTCCATATTTCTGACAGGTTGAGTATATTTTTTCCATTTTTCCCCATAAGCGCTCAATGGGTGACAGGTTTGGGCTATTTGAAGAGATATAAGAGAAATATTTTTTGAAGCCAACTACGCCTAGTATAGCAAAATTCGCCATACTGCTGGAAAATGTATTCACCTCCAAGAGATTCCAACCAAGGCCGTTTTTTCGATTGTTCTTGCACACTTCACAGCGAACTAAGGAGAAGTCATCAAAAAATGTATCAGGTATAAAATTAATCGTTGTAAAAAATCAAGAGAGGCATTACTTTTAGTTTTTTGAAAATATTAAAAAATCACCCCTAATTAGGGGTTGAAATCACTCTAAAAGATTAATTTTATCAAAAAACTATCATTTAGTACAAAGATGTTCCTCATTAGATTATTTATGATAAAACAAACTCAAAAATGTAATGTGATGGGTTAAAAGTCCACCTATGGGCGCTGAAAAGGGGTGTAATTATCCCCCAAATATTGGAATAATCTGGAATATTTTTCAAAATTCTAAATGTAACATAATTTTGTGCTTTGAATGATGAATAAACACGTGATTAGCAAATCTTGCCAGTTTTGAGGGAAATATGACCCTCAGCCTAAGGGGGTGGAATCATCCTCATAATATAAAAATTCTGTAATATATGTTTTAAAATTCTGAATATGAAATACTTTTGCGTTTTGAGTGATGAAAAATATGATATGAACAGTACTTGTGATTCTTGAAAAAATAGAACCCTCAGCAGGTAACAAATGCTTATAAAGGGGTAAAATAATCACCCTGCTGAAAGTTTTTTTTTTTTAAACGCATAAGAACTGTTTGTACCTCACATAAAACACAAAAATATTACATATTCAAACTTTTCAACAAAATTTTACAGTATTTTTATGTTAAGCGGATGATTTCAACCCCTTAGAGAGTAGCTTCACTAGGCTGAGGGTCATTTTTGGTAAAAAACATAAGAACAAAAGAAAAATAAAGAATTAGTGTTTTTTTATAATCAGTTCTTAGAAATTGGAATTCAAGTCCCCTCAAATATTAATTCATTACCCGTTGACAGAAATTCCTTTTTATCTTTTCAAATACATACTTTCTAAGGCCGTTTTCGAATTCACATGCACTTGCACTTAAATCTTTTTTTCTCACTAAAAGTTCTCCTAAAAACTCCGAATAGTGCGTAGGGCGATCGAAATTACACGTAGTTTGCTTTGCAATTGCACTATTTTATATGTCGAATTTGAAGTGTTCTCCAAAGTACACTAAAAATGGTTAGGGAATAGTGCAAGTGCATGTGAATTCGAAAACAGCCTAAATTCGTGTTTAGAATGAAATTACAAGTAGAATTCCTAGGAATAGAATTGACGAAAAATTTCAAGACCATTACTAAGTAGGTGATCATTATCAATTAACAATTCTTTTCTATAGAATTGAAAACTTTTTCAAGTCTAGTAGGTACTAAGGAATTCAACATATCGATTACAAATTATAATCCAAAGGATTGGAATTGTAATGTAATTGAATTTAATCAGCTCTGATAGTCATTCAAAAAACGTATAGACGGACTATTTTGCGCCGGAGTAGTATATCCATATATGCATAGATGTAGGTAGATTATGCTAAAGACGCACCTCAGACAGACATTACAAAGGTTTCTTGTTACCCCGGAACCCTAGAATCAGCAGCTGCATATTCAGCAAAGCATTTTCGTGAGTTTAATGCGCTCTAATGTAACGGCTTGGATGCGTTACAATTACTTGGCTATTTCCGTGTAATGCTCACGGCGAGCTCCTGCATACGTAAGACCTGATCATTTTCATTTGGAACGGCTGAGGGCGCACAATTTCGCAATAATTAGCTTTTACTGCTCATTGATTCACGTTCATAATAACAGCAGCATTACAGCGCGGACAAGTGCAGTAGCGGGGGGGCTGGGGGGCGTGCTCGCGGCACCACGGCCGCACCCACGAAACCCGTTAAGTAAACAAGCAATGTAGCTCCCCGCTCACGTCTAACTGCCATTTTACAACTTTGAAACCTGTTTTATGAGTCCGGGTGCAGGCTTTATGCACGTGTTAATCGGCCAAGGGGGACCTGCAAAAACTTTCCCCATAAAGTCCGCTCTGGAAGCGTTTCTTTCGCGTTGTTTATTTCCTTGGCCCCGTTTGGTGGAGCAGCGCCTGCCAGGTACGCCAGGCGTGGGGCTGTTCCGCGATTTGTTGAGGCCCTCTCGCAACATCCCAAGATCGCAATAATGCGGGATGAACGATGGACCAGACCCCCCCAGTTTTGTATTTTACTTTTTCGCTGCCGCCGCCTCTGCTGTAGCTCGCCGCTTGCAATGGAGCGGATGCTTTCCATTAAGGAGCGAAAAAGACCGCAGCGCTAAAATTAAATGTTCTGCTCGAGACGTTAAAGGAATATGACGGCGTCATTAAGTGATTTCTTTACAATTATAGCTTCTATATTTTTTTTTATATTCGGGACCGGTCCGACCGTGCACCGTAAACACACCCCCGCACCGGGGTGCCCAGCATCATCGTCTTCGTCTTCGTCATCTCGGCGCGCGATTGCTGAAAATTGATTTTCGACGTAGCCTCCGTGTTGATTGAAAAATAATTGCCCACCAGAGGATACGCGGGGGAGGTGGCGGACTGCGCTTAAGGTTAATTTATCGTCAATATAAGACGCTTTTTAACACCTATCCGCCGTGTTGAGTTAAAATAGAACCGAGGGCGGCGGAACAATTTCGCTGTCTTCAGCGAAGATTAATTTCTAGCCTGATTGAATTACTTTTACTTGCCGTACTTCTTGGGTACGACACAGCACAGCACGGCACGGTACGCAGCTACGTCTCCTCGACATAGTCGACGATAAGAAGAGCGCCTAGGGATAATCGGAGCCCTTGCCAGTGCCTCTGAATGAATAGGGAAACTTCATTAATTCTGATCGATGACCATAAATCCTCTTTAGTTTGATCGAATGCCAGAAGACAAAGCATTTCCAGGGGCAACTTTTTGCGGAGGTTGTGCGCCGCCCTGCTCAAATTCACTTCACTTTTTCCACGCTACGTCTTTGACGCAAAGAATAAGTCAATCAGGATCACATATGCATCACAAATTAGCAAAGAAATTCGTTAAAGGTCGGACAGGGCACATTGTGAGGCAATCTTTTGGTAACTTCAAGGAAATACGGGGATAAATTTCATTGCTGTAGAAAGACAGAAAGACGGGATACAACTCCCAGCTGGTCCATTCCGAGAATAAAGACATATAAAAAAATGTAAGCTACTGTCAAATGTTTCAGCCTTTTGAACATGGCTATTTATTCTACCGTCTAATATTTCTAAATTTTAATAAAAGAAATCCACAATCAACCAACTTAATTACTCCTATATATCTGTTTTTTATAAATATGTTAAACACTAGCTGGGTTACCCGGTTTCACCGGGCGTTACTAATTAAACCCTTCTCAAATATTCTAGTTAGTTATATCCTAGAAATTGTTTCAATCCAGACACCCCTCTATGGATCCGCCATCTTGAATATCCAAATCTTTATAATATTCAAAATTGGTGGCCTTAAAATAATAATTGTACCAATTTTCATTAAAACTCCTTGGAATCCATCTTGGATCTAGAAATTCTAATAATATTCAAAATTGGTTCATTAAAATGCGTTGAAGTCAAAAAATGTTGATCACCATATTGGATCCGCCATCTTGGATTTGGAAATTTTGCTAATATTCGAAATTAGTGACCTCAGAATAATCATTGTACTAATTTTCATTAAAATCCGTCAAAATCGAGACATTCTTGGATTCGGAAATTTTGATAATATTTGAAACTTGTGGCCTCGGAATAATCATTGTACTAATTTTCATTAAAATCCGTTGAAATCGAGAAATATTGGTCGCGGATTTTAAATCAGCATTCCGCAAAATCCCTATGTACCAATTTTCATGAAAATCGCTTCAAATTTAAAATTTTCAGCCGCCATCTTGGATCCGCCATTTTGAAACCCTATATATTATCCGAAAAAAAAAATTAGCCTATATGTTAAGTTGGAATATGTACTACCTCCGGATAAAAAATGTAAAATATCGATGAAAGCGTTTAGGCGTGATTGAGCAACAAACAAACAAACAAACAAACAAATAAACAAACAAATAAACAAATAAAAAACAATCAGACGAACTTTCATTTACATATATATATAGGGATTTTGAATAATTTATTAACTTTGTAATTATCCCAATAGCTGATTAAAATGTAAGGAAATTTGAAAACCTGATAGAAGGTCACAAGGGCAATATTTAAAGCCGTTGCCAGGATCACTAAGGTTTGACCAACAAGAAATAGTCGAGAACTTTCCCTTGGATGCCCATTTGCATGTTCATTTCTCGAAATCATTGTATCGCCAAATCCTGATTTAAATAAATCGATGGTTTGTGTCGCTGTTTGGCACGTTGCGCCATCCTGTTGAAAGCACATCTCACCAGGATCAATATTATCCATATTTTTGAAGAAATACTCAATGATCGACAATTTTGCATATTAACAAACCCATTAAGCCAAAAATTAGCAACGATTATGCGAACCATAAAAATCACGAAGTCGTTAATAAGTTTCGCGTACCGATGACCGATTTTCAAAGTAAATTTAGATCATTTTTAACTGTTTCTTAAGCATGAGTCTATTAATGATTAATGATTTCTTGGTAGACTATGTATACTGAACTAATCAGCAATTTTATTTATTATGTATTTATATTTATTTTAAACAACTTTGAATTTAAAAATTCTCGAAGGCGCAAGTGATTTCTCAGACAAAAATATTCTGAAAAAAAAAAAAAAAAAAATCGATTGCATAAAAATTATGAAAGAAAATTGCAATAATTTTTCTTCAACTATTGCGTTTTCAGAGTTTTTCCGAGCGATTTCATTTCTTATAAAATACAAACGTTTTGAAAACACCAGGAAACGCTCTTACTTAAAGTGACATAAAAACACGAACTATTAGAAAATAATATAAATTATATTATATATCTCATCATTTGCCCTCAAACAAAGATTTTCTCATAAAGAAAAAAGTTTGGATCGATTTTCCTATTCTTCTTTATAATTATTTCTTATGTCTGTCTTTAGATTACTTGCTAAATGAAGTGTTCTGTAGTTTTAGCAAAGCTCAGGTGAGGGTCAGACCCTGCTAGATAATAATCCGAGTTATGTCAATGCACAGGGCAAATTTCGGGGCAATCTTCTGTAATTGCAAGGAGATAAAAAGATACCCCACACCGATTCATTTCCCTGGCGAGGCGATATAAGAAAGTAACGACGTTCGACCGCCTTCACCTAAGTGACCGAAGGGTGGTCGCTCTGCGCTGAAATTTGATATTCCTTGCTCAATCGTCAGTAAGTCCCAGGGATAAAGAGAAAAAAGGAATATCTTCAGCATTTCAAAGGGATGAAAGGTATATTGCTCAGTGCTTTCCACTTTATATATATTTATTTTTTTTTCCTTCTTAATATACATATAAGTATATGTACATGTTGCCTTCCTTTGGTTTTCGGCAAAAATCTCCCCGGGCCATGCTGCTGCATATGGACAGCAGTAAAAAATAAAACCATGAAGTACGACTGAAGACATATGATTTCAAATTGAGTCAAATGTCGTCAATATATGTCGTCCCTTCTGAATCCTTTGAGAATATTCCCAGATTACATGTGTTCCGGACATGGGAACAACTTTTATTGACCGCATTTCACCCTCAGGTTTGTGTCGATGAAGAAGAAAAACCCCTTCTCGTCTTTTTCCTATATATATTTATTTTTTTTTATATTTCGGAAGTAAAATTGAATGCAAAGGCGCCAGATTGGCCCGAAGGGCATTCTTAAATTCCAAGGTGGCATTGGACTTCGCCATTACTTATTATAGGAACTGGCCCTCCCGGAATTGAGGTAATCTTCGGGATTTGGATGGAATGTGCTTGCCATTTGTAATGCCTTCTGGTCGGGAATGACTCAACTCAGATCGGGGCCACAGCATCCACTCCAGGAGTAGGCCTGCACTGTGGTATTCCTCCGTGCACCGCTGCAATCGGCCGCAATGAGCCAAATTGATCGTTCTACACTACGCACTATTTTTAAACCGTGTGAATTGCGGAGGAACACGGAACCCAGACCGATCCTCTAGCACTTGCGGGTGCGTGAACTTGTCGAACGATCGGGCCGCTGCCTGATACACTTCCAAGCGTTGATAAAAACACGCATCGAGTCATATCAAGTTCAGAGCTTGATGGGTGCTAGGCGGCAAAAACCCTCGACGGATAGTTTTTCAAGACTCTCAAGACATCGCCGCCACAAGCGACAAAGATCGTTTTCACACAAATATGTTCTGATGGTGAGGCAACCAGCATACATTCATGTGTATAGGGTTTTTTTGGTGGCACCGGGTGTAATTGAAGTTGTACCAGTAATTAACAGGCAAAAGGGGTTTGATGTGAACTAATGGACCGGCTGCTTACATAGCGAACCGAGCTCTTGACGGAATTTAGTGCTTTTCACATGAGTGCTGGGCAGAACGTTAAATTCTAATTTATAGCAGCCGCGGTACCATCCGGTAAATGAGAAGTTGTTGACCCAATGAGCACATGTTTTTTCTGATTAATTAAACCATGTTTCGCCCTTTTTGCTTCAATAACGATCAAAAAATCTCAGGTCATTCCATGCATGATCGTGCATCATTCATAAAACGCTTCTTAAGATGACACAGTCTAGAATTTATCAGATGGTATATGCAAGTCATAACTTAAAGTAACCACTTATTTTGAAAAAAAAATAATTTTCAATTATATAGTATATTTAAGATTAATCAATACAGATATTCGCGCCTTTTTGCAACTTTGGGCTACATATATGTCAAAAAATCAGGTGTCAGATTAAAATCTCAAAAAATTAAAGTTGTTGTTTAATTTAATAAACGATTCTTTCAATGAAATTTAGATGACGAAATAATTTGATACCACAAGAATTCTAATTCAAACTTCTTTGACAGCAAGTGTTGTGTTTTCATGTACTTTAACCCTTTGAGTCACAAAATTCGAACCTAAATTAATTTTTACTATAATATACTAACTGAAGGTTTTTGGGGTCGCTGATCATAAATCTGAAGTTAAAATTAAAAATGGAGGATCAAATATCGAAAACCAAACACTTTATATTTCACAGAATTTGGATTAAAAAATATATGTTTGGGTTTTTGGATCGCTGATTACGAATCTGAAGTCAAATTTTGAAAATGGTCATATTACACATTTCTTTTGCACATATTTGTTTATAACAATTATAAAAAATTATGATTTTGCAAAATATCATTATCACTCTAAAGCCCAAGTATTTTTGTGCCTGAAAATACAAAAAAAATTTAGATTCCCCTTAGAATTGCAAAAACACTGATGGAAAAAGGAAAAAAAGAGGTGGCACTATAGTGGCCTCTGTGACTGAAAGGGTTAAAATAGAACAGACAACACATTAATCATGTCTACAAAGAAATACCGATTTAAATCATTATATATTAGTAGTTTTTAGTTTTTCTCTAATGTAGTTTTTAGTTTTTTCTCCAAAAAAAGATAATCTTTATTTCTATCAAATTCAATTCTGGAAAAAAGGCGCGAAAAATAGCCGAAGTTTTTTTTTTAGTTATAGCATATAAATCTCGGCATCTGCAAACAGCGCTAAAATTCCAAATTTGTAAAAATGGTTATAAAATTAATAAAATCCTGAATTTTTATATTTAAAAATTTGAAAATTTTTTTTAGAATGCTCTTCTTAACTGCTAATTTTATTACAATGTTATTTTTATTGAATTTTATTGTTAAAAGGCAGTTTTACACAGATAAGATTAAAATAGGGTTAGGTTCTCAGATAATTTGTATGGGAATTTTTGTACTCTACCACTATTATATATTATTTATATAATATTGAGGTTTTAATTGCTAAACATAATAATTTCAAATTTGTAACGGTTAGTAGAAAAATAAACAAAGTATAAGCTTGAGTTTTACTATAAGGAAGTGAAACTATTATAAAGATGTATATTAATATTTGGTATCGTAGCTCAAAAGTCTATGCATAATACTCAATATTATGTAGAACAAATATCATGCTGGGTCCGGCGGGCGGCGCGCGGCGCACAGTCTTCCAAATCGCTCAAAAGCTGGCCAAAACTAAAAAAATGAAAGTCAAAAAACGATATGTCTATTGTTTCAGTGCGCGTATTGTTCAGGATAATCCTTAGACATTAAAAAACCTATTAATTTGTTAATTAATAAAACAATGGCATTCAAGAACCCTTATATACCAATTTTGGTATAAATCCGACAAGGATTTGCAATTTCGATCCGCCATATTGGATCCGCCATTTTGAATTTTTCCATTCAGATACCAGAAATGAAACAAGCAGCATCAAGAACACTTATATACAAATTTTGGTATAAATCCGACAAAGTTTTGCAATTTCGGTCCGCCATATTGGATCCACCATTTTAAATTTTTCCATTCCGATACCAGAAATGAAATAAGTAACATCAAGAACCCTCATATACCAATTATAGTATAAATCTGACAACGTTTTGCAATCTTGGCCCGCCATATTGAATCCACCATTTTGAATTTTTCAGTTTTGAAAACGGATTTGAAATCAGCGATACTGAAAACCCTAATATACTCAGTTTCAAGCATTTCTAGTGAGATTTGGAACACTGTGTGGCGGTCCGTAGTGTTTTTGAAAAATATAAAATATATAATGTGTTCGCACGGAGTAGAAATAATTTGTGAAAAATTTGAACGGCCACACGTACGAGGGCCGAACATGAGTGCGAACGAGAATGGCCGCAGTCGAGGTGCTACGGCCCAACCATTTTATCTATATAGTATATAATAAAATGATAACTAGGGTTGTATCTGTACCAGCATCACACAAAAATTACTAGGCGGATTTAAAAAAAAAAAAAAAATTGGCATAGTTATAGCTTATATCCTGGGCTAATATTTAGGATATTATCTTTTCTGATTAAGTACAGGTTTGAGACCCTGATGGACCCAAGATGTCTACTAACAATTTTAAACTTTATGGGATTACCATAAAAATTGGTACTTTGAGATTTCTGAAGGCTTTCAACTGTTATAAATTTAAAAAAAAAGAATAAATTAGTTTATTTAATTAAAAATTATAGATTATTAGGCAATTTTTCCGCAGATTACAAATTTACAAACGAAAATTTCCCATCATTGTCACGTTTTTGAAAAAAGTAGGTTTGAAAAGTACGAAAGATTGGATTTTGGCCTTTTTTACAAATTAATTAAAAAATAACGAATTATCGCAGTAGCTTGTAAAGTTGCTCAATAAACGTATAAATCTTTAATGGATTATATTAAAATACGGGAAGCTTCAATAGTAGGACATTTTTGTTTACAAATTCGTAATCTTCGGAAAAACTCCTATAAAAATGATATTGATTGATTGTTGTGTGGAAACTTAAATATTAAATTTTGTTGATCAGTGTTATGTAATAGCCATTTTTGTTTTTAGAACATACGATTACTGATGTTATATATTCTTAACTCATTTTTTGAAAAAAAAACACACTTATCCGATTATCCGATATCATAAAAAAAACCTCTTTTAATGGACAATTTTTAGGTATTTATTAATTTATGAAGCCTATTAAAATCCTGTACGTATTTGGATAGGATGCCGGAGAAACATATGTAAAAGGTTATGCACGTTCCAAATTTGATTTAGTATTCCTTTAAAATTTACTTTACGAATTCTTTTCATGTTGAAATGTTTCCTCACGCCTACACCTAATGTTTTTTTTTTTTTTTTTTTATTCCGTGGTCACTTACGCCGCAAACCTAAGCCTGAAATCGACAATATTTTTTCCCCAAAATTGCCGAGCGAACGTATCTGAAATGCTCAGCTGCCAGGAGGAATTCAATAGGGATTCAGGACCAGGACACACCACATGCCAAATTTAACCCCGCAGGGAAGGAAAGGCACAGAAAGGAGCGCATTCCTGTTGTCGAATTGCCGCAATTGCTTTGCATCGTTCTGCTCCTGCGATTCCCTGCAGAACGTCCCGAGGAATCCACCTGTGCTCCCACGGGTCGAAGTACGCAGACGTCGATCCCGCAAACACTTGAGGGAGTCATGGAAAGGTGCGAAAGGTGCGATATGCGCACCTGAGCGCAGGTGAGCTGCTCCACCCACAACCCGAAGCTAGGTATATAATATACATAGGTATCTACGTATATGTACTCGCCCCCAGCCAATGGAAGTTTTGTAAATTTTGCGAATTAAATCCCAAAAATTACCGAAGGTAAACTTTCGCACGGTTGTCGAGGAGTGTATAAAGCCAAACTCCAGCTGGAGAAGTTAGTTCGTCGCAATTATCCTCCATCTCGAGAGGGAAGTGGAGTTGCCTTGCTTTCACCTCGTCCTGTGGAGCTAGAGAAGGAGTACGCCGCGTCTAAAAGGAAACTTCCTGCAGTACGCGCTGTCATTCGATTCTGTGGAGTGATGAATTATGTAAAGTTTCGTAAGTCTGTTCTTAATTAGCATTTTAATTAAGAAACTCATTACTGGTCGGTAGTTGCGCTAGCTGCGATGCTTCAAAAGTTGTTGCATGCTGTTTTTTTTGCTTTTGTAGATCCCTCCAGACTTCCTGAAGTTAGCCTAGGCGTTTCCGACGCTCTAACCCTTTTTCGCTTTTTTAAGGTTTTGATCGGAAGTGTAAGATAGGCAGGCATTCGTTCTGATGTACATCAATTGATGGTCTCCAGAAAATACTCCTTCTTTTCTTTTACACCAAACCAAATTGGTATAGGTTAGAGAATAAATCTAGGGTGCAGCACTGATGGCAGCAGAGAATTCGGAGAGCTTTCTTAATTGCCCGACTACACAACGAAATGGAACGAACCTTCCCTCATACATAAAAATCAAAGCCGTATAAATTTCCCCATAATCCCACAGGAAAAGGTAAAGCAGGGAAACGTTTATTGCCGTAACGAGCAGTAACATTTTGTGAGATTTTGGTGTACTGGAAAATGCGGACCGATGCATGATGCTCCATTAAAGGAGTCGTTTTACTGTCGGATACTTAAAACACGCTCTCTAGCGCCCCGAGAGTGTGTTACACGTCGTAAAACGCTCCAGAACAGGTAGTTCCAGCGAAGTCAGGACACGTGCAGCCGAAAAGTGCGCCAGAATGGGCAAAATAGCATTTATATTGGGGCTCTGCCCTTCGCGGGCCAAATCACCTCTGGGACCGAAAGTAGCAGAAGCTAAGTGGGAATTGGTCGTAAGAAAGATTTTCACGGCCGGTAGACAGAGATTCGTATGTTTGATTTGCTCCTATACTTCTTAAGAGGCCCATAATACACTTGCATGCTTGGAATGTTTTCGAACATTTTCTGTATTATATGTATATGTATAGTACTCCACCAAAATAATAGAATCACTTATAAAATTCTCAATGTGCTAACTTTGAAGAAAAAAAGATTAAACTTTTTAAGGGGACCTTTACTTTCAAAATCGGGAAAAAACACACTTTTTAAACGTTTTTTTTTTGAAAAGACTATTATATTTATGATTCTGAAACCTTTTGTACATTATTGGTAAGATTATGAAAAATATAAAAAAAATTCTTAAATGCAACTTTAGTTTATTTTAATGCCTGCAGAGGGCGTCATCCAAAATGCTCTTTTAAAACGGCCGCATTTCTCTAGGACCTCCTGTAACAGATAGAGTAAAAATCTTTAGTGGATTGTTTTCATAAGACACAAAACTAGTACCTAAACCTAAAAAACCTTTTATTTTTAATAAATATATCATTTTATACACATTTTTCTAAAAAAGTTAAAAAACGACTATAAGTTAGGGGTAAACTACCCTCCGCATAAAAAAGTGCGGGGGTAAAATAATATTTTTAAAGGTTTAGTTACTAGTATATTTGATAACGAATCGAATGGCGTTTGGTTTGTTAAAATCGGTTGAATAGTTTTTGAGATACAGATGCGGCAATTTTCAAAAATGTGATTTCGAGAAAAACGCGTTCAAAGTTTTTGTTATATAATTTTTGCATATAAAATGCGTAGAGGTAGCGTTACAAATATATGTATAACTTTTTTTCTTTTACGAATTTCTTAAAACGGTTTTAGGAGAGTGTTTGTGTGATGTTAAGAAGCATTTTTATGAAAAAAAAAAAAAAAATTGATTTTTTGTCGATTTTGAAACTAAAGGCACTAGTGTAAAATTTTGAATTTTTATTCTTTTTGCATATTTCGATAGTCTATACCTTTTGAAATAATATACTAAAATTTCAATTGCATATCTCAAATAGTTTTTGAGTTGCAGCAGCCGCTCATCGTATCGCGGTATTGAAAAATGTATGAATTAAACTTGAAACGCGTTTTTCTCGAAACTACATTTTTCAAATTTGCTGCAGTTGTAGCTCGAAGACAAGTCATCCGATCGATTTGATTCTTATTGCTGCTTCTTTTATATATGTTTCTTCATACTATGAGCCTTCAGTTTCCCGATCGAATAAAAAATGTAATTTTGGCAGGCCAAAAATCATCAAATTTTCGCGCGAAATTTGAAACTTTTTATAAAAACTCCTCCATTTTGTTAAATTGAATTTTTTTTTTTCAACCAAGGGCAATACCTTCTAGTTTAATAAACTTTTTGGTTTTTTGTTAT
This sequence comes from Dysmachus trigonus, assembly GCA_949715965.1. Taxonomy (NCBI): domain Eukaryota; kingdom Metazoa; phylum Arthropoda; class Insecta; order Diptera; family Asilidae; genus Dysmachus; species Dysmachus trigonus. Next base: position 91,336,382 of record OX454320.1, read on the forward strand.
TTCAGGCATAGTGAAGATCGCTATCACTACAGCAGTGGGAGGACTTTTTTTTTAAGTCTTGGGAGATTGCGAATAACTCGCTGAATTTTCAATTTGTTGATTCAAAAATTTTATCATGTATTTACAGAAAGAAAACAGATATCGTTTTGAAATTTTGCACAGATATTTATTTATACTTTAGATATACACAAATATTTTTTCGGATTTTAGAGATCGGTTTTTGAATTTTTATGATTTTTTGAAGTAAAACAAAACACCAAAAAATTATGGCGGGCATGATTTCAGGTGTCTGGATCGTTGTACAAAAAATAAAAAAATAGAAAATTAATCCTTGTTTAAATGGTTATCGTATGAACTAGAATCGTGTTGATCGGTAACAAATTTACTGATTTTCAGCTGATTTTCTAACCTCAAAAATCTTTTTTTTTTCAAATGGCCGCCATTTTGTTATTTTTTCGTAGAAAAACATTATACTAGTTCACAAGATAGCCATTTGAACAAGGATTAATTTGGTCGTTTTTTTTCTTTTTTTCCAATGATCCAGATGCCTGAAATCCGCCATCATTCTTTGGTATTTTTTTCAAAAAATCATAAAAATTCAAAAACCGGTCTCCAAAATTTGAAGAAAATATTTTTGTATATTTAAAGTGTAATTAAATATCTGTGAAAAATTTCAAAACGATATCTGTTCTCTTTCTGTAAAAAAAAATTTATTGAAAAAAATGCTTTTTTTTTTAATCGTAACCTAATAGCCCCCTTAAAACATTAAAACATTCCATGCAGTAGGTAGTGACGTCGAGATAATTTTTTTTTGTGCATTAAATTAGTTTTACTATGAAAAATAGGGTGATTTTTACAGGTTTTTTCTTTTTAAATTCGTTTTCTTGACTCCAAAATGATGCCAAAAATTGAAAATCGTAAAAAAAAAAATCTCGACGTCATTACCCCCAGATACTCATAAACTAACCAAATATTTTCGATTTCTTTTTAAGAGTATCCGAAGATTTGCTCTCAATGGCTTATATCTTAATATTTTAGGCTAAACATCTAATTTAATATTCTTGAAATGATATTATTTATTATGTGTACAATTTTTAAATAAATTCAATTTACCATATGCTCGGAAAAAATTATCATAAATATGCTTAAAATGAAACGAATTAACCCTAACCCCCCTTGACAAAAAATTAAACTGACGAAAAAAGAAACTGAAAAGTGAAAAATGAAATAAACATTTTTATATAGTAAGTGTATATGCCAACTTAAAGTAGATCATTGAATTTACTATTCCTTATTGAATAATTTCATTTTCTTAAGCCCTTCTGCTAAAAGAAGCAAAATCTCCACGATGCCTTTAATGCCAGAACTAATTAGTCGTTCGACACAATCGGTGCTAATTACAATCTCTGTCTTCGTCTTAATCTTGAAAGTATCCTTTTCACGTTTCGCTGCAAAGGGTGGTCGAATTGAATTACAAATCCAAACAACGCGTCACCTTCTTTTTGAAAATGTAATAAGCCCTTTCGGGACAGCAAAAGCTAATCCCCGGCCAAGATTAGTGACAGCTTAAAGTGGGCTTATCCGGTCGGTTTCTGTGAAATATGAGGTTTCTAGTGGCTCTAGAGATCTCCACAGTGCTCCTCCAAAATATGTAAAAACTAACGAAAACGACCGAATCGAATGCAAGAAAGACATGCGATGACCTCAAGAACCGCGCCACGGTTTTGTATACCGACAGCGCGGGGGGAAGTCACAAGCGACAAGGTACCACATGTGGTGGTTCTGGAATTCTTTTGGGGAGATGATCTAACATTCGGATTGGGATTCGGAGGCGACGAACAAAGCAGCACTAAAAATACGGCACATGTGCGCAAGTGGGCCTTCTCCAAATGTCCCAGTTATGTTTCTTCCAAGTTCGTCAAGTGCCGGACAGTTCTGTCAGCGGGAAATGAGGGGTATCTTCTAACTAAACTCCCAAAACATGAGGCCGTTTAATTCCCTGTGGATCTTTCTGTCGAGTGATTGATTCGTGCTCAGAATCAGAAGGGATATGTTGGGCGGGTGCAAGTATGATCGTTTTGGTCCAAGAGGAGGGCGTAGTTTTTGTTTAGTCACTCACAAATAAAATTACATATGCACCAATTAATCTAGAATATTACATATTGTGAAGAAGCGATTAAGAGCAGGTTTCATTGTCCGAAATTAAGAGTAATTTAAGCTAAACCCAGCAATTCGATGTTCCACAACTACTAACTATCATTTTAAGCTAAAAAGGTTCATATTAAAAACTAATAAGATAACATATTATGTTAATGGCGAAAATTTTAAAATTTGTATATGATCATCGTAATAAATTAATAACAAATTAAAATAATACCAAATGTATCAATTATAAGGACATCTCAAGATTCACAAATATATACAACTAATTCAGCTCTAATTAAAATATTAAATAAGTATATAAAAAGATATGCAAACATCTTATTTAGAGTATTATTATACAATATTAAGTAAAAGACATAAATAACTCCTGAAAATGCTTTCTTTTGTTGATTCATAGTTAACTGCTTTTAAAAATATATAGGTATTATAAGCATCCGAATTGCGGACTTTCGTAGCACTTTAGCACTATTTTGCATGATACTTTCCGAATAGTCGGCATAATCAGAACTTCAGTGACCTATTACGAGTATCGATTTGCGATAGATTCGACAATCAAGACCTATTTTTTAGGTTGTTGAAATGCAAAGCACTTTATTGTCGGCAGAAAATCTACTGTAATAATAGTCGCTATGACAACTAAGAGCAGTGAGTGTATATGACTACAAATCAGTGTCCATTAAATTGTCTGAACCAAATGAGATATTTATGTTAAATGGTCAGAATAATTTAATATCTACTTTGCACTGTGTTTAACCTATAATGAATTATTCGGTATTTCTTTATAAACAGAAGAAATATGCTTGAAACTTTTAAAAATTAATCAAGTTGAAAATGTAGGTATTTCAAAATTCCTATTATTTATGTGTAACTTTTTTCTAGTACTGCTAAAAAACCTGAAAATAATATAAGTGTAGTTAGCAATTAAATAGTAAATATTCATGAATACCGAATTCAAAAATAAGATCTTGAACTATGACATGAACATGAAGCAAGTAATTTATTGTAGGTATCAAATAGTACACTGAAAGAAAAATTTGCTATTTGTTAAATAATTTAATTCAAACAAACAAATAGTTTTTTAGATTTTCCTTTTCTTCTTTTGGGCTATTTTATCTAAATTAAGGTAAGCAAATGTCTCTTAAAATGATACTTATAAGAATATTTTTCTTATTTATAATTAATGTAGCCTCGTAATTAGAATTATTTGATAATAAGAAACCAGTTTTTAACCAAGTTTAAAAAAGAAGAGGTTCTCAATCTTTACTGTAGAAGTAATCAATAAAAAATGGAACATTGGTGCCGACTTGAAGAAAAGATATCTGTTAACAAAGAAAACAATGAATTAGATGTATTGGGGATAATAATACTATAAGTGAACATACGAAATAACTTAGTAGTCTAATTATTATAATCTTATGATAGCTACGACATTTTCAGACAAATTACACAAGTCGACACGATTTTTGATTCTGATCAATATGCGGTCATTCCTCATTGCTTTCGTCTCACAATTGAAGAAAAACAACATGATTTTAAAAAAAATTTGCTTTTGTGCCCACGACAGCAAATTTAAAATTACCAATCATCAAAATGGTTATGTTTTCATTTCCTTGTAAATCTGTTGGGGGCGGACATTTTTTAAATTTTCGGTTGCTATACTAGATCCGCCATCTTTAATATATATTTTGGTAACAGATTAAGTTTCAGCGACCCTAAGACCTCTTTAATTCATTTTGATAAAAAAAAACCCATAAAATTGCAAATGTTCGGACGCCATATTTAATTCACCACTTTGGAACCCAATACAAAAATGTACCTATACTGTTTTCTCTAGTATAACGTACTTTTTGGCAAAAACCCAGAAATATCGCACAACGCATTTAGTTGTAATTGAGGTTCAAACTATCCAAACGAATGTCAAATTTTCCTTCACAAAAGCAAAGTTTTAACAAAATTATGACAATTTTGCCTTCCTTTTGGACACAAGCAATAAGAAAATAGCATTCATAACTCAGACTCAAAAAAAAAAGTTTCATTTTGTTGACCTGTGTTATTTTTGTGTCAAAAGATTTTTCTGTGATATTTTTTGGAATTTTATTCAAAGCATTTTTTTGTTTTTGTTAAAAAGTTTTTTTTTACTTTTAGGAAATTATTTGTTTCTGTGTACCAAATAGGTATTATTGTATTAAATGATTGCAACCCCAAATCAGGACTAGAAACCGGAAAACAGGGCTACTGTATAAATGGCCAAACTGGGCTGAGACATTTTCACATTTTCACAAGCACACATAAATAATTCAGACCTAGCCCCAATTTAATTAGGGATAAACCAAACCTTCTAAACTTACACGCTGTGAAGTAGTTCGGCACACACGATAGGGCAAAGTGAACTGCTTTATAAGATAAAGTACATTGGGTCTTATGGTGGCGGGCAACTTTCTAACTAAAGCTCTCATCTAAAATTGATATTCACTCAGAAATTATCTTTTCAATTCACTAATTCACCAGACTATTTACCACATCTTTAAACAAAATATGTACAATTTTTGAGTTTGAATTCCACTCGGCGAAAAATTCTATGTGATACCTCTAAAAAGTGCATAACATTCTCGAAATTTTGCAAATTAATCGATATGAAATGATATAATTTTTATTTTTAATTCAATTAATTAAAAAATTCAAAAATATTTTCAAAATGCCCTCCTCGCGATATAATACGTAAATTAATCATAGAATAGTTCGAAATTTCAGAGAAATTAATTTATTTTTGAACTTCAAGAATAAGAATTTCATTATATTAAAGTCGAATTCGCTTTCGGTGCATGCATTGCAGATTAAATTTAAGTAAGCTTTTCCCTTTCTCAAAACCGCGTTCTTAGAATTGATGTACACGATTAAAAAAAAACTATTGGACAGAGCGGTCTGAAATTTTAATATATTATTTTACACATGATTTTCCAGGAATTGAACCTCGGCCAAAAAGATTTTCCGAAAATTTTCCGAATTTCATCAGATTTTTCGGGTAAAAATTTGCGTTTTTTTTTTTTTAACGCCGCCATTTTCTTATTTTTCAATGAATATTTTTCCTTTTGGTTTAATCCCTTGAGATTTTCATACCAATTCACTTACCATACCAAATCTCTTTTTTCTTTTTTTGTTAGACGTTCCAGTCACTCAAAATCGCGTACACCTTGTATTCGATGAAGACTAAGAAATAAATATGCAAAGTTTCATTAATATATCTCTTTTTTCCCTTCTATTTCCAAATTTTCCAAAAAAAAAAATTATCAATTTTTGGGTGTGTCGAATCCCCTTAAATAAATTATTACCTACTACATTTTTTTCAGTGAAAAGCAAGATATGGTCGGGTGTTGTCTTCCATTAAGTCTTTAAAAAACTACTTCTAGAAAGTCAAGATAATATTTTTATAACAATCTTTCTTTAACTTCAAATAAAGTTACGAGCTGATAAGGTTTTTAAAGTCAATTTTTAGTAGCTTTCGTTCTTATAACGATCCTATAAGTTTTAAGTTAAACTCTCATAAGAATGTGTTTCTTATAAAACACTAACACAAAGTTATTGTAAGAGAGCAATCAGAATAACAAGTGTTCTGAAAATCAATGTTACTTGTAAGGGTTTCAGCCAAAGGTAAATTCTTCGCGAATTCCTTTAAGGGACTGCTAACGGTTATAATTTTGAAAAATTCAATTTTTTTTTTTTACATTTTTCAACTCAATATACCTTCAGAAATCACGTCTATTTGGATATTCCCAAAAAAAATAAAAGTTACAGCAGTTTAAGCGTGCCCGCCTATTATATATTTATAAGTAAAAAAAAAAACTTTAAACGTGATTTTCTCAAAATGACCTTTTATCAAATGGCGGACACACTAACTCCGAATTGGCCCAATCGATTGGGCTCAAATTTAGAGTGCTTCTTTATTTGAGTATTCTGCACAGGAAAAAACCACAATATTAGTCAAAATTCAATCCAAAAAAATGTAGCAAGTGAAAACAAGTGAAAAAATAAGCGATTTTTTTTAAAAAATTTTCAAACGTCCGCCATTTTGTTTTTTTAATCATTTTTTGACATATTCTGGTTTTCTCCTACGTAAGGGACATTCCTTAATAAAATGCCGTTTGGTTTATTTGTTTCACATTCTTCGTTTCTGAGATGAATTGTCCGCCATGGGACGAGTCATTTTTTGAGCTACCAACTTCGGCGCCCTCTATAAACAAAAAAAAAAATGATAAAAATAAAATAAATTTTTTTGTAATATCTGAAATAATTATTATCACCATGCAAAATTTGAAATTGATATATAATAAAGGAGCTGAGAAAAAAATTATTGAAAATTATGCTGTATTTTTGCAATCTAACCGGTAGTACCTAGTCTCTTAAAAATAATATAAGGACCAATTTTTAGGAAGAGCTATTAGAAATTATATTTAGAATTTTTTTTTATAAGCCTTTTAAACACTTTAAAAGTCTATTTAAAATTTGCCAAAGAATTGAGTCTTCCAAATTGTTTGTTGGATAGATAGTACCTATACTGCTTTCAATTATTCTAGTTAAATAAATAAATTATCGCCGAAGAATTCTGAAGTTATCCAAAGATGCAAAAAAAAAAAACAAATATGCAAAAAGGTTACTTTTGGGAATAAAATGAATGAGGAAGTCTCTTCAGATTAATTTACAAAATTTATTCAAGGAATTCGTAAAATACAATACAGCACGATTCCAAGTCTCATTGTCCACTCGTTTTCACACACACCTTGAGAGCTAATTAAAGAGGCCCACATGATTCTGTCTATTAATTTCCCGCGGCGGAGAGCTCATTCATTGCCCCAATTTAGAAAGATGAGGGTGCAAAATTAAGCCCTTCGAGCCGGCTTCAGTTCGTCCCCTGCCCCCATTTCCCCGAGGAGCACCCGCGCAGCAGCAGCAGCACAACACAACAACGGCGGCAGCAGCCTTAAAAACTCTTTATCGAGGAGACGAGAAAGCCACCTCCGCGGCACGCACTTGCAGCAGCAGCAGCAGCAGCATTTCTTCGGACAGGCGTGTTCGCAATTTATGTACCTTCATCAACTTTTAATTGGTTTTAATTGAATTTGATTAACCGAACCAAAGATGGATGCGAGCCCCGGACCAGAGAACCGAACACAGAAGCCTCCTTGTCTGCTCCTAGAGGAGCCCGTAGCCCCGTAGTCTTCTGCGGTGGCAATAACCGCCGACGACGACGACGGTGGCGTCACCGCGCTCGGAACGTGTTGCTCCGAAGGTAGGTTGGCTAGAAACAGGGACTAACAATAAATAAATTCTGGCTAAGATCGGGGTCCGGGGTCCGGGTCCCGAGACAGTGACAAGGAAGACCCACACGGCGCAGTCTGTGATTGCCAGGCCGTCGTCGTCACACCGCATCGCCTTTTATTAAAATAAATAGCCCTACACATTTGCGGGCAGCGCGCACACATCTCAGAGTGAAATAATGTTTTAAATGCTCCCATTTCACTCACTGTAAACGTACCCTCATAATTTCATCGCTTTCAGCGGGGCTCCGGTAGCGGGGCGGCGGTGACGGCGGGCGGCGGCAGCTAGGTCGTTGGCGGGTTTTCCTCTCTTTTGCCAGTTGAAGGATCAATTAAGGTGATCAAGTTTAATTGAAGCAAATTTATCGAGGTATCGCCGTCATCACGGTCTTCGCCGTTCGTTGTCTGCAGCATTTTTCTGCTTGTCCCGGGGAAGAAGACGATACAATGGCCCTAAACATTAAATTCAATGAACGCGCTCCTCAGGCGCTCCATGTGGGCACATTATGGAGATTACGAAGATGCCGCGCACGGCTGCACGGCCACTCTAGGGCTCCTCCAGCCGCTAATAAGTTGTTTATTTTATATTCGGTCTCAATATCGTTGGCATTCTCTCGCGATGAAGAGGTTCCCTCACCTTTTGCGACTTTTATCCATATCAATTGGAGAACTCATCCTCGTAAAGATCTGCATTGCTGTTAAGAAAGCGCCACGTCTAGTAGTACTATTAGCAGATAAATCCGAAATAAATGTAAGTTAATTTCCATAAATCTCCTTAATAGTCAGCTTAGAGCTCGTCTGTCTTTTTAATGGCGCAACATAAACTATTTGAAACCGACAAGTTCCCAAAGGTTATACACTTATGAAGGATAATAACAACTTGACTCTGGCACTTCCTTCCGTCCTGCGCGACATATATTCTCGCTACAGATAAATTACTGCGTCGTACCTTTAGCCCTTCTTCTGGCATCTTTATTTCGAGTGGGGATCGGGCGTCGCTGTTGTTTGTTAAACTAATAACTCTTTCTGCACATTTTCGGGGCTCTCGGGGTGAATCACACCAGCGCGCCACTGTCTGGATGGATGGGGTCTGATTGGAGCACTTCTTAAAGGCTTTACTCCAAATCGGCAATAATATTTTTTTTTTTCTTCTCTTCCATTGAAACAACTTTTTTTAACACCGATATGATTGGACAAAGTACAGTATTTATCTCAAATTTATGTATATGATTTGGAAATTTATAATACCGATTTCTAATTTAAAACCTTTGGAGCTTTTTTGCTGATATATTACCATGTTTCCATGCATAGGGTTGAATTGGGATTCAGGTTTAGTTGATTTAACAATGACAGGACTCAACCCAATCTGTTTCCATGAGCATATGTCGGATTGAACTGATAGAAATAAATTGGTAATAAATGTTCATGATTTTTTGCTGAAAATTTGATAAAAATGAAAAAAAATTATATTCTATACCTAGTAATACAAAAAAAATAAAAATTACTATCAGAGAGTTTTATTACAAAACGGAGGCGAAGAAACATATAACAACAAATGTTTCTACGACGTAGCCAATATGATACGGCGCGGCGGTCAACAAATCCGCTGACCTATCGAGCGGTCAACGCACTGGTTAACGCAGCAATCAACACGGCACATGAAAAGCATTGTTGAGATCGCACGTGATTGATCGCTCATCAGATGATTGTGCAAATTAATAAGTCAATCACCGACGATTACGTACCACCTAGATAATGTTAAATCACTTCTTTACTGCCTAGCAACTAGAGCAGTCGTTATATTTCGCGCTTGAATAAACGAAATCCAATCTGTCAATGAAATTCAACTCAACCCGACTACCCCATGTTTCCATGGCACTCTAGTTCAACAACTAGTTTTCAGATCAGTCTCTCATTACAATTTAAGTTGAATAAGGTTAATTATACCAAACAAGACATACGGGGCGGCTCATTCCAGATTTTAAACTTAGAAAAATAATTAATCCTAGAACTACAAACCGGGGTAGATATCTACCCCAGGTAAATTTAGAACTTCGCTCCTAAGCTAGTCAATAGCATTGTCGACTGAAGACTTATACCATAATTTATTTTAAGGTTATAGTAATAGAACGGCATCGCCAGAACCTTCAGTTTCTTGCTTATACATATAATAATAATAATAAATTTAATTCGCGTATTATAACCTTACTTTTCAATAAAACATTAGATATACAATTTTCGACGATGATTTCATAATTTAAGTACACTGGGAGTTGCAAAACGTGAATTTATTGCTCAAAGTGCAAGAGACCAACCTGCGAGAATCACAGAGTCATCTACTGCAGCGATTGTGGTGCATTTGAATAAGTTATTTAATTTATCTTTTTATTACATTTTGCATTAAAAAAAAAACCGAAATATATTCTTAAAAACCAATATTTCATGGGATTTTATTTGACTTTTTCGTATGTAAAAATCCTAGTTTTTTTCAATTTTCAGAGTCCTAAATAAATAGACCTTTTTGGCAAAATATTATGATGTTATTTTTTCTCGAAGCCTAATGCGTCCCCTTTGAAATGGTGTTGGACATTTTGAAATCAGATGTTTAGAAAATAATTTATGAATTTTTATTTGTAAAATAACGTTTTGACCGTTTTTCAGCACTTTTAACCAGAGATCGGCAAAATAATAATATTTCTCTTTCGATTTTTCAATTTGTAAACAATTTCTAATTGCAACATTGAAATTATCAATTATTCAAAAATTAATAATCATCGTTCTAGAATTTTCCATTGCACAAATAATCAGTAATTGCTCAGGCAAACATTTATGAATACCCAAATACCGATAATTTGCCCTCCAAACAGTGTGATTATTCAAGCAATCAGTAATCCATGGGCCAGAAATTCGAGAATACTCAACTACTCAGCAATGTTCTGTGAGAAATTTCTGATTACTCCAGCAGTCGGTAATCCATGGCTCAGAAGTCGAGAATACTCAACTAGTCGGTAATTTGCTGTGAGAAATTTCTGAGTACTCTAGCAATCGGTATTCATGGGCCAGAAATTTTAGAATACTCAACTAGTCAGCAATTTATCGTAAGAAATTTCTGATTACTCTAGCAATCGGTATTCATGGGCCAGAAATTTTAGAATACTCAACTAGTCAGCAATTTATCGTAAGAAATTTCTGATTACTCTAGCAATCGGTATTCATGGGCCAGAAATTTTAGAATACTCAACTAGTCAGCAATTTATCGTAAGAAATTTCTGATTACTCTAGCAATCGGTATTCATGGGCCAGAAATTTTAGAATACTCAACTAGTCAGCAATTTTCTGTAAGAAATTTCTGATTACTGTAGCAATCGGGAATCCATTGGCCAGAAATTGAAGAATACTCAAGCAGTCGGTAATTTTCTGAACCACATTTTTGATTACTCTAGTTTTCGGTAATTTGTTGACTAGAAATTTGAAAATACCCATTTTCGTGTGATGTATGATATGTTAGGAATCCCGTATCGCATTAGTCATGTGATATGTGACATAACTGTATGTTATGTTTGACAAAGCACATATAACAAATCACATATAACATGTTTGCACATACAGTTATGTTATTTGTAATATGTGATGAGACGCATAACATATGTTACACATAATGAATATGCGGGGAACGCACTTAACATTTCCCATATGACATGTCATGTCACATACAATGAATATGAGATTTGTAACTAAACGAAGCACATATTTATATGTCACATATGTTTTGTGACAAATCACATATTACGTTGAAGCAAGTACCACATGTTCTCTATGGCTATGACATATGACGAAGAGTGTAAGTTGTATGTTGTATACAATATATATGTATATTATACAACATACACGTACACATCAAATATCACAACAACGGCAACATGACAACTCATGCACAACAGCTGACGTGACACTGTAATTGACATGACATGAGACATGACATATGACATGACATATGACATGACATATGACATGACATATGACATGACATATGACATGACATATGACATGACATATGACATGACATATGACATGACATATGACATGACATATGACATGACATATGACATGACATATGACATGACATATGACATGACATATGACATGACATATGACATGACATATGACATGACATATGACATGACATATGACATGACATATGACATGACATATGACATGACATATGACATGACATATGACATGACATATGACATGACATATGACATGACATATGACATGACATATGACATGACATATGACATGACATATGACATGACATATGACATGACATATGACATGACATATGACATGACATATGACATGACATATGACATGACATATGACATGACATATGACATGACATATGACATGACATATGACATGACATATGACATGACATATGACATTACACCAGGGACCGTGACGTTTATGATATTTTCGATAAAAATCAAATCTAAAAAATTATTTCCTGACTGTTATTTTTCTAGACAAAAATAAAAAGTTTGTTCTCATTTTGATTTTTAAAATCAGAAATAAAAATCACACTCTGATTTTTATTTTTAAGATCGGAAACAAAAATCAGAAAATGATTTTTCTTTTAAATAAAAAAATGCTTTTATTTTTATCATCAAAAATAAAAATCAGAAAATGATTTTTATTTTTAAAATCAGAAATAAAAATCGGAAAGTGATTTTTATTTTTAAAATCAATAAGAAAAATCAGAAAGTGATTTTTATTTTTAAAATCAAAACTAAAAATCAGAATATGAATTTTATTTTTAAAGTCAGAAATTGATTTTTATTTTTAAAATCAAAAATAAAAATAAAAAAATTATTTTTATTTGTAAAATAAAAAATAAAAAAAGGGGATGACTTAAATTTTTAAAAAATATATATATACATATATATTGCATACAACATACAACTTACACTCTTCGTCATATGTCATAGCCATAGAGAACTTGTGGTACTTGCTTCAACGTAATATGTGATTTGTCACAAAACATATGTGACATATAAATATGTGCTTCGTTTAGTTACAAATCTCATATTCATTGTATGTGACCTTACATATCATATGGGAAATGTTAAGTGCGTTCCCCGCATATTCATTATGTGTAACATATGTTATGCGTCTCATCACATATTACAAATAACATAACTGTATGTGCAAACATGTTATATGTGATTTGTTATATGTGCTTTGTCAAACATAACATACAGTTATGTCACATATCACATGACTAATGCGATACGGGATTCCTAACATATCATACATCACACGAAAATGGGTATTTTCAAATTTCTAGTCAACAAATTACCGAAAACTAGAGTAATCAAAAATGTGGTTCAGAAAATTACCGACTGCTTGAGTATTCTTCAATTTCTGGCCAATGGATTCCCGATTGCTACAGTAATCAGAAATTTCTTACAGAAAATTGCTGACTAGTTGAGTATTCTAAAATTTCTGGCCCATGAATACCGATTGCTAGAGTAATCAGAAATTTCTTACGATAAATTGCTGACTAGTTGAGTATTCTAAAATTTCTGGCCCATGAATACCGATTGCTAGAGTACTCAGAAATTTCTCACAGCAAATTACCGACTAGTTCAGTATTCTCGACTTTCTGAGCCATGGATTACCGACTGCTGGAGTAATCAGAAATTTCTCACAGAACATTGCTGAGTAGTTGAGTATTCTCGAATTTCTGGCCCATGAATTACCGATTGCTAGAGTACTCAGAAATTTCACACAGAAAATTACCGACTAGTTAAGAATCTCTAATTTCTCACCGATGAATTACTGATTGCTTAGATAATGGAAAATATGTTTTGGCTTATTACCAAATGAATTAACAATTGGAAATTTATTTAATAAAATTGTAATTTTTATGGTATTGGTTATTATCATCGAAAATATTGACGAAAAAAATATTTTTGCCGATCTCTGCTTTTAACTACTTAAATCGATTTTTCAATAACTAATCCTTAATAAAATTGAATTTGCTCTTTATCATTCTCTTCAGCATGAAAAAACCAAAAAAAATTCATATAATCACAAGTCGAACTAATGATTTTAAAACCATTTTTAGATCAAAATAACCCGTGGGGTAAATATTTACCCCGGTTTGTAGTTAAAACGTGAAAAAAATAGGTTTGTATATTAGTTCTAGGGTTAAAAATCACCATTTGGGTTTACAACATTTTTATTAATAAAAACTCATAAAAGGCAAATGTGGATTTTAAATACTAAAAATCACATTGTCGAGATGTTTTCCCTCTCGAATTGTACATTCCTGCTTGAGATGACGCAAAGACACAGGGGATAGTTCTTTCTAATTTATAACTAGGTAGCAAGATGCATATCGATTTTTACATTTTGGAAAACACAAAGCTCATTTCTAGGGCTATCTCCAACATAGCGGGTGAGTAAATGAAGACATGGGGTAGTTTTTCCTAAATTAAAATTAGTAACAAGATGCATATCATTCTGATTATTAGCTAAAGTTTAGAGAAAACTACATCTTCTATTTGCACCCCTTCAACCCCTAGGTAAAAGGTAATCCCAGAAATGAGCTCCGGGTCCTCGAAAATGTTAGTTGTAATTTAGGAAAAACTACCCACTTTATCTACCTTCCTTCCTACCCCTTCAACCCCTAGGTGAAAAATAATTCCAGAAATGAGCTTTGTGTTCTCTTATCCCTTCAACCCCTAGGTCAGTGATGGCGAACCTTTTTAAGAAGTGGATCAAATTTTGTGCATTATTTTTTTTAGTACTACCTCGTGGGTCACTAAGTCAGGTGCCGTCGTAAGGGGGAGGGGAAAGAATGATTAAAAATTACTTTTTTTGGTTCACACTTTTGAAGTCCTCTAAAAAGTTTATGTTTCCTTTTTATTTTACAACTTTTAATTTTGCAAGTGAAGAGCAAAAAATAAAGATCGACGTCTAAACCATGAATTACCCCACCAGGTGACACCATGCACAGTCGGCAGTCTGCCCTGGACTGAGTATTTGAATGAACAAGGAATTAAGAAAATGTACAAATGAGGTTAATTATGTTCGTTGTTAATAATATAATATTTTGTGAATTTTTTTAAACAAATTTATTTAATAAATAAACATGTGTTTAACACTATTTCTACCGAAGGTTTCAAAAGACACCTTTCGAAATTTCAACTTTAAAATTATTGTCATTAGTTTAATCGTTTTCCCTCAATTAAATTTTTGACTTTTCCTATAATGGTTGTTAAATTAATTATGTGATATATTTTTCCACCACTCTTCTTCTGGATCTAAAATACGTATGTGGTATGCCTATTTCCACGATGAGGTGTCTTTTGACAACTTAACAATTTTATAACATTCTTTAAATAAATCAATTACACGTAAATATCAACACAATTTGAATTCTGAGGAATCCTCACTTCAGTTGTAACAAAACAAGAAAGGAGTTCTCGTTATAGCAATTATATTCGGATAATGTTTACAATTTTGTATTTTACTATAGATCATTGCAGTGATAAGTTCTAAGTGAATTTCTGATATTTACTTCGTGCAGTCGTGAAAATTTTGTTGAAATATCTAGTGCAGAAAAGCAGTAGAAATATTATAAACAGTGCTATGTTTTAGTTTACTTATTCGAATTTATTTCTAATAATCAAGATGTAAATTATTCCCAAAATACTTGTATTTAAACGTAAAGGTGTCAAAAGACACCTTTTGATCCAAATAGATATATACAAACCCATGGTAGAAATAGTGTTAACTTGAAATATGTTTATTGAAATTATGTAATACCCACCATTTGGATGCGACATGAATAAAACCAGAAAAGTTAGAAACATTTGACATTTGTCAGTGTACTTCATACACCGATAGAAAATCAGCTAGCCAATGTCCACTTGAGCGTCACCCTGTAAATCGGTTGGACCTTTATACTGCACTATTAGAAAGGCCATACTTTGACTTGATATACTGATTGCTACCCTTAACCGCAACCGCCTTAATAGCAGAGACAAATTAACTACTATTCATCATAATGAAGTGTGTTACTGCTGCCAATTGGGCAACTTTGAGGGTGTATCACATGACCTAGCACATGAACGAATGGTAAGATTTGGGGTAGAAAATATTACTACAAAGGACTACTTTCGAAAATTCGCTAAATCCCGTGATTTAATTTCGAAAAATTTACTAAAATATTTGTGAATAGGGGATTTTATTTGAAAACCTATGAAAATTTATTTGACAGTTTGCCTTATGACCCGCATTTTTAATTGTATTTTGTTCAAACATTAAAAGTTTCAAATAATTTCCTTCTGTTGTTCCTAAATAATAATAATAAATAATTATATTTTATATAAATAGAGCAGATTAATTATCTACTATATCTATCTATTTCCTTCTATTTCACACGTTCAATAATATTACTCAAATCATATTAAAAACTAATCGATTTAGAGCGTGACTTCGAAAACTAACACTTTTTTGTAATAATCTAAACTATAAACTAAACCATGTTCTATATACACTTTGGAATGGTCTATTCCTAATTAAAAGCAAAAATTTATCAATGATTTAGTGTGATTGCACTCGTCTTACATAATAATTTCAGTTTTTACAAAATATGTATGAAAACAAGTCACAAAAACAAGGATGGCGTTGTAGTGAATGATTGTACTACGAGTTAATTAAGAACAGCATGATAATATTAATCTACTAATGCTCTGGAATTATTTTTAAAAAAGAAGGCAAATGTTTAACGAAAAGATACAGCTCGTGAATATGAATGAAATTCTAACATTCGGAAAATTGTTATCAATTGTCTTTAATGTAATGTAAGATTTTTGTGTTATATACAACAGGCGATGTATTTCGAAGGTAATTTTAAGTATATATTTTTTGCTATGTATGTGTTGATATTAGCCAATCAAAAAATGTTGTAATCAATTTCAATGGCAACAAATAGTACTCTTCTCTAACTGCGTGAAAGCTCATTTAAAGATGCTTGAAATGTTTTTCATCCTACTTAGTTCTACGTACTTATTTTTTGTTTTTCTAATAATATTTTAAACGTAAGATAGCATTAGTCTTGCGTCAGTTAAATGACGTGATAAGAAACGTTTTATTTATAGCGTATTTAATTAGATTCTATAACGTGGTTTTATCTTATTATTTATTTTTCGCTTGGTCATTTTTAGTAGATTAATTCTGTTTTTGGATGTTCTATATTTTTTACTTTTCATTTTTTTTTTAAAGGTACACTTGTAAATGTATAAATTTTGGTAAACAATTTTTACAAGAACCAATGAGAGGAACAAATTACTCATTTTATAAGTATTTTTTTTTCAATACTCATCCGCACGTGCGTTAAACATGTGGTCACCGAAGATCACGACCAGGAATTATCACATCATCGTTTTTATTAGGTCTAGTTATGTGCAAGACTTTAAAAACTACTCTCGGATGTTAATTAAGGCATTTCTCAATTCTCAAATTAAGGGGGAGTTCGTTCTGGGAAACACCCGCTTCATGTGACTCTACAGTACCCTCCTCGGAAGGAGTATCTGAATATCTATGAGTATCCCCTCGCTCGGTGCATAAAACGTTAATGACAATTCCGGCGACCGTTTCAAGATGAAAACAAATGAAAATTTAATTGAAAACATGTGGAAAAGCGATCAATTTATGGAATCGGGAGCGTGAGTAAAGCTCAGAAGAATTTCTCGATCGGGACCCTTTCTCGGATTGTGCCATCTTAAAGACTTCTTAAAATCACAGAAGGAACCGAGTCACTTCGACTGATTTATAGCTCTTTGGCCAAATGGTTTTCATGCGCGGGAACTTCAATTCCCTCTTCCCTGGCAGCTTAGCGTTCTCGGAAGTAACATCAAAGAAACTACGTAAGACTAGAGGCCGTATTTTTTGTATTTCGACTCGATGTCGATTTCTGTCGATATCGACAAATTCGCACTTAGCACCACGATATTGTCCGTATTTCACTCAATTTTCATCGAGGAAACTCTCGATAATATTTTTTCTACCCTAAGTAAATAAACAAGCAAATTCTCAAGACAAAATTTAAGTTAATCCCATTTTACCGACTTTATAAAAGGATAGTGTACGATTTTGACATTGACATGAAATTTTTGTCTCTCCATGAACCGAAGAAGATTTTAGACCTTTTAAGGTCAAAGGCATCCAATATTTAAGATAAGGACAATTTCATGTGGATTATTGGATTGATTCCTCGATTTTCTCGAGAACCACTAACTCGATTTAGATGGAACATTTGGCAAAAAAATCTTATGAACCGAGAAAGTTTTTATACCTTATTAAGGCAGAGATCTTCGACATTTAAGTAACTAAATACAAACATATTTAAGCAATAAAAATAAGTTTTATGATCCCAGGGTATAGCCAGAAGCAAATTTAATTAAATTTTTTTGAAAGAAAAACGAAATGATTAAGACTATTTTTTCTAAGGGGTGGCTATGGGCTGGTTTCTTTTTAAAAATGATATAAAATAAAAATTGATTGATATTCTTAAAATATTGTTGATTTATTGAAAAGAGTAAACCTTCCGATTAGTTATGAAACATGATTTCATTTAAACTGCTTCCTCGGCAAGCTTGGCAATAAGTCCATCTTGTCAATTTTGCAACACATTTTGACAGTTTGGGGCCGTATTTCATAAATAGCTCGATCAATATTATCTTAAGTGCCTGAATCGTTTCTGGACTGTCAGCATACCATCGATCTTTAAATCCATCCCACAAATAAAAGTTCATCGTCGTAAAATCGCAACTGCAGGGTGGCTATTGTTGCACAGCTTGTGAGATATGTAGCGCCATCTTGCTGGAACCAGAGATCGCCCAATTTCTCAATTTCTGGCCAGAAAAAATCTGTTATCATATGCCTCTGTATCGCTCTCCGTTGACCGTAAGTTGTTTAGTTGCTGAAATCTGTAGCGAATTGATGTTCTCGAGTTTACTATAGGCACAAATTTTCAAAAATAGCAGGAATATTCTTTTCACAGTACGAACATGAAGATAACTTGTGTTATCAATTACTAATGTACTCATTTTGGATAAGTTTTCAATATTTCTCAACGTTGTTCAAGCGCAAATCTTATTACTGCGTACTGCGGAGAAATGATACTGTATTTTTTTAAATGTTTTGATCGCGAAAGAGCTGTTTGCGTCAAAATAATATTTAATTTAAAAAGAAACTAACACATGGCCCACCCTTTATGAGCTCTTCATAAATTATACTTTCGAAAAAAAAAACTACTTAAAGCGAAATTGTACAGTCTGTAGAGGTTAGGATTCGCAAGAATGCGGAATTCAGTGGATTCGAGTTCCACCAGAGCTCATTACGGCGATCCATTAAATCCCGGCCCCCAGCCCGCATTCGTAATCCTTATGCATGGATAAGGGCAAAGTGGTAAAAATTCCTGGCAAGGAGTTCAGGTCGTCTTTGGTCTGTTACCCTCTGGCTGAAAGTGACATCACGCAAACGCCATAACCATTTAAATTTTGAGATGCGCCTCCATCAGAACATGCTTATTACGTAATATCTTGAATTTCGGCATTTATCACGTACAAGTGATGGGAGTGAGCCGCCTCCGTCTAATCAGTCGGCATTTACGAGCTTTCCCCCGGAGGGGCGGGGGTGGTAGGTGCCGCCAACGTGGCCGAGTAAAAAAAAAAAGTGATGGCCGCAAAGTGCGAGTCGTTTTGTTAAACAAGGGGCCATAATTTTGCGGATTATATTTCAATTAGTTGCGGCTCTTCGGAGACAATAAAAAGTCTGCAAGTCTTGTTCAAATTCAAATTTTATTTGAGCTCGCCCCCACCGCCGCCGCCGCCGCCAAGCCGGCCGCCACTGCTTCCTGTTATTGCGGATTGGAGGGCTCACAAAACGCAGCTGAACGTGAACGGAATCGAAGAAGAACATTTTGCACCCGAAAACCAAAAAGCGACCAAAGGTACAAACTCCGCCGGATTCTGGGGATGGCGCGGAGCCCTCCTCCCCTGAGCAACAATGGTCAAGATTGCTGGCGCGCAGTATTGATTTTTGTCGCTGAGTGGCTCGCTTTAAATTCACAGAAAACGCTGGTGGAAATTATTTCACTTTCAGTGAATTTCACAAACCATTTCCCAGTCGTGAATTGATTTTTTTTTTTTTTTATATGTTATATACAAAAATTTGCTCATCGCAAGGGCTTAAAACAGCCCTTCTCTCTGCGAGTGTGTTAACCTATGAGATAGCAAGTTACAGGTTTCCGCTAAACGGTCTGCTGAAAGTTCCGAAATAGGGCTGTAAAAGGTAACATACACATAAAAAATAAAGTGCACAACATGAAAAAGCATAAACTCAGGTTGTTGTTAAACTCCGAATCGTAAGTGGAAATCATATGAACATTTTCGATAATGCGAGTCATATATATAGGTACTCAACAATGACCATTTAAGGGTTTTTTTCGCTTTGTGCTACGTATATGTATATACGTAAAGGTTTGGACCTCATTCTAGTAGTCTTACTAGGTTTAATTTAGAATCTATTTTTCTCTATTCATCAAAGCGCGAGTAAACTAAAAACTTGAACAAGTTTTCAATTCCATTCGAAGAAATTGCTTTATAAAGAATTTTACTTTAAGTTTCGTTTTTCTCAATTCTAAAACTGAATTTAGAAAGTATTTAGACAAAAGGATTTGAAAAATTAAATACCAACTTCTAAGAACTAGTTCCAAAAAAAAAAAAAAAACCCAAATTATTTATTTTCGTTACTTCGTAGAAATCTTTTATATTTTTGTCTGAATAAGTGTAAATATGGTATATTAAATTTTAAATTATCGACTACTTTTTAAATTTCATACATTCAGGTTTTCATTCAAGAAGAGCATATAAAAATTTCGTCTTGCTCTTATTTTGTGAATAAACAGCAAAATGTAAATAAGATTAAGAAATGTTGACTGTATAGTTTTTTTTACAAAAATTACTAAAAATCTTCATTTTTCAGTTTGTCATAGCGGTGACATCCTTTGAAAAGAATGCAGAAGATTTCACTGAATTCAAGAGGATGCAAGTGAATTCATAAAGGCTTCAACGAATGCCCTTAATTCTAGAGGAATGAATTCGAAGTAATATATTTTCGTTATAAAGTGCAGATCGAAGGCATTTCTTAATATTTTAACTCATAATTCTTCATTCTTGTAAATTAAAACTAAAAAAAAACTACATTCTATATCAACTCTATTTTGGGGATACAAAGTGATGAATATATTTTTTTTTAATACTTCGTTTATTACCCTATAACTTACCACACATGCATCCTATAAGATTGAATAAAGACTGATTTTGGTGGCACGCCTTTAGCATTTTGGAATAAGTACCCAATTATTCTGGTATCTGGAATTTTTTTTGGAGTTATAAGATTTTTTCTAAATACTCTAATTTGAAGTTATAAGATTTTTTCTAAATACCCTAATTGGCTTTTGGAACCTTGGAAAATATATTCTCTATCTGTGAACTGGGGTACGTAATTAATTATTCCGTCCTACAATTTGTTTTGTGATTTTTTTTTTAAATCCCATCTACTTCGTTGCTATACAAAATTTTTTCTATCACTAGTATCTCTCTCAATTGTGCTGGCTCAGTCATAGATCACCTTTTAATCACTTTTTAGTCGTTTACGATAGGTTTATGGATTCAATTTGGCTAGCCGCTTAGTTGACCAACATTTGAACACTATATGAATACCTTCTTTGAAGGAGTATATTAGGATTCAGTTGTACCAGTCTTAGTTCAAAAATTCCTAACTAATTAAAAATCTATGCAGGAAGTTACAACTTTTTATACAAGAAGGAATAAAAAAAAATTGTATGGTGTACTGATTGCAAAGAGCTAGCTCACTAATTAAAATTACTACACTGCATGGTTTGAATAATTATTCATTCAAATTCATTCATTGCGTATAAATATAAA
Organism: Dysmachus trigonus; assembly: GCA_949715965.1. Classification (NCBI taxonomy): domain Eukaryota; kingdom Metazoa; phylum Arthropoda; class Insecta; order Diptera; family Asilidae; genus Dysmachus; species Dysmachus trigonus. The sequence continues at coordinate 91,357,884 of OX454320.1, forward strand.
TCGCTTTTGTGCCAAATAAGAACGATTTGGATATCTGAGATATTTTGTAAGAAAATACTACTTCCAGGTTCTGCTCAGTGTACCTTGTAAATCAATTATTTTTAATTTACTTGATTTTGTTGAAGTGCAAGGTTTTTTTTTAATTCTCTACAAACAGAGCGTCTAATAGTCTATTTTTTGACACGAGCGCTTTTACACCCCGACAACTTCTGCACTGTTAATCATCCAGAATTGAAACTTCTGTAGAATCAGTTTGAAATATAACGCTTCCTCCTTAAGGGGGTATTCTCATGTGACCACTTCGAAAAATCGATTTTTTTTTTTTTTTCATATTTCGATAGTAAAATCTATCGATAATATGCTGTAAAAATTCAGACCGAAATTCCTAGTATTAAATAAGTTACAACTCATAGTCGCCGACGCGCCGTAAGGGACTTGTTCTTCTCTTGAAACTTTAAACGCATTTTTCTCGAAACATCATTTTATAAACCGGTCAATGTCCTAACAAAAGAACTATTCAACCGATTGCTTTGAAATTTATATATGTTCTTCTACACATTAATAGTTATCGTCCGTACCAGAATTGTTTATTTTCGAAAATATTTTCTTATTTTTTTTAAACGATTTTTAACAAAAAAAAACAAGATTTTCGTAAGTTTTTTTTCTACAGTCCGCCATTTTTTTGTTTTTCAATGAAATTGATTAATTCTGGTAGGGACAATAGCGACAGACCTACTGAACAATAATCGATTCGACTTTTTTATTTCGCACAACATGAACAGCCGCTATCACACTGACCAGTGACCTGCTTTTTTTTTTTTGGTGTCTAATTTAATTTTTAAAAAAATATATAAAAAATGTAAAATAAGCAAAAATAAAAATGTTTTTATACAGCTTAAGATATACATAAAAACATATAAAAAAATTAAAGTGATTGAATTTTGTTGTCTTATAAAAAAAAATTCCCTAAAAAGAGGTGAAATTTATGCGTTTACATGAGAATAACCCCTTAAAAATTATAACCACTAATGTATTATGTTGCTACTATATATTTTAACTGAAAAACCTTAAATATTTATGTTGTAAGCACACAAATATTTAGAAGTTGACATTTTACCTATTATTTTTAGGACCAAATTACTGAGGATTATGTCTTCGACTATTCTATCTCAAAATACAAATAGTCAGAATGACATATAGATTGCAGAAATATATCAAAAGCTCTATAAATTATATCATTTTAAAAAAAAATGCAGAACATAGCTCTTTTTATGTTTGGACGTCTTACATTATGTTTTTAAAAATTTACTTTGCAATCTTTACTTCTGTCAATACTTTTACACTTTATTACTTATTTATTTCTTTATTTTATTCAGATAATACTGAACCGATTCGAATAATTCTTTCACTGTTGAGAAGCTTATATCTTCCCGGTGGATGTAAGTTATTAATTAACCTCTTAAGTATTGTGTTTTGTTTTGAGAATGTGCACAAGTGTGCTTAATTATATTTAGCCGATGATGAATACACTTGACGAAAATGCAGTAAATGCATTTGTTGTAATATTGAGTTACCTAACAATAAATAGCAAAAGCGAATTATCTCGAAAACTCGTTGTCAGTGTTGGATAATTTTTTTCACCTTTGATGAACTTGGTTTTCTAATAGACAAAAGATATGTTAGGTACTTAATTTACACGGTTTACTTAATTTACACGGTTTCGCGTTTATACAGTTTTTAAGGGGGTAACCCACTGTTGAAGCCCAAAAAATGGAACTTTTTTTAAAAAATCGATAAAAAAAAACTATCAGAGATATCTTTTTGATTTTTTCCACACTTCTTTACCGAGGACTAAAGTTTACATTGTTATTATAAAAAAAATGTTTTTAACAAAATGGCGGCCGTCACGATGTAGCGCGCACGCAGTCCAAAAAAAAATGCAAATTGCGCCTCGTAAAATCCTGGCCAAAGTATGCATCTGCAAACATCTACCAAAGAAAAATCCTTCAATATTTGTTATAAAGGATAGAAGTAACCTATTATTGGAACAAAACAAAAAAATCTGATGATTTAGTGCACCTTCGAACACTGATGTATCGATTTTCGCTATGTTTTAACAAGAAGAAGTTGCTCCTAAATCAACAAAATTTGTTTTTTTACTCTAATAATAGGTTACTTCTATAGTTAAGTACTTAATAAAGGTGTATGCAAAATTTGAAGTAAATCGGCCCAACAGTTTTTTCACAATTTTACGACGCGCACCGAAAAAGAGCGTTTTGAGAAAAACGCATTTAAAGTTTTCTTTAAGAAATTTTGTGACATAAGTAAAAAAATTTTCAACTAACCCTTAATCAACGAATCCTGGGTGATAGTGAGTACCTTCTAATTATAATAGTATAAGGAACTATGTATTAGTGTATTATGTAATATGCATTTAGAAAGTATTATAATAGGTAATACACGCGGCAGCTGTTTGAGCGGCTACAAGGCCGCGCGCGCTCCGAAATCGTAGTTGAACGTAGGAGGACTGTGAGAGCTGTAGAAAGAACAATTATTTAGATATCGATCTGAAATTTTACAGAGATATTCTTGAAGTGCTAATCTATCGAAATATATAAAGAGAAAAAAATCGAAAAATTTTTTTTTCAACAGTGGGTTACCCCCTTAAATGAAAACAAAACCACAAAAATTTGGATTTTATTTTGATTGTTTTGCATTATACCATTTAGAAATTTAAAAAGTATCATATTAATGAACGCAATCTTTTAAAATCTCGATTAAACTTTACTAGCACCCTTTTCAAAGCCATTTGTTTTATGCTCGATTTCTTTTATTGTTTTTATTTGTAAGGAACATTGTTAATTTGTGTTTATGTTTTTTTTTTTTTTTCTAGCGAATCTTGTTCACTAATATTTATGTTTTTCATTTTCATAAATAAATTGATAAAGTATAAACATTAAATTGTCTCTAAAAATTAATGAACTAATCCCCTTTTTTTTATTTAATCTTTATCTCACTTTACACAGTTATAATGAGCATATCTTTTCTTTATTTTTCGTTTTACACGATTTGCAGTTTAATTGAACATATCCTTCTATTTTGTATGAATTCTGTGTCTCGTTTTACACGGTTTTGCTTTGCATGATTTTTTCAGGAACGTATCTACCGTGTAAATCGAGGAATAGGTGTATGTATATGATTCATACTTGGCAAGCTCGTGTATTTACCTACCAACACTTTATATCTATGCCAAAGACTTATGAAAAAACTATACAATGCATTCAATAAAAATGCTAAATTATTGGTACAATCCTGGGCAACACCGGGTTATGATCAGATATTTAGAAAATGTCATCGTTTTTTTGTTCCTTTTTGGTCAGGATAAATAAAAAATAATATAAAAATAGATTATATAAAGTCAAAATACAATTTCCGAAGTAAAAACCATTTTAAACACCATAGCAATTGTTCCAATTAAAATCGTTAAAACATAAGATAATTAAATAAGTCTTAATTTATTGTCTTAGAAATAAATCTATGATAGAAAAGAATTCTTTACATGTTCACTTTAATTCGCACTTGAATGACTTTTTTGTAATTTACACATGATGCTAGACTAGCTAATTTTGGCCTTGCGTAAGGTTTATATCAAAGAGGACAAATTAAACGAATCTTGATTGCATCAGCAGGAAGTAGAATTTGCCCAATGACTGAGTTTCCTCCCTTCTGCATGTTTTGGGGTAGTGCTCCCGGACCCTCCTTTCGTAGATCGCGCGGACTGGACGGACCAGTCCTAGTTTCATATTAAGAGATCGGAGTTTTGCAATAAAATTAATGACTTGAAGATGTGTATCGGCAGATACCGATATCGAAATTTATTGTCATTATGCACACCCTCCCCGCGTGTTGTCGCATGGGGCTGCAAAAAGAATAAAGCTCCGTCGCTGTCGTCGTCGTCGGTTTGAGTGGTCCGGGGACAGTGGCGGCGTGTGCTACAGCAGCCGCGCGCCGTTTCCCTTAAAGAAATCAATCGGGAGTCATGCCGCCAGTGATGCATTAGAGCGATATCCTTTTTCGCAGGATGTTAATAAATGGAATGAATGGGATCCATCCAGAGTTCGGCCGGAAATAAAATTCGTCCGTATCCAATTATTGAATTACAAAATGTGAATCGTTCGACGGGATAAACGTCAGAGCAAAGATATATGTACCTCTGATATGTGTCGCGCAATGAATCATGTCCGGGAAAGTCGGCGCTTCGGATGTTATCAGGGAGAGGTCCTGGGCGTAATTGATTAGATCCATTGAAGCGACGGGACACGTTTCCTGGGATTTCATTAAAAACAATCAGCTCTCTACTCAATTTATATTATGCAAATATTCAAAATTAATTGAAAGCGGGAGCCGCTGTGCCGCTGAATTGTGGACTATAGTTGTGGGTGTCGTCGTCGCCCGACAGCTCTAAATCGGGCTAAATCGACCGGGCCTCTGAGAGAAAATACTCCAGAACCGGATTATCCCGCAGCAGTACAGTTACTTTGGTGGTTTGAAACGAACCCCCGGTTTCTGCACTTGCGGGCATTATTTTTTTGAACAGGACGACGACGACGACGGTAAGAGAAAAATAGGTAGCAGATGCGGGCAGAGATTTTTCACCCTTCAATTCATATCCCGGCCACGGAACAAAACGTCACGGCACGGGCGACGTACGCCGACCACCGCACCGCCCCGACCTGGTAAAGGTGAGTTTCATTTCATTTCTCTAACGGTTTTTACCCGGGCGAAAAACCCCCTCCTTTTCTCTAATCCAATATCAAACAACGGAGGAAAATTATCACCGGGCACAATCAAACTGAAGTCACCTCCACCCCAGGCTGCATTATTTGGAAATTTAAAACTCTTCAGCAAACAGGGAGGGTGCACGTCTCCACGCATCGCCTCGCATTTTAGACAATCGTCTCCGTAATGCACCCGGGTTTTATAAGGGTGACATGTGCAAAATCTTTCCACGACACGGCACGACGGCAGCGGCGGGCGTCTGCCCGGCCTTACCTCGTCGAAACCTGAGGTTCTGGGTCCCAGGTCCCGGATTCACCGTGTGTGTGAATTTTCGGCACACGTCACGGCTTTCATCCCCCAGGATTGTGCGAAAGGTTCTTCTCCCCGAGCGAGGTCAGGGAATGCAATTAAACGTGTGATTGTTACCGAGGTTGATCCTGTACAACTTGTCTGGCTCTCCTGGATCCGATGCGGGACGCTTATGCGGTAAATATATGTAGAAGAGCACATATGGCTTGAAGTGGGTATAACTGCACAAACCACACACACACACACGCACATGCATCCATAAAAAAAGGTAAGAGGGATTCCCTATACTATACGATAAAACAAAATAAGGAGCATTTATTATCCCGCACCTTTTGTCCTGAGGTGTTCAATTACGCACGTGCCTCACGCACACACACGCGTACATTATACTATGGGTAAATCTTTAATCGAATGCGCGCAAGGTACAAATCCAATTGTGAGCCAGTGTAGGCCCACATGTTCCCGGATCGCATCGTTCGTTCGTTCATTCGGTCGGTCGTATCGTAACCCTCAGGATTCAGGAACAGGGTGGTGATGAAGGGCCGCATGCACTCCGAGTACTTAAGAAGATTTGGCCTACCGCCCGCCTGTGTTAGTGCACCTTGATTGGATTCGAGGTTAGTTTGTACCTCCGCAGGACGAGATCGAGGATGAGGACGAGGACGAGGATGAGGACGAGAATGAGAACGAGGACTTTTGTATGGGAAGGTAATGAGGGGGAGACTCCCTTCGACCGGTACTCGGGCAAGTGGAAAACTGCACATTTGGTCCGTCTTTCTCATTTGAACCTTTAATGCATAACGCTTTGTTTACACTCGCTCTGGTTCTTCCCTCTAGGTGAGGACCCTGCTCCCAGGACGGCTATTTCATCTGATTGAATCTCCTTTTTTTTTTTTTTCCTTCCTGAGATTGTTTGAAATAAAGCCAGGGATTTATTCTACCTGTGTATTCATTTCAGTAGAAGATTTTTGAAAGTCACATGTGCACTCTCAATGTTTTAAGGGGAATCTCATGGACCTGGGGAGAAACAAGTCGAATTTGACAATTTTAAAGCAATTTAATATCCTCTAAAATAAGTTTCACAAGCCAAAAAAAATTTGTACAAAATAAAAAATGGATCCATTATTGTGTATTTTTGTAACTTTTATACAGTTTACTTGGTATTTGAATTTTGAGCTGAATAAAAGTTTAAAAGTAAGAAAATCCAATAATTTATTTATATAGGTGGCTCCTTTACAGCCACACTCGCTGATCACCATTACTAAAATACCATTTAAAAGTGTGTCTCGCTAAGAAAAATGTTTAGTTTTCAACTTCCATGATAGAACAAAAATTAGGAAAACTCAAACTGATGTTTTATGCTGGTAAAATATTCTTTTTAAATTTAACATAATTTGAGTATTTTATAAATCGGTTAAGCTGCATTAAATAAACTTAACATCAAGTGTAACTCCAAGGTCTGTAACGCTTTCACGGCGAGTCAATGTTTTTTCATTAATTTTATAAGAAAAGTTTAGGGAGGAACATTTCCTATTTAAAAGAAATTATACTACATTTGGCAACATTCAGAATCATGTGATTCTTGAAGCACCACTCAGAAAAATGAAAAAGATCGACCTAAAGGTCATGAGCATCATCAATAGAATCAGTAAGCATCAAAATCTTCAATTCGGCAGCATAAGCCAAAATGCAAACTCTTCGGAATAGGGGAAACAAATCGTTTAAAAAGAGAATGAAAAGCAACGGACCAAGGTGAGTTCCTTGTGGAACACCAGAAAAAATATGAATTGCAATTGAAGCAAATTTGACTTTTAACGAAAGATTTGAAAGGTATGATTCAATCCAAAGGACAAGATTGGTAGGATTTAAAAATTAGCATTTTGTAAGAAAGCTTTGCAAATGCTTTACTGAAGTCAGTATATACGCAGTCAACTTGCATGCGTTTTATAAACAATATGTTTTGAATGGCACAGAATTACATATGATTTTTTTCGTTTGTTTTATTTTTATTTTTAACTACTTTAGCAATTATTGAACAAGTGTGGGGTATCTTTTTGGTTGTGATCTAATTTCTTATGGCTTGATTTTGTTGAGATTTTGGATTTGTGCTTTGATGGTTATGACTAGATACTCTGTCTATGTATTTAATAAGTGTTCTTTTTTTGAGTTTTATTTCTTACCTGAAATAAGCCTGATCCCTACTTTATTTTTGATTTTGAATTGGGGTTATCAGGCTGAGTGGCTGCAGCCCAGTGTCTATTTCTTCAACTATTGATTTGTTTATTATTTCGGGCAGACTATTAATGATGTTTTATACTCTAGATTAAATATGGCCTTTTTGTGTAAAGATGACTATGTTTTTGGTTCAATTGTGTTTGCCCAAGGCTCATACTGAAGCTCCTGTGGCCGGTTCTATAATTTTAGCTAATATTTTGTTGAAGCTGGAGGGTTATGGGCTCTTTCAATAAACTTTAACATTGTAAAACTCTAAATGACTGGAAATAATCATTACTATGAGTACGAATTACCGAAACACGAACAGAAAGACCTAAAACCCTTTCGCAAACTCCAACAGTGAGATAAAATATTCTCTCATACAAAACTTCTTACTATTGTATTGCAACTTAAACGGCACGTTTGCGACTAGTCGTAGACACTTTGTACTTGTATGCACTGAAGTTATTTCAATTTTAAGTCCTTGAATGAATATGATGTCATGTTACATCCAACATGGCGGCAAAATTTAATGTCTTAAATAAAATTTAAAAAATATATATATATTAAAATAACTATTAAATTCTTTTTTGCATTCTCATTTTCCTAGTCTATAAGGTAGGGCTCATCCCGCTAAATCGAAAATGGCCCAGAACAATTCGTGGATGCCCTACAATTGCAAAATTTCGTATATCTCCGAAAGCCGTTTAATAAACAACTCCAAATCCACCAGATCCGCCGGGCCAAGCAGGCAGCCAGCGAGCGCCTTGAGAGTTGCGTTGAGAGTGAGTGCTTAAGGAGGAGCATTGATGTGATGCTGCATGAAAAGTTTTTGGTAACGGATGGGACAACAACACCATTTGTCAGCTTCCTGTATCCGTAGCTCCGAGGTACTTTGGAGTTCTTGTGCGGCCAGAATAGCGCTGCCAGTCGAGCTTACTCTCATTAAAACCAGGAGATACAAGAAGTCCGTCACGAGGAAAGGACTGATGAAAGTTTTCGCTTGGTTCCTGTTTCGGATAAAGTTTCACTCGAACCATTGTCGAATGCACAGGACTTGAGGGTTGCGATTTGCGAACGCCTCCCCCGGAGGATACCCGGCGAACCCTAGATAATCTAAATATGCAGTGATTACTGCAAATCCGCCACTTTCCCAGCTCGACGCACCGAAGCTAGCGATAATGCTCAGATTCAGGTAGGTAGGCTCAACTATACAAAAGGTGCACTTAGAGGTTCTATTCGATTCAGGAATGAGCGCCTGCAATTGTTCCTCCCATAGGGGCGAAATCGAGCGGCAAAATTGCTTATTCCCCGTGGCCTTGCCTCTTCCCCTGTCCCTCTTCTGCTGACAGACGTACTAGACTATTCTGCGAGTGTGTGCAATTGCTTGCTAGCTCGCTACCTTTGTGCTCACCCTCCGCGAGCAACTCATCACCTTCCACATGAGAAGGCTACATGCGTCTGTGATTATGCTTTATTGTTCGTGTTTACTTTTCGAGGAAATTAATTCCTGCCACGAGCCAAAAATTCTGTCTGTCAATATATTCGGAATTCGAAGCATACACTATTTGTTCACCGTGCAAAGGTGGATCGAACTCTGTCAAAAACTAATATAGTATTTTTATAAATAAGGAAAACTATAGATAGAAATTTAAACAAAGAAAAATTCTGAAAACTAGTACAAATACATATATTTTCTGATTTTTTTAAAAATCTGTAATAAACATGAATACATGTTCTTTTCAAGACAAGCCAAATATCGTTAAAATGTATGAAAATTGTTCAAGTACACCTAATTCTAATTTTAAATAAAAAAAGGCACATTAAAAACGATGAGTTCGCATACGTCAATCACATTATTTTAGCTGATTCTTCAAATGTCGAACCAATTTTCTATTTTTATATGAATATATACGTATGTATATATAATCAAATATTTCAATATATATTTTCAAATTTCGGAAACTGCATGTCGTGTGACTTCTATGTCTGAGTTTGGAAATTTCTCTCCGATCAAAAGTTTAAAAACTTTAAATAGTACAATACTTGAATCCGAAGTCAAATGTATTGTGTTTGACGTTTTTTGAACAATAATATGCTGTCAAATTTGCACTACCACATATACGATTTTCCTATTGTCATTTTAGATTATTGGAACTATTTTCCTAAATATCCTGAGGTGCTAGCGAAAATCTGACAACAGGTTCATGACCACTGATCCAAAAAATATTTGCAACGATTATTTTATATATGTCTGTTTCAAAAATGTCATGTGCCTGTGAATTAAAAAACCGATTTTTATTTGATTTTCGTAAAGTACGAAATTTTTTTTCAATTTTGCGAATTAAAAAAACCATTGTTGCGCCAAATTCAAATGAGGCGTTTTCATTTTATTCAGTTTTCTCAAATTTACTCAAGTTGGCATAACCGCGTCGAATATCAGCTCAAAAAAGTCGTATCTAACCTTAATTTCCAATTTCCTAATTTCGGAAATTAAAACAACACTCTACTTATCGAGTTCACATAACTTAGCATTGAAGTGCAATGGTGTTTAAATTTTAAAAATTTAACAATACCTTTTAGAATGTTGAAAAACAGCACATTTTTAAGATTTTTGTTGGTTTAAGATATTTGATATTAGTTTTGACAACCCCTTTTATTTCTGTCATTCTGTTCTGCTTGCAATGAAATCAAGCAAGTCCATTTTAAGCCACTTTCCAATGTCCTACATATTGAGCTTAAAAACATTGTAGAATATTTTCTTACAAAAGAGTAGACCATCTGTTGGTTACTTTTTAAATTAAATTTTATTTTGACACAGACAGCTCTCTCGCGGTCAAAGAATAGATAGAAACACAGTATCATATCTCCGCGGTACGAAATGAATAGATTTACGCTTGAACAACATTGGGAAATATTTAAAACTCATAAAAAGTGAGGTTGTGTTACCGAAACAGTGAGAATTTGCAAAAGATCTTATAATCAGACGTTTTAGAGATATAACAAGTACGATTTGACGCCGTTTGCGTGTTTTTGCTAGGCTGACAATCCACAAAAAATTTCATAATTAATCCAAGCCATATTTCGTAATTAATCCAAAGGTTTATTCTGTTCAATAAATCAACAAACTTTGAAAAATATTGAACAGAGTTTATTTTATAGAGTTTTTAAAAAGAAACCAGGCGATGGCTCACCCTTTACATTTAATACTGTTGGTTTTCACATTTTTACATAAAGCGATAATGTGACAAACCTATAAGAGTATAGCTATTGTCCAGATTTTGAACAATTGTTCACTGAAGAAGAACGAAGTGCCCAACATGCAGTGAAGGTTATTAAACGACTCCTCGTCCCCACCGAGAGCTGCATATCATAATTAAAATGTTCCCTCAAAAGGTGCCGAACATGAAGAGCTAAAACAGCGCTGATTTTTCATAGTGGCAAGAATGGACCGAAACCAGGGGGACCGGAGTGGAGGGCGGAAACTCTTTCATTAAAATTTTTAACCTCTCTACCTCCTGAGCAATTTGCTGTGTGCTCCTTGATAAATATCTCGCTGAAATTGAATTTTTCTCTTAAGCTTAGATATGGTGCCGCCTAGAAAAATTACCAGCAATTTGTACACTCGCTGCCGCGGTACGGGGGTACAGGTCCGGGGCACGACTCCGGCCGACTACGGCGGATATTGTTCTGGGCCGGGCGTTGTCAAAATATCTTTATTTTCCACTAAATTGCCCCGGACTGATTAGCGAAGTATCATTATCCTGGCATTCGAGAGGCCCTCGGTCCGGGCGCTTCTTTGCACAGAATTTTTAATAAAACTTTATCCGGCCGGGGAATCCTTTGGCAAACACAAAGGCCTAAGGTCGCTTCCGTCTGTCCGTCGAGGATTTAGTCGTTTATGTTTGAGTATTTACCCCCGCAAAGGAGGACCAGAGGAAATGAATTCAATATCCTCGGCCGCATTATTACGAATTTTTATGAATGAGCATGTTTTGCGGTCGTCTGGCACGCCACGTCCACGTTGCCTCTGTCCAGCGTGAATGGCCACATCTCCATTCGGTCGGATAAAAGAGGAGCCAGGATCCAGGGATCCAAGGATGGACTGGACACACGGTGCTCTATCCTGTCCCATGCTTGCTCTAGACACGTGAGTTATGGAGCATGGCTCTGACCCGGCCCGGACGCAACACGCTCCTACTTTAAATCTCAGCTCATTTGAATGCTGCTTTGATGCGCGGCGAAAATAAAAATAAAAAAAAAAACGCCTAATAAATGTGTTTCGTGACTATAGGGCTTCAGATAAGGCCGCTAATTAATTTCATCTGCATACAGAAACCTGTTGGGTTCGCGGGCCAGCTGCAAGGTGTAATTAGTTCAACATGATTTCGCCGCGATAACCTCGCCGCGGATTCCGGAGACCTGAGACCTGAGACCTGAGACCTCCGTCGTCGCCGCGCCGCACCGGGCCAGGAGTTCAGCTTGATCGCATTCAGCTTGAGATTAAAATTAAAAAGCAAAGGCCTCAGATGCACAGGAGCCTCTGATTCGCGCCCTCACGTCCCGCAAAGGGTCGAAGATAATGAAATGAGTGGCCCACATAAAGGACATTTTGCGGGTGCCTTCCTGTGCCTTGTGTTGTGCGCAGGGTGGGAAAAGTCGGGATTATCAAATTTGGCCGGGCTCAACTGAGCTGAGGCGAATTCGGTGAAGTTGCCCTTTTGCATGTCGTCGCAGGGGGAGAGCGGAGCACCTAAGCCGCCAGTTGCCAGAACTGCATAGCAGGAGGAATTAGTTCCACGGTTGAGTGAGCAGAATAACTTTCTTTCCATACATCGGCGCTACCCCCTTTTTCCACGGAAGGGATTTTTGGCAACGTCTATTTTGGTAGGACTTCCATTTTGTATGCACTTCAGGCTGGTCTAATTTGCTTAATTTACGTTTCTTATTCAGAGGTGATAACTTATGCATTCTATCATTTTTTTTTTTTTGCCTCTTTAAAATACTCAGTAATGGTACAAAATTTATGCCCGCTTGGTTTGATTGGTACACGTCTTTATGTGGTTATAAAAGGATCAATATTCACTGATAAAGATAAAAACGTTTTAGCTGATCTAAAAACCTATGGGATTGAGAATGGAACGTTACGCCAAATTTAAAAGTGTTCGGTAAAGAATTTAGGAGAGTTAAAATTTTTATTTTATACATCTCATATTTGACTATAGTTTGTATTAATGATTCATTCATTAAGTACTACATATAAAAACATATAAAATAACATATAAAAACTGAAATTTATGAATGAGAGGTAGATAAAGTTAATTTATAACTATTATTAATAATAATTTAAAAAAAAAATTTTTTTTTGAGGTTAGAGTTTTTTCGCGCCATTTCACTAAAATTAAAATAAAAACAACTAATAAATAAATGAAATAACACATAATAAATAAATGAAATAACACATAATAAATAAATGAAATAACACATAATAATATAAATAACAATTAATTAATTGATTAACAATTAACATATTAAATAATTGGAATAAAATACAAATAAAAAGTGGAAAGCAAGCAAAAAATACTTACACGTTTGAGAATTTATCGTAACGTTTTCTTGAATGTTATGAAAATCAACGAAAAAAATTTATATACAAAGATTTGTATTATTATTTGATCGTTGAATATAATAATATACAAACAATACACAGCACAATTATAACACAATACACAATAAAAGTATAAAAATGATACACGAAGTATTGAAAAAGCACGCTTATGTCGTAAACATAAACAAATATGTCAATAAATCGACACCCGACGCCATCTACTGGATGCGTACTCACCCTAAATAATACATTTTATTTTCAATAAAAAAATATTGAGGTCAATAATCGAGATAAAAACTATGCTATCTTTTAAGTTGGACCAAACTACACACAAAGAGCCAAATTTTATCAAGATCGGTTAAGTAGTTTCGGATTTTATCCCGGACAAACATCGTGATACGAGATTTTTATATATATAAAGATATATTTTAGAAATCTGCACATTAAAACCTTTCATTTGATACCAAGCGCGATATATGTATTTGTCTAATTTTTATTTTTTTTACTTGGCATATTTTGTGAGTCATATCCGCCATATTGATTTTAACACGATAGGCTATGACACGCGGAACACTAAGACGAAACCAAGAAAACCTCCTTTGTCAAAATTTGATTAGTAGTTTAAGAGCTACGAAGGAACAAATGAGCATATACACTGCTAAAATTATAAGCTTTTCTTTTGCTTTGCCGTAGTCGGGTAAAAATATACGATTTTTAAAATCTAGGTCAAATATAAACATATTTTTAGCATTATTTATTAAACTTCAAACTTTACAAAAGAAATAATTTCAGTGAAAAATTATAGATATTACTAGCTAAATTGTATAGAATTAATTGCAGCGATATTCGCAAAAGTCATACCAAATTACTCTCATTTTAGGTATGTGAAATCGTAAAACCAAATATGATTTCTTTAATGAAAGAATTCCCCATAGAGCTGACAGATTTTCATTAAAAAAAAAGAGACCCAAGTTTGAAAAAAAATTTTGTTTTCAGTTGCTACAAATCATTGAAAATTTATTAAAAAAGTATGTAAAATTGTGGTTATTACCGCGTATTAACATTTCGTCAATAAATGTACCAAAGATGAATTTAATCGTAGACCATCACATTTTTAAATATGGAACGAAAAAAATGAAATTATATTAAAGAAGGGGTTAGTTGGGTTTGAAAATTTCAAAAAATCGATTTTTTTTTAATCTTATTAAATAGTACAATATGTTTAAAATATTCTCCTTAAATTTCAAATCGATCCGAGTAAAATTCTAACAGATAGACCCTTCGGTAGTTCCGCCCATCAGGCCACGTCAGTGCAGCGCTTTAAACTTTAAACGCGTTTATCTCAAAACTCAATTCGGTCGGACATGATTTCTCGAAAAGTTATGAAGCGATTTTGTTCAAATTTTGCACACATCTTTGAAATAACATTATCTAGTTAATGAACGAAGGATTGTTTTTTTTTTTATTACAACTAATTTTTTCGAGCCAATACATGGCGAAAATTTGACCAAAAAATGTGTTTTTTTGTTCAAAGTCTGTCAAAAATTCAAATTTTAATTTTTTTTTTTTTTTTTTTTGCTTCGTTCATTAACGAGATTTATCCATGTACCATCGAAATATTTTTGGTTTTTTGATTTTAGATGAACCAATAATGAGTTATGCTGTCCACAGCAAAAGCATTTTTTTTTTAGACTTCAAGGGAGATGAGGTACCAACGGCTGAGTTTTCGGAATTTTTAAATAAAAATTTCACAAAATACTGTTTAAATATGTATCTTTGATATGCTGAATTGTTTAAATAAAATATATGATTCTATATATTAAAAAAAAAATTGTAAAAATACCCTTTTTTTGAACCTCTAAAACCCACCTAACCCCTTAACTTCTCAAAACGTCTCTTAGTATTAATAAACGATCATATTTTCAAGCGTTTACCTACAACAATTTGAGTTTATAAAATTGCATTGGCTGTCACCGACTCCAAAAATAACTGATTAGATATGTTTTATAATTATTCAATAAACAGGATTCTTCCCCTAATTTTCCACCTTAATAGGTGGAATATTTTATTCAAATTTAAATAGGACCACCCTCGAGATATAGCCTATTCAATAAAAAAAAGAATCATTAAATTCGGTTCACAATCGGCGAAGATATCGCGTAACATACACACACACACACCAAAAATAATACATTCGAATTGAGAACATCCTTCTTTTTTTGAAGTCGATTAAAATTTAATTTCAATTTCCCTCCACCTTACGTACAAATAGATCCAGAAGAAAGGCATCTTTAATATTAAAAGTAATAAATTAGGTATAACTAATATAATCATTAATTTTAGCTTATTAAAACGAACGATGTTTAGACAAAACTGGTTAAAATGCTTGGCACATAATTTATCATAAATTATGCATGTATTTGAATCACCATTCATCTTAGGAATTGTATTTGAATTAACAGAACGACTAAAAGGTAAGAAACTTCTACTTGAAAGGGTGCTAGCAACCAAACCTACATAAAAAAAAAACTGGCTCCCGCGAGTAATTTGAAAATCAAATTTAGGAATTATCTTCCAGTCCCTGGACCTCGTGAGGGAAATTAAAAAAGTAGCGAGGCTCTCGTGCGGTTCTTTTTTAAATTTTATTATTACTTCGTTAACCTAAGGCTGTTATTGTTTTAAACTAATTGAACTGTAAGTAATTATTCCCGTGGCCGACGATGACGATGTCCTTTTGACGATGACATTTTTTGAATATTAAATACCGAGGCCTTCGCCGTGCCCTTCTCCTCCCATCCGACCAGTTGTTTGCAGTTGTTTAAAAAGAAATCTTCTGCGGTTTTCAGATTCACGTTTATTAAGTCCCCGCGGAGACGCGCACAAAAAGCGGGGGTTAATGAAGAGATAAAAAAAAAAAAATTTACCCGAGAAGTGATCAGACGCCGCTTATCGAAGAAGAATCTGAATGCGGGCGAACGGTGTGGTGGTGGGGTGAATGCAAATTATTTCATTAAAAATTCCAAAGTGGTAAACACGACAACGAGAGTTTTGGGCTGAATTTCTCTGACGGCCGTGATAAAAGCTGGACACTTCTTAAAGGCACCCACTCGCATCTTTTATTGTCACCCCTTTTCGGGTGGGGGCGGACAGGATAGGGCAGAAGCTGAACTATACTATATATATATGTGGAACAGCTCTCCCAAGTCCCACATAGGTCCTGTTCGCTTACCCCAAGATTGTCGGGACGTCGTTCCCGAGGACATTTATCTAAATTGTTTAGTCAAAGGAGTGAGCAAAAACATAGCTGACTTCTTGGTGAGATAAGAAACAGGACACGTTATCCTTTCATATTACATTACAGAGAAGCCGTCTACCTCAGGATAACGTTTTCTGGCAGGGATCTAACGCATATAAACCACCTCAAAAGACGACAGTTTGGATCAATGATAAAAGCAAGAAACACTTAAAGGCCCAGCCGGATAACATGCAGAAAATGCCCAAAAACTTTTTCCCCAAAATGTCCTGGTTTCGTCGGGATGTGTCCTACGCAACATTCAGGAAGCGGGATGACACCCAGAAGGATGGTAGGAAATTGTTTTACGCTTCCACGACGTCAAGCGTTGTCATGTTTTCTCATCTGCTCAGGAAGGCATTTTTTTAAGGCACTTTCTGCCCGCTAGGCGCTAATGACTTCTTAATGTTTTATTAATTTGTTTTTGGTTGGCTGTCAATCCAGCGGGGGAGGAAAACCTGCTGGCAGGACTTATTATAGCTTAGTTTATCTTAGAAGATTAGACACGTGAACAAGACGACAAGACGACAACAGCATATTGTTTTGATCACAGAATGTGTTTCATTCGATTGGTGAGTGTATTTCAAAATTTCAATAATAGATTTGAAACCAACGACCCCATAAATCCTTAAAACTCATTTTCAAACCCTTTTGTCTTAACAGAAAATTGTCTTTTTGATACCATTTGGTTCCCGTAAAATAACTTTCTGGTTAAAACCAATGCATAATATGACTTATAATATGTCTATGAAATGTTACAAACTGTTACATTTTAAACTGACCATTCAACAATTTAATTGATAATAATGACGAATTTAATTTGCAACAACGATAGTAGAAATAATAACCTGGATTATTTTTATTATATATATTTAAAAATTACTTTTTCTTAATGTATCATTTTTTTTTTTTTTTTTTTTTTTTTGTAATTATAGTCCCACATACATAGAGGTCTGAATACCCCGGTTAGTAGCGCGACATGTTGGCTACGAACCAGCAAGGCGCTAGAAGTTGTGTATTCAATTCCCACCAGATTAATTATTGAATTATGAAAATTTCACCTGGCGCACTCTTATGAAAGACATCTCCCCAAAGATGTTTAGTAAGGTCTCTTTAGATTAGTTCTTCCTTATTAATCTCTATATTAGGATTCAAGCTTTCAAGTCATATTGCGATCTCCCATAAAAGTCCGTAATTTTTTAATGATTAAGATTTACTACCGATTTTTGTATCAGAAAAAACAAATTTACGTTCAAACTAACGCCACTTTGTGGCTAATAAATATTTCGATGTGAAAGAATCTAGATGATTAGAGAATCTTATTATTAAGTGACAGTTAAAATTTCAGATCAATCGGTAAAAAATTGTGGGCGTTAGAGGGCGTTGAAGATCACAAAAAAAAATTCAACTGCGACACCTGCCGCACTCTGGATTCGTATCTATAAAATTGTTAAAGTTTTTTTTTAAGTACTTTAAGATTTTATTTGATCGCATGGGGTCCGAAGCTCTTTTTGCCAAAGATTTTTGGGGTGTTTTTAAAAATTCTAATTACTTCACTTTGAACTTCAATCTTACGAAATTTTTGGCGTCTCTTCGTTTTCTCATCACGTGTATCTTCCAACAAGAATTTTCAAATTTCGTTAAAAATTACGACTTGTTGGTGGTTTTGAACCTACTGGTAACAATGTGTGCCGCTATGATATAAGATATAAGAACTTTTTTAAACTAACTTTATTTATATTTAACATTAGTAATATGAGGAATTGGACATGTGGAAAAACAATGTTTGTTTAATATAAATTAATAAATACTATGAAAAATTTGTCTACCTTTAAAACGATACTAGTCGCATGGTGCGCAGATGTGCCTATTATTAATTTCTTTCTTTTTTCTTACCAACAGGTACTACTTCGGGATTATCTCGAATTGAATTGTTTGAATTCCTGTCAAACGCCAAACTTCTTGCTAAAGTAAACACTAAGGTAGAGTCGCCAAATATCGTCCCCTTTTTGTAAAACAAATCTAAAAAAATAGAAAAAAATACCACAGTAATAAATGAAACATCAAACATTAGGTTCAATATTCCTTTATTCTTAAAAATAATCAAAAACGTGTTAACATTGTTAGAAAAAGTTATAAAATAGCTTTAACAAAAATACTCAAATTATGAAAATATATTTTTGGGTTCCTAATTTCGTCCCGGGGACGATATTGAGATCACAATAATCAGTACGTGAACTGGAGTTGTACTTACTCCTTTTCTATTATATAAAATTGAACCTAACTATCATATTAATATCTAATCAGCCCTTTCTTAATTATTTTAATCATTTTTTCGGCATCTAAAAAATAAAAAAAAAAACATTCTAAAGTTACATGTTACGATATAAGGTTCACGTAAGGGGACGATATTAGGAAATTTCTATTTATTTTGGTGCATCCATTTAAGCAAAAAACGTGTCATAACCTCAAAATTTTACTTAATCGATTAACATCTGAGATATTAATAGTTAGTTTGACAAAAAAATTGTATCAATAAGTCAGGTATCTCAATATTTTATGGAACCCGAGAATATTTCAATGAAAAACTCACCTTGAACACTTTTTTTGATTTTCGAATTTCTGTCGGTACGAACGTCGTGACGCACTCACTTCTACACAATGGCCGACTGATGCAACTAGCTGTCGGTTCGGGTCACTGATAATAGATGGCGGTTTTTAAAAGAGTAGATATTGAAGGGGACGAAATTAGGGTTGGGGACGAAATTTGGCGACTGTACCTTATACTCGCTAGACGACTAATATTCAATTAAGTCAAATCTAGGATTATGTATCTTCCATAAGAAGAGATAAAGCAGAAAATAGACCTACTTGTGGCCGAAATAAGAAGAGTTTGTTGGCTCGCAACGAGAAATCGATCCAAGGAGAACTATCTGAGTCCTCGTTACATCAACCACTCTACGATAAAAATGAGAATGTTCAACATAGAGATAGACCGCTTACAGATTTCAATCGAGTACTCCAACGAAGTAGAGACACACGAAAAGGTTGGTGATGCCCTATCCAAAAGAACTCCTCTTTTCCACACAAACAAATTACATTACAAAAAGTAGAAGGAATTTAGCAACTGCTTTAAAACTAGCTTCATCCTCAATTCCTCAAACTAAGAAAACATCGAAGATCTTCTTCATATATTGTTAATTTCATCAGACCCTTAATATCAGACATCAGGCCTCTGCCCAACAGAAAAACAAAACACCTACCGAAAGAAGTTTAAGAAGTATTAGCATAAGTTTAAGGGATGTCGCAAAGCAATTCGTACAGGTACAAGGGGGTTGAAGCTGTAGTTGCATGTTGGTTTATTTTTTGTATCTTATAATGTAAAATAATCTGTCGCTTCTCAACAATAACCAGCCGGTCCAGCCTGCTAGACGTTAGATTACACAGGTCAACATTTTATCTAGGCTTGTGCACGGGATTCGAAGATGGTATCCTAGGGCTTTTGGGGTCGCTGATTACGATGAGTAGGTCGGTTAGGCTCCATCACGTCAAGTTTAAGGTCATTTGAAGGTCAAACGGTCAAAAACCTTCCAAAAATCTGAAAAAATTCATGGACATGTTTTTGAGGTCGCTGAATCCGAATCCGGTGTTTATTTTTACTTTGCATGCATCCTCGAGGTCATTCAAGGTCATCTCAAGGCAGGTATTCTAGTTCTGTAACATAATTGTGCATTTCGCAGATTGAGATTAGAAGGTTGTTTGACAGTTTGACCTTCAAATGTCCTTGAACTTGACGTTATGGAGCCTAACCGACCCGCTCATCGTAATCAGCGACCCCAAAAGCCCTAGGATACCATCTTCGATTCCCGTGCACAAGCCTAGATAAAATGTTGACCTGTGTTATTGTGGCTCGATCAGAAGACACACTTAGGGTTTACCAGGGTTACTGGTGGAAATTGAACTCACAACCTCTAAAGCACGGCAGAATAAATTAGTTGGGGATTACTAAACTGCCTTCTGTCTATTAAAATGTTATTCTAATATTTTATTAGTATTCGTATTAATTTCTTATTTTTGCCCCAGTCAATGTGTCGAAAAATTAAATGTTGTGTTTAATCAGACCAGATTTTTAAATAAGGTCTATGTGTCTTTAATTAATTCGAAATGGCTTAAGGTTACTTTCTTATCGCATAAGGTCTTACACTATTCTCCTACAACAGGGAGCAGGATCTATATCTGTCGAAATTGAGAACTTTTGTGCAAATTCAAATGTAAACGACTCACGTCGCCCACCTCCGGGGCCTGGCTCCATCCTCTCCGAAGAATCGTAGTCAGTCTTAACTGAATCCAATTAAGGCTAACCGAGTCTCGAGAAAGATACTCAAGATATTTTACCTCCTGGATTCAATTACGCTTTACGCCCCCGCCTCCTTTGTAGGGTCCCCAATTTCTCCATCCGCACTTCATTTACCTAATCTCATATTCTGGACATGACCAAAGTAAATTTGAACGTTTTACCTCTTTAGACCGAAACTTATGCTGGCAGCCGGCACTTTGCGGGTCCTTCGAAAGAGACCCACTGCCCATAAATTTAAACAAAGGCGAGTCCAAGTTACTTCAGGGGGGGTACACATGTATACTATAAGAAGGAGTCCCTGCTGCCGGGCGTCTTGTTGACTTGAGAGTTGCTTTCGGCACATGAAATTCATATAATATTGAGATGACCGGAATCGCCACCCATCGCATCCATGACCCCCCGCCCCGGACCTCATCCTTCGAAGTTAGCCTTATTTAAAATTCCAATTAGACGAGTTTTTCCACTCCACCCGTTGTCGGATCTCCTCAATCACTGCGAATATCTGCGGTTGCAGCGTGCTTTTAATCATAAAGCCGAGGAGCGCAGACAATATGCTCACATCTGCATGAAATTTCCCGGTGGTACACAGATCGCCGACCTGAAGATGAAGATGAAGACGAAGACGTTTCGTTTCCTCCTCCATGCTTCCATACCACTGCCACTGCTCGAGGAGTCCCAGGAACGAGCTCTAACAAGTATTAAAATTTATAAGGACTCGTATAAATTACGGGTGTAATACCTTGCCCAGCCGCAGTGTCTTCGTGCTCTCCAGGTTATGCCGCGGCGGCGGCGGACGCACTCAAGTCAAAAGTAATTTGGAGGAAAGAAAACTTCAGTTATGGGGCCTGATTTTGCCAGAGTAAAAGTAAACTGAGCGTATTTAATTTAATTTCGAGCTTTTTGATTTTTCCCTTTTCCATTTTGCGTTCGTGAGGGGGATCCGGAGCCGGAGATGAACTCCTGCAGCAGCAACAAGAGACGGAACAGTTCAATTCCAGCAATGTGGAGCCTCCCGCCCCAAAGACCCCCAATTCTTACGCCAAGTGCCTGAAATAATCTTTATTTGAGAAATTTGTTTGCTTTTGTCAGGAGCTGTGATTAATTCTTTATGACCGTGAAGTAATCCCGACGCGTCCTACGGGCACTCATCGAACGGAAAATTCGTCTTCACCGCAAAAATAAGACTAAGATTTTAACAGGTGGATGTATTTTACTTCATATCCCCCATATCATTTATCTTAACAATGTTAGGACTTGTTAGCAGCGTTGTTAGAACATCGTTTGTCATAGTTAGTTACTTACAAGGAGACCGCTGAAATTAGGACTTTTTAAGTACTACTGTGATCAAAAAGTAAAGCCAATTTTGAATTTAAATTGCGCGGATATATCGATTCGAGCAAATCTTCTTGTTTTTAGTTTGGCAGCACTGTCACTCATATCTGTGTAAAATTTCACGCCAGTACGTAATTTTTTTAGTTAGTTTCGTTGTGTTTTCTAAGCAACTAAAAGTGAATTTTTCGATACAATATGTGATTTTATTGAGCAAAGAAGTTGCATTAAATTTTGTTTGCGGAATGAAATTTCTGCTACAGAAACGTTTAGAATATTGCAGAAGGCCTTCGGCGACCAAGTTTTGTCTAAAATAAATGTTTACAAATGGTATGAACAGCTCAGAGAAGGTAGAGAAAGCGTTGAAGACAAAGAGCGTCCCGGACGACCATCAACATCAATCAATGAACAACATATCAATGAAATTTAGTGATCAAAAATCGTAGGTTCACAATTAGAGACATTGCTGATACTGTAAACATTTCATTTGGATCGGTCCAAACCATTTTGAAATAACATTTGTGCTTGAGAAGATCCACATCTCGATTGGTTCCAAAAACACTCAATTTCTTGCACTGCACTGCATTGGTTCTTCGAGACTTTTTCATCAAAAATTCGATGCATGTTGTTCCATGTTTAGCTCCATGTGACTTATGGCTATTCTCTAAGCTCAAAACACCGCTTCGGGGACACCATTTTCAATCGACTGATGAGATAAAAGAAAAATCGAAGAAGGAACTGAAGGCCATTCAAATCATCGAGTTTCAGAAGTGTTTCGAGGATTGGAAAAATCGCTGGCATTTGTGTATTTTATTGGGCGGGGACTACTTTGAAGGGAATGATATAGATTTGGAAGAATAAATAAAAAATTTCAAAGTTATTAACAAATTGCCTTTACTTTTTGATCACATTAATATCTCCAATTTTGATGAAAAAATATTTGAAATAGGACTCATTTTCCTATTAGTATTTACATAGCTACATGCCAATAATTCTTAAACGAAAATTAAGAGTGCCCGCCCAGTATTAGATTTTTCAGTAGTTCAAGATTTTTGCTTGAGAAAATTGTATGTTCACACATTAACAATCTTTTCAAAATCCGCACTTTTTCGGTAACACAACTTTAGAAATATGTTTTCAGTATTTCCCAACGCTTTTCAATCGTAAATTTATTCATTTCACACCACGGAGATATGTGTTATGTAATTTTTTTGAACGCGAAAGAGCTGTCAGTGTCAAAATAATATACGTATATAATTTAAAAAGAAACGAACAGATGGTCCACCCTATACAATATAGCTGATGAAAACAAGTTAAAATGAATTAAAGTTAATTTAGTCCTCCTAATGGAATAAAAGATTTATTATATAAAGCCTGTAGATTTTATGGCACAAAAACAAAAAAATGTAAAACTTAAACTCAGGGACAAAACTACGAAATAAAATTATTTATTTCACGACGATAGACGCATGTAATCCGAGATATAGGCCTGCAGCAAAAATGGAAGACGTTCTTCTTGGGTGAGTTCTTCCCACTTGGAAGCAGCCTCATCAGTTTCCGGTTCGGTGTCTAATAGGCCATAATACTCGGTGAAAACGAAGTAGGCCTTATTCATAATATCCGATCTTTGTATTTCCGCGCAGAAGAGTAGATCATTGTCCGGATTGTTGGAACAAGCTCGTCCGGATTGGCAAAGACTATCGAACAAATTGTCTTCATACCTGATACAATCACTGTCCAAGCTTGTTCCAATCTGCGTGGCATTTGATGTTTCATAATTATCCTTAGTCTGGCCGTTCACAACGTAATAATTCAAGTGGGGCTCTTCCTTGTTGATCTCATTTCTCTGATGGAAATAGCTGTCATCGAATTTTTCTTGATTGCAGACGAACATTGGCTCCTCCCATCTGAGAAAATTTTGTTGAGAATGTGATCGCACTAGGCGCAAAATGTTTTCTTCCAACATTTCACTGTCCTCTTCATCGGGTATCATCAGCGGAACGGACCACTGCGATATCCTGTCAAGGTCATTGGGAAGCACTGTTTCGCGTAAAATGGATATCCTTTTGCGCCAAAATGGCCTCTTCCTCCTGATTCCTGAACAGCCTACAAAGTCGTTCTGAATTTTGCTTACTCGGACGATTTTCCTTTTTCGCTGAATCGGTAGGTAGTTCAAATCGATTTCGTCAAATTTTGATACCAGTGCAAATTTCTCCTGGGCTGTTGGTTGCTTCTTGAAGGGTTTTGAACGTTCACCGCTTAGTAGTTGCTTCGTCGGCGATCCTTGGGTTCTAAGTGCTCTAAAGCTGCTGCTGCCGCTGAATTTGAGTCTCATTTTTGCCGCCGGGAGCACTAGCTGGTGTTAGTATTTTCTCAAATAATTTCCACATTAACAAATTTATAAAAAAAAAAAAATAGAAAGGGTTTCTTATGGAACAATGGGAGTTGAAGAATAAAAAGAATTTCAATGAAATTTGGAGACGTGAGGATCCGTTTTTTGTTTTAGCAAGTGAGAAAATGCAAGTGACAGAAAATTTCATTGACTACTTTGAAGGTCAGTAAATATTGGATCCTACAAAGTAGAACTCTTGCTTGGATGAAGAGTGTTTACCTTATTGTAATTTATATTTTATAATATTAATAGATTTTTCTTTATCAAACTTAACAGCATATTGCCCGAAATATTCAGTTAAGGTACAAGAGTTTCGGCTCTGTGGATGCTGTTGAACATAAATTATTTTAGAATTTATATTTTTTTTTATGTAAGCTTATTTTAATATTTGTTCCCATTTATTTCTTCAAAATCGCCCTCACCATCTCAAAAAATATAACTCCAAAAAATCTAAACAAAATAAAAATGGTGATTGTAAATTTAGCGAAAAATCATGTTGTCAAACAGCCCCATCATACACAAGCGAACAATTTGCGCACGGCTGAAAGTTTTGCAAACATATTAAAGGAAATATAATACATATATTAATAGTCCTAAAAATAAAATCATACTGCAAACAAATGTGATATTCAATATACTATAGAGATACAACATTTACACTTCAAACATAACCATATCAATAAAGGAAACAACCAAATTAAATTCAACAACAATCAAATTCAATTATAACCATATTAACTTCAAAAGCAATCATGTAGTTCGTCATTTAAATAAATATATTAAGCGTGGAATCTAAATAAAAACAGTATCAACCAAAATAATAACAAAATTTTCAAATTCAATAATAACCTTTCGTTTTTTGGTAAGAACATCCAAACTAAACTAGACTTGGTTTTGATTAAGATGGTTGATTCTGATTTTGATGTAGTTGATCTTGATTTTGATGGCTGATCTTGATGTTGATGTAGTTGATCTTGATTTTGATGGTTGATCCTTATTTTGATGTAGTTGATCTTGATTTTGATGGTTGATCCTGATTTTGATGTAGTTGATTTTGATTTGTTTGTACAGTAAAACCCGCTTAAATGCACATCCAATTTGTCAGAAAATTTCGTGCATTTAAACGGTTTGTGCATTTAAACGTTTTTAAGATAAATGCACATGTTGTGCATTTAAGAGAGCTCTGATTACTTTTTTTCAGTTTGATTAATTACATAGCGTTCTGTTTTCGTCTTTACTTTACAAATTTTACCAAAATTAAACAATTACAATCCGCAATTTACAAGGTCCACCCGCCAACTCAAAAAGAATGAAATGTCAAAGCAAAGACTAACGAGGAAGTGTTCTTCTTCTTCTTTGCCTTTAAATGGTAACCACCGAGGGGACAATGTAAAAGTACTACACTTCTACAGATCTGTTCATTTAAAATATGTATATTGCATTTATCCGGTTATTTTTTAAATCAAATAGAAAATTCGTGCCTGAAATTAATGTGCAAATAAGAGGTTTGTGCATTTAAGAGGTGTGCAATTATGCGGTATTTGTTTCTACACATTAATAAGGCAAAAAATTCGGTGCATTCGCATCGTGTGCAATAAAAGGAATTGTGCAGTAAAGCGGGTTGCATTTAAACGGGTTTTACTGTAATTGAATTTGATTTCGTTGTACA
Organism: Dysmachus trigonus; assembly: GCA_949715965.1. Lineage (NCBI taxonomy): Eukaryota > Metazoa > Arthropoda > Insecta > Diptera > Asilidae > Dysmachus > Dysmachus trigonus. The sequence continues at coordinate 91,383,833 of OX454320.1, forward strand.
TATCTTTGGAATGGTTGTATTTGAAGTATAAATACTATAAATCCGGAACCCTTATCGCGCGACTTTCGACTTGGACTTTATTTCTTTTAAATACTCTTTCAATTTCCAAAAATTGCGATTTTCAAATCTGTCTGGTCGAATTTCATGCAACAAAGTCGTTTTAAATATCAAGAAGTATATTTTCTTTTGAAACCAGCCCGAATATTCAACACTAATAAGTCCAATTTTTCAAATCAAACAAGTCCACATTTTTAAATTATAGTACAATGTCTCACTTTAAGTGTTTTTATACATCAAATATTTCGCTCTACTATTGTTTGGAGTTTAACTTCATCTGGAATAGCTTCAATACCCCCCTTGCCCACCTTATCAACTGAAATAATTGCCACCGTATTCGCAAATGTTAAAACTAATTAAAAAAGATATTTTCAAACATAAAAACGCATGTTAGAAATGTTTTTGATGATCCAAACTTTAACTTCTCGATTGTTGAACTTATTGAAAATCACGAAAATCAAATTCTCAGATAGTATTAAGGGGGCGTGACACACCCAATTTTTTATTTTTTATATTTGGGAAAATTGGAAAATTGAAGGGAAAAACAGTAGATACATTAATCAAACTTTGCATATTTATTAAACAGCATTAAAATAATACAAAAAAATTTTTTTTTCATTTTTTGAATTCGTTTTTTTCTTCGTAAAAAAGTACAAAAATTGACTGCGGGCACGATTGGGAGCGAATGGAACGTCTGAAAAAAAAAACAAATACGGGGTTAATTGTTATCAAAATCCCCAGGGATTGAACCTAAATGGAACATTTTTCACGAAAAAATGACAAAATGGCGGCATTTTTTCAAAAATTCACTTTTTGTTGTCCCGAAAAAATGTCGCCGTTTTGTCATTATTTCGTGAAAAATGTTCCATTTAGGTTCAATCCCTGAGGATTTTGATAACAATTAACCCCATTTTTTTTTTCAGACGTTCCATTCGCTCCCTATCGTGCCCGCAGTCAGTTTTTGTGGTTCTTTACAAAAAAAATTTTACAAAGAAAAAAACGAATTCAAAAAATGAAAAAAAAAATTTTTTGTATTACTTTAACCCTTTTTAATAAATATGCAAAATTTGATTAATGTATCTACTGTTTTTCCCTTCAATTTTCCAATTTTTCCAAATATAAGAAATAAAAAAATTGGATGTGTCACGTCCCCTTAATATAAAATATTGTTAAGTTACAAATCTGGACTTGTTTGAATTGAAGTATTGGACTTGTTCGAAATAAAAATAGATTTCTTGATATTTAAAGCGACTTTGTTGAATTGAAAATCGACCAGCCTGATTTTAAAAATGTCTTTTTGAAATTAAACGAGTATATCTCTATAGAAATAATTGCAAAAAGTTTTTAGAGTGTAATTACAAATTTTCAAGTAACGTATAGAGGGAAAAGTCGTCCTTATCTTAGAAAAATTAGCCATTTTCGCATGTATACTATATTATGTATGTATGTAGGGATTACTCGAAAAGATCAGGCCGCACACGGGCGGGGCTCGAACCTGCGACCTTCGAATTTGTGCTCCGATGCTGAAACCAACTGACAAGGAGAATGCAACTGGTCGTCATGACCGATTTCGCTCAAATTTATAGCACATGTAGGGCTTGCCAACAAATGAAAGTACCCGAAGTGGGAACTCCAGATGGCCGCGCGTTTACAAAATAATAGTATACAAAATTTTTCACGCGGCTCTAAATCCCATTCATTGTAGTACATTCCCAAAGAGGCGGCTGGTGCAGTGGTGAATACCTGAGCTTGGGATTCAGAGGTCACGGGTTCGAATCCCAGCGTTGGGATGCTTTTTTTCAGATTTTTCCCAATTTTTATAAGATTCGAGTCCGCAATTAAGTGAAGTGATAAATTTTTTATTTTTTTTATTTATTTATACGCAAAAGGCATAAATAAGGAAAAAAAATTGTAATTGCGGACTTTTCAGCAAAGGATTGTAATTAAAGCGAATACCAAAAGACTTTGTACATTCAAATTCAAACTTTTATTATTTTTCATGATGATGATTTACATTTGTCGGGGTGATATTCATTATTAAAACAGGGAAAACAATAATTATTTCTGCATCTAGCACAGGTTATAAACGCCGCATTTTTACAATTACAACGTTGTTTCAACGCCTCCATACAAAATCAAACTTGATTCACATTCATAAAAACTTCTCTCTCATCGCAAAGTTTAGCAGCGAACCACGCGTAACGTAACATGTCACCAAATATTGGAGCGGATAGTTGGTGATGAACAATCGAATGTACTTTTATACATTCTTCAGGGGATGTGATTTCTTTTTCTTGCTCGATGAGATAAGAGCATTTTTGTATTTTTTTATGAAGTTTTCTACGGAGACGTTGAAACAATGTTATGATTGTAAAAATGCGGCGTTTATAACCTGTGCTAGATGCAAAAATAATTACTGTTTCCCCTGCTTCTATAATAAATATCACCTCGACAAATGTAAATCATCATCATGAAAAATATTAAAAGTTTGAATTTGAATGTACAAAGTCTTTTGGTATTCGCTTTAATTACAATCCTTTGCTGAAAAGTCCGCAATTACAATTTTTTTCCTTATTTATGCCTTTTGCGTATAAATAAATAAAAAAAAATAAAAATTTTATCACTTCACTTAATTGCGGACTCGAATCTTATAAAAATTGGGAAAAATCTGAAAAAAAGCATCCCAACGCTGGGATTCGAACCCGTGACCTCTGAATCCCAAGCTCAGGTATTCACCACTGCACCAGCCGCCTCTTTGGGAATGTACTACAATGAATGGGATTTAGAGCCGCGTGAAAAATTTTGTATACTATTATTTTGTAAACGCGCGGCCATCTGGAGTTCCCACTTCGGGTACTTTCATTTGTTGGCAAGCCCTACATGTGCTATAAATTTGAGCGAAATCGGTCATGACGACCAGTTGCATTCTCCTTGTGAGCTATGGTAGCTGGTTGTCGATGGCTTCTGATGAGGAATGTGACCGATCCCACATAAACATGTATACATCTTAAAAATCAAATCAAAAGGAATTTATGAACAAATCTATATGTAATTTAAGAATAAGAAATATTTATATAAAGCGAGCCCGTTCACTTTTGTACCTAAATGAAATTAGCCATCTCAGCAGGGATTCGCCAGAGGATAGAACGAAGACCTTCTAGAAAATTTATTAAAACGAATAACCACGACAAATTCTGATAAATATGTGTAATTTACTACCGGAAAATCCCTTTAAATCGCGTGATTACTTTTCCCTGACATCTTTTATGTGCTTTCGCTAAAACCCAACGGTTGTGCTCCTCCTCGGTAAGCTTCCGCCCTTATTGTTCTTACTCTCGTCTCGGGGCTAACTTCTTTCATACAGAGGAATCGTCGATGTCGGAGGAGTAGTCCCTGAGTAAGACGGAAAAATTTCGTGTGCTGCAATTCCCCGGGCACTGGAATGTCGTCTTCTGTTCCTCTTCAAAAGGATGCTCGGGCTCCGGCGAAACTAGTTCACTGACAGTCCAGCAATGAGCAAGGACAACAAAATATTCACCTCACGACTACCAGAAGGAAATTGTCAACTTAAAGTGGACAATCTTCGTCTTGCACGTTTTTCCTTATTTTCTCGGGGTAAAACAAATGTTTACCGCCAAACGCATCCCTTTTTGCTCCTGGACGGGATTCCTCCAGTCCTCACACGACCAAGGGATCGGGCGAAAAAAACAAGAAAAAATAAAAGGACTTGCCCTCCTGCCTCAGGAGGAACTCCTCGGAAACAAACAGACAGACAGACAGACAGACAGAAAGACAAACATATACGAGTGGAGGAGACCGGGCGACGTCTTCATGTTGGCCGGGTCAACACTCACTTAAGGTGCGCTGCGCTGCGCCTCTGTTTGGACGTAAAATAAGAGAAATAGATTTAGTCGAGTTGAATAATGATGTTTTGGGGCTACATAATTTGGCAATTTTCTACCACATTTATCTCGTGTGTCACATAACATTTGGTCAGCTAGAGGTAGGCGTACTATAGCACTTTCTTCAGGACTCTATAGTCCGTAACGGCTGGATTTGGGCTGGTAACTTCTTAAAAGGAAATTTGACAACCTACAGAAAAATGTCGTGCTGAGCTCCTGGTCCAGGAGACGATCTTAGCACCGATGAATCTAAATTATCGGAATGCAGTCAGCCCCCACTAGCGGCGGCACACATCATACAGGAGAGCTCCACGCAGGTCGTGATGGTCCGCCACCGCTCCACTTCCGGCCTCCAATAAACCCTCCTGATTAATTCTTGGGTCATTTGGGGTAAATTGCTCAAGTTTTTCCTACTCGGTCCCCATTCCAAAATTCATTTGTCACTCGTCGTCGTCCACACAGATGGACCTCTCGCAAGGGTTTTACCTTAATGGAATTTAATGTGCTCCGGGGATCTTCCAGAAAATTAATTTTATAATTTCACCTCTGGTCCGTATACGAGCTGTAAAATGGACTGTTAATAGAACCCTTTCGGAGGGATTAAGGTTTCGCATATAGGTACGTTTTTACACCACATTAACTGACCACTATACGCATATCTCAGAATCATTAGAGCATACATCGTCCATGGACATACACAGCCTGGACTACTTGGGACTATAGCGAGAGATTTTAATTTTGTCGACTTATGGCCGAGAGTTGCCGCTTTTTGGGGAACTTAATGAGAATATTATGGTACCGGCTATTGGATTGACCCATTCCCTCCAGCTTCCTTTTTTTCGGGTACAGAGCGTCTGACCGAAAAGGGTTTCCCACGAAAACCCCCGAAAAGGATGCGGTGGTGGAGCGCCACTTTGCCGCGATGAGTTGCACAGATCAAAGTCAAAACGTCATGGAACAGCGGCGTGCTGGGGTGACGTGAAAAAAGTTTCATAACACGATGCTACTCCTATTTTTTTTTCTTTTTTTTTATTAACGAGTGGTTCCCTGGTCAGGAAGCCTTTCTCTCCTGCAGGACACGTTGCCGCAGCCACCGATGGAGCCCGAGCCGCCTCGTCATATGTGTGTTTCAGGGTTTAGGTATTTTGCGAAATTAGTCCATCATCATCGCAAGGCAATCGTCCGAAGCTCAGGGGGTTCCCCGCGCACTCACCGTCTGACCCTCGCCAGGATAATTCCAGAAAGGGTTCGCAGCGGCTACTACAGGACGCTCGATTCGGGGACTGCTTCCGAGTCCCGGCGCTCCCCCCTTCTAATGTGCTGGGGGTCGAGTGGAGCGCCAGATTAAGGAAAAAACGATTACGTCAAGATGCAGTGTGTACATAACGTGTGGCCGGGCTCCGAATTGCTTTTCGCTAGAATCTAGCTCAGTTAGTCTTATTAGACTGTGGTTTCATGTTTTCCAAAGCGTTTTGATGAGAAAACTCTGAAACAGTTTGGCAATTTGAGGCCAGCGGCTAACCCTGGATATAGGTATACTCTTGCAGTGTGGCGGTAGGAACGGGGCGAAGGAAGCCCACTTGGCACCCCGTCACGGTATTTCAATATTCGACATCGCGTATTTTTCCTTCATCCTTATTATGGTTTTTGTGCAATATTATGTAAATAAATACCTTTTTCACGTAATTTTTTTTCCAAAAAAAACTGATTTAGTCGGGAAAAAGCACCTTTTTACTGCACCTTTTTACTGCAAGAAAGTGCATAAAATGTGTTATTAGGACTTAAACTTCAAAAATATGCAGGCATTTAATCAGTAATCATTGACCCCAAAAACTCCGAATACCTACTTTTTTTCGAAGAATTTGAGAATTTTGCCAAAAATTGTCCGCCATCTTGGATCCGCCATTTTGAATTGCGAAAATCTGATAGCAAATTCGTAATCAGTGACCCTTAAAACTAGTGTATATACATTTTTGGGAATAGTCGAACATAGTGAGATCAAAAAAGTGATCGAAAGTAATGCAAATATGCATTACATTGTTGCAATTTTTATGCAGCCTAATATTTTTAACGAAAAGAATGCCTGCATATTTTTTAAGTTTAAGTACTAATAACACGTTTTATGCACTTTATTGCAGTAAAAAGTTGCTTTTTCCACACTAAATCTGTCGTTTTTTCGAAAAAAATGACGTGAAAAAGGTATTTATTTACGTAATATTGCAAAAAAACAATAATAATAATTTTTTTCGCTTTTTTTTTGGTTGGATCGTGTCGGGCGACTCAAAATACGTTTAGAAAAGTTAGGGCCTCAAAGTTGCGGTAAAATTTTTTGTTATTCAGGCATTAATGGGTTAATTTGATTCGGAATGAGAGGTAAGAAATTTTCTTGAAACATTAAGGATATGTGTTTCATACTAATAAATGCATTAATGTTATTTCTTTATGATACCACATGATGTGGCCTGTATGAATGAAAGTCTAAATGTAGAGTTTGTACACATATTAAGCCTTAAAATAAAAATATAAATTCTGTAATTATGAGAGAAATATAAGTCGACGTGATTTCAGTAGAATAAATAGTGTTTGAGCCGGCTGATGAAACTGCAAGTACTTAGAAAATCAAAAAAATTTCGTGTAAATTTCAAAATCAAGAAGGTTCGTTGATGTGAAAAATAGTGATGGGCATAACCAAGACCAAGACCAAGAGCAAGACTATGATAATCGATACGAATATTAATACCAAATCTCGCACACTTTTTTTTGGTCTTGAATTTGGTCTTGGTTTCGCAGAAATTCTAAGACTAAGACCAGTACTACATATACGATATACCTGCGGTAGCATTACCAAGGCTCGATTTGCAAGACCAAGACGTTTGCGAAACTTCACAAAGATTTGCTGATTGAAAAATATTTCCTTCTATTTTAGTCGCTAGTTTTAAGAAAATTATATATCTGTAACACGCGGTGTAGTTAAATTTTATTAACTGAACTGATACTCCAAATTTGAAAGTGTTTAGTTCAGCCTTAGTCTTGTTTTGCTCATCACTAGTGAAAAACGCAATTAAACATATAGACCTCAAACGTGAAATAAAACGAAGGCTACTTGCATGCATCGAAACTGGCGGAGAACATTTTGAACAGCTTTTGCAGGACATAAGTTTTAATTATAATTGGTTTTTAAGCGAACAAAATGTATTTTTTAGTTAACTTAAGTATAATTTCTTAAAAATTCGAATTTTCATGATATTCTGTAAAAGGATTTTTGTAAATAAATTTTCGTATCCTTTTCCTACCTGGGCATGTTGCACCTTTTTGGAAAGGTAATTAGATAGGCAACTTAAAAAAAATAAAAAGTAGGTATGTTAATAACATGAATTTCGGAGAAAAGTGGAGCGAAAGGTGAAAAATCGTGAAATAAAAGTTAATTTTTTCAACTTCCAGGGGGGATTGTGGCCAAGGAGTTGGGGATAGGGGGGTGGTGTTTTGGAAAGTGCTTCGAAATAGTAATTTTTTAAGATCGGTTTGGGGCCGCTGCGATGCGTAGAAAAAAAGATAAAAATACAAGAGCGGTTCCCATATAAGGAAAATCCTGATTTACGAATCACCCTGTAACTGCCGAACGGTGCGAGATATTCAATATATGTTTTTTTTGTGAGTTTTTCTATTCAATAAACTTTATATACAAAAAATCAATTAATAAGGCCAAAAATGTTTGATTTATAGACTGTAAAAATACTCTTTCTTCTACTCGGCAATTAGTTAAGTACCTACATAATATATGTGTAAATTAAAGAGGAAATTCAACAAAACATGAATGCACCTCATTCCAAACCTTAGTTTTTATTTTACTAGTGTAATGAAATGGATTGAGTGGCAGCTTTAAAAAAATATCATAATAATGCTACTTTTATAAAGGATGTCTTACAGACCTTGTAACTTACACATCCTTTTCGTAGCGAGTTGTTTTTCAATGCAAAAGGCATTCAGATATCTAATCGATTTCGGTATTCGGTATCGATTTTTCCCTATTTGTGCGCTACAATTGTTCGAAGCGTAATGACATCGATCAAATAAATATTAAAAATCTCATTAAAGACATTTCGCAGGTCTTTTAATTAACGCTTCTTTTTCGCATCGTTTTTATTTATTACCCATGTAGGTCCACGGGTCTTATTCCAGAACTCGATTCGATTGCGAATTCGATTCGATTTCATTTTCGTGTTCTATAACTTGATCGAGAGTACGAAAAAGTGTTACTCCGACTGGAAATGAAACGTAGACAATTTTCTTTTAAAATTTCAGTTACAGATTTTTAAAATTTTTGGAAAATTGATAGCGTTAAGGGATAGTTATTCTCGTTGTAAACAAACGTAGAAAGCGTTTCGGAAGAAAGTAAGAGACAAAAGTGTCTCAGTCTGGTGTTAATAAATGTAATACAAATTATAAAATCCAACAATAATAAAAGACTATTCCGGGTTCCAAGGGAGATTTTTATAAATTTATTGGACACAATCTTATTTATTTAAATATCATCATTATATCATTTATTTTGTGATTTTTGACAGAATTTTTATAATTTTTATAATTTAATATTTTATTCTCTTAAGAATTGAATTCTTACATCTGGCCCGTAAAACACTCAAATCACAACCACACAAAGAAAACTCGCTTGACATTTAGTTTTCGAAAAAAATTCTCAATCGAATGTCAACAAATGATCGCGATATTGAGTTTTGGAATATCAATTTATTGTTTCAAAAAATACTTATTTTGTATTGGATAACAATGATTACTGATATGCAGATGTTAATCTTAATAACGTGATGGAAGTATCGACCAGCTTCGGCATTTTTATATATCTATCTATCTACCTATCTACCTATCTAATTTCGCCAATTTACGAAATATAGATATTAAAGTTGCAAGGATATTGATAACATTTCAAAGTTTTCGCAAATTCAGAAAGTTCAATTTTTCCACACGATGCATGACGATAGACGATATCTATTCATTTCATTACACAAAAATATTATTACCTATATACACTATAATCCCAGACGAGTTTCAGTTCATGACTATAAAAAAAAAGTTACCAGATTCCTTACACATATCTAAAAATGGGCATTTCCCATTCCGAAAACTATTAAGTTAGGGCGGATACGAGCAAATCCTTAACTTAGGATGATGTCCCGAAGCTCGTTCGAACGAAAAACTACAAAGCGTCTGTCCGTGTGCATGGTACATCATACATCACTCCCCCGGACAATTCGCGCAGCTTAATTAAACTGCTGGCATTTGATCAAATCTGGCATAGATTTGTCCATAAATAAAATTGAACTCCGCTCGACTGTAAAATTCTCGAGATTTACTCAAGTTCGCTCGCCGAAGTCTTCTAGTTGTTCCGGCCCTTGTACACGCCCAAACACCGAATTTATCCGTTCGCCTTCAAAGACAAGGAGCTTATGCTTATGGCCTGCCTGGGATATCGACTGTATTAATGTCGCGATGAAAGGATGCTGCCTGGAACGCGTCTCCGCTCCGCAGAGGAAGTGGCCCGAGGAGGAGCGGAGTCGCCCCGGGCTGCTGAATGGCTCCGTAAATTTATGTGTCATAAATGTCTCGGCCTTGCCAAGAAACGGCGAATTAACGAACACCCAAATGCGTCCCGCTCAAACCGAATTTATTGTGTTTCGCAAATTACAACACCCTCGACTTTTTGGCGTTGCGAAAAAATTGAAAGCTCGCGGCTGCAAAGGGATGCCAACTTTTTGTCGTCGCCGCAGGAAGGTATCTATGGCCAATCGCTCGAATTAAGTGGATATAATCTCAAAACGGAATTTTAAAAAATTTAATTAAAAACCCCGAGGGCGGAAGATGTTTTTAACTCCTATTATTACTCCTCAATGGAGCTTCCAATTTTTTGAAGTTATTGCACACGGATTATCAAAACCGAGGCTAGACCTGGTCAGATTTTTGTACCTAAAAACTCTTTTCTAACCAATTTTATAAGTCAGATATCCAATTTAATTACATCTTCAAGGCTATTTCATGGCATGACTTGTCGCTCTTTTAAAGTTAAGTTTTCCCGTACCTTTTCTGATTCTGTTTCCGTTTTATCCGGCGTCCCACAGGGTAGCCATCTTGGACCCCTGCTGTTCACGCTTTTTATTAACGACTTGTTTCCTCTTATACGTAATTCTCATGTATTAGCTTACGCCGATGATTTAAAAATCTATAGATCAATAGAGACCTTACAAGATGCCCATAGCCTCCAAGCCGATCTTGCCTGTTTCGAAACTTGGTGTTTAAAAATCTACATGCAGTTAAATGTCAGCAAATGTATTTTCATTTCTTTTAGTAGGAAAAGCTCCCCTCTGGAGCACACTTATAAAATTCTTGGCAAGCCTTTGTCTAGGCAAGATAGTGTTGCTGACCTTGGTTTGGTCATTGATAGTAAATTTAACTTTGGGCGCCATATCGACAGCATAATTAATCGAGCGAATTCTGCACTTGGTTTTGTGAAACGTTGGTCGAAGGACTTTGATGACCCTTTTATATTAAAAATTTTGTATTGTACCTTCGTCCGCCCCATTTTGGAGTATGCTTCTATAGTTTGGATGCCACACTATGACGTTCATATTAACCTGCGCTATGCTCTTCGCCTTTTGCCATAGAGAGACCCCTATAATGTTGATGTTGTTACTGGCACTATAGACTCTCCAACTCTTTTGAACCTAGTCAATATTAATTCACGACCTCGAATGACCAGAGGACGAAACTTTTTATATTCCGCCTACCACAGAACCAATTACGGCAGTTTTGAACCGATTTCGTCCATGTCCAAAGATTACAATAACTACTTTAATTGTTTAGATTTTAACCTTTCTAGATATTACAATTAAAAAATCTTTACTCAACTGTGTAACAATCAATTAACTATATTTCGTTTTGGTATTGTTATTATCATATTTTTGGTCATTTTCTTATTCTTTTTTTCTTAACATTTGTTTATATTTCTGCTTAGTGTCAGATGGTCAATCAATTGTACCTGTTGATATATGAATAAATAATTAGTGTCTATTTCTAGTCTAGCTTCATTTTAAAATTAATAATTTATTATAATTAAAAAAGGAACCATTTATAAGAAAATTTGATTGTGCAATCTAAGTAATCAGGTTTTCAAAGCTGGTGGATTTCTTAGATATAGTGTTCGCTATTTGCAAGAATATTAATTAAAATATTTATATATTTAAATACGAACAGCAGAAGAAGCGCGGTAAAAAAGTATCAGGAGCAAGTGCGATTCGAAGAGTTAGTGAAAAGTACGAAGGGTTAAGTAGCCGAGAATTAAGAAGTGGGCGTTGATCACATTGATTAAACATAGAATAGGTGAATTTAGTTGATCCACGAAAAACTTTATATCACCGAAAGTAAGTTAGAGGAAGTGGTCAATATTTTAATTTTTTTAATAATATAAGTGACCATTGGAAATCGTGTGGCAAGACCAGATAAAATGTCTTTTTTTAAAAGCACTAAAAGATATTAATAGTTCAACAAATTTTTTTTTTTGGGACTTTTGGAAAATATTTGCAGAATGTTTGTATATTTATGTTATTTTATTCAAATATAAATATGTAACGATGTATTTTTAAAATATTGAATATTCGAATGCAAATACGAATATTCGTTACATCGCTAGTATCTTTAGCCAATTGCTCGAATCAAGTGGATAATCTCAAAGTTGAATATTTTAATTAAAACTACCGGGAATGGGAAATTTTTGTAGATCCCCTTCCCATTCCCCACTGAACTACCCAAATCTGCTCTTCTGGAGGGTTTTTTAGCCGGCGGAGTCCCGTGCTTGAATTTATGGTACACAGACTCCCCAGGACCATGGATCGGACCTGTTCAGACTTTTGTGCCTAGATTTTGCGGATTGGGCCGGTCGGAGAGAAATATGTTACAGTTTCTTTAACTATTCTTCGCTAGACACTCACCACAGTGGCGGCGGGAGAAGAACGATGCCAGGAGTTGGGGGCAGGGTATGTATCCCCGGGAATCTTTTCATTGCCGGCATGCCATCCCTTGCAACCTCCTGGATGTGGTGGGGTGTTCCTTGGAGTTTCAGGAATTCCTGAAGTAAAATTTGGTTAAGGAAGATCTGTTATCCTTCGCCGCCCAGAACTTGGAAAGTTTTTAATTAAATTTCGATTCAAACGTGTGGCTCGGCTACCTCCAGCTCTATCAGCAGCTGGTTAAATCTTAACGAATCCTCTTGTTTCCTTGCCGCAGCTGTTGGTTCGAATTTAACGGACTGAGAGAGAGCCCTTAACAGTTGCTATTAGTTTTCGAATCGCTTTCGTGGGTGCTCCTGCCACCCCCTACTGCCCCTGGATGATGGTGCCGGGCGTCGGGACGCAAGAGAACAAGCTTCAGCAATAAACCTTTGATTACAGATAAGACTTCAAAAACATCGTTTTAACTGCTTCGGAGTGAAATCCTCCCGAGTATTCAAACAAAACCAGGACCGCTCCCCCCACTCCTCCCGTAGACTAGAGCCTAGAAATGCCTCAAAAACACTTATAACTCGCATGCAAAGTATCCCATTTGTATGTAAGTGCGGCAAGATGGAAATCCTCGAGCAGGATAACCGGGAATAAGACGTTAGCGACAAGACTCACCTAGATCTTCTTCTTCTTCTTCTAGGACGTCTTCCGTGGAACTTTTTGGGGTGCGATTTGAATAGGCACTTAGGGCTTGATTCTCGTAATTGAGGAGCGTGGAGCGGCTTCACCTCACTCCCTAGACCACCTTCCACCTTCGACGAGTCGAGTTGAGTTGAGTTGAGTAACGAATTCTCTTTGAAATATGCTCGGTGAAAGTGAGTTAAAAATTGCCGCATTATCCCTGGGCTTATCCTTGTTTGTTTTAATAGACTTTTGAGTGGCTGCGAATTTCGATGCCTTTGTGGATCACCGGGGAACTTTCTTTTGGTGGGCTGCTCCTCAACGCACAGGGTAACAAGTTAATTGTGGCTTCCTGACGGAGGGGAGATTGCGACAAGCTGATTACTGCCATGAGATTTATTTGCTCATGGTATATTAGATTACGCGACTTTCGGTGTTGTTCCGTACTTTCTGTGGTCCTTAGTAATCTTCTGCTCCTTCCCTATAATAAAAAAAAACAGTTCGTTAGGCAAAGATTTTCTTGAGCTTCTTAGAAGTATATCTTTTCTTTCTACCTGGAAATCCCACAGAGCGGAATAAGGGTCCTAATTGGGAGTACTTTTCTGAAATGTTTGGTCTTCTGTTTTTAATGTTCTATCTGGCGGAACAGGGAAAGAAAACAGCGTTCCAAGGAGAAAAAAGTGGTTGCTACTAATAAATCAGATGTATACATCCCAGATGTGCAAAAATGTACATATATCTACTTGTCATCTATAGCAATCGCGTTTCGCCCCCGAATGTCTTGCTAAATTAAACAATTTCTATAAAAACGGAGGGGAGCAGAGCATTATCCTAATGTGCTATGCAACCCCGTCTACGAAAAGAGCCATGACTAAACTCATCGCCTCTTGAGTGACGCGCCATATACGAATTCGTCATAGTTGGGACCACAAAATACGACGAGGAGGATTCCTCCTTTTTTCGCAAGCCCACGTTCCTGCCACCTTGGCAAATCTGCGATGATAACCCGGCCATATAAAGCAGATGAGTGAAAGGCACCCGAAAATGGTCGGAGCCTAATTCAATTTTGGTAATGTGATGTGAACCCCTTGCAGCTCGCAGCGCACTCGATATCCTAAAATGGATATGATATATTTTTGCTCGGTCGCAAAGTGCGATAAATTTATTAGTTTCCATCCCTTCCGGCGGCCCGTAATGTGTCTTCCCGCAGCGGCATGCATCCGCATATCTGCGATGCAAGCGGACGACTTATTACGATAAACAGCCTTACATTAGTAAATTGTTTTAATCTGTGATTTCGGAAAAGCCTCTCTGTGCACTCTGTAGCAAGAGTCCTTCTTCGGCGGAGAAGTTTTAATTAATGAAGATGGATTAATGGAGCAAATGTATCTCTGTAGGAAGATTCGAAGATATTGTACACTCAGAGAAAATGAATTTAACATTAATACGTTTTTAATAGTTTTTCCAATTAATTTTGGTAAAAAAATTTCTTAATTGTAAAAAAACTACTATTATATTCAATTATCAAAAAGAACTATATTCTATGAAAATCTCTTAAAAATGCGGTGGATTTCATAACTTGTGCTAGATTTATTTGAAATTAAAAAATCAAATCTTTTATGTTAGTATACGAGTTCAGTTCAGGAGTGAACGAAAGATTTGTAAAGAAAAAATGAAATCTGAATTTTAGGCGAGCAAAATTTGTTAAAAATAATATTGTAATAAAATTAACGGTTAAAAATAGAACCCTGACAAAAACTTTCAAATTTTTAAATAAAAAAATATAGGGTTTTATTCACTTTATAAATTTTGTTAAAAATTTTAAATGTTAGCGCTGTTTGCCGATGCCGAGATTTATATTGCATTTTATGGTTAATTTTATCTAGAATAAGGAGGAGTAAAAAAAACTTGCGGATTTTTTGCGCTTTTTTTTTTAGAATTAAACATTGTAGAAATGACGATTTCCTTAGTATTTCCTTTACACTTTCTCGCTAATTTCATTGGATTTCACTCATAATCAGCAATATGTTATCAGTAAACATTCAACGAATGTATCCAATAAAAAGATAATTAAAATAAATAAAAAAAAAATTAATTTATTTATATAAAAAAAAAATAATTACAAAAAAAATTATATTATTAATAAGAAATATTTTTTTTTTATTTTGTTCTTTCTGCTAAATTACCTCCAATTATTATTTTAATTTTTTTTTAATTTTTTTTAATTTTTTTTTAAATTTTTATTTTTTTATTATTTATGATTATACTTTAGTACATTTTTTATTTTTTTTTTTTCAGTGAATCCGTTCGTTGAATGCTTACTGATAGTATATTGCTAATTTTAAATGAAATCCAATGAAATTAGCGAGAAAATGTCAATTTTTAATTCTAAAAAAAAAAAAGCGCAAATAATACGCAAGTTTTTTTTACTCCTCCTTATTCTAGATAAAATTAACCATAAAATGCAATATAAATCTCGGCATCGGCAAACAGCGCTAACATTTAAAATTTTTAACAAACTTTATAAAGTGAATAAAACCCTATATTTTTTTATTTAAAAATTTGAAAGTTTTTGTCAGGGTTCTATTTTTAACCGTTAATTTTATTACAATATTATTTTTAACGAATTTTGTTGTTAAAAGGGAGTTATACACCGATAAGTTCAAAATAAGGTTAAGTTTTCACGTACTTATTTTTATGAATTCTGTGTACTCGAGAACTGTAAAATTTAGTTTATAATTGTTAAACATAGCAATCTTAAAGTTGTAATAGTTAATTAAAAAATACACATAATATATGCTTAGGTTTTAGTATGACAAAGTAGAACTGCTTTTTCAAATATTTATTTTTAAATTAAAAAAAAATAATTATTTATATTTGGCACTACAGTTAGAAAGCCTATATTCTCAATATTAATGTAAAAAATTTCATACAGATATGTCAACAAACAAAATAGTTACAGATTTATGAGACGAAAAAGTCCCGCTGGGCCCACTGTGCGGCTGTGCGTGCGAAAAATTCATTCTTCGGTACAAAAAAACAATAAATATTACCATGTAAAGTGAGTTATGAAGGATAAAAAATAAAATCCTCCCTAGTCAATCCGATTTAGAAGAAGTTTTCAAAATTTGAATAAGATCGGTGTATTAGTTTTTGAGTAATCTTGTCCACCGACTTCAAAAATAGAGTTTTGAGAAAAACGCGTTTAAAGTACGAATAAAAAGGTAAAAAGGTAATACAAAAATTTTAAGAGGTACGTATTTATTTTTAATTACGTTTAGCTTTTATATTTTTATATAATAGTTCAAAATCCTAATTTTTCTTTGAGTCACATAAAAAGCTTCTATGAAAATATGTTTTTTTTTTTTTACATTTTAATCCTAATTTATTAAAAGGTGGTTGAAAAAAAGCAGTCCAAAAACCCCTTTAAGGAGACTTTACACTATCTGATAAATAATATTGCATAGACATATGACATCATATCATGACATTTTGTGTCCATTTTTCAAATAATTTTTTAATAACAAACTTTCATCACCTTTTTACTCACTTGATCTGCATAGGTACTTTCAAACTCCTTTGACTTCTCAAATAAATTAGAAACAATTGTAAGTGTCAAAAATTCCTATTATTACCCAAATAAATTGAGAGATATGAGAGAGATTACACCATACAAGGTGATATTTTTGAGAAGTTATAAGCTCTTTCCTTTCATTTTTTTATATTATATAATTTATCAGATAGTATAAAGCCTTCTTTAAAAAGTTCCAATTTGTGTTATACCATATATCGGAAAATATGAATCTATCAAGTGGTATATCAAATGTAAAAATGGTAATTTAAGGGGGTCAAGTAAAAAAAATCGTTTTTTCCATTTTTGTTTATTTACATTTCTTTTCAAATATATTTTCGCAAAAATTTTTCGGAAATCTCGAAAAAAATTAGGGCGGTTTATTTATAAATTTATTTATTATTATTATTTATTACTTTAAATTTTGGGGTATTCTATTGGGAAAATTTCTAAAAATTTGAAAGTATATTCTTTTGAGTATCCTGTTAACATTTTATTAATATATTCCAAGATTTAAACTTTAGACATGATTTTCTCGAAACGATTTTGTTAGATCTCATTATAACTTAATTTAATTTTTTAATAATAATTTCATATTTTGCTTGTAATCACAAGACCATTAATCACAATTTCTTAACTTGTTTTTTCAATCTCAGAAAAATGTACTCTATTCAGCGCCACCTATTAAATGTCTAAACTTGTAGAATTTATAACTTTTATACTAATCTCTTTTGTAAACATGATTCTTTAAAATCAAAAAAATAAAATAAAACAAATAAATTCATAGCAAATGTTTTTCTTTTAAAATTGTCGTATTTTTCACTGTTGTTATAAGAATACCACCTCAAGGAATTTAAATAAATATAATTAAATATACATGGAATATTTCCTAACGTTTAATATATTTCATATGTATATGACTTCACGAAAACATAAAGTAAAAATAAAAAAATTAAATTAGAATACTTTCCAAATATTAAAAACAAGTTCATAATTTCACCTTTATTTAAATATAATTCTTAAAATATTAGGAACTATTGCAATTGTATTACGTTTCAAATCGACCACAAATTACCTACTATTATTTTTGTTAAGAATTTAAAACTACGTAGGTTATTAATTTCACCAGATTTGGAATTAATTCTATACTTCTTATAATAATTTTAATGAATTAATTTGAAGAAGGATTGAAACTTGTTTAATAAATGGCAAGAGAAAATTGTTGTTAATTGATTATAAATTAAAAAAAAAAAAAAAATACGAATTTTTCCCATAGATTACAAATTCGAAAATAAATATTTACGAGAAAAGTAGTATTACAAAGTGAAGAAAACCATATTTTGGTCATTTTGGAATATCTGCTAAAAATATAATTCAACTATATTAGTTGTATGGTAATAAAGTAAAGTTTATAAAAAATAAATTTCACTGAATAGCAGGGACCGTAACCGTTATGATATTTTCCGTAAAAATCAGATCTAAACAATTATTTCCTGACTGTTATTTTTCTGGACAACAATAAAAATTATGTTTTGATTTTTATTTTTAAAATCAGAAATAAAAATCAGAAAGTGATTTTTATTTTTAAAATCAAGAATAAAAATCAGAATATGATTTTTACTTTTAAAATCAAAAATAAGAATCAGAATGTGATTTTTATTTTTAAAATCAGAAAATGAGTTTTATTTTGAAAATCAGAAATAAAAATCACAAAATGATTTTTATTAAAAAAAAATCGGAAAATGGCTTTTATTTTTAAAACATATATAAGTCTAAATGTTCGTTTGTTTAAAATCTAAAATCTCCGAAAGTTCTTTGAAATTGCTTTGACATTTTTTTTAAACTGCGCCAGCGGACGTAAAAACAACACACGCTAAGATAAATATTTTACGGCAATGGGAGCGCTATCTGTTGAATGTGATAGCAATGCACCCAATACTAAACATTGATCATGCCGGACACCTCTGGAAAACATTTTCTGATTTTTATTTTAGATTTTAAAAATAAAAATCATATTCTGAATTTTATTTTTGATTTTTGTAATAAAAATCATATTCTGATTTGTATATTTGATTTTTATAATAAAAATCAATTTTTTATTTTAGAAATAACAATCATATTCTGATTTTTATTCTTGATTTTAAAAATAAAAATCACTTTCTGATTTTTATTTTTGATTTTAAAAATAAAAATCACTTTTCGATTTTTATTTCTGATTTTTTAAAATAAAAATCAATTTCTGATTTTTTAAAATAAAAATCATATTCTGATTTTTATAATAAAAATCATTTTCTGATTTTTATTTCCGATTTTAAAAATAAAAATCATTTTCTGATTTTTATTTCTGATTTTAAAAATAAAAATCATAGTCTGATTTTTATTTTTGATTTTAAAAATAAAAATGCGAAAATAATTTTTTTCTTTTGATCTTTTTCGAAAAAATCACAAATTTAAAAAGCACATAAAATTCTTAAAGCTCAGGCCATAAGAATAATAATGCTACATTTAAACCAATTTTCCCACAAATTTGTCTACATGATTTTTTGGTTGGAAAAATTGAAAATAATTGTTATTTTCGGTCCCTGCTGAATAGTAGAATGGTAGAAGTTTTACAAGATTTTAGTATTTACATTTAATAGCTTAAGGTTGAGACTAAACAGACAAGCTCTTATAGGATTCCACTTTTTAGCGCTATTTTACTGAAAAACACCTTGATGATGAAAAATTGTCGCTTTCAGGTTTATATTATATTTAGTCCTCTAAATAACATCAGAAGTCATTGTAAAAACTGAAACAGCTTTTCATCATCAAAATTTCGCAGAATTGTGCACATTGATTAAGCATTTTAACCCATTAATGCGCAAAACGAGGATTTCAAAGAACACGTGTGAATTTTTTCAGAATTTCTTGGAGAATTTTGGATTTTTAAAAAAGGCTAATCCAAAAAATTAGTCAAAAAAAATCTGAAAATTTTTAATCGCTGCACAAAATGGCCATTTTGCAAAAACCAAAGCAAAAAAAAAACTTTGAAAACCATGGTTTGAGGAAGTGTAGACATCCGCACCGCGATTTCTGGTAGTTATATGACCATTCAATAGCAGCAACGACAAGATAATCTACTTTGAAAAGAAAAAAGACCAAAAAAATCAGCACTTTTTTGAAACAACACTAAAAATAATAGGGTTTTTGAAGCTTTTAGGCAAAACAAATGCTAGATTCTGAAAGAGCATCCCCAAAAACCCCTTATATACGATTTTGGAAGGAAATTGCCCCTATTTTCTATTCGAAACCTACAATTGAACTTGCGTGCACAAAATCCTCGTTTTCTGCATTAATGGGTTAATTCCTAACACTTGAATAAACAAAATAATAATAATAATATAAAAAAGAAGTAAAGTTTAAGAATTTGTTTGTTTTTTAGAGGTAATCGCTGAAACTACTGATCCGATTAAAAACTT
The DNA here is from genome assembly GCA_949715965.1 of Dysmachus trigonus. Taxonomy (NCBI): domain Eukaryota; kingdom Metazoa; phylum Arthropoda; class Insecta; order Diptera; family Asilidae; genus Dysmachus; species Dysmachus trigonus. The sequence continues at coordinate 91,403,508 of OX454320.1, forward strand.
CTTTAGCTTTGGCAAGCTTATATCTTCCGGTGAATATAGGCTATAAATTAACACGAACCAACATTTTTATAGTAATTTACACTACTTTTTTAATGACAGAAAGTTTTTTTTTTCTTCGATGGGCTCTATTTTTTTTTCCATGCTATGATACATGATAATATGATTTGACATATAGCATGGAAGACGATGAGATCTTTTACAAGGATATGATCTGAAAGATAATGATATTGAACTTAATTTTTGGCCTTGGTTTGAAGCATTTTTTAGGTTAGAACTTTCCTTTCATTTGAGCTTTCGAACTCTCTGTTACGTTTAAGTTTTGGTTTCTTTAAAATAAAAAGTAATCTGAAATACAAACTTGTTTCTAATTCTACGTAAATAATTTTTCTGGGTATATACTAAGTATTCTATCCTGTACAATCGTTGTTGGTTAATTTCAGAAACAGACCTTAGTACGCCTGAAGGGAGTCATAACCCTAGGGCTTTGTGCACATCAAGGACAGGTGCAGTCAATAAGGGTTTTGGAAGCCCTAAGGCGTCCATTTCCATATCCCCGACATTCGGGTGTTCGGTCGATGCAATCGCCCCTTTATTCCTTGAAAGAAACCCTCAATTAGCCTCCTCTCGTGTTCTTAAGCATGCGGATGGTGCTACCTTGTACTTGAGCTTAATTCAATTTCCTTCGTTCTTTTTAAAAGCGAAATGAATTGTCCCTTCCCGCCCCATACCCAGTTTCAAGATCCTGCTGCCCGGTCTGGGGAACACGTGTCGATATAAATGCGAGTACGTACATCGGGAAGAAGCGGGAAGAGCAGTGACAAACTTTCAAGCACCTTCCACCGTTCTTCCTGGGCACACACAGACAGGAGGGCCCCCGAGAAAAACCCGAAGAAGTTTCCCAGAAAGAAAAAGTTTTCCTAACTTTAATAGAAGTTGGGTGGGAATTCTGTTTTTTAGCCAGTGCATATCTGGCCGAATGTTCTCAGGAAGTTTTCCGGACTATGACCGGGGCCTCCCCGTCCGTCGGCGCCCCGCGGAGCCCCGACGGCTGTTGCGATACACCTACACTAGTTGACTTCTCCTAATGAAGGTTACGGCTCCGGCTTTTTGTGAGTCGGCCACTGCTTTCGTTTGCCTAATTGAAAATATTTGTTGGGATCAATTAGAGCAGAAAATCGAATTAGGAGAATGGAGACGGATAATTCCGGAACGCCCAACTGCTTCGAGGAGCCCCCGAGAAGTGTGATGAAATGGAGCCCCATAATGGAGGCTCCACCGTCACCGCAGGTACTTTACCATTACCATCTCTGAATATATCGGCGCAGCGGCGGCGACCGAAGCGAACGAGGACATATTTTCCCAGAAAATTTCATCGTAGGTGGCTCCATGGCGATGGTCTGAACAAAGGCGAAAATGTCCTGAGGAGCCCGTGCTAAATAAAAGTACAGCGCCAAGAGGTGGAAATTAGATGTCACCGAGGTGTCAGTTGCCACGCTCGGTCCCGGTATTGTGGGGCTGGTGAATAATGCGAATTGCTCCCGGTGTTTATTCGTACTTGGGATCTATAGAGATTTTTTAATTTTCGACTTTTGTCGAGGCGAACACCAAGCCCGGCATTAGGCAGCAGCCAGCCCAGAGGAGGGGCTTAATTGAACGGCGCAGCCTGCACATAGGATGCTGGGGCTCACTTACAAGACTCTCTCAATGGGGCTCTGTGGCGCTGTCACTTCGCATTCCCAGGTTCATTTACTTCGGGATGAAAGCCGAACCCGGCTCAATGCAGGGAACCATTCTTACCTCAGGTGGATTTTATTCAAGACGTATTCCTTTGACTTTCAATAATACACTTCACTCGAAAACAACTTTTCAAGGATAATTATTATCAGACTTGGGTGTATTGCACTAAATTTATAGTACACTATTATTTTACTACTTTAGTGGACCGATTTTACGTTTTGACATTTTTACAGAAAGGAATTTATAAAAACAAACAACAAAATAACACTATTTTATTGTAGTTTAGTAATAAACATATGCGCCGGTAAACAACAAAAAATTAAATTTGAAATCAGAAACCTCAAAAACATGTGTAATCAAAAAACTATCCGCATGCACTATATTTGCAAAAAAAAAATTTTTTTTGTTATAATGATTGGCCATATTGGATCCGCCATTTTGTAAATTGAAAATCTGATATGAAATTTGAAATCAGCGACCTCAAAAACATAAGTGATAACTAGTTGCATGCTCTAATTTTACAAAGAAAAAAATTTTTTTTTTGTTACGGCGGCCATATTGGATCCGCCATCTTGAAAATATTTGTTACTAACATTTTCATGTTCTCTGTTATTGTTATACATTCCAAAGATACAATATGAGTAACTTTAGAACGTCATTTCTAAGAATAAATAAATACTATGTTTATGAAAAATTGGACAGTCAAGTTTAGGCATCTTTGGGCGGCCATATTTAATTTTTTTTGAGAATTTTTTTCAAATGTGACCTTAGATTATGAAAAAGCAGTTTTTTTTTTAATTAAGATAATGTTTTTCTCTAATAATATTTAGTTGGTCTTAGGTTTTTTAGACTGTGAAATGTCCGCTTCGCCGTTAATGGGTTAAACCAGTATCTGTTATAAAAAAATGGGTAGGTTTTAATATTTTCCGAAATATTTAATGAAATTCGCTTTTTTCCATAAAGCGATTATTTCATTACAATAGAAAGGGAATAAAGATCACAACTGGTGCACATTCTTGAAAAACATATTCCCCAGGATGCTTAGTAAGTGCTATAGAAAAGTGGTATTTCATATATCTAGATAAGGAGACCTGTTACAAGTTCTTATCACGATCCGTTTTTATTAAGAAATGTAAAATATGGGCAAAATATAATCTTTTGGACTTGCCTGTTTTCGTTTACGTATTCGTATTCTATGGATATGAATATGGATGGAAGGAAGCATATAGAAATTATATGTCATTTGGTCCGCTGGAGAAAAATACATGTTGATTTTACTAGAATTTTTTAAATTTTATCTAAAAATCGTGTCAATTAACCTTTTTATTCATTTAACTTCTTTATAACAATATCAAAATATTTTTCAACAAAATTCCTGGAATATTAAAAATCGTGTTAAAACAAAACAATTCGTGTAAAATGAGAAAATTTTTTTCTTTTGAACTCGTGTTAAATCAAATTCGTGTAAAAAAAAATCGTGTAAAAAGAGAATTAGGTGTATTCAATACCAAAGCTCTGCTCAACTAATTCCTTCATATCGTTTCAACCACATGCATAGTTTAAGGGATTTTACTAGACTCTTTTTAGTCTAACACTAATTCTTAGAATGTCAACTTTGAAAATGTGTCTTCAACAAGATGGTTTTATAATTTTTAAATAGATTTCCTTGATCATGCTTACCAGTAATCTTGTCTATTATAGTGCAAGTTCAATTGGAATACCACTGAAAGATAAACTTCAGTAGAAATTGCATTTTTATTATCACTGATCAATCATCAAATTCACTCATTCCACTACCATTGGCTTAGTCAATGTTAGTGGATTTGAATTTTTAATTTTAATCGTAAAATAACTAAAATATTACTGACCTCTGACCTACATCCTCGCAGGTAGTTAAAATAAATTGGATTTAGTAAGGAAATATCTTTAAAAATATGAATAAATATATAACATCTATTGAATATATCAAATATCGAACATCACTTAATATTACGAGAGGGAAAAATTAAATTTATAAATAAAAAACTTGTTTAATTACTCGGTAAGGTATCAGTATTGCTGATAATGATAATGATTCGAAGTTATTTAAACATTACATCATAATCATGCGTATTTAATGGGCTATTTGACCGACCCATATATTTATTATTAAAAAAGTAGGGTTAAAGGGAACTAACTAGCACTCAAAAAATAAGTTCAAAGCAATCAATAAATTTTTTAAGATAAGATACCTAAGCATGAGGTAGAATTAAAATGATTAGTTGTAAACACAAGTACAAATTTTCAAAATGGGCTTAATTGTTACTTTATCGCATGCACAAGAGTTATTCTTAGCCAAAATTTGTTAGGTGAGCCACACACGCTACGACAAGTTGATCAACTTGAAAGGTCTGAAGTCGTCAGTGTAAAGTACAGACTTAAACATCATATCGGACCGGGTTGTAGGTGAACATTTTAATAGTTTTTGGTCGAATCTTGAAAAAATGTATATTAGCAAGGTATTTAGAGATTTACCGGGAAAGTCTGCACGTGTGTATGCACTTAACAACTTAAAATTTTGCCTAGTCCTTTATTCTATTTCTACAGATTTTTTCCTCATACGTCGTAGCGTGTGTAGCCGGCTTTAATACATACAATTTGTTAACTTTATTATCTGAATATGGATATATATATATTTTCTTTTTCTGTGAGCGCATATTTCTGTGGTCTATCATTGGCCCTTTCATGCCACCCCGAAGTAAATGAATTTTTTCTCGGTTATTTAAAAGAAGAATCCCTCGCGCCCTTAATTGCCTCTAATTACATTCCGAATAATTCTATTGTCGGGCCGCACTGGCCGAACTTTCTCCGATGATTATCTCTTCAGTCAGAGAGGGTGTACCTATGGCGGCCACTTCTTCCACCTTTCCGAGGCTATTTGCAATTCAGTGAACCTAATTGAATGAGCTGAGATTAAAAATTTTTTACGAGCAATATAGAAAAGTTTCGCCCCCTACAGAACAGAAGGGGGTGCGGTTGGAGACGTTCCGAAGGGTCCCACTCCTTCTCCCGGCGACTTTTATTCTAATCTCCACCTCAGGCTGGCTGGGGGTAAAAGAGCGGACCCATAAGGGGGTGCTGCTCTTGCACCGCCATCAGTTGCACCACGTCCTCTCAAACTTTTCACCAGGATAACAACGTCCACCCAGCGCGCCCCCGGAAACGTACCCAGATAGAAATATTCGGTTATATATGAACATACGTGAGCACTATGCGCCATTGTGGCGTACATGTTTCCTGGAGCCACAAAAGAGATTATGCGGAAATTATTTTCGTGATTTGTGAAACACGTATGACTGCGAGAGATAAATTCACTAAAATAAATATACGACTTGCACTCATAGGGAACTATTATCCTGTGGGATACTGTGGAGTCGGGGCCGGTTCGGTCTTGAGAATTTTCCGGTTTGTGTTTCTGCAGTCAGTCAAGTGTGAAAACCAACTCTCGCAAGTTTTGCAATTTTACAATATTACTGTTTATTTCGGGGGCACTATCATTAGGGTAGGACGTCTGGGACTTGCCGTTCCTGCGGGACCCCCTTTAGTCTGGGAGTAACCGGCGAAGGGGGGGGGTCTACCACCACCAAGTCGCTACCTAGGGCAGAGCTAGTGCAGATGTCGTGCTCTGAATAAAGTCGTCTTGGCGTAATCTCCAGCGCTAAGAGTTTTTCACTTTAGTAAGCAAACGCCCGACGTATTAATTATGCGGGCGACATTCTAATGTATACTTGCAATTTGGTGAGGTATCTATAAATCGTGGGTCGGAATTACAAATGGAAACATAAAATTATTTCAGTCTCGCCAAAACTGTTGTAATTTATCTGTAAATAAGTAAAATGACTGTATAGATAACACGAATTAAATTCTCAAGCACATTGACGCCTTTTGAAATTTCTGAATTTTATTTCGATACATTCTCCGATTAGCAAATTTGTTAAGGGACTACTACCGGTTAGATTGCAAAAAAACAGCATAATTTTCAATAATTTTTTTCTCAGCTCCTTTATTATATATCAATTTCAAATTTTGCATGGTGATAATAATTATTTCAAATATTACAAAAAAATTTTTTTTTTATTTTTATCATTTTTTTTCCTTGTTTATAGAGGGCGCCGAAGTTGGTAGCTCAAAAAATGACTCGTCCCATGGCGGACAACTCATCTCAGAAACGAAGAGTCTGAAACAAATAAACCAAACGGCATTTTATTAAGGAATGTCCCTCGCGTAGGAAAAAACCAGAATATGTCAAAAAATGATTAAAAAAACAAAATGGCAGACGTTTGAAATTTTTTTTCAAAAAATCGCTTATTTTTTCACTTGTTTTCACTTGCTAAATTTTTTTGGATTGAATTTTGACTAATATTGTGGTTTTTTCCTGTGTAGAATACTCAAATAAAGAAGCACTCCAAATTTGAGCCCAATCGGTTGGGCCAATTCGAAGTTAGTGTGTCCGCCATTTGATAAAAGGTCATTTTGAGAAAATCACGTTTAAAGTTTTTTTTTTACTTATAAATATATAGTAGGCGGGCACGCTTAAACTGCTGTAACTTTTATATTTTTGGGAATATCCAAATAAAATTTTGTGACGTTATTTCTGAAGGTATATTGAGGTGAAAAATGTAAAAAAAAAAAAATTGAATTTTTCAAAATTATAACCGGTAGTAGTCCCTTAAATAAACTATTTTCGTAATCTTTGAACAGATTGAGCACTGTTTGAACTATAAATGGACAAATGTTTGGGTAAGACAAAGTTTAAACGATTAAATAAGCAAATCATCACTTTATTTAAACAGCAGTTGTATTGTTTTTTTTTTTTCTCAGGCAATAGTGTTTGACACCCAGGTAATCACGATGAATCGATTAAGGTATGTCAACTGGTTTTAATTATATGTGGTGACTCTTACTCGCTTCATCATTGTAAACTATGCATCTTTTTTATTGTGAATCTATTGTTGATATGTGTGACAGATTGTTAACATAGCCTTTGTTTGTTTGACAGTCCCAAATTTAGAAATACTTTCGATTGTTGATATGTATAAATAGAGAAATGCTGTAGAGAACCTCCTTCTTTTTTGAAGAAAATGGATTTTAGTTGTTCCGTCTTCTCTTTGAATTTATTATTTTTATTTTATTCTATTTCTTATTTATTTGAACTGATTTAATTAAAATTCGTTTAACATTTTCGAATAAATAACATTGCTTATTATGGCGGTATAGCCCATTCATTTCAATCCACAGGGCTAATCTGCTAAATTAACATTTTTACAGAAAAGTAACTAATTGTAACTACGGAAGAATACCTTTCTTATGGTACCACTAGCTGGGTTACCCGGTTTCACCCGGCTTGTACCAATTTTCATTCAAATCCGTTGAAATCGAGAAATTTTGGTCGCCATATTGGATCCGCCATCTTGAGTTTGGAAATTTTGCTAATATTCGAAATTAGTGGCCTCAGAATAATCATTGTACTAATTTTCAGTAAAATCCGTTGAAATCAAGAAATTTGGTTTCATATTGGACTTGCCATCTTGGATTTATAAATTTTGATAATATTCGAAATTTGTAGCTTCAGAATAATCATTGTACTAATTTTAATTAAAATCCGTTGAAATCGAGACAATAATATTGATAATATTCGGAACTTGTATCCTGAGAATAATCATTGTACCAATTTTCATTAAAATCCGTTGAAATAGAGACACTCTGGTCGCCATATTGGATCCGCCATGTTGGATTTGGAAATTTTGCTAATATTCAAAATTAGTGGCCTCAGAATAATCATTGTACCAATTTTCATTAAAATCCGTTGAAATCGAGAAATATTGGTCGCCATATTGGGTCCGCCATCTTGGATTTGTAAATTTTGATAAAATTCAAAATCAGTGACCTCAAGATAATCATTGTACTAATTTTCATTAAAATCCATTGAAATCTAGAAATATGATCGCCATTTTGGATCCGCCATCTTGGATTTCTAAATGTTGATAATATTCAAAATCAGTGACCTCAAAACAATCATTGTACTAATTTTCATTAAAATCCGTTGAAATCAGGAAATCTTGGTCGCCATATTGGATCCGCCATCTTGAATTTCTAAATTTGGACAGCGGATTTGAAATCCCCATCCCGCAAAACCCCTATGTACCAATTTTCATGAAAATCGCTCCAAATTTAAAATTTTAAGCCGCCATCTTGGATCCGCCATCTTGAAACCCTACGTACTATCCAAAAAAAAATTAGCCTATATGTTAAGTCGGAATATGTACTACCTTCGGACAAAAAATGAAAAATATCGATGCAAGCGTTTAGGCGTGATTGAGCAACAAACAAACAAACAAACAAACGAACTTTCATTTTTATATACATAGTCGTGCCATAAGTTCTGTCTCCCTCCCCTCCACTAAAAGGGTCACGACGCATCTCGATTACCTGTCGCGAATTAGCTTAAATACTTCCCGCTTTGTTAAAAAAATATCATTTTGTCATTGGATTTCGAACGAGCAACATGGAGTGGGGCATTAAAGAGAACAGGATCGCCGTTATTGCACTATTTAAGTGCAACAAGTCAGCAAAGGAGATATTTGAGCTTCTTCAGCCACTACAAATTACAATAAAATTTGTGCATCGTACTATCAAACGATACCGTGAGACTTCCTCTGTCGATGACAGGTCCAGGAGCGGGAGGCCTCGTACGTCTCGTACACCAGCAGCAGTAGAAGCGGTGCGTCACCGCATACTGAGAAATCCGCTCCGAAAACAAAAGGTGATAGCACGGGAGATGAAAATACCCAAAAGGACGATGTCTCGTATTATCAAGGAAGACCTTAAGCTTAGTGCTTATCGACGGTCAACAGGGCAGCGGCTTACGGACAAGCTTCGTGCGATACGAGAGATGCGATCTAAAAGTCTCTTGAAGAAGTACGCGGGAAAAAATACCAACAAATACTTTTTTCAGACGAAAAACTTTTTACTATTGAAGAGAAGTTTAACCGACAGAATGACAGAGTGTACGCGCATAGCTCTAAGGAAGCGGCTGAGAAGATACCCAAGGTAGAGCGTGGCCATCATCCCGCCCCAGTCATGGTTTGGTGGGGAGTTGGCTATTACGGTGCTACGGAGCTGCATTTTTGTGAGCAAGGCGTGAAAACGAAGGCAAAGAACTATCAAAGTGACATCCTGGAGAAGATGGTGAAGCCGCTCAACACAACGATATACCATGGTCAGCATTGGGTGTTTCAGTAAGACTCAGCACCAGCTCATAAAGCCAAGACAACGCAAATCTGGTTAAAATTGAATGTTCCTGACTTCATTTCTGCTGAAGATTGGCCTTCTGGTAGTCCAGACCTAAATCCTTTGGACTACCGCTTATGGAATATTTTAGAGGAGAAGGCCTGCTCTATTCAACATCGAAACATTGAGTCATTAAAAGCAAGTTTGATGAAAGCAGCGAAGGAAATATCACTAGATGTCTTGCGTACTGCGATTGATGAATGGCCGAAACGTTTAAAAAAATGTGTAGCTGCAAAGGGTGGGCATTTCGAATAATCGTCTGCATTACTGTAAATTAGAATAAGTATATTACTAAACATAATAAATAAAATTTAATTATTTTTTTCTTATATGAGCTTTTTTTGATTTTTCCTTTGGGACAGAACTTATGGCACGACTATGTATATATAGGGATTATTATTATAGAGACGAGAACAAAATATATAAGGGTTTTGAGTTCAAATGTTACACCTACAGCCAAATTGAGTAAACAAATTGAACAAATTTTCACCCAACTATGTAGATCTCCCGCTGATGTTTTATTCAAAGAAGTGGTTAAGATTTGTTTTAAAGTGCAAAAAACTCTAATATATTGTTCTTGTCACTATAACATTTTGCAGATCATAAGAAAGATATTCCTTCCTAGTTATTATTAGTAGAACATCATTTTCGCGTAAAAGTTATAGTTTAGTAGTTCAGGCGTGTGTAATGGCATACCCCAGCAGCTCGTTTCTGTAATTTCGATTGAGAATATTCTCTATTAAATGACGTCACAAATATTGGTCGTCTTTAAATCGACTGAGCTAAGTTGATTTATTTTCGGATGTACCAGTAAAGAAAGGCATCGTGAATTGAATCAGGTGAAAATTAACGTTCGAATTTGAAACAGAATCTCAAGAGAGGAGAATATAAAAACACAGTGATAGAGAATGACGTCAAAGTGACGTCAAATAGAGAATTTGAATAGAGTTAAAAGTTACAGAAACGAGCTGCAGGTCTACCTAGTCATCACTACATGTACATTTTACTTCACGATTTGTGTTTATATTGGTCCGGCGCACACAACGATAGGGCAAAGTGCTCTGATCTGTCAAATAAAATACATTATGTCTTATGTTGGTATGGCACAAAATTCGCGGCAGTATCCAAACTAAAGCTCCTATCTAAAAATTATTTTCACCAACGTTTAGCTTAAAAAGTTCGCTTTTCAATCCACCAGACATTTGATCAACTATTTAAACAAAAAATGTAAAATTTTTGAGTTTTAATCTAACTCAACGATACAAACGAGCCCCTGACTACTCGTAAAGAATACTAGTCTGACAGTGGGAAGAAGGTTTTTTTTAGCCTGATTATATTACTACCAGGAAAAGTAAGAAATTCAGCCTTTGGAAGTTGTAAGCCTATTTAACACACCATTTGGATTCATTCCTAAAGAAATGTTGGTGATTTTTGGATTCTCCAGAGTTAAGTCTTAGTCCAACTGTCAAACAGCCGTAGGTACGTTGCAAGTGGTCGAAAGATCGTGTTTTTCGTTGAGTTGGATTCAAAGTCAATAATTTTAATTTGTTTAAAAATGTGGTAACAAGTCTAGTGAATTTTAAAAGACAACTTTTTAGGCTAAACGTAAGACCCGATTTATTTTATTTAACAAATCAGACCACTTTACCCTATCGTTCTGTGTGTGCGCCGGACTATTTCATGACTTGTAATTGCAGAAGATTTTGCACATAAAAAGAACATCCTCCGAGCCAATACCCACATCTAAATTTTAATAAAATTCTTAACTAAAAAGTTGTCGTTAAAAACCATACAGTTTTTTCTCAATACATATATAATTTCTTCAGTATAATTGCCTAGACATACATGTAAAGTACCTGAAGCAATAATTAAATCGCTTCTTTAAAAATATTTTCTGACCTGTTGCCCTCAGTATCTGAAAAGTCATGCACGCAATTGCCTAGACATTTGGCTTCCTTATCAAGAGCATGTGTCGCTTTAATATGATTCAAAATTACCGCTTTATCTGCGAGTTAACTAATGTTACGTGTTGTTGATAGACCCAAAAAACAGATCATTTTTTCATCACTTTTATATTTGTACTTCTTTTCGTCATAATAACACATACATTGTGATATTTTCTAGAAATGTTTTCAAATTAGGTAATATATGGTATGTATGTAATTTATGAAATTTTTTTTTATTCAATTTCCGTAAACAGTCTCATTTCCAAATCCACAAAAACAAAAACTCTCTGTATCTCCGAGTTTTTAAAGCTGCAGGCTCGCCTTTACGCTTAAAAGAATATTATTTTGAGTAGTTCTTTAATTCAGCTATAAAAATTTAATAATACTTATGATAAATTTTTTTCATATTCGTTACTGCCACAACAGAAAGTACCCATTCTAAATTAAAATGTTATTGATTTATTTAAAAGTCTTCAATATAAAGCAAATCATCCTAAGGATTCATTTTGAAACTTTTTATTATCACAGTTAGTCTAATTTTTATATTAAAATTAAATTACTACTTCATCAAAAATAATAAGTTTTAATTCAAAATAAACTAGGTATATCTTTAACGGAAAATTTTAAAATTAAATATTTTTCCATTTTAACATATCTACGAACTGTGACTAAAATCCATACATACACGGAAAAAACTAATAGTTTCTTACTACTTTTTATAAAGGGTGGGCCATCGGCTAGTTTTTTTTCAAAACTCCTATAAAATAAATACTGTTCAATATTATCCAACGTTTGTTGATTTATTGAAAACAGTAGACATTCCGATTAGTTATGGAATATGATTTTATTTAAATGTCTGCCTCCGCTGGTTTGGCAGTAGTAGTTAGTATCGGGATTGTAAATAATGTGCGAGAGTTCCTCATCGATTTGACTGTCGCGAGGTCAATTACGCGGAGTCAAAGATAGTAATCAAAAATTTAGAATGTTACAAATCCTCCCCAACCTTCAAGATTTTCACGTCTATTTTTCCTGACTGTAACACCAAACAGTGACTCAGCACTATGATATTACATATATATAAAATTCATCAGTGGCTCCTATAAAATAAGAAATTCTGTAAGAATAAATTCACAATGAGTTAAATTTTTGTTATATTAAATAAAGTATAGCATCTTTTGCATATATATACTTATATCGTATATTGCACATTTCGGATCAAATTATCCTATGTACATGACTAAATTACAATTAACAATTGTTTCTTCTAACAATAAGACTAATGTGATATAATAATACGTGTTGCTATAATTTATAGCATTCTGCGATATAAATACTTTTCTAGAGTATTTATCACATGAAGATATGTGTATTTATTTCAGTGTATATGCTTAATGACAACTGGTTAAATTAAACAATTTTATCGAATTTCATTTTGATAAATTTGTTCCCGCCTTATAACTTCCACCCCCACTTTTCCCACACGCCATTACTAGAGGGCAGGTGGGAGGGTCAGTTTCAGGTGTGAGTGGTCAGAAACGCCATTTCCGAGTCGAAGTCAGGTAGGCGCGACAGGTCGACAGGTGTGTTGTGGCATGGACGAATGGGTGCAGGTGCAACCGGATTTAAGTCGAGCGTTGCATCGTCCAACGAAGACGCTAAAATGGCGTGGTAGCACCGCCTACATATCAGGTTAAGATGTCGTTAAGACGTTAGCGCTTCTCACGCACGAGAAATTTCTTATATGCGGAAAGCAAAAGTCGATTGTGTTGTTGCTCCTCGGATGGGTGCAATTTGTAAGAAGGGCAGCATAATAAGGGCGTTTGACGTGCAGTTGGCAGTTTTGTGACAAGCACAATTGATCGCCTATTCCCAGAGGACAGGAGATTTGTCGTATATGCAACCAGGATGCAGTGCCAGGAGGAAATGTTTCGAGATTTCATTTCCTTCCATTGGGATAGCCGGGACAGCGCAGCATCTCTCTGACGAGCACTCGGCTGTTATCAGTCGAAGGAAAGAAAAATGTTGTGCCATTCAAAGAAAGATATGGAGACAGGGGCGCACCCTTTTTGATTTTTTTGCTCGCTCGTTTTTAAACGGCCGTGCTATTTCAAAAGAGCCATGTTGAGTCGGTCGTTTTGGCTTTGTTAAACCTTTTTGCTCATATTTATTAAACTGCATATATGTACACTGAAGTGTACATGGGGAAAAGTTCGAGATAAGACGGTCCAAAGTCTCCGTGGACCGTCGAATCACAATCGGTCATTCATCAGTATCAGCCCCGTTTTTCGACGAGCAGCTCCAGAATCGCAAGAAGACGCACATCGAATCACCTCAGATTGCTAAAAATAGACAGTCAATTAAGATGCGCGGAGTTATCGCCACCACTCCACTGGAACATTTCATTTTCCGAGAAATAATGTTATCTCGGAAGCAAGTCCAAGTGATGCTCCCTTTCGCGGAATCAAAAACCTGCCAAGTGAAGTGCGTACCGAGCACGGCTTGAAGACTAGGGTTACCAAACATACTCTTTGAAAGAATACTTGAGCATTTTATTTATAATATGCCATATCATACTCTTACTTTTTAAAATAGAGTGGATTTTATACTAATTTTTTTAATCTTGTACTCTATACATACCCTTTTTTTCATTCTTTTTCGCTGTTTATATAAAAAATAGCTAGTAATAATTTTTAAAATTTACTGAATATTATTTTTAATATTTTTTTATAATATATACATACTTTTAGCAGTTTACACATATTTTTGTATTGAAAAATAATGAGGCATTTTCCCACAACACTTTCTTACAATCGGAGTTTTCGGTAAACGAGATCGGCGGCAAGTCGGTTCATCAGATATCAAAAATTTCTTTAGATTCTCTTGTTGGTGATCATTTGCTTTTTTTGACATTTTAATGTAGGCCAAAAAGGCAAAGAACAGAAATTAAAAATTTATTCTTAGATAAAGAAATTAATCTGTAAAGAAAGATTTTTAAATATTGGATCGAGATGGTTTTAGAGAAATCGTGGTTAGGAAAATTCTTTTTTGATAAAAATGCGTTTGGTGGCGTACAACTTCATCAATTTTCTTCGAATCAACTTATATTTGTTACTACACATTTACTAGACGTTATAATTTTAGAAAATGTATTTAAAAAAAATTGTTATCACTAATCTTTTCATATAAAAAAATGTAGCCAAGTCGAGCGACACTTGCGCTCTTAAAAAGTTATGAGATTTCATTTAGAACCAAATCTATTTCTTCTACGAACTCTAACATTTTCATTCTCAGATCATTCCAAGTCTCTAAATCTTACAAATAGTTTGCCAAAATTTCGTGACTTGGCCAATGCTTTTGATGGGATTTCAATCATTTTTGTAGGATGTTCTATAGTTATTTTATTGTTTATTCCTATAAAAAAATGTATTCCTGATTTTGGGTAATAGAGGTGGGGTTAGTAAATACTAAAGTTATAATTTTTCTAGATAGATTCTTCCCATTTTTTCTTATACAAAATATGCTATATACATTACTTCGTATTTTATTCTATTCTGTTATATTATGTAGATTCTAGAACTTTGAGACCTTTTTAGCCTATAGAATCTACACTCTCCACTCAGAGGTGTTGTCAGAGGAAAATAACAGATTTTATTTATTTTTTCGTTACTTATACACTAAACGCAGTCAGTATACTAAATTTCAGGTTTTTAGGACAACAGGAAGTATTCTAAAACTTTTTGATGATCGAAATCAATTACTCATTAATTTTTCATTATAATTTTTATTAGTGCTTTTGCTAGTTTTCATTAGTTGTAATTTGTGTTCAAGATTCTTTTACACAAATCTTCCTTTCTACGACTGTGTGTCAACATTCAAATGCTACTTAAGGGCTTAATTTCCTTAGTAAGCTTGTAGGAATTTCATTTTCGGCAAATGAAGATGAAAGCACTGAAATTGTCCAAGATTTCAACAATCATACCTTTTAGTTGCCACAGTTGTTGACTTAATAAATTCATGACTCAATATACGCCTCCTAGTCATCATGATAATTTTTTTCATTATGTCCGTTCGCTTTTGGATTAGTTTTGAAGATAACTATATCACTAAATTACGAATTATTCCCTTATCCATATTAAATTAATGATACAAAATACAGAACAAATAATCCCGCCGAAAATTAATTCTGAATGTTATGTCACATGACGGATTTGACAGATCGAAGGCTATTCGCAGGATTTCTAACATTTAAAAAAAACACGATAGATTCAAAAAATCTTTAGACCGTGTAAATCAAATCAAAAAATATAAAAAAAAGTCGTAGGTACTAATAATGGTAATAATAACCGGGTAAAGTGAGATAAATATTTTATACTGAAATGAAAATTGGTTTTACTGAATACTGTCTCAAAATTAAAGCTGTAGTATTTATAAAAAATATTTAAAGGTTCACATTTCTACGCAACATACTATTTAAATTGAATTTAAAATGAAAACTAAATAAGCATGAACTAGTAATGTTCCATAATAAACAAAAAAGTTATAAAAACAAAAACATGTACAAATGATATGCTACACAATACACATTAAAAGTAATTAAATTGTTTATCACAAATCCCAAATAAATAAATTAAATTAAATTGGTATTTCTCCTTGTTTACATTACTGGGCTATAAAACTATATACTAATTAATAAAATATTATTAAATTAAACCTTAAAAAAGCGGCCAAGTGCGAGTCGGACTCGCCCATGAAGGGTTCCGTAGCAGCAAGTAACATAATATAAAAGTTCTTGTAGTTCGTTGTAACTTTGATCGACGTTTTAATAATAGTGTATTTTTTTAAAATTAAGTTATTGATAAGTAAACATTATAACTAGGTACCTAAATGATGGGATTTGGATCTAACTATATTATATGCGAGCCCATATAGGCTTGTTTTTTTATCTGAGTTGATTGAATGAAAGGTAAATTGCGGTTTACGATTTATGACGTATTAAAAAAAAACCACGCACTATATCTCGTTCGAACCAATTTTCGGTGGAAGTTTGCATGGTAATGTACATCATATATTTTTTTTAGTTTTATCATTCTCTTATTTTAGAAGTTATAGGGGGGGGACACACATTTTACCACTTTGGAAGTGTCTCTCGCGCAAACTATTCAGTTTAGAAAAAAATGATATTAGAAACCTCAATATCATTTTTGAAGACCTATCCATAGATACCCCACACGTATGGGTTTGATGAAAAAAAATTTTTGAGTTTCAGTTCTAAGTATGGGGACTCGCACTTGGCCGCTTTTTTTTCTATTTTTGTGTGAAAATCTTATTGCGGTTCACAGAATACATCTATTTGCCAAGTTTCAACAGTATAGCTCTTATAGTTTCGGAAAAAAGTGGCTGTGACATACGGACAGACAGACATGACGAATCCATATGGGTTCCGTTTTTTGCCATTTGGCTACGGAACCCTAAAAAGTGGACTTATATCATTTTCAAAACAAAAAAACCCTCAGTGTAGATATATAAAATAATCGAAATTACATACACACACCCCTAAAGAAATTTGTCTAGCCATTTTTTCTATTTCTATTTTTCTAATCAATTTTACCTATTTCTAGAAATTCGTGCAAATAATTCAAAATAACAATAAAATAATTAATAATACCATAAATCTAGTAATTCTAATTATTAATATCTACAAAATTCTCCTTAGTTTTCACCAGAAAATTAACATTTTTAACAAATTTTTAGTTAAATTCTAATAAAAATATAGAAATTGTTGAATATTTAAAAATAGTTAATAATACATATAAGTTAGAATTAAAAGAAAAGTTTTTAATAATTTATTTTATAATATTTTTCTTAAACGAAAAGATTACTTTGCATTGCAAAAAAATTATTGAACTGCTTTTTTTGAGAGTGGTATAAATTCAATTTGTTCATGAAGTCAGATATTTAAGGGTTTGCATTTGAATCAACTAGTTCTAGTAATCAACAGTTCGGGTAATGTTTTTAAGACTATAAACGTGTTAAATTTTATTATGCAAAAATAATTAATAAAATTGTTTAAGGAGGCAGAACACTTCTATTTTTTGAAAAAATCGATGTTTTCAAAAACATCAAATTTGTATACTATATACCTCTAAAAGTAGTTTACAATATGTTAAATCGATTGAAAAGGCATTGCCGAATAAGTGTAAGATACTTTTTTTTCAGAATTATCTGCGAATTGAATAAAAAAAACTTTAAACGCGTTTTTCTCGATACTACGTTTTTTGACCTGGTTGGCAGTTTTTTGAAAAAACTACTGGTCCGATTGGGCTCAAATTTTGCGGACTTATTCCATATATGTTTGCTTATGGTGTGAACCATTATTATTAATATAGGTTAATATTTAACCCTTTTTTTTATAAATATTTTAATAAAAAAAAATAAAAATTAACGTTAAAAAATTAAAAATTCCGCCATTTTGTTGTTTTCTTGCCAAAATACTTCATCGTGGTTCACACGATAGCAGCTGACTTATGTATATTTTGATATGTACTTTGAATTTTTTGTTTGAGACGTTCCAGAGCTGAGATTTCTTACCAACCAGTTTGAAAAGGGTTTTTTTTTAGGCAGCCATATTACTGCCGTACAAACGCCAGAAATTTCGAAAAAAATTATTTTTGTTTTCTTTGATACATATATTTTAATGTGTAAAATTTTGAAATGATTCAATAAATTTTTCTATAAAATAAAAACACTTAAAAAATGCAAAAAAGAAGTGTACTTGCCCCCTTAAGAAAACAAACGATTTTTCTAGCTACCAATGGACTTATACCACTTTCAATAATAACGAATTATGCAAAATTTTGAGCCATTGTTTTTCAAAGTGTTATAGGTCCATTTATTTCTACATTGAGATATTTAAGAGTTTGTGTTTGAATCAACTTAAAAATAACGACAAAGGGTATACAATTTGGATAACGTGTTTAAAATTATAGTTTTGTAAAATTTTACTATACAGTTCAATTTCTTTTGATTAATTTGTGAAGATATTTAACACCATTGACTTTGTGACTATAAGTATAAAATAATATAAAAATATATATTAATATTCCAAAAATAAACTTATACAACTTTCAAAAAGAACTGGTCAATTGTGATATTTAAAAAAAAATCAATATTTTGGCCATTACTATAACTAGAAAATCACTGTGTTTGTAGTAAATTTATATATATGTAAAAATATTGATTGAATTTAAAAATCAAATTATATTCAAAAATCACCATAAGTATTTTTGGTTATATATTTCTAGTAGAAAGCAATAAAGAATGTAGTCAAAATTACCAGAATAATAGTTATGCATTTATAAACTATAATTATAGTCAGATATACAGAGTGTCCAGGAAGTAGTGCGCCAAAATTAAGGGGATGGTAGGTTGGGTCATGACCTCTCAGAATATCAAAATATGACCTTAGTGAAAACCTCACCGTTTTCGAGAAGTTTGGGTTTTTATGAAAAATTAAATTTTCACTACCTTTTGTTAGATTATTGACTAGTAGGCAGAGTTGTTAAAGAATGCATTTTTTTCGAGCTGCATTCCTATAAATGTTTTCCTTAAAATGAATTCACTCAAAGCTGCAGTTAAATTTCTCTTGAGGAATGGGAATAGAATTAGATGAATTCCCATTCCTCAAAAAAATAATAAGGAATGCATTCTATATTCATTCTGCAAAAAGAATGCATTACTTCGAATGCATTCCTCTAGAATTCAAGGCATTCGTTGAAGCCTTCGTGAATTCACTTGCATTCTTGAATTCACTTGCATTCACTTGAATTCAATGAATTCTTTTGCATTCTATTCACAATAATTATTTTTGGAAAAAAAGATTAAAAGAGCTCTTATCAAAAATGTATGATTTTTTTTTTTTTTTAAACCATAAGTCCATAAAAAAATGTATTTTCATAAGATAAATATGCGGTGCATAGTTGTATTAGGTTTTTATTTAATAATTATTATTATATTCAACCAACCTTTGGCCCTTGGTTTCCCAGTGAGCAATTTTGTTCACAATTCGCATTCGAAATTGAAAAAAATACTTTACTCATCTATCGAGTCGTACAATAGAGGAAGGAATATCTTCACGGAAACTGAAAATATGAAGGAAAGGGACGCAAAATTCAAAATTTTGTTTCAGGCTGCCGAATCATTACACAATAAAATGAAGTTTAAATCAATGCATTGTTATCTCAACAATTCATCCACTATCCACTAACCGGAAGAATCACTTCATCAACTAGTTTTGTGACTTACTTGAAGTAAGTCGCAGTGGAATAAAAAGTTCTGCATTAATTATACTGGAGTACAATTCGGTGTAATTTGTATTGCTCCTCAAGATTTCATTTTCATTGTAAGTAAACCAAAGTTAACCAAGTCTAAAAACTGAAATTATATATACAGTGCTAATCAAAATAATAGGTAATAGAGTTGAGAAGTAGTCTAAATATCAAATTCTCTTTTAAAATCTCGCTCCTCTGCAAAATAATTGGTATCATAATTTGAGTAACCAAGTGTGCGTTATTCGTCATATGTAAAATTAGTCATTCATGCAACGCTCTTCAGTGGAAAAATGTTTAGTTCGACCTATCTAAAATTATGTAATTAAAAAATCTAGTAGAATCATATTACAAAAAATAATTTAGTTTAACCTAAACGCTAAAAATCAATGTAAAAACCTTTTTATCCCATTAAGAAAAGAGTTTTTAACTAATCAAAAAAAAATTCAATTTTTTGACCATTTTAAAACTGCATTGATTTTTTAACTTTTCAGTTTAACACCTAGAACTTGACTGCATGGCTAAGTTTCCATATAACAAATAACGAAGACTTTATTACTTAACTATATTTCAGAGGAAAGAGTTTTTAACCCTCAGCAGGGGCGTAGCTACCGCCGTATCAGCCGTATCAATTATATGGGGCCCCCGGGCTTCAGGGGCCCCAACGCACAGTGTCTTATTTGAAGGATCTAGGAGGACAAAATTCATTTATGGTTATAGTAATTTTTAATCATTTAGTTTCATGACAATTAGTGTTCCTGACGATAATACAATGAAAATTTTTTTTTTAATTATGAAAAGGTTAAGAGAAATTATAAACTCGAAATATTGAATTTTGTAAAGAAATGAATGATCACTAAAATTCACATTCTTAGTAGAATACCTAAAAGTCACTTTAAATTGGGTAAAAAGTATTTTTAGTTTTGAATAATATTCTAAAAAAACATATGCTATGGTTACTATATCAAAAACACACATTTCCTATTCAATGACATAAACTATGGTGAAAACAATTCTTAAAACCCCTGTGTAGCGAGGAATAGGCAGCCGATTTTTTTATGTTCTAGTAAAGGAAAGCTTAAATATGAACGCAAAACTAATTGGTACCTATATAGTTAAGATTTTTCTTATAAAAGAAAACGATCCAAGCGGTGAAAGATAGACGTAATCGCTTACAGCATGAAAATAATGACTTACAGAAAGCCAGTATTTTACTTAGTAATCTTTTGAATAGACTGAGCAAAATAAGAAATCAAAATTCATTCCATGATTTGTTAAAGAACTCTAGAGATCTAGCAAAAGAGTGGGCGGTAAAAACTGTTTTCAAAAATAAAAGACGGAAGATAACGAAACATTTTTTTGTTGAGTTATCAGAAGATGAGAGAATTTCAGACCCGGAATCTTACTTCAAAATCTATGTGTACTATGGCTGTTTAGATATATTAATTTCTCAAACTAAACAAAGATTTTAGATCCTGAGTGATCTGAGTTATACGTTCGAAGTGATACAACCAGAGAAACTCTTATCATTTTCAAACGAAGTAATAAAAATGATGCCGGATAATTGATTGCTAAGTATAGTAAAGATATGTCAGTTGATCTGTATGAACAATTAATTGCTTTTTAAATATGCTTGAAATCTGAAATTCAGAAAATTCATCCTATTAAGGAACTTGCAGAATTATTACTGATAAAATTCAATAGCCTTGCATCCAGTTTTCCGGAGGTAATAACAGCAGGCTTTCTATTTTTGGCCCTTCCGGTTACAACTATAACAGCTTTTCGAAATTAAAACTGATCAAAAATTATTTTAGGACTTCTATGGGCCAAGAACGGCTCTCGGACTTGTCAGTACTGTCTATAGAGCAGAAAATCTCGAAAAACTAAGATGATCATAAATAAGTTTACCGAAAAAACGCGAGAAGAGTTTATATACAATAATTGTTTTTTATTGTATATATGTTTTGCTAACTTAGCTCCTAGGAGCATTAATTGTTAGTAATTATAAAAAATATATATTTATTTTATGCAATGCGCGTTTCTTTTGTGAAAAATCTTTACCCTCCTTTTACACTTCACCGCAGTCGGGTAGAAGGGCCTCTCGATAAATTTTGATACAGGGCCTGTCTAGGGCAAGCTACGCCACTGACCCTCAGTCACACAAGGCCTTTTCCATTTAGAATTCACAAAGGCGGGTATGGTCTACCCGTCCAGAGTTTGGACGTGAATACCGTATAGTGAAAGTATTCGTTAGCAATTTCGATGCTACTTTTTCATTTGTTTGGGATATTAACCTTTCGTTCCCAACATAAAAAATTATTAATTGTAAAAATTACACAGCAATAAACAAAAAAAAAAAAAGCAAAATTTCAGAAAAACATTTTTTTTTCAAAAAATTATAAAACATATCAAGTACGATTTTTAAAAAGTATAAACCATCAATCCTTGTAAACAAATGTTCGAACTATCATAAAAACAGCACGACTTAGTATTTTACTCCAAAAACCATATTTTTTTTGTAATTTGAAAATGAGCAATTTTCCAAAGAAGTGGAAGAGCAAATTACAAGGCAATTTCAACCGCATTCCTTCGTGCACGGGTTTCCATACTAAAAGCAAGGATTTATTATAGTTTAATAGTTCAAGAAACACCAACTTAAATTGTTTTACATAAAAAATTATGTCTTCATACTTTAGAAATAGGCCTCCATATACGGATGTCACAGAAAACACGCATCTTGCTCATTTTTTGATCGCTAGAAAGAAAAAAAAATGATAAAATATTATTTGTATACTAAAAATATACATCAAAAGTTGATGTAATTGCTCTTTTGTACGCATTTTTACTTACTTGTCAAATTTTGATTATCGACGTTTTCTAACGAATTCACACATGGCGGGTATAAAATACCCAGACCAATATTCGGACAAATTAAACAGTATGCTAGGTGACACTAATAACTTTGACGAAGCACTAATTAGGTACTTTGGTACCTCTACTTTTTTTACGCATGCGCTTTAGACATGTACCCCTTCCCCCTGGAAAATGCTACGCGTTTCTAAAAGGCTCTGGGTATGGTATACCCGACCTTTGTGACTGAGGGTTAAAGGCGGAATTGCTCTTAGACTATTTGTCAACTCTATTACCTATTATTTTGATCAGCACTGTACATATATATGCGTAAACTTATCATTTAATTTTTAAATTTGATTATATTAGCATTTCAGTCTACCATATTGAAACCGTTGAGTTTTTCCATTTTTCTGTCAGAAATAAAAAAAGAATATACCGGCTTTTGATTTAAAAACATAAGGAAATATGTGTTGGATATTTATATAAAGTGAACATTTTTGATTTTTTTTTCATTGAAATAATTATTTTCTTAATTTATTAAATAGTTCTTTTAATTCAGGAATAATGTTCTGAAATTCGCTAAATTGGGTAACAAGAAAACATTCCGAGGTGTCCCTCGCCGTTTCAGTAGCGTTTTGAACCTAATTTATAGTATATACAGTTGATTAATATCATTGCGATCTTATTTTCTTTGGAAAAATGCATCTCTTCATCTTGACGTAGAATTTTATGTCTCTTCTTTTTTATCCAAAATTTAAGGCACTAGAACCATTCGATTTTTTGAAATTTTTTTTAGGAATTCGCCTTTTCGTTTTTTTTTAGATATCTAAAATATCCTATGTCAAGACGCAAATGTAAATAAAATTCAGAACTGTCGATTGTAAAGTTACTTTTAAAAAAATCTTAAAAATCATCACTTTACAGCCAGAAAAGAATGCAAAAGAATTCACGAAGGCTTCAACGAATGCCTTGAATTCTAGAGGAATGCATTCGAAGTAATGCATTCTTTTTGCAGAATGAATATAGAATGCATTCCTTATTATTTTTTTGAGGAATGGAAATTCATGTGTTAATTCATAATTCTTCAGAGAAATAATAGAATGGAAAATATGAATTCTTCATTCATTTAAATTAAAACTCAAAAAAAGCTGCATTCTTTAACAACTCTGCTAGTAGGTGCATATAAAAAAACATGTTATCATTTTTTCAATTATCTCGAAAACGGTGACTAAGTCACTAAGGTCATATTTTGATATTCTGGTAGGTCATGACCCAAACTACCATCCCCTTAATTTTGGCGCACTACTTTCTGGACACCCTGTATGTAATTAAAAAACGTGTTAAAAATTACTACATTTATAGTTAATAAGACAGTTGCCAAAATTAACTATAATTAAAAATGGCTAGATGTAACTAATTTTTCTAGTTATTCCAGAATGAATTAGGAAAATAATTGCAAAATAATAATTTTTGACTAGAAATTTCTCTGGATGTAAAAATATCCTTTAAATTTTGTGCCAAAGTGAAATCGTGTAAATCAAACACAGTTCAAATCGAAGGATAGGTGTATAATAATTTTTGGGTGTATTTAATACCATTATTCTTGTTATTTTTAATAAAGAACGTAACGTTTACATTTCTTTGATAATGGTAACCCTATCCAAGACCGAGGCTGGCCCGCGGGCAAACACCTCCACCCCAGTCCCCGGGGCACCATCGCTGTAAAAAGTCCACGAGGCGGTGCTGGATATCTCGAATTACTACGAAAATTATTAAACTGACCCCGACGAAATGAACTCCTACTTCCTTGCTTGATAACAGCCGAGGCTCTGATTTATTCAGAAAACCCATCGCGCTAGAGCTGTGCAATCCGCGGGCCCCAAAGCGGACGGCGGCGGCGACTTCATTCCGCTTCCTAAGGATGGGGCCGCGGCGGGTGCACGTAGCAAGCAGCCAGCGACTCTGCGGAGCTCGTTTACTATTTTAATTACTTGGCGTGTGCAGTCCCATACAGCGCTTGTTGTCCGCTGATAATTACAACCGATGATAAGAAATCACTTTTTTGAGCAAGTCTGTCTCTGCGGTCTTTCATCTGCGGACGCTCGCTGCTGCGAGTGGCCTTTTCTTTGTTCCTCTTTTTTTCTTATACACACTCCACTCCGACAACTATGAGCAAGTTTCGAGTTGATAACGAGTTAATTAAAATCCGCCTGAAACTTTTGTGGGCACTGTGAAATGTGAATACACACGCTCAGCTGAACGACGAAAATGCGATGATGATTTTTATCACCACCGTCGAGTCCGCTGCTATTTAATGCGCATTTTATGCCCAACGTCCGTTTGCAGAGAGATCGGTCGCGTTTAGTTTAGCGCGCGCGGATTCATGCTATTGAGGTTTTTCCCCCGAATCTCTGAATTCGCGCTATTTGCGCTATCTTGTGGCGCGCGGACGAGGTGGGTTTATTGTCGCCACGGCGCACTGATTAGCGGCTACTTCGCCGCCTCATTTACGTCCAACACACAAGCCCTGACCTAATGCCTAAAGAAAGAAAGCAAATTCGCCAACTTCTTTCGTTTTGCTGCAACGTACGAATTGAGCTCTGGTCTTTTCCATTATAAGTTCATCGAAAAGTTTTTCGATAAACAAGCTTCTTGGTGAATTACAGCTGTTACAATATATCTCACATTCAGTCATATTTTGAAATAACACCCAACGACACGCCGCGCAAAAGAGATCACTTAAAAATAAACAAAATCCAGTCTCTATTCTATTTGAATTAGGTTATACATTAAAAATTCATTGGGCGTGCGGAAATAGCAGCAATAAAATTTTTTTCAAAATTATTAAATATTAATCCTTGCTTTTCTCATAAAATTATTATTTGAAATAAAAAATAAATAAATAAAATAAAAATAAGAAAAGACATTATTTTTAGACTTTTATTAACCTACTAGTGGTTATTGATGGAGTTGACAAGTGGACGATAATTGCAATTATAGAAATACATATGTAAAATAAAAGAAAAACATAGATTAAAAATGCGCCAAACGACAAAGTTGTTATCTTTTGAGCAACGAAAATTTTTTCCTTACCATTTCTTGATTAACGTACAATTTGAAATGTTCCAGAACTCAGTAATAAATTCAATCAGTTTGTCTTGAATCCTTATTATTGGATTAATATTAGTTAGATTTTCGAACCGACTTGGGACTTTTTGGATGCGATTCTATTTACTTTTTTCAAACAACGAAAAGTTTAAACGACTGTCTAGAAAATTTTCGCTTTGTCTTTTCTATTTTGATAGTTATTTGAAGTAGTTTAGTGGTTTTTTCCCATAAAATATTAATGCTGTGTTTAATGTGATAATTTGAGTCAGTTTAACCTAATAATTATTACGTATACATGGAGGATTGAGGGATCGAGAGATCGAAAGATCGAAATTCTATGTGCGTATATGACAAAACCGGATCGAAAGATTGAAAGCTCGAAATGTGATCAAAGTGACAGATAAAATAACCTGCAAATATGTGAAGTGAATATCGAGGAGAGCAAGGGTCTGTCATGTCATGTCCCCACAAATTTCTCTTACTCATTGCCTGAAAATAAATAATAAATTAATAAATTAAATCACAGATTACTTCTAGCGTCGACTTATTCCCTTTAACCTCAAAGAACTTCAAAAACTTGAGCTGTCAAAGCCATTTCGATCTTTCAATCTCTCGATCCGTGTTTATATGGGATAATTTCGACTCGATCCAAGTCGAGAAGTTGGATCGGATCGAGTCGATCTTATTTGGATTCGATCTGCGTCTACATGACATTTAACTGGATTGAATCAGTATGAATCCGGATTAAATCCCCGCATGTATACGTAGTAAATGTCGTAATATGACAAATATGAGTACAAAAATTGGAAAATTGTCCGTAACAATGTTTTATGGTAATTTCAACAACAAAAATATGTTAAAAAGTAGTAGCTAGCCCAAATATGTTTGTTACTTGAATTCTATATCATAGTCATGGATATTTGATAGAAAATAAAATTGGTTGAATGCGAAAAATTCCAAAATTAAAGCGAAAACTCGATGCGATGTATAAGACCAAGATTACACGTGTTACTGAATTAAAATGTATGGGATTATATACGATAAGACAGTTTTATATTATTTATTTAATTTGTCGATCTCTCTTGGTATATTCTCATGATTATACCCCAACATAAAAAGGGTGATAAGTGCAATAGAGAACATTTTCGTAGTCTTAATCTCTCAAGTTTTGTATTTTTATTGCAAGCCGTTCTTTAGCACTTATCAACATAGCTTTATTAAGGGCAAATCTAAATTTCTTTCTGAGGAGATAAACAATTCTTCTGGTGTATCTCAAGGAAGCCACCTTGGGCCACTTCTTTGTTTTATTTATATTAATCGCTTACCCCTTTTTTTTTATCTCATTCTCAAATTCTATGTTATGCTGAATACAATTTTTCGTGTAGTCTCTTCTAAACATGATAGCGAATTCCTAAATACTGAATTAGATGCTATTTTTGAATAGTGTTCTATTAATTCTCTACCATTTAACATTAATAAATGTACTTATAGGTCTATCTGACGGGAAAGAACTACAATCGTGTTCTCTGTTTCGATTATCATATCAACTCAATAGTTGATAAGGCGAATTTAAATTTAGGATTTATCAAGAGAGGAATTTCAGGATAACGCGGCTTCTATATTGTTCTTTTGTTCGTTCGATTTTTGCGTTTGTTCTTCATATGAATCGTATTGAAGCCGTTCAACGTTAGTTTTTACGATTCGCTCTTCGGGGGCTTCATTGGAACAGTCCAGTCATTTTGTCCCCATATGTTGAAAGGCTTAAATTAATTAAATTGGACTCACTCCAGAGTAGACAGCATGTCTCCAAGACTATTTTCGCATTCGAGTGCCTACAAGGCGAATTATCAACTCTCCTGTCCTAGTCTTTTTTCGAAATATTCTGGTTCCGACTAATTCCCTGAGACACCCGGCATTTCTTAGGATTCCTAACCACAGGACCAATTACGATCTTTACGGGCCTATAAAATCAATGTATTAACAGTCATTTCAAGCATATTGAATTTAATTTGACCAAGATTAAATATTACAACTCCACCATATTATATCAACCATCTTGAATCTCAAAATATAGACGCCTCATAAACTCTAAGTGGTACCTTTTGGTTTCGAACTGGTTTATTTTTTAGTTTCCGGTATCTTTGTGACCATTTTTTCCTTTTACTTCTTACAATCGGCCAATGAATGGGTTTCTTTACCTCAAGAGGTGCCTCTCCTTTTATTTTTATTTTTTCACAGCTTCGTTTAGGATTTTATCTCTTTGTTTTTCCTTCCCATCTATTCTTGAGGCTGAAACAGACCTAAATTGCAATGAATTGATGATTGCGACTACCAAAAAGTTAAATAGTCAGACCAAAACATATGGTGGCAAGATTTTTTCGCAGCTATATAAGATGCCTGAAGATTTACATTTTTTGCCTATACAATTGTTTTGTGTGTGAAATGGCCACCCAGGTGAATTGTGTACCGTATTCGGTACACATGGGCACCACATGTCCAAAGGTGTAGCGGTGATGCGATTGATTTGGTCCTTTATCTTCTCGCATGGATGCTGCATTCCTTGAAGCCATGTGTTTCTCTCACTGCAAGTTCTTGATAAAGTTATCACTTCGCAATTTTTCTTTTCGCATCTTATAGAAGATGAAGATGAAGATTCTGTGGGTGTAGGGGGGGGGTGGTGGATGTTGGGTGCCCCGTTGTCGGCAATTTGCATGTGTCCTCCTGCTCTGTCGTAGAGTGTGGGGGCCAAGGCAGGGGGGATGAATGTTTTATTCAGCTGAAATCTCCGAAATGGCCCGCGCTGATGCCATCCACTTTCGTTATCCTTGAAGGTATCCTAATCCCAAATACTCCATTAGGGGATGACTCCGAGCACTCACATAAAAAGGACTAAGACGCGCTTATTTCGCTAAATAAAATCGCCCAAAATGAAATCAAATCAAGAAATAGAAGATTAGTCGGGCTCTCGACTTCCATCAAGCACTTGGTCTTGTTCTTCATCAGCCTTATTGCGCTGCTGTAACCCGCAGCAGTGGGTTTCTTTCGCCTCTTCGCCATCTCGCCACTCGACGGCGGGATCTTCGTTGCGAAGCTGGAAGATGAGAGTCTTTATATATATATATATTTTTTTTCTTCCTTTCTTTCTTTCTGCCTTTTCCCAGGGACTAAATCACACGATTCCTAGGGATTAAGTTTATTTCTGGCCGGGGTGAAACGTGTGAGGGAGGGAGGCGGCAGCGGTGGCGGCGGGGGGAGGCGATGCTACCGAGAAGCGACATAAACCTGGAATTGTTTTAAATGGGCAAAAATAGCAAATAGGGACAAAAGGAGGAATAAAAGAAGATAATCAAAGGAATTATGCCAGAAACTCCCGGCTTAATCTAATTGGAAAGTGATAGTGTCTCTCTCGCTCGGTTCCTCCTGTGCCGAGATGACTTTTTACGATGGCTCATCTTCCGCAGAGGTCGGGACTCGGGACTCGGGACTCCTTGGACTCCCCTGGCCTGCTCTCCTCTAGCCCTTGCTAGAACTAAACTCGGTCGTATGACACAGATTTATTGTTGTGTGGCCATTCATTGCGTCGTCCCCCGAGATAACACTCTCATCCTCCGATTCCGATAACGCGGCATTCCTCGATGGCGAAATCAGCACTCGTGGAAAGTTAAACAGTTAAGATTTCCCAGTTGAGTCGCAAGTGACCTTTCGGGCCTCACAAATAAACTCCTTAATTACACGCTCGTCGGACGCTTATCGACGTGCCCAAATTTATTCTAATTCGTTATCACTGTCGAGTGATTGTGCGGCAAATGCGTCATTCGGACGACCGAGCGCGATAACAGAAGTAAACAGTTTACGCATCTCAAGGAATAATTAAGTGAGCCCTCTCAAGACCCAGACCCAAAAGCCTGGCTGACTGGCTGGGGCCCTTTAATGGCTTTACCAAAAACTCTCGAGTTACAGATTTTTTGACAGTCGCCTAATTTATTGAGGTCAAGAACCGGTTACAAGCGCGGCTTAGGTCCACGACGCGTCTTCGACCCGGTTTTTCGTGATCTCCCGGGGCAGACGGGGTGAGTCACTAGGGTATATCTATTTTTTTTTAAATTTTTTTTTAACGATCTATGGAGGGGGATAATTAGGTGCAATTGCAAATTGTGTCGACTCAGATGACAAAGCATCTGAGAGATTTAAAACTTCCTCTGTACGGACTCTAAAAACAGCACCCTAAAAATATATAGATTTTGACAACAACTTTGATGAATGTACATATATCAGGCGGAAGAATCAACGTTTTTAATTAATGCTTTTTTTCGGTTTAATCTTGAACTATTCTGCATCGTTCTATATTAGAAAATTGACAAATTTTCAAAGAGATTGAAGAAAAAAGTACCAAGATTTTAACTAAAAACTGGCATTCCCTTCAAAAACTGGTCATTTTTAGAATTCCGTTCCATATCTCAGAATGGAAAACGTCTGTCTTTCAAGACCCTTTTACCTGGGCACGGTTATAGATATAAAGTTAAAAATAATATCAAATACTAAGATTTTGTAATCACTCACTGACTCACTCATCAAAACCTTTGGGCTATTTTCCGTTGATCTAGATAATCTTGAAATTTGGCACGAAGGAAGCACAAGTAAAGGAAAATCATCAATTTCTAATTCTGTCTGGATTTATTTTACACCCGTCACTCGATTTGCACGGCACTCAATTTACACGGTTTCGCTTTTACACGGTTTTTAAATGAAAAAAAAAAAATTTTATCTTATTTCGATTGTTTTGCACTGAGGTAAAAGCACCAATGCTCGATACTTTAAGACAAATACAACAATTAAACGTTAATAAAAAATGCATTTATTAAATTATAAATATAATAGTGATAAATATACATAAACATCCTCTTTTATAATATGTTAACAATGAAAACAAATTAAATTTCTTAATTTTTCCTTTAAAAAATTTAAATTTATGATGAAGTCGAGTCTCCTATAGTCGACACAGCAAAACAGTGAATATCCCAAAAGTCGTCACTAAATGGAAATTACAAAAAATAGTATCGCAGTATTCTTATACGTATATAATATGTAATTAATTTCGAAACAAACGAAAATAATTCTTTACAAATATGAAGAACTTATCTCAATATGAAGAGCCTTTCTACTGAAGACCTTAAGATATTTGAAGAGAACGGTAACACTTTTGATACTTTTTTTGTTCAATATTTTTTATTGTGGAATATTTTAAAGACAAAAACTTATGCTTTGACCGACGCATTAACAACAATATTGATCATAAAAAGGATTATTCAAAACTCGTTTCGTTTCAATATAACCCTTGTAGAAGATATTTCGTTTATTAGTGACGAGCATTGGTGCCTTTACCTTATGCCATTTATAAATTAAAAGATTATTATATCTTGAACCAATCCCCTTTTTATTCTTTAATCCTTATCTCATTTTACACGGTTATAATTAACATATCTCTGATTTTTCTTTATCTTCTTTTGATCGATTTAGACGGTTTTCAGGTTAATTGAACATATCCTTCTATTTTGTATGAACTCTATGTCTCGTTTTACATGGTTTCATTTTGCACGATTTTTTCAAGAACGTATCTACCGTGTAAATCGAGGGATGAGTATACTTAATTTTTCATTTTTGTTTTCATATAGTCACAGTGTCTACCCGACAAAAAATGAACTGTGACTGCACCACAGCCGCACAGTTTCTAGACGGCAGTACCACGGCCGCACATGATTCGTAGTGTTCTTGAAAAATATAAAACGGCCGCACAACGTCCGCACGGAGTGGAAATAAATTGTAAAAATTGTGAACGCCCGCACGCTCGGTCGAATGAGGACCAAACTAGAGTACAAACAATTTATATAGATATTAGAGATATTTATAAATTGGTTGAGTCGATGGTGCGGCCGTGGTAGCTTTTACGTGGTGGAGCTACAGCTTTACGTGTACTAGTCCCATTTGTTATATAAATATTTTACAGTGCGGCCGACGTGTATAGCCGAATTTATCCAACAAATGGACTTCATGTGGCCCAATAAAACATTCACAGTAGACCTCGGTGGCCGTGTTGTGACCTTTTTAAAAAATTTAGTTATTTTTGCTCAGGTACGTAATTAAGATTGCCAATCGTCAATCACAATAAAGCAATTGTCAAATTGTTCCCTAATTAACTTATAGAGCTTTTTCCTAATTAATAAAAATATCCTACTTATACTGACTTCACCATTGGAGTAGAAAATCTCACAAAAGTATCAACATTTTTTGATGACGATGACGATGACGATGACAATGGTGAATTCTGTTTTTTCCGATAAAAGGTTGAAAATCGAGAAAATCTTTAGTTCCAAGATATTATCGTTTAAGGGGGTATTCTAGTCTAGAGGCATGAATTTCAGGTAATTTTTGAAGTGTCGTAAAAAAAGGCAATTAATAGTTTTACTATCCATTTTTTTATAAGTTATTTATTAACATTATAAGAATACGGAAAAAAAATTAAAAAATAAAAAAATTAAAAAATTCCAAAAATTAGCAGCTGATGAAGTGGGGGGTCTCAAAAAATTGGCACGTGACTATACCCACAATTTCAACCCTCCTAGCAATCTGAAACCAAGCAAAAAAAAAATTATTAATCTAGAATAATGTCGCAATGGCTGGAACTACGGAAAAGTTGGAAAAATTTTTTTCACGAAATGGCGACTGCCTGAAAAAAAAAAACAATTTTTGTACCACTTTTTCGGATTGTTTCGAATTTTTTAAAAATAGTAAAAATTGAAATTTTGGGATGGGGGTAGTTCCAGCCATAGACAAGTCTATAAAGAAGGCTCTATAAAAATTTCAAGTAAATCGGTCCAGTAGAACCTGAGAAATAGTGGGTATCGTTTTGAAAAAGCCAGTTTCGAGAAAAACGCGTTTAGAGTTTCGCGTAAAGTTTTTTGCAGTCTAAGTCATGAAATGCCGGGTCAGCAAAATACCTATAACTCCGAAAATAATTTGAATTTTGAAAAATCCTCTGGTAGACATATTCTTGAATAGTTAAGCTTTGAAAATAGCAAAAAAAATTTCTAGACTAGGATACCCCCTTAACAGAAAAAGGTGAAAACTTTTTCTATTCAAAACTTCGTCATTTATTTCTAATTAAGACTTTCACAATCTACTCCGATTTTTCAAAGAAAGTACTCAATTTTTAAGGGAAAATATCAATAAAAAATTTATATCGAAAGTTAAAACATTTTTCTATATTTTTTTTTTTTTTTTATCATACTCCTCACATTCAAAGAAGCCACTTCTTTTGCCTGTTTCTATAGACTCAAAAAATAAAGTTGGTAAATTTAAATAAAATAAATTGTTAAAACACCACGCCGTACATAAAACAAGTTTCTTGTTCAAAAAATCTTATATCACGGGATTGATCATTTTTCGTTGTTTGAAAAAAAAAAACCCATTTATTTTTTGACGACTTTTTAATTTTAATTTAATTCATAAATATTAAAAAGTAAAAAATAGTAACGGGTTGACCGTAAAATTCTTTTATAGCCTAGCTACAGGTCTCTGAAATCGATATTCCATAAATACCACGTTGTTGTGATTTTCTATCAATTTTATCTCCGACGATTCTTTCCATTTTTTGCATTATACCATATTTTTCATTTTAGTTTTTGTAAGTTTAAATGACTTTTTTTATTTATTTATTTGTTTTTACAGGATGAACTGAAAGATATTACCATTAGTTACAGCACATCTATCTTGAAGCAATAAACAAGCATTTCTAAGATAATCAGCAAAAACCTCAATTGTTTTTTTGTATTTAAGTCCTTAAAACTTGGAATATTTTGTAAAATATAAGGAAGAAGATAAATCAATTGAAAAACTGTAAAAACTTTTTGAAACAAATTCTTGACCAAATACTATACTAAGTATTTGAATTTTTAAGGTTTTGTGTGGATTGCGGTGGAGACATTTAAACAACTAAAAGCAAATTACTATAATTGATGGTTGAAATAAAAGGAATCAGGTGGTTCACGAATACTATCCTTAGCAGAATCTCAATTTCCATGATATTCAATTGGTGCCGATACTTAAAATTAAGCTTTCCTTGATTTGATTTGCAGTGGCTCCCTAAATTTGAACTGGAGGTGTATGTGTGTGTGTGTTAGACCAAAGGCAGGCCACACTCACTCTCCCGAAACGGGCAAGACTTAGATTTTCATAAATTCGAGTCGTAATTAGCAGTAAACAACGCTCAGGACCCTTGCCGGACCCTAGAATCTGCGATGCGACTTAAATGAAGTGGTCAATTGATGGCGTCACCACATGGCCCTAATTTCTTAATCCCCTCCGGATTTAAACTCCAGCCAGTGGAGAGACAATTTGATATTCGTTTTCCCTTTGGTCCAGGACTTTTTGCGAGGGCCATTGGGCGTCCGGTCGGTTCGGGGTCCATTAAATTAAGCTTAAAGCCATGCGCTGACTACAATTATTCCCGCAAAGTCTCGCCGAACGACGTGCGAAGAAATAGCGAAGCTCTCGAAATTATTACCGCCCAGGTTGATTTCGTTTTTTTTTTTTGGAATGCGGTCGTTGTGCGGACGAAGTTTGCCGCCTTAATTGAATTGGGCAACTTGAGGAGCACTTTATCAATATGATGCCACTTTATCGAGGCAGGTACAGGCGCTTCCTGGGCTCCTCTGAGGGGACGGTGTGCGGGGCGGGCGCCTCCTCTTCGAGTTTGCATTAATCTCAATTGTAGCTTTGTTTGCGTTTAAACATATCTTCTCCATAAGCCCGCCCGCCCGCCGCCGTGCTATGAAGCGGCAGAATTGAAAGTATTCGGCGAGCGTTTAACCGCTGCGAATGGCTGCACTCGAGTGCCGGCGAAGAGCACGCACGCATCCTGCCTCGAACAGGAGTACTTAGGATCGCTCCTTCGGAAATTCTGTTAAGTAAGAAAAACAAACATGCCCGGGCCCTTGAGAAAGTTTGTCTTCTGAAACTGAAACTCCACTGGCTGTTTGCTGAATTGAGCGACTCCACGGCGTACTCCACGCAAACGATCCCGCACACGGGGACCACAGCCAATATTTCGTGGAACGGAAGGTTGAAATACTCGAATCGAAGGTGAGGGAACTCACAAGGTACCTGGATTCCGAATCGATTCAAGAAACCACTGCATACACCGCTTCCAGGGCTCATTCGACCTTGAGGACTTTCTTGGAGGATTCTTATATAAAGGAGCGATAGTACTGCCACTAAAGATGCGAAAAACATATCTATGATTCACATTCAAATCGCAATCTGAAACTTTGTTTCTTTAGAACTAAAATACCTCTGCAAAACAAACCACATGACATGAACCAAGGGATGGTGCCGAGCGGATGTTGAGTGTCATTGTCATCTGTAGAAACTTTTCGATTTTGTGACTATTTAAGTCAACTTGCGAATTGAGAATTTATGGAATAGTGCGGGATCAATATTTATTTATTTATTTGCTCAATATTCCTCAATTTCTTATTACTGTACAATAAAATTAATTTATGTAAGACTAATTTGAAGCCGATTTTTCAAATTAGGCCTACAAGGAGACCCTGCGGCTTTGGGGGAACGAATTTCAATGAACTTTTGCGTAGTGGTAATATACCATGTGGGTATACTACGTGTAAAATACCTAAGATGCAATACTCAAAAATACCTTTGTTCCAAATACACCTATCCCTCGATTTGCATGGTACATTTTTTACACGATTTTGGTTTTACATGGTTTTTAAAATAAGGGTTAGAAATTACTGGTAAAAGTGAACATTTTAACTACATACATATTGCTACTACCATTTTTGAATTTCATTCACAATAAAAATCATCTAAGTAAAAATTTATTTAGGATTGAAATTAGGTAATAGTTTTTAACAAAATAACCTAAAAAAAAAATAATCAAATAATTAATAAATGTTAAACTCAATATAAGAAGATTTATAAAGATTTAAATGAAAACCATTCGAACCAGAATCGCATTAATGTAGTACTTAGGTTTAAATAAATTACTGAATTATAATAATTTTATTTTGTTTTCGAGTTACACGATTTTACGTATAAAAAAACCCCGATTTCGATTTGTACGGTTTTCTGAGGAACCTATCTACCGTGAAAATCGGGGAATAGGTGTATTTATAATTAATTCATTTATTAGAAAAATAAATATATAATTTATTTATTTATTTACTTATTTCCTTATTACAGACTTTTTTTTTCAATACTTTTTTATTATTTTTTCGATTTAATTCCTACTATTCCAATGTTTCTAATATTCTAATATTTTTATAATGTCAACATTTTAAACATATTTTATTATACTATATGATTTTGAATATATCTTTTAATATTTAATTATCGTAAACAATAATTAAATTACACAAGTTTTTATTATTAATATTCAATAGTAATAACTAGAATAAAATGTGAAATTAGAGAAATATTGGACTTGGAATAGTTTTTATTATTTTTAATTTTTTATTTCTAGGAATTTCCTAATAAATGAATTAATAACACTGGTCGGCACAAAATTCTCCACAGAATAAGTGTTATATCATTTTTTTATGAATTTTCCGCAGATTACGAATTCGCAAACAAAAATGTCCTATCACGTCACGTTTTTGAAAAAAGTAGGTTTGAAATGTACAAAATACCGTATTTTGGCCATATTTGCAAATTAATTAAAAAATAACAAATTGTTGTAGGAGCTTGTAAAGTAGGTCAAATAAAAGCATGAACCTTTAGTTATTGTATTAAAATACGAGAGCCTTTAATACTTTCCGAAATATTCCGTGGAATTCACTTTTCTCCATAAGCCGATTACTTCATACAATAGATAGTGAATGAAGATCTCTGCTTCCGCACGCTCATGAAAATCTTATTCCTGAAGATGCTTCGTAAGCCCTATAGATTAGTGGTATTTCATATATGTAGATAAAGATTTAGGCTCTTTTTTAAGTCGTATTACGAACTTTTTACACGTTCCGTTATTTTTTTACGAATTTTTAAAAATGCCCGAAATACGATATTTTGTATTTTTCAACCCTATTTTTAAAAAAAAATGTGATGTGATAGAATATTTTTGTTTACATATTCGTAATCTACGGAAAAAATCCTATTGAAATGATATATTACTTGTTGAGGGAGAAAATAAATATTAAATTTTGCCGACCAGTGTAATTAGTATTTGAAAAAATAAATAAATATGAAAAAAAAAAATAAAATTGGGGAATTTTGGGTCCGTTTTTCTCAGCTATTTTTGAGTATTGCATCTTAGTATTTCACACGTAGTAAACCCACATAGTATACCAGCACTACGCCAACGTTCTTTGAAATTCGTTTACTCAAAACCGTAGGGTCTCCTTGTTAGACAGAAAAACTGAAAACTGTCTACATGCTTGTAACCTTTTCTTTTTTTACCATCTTATAGGCCAGTCAATCTAACCTCTGAAGCTCAAGTTTGTGATGGGAAGCTAATTTTTGGATATATTGTTGGGGACGGTGAGAAATGAAGCTCTAACTTTTTTCCACACTCAGGGGTGTTTGCGAAGGGGTGAAAAAGGGTGAAAAAGGGTGAAAAAGGTTTTTTGTTTATAACTTTGAATAAAAAAGTCAGCCTGGGTGGGAACGTTAGAGGGTGATATAATAAATGATTATTCATCTTGTATTAAAGTTTCCCCCGGTTTTGTTTATTGCAAAATTGTTTATTAACAATTTCACTCTCCCAAACCGAAAAAAATCACGGCTGATTTTTTTAAAAATACTTAAGCTCGTACGATGTCTTTCATTTTCACAATATCACTAGAAGACGCAATCCCCCATCATATACCAAAAATTCAAAACGGTTCCATGCATTTCACCTGAGATAATCACCCAGATACCTCACCTGTTTTACACCGAAAAATGTACAGTTTTAATCCAAGTCAAGATATCCCCCACGAATCGTCGCCCTCCGACCAGATATCGCTGAGCAGCACACATTTTTCACATTTTTTCCCAGCCCACGGTGGGGAAGAAGAAGATTTGCGACTGATTCAAAAACGGAAATCGCTATAACTTTCGATGTATGTAACGGAACTTAATGTATGATGGCTTCAAAAATCACTTATTTTTTTCTCCATCTTTTCCTCATACACCACTTTCACCTAATATTTTTACTTTTTTTTATATTGAATTAAACTTAAAAAAAAAATAAAAATTAATTACATTTTATTCCTTTTCTCCCACAAAACTAAACTTTTTTGAAATATTCTTAATTTTGTAGTTATCTACAGATTCCACCCTTTATTCCCATAATTTTTATTATTTTCCACAAATCCCCCCTGACCCCCCGAATAAATATATTACCCCTTAAATTTTACAAACAAAAAACTCGCCAAACATTTTATTTTTTTTCTCCAACAAAACTAAACTTTTTTGAAATATTCTTAATTTTGTAGTTATCTACAGATTCCACCCTTTATTCTCATAATTTTTATTATTTTCCACAAATCCCCCCCTGACCCCCCGAATAAATATATTACCCCTTAAATTTTACAAACAAAAAACTTGCCAAACATTTTATTTTTTTTCTCCCACAAAACTAAACTTTTTTGAAATTTTAATAACTTTGTAGTTATCTACAGATTCCACCCTTTATTCTCATAATTTTTATTATTTTCCACAAATCCCTCCCTGACCCCCCGAATAAATATATTACCCCTTAAATTTTACAAACCAAAAACTTGCCAAACATTTTATTTTTTTTCTCCCACAAAACTAAACTTTTTTGAAATATTCTTAATTTTGTAGTTATCTACAGATTCTACCCTTTATTCTCATAATTTTTATGATTTTCCACAAATCCCCCCCTGACCCCCCGAATAAATATATTACCCCTTAAATTTTACAAACAAAAAACTTGCCAAACATTTTATTTTTTTCTCCCACAAAACTAAACTTTTTTGAAATTTTAATAATTTTGTAGTTATCTACAGATTCCGCCCTTTATTCCCATAATTTTTATTATTTTCCACACATCACTCCCTGACCCCCCCGAATACATTTATACTATTTACCTTTTTTTTAAATTATTCCCCATTTTTACTATTCAATTTTTTCCACCAATTCTCAATTAATCTCACTTTTTTTTTCACCCACATCTACTTCAAGGTCTTCCGAAACTAAATCTACATTTTTTTCTCCATTATTGCTAATAGTTTGTCCCCAATCTGCCCCCGTGTGTGCTAGCGGATCATTTTTCGCCCAACATATTAATTTCTCCCCAGTTTCGATTTACGATTATTGCATAAAGACCTACTCCAATTGGGGACAAACTATTAGCAATAATGGAGAAAAAAATGTAGATTTAGCTTCGGAAGACCTTGAAGTAGAGGTGGGTGAAAAAAAAAGTGAGATTAATTGAGAATTGGTGGAAAAAATTGAATAGTAAAAATGGGGAATAATTTAAAAAAAAGGTAAATAGTATAAATGTATTCGGGGGGGTCAGGGAGTGATGTGTGGAAAATAATAAAAATTATGGGAATAAAGGGTGGAATCTGTAGATAACTACAAAATTAAGAATATTTCAAAAAAGTTTAGTTTTGTGGGAGAAAAGGAATAAAATGTAATTAATTTTTATTTTTTTTTTAAGTTTAATTCAATATAAAAAAAAGTAAAAATATTAGGTGAAAGTGGTGTATGAGGAAAAGATGGAGAAAAAAATAAGTGATTTTTGAAGCCATCATACATTAAGTTCCGTTACATACATCGAAAGTTATAGCGATTTCCGTTTTTGAATCAGTCACAAATCTTCTTCTTCCCCGCCGTGGGCTGGGAAAAAATGTGAAAAATGTGTGCTGCTCAGCGATATCTGGTCGGAGGGCGACGATTCGTGGGGGATATCTTGACTTGGATTAAAACTGTACATTTTTCGGTGTAAAACAGGTGAGGTATCTGGGTGATTATCTCAGGTGAAATGCATGGAACCGTTTTGAATTTTTGGTATATGATGGGGGATTGCGTCTTCTAGTGATATTGTGAAAATGAAAGACATCGTACGAGCTTAAGTATTTTTAAAAAAATCAGCCGTGATTTTTTTCGGTTTGGGAGAGTGAAATTGTTAATAAACAATTTTGCAATAAACAAAACCGGGGGAAACTTTAATACAAGATGAATAATCATTTATTATATCACCCTCTAACATTCCCACCCAGACTGACTTTTTTATTCAAAGTTATAAACATAAAACCTTTTTCACCCTTTTTCACCCTTTTTCACCCCTTCGCAAACACCCCTGAGTGTGGAAAAAAGTTAGAGCTTCATTTCTCACCGTCCCCAACAATATATCCAAAAATTAGCTTCCCATCACAAACTTGAGCTTCAGAGGTTAGATTGACTGGCCTATTAGTTAGTATGCTATTAAAAGAAATTGTATCTCTTGTGTACACAAATCCCAAAATAATAAATGAAATCAAATGATATGAAATGAAATATTAAAGATACGAGACATTATTACCTCAAGTGCATACCATACTTGGTCCGATGATAAGGAACACTATATAACATAACATAACATAACATAACAAAATTATGAATTCTTAAGGGGGTAGTACACTTCTTAAGGCCTTTTTTTAAAGATTTTTTTTTTTATAGTTAACTTTATTTTGATCTTGCAAACTTTTTTTATATGATACAACTAACATTCAAGAATATAAAAAAAAATTTTTTTTTTTTTTTTTTTCTTCATAGGGCCCTAATATGGCTGCCTGAAGGTGACCCCTTTTTAATCTGGCCGACATGATATCTCGACTCTGGAACGTCTGAAACAAACAATTCAAAGTGCATATTAAAATATAGATCAGTCGCTATCGCTCGAACTAGGATAAAAAATTTTGGTAAGAAAAAAAGAAAATGGCGGACTTTTTAATTTTTCGGTCATTTTTTTTTGCAAAAAATTGTTTAAAAAAAGGGTTAAACATTAACCGATTTTCAAAATCCTAGTTCGGGCGAGAACTACACATGTATAGAGTATCCCATAAAAATTTGAGCTCGATCAGACCAATAGTTTTTTCAAAATCATGTCGGCCAGGTCAAAAAACGTGGTTTTGAGAAAAACGCGTTTAAAGTTTTTATTCGATAATTTTAAGGTGCGATTAGCGTAAGGCACCGCTACAAATGTGTCTATAACTTTTTTTATATATCGAATTTCTCAAAACGGGAGAACATTTCTGTGATATATTAGAGCACATTTATGAAATAAAAAAAAAATCGATTTTTTCAAAAAAAAGAAGTGTACTACCCCCTTAAGGAGTGAGACGGCACCGAAACAGAGATCGAACTCAGCAACTCGGGAGAGATAATTACTCCTTAGTCTAAGACATCTACGCTGAATCACTGCAACTCGGTCAACATGCACTACACAAAAAGGAGCCCAGAAGGGACTAGCATATTCCAGAATTGGTTTGACAAAGATACAATAGAGAAGCTAGACAGAACAGATAGAGCAGATTGAAGGCAAAGCTATATCTGAAATGAAGAATACTTATTAAATTGAATAATGCAGTTCGTCACTAGCTCGTCATAACCCTAGTTGGTTCTAACTTAATTTAATTTTAAAAAAATGACCATTGTTTGAAGGTAAATCTTTCTCTTTTGATACAAAAATCGGTGGTAAATTGTTAATAGAATTGGTGGTATTATTAAAATATATTAAAAATTTCAGATCAATAGGTAAACAATTTTAAGCGTTATAGTTATACTGAGGAAATTACTCTTTATTATCGTACTAAATTGAATTGAAACTCTTAAAAGAATTTGTTTTTACTTTATTGTTACTTAAAATACACTAACAAAAAATTGTTGTAAAACAATAATCAGAATAACTTTTGAAAAGTCAATCTTACTTGGATGAGTTTTTATTAAGAACGAACTCTCCGCGAATGCTTTTAAAATCAGCATAAGAACAACAACTACGGAGGTAAAATATAAATACGCTATTAGATATGATTTTTAGACAAATTATTTGTAAAGCTTGAAAAACTAATAAAAACTTTATAAGCCTATTTTACATTTGGGTGAAAATTGACTCTTGCCTAACTCTAAAAAGAAAAATTTAGCTACGTCCAGGGGTGTTTTAAAAGATACAATTTGATTTAAAACAGAAAAATTTGGGAAAACTTATGGATTTTCTATTTTAATGTCAAGAATGTCATACAATCGACTCACATATCGATTTGATCGAAAAATTTACATTTTTAAATTCTAAAATCGACTCTTAATCGCAGATCTGACGATATTCACAATAAGCCCCATTATAGTTCACATAATTACCATAAATGAATTTTTCAACAATTAAGATTTCAGATATTCGAATAGCTTCCAAATTGATCACCCCTTATAAATTATAAAGCAGTCGTTCCTAGGTACTTGGAAATTGAAAGAAGCATCTTCTCACGGATTTCTCGGGATTCTTTTGAGCAAGACCTCGCCGGTATATCTCGAATCGAGGATCTGACTGCCCCCATGGCCTGCGTTTCTGCAGCTGGTAGAGGACCACTTTCAATTAGACGGTCCCTCCCCTCCCACCTTCCAGTCCCTGGCCCCTGCCCATTAAAATCTTTCGGCTACTTAGCGCCAATTCGAAACAATTATGCGGGAACCGTGCGACGCTGCTCGCACTGTCGCAGCTCCCACCCACACACACACCTACAAACACACTCACAAAAGACATCGAACGGGAAAGGACACCGTTTTCGGTGAACGGCTCGGCCTCATGTCCCAAAAGCTCCTTCGACGAACGGTTCATTTAACAAGGGCCACTTAATACCCCGGCGGCAGAGCCGCCTCAGTCCATACCTTGAGGTGCGGCTTGATAAAATTATGTCGAATTTCTAATTTGCAGGATACGTTCGGCTCCTGGATAATGCCTGCGGGGCGGGGCGGGGCGAGCAGGGGGGTGGTGCGGGGACAGGGATACAGCAGGTCTCTCCCCTCCCCCCGTCGGACTAAGGAATTACAAGAAGAGGACGAGAACGGCTTAAAGTGCATGGGGACGCCATCAAAAGAGCCGTTGGGAGAATCCTCCCAAGAACTGTAACTCCTCCAAGATGTGGTTTTCCTCTGCTGGCTTAACATAACTTTTGGCATTACGAAATTGTACAAAAAGACCAGCCCGGGTCCGGGGTCCGCCAGGATCAGGATACGTACCCGTGGCGGCGACGGAGCAGGTTCAGGACCACGAGGTAATTTCGGAGCTTTCGCCAGAGCACTAGGGCCAAATTGGAGATTTGGAGCGTTGGGATGAACTAATTAATAATGGCCTGCCCTGCGGGACGCCCCGTGTGATTTACGGCACAGCCCAATTTGCCTGCTCACCTTTGTCTGTAAAGTGTTTACCCTGGCAGCTTATCGTGGACCAGAAGATTTAAACTATCCCCAACACTGGCTAGGGAAATTATGTAGAAGGAGCGCCAATGAACTTCTTAGCGATTTATATGCGAATTGTTTCAGAATTCGGATCAGGTAAGACTCTGAGATCATAATCATTACTTAGGATTAATTAATTTATCCTTATATATCAAAATTAACATTATCTTAGTAAAATCTGCCCTGTTTCCTGTTATATACTATACATATTGAATTTCTCGTTCTTTAGTTTTTTTTTTCTAAGTATTGTAATAAACAAGATTTAAATAATTTTCTTGAAAACATCATTATCATATATCTAGCTATAAAAACTATCCAAATTTTCTTTGAAAATCAGTCGTCGGTTCGCGAGACTTATAAGACGGCTTCTTGAATATTATGTTGCACATGGTCGTCGCTCATTTTTGGCTTAATGGGTTTGTTAATAACTAACATCGTCGTTTCTGGAGTGAGGCCAATCCAAAAACGACTCTAAAGATCTCATTACATCCAAAAAAATGCATCATTTGCACATCTCTAAAAATTAAGAATAAGGCAGAGGCCCGCGTTACGATCAATGGAGATCGTTACCGGACCATGATCAACGAGTATTTCTTCACAAATATAGATGGTATTGATCTTGGCGAGATGTGTTTTCAACAGGATGGCGCTACGTGCCATACAGCGACATAAACCATCGATTTATTAAAATTACGATTTGGCAACAAGATGATATCGAGAAATGGTCTTTGTAAATTGGCCACCAAGGTCGAGCGATCTGATACAATTGACAATTTATGTTATTTGCCGAACAAAGCTATTCGATTGGGTATGAAAACAAAATTGTATAGGCAATTTTCCTCTTAAGACACCTCTTAAAACCCACTGAAAAGATGAAAAAGTGAATTAGAAATACTTTGAATTTGAATGTTTAATTGAAATTTGTGAACATGAACATTTATTAATCCGATTCACAATTTTTACAAATGAAATAATCTCCTTTTATGTTCGCAAATTTCAAGTGAACTGACCTATCGCACTTATTACAGTGAATGCAATTATCTCGCGTTAATTTACGCGGATTTGTCTTCATGCAAATAATGCAAAAGACTTCATCCTCAAAATATTTGGTTTTTTTTGATGGTGTCTTTTGGAAATATGGTATAGGGTATAGTTTATTGTAAGGGTGGGTTAGGCAGGTTAAAAGCATCGTCGAGAAAAAATTCAACATATTCGTTTACAATTTTTCGAATTTTCAGACATTTTCAAATTTTGTTTAATTTTTTCCCAAGTAATCTGTTTAATTGTTTTTTTCTACTAAAATCTACGATAACCGCATTTCCTAAGACTGATAACAATCAATAATTAAACTAAGTATGGCTTCTAAGAAAACATTCCAGGCTCCTAAAAATATGAAACAACTTAGTCGTCTGCAGGTAAGTACTTAAATAACTATAATTTTCATATTAATATCTTTCAAAGCTAAGTTTTAAAACTAACAACAAACTACAAATTTAAAAAATTACTCACCAACAAATGGTGAAATTTCATTGAGAGTTCAAAAATTATTACTCATTGATTTTTTTGAAATTAAAAGTTTGAATACAAATGCCAACAAGGTTATAAAATACATGAATGGGTCCAAATATTCCGTACATAGTTCTAATACTTATTGTAAAATCTTTCTATTGTAGTAACTCAGGAAATGATGTCTGAAACCGCGGCTGTCAGAAATTAATTCCGAAGTATGATTAAAAAATATATTTATCGGTTTATTTTTGATTTCTCAAAACTGTAGGATGTCTGACAATCAATTTTTCCTTCTTTTAGTTATATAATATTACTTAAAAAACTCTATTTTTAGCCATACAAGCTCAAAGTCAAACAAACTTCACTCAAATTCCAGGCCTATAAAAAAGGTTGCAGTTGCTTTCATTAACGTAGATATTTGGGATTATA
Source organism: Dysmachus trigonus (assembly GCA_949715965.1). NCBI lineage: Eukaryota > Metazoa > Arthropoda > Insecta > Diptera > Asilidae > Dysmachus > Dysmachus trigonus. The sequence goes on from OX454320.1 coordinate 91,448,194, forward strand.
TAAAATAATTCAAATGACTCTAAAAATCCATAGATACCAAATATTACATAAATTTATACTTATTAGTTTTATACGAAGTCTCGTCTTACTTTCGATTTCTAATCACTTTGGAAACACATTAGATAATATGGAAGCTTCAAAAGTCTATTTAAATTCAAATAGAATTGAATAACCATATTTTATCTATTCAGTTTGTTAAATCAGACTCTACTAAGAAGACGAAGAGCAGAACCGTGTAACTGAATCTACTTAACTATGGAAGACTTTTTGCCAGTGTAAAACGCAGCTACATATTTGAAATTATTGAAAAACTCGAAGAACACTTGTGATATACCTAATTAATATTATTTCAAAATTTTTATACAGGTCTCCTACTTATTACACTGTTGTACACCGAGTTTTACCTAAGGTCGAGACTAAGCAGAATGGATTCATTGTATTGAAATATAACATTTCGCCAAGTTTCATGCAAATTCATAAAAAAATTAAAAAGTTATTAATGTTTAAAGTTTTAAAAGAGACGAAAAAAATATTGTCCAATTTACTTGGTTTTTGGTATACGAGTTGAGAATAATTAATTAAAACTGTTTACATTGTCAACAATTTTTTATAATAATTAATTATATAAGTTTTTTACACGAAAATTTTTCGAAAAATGAAAAGTTATAAATCGGCTCATTAAGCAGAATGTTTATCGAACAAAAAATTTTGTTATGCACATCATACATTTCTATGATCAGCTAGAAATTCTGCATACACTCATAAAAAAAAATATCTAATTTTCAATATTAACAATTTTTTGTTAATAACTTTTTAATTTTTTTATAGAATTGTTAAATATTTCGGATTATGAATCCTCTTGATGTCCTTCACAAACGCTATAAAGGGTTTGCTTAGGTAAAATTTAAAAGTCGATTCTGTACAACAGTGTTATTAATCTTATATTCCTAATTAATTCGAATAAGAATCTAGTTCACTTCTTATCTAATAAACTTAAATATGGCTTAAACCTCAAGAAAACCAATAAAGACAAAATTAAGTGGACACCTTTACATGACAGATCGCACCATTTTCAAAATTACGTTCAATTTCTTTATACTTAAATTTTTTTTATTTTATATACTTGTTAAAAATGTGAAGATACTCGTTTGGAGTCAATCGGCGCATGATCAAGCAGCTACCCCATGGAAACTCTTCAAGAAGCATTTCTTCTTCAATTCAGTTCAGCGGTCAGATGACCTCGTCCGATCCGAACGACCGTTAAATTTGAATGTGTGCCCAAATCGAGGAATAAATGAATCGCGCACGCCGCTGGAGATTTAACTGCCATCCTGGCGCACTTGTTACCTCCGCCGAGCCCGCCGAGCCCGCCGAGCCCGCCGGACCGAACATCACCCGGCAGCAGCAGCAGCAGCATCACATCACAGCTGAACCGGGAAACCCGCAAATCTGGTTACCGTTAGTGAAACTCTGCATAAAAGCCCCCCTCACATTAATTCCGCCGCACACGCTGCCGTAAGCTCCACCTACTTGGCAAGTAGGTGGACTGATAGCCGCCGTGCACGTTGCTCGCCTTCTTCCTCCATTTCTTTTTCGGGGCGAAACAAAACCCGACGACGAGTGACTTTGCTCTGGCCCCGTGGAGGGGAGTTGTAAAGGTGCCGAGAAAAGCTCGCTCATCGGTGCTGCGCGCACAAACCCACCCCTGCGAACGCACACACTGAGACCGGCAGCGGCGTGTGCTCCATTGCGAAAGTGAACTGGACTGGAAATGAATAAATTATTTCGGAGGAAAATTTCTTTGTAGTTAAGAAATGCACGGAGGGATAATAATTCTTGCTTGGGGTAAGAGGAGCAGAGAATATATTTAGTTAGTGCCGTCTCACTCGTGCTTGGAATGCATCTGATGTGATTTTTCCCGTTCTGATTTGTTAAGATCCATTCTGACAGGTTGTCCGGTATGTTGAGTTGTCTCGCTCCCACCTCCAGCTGGTCGGAAGCGAACGGACTCTGACGACGTCACGTTTCATCTTTACAAATGGACTATACTTGACTATACTGTGCGCTGTGTGTGCTCACGAATACACAAATTAGTTCTTTTTAATTATTATTTCCATTTACCGAGCGAGCAAGGGAACTCCCACCCCCAAACCAAAATATGGGAATAATGGCCAAAAGGTGTACGGTACGAGATGTCGGGAATGTTTACCTCTGCAGTGTATAACGGTAGCAGGAGTGTGCGTGCGTAAAAACACCTACACACAACATCCATGGACCATATGATATGATTCTCTCAGCTCTTTTTCTCTCTTTCTCTATCTCTCTGCGAATCGGGACCTCATCCAGATTCCCGTTCCCATCTCCTACGCTCTACTAGTAGTGAATTGGAAAAACACCGATAGCTGAGCGGTATATCTAGTAGTATAATCAGAGGGCGGCGAACCTGAGATGAGAGAGGAAAAGCTCCTCTTCAGGCAAGGGAGGAAATTGTATGAATACTCCGTTAGGGAACGGAATGAACCGCAACACAGTGGGCATCTAAACAAAGGTGTAGTAGGATACAACAGCATCCATTCCATCTGTCGCATATAATCCCGCATGTCCCGCTACTTACGGTACGTATGATACGGGTTTTGTTGGTTTGCCGCTCTCTCACGTGACGCATATTCTCAATACTCAATTCCCCTTTTACACAGAGAACAAGCATTAAAATACAGTTGGGAAAGTTTCCCTGCTGACTTTCCCGAGCAACGGGACTCTATGATATGGACCGATGATATGACGGTATTGTTGCGATTGTGAGATGTGTCGAGCGGGAGCGCCGCGCGCTTGTTATTCCCGGATTGTCGTCAATTCGACCGCTACTCGGTAGGCTAGCGAAGTGATACGTACGTACGTACGTACGACAAACGATACACGTTTACCATCCGCCGCCGCCACCAGGGGGAGTGTATTTTGTTCATCGTATTTCCCGTGCTCAGAAAAACGGAACACAATTACGGGACGGCAGAGAAAAGAAGAGGCACACGACGAACGGTCGGTCGACATCGACTCGACAACGGTGTGCACTCACGTTTACACTTTATATCCTGACAGTGGTGGCCGAGTTGAGTAACTGTAAATACACCGACTCCATTGTATACCTAAAAGTCTGGTGCCCCCATAGACCCGACCATACATCACGAGCAAAATTTTGTGTACGACGGCACGGACGCGCGGTTCTTTTGAAATACAAATCTCAAGTAGTAGCGACACGATCGTCGCGGAGTTAAGAACGTCTTGGCTTTGCGTCGTACGCACAAAATACAAGTACTGTTGTTATTATTTTTTTAGTAGTTTTAATAATATTAACTAAAAACAAAACAAAAAAAAAAAACCTAATGGGCATTTTCAAATAACAGTTGATTTAACTTGCCCTAACGGTGATACGGGCGTTATAAATTTTTTTTATTGAGTTTTAATTTTTTTAAGTGATTCATATACCAAATCAGTGATACTCCAGGTGTGGAGGAAGAGGCGTATGCTCTGATTTCGTAGGGCGATTATTACATTTTTTTTTGTTGTTCTGTAAGTCACTGCTGTTGCTGCTTTTGTGGGAGTAGTTGCGGGATCGTTCTCTGAATGGATGCAAGTGATGCGATAAGTGCACCAGTGAAACGGAAAGCTTTCTCATTTCTATCGAAGAAGAACGGCTTGTTGTGACGTAAACATTTTTTTGGATGAAATGTGCATTGAAGAGCTACAGCAACACAGAAGCAGAAGGGGAGCAGGACTCTACGACGTCTTGTAAAAATAAAAAAATTAAAAACGTACACCGTACACACAGGTGCAAAGACGAGCGCCGTGGTTTTACCGTTTGCACCGTTAACTCAGCCAGCCCCAAACGAGAGTAGTGCAGTGCACCTCCATTGTCCCTTGTCAACGGTTGTCGTCGTCGTCGTCACCGCCGCTGTCGCTCGGATGCTGTGTGTAGTAAAGACGCAGTTCTGCCTCCCGCACAAGTGCGGTTCTGGACACGTCATCGGAAATGACGAATTATGGGGCCCAGTGAGCTGTTGTTGTAGTTTCCCGTGTGTTACACCGCGGCAGGAACTAAATTAATGCCCAAAGTAGTCCCCCCTCGCCGCCGCCTCTGTGTGACAACATAAAACACACAAAAATACGTATTTGAGAAAGAAAGTGGGTGAAAAATCCTTTTTACTTATAGTTTCGCGGCAAGTGCAAGTGAAAAGACGAACTAGTTCTTTTTTAAATGGATACCCGTGAACAGTGTATTATAAGATCACATTAAAGAAATTTTATTTTATACCGCTGCTTGCTCTGAAGCGTCAACTGTGCCGCGGCCAAAAAAATCCTTTCCAATGTTGTCTTGTTTGGTGCCACCCCGTTTCGGACAAGAGGACAAGATCAGCATGCCATCGTCAACAGCGTTCTCGTTGCAGTGTAAGTTACAAAAAAAAATATTGTTTTTTTATATATTTTCTTGTTTTAAAACTCCTTTACATCGAAGTATTACTTCCACTTAACACCTTAAGTTGCAGTAGTGAGTGGTACATGATTTTATATATATTTTCTAAAGCCGGGTTACGTTCGATATATCGTAACATGAACGTGGCTTAAGTTAAGGTTATATCTCAAATTTCAATGACATTTTTGTGGGAACATGCACATATAATGAATATCGAGTAATTTTAAAATCATATAAAGTGCACTCTTTAAAACTAACGGTATATATTATTAATAGAAAAAAAGTTTACGTTAGGCAGGTGATAAAAAGAAAAATGTTTTAAAATAAATCATACGTTTTACGGAGGGGCCAGTCTTTCAAAAATTAGGGAAGTGCCTTAGTGAGTTTCTTATCATCTTGGGGGTTGTTCCGACGACCAGCTGTAATCACACACATTTCATTGAACGAGTGCCGCTCGGTCGACCGCTGTGTTTCGCTTTTATTCGCTACGAAAGCGCTCTCGTGCAGGCGTTTTTCTTATGTAAAAAGCCATCGCCAGTAAATACCTGGTTCAGGCGTGGCTTCAGCACTCCTTGAAATGATGGTCGGTTGGACGGGCAGGCGGACGGGACGGGCGGTCGAATGATGAACCGTGCAATCAGCTTGGGGGTCTCAAGGAATGGGTCAAAAGAAAACCTGTTCGGGGAGGGACTTGCGTACTTTTTACCTGGTAGCAAGCGTTCTCTCGAGTGCCTAGGCACCGACGATGACGACGACGACGATGATGAAACGAAGACCGTACTTCTGTACTGTATACCTACTACCTACCCGCAAATGGCGTCTTGTTCCCACCAAAGCAGGTTTCATGCTGTACAGTGGTTAGGTACCATAATGTCACCTTCTCGCGTTTATGCTGGGTTGGGTGAGAAAAGTGCAACTTTCGAGCTTTTCGCGAAAATATATATACAATTATGCCCGTCCTGTCATCGCTGCCGTGCGCTATGCCTGAAAGACGGAGCTCGAAGGAACCTTAAAGTGCCTGCTCCTCTCTCAGGTACATAAGGACCGCCGATAGGTGCCTCTACCTGTCCTCGAAGATATATATTTTATGTACTTCCCTCCTGAGTTACCCGTTCCCACTACAAGATTCGCATTGGCCTGCTACACGCCGTCGTTTCGCGAAGAGTGAGAGGAATAAAGAAAGCTCACCTTTCTTACCTCAGTACCTAGAGGAAAGGAAGAGGTTTCCCTCCGCCAGGAGAAGTGCTTTAATTGTTCACCTCTATTGCTAACGGTACGTCGAATATGTAGCGGTATCGGGTATACATATATGTATGAAAACGGTTCTATATTACATACATTGAATGTGTTTTTTGAGATTGTGTTGAAACCATGCACTGTTGTAGGGGAAATTCATTGGAAAATTCAGCCATGGTGGGGAAAATAATACAAAACCCTCCAAAACGGTGTTTTGCTACCCGAGTTTCCTTCAATACATCAATTCTTATAATAGTGTTCGCATACTTATGCTGGAAGGAGTTTACACAAACACACAGATGTGGGGAAGGGAGTTTTCTTGTGCTATTTTCACTAAATGCACCTCTATAACAAATTGATCTCGGAATAACAGTATATGGGAATTTTCTTATTCTTTGATATTAAGAAGAAGATCACCCAAAACCCAGTGAGGTGTACATTGGCTTGATGATACACCACAAGATTTTCGCGTGCGGCAAACACGGGCGGATTTTGGAGAATCTTGTGTGACCTTCTTTGCCACAAAGTTCAACATGAGTCATGCAAAATGCTCCAGATGCATTTAAGACAAAAGGTTTGGGATGATGGTGGCACCTTACACCAGAAATATTAAGGTGTCGAGCTTTCGATTAGCATCTTTGGAAGAAACACGATTTCACTGTGTCCTCAAGGATTTCAGGACTTCCATATGTCCACAACAATGAAAATCAATGCTTATAAAAAAAAATCAGGCTAATTCGACTTTAAGTTGAACTTCTTTTGAAACAATTTGTTCTTAAATAAAATTTACAATCAAGTTGAACATATTTAAAATTATGAGGGCTTAAATATAATTTACCAATCATATTACTCTTTTTTTATAAGGAGTGTGAGTTTAAGAATAGAAATTATCAGTTTTTTGTTAATTTTGCTAATTTGACCCGGATTTAAAGAGATTTGAAGTTGTGTTTAATGGCGAGAGCAGTAATCCTAAGCAGCATATTAAATACACGTTAGACATTAAGATAAGCTTACGCAAGCCGTCTTACAATTTTCATATTTACCATCGTATCTCACTTAGTAGCTATTAAAATCAAGTCTTTTAATAAGAACACTCATCTGCACATGGTAAATAATAAAACTTATAAAAATTATGAAATGCACATGTTGCAGATTTACTGGAAAAAAAAATTATTCTTCCAGCAAGACGCTTTTTGCTAATGATTCCACCAAAGAAATTCCAGCCAGCTTAAATTGCAGGCTTAAGCTTTTATTGGCAAAAATGAATATTTTGTTAAGGCTCTTGTCCATGAATTCGGTCTTAAATTCATTATAATATATATATAATTAAATAAATATGTCATATGCTGGTTCCCTGTGTACTTTGAAGGTTACTGCACCAATTTAGACAATTTATTTTTAATATTAATGTTAATTTGCCACCGCACAGGTTTTGTTGCAAGTTCTATGACTTTAAGAACAACCAGAGCAGCAAAATGTTGTTTCTTAGAAATGATATTAACTGCCTACTAATATAAAATAAATAAAAATTGATAACTTATTGTGACACTACCTACAGAAATCTATTAATCGGGTTTTTTCCACCAGTACTTATCGACGGAAATTCTATTAATAGGATTTTTATTAACCGGAAGTCTATTAATCGGTTTTTTTTCTTGGTGATATAAAATACAATTTTCAGTAGTTAAAATAAATACTTTTCGAACTCATCATTGTGTTGATAAACTTTTAATAATAACACATTAATCTACAACTTACAAGATATACAAAGACAAAAACGTAGACAATGGTAACAAGAATAAACGATATTAGTGTTGAAGAACGACGCATTATTTACGCAATAAATTAATAGATTGTGTTTGAATCTCTTTGATCCTATTCGAACACGTATTTATCAATAGATATAATTTCTGATACAGGTCAAGTCATATAATTTCATTTGGAATAGCTACATAAGTATTTTACAATTTTCCCTCATAGCTAATTCTTGATACAAAATCAATTTTCATAAAAGGCAACGGCCTGGTGCCTATATTTGTTTAAATTAAGAAAGTTAAGAGCTCTAAACATGTTCTACTCTCCTCGGAAATCACTTAATAAAAATCATTAGAGTGCTGCAGCTATGTAATTTATTAGTTTGATATCGGCCGTTAAGTTGTTTCGACAAAAAGTCAAGAAAGATTTCATCATTTATTTTGTCACCTTACTCTTGGTCTTAGAATTTTGATACGTGATCGGCGATAAAAAAAAAATCTTAATTAAGAACCTTCACTTCGGAGCGCATTAAGCATGCGCAGTAGTAATTGGATCGAGTTTAAGTATTGCAATTGCCTTGTTATCTTACCAACCTTACACACACTTTAACTGTTATGAGATTTAATGTATAACGTATATAAATGCATTAGTTTAGGAATTCACGACGGCATCTACGCAAATTACAAAGGCTTATTAATCCTAAAAATTGTTTCAAATACGTAAATCGGTTGAAATTAAAAAAAAATTGATAAGAGTATCAGGAGAGCAAAAAAAACTTTTATTTTTAATATTACCTATACTGAAATGCGTTTTATATATTTACGTAGATTCAACGCAACTTGTTTTTGCGTTTAAATCATTTACTCTTTTCGTTCGAATGACTTGGAATAAAATTCAATGATAGAGATGAATTAAATAAAAAGGGGACTTTCTATATATAATTCGAAATCATTGCTACATTTGGGTAATTAAAATCTTTTTCTTCGCTTTTTTGGTGAGGAATGTTGTACGATTATAATGTTGTATGTAGTTTTTTAATGAATCTAATTAATTTATATTATAATTACATATTACATTATCTTCCTCTCACGTAGTCAAAATAACTAACTATTCAAATTCGGTGTGGTGTTTTCATGAAAAGAGTTTTTGGGATACTAATTTCAAATATATATGTTTTTGAAACTTTTTAAATTTTTGTTTGAGTTTTCTCGTTTAGTAATAAATATTTATTGTTATTATTCATTCCGTTTTTCTACAATAAAATACAAGATAAAACTTTTGATCTTAGAAATGGAACGTTGTTTTTTAATCAAGAAGAATAAAATATTAAAAATCGTAACCTCAGATTTTTTTTACTCCGAACAATTTCTTCTCTTTTACTATTTTAAACTAATATTTACGATAATATATTGTGTAATTATAAGTTGTTACATGAGACATGATACGTAGTAAAATTGCAGAAAAAGTATTATATTAACCCTTATCAGTCACACCTTAGTAAAATCCCGTACCGGTCATTCTGGGGTGTATCACACCCCAGCGTGTTTACAGGCTTATAAAAAGTTGTAGGCAGCATAAAAAAAAAGAAAAAATATATCCTGTTAAAGTTTTAAGTCTTCCTCTAAAAGATTCTATGGGTTAGATATGTGAAAATTAAATTTAAGATATTTAAAAAAATTTTTGAAAAAAAAAAAATCTAAAAACTGACTTTTTCACTAAAACTGCTGTAACTTTTTTAATTTTTAAGATATTTCAATTTGCCAAGCGGTTTTGTAATCCTGAAATGATGCCCATTCAGCTGGTATGTTCAGTTTTTTTGGCCGTTTCAAAAAGTATATTTATTTTGAAGACTGAAGGTACCACTTTTATGAAGAAAATGAACAACTCATTTATACACAAAAATAGCAATTTATTAATTAAAAATTGATTTAAAAATCCAAAAAAATTTTTTCATATAGTATTTAATGCAAATTAAAAAAACAAAAAAAAAATTTATTCATTAATTATTAATTATTCTATGCCAAAAGCACATTCAATGCACATGTACGCTCTATGCGTATCACACATCGGTTGAAGGCACGATGGACCCATTGAATTAGTCTTCTTATCACTTCCTCTTGGACAAATCGCGTACCTTTTTTGTTTTTCTACCTTTCGACGCTCATTTTGAGTGGGAAGACGGTCCTGCAAATGCAAAATATTTGCAATTCCAGCAAAAGTTGCCTCTTCTTCCCTGTCCTCACACAGTTCCTCACGAATCGTGCGTGAACGTAAATTATACGCCATATCTTATAGCGAGAATACATGTTAAAATTTTTTCAAAAAATTTTAACAAAGAAAAACTGTTAAAATGTACTTACTACTTCAAATTAAACTCCTCAGAAGTAAAAAAAAATAATTTCCAAAAAACTCGAAAAAATCATTGGTCACACTGGGTGTTAGACACCCCAAAATTCCAGAGGGTCTACTTTGAGCGACTGCCAGGTAGAAACTAACGGTCCCAAAAATATTTTTCCGGCGGGGAATGAAAGTTTGTAACGCTGACTAACTTTAGATGGCGGTATTAGACCCATATCCATTGGTTTACTGGGTGGTTTTGGCGCTCAAAAAAACGCTGGGGTGTATTTTACCCAGTGTGACTGTTAAGGGTTAAAGTAAAAATTAATTTCGCAGAAGATCCTACTTAAAGTTGATCTTTCTTTTATCTATATTTTAAGCTAATTTTTCAAGATTTTGACAGGACCAAAAAAAAGTTATCGTGTTACAAAATCAACTGCAATAAAACATGTTAACAGTAAAAGTCAACGATCATGTTCAAAGTATGAATTTGAGGAATTATCGTACATATGATCATCTCACGTCTTTATTTTCTAAAAATAATAAATTCGATATCAGCGACTTCACCTTGAATTTCGAAATTTTAATAGTTACGAATTAACCGATCCAGAAAATCTCTAAATATCCAATTTCATGGAAATTCATTCAAGTACAATTTTAAAAATTTTAATACAATATTAAGATGATGGAATTCTGCTCTTTAGCGATTTTTGGTTAAATAGATAAAGATAGTTTAAAAGGTAGAGTTCAACATTTTTGTAGGTATTTTATAAACTCTGAAAAAATTTAGATACTATTGAAATTATGTAAAAACGTAGTCAATATTAAACATATGAGACAAAGGAACATTCCTCTATTTTAGATTTGTCGATGGAATAATAATAATAATAAAATTTTAAGTTTTCTTTCTTCCGATAAATTGCGGAAGTTTGTGGAGTAGCTTAAAATAAGACAAAAGTTCCATTAACAACATATTTATAATAATAACATTTTGCAATAAAACGTGAGATAAAAATGTCTCGACAATACTTTTAGTAATTATCATATATTTCATCTTTCTAGGAGCATATCTTAAAAATGTCCATTTTTTTGTATTTAGAACATTAAAAATTTTAATTTTTCACTTTGATTAGCCATTCAACCATTTTTGTGTCACCACTCTTAATTTCATACTGAACCATTTTATTTTCCAGACATTGTATTTTCTTAAAATTAGTAAAATTATATGACTAATTTCAAGATGCGTTTCTAAATTCAGATTTTGCAAAGGTTCAAAAATAAATAGTCTTTTATTTAAAAGAATATTATAAGATTTAAGAAAATATATCTTTAAAAATTCCTTTTATTTTAGTGCAAAATTTCCTTAAATGTGTGATGCTTATTTTTCTGAGTGTACAAAACGTACTAATTTTAAATCCAATCATTTCAATTAAGGGTCGATCAATTCTGGAAATTTTGGATCAGATGGATGTTAATGCTACACAAGTCTATAATTTTAAAATATATGTGTTATAGATTATAAAAATTCAATTTAATCATTCTTTTATATGATTTGGTCAAGATATAAGATTGGAGGTATTTTATTGAATAGTTAGTTAGTTATAGTTGCTACTCGGCCAGAGTACAATTAGAGCTAAGGTACGCCCTTTTGATAACATAAAGAAGGTTTTGTGTTTTTATGTTGTTAGAAACTGATAATTTGTGATGTCCAGAAGATAAGCCGAAATCAGAGCCTGGCCTGTAAACATATTTTCAACATACGATCACTGATACGAAATTCCTTTTGTGATAACGATTAGACTAAACGTTTTGAGGTCTGCCCAATTTTGTCTCCTGAGGTGCAAGGCAAAGGACACCCGGGCAGTTTTAAGAAACCTTAGCCCTTAGTGCGGCGTTATTTCAAATCGGCCGTGGCAGCTCTTTCACGTAATTTTTCCACGTAGGGCACGGCAGAGCGACGTCTTGAGACGCTACCCCCTGCCTACTTCTTCTGGTGGTAACTGGGTACTTTGGGCGCATACATCTGGTGCCATATGTGGCTAAAAATAGCGGCAAAGTCAAGGTAATTAAGTTCCATACGTGAGATTTTGGCATCCGTGAAATGCAGTTGTCGGCGTGGACTCGAACTCGAAGAAGACCAAACTCTTGAGAGCAGCAGCATTTCCACCGGGGTATTTTTGCTTCTTTCTTAAAAGTGTCTCTTCTTTGTTCTCCGGTTGCACGGGACGAGGCGAGGCGAGGCGAGGCGAGTTGGGTGCGGAACACATGTTTGCTTCGGAAATCAATTTTAGGCTTAAACGGGATAAAGACGGATCCAGAACAGGCCAATCCCGAGCGCGCATCTTTGTAGCGAACAATCCGCTTAATGCATCCCCCCAGAGTTCCTTTGGAGCCGATCGGCCGCCGACGACGACGATGGCAATTTTCTTGCAAATTGTCGCAATTTCTTCGCTTATTTACGAGACACACCTTAGCCAATTTCGAGAAGATTTAGATTCTGTCGGCTGCAACGAAGAATGTAAATGGAAGTCGTTTATAAGTGCGCCTTTTGATTGCGCAAAATAAAAAAAAACTGTCGGCGCGAAATACTTAAACTACTTATATATATAATAATATTTAATATATTTTTCCAAAAAACCCGATTCGGCCCAGATACACGCCGAGGTTCCATTAAGTATCCGGCAATTAATCAAAGTGTCATAGTTGAGACGACACCTACTCAACTTCTTTAGGAGCTAGTGTGTAGATTTTTTCGTATAAATATTTTTAATGATGACAATGAGGCTCTGGGGGGCTTCTTTTACCTTGCCGAATATTTTGTGTTTGGCTGGCGCGGCCGCTTGACATTTCTTCGCGATCATCATTTTACATTAAGGTGAAAATTGAAAAGGCGTAAAAATACCGGAGCAAACGCTTTCGATTTAATAATTGCGTTAAGTGCTTTGGATGACGGCCAACAAAGCGGCGGGTGTTATAAAAAGACACGCGCTCGCTTACACTCCCAGCTCTAGAGGCAAGTGATCGAAACGCAATGCGGCCGCGTAAGAGCAAACTACCAAGCTCCAATTAGTGAAAGTCCGGCTAAATTATAGCTAAAATCAATTCACATTCTTAAGTGGGGCTAGTAGAAATCCGCTTTAAGAACAACCTTGGATTTTGGCAAGATTCAGATTCATAATTTTCTCGGACAAAAATTATATTCAAATCTTAAGTATTCATACAAAGTATCAATTGGAATTTTAGAACTTTGTTTTTCCTAGTTTATGAAAACTACCAACTATGAGAAATCAGAAATCACGTTTTATGATCTTACAAGATCACAAGATCGAGATTGTGTGGAAAACACTAAACACTTGTATTAAATGTGGCTAAATAGATTCTAAATAATCTCTTCTATCAATTCCTTAGGTTTGACTAAATAAGTTCTTCCTACAATCTTAATGATTTCGTCTATCAACTTATAAGTTCTGCATAAAGAAGATCAACAATTTTAAGAGAGTAACAAATTCAAAAATATATAATATATACTAGGGTGGCTTTTTTTCGCGACTACTTTTTATTTTTTTTTTTCACTCCTACCTCGAAATTTTGTGGGAAATACCTAAAAGAAAATTCCCTGAAAATTTGAGCCCTTAATATTAATATTAAGTGCTCGACCAAGGCGTGTAAAGACTTCCTGTTTAAAAATACACGTAAATTTAGATTTTTTTTTTCTTCAAAATTCTACAGCTCAGAGGCATTTTATGGTATATTCTTGGTCAATGATAGGGTTGCTTCAGAATTGAATGCTCTACAAAAGTGTCCATTGCGGCGTAACCCTAATTCCCACCAGCGAGGTAGTACGGGTCACTAAACCCAATTTTTTCATGAAATTCTCGTTGTTTTACCCCTATCTCGTAAATAACAAAAGCTACAGACAAAATGTAGACGACAAACTTGTAGGAAATCCAATTTCCTACAAAAAGTTCTAGAACACCAAATCGCTAACATCGATATTTCTTGAGATATTGGGCTTTGAAGTTGAGGTAGTGTGGAACTTTCATGGATTATTGAGCTAAATTGTAGAAACACTACCTCAACTTCAAAGCCCAATATCTCAAGAAATATCGATGTTAGCGATTTGGTATTCAGGAACTTGTTTGTAGCCAATTGAATTTCCTACAAGTTTGCCATTTACATTTTTTTCTGTAGCTCTTGTTATTTACGAGATAGGGGCAAAAAAACGATAATTTCATGAAAAAATTGTTTAAAAGTAAAACATGAACGTAATTCATAGGTCAACGAAATTTTGAAATTCATTACTTTATGAAACTCTTACTCTTAATACATGATTACAAATTTCTTTCCGTGAAGAGTTTACTTAAAGCCACTATAACTTTCTAATTTTAAAACATTTCATCAAAATACTTTCATGGGAACTATTTGCAAACATAATTTTCATAAAATAAATTTGCATTTGGAGAGAGGAAGCGCTACAAAGATAATAAATAGATTGAAAATACGTAAAAAAAAATAGCTATCTTCAACCCATAAAGCAGGTATGCTACAAATCTTTTCGGTTCGAAAATAATGGTTTAATGCAGTCCTTAATTTTTAAAAAATTGTAAATAACAATTATAAACGATGGCCCACAAAAAAAGAAGCATATCGTCGTTGCGCGTGCAATACCGCGAAAGAGCACTTTGTAAATACCGCGTATCTGCGTTTTCACGATTTTACAGGAGGAAGAAAAAACTTAATATCTTAGCCATTTAACTATATTTTATGGACTGAACTCTAAGGCTACTTCTTTGCGACCTATTTTATAGGAAAATAACGTTAGCTTACTAATAACTTGCTTAGATTCCATATAAAATCACTTTAATAACTTGCTTAGATTCTGTTTAAAGTCACTTACGCGGTTTTGTTACAACAAATTACAGAAAAAGTAGTTTAGAATTAGCAGATACGCGGGTTTGAAATGAATTTTAATATAGAATTGAATTTTTGTATGTCAAAAATGAGGTTTTTTATAGGCTAATTTAAATTCTGTGAGATCTATAAGGAGCGAAACTATGTTAAGAATGCGTAGGCGCAATATTTCAATTTTGCGCCTTTTGCTGTTACGCGGTATTTACAAACTGCTCTTTCGCGGTATTGCATGCGCAACGACGATATGCCATGTTTAGATTACACAAGCCTTGAATTTCGAATTAAATAATTTGCAGAAAGGTTATAGTTCTAAAATTGTGGCCTAATTTGAAAACAACCATTTATTTTAATTCCTTCTTTTTTTTTAACAACATTTTAATTGGTATTTGTTTTCTTGTTTATAATAAAATTAATCACCAATCAATTTTTTCATAGAACAAATTTAACACAACCATAGTTTTTGGAATAGTACACCTAAAACAAATTGAAGGCTCATATTTCGGAATTCCATTCAATCACAATAACTTAAGTTTGATATTCTGCAATTCGATATCAACCTCCATCTGCTCTTCCTATCAAAATTCATATTTTATCAAGTTTTGAAAGTTGATGCAGTAAATTAGTTAAGGTGTAAAAACTGGAATTTCATTGTATTGTATTTCAGCAGAGTAAACAAGAAACAGCTTCCGTTGGCATAATTTTCGCAATGCCATGTGGCTTTCGTTTCGATCGTATTCACAAATACTAATTAAGGTAGATAGAAATCGAGTTGAAATTCGATTCGCGAATTTTTCGATACGAAAAGTTGATTTCTTGAAAGTTGGTTAGCTTTTTCTTGGAATTTTTTCGAATATTTTCTTTAGGGATTCACCGGAATTCCGCTGTTGTTGTTCCCTGTGCTTATTTATTTGTTTCGTATTTTCTACTCATTGCTATCAATTTATTATGGAATCATCAATTAGGCCAGTAGACAGAGGGAGATAACCCCAAAACTTACACATGCATTTCATGGGGCCTATAATCTCCTCTTTTTTTTTTCTTAAATATAATTTCCATCATCATGATTTAGTGAAAAATATTATATACTTTGTTTACAGAAAGGTACTGTCCGCGGTGTGATGTATTGAATGCTTATCAACAACAGCCTTGTTTAAATATCTCAAAAGAGAAAACGATTTCCTTATCACTCAGACAAAGAGTCCCACGAATTCTGTGTAAGGAAGCTGATAATCTTTAGTAATTTCCACTGTTTTCCGCGAAACCTTGGTGCTAAGATGGCTTTAGAGGTTTTATTTTGTATGATTTTGAGCAAACACTACGGACACAGGAACCGGCTGTGACCTTTGCAGTGCGATTGATTAACTCACTGACTCATGCATGTGGTTGATTCACTTATTATTTTTTGGTTTACCTAATTTCTTGGGTGATTTAGTATTTGAAAAATATATTGTTTACTTGTGTTGAAAAATGCATTGTCCAGCTCAAGCCAAGCACCTTGGATAAGTATTGAATGGCAAGCGGTGGGTTTTTCAATTTCGTAAAGAAAACGAATCTCGAATTAAATCGATTTTAAAGAATTTAAGCAATAACAATTGGTTCTTGAGGTGGCATCATCATAAATGTTCCGGAAAGGAGTTAAATAAATACAAGATTTTATTTAGTCATTTTCGTTTTGAACCATGTATAGTATTAATTATTTCTTATTTATATAAAGCGTGGGCCAGCTGTTGGTTTATTTTTAAATAACATCTTATTTTAACATAGACAGCACTTTCGCGCTTAAAAAATTGATACAAACATAGTGTCATATCTCCGCAATACGAAATGAATAGATTTACGCTTGAACAACGTTGGGAAATATTAAAAACTAATATCCAAATTTAGAAAAGAAATTTCGATTTACATATATTATATATATAACCCTAATTTATTTCATTATTTATATTGTAGGGTAACTATAGCAAAGATACTGCACTATTCATTTATAATTATTTACAAAAAAATAAAAAATAAAAAATTCAGAATGTGTATTTATTAGTTCTTATAATTATGAAATCATTGGAATTACCGAATTTTATTTTACGCAACTTTTGATAGCCTCTAACATCTCGGAAGACAATTGTTGAGGTCGATTTCAACCGATCAATCTACAATCTTATTTTTGTAGACATGTGGAATACCTCTTTTTTTACATTTATTGCATTGTTAACAATTTAACCTCGCAGCAATTAGCTTTTAGAGCACCTATTATCATAATTCAATTTAAAAAAATTACGATTGATTGAACTGAATGCCACAGTACATTCTAAACATCAAAAGTGATAAAGAAAATATGATCTCTGACATTTTATTAAATGTGTAAATATTTTATTTTTTATTATTTTTTTCTTGGCTGCGTGTTATGTTATTTGTTAGCCTATTTATAAAATATCTTGATAAAATGAGGGAGTGAGCTTGATAACACGATCTTCGTTTTTGATTTGTCAATTAAAAATGGTATCAAATATTAGGCCTTTAAGTTTGAAGAATGTTTTTTCAATTTTTTTTTTCCAAAGGCCTACTTTTAAACATTTTCGGTTGCTTTTTTTCCTTCCAGTTTTGCAAGATGGCAGCAGAGCGACAGTACATTGAGTTCAAAACTCAGCTAAAAGAATGTTTGTGTAAAGTCCATTATTTTCTTGTGATTACAAGGCCTTGGTTTACGTTTTTTGCGTTACTGTCTGGATGTAAAATTTGGAAAAAAGAGAGATAATAGAATAATAAATTTTATTATATTAAAAAAGAAGTTTGTATGCATATGATTAGATTACATCCTGTAATTGATAGTAATCGATTACAATTTGCCTAATTCAGATTACTTTTGATGTATTTGTTTGTACAAGTAGGTACATATTTCTTTTTATTAATATATCATTTTTTAATAAAAATAAATATTTTTTTAAAATAAAAGATAAATATTATTTTAATCAAAGGAATCGTCCATCGTTATCTATAACTTTTTGCCAACTTTCTGGCAACAGACGGATTCCGCGGTGAAAAAATTAAATATTCTTTGAAGCAACCGAACCCATATACACATATATATCCTTAACCAATTTCGCAATATGTGGCCGAGCGTTGTCGTGCAAAAAAATCACCTTATCGTGTCTTTTGTCAAATTCAGGACGTTTTTGCTTCGATGCTCGGTTTAATGCAATTAATTGTTGCTTATAATAATCGGCTGTCATAATTTCACCAGGTTTTCGTTTTGGTGTCGTTGTTGACCTTGATGGTAGTGGTTCTGCTTTTTTTTCATATACTTTTTACTTTTAAGATTATCAAAATAGATCCATTTCTCATCTCCAGTCACAATTCGATGTAAAAATGACTTCCTTTTTGTCTTTGAAGCAAGATTTCAAATGTCATCTAACGTCCTTCAGTATTTCTTTCTGTCAAATCATCTGGTATCCATTTTCTTTCTTTCTGACTCACTTCTATGGTTCTTAGATGTTTATAGCTTCTCGACTGATATTTGATGATGGAGGATGCTCTAGGATCTTCATCTTCAAATTTTTTCGGTTAACCCAGTAGGTCTTTATAGTCCACATTGAAATCGCCACTTTTAAATCTCCTAAACCAGTAGTCACATGTTGAAATTGACAGAGTTTATTCACCCTAAGTTTCCACAAGCAAACGATGACTTTCAGTGGCATTTTTCTTTTGATTAAAGTATAAAAGTAACGCTTCCCTCGCACGTTTCTTTGTTGGAATGTAATTGGACATTTTTAACGTAATAAAAACTTGTTTATTTTTACTTCTATTCAAAGTGACTACATTCATCAAAACATTACTAGACATTAGTAACGCCATCTATTAGAAATGCTTTAAAATTAAGTCCCACACCTAATACTATAAGTGTTGATAACTGAGTAAAATGAAATGTTCTTCTCATATCAAATATACATATTAACGAGAAAAAAAACCCCATAAAAACGTAAAGAAATTTTTTGAAATGATATATATTTCCGTCTTGAAAGGGCCATAGTTACAAAGAAAACCATTGTTCATCGCGGAGGGCACAAATAACCGAAATCATGACTATATATTTTTAACGAGGCGTCCCAACATGTTATAAAGAAGCCGCAACGGCCTGAAACAAATAGTCCTCATGTCGAATTCGGAAATCATAAAAATATTTAATTCGTTTCGTCAGTTGCAAGCTGAAATGGGCTGTTAAAACCGCATCTTCTAGTAAATAAACGCCCCCACGATCCACTTGCCGTGTCCCAGACATCGATAAACTACTAACAGGTGGCTCCGCGCTTCAAGTGGCTTCAACTAGCCCCTGCGGAGCACCGAACTGAACCGCAACCGAACGCGGTCGCTTTTCCATAGGCTTATATTTTTTTTTTTTTTTGTGCAGGAGGAGGTCTCGAACATTTGGCCGTTTGGTCGCGATATATGCGAATGAAGGACGGTATTTTTGCGAATGGTGTGAGGTTCCATTTAATCGCCACTTTTAATTGGGCCTAGTTAACCTTCGTCGACTGGTGCGGAAAGACCAAAATCATTCGCGCGGGCTATCGCCCATAGTAGTGGACTATGGAGCCAGGCGCGGGTTTAAGTTAACCGGTGCGCGGTGAGTGGTTTTATGCGAAAGTTGAGAGCGGGGCGCGCTATTATTATTATTATGATTATTATTATTGCTGCCTGGTGTGGTGAATTAGTAAAGTGACACATGTTCTTTGCCAGTCCGCGAGACCGGCTACTAATTGATTACTTGTTGTCAACGAACTTTTAAATGGCCAAGCGCTGACTGATGCGCGAGAACATGACTGGGATAAGCGCTGCTGCCGCCACCGTCGCCGTCGTTGCCGACAGTCCGCGCAACATCAATTATAATACAAAATGCGTCCCGCGAAAGCGACGCGGTAAGCTAACATATATATGGTTAAAATGCAGTAAGTCTCCTCTGTCAGGAAAATCCCCCATCATGATGGTGGGACTCCTCCCAACAGAGCTGTTTTTGTACTTATACCATCACTTCGTTGCTCGACGAACTTTTCTAGAATCGGAATCCGTTCGCCACAAGATTCCACGTTAGCGCACTGGTGCCCGTATGTGGTTAATTGACATAAATTAAGGTATACGGCCCCTTTAGCGCAACATTCTCTTAAATAGCGAACAGCGGCGGCGTTCTACCCGAATGAGTGATAAACTCACAAGCTAGATGGTCTTTCCATGATAAAAAAAAAAAAAAAAATTAACTGGGAATGTGTTTGCGACACGTCTCGCACCCCGAGCCCCACGAGGGATGGGTATGATTTCAGAAAGAGTCATCCCGTCCAGGCACTTGGTGTGCAAAGATGCGATGAGATCATCAGCATTTTATGGTGAATCGTTTCTCATTTTTAATTTCTTCCCTCTTGATATGGCCACTCCAGTGAAACAACCTCCACGCACTCCTTTTGCCTTATGGAACATGTGCGCAAGCAGACATTTTCTTCAGTCTTATATGCTCTCATGACGATTTTCAATTAATATTCAGTCGAGGAATTTGCGACATTGTTTTGTGTTAGTTTAAAATGAAGGTTTTTTTTAAAGTACATTTCTGAGTAACATTTTCAGATGTTGACACTCAAACGTTTCTTTTTGTTCTTATTAATTCCTTTACAGTTCCATCTCTGGCATCAAGTCTGCACCATCACACAACCAACAAAAGCGACGATGGCGCTGTAGCATCACATTCGGAGTATTCCATTAAGTGTCCCCAGTGCCACCAGCGGTTCTCAGGATTTCAGGTAAATTTGACAAATTTCAATGTCTTCTATTCATCTATAATAAACCATAAAACCCCTTTTATTTTTCTAAAATAGGCTTTTCGGGAACACTTAGAACTGGAACATCCTCAACAGAGACCGCACCTTGACAATTCGCCAAGCTACCATCAAGGTGGTGGCTACAGTAACGGCAACGATAACGATGGCAACAGTGTAGTTAATAGTGGTAGCCATTCCATAGTGTTAGACACACCTTCGTCCCCCATGTCAACCGGTTCAATTTGCGGTAATGCGGTCTCGGACCACACATCCAGCAACCGGTACAGTAGTATGCAGCAGCAACAGGTTCAAATGCATCACCAGCAGCAGCATGCAGTCGCCATGGCCATCGTTGGAATGTCCCGAACATCGCCGCAGACCGCTTCCATGTCGAGCAACGCTTGCGAAGAAGGTGGTCGTTCGACGGCCAGTCCTCCATCAGTTAACGCTCTGGGGGACATTTGTGGATCGTTTCCTGGCTCAATGACGGGTCCTGGAGGCCCTCACATCTGCGCCCAATGCTCAGCCTCTTTTCCCAACAGGGAATTACTTGAGAAGCATGAGCTTATGCATTCGCCAAATACAACTGTGGTGAGTACCTTTACTTATTTTTTTTTTTAATCTAGAAGCTTAGATCCAACATTAAAGTATAAAAGGATCTGGATTGATAAGACCAATTTTTGGTACATCTCATAGTAAAAAAAAAACCAATTTTTGTGCAGGTCTATTTTGAACTTGTTTGTAAATAATTGAAGATATGCATTGTTTAACTACATACACCAATAAAAATATCACTAATATAAATCAAAAGTGATTTTTGGCTACTTTTACCCTCTTTGATAACGTACAAATCAAAGATTCCTATACATATGTAAAATTGAAAGTGGGACCCTGTGCATTACATACTTAAAAAAAATTATTTTGTATTATTCTGAAAAGAAGTTAGAAATTGCAAAAAATAATATAAGTATGTAGTTAAAAAATCCATATTCTCAATTATTGAAAAATAAGGTCAAAACAAGCCTACAAAATAATTTTTTTTCGATTCTGAGATTGGCACAAAATTGGCTTTATCAGCCCAACTCCTTTGTGATATCTGCTAATAAAGTGAAATCATATTCGCATCATCACTATGTTTAGCTGAAATGTATTAAATAATCTCTGTATATAATTCAGCTATAAAAAATTCGATTCAGTGAGTTAGATTTAACTTTAACCCATTCCAGACTATATGACCCACCAGGTGGGTCCCGCTCTTTTCGCGAATGAATTTTTGTATGTAGTTCTCTCTTAAAAGCTCTGGTCTCGAATGAGTTAATAAAATAAAGCAGTCCAACAAAAACAAAATATGTACACTAAGTACACAAATACGCTTATTTATTACATTTACATACTATAAATAGAAAAAAATCAGAAACATTTAGCTTTACAGCGATGTTAGCAAAATATTATTAACGGAGTTAATAGTGAACTGAATTGATACCTTGTCAATAAAATTAATTAATTAAAAACTTACAGCGAGTGTTTTAATTTAAAATGGTGAAACATATTAAAATTAAGAATTCGCTACACTCACATATAGTACAGTGAATCTGTCATTTTGGGTGGAAAAAATTTTCTAACGAGCAAATGTACGTGGAATCGCTGAGGGGTAAGGAAATAAAGTGATTTGTCATAAATTTGTCACTTTCACACCCTACACTTTTTTGAAAATTGAAAAAACTCAAAAAATTTTTGAAACGCATTCTATGCATTTCTGAGAAAAATTTATTGAACAAAAAATGTATAAAACAATGAAATCTACAATTAATGTCATTGACTCAATACCGTACGACAAAATCTGCGCGCTGTAGGTGGCGCTGAAGTACGTAAACATGTGTTTTTCGACTTTTTTGTCCGCAAAACGTTTTCTTTTAGCAAAAAAGTGAATGAGAAAGTTGTTGCTCATAAAATTACGTACAATATTTATTTAAAACATTTTTCGCTACGACTTACCTTTTTCGAGTTATACCGCAACAAAGTGTGTTCTTCAGACATTTCCAGAAATTTTAGTTTCAATACCGTTTTCTTAGAACTTCAAATCGACAATTATATAACATCTAAGAGAAATATTATTTTTTTTATTTTTGAAAAAATATATTTTTAAAATCTTACGAATGGAGTTACCTGGTTTTACCTACAAGCCACAGATTTCAAATTTTCGTTTACTGAACAGTATAAGATAAATATTTATATTTTATAAATACTTATTTTTTATGATTTTTTTTTACTTTATTATCAATCAAATCATTTCAGGAAATTAGAGATGACCGAAAGTAACAACTCACGAAAAAGTTCAATCTATCATGAACTTTTGTTGTATGATTGAAAAAAAACAAGGAATAGTTAGGAATAGGAACGTTTGATAAAATGTTTGATAAAATGCTTCTAAAGACAATTATTCGTTTTATTGTACAGGTTTGCATTTCAAAATAATTGTGAAGTTTGAATTTTGATGTAACAGTTTTAGTTTTTATTTCTGTGTCGTAGCTTTCTTCAGAATAACTGACGTAGCAATTGTTGTGAATGACGATTGAACTGGTTTCATCTTCGAGCAATTTTTGATGGGCAAGATTTCCTCTCGTTACGGCTCTTTTTAACAAAGTTTCCCGACCTTTCGCAGTAACTGAACGCCCTTCATCCACCACTTTTTCATTACAAACGAAACAAACAGACATTTTAAGAGAGAACGTTTGTGACACATTTGACATTACTCTCCAAAATTCACTGAGGAATTGAAAAATGTACGCTTCTCAGTGTTTACGGGGCTGTAGAAATTCGGTCCTTTTGTACATCTAAACCAATCCCGCCAGTGAAAGTTAGAATAGAACTATTCACCGTGGTACACGGCATTTGTTGCGCTATAAATCTTAAAAGGTAAGTCGTACAGAAAAATGTTTTAAATAAATATTGTACGTAATTTTATGAGCAGAAACTTTCTCATTCACTTTTTTGCTGAAAGAAAACGTTTTGCGGACAAAAAAGTCGAAAAACACATGTTTACGAACTTCAGCGCCACCTACAGCGCGCAGATTTTGTCGTACGGTATTGGGTCATTGACATTAATTGTAGGTTTTAACATTCTTTACATTTTTTGTTCTATAAATTTTTCTGAAAAATGCATAGAATCCGAGATAAATGCGTTCAAAAAAATTTTTTGAGTTTTTTTGAGTTTTCAAAAAAGTGTAGGGTGTGAAAGTGACAAATTTATGACAAATCACTTTGTCTCCTTACCCTTCAACGATTCCACGTACATTTGCTCGTTAGAAAATTTTTTTCACCTAAACCTTATTTTCACGACAGATTCACTGTACTAATACATACTTTAGGAACTTTTAGTTAGGAGACTGCTTAGGGATCTCTAGTGAAAATTGGCATCATACGGCTCTCCCTTGCTCCAATCAAAAACTTAAGAAGAAAGAATAAAATTAGGGGTATTAGTTTCTTTGTAACAACTCGAAATTTCACGATGTAATAGGAAATATTGATTCAAGAAAAAGGGGTCATTTGTTCATTCCCTTCCACATTAAAATTAGGCAACATTAAATTTTACGGAAGATTCTCGTCTATTAAAGTAATCGAATTTTAAATGTTAAGTGTTCCGAACCGAGCGGCCAAGTTAATCTCATCAGTAAGCAATACAGACCGCTTGGTATCTCTGCCGTAGGCACTCACTAATATAGGTTCGGAAAACTAAACCCTAAAAATTATTTAGTTAAATTCCAAGTAAGAATTATAAAACACTTGAATGTATAATATAATAAAATATAGCATAAACAACTCCTGGACATAATTCTTCTCAAAATATAGCAATACATAGAAAATAAATTTACTGCAAACATTTTGGGTCTAACTTTAATCATAAATGAAGAACTGATCAAGAAAAGACCTTGCAGAATGTGCGGATTAAGTTCGAACTTTAAGGAAGAAGACAAAAACTATGTAGAACTAATATTATATGTACTAGTAGTACTCTTGATCCATTACTCAAGAGTGTGTGCTCATAAATTGGAACCAGAAATTTAATAACAGCCTCGTTCTATTCATCCGGGCTTCAATTTGGCTCAGTATCAAATGAAAAACACGATCCAGATTAATCATCGGGTTAGCGATTTTGGGTTAAAACAGCTGCAATCTGATAAAAATTATTTTTAGGTGTTAGCTTTTACCAAAGAAAATTTAAAAAGAATTATTATTATTATTTTTTGAGTTTAAATTACTTTTGTTGTCATTTCAATAATTGTTAACTATCAAATTTGTCGTTTCAGAAACGAAATATTACAGCTAATACGCTTCTGTTAGAATATTTTAATACTCTTTGCCTCTTTGATCTAGACTCAAAGTAATATCTGGTTTTTGTTGTATGTTCATGTTAAAGCGCTAATCCAGTCCTAGAATAAACCCAGATGAAGAAAAAGCAGCAGAAACAAAAAATTCACAATCGTGACGTGTCTTCTTCAGTATAAATAAAAATAAACTAGTCCATTTACAAACGTTGTAAATAAACTGCCAATATGATAGATCTACTTAAAATTTTATGTGTATACCTTCAAAGACAAAAGAGTTGTTGGAACGTGCATAGAGGAAGTAAAAATCCGGGAATATGCATTTTATCTGCAGAATGACTGCAGAGGGACAGTCCTAACATTCTCCTCATCGTTCTCAAACTTGTTTCGTAACAACTAGACAGAGAAAAAATTGCGATTCGAATAACTGCCTTACTAGCATGCTTATAAAGCAGAGAAAGGATAATGTCTTCCCTAAAGAGAGCTAACACTATTACTGCGGTTACAGGCTATTTGCGAAAATGTTAAAGATTTACACACCCGTGTATTGTGCCCTCCGCTGATGGACATAAAACATTCTGGGCACCCCGTTGTCGTACAGAGGGAGGCCGTGTGACCCTATCCTAGTGGAGCAACTCGAAAATGCACCAGGAGCACTCAGAGTTCGCTGGCAGGGCAATAATCGTCGCCAAATGATGGCCATAAATTGTAAACTTTTTCAAAAAGTGCTTTTATTGCATGTCATTTTTATCGGAATGAGCGAAAGTAAAAAAATTAAACAATTAAAAGTTTTTGTCCGAATAACTAAAGCATTTTGGGAGTAACGATGTGGCTGCAATTTGTACTCTCATACAGGACCCAGCTCGAGGGGCTGGGCGAATTTATTAAACTGCGTCTGATTTAAGCGATTATTAGAGGTTGTATGTTTTTTTTTCCACCCAGAAAAGAAAAACCAATTTTTTACGAGTAAAAATAAAAACGAATAGCACTCCTACAGAAAGAAACCTGCGGCGGCATCAAGGTGTGGAGGTAATAAAGTGCCCGTTCTAAAAATACATCATGCGCTGCTCCAGCAGACCGCAATTTCCCATGAAAGCATCCACCATTAAATCATTTTAACCAATCAACAGAGGTATGGCCGCTTGTTGTAGGTGAATGACTACCAATGTCGTATTTTCTCTCCAGCAGCAGCATGCACGCTTGTATTTTTAGAAACGCACCTCTATCTCGCTGGGATCGAGCTCTGCATCCTTGCACATGCTGGAGCCCTATCCTACTTTCCTTTCTGATTTTCTTGTACATATACTGTAACTTGTAAGACGTCCGTTGGTGGCGCTTCAGTATAAGTTCATTGCGCCGCCGCCGTCGCTACCGTTCTAACCGAGCGATTGCCGCCAATTTAAGGTGTCGGAGGCCTATGGCAGGACGGGACAGGTGTTCAGTTCAATCGAAATATCTATCGAAAATAGAACTCGCCCAAACTGAGCACACTTCAGTCGAGTCGCTATTAAACCCAAAAATAGCGGCAGCTTTATCACGGTGAATATAAAGCGCACCGTGGTATAGTACTCCAAGGTGGTCTCCAGAAATTACAGGGAGCTGCTGTGCCAGAGAAAAGCAGCAGTCTACTTAGCCGGACCGACCGCCCACAAAAGTGTCGCGGCCGGAACAAGACGGAACAGCTGCCGCTTGCAAAACGTCATTTCCAGAGGAGCTCCTCAACAGAGAGCCCCACATACTAAATACACGCGCTAATGGCCAGGGAAGGGGGAGGCTGGCTCCTTGTGGCAGATATAACGCCAGAAGCGCGGCGGTGCGCTAATTTGTTTATCGCCTTTGTCTAGGTCCACTCTCAGGGGGACATCTTACATTTAGCGATATTTGAAAATTATTTTTATACTCACGACCGCCTTCTATCGTTGACATGGGTAAATCGAGAAGCGATTTATAAGAAAGCCCATCCGCACTGATTTATGTTGCGTCAAGAAATTAATTGCTACCAGGCAGCTTCAGCGTTTGCGTTCCGCGTTCAAGACTTGATCATTGTCAACTGAAAAGAACGCAAAACATACTTTCTTAGACGTATCCAAATTCCGACGCCAGAGTGGTGGATCAGTAGTGTCGAACTATGGATAAATCAGATAAATATTGCCATTTTATTATATTATACAAATTAGAATACTTAAATTTTCCGAAATAATTTATATAAGTTGAATATCTTCTACTGGGTTCGTTTAAAATAATCTTATATCTTATATATCCGGTATCCCGCAGGAAAGTCATTTGGGTCCATTTCTTTTTACAGGGATCTCCCGACTTACGTTTAGCATACATTCCATAAAAAGCCAACTTTAATCGAATATATTATCGATTAAACCGGCTGTGTTATAACTTTGTGTTTCAACATATGTCTATCAATTCTATTGAGTGTCATGATCATCGTTTGCTTATCCCTTCCCTTAAAACATGTGATGGGAGCGGGATGGAGAAGTGATTGAGCACTAATTGGAATCGGTGCTGGCTTGTTTATCTAATAATGCAGAGTTGTATGTGGCGTATTATTTCATTAAGCGGTATTCTGCACCGCATATTCACTATCACTAAATTGTCAAGAGATATTGCACTGAAACGTCACCTCACTAAATTGGTAAGAGATCATGGACAAACAACTTACTACTAAATTGTAAACTTTAGTAGGCTGAAACGCACTATCACTAAATTGGTTAGTAATAAAAATGAATGTAAAATTAGCAACAGTACAAAGAGGTTAAATAAATTAAATACTTTTTTAACGTTCCACAATGGTTTTATTCTTATCTACAATCATAATGATTGATAGTAACATTTTAGCTCATAATGTGCTCGAACCAATCCATTTATAAAAGCTTGGGGCATTACCATTTCTTTTCATCTCTCGGCTATTGTAATTATATTAGTTGTCCATCTTAGTTTATCGTATTCTACTCGTTATTTTATACCCTTATCAAGGAGGTTGTAAAGAAAAAAGGTAATCCGCCATCTTGGGGCCTCCGCCATATTTGATTTAGAACGATGTTAGATATTCTATATTGTATTGTCACGAGACTAACTTGAATTCTATTGCCATATAACAAAGTAGACAATTTTTTACAATTTTTGTTTCTGAACATTTCTCCCTATCCTAGACCTTCCACCAATATGCCGCACTCGAACTGCAGGCTCAATTTCAACTGAATACTGGATCGCTGATTTCAAAAATCTTGGTATGGTATGAATTAATTTTTATACCTTAAGATCCAATAAAATTATTGTCAAAAAAAAAATCATTTTATTAATGTTGTTTATCCGATATCTTACACTTTAAAAAGAAATAAAAAGTAATCTCACTTTTTTATAACGGATTTTAACATAAATATGTTAATTATGTTTAAATATAACCAGGAAATGAGGAGGATAGATAAAGCAATGTTAGCAATTTCAAGGTATAAGTTTACCGATTATATGTTTTATTTTTGTTTAAAATAAAATTATTTAAGTCCACTAAGGTTCACTCGGAAAATTCGCCGTTCAATTAATTTTTGTGTCATTTCTGTTGAAACTGTTTTCAACAACTTCCAACTTCAACATTGAAACGAAATTGAGTGTGTTGTTTATTGCAGTAAAGATAGATAGATCAAATTATATTAGTTTGATAGTTATGCGCCTTTTTTCAACATTGTCCCAACCGTATTCAAAATAATTTATAAAATAAATAAATGCTATAAATAATGTGGCTTTAAAACAGATGCATAAGATATTAATTTCGTTTTTTTCGTTTCGTTGCAGAGTTGTAAAGTGTGTCACAAAACGTTTGCGAATGTATACCGCCTACAAAGGCATATGATAAGCCACGATGAATCGGCGCTGCTGCGAAAATTCAAATGCACCGAGTGCGACAAAGCGTTCAAATTCAAGCACCACCTGAAGGAGCACGTGCGAATACATTCTGGCGAGAAGCCGTTTGCCTGTGATAACTGCGGTAAAAGATTCTCGCACTCGGGATCGTATTCTAGTCACATGACATCAAAGAAATGCATTAGTATGGGCCTAAAATTGAACAACAACCGATCCATGCTGAAATCACTCGAGAAAAATGGATCCCTAGCAATGGGCAGTGCAAATCCAAAAAGATGTCTTCCGCCTAACCACGTGGGATATTTTCCGCCTGCCTTAGCGAATGTCTCGATGCCAGGTGGACTAAATAATTCTGGTCCTGCTGTGAACAGTAACGCTTTCTATCCCATGTTACCGAAATATGGAAACTACGATGCTATGAACGCTGCCTTATTAGCTTCATTCCAAAATCCATTTTATAGTATGGCTGCGTTAGATCCAAGAATCCACCCGTACAGCATACACCGGCTGCTAGAACTAACAGCGGTGGGCACTTCGCGACTTCAATCCGATCCAGAGGATCTCATCGAGGAGGTGACGGAGGATACCCCCGATGAACCAAAACTGGTCGTTGATTTGGGTAACAATGAAAGCGATGGAGAAAATAAATTCATAAAATCTGAATCAAATTCAGGAAGGAACGTGGTGGATGTGTGCAATTCCCCGGAAAGCGATAACAATGCTTCATCGGTTAATTCAATTGAGAAGAAAGTTGAAGAATCTCTGGTGAATACAGATTCATCAACAAATGAAAATATGTTAGAAGTTAAGCAAGAGAAGCCCGTCGATGACGAGAGCAGAGACTGTTTGCAGTGTGTTCGTTGTGACAAAAAGTTTAACCACCATACAGAACTTGTTCAACACGAAAGGGTTCTCTGCGGGCTGTTGGGGCAACAACAACAACAACAACAATCCGAAATGGATTCTGGGCAATACTCGTATTTGCAGTCTGGCAGTGAGGAAGATGCCGAGGAAAGAGATTGCAAGACCGGCATAGAAAATGAAAAGAAAGTGCGCGTGCGTACAGCGATTACTGAGGAACAGCAGACAATGCTTAAAGAGCACTATGCAATGAACGCAAGACCTAGTCGGGAGGAGTTTAGACTGATCGCAATGCGTTTAGGTCTAGATGCTCGAGTGGTTCAGGTGTGGTTTCAGAATAATCGTTCCCGCGAACGTAAGCTGAATAACTACAGTTCTGCTCAGAAGAATTTCATGTCACCGGCTGTACCTCAGCCGACATCACCCTCGTACAGTGCACCACAGCAAAATTCTGTCGAAGATCAACCATTGGATTTGTCAATTAAGAAGGAACCGATGATTCCATCCACCTCGCCGAAACATGGCACAGCTCCTCTACAACAGCAAAATAATGATCTCACCGAAGCGATCAATTTAAGTCGAAAATTCACACTCAGTCCGACGCCATTTAGATCTCTGCACTATTGTGGCCCAGCCACGCCCCATAGAATGGGAGAAATGACCTCGATAATGCGACAAACGCCGTCCCCCAACGACGTTCCTAAACACCAAGTTAATCCGTATGCAATGTCTAGCTCCCGCAATATGGTCCCAATGGAGTGTCTACTGCACATGAATCCGGAATATGCCCGAAGTCAAATATTCGGGATGAAACTTGGTGAACGAGGTACTAGTTTAAGTCCCGGCTCCGAAAAGAGATCTTGGCGTGATGATGATTCACGTGTTTCACACGAGGACGACTATGGCCTCATGCATCATGGAAAACGACTTAAATTAGAGAACGGTGTAGGCTCTGATGTTGATTGTCCCTTCGTTTGCGATCAATGCGACAAAGCATTCAGCAAACAGAGCTCTTTAGCCAGGCATAAATACGAGCATTCAGGTAAATAACATAAATTGACATTTTTGAGGCTTTAATCTAACTGAAACCATTTTTATTTTTTATTTTTACAGGCCAAAGACCCTACAAATGCGAGGAGTGCCCAAAAGCATTTAAGCACAAGCACCATTTAACCGAGCACAAACGACTCCACAGTGGAGAAAAGCCATTCCAGTGCACCAAGTGCTTAAAGCGCTTCTCCCATTCGGGCTCCTATAGCCAACACATGAACCACAGGTACTCGTACTGCAAACCGTATCGAGAGTAGGTGAGCCTGGCGTTCGCCTCAGCACTTTGTGGATTCCAGCATCCAGCAGCGCGGTCGACCATAATGCCTAAGATTATGTGATTGTTATTAAAAAAAAAAAAAGAAGAAAAATAAGGTTTTCAGATGGTATATAGCCGTACTTAAGAAGCTTCATATTCTAACGCGTTCCCGCGGCTGGAGCAGCTCCGGTCGTCGGTCGACACAAGCAATCATGTGCCAAATATTTGCCAGAGTTATGTATAGTAAGCCTTGAATTCCATTCCTTAAATTATGTTAAGCTCTTGAAGTTCTAGGCTAAGTCCTAGGTTAAGTGTTAGGCGTAAACTGTTAAAGAAAAAAAGAGAAAATGTGTACGGACATCGAAACTCGAGGTTAGTTAGCCGCCTATATTTTTTTTTTTAGTTATTCGCTCTTCCTTTCAACGTTGCAACGCGTTCGTTTTTTTTTTTTTCTTTTTTTTATGCTGTGCAGCGCGCAGCATATCGCCGTTCCCCGTTGGTAGTAGAGAGAGAGAGAGAGAGAAATAGAGAGTACCTTTGAAATACTCAAATCAGTGAATGTGCTGCGTTACCTCTCACGTGTTTCACTTAAACTCAATCGAATCATTTCTGGAAAATATTTAAACAAAAACAAAATCGTTTTTTTCCGTTCTGCCAGCAGCGTAAAAGCCTTCGAGGTATTCATAAATAAAAAATAATTAAAAAAATAAAAAATAAAAATTGCTGGCCCTTTGCTGACCAAAATTATAAATTTGTGAAATGCTCGGTCGCCACGAGGAGAATACCATTCGCTTGTAGCTTAAAAATCTAGACTAGGGTTATTTGAAATTCGTTACTTCTTTGAATCTTAGTAAAACAGAACACATATACGATACTCGGACCAGACGGTGTTATTTGAGACAATACAAAGTAAACACGTATTATTAAGGGTTATTTCCAAAAAAAAAAAAAAAACAGACTATTAGTAGATTTATCTTAGTGTTTAAGGCGAAGTATTCAGCGCGGCGATGGCGCCGCCGCCTTCTGCGAAGTTGCTTCTGCATAAAACCTGTATATAGGCAAAAAGAATTCATTGCCAAAAACAAAAATGAATAAACCACACATTACCTAGTAACTACCATTTTCACTTTGAGAATTTTATCGTTTTTTGCTAAAAAAAAAAAAAAGGAAAAAAAGGAAAAAATAAAAGTCTTTCAATTGCCTCGTTTGTGTACGCCGACCAGTCAATCCCTCATAGATAATTTTGCGATTAAATTCAACATTTTCGATAAAAGTTTTAAAATTTAGTGCCTAACGCCCAGATATTTTCTTAAATCTCTCCGTAACATATAAAATTTGAATAATGTGTCGCCTAACCTAAAAAATTATATCGAGTAGTGTGCAGAAAGTGACTGTAATAGTCTGTTTATTTCATCCACACATCATGCTAGCCGTAAAGATTTGCTCGTAATTTTAATAAAACTGACCTAATGGCGAAAATCATTCTATTTATGGTAAAGAAAAAAATTAGGCCACAGACACTCACTCTGTTTAAGACTGAAGGTAAAACTTGTGCAAGCAGCAATCTTTCTTCACAATTATAGAAAATTTAATTCTACTCTTGTTTTCTGAGGAATTAAAATCTTGGCTCTGCGTCGGTTGAGACTATATAATTACAATGATACACTGAGACTATTTACTTTTAGATATTATGCTGTTTATCTTAGAATCATTGCTAACTGCAATGTAGTGCAATAATATCATCACCAATATTATATTTGATTAGCTTCAATTTAGCAAGTTTCTTATTTGTGGGTGATTTCAAGAAAAAGATTTTGAAACTCAGTTAAAAGCTACTAAAAGCGATGAAGACCTTTTCAATGAAAACATCGGTTTCCGTGTTCGCAAGATTATGACGAGTTTAATATAGGTTTTAGTGCTAATACCCTTGCGAATGATGAAATCGATGCTTTATAATTCTGCCTGGGCCCGTATTTGGGAATTCGATCTGATTAGTCGAATCGAATCGAATTGCGACTCGACTCTCCCCTCGTTTGGTATTTGGGGAAACAATCGGGTCAATTTAAAAATCAGTAAAAACGGTTACACTTATGCTTTTATATTGGGAAATTAATTAAAATAAGTTCAATCTAAAAACAGAAAGCAAATTTATTTACATTTCCTGTCGCTTTATTCTAAATCAACTTCAAAATCGATGCAAACGATTGCTCGGTTTCGATATCGTGTTGCCAAATATGAATTTTATCGATGTCGATTCAAATTGTAACCGAGTCGAGTTTCCAAATATGGGCCCTGATATGCCTGAAATTTGTATGTTACAGTATTTTGATTTTATTTTTGAGGTCTGCCTAATATAAAAATGTTGTTGATACAGAGGCCATTTCTAAAGACAAATTCCTTTTTGTTTTTATCTTCTAGTGGAATAATACTTTACGTAATTTGGCTACAAGATATATAAAAGCAGATTCTGATTCATATTTAGAAGTAGGTCTCCAGGAGATAATTTGCTCATGAGTCTACCGATTTAAAGACTACTACAATAAATAACACTGGTCAACAAATTCAATGTTTCTTTTTTTTTCTGAAAGAGTACTAGATCATTTCTATAGGATTTTTTCCGTATATTACGAATTGTTAAATGAAAATTCTCAATCAGCTCCCGTTTTCGAGAAAAATAGAGTGGAAAATTCAAAATATCGAATTTTTGCCATTTTTGAAAAATCATCAAAAAGTAACAGATGGTCACTGGAACTTGTAACATGGCTCAAATCAAAGCCTGAAACTTATTCTAAAAAATATCAAATACCACAAATTTCTATAGCTTTTCTAAACATTCTCGCGAATAAGTTTTTCATGAGCGTGTATTTATTATAGACATATACATATACATTCAGCATCTGTTGTATGAAATAATCGGTTTGGTCAAAAATTTGATTTTCAAGGTATTTTTCGAACATTTTTAAGACCTTTAGTATTTTGAGATAATAGCTCAAGGTTCTAACTTCAGTTTTAGCCACGTTACAAGCTTCTATAATAATCCGTTATATTTTAATGATTTTTGAAATATGGTCAAAATAAGGTCTTTTGAGTTTTTCACTCACCTATTCCTTGAAAACGTGAGCTGATTGAGCATTTTCATTTACGAATTCATAATCTACGGAAAATCATATATAAATTATTTGCCACTTGTTCGGAAAAAAATTTGGTGTTGACCAGTGTAATTTATGATTTTAACTGGCATTAGTTTTGAATTTCATATCCGAGCCGATGCCGATTTCATATGTTTACAATTCCATGAACTTGAAAAGAACTACTAAAAAAACCCTTTGAAGCTCAATATTCTGTTGCGGCTCTCAGAAATAAGAAACACAAGAATTTTTATAAGAATAATGTTGTAGATAAATCGATTACCTGTATAATCACTGGTATGTAAATATTTTTTTGCGATCATGTTAACCTCCCAATTGAGGCAGATCCCCTTTACTTTCGATTTTAAGGAAGATTTTCTGATTTGCTTAAAAAAGGGCCACATTTTTGTGATTTGTTTTTGGAGCAGAATTTTATAGAAAAAGACAAACAGATTAGTGTTCAACAGATTTTCTTAGAACACCTGCAAGAAAACTCTATCCAAAGATATGTTCTTAAGGGGAGGTTCTCATCTAGAATCTTGAAATTTTCGATTTTTTTTTTATTTCATATTATTAAAGTTTAATATGTCTAGAATGTTGCTTTAAAATATTTAGTCGATCCGAGCACTAGAACGGATTCTACAGCCCATTGATTCTGGCGGTGTCATGATCGTAGTGGGGCGCTCAGCCTGTGCCGTGCCGTTCAATCACGATTATCTCGGAACTTTGTTTTTCAAGATTTTTCAAATTTGCGTACAAGATAACTCAAAAACGGTTCAACCGATCAACTTCTAGTTTCGTGCATATTAAAGTAAACAATTTTCTTCATAGAAAGAGTGGAGCACATTTTGAAAATTGTAACATTATCTCCTTTTTGTAAGTGATAAACTATGAAAAAAAACGGCCGAAAACGGCCTTAAAATTTCAAAATCGCGCCATTCCGTCAATTTTAAATTTTTTTTGAAAGTCGTCCACTCTTTCTGAGACAAATTTAGTCTAGTTTATAATAATGTCATCATTATTTGATTTCAGACCAATCTGCGACCCCTAAATTGTACGCAGCTGGGCCATTTTCGAAAAACATGCCTCCGGAGAAGTTGAATAACGGGCGCCATTTTGTTTTTTTTTTTAATAAAAAAATTTTTTCGTACAGATAAATATACAATAAAAGATAATGCCAAATATCATTTCCCTATGTCTTGTCATTTGCCTTCAAAAAAATCACGAACTTTACCTACTTTTTGACGTTCTAGATGAGAACCTCCCCTTAAAGGACAAAATTATCTAAGGAATGCATTTTTAAAAGCTAAAACAATATAATAATTGAATAAAGTAATAATGAAGATGATTTTAATAACGAAAGATGAAATTGAATAATTTGAAACGATTTTTCGAAAATACTCAACCAAAAAGGGTATAACTTAAAAAATTAGTTTCCTTGGGATTGTAAGATTCTACATTTTTCGCATTCGATATTTTTACGTCGGATCTCGGAATGAGGTTTTAAATGTACTTTTTTGGTGCAGGATATATTGAAAGGGGTTTTTTGTTTTTAATATGGACTTTTTTTTTGTGCACATTGGTTTGCCAGAACAAAAAACGGAATATAAAAATTAATATTATTAACACTTGAGAACTCTCATCATAATTCTTATTTCTTTTATTATCTTCATAGCATCAACCGATACTATCTAAAGCTTTGATTCTATAATTAAACAAACATCTGAAAAAGTAATTAATTTCAACAAATTTGTTGCACATTTAAGTCATAATTGAGTGTTTGTGCCCTTCTTAAAGGCGCTTTAAACCGAGACGGCATTAACTAATTTTTTAAAACTCTGCGAAATCATTAGACTTAAACTTCGTCGATTACGATTATTGCTCAATCACTCATAAAACGATAGTAAATGATTTTCTAAAGTATTTATTCTCATTTATCATTACTACGCTCTGAAAGTTGTTTCTTTTCTTTTTTTTTGTATATATCCATTTCTGTTTTATTTTTATATAATATAGAATGCATATTTTAACTGGAAAAAAGGCATTGGACAGTTAGCGCGCAATCGTGGTCACTTTAAAGCATAGAAATTAATCCATTAGCATATATAAAAATAAAAGGAAGAAAAAAAAAACAAGATATGTTGTCAGAGCATAACTTCCCACAGACAATAAGTAAAGTGTAGAAGAAGGTGTTTGGCGTGAGGAAAACGCATTTAACGCAGCGGATTCAGGAGATGTTCGACGTGTTTCACCCTCCTCCCTGTACATAGAGCAATTTGTAAATGTCCCTAGGCTAGCACTTTAATTACCCAAGAAAAAAAAAAAGAGATTAAAAAATAAATAAATAAATCAAATGTTGCCTTTGATTGTACAGAAATAAAAAAAAAAAATTATAATAAATTACTGTTTGATGAGTCGAATCCATACAACGAAGCAGCGCTCGAAGAAGTCGCGCACCTCACGAACAATCCCACGAACCCAAAATTAAGTTCCATAAAGGTTTCCAGAACAACGAAGAGTCAAACGACACAACTACTAACTACTACTATTATTATTAATATTGCGCTCTTGCCCAGTCACTTTCCTCCGCTCCCGGCAAACTCTCAGAGGACGAGCGCCAAGGGTCAATCCTGAGTTATTAGGTTCTTTTGTTTATTTTTCATTTTTATACTCATTATTATTATTATTTTATTTTGATCTCGTACACGCGAAGCTAGGCAATCCAAAGATAGAATGTATAATAAGGTAGATAAAAAGGTTCGGTCCTATGCAGCCCGCGCGGGACCGGGCGGCGATCGCGTTGTCGCGTTTAGCTCTAATGACTACGACTTAAGGCCTTCGACATGTTAGTTATTGAATATTAAAAAAAAGGAATAAAGAAAAGTATTTTGTAAGCTTTGCATTGTTTTTTCCTCGGGCCAGGCGAGACTCCTTGGTGTCCCCTCGGCCTCTGCTTCCCTCGACTCTTTTACCGCCAGTGAAAGTGATAGGGTGCGCCAGACGATCATAACGACACTTGCGTCGTCCGGTCGTCTCTGCCATTTACTCGATAGCAACACAACATTGTTAAACGTTTATTTACACCTAACATAATTTTAAAGACTATGTACTTGTTGTATTGGATATTTTTTGTACCAAGCTCTTGGATTTAAGGAGACATTGTTTTGTATGGTTATATTGAATATATGAGACAGAGGTGAAGCAACAGAAGTTATATATATATATATATGTATTTAAATTCATAATGTCTGAATAAATTTACAACATTAAGTGCACCTGGTCTTTTCACTTAATTTAGCACTGTAAGCTGTTCAACACTGAGTATATGCGCGCGTTGAGCCGGTTTTCGAAGTCATAGTTCTTGAAGCATCTTTGAGCGTGGATCAGATTCGCCTTTGCCTCCTGCAGGGATGTTTCTCCTTTCTGCTTGATCAACATGATCGCCAGTTCGTAGTGGGCGAAGGCCGACAAGTGAGAGTCCTCCGTCAATCCTTCTCGCTTCTCAATGCATTTTCGGAACGATGTTATTGCTTCAGGGAATTGCTTTAGTTGGGCGTAACAGGAACCGAGGATGAGATGCGCAAGTCCTACAGAAGGTTCTGCGGATCGTTCATTTGCCGTCGAGCAATCTGGAAGAAATTTAAAGAAATTATAGTTTACAAAACTTAAAAAACCATGCTTTTATGAGTAGCAAACTAAACATATACACCATACTATTGTTTTGTCACCAGAATTGCATAGATTGGTAAAGTTTCAAATCGATACGACAATTAGAAGTGGGTGAAAAGTGAGTTGTAAAATTTGCTTACAGGTCAAGCTAATAAAAGCGTATTAAAAATCGCTTTAAATAAGTAAGTATGGGTGCAGTAATATACAAATTTAACTTAGTAGTATGAGAACAGAAATTATTAGGTACTGAAAACTGAAAAGAAAATTTAAATAAACTACCCCATCATGAATTCCACTGAAGTCTAATTTTCAATTCTGGTTAGCCAATCACCATCATAAATTCCACTGTAGTGGAATCAATTTTCGAAAATTGTTACAGTGGAAATCTACACAAAAAACAATTTGTGGAATATTACAACATTAAAAATGGTAAAATCTTTCAATTGTGTAGTATCGAAAATTCAAATTTATCTAAAAAACTACGAAAAACGATTGACGTTGAATTTTGCGGGTAATATGACAGGGAACTAAATTTAATAACACATAAAACATTTAAAAATCAGAAAAGATATTAAAATTACATATCGAGAAATTTAAAAATGCAATTATTCAAATCAATTTTACAACATAGATAGATATTAACTTAATATGGACTTTAAAGGTGTCAATTACAGAACGCCACCGATCTCTGTACGAATTTTATAGTTAATGTTAACTTACAAGGGTAGTATCAGACATGGGAATCACAGATTCCCATCACTTTTATATATATGTATTGTAGGGGAGGGTCCACTTAATAGTTTTGCAAAATGGCAATATGCAACACTTCTTTATTCAGTCTAAAAAAAAAAAAATTAACTTGACAGTGACTTGAATAGTCGACCCGTCACTCAGTAAGCAAGAGAGTTACCGCTACGCCACGAACCCATTGCTGCAAGCGAAATAAACGTTCCTTATACTTAAGTTACGTATGCAACTTTAAATTGATATTTCTCGAGAATAAAAAAGAGTTGCATTTTGCCATTTTGCAAAACTATTAAGTGGACCCTCCCCTACAATATATATAAAAGTGATGGGAATCTGTGATTCCCATGTCTGATACTACCCTTGTTAGATACATGAGTACCGCCCAACTTCAGAAATGGCGATTTCCAAAATGCATCGAAATGCTCTGATGCAAGTTGGATGCATTTTTAAAGTTGTTCTTTATTTTTAAATTTATATATCTGTAGATATGTACAATACTCTCAAATGAAAGGATGTATTCCAAATCTTATTGCTGCAATCAGCCAGGATGAAATACTAAATTCAGCAAAACCACATCAATTCCGTATTATGCTGAACAGTTTAACACGATTGATTTTTTTGTTTTAAAGTATAAATAAAGTTTTAATGCATGCAAACATTAATTTTAAAAAAATAAAGCAAATTGTCTTCGAGTGACCTCGATTTTCCCGCTTCTATGCATTTCAGTTAAGGTGTGTATCATTCAAAAGGTTAGGTGACTCTCAAAAAGCATGAAAAACGCAACGATTCAGCGTAATATTTCTCAGGCTGAATTAGGTGCAAAGGCGGTATTAAAGAATTTTGGAAGTATACCTTTCATAATTGTTTCAAGAATATCCTGGCTACAGCTGTTTAGTGTGTTCCACAGGAAAAGCATCTCGTAGACAAACAGCTTAAAATATTCAGCACAAAGTTGTTGCACCTCATCAGTGGAGGACGGAAACTTACCTATTCGCCTGATAATGAACTTATCTATTTGGTTTTCCTGAAATTATTGTTGAGCATTATAATATTTTTTTTTTATTGTAAACATTTTTTTCCTTAGCACCTTATGTCCGGACCGATTAATAATCTCCTCCATATCGAGCCTCAGCCGGACAAGATTGTGGAAGCGTCCAAAGGCACCTTGGCATATGGTAGACATGTACGTGTAAAAGCTTTTAGAAAAATTACTGGCCAATTTCAGCTCATGAAAATGGAGCATAGCGTTGCCGAAATCCAATTGCACCAGGCGACACCAGCCAACTTCATGAAGGCACAACAGCTTCAATTCTTTTTGTGCTGACATGCGGTATGCAGCATCGTAAAATCCGATTGCATCGTTTATTTTGCACTAGAAGAAAGGAAATGGTAATTGAATTGCTGCAATGTATTGTATATATGCAGTTTGTTTCCTTACCTGTAATCTTTTCAGGCGTCCTCGAAAAAACAAGAAAATCGCCGACGTTGTATAGTTTGCTTTTGATTCTTTTAGAATTTCTTTGGCAATGGTAATTTCATTTCGAGCGTCATCCTCTTCTACGTGAAACAGTTGGGCTCCTATCGTATAGTACCAGAGAAGTGCTAAACTACAAAGGAAGCATGTTTTATTTAATTTCTAAAAATCAGTGATTTTGTGGTAAATTTTACTAACGATAGGTATTCTCGATAGGATTTTCAACTCTTATATTATGAAACTAAAATGAAAACTATTATTGGAATAAATTTGTTCATAAATTCGCTTGCATACAAAAACAAAATTGCAGCATTTTATCCGCTCTGCAAAAACTTTTAGTTTGAAAGTCCGGCTTATTTCACAAGCTTAATAATTGTAAAAATTGTTTTCTTAAGTAGCGCCTTATTTTCGATAGGAATGTATAGTAGTTGTAAGTGTCAATGTAATTTTTATTTGTTAAGATCTAAAAAATCATCATTCAAAGATACACACCGTAACAATGATTCCAAATGTGGAAATTGATTTCCGAAATCAGGGCTCAGTTATAAAAACTTATATAGCACAATAATCCGCCACTTTTTGTTTCCAAAATTTCAAGACTTTGATGTTTAAAACTTGTGGCTTAAACAGGACGGCGCTACGTGCCATACAGCGACCGAAACAATCGATTTATTGAAAGGACAATTTTGCGAAAACAATCTTATCTAAAAAAAATGTGTACTTGTAAATTGGCAACCAAGATCGTTTGATTTGACACCGTGAATTAATTTTTTATGGGGATATGTGAAGTCTCTACTCTATGCTGATAAACCAGCTTCGATTGACTCATTGGAAGTTCATTGATAAAGTGGCCAAAAATTTAACTGATAGGTTGCGCTTTGTAACTGGCAGCCGTGGTGCTCATATGCCCAAAGTTAAATTCAAATATTAAATGTTAAGAAATTGTCTTTCAACAAAACCAAATTTGTGGTCACTTGCTCAATTTCTATGTGTTTTATTCAAATTTCAAATCCGCGCATAGTTAAAAAAACACCCTTTATGGAAGTATCAGCATAGGATTTATATAAATAATTTAAAAATACTTAATTTGCTTAAATTACAGAAATTACAAACTACTGAAACCCGTAATCATTTTCACTATTTTCGAGATTTATAGACAGTGAAATTTAAACTAATGTTTCACAAACGTATAGCAATCCAACTGATATTAAATTTCAATAGAAATTGTCCTTTGCGAAAATGTATGGATTTCTTGAGTAATAAGGATCAAGATTGAGTATTTTTCAATACGCTTTTTGAGGGTATGTTCTAATCGCTGGAGAGTCTCACTTAAAATGTACATTTTATACGTTATGAGTCCAAAATAGCACTTACGTGGCGAAAGGAGCTCTAATGTCCTCAGAATTCCTTGCATAGGATAAGCAAGCAAGTCCAAGCTGCTTGTTGCCCTCAAAACCGAAGAAGCTAATTAGTTTCATCAGACTGGGTGGTAGGAGGGAAATGCTC
Source organism: Dysmachus trigonus (assembly GCA_949715965.1). Taxonomy (NCBI): domain Eukaryota; kingdom Metazoa; phylum Arthropoda; class Insecta; order Diptera; family Asilidae; genus Dysmachus; species Dysmachus trigonus. The sequence continues at coordinate 91,489,588 of OX454320.1, forward strand.
AACTGGAAGATGCCATAACCGAAACTTACTGCTCCCATTAGCCGGCTGAGCAATTGGTAATTCAGGTCACTGAAAGCAAACCAAAGGAGAAAGAAAAGAAAATATGAATCGATACGAAATTCCTTACGTTTAACAAGTAGACTCACCTGTTAGCAATCGATGTTTCTTGCGTGGGCAAGTATGCGCTAGAATTAGGGCATGATAAAGGCACTTGAGCAACCGAGGCATGTTTTGAAATTGCTTCGGTATGCAGATCTAGGGTCAAGCTACTCTTGGACGGAGTTTGATTGCTAGAACTTATTGTACGAGACGGCGGGATGTTCGTTTCGGGTGACCGATTTCCTGAACTTTGTGGCACTACAGGCGAAAATCTATCTAATAATTTCGATGAAAACGATTTTGGTAAACGTGGCATAAAGCTGTAACCGCCAGAGGGGCTTGTTAGTTGTGACAGAGACTTATGGTATTGTGGCACGACCGCACTAAAACGGTTTGGACGAACTCCATTCTGCTGCCTGGGCTGCTGAGTGAAGCAAGTTGTCTTGCTGCGTACCATCGAATTATTCGAGCATCGAATCAAATTCGCAAAACTCGCCTCATCCGGAGACCTGCAGAACATATTCTTTTCCAATGCTACCGGAGTACTGGGCTCACCTTGAATTTGCTCTTTACTTGATTTCGATGCCTTATGCAAGTTATAAATTTGTTCATATGTCGTCTGATAAATTTTCCATGCTCGCCGCAAAAGCCAACTTCCTTTAATCAGTCTAAAATTGAGCAAATTAAAATCCCCGTTAAAATCCCACTTCTGACACCACATACCCACCGTATTCTTGTGTAAGGAAAGTAAGAATTGCAGAGCACATCAGACTATCAGCTAAAATAATCTTTTCCTCGAGTTCGATGGCAAGTGGTTTTGAAACTGCGTCAGTTCCAAATACTCGATTCCTGAACGATGTAATGAATCCCATGCTGGTCGAACAGCGCCTTTCCAGCTCCCGTAGTATTCCCTGAGCGAGTTCTATTTTATCGATTTCGTACGATATAATGGCGTTCTAGAATGATTAAAATTCCTGGACTCGTATGACTAAGTCATTTAACGATAGAGTCATACCAGAACTTTGATGAAGGCGTAGCCTGTAAAAATCCTCGTATTTTCCGTTTTGCCCTTGAAGTGTTCCTCAGCTCCTTCGGGATCATTATTCAGCCACAGAGCAATACCTGTTTTCGTGTACTCCCAGTCTTTTGATGAGTCGCTATCATTGCTCATTTTAGTGTTCCTGATCTCGGTTCGAATTTAACCCGCAACGATGTTTATCACATCACAACACAACCTTTCGAGCGCACTCAATGATGAAAACATTCTCCCTGGCATCAGTAGAATGACATTAAGGGAACGCTATTGATTTTGTACCGGAAACCGACCACTGAGCAGCCGCAGCATTAAAGCTCCTGAATGCGTTTTGGTATACCGGACGTGAATTAGTCGAACGTTAAAAATTGAGTTCTAACAATGTTCTTTCTAGTTTCATCCACGCAGTTAAATATTAGTATTTATGTACATCCATGGAAATGCTAGGAAGGACGAATAGCACTATAAAAATAGTCGTGGTGATAAACTTGTCTATCAGTTAATTCGTGAATCAAAAAAACAAATGCCTACAATTTGCCCAAATTCCTGAAATTTGCCATATGCCTACAATTTCTTTAAATGCCTACAATTTGAACAAATTACTATACTTATAATTAACTACTACAAAAAAAAAAAAAAACCTATTGTATTGTATTTTCATCTAATTTTTACATACGAAATTGTCAATTTTTCCTGTATTCCACAAGAAGTTCGTGTGGAATTTGCTTATCTGTTATGACGTTACTTTAATTAAATTTTATTATTATATGAATACATAAAAATTACAATTCTGACTTTTGAATATCAGATGAGTAGTCTCCTCTTGAAATACTCTAGGTGTGAGGAAAAATACCCTAGTACTGAAAGTCTGTATGAGTCTTATAGAGCAAATCGCCGTCATTAAACGCAACTTCTAGCCTACGTCTTAGGATAAATAAAACTTCCATAAGTAAAGTGAGGCAGGAAAAGAGTTCTTACTAGTTTAAGGCGTAAAGAATAAGACAAAAGATGATCCGAACGCCAGAGGGTATGCAAAACCCTATAAATCTTGGCTAGAAAATGTTTACCTTTGAAGCACGTATTTTTCTAGCAATCGAGTTTTTATGAAAATTGTTATACATGGATTTTTAAGATCCCTAATTACGAATTTATTGTTAGATTTTTAAAATTCAAAGTGGCGGAAAAACGTTTCAATTTCTTTGGATCACGGGTTTTCGAAGTCGCTGATTGCGAATTTACCATTGGGGGCAAAAATGGAAAGTTTATTTTTAATTTTATGAAAAGTAGTATATAAAGGTTTTCAAGGATATTGAATCCGCCATTCTGAATTTTGAAAATCTGACAGCTAGTGTTTCTGGGTCTCTGGGTGACCCGCTTTGCTTCAAAGGGTTATCACGGTCTCAACAACTAGGGCGGCTATGTATTGAGTAATGACAACGTTACATTATTGAAAATTACGTCCGTAAGAGCAAGTGCAGTTCTGCAAGGAGCAGTGCATTGATAGATCATTATTGAGTGGCTAATTATAATTTTCATTCAGATCACAGTTCAATTTATGAATTAAGTGCTCAATAAGTTTGATGAGTAAATTACCTCACAGATGTTCGGTAAATATAGTCACGAGTGTCGGCAAATATAGTGAATAATGTTGAATACATAGTAAATATGTGAAAATATCGTGAATAATGTTTAATGTTCTTCATTGTTTAAATTATAGAATTTAACAAATATTTGGACAGTTCTTGTTATGTTTATTAAAGAAGTTAGTGTTGCTCAAATCACACAATTTTAAAGAGCTTTTCTAAATTTCATTTTTATAATTTGTATAAAAATTAATATTACCTCTGTCTGTTTTCCGATTTTCTCCTGGCGCGCAGATTACATTTTGCAAATAATTGTTATTCATTTGCAATATTTTTGATTTGTTTATTGTTGTTTTTTAATAATTTAATAACTTAAACTGCAGATGTACAGGGCAGACTCTATTTATTGAAAAGACAAGGGGGCTTTCTAAGTTAGAAAATTATTGAATCTGCAAACACTACAAAAATGATTTTATTTTTTCTGTATTAATAAAACACACGCATACCTACTACTATTGTTTTTAAATTCAATTTGTGTAGATTCTTCCAATTCTCAATTGTTTCATTCTCCATATTTAAATTAATTCGTTCTCCTTTTAAGGATTCTTAAATTACTAGCTAGGATTAATGGATTTGGTATGTTGGGCTATGTTGGGTTAAAAATGAAGCACTTAGCTCTGAGCGCCCTTTTTTGGAAATATTGTGGATTTTGGTAATGCCTTTTACAATTTGTGTGAAGGCGAAAAAAGAATTAGGAAGAGATATCTAACTGAAATATGTCTAATAATTTTTAGTTTTTGACAAAAAAAAGAGGTTTTAAAATTTGAAATTTTTATTTATATTTTTATTATAACATTTATGAATTTACTTTTTAGAGCTTACAAGGCTTTCAAAATGGTTAAAAGCTCTGCTGAAGGCAATTTTTTTTTTCTTTTTTTTTCTAAAACTTTCCTCTGTCGAAAGTCGTTTATTTTTTGGGTTTCTGTTTTTAAATCTTTCTCGTCTTGGGTTTTCGAGTTTTTGGTTTAGTGGGCGGAGGTGATTTAGTGGTGGTTATTCCGTTTTGAACTTCATATTTCTTTACGTGCTCCTGAATCCAGTCTAAATACTTTTCCACATTTGTAGCCACTGAAGGTAACTTAGCACTGCACTTGCCATTTGTCCAAGAATTCACTCCAACAAAAATGTCTTTTTCTTTTTGGAAGTGAATTACAAGCGGGCCTCCGGAATCTCCAACACATAAGGCTTTCGTCTTTTTGCTGTCATACATGCAATAATTTGAAGGGAATATAACATTTTCTGCGTAAAGTTTAAGGCAATTAATATAGTTATAAATCTCAATTGTTGTTGACTGCAACACTGTGGCATCGACCCCATGTGCCAAATCTCCCCATCCAATAATAGTCCCTTCTACCTTATTATATTTTTCTTTTTTTTCAGGAAGTGCTATAGTATCAATCTGTTTGCTTGGTTTGAAACTTCCATTAAGTATCAGTAGGGCGATGTCATTCTTTTCTGTTTTACTATTATAATCTGGATGAGGAAGTCTTTGTTTTACGGGTAACGTGTTTCCTTTACCCACACGAGACAAAGTTCCCACCCTAACTGAAATTTGTGTCGCTTTTACTCCCTTGATGCAGTGCGCTGCTGTCACGACAAGTCCTAATCGTATTAGAGTTCCACCGCAAACATTCTCCCCGTTGTGCAGCACAGCCACAAGGTAAGGGAATTCTTCAAGACTTTTAACACTTTCACCATTCAAAACTGCCGCTGCAATACTTAAGACGGCACAGGATCCTACCAATCTTATCAAAAACGAAGACATTTCTAATCAGTCTTAGTGATCGGAAATTTTGGAATAAATTACTGAGAAGTGCGAGTTCACCTTACGCTTTTATTCAATTTTTTGATTGAATATGACGCAAGACAAGCTACAATTCGGTAATAACAAAACTTAATGGAAAAATATAAACCAAACCATTTGTTTAAATAATAATCAATGAAAATGAATTGTTTAGACAATTGCTGCATGATATCAGCTCCTAAATTATAGGCAAAATTATCTGTTTCTGAGCAGCATTTGCACTTCAAACTAGAAAATTTACCCAAGAAAAATTCATTTTTTGAAGGAGTTCTATTTATTTATACCAAAATTACTCCTCCCTAGCCCTCCAAGCGAGCTTAATTGCTCGCTTGGAGGGCTATTCGAAAGGAAACTCCAATGTTTTATTGTAGATTTGGATTTGAAGTTAAAAAATACCTAACTTTTTTCTAAAACATTTTTTCTATTCGTGATAGATGTTGGTATAAATGTATAGAATTTTTGTTTTTATCAATTGTTTTAATTTGAAATGTATTTCCCTAGATAATCAGCCATTCTTTTAGTTCACATAGTATCAGTGCCGGCCTTAGGCTTTTGCGTTTAGTAGGGCAACATTTTCCTCGGCGCACCTTTTAAAGATAAAGTATCCAAATAAGTTTAGCATTATAATAATTTTAAAATTATGGCTTATAAAACTAAAAAACACGCTTTTATAAGTAGCGCAATAAAAAGTTAAACAATTATCGCAGATTCAAAATTTCGTTTAACTTGTAGTGTCATCAAAAATTTAGCAGTGTGAAAAATTTAAAGGTTTTGGCTTTATCTGAACATAGTTAAACCTCGATTTCTAATTTTGAATTAAACAAAAAATGCACAGGCGGACGGACAACATGGTCAAGTTAAATAATAGCTTTAAAACTACCCCCTAGTGGAAAAAAAGTACGATTTTTTTGCTACGATGAACTGGCCATAAAGCATAATCTGAAAAACTTTAAGATAATTCTTCTATATTTTCACAAGTTCCGTCATCTACCGCATCTTGATTGTTGGGCTTGTCCTCATCTATTATTTATTATTATTATTATTTACTTATTTCCATCCGAAATTGGTTTAGGCGATTCAGATCTAACTTCATTTTGAATAGTTGGCTCTAATGCTTTTCTTTTTCTGTATTCATAACCAGACGGTTTATGGTCTCGTTTTCCATTGTTAAAATAAAATATTATCAGCCTGCATAGAAAAAAATATAACAAATGTTGATAAGAAAAAATTAATTTTTTACAGTCCCGACCGCAAAGTGTCAACTTTGTAACCACCACTCAAAACAAATTTCCACTTTGCGTAGGCTTCGAACGGAAAAATTGTAGACGTTACTCGGGTATTAAAAAAGAAGGCCTTAGATCAAATAGTTGGGCATTCTTGATTTATAACCGACTTCAAAAAAAGGAGGAGGTTCTAAACTCGACTTTATTTTGTTCTACTTTTTCTTTTTTGTGTATGTTACGCGATATCTTCGCCGATTGTGAACCGATTTTAATAATTCGTTTTTTATTAAATAGAACATTTCTCGATGGTGGTCGCATTTAAATTTGACGAAAATATCCCTCCTCTAAAGGTGGAAACTTAGGAGATGAATCCCTTTTATTGAGTTTCAACCACTTCCCCTCAGCTAAAAATTGAAAAATAAAACAAAATTTACAAAAAAATAAAAAACGACTTCAAAACTTTGCCTGTTTTTAAACTAAGAAGTTAAAAATAATATTTTTTATTACTTTAAAGAGAAGAGTATTCAAGCACAATATACAAAACTATTAATACTCGTACTTAAATATTTACAATATCTAATCAGTTACTTTTTGGAGTCGGTGCCAGCCAAGACAAGTTTATAAACCCAAATTCTGTAGGTTTAAAACTTGCCTTGCCTACACCAATTAAAAAACTAACTGATTAGTTATTGTAAATATTTAAATATCAATAATTTTGTATATTATCCTTGAATGATCTTTTCTTAAAGTAATAAAAAATATTATTTTTAACTTTTTAGTTTAAATTTGTACATACAGGCAAAGTTTTGAAGTCGCTTTTTATATTTTTTGTAAATTTTTTTTTATACTCCCCACGTTGCGTAATCTACTATTGAATATCATAAACTGAAAACTACATTTAATACTGGATGTGACATTGTACAGAACAGTATAAAGAAAAGTAAATTTTCTTTGAAATACTAGCTAAATGTGCAATAATAAAAGCAAAAACTCAAAAATTAGGAAGAATAAAGAGTGTAAGAAGAAAATGTTGATTCATGTATTATAAAATCTTCAATGCTTCATCTGAAAATAAAATTTACTATATCCGAGTAATGTATCTCTGAGAATCTTAAGGTTTCATGATCCGTTTCGAAAGGATTTTAGAATTCCTGAAATAAGCGCCCTGGTGCGCCCTGAGAACTGTCAAAAAACACGGGGCAGCCCAGTGCTTTTCACTCCAGCGAACAGCTTATTAAAAAGGAGAACTGTCATCTGGCCTTTTACACAAAAATTATAAAATAAAACCAATACTTTTTCATAATGTTCACATTGAAATGCTAAAATTAAGTTCTTGTGCCCGCAACAAGAGTTAATTCCACTTTAAATACCGTGTCTGTTAACAATTAAACTGATAACCGTCATTAACCCTGAGTTTTTATCTGGGGTAAAACCAGCGTGCACCAGGGCGCCCCAGGATTCTCAAAAAACACAGAACTGGCATTTGACGTTTAAAAACCAGTGCAGCTAGGGCGCGCACTGAGGTGCCACAGGATTGCCAACGAACAGACCTATAGAGTCCGACCTAGAGTCATAACCCCGCTCCCGCTTGCCCACTCGCTGCCCGCTAGTGCATTCGGCAATTCGATCAGCCAATCACAAACCACCCCTTCCCCGCGGGCCCCCCGCTTGGCGCCCCCGCAAATCTGTGTCAATCAAATGTTTTGTTTTTTGAGTAATTGTGCGTGTGAGTGTCTTTGTCGACAATTACCCAGTAGGAAATGGAATTACTTCTAAAAGTAATTTTAGAAGTCATTCTAGAGAATGGGTAACTAATTCCGCTTCAGATACCGACGTGTGTAAAAAAACTCATTACTTTAGCACGGCGATGTCATTGGAGGCAATCAATTGATTCCATTTAGCATTACCTAAATATACTTCAAGAACTACTTGAGAACATATAGATTTAAGAAGTACTGTTGGGTAGTGAGTTTGGGAATGACTTTTTTTAGTGCGAAATAGTATTACTGCTAAAAGTATTTAAAAAGTACTTCTAGAACTAGTTTAGGAAGTCAATTTTAAGAAGTACAATTCACGTTCTACAGTAGTCCTAGAAGTATTTTTAGGTGTAATTCCATTTTGTACTGATAACAAGTAATAAGTAAACAATAAAATCATTCCCAAAACAAAACCAATTACTAATGGGAAAAAATTTATTTGATGTTAGATTCTGAAATTTTGTTTTCGTGTTAAAAGGAATAAAGGGAGAAAATCTTAAGACATTCAGTATGATGCAATGAGAGGTGCAGTTAGAAGTTTGGACATTTAAGAAATCGAAATTTGGAAATTTAAAAATTTCGTACATAATTTTTTTTCCTCCTGTATTTCCATCTGTCTACGGATGGATGGAATATTTTTATATTTTACATACATTAATACTTTTTCAAATTTAGGAATTTCACAATTATTTTTTTTTCTCTTGTATTCCAATCTGTCTACATTTTTTGTTCGCTAAATTAAAAGAAATTTTGACAAATTAATGCACTAATGTATTAAATTATAAAATTAATTCATTTTGCAATTTGGGTGAAGGAATATTTTTATATTTTATATACAGGGTGTTCAGAGGTGGGAGGGAAATATTGCAGGAGGTGAAAGATCAGACCGAGACAAGCAAAAAATCGTATGGGTGGGGGGGTATCTCGCACCGTTCGGCAGTTACAGGGTGTTTCGTAAATCAGGATTTTGCCTTATATGGGAACCACTCTTGTATTTTTATCTTTTTTTTCTACGCATCGCAGCGGCCCCAAACCGATCTCAAAAAATTACTATTTCGAAGCCCTTTCCAAAACGGTCAACACCACCCCCTATCCCCGACCCCTTGGCCACAATCACAACTGGAAGTTCAAAAAATTAACTTTTATTTCACGTTTTTTCACCTTTTGCCCCACTTCATGTTATTAACATACCTACTTTTTTTTTTAAGTTGCTTATCTAATTACCTTTCCAAAATAGGTGCAACATGCCCAGGTAGAAAGGGGTTGCAAACGTCCGCATTTCAAAAAATAAACAAATTATGCTTTGGTTTTTATTGTTGTCGCACCCTCCTCCACTTCTAAGGTACGTTACATCTCATCATCTTATTTTACAAAAAACTAATGTTTTTAGGCGGTAAAGGTTTAAAGACCGATTCTAGTTGACATACGGATAGGGGGGCCCAAAGGCGTGGATTGCTTAGGGCATCAAGTAGTCTTAATCCGTCACTGCTTACTAGGATTGTTTTTAGATTCAATTTGTGTAGATTCTTCTACTTCTCAATTGTTTCATTCTCCATATTTAAATTAATTCGTTCTCCTTTTAAGGATTCTTGAATTACTAGCTAGGATTTATGGATTTGGAGCGCCGTTTTTTGGAAATATTGTGGGTTTTGGTAATGCCTTTCACGATTTTTGTGCATTAGAAGGTGAAAAAAGAATTAGGGAGAGCTATCTAACTTAAATATATCTAATAATTTTTAGTTTTTGACAAATAAAGAGGTTGTACAATTAGAAATTTTTATTTATATTTTTATTATAACATTTATGAATATAATTTTTAGAGCTTATATATTTTAGTCTTATTCAAAAACTTTCTTCTGTTGGAAAGTCGTTTATTTTTTGGGTTTCTGTTTGTAAATCTTTTGCGTCTTGGGTTTTCGAGATTTTGGTTTAGTGGGCGAAGGCGATGTAGGAGTGTTTTTTGCGTTTTCAACATCAAATTTGTATAAATACGGCTGAATCCAGTCTAAATACTTTTCCACATTTGTAGCCACTGAAGGGAACTTAGCACTGCACATGTCTTTTTCATTGTATGCCCAAGAATTCACTCCAACAAAAATGTCTTTTCGTTTTTGGTAGTGAATTACAAGCGGGCCTCCGGAATCTCCATTAGATAAGGCTTTCGTCTTTTTGTTGTCATAAATGCAATATTGTGTAGGGAATATAATATCTGGTCCGTAAAGTTTAAGGCAATTAATATAGTTATAAATCGGAATTGTTGTTGACTGCAACACTGTGGCATCGACCCCATTTACCATATCTCCCCATCCCATAATAGTCCCTCTTTTCATACCATAGTTTGCCTTTTTTTCAGGAAGTGCTATAGTATCAATCTGTTTGCTTGGTTTGAAGTTTCCATTAAGTATCAGTATGGCGATGTCATTCTTTTGTTTTGTACTATTATAATCTGGATGAGGAATGCTTTGTTTTACGGGTAACGTGTTTCCTTTACCCACACGAGACAAAGTTCCCACCCTCACTTCAATATCTCCCACTGATACTTCATAGACGCAGTGTGCTGCTGTCACCACAACTCCTAATCGTATTAGAGATCCACCGCAAACATTCTTCCCTTTTTGCAGCACAGCCGCCAGGTAAGGGAATTCTTCAAGACTTTTAACACTTTCACCATTCAACACCGCCGCTGCAATACTTAAGACGGCACAGGATCCTACCAATCTTATCAAAAACGAGGACATTTCTAATCAGTCTTAGTTGTTGGAAATTTTGGAATAAATTACTGAGAAGTGCAAGTTCACCTAACGCTTTTATTCAATTTGTTTATTGAATATGACGCAAAACAAGTGGCAATTCGGTAATAACTAGAAAACGTAATGGCAAAATGCGTATATAAACCAAACCATTTGTCTAAATGAACTAAATGAACTCCTAAATTATAGGCAAAATTACCTCTGTTTCTGAGCAGCATTTACACCTCAAAATAGGAAATTTACACAGGAAAAAATTAATTATTTGGGGGAGTTCTATTTATACTAAACCTAACCCTCCAAGGGAGCAAATTTCGAAAGGAAAAATCAAATGTTTTATTGTAGATCCCATTTGGATAGATTTTAAGCCGTAAATACGTCGCTGAAGAATCTGAGATAGGATTCCCAAAAATGATGAAACATTAGCGGAAAAAAGTAAATTTAACTATATTCTATGATGTTTTTGAGATATCTTTGCAAAGAGGGTGAATTATTGTTATATATGATTTATATATATAGAATATACAATATATAATATATTCTAAAATCACTTTGGGGAAATCGCATTAATATACGTAGCTCCTGAGCCGAACGTAAGGGTAATAATGCATTATTATCTCCTGAGCCCAAAGTAAGGGTCATAAAGTATATTATCTCCCTCTACTACTATAGCGACGCCATGAATTCCTTAGTACAAGTTTTTACTCAGTTTCATGTGATTTACATTTTTTTATCCGCCATATTGAGTCCGCCATTTTGATTTTTTTAAATCCGATCTCAGTTTCGTAATCAGCAACCCCAAGAACCCCTCAGTGCAAATTTTTGCTCAGATCCATGTGATTTTAATTTTCTCGTCCGCCATCTTGGATCTTTTCAAATCTGACCTCAAATTTGCAACCAGCGACCTCGAAAACCCCCTAGAGCTAGATTTATAAAATTTTAATGTCTTTGTCCGCTATCTTGAGCCCGCCATTTTGAATTTCTTAAATTTGACCTCAGATCCGCAACCAGCGAACTCAAAAACCTCCCTGTATAAGTTTCTAAATAAATCCATTAAGAACTTCTTTTTAATAGTCATAATATTATGTCATTGAATTTTCGACTTGCAAACACCATTTTGGATACCGCCATTTTGAATATCAAAGCGTACGCATCTGCAAATTAAGGAACAGAGTCCATGGACGCGATATTAATGCTTTTTCGCCAAATTTTTCATTGGTTTCGCGCTATCAATAATGATTTTCTAAAAAAATTTTTTTAAAAATCTCGATTTTTGTTAAAAAAGAGAACATAACCTCTGTAGTTCCAATTTTAATCAAAAATCATTATCATATTCTGAAAGTTCATGAAATTTTACATCAGTATTGACCATTTCAGAATATTTATGTGAAGGTTTCAGTAGAATTTAGGGCAGCTGAAAAACTTATGAAAATGCGTCCGTTTGGGCCTTAACGGATTTACTCAGCTTTGGACGTTGTAATTTATGTATTTGCAGAGGAAAAACAATTATTAGAAAATTACTGATTCTGCAAACACTACATAAATGGTTTTATTCTTTCTTTATTAATATAACACACGCATACCTACTAGTTGTGTTTAATAAGTCTTAATTCTTCTACTTCTCAATTGTTTCATTCTCAATATTTACATTAATTCGTTTTGTTCGTTCTCCTTTTAAGGATTCTTAAATTACTAGCTAGGATTTATGGATTTCGTATGTTGGGTTGATCAAAAATGAAAAACTAAGCTCTGAGCGCCGTTTTTTGGAAATATTGTGGGTTTTGGTAATGCCTTTCACGATTTTTTTGCATTAGAAGGCGTAAAAAGAATATATATAAAAGAAAATATGTCTAATAAGTTTTAGATTTTAAATTTTTATTTATATTTTTTTTATAACATTTATGAATTTACTTTTTAGAACTTACAAGATTCTCAAAATGGTTAAAAACTCTGCATTTTTTTTTTTCTAAAACTTTCCTCTGTCGAAAGTCGTTTATTTTTTGGGTTTCTGTTTTTAAATCTTTCTCGACTTGGGTTTTCGAGTTTTTGGTTTAGTGGGCGGAGGTGATTTAGTGGTGGGTTTTCCGTTTTCAAGTTCATATTTATTTATATACACCTGAATCCAGTCTAAATACTTTTCCACATTTGTAGCCACTGAAGGGGCGTTAGCACTGCACTCGCCTTTTTCATCGTATGTCCAAGAATTCACTCCAACAAAAACGTCTTTTCGTGTTTTGAAGTGAATCACAAGCGGGCCTCCGGAATCTCCATTACATAAGGCTTTCGTTTTGGTGTTGTCATAAATGCAATAATTTGTAGGAAATATAACTTTTGGTCCGTAATGGTGAAGGCAAGTATTATAGCCTAAAATCGGAATTGTTGCTGACTGCAACACTGTGGCATCGACCCCACCTACCATATCTCCCCATCCCATAATAGTCCCTTTTGTCAGATCATAGTTTGCGTTTTTTTGAGGAAGTTCTATAGTATCAATCTGTTTGCTTGGTTTGAAGTTTCCATTGAGTATCAGTATGGCGATGTCATTCTTCTCAGTTTTACTATTATAATCTTGATGCATAAATTTTTGTTTTACGGGTAACGTGTTTCCTCTACCCTCAGTGGACAAAGTTCCCACCCTCACTGAAATTTTGCTAACTCGTACTCCCTTGATGCAGTGCGCTGCTGTCACGACAAGTCCTAATCGTATTAGAGTTCCACCGCAAACATTGTCCCCGTCGTGCAGCACAGCCACCAGGTAAGGGAATTCTTCAAGACTTTTAACACTTTCACCACGCAACACTGCCGCTGCAATACTTAAGATGGCGCAGGATCCTACCAATCTTATCAAAAACGAAGACATTTCTAATCAGTCTTAGTGATCGGAAATGTTGGAATAAATTACTGAGAAGTGCAAGTTCACCTTACGCTTTTATTCAATTTTTTTATTGAATATGACGCAAAACAAGCGACAATTCGGTAATAGCAACAAAACTTAATGGAAAAATATAAGCCAAACCATTTGTCTAAACAATAATCAATTGTTTTGACAATTACTGCATGATACCATCGACCAATTGTAACGAAATTCAACTTGCTAAGCTCATACAGCCATCAACGTGATCAAAATACTTTCATTTAATTTGTTAAAGCGTTTTGTATGGGGAAATCATGGGTGTATGTTCACTTTATTTTACCATCCCTTCGGATGATATAAGTTTCATTCCCATCCTTTTATAATAATTACTAAAAAAAAGGTACGACAATTATCGATGACACGTGTTAATATATTGTTTTTATTTCAATTGTTTTATTGAATATGACGCAAAACAAGTGGCAATTCGGTCATAGCAAGACCACTTAATGGAAAAATACGTATATAAACCAAACCATTTGTCTAAATAATAATCAATTGTTTTGACAATTGCTGCATGACATCAACTCCTAAGTTATACGCAAAATTACCTTTGTTTCTGAACAGCATTTGCACCTCAAAACAGAAAATTTATACAAGAAAAAATTAATTATTTGGAGGAGCTCTATTTATTTATTCCAAAATTATTCCTCCCTAGCCCTCCAAGCGAGCAATTAAAACATTTCGAAAGGCAACTCCAATGTTTTATTGTAGATTCGGATTTGAAGTTGAAAAATACGTAACTTTTTCCTAAAACATTTTTTTCTGTTCGTGATGGATGTTGGTATAATTATAATTGTTGGTTTAAAAGTATAGAACTTTTGTTTGTATCAGTTGTTTTAATTTGAAACGATTTTCCCTGGATAATCAGCCATTCTTTTAGTTCACACGGTATGCTATAATACAAAACACAAAATAATTATAGAAACTAGTATCGCATGTGGTCGAAATTCGACCAATTGTAACGAAATTCAACTTGCTAAACTCATACAGCCATCAACGTGATCAAAATACTTTCATCTAATTTGTTAAAGCGTTTTGTATGGGGAAATCATGGGTGTATGTTCACTTTATTTTACGATCCCTTCGGATGATATAAGTTTCATCCCCCTCCTTTTATAATAATTACTAAAAAAAAGGTACGACAATTATCGATGGCACGTGTTAATATATTGTTTTTATTTCAATTGTTTTATTGAATATGACGCAAAACAAGTGCAATTCGGTCATAGCATGATAACTTAATGGCAAAATGCGTATATAAACCAAGCCATTTGTCTAAATAATAATCAATTGTTTTGACAATTGCTGCATTATATCAACTCCTAAGTTATACGCAAAATTACCTGTTTCTGAACAGCATTTGCACCTCAAAACAAAAAATGTATACAAGAAAAAATTAATTATTTGGAAGAGCTCTATTTATTTATACCAAAATGATTCCTCCCTAACATTTTTTCGATTCGCACACACACGATTTGTGTGCATTAGAAGGCGAAAAAAGAATTAGGGAGACCTACCTAACTTAAGTATGTCTAATAATTTTTAGTTTTTGACAAAAAAAGAGGTTGTAAAATTTTAAATTTTTATTTATATTTTTATTATAACATTTATAAAACTTTTTAGAGCTTACAAGGTTCTCAAAATCGTTAAAAATTCTGCTGAAGGCATTTTTTTTTTCAAAAACTTTCCTCTGTTGAAAAATCGTTTATTTTTTGGGTTACTGCTTGTAAATTTTTTTCGTCTTGGGTTTTCGAGTTTTTGGTTTAGTGGGTGGAGGTGATTTAGTGGTTGAAGGCGATTTAGTGGGGGGTTTTTCATTTTGACCATCATATTTATCTAAATACGGCTGAATCCAGTCTAAATAGTTTTCCACATTTGTAGCCACTGAAGGCTTATTAGCACTGCACTCGCCTTTTTCTTGATATGTCCAAGAATTCACTCCAACAAAAATGTCTTTTCGTTTTTGGAAGTGAATCACAAGCGGGCCTCCGGAATCTCCACTACATAAGGCTTTCGTCTTGCTGTTGTCATAAATGCAATATTGTGTATCAAATATAACTTCTGGTCCGTAAAGTTTAAGGCAATCTGTATAATTAAAAATCGAAGTTGTTGTTGACTGCAACACTGTGGCATCGACCCCACCTACCAAATCTCCCCATCCCACAATAGTCCCTTCTACCTGATTATATTGTTCATTTCTTTGAGGAAGATCTATAGTACCAATCTGTTTGCTTGGTTTGAAGTTTCCTTTAAGTATCAGTATGGCGATGTCATTCTTTTCAGTTTTACTATCATAATTTGGATGAGGAGTTTTTTGTTTTACGGGTAACGTGTTCCCTTTACCGTCAGTAGACAAAGTTCCCACCCTCACTTCAATAGTATTCATTTTCACCCTGACGCAGTGCGCTGCTGTCAAGACAACTCCTAATCGTATTAGAGTTCCACCGCAAACATTCTCCCCGTTGTGCAGCACAGCCACAAGGTAAGGGAATTCTTCAAGACTTTTAACACTTTCACCATTCAAAACTGCCGCTGCAATACTTAAGACGGCACAGGATCCTACCAATCTTATCAAAAACGAAGACATTTCTAATCAGTCTTAGTGATCGGAAATTTTGGAATAAATTACTGAGAAGTGCGAGTTCACCTCACGCTTTTATTCAATTTTTTGATTGAATATGACGCAAAACAAGCGACAATTCGGTAATAACAGCAAAACTTAATGGAAAAATATAAATCAAACCATTTGTCTAAATAATAATCTATGAAAATTAATTGTTCAGACAATTGCTGCATGACATCAGCTCCTAAATTATAGGCAAAATTACCTCTGTTTCTGAGCAGCATTTGCATCTCAAAATAGAAAATGTATGCAAGAAAAATTCATTTTTTGAAGGAGTTCTATTTATTTGTACCAAAATTATTCTGGCCTACCCCTCCAAGAGAGCAATTAAAACATTTCGAAAGGCAACTTTTATTGTAGAGTCGGATTTTTTTTTCTAAAACATTTATTCTATTCATCACGAACATGTTGGTATAATTATAATTGTTGGTATAAATGTATAGAATTTTTATTTGTATCAATTGTTTTAATTTTAAATGTATTTCCCTAGATAATCAGCCATTCTTTTAATTCACATAGTATGCTACAATACAAAACACAAAATAATTCTAGAAACGAGAATCGCCTTTGGTCGAAATTCGACCAATTGTGTCTTCAAAGTGACGAAACGACACTTTTCGATGACACGTGTTAATATATAGATTTTATTCCAATTTCTTGATTGAACATGATGCAAAACAAGTGGCAATTAGGTCATAGCAAGATCACTTAATGGAAAAATACGTATATAAACCAAACCATTTGTCTAAATAATAATCAATGAATATTAATTGTTCAGACAATTGCTGCATGACCTAAATTATAGGCAAAATTACCCCTGTTTTTGAGCAGCATTTGCACCTCAAAACTGAAAATTTATACAAGAAAAAATTAATTATTTGGAATAGCACTATTTATTTATACCAAAATTATTTCTTCCTAGCCCTCCAAGCGAGTAATTAAAACATTTCGAAAGGAAACTCCAATGTTTTATTGTAGATTCGGATTTGAAGTAGAAAAATACATAACTTTTTTCTAAAACATTTTTTTCTGTTCGTGATGGATGTTGGTATAATTATAATTGTTGGTATAAATGTATACGACTTTTGTTTGTATCAATTGTTTTAATTAATTAATAAAAACGAATTTCCCTGGATAATCAGCCATTCTCTTAGTTCACACGGTATGCTACAATACAAAACACAAAATAATTATAGAAACTAAATAGTATCGCATGTGGTCGAAATTCGACCAATTGTAACGAAATTCAACTTGCTAAGCTCATACAGCCATGAACCTGATCAAAATTCTTTCATTTAACTGGTTAAAGCGTTTTTTATGGGGAAATCATGGGTGTATGTTCACTTTATTTTACGGTCCCTTCGGATGATATAAGTTTCATTCCCTCCTTTTATAATAATTAATAAAAAAAAAAGGTACGACAATTTTCGATGACACGTGTTAATATATAGATTTTATTCCAATTTCTTGATTGAACATGATGCAAAACAAGTGGCAATTAGGTCATAGCAAGATAACTTAATGGAAAAGTATAAACCAAACCATTTGTCTAAATATTAATCAATGAATATTAATTGTTCAGACAATTGCTGCATGACCTAAATTATAGGCAAAATTGCCTCTGTTTTTGAGCAGCATTTGCACCTCAAAACAGAAAATTTATACAAGAAAAAATTAATTATTTGGAGGAGCACTATTTATTTATACCAAAATTATTTCTCCCTAGCCCTCCAAGCGAGCAATTAAAACATTTCGAAAGGAAACTCCATTGTTTTATTGTAGATTCGGATTTGAAGTCGAAAAATACGTAACTTTTTTCTAAAACATTTTTTTCTATTCAAGGTAGATGTTGGTATAAATGTATAGGAATTTTCTTTGTATCAATTTTTTTTACTTTTAAATGTATTTCCCTAGATAATCAGCCATTCTTTTAGTTCACACGGTATGCTACAATACAAAACACAAAATAATTATACAAACTAGTATCGCATGTGGTCGAAATTCGACCAATTGTGTCTGTAAAGTAACGAAATTCAACTTCCTAATCTCATACAGCCATGAAAATGATCAAAATGCTTTCATTTAACTGGTTAAAGCGTTTTTTATGGGGAAATCATGGGTGTATGTTCACTTTATTTTACCATTCCTTCGGATGATATAAGTTTCATTCCCCTCCTTTTATAATATGTAATTAATAAAAAAAAAGGTACGATAATTATCCATGACACGTGTTAATATATAGTTTTATTGAATATGACGCAAAACAAGTGGCAATTCGGTCATAGCAAGATCTCGTAATGGAAAAATACGTATATAAACCAAACCATTTGTCTAAATAATAATCAATGAACATTAATTCTTTTCACAATTGGTGCATGATATCAACTCCTAAATTATAGGAACAAAAGAAGCCGATTTTTCAAATTTCTTGACTAGGTATAACCCCTTAATTGAACTACATGCAGGCATCGCTTATCCATCTACATGTCAAATTAAGAAGCTTTGTAGTTTTACCGACGATAATGCACATTTGAATGACGTTTTAAAATATTAAATAAAAACAATACTATACTACTTACTATAGACAACTTTTCCCAAAAAGACAAAAAATCATATTTAATAACTCCTCAGCTTTTTTACATCAAAACAATCAGCGAACTATGCGGTGAGGTGACTGAACTCCAGTGCAATACATTATTAATGTTGCATATCCTTAAAATAGGTGAAACTTTGGTTCAATAGAAAGGTTTCCTTTTTTTTATACTGTCCTTTACTGGAAAGCCTTTTTAACACTATTAAAATCAATGAACCGATGGTAGGACATATTTATTAAAATCAAGGATACTGCCGTTTTCGACTTAATGGATTGCTGGATATATTTATTTATTTATTACTATCATTAAAATTTAATAACCGGTTATGATCGGGTGCTGCAACTTACATTACTACGGTCTACACGTGGCACAGGCGGAATTTCAAAGTAAGTACGTAATTACGAAAATTGTTTCTTAATATCAGCAAACTTTGTCGACGTGTGACGAAGTGAAGATGCTTTTTCGAAGGTTGTTGAAGTGTTATGAAAATTTTATTCAAAGTAAGTATGTATGTCCATAGGTTTTGGAAATAGATAATTATTTAAACATTCCTAAGTCTAGACTTAAACATACATAAGTTGTAAATTAGTATGGAGTTTAGGCCCTTGGTTTTACCTGCCCAGGTCGGCGTTAATGAAATGGAACAGTGTAAAACCGGCTGTTAATCTCTGTAAGATTTTTAAAATTTGAAAATAAATGTCGTTACTCGGCGAATGACTTTAATAAATAAGTTCTTGCTCAGCGACGTTTCACGGCGCCAAAACAATGTTGATTGTGGAGCTTTCATTGTCTCCAAGAAAATTTCTCTATAGACATAGTCACAATATGTTGAAGGAAACAGTCACCATAGTCAAAAGTTGCCCATTTTCATCCGTGGCAGCAACAGTCTGAGTGTAAAATAAATGTCCAGGTCTCCGATATTCATGGCGTAGTTGTATGGAGAGAAATTTGTTAAAGCATGAACATTTATTTTAGTTTCTATTGTAGGGGAGCTCCTTATGACTGGTGTGTATAACACGCAGCTGCGCCCTCGCCCTATGTATTCTCTGCAGTATTTTGCTGCTTTGACTCATGTACATACAGCCGGAATCCTGGAAAGGCTCTATTCATACGGTGCTAATAAGTCCTCAAATAAGGCACATCCGTGAGTCTTCTCCGGTTTTTTTTTCTATAATCTTGTTCCAAAAACCATTTCACAACGCACAAGTGAATCTAATCGGACTTTTTGGGTTTTTTTTAAAATCTTTGTTAAAAATATCGGCTTTAAATTCGCGCGAGATATCTTCATTTCAAATAAACGTAACTCACCGACTGGACGTTGTTGTTATGGTCAGTTAAACAGCCCCCGGGCGTAGTCGGAATCTCCTGAATCAAGCTAGCCGCTTATAAGGGGGCAGCTACCTACTCGCTAGTATGAACAACGATTTAAGTCCGGCTTAGTGGGTCGTATATAGGGAACTCTTTGATTAACATTTCCCAAAACACCCATCTGTTTTCCGATTCTATTTTTTTTTATTTTCGCCCGAGTGCTCAAGTGGTAATTGTGCGCGTGGGGAAAGTAACCCTTTCTCCACTAGAAAGTATGTGATTTTAAAACGCAAGTGTTGCTTTGAGTGCTACATCTGTTGTCTACTGTAGCGCAACGAGTGAAAGTTGTTGCCTCGCGGGCCCCCAATCATTAATGCAGCGTTGCTCGGAATCTACTTCCACATTTTCCTAAGTTTTATTGTCTAAACACCAAGGGAAGAAAAAATAAGTGAAGCGAGTAAGTATACATTTTTATAGAGCAAAAGTTATTTTTTCACGGAACATGCATTTGACCTACTTTCACCGGTTTTACACTGCAGAGATTAATGCGAAATTGGCGTAATCTTAAAACTGGGACAACCCCATCGCCGCCACTGTGCTTTCTCTTCCCCAAGACCTTTTCTTAGACGTTGTAAAGTAATGCGACATTATTGTGTATCAATTTAAAAGAATAGTGTTGGATTTAGGGTTTTTTTTTACAGTTCTCTAAATACATGTTGATTCTACTATTAAGCCCTAGATTTATTTCTAATAATATCGGGCATAGTTATAATTTATACTATATTTCAGCTCTAAAAGTGACAGAACTGATTTTAAAACGAATATGTTAAAAGCGAATACGGCGCAGAAGAGGTGTCACCACATGTGAAGTAGGGTCACTTCAGATATGAACGGACAAAACGGAGTTCTATCAACACGCCTCTATATTGGCTTTTAAGGGATGAAAGTTGCGGGCTTTTTGCGAGAAGATAACATAGTTCCATCCCTCTCTCTATGAAAGAATGGGGCTTTGAACCGTGAGAGGGAGACGGGGGAATTGTATGCTATTGTGAAAATTTTCCCAAATAGCATGCAGTCCGCAGTGTTTTTTAAGAATTCTGCGGAGCAGAGCCCTTTTTTTATTTTTATTTTTTATAACCCCATATGATCCTCACGCAATTGTCTGCATTTGGGTATGCTTTTTTTCCCACAAAATCGATATGCAATCTCGTGCGTTTTAATAATGTATTCGCAGTTAGCGTGTAAAATTCCCAATTGCCAAAAATAAATAAATAAATAAATTTATTTCAAAGTAAATTCGTTTGGGGCGCTCTCTGGCTACAAACTTATATTTATTTCGCGCTTAAGGAACAAAACCACCCCAATGGGTGGGTACCCATACAAATTAAGTGCCGTCTTTGTTTCAGCACCGATGTTTTCACGAATATGCTATACCACCAATATATACCTCCTCCTGTCGGCACAAATGGAATTTCGTTAGCTCATGCAGGATGTCGTGACTGAATGGAAATTAGTCCCTATGGATCTGGTGCTGCACCATTGATATATGTCGAAATTGCTTTGATAACGTACTGAGCGCGAAATATAATACTATCGCATAATAATTTTCTTGGTCTCTATATAGTAATATGTCTCCTGTGGCGTAGTATTGCCGGGATGAAATTAGTTGACCGGGAACACTAATTACTTAACCAAATGACGCCATCATCTGCACTGGGAATTAGTTACATTAGTTAGTTACATTCCCGGTGCGCATTTCCTTCCACCTTCAACTCTTCTCTCATTGCGAAACCGGCTCACGAATTGACTTCACCAACAGAGGCCCCATCATTTCAAATTAAATTATTCAAATGAAGTCCCATTTTTACGGGTTTGGGGACCTGGGATAGTGTTTATAAATAGGACGAATAACAATTATGCGTGTTGAGCCGCTTACCTTTACTTCAGTAGATGAATTAGGGAGCCACCTTTTATCTCTACACTCTTCAGTGTATCCGTATGGTCGAAAGCAACAACCACCTCGCCACAATAAGTTTTATTCACAAACCTAATTTTCTAAAAAGCTACCCAAAATAATCATTGTATGATAATAAATTAATGCACTTAAGCTAATATTTTTTTTGCATGCACACAGAGCCCATACACTATCACGTTGAAAGTTTTGTTGTATGCTTTTACAAATTCTAACCAAAAATTCCAATTTGAAGGATTGAATCTAAACAACAATCCTTCTACAGGTAGAACCCATTAATATACCTACGTACTTACGCAACGTAGCATAGTAACATGAAATGCTTTTCATCTCTTATCTGTAGTCAAATGATGATGAGATTTATTTTTGGAAATGAATAACAATACCTATGAACATACGAAGCTGTGAATTTATGCATCACCGCCAATTTAGACAGATGAAGGCATTCCGAATTTCCCTACTCTCATCGGCTAACATGAAAATACAATTATTCGTGTATAGTTTCTATCAGCCTTAATCGCATTAGAGACATATCGGGTGATCCAGAGATTTGCATAAGCGACAATGGGCGCTGAAATTCGATATACTATACTAAGGAATATGCAAATTCCTTTAAGCTATTCTATAAGTTATCCTGTCCTACATAAGTTCATTAGTGGCAAGCAACAGGAAAACTACATAAATTAGATTCTGCAGGTGGTTTAGCAGCAAGAATATCTTTAGGAACTTCAAGGAATTTATATAAATCGGCAAAATACAAGAAATGCTCAAAGCCCGACTTAGCATAAGACAGTCAAAGCGGTAGCCCTGAAGCCACCACAAATATTATGAAAGTAATAAAATATATTGAACTGAAGGATATTTTCATATTATATCAAAAATTGTTTGTATATTTATTGAGAAATTGATGAAAAATATGGTTAATAGGTGTCTTGCACAGTTAAAACTATTTTATATCTTAAAAAATGTGTCCCTTAATAAGTTAATATCATTGCTTTAAAATTCAAATAATTACTTTTGTTTAAACATTGCGATACAAAAAAGTTTTCGTGAAAAATGTTCAGATTTTGAAATTATTGTTAAGTTTATTTATTTTATTATTATACGTGTCAAAAGAGTTTAGACTATTTCTCATCGCATTTTCAATTTACTTAACGAATATACTTCTATACTAAAATAATAATAAATAAACGATAAGACAGGAACGTCTAACTTATTGCATGATTCATAACATTCAAATCGTTTATTGTTTCTAATCTATATAAATAAAAATCTCGTGTCACAGTGTTTGTTATCGAACTCCTCCGTAACGGCTTCACCGATTTTTATGACATTTTTTGTGTTTATTTGGTAGGTCTGAGAATAGGTCGTAAGCTATTTTTTATACCCCTAGGTGATAAGGGTGGCCCTCTCCAGAATTTTTTCTTTATTTTTTGGACAACAATTTAATTTTTTATTTTTTTTATTATTTGGCATCAAAAAATACTTATAACCCTAAATTTTCACCCTTCTACCACCAATCCCTATTTTTTAATAGCGATTGTCATTGTCGTACAATAAATTTTTATGTATTTAACCCAGTGAAAACAGAAAGTGCGATTGTTATAATCGATTGTAATAATCGATTGCCGTCCAGTTAATATTGCAACTTTAAAGTTGCTCCGAATCCCAATGATTTCCACAGAAGTTACAATTGAATTCAAACGTGTTCAATTTCCAATTAGATTGGCATTCGCAATAACAAACAATAAGTCGCAAGGCCAACCGATGTCTGTTTGTGGCTTAGATTTGGGCACACCACGGACGTGTGAATACGTGGCATGTCCTCGCGTGGTCAAACCATCCAGTTTGTTTGTGTTGGCTAAAGACGGACTGACAAAAAATATCGTCCACTCGATTGCTCTTCGAGATTGATATTGATTTTTTTTTTTAAATTTTCATACTTTAAGATAAAAAATATATATCACTTTTTTTAATTTACATTTAACTTTTAAGAGATCAAACTTTAAATATGTAAGTTAAGTTAATGAAGTACTTTGAATTAAGAAAATGAATGGTTGGTGCTTTGTTATTTTTATAGGTCGTCATCGTCCACAGCGCTCCATTCCTCTTTCAGTCATAGACACATATGTTACTTACAATAAGTTAGTTGTTTTTTATTTAGTTACCAAAATATTCACTAAAAATAATTAATATGGCAAAACAATGTTTGCCGGGTCAGCTAGTATACTATACATTGTTATACATCGTAAGCTAATTATTAATTTTCAAGAGTTCAGGATAGGTTCTTCAGCTATTGATTTGTTTTGGTTTGCCTTTATTTGTAGACGAGATTACTTAAAACTATATCTACTTACTATCTAAAATGACTAGTCAATTTGGCAAAATATACTTGTAATCGAAAAATGTTTAATTCTAGTTCAGTGCTATGCTAGTTCACGTATAAACAGATTTCTAGATGTACAGCAGGTAAACTTGAATTTAGTTAAAGCGTAGTTAATTTTGTCATGAAATATAGTTTAGTCTAGGTGGTGTAGATATTTAGTTTATAAATCTCAGGGAAAATTTAGTATAATTTATAAAATGCTGTTTTGTTATATTATTTAGTGATTTAGTGTGGTATTTTACACAATTATCCCAGACAGCCGAGAAGTATAATATTATAGATTCTAAAACCATATTATACATATATACCAAAGTTAAGGATTTTCTTTTTGGTACTGGATAGATTATTTTAATCAATTTATCGCATTTTTTATATTTTCAGTTGCGTTTTCATTAAAAGTCAATTTTCGGGCTAGTGTGATTCCAAGGGATTTGGTATTGTTTCTCCATTCAATTTGGGTAAGAGCAAAGTTTAAGCTACAAGAAGGTGGGTATTGAGATTTTTTTTTTTTTTGTTATAAAAGTGATTTGGCAATTGGACACGTTAATTTTAATGTGCTTCGGAAAATGGACTATAGAGAAATCAGTGTTTTTTTTACTTCAATATAATCTCTTCAAATTTTCAGTATGGCTCATCAAGAACTCATGAAAATTAAAAAAACAAAACAAACACAATACTAGGATAATTTCTATGTACTTTAATAATTAAATTATTTTGTTCGATTGTGAAAATAAAATTGTTAGGAGATATTATTCAATTTTAATGGCTTTCACTTCCTCCACTGCCCTGGGCCCTAACGCCTTTAAATCTGGCTGTGGAAATGAGGGATGTAAAAATCCTTCAACTATATTTACGAAATTTTGAAATATATCAAGAAATTATAGGGCATTTCAAAATTGATGCCTTTATGTTTTTTTATTTTTAAATAAAACACGTAAATATTTCGATTTTTTTGAGTTACTTTATCTCTTTATCAAAGACTATGATCGATAACAATTATAAGTGAAAAATGACATAGTTCAAATATCCACCACGGGCACGTCTAAAGACGTATATAAGATTATGAAAATTTCCGACAACTCTCTCACACGATAAATCATTTAACTCATTAATTTCTGTCCGGATGTTGTTTTTTACGTGTGCAACTGTTGCTGGCTTTTCTACATGGACTTTACTTTTAAAATATCCACAGAGAAAGTAATCTAATGGGGTTAAGTCACACAACCTAGGTGGCCAGTTTATGTCACCCTTACGTGAAATTACTCGACCTGAAAACTTAGATCTCAACAACTCTATATTTTAATGTGTTGTGTGACACGTAGCTCCATCCTGTTGAAAAAAAAAAAAAAATCTTCAATCAATTGTCTATACCGCTTACATAACATTTTTTTGGATGTAATGATTTTTTTTTTTAAGTTATTCGAGGATTTTATTCTTCATCACTGAAGATGATTTTCCGCGAAAAATCTGCATCACGCCTTTTTTGTTCTAACAAAAAATTGACAAAAAAAATTTTTTTTCCCACATATTTTTCACAAGTTAACAAAATATTCACATAAGAATTAAAGAGTGGGAAAATTAGGAACTCAGAGAAATTGTTTCTGAATTTTATATATCATGTGGTGTAACATTTAAAAGTGCTTGTTATGTGGAATACAATAGTATTTTTTCATAATTCTAAATAGCATATTTAAAAAGATATTCTGAAAAATATGCGGAAATAGAGCAACTACTGGACTTAAATTTTTTTTAAATCAGGGAATATAATGCTTTACTTGAAGTTTACAGGGATATTATAACGAAAGTCCTAGGTTTTATAGATTTCTAGAAATTCTAGAAAATATGGTACGAGACTATAAACCTACCCCTATCCAGTAGCGGTGTTAGGGTAGGGCGCGGTTGGGCGACCGCCCAGGGCGCCAGATTTGAAGGGGCGCCGCAGGCCCCCCTTTATATCCGCTTGTTCATTGAGCGAGTCCTACTTATTAGTAAATTCCCTAAATCTAGTTACAAAATCGTTATGACGGCAACACTAGAATGGAATGCAGTGTTCGGTTTCATTGGTTGTTTGGTATGATATACTTTTTCAAATAAATGTCATTAGTGAATCTCTACAATCAATAGACATGGATCTCGGTAAATGCACAGAAATGTTGAAAAAATGCTGCGCTTTCTTGGAAGAATATAGAAAAACAGGCTTCAAAAGCGCCATTTTAACCCATTAATGAGGAAAACGAGGTTTTGTGCACGCAAGTTCAATTGCACGATTCGCATAGCAAATTTGGGCGATTTTCTACCAAATTCGTATACAGGAGGTTTTTGGGGATGTTCTTTCAGAATCCGGCATTTATTTTGCTTAAAAGCTTCAAAAACCCTATTATTTTTTGTGTTTTTTAAAAAAAAGTGCTGATTTTTCTGGTCATTTTTCTTTTTAAAGTCGATTATCTTGAAGTTGCTGATATTAAATGATTATATAACCACCAGAAATCGCCGTCCGAATGTCTAAACTTCCTCAAACCATGGTTTTGAAATATTTTTTTTGCTTTGGTTTTTGAAAAAAAGAAACCCCAAAAAAACCCCTGTATACGAATTTGGAAGGAAATCGCCCATTAATGGGTTAACTGCGAAGGAGTTGGAATTGAACCTATGTTTAAAACGACGACAAGAATTCGACGTGTTAAACGCCAAGCTGGTGAAACTACTCGCGATGAGCCTATAACTTCTCCAGAAAAGAAATTTGTAGTTGAATTTTTCAATTGTCTTTTGGACACTACCATAAATTCACTCAATGAAAGATTTGAACAGTTAAATAAATACTGGGAATCTTAGTCTTTTTTGTACAATATAAAAAAGATTCCGGAAAAACTAGACCTTCTCAAACTCTGTAGTGATCTCCAACTGAAATTAACTGTAGACTCTAAATCAGGTATAGATGGTTGTATGTTGTGCGATGAACTCATAAGTCTAAAATCTTTTTTGCCTGATCAGAATGTGGTTAATCCTGTCTTTATTTTAAATTTTATCAAAGATCGCAACTTACAAGAGCTGTCTGTATCCACATGAATGGATAGCATTGCGAATATTGATCACTATACTTGTAACTGTGGCTAGTGGGGAAAGGAGTTTTTCTAAGCTTTAGCTGATAAAAACCTATTTGCGATCCACAATATCTCAATCTAGATTGACAAACTTAGCAATTTTGTCAATCGAAAATGAAATTGCGGAAAACATAGACCTTGATGTCTTAATAAAAGAGTTTGCCGATAGAAAGGAAAATAAATTTTATTAGTTTTTTTAATAAATGGTTATTTCATTATATCCCTTGCCTTTTTTTCGTATGCGTTTCAAGTAGGTAACTGACCCATTACCTACTGTTTCAATGGCAGATAGGGGGCGCCGTAGAAATCTCGCCCAGGGCGCTGGTAGTGCTAAAACCGGCACTGCCCCTATCCAAAAAGAAAAACTGATTACAATAGTTACACTCTAGTAAATATAAATTAGTGGAATGAATCTTGATATTAATTAAAAAAACTCATCTTTTTTAAACCAATCTCTACATAAAAAACGTATATTTTAATTTTTTTCAGCGGCAGCTCAAGTATCAGGATTCGGGCGGAGCTGTCAGCGCCTACCTCCAGAATGGATGAGGACAGAGAGAAACAAGCATGAGAATCGATGGGGCTAACAAGCCCCGCGGAGCTTTCACATTCGTTGGGAGCTCAAATGGTGCTAAGTTTGGTGATATAATATTTTCAAAAGATCGCAAAAATACCAATCAATTGAATAGTCGTAGCAACAATAGCAGAAACGCACGCACTATAAATCGCCGATCAAAGATGTCGCGTCCGCTAAAGTTACCCAGTTTCTACATGTTTTTGTGTATCTTTTATGTTTTGTGCTTGTCTAATGGTTTTGTCAACGGTGATGACGTCGATGGATTTTATACCAACGGAATTAGTCCTGGTTTGGAAGTGACTACTCCCGAATTCGGTAAGTAATCTTGTTTTTCTTTTCCCCCATATCTTTTTCTTCCACCGTCAATACAACAGCGATTAAAAATTTAGTCAAATTAATTTCTGTAGTGATTTTTGAATTGTAAAGCTGAATTACACACCGTGAAACTGAATACGCAGAAAGATTCGCGATTAGAGATTCATTGATCCCAAGCAGTGAGGTCGTCCCGCGAGATAATCTTTATGTATTCTACGTGAACTACAATCTTACTGTTGTGGGAAAAAAAATTGATTTGAACTTCTTACGTTTTATTTGCGTCAAAATAGTACATTTTTGAATATTTTGGATCATACAAGCCACCTTCGAAGAAATAGTATTTTTGTTGTATAAATTATAGGTATTATAAAAGCATAAGCATACGTTAAGATCCAAAGGTGAAATTTTTCATACGATACCCTTATTTAGCCTTTGGTGCGATTTAACATCACCCGGAAAATTACTTGAAAATTTCGGTTACTTACTCCAATCATCTTCCCCATGAGAGCTTATTTTAAGGAAAAAATTCACTCCACTTACGTAAACGTCCTATCGTTTTTCTCTTTATCTAAGGTTCGGAATTAATTTTTAACAGATACACGTTTAATTTAAGCCTTTGAATTCATTTTTAAGACGATCAGATATATGTTACATGTGATATTTCAATTATCATTATTTGACTGAACTAAGATTATTAGCACTTTGTCGGATTTATATTCCGAAATGATAGGAGTTAAATCTCATCGCTTATTCATGAATGCTTATAGCAGAGAAAACAAGAAATCAATTTTTTTTAATTATGTTTAATTTGTTGGCTGAATAAAAAATGAATGTCTTTTTATCGCTTTTTGAGTCTAAATATTTCTGTTCGAATGGCCTTTTAAGATATTGGTTCACAATTTTTATCTATACACATTGATGTTGTAATATTCGATCAAAAGTTAAGTTTATGGGTCTCTGAAATTAAATTGAATGCTAAACCCGCTTATAATATTTAAAAAAATTCCTATCCATTGATGCCTCGTGTAATATGGTGCAGGAGTATAAGCTTTCACTCTATTTCATAAAAGACATCAAACTTCGTCCATATCAGTTAAGACCATTTCAGGGCCGTAGCCGTAGGGGTTCAAAATAAAAAGTGGAACAGAGAAGAGGGGAGGGGGGGGGGGGGGGAGAGAGAGGAGTTGGTAATTCATATTTTTTAACTAAAGGCCATAGGCGGATAAGAAGAGGTAAAGTGCCCCCGCACCGATTATGGCCGTTATATTTTTTTATTATCAGGGCTAACACAAGTAACAATTTGGCCAAGTTTCATCCCCTAATAATTAACCCCCAAGGGGTGAGGATTAATTTTAAAAATTTCGAAAAAAATTAATATCTTTTGAACGCGTTGACCGATTTGGATGGGATTTTGACATGTTATAGATGTCTCTGAGGCGCATCAGACAAAAAATCAGTGGAACTGAAAACGGGATATAACCTAAAAAAAATTTTTTTTTCTTTTTTCAAAAATTTTTTTCAGCCATTTTGAATTTTGGTACAATTACCAAAATTTTGTTATAGCTTCCTTACATAGCTTTTTATCACATATATTTTTTCCAGATTTTTTTTCCACCGGCGTGGCACCTAAAAAAAATAAAATGTCGATTTTTATTTGTTTTTTGTAGGTTATGACTGTAAGGCAAAATCGCCAAAAATTGTTTGTGACTTTCTGGCGTAGTTTTTTACAATATATATTTTTTCCTGGGTCTTTACTCAGACTAAGAATTGGGCACACACTGGGTTATTCAAAAATACCTCCTACGGCGTCAAGACCAACCCCCTTGCCCACACTGTACGCAACCACTCACAGTTCATCATTATTCATCATCACTTTCATCAGTAATGAGCGCAGTAATAACGATAATAATAATAATAAAAATAATTATAGTGATAGTGATAATAAAGTAAATAATAATCAATTAGATTCGAATGAATTCGCAACATCAGTAGTAGTAGGAGCAATAGTAGAAGCGACGGTGAACTATACTCCATGCCAGCTATGCCCTAACTGCCTAATTTACGGAGGGAGTCTAAGATTGAGGAGTTCCAGGAAGTGAGGATCAAATATGATTGTGAGGTTTGGAGAAGAAATGTAACTAGGGGATTTGGGACAGGAGGTTAGAATGTGGGTAACTATGGGGGGTTTTGTACAGTGTGGGCAAAGGGGTTGGTCTTGGCGCTAGGGTCTGGTCTTGGTAGGAGGTATTCGTGGGTAGATGTAGAGATGTCGATTGCAGTGGCTGTCCGAAGACACTCTTAGGCCATTATTACAGGCCCATTGTGATGCCACCTTTTTGTGACCAGGGCTTCTCGTGGGAATCGAACCCACAACCTCTCTAGCGCCCTGCTGGCTCGCAGTCAGCACGTCGCGTTACCAACCGAGTTACTGAGGGTTCGTGGGTAACCCAATGTGTGCCCAATTCTCAGTCTGAGTAAAGACCCAGGAAAAAATATATATTGTAAAAAACTACGCCAGAAAGTCACAAACAATTTTTGGCGATTTTGCCTTACAGTCATAACCTACAAAAAACAAATAAAAATCGACATTTTATTTTTTTTAGGTGCCACGCCGGTGGAAAAAAAATCTAAAAAAAATATATGTGATAAAAAGCTATGTAAGGAAGCTATAATAAAATTTTGGTAATTGTACCAAAATTCAAAATGGCTGAAAAAATTTTTTGAAAAAAGAAAAAAATTTTTTTTTTAGGTTATATCCCGTTTTCAGTTCCACTGATTTTTTGTCCGATGCGCCTCAGTGACATCTATAGCATGTCAAAATCCCATCCAAATCGGTCAACGCGTTCAAAAGATATTAATTTTTTTCGAAATTTTTAAAATTAATCCTCACCGCTTGGGGGTTAATTATTAGGGGATGAAACTTGGCCAAATTGTTACTTGTGTTAACCCTGATAATAAAAAAATATAACGGTCATAATCGGTGCGGGGGCACTTTACCTCTTCTTATCCCCCTATGGCCTTTAAATTGATTTTAAATAGCGTTAAAATATTTAATTAAATATTTTTAAAAATATCTATACTACTATGTAACTCTTATTAAGGGGTTACACCACCCTGACGCTCGAAAAAATAGGCATAAAAATAAACTTTTTTTTGGCTAGGCCATTAAAAATATGGATTATTCTTTATTTTAGGTATACATATAATAGATTTATAAACAATTTCCAATACTGAACAAAAAAAAAAAAACATTAAAAATGGCGGAGATATGAATCGTTCATTGGGACCCTCTTTCTAAAATCCTTGCTGACGGTGTACATGATTTCTCCGTCCAGCATTGTCCGAAAAAAAATGCTTCTTTAGAAGTATAATAGCTAAGGCGTGACGAAGGGGAAAAATTAAAAAAAAATTTTTTGAGAAATGACAGCTGTTTGAAAAAAAAGTCGAATTTGCATCAACATTTTGAGTTTAAAAAATATATAACTTTTGAATACGGAACCCAATCGAAAAAAGTAAAAAAATTTTTTAATTACTTTCAATCTGCGATTCCTGGACCATACATAAGGTTTTCTGTTGCTTTTGCGATGTCCTAAGTTACCTAAGTTACTGTTAGTTTAATCTTTCCAAAATAATTATATTATTGTTAAAGATAGATAGATACGTAATGCTCCGAACTCTACGCGTTCACTTCTAATTGCTATAACTTCGGTAATAATTTGAATTTTGGAATTTTTCAAGGCTTAAAATATTGTTAAAAGCATAAACAATTTATTTAGGAAAAAAAAAAAACAGTCTTGTTTTGGAAAATTTCCTTACAAAAATACAAAATAAAAGAAAGAAAGAGTAAGAAATATTTCAAAAAATATGCTTGAACTTCTTCAGTTATCAGTTACAACCTGAGTAATCAATAAGCGCTAAAGATGTTTGTTGATCGCATCTAAAATGTACTACTTATAATATTCCACTGCTTTCAAATTGATTAAAGACGCCAATATTTATTGCCTAGTGGAGAGGACCTATTATTTTGTTACCTTTTGTTAATGAATTTTGCGATGAGGCATCTGAAGTATTCTATTTTTTTCATTCCGAGGTCATTTTTTTCATACATCAATTTGTTTGATGGACATAGCGTTTTTTTTTAAAAGACCCTTGAAAAGGTTAATGCTACCTACCTTTATGGTATGAGAAAAATATCACTGATTATTTTTAAAAAGTTACATCGATTTCGAATTATACTAATTTTTATATTGTATGTAAAAGAGAACAAATTTACAATTATTACTTTTTTTATATACATATAAGAATAAACTTTTATAGTTAATTAAATATTACAAAATTAAAAATGTAAATAAAACTCAACTCAACTGAATGCAACTGAATATATAAAACAGTTGTACATATTTTCATTAAAATAAAATTAATTAATTTTATTAAATTAAAAAATTGGAATAAAAAATTATTTGCCTAAGATACAAAATATGTCTTTAACATATTTTATCATTGTTAAAGAAAAAAGAAGAGCGGAAGTTTTACTCATCTGACTGTTCAACCCTTGTTCTGTTCTTAAAAAATCATGTGAATTTTAGTTAAGTTTCAGAATTTCGGGGGGGTTCTAACCCCCCTCCCCCCCCCCCCCCCCCCCCCCCCCCCCCCCCCCCCCCGCTGGCTACGGCCCTGGACCATTTGTACTAGACTAATGGATATGACGAAATTATAAATATATCTAGATACTCCAGAATCCTGACAATATTATTAAAAAAGTCGGAAAATTGTGTGGAACCCACACCAGTTTTTATACATCTTTTAAAATGTTTATGTCACAACATGCGAGCAACGTGGTTAAATAAGACTCAGTCCTGGAGTCAAAAGCGTTCCGTACCGAGTCATAAATGTATGGTATCGTAACTTGAAATTCCTTCCTGAAGCGATAACTGGTAGAAAAGCAAGAATTTTTTCAATTTTCTCCACATTTAAATGTTTTACTACTAATGGAACTCATTTGAGTGAACATAAATATTGATGATCATAAATGTGGTCTTATATCTACTTTATGCGAAACTTTTGTGTGAGTTCATAAGTTTTTATAGTATGTATGCACAATGCACATATCTAAAAAAATTTGTCATTTTCTATTTCTTATGGAAAATAAACATAAATTTGTCCTTGTTTTTGTTATCTATACATGCCCTGTGTTTCTTATATAAGGGTTATTCTTTTACAACCCGTACGGATTTAAGTAAAAATAGACCGACACCTCTCCGATTTGGCTGAAACTTTTTTTACGGATTCTATATCGAAAAGTAATGCATTTTATTCGAAAAGTTTGAGGTTATGTCGAAAAATAGTTAAGACAAGAATTGTAGATCTTTTTATTATCTACAACTTTTATATTAAATTTCTTTTGATCCGAGCTATAGTTTTTTTTTTTATTAACAAAAAATCGTTACTTTTTACGTGTCGCGCTATATAAATTAATGTTTTAAAAATAGTTATAATAAAGGTAACATATTTTGAAACCATGTTTTTTATGTAAAATTTGACGGAGAATACGATAAAAATACTAAAAACTTGCTACGAGGTGGGGGCTATTGTTAAAAATTGATTTAAACAATTAAGTTGTTAATAACAATATGAATTTGTTAATAATTTTTATTAAAAATATTTTTTTCTCAAAACTCAGTCCTTTAGATTTAAAATGAAAAAAAAAGAATATTGTATTATCGAAAATATGCTGGAATCCTCGGACACGTATCTCTTATTTTTCGATATAGAATCCGTAAAAAGAAGATGTGTCGGTCAAAAAGGTGTTCGGTTTGTAAAAGAATTACCCATACATCAAATAATTTCTGAGATAGATGAGGACATCAAAAGTTTAGAAAATAGTCTCGGATAATGAATCAGGTCTGAGACGACTAATATTTTATTTATTTATTTATTTATTTATTAAAATAGTTAATCTTCTGATATAAGAACAAGAATTTGAACAAGAAAATTTGTTAACTAACCATTTCTTGATGAATCTACAATTTCAATGTTAACTAACATTTTTGTTATTTATAAATGCAGCATGTGTGTTGATTGTTAACTAAACATGCTTGAGGTTTCTTTGAGTGATTGAGTAACTTTTCAATTAAAAATATTAATTTTTATTTTTCAAAGTAGGGACCACTATTTCTTAAAAACTGCTAGAGCGATCAAAATGAAATTTTGAAAAATCACTATATAGTATGTTTAAAATAGAAATCACTTAAAATTGAAATCACAATCTTCCGTCACAAAATTTAGATCTGAAAGGCTGACTGAATTTTTCCTAAGCTAAGAAATTAAAATTGACCTCACAATTATACATAGATTTATTTATTTATTTATTGACCACGCCTACAAACTATTGTTCCACAGGCTCGCAATAACAAAATTAATTAAACTAAATAATAAAAGAAAGAGCAAGATAAAAATAAAAAAATATAAAAAGTAAAACAATTAGCATGCACTAACAATATATCATTTAACGTAGCGAGTGCCAACATAAGAATACAATTTTATATTTTGGTTAACAATTACTAGCATTAAAGGCAAATAACAAACTATGAAAAAGCTGAAAACTCAAGAAATGACTATGCGAACAGTCTAACCGATTCACGAAAGGCAACTCTGTTCATGGATAAATCCACCGCATTATAAATTTCATTAAAAAATCTAGAACATTGCGCAATCGGCTCATTGCTACCATAGGTAGTTCTGTGCACTGGGATTTTCAGAAAAATACCTCTAGTCCTTAAAAAGGTTCCCGGAGCATATATATTTAGCATAGTAAGAAGGTCGGGAGACATAATACGATAGCATAAGATATCTCTTATAAATAAAACCGCCGCGATTTTCCCTGCTAGATTCCAAAGTCTCAAGGCCAAAAAGAAGGCGCCTTAGATTTATAAGATGTAGTGGAAATTTCCCAGTTCAATTTTCTTAATGCGAATCTTGTAAAAGAGTTTTGTACTGACACCACGCGCGAGGAATGAAAAACTGAATACGGAGACCACACAATTGAAGCATACTCAAGAATCGAACGAACCAAAGAGGAGTAAAGAGATGTACAATTAAAATATTTCTGACTACGTTTTACTAAATTTTATTAGCAAATTAATCAAACGATTGATTAGGTGAAAATATGAGTAGTTAAAATCACTTAAAACTATTTAAATATGTTTAAGTTCGTCAGATATTGTTTGCATATTTTGATTTGTTGAAAATCGTGATTGCAACAATTTACAGGAGAATAATACCGAAATTATGGCGAAAATTATGTTGTAAATTATACTATAAAGTATTGGAGTTTATTTTATAATTACAGCTTTCAGAACAAATCCATATATGTACCAGAAATTAGAAAATATAGTACTTAAAGCAATCTTTACATCACGCTTTGCACTATAATGCATCATAATGTTTGCTATTTGAAATAAGGACTGTATATAAAATTTGTTGTGATGGCGCCCATTAATATAATGTTCTATCTCCTAATCTGTTTTCGTTTAGTCTCAAAATACATAGCTCAAATAGCAATAAGACATGCTCAAAGAAATTTTCGTTTTATCTCCAAATCTTGTTTTGTGATGTTTTGTTTATCTGTGAAAAGTAAAGTTACAATAAAACCAAATTGTAGAGATATTTGAGAGATGTTACTAATCAATATATCATAGATTTTTATATAGAAAGCGGTCACATTAATTTAATAACTTTCCTTTAACAGCTCAATGGAAATCAATAGTTCTAGTTTATTAACCGGTTAACTGTGGCGCCCTCATTTAAAAGTGCGCACAGTCTTGTGTCGCCAGAATCGAGCCATGACGAGTATATTCGTCAATCACAGAATAAGTTGCGCTGGTAAGATATTGGATGAAAAAGACGGGTTTATTTTATAAAATTGAAAATTTTATTACTAATATTTACTTCTTTGGTTAACATAAGCATATATTACATACATATTAAACTAAAAACGCAATAATTTCAATTAAATATTATACATATAAAAGTAAGAATTCAAATTTTTGCTGTGGAGTGACATTCATGCAATTAGCCCCTTTCTCTGCCCGACAGCTTCCAATTCTTTTATAAAATCTAAATTATTTTCAGACTGACAAGAGTTCTTGTAGTTTCATATTTTTTGGTTAACATCTAAAAAACGTTATCATCGCACATAAATAAATTCATTATGCGAACTGGTAAACTTTTTCAACCAGTGCATACCGGGACGCATGAGATCATCTCAAACTGTTTATATTTTCTACTTGTTTGTTTTATTCCTGCATAGCCTCAAAATATTCTAAACCTCTTTAAATTTGAGAATATGTTTTGTTTTTATCAAAAATTGCAATTTAAATAGCCAATGGTCACTGATTTATGCGCATGACGAGTATACTCGTCAATACACAAAACTTTGTCACTTCTATATGACGAGTATACTCGTCAATCACAGTTAACTGGTTAATTAACTTCCAATTTACTTGATTTTGACTAATTCAAAAAGTCATTTTCACGGATTTGCGCTATTTGAGCTCAAATATGAAATTTTTAGAAAACCTTAGAACTAACGTAATACGCTAATACTACACAAATATCAAATGTGAAATGGTACGTAAACTTGAAGAGTTAAGGGGTTATATGTAGTCAGGATTTTCAGAAAGTCGATTTTTTTTTGATTTTTTTTTTTTCGTAATGTACATATATTTAAGTACATCCACAGAAAATTTCATGTTAATCCGGTGAATATTCTCGAAGTTACACGGATATTTGTAATAATTTTTGTACTATATGTAAGGTGCTTTGAAACTTTAAACGCGTTTTTCTCAAAATTGTGTTTCTAAAGTCGGTGAGCAGAGAGAAGATTTCTCGGAAACGGCTGAACTGATCCGTTTCAAAATTTAACACAAGCTTTTTTAGTATATTTTTCAATAATTAATCGAAGTTTTTTTCTCACCGATAAATAGTTCTCATTTTATAAACAATTTAAGTCCAGCATTTTAGTTAAAAATCGATTTTTTTTGTTAAGGAGCCACCATTTTGTCAAAAATTCTTATTTTGCTTATTCCTTCGATTAATTACAAGGTAAAACAATATATTAACAAAGTATTTTTGGTTTTTTCATTTTGGATAATCCAGTCGAGAGATATCGTGCTCACCGCAAGACGCATTTTTTTAAGAGTTGCTCCCGTAGATCAGCTGTAGCAGCTTTTAAAATAATTATTTTTACAAATAAAAAACATTAAAATACACCCAAGAGTTACATTAATATGTTTACAAATTTTTACATTAATAACTTAAAAGGTCATCTCAAGAAAAATTCTTGAAAAATCGACTTTTTTGGACCTCCTGACTAAGGAGCTCTAAGCCCAGAGACCAAAAGTTTTCCAGAAATATTACTGCGCAACATTGGTAGAAGCAGACAAAGTACTTTTCTGTTTATTAGATTTTCTTAATATTGTCCAAACGATTAGTTTTAGTTAATTGTTTGGATATTTGTGATAAATTATTGGCTTTGATGCTAATTTATGTATGAAAAATGCCATTTACGTTGTTAATTCTCTTATCCTATTATTAGTGTTGCTTCTATTTCTACAAAGTAAGTGGCTGACTCCTAATAATATATATTTTTCTGAATGTAATAACTTTGTAAATATAGGGGTTTTTTATAACAAATATTTGATGAAAATCAATCCAAGCTATGAGTAATAACACGGCTAACCTCATTCCTCTACTGTATTAAGTTACTCAGGTTGTGCCTTTTTTTTTGCCGTCAATGTGTGTACCCAGTTTAACAGTGTAAATAACTTTACGTTTTCAATAAAAATGTCAATCATCTAGTTTACGACGTATATAAGTGGAACACACGGGCAGACAGAAGGACGAAAAATTGAATTAGATCTCCAGATTTACAGAACCCAATAAATGTAAACTGTTTATTCTTCTTTTAAACTAGAAGCTAAAAGATTGTGTGGCTTTTACATGACCTCATAATACGGAAAAGGTTTAAAGCAGAACGCATTTTGCTTCGTTTGTAAGGAATCGCGGACACCAAGAAGTGGGATCGATTTTCTCATCTCACTCTTGTGAGCACTACTTTACTGCCCAAGGCCGACGACCACTTGTTTTATTATTGACGCACTAGCTGAGTCGCCGGTATTGAAAAACCCTACCTTTAGATGCCTATCCCTTACCATTTTAACCTGTATAAGGAGTTAAATATTTCTTAAGATTTTGTGCTTTGACAATTTATAAGCTAACTGCCATTAACCCGACAAGCATTCCCCTTCAATTATAGTTACAAGATTAATTGTATCCGAAAAGGCTCGAAAGGAATCCTCAAGTCGAGCCATTTAATGGAACAATCATGCTGTTTTGTAAAGAAAGCAACTTCAGTGCAACCTTCTGATGGTGCCCCTTTCTTGACAAGAGTCGACGTGGAGCCTCCTCTACAGGGGTGCATTTTATTTGTCCGACTTCGTTTCCTTCAGACTGGTGGAGACCCACTTCTACATTATTCTACAACAACACTGAGATAAATCGATTTAAGCCTGAGGGGGGTAGGAGAAAATCGGTTTTCTCAGCATGTGTACAAGTTCCCTAAGACTCTTAATCTTTTCAGTGCAATTTTAGCCTACATAATGAGGCCTACAATACTTCTAAAAATATGTCGGTCCCGAGAGGAGTCGTATTATCCATTTATTCCTTCATTTGTAAATTACTCCCTCGGGAAGAATGTTACGCCAATACATTATTCATCCGAGTGGATTAATCCGCGTAGTCGCGCTATTACTTTACCTCTCGCGGGATTTGAAAAAGGGGAAGTGACCTGCAACCGGAACTTGACCAAATGGTCCTTTTCCGGGTGTTTTTGTTCCACATTTTAAAAATTCATAAAGAAAGGTACACAAATGATATATTCTAGTTATTTTATAAAGTCCGCAAATACAAAAACCGATCTAACCCAATTCGTATTAAAGTATTCCATTCC
The DNA here is from genome assembly GCA_949715965.1 of Dysmachus trigonus. Taxonomy (NCBI): domain Eukaryota; kingdom Metazoa; phylum Arthropoda; class Insecta; order Diptera; family Asilidae; genus Dysmachus; species Dysmachus trigonus. Next base: position 91,528,689 of record OX454320.1, read on the forward strand.
AGCCGCATTTGCTCCTTTCCAGCTTCCCTCCGGAATCGACATGCCGAACTCTGGCATATTTGCATGCATTGGGAGACCTACATGAACTGCAGTAGGGAGGTCACATTTCTTCTTTTGTTCTAGAATGCATCAGCTTGCAGGGAGCCATACCAAGCGCCTCCCCAGAACCACCCAACAGAGATAAAAATTCTTCCATGGTTCTCACATTTCGTTGAATTGAGGTTCGACGCGAGACTAAGTATTATGGGTCATTATTTTCTGCTGTTGAAAATTTGTTTGCTCAATATGCTTCTGGGCCTTGTGCCAATAATCTCGCAGCTTCTTGCCTACATATCAAAGGTATGCAGAAGCCTAAATGAACGAAACGTGTGACTTGAGTTGAGATGTGACCAATTAGTGGCGCTTAAATTTTTTGATAGCAGTGGTGAGAAATATTCTGACTAATAGACGCAAGTTATCATACTTATGCAAAAATTAAGATGCAGCATCTCTAATTTAGTTGAAGACTCTGAGCATATATTCAACATTATTTTTGGTTTTGGATTTTTGGCACTTTAACCCGCTCAGTTCCTACTTCATTTTTATATACACTCCAGGCCAACTAGTGCCAAATTGGCACCGCGCGACTTTGGACCGTAATAACTTCTCTCAGATTTGGACAAATAACTTCAAATTTAATCCAAATTGTAGGGAATTTAATCAGGAACACAATGAACGTAATGATTTTGATAGTATTTTTTTTTTCATTTTAATAAAAATTACAGAGAAACGAAACAAGTTTCATGAAAAAATAGTGCTTCAGTTTTTGGCGTGTCATTTTTTTACAAATCATTATAATTTCAAAATTCTTGATCGTAGTTATTCTTTAGTAAGTAGACTAAAGGCCTATTATAATCATTAAGGGAAAAAAACGATTTTAATATTTTTTAAGGTTAGTCAAAGTTGTGTGTTTTTCGGAAATGGAAAAAAACGAGTCTAGTATCTTTTCATACAAAAGTAATTTATTTTGGTACATTTTATGAAGAAAATTAATTGTATTATTAATTAGATATTATTATAAATGATTATTATAAAGTAGGTAAAAATCTCGTGCTCCGCAGCGTCACTGTGCGGCTGCAGCATTTTTCATCATAATTACATATAATAAAAAAAAATTACAAGAATTTCGTTTGAAACATACTTACTTGGATAAAAAATATCCTCTGGAGTTGCTAAAACCGTTCACTAAAATTTGGAACAGACACCGACTGCGCAACGTTAAAAGAACAACTAGTGCCGGTTAGGCACTACGAATAGTTTGACGTCCTCTCAAACCGGTTATTTGCAAGTAACTGACGCGGCATCGGTACAGAGATTTAGAGGACCCTTAGAACAAGTTTGTCGAACAATAGAAATCTTGAGAAAGTGAAAGTTCTAAAAGTTACACTTAGTTGAAGAAAACTCTGGTGCCAATTTGGCACTAGTTGGCCCTTAGCGGGTTAATAATTCTAACTTTTGACATCGCTATTTTGAAATTTATAGTTTGGTTTTTAAGGTACTACTACTGTCTAGAATTTTCAAAAAAATTTAATTTTTTTATTTTTCGACTCCTCATACTGTCAGAAATCATCTTCTAAATTTTTGTTCTACCGAACCGATTTGAATAAACCTGTCGGCTTCAGCGCCCTGTATACAAATTTCCAAATACAAAAATTAAATTAAATAATTTTTTTTTTCAATCTACAAGGATCAATACTTATTTTAAAAAAAAATTTGGTTGTAATATCTAATAAAGGCGCTGAGAGAAAAGGGAGTAGGTAGGTAGTAGTACTTTAAAGGATTAGGGGTAGTCAGCGGTGTGAAAAAATTAGTATTTTAAATAATTTTTTTTTTTTCAGTAGTTTAATTTATTACAAAAAAAAAAAATAATACAAAGTAATAATGTTAGGTTTTAACTTTATTTTAAAAAAAAAAAACTTTAAAACAAAATATTTATTGTAGGCTAAGTTATCGCCATATTTGTTGTACCCTATCCAACAAGTCGTGCTTTGCGGTGACAAACATATAATTTGACTGGTTCATCTTAAATAAATCACACAAAATAAATCATTAGTTTAATAGTTAACTAGTGCCTGATCGAAGCTTTTCTTTTTTTTTTTTCACTCGCAAAAAAAAAATTTAAAATACTCATTTTTTCACACTGCTGACTACCCCTAATAGTACGGTCAAAATAGTCGCAAAAATAGTGGTAGGTTTACAATAATTCGCATAGAGCTGAAAAATGGTACAGACCTTGGGGACATTATTACAAATAAAATACTTAAAGTCCCCATCGATCCCACATCTGCAAAAAAAGTTATTCAAGGTCAAAGGTAAAAAAAACTTTTTTTTTTTAAATTTTCCCGGTAAACAGTAAGTTTTATCATAAAAATAGAACAGACATAAGTTGTAGATCATAAAATTATCTACAAAAATTGTTCTTATACTTTTTTTTTTAAGAATCACCATTCCTGAGATATTGCGATTCTAAATCATCGAAAACAATGCTATGTACGCTGAATCGCCTATGCACACCATCGGTTTTTTAATATGATTAAAAATATAATATTAAAATATAATATTGGTTTGTGTAAATTATACATACAAATTATACCATTGTGAGAATATAGACATAAAAGAAACACAGTCCCTAATTTCATTGGCCCGCATAACCTTGAGCAACATCTGTCTACGACTCCATTGTCCGAGTGGCGACGGTCGTATACCTGCTTTTTTCTGAAAGGCATAAATGAAATACTTTTAGTGTTGAAGTTATACTCGGTATCATCAGTATTTGTCTGTTGTCAGACCTAGTATTTAAATTATTTGAAAAAGATGTTAATTAATTTCGCAGAAGTATTTCAAAAGATCGACTCTTCTCCACAAGACATCATCAAAAACGGAATTCGCTTTCTTCTTGCTCTGTATGGAGCTAAAAAAAAAATGATTGTTTAGACAAATATAGATATTTCAGTTTTGTAAAAAATACACTGAACAATAAAACAGTTCAATCTGGCCTAACTCCAACATCTGCTTCTGCTAGTCAACACTTATGTCGAGAATACTATCAAGTTCACGTATGGCAATCAACTGGATCCAGAAGACTGGGGTTGGAAATTAGTAGATAATACTTTGGAGCCAATTTAAACTTTACTCTCGCCTGCTCCGAAAAGACTTCAAAACACCATCTTTTGCAAGTGTAAAAGGGTTGTAGTGCAAAATGCAGCTGTAAAAAAGTCGAGTTATTTTGTTCACCAGTATGTGCTAATTACCAAGGCCAGTCTTACTCCAATGTTGAGAAAACTTCAACAAATGAAGATTTTTATGATATCAATGAGGAGACAACTGATGTATCTTTTTCACATATCCAGCTAGAGGAACAACAAGAAGAAGAAAGCGAAGAAGATATAACTATTTGAAGATTATCAATCAGAATAACATCTTCCCGAAACCAACAATAATTCGTGCGATTTAAATCATTTTCAATAGTACCATTTTTCAGTAAATACAATATTTTATAAAAAACTTAGTCACAATAGATAGAAAATACGCCGAGTACACTACCTCACAGATGGTGCAGAAATGTGTGCATATTAGTAAAATACGACTTCTTCAACTTTTAGAATTGCAATATCTCGGAAATGGTGATTCTTAAAAAAAAAAGTATAAGAACAATTTTTGTAGATAATTTCATGATCTACAACTTTTGTCCGATTTATTTTTATGATAAAACTTAACGTTTACCAGAAAAATTGGAAAAAGCATTTTTTTTACTTTTGACCTTGAATAACTTTTTTCGCAGATGTGGGATAGATGGGGACTTTTAGTATTTTATTTTTAATAATGTTCCCAAAGTCTGTACCAATTTACAGCTCTATGCGAATTATTGTAAATTGAAATGTCTACTTTGACCGGACTAAAACCCTTAAATCAATTACACCGAGAAAAATGTGTACGTTAAATATAATTATTTAAGTGAAAAAAAAAACATGTTTGCGTTAAATTCGACTATTGATAGTTATAGTCGTTTCAGGTAAATAATCTATAACTTAATAAAATATAAACCACACAAAAATTGTTGACTTTTAGCCTTTGAAAAAATAATTAATAATAATTTTCTGCGTTATTTGTTAAATTCAACCTCCGAAATATTTAAAAATGATTACGCGTAAATTTTTTCGCATTAGCATCAGATCAATGGTTGCTTCAGTTTATCTCGTCTCTAAGATTTAAAATCCTTTACTCATCTAAAAATGTACTACGCATTTTACTTTTTGTGAATTTGAAAGATGAAAATTAAAAAAGGTATTCAAGCTCTGATTGAAGTATGAAATATGAATTGAGATTTTGAAAGTGGAAATTGAAATTGCTAAAACTGTAGTATCTTCTCTAAATTATGAAAACGAAAAAACAATTACGATTATTTCAAAAGCAAAACTTGCTTTTGACGCTTTGAGATTGAGTTTGAAAAATTTAAAAAAGATCGAAATAGAAAACAAGTTCTAATTCGAATAATACATCGATTTTAATTTCATTTCATTTAAGGGGACCTTTACTTTCAAAATCGAAAAAAACACACTTTTTAAAAGTTTTTTTTTGAAAAGACTATTATACTTATTATTCTGAAGCCTTTTGTACATTGTTGGAAAGATTATGAAAAATATAAAAATTTTTTTTAAATGCAACTTTAGTTTATTTTAATGCCTGCAGAGGGCGTCATCCAAAATGCACTTTTAAAACGGCCGTATTTCTCTAGGACTTCCTGTAACAGATAGAGTAAAAATCTTTAGTGGATTGTTTTCATAAGACACAAAACTAGTACCTAAACCTAAAAAACCTTTAATTTTTAATAAATATATCATTTTATACACATTTTTCTAAAAAAGTTAAAAAACGACTATGAGTTAGGGGTAAACTAACCTCCGCATAAAAAAGTGGGGGGGTAAAATACTATTTTTAAAGGTTTAGTTACTAGTATATTTGATAACGAATCGAATGGCGTTTGGTTAGTTAAAATCGGTTGAATAGTTTTTGAGATACAGATGCGGCCATTTTCAAAAATGTGATTTCGAGAAAAACGCGTTCAAAGTTTTTGGTATATAATTTTTGCATATAAAACGAGTAGAGTTAGCGTTATAAATATAGGTATGTATAACTTTTTTTCTTGTACGAATTGCTTAAAGGTTTTAGGACAGTATTTCTGTGATGTTAAGAAGCATTTTTAAGAAAAAAAAAAAAAAAAATAATAGATTTTTTTTCGATTTTGGAAGTAAAGGTGTATATTGTATATTTTTAATTTTTTTTACAGTTCGGGTAATAATTCTGTGTTTATACTAAAATTAATAACCGGCAAAATTTTAGGTTAAATATTTCTGGCAGTAAATTAACAGTAGTTAGTTATAGTAAATATTATTCTAAGATCAAGATTTCATTCGTCTATCCATCGTCATTTCATTCAAAAATTATGTGTGTCCATTTATTAAAGTTTTATGTGCCTAATGGGTAATTTGAAACTAGGTGGTTAAGATAAAAATTGAAAAAGTGCATCTCAACAATGCAAAGAATTTAGTCGTACTAAAATTAGTTCTGATATAGGTGCCTATGGAATTTTTTGTTAAGGTAATTTTAATACACAGACCGCGCTATTTGCTATGCAATTGAGACTTTGTATGTAAATTCGCAATTTCAGCAATTTCCGAATATTGACATACTTTGCATTAATTAACTGGTTGGATCCAATCGCCCATCGGGATAAGGAAACGTATTGGGTTCAATTAGGGTTTTGTCGTCCCTCACATTTGCACTCCATTTTGGGTGCTATTGAATTGCCGTTCAAACGCATTTCGCCTATTTTCTTTGCTATTCATAATTAGATCCAATGTGAGAGAGATACTTTTACATATGACGCTATAGTTCTATATTTTCACCACACTTTTGTTCCAATATTTGGGAATAAAGTTACAGTCGTTTACAACAAGAAAGGGTTTGTGTTCTTGGATGCCTTTGAAACCCAGTTCTTTTTTATGTAAAATCTAAAATGTCTAAAATATAAGAAGTAAAATTGTTGTCAAGAATTCGGGTTATTCAGCAGTGGCGTAACTATAGGGTGGCAGGGCTGGCAAAATGCCACGGGCCCCAACCCAAGAGGGCCCCGGCCCAAGAGGCCGCGAGCTCAGAAATAACCTAACATTTTTAACAAAATTTTGTACCTAAGTACTTAAAAATTATAATTTTTTAAGAAGTTAAAATCAATCAAAGTGGGGCACAACTAAAGACCATATACAAATTCAAACTAATCATTAAAATTTCAACACATTCCAAACAAAAAGATGTCGATTTTCAGAACGCATCTATTGGTTGCTTCATTTTTTGTCGCGGTTCATTGGTGACGCGGGCGAGCTAGTGACGGTCGGGGAATCCCCTCATTTTGTTAACCAACTAGGCTAGGAGCCGATGTCACTGAAAGTTCCGTCATCGCGGATTTGAAAAATTTATATGTAAATCGATATTTAACAATTATACGAATAAAATCAACTTGGTAAGCGTTGACTTAGTAAGCCGAAAATAGGTTAACACTAGAACTATCGGCGCTCAAGCTTGTAATTTTGATAATTTTTAGCACCTTTAAAGTAATATGCTTTCACATTTAAATTAATAATTATAAATGGAAATAGGTTCGCAATATGTCGTAATTTTGAACCTTAATAAGATTTGGTGTTACTCTTAAGAGATATTTTCAAAAAATATGATTAATTCAAGCAAGAAATTTAGTACCTTTCAATTTGACCGGTCTTGGTAGTTCTAGTGTTAAATTAAATTTATTATTATAAAAAAGCAAAAATGTCTCTTACTGTTATCGCGGATTTTGATGAATTTTAGTGCATTCGATAGGAAATTTCGCGATTTAACCGAAAAATTTGCTGTCAAACTTCATTTGGCCGGAAGGGTATAACGTACCTATTTGTACGGTGTGAGAGGGGGTAAAAAAATTGTTCTCTTAAATGAAATCCAACAATCCAACAATCCGACATCGGCAAACACCGCTAACATTTCAAATTTTTAACAAACTTTATAAAATGAAAAAACCCCATATTTTTTTATTTAAAAATTTTAAAGTTGTTGTTAGGGTTCTCTTTTCAACTGTTAATTTTACTACAATATTATTTTTAACGAATTTTATTGTTAAAAAGGAGTTTTACACCGATAAGTTTAAAATAAGGTTCAGTTTCCACGTACTTATTTTTATGAGATCTGTATACTCAAGAACTGTAATATTGAGTATATAATTGCTAAACATATCAATCTTAAAGTTCTAATGGTTAATTAAAAAATAAACATTATATTAGCTTAGGCTTTACTATGGCAAAGTGAAACTGCTTTTTCAAATATTTATTTTTAAATTAAAAATACATAAATATTTATATTTGGCACTACAGTTAGAAAGCCTATATTCTCAATATTATATGTAAAAAATTTCATACATAAAAGTTACAGATTTATGACACGAAAAAGTCCCGCTGGGCCCACTGTGCGCCGGAGGGCCCAATCCGAAGAATTTGCCACGGGCCTCAGATGGTATAGTTACGCCACTGTTATTCAGATATCAAAGGAATTTATACCTAAAAGAACTAAAAGCAGAAAAAATTACTGAATTGAAGTTATTAAATTAATTCTGCTCTTCATGCTTGTATGGAGAAAGATGAAGGTTGATTTTACTTACAACTTCAACCCTTGTTCTGTAATGATTTTGGGAATTCAAGCATCTACTTGTGAGTATATCCTCATAATTTATTAAAAAGTTTACATTTAAATATTCTTGAGAGCTTCCTCAAAACAAAAACCTTTTTAGGGAAACCCTTTTGTCCTTCTCTCTGTATGTTTGTCGGTTTCCATATATTATATTTCTTAATCATATGTATATGTCATAAATTGCAAAATATAAACATATATCTATAAAAAATGCCTGCAGAACCTGAAAAAATATGAATAATCTAGAAAAATTATCACGTAAAAATTATTTGACGGTGGAAAGTTGTAGAAATTATACAAACTACTATTGATGACAAAACATAAAACAATATTAGAGACTTATAGAAAATACATAAGTATTATTATTTTCTTGAAAATATATAAGTGTACCTATGTGACCATATTTTGAGATTTTTATATTTGAGAATACATAAATCTCGAATTTATTATGACATATCAAAAATAACTACCGCACGCAAAAGGGTCTTGATTTTAGTAAAAATAAATAGTTCAAGACATCAATATCTCTCTCCACACGGAATGAAAATTGTAGTATGTACCTACATATCGCCTTTTTTCTGGCAATATCATTCATTACCATAGACTTTTTTTCTGTGCATGTAAACAACAATATTTTAATATTCATGTCCATTTTTTGTATGTATAAAAGTTACCAAAAAAATCCTTCAGCCAATTTTTTAATACCCTTATTCTAATTTTTTTTCAGACTATGCTAGTCGCGGTAGAAAGAAGTTCGGCGATAAATGTGAAACAACGCTAGAGTGTGGATTTCCAGGATCAGTATGTGACCCGAAGAAAAAGTCCTGTCAATGCACCGAGGACCTGCCAGTAACAAATCAAATCGATAAGTGCGGCAAAGGTAAGTTCGAGGCACCTCGAGAAATTATAATAGTAAAAGTGATTAATTACGTGACATACTAGTGGTTCTTCAAGGTTCACGCGCAAAAAAATTAAATATTACCAAGTAAACAGTCACGCAAGAAGAGAGAAATATTATGGAAGTTTCCACAGCGTGGTTAGACCCTTCGGCTTAAGGGAGTTAAGAAGAGGAAATTCCCTTAAAAGATGACGCTTTCCTTCAGAAGTTAGTAATGCCTTCATATAAATTTCCACTCTTGTTCGGGCTCATTCATTAGGCGCAGTTTGTACTGGTGACTAAAAAAACATTTAAGATGCTTTTATAAATTTTTCTGGCTCTACACATAATCCCACAAAAGTATGTTGAGGGAATTATGTAAAATTTTACGATATACCCTTGATGGTGTTCTCTAGGGTGCAGGAGGCATCTCAATTTTGTTTGAACGAGGTCACACCCACCGTAAAGCTCTTTATTTCTGGCGCGTTTTCGAAATGTATGAAAATTACGAAAATTATGTTGCCATTAATGGCATTTGGTCTTAATGAGCTCATTGGGAACATATGCTTTTATAGAGTTCTACAAAAGGGCTGAAGAACCCACCGCGATAATTAATAAGCTTATACGATTTTAAAATCTACACGAAAATACTTTTTGACAAGGGGAAATTTTAATATAGCATTCAAGTATCTTGTGAAAACTAAGATAGTGAATAATAAATAAAGTAATACAGAAATAAATTGAATTATATATAAATCAAAATTAATGTTCCCTACCCACATATATTAATTTTTTTATGAAAATATATTGAATTCGATAAACATGTCCAATTAAATGTACCTTTATCTCATTCTTAATGGAGCAAGATCCAAATAGCAGATATTTTGTTTTGAATGAATGTTTACGTACATATTACATAACAAGGTATAAGCAGAGCATACCCAACGACCAATGGGGCTTATTAAATATTCACCGGATTCAAGCTGCCTGGATAATGAACTCGCTTTTCGCCAAGAATTCCACTTTGTAGATAGAGTGACTTGTTTTTTAAGATATCTTTCTTTACGGTATTAAGATGAGGGTTGTTTGCTTCTTAAAGTAAAAGTTATTTGAAATTTTACAACTTGGTCAAGTTTGTTGTTATTTACTTTATCCAATATTAATTTTAAGAAGTTCATGAATTTTATGAAGTTAATGTTAACCCAACGAAAAGTTTTACTAACTTTCATTTAATACCTTTAAATTTTAAATTTTATCGATGACTGCACGATGAAATGAAACGCAGGTATTGATGAAACAATCTTTGAAAATCACCGAAACCTTATTAGAAGGTTTTGTTGCATCAATAATTGAGAGACTATTGTAGAGTAGCTCACTATATGAAATGTTTAATTATATACACATTTCACGAGTACTTTGTTATTTTGTACTAAACTAAGGTATCCTAAGATTTTTTAAATCGTCTAAAATATAAATTTTGGTTAGGTTTGTAATCTCACCCAGTACATCATAGCAACAAAGATGCAAGAGAAAGACCACTTATGTGATCAGTGACCTCCAAAACGTCTAAATACATGCATCGAGTTGTCATTTCGCATATTTAGAAATTCGAACCCCCTCGATCCGCCCCTGGTTTTAATCAAAATTGAAAAATGACCCCAGATTCGTAATCCGTGACCCCTGAAACCTATGAATTCATGCATCGCAGTTGTCATTTCACATATTTAAAAATTCACCCCCCTGGATCCGGCCCTGGTTTTAATCAAAATTGAAAAATAACGCGAGATTCGTAATCCTTGACCCTCGAAACATGAGGGTGCTATACATTTTTTGTCTGGCTTCACAGCTTTAGGTTTTTTCCCTTTTTTCGGGCTTTCAAACCACTGTGCAATGGTGGGAGAAGGAATTGTTCGGAAATTAAACAATTGCCCCCAAAAGATTTCAGAGCGAAAATCGGAAAATTAGTTCAATGTTCGTTTTTCAAATTATTTATTAAAAAACCATAATTCCACAACGACCTACCATAATATTAATTAAATTTATTATTGCTGTTTTAAATATAAAATTTTATTTTTATACGCATGTACACTAAAAAATAGCTCCATTTTTCGAAATTACTTGATTCAACCATTCTTTGGGCATTGAATCAGCCACAAAATGCGATTGATTCAAGCGCAATTCGGACATCTGAAACAACTGCAATATTAGGTTGATTCAACATCTAAATTCAGTTGAATCTAAACGCTCCCGTAAAAATATCTTTGAATTTTAAAAAAAATGTGTGTTTTGTTTTTATTAATATTCTTTAATTTGCATATAAGATTCAGAATTTTTTTTTCTAGTTCCTCTGAGCGTAAATATTTAAAAACATAAAGTTCAAAATAGTTAGAAACTCTGAAAATAAATTGATTCGTCAAATTTTTAAGCTAACATAAAGATATCTATTAATGAATTTTTACGCATTAGTCTTTTCTTATTATTTAGATATTTATATTTTTTGTATTACAAATAAAAATTTGTAAGAAATGAATTTTATCTGCTTATTTATTTTTTTATTTATCTACCTTTAATTTTACCTTTCAGAAATAACTGAAAATGGGGCTGCTTTAAATTTTTATACTGTCTATTCAGAAACCGATTACCTTCCAAAATGTATTTATTTTCTTGTTGTTAAATTAAATTCAGTTTTTAGTTTTTTTATTTTTAAGTCATCAAATTAATTGTATTGTAATTCTTAATCATATTGTTTGTAGCTATTTTATTTATAACTTAACACTAGATTGCCAGTGCGAGTCAATTTGACTTGATTTGATGTTTTATTGCTATATTTATACAAAAACTTAAATAATTTTTTTAAAACAAATGTTTGTTTTTAATAGAATTATGAAATGTATATAAATATTGATTTCTTCCCCTCCCCAATCCTTAGTTCCAAAAATCCATATGTGCTATTCCTATTTGGACTCACTAAATGTTTTTAAAGTTGTTTGTTTTACACATATGTGAATTATTTCTTGAGCATTGACATTTTTTGTAAACAAACTGATACGAAAGTTTTCATGTTCAACCTTACCAATTTACTAGTTTAAAATCTATTGCAAAGTTGGGTATTCAATATTATGAAATTATTTGATGCAATTTTTTTTTTTTTTAAAGCTTTTATCAAAGTTTTAGATTTAAAAAAATCGTCGTCTTCTTCCATTTCGATTTGTGGTATCGGAGACAATAGTGCATTTTTAGTGATACAAAATAAAAAAATTATAAAAGAATTTGTGTGTATAAATGTAAATAAATATTAATAAGAGAAAACCAATCAGATATCAAAGATATGATCATGAAGCCAAAAATATTTTCACGCCTCTATCTTTCTAATACAAGAATATTGAAATTGTCAAGTTCAAGTATCATGCAAAAGGGATTGGAGTAAGGTCGTCTGTGCCGAATGTAATAAAAAATTCTGAGGAAAATGTATTTAAAAAAAAATTATAGATATATGTAAATATTGTTTGGAATAAAGTTTCTTTAAAATAATATATTTTTTTTTTTTTTTGAAAAAACTTCGATTTTGATGTTTGAGTCAAATTGACTAATATCAGGCAAAATAGGTATATAGCCAACGTCCGGCAATCTAGTGTTAACATTTTGTCAACAATAGACTTAATGCGTAAAGAACAAACTGAATATTTTTAATCTGAATTTAAAAATACAATTTGAAATAAAGAAACATATGTATACCTATTACATATAATTTTGATAATCTATACACATAAATTTAATAAATCCACCAGGAATAATTTTTAAAACAAAGCGGCCAAGTGCGAGTCGGACTCGCCCATGAAGGGTTCCGTAGCAGCAAGTAACATAATATAAAAGTTCTTTTTATTATTAGAAAATAATGGTTTACGGTTATGTTTATGAAATTAAATGTTTTATTTTTATTTTTATATTTGAGTTGATTGAATGAAAGGTAAATTGCGGTTTACGATTTATGACGTATTAAAAAAAACTACGCACTAGATCTCGTTCAAACCAATTTTCGGTGTAAGTTTGCAGTACATCATATATTTTTTTTAGTTTTATCATTCTCTTATTTTAGAAGTTACAGGGTTATTTTAGAAGTTACACACATTTTACCACTTTGGAAGTGTCTCTCGCGCAAACTTTTCAGTTTAGAAAAAAATGATATTAGAAACCTCAATATCATTTTTGAAAACCTATCCATAGATACCCCACACGTATGGGTTTGATGAAAAAACATTTTTGAGTTTCAGTTCTAAGTATGGGGAACGCTCAAAATTTATTGTTTTTCTTCTATTTTTGTGAGTGAAAATCTTAATGCGGTTCACAGAATACATCTACTTACCAAGTTTCAACAGTATAGTTCTTATAGTTTCGGAAAAAAGTGGCTGTGACATACGGACGGACAGACAGACAGACAGACAGACAGACATGACGAATCCATAAGGGTTCTGTTTTTTGCCATTTGGCTACAGAACCCTAAAAATTTGCCTTATTTGAATAAAACACACAAGAATCTTATAAGGATCGTTAGATAAGGGTTAGAACCCCTACGAATCGACAAATTCCAGTCTTCAGCAAAACTGGCTTCAACGGCTGCAATAATTTCTTTGGAACATACTGGTCTCCTTCTCTTTGATGGCGTGTTGTTATGCAGCGTTAAGCTGAAGCGGAAATTTTTAATAACACGACGTTCTGATGGGCGATTATTCGGTCCATAAAATTCAATAAATTTTTATAACTGAGCCCTGGTTTAGCAAATAAATTTCCATGGTTTGGAATCGTTGTTGCATTGCGTATATATTTCTATGATTTCTTAAACCTTACCAAATTAAAAATGGCATTGACACTTACAATAGCTCATTTGACAGATATTGAATGCTGCTGGGTTTGTGTTGCACAAATCATATAAATATTAATTATATGAAAATTTCGAGAAGCAACAAAGAAGCGAAAATAAGGCGATATTTTTATAGTTTATTTAAAACAAATTGGCATAAGGATTTTGAGAAGAATAACATCGCTATCTGGTCAACTATAAAATTTACAACCGCGTCAAAAAAGTGTTCATTTTACCATTGGGAATTAAAAAAAAAATTATTATCTTACGTGCGTCTAGTGCTAGAAATCGTTGAGGATGCCCAAGGTCGCCCACATTTCTCCCCCAACCTTCGGTGAAGATTTATAATAGCTTTTTATCTACAACATTTTCCGAGATAAAACCATTAAGCGCCGCTAGAGAATCACACAATGTGTATGATATCATTGTATGTATGGTAGTTTGTAGGGTTTTAACATTTACGGACATATTCAACTTAAAAAAAGAAATCTTTAAGAATATTTTATAACAATTTGCTTGAGAGACTTTCGGAACACTCAGGGAAAACTGAGTATACTCACAAATAAAACCCCTAACCCTTTGTTAAAAAGTCAATAAAGAGTAGACTTATTCCATTATTGCATTTTACAATCGTTATAATGAAACGAAACCTTAGCTGTGGCTGTCTTCATGTATTCAATTATTCCTTGAGTAAAAGCTTTCTATGAACAGGACAATTAATTGCAATCAAGCACGTCGTTTTATGTTGTCGTCTATATCTGAATTTGATCCGACACCGCCCCCACCGCCTATGTGCGACACTAAACGGCACCGGAGAAAGCTTTTCCGAGTAAACAAAACTTTGTTTTGCCCGCCGGGATTATGTGTTCTTCACCCATACCATTTATAAAATGGGTTTTTTTCTTCCTTTTAATGGTCTGTAAGGAATACTGACGCCAAGTAAATTGATTGCACTGCAGTGGCCTGTCGATTGCATGAAAACTGGAGCCGGAAAAAATACTGTCACGAGCAATAGACATGGAAATTCCCATTATATTTATTTTTAGGTTCGATGGACTAATTGAAAAGGAAACCTGAGGTTCTCTGCGTAGAGAGATTATGTATTATTAAAATTATCCTCTTATCTTCTACAGAGTCATCCATCAACGAAACATGCTTTTTCAACGAACAATGCGAGAGTTTCCACGTTCATACTGAATGCAGAGATGGTCGGTGCATATGTCGATTCGAGATGTCGCCTATTTGGAACAAGGACGGCACCTTCGAGTGCAAAGGTGAGCTTAAGCGACACTGGAGATTCCACTCCCTTTTTGAAAAAAAAAACTCCTTTTCAGGGATCAAGGAGAAGAGTAGGGACGTAGGCCCTTATATCGATCCTGCAATGATAGGCGTCCTAGTTGGAATGGCTCTAATGTTTATAATAATCTGCGTGGTCCTACGACTTTTCAGCAAGTAAGTGTTGTTTTTTTGTTTTTATTTTTTTGTTTCCGTGAGAGGGGGTTATTTTATCAATAAAAGGTAACCGCGCAACCGGTAACTACCAAAAAAAAAACAAAAAAAAACCATTTTCGGCATATATCGAATTTATTACCATTGCAGCGCACGATGGCGTGAGAACCGCACAATTTTCAACACCCCCAATCCCCGCTTAATGAATGTGTCGCTGTTGCGTGACAGCAAGCTGCTGCATGGACAAGAACGTCGTGGTTCCAGGATGTCGGTTAGGGCCCCATCGCGCCAACCGAGCATGGCATCGCTTCGGCCCCATTCTCCAAATCCGTCGTTAGGTAAGATAGGTTTGTATTGTTCCAATGCACATTCTTTTGCTTTCGGAGCCTCTATGTTTGCCTATAACTTGGCGGGGTTGAGTATCGAACTTAAAGACATAATTGCCTTTCTGAAAGACATAACTTTTCAATATGAAGCGCTTAACGCTCCTCCAAAGGTCAACTTGAACTCAATAGATGCAAGTACTTCAGACGACAAGTCTTCGAACAATAGAACAATTAATCGAAGGCCATCACTTTATTAGATGCAGACACCTTTGCATAATAATAAAAAAAAATTAAAAAAAATTCTTAAAGATGGACAACAGCTGTGGGTACAATACGCAGCAGTTTAGGTCTTGCATTTGCAATTGCATCCTTTTCTATCTCTCCAGAACGCCCTGTTTAAAGCAGCACTAATGACTACCGAAAGCAGCCGAAATTAATATGAACAACGAAATAACACACCGTCGTATTTATAGGTCATGAACGTAGAATGACGAGGTCCCGGAGCAATACACGTTCGAATGACTCAAGGGCGAGTGAGGTGTCGAATCATTCCAAAATTACTGAGCTGACTGAAAATTTCTCAAACACAAACAATCCTTCAACAAACTCCGCTGTACCTTTGCCATCGAATCCGTCAAAAACAAATAAGTTTTAAATACAGTCCAGGTATTGGTGCGGCGCATTTGGTTAATTCAATCTTATAGAGATTTGCGAATGTTCTAGTTCGTAGTTGTCTTTCTTTCCAAACTCAGACTAAATATAAACAGTCCTAAGTTCTGATCATATAAATACTATTCCTTTTGACAAGTAGTAGTCTGAAATCTAATGTTGATCGTAGTTTTGATAGTAGATCTACGTACAATCTGAAAACCATTGACGCAAAAGCTATCCTATACACTGTGGATGTTTGATTGAATATTTTATTTTGAATTTATTTAATTTTCAGTCGTATTCTAAATCCCTACGGAACGAAAGATATTTTAAAGCTACCTGGAACTGCTAGAAAGTTTGGCGTTTGGTAAACTTTTTTAATATTCTAGCTCACTTTTAAATATCCTACATTCTGAACGGATTTGATTTCAGATCAATTCAATAAAGAATAGAGCCGTTTATTTTCTACTTAAGTTCTTATACAGGATTTTTAATTGATTTAGATTTAAGAAGAAATTTAATAAAATTTATTATCTACTACTTCTTTTTTTAAATATATTATAATATAGTTTCATAAACAAATATTAGCTAGAAAAAATTATATAAATATCTCCTTTCTATTGCCTTTTTATTTTAAAATTTAAATAACTCTAGATAGTTTCTAAACATATTCGTTTTTCATAAAAGACATATTATTTAAATATTTGGCTCAATTTCTCAAATTATAGTAGGTAAATGAATTCTGAATTCCTTCAACGTTAACTCACATTAGTTTTATTGCGACCATAGAAAAACAAACATTGTACAAAAAGTGCACATTTGCATCTGTTATACTATTTTCTATTATTTCCACTTTCCAAAAAACTTTAATATAAAAGAAAATCATACAATCGATTGCACAAACAGTCATTGTATAATAAGCACCAATTTTAACAACTCATAGTTGAAAGTAGTGATTTATTATACAAGTTAAATATACTCGTAGTTAAATTATGAGGGATAACAAAATTTTTACTGCGCAATGAATCTGTCTTTTTGCATATACTAATTTATAAATACTGTGGAATAGACCCTGATATGAAGCTATGTTCATCTGTACCATAAAAGGTAGTACTTAGTTCTTCAGTTTTTCAATAATTCTAAATTCAATTTGGGCTTTACCTTTCATTAGAACCAGCAATTACTACCACGCCATTAAATTATGACCGATCATGACATTTTGGTAATAATATATTGTACATATAAGTACCGGGTGTCTAATAGGAATGTGTGAAAACTAATAAGTCACTATTTTTTAACAAATGAAAAGATAGGTAAAATGTAAATACTTTTTAATAAGGGAAAGTCGTCATTTTCATTTCATTTCCATATTATTATAAAAATATTAAACCTATTTAATACAAACCATTAATTTAAAAATATAGTGAAGAACGTAAATTATTAATGATATATATTTTTGAAATGTGAACCATCTACATAAAAGGTATCTACCTGCATTTCTTTTAATCTTCTGTCGCCAGAGAGATGTACAAAGAGATGTTAGAAACCAAATCCTTTCGTCATGCAAAAAAGAGAGGCCCCGTTAAATCTTTTTGTTTTATTCAAGACGGAGCAGCACTCCATCGCACACAAGAAGTATCATCAATAAATTTTATGGCGATCGAGTTATTGGCCTAGGATACCCACGCTTTGCTAGGGGAAAAGGAATAGAATGGCCACCTTACTCGTCAGATCTCACTTAATATAATTTCTTTTTATGGGACTACATTAAAGATCACTGCTATAAAAATAACCAAAAAACAGTAGAGGATTTTATTAAAGACGTTCGGAAGATCGAGGCATTTCAAATGAAACGTTAGAACATGTTTTTAATAGTTTTAAAAGCATTTTGATATTTGTGCCAATTTAGATGGTTAAAATATCGAAAATATATATGATTAGTAACTAACGTTCTTCACTATATTTTTAAATTAATTGTTTTGTATTAAATAGATTTAATTTTATTTATAATAAAATGGACATGAAATAAAAATGACAACTTACCTTTATTAAAAAATATTTACATTTTAACGATCTCTCCATTTGTTAAAGAGTAGTAACTCATTCGTTTTCGCACATTCCTATTAGACACCCGGTATGATACCTATGAAACAAGAAATATTTAAACAATAATTTATGTGTTAGACCGCATTAAAGTTTAATTTAAATTTGTTTTAATTTTTATAAATATAATGATTCAAAACCAACTGAACAAAACTAAATGAGAGAAGTTAAGAAATTGCACCAATTGGTCACAATCGGATGTAATTCAATGGCAAAGAACCACATATGCAGGGATTATGTATTCATTAACCCATTTCTTCCCAAGCGGACATTTTATAGTCGATTGGTTTTTCGTCTGTAAAAACCCTAAAACTAACAAAATAATATTAGAAAAAAACATATTCTTAAGTAAAAAGACCTGCTCTTTCCGAATCTGAGGTCAGATTTGAAAAAAATTTCACCACTAATTAAATATGGCCGCCTGAAAATGCCGAAACTTTAAGCATCGACTGTTAAATTTTAATGATTTACATTACGATTTATTTTGAAAAAAAACCGTTCAAAAGCTACTTATACTGCATCATTACAATGTATAACAGCAACAAAGGTCATTAAAATGTTGGTACCAAATATTGCTTCGAGTGCAAAAATCATTTTTGCGATACTTGTTTCAGACAGTATCATCATATTCACGTGAAAACCACAAAATCATCTCAAAGAATATGTAAAGCTAGCGATCTTTGTAGAAAACGTACCAACATTTATTGCGATGAATGTTTCAGTTAATTGTGTTAATGACCTTTGTTGCTGTTATACATTGTAATGATGCAGTATAAGTAGCTTTTGAACGGTTTTTTTTCAAAATAAATCGTAATGTAAATCATTAAAATTTAACAGTCGATGCTTAAAGTTTCGGCATTTTCAGGCGGCCATATTTAATTAGTGGTGAAATTTTTTTCAAATCTGACCTCAGATTCGGAAAGAGCAGGTCTTTTTACTTAAGAATATGTTTTTTTCTAATATTATTTTGTTAGTTTTAGGGTTTTTACAGACGAAAAATCAATCGACTATAAAATGTCCGCTTGGGAGGAAATGGGTTAAGGAGCTGCATACATCAAGAAGAATTGAAATTTAGCACGTTTTCGAAAAATCATATCGTAACTTTCAACAATTAGTTAATATCTTTAGTCTGTTTTTGGGCGCAAAGGAAATGTCGAAGAAATGCAATATCGTATTGTCGACATCAGAAAATTAAAGACTGATGTTTTGTGCGGTACCAACCGGTGTTCACAAACAACTGAAACGATTGAATTAAAATTTTAGGAAATAGAGCGATTCTCTATCATAGGAGTTTTTAATAATCTGGATTTTTTTTTTTATTATTAATAATAATTATACATTTAAGCTCCGAAGTCCTTTTAACAGAAAACCTGCTTTGATAAAGACTAGATCGTTTTGTTTTCTAAGATTTTAACCCAACCAGTTGTTTGTGAGTAATACTGGGTACCGAACATAACATCAATAGGGTGCTACCTTCTTTGTATCCAACTTTTCAAGCGAATATAAATAGCAAGCGCTGAGAGCTACGTCCTAATTTTCGATTCTTCTCGGAGTATGTAGGATCTTAAATAACCATTTATTAAATTTCTTACCTACTTACATATTATATATAATTATACAAATGGGTTGATATAAAATTTCTTATACAAAGCATACCCCATCGTTGTTTACAAGTCATCGCCTAAAAATATGCAAATCTGAATTATCTTTCAGAGTCTCCACTATAATTTTATTATTTCAATTTCTAATTCCAAAATTGTCATAATGTGATTTTCACAATATCTACTTCGCCGAACCATCCCTATGGTCTCAGCTAACGAATAGTAAAATGTTGCAGTTGTAAGGCATGTGGTTTTGCGTCTAATGGATTGAAGCAGTTCTCTAGACTTTAGCGGTTGAAGTCCACAATACCGCAGGCTTTCTCTATGTATAGAATTTATGCTAAAATTTAGATCTTTCGAAAATGTTGCACATTACTTTAGTTAGTAGATACTTAGAAATGATTTGTCATCTCTACAGTATTTGAGTAAGTTTTTGTATAGCCAACGTTCAACGTTCTCAAATACGCAGAGGTGACAAGATATAAAATTAATATTACACCCAAATTTAATTGATTTTCTTTAAACTTAGGTTCAAAGCCAGGCTCACGTGGAAGCAGCAGCCTTTCTCTTCGTTCAAACAAAAGTGGTACAGGAAATACCAGCAACAATCAGGAAAAGCATGATATGAACCATCCGGCACACCAACCACTTATTACCAACATCACGGCAAATCCGCGAGCTGATAGCATCACCGTGGAAATAACCGACTCTGAAAAAACATAAATAGATACGCACCTGTCAAGCGTGGTATAATGGCTGCTTCTGTCAGCGCCATTTCTTAATTTATTTAAACGAAAAAAGAAAAAGAAAATTAAAACCTTAATGTAAATAGTAAGGTAGCGAGTCCGCGCATTTTGCCTCTAAACAACTTGTAGCGATATTGTAGAGTTGAAGCGAATTCCAGAACAGGAACACAGCTAGAACCACATAATTTTGCGACTTTCTAGGGACCATATTTAGCAAAATATGCGTTTCGCATGACTTTTTAATAGACACCATAAAAAACGAAGATTTTAAAGTAACCTGCGTAGCACATAGCGTTTTCTAGTACCTTTCTTTCTCCTAATTTGTCCGAATAGCGTAGTTTTTCGACGTAGAGTTCTGATTGGTTGAACGTTTTGATGTCAAAAACGAACGTGATATTTAACCGAAATATATTACACATATAGCATAGAACGGTAGATGTCGATTATCGAAACCTTAGCGGACTCAGAACAAGACTAGATAGCACTCTACAGATGACTTATTCTTACATACATATATAGATAATTTTATGATAGGAACCGAGCATAGCTTTGGAAAGATCGATATCAATGATAACTTTTCCAATTCTATGTTCCTTTTTATGATATTTCTGCGGTTTTTCATAGGTCACTCGTATCGAACCGTTATAGATGTTTATTTTCGCACATTTAGAAATATTAAGATATAATTAATCAACGATGCTCTCCCAAAAAAAAAAAAAAATTTTTTGAATTTCCGAAATATTAACCAACGTCCACTAATAATTAAATTTACATTAACTTCAAAAACAGATAAGAAATGCTTAGGATGCTTTCGGGTCTCTGTGAAACATTTGAGAATTGGTCGTGCTCGCGTTTAAAAACAATTCTAAAAATAGGGGAAGATTTTTAGACAAACAAAAAAGGCTAGCATGACGGATTCTCCTGGATCTAAGAAACCCTGAAAGCCTCCGACGCTCAGCAAAAGCAAAAGCTTAACTGTGAAGATTTACACATTCGATATTAGCATTAACGAAAAATAAAAATATTAGTTAAGTAAGCGCAGACAAGAAACAATCAAGCACAACCTTACCAAGTCGGTTACTACATACCTTACTCACTAAGCTGCTAGAGTTGTAGTATATTATCAGTGTGTAAAACGACTACACCTTAGGTTTTAAGGATTTAAAACAAAAAACAAAAAGGAGCACAGGTGGCCTCGAAACAAGGGGAAGAGTTTCGAGACGATCTGTGACCGAAAACAACAAGAAAATAAGTAGGTAAATATCGTTTTACCAACATTCCACTAGCTAATTAAGTATATTCTCTTAGAATTAAGAAAACATTGACTTTTCTAAACGAAACTGTGACTCTAACGCGCCTCTGTACTGTAAGAACAACATTACTTATGCTATTTTAAATAATTTGCGTTAAATACAAAAGATATATGCTTTAAAATTTTTTATTACCATCCCATACACACACTAGAAACTGTGTTAAAAATCTAGTGTTTAGTAATTACATATAATGCTTGTTTAATAAGATTTACAAGCTATCTAGCTATAATCCGCAATCGAAGAGGTGGGAGTGTTCGAATCGAATTGTATCACTTTACAAAATATTATTATACTTGAATTTTATTAAATATATACACTTCACTTACCTGGTCTGCAATTATTTCACCTGCGGTCCTAAAATACGTCACAGCTAATCTAATCGCCAGTTCCGATCGATGATAACAAAATAGAAATGCCATCAATTTTACTTACAATCAAAAAAGCGTATAGTGCATTTTGAAAGCTCTTTGGTGGTGTATCAATAACCGCGATGAAGCTATTTTTATTAGTGCTTATTATGGTAGTTTGGGTAAGTTTTTATGTTTTTTTTAAAAAGCTATCAATCGTTTCGAATAAATTTTTATTTCAGGCGAATGCGGAGAGTTCTCCTCACACTACTTGTGATTTTGATGTAACCCACAATGACGAGGACCTATCGGAGGCTTGCCAAAAAATTAAAAAGGAAAATGGTGACATGCTTCAAAAAGTGAAGGAGGAAGCGATTCAGTTTGAGGAATTTAACAACAAATTACGAGAGTTTGAGCTCAAATTTAAGGGTAACATTACAAATGACCATTTTTGGGATGCTCAAATGAAATTATACAACGAAACATCATTGCACGACTGCTACGACCCTAATTATAAAGGCGATTTTTACGATTGCATTAAAGACAAGAGAAACCAAATGATGATTAAGCTAGATAAATTAATTGCCAAAAAGATATCAGATCGCAAATAACTTAAATTTGTTATTCAGTGGTAGAAAGTGTTAAAATTTAATAAGAAAATTACAATTATTTAGAGAAACTGAAGCTTTTGTTGAAAAACCTCTATAAACCTGTCATCACACGAATCTTATCAACTCTCTGTGTGCTGATAACCTGATAAACTTTTCGGACTTGAATTGTGTAAAATGTTTAATTAATAGTGTTTACTTTAACCTGATGTTCAAATAGTAAACGTGAGCTATACTACGCACCTCTGTAGTGAAACGAAAAATATTTGTTTGTTTATTTGTTTAGCAAAATGTTCTGTTCGGCAGTTGAGAACGTAGAGGCTATTATTTGTTTGAATTATATTTTTAGAGAAAAGGCAATTCGTTATAATTTAAATTTGATTTTGTGTGGGTATTTTGTGATATTTGATATAAAACGCTACTACAACTTAATTATGTAAACTTTTTTCCTTTTGTTCCTCCGATATTTTGAAGACAAATAATTTTTTCTTGCTGAAACTAATTTATTTTCAATCTAATCCGAAACGTTCGAAGGACGTGACCTTAAAAAATTCTTTACACCGTCCATGAACTTTCAAACCAGAATTCGAGAAAACAAATGAGTGCTTCATATTATTTCAAAAACCTTCATATATATAATATTACATCAGTAGCGGATTTACACATTTGCCGCCTGTAGGATATTCAAATATTGCCGCCCTACCGACCTCTACAATTCGATACCCTAGTTCACAATCATATTAAGGTACTAGTTCCCTGTAGAATAGGAAAAAATAGACTTTTAAACTTTATTTTTTTTCTCAGCTCCTTTATTATAAATCTAGCTGGATCTTTTTTTATTTGAATATGTAAGTCTTGAGGTTGACAAAAAAAATTGTTTTTCTTTTTTTAGTACTTTATTATATATATAGAGGGCTCTCAAAAAGGAGCAGTCCAAAAAAAGAGGGTTCCATGGCGGACACTCAATCTCAGAAACGACAAGTCCGAAACAAAAAAAAACAAAAAGAATGTTAAAAATGAAGATATTTTATGAGGCAATTCACCACAATTAGTAAAAAAATTGGTAAAAAAAATGGCGGATATTTGAAAAAAAATTTCGCATTTTTTTTCGCTTTGTTCGCTTTGGAAATATGTTTCTTATCAACTTTTTCGGAATTTTCTTGTGAATTGCCCTAGAATAGACCTTAACAAATAAAACGCTATACAGTTTATTCAAATCGGTTCAGCCAATCGGAAGATTGACTGTCCGCAGTTTTGAAAAATGTAGTTTCGAGAAAAACGCCTTTAAAGTTTTTTTACGATATATTTATGTGTGTATAATCAAAAATGCGCGCGCACTAAAACTGCTGTAGCTCCTCGATTTTTTCGAATTTCTTTATAAAAATTTATCAGATGTTTTCTGAAGGTATAAGGAACCATAAAATGTAAAAATAAAAAATTCCATTTGGGGGAAAATTTTGAGGGAACTAGTACCTTAATTACAATTTCTTCGTCAATGAAATTGTAACTTTATGATTTGTGCACTATGGTCCTAATTACACCACCTTTTTTCCTTAATTAGTATGATTGTGACCTAGGGGATCGATTTGTTAGATCCTAGGTTATTTTAACAGCCCAACGATTTAGTTAAAATTGCACAAGAAATAGTTTTTGGGTATATTTCTGAGTGAATAAAAACTCAGTCATGTACCTACTACTAATAAGGCTGGGTAAGGTATGCCTTAATACTAGTTACACAATAATGTACATTCGGTAAACCTAATTAAATAATTTTAATTGCGCTTACTTACAGTTTAAAAACAATATGTTCAATTATCTAGTAACAATCCCGCTGATGACGACGATGAAATTCAATTAATTAAGTTATAAAAGTTTTACAATATCTTTTTGCGCGATTTTCTATTCGCAAAATCATCAATTATATCGTCGTATGAAATCTTTTCATTAGTTCTGACTCTATGCACAAAGGAGCTACATAAGGCGTTTAGCTTTTCTTTGCTGCTTTGCTTGGCGACAGCCCGCGAAAACACGGACTACTAGTTTAGATATATAAATATGTATCTTTTTAATTTCTGTAAGACATAAAAAAAAAAAAATTTTGGCCCAGAATTTGCCGCCCCTAAAATCTGCCGCCCTAGGCTCCAGCCTACTCAGCCTGCTGGTAAATCCACCACTGTATTACATACCTATTAAATTGTTGATTTTAATTTTGAAAAATTTTAATTTAAAATTTGTCATCTACCTAATAAAATGTGTCTTATTTCTATTCCAATAATTTTACTGCCTCGAATACGACTATTAGAATCGATTTCATAAAACTATCAACCGATCGAAACATCGATAAATAATAAAAATAATAAAAAATATTATATGATATACAGTATACACGTTATGGCGTCCATGCAAAAATTAATACAATTATCAGTGACGTTTTCTGACAGGCCAATGTCTGCATTAATTCATAAAAATAACTTTTTTGACAATAATAATGGTACTTATTATGTCTTGTTCACAGTTGAATTAACAATTAAAATAAATGATGCTTAATTATCATAAAATTTAAAGTGTTTCAATACTTCCCACCTTTTACTAAGCATATCCATAACCCATTAATGCGCAAAACGAGGATTTTGTACACGTAAGTTCAATTGTACGATTCGAGTAGCAAATTGGGGCAGATTTTCGTCCAAAATCGTATATAAGGGGTTTTTGGGGATGCTCTATCAGAATCTGGCATTTGTTTTGCATAAAAACTTCAAAAACACTGTTATTTTTTTGGGTTGTTTAAAAAAAAATGCTGATTTTTTATGGTCATACTTTTTCTCAAAGTTGATTATCTTGTCGTTGCTGCTATTGAATGATCATATAACCACCAGAAATCGCGTTCCGAATGTCTAAACTTTCTCAAACCATGGTTTTGAAAGTTTTTTTTGCAAAATCGCCATTTTATACAGTAATGTAATAAAAAACTTCGGGATTTTTTACACCAAAAGGATCAACTTTACAAAAAACAATTATAGAACAGAAAATGATTTAAATTAGCCAAGGAAAACATGTATTTTTTTCAGAATTTTTTTGGACCTTTTTTGGTTTTTTGAATTTGGTAAATTTTTGAAAAATCCGATAATGTCCCGAAAAAACTCTGAAAAAATTCACACGTGTTCTTTGTCTAATTATAAGCACTTTTTGTCATATAAAATTTATTCGTATAATTGATCCTTTTTGAGTATAAATATCACAAAATTTATATATAAAAAAAAATTTTTTGGATTTTTCAAAAACTTACCAAATCCAAAAAACCAAAAGTAGGCCACAAAAATCTGAAAAAATTCACATGTATTCTTTGGCTACACAGTTACATACATATTCAGAAAAATCCTATTACCTCTCCGGACAGTGTTCCATTTCTTTTACCGATTTCTTTAAGATTTTTATTCGTATTTAAGATTTAAAAAGGACTTTTATACAAACTTTGGTCAAAATTTGAAAATTGAAACGCTATGTATAACAAAATAAAACGTTATATACAGAATAAATAAACTAAAAGGCTACATTCAACATGATAAATAACCCGAATCAATTAAATTTCCTTATATGAATCCTTCATAATTTTTACATACACTTCCTTCAGAAAGTTAGAAGCCTTTACTCCAAATATCTGAAATCCCTTTTAATGTTTTATCAGTTCCGAATAAATTTCCGGATAAATTTTACCTAAACCAGGGTAAACATTAAAATATTATATTTTTTCATTAGGAAAAGCTTGTGTAGCAAATGTTGTAATAATTCAGCAGCAAATTTAAAAACAACTGTCATGCTTACTGCATTAAGTGGACTTTTAATTAGTCCCTTGGCGTTCTATTTATTTTTAATTTCTCTGACCTGACCTTTTTACAACTACCGCACAGAGCTCTCAGGTTTTCTTATTATGCTAATTCAGTGCTTTCAGAGAAAGGGTGCAAAAAGGGTATGAGCATGATAAGCAGAAGTTGGCAATGGACACAATTATGTAGGTTTGTTGAATTTATCCTTTAACTTTCACGGAAAGTGAATCTCTGAAGTAAATTGTGCAAGACAACAATTTATGATTAACTCGTAGTGTATCTGAAATGGAAATCTTCATAATGGAAAGGTACGTCGGAAGCATGTTTACAGGTGAATTATCACAATTTATCATTTACAACCTCGTAGAGTATTATACAGTGATTTTTTGTGTCTGGGTCTGATAACATATCAAACTTGGAGAATAATTTGCCTTAAGAACTACTAGTAGTCTCATTTTATGAGGTTTTTTTCTGCGTATTACAAAACGATAGGTTTTATTATTGTCATCTCATACTAACTCCCGATACACATCTGAGGTTACTGAATGTAGAATGTAGAAAAAATAAAATTTTAGAGAATGGGCACCTTAAGAACTGATTTGTAGGGATTGGGGTGAATGGAAAATATAAGAATATAAATAATACTCATGTGGAGCTATTATACAAAATATGAGCGAGGTAAGTTATAAAATAAATAAGCCGTCAATTTTTACCTGATTTAATTTTGCCCGACCCCACTGTAAATTAAAAGGGGTGCGGCGACTGCAAGGCAAAAGTTAAACGCTATCAAGAATGAGGGTGAAAATAATTCCACGACATTACTTTGAAAATAGAAAATTAGTTTTCGCTAAATAGCGTAAGAAAAGGGGACCGTGGGGGATTTAAGTTGAAATTGAGTCAAATGTCTTGAACCAAATAAAGTTGTAAAGAAGTCTGAAAAAAATGCAGGAAAGTAGATCAACCATTTTGTGGGGCGAGGGGTAAACGGAAAAGATAAGTAAAAATATTTAACAATAGTTTCGATGTTGGGCTATCGCTGAAAATTTAAATGATGAAAATCGATTATGATTTGGTCGAGTTCTGAGTGGGTAGCTATAAAATTAATAAGGACATGATCGCCGCTCATTTCCATTTCTCAGACCATCGCTGTTCGAGTTCACCGAAATAAGACGAGGAAGGAAAACACCCGCCCAGCCCACATGAGAACGTCGTGTGTGCTTCGAATTTAATGGGGGATAAGAAGTGGTGGATTTGATTAGATTTTTGGGGTTTTCAATCGATTGCGATACGTTATTGGATAGATATTGGGGAGAGGTATAACAAACGTAAAATTAAAGAAAATTAAGCGAGGACATTTTTGAAAAAATCGAAAAAACAAACTTTTTGGCTGTAGATAGTCAGTAAAGATCATAAGATCACAAAAATCACAAAATCACTTGATTGCAAATTTTATTCAACTATAGATATACGAATCTATCATACATACATGAAAAATAATATCTACACCACCTGTCGTTTGACTCCAAAAAAACATCAAAAACGGAAGGTAGTTTAATTTATATTCATAAAACCGCAGATTCTTTCCTCTCGAATACGCAAAGTCAACAAAGTTAAACTGCACAATAAAATTAAAAAAAATAAAACTTGTATTAAATGTTAATTTTTAAATCCCGATTAGTTTCCATTGTCAATGCTAAATATAATTTCAGTGAAAAAACCGCAACCGCATTGACGACATTACATAATTTATCATACATTAAATAGACACTTTGTTGTATTTGCTTTTTATTGTTATATGTAAATGAGGTGATGTGGAAATATTACCGCTAGCGCTCTATGCCATAATTTAAAAGATAAATATATGTGTAAATATGCAGAATTCATCTAAAAGAGTCAGAACAACTTGTATGAAAATTAATGGGACAACAACACTTTTACTTATACATCATAATTCTACTTTATATCACATGTTTGCATTTCTAGATTATTTTAAACGTGATGATAATTTTCCTTAATTGTGTTTAATAAAAATTCAAACCACGTGTAAAGCAAAGGTGAGTAGGGAATAGAAAAAACGTGCTGCAAACCTTATGCAAAAATTACGCAATTTTTATTACAGCAATGGGGTCATGGACGACTGTTTCAGGGCAATAACTTATGATAATCATCATTTGTAGAAGTAAGGCCTTAAAATAATTGAAAATTTTAATCTTCTAGTAGCTACACGGTTACAGAACGCTGTCTGATCAACTTTATTTGTGAATGGGCACGAGGCTTTCTTATCATCCAATATGAAATGGCGGGCTTTTTTTTAGATTACGAACTCAGAGATTGTTATTCATTCAGTATTAAGCCGCCTGGGTAGGGAATTGACGACGTGGAATATGGAGATATTATTTCTTTGATTTTGCGTAAAGCGAACTACGACGCCCACTTTTTTTAACAAAATACATTTTAGTCTTCATCTTCGTTTTATTTCATTTATTATTTAATCAGCACACTCGCTCACGATACATACTTACTACATATCACCCAACTGGAGATCGTTTAATAACTAACTTTTAGCTTATTGTTAGTGTTCCATTAGAGCGGCTGCAATAATAGCGAAAGGTTAGGGATATCTAAATAATAAACTTTTTCAATGCAGATACTTACGCGAAGGACTCCGATGCGATGTGTTGTCATTTGGTGTAAAATTCAAGAAATCCCAAATAAGTATTGTATCGTCATTTGAACTGCTGACGATTTGGGATTCATCAAATTGCAAGCGAAATACCCGATCGGTATGCTCCTGAAGAAGGGGACAAAGAAACTATACTACACCGGAAAAAATATTTCAATCATCAAATACTTACAACTAAAGTCTTAAGGCAAAGAGAGTTTGATTGAGCGCGAGGATCTAGTGCTGCTACTAAGTCCCAGACTTTTATTTTTCCATCGTATGCACCACTTACAATACGCTTTGAATCAAATCTAATACACCGAACGAGCTCCTCATGGCCCTCTAGGACACGCAGACAAGCTCCACACTCGATGTCCCACAGACTAAAAAAGTGTAAAATTAAAATACAGTTAATACCATTTAAAACTGAAGAGCTCACCGTATTGAGTTATCCGAACTACCGCTCACAACCAAACGATCACGATACTGCAGGCAAGCGATGCCCCTTTTGTGTCCATTCAAAGTCCTCACAGATTCACAGCTAGATGTATTCCACACTTTTATGGTGCGATCTCCACCGGCTGAAACAATGTATTTCTCATCGAAATCAACAACATTAACAGCTGCTCGGTGGCCAACAAGTACGTGACGAAGAGTTATTTCTGTTGGTGATGTCATGTCCCACACAGCTATCGATCGATCCTTTGAACATGTTACCATCATTCCATTGTTGAAACGCAAATGCATAACTGCCTCACAGTGATGTATAAGTGTGTTCACCATTTCTCCGGTATTAACGTCCCAAACTCGAACTGTTGAGTCGGTAGAACCGCTGATTATAACTTTGTCGTCGTATTGTAAGCACAGTACAGAACCAGTATGCCCAGTTAGGATCTAAATGAGGAAAGTTACTAATAATGGTTTTTTTTTTTAAATAACTTGACAAGGTCTCACCTTAATACACTGCAAATCCGTTCGATCCCAGATCTTAATGGTGTTGTCTCTCAGACCAGAAACTATTTTCACGTCGTCATACTGCAGACAATAAACCCCTGAACGGCAATTAATTCGCCGGAGCATGTGCCTGCCAGTTCTCCAATTGTGTTCTATACTTTCAATGTCCTAAAATAGATAACAGATGGAATCAATATCCATAGCCAAAATTAATAAAACCATTGCTGCTTACATTCATTATTCTAGGGAAGAGTGCTCGGTAGAACGAGTGTGGCCTGTGAATTGTGCCAGGTCGTGGTTTGAACAGATACTGTATCCAGCCTCGTCTTTCAGCCAGGACTCGCCAAAGCGAATCTGTCCGAACTTTGCGTTCAATTAATTTTTTCCACAACATCCCTTCCGATATTATTCTAAGCCATTCTTTGCACACTAATTCTGCTGCTTTAAGAGAATCTGCATCTAGGTAAGACACAATATTTTCTGCTATGTGATCCAGTCCTTTTTCTGAAAAATAAAGTTATATACCGTTAATTCAATCATTATGTTTTAATTATTTAAAAGTATAAAGTTACATAGAATAACAGTATAATCTTTTTATTATCGATTAACTGAAAAAAAGACATAATTATCATATTTGAAAAAATTAAGACCAAGATATAAAATAACAGGAACAGGTTGAGTTTGGGGTTTTCTCACTGATTTTTATGAAACGTTATAGGAAAATCAAATCGTCAAACAAAACAAAATTTACCGATCGTTTTTCTTCTTCTTATTAACTTTAAAATTAAAAGAAGCATTTTTCTGTTTTAATTTTTTGCATATTGTCACAAATACGTCTGAAGTAATTTCAACCACTTTAGCTCCAAAAGGAGGGATGTTATGTATGGACAAATATAATCCACAATAGGGCAAAATAGTGAGTCCTCCCGGAAATGCTCTTATGGCTAAGTAAGTTAAATTAGGATAGCCTCAAAACTATGATTCGCTTTTAGTGTATATTTTACACTACATTTTCATCGTAACATATGCTAAGGATTAATATATAATATACGTCGAAATACAAATTATTAATTGAGAATTTGTAAATAGGTGACAATTTTTCGGAGAATAAATAAGTAACTAATTGCTTTCTAAAGTCCTAAATAAAAATATTTGTGGTGATACTGATATCTTATCACTGTTTATAATTTCATAGCTTATAGTCTGGTTGGGTTCCCCTGACTAATGAGTAATATTTTTAGCTAATATTAAAAATTAATTCGACAAAAGGCGGGAACAAAATTTAATATTTATACTTACTTGGCAACAGTGAAATAAAGTCTCTTTGTAGCATCGACTTTAGGTAAGCATTGATATGCCCATGTTGATAGTGGCACATTCTAGATAACAGCTGCTCTACGAAATCCACCTGGTCAGCTTCATTCCACTTGGAAAAGTACGCTAAACACACATCCCTTTCCGTCTGAAACGTAGGTGATGGCTCTTTCTTGCGGACAGGGTCATATAACATTGTTGTTGTGTACTGAAAAAAAAGCGATAAATTTATTAAATATGACCACATTTATTTTTATGTATTAAGCTAAGAGAGAGATCAAAAAACAAAACTAGGCTACAACAAAGGATCATCTCAACGGAGGACGAAATTGCTACTATAAAGATAAATTTGAAAACCCAAACACATAGCGTTGTATCATAGTACCCAGTCGCAATTTAATCAAAGTATAATGTCGACTCCTAACTAATTTGAACTCTTTTAATTGAAAATAGTTCATGTTTACAATAAGAATAAATGTTTCTATTTCTCTGAACTACTATCAAAAAATCTTTTGAAGAATTTCGGGGGTTAAGGAGGCTAATTTGATTAGGGTTGTTAGTTACACTATAGACTGCAAAGTAGAATCTGATGAATATGGTTGCTTTCAAATTTATTTATTTATTCATCAACAGGTACAAAAACCATCTGACGTTACAAAAAGAAATATACCAAATATAAGCAATACAATACAATTCAATATTAAGAATTATATAGTCGTCTTTTTAGTTCCAATTTATTACAATGAAAGTCGATCACTGAAAAACAGGCATTATAATCTCCTGACATAGCCGATAATGGTTCAAAAACACCGTAATTGGTTCTGTGTTTAGATACATAAAGGAAATTTTGTCCTCTAGTCATTCGGGGGCGTGAGTTAATATCCAGAAGTCGTAAAAGATTAGGAGAGTCTACATTGCCAGCAACGATATCGTGCAAGAACATAACCCCGGCAACATCTCTGCGCTTTGATAAAGACGGCAGATCCAAGAGTTTTAATCTGTTTTCATATGGAGGGAGATTGGTAGGATCGGACCATCGTAAATGACGAAGAGCAAACCGTAAAAAACGTTTTTGCACCGCCTCGATGCGTATTATGTTCGCATTATAATGTGGTCTCCACACTACGGAAGCATATTCTAAAATAGGGCGAACAAAAGCACAAAATAAAATTTTTAAAATGTGCGGGTCAGTAAAGTCAACAGACCAACGCTTAATGAAGCCTAACGTTGAATTGGCTCTATTAATTATATTATCAATATGCCCTCGAAAATCAAATTTAGAATTAATCAGTATCCCAAGATCCACAACACTCTCCCTTCGGGACAGGGGCTTTTCGTACAATTCGTAGGGAAACTCTATGATGGAGGATTTCCTACAAAACGAAATAAAATTGCACTTGCTAATATTTAATTTTAAATGATTTTTTGAGCACCACTCCGCAAATATTGAAAGATCGCCCTGTAGGAATTGAGCATCACGAGAAGATTCAATAGCTTTAAAGATTTTCAAATCATCAGCATACGCCAAAACATTAGTATTACGGAGCAAGGGAAACAAATCATTGACAAATATGACAAAAAGTAATGGTCCAAGGTGACTACCCTGTGGAACTCCAGACAAAACAGAAATAGGGTCAGAAAAGGTAGACGAAAATTTAACCTTGAAGGAGCGCTCAGTAAGATATGACTGAATCCATAGAACGAGATCAGTGGGAAAGCCAAGTCGGAGCAGTTTAAAAATTAGCACCTTATGAGAAAGCTTGTCAAATGCTTTACTAAAGTCAGTATACACACAGTCAACTTGTTTAAACTTCTCAAGATTAGAAAGACAGAAATTCGAAAATTCCACGAGATTAGTCACAGTTGACCTGCCTCTCACAAAGCCGTGTTGGATTATCGACAAAAAAGAACTGCAGTAGAACGTCAAATAATCTTTCACAATGGCCTCAAAAAGTTTTGGGATCGGTGAAAGTTTAGCAATAGGCCTATAATTTTCTATTTGGTTCTTCTTGCCCTTTTTAAAAATAGGGATCACATAGAATAATTTCCAAACACGGGGGAAAACACCAGAGCGCAAAGACAAATTAAACAAAAAAGTAAGAGGTCCAGCTAGTACAGTACTGCAATTACGCAGAACAATACCTGGAATCAAATCGGGTGAATCCGAGTAGTCTTCGTCAATTTTATTTAAGTACTCTAGAACGGTACAGTCATCTAAAACAAAATTAGTTGTAAACGAAGGAAGACAAGTCAGGTAATTAAAATAATCTAAATCTATATCACAGATGTTATCACAATACGCATTTTTGAAATGCGTCGCGAAAAGGTTGGAAATAGCAGAAGGTTCGCTACCAATTTCGTTGTCAAGAGTTAAAATAGAAGGATAGTTATTGGTCTTCCGTTTACTATTAACGAAGTCAAAAAAGCGCTTAGGATTGGTTTTAATGTTATGTTCTAAGCGAACCGTGTACTGGCGATATAGCTTTGTTGAATAACTATTAAATTGTTTGCGTAATTCAGCATAGATACTATAATGACTTTCTGATTTCGTTTTGTTAAATTTACGCCAGGCACTGTTTCTACGACTTCTCAATGATCTTAACTCAGCGTTATACCACACTGGATTAATAAAGAAATTCCTCCTTTTGACTACAGGAACAAACTGATGGATACCATTCAAAATTAATTCATAGAAGTTACTTACAGCCTGTTCAACGTCAAGGCAATTGTAAATTACAGACCAATCACAGTTTAACAAAAAAGAATTAAGGGAGTCAAAATCGGCCTTCCTGAAATTATTAAAAAAATCAAATATTTTATCGTCAGATGGTGGCTTATAAAATTTGACTGAAGTGAGCAGCGCTGGATGATCGGCGACCTCCCTAAAAATGCCGTCAAGACAAGCATCCACATGCATAGTTGACGCGTCAGACGAAAAGACAAGGTCCAGAAGGCGATGTCGAGAATTTACAACACTGCTAAGTTGGTATAGGCCCAGGTGCGACATGCAGTCAACAAACTCCTGCTCAACAGCACTCCTAGCATTTGCAGCTAATAAAAAAGTACCATCCTCTGAGTAATCCCAACTGAGATGCGGCAGATTGAAATCTCCGAAAACAAGAAGGTCGTCTCTATACGAGCACATATCAGATACATGTTGAAGATTATCTAGTAAGGCCCGATACATTGTCAACGGGCTATTCGGAGGTAAATAGGCGGAAAATATAAAAACGGACTTTTGGTGCAGTTTAATTTTCACGCAAATAAATTCTACGTCAACATCCGACGGACCAGGCAACTCGACAAGAAGTGATGGGAACTTCGAGTGAACAGCGATCATGACACCGCCACCTACAGGTGCATTTAAAATGTCAAGATGACGGTCGCGGCGATAAATATGGTAAATATCACTGCAAAGTTCTGCATCTAAAATACCACGGTGAAGCCAAGTCTCCGTTAAACATAAGACATCAAAGGTTTCCACACAAGATGCCTGAAAAAGTGTGCCAGCCTTTGTCCGTAATCCATTTACGTTTTGGTAATAAATTGTTAATTCATCTTTGATTTCGCGGACTGGCGATGGCCCTTCCGAAACCCCAAAGGAGATGACCGGGGTACGAAATCCTTAAGCAAGGTACCAGAAGGCCAGAAGTTCACTTCACTTAATACTCCAGCTACGTCCTCAGGCACAATTAGCCGAAAAGAAGCGAAAGTCAAGTTCCCGATTTGTCTGCGCTTCGCCGATAGATCAATGCATTTAATTTGTACAGCAGTATTCTCGTCAAAAGAAGTGTTGCATTTTATCCACCGACATACGCTTTCACTAGTTGCAGTGGGAGCGCAATTAGTTAGCAATAAATTTTTGGTTTTGACGGAGGTACAGGCGCTCAGAATCGGTGCATCGGTATCATCCAACGATTCATGATCAGGAACAGATGACAATGTTACAGCATGTGGCTGCTGATGGCTGGCGACGCCGACTAAAGGAGGTCGATGAACGTCCGACACCAAAGAATATCTATTTCAACAAGAAGGGACACTCTCAATACGCTCTCAAAGTCCCAACTCATATGCAAGCTCTCGCAAATACACCCAGCAAAATTTCCCATTAGATAAAGCAGCTCAGGGCTACTACCTCTGTAAATACCTATAAGAACCCAATGGGAAATCGAGTCAGCTATTCTTAAGGAAGTCATTCAGAAATAAATCCTAACATCACTCAATGAAGGAATATATTCGATTCATTCCTTGTTACTGATTAAGACGCTGGGAGGAAGGAATACACTTGTGAACCGCGTGCGCATCTGTGAAGGGAGTTTCACGATTTCTCTTTTATAACCGGTTTTTGTCTTATCTCCCCCTTGCCTGTGCATTTTTAATATGATGCGCCCTGAAAAGCTCTGACGGTTACGTAATTCTCTTCCAGTTGTTCTAGCGGCGCACTATGGGCTAAACGGCATTTTTTTCGTTTAAAACCTAATATCTCGAGAAAAACCGAAGATATTAACGTAAATTTTTTTTTAAATTGAAGCTGAGACTATGCAGATTACTGGAAAATTAACCAGAATGGCTGAAATGAAAATAAACACTATGTAACATAACCTCAAAGTTGCATTTTTTTCTGAAAAATTGAATAATCTCACACCATCAAAAAACTTGGTCTTTATTTTGAATGTCATATATGCTATCCGATGAACTTTAACCTGCTGATCACGAATTCGAGGTCAGAATTGCCCCCCACCCTACAGTTTTCAGAAAAATGAAGAATTTCCGTGCCTAGTATAAGCCTTTTTAACTCTTTGAGTTACAAAAGACGAGCTTAAATAAATTTTTACTATAACATACTAACTGAAGGTTTTTGGGGTCGCTGATCACGAATCTGAAGTCAGATTTTGAAAATTCAAAATGGCGGATCCAATATGGCGGACCGAAAATTTAATATTTGACCCAATTTCGACTCAAAACCGTATACATGGGTTTTTGGGGTCGCTGATCACGAATCTGAAGTCAGATTTTGAAAATTCAAAATGGCGGATCCAATATGGCGGGCCGAAAATTTAATTTATTTTTTGGATCCGCCATTTTGAATTTTCAAAATCTGACTTCAGATTCGTGATCAGCGACCCCCAAAACCCATGTATACGGTTTTGAGTCGAAATTGGGTCAAATATTAAATTTTCGGTCCGCCATATTGGATCCGCCATTTTGAATTTTCAAAATCTAACTTCAGATTCGTGGTCAGCAACCCCAAAAACCCAAGTATACGGTTTTGGTTCGAAATTCGGTCAAATATTAAATTTTCGGCCCGCCATATTGGATCCGCCATTTTGAATTTTCAAAATCTGACTTCAGATTCGTGATCAGCGACCCTAAAAACCCATGTATTCAATTTTTAGTCCAAATTCGATCAAATATAAAAATTTTGGTCCGCCATATTGGATCCGCCATTTTGAATTTTCAAAATCTGACTTCAGATTCGTGATCAGCGACCCCAAAAACCTTCAGTTAGTATGTTATAGTAAAAATTTATTTAAGCTCGTCTTTTGTAACTCAAAGAGTTAAAAAGGCTTATACTAGGCACGGAAATTCTTCATTTTTCTGAAAACTGTAGGGTGGGGGGCAATTCTGACCTCGAATTCGTGATCAGCAGGTTAAAGTTCATCGGATAGCATATATGACATTTAAAATAAAGACCAAGTTTTTTGATGGTGTGAGATTATTCAATTTTTCAGAAAAAAATGCAACTTTCAGGTTATGTTACATAGTGTTTATTTTCATTTCAGCCATTCTGGTTAATTTTCCAGTAATCTACATAGTCTCAGCTTCAATTTAAAAAAAAATTTACGTTAATATCTTCGGTTTTTCTCGAGATATTAGGTTTTAAACGAAAAAAATGCCGTTTAGCCCATAGTGCGGCGCACTAGAGTGAGTTTTTTTTAAGTGTTTTTGAAGTGAGTTTTATATTGTGTGTAATTTATGTTTCATATGTTAAATTTAGAAATTTTATTTTTATTGTATTGAATAAATGAGATAATAAAAATTAAAACAATTACTTAAAAGTTTTGAACTTTTCATTTATTATTCCTATATTCCTATGTGATTTTTCAAAGCTGTCATCGTTTTCAGCAATTAAGAAGATGTCAACCTGAGTGGAAAACGAAGATGTAAAAAGTAAAACCACCTTCAAAAACTCCAAAATATTAATATTAATATTTTGGAGTTTTTGAAGGTGGTTATACTTTTTACATCTTCGTTTATCACTCAGGTTGACATCTTCTTAATTGCTGAAAGCGGAGTTCAAGGGAAGCGATATCAAAAAGCCTTTATTGCTTCCTTTTGGACTGAATATGATGCCTTCTGAATTGCTTCTAGGTAGTACGAAGAGGAAGGGAATATAAAAGCTTTTGTTCTCCTTCGTTCCGCGGACATGCCTATGTTAAAAAGATATAGAAGAGGATACGGAGGGTGATGTATTCTCTGCTTCCAGAGAAAGCTTCGGTACGCATGGTTGGATGCTTCCATTTCCCATTGGGAAATGTAGAGAGAGAAATAATTACCAAAAAGTTCTCACAGACAGCTTTTACAGCGTAAGCTATAAACTGAAGCTTTTTTTATGAACGCTTTTTTAAAGGCGGTCCCGAGCCGGGCACCAGTACTACGTCGCTCAAGTTTACCTCTCCTCGCAATGTTAAGGAAATGCCGAATCGGAGAAGGGAGAAGAGACAGGCAGCACACACCGAGCATGAATACCGACGAGATTGTTTACATTTTTTCATTGTGCGTTTTTAAAAGCGGTCCCCAGCGGAATTTCTTTTGTGTGCTGCTCGCTTACGAAAAGTACCGGGTGGGCTTGATTTGTTTGGAAATGTGAAGAAGCTTAAAAGTTTTTGAGTAAAAAAGTGCTTTCTTAGAAGCAATTAATTAAATTAAATAAAATGTGCTTTAGATAAATGATGGGTAAGCATAATATAATGTGTTTGGTGTGTGACTGTGGAAAAGGCAGCGTATAATGTGCTCATAGATAAGTTTTGTGATAAAAGATTTTTGTGAGGTGCACCCTGCAGGAGTGTTCCACTTTTCGCCCCAAATTTTTGTCTTTCTCTCACTTATGCTTTCTTTATTACTAACTATTTCTAGCATAAATTCCCATTTCATTCCTGTAACGGTACCAAGGTCGAAAAATTTTAAAAAATAACCGCTCGAGTGTCCCCTCTTGTTATAGATACTCTTTGCCGACACTGCTGGTGGACGGTGATGGGGGCCGCTATTTAGCGGCATGCAGTTCAGAGCATTCAGCTTGGCGATCAATGGATCAATAGCTGCGTTTTTTTCAATCGGATCAGGATCTGGATCAATCTCTTAACATTGACATACAACAACAACTCGTGATCCACACTTTCATTTGGATTAGAATCAATGATCCGCAAGAAGTGGTTACAAAAAATTCTACGAGAAGTGCTAGTGTCGGATGAATAGTTCGGAAATTTCTAACAGAGTCGCTGCTGTAGTTTTTCTTGTCTGAAATGATGGCGGCAATGAAATTTGTAGTCGATTGGTTCTGAGCACACAAAGAAAAAGTAATTTATAGTAACAAAATAAATCAAATCGTTTTTCTGATTATGGGATTTAATAAAAAACAAAACTTTGAAGGCCATTTTTGAGTTTTCTTTGACGAAAGCTGTCGTCTAATACCCAATTCTTATTAGATTAGCAAAAACAGGAATTCCAGCTCCTCAAACCCAAAATCGTGATCCCGGTGATTAATCTGAATCGTTTTTTTCATTTGATCCTGATCCAGAGCCAGATCCAGATGAAAAAAACGCAGCTAATATCAGATAGTTTACTTTCCAAAGAAGCTACATGTGCCTTCAATGAAGTGATCTCGGAAAGAATAGATGCTTTTAAATCCATGATCCTGGACAGCATGGTTACCTCCAAATTCTGAACCGACAATTGAA
This sequence comes from Dysmachus trigonus, assembly GCA_949715965.1. Taxonomy (NCBI): domain Eukaryota; kingdom Metazoa; phylum Arthropoda; class Insecta; order Diptera; family Asilidae; genus Dysmachus; species Dysmachus trigonus. The sequence continues at coordinate 91,568,047 of OX454320.1, forward strand.
TCGCTGAAAGAGTAACAGCCTCAGCCGACCCGGGAGATCTTACAGGAGCACCAGATAAGCTCGCGCGCGAGGTTTGCTGAGTTTGAACCTTAGAATTATTTCTGGTAGTGCGATTAGCCATTTTAATAGTTCGCGGAATAAATTAAAACACGAAAGACAATTAAAATAAGAACAGTCCACGAAAAGCAGTTCAAGAATTATATTCTATTCAATCAAAACACAGGCACAGAGAGAGAGCACCAAGCAAGTCCACTCGCGACCACAGTTGCTGAACTTGTTTCAAATACTTAATTGTTGTATTTTGGTACTACTGCGATACTTGTGCCGCGCCAAGTTTTGACACAAATCTGACCCAAGCCTAGCTTAAGTTAAACCTATGTTTTTTACGTCGCCACAATTTCAAAAACGCTGTAAAGTATCCGAACTTTGCTCGGTTTTAACTTAGCTAAAGGAATTTTCCCAGATATGAGGTTTAGATTGATAAACGTCTCGCCCTAAAAAATTCCTACTCTATATACAGGGTGTTCCAACTAAGGTGTGCCATAGCTCAAGATAAGATAGGAGAGGTGAAGACAAACAAATTTAATGGTATTCTATTTATCTAAAATGCTCTATAGCTGAATTAGCACAAGGGAAACCACGGAAAGGTAGATAATGAAGCTCAATATATTGTACAAGATAAGATTTAATATCAAATCGATAAAATACTAAAACAATACGCAATTATTATGGAATAGCGCAAGCCCAATTTCAATTGAAAATTAGACAATGTTTTTTATATAAAATAAACTTCAATCTGCTCTTGTGATATATTACCCTGACCTATAGCAAAATAATCGATTTTACTTTAGTAGTAGTTTAATGACTGTTTACTTTATTTAAAAACTGATTTTTAAGTGATCGTTTCGCATTAAGAGGAGGATGAAGAAGTTGGGCATAGACTGACAAGGAAATGTTCTCAGGTGTCTCCCCGATTTTGATGAAATTGAAATATGTTATAGAGTATCGAAAAATAAGAGACACGTATTTTTTTTTAGCTGTGGATACGCACATTTAGGGGGTACTTTTTTTTTTTTTTTTTTTTTAGTAAAAATTGGTGTATTTTTGAAAAGTTTGTCCGCCATGTTGGATCCACCATTTTGAATTTTTTAAATTTAACATCAGATTCGTAATCAGGGACTCCAAAACCCCCTTAATACTGGTTTTCACGAAAAAACTGATGTCTGAAAGAATATACATCATTTACGTATTAGTGCTAGGGGTTGTTTACCCCCTTGATGAGCAGGTCAACTTTTTAAAATCGTATGTAAAAAAATATTTTTCAATGATTTTTAACTAAAACTGTTATTTTTGTGACGAAAAAATATAATGAAAAAAAATCGTTTTTCTGCAATAAAAAATAAGGGTTGCCACCCCCGGGAATATAAAGAAAAGTCGTAGATATGTTCAATGAAATCTTAAAAATATAAAACTACTCTTCCTGCTGTATATTTACAAATTTTTTCATTTCCTTTAACATGTACGAAGAGGGTTCCTTTGAGTTTATGGAATGAGTTCGTTCAAAAAATAATCGAAATAACATTTAGATATTTCCTTATTTTTTAAATTTAAAAACCGTGTAAAAGAAACCATTTAAATCAATAAACCTCGATAGTTTTATCTTCAAATTTTCATCATGCAAACAATGGTACCAAATAATGATACAATAAATTTTAATTTTGTTTAGGTTTAAAAATAATTCATGGTATGATAACATTGTTTATTGCTAAAAGAGAATAGTGAGCATTTGAATTTCACAACATTAGCATTATCAGAAGCAGTGATTTCTTCAAAAATTTTAATTATTACGGAATAATTTCACAAATGATGAGTAGAGCTATCATACTTCACGAAGATAAGATTGGTTTAAGTTGTAAATGGAGTGAACAGATTTTTAGACTTTGAAAAGAAGAATATATTTTAGCATACTGAGATCAACTCATTTTAACGTGCTTGTGACACAGAAACTCGAAATTTGGCATAGTAATACATCCTATTAAGACATATATTTTGGACTAGTTAACACTTTATATATGAGAATTAAGGATTGCCCCCTCGTCTTTGAGGTTGTCTTCCCCAGTACAAGAATGAATAGTGCAGTGTATAGAGTACACTAGCATCCTGCAGAGTAACTTTCTACCATTTTATGAAATGAACGACCAATCTCAATAGACCTTTCAGCAGGATAATGCTTCGGTACATACTACTTGTCGGCCAAAGCAGTGGTTCAACATTAATGGGATTGAAATAATGCAAGGGCCAGCGTGCTCTTCAGATCAAAATCCTATTAAAACCTTTATGCTGTTCTTGTACGTAAAGTATATGCACAGAACCAACAATATTCTACAATACCAGTTCGTAAAAGTCGATAATATTATTACATAAAGAATTTAGTGAACAGTATACCACGTCGAATTTCTGAGCTTCTAAAAAATAATGGATTCCACACAACACCCATAAAATTTGACTTTTATCATTCAAATATCATTATTACATTTGTCACTCAAAAAAAAAAATACAAAAATACAGACTTTAATTGAATACCTTTATTATATAATAAAACTGCAAACTTTCCGTTTCCGTACATTGAAAACATTTACGAAGAAAATTAATTGGAGGATGAAGATTCAGAAAGATTAAGATTATTTTTGGGATTTTGTTTTTTTGTGTTTTGAGTTTGTACACGCATCACGTGAAAACTACTAACCCAATTCGGATGAAGTTTTCAGAAAAGCATAGGATTTTAACTTGAAGTAATATTTAGTATATTTCATCGCAATCGGAAGATATGCGAATTCAATTCTTTGCACATCAAATTTTACGATAATGTACCTATGCAATATGGGCTTACTTCGTTTCTTCAATTTGTTTAAAATTTCAACCCTTATTGTCCCAATTTTTCCGTTTTTATATGTCAACTTTAAGCTCGAACAACTTTATTTATTTTTAAAAAGTTCTGAAAATTCATACCCGGGTATTTTCAATAGTGCTCTTTCAGAATATCACCCAGAGACTGCCGAATTTTACCCCTTTTTGGTTTTTCTTGGGGTGTTGATAAAATTTGACCTAAGATAAAAAAAGAATTGAGGTTCTTATACTCCCTTTTATATTTTTACCCATTTTCATCTTTTTTCGAAAGCCAAAACTAATTTTTTTCAGGAAAAAAACAATAAGATAGCAAGTTAACATAAATATGTTGATTTTAGGGGTGGTTTAAAACCCCTTAATGATAAAAATCATAACTCCGGGTTTAATAACTTTATTAATTGGACATTTTGAGCCGGAGTTTTTGTGGTTTTGGCTTTTTCCAAAACTTCTTCAATTTTCTATAAATCAGAAATCGGATTTTTTTTTAATTCAAAAATATAATAGGAAGGGGGGGTTTTTTTTTAATTTTCAGGTGATATTCTGAAAGAGCACTATTAAAAATACCGGGGTATGAATTTTCAGAACTTTTTAAATACAAATAACAAAGTTGTCGGAGCTTAAAGTTGATGGACAAAAATGAACAAATTGAGACAATAAGGGTTAAAATCGTGCCGAACAAAAGATCGCAGAGGTATTTACTGGATTGGTGCATATTACTTTTATTTGTGTTTAGAAAATGCATTAACAATGGCCCGTATGAATAAAAATTTGAGTACGTATTAGCACGTACTAATGCTCTAGATTCTCTAGTATCTACTAAAGAAAACTCTCTCTCTCTCTAGTATCTACTAGGGAAAACTTAAACATTTACTAGCATTTTCTTGTATCTGTAACGATTTTTGGCATTTTCTAGTATGCTACCATATTTCCAATAATATTGTAAGTATAAACAATGCTACCAACATTATGAACACCTAGTTTCTGAGTCTCAATGAGACTAAAGCGTTTAATTACAATATATTTGAACCGTTTTTTAATCAGCAAATAAACATCTTAATGGTTTTCATTCTAAAGGGAATTTTTGAATTTTTTGTATATTTTTGAGTTTTTTTGTAAAATTTCGAGTTTTAAAAGGGAAAGAGTAATAGAGGAGCAATGCTTTGAAAATAAAAAGATTGTTTTTTTAATCTCCATTGCCCAATTGACTACGGTCGCCTTCAGGACATTTTGATTTTTAGTCCAGTCGATACTGGACAGTACTCGAGCATTAATACGTACGTAATTTTTATTCATATGGGCCATTGTCTAGTCTAGTCTACAATTAAATTGTAGTGCACTCAAGCGTTTCGCCCATATGGCATACTAAATATGTATGGCTGAGGATACTAGATTAGAAGGTAGTCGTTATAAAATAATACACCCTTTTTGAAGAGAGTTCGAAATTATGTCATACTATTTACCGATTCCATCAATTCAGTTTTTATATCGTCTTCGATATGTAGTCCAGTCATCAATTAAACGAAAGATAACAAATAAATTAATCCTCTAATTGCTATTAGGAACTGTCGTTAATTGGGAAAGTTCCACATTCATGGTACAGCGTCTGTTCACAAAATTGGCATTCTAGTAAGAACTGGATGCAAATCGGTGGCTCGACTGATTGCAGTATTTGTAGATTTGATATCGGGTTGACGCCAGCCGGCAGTTTCTAGCTCCTTAAACTAAAGTTTGAGCACCGGCGGCGGGCGGTTGAGCTCCACCAAGCCCCAAGTCAACATAATACGACAGTGTCGACAATTGTGAAATTAAAGGCTGCCAGATACAAGAAGATTGGGTGAATCACCGACCGTCGCAGAGCATAAATTGCTCAGATGCGCGACTTGTGGATCAGAGAAGAAAGACTCGGAGCGGAGCATGAAGCCAATGAACGAGGGATTCTGGTCGAACGGCAATCTATACCTCGGTTAGTTGTCATTTGCAAGCGGTACAGAGAGGCACAAGGTCGGCGAACGGCTGCGGCGTGACTTGCTATCGCCAATAACTCGTGCTAGAAAATGTGAGCACTTTTGGCCAGATTTATTGTGTATCGTTCAACGGTCAAGGCGATTTAGCTGCATTTCTCTGGATTGGATTTGTGTAGCGTAGCCACTCTGCGGAAAATTATATTCGTGTCAATTAAAAAATTCCGAGACTCAGAGACGTTTTCGCGCAGTGCCTTCAGTTTTCTTAGTGTGTTGTGTGATGTGACAGCACCCAAGGCTGTGCATAATAAATAGGTGCCTTTTTTTTAAATAGTATTTCGCAACATCAATTATGAACCGCAACAAGAATAACTTAAAGAGGGAACCAAATCCTTACAACAATGCAAACATCCTCTCGAAATGGTCATTCTGGTGAGTTTTTCCCTAGTACATTGAGTCGCCAATGTTTTCTTTAAGCTCTTTTGGCAACCATCGAAATGGCTTCATAATACGTAATGTATGGTTGTCGACGACCTTAAAAATCTCTCTCTATACAAGAAAAAAAAAAATTGCAAACTCATCATATACAAGATACAAGTCAGGTGACAGAGCAGGGATTAAAATTGCCTAAGATAAACATCTCTGATCTCTTTCTTAGTCGAGAGAAAGTTATTTCCAGGTTTGTCGAATCGCTGAAAGAAAACAAAAGGTTGTTGTTGTCCTGGTTCTGGTACTATCAAAGAAATTGTTGCAGGTGGCTCCGGAATCTATTCCGCAAAGGATTGAAGCGACCTCTGGAGGATCAGGAGATGTACGAGCACAGGGATACCCTAGAAAGTAGTCGAGTAACAGAAAAGATTTTCGCCCTATGGGAGGAAGAACTTAAGCGGAAGAAGCCAAATGTTCTGCGGATTCTATTCAGGGCCTATGGATTTCAATTTATCGGCCTTGGACTGGCTTATTGTATAGTAGAAACCACTACCAGGTAGGTTCCATGTCCAAGTCTTAACCCTTTACACTCGGCGACCTTAAATAAGCAATAGCTGAATTGTATCCGAGCGCAAAGGATTAGAAAAAATGCAGTTCAAGTTTTTTTTTTCGAACAAGCTGAAAACATTTTAACTCCACGGATAAGATAAGATTCAAGTAGAGTCAGATATGAAAAAACGTGCCAAAAAATATTTGTTCCTGATTTACTATGCCAAACATTTCATTTATTTCATGCCGCTAAACTTTCACTATCAAAAGGGAAAGTGATGTTCTACTTACTGTTACTAGAGACAAATATCTAATCTTATAGTACAAAAATTATTATAGTAACGAGAAAAACATTTTAAAGATTTTTGTGTTTAAAAGTAATTTGTGTGTTGGTTTAGCAGCACCGGCCGGCGTATGAAGTAGCGAAGTACTTCAGAAGCAACAACATTATTTCACGGTGATTGTCCGACTCTACTATTACATAAGAATTTCCTACTTCATGGTTGTTATTAATTTATAAATACTTTGCGAGGGGTTTTAAAAAATCTCATTATTTTTAAATTATAGACGGAGCGCTACGAATTCCCGCCAACGAAAAACCCACCTTTTCGGGTAAATTCCACCCATTTAAAATTCTGCCAATTTAAAACCTCTTGTAAAATCTGTTATACTTTTCTCAAAAATGTATTATAGGGCACTGATTTTTCCACACAATTTTCCCTCTTAAAGGTGTGATTTTAAAAGAACGTATTTTGAGAAATGGGAAACAAAAGCGAGATTTTGAATAGCATGATTTCGTACTAAACCCCTCAGAGATCATAGATAAAGTCCTATTATAAACCTCGTATGTTAAAACTTAAAATGTGATTTTCTTAAAAATACTTTTTTCAAATATACGAACTCAGAAAAATTTTTAAAAATTGATTTTAAGGAAAAATTGATATTTTGATGTAAAAATCGTTACTTTATCTTTAAAGTCTCAAACGCTCTGTATTTTTACATATTTTTAATTTTTTCTTAGTTCATCGATTGTTAAAATATGATAGTATTCACTGTTTGTTGAACAAGTATTTACTATTGTTTCGTTATAAAAGATGTAATGAAATCGGTTGCCATAAACAATTCTAAAAATTGAATTGAGTGAATACTTCTAACATTATTATTGTTGTTTCTATGGTAACCCATTTATTTACCAGGTATTTCATAGTTTCAATCAATTTTTTTTACGTCTTTCAAAACGACAAAATAAGAGATACAAGAAATAATAAATATCCACCTGGTGTGTTAGGTGTATAACCTTGATATAAAATTTGAAATTTAATGGAAATAATCAGAGGCTGCAGATTACCCGCAACTTTGGTGACGAGGCATAAACATGATTTGTAAAGGTCGTTAAGCTTAAATAAAAAGTAAATACATTATTTATAGATGGAGAATGAGTTAACATTACAATTTAAGACAGATCAACGATTAGAATGCGTTTTTGCAGTCAGTTTTTCACTTAGGCCTAAGTTCAAAATTTAAGTGGACACCCAGTTTATAGAATTATATACATACGTATGATTTGAAAGTCTGCAGCGTTTTTTGAGCATAAATCTGATCTTATATATAAACTTACTCAACGTATTCTATGTATATAATATCTATGTACGTTAGGGTGCTTTTTTTTTCGCGACTATTCTTTTTTTTTCAGTCCCACCTCGAAATTTTGTGACAAATACCTAAACAAAAATTCCCTGAAAATTGGAGCCCTTAATTTTAATATTAAGTACTAGATCAAGGCGTATGAAGATTTCCCATATAAAATACACGTAAACTTTGATTATTTTTCTTCAAAACTCTACAGCTCATAGGCATTTTATGGTATAATCTTGGTCAATGGTAGGATTTCTTCAGAATTAAGTGCTCTACAAAAGTGTGCATTGCGGTGTAACCCTAACTCCCACCAGCGAGGTAGTACGGGTCACTAACCCCAATTTTACCATGAAATTCTCGCTTTTTGCCCCTATCTCGTAAACAACAAGAGGTACAGAAAAAATGTAAATTACAAGCTTGTAGGAAATTCAATTTCCTACAAAAAAGTTCTGAACACCAAATCGCTACCATCGATATTTCTTGATATATTGAGCTTTGAAGTTGAGGTAGTGTTTCTACAATTTAGCTCAATAATCCATGAAAATTCCACACTACCTCAACTTCAAAGCCCTATATCTCAAGAAATATCGTTGTTAGCGATTTGGTGTGTAGAACTTTTTTGTAGGAAATTGAATTTCCTACAAGTTTGTCATATTCACTTTTTCTGCACCCTAATATACATACATATGATTTGAAAGTCTTCAGCGTTTTTTGAGCAAAAATCTGATCTCATATATAGACTTACTCAACGTATTCTATGTATATAATATGTATGTACGTATAGTTTATATTCAGAAAAAAAAAACGCGGTAAATTTTTTTGTTTTAGGAGTAACACCAGTTGACTCTGATACTACAAAATAACAACAGCTGCTCAAAATAACAACAGAATGTTCACAGCTGATATGTTGGCAAACAACACGCTTCCATTCATCTCCGATGAGGGAAATTTCCTCATCGGAAGTCTGTTCAATATTTCTCAATGTACTAAGTAAAACCTAAACAAATGTAAAGCTATTTTACAACTGATAAACACTAAACATTTTCATTATGAAAGCAGCGATTTTTGTATTGTTTTTTATAAGAGGTTACATTGAAAACTTCATAAGATATACGAAATATAAAACCCTGGACTAGACTATGAACGAAATTTAGAATTTCGAGCGATCTCAATTTCAAAATTAATCATAAGAAATTCAGAGATGATATTTTTGATTTACTCGTTAAACATTTTTTTAAAAATATGTTTAACAACAACTATAAAATCAATCAATATGAAATGTTAACCCCAAATAAGATTTTAGTGGTAATATACAATAAGCATAATCTTGCACGTATGGTGACATCACTTTGGAATGTTTAAGATAATGTTTATCATATTGATAAATTGGGGACCGATTTTGTTAGTTTATTGGTACCACTTCTTTTTCATTCATAATGTTTCCAGGAAGAGAGCTTCATGACGCATTGACGCCATAACTTTTTAGTCATTGCAATTTTGTAGCTAGGAAAGTTGTAGATACGCAAGCGTTCTTAAAATTAAATATTTTGTAAATTATCGACAAAAATGTTTTCATATTCGATGCTTTTGAGACTAACTGAATTTTCTGATCTCAACTTGTTCTTAATGATTCATTGAAATCCGCCGGAGATCTCAATTAAACATGATTTTCTTTTTCTTCAATAGAATTGCACAACCACTATGTTTGGGAGGATTAGTAGCATATTTTGTTAAGGGACAAACTCATACAACAGCAGAAGAGGCCTATCTCTATGCAGGAGGAATTGTACTTTGCGCCCTGTTCCCGGTGGTGACTTTTCATCCCTTCATTTTCTATATATTTCAACTAGGCACAAAAATGAGAGTCGGATGTTCCGGACTTATATACAAAAAAATTTTACGCATCTCGAAATCGGCTATCAATGAAGGCCTCACCGGGAAAGCTATCAACATACTTTCCAATGATTTAGGAAAATTTGATATAGCACTTTGCTTCTTTCACGATCTGTGGAAGGGACCTGTTGAAGCAATAATCCTAGGCTACTTCATGTACCAGCTGATTGGATTTTCAGCTATTTTAGGTGTAGCGTTTATGCTAAGCTTCATTCCGCTCCAAGGTTGGATAGCGAAAAAAGCCGCACTTTATAGACAAAAGACCGCTGAAAGAACTGATTTCAGGGTTAAGCTCATGAATGAGATCATCCATGGTATCCAAGTTATAAAGATGTATGCCTGGGAAAAATCTTTTGCTTCAATGATAGATAAAGTGAGAAGGAAAGAAATTAACGCTATAAGAGGATCAGTTTATATTTATTCAGCACTACATACCACTGTGATGATATCCAAATTTTCGGTCTTCATCAGTTTGGTTTCGTACGCTTATTGGGGTGATGAAATAACAGCCCAAAGAGTCTTCACGGTATCTTCGTTCTTCAACATGTTAAATGATTCCTTAGTCCATTTCTGGCCACTTGCTGTAACATTCTGCGCGGAAGCATATGTATCGACAAGGCGCACAACAGAATTCCTTCTGGAGAGTGAATCAAAAATAAAAACAGAACGCCAAGAAAATATGACTCAGAATATTTTGGTCCACCTGAATGGTACCACCAAATCTCTGACCAGTGATATAAGCAAAGAAATTGAAATTTCACCACCGAATTTAAGAAGAAAAGTCGACCTACATGCGAAAGAGAAGGGACTCCAATTCAAGGATGCCACCGCTTTATGGGGCAATGCAGACGATGGAGAAAAACGAAACGTTGCTATATCCAATTTTAACTTAAACATAAAAGAAAACGAGTTAGCTGCTGTTGTTGGCTCTGTTGGAGCCGGTAAGACTTCCTTACTCAATGTGATTCTCGGCGAAGTCGAACTCACTGGAGGTGAACTTATCGTTTCTGGGACTATCAGCTATGCTGCCCAAGAGCCCTGGCTATTCGAAGGCACTGTAAGAGACAATATTTTGTTTACAGAAGAATTTGACGAAGTCCGATACAAGAATGTATGTTATGTTTGTGCACTAGACAGAGATATTAAATTGTTTCCATACGGTGACATGACTATCGTAGGAGAACGTGGTGTTAGTCTTAGTGGAGGTCAAAAGGCTCGAGTTAGCTTAGCCCGTGCGGTCTACAGAAAGGCAGATATTTACCTTTTAGATGACCCACTCTCAGCTGTAGATGCACATGTAGGCAAACATATTTTCGATCTTTGCATTCGGAATTTTCTTTCAGATAAAACCCGAGTACTTATAACACATCAGCTACAGTACTTAAAAGATGTTCAACATCTTATCTTAATGAAAGCTGGACAAATTAAAGCTCAAGGAAGCTACCAAGCACTAAGCGAACTTAATGAATTCAAGTACCTGGCCCATGCTCGGGATGAAGCCGGCGACGGGGCACTTAAACGTAGCGAATCTATGGAAAGTAAATCTTCAAAAGATCTTACACATGAAGATATCGATAACGATCAGGATGATCGGAAAGAAATACAGGCTATCGGCTCTGTTAAATTTGGCGTATACAAATCTTATTTCAAAGCTCTAGAAAGCCCCTGGATCCTCACCTTCATTTTCACACTATTCATAATTGTTAGGGTAATGCTTACGGGGGTTGAATACTTCATATCTCGATGGTAAGATTATTAACATTTTTTTTTTAAGCATGCATTATCTAACTTTTTATCATCCTGCAGGGCGATCTGGGAGGAAGCTGTAGCAAATTATACGCACGCAGAAAATGATTCAGTACCAATTATTGATGTAATGAATCCTGCATCGATGTTTATGCCCGTAGATCCAACATTGTCTATTAATCAACAGCGAGAGAATATCATTGTGATTTACACGATATTCCTAACATCAGCTTTTCTCTTGTACCTCGCTCGAACTTATGGCTTCTTTATTATGTGCCTTCGAATCTCGCTGAAGCTTCATGATAAACTTTTCCGGGGTATCACTAGAGCTCCAATGCTCTTCTTCAACACTAACCCATCTGGAAGGATTTTAAATCGTTTTTCAAAAGACATCTATAGTGTTGACGGACTCCTACCAGAAGCTTTAATCGACTGTCTTTCGGTAAGTTCAATAATTCTTTAAAACATAACATTTCAAGAATAGCTAAATAAGCAAAATAGTGAATATCAAGGAATATTACAACAAGTTTCAACCCCTTTCCTATTTTTACATAACAGTTTAAAGTTCCAACTATTATTTAAACTCACTTACAAGCTCCTATCATAATCTGTTGAACAATTTGTTTATTTATTTGTATCTTAGTGCCTCTTTCCACAATCCTAGAAATTTTGTGTAATTTTTATTATTCATATTCATTCATTATTTAAACTGCTAAATAAATAATTCACTTTCTTACAGTTCTTCACAGACGTGACTGGTGTTCTTGTAATCGTAGTTATTGCCAACTATTGGTTATTGGTACCAACGATCGTCGTAACTTGCCTATTTTATCTCCTAAGATACCTGTACATAAATACTAGCCGTAGTGTTAAGCGAATTGAGTCAATTAGTAAGTCGATAAACTATTAAATAATTTAAGGTACAATCTCATGGCTTTATAATTTTTTAGCGAGGAGTCCAGTCTACTCCCATACCAACCAAACAATCAACGGTCTGACCACTATCCGAGCCCTGCAGGCTGAAAGTCAACTCGAAAAAGAATTCCACGAACACCAGAATGCGAACACATCAGTATGGTTCATGTTTCTAGCCACGACTAGAGCATTCGCCCTTTGGCTAGACTTTGTTTGCGTCCTCTATATTGGAGCGGTTACGTTTAGCTTCTTGGTGCTAAGCGATCATTTCTATAGTGGTGACGTCGGTCTGGCTATTATGCAATGCATCACTATGGTGGGTATGTGCCAGTGGGGTATGCGACAAACGGCTGAACTTGAAAACCAAATGACCAGCGTAGAACGAGTAATTGAATATGCCGAACAGCCACAAGAACCACCTCTAGAGACATCCGAGAAATATGAACTGCCTAAAGATTGGCCAACCGATGGACAAATTGAATTTTGTAACCTTAGTCTATCTTACTCCGAGAAGGATGAGCCAGTCCTCAAAGAATTGAACTTTGTTATTCGACCTACAGAAAAAATAGGTATTGTGGGTAGGACAGGAGCTGGGAAATCTTCTATGATTCAAGCACTATTCCGACTGGCTTATAACGAGGGTGTAATTAAAATTGACAACGTCGACATAAGCACAATTGGACTTCATGATCTTAGAAGTAAAATTTCCATAATACCACAAGATCCAGTCCTATTTTTCGGGACTCTCAGATACAATCTAGATCCCTTCGAACAGAAGTCGGACGCTGAAATGTGGAGAGCTCTCGAAGATGTTGAATTAAAGGAATACGTCTCTTCTCTAGTTGGTGGCCTCAATTGTAAGGTCTCCGATGGAGGTTCAAACTTTAGCATGGGTCAAAGGCAGCTGGTTTGCTTGGCTCGGGCTATTTTACGCAACAATAAAATTCTAATTTTAGATGAAGCTACTGCCAATGTAGATCCAGAGTAAGTGAAATATATCATAATATTTATTTATCAATTTCTAACCCCTTATATTTTCTTTCAGGACAGACAAACTGATCCAAACGACGATACGAAAAAACTTTAGTGACTGCACCGTTCTCACTATAGCACATCGACTTCACACCATCATGGACAATGATCGAGTTTTTGTTATGGACGCTGGTCGATTAGTTGAAGTTGGGCACTCGCATGAACTACTGCAGATACCCAATGGATATTTCCGCAAACTTGTCGAACAAACAGGTCCGGCAACAGCAAACGTTCTATCACAGGCTGCCGAGAACAGCTTTAAAGATAAAAAGAAGTGTTCTTAGAGAAATTTTAAATTTTACACAAATACACAAAGTATTACCGCACTTCGGCGGCAATTTAGTACTTAGCGATTACTTAAACAAGCTACCGATGTGATATATGCAATAGGCCAAGCAATAAATATTATTTTCTTACACAATATATTTCTTTTAAATAATTTATGATTAAAATTTCAAATTCAAAAATCACAAAGATCACGAAACACCAAAATTCCAAAACAAACTTAAAAGACAAATGTGTGTAAATTCGCTGAATATCATTAATTCATTAATTAAAATCACAAAACATAAACACGAGATTGGTTTCACTTAAAAAAAAATCCCTTGAGGTGGAATTCAGTTTCGTATTCATAATATTAAGTTTAATTTCTTACTTGTCTGCAGATTGGATTTTAAGAGTCAGAGTTCTGAGATTGACTTTAAGATCAATCTTAAAGAATTAAAAATGTTCCCATGAGACAAGTGATCGATCTCACTTTTCTGAATTTGATATAAAAATTGAGACTAAGAGCCCTATTATGAAAGTCGATTTCTGTCGACTCGACTAGCGAAGACACTAATTTTCTTATTATCCCAGCTTTGAAAATGTGTCTTTGCTAGTCGAGTCGAGTTAAATCGACTTGGATAATAGAGGCCTAAGCTTTTAGATTTTAATACTTTGCCTTCGGATTTGGAAGAAGGTGGGAGTACAAAAACACAAATTTCCAATGCGGCTCTTTATTCGAACTTTCGACAACATTTATTGCACTACACTGAGATGAGATTTTCCTAGGATTGTCTAACACCGAAATAGGAACGACACCTGGAGCAGGGCAAGTCATCTTAAAAAGACGTTGCCCACGAAGCAATTAAGTTTAAAACTTCCTCGAAGACAATAAACCTCGATTAATCCGCTGGAACTAACCGAGCAACTAAGTAAAGTAAAAAGGTAATAGCAAAGGTATCGCAGCTAATACTATCTTCTAGTAGTTACGCACTTCTAGAGAAATAATCACATCGACGACACTAGAGTACTTAGAGATTAAGTTTGGCTTTACAAGTTAAGAAAAAAAACACAACAAAGATTACAGCAACAACGTTGACGACTCTACCGGAACAGGTGAGACCAGGATTAAGTACACACCGAAGGTACACTGAAGATAACGGACGGAAAATGGGGGGCCTTCTAACTACAACGATTTTAAACGGTGGTTTCACGCAAAATCACCGAGTTGCACGAACCGTGGAATGCATCAGGATCAAGAGGGCTGATTTGGATGAAATTCGTCTTCGCCGTAGTAGACGTGTCATCGTTCCCCTCTGCACCATCAAACACCTCATCAATGACGGCCTGCAGTTCTGACGGTGTCCAGGGAATCTTGCTGCTCTTATCTAAAATTTCCAAATCTTTAATCATATATGCTCTCAAGCGTTAGTATGAACAAAGCAACACAGTGGCACATCAAGACAGAAGAAGCATGGAAGTGGACAACTGTGCTGAAAAAAAACTCAAGAGAAATAGCGACCCGTTTTGCGGGCAGGCTCAACTCAGAAGTAACATAAAATAAAATATATATTTGATAAACCAGAGCGTTACAAATTAAGTACGAAATGTAAAAAACAAAAAAAAAAGAGAAACTAAATATCTCATGCTTCTAGCAACGGTGAGATGGATGGCATCACGAAAGCAGTGCGTTGAGAGATTGCTTTTTTAGGGAGTCTCGGCTACATAACAAGGCAACACCTATCGAAGCAGCTAACTCTTTTCATGCTTCGGTATTCGATTACATCCAATTCGCTGCATAGTGAGGTCCGCTGGAGGGTCTCCAGTTTCGATTTGAGCTGTCGGGGAGACACTACCCCGCGCACGCTCGAATCCGTATAATCCTGGCCAGTGATGTTCATCGCACTATGCTCCTCTAAAAATTCATCTTCAGCATTCACAATTTCGAGCTCTGGGCACGGTGAACGAGATTCAGCGCTTTCAGGAGTGTACGGTTCATACCTTCTGTCCGAATAGGTGTTCAAGTATTGCATGTCTACACGATTAACAATTATATTCTCGCTAAGTATAAGACGCTTCGATATTAGCGCCCTTCTGTGCTCGACTGGTTGCATTTTGATTATATTACGACATTGAGGACAAATCGACCCATCGACCATATCCTCTGATCGATCTGACTTATCAAGATACTCTGAGCACATGCAAACATTAAAATTATCAGTATCTGTTACATTTATACTAACTAAAGGATGCTGATCAGCGGCTACAGGACTCCCAATCCTCTCACCGCTATGTACAAATGCTTTTTGACAAATTAAACTATCTAGCTTGCGACACTCTAGCAAAATCTTGTTAAATTCGAAACTTTTATACAAGCAATAAGCTCTGTCCTGCGCAAGGCTTTCAACGTGCTTTAAATCAACTATACTCGACTGACTAGCATGCTCAAAACAATGACAACACCGAACAGTACCTTGGAGTGTCTTAACGTGTATGCTTAGGTAAACGGGCTGCAAAGGTAATTGGATTTATTTTTCCAGAGTAAGCTCAACAATTTACCCACCTTATGATCTCCCATGCAAATATTTTCTCCGATGATATTATAATCGGTGCAGGAGAACGCACCATCGTCAATAAGGTCTCGAGCCTGAGGACTGAGAAGGATCCGATCACACCATGCAGGACATCTGGTGGACATATAATTCATTGGCATAGTTGGTTCCTCTTCGTACGGATAGGATGGCGGGAACGTGATTGGATATTCTACTAAAACCTCCCGCAAGGGTTCCAGTTCCCTGTCGAATTGCTGTAGCTGTTTCAAAAATAAGATTATATTACAGAAAAAATAATAAATTAGTTTAAGTATATTACCCAAGATTCCTTGAATTTACTTTGGTGTTCGGCATGATTAAACTCTTTCTTGCCAACTGTAAGTATACTGGCACCCTCCGAATTGCGGAAGAGTAACTTAGTGCTGTCGTTCTTCAAACTTTGCACACGATGGGCAGTCAAATCTCTAGTAAGTTTCTAAATACACTATTGATATAAGAAAAGCTTATTAGATAAATAAATTGCCCTAATTACCTTAATTACGCCTTCCGTATCACATCTGAAATTAAAATCTCCGAACACAAAATACGGAGCTACTCCGTTTCTAGCGTCGGTGTGAAATCTAGAAAAGGAGTGAATTAAAGAATAAAACAAAAAACTACAAGGAATTTTAACATACCTTTCAAGGGTATAGACTAGGGCTCGTCGTCTAGTTTTACAATATACTGACGGGAACTCCTCACAAGCTGCAAGATTAGAAGCGTCGTGGAACAAGTGAATGTTCACAAAATCGATCACAGTACAATTCAGCTCCCAGCGCGTGCGTAGAAAACCCTTTCTGGACCACTTACACTGGAACAATTAAGCCGTAAGTAAAACTTCTAACTAGATTCAGCATGAATACTTCTGGGAAGAAATGTTGAGGGAATTTGGCCTTTTCTTTTGTTGGGATCGCTTCAATATTGCCCGTGTTTATACTTTTACCTTCAGCCGATTCCCATTCGTGGGTTAAAAAATTCCAAATCTTAACAGTATACAGTGACTGATGCACAAAGTACAAATTTCCTAATGCCTGGAAAAAAACGTTAAATGTATGCTTATTTATTTTTTTTAATATTCGGGCTTTCAATTGTGAATCGAAACTGAAAATACTTGCAATCAGAAGACCAAAATATGAGACCGCAATAAAGCGGCCTTAAAATTGGGAGCGAAGTCTTCGTTTGAAGGTTTTCGAACTATTTGAAAATTCAAATTTACAAGAGTGCTTCCAAGAGAATTTTCGCAGCAATTATTCCAAAAATGTATTTTTTTCGATAACGTTTTTGCCATTTTCTATCGCACCTTGTTGAAGATCTTATTACTGAAGCTTTATATTATATCTATGTGTAATAAACATCGTTACGTGAAAGGAAAATAGTTGAGACTTATGAGCTCATCACATAGATAATTTATTCTGCTTCAGTTTATAACAATCGGAACGAACAGTGAGTTTATTTATTTATTTCATTTACTACAAGCTACATATATAATCAGCATAAATAACTTAAACTAAAAATAGGTACAATAAGATAAGGAGGATTAAGGTTATCAACCCAGGGAAGGCCACGTAACGCGAAGCGGAGGAATCTAAATTGCACTGATTCAATTCTGTTGATAAGTGTTGGCTTGGACGATGATGAAACTAGTTTTTACATAGAGCGGGCAGCGGTAAGCAACACCTTGGAATCAACTACATTGATTGCGTCCCCAGTACAGTCGATCAAAAAAGGACAACACAATAACAGAAATAACACGACCAAACTACAACAGCCTATGTCAATATATGTGCAGAATGTCCGAGGCTTGAAAACAAAGCTTTTTCCATTCCGAACAGCCCTCGAAACGCACTTCATCATCTACGACTTCATCAATCTTACTGAAACATATCTCAATGACAAAATCTCAGATTCCAAACTTTGTTTTTCTGACCACAATATATTTTATAGGTGCGATCGTTCACCTAAAACAAGCTCACGGGCTCAAAGGGAGTTCTGATTGCGGTGCGAAAGGGAATTACATCCATAATCTAAATCTCTGGAACAGACTTACGATCTCCTCGAATTTCGAGGTAAGCCCATAATATCGGAGTGATATACTTACCACCAGCTAGTCCGGTAGAAGCCTATGAGTAATATAGTACTTCTGTACTGGACCTCAACACTCGTTATCCTCAAACCGAATTAATTTTGGCGGGCGATTTCAACTTTCCGAACGTGATCCACACCACGACTCATGGAGCTCCACATATAATCAGAAGTTGATGTTAACAGCATCAACTCCATCCCCTTAAGACATCCTTGTAAAGACCATAGGTCTACTTAATTTACATCACCTTAATAATTTTCCTAATATTTGTTACTCAATTTTAAATCTTACTTGATTTCCAATTCAAAAAATACATGTAGGGATTTTGCTCTCGTGCAGTTCCAGTGAAATTTTCTGGAATTTTATCTAAAATGTTGAAGTCATGCTTATTTTTTAATGAGTGTACACCGATTACTCCGAGATTCCGCGCTCGATTTGCATGCTTCTTTTTTTAATTGAAAGCGAATACTCTCGAATTGATCGATCGATACCATTTAACACGTTCAATCCGGCGTGGACCATTGGTGATCCACAGGCACCACTGTTAGTGCACACCTAGTTTTCTCTACAAAGAGAATTGTATGTGCACCTGTTAACAATTTCACAAAACTAATCAGTTATAATATAGGCATACACCGCTTTTAAATTACTAAGCGCAAGCCACTGATAACGTAAAACAAGTACAGCCGGAGGACTAAGCAACTTATAATGTTGTGTTCTTGCTCGAAAAAGTGCGCCGGGCTAAACGTGTTAAATTTGATCAAAATCAGTTCAGTAGTAAATCAACAATAAGCTCAATATTTGCCTCTCGCATAGACAGTGGCACCGCAAGCAAAATATAAAGATAGAAAATTAATTCAACTTAAAACAGAATAAGAGCGGACAGTTCACAGTCGATTGGTTTTTCGTCTATAAAAAGCCTAAAACCAACTAAATATTATTAAAGAAAAATATTTTCTTAAATAAATAGACCTGCTCTTTCCCAATCTGAGGTCAGATTTGAAAATTTCTTCACAAAAAATTAAATATGGCTGCCGAAAGATGCTAAAACTTGAAGCATCGACTGTCCAATTTTTGATTTCTGATTTCAAAAATCCTATTAGATTTTCATTTTACAAAATGGTGGATCCAATATGGCCACTGCAATAATAAAATACTTGATTGCTTTCAAATTTTCATGAGATTTTAAACTTTTGCTGTTCGTTTGCCATCTATAATTTACCCCGACTCCCAACACGAGGAGGTGAACCTTCCTTCATTTTTAGTTTTCAATTCTTTTATAATGTTTTATTTCCATAAATTGAATACCGTATTTTCAAAGCTTTATAAAGTGTAATACAGTAATACCCCGAACTTACGCGATAGGTGGGACTGAGCGATAACCGCGTAAGTCGAATTCGCGTAAGTCGGGGTATAATTTCGCATATAAATACATACAAATTATTTTTAATTGGGGCCGGAGACTAAAGAAAATAATAATTTAGAAAAAAATGTTTAATAAAATCTTAGATAATACGAATACAAAATCCCAAGCCGAAGTTATTGTGATGTAGAAAAATTTCCTCGTAGCATGCTAATAATTTTCTTATTCCCTGCTTTGTAGAAGAAATGCGCTCTTCATTGGAGTCTATGTAGTCTAAAATTTGTAATACCTTTTTAATTCAACTGAGGCCATCTGTCAAGTTTCCAATCGTCATTCGATCTTCTAATTGAGCTGGATCTAAAGAATCTTCAATGTCTTGCTCTTGCTCATGCATTTCATGCGTCGATTCTGCGCGACACGTCCGAACATGTACATTAGCTGAACAATAGTGTGAAGGGAATGAGTAATCAGAAGTTGTGTGGCGCTCAAACAAAAGACGAATCGACGAGATTTGAAAATCGCGTAACTACGGGTTCGCGTAAGTCGGGGTAGCGTAAGTTGAGGTATTACTGTATTTCGTGTTTACCGACGCAAAAAATTTTTTTTCAACAGTGGGTTACCCCCTTAGGTTGCAACAAAAACTCGACAAACTCGAATATTTTATTTTTGCCACTATAACGTTTTTCAGATCATAAGAAAGGTTTTCCTCCATAGTTATAATTAGTAGAACATCAATTTCGCGTAAAAGTTATAGTTTAGGAGTTCAGGCGAGTTGAGTGGCATACTTCTGATTTTCCACCATAAGAAGCAATGTTATTTCGCGGCGATTGTCGGACATCACACGTTCGCATTTTCTACTTCATAGCATGTGTTTATATGTATTCCCGGGGGTTTTGTTTCAAAGGTAACGGAAAAACAGATTATGTATTGAAATATGACATAATTGATAATAATATGAATATTTTCTATTTTAGAAATTCTAATTTGCTCCCTATCTGAATTTCATATATTATTAAAAAGATTATATTTATATATTTGCGTATTAATTAAACCTATCAGTGCAAGAATCAAAACATAAATCATTTTCCAATGGGTCAAACAAATTTGTTTGTTTTTGGGTTAAGTCAATCCACGACTGCTAAATAAATAACTAAATAGACATTCAATTTTTGAGTACGCAAATAAGCTAGTATACAATACTTACAGTAAAATGCTCAGCTGAATTGTAGTCTTCATCGAGATAGATGCGCACAGTGGTGTATTCAGCTAGCTCGTCGGAGTCGCACAGGTTCTGAATGAACTCCTGCACGTACTCCATCGATTTCTCATAAGTCTTCCCACCAACCTCCTGTAAATGAAGTGCTAGGAACTGCGGCCTAAGTACTGAAATCTTGCTTAAAATCTCCTTGATCCATGCCTTCAAAAGTCGGGTTGGCTACAAGAAGAGGGGAGGAGACCTAAGTACGCGTGGTAAAACGGTGCAGAACATATATTCAAAATCTTACATCCTCGAAGACACTGCCCACATTCGCTGTGACTAGAAGAAATGGCATACACTCGATTTCCATTTCTGATCCGCTCTTGATAGTTTCGCACTTTTGGTCAGGACACTTCTTTGGCTTATTATGCAACGTTATTTGCCTAGTGCTCAGACGAGTGTACCAGCAAATCTAATTTACTTTCCTCCCAGCCGCCCAACACTACAGCTCAAGAGGCCACGACGATGTCTTTCGGACGCCGTTCAGCATATTATCACTTTTCCAGAATGCATTCTATCTCTTCAAGGTACACTGCACTTTAGCACGACTTCGGGAAACTAACAAATGCTCGCGGATTTAACTTTTCTCCCTTTCAATTTTATGTTGCTCACTTCATCTTATGTATATTTACATTTTATCTCTGACAACTGCTGACAACAGTGCGTAACGAGCGCGTTCGAAATCTCTCCGAACAAATTTAGTGGGAAAATATGGAGGCTTAGAAAATAAAACTAACTGGAGAATAGAGACTGGGAATTTTTGCTGTTCATTTCGGAAATATGAAGTTATTTACCAGTAAATTTACAATTTAATTTTTATTTACACAACGCACACAGTTCCGAGTAACATTCAAATTAGAATTGGTCGTAAGAAATATTAACCCTCATCCTGTGTTAAAAAAAAATAATTTACGTGAATATGGGTCAAATTTGCCCAATACGATTTTATTGGTTATTAATAATAATAAAAATAGATTTTATAACGCACTTGTTGCTGGAAATATTCACCTAATTCTGAGCTGCCTAGGCATTCGAATTTAAGCTCTGCGGATCCGTTTTCTTAAAATCTAAATAAAAAATTTTAAAAATATAAGTTAATTCTATTTTGTGTGCTCCCCAGACAAATAGCATTTGGTATAACGGGTCACACATGAATATATAATATTATTAATTATTCTGCTTCAATGCTGCTTAATTCTTCGATTTAAGAAAATTTTTAATAAGACTGTTAAATTCCACAATACTGCGAGCATTTATTATTTTTTCTGGTAAGCCATTTTATTAATTAACTGCAGAGTAAATTGGATCATATTTTAATCGGTTAGTCCTTGGTGCCGGTAGATTAAAACTTCCCATCATTGCTTTCCTTGTATTATATCCTTGAATTTCTGTTCTCAATACTAGGTTAAGAAACTAGTGTTTTGTAATGTTATTAATGGCCTTAGCCTTTTCTATCTCTGTTAGTTGCTTCAGGCTGAATTTGTCTGTTATTTCATATCAATATATTTAACACACTTCATAACTACATTAAAAAGCTTAGAAGACCTGCGATGTCCTGCTGTTTCGTGAATTGATTCTGTGCGTCCCCTAGTGCAGCGCTGCAGTTGAAACTGTTTGAAATGAGATTGGAACGTTATTTTTAAAAGGCTGGCGTTATAAAAAGGAAAGGGTAACTATAAGTGAAATATAATATAATATATATAGTACTAGCTGAGTTACCTACTTTTACTCAGCGTTGCATAAATAGTTATTAATGAAACACTTCTCAAATCCTCTAGTTTGGAGGAAGAGTGATAAGGACACTACAATCGATTGGTACAGCGTTCCCAACGTTGATTGGGGACACCCTGTATATAGGGATAGGAATATACATATATAAGGAAAACCCACCTGATTTCCTATTCCCTCCCACAACTTACCGATTACTTCCTTTTTTTTTATAATTTGGATGATGGTCGTTCCATAAACACTTCTTACTTTGCACTTGTGAAATTAGATATTCGCGATCGCCCGTAGATAATTTGATTTTTTTTAGTTCCATGAAAGGAGGGCCAAATTCTATGCAAATGTTGCCGTTTTTCTTTCGTCAAAAAAATTAAAAAAATGCTATTTCATCATCTATTATTAATGTTCAATAGATTAGAATGGGAGTTCGATGATCACGCTCTGAAATTCAAAAGAATTTTTCTTGTTTCATAATATAGTATTGCTCCTTTAGGACTTTTACAGATATAGCTGATGAATTAACTGGAAACAATTTTAATTTGTAAACTCCAATTTCGTCATGAAATATACCAAAATTTCTAGTTGATCTTTAGACATATGTTGTTTTAAATCGGTGCATCTGTTATTTTGGAAGACAACTCGCACGACTGGATTACATACATGTATTTTTTAAATGTAATAAGCGTTTCCAAAGTATAAGTCTCAAATCGCCTATAATTGTGAAACAGAAGGGCCTCAACATTATATTTAAATTCTCCCGATCAATTCTAGAACTTCCATAAGTTCCCGATCAGCCTAAATTTAACTAACCGAACTTTCAGTTGAAGAAAAACGATCAGCTATTATCTCCACAAGAGATTTTTAATTCGAAATAGAATTTATAATTTACTCGATTAATTTCTTAGCCTTAAAGTAACGTCTTAAGTAGAGAACCTGCCAGCTGGCAAAACCAAGCAAGCAGCACATACTGAATATACTGAAGAAAAGCACGCGACTGTTTGTAGACTCTGCAAAAAAAAAAAATCGACGATTAAGCACAATAAATTCCTATCTAGATAAAATTCACATACCATTAGTGTCCCTCATTTCCTCTTCTCGCTTTCGCATCAAAGCAAAGTCCCTCACAATTGAATCTGTTAAATCCTCAAGTCGCTTAAGATCCACTTCAAGAGGTTTAAGTTTAGCGGCCTCTCCAATCTAAGGGAAATTAAGTAAAATTTTTAGATTTTGAGATTTAACCAGGACGTGTTAAATAAAAGGAAAAATCAAACACAATCGTGCAAATTGTTAAAATAATAAAACAACAAAAGCAAAACATGTACAACGAACTCTAATTAAATCAAAAACACTAATAACTGAATATTTACCAACTGAAGACGGCCAAAAGGGCATTTATTGGCAAGAGAAATTAAATGAAACAAAATTTAGAAATTTCGCCACTAAATTTTCTAAGATAAAAATACTTACGCCTTCGTAGTTCTTAGTTTCGACTCCCTTTTTAGTTGTTAAAGTGACCTCCTGTAAAATGCCGCGCTGATCTGGAAATTATCAAAATTTTAGTCTGGGGATAAAAATAGAGGTGAAAATCAAGTTTACGTGCTGGCACTTTCGACTTGAAGCAGATCTCGTACGTATCGTAAACTTCGGCAGTGAAAGTAAATTTCCCCTTGGAGATGTGCTCCTTTTGCGCAAGGGTCTGACCTTTTGTGTCCTTCACCTGGAAATATTCTCGTTTTGAATGCAATCGCCTGCATTTACCGAATAACCTGCGTTAAAACTTACGATGTAATTAACGACCTGGCCGGGTGCATCCGTGACTTCGTACTCCCCAATCACAAGCTGATGCGCCTGCATGTCCTCCTTCAGGCACTTCTCCGTGTTCGGGTGCAAGTTGAACATCACAGCCTCAGCGCAAACCACCAGGCAAATTACCAGTGCTGAAAATCTTAAAGCCCCCATCATTTTTACTTAAAAAAATATAAATCGCGACGCAACATGAACTACACCGCACTGTCAACCATAATTCTGATCGCTGAGTTGGCTGTTGGGCAGTGTTGCCAATTGTTAAATAGCGGCATGCGAACGGGTTTTAGTACTAAAAATATTCCAATATACTTTTAACATTTTAAAAAAATGGCTGAAATCATCTTTCTAAGAAGCCAGATATTCAAAAAGGGTCATAGAAGCAAGGAGCACATAGCAAAAGGTGTAGTTTACAATTTTGTCAACTTTGACAGCTTGTTGTTTGACAAT
Organism: Dysmachus trigonus; assembly: GCA_949715965.1. Lineage (NCBI taxonomy): Eukaryota > Metazoa > Arthropoda > Insecta > Diptera > Asilidae > Dysmachus > Dysmachus trigonus. The sequence goes on from OX454320.1 coordinate 91,592,651, forward strand.
GAGTACGTATACATGGAGGATTGAGAGATCGAAAGATCGAAATTCGATATGCATGTATGACCACACCGGATCGAAAGATTGAAAGCTCGAAATGTGATCGAAGTGACAGATAAAATAACCTCCAAATAAGTGAAGTGAATATCGAGGAGAGCAAGGGTCACATGTCCCAACAAATTTCTCTTACTCATTGCCTGAAAATAAATTTATTTGCGGCTGTCACCACACAACCTCAAAAAATTTCAAAAACCTGAGCTTGAGCACCGAGAGTGCCCATTTAATAATAATAAATAATAATAATAAACATATTTTATGCAGAATTACTTTATTAAGCTTACATTGTATTGGATTTTATATATTTTTGACTTTATTTACTTATTTTATTATTTCATATAGAGCAATCAATTTTAATGGGTAAACATTTTAATATACAATACCTTATGAGCAATAGTACAATCCAAAAGGTTTTTTGAAAATGTTCTTCGATACATAGCCTTAGTATTTTTCTTTTAAAGACCTTCAACCTTTGAGTCAGTATAATAGGTCTAATTAATTGATTATAGATTAGTAATTATGTTTTGATTGTTAACTTCGAATTTCTTAATAGAGTCATTCGAATTCTATAAGCCTAATAAGTCCACCTATTCGATATTTTGTTTTGTTTCTTAGTGAACTGTCATGTGATGCAATTTCACAATCAAATAATAAAAATGCTGTTAAATATTTAAAAAACTCTTTGCTGTGGCAAGAAAAAGTAGAATTAGTTTTTTTTACATTGGTACCAATTCCTTCGTAAATTAGAACACTAAATGCTCATATGGCAGTACAGTTTAGTTCTTAAATGGAATTACATGGGAATGTGACCGGACTAGGAACAATCTGAATTGGGCCAAGCCAACCAAGCCAAAGGTAACTTTATTTTTGACGGCTCTGTGACGTATTTCTTATTTTGATTATTTAACCGCGTTTAACGTTTTCCCACCAGTTAATTGAGGTTTTTATTAAAGAAAAGTCGAAATAATTATTATCTCAAGATGGCCAAAGTCAAGAGAAGAGTCAAAAAAGAAAATACCGTCCAAAATAAAGACAATAATAAAGTGATTAAAAGGTGCGTTGTTAAGTTGCGCCGATTAAATAACAAAGGATCTCGTAAAGTTGATAAAACTCCACTAAATACAACACAAGAAGAAACCGCAAGTGCATTAGATGAACAGTCTACAGTCAGCGAAGATATTTTTAATGAGGAGCCCGTCAAAGTTGATTTAGGGAAACTGAAAAATTGCGTCGTTCGAATGAAAAATTATTTACCTGGAAGTGGAATTTCTCTTCGCGCCAAGGGGGGTAAGATTGTTATTGAGCAAAACCGGAAATCCTCAAAATCCTATCATCAGCAATCCACTGCATTTATTGATTAATATTTATCCTTGTCGTGAGTTTTTTTACTTAAACTAGGCGTAGTTATTTAATTTAATTTTGTAGTTCAATAAATTTCGTTCGACTGTAATCGATTTATTAGCCCCAAACATTTTTAACTAAGACTGTGAAATACACCACAAGAAAAAATTATACAAACAATAACGAAAACTTCAATATTTGGGCTTATTTTAATTATGGTGAGTACTATTAAAAAATAATAGTACATTCTAAATATTTCATGTTTTATTAATCCCTTACACGCAATGAGTGTATTTTTACACATACGGAAAATCGTATTCGCTCGGAGCAGCAGCAAAAGATTAGCGTTTTTGACTCTGAACGAGCTGTAATTATTCTCATTTTTCGAGAAATCGCAAAATTTCTTATATAGAAAAAAATAAGAAAAAATCCACTCGTTCTTTCCATTGGGGACCAAGATATATAAAGGGGGAGTAGTATACATTTATTTTTTGGAAAAATCGATTTTTCAAACCATCAATAACATAAACTTTAGACCTGTAAAAAAAATATACAATATGGTATATAAGTCAAAAATGCCGAGAAATATAATACATGGTGTCTAAGCGCGCGTATTATAGAAAAAACATTTAAACGCGTTTTACTCGAAACCACGTTTTTCGACCTGGTTGGCAAGCTCAGATTTTCAGGGACTATTCTACACATTTGTGGCTATGTTGTGAACTTGAATTACAAATATCTGTTAATATTTTACACATTTTTAAACTATTTCTTTACTAAAAAAAAAGAAAATAAATTCAAAAGTCCACCACTTTGTTTTTTTTTTTTTAACAAAAATACTTTATTCTAGTTCACACGATAGAGACTGATTTATATTTTAATATATTGCTCCAATTTTTTGTTTCAGACGTTCCACAACTGAGATTTTCTGCCAACCGTTTTTTTAAATGGACCTAATTGCGGCAGCCCTATCACAGCCCTATTTGAAAAAATACAAACAAATTTTTTTTAGAAAGTTCGATATGTATATTTTCAGTTCTTAAAATATTGTATCAATAAAATAAATTTTCGTATGAACAAAAAAAAAACATTTGAAAGAATTTCCAATAAATGTATACTCACCCCTTAAAAAAGCGCGACTGGGCATTTTTACACTCATTACAGTAAGGAGCTAGCGAAAAAGGGTTAATGGAAAAAAATCCTAATTTTCTGTCTTGTTTGTTTTCAAGCTTTTCAATGTCTTTACGCTGATCTTTTCTAAATGAACATTTTTCGCTTTCTGCGCTTATCCATTAAGAGTAGGATTTCGTCTGTCTAGCAGAATGAATTGTAGCGTTTGCTTGCCCTGGACTATGTAACCAGGGCAAAATAATCATCGCCCGAATTCACTAATGCACAATAATAGGCAGCATCCACTTTTGTGGGAACAGTACATAATGGAGTCTATTCAGATCGAATATCATGCCAATATTTTTGGAAACCCTCAAACTCGTCTAAATTAAATTAAATTTTTCTTTGCTGTTTTCGCCCTGCTAATTTTTGTTTTGTACCACAGACCTCTATAGGTCCTCTCTTTGACGAATGATAGTTTCGATTTGTTTCTATAATTTTTTCGTGTGGTGTAGACAATTTTCGACGGCATTCGAAAATAGAAACCTTGATATTTCTTAGCTCATATCTAACAAACAAAAATGTTGCTGAAAATAATTCTGTTAAGATTCTAGAAAGATTCAGGGACCGATTCTCGAGATATACTTAACATAAAATAATTACTTATCTACGCTTGCATATCTATTATTATTATTAAAATGTTTGATCCTTTTAGTCCTGCAGAAGAAATGTCCTTATATTTTATTTTAATTAAAAATACCATCTTTAGTTATTAATTTTTTTTTAAATTTTAGTTTAGTCACGGTAATCGTTTCATGATCAGTTTTAATTTTAATTTAATTTCAGTTTTAAAACCTCCGCAAGTAGAAAACCTTTCAAATAACCCAGAACCAGCACCCAAATCCCCGCTTGAATTGGTCCCCGAAGAAAATTTTAAGACTCCAGGAAAGAAACCACGAAAAGTACAATTTGATGCTTCTGTGAATAAACCGATAAGATCTCAAAAAGTACTTAAAGAAGCAAATGAAAATGATGTGTATGAGTTTTTGTCTCAATCAAGCACATCAGAGCGGGAAGATCCAACCTCTGATGTAGTGCAAAAACTTATTAGAACTGGCAGAGCATCCGTCGCAAAACATCTTAAAGGAAAAGGAAGACCCAAAACGAGCAGAAAAAGAGCTGCACCAAAAATTGCAACCAGAAATATAAAGAAAATTAAAAATGATGAAAAAGTTAAAGAAAAACCAGTAAAATCAAGTACTGGGGAGGATTTACCGAAGCAAGCCGAAATCGAGATAGAGACAAGCTCTCCAGTTGAGAAATCCGTAGTTAATAAGCCCGTGCCCGCCAAATCCCAAAACAGAACCCCCATAACCGATAAACGAAAGCTTCTCGAGGTCGCGAGGAATTTCGTAAAACAATCGACACCCCTTCGGAAGCAAAATATCAACCCTATGGGCAGCCCATTCTCACCGATTGCTATGAAGTCTCCTTGGCGGCCGCTGGAGGAAGAAAGGCTCCCCAGAGTCTTCTACTTTTCACCAAGTGAAGACAACTTGCCCTCATATTCAAGCGATATCATACCTTCCAGCCAAGTTGAAAGGAGCAGGAGATCTGTTTTAAATCGCTCCGATATCGAGAATGTAAATCCTGACAACCAGGCGCTTGTCAATAATAACAATTATAATCCCAGAAAAATACTGAGCCACAGAAGCCCATTAAAAAGCATTAATATTTTAGAAGTAATAAATTTGCCAAGGAGATCAACAGCTGAAAAATCTTTAATAAACCCCCTTGCATCCAATAAGTCTTTAACCACAGCAAGCAAGGTAACTAAAATAGCATTTAAGTATACTAACAAATAAAATAACCATATGTCCCCGCAGGATCTACCAAAAAATGCTGAGGAAACCCAAAAGAGTCAAAATATCGATCCAGGAAATTTCTCTATAGACAACTGTTTTGGTTTTGATGACTATACAGAAGATTTAGATGAAGAGACGACATCAAAAGTTGTCCCAGACAAGAGCCAACTTATAACGAGATTGAAGAACCTGCGGCGTTTATGTCCTAAAAAATCATCCAGAAGGCCACAAGATAAAATCAGGACTATGTACCCAAAAATGTCTAAACAAAAAGACATTCGGGATGTATTGACCTCGACATTCCAAGAAAATGAAAGCTGCACAAACGCTTCTAATATTAATTTCAATAGCTCTACCGACATATCATTTATTCCCGAAGGAGAGGATCAGATGAAATCAGATCTTCATCTTTTCGACGATCTCGACGAGCCTAAGCCTTCTGCTGACTCTACAGTAATATAAGTGTAAAGTAAGTTAGTAAAACTAATTAATCTTTACTAATTCTAGGCACATCTGAAAACATATATCCGCCACCCGAGAAAAAGACGTCATAGTTTGTATCATTCTGATGAAGAAGACGACGAGGATGTAGTGGAAGTGCAGGAAGTTAAAAAAACGAAACGAACTAAAGCTACTGATGCTAAACATGATGTAAGTAATTTATGATTTTACTTCACCTTTAATTACTATTCAAAAATAATTTGTAGAACGACCTTGAACAATTCATTGAAGAATTTAACTCGATGTGCGAGGAGGTGGATCAGTACGAATTACTTGTAGTGAAGGAATAAATACAACTATTTGAATCATTTCCGATTCCTGCTGAATGCGAGAAAAGTTCCCGCATTAATATGTAATATAAGATAGGTTACTTTTTATATTTTTGTATTAAGCCTTCCACTCGGGAATACATTTTTTTTTTTGTTTTCTGTACCTATTTCTCAACACGTCGCTGACGGCATTGATCAAAAATTAAAATATGTATTACTTGGAAGCTGTGTGTTCACTTAGTTTTTTGTTTTATGAAATCTGGAAATTAATCGATGCATTGCAATCAATTCAGATCAAAATTGTCGGATCGCTTTCGTATCATATAGTCATTAGCGGTGATCTATATATCGCAAGATTGCATACATCAGACAAAAATCGATTAAATCTAGCGAAGTAAGAAGATTAAATATCACACATATGTATTTTAGGAAATTGAACTCCCACAATTTTTATTATTTAATTACAATTAGCACCATGGAATGGTGCCACACGTATTTAAAATCTATTAAGTGTAATTTCATGTATTTTTCATAACAAACCAACAAATTAAAGCAAATTCATATAAAAGCTTTAAAACAAATAGAAAGATGTGCGGGAATTTTCCTCAAATACTAACAAAATAATACAGTCGAATAAATTTAATTTCGTATGAAAACAAGAAGTGAGTTTTATATAAAAAATTAAAAAATGTTTCCTATAAATCTGTCTTTTTTTTTTAAATGACCTGAAAATGTCTATAAAAGTTAAAAAATGAGATTAAATCGTTTGGAAAATTTAAAATTCTCGGGTATATCTAGAAAAAGGAAATTTTCTAAAAATTGAGGAAAAAATAATTTCTTTTTGTTATCGAATAAGTGGGCTCAGCAAACTGTTAATGTACAAAATTAGCCGGTTTTATAAGAAAATAAACTTTAAATGTTTAATAGTATAGAAGTATATAATTCACTTTTGGTGACCAACTCTCTTTCGAAAACTCTCTTACGGACCTGCATTCGAGATTTTGAATATAATTGTCGCTATCTTATATTAATATTTTTTCAGCGATAAGCTGTATTTGAATTAAAATAGTTTAATTTACTTAACAATTAATTTATTCTTGAATAACTGGTTTAAAAATAATCATTACAATTTAATAAATATAAACAAATTATGGGAAAATATCTCTCCAACTGAAATAAAAGTTAACTGATTTTTTTACATTAGTCAGGATCTAATTAATCCTCTTTATATAGCTTTCATCTTCTTTTTTAATTAAATTTAATTCTTTAGTTTGCGTAGAAAATTATTTTAGTAGGTTTAGGGCCAATCACTTGTTTACACTAGCAGTTAATAGTGTATTCTTTTCCTTTTAAATATTTTGATCCTTCAAGTTTCTGTTCAGATAGGTAGCAAACAGTGCAAAAGTTATTTCGGGAAATGCCGCCCTACTTCCCATTCAAGCTATTCTTATAAGATGGGATTTTGGTTATCTTTTTTGCTATTAATGCTTTAGATGTTCTGAGTTGCTCTGCTGGAGTTTATAGAATGCACTCCCTAGTCCAGATCGAGCAGCTGCAAGAAGTTCTGGATGTTCTGCGAGCGTATCTGAGAGTGCTGCTAGTAAAACATCTATAAATATAAGTTTTTATTTATACTTGTAAGACGAAAGAAAAAGTCTGTGATACATCTAAGAAAATTAATAGCGTACCTAATATCTTTTTTTGTAGGACTGGAGAAATCCTCCCCCGTTCTCCTTCTGTTTCTAAGAACTCTGTAAGATGTTGCAGTCCTCGCTGTGATTGTTCGGATCCGTGTGTTAACGACTGTGAGAACATCACCTTCAGAAGTTAGATTTAAATAAATTAACATCGTAAAAATTCCTTCGGGTACTATGGATCTGATTTAAAATTTTATATGCACTTTTTAAAATTGCCTCACCTTCGCTAGCTGATAAATAACTTCTTCCAAAGAGTACTCCGCATAAAGGAAGTCCGCCAGCCGCATCCGCCCAGCGACTTCATCATAGTCAATGTTATTATCTATGATATGAATATACTTAGAAGTTTATGATCTGAAGAATGGGAACCGCACATCATACCTTTATTGCGCAAACTGTTGATTTCCTGAAGCCTGAAAAGCGATGGTAAATTCTGGAAGGCTTTTTGCAAATTTGCTCCTGAATTAAGATTTTCTGGGTCGATAGAAGAGTGCTTCCCCATGGAGGCGGTGTGTGCGGGTGGTGTCGTCGAAACGATAGGAACACTCTAAAGCAAGGGATAATATTTAATTTACTCTGTATGGGCGGGGCGGTAGGAAAATCTTACCACGTCAGAAGTAGCACCCTTAATGGCAGTGGGGAATATTCTATTGTTGTAAGAATTTTGCAAGTATTCAATTCCAATGCGAATATCTTTCAAAAATTTAATGGCACTCTCCCTAGACATCTGTAAAAATCAAAGTTTTAATTGGATTCCACTTTCATGAAAGAAATAAACCATAATAACTCAAATATACAATCGAACTAACAAATGAAATATTATTAATAATAGATAAATTTGAAAACCAAATTGTACGTGTATGTACCCTATTTTTTTTTTACTATCTTCACAGGATGTTATTGAAATAGCGCCAAAGTAAAAGGATAGACGGGGAGATTTTTATACCCATATTTCTTCATTTCAAAATTCTTGGTCTATAAACTTTAAGTAAAGTAGCAGCTAATATATATGAAGGGTACAGGAGATAGACGAGATAGTAACTTAGCCTGTTTATTCCCTGTACAGCAAATATTTCATCATTGTTTATATCACACTAAGCGATTTTATCCCCTGTTCGAATATACCATAAGAAACACTTTATGTGATGCTAGGAAATGGCGTTGTCAGTGTTCAGTGTTTTGTGAAACAATTTAATAAGCTCGTTTACTCCCTGCGCCCTTATGAATTTATTTAAAGAGAAAAAAAGAAAAGCACGTATCGACTTTAAAAACTACAAGTTCTAAAAAGTATGAAATACATTGAGCAAATTAAAAAACCAGACACTTTTTCAGGGCTGAAAATTAGTGTTTTTTAAACAGGGGGCGTCGTGCTAATTAGCACTCTAAAGAAAAAACCCAAAAAGTCGTCTCACAAGATGCAATCCTCTAGTTTAAGAATAGCACTATAAAACTCTTCCATGCCAATCCCTGCCAAAAGATACGCTTGCTTAAAGGAGGGTACTTTTTAAATTGCGAAAATTAAAAGTTTGACGACCTGCACAGATAAATAATGTGCAATAAATTTTATTTTATTTCCCTGTGAATGCAAGACTAAAGTATGCTCTGAATACGAGAAATAGCCAAGTTATGGCCTCTTGAACGATTGTCTTGTATTTGTTGACCCGAAAAACATATGAAACGAAATGCGATATGGTTATTTTCAGTGATTTTTGATTAGCCCCACCATTATTTTTTAACTCCTAAATAATAAATAATACCAGAAATGCATATTTGAGACCACAGAAACATCTGAAGAAATGTACGGCATTCGAATTTAGGAATTTTCAAATAACTTTCTTAAATGTCATCAGAAATGGATTTACTATCCTAAGCAATCTCTGAAATGATGTACAACATGCTCGCATTCAATGATTTGCAATTAAACCTCTTCTTTAGTTATACTCTCTTAACCCCTACGTAGAAAATAACATCAGAAATGCATTTAACGCCCCAAGAAATACCCGAAACGATGTGCAATATGCCTGCATTGTGTTCATGTGCATTGAATTCTCTCTAAAAAAACTGCTAAAACAAAGGGTAACTTCAAGAGGCCATAACTTGGCTATTTCTCGTCATAGGAGTGTGCTTTTGTCTTGCTTTCACAGGGAAATTAAATGATGAAGTTTTGGCTAAATGAAGCTATTCCTAAACTAGAGGGTTGTAATGTTGATACGACTTTTTGGATTTTTCTTTAAAGTGCAATTTAACATAACACCCCCTGTATAAAAAACGCCAATTCTCAAGTCTGAAAAAGTATCTCGTTTTTAATTTGAGCAGTGTAATTAAATTAAATTTTCATTTGGGAATCGTCGTTGCTATTACCAATTTATATCTTAATATTTTACTAGAAAATCCACTTCAAACCTATAGTAGAATTTTAGGAAAACTTGTTACTAGCAATTGAGATTTCAAAGTAAAAATGATGTCATACTATTGTAGACCTTCATTCTGAGTCTTAAAAATTGGGCACCGAAAGAACCTTTATCGCTTTTAATTTTACTCTTTGTGGAAATTGTAAAATTTCATATACTCATTTTATTTTACCCCTTTTCTATGTTACCTGCTGTCGGAGCTGTAAAATAATGCATTATTCTTGGAATGAATTATCATAGTCAGTACTACTATAAGTAATGCAAGCAAGAGAAATTACCAGTACCATTACCAGTATTGGTACTTCAAACATTTTAATTACCATTACCAAGTAATTGCATTGGTACTTCACCATTACCGTACTTCAAAATCATTACTTAGCATTATTCAGCATTATCTGATATTACTTAAAAGTACTCAGCATTACATAGCATTGCCTAACAGTATTCAGCATAACTTAGTACTACCTAGCATTACTCGACATTACGCAGCTCAGCATGACCCAATAGTAAACTCAGCATTACTTAACAATTCTCCAGAACAACTCTAATTTTTACGTTTACTTCATTTACTAAAAATATTGAGAAAGGGAAAATAAAGTTTTTTTATAGTTTTACATTGTGTATTTTGTAATTACATATACATATATATAATTATGTATATTAGGTAATGCTGAGTGTTTCTAAGTAATGCCAGGTAATGTTTAGTAGTGTTTTTAAAATACTGAATGGTGAAGTACCAATACTATTGCTTGGCAATGGTAATTAAGTTAATAAATAATAAAGAAACTGGTAATGGTGCTAGTAATTTTTCTTGCTTGTATTACTTGTGCTGGTAATTGTCTGCCTGCTGCTCCTGATTTTATTGGGTCCAATTCGACAAAACCCCGAATACAATACAATACCTCCTTTTTTTATAATAATTAAAACAAAAACAGGATGTGGAAAGAATGATCTTTCATATGATATCTATTTAACATATTGAAAGAAACAAATATTTTCCGATCTTCCACATTTTTGATCCCCAAAAAGAGGAAATAAATATTTTTTTTTATTCTAACTCCTGCAGTTTCGGGAAAGGCATAGGTATGCAATGCAGGTAGTCACCTGTAGTATATTCTTTATGCACAGCACAGGTTCGATAACTATATCGTTTTTCGTAATTGGGCACAATAATACAAAAGTAGTAAAGCAAATACGTACTAATCCCTGTTGGATGAATTCCTCCACAGCTCGGGCAACTCCAGTCTCGTCACCAGTCCAGAAAACGTATTGTGCCATATCGAAAGATGAGTATTGACCACCTTTATGCTTCAATAGAGATTCAGCAGTCTGGAAAATATTGTAAAAGTTATTCAAGTAATATTATACTACTAAACCCGACTACTTTGCAAACGCTACACAAAGCATATAAACTGTAACGATTCTATCCGTTTCATTTTCTACTTTCAACTACACAAACCGTGTAAAAATATAAGCATTAACTAGAGAACAGACAAGAACAATAGCAGTAACAATTCCATATGAATATTTATTGTCAGTAACAAAAGCAGTAAACGTTTCTATCCAAACTAGATTAAAACCTTTAGTGGCATGGTGTTAATCGATCGTCGTTCCCCATTTTTTGTAGCTTCCAACTCAGACGAGAAAGTATCTTCTTCTGGTGCTTTTGTTGAAAGCAATGTTGTTGTCGTAGACACTGTTGGAGATTTGGCACTTACGGTTGGTATAGCACTTGTAGGGGAGGAAGATGTTGTGGTCGTAGATGTTGTCGTTATTATCTCTGGGTTTTGACCAAAGGCAAGGCGAGCAGCTCCATAAAAAGACTACAACAATAATTTTCTTTGAGTTTCGTAAAGAGCTCGGTGTCTTAATAGGGAAATAGTCATAAACACTTATTTTTGCAATACAACATGTAAATGTAGGTGGACCAAAAAATACAAATACTGAATATCTGCAGGGTCGTTTAGTTTTCCAAATTAGGGGATTTACAAACTTTAAACTTTTATTAAGCACCCTGTAAATAACTTATAATATTATATATATTATTATTATACTAACTGCGTTTTTTTCGTCTATCCAGAATAATTGAACGGAAGCTTACAACGTGAACAAACTATTTATATCAGAATCTTTCTTTGATTTTCATAAGAAATTCAACGATGATATTTTTAAAATTTACTAGGCACGAAATTGTACATTACATTCATTGTTTGTCTCAGGTATTACTAACACCTATCCAGAATAAAGATTCAAGGGAAAGGTAAACATTTTCAAGTCAAAGAGTTTTCGATTTATGGAGGTTCTCAATAGAAATAAAAGGCAGAATTAGTATGAATGAATGATATTTTTCTCCCAAGCAATAGGTTGAAAACCAAAATTAAACAATAAACAAACAGTTGGTACGCAGATGTAGAATTAGAGAAAATTCGAATTCTAGAAATTCGATTTACAGAGGTTGTAATGTTCAGGTATTGGTTATTCGAGATATAGAGTCCGCTGAATAAGTAGTTCGAATTACAGAGCGTGATATGTAATATATTAATAGTATGTTATAGGGAAACCACATTTAATTCGAGTTATAGAGTCTAAATAATTTGAGCTATAGAGTTTTTTGTGTGTGACAGTGATAGCTGTTTCTGTTTTCGTTTGATGTACGAAAAAAACGTAACTATTAATGCCTTTGTTAGTTTTATTCGAACAAATCTAATAAAACGTCCGTACAGCAAAGCCATGCCAACAAATAAATCTTACTCATCTTTAACTTTGATCCAGGTGGTTCATATTTTATTTAAGGATGGTCCCGAGATTGCTAACTTTACCTCCACCTGCTTTCCATAGAACCCTTTTTGAGGAAAATCAAATTGAAGCAATAAGCTAATATGAAAATGGATTCACTGAAATTTTGAAATTTTCTCGTATATATCAAAGTGTAGTCGATTTTATTCACACTTATGAGGGATTTTGCTCAATCAGAATTTAATCAAATGAAACCAGGCGGCACCGACGGCTAAGATACATCGCCCGTGCGAAAGTTATTGGATTTTGTTAAAAAATCCCACTTTTTATATGGTGACTTCGGAGATAAGAAGTTTATTTGCAGCCTTAATTATTATTATTTGCATATATGGTATGTCTCCTGTATTATTTAATTAATTTTAAGCAAATTGTTCCAGCAATTAAAGGACCATCAACAACAACACCAAATGTATATCTATCTATTAGTGAGCACATCCCTTAACCAATTAACTGTGATTGACGAGTATACTCGTCATGCGTATAAATCAGTGACCATTGGCTATTTAAATTGCAATTTTTGAGAAAAACAAAACATATTCTCAAATTTAAAGATGTTTAGAATATTTTAAGGCTATGCCGGAATAAAACAAACAAGTAGAAAATATAAACAGTTTGAGATGATCTCATGCGTCCCGGTATGCATTGGTTGAAAAAGTTTACCAGTTCGCATAATGAATTTATTTATGTGCGATGATAACGTTTTTTAGATGTTAACCAAAAAATATGAAACTACAAGAACTCTTGTAAGTCTGAAAATAATTTAGATTTTATAAAAGAATTGGAAGCTGTCGGGCAGACAAAGGGGCTAATTGCATGAATGTCAACAAAAAACCATTCCAAATACAAAGCACATGAAGAGTACGTACACACTAGGCGTTTTTCAAGGCGTGCTTTGGTAACGCGCGTTTTAAGAACTATGAAGAAGCGCGCGTTTGAATGTGTACACCGTAATGGGACTTCATAGTTCTTAAAACGCGCGTTTCCAAAGCGCGCGTTGAAAAACGCCTAGTGTGTACGTACTAGAACTGAGAGGCACAATATTTTCTTGAAAATTGTCTCCCTCGGTTTAGTGTTCCAAGAATTCAAACAATTTGTTTACCAAAAATAAGCACACGATACTGACTATCCCACGATTCATTCAAAAATTCATAGAATTATCACGATCTGAGGAGAGGTTTTTGTGCATGGCCTTATCTTACCAGCGCAACTTATTCTGTGATTGACGAATATACTCGTCATGGCTCGGTGAGGGCACCACAGTTAACTGGTTAAGTTTTATTCATCATAATATTATAGTTGATGGGTAGGAAAGACATTCTTTAAGTGTTGAGTATCAATTACTTGATATTATATATTACTAATATATAGTGTATTAGAATTATATTTTATAGTGCCGACAGAGAATAGTAATATTTGGTCACCGATCGGTGCCATTAATTCTTGTTTTATTTTACAACAGGTAGGGTGGTTTTTAGAAACATAGGAAAAGTTGATCATATGCATAAGTTTTTATAAATTTTAAATGTTAATAATATTAATACACAAAACATTAAAAATAATAATATTATAAGCTGTTCAAACTCCGAATATTTTAGCGGTCCTGCCCACAAATTTTTACCATAAGTTATGTAAATCTGGGGAAACTATACAGTAGCAAGAGTATAAATAATCTAATTATACTTGCTTTCTGCCCAATTTTATCCATAGTTCGTTTACGTCCTGTTGTAAAGGTGACCATTGTATTAACGTTTAACAACCCCAAAACTGGCGTAATTTTTTTCCTGGCTATGCCAGAGAGAGTGTTTAGTCTTAGATATAATTAATGACTCTGAATTACCCTGGAAACAGTTGTTTGATGCTAGAATTCTTCACTATGTATGTATATGCCTCTCAAAATGGGTAATGGCCAGCTTATTTATTCTGCGAACCATAATTTATTTCAGTACCATCTGTTTTCTTTGTAGACGAACATGTAACAATTTTCATCTACACGAAACAGCGCAGACAAAATTAACGCATTGGCAGTTGGAAGAGGAATTATGCTTTAAATATTAAATAGTGCATTAAAAGCAATGGCAATCACGCAATTTATATTTGATATGCATCACACTTATCTATGATACTGCAGCATTAAAATTTTGTAAACTAGAAACAGAATTTTGTAAGCAGAAATAATTTTCATTAAATTGATTTTATATTAATTAATAATTCAAAATATCGCTCAAAGGAACAAGGTTAAATAGTTGGCTTTGAAATATATATATTTGAAATATAGTTTTATAATGTTAATTAATTAAATGCTGTATAAGGTACCCGCAACGAATAAATCCTTTTAAGACCAGAAAATTGCTTTAATAGCACAAAGGCGCAATTGATAGCTTCACTAATAAACTGATTTTTTCCCATAGCTCCCCGAGATACTTCGGAACACCAGCATACTAAAAAGGGGGCAAAATTGGAAAGAGTAAGGTGCTTCAGACAAGGCCAATATTAAGTTTAATATCTTGCTGACAGTCAATAAATGTTCCTCCTCTAGAAAGGACTTTTATAGGGTGTGTATAATCCGCCCCTTTCAAGCGAAGCAAATATAAATCCAATCAAGTCGGCATAGTGGAAACGTGTTGCTTTTTGCGTGCCAATAATTGTCCCCAGCCATGGAGTAAATATGTATTATCCAAGTGTGTTTACTTGTACGGTGTGCTATATAATCTGAGGGTGGCCTAATTCGATAGTAACAACCTAGCAAACGTGCTACCACCGATTTATTATAATTAACTATTCAATTTCAGGGGAAAAAAAGAAAGTCGTAGCAAATTTTCACAAACAAGAGTCAACCGTTTTTAGTAGTCCTAGCACGTTTACCAATTTCCTAAAAATTGTAGCATTGCCTGATTTGTTATTCTCTGTGGAAGGCACAAATTTGAAATAACAATAGGATCGATAAAGATTATTACCTTGTTAGAATCAAGTTATATTCGGCACAAAACAAAAAAATAATAAAAACTTTCTCAGAGCTCTAAATTGGCTTTTTTTTTTTTTAAATAAGGGATATAAAACTAAAATCCATTCTAAAACTTAAAGGCAAAAACTCATCTGGAGATACACACTTTAGAAATAGCAATCTGGGACTTTTTTCCCCAACTTGGAACTACACGTATGAAATGGCAAAGTTATAGCCTTTTAAAATTACTTTTCTATTGCCTTTTTCCAACAAACAACTAGATACAATTCACATGTGTTATGAAACTACTTTTTGTATAGAGCTGGAATAGGGTTAAATAGGAGAGTCAGTTAATTGGAAATTTCTAAACACAAACTGAAATAGGAAATTTATTTGTTATTTATAATTTCACTAGGTTACAAGGTTTTTATACCTTTAATAAATTTAGTAAATATGTTGTTATTAAGATTCTCTGTTTTTGAAAAAAATAATAATATGAAAAATTCTATCATGTCACATCTATGAGAAAGTTTGGGTTAAAAATTTAAAAAATCCGTATTTTAGCCATTTTTAGAATTTAAAAAAAAATAACGATTGTTTTTTACAGTGAAGAATTCAATCGAATGTTTTTAAACTTAAAGTTTTTATGTATATGTCATTCAATTTTGAATTCATTTCAGACAGAAACCGCTGATTTATTACTAGTTCGCCATAGCAGATCTTCACTCGACTTTCTAGCTTGCGTGTATCCTTGGGATCGTAATTTTTATTTGAAATCAAAAACATAATATTTGTACATGATTAACACTACTAATTTGTAAACTAGTGTTTTCGTTTGAAAGCTATGTCTATTTTTTACCTAGAGCCCCTAGAAAAAAATTACACCAGTAGGGTAGACCGGTGTCGAAAGCAACATTGCAATTATTTTGAAATAGCTTATAGCTGCACACACACGTGTTTATGTCATTCATTTGATTCTCTAAACAATTTAAAATACGTGCCAATCAGTCAGTCAAGGTGGAATGACATGTTTGGGCAGTGCAACCAATTTATAAGTCTAAAAGTAATTTTTGTTCGACACACCAAAATCGTGAGTATGTTTTACTATGTGAATATGTTTTTGTTTATTTCTCTTTATGTGGACAGTAATTTTATTAAGTTTTATTGAAATTCTTATCTCAATATGCAAATAAAACTTAAAGAACCTCGCCGGGGACGGTTATAACGTGAACTTATAATTATTTACCTATTATTTTATTGTTCTATGATTCTAAAGAATCTTTTTACATTCCTTTTATACCCGCCGATTCTGGATAAAACTTAAGAGCTCTTAACCTCTTAACTACAATCAAAAATCCTTTTAAAGTAATTAATATGCAGCCACATTATTGAACAAATACCATCTATTGATTTAAAAGGATTTTTCAAAACAATTAAGAGGTTAAGAGTTCTTAACTTTTATGTAGAATTGGGGGGATAATTTGGTTGTCATTAAGGAAAATCAAAAGATTTCATTTTGCTTATTTTGGTATTTGGTATTTTGTATTCCTTATATATGTTGAGACTTATTTTCTAATTGAAATGTTATAGCTATATAATTTAAGATTTTGTGAAAAGTGGGAGATATACTCTGCATCAAGAAATATTTGAAAAATCATGTGTGACATGTTTATCTTTAGTAATTTTAAATAAATCGATTATGTGATATGCCTATTTTGTGCATTGATTGAGTTCACAAATTTCTATCTTTGATATTAAAAAGGAAATTCCAATATAAGCGCCAATTTCCGATTTACTCGACTAAACAAAGTTTATCCCTTTTCGAGGAATTGGGAATATAAGTGCTTTTAAAACAGGGGATTATATTTATATCTCAAAACGAAATCTCTTTTTTCTTTTAGAATATATTTTAAAGATATACTTCCATTTTTTTAGGTTTAAAAAATTGTTCCACTTCGGAATTTGTGCAATATGTTTTCTGAATTGCGCAAAAACGATACTTTATCCCATACTGCAGTCCCTCATTACCCACAAAATACCGATTATAGCTTTTAATGATCTAATTAAAAGATATTGTGAGTGGACACCAGTGTCAAAAATTTGTTTCGGGTTGCTAAATGATAATTTAGCCTGTCTAGCACATCAGAATCGTTTTCACATTTTCCTATTTCAATTTGGGCAATTCGATGCATCCATTGCTGATGCCAATAAACTTGTGCATTTATAATGAAGTGATTTGCCCCTTTTATTTAACCATTATTTATTTACATACCTTTGTAGATGGCTTTTCAAAGTTGCCGCCCGCAGTGCTGGACGTGGTAAGCGGTTTTGGATTAGCACCAGCAGCCTTCGGTCGATATTGAACTACAGTCGGCTCTTCCTCTTCCCGTTGGCCCATATCGAAGGCACTTTTAGTTGCCTCGGCCTCAAGTTGTTTCTGGAGTGCTGGCAGGGCATCTTCATGGTTGACAGCGTCGTAATTATTGGAGGGATCCAGTTGCTTTAGTTGCTCCAACTCAAGGACGTCTTCATCTGGCTGTGAAAAACAAAAACAAAAATAAAAAGAACATTGCAGTGTAAGCAAATTATAATCTTTTCAAGCCCTCCTTAAAACGACCCTTGTTAACTATAACGAAGGTAAATGAAGGTCAAATTATATTGCTCATAGCTGGAAGGACAAATCAAGCGATTTCAAAGAAAATTTATTGCCCATTTTTCATCCCCTCCTTTCGAGTGGTATATCTCATTTTATAAGAATGTGCATGAATGAATTCTTTCGGTCGTGTGAAAAAGCTTCAATAGATGAATTTTTTATATAAAATGCGCAAATTCCTTTGAGGCTTCTCTGTGGTTAACACAAATATTCATTCATATTCTGCGAATCGTTACATCATTGTTATCGGCTTACGCAAATTGAATATTTTATTTCAAAAATGTTTATTAGATTATGAAATGAGAGCAGTCATTTAGCCAGGGGCTTTCAGATCAGTAAGATGGGATTTCACCACCCTCTTAATATTCTATTAAAACGAACAAACTAAACTAGATATCTTGAATTCCCACACAATTCAAAGGTGTGTTTCCATTTTGCTTACATCCTTGAGTTCTAATTAAGTGGATCTATTCTCATAATGCTCTCATGTATTATTAATTAAGGTTCATCCTTCTATACCATTTAGATAAGCCGCTAAAGACAAAGCATTTTGACTGAGGAGAACTAAAAGTAAGGCTCTGTAGCTTTCTTTCCTGCGGTTATTAATATGCATTTGTTGATACATATGTACATAGTACGGTCCATGAATTCCTAGCCTCATATAGTAAATAGAGTTCGAAAAAATCTTCATGTTCGTGACACTCACAAGTCTCAACAAACTCCACACGAAGTTTCAAGTCGCTGCTGTAATCGGTTTATTTTTAACAGAGCTCGAACGACAATTCAGACAAGTGATTTTAAAAATTGTCTCAAGTTGAATAACGCGCTGTTATAAAGTTTTTGACTAAAGAAGGTTTAATGCTATCACAAATCAAAGAAAGAATGGACGTTGTTTACGTTGACTCCATTATTTTCAACAGTAAAAAACTGGTGTAAGTTGTTTCGCTTGGAAACTTTTCTTTAATCGCCTTTTTTTCGAACGACTTGTTTTGACCATTGAAACATTTCCAATTTTAATCGTAGTCATTACTAGCATCATTAAGGTAGTAATTTTTGTGAGTGCTGTTGTATTAAATATCTTAGAACAATTAATCTTATCTTGTAATGAGTATTTGGGATATGAAGCCCTGGTTTCCAAGTAGATTTATCACAAAACGTGCGTGTTTCTCGTCTTTTCCCTGGAGTTTTCCTGTCGGAGTATGTTCCGTGTACAGTATTTTTTAGTTACCCGACAAAGTACATGAAGCGCACTATTTAACCTGGTTTCTACATATAATGTTGAAGGTCGTGCCCTAGATGATGTACCTTGTCGCAATTTTCCTACTTAACTGATTAACAAAGTGTAACAACTAAGCTAAATGGTAAATCGTCTTTTCTATTATATCCTCGCATTCATCACTTTCACTTGAATCCTCTATTTGTTCTGCATCTTTGTCGCTTTCACTATTCTCACTATAATATGGAACTCTTACTACCTTCCACTTCTTAGGAGAAATTACATCTTATTACATCACTAAAGCCACTTTAATGGTTAAGTACAGAATCATATGTTTTGGAATTATTCACATTTATATCACAGAGGGTAGAGAATAATTAATATTTACAATATCTCGTGATAATAAAACGTTTACACAAAAAAAGATCATACCGCCATATCGGCGACATTGATTTCGAGGAAAAAATTGAAATGCCGTCGCCATGGCGGCATCGATCGCAAAGTCTTAAATTTCTGGCTTAATTTTAAGAAATATATCATCTATACAAATAAATAAAATTGAAATGTCTATATGTGATTTCAAAATTAATACGAATATCTCAGGGGGATATGCTATTTACACGATATCTAAGCATAAAATAACTGTTTTCAGGACTTTCGTCTGTCTGTCTGTCCGGGTGTTTGTCCAGAATAAGTCCCGAAACGGCTGAATGAATTTTCAATAAACTTTCAGAAATCATAATGGCTATGTATATTTCACTCTGCTCTTTGGTTCATCTCGATATGTTAAAGAATTTCGAATATATAGATAAATTCGAAAGTCCGTTTATTTGTTTGCTTCTCAATCACGCCTAAACGCTTCCATAAATATTTTTCTTTTTTTTTCCAAAGGTTCAACTGAATATATAGGTACCTTTTTATTTGGATAAGATATAAAGTTTCGAAATGGCGCCGAAAACTTTAAACTTCAAGTAAACTTACTTACGCATATTTTAGGATTCTGATTTCGAATATATTAACGGAATTTCGAAATGGCCAAACCAACATGGCAACAAACATTTTTCACATTCGATTGGTTTTAATACTAAAAACATCTTGGGGCCACTAATTTCGAATCAAATATCTAAATTTGAATATTTATGATGGCGGAACCAATAGGACGATTAAAAATTCTCGAAATTTGAAGGATTTCAATAAAAATTATTTAAAATAATGATAACGATCATTTTCGGGACTGTTATCGGGTATTCAAAATGGTGAAATAAAATGTCTATAATTCTAAGTAATTGAGTGCAAAAGGGATTTCAAAGCCTCTGACTCCGAATTAATATTTTGCGATTCAATATAGTGACATAAAATTGCAATTCATGGTATTTCTGGTATTTCGAAATAAAATATAACGAATTCAATGTGGCAACCAACATTTCCTAATTTTAAGAGATTTCAATGATAATTAATACAAAGAGGTTCCAAGCGCCATTTTCCGAATCTCTTGAAAATCAATCAATATTAGCTTTTTGGGTTTTCTTTTTCAAATCTTCTATCAGAATTCGGAAACTAAATGTGGCGAATTCAATATGGCGACAAATTTTCTACAATAATTCAAAGGATTTCTATGAAAAAAGTTTTCAAGATTCCAATCCACGCCTTAACCTGGAATTGGTTGAAACAATTTCTACAATATAAAAGAAACTACAAGTGTTTAATTTAACAAGTACGGATAAAATCTGGTAACTCAGATAGTATAAAATAAAACTTATTAATAAATTGGGTACTTTTGATTACATTATAGTTGCTTTAGTTTAATCATTATTTCAAAATATTTGCTGATTTATGGGATAGAAGTTATTAACAAATTTTTATAGTTCTTATTTCTGCTAAGACTTACAAAACAAAAATTTGACTTGAGTTTCCAAAAGTTTATTATTTATTATTATTTATTATTTTACTTTTGAAGAATTTTGTTTGTTTGTTATCATTTTGTAATCGTCTGATATTGACAGTTTCTTTCTCCCTTCGGAAATCGGTAAACGTTGTCTATGTAAAAAATAAATACACCTTAACTGAATTATGTTGAAAGCCGTTTAAGAGAAACCACTTACCAAAACATAGTTCAAAGCAGCAAAAAACCCCTCTTTTCTAGAAACCTTCTATTGGAAGGAAACTCTTTAATCATGTAATGAAATTTCATCTTTATCTCTTTTTCTTTGCACGAAACATTTTTCGAATCGAGTTATGGTAGCTGCTCCCAGATCGTTTTTAAAGCTGTCTTGATTGAATTGAAATATTTTTAAATCGTATCGATTTAGAATAACCATTCTCAATAGTGACTTAAATGAAAAGGCAAAGTTAACCGAAATCCTAATGGAGCAAAATTCATCTTTAACTCGTTCTATCCCAATATCACTTAAACTAAAAGCATTTTATTTTATCCGAATAAAGGTTAAATGTGTAATATAACTCTGTTATTTTATTTAAGTGATTTCCATATTCTCACAAGATGTCCCACAAGTGTCCACTTTAGTTTGACCAAGTTCATTTCAAGGCATTTGGGTCTCCAAATTGGGAGAATGTCCTTAAAGCAATGTATATTTGGTCTTTTGGTAAGTTTTACTTTAATATTCCTTCTAATCCGCAAATATTCTGTTCAAGTGTAAATAAAATGCCTTTTTTAGTGTGTTATCCTTGCGTTTACAAAAGTAAGCAAAAGAATTAAATGGACAGTGGATAGTGGGAGAGGAAGAAGAGAATTTTTTATTTGGGATAAGAAAAAAGTAAATAAGCCTAAGGGCCTTTATTTGTATTTATTTTTTTGTATAAACGTATGTATCTTTGTATTTTTATCTATAGAAAAGAAAACAGTCTTTGATTAATGTTTGAATACGTTTTATAGACTTTGTAATCTCATGAAAAAATCAATTGTCTAAAGCGTCATGATTAATGTTCTCTTTTAGTATTGATTAAAGACCCCCATTTTTCTATCAGATCTACCAGAGCGAATCAAAGTCAATTATTTATAGATTTCGACAGATATATTGGCAAGTAAAATAAAGGGAATTCTTATGCGTTTAAACATACAAAATATAAAGAGAGAAATTACCTGGAATTTGTATACAATTTCATTATCATAAAAATTGCAAAGCAATTATTTTGCTCATAAATTTTAAGTAAAGATATTAAAGTTGGCTTTTATTGACATTTTGAGATGTAACAACATAATAAAGCTCTCTAAGTTATATTAGTATACTTTAAGAAGCGACGACAAAATTGCCCTTATTTCTGTTGCCCAAGCTTGTTTTAGTAGAAAATGGGAATAAGATAATAAAACGTGCTTTAATTGTATCCCCCTTAGCACTAAGGTTATCAAAAGCCAGCAAAATTTGTAGGAAAACAGAAGGACTCATCGCATTGGCTTAATGAGTGTACCTTTGGGTTTGTAAATTAGTCGTGATAACCTTTTTAATTACCACCAACGAGTTTTGTAGATTTCACAAGATGATACTGGTAAAGTTAGAAAACTAAGAAGGATTTTGTTTATTGTAGAGTTAGGAAAACAGAAGAAGTTTTTCTTTTTTTTTAGGATTTCTTACGAAATTTAATTAAGAAAATACAAACCCAAGACCTACAAGTTTCTTCAAGATGCTTTTTATTTTTCCGCTTGAGTTGATATCTTTTTATATTTCCTTCTTTCAAAAAAGAAATAATGATTGCATGGATAACAGGGTAAAATTTTCTTTTACACTCTTTTTTTAAAACAAGACAAGCAAAGTCAATTAATTTTATTGGTTGGCTTCATGTGATAAGGCAACTTCGAAAAGTTTAATCGATTGATAAAAGGGTTTACTTTAAGAGAGATATTTGACCGGAAAGCATAATATTTTTTGTCTTGTGAAGATATTCTGAAGGGACTATGTATCCACATATGGCCGATAAAAACCTTATTTGCTACATGGCTCTGGTCGAATTATTAAAATATTTCGACATAATACGAATTCCTCGTGCCATAACAATTTATTGAGAGTTTAGAAGAATAATTGGATAATTTATAAACACATTTACCGAGCTCTGTTTTGTGGCATCATTGGAATGGGTCTTTACGAAGTCTTTAAAAATTATAATTCTACTCATGAAGACCTTTGATATTAATTCCTTACAATTACATAAGCTTCGTCTAGAAAACAATTTTTATATATCAAGAAAAAGAAAAGCAATGAGAAGAATTATATCACATTTATTTGCAATTACCAACCTTTATTGGAGATAAAAACTGACGAGGATAATATCAAAAAATGTTGTTTTTATAATAATTACTGATGCCATTTCTAGATGATTAAAAAAGTAAGGACAAAGTTTTGGTAAACCTCAATAGAGAACATTTTAAAATTACCATCTTTTTAAAACTCGTTGTAAATACGAAATTCGCTTTTTGTTCTTATTTTTGGGTTATAATTGGAAAATCCGATTAAATGAAACAAAACGCAGAGAAAAAATATATTAGATGCCTTGCTTTGATTTTCTTATTTCTGTCTGTTTATACGAAATGTATATATTTCTTTGATCTGATATCAAACCAATTGAATGCTATCTGCCCTCAAAATTCCCTCACAATATTTTTAAACAACAAAAAGTTATTAGGTGTTATTTGCCAAAGAGAATAATTTCCTAAGTAAATAAGATTAATTATTATTAATGTTCATCGAATCAAGTATATTTGCAAATGCCAGTACTACGGTAACCGACTTAGAATGTTTTTCTGTCCAAACGGGCATAAAAGAATTTTTTGGTAACATACAATATACCAAAATATTTTAATTAGGCTTAAAATAATTAATTAATACAAAATCAAAATAAATTACCACTACCGTTTTTTCTTTGACTTGTGATTATTTTGCTTTAATTAATCAAATTTTTCAGAGAGTCATCTTTGAATAACTTTACTTAAAATATCATGTCCGCGAAGTTGGCCCCGCCATTTTTAAAAAAGTAACAAAAAAAAAGTTGTGTTGTATTGTGCTAGAGTTGTGCTATGTTGTGCTGATTTGCTGTTTGAAATAAAATTGGATTAAAATCAATATTTTTGCATTAATTTTCGTAATCTATTAGGAATTATTTTCTGATAAGATGTCAACAATTCTTGTTTCCCTCCTTCAGGGTTTTTATAAGACATTTACTCTATTGTTACTTTCCTCCCTGCAATGCTTTAATTTGAATTTAGTGCAAAGTAGGACACCATAGAATTCTCATTAGGAATTATCGTGTGCCTTTCTTTGCGCAATTGGATTACTTTTTGAGGCTCATTGGTGCACCTTCTTTCTCTTTTTAAGCTGAAATTTGATGAATTAGAAAAACCTAGCTTTCCATCAAATTGATCCTTTCCATTAGCTGATCAAAGTAATTTGACTATTTACCTGATTTTATTCGATTGCCATAGTCGATCCAGTTTTCCTTCTCTATTATTTTGTTTCTAGCGATTGATTACTTAAAATAGTACTATATTTGTAGAGTTAATTAAATCAAGTAAATCCAAACAACGGTTCCTCTTATTTCCTCTTTCAGGCAACTGCTTTTCTCTTATTTCGATGTTACACAACAAGATATCAAGCGCATGGTTTTCACCTTAGCGTAAACGCGTTTACCTTCCAATGCGTTTTTACATTTCGGTAAAGTTTGCACTTGGCGATTAGTGATTTCTAAATACATAATGTTACATACTGCGTGGAATTATTAAGAGATATTTAATTCATTCATTCTCTACTGTTTCTTGTTTTTCTTCGTTTCCGTTTAGGGTACTCTTTGGAAAATACTTTTTTATGAGTAGTATTTATTTTATTAATTTTTCCCTTTTATATGCAGATTTTTGTCTTTTCAGTATTTAGACGGTTGGCGATTTTTCGAATCCAACTCCCCTCTATCAATGAACTAGACGCATGGCCTTTTAGCTTTGCACAAAAATGTTTATTTTCCAACGCCTTATTACATTCTACATTACAATACCTATTTACACTCTAATTACGTGGCAATTGGTATTTTTAATAATTTCCCACCTTCCTTTTCGGATTTCCGTAAAATTTTAGTTGCCGATTTTTAAAATGGTGGAGCTAACTTCCCATCCAAAAAATACAAAATAGCGTCCCAAATTTTTAGTTTTGGTAATACAGGATTTTTAAATACGGCACAACAAAGCACAACTAAAGAACAATGCATTAGTATTTTTACCGTATTTTTTTCCAAAATGGCGGGGCCAACTTCCCCCCCAAAAATTATATTAGTGTGTAAAATTTGTTCTATCGGTGCTAATGAATTTTGCAAATCAGCACAACATAGCACAACTCTAGCACAATACCGCACAACTTTTTTTTTTTTTTACTTTTTCAAAAATGGCGGGGCCAACTTCGCGGACATTAAAATATATCTTTTTTTTTTTTTTTTACTTAAAATGCTTCGGGTTTTGATAATATAGACAATTTTATTTTAAATATGTTTTATTTTTCATGATACTTTTGAAAAGCTCAGAAAATTATAAAAGTTTTGCTTATTGATATTTGAAAAACCCATCCTTAAATTGAACGAGATTTAACAAGTGCGAACGTCATGAGAAAATACGAAAATTAAATAGTTTTTAAGAATAAACTATTTTTACTTTATTTTATAAATAAAATTTTCAATAATACATTAGGTAGATATGAATGAAGTAAAACACAATGATACAAAACATTTCTGGATCAAGAGGACGCTTAAGATACGGAGGACTGTTAAAAAGATCTTATTGTAAGATATTCAATTTCATTCTTCAAATTCAGTTTCTTAAACCATGTATTAAAAAAAAAAAGAGATTACATATTTATAACCGCTTTTAGAGTTGTTCCAAAAATAAAAAAAATATTCAATATATTCCCCCCCGAAGTATTGATTTTATACCATAATTCTGCGCAAAAACGTTTACCCTAAGTAAGGATTCTGTGAAACTCGAATGACAAATAAGTGATTCTAGGGGTATTTGTTTTTTTTTTTTTTAACAAAAATTACAAATATAACTTACTTGAGGAAATGAACTATCGTCTCTGATCAATTTTCCATCTGCAGATTCTGAAAGAGAGAATGAAATATAATTTTCTAAAACCAGTCAGTTAAATTTAAACTTTTGTAACTGAGTGAAAATTTCATAAATTACTGAATTGAGTCAAAAGTTCCTGCGGTTTTGAATAGGGCAATATATTGTACGAGCCGCAAGGATTTATGACAGAAAACAGCAATTATAAGCATTCACATTTTAATAAATCAAATCAATATTAATCAACCCGTTTAGTGAAAGGAGAAATTAATAGCTTCAAATTAGTTTTAACTACTTGCTCTCGCTAAGAGTTTTTGCAAAAAATGCTCCTCTTCAATCATTTATCATCCCTCCTTTGGAATTTTTCCTTTTTGGAACGTTTCGCTACTTATCTTAGGCAAACTTAAATGTTTTAATTTACTTTTGACAGGGAATTTAAGGTGATTTCACCTTCAATTATCTGCGCATTAAAAAGATATTGTCCCAGGACTAAAAGAGATTTATGTAGGATGGGAGAATAATAATTATTCCCTCCAGACGTTCGAAACAGCTTTAGATTATTTTACTGGGTTTCCTTCGACGTTGCATTAAATTTGTTAAGGTTTATTGAAATCAGAGAGGAATTGTTAAGGGTGTTGAATTTCGAAGAAATTCTTAAAAAAATTCACTAAGGACTAGGGTTTTTATTATATTATATTTCAAGTGCTTGAGGACATTTGGTGTCTTTTTTTTAATCTATACGTATATACCTTTTTATAATAATATATAAAGAGAGTTTGTTTAAGATCCAATCTTTGTTACACGTGACCAGTAATATTAAATGAGTCGTTATTTATTGGAAGTGCTATACCACTTTTTAAACAATCGCATGAAGACTATTTATACATTAAGATTTAACTTGATATGTAAGTTGTTAAAATGATATGTTAAAAAAAAATATTTATATCACTTACAAAAATAACGGCTCAAATGTAAGGTAGGAAAATTTTACATTAATTTGTGACCTTGGTTTGATGCACTTTTCAGAACAAGACTTTCTTTTCATTTGACTTTTGGAGGACTCTTTTACCCTCCAATTTAGTTATGTTTTTATTGTACTTTTTATGCATAATTTTAGAAGTTTAACTTTTATTAGATTTTGCTTTCTTTAGATGAGTGATTGCCCCCGGGGAACGTCGGATAATTCAGCTAATAACTAGTAAATAAAAGGTTCTTACCTACCGTAAAGTTTTCTGAGATTCATTGGAGGAAATGCTTTCACAGTCGGTTGGTGGAGGCAAATAATAATACCAAAAGCCAGTAGAAATGATGTTCGAAACATTCTCTCTTAGGTAATTCAATCTGAAAAGATAAACAATTTGTTAAAAATTTGTTTGGATATATAAATATATAGGACACTTTAGATATTCAGGTATTTTATAGGTTTTAGGCATGTCGCGAATGTAATAAAAATATTTTGAGGCCAATATACATCCATTAAAAAAATTACTTTCTCCAAAAGCGTTGCCGATTGAGAGGATATCTTTGGTATCGTTATTTTTGGAGACAAAGTGCATGCTCAAAAATATATGTATCTCAGGATAGGCGTAGTGAATTGCTATAAGCTCTTAAGACTGTGCGATTGCTTTTTTAAATGAGCAATTACATTTATTTTTTCCAATCTAATTATACAATATTGGCAACTCGGCTTTTTGTTTTTTAAATAATACAAAGTACAAGGTTTCTGATTGTTGCAAATAACAATAAATGCTGAAATATCCAAAACAACAACTATACCAAGTTTCATATTGTAAAATGTAGATACTGATGAAAATGTTTAAAACTTGACACAGTACAGTAAAATTATACAATTTATATAAAATATTTTGTTCTAACACATAAAAGTTTTTACTGCATAACATAAAAAAATAAAAATTTGTTGTTTCGACTCAAAGGTTAATATCACTCAACGTGTCAGATAGCGTTAAATTAACTCGTCTTTTTAAACTTGTAAATGGGATAAATTTTATTCTTTCTGCTTTGTAGAGGGTTCAAAATAATGTTTGCATAAATATTTTAAAAGACGGTATAAATGAGAATAAACCAAAATAAAAAATAAATGAATACAAGAAAATCCAGAGGTAATATCAAAGTTTTTTCTTTGGGGCATGCAAATCAAGTTGTAACCACAAAAAGGTTCATATAATGAACAATTTTTGGATGAGGGTTACACATAAATGTCAGATTTTCTAACGAATAAAATTAAATAAGCTGACATATCTCTTTTCACCCCATACCTGCCATATAACTGGCAAACCTCAAAGACTCTTTTTCAAATTTCTTTTTAAGTAGTTCGTCACAGAAAAAAATTGCATGGTAAGAGTTATTTAAATTGGGTATAAGAAAAATCTCACCGCGACAAACTCTGTATATAAATATATATAGTATCTGTATACTCAGGCACCATAAAGAGGAACTCATGTGTTTCCAAACAACAACGCCATAAAACGTTTACGTTGCGGAAATTTCCTTTAACACAGAGATACACAGAATTTTACGTCCAAGATTTAAAATGGGACTGTAAGATTTTTGGTATCATCCTTCCCATACTGCCGTTCACCCAGATTCCATTTAATAGCATTAAAAAAAAAGGGCTTTAAATGATATCTCCGAATTTAAATCCTTGTGCTCATTTTTGGCAATATTAAAAAAAAAAATACCATGTTGGGATAAAGCGAATTTTTTTTACTGGTGAAATTAAAGGCGAAAGAGAGCAATTCTCAATTCAAATAACGACATTTAATTTTCTACCTTCTGAATAGATGGGGATTTGAATGTTTCTGGAATAAATTAAAATACAGAAAGACATGTACTTAATGGTTTCTTCTGCACCAGCCCATAACACAATTTTTTTTTCCTGCCATCAAAAAGGAAGACAGGGCAAATATATAAGCTTTGTTCTGACTCGATGCTTCGTTGAGTCCTGGCTCCGGATAACATTCATGTTTACATGAGTGGCTGGTTTCTGTGGAATTCTAAAAATAGGCGCTAGCGAACAGAAAGTGCACACTAATTAGAGGTATATGCACCAAAAGATTTTTAGCTGGACTTATATCTCTGGGAAGATTTC
This sequence comes from Dysmachus trigonus, assembly GCA_949715965.1. NCBI lineage: Eukaryota > Metazoa > Arthropoda > Insecta > Diptera > Asilidae > Dysmachus > Dysmachus trigonus. The sequence continues at coordinate 91,621,662 of OX454320.1, forward strand.
ATTTCGCCCCAATGGAGCATGCAGCACCTCATTGATGTTTTCAAGTGAAAAGCCGATAGTAGATCTTGGTGAACGGGCTGCGCTGACCTCATCGTTGAGTGCGCTGTATGCAGGATAACTAAACTAACTCTGTTATGCTACACAGAAGCCTCAAGAAATAAATTTTATTGATTTAGAACCCGACTTTAAGCACTTACGATTGATTTTTTATAAGCAAACAAGCTGACCATAATAAACAGGCCCTCGTTATGGCTTTAAGCTGAGTGAATTACGATCAAATTGATATTAAATCCAATCAGAATAGCTATTACTCACCTGTTTATATTATGGAAAGGACGAACAAGAGGATAATCCAATTTTTCGCTTTTCACTTCTTGTTTATACGGTTCGTAAATTAGCCCTTTTCTTTTCTTCTCAGAAACACAACACTTTCTTAATTTTGCACTTTTCGCCTCACTCTCGTAATACCTTAAGAAGGGGGACTTTGTCTTCAAACACGAAGCAATATGAATCGGAGTACTTTCGCTTCCGGGAAGCTAACTCGTCTGTCCTCGTCAGTGGTAAAGGACGTTCTACTTCTGTTTTGTAATTCTTGCGAAAGACCCCCTCAGAAGGGTGGCATCGTATCCCCCCGGCAAGGGTTGCTAAACGGCTTTGAGAGCTTTCCAAGCTAAAAGTTTACCATGTGGTGAATATATTTTAATTTATACAAATGTGCCTTCTTAGGGAAAATTAAAAGAATTGTAATTACAATTTAATGACAATTAAATATGCCCAAAAGAGTTGTTTTTAATCCTTCTTCTTTATTATCTTATATATTTATTTATAACTTTTAAAAGATTGTAGCCGTTATATTAAAAGTATCATTGTACCAACTTTCATTCAGCTTTTCAGAACTTTTTGTAGAGGGTGACTATTTCCAATTTCGGTTGAAAAAATAAATATGTAGATAGTTTGTCTATAGATTATTTATTATTATTTTTTATTTATTTTTAAAAGTATCGTACCTACATATATCAACTTTAATGCATTATTATTATATTGCTCAGTTATTCTTGTGGAAAGTTATAACGGCCACATCAAAATTTCATTATGCTAGCATTTTTGTTAACATCGTCTCTTTACCTCTCGTAGACTTTTTGTGATTTTTAAAATGGATATGAAAATTGAGTAACAAATTTGCATTAAATTTGATGTTAAAAAAAAACGCTTTTTTTGCGATTTTTTTTTTTTAGAAATATGGATTGAGCAAATTTATTGAGATTTTTTGTATATTATTTAGTATGATTTCAAAAATAAACCGGCTTGTTTGTCGATATTTTCGCATAGACAAATTACTGAGTATTACTGAAATCATCCTTAATAATGTACAAAAGGTTTCAATAACTTTGCTCAAACCATATTTCTAAGAAAAATCACAAAAAAAGTGTTTTTTTTTCACAATGACCATGACATCGAAGGTCATATCAAGGTCAAGATGGTTTTTTGAAGGGCAAACCATATTTTTGGCCACGGAAATGGAACGAACGGAAAATTTTACGTTCCCCTTTAAAGAACCATCTTGACCCTGATATGACCTTTGAGTCATGGTCAAAGTCATAGTCTTTCCATTTCCGTGGCCAAAAATATGGTTTCCCCTTCAAAGAACCACCTTGACCTTCGAGGTCATGGTCAAGGTCGTGGCCAAGATCAAGGTTGTGGTCAAGGTCACATTCGGACGTAAAACTTCCACTCTTTCCAAATCTGCAGTAAAAAAAGAGCTATCTTGACCTTGATATGACCTTCGAGGTCATGGTTAAGATCATAGTCGGATGTAAAATTTTCCGCTCTTTCCATTTCCGTGGTCAAAAATGTGAGTTCCAATTTAAAAAAAATTCAACTTGACCTTGAAATGACCTTCATAGATCTGTCTACCTCCTATATTCTGACTTGCGAAGGCAATTTAACGATTACTTGAGAATTTTATATCGCCAGTACTTGGATCGCATGAAATATAATATTAAATCTTGTCCCAAAGTATTCTGGGATTTCATTAATTGTAAACGGAAGACTAGTAACTATCCCGCTATTTTATCACTTGACAATGAAACTTCCTGTGATGCTTCTGCTATTGCAAACCTGTTTGCTAAACATTTTAGCAATTCCTACTGTGATGACGACTGTGATATAGATTTAGATTATTTTAACTACTTGACCGGTCTTCCGACGCAATTCACAAATATTATCTTAGACGAATGTACTGTCTTTGAGTACCTAAACAAGATTGACGAGGATTACTCTGATTCTCCCGATAACGTTTCTGGTGTTTTCCTCCGTTTCGCTTGTGTCACCACTTACTTTTCTGTTTAATTTATCTTTGCGTTTGAACGTTTTTCCTGAAGTTTGGAAACTCTTTTTTGTGGTTCCTGTTTTTAAAAAGGGGAAAAGGGATTTGGTTGAAAACTATAGGCCTATCGCAAAACTGTCACCGATCCCCAAACTTTTTGAGGAGATTTTAATGAATCATCTGTCTTTTTATTGCAGTTCTATTTTATCGGATAATCAGCATGGTTTTGTGAAGGGCAAATCCACGGTCACTAATCTTGTTGAGTTTTCTTTTTGTTTAAAGAATTTAGAGAGGCTTAAACAGGTCGATTACATATATACTGATTTCAGTAAAGCGTTTGACAAGCTTTCTCATAAAGTGCTTACTTTTAAATTGTTACGAATTTGTTTTCCCAATGATTTTGTTAAGTGGATTAAGTCATAAGGTTAAGTTTTCGTTTAAGGTTAAGTTTTCTTCTGCTTTTTCAGTCCCTGTCTCAGTTCTCTCAGGCGTGCCTCAGGGCAGCCATCTCGGACCTTTATTATTCACTCTTTTTATAAACGACTTGTTTCCCTTAATTCAAGATTCACATGTTTTAGCTTATGTTGACGATTTGAAAATTTTTCGACTGATCGAATCTCTCCAGGATAGTCACCGCCTTCAAGACGACCTGATAATTTTTGAAAAATGGTGTTCGAATAATCATATGAAGTTAAATATTAATAAGTGCAATATTATTTCATTTAGTAGGAGGAGCTCCATCCTAGAGTACTCTTATAAAATTCATAACATATCACTATCCAGAACGGATAGTGTTGTTGACTTAGGCTTAACTATTGATACTGCATTTGACTTCGGAAAACACATAGACAACATAATAAACCGAGCGAATGCTACTCTTGGCGTTGATCTAAAGATTTTGATGATCCCGTCAAGCGTTGGTCTAAAGATTTTGATGATCCCTATCTCCTTAAGGTCCTATTTTGTGCTTTTGTCCGTCCTATCTTGGAATATGCGTCAATTATATGGAATCCTCACTACACTGTGCATATTGGACGAATTGAAGCGGTTCAAAAACGATTTCTCCGCTTTACCCTTCGTCGTTTGCCATGGAGTGATCCGTATAACCTTCCCCCATACGAAAATAGGTTCAAACTTTTGGAATTGACGACTCTTTCGAAGCGAAGAGAAATTGCAGGGGTTATTTTCATGCACGATGTCGTTACTAGCGCTATAAATTCATCCAATCTCCTTAGCCTTATTAATTTTAATTCACGCCCGCGAGTAACCAGAGGACAAAACTTTCTTTATTCAACAGTTCACAGAACAAATTATGGCTCTTTTGAACCAGTGTCAGCCATGTCCAAAAATTATAATACTTACTTTCCTTCAATAGATTTTAATTGTAACAGGGTTGAATTGAAAAAGCGTTTACTTGTTACCTGACTCAGAGTCTATCTTTAGGGCTTTCATTATACTAAATATGTATGTACATTTCTTATCTTAAATATTAGTTTTTAGTTATATTGTTTAACTGTCAGATGGTGTTATACCTATTGATAATAATAAATAAATAAATAAGTTATTTAGCCGTTTCCATACTTTTGGATCACTCTGTATCTCCCTCATCGTTTTTTTCAACCACTTCGGTACGAGCGTCGACTATAGTCGATAGCCACAGGTGAAGTCGTATAGCCGAGCGTCGACTTTAATCGTCACCCAAAAGCTTTTTCTTTATTTCTACCTGTAATGTAAAACAAGCTTTCAGTGCTTCAAAGCTTTCCGCATCACAGTTCTGCAAAAGAGCAAAGTGGAATTGATGTCAATGAACAGCACAAGCTATCGTGTGGACGGTCAGTGCCGGCTGTGGGCAAGTTTCGCAACCGGTGAGCGCCACGCCGGATCAAAGTGGTTAATGATAATATAGATCATTATAAAAAAATACAGCTAATTATCCCTTTTAAAATAGTCAAGTGCGGGAAAAGCGGAATGTGAAACGGATACTTCCTAAAATAATTTTATCATGTTAAATTGCTGGTTTGAATAAATTTTAGTTTTTAAGTAATTCTCATGAATCGGAGAGATCCGTTTTTGATCTAAAATAATACACATGTAGAATTTGGAAATTTCCAACTACAAATTCACTTTTATTTAACGACAATTCAAAATCGGTAAGAAATGTTCTTAAAAAGTGTATGTGGTAATGCAGATTTTTATCGTGCATACTTGGGGAATTTTAAACCGAGTCTATATGGTAGCACTGCGTACAAATTCTTTGTGTATTGAATAATTTTGTTAAAAATTGCAATTTATTTCTATATTTCTAGTGACTTTGATTAATAATAGTTATTTTTAGTTAATTAGGTCCAATTTACGACCTCATTTCAGCAAGTGATTGAGAATTTTTGCATTCAAAACTCCATAAAATTCACAGGGAATTTCCCTTGCATCGGGGACCCCTCGAGTGCGTCAAAAACCTTCTCGAATCGAAACATGTGTTCTAGAAATTTCATGGATTGAATCTGCCTTTGTTGAATAGACCTCAGCGCAGACACATACGGGTTGCTCGGGAGGAACATTTTTCTACTAATTTCTCAACAGCAGGAGTTTTTCGGTCAGTTTAAGTAGGAAAGAACCACGCAAAGGAGGTGATCAAGTGACGATAAACAAAAATCAAGCGAGTTTTTTAGTCAGTGACAAGTGCGGAGGTAAATATCCAGAAAATTTCTCATCATTTCGTAGTTTGTAGAGTTTTAGAAATGAAAAATGTGACTTCTTGATAAAGTGAAACCTGTGAATGGCGGCTGGTCAGCGGACTATTTAAAAATGGTTTTACTTTGTTTTTTCCCCCATTTACTGGTCCAATGTGATGTTTTACGGGCGTGGAAATAGCCACCGACGACGCTGGCTGAATGTTCGGTGTGCTTTATGTAATAAAATTGAAAAGCAAATCGAACTCTGGCTCCAAGCTTCATTGCATTCTTTTGATAATCACGTTCTTTTAATTCTGTTGGCTGGGCTTACGGCGTCGTAAAGCGGAAATTAATTCTGGATTATAAGCCGTTTTAAAAATAATGCTCACGTAAACCCAGGGCATGTTCAGGAAAAATCGATCCGCTCAGACTGGCACGGGCTGGTCCAGTCGCAGAAATCAATAGAAACTTCTTAATGAGCAATGGCAGCTAAATTTTTTTTTTTTTAGATCGCGCTAGACGGTTTTTGTGCGTGGTCATTTGCTTGCTGTCCCTTCAAAAGTCTGATTACTGGTTTTTTAGATCCCTAAGTGGGAGAAAAATCTAGTTTCGTATACATTCACGGCGCACCTGGGGCAAATCAGCCACCCCGAGGGACACACGTTTTTATGGCAGGCAAAAGTCTACGTTCGCAGAAAAAACACGGTGAGGCTTTTTGAGCTTTTCGGCTCAGCTGAGCCGTGCAAATTCACGCTCGCTCTGCCCAGGGAAAATTATTTTGATGGCATTCCGAGCCAAAGCCAGTGAATCTCCATGCCTAATCAACGCAATTTTGCGAGAATTCTCGTTGGATTTTGGCCTCTGAACAATAATTTGCTTAAAAGCTCGACATTTGGGGAAGTGGTGATAGTAGTTCGATCGTTTCCTGAGTATATAATTCCCAATCGAACTGCAAAAACTCTAAATTATAAAACTCATTCACGTATTCATATCGTCAGCAGTTGACTTGCACTTCTTCAAGCTGTGAATTGTTTTACTCGATATTTTCACAGTGGGATGCATAGTGGTGATGTGCTTACATTCTGCAGGATACGTGAAATAACACAAAAAACCTGTTTGATATATGTAATTCGCGTTATTTTAAACTTCGGATCCTCCACAGCTATTGTTTGGTACTTGAGACACTTTTCAATCAGTAGGCACGATCGTTTAAATACTTGATACAATTTAAAATTCCTTCCTCGACAATATACCTTAAATCTATAACAAAAACTTTTATTTCAGAAAATTAAATTTTATGCTTAAACAAATTTTAATGCAATATTTAACCCTTATCGGTTGAGAACTTTTTCAGCTACATTTTTCGCTGGGTCGAATATAATTTGTGTTGGTATTGATATGCAAATGTTTGTTAGTATTACTACAATTTTTACAGGAAGTATGATTCCCTAATAATGGGTTAAAATTCTTTGAAAGCTGTATTTTTATCCAAAGACTGATCTCTCTATCATTTCAACACATCTCGGATTTTTAAAGATTTGGAAATTTATTATTAATTCTTACATGTAGAGGCTGTAAAAATAATTTTTTAGTCTGACGAGTTGGCAGTTCTGCTGGTCAGGGCACCGGTGTCATTGACACAAAGTTGACTGCTCGATTTACTACTTCACATGGAAGACCTTTTGTGCTTCTTTTTAAAGGAAAGTGCTTATTGCCGTACAGACTTGCAAAAAATAAATCAATGATTTATTTTTATCAGTACTTAAATGCAGAATTTCGATAAACTATGACGAATCAGTTTTATTTATATAACGGTCAGTTTTGCTTTTTAGTAAGTAAAGTAATGCATTATTCTTGGAATTACCTAGCATTACCTGACATTACTTAGAAATATTCATAATAACTCGACATTACGCAGCGCATATAATGCCAGGGATTGCTTTTGAACTACGATACTAGTGAAGTACTAATACCATGGTAATTAAATTTTTAAATTACTTTGTAATTAAATTTTCTTGAAGCACCAATACTGGTAATGGTACCTAGTAATTTGTCTTGCTTTCGCTACTTGTAATTGTAATGGGAATGGTAGTACTTTTTTATTGCTCTGCTTTCTTATGAAAGATGGCATTGACTTCACGACAAACTGTTGATATTAATTACATACAATTAGATACATCTAATTGTTCTTATACATAGTTTTTAAATAACATGGCTCAAGAGAAAAGCTGCACATTTGTTTTTAAAATGCTTAAGGGGAGGTTCTCATCTAGAACGTCAAAAAGTAGGTAAAGTTCGTGATTTTTTTGAAGGCAAATGACAAGACATAGGGAAATGATATTTGGCATTATCTTTTATTGTACATTTATCTGTACGAAAAAATTTTTTTATTCAAAAAAAAAACAAAATGGCGCCCGTTATTCAACTTCTCCGGAGGCATGTTTTTCGAAAATTGCCCAGCTGCGTACAATTTAGGGGTCGCAGATTATTCTGCAATCAAATAATGATGACATTATTATAAACTAGAATAAATTTGTCTCAGAAAGAGTGGACGACTTTCAAAAAAAATTTAAAATTGACGGAATGGCGAGATTTTGAAATTTTAAGGCCGTTTTCGGCCGTTTTTTTTTATAGTTTATCACTTACAAAAAGGAGATAATGTTACAATTTTCAAAATGTGCTCCACTCTTTCTATGAAGAAAATTGTTTACTTTAATATACACGAAACTAGAAGTTGATCGGTTGAACCGTTTTTGAGTTATCTTGTACGCAAATTGTACACAAACATGCCTCCGGAGAAGTTGAATAACGGGCGCCATTTTGTTTTTTTTTTGAATAAAAAAATTTTTTCGTACAGATAAATGTACAATAAAAGATAATGCCAAATATCATTTCCCTATGTCTTGTCATTTGCCTTCAAAAAAAATCACGAACTTTACCTTTTTTTTTGACGTTCTAGATGAGAACCTCCCCTTAACTTGAATTCGTTTTGAAGTGAAAAGTGACGTTTTTAACATGGTCCTCACTTCAACGCGTTTTTTAATGTTGAAAAATATTCTAATCTCTATATATACCTTCTTAAATAACGATTATTCATATTGTGTACTCTGGTACCTTTTAAACGAGAAACCTTTTAAAACATTCTAAATAAATAAATTGATTAATTTCTTTCAGATATTTTGAATCATGGTCAAGGAAACACTTTATTACGACGTGCTCGGTGTGAAGCCGACCGCCACAAGCGATGAGCTGAAGAAGGCGTACAGAAAGTTGGCGCTAAAATATCATCCAGATAAGAATCCCAACGAGGGCGAGAAGTTCAAACAGATTTCTCAAGCCTATGAAGTATTATCCGATCCGGAGAAGAAGGCCATCTACGATGAGGGCGGCGAAGCAGCCATCAAGAAGGGAGGAGCTGGAGGCGGCGGCTTCACAAGTCCCATGGACCTGTTTGAAATGTTCTTCGGCGGCGGTTTTTCCACTGGCAGGTATGTTAATTGGTCAATTTACGTTTCCTGGACATGGTTGTATTAAACTGGGTCCATTTATCCTAGAAGACGAGAGCGTAGAGGAAAGGACCTCATTCACCAGATGTCAGTCACATTGGAGGAACTGTACAATTCAGCTGTTAGAAAATTAGCATTACAGAAGAACGTGATTTGTGATAAGTGTGAGGGACGTGGTGGAAAGAAAGGCTCCATTGAAAAATGTCAAACCTGCCATGGGCTCGGAATCGAGACTAGGGTTCAACAGGTCGCTCCTGGCATCGTTCAGCAGATCGAACAAATGTGCCGTAAGTGTCTGGGACAGGGCGAAATAATTCCAGAGAAGGACAGATGTAAGCAATGCAACGGTCGGAAGACTACACGGGAACGAAAGATTCTTGAGGTGCATGTAGAAAAGGGCATGCGTGACGGCCAGAAAATAGTCTTCTCTGGTGAAGGTGACCAAGAACCTGGTCTTCAGCCTGGAGATATTGTCATTGTCCTGGACGAAAAGGAGCATCCCACATTCGCCCGTGCTGGGAACGATCTAGTTATGAAGATGCCTATTCAACTAGTTGAGTCGCTCTGCGGATTCCAGAAGGTCATAAAAACATTGGATGAAAGAGATCTCGTTATTACATCACTACCAGGAGAAGTTATCAAAAATGACCAAGCCAAATGTATCCTTGGCGAGGGAATGCCAATGTACAAGAATCCATTCGAGAAAGGTCGTCTTGTTATTCAGTTCCAAGTTATATTCCCAGATGCTATTGCAAGCGCTGTAATTCCAGCTCTGGAGCAGTGCTTACCGCCAAGACCAATCATAACAATTCCAATTAACGCAGAAGAGGTCACCTTGGTAAGTTCATTTAACCTGTTTTTTAGATAATGTAAAATTTCTGACGGAATTCCCAATTTTCTTTTATAGACGGACTTTGATCCAGAACAGGAGAGCAGAAGACGGCATCAACGTCAAGCATACGAAGAGGATGAAGAAGGCTATCATCATGGGGGTACACGAATGCCCCAGTGTACAACTAGTTAAACGCCCTAGAGATATTTTCAATCTACCGATAAACTATTGCAATTGAATCTAACTTCGTATATTGTTTACTTTCATCTCATCAGCGTAATCCCATTCTCACACTATAGCAACAGTGTAGGTCGTAAATTGGCTTATGTTTAGTTTATTTCGAGCTGATTTTTATTTCTTCTGATTTTTTTTTTCACACACACACACTCATACACACCATGATGGACATTTTCTTAAACGAGTGCTGAGCTACATTTTTCTTAACTTGTGCGCTTTGTCATTAAATTCATTCCTTATCTTCCAAATAAAAAAAGAAAACTTTATTTATTTATTCAAGAGGCGGGTCCTTTTTCGGTCGTCGTTTTCGGGACAACTCGGCTCTCCTAAGCGCACGTTTTATTTTAGTTTGGGTCCGAGCCCGGGTAAAAAAGTAAGTTTATTCAATGTAATGCGTATCATCTGAGAGTGTACTAAGATGAAAATTAAACTTGACCGTAATATCCAGAGTAAAATTGAGTGTTAAAATCATTTTTTTCCAAAAAATTCCGCAACAAAACTACAGATTTTACTAAAATTATTTTTTACTAAAATATATTTCATCCAACAGTATTTCTTAACGCTGTAACTACGCCTAATCCTTGCAGAAGTTTCCCTTCAAGATTCGCCCAACTATTAATTTGCGCTTTTTCCACTCTCTGCAGATATTCAAGCAGTCTTCGATTTTCTGCCAATGCTAATCCATGGACTTGCAAAAATTTGCCTAGATAAGAGCTAGCAAGCTCAAAATTCGAGTTTGAGTTGAACATGAAGATTATAAGCTCTAAAAACTGCTGCATGGCCAGTTGGGTTCCGCCTCCAATGGGATGCAGGGACTTGATTTCGAAGTCAATCATTGAGGGTCCTAGTTTTTTCAGGTAGTCCACGCAATCCTGATAATTTCCTTTCGTTGAAGTCTCTTCCAACATCAATCCGAGTGTTGTAAGATTATTAAATTCCTTGGTTGCTTTGACCTTAGAGTCTGTCTCATTTTTTTCGGCATTCGTAAGATCAAATTTGAATTCAGTGCCTGCAACTGTGGGTAGAAAGAAGGGCGCTTGCTTTGGCGCTTTGGGTGGAGCTTTTGGTTTGTTTCGCTTCTTAATAATTTCGAGGTCGAGGAGATTTTGCCACCTCGATGCGGCTAGCCCCGAAAGTGTTATTAATTCTTCAGAAAGCTGACTGGGTGTGTTGTAGTTAATTTCCAGTTCTTCTCCATCGTCAATTTCGAGATCGGTAATTGCATCTTCAATAGCGACTTCATCCCTTGAATTTGCAGGAAGATCGACGTAGGGCGCCTCTTCAAAAGGTTCTATCGACCGTAACGATATATGATTGAAAAGCGTCTTGTTCGCCCAGAGATAAATTCCAAGGTTGTTTGTATGAGCAGTTGCAAGGAAATTCCCTGTTGGGGACATTGTCAGCGAGATGCAAGGTCTCTCAACCCGGAAATGGTCGACTAAGTACGATGAAGGAATGTCCCACACTTTGACCGTTGAATCCATTGAAGCGGTTATCAGCCACCTGCTGTCGGGGCTAAATGTGGCATCGTTTATTTTTGCGGTGTGTCCAGTAAATTTCCTAACTACAGTTTTAGTGTCACAGTCGAGGACATAGATTAGGAAATCATCAAGAGCTATGCAAAGCATAGAACTCTCTCCGTGCGATCGGAAGAAGTTAATACCGGCCGTCATTTTAAGCTTTGCCATTGGTATACCAACTAGGAAATTAGAATGTCTTTTAATCTCTTTGCGTAAGATAGAAAATTTTGTTTTGTTACCGTTTCCTTTAAAGTGCCAGAATTTAACAAGTCCATCACTTCCTCCTGTTATGACCATTTGGTTTAAGTTATCACAGGCGATTCCTCGCACTGCGCATTTGTGGGCTGGTTTGCCGTAGCTGGCTCGATGTATTCCTGATTGAATGTTGAATCTTTCCACATCTCCGGACGTATATCCTGGAATAATATGTTAAAGTGATTTTTAAATCATAATAATGTTATCTCAATGAATCCCAATTTCTAAGACAAAGTCCTGAATGCCAAAATCTTAAAAATGTTATAGTTTTAAAAAGTGGGTGTTTAACTTACCAATTATTACAAAATTGCCACAATGGGTCATTGTCAAGCAGCTTGCTTCGGAATTGTAATCCTTGCGATTTTTGTTTTGGAACTTTTCTGGGATTATTTTGAGATCGCCCATCTTCACCTTGTCGAAGGACCACGTTGTTGCTTGAATGATTCCTGCATGTATTGCAACAATACTGTCCCATTCCTTGTCTCTAGTACTCTCAGAAGTAAATTCGACTATGGGAGGCATGAGCAAAGTGTCCTCCTCGAAACGATCTAGATGAAATTAATATTTATGTATAGGCAACTTTATAAATGGGTCATATTGATAAAAATTAGAACGATCTCAGAGATTTAGAGATTTAGAATAATTCATATTATTTTCAAATTCATAGTGTTTAAGATCTGAGCTCAACGGATTATTTTGTGCGATTTTGCTATGAATACAACCATAGAAAAATGAACAACAGAAGTGAAACGCCTGAAAGCTCATTTCGTTGGGATGCCTCCAAAATTAAGAATGTTTTTAAATTCCATACCAGTTCAAGTTGAAGAAAAATGTTACAAAAGCGAAACGTTTGTTTTATAAAAAGTACAAAGCAGCGGCCTAAGAATATTAATTAAATATAATCAGTGTAAATAATACTTTTATTAGCTAAACTGCCCTATGGTATGCAATTTCAAGACATTTTTAAGTTTGGAGGCATCGTATGAAAACTAGCTTTTAAAAAAGCATTGTACTTCTGTTGTTTTAGATAAAACTTCTTTATTTTTCTACAATCTAAAGGCTATTCTAAAAATCTGAATAAATGCTCATTCTCAATTTTTATATATAAAATCGAGTTTTCATTCAAATTGAGATCGAGTCCGATTTTTCTAAATAAAAATTAAGATTGAGCTTCAATTTTTTAGTATATCAGTCAATATGTTTTATGTTACTTACTTTTCTTTTTCGATGTTTTTCTATTATAACTTGCCCTACCCAAATTTCTGTTAAGTGTTTCCGAGACAGTACTAAATATTCGCAAAGAACTATCTTCTCCCGCAGAAAGAATATGGTTCCCTTTCGCTCCATGATATCGAATACATAGGGGCGGCGCACTGTGTCCCTCTCGAATCCGCAAAAGTCGGGCTCCGCCATCAGTTTTGTCGAAAATCCATAGCTTCATTGAGTTATCAGGGGAAGTTGTTAACATGAGGGGCTCGCCAGCAAGGCACAAAGTAGTGGTTACACTTTCGTTATGGGCTGTAAATAGACTGTGAACTTTACGTTCGTCCAGATCCCAGAGAACGACATTCCCATTCGTACTGGATGTTGCCATTATCGAATGTCCATCCGTTCGGAAGGAAATTTTTGTTACAGGGCCCCAATCTTGATTGAATTCCATCAAGACTTCATCGTAGAGGATATTTAAGAGTACGATTTTCCCGCTGTGGAGTCCAATTGCAACCACATCCTTTGCTGGAGGATGTTCGAGGGCAGTGATTTTGCTTCCTCTAGAGGCGAAGGAGTGTATGAATTTATTCTCTTTTATGTTCCAGAGCTGCATGGAACCTTGCTCGCTCCCAAAGAGCACTTTGTTTAGATATGTCGGCGGATGGGACATCGCTGTTATCTTGAATTCGTCTGCATTAAAGGGTATTTCCAAATAAACCGTCTCCGATTCGAGACTCCAAAGCTTGAAGATGTTCTCCTCATCGACGGCGGCCAGGTGGGCCCTAAACGGAAGGAGCAAATGGACATTTTTGTTGTGCCCCTTTAGCACATGTTTCATATGCTTCCCTGCTTTCCAGGCGTAGATAACTTTATCACAGGCTGTATAAATAAAGAATTTGTCCGAGGCCATGCACGTTATCTCGCCCGAGTGAACTGGACCAACGTGCAGCAGGCGAAAGTGGCTCGCGGTGTACACCTGAAAGGAGCGGCCGATGCAAGTCGTGATCAAGTAGTCTTTGCGCCGCTTGACGTAGCGGACGAGGGCTGGAATGCGGTTGCTCACATACCCAAGGGCCCTGTTCCGGCGAAATATTCTACTCCCTGGCATTTTTTAAGCAATTTCTTCACTAAACCCCCGAAACGAACATAACACAACGCACGTGCGAATTCACTTCGGAGAACTGTCAGAATCTTCTTCTTGATATGAGGGAGTGTGGATTATGGAGTCTGTGAAGTCATCTTGAAAAATATTTCCATGAGGTGGCGCTAGAAAATTTTTGAACTGGAAGCCAGTGGCATAGAGTTAAGGCGCATATTTCCTAAGTACGGATTTTCAATGATCGTTAGTACAATGTTTTTGTATGGTTTCGATGCGAAAAATGAAGTATGAACAATAGAAGACCAAGCAACACTAGCATATTCTAAAATGAGTCTTACTAGTTCAACGTACAAAGACTTTAAAACATATGGGTCCGATAGTTCTATAAACCACCGCCTAATAAAGCCTATATATACAAAGATTTAGATTGATGTGGCTGTCCAACAACACACTTAGGCTATTATAGGCCCACTGTTATACCACTTTTTATGACCACGGTTCCTGGTGGGAATTCAAGCCAAAACCTCTAGCGCTCTGCTACTCGCAGCCAACTTGTTGCGCCACCAACCCAGATTTTGATGCCCCCTAATGGAGCCTAAAACTGAATTAATTTTCTTGAATAGAGAATCTATATGAAGTCCAAAATCATGTTTATTTTCAAGAATAATACCGAGGTTGTGGTAAAGTGTTAATGGAGAGGGGAGATCACAAATAAATCCAGCCTGCATATTAAATTTCAGCTTTCTAAACTACGGAAAATACCCTTAAGGTTTTTGATGATCACCAGTGACGAAATCAATGAACTTAGCATATTAATAAAGACTAGAGTAGCAGTAGCAGAGCTATAAAAATAAAATGGGGTACATTCCGTAAGCTTTGTGACTACATCCTATACTGAAAATGATATCTGAAGTAATATCCAGACCAAAATAATGACGGCTCCAAAATACGCCGAATCGCTTCGAAAAAAGGTAGGCTAGCGCCTTTTTGAGCGAGTTCCAAAAAGAAGGAGTTTCTCAATCGGGGGCACATGTATTTTTATTTTCAATATACGAGTATGTATACTGATTACTCCGAGATTCTGCGGTCGATTTGCGTGATTATTTTTTTGATTGAGATGGAATGCTTGCGAATTGGTCCCATAAAATTGTCATTAAAATTGCTGCAGTAGTTTTTAGTAAATCAATAATAATCTCAATATTTGTCTCTACCATAGGAAGTAGCGCCGCTATCAGTAACCTCGGATTTGTATGTGGAGTTAGTATGAGATAACATACAGGGTGTCATAATTATATTGGCAAAATATATTTGATATGATGTATAATATCATTTGCCAATGAATTAAACTTAAAACAGAATAATGGCAGTATTTATAGGGAGAGTCAAAAGACGCTTGATGGTAGAAATAGGTATACCACATACGTAATTTAGATCCAGAAGGGGACTGGTGAAAAAACACATCGTATAACTAATTTAACAACCATTATAGGAAAAATGGAAAATTTAATTGAGGGAAAACGATTAAACTAATGATAATAATTTTAAGTAAAAATTTCAAAAGGTGTATTTTGACACCTTCGGTAGAAATAGAGTTAACAAAGTTTTGAGAAATTGCCGCTATCCTGTAATTTAGAATTAGCTTATCCAAAATCAAAATCTTTCCGATCGTGTATTTTGCAACGTGTGCTCTGGAAGAAAAGTTCAACGAAAAATTGATTTTTAACAAAATCATGGTGATTCGAATAAAATTGAATCTTTCTATCTAAAAAGTTCTTGAATTTAATGATTAGGTCATAGGTGTAACCCCTTAGAGAATTCTCCTTAAAAAAGTATTAAGGAATACTTTCGGGAAAAGTAACAGTGCCATAAAAAGTTGCATACGCTATATTAAAAATAATGAAAACTTCTCAAGGAAGAAGGTTTTGGCACCGACTTCAAAAATTATTACTTGAATTATTAAATCAAAGCGAAGAAGAACGTTTTCATCGTTTTAAACTAATATAAAATCCGCAACTTCGAAGCTAGGTAATCAACTCTAACTAATTAATTACGTATTCTCTTAGACTTCACCTTACCTAACAAGCTTGTAAAATTAGAATATTTATAAAAGATAATATTGAATTAATCATTGAACAAGTACTTATTCATAGCTGTTAGGTTCCATAGTCTTGATGAGATTATGTTCTTTATGCAGCAAAAGTAATTTTTATACTCGACCTCGTCAATTACCAAGAAATCACGAAACTTATCCTAGGACGCTGTAGACCTGTAGGGTGATACTTTGAAGAAATCTAAAGGCATGTATTATATATTGTAGATACTTGATCATAAACCAAAAATACATAAATAAAACAACTTATTAGGTTGCTAGTGTTTATTAAAGTAAATAATTGTAGATAATTATCGTTTTAATACAAATCTACATATAGTTCCGAATTCAAAGGTGTACACATAAAGAGACTGTAAGAAAAATTATTTGAATTAATCATTCCATTTTATCTGCTATTCGAAATATCCCAGCCAAATATTTTCAATAGCAGATAGTGCAAATGCTGCGTAGTTAGACCTCCTTAATAGTGTATTTTTTTAACGTCCATATATACAAAAAAATTGTCCACCACGTTTGTAGAATAAGTAATGATTCCGTATTGATAGGTAAGTAGATATTTTAATTGACTCAAACAAATTTTTCTTTTATAATGCTGCTCAATATTTACATCTGAAGATATAAGATCACTTGCGTTCAATAAGTATATTCGTATGATCGGTCGACATTATACATGGGGTTGGCCTCAATCTGAAAGATAATAAAATATACACAATATTAAGTATCAAAATCACAGGATTAATATAGAATAAAAATATTACTTTTAAAAGTAAATATATACCATAATAGAAAAAAATTTAAGGCATTAAAAGTGAGGAATTAAATTCAGCTTTGGAAGCATTAATTAAAAAGGATAGCTACAAAGGGAAAAAATTGTTTTAGGAACATACAACTTTAAGAGTGATTGTATTTGTGACTTAAAGAACTAAGCGATTTTACTTTGCTGATTTTCAAAAAATTAGGTTGTTTTTAAGGAAAATTGATATAATTATAATTTTTCTCTTTGACATTGTATCTGTGAGATAAACATAAGATTATGGTAGAATTTTCGTTGAATAAGTTCAGTAAAATTAGATTACGACTTCGAAAAAATTCCAACCAAGCTGGATTTTTTGGAGCTTTATTTTGATGTCCTAAGCATACCCTGAAAATTACCCTTAATCGTGGGTTTTTTTTTTTTAAGGCGTGAAAGAGAGTGAATTCTAGTTTTCCGTAAATATTTTGAAAATTATCAATTTTTCGAAGAAAATAGTTATGACAAAAATTATAGATTATGAAAATCTACACAAAAATGGCCTCTAGACTTTTTTCGCTAAATCAGTCGTTTTTGAGGAAAATGTTTGGTCAAAAATAATTATTCTTCACATCACTACCTTAGGGGTAGAGTACTGAATGCGTGGTATCCCTTATAGGATTAATCTACATTGAAGCACAATACTGTGGTTAAAATTTGAATGAATAACTTTTGTTTCAGCTTTTCTTTTCCTTAGTTTTAAAGCATAAATTTGTTGATCAGATATTGTTCTTGCAATTAAAATCAAGATTTTCACCAACTACTATTGTTTTACTATTAGTATAATAGTGTTCCAATTCAAACAGTAAGAAATTTCTAATACAATTTTTTTATACTTAAAAATCATCATATTGTAGTGGTGTGCGCAATTTATAATAATTCAATCTACATATATCTTTTTGAAATGATTGATTGAAAGTCTAAAGGCCTTTTTTGCGTGGAATTTTATAAATTGCTATTTTTCTTATATTTATTTACTTCGAAAAATTAACAATTTTCGAGATATTTGCAAAAAACAAGAATTCACTCCATTTTCATCCCTAAATGAAAAACCCACGGTTCAAATTAAGGGTACTTTTCAGGATGTGTTTAAGATATCAAAAGAAATTGTGTCACAATTTTACTGGGATATTACAATTATTCTTCAATTATTGATAATAATTTGTTTAAGTTACAACCATATTATAAAAAAAACCTGATTGAATTTTCATTAATCCTCCCCCATTCTAGTTATTTAAAAAGTATTCCTTCCGGAACTTGAGCACGAGCTATTCAATTTTAATAGCGTTGTGATAATGTGACACCGCATAAAAATCAAGAGAAGCGGTATGTTACCTTTGATATTTCATTTTTAAATTTTGTTATTTATAAAACAAGGTGTCATTGGGTAGATAGATAAATTAATGGATGTTTTTGACTAGCAAACAACGAATCGATATAATTTTTAAACATGCATTAAAAACGTCCATTCAGGATTTATTTATCTTACCCATTTCCTTAGTTTCTGAAGCAGTATAAGAGGATTTTCTTCCTGGTAATATTGTCCTTGATAGTAATAATCTGCATTTTTATCCTGTCCATTATTTAATGTATCTAAAGAGTAGTAGAAATCTGCAGGAACTGAGCGTTTCCCATGTCCGCCATAACATGAATGACCATATTTAGCACAGCCCTCTGAAATAAGATAATTATGATTTTTATTTACCAGTAATTAATTAATAATTGTGCAAATTCATCTGGATCAACTTGAATAGTAAATTTTATATTGAATCGAAGTTAGCTAGCTATTAATAAATTTCAATTCAGTGCAAAAATCAATCCTGAGCCTTTAAATTGCACATAATCTACAGTATAATTTTTCTAGCCTTTTGCAGTGTTTGTCTGTTTGAGACGAATAAACTTGAAAACTGTTGAAGTTTTATTACTGAAACTTGTTATTTGATGTTTTCAGAATTTACTTAAACTTTGTTTTATATACTAAATCCGTCATGTGTTATATCATATGTTTTTATATGGTGCCTGTAATGTACTCTATTTAATCCTAAAATGTTTTCAAAACTCTCGAGAGGTTATAGCAGCTCCAGAAAACCAAGAACTTGTTTTAAATAATATAAATTAGTAAATTTTAACCGACCGGCGATCTTGGAAAAGAGTTCAATAAAGCGTGAGCGTAATAGCGAGAAAAATGCTATAATTAATGTATAGATAATGTAAAAAAGTAGAATAAAGATGGATACATACTGCGTGAAAAACAGCTAGCCTATTTTATAATTTTTCTTCACTTATAACCTTTTCCAGTTAATGTAATTAAAAATTTATCCAAATAATTAAGTGAGTAAGAATTGTAGTATTTAATATTCTCATTTTAAAGTTTCACGAATTGCCCCCACTTCTTCTAAGAATAGACAGCTTATGACCGTACAAAAAATCATGAGACAAAAGTCCCAAATAGCAAATTTAAAGAAATAAAAAATTCTTTAGTAGAACCCTTTTTCTCAAGAAACTTGAAAAGGATTTGATTTTTAAAATCATTTATTTTGTTGGTGTGTAAATCGATTGCTCTAAAGTGCATATTTCACACGACCAGGCGACCGTTTCAACAATTTATCCTTTTTTGGAGGTAAAAAGGAATTGAACATTTCCAGCCCAAAGAAATTTTTACGAATGATTTCTTTCATAATTTCAATTGAATGATGCGATGAAGAGGGGTACTTAAAAATTAAGCTGTATCGTTCATTTAAATATTACATCATATTTTTTGTGGGAGGGTGAAGATGTTTTGAATATTTTAAGTATGTCGAGTAGCAGCGTTAAAAAATCTTACTTAACAGAAAAGGAACGTAATTCAATTCTCCAATGTTTGACAAAAAAAAAAAAAGAAGTGTATGAGATGTGCTTTGACCATTTTGCATATAAGCATGGAGCTATTTAAATGCCTTTTAAACATCTAGAGTTGCCCTGATTTGACTAATTCACTTTAAATTTTCTTTCTCTTTGATACAATTAAGGGGCATCTACGCTTTTATAATACTAATGCATATTTTCATATTGCGTTCCAGAAAAAGGTAATCTTTTATTTTAACTTTTTTTAATTTATTAAGTTTTTTTATAAATTTACCTGGACGAGAAGAACCTTAAAAAATTTATTCGTTTCTAGCAGGTTTAGTATACTGAATTTTACCCATCTGCTCGACTAGCTTCAAGGATTGTGCACCCATTTATATAAGACTACAAACTACAAACTGCACAATGCTCAGACCTATTGTTTTGTATCTTATTTGTGATACCGGAAAGTTGTTGCATTCTCGCGAATATCAAAACAATGTCATAGCAAACCTGAATATACTCCTTTAAGGAGGACATATAATTCAATTTTACACTTGATGTGCATGCACTTACTTTATGTATAGTAAGCATCTTAAAGTTTGGGCTCTTGTAGAGGAATTGATAACACAATTTCCTTCTCGGTGCCTATCTTTTGATGATGGTGCCAGAGCAAAAACTAGAAATTGCGAAGCTACCGACACAATAGAATTAAGAAGAATTTTCTTCCAGATTTCCCTAAACCGAAAAGTGACAAGAACAATTTATCAACTTAGAAAATGTTCAAATAAAAGCATTTAAGAAGTTGAAATTTATTACTATTAAATTGAAAATAATATCTCCGAATTATAAACGAAGCGTTTATGCTACTGAATTTTTTTCTGAATTGTATACAAAATATTTCAAGCTTTTTTAAATATTTAAATCCAAATGATATACGTACGAAATTAAATTTAAACTTGAATTAATTATCGAGAATGGTGCTAATTGAAACCGTGTAAAACGAGACGCATCATACATATAAAAAAGCAGGATAGGTTCAAATAAGCTTTAGATCGTGTAAAACAAATCAAAGAATATAAAGAAAAGTCGTAGATACATTCACATTATTGTGAATTATTGAGTAAAGAGTGATACAGTAGAACGCCGATTATCCGAATTAATTGGGACCGGGGTCGATTCGGATAATCGGACATAGACTGGTAATAAAGAAAAACGAACTGTCACACATTAAGGGTTCATGCCGAATTGTAATTTTCAAAAAATCGATTTTTTTTTTATTACATTTTTGGAAACTATATATATATAGAAATATCATATTAAAATTTGATAAAGATCGGAGCACTCTAACTATATTAATGGGCGTCAAAATCGGCCCGGCCGCCATACAATTTGCTGATTACCGTGACCGACAGCGCGTACGAGAAGCTGACGCGCATCAGCACTATTGCCTCTAAGAAAGCCAGAATCATCCGCAGAAACGCTGGTTTGGATGAAAACGTTAATTATGAACATACAGAAGGAATACTGTATGGTGCAGGCATCGCTGATTAAGCGCAGGACAGATTTTTTTACGATTTTTCATTAAAAAAAACTTTGATCGCGTTTTTCTCGAAACAACGTTTTTCGGCACCTTGTTGATAAAATCTCGGTGACTACTGAACCGATCTTCACCAAATTTTTACCACATGTTCTCTATAACTATAGCTATGGCATGAATAGAAAGTTTTTTGAAATTTTGATTTTAAGTATTTTTTTAAGGGCAAAAACGGGGAAAAAAATGATGATTTTTGGAATTTTTTCGAAAAATGTCCGCCATTTTGTCAATTTTCAAAAAATCAAAAATCTGTTTATTCATGCCATAGCCCTTATCATACTGAATCTAAAACTTTTTCATTTTGTAGTTTCAGACCATCCGTCTCGGAGATATCATCAACAAGGCGAAGCCCTCTTTTTTTTTTCACTTTTTTTCAACCGTCTGTTACAACAACAAAAAATCGGAAAAATAAACAAAAAAAATTGTTTTCATATACTTCGACACTATATTTATTGAAGTAAAACCCCTCCCATATTTATATTTACAACTGAACCTACTAAAAAAATTATTGAAAAATAGTCTGTTTTTCATGGGTGTAATTCGGCATGAACCCTTAAGTTTAACAAACACAGTTCTACAATAAGGCTCACTTGAACATCTCGATCAGAGTAAGTTGCTTGGTGTTAATTTTTTATATTACGCTTAGGACCGATTCGGATAATTGGCGATTCGGTTAATCGGCCGTTCGGATAATCGGCGTTCTACTGTACAATAATTTTATGACAAAACGAAGATACGTTCTACTGGATATTAAGGCCGTTTTCGAATACACATGCACTTGCACTTAAATCTATTTTTCTCACTAAAAGTTTTCCTAAAAACTCCGAATAGTGCGTAGGGCGATCGAAAATACACGTAGTTTGCTTTGCCATTGCACTATTTTATCTGTCGAATTTGAAGTGTTCTCCAAAGTACACTAAAAATAGTTAGGGAATAGTGCAAGTGCATGCGAATTCGAAAACGGCCTAAGTCTAGAAATTGAAAATATTATATTCATATAAAATATTCAAAGAATCACGTTTTTTACGCTATGTATTGTTTAAATTAAATTCAACGAAGCAGTAGAGGACGTTACATCGTTCAAATACCTGGGGAGTATCATCTCTACCACTGGAGGGGCAGAAGAAGACATAACAAACAGATTAAGAGAAGCTAGAATGGCTTTCGGAAGGCTAGGGGCTGTATGGAGGTCCTCCCACCTATCTAGAGGCACCAAGCTCCGAATATTCAATTCGTGCATCAAGCCAGTACTACTATATGGAAGCGAAACATGGCTAACAAAGAAGAACGCGATGAACAAACTGCAGGTCTTCATAAACAAATGCCTAAGGGTCATATGCAAGATATTCTGGCCGAGAAGAATACTCAAAACCAGCCTGTGGGAAATCACCAACCAAGAACCCATAAAAACACAAATTAAGAGAAGAAGATGGAAATGGATTGGCCACGCACTAAGAAAACCAGAACAAGCAATAGCAAGGCAAGCGCTAGAATGGGACACAAGCGGCATACGAAGAAGGGGACGCCCCAGAATAACATGGAAACGCACGATCAAGAAAGAGATCGAGAACAGCAGTAAAACTTTGGAAGAAATAGAAGACACAGCCCTAAACAGGAACGAATGGAGAGGCTTAATAGACGCCCTATGCTCCCAAACGGGAGTAAATCAGGACTAAAAAAAAAAAAAATTGTTTAAATTTATTTATTAATATTAAGAACAAATAAACACGATTAATCCTTGTTTGCCAAACTTCTCTGGAATCACCTTCGTGCCACACTGGGGTTGTTTGTACCCCAATAACAAAAATTGTTATGACAAACTATGTTTTAAATATTTTAATCTACTTTGTAAAAAATGTAAATGACAAACTTGTAGGAAATTCAATTTCCTCCAAAAAGTTCTTGAACACCAAATCGCTAACATCGATATTTCTCAAGATATTGGGCTTTGAAGTTGAGGTAGTGTGGAATTTTCATGGATTATGGCGCTAAATTTTAGAAACACTATCTCAACTTCAAAACCCAATATCTCAAGAAATATCGATGTTAGCGATTTGGTATTCCAGTAGTTTTGGTAGAAATTGAATTTCCTAAAAGTTTGTCATTTTAATTTTTTCTGCAGCTCTTGTTATTTACGAGATAGGGGCAAAAATACGAGAATTTCATGAACAAATTGGGTTTAGTGACCCGTATGGGAGATGGTAGGATTTAGGCTTACGTACATAATTTTTGATATTTATTAGTGAAACTTTTTTGGAATATAGTCAAATATGAGTACTTTAATAATATATATGTATATATATATTTTACAATAAAGAAAGGGTTCATATGGAAAAATTTCTCAAACTTAATTTTATTGTTTTTTGCCGCTGTGCCCCTTAAGTATTTAATGTTAAAAGCACATTATTGGAGTTTTAAGAAATAACCTGCAATTAAACTGTGTTCCGAGGAACTCCAGTAATAATAAATATGATATGATAATATTACTTACTTTTTGCGTGTGCATCCACAACCATACTAAGAACTAAGATGACGTAGAACGATAAAACTAGTTTCATCGTTGTTCTGCAAATAAAAATTAAATAATGAACTTAATGTAACAATTAAAATTGTTTTTTCTTTTACACTTATATTAATTTAATTGATTTGAACTCTAAATTGAATCTTAGAGAAGAAGTATCTATAACTCTGCTAATACAATTATCCGTGGCACCTGATGAAAATGCTAATCACAACCACCCACCAGATGCATACCGATTATATTATTAAATCCCTGTCACGTTACTTAGAATAGCAGAACGTTAGCATATGAGAGGATTAAAATAATTCCGAAATCAGTCATGTATGCGATACTTGACGATTAGATTAATCTCCTGAGATGAAAACACCACGAAATTTCGTGCAACAAGTGAAAAGGAATGAGGATACCTGCACGCATTCACCTTTAGACAGAAAAAGCTAAATGCAAATAAATTACATTGAATAATAAATAAATGCGTGAGATGTGTAAGACTTTCAAAAAGTTAATTTCAATTACTGTATATGAATTATATGAAATATATATAGTTAAAGTATATAAGAACAAAATTAATCATGTATCCTTAAAGTGAAAACGGATATTAAGAAAAAACACTACCATCTCCTTTTTATCTTATTGTTAGGGAAAAGGCAGTTTTCGATAATATTCAAAATTTATATTATTAAAAAATAATGGAGTTTGGCAAAACGTCAAAACGCCTCGTTGATTAAAAGCTTAAGACATACATACATGTGTTTGTAACTTTTTATTGAAGTTTTTAAGGGCTTAGTTAAAAGCTTAAGTTTCAAACTTTCATTTAATCGAGAAAATAGTAGTTAACCATTTTTTTAAAAAAATTCAAAATATCGCCAATTTCACATTTTACAATTATTTCTCTCAAAAACCCTACGTCCTGAGAAATATTGGTTTTCAGATTCATATTTATTTAAAACTAAAAACCCTTTCACTGCCTAGATTTTGCAGACTTGTGTAATTTTTCTTTTGCCTTTCTTCTTTAAAGATCTATGCAAACGATTTTGAACCTATGGCATTTTATTCATCACTTTATAACATAACCGCAGCCCTTCCTCCAGATAACACCTTACAGGAGATTTTCTCATTACGTTTACATGCCTCGGCACTTGTAGAATTGCTGTGCTTTGCCGAATCACTTTCAAATCCCCAAATTAAAGTACTGGTTTTTGTGAGGTGTTGATACAACTGAAAATAAGCCGTTCAATTAACGTTTGCCATTTGATAAGTAGCAAAAGCTTTAATAGATGGTATAAGTCTCGGGCAGATTATATCTGATGATATTTTGCAGGGCTATAACATGACGAGGCTGGTATTTTTTTTTTTTTTTGTGTTCTTGTCTACATAGTTGGGATTTCGAAGATATCAACAGATATCACCGGATGGTTTTCATTTTTAAATATGATTTAAATAACACTCATAAAAGTTTAAAAAATAGCAAAACGCATAGCATCGGTTGAAGTTAAAAATACACAAATTTTAGGATTGCTTTAACTACACATTTGGCCAAATTGTAAATATTGAAGAAATTAGTTTCACGATAAACTATAAAAAATATTATTCCAGAAAATGGTAAATCTAATTTTTTCGAAAATTTTAATTATTATTAATTTTTTATTTTTTGCTAAAATTCAAATCTGTAAAAATAATTTTTTAAAGTATTTAAACGTTATTGGAAAGCATCGCCCTAGTTATTTTTCATAAACATGATGTACATTACAGAAAGAATAACAATTTTAAATTGGGCAAACTTCGATACTCTGCTTAACTTGTGTTATTTTAAGACTTGAAATGCAAAACTAAGCTCAATCTTAAAATAACTTTCCCTAATGGAGGTTGCAGCAAAAGGGGACTATGCAACCTTAAAGAATTTGCAGAGGAAATTATATCAGAATTGTATGCACATTAAAGGATTTTATCATCTTGATTTAAAGACAGTGTCAGTGTACAAAACTTAAAAGTACAAAATCGGAAAAAAGAAGATCAAATATTTTTTAATGTGGATGGCAAAATGTTCTTTCTTAAAAATAATATGAGTATTAAATAAAAGCATGTATGTATAAGATTACGAAATGCCAGAGTTTAAATGAACGTCAGCTGCACCTCGGCCGCACCACGGCCGCACAAGTTACAGAGGCATGCGGTCCGCAGTTTATTTGAAAAATATGAAGGAGGGTCGCACAACGTCCGCATGGAAAAGAAACAACTTGTGAAATATTCGAATGGCCGCACACGCTCAGCCGTGTAAGTCTTTAAGTGGCAGAATTACATGTACTAGTCTTATTTTTTTTTAAATGTATGACCACACATAACTTTTTACAGAGTAGTCCGATTTTAATGATTGTCTTTTTATTAGATAGGGTGTACCTCAAAGTTGATTCCATTTAAATTTAAAGAAAAAATTCCACTCCTAAGGGTAGGTAAAAATTGGGAATGATTGATTTTTCATTCACTTATATACAGATTCTCTTGAAACTTGGTACACATATGTAGTTCCTGATGACACTACAACATAATGAAGACTTGGAATTAATCTGATGATGGAGAAGGAGAAACTAGTAGATTTTAGCTACAACAAATTAAAAAAAAAAACCTTTTTAACAAAAAATTAAACCAACAAAAAAAAACTGAAAAGCAAAAAAATATTTTTAATCTTAATAACTAAACTTCTAAACTAATGTAAGTAAAAAATGTTGAGTCGGCGTCAAACAAACAATCAACCAAGATCATTAAATGACTTTAAAGAAATAATTAAAGATAAAAATGCAGCGATAAACAATAACATTACGTGATTTGTTTGGCGTCGACTCTAAAAAAAGTAAAAGGTTTATTTTATTGTATTTTTTCCTTCCTTTAATGAAAACTAATCAGTAATGTAAAATCGGATTTTTTCCCTCACGTTAAGTTTTCGAGAAAAACAGGTTTAAAAAATGAAAATAACCATATTTTAGCCACTTTTGGAAAAATTCTTAAAAACAACGGGATTTCGTAGCAGCTCGAAACGTAAGTCAAATCAAAGTTTGAATTCTAAACTATAGCTTTATAATATGTTATTAGTAACTTTTATTAAGATTTATTCAGGAAACGAGTTTTTCATGAATCTTCCCCCTGCCATGTAAATGAAATTAACCAACGGTATGTAGGAGTGGAACTCTAATGAAAAACTTGTCTCCCCAACAAACCTTGAAAAAGATTTGAATAAACTGATATTTTATAACTACATATAGTATAAAATTTAAGCATTCATTTGAAATGCGTTTGGAACCGCTACGACATCTCTTTATTTTGGCTAAAATATGGATTTTTTAAATTTTAACTCAATTTTTCTTGAAAATGTGACGTGATGGAATTTTTTTATTATTTTTTTCGAAATCAGAGAATCTTAATAATAACATACTTAGTAAATTTTTTAAGGGGACAAAAATCTTGTAAACTAGTGTTATTGGTAAAAATTTGTTTTTATATTTTACAACACAGCTGTCGTACTGCCGTTGTGCATCCTTGGCGCGGCCGAATTTGTCCGACAAACGTGCGGCCGAATTAAACATTAAACTTCTTAAATATTTTAGATATTTTTAATTGGGTATCTTTTGCGAATTTTTATTCCATGCACTTAAATAGAATAAATTAAACGTTTTAAATTGCCTTTTGGTAGTTAATAATAAACCAACAAGGTTATTTAAAAAAATTAAATTTAAATTTTCCCTAAATATAGTTTCAAAACCTAAATCTCTTTAAAAATGATTATAAATATTTGTCTGAATATGTTTTATAACGATTGTGAAGGATTATAGATTTATAAATTTAGCTCATTTGCAATTATATCCTTCTTTTCTAATTGTGGTAAGTCTGCCCCTCGGTCTCATGCCACTGCACTGCAAAAAGGAATACGGAATGTACAAAATTCAGCTGCATTATGGAGCTGTTTTTAAAGAAGTGATTTTTATAGATGAACAAACAACTCGACATCAGAGTTGAAAATCTATCCCCAGAGAGTTTATTTGGATGAGAGGATGCTAGTTAGAATCGGTAATTAAAACAAGTACGCAACGTTCAACGAGATCCCAAGTGAGACAAAGTTTAAATCGCTGGATAGTTGTCATGAGACAGCGTCCATAAATCTGGTAATTTTTATCTCTTCCTCCTGCATGCAAAAAGCAAGGGATTCGAGTTAATATATTGAAAAATGCTGATAGATATAACACTTTTTTTGATATTTTCATTGGTACAACAACAGAATTTTTGTGTTAAATTGTTCGATATATCGAACAACAATGGGGGGGTGGGCGACCTTCAGGGATCAGTTCGTGGGATTTCAAATCAAAAATTCACCAAAGACAAAAAGCTGGCTAATCCGCTTTTTGTATTTATTCGTAACATTTGCATCTCAAGGGACTAGATGTTAATATTTATTTATTATATAAAACAATCTATCTCTGCAAGGAATCACTTATTCTGAAAAAAGCCAAGCTTTCTTTTGTATCCAATGATTAATCTTCTTGTAGGAATGAGATATTTTTTGAGAGCTAGTCTTGTTGCCTTTAACTGCTTAACTAATACTTCTTATACATGCGATTGTGTTGATTCGAACAAATAATTCAAATGCCCATTTGATACATTCGTATACTGGTATTGTAATTATTAATAAATAACCGTGTAATTTTGAATAGTGTTCAAAATATTTTTGTATGTTTTTCAAAACAAAACTTGTTCAGCACATACCGTAACACCTTCACACAAAATTTGTTCAACTACAATCTAGCAAAATTCCAACTAGAGTTTCTAGGATTTCCAATTATAAATCTAGTAAAAATGTAGACACTTGAATTCTACATAACTACTAAATTAACTAATATTGCAGATAAAATCATATAGTCTTTGTTTTAACTAGAATTCACTAGAATTTGAATGAAAACCACTGAATTTTCCTTAACTAGATTTATGTCTAAATAAAATTTAGAATTTTATTAAGTCCAAATTCAATTATACAAGGAAACGTTCTCTGATGTGTCTCACCGATTTTGATGAAATGGAAATATGTTATAGAGTATCGAAAAATAAGAGACACGTATTTAGGGGGTACTTTTATGTATTGTTTTTTTTTTTTTTTTTTTATAAAAATTGGTGTATTTTTCAAAAGTTTGTTCGCCGTGTTGGATCCGCCATTTTGAATTTTTTAAATTTAACGTCAGATTCGTAATCAGCAACTCCAAAAACCCCTTAATACTGGTTTTCACGAAAGAAATTTATGTCTGAAAGAATATACATCATTTACGTATTAGTGCTAGGGGTTGTTTACCCCCTTGATGATGAGCTACAAAAACACGTCAACTTTATTTTTCAAAATCGTATGTAAAAAAATATTTTTCAATGATTTTTAAGTAAAACTGTTATTTTTATGATGCAAAAATATAAAAAAAGAAAAAAAACGTTTTTCTGCAATATAAAATAAGGGTTGCCACCCCCCGAGAACTGGATTACTTACAAAAGGTTAGTATATTTATGAGACATCATTTCCATTTTGTTTCATTCGAAAAAAATTCATTAGAACTTGAAATATTTAAGAAAAACTGGTTTTCGGGTTAAACTTTAGTGGTGGTTTTCACCCCCTAAATGTGCGTATCCACGAATAAAAAAAAATACGTGTCTCTTATTTTTGGATACTCTATAAAATATTTCAATTTCATCAAAATCGGTAAGACACACCTGAGAACGTTTCCTGGTTAGTTTCTAAACCTTTACTAGAACACCTAAATTTGTAATTTTTGTTACTAGAAATGCAATATATTTTTATCTAGTAGTTTATAGAAGTTTATGTCCTAAAATTTTATTACATGTTTGAAGTAGATGCAAAAACAAAACCAATTGTCTATAATTTCCTAGTATTGGATTTATATAACCCGGATTATCACGCAAGCATGGACATACTTCAAGCATGCAGATAGTGAGTTAGTTAGTTATAGTGGGCAGTGGCTACTCGTTCCGGGCCAGAATAGTAGAATTTCAGTTAAGTCGAATTTAAAAGCAGGAATTTCAAGTTTATTAATAGATTTCTAGCCTTTTCCGCTAGATCAATTAATATCTAGTGAAAATTTAGTTTTCTCTAGACTTTAAGTGAATTTTGGAGGAAGTTCAGTGGAAGTAGCTTATTACCAGAAACCTGGAGAAACTCAGCACTCGACACACTCAAGTAACATTTCATCAGAAAAAATATTTAAAGTGTATAGTTTGAATGAGTTTTATGCATGTATACGTTTAGCACATAATGTAACAACTCTATTTTAAATGATTTTCTTTTATCCATATTTAATGAATATATTTTACTATTTATTTGTTAACTAACATACTTACAAAAGTTGTTTATTTTAATTTTAAAACGGCAATAAATATATAAATTTTCGCACAATTACGTTTGATTAACAAGTATTTAATCACAAGTTAAAAGATAAACAATATTCCAAAAACCACCAACTTAAAACAATTCGAATTTTTCACAATCACCAGGAACAAGACGTTAACAATTAAATTTTTTTAAACTTACTGATTTCAGCACAGTAACAAGCTCTTAGAACTGGAACACACAAAAATAATTGCTCGTTATTTTTAAATTTCACTCTTATTTATATAGGAGACCCGAAAGGTTCGAAAGCAGAATTATGAATGGACGTTATCAGAACCCTCTCCTGGATATCATAAGGGAGCCTCCTTTCATTCATTTCCCTCACGGAGCCAATCAGAAATTGAGCTTTCGAGCACAATATGATACAGATTCGGCGCGACAAGGCGCAATTAGTATTTTAGTTCCTCTGAAACCCACTTGTAGGTAACGTAGAAATTTTTATTGTTTTGTATTAAAAAAAAACATATCAGCTGAGTTTGAACAATTTTTTAATTTATTTTCCATATTTTACGAAGGCGGCATGACGCAATGACTACAAATTTGATGGATATTTTGTTCCTACATAAATATATGTACCTAATAAGGACCTATATACTATTGGAGCGTGGGTGTAAAAGTCTAAACATGTTTCTTTTAATATGTTATATTCTATATACTAAAGATATACGTACTCTTCCAATCTTCCTAGATTAAAATAAATCCAAATGCAATTTTGAGATATTAATTTGTGACAGGAATTATAATATAAAATGACAGTGTTTTACTAAATTTAAGGGGTTACGTGGGTTTTGAACTCAAAAAAAAAAAATCACAATTTTTCGTGGTGTAAAAGTTTAGCTTTAGAGTATGCAAGCCAAGCAATAGATAGACTCTATGGGAGAAAGGAAGACGTTTGCGATAATAGATAATGTCTTGGCATTTTGAGACGTTAAATTCCAAAAAGAATTCAGATCTTCTTGTACAAATGAGGAGTCAACCGCAGAAAAATTTGTTTGGAGATCTTCATATCATCGTTTTCGAATTAAAAGATCAGAGTGTTTAATAAAACTCAACATCGTTTACAGTCAGAATAAGGATCAGTGGACCTAGATGACTACCTTTAGGGACTTGCGAAGGAGCTAAAAAGGATTAGAGGTTACTGAACTGAAGAGAACATTATATTGACATGGGCTTAGATAGGATCTCATCCAAGAAAGAAAACACGACTGAAAACCAAGGAAACTGAGTTTAAAAAGGATAATTTGGTGTGAAATCTTGTCAAGTCGGTGGCAACAACGACGTAGTTTTCAAGTACATACTATACAATATTCTAGAGACGACGTCGTAATTGATCTGCCCTTAAGGAAGGTATGTTGGAAAGTAGATTTGCAATGAAAGATAATGGGACCAAATACAAACTACTACTTGCTGATTTACCATAGGTTCAAAACTGTTTGTTTCCACACCATCTCCAAAATTTAAATTCAAAATAGTCTTATTTAGTCAGGAAATTTGGAAATAATTTGACTATGCTCGTGTCTGAGTCGTTTTCCGCCCTTTTTTTCGAATTTGGATGAAAACCTTGTAACATTAAGCTGAGCTTAGAACCAGCAAGGAATAACAGAAACACTCCATACATAAAAATGTTTTTTCCAAATTGTTATGAGTGTCTTTTATGTTTTCAGAAATTCCCAGCATTAAGGGGGTAGTCTAGAGACTCTAGAGGCATGAATTTCAGGTAATTTTTGAAGCGTCGTAAAAAAAAGGCAATTAATATTTTTATTATCCATTTTTTTATAAGTTATTTATTAACATTATAAGAATACAGAAAAAAAAAATTAAAAAATAAAAAAATTAAAAAATTCCAAAAATTAGCAGCTGATGAAGTGGGGGGTCTCAAAAAATTGGCACGTGACCATACCCACAATTTCAACCTTCCTAGCAATCAGAAACCAAGCAAAAAAAAAATTATTAATCTAGAATAATGTCGCAATGTCTGGAACTACGGAAAAGTTGGAAAAAATTTTTTTCACAAACTGGCGACTGCCTGAAAAAAAAAACAATTTTTGTACCATTTTTTCGGATTGTTTCGAATTTTTTAAAAATAGTAAAAATTGAAATTTGGGGATGGGGGTAGTTCCAGATATAGTAAAGTCTATAAAGAAGGCTCTCTAAAAATTTCAAGTAAATCGGTCCAGTAGAACCTGAGAAATAGTGGGTATCGTTTTGAAAAAGATAGTTTCGAGAAAAACGCGTTTAAAGTTTCGCGTAAAGTTTTTCGCAGTCTAAGTCATGAAATGCCGGGTCAGCAAAATACCTATAACTCCGAAAATAAGTTGAATTTTGAAAAATCCTCTTGTAGACATATTCTTGAATAGTTAAACTTTGAAAATAGCAAAAAAAAAAAAATGGTTTTTTTTAATTTCTAGACTAGAATACCCCCTTAAAATTTAACATTTTGTGATATATTTTCCGTATTTTCTTTTAAACCGGCAAAATGGACTAACTAATTGGACAATCTTTAAGAGTTGATGAGCACTTTTTATCACAGTATTTTATTTGTATTGTTTAAAAGTCAAAATTCATTTCATTCATTCATACTTACTTCTGAAACCTCTATAAAGTCTATTTCTGTTGTCCTAAGAAAAATAAATCTGAAGTAGTTAGTAAAATTATAAAGAATGTAATTTACAATATTTAATTCGAAATATATCCTCTTATAATACTCGATCTGATACAAAATGTAAATCATTTTACTCGAAATATATCCTCCTATAATAATCGATCTGGTAATATACATTATGCATATTTTGAAGAATTTGGAAATATTTTAAATTATGTATTTCCTTTCGGTTGAGGGTAAGAATGCACAAATAGCCTGCATCAATCGAGGAATACCTCTTCTTTCTGCACAAAAGAAATAATCAACATAATCCTTCATAGGTCAGAGATTACTTCTTAAATTAAACTCTCGAACTCTTTCCTTGAAGATTAAAATTTTTCTTGGGAGATAGATATGTATAATAGTATGAGTTGAGGTAAGATGAAATTGAAATGCATTCAATACAGATGTTACTAATTAGTGTTTAATAGAGTATTTATTGTAGAAAACTAGTAACAGAAATATTTGCCTTGAGTCAGCTACAATTCCGTAATCATTCAATTCGTTTCTACTTCATATTAACCTACTTTTGTTATCTGCGATTGCCTAAATACAGGAAAATAGCTTACCTAGAAAATTTTCATTGTTTGTTTAAACACAGGTAAAATCGCTTGTGGTTTGAGTGTTTTTAGCAACAATTTGACAATGCTCTTGTTACGCTGAATTGACTAAGTATGTGTATCAGTGTATGATCTGAAGGTAAGCATATTTGTAGATCAACGTATTTAAATTAACATGCATAAATCGTTATTTTACGAACATTGTTAATTTTTATTTCAAAAACTAGAGCCGTTATCTAATTTTACCCATATACAGGGTGTCCGGGACGTAGTGCACCAAAATTAAGGGGATGGTAGCTTGGGTCATGACCTACCAGAATACCAAAATATGACCTTAGTGAAAACCTCACCGTTTTCGAGATATTTGGGTTTTTATGAAAAATTAAATTTCAGATTATTGACTAGTTGGTGCACATAAAAAGACATCTTCTCATTTTTTTTTTGCTAAAATATTCTAGATAAGTTGCCCTACCTCTGGTAAGCATGTCATTTTTATTACTAACACAAGAACGTCGAGAAAAAAAATAATCAAATTTTTTTTTTTGCTGTTCAAAATTATTTGACTCTACTTTGCCCTACACTGGTGAAAAAAAATGTACTAGGCAGTGATGGGAGAGCAATTCAAAAAATTTCTTAATTAATGCAGATTTCCGAATTACCCATTTTATTCATGAATAACAAGATATTGCCATGTTTATTTTAAATCAAATTTAATTTTTCATAAAAACCCAAATATCTCGAAAACGGTGAGGTTTTTACTAAGGTCATATTTTGATATTTTGGTAGGTCATGACCCAAGCTACCATCCCCTTAATTTTGGCGCACTACTTCCCGGACACCCTGTATATTAAAAACCAAGTTAGGCATTGACCTCAATAAGCTAAAATCAAGTTTATACAAAAAGGTCATTTTTAATTAGTCGCGTGCAGTCCTCGAGACTAAAATTTGCTTTTGTTTGCAAAATTGTAATATGTAGTTGTTATTGCCATTTATTTGTAATTTTCAGAAGTTATCCACTCGGAAAACATATGGCTGTATTTTTGTAGTTTTGAATTATTTTATTCTTAAAGCCCAAGCCCAAGCCTAAATCTAATGTGAAAAAAAATTTACTTTTTGGTCGTCTAGAACTATTTACATTTCGAGGATATTTTACTTTAAAATTATGAAAAATCACAGTTTTCTGCATATTTCCACAAAATGTTGGTGAAAATTGCTGCTGAAGCAAAATTACATACAAGAAAACTTTCTATTTCTTTAATCTCTCATTTCACATTTAATCGAATAAGATATTTGTTTTAAGAAAGGTGGGAAGTGAACTTCTAGGGAATATTAATAAATAAATAAATAACAGTTTTCGAAATTTAATATTTTACTATAATTTTTAGGGTTCCGTACCTCGAAAGGAAAAAATGGAACCCTTATAGGATCACTTTGTTGTCCGTCCGTCTGTCTGTCTGTTCTCAGGAACGCGTGGAGGTATCAAGCTGGAATAAATACTCAGGTCTACTGTCCCTTGGAGCTGTGAAAAAATCAAAGTTCTAAGCCAACGCAATCAAAAGATACAGCCGTTTATGCCGCAAATTTCCGCAAATTTTCGATTCGCAAGGGAATCAAAACCTACAGGGTACTTCCCGTGAACTCAGAATCTTGAAATATGGTACGAGGCAACGTCTTATAGCAGAGATAAAGGAAAAATTGCGAAAACCGTAAATTTTTAGTTACATCATATAATAAAAATATTTTTAATAATTTTAAACTTACTACCCCTTTCCTCATGAACGCGTAGAGGTATTAAATTGAAATTCATATCAAATACTCGGGTCTATAATACCTTTAAGCTGTAATAAAATCAAACTTCTATGTCAACGCAATCAAAAGAAACAGCAATTTAAGCCGCATATTTTCAAACTCGCAACTACTCGCAAGGGAATCAAAACCTAAAGGGTACTTTCAGTCGACCTAGAATCTTGAAATTTGGCATGAAGCAATGTTTTATAGCACATATAAAGGAAAAATTCCGAAAACCTTAAATTTTTAGTTACATCACATATTTTTTGGGTGAACTTTTACTTATATACCTACAGGTTTGTATGGAACCCTCGGTGCGCGAGTCCGACTCGCACTTGGCCGGTTTTTATTTGTTATACTAATAGCCACCCACCGAAGTTCTTATTTATTTTTTTTTCCTAATAATGTATGCAGCCGTGCGTCGAGGACGAGATTATTGAGGCGAGTCCGTTCCGCAAGGCCAACTCTCGATAGAAACAATTTTTCTTGAAAGACGGATCAATTGATATATAAAATTTCAATTTGATATAGTGTAGCAGTTGCCACTCTATAACCCTGGTGTGCATCAAAAATTACATGGGTCATTGAAGAGTCGCGGTTGATAGGTTTAAACTACCTTACTTTACATTAATTAATGACTAATCCAGAGATCGGCAAGAAAATAATATGTCATATTAAATTTTTTAATATGTAAAAAATTTTCAATTACAACATTGGGATTTTCAACTGTTTACATTTTTTGTTTGTACAAATAATCAGTAATTGGTGAGGCAAAGATTTATTAATTCCCAAATAACGATAATTTGATCTCCAAAAATTGTGTTTACTTAAGCAATCGGTAATTCATCGATCAGAAATTTCAAAATACTCCACTAGTTCGTAATTTTCAATGAGAAATACTTGATTACTCAAACAATTGTTAATTCATGGGCCAGAAATTGGGATATATGGTATGTATGATGTGTGACAAAGCACATGTTCCTTTTATTATGTCACATATAGTTATATGTGATATATGATGAAGATTATATGATTTTCGGTAATCATAAATCATATAAAACGAAATATAGTTTTGATGGTGGCTATAATTATCGAAAATATTATTTTCCCAATCTCTGGATTAAGCTATAGTCAAAATAAAATTTTGTGAACAAACAATAAATTTTTTATGAGAAAAGGGATACATTACTCAGTTTTTTCACTAATTACTTTATTATTAAATCTGCATCTTATAACTTGGAATTAAAAAATTAGAAAGTTTATTATTTTCAATAATTGTTCGGATTTTTTCACGTAGTAAAATGTAGCTCTTATCTCTAGTCTTCGTTTAGTTGAAATGCATCGAACTATAATTGGTAAGGTAATTTTATTTCAATTAGAAACAGAGTTGCTACCTTTCCAGAAACCAGAGATAAATCACGCACTAGCATTGGTTTGTGGGTGTTATCAAATCGCCTGTTGCAGCCAGACAGGAGTAAATTGAAGTGTTTTGTTTTCAGACATGAATGAAATGAGCTGATACACTCCTCCGACAAGTGTTCACCTAATTTTGATTAAGGCTTATATTATCGTATAGAGTAAACAATAATTGTGTTTTAATATTAATAACACCCTCACGATTAAAACCAGCTGTTGAAATATTTTATCAAAACTGCTAAAAGAGCAGACATAATACACCATATTTCCACTTTAAGGGCTTAAAGAATTCAGGAATAGGTGCGAAATTGTCAGTCCGAAGAAGAGCGAAGAGGAAGAATAAAAAAATCTGTTGAATTTTTAACGAAAGCTAACTTGCCAGAAGTAAGTGAAAACAATCGTTGGTGTGATTTGCATTACAAAGTGGATGATTCTCGCTTGGGAAAAATGTGTATGTCGAAACGATTAGAAAAGGGAAAGAAAAAGGAATAAACACGCCGCCGTCCGTTTCTAATACCTTTTGATTTATTTATGCTACACATGTTTGTATATCTTACAGCGGAAGTACTTAACCAAAAAACTATGCTTCTTGTGCCTCTATATAGTCACACAAGAATTTTTGCCGGTGATAAAAACTAGCCTAGTTAAGAATAAGGACCCAAATCGTGGCACATCAGCTCTAAAGCATTCTAAACGCAACGATGGAGGCTATTGCCGCCATGGGGGCAAACGTAGTGGTTTGAGGACCATCGTTGGTCAAGCATATTGCTGGTTTTGGCATCGAGATGTAACTGCAGACTGTTTGGATGAAGTTGCTAGTGGCTCTCGCCGAAAGTTCTGGCTCGATTTTCTGTAAATCAAGGAAAATTGTTTATGAGCTGCTAATTACAATTATATATATATGCGATAGTATGATTCGCACCTGGTTGATAGCAACAGTGGGGACGTTGGTTAATGGTGGCGTCATTTCACCGAATTTCTTCAAAAGTACGCTTCCTTCGGTGCTGTTGGCACAATCGGCAATTGTCCTCCACGTGTTTTCGATTTGTGCTTCTTGAGCGCAGCTCTTTCCTGGATAAATGTTATCTGGGAAATTCTTTCCGACTTTCATTAAGCAATTGATATAGTCGAGAGTTAATGATTCTTTAGTCTGGTCAGTTCGATAAGAGTTCGCTTCAATGTGCTCAATTGCGCAGGCTTGAACCTTGTTTCCGTAGCACTCATCTTCACCATGCTGACATTGGAACAAAAATTCAGTTCCTCTTGATTGAGTCTGGAATATTTTAGCGATTAGTTAAAATGATAAGAATGCATAATATTTAATTCTTACTGTAGCTTTGCCGTATGGCACCCATGTGATGTCTACGTAATCTTTCAAGTAGTTTTTAACTGCTGGGTACAGTTGTTGGGTAATAAAAGCCTGGCTATCAAGGCACAAAGATTCGTAATAAACTGTTACGCCCACCTGTAAAAACAAATGTTTTAAGATTAAGCTTTATCCACAAAAATGTCTGGAAATAATTGATTAAATTAAAACAGCTGTAGAATGAGTCATGATTTTTTTTTTCTATATTTTATCATTCTTAGGTAGGAGAAAATTCTATGGAATATTATTTCACGAAAATTTGATGACAAATTTCCATATTTTATGTTAAATAGAAGACAATTCGAAAGCATAGAGATAATTACAAGAGTCTAGGTAATGTTTAAAATGTGCTTAATGTAAAAGTACAGCATACATACACGGTCGAAAATTTTGGAATAAATTTAATGCTTTTTTGATTA
Organism: Dysmachus trigonus; assembly: GCA_949715965.1. Taxonomy (NCBI): domain Eukaryota; kingdom Metazoa; phylum Arthropoda; class Insecta; order Diptera; family Asilidae; genus Dysmachus; species Dysmachus trigonus. Next base: position 91,659,779 of record OX454320.1, read on the forward strand.
TACCTGTTGTAATCTTAACACTGGTCAATACCAATTTAGTTGCCAAAAAAATGACAAATCATTTCTATAGGATTTTTCCCGCAGATTACGAATATGCAAACGAAAATTTTCAATTAGCTCCCGTTTTCGAGAAAAATATAGTTAAAAAGTGCAAAAGATCATATTTCGGTTATTTTTGAAAAATCATTAAAAAATAATGGATCGTGATAGGAACTTGTACCGTAGCTCAAATGAAGATTTGAACCTTAAGTTATAACATACAAATATGAAACGTGTTCAAATTTTTCTAAAACATTCCGTTGGGAGTAATTTTTTCTATGTATTGATTATTTCATACAACAGATCGGGAATGAAGACTTCACCTGGTGAGTCGTTACGAAAAATGTGATCTCCGAGATGTTAAGTAAAGTCTAAGGATTAGTGCTTTTTCATATACATAGATTAGGATTCAGGCTTTCATTTAAGTCATATTATGATCTTCTATGAAAATCCGTTATTTTTTAATGATCATTCAAAAATGGCTATCCCTATTTTTCGCGAAAATGGGAGCTAATTAAACATTTTCGATTACGAATTTGTAATCTACGGAAAAAATCCTATATAAATTAATCTAGATTTATTTGGTAACAGAATAGTCTTATAGAAAAATAAAGAGGTTTGTCAAATGATGCACAAAATTCAATAAATGCGGGATTCAAGAGAATTTTCAAGTTAAATGTATATAAAATCAAATCTTATTGTATTTAACATTACTTTTAATATTGAAAGATTAATTTTTAACCCATAATTTTTTCAGTTCTTTAGTAATATTTAAGATAAATTTAAATGTTATCTACAGCGGCATACAAAATTGCTTTAACTCGTAATTTAATTATTTACCACAGTATTATTATTACAGTATATGAGTTTTAAAACAGTATTCCTAAACTATTTTACTTAGCTTTTAATCCTAAGAAATTGGGACCCTAAATTTTTACCGATTAAATTACAACCGTATTTATGTATTAACTTTTAGTATATTTTTATTGGCTTATAATAAAGATATGAGTTTAGAAGTAATACTTCGGATGTTTAATTTTTTAATAATTTATTAACTAAATTTTAATACATACAAAATTAAAAGAAAAATGTATTACATGTAAAATATTGCAATCTAATATACTTTTGGTGTGGTCATATTTATAATCCAAAAAAGTTTGAAATTTATTCCAAAATTTTCGATTGTATAGTTAAATAACAATTCACTTAGCATTTCAGAGTGAAACCTTGTGCAAGAAGATTGTTTTTATGGGCTCTTTTAGCATTTTTAGATTTTGTTTTTTTGTAAGCTTGTTTTCCATATTTAGAAAATACTGATAAAGATAGTTAACATTCAAATCCTTAGTTAATCAATTGTTTAAAGGCAAATTAACTATTTTTCATAAGAACCAACTTTATTATTTGGCGCATTTTAATTTACGATGTTGGTTGTTTTTAAAAATGTTGTTCGGTTAATCAATAGACGAAATTTTAAATTTATAAAATGTAATGCACTGTAGTTATTATCAGTGGGTAATGGAACAAAGATAATTGATGTATGCACTAGTCCGATATACGAAATTAATTTAATCATATTAGAGTATGTTATCACTAAAATAATGAAACAACTCAAAATGCGAAGAATATGTGGAAAATTAATTAAAACATTTGTAACTTTTTAAATTGTTGTGACACCATTTACGAATTTGTAAACGTAAGTTACTCATATTTTTAACCCGGCGTGTGTACACTGGATCTTTTAAGGAACAGTCATAATTTTAAGGTCAAATTTCTCTCTAACGAATAGAGAGCGGGATCCGCGGATGCCCCCTACAAAATCTAGGTAGTAGTAGGGACTAAGGGCCTAAGGGACGCCCGGGTCTGACAGTTTACCTGTAAACGCCAGCGAGTGAAAGTCACGTTTGTTCCCAGTGTACCCAGTGTACACACCATGTCAGCATTTTTTCAAAGGTAAGTGAACGTTGTTATTCTTATTTTTTCTCGTAGTTTTTCTTATTTTTTTTGTAACTAAAATGAATGTTTAATGTACTTTGATGCTGTTGCGGCTACTTTTTACGAAATACAATCTGAATAACAAAACTCCTTTTTATTTTTAGTTTATCAGTTCTTAAAATTTCCTCACTTTCAGATGTTCAAATAATTCAACTTTTTGCAACCCACGCGAATGAGACCACATGCATTTGAAAGCTCGTACTTTCAACTATAAAACCCTGAAACCGTTTTTTCTTAAATTTGTTTATTGCAGAGCTACGAATTTTTTAACAAAATTCCATTTTTCAACTTTCTGCAATTTTTAAAAACAACAGTTTTAAATTTTTGACTTTGGCAACTACTGGTCCACGTAGTAGACACTCCAATAAGTACCTCAGAATTTTTGCAGATTTGTCTGAAGTCGAGAAAACCTTGTAAACCTGACTGTTCCCTCAAAGACGCAGTGTACACACCGTGCCCTTAAAAATAGAGTATACACACGCCGGGTTATACCACTTACCATATAATTTTTAGGGTTCGATTGTTTGTAATTTTTGAAAAATTAAAAGTTAAAGAAGTATTGGCTCAAAATGAATCATAAAAAGATAACAATAAAATTATTTTGATTGTAACTCATTTGTTTTTGCAAATACCTTCGACCAATGAATTTTCATCTGTTCACAAACATTGTTTGTATTCAAGTGTAAAATGAGGAAATTGGAGTTGTGCCATTATTTAAGTGAAAAAAGAGAACTTTTCAAATAATTGCGCCATAAGTACAGTCATAAAGCTGAGATCGTCATAAAGCATTTACATTTTATTGTATGTCAGATATTATAATTGCTGCTTGTGATTAATTAGTTGCAGTCATAACTGCCCTGTAATTGATTTGTTACTAGTATAACTGACCGCTAATAAATTTATTAAAACAGCTAAAATGTGTTTTGTAAATTTGGTTATGAAAGTTTTAATTCAAATAAGCTCCCACCTTATTAAAGTTATTTATCGTGAAACAATAAAAAAACAATTGAATTAAATTAGTCAGGGAGATTAATGTAGAGAAACTTTTTCAAATTATTTTATTAATAGAAAAAACAAAACGATTCATTAGTTACCGGCACTTTTACCGGCCTTGATTAATACAGCTGTTTTTACTGATTGAAATTCTTTTACCTGAAAAATTTCTATAATGCGAAAGAAAGTAGAATTCGAAAGTGGTTGTTTTTTTATGAGACGACAAAATTCACATATAAAAAAAAGTCGTACAATTTTGCAGTTTGCATAACAAAAGAAATATGTGGGAAAAAAACGATTTTATACAGCGGTTGACTGATGACTGTAATTATTCATGTCTCGATGGTGTATTTGACGGACACAGATTTCCATGACCTTGATACCATCGCCGCATATCTCTGATATCTGAAAATTAGCCTTCCAATCAACTAACCATGTGAGATGAACGTGTTTTACGCTGCGATCATAACATTTGTGAGTGTGCGCTTTTTTAAGTGTTGGGTATTTATTTATAATAATAGTATAAAATTTGTTAATGTACTGGATTCAGCATACGCACACTTTCCACTGATTCATAAATTATTTACGTTAAAATTACGAGATTGAATTGTGATGCAACCATTAGTAGAAAAAAGGGGTCAAGTATACTAATAGTATTAAGAGTGCTTCGTATTAGGGGTTTACATGTTCAAACTATCAGCTGGTTATTATTTGAAATGGAATTATATGTAATTAGAAAAACAGTATAAAAAATCTGATAAAAATGTAGCTGTGTAAGTTAGGTCTGAGATACATGTACAATAAACAATAAGATTTAGACATAAAATCAACTTACATAAAATTAAAAAAAAAAAAGTAAAAAACAAAAAAGTTGGGGGTATTTGAATTGTGCAATTTGTAAGTTTTAATTTTTTGGTGGAATTTAAAAAAATTTGTTTTTAGTAGTCCTGTTGATCCCAAAAAATACCCTTAAAGTTTTAGAGTTAAATTTTTTGATTTTACGATTTTAATCTAATTGGTCCATACCTAAACATAATTGTAAAATTTCAGCATTAAATTATCCTTGGATAAAAGACTTATTTCTCCGAACATGCTCTTACAAACCCGCTCCTTGTTCGGGATTTTACCTCGTCCTTGGAAAGTGAGCAAAATTGTTCTTATATTTAAAAATCGGAGCAAGAGCCAAAGTACAAAACATGCATATAGTTTGTTTGAAGGCTTAGTTTGTAATTATTGATTAACTCTTTGCAAAAATATTTTAATCGAAGAACAAAGATTCAAATTGACGTAATTTATACTGATTTGTCGAAGTTTTTGATCGGTTAGTCATACGATTTTTTGAAGTTGAAGTTATGAAGTGATATTTGGTGTTTCTGGCGTTATATTGCACTTGTTCGAATTATACCTTATGGGCTGTATCCAAGTGGTAAACGTTCGAAAAACGCTTTCTAAAATATAAATATCCTCGCCAGGAGTTCCACAAGATTCCCGCCTTGGACCTTTGCTGTTCAATATTTTTATTAATAACTTAAATTAAGCATTGTAAATTGCTGCTGTTTACCAATGACGCGAAATTTTATTATTCAGGACAATCTTTATACAGATAATCACTGGTGTACGAAGAAATACTTGTGGACTACCAATAAATTTTAAACAATACTGTACTTCAATCCGTATCTAAGACAGTTGATCTCAGAATAGTTTTTAAGTTTCAAATCAGTTTTTCCAAGCATATTAATGTCGTAGTGCTAAACGTATATCATTCTCTAGAGTTCATTAACAGAAATTCTAGGTGATCTATCTTTACTTCAGCCATCTACAAATTTTCTCTATATGTAAATTAATTACTGAATATGTTAGATGAGAGATAATTATTATAAATAAATAGAAAAACCTGTGGCAAACAATCGAACAGTCAGAAAAGACAATATAGTGATTTTTTACCTTTGTCGATACGGAAAACTAAAAGTAATTCATTAATCTTTAACTGGAAAATGCCCTGGATGCAAAATCTGCAGGTTCTCCGATATTTCGTGCCTCGGTTTCAAATAAAATAAATGTTAACAAGGCTAAAAAAAAGTTCTCCGCATTCTCACATGCCTCTTTATTTCTTTATATCCGTTTAGATTTGTAAAATTGCTACGTACCTACTCCAAAACTGTTTACAATCTGCCTGACTACAAATTTATAATCAGTGATGTTGACAAACCCCAGAATAAATATTTTTTCAATATTTAAAAAATGTATGTATACTTTATGTTACGAACCGGCAACGCCCAATTTTTTTGAGGTCTTTGTATAAACTTGGTAATCGTGCACAACATTAATATTGTGTAATAGGTAATGTATGTAAATAATTGTATATTGGTCAAAAAATGTATGTATATATAATTTATTGTTTAGTTTTTCTTTAACTTTTTGCTTAATAAGCTTTAGAGGATTAGAGTTATTGCATGAAATCTAAAATGAAACTATGGATAGCTTGTTTAATATGGGTATGTAGCTTGTGTATTCTTTCCCAAAATATCGAGCCCTTGGATGGGCGTTACCATAAATTTACTGAGGTCTCCAATTGTACTAAAATCTTTGCTGCTCCCGGGTATGCATTGATTCATACCGCCGGATTGGTCATGCTCAGATCGCTTCATGGGATGACTAATTTACCATATTATTAAATGCATGCTAATTTTCTCCACGTCATTCCCGGGACGAGATAAATTATAGGGTACTCGCTAAAAAGATGTAATTTTTTCCAGCAAGTATTTTCCTTAGAAAATTCGTAATTACCAACATTATCTGCTAAATAATTCTTAGAAAGTTAAGGAAAATATATACAAATAATGACTTGTTTCTGAAAAAATGTATATAACATGAAAATTAACTTTCACTCGCATTACGTCTCATTTGATCCGGCCGATCCAATTAATTATGGTACCAAACAACGCTTGGATCAACTCGGATCATCTGACCTCTGTTGACTTTTGTATAATTCAATTTTACTTCACAAAAGCATCGTGAATCATTGAAGTGACAACGACGCTTTCAACTCTTTTGTTTCTGACTTCTGTTCGCCACTATAGAGAACAAATAGGTGAAATTCCATTCCAATCACATAAAAGGAAAAAAAATTCGAAAATTGCCATTTTGGGCGTCACACCCCATCGGAGTTAGTTTCAGTTCAGCGTCGAAGATTTTTGTTTTATAAAACCGAAAGATTCCGGTCTCAAGCTTTGCGCTAGAGCGCCAGTGGAATTTTCTTCTTCAAACTTCTCCTCAGCTCGGTTAAAGATTTGCCATTTATGCAAAATAACTGCCTCGAAATAGCACTAGGTGAAGCGGAAAATTGGGTTAATTGCACCGAATAGGCTGTAGTAGGGTTTCATCATTTTATGCACAGAAAACAAAAATAATTTGAAATCAACTCGGTGGGACCGAACAACAACTCCCAATAATGAAGAAACAAGTTGTGCTCACCTTTGCGTTGCTGGCCGCAACAACAGCGAGTAATCCAATCAGTACGCGGAACATCTTTTGTTCAAGAAATAAGAAACAGGCACCTTGCGGAGTTTTAATTAGAGCGCTGGGCTGATTTACTTTTTTTTTTTTTTTTTTGTTTAACAAAAAAAAATAATAATTATTGTTTAATTTTAATTGAGTTTCAATTTAGTCAGCAAATTGGGTTAACGTTCCACTTAAAAAGACTTGAGTCGCGACACTTCTTATTCCCGGTCAAGCACAACACAAACTGACTTCAATCGGTTCAATCGACTTGTTGGCGGTTGCGCGTGATACTTAGCTTCGGTTACGGGGCGCTTGTAACGAGCGTTCTGCTAGAGTTGACTGGATTCAGATACAGGTTTTAAAAGCCATTTGGAAAAGTTGAAAAAGAAAAGTAACTAACTTCAGGTGTGGTTGTGGTTGTATGCGTGAGACCCCGGTAGGTTACCTACCTTGCGGCATTCGTCGTAAATCTCTAAGGTGATTGTCTACAGAATGTTGATCGCATAAACAACAAAAGTAACGATTACACCAATATAAAAGCATTGCCAAACATTTTCAAGAATTTTCCATTAAACTTTTGAAGACAAATCGTTTTTTTCGTTGCTGAAGAGCTTTTTACTTTCATTCAGTTTTATTAATTATTAATAAACTAAATGATCATGTAAAGAGTTTTATGAATAAAACAATTAATAAACCGCATTAGCTGACCGTTCGCATATTGACCTGGCAGTCCTATGCATATATACTATATGTATGTTATATCGATAATATTTTTATATGCTCATCTGTAACATGGAAAGATCACAAGTTGCGATCAAAATTCAAAGCAGAATGCTGAAGTGAGTTATTTTTTCTGGAAACAGGTTTGGGCTTTTCAGAATAAATTTAATTCGCTTGGGTGTGTTTGTATTCACACGGATATATTGTAGTTTTATAACCACAGTAAACGATGCAGGTAAACATCACTTGGCTTTATGATACAATTTTTTTACTAATAATTGCCGATGGTGTAAGCTTCTCGATCGAGGAAGAATACATGAAAATTGTCATAAATGTTTAAAGCGATGCTCTAGCTGAGCTCTAGAAGCTTTATTTATAGCCATGACTGCAAGTGAATGTAAAAACAAATATTGAGCATCAGTACGATCATAAGTATTTTATTAGGAATAAATATTTGGATTTTATTATCAAACATAATATAGAGATAAATATTAATTTTCCAAGCCCTTTATATCTTAAGGGTATATAAAAGTATAGCAGATTTCAACGATCTAATTTTTTAAAGTCGTTACGTTAGTTTGAGTTACGAGAAATATGTTTTGTTACTAGGAAGAAAACTTCCTCGCAAAGTTATTATTAGAACCAAATTCTGTATATTCAGTAGTAATTATGGGAAATTTGTTAACTACATACAGAAGCAGGTTATTCTTCTTTTTGCTTAAAAATGTGCTTATCCTAATCAACATTAACAATTGTATTGTGTGGTAAGGTTAGTAACATGAAATCGTCTACTATTTTTAGTTACCTATGGTAAATAAAAATGTGTTTATATTCTGGTTTTCTTTTAAATGAGATTGCTTTAAAAATGCTCATATTAATTAAAAATGACTTCATTCAGCAAACGATTTTTTTAGAATATTAAAAAACAGACCTTTTTATTGTTTTTGCTTCGCTTCATATACATACAAATTTAATCGGTAAATATTCTTATTGAAGAGCTTTGACTGAGTGATGTCATTCGAGTGATTGTATAGCTAATACAATCCTGTAATTTGATTCTATATCTGCTATAAAATTCATAATATACATTATAAAACTTGCAACCTGAAGATTGAGAGAAATATTGTTTAGTTAACAAGAATGGTAAATTTAAAATAATAAATTGGTGTTAAAAATAAACATCTAAGTTAGACGTGTCTTCCGAATTTTTAATTCAAATGTTATGCCGATAACTTAAAGTTGTGTAGTAGAAGGAGGCTTTAACTAAACATTATACATTACTTATTTAGATATATTTTTTTTAAATGCAAACTTAATTTAGAATATTTATTAGGACCGTAGATTTAAGAGGTTGTAGTTATATGAATTTTAACCCTAGAACCTTGGAGCACTTATAGTAATATAGCCACGACACGACAGAGCTACACAATCTTACGTTACCCAAACTAATGAGCTTTGTTAGACGAACCAAACGACTAACGGCTCTTGAAGGGTAACAAGATTAAATCAGATGGCTTTCTTCTCCTGAGGTATGTACAATGGACCACATGGTCTAAGTGCTGGGTATCATCGCCCGCCTCCTGAAATCTACATCTACAACCCTAGAACAGCAAAACTATTTTTTTCATGTTTTAACTACAAACCGGGGTAAATATTTACCCCACGGGTTTTTTTTTTATCTCAAAATGGTTTTAAAATTAGTAATTCGACTTGTGATTATATGAATTTTTTTGTTTTTTCATGCTGCAGAGAATGGTAAAGAGTAAATTCAATTTTATTAAGGATTAGATAGTGAAAAATCGATTTAAGGGGACATTCTCATTGGAAGTGAAAAAAAATCGATTTTTTTTTCTTTACATAAAAGTATTCTGTAGCTGTCCTCAAACCGTTGTGAGAAATTCGAAACAAAACGAAAGTTATAGCTATATATACGTAACGATATATACCGGTTTCTATAGATTGGGAGCGTCGCACAAAAACTTTAAACGCGTTTTTCTCCAAACTACTTTTTTCACCTGGTACCAGTGATATCTCAAATTCTGCTCGATAGATTTAAAAAAATCAAAAAGCATTCGACTCATTAACATAAATACTAGGACATAAACCTTTAAAAATGCATAAAAGTACCCCACCCTCTTTTTTATACACATACTTTCCCCCCAAAATATGGCCAATTTTTAAATTTTTTAGAAAAACCGGCCTAAAAATAATTTAAAAAATTAAAAGTACCATTTTTAAAGGTCTATGTTCTAGAAAAAAGTCTAAAGAACAAAACCTATTTTGAATTTTGTCTTTATCTTCTCCAGGAAGACCGCAGAAACTGGTACCAGCTAAAAACGGAGTTTTCGTATAACACCCTCTATTGCCGCAACACATAACAAAAAAAAAAAAATTTTTTTTTTGTTGTAACTTCGATGCCTATATATTCAATATATGAAAAAAGTTTTTTGAATAAATGCAATAAGGTTTAAAAAAAAATTCCAAAAAACTCGTTTTTTTTGTCCATTTCAATGAGAATGTCCCCTTAAGGGGTTACATACGTACAGCATTTTTAGAAAATCGACTTTTTTTTTTACAGGTTATTATTCTCTATAGTTTTGGGCGTATTTCTGTGAAAGTCGATTGTAAAAATTCCACCTAGATCGAAAGTTATTATAGAAAACGTGATTGCCCGACGAGAGTCTGATGCGCGAAGGTAGCTGTCCCTTGTTTGAGGCAGCTGGCCGTTACTTTCGGAGCCTTTCAGCCTGTCGGAAAAAAATAAACAACAACAATTGTTTACTGACAAGGAAGGCATACAAAATGAAGCTGGAATGGGAGATTAGACGTAAGTTAACAATATAAATTAAAACATTCATAAAGTTCTTGCTTTAGCTGCGCGCCACCTCGAGCGAAACGCACTTGAAAATTTAAATGCGTTTTTCTCAAAACTACTTTTTCCGGCACGGTTTACATGATAACTCATACAGATTTTAATATTTTTTTATGCTTTTTTTTTTAAATATTCGAAATTGTTTTCTCTATCGTCTGTCGAGCCGGATTTTTGATATTGTGATTACAAAATTTTATAAACATAATTAAAGTGTGAAATTTATGACAAAAAATGCACGTTTTTTTTTAAACTGCCGTAAATTGCCAAATTTTTCGAATTTCAAAAATCCGGCTCGACAGACTATAACTACAACTTTATTTTACAAGAATTATTTTACGTTTTGCAGATCCATCAACATTTCAGGCAAAAATGATGTAAACCATGGGCCTACTTTTTTTTTATAGAGCTTCGGGAAAAAAGATTTTTTATGTTATAATTGTTGAAAAAAAAAAAGAAATACATTTTTTTATAAAGTTTACATACTAGTAAACAATGTGTAAAAGTTATTTTTCGTAATTTCTATTGCTATCCCTTCTAAAAACAGTTTTACTTTTAGCGCATTTTTGGCGCTGCTGGACGTATGTAACCCCGTAGTTAAAAGTGCTGAAAAACATTCAAAACGTCACTTTACAAACAAAAATTCATAACTTGTTTTCTAAACATCCGATTTCAAAATATGAAATCATTGCCGAAAATTATATATCTAATGTTTTATTGTAAAATAAGGTTATAATACGCGAATTAAATTTATTTTACTAAGAAAGGAAAAAATTACTTACCCGGGGTAGATATCAACCCCACACTAGCTTTATGTCTTCACTCCGTCATAGTAAACAAGAAACTGAAGGTTCTGGAGACGCCGCTCTATTACTAGAACCTTAAACTAAATTATGGTATAGGTCTTCAGTCGATAATGCCACTGACTAGCTTAGGAGCGGAGTTCTAAACAGTACCGGCCTTAGGGGGGGGCAAGCTCGGGCGGCGCCCGAGGGCGCCGGTCGATTTGGGGCGCCAAATGAATCAGGAACCTATTAAAATTTCTCAGAAGAATAAGTTTGTAGAACTGCAAAATTGAGTAAAAATATATGTAAGACGAAGGCAAGGGCGACAAACATGCGTTTTGAAGCATTTTTTTTTACTTCCCGAGGTCTTTTTGTGTTCCCCCCAAGGAAAGTGCCAATTTTATGTATAAGTATCGTAAAAGCAAAACCCTCACGAACAATATCATAAATACAAGCCGTCTAATTCCGAGGATTGCTTCTTATGGCGGTATAGCCCATTTATTCTATTCCACAGGGCGAATCAGCTGAACTATCGTTTTTACGAAATAGTGATGTTCTACTAATTGTAACTGAGGAAGAATACCGTTCTTATGATACCAAAACCATTATAGGGGAGAGAACAAAATGTTAAAGATATTTGCGTTCAAATTTCTGCCATAAGAAGCAATGTAATTTCGCGCCGATTCTCGGACTACATCACTACATGTGCATTTTCAACTTCGCGGCTTGTGTGTATATGTATTAGAGGGAGTTTTGGTAAGAGCCGTTTTCCATTTTTTTGTGTATTTTCGAATAAATTTTTTAAATTTTGTATTTTCGAATAAAATTTTCGTAATTCAATGAAAAACAATTGGAATGCTATACAATATTTAAATGCATATAAAGATTATTTCAGGAAATCTAAAATACGTTTCGAAAATCATGAAGCCTTAAGCTGCTGATTCTCAGAGATACATTACTCGGATATAGTAAATTTTATTCTCAGATGAAGGATTGAAGATTCTATAATACATGAATCAACATTTTCTACTTACACTCTTTATTCTTCCTAATTTTTGACTTTTTGCTTTTATTATTGCACATTTAACTAGCATTTCAAAGAAAATTTTACGGAAGGTATATTCACCCTTCAAATTTAATTTTCTTTATCCTGTTCTGTCCAGTGCCACATCCAGTATCAAATGTAGTTTTCAGTTTATATATGAAATTCAATAATAGATTACGCAACGTTGGGAGTATAAAAAAAATTTACAAAAAAAATAAAAACCGACTTCGAAACTTTGCCTGTATGTACAAATTTAAACTAAAAATATAAAAATAATATTTTTTATTACTTTAAAGAAAAGAGCATTCAAGGATAATATACAAAATTATTGATATTTAAATATTTACAATAACTAATCAGTCAGTTTTTAATTGGTGTAGGCAAGGCAAGTTTTAAACCTAGAGAATTTGGGTTTTTAAACTTGCCTTGGCTGGCACCGACTCCAAAAAGTAACTGATTAGATATTGTAAATATTTAAGTACGAGTATTAATAGTTTTGTATATTGTGCTTGAATGCTCTTCTCTTTAAAGTAATAAAAAATATTATTTTTAACTTTTTAGTTTAAATTTGTACATACAGGCAAAGTTTTGAAGTCGTTTTTTATTTTTTTGTAAATTTTGTTTTATTTTGCAATTTTTAGCTGACGGGAAGTCGTTGAAATTCAATAAAAGGGATTCATCCCCTAAGTTTCCACCTTTAGAGGAGGAATATTTTCTTCAAATTTAAATGGGACCACCCTTGAGAAATATTTAAATATTTTGAAGTCGGTTATAAATATTTTGAAGTCGGTTATAAATAAAGAATGCCCAACTATTTGATCTAAGGCCTTCTTTTTTAAGTGGTAATTACAAAGTTGACACTTTGCGGTCTGGACTGCAGAAAAATTAATTTTTTCTTATCAACATTTGTTATCTTTTTTTCTATGCAGGCTGATAATATTTTATTTTAACGATGGAAAACGAGACCATAAACCGTCTGGTTATGAATAAAGAAAAAGAAAAGCATCAGAACCAACTATCCAAAATGAAGTTAGATCTGAATCGCCTAAACCAATTTCGGATGGAAATAAGTTGAACATAGATGAGGACGAGCCCAACAATCAAAATGCGGTAGATGACGGAACTTGTGAAAATATAGAAGAATTTTCTAAAAATTTTTCGGATTGTTCTGTATGGTCAGTTCATCGTAGCAAAAAAATCGTACTTTTTTTCCGCTTGACCGTGTTGTCCGTCCGCCTGTGCATTTTTTGTGTAATTCTAAATTAGAAATCGAAGTTTAACTATGTTCGGAGAAAGCCCAAACCTTGAAATTGTTCACACTGCTAAATTTTTGATGACACTACAAGTTAAAAGAAATTTTGAACCTGCGATAATTGTTCAACTTTTTATTGCGCTACTTATAAAAGCGTGTTTTGTTGTTTTTTAAGCCATAATTTTTATATTTTTCTTTAAAAGGGGCGCCGAGGAAAAGTTTGCCCGACTAAACGCAAAAGCCTAAGGCCGGCACTGGTTCTAAATTTACCTGGGGTAGATATCTACCCCGATTGGTAGTTCTAGGGCTAAAATCACACTTTGTAACAAGTGAGTTAGCTACAGAATCTTTGAATAAATTATAGAAGATTAGTGAGAACAGGAATAAACTGCAGCAGGTGAGTTAGGGACAACAACTTGATTATGCATTAAATATTATATAATTAAAATAAACACAAAAATCATAGGTTACTTTATATATAGTGTATATACTCTATATGTTTTTCATTTAACAGAAGTATGTATTCTTCATAATTTTTATATATTCCATTAATTAATTATTAATTAATTATTAATAAAAATATAATTTCAAATGTTCTAACAATTTGTAAACAAATTATATTTTATCATTAGGTCTACCTTTATTAGGTTTTCCCATTTAGGGGCGAAAATCGACTTTCGATACTTTTGTAATAAGGTTCTAATGCGGTTTCTTCAAAAAGCCCTTACGCAGAATTTGGCATACCTAATGCTAACCTCTAGTCTACCGAACTCTAAATTCTAGTCGAGTAAGCTATTTTTCGGAAATAAAACGATTAAATTGACATTTTGCTCATTATCACTTCGCGCTTCGATAGTTAAAAACATCTAAATTTCAAATGGCTATCTTTTTTGTCGGTAGTTAATGCGTTAGATTAGATCTAGCTTTTAATTAAGTTACTTTAGTTAATTGATACGTATATATTATAGAGGTAACAAATTAGTTACTTGAATTTTATAAATGATATGGGTATGGGATATTTTAAAGGGTACACACATAATGATACAAAGAAATATATACAGCATATATTCAACAAGATTTTCTGAAAAATACCTGAAATTTTAAAAATTCAGGGAATATAACGCCTTATTAAATTTTGCAGGGAAATTATAACGTTTAGAAATTATAGTTCGGGACCTTCTGCATGCGAGTCAAACTCGCACTTGACTGATTTTTTTTATGAAGAAAAAATTTGTATAAAAATGCTGTTTAAATTTTATAAAATTCGTTAAGTACTATATAAATACAACAACAACTTAAAGCCAGCTGTAGGTCTGAAACTTTAAATCTAAATTTGTATAGTTTTAAATAATTAAGGAATTAAAAAGCCTAGCCTTATACAAAATATAAAATGGGGTCTGTACCCTCTTTATGTGGTCTATTTAAACTCCCTTCAGAATACTTATGCTAAAAATGGTAAGATCATTATTTACAAAGTTAGACCAAGATAATAATTAGTTACTTTGCATACATCTACGTCTTTTGCGGTTAAACTACGTGGGATCAGATGGTCTATGAAAATTCGACACGACCAACAATTACAGCAGGCACGTACCAAAACAATTCAACACGTCCATACGTATGACAATCATTGTTCTAAGTAAGTAACAGGTAAGAAATCCCAAATCATTAATTTCCATGAATTTAGATTCTTCACTTGAATAAGGTATGGTGGGTGCGTCTCAGCACACACACACATCAAAAATCTTTGTGAAATGAACTGGGGAATTGTTGCTCATGTCCTTCAAAGAGGCTGGGGCTAATTTACATCCTCTCGTCTTTATAATATTGCACTGGTTTCATCTCACCCCATTTCTGTGTGCATGATAAGTAGCATATGGGACTTACGTGTCTCATACGCACTCAACAATGAGTTGATAAGGTACGAATTCATAACAAAAAGTTATGTTAAATTTCGTAACTCTTTCATGTTCGTGTCGTATCATCAATATTCAAAACCAAGAGAAGTTATCAATTTTCCAGGTATCTTTATTGAATAATTTTCCTTTATTCGATTCGTGTTATCACGTTGAAATGGAGAGCAGTTTGTTCTTATTTTTTCAGGTGTGAAGAAAATTAAAACAGTCGGCAAAAATTGATACTCGCTTTTAAAATGCCTGAGAAATCAAATAAATGGAAGAAAATTATCGATGCACTTGTTATTAACAATAATTCAAGTGAATAATACTATGGTTTTTTTGAACACTCATTACTTTTGCAATAAATTAAATATGAAATAAATTGCAATGACTAATTAAACAGTTTTGTGACCTTTTTAATATGTAATGAATTAATGTTGTAAATTTGATTACATATTAAAGAAATTTTTAAATTAAAAAGGTAGCAAACAACTATTTTTATTGTGCTTGAAGATAACCATTAATAATTCTCATTTAGAATGCGGTTAGTTAATAGAATGCAAATTAACAAATCGGAGGTGGTCTAACGACCTTAGGGGGCAAATTCGGTCAAACGGCATGAGTTAATTTCCCTTAATTCTGTAATTAGGAAACCCTCAATTGTCTGAACGTCTAAGGCAGTCTGTCTTATCATCAATGAGATATTTTAAAGTATTCGGTCAATTAGGCGGTCTCCGTTGGGGCCGTTGATTAGCATTTTTTTGGGCGTTATGTGCTGACCTTGGTTCGTCTTTGCCACCTGATTATGCTTTGCTATGCTTAGCTCATACGGTGTCATTAACCTTTCTGTTTGGCACCGATTCGGCACTAATACCTTTTGTAAATAACACGATTACCAGTGGAAATTAGTTGAGAAAATTTGTAGTCGCGCAACAAGCAAAATTATTTCTTTTGCTGTCGTATTTAGATAAGAAACATTATTTTGGGTGCGAAATTAAATCGTCTAACTGATGGATGAAGCAGAGCGTTTTTAATGTGAGAAAGTATAAAATATTAAAAACACTGCAGGTAATGCGGAATAACAATGTTCTTCAGATAATACCATACTACTGGTATCTGTATTGGGACCACGTTAGTCATTAAGACAAATTTTCTCCTGAACAATGATAAATAGGAGAAGAATGACATGTTTATTGTTTTCTCGTAAATCGCAGGAGAACATATGGCGAAAAATAAACTTTTTAGATAACTTTGGAAATTTTCGAGTTTTATTTATATAATGAGAAATACCGTAGTATGTATGTGAGAAAAAAATTACAGGAAAATTACTTCAAATAATCTTCGTATTATTGTTAAGTGTTCCAAATTACCTCCAATTCTGAGCCAAACCCCATTTTAACTAAGTTTCTGGTTAAACCAAATTTTGAAATTATCAATTTATTAAAACTTATTCCTCTCTTAGTACCTAATCCAAATTTACAAAAAATATTTTATTCATACAACTTATTTTCTTGGTACATTTAACTATTTCTGCTTACAATTTTCACCTAACAAGATTACTGGTAAGCATGAACAAAGAAATCTAAATACTGGGCCATCGGGTGATTGCTTTGTAAAAATGCTATAAAATAAAGAATGGTAAATATTTTTTAAAGTTTTTTTGATTTATTGAAAAGAGTAAAGCTTTCGATTAGTTATGGTATATGATTTTATTTAAATGGCTGCCTCGTTGGCTGGCTTGGCAGTATCCCATACTGTTAACCCAATTTTGCAGCTAATTTTCAATGGTTTGGGGTCCTAATTCACGAACAGCTTGAACAGTATTTGGCTTAAGTGCCTGAATCGTTTCTGGACTGTCACCATAACATTGTTATGTGCCTGTACATTTAAAAAAAATGGCGTATTGATAACCTCCTCTTTTTGAAGTATGTTAAAAAGGAGGCCATATTTCAAAACATAAATTAAAAACAAAATTAACATAAAATTAAGTAGTACTGTTAAGTAATTAAATTACTCGATCACGAGTCCCATATCTATCCGCAAAATCATGATCTAAGGGAGATAAAATTCTCTAAAAAATGAGCTAATACGTAACATAAAAAGAAATAAATGCTATCACCTTTGCTTTTGCTTTAATACAAGCCCACTTTAAGGTATAAAACGTCTTAAATTTAAGAGGATAAAAAGAATAATTAATATTGTCAATTGAATTAAAATCATTACATCCTCTACTGGTAAAATAAATTTGTAAAATTGAAATTAGTCTAGACTAGTCTAGCGAATCTTAAAATAGGTTCATTTATGTAAGAGTGTGGGATAACATTTTTATAGTTCAATGTTGCTACTGAAAAGAGATATTAACTGGATTATAATTGTTAGAGATAAAGATCTTACATAACTTACAGGGAACGTATCCCGACGTGCCACCGCCGATTTTGTTGCTACTGAAATATGTTATTTTAAATTAAATTTTAGATACGTATTTTTCTTTTTCATCTTCAAAAATTTGTGCAAGGTGGGTGCCTCTAGTTCTTAGCGCAGTACAAAAGCAGCGGCGAATAGAATGTTGTGAGCAATTTTTGGAGCTTTACGTGGGGAGCAAGAAGGAGTAATCGAATCAATTGTGACGGGGGATGAAAGTCCTCTATGGTCCTCTACTATGTATGATCCAACGTTCAAAACAGATTCAATGGAGTGGCATCAGAAAGGAGAACCTGTGCCAAAAAAGCAAAGGTCACTGAAAGCACAAAAAAAGTAATGGCTACAATTTTTTGGGACTGCGAGGGAATTCTTTTGATTGACTTTAAGGAATCGAATATAGTTGTTAATTCTGGCTTATTGAGGCAGTTAGGTTCAAAAATTATCGAGAAAAAGCGCGGAAAAATGAACTGAGGTGTGCACTTTCTTCATGACAATGCTCCAATCCACACTGCTTCACTTTTAAAGGCTACTGTTCGCGATTATGGCTTTACAGAAATTGAATATCCCTCATATAGTCCTTTCTTGGCCCCATCTGACTACCTTTTGTTCTCAAAACTCAAGGCTGATTTAAGGAGGAGAAAATTTAACAGCGACGATGAAATTAAACAGGCAGTTTACGACCGTTTTGACTCCCAGGATGCATCATATTTTTACAGTGGTGTAGATGCTTTAATCAGACGTTTGGAAAAGTGTGTGGAAACAAGGAGAGAATATATTGAAAAATACGAACATTTGTTTTTTATTTTTGACCTTTCCTTCTATGTTAGGCTAAGAACTCATGGGCCACGCTGCGTAAAAACCCGAAGAGCTTATGAAATATTTTGTTAAATTAACTTTTTTGATAAACGAATATATTCCATACAAACAACAAATGATATGTAATCCCATATGGTCAAAATGTACATCTCTCTATTTTTTACCCGACCGCAGATTTTAACAGTCTACGTTAGTATGACTGTTCATTTGTTCCCTCAAAACTCTTAAGCTACACATCATATTTTGACAAATGAGGTCTTGTTGACTTTGGCGTAGTGTTCTAAGTGTTATAGACTATGTAACATTATGTTAAATTCAACATGGCGGATATGGCCCACAAAATACACAAGGCAAAAAAAAAAAAAAAATTAGGCAAATGTATCGAGTTTGGTATCAAATGAAAGGTTTTCAGATTCCAGATCTCAAAAATATATAATTTATATATATAAAGAAATGTACCAACACAGGAAAAACGTCGTATCTTAAATAAATAAGACTAACTAAATATGATCCGTAATTTTTCTGAAAAGTGTAGATCTGATTTTTGGACGGATTAAATTCGAAAATTTTTGTTTAAGCTACTCCACCAGTTTTGTGCGAAGCTATGAAGGAGTTATAACAATTTGTTGTTAATTTTCGTAAAATAAAAACGCAATGCATTTAACAGACTTCCGTTAGACGGATTAAGGCTCGAAAAAACGGAGGAATTGTTTCATTAACTGTGATGAGGTAAGTAGTAAAAAAGCGATTATCGCCCAACGTGGGGCTCGAACCCACGACCCTGAGATTAAGAGTCTCATGCTCTACCGACTGAGCTAGCCGGGCTGTTGCTTCGGACAATCTAAAGATCATATTTATCTCGAAATTATATATTGCAATAATTAACAGTACAACTTATTCTTTAATCCCTAAATTTGAATCCTTTCGATATTAAGTCCTTTCTAGCTTCTTCGATTTGTTGGTGTAGTTCTGCGGCTGCTTCTGGACAATCACGGAATGTAAACGTTCTGTAGAGGACAACCGTCACTGCGTAAATCTGGAAGTAATTTAGCAATTATTATTCTCTTCCACAACAACTGCTGTGTCTGCTTTATTATCTATCATCTTACCCCAAAGAGTACGATTAAAATAATTGGCAATATTTGTATCTGAAAGAACCATTCCTCCAGGAATCTGTTGTGTATTTGTCCGGTTACGATTGATAGGTATGGAACAGCAAAAAGTCCCAAATAGCAGAGCCATCGCATTAAGTTTGTCATTGTGAAGGCGGCAGAATTTCACGATATCCCATTAAATGCTTTAAACTATCGCTAAAAATAATTAACAATGTTCCGGCAGGTAGAATCACACGGCGGACACGTCAGAGTGACAAAAGTTTGTTTACGAGAAGATTTTGACAATTGATTGAAGTTGGTAGCAGTTTTACAGTGTTCTCGCATTGCCATCTGTAGGAATTTTGTGAACTCATTTCGTTTCAAATAAAAATCAGTAATACGACGTCACGTTACGTTTTCAAGATGCGAATTAATTAAGTTTACTGCAAATAATTTGTTTAAAAGCAGTGTCATCTACTCCCGAATAACTCTGTTCAGTAATGGCTTTAATAAAAGATTTTTAGAGGTAACAAATGTATACAAAATGCTAGTGGCGGATATACCAGCAGGCTGAGTAGGCTGAGAGCCTAGGGCGGCAGATTTTAGGGACGCCAAATTTGGGGCCAACATTTTTTTTTATATCTTACAGAAATTAAAAAGGTTCATTTTTATATACCTAAACTAGTAGTCGGTGGGTTCGCCGGCTATCGCCGTCGCGTCGGCTGGACTCTTGGGATAAAGCGCCGTCATCCTACGAGTAGATATACATTATATAAAAATATGAGAAATAATAAATCAAAAGACTATTACGAGTAGGCTGCATAATTTGTTTTAAATAACAACAAAAAATTAAAACCAAAAGGATTAAAGAAGTGTACAGTCAAGTCTTCCAAAACGCGGGGTTTTTATAGCGCGATTCTCATATAACGCGGTGTGAAAAATGCGACAAGCTCCCTATAACGTGGTCTCTATAACACGTTTATAATAAAAGAACTATAAAATATAACTACATTTGAAAACCAAGAATAACATTTGCAAAAGAAAAAAAAACCGGCCAAGTGCGAGTCGGACCCGCGCGAGAGTTACGTATAAAAATATTTTTATTATATGATGTAACTAAAAATTTACGGTTTTCTCAATTTTTCCTTTATCTGTGCTATAAGACATTGCTTTGTACCAAATTTCAAGATTCTGAGTTCATGGGAAGTACCCTGAAGGTTTTGATTCCCTTGCGAGTGTTGACCTCAGTAGACCTGAGTATTTGATATAAATTCCAGCTTGATACCTCCACGCGTTCCTGAGAAAAAGGGTCTTGACAGACAGACAGACGGACGGAGGGACGGACGGACGGACGGACGGACAACAAAGTGATCCTATAAGGGTTCCGTTTTTTCCTTTCGAGGTACGGAACCCTAAAAGGGGCTAGACTACAAATATTTGGCAGTGATTATGAATAATAAAATAATCTAATATGTATCAAATTAAGTTTTTTGCTGGAAACGAGATTTTAACCCTTTCAGACACAATGTCCAATATATTGGACAAAAGCTGTCACTGATTTTAAAGCTATTTAACGTAGACACCAATTTTAAATCTGCAAAGGTTGGCAATTTTGCTAATAAAGTAGCTTTTAAACTTTACAAAAATAAGTTTTGTACCGAACTCTGACCACTTCACATGGTTCAGTGCCTTTTTTTGTGAAATTATAAATGTAACGTTTATTTGTGTTTAAAGCGCGAGAGTAACTGCTTTGCTGCATATCATGAACAATAAACTGCTTTTTAATGTAAATATTTTAATACAATCAATAAAGCATTGCAAACACGCTAAACAAAAAAATTGTCTTTGTTTTACAAAAAATATATATAGGTGTTCAACTAAAATCATAGTACACAGGGTAATGATGTCCCATATATTGGACATCACCTGGTGGCCAGGTGAGGCATCCTACCTTAATATTCGTGTTTAGTAGTGTCATATTTGTGTATAAGCAAAAATTCAGATTTTTATCTCAAACGCCGGATTTTTGTGTCTGAAAGGGTTAAGTTTATAATTTTATTATATAAACTATCTATTATATTTATTAAACCTACATTTAAATATGTAAAAATCTACATATTCATTGTCATTTCTATTATAAAATTTTATTTATTAACCGTATCAGTCAGAACTTGTTACTTTGAGAATGCAGTTTTTATATAGGTCTGATTTATATAGAATTTATTTATTTCTGAGATATCATATAACGCGGTACGAATCATTTAATTTGTATTAATTCTGAGTTTCTTATAACGCGGTTTCCATAGAACGCGGTTTCCATATAACGCGGTCTTATTTCTATGTTTCGCAAAACGCTGTTTCTATAGAACGCATATCCGGATTTGAATTAATTCTAAATTTTTCATAGCAAGGTTTCCATATAACGCGGTACGAATTAATCATGTTATAGGAGACTTGACTATATAAAGAATAAATAAAAAAATATTTGGAATTAAAATTGTAACACATCTCACAATTCCCAAAGAAAGTCATGTAATTTGCAGCAAAGTAATAACAGAATAGAAAATCACGCAAAAAGTATTGTATAAGTTTTATAACTTAATTAATTGAATTTCATCGTCACCATCAGCCGGATTGTTACCAGATAATGGAATATATTGTTTTTAAACTGTAAGTAAGCGCAACAAAAATTATTTAATTACTTTTACCGATTGTACATTATTCTGTAAGTAGTATTAAGGCATACCTTACTCCGCCTTATTAGTAGAACATGATTGAGCTTTTATTAACTCAGAAATATACCCAAAAACTATATTTTGCGCAATCTTATCCAAATCTTTGGGTTGTAAAAATAATCTAGGAACTGACACATTGATCTCCTAGTTCACAATCATACTAATTACGGGAAAAAAGATGGTGTAATTAGAACAATAGTGAACAAAATCATAAAGTTACAATTTCATTGACAAAACATTTTTAATTGATGTGATTGTGAACTAGGGTATCGAATTGTAGAGGCCGGAAAGGGCAGCAAATGTGTAAATCCGCCACTACAAAATGCAAGCTTAACATCTAACCTTAAGATTAATCGAACAGTAGAAAAATGCTGATCCGGCGCCTAGCAACGAAGAGAATGTTTACATTGGGGGCACGCACGGCGACGGAGGCAGGAAATGGTCATGTATTATTATTATTATTATTAGGGGTGACCCTTATGGTGGGCACTGTGACCGAAATGTCTTTTGTGCCGAAAATGGTAATGTATGCATAACAATGTCTTAAACATACTTTGCATTCTTTAAGTTGCACAGAAAGTGTTGTTATGCTCAAGAACGTGAAGTTTCGAAAATGTAAATGATATGATTTGCATTTTTAAGAACTCTAGCTATTTATGTTAGAATTTCCATGATCCCAAGCATTTTACAGTGGTAAAATACATGTATACACCTATCCCTTTATTAACACAAATTCGCTTTTACACGGTTTTTAAATTAAACGAAAAAAAGGAAATATTTATTATTTTAACGATTATTATTATTTTATATACCGATACATGTATTATATTATTGAACGTACTTCTTTCGCAAAACTCGATTTATTATTGAAGGAATGCACATGTTAATCGTGGATGTTAAAGGAATGAGAAGATGTGTAAATACCTAACAGGAGGAGTAGTTTTAAGACCCAGACCCGAGATATTTATTATGTACTCGGTCGGTATTATTGTGTAATTAGTTTTTCGCCTAAAATTAAAACGCGTTTTCATTGACTCGGCGATTTTGTTTTGGAGTAGGAGAAATTCTCAGTAATGAATGAAATGAATGCCCATAGGATTATTTGAAATACCTCATATAGATAGGTAAAAGGCACATGTACTTTATTTTAACGAAAGTCGTCCTTCTCTACAGCAGAAATGAATGCAACAAAAGAATAATTAAATATCCCTACAGCAACAGGTCGTTATTCAATAGAAAATCTCCAACTTAGAGTTGAGCTGAGCTCCTATAGCAAACAATTGACACGGAACTTGAATATTAATGAAATTAGTTTACGCAGGGTTTTGCTGCATGTAAAATTCAATATTTCTTTCCGCCATAGTTTTTGAAAAGCTGTGCTTTCGCACCTCTTGTTCTTGATTATCTCTAACATTTAACTCAATTAATAACTCTAATCCCTAAATTGGAACATCATACCATTTGATATGTAGCATATCTTACTCCTGAGATTTTAAAGAAGATAAAGGAAGTAACGAAGGTTTAAATAAAATCTGTTCGATCATTCTTGAGACTACCGAGACTAAACACCAGATATAATTTGGTATTTATATAATAGTGCAGATAACCCAATAAATGTATATAAAAAGAAATGAGAATATGAATTCTAAAATAAATACGAACAACTTGTTTTTTTTTTTAAATATTTATGATGGATATCAAATGTACATGTTTTTGCTTATATTGTTTGTTGTTTATTATAGAAAATTACTAATTCGTGATAATTGTTTTTTATTTTCATAAATCAATTGAAATAGTATGTAATGTAAAAAATGTGAATGTTTTATTTGAATACTAGAGTCTCAATTTCGAGGCTTCGTATTAGGTAGAAGCAAAATTCTTTTTGTCATTTTATAGGCGTATCTACGCCTTTTCTTTATATTCGAATTGATTTACAGGGTCTAAAGTTTATTGGCATCTTAACTTCACAATTTCTTACGAAAAGAAAATTCTTTATTTTCATAACTCATCTTCACGTAAAACACATCTTTAGGCTGTTAAATTAAAAAAATTGATATTTTATGAATTCCTAATTTTAAGACATAAAATAAAGTCTTTTTCAGAACACAGAAGAAGTAACTTTTCACTCAAACTCGTCTTTATGGCTGCTCTATTTTAATGATCTGATTGGGATTTGAAAATTTACATTGAATTGAATTTTTTAAACAGTGATCTATAGCAAAACTTTTATAATTGCACTGAAGAAATTATTGGATTTATTTTTGGAAGGACATAAATTATATATTCTTAAATTGTGGTTTTCGGAGTCGCTGATTTCAAAGCTGCTGTCAAAATTTATGAATTAAAAATCTGTAAATTTTTAAATTTTTGAAATTTTCGTGAAAATGACTACATAGGGGTTTCTGCCGTTTCTGATTTAAAGTCAACTGTCAAAATCTACGAATTCAAGATGGTTGGATGTCAACCACTGCCATACTAAACTTTATTTTATTATGGAGCACGGAAGACATGAATGTGATTTTGGAAAATAGTATCACAAATGATTTAATTTAAATTGTAAGACCGCAGACGAAATATTTATTTAATTACCATAGAATTGGATCAAAAATTGAAATGAACAAGTAACTTAAATAATTTTATTTTTATTGTCTATTAAATAAAATAAGGGTTTTAATATAATATTATTGATAAATACGTCAGGTATCCAAAGCTACATTCAAAATAATAATTTTATGACTATACAAAGATTAAATTGTCGCTATTAACGCCATCTCGTGTCGAAACACTGTTCGGCTCATTATCGTTCAATTTGATAGGAGTGCACGGCCGATTATTAAGCAGATCGTCCACCAGACATCCCTGTATCCTAAAGTTCACTTCGCTCGAATTTTTGGTTCCAGCCATTATTTTCTAGAAAAAAAAAAAAAAAAAAAACGTTAATATTTTTGTATTATTAGAATAGAAAAAAAAATTGTATACCTGGAATCGACTTGTAAGAACCCAAAGTTCTTCTTGGTTCTGTCTATTTCTACGAATTTTAACGCCACTTGCGAATTGCAAGGTTTTAGGATTTCTCGATACAAGCATTATGTTCTCTCGGCGATAAGGTGTATTTATATTCCACTTGGCGATTGCAATTGGCTCTGTCAGTCCGAAGAACAAATTCCCTTGGCTATCAATTGCTTGTGAAATAGCTTGAATGCCTCGATTTCCAATAACCTGAAATTATATAACTTTTAGCTAATTTTACTAATTTTTAACCATAAAAAATATGTTTACCATAAAAGAACGTGGAAGAGCTCCAACATCTTCAACCCAGTTGCTTGCGTTGTCTATTACATCTAGTGGTACAGCATTTTCAGTACCACTGGCCAAAGCATGGAAGTATAAGAAACGCCCTAAAATTAACAAAAACATGTATCACATTCAACTAAACCAATACCAACCAAATTTACATACTTTGATTAGGATTATTTGGATTCCTTGGTGTCAAACTCAAAGCAAAGAGGCCGTCCATCAAATCGAAACTTTCGCCAGCAATAGTGAAGGTACCATAATCAGGATCGGGATAAAAAAGTTTGTTTTCAATTCTCCAGGAAGTGTCGGTGGCGAGATTGTAGACCAAAAGACCGAATCCAGTAACATCAGCAATATACACATTTGTGTCCTGGCATATACCATTCGGGGGTGGATCTCGAACATCCACAACTGGAGTGATAAATAGGGAAACTCCGGTTTTGTATTGTGATTGAGGGAAGCGATATCTATGCAACAGCTGATCGTTCCTTAAATTGAATACTAGAAGTTGTGGTGGGCAATACTGTATTGTGTCGATCCTCCCGGTGTCTAAAACCCACAGACGGTGGCATTCATCAACCTTAATTAGAAATTAACGAAAAATTACACTTGATTTAAATGCCTTTTTGATAAAATGTTGAAAAACTTACATAAACTCGGAAGACTGATGTTAAACCGTCGCAATTCATACCATGGCTTGAGTGCCAAGAGTAATTTGGGTAAGGTACTAATATTGATCCATTTCGTGTCTTTTCAACAGTGGCAAGAGTTGCCGGAATACCAGTGGTAAATCGTGGAATAGTGACGAACGTTTTGCAGACATTGTTAGCTGAATTAATTTTGTTTTTTAAATAACTAGAATAGAGAACATATAATGACAGAATTTACCTCCATAGTAGACATCAACGTCTATAGCAGCTGCGTTTCCTTGAACATAAAGACCATTGTTCACGGCATAGGTTCTTTCTTTCTCGGTGGGAAATTTGAAATCGACTTCATTCCATTGATATATTGGCTGTAGCTGAGATGTTTTAAAAGCAAAGCTTGATGCTATGATCATCAAAACCCCGAAGGCGTAATTCAGCAACATTATGATATCTAAAATGCAATACACTTGATATGAGGGGTGTGTACATAATTTTAACATACTGATTTAATATATATATATATGTTTTTATATTATTTTAGCTTTACAAATTATAATATATTTAAATTTAAATGGTGGTCAAGTAAAAGTTAGCCGCATTTATAAAAATTAAAATTTTGTAATTCCATTTCTTTTCAATTACTAACAAAGATTTTAATAATTTAAGAATGAAATTATATTCTTTACTAACTGGATTACCCGATTTCACCCGGCATTGGGTAAAAATTTACTAATTAAACACTTCTCAATTAATGTTCTAGTTTGTTATATCCTAGAAATTGTTTCAACCCGAAAACCCCTTTATGGATTCGCCATCTTGAATTTTTAAATCTTAATAATATTCAAAATTAGTGACCTTAAAATAATCATTGTACTAATTTTCATTAAAATTTGTTGAAATCGAGATATTTTGGTCTCCATATTGGATTCGCCATTTTGGATTTATAAATTTTGATAATACTCGAAATTAGTAGCCTCAGGATAATGATTGTACTAATTTTCATTAAAATCCGTTGAAATCGAGAAATATTCGTCGCCATATTGCGTCCGCCATCTTGGAATGGTAAATCTGGATAATATTCAAAAACAGTGACCTCAAGATAATAATTATACTAATTTTCACTAAAATCCGTTGAAATCGAGAAATATAGGTCACTATGTTGGATCCGTCATCTTTAATTTATAAATTTGGATAGCGGATTTTAAATCAGCATTGCGGAAAACCCCTATGTAACAATTTTCATGAAAATCGCTTCCTACCTTCGGACAAAAAATGAAAAATATCGATTGGGTAATTCCAAAAAATGAAGTCACTTCGGAAACATAGGTGAATCATTAGAAAATATTGCATATTCAATTTTGAAAAAAACGTGACTATAACCAATTTTCTGAAATTGTAAAAACCATTAAACTAATGCAAAGTCATTAAGGCATTGAAATCGATGTTATCATCATTGTAAACATTTTCTTAATCTACAAACAAAGCTGAAAAATTTACAAGTGCAAGGTAATAAATATAACTTTGTTTGCTTTATCTACTTCAAGTCATTAAAGAAAATAATTCAGCTGCTAAATTGCCAAATCGATTTATTTCACAGTGGAAGTCACTTATTAAATTATATATGCAAGTTTTTAAAATTCATTTTGAAATAAAAACAATATAAATATTGTTAAAGGTATATTAATTTAATACCTAATTATTGAGATAATTTATTTGAATTAATGAAGTGTCAATGGCGGAATTGCTTTTTTTGAATTTAAAATTGTTTAATACGCTTTAAATGGATTTTGATTTATGAAACAACTATTGGCTTTTACTTAATTCATTTCATGAATTTTTTTTTAATGATATTATTGAATCAATTGTATTATACACGTGCCTACACGTTAAACTGCAAAAATTGTGTATATGTACTACTAAACCTCAGTATTATGATAAATACGTAAAATAAATTATACAACGTCAGTAATCTTTCAACTTGTTTCATCTAACCAATTAAATTCATTATCCAATGTACTTTGGAATAAAAAAAAGGATATTGAATGCGAGCTGATAAAATTTCCCCAGGTAAATGTTTGCAGGTCGCTCTTGTCTATAATACTCATGGAAAAAATCTAAAAGATCAAACAAAACAAAACATCGCTGGTCCCAGCCGCTTTAAAACCACAATTCAAGTTGTTGTACTTGTTTAAAGCAACAGGTTTTCTATAAAATCCTATAATATCATTACAAGAAAGATGCCCAGCGGAAACTCTATTTTTGTAGATTTTGTCACTTTTTTATACCTGCCGTTAACATCTTGTCGAATCGAATCACATTTTAATCTAATGTGTCAGATAAAGGTGATTATTGTAATGTTTTTTTGTACATCAAAAATATCAACTTGATTTATGTTATATGGTATAAATGAACTTGAATTATCCTCTGGAAACGGTCATAACTCTTAGCTAATTGGAACTTGATCGCGCATTTTGCACAATTAACCGAAAGATAGATTTCGCAGGTATTTTCGATAAGTTATTTTAAATATTGACGTGTTGACAATAAATTGTAGGCAAACGAGAGAGGGAGCTTGTAATGAATTATTTATATAAAAACTAATCAATCGTAAGAGTCGTGATCACGTTTCAGCTATATATCACTGATTTAACAAAAAATTATATATTGTTTTTGTTAGTAATTACTGCTCATCACAAGCACGTGGTTGTTAAGTAACATTTATAATACGTAGATGGACTAATTAGAGGTAATTTTGATTTTTGTGAAATGCAGGAAAACCACATCCTTAATTGTGAATTACTTACTAGTTTATTCCGTTAAAAGAAGGCTCTCATTTTCTAAAATAAAAGATTTATAGCTTCTGGCAACAACTACGCACAGAAGTCTATAAAAATTAATGAATGAAATTTTTTATGTATTGCTATTTTCGTTTTTAAGAGATACCAAAAATATAAAAATATTGTATGAGTTTATTTTGGTAAATAACCTATCAAGTACTATACTAGGTGCAATAAGGATATTTCAATTCAGTAATATGATATACTTGGAAACAGATCAACCGCGTACGTATACGTACATACATACTATTGGGTTGTTGCAAATGAAATGAACGTTAATAATTAAGAAATATTGCACAATACTAAAAATGCATGTGCTTCTCTCTCCCGACAATTCGCATCATTGTTTGGACTTAGAGAGTCATACATAACATAATGTTTTTTAGTGATGGTGAAAAAAGGACAAACGTGAAGTGCGCCTATTTTTTTTGTACGAATTCAAACTGGGACACAGTGCCTCAGAGGCAACATGAAATATTAACATGGCATTCTGCGAAGGTGTAGCTAGTGAGAGAACAACACAACGTTGGTTTGAAAAATTTCGTTCTGGTCGACACTGACTTGGAGAATGAACCACGCGGTCATCGAGAGGTAGCTATCTATGACGGTCAATTGAAGGAAATTGTCGAGAGTAATCCTCGTTTAAATACGCTTGAGATAGCAGCGATTATTGGAGTACATTATTCAACTGTAGCCAGACATCTTCAGACTATAGGAAAAGTAAAAAACTTGGACACATGGGTTCCACATACTCTGACAGAGAAAAATAAAATATCTCGATTCGAAATATTCGCATCACTAATTTTGAGGAACACAAATGAACCTTTTTTACATCATATTATTACATGTGAAGAAATATGGATTAGGTATGACAACAGCAAACGAAAGAGACAGAAGTTGGACGTTAAGGAACCGCCAAAGCGCATTCCGAAATCAAGTAGCCACCCTAAAAGAATCTGTGACTGGAATAGTCCACTATACTTTTTTAGAACCCCTTGAGACTATGAACAGTGAAAAGTACTGTCAGTTACTTGAGACTGCTCGCACCAATTTGGCAGTAAAGCAACCGGTTGTAGTAAATAGGCATGGTGTCATATTGCTGCATGATAATGCTCGCCCGCACATTTCTAAATCAGTCATTAAAAAAATTAAGGAATTAAACTCTGAAACATTGCCACATCCAGCATACTCTCCAGATCTGGCTCTCACGGATAATCACTTATTTCGGCATTTGAGTCACTTTTTGGAGGAAAAGAACTTCTCGGACAAGTCTGCAGCTGAAACAGCCTTTATGAATTTCGTCGCATCTCTAAATAAAGACTTTTATAAAACCGGGATATACAATTTAGCATCTCGTTGGCAAAAGTCCGTTGAAGCTAAAGGCGACTATTTTAATTAGATATTTTGATTTTTTAAATAGTTAATAAAATAAAGATTTAGCCTATCTTATCCGCCATTTCATTTGCAACAATCCTATATATATGAAATGGATTTCGTTGTTTTTCAAATTGTACAGATTTGACAATGTGGTAGTTATTCGACTTCATCACCCGTGACATTCTGAACAATAAAACAAATGAAACGAATTCCCAACTTATTAAATTTGTTTCATTTATCGGAACTCTGCAGTTTCCACTATATACACACTTAGGGGGGAAAACACACTTATTTTATTATGATGAGTTTATTTTGATATTTTGAAAACAAATTCAAATTCAGTGACCCTAAACACCCTTATGTACCTATTTCGTTGCTTGAAATGGAGAACTTCTAGTGGCTTTATTTTGGTACTGAAGTTTTATACTTTCAACGGCTGCTGAAAACTGAGATCCATATCAATGGAAATAGTGAAAACTCACAAATGATTGAGATCAGTATTGTTAATATTTTTTTTTGTAACTATGGAATATGCTTGACATTCAAGATTTATTTTAAGATTATTAATGAAAAAAGGCCTGTTTTAAGATTCCTGAATATCTTGTGTGCACAGTGTTATTCATTTCTTTTAGACTTTTAAAATCAATAAATAAATGAATTCAATTCTTGTATTAAAATTATTACAATTCATAGTAAATGATAAGAAAGAACTAAGAATATAAAACAATTATTCGCAGGGAATTTCATTGTACAACAAGATAAATTTCACTATCATACAATGTGGATTCAACCTCATTTAAACCTTGCAAAATTATTTTGGGGGTACTTCTGCCAGCATATAAGTTTTATTTAATCATTTTTAATTGTGCCAGTTTCGAAGATATGCGTGAACATTTTAGGTCAAAGATTATAATATTTTATTGTGTCAAATATTTATTTAACCCCTTAAAAAAAATTATCTTTATCTTAAAATGAAAGATAAAATTATGTCACTAAATTTGTTTAACCTGCTTGGCTTAGTTCAAATACGGAATAAGGAAAAATCTCTAAAAACACTTATGAAGTTCAGTGATGCGCAGATGTAATTGAGTTGAGTCCGCGTAAAAAATGACTTTACCAAAGTTTGTAAACAGTCAATAATCGTAAGTGACCGATGGGCGCCTCATTAAACATAAGCTGATTCTTGTTCCAAGTGGAATTTCCTGAGATGAAACTTGCGAGTATTACTTGCAATTTTCACGCCTTATCTGTCAGTTTTGTTAATTGCAGGGGGTTCATATTACTCGTAATGCTTTTATAAATTTCTGTAATTATCAGTGTTATGTTATTAATTGATAATTTGTATACTTTTTTTTTAATTGGTTTTCAACGTGTACTAAACAAATAAATTATATAAAATAAAGCGATTTAAAAACCCCCAGCGGTGCACTTGCGTTCGTAAGAAATGTATCTTTAGCAAAGACCAGTAACTTATCCATGGGATAAACTTGATCTTGGTCGACGGCCGGTTATGCAAGTTTCTTCGCATAGATATCTTTGTGGTAATAACATAAGCCACAAGGTATAAGCCATAGTGTAGTCGTAGAACAAGTTCGTTGCACTGCTGTTGCGTTTCAAAGGTATTTCATTCATATTGCAGGTGCTCTACTCGTTTAGGTTTTATGAACCTATCAACTCCACCTTGAGGAGAAAACTTTCCAAAAAAACTGAAAAGATTTAATACAAAAATTCGAAAACTGCCTGATTATGAACTTTCACCAGGCCTTTTTGGATATATTGTTTAATCAACGGCCGATTTTCTGTCTATCTTAAAATGTTTGTTTAATCCATTTCGATTCATGTTTTTTTGTGAAAACTCATATTCTTTCGCTGGGATAATTTATAGTTATTAAACATCAATTAGGTTTTTTTTCTTCAAATGTTTATTGTTTAAAAGCCGTGTCTGATTTCCAAAGGTCACAAAAGTTAATTGCTTTTATTTTGCGCATTTTTGAATGAATTTAAGATTTGCATAAATTTAAATAATATAGTAGAAAGTGAAAAGAGTTACGCAAAAGAAATTTTTTGTTTATACGAAAATTTCGAATTCTTTATATATCTAACATCTGTAACTTTGTTGAAAAATTTGTCTTTTAACATCTTCTTTAAGTTGCACTCACCTGTTTTATGAACAGCACTAAAAAAAAAGTTATTTGAATAACTTGCAAGGTAATATAATGTTGCGTAAAAGTAACTATTCAAACATTTCACACGAGAAAACACTTAAAAAGACTTTGCAAAAAAAAATATTTCGTAAAATTTTTGTTAGTTGCCTCGGAAGAACATTGACTGCACTTATCGGACCATTAAAACTTTAACGCACTATTGAATGCACAACGATTACGCCTCGCTCGCAATGGCAGTTATAATTTATGAGATGAACAAACTTTTTAAGCCAAAAAAAAAAAATTAATAGTTGTTAGCACCCAGAAGGAAGGCTTTCGACTAACGACTCTATCACCGATGGTCGAAATGAAATACAATATATAAGTCGCTAAGCTTCGGAGATACACTTCTGAGATCAACCGAGGTTTTTCTTATACTCTTTAGCACACTTCAAGATCGGCACAAGACATCACAGAGTGAAATTGGAAGAAACATCCGGTACCGGCGGCTCTGTAGCAGCAGCGTCCAGCAAGTTACCGGGAGAGGAAGCGCATCTTAAAGATGAGCGTTTCCGAGATGTTCTGAAGATTCACTCCGGCTAAACTAAGCAGTGCTAACTTGCGACTAGTGAATACAGCGAATGACTGTGTGACATGAGCGTAAAAAGTGGTGACGTTAGTTTTCTTAAGATAGTTATAATAAAATGTTTTTCCCGCATTTCCGAACATATCTTTGCATAAAAAATAGATTGTATCGTAAAGAGCGCCGATTAGGCATGATGCCTAAAATTTCCAGTACTGCGCGTGCGTTGAATAGTTAACTATGATGTTTTTTTTAGAAAGGGTGAATAAGCCGAGCGATATACTCATAGATACCATACTTGAATAGTAGATTACCAAATTTGTGGGTTTTTTCCGGTCGATAATTTTTGAATTTAAATAAAATATACATTTTCAATATTTGTAAGAACCACCGGCATTATAAACATGACTTCTTTTATAAGTTTAATCATTTTCTTAGCTGTGATGCAAATTAAATATGGCACCAAATTCTGAAACTGAACTTCCTTTACTACTTAGAATAATCTTTAGGGTAAATAAAAACTATTATTTAATTTAAAGGATTTTTTGATAGTTAAAGACGAATTGAAAAATTATATTATAGTCCAAATCAAAGTTAAAATGTTAAACATCTGTTTAATATAATTTTTTAATTTTTATGTCTCCAAACTTTGGAACTTTTCTGTCTGTCTATTTGTCTGTTAACTCAAATTTGTTTACCCATGGGTAAAACTCTTTACTTGATAGTTTCCATTAATTTTATTTATGCAATGTTCAAAGGCAAAAGTCTAATTGAGACAAAAGCAACTATTGAGCTAAATAAAAAAAAGAATGTGTAATATTAAAAATACACATTATGACTCAAATCTTACGTATTCCAGAATTACAAATTTTAATGTAATGTATTTCCTGCGCAAAAGTTATTCAGTTTTATACTTGACCGACTTTAGACTAATAATTCATTAATTCGCGGATAAATAAAAGAAATTCTTTATTTCACAGTATAGCGAATTCGTATAATGCATTGAAGTCTTTTCTTCTGTCTGTATCTTCTTTTCCTATGTATGTAATTGTTTTCCTGTGTTTTTAAGAAAACGTGCTAATGTTTAACAAATATACCTATAAACTGTGGAATTTTCCAATTTCTGCATCAAAACTTATAAAGTTAATAGGTATCTAAGTGATATCTCTGGTTGTTTGTACAGGATAGGTTCCGAAACTTTCAGCGATCATAATGGGTATTTATACTTGCAATTTGGCCTTTCTTTGATTTCGATATCTTAAAGGGTTTCAAATATATATGATATAGTAGGCAAAATCGAAAGTCCATTTATTTGCTTGTTGTTCAATCACGCCGTAACTCTTGCATGGATATTTATCATTTTTTGTCCGAAGGTAACACATATTTCAAATTAACAAATATAGACTTTTTTTGCTGATATAATATAGAGGTTCAAAATGGTGGCGAAAACTTTAAACTTCAAGTAATTGTCATGAAAATTGGTACCTAGGAGTTTTTAGGGAGCTGATTTTGAGTATATTAACAAAATTTCGCAATTGGATACTAAAAACATTTTGGAACTTCTTGACGTTGAAAATTCATGATGGCGGATCCACCATGGTGACTAAAATTTCTCAAAATTTTCAGGATTTTAATAAAACTTTGTTAAAAAGGGATAATGACCAATTTCGTATATTCTATTGACATTTTAAAATTCAAGATGGCGAAATAAAATTTCTGTAATTCAAGGGAATTAGTGTGATATCGAATTTACTATGTTTACATCAAAAATTTGCGATTCAAGATGGCTATTCATGGGAATTCTGATTGTTTATTATAGATCCGCTATTGGAATCATAATTAGTAAAAGTACATTTAATCATAATTAGTACAAGGCCATTGTTTCGAATCTTTTGATCAAAATCGAATCAATCTAAAGGAGTTTTCTGGGCCACTTTTTTCAAATCTTCTCTCAGATTTTGAAAACTAAAGGTGGTGGATTTAATATGGCGACAAATAAATCTTCAAGGAATTTCTACGAAAATTAGCATAAAGGAGTTTTTAGGATCCCAATTCACACCTTAACTTGGAATTGATTAAGGAGACCTTTAATTTCAAAATCGGGAAAAAACACACTTTTTAAAAGTTCTTTTTTGAAAAGACTATTATACTTATTATTCTGAAACCTTTTGTACATTGTTGGTAAGATTATGAAAAATATAAAAAGAATTTTTAAATGCAACTTTAGTTTATTTTAATGCCTGAAGATGGCGTCATCCAAAATGCAATTTTAAAACGGCCCCATTTCTCTAGGACTTCCTGTAACAGATAGAGTAAAAATCTTTAGTGGATTGTTTTCATAAGACACAAAAACTAGTACCTAAACCTAAAAAACCTTTTTTTTAAAAAAATATATCATTTTATACATATTTTTCTAAAAAAGTTAAAAAACGACTATAAGTTAGGGGTAAACTACCCTCCGCATAAAAAAGTGCGGGGGTAAAATAATATTTTTAAAGGTTTAGTTACTAGTATATTTGATAACGAATCGAATGGCGTTTGGTTTGTTAAAATCGGTTGAATAGTTTTTGAGATACAGATGCGGCCATTTTCAAAAATGTGATTTCGAGAAAAACGCGTTCAAAGTCTTTGCTATATAATTTTTACATATAAAACGTGTAGAGCTGCAGTTGCAAATATAGGCATAACTATTTTTCTTTTACGAATTTCTTAAAACGGTTTTAGGAGTGTGTTTGTGTGATGTTAAGAATATATTAAGAATATATTAAGAAATATTGATTTTTTTTTCGATTTTGAAAGTAAAGGTCCCCTAAAAAAATTTCTAGGATATTCCAAACTAAAGGATCAGAATAGCGTTTATTCAACAAGTATTTACGCTACAAAAGGTGAAACCGGATAACTCAGCTGGTGTATAATATGTGTACATATATTTCCATTGGTGCACGAATCACTTTACACTTTTACAAAGTGTTATACATATTTGAGAGTAACAAGGACAGATCTCTTGTAACAAAAACAATTGTTAGGACCTTTGTTGCTATGAAAAACGACTGTTAATTCATTGAATTAATCATGTAGTCGTCAAGTCGTTCGTAATAATACAAGGCACATTCAATGTTCCATAACATCTGTTGTAGTTTTATCAAGTGTACATCGCATATATTATTACATATTGAAGTTTATTTGCACAGATTTTATTCTACCAGTAAGATATGAATTCTGAGATGAATTATGTGTTGCCAACCATGTTAATTGAGTTTCGTAAATATTGCAAAGAATTGTTTTGGAATGGTGCAGAACTGTGCTGAGATGTATGGTAAGTAAGTAGTAGTAGTATTTTGAATTATGCCGCTATTGTAATGAATTTACTTGATTTACTTCGTAACCTTTAATAAAAGGGTCAAATTTGAATTTATATATTCACTTACATAGAAAGACATTAATAATTTCATGCCAACCAGTCTTTAAAATTTTTTTTAGAAATGCTTCAACAAGAAGAGCAACCCCAACACAGTTGTTCCTTTATTTTCTTTTATACTTGTACAAACGAAGACATGTTAAAATCGCCAAAAAATTGATTTTAGTTTTTTCATATATTTCATATATTCGAAAAGATTGTTATTAAGTAATTATCGTTAACGCAATGTAAATACCCGTTTTATTGATAACGCTAATTGGCTATTAGAATTTAATGAACTGAAAACTACGGCAGTAAAATAAGATGCGGAAAAATGATTAATTAGTGAATTTTAATTACGAAATTTAATTCTGACCAACAATCTTAATTAAAGTTACATTATTTATACTTCCTCGCAAAATCTCTAAGAGAATTGCTTTATTATTCATAAAATACAACTGAGATTTCTTTGTTTATTGCTAGATTCACCTTCTGTTTAATGTAACTGCTATTTTGTAGCTAAGATTGTGTTTTTGGAAAATTTATTTATTTTTCAGATTATTTATAATATACTAGCTGGCCCAGCAGACTTTGTACTGCCCTTTCCGGTACATTTTCGTTATGCCATGTGCGTCGACCAATATTTAATCGTGTTCTTTCTTTTCGCATGTTTCTACAAATAATACCATTAATATAAGAAAACAGTGTTTCCGTTTCATATCCCTAATTAATTTATTGAACAAACTTACACGTTGTTTAATATTAAGTAAACCGTTTTACAGTTCACAAATATTGGAAAATTACCCGGTTTCACCCGACGTTGGGTAAATACTTACTAATTAAAGACTTCTCAAATGTTCTAGTTTGTTATATCCTAGAAATTGATTCAACCCGAAAACCCCTTTATGGATCCGCCATCTTGAATATCCAAATCTTGATAATATTTAAAATTAGTGGCATTAACACAATTATTGTACCAAATTTCATTAAAACCCGTTGAAATCGAGAAATTTTTTTTATATATATTATATTGGGTCCGCCATCTTGGATCTAGAAACTTTGATAATTCGATAATGATCAAAATTAATGGCACCAAAAGAATCGTATTAATTTTTATAAAAATCCGTTGAAGTTGAGAAATTTGCATCACCATATTGGATCCGCCATCTTGGATTTGGAAATTTTGACAATATTTAAAATGAGTGGTATCAGAATAATTATTGTATTAATTTTCATTAAAATCTGTTGAAATCGAGACATTATGGTCTCCCTATTGGATTTACAAATTTTAATAATATTCGAAATTAGTGGCCTCAGAATAATCATTATACCAATTTTCATTAAAATCCATCCAAATCGAGACATTTTGATCGCCGTGTTGGATTCAC
The DNA here is from genome assembly GCA_949715965.1 of Dysmachus trigonus. Classification (NCBI taxonomy): domain Eukaryota; kingdom Metazoa; phylum Arthropoda; class Insecta; order Diptera; family Asilidae; genus Dysmachus; species Dysmachus trigonus. Next base: position 91,697,609 of record OX454320.1, read on the forward strand.
CATCTTGAATTTGGAAATTTTGATAACATTCAAATTAGTGGCCTCAGACTATTTACAGTATTAATTTCCATTAAAATCCGTTAAAATCGAAAAATTGTTGGTCACAATCTTGGATTTGGAAATCTCGACAATATTCTAAATTAGTTACCTCAGAATAACCATTGTACTAATTTTCATTAAAATCGGTTGTAATTAAGACATTTTAATCCCCATGTTGGATGCGCCATTTTGGATTTGGAAATTTTGATAATATTCAAAATCAGTGACTCAAAAACAATCATTGTACTTATTTTCATTAAAAGCCGTTGGAATTGAGAAATCTTGGTCGCTATATTGGGTCCGCCATTTTGGTTTTGTAAATTTTGGTAATATTCAAAATCAGTGACCTCAGAAGAATCATTGTACTAATTTTCATTTAAATCCGTTGAAATCGAGAAATCTTGGTCACCATATTGGATCCGCCATCTTGCATTTGTAAATTTTGATAATATTCAAAATCAGTGACTTCAAAACAATAATTGTACTAATTTTCATTATAGTCGAAAACGTGCGAACGGTCAAACTCGCGAAGTTAAAATAATCGTTAAGTTTTCTGAAATTTTCCAGTTTTCTGCGCAATTTTCTCAACTTTTCTTTCCGTAAGAACCTTCTACAAAGTATTAGAAAACTTTTTAAAAAAAAATGAATGAAATCGGTAAAGTCGTTCTCAAGTTATTGCGTGACCAACGGAAGTAGGTGTTAATTTTTATATATAGATAGTAAAAATGTTTTTTAATTCGAAAACTATTTAGAATATGTTTTGTATTATTGGAAATTTTGATCAACAACTGATTAATAATAATCATATCATATATTCATACAACATTATTTTATCAACTTTTCAATTTTTACTAAGCTTATCCGCTGACACTATAAAACTCAAATCATGCAGTATTCATACAAAAAGAATTTATAAATTGTCGATGACAATAAATATCAAAAATGATTAGTTCCGGAATAGTTGTAATTATATGTTTGTAATTAATAAATTTGTTGTGGTTTCAATTCTGAATTTTTAATAGGAAATTTGTGGTTGAATCTTTCCAATTGCACATAAGTCGATAGATCAATATTTCATTTGGACATGTTGTAATTCAAATCGTTAGTTTATATGTAGTCACTGGCATTTATTTAAAATTTACTCAAGATGCACTCTCATGATATTTACCCTTTGCGGTCAAAAGCAATTAAACTTCAACCGCCTTATTCAAATCTTGACGCTTATCAAAAATAATTTCTTTATCTTTATTATCATTGGATGGATTTTCTTATACTTTTTTATTATAATTTAGGAAACTTTTGATTTTTGTTTAGTATCTCAGTAACTTCAAAAAAACTCAACCGCAAAAGCAAATTAACGCTTAATTTTCAAAATCATAATAAAAAAAAAACCTTATCGTGGTATATTCGATCATCGAGCATTGGTAGGTTCTGATTATAATTTATACAAAATGATAAGGATTTAAAATAGAAAAACTTGTTTGGTAAAGTAAATACTTACGATCATTTAAAAATAACAAGTTAAATGATGTTATTTAATTAACTCAGTTCAATCAAGATAACCAGAGACATTTCATCAGATTATTCACGTCACATAGTATGAATTTTTAAAATCGTGAGATTTCCTCAGTAAAATATGATGTAAGTTTTAATTGTAAGGCAATTACAGATTGTTAGAAATTTAATTTAACTTTTTCTCCAATAATAGTGGATGCGCTCTTATCATCAAACTGATCTGCACGTTTTCTCTTCAAGATATTTAGGAAATTTGCTCATTTATACGGAATAACCCTTCATATGATGTAAATATGAAAAAAAAATGTTATTCTAAGAGAAAAGCAGAATGATTAAGTCAATTTTAGAATATAAAACGTTCACGACGGGGTGTACCACCGGTTATACACAAGCTGTATAAAAACGTATATAAAAACAAAAAGCGGACCCATAAACGAGAAAACAGAATGTAGCATCAAGACCCATCTATTTGACGATTTTGATGAATCAGGTATAAATTTTAAAATTTTATCGCATAGAATTACAACAAGTTACATCGCCTTTGTTTACTGAATATTTTTTATATAGTTGAAAACTTGTTTTAATTTATTCTTATCTAGAATCTCATTTTGCTAAATTATAATTTGGATTCAGTAATATTTGTGAGATGCTAAAAACTTCCAAAAACTTCAAGTTACAATATAATTCGTATTCCCTTCTTTAACTTGAATATGTGTCAAGTTTAATAAAGCATCACTTGAGCATATATTTATTTTTCTCTCACGTCAAATTACGCAGCTCATTCTACGAAAATTTGTTAATTCACTTCGTACAATATTTTTTCTGAAGGACACATTAAATAAATACTTAATGTTATTGATTGGGCATGCTTTCTTGAATCCATATGCGCCTTTGTTTATTTAACAAATGGTGGTAAGTAGATATTGTTCTGTATCGCCTCAATTAAAATGTATTCAATATCAAGAGAAGAGAAAAAAGAGTTATTGTAATAATAACTTGATGTGGAGATTTTTATTAGCGAACATTAGGGCAAATATTTTCAGAGAATTAAAAGAAAAACGATAAAGGCTTTTACAGAATCTAGATTCGAATCGTCCAAAGTCAATTTCTAACGAATGTCTTTTAATGACTATTATATAAAATTAACTTTTAGAAATTTTTTGTTTCGGTCGAAAAGTAAATAAAATAAAATGTTGACTCCTATAATTTAGCTCAATTATTTTTAAACTTCATGAAGATTTTTTCAGTAAACGAGTTCTTTATAAATCTTTTCTTTGCGATATATATATATAAATTAAAAGTATGTCGAAGTGGAACTCGAATGAAAAATATGACTCTCGAACAAAGCTTGACCTGGTTTTAATAAAATGATACTTTATGACTAAAATTGTCTGTTTGGTAAGAGCGTTGATATTTCTGAAAGCGAGAGAAAGTGACAAACGATTTTTAGATGGGACAGTTGGATATTACCTGCAGGTATGCGCGTCATCATTAAAGCCTTATGCTGTATCGGACTTTTTGCGAGTAAAAGCAATTTTCTACATAAATGCCTTGTACTATAAAGGTTTTGAAGCTGTATTTCTTTATCTTCATCCGAAAGGACTTAAAGGGAGTTACGCTCAGGTGGCAAAATACATGAAGAAGGATGCACATGCATCATTTGTAAAGAAGTGGTGTTAGAAGTTTTCGGAGAAAACTCGCTGAGGCGAGCTAGAAGCCAATTATTTTTATTATCAAAAAAGGTATCAACGTGTCTGTCTGCACTATACGCCAAAAGATGAAGGAAAATTCGATCAAACACTGGAATTAAATCACTTTTATCTGAAAGACACATAGAAAATAGGGACCACTACAACAGGGTCATCGACTTGAGAAAAATGAAGAAGGCTTGGGGTGCAGTTGTGATTGTGATTATAGGGGGGTAAGAAAACACCCTAAAGTGAACAACTTTATTAACCCTCTGGTACGCAAATTCAAAACATTTTTAAGTTTGGAGACATTGCTAGGAGAATGAAATATTTTTCAACATAAAACAAAAATATGAAGAAGGCTAATGTGCGCTCTATATGTATACCAGAGATGGGCGTTTTAGCATTATCATTGAGTTTTCATTATCATTAAAAAAAATCATCAATTTGTCATTGCCATTGTTTTTTACATTGGTAATGCAACAGATTTTTTATTAGCATTGATTTTTTTCATGAAAATGTGGTAACATTTTCATTAGCATTGAATTTTTCAATGGTAATGCGCTAGATTTTTCATTAGTATTGAATATTTGAATTGATTTTACATTACCATTGAATTTTTCGTCACAACATTTTTTAAGAAAACTATATGCCACAAGGTAGCCTAGTTTTTTGTTACAAATGTAAAATAATCGATTTTGGTTTTTCATAGTGCTTTATTTGCCCTTGAAATTACTAACTTTTCAAAATGCTCGTATGCTAGGATTCGAATTTTGGTAATATTTTTTTGTATGTGTAAAAAATGAAGATCACTTTTGTATAGAGAATTTGATTCACGGTGCAAAGTAGAAAGTAGAAATAAAGAACACGCGTTAGGTAACCGAATGTTGCACATTTGCCCCAATTTTCTGAAAACTGATAAACAGAAGTTTGTCCATTGACAGTTTTAATGCGAATGAGAAATCATTAAAAAATTTAATGTTAATGAAAAATCAATTTCATTATAATTGAATTTTTCAATGGTAATGATATTGATTTTTCATTAGCATTGAATTTTTTAATGTTAATGAAAATATACTTTCATTGGCATTAGATTTTTTTAAGGTCAATGCATTATTTAATGCATTAACAAAATAATGCATTGTGCTCATCTCTGATGTATGTCCAGAATTTATGTATATTTCAAGCGCAAGGTCACGGAAAGTTGTACCTTAAATTAATTAATTACCGAAAATTGTGGTGGGAAAATGAAATCTTAAACCTTAATTGGAAAAACGTCTTGCTTACCGATACATAAGTCATCATTTTGGGCATATTAAGGACCTAAGCGAGTATGTAAGTTCAAAAAGGATGCTGAAAATGCAATATATAAATACGGCTTACTGAAGTCTACCAATTCTTGATTTGGAACAGGGAATCGATCGTGGGCATTGCAAGAAGACAACGATACACAACATCGAAGTGGTTTTTTGTAACAAATGGAAAATTAACGAAAAGACATCAATGACAAGGCTTAAACTTAAGGGGGTGTAGGGTTAATTCGCTTAATTTTAAGCATATCTTTGATAATTTTTTTTGAACATATGGTAAAATGAAATTATTTGTAAATTGTACACATAATAAAGTATCATTTCAAGAATATTCATTTAAATTTTTATCCTAAAATATTAAGAAATAAGCCATTGAGAGCTAATCTTCGGATACTCTTAAAAAAAAAAAAGCAGTTTTAGGTGGACATCAGAACTCATTACTGGATTATCTTAAATCAAAAAATATTTGGTTAGTTTATGAGTTTCTCGAAGTGATGATATCGATATTTTTCGATTTTTTAACGATTTTTCAATTTTTGGCATAATTTTAAAATAAACAAAACGAATTTAAAAAAAAAAAACAGATAAAAATCAGCCTATTTTTGATAGTAAAACTAATTCTAATGAAAAAAAAAAAAATTATCTCGACATCATTACCTCATATTGTATGTACTTAAAGAGTATGAAAAATTTGAAGGGGATCGGTCAATTACATTTTTAGTTACAGTGTCCACCGACTTTGACCATTCGAAGTGGGAGAAAGACGCGTTTAAAGTTTTAATAGCGCATTTAGCTGTTCGAACGGCGGGAGATTCGAGGCACCCTATACCGGTAGTTTTGCTCCAATCGACCTAAAATTTTAACTAGATACTCTTGAAGAGTTGTCCTTTCAAATACAAAAATAAAAAATAAATGCAAAATAAATATGTACCTCCCCTTATCTTAAGGGGTTATTCTACTGTTAAACGGGTAAAAAGCAGTATCTTTTTAAAAGTGTTGTAAAAAAAAAACTATTAGAGATATCAATTTGAAATCTTGCATGCATCTTTATTAATGAAAAAAATATATAATGGCATAGTTGATTAAAAAAAAAAAAACAAAATGGCGGCTTCAGTTTATGATTGATGTAGCGCGCGCTGACGGCCAGAGTCGTTTGCGCGGTACATTGCCCAGGTCGTCCAGGTGATCTGCAATCAATTTAACGATGAAATTTTATTAGTTTAGCTAAAAACACACAGACTGAACCTAAATTGAGCCATAAATATTAAATTTTCGCGATTTGACAAGCGTTGGAAAATAGCATGCTCGATTTTGGACGTTTTTTCGATGAAAAAAGTGCTCCCAAATAACCAAATTTCAATTGTTATAGTTCAATTTAGGTTCAGTCTGTGTAAAATTGATATATAACTATGCAAAAAAAATTTTAGCTAAATCGCTTCATTAGTTTTTTCTCTACGATGTACCGCGCACCAAAACAACACGTTTTGAGTAAATCGCGTTTAAAGTTTTTTTAACCGATTTTTTTTTTTTAATCAACTATGCCATTATATATTTTTTTCATTAATAAAGATGCATGCAAAATTTCAAATTGATATCTCTAATAGTTTTTTTTTTACAACACTTTTAAAAAGATACTGCTTCTTACCCGTTTAACAGTAGAATAACCCCTTAAATCATCGCTACAGAAAACCTAGAAGTATTTACCTGCCAACCATGCCGAAGAAGATGGTGAAAACACTGATAATAAATTTAAAGCCATTAAAGATAATAAGTGATAACTAGTGACTTCACCAAATATTAAATATACTGCATAATAAATTGAATTCTGATCGATACGCTCTTATCAAGCAGACAATAGGATTTACATTTTCACGTTTCAAAATCTTACGACCACTTGAATAATTTAAGAAAAATACTAAATGCTTAAATTTTTAATCTTATTTTTTTTTTCGAAATTGTAACGATATGAAATTTTTTAATAATTTTTTTTTTAGAAATCAGAGTATCTTAATAATAAAAGGTGTAGGTTTAATTTTTAAAGGGTAAAAACTTTGTAAACTAGTGGTATTAAACTTCGTTTTATCGTGCTCGAAAGATTTTAAAATAAAATTGGGAAGATTATCGAGAATAAATGAAAAATGAAAATTAAATTACTATTATTATTATTATTATTATTAATTTGATAAAAAACCAATGAGATTTTTGAACGCACCATAATTAGCTTGAACAATTTGCATTCTTTAGTTTTTGCAGTCCAGCATTAAATTAAGTAAGTAATAAAACAACTTCGAAAAATTGAATCGGTAAAAATTATCTAAAGGTACTTAAATTTGATATTTACGATAATTCTGTAGCTTGCTTTCAGATGATTTGTGTCTTCGCTGGTAAGAGTTGAGACGAGACGAGTAAATAAAAGAGCTTTTACGACTTTTGCTGTCTCTGCTTTTACCTAATTTTTGGGCATTAGTGAAAAAAAGCTTTTGCAGCAGTATTCAAACTGTGTAGAATTATTTTATTAGAGGAGTTTCGAAGTATTTTCTATAGAAGTTTCTTTCTTAGTTTTTAATATTCGAAGAATTAAGGCTACTTTACAGGAGCGAGCAAGTGTGCTTGTGATGCCGTCAAGTTCATTTGTTATCCAATTATTTTAGAAATATAAAGTTTCAGATTTCGCTGGGTTTTCATGCACAAATAAAAGCCAAGATCCTTCCATAAGTTATTTATTTATTAAGTTAGTTACTACGTATGCATGCAGAATCGAATCTAGATTGGGTTTGGATTCAATCCCTTACATAAGCAGTTTGAATTGAACCTGGATCGAGTGGATCCGATCTCACTTAGCTGGCTGGATCGGGTCGAAATGACAAATTCAAAGGCGGATCAAGTAACCGACTTGACAATGCCCGCTGAGCATGTTGTGACAGCTGAAGAGCATTTTGTTTTTGTCTAAATATTTTCGTTTGCTGTAAAAGTTATATTATTTTAAAAGAAATTATATAAATACTAGCTGGCCCAGCAGACGTTGCACTGCCCTTTCCGGGTAATTTTTATTGGAAAACTACCCGGTTTCATCCGACGTTCAGTAAATAATTACCTTTGTTATGATTTAACATTTATAATATTTATGAAAAATTAATTATATATTTAAAAACAAGCGGAGAAGTTTGGCAAAAGCTATCGATCGGGGTTAAAAAATAAAAAATGCTATTAAAAAGTAGAGGTTGGTGGTAGAAGGGTAAAAATTTAGGACTAAATGTATTTTTTAATGCCACACCATAAAAAAATTACAAAAAAAAAATTTGTCCAAAAAATTAAAAAATTTTTTTTAGGGTGAGCCACCCTTAACACTTAGGGGTATAAAAATTAGTTATAAACCTATTCTCATACCTACTGAATATACATATTAAATTTCATCAAAATCGGTCAAGCCGTTTCGGAGGAGTATAAACACTAAAACTGTGACAGAAGAATTTTATATATTAGATTTAATATATTTTTAAAAAACTCAACATTATTGTTTATATTAGTTAAGATAGAGAGAAAAACGAAATAAAAAGGAGAAAAAAGAGTGCGTACTAATAAGGGAAATGTCTGATCTTATTCATCACTAGTCTTTTGAATGCGAGGAGGCTGGTCTCAAATATATACATATATGGAACTGAATTTAATGTTATTACATTTATGCATTCGAAAAATAATCTTTTAAATTAGATTTCCAGAAAGGTAGCTTAAACATAGCTGAGCGATAAGGAGTATTAATATAATTAGTAATTAATATAAATGTTGGTTGAAGGATTTTTGAACAATTTACAAATGCAAAAAAAAATTATAAAGGTGAGTTTCGAGTCAAAAGAAATGCCAAGATCTTTTATTTTATAAGCGCGAGATATAGATACATATATTATGTTATCATATGTTTAAAATTAATAGTATTCAGCTTTCTGGCATATGATATCACTTTAACTGATTTCCAATAAATTTTTTAACTACCACCACTTAAAATTTACCATATCGTTTTAAAGATCGTCAGTTCTTCGAATAGTTTTAGATATTTTTACATCATCAGCATAATCTCACATTCGAGAAAATTGGGAAGTTGATTCATATTAATTAAAAAGATCAGAGGGCCAAGTATTCTTCCTTGAGGAACACCAGAAGGCTGTATATAATATTGAGAATGAAAACCATTAAATACCCGAGTATTACTTCTATTAGCTAGAAAGGAAGAAAAAAAACCAAGAAATGTTCCTATTATAAAATTCAAGTTGAGCCATTTTAACTAGAACCCTTTCATAATTTATTTTGTCGAACGCCTCGGAGAAGTTAGTGAATTGATATATGGATAACATAATCTGTAAGGTATATTTTCTCCTCCAGCTTGACATACACAGATATATTGATTTTTAAGTATGGTTTAATATGAAAATGATGATAATTGAAGTCAATTTTTTTATAACATACTCAGAGATCAGTCGACAGTGGTTTAATTCATGCATGATGGAATAAATGCTCTATTAAGATTTTCGAAGGCTGTGAATTATCAGGCAACTTCTTAATCCAACATCTTGTCGATAGTAAGCTATAAGGTAAAACTTAAGTACAATAAAGTTAGTAAAAATAATTTCCACTTGGCTACGCAATGATGTTCATGTCTTCTAGTACTAAAGTGAATTTCGGTTATATACGAATGTTTTTGGATTAACAATTCAATGATAATTTACCCTTTCGCTACGGAGCAGCTTGATGCAGAAACCCGTTTTCTTCAAGGGAAAAATATCTATTACATTAAATAAATTGTACTAAATATAAAAAAAACCATTTTGTTCATAAATAATTTATTTTACGAGCATTTTTACAATGGTAAATATTTACATAGCTCTACATTTTGATTTTGAAAAGTTCTTATAATAATATGAAACGCCTATGTAAACTTGTCTATCACCGCGGCCGGTCATCAAAACGACCCTAATTGACTACTCGCAGTATGGCATGCATGGTGCTTGAGTATTTAAGGTGACTACATACAGAAAAAGCATTCTTCTAAATTACAAATAAACGATGAATTCAATGAGGATCTCTTAATGAGCTATTTAAAATTAAATTTACAACATTCGACGATGGACAGACAAATTCAGAATGCGAAAGAACTGGTGTTTTAATAATGCAAAGTTGTGGTGTTGTTGACGACACTTTTCGCGACTCTCAATGTATTTAAGTTGCCGTAGTCAGGGCTTATGGAGGCGTACAATTGTTCAGGCAGTAGTTGATAGGCTGATTTCCGAGGAATTTGTCCGCCTGCGTTTAAAAATGGAATGGAGCCACTACCGCCATTGATGTACGGAGCTACGTACCCTGAACTACTTGAAGCACTCTGTCCTCTCAGATACGGCGTGTACTGTCTTGTAGCACCTTGATCAAGGAAAGTTCTAGTAGTCGGGCTGAACAATTCAATTCTTAAGATTCTTGTGTTTGCCTCATTTGGATTGATGGTTTTTAAGTAGTTGCGCTGGAATTTTGAAGAAAGCACATAAAGGGCACCTGGATCGTATTTAGATAGTGACATATCAGCAACAAATTGAAGCTGTTCTGGATCGTAGGAAATAACCCTGCAGAAAAAAATATTAAATGATTATCTGTTTCAAACCCTTAAATTATATATTTTTATACTTTTGCTTATTAGTCTGCGGATTGAATGAAGCCAAAGCGGTCTCTGTGAAAGGACTAAAAATAAGACTTCCATCATCTGGAGCAACAGCAAGGGCTAAGCCTTGGGAGGATTTTCGTCCAACCAGTTTAGATGGAAGAGCTTGTGTAATTGGTATGGGTCCTGATCTGAGTGTTTCTTTTGAAACGGAGAATATGCTAAAAATTACGATATTATAAGTTTAAAGATAATGAAAGATGTCAAGCAAAGTACCGATCGGTGGCAAGAGGTTGATAGTAAACAGTTCCAGTTTTCTCGTCGAACGCTAGACCGACGATACCATCCATCAAGACAAAACGTGATCCAAGAATATTTGATTCAGCCCAATCAGGATCAGGGTACATTGAAGGATGCACTACTCTCCAGGTGAGGTCACGAGCACTATCATAAACGACAATCGCTGAAAATATATAAAAATTATAAATTGCATTTGAATCACAGTAAAGCTTAAATGACCATAGTATTGAAAGAAATTAACATTTGATCGTAGTATAAAATAGGGAACCCTGAATTCATAAGTAATGTAGCTGTAGGAACTTTTAGGATAGAAAACTATACACACTATACAAAGTTTAAAATCTTCAAAAAGACACTAGATCTAAATTGGCTTTGTCATAATGGACATCAAAAACCAGTTGCAAAAATAAATTGGTAGAAAGCAGAAAGAAACTAATTGGACGGAAAGAAAATTAAGCAGAAATTTGTGAAGAGTGCAGACAACGAAATAAATTTTTGAAAGACATTAATCTAATTGACAGTAGGTTTACGCAAATTTCATTTAAAAACAGAAATTCCAATTTGTGGTCTGACAATAAGCGCGACCGATCCTACATTTATAAATCTTTTCATGTACTCGATTCCTAGTAAAACCTTTATAAAAATTCATAAAGTTTTTAACCGACCGTGTTTCTGTACTTGAAAATTAAGAGTAGATATTTATTTACATCACGTTCCTCCTCTGTTAAAGTTTTTAGAAAAAATTTACATAGGAATCATCTCCCAGTAGAAACTTCAAGACAATCAAAATGAAATGATATCCTGCAATTAAGGGGACCTTTACTTTCAAAATCGGAAAAAAATCAATATTTTTTTTTTTTCATAAAAATGCTTCTTAACATCACACAAACACTCTCCTAAAACCGTTTCAAGAAATTCGTAAAAGAAAAACAGTTATACCTATATTTGTAACGGCAGCTCTACGCGTTTTATATGTAAAAATTATATAACAAAAACTTTGAAAGCGTTTTTCTCGAAATCACATTTTTGAAAATGGCCCCATCTGTATCTCAAAAACTATTCAACCGATTTTAACAAACCAAACGCCATTCGATTCGTTATCAAATATACTAGAAGCTAAACCTTTAAAAATATTATTTTACCCCCCCACTTTTTTATGCGGAGGTTAGTTTACCTTTAACTTATAGTCATTTTGTAACTTTTTTAGAAAAATGTGTATAAAATGATATATTCATTAAAAATAAAAGGTTTTTTAGGTTTAGGCACTAGCTTTGTGTCTTATGAATACAATCCACTAAAAATTTTTAATCTATCTGTTACAGGAAGTCCTGGAGAAATGGGGCCGTTTTAAAAGTGCCTTTTGGTTGACGCCATCTGCAGGCATTAAAATAAACTAAAGTTGCATTTAAAAATTCTTTTTATATTATTCATAATCTTACCAATAATGTACAAAAGGTTTCAGGATCATAAATATAATAGTCTTTTCAAAAAAAAACTTTTAAAAAGTGGGTTTTTTCCCGATTTTGAAAGTAAAGGTCCCCTTAATAACGCCTTTTAGGACAGATTACTACAGTGTTAAAAAAAACATTTAATAAAGAAACATTTACGAATCATTAATTTTTAATTTCATTCACGAAATTTAAAATAATATTTACATACAAATGTGATATGTGTGTCACTTTAGACGTTATCATACCGAAACTAGAGATAAACTAATTTTAATTGTAAAAATAAAAAATATTCCACTGACACTAAATAACGTACAAATTTGATTCCTTTAGGATATAACGTAAGACAACTTGAATACTTCTTAACTAGCACTTTCCATTTTGGCTTAAAGTGCTGTCACATTAAAGTTATTGATACCACGTAGAAATTCTGTCAAATTAATGCGGTTTCACATTATTTTGGTCACGGACAATTTATATTTACTAGATGCCCTATTGATTTAACCCATTAACGACTAAGCGGACATTTCAGAGTCGATTGGTTTTTCGTCTATAAAAAGCCTAAGACCAACTAAATATTATTAGGGAAAACTAACTACTATTATTCTAAACAAGAAAGACCTGCTCTTTCCGAATCTGAGGTCAGATCCAATATGGCCGCCATTACAACAAAAAATGTTTTCTTTGCAAATACAGTGCATAAGGATAGTCATTGCTTATGTTTTTGAGGTCGCTGATTTCAAAAATCGTATCAGTTTACAAAATGGCGGTTCCAATATGGCCGCCATTACAATAAAAAATATGTTGTTTGCAAATATAGTGCATGTGGATAGTTATTATATATGTTTTTGAGGCCGCTTATTTCAAAAATCGTATCAGTTTTTAATTTTACAAAATGGTTTTACATTCTGACAACTTCTGCAAAAGTCGTTAAAGGGTTTGCCGAGCCTACTCGCATGCCTGCTTATAAGGCAATGCCACGTGATCAATGCTAGGACGTTACTAAAGGCCTTCCTCCTGAGCGAAATCAGGGATATAGATGGAAAACTAAAAGCAAAATTTTAAAAACTCATGAAATTTGAAAGCAATTGAGCATTTTATTATTGCAGTGACTATGTTGGATCCACCATTTTGCAAAATGAAAAATTGATACGATTTTTGAAATCAGCGACCTCAAAATCATAAGTAATGACTATCCGCATGCACTATATTTGCAAAGAAAATATTTTTTGTTGTAATGGCGGCCACCTTGAAAATATTTGTTACTAAAATTTGTATGTACTCTGTTATTGTTGTACATTCCAAAGATATAGTATGAGTATCTTTAGAATGTCATTTCTAAGAATAAATTAGTACTAAGTTTATGAACAATTTGACAGTCGATGCTTCAATTTTAGGCATTTTTGAGCGGCCATATTTAATTTTTGTTGTTTCTTCAAATCTGATCTCAGATTCGGAAAGAGCAGGTATTTTTACTTTAGAGAAGTGTTTTTCCCTAATAATATTTAGTTGGTCTTAGGCTTTTTATAGACGAAAAACCAATCGACTGTGAAATGTCCGCTTAGTCGTTAATGGGTGAAAACATTCCATTTCCGTTCCCTTCGAAACCCTTTTTTGAGACCCGAACTCGAATCCTAGGTACGAAAAGTATCCAAGACCTTGATTTGACACTTTAAGGGGATCTTATTCTTAATTAATGTGTTCCTATGAGTAATTTATAGCTTTCTTAACATTTTTATCTTCGTAAAGAATAAAGACATCATTTTGGAAGCAGCTTTCGAAAATTGTTCCATAACTAAACACGTGAACTAGATACTTTTAAAGTGAAAATCGATCTGTTGGAGAAGAGTTTAAATTCTACAAGAAAATAAGACTATACTAGAGTCTAGACAAACAATAATGTCGTAGAGAGCTATTTCTTGTATGGGAGGACATAGAAGGAAACACATGAAAATTACCTGGCTCCACTGTATCAGTTATGTAAACGAAAACATCATCACAATTTTGACCACGCGAAGTGGTTTCATCAATTACCAAGTTGGTGAACAGAGATTCACCACGTCTCACTTGTCTTGGAAAATCAATTCTGAAACCAATTGGATAGATATAGATATGCAAATGTATGATAATTTAATTTGTATAAACCAACCTTCTTACAACTTGGTCAGTGGCTAAGTCAAAAACAAGGATTTTCGGAGGACATGTAATTTCATAATCCTCAAGTGACCGCGAGACTCCGGCGTCAAGTACCCAAAGGCGGTTACAAGAGTCGATGCGATGTCGGTAGACCGAGACAAGTCCAAGATCGCTGCAATTGTAGGTTCCCTTGCTAACCGCGTGGAAAGACCAGTCTGGGTAAGCCTGAAATATTAAAAGTAATACCAGTAATTAATTATCTAATTAATATCAATTAGTACACAGTGTTACCTGAAGCACCGGGGAGTCTCCGAATTTAGCCAGAGGCACCGAACTGAACGTCGCCGGTACTCCGGAGAAAAGACGTGGTGTTGCTATAAAGATGCGATCATACGAAATTGCAATGCCGGTTGCAACAATATTCTCGGCTATATAGTAATTTTTATCATTAGGTGGTGTATCATACTCGAAATTGTAAGTGAGAAGATTCCATTGCTTATTTGCTAGTAGTGGCGACTGTATTGCTCCATTGACTTCGCAAAAGAGAAACAGTACACACCAAACGACTTGGAGTCTCGAGATCATCTTCAGATCCTTTTACCCTGCAATTGAGAAGAAAAACAAAGTTAATTTCCGACCTTATTAGGCGTAAAATATAGTGGCAAAAAACACTTAAAACTTGAATGAGACCATTTACACCGATCCCAGGCCAATTTACGCTTCGCTACGTTTCATGTGCTCTGCAAAACATAAGTGAAGTGAAGTGACCACGATCTGTTCAAGAGTGCGAAGTTGTATCGATCACTGCGAACAGTACCATTTGTTTTCAGCGTTTTCACGCCGTTTCGAAACAAGACTTCAGGCGCCGGTGAGAACAGTGGCGGTTACCACATCTGAGGACAATTTTAACGCCACTGAGAACAGAACTGGTATCTGGATCGGTCGAAAAAAGAACTAATGGCATTTTAATTAGCGTAGGTAAATTATTAGACGCCGAACAATAGATTTGTGCAGAATGTGGCCTGTGGGAGTTTCTTACCTTGAGGCGGCGCGGTGGCGGCATGCGGGCTATTTATTAGCCGGATTGAACATAACGAACGGTAGTATTGCATAGAAAATGGGTTGGGCGAAGGTTTATTTCTTGACTTTAAGTAAATTTATGCTTAACCTTTTCAGCTTTTAAGCAATCAAGCCAAAAAATGTTGATGGTGATTTTTCAAAGAATTACACCACTCAGGGTGACCGGTTGGCAAATTATGCAGGAAGTTGTACATTACAATACAAGATAACTCAAATGACACTTAAGGAGTGCAATATTGAATCATTTTGACCCCAAAGATTACGATCTCTTTTGTATACGGCCCGCCGCTCAAAATTAAAGTCTAGTTTTGAACCTTCAGATTCTTGAAAAAGGTTTAAAGGAATAAAATAGAACTCATTTCCTCCAACTAAAATCGGAACAAAGAGGAGCTAAATAGAGTTAATAAATTCTAATTAGTCCTTGAACCCTTTTAAAGCAGGCATACCAATATATTTTAATTTATATAGAATCTCTACAACATTAATTCTCATTTGGTACTCCAAGTTTTAAGTAGGGTTAAGATAAAATTAATATTTTAATTCCAAGAACTGGAGACACACTTAAAAAATCCTAGTGAGAGCTTATTAATTCATCTGTACGAATTTTCTGTTTCAATCAACTAGATCCTAATTCATCAAACTATTGTAATATTAATTTGACTAGAGAATAGTATAAAACGAATGCATGTCAATTTTACTAGAATATATATGCTAACTTTTAAACAGAAATCATTTCAACTAAACTTTTAGTTCACGATAAATTGACGAGGGATTCTTTACTACAAGTACGTATAATCGTTACTAGATAAAAATGGAAATTAGTTTGTTTGTTTGTTTATTTGTTCGTTTGTTTGTTCGTTTGTTTGTTTGTTTGTTTGTTTCTCAATCACGCCTAGACGTTTGCATCTATATTTTTCGTTTTTTGTCTGAAGGTAGTATATATTCCAACTTAAAATATAGGCTAATTTTTTTTGGGATAATATATAGAGTTTCAAAATGGCGGATTCAAAATGGCGGTTGAAAATTTTAAATTTGAAGCGATTTTCATGAAAATTGGTACTTAGGAGTTTTGCGGAATGCTGATTTAAAATCCGCTGTCCAAATTTAGAAATTAAAGGTGGCGGATTCAATATGGCGACCAAGATTTCTCAATTTCAGCGGATTTTAATGAAAATTAGTACAATGATTGTTTTGAGGTCACTGATTTTGAATATTACCAAAATTTACAAGTCAAAGATTGCGGACCCAATATGGCTACCAAGATTTCTCGATTTCAACGGATTTTAATGAAAATTGGTACAATGATTTTTTTTTTAAGGCCACTAATTTTAAATATGATTAAGATTTGAATATTCAAGATGGCGGATCCATAAAGAGGTTTTCGGGTTAAAACAGTTTCACACACTAGAACATTTGAGAAGTGTTTAAGTTAGTAAGTATTTGCCCAACGCCGGGTGAAACCGGGTAACTTAGCTAGTTTTATACAAGTAAGGGTAAATTAATTAACAATGAGCCTTGTTATCTAAACTAATTCCGTCAAATCGTTTCAATTAGATATGTAGTTTAAATAACAAGGTAGTTTTATAATTTGTTAAATAGATTTCTTATTATCATAATTAAAATCATAAGCAAAAATAGTTAAATGGACCATGAAATTAGTTGTTGGGACCAGATATTTTTTTTGGGTGTGTACTGCTTTTATTACAACAATTTTTCTTAAGCACTAAGTAATCGAAAATGAAATAATTGGTTCTTCTTTTTTAATTTAATTAATTAATTTAATTTTTTAATTTGAAATAAAAACACTTTGTTCAGAAACATTTCTTTTTTAAGTAGCTATCATTTAACAAATTAAATGTTAAAATTACAAAATCTGTCCCATCGGAATTGCAAGATACATCTAAAAGTCATTAATAACTTATATTATCTCTATTCAAAATAACAATCATTTCAGGACATAAATATCGAATTTCAACTCCTGCAATAGATAGTTTGAAACCAGCTAACGCAGAAACCCCCATGTATTGATTTTCCTGAAAATTACATAATGGCCTTTATCTTGAATTCATAAATATTCAAATTTTGGTACAAAGTGTAAAATTTAAAAACTACTAATCTAACCTCAATCAATAGGTCTGTGTTTCTCATTGAGATTTAAAAAAAAATGAATATTAAAAATGTTGCACTTTTAACGAAAGAAAATTCTATAGACATTCAGAAAATCATTTTCTTCATATTGTGAAGGTAGTATAATTAGAGTTTTGCAATATCAAGGACATGATATGGCCTTAATACAATAATTCCATTTCCTTTGATATGTTGAAGTAAAAACAGGCCAAACCCAAGAAATTGTCTATGCTTTTGTAAATCCTAACTTAGGTTTTGATATTTGTTTCTTCTTGAAATTGGACCTAATGTCCAAAAAAAAAAACTATAAATATACTAATAATTATTTTCGCCCTTATTCTACCTACATCTACTTCAGCAATTTTTTTTACTTTACCAGGAACGATATTACTACAAAAATAAGTCTGAATCTAATTAACATATTTTTATGTTACTTTTTTTAGGAAAATAACCTTATTTTTAATCTACGGTAGTCCAGTTTTTAGTGGCATTATCATTAAACAATTTTTGAAAATTTTATGCAGGCCGTAACTTCTAAGTTACATACTGCAATCAGCGACTATTTAGTTCATTATTTACTACACTCGCTCTCAATTGCATTCATTATCGAGAACTGTGCGTGTTACTCTAGTCAAGCGTGAAAGAGGTCAAATAACTGGTTATTTAATAAACCAAAATGATTTTTCATTTCACTTGTATTCGAAAGTATGTAAAGTAATTATTGCTGACTAGAATATATGTCACTTTAATTTCGAAATTATGATATCTCTACTTTTTGAATGAATCCATAAAAATGGCAATAATTATCTATAATAGTATACCTAATAAAAATCTATTTATTAATAAAACTCAAGGATTCAAAGATCTAGATTTCCAGGTATCTTTTTATACATATATTAAATGTTTATAATAAGTTAAATTACTTAAAATATGATCCAGCGTGCAATTTTTTGAGAACTAGAAATCCATTTGCCTTTTTCATGTCACATTTTCTTATATCCAACTATTTGTTGAAGCCATTAGTAATCGAATGCTCCAATTTGTAGATAAAAATCGAAAGAGCTTACAATCCTTAAGCCGTGAAGATTTGCAATTGCATAAAAATCATTTCGATTACTCGAGTTATTTAAGAGGTAGCTCTTTTACCGGCAAAAATATTTAAACTGCAATTCATGCAAGATATCTCATATTTCTTTGCTTGAATAAAGATCGCACACAAATTGGTAACATGATTAAACAAAGTTCCCCTTAAGCTGCTTACTGTTCGTTGATTTTTAATTTTTTTTAGAAAATGAACCTGCAATTGGGCAATGTTTGTTATCGATGTGAATGGAATTGCCAATTTCTTAACTAAGCATGGTATGGACTATCTCTATAAATGGAAATGCATGAAAATGCATAGTGTGCACATTCAACGCAATTACACTTTAAAACGCTAACTGGATACCATACGATTGGATAGTAAATTTTTAATGACCTTGATAAATACATATCTAGAGTAATGCCCCGCGAGTGAAAGTTGTTTGCATTTTTTGCGTTCGATACAAAATTCCTCTAGTCTCCCTCATAAAATCTTCCTTCAAAACATTGCCCTTCTCCGGCAAAATATACAATAACTGGTCCTGTCGTGTTTCTTTCCTGTTTGTAAATTGCAGAACAGATCAATGACCTTGATACCAGCAAGTCCTATTATTACTTTATACCTATATATTAATTTTCACTTTCGCTTTTGAGCTGAGGGAACGGCATAGCAACGAAAATACTTGTGGGCTCTATACTAAACATATGCAATTAGCATGTAATCATACAACGCAGTTAAGTCCTGTTTAAATAAATAAACGAAAAATTGTAAACGCTTAGTATCCAATCAAATAACTCCTTTCCATAAAACACCTACATCTCATGAGTTAACTTAATCATGATAACGCGGTAAACTTGTGTAATTGATGCCGGAAACAATTGTATGTATTTATAATTCAATTATTACAGTTGGTGCTCTAACATTGCGCTCTTGCATCCACTCCAATAAAAGATGAACATTATTTTTTATTTGAATTGAGGCCTGATTTTAAAATTTTATAACGTAATTTTTAAGAGGGATTTTATCCATGCCCCACTGAGAGAGATATATGGTGCGCAAAAACCTTGGTAAAATTATCTTTTTCTTCTCTTTAATCGAATTTAATTTATTACACCATAGAAAGATTCGTATGCAATAACCGAGCCTAGCTTGTAACGTTGCGTGTTAACTGCTTGATTCTATGTGAAAAGTTTGACAAGCTCCAGAGCTGTTTTTACTTATCCACCGAGTTTCTTAGGAGAATGTATTAGGAAAATTGAACATATAACTCAGTATGTTAATTTTTTGACAAAAAATAATACTATTAATAAATTTTTAAAATAGTCTTCTTAGTTAAAGAAAAAGCGGTATTACGAAAATAAAGTTCCAAAATTGTAATATATCCATCGTAATAAAGTTTTCAAGTTGAGGGAAAGAAATTAAGGGATATAAATGTATTGGATTTATACAAGGTAATTTTTTTGATAGAATTATAAAATAATTAATTCCTAAGATAGTCCTAAGTCCTAAGAAAATACTACTACTAAAAAATAGTACTTTTCTTCACTCTGTTGTTTTTTCTCATAAGCTTCAAAATCTTTAAAAGCCGCAGCAGGATAAGAGTGGGTGGGCTGCCCACGCATGTATTTTGCCCATTTTAATGTGGTAAGTTGCCACGTTGCTGGGATTAATTTATGCCAAATTTCAATTTCAAAAAATGTTTTTTACACTAGTTATAACGAATTTTTGGAAAATTGAAAAAATGATTTTCCTCGAAAATGGCTGGACTGATTTTGATGGCTAAAATATATGTTATACAGGGTACCAAGGCAGTCTTGAAAAAAAGTCGAAAATTAATTTTGTTAATTAGAAGAGGGTAAAAAAAATATTTAAATTTTCAAAAAATAATTTTTTTTATGAAATCCGTTTTGTACCATCGCCAATTTTTACCCATATTGTACTTAGGCCCAAAGCTAAAACATATATTTTTTTTACCCTTTTCTAATTAACAAAATTAATTTTCGACTTTTTTTCAAGACTGCCTTGGTACCCTGTATAACATATATTTTAGCCATCAAGATCGGTCTAGCCATTTTCAAGAAAATTAATTTTTTCAATTTTCCAAAAATTCGTTATAACTAGTGTAAAAAACATTTTTTGAAATTGAAACTTGGCATAAATTAATCCCAGCACCATAGCAACTTACCACATTAAATTGGGCAAGATACATGCGGGGGCAGCCCACCCACTCTTATCCTGCTACGGCCTATCAAATGTTAAAATTCAGGTAAAATTCTCAATTGTTAAGCGACTTCAAAAACCAAAAAGTATTTCCGTTTGTCGTATATTATGTTCGTATGTGCCCTATTGTCTAAGTAATTTTTGATTAGGATTCAGATTTTGGTAGTCGCTTCCATAAGATTTTAGTATAGGAAAAAATTTGCTCAAATTTCAGAGTTTTAAGAAGTAAAATCGACTAATTCGCGAGTAAATAAATACACTGCTTAATCTATAAAAGTAAAATGATGTATGAGAGAATTTTGAGTCCTATAGGAATTCTACAAAAAATATTCTGCTACAACAAGTATTTTTGTGTTTTTCAAAAAAATTAAATTATGTAAAATAATAATGCAATCGTGATTATTCGATTAAATAATTTATAATGAAATTGAAAATAATTTTTTTTCAAAATGGCTTTAAAGTATGAACTTAAAAACAAATATCCTGAACAGATTGAGCTAGAGGTTGAGTTGAGTCTCGAAGATGTTTCCACCTTTTCGTTTTACAAAAATCTGCAGGAATTCTTTGAAATTACTGAATTTTTGGAAAATATCTTTTTTTGACTTTTCGACGGTGACAAGCACGCATTTGTCTTGTGGAATTGCAGATCAAAGAATCCGAGTCGGAATTTTTTGTCCAAAATCATCGTAAATAACAGCCTAAAGTTAGAACATTTAGGTTGGATTGAAATGAATAGGCTACGTATGTAAATATGAAATTTTGCCGGTTTTGAACACTTTAGGATCAGTTTGGGCTCTATAAAGTCCGAAATAATTCTCAACATCCTAATCTGTGTGAACAATTTTAGTTTAAAATCAGCTTATATATTCTAAACTAAGGTGTTTCAGGATCAAATTGAAATGATTCCAACGACAGTAGTTGTAAGATTTTTCTTACTCCATTAATAATAGAGGGTGTCCCAAAATTCAGGTAAGAAGTAATTTTGATAGAACACAGGTTTGCAATTGTAATTTTTTTATTGCTCCATAAAGTATACAGTATAGGGTTAAGTATAGAATACAATATCGCGTAAATGGCCTCCATGGCTTTGCGGATGGTTAGGATATAACATTTAATGGTACTCGCTATCGCAACATGATAATCCAGTTTTTTGTGACTAAATTGCAAGATATGGATGTGGACGACATGTGGTTTCAACAAAACGGTGCCACATGCCACACAGCCTTAGAAACAATTCCAATTACTGCATGAATTATTGCCTGGTCGTGAAATTCCCCGTATTGGTGGTCAGAATTTGTCGCCCAGATCATGCGATTTAACGCTGTTGGACTTTTTTCTTTGGTTTTTTTTTTTAAGTTTAAGCTTTATGCCAATAAGCTTACGACCACCCACGCTTTGAAGGAGGAAATTGAGCGCTGTATCAACGAAATTAAGCCATATTTATGTAAAACGGTCATGGAAAACTTCAACAAAAGAGTGCGTATGTTCCAGCACAGCCGTGGAGGTCATTTACCCATTATTGTATTCCATACATAACCCTATACTGTATACTTTATGGATTAATAAAAAAAAAATACAATGTTAATTACAAGCCTGTGTTTTCTATCAAAATTACTTCATGCATGAATTTTGGGACACCCCTTATAAAGTATGTGGTATAAATATCGTTTTTTAATACATTATATATTCCATAACATCAAGTTTTCGAGAAAAATAGTATTAAAAAGTGAAAAACCCACATTGTGGTCGTTTTAAAAAATTTATTAAAAAGTAACACCCCCTCGCAGAATGTTAAGACACTCGAATGAAATCTTGAGATCTAAGCTATGTATAAAAAATATAATTTAAAACCGATTTTCACAAAAATGCCCTAAATTTATTTTTAATTCAATAGTAAGTGTTAAAATTAAAAAAACTTGTGATTATCCGAATTTCGCAGACTTGTGTAATGAAATTAGGTATTGAACACTTTGTTTTTTACTTTTATTTCACAAACGCTCATAATATAAAAAAAAAATAATGAGTTGAATATTTTCAAGGAGAAAAAAAAATACTAAGCTGACATTTTTAATGGACACATTCGGCATTGAAGGAATCTCTGAAAATAATCACTAGTATGCTTTCCACATTATCCAAATGACCGTTTTTATTTTATCAATAGCCTGCCAAAAAATTTCTTGTACAACATACAAACTAATTAGGTTAAAATGGATTCCACAAAACGTAGGTCGCATTACTTCATCTAATACAAGCATCATTTATGTTGATTTCATATAAGATTAAGATACATGACACTGAAATGATATTATTGTGTGATTAGATCTGCCACAAAATAACTAACAACAATAAAGATTTAAATGAGAAAAATGTCTATTATCCTCGTTATTGCACAATTTGCAAACAAAACTGCAGACAGGTATTTAGATTAGGTATGTATTCCTGGCCGTAGTATTCGTAACCGTGATAAAACTTCGCTTTCATTTAAACCACAACGAATCCCGTGAAAAATATGCAAATTCAGTGTCGCGTCATGAATTTCCATTGCAGGAATTACGATTGTATGTTATGTAAAGTTCCCAGATGATGCCGCTGGCACATTTCAACTACTCACCCAGTAATCAAGGCATGTATTTATTGCAGTGCAAACCGGTCCGAAAGAGGCGCGAATCGCGAAAATGCCAAAATCGCTTGATATCCGTTAAAGCATAAAGCAAAAGGAAAATTAGTTGAGCTAATAAATGATTCAATACTTTCGTCGCAAATGCAAATTGCGTAAAATAAGCTACGGACGCAGGTAAGACGTGAACTTGAAAATTTAGCGATTTCCGTGTATCTTCTATCCGTTTACCTATAGGAGGTAGTAAAATTTATATAACTTTACAGCGTGCGGATGGTATGATGTGACCTGAGCAAGTTCGTGAAAGGTGACCCACGATTATCCCGGTCTTAATGAGATGTGTTCGGTTAAGTTACATTCTCCATTAATATAGTAAAAATTAAAAAAGGTGTTAAGCTTGTTTTTCAATATGCACCTACAGATTTTTTTAATTATTTAGTGTTCTCTTTTGCTTTTATTTCGAATTCAAATTGTTGGAATGAGCAATCTTGGTAAACTGATATGAGAAAATGAGATACGTGATAATTACATCAAGGTGTAAAAAACAATAATAACAATTCGATTAGAAAGTTAAACCAATGACCTGCTGATATTGCATAGTTTTCAGAAATTTGTTTTTTTACCGATCACCGTGAGGAGATTCATATCGGCTGTCATAAATTGAGTACCTATTACATATAGTATATATACATGTATGTAAGTCAGATATGTTACATACCTCAAAAACTGAGATATCAGTTGTAACCAACATAATTTGGGGCAAACCTACCTGGTATTATTACCCACCTGTTTTTGTTTACTTCAAAAACTCAATTATAAAAGATTTCAACACCAATAATTGGTACAGTTTTTTTTATCATTTAATTAATGCTATGGTGACACCGATGAAGTGATGTTACTTTTTTCATTTTAATTGTATGTGTTATATGATTTATGGGAAACTCCTGTCACTCGATTATATGTACATTTATGTGTCATATCGTCGTTCCGCGTGCAATACAGCGAAAGAGCAGTTTGTAAATTCCGCGTAACAGAAAAAAATTGAAATATTGCGCCTACAGATTCTTAACATAGTTTCGCTCCCGTAGGTCTCACAGAATTTAAATTAGCCTATACGAAACCTCATTTTTAACATAAAATTCAATTCTATATTAAAATGTTTCATTTCAAGCCCGCGTACCCGCTAATTGTAAACTACTTTTTCTGTAATTTGTTGTAACAAAACCGCGTAAGTGATTTTATACAGAATCTAAGCAAGTTATTAGTAAGCTAACGTTATTTTCCTATAAATTAGGCCGCAAAGGAATAGCCTTAGAGTTCAGTCCATAAAATATATATTATATTAGTTAAATGGCTAAGATATTAAGTTTTTTCTTTCTCCTGTAAAATCGTGAAAACGCAGATACGCGGTATTTACAAACTGCACTTTCGCGGTATGACACGCGCAACGACGATATCAGTTTTTATACTTTCTCAAAAATCCTATCTCTATAAAATATATTATAACTTTATAAAATAATATCGTTGTAATCGAATATTACAACTTTCGATAAATCTACATAAGCACTGTTTTCAATTATTGCTACTTTGAATTAAAATAACGTAGAATTACTTAACTAAAACATGTGTATCAGTGTCTATTAAATACACAAAAAAAATATATATATATATACAGGGTGTCCACGAAATAGTGCGCCAAAATTAAGGGGATGGTAGCTTGGGTCATGACCTACCAGAATATCAAAATATGACCTTAGTGAAAACCTCACCGTTTTCGAGATATTTGGGTTTTTATGAAAAATTAAATTTCAGATTATTGACTAGTTGGTGCACATAAAAAGACATGTTCTAATTTTTTTTTTTGCTAAAATATTCTAGATAAGTTGCCCTACCTGGTAAGCATGTCATTTTTTATTACTAACACAAGACCGTCGCGAAAAAAATAATCAAATTTTTTTTTTTGCTGTTCAAAATTATTTTACTCTACTTTGACCAACTGGTGAAAAAAAAATGTAAGGAAAGCAATTCAATAAATTGCTTAATTAATGCAGATTTCAGAATCACCCATTTTATTCATGAATAACAAGATATTGCCATGTTCATTTTAAATCAAATTTAATTTTTCATAAAAACCCAAATATCTCGAAAACGGTGAGGTTTTCACTAAGGTCATATTTTGATATTCTGGTAGGTCATGACCCAAGCTACCATCCCCTTAATTTTGGCGTACTACTTCCTGGACACCCTGTATATGTATATATCAAAATCGGTTTTTTTTTCGAAAGGTATGTGATCATCACCATTATATTCATTTTAAAATTATAGTTATCATATTCAAAATACAGTTTTATATTAATGTTCATAATTAATATACAATTAATCATTCCTACATAATGTACAATACAGCGAGCTTTTATATAACTAAAAGTATTTCTATTATATGTCCTATGTAATGTCATGTATCGTGTGTCATGTGTTACGTCATAGCACATCATGTGCTATGTTAGGTTGCGTAATGTCATGTGTAGAATTATATTTCATGTCATGTACGATGTCATATGTCAAGTATATTATCATGCAGCATCAAAGCAAACAAAAGAGCCCACCGAAGAAAAAAGAAAAAGTAATTCTTCTGTCATTAAAAACTAGTGCAAATTAGTGTAAAAATGTTGATTCGCGTTAATTTATAGCCTATATTTACTGGGAAGACATAAGCTTTCCGACGCTGAAAGAATTCTTTTTATTGGGATCATTAGTTCCAGAGATTACCTCTAACAAACAAACAAACTCATAAATTTTATATCTTTGTTATATTATAGTATGGATTAGAGCAAAAATACTATATATGTACATATTAGGGTGCTTTTTTTTTTGCGAATATTTTTTTTTTTCACTCCCACCTGGAAATTTTGTGGGAATTACCTAAACAAAAATTCCCTGTAAATTTGAGCCCTTAATATTAATATTAAATGATCGACCAAGGCGTGCAAAGATTTCTCGTTTAAAATACACGTAAATTTTGATTTTTTTTCTTCAAAATTCTACAGCTCAGAGGCATTTTATGGTATAATCTTGGTAAATGATAGGGTTTCTTCAGAATTGAATGCTCTACAAAAGTGTACATTGCCGCGTTCCCCTAACTCCCACCAGAGAGGTAGTACGGGTCACTAAACCCAATTTTTTTATGAAATTCTCGCTTTGTTGCCTCTATCTCGTAAAAAACAAGAGCTACAGAAAAAATGTTAATGACAAACTTGTAGGAAATTCAAATTCCTACAAAAAAGTTCTGGAACACCAAATCGCTAACATCGATATTTCTTTAGATATTGGGCTTTAAAAAAATCAACAATTTCTAGAATTTAGCTCAATAATACATGAAAATTTCACACTACAATTTCGATCATTTATATAATACCATAAACATTTGTTTGTTTTCTCATCGAGGGAAAAGATGTGTTGTGTTTAAATATTCGTAGAAAGATTATTATTATAATAAGTTCTTGAAAATATGTTTTAATTGTATCATCAGATTTTTATACCCACAAGCTGAAAAATTATTTGAAATAAAAATTGAGATTGAATACATCTTGAAACTTACTTATTACAAAATTATATTTCGGAGGGATTTTTAGATTACATTTTACTAAAAATGCGAGAATGAAAAAGTTTTTTCTCTGCGCAAGTATTATCAGTTTAATATACCTGGAATGATTACTAATAATTATCCCGATATAAGAATTATATCTCAAATTATGAGTTAATTAAGTAGTTGATAATAAAAATTGTTTTTCTGATATCGAATAATTTATCTGCAGTCCTATATTTTATCTGTTCTACAACTATGGTATATTCGTGTATTAAGGCAATATTTCAATCAATTTTATTTACGTTTCAGAGTAATTAACTAACTCTACATTTTCGTATTTTAAAATTCAATTGCTTTGCGCCACATTTCTCTTGGAAAATTGTCAACTTTTAAGTATTCTGTTCATTAGGCAATATAACCGTAAAATATATCTTGATCTATAAAATAAAGCAATTACCTATTTACATAGGTATTCGCCTAGGATAACTCACATGCTACTCAAATTCGCTGGCGACAGCAAATCGAAATTAAATAGTTCTAGCCAACTTGCTCAGAAACGCAGGCCTATTTTTTTCGTTTGTGATTGGCTTTACTCAATAATTAGTTTTATTACACAGGTGTGGTTTGAAAGTCGAGCACGATTAAGTTACAATCCTATGTGAGGTATATCAATATATATTATATATTATGATCTATTTAAAGTCTGAGCTGATGAAGTTATTAGCATGAGCTGTTCACTTAAAAATAGATTTGCATATGCAAGCGTAATGTGCGCAAACCTTTTAAATATGTCTGCTAATTGTTAAATTTAAAGTGGCGTAAACACTTCGAATTTTATTATCTTTGTGTTATGTACATATTAGCATATTTTGAATATTAAAAAATAATATACAAGCAGTAGTTATAATTTGCATATTAAAAAGAATTAAATTTAATTTTTTCCGGGTTCCTTTGCAATTAAAAAATTATTCACAGTTAACTTTCATATCTGTGATAGCTTTTTTCTCCAGCACAAACCTTTCGTGATTTTTCTACTAAGGATAAGAAAGTATTTAATTTCCCAATGATCTAAATTAGGTCATTATTTTAATCTCGTAATTCAATTATTAGAGTAGCCCTCTTCCTTTCGCTTAGGTGTTTTTCTCAATTGATTACATATCATTTCAAATTATTGGTATTACTAGCTATATCTTCGCAATGTTTAGATAACCCCTTAGGTGTTGCTTGAGCACTTTAATTTTGCAAAGCAATTTTACCTTAATAGACCAATATTGCAACATACCTACACATTTTGAACAATTATAAGCTGCCAATGTTACGATTGTAAGCGCTAAAAAGAAAGGTTTAGTTTCAAAACAAGTGGGTTGGAGAACTCTCTGACAAAATGTTTAAAGAAAAAAAGAAGTACCCATGAGTACATCGTCACCTTTTTGGCATTACGTAAGCTAAGAGACGTTCACTACGAGTGTCCCAGCTAAGTAGAAAAAAGTGTGTCATTCTTTTCAATTAGGAAATTTTTAGTGTAGTTTAAAAAATGGCATTGTAAGCTTAGGAAAAGATGTCTTGAAAGTTGCCTACAGGTCAAAAATCAAAACTAATCATAGTTTGAAGTCTTGTCTAGATCAAATAATTTAACATTTTATTTATTTGATAATACAGCAACATCTGTAACAAATATTTAACAAAAAAAAAAAAAACTTAGGTGGAAATCTTTATTATGGTTACGACTTAAAGTCATTGATCGTGATCATTCAGTTTAAAACCTTTGAACTCAGAATGTAAACATTATTCCAGATTATGCCTAATTATGCGATGGCATATGTATTATTAAGGTATAGATGATTACTCTCTTCAGTAAACTGTTTTTTTTGAGCAAGGATCTTTTTTTTTTTAACCAGTTAACTGTGGCGCCCTCATCGAGCCATGACGAGTATATTCGTCAATCACAGAATAAGTTGCGCTGGTAAAATAAGGCCATGCACAAAAACCTGTCCTCAGATCGTGATAATTGTATGAATTTTTAAATGAATCGTGGGATAGTCAGTATCGTTTGCTTATTTTTGGTAAACAAATTGTTTGAATTCTTGGAACACTAAACCGAGGGAGACAATTTCCAAGAAAATTTTGTGCCTCTCAGTTCATGTGCTTTGTATTTGGAATGGTTTTTTGTTGACATTCATGCAATTAGCCCCTTTCTCTGCCCGACAGATTCCAATTCTTTTATAAAATACAAATTATTTTCAGACTGACAAGAGTTCTTGTAGTTTCATATTTTTTGGTTAACATCTAAAAAACGTTATCATCGCACATAAATAAATTCATTATTCGAACTGGTAAACTTTTTCAACCAGTGCATACCGGGACGCATGACATCATCTCAAACTGTTTATATTTTCTACTTGTTTGTTTTATTCCGGCATAGCCTCAAAATATTCTAAACATCTTTAAATCTGAGAATATGTTTTGTTTTTCTTAAAAATTGCAATTTAAATAGCCAATGGTCACTGATTTATACACATGACGAGTATACTCGTCAATCACAGTTAACTGGTTAATAACCTATTAATGATTTAGATGTGCCAAAACAAATGTTTTAGAATTTGTATTTCGTTACGCGAAATTCAATTATTCTGACACAGAAAAATATATAAAAGCTATGTAATTAGCATAATACATCCAATTTTCAACATAAATATAATTTAGATAATTTAACAGACGTAAAATTTCTTTTAAGTGATTAAATAACATATTTGCTAATAGATTACAAGATTGTAATTAGATATATATCCTCAACAAATATTCTCTGATAAAATCCATTTTTTTCAATTTATTTTCAAAAAATTTAGAGTAATGTTATGTTTTAATATTATTATTAAACTATTTTTGCTACCAACAGCTTAATATATTTTTAGCAGTAAGATATTTTTGTTTCTAGTAATACTGTTAGAATTACTATAGTTATTCATTAAGTCATTATAATGAAAAGGGATTCTAGACAAAAACGTGATCCAAATTAACTGGCTTTTTATCAGTTGCAAATCAATTTTCGAAAATATAATGAAAATTGTAACATGACACTATGTGAAGGAGAACAACCGCCCCATGAAATAATACCATAGTTAATTATACTATTAAGAATAAGAGAATTAAATTATATATAGGACAAAAAACAAATGCACAAGGATTGTACTTTGCGGAACTCCAGTTTTCGTCTCACAAAATTCACTCATAAATTCATTAACTTGAACACGCTGTTTCCTAATTTGCAAATAAGTTGTGATCAATTTATGAACATTACCTTTAGTATCATAATTGTACAGCTTGTCTAGTAAGCTTTAGAAACATCTAACAAGGTTATAGATATGGGAATACTTCTATCAAATCAAGCTTATTGTTAATTAAATTCGTAATCTAATTTAGTACATCTCTCGTACTCAGATTTTTCATAAATCCGAATTGCTTCCTTGATAAAATCCTTGACTTTTTAATGAAATTAAAGATTCTATAGTATAACATAAATTATACAAGAATTTTGAATAATTTTAATCAGACGTAAATCTTCAAATTCAATGCCAAGAAATGCAAATAAATACCTGCGAATGAATAAGCAAAAAGATACAATTCGTATAAAGCTCGTTATTGGAAAGGAAATTCGGAAATACCAAACATTCATTCAGATATTTGACTACGGTTTCGATATTCGTAATAAAATTAAATGAAGGTTAGATCTTAGATTTGATCTTATTAATTAAAAAAATATCTTGTAATAATCAATTGTGCATTTTTACTATTTTAATTCTCAATTATGTAATTTTTGGAAAAGATTTGATTTAGTAACTCCACGGTCAGAAAAAGGTATCTTGTTATAAATCGTTTCAAAGCCAAATTATGTAACTCCATGACTAAATTTTTGAGGTTATCTAAATTAAAAATCGATCCACTTATTTTATTTTTCCAATGAAAAACATAAAAAATCATCATAACAATTAACAAGAGCTTCATTTTCAACAGTTCGTGATTATGTACTTAACAGATCAGGCCTTTTTATGAGGCTTAATTTGAGCCATGACGGCGTTTGGCCTTGATTTTACTAGCAAATTAATTTAACAATTACGAGTATGTTGATTCGATGACTCTATCCGGGAAATCCTTTAAAGTGTTTTTCTTAAGATTCACTATCTGACCTACATCATCTTTCAACGAATACGAAGACTGATTAATTCCCAGAAATATATCAGCCACGCTTTCTGATTCTTTGATATATTTGGCATGTGTGTTTTATAAATTATGTCTTATTTCCCTTTCCGTATTTTTCGATAACGTAAAGAAATACCTCATTAAATTTCACCAATTTTCTGATCATTGATTTATTGATCAAAATATTACGATAAAATAACTGCGTGTTCCTTGATGGATTTAGGAATTTCCAATTTTTCTTGCTATGCAATAGTAATTAATAATTGTGAAATTATTAAATTGGATTTATTACTGCTGTACGTATTTTGCAATTTGTAGTTGATCGATTAAATTTTTTAAATCTTCCGATTAGAAGAATTTGTTCCGGTCTAAAACCTTTATAGGGTCAATTATAATGCCTAAATACATAGATATGTGTTAGACTCCTTGTGCAAAGGTAAAGGTGTAAGCTTACTTGTAATTGTCTACAAATAAATGTAAATATGTCTTGTAAAACAACCTTGCTCTCACGTTTAACTCGGTTGCACTTGTTGCTGGCTCTAGCACTGGGAATGAAACTGAACAAGAGAGGCACATTCCACGATCCATGCAAATGAAGAAAATTGTATTTTTTATTACTATGGAGCTTGGCGGAAATTGCACCCAATAAAGTGGTATTTCTCGAACTAGTTGCCATTGTGTGGGATTATTGTTATTTGCAAATTGGAGTCTCCTTTTCCAGTGATAATGAATGAATTAAATTATAAAAAAGGAAAGTTGTATGCGAATTTGCAACACCTAATTTTAATAATTATGACTCTATGATTGATTTTGATTGAATGTGACCAATTTGAATATTGGGTGTGTGAATATTACTCCGTCTTTTCCCAACAGATGTCGTTTTTAGTATTGCTTATGTGTATTAATAAATGGCAGCACTTGTGGTCGATAATACTTAATGTCAGCTGTCAAACGTACTACGTGACATTTATTTGAAATATTAGCAACAACTTCTTTAGCCTCCTTGAAAATGTCGGTTTTTTTTCCAAGTAAACATCATTTGCGGTAAATGCTTTTACACTATACAAAAGTGCAGCGGAAACTCATCGTTTGCTTGTGGAGATTTACGGTGAGCATGCTCCATCTAGTACAACTTGTAAGGAATGGTTTCGACGATTTCAAAATAATTATTTTGGACAAAGAACATGGAAAACCACCAAAAAAATCTTCAAATTGAATGGGGGCTGAAAAAAATCTTCAAATTAAATAGAAGCTGGAAACTCAATCAGAATTGGTTGCAGCATTAAATGTTGAACGATCAACTGTTGCAAAGCTTTTAAAAGTAATGGGAATGGTTAAAAAAGTTGGTTGGTTCCATATGAATTGAAAGAAAGAGATATCGAACGTCGAAAAACAATTTGTGAAATGCTACTTCAAAGGCAGCAAAGAAAAGGATTTTTTCATCGAATAATCACAGGAGATCAAAAATGAATATACTATTATGAGAATCCTAAACGTAAAACAGCCAAAGAGAAATATTCACTGTGACAAGGTTATGCTCTGCATTTTTTGGGATCAGAGAGTTGTTGTTTATTATGAGTTGCTCGAACCCTCTCAAACAATTAATGGAGAAGTTTACTGACGACAACTAATGCGTTTGAAGGGAGCCATAGAAGAAAAACGACCACACTGGGTGAAAAGGCACAGTGAATTAATTCTTCAACAGTATAATGCCAAACCGCATACCGCACAAGTCGTGAAAATATATTTAGATGGACAGAACTGGGAAGTGCTACTCCACCTGCCATATTCGCCAGACATAGCTCTTTCGGATTATCACTTATTCCGAACAATGCATACGAAAGTATCAACACTTGGATTGATAATTGGATCAGCTCAAAAGACTAGGATTTCTTCATGCAAGGAATACGTTAATTACCTCAAAGATGGGCGAAGGTTGTAGCTGCCGATAGAGCATACTTTATAAACTTTTCTTTAATTGTCTAAATAAGCAAATGTGTTTTATTTTAACAAAAAAGGGCGGCGTCATAGGCGATAGGAAATGTTCGATGTTGTACTAGATGATTATCCATCCAGCAGACTTGTTCAGATTTTAAAAATAATTTTCGGCGTTTGATGCGAATTAAAGATCATAATTCAATATTACTATGAAGTTAAATAAATAGACTTATGACAGCACATATTCGCAATTCAGTGGACAAATGTATTATAATTGCGCTCATGCAATAAAACACTCTCGCCAAAAAAAAAACAAAAAGATTTAATTTTAAACCAGTTAAGCAGGTATCACTCTGTAAGTTAAGACCCTGAACTGGTTACTAGACAATAAAGTATAAGCTGAGTAATTGCGACCATACGGGGACTCGGAATTTGTCTGAAAAAGTTCGCTAGTAATAAGCCAAAATCCGATGAAATACAGGTGAAAAACAGATCACCAAAAGAATTTGATTGTGGTGTCAAGTCATGGACAACAAATGCTCAAAAATATATACAACAAATGTTCAATTGATCTTGATCCGACAGACCTGGTCAGGCTATCGTAATTGATCGTATTGAAGTATGTACAACTTTTTTATTGCGGCGATTTAATTCACGTGTTGTGAATGGTAACTACCGCATACGCAGGTACTTTTTGTGTTCACGAAAAAAACACATAAACCGCCCATGCTTATATAACTACCTTGAAATGTGGGCCTTTTTACCCAGTTTACGTGCAATATAAATCACTTTCTTCTTTTCGACATGATCGACTTTTACTTTAATTTCATATTATTAATTTTAAAAATTAGCCAAATTTTGAAATAAGTATGAAGTTAAATTGGTAATTTTGTTAATCCAAAATAGTTAAAAAATAGTAATGAATAAATGTTAATGTGAAATTATTTCTGAAGAAGCCTGTTTACCAGATTTGACCTCAACTCTGTACCAATAAACTTGACTAAGATCACGGTCCACTTACTTTGAAGGAAAATATTCAACTGGAAAAAATACAAGATTTTCTTGAGGTTTTATGTTGTAACATAAGACAGCTAAAGAAAGCTCATATTTCAATTAAATGAGCCATGAGACTAATGCTTATCTCCCGAATTACTTCTAGATGCTACTATAGCAGTAATTAATTTTTTATGATAGTGAAGGTTTAATGTGTAACTAACTGAGAAATGATATGATTCTCATAGCCAAACATATAAAAGTAAAAATCATAAAAAAGTGAAAACAGAAAAAGATACTTAAACACAAACAATCAGGAAAAGTGTATGTTGTAATCTAATTTATGAATCCTGTATCTATTTGAAGATAATTATTACAAATATTTATTTAACAATTTGTGAAGAGTAATGAACTTGAACTTACAGTTTTTTACTTTTACACACGACACGTTGCAGTTAGATTATAATCAAAGTTTTGATTAAGTAAACTGCCTTCTAGACATAGTGATAAACGAAAGGATAGCCAAACAAACAATGGCAAACAATTGAAATTAACTCAAAACAGCTTTCTAAAGTCACTATTAAAATCCTTTGTATTTTACAACTCAGAAATCAAAGTTAATAAATATGTTGCATACGCGACTAAATTACTATGTACATTTATAAGTTATTTAAATGTATTGTATACGATTAAATTGACTTTGTGATTTATATGTACGTGTTTAAAGTGTTTTGTAGATTTATAGGTAAGCAAATAGACTTTAAAGCTGAGTAGTAACAATAAGCAAAATATAATATCAGGTTAAATGACTTCAGAAAAAAGTGTTATATAAATTCCAAAAATTACATTGTTCTATATAGAATTATAATTTTTATAGATATAATGCTAGTTTTTGATTTTCTATCTCAGAACAAACGACATCTTCTTATATAGGGTTTTGAGTGAAAAATCTTAACAATTTGATGAATAAATCATTATTTAAATTTTATTTCAACTGTTTTCCTTTAAGAGAAATTTCGACTTTTTCGTGTTCTTATGTAAATCTGAAGAAAATTCTTGTTGATTGGTGCAATTTTACATCTACATCCATCTATAGTATCAGTCTGAGAATTTGAACTTATTACCATTTTTAACAAATCCCATTATAACATTACTTAGGTATTAATGAAGTTAAAACAATTTTTCCTTTACCACAGCAATGAAAAGAACATAGACTGATCACTGGTTTAGCGACCATCGGATATTCGATCAAAGCTATATGATCATACAGCACGACATAAATGATTTTTGAAGTTTGTGAACAATTTCCGAACAAATTTATTGAAACTTTTAAACTACAGAGAAAAAACATATTTTACCAGACTGGTTATTAATTATTATTAATTTAACTACGTTTACATTAAACTTTGGAGTTAATTATTTCCAACAAATAACAATTTTGAAACAACATTGTTACGTATTCAAAACAAATTGTTGCCTTATTTACTATATTTGTTTTTCATTTATTCAACTATTGTTTATTCCTTTTGAGGCTTCAATAAATTCAATTATTTTTTTTTTTTTTCATAAATCGATTGCAGAACTATTCAAAAATATATTCTGAAAAGTTCAAAACAAATTTCCACGCCGTTTAAAAGTTATAAGCGTTTCAGTGAGTGTCCCTCAGTCGAACCTTTACTGCCACTCTTATTTTTAAACGTGTTTTTCTCGAAACTACTTTTTTCGAATTTGTGTACACTCTAGTTCCTATAGTTTTTGATCAATCGTTATCAAACTCAGCACATAGTTTCTTTATATAAATACGTTCTATTTGAAACTCAATCCTAAACAATATCTTTTTTTAAACTATTTTTTTATTGCAAAAAAAGTACGAAAAAATGGTAAAAAAATCATACTAAATTTTCACATTCCTTAAAAGAAATATTAATTTCCGATTTATTTGTGAGGAGTGAGGTTCAAATAGAAGAGACACTTATAAAAAAAGTAAATTTTTTTTGAAAAATTGATTTCAGATGAAAATTGTGACCTTAATTGACCCCTTAAATGCATGATATGATCCATCGAGCTTTATAGTCTTATTTATTGAATTTTAAGTATGTTTATGTAAGACCATAATAAAATATTGTAATAGTTTTTTTTTCTAGTTTCCGGTTACAAAGCCTTTTTGTAATCGTTTCATACAGGGTGTCTTTAGATGATGCTTTCCAACATATACCAATTGATTCTATGGAATGTCTTGATCAACGTTTGTTCCGAGACCCTCCTCTCTAAAATCATCCTTCTTCCCTTTTTGAAGTTGACAATTTTTTTCCTTTGACGGCACCATAAGCCCTGTCAAGGACATCACAGCCACAGGTTAGGAATAAAAGCATTGTTGGAAAGCACAATCTTTAAACTTTCAGACGGTGTCTCTTATGCTCAATCAGTCTGCATTATCGGTGCAACATTTAAGTTTAACTTTGTTTAATGCGTTCCATAGTTGTTTCAAATAAAATATTATTAAATGTACAACCCGGTTATTTGATATTACAATACAATATTTTTTTTCTGTGTAGAGAACTTATTTTTCTACCCTTTTTAAGTTTATCTTTATTGGATGATCAGATAGAAACTCATGGATTGGAGGTATATGTACGTATACGGTATAGTACGCTATAGATTTTGATGTGTCAGTCAGTGAGGTCAGTCTGTCTGTCTGTTAGTACATTTTGAAAGGTCGTATCTTTTTATTGTATTGAGTTAGGAATTTGAATTTTTTGCAGGACTATGAGGCTATGGTATTAGTTTCAACTCAATATCTCTAGCCGTTCCTGGGAAAAAAAGGTCTTGACGGACAGACAGACAGACAAACATACAACAAAATTATCCTACAATTTTTCCATTTTTTTCATTTCGAGTCAAGGAACCCTAAAATAATATTGTAATAAATCGAGTAAACTTTTAAATTGAAAAAAGGTTAAGGTAATTTGTAGTTATGCGCACTTGGTTAAGAAGTTATTAGGGGTAGAAAGCAACCGAATGTAATAATATATGAGTTTAATTTTTTAAATATTTTTTGGAAGAAATTCTGTTATGATGGGAAAATAGTAGTATAAATTACAATAATATTATTTTCCAAAAATATTAAAATTTTAAAAACGAATATAAATACATTTCGTGTTGTGTTGCTTTACATTGCAAATAATTATGAATAATAAACGTTACTTTTCCTACTCCTCTTTTACGTACCAAGTTGTTGTCCAGCAATCCGGAAAATAATAATTATTTGATGTACTCCGAATGGAAACAGAAAAGATAGCAGAAAAATTTCAAATTTTTCGTTTCAGAAATCTTTTCTTGCACATAAAACTTTCTCGTACGAACGAAACGATGTAATCAATAAGCATAAATGATGGTCAGAGCACATGGATTCACTAGAAAAAGGCTTTCAACCACACAATCATTTAAAAATGCACAATAACACTTCTTGTCGTGATGTTAAATCGACCGCGAATTAGAGTTTCGATTTAATTGAATTAAAGGGGAGAACAAAAAAAAAAAATCAAAACTATCAAGGCTAAACGGCAGAAACTTTGCAGAACTGTATCGCGCTAAATCCGCGAACCAACTACTTCTTGTAGTGGAGGCGCATGCCTTTATAGACAATTCACGCAATTCAGACAAAACCGAAACTGGTTGCTCTGTATGAAGTCGGCGGTGCCCGAGGAAATCAGTGGTCCATTTTGCAAGTGAACTGATAAATTTTAGAGGTAATTACCATGGCTATGGTTCCCGATGTGACACATTGAACCCTCACTGGCAAAATCCTTAATTTCATCGATCTGCTCATCTTTGGTCAGCCTTAAGCAAAAAACACTCGAAGCAAATCCTCAGGCATCCTTGAGGCAACGAAGAGATATTAAAAAGGTATTTCCAACTCACTTATGGAACACTTTTTGAAACACTTCACAATTCGAACCACTCCCTGCGTCATCGGAACTTACGTGCTACTGCAATTGACACAACGCATTAATGGATCAAACAAAAAATATTTGAAAGTAAATAAAATAAAATTTATTAACATTTACATTTACTTTATTGCATACACTTCTTTAAATTGATATTGTTAACTGAGCTTTGCTCCACTGCTCTCACGAAAGTTCTTTGAAGTTTTTAAAAATTTAATTAAGATTTATTAACTTTACGTAATTGTAATTGCATATTTCCACATTAATTTATTCAATAACTATCTGATAACGAACAAGTGGGGAAAATAACTTGCAGTTTTTCAACCACCAACAAATATTACTTTAATTGCCAAAGAATTGTTAATTTTGTATAATAGATATAAGATGCACTTTTCTGTGAAAATTCTTGCATGACTATGGTTAAAGTTTAATTGGTTCATTATGCGTAAAGTGGAAAAGTGGAAATTAAATTGCAAAATTATTATATGATTTATTAGACAAGACTCTAGGAAATAAGTCCGTTCTACTGACCTGCTCCCAACTTATATTTTCCTTTAAGATTTCTTTTAGCGATAATAAACCATATATTTAACAAAAGACAAATCAAAATGCATGAGCTTTACTATGAATTTCAGTTCTCTTAATAGTTTGCAACAGGGTAAAAGTGGATCCTAAGCAATCCGAAAAATTTTTACGTTTTAATGCTATAATAAGACAAAATTTGAAATAATTTTATATTGTTTGTTTATTTCCTAGATTTTCATTTCTTATATATTTCCTATATTACAATCTAACATGCCATTAAATTGAGTAATGATCAAGTCGATCGCAGTTTTACGGATTTCAGCAAGGCCTTCGAGACTTCGGGTATACTTTGGTTTCTTCTTCTTTTTATTATCTTATTGATCTCACCGTTGCAAATGTTGATTCTTTCGACTTCAGAGACTGTCTATTTGTTGACCTTTTACGAGGGATACCCCAATCATTGTCTACCTTCAAATGCAAACAAATGCACAATCATTTCGTATCCATGTAAAAGGCCTTTAATTTGACTGGAATTTGCTACATAGCCTACAAGGACCAATATTTAAATCGGAATTTTCCCTAGTGAACCATGTTAACAATGTCTAACTATATTTTGAAGAAACTAGTGAACCTAGAAGTTTAGGAATACAATCCATAATCGAAACATATTACATATCTCGAATTCCGAGCGGATTGAAAAACGAAAACGGATATAGAAGAAAATTATTTCCCCTTATTTTACAAACAAAACCACAAATATGCAATTACATGAAATGACGTGATGTTCGATTTTAAGTTGAACTTTAAACTAGTCACCTAAAAAATAATAAGGATATAATTATCCTATAATTCTACTTAATCCAAATAATCATTAAAGGAATTTTGTTATCCAAATTATCATTAAAGGAATTTTATTATATGTAGAAATTAATCAGGTTTTAATGAGCACTGAATAACAACATACATTTTCTAAAACTCTCTTCAGTCTATTTAATATTTACTAAAGAAAGTGTTAATTAGCCCGCAAAGGAATAATTAATTAAAATTTATTCCTTACCTAATATACTCATTAGGGTGCTTTTTTTTTCGCGACTATTTTTTTTTTTCAGTCCCACCTCGAAATTTTGTGGCAAATACCTAAACAAAAATTCCCTGAAAATTGGAGCCCTTAATATTAATATTAGGTACTAAGCCCAAGGCGTATAAAGATTTCCCATACAAAATACACGTAAACTTTGATTATTTTTCTTCAAACCTCTACAGCTCAGAGGCATTTTATGGTATAATCTTGGTCAATGGTAGGTTTTCTTCAGAACTGAATGCTCTACAAAAGTGTCCATTGCGGTGTAACCCTAACTCCCAACAGCGAGGTAGCACGGGTCACTAACCCCAATTTTTCCATGAAATTCTCGCTTTTTTCCCCTATCTCATAAACAACAAGAGGTACAGAAAAAGTGAATATGACAAACTTGTAGGAAATACAATTTCCTCCAAAAAGTTCTTGAACACCAAATCGCTACCATCGATATTTCTTAAGATATTGGGCTTTGAAGTTGAGGTAGAGTGGAATTTTTATGGATTATTGAGCTAAATTTTAGAAACACTACCTCAACTTCAAAGCCCAATATCTCAAGAAATATCGATGTTAGCGATTTGATGTTCACAACTTTTTTGTAGGAAATTGAATTTCCTACAAGTTTGTCATATTCACTTTTTCTGTACCTCCTGTTGTTTACGAAATAGGGGTAAAATGCGAGAATTTCTTGGAAAAATGGGGATTAGTAACCCGAACTACCTCGCTGGTGGGAGTTAGGGACACCGCAATGGACACTTTTGTAGAGCATTCAGTTCTGAAGAAAACCTACCATTGACCAAGATTATACCATAAAATGCCTCTGAGCTGTAGAGGTTTGAAGAAA
This sequence comes from Dysmachus trigonus, assembly GCA_949715965.1. Taxonomy (NCBI): domain Eukaryota; kingdom Metazoa; phylum Arthropoda; class Insecta; order Diptera; family Asilidae; genus Dysmachus; species Dysmachus trigonus. The sequence continues at coordinate 91,737,916 of OX454320.1, forward strand.
AATAATCAAAGTTTACGTGTATTTTATATGGGAAATCTTTATACGCCTTGGTCTAGTACTTAATATTAATATTAAGGGCTCCAATTTTCAGGGAATTTTTGTTTAGGTATTCCCCACAAAATTTCGAGGTGGGACTGAAAAAAAAAAATAGTCGCGAAAAAAAAGCACCCTAATACTCATATATAGCAATTAATTTTCTCAGAAAATTTTAGAATTATGGATCAAAATGAAGTATTAAATTGCTGCAAAATGCAAATTCCCCCTGCAATTTTCACATGAGAAAAATTACATATTGTTACCAGACTAGATAATAAGAAAATCCCTGAAACATTTTTCGACAATTTGCAAAAATTATTGAATGTGCAGCAGAAGAAAACACCGGCAAATGTTGGTATGATTCATATGAATGAAACTGAAGAAAGTGAATGTTGGTGCCTAGACTCTAGAGTGTTACAGATCACATAAAATCGGTGAACTGGATAGCACGCGTTGAGCTTTATATATTTCTTGTTGTTGTTTATTTTCTTTATTCGGGTAACTCGTTTCTCGAAGATTTATAGACGGAAGGTATGGCTGCACCGCGCGCCAGTAGGCTTGTTAAAGCCTGAAGTGTTGATTACCTTCGTAGTTATTATTGGTCACGATGTGTACCCAAATTTATTTAAATAGACTTTTAATTTTTTGATGTTATTTTTGAGTTGCTGTAGAAAATAAAAGTCAAATTTAGACAGGTCATACCTATGTCAGTAGCTGTGTTTTGGCATTGTAATAACTAACCTTTCCACGGTCATATTTAATATCAATGATGTTGCTAAAATATTTTTGGGCTTGGCATTTTTTATGATCTCAAATAATTTTTGTGAAACTACTGGCAACTTAAGAGTTTTTATTCATATGGATAGATATACAACAGTTTTTATTTTATTACTGAAAAACACCTGAACGTGGCAAGGTCATTTAATAGGACAGTTTAACTTTTACTTCTAATTAGCATTAGTCAACACTCAAAATTAAAAGAGTATAGTATATGTAAATTATTAACTCTGTCACATCGAATAAGTTAAAGGAAATTAGAATCCGTATAATTATGAAGATACCGAAAAAATTAACAAAGAAATCGGTTTTTAGTCCTGAATATGCAAAGCGGATATATAGGGAGTACATATGACGGGCTTACAATTATTGGTCTTGAATAACATGGAACCAATTAACCGTGTTAATCGAGGACTAATAATGTTTTGCGAAAATTGCTACCACGGAAATGAAAGTGCTAAAGCTTTCTAAAAAGATGGAAGAAAAAAAATACTTTACAGGTGACCTTCTATGATCAAAAAATTGAAGCAACAACAAAATATAAAATGTTATTTTTCAATGATCGATTACGATATTCTGTCATACTAAGTGGATGTAGGTATAAGAATCATAATAAAATAATTTGTATGTAATTTTATTTTATTTTGAAAATATTCATCGAATTTGACAGTCACTTTTAAAAATGTCTTTGCATTTCAATATCAACAGCCACTCCTTGAGCATTAAATAGCTTTTACTATAGATAAGGAATGATAAAACTGATGTTGAAAATCGTGGGAAAATTAATCTTTTGTATGAGATATTTAGAAAAGGTGACTTAATATTTATTAAAATTAGTCCCTTTACTATTCGTCACCCATCACCGCAAGCAAGGCTCATAGTTGTACAATTATGGAATTTTATTCAACAAAAAAATAGAATAAATAAATTATATCCGATTACGACATCTAGGAAAGGAAGACCCAAGGAATGAATGCGTATAGGAATGAGTAAACACTATCAATAAAAACAAAAGAACCTCTCAATTGCTCTGAATAATTAGGACACGTAACTCGCGGAATTATAAAATATATACAGACGCATTATGAAATCGTAGCTTAATTAGGAACGTGTATAAGAGACTCCTGACTCGTTTAGGCGACGCAAAATAAGGTTCGCTATTGCCCAAGAAAGAGTGTAGGCAAAATATAATTGATGCGGATCAGAACAGGTCGGATTATGTTATTACTTCACGGCAGCATCAAATGCTCATTTAATGCTTTCACTATCACTTTTCATAGAGTATTGATTTGATAAAGCGATACCGCCGAGGCAGGTATTCTAAAAAGGAGCTATATGCGGTAGGTTGTTTGTAAGCGAATTCGTAATAAACTGATTACAAAATTTCGCGATTTTTTTACACGAAAAGGATCAACTTTACAAAAAAAATTTATAGAACAAAAAATTCTTCAAATTAGCTAAAGAATACATGTAAATTTTTTCAGTTTTTTTTAAAACTACTTTTGGTTTTTGAATTTTTGAAAAATCCAAAAATGTCCTGAAAAAGTCACACGTGTTCCCTGGCTAATTGTAAGCAGTTTTTGTCATACAAAATTTAATCGTATAATTGATCCTTTTTGAGTAAAAATATCACCAATTTTTTGTATGATGAAATTTGGTTATATTTTTACTCAAAAAGGATCAATTATACGATTAAATTTTATATGACAAAAAGTGCTTACAATTACGCAAAGAACACGTGTGAATTTTTTCAGAATTTTTCGGGACATTTTTAGATTTTTCAAAAATTGGCCAAATCCAAAAAACCAAAAATAGTCCAACAAATTCTGAAAAAAATTATATGTATTCATTGGCTAACTTGAAGCATTTTTTGTTCTATACATTTTTTTTTGTGAAGTTGATCCTTTTCGTGTAAAAAAATCGCGAAATTTTTTATTACATTGCTGTACAAAATGACCATTTTGCAAAAACCAAAGCAAAAAAAAACTTTCAAAATCATGGTTTGAGAAAGTTTAGACATTCGGACAGCGATTTCTGGTAGTTATATGATCATTCAATAGCAGCAACGACAAGATAATCGATTTTGAGAAGAAAAAATACCAAAATAAATCAGCACTTTTTTTAAAAAACCCAAAAAATAATAGGGTTTTTGAAGCTTTCATGCAAAATAAATGCTAGATTCTGAAAGAACATCCCCAAAAACTTCTTATACACGAATTTGGAGGAATTTCGCCCTAATGTTCTATTAGAATCGTACAATTGAGCTTGCGTGCACAAAATCCTCGTTTTGCGCAGTAATGGGTTAATTATTATATATTATTATAGTTATTATTAAGTATTAACTGTTAATACGTTTATTGTTAATAGTGATTTATATACATAGATTTACCTTCGGCTGGAAGTGTTTCCTTTTTTTTGAAAATATTTTGAAATGGAATTCCCATTTTCAATCTTTTTGAAGTTTATTTGAAACCATTGTACTTCTCTCATTTTTACTGATGGTATAATTGAAATTAACTCCATCGGAACTAGGAACTGAAAAAAAGCAACTTGATTTCGATTTTCAAAATTAAACTTTTTTCCTCAAAAAGTAGTGGAAAAAAACTTGATTTAAGTCGACAAATGTGTGCCAACCAACATTAAAATATATGTTTCTGGTCAAAGGTTTGTTTTTCAAATACATGAAAAATGAGTTATAATATGACCTGTTTTTATTAATTTTTTAATCGAAAATTTGCTTTGTAAACTAAACATATAAAACGTGTAGGTTACATATCTTAAAATTACGGTTGAAGAATTTTTGTTTGTACTGGAATTATTGCAAAGATAACGATCATTGTCTTTGGCTTTGTTTTAATTTTATGAACTGTTGACAAGTGACATTGAAAGACACTATTGCAACACTGCCTTTGTTTGAATATTTGGCTTAATTGTTTGGTTTTTAGCAGCTGCCTTTAAGCCTAATTTATTCAATCTTTTCAATCTGACGATAGTGATACATTAGCCTTAAATGGAATCAATTAAATGCAGTCACTGTTTGTCACTGGTCCATTACGTTTTCTAGTTGAGCTTTCATGCGAGTAAGATTATCAAAAATGAAAAATGAATAAAGTAGAACTGTAACCCATATACCTATCCTAATTAAAATTAATAATTTGACAGTCACTTTTTTCAAATTTCTTTGCATTTCAATATCTCACAGTCACTCCATGAGCATTAGATAGCAATTATATAAGGAATGATTGAGTTGACGTGCAAAACTGTGGGCCAATTAATCTTTTTTATGAGATATGTAGAAATTGGTGACTTAATATTATTTAAAATCACTCCCTTCACTATTCGTCACTCATAGTCACAATAAAAAAAAATTATGCCCAATAAAGAAATCCAGGAAAGGAAAACCCGAAGAATGAGTGCGTATGGGAATACGATGGCATTATCATAAAAACATAAGAATCTCTAAATTGCCCTGAATAATTAGGGCACTTAACTCGAGGAATTATAAAATTTATGCAGACGCATTATGAGAATCGCAGCTTAATTAGGAACGAGTATAAGAGACTCCTGATTCGTTATTCGACACAAAATAAGGTTCGCTATTGCACAAGAAAGAGCGTAGGAAAAATAAAACTGATGCAGTTCAGATTAGGCCGGATTATGTTGTCACTTCACGGCAGCATCAAATGCTCATTCAAAACTTTCACCATCACTTTTGATAGAGTATACTATAGATTTAATAAATGTGATACCGTCAAAGCAGGTATTCTAAAAAGGAACTGCCGAAGCTCACGATTTGGGTATTAATCGATTTAAGGAACACGGGTGGTATTTCATAATTTTCCTTCTTGTTTTATAAAATTCCATTCCCGAACGTGTCTTGCCAATTTCATGGTTCTGTACAGGCCTCATTAAATAATTTGAATGAAATATTTATAATTATTTTACCTATGCTCGATTTAATCGCGGAAAATTTGTACAATCGATTTAGCAATTTTAATGCCTTCGCATAATCTTACAGTCTAAAAATGAATAAAAAAACAAAAATGCTAAGCCTCATTTCTGATTCTTATATATCTCGTTTAGCCGCTTCACCATGTCGTGTGAGGGGTGTGTCTCACCTTTGCAAACTTACGTGGACCACAAACTGCTTTTGCTTATACACATGAACTTTTCAGGTTCTTGCATATTTTCCTCAACTACTAAAGGAGACCTTCACAGATTTCAACTTCTGCTCATGCCCAAGTGGATTGTTGCATTGGTAATTGTGCCAATAATTTATTGAGACCGATACTTTCTTTGGATGGATAAATTACATGCAAACAGATTCAATTGTCGGCACGTTTTGCTGAAAGACTCGCGATTCAAGTCACTCACACGTTCCTTCACTGAATGCCCCAGTGATCACGTAAAGACTGGCGAAGAAGGCGTCTTATGATGTTGAGGTCTTTTCGGTATTACCGACCACTAGATATGTGTATCTTATTTTCCATTTATCCAGTCATAAACAGCGACTTATTTTTATTGATTAATTAAATTAAAGCAATGAACGCAGGTATTTAGACTAATTTCTGCCATTTTTTACATACTATATGTACATTTGCAAATGCATTCACACAAAAGATATACCTTTTAACGAAACTAAAGCTTGAATGTTTGCACTTTCTGGAATGGTTTAGTGGTTTTTATTTAACGTTTTATCAAAATAAAACCAAATGTACACAAGTTTGTCAACCGATGCAATTATTCAATTCTTTGGATACTATATAAATGAAATAGTGGCAAATTCACTTTCCGGATGGGTTCAGGTTCCGGTTATAGATAGATAATTACAATGTTTAAGAAAAATCTTAATTTTAATCGACCGAAGCTTTCGTTCATATTACAGCCTGTTGGCTGTTATATATTTTAATAGCGTACTTACTTTAATGATTTTCAATCTTCTTAAAACCCGCTGCAATTTATTAACTCGCATAACTCTAGACATGCCAACATTTCAGAGTCAGTCTGCGGCTAAGACAAAGTTGAAGCGAAAGTCATGTTCAAGATTTTGCCTTCAGTAAGACTCACTCATGCAATTTTCGATGCTTGTTTTTTTTTGTGGCATACCTGGTCTTCAATTACTTTAAATGAAAATCCATATATTAAAAAAAACTGGTTGCGTCCACTTTTCGAGAATGACCAGGTGATTTTTCCGGACTTGGTTCATGTATTTGAAAATTCGATTCCGCAAACTGAAGCAATTAATTCTGAAATCACAGAAACCGAACTGCTATAGATGTGACAATTATCGTGTCAAGAAAAATAAATATGAAAATTGACTACAGGTAGTTCAACTTTTCACTTTTTGTGGTACATGGCAGAGAGGAATTAATTAATTAATGGAATTTTCTCCCATTACATATTGAGATATTTTTAATGTTGAAGCAATTAAAATTATATTTCCTAATTTTTTCTTTTTTATTTCTTTATAAAACGATGCTCAAGTGAAATTTTTGTCTAGACTTTGCAAAAAACGAAATCTGTTTTATTTGAATATATACCTGAATTTGAGTTTGAATGCCAAATCGATAACTTTTATATTACCATCACGTTAAAATAGCAATTTCGATTTAAAGAAATAGAAAATATTGTTCCAAATATGGGATATTTTTTGTGTAATACAATTAAACATTAAACGTACATTAAAAATCATTGGAGACAACAAAAAACATGAATATTTGATTTAGCATAACAGGCATTAAGCTTCCTATACCTGCGTGTTAGTCAAAAAACGACGACATCCAGATTGTATTTTTAATGAATATTTTGTGAGGTTGTTATGAAGGTATATAAATCGTTTCAACCTAAATAAACATGAATGGACTATACAATGTATTGGGCTAATCTAAAATCCAACCACACACCAAGTACTTACACTTATGAATGTATATAAAGGCAAAAAAAAAAAATGAGTTGCAAATAGCAAAGTTGTTTTTTATAGTTGCTGTTATTAAATAATTTCTTAAACAATATCTTGAAATATGAAGTAGACTGTCTAGATATGATAATTATAAGTAAAGGGTGTCTCAGTAATAGTGTACTTTTTAAATTTTGTGTAATTTTGTTTCGTGCATTTGGCAACTCAGAAATTTGACAGCTCATCTATGATTGTTCCGATTATTAATAATGGAGCACTGCACGAAAGAAGAACACGTTGTCATTGTGAAAACCCATTATAAAAATGAAGAAAGTTAGGCTGAGACTGAGGCATTCTTTACAGGAACATGATAACGGAGTTCTTGTGGCCTCAACTGGACGGCATGAATCTGGATAACATGTGGTTTCAGCAAGACGGCGCTACCTGCCACACCGCTATGAAACAATCGATTTATTGCAGCAACGATTTCCAGACCAAATTTCATGAAAAGAGCAAGTGCCTGTCATTAGAGCCGCGGGGCTATTTACCGGATATTTTATTCCATATTGAAACATGTCTACTTTACAATGCAATAAAAATATCACAATTCGCTCATAAAATACGTGTTTTTGTTTATAAATGAAATAGTGCACTCTTATTGAGACACCCTTTATATGTAACTTCTGTTTGTAGGAAGATACATTTTTTTTTGTGAGTTCACTTTGCTTTTGTTTTAGAGTGTAGTAATTGCAATTGTTTCTAAAAATCTTGGGCTACTATTTTTGATTACTTACTTTTTTAACTATGTGCCAACCACTTATTGAGACTCTGTAAATTTTCTCCCGACCTTAATTCCATTTGCGCTTTTTACTACTATTACCCCAGATTTCAAGCTATATACATTGTTAAGAAATATAATATAATCTTAACTAACCAATGTGAAACAATAGCCTAACATATACTTAATACACATAATAAATATAAATCTTAAATTGTTAATAATAAAGTAAGTAAGTAATAATTTAAGGTAGAATTATTCTAGCTATGAGACTTGCATTCATCCCACTTGACCAATTATTCAATAATTTTCTTGAATGTAAATATTGTTGCAATAGGGCCCAGCTGCATTATAAGCATAAGAATATAAGCTGACTCCAAAACTCAACTTTTGCGTGATTTTTCAAACAAACAACAAAGTTGCACTTAATTGAATGTCAATCAAAGTCTTGGGTTTACTTAATTTTTTATGTCTAGCTTTTACGACTTTCAAGGTAAGACAACAACGTCCATATGTATGTCCAAGTTTGAGCTACACTCGATTTTTCATTACGTTATTGAAATTTTTTTCCTAAACTTGCCTAATAGCCATATTCTTTTTTTTTTCCTAAAATTGCCAGACAGATTTTATTTAGACAACCAAGAATGTAGTGTCAACGATCCTACGCAAACAAGTAAAAGTAAAGTCAAGGTTTGTGGTTAAAAAGAAATCTCAGACTGTTTGCCATTGCACCCTATTATCACATGCTTATGTCTTGAGGTAGTGCGGCGTTTACTTAGGAAATTGTTGTCAACTAAAGGCGGCCGGTACTCTGACGGAGTTTTTACTGGCTGATTTATAAGCGGTTTGATTTTATCGTAGACCTAATAAAATATTCCTTCTATCCGGTTTAATACGCTTCAATTAAAACTGAAAGCAAGCGGCGGTTTTGCACAAGACAGACTCGTTCTTTTAAGTTTGGGAGTGGTCTAATTTTAGATTGCTGTTCAATTTACCACAGGTAAAACCGATCTCCTTTTGTTGAAAACAGGATTTCGTCTCACGGGCCCACCGGTCATTTTATTCGGTTGAAAAAACATAAACAGGATTTTGGTTTCTGTAAGGTACATAGTGAATTTATTTTAAATTAATGTGCATTAAAATCGAGCTTCCGCTACCGTCAAATCAATTACATTTTGAACTGAACGTATTTGACTTGCTCTTACGTAAAAGGACAAGTGTGTCGAATGTAGTTAACTATTTAGATGTCAGCTGAAGGCTACTTCTTTTTATCGCTCTGAGAATGGAATTTTTTTTAAACAAAAAATGAACACTGCATCGCAGTATATTTTTATTTTGGGCATAATTATTTTATTCTATTAATTACACAACCACAGCACGAAATATTCGAAGAGAAAGGCATAGAGAGGACAATGTGGTTTAATGTTAAAATCATATAGATTGGCTCTAATGGCGGAGGAGACGAGGAAAAATTTACGACAGCGTTTAAACTATTTCTATATGAAGTTCTTAATTTTTATTAATTAATCAATTAATTAATTAATTAATTTCTTTATCTTTAACAGATTCTAAATGCGACTTCCTTTTTGAATTTCCTGAGTGATGTCATAAACTGAAGCAAACTCGGCAACAGTTTTGGAATAATTTCTAATTACTAATATTTTCTGTATTACAATGACCTCACCGACAGAGTACTAATTTAGAATACTTCCCAAATTTAATATTATAATAAACAAGTTCATACTTTTACCATTATTAAAATATATTTCTGACAGACATTTTCTACGACTGCAAAGCAATACTTAAAATATTAGGAATTATTAAAAATATATTAGATTTCAATTCTATCAAAGATTACCTTCTATTCTTGTGGTTAAGAATTTAAAACTAGAAATGTTAAAAGGTATCATGAGTTTATCAAATTCATCACTTTTGGGTCTTAGATCATAGAGAGAGGATGGGACAAACCGTGTAAAATCCGTGTACGTAAGCGAAGCATTTTCCCATCGAAATTAGCTCTCGTGGCGAACATAATTGAGGTAGGCTAGCGATTTAAGAAAAAAGAGGTTTTGTATTAATTTTTTCGGGTAATGCTTGTTTTACGTAAATAAGCAATTTGTATTATGAAGAGGCGTGTAGACAAAATTATAGTATCTTGTCGGGCGACTCGGAACAGTGATGTCAAAGAGAGTGAGACGTTCAGGGGAGTTCCTGTTTCCTGATAGACAATCAAAGGCAACAACTATCTTAAAATTATTGTGGCATTGTTCAAGATGTTGAAAAGAAATAAAAAGTCGATTCACATAAGGAGGCAGAATTAATGGGTCAGACCAAGGGAGGTTTCGAAGAACGAATCTAAGAAATAAGGAATAAGCGATATGTTTTTTTAAAATTGCATTTTTATTATTTTCAAGCATTGTTAAATATTAATAAATTGTAACTTTTGAATGTGCACTTATTTGTAAATGGATTTTTCATGTAGATTTGGAAAAATACTGACTATAAGTATGTAAAACGCTCAAACTGTCTCTGAAGGTGGTTATCTGTAGAGGTCCATTTTACCCCCAAACATGCATAAAAAAAAAAAACGTAAATAGGAAGTAAAGATGGGTATTTATCAGAACCACGCTTTAAATTAACGAATTTAAAGAATCACTTTTTAAACGTCAAATGCCAGTTCGGTATTTTTTTAGAAATCTGTTGCACCCTGGGGCGCCCTGGTTTTACCCCAGATAAAATCCGGTGTAAACTCAGGGTTAATGATGAATATCAGTTTAATTGTTAACAGACCCGGTATTTAAAGTTGAATTAGCTCTTGTTACAGGCACAAGAAATTAATTTTACCATTTCGATGTGAACATCATCAAACAGTAGTGGTTTTATTTTATAATTTTTGTGCAAAGGTCAGATGACAGTTCTCTTTTTTAATAAACTGTTCGTTTAACTGACAAGCACCGAGGTGCCTCATGTTTTTTGACAATTCTCAGGGTGCCCTGGGGTACCACAGGTTTTTGGGTCAACAAAAAAAACCTACTGAGTTAACCTCTGTGGAAATTTATGATAGTTTTTATTGTTATCAACATTTAAATTTTATTTGGTTTCCTACAGACTTTTTAAGTCTTTCATCCTGCTAAGTCCAAATTCTGTAGCTGTTCATAAAAAATCGGTTTACGTTCCATTATTAATTAATTTTTTAGCGCTACAGTTTAGTCCTTCACTTGAGTGAACTTCAAAAGTCAAATGTCAAACCAAGCAAACGAATTTTTTGTTATAAGGTCTGTCTGTTAACTCTAAAGTTTTTACTCATGGGTAAATATTTTTATTTTAAAGTGTCTATTAACCTCACGGAGTGGAAAAATTGAGTTCTTGACAGCACTTCTTACCACATTTTACTCACGCTGCGAGACCGAGTAAATTTGGGTAAAATCACTGATTGTTTGTCACTGTGTAATCTTTCATTTGCGTGTTTAGATTTTGCTTTTCGATTTAGATAGAAGAACATTTTATATAAATAAAAAACATATTTCAAAATCTTCGAAAATATTAAATAAATCCTTAAGTTTTTCCCGTGACATCTTGATCATGTTTGACAATTTACATAAGATAAGATTTTGAAGGTATACCCAATTTTTACTTGAAGTAGTCTGGTAACTATAGATTTTCATCCCCACAACTATATGAAACTTTTTACCATATTTTTATCCAAGAAAAAGGCCAAGATTTTTGACGGTGCAGTTGCCGTACTATGTTTTATCCCAAACTATTCGTAGAAAACTTATATGCAATTAAATATAAGTAAAATTTGTAATGAACGTGATCATTGGATCAAAATCTTCTACCAATCCAAACTATAAAAATAAAGCTTTTTTATAGTGCCAACATTTTAATAGCGCTAATAGAAAATATTAAAGATTTTGTACTTCAATATAACTATAACTACTTGATCGAGCGAAACATTACAAATTGAGTTGCAAGTATGACTTGCCGGGGTAATTTGTAATTTACTAAAAATCGTTCCCTATATTTTGTAAAAGTAAATAAAACATATTTTTAAGAGGTGAATATTCCCACTGAATGTATAATCTACTTCTCTACAAACTCATTGCCTTATTGCTTTTCGCATTTCTACTTTATAACTTTTATTGCATCCGGTGGGCATTAATTAAACAAGAAACGTAGCTCATTCAATTCGCATATTTCATTCATAGTCGCTAAAACTAAGCGCCACTGCGTTGGTGGGATAAATTGTTTTTGCTGATCTCTCCTACAATTGTGCAGGAAGAATATTTTCGCAATGCAATATTAAAAGTGACATACGGCATGCATACATTTTTATTAGGCTTATCCTCGTTTGTCAGCGTTAGTTGTCTAACTGGCATTCTTCACAGTACCCACCGCAGAGGAAACATTTCATTGAAAGATCCATTTGACAGCATTTTATGCTTGGAAGCCGGTAAAAGGTAATTTTTGCAACAAGCTGCATGAGAATTAAAATGTAGTCGCGTGCTTCTCCCCTTTATAGATAATAAAATAAAATTATGAATGCGTACGTAATTCAGTGGAGTAACAACAAGTAACTTTCGCTGTCTAGTTAAATAGCTTAACGTTCGCGTATTGTTAAGCGCAAACGTAAAGGCGAGTCTTTATGTCTCACAAAAGAATAATAATACAAAAATTAAGATATTGTTTGTCACAATACTTTGGAGAAATATTTCAGAAAATGTTTTTGGGTATACACATGCACATATCTAAATTATTAAAGATTAATGGAGACAAATGCGGTTTTACTTCAAAGAAAATGTGGAAATTAAATTGAAGTACATATTATGTAATAAAATGTTATTAAATTAAATTTTAAAAACATGTTCATTCCCTTTAACATCTGCGATTAACATGTACATGCCTTCAATAAAAATTTGAGTTTGAGGAAGGAATACCTTCAATCAGTGGCGGACTAACAGTGGGGCGGAAGGGGCGGCCCGCCCCGGGCCTCCGGTCTTGGGGGGCCCCCAAATGCCTTCGCGTTCCCCTGATCAAATCCTAAACAAGACTTTAAAAATGTGCTTAGTACCTACATAATTTGATCAAGATCAAAACACTACAGCCATCTAGACTTTTTACGAGGTACTAATATTCTTTTAACTTTGCTGAACGCGTCCAATACGCTGGGGGAATTCCCGTCTTTGTAGCGGGTACTTCCCCTTGTACGCCTAGATTTACATTCACTACATTCTATTTACGTCGAAAAATAAACATTGGTCTCATTTAAAATATATTAAATTTCATTACGTTGATATTGATGCATGTCATAATGCATAGACCGATTTACACAAGAATTGTCGACACGATATGGTTCATAGCCCCGTATCGTGTCGACAATTCAATAATATTTTCCAAATTATTGAAACAAAGTTTATGCTAGAAGCTTTAGATGACGCTCTAGCTGTAGCAGTTTAGCAGTTGACAATCTGATACAAAATGATGAATTTGACAAGGAGTAAGTTTCCCAAGAAATAAAAAGGTACCGCAGGCATGTAAAAGCCACCGATACGAGTATGGACGTTGCTGCCAAATGGAGAGCCTAAGAAATCCTTCAATTTATAATAAAATGGGACTTCAGTGAATCGTTACCCTGTATATCGCTTATACTTCAATACTTCTTGACCATTTGCATGTCGGTTGCATCATGCGAGAGGAGTTTTTCGAAACTTAAACTAATTAAAAATTATCTTCGATCTACAATGGATCAAGAGCGACTGGTTAATCTAGTCGTGCTTTCAATAGAAAGAAAAATTTCCAAAGAAATTGATTTCACAGAAGTTATTGAGGAGTTCAGTAAATTGAAGGCACGAAAACACATATAACACGCTACAAAAAATAAAAAAACTATCTTTGATTTATTTTATCTAATTATTGTTTTTTTATTCGATCGATTCGTATTTTATTTTCCTCATCCATATCCATTCCATATTGTAGGTATGTATGTTTATTTAGCCTAAATAATTTAATTCGAATTTAAATTTCACTTGCCAGATTTTAACGAAATAAACATAAACACTTATTTATACATACAAATGTGAACTGAATAAAAAGCTTGTAAAACTACATTTTTTCTAAAGCTGGGGGGCCTCATTCAGCTTTGCCGCCCCGGGCCTCTGCCGGGCTTAGTCCGCCACTGATATTAATATATAATATGTATAGTACGTAATACAAGAGTAAAACAATCTTAAAGTACAACTGATACTATCTCTAAGACCTAGACAGACGTTGATTTATCAATGGAAGCAAGGTTCCTAAATATCATCAATATCTTACAGAATCAAATTGAGTAATCCACGCGTTAGCTTGATTAGGATAATACGTTATCCATGAAATATCTGATACGACGGAGGGGTAATTCCGAAGACATTCTGACAATGCTATCATAATTGATAACATCAAATGATGCGCACATAAAAGACGTTCCTCTTGTCTAAAGTTTTAGTGTATTCCGAAACGCCATCGCGATCATGTACTCCGCAAAAGTGATTATCGTGCTCCTTGCTGCATTTGCAATATCTTATGGATTTAAATTAGTGCCAGAAGGACGTATTACTAACGGCTGGAATGCCGACAAGGGAGTTGCACCGTACATCGTTTCCATCCAGAGGAATAATCCTTACTACCCCCACTTTTGCGGAGGAAGCATCATCAACGAGCACTGGGTGCTGACTGCTGGCCACTGTCTACAAGGGAAAAAAATTAGTGAAATTAAAATTCATGCCGGTCGTTATGATCTCAAAATCGCTGAAGAAAGCGATCAGGTCCGAACAATTGATTACTACAAAATACATGAGCTGTACAAGGGCGGTCCAACACCTTTCGACATTGCTCTGATCTACACCGCAAAACCCTTCGTCTGGACAGAATTTGTTAAACCGATTTCTCTGCCAGAAAAGGACGCTATACCTAAAGGAGTTGCATTACTGTTTGGATGGGGTTTGACTTCTAATGCTGTAAATAAGATAACAATTCCAAAAGTTCTTCAAACAGCATTATTGCCTGTTGTCTCACTTGCTGAATGTCAAAAATCTTATCGAAAATATTTGGTGCACGAGACGAACGTTTGCACCGATTCAACTTTGAAGGGAATGACGTCCTGCAGTGCCGATTCTGGCGGACCTTTGATCCAGAACAATTCAAACGAGGACGTGATCATCGGTGTCGTTTCTTGGGGAAGAACTCTCTGCGGAATACCAAACGAAAAATCAGTCTACGTTAGAGTTTCTGCTTTCATTGACTGGATACGAGAAACACAGGAAAATTATGAATTAAACGGTGCTAATGAATAAATTATGTGTCATTTTGATAAACGATATTTCTCATTTTTTTTCTCATATAAATAATCCTGATCTTGTCCTATTCGACAAAGCAATAATTTTCAGAAATTTATTACCACTTTCTGGGAAAATTACAAAGCCGCTTGCTCCCAACAGATCAGTTCGATAAGTAAACAAATCGCGCCACAACGCTTTGATCACTTAATAATTTGGTAATGCAAAAAGAACACAACGCAGCCTTTGTTCGAACTTCTTTGATCTTCACTTCGATATTTTCATAAATTCTCAACAAAAGGAAAAGAAAAAATCGCTGCACTCTTTTAATATTTTTTTGAATAAATAATCATAAAATTGTGTGCGGTTTCCGTGTTTTCAGCTAATTCGAGAACAAGAGCTCATTGCCAGTTGGAACTTATCTTCCAACAAAAGGAGAAGGAGGAAATCTTGTCAAAGGGATTCTTCCTGCATGTAAACAAACTTCTTTAGAGGAACAACAACACCCGGAGATGATAATTTTCATTTGCTTTTCTTTCCTTTTGGACAAATATCGAAGTGATCAATTGTAGGATCGGTTTCTGGGTTCGACAAGCGACGGCGGTGTGTGGCCTCCTACAGATGCAATTTTTGTAGGCTTGTAAACAAATTTTGATTTTTTAGGGATGTTGATTGGGACAATGGCAATAGGGACAACATTTGACGCTTGTAAGTGAATGTAAACATGGTGAGGATTTTTTTTGAGAACACTTGCCCTCTTAAAACTTATATTTTACACTTGCTTAAAATATCTGAACATGCTCGAAATTACTGGTGGAGCTACTTTCTGGCTGGCTGTTTTTAATAATTTGTATAATAAGTTTATAATACATTCCCGTTCGAAATAAAAGGGCTCGAGAGGTAAAAAATTTGCAAGAACATATTTTCGTATTATTACATCAATTAAATGTAACGTATTTAACTAAAAATTGATAAATACGACTTCTGTAAGTCACACCACGAAAGCTGAAAGCCATCATTTTAGCTCGATTTTGTTTTCTTTTTTTTAATTCTTAGTTAAGTATTTTATAATTATTTTTAGTGGTAGGGGAGACCGGGGATAGTTGACCATAGGGGTAGGTTGACTAATTGTAAAAAACTCGACTAATTCAAAAGTGTTGCATCATCCAACTAGGCGTGAGAAACCATTACCTCCTCGCCCTCAGTTGTCTCGAATGCGGCATCGCGTACGCACGTAGTTCGGGAGAAGGAGCAGAATATTGAAAAAGAATACACTTAAGTAATTTTTTTGCTTGTTATATTATTTGTAATGACGCCTATATACTTGTAATTGTTCATTTGCAAATAATTTAAAATAAAAGTTTGATTGTTAATCTTTATGTTACATATCATTCTTTTTAATTTCGCTGCAGTTTTGAGGTTATGACACGTGTGTAAAAATTGCAAAGTGATCCGGGGCTAGTTGACTACCTAGTCCCATACAAAATGTGTAAATGGCAATCTATTG
Source organism: Dysmachus trigonus (assembly GCA_949715965.1). Taxonomy (NCBI): domain Eukaryota; kingdom Metazoa; phylum Arthropoda; class Insecta; order Diptera; family Asilidae; genus Dysmachus; species Dysmachus trigonus. The sequence goes on from OX454320.1 coordinate 91,754,223, forward strand.
TTTGTTTAATGTAAATATTGCACCTCTGATTTAGAAGACTGGTTTCATAATCTGATCTCATAAATGATGTATCTATTCCTTTAAATCATATAATTATAATAATTATATCAGTTAAGACTGTTACCAAATAATTAAAATTAACAAAATTGTCATAGAATTGATAATTATTTGTTTGAATGAAGAAAATGTTATTTCAATTACTTCTTGTTATTTTAATTTTATATATCCGTAGATCTTGCACAATTTAATTTGTAGGTCAACTTACTCCCAGTGACAAGTCAACCTACCCCATGTCTGGGGAAGGTTGACTCAAATTTCATATTCCACCAGATCATGCTTGTACTCTATATTATAACTGATTGCGAAACTTTTGTCATTTGTTTTTATAGCTTAATAGTGTACCTATCAAATTTATTGGTTTTTACAATAATATACACTAAAACAAAAAACATATAAGCATCTAAACTGAAATTTGGTCAACTATCCCCGGTCTCCCCTACTATTGTAGTTTAAATTTTAATTCCTCACTTTCTCCACATCGTTTTGGTACAGAAAAGATAATTGAATCTTATCGTTTTTGAAATAAATATATAAAAAATAATTAATAAAGCAAAAATTATGGAATAGTAAACATCAGAATTGAAAAACAAAATCGTTTTTCTTCTGAATGGAAGAATTAAACTTTTCATCAGATATACGTTTAAACACTTATTAAAAAAAGCCTAAAGGATCTTTGAAAAAGCGAAACGTTGACTGCAAAATACTCAACAAATTTTTGATGCGAAAGAAAATTGTTAAAGCTGTGTTGAATGAATTACAATTTTTTGAAAACTTTTGTTAAAAGGATACTTTCAGCCCTTGAATAGCTTTTGAGAAAAAAATGAAACGATTCGCTTTCAAACCCAATAAAACGGATATTATACAAATAAAAGTTAGGATAATGAAACAACCACATAAACAAACATCTATACATGAATGCCTGTATAATTTTCATATCCCTAGTAACCAGACTTTTCGATTTCGTATTTCGCAAATTTATTTATTTGTGAGAAAATTTAGCTCAAAACAGTAAAATAAAATATGGGAACATGCTGTCCAATATGGTAATGTGGTTCACGTTCAACCAAAGAAGACATTATTTATGGCACAAACAAGGCATCTACTGAAAGTTTTATTACCTGGCGAAGCCGCCACCGATCCGCCACCCAAGCAAAATGCGTTCATTTGATTTTCACGAAGGAAATAATCAAATTTAGCCCGCTTATGCACTTAAGCCGCACAGAAGAGCTCATTAGTCTTGCCTCATTTGTAAATTAATAGGTGTGCAATAATAAACAAATCTCGATCGACCTGGTTTGGTTTTATCCTTGATGCATTGTTTGTTGGGATGCACATCCCAAGAGTCATGGCTGTGAAAAATGCATTCTAAAAGGAAGTCGAGAGAATTATCTCAAAATAGAGATGTCACCGGGTAGCCATGGCCGGCCGTTCAATTTCAATTCTCAATGACGTTCAATTCCAAAAAGGAAGAGGTAAACAATTTTTATCGATTTAACCCGCTGCGGCAGTGTCTTGGTTTGCGGAAGTGAGATGCACCTTTTGAACGGCTTTTCCTCCTATATACTCAAAATGATTGCGGCACTTGCGATCCACATAAACAATAATTATTCACGTCGGGGATCGGCACACCGCACAACTCAACGTGTTTATTACAATTTTCAAATGTACCAATTAACCGGCGGTATGTTTATTCGAGCCAGCTCGGCTCGAACGCATATCGGTGGCAGATAACGAAAGCCACATGCCCTCCACATATAGTGGGATCTCCGGGAGGATCACCCACAAGCCACCAACAGACTTTCCACACGATCACTATTTCCTATTTGCCTTTAATCTGCAGCATTTATAGAGTCCATTGGGAGGTTGATATAAACAGAATGATGTCGAGCTGCTTTTATTGGCACTAACGTATGTACCTTTAAGGGAACCGATTGAAATATCCTGAAAGTTATTTTCGATTATAAGTCTTGTGATTATATGCACTCATAGTAAAATAGAAGCAATAGCAAATGAAATTTGTAAAATTAACATTCCCTGTTAGAGGTTATAAATATATCATAATAACAAAAATTAGAAACGATTCAAGACGGCATTAGAAATGAAGCAGTACAATTTTAAAATTTTGGATAGCAGGGCTATAGACTGTAGGTAAAATTTCAAATATATAATAAAAGAATATTAATTAAATAAAGAAAAAATTGCGAACTATCCTTAATGAGTACACAGTTCTTTGCACATGGTGGCTAATATATAAATATGTATAATAAAGTCTGTATGTATCATAATTTTCTAATTTCCACAAATAATAACACAGCCAACAAATTTTATAAGCATCCTGGGGAAATATGTTTTTCAAGAACGTGGGATTTTTTTCACTATCAATTTATGAAATAATCGCTTTATAGAAAAAATGTGAATTTCATGAAATATTTCGTAAAGTGTTCACGTCTCTCGTACTTTTTATAATAGATACATGTTTAAGTTTTTATTTAAGTCGCGTTACAAGCTTCTATAACAATTTGTTATATTTTAATGATTTTTCAGAAATGGCTAAAGTACAAGTTTTTGCACTTTTACAAAAATAGGGTTACTATTTTTCTCAAAACCGTGATGTGATATGTTATTTTTGTTTATGATCTCACAATCTACGGAAAAACTCGGGTTTCGGGTGCAAATTTGGTTTTGACCTATGTAATCATTAGCTTGAAGCCTATATAAAAATATAAGACCATGTTAGAACATATCATTAATGTCAAAAATATTCTTTTTGAATAACTTTTGATTCACTCAGGAACTTTTGACGTTTAATTCAATTGGGAACTATTTTCATGCAATGTAATAAATAGGCCCAATGTTTTTAAATAATAAAATCATGGAACATAGAGCAATTTTTTATAATTATGGTTAACACAAGTTAAATTACTCAATTATTCTACTGCCGTTGGTCTTTTTAAATTACTGATTTTTAGAAATGGAAGGGACTGACTCTAGTCGAAAAATAAAAGACATTTTAATAAGCATAAATAAATAAAAAAAAAAAAATGGTTTTCATTAATTAATTAAATGCTTGTTTTATATCATCTTGTGTCCATTCTTCATTTCACTAATCCAGTGAATAAAAGCAGAAACCCGCACGTAAACTGATGGGGAGTATGGCTTTCCACAAGGAACTGCGCCCCACGACACAACTCCGACAATTTCATCCCTCCCAGACACCTTTTGTACTAGAGGACCGCCAGAGTCTGAGCTGCAAGCACCTATGCCTTCAGGCGGTGATGCTGTACACATATTGGTATTATGAATAGTCACAGCTCCGCTTCCAATCATCTTTTTACACTCTGCCTGAGGAAGAACGTCCACGTCGGCTGTTTGAAGAACATCGGGAAATATTGCACCACCGGTTTTTGACGTACTACCCCAACCGTATAGAGTTGTTTTTCCACTTGAAATTTTATCAGCATGGGGAAGTACAGCTGGTTTTACAGCATCGGTCCACTGGAAAGCTTCTTTTGTGTATATCAACGCAATATCGTACGGCGCCACACCACCAGTATACAATTTGTGAATCACGAAATAATCGATAGTCCTTTCCTGAGCAGTTGATTCCGAATTTTTCAAATTGTGTCTTCCCGCTTCAATTTTTATATCTGTCGTATCCTTGGCTCCGTACAAGCAATGACCTGCTGTTACTATGCAGTTAGTATCTATGATTGTACCTCCACAGAAGTGAACTGAGTTCAATTGTAACGAAACAATAAAAGGAGCACTTTTTGGTTTTGCTTCGGTACCACCCGCAATTCTACCCTCGGGTACAAGAGGGTACAACTTAGCAAAAGTTGAAGATATGAAAATTAGACCGAATACGACGAGGATCTTCATTGCGCCTACGAATTGAATAAGACTACAAAAATGGCTAGCATGCGAGGGTATTTATATTGCACTTAAAAATATCTTGATAAGATAATTCTAGTTGTTTCTTGAGGTACCTGCTGAATACGATTAATTGAGATATGATTTTTGTAGTGATAGACGATAGACGACTCTTCAGTTTGAAGAGGAAGTCAGTCGGATATTTCTTTTTAAAGAAAAATATAAGAAAAATATAAAAAATAATTTCACAGAATACGCAATTTTTTCCTGTTAAATTTCTAAACTCTGTCCAATATAATCGACTTATTCTCAGAGTAGTCCAAACATTGTAATCGCTAGTTCAAATCTGATGATAATAAAAAAGTTTATCTATTCATTAACTGCGTCATTTCAAGCATGTAAGCATTAATTTCCTTTAAAAAAAAAATTGAAGAATTCGCATCCTAGATAGGTACATCATCAATCCACCCCCATAAAATTTAAATTCTCCAAAAACACTACCTTTCCGTAATGTAACAGACGCTGTGTATAAATAAAGCAATTTTTATTGTTTTCGTTCTCAAAAATCAAATAGAAGCAATCGAAACGGGAACAATTCAGAGCAAATTTTATTATCCCAGCGCCCCAGGTGAGCTGTAAACATCATAAACCAAATTGAATCCCTGGCGAGCGATCGCTACAAAAACATTTTCCAGTGCTTCGATCAGTGTAACCAATTAATCATAGGGTGCATTTATACTAAAGCGCGCGCTTCCTAGCATTTGCTTCGATCAAGTTTTGAAAATAAACGTCCAAATTAGCTGGCCTAGCTGTTACACACACATATAATATTGAACCCGAAAATAGAGGCTGTGCGCGCAAAGTAAGAAAATCGTTCGCTAATCAATTGGCAGCGCTAACAAATCAATAGCATTCCGCCTGTATCAAGGTAGACAGACACTAAAAATTTATTTACCTGAAAAGAGCCGCGCTTTGAATCTCCTTTGCCGTATTTTCGATCGATGAACGAATGCTACACATTGCGCCGGTGTAAATATTTACACTGTCCGATGATCGATCATCGTCAATCAGCGGACAAAGCGTTTCAAGAGTGCTCCACAGCTCGAGGTGGCTCTGAATAGTTTTAGTGCCTATATAAAAGAAAAAAAGAACAATTAAATTAGTGACAATACAATTTTTTGTAAATAATTCTACCTTCCCTGGCAACTTCAGTATCCACTACGTTCGGAGGTATTGCTCAACTCCTGAAGTATCAGGGGCCTGGTGTTGGAAACTGTGTGAACAGCTTAAAACCTCTTCAAACGCCTAGCCAGCAATTTCGACAGGAAAATGGGATGATCCACACTAATAGCAACAATAATCCATCCGGTCAGAGTGGAAACCGAAAACGATCTTGGTCTCGAGCTGTTTTCAGCAATTTGCAACGAAAAGGACTGGAAATTCAATTTCAGCAACAGAAGTACATCACCAAACCGGACCGAAGGAAGCTAGCCGCTAGGCTGAATTTAACTGATGCTCAAGTACTTTTATATTCATTGCAAACTTAATAAGTTTTTTTTATTGTTTGATTTATGCACAGGTCAAGGTGTGGTTCCAAAATAGACGCATGAAGTGGAGACACACTAGAGAAAATTTAAAAAGCGGACAAGAAAAGGCAATGGAAGATTTGTCGAAATCAAATGATGAAGCCATGAGCTCCAGCGAGGATGAGATTGATGTCGTTACTGAATGACTGCAGCTTTGAATTTTAATTGTTAACTTTTATTTTAAATAAATTAACTTCGTTTTCTAAAATTGCGTTGATTCTTCATTTCTTGGTTATGTACAAATGATTGGGTAATATCTTCTTCATAAGTATAATTTCGATTAAGAGATTGATTAGAGTTTTGTCCATGTACAGCTTGATTGCTTAATATATTCAAGCTCCCAGCGGATATTTGTTGGACCGGAGTATTTTTCTCTTTGGTAATTTTTTTAGATTCCGCTATACCAGCATTCGAATTATCGTTAATTTTTTCTGTGGTAATAGTTTTCGGCATAGTTACTTTTGATGTATCTGACGTTGAAACTATTTCCTCGGTACTCAATTTCCTTTTATCAGTTGAAGTATGTTGAGCTGAGGAAATATCAGACTCGGGCGCTAATATATACTTTTGTTTTTCGTTATTATGGTTCATTACGTTTTCAAACATTTTTATTTCCGGACCATTTTGAGGAGACTTTTTCGAAATAGGCTTTTTAAATTGTTTTTGAATTTTAGTTTGTATTTTTGGACGGGGAAAGCTAGGTACCAGCTTTTCAGTTGTGGGAGTTGTCAAGAAAAAATTGTCTGAAAATTAATTTTTTTTTATCGTTTAAAAGTGTTTATTGTGTTAAAATCACCAACAAAATTGCATTTTATTTTTTGATTTTCAAGAGATTAAAATCCTTAATATAATCATATATTTTAGTTAAATTATATTTCAATAAATTAGTTACTAGTAGTAGAGATTATGAAAAATTTGAGAAGAGTTTACAAGACTCTATATCTACAACTTCGATTTTTTCAAGTTTTAATATAATTGACGCTATGTAACAACTAAATTTGATATTTCTTATACTGTCTACCAAATTATAGCATAATTTTTATTTACTATATTTTGTGCACTTACCGTGATTTGTTTCTGCATTAACCGTTTTAAATCCTGTGTAGAAACGATCGCATTCTGTATAAATTGAGGCTTCATTACTGGGTTTCTAAAATGTTGTTGGAAATTAAAATATCTAGCAAATAGTCTTAAAATACACTCATACTTTTTTGAAATTGTAACACGAAATGACCTTTTGTAGATGGTTTAAATCCTTCTCGTTGAAAATAAATCTAAAAATTAGTTTTGGATGAGCAAATATCTGACGACCAGACATTGAGTACACTTCAATGTCATCTCTATTTGCAAAAATGTAAAATTCGCACGTCTTTCTAATTTTTAAAAATAAAACGTTTATTTTTTGAAGCATAATACTTTCAAAATTCTACCTTTCAATAGCTATTTTCTTTGGACATTTCATTTCAATATTGGTCCATCCTGTTGAGTTTGGTACAAAAGTTGTAGAATTACAATAGAATGATACACTTCCTGTAGCTGAGTTAAAATCCACCCAAAAAACACATTCTTTTGTGCCACGCTAATATAAACCAAAATAAATATTTTTAAAATACAAAACAAAATCAACTTACCATTGGCTTTACAATAGGCTTTTCACCAATATATCCTTTTTCAACAGCAATTGAATATACTGGCTCCTCTTCTGATATATTCATATTGAACTCATTTAAAATGTCTCTGCTGTCCTGAAAGGTTATTTTTATATAAAATAGATTATAGAATCACAATAATAAATTGGTCTTACAAATTCAAAATTGCTATTGTCGAAATTGCAAAGTAAATGACGGATTCTCCTGAAAGCTGGTGACGGTATGATGGTCTTAAGAATTTTCGTTTTTTCTTTTATTTCACATGGTGTGATGTATCTTAAAAATAGTTCTAAACCATTCAATTGGGTTCGATAATGTCCAGTTTTGAAGATAGTTTCGCAAATGTTAGTCCTGATGCAAAATAGTTGCGATTATTACTTTCTTTTGGCAAGTGAAATGTTAATACTTACAAAGCAGGAATTTTGTTTAGGCTGGTAAATCTTACAATGGTACTATCCGTGCCTGACACTATTTCTGACCATAGCAAGAAAAATGTCTGTAGAAATGGTGCAATTTCGGCGGTTATAGCGATTATTGAACACCATTCTGTTAGTTCGGGTATAATGTTTTCGAACATTTCTATTAAATCCTCTGTAGTGCAACGGCTTTGAATATCCTGAAAAAAATGGGAAACTTTAGCCTGACATTTACTTTAAAATTTATTCAACTTTTAAGACCTATTTCATACATAAAACCTAATCGAACACAAACTTTCTTCCAAGAGGAAGTTAGATAGGTTAGAATTTCGGGATTTCTATAATTAAGAAAAGATCGAAAACAAGCAGCAAATAGGCCGAAAGGAATGCACTTCTTAGCAGAAGATTAAACTTACGGAAATTGTCTCCAGAAACCTCAAAGTTAAATCACTTAAGACGTGATATTGCTTCGTGGTACTTTTAAGCGCAAAATATTGCAGCAAACTTAGAAGGTTTTTGTTCACACGTTCACTCTATCCGAAGAAAAAGGTTTTATCTGTTAAAATTCAAAGTTTGCAGTTATTTGCAGTCAATGCCAAAAATTACCAATTCCTGAATTTTAAACCATTCCAGTTCCTTTAACAATCTTCTGCGTATTCTTGCGATTTTAACCTCCGAAATTACGGAAATAATAGTTGATGTAGTCGTTTCCATATTTAGGCAACTATTACACTTTATTTACAATAATGAGATAAATAAAAAAAAAAAAAAAAAAAAAAAACTCCACTCCACTCACAACGTGTTTAAATCATAATATAAAAGGAAATCAACCATAACGCTCTTGTTTTCCGCGGAAGCAGAAAGAAAATGGACGACTTCCAGGTCCGGCGCATTGATACTCACCTCCGGAAACGAAACGGCATTGCCATTTATTTTGTGGATTGCTGGGGTGTGGTGGGTATTTGTAATTTGAAATTTGTGCTAAATTGATTCTCAATATTTTCAAGGTAATTTTAGCATTGGTAAAGAGAAATAGTTTGCGGTGAAGCATTAAAAATGTAAAATTTAAATAAGGGTTCATATATGAACTGAAATTTAAAACAACGTGGACAGAATTCAAAGATTTGAGTAAATAATTTGGATTAATTTTTATTTGTTTAATTTACCTTGAAAATAACACGGGCTTAAATGAGGATTCTAAATTATGTATTAATCTCGTTTACTTCAGTATATGAACACTATCTTGAAAAAGAATTCCCTATATTAGAAGATTAACGACCACATGTAATGCCGTATGCTAATTTTTCCAATAATTTATTTGGGCGTGTGTCCATAACACAATTCAACATTATTCAACATTTTCGAATATATTACACGAGAAATTTTATAATATGAAGCAAAATCCGCCTTAGCTATGAATTAAAAAATTATGTCTCACATACCTTTTGATTTCTTCATATTCTTCACTCGCTTTTCCCGATTTCTGTTGGTATTTGATTGGATAGGGATAGGGTAGGAAATTGAGATTTTTAAGTAATAAATCAAACTCCAACGCGTAAATTAAATACATACCAAGTTCTAATGAGCTGGAAATTGAAACATCGAACAACACATGACAATTAAGAATAAAAACGACTATTTTCAATATATTTCATTATTTACACATGTATTTATATAATATTTCCTTAAATCCTTAAATAAAACAAAATAGGCGACCACCTATCATTGGTTCTACGCTAGCTTCCTTCCGAAAGAATACTTATTACCTTGCTTAGCTATGTTACAATCGTTCTGCAGTACTTTATAAATGTTACGTGTTTATTTTATTTTATTTATTCTTTCTTATTACAATTCTCTCCACCTTTAGTACAACGAAAACGTTCTTAAACTAGCGTGTCCCAGCAGCTAGAATTTTTACATTATTTCGAATTAATATTAGTATTTTCTTATTTTTTTTATGCTGCTGTGATGCTTCCTATGCTAATTGTAATTGCTATTTCTATTGTATAAAAAAATTGAAATCGTATTCATTTTTTCCTTCATTTTTTTTTTTTAATTTTATTTTACAGCACGAAACGCATTACGTTCGAACTTATAAATCGAATTAATTGCTTCATTCACTAAGCCTACGATCGTTACTCTTGACAATGAAAAGTAAGAACAAAAAAAAACTTCTAACGATACCGATGAGGTTTACGCCTGTTTTTAACGATTAAGAGATAAAATACATTACAACGTGCTAAAACACACTTTTATTCAGAAACTGCATTAATCCTCCGATGCTGAGCATTCTTACTTGTATATTTATTTATTTATTTATTTTCTTTTCTTTTCTTCAAAAGTTGCAATTTTAAAACAGCTTCCTACATCTATCTAGCGGAATAGTTTAAAGTTAAAGACTTTTCAGCATTTTTTCTCAGAGGAGGTCACACTACTGATCTCCCCCTCCACCACTCCCTCCGCCAGGATTGGGAGGGCGTGGCGCTTGTTGCGCTGTGAATATTTGGGCGAACATTGGACGCTGTTCATCCGCTGTTTGTCCTAAATTGAGTAGTGCTGTTAATAAAGCTAACATTTTCGCTTTTGGGCGAATAACAGAAGAAATAAACATAGAAGATAAAAAAAAAAGAATAAGATCCATCAGGTTAGACCCAACAGATAAACAAATGTAGCAGAAATTTGATGGGCCTCTTGGGCGGGGTGAACTTAACGTTTTAAATAAATAAAATTAAAAAGTACAACAAAAATATACTAATGCTGCTGAGCGTTGCTACTTCGGGAATTGTTTACCTTTGTTCTGCGGCTGTTGCTGCTGCTGTTGTTGTTGTTGCTGTTGAGCTATAGAAACTACTTTAAGTCCCTGAAGAGATTTTAGGTTAATTGCGCCTCCTTGAAAGCCTGGAGGAAGCAATATCTGACCACCGCCTTGCACTGCAAGAACTACACGCTGTTGTCCAGCATTAGTTCCCTTAACCGTAGTTCCCTTCGGAAGAAAATAAATAAATTAGCTAAGTATGTATAAGCTTCAGTATTTAAGAATTTTATATTTCTACTACTCTATCAGCAAACTTACCTTAACCGTTGTTCCAAGTATAACAGATTGATTCTGCGACGAACTGCCACTTGTTTGGACCTGAACCTGTGGCGATTGCACTCGAATTGTTTGACCTGTTGAGCTCAGCACAACTGTTTTTGTACCACTCTGGTTAAGGGCAGAATTGCTGACTACCATCGTTCCACTGTTTGTACTCGTGACGGAAGTTATATTACTATTTGCGCTATTGTTACTAATACTGTTTCCTATAATGTTAGTGGCAGGTGATGATTGCGGTCTTATTGTTGTCGATGCCTGCTGAACTTTAAGAATTTGGTTGCCTAACATAACTGTCTGGGGCTGTGACGATGTTGACTGATTCAAAACTTGAACATTTGACTGTAAAAATAAATTTATTTATAATAATAAAGAATGTAGGGGAAAAAAATAAATAACTTACCGGTGACATAACATTCCCTTGAACTTTAAGCGTTTGGCTACCGATAACTAAGTTTGTACTATTCCCAGGATTTTGAAGGATAACATTTTGCCCAGACTGTTGGTTGCCGACATTTGTTGGTTTACTAGCGATTATCACAGGTTTTCCACGAATATGGGCAATATTTAAATTAGATGCATTCACCATACGTATGCCAGTCGTACCGGCTTTACCCAAAACTTTTGCGTTAACTAACTGCTGGGCAGTTATAGGATTCGCTGATATGACCTTTGGCTGATTTTGGATTTGAGTTTGAACTGTTGGCGAATTTAAGCCAGTCACAGTCGCTTTCGGTTCGCCAACCTTACCGATAGTACTGCCCAACGATGTAACAATTGTGTTTGTGTTAGAAGCCTGAGTAGTAATCATTCGCTGCGGTGTACCAACAGAAATTAAATTCCTTCCCTGAGACACGACAGCATATTGAGTTATTTGGGAGCCTGGGGCACCGGTGAGTTGAATGAGATTTGTTTGTGCTGGCTTTGTGCCAGCTACCCGTAATGTAGTACCAGGGGCAACACCCTGCTTTTGTAATAAACTTTCAAGCGATATTATCTGTCCGGAAGTATTTGTTAAAACTTTTGCCATAACTGGGTGCTTATTTTTGAATACGAATTCGCATGTTATCTGTTCGAATTTCGACATTTGGAATTTTAGAATACGACACTGAATTTCCCTTAATCCGAATTCGATTTTTGGAAGTTCGCAACACGAATTCGAACGAAATTCGTGTTGTTTCTCTCGTATTTCCTTTCGATGACATTATGTTGACGGATTGCTTGGCGAATTGAAATTAAAATGTAAGTTTGGGGAAGAAAAATAATTTTATTGTGGTTTTCAATATAATTGAATTAATATTTGCTTTAGGGCGAAAACTACAACACATAGGCAGTATGAAATTTTAGTTTCATTTATGGGGCGGCATCCCGATGTAGCAAAAGGCTACAAAATTTCAGCAGTGGCTAGGGACTCATCAAGAAGTTTATGGCAAGAGGTATCGTCAGAACTAAATACTAATGGCCCACCTACTAGAAGCCCTGCAGAATGGAAGAAAGTTTGGGCAGATTTTAAATTTAATATAAAAAAGAAGCTACGTACTCAAAAGACTAACATCAATGGAACAGGTGGAGGTCCACATAAAAGAATAAGTTTCTCGCCTTTGGAGGAAAACGTCATCGAACTTTTAAGCATTCGGGAAGCTGTTGAAGGTATTCCTAATGCAACAGCACAAGGTGAAGGAGATTTAACTCTACCGGAGAGAGTAAACACTCCGATATTCGCTGATTCGCCGCCCCCAGAACAAAATGCGTTTTCTTCAGGAACTCCTCGGCCTCGTAGAAGAGCTACAGGTGCACGGAGCGAACGGGCAGATCTTTTAAAAAAACAAATAGGCAACCAAGAAGAATTCTTTACCTCTGTGGTAAAAGAAATTAAAAGTATTAACGAGTGCAATAAAGAGAACCAAAAACTGTTAAGAAGAATAGCTAGAGCTAGTGAAAAAAGTAATTTATTAAAAGAAAAGGAACTAAATCTAATGCAGGAAAAAAATAAGCTGAAACAGAAGGAATTGGAGCAAAATAAAATTCGTGACAATACGAAGGAGAGGCTAAAAAAAGAACTTTTCGAAATAGAAAAGATGAAGTTAGAAATAGAGCAAAGTATTATTAATTAAGCTGACAAATATATATTTCATTATTTTCGTTTGGAATTAAGAAAAGAAAATGTTTATGTTTTTCAAAATTTTATTAAAATTAACATATTGAATTCAATATACTGTTCCTCAATTGTCTTGCACGCTCGTTTACTGGAGTGTCGGTATCCGCATCTTGGGAAATATGTATAAAGTTATCACTGAATCCTTCATCGAAATCTTCGAATGGGACCTTGAAGTGCAAGCAAATATTGTGCAAAACAGAACATGCATTTATAATTTTGGTGGCCGTTGGAGGACTGTAGTGCAGCTCTCTAGCTCCGAGGAGGCAACGGAATCGTTGCTTTAAAAGCCCTATGCACCTCTCAATAATATTTCTGGCTCTGTTATGTATGGAATTAAAAGTAGCTTCACGACTTCCCTCTGCTGCTGATCTGAAGGGCGTAATTAACCACATTTCAAGTGGATATCCGGAATCACCTATTTGAATTATAATAACATACACATTTAAATGAACAAAATAGGACAACATACCAAGAAGCCAAAAATTCGATTCGGTTTGGGAATTATTTCGTTGTTCTTCTAAGTAGGACCTGTAATTACTGAGCCCCCAAACCATTGAATCGTGAGATGCTCCTCCAAATCGGGGATCTACACACATTATGCGCATATGGTGATCACAAGCCTACAGAATTCAAATCAATAATATTACAACATTTGTGCTATTTATAAACTTACAATCATTGCATTTATGCTATGATATCCTTTCCGGCTGTAGAACAGGTGCTCATTTTCAGTAGGCCGAATTATTTTTATATGGGTCCCATCTATACATCCAATAACAGAAGGAAAACCATACTTTTCATAAAAATACCGACTACAACTTTGTCTTTGGGTCTGATTTTGCCGAAATGATATCCATTTTTGACATAATGTTCCCTCTATGACTCCAATTACTTCGCGCAGAATATTTGAAACGGTTGATTGGGACATACCAACCAAGTACTCCTGGCCAACACTTTGTTGATAACTACCTTGACTTAAAAATCGCAAGGTAGCTGCTATCTTTAATAATGCATTTATTGTACTTGATCGAGATCCTCTATCTAAATCGTCCGAGAGTTCCTCAAGTAGATATTTAACGGCATCCTTCGAAAGTCGAAAAAGTTTAATAAACCTGCAAAACATCATCCTAAATTACACAAGTCGACACGATTTTGGATTCTGATTAATATGCGGTCATTCCTCATTGCTTTCGTCTCACAAGTGAATAAAATCGATATGATTTTAAAAAAAATTTGCTTTTGTGCCCAGGACAGCAAATTTAAAATTGCCAATCATCAAAATTGTTATGTTTTTATTTCCTTATAAATCTTTTGGGAGCGGAAATTTTTTAAATTTTCAGTTGCTATATTAGATCCGCCATCTTTAATATATATTTTGATTACAGACTTAGTATCAGCGACCCTAAAACCTCTTTGATTCATTTTTATAAAAAAACCCATAAAATAAAATACCTATACTGTTTTCTCTAATATAACGTAATTTTTGGCAAAAAATCAGAAATATCGTAGAACGCATTTAGTTGTAATTGAGGTTCAAACTATCCAAACGAATGACAATTTTTCCTTCACAAAAGCAAAGTTTTAACAAAACAATGGCACTTTTACCTTCCTTTTGGACATAAGCAACAAGAAAATAGCATTCATAACTCAGACTCAAAAAAAAATTTAATTTTGTTGACCTGTGTTATAATTGGGTAAATGTAATCTCATTTTCTTTACCTTCTTTCCGGCAATTCGAAAATATTAGAGTTGTCTCGAAGCTGCTTGTACTGAACTTTAAAAGGAATTTCTTCATCGCTTTCACTTGAGTAATATAACTCAATAGAATCCATTATATTAAGTTATTTAAATAATTCTTCACACAAATGACAATATAATACACGTCTGAAATTACTATAACAGCCGTACAGTAGGCTGGATTTCAATATTTCCCAAGTAAATTTTTTAGCTTAATATGGCAGTACAGGACTAGTGAACGAACGAATTGAGAAATATGAATTCACTTTCGTTTCGTATTGCAATTGCGTTTCGGATTCGTCTTCGTTTCGTATTCAGAAATAAGCCCGCAGAATATCGTTAAGCATCAGACCCTAGTACAGCAACCCTCAACCTTAAATAATGTAAGTGGAAATTATTTTAATTTAACTTTTTCAGAGGACATTTACTTTTTAAATTTGAAAAAACACACTTTTAAAGATCGTTTTTAAAAAAATCTATAATATTTATTGAAAAACTTTTTTTTGAGTACAGTAATACCCCGAACTTACGCGATAGGTGGGACCGAGCGATAACCGCGTAAGTCAAATTCGCGTAAGTCGGGGTATAATTTCGCATATAAATACATACAAATTATTTTTAATTGGGGCCGGAGGCTAAAGAAAATAATAATTTAGAAAAAAAATGTTTAATAAAATCTTAGATAATACGAATACAAAATCGCAAGCCGAAGTTATTGTGATGTAGAAAAATTTCCTCGTAGCATGCTAATAATTTTCTTATTCCCTGCTTTGTAGAAGAAATGCGCTCTTCGTTGGAGTCTATATTGTCTAAAATTTGTAATCCCTTTTCAATTGAACTGAGGCCTTCTGTCAAGTTTCCATTGTATTTTTACTTTTAAATAAATAAATAAATAAATAAATAAATAAATAAATAAACTTTTGTTTTATTTACGAATAGGAACATTAAAATTAAGTAATTGTCTAGTTATTTACAGGTATTTGAATATATTGAACACATAAAAAAATTCTATGCTAGTTTTTACTCTGAAAGTTACTTTAACCCTATTGCGAGTGTCGTTTTATTCCTTTTTTTTTGTGATTTAAAAAAATAATTATTGCGTTTCTGTAAGTAGGTTGATATATGTATTGCAATAGTTTGGTTGCTATATGATAAGCAGATAATTTAATTTTAAGGTTATCTATAAGGCCGTCAATTTATTTTCAATTGTGGGATATGAGCTATTGTTTGAAATTATCATATGTGAACTGAAAAGTGTTGGACATAGAAAGAATCCTATTTATTTATGACAACATGAATATGCTATTATATATTTCATAGTTGTATAGTGTTTTGATGTGAACGACTTCTTATAGTAAAAAGGTACAGTTATCACAATATTTTTATAATGTCAGTGTTGCAGGTAAACATCAAGGTAGGCCTAATAAGGGTCAACATTTTTTGAGGAGTACCCACAAGAATTGGAAGACGCAGGGGTGTATGTGTATGTATATTGTTGTTTTGAACGTTCCTGTGTAAAATATTGTATCAACACTTGCTGGTAGATAATAAAGCATTGACCCCAACTCCGCATTTCATTTCGTATGTCACAATCAAATTTCTCATTAACCGCAAAAGATAAAGAGTAGAGTTCAAATTATTATTAAAAATGTACGAAAACAAAAAACTTGATTTAATTTGTTCCTTTCTGTGAATTTGAGAAAATTAATACGCATTTGTATTAATTTGAATTGCATTCGAATTCAGTTGATGGCCGATTATCTTGAAAGAAATTTGATTTTCCAGATTTAAATAATTATTTGCACTCAATTGAAAGTTTTGATGGTCAGGGAACGAATAATACCTATGTGCTTGACAAAATGATAATAAAAATATTAAAACAAAAAATTCATCACCTAGTATCAAGAGAAACTAGGAAGGATAAAACCATATATTTATAAATAAATTTAAAACACTTTTATGTATCAATTTGTCTGTTTGTAAGTTATGAATGACTTCACAGATATTGTTGTTGTTTTATAATTTGTATAACTCAGTTCAGTCCATTGGCGAAGTTTTAGAATATTTATAATTTATGAATCCAAAATTGTGGACAACAAGATTTCTTGACTTCACTATATTCTGATAAGTTTGGGTACATTTGAGTTTTCGACAACTCTGATTGCAAACATATGTTATCCAGATTGAGATACTTTTTTAATTTTGAAAAAGCTAGCTAGAAATTAAAATTATAAAATAATTTCATGTGTGGTATCAATTTTTATGGAATAAATAATATAATAAATCAAAAAAATATATAGAGGTTTTTGTAGTAGGGTTGCAATTTCAATAAAAAAGCTTTTATTTTTAAGCATTAAGTATGCAAGCAGTGAAGAGAAATCATCTACCACATTTAAAAAGTAGATAGTTTGAGGTGATATATATATTGCTTTCCAATATAAAAAGCTTGTGTTCACCTGAAAAATTAGCTGTTTGCAGAAAAATTTGACAAAATCAATGTTGCTTGTGAGTACTCTCCGACGAATGTTATGTGTGTTCATTTCAATTCAAGGAAGGAATAAATTCTACGACTATAGCATGCGGTCAGGTTTCTTTCAGTATCTTAATTCTTGGGAAAATTGTAAGTTTGATGCTTTGTGGTTCTTCTAAAATCTTTGAAGGGAAGTTTGAAGGGATGGGATGAGAAATATTGTGTAAAATGATGGACAAGGCCTTAGCAAATGATATTTATTTCATCCGGTACACAGTGATTTTGTGTGTGATACTATGAATTGAATGGGCGTTTATAATCGCTACGAAATGTTTGTTAATAGTGTATGTACTGTATGAATCCATAGCTGAACAAATAGTAAATTCTCTCCGACTTTGCAAACGCAATTTCACATTTAAGTCTTACAATAAAAAAGAAAAAAAAAAACAGATTATTGCTAGTTAAGTTCATAATTCATAAAAGTACTTAAATCTATGTATAGTACTTAACACTTAAATTAAATGAAAAGTCAACAACATTGCAGTTGATTTAAATCTATGAATTTTGTTGAATAAAATTCACATTGATTTATTTAAATTATAATTTAACAATGAGATATACAGTTCGTTTTAGTCTTTTAAACATTGTTTTACAATCTGCTGACCCATTTTTAAAATAGTTTAATTGAGTAACAAAATAAATAACAAAATAATAGCGATAACAATATTAACAACAAGTCTGTAGATATATAGTTTTCTTCATTGATTGCTGTTTACAAAAATAAGTGTATACATTCTCAAAATATACATATTGCTTTAAAAAAACTTCATTTAGCGAGAAAGAATTGCGAGAGTTTCGTTGCGTTAAATAACAAAAAAAAAAAAAAATAGTTGAGTGTAATTACAAACAAAGCTGCTGTCGAAAGACCAAGCAGTTGTTTAAAAACAAATTGAATATAATTGACAAAAATGCACTTTATACAGATTCAAATAAAATTAATTGCAGCTTATTACAGAAAAGTCAACACATTTGCGTATTCTGCATGTTCTTGAGTATGTTCATTGGAATTGTTGAAAGTGCTGTGTGGGGTGTTTGACTTTGATGTGGTGTTCTTAAACAATTGTGTGTATTTTGTGTATTTTTAATGTTTTTCTTCTTTTAATAAAAAAAGCTCTTGCCGCCGTTTATTTACATAATTCCGCGCAAAATTTTGATATTCATTAAATTTAGACATGCTCTTTTCTGATGGTATTTTGAATTTCAGTTCCTGTTTTTTAAGGAATTTTACAGGGTACTATAAATTTACACAATTACTTTTTCCTTACGTCCAGAAGGAGCGATCCTGAAAAATGTACGTATAAATTTTTTTGAATTGATTTTTTATAATTTTAATGCCTGGAAAATAAATAATATTTGTATTTATGTCTACCAGAATAAGTACTTTCCAATTCCTAACATACCCTCTTTTACGTATTTATTATTTACAAGAGCTTTTTTGTTTTGTCCTTTCGTGTTCTTATCATTGTCAGCTTTTTGCGATTTTGTATCTTTTTTCAGAGGCGGTATGGCTGTTTGAGATGTTGTTGACTTTTTAGATCCACCGGCCGCTGAGGCTGACTTTGAGCTGGACTTGGATGCTGTTGTTACTTTTGCGAGCGGAACTGATGACGTTTGGGATTGTGAGGATTGTGATCCAGTCGAGAAATGAAATGTACCACTACTATCAGAGTCCTGGTGACCTATCCGTTGGGCAGTCATCTTAGGAACTCTTGTTGACTTCTCCAGTTTTGTTGGACAGCATTGGAATGGTCTATAATCGTGGGGCACGTAATTGGCACCCTTTCTTGCGGAACGGCCTTGATGACCCAATCCAACATAAAAACATTCGTCATCTGTGTGTACAAACAAAAACATTTTGTCAGACGTATTCATCATAATTTTTTTTTTTTTTTTTTTTTATCAGTTATTTAAATAAGTAACATTATTTGATCTGCAGAACACATATTCAGTAAATAAAGTGGTTAAAACTCCAAATCTCACGGTAAGTAATGCCTTTATTTCGCTTGATAGCTTTCATTTTTTTAAACATATTTTTTCTCCGACACTCTCGACACTGAATGAGTAACACAGACTGAACATGGTTAGTACTATTTTTGATCAATCGTCTTCCATTTGACAATTATGGTTTTGTTCAATTGCCAGCCAAATATCGCCCAAAATAGTTCGTGAAAAAGATCAAATGGAAGTTCGTGTTTTTGCAAATATACAAAAAATTTTTCAAACTTAATTACTTTTGTATATAACTGACAAAATGTTTTTGATGTCAACAATTCTTCTACAATGATTTCCACCTCTTACAAAGTAATAATAAATGCTCTAGACATATTATACTCTCAAGAAACGAAAATAAAAGTTCATAAAAACAAAAATGTTAAGTAAAAGTAGACGTTTACTCTTTTTATAGCTTTAGTCTCAAATAAAATTTTCCTGCTTTTCAAGCAAATCGCATTCGCATCGCCGGGATACTGAATGGATTTTTTTTTTTCTTGATTTCTTAAAATTATTATGAATATAAAAAACATTGTGTCAGCTATGGATCTTTTATTGTTAATAACACTCATAGTAGATATACTCTTTGAAAATATCAAGTATTCTCTGTTGAGCTTTTACTTTCGGTGATTTTATCGGTTCAGTTGTGGGAGTTATTATTCGAAAGGAAAGCTAAGAAACTCAAAGATGCTTGGTTAGGTTTTTCTTGCGGTTAGCTTAAGATTTGTGTAATTGTGTTCTATTATTGTGTCGTATTCGTTTGCCGTGTTCATACCAATTGCATGTTCTAAACAAAATGTATGGAGAGAATGAATTCGTCTATAAGAATGAATGCAAAAATTCAAACTAATTTTACCTTTTCCACGAGATCTGCTCTTATCATCTGTTGACCAATACTTATGAATCACATCTTTTTATTTTTCAAATTAAAGAAAAAATGAAAAATTTATTCAATAACTGCCGTATTCTCATATTAAATCATATTTTACGTGGTATGTTTTTAAAGCAAGCATTGTCTCGCAACTTGCCTCTGCGGGGTAAATTCATCCAAAGGTCTGCAAACTATCATTTTATTTAGGTTTGTTGTTTGAACTATAAATTATGTTAACACTTGCGCTCTACTTAATTCTTAATTTTATTTATATTACAAGGGTATAATATGCTTTTTGAGAAGGTGTTGCAGAACTCATAAAATAAAATTGAAATTTATTCGTTCATTACTGTCTGAATATTTTTGTTCATATCTATAGTCGCACAGTTAAGTCGATCAGACGTTGTAAAGTTATAGTTGGAAAAGAGCAACAATAATTTCTTCAGAGAGCTATTTTTATTAATCGATTTTCTCTAAAAGATAATAATTTAATCATCTGTTTAGTTAATTATCAACAAAAATATCCACAATTATTGATTTCCACATATACAAAAATCAGGAACAAATTCGAAAAATTACAATATCTTTGCGCTAATATATAAATTATTATGCCGATACTAAAATTTTTACACCGAAATTATTATTTATATTAGATTGCTAGATATACTTAGTGTTTAAAGATCACTTATTGTGAATCAAAAAGTCAAGTTTTCACTACATTTTTGGAGGAATTAAGGCTATAAAAACGTAATAGTGAAAGACGATTTTCGTATCCGAAGTAGTTTAGAAAATAAAGCGCTGTGTTCTATCGTGAATATCATACTTAATTTTTAAGAGCTCACCACTTCTTCTAAAATGTTCGAATTATAATACTATATATAATATAATATATATTAATATATTTGAAATCGACAAAACATATCCATGCTTTTGTGTTTTTGATTCAGAATCCACTACCTGAAGTGCACTGATTATTTACACGAAGGGTTTCGATTTAATAGCAAAAGTAAAATATAATAAGCAATTCAACCCGTTTACGTTTATATAATAATTATAGAGCTATACCTATGCATACTCGTTTCAAATATAGTCGTCATTGGTGGAAGTGAAATATGTAGTCATTTTATGTTTAGTTTGTCATTAATCAATCAGTTAAGATATACAATAAATAAAGTAGACAACATATTTATCGTTTTGCTGCCGAAGAATTTTGAATTTAAGTTTATGAGATCAACCATTTTTAAAGTTAAAATATTCAAGCCTTCTCTTTTCTCTTTTGGACTTGACAGTTTGTACTGCTCTCCTAGTTTTTTTTTTAAATCTTTGGTAAGAGTAAATTTCGTAATCCACAAATTTTTAAAGTTATCAAATTGATTTTATATCAAAAAATATAGCTATCTTTAAAAATTGTTTAGAAGATTTAAGGGGGGATATACATTTTGAATGACCAAAAAATTCAATTTTTTTTTTTGCATAAAAAGTTAGTAAATTTCCCGTAGAAACGCTCCTGAAACCCTTTTTCGAAATTCGAACTCCAAGTGTTTTTTTTTCATCATTCCCGGGATTGCTGATTAAAATGTAAGTACGATTTTTCGATAAGTAAAACTTTCAACGCGTTTTTCTCAAAACAACATTTTCGGAGTTTATGACGGTAATAACTCGAAAACTAATTATCCGATTGAGCTGAAACTTATAGGATTTCTTTATTATAGTATTACCTTCTATATGAATTAAAAATTATTGTAATATTTTATTACTAAATATGGAAAAATGTGATAAAATGGCGGAGAAATTGTTGATTTTTTCGAAAAAGTTACGCCAAAAGTGCAATTTTTTTTTCACTTTTTTTGTAATTCATCTACTAACTGTGAATGTAATTAATGTAAATTTTTTTGATTTTTTGATTTCTGATCAAAATTGCGACCAGGAGAACCGTCACAAGCAAAATACAACGACTTTTTCAACACCATCTAACGGGCGCCATTTTGTTGAAAAAAATTAAAAAATTTTTTTTTGTATACTACTGGATACACTTATAATTGTAAAAAAGTTTCGATTGATTTGAATAAAAACTTCCCCTTGAAAAAAAATTTTCAAAAATGAGTTTTTTTTCTCGTTCAAAATGTATATCCCCCCGAAGTTCAATTAAAGTTGTCCAAAAAAGGTACGTTCGTTCATTGTGTAGTAGTGGCTTAAGGATTGTTATTTTGTACTAAGTGATGCTTAACTTATAATAATAAGGGAACAGTGATTTCATAAAATTGGTATACATAACATCAATTGTGGTGGTGTTATCAATTCAGGGAAATATTGGAAATACATACGCAATTGACAAGAATCTAGCGGCAAGATTCATAGTTCTGGCGTTATTGCATTATTAAGCAAAAAATGCTCAGTGAAATTTTGAGGTAATGATGTATGAAGATTACGAATTACCAGTGATGATGACGATTTGTATTCTTGTATTATTTTAATGTAAAGTTATTTAGCCGATTTTAGAAGGGAGAAAAACTAAAACATGTTTTGGAAAATTGTAAGAGTGTAGTAATAAATTGGTAGGGGATAGATAGAAAAGTACACTTCGCATGCTTAGGCAATTTATGGGTCTATTGGCTTATTAGTGACTGCTAATAAGAATATGGGGAAAAGCCTCTTGAAAAAAAAGGGGAAAAGATTTAAGTATCTTTACCTAATATCACTTTTTTGAAATAATCTGAGACTTGGAACTTGGAACGGCTAGTTTTCTTAAGACTAACATTATTGGAGTCGTCGTCGTCATCATCATCATCATCATCATCGTCGTTTTCGTCGTCGTCGTCGTCATTGTCATTGTCTTCGTCATCGTCATCGTCATCGTCATCGTCGTTGTCGTCGTCGTCATCTTCGTCGTCGTCATCTTCATCATCGTCTCCATTTTCGTCATCATCATCTTCATCATCATCATCTTCATCATCATCTTCATCATCATCATCTTCGTCATCGTCATCGCCTAAGACAGTATGTAACACTTATTATTTTGGACCCTCTTGCTTTTAAAGCTTAAGCTTAGCCTAATATTTCCTATACATGCATAGACGACACAGTGTAATTCAATATACAGGGTGTCCTGGAAGTAGTGCGCCAAAATTAAGGGGATGGTAGCTTGAGTCATGACCTACCAGAATATCAAAGTATGACCTTAGTGAAAACCTCACCGCTTTCGAGATATTTGAGTTTTTATGAAAAATTAAATTTGATTTAAAATTAACATGGCAATATCTTGTTATTCATGAATAAAATGGGTGATTCTGAAATCTGCATTAATTAAGCTATTTTTTGAATTGCTTTCCCATCACTGCCTAGTAAATTTTTTTTTCACCAGTTAAGGTCAAAGTAGAGGCAAATAATTTTGAACAGCAAAAACAAAATTTGATTATTTTTTTTCTCGACGGTCTTGTGTTAGTAATAAAAAATGACATGCTTACCAGGTAGGGCAACTTATCTAGAATATTTTAGCAAAAAAAAAAATTAGAACATGTCTTTTTATGTGCACCAACTAGTCAATAATCTGAAATTTAATTTTTCATAAAAACCCAAATATCTCGAAAACGGTGAGGTTTTCACTAAGGTCATATTTTGATATTCTGATAGGTCATGACCCAAGCTACCATCCGCTTAATTTTGGCGCACTATTTCCTGGACACCCTGTATAATATACAAGTATGTAAAATAATTGAAATAACATATAGAGGTAACCGTGTAAAAACCGAATTCTTTAAATCAAGTACCGTGCAAATCGAGAGATATGTGTAAATGGCATTTGAAGGAAATAAGATGAAAAATTATTGTAGAAAGTCTCTTCGTATTCCAGTTTATTTCCTTATGAATCCTTATAAATTACATTTATTTATTCAGTAATTAAAATAATGTTGGGATATGCGTTACTTCACTTTTTGAATTTCTTTTCAGATCTTTTCGATTTTTAAATCATAGGTAAGTTATTGAATAACATGAAACGTTTGACACTATCGGCGACATAATTCAATATGTTATAGAAACAGAACATAACTGGTTGGTTATAATTTCTGTTGGTGGTTTCACTTTGTTGTAAAAGCTTCACATTTTTAAAAGCTCATTTTGAAAAAATATTTTACTAGCATGGGTGCTTAATTTAAAAAAAACATATACTAAATATTCTATATTACGCATAAATATAAATATACATAATGGACAACAAAAGCGTGCTTTACTTCATTAAACAAAAAGTTGGAATACTAATAAAATCGTTTGCATGTATCTTGTGCATATAACATAATTGCAATAGTAAATATATGTAAGGTATAATAATGTTAATTGCAAAATGGTTTAACAACAATATCTTCATTCCCTGAACGTGTTAGCAAAACATTATTCAAAAAATTCCAAAATCTGCTTTCTTTCCTCATAACCATGCGATGGACAATAATTTCCATAATAAAAACCATTAGAGAAATTATAGTACAAATGGTCCATAAAATAAAAGGACCTTTAACTTGATCCAAAGTTAAAACAATCTCCTCCTCCTGCTGACTGTTTTTGATTTCTTCTTTCAGTATAATCGTATTCATCAGTTCATTAGTCCACTTCACAATATGACCAGATTCAATCACCTGACGAACGATATAATCAATTTTCCCCAAGAGGTGATAGTCCTTAGGAACTAAGATCGACACCAAGTATGAATAGATGTTTTCACTTTGAGGAAAGCAAAATAACTTGTCACTAGGAATGTTAGGGTTGTAAACTGCATTTTCTCGAGATATCGCAACAGCTAAACTTGTATCATGAATTAATGCTTTTGTACAATCTTCCATATCCGGACATATTGATATTTTCTTCTGTAAATATTCGTAGATCTAAAATGAGGAATTAATTTTAAGATAATCAAGTAAAATATTTAAAACCCATAAGACATACCCTTCCTTTCTTATTTAAATGCTGTAAAATCTCAATACCTCCAGTTACATCCATTTGGTTATCAACAATCTCTTTTATAGTGTTTATCTGAAATATACCTTGAGGATGTGTCAAGGAGCTTATAAGGAAAGATTGATATGCGGTACTTATAATATGAATAAAACAAAATAGGAAAAAGCAAAATGCTCGAACAGATATTTGATCTGTTGCAACTTGTAGAGGCTGAGCTAGAACGGCTGATGCTGTTATAAGAAATGTATACGAAAATCCTTTCCTTTGCTTGTGAAGATTATTAAATAAAAAAATTAAAGTTGACGATATAAACAAACTTAAAAAAATCAGAAGCCACGTCGACAAACTGAAGAAAGTAAGAAAACTCATCCATTGCAATAGAGGTCCTGCTTTGTGGACACACCAAGTCATATCGCCTTCGTAGTATGCATGGGAAGATGATAATAAATCACTTAACCCAGGATCTTGACTTATTCCTCCAATTATCATGTCAATTGAACTACAAGGAGAGTCCAAGGTCATAATTGAAATTTAATTTATTTTATACTTACTGTTCTATTAGCTGTTGATACATTTGATACGTTGAGGTGTTTTGTAACGTAAATTCTGCAGATAAATTAAGTCGCTCAGCTATAGTCTTGACCAGCATAACATCGATTCCTGCAACAAATCCTTTTTTTGTGTCATATACCGTATAGGGTTCCCATGCTTTTGCTTGGACTTTTAAAGGACAATGGTGTAAATCTTCAGGAAATCTTTCATACACATCATCTGGTTGAGTAATATTAAAAATATTATCCTCATCGGATACAACCATGTCGACTTCTTCATCATATTCACATACGTCTGCCAATGCATAACTACCCGAATTATTAAAGCAGCTATTTTTTAAATATGGATAAAACGTGTACACTTCTACAGCACTTTCTAGATAACTCGGTGCAACGATATTTGCATAAAAAACTTTATTATTCACGAGTACCCGTACAATATTTCTTAAGTTAGCCTGAAGTAATGCTGGATGTATCTCAGAGCTAAATATCACTACTAGTTGTCCAAGTGGATTCCAAGTTGTCATGGATCGCCAATCTTCTACAACATCTTCAAAATCTTCGGCAAAATCATAGAAAATTAAATAATTTTTCACTTTTTCTTTAGAAGCAACTGATAGTATTTTCTTTGGGTTTTGCACTACTACAGTCCAGCTGTAGTCCTCATTCTTGTTTAATATTCGTAAAATATACTCCTGCATCAATGAATAGCTAGGATCCATGCTTACAAGTAGAGCTGATCCAGTCTTTGGTTGACCCGAATTGAAGTACTTTTGGAACATTTTCTTAATGCATGGAATTATATTCAAATTTGTAATGTTGTAATCCTTTGGAACCAGTTCTTCGAAACTTCTACATACTGGGATACTTAATAGCAACGTAAGAAGGATTAGTTTTAACGCCATGCTCAGAGAACATTAAATTACAACTGTTCTTCAGAGCTTGGTATGTTATTTTCAAATAATAGGAAAAAACGAAATCCATAGGGACATAATTTAGGCAGTTTGTATCTTTCACATAATCAATGATTATATTTTATTTGTCAAACAATTACTGTGTCCGATAAAGTAGAGCTTTCGTTTTGCTTTCTCGATGGATGTTTATTTACAGAGGGATATCTGACTGATTTTCTGATACGATGATATGTGATGTCATTTGTAAGTATTATGGTGCTTTTTGCGACTATTTTTTTTTTTTTTCATTCCCACCTCGAAATTTTGTGAGAAATACCTAAACAAAAATTCCCTGAATATGGAGCCCTTAATATTAATATTAAGTGCTCGACCAAGGACTATAAAGATTTCCTGTATAAAATACATGTAAATTTTGATTTTTTTTTTCTTCAAAACTCTACAACTCAGAGGCATTTTATAGTGTAATCCTGCTCAATGATCGGGTTTCTTCAGAATTGAATGCTCTACAAAAGTGTCCATTGCGGCGTAACCCTAACTCCCACTAGCGAGGTAGTACGGGTCACCAAACCCAATTTTTTCATGAAATTCTTGTTTTTTTGCCACTATCTTGTAAATAACAAGAGCTACAGAAAAAATGTAAATGACAAACTTGCAGGAAATTCAATTTCCTCCAAAAAGCTTTTGAACATCAAATCGCTAACATCGATATTTTCTTGAGATATTGGGCTTTGAAGTAGAGGTAGTGTGGAATTTTCATGGAACATTGAGCTAAATTCAACTTCAAAGCCCAATATCTCAAGAAATATCGATGTAAGAGATTTGGTGCTCTAGAACTTTTTGTAGGAAATTGAATTTCCTAAAATGTTGACCTTTTCATTTTTTCTGGTGGCGAGTTACCGAACTATACAAAGAGCGTTATCATTGGGAATATAAAATACTCTCAACTCTTGACCGGCTTACAAGAGGCCATTTGGCGGGCAAGACAAATGAGCAAGTAACTTACTCCAAGTAATCACTTGCATGGTTTTTGTAGGCAAGTCAATTTGCCTGACTAGCTGGCAGACAAGGTAAGTGAATTAGCCAAAGTTCTATTTTTCAGGCAAGTAACATCGATGTATAACATTTGTATATATTTTTCTTTTTCTCCATCGTCAAACAACAAAAAGAAACTAACCAATTGGATGCTCCACTTGCAATTGATCAGCCACACGTGTGAACGCTACTTGCCCCTGCACTTGCCTGACTTACTTGCTCTCTTGCCCTTGCCCGCCAACTGGCCTCGTGTAAACCGGCTTTATGTAATGTTATTTTTTTTTTTTTTTTTTTTTTTTTTTTTACGAACCATCAGCTTAGTCAAAGCCTTGTAAAATATCAGAAATTAATCTGTAGCATATGACTGATTATTCATCATTTGGTCCGATGTTAGTAGACATGCGACCACAACCACCAAACAGACTTTTCTTTAGTGCATGCTTACTGACACGTAGATAAATCAGCATTTCTATTCACATTTAACCTCATGCGATTAATAGGTTGGAAAAAACTATAATTATTTTTACATAAACTAGTTTGTAGAAGCGACACCACCCTAAGATTACGCTCGTTCAGTCTGAAAGTGAATTTGCTTTTAAGGGAAGCTGAATCAATACTACCAATTAATAATTGGTGAACAAAAACAGTGTCTGCAATCTCCCGGCGCTTGTGCAGAGAGTGCATATCAAGAAGCCTCAGACGATCATTATAAGGGGGGAGAAGAACTGGATTGCTCCAAGGTAAATCTTTAAGAGCGAATCTGACAAATTTCCTTTGTACAGATTCAATACAATCAATATGAACTTGATAATAGGGCGACCAAACTTGACTCGCATATTCAAGAAGTGGTCTTACAAAAGAAAAATAGAGCTGTTTCAACACAGCCCTATTGGAAAATTCACGTGACCATCTTTTGATGAAACCCAACATAGAGTTGGCCTTAGTCACCATAGAGTTAATATGCTCAATGAAGTCCAATTTGCAATCCAGGATAACTCCCAAGTCACGGACAGAATGAACACGTCGTAGAGCATAATTTGATAAGGTATAGTCGAAACGCAGAGGGTTGCGTCCTCTACAGAAAGTCATGACTTCGCATTTACTAATATTCAGTTCCAAATCGTTGTGTGTACACCACAAGTGGAATAAGTCTAAGTCCTTTTGAACCACGTGGCAGTCGTTAATATTTTTGGTACAAAAGAATATTTTCATGTCGTCTGCGTAGATTAAGATTTTACAGATTTTAAGAAGTTGTGAGATGTCATCGATAGATAAAATAAAAAGAAGTGGACCCAAGTGACTACCCTGCGGGACTCCTGATGTAGCTAAAATCTTCTTCGAGGTGGTACGACGAAAAGAAACCTGGTATGTCCTGTTGAGCAAATACGAACGAATCCACTTAATAAGCAGAGATGGAAAGCCTAAAGATACTAATTTAAGGATTATTATGGAATGAGAAAGCTTATCAAAAGCCTTGCTGAAATCAGTATAGATACAATCTGTTTGCAGACCCTTTTGGAAACCTTCAGTAGCAAAGGTAACAAACTCAAGGAGATTCGTAGATGTAGACCGCCCCGGAAGAAAGCCGTGCTGGTTTGTTGAGACAAGTCGCTTGCAAACAGTAGAAAATTGTGAGTATACAATTGATTCAAAAAGTTTTGGAATACACGAAAGTTTCGCAATGGGCCTATAATTGCATACCTCACTTTTGCTGCCTTTTTTATGAATTGGAGTGATGAAGGAGTTCTTCCAGAGCTCAGGGAATTTCCCGGTCTTGAGTGACTTTTGGAAGATTAATGTGAGAGGTGTGACTAGCTCATTGGAACATGCCTTAAGAATGGCAGGCGGAATGCCATCGGGTCCTGATGTGAAATCAAGTGGGAGCTCATTGATATGCTTGAGGACATCATTCGCAGTAATACAGACGGATAGATTAATAGGAACAGGGTTTTGGTTTAAGTGATTAAAATTATTAAGGTCGGGTTGAAAGTCAGGGGAGAAGGATTTTTCGAAAAAGGACGCAAACATATCGCATATTGTAGATGGAGTGTCACTAGAGACCCCTTCATATTGCATATTAGCAGGATAGTCGTCCACCTTTCTTTTAGTATTAATAAATTTATAAAATGCGCGTGGATTGCTGTAGAATTCAGTTGTCATTCGTTGTACGTATTCGTTATATAATTGTATAGAATATTCTCGAAATTTATTATAATATTCAACGAATTCATCGTACGAAGAGTTATTCCTATCCAAAAGATATGCCCTCCACAATTTATTCTTCTTGTTTCTAAGCCTCCGAAGATCGCTATTGAACCAGGGAGGTGAAGAAGTAAGGGAACGCTGGCGCTCGTAAGGAACGCACGAATCGAAAATATTGAAAAGCAAGGCATAGAACTTGGACAAGGTACTGTCAATATCATTATGAGATAAAAGCGTAGTGAAATCAATGGAGGATATTCTTCTGGAAAGTTCGTTCGTATCCGCCTTCCTAAAATTGTAAACGTAGTCGCTAACGGCAACACATTGCTTAGTATTTTCAGGACTATAAAAATAATCGATTTGGAGAGGCGGGTGAAATTTGTCCAGAGTGGACAGAAGAATTGGACTTTGATCAACAATTGTATTGTCGCAGTCAGAGGAGAATACAAGATCAAGCTGCCGACCCATATCATTCTTTATGGAACTTATCTGACTGAGACCTGAAGAGAAAACCGATCCCAGAAATGAAGATTCTCTAAAATTCAATTTATTAGAGGGATGGCAACCATCGTCATCAGAATTGGCTACCCATTGAACATTGGGTAAATTAAAATCACCCAGTAAAATGAGATCGTCATCTGGATTCATTAAATCAATAATGATTTCTAAATTTGAGACTAGTATATCATAGATACTATGTCCATTCCTGTCTAGGGTGTTAATTAGATCAGGAGGTATATAGCAACACATAATAAATAAAGAATTTCTGGCTAATGTTATTTTAAGATTAATTAGCTCAATGTCAGAAGAAGCAGAAAGGTCGACTGATGAAATCAAGCTGCAATTGAGATGAGCTTTGCAGGCTATGAGAACTCCTCCTCCTCGTGCCTCTGAGTCAGCAAACCTATCCTTGCGAAACACTTGATAGGATGAATCAAAAATCTCTGCATCATGAAAACCATGATGGAGCCACGTTTCGGTTAACGCGATAATATCAAAATTGCTAGTAGTGGACGACTGATAAAGAGTCCTAGTCTTGGTCCTGATACCCCTCACATTTTGATAATATAAGGAGATCGTCTGGGGATTTAGTTTTTTGAGGCAATCGTATTAGATTCCTTGATGTAACTTTCGAGATAGGCCTGCGAGGGACGAAATTTTTTACTAAAGCACCCGAGGGCCAAAAAGAGGTATTCAGCAAGGTGGAAGCCAATTCCTCAGACACATACAAAATGAAAGAAGCAATTGGACTTGAAGCTCTATTAATTTTCCGAGAAGTGATATTTTTTGTACAAATATTACGAGCCTTAATGTAGGAGACGATTTAGTACAGTCAATCTGTCGTGAAAATAAGGTTTAGGTGGAAAAAATTTTCTAACGAGCAAATGTACGTGGAATCGTTGAAAGGTAAGGAGACAAAGTGATTTGTCATAAATTTGTCACTTTCACACCCTACACTTTTTTGAAAACTCAAAAAAACTCAAAAAAAAATTGTTGAACGCACATATCTCGGATTCTATGCATTTTTCAGAAAAATTTATAGAACAAAAAATGTAGAGAATGTTAAAACCTACAATTAA
This sequence comes from Dysmachus trigonus, assembly GCA_949715965.1. Lineage (NCBI taxonomy): Eukaryota > Metazoa > Arthropoda > Insecta > Diptera > Asilidae > Dysmachus > Dysmachus trigonus. The sequence goes on from OX454320.1 coordinate 91,785,406, forward strand.
TGTCATTGACCCAATACCGTATGACAAAATCTGCGCGCTGTAGATGGCGCTGAAGTTCGTAAACATGTGTTTTTCGACTTTTTTGTCCGCAAAACGTTTTCTTTCAGCAAAAAAGTGAATGAGAAAGTTGTTGCTCATAAAATTACGTACAATATTTATTTAAAACATTTTTCTGTACGACTTACCTTTTAAGAGTTATAGCGCAACAAATGCTATGGCTTGTAGGTAAAACCAGGTAACTCCATTCGTAAGATTTTAAAAATATATTTTTTTAAAAATCAAAAAAATAATATTTCTCTTAGATGTTATACAATTGTCGATTTGAAGTTCTAAGAAAACGGTATTGAAACTAAAATTTCTGGAAATGTTTGAAGGAAATGTCTGAAGAACACACTTTGTTGCGGTATAACTCGAAAAAGGTAAGTCGTAGCGAAAAATGTTTTAAATAAATATTGTACGTAATTTTATGAGCAACAACTTTCTCATTCACTTTTTTGCTGAAAGAAAACGTTTTGCGGACAAAACAGTCGAAAAACACATGTTTACGAACTTCAGCGCCACCTACAGCGCGCAGATTTTGTCGTACGGTATTGAGTCAATGACATTAATTGTAGATTTCATTGTTTTATACATTTTTTGTTCAATAAATTTTTCTCAGAAATGCATAGAATCCGAGATAAATGCGTTTCAAAAATGTTTTGAGTTTTTTTCAATTTTCAAAAAAGCGTAGGGTGTGAAAGTGACAAATTTATGACAAATCACTTTGTTTCCTTACCCTTCAACGATTCCACGTACATTTGCTCGTTAGAAAATTTTTTCCACCCAAAATGACAGATTGACTGTACTAATTGCCTCAGGGGAAGTTCCTGAATCTAGACGAGAGATAAATAGGGTTCGTCGGTGGGGGACTACTTTTAGTGATTCTTCAACATTTCCCATAAGAGAAGGGTTGATCTCTGTTTGAGATGTTTCAGAATGGCACTCAGAGTCAGGCGTAGGTACCGAATTTTGTGAATAATCATATTTACATTTTATTTTTGGATTGTGAAAGTTATGATGATGCAAGATAATTTTTTTTTATGAGCATAAAATAGTGACCTACAGGTGATACCGGGCAATGTTTTATTTGCGTTATTACTATGTTTTGTTAAACTATGAATTTTGTTCCATGTGCTTACATTCTCAATTAAATTCATCTATTTTTTTAAACTTGAAAACTTTGCCTTACGATTTAATTTCGAAGAAGCGTGCGTGTGCAAACAATTAAATTTGGCGCAAACCTATGCGTGGAGTTATAAAGCAATAATAATAATAAATATCATTATAATATTTTATTACAAGTTAGGAGAAATTCTTATGGTTTTTAAATTTTTAAAATATGCGGCGGGTGTAACCCGTCAAAGTCGAATTTGGCACAGAAAATCTTTGTGGGCGAGACTCGTTATTTTCACTTAAAAGGTTAAAATAAATAATAGTTATAACTTGAATATCTTATGCAAATTCCCAATTTTACAGTTTATATAACTATAAATAAAAAATAGTGAATCGAAATACATACAATAATATTTTTCATACTCATTATTGTTATTGTCAGAGAATAAAATGAAAGCATAAAAAACAAATTCAACCGCACTCGATACATCTGAAAAAATATTATTTTATTCAAGCATAAAATAAAGTTATTAAAGCATTTTATAACAACTATTTATTCACTTTGCTTTTCCGAAGTTAACATCTTGATCTCTCCGGTTGATCCTTTTCAAACCCTCATAATTGTCTTAAAGGCGGTAGTGACCCAAAAATGCATAGAAGCGTGTCTTTCCCATAAATCGTGGTGCAGAGTGTGCCTTATTAAAGTGTATCAGACGGGTACTTAACTCCTTGTCCATATAATTAAATTATTTGAAGTAACGAACTGCAAACATTGTGGTGGGTGTACAATTTTCTGCCCCTTTGATTTGATCTATTCTTTGAGATCGTGATTTTCGTTCACCAAGTAAATCAAACCGTAACAATTCTTGAGTACACTATGCCGGGGAATGTTTATCTTGTCTTGTGATGATGTTGTAACCAAGCAGATAATTTCTTGGCGAATAATAGAATAATTTTGGATAAATTACTATCGAATTACCCTCGATGCTAGCGCATTACTTAACACTGTTGTTCTCGACGTTATCGGATATATCACATCCAAGCAAGAAGTTTCAAATGATCACCTTTATGCTGCAACAGAAAAACCCCATGAATTAGGAAAGCCAACAGAAGATGAAATAGTCAGTACTTAACCCATTAACCGCATTGTGGCTTTACCAACAGAGATTAAAATCGAAGAGCAATTAGTTTATAAAGTACTTTCACCTCGCAATAGTTATTTAAAGTGAGAACGGCCTTGGCATCTTGCATGTTTCTCTGAAGGTCTTAGCGACTTATTTAAGTTTAAGGCGCTACCTTAGATAATTTGACCCAAACAGGTGGAGGTAGTGCAAAACTTCCGCTTTCCAAGCATCGCAATTGTACCAAAACCAGTTTATATTCGTACACACCTTATTGAAGCATTCTTTCTTATAAAATACCCCACGGTACCCATAAATAATTAAGGAGGAGTGGTCAAAATGTTGCAACATTTTTGATATTTTGGTTAGAAGTTTTTGTAAATTATTCGCGCTCTAGGTAGATTATGACATAACATAAAATAATTGATCGAATTGAAGTTCTTCTGCAAAGGTTTACTTTATAAAAGGCAAAAAGTAATATTGATTACTCATTCCTCTGACGCTTTCGTATACACCTAAGTAATTTCCGAATCCACCTCCCGTTCGCTACCCGTAACCTTTAAACAAATTGGTTTTCCTTAACTTTCTGTATTACATGCATACTCATATTTTTTGAACTAATTTTCTGCACAGCATGTTTTTATTCAATTAGTGCAATTTTTAAATTGCATAAATACTTGTAATTGAAAGTAAAGTAGTCAAAGAAAGATTATTAGTTTGATATAGTTGTTGTAAATTTGTTAGATACTGTTTTTCTTTCATATCGCAACGAAAGTATTTAAAACATTACAATTGTGAGAAATTAAAGTACTTTGTGTCTCGTCAAAATATAAACCCAATATTTCTATTATAAAACCACACAATTCATTGTACATTTGAACAAAAGAAAGTATTTTTGGCGGGAAATTGTTAGCCTTTAATTCTCGTCGTAAAAATAAAAATCTGTTTTTAAGTAATTTCAGAGTAGATCTATAAAAATGAATTTTTACAAGAAAAGGTAACGATTTGAGCAGGAAAATTTTGATTTCTTTAAGAAGTTTTTATTTAAACATTTTTCATCCATCAGACTGAGTGAAGAAAGTTGATAATTATATTAAACTAAAAACTACTGAAAGGTGAACTTGACAAATATTTCTCTCTCTACCTTTCCCGCCAATATGAAAGAAGTCTGATTTTGTGGAAATCGCCTATTAGGAAATTCCGTCTTATGGGTTTCAGGCATGATTGTTGCTCATCTGTGACTTATGAAATACTTCGCTATATCTAATATATAAAATTCTTCTGTCACAGTTTTAGTGGTTATACTCCTCCGAAACGGCTTGACCGATTTTGATGAAATTTAATATATATATTCAGTAGGTATGAGAATAGGTTAATAACTAATTTTAATACCCCTAAGTGTTAAGGGTGGCTCACCCTAAAAAAAAAATTTTAATTTTTTGGACAAATTTTTTTTTTGGTAATTTTTTTATGGTGTGGCATTAAAAAATACATTTAGTCCTAAATTTTTACCCTTCTACCACCAACCCCTACTTTTCAATAGAATTTTTTATTTTTTACTTCGCGATTTTGACCGTTCGCGCGTTCGCGATTTCAACGGATTTGAATGAAAACTAGTACAATGATTGTTTTTGGGTCACTGATTTTGAATGTTATCAAAATTTCCAAATCCAAGATGACGGATCCAACATGGCTATTAAAATGTCTCAATTACAACGGATTTTAGTGAAAATTACTACAATGGTTATTCTGAGGCAACTAATTTAGAATAGTAGTAAAATTTGTAAATCCAAGATGGCGAGTCCAATAGGGAGAACATAATGTCTCGATTTCAACAGATTCTAATGAAAATTTATACAATGATTATTCTGATACCACTAATTTTAAATATTAACAAAATTTCCAAATCCAAGATGGCGGATCCAATATGGTGATGCAAATTTCTCGACTTCAACGGATTTTCATGAAAATTAGTACCATTTGTTTGGTGCCACCAATTTTGATCATTATCGAATTATCAAAGTTTCTAGATCCAAGATGGCGGACCCAATATATATTATATAAAACAAATTTCTCGATTTCAACGGGTTTTAATGAAATTTGGTACAATAATTGTGTTAATGCCACTAATTTTAAAAATTATGAAGATTTGGATATTCAAGATGGCGGATCCATAAAAGGGTTTTCGGGTTGAATCAATTTCTAGGATATAACAAACTAGAACATTTGAGAACTGTTTAATTAGTAAGTATTTACCTAACGTCGGATGAAACTGGGTAATTTTCCAATATTTGTGAAGTGTAAAACGGTTTACTTAATATTAAACAACGTGTAAGTTTGTTCAATAAATTAATTAGGGATATGAAACGGAAACACTGTTTACTTATATTAATGGTATTATTTGTAGAAACATGCGAAAAGAAAGAACACGATCAAATATTGATCAACGCACAGGGCATAATGAAAATGTACCGGAAAGGGCAGTACAACGTCTGCCAGGCCAGCTAGTAATTTGATAAATATATTCTACCGATTAAAGTCAAGAAATATATTAATATTAAATTCCTGAAAGCAACAAGTAGCACGCACTGTCTTTATGTTACAATTTTTCCTAATTAACCTATGCTCTAAACGAAGCAATATTTATATGTAAGTTCATTCAAGGTTTGAATTGAGAATTTTAAGTCAGCAACACATGAACTTTCTTTGTCCAAACGAAATTGCTTGTTTCAGTTCAAACTTGGAATACTTTTAGGCGCAAAATACTCTGCGTACACTTTTAAATTGCTTTTCTTCTCAGAGTATTTCTACAAATTCTTTTATAATAAACACCTTCCTTTGATATTTAATAGATTTATATTTATATATTAGAGATAATAGCATTGACAACTTTTTATTCGGGTAATTCATATATTAATTTTATGGGAGTCACAACTTTATTCATGTGTTCCATATGTAAGTCGCTACTATACATAAAAATGCTTGTTCAAGAAATCTTTAGTGAACACTTTTGTGTTTTTCGTATTTTCTACGTAAAAGTGTATCAAATTTGAATACAAGGATTTTATTTTAAATGAGAATTTTACAGACATTAGCTTTTTTTTGTTAAAAATTAGCTTATTTGCTTTGTAATACAACGGAATTTCATGAAGCAATTTATAATTGCATACATATGGAGCTAATTTCTTTCTTCTCAAAAACCGCTAACAGTGAATATAATTTAAATATGCCTGAAGAACACATATGGTTTGATTAAATCATCAAATCTAATCCCAAAGAATTTTGGAATTTTATTAATTGCAAACGGAAGACCAAGAACTATCCTGTTAAGGATAAGTTTTGACAAGGAAATTGGTAGTGCCCTTCCGCTCTCTAATTTTTACGCTATGTTCTTCAGCAATTCCTATGTAATGTAATGTAATCTGCGATTTAGTCCTAAATTATTTTAACTTATCTTCGCACTTCTCTGATGCTGCCTTGGATGAACCCGTACTGCTTATGAGTTCTTAAAAAAAATTGACGAAGATTACTCGGACTCACCTCAAAATATCCCGAGTATTGTCCTCCGTAAATGTAGTGGCTCGCTTGTTTAACCTTTGACTTTCTTTCTTAACTTATCTTGTTTTTTTCCGAAGGGAAATTAGTTAATTTCTCTTTTTCAAATTTTGAAACTGGTCGATTATGTGTTCACGGATTTTAGCAAAGCATTTTTTACGGATTAAGGCATATAAACGAGCGTTATTTTAAGGTTAAGTTTTAATTTCTCTCTGGGGTACCATAAGGTACCCACCTTGGACTTCTATTGTGTATTATTTTTATTAACGACCTATTTACGTTTTTGCTAAAATCGCATACTTTAGCTTTAGCGGATCACTTAAAAATCTTCTGCCTGATTGAATTTATTTAGGATGTCGCATTTAAAAAAGATCTTACTACTTTTGCAAAGTGGTGCTCGATAATTAATATAATTCATCTCTTAGGAAATGTTTTATTATAGACTGTTGAAATTCACAACACGCCCGTGCATTCTTACCGACGCGTTGTTGATCTTGATCTAATTATTAATTCGAGATTTTACTATTTCGACCATATTGATTACATGATTTTGGTCTTATCAAGCGTTGGTCGAGGGATCTTGTTGACCATTTTGTCTTAAAAGCCTACTTTGGAGTATGCTTCAACAATTTGGAGACCTCATTATTACGTGTATACCAAGCGTATCGAAGCAGTACAAAAGCGTTTTCTCCGCTTGGCTCTCCGCCATTGACCTTAGAATTATCTTTTAAATCTTATTTTCTTTACATAATTTGTTATAAACTCTTTCTTCTGATCGGGAGCTATAAATCCTTAAAATTCGAAAATTGGTCAAGTTTCAAGTCATTTTTTCAAATTTTGATGTTTTTCCCGCCAAAATTCCCTAGTAATCTATCCTTTTTACTGATTATTTAAATTCCTCTAAACTTCGCCTTTATTTTGGTATATGACTTATGTGCAGTAATTTCATAGTCTATGGAAGATATAGGGTAGTGTGTAAATCCCCTTCAGGGTATTTAGTTCCTCAGTTGGTACCTGCTCTGAACTAATTGTTCCCTCCTTTCTTGGAAAGAATGTTGTTGGTTATTTTATAGTTGCTTATTAACTTAAGCTGGTGTAAATTTGTAAAATAAAATATAAAACATTCCCTACCATTTTCCAACGTATGATCGTTTTAATACCAAACACCCTGTAGATGTAAACATATTCCTGTTAAAAGAAAAATAAGGCTGATGCATTTCTGAGTAGTATCTAAAATATGTATTTGGGTGTGTATGAACAAGTTAAATAGATTGTTGATCTGTAAAATTGAAAACTGTAAAAATGTCATATAAAATTTATGGCATTACATACCGCCATAACTCTAAAAGCCTTCCAATAGAGCTTCGATATATTTGATATCTTTTAGTATTTTTAAAAGCACTTTTTTCGCAAAAATCCGCTTAGAGATGAGTACCTCTCTCATTCTTTTATATTTTTGGAATGTATATAGATGTTTTTTTTTTTAATTTTTCAGTTTCAGAATATTTCCCTCACATTCATAAAAATAAAATAATACAAACTACCACTGAACATGTCTGCACAATATTTACCTATATGTGACGTTTTTACAAAATTTTTGTAAGTATTTCTAATGATGTGAGCATTCTTATCTTAAATTGCCAATTTCTCCTGTATATTTTTCTGTGCCAATTTTTTATTTTAGGAAAATAGAGGTAAAAAGATACACACATCTGGCCTGTGCTTAAAAATACTTTCTCTCAGATTCAGAAGAAAGTTTGCGAAACTTTATACAAATTAAGAAAAAAAAAATGGTCAGCCTGCGAAAATTTATGTCTAGTATTTTTATTCGAATTTGGCTTGGTCGACTATTATGACATTTTTGTTTATTCTTGTTTGTGTAATAGATATTATTTAATACGGAAGTTGCCGTAAAAGTATTTTTCAATCTATTTTTATATCCACTTGTTTCGTCTCTGTGATTAAGATTTAAAAATTTTACGAATTCATTTCTGAATTTGAATTATATATCTCCTGAGAGTTATTGTTTTTCAGTAATCCCTGACGTGATTTATACATCTTAAACAGATCCCAGAGGTGCTGTAAAGGTGTGGTATTTTTAATAATATTGAAATATGTATGATATATGTTTTCATTTTAAAGTTCACATATTTATATTTATTTTTGTAAATTAAGTAAATTGCAAAAAATGTCCTTATATAGCATCAGTTTCAATTTGGATTCAACTTCAAAGAGGTTACGCTGTAAAGAGGATATTTATTTAAATCTAGTTAAAAATAGCTTTAAATTGTTTTAAACTTGAATATTTATACGAATTATCTTGAGTTGTTCCAGTCTTGCGCAATGAAATTCTCATGAAAGTTTAATTTATTCCGGGGAATGAGTATGTGTGAAGATTCTGAAGCAGTATGTGTTGCGACCTCTTTCTCTTCGTCTCTATAGAAAAATATTTCAAACTTCTGTGTCACTTATGAGGAGCTTGAGTTTGTCACTCGAAAAATGACTTTAAACGATCAGGCATCCCCGCCATCTGTATCTTTAAATTTGGTTTTCGTTAGATTCATTCAGCTTTCGTCATTACTAAAATGTTGACGAATTTAAATGGAATGCAACCCATATCGTCATAATAGCGAAGTCCAAAAATATGTTTACATTGAGCAAACTAAATTTTATATTGTTGTTGAAGATGAGATGGTATTTTTACAATTAAGATTTGACACAATTATGTTTTTGTTCGGGATAATAGAAAATAAAAAGTTTAATAAATAAATAAACCTAAACTAGGAGTTACAATTGGTTGAAGCCAAAATATGCATTTTTTCTTCTTCTTTATCCGGATCAAAAGGAGATTATGCTTTGAAGTGAAATTAATGGTTTTAAACAGCAAAAATTCAATGTTATCTAAAACAAAACAATAATAATAATTTACTTTATATACCAAAAATTTTGTAGTAGATACGCTTTGAAAAATTTTAGTTTGATGCAAAATTACGATAGGCGGGAAAGACAAAACTGCATCCGTTGAACGATTGGTGATGATTATGAATTGCAAAATCGAAAATATAAAGCTATATTTTTAAAAGAAAATAGTTCAACTTTCTTTAACCTAATTTGAACCTAACTGGGTTTTTCTAGTTCCGTACACTTAACTCCATATTAATGCAATAATAAAGCAAAATAAATTACTTTTAGTTTTATTCAAAAAATTTAGGGCGGATGATATACGACTACACTATGCTATATATACATAAAAATTATGTTTTCCATCAATTCATGTATGTATCTACTTCATAAAGCTCAAAATATCTTCGGGGCACTGATCGCTAATTTGGAAATGAATGATCGCGAGAAAAAGACATCTACAGATAGAAAGCACATGGCCTGTTTTTTTTTCACAATACAAAAGCCCAATGTAAATAACAAGAGAAATTTTCACTAAAACTACGAAATGTCCTTGGATTTAAAAATACAATTAAAAACAAAACTAAGCCAATGTGCTATAAATAATAGGAGCTTTACACGATCTTAATCTGTATTTTAATATATGATCCCGGATCATTGCACATTTTTAGAATTTATTTTATTTCAACAACAGAATTAAGTAACTAAATATTTTTTTTTGAATATTTGCAAAATTCTGCTGAAAATAAGATTTTTTTTTATTTTTGAGCAGTATGTTGCTGCTACAATTTAGGAAATTTTATAGAAATGTTAGAATCACGGTTCGAATATTAAAAAAAACACTTTTGGAATTATGTACATGATGTCCAGGTAGATGTTTTAAAGAAAAACTATTAAAAGTAATTCTGAAAAATTAATAAAAAAAATTAGTAGACGGTATGTTTGAGTTATGATCCTTCAGAAAATTTGAGAGCTATGTTTCTTCAGCCCCGAAGTGAATGATACGAACCAATAATCCGTTCAGGGGGCAAATCCTCCAACACCAAGCCCGTTGAAGAAGAGTCTGAGATTTTTTGAAGACGTTGTGTGCGCTCCTGCACGCCACCACCAAAAGCGCAATCGATGATTTAAACTTGCGGGGGACGTATTACCCAATTGACTTGTTGCCGCGAGACGCTTTTACCACTCGCCTAAAAATAAAATTAACACATTTTCCACCTTTTCTCAATTTTCTTCATTTTTCCCTCCATTTGGTCTCTACGAACATAAACAACGATCTCTGGTCCATCGTTGCCGTTCCCGATTCTGCTGATGCCACATAGTCGGCGTCTTCGCTTTTCCGATATCTTTTTGAAAAAAAAATTTTTTTTTAAAGAGTCCGAGTTTTCTAAGATATCCGAATCAATGTTTTATGCTTGCTCTAACAAGCAACGAGCGCTTCGTTCGCTTCAGCCCAATATACAGGCAGACGAACAGAACCGGCCGAGAAGAGATATTTTTCGATGAATTTTTCTAAAAATATACAAAACACAAACTCTAAGACATTCTCATACCGATATGACGAGATATTAGATATTTATAGCCGGCTGAGTACGGACTCGAGGAATTGCCTTTGGCTTCATTTTTGGCGACTATATCACATTCATCCTAGGATACTCCGATGCCGCTCCCAACACAGAGCGCGCGGATAAGGTGTAAATAAATATTTACGATATATCCACTTGGCAGGGCGGCTGAACCCGATACGAAATCGTAATTTAGCAGTAATTATTCATGCAGCTGCCTTGTCATAATCGCGAACAGAGAGATTCGCCTGCTACACTCATTACTGATAATTATAGAAATATTAATAATGTTGTTATTGCGCAAAGTTTTCGCCAAAAACCCCCCACAAATCGTGGGCAATTCAATTCAATAAGACAAAAAAAACCGAATTATACATAAAATCGGCACACCACCCACGGGTAAATTGGCTTTGTTGTGAACAAATGGAAACATATCATACATTATATTTCCCACCGTACAAACTTTGGATGAGGTCCAAATAAAAACGGTTTCATGTTCACAATCAAATATGCATACATCTTCTCAAGTCAACGGTCAAATGTGCAAGTGTTAAATGTGTTGCCTTGGGTAACGAGGTATTTTTCACTTTTCAGCGGCCCCGAGAGCGCGCGATATTTTATAATTAAAGAAATTACCAAAAAAGGCGAACATACTTTTCACCAACGAAATGTAAACACTGATGATGTACTCGAACTACTTAAAATTTAGGACGCATCATGTACAGATATTTCTTAATTTCAAGAAATTCTTGGATGTTATTTAACTTTTATGTAACCAATGTCATTTCATCAAGAAATGAGCCGTGAAACCGCGCGGTGTTCTATTCACAAAATCTCTCTTTGTAGCCTTTGTTTACCTCTGCTCAGATAAATACAGAATAATGAAGGAAATATTTTACATCCAACTAAAAAACAATAACAAAGCTTTGGTCAAGTATACGAGTTTGATTGTTGAATAGACCTGTCTACGATTAATGTAATTTATTTCTATTTTTTATGGCCCACATATGGAGAGGTGCCTCTAAATTCTGAATTCATTTATAAAATTAATTAAATAAAAAAAATGCTCCTATTCTCTAGGTAGAATTCTCATTCATTACACTGCTCAACAAATTCAATGTGTTTTTCTGTTTCTATAAAATTTTTTCCGTATTTTACGAATTCGTAAATGAAAATGCTCAATCAGCTGCTTTTGCTGAGGTAAATAGAGTGAAGAAGTGCAGAAGACTGCGTTTCGGACAGATATGTGCTTGTAACATGGCTCAAATCAAAGCCTGAATCCTGTTCTAGAAATATCAAATACCACTAAATATTTTCGCAAACAAATTTTTCACGAGGTTTGCTCAAAAACTTGAATTTCAAGGCATATTTCGAAAATTTGTAATACATCACGTATTTTCACATAATAGTTTAAGGTTCGCACTTTTATTTTAGCCACGTTACTAGCTTCTATTTAAAGTAAGGTCTTTTCTTTTTTCTTTTCTATTCCTTTCTTTACTTTTACACTCTACTATTCGTTGAAAAAGGGAGCTGATTTAGAATTTTCATTTATGAATTCATAATCGATGCAAAAAATCGTATATAAATTATTTGCCACTTGTTTGGAAAAAATTTGGTGTTGATCATTGAAAAAATCGTAAAATATTGACCCAAAGTTGCATTTTTCTAAAGCAAATCAGTAACTACACTTAATTTTATTTTTCTAATATTCGTTATTTTTTACAACCTTTAGGTCAAAATTCATTTAGTTTGTTTGACAAATAAAGCATATGATTTTTGGATAGATTCCAAGAAAATATACAAGAATATTAAAAAAAAAACTATTTCCCTTTGAAATTAGCTTCGTATCGAATTACGATTCTATAGTTTTTTTCAGTATGCTCCTTCCAATTGTTTTAACATAATCACAAACAATGAATTGTTGAAACTTTTTATAATCTTTTCTTTCGTAAAATAAATACTATTATCGAATTTTTGCTTCAAAACACTGTAATAACTAAAATAAAATTTTAATTGAATGCTACTTTTGATTGAAAAGATTTATGTTTTGTTGGAAAAATTATATAAGTAGCTATTTTATTAGATACACTCATATTTAAATTAATCATACACTTAACACGTATGAAACTAAAGTAAAATTTTGAATTGCACATAAAAGATATAATGAAAATCAGGCGTAATAACAATAAAAAGAACAATTTTAAATTAACTTCAAACTTTCATTTGAATAAGATCAAAGTCGGATTATTTCTTTTTAATAAAATAACAAATCATATGTTAAACATGCGCCTTGTAAATATGAGTAAAAAAATAAGATGAAATCAATGCAATGGGGTAAATTAAACTAGATTATTAGATATTGTTACAGGTCTCTTGATTCCGATACAAATTTTAAGAATATATCTTCAATATTTTTTAATACCACTGCGATATATTTATTTTGTATTACTATGTTCCAAAAATAAAACTTAACCCTTACCTTAGTATGTTTGATGTCAGTCAATTTAAGTGGCTAGGTGAAATTTATTATTAGAGACGTTACTTGATTATGATAGATAATATGCAAAACGCGCTATATGCTTTATAAAAAGTTTTGAGTTATTCAAATAAAACGTGTAAAAGTTCTCACAGATATGTTAGAGTGCTGATTTTTTCTCGCCTTATTTCAAAAGAGTTTCAGTTCTTTTTGTAGCGCAAAATATTGTTTTTCAGATGGCAGAAGACATAAGATTAATATTTCCACCATTAAATGAATATTGATTTTTCTTGCATATAGCGGGTTTTGCATATAGGCTACTCATATTATGTTGATAAAACAAAATTTAAATTTGAATTTAACACAATTTAATCAATGACTAATTACTTTAGAAAAATGAATAATAATGGAAAATGGATAATAAGATAATTTAACCCGCCACTGGTGACGTATATGTCTGTGAGACCGGTTAGTTCGAAAAAATCAAATACATATTTCACATGCATCCAAAGATATTGTCTAATGTTAATAAAAGAGATTTGATTTATGAAATGCTTATGTTTTACTGACAAAAAAATATCTAATTTCATAACCTTTCCAAAGAAAAGTACCATGAACAGTAAATTACAGAAAAATTCGTAGTCAAAAACCCCGGTGCGTGAGACCGGGGACACCAACGATGTAAGTCAAATACACGTCACCAATGGCGGGTTAAACCTGTGCAGCGAAATTTATTATTTTATGCACAGGAATGAAGAAGATAATGCTTGTATAGTTCATAAAACGAAACTATTATTATATTTGTTCCTTAATGATGTTGATTTTTTCTATAGAAAAATATACAATATATAAAAATATAGTCTTACAGATACAGAGTAACTTTTTAATAATTCAAAGTATAAATTTAACAAAAAAAATTGAATCTTCATGAAACGTCCCGTGGTTCAACTAGTGATTTTCTACAAATTTAAGTCTTCTTTTAAATGAAACGAAGAAAAACGTGAAGAAAAACACTAGTAACATAAACAAATTTTAATATAAAATTGTTGACCCATACGATGTTTAAAATTGCCCATTAAATTTTTGTTTAGTCAAATATGCGTAAAATATTTTAGTTCTTTTAGCACACGTGCAAAACAGATATTTTTTTTTTTTTTTGTGTTTTCGATAGTGCAACTATTCAGTTTGAAAAATTAACTCCTGAAGATTTAATGCAAAAAATTGAAATAAAAATTATGCATGCATTTATTTAAGCGGCAAATTTTAAAATCGTTTCACATGAGTACCAAAATTCGGTTCCATGAAAAACTTCTTAGCTATTCAGCTTAAATATAATAATTTGTTACTTACTTTATTGTATTATTATTGGTTTATAAAGAAAAGAAAAAACCGAGTGAATTATTAATTTACTAAAAAAATAAATTTTGCCCACACCAAAATTCTTCAAATTTTGTTCTAGTTTTATGTCCTTGAGAGGTTTAAAATTTATTTAAATCCAGATATATCCTTTGCGTTTTCAATATATCGAAAAAGTATTTTAAAATTAAAGAACAGTAAAGGGAAGTACATCTGATTGGCCCAAACGAAATGCTTCTACAAAAATTTCAAAAATATTAAGAAAAATACCGATGTAATCCAATTAACACTTTAGAAAAGTATTTGTGGGAAATCAAATTAGGTTTAAAGCTTTCATTTAGTTTTAGGACAACATTTTTCTTTTAAACCGTTTATTAGGTTTTAACTAAAATGTATTTTTACCCGTAATTGAAACCTTAACAGTAAGTTTGTCTTATCAGAAGTATATTGTAAATAGATAAATATTTCTTCCTACGATAGTTTTGAAAGAAAGAATTTAATAAAAGTGATGTAATGTCTATAATTTCGATGAAAAATAGGTTTTTTCATGAAGATCTATGAAACGACACAGAAAATCGCAAAAAAAAATCTTTTCATTCAGAAAGAAGAAATACGATGTCGTTTTTGATTTATTAGCTAATGTGTAGCTTGCATTATATCCATTATCGTTAGAATTCAATTGAAATTACGATTGCATTAATATTGAAACACAAACAAACATACTAAAGATATTGTTATTGGTATAAAATTTTTAGATGTTTTAATAAGAACAAGTATAAATGAAAATCAGTCGCCGACTTGCTTGTCTCTTAATCTTATACTTTTCGTATCTTTTTGGTTATTTGCATAATTAAAGCTACAGACAATTATAAATATAAAATTTGGAAAAAAAAAATATAATCGTAGTCGAAAATAAAAATTCGTTTTAAAAAAATATGTAAAAATGTATGGTGGGCAGATTTTGAACATACACAACGATTTTGCAATTTTATCTAATCTGATGTTTTTTTATAGATGATGATTTCGAAAATGAATTTATTCCATCATATAAAATTTTCGAGATAAAAAGGGTTTAAGGGTCTTATATCTCAGTTCATTCTTTTTACAGGTCTTTTCATAGGTCAAATTTTAATATCGTTAACAAATAACTAATATTATATAGCTGTAGTTAAGAAGCTTATACTAAATTTCATGTATATTTGAAGCTAAGACAATATTTCATTATTTTTTAAGAAACTTTCAAAAATATCGTTTTATCCAAATTTATTTATTTAATTTATTTTTTTGTAAACGCAATGTGAAGTGATCAGATTCTACGGAAAAAATCCTTTAGGGCTAGCCTATCAGGTGTTATTGGATCCCTGAAAAGACACTTCTTCAGCTTAATGTTTCGATTCTAATTCGAACTTTCTTGAATATTTCGCTTTTTTACTAAAAAAATTAATAACCTATATGTTACCTACTAGAGGTAAAAAATTGGTTTCTGTTTATCTGATCTTTATGCGTTAATTTTCATAAGAAACATAAAATTTCTACTTTAAAAAAATAAGACGATTTGAATATTCAAAGTATCCAATATAATATATATATATTTAAAATGCCCTCATTATTCATATGGCCTAATAGGTTCAGCTAATTAAAATGAGAAATTGATGAAATTCCATATTTTTAATCGCCGCCTAATTGGCTCCAAAATCAATTGAGTGATCAACATGCACGTCCATATAAAGTGCATCTCTTCCGTGGGACCTCCATCGGCCGTGCCGTCAGCAGAAACAATCCTACACCACTACATTGTAAGGAAAAAATCCAAAAATACACTTCGCTCAGCGCATAATTTCCTCCCAAGAATTCTCATAACCAAAATAAGAAAACTTCCCAAAACACAGTGCCGAAAACCGCCCAAATATGTGAAAATCCTGCCGAGTCTGCGAGATGAACCTATTTCCAATTTCGGCCGAAATTGCATCTATAGATAAATTTTCATTCATCTCCGAGCGACGCTCATATATGGCAGCGTATCTGACTGAAATTTGCATATGAAAATTCCTCTACCACCCGATCCATGTATGGATGCCCGAAAAATTTTCCCCGCTGCTGATGCCTCTGTACCGCTGAATTTTCCCGCATCGATGTGTGTGTGCTTTTCTATTTCCGTCGTTTTCACATTTTACACAAAGCGTCGGTACGCCTTCGTAGATCACCCGAAGTCGAATAGTATAAATATTAGAACAACAATATCCAGGAGTCACTCGCAGTTCTACAGCGAAAGTGTTGCTTAGTCTTTAGATTCTTCGTAAACGGTTAGTTCAGTTAATTTCTTACAATATTTTTCAATTTATTAAATTTATTTCATTATACTATACTTTAAATTCAAACGCGATTCAGTACGCTTGAGTGATTTCTACCTGCATTGAAACAAGAAACAGTTGAAGACAAACGTGATCCTACCTGGATAATCACATCACACAAAATGGATTATCAGTGGAATTATTCGATCAATTACTGAGTGGATTAATCCTCAAAGGATCGATCGATGATCAGAATTGGATAAACTCTTTGGATTTAATGTTTAAAAATCTTGAAATTGGTTCAGTGGTGAATTTTTACTTGCTAAAATAAAAAATAAAAGCAATTGAGAAAAATTTAAAGGCATCCAAAGACTTTTCAAAACTGATCATAGCGATCGACACTGAAAAAGCACGTTTTTCTTCAGCGATTTCTTGTTGGATTTAAAGTGCAGCAGTGGGAGACGATCAACGGGTCAAAAAATGTGAAAAATCCGAAATCTTCAATCCCAGCAAGAGCGATTTTTTTATAGATTTTATTTATTTTACGATAAATAAAATTAACTGAAAAATCAGGAGCGCTAGGTAGTAAGATTGATTTTCACATCAAACACCGCTGATTTCATCGCCCACGTCACTCTTTCGCGAATCTTTGCTCGTTTTTTGTATTTTGTTACGCTGACTCCGTGAGGTAACTATCGGCAAAAATTCTAACGAATTTTCTGTTTTTTTTGTTTCTGCCAGAATAACATAAAAATCCCAAAATGTGTGACGACGAGGTTGCTGCATTGGTCGTAGACAACGGCTCCGGTATGTGCAAGGCTGGTTTCGCCGGTGATGACGCCCCACGTGCCGTCTTCCCATCCATTGTTGGTCGCCCAAGGCATCAAGGTGTGATGGTTGGTATGGGACAGAAGGACTCATACGTAGGAGATGAAGCCCAGAGCAAGAGAGGTATCTTGACCCTCAAATACCCAATTGAGCACGGCATCATCACCAACTGGGATGATATGGAAAAGATCTGGCATCACACTTTCTACAATGAATTGCGTGTCGCCCCAGAGGAGCACCCAGTTCTCTTGACTGAGGCCCCATTGAACCCAAAGGCAAACAGAGAAAAGATGACCCAAATCATGTTTGAGACCTTCAACGCCCCAGCTATGTATGTTGCCATCCAAGCTGTACTTTCCCTGTACGCTTCCGGTCGTACCACCGGTATTGTCCTAGACTCTGGAGATGGTGTTTCCCACACTGTACCCATCTATGAAGGTTATGCCCTTCCTCATGCCATCCTCCGTTTGGACTTGGCTGGCCGTGACTTGACCGACTACCTCATGAAGATCTTGACTGAACGTGGTTATTCATTCACAACCACCGCTGAACGAGAAATTGTCCGTGACATCAAGGAAAAACTTTGCTATGTTGCTTTGGACTTCGAACAGGAAATGGCCACCGCTGCTGCCTCCACCTCCCTCGAGAAGTCTTATGAACTTCCTGATGGTCAGGTAATCACCATCGGCAACGAACGTTTCCGCTGCCCAGAATCTCTATTCCAACCTTCATTCTTGGGTATGGAATCTTGCGGTATCCATGAAACTGTCTACAACTCCATCATGAAGTGCGATGTTGATATCAGGAAGGACTTGTATGCCAACATTGTCATGTCCGGCGGTACCACCATGTACCCAGGTATTGCTGATCGTATGCAGAAGGAAATCACTGCCTTGGCTCCATCCACCATTAAGATCAAGATCATTGCCCCACCAGAACGTAAATACTCCGTATGGATCGGTGGTTCCATCTTGGCCTCCTTGTCCACCTTCCAACAGATGTGGATCTCGAAGCAAGAATACGACGAATCCGGCCCTGGAATCGTCCACCGCAAGTGCTTCTAAGCATTTTAATTTTAATATTTTAATATTAAACAAATTTAATAATAATGCCGTAAATGCTAGACACGAACACCTAAGATACATAAAGATTATTTTGGAAATTGTTATGATCACCTTTACACATTGTATATAAAAAAAAAATATAAAACGTTAAGAACAACAAGACTGTCATTTCCGACTCTTAGCAACTGTAACACCTGCTGGTCATCTCTCATGTGTACTGAAATAAGGAAGTATAAAACGAAGATACTAAAGAATGTTGTTTTGGTCACCCCTGCCACCTGCGACCGCGATACATTATAGAACTGCGACGCAACAAACGCACATTCGCGCGACATCACGTTTTTAAGCTTTTCTAAACTCTTTTGTTATTTTATTTTTCAACTTTCAATAAATTTTCATTAAACACCAAATCTCATATCTTTCTATTCTATATATTTCACACCCCTGCTCTACGGGGGTGCTGCCCCAGCCTCTACGACAATTTTCTACCTGAGCCCCAAAAGTGCGATCAACGTTTAAGAATTATTACTGATGGCATTGTGCCATAGAGGTGAGATGCTTCCGCAAGATCATTGCATAACAGCCGTTCAGATCGTCCAAGTGTCCGAAATCTGTCTTCCAATATATTTTATTCATTCACCAACAAATTGAGGAAAAATTTTAATTTTTCCGACTGGTTGGTTGATCCAAAAATAGATTTCGATTCAGCTTAAATTTCTGATTGCTGTTAGAGTCTTCGGCGGGGTGTAGGCATGTTCTAATTTTAGGAACATTCGTGGAGGCGATACTCGAGTCCAAGTAAGGAGGAAGAAGCATACGCTGAGTAGCTTTTCTGGCTGGCTGGCTGCATAAAATTCTAGACATAATCCATAGATTGCCGTACTTTACACAAAACAAAAATGTAAAAAAAAAAAGAAGCAAAGTATATGCGCACTGCGCGCATTTCTTAAAATAGTCGAGAAGCATGTGTGTTTTGCTTTTGCTTCGATGGGAATCAGGTCCTTCTGGTTTTTGAAAAACTGAAAACGAGTGGAATGATTATAAAATGATTTATTTAAATACTTCAAGAATACAATAGGTAATACAATATATATATAAACGTCTTTCTTAAAAATGTTCCCGAAGTATAACAGAAGTAAAAATACTGAAGAGTCCTTACACACTTTATATTTTCGCAGGTTCTCGTTTATTTAAAATGTTTACAGATGGCACTGGTTCGACGTGCGTCCTGTTCGTTTATGTTTCAGAGCAATTACTTCTTTTAGCTTAATTTACTGTATTAAGAATATGTGTGGATGTCCCATGTAAAATGCACTTTTCTTGTACAACACCACCGGAGTGTATTACGCTCTCCGACCCGTCAGCTCGTTAATGAGATCAAATCTTCTCGAGTCCCTGTGCAGAAAATTAGGACTAATTGCAAATGAGTGATTAATACATCATACATAATTATTAAAACTTTACAATAGTCATACTTTACTGGCAAAAAAAAAATTGTGTTTCCAATCTAAAACATTTCTTCAGAATGTTTTTATAAGAACAAGTATGACATTTTTAATAAACTTTGCATTTTAAACTTTTTGAAGAACAATGGCTAGCACTTCAATTTTTAAACACTGATTTTATTAAAGGGAATAATATTTTCTAGAAAACTATCTATATAAAATAATATCAACTTTAGGAACTGATCTCAACCTTTAGAAAAGTTTAACTGCCAATAAAAAAAATTTTAAAAGAGAATAATAATCATGATAATAAAAATCAGAGGTGACGATTTCCTTTAACACAAACTCATTTTTCTTAAATACACAAAATACAAAAGTAAAAAAAGGAAGGGTCTCTTTCCTAACAATTTCGGCCTATATAAGCGAAGCCGTGAACCACAATTAATAAAATAATAGCAAAATAAAACTGGTTCAAGCCTGAGCTTCATGTTAAAATCTCACACAAAAAGTAATAAATAGCCGCTTCTTTTTAGAAAACCTCACAACTATTTTTTTGTACCATTCTCTACAAGAAAAGGTTGTACAAATTTGTTGTTTTAATATTAAACAGATCAGTGGTATAGGGTATTTTAACCCTGGGACTACACAGGGGGTCATCTGAACTCAAAACATTTTTTTAAACTGAAATATCTGAAGTAGGAGTATTCGAAGCTCCAGGCATGATATTAATAATAAGTGTTTTCTAACTATCCACGACTCTACAGACATCTTATCTAAAAAAAAACCTTATAATAGAAATTCTAAAAAAAAGTATAGTTTACGAGATATAGCAGTTTGAAAATGTTCTAGGGTCAGCTTGATCCTTTTTGTGTTACCAACTTTT
Organism: Dysmachus trigonus; assembly: GCA_949715965.1. Classification (NCBI taxonomy): domain Eukaryota; kingdom Metazoa; phylum Arthropoda; class Insecta; order Diptera; family Asilidae; genus Dysmachus; species Dysmachus trigonus. The sequence continues at coordinate 91,806,043 of OX454320.1, forward strand.
GTACTGTACGGATGTGTGCAGTCCCAGGATTAAAAATAGACCTACATTTTTTTCGCAATTTTTAGGCCGATTTTGTTAGGAAAGCCACCCCTAATTTATGAATTTAATGTTTACTTTTAATTCTGATAAAGTTACTACATAAAACGTGATCTGAGCAATATTGGAGTTCGATTTCTTTATCTCAGATGTTGCTTATTAAAGTCCCTTCATAAATTAAAATTACTTGGGAAGAATAAAATAGTGCATTTTTAAGCGTGGTAACTGTTGAGAACAATACTCTACAACACGTATACAAGCAGCCAGAAGTAGCAACTTTTAGCATGATTTGATATGTTTTTCATTGACATAAGAATTAAAAAATTTCAACTTTACAACTAACATACCTTTGATCAAAAAAACACATAAAGTGAAACTAACAAATCTTAAAAAATTCATATACATTGCAACCAGTCCTAATTTGATGTGAGGGAACTGTATCTAAATTTAGAAAAGTCGCACTTAGCCCACCGCGGCTAAGTGCCATTGGAAGGAATGTATTTTGCACTACTTAAATTCTCGTGTGATATGTCTGGCATTCGAAAAGGCATCTCTGCAGTTCAAGCAATTTGACCTCAACCTGTCACCATTAGAACTCTTAAGGAATTCATTTAAGTGCGCCTATCGGAATGTGAGAGTTCATACGAGTACGTCCCCTAAGGCACCATTAAAGTCTTTTATATAAAATTTTTTTTTTAAGTACATCTTCTTAATATTGCGATAGGATACCTAATTTCTATTCAAAACGCGACAACTATAGAGCTAATGAGCTAACTAAACATCGTAGTAATAATTATGCGAACAGAGTAGTAGTAGAGGAATGAAGTTTTTCGATCGGTAACAGCCTAAATAAATAAATATTGCATTTCTAAATTAAATCGCTCTACAGGATGATTACACGCTCAAAGCTGTGTTGTTATAACCGATTTTCGAATAATTGTTGGCTCCTTGCCTTTTGGTGCTGCGACCACTTCAGATGAGACCAACCATGGCGATACAAGTTCAGTGGGTGTATTAATGTGATTTACACAATTCTGAAATCGGAATACAGCAATCAGAAAACCTTAACTTTTATGTTTTTTTTTTTTTTTTTAATATAATGTTTAACAAGCAACAAAGCAGCAAGCATCCTACCTTCTTCTCTTTTTCCTTTCTCTCATTCGTGTCGCAAGGTGTAGTTATTATTGTCGTTGTGGTAGACGTCGGTTTTTGTTCAGAAATATTCAAAGTCAGCTTATCACCTCCCTTTTCAAGCAAAGGACAAACATTTTTACACAAAATCAAAAACAAAAACAAACTAGCAAAACTACAGAGAAAACTAATAATCTACAAAAATTAACGATCACTTACCACTGAAATATACGTGGCGTTGAGCGAATCGGGCCCGTCAGAGCTGTTCGACACAGCCGCAGGTACAAACATCTGGTTGGTCAACTTTGCATTCGTAGCGCCCATTTCCTCTTCAACTCGAGCTGAGAGGAAGAATCAAAACTGTTGAGCTTAAATTATACATTTCCCAAAAAGTATAGCTCACCTTTCAGTATGTTGCATTTGATCTGTCCAGGCGGAAGAGGGGTGCCACTAACATTGGCCAACTTAATTTGATTGTTGGGCTTCTCCGAAGTCGAAAGTCTTTTAAGAGTTTCAGTATTATTTTCTAAATCAGACGTTTTGTTGATGGTTACTCTAGTGAACGGATTTAGGTGGGAGAATTAGCGATTAATAAGCAAATAATAAATTTTAGATAGCTACCTGATGCTGTTAGCGTCATTAAGAGCCTCATGAGCTAGGATGGATGGGGATGGATCTTTTACAATGGATCTAAGTAATGAGTCTAGCTGGTTATCTTTCTCGGATAAGCCGCTCTTTATGCTGCAAATAACAAATAAGATATGAGCACACGGTCATCACTACAATTCGCTGGGTTTAATGCATCCCATAAATCGAAGATGCCCAGATGCACTACTAATGGTACTTGGCACGCGACGAATAAATGGGCCTAGGGCATTTATCATCTGGCGTTTGATGCCAAACGAGTGCTTTGGGAAAACATGACGGCCATAATCGTTTATTAGTTGTACGCTATTAATCTACAGTGCAAGCGAGACTGGTGCAATTAAGGCGCAGAACAAACAGATGGACAACAAAATTTTGGGAGAGAGAACTTACCTAAACGCGGAACTAATGGAAGCCTTCCCGAATGATCCGTGATGGGAATGAGGTTTCGTAAACAGATTCTCATCTACAGTTTTTATAGAGCTGAAAGCTGGCTCAGGATCCAGTCTAAGAAATAAATTTCAATTAACAGAAAATTCCAAGAATATTTGGAAATTATCATACTTCACCGTAAGTCCGGCTTTACCAAAAGATCCAATTTTACTGTAGCCACTTTCTTCGTTGGAAGACGTTGATTTTGTAGAGACCCGGCTCAAAGAATGCGTGTTTGCTGTACCGTTCAATAAAGGAAGACACACTTCAGGCTCTGGTGTTAACGTAATATTATTGTGGATAATTGTCTGAGCAGAAGGAGTGAACGATTTAATCGAAGCACTTTCAGTTGATTCTTTTGTTGCAGGAACATCCTCTGGCTCATCGGAAGATGTTACGGCTTTAGCAGCAGCTGCTGCTGATGCTGATGCAGCAGCCTGTTCTTTTTCCTGCTTTTGCCTCTCTCGTAGAAGATGTGATTGTCTACTGGCGAACCGTTGAGAAGGGCGCCGTTCAAATTGTACAGTCCTTCTCGCGCGGCTCTGTTGTGTCTGAAATTCTGTTCTTCCTGAATATCTAAATCTTGAGCCCATTCTAAAAAAGTTCTGGCGAGCGGATGGTCCTTTTACAGGTGCACGTAATCTAAAAAATGTATGGTGCTCCACAGCACACTTCCACAAGTGTTTGCATGCCTTTTCGTTGTACAATCTAAACACAAAAGTGTGCTCTTGTTCTCTTCCCTCATCATCGTCCTCTATTACTACTAAAGTTAGCTTCTTCTTTTTGAAGTCCAATTTGCTTATCTTCGGCCAGAAGAAAAGACCTATTTTCTGAATTCCCTCGAACACTAATATCCCAGTTGGAGTCAACCCCAAATGGTATTCACAGCCATCTTTTCCCTATAAAATTGAAACCTCAAATGTAATACCTTAGAGAGCTAAATTAAAAATGCAGTTCTAACCAAAACTGTATGCATGTCCACTCCATACATATCTAGCCATTTAGCCTTATTTAAGTAGCTTGTTTCGGCCTGTGCTGGTGTTAGCCCTCGGCAGTTCTTGTATTCATCCAATATTGCAATTTCCATTTCTTCCGTCTGATTCGGAACGAAACGAAACTCTGATACAGTGGCCGCTGTATGCAGTTTCTCATCAAAACTTCCCAACTCCGCTATTGTAATATAACTAGGGATAAGTACAAGGGATATAATGCTTACAAACAACTTACATTGAAGTGCAAGGGCACAGAGTTCAACTGCTTTCTCTTCGGGACACTCAAGCCTTCCTTCGAGGAGATCTTGCTTCAATTGAAGGAAGAACAGGTACCTGGTAAGTTCTTCACGGAGGGTGTTGGGCTCAGATGAGTAAAACTTCACTTTCAGTCTAAAAGTGTACGGTGGACCAACTAAAAAAGGATTTTAATTTGATTATTGAAAGGCACTGGTACTATTTTTGGCAGACTTACTTTTGACTTGCTTTTTAATTGCCTTGGTGGGATCAAGCCAGTGTTTTACGTGGTTGGCATCCATGAATTGTAGGCCAAAGTAGTCCTTTTCAGTCAAATCCAATGCGTAGAAAACCTGCTCGTACAGGTAGCTGCCCATGGCTTTTTTCTGTAATGTGATAATATAAATAAGGGTTGGATAAATTAATTAAAAACAAAAGAATTAAGAATTAAGAAAGAACAAGCCCGACTCAAATTGATTAATTTAATTTTCATGAAAATTGGCATTAGGAATTTTCGAGGTCACTGATTTCAATACAACTCTAGTTTATTATTAATAATATAAAAAATAAATAAAGGACCAAAACTCCTTAGCTTTACAGGATGCTTTTAAATATTTTAACAGGGAGTTTTTGAAACCACTGACTTCAAATTTATAATTTAAATTGACAAACACAAACGAAAATATTATTTAATTAAAAAGAACTTCTAGTTTTATTTTATATTATTTTACTTAAAAAGTGGATAAGTTTATGTTTCTGTGCCCCAATGGACAAAAATTACCTTTCTGAAACTTATTAGTCTAACATTTTTTTAATTAAATCTGCGATTTTTGCTGTATGTACAAGATATGCTAATTTATTTTATTGACACAATTTTTCAGAGCTTCCAAAATATTTAATAACAAGTTACATTTCTAAAAAAAAAAAAAAACGTTTCAAAGAAATCAGTATCGAAAAACCAATTTTAATACAAAAAAATATAGTCCAATAATTCATTTCTAGATTTAAATTATTTTGGTTACGAATAATTATTATAAATGGTTTAAATTTGAACCCATTATCGAAGACGAAATATTGTTTTTGACCCCCATACCTATTAACGATGATTTTTGGTTATCGTTTAAGTTTTCTTGTGTTTATACCTATGACCAAATAACTGAAATTAACTAGAAATTAAATGCAAATCCAAAGTTGGAAAAAGAGGTCGAAACTGGAGGATTCGAATGTTTCACTTCTTTCAAAACCAAAAACGAAAAAAACTCTTTCCTCACCAATAATGGTTACGACGCCAAAATAATTTAAGTGGGCGATTAAAGTTATCGGTAACCAAAAAACAAACTGGTTAAATATCTTACATTGTGAATAATAAAATTTGTTTTGACATTTTTCTTTGGAAAGAATAAATAATGGTTATCTTAGATACTTATTTTAAATCATTCTCTCTATTATTCCTGGCTATACTATCAGAAATAGAAGCATTAACTGATTCTATACAAGTAATAAAAGTGAAGTGCCTGTCCGTAATTTTAAAATTAAAACCAATATCTTGATGGGATTTGTCATTTACACGATGTACGGCATTAATAAGCAATCTAAGCATAAATAACAGTTTTCCGATCTTTTGTTTGTCTGTCTGAATTTTTCTCCCGAATGGGCTTCGAAAAGGCTGAATGAATATTCAAGAAACTTTCATACTAGGTATTTATATTTACAATCTAATCCTTGATTCGTCTCGATATCTTAAAGAATTTTGATTACATGTTTTCCGTTAAGGTTCTACCAATCCAACGAAAAAAAAAGTATTAAAACTGAACAATAGATAGTACTGTATGGTCAAAAGTCCCCTTTCATTTTGATCATGGTAGCACATATGTGTCGAGTTTGGTATCAAATTGCAGTACACATAGTATCATATACTTTGGTATACGGATTTAATTTTGTCCATAATTCAGAGGAAAAACTCCTTAGGAAACTGATCGACAGACTGATCTAATTGATAATTAACATTACTGTTCAGATATGTAGACAGTGATTAGTGTTGTAAGATCGTGAAAATATACATTTCAAACCAGCAACAAATTACTCAGTGATCCCCTTAAGTTTTATGGTTTTGATGTTCTTTATAAAACATTATCATTTTGAAATAATCCCATAAAAAACATTCGATCGACAATTGATGGCAAACTCTTCAACGACGATAGCGATACGACCGTAAATGCAAATTACCACGAGCACATTCTGGGCCACCTTGAGATATGTTTCTTCCTGCAAAATGCCAGTGCTTCTGGTGCAGACTGCAGAGCATATACACATAATACCTACATATATTTGCCATTACCACCGCTTGAACTGTTACTCAATCGCAGTCAGGCTGTCACTAATTACGGCCTCACGAGCCCCGGGGAGCACGACAACTCGTCGTAGAAGAGAAATAACGCCACCAGCAACCTTTTCCACACTGCCAAAGGCTCAAAAGTGTGATTGCACTTTGACGATTTTTTGTTATATAAAAAAGAACAAAAAGCATTAAGCCCCCTCGTGCTTTCCGTTCCCGGTGCGGCGCACACACGGCAATTGCGCATTGTTTGATAATTTTTACTTTCAGTCGATTATTTGCAAAAAATCTCGAAGAAAACGCGATGCCTAAGATGTGAGAATTCGTGTGGAATGAATGCCACTATAAAATCTCAAAAGTTTCAGGGGAGCACACCACAGTCTTGGGATCGTTTCAACTTCGGGATTTTCGCTTGATTTAGAGCTGGATTGGATTTTCTTTTATATCGGAATCGGTGAAGGTTACTGGAGCTAGGGTGCAGCTTAAAAAGACCGCATTGGTCGGCTGCTACACTTAGGATTCTAAAGCTGCTGCGGCCGACTACTAATGAATAATGCAACCGATAACCGCGAGCATTGAAATGCAATTTCAGTCGAACGGGCCGCGGTAAAATGCTGGGAGTGCAATTTATTATCGTGTGACCCAAAGCCAGAAAACCTCAACTTCCTGCTGCTGGTATGAGGTCTAAAAATTATGTGTTTACCAGAGATTAAGCTGGGGATGACAGCAGCGTCTCAGGTCCACTGAAGACCAATTTTAGAGACGGTGTTCACCTCAAAAGTGTCTAATTAAGGCCACATCACCTCCCGAACTTGTGGGTGTTGAGGTCAGGGCAGCCGTTTGACCAAATTGAGGCAGTCTCCGAGGTGTCATATTGTGTTATATTTAAAAGCGATATAATATAAAACTGATTCTTACTGAGAGCTCTATTGATAGGTCGGTATTGTCCAGCAAAATAACGCGACAGTCGATTTTATTTTTGTTTGTGGTAATCCTCTGGGACTTGATTTGGCTGGCTCCGTCCGTGTTCGCATTGCGAACCTTCCTTCTACTTAGAAAACGCAACATTTTGTTTGATTTGAATTATGGTGCTCCTTTAAACTTAAATCTGCAAAATGCGGGCAAGGAAACAAAACAAAAATAAAACACGAGAATGCACAACACAACAAAAAAAACTCTTTTGATAAGGCACAGGAGAAAATTCCGAGGCACTTTTAACACTTTTACGGACACCGAATTGCCGGACTTCTCGGGTTTTTTGCATTTAGTCAAAATGAAAATCACTTTCATTCATGTTTAGTTAACTTGGGCGACGCATTTCCGATTCAATTGTCCTGAATAAATCCCATAAAACGGAAAATGTTTTGACACTGCTCTCACTACCCCGTCACGAATGTAATGGCGACAATTTGGAAAACTGGAGAACGGCATTGCCACACTGCAGTGCCAAGTGGAACGCCTTCCAGTTCCAGCACAGGCTGTGGTCGTTCTAGTACTTCCTCCGGATCAGTTCAGTGTCTGGACACAAAATTTAAAAAAAGTAACTTCAACTGCCACAGCGGGCGTTTTAAATCGAATTGAATTCAGCAGACTCGAGGTGGCTTCTTTGAAAGTCTCTTTATTGCTTAACAAGTAAAAGGATTTCTCTAAATAAATGTGTTCAATAAGGCGGACATAGAGGGCTACAGCTCTAACGCATACGAGTAATACTAATTTTTGAACTTAACGTAAGTGATAAAATATGTAAATATATAACGCTGGAAACCCAGTAGGAAATAAAACGGTTAATCGGCTCGACGTCGGCCGCCCTCCTCTCAGGCTTGTTCGTCGGTTATCTCGAGGAACTGGGTGCACACGTCGCGGTTGCACTCGCCCTTGTTGTTGAAGATGAACTTGTAGTAATGGCCATCGGCGCATATCACTGCAAAAGTAAAAAGACCAGTCAGACTTCCACCGGGATCTCGAATATTTAGACTCTGGGGCTTACCGATCACAGAATTGGGCTCATTTCCAAATGCACAAATGCACGGGGGTCCTTGCGGAATGGAAAACTTACAGAAGCTCCACTGACTCGAAAAGTATTTCGGGATAATCGGAAGCGACGATTCCTTTGGTTTAAGCTCCTCCAGGTTGAAAACGTGAATCGTGCCATGATCCGAAGAGACAACCAGCAGTGTGGACTGATGGTTGAAATTTATACAATAAATCGTAGCCTGCAACAGACAAAAAAAAAGATAAGTATAAAATCCCGTATGGCACTTACTGTAGACATTTTAGGGGTTTCTAAATTGCGTTCCGCATCTAGTCCGATAATAAAATTTATTCGCTATATCAAATAAAAATAGCCACAACAACGCACCACATCTCGCATCGCACCACCCATATCACAGAGCCATGCACCGCACATAGGAATTGTTATTTTCCCTAGTTCTTTATTTTTTAAGTAGAATAAAGGATCTTTTAGTGAAAATTGAAGATTATATTTTTAATAAAATTTGACTATGTCTGAAATCGGTACGTAGCCTTTGTTTGCTTGGGCAGTAGTTTCTATCGTTACGTAGATATGCCTTTTATTTAATTTTTAAATTGTTCTTTAAAATTAGAGAATTTTCACCGTACAAAAAAAGTATTGAAGATTGAGCGATAAAGAGAGGGAGGGAGTGTTTGACAGCAGAACAAGTTTTAGAGCTAAATCTAAATTGTTTTTATTAAATCAAATAATTTAAAATAAAACTGGCATTTAAAATAAATATTGGCTTTGATTTGCCCCTTCATTTGGTTACTAAATATAATATTTAATGTTGTTTATACCGTAAAAAAATCTCACTTGGCTGTACGCCAAGAACAACCTTCATGGAATTATTACAAAAATAAATATCAATTTTAGAAACTGAAATCATAATGTAAATAATTATTGAAATTATATTTACTTCTGCACTTTCCGGATTTCTTCGTTTCTGGATTTTATAAATTCTTTTGGATTTTTTCATCTCTTTTCGTTTGTATTTAGAAGGCAAAATAAACTTATTTAGTTGAATGTTGGCAGTAGTTTTTAAATGTTGATCAAATAAGTCTTCTTTTTCAATAAATTTCAATATATTTTGCTGCTTGCAGGACCATCAAAGTGGATACTTTTACCTGAATTAATCACATAGTTTGTAGATACATTTTTAAAGAAAAGAAAATACAAAGTTGGGACAAATAACAAGTACCAAAATTAAATATCTTTGTAAATACAAATTCAAAATCCGTTCTACAAATTCCGAACTATCCTCTTCTGATGCAGCAGTTTTTGATTCTGTAACCCACCGAGTATAAATATTTATTGCGTTTTTAGTTACCAAGATTTTCCAGCGATTTTTTGGGACTCAAACTGGTATTTCAGTTTCTAGGCCGTTTGTCAATTCAGGACTAATTTTATTAAATTCAAAAAGTTCCACCGAATTCATTGCAGTTAGGTGTGTAAATTTATTTCCTGCTCCGGGCATACAAAATCAGGAACTCCAGAGCATTTTGCTTTTCAATATACATTTAAGTTAAATTTTATATTGATACTACGAGGCTAAATTAAAATAATAATTGATAGAAAAATCTAACATGAAACACAATTAAAACAAATTTAATGAAATAACAATGACGTAACTTATTGCATTCGAAGGCTTAATTAAATAAAAATAAGTAGGGGTTCAAAATTTTAAATACATTTTGCATTTAGTGCACTAAATTAAAATTAGTGATGAATTGGCATATGACCTTTGATTTGTTTACCATATTAATTACAATTAAATAAACTTCTTAATTTATGAGCTCGCCCAATATTCAGAGAACTTATTCCTGAGACTGCTGTTTCTTTGGGATACATTTTATCATTTCTTCACGAGCTATGTAATACTTAATTAATTAAAAAAAAAACCGTGTGCTTTATATAATAATTATAATAAAATAATTAAATAATTTCCAAAAATCTCACCTGATTGCTTCCTCTGCGCAGCTCAGTGACTTTTTTCCCACTGTCGGTGTCGAAGACTCTAATCAGTGTCCCCTTCTCACTGGCCGTAGCAAGCCTAGTTCCCTGGAGGTTTAAAGCGATGCAGCTGATAGCCGCTTCGTGTGCCACAATCTCAAGTGGGGCGCGTTCTGTGTTCGCCAAATCAACAATCTTCAACGAAACCTTAAAACCCGCTTCACGACACCTAAAAAAGACTCACCTGAACGTGTCCAGTTCTTCGTCCAGGGAATGCCAGCAGAGATTTATTGCTGTGCGGGCAGAGCACACAGAGCCCCAGCGGATTTGAGTTTGTCTCAAAGACGTGCAGTTGCTGGGGTTGCTGCGTGAACGTATACACTTTGATGACGCCCTCCAGGACGACAACGATTCGATCCCTGCGAAGACGGACCGCTTTCACCTCTTGGCTGAAGTTCAGAGAAATAGCCGCCGCCTTCTTCAGATCATCCCATACGATCACTTTGTTCGGGGGGTAGAGTGGGCGAATGCCCCCGCCGACGAGGGCCAGGTAGTTGCAACGGAACAGCATTTCGACATGACCTAAGCCTCCCTCTGGGAAATACTGGCGCTCCTTCTCCTTGAGCGGGTCGCAGTTGTAGACGCGGAATCCAGTGTCTGTGGCGCATGCAAAACAGCCTGCAGAGGTTCCTTGGGATCAGTCGGGAGAACAGTTCTGGACAGAAAGGAGTCTCTCACCTTGATCTTGATTGAAGCCAGCGTAGAGCAGCCCGTTGCCGTAGGGGTTTGTGTCGACCAGGTTCATTGCGAAACAAAACAGGAAATCACTTTACGAGCGGTCGAACTACTTGTCCATCACCCGCTGGATAAATTTCCGCCCTCCTGAGCCGGGGGTGTCTTCTATTTAGAACGGAATTGTCACGACAACGAAAAACCTCCGAATGGCCTCTAACCTGGAAATGTCAAAACAGCAAATCCAAATGCCAGGAAAGCCAAGCAAGTGCAATGGACGGTTCAATCGGAAGAAAATTGCCCGAACGTACTAACCCCTGGAAGGCGAAGCCAGTGACGGTAGTTAAGGCTGCTTCCCAATTAGCCACAGTACAGCATCCACAAATTCCACACACAGTTCAAGCTCCATTTAATGAATTTAAAAAAGGAAAATAAAGTCTTCTAAAATATTTAAAATAAAATTAAAACTTCTTGATGGATTTGTGGTCAATCTAAATCATAACATATGGTAAGACATTAAGGAGTAATACTACAGAACAAATACTAATCAGAACTCCCATGAAGACCCAAATAGCGCCAAAACGCGCTAAAAGAACTGTTATTAGAAGCGATAACAATAGAAATTAATAAAAATAACTTCTACACATTGTTTATTAGTATTTAAACTTTATAAAAAAAATTATTTAATTTTTTTTTTTCAAAAATTACAACATAAAAAATCACGTTTCCCGAAGCACTATGAAAAAAAAGTTGCTTCACACGGTCTGCATCATTTCTCCTTGAAATGTTGATGGTTCTTCAAAGCGTAAAAAAATTCTTGTAAAATAAAGTTGTAGTTATAGTCTGTCGAGCCGGAGTTTTAAATTTCGAAAAATTTAGCAATTTATGGCAGTTTCAAAAAAAAGTATGCGTTTTACGTCATACAATTTATTTTTATAAATTTTTTTAATCACAATATCAAAAATTCGGCTCGACACACTATAAAGAAAACAATTTCGAATATTTAGAGAAAAAAAGGATCAAAAAATATTAAAAACTATATGAGTTATCATGAAGACCATGCCGGAAAAAGTAGTTTCGAGAAAAACACGTTTAAAGTTTTAAGAGTATTTTACTCGAAGTCGCGCGCAGCTAAATCAAGAACTTTATGAATTTCAGAAACCTTAGCAATCGACCCTAAATAAGTTCTCATAATTTCATACCTATATTTCTTTATTAATCTGCCAGAGAGAGCGCCGAACGTCTCATTACTTTACGGAAAAACCCTGTATATTTAAAAAATAACGATTTGTTTCATATTTATAAAACTTTAGGCAGTCCTAGTCTCTGCTGTATTGATCAGAAACAATCAGGGAAGTTTTGTAGTATTATTAACATTCATATGATGTCTGTGAACAAGAACAAAGAAAAAATGCGAGTTCGACTCGCACGCAGATGGTTCTACACCATATTTTCTAGAATTTCTAGGAATCTATAAGGCTTAAGATTTTCGTTCTAATTTTCCCCGAGACCTTAAAAAAAAAATTTTCCTGACCAAACAAAAGAGGATTTTTCTTGTTACATTATCGTTAATTACATTATAACTTTTAATTTATGTTGGATCCCACATGAGTCAGCTAATTTTGCATTGTCTCATGTGGGGTCAACGACAAAACAAGTGCATCGGGTGCACCAGATTCCCCGAAAGAAATGTGCGCTGATCCAGCACATTAACGGGCACAGGCACACGGTTCTCACTTCAGCGAAAACGTGAACCGCCCAGGCAGACGATCATGTTACTCGTGGAATCTGCTGCCCGCCCGATGCACTTGCGCAAGTAAAAGCGCAGTCAGCAATTGTAAATAATTCTAAGTATATTGGCCTCCCGCTCTTTACTTGTACGGGCGGGAGCTTATAAATATTGTAACGAGAAATAAAGGAGGGAGTCGTCATAGCACATCAGTCTTTCATTCGATAAAGAACTCGAGTCACTCGCTATCATTATTCTACTATAGCCACATTGGTACAAGCACCAACTGTAGCGCACTTTACCCGAGCGCACTTAGTGATACACTTAGTGCACCAGGGACTTAAGTCAAAAGAGACTAAACATTTGGTGACCCCGACGTGATAGTTTAAAAGTGAATTAAAGTATTTCATATAAAGCACACGGCGTTGAATTAAAAGTGAATTAAAGTGTTTCAAATAAAGCACACGGCTTTAAATTAAAAGTGAATTAAAGTATTTCAAACAAAACACACGGTGTGAAAATTCGTGCCAAAGCGGATATTCAACGCATCTCTTGAGGATGGAGGCCCTTGCAAGGCAGCAGAACGTCACGGGAGAGGCGATTCAACAGCTGATCAACAACTACAACAAGGATCCAGCTAGTCGGAAAACAGCTGCATCCTATTATCAAAGACGACTCACGGAGCTACAAAAACTCTGGACCGAGTTTGATGCCCGTCATAAATCCTGTGCATCAGCAGACCCTGAGCAGGAAAATCAATACTTTATCACTAATTATTACACAGCCATTTCTCATTTGGTGATAAAGTATGAGACATTATTCAAGGAAAAATTGGATGCACTTATACGCACGGAAGCAAGCACTTCCAAGACAACATATTCAGTGGAGCCAAGCCAAGACTTGAGCCCATCAGTTCAAGCAATCCCAAGACCGCAGCCAGCGATCAGGCAGGATACAATTGCAGACAAGCTGGCAAATACATTGCCGGAGGAATCGGGTGCAATGGACCACATTTCAGTGTCATCCCCGAGTGAAATTACCAAAATCATCAGAAGGCAGCATGGGGGACTGACTGCTTTGTCCCAATTTCTGGAAAGGACCAGTCAGGCCACGCCTTCAACGTCCAAATATCACTATCAAGTGAAACTGGACGCTATAAATCGACAGTGGGCCAAATTAGAGGAAGGCCACTTTCACATACTTGAGCTCTGTGAAGATCCCACAACAGTCGGATACAACACAGACGAGTATATCGACCTAGAAAACAAAGTACAGGAATTTACGATTCTTTTTTATCAGAAGTTAGAAGAGTTATCGGGTGTGCCACCCAGGCTGCCACAATCAATCAATACAGTTATTACAAATGGTGGAACAGTCGCTACATCGCAAATGAAACTACCCAGGATAGAATTACCTAGTTTTAACGGAGATTACTTACAGTGGCGCCAGTTCCACGATCTTTTTACCCAGATGGTTCACAACCAGAACATGGGAAATTGTCAAAAGATGTGGTACCTTAAAACTAACTTGACAGGTGAACCAGAAAAACTCATCCGGCACTACACTGTGTCAGAAGAAAACTATATCGCAGCCTGGGAAACTTTGATCAGTCGATACAACAATAAGCGTATAATTGTAACGGCCCTACTAAATAAATTGCTGTTCCAGCCGAGCCTCCAGCAGGAAGGTATATTAGCTATAAAAAACCTACACGACACTACAAAAGAGTGCCTTAGAGGCTTAAATAATCTTGGCATCCCAACGAAGGATTGGGACCCAATCATTGTTCATTTACTAACGAAGAGACTTGACAGGACAACACATGTCCTGTTTGAGCAATCTCTCGAGAATCCACGAGAAGTGCAGACACTAGAAAAGTTATTGGGATTTCTCGAAACAAGATTCCAGTCCCTTGAGGCCCTGGGGACAAAAGGAAAAAACACCGACGACTAAAGTCGAAAACTTCCAATCGCAAGATCACTTGCAGCTACAACGATAAAAGCTCTCAAATGCCCATCATGCAGGGCGAATCATCAGTTATATGCTTGCCCACAATTTCTCAATTTAGCACCCAAGAGTCGGTTAGAAATTATGAAAAATAACAAGCTGTGCATCAATTGCCTTGGATCTGGACACAACAGATCAGCGTGCAGTGCAAGGAATTGCACAAAATGTGCGAAGAAGCACAACACATTGCTGCACTTGGATCAAGGGCCCCAAGGGCAGCAAAAGTACTCATCAGACAACAATGTTCAAAAACAACGCATTCCCACTCAGCCAAGCACACAAAACGCTGAGGCGCAACAGACAGCTTTATCAGCCCAGGTTCCTAACACACAAAAGGGCCTAGTTTTATTAAGCACAGTTATGGTTCAATTAACAGGGAATGACGGAAGGAGCGTCCAATGCAGAGCAATACTCGATTCAGGGTCACAGCTCAACTTTATCACTCAAAGAATGGCAAGAGAATTGAATCTTGCAAAGATTCCCGATTCTATAGGCATACAAGGAATCGGCGGAGCTGGCCAGCGCACACAGCATAGAATAAATGTCCAGCTCAGCTCCAATACCACAGGCTTTTCAACGAGGCTAGAAGCATTTGTGCTACAAAAAATCATTCCACAGCATCCAACCAAGGATTTAAGCATAGAAAACTGGCCAATTCCTCAAAACATCAAATTAGCAGATCCAGCATTCAACCGGGCCAACCGAATCGATTTTCTCATTGGAGCTGAAATATACCACCAGCTTCTGTCGGTCGGCCAAATCAGATTGGGTGACGGTTTACCAATAATTCAAAACACCCTGCTAGGGTGGATTGTGTGCGGTAAGGTGGGCGGATTATCAAGGCAAGACATGCCTTTATGCGGCATCTGCAGTGAGGATGAAAGATTGAGCCAGCAATTAGAAAAGTTCTGGAAATTAGAACAAGATGAAGCACCAAGCAGAATTCTCACGCCATTAGAAAATAAATGTGAAAGATTCTTTGATCAGACAACATACCGAGACTATCAGGGCAGCTTTGTAGTTTGTCTCCCATTCAAAGAAAATCAAAGTAGTTTGGGAGAATCAAAGGATATAGCCCTACAGCGATACCTAGCGCTGGAAAGGAAGTTCATTCGGGATCCAGACCTGAAACAAAAATATTCCGAATTCATGAGGGAATATATAGATCTCGGCCACATGGAGATCGCTGATGCAAGGTCAATCAGAGCACCCTACTATTTCCTGCCGCATCATGCAGTAATAAAACCCGACAGCACCACTACCAAATTAAGAGTGGTGTTCGATGCATCAGCTAAAACTTCAACAAACATACCGTTAAATGAGTTGTTGCATGTGGGACCGGTCATTCAGGAGGAACTATTTACCACACTATTGCGATTCAGACTGCCAAGGTACGTGTTCACGGCGGACATCGAGAAGATGTATCGACAAATCCGCCTAAAGGAAGAAGATCGGAAATATCATCTGATCTGGTGGAGAGAAGATCCCAAGGAAACATTAAGGTGCTATCAACTCTGCACGGTGACGTATGGGACAACTTCAGCTCCATACCTCGCTGTAAAATGTCTTCAGAGGCTAGCAGAAATAGGCAAAGAGTCGCACCCACTTGGCTCTGAAGTATTGAAAAGCAGTTTTTACGTTGACGATGTAATGACAGGCTCAGATAGCATGGCTACTGCAATGGAAATGCAAAAACAAGTAAAGGAACTACTGCAAACAGCAGGGTTTAACTTAAGGAAATGGTGCGCAAATCACCCCAAGTTGCTGCAAGATATTCCAAAGAAGGATATGGAGGTGGAACTCGACTTTCAGGACAAGGAACAGCCTCATGTGAAAACACTCGGTCTTACATGGCTGCCTAAGTCCGATTCATTTAAGATAAAAACAACATGGAATGACCGAAACAAGGTCACAAAAAGAATTGTGTGTTCTGATGCAGCTCACCTATTTGACCCGCTCGGATTATTGGGACCTGCCACAGTGATTGCCAAAATGTTCCTGCAAAAATTGTGGCGCCTAAAATTGGATTGGGACTCGTCACTTTCTTTAGAGCTGCACACAGAGTGGGCACAATTTCGAGAGGAATTAAAAACGTTAGCTAGCATTAGCATTCCTAGGCATGCAAGCCTTCACAAGGAACCAAAATCGATGCAGCTACATGTATTCGCAGATGCGTCTGAAAAAGCATACGGTGCTGCGGCGTATCTTCGCATCATTGACAAGCACAACCAAATCACAGCACAGCTATTATGTTCAAGATCACGTGTAGCTCCTCTAAAGACACTCACGATCCCTAGGCTGGAGCTGTGTGCTGCTAAACTAGCAGTGGAATTGGCGTTGCGGGTGCAAAAGGATCTACCCGGCTATATAGGACAGACATACTATTGGACGGATTCTGAAATTGTACTGTGTTGGATCAGTTCATCATCATCATCATTACACACATTCGTCGCCAACAGAGTGGCTGCTATTCAAGAGCACGCTACTCCTCAACAGTGGCGTCACGTTAAGTCCAAACAGAATCCCGCAGACGTGTTATCCCGGGGCATGAATCCGAGACGACTCAAGGATTGCGGTCTCTGGTTCTATGGGCCACCATTCCTTCATGGGCAAGAATCAATCTGGCCATCAGCGCAGATTCCGAAGGTGGAGCACGTTCCTGAGTCACGTGTAGTACTAACGTCATTGTCCCAGCGCCAAGCCCAAAACATAATAGACACAATCAATCACGGAAACTCATTCCGCAAACTTCAGAGGATTATAGCATATATAAATCGTTTCTCAAACAAGTTGAGGGCCCGGAGGATCACTAAGAACCAGGCCGCATCTGTATCAAGCAAAGCAGCATCAGAAAACCTACCAATTAGCGCAAGCGAGTTAGAAGAGGCGCTAGTTGTCATCATAAAGCAGATGCAACAATCTGATTTCAAAGAAGAATTGGGTCAACTAAGAACTATTGGGGAGACCCACAAAAACAGCAAGCTGTCGTCTTTAACGCCATTTATCGATGACCAGGGAATCATTCGGGTCGGCGGAAGGCTAGAAGCAGCAGAAGTATCATATGATGCAAAACATCAAATAGTTTTGTCAAACACACATCCTGTAACAAAGCTTCTGATGAAATCTCTACATGAAGAAAACAAGCATCCCGGGCCGCAGGCGCTACTGGCGATCACACGCCAGAAATTTTGGCCGCTTAAAGGAAAAACCATCGCAAGATCTGTAGTACAACACTGCATGATCTGTTTCAAGTCAAAGCCTAAGCTCCTATCCCAGTTGATGGGGAGTCTTCCTGCTCAACGTGTGCAACCCGCACGACCGTTCATCAATGCGGGGGTCGACTTCTGCGGTCCAGTTTGGACACACTACAAGATTCGAGGAAAAAGGCCTCACAAATCTTACATAGCGGTGTTCTGCTGCTTCTCCACAAAGGCGGTACACCTAGAATTGGTCACAGAACTGACCACAGATGCCTTCATTGGGGCACTAAAGAGATTCATGGGAAGACGAGGACACTGCAGGCATATTCATTGCGATAATGCCACGAATTTCACAGGCGCACAAGCCAAGCTAGCTGAGTTGAAGGATGTAATACACTCAGAGGAAGCGAAGGAACGCATCTGGTCACTATGCAACACTCGAGGCATAGACTTCCATTTCATACCACCCCGGGCACCCCATTTCGGGGGTCTTTGGGAGGCAGCAGTCAAGTCAGCTAAGGGACTGTTAGTTAAATCTGTCGGTGCGGCATCTTTGACCTACGAGGAATTAGAAACAGTGGGCATCGAGGTGGAAGCCGTGTTGAATTCAAGACCGCTAACGCCAATGTCAGCGGACCCAAACGATCTCAGTGCACTGACGCCCGGACATTTCATCATTGGAGAGCCTCTTTCAAGCACAATACATCCTGAGGCAACTCCAGCAAAACTTTCACTCCTCAGTCGGTGGAAATTAGTGGCACATATCAAAAACGAATTCTGGAAACGCTGGTCAACAGAGTACCTGAATGAACTTCAACAACGTCATAAATGGCAGACTACACACGAGAACATCAAACCTGGGACCATGGCAATACTGAAAGAGGATAATCTGCCTCCCATGAAGTGGCCGTTGGCCCGAGTGGTCAAAGTGCACAAAGGAGACGATAACCTAGTCAGAGCGGTGGATGTACGCACAGCTAGGGGAGTTTTTCGAAGGAGTATTTCAAGGATTGCTCCTCTGCCGGTCGAGGAATCAATTGAGCCAATATCTGCAGTGGAAAATGAAGCAACGGAAAATGAAGCAACGGAAAATGAAGCAACAACGTCTACTGCAGCTCCAGGCATAAATGAACCAACAACGTCCACTGCAAAGGTGCAACATTCAACAGCACGAGTTGATAGTTCCAATACAAGGAAAAGAATCCGACTTTCACCAATGTCAACAATTGCAACAGTGCTGCTCACATGTTTAATAATGCCGTTGGTGCAAGGCACTCCAGTAGAAGTGACTCCTTTTCTATCTCCGCCTGGCATATACTTCGAGAATCTGGGTGCAGCGAGAATAGTGTCAAATGAATGGAACATCATTGCATATTATGACATGTCAGGATATTGGACAGAATTCAAGGGACTCTTGAAGGGAATGGAATTCTTGAATCGTCTCTGCTCACAACTGCATGGCGAGGACCCGTGCATAAATACCGTGGAGCAAGTACAGCATCTGGTCAGAGAGATAGGGGAGAATAACGAATTAATGACAACAAATATCGCAACTACTCGAAGAAAGAGAGGTGCTCTAAACATAGTCGGAAATATTGCCAACAGTCTATTCGGGGTATTAGATTCTGAATATGGTGACAATATGTCGAAAACCATTGACGACACCAAAAGGAATGAGGAACACTTGCTGCAATTAATCCGCAATCAAACGACAATAATTGATTCTAGTGTGAACATCATAAAGAAAACACAAGAAGAAGTCAGCAAACAATTTGAAGCCATGCAGGCTCAGGTCAGCGAACTAACAAATGGAATTCGTAAGATCCAGGAGGAGCTTCGTCAGCAGAAGCTATCAACACTGTTCACTACCTTGACCACTCAGATATTACTAGTGGCATCGAATATCCAACACATGCAATCTTCGGTGATAGATGTTTTTAGTCACTCCCATCATGGACACATCAGTCCAAAGCTTATTACACCCCATCAACTGAAACAACAACTGGTGATTATCAAGGCCCATCTTCGACCATCCTTGAAGCTTCCCCAGATTGAAGACAACATACTGCAACTGTACACTCTAATGGATGTGGCTGCAAGAGCCACAGCGCAACGAATCATCTTCAAAATAAATATTCCATTATTAAACACAGAAGAATTCGAGCTCTTGAAGGTGTTGCCGATCCCATTTTTAGTCAACGATACCTTCATTAACATAGTCCCATCGACTCCATATCTGGTAGTTAACTTGCACAGAGATCAATACTACCCAATCACCAACCAAGAATTGCGGACATGTGTCTCTATTCATGACAATGATCACATGTGTAAACAAAATCATCCCATATATCAGCGGGGTACAAATCGGAGCTTATGTGAGATGGACCTATTAAACGATAAGATGCTTCCTTCAGTCTGTAAAGTTGAAGTATTTTCTGAAGGGTCACAATGGCTACAACTCAACAATCCAAATGAGTGGCTATTCTCTGTGAAAGAGCCAGAAACGATCAAAATTGCGTGTGGCAGCGATGTCACTTCAAAGAAGCTTAATGGATCTGGAATCCTAAGGATGCATGGGAATTGCATCATTAAGCAGAAACAGGTCATTATTCAGGGGCACAATATATACCCTACTGTACTGAGAAGCTCGTATATTCCATCTGGCAACATCTCCCAGGTGATAATCCCAGAGCAACTAAGTCAGCTTCACATCAATAAAACTACATATCATGTCCATGCGGCAGAATTGGAGGACCTAAAGAAGCAAATACACCAGCAAATGAGCTCCAGCTATTTACCGGCCAGCCTGCCAGCCCAGGACGTCCATCAGTACGCTGTCGCATACATCGGATCATCAGTAGCAATCGGCACACTCATCTATGTGTTATGGAGATTCCGCAGCTATACCTATTCGCCACCAAGGGCATCAACAGGGCTGCGAAGAGACCTGAAGACCGAGCATTCAGACTCAGCCGGAACTACTCCATCTAGGGGATCAGTATCAACCCCTGCCTTTGTCATCCAGGTGGATTAATAGAATAAGCTGAGGGTTGAAGCATCTCTTCAACGGGGGGGAGAATGTTGGATCCCACATGAGTCAGCTAATTTTGCATTGTCTCATGTGGGGTCAACGACAAAACAAGTGCATCGGGTGCACCAGATTCCCCGAAAGAAATGTGCGCTGATCCAGCACATTAACGGGCACAGGCACACGGTTCTCACTTCAGCGAAAACGTGAACCGCCCAGGCAGACGATCATGTTACTCGTGGAATCTGCTGCCCGCCCGATGCACTTGCGCAAGTAAAAGCGCAGTCAGCAATTGTAAATAATTCTAAGTATATTGGCCTCCCGCTCTTTACTTGTACGGGCGGGAGCTTATAAATATTGTAACGAGAAATAAAGGAGGGAGTCGTCATAGCACATCAGTCTTTCATTCGATAAAGAACTCGAGTCACTCGCTATCATTATTCTACTATAGCCACATTGGTACAAGCACCAACTGTAGCGCACTTTACCCGAGCGCACTTAGTGATACACTTAGTGCACCAGGGACTTAAGTCAAAAGAGACTAAACAATTTACTTACATTAAAGTACTGATCGCAGCATGTCTATCATTTTCGTGGCTTTTGGATTTGAAATCGGTTTCTAAAGCGCTTTGTAGATGGGAGGAATAAATGATAGACTATAAACATTTTGTGTAAGGAAAATATTCAGTCAGTGGGCATTTACAAAAAGAAAATAATCAGATTTGAAAAGAAAAAGTATTTGGTGTATGGGATGATAAGATAAAATTTATTTTTACCAATTTCTCGAGAGCTATGAGATATATTTTCTTAAAAAATGCTTTAGATATATTTCCTCTGATCGTAATAATTAGATATTTATTAAGTTAAAACTTAAACGAATTATTTATTGTCTATGTCAGGGCTTCTTAAACTTTTGTCATTCACGACCCCATTTATGATTGCGAGTTTCTTGACGACCCCATACAAATATAAAAGAAAAATAAATTAATATTTTTTGATGATTTATTTATTAGGTAAAAATATACATATACATATGAAAATATATAAGTTTAGAATTCGCAGCTTTTCTGCACAGTGTGATTTTTTCGTCTTACACTTCCCCCTTTGCTCGAGCTCAGCCCACGAACTCTGGCACGAATTTTGTTCGAGGGTTGTACCTCTATGTACAGTGTGCGCAATTTCTATAAGCGCAGCCAGTTTTATTCATGTTTAAAGAAAACTACTTTTTATTTTTCAAAACCGATTATATTGCATAAATTCCCCATTGGCAAATATTAATTAAATAATATAAAACATTCATTAAAGTAAGTAATTACTTTATAATAAAAATAAATATAATTAAAAGTCTCTTTTGTCTGCGCAATTTCTATAAACTCACTTTATATTATAGTCTTTATTTTAAAAGCTTGGTGAAAAGAAAATTTTTGTATATTTTCTAAATATTGTATTTTACCTCCTTTGTTAGTTATAACTTGAAAAAACCTGTTAGACATCGAATTTATTAACTTTTTAAACAAATGTTCATCAATATCCTTCCAGCATTTCAAAATATCGGCTTTCAGTTGAGATAACGATGAAAATTGTCCACCATTTGCGTAAACCCTTCGTGCCATGATTCCCCAAATGTTTTCCATTGGATTTAAATCCGGACTACGTGATGGCCACTCCATTACAGGAATATTTCTTTCACTAAACCATCGTCTTGTTTCGGCAGAAGAATGCACAGCGGCGTTATTCTGTTGAAAAATCAAATCTTTTTCCATATTGTCTTTTAAATATGGAATAAGAGATTCCTCCAGCAGGTCTGTATATATGGCAGAGTTCATTCGGGTGGGAACAAAGCGTAAAAATAACTTTCCTTGATAAGAAAAGGGACCCTATAACATTAAACTACCAACACCAAAATTACTACTAAGACGAGGTGAATCGGGCTTCCTTAAATCATGCCAATAATCACTCAGTTCATCTGGGCTATCTAAATTGAATTGTTTTCCGTAAGAAAAAATAACGTTTTGCCACTTTCCGTCCCAGTTCATGTGGCTTCTAGCAAAATCTAGGCGCGCATATTTATGATGCTGTTGCAGTTGGAGAGATTTGACCGGTTTCTTATATTTAATATAAGTAATGTCCTTCAAAATTTGTTGGACTTCTCTTCCTTTAATTGGGAGTTGTAATTCCGCTATAAATTGAGCTGCACTTAACTTTTTTTTCATAACTTCTTCTCTTATGTTCCCAATATTTTGTTTGGAAACTTTGGTGTTCCCTCTTGGATGATCCCATAATCCATCATGATTGTCCTTTTTAATAAAATTTCGCACCATACATTCTGAACGTCCAATTCTCCTTGCAATTTCTCTTATACCAAGACCAGTTTCCCTAAACGCACGGATTCTGACGCGATCGTCGTTGTCAAGGACCTTTTCTCGGGGCATTACAATAAATCTTAAGAAATAACAGCAATTATACAGAATTAAGCTAGAGTTGGAAAATAAAAATGAAACTCACATGAACTGTTTCCTAAAAAGTTGCAAAATTACTTTGCGTTTAACTAGTAATACTACAAAAAGAAACTGCGTTTATAGAAACTGCGCACTCTAAGATCAATTGTGAAAGATTGATCTATTGCATTCACGCATTGCCTGATATTTGGAATTGTTTAATTGCTTTTATGAATAGTTATAAACTCTAATAATTGTCCTGTAAAGAAATTTTGTTACTATATCGCTTTATTTCAACGAATTGTGCATTTCACTTGAAAATCAGACGTGCGCTTATAGAAATTGCGCGCACTGTATTCCTCTGCTCTCTGCTCCCTTGTGGGAAGTCTGCGGCGCGAGGTTTATTCAACATGTATGATACCGACAAACGCACTAACAATGTATAGCCACAGTATAATAATAGCGATCATCGATCGTTTACTGCTGTCGGTGGAGATAGCTCAAAACCTTCAACAAATGCGCGTGTCTAGACGCTGCAAGTCCACTGTATTCCGCCAACTCTAGTGATGTTATAAAATGGTATATATTATATATAAATATTTGACATTAAAATCTCTCGCGACCGCAGAATTTTGCTACGCGACCCCAAATGGGGTCGCGACCCATAGTTTAAGAAGCCCTGGTATATGTGAATAATTTAGCAAATGCAACTTGAGAGAAGCGTCGCCAAAAGTTAATTTGGATTTCCAAAACTTTAGCAGTGTAGCTCTTTGACAAGTAATCCAATTCGCCGCAAGTACTGCCACCGTTCAAAAGAGCAGGCATCAACACCGAAACTGTCAACGCGGCTTGCGACTTCTTCCCAGCTAGGTGACGTGTGTTTTTATTCGAACCGGAGGAAATAACTTAAAAATGTTGGAGATTCAATCACATATGGTAGGAACCTCTTCACGAAGTTAATGCAGTGCTAACAATTACCTTTGCAGGATTTCGAGGGCCAATACAAGGCCGAGCGACTGTCGAGGTTCATCATCACCCTTTTCGGGATCGTTGGACTTGTTTGGGGCGCTATAATCCAGCAATTTTCTCAAACCGTGTACATTTTAGGAGCTGGCTTCTTGCTAGCAGCACTTGTAAGTACTAAGAACACGTCGAATTAGAAGCGATATTCTAAAATCTGTCCCCATTCAGCTTACAGTTCCCCCGTGGCCAATCTACCGGAGGAAACCACTTAACTGGCAGAAAGCAGTTAACTGGCAAAAGGTCAAACCAGAAGGCGGGAGTGAGGAGAAGAAGAAGAAAAAATAGACATTCCTTCAGTTATAAGAAAATTTCTTTTCTGTATTCAAGTTGTGCTATTAAATCGGTCTCTTGTAAGACTTTAACTCGTTGTGGTCGTAGTAAATGTGGATGAGGTCGTACATGTGGGAGAAGAAGAAGAGCAGGTTGTCGTACTGGCCGTTATACGGGGAAGTGGGGTCTTCGTCGGAGGAGCCGTTCCAATCGACCACCCTCGCTGTCTCGTAGAAGGCGTTGCAGATCTCCAGGTTGTCTAGGCCCCTGTAGTTTCTGTTGAGTCCCCATGCGTTGACGTGCACCTCTAGTAGGAATTGGTGGATAGCTTCAATTGTAGCTAAATACCACCTCGGGCTTCCCCTCTGATGCCTCCAAAACTGAGATATCCTGTTCTGTAGAGCGATGGATTTTAGCGAGCTTATCCTCTCATCCTTGTATATGCCTCTGCTCTGATTCCAGGTGCTGTCTATGAATACTGCCCTTAAGACTGGAAGTTCGTTTATGCTGCGCCGCTCTTTAGGTTCTCCAATTTCATTCCTAAGTTCGTTGGTTCTCGTCTCCTGTAGTCTGAATTTTAGCAATGTCCCCATGTGATGACCTTTAGGGTACCCCAAATTACCAGTATTTTCCAACTGGATATTATCGTTAAAAAGCTGGTTAACAGTCGTGCTGTTGGCGCTTGGGAAAATCAGCACTACCCGATCCTCGGCCGCATAATTCGGGATGTCTGGGTAAGTGAAAATCCGCACATCGTTCGGAGCGAGGATTGGCGCGTGCACTGCTGAACTTTTACCATCGATTTCACTCTTATGTTTAATTATGTCGATCTTTACCGGGAGCTTGACGACGGGCAGCTTCCCTTGTAGTTCTGCGACAGGGATGCAGCAGGTGTAACAGAAGAATTTCCGTGATTTGTTGCATTTTGTACACGCACTTCGCCCGGTGACTTGGTTGAGAAAGGAATTGTCGCTGATTTTCATGTCGACGAACGGATATTTTCTATCCGTTTTATTTTCGGACAAAGGGTGGGACATTTCTTCACTGTAAATTGTCCAAAAGCAATTCAGGAAAGAGAATAATCACAACAAAAAAGGCGCACTGAATAACCACAAGCAATGTTTACTTTTTTGACAGATCTCAAAATTCTTAAGTGTTACCATCAGTATGCTAAATATAAACCGGAAGTAATGCAGTTTAGCACAGCAAATTTCCTAAGAAACTTGAGTTTTGTAATAATTAATGAGTTGCCTAAACATTAGAATTTATGGTCTCAGGATCGATTCTCTGAAATTCTTATAATCTAACCAAAACACGTTGTTATCCCCAAAAAGATCAACTCTAAAAGTTTAATTTAAGAAAATCAATTTTTTACCTACTGCTAGTTCGAGCTGCAGAAGTGAAAAATTGTTAAAAGTGCCAAAAAAAATCGAATAATCCCGGATTTTTGGCATTTTCCCGTTTAATTGTGGCAAAACACGTTATTATCAACATGAAAACTGGGAAAACTACTGCGATAAACTTATTAGAGTTTACTAATTTTTGCACGTCTGCCTGGAAACAGGTTGTCTGCATTTATACAGATTTTATTGAAGCGGCCTTCGACAAAATGAATCATAAAATGTTCATTCTTAAATTTAAATTATCTTTCTTAGGATTTCCTTGTTCTTTTCTCAATTGGATTTCTTCTTACCTACATACTACGCCATACACAACGTGTTAGATTTCGTAACGCTCTTTCTCACGAAATAAATAACACATCAGGTGTTCCTCAGGGCAGTCATCCTGGGCCATTGCTTTTTATTGTTTATATTGATGATGTATTTTTATTATTGAAAAATTATTTATTTATTTATTCCACATATAATAGGCTTAATCCTAAAATACATGGATATATATAAGCGCACTCGGGTACTATGCCCATATGGCGCATACCTTTAAATTATACATAACAATTTATAAAAAACCAATTAAAGGGTAACACTCACAACAATATAATAGTAGATATAATGGTAGAATAACATTAATTAGAAGGGTATTTATAAAAACGAGGACACTTATTATATTTATTTAATATTATTTTTTCCTTATTATTGTTATTATTGTTATTATTGTTATTTTATTTATTCACTATTTATTTATTGTTATAAAATTAGGAATTAAGCTTTCTTTTCTTTTTATAGCCTATATATTTTGGCATATACATATTTAATTTCTTAACTAGTTCCAACAGAGTCGCCGGTTGAGATGGGTCCAGGAGTTCGGCGAGCGGTGGGAGGGTTGAACCAAAAACAGCAGTGGAGTTTGGACACTCCGTTAGAATGTGCCTGATGGTGAGTGGCACTTGGCACTCTCGGCAGCCTGGCTGTGGGGACCTAGCAAAAAGGTGGGCTTTGGTCAACAGGCAATGGCCCATTCTTACCCTGAAAACTATCCTTCCTTCCCGTCTCGTCAACTCCCTGTTGTAGAGTGGGGCCAAGTCTGAGGGGAGTGCTGGGCGTGGAAGGTGCCGGAGTTCCGCTACTCCGCCACGTAGGCGTCCCGAATGAGCTTTCCTCCGTTTCTGATTAGGAAGCTGGAAACCTGGGGGAGATGTTGTTGGGTGGTAATGGGGCTTGAAGCGGCTGCTTTAGCAGCCCTGTCTACTACCTCGTTTCCGCTGATGCCGATGTGGGCTGGGACCCAGTCCACTCTGATTTTACCTCTGGCTCCCAAAATCGTGCTACGAAGGTGGTGAATGAAAGGTTCCTGGGCGTTAGCCTCATTTAGCGCTTGCAGGACCCCCATAGAGTCCACGAAAATAATGCAGCTGTAGTTTTGGCCCATTGCGAATTCAACCGCTTTGCCCAGCGCGAAAATTTCAGTCTCAAAACTGGATGACAGGCTTGATAGTTTGTAAGACCTTGTGCTGAAGGTTTCGAAACCTCGACGAGTGATGGCAATGGCTGCTCCAGCATTGTTTTGATCTTTGGAGCCATCCGTGTAGCGCACTGTCCAGCTAGTATGCCTGGACAGTTGCTCTAGATGCCTCTGGCGAAATTCTTCGGCGGTGGTCCTATTTCGTCTCGGTGCTATATTTTTTTAAACTGGATAGTTTTGGAATTCATTTGCTAGAGAAGCCTCTTGCGGGCGGCAAGGTGGAGGGGTTAGTAATCCCAGGTCTGCAATCAGGTCCCTCGCAACTTTGATAGCTGACTTCGAGGTTGGTTAAAAAATTATCCCATCCTTTGTTGTGTAGAGGATGCCAAAATATTCCATATTGTATCAAACGCAAGTGAATGCGAAGTTTTAATCTCTGAATTAGACACTTGTTATTATTTGTGCTCTATTAACTGTTTACTTTAAAATATAAATCAATATTACCGACATAACAAAGCCAATGACTTGGGTGCATTATTAATTCCCCCTTATCTTTCGGCTATCACTACTATAATATTATTAGCAAGGGTAACTCCGCTTTGGGTTTTGTTAAGAGATGGTCTAAGGTGTTTGATGATCCTACTATAACGAAACTCGTTTTTGGCACTTTTGTTCGTCCTATATTGGAAAAAGCAAGTCCGGTTTGGGTTTCTTTTCTTGTGGTTCATATCAACCGCATTGAAGCTGTCCAGCGTAGTTTTGTACATTTTGGTCTCAGTGGTATATGTTAAGAGAACCTTTCCGCATTTTGAGAATAGGCTTAGATTTTTCCCATTGTCGTCTCTTGTGGATAGACGCAAAAATTTCAGAATTGCTTTTGCTTTTGACTGCATGCAGGGCAATATTAATTCCTCGTCACTCTGTTAGGAGCTACATATGAATTTTTCCATGTTTTCCTATATTACATAGTACTATTTACGGAATACACATACCAACCTCCTCAATTTTTCGTCTTTTCAATAGCAAGTTCAATGTTATTAAATTTAATTTAAGTAAGTGCGATTACCAAAATTTTGAAAGAACACGATTTATTTTGGGAATAATTTATGTACTTCAAGACAAAACTCTTCTGGAAGTGTTCTCTGAGTCATGCTGCACATTCTAACAATATCTCATACATCTCACATCTGTGATCTGGATATTGTGAATTTCTGCTGAATCTTTTCTTAATAATACCTTTTAAAAGCTTCGCAAACGGTCCTTAGCGCTGCTCCACCCAAAAAATTTGGCCGGCAAGCGAAAAAATAATTCACATTTGTTGCGAACTTGTCAGCGCGCCGGGTCTTGTATTCTTTTTATAGTACAGATTTCTCTAGCTTGCACTGCAATTCGCCAAAGGTAAGGGCACTTCGAAAAGTCTTAGTCGGTCATAAAGTCGAACTGTTGATTGAGCATCTCTTTTGAAGGTATTGTGCATAATTTTATACATAAAAGATAAAAAGTGTTTTTTTGTATATTAAAGTGAATTTTAGATATCTTTCAGTGCTTTACATTGTTTAGTGCGTTTAAAATATGAAAAAATTTATTTAATAGTCGCGCGAAAAAAGTGATTTATTGGATGTGTTATTTTTGGATTGATTAATTTGAACTTAAAGTGTGTAAACAATACCAAGTGCATTTCGTTCAACGTATTGCATATTTGTAGTAGTTTCATTGAGAACAATCACTGAAGTCAATTAACCGTGTAAGTTGCAAATAAATTTAAATTTCATAAGCCATATCTAGTATTAAAATAAAAAATGCGATTTGCAGTAACCCCACATTTTGGCAGAGCTCATAAATTTCTGCACAAATAGCAGACGACAAGGGAACTCTTTATAGCGATCGCCAAAATTTTCTATGGTTGCAAAATTACGAAATTGCAGTGAACGACAGACATATACACGTAATTTATGAGGCTCATCCACTGATTAATCAAGCGAAATTTACTTTGTGCTGTTCAGTGTTCAGTCCCGATCGTGAATGGTTTACGAACAGATAAAACATTGTTTAGCTTAGTACTAATTTAAGCTTAGTTTAAGTTTAATTTTTTTGAAGCTCATATTAAGCGAAATAAGTAGATAAATAAAGAAATAGAGTACTACAAAATGTTAAAATAAACAAGACAGATAAATATAAAAAACATATATAAAATCGGCACTGGTATTTATGGCTTAAATCTTGTCTTTCATGCAGCATTACATGATTACATAAAAATATATGCGTTAGATATTAATTCTTAATTTAATTTTACTAAAACAAATATCTATTTTAGAAATAATCATATTTTGCGGGCATGGACAACTGGAATGTGATCGCATCTCAGTCAGGATCAGCAGCAATTCGAGATTCGAATCTTTCAAAACAAAATTTGGTAAGCTTCTTCTTTTCAAACCATAAATTACTGGAAGTTTTTTTTTATTCAGAACTTTAGGTTCAAAAAATAAATATTTTCTGAAAAATTGAAAATATTTTTGCTTCAGAAGAACATTAATAAATTATTATCAGTCACAAAAACTATGATCTACACTACACAATAGGGTTTAATTTGTTCTTATTACCTATTTCTTGGCTTTCTGGACTTATGATAATCTTGTAACTAATATAGATATAGTGTATTGTATTGTAACAATTGTAAGTGTACATTTGATACCAATAAACACACTATTCACTCAATGTATACCATTTTTGTGTATTTTGAATAAGAACACTTGCG
Source organism: Dysmachus trigonus (assembly GCA_949715965.1). Lineage (NCBI taxonomy): Eukaryota > Metazoa > Arthropoda > Insecta > Diptera > Asilidae > Dysmachus > Dysmachus trigonus. Next base: position 91,835,853 of record OX454320.1, read on the forward strand.
CTCCAGGCTGTTGTTTTTCTTCAAGATTCCTAATATGAGGGAGATTTAGGACCCTATTATGCAAGTCGATTTTACTCGACTCGACTAGCGGAGACACATTTTCAAAGCTGGAATGATAAAAAAATTAGTGTCTTCGCTAGTCGAGTCGACAGAAATCGACTTTCATAATAGGGCTCTTAATAATGCTCTTTGGGAAAAAATTGGGCTTTCACACCGACAAATTGGTTATAATGAAAAAAATATATATAATATACAGTGGTACTTCGACATACGAGTTTAATTCGTTCCGTAACCTTGCTCGTATGTCAAATTGCTCGTATCTCAAAGCAATTTTCCCCATTGAAATTAATTGAAATGCCATTAATCCGTTCCAGCTCCCAAAACACCACCTCAGTTGTTTTTGTTAAGTGTTTTTGAATAAGAAATATGTATTTACAAGAAGAAACATTTATTTATAAATAACAAATACATATTCTATAAAAACATAATAAAAGAAAAAGTGAAGTGCTTACGGAAGCGCTTAATTTTCGTCACTGGTCTTCGCTTTTTTCGTCACGCTTTGCTCATTTTCACCTGCAGATCGTTTAAAAAAACTGTCCTAGGAGGTTTGTTTCTTCCTCCCTTTCAGGATAGTCTGAGGTGGGAGAAACTGTTAGACGCTGCACACGACCCCAACATGCGCCCCGCATGTTGGGGTCGTGTGCTGCGGTGTAGTGTGCGATTCCTCGTATCTCAAATCTTGCTCTCATCTCAAAGCAAAATATCGCTCGCTCGGCGGCTCGTATCTCAAAACACTCGTATATTAGGGCACTCGTATATCGAGGTACCACTGTATAATGAATTTCTAATACTGAAAATAAATCCTCTTTGGTAATTGTTTCTTTTTTAATTTACACATATTGAAATCTTATTTAATTTGAATATTTCATTATTATTATAATGGTTATTCGGACACTTTACTATTTCTATGACCATTGCTATGCCTTACTTGTTTTTTCCATAAATAATGCATGTAAAAACAGACGAGTTATTAAATAATTGTCATATTGTTTAGAGCAATATATAAAGGGTGGTACTGAAAAAAACATACAGGTACCAATAGATTCCTTAAAGTTTCCTGAGCGACGCTTGTTCTGACACCGCTCTCTGAGATCAACCTTTCTTCTTTAAAGTAGGGTTTGAAAGATGTGTTAATTTAAATTTTCATAACTCCTTCGAAGGACCAAAATTGAGGATTTTTGCGAAAGAGGACTCTTCGTACTTTCTAACAATACCCAACATCTTGAAATCTGTTTCTAAGGGTTCGAGCAGTTGGATCTTCATCATAACTAGTAAATTTGTGCCGAGTTTGGTTTATCCTACGTATCATCCTTTTGTTAGCTTATACAACCATTATTTAAGATAGTTGGCGGAGAAATTCTTTATTTTTTATGATCCAGAAACCTTTCCATACACAATTACTACAGTAGAACGCCGATTATCCGAACGCCGATTAACCGAATTGCCAATTATCCGAATCGGTCCTAAGCGTAATATAAAAAATTAAAACCAAGTAATTTTTCAATAAAAACAAGTTTTGTGGGGACGCAAGAATACAAAAATGCGAGTGGCAATTGCCATGTTCAATATTGGTAGTCAGAGAGTGCCAGTTTTGAGGTGAGCTCGAAGCTCCAGCCAAACAAACATATATAGATATACTTCTCACCATATACCTACCAAGCTATAAATTCAACAAGCTCAAAACTGGTAGTCTCTGGTTGCCAACTTTGAACCTACCAGTCTACATATGTCGTCCGATTATCCGAATTTCGATTATCCGAATCGACCCCGGTCCCAAGTGATTCGGATAATCGGCGTTCTACTTTGTATTATATAATTTTTGGTGGATATTTGGACCAAAGCCAATACATTTTTTCCCAGTTTCCCTTTATTTTACAATTAGTATCAATATAAATTAAAACCATCATTTTCTTTCTGTGTAGTCTATTAAGTTTTTTTATTTGCGCCGTTTTAATTATTATTTAAGCAAATTCAATTATAAAAATGTTATCTAGCAGATTCTAGAGTTTAACGAGTTACATAGACCAGGGCCGTAGCCAGCGGGGGGGGTCAGGGGGTTAGAACCCCCCCCGAAATTTTGAAAATTAACTATAAATTTACATGATTTTTTAAGAACAGAACAAGGGTTGAACAGTCAAATGACTAAAACTTCCGCTCTTCTGTTTTCTTTGACAATGATAAAATATGTTAAAGACATGTTTTGTATCTTAGGCAAATCATTTTTTATTCCAATTTTTTAATTTAATAAAATTAATTAATTTTATTTTAATGAAAATATGTGCAACTGTTCGACATATTCAGTTACATTGAGTTGAGTTGAGTTGAGTTTTATTTACATTTTTAATTTTGTAATATTTAATACTATAAAAGTATATTCTTATATAAACAAAAGGTAATAATTGTAAACTTCTTCTCTTTATACTTACAATATAAAAATTAGTAATATATAATTTGTATATCGATGTAACTTTTTAAAAATAATCAGTGATGTTTTTATCATACCACAAAGGTAGGTAGCATTTACCTTTTCAAGGGTCTTTTAAAAAAAACGCTATTTCCATCAAAAAAATTTATATATGAAAAAAATACCCCCGGAATGAAAAAATAGAATACTAAAGAGGTATCGCAAAATTCATTAATAAAGGTAACAAAATAATAGGTCCTCTCCACTAGGCAATAAATATTGGCGCCTTTACTCAATTTGAAAGTAGTGGAATATAAAAGTAGTACATTTTAGATGCGATCAAAACATCTTTAGCACTTATTGATTACTCAGGTTGTAACTGATAACTGAAGAAGTTCATATATTTTTTTAAATAGTTCTTACTCTTTCTTTCGCTGCGAAAAGTCGAAAACTAGATTTTCTTTTGTAAAATCCTTCTTTTTTACGTTTCTAAGCTGTCTTTTTAGAAAAATTAAGTGTTTTAAAAAATTAGAAATTTTATTTTGAATTTTTTTAAGGGGTTACACCACCATGAAATCTTCAAAAAATAGTTTTTTTTTGCTAAATAAATTGCTTATACTTTTAAGAATATTTTAAGCGTTCAAACATTCCAAAATTCAAATTATTACCAAAGTTATAGCAATTAGAAGTGAGCGCGTCAAGGAGCCGACCCAAAACTCAGGTAGAGTTCGGACCGTTACGTATCTATCTATCTTTAACAATAAGATAATTCCTTTGGAAAGATTAAACTAACAGTAACTCAGGTAACTCAGGTAATTAAAAAAAAAATTACTGTTAAGGCGTTAACTTCGAACTTTTTTTCTTTCACGTTTTTCTCGAATTTACTTTTTTCAAATTGGTGTACACGATATTTCAAAATCTACTGAACCGATTTGACTGGAATTTGCACCACTTATTTTTTATAATATTACCTAAAGCGTGATGTGAATTTTTCGATTGAGCTCCGTATTCAAAAGTTATATATTTTTAAACTCAAAATGTTGATGGAAATTCGAGTTTTTTTAGAACAGCTGTCTTTTCTCCAAAAAAAATTTTTTTAATTTTTTCCCTCCGTCACGCCTTAGCTATTATACTTCTGAAGAAGCATTTTTTTTTTCATGTACACCGTCAGCAAGGATTTTAAAAAGAGGGTCCCACTGAGCGACTCATATCTCACCAATTTTTAATGTTTTCAGTATTTCAGTATTGGAAATTGTTTATAAATCTATTATATGTATAATACAAAATAAAGAATAATTCATATTTTTAATGACCGAGCCAAAAAAAAAAGTTTATTTGCCTATTTCGAAAACAATGAAATTTCAAATGATTTCCTTGTGGAAAATTGGAAAAACCAGAAATTTTTTTTTTCAAAATCACGTTTTTTTGCATAAATTAGTTTACAACTTTTGAACCACACATTTGTTGCAAATTTTGAGGTCAGATTCTGAAAGATCATTAAATTTTGCGTCGGAATTAGTGTGTCACATATTTTTCGGACACTATTTTCACTAAAAATATAGCGGCCGAACGCAGCGGCGAAAAAGCTGACATTTGGGACTTAATGGGTTAATAAGAGTAACATAGTATAGATATTTTTAAAAATATTTAATTAAATATATATTGAAGATGTAAAAATTAAACTTTATTTTAAATTAATATTTTAACGTTATTTAAAAACAATTTCAATTTAGTTCAAATATGTAAATTACCAACCCCCCTCCCCCTCTTCCACTTTTTATTTTGAAAACCCCCCCCGAAAAAAAATCCTGGCTACGGCCCTGACATAGACCTAATCTTTAATTAAAACCCTGAGCCTAACAATAAGATTTGCAATTGTTTATTGATCCTTGAAAGAAATGTGCTCTGATTTGTTCATATTTTTAGAGCCTTCATCTGCGAGCAAAAGTAAGTTTACAAAATATGTATATTGAAAACTATTAAATTACGTGGCGGTTTTTTATGAACTTCATTAGGAGTCGATAGATACTGATAACAGAGGAAGCGAATAAAATAAATTTAAACCGAACGCCCAACGTAGAGTTAGATCGCATCCGACTGCTTTTAATCGTAACATCACAAAATTAAAATGCTACGAAATCAATAACACATTCATTCAAATAACTTTCTTTCAATAAATCTAAGTCTAATGGTCAAATCAATATTTACAGTGAAAGCGAGACTAATAGTGCAATTTGAACGCCGAGATACTTAGTAAGACATCTACGTCTAGACTGTGATAAATGCAGTTAGTATGCAAGGTGTCTGGCGGCACTTTCGCACTTTTTATTCTTTGTATTCAACGAAATGTCTTCTACTTCGGATGTCTCAGTTCTTTTAATAAAAAAAAGGAGCAACAGACTACTACGAATCTCGTAAACCGTTTGATGTCTCTTTAAAGTGGGAATTCATTCAAAAAGAAACTGATTAAACTGAGACGTCTATACTGTTCGTCTTATGTCGATCTATCATTTCAGAAGTGTAGAGAATAAGAATACAAGACTCTATCCTCAGTGATCGCCAGTACATCTGGCGCTCTGGGTTTCTAATTGTCTTCGGTAAAATGTGTAAATTTTCTCAAAATCCGTTCTAAAAATAATTCTGAATTCCTGTACGTGTGAGTTATTTTGGAAATATCTCTCAAAAACTTCACCCGCAAAATTTTAGTTTCGATCCGGGACTTGTACACGATTGTGGGACTGATTCGACGAGCGGGTGGTTGTGAAAAGTTCACTATAAAAAATAATGTGTTGATTAAAAAAATTTCAATAAAATTTGGTCAAATTTTCTACAAAAGTGAATTGAACTGTTCGACAGGGTGTTTAACGCACGCTAGAGGTGTTGTGTAATCATGGATATTTCGACAGATATTTGGGGACAATTGGCCGTCGAAGCCTCCCAGGTCTATCTCTCCGATGGACCCAAACGCAGCCCATTTGCTGACACGGTAAATTAACTTTTTTCTCTTAATTGAGTGTATAGTAAGAGGATTAGTGGTAGTAGTAAATTGCAGTTTTTTCTCTCCCGTGGGAAAACATAGAAGTCCCCGAAATCTGGTGTTTTTGGCAATTACAGCTGCAGGTGGCTGGCGTAGAAAAGAAGCACCACCTGACTGAGCTAAGTTAAAATTAATTTGCATTATTTTATACACGTTTTTAGGGTTCCATACCTCCAAAGGAAGCAAAACCCGGAACCCTTATATGATCACTCGCGTGTCGGTCACAGCTCATTTTCTCAGAATCCATACGACAGGAACTTGAAAGTTATTAATACATCTTAATAATTAATGCATCTTATTAACTCACTTATTTTGTACTAGTTAGTACTTTTAAATTGAATTAGGTACTCGGAAAATGTTGGGGTGATGAAAGGGCTTGTTATGTGGGTTTTTTCATAAGTTAAAATATGCGAATCATCTCTCCCTCCCCTCCCTCATATTTCCGAAACTGCTGGGCCTACAATTTTTTAAAAAAAAGTCAGGGAATGTAATGCTTACAGGAAAACTGTAAGTTGTAGATCTTATAGATTTCTAGAAATTCTAGAAAATATAGTACGAAACCCTGAACGGTTGAGAAATAACTATAATTTTTATTGACGAATGCACACACTCGCGATTTTAATTTAATTACCAAAGATGTAAACAAATTAGTTGTGTTATTAACAAATCTATGTACAAAATGCGTGTATTAAAAAAAACTTCTTTCATTTTTGTTTTAAAACTTAAAAACTAGAACGAATGTAGTCAATAGTAAGGTTCTTTGAGCTTTTTGAAACGCTTGTTATCTACACTGACTCATTGTTTTAAAGGATAATGCTCGAGTATTGCTCGGGACCTCTTCAAAATTCGGCAGGAATTTTCATTTTACATATATTATTTGCGTAATCTAGCAAATTAAATCAGCTAATGTAATCATCGGAATTTAACTTCCTAACAAACTTAAACTTAAATATCATCTCTGAACAAATTCAAGATAAGCCCTATAAAAAAATTTAGAAAATTATCAAAAATAATAAGGTATTAAAAATAAACTTTAAACACAAACATATCCCAATATGTTTGGATTCATTTTAAACTTAAAAACCCTCATCTATAAATTATTAAGCCGAGCCAGTCTACATGTACATAATATGTACAAAACGACATGTGTTTTAAAATATAAAATTAATTATTACACCTGTTTTAAGGGCAATTATAAGAGTTTTCATTAAAAATATTTTTGTATTAACAACATATAAGAGACGAATATAATTTTAACAGTGAGCTTTTTAATAAATAATAGTAATAAAAATGGACTGAGAACATATTCTTGTAGAACAAGCGTCTTTCGTTTAGGTTTAGAGTGTTACACAGATTATGATAATAAAGATAAAAAAAAGCATACTTTATTTTTTATTATCTATCTAGTCTAGGATTACTGTACCTATATCCTAATACAGTTAAAAAAAAAAAAAATTATACCTTGCATATTATGTCTGAAGATCTAAAAAAATTAAGATTACCAATAATATCCAGAAACTTTCTTAAACTAGTTACCTTTGGAAGAGAATCCAGAAGCAACTGCACTGTTGCAAAGGAATTAAATATGCCAAAAATTGAATGATAACCTTTATGAAAACAAATAAAATTTAATACCATAACTGGATAAAATCAAATACTTAAAAAAAAATAGCACCAAAAGCTGCATTTAGACCAATTAAGGCGTGTTATAACGAATAACCTCAGAAAGACATAACACCAAGAAGCCAATATTTTTTCGGTTCTATCAAGGTAACGATCCAAAAAATTTGTCGTTTATTGTTCATTGCAAGTGATTGTTTTACAATTGGCTGTTAGAACTACTGCATGGTTATCGGGCTTAAATGTGATAGAACACATTTACGAGTTACTAATAGAAAAAATTAAAAAGTACACTATAAAGAACAAAGATTACCTCAAAAATGCGTTATAGATAGAGTGTGAGGAAATCACACCTGAGTTTACAGAAAAATGTGTACAATCTATTCCTAAATTAAGTTATAAAACAAATTGGAGGTCCAACAAAATTTTAAAAATTGTTTGAATTGTAATTTGTTATTATTTTTCAACTCCGCCTCAAATGAGCTGTTGTATCATTTTTTGATATTAGAAGAAATCTTTTTTTTTTTGTTAATGAAATAAACTATTATTGTGCTTTGTTTTTATATCATAAAATACTCTTGTTTTATTTCTATTCCACTTCAAATCCATTCGTTTCAATATATTAATCTCTATTGAATCATTGACTGCACATGAAATTCCATTATTGCTTTGTTTTTTGTGTGTAAACAATTCTTGAATTTAGACATTTACCAAATAAATTATATGAATAATAAAAGCAGCAGGAAATTTCTTTAGAAAACAAAAAAATTCCAATGAAAAACGAAATAAAAATTAAAAAACTCATGGAAAACCCGCGTGAAGAGAAAAAGTAAGTTAAAAATAAAAAAAATACTTTTGAGCCGGTAGTCCATTTCGAAGCTTTGATAAGATCTGACGCGATTTTGATGGTGTTTTGGCGAAATCTTGAAATCCATGTCAGGTGGTGTGCCCGGAGGTGTAGTGAATAGTTCAACAGGTGCGATGGCGATGGGCATGCAGGGCGCCTTGAAAGGGCTGTCGCGATTGGACGAAGTCACCGACATTGCTGCGCAGCTGCGGTCGCTTCAAAATGATTATCAGGACGTGGAAACGCGGTTTGATCGAGTTAGTTCTAGATTTTTAAATTAATCTATTAATAATCGATATTTTATGCTGCTGACTTAAATATAAATTTTTAAAACACTGCAGGAGGCAGCAGAGACCAGAAATTTATATCATGCTACAATATTATAGATCAGCTTATTGCATTTTTCTAAATTCGTAACAGAAAATTTTGTGCCGTTCCTCCAATATTTCAGTGATAATAAATCCCACGCAACATACCACTTCTCATTGTTTTATTCAGTTTTTTTCGTAGTGATACGAAAATAAGCAATGAGTTTTAAGAAATTTTAAGAAGTTCAAATTGTAATAACGTATGTATTTTGTCGTTCTATTTCCAGACTATAGAAAAATTACCGGACAAAGTACTTTTAAACATCTTTACTTACTTATCACATCGGGAAATATGTCGCATGGCACGGGTTTGCCGACGTTGGCGACAGATAGCATACGATACAAAATTGTGGAAAAATGTTTCCCTTCGTCCTGAAGTATCCGGGCTTCATGTAGGATCTTTGGAGTCCCTCTTGGCTTTGATTTCGGTACGCTTTGGACCATCCTTGCGTTATATCGAGCTTCCCATCGAATTGATCACGCACACCGTACTTCATGAGTTGTCTGGCAAATGTCCAAATTTGACTCATATGCTTCTGGATTTCTCGACAGGTTTGGAGACTTATGTTTTTAACACTTGTTAAAGGCTAGTTTTACTATTCTCGAATTTTAGCTATGCAGCTTCACGATTTTAGTGAAATGCAGGCATTTCCTACAAAGCTGAGATACATGTGTATTTGTCTATCTGAAGTCATCTTTATGGAAGGTTTCATGAGAAAAATTTACAACTTTATCAATGGGCTGGAGGTATATTGTGCTATAAACATATAAAAACCTTTTTTTTAAATGCCCTTACAGGTGCTCCATTTAATTGGGACTTATGAAAAATGCGAGGAGGAAGAGGAAGAAATATACGAAGTTATAAACGTTCATAAATTGAAATCAGCTACGCCAAATCTGCGAGTGATCAACTTATATGGAATTAATTTCATTGATGATTCACACATTGATGCTTTCAGTTCAAATTGTATCCAGGTAATTGATCTATGTATTTATAGGAACCATTATTTATTTCGAACCCAATTTAAGGGTCCACTATGTGGTTTTAATCTAGTTTAAAAAGTATCGAATATGCAAGTTTGTCGGTCATCTATGCTTTCAAAGATATTTAACTTTAAAATTGCGAAGAGTGAATTTTTTCGCGATTTTTTGCATTTGCCAACAATTTTTTAGCAAAAATTGGAAAATCCTTAATTTGAGATAATTCTAAAAGAGTCTCTAAAATAAATAAGTTAAAAGGAAATGTTTCATTTCTTTAAACTGCCATTTCGAGAAAAAAGACCATGGGGGGATAAGGAGTAAAGTGCCCCGCGCAGATTATGGACGTTATATTTTTTTATCGTCAGGACTAACACAAGTAACAATTTGGCCAAGTCTCATCCCTTAATAATTAACCCCCAAGGGGTGAGAATTAATTTTAAAAATTTCGAAAAAAATATCTTTTGAACGCGTTGGATGGAAGGAGTCCCAGGAAGTTATTTGATATAGGATTGTGAGGTTTGGAGAAGAAATGTAACTAAAAGATTCTATTCGCTAGGTCAACTAGGAGCCGAGATATATTAAAAAAGCTCGATTTGGTACTTTCTACTCTCATTATCTGTAATGGGATAGCGAAAAACATGTTTACCTGACAGTGGTTAATGCATATGAGAAAATATGAAGTAGATAATTTCATTAGGATCAAGACAAATTCCTCTTAAAGTCCATTAATCCAGCTGAATCCTTTCCTCCACAGCTAGAATGTTTAGCGGTGAATTTCTGTAACAAAGTTACTGGCTCAACACTCAAGACACTGATTCAGCGTTCGAGACGGTTAACCTGCCTTTTGATGAATGGGACGAGCTTGCGCTCGGAATATGTTATGATGGCGGAATGGGACAAATGTACCTTACAAGAGCTCGACATCACTGCCACTGATCTGTCCACTGAATGCCTGATAGATCTTCTCACCCGCATCCCAACACTTAGATTCCTTAGTGCCGGACAAAACAATGGATTTAATGATTCAGTCTTGAAAGCCTGGATGGAAACACCCACTCCAAGGTAAGTTATTCAGACTTATTCCAATTCCAATTGTTGAAAGAGTTACAAAAAATGGAATCTTAGAATACGAACATAACTTTGAAATTAAAAACATTACGATAGGTCCAATTTGATTTTTAGAATTTGAGATATATTGACAATAATGAAGGATCTTGGAATTAGTGATGAGCAAAACAAGACTAAGGCTGGCCCATAAGAGCCCGTATAATGTGTCAAAAACTCTAGAACTAAACACTTTCAAATTTGGAGTATCAGTTCAGTTAATAAAAGTTTACTAAACCGCGTGTTACAGATAGATAATTTTCTTAAAACTAGCGACTAAAGTAGAAGGAAATATTTTTCAATCAGCAAGTCTTGGTGAAGTCTCGCAAACATGGTCTTGGTCTTGCAAATCGAGTCTTGGTAACGCTACCGCAGGTATATGTACAACTGGTCTTGGTCTTGGTCTTAGAATTTCTGCAAGACCAAGACCGATTTTGCTCATCACTAAATTCAAGACTAAAACCAATTGTGCAAGACCAAGATTTGGTATTAATATTCGTATCGATTATCATAGTCTTGCTCTTGGTCTTGTTATGGTCATCACTACTTGGAATGACGTTGTCTATTTTATATAAATCTTCATGCTGACTTGAATTTGCGATTTATTCATTTTAGAACTTTAATTTCTCTTGACTTGGATTCATCAGACAATTTATCTGATGAAGCATTGCACAAATTCTTGTCCCGCTACGGTGGACAATTGAGTGCTTGTGTCCTATCCGGAATGCCTCATATTACAGATCAATTGTGGATGAGTGTTCTCCCAATTTTGACAAATGCTAAGTAAAAAGTATTATGTAGATTTTGAAGCAAAATAATACAAAAATCACATTATTTTTCAAGGATTCTTGTAATGGGTACATCTGAAAAACTGGGCGTCAACATTCATGTTGATCAACTGATGGACGCCATAGCTTCAAATTGTCTTCAATTGGAAAGATTAGAACTTAGGTAAGAATACTAATTAAATTCAAAGTGCATTAAGATCATGATTAACACGAAATCTACCAACACACGGTCAAGTGACTGGCCTTAATATTTACTTTTTTTAAATTGAATTTGGAAAAATATAACAAATTACTAATCAACAACTTTTGAAAGACCTGTAGATAAAACGATACTAATGAGGAAGTTTAGTTGTGTCCTTTAAAGCAGAATTATACATACAGGCGATTTTAATGCGTGTAGAAACTTATTCGTTTATTTAAATAGTAACAATATATTTATAATATAAACAATTTTAAGGTGGGATCCTGATAATCTTCGATTTTCTGATAAAAGTCAAAAGGCCATTGATTTGCTTCGAGTTAAGTGTCTTAAGCTCCGATGCATGGTATTAAGGTAAATTGAGAAATTTATAATAAGTAAATAATTTAAAAAAGCACCATTTTTTTTCAATTATTCTAGCGATGGTCGATATTATGAAACAGTAAAAGCTAATTTTGAGCGTGCAGATCGAACAACCGTAGTGAGGACGACAACTTGTTGTAGGGTGTCTGCATATCATTTACTGCAGAATTACAACGATTTAATTTTTAACTGATTTTATTCAAATTATATTTGAAGTTTAATGTTATTAATAAAAAAGAATGTTAAAGTTTTTATTTACACCCATCCCTCAATTTACACGGTATATAATTTCCAAGAAAAGTCGTGTTAATAGAAACCGTGTAAAATGAGAAGCCGCATACATATAAAAAAAAAACGAGGATAGATTCAAATAAGCTTTAGACTGTGTAAATCGAAGCAAAAAATATAAAGAAAAGTGGTAGATATGCTCATAATAATCGAGTAAAGTAAGACAACGATTTTATGATAAAAAGTTTAGTCCTACTGATTTAATATGATATGCTATCCTTTTAAATATTAAAAGAAAAATTGTATTTGTTTGGAAAGTCATATTCTCATTTTTTTTTTTTTTTTGTAATGTATTGTGATTATTGGGCTACATATCATATAATAAAATGTTATCGAATGAAAACTACTCCTCATGTTATTTATTCACACATCTTCTATTTGTTTTTAACATTCGCAATTAACATGTATTGCGGAAGGAGTATTTTCAAAATATAATAAATATAGGTGAGTAAAATAATCGAAATAATATATAGAAATTTTTTTAAATTTAAATATTGTGTAAAAGCAAAACGGCGTTAATCAAATATCGTGCAAATCGAGGGATGGGTGTATACTGAGTTTTCAACAGTTTAAAATTTCATAATAAAATAAACATACCATACATAGATATTTTAGTTTTTCCAAGGCAATTTCTAACGTCCTCTGAACGCAAAGAAATTTAATAAAGTAAACGTGCGAAAAAAGTTTATAAATATCTCAATATTAATTTTAGTTAGGATTTGACAAATCAAATAATTGATTTTGTCGTCCAATGTACAAAAAACATGCTTCAAAGTAGCTTTTTCACAGGGTACGGAGAATCAAAAAATTTGATTCGTTCGTTTGCGAATAGATCCCAAGCGAATTAAATTTTTTGATTCGCTCACGAATTTTATTATTCGATTCTTTTTCTAATAAAATTCGACTCGCGAATTGAATCGAAAATTTCAAGAACTGAAAATTTAATTCGTTCGCGAATTTATCGCAAATGAATGATTTGGGAATCAAATTAAATACAACCGATTGCAGATACCCAACAACATTATACGCATATACTTTTATTCATAAATTTTAAATTTATTATTAAATTTAAAAAAATCACGTATTCTACCGCAGTAAATTAAACTCTTTCACTCTGGTCAAAATAATTGCAAAAAATAAAATTTCAATTATCATAACAATTAATGCTTGTAAATATATTTCGAACTTAGCTGATCGGTTCCAAATCGTCGACGATTATTCTGCATGCCGTAAAATGCGACTAAACAGCTAATGACACATGATGTGACATGCAACATGACATGTGACATGACATTTTTTTTTGCACCATGTTGTAGAGCGGGTCTAATAAGCCCCTTTAGAAATTCCGAAGGGGTTGAAAAAGCCCTAGGAAGTCAAAAAATAGGCCAAAACATCATTTTTGTTTTGTTTACGAATGCCAAATTAACGACGAGTATATTGCAAGCCGTAAAATGTGGATTAACGGCTTATGACACGTGATGTGACATGCAACATTACATGTGACACACATTTTTTTTATTTCACTATGTTGTAAAGCGGGTCCGATAACCCCCTTAGGAACCCCGAAGGGGTCGAAAAAGCCCTAGGAGGCCAAAAAATAGGCCAAAACATCATTTTTGTTTTGCTGGAATTTTTCAGAAAATTAGAATTTGAAAGTTTTTGAAATTGAAGATAGTAGTCAAATCATAAAACTTCAAATATTTTATTAAAAATTGCTACGAGAGGGTTTTCAGGGTTGCTCATTCCGATTTTTCTTTTGAGAGTTTGGAACTCTAGATGGCGATTGAAATACAAAATTCTATGGATTTGAAAATTAGTATCTAGGGTTTTCTGTAGAAGGCGAGGAGGGACATTTTTGAATCAAAGTCGGATGATCAAAAGTGGTGAGAAAAATAAGGAGGTCAAAAGATTTAAATGAAAGTTTATTCTAAAATAATAACAATAGTATTTTTTGTTGTTTAATATTGCTAGTTAATTGTCCTTTTAATTTTTTTTCCGCATTCTAAATACTTCGACGTCTTGCTATCCTTATCATAGCAGACGTATTTAGAAAATTCAAAAACTTTAAAGTCGACCCATTTTTAAAATTACAATTGGTTGCACCCTGAAGATGCATATATCAGTGGCTAAACAGCTCACAAGAGTGATTGGCCTACCTACTACACAGTCACAGCTGACGCATCGCCAACAAAGAACAGCAAAAAGCGCGAGAAGAGAGCGAACGGAAAAGAATGATTCTTTTCCATTCATATTCGCTCGTGAACGAAATCTGAAAAAGTTCATTTGACTCATTCTCAGGGATGAATTGAAAGATTTAAGTTCTTCTCAAAAAATTCGCTCACGAATTTTATAAATTTGATTCGATTCGCGAACGAATGGAAAGAGAGGAATTAAATTTTTTCGATTCGCGAACGGAATTTTTCCGTACCCTGCTTTTTCTGACTGTCTTCCTGACTTTTCCTTATAAATTTCCAGAATACGTTTAGAGAAGTTAGTAATTCTTCAATTTTTCTTTTTGACAGTGCATTTCAATTTTTTTTGGGAAAAGTATAACTTTATTTATGCATTTTAATAATAATAACAATAAATCTATAATATTGTATTATGATTCTCTAAGCTGTGTTGTCATAAAGTCGTAAGGAGATGCAATATCACCAGAAAAGAGAGTTGTTTTTAGAAATTGAAGCTTAAACGAAAAGTTAAAGACGATTTCTTTATTTAGAGCTTTATCATCCCACTTATAGCAGCTTATTAATAATAAAAAAAAAAAAAAAAATAAAGGCAGCTAATATGGGCAGACTTGAAACTCTTCAGCAAAAACCTCTACTTTTAATTGAAAAAGAGATCGTCAGCAAATTTGTGAAAGAAATAATTAAATGTAGATGTACCGTATAATAGGAATCTAAGGTAAAACTCTGAAACTAAACAAAAATGTCTTTTATTTAAATAATTTACTGTTTAAGATTTCATCAGCCTTAAATTTGTTTTCCATGCTTTTTAATCGCCTGAGCGTCCTCGGTGAAGTCACGGGCAAAAATGTTAACAAATCGCATCTCAAAGGGTGAACCACAGAACTAGCAAAAAAATGTGCTGCGGGTACAATTTACAATTTTCTTTTCTTTTTTTTTCTTTTTATAAATATATAGAGATTTCCCTTTGAGTGAATATATAAAAAAAAGTAAAATTTAACAATTTCACTGAGAATCGCTCACGAGAATATCGTTTTCGGCTGTAAGTACTTGGCTGGTGCTGGCGATTCGAAAGTCATGACCACTTGAATTTGTTGACGAGGGTGTGATTGTGGATGGTGGGTCAGGTTCCTGTTGAGGAAAAATATCGAATGAACTTTATTGGTATATATTTTAGTAAAAGTTTTTTTTTTTACATTTGTTTGCTGTTGTTGTTGGTCTGTGTTGTTCAGAGTATCCTGAGTGTTGTTGCTGACTTGGACCTCTTTGGTCTCTTTGGGGCTTTCCTGATACATCATAATCTCGTGACATAATGGACATCGGTCTTGGACGTACAGCCATTTTCTTAAACAGACTCCGTGGAAGAAGTGTTTACATCTCGTGATTTTTGCAGTGGCCATTTCCTAGAACATGATTTATCAAAATAAGAGATATATTTTTATACATTTAGTATATCGTAGTTACCTGGTAGCATATTGCACACACATCGTCAAACGATCTCAGTTGTGTGGGTGTTGCTTCCGGCAACGAAGAAATCTTATGCACAGCCGTCCTCCGCTTCATGAAGACGGTCCAGCCCGCTCGTGCCTCACACCATATATTGAAATAGGCGTGAATGCACATCATTAGGGCTCTTATAGCTCCGCCTGCGGCATTTCGGGCTATCAAGTTTTATCATACGTACCAATCAACCAAAAAAAACATGCACACAGTTAAGAAGCAGGAAAGACAATTAGGATTTATTTGAGGATGAAAGAATTCTGAGAGAATCAACAATAAAACAAAATACTGCAAGATGGCTAGGACAGGTGAAAGCATCCAGGCAAAATTTATAAAATAGGTTTTTTAGTGAGCTTACCTGACTCAAAGATGAGAATCCAAGCGCCGTTGAAGAAAAGAAATATACCGAAGCAGAATTCTACAGAATTCCCAAATGCCCGGATATAATAAACATAGTCGTCCAACTTTTCCCAGAATGTTTGTCGTCTGGCGTCCAAGAGGAACAGGGTGTAAGTGGCCAAGCTGACCAGGACTTTTACGATCACTTCTACTGAGAAGGCAGTTACGGCTAGCAGCCAAGTTGATGGGGTGTGCTTTGACCACAGTACGGTCAAGAGGACGACTGGTGCAATAAGGAGAAACGCGCAGACGATTAAAGCGCGTGCATGTCTCTTTCTGGAGGGATTTCGAGCAGCGCTCAACGACATCAGAATTGGAGAGACGATGTTGTGTAAAAAGTGTAGTAATGCCGTGAAAAGAAGGCACAAATTGCGACATAGTCGAATGAATCTCTTTTCAGGTGTAAGAGATGTTAGCCCGGTCTGCAGCGCTAGAATGTAGAAAAGGATAGCCGACACCGTTCCAATTGACTTGTCCTCATCGTAATCTTCCGAGAGGAGGAAAAATTGGAATAATTTTCCTATATAATGGCATATAATAGATATTATGCTCGTCATTCCCAAAACTGCTGTCAGAGTCTCACAGCCGCTGACCAGAAGTTTTTGGACAGTCGCCAAGAAATTCAACGGGGCTTCGGTGGTCGCAAGCATCGTTACTAGCTGTTCACACAGCCTGCAAGTGAAAAATTAAAATAATTATTTCGTTTTTTTAAGGGATTTTGGGAGGTTACCTGATCGTCCAGAAGGCCCGTAAAACACAAGGGACATTCAAACGTTGCCATTCGTTTTCCACAAGCGCTGAAAGGCCATAGTTTGTGGCAAAATTTCTAGCATATTGATATCCGTTGAAGAGCGTCTTTCCTACGTCGATCGCGCTGCTCCAAAGGGAGATCTTGGTTAGGACCAGTGGCAATACAGCTGCAAATGCAGGAGTGTGCTTCAGCATAGCAGTTGGAAGAGGCAGCATAGCCAGGAGCAGGGGCATAAGGAAACAGAAGGGCAGCATCTTTTGGATTACCGAGTGCCTGGAAGGTAAGTCTAGAACATGATACGGAAAGAGACCGCACTGAATGAAATCCTTAGGTCTTATTTATTAAATGTTTTTGTTATTATTTACAAAACTAAATTCCTTTACGATGATATAATTTTCGTGGAGCAATTTGTTTTTTTTTTCAATTTAACAAATTATATTTCAAAAATTGTATAATTTATTCATGATAATAATGAGTTTTTGTTAACACGTTTGTGCGAGTTGGATTAAATTTTCGTTAAATAAACCTAAAGATATCTTTCAGTGCGTTTGTGACAAACTTACCTGGGTCCAAGGTGTATATAGGCGAAAAGCATTCCCATAAACCATTGCGCAGTTAGATGCGGTAAAATTGAAACAGTAACACCTCCAGGATCTAAGAGGTTGGACATATTCAGCGACAGGATGTCCTCCAGGATGCAGGGTCCATTCTCTATTAGCGCCAGGGCCGCCACATTGCTCCAGTAGGAGAGAAAAATTAGCCCCACCGATATTACGAACATATAAACTATCACCAGGTGCCGTGTCCACAGCATAAAAATACAGGACGCACAAAAACAACCTGCAAAATTATGTATTCATGTTTTTAGTTTTTTTGCAGACCAACAGTAATATCTATAATCATAAAAGTTTAGGTTTAAAGCGACTAAAGAACTATTCCTTTAAATTTTCGTCTAATCTTATTTGCGAGGTCTAAAAGTATACAAATCCTAAGCAGTCACATAAAAATCGGTAAATGCAACTCGGAACGATTATATATTTTTTGTATTATTTTCAGTTATATTTTATATTGTGATGAACAGAAGTTAATTTGGACATTACTTTTGCTATAAGAATTTGCTAACGATTTTAAATATCCGAAACTCATAAACTATGTTAGATATTAGAAACATTGTTATTTATCGTTTAGCTGCAGAATGTTTTCAAGATATGCAGCTTTATTTTAGAGCTTAGCTTAGGCTTATAATTTCTTAAATATTCTTGATAATAAATATTTAAAAACTATCGATTTCATGTCGTTTCCACAAAGTTTTTTCGTTTCCGCCCTGTAAGTAAATTTTTGTAAATTTTTTGAGTTTGCACTTTCTAAAGTTACAGAATTTTTTTCTGAAAAATGGATCATGGTATCGGTTTTAAAGGTTTCTAATTTATTAGACATAAATGTTTGTTGCTGTATCGTCGTTAAGTTCTAATAAACTATGAAACTTAAACGTGGATTTTTCGAAAATTTATTATTTGCTCGTACGGGGGTGAGACGTACAAATTGAGCAATTTTGATTTTGTAAGTAGTAAAATTGTCTGACTAGACATTCATTCAAAATTTTATTTTGTATATTTTCATTCAAATGAAAAACAAACTCAAATTGAAAAAAAAAATAAACATTTTAAAATGTAGCGTAATATACGATATAAGGGTGATTCGTAACTTATGTCTACCAACATACGCCATTCGTTTAGAGATAGATGGAGTTCTATATCAATTGATACCTTAAAGAGGTTCGTAGGAAGTGTGTTAAGAAAATTACATAAAATTGTCCTAGCTCCTAAACGACGTATTTTAGACGTGGGATCTTGGAGCAAACGTTGATTAGAGATTTCCATAGAATCAACTGGCATATGGTGGAACACATCATTACGAATCACTCTGTATGTTATAACTTTATAATTATTGTATTTGTCAACTCGGTCTTACTTAGAGCACAAACAAAAATCCTTTCGAATGTTTGAGATCCATTCACATTTCCAGAAATTTTCTAATTCATCCCCGTTAAATAGCATAAAAAATATACAGTCTGAAATTAATAAACAACTTCAAAAAACGAAAGCACATTTCAAATTAAAGGTTTCATTTTACAGGAATTTCAAATAATACTTTGATCAATAGTAAAAACACTTTGAACTTCACTTTATATTTCAAACTGCAAAGAAAACAACGAAATTTGCTCAGAAAGGTCAACTTCCAAATGAAATAGTTTTCGTAAGATTATGTATTTGGAGACTTGGAGTTTTTGTCAAAATTCTGTGGTATCGCATATTAACAATTTTGCAGTATAGCGATTTAATCAGCCATTTTGATATAAGTTTGCGTCTACAATATTTTTATTTCTGCACTTTCAGTCTGACTAGGATTCTAGTGTAAGTAAGTAATAAATAAAAGTTCATTTGACCAATTTGACTCTGAGGATTTAAGAATGAGCATTTTATGATTAGTTTTGTCGAAGGCCGCTTTAATAAACTCTGTATAAATGCAATCAACCTGCTGTTCATTTTCCAGGGCAGCCGTGCTAAAATTAGTAATCTCTAATAAGTTTGTCGTAGTAGATTCTCCTTTAGTAAAGCCATGTTAGAAAGAACCCAGTAAGGGTTTGCAGTGAAAACTTTAGCAATAGGTCGATAGTTACTTACATGGAACTTATTATCTTTTTTATGTAAATGAATAAGTGGGGACGGGACGCAAAGCATGAGTTAATTCCTTGAATGCAATGAATAAAATTCTACGCAACTGGACATATTTTTCTCATCATTAACTTGAAAAAAGTATCGATTTCCCATATCTTTTTTCCCACAAGCAATCAGAGGTCAGGGTTGCTATTAAATATTTATTAAATAATTGTTTAGAATATTTAGATTCTTAACAATATTCGATGATTCATTTTCATGCTTTCTCAGGTCAGGAGATTCCTTCGCATTCTTCCTTGGTGAATGATTTCTGAAGACACCCGACCAAAGGAAGCGAGGAGACTCTTATATGTAAGTTTCATGAAAGTTAGTTCTTCTATTTTAAAAATAACAACATATTGTCATGCATGTATAGAATGGCCCCTTCCACAATGTCTCGCTTTAATAAAACGACCGTTTTCTTTCTTTAAATATTCCGAATCTGAATTGATTCTAAGTTCGAAATCAGTGAACCTGAATATCAATATGAATTCATTTTCATTGAAATCTCTTAAGAGTTTAGAAACGTTGTTTGCCATATTGAGTTCGAACTTTTGAATTTTCAATTTTCGGTAGCAGAGCCTAAATCAGCAAACCCGAATGAATAAATCAAGAAATCCTTTTATGAAGGTTGTTTGCTTAACCCCTGTCAATACTTACTAAGGTGGTCATGACTTAATGGCCTTGTTAATAAACAAAATTGCCGCTTTTGGAGTGAAACTGATCCAAACTAGACTCTAGAGACCTAATTGCATCCAGAAAAATACACTCTTCGGTGCGGTTTAAACGCTGATCATTGTTCCTAGTTCAAAAAAGCCTTTTATCTTAGACAGAAACAAATTAGAGGGTTTTTTATCAATTTACACCTCATTGAGAAAATAAAAGTTTGATGGTACCTTTTATTTTGTGCCAGAAATGTTATTTTCTAACGCGAATTCTAAGTGTCCAAAAATAAAATGCTATTTACAAAAGTAATCAAATTGGTTACGGTCCATGCATTATTCCTCAATATTTAATAACAACCCCTATATACATATATATAAAAATGAAAGTTCGTTTGTTTGTTTGTTTCTCAATCAAGCCTTAGCGCTTGCATCGATATTTTTCATTTTTTTTCCGAAGGTAGTACATATTCCAACTTAACATATAGGCTAATTTTTTTTGGATAATAATAATAATGGCGGATCCAAGATGGCGGTTGAAAATTTTAAATTGGAAGCAATTTTCATGAAAATTGGTACTTAGGGGTTTTGTGGAATGCTGATTTCAAGTCCGTTGTCAAACTTTAGAAATTCAATGTGGCAGACCCAATATTGCAGCCAAAATTTCTCGATTTCAAAGGATTTTAATGAAAATTGGTGCAACAATTGTTTTGAGGTCACTGATTTTGAATATTATCAAAATTTACAAATCCAAGATGACGGACCCAATATGGCGACCAAGATCTTTTGATTTCAGATATATAAATATAAAGAGGAAAATCTGAACTCTTTAATCTTAAAAATCTGCTCTGTAAATACATTACGATAAATATAAAATAAAATTTCTTTATTTGAAACGTATAGTTCAGTAATGCTGCTTATTATTCGTACAGTACGACTATATAATATTTCGAATCACCATGTAATAAGTCTAGCTTTTGTAAATAGTACTTAGAGATTAAATCAAAATTTAAAAAAAATCTATGTGGTTCTTTATCAATACTATTTCAAATATTTAAAGTTAAAATTTTGACATTGTAAGTTATCCCTATATAGCCGGTAGGAAAGGGCTAATAATAATAATTTTTGGGCCTTGAGATGGAACAGTCAGCCAAACACCTCATATGCATATATATAAGATAACAAAGTCTGAGAAAGGCGGAAATTAAAATAAATTAAATTTTTAAATGTTTATATGTTTGTTTCGCTATCAATTTCGGTACGCCTGATTGTTTGGTTCCTCTGCTTCTCGGGGGAATTGCCTGCCGGTGCACGTGCACCGAATGCGATAGCAAAAAATTTGCTTTTATCAGAGTGGCTCGTGGAACCAAATTTGGGATTTTTAAAGTTTTTTTATAGTTTCGAAATGTCTCGAGTCGCATACTTTTCGACATCGCTCACAAAACGCGGAATTGACCTCCGATCGGTTGTATCTCGGACGTGGCTGTATATTAAGCGTGGCCTGAGGTAGACGTCGCGGAACCAAAGGTCAAGAAACCAATGATTCAGCGATTTTGGCGCACCTTTCAGGGTATCTTTTATTAAAAGCGAAGTCATCGAAACGAGAGCTCCCACTCCCGCCCGATGGGGCCACACGAGGGATGTTATGTTTGTGTCTCACGGTCATGGACATCCGTTGTTTGGGGTCTGCGCGAGTTAAACCTGTTTCGCGCCTCCTCCATAAACATTTCCATTTGGTATTTTGCATTTTCAGTTCACAGTATCAAGTTTTGTGCTGGGGTGGGTCTCGGACGGAAGTAGTTCGCCCCAAAAACGGGTTTTAGCATCTGTCGACTGGCTACACGCTAATTCAGAACTTGGCCTACATATGGGCCCCACTCAGGCGCTAGTTGTCCCGCGACCCACACTTATTTCTAGTACGAAAGGGCAAGGCACTTGTTGTTGGTCCGCCTCCGGGGCGAACGGAACTCACCAAAGAGACACGAAACAAATTTCAATGTTGTCATCGACAGGATGCGGTAGAATTCGGGATCGTAGGCCAGAGCCTCCATGATCTTGACGGGGCCGGGCTCCGCTGGGTCGCTAATGTTGGCCCCCGCCGTCATCTGGGCTTCGGCGTTGTCCTTCGCGTACGCGGCCCAATCCCCGTCCAAGGTGCTGCCGCCACTGCCGCTGGACCCACTCGAGAGCCCCATGCTAATTTTGAGGATTTCATCGATCACCAGCAGGGGCGGAACCCGCATAATCACATCCACTAAGCCTAGAACTTTTGTTCGAACGGACATCGTGTAAAAAAAAACCAAAGATTAAAGCGAATTTTCTACGCGGCCAAAGCGAAATTTTCCCTTAATTAAATTGACAACCCGAAGAAATTTTCTCGCCCGTCTGCAAAATTTTCGACATCTGACTTGTTTGTGGTGAAAACGAACTGCGACGCGACGGCGGAGTGTGCGTGTGTCACTGCGAGGCTTCGACTTGACGTGTTTATCTCTGGCTCGACAGGGACGGGCATACTGGCAGCGACGGGGCGAATTCGCTGCGGCGAATTCGAACTTTCAAATTGCTGCGGTTTTTCGTTTTCGCTAGCTCGCACGGTTCATTCATTCAGCGAATGGCGGAGGATTCGCAGTTTATCGCGGATTTACATTTGTTGCCGTTGGGCTAATCTAGTGCCTCATAGGTGGCGCGAAGACTGCATAGCGATTGAATCATAACAATAAAATTGGCGCGATATTTAACTCGATTTTGTTATTCTTACTATCTTATGATATTTATGCAATTAAGAAACTTTAAAATGCACCATTTTGACCGATTTAATGTTTTACAATAGTACCATGTAATTTAATCTTTAGTTATAGTTGAATGCAACAAACCTTAAACTCAGGTAGATTTGCGCACGAACAAATAGAAAATCTCGATTCCCAACAAACAATTTGTAAGACTCAATTTTTAGGCAAAATTGAAATAGACTCTTAAAGCTCTTATTAGCATTTTCAAAAAGAAATCTTTCTTTTAAAAGGCTTATAAAGTATTTTTCTAAAAATCATTTCTAGTTGCGTACTTATACTTTTCATACCTAAGAATTGATTCTTATATAACACTTAAAGGCATTCGCAGAGAATTCAGTCTTGGTTGAAACTCGTACAAGCAGTGGTGGATTTACACATTTGCCGCCAGTAGGCTATTCAAATTTTGCCGCCCCTACCGACCTCCACAATTCGATACCCTAGCTCATAATCATATTAATTACAATTTTTTTGTCAATGAAATTCTAACTTTATGATTTGTGCACTATCGTTCTAATTATACCACCTTTTTTCCGTAATTAATACTATTGTGAACTAGGGGATAATTAGTACTATTGTGAACTAGGGGATCGATATATCAGTTCCTAGATTAATTTTACAACCCAACGACTTAGATAAGGATATTCAAATTTTTTTAATATTATTAACTTTTTTTAATATTATTAATTTTTTTAATATTATTAACTTAATATTAGTAAGTGCTAAGCAGATGGAAGCAATATTTTAATGTTAACTAAG
Organism: Dysmachus trigonus; assembly: GCA_949715965.1. Classification (NCBI taxonomy): domain Eukaryota; kingdom Metazoa; phylum Arthropoda; class Insecta; order Diptera; family Asilidae; genus Dysmachus; species Dysmachus trigonus. The sequence continues at coordinate 91,859,675 of OX454320.1, forward strand.
AAGAAAACACGATACAAATTTCAGGTATATGGAGGAAAACAATAAATTTAAATTTTTGATATTATTATTATTATTATTATTATTATTAAGAGAGCTTTGTACAGAAATGAAAAATTCCCAATTACACAATAGCTATCAATATCAAAGAGTAATACAAAAATAATATCAAAAAAAAAAAAAAAAAAAACACAAAGAAATTGCTATCTACATAATTTTATCAAGGACAGCTAGTTTGAAAGTACTAAAAGGGCAGCTCAGAGGACCAAGTTGAAGTCTGTCGTGATTTCTCTGACAACGAATTATAAAAGAATTAAAATAAACTTCAAGCAAGGCTCTGGGTGGCTTAAAAACATCGTTGTTACGGCTACTGAACGAAGGCACACGCAAGTTCAGTTTATCGACCAAGGTTGTATGCAGCAAGTTATTAAATATACGGTAAAGAACACACTCATCGAGGTAAAGTCTTCTGTCAACAAGAGGGGATAGGTTGAGGATAGAGAGTCTGCCTGAATAAGGAGTAGGTGGGTTGTCATGTTTTCTAAAAAGGCTGCGAGTAAATTTCCTCTGCACGGCCTCTACTTTATCCACTTTGCTTTGGTGGTGAGGTGACCAGATTGACGAGCAGTACTCGAGGTTGCTACGGACTATGGTTTGAAATAGCAGTTTCGAAGTGGTCAATCTATGGAAATAAGTAGAGGTACGAAGGATGAATCCCGACAGTCTGTAGGATCTTCTGCAGATATCATCTATATGCGCGTCAAAGCTCAATCTGCAGTCAAAAATTACACCCAGATCCTTAAATTCAGTAACTTCCGACAGGATTACAGAATTGAGCAGGTAATTATACTGCAAAGGATATTTTTTAAACGTGTATGACATTTTGAAACATTTACGAACATTCATGGACAGACAGTTAGCTTTACACCATTCATCCACAGCAATTAAGTCGTGCTGAAGTATATCACAGTCTTGTTGGCACTTAATCACTCGGAAAATTTTGAGGTCGCCAGTGTATAAAAGAGAGTCAGAAGTTATTTTAAAAGTCAAGTCGTTAATAAATAACAGAAATAGTAGCGGGCCCAGAATAGACCCTTGTGGAACACCTGAAAATGGGAGAAATACACTGGACGTACACCCAGAGAATACTACATGCAACTTACGTTTAGATAAATACGACGAGATCCAGGACAACATAGAGCCATGCAAGCCATATCTCCTTATTTTATTTAATAGGATATCATGACAAACATGATCAAAGGCCTTTGAAAAGTCCGTGTAAATGGTATCTACCTGGGAATGTTTCTCAAGAGCATGCGCAACAAAATGGTTGAATTCGAGGAGGTTGCTCATAGTCGACTTCCCTTTTAAGAAGTCATGCTGTTTTTGCGAAATAATAGGACGGAGAACTCTAGAGAGGTGGTTATGTACCAATCTTTCAAACAGCTTGCCAAAGCAGCTGAGGATACAAATTGGGCGGTAGTTCTTCACGTCGCATTTGTCATCCTTTTTAAAGATGGAATAACGTGTGCTTGCTTCCAACGTTCAGGGAAGATACCCTCGCGAAGGGAATAGTTGAAAATGATCGATAGGGGATGTGCCAAGGCAAGTGCTAACTTTTTAACGAAAAAGTTAGGTAAACCGTCAGGTCCAGCAGAGATTTTGGAGTCCAGGCTAATGATACAGTTAAATACATCAACATCACTAACTGACAAGCAAGACATAGATATTGCACAAGGTGGTAAGAAATTATCAACAGGCGGAGTATCATGCTTAATAAAAGAGTTACTAAAGAATCTAGCGAACATATCACAGATAGATTGCGGATCAGATGCAGTATCTTCGTCAAAATTCATAATATGTAGAAGGAGTCACGTCACAAAATCTAGAATTTTTAACAAAATTCCAAAAGGGCTTGGGATCGTTGTGGCGCAAGCGATCTTCAATGCTGCAAACATAGGACCTAAAAGCAGTTTTTAAAAGCTGTTTTGCATGCGAACGACTACTAGAGAAGAGTTCATAATTCTCAGACGTTTTGCACCGTTTATATAATAATCTAAGCCGCTCTTTCTCTTCGACAGCTGTAAGAAGTTCAGTAGTGAACCAAACTGGATGTTTTTTCGTAGTTGCCCTACGAAGGGGAACATGTTTGTAAATTTCATTGTCAAGTGTACAGTAAAATTTAGAGACGGCCTCATTACAAGAGTTACCCTGAAATAGGCAATCCCAGTCAGTGTTAAGCAGGTCGTCATTAATAGCATCGAAGTTGCTTTTGTAAAAATTTCGGGTGCGAGTCTGCTGAGGGCAGGATCTTTTTATGTTTAGAGGCAGAGTGAGGTTGATCTCTAACGGTGGATGATGTGGATCAGCAGGAACAAGGCCGATATGATTAACAATCTGAATGAACTCAGAGGACAGATTGGAAAAAACTAGGTCCAGCAAAGTAGAATTATGATTCCTTTGGTTATTAAATTGATTAATTGAGCAAAACTCCATGAAGTTTCGCAGCAGAGCACTCGCACTACAGCTGGAGATCAGCATTGAGGGCCTGGAGCCTGACCAGGTCAACCTGGGCAAATTAAAATCACCACAGATTAGCAAGTAGCTGTGTGGATCAACTATGTTGAGGATACCCGCCAGATCATCACAAAAGTAGTCCAAACAGTCGAAACAAGAAGAACATGGAACATATACACAACACACATAAAGATGTATGTTAACACGAAGTTTAAATTTAGCACAGACAGATATGGAAGGTTGTAACGTTTTTTACAGCGTATTATTTTTATAAGAAAACATATTGAAAATAAACTATTCTTGATAAGGGCGAATATCGAAATCATACGACTTTTATTAAATTTATTGATATCTTTATTAATAATTTTATATGTTTTGTATGGAAAAAATAAGAAAATTGTGGGATTTATTCCGATACATATTATTTGATATTTGAAAATATGCTAGATTGAAGTTGGATCTCTATCCTGACACACAGGATTTGATAGATATAGAAACCGAGGAAGAAATAGAATAATCAAAATAATAGTAAGAATTTTACAGCGGAAATTTCAAGTTTTTTCTTTCGGTATACTTAAAAATGTTATTATTATTATTAGTATTATTTTAATGTCCACTTTTTTCGCATTTCGAATCACTGTGCAACAGCCGGCGAAACCACGGACTACTAGTTTATTTAGGTATATAAATATGAAATTTTTTAATTTCTGTAATATATAAAAAATGTTTGGCCCCAAATTTGCCGCCCCTAAAATCTGCCGTCCTAGGCTCCAGCCTATTCAGCTTGCTGGTAAATCCACCACTGCTCAGAGTAAAATCAGAACACACTCCAAGGAGTCAAAAGAAATTGGCTGAGCTGATCGAACTAAAAAGCCGAGCGGGGGCAATTTAACCTTTCACTGGAGGCAAAACAACGTTGAATTTTTCCAAAATAATTATAGTAAGTATATAGTATTTAGTAAAATTTAGGAAATCACTGTAGTAAATGACAACTAAATGCTCCAGAGCGCTCTGAGTATATTCAGTGCAGACTATACTCGTCGTGCTCGAGCCCTGCTCAGGGCTTTGTTTAGATCGAAAAAACAAAACGTCTAAGGTAAACTTGGCTAGTTCTAATTCTACTAACAAAAGGTAAATGGATCCGAATTTTGCTCCATTAGTGGCAATTAGTTCGTTATGCTTCGCTAACTGTGCAGTACCAGAGCGGTTTATTGCTCAAATAATCAGCAGAGCCCCATTCCGGGCCCCAAACGAAACCTGCGCCAGTGGGGTACAAAACAAATCACCGCAGCTCAAGTTCCACAGCAAGTCGCAAGTCGTGCGGCTCCGAACTGCACCCGCCTTAGAACATTAGTTACTCATTAGGTGTTCGTTTCGATGGCTTTGTTAATTTCACGGCAGTTGTGCTCGCGCCTTAATCGCCATTTGCCGCCTCAAGTCAGCGGCACTTGGGGATTATTTAAACAAATTCAGGCGGCGTTTAACTGCCTGCCACCACGCTCCGGCGAGAGGCCGCAGACTCTATTAATTGTGTAGCCACATCCCAAGCGCTATGGCATCCTATATAAAATTTATCAATTTAAATTGCGCACACACAATCAGGTTGAATGTGCGCCGCCGCCGCCGCGAAAATGGCCGAACAACTTCATTGTGGGCAATTAATTAGGCGAACACAAAAAGCCTTTCGTCTTTGAAAAAATTTTAATTGGCAATTGTTGTGCAGTTAGCAGCCGAACGGCCATAAAAATTCCCCCGGGCCCGTCTACTTGCGATGAAGACACAACACCAACGAATCGAGCCATTTAAATGCAAAGGGCTAATAAATAAGCCAACTGCACAAATCATTCGGAGACTGCGCCGTCGCCGCAGCCGCGCGCCATGCCACCGCGCCATGACCTGGACCTGGACCTGGACCTGGATCTGGACTGGCGGGAGCGCAGGATTTGCGAACGATGTTGATTTACTCGTCGTCATCGTCATCGTCATCGTCTCGGACGCAGGTGGAGATCAGGTACGCGCAGGTACGCTGCGTAAAACAGTTTCGAAAATGCTTAATCGCAGTCGTTATAAATAAAACGAAGAAATAACTATTTGATTTTGCAATGGCCCTTTACGATGGTCATCGTCCACATCTACATAGGGTTTTTTGCCACTTATCAGAAAAGCGGACAATTCTTTATTAAGAATCATATTTTCTTTCTTATTCATATTTCGACCACTTTATCGACAATTTTCCTCTGATAGAATTTAAGACTCTACGTTAAATACTGATATCATTATATTATATATAATGAATACTATATGATTTATTGGTCCTTTAAAAGAAAATAAATAACCAAACCTTTTTTTTTCTTTGGGAAGATCAAAATTTTTAGGCGGTAACTTCTCCTCTATCAAACATCAACGCCTCTTGGTCGGCATTTTTATATTTATAAAAACCGAATTTCATATTGCGATCAAACTCGGATTTTCTTTGATTAACTTCCCGAGACCGAGTAAAAATGAATTTTGGCTGCACCTCAGCAATTGCTGCTATAGAAGTCAGTAGAAAGTTAAAGAACGTGAAGGAGTATCTTTTTAGCTAGAAGAAAAAGAAATCTAAGAAGAAAAAAGGAAAGAAAAACAAAAATGAATGTTATATGAACCTGGATGAAAGCAGCAGTAATAATAAGCACAACTCAGAAAATTATGCTATGCCTTGCTGTGCTTCTGAATTGAACTATCAAATAAAATGTTGCTGAACCTTTGAGTTTATGTTGCTATTACTGTTGAATGGTACCTTTTAATAATTCAAAATTAGTTACACGTTATTCTTCCAGTCGAGTGATATCGAAAAATAATATGGTGTTTTCTTTCACTCTTGCTCCTTTTAGAAGGGTTATTATTTTCCTGAGACGGGATTTTCGAATCCGTCTTACAAGATGATGCAAAACAAAATTAAGTTTGATGGCTATGTCATCAGGTATGGCACAAAATATAAAATGATATATGGCCATTTCCTGGCTTATACTTTAGTTTAAATATTAGTTTGACTCCAAAGGTTGTAGGCTCAATTCCCACCAGAAACCCCGGTCACAAATGACGGTATCACAATGGGCCTGTAATGGCCTAAGTGTGTTTTTCGATAGCTATATCAATCTAACATATATGGTGTGAAACTGGCCGTAAGAAGTAGAAAAATCTGTAATATATCCCCAATTTTGAATTTCGGTTTGAATTCTCATAATTGCAATTGTGTGAAATCTTTCCGTAGAAATTTTCCTTTATTTTAACATTAACATGTTCGCTACCGGAACCCGAGAAAAAATTCTTGTATCACAGACCAGGGGAATTTTTCTTACAATGTGACTTCAATTGGCATTGGAGTTTTAAGCATTATATTTATAACATTGAAAATAAACATAATAACATAGGTGGTGTTAAGAGGGGGGGAGGGGCATACTTGATAAAAAAAAAATTATAAGGAAAGACCTAGGACTTACAGATTTCTAGATGTTCTAGAAAATATTGTACGAGTCAAACCCGCACTTGACCGTTTTTCTTTTTTTATATTAGCGCCAAAGGGGCTGTTTTTTGAGTCAATCGTTTGTATTCAGTATGCCTAAATCTAATACATTCAATGTTCAACGAAAGTCAAAAAGCAAATTCTTCTGCGGATCAGTGATAATTTTGCAAAAACCAGTCAAGGATTTCAGCCTATTTTAGAGGTAGTTGCTCCATAGCGACGTGGCTATTTTTTCGAAGAAATCCGAGTTGGAAAGCAGTGGCGATGGCATCGAGCACATTAGAAAAGGAAAAAGAGGCAAAAAGTGAAAAGTTATAAAGCGATGATTGCCCTCCGGGGAGACCTCCGATCTTCGACCGTTAAGGATTTTTTTTCACCTCTATAAAATTCCCCGCGGTACCCTTTCGTGGCTGCGGCTAGTTAAGGGAGCTCTCAATCTCAATTCCAGAGCAACGCGGAATTGCGTCACAGCATAGTGCTAAAGAGTCTCGTTTGCCTGGTGTCGAATCGGAATGTTAATTACTACAAACTCCATATTAGCCGGCTCCCCGACTCGAGCTGTCGATCAGATTCAGAAGAACCCCTGGCCTAGCGCGAGGAAAAACGCAGGAGAGCAGCAGTCGATGACATATAGCTAATTAGAATAGAAATTAGCATCGCCATTTTAGAGCGGTGCTCCGCGGAGCAGTCTAAGTCTAATTGCGGCGAGTTGACATCTATCGGTCCCCGGGTATGGCCAGCGAGAGTTGGAAAAAAAGGTGAAGTTATGAGATAGTTGGGCTTGGTCCGGTGCATCTAGTTTCATGCCCTGGTCTGCTCTGGTGCGCGGTTTTTGTCTGCTGCACCGCGCCCGGGCAGACTATCTATCTGACAGCGTTGGTTTGCTGCTGCTGCTCGCTAGCCGCTGATAAGTTGTCCGTAGGCAACATTTACCTGGAATTGACGGCTCCCTTAAACCGGTGCTGACAGATGTCAGTCAATTTGAATATATGTATGCATTTGGACCGAGCGATGCTCGTCCCCGATGCAGCAGCCGCAGCCTCCGCCGCCGCCGCCGCCGTCCGGCGAGCCTCACCGCGCAGCACACCTGCATCGTTCTGCGGCCAGTTGCTATTTTTCTCCGGAGCTAATCGTCGACCCAGCTCTGATGATCATTCCACTTTCGATTAATTCGACAGAGAAACCTAGGCACAGGCACTAGACATAGACGTAGACATAGTCCGCTACTATCGGGCATATATTTCCCGACTATAATTGGTTGCCTCTAACGGCAGGTGATTGATTGCCACCGATTGGCTTCCATTGCCTCTAATGATTCGTAATATGATTGAACACTAGCGACACACTATCGGGGTCCGGAGAGCAATAAAATCGGCTTCTGGTGAGCACTGTTTTTAATAGGCAAAGATACAAGATAAGTTACTAAATTTAGGCCAATTAGACACCTGGAAGGTCCACATATTGAACCATTCAATTAAATTTAAAGAAAATCCAGGAAAAGGTATAACCTTTTTTTCATAAAATAACCCCCACCGATTTTGTTGAAATTTAATCCTCAAATACACTTCCGAATGAAAATTTTAATTTTATTTTAAACCCATTGGGCCCACAAAAAACTTGGAGGAGCAAATATTGTGATCCCCAGGATGGTAGATACGTCTGCTTCATGTTCACCGATTTAAAAATCGTACAGACCAAGTTTCATACACTAAGCGAATTATAACTACCATTTATAGCTTAGGAACTAAGGTGAGCATAATATTCATATAAAATTCAAAGAAATCAAAATTCTTATTAAGCAAATATATAACATGATACCCAACTTAGGAAGGGGTCATCTATACCAAGAGCTTTGAGCTTGGATATTAAAGTAGGAATATCGAAAGATTTTAAGAAATCCGTAAATACAACGTCGACACATTTCTTATTATCTACCGGGAGGAAAACCGTGTTGTTTAACTATAGAACAAATAACTGAAACAACTAGTGAATCTAGAAGTTTTCTAAAGAACTGTTGCATCTTTTAATTAGGAAGATTGATTTTTAAAAATTAAAATAATTTAATGGACATTTTATTTATTTTAGAATTAAAGAGTTACGTATGAACTTTAAAACTTTTTCAAGAATCTAAAGGTTCAAGAGTAGAGTTTAATTTTAAGCGCCGGTGAACCGAATACAAAAGAAATCGTGATCTTCAGGCTCTAAATAGAACTAAAATTTCCACTTCACTATTCACTATTGGGCTAGAGTTATCCATAATTTTTGATCGTCTTTATTTTGTTATATACCTAAAAGAAAATTATAATTTTCAATATTGTATAGAAAAGTTGTAGTATTTTCAAAAATGCAATAGGGTGAGGCAAGGCGTGGCAATCTATTATTTGAATTGTTAGAAAATTTGTTTCATTTCATACTCACACTGAAAAAAAAATATTTCTAGTTGATTCAACAATTACACCATGATAATTCGTTTGGTACAATATGAATTTTATGTTTCAAACAACCAGATTCTAGTTAATCTAACTATTTTAATTTCCAATCAATTTAATTTAACTTCTATATTACTAAATTGTTGAAGTAAAGGGAATGCATGTCAATGTTGCTAGAATATATTTGTTTATTTTTAAACAGAAATCGTCGATTAAGTTTTTTATTTACGTTTAAGGGACTACTACCGGTTAGATTGCAAAAAAATAGCATAATTTTCAATAATTTTTTTCTCAGCTCCTTTATTATATATCAATTTCAAATTTTGCATGGTGATAATAATTATTTCAAATATTACAAAAAAAAATTTTTTTTTTTAATTTAATTTTTTTCCTTGTTTATAGAGGGCGCCGAAGTTGGTAGCTCAAAAAATGACTCGTCCCATGGCGGACAACTCATCTCAGAAACGAAGAGTCTGAAACAAATAAACCAAACGGCATTTTATTAAGGAATGTCCCTTACGTAGGAAAAAACCAGAATATGTCAAAAAATGATTAAAAAAACAAAATGGCGGACGATTGAAAATTTTTTTCAAAAAATCGCTTATTTTTTCACTTGTTTTCACTTGCTACATTTTTTTGGATTGAATTTTGAATAATATAGTGGTTTTTTCCTGTGCAGAATACTCCAATAAAGAAGCACTCCAAATTTGAGACCAATCGGTTGGGCCAATTCGGAGTTAGTGTGTCCGCCATTTGATAAAAGGTCATTTTGAGAAAATCACGTTTAAAGTTTTTTTTTTACTTATAAATATATAATAGGCGGGCACGCTTAAACTGCTGTAACTTTTATATTTTTGGGAATATCCAAATAAAATTTTGAGACGTGATTTCTGAAGGTATATTGAGTTGAAAAATGTAAAAAAAAAAAATTGAATTTTTCAAAATTATAACCGGTAGTAGTCCCTTAAATGACCAGTCATTCTTCATAATTTAACATGGTCAATGTTTGTTTCAACAAGCATGTATAATATTTAGTTACTACAGCAAGAAAAAAAAAAACAGAGTGGGAATAATATAAAACCGTCTTATAACAATAGGTTTAAAATATGAGTTTGAAGTAATCTCTGAAGTACGTTTGAAGTTGTTTAACATTGAAATTAAAACTTCATGGAAAAACACTAATTAAACTCACGAAAAAACTGATTACACCTTAATTTTTCATTATAGTTTTTATTAGTGTTTTTGCTAGTTTCCGTTTGTTGTGATTTGTGATCATTAGTAATTTATTCATAAGGGCAATTTACAACTTCACCTGCTTCAATCACAATTTAATCTTAAGCATTGTTTATTTTATAATATCATTTTTCTCTTCGTGATAGGTTGCTTTAAAGATATGGATGGACATTGTAAAAAACTGTGGACAACAATCAATTCACCAACGTTTCCGCCATAGATTTTAACCACATATGATAAAAAAGTCGCATATTTGGTGAAAAGTTGTAGGTTTTAGGTCATAGGTCATTTAAAATCTCAGCACTTTTCACAAGTTATACAAAAATAATGCACTATCCCAAAATGTATCAGAAAATTCAGGGATATTGACAAAAAGACGGGTTATTCATCACAATTTTCTTTGCGTGTAAAACTCTGATTGACTAGGTTTTTATTAGATGTACTATAGAATGGGCCTCTTTAACTGAACTAATTATTTTCGATAACTAATTAATTTCGAATACGAATGTATTTAAATGAAAATAGTATTATTTATAAAACTTGCATTTTAGCGAAGCGAAATATGACATTCATTTTTATATGTGAGATATGTTATCAGAGCGGGAAATATATGTTATAATATTCGTATAAAAAAGTAAATGTCTTATATTGTTTTCTTTTGTTCGTTCCATTCTTTAGGATTATGTTTGTAAATATTTGTACAATTTTAGTGATATTTGTTTTCCATTTTCTACAATTTTAAGATACATTCGGAAAACTACATATTTTCAATATATATAATACATATATACAAATCAAACAAATAATCGAACAAATAGGAAACAGATGCTCTAGCACACGAAGTAACGAAAAATATTACATGATCGTAACGAAAGACAAATGAAAGAAAGGCTGTCACACATGGGCGGAATTAGAGGTCATCCATTGGGGGGGCAAACTTTTATCAAGTATAAGCAAAACGAACAGTGAACTAATTTTCCGATTTTCGGTCTGAAATCTTGGGGGGGCAATGCCCCCCCCCATGCCCTCCCGTAACTCCGCCCATGCAGTGTCACAGAGAGCTCACATAGTTAAGATAGACTTTAATAATTAATTAATTCCTAGTTGAGATAGGATCACTTTGTTGTCCGTCTGTCTGTCTGTCTACCTGTTCGTTAGGAACCTTTTTCTCAGGAATGGCTAGAAATACCGAGCCTTAGTAATCCTGTAATTCATTCAAGTTTCTAATTCAATGCAATAAAAAGATACGGCTTTAAAAGTGATTTTCATACTGAGAAACTTACTCACTGACTGACACATCGAAACCTATGGGGTACTTTCCGTTGACTTAGAAATTTGAAATTTGTAAACGGAAAAATCCGAAAATCATTAATTTCTAATTCGTTGCGGAATTATTACTTTTTTTTTGCTATTTTACGAAAGAATTTTTCGATACTGAGTAACCCCACAAAATTCTTATAGTTAATTTTTTAACACCCTGTATAATGGAGCCCTACTCGCACTTGTCCGTGCCTGTATAACGCAGTCCTACTCGCACTTGTCCGTCTTTTCTTTTGGTTTTTGATCAGATACTTTTTAGTAAAACCGGATGATAAAGGAAACATTCATTTCGACTACAGTTTTAACATCGCTTATCAGTGTTATTAATTGTAGTGGTGACCCAGTCTTCAGAAACTTTGTAACCGAAAACTGCATTCGTCGCTGAAGTTTTTGCACCGAAACTCCCTCTTCAGCGTTACGTAAAATTATTTCCTGAACTGGGCAACTTTCGAATTTTTGGATTCCCAGTTGACACAGTTCCCAATTATAAAAATCAATTAGTCTGCTCTCGAGAGCATGCCCAAAAAATTCCTGCCGAAGGAATTGCAATTAATTATCATTTAGTTCGCGACCGGGATCCTCGATTCGGCCGGGCAAACGGTGCGACACCGCCGTCGAATTTCTGGCGATTCGTGCCACTTGGACTAATATAGAAATGATTGGTAAAAAGCGACTCGAGCAATTTTAATTCAATCGCATAATTTTTGCCCCTCGAGCCGGTGCATTGTGACATTTATCCAGAATTCACCCATATCCTGCAACTAATTCCAAATTCCGGTCAAACGAGCTCCGCGGAATCCTCGGGGAAGTTTTTGCCGACTATCGACGCGGATGCGGGAAAACAGCGGACATGAAGCGTCGTCTTGAGTCTTGAGTCTTGACCTGGGCGACAACAAGACGAAGACGACGAGCTGCTGCAGAAACCTCGGCCAGCTTCTTTATTTAGCGCAAATCGCAGCTGTTTTTGCCTAATGGCACGCAAGTTTTTTCCGCAATTTGTCATTTGTTTAATTGGCCAACGGTTCTGTCAAAAATGGCCGTTCTCCGGCCGGACCTTCTGGACCACTGACGCTGGGGACGGCGAGATCGATGGCGAGATGAGTCGTGTGTCATGGCAGCGCGGCCGGAACGCGAGATGCGCTCGTTGTCGTCGTGTTCTCGATGGTTTTCGTGGCCGCGCTACTTAAGGGCGAATGAAATGCGGAATTTTAACAAGCTGTTTGTTTTGTGTTTGGAATTTAAAAATTTCTCAGACGAGCAATTTCGAGGTAATTTTCCGCTGCCCTCGATTTTACGGCGCGCTTTGAATGTGCTTATTTTGTGGATAAGGGCCGGTGAATGGTTCAGCGCACCTTTTACCCGATTTGTCTAAAATTACCTTAACATTGAAATTAAATGTAAATATCTGGAGCAGTGCTTCAGTATTTAACATTTTATGGTTCTTGTACCCTCTGAAAATACGTATGCACTCGTATGTCTTACATAAATCTAGGAATAAAGAAATTCTTTTTTTATTAAAACGTTTTTTATTTTAAGGGGGTAGGTCTAGAATTTTTTAAAAAAATTCATTTTGTTTAATTTATGTGATGTTTTAGAGTCTTAAGAATGAGACCCAAAAGGTTTAATGGGGCACATTTTTTAATGACTTATTCTGGGTATTATACCTGAGCGCCTTTCAGCCTACTCTGAACCGTTTCGGTACTACATTCAATTTTAAATGCGTTTTTCTATAATATGCGTGTTCTAAAGTGGCTAGCAACATAATATCGTGAATTCTTCACCGATTGACTTGAAACATTTATTTTAAACCCTATAACAACACTTTACATAGAAGTCCGTGGAGGATTTTTGATATACGATGTTTTTTCCGAAAGTTTCAAATTTTCACGATTTCATCGATATTTTTCGATTTCTCTACGTGCTTTTGAATTTTCGTTCTTGTCGGCCACAGGACACTATTAGACAAAGGTGATTCATTTAATTCAGTTTCAGCGTCCTAATTTCGTCACAAAATCTAATTGAATTTGTAAAGATATGTATGTAGAATAAAGGCCATTATACAGAATTTTCTTTCTATCAACTGGGTATTCATAAAAAAATTTCGAAGTTCAGCCTTTTTCGGACTCTAGACCTATAAAACCCCTAAGCTACTAATCGGATGGTAATATAGATAAAAATGCTAATTTTGAGATTGAGAAATTTTTTATTATAGCGTTTTATTCAATTTTTAATCCAAAATACTATACATAGAAAATTACAAAAATTTGGTGTACATTTTATAGAAACGCAACTCATAAAAATTATAAAACCCTAGATTGAAATTATACGAATTTCATATAAAAGCAAGATTTGACATAAAAAGCAAGCTCTTATAAGATTTTAAGCTAAATTCAAATTTTTCTTATGTAAATTGTTTTATATAAAATTCAGAATACATAAAAAAAATTCAATAAACGAGGTTCATCCCCTTAATTTTCCACCCTTAGAGGTGGGATATTTTCTTCAAATTTAAACTAAACCACCCCCGAGAAATTGCCTATTCAATAAAATAAGAATCATTAAAATCGGTTAACAATCGGCAAAGATATCGCTTAACATACAAAAGTCTGTTAACAATTTTGTCAAAAGTGTGAATGTTTTCTAACAGAGTCTAGGCAGGTATTTGTTGAATATTGTGATTCACACGTGACCTTCATATCCATATTCTATTTTATTTTATTTTTAAACATAGAATTCAACATGTTCATAATTCAAATGAAATTTAATTTTTATTAAAAAAATAAAGTGAAAGCCGGTTTTGCGACATACTTTAGTTTAAGTTTTAACGAGAACAAGGAGAGCTTTTCAGGCAATGCTTATGTTACAAGAGGAAGAATAAGCATTAATTTTGATGTAATACCTTTTTTTGATTAAAAACTTCGGACGATAATCGTCTAAACTAAAACATAAAAAAGCGGCCACTTGCGAGTCGGACTCGCCCATGAAAGGTTCCGTAGCAGCAAGTAACATAATATAAAAGTTCTTGTAGTTCGTTGTAACTTTGATCGATGTTTTAATAATAGTGTATTTTTTTTAAATTATGTTATTGATAAGTAAACATTATAATTAGGTACCTAAATGATGGGATTTAGATCTAACTATATGCGAGCCCATATAGGCTTGTTTTTTTATTTGAGTTTATTGAATGAAAGGTAAATTGCGGTTTTATCATTCTCTTATTTTAGAAGTTTCAGGGGGGGGGGGGGGGGGGGGGGACACACATTTTACCACTTTGGAAGTGTCTCTCGCGCAAACTATTCAGTTTAGAAAAAAATGATATTAGAAACCTCAATATCATTTTTGAAGACCTATCCATAGATACCCCACACGTATGGGTTTGATGAAAAAAAAATTTTTGAGTTTCAGTTCTAAGTATGAGGACTCGCACTTGGCCGCTTTTTTATATTTTTGTGTGAAAATCTTAATGCGGTTCACAGAATACATCAACTTACCAAGTTTCAACAGTATAGTTCTTATAGTTTCGGAAAAAAGTTGCTGTGACATACGGACGGACAGACAGACAGACATTAGGAATCTATAAGTTTTTTGCCATTAGGCTACGGAACCCTAAAAAGTATGGTTTTTCCTTCTCCGATGGAAGTTACGGCCTATACAAAACTTCTAATTATAAATATAAAATTGCATTCGTAACTAATTTAGCACTAATCCATAGAAAAATCCAATCTACATTTCTATAGTTAGTTAAAAATCAGTAAAAGACCCTGATAAACCGTACATACTCATTTTTATTGGAAATCTCCTGACAGATTTTGATGACAAATTGGAAATCAGCGTAATGGCATTGTACCGTTGAAGGAAGCAATATGGCTCCTTCATTAGGATTCAAAATCAAAGTTGACAGTAGGTACTTTGTATGGCCATCAAAACTGAACACTTATGCAAAATTTGACAAGGATGGGTTAAGTTGAAATGAGAGACAAATTTATTGTTACATTCCGCCTTTACAGAGGTGTCAACTTAAATAAAACAGTTTAAAAACAAAAGGTTTAACGTCAACTTAAATTATTTATGATTATTATTTTTGTCAAATAGTTTCGTTATTTCTTCTATTTACCGATACTTCTTATTTCCATACATTACGCCTGATGATCTCACTCTACTTGTCGTAAGAAATATAAACTATTATAAATTTTCCTTGCACTGAAATTGACTTAAGCTCAGGTTGCTCTTTAATTTCCACCAAATCGTTTCTGTTCAATGGCTGCGTATATCGAATAAAGTTTAAAATCGTTCGCCAGCCGCACACCACTAAGAACAATGGCTGGTTGTTTCACGTCATTAATTTCGAAAAGCGTAACTAAAGTTGCAAACACGTACGCAGCGCAGCGTACCGCGCACCGCACGAATATGTGACGTGATTGAGTGGCAGTCGATGAAACCTGAACCGTCTCGTTCCAGGCCATTTAGCTTAAAGTGAAATTTGCTCGAAGTTAAGTATATTATGCTAATTTATTTTGATATACAACACGACCGATATTACCGAATGGCTTTTCACTGCAAAATTGCATTACTTTTTATTGGCTGTTGTAGAGGACTTTTGCATCACTTCGATAATACAATCAATGGATATTTTTATTTTTTTATAGATTTATAGATTATTGAAAAATAAGATTTATTTTATTTTTATTATTTGCTTCTCCACTAGTAAGATTGGTTTGATGTTGAGAATCTAGAGTTTAACATATAACAGCTTTTGTTTTTAAATGCTTTGAAGAATTTTCAAATAAGCAACAAATTTTTGTTGTATGTAAATCTAGGTATTTTATAGGAATAAATCTTCCATATATATTTGTTTCTAAATCTAAGTCCTCTTAATCAAAATACAAGCCTTTTTGCAGTTGAAACACTTTTGCACCATTACTTGCACTTAAATATAAAAATGTAATTTATTTTTATCTTCATTTAAATTTAGTATGACATATTCTTCAAATAAGGGGTTAGGGGTACGCAGAAAGGACAGGGCTAATTTTTTTTAGCATATTTTTGATAATGTTTTTTTGAACATATGGTAAAGTGTATTTATTTGTAAATCGTACACATAATAAAGTATCATTTCAAGAATATTTAGTTAAATTTTTATCCTAAAATATTAAAAAAAAGCTGTTTGCGGTGAACATCAGAACTCAATACAGGATTATCTCAAATCAAAAAATCTAATATATTTTTTTTTTAAATATTTTTTAATTTTTGGCATAATTTTAAGATCAAAAAACCGAATTTTCAGAGAAAAGACTGGTCAAAGTCAGCTTATTTGTCATAGTAAAACTAATTATAATGCAAAAAAAAATTTTTTTCGACGTCACTATCTAATATTTTATGTACTTAAAGAGTTTGTCAAATTTGAATAGAAGAAAGAATACCCTACCTTGAATTTGAAAGAATACCCTACCCTTCCTTAAGGATTTAGAAAAACCGACTTCAAAAACGAAATGCTAGCAAAAATAAACTTCTTTTACGAAGTTTCGCTCTGAAATAATTACTGAATTGCTGTTTAATCTGGAGACAGGCGTTTCAAGGAATTTTTGACAGGCGTTTCAAGGAATTTTGCTGAAAAGTTAAAGCTGAATCAACAAGGAGTTTTATGCATTATATCAGGTAAAATTTAACAAATATACAGAATTATAGCTGGTAGAGGCTTTATTTAACTAAGAATTTCATAAAAATTGACCTCGCAATTGTTGATTGTGTCTAAGTCACCTGTCACAAGTTATTTTGACAACTCCTTTACTAATTACAATACAAATACATTTGAGTTTGTCATGTAAAGTAGGAGTTGGATTTTGATGAACAAATTAATTTAGGTATAGAATTCAGTTTCGTTTACACCTTTATAAATTCAGGTTGTTAAAATAAATCTAGAAAATAAAATTAATGAGGCAACAATATAAGAAGTTAAAATCACTTATAACTGATTAAACAACTTTAAGTTCGTCACAACACACAGCGTGATTTCGCGATGTGAGGTCTGCTCAAGGTTTAAACTGATCAACTTTATTTTTCTGAGTGTACGAATTTTAAATAGTTTCGTTAATAAAATTAAAACAAGTTTCAGCATCTATAAAAATGTGTCATATGTGTATATCAAATATCTATGATCTATATGTCAAACTTCAAAATTTTGACATATACAAGATTCAAACAATTCAATCAATACAATAACTTTTCTTCAAAAAGGTTTGTGTAGGACTTTAATATAATTTTTTCAAATTTTGATATGCATACTTGGTTTAAACAATGTTATACTCATAAGTTTATTTTCTGTAAAACTTTTTTCAAGGGTCTTAATTTTGCAAATATAAAGTATGATTACTTTTATATCAAATAAAAAATATAATTAAAAAATATGATCAGGTTCCACCGAGATTTGAACTCGGATCGCTGGATTCAAAGTCCAGAGTGCTAACCATTACACCATGGAACCGTTTGACGATAAAGAAATCACTCAAATTCAGAGGCATCTGCGATTGAAATCTTATCAAAAAATAGCTCTTCTCTAACTTTGCTACCGCTGAGAAAATATTCAAATGCATCTAGCTACTAAAAATAGCCAACGAGAGCGGCACGATGTATGTTCAGCGAAAGTTTTGTTGTCGCCATCGGCCCATAGGCAAAAATGCAAATTAGACTCGATCAAATGGTGAGCATCTCACAATCAGTCCGGCAGAGTTGCTGACTGTTACTACTTCGCAGGCTTGAAGAAAATAAGTTGCAGTGTATCACCACTCCGTAGTTCGAGACTAGATTTATTTCGCACAGTCCTCCTGGGAAGATGGACGGTTATTAAAGGCACAGTCCACAGTCCTGTCTCGAGATTTCATTCAATTATTATTAAAGCGACGATTCTCGGCTCGGAGATCATATTGATAGGCAACATAAGCCCAATTAACTCCACACGGTGATCATTTTATTGCAACAAATGCATTAAGTGTGCGGAGTGAAAACGTACCGAATCTGCCGTCTCGTTGTGTCGCATAGCCGGCGCAGGCGCAGGCTCCTCACGCAGCTAGAGCTAGAAGAGGAGGACCGGCGCGGCGCACTATCAGATGCGAGGCCTCGATAGATGTGTTCATTAAAGGAGCGATCACTATTGATGCCTATTACCACAGTTTGCTTTATATAGTCAAAGGTAAAGATGAAAATGGCATTATGTTGTGCCAAGAACCAGTTACTCAACTGCTATGGCCGCGATCATCTTGATATGTGTTCTGCGCGCCATTAATTAGTCATTTCGCTATTTGTAAATGGAGACGGGTGTCTTGTATTAACCAGATTCCGAGTAAATTGCTCACTTGAAGGGGTCCCTCTAGACAGTAACTGCATGCCCTACACATACTGTGTATCGGTCCCTCGGGATCTACTCAATGACACACTAGACGGTTTTATTGGAATTAATTCTTAAGCGACTGCACTTTATACATATACACAAGGTGCGCGCAATGTACGTTTCGCGGCCGATTCAAGATTGTCACGATGATGGTGACACAAGCGCACACAGAGGAACGTTTTATAAGGATCGCTTGTACATTGAAGAAGGCAGAAATTAATTTGAATAATTTCCCTGTAAAGTGCTTAGCCTTTTCTGGAAAAGTCAACGAATCGACAAATCCAATTATTTCTTACTTCTTTCCCTCTCACCTATGCCCCGAGATATTTCGTTCCCACATAAAGATTAAAGTCGTAACAGTGCACGCGCATGTCATAATGACTTAGTGGCTCCTTTAGACAAACACTGGTAAGTCAAGTACTTAATCACTTTTACACATGTCTCAACGTCGAAATCTGGTGCTCTGACAAGAAATCATGTGTTGCGGTGGAAGCATACACATTTATTTTTGGTTTGATACTTAAAAAAAAAATAACACCGAAAAGTAGAACATGAATAAGAAAGTGTTTTTGACGTCCCTTCCACCGTAAAAGATTTTATATCCATTTATGGTCAAAAATGAGTTTGATTCTGCCATAGAAGGACTTGATTTCCACAACAGGGCAAAAGTTAATTTTTACTACTTGCAATATAATACTAGGAATAGAAATAGGAGGGAAAGGATCTATCTCTATGTACATGTAAAGAGTGGTTTTTTAATCGCGTCGGGATTTTTAATTCAAGTAAAACACATAAAAATTAAGTAAGTGATCATAGATTTGGTTTTATTCGAAAGATAATTTTTTAACATCTAATATTTAAATTCAATTTTGGGTACACTTCGGCTACCAGTTATACAGCGCATCCTATCAATCGAATTCTCGACGATTTTATCGAGCATTTGGGGTTGTATATCCGCTATGATACGTCTTATGTTGACTTTCAATGGTGTCAAATCACTCAATCGTGTTGGCCACTGACAAGTCTATTTCTTGAAATAAGATTTTCATCAAATAACTCTTTCAATAAATCTATTGTTTCGGTCACTGTATGGCAAGTAGCGCCATCTTGTTGAAATCACAAATCGTCAACATCAATGTTCCAAAATTGTGGAAAAATAAACCAATAATACAATGAATAGCACGTTCTGATGGGCGATTATTCGATCCATAAAATTCACGAAGTGCTTTATAAGTTTTTATAACTGACTCGTGATAGTAAATAAATTTACATGACTTGAGATCATTGCTGCGATGTATGTATATATTTGCATGATGATTTGTTAGACCTTACAAAAATAAACGTACTTAAAACAAATAGCAGCACAGTTATCCTTATCGGATATTTGGCGCATATTACAAAAAAACCCTTTACAACCTTTAGTCGTATAAATACGTAGTATAAAGGAGAATAATTGTCACTACTTATTACCTAAAAAATACATAAAGTGCGCGATTCCGAAAAAAAAATAAAGGAAATTGTTTGCCTTGTAATTTTAGTTTAACGACAGTAGGTACCTAATCTTTAGATTTTCCACACACCTGGGTTAAGCTTTTTTTTCCATTAGCATTAATTATAAATTTACAATAATTCTTAAACTTGATCACGTCATTGCCATTAAGAATTAAAGAAACGGAAAGAATCTGAAGATTGGGATTCAACTGGAAAATATTTTATATTGTTGTTAATTCGTATAATTGAGTACTTCTTAAATTGTTATCGTACTAGAACTATTGCTAAGCTGAATTTCCACCAGTATCAAAAAAAAAAACTATGAAACCCGAAGATAAAAACTCGCTAAACTTTTGTTTGTAGAATTGATTGTAGGGATTTCCGTACTTGATATAAAATTGTATTTAACGTCAGAATATAAAATAATAAATAAAAATGTTGACTCTTTCCTTTACTAATTGTTTCAGCTATCTCTGATGGTAAACACTGATTTCTTTCTTTTCTGCTCGTTTTTCAGTATTTCTTCAATCAAAGACTCTTCCAAAACCTCAACTGTAGCATTTTCTAGTCCTGTTCAATAATTTATTAAGTAATAAACTAATTTTGATATGCTTTCTTATCTCGTTGTGTTTCAGAATGTCCAATTCAGATTCAGATTTCTTTGACAAAATTCGAGCACCCAAGCATTTAAAAAATACGTT
Source organism: Dysmachus trigonus (assembly GCA_949715965.1). Taxonomy (NCBI): domain Eukaryota; kingdom Metazoa; phylum Arthropoda; class Insecta; order Diptera; family Asilidae; genus Dysmachus; species Dysmachus trigonus. The sequence goes on from OX454320.1 coordinate 91,880,252, forward strand.
TTACGTCAAAGATTATTCAGAAATTTGGCCAAAGGTTTGACATCTAAATATTATCTATTATCTTAATTCCTAACTAACTCCGGTTTCAACCACTTCCAAATTAGCCGATCGTCCCGAGAACATCAGACCACTTTAGATTCGATCGCTTGTCTATCACTTTGCTCTGGGTTCCAAGACACAAGAACGTGCTCTTTTTAGGTATTCATGCCCCCTCTATTGCGACTCACGTGTGGATGAATTTTGAACTTGGAAGATCTCCAAATGAACCTGGCATTCTTGTGATTTGGAGAAAATACAAAAGCTTTCAAGGCGGACCCGTGTAGGTATATACATATCTCCAGAGTTTTGGCAGTGTATACTGGTCATTGCATTACAACAAACAGGTAACATATCCTTCTTTATTTGGTGTCAAAACGGCGCACCATAGCGCTAATTGAACTCTGATCCTGGCCGTGTAGCTACTATATTATAATTAACTAGTTATCCTTAAACAAAAGCGCAACACTCCAAAACTATACATGACAAATCCTAAAAGATTGATATTTACCATGGCTAATTTTTAATGCCAATCAAAATATCCAGTCCAATTATCGTGGAATAAAAAGAAAAATAGCACATATAAACTTCTGCCATACTAAGAACGGAAATCAGGCAATATGTCGTATAACAATCTTTTATATTAGACGATAATGAGCTAACTGAAGACATACCCCTCGTTAACTTTCCCACCTCAATTAGCTAATTGACCGCTCAAAGCGGCGGCGCACTAACGCCTCTAGACAGACGGCTTAATCATGTGCAATTTCCATTAGCACGGATGCCGTTGCCTGTTATTAATTTCCGTGCGTGGATCGTTATGGCCCTTGAGGACCCGAATCAAAGTGACTTCCATTAACCACAAAATTTATTGCTGCAATAACTCCATATGTTACGGCGTTCATGAGCGCATACTTGAGAATCCATTAAGATCAAAAAAGAGAGTCCATAAATCGAGGATCGCCTGTCGCTTCGGTGTCAGACTGAATCCTCCCGAAAACTCGGAAACAACCCGCGCTATTAGGGCCGTGTCCCATCCCAAAAGATCCGTGAAGACACCACGGTTTCCACCCAGCTGTTAAATAGTGCATCGCGAGAATATTAATTGTCGCTGCGACGCATTGCATGGTGGTGAGAATGCGCCAAAGACGCTCGAAGTGTGAGGTAGCAATGAATCTTCTTCCCGATTTTATAAATAAACCCCAACCCGACCGGAGAGGATATGCTGCCCAAAGAACTTTCCCGCCACTGTGCAGGATCACTTTAAAAAAGTCGGAAAAGATGCGCGCGGCATCTCCAAAGAATTTCCCGTCATTAATTTAGCGATGTTGGGCTTTTAAGAAGTCTTTAGTTAATTGTCCCCCGATGCGCCCTGCTTCATTTGTCATGATGGAGACTTTCTTTTTCTTAAAACTGACTTCTGTAATTATCACGGTACGAAATCGTGAATGCTGTTCTTTAAAAGGGAAATTCGACTGTAAGATATGTTTTTGAAAAATAACGATATTCAGTCTGGCAATTTCCTTTTAACCCTCAAACGACCACGAAGCAAAGCAACATAAAAGACCGGAAAGGTCCAACAGACCCGATTTTCGGTGGGTATTTATTGCATCGAAATACATAATAAAAATATTATTAACAGAGATAACATTCATTCAATAAAATCTAAGCAAATATAAATAAGAAAAATTCATTGTAGTAGGTGTGGAAATCATCCTATCAGAAAGAAAATACAAAGGTCATAGCTAAATGTAAATGAAGTGAATTTCACGAAGATGAGGTGTCTATTTAAGTGGTAAGTGGTGGTTAAGGTTCATATCCGAAAAGCACTTAAATGAAATACTTTAGATGAAATTTAGAAAAAAGGAAAGCCAGCTACGGCCGTGCATTAAAACGAATTGAGTGATTAATCGTGGTGCATTTATGCGGGTACTTAAATTTATTAATTTATTTTAAACATTTTTTATAATATACATATACTACTGAGTTTTTTAGAATCTGTGAGTCAAGATTTTTAAAAAATTTGCTTAAAAAATGTTTGCGCTGAACCCTACTGGTCCTTTGAGGGTTAAGAGTTAGGTAGAATAAAATGTATCTATAGTGTAATGTAGTATTTCCCAATTAGTGGTACGCGTACCCCCAGGGTATACTGACTATTGCCATGTTTCCACTAAGGTAATTTAATCATTAAGAAACTACTACGCAAACGACAATCGCCGAAATATATTTTGATTTGTTCAGTGTAATTAATTTATTACATGCATCGCCAAAATATTACTTTGAATTGGAAATTAGGGTATGATATAGTTATTTGGACAAATTTTTTCCATTTTTCAATTATCTTCCGATAGAATAATGCTATTGAGATGAATTTTTTTAAATTTAAAGTACACACTATTGCGGATTCTGAAAAAATAGTAAAAAATTCCGATGACCTCCATTTGACCTTGAAAATTCGCTTCAAAATTGACGATTTTTAGAAAAAAATTGATATTTTTGTATGTTGAAACTACATCAATCTTCCCTTTTATTTTATTTCTAGCTGGCATTCCTCGGTAGGAGTTTTAGAACTAGAGAAGATCGGCAGAGGTCATTCGAAGATCACGCGGAGGTCACTTGAAGGTCATTTTCGAGATGACTACCACGAAATCGCCTTTTTTCGCAGTCTGACCGGGAAAAGGATTGTAGATTCGGTCCTTGGATGTTATAGCCTTCAACTTCAACTTCGACTTGATTTTTAAGAGTTCTGCAAAGACAAAAGTACACATTTATCACACTAACATTCATTAAACGCAAATAACATTATGTGACCCGTATGTTATTAGAATAAATTTTATTCTTATAAGCTATTTTATTTTATTAAATAGAATAAAATAAAAAATCGTAACAACATTGTAAATAACACACGTTATTAATTTTGATAAATATCGTTTTTCAAAATTCTTTTCTTACTTCTTAGTGTAATAACACTATTATTTCTCTAAATAAGTTTAATTTATTTATCATTCCTACTACAAGGGGAGTTTGAGCTTTTTCTTGAAGGGGTACGCAGCAAAAACTATTTGGGAACCACTAGTGTAATGTTTGTATAATTTCACATTAAGATAATATATTTACAAAGGTTGCAGAGGAATTATCATTAGCTTTATAACAAAAACTATTATAAAACGTAATAATGTATAGTATTTATTTTTGCTGAAGTAGAATGCAAAATTAAACAAAACTTATTTTCTGTATTAGCAATATTTCTTTCACTTTACCCTAACAATTTGTAGTTTTGGTTATACTTTTTCTTGTTATTATGAATAATATTTGTTTTGCAAATTGCTGACAGCAGACTTTTAATTACTCAAACGTATAAAGTGTGTGATATTACCGGAAAGGCAATAGCGGGATAAAGTGGTGAAATCTGCCCCCAGCGGAATTGCTACGACGAGTGGCGCTTTCGATAGGTTGTGTCAAAAGATGCCTCCATACCAATTTTTGCCCTCTAGGTCTACAATTACTTGTAAAATCGGTTTCGTCCCATTTTTTCGAAAATAAATTCGTTTGCAACAATTTTTCCACTTAAGAATGAGTCCTAGAATGTTTGTTGTTGTATTGGCAAGTATTAGGCCTTTTTATTTTGAGGTTATGTTTTAAATATATGGTAAAAATGTCCAAAAAATTTACTTTGGGTTTTGAGTCGTAATAATTGATATTAAAAGAATGTTTTCACTTAAAAATAAGTCTATAGAGTGTTTGTAGTCATGTGGGTGAGCACTGCGCTCTTTAATTTTAAGATTATATGTCAAGTAAATGGTTAAAATACCGAAAAAATTAGTTTTATTGATTTTTAAGACGTAAAAATCGATCTTTGAATTTTGAAGTTAAGCCTTAAATAAGTGGCAAAAATGCAAAAAAAAATATGGTTTTTTCGATTTTTCGGAATGACGCACCCTGCAAATCGATATTTTAATTGCGCCATTCGAAAGAACGGAAAAAAAAGATTTAAAAAATAATGGTTTAAAATTTGGCGAAAAATAGGGTTGCTAACTTAAAAATAATTTGAAAAATTAAAATGGCTTTCTTAATCCCAATTTTAAAGGTAAAAATCCGCAAAAATCCATGATTATTGGTAACATAAAAGTAAAGGTTTGTGGAAGTTTTCAGCATTTTTGGATAAAAACGGTGGCCGTACGAATTTATTATCGAAAAAATGCAACGAAACTGATTTTACGGGTGATTGTAGACCTAGAGAGGGTTAAAAATTGTGCATGGAGGCATGTCACCCGTCGTAGCAATTCCGCTGGGGGCAGATGTCACTACCTTAGCCCGCTATTGCCTTTATACATTCATTTTTTGTTTTGTTTTTTGATAAGATATTTTGAGGCTATTTCAATTAAATAATTTTTTTTTTAAAATATATTAATATTGTATAAATTTAATACTATTAACTTATATTTTCTTCAATTACTTTCCAAAAGAACTTTATAAGTTGCATCAATATTAATGCGTTATTTTGAGTTTTCTATATCACTTTGGTGTTTACTTTAAATAGTTATTATTCAGTGTATAGAACAGTGTGTGCAATGATTATATTTTTGAGGAGAAATACAATTTTCTAGTGTAGAAATATTAAGTAAAAAGTTCGGTGTATTCAGAGAAATATGGGGTTAAAAAAAAATATATATGATTTGAAATTATAAAAATAACAATTGTCTCTTATAATATATATTTTATTATTTTTATTTGAAATTTGTACAAAAATGTCCTTAAATTGATTAATTTTGTTTGTTTTTAAAGTTCAATCTGGCAAAAAATGTTTTCATTCAATTCTATTAAATAAAATTTGCAACTGTCCTTTTTAAAGTGGCTGGAAAATTGGAATTTCCATCCCTCCTGTTTTTAATTTCTTTTTTTCCATCGTCAGGTAGCATGTAAAAAGATTTAAGAAATGTAATAATTGTATCCACGAAATAGTTCCATAATATTAAGTGAAAATTACAAGTGAGGGTAATTGCGTATCTCGCAGTGTATAGATAAAAACAAGAAATTACAAATTTTTAGTGGAAAGGAGTTTGAATGGAGTTTTTGAGGTTCAATTAGAAGTACGCGTACTCTAGATGTTGAGAGACTCTCATCTAGAGTAACTACGAATGCGTGCAAGATATTTTATCGGTTCGTCTAATCTGAACACAAATTGCGAAGAGCTTCTCATGGAGCAGCGGACGTGCAATTACTTGCAAATAATTAATCATTTGAGAATTAATCTGGCAGTGAAATTGATTTATCGCCACGCACTTCTTTCCCGGGAAAGTTAAGTTTTTAATTAGCCACGCCGCTGCTCTTCGCCTTATATCTTTAAGATAGCTCCTCGACTCGACTGGGAATGGAAATTCTGCTCCACCTCCAGCAGCAGCTCCCGACCAGTCGCCGTCGATGGAGGCAGGAGGACTTTTCTCCGCCAACTAAACGCCATTTAATCAACAATTAATTGCTCGATCTATTGACGTAAATGAGAAATTAATTCAATTTGGTGACACGATTTGGGCTGCGTGGTTGCCCTGCTGGCGTCCCGGCTAGGTCGTTCCTCCGGCCGGACACGTTCGCGGGGCGCTGCGAACAAGCCGAACAAGAAGTTGGACTGCTTAATTGGAGCAAAATGGCAACAACAAGGAACCTCGTAGTGGGTACACAAAAAGGTTAAAAGTGAAATACAGAGGCAGCGCGGAGTTAAAGAGTTAATTTATTGCACATTTAGTTAACGTATGTAAAGCGAGAGTGGAGTGTTTGTAATTAAGTTTTGTCGTTGAATTAATTGGCGTTCAAAAGACGAAGAATGTTTATCGAGAGCATCTGGCGGGCGTGGATAAGTCCATGGACCGAGCACTCGTGAGATGGACCCGCGATCAGTAAACGTAATTAAATCTCGCAGCTTGGCCAATTCTATTTTTTTTTTTAAAGGGTTCCGCAACATCTAGAAACTCTTATAATTCTTCATGTCTGTCCATTTCTTATAAATGTTTTTGTAAAATATGGTATAGGCTCGATTTTGATAAAAGTTTGTATTGGGAGATGTTCAGGATATAAAAATCAAAGGATAAAGTTGCTAAAAGAAATTGGGAAAAATGTATGGAGAGTTGGTTCTGAAAAAAATTGTTTGCTACAGTAATAAAACGAAAGATCTTAATAAGTTGATTATTATTTTCTAAGTCACGCAATTTCTTTGATTCAGTACTTTTCGCACTAAAGACCCATGTTCTGAAAATTTAAGAGAGAGAGGAGAGAGATATCAAAAATAATTGTTTGGATAATATATAAATATAAATAAATAATTTTGAAATACTTGTAATTTGGCGCCAATGTCGAAAATTATTAATTTATCTACGTTTCGTATAAACCTTGGAGTTAACAATTTCCATCCTTAATTTGACAGAAAACTATTTTAAAACAACATTGTAAACATTCTCGTTATTAACGATTTTAGTTTCTGATTCAAACATATTGCCATTTCGGAACATTACATTTCGAAGTAGAATTAACTATCTATAGCTTTTAATTCAACTACTGTTTGTATTTACTTCAAAATATCCCCTCTTTGTATTGAATGCATGATATGATTGCTTTTATAATGAAATACTGTTAAACTTGTGCCCGTCAAATACTTTCAACTTTGAAATAAAATTCCAGGTTTTCGAATTTATTTGTTGAATAAATGCTTATATTTGAACATATATATTTAAGTATGCTTATGTAGACCATAATAAAAAAAATTGTAGTTTTTTAGTTTTCTATTACAAAACCTTTTCATAATCGTTTATATTGGGTGACCCTGAATGATGTGTTCCAACATATCGTCGTTGCGCGTGCAATACCGCGTAACAGCAAAAAGCGCAAAACTGAAATATCCTACGGATTCTTAACATGGTTTCGCTCCTTATAGATCTCACAGAATTTAAATTAGCCTATAAGAAACCTCATTTTTGACATAGAAACAATACCGCGTTACACTTGCTTGCTTAGAGTTGGCGGCAAGTTTTTTCTTTCTCCTGTAAAATCGTGAAAATACAGATACGCGGTATTGCACGCGCAACGACGATATATCAATCGATTCTATGGAGTGTCCTGATCAACGTAAGTTTCTACTCCCTAAAATCATCCCTGCAACTTATTTTTTTAACTTGAAAATTTTTTGTCTTTGATGGGAGGTGTAGTTACTGAATGCATCATAAGTCCTGTCAATGACATCGCAGGATAATGATGAAAGGATGGTTGGAAAGTACACCTTTTTAAATTTTAGATGGTACCTCATATGCCTTCATCAACTCACAAAAGTTGGACTGATTTCAATTTCAAATTTGTGAAAAGTAAAGTAAACTTGGATACATTTTTAAGTACAAAGGATTAATTAAGACCAACTTCAAAAGCAACTGCACACAATTAATCTCTTCACTATACTAAAATTAAAATACAGGACGCTGCTTCAAACATTTTCCTCTTTATTCTAAAAATGTACGTTGTAACTAATATATAATAACGAAAATTGTTATATATGTACACGCAAAGTTTGAAATGTACTTACTTTCAAAAATTTGCATTTTATTTTAAAACTTTTAGTATCTGAAGCAACGAAAATTTTTGTTTTTCGCACACAAAGCTGCAAACTTGCAATTACGTAGAGGAAAGTATTTAAAATAATATAATACCAGAGTATTTTACAAAGTTACATCGGTCAATTTTAATTTTGTTGAATTAATAGATATTGTTGTAGCATTAAAATTTAACTTTTTTGAATTATTTGATGTTTTCCATAATTGTTTCAAAAAAAATATTAAATATATAACGATCAGCAACCAGTTTAAAAACGTGATAATCTATATTGTACATAATTGGTATTACAATGCGATATTTTTCTCAATGTTTGGTGCAAAATTAATAAAATATATGGGACATTCCACGTCAACCGGGCCACCTAAATGACCAAAAATCATGGAGACCTAGAAAATTGTTTTTGGGCTTAAATTTTTGGTCTATCTTTACTATTCAGAAATTGACCTGGCGTTTTGAAAAATTCAAAATGGCGGATCCAATATGGCGGCCAACTTTTCAAAAATGAACGAAATTTGAATAAAAAAAATACTATGATATTCTGCTTAAAATTCTAAGTAAGAAAAGGTCTTTTGCAAATTTTTGAATAAAATTGCCGTTTTATCCTACTTTCTAATGCATTAAAATATCTACATCAAAATTTACCCAACGGTGTTTTTTTTCCGTCGACGAAAATTTTACGGTGCCACAGCATAATTTTATCTTGTGCACATAGTACTTTTTCCTATGCCTGTCATTTAAGTCCCGTTTACGGGAGAGCACCGTAATTTTTCTTTGAAAAAATCGTAAAAATTATTAGTATTTTCTCTCAGTGTACTTAGATTGTTTTTTAGTTATAATATAAGGTTAATTTTGTAATGAAAACTGTGATTGGTTAATTATAAATAATGAAGAATATCTAACCGGTTTGTTTTTTAATTAAAAAAGATAGTCCGGCTAAATATAAAAGCCGAGTTCAGATTTTCTATTTTTGGGCAGGGAAACCCTAATTACGAGGTTATTAAATTCGTCAGATTTGGAATTCAATTTGGCTCAAAATGCTTTAATAAACGTATTTAAAAACATTGAAAATATTCGATTTTATATTTTAACTGAATTGAAAAACGCTTTATTCTTCAATAGTATTAAACATTTTCTAGATATTTGAATATATAATATAAGGTTTATTGGAGTCTCTAATTAAAGTATTTATTATATTTCACGATGACCCGTCTTCAGAATGCACGTTTGAAGATCTTGATCTTGACATAATTTGGTAATCAGACAAAATGTTACTTTTTTTTTTTTTTTTTTTTTTTTAATTCAGGTATGGTGTTTTTGAATGTTTGGTTGTTTTTATAAAAATTAAATGATTTAAAATATAGAATCATGAAAAACGCTTATTGTTTCTAAAATCCTATTTGCGAAAAACATATAACATATAGTTTTACACAAATCTTCCTAAAAATATAAATAAAATAATAAACCTAATATTTCCTTTACTATAACCAACATAATTACAAAAAATTAAAGAGAAATTGTTGTCCCATCTTAGCCTAACGTTAAAATGTATAAGAAAACATTTAAATGCGAACGAAAGTGACATTATCATGGAAAAGTGTGCTATGATTTTAATATTGACTATTTGAATACGGATTTCCTGCTACGCGGAAATGTATACTGTAAGTACCTAAAACGATTAATACAAATCAAAGAAGAAACATTTTATTTATAAAAAGAACAGCTGCAGAGCCAGTTATTTTTTTATTTTTGCTAATTATTCAAAATATTTATACATTTCCTCCTCCGATCAAAAGAATGGTGGGAATTTCAACAGGTATCATGGGAAGCACTTTTTGTCTGATGAAGATTTAATCAGCGGAAATCATCATTTACATCACTGTCCTCTGATAATTGCCACTTTTGCTAAGCAATATACATCGGAATTTTCTAAACTTTTTTTTATTCCACGGAAATGACATAGACCGACCAAGCAGGGGGCATTAAAATTTGCCACAATTATAGCAAATAATGGCCAACAAAGCCAAAGAGACCGATATCCGGTGCGCTAAAAAAAAAAAGTCGATAATCAAAAACATCGACTCAATTAAAATTTTATACTAATTTGATTCGGGAAGTGAGCAATTAAAAGCTATTATCCCGCCATTGAACTATTCAAATCGGTGAGAATACCCACAAAATAAGCGCGCTTAATTCCGCGCCTAAATAATGCAGTACCCGCTGAAAATTAGGTTGCTGAACCTTTTTCATATCAGCGAAATTACCCACGCGAGAGTCGCGCCAACGAGTTAACGACCGACCCCGCAATTGAAAACAAACCGCACCGCCACAGTTCACCAACCATTTGATTTGAAATTTAAAAGTCTGCCTGATTAATTGGACGTCTTTGCATTTAAATTGCAACAATGAAACATTACAAAGTGCAGACTAGAAAATAATTTTCGGCGGGGTTACGAGAACAAGCTGCCGAGGTCAATGCGTCATCAATATTCACCTTTCTTCGGGCAAACAAATCGAATTCGAACAACTTCCCTCCGATGTGCAGTACAACAATATGCCCGGGACGGGAGGAAGGATTGGAGGTTAACTGCATGCATACCCCTCGCATTTGCATATCATTAAGAATGCAAATGCCCCACAATGCGGTGACCATGGTGGTTTATTTTGGAGTAATTTCCCATCATTTCGACCGGCCTCCGATAGTGGCTGCAATGTCTTTCAATTTTATTAAACGATTTCCACCTTTCCATTGATCGTCCCTTCCATCACAATTTTATCGATACAATTTGTTGCGATTTATCGTTACGTTCCACCGCACTGTCCATTATAAAATTTGAACTTAATTAGTTCGGCGAGCTGCAAATTCATAATAATTACGGATCGAAACCCATTGCTCCGACACTCTGCGAAGCAATTTGCGCAAATTCGAATAAGCCTTAATTGTGTATTAAAGCTTAATTTAAATTAGTGGACTGCATATAAAAGGGAACACTTCGTAATGGATTTTGCAGCTCGTTCGGTCCGCGACGGTGAGTTGAAGTCGTTCGTTTGCTTGGTCGACCTGCAAAACACATAAAATTTTACGATTACCAGACTAATTTTATGAACTGCGAAGTGGAGCAGGCCTGGGAGAAGCATGCAAAATCGGAACAAGAAGGCTCTGAGTAAACCTCACATCACGGCGATAAATTTGCTCTAAAGCCAATTGAACGGACGATTTCTTTGGTGCAAAATGAAATATCAAATTCACCCTAAGAACTTGAGATGCCTGAAAGGACTTGGCTTCTACTGGAGCTTGTTATCAAAATTGATGGAACATTTCTGGGACACGTACATACTCCACTCACTTCATATTTATTATGAGGTCAACATACGTTTGACAGAGAGCACTACATTTCGCTTAGAATTGTTATTAAGAGACCACTTTCAAGTTTGAGATTAAAGGGTACTGAACCTTTAGTAAAAATAATTCAAATTTTATACTTTTCCAAGACTATAAGTTTCTCTGGACGAAATTGTAAAATCTGCAAGATTAGGCAAATTTACAAACCGCTTTGAAACCTATTTTTGTATGAGTCAGCAGAAGCGCAATATATAAAGCAGAATATGAAATGTTATCCGCGTAAGATTACCAATCCACAAAGAATAAACGTAATATTAATTAGCCTAAACAAAAATCGCATTTTGACCATTTTCTAAAATATTGGGCAGTATTTTAGACTATTTTGAAAACGCTATTTTGAGCTGACTTTGAAAATTTTGTTTAAAAAGGAAAATTACAAATAATGATTCTATAGTTTAAAAATATAAAAAAAAAGAGTGACCCTAAATATAGGCCAAATTTAGGGGTGGATTTGTATAGGATCTGATGCAAATATTTTTTTCATATTTTTTGTAATTTGTATGGTGCAGAAATAATATTTTTCGAATTTTTATACATATATTTTTTGGTATTTTTGACTGTTAGGGGTTATTTTTACCCCCTTGCAAGGGTAAATGTCAATGACATGAACCATAAATATATCATCTTGAAACTTTTGTGAGAGCATTATCCTATCATAAGCTTTCAATTGACATTGGCTTAAAATACTAGGTCCGCGAAAAAGGCTAAATTTGGGGTCACTATTTATTGAAAGGTTTAAACGATAGTTACACAGGTCTGCAAATCACAGGGTCAAGAATGTTGTTTGTTAGCTTATGGAATAAAGTGAATTGCACTGAATATTTCGGAAAGTAATATATTACAGCCTCTCGTATTTTAATATAATATTCATACTTTTCTTAGAGCTAATTTACAAGCTCCTGCGACAATTCGTTATTTTTTAATTAATTTGCAATAATGGTCCTGTTTAAATTACCCCCTTTGTTTTGTAGGAAGACAACCATCGCACAAACCATGTTGAATGTTTGGAGACATTTAGTATTAAAAAAAAACAAAAAACAATGGCTTTTATCAAAATTATTTATACATATATATACCTAGTTTCCAAACGATTACTCGACCATCAGTTAATAATCCCAAAGAAGGTACATGTATTGACAATTTTTTTAAAAAAATAAAATCTTTTCATACTAAAGCTATTAAATTAGAAAATATTTTCAATGATCATTACCCGTTATTACTTGAAATTGGAAAAATAGATAAAACAATTATTAAAAAAGAAATTGCTTATAATATAAATTATGTACAGTTAAAAAAAGAAGCAGGAAACATTAATTGGTTATCACTTTTATCTATTAACGATCCAAATGAAGCTACTGAAATGTTTATAAATTTTATTGATTCATGTATTACAAGATCAAAAACTGCAAAAATAAAACAAAATAAAAAAACACAGAGAAATCCATGGATTACAAAAGATATAATAAAATTATGTAATAAAAAAGAAATATTATATAAAAAGTGGCATAAAAATGTAGAAAATGAAGCGTTTAAAATTGAGTATAAAAATTTTGTAAAAAGCCTAGATAATATTATAAAGCAAGCTAAATTCAAATTTGATCATGATGAAATTGAGATGAACTCCAATAACTCGAGGCGCTTGTATGAAATTATTAATACTAAATTAGGAAAAAATAAAAAAAAAACAAACAAAATTAACTACATTATTGATGAAAACAACGATAAAATCTTTGATCCTCAAGGAATCTCTAATAAAATGAATATATTTTTTTGTAATGTTGGAAAAGAATTGGAAAGTAGAATAATTAGACCATTAAATAAGCAACTTAATCTTCCATCTATGAATAATAAAACAATTTTTTTATATCCCACAAATAAGAAAGAAATTTCAAATGTAATTAAAAACCTCAAAAATAAAAAAGGAGGAATAGATGGAATAAGCACAAAAATTTTAAAAACACTATCTCACTTTTTGTTGGAACCCCTTGAGTTCATTATTAATAATTGTTTTTCAAAAGGTATTTGGCCAGATAACTTAAAGAAAGCAGAAGTTATTCCTATACATAAAAATAAAGAAAAATATAAACCTAGCAACTATAGACCTATATCTTTAATTTCTAATTTAGCAAAAATAATAGAAAAAATACTTCATGAAAGATTATTAAATTTTATTAAAAAATGTAACATTATTTCAAGTAAACAATTTGGATTTCTCAAAAAAAAAAGTACAAAAGATGCAATTTCCTACATTATTGACAAAATAATAAATGAACTTGATAAAAGTAAACCAATAGCCATCACTTTCTTAGACCTTGCTAAAGCATTCGATACAGTTGATCATAATATTTTACTTGATAAATTGTATAGGTATGGAATAAGAGGAAATGCACATAAGTTAATTTCAAGCTACTTAATTGGTAGACAACAAAAAGTGAGAATAAATGATACTTATAGCGAATATAAAGATATAAATATTGGTGTTCCCCAAGGTACTGTGCTTGGGCCACTCTTATTTATTCTTTATGTCAACGATTTACTTACAAGCATGCCTGAGGGAGAGATCATCTCTTTTGCGGATGATACCGCTTTAATAACTAAGGAAACTAGTTGGCTAAAAATCAAAGATAAAATAAATAATCAACTCAATGAGATATCGGATTGGCTTGCTTTAAATAAATTAACTTTAAATATTGACAAAACTGTATACATCACTTTTGGAAACTACTCGAACAGTGTACCTGATAATATAAGTGTATATATAAAAAATAAAGAGATAAAAAGAGTGGAAGAATGTAAGTATTTAGGATTAATAATAGATTATAGATTACAATGGAGTTCGCATATACAGCATATAATAAATAAAACAAAATACTTAATATATATTTTTTATAAATTATCTAAGATAATGCAAAAAAAAACACTATTAATTATATATTATTCCCTTTTCCATAGTATTTTTAGCTATGGAATTATAGCCTGGGGTGGTGCCTACATGAACCAGAAAATTTTACTCCAAAACTTACAAAATAAAATATTAAAAATTATATATAAAAATGAATTCATATGTAGTAACCGACCTTTCAACATTGCACAACAATATGCTCTAGAATCTACACTTTTCTATTATGAAACATTATATAAAAAATTTTCAGAATCTACTAGTATAACTAGGAAAAAAAGTATCCAAATACCGGCAAGGTATAAAACTGTAAGCAGTAAAAGCAGCTATATATACTCTATTGTAATTTATAATTTATTACCAAATGAATTGAAAAGGATAGAAAATTGTAATAAAAGGAAAAAAGAAATAAAAAAATGGATCTCAGTAAATATTCAATAATGTACCAAAATGTATAAATATATATATATATATATACATATGTGTGTATATATATGTATGCAGGAATGGGCACAAATAATAAAAGAAAAAATATATGTAAAAGAATAAAAATTAGGAATGGCTTTATATCAACTGTAAAAATATTTTCGCTTAAAACATAACAAGTCAGTTGTATTATTATGTTAGTTTTAAGTAACCAGTCCCACACACAGATAACTGTGTTTATCTCTGTGGGTGCGTAGTTCATAGTCTTATATTGTACTATACTATGTATTTTTTTGAAAACTGGAATAAATAAATAAATAAATAAATATATAAATTGCTAGGCTATAAAGGGTGCTTGATAGGTCGCCAGTCCCTTCAAATTTACCACCCCAGGTCGTTAGCTAAATATGTCCCTCCGATTAGTATATCAGGAGGACGTTCCACTCCGAAGGATAATTTCTGAAAGGGGATGGAAACCAATCAGCTTTAAGAGTGCGTTTCCCCTAAGCAATGCCACGCGAGCAGATAACTACACTGTCAAAAATCTTGGTATAATACATCTCTAATAAGATATAAGGTATGAAAAGTTTTAATATTCTGAATATATGTATTAAAAATTTTGTGATTAAAAAGTAAGATTTTTTGAATCACTTTTATCAAATTAATTGAAATGTATTCGAAGGACGTGTCCGAAAGCGTCTGATTGCTGTGGTTTGAATTTGTATGTATGTATATCGAATTTAATATTTTAAAATCGCATTTGTCTGAATCCAAATGCATCACCAAATTAGCAAGAAATTCTAGAAATTTTGCTTGTGAGCATAACATAATTGGTCTGGATTATTGAAGTAATATTTTTATTTTTTTGAAGATTGATCGATGTGAAATTCATTTTGTCGAAATAGTTTATCAATAGTAGTTTTGAAAAACAAAGAAGTAAGAGAATATCTTTTGAGGCAAATAAGCAGGAATATTATTTAAAAATAAATTCCCAGCTCTACCCCTCTATTTTTGAACTGGGTTCTTTTTAAAGAAATAATCAAAAAAATCAAAGTTTTACAGTTTTTGGAAAATTTTTAACTATCAATAATTTGAATTTGATTAAAAAAGTAGAATATACATAGAGTCATGTGGGGCAAGTGTATGCACTTAAGGTTTGAAACGTCATAAAATGAAAAATGGCATATTTAATGAAACAAAACAAGGTTAAGTACTTCGAGTATTTATTAATCAACAACTTAAACATAGAAACAATATTCATCAATTGCACATTTTTTTGAAAAACTAGCAAAATAAACATAGTCAATATGCGCACACTTACCCCTACTATAGGGGTAAGTGTACGCAGCATCGAAAATCAAAGATTCTGAGCTCTTCCATAGTCTGTGACCTTTCTTTGATAATTTCGGGGCATTTTCAATAAATAATTATACTCTGAAACAACCAAATGCAGCTTAAATACTATAGAAAGCCAAAACAATGCTGGTAAGTGTGCGCATGTGCAAACTTGCTCGAAAAGCGTATGCGCACACTTGCCCCAAACCATCAAAACGAGATTCAATCAAAATTGCTCACGATTGCATTATCATAACAATTCAATGATCACCACTAATCACACTAGATATTACGCAGTACTCATTGATATATGGCAATTTTCATAGAGTATACACCTCAATAAAAGATTACACGTTAACTTGTATGGAAAAATCGCAATAATTTAAGCTAAAAACAAATCTTACCTGTGAAAACAAAATGGAGTGCCGGCGGTTAGTGACTCACGTACGCTTTGCATGACGTTGCGTGGGGCACTGAACGGGGGGAATGATGGTTCTTAATTATAAACCGTTTTTGAGATACAATGCGTACACTTACCCGCTGCGCACACTTGCCCCACATGACTCTATACTTTGAAGATGTATGAACAACCGCGTAGATTGGTAACTTTGACTATAATTTTCTAGTATAATAATTAGCCCTATATATATATTAATTTTCTCAGTGTATCTATCAGTTGTAATGTTTTTAAGTAATACGTAACTAAAGTTGCAGTTATAATAATGATCGCCATAAGATCCAATGTATAAGAATTATGTTTTGAATTACAATGTCTCAAAAACTGTAGAAGAAAACCCTTTCAATTTTGGAGTATACGTTCAATTAATACTAAGCCAATAAATATTTTGTTAAAACTTCTTAAAAAGCTAATAATTTTCTTAGGATTATATTTTTAAAACCACGAACCCTTCTTAAAGATGTTCAAAATAAAAAAATGTTTTCCAGTCAGCAGAAATCTCGCAGTTCGGTCTTGTTCTTGGTCTTGACTTTGTCTCGGTCTCGGTCTTGAACTTTTTGCAAGACAGAGACCAAGACCGATTCTCCTCATCATTAATAAACACACATTAAGGAATATGTAAAAGGGGTGAAAACAAGCGTTTAAGCAGCAGGTCATCCTATTATACTCTATGTCAAATTGTTTGTACTCAAACCTCCTCCCATTTAATTTAAATCAATCAATCAATCAGTAAATTGTGTGCAACAAACCTTGTGTTGTTGTTTAGCAGACTCACAACATAACTATTTAGCTTTATACATTAAAAGTAATGAGTTTAAATTTGTTACATTGAATAACATTGACCTTTATTTGAATATCGAGATATAAACGTGTGCATACAATACATATGTGTATATAAGTTATGTAAAGGTCTAGAGAAGAGTTTGTGATGTTTAGAATGTCGATTGATTTCAATGCGGTAGATATTTGAACTAATTTTTGTATTCCCTTATAAAACTTTCGAATATTTGTCTCTAAAAATGCTTCACTATAAGGAAAATCGTCGAATTTGCATTGGACAGAGGACGATTTGCATTTCGAGCGTTTGTTTGATGAAACACGTGTCGGTTGCGATCGATTCGATCGCCATCGTGCGATCATTGCGGCTGGAGTCCAAACAAGTTCGAATGGTTGATTTGCAGAAAGTGGTATCACACTTGAGGATCACCTTCGAGGTGGCACTGGTCCAGTGGAGGCTGCTGCTTGTAAGCCACTTATGCCTTATACGATCGTCGAGAATTCATTTCGCTTTATAATGGTAGTCCCGAACAGAAGGGATAGTTTTCAAAATGGGAAGTATAAGCCCACAAACGGGCTTTATCGTGCGCAATCTTTCAAGATGTAAAATTGTAGCGTGTTATGATCCAAGTTGCAACGCAACGCATTCACTTGCTGCCCGCGGCGGCAAAGGAGACTTGTTAAGGAGGCATTGTGCGGTCGAGGCCGGCTTTTTGCGCACCTACCTCATATATACTTGGCTGGTTCTTGGGAGAACGGACGGGCGTCTTTGGAGGCTTATCGATATCAAATTATCTAATCTGCCCAATGACTTCTTCCAATTTATGTGACATATTGATGCCGGGTTGATAGACGTATAGAGTTGGGGCTCGTTAACCGCAGGCATGTTAGCTTTAATGATTCTCGTCCATCTTCAGTTTCTTACAAATTTTCTTCAACACTTTGATGCAAGAGAATCGTCAAACCATTTTTCCTTCTTTAATACTTTTAATAGATCGCAGACGCTGGTGGGTCTCCTTTGGACCTCATAAACCTCATACTCTGCTCGTTTTAATGAGAGTGAATCTTTAACCTCCTTTTTAGGATCCTTCATGGACCCCAATGAGTTCCACATTTGGTTTATTACATCGCACGGTGTCAGCCACCGTGAATGAATCTTACAACGTCTGGTGCTGCTTGCGAATGGTTCAGCACTTCTGCAAGGAGGCCGAGTTGGCAAAAAGCTGAAATTCAATTTCCTGTCAATAACAAGACGGGATTCCCAGCGCAAGACATGCTGGCAGGCAGGCAGACGAGACCGAGAAATTAATTAAAGCCACTCGATCATTAATAAATTTCTAATTAGGAGATAACTTATTCGATCAAGCTCAGCTCAGTCCCGACTCGCGGCTCGGCCATTGTCGGCGAGACGAGGACCGGAATGAACGAATGAATGTCTTGCTCCGGAGCGGACCCGCGCAGACCCTGGTGCAGACCCCAGAAGACCCAGATTAGTTCTTATTATTTATCGATTGAATGTCACAGACGTGCCAAGTATTTATAATTGGGTCTCGTTAGCCGCGTCGAGCCAATGCCTGCCCGTCGTAATGTATTCCGTGAGCATCGCATTGGCCCCGCCGCCCGGGCTCATGTCTTCCGGGAATGGCTGCACGGCTGCACGGCTGCACGGCTGCAACTGTTCGCTGCAAGGAGCTGGAAATTTATTCCTCGGCCGCGGACAAGATTTGTCATTTGTTTTAAATGCCGAGGGTATTGATTCCGTGGAATGTGGAAACAAACAGGATAGAAAATTAAGTGTCCCGTCCCAGCTCGGGGAATCCATCCTTGCCCCCCCACTCTGCCGTGTGACGCTCCTTTCATTTTTGTATAAAGATGGAATGGAATAATTGCTTCAAGTAAAAATCTCAATCATTTTGCCTCCTGTGCAACTTCTTGCCGAGATTTTGCACCGCAACTACTGTGACATTTATGACGAATGGCGTCGCTAATTAAAAAAGAACTTTAATGACACTGCTCCTGGGTTGTCGTTTTAATCACGATAAATTGGAACTCAGGAAGACGGGGTGCTGGCAGGGTGGGAACGCAGTTTGTTACTTTGCTGCATTGCTGACTATGAATTAATATTTTATTTTATTTACTGGAAAAGTCGTTAGTCGCATAAAAGTGTCTCATACAATAAAATCTTTTGTATTGGGTATAGTATAGAAACACAAGCATACTTAAAGATATAAGATTAAAAGCTATTTAATTATTATTATTATTTCATTACCATATATTTCCACAGAGCAGATTTCTTAAGCTTAAAGAGTTCAGATTTTTCTATTCTATTTTCTATCTCTACACCTTAAATATTTTAATTGGGGAATTATTTATTTATTACATATTGAAGTTACAAAACCTCGTGAATTATAATTTATCCTATCTATGCTACACTATACTATACTAACTAAACTAAGACTACCTAACCTACTTATTACTACCTACGCTAAGCAAAGTTGCCTAATAAGGGGGTTGGTGTTAAATTTGTATTCAACAAATAAGGAGCTTAGGGCTGATTTTTTGTTGATGAATGGGTATAATATTATTGTCAAGTTTGCGATATGTGTGTCTTGTAAGTCAGAGTTTTATCTAAAGTAACTCCTAGATATTTCACATTTTTACACCATGGAATTTCTATCTCTTCTATTTTAAGATAGTTTGGCGGTAAGTAGCACAGTTTTCTGTTTCAAGTAAATAGCATAGCTTTTGTTTTATCACAATTTACTTTAATTTTCCATTTATGGAAGTATTTGGCTATAGTGTTAAGACCTATCTCTGTATTGGACATCAATTCTGTTGGATTTATTGCGGAGGAGTAGATTGTCAGAGTAGTGTAATCTGCAAAGATTGATGTATGACAGGAAGTCAGCGTAGGGAAATTTGCCGTAAATAAGTCATATAATATGGGTCTAAGTACTGACCCTTGGGGCACACCAGCTACGATTTTACATGCTTTGGCACAATTCGATCCTACATAGACTTTGAAATACCTATCACTGAGATAATTTTGGATAGGAAACTTGTAATTAATCATTTTGTGAATCAATCATTCATGCCAAACAGTGCAGCTTGCACATCTAATAGTATGAGAACGATAGATTTTTTTCTCAGATAATTATTGTATATTTGGCAGAATGTTGTTATCTTCTATATGATCTACAAGTTTATTTTTTTTATATTTTCTCCAATATTTTCCCTAGGGAGTTTAGTAAACTTATTGGTCTATAACTAGAAGCTTCCTCAGCTGGTTTACCAGGTTTGTGGACAGGTATTGCTTTAGCTGTTCTCCAATCTTTAGGAAAATAGTGGAGTTTGAGACATGAATTAAATATAAATGTTAAATATACAATGGCTGGCTTCGGATATTTTTTAATACAGAGGTTAGGTATTTGGTCTAGTCCAGCGGTTTTCCTATTTTTTAGTTGTTTGATGTAAATTATTATTTCTTTGGGCTTTATAGGTCTATACATTTCCATTTCATGGTATTCAAAGTGCATCCTTATATTGTTTTTAACTTCAGCAGAAGTTTCAGGGTCACTTAAAACATTTAAACACTTAAAGGGTGTAGGTTCTTCCAAATTAATCAAAGTGTGCTCTAATTAACTACTGTTGCGTTGCTAATTGTCAAAATTGTCCAAAGTCCATCTTATGCGAAGCGTTAAATTCTGCGCCAAATTCTGTTTGCAATATAAAGTTGGAAAATGTTGGATTTCCAGTCAGTGTCCGAATAGTTCGTTGTGTACTTTAACAGTGTTCGCCCCTCCGACAACAAGAACTTTAGAAAAAAAAACACGTCATAAAACCAAAAATTTAATTTTGATGAAATGTTCAATGATCGACGATGGATTTTCCAGCAAAACAACAAAGATTCCCATACAGCAAGAAGTGTAAAGCAATGGCTCTGGTTCACGTTTTGGATTATTCAGCTCCTTCTCCCGACCTTAATATTATCGAGAATTTTTGGAGATGAAATTCAAGAAAAATGAATCCAGAAGACAGCAATTTGAAAACAAATAAAACTTTTGAGGAAATTCCTTTAGATTATTTAACATTTTTTTTATAATTCTTTACAAAATAGACTTTTTGAAGTTTTAGAAAATTAGAGGATTTTTGTTTTGCAAGTGAGGGCAATTAAGCGTTCCTTTTTAAATAGCCTGAAAATTTAAAGTGGAAATTTCTAACTTTCCTTTTTTTAATTTATTATTTCCATCATCAAATAGTTCCACAATATTATGACTTACGTGAAAATTTCAAATGAGGGTAATCAAGTATTCCGCGGTGTACTCGGCTATTATTAATTTAATGCTTTCCTTTAAGGAACTTATTTAAATAAATATACCAATTTGTATACAATACGAAGTACCTTATGGTTTTCGGGATATTCTATAATCTTTTATTTTAAGAAATATAAAATAAGGGTAGGTACACGGTTAAAAATTTTGGAGTGAAATTTAATATTCCTCTCCAAAAAAGTATTGTAAATTAACCCATTAACGCCCAGGTGATCAGAATTTTTACTAACTTTTCAACGTGTTTATTTATTATGTTATCGGACCAAAAAAATAATGCAATACCTCTATTCCTACGCGAAATTTGATACTCTTTCAGAATCTGAGCTCAAAATTTCGATTAGACACCGAGAAAAAAAAAAAATGGTCGATTGAAATGTGAAAAACGTGAAAATTTTCGAAAAAATTTTTTTTCCCATTTTTTTTCACAATGATACCGCAAAGGTATAAACTTTTTACTATGATCAGAGGTGATCATGGCACTCGAACATTAAGAGGAATTTTTTTCAGAAAATTTCATTGGCGCGTTTTTTCAAAATGGCGGCGAGAAGAAAAAATTTTATAAAAATCTTAACCTATCGTTTTCTTAAAAAGTATAAACTTTAGAAAAAAATTTCTAAGAACAAAAATGTCTTAAAATTAGTCAAAGAACACTCTCAAATTTTTCCAGAATTTTTGGATACAATTTTTGATTTTTGAAAATTTCAAAAAATCCAAATTTTCAAAAATACCTGAAAATTTTTTGAAAAAATTTGAGAGTGTTACTTAATTATTTTGGACCATTTCCAGCTGATGAAACATTTCGTCTTCGTTCCGTTTAATTTTTATACTTATTTTTAAAAATGTCCGAAATATGGTTTTCGTATCTTTTAACCTTATTTTCCTTGAAAACGGAAACTATCTAAAAAATTTCGTTTCGAGCTTCGTAAACTGTTGAGAAAATCCTATAGAAATGACTTATTAAGCTTTCAGATATCTATAATTTTGTTGTCTTTTTTAAGTAATAAGTGTTTTAACTGAACAAGGGCATTACTTTGATTATATAGATAATTTTATATTCAAGGATTGCCAAATATTACGATTTTATTGATTTGGAGTTACCCAAAAAAATTGCTTGTTATTTATTTCTACATAGTTCTAAACCCTTTGCTTCAAAATACCCTGATTCTATGCTTCGTACCAATATTGGAATTGGTCTTTAGGCCGCCTAATAAAGCAGTTATATATAAGTATATGCTAATAATAAGCTTTCACACAGAAGAAATGTAAAATAAAAATTTGATCTAGAAATTATTTTCGAATCAACATCGACCGCGATTATTGGGATTAGAAAGCAGGAACTCATATTGTGTGTTTGTATGCAAACAATATCCGACAACTTAAACATATTTAAATGGTTTTAAGCTATTTTAACTCCTTATATTGTTGTCTAATCTAATGGTTAACGTGCTATTGAATTTAGTAAAACGTTCTTAAAACTGACTATTTTTATAGTTCGCCAAAGAGGTTAATTTTTACAAATTCTTAGTTTAAGAACAATTCATTCGGCATTGTAGAGCGAAATTTTGTGAAGGAAGGTACTAGGCGTATTTTAAGTATATAGCATATTTTTCAAAATTCCATGTTGATCGTTTTAGCAGTTTTTGAGAAAAAGTGATCACGATTTTGAATGAGACTTTCAACATTACCATGGTTATTCTCGTAAATATTCAATATTCATTTAAAAATATTATATATTTTATGTTATATAATTATTCATAGAAACATCGAGCAAAACTATATATATGTAGTATATGCTGTATTACAAACAAATCAGAAACAAAGCTCTCTACCATTAGTATCCTTAGCCTCTTAATTGTGAACATGTGAATTTACATTTAAATAATCATTTTACAATGTTTTGTAAGTTCATCAAGAAATGGTTAGTAAAAAATTGTTTTGTTCAAAATCTTATATCAGGAAATTATTATTTTTCATGTTTCGAGAATTCTTAATAGTGAAATTATCACATCGGGGAAATTTCTTCTGGGACAAGTGACAAAATGTTTATCTCTCTCCTATAAAAGTTGGCTTTTCTTAACATATAAGCTCTAACTGTGTCCAAAAATGGTTAGGGAACCCACTGAATTCATCCATTCCTAAATGAATTTCAGAAGCAAAGAAAATATTTCATTCGTTTGTCACCCGGTTAATCATCATTCCGCAATCGCTTAAATACCTGCCAAGTTATGAGACGTTCAATTATGGAAAAGATATTTGAAGCTTGCCCACAGCAATCGGTGGAGAAAAGCCAATGATTGGAGTCTCGTAAATCATGCACCATGACAGATATCATTACGTATAATTGCATATCATAATTTGCGGCTCAATTAAAACTGACACGGCATAAGTGATAGCAGAGCAGTGTCCATAAAGGGGCCGAGCGGTTTCCACTCTTCATCACTTCTTAATCGAAAATAACGCCACGGTAAGCGCTGATCCAATTAATAAACCCCAAGCGGCGAGTTAGCTTCGGTCCGCGGAAAGTAGCTGATCCAAGTGAGTAATTTCCCATGATAAATGCGACGGAGCTCTGAAATTGAGTCGTATATCAGCGTCCGCGATTGGGATGTTGCAATTGCTTAAAAACCTTAATGGGGTTCACACCTTTGAGCTGCTAATAATCACAATCAAAGGTAACCTTCCTCTACGCTCTGCCGCTCAGTTTGGTCCTGCCCTCTAGCGTTTTAGTTGGATGAAATTCTGACTGGAGGCTGGCCCGAGAATCTTTTCAATTATTTTATCACGTTCTGATCTCTACTTAGTCGTTTAACAATTTTTCGAAGTTGTTGATAATTTTCCAAATGAACACCTTTCAGTTACGTGTTTCAACGCCATTAAACGGTTTTGCATGCAGCTTGGTTAATCAAATATTTGAAATTTTAGATATACATATATTCTATTGCTGTGTAGGAATTCGGGTATAATTAGCTGCGCTTTTTTAATGGTTTTATCCGGGTCAGGAATTTTGCATTGAATTGAAGTTTTTGAATAGTTACACGCATAGCAAAACCTTTACAAAAGAACATCAAATTGAATTGACTTATGCCCATTTTACGTCAAAAAATGAATCCAATAAGATTTCTATGCATAAAAATCATGGCAGTTTGATGCGTTTATTGCAAAATTTAAAATCTTTGCTGTAAATTACGATTTAAAAAATTCAATTCAATGCAAAATTCGAGATTCGAATATGGCAGTTCTACGTGTAATTTTCAAATGAAATGTTTATTTTAGTTAGAAAAAAATAATTGTTTTTCTTGCAATCTATAGGTCTGTCTGGTAACTTTTGGGTAACATTTTCTTGAGGAAAAACTGGTAAAAATCTTCATAGCGTAGTGGGGATAAACATTGAAAGTTATCAGACGACTTCAAGTAAAAATTGGGTATACCTTTAAAATCTTACTTGTGTATGTAAATTGATCAAAACATGATAAAGATGTCAGAGGGAAAACTTTATTTGGATTTATTTAATATTTTCGAAAATTTTGTTTTTTATTTATTTACACATTTTTTCAATAACTTCTTCTTATATCTGAATCAAAACGCAAAAATTTAAACACGCAAATGACAGATTATACAGTGACAAGCAATCGGTGATCTTACCCAAATTTACTCGGTCTCCGCAGCGTGAGTAAAATCTGGTAAAATTGGGTAAGATGAGATGTGCTGTCAAGAGCTCGGTTTTTCCCCTCCCTGAGGTTAACAGACACTTTCAGGTAAAAAATTGTACCCGTGAGTAAAAACTTTATAGTTAACAGACAGACCTTATATGAATTTCTATCGATTAAATAAATATGTGAAAAGATTAAATTGATTTGCGTTTTTGGTTAAATTATTTATGAATAAGTTACATGTGAATATTTGCACTTTGGTTGAACCTATCGCAAATATGTCAAATATATCTGAATGCTATATATTTTTATATTGTGATCTGTTTGTATGTACCTAATATAGGAAAAACTTAAAAAAATAGAACCACATACAAAAAATTCCAAATCCCCTTTGCATACTACATATTTTCAATACTGAATTTTAACATTTGCACAGATGCAAGTCGGTGCGAAAACCTAAATAATTTTGGATTAACATTAGTCCGGTTTTCGCGCTCACTCTTATTAACTAATTTATATGTAGAAAGATAAAGTGGATGGTATTAAAATTGAATTTATTTATACGCCATTCTTTATTGTTTATTCTTATAAATATTTTAATATTATTGTGATATAAACAATATACTGTTTTTGTGTAAATATACAAACGATTTTGTGAATGCGCTTCATATTTTTAAAATATTATCTCAATAGTTAAAAATACGGAAAAGGTTAAAATTTATACTAAATTTTTCAACTGTATGTGGAACTCTATTTTCGAGAATATCTCGTTATTTTGCATTAACTCAATGATCTGTCGTTACGCGGACGGAATTATTCTCATAAAAAAGTAAAATTTAATCAACGTGTTTGTTTTAAAAGTGGTTATAAAAAGTATAATAACAATATAACTAACTGGGAGGGAAAAAGACTTCTTGAAAAGTCAAATGAAAACAGAATCTTTCTTAGGAATGGTTTTTTATTATTCCCCATAGCTTAATTTTTCCTTCAAATTAGAAATCAAATATATTACTACTCATCACTCAACAACATTCAATTAAATCCCAGATTGTAAAGAACTCCGATTCGAATTTCTGTATCTATTTTACATATTGTTGTTGTAAATTTGTATAATAAACTAACTAAAAAAAAGCAGAATATTGTTCTTAAAAATGCTTCAAACCAAACACAAATTCAATTATAATTTCCCTATATTACATTTAATATTACTGATTTTTTGTAACACATGTGATTTAATATAACAAAATGTTACTTTTTATTTTAATGATATAATAGTATTTTTATCACATTTATCATATCATGTCGTGTATCATGTGTTGTGTCACACGTCTCGTATTCATTCGTAGTCATATGTCAATTAATTCAGGGTCACATCACGTCATCTGTCATGTTGCATGTCACGTGTCACATGTCAAAGTAAACAAAGGAGCTCACTGAAGCAAAAAAGAAAAAAAACTTTATGTCATAAAAAAGTAGCGGAAAGTAATGCATTAATGCTAATTTATAGCCTATATCCATCGGGAAGACATAAGCTTGCCGACGGCGAAAGAGTTATTCAAATCGGCTTAGTAGTATCTGAGAATACTTCTAACATGTAAACAAACAAAGTTATTAAAAAAAAGTAGAAAATATATAAAAATATAGATTACTACGGCAAAAATATTAATTCTATTTTTTGTAGATTACATTAGATTCTCTACAAAAAGGGTTATATACAATCTTCACGTTTCTTTGTATTGTGACTTATTAAATTAACATTTTTCGAGTAAGTAGGTGATAATGAATAATTGTTGTTTCCACATCGTTTTTGGAGTAGAGTACTAGGGAGGCTTTTTTTAAAATCTATTCTAAATATTCTAGCCATATTAAATTTAAACAAAACCAGCTAAGTAGAAATCTTTACTTACTAATTTATCTTTAAGCAAAGTTTCCAAAGCAACAGCAAAGATGTTGTGAGTTAAAATTGAAGCCTCTGGTGGAAGAAGGTGTTAACTCACTTTTTCAGAAAAAAATTTTCTTCCCGCCAAACTATTTTCCGTGGCGCTAAATTTCATTTTGTAATATAAAAATATCATCCATGTGATTTTTATATGGGTTTGCAATTAAACCAAAATGTTACTGAAATAACCGTAGAATTAAAAAACCAAATAGTTACTCATCATGTGTTCCCGTGAACAGTTTGGTAAAAAGTGAGTTAACACCTTCTTCCACCAGAGGCTTCAATTTTAAAACAATAAAAAAATAAACCCCTAAACCCACTCTTAAAATTGAAAGATACTTTTTTTCCGGATTATGCATGAGACAGTGACGCATTTCTAAGACTATGTTTTTGACGCGCACTGGAGGTTGTAACTTGAGCGAACAACTCAATACCAATTAGATAGCTCGAATCAAGGAGCAAAGGATCGAGATGTTTCGCATTCCGATGACCAATTAAGCCGATAGGGCTACTGGAGAATTCCGGCGAAAAGGGACCCGCGCGACGGGACGGACAATCGATATGTCATTATGGAGATTCATTCGCTCCGAGAATTTATTGTTCCAATTAGTTGCGTTAAACTCGAATATATTTCAGCAGGGCGACTGACTTCACCTTTCGACTGAGGACCCTTTCGGAACTTGAAAGAGTTTGGTCCTCGGAAGGTCCTCGCTATCTCTCCCTTGTTAAATTGTATTTTTGCTGGCCTTTCTCGGAACCACTCCGACTTAGTTGGGGGCTGGTTAAGAATTTATTTTTGGGCAAATCCACCCGAGCCGTAATAAGTCAAAGGGCGCTCCAAAGTGGATGGGACAGTTGGCACTTTTTTTTTTGCGCGGTCAGTCAGTCACCAAAGTCCAAATTGCCCCCAAAATAATGGAAAATGGACCTAATTGTCTGCGGAGGCATGCATAATACATCATTTCTTCATATATAAAGAAAAGAGGGCTGTGCGTCTTGTCTTGTCCGGTGCGCGGCCGCGGCCGCAGAACCGAAGACCGACACAGCGCCCCTTATCAGATGGGAATTAAATTGGACGAAAAATGGGGCTATGCGAGGAGCGCTACCAAAAATTCAAATTTAAAATTATTCTGAGAGACAAATCTTGTTAGGGATTGAAACAGATGCGATAACCGAACGACAGCGAGGTGAAGAAGTTGCTACATGCCGAAGGAGCAATAAACATAACCAGTAGCCGGTAGCTGTTAAGTGGAATCTCATTCCGTTTTGTCCGTGCCCACGAGGCCCCGATAAGGCCGCCGGAGCCCGAGAAGGACGGAACGGAGCCGCCGCTGCCGCTGCCGCTGTCGAGCTGAAGTGAATAAATGGCGGAGGACGCGGGTGCCCTGCGGGCATTGGAGAATAAGAACTTAATCTCGACTGTATCATTTGCTCGATGGCTATAGGAACTTCGACACATACTTAGCCCCGTTCCACGGTCCATCGTCTGTGGATGCTGGATGCTGGATGCACCCGAAGAGCCCGAGGAGCGCAGAGAGCACATCGCCTTTTATTCCCGTCGGTCGGTAGTTTGGTGCAGCTTGGAAAGGAGGATTCCCTGTAAACAGAAAACTGAAAAGAAGTAACGAACAAAAGTGACGAAGGAGATAAGGGATTAATCGGTGACACGAACAGCGGATTTGGGTCCAATTTAGAGCCATCGATGAACATTTTGTAATTGGGTGAATATATGGATAACGAGGAGTCCCCACCAGAGCTGTCCTCCTTTTCGTTTTGCTGGCACGAACCCACCGCCAGCACCAGGCAGGACGGATTTTTGCCTTTTTACGTCCGTTTCGGTGGAAAAGACTCTTTACGAAATATCTGATCGTAGCCTCTGATAAATAATTGGAATTTGCTAAAAATTAAGATAAGGGCGTCGAACGAGCAGGTAAATATTTACAAAAACATAAAAATATATATAGTCATATGAAATTAAATATACATTATAAGTAGCATGGTTAATTTATTTATTTATTTAATTTCTACAGAGACAACTCCTACTAAATGTACTAAATTTTGTATACCAAAGTTCAGAAAACAAAAATCATGGTTATCATTTAGAAAATTCTTGGCTGAAGGAATAAAATATATTGACTGGAATTATTGTTATATCACAGCAAACAATGAAGTAACCATTGTTAAACTTTGGACACATTTTTTAATGGTGCAATAAATACAATTATATTAAAACTATTGTTTATTGAAAAAAGCAACATTTGAACAATATTTTGTGAAATTTTTGTTTGATGATTTTGAAAATTGACCCTCTAGTGGCTATTTTTCGAGAACTTGGTGAAAATGCGGTAGGCATGATATCTTGCTTTAGATTTATCTGAAAGTACACGTGTATAGCTCGGGGGGTGACCGAAGGATTTGTTAAAAAATCGAAATTTGAATTTTTGGCGGCGTTGTGCGCTAAAAAATCATTTTTCAGTATAAAAAATCAATATATTTTGCCACATAAGTAAAGTTGTAATGCACCAAAAATAAAATCCTTCGTTCACCCGCTAGAGAATACTATGTAGAAGAAGTATGCAAAATATTAGGATGATCGGTGGAATAGTTTTTAAGTAATCGTGACTACCGTCTTAAAAAATATGTTTTCGAGAAAAACACGTTTGAAGTTTAACCCATTAATGCGCAAAACGAGGATTTTGTGCA
This sequence comes from Dysmachus trigonus, assembly GCA_949715965.1. Classification (NCBI taxonomy): domain Eukaryota; kingdom Metazoa; phylum Arthropoda; class Insecta; order Diptera; family Asilidae; genus Dysmachus; species Dysmachus trigonus. The sequence goes on from OX454320.1 coordinate 91,909,798, forward strand.
CGCAAGTCAATTGTACGATTCGAATAGAAAATTGGGGCGAATTTCCTCCAAATTCGTATATAAGGGGTTTTTGGGGGTGCTCTTTCAGAATCTGGCATTTGTTTTGCATAAAAACTTCAAAAACCCTATTATTTTTTGGGTTTTTTCAAAAAAGTGCCGATTTTTTCTGGTCATTTTTCGTCTCAAAGTCAATTATCTTGTCGTTGTTGCTATTGAATGATCATATAATTACCAGAAATCGCGGTCCGAATGTCTACACTTTCTCAAACCATGGTTTTGAATTTTTTTTTTTGCTTTGGTGTTTGCAAAATGGCCATTTTGCGCAGCAATGTAATAAAAAAATTCGCGACTTTTTTACACGAAAAGGATGAACTTTACAAAAAAAATTTATATGACAAAAAATACTTATAATTAGCCAAGGAAAACATGTAAATTATTCAGAATTTTTTGGACTATTTTTGGTATTTTGGATTTGGCTAATTTTTCAAAAATTCAAAAATGTCCCGAAAAATTCTGAAAAAATGTACACGTGTTCTTTGGCTAATTATAAGCAGTTTTTGTCATATAAAATTTATTCGTATAATTGATCCTTTTTGAGTAAAAATATCTAAAAGTTCTTTTATGATGAAATTCTTCTAAAATCTAAAATCTAAGTGATAGTCACGATGCAATGGGAATTTGAAACGTGTGAAGGACAAGACCTTACATTAAGAGCAAGTTCTAAATAATGATATTGCAGTTTATTCACAAAAAATAGGATAACTAAATAAAATAAATTAAGTTAAGATCTATTGGATTAAATTTTGAAATTTTCCCTTTCTGAATACATTGAGCAACTTTTCTAAATTAAGAATATTGTGTTAAAATTAGGAACATATTGCTTCAAATTAGAATTTTTTGCTTTAATTTTATGCCTTGCTTTTTAAGCCTGTATCTCTGAAAATAATACTTATACGTTCTGTACATACTGAGAATATTTTTCTTGTTTATATTATAAATAATGCAGCTTCAAAATAAGAATTATTTTCTACCTTTGTTCAGTCCGCGAATAAGAAGAAAACAATTTTCTTACTTTCCGAAAATAATTTTTCCGTGTATTAGATATAAAAATATACAATTTTTCACTTAAGGGGAGGTTCCTCTGATTGACTCTGAAAAGTTCTTCACTTTTATGAATTTTTTTGAGGTATAAAGAAATGTGATATGAACAAACGGTTTTTTGTACAATGTTTATTGATAAAAAGAGTCCCTAAATTTATTTTTTCCCCCTTCTTTCAATTCAAAATGGCGGCTCCAGCCATATCTCCGCGAGGCCTTGCGCGCCATATATGCGTCTGCACGGGACGCTCCCGAGGGTCGTAGGGGTCACTGAAACATGAACATTTTTTAATTTAGTTAAATAAACATATGTAGCGGCCCTTCAACCAAAAATTTCGAAATTTTGATAAAAAAAACAGAGAAAGTTATCCACTTGAAAATTAAGGTCGTGTTTTGGGGTGTGTTTTAGTTGTTTAAGACAGGCGTAAACATTGTTTATTATTAAAATATATTGTTAATAATGGTTCAAGGGCTCCAAAATTGAATTTTACACATGACTTTAAAATTTCAAGTGGATCCTATCAGTGGTTCTCGAGATACACTGTCCCGCGCACTGAAAATATCAACTTTCGGGAAAACGCGTTTGAAGTTTTAGAACCAATTCGTCTTGTTCGCTAGTTGTGCCGCGTTAACAGTTGCACGCTTCTCTTTGAAGCGCTGTAACTTTCTAAAAACTGCATAAAACGCAAAACGGTTTTAGGATCATGTTTTTAACATATTATAGATTGATAATATGTAAAAAAAAAAAAATCGATTTTTTCATCGCCGATCAAAGGAACCTCCCCTTAAGAGATTATTTTATTTGATTTGAGTGTCAACTATTCTTAATATAAATTTTTATTTTTATTTGTAAACCTTTTCCATCAAATATTACATTGGGATTTTGCTTTTTGTCTTCCAATAACTCAATTCTTTGAATCTAGAGATTTTACGCAATAAGGTCCTTTATTTCTAGGACATTTAAGAATAATCTATTTTAAATCAAGTAGTTATTTATTTTAACACCAGCTTCGATTTTACTTGGAGACAAATTTTCTTTTGCATCCAAGGAATATAATTTTAATTTAAGCCTGTTGGGTCCTAAAAATAACTAACCTTGCAATTTAATAAAATAAGATTTTATTTTATAAGAAATCTTGTTTGTTTGTTGTTTATAAAATAAAAAAAAATTGTTCTTCAAGAATCGGTTTAGTGGTTATCTAAGATATAATCTTAGAAAAGCTAGGTTCGAGGTAAACCCTTTGAAAATTAAATTGTTTTATATAATATCGTATAGACATGACGGGTATTATTTTTAAATTTTAATTAGACATTCTTGAATTTTTAAACTTTAAAAATAATTTACAAATCTTAAAATAGACGTATTTTGACTTTGTTATAATTCAAAGTATACATAAACATGATTTTTAAAATCTACTGGGCAAATTAAGATATTTCTAAAGATTAAATAGCAATACTATGCAAAGGGAGACTAACAAATGAGTAAAAATTTTCTGACATAATGGCATTTTATGAAATTAAATTCTTTGAAATGGTGAGCATATCGCATGGAACGAATAGAAGTTCACTCAAAGTCCAAGAAGCTCCGAACAAGTTTTTGTATTTACAAACATCATAAAATGAATTAAAGAAGGCGAGTAATAAATCGCCTTATTTCCCTGATAATATTGCACATAAATTAAGTTGACATAATCCCGAAAAATAGCTAATAAAGATAGCGTGCATTACATTCACTGAAATATTGCTGGCCAGTGCACAACAGTGGCCTTTATTATCGCCATCGGGCTCAAATAAATTCCCGAGAAAAAGCAATTAAAATCAACTATTTCAAATTGATAGAAAAGATGAAAAAACGAAACGGACAAGTTTCTCCTCCGCGCGCTAAGGGCAAATAAATCAGGAAAATCTTTCACGATCGAAATTGGACTTTTAAGACCCCACAATTGGCCGTAATGGTGGGATTATCATTGAAAAGTGGAAATTTATAGCCGAAAAAGATGACCCCGGACAGAGGACTAATGCCCCACAAAACAAGCAATAAAGACATACTCTCCTCGGTCTCAGATGCAGAGCCTAAACTTTCGATCTGCCACTTCAGTAGACAAAAGCCTGCCGGAACAATTGCCGAGCATCGGATGACATAATTTATGTGATCCGAATCCAAGGTATCACAATCGTCCTAGATTAGGACCGGTGGTGCTAACAATCGCTTGATACACAGGTAGGAATCTAAAGACGGCGATCTTGCAATTCTCTGTCTCGATACTCGGGAAGATCTTTTCGTTTCGCCAAAGATCATAGATGGATGCTGTAGTGATTAATGAGATCATAACTGACTCGGAGCTATTGTGTCGCTTTCTTAAATTTTTCACACTCGTCGCTGGAACCCAAATGCGTGAAAGAAAGCCATTGTAAAGGGGCTGCAGCGAAAATCCAAGTCACTGCCTAATATTTTCATATTTTTCACCGAAATTGTATCTAATATGACACGGTGCGCTGCCGAAACGATAAAATTATGAAGAATTCATGGAGGCAATTTCGAGTCCTGAGGGGCTTTTGTCCAAAAACTCCTGCTGTTCTTTGCAAAACTCCGAACAGAATTATGAATGGATGGCATTTATTCTGAATGAACCCTTCTATGAATGAGTTGCCTGTTAATTGATTGGGATTTGCTTGGACTTTCGTCGAATCGTCCTGTTGGAAAATTAATGAAGTCCTTTAACACGAGCTACGAGTTAATATTCGCACAAGGGCCACTTCAAATTTCTTTAGATGTTGTCTTTTTGGAGTTAAGTGCACCTGGACTACTCACCGATTTGCTTGAAATCAATTATGCACGAAATAATGTAGTGCTGATGACCTTTTTAGTAGAGGAAAAATCTTTCAGTAAAAGGACGATGACTTTGGAAGAAATTCACAATTTATTTCAAAAATAGCATTAAGTGGCCTTCATACATGTGAAGGCATGAGTGGTTCGAGACGTCATCATTTATTTGGAAAAAGAGAATAATTTTTCATTATGTTCCTAAAATATATATGTCTGTTCCCATTGATGGATTTTCATCGAAACGTTATACGAACATGTTTTTCTATACATACATATAATAAAATAAATAAAATGAAAACTTTTATGAGAGTGGTCAACACTTTTCGAATGAAAATTAATACTATAGGTGTTTTGACACCAGTGGCTTAGAATCTACTATCAAAATGCATTTTGGGGCATCCAATTTGGAACCTACTATCAAAATTTTTTGTCAAGTCTGTGCACACAAACAAAAAACTACTGGAAGGATTTTTATGACACTTGACATAGTTTTAGCTTATGCTTTAGGTCAATATTTAGGATAAATTTTATCTCCATTCGTTACAAAATTTCCACACTCTTATTCGGTATTCGATATTTTAGAAATTTTGTTTGAAATCTGTTTTTAAGGGGACCTTTACTTTCAAAATCGGGAAAAAACACACTTTTTAAAAGTTTTTTTTTTAAAAGACTATTATATTTATGATTCTGAAACCTTTTGTACATTATTGGTAAGATTATGAAAAATATAAAAAGAATTTTGAAATGCAACTTTAGTTTATTTTAATGCCTGCAGAGGGCGTCATCCAAAATGCACTTTTAAAACGGCCCCATTTCTCTAGGACTTCCTGTAACAGATAGAGTAAAAATCTTTAGTGGATTGTTTTCATAAGACAAAAAACTAGTACCTTAACCTAAAAAACCTTTTATTTTTAATAAATATATCATTTTATACACATTTTTCTAAAAAAGTTAAAAAACGACTATGAGTTAGGGGTAAACTACCAATCCGCATAAAAAAGTGTGGGCGGGAGGGGGGGGGGGGATAATATTTTTAAAGGTTTAGTTACTAGTATATTTGATAACGAATCGAATGGCGTTTGGTTTGTTAAAATCGGTTGAATAGTTTTTGAGATACAGATGCGGCCATTTTCAAAAATGTGATTTCGAGAAAAACGCGTTCAAAGTTTTTGTTATATAATTTTTGCATATAAAACGAGTAGAGTTAGCGTTACAAAGATAGGTATAACTTTTCTTCCTGTACGAATTTCTTAAAACGGTTTTAGGACAGTATTTCTGTGATGTTAAGAAGCATTTTAATGAAAAAAAAAAAAAAAAAAAAAAATTTTTTTTCGATTTTGAAAGTAAAGGTAAAATATTAACCTATTAAAAAAAATCTTGAGATCCACGTGATCAAAGTCGCGGGCGCAGCTAGTTAATAATATGTATATATTTGAGATTATATATATTTTTTCGATAATATCATTTTCTAAGCTTAAATTCTTACTTATGCAGTATTAAACATAACATTTTTCTTTGAGAAGGAAGTAGACAATTGCCGTTTTCATTATGCATTTCAGACCAAGTGTCCTATAGTATGGAACTGGAAAAATTACGTTTTTTTAGCTGAGACAATTTTTAAATGATATTTTAGTTTCACACCTCTCGAACTAGCAATGAAATCTTGTGATCGATTTTTTACCCACTTTACATTACCCGATTGAGCTTAAATTTCACAAGTGTATATGGTTTGGATGACAATAGAAAATTACAGTGCCATTGAGCTGATCTATGGTTTAGTTCAATATTTTTATTTAAATAAATTCGCTTAAGGGGGTAAATTCAATTAGAAGGTAAAAAAAAAATCAATTTTTTTTTTGTTCCTCTAAAAAGTTAGGAAACTTCCTGTAGAATACGCTCCAAAAAGTTTCAGGTCGAAAATCGAACTCCTTATATATTTTTTCTTCATTTTTCGAGAACGCTTTCTTCAGCGCATAGCAGGTTTTCAAAACTTTAAACGCATTTTTCTCAAAACAACATTTTTAAAATTTGCAACCGCGTTTACTCGAAAACTACTTGTCCAATTTAGCTGAAATTTTTAGGGTTTCTTCTTTATACCTTAGGCTTGTCTGTAAGCCTAATTGTTTTGGAATTTTTTGTTGTAAAATTGAATTATTAATGCAAAAATGGCTGAAAAAATAGTGAAAATTATCGATTTTTTACAAAAACTTCTACCAAACGCAGATTTTTTTTTTTTTTAATTGTTGAGGCTTACCGACAAATTACATGTATATTTAAGCCAAATTTTTTTTATGGGCTGTTACAGATCAATAACACGACCTCCAGAGTGGTTGCAGTTTTTTTTGTAGGTCAACTTCACGCCAGCGTACAGCCGCCATTTTGTTTTCAAAAATTAAAAAAACAAATTTTTACATTCCTCATTTATACCTTAACAAGTGTACAAAGTTTTATAATGATTGCATTAAACCTTCTTTGTGAAAAAAAATGTTTTCTAATGCGTAATTTTTGCCCGTGTAATTGTATTTACCCCCTTAACTTAATAATTTTTCTTTATATAGTATTTTAAATCGCATGTTGACTCATTAGAGTTTGAAAGAATATTTCGGGTAGAAAAATGTTTAATTTTCGAGTTATTCATAATAGAAGCACAAAGCAATTAAGTTCTTCGATTTTATCATAAAAGTCATCTTAAGTCACTTTTTTAGGAGAATAATATTGAAAATTCTTGATATTTATATTCATACAAGCATCCAGAAAGGAGGTCGATTTTATCGCCAAAACTGTAGTATTTAATTGCAAACTCTCACTGAAAACTGAATAGGGAGTTTTAAGATTGCTGATCTCAAATTTGATTCCCATTACTGAATATTTAAATATGGATCTTAATTTTGAAAGCCACACGGTTTTGAAATATTTATTTCATGGTTTTGAACTTTGCAAAGTTCAGTCGAAAATTTTAAGCGTCTAACTCAAATGGAAAGCTAACTTACATACATATACATTTTATAGAGGAAAGCGTTTTGAAATATTTACAAGGAAATGATATGCATAACTCTTGATAAAACTAATAAAGGATAACATTCAATTTAGCCTGAAAATGAATCAATACACAGAAAAATTATCCACGACTCATAAATGTAAGCGTTTTTGGAATAGCAACAGTTTATGAACGTTGGAGATGCATGTTGGAAAAGATATGTTTATTTTCGTTGTAGATATATGCTACAACTTTTAAAATCATCTTGTGAAGCATTGCAAGAATTAGAAATACTATGAGCTTTTTTATCTATAATCAACTATGCAATGTATATGTACGACATGTTTATCTACATAGTATATCGCAAAGGTACATGGCAATTTATATTTCTTGAAGAACTATAAGATATCTGGGTAAAAACAATAGCTATTAGCAGAAAACTTCAAAGTTATGCTCCGAAAAGCCATAATTTTCAGCTCATAGTCCATTCAGCGTAAAGCTTGTCTACAACATTTTATAGAAGGGTTTTAATAGAGGGTTTTTTGATTAATATCTAATCCAAATATAAGTTCTAAAAGGTACTTCATCAAAAAGGCAACAAATTACAAATGAACTTAAAAGAAGCGCACAGAGCATCATAGAACCATACTTATACATAGTTTAAATTTCAAAGCCTGCTGCCATTTATTACTCAATTTCTTCCTTTAGTTTTCACTTTTCTTAGATCTTGTTTACTGTTAGAAAAGTCTATACTTATTTATTTCTTTTCAAAATGATTCAGCGTCTGTCTGTAGACACCTGTCTAGCTGAAATCAACGTTAATTCGCAATAATTACTCTTCACTTTTCAGAAGGTCACTTATTCTTTGATGAGTTGGAACCCAACACATTACCCCAAAAACCAAATCGTTGCCAATAGTTCGTTTGAATTAGCTCCACAAAAATAATTAACAACGATAAAAAAAAAAAAAAATTGGTTCGCTGAAAACATCAAGGAATTCGTCATTACGCGATTAACTGTTAATTAGCTCAAGTCACGGCACAAGATGCGATGTCATTTTTAACAATTCCAAGACCATTAAATTGACAGGGCTGCCGGCCTAACTGGCAACAAATGAGAGCTGACTACTCTTCCGGACTCGCTCACGGGCTCCAATTATCCAATAATGCTAGGTGGAATTATGACAGCTAACCTAAATACCATTCGGTGGTGTAGCGAGCGAGGATCGCCCAGCTCGTTCTTCGTGACAGTCTGGCTAGAAATAATTTTTCAGAATATTTCTCTGAACTGTCATCCAGCTATTTTGGCTTATTATGCACCACTTGGGATGCTCGATTCGGGGTTTTTTTTTTTTCTTCTCCAAGCCGCACTCCAGCGCCTTATCGGGGTCTTATCCGCTGGACAAGATCAGGAGCGAGTGAATGGTGCGCATAAATACCACATGTCAGAAATATTAATGATCAGAGTTCTATATATCAATTAACACGCACTGATTGATTATCGCTTGGGTGATATCGAGATGCATACATACGCGACAGAGCACAGCTTCATCGGGCTACGTGTAGATTGCCCTCAAAAAGATTTTTTTCTTCTTTGGGGACGACGGGCCCAGCCAGTTCTGATCGATGCTTTGATTAATTATGTTGTCTTTTGTTTTGACTGATTGTAAGTGATGTTCGCGATCGAGGCGCGATTAAGGCGCCGGTTTCAAAACGTGTCGCATTTTATTACATTCAGTCAACTGAGTGGCAAATATGCGACCATCAGATCCAGTCATTCATCAAACTTTATTTGAATATTCATTTGTAATAATAACTAAACTTTTCAAAAGGTCATATTTCAATATTTGCTAATTCAAAAGTCCTCCACCTCATAATTTTTTTTTTTAAAAATTAATGGTTTGCTGAAGCATCGAAATATGATTAAAACAATTATCTGTATGCTGTACATGTTTCCTGTAACAATCTACATATTCGTACATACTTTCTTGTCTTCTGTTTATTTCGTCTATTTAAATTTATTTTTATGAATGAAACGAAATAAATATTTATGGAGATTTATAATAAGAGACTACTTCTATAAAAAGTTGCTATTTGTAGGGTTGCAAGAAAGCACAAATAACTTTTGTTTGTCAGTTCGTTTTTCCTTTTGTTAGCATAATTCAAAAACTGGACCGATTGAACTGAAAATGAAAATTTATTAATGAATTGTAAAAGTAGAGATGAACAATTTCAGGATAAAAATACAGGGTGTCCCATAGGAATGTGTAAAAACTAATGGGTCACAATTTTTTAACAAATGGAGAGATCGGCAAAATGTAAATACTTTTTAATAAAGGAAAGTCGTCATTTTTACAAAACAATTAATTTAAAAAAGTAGTGAAGAACGTTAGTTACTAATGATATATATTTTCGATATTTTAACCATCTAATTTGCCACAAATATCCTTATGCTTTCTGAAACTATTAAAAACATGTTGTAACGTTTCATTTGAAATGCCATTGACGATCTTCCCAATGTCTTTAATAAAATCCTCAACGGTTTTTTGGTTATTTTCATAGTAGAGATCTTTAATGTACCCCCATAAAAAGAAATCAAATCGAATAAGATCTGACGAGTAATGTGGCTATTCTATTCCTTTTCCCCTAGCAAAGCGTGGGTACCCTAGGCCAATAACTCGATCGCCATAAAATTTATTGATGATACTTCTTGTGTGCGATGAGGTGCTGCTCCGTCTTGAATAAAAAAAAAAAAAGATTTAACGCGACTCCTCTTTTTCGCATGAGAAAGGATTTAGTCTCTAACATCCCTTTGTACTTCTCTCCGGCGACAGAAGATTCAAAGAAATGCAGGTAGACAACTTTTATGTAGATGGTTCACATTTCACAAATATATATTATTAATAATTCACGTTTTTCACTATATTTTTAAATTAATGGTTTGTATTAAATAGATTTATTTTTTTTATAATAAAATGGACATAAAAAATAGTGACTAATTAGTTTTCACGCATTCCTATGGGACACCCTGTATTATCATTTGCGAGTTCAAGTTGATTTAGTCGTTTTAAAAAATTAATAAAAGAACAAAAGCTTTAATTCGATTTTTATATAGAAAAACTGATTTTTATCTCATTCAAATTGAGATTGAGCTCGGTTTTTCTATGTAACAATTGATATTTAGCTTTTGTTAATTAAAACTAACTATATAAGGAAATATCAGATTTTGGGCCAAGCCAAGTTTTTCTACATTGGTGATTTACATCTGTATGCAGTTCTGTTTTGTAATTTATGTTCGTTTATGGCGTTATTTTATCAAAATTGCTTAAATGATTTGGATAAATAAAGTAATGGTTTAGATTTCCGTTTATAAAATGAAATCTTTTAAAGCTAAAAGCGCTAAGCACGGAAAGGTGCTGTAGAAATCGTTTCAATAGTCCTTGGGTATTATGAAAATTATTATATGTTATTTTGGGTATTTTAAATTTACAACTTTTCACGCTCAATGTTTTTAGTTTTGAAAAGCTGTACAAATTTTAAAAATTGTTTTATAATATCAGAAAAAAATATGCCATATCAGTGCACCGTTTACACCTTGACGTTAGGTTTAGTAGTTAATTTTGTAATTTAAGTTTTAATTTGAATGACGTTACATCGTATTCTAGTCGTCGAACCCTTTCATTTGATACCCTTATTAAGGAGTTGTGAAGAAAAAGGTAATCCAACATCTTGGAGTGTCCTGTCCGCCATATTGGATTTAGAATGATACTACATACACTATATTGCATTGTCACCGGACTTAAGCACGTATGCAACATTTCAAAGCTCTAGCTTAATTAGAACTAGTCGAAATTTTTATTGTAAGATTTGTCCCGGACAAGGAAAACGTTTTAAAAATGAAGAAGATTTATTTTAATTATTGAATTATTCAGTGTTTTAAAAATTAGTTATTATTGATAAAGTGGTGGACGTTAAAAGTTGAATTTTCATGTTTTTATGAAAAAATCATTTGTCTGTTGTTTTATGAAATAAAATACACCTATTGATAACATTTATTTATCTTTCATTGATAAGCTTTTTTTTTTTTTGGTAAGGTCATTCGTTAAAATGTCAAAAGTATCATCATTAAGATAAGACTTTTATGTATTCTCTCTGAAGCTGAAGAATAATAATGTTCATCTCCGGAGAATTACATTCACATAAAACATATTAGGAAAAGTTACCTTGAAAGTAGCCAAGTCGCGTCCTGAATTCGAAAGAGGATGTGACCGAGTGACTCAGCAGAGAATGCCTAATCAATAAATCAATTTTGCATTTTATAGGGTCTCCGAGGTCCGAATCATTATAATAATTGGCCGGGGAAAATGCTGTTACTTCGCATTGTAAACAAAAATCTTTCGAGAAATTACTTTGTTTGAATTCCCAATTGGCGAAGTTGACTGGTCCACAGAATCTATAAAGCCGTCGTCGTCGCGCCATATGTTAGGCCTTTAGCCAAAGTACCAAGAGGAAGGAGCCCCCGACCCGACGAACGATGGAAAGCAGAGATGGGGACACTCTCCTGTATTCCAGCGGAGCCCCAGAGGCTTTAGACCAATTAGCGAGATGATAGAAAATATGTCAATTTTGCTTTATGTGCCATTGCATTCGAATGAACAGAAAATAATCAAAAGATGAAAGATATCTTCCAATAACCATAATAAGCGGGTTTTATATCTGCTTAGGGAGCTCCAACTCAGGCTTGGGACCTGGGGGCTAAGGCCGGGCAGTGGCGGCAGCAGCAGCGACGGCGGCGAAAGGTGGCTCAATATGTGGGCAAAAACCTAACCCAAGATAGTTTTTGATGTGCTCGCGCAGATATTCTTCAATGGATGCGGGGATTTCTTTCAGCATGTACAAATCGCAATTACCTTCGGGTTGCTGGGAGAACAATTGAATTGTTTGTTGTTACCTTTGCGCTCGGTGGATATATGCGATGCGATCCGGTCCGCTCCTGCGGAGGGTCTCCCGTCTCCACAGATTGGGCTTATAATTCCGGAGGAGACGTCACGGTAAGAAATAAATACGTTTCTCGGCTTAATGCCTTCGTGCAGCCGCAAAATATAGTAATAATAATGGCAAATAAATAAAACAATGATTTGTACTCGCCAGCCCCCCTGGCAGTCCATTACACCCATTACGGGTCCATATGAACGTCCCTGTTATCACCCGGCTGCCATCTTTAATTGTTAGCACAGAGTCGGAGAGCCTCAAATTGAGGTACCACAATACTGAGCCCCACAGAATCGGCCGGAACCCGGTCGCATAGAGACGACGACGACGCTGGTGTCGGGCATGACTCTCCTCCTGGGGCTCCCCGGTCCAGGAAAAGGAAGCGATGCTGCGTGCTCATTTGCTTCGGGCTACCTGATTATTGTAGATCCAATATCGAAACAATGGAACGCAATTACACATCTAAGACCCCATATCGTCGACTCATAACCACTGTAATAACACAGCAATAAACGTGATAGCAGCTCTTTCGGGATTTTATCTCGCCAGGAACGCTCCGGTGCGAAGGCTCATGTACGGCCGCCTTAATTGACAGCCGCGTGGAAATAAACGAGAACCCGGCGAAGGTAATGAACTCGTGCCTCCGTGGCGCGGTGTACGGCTCATTAGATTCCTCCTTAATTATGAAAAACCTCACTGGGAATTTTCTTGACACGGCAGAGGCCCCAGGCCCGGTGACAGCGCGTCATAGATCAGCCTCGGGTCCCCAGATCCCCAGGTGCGATTGATGGTGGGCGGTGCATTTCGTACCTTCAATTTGTTTGCTATGCGCCATCCGTCCCTGATGAAATGAAACGCAACATGGCAATTTTTGCAATTAGTTTCTCCGGATCTGAGGTTGTCAGTGATTGGCCAGATATCATCTAATCGTGCTCACCGGCGTAATTAACAATTCCTCCCATGCACACGGAGGTTGATTGATTTACGACCTTTCGAGCCTCTTGTGGACCTTATTGGATTTTTTGGGAAGACATTTAAAAGTCTCTTGAATGTGAATATAAATAGACGGGTTTGGAATACATTGGCCCTAGGCTTGCCCTAGCTCAAAAAGGACTAAAAATTGAATTTTAGACAGAATCCAATCTGATATAAGGTGGAAATTATTAGAGGAGAAGGTGGTAATATGGCCCCTGTAGGTAAAGTGGCCCCCCAGCCCAATTTATAATTGCGGAGGTTTTACCTGCGAGTTAGACATCGTATTAAATCAAACAGCTACCAAAAAGGATTTCAAAAATAGCCAGGCTGCTACTGTCGCCAAGTATTGACATTTATTTCATTTTTGTGAATGTGCTGCAATAAGAAATTTTTTTCCTGCCGAGAGGTCATGTTGTAAAATATTGTAAAAGCGTGAGACAAATAAACTGTGGCAATTATTGGAAAATGCACCAACTCCTCTTTCAATATTTTCAAGGTAAAAAGATCATACTTTAACTAATAACTTATTCCTGATTTGTTATTGAAACTAAGCTCATAGGTCTAATGTGGCCCCCTGTTGTTGTATGTATTATGGCCCCGGTACCCATATTGAGTGTATGCACGAAAACAGTTATTAACTAGTGTATTTATTGATACTACTAGTTGCATCGAATGAATATTTCTCCCAACATACAAAAAAAGAGGAAGACATGGGATGCAGATCTAATGAATGGCCAGTCGAAGCAGTACGAAATAAAACTATGTGGTATAAGAAGGCTTTCAGACATTTGTCAGTACTAAGAGCGACATTGTCGAGGCTGGTCAAAGATGCAGAGGAATCACTGGATTTATTAGTGCAGAAACCACTAGGTAGAAAATATATACTACAACCTCATTTAGAAGAGAATTTGGTTGATTACCTTTTGCTAATGGAAAGTAAATACTATGGTCTGAAACGTATGGACGTAAGAAGAATGGCTTATCAGTTAGCCACGAAAAATAGCATCCCAAACATATTCAGAAATAGTGTTGCTGGTTGATCATGGTTATGGTTAGACCATTTGCTAAACAGGCACAAAAATCTATTGGCTCTCAGAAAACCAATGGGACTTTTGTATGCTTGGTATATTTTTTGTTCTTTTATACATTTATAATGAGGGGCCATATTATCCACATAATTTTATATCGCTGCATTTTTGCATTATTTTGAAAAATAAATTTGTTTTTGAAAGCTGTGGTTTTGTTTACATTTCAGACCTTAATTACTTTGATTAAATGTGTGCATGATATTTTGGCATAAAGTTATTGTTAAAGTTATGGTCTAATATTTTTTTATTACGTAAAAACAAAGTAGGGGCCATATTACCACCTTTTCCTATATTAGCACTGAAAACTGACTGAAAATAGGCTAAAATCATATTACATTGGGAAGGTTAAGACGAAATTCAGACTGAAACGAATATGATTCGATAAATCTACGACTGCCTTTAGGTAAACCACTTTATCCTATTTAGGTGATCTAAAAATACTTACTTTTTACTTAAAACTGAATCTATGTAGTCGTGGATGAAATATCTAGATCTATCTATCTATTAGGCAAATAGAAAAATTATGTACAAAAACTGTTTTTTTCATCTACTTTAATAAGCAAATAAGATGTTAATGCGTTATATCATCTACTGTGTTTAGTCATTTTAAAATTTTTGAAAGAAATTATCAATTGGGAAAATTTTCAACATTTATAGCGATTCCACCTATACGATTAGAATTATGGCTTTTGATATTTCCCCCAAATTAATCTAAAGCTACTCTAAAATTACAAGGAACCTTCGGGGAAGCAACAATTTTCAGAACCATTTGTTTAATTTATTTTCCTGCGAATTTCTGCCTGTACTGAGCTATTTATATTATATTTATATCCTCAGCTGTTTTATGTGCGATCTCTTCTATTAGTTTAACCCTTATTGTCCCAATTTATCCGTTTTTGTCCGTCAACTTTAAACTCGGACAACTGTGTTATTTATTTTTAAAAAGCTCTGATATAATTCATACCCGGATATTTTCAATATCACCTGAAAATTAAAAAAAAGCATCCATTTCTATTGTATTTTTTGAATTTAAAAAAATTATACCGATTTCTGAGGGTCAATTTTATAAAAAATTGATATTTTCGATATAAAAATGTTTTGGAAAAAGCCAAAACCACAAAAACTCCGACTCAAAATGTCCAATTATTAAAGTTATTAAACCCGGAGGTATGATTTTTATCATTAAGGAGTCGTATGTATAAACCACCCCTAAAATCAACATTTTTACACTAATTCGCTATCTTATGGACTTTTCTAAAAAAAATTGGTTTTGGCTTTCGTAAACAGGTGAAAATGGGAAAAAATATAATAGGGAGGATAATAACCTCAATTCTTTTGTTGGTATCTAAGGTCAAATTTCATCCCACCATCCCAAGAAAAAGCTCAAAAGGGGTAAAATACGGCAGTTTTTCAAAAATACTGTTCTGAGACCCAAAGAGTTGTGAATAAATTAAATTCTGAAAATAAATAAGAGTGTCAATGCTTATTATAGAGTTAAAAATACTTCTCACCCCTTTTTGGTTGTTATAAGGGATGAAAATCAGAAGATGCACGGTATTCATTAAATAAAGTTGCAAATCAATACTTACAAGGTTTTTGGGCATGCAATTTTCAAATTTTTATATATTCTAGCTCTACAACACTTTCTACAGATTGTAAAAACTCACCTTAACTTTTGCCGAATATAGGGATTTTAAATAAAATCTTTATTATTTATGGACGGTAGCCGGTATTAAATATGTGTGGTGATTGTCCCCGCTTTACTATTGTGAACGGACTTGATCGTTGTATCGATTTCTTATTGTGAATTTAGTCGATTTGTGAAAAATGAAGGTAAGGAATATATTAGAGTAGTAGTTTGATTTGGTAACAGTTGATATAAGTATGTATTAAATGCTTAGAGATGCCTTTTGTGGATGTTAATATATCTAAATTTTAAATAGGTAAACACTATAGTTATTGTAATTGCATCCAGTTTTCCGTATTTTTATTTTCAGAGTAGCGCAGGAGCATAGCGAGCATTTGGTTGTGGAAAAATTAAAATAAAATATTTATTTAATATGTATAATCATAATAAAAATTAATTAAAATTATGTATATCATAACATTAATTCCAAGTATACATAGGAGAAGATAGGAGAAACCCTGAATTATTTTTATTGTAAAGACATAATAATTGTTAATTTCATTATGCTTCAACAAGGTTTTATCATATTATTTTATCTCATGAAAAATTAATAATTCAATTGATTAATTATTTAATAGGTTACAATATTATATTGTAAGATTGTAATTACAGTCCGATGAAATGAAAATTAAATGTTTATTAAAATAGTTTCATTAGCTTCAAGTCTGTCTAACAATAGACGAATTTCATGAAATATTATGGAACTGTAGTGAAAATTCAATTCATAATTGAATCTATAAGATGACGTAAATTTCACTTATCGAAATCAATTATCATTGTATCATAAAATAATTTCAAATACGATTATTCACTACATCTTCCTAGAAGGAAAATTTAACGAATTTTTATTATGTACATAATTTTAATTCAAAAATTAAAATGAGGTACATAACTTTAATTTTCAATTATGTTGTACCGTAGCATAACTAGAATAGTACGATTATGATTTTACAATATTATAATAATTGACTGAATTTAAATTTTCTTGTCGAGCAATACGAATTTTTATTTTAAAATTAATTAATGCATGATTTTAAATTATTGAATTGAAATTATACCTTAAAATTATTTTAATTTACTTTTATTTACACTAATTTCACTGTGAATAATTTGTGTAAAAATATCTTTCGATTAATATTTCTGTTTATTTTATTAAATAGCAAGACGGCGTACCATAGGTGTAGGTATTGTTTTTAATTGATATAAATAAACTATATAATTATTTTAAGCTTTAAAATTTATTACATTAAGAAAGAATATCAAAGAAGGACTTAATCTGGACCCGAAACTAGATCCTTTTGGGCGGGAACTAGTGAAAGTTGTGCTTTTTAGTTGCTTATTGAAACTAGGTATTATTAATTTTTTATTTTTATGAAGGAGGTTGCAAATGCCTTAATTTAGCGTGATGTATTTTATGGACGGCCCCACATTTCTTGTTTTTTTCGGTAGTTATGTATATACAGATCTTATTATAATAGAATGTTCCTAATACATTGTCATAGGAAAGTGAGAATTTGTCTACTCTCCCATATTAAGTCAGTGCATAGCTGACATGTTCAAAGAGGCATTCGAAAGATATCCCGATTTGACTGACTAATTACGCAAGATAATAAGGTAAATTCCTGCTGGTAAAAATCAATCCATTTGCGGGCTACTTACATATTTGCGCTTGTAAGCGACTCCGACTACGACGACGTACCGATAGAAGCGGCCGATAATTAAGCGAATGCAATTCGGACCGAGCGGCTTCCAGGCGGAGTGTCTTTCATGCGACTTGGCCGGTCCATTAGACCATTTCTGGATGCTGTAGCCGAATAAATCACCGGTGTCAGTGGCAAACATTTATTGACTCATTAGCCACATAAATCTGCAGGTAATTCGGTGCATGTGTGTGAATGTTTAATTATAGATGTCACGAAAACAAATAATTAACTGCAATATATCTGTCCGGATACAAGAGTTGCGGTAACGAGGTGCAAATTGATTGCAGGGGAAGGGGAGTAGGTGCCACCAGATAATTCGCTACCGGTCGTGCATGCGAACCACGCAAGACTCGGCTCTCGTATGAGCGGCCGCGGTGTGCGCGAGGCGCAAAAATGCAGTCACATTTATCTTGTTCCTAATTTATTGTAATAAAACGCTTCTATTAGTTCCCCGATTATTATTAACGGCTTATCTGCGGCTCTACATCAGCTTGCATGTTACGGGGGCAGAAAACGCTGTTTATGGTACTTCTAGCCGTGCTCTGGCCTTCGTGACAAAATTGGCATTAATCAGGAAAAAATTCACTAATGGGGCTTGCGGTTGAAAAATTAAAATTTATTTTAAAATTAATTACTTTTCATAGGGACCCGCCTGTCGTTGCACCGCAGCGCCACCCTCTTTTCGGTGAATAATTAGCTCGGACGGTTCGTGTCCTGTGCTCTATTTCTTTGGAACACCCTGTCTAATCGTTTGTGCTTAATCAGCGCACTGCCTGGATAGCATTCCAGGAACAATTCCTTATGACCTTTCGAAGGAGGGAAAAGACTGAGAACGGCTATAATTATTTTACCTTATACAAATTGTTGAAAAATCTATAAACTTCTCTATAAACTCTTCAAACTATGTCTTAGCAATTCGATTCTAGAGCAAAAACTAAGATATGTATTATATTATATTTTCAGCCTAGACTTTGGACAAAGTGATAAAATATTCATTGTTTCAGTAAACATTAATATGTTAAATAAGAATTTTAAGAACTAGAACTATTCTAAAACAAAGCGGTTCAAAGGTTCAGTTGTAACTACTAAAGGATTGAACAAAATTTGCTTTTATAAGGTGGGCCATCTGTTGATTCCTTTTTAAATTATATGTTAATATTTTAACGCAGACAGCTCTTTTGCACTCACAAAATTGACACAGACACAGTATCATATCTCCGTGATACGAAATTAATAGATTTACACTTGAAAATTATTCGGAAATATTGAAAACTTATTTCTAAAGTGAGTGCTGTGTTGCCGAGACATTACGAAATTTGAAGAGAAATTTTGGTCGAAATAATTCACCTCACCACAGTTTTCAACAACCAAACTTTAGTCACACTAGCCTAAGGAGAATTCTGAATACAGACTTCGGATTATTCCCTTATAACATCCAGCTGACTCAGGAATTGGACTATGACCAGCTTTGGTTCCAGCAAGAAGATGCCACGTGCCACACAAGCCATTCAACAATCGATATTTTGAGTATTAAGATTAATAATCTAGCCTGCGTGCATTCTACCTAGGGTCGTAATATTTATTTGAAATGAAAAACAACATCTGTGTATATTATTAACATGTTTTTCAAGAATATGAACTAATCTGCGGTCAAAAAAGTTGAAAATTTAATGTTTTGTGGCTGTTTAAAGAAAAAGGTGTCAATTTTCACCCTTTTATTGTAGCTTTATGTAAAAAGAAATTACTTTAAAACGATCGATCTATTGGTTTTTGAGTAATCATGCCCCCAAATTGAAAATTTCATTTTGAGAAAAACGCGCTTAAAATTTCGATAACGCGAGTACCGAATAGCTTCTTGAACAAAAGGACTTTCTTCCTAAGATTTCGAGGACATATTCTTTAGTTTTGTTGACGATTTATGAAATTTCAAAAAAAAAAGAAAAAAGCTATTTTTTGAACTGCCTAATGCAGCAGGATTTTCGGAATTCTCCAATAATTTGAAAATCTTCTTTATTATCAATTCAGCTTTTTGTAATATGTTTTGTTGAAGTAAGTTTTTCAAAATTCTATTGGTAAGTAGGAAAAAATTCAAATTTCCTGGGTGAATTTGTAATTTTGCAACAGAATCTGTATGTTTATTGTATGTAAATGTAAAAAGTAAAAATGCGGTATTATTTTAATGAATACACTAGTTTGAACTCATTAATACCTTAATTTTCATTATTGTTTTTTTTCATATACTCCTGTTCTGAAATATTGAGGTGTAATGGCAAAAGTCTGATTCCCTATTCGTAACCAGCAACCCAAATTACCTCTTAGAACACTATCAAATTCCACGAAGGATTTTTAATTTTCAGACCTGTGTAATTGTTTACAAGGAAAAAACAAGGTATGAAAATCGAGCCAACTTTTGCCTCAAAATGCTTCATTCTGCATGGAAGTTATAGTAGTACAGTCTTGCATGAAAGTTTAAGACCACTCTGTAATTTACCTCATCCACAGGGTTTGAGTGCGTGCAGCTCTTTAATGTCTTGTAATTAGAAGAGACTAAATTAGGTAAACAAAATCCTTAAGATGTTTGTAACAAAATGCTATATTTGATATTTCGTTATACCAGTAAAATCAAAAATTATAAACTTAAATATACTTCAGGTATTGCATGAAAGTTTAAGACCGGTGGTATTCCACATATAAAAGCATTTATCAAAAATATCCTAAGCCTTAAAATAATATCCTTTGGCCTTCAGACAAGCTTTTATTCTTTTTGGTAGCGAGTTCACCAAGTTCTCCGCCATGAGTTTCGTCATATTTCCCCACTCTTCCAGCAAGAAAGCCTTCAACTCTGCTAGATTACTGGGTTTCCGATTTGAAACACGATCACTAAGTGTTTTCCAGCAATTCTCTATTAAGTTGAGGTCAGGACTGGTTGGAGGCCAAGGTAGAACGTCAATACTATTTTGTTCAATCCATCGCCGGGTGTAGTTGGCAGTATGTGGCTTCGCATTGTCTTGTTGAAAAAGAGTTCCTCGCAGAGGCATTTCCTCTTCCATAAATGGTAAGAGATATTCATTAAGAATATCAACATATTTTTCTTTATTTATTGTTCCTTCGATGATACAGAGTTTCGAGTAGCCGTACCAAGACATAGCTCCCCACACCATGACCTTGCCTCCACCCATTTGCACCTGTTTCTGGACAAAATCTTGTCGGTACTTTTCGTTTGGTAGTCGACGAACACATTTTTTTGAGTTTGGTATCAATTGAAAACTACTTTCGTCAGACCAAACTACACGTTTCCATTGATCAACTGTCCAATGACGTCGTACTTGGCACCACTGCCTTCTTATGGAAGCATTTCGCCGGCTAATAAGGGGTTTTTTTACTGCTGGATGGCTCCTATAATTTAAATCACAGAGAACTTGTCGTACGCGGCCAGCCGTTATGGTTTGGTTTCTTATGCTCAGTAAGTTCTCTTCAATGTTGTTTTTGATTTCCCGACTTGATGCGAATCTGTTACCTCTTACAATTTTTACAAGCTCTCTTTTAGCCCTTTTATCTAAGGTTGGAGGACGTCCTGACCTTGATCGATGCTCCACGGATCCAGTATCTTCGAACCTTTGTATAGTGTGTTGCACACAAGTTTTGCTGACTTTCAAAGATTTTGCAATTTCTCTCTGAGATCGACCGTCACGATTCAAAGCTACAATCTTTTCAACGAGTCCTTTATTATTTACAAAACAATTTTAGAAAGAAATAACATTTACCTGCCAGAGGACACTAATATCTACTGAGTTCTTGCCCATTGTAGGAAATTTTTATAAAAAATGTTAAAATTGCCGTAAAAACAATATCTTTTATCAAGCAGATTGCATCGACCACTAATCTAACAGCGTGAGTAACGGAACATTTATTTGGAAAAATGTAACAGAGAAAACACGTGGCGTTTTTAGAAATACGACCGGTCTTAAACTTTCATGCACTACCTGAAATATATTTGAGTTCATAGTTTTCGATTTTACTAGTATAATGAAAAATCAAATATAGCATTTTGTTACAAACATCTTGAGGATTTTGTTTACCTAATTTAGTCTTTTCCAATTACAGGAATTAAAGAGCTGCACGCACTTAAACCCTGTGGATGAGGTAAATTACAGAGTGGTCTTAAACTTTCATGCAAGACTGTAGTATACAGTGCGCGCAATTTCTATAAGCGCACGTCTGATTTTCAAGTGAAATGCACAATTCATTGAAATAAAGCGGTTATAGTAACAAAATTTCTTTACAGGACAATTGTTAAAGTTTATAACTATTCATAAAAGCAATTAAACAATTCCAAATATCAGGCAATGCGTGAATGCAATAGATCAATCTTTCACAATTGATCTTAGAGTGCGCAGTTTCTATAAACGCAGTTTCTTTTTGTAGTATTACTAGTTAAACGCAAAGTAATTTTGCAACTTTTTAGGAAACAATTCATGTGAGTTTCATTTTTATTTTCCAATTCTAGCTTAATTCTGCATAAATTGCTGTTATTTCTTAAGATTTATTGTAATTCCCCGAGGAAAGGTCCTTGAAAACGACGATCGCGTCAGAATCCGTGCGTTTAGGGAAACTGGCCTTGGTATAAGAGAAATTGCAAGGAGAATTGGACGTTCAGAATGTGTGGTGCGAAATTTTATTAAAAAGGGCAATCGTAATAGATTATGGGATCATCCAAGAAGGAACACCAAAGTTTCCAAACAAAATATTAGGAACATAAGAGAAGAAGTTATGAAAAAAAAGATAAGTGCAGCTCAAATTATAGCGGAATTACAACTCCCAATTAAAGGAAGAAGAGTTCAACAAATTTTGAAGGACACTACTTATATTAAATATAAGAAACTGGCCAAATCTCTCCAACTGCAACAGCATCATAAATATGAGCGCCTAGATTTTGCTAGAAGCCACATGAATTGGGACGAAAAGTGGCAAAACGTTATTTTTTCTTACGGAAAACAATTTAATTTAGATAGCCCAGATGGATTGAGTACTTATTGGCATGATTTAAGGAAGCCCGATTCGCCTCGTCTAAGTAGTAATTTTGGTGTTGGTAGTTTAATGTTATGGGGTGCCTTTTCTTATCAAGGAAGTTATTTTTACGCTTTGTTCCCACCCGAATGAACTCTGCCATATATACAGACCTGCTGGAGGAATCTCTTATTCCATATTTAAAAGACAATATGGAAAAAGATTTGATTTTTCAACAGAATAACGCCGCTGTGCATTCTTCTGCCGAAACAAGACGATGGTTTAGTGAAAGAAATATTCCTGTAATGGAGTGGCCATCACGTAGTCCGGATTTAAATCCAATGGAAAACACTTGGGGAATCATGGCACGAAGAGTTTACGCAAATGGTGGACAATTTTCTTCGTTATCTCAACTGAAAGCCGATATTTTGAAATGCTGGAATGATATTGATGAATATTTGTTTAAAAAGTTAATAAATTCGATGTCTAACAGGTTTTTTCAAGTTATAACTAACAAAGGAGGTAAAACACAATACTTAGAAAATATAAAAAAATTTTCTTTTCGTTAAGCTTTTAAAATAATGACTATAATATAAAGTGAGTTTATAGAAATTGCGCAGACAAAAGAGACTTTTAATTATATTTATTTTTATTATAAAGTAATTACTTACTTTAATGAATGTTTTATATTATTTAATTAATATTTACCAATGGGCAATTTATGCAATATAATCGGTTTTGAAAAATAAAAAGTAGTTTTCTTTAAACATGAATAAAACTGGCTGCGCTTATAGAAATTGCGCACACTGTACATGCAATTATTGCTTGAGATCAGCGAATCACAAACTAAACAATGAAATAGCTCTAAAATATGTATAATGCGATTTTGAGTAAGTGATTCTTCATTAACCTCTATGACCTCTATGTATCCAAAAGTTATATACGTCACAGATCGCGTCACAAAAAACCGTCAAATGCGAATCAAGCATATCTTGTTTCTCTGTGCAATGGCACCGGCAGAAAGTGGTCTATTACTTATTGTTAGCAAAAGGTCTCTGTTCTATCTAAAGAAGGACTTGGGACGTTGGTACACCTAAAAACAATTTTCGTAACATCGCGACGCAAGCTCCTCTCATTTGTAGATGAATTTCTGGTCGTCGTCTCTCAATTAAAATTCCAACAGACGTCCATACAAACGATCAGAAGCAGAATTACATGTTCCCCGGCGAACATTCTGCTGAGATAAGGCACCCAGCGCAGATATTTTACCTTTTAACCATTTTCGCTCTTAAATTGCGCCTAATAAACTGCTACTGGCATTCCACGACAACAGGTGTAACAAATCCGCCGTGCCGTGCGATGCGACGACGTCTTCCAGGGCAGCGACTCGCTCCTCTTTCCCTCTGCCGCGATTCGTCGATCGCGGGCTGCGGCCTGCTTCAATTTCACACTGCGCGCTCGATGGCGATGGAGAGCATCGCGGGGTAAACTGCGGGGACCCGACGGAGCTCTGGGGCTCCACTACCCGGGGCCCTTGTCGACGCGACAACGGTGCACAATTCATTGAGTTAGTTTCCTCAAATTGATTTCTGCAGCCCCACGATCCACTCCCGCTCGGGCCGGGCGACATCGTCGCGAACAGGTCCGCGGCCGCGGACATGCACCCCGGCCCGTGGAGGGGGTGCCCGCAAAAAGCGGAATTGCATTACAGTTAAACTCCCAATTAATCCAACTTTGATGACTGACATTGTTGGGCTTTTTCTGCCCCGGACGGCCGCAGCTATTTACCTCACTTTGAGTTTTTGTCCGGCTAAATTGCGCGTTTCTTCAATTATTATTCCAATTATATAGCTCGGCCTTCCCTATGTCTATCATCCATTGACGGGTTTCGTTATCATCGACATTTTGTTGCTGTCAGATGTATAAATTTATATCGAGACCGGGTCCTGGAGACCCCGCTCGAGTCAACCCCGGAGCCGCATAAAAACGTCGAGGTTTTGTCGTCATTTGATATATACGTATCAATCAGGATGCTCTGTGTTCGCTCTCGCCACTGTTATCCGAGGTACACGGACCCAGATTAGTTTTTCCTGATGAATTTTTCCTCCTCAATTACCGGAGATTTGTTGACAGTCAGATTTATTGTGTTCAATGTTAAGCCGGACTTTTTATAGATCCGTTTGCGTCACTGCTTATATTTGCAGATTTTAGGACTGATATCAGAGTTTGCGCTGCGTTTTCTTGAAAGGATGCAGTTTGCATGGCAGATTGAATTGAAGCCGGAAATCAAATGTCCCTTTGTATTTCATAGTTTAAAGGTAACCTAACATCAAAACTATTAAAAAATACGTTGATTTCTGCGATGGTAAGATTTTGGGATGTTAATAAATCAGAAAGTTTGCAACCAAATGATAAATCCATTGTATTTTAACTCAAAGATTATATCTTGTCATTTGAAAAAGCAAGTAGACGAAGAAATTATGACCGTAAATCATAAAGCAAAAATCCCATCACTCCAATACAACCATTCTCCACAGTGCAGCAACTGTGGTTGAAAGTTGTGTATGCACCTTTCAACATAGTCCGCAGGACAGTCAAAAACTCCGAATTTGGACAAAATATAATATCTAACAATTACAACTTTTTAGAAAATATTCATTTTCATATTATAGGTCAAAAATAAAGCCATAGTTTAGGTTGAAAATCGATTTTCAAAAAACGCATGGTATACTCCTTCATCATGAGCAATGTGCTTATACCCAAAAGCCAAGAGCTTATAAAAGCAAGTTTTACACTCCTTGATTTTTGGATGGCAAAGGTTAAAAAAATGCCAGGAAATGAGTTTTCAACTTTTAATGGACACCTTTTTTTCGGGTTAAGGTCAGTGGATTAAGAATGACAGAATTAAATTTTCCTGATAAGGTTTAAGGAGTGTAGTACTCGCTTTCCTCCCGGGTATTGGGTTTATCAGTTTTTTCTCCGTCAGCAAAATATGTTAATACTTGATAAATATTTATTGTAATTTTTTTAAATTCGTTTCCAAAATATTTTTTCATGGTTTTGATTTTTCCTGAAGTTTTGCCGCGTTTTAGAAATCTGCCGTCCTAAATTTACTGAACAGAGTTTTATGAAAGTTACCGCAGGTGTAGCTTATACCAACCGTGTTCCAAATTCCCATTTCTGTTGATCGATTTCGGTATGCTTTACTTTATGTAACTGTTGCAAAATGATTTGATAGTGTAATTTTGCTGTAATATACTCTAAGGTATATTCCAACAAATTGTGGGTAACTCACCTGCTGCAGTTTATTCCTGTTCTAAGTAATCTTTCATAATTTATTCAAAGACTCTGTAATTAAACCACTTGTTACAAAATATAATTTTAAAAATCGAGTAAGATAGGTAGAAAATAATTTCAGTGGAACTACAAATTAATAAGTTTAGTTAAAACCTCCTTCTGATACAAAATTCTCAAGTCCATGCCATGCGAAAAAAGTAACAGACACAGCTAAATAAATAAATTTGAAAAAAAAAAAAAAATATTAAGATGAAAAGGTCTCTGATTAATCTATACCAATATTATAAAGCTGATAATATTATAAAGCTGAAGAGTTTGTTTGTTTGTTTGAACGCGCTAATCTCAGGAACTACTGGTTCGAATTGAAAAATTCTTTTTTGTTGGATAGTCCATTTATTGAGGAAGGCTTTAGGCTATATAACATCACGCTGCGACCAATAGGAGCGAAGAATCAGTGGAAAATGTGGAGAAAACGGGGAAAATCTATATATATAAAAGAAAGTCGTGTTAGTTACACTATTTATAACTCAACAACGGCTGAACCGATTTGGCTGAAAATTGGTGTTGAGGTAGCTTAGAACCAGGAAACGGATATAGGATACTTTGTAGGGTTTCAAAATGGCAGATCCAAGATGGCGGCTAAAAATTTTAAATTTGAAGCGATTTTCATGAAAATTGGTATATAGGGGTTTTGCGGGATGGGGATTTCAAATCCGCTGTCCAAATTTAGAAATTCAAGATGGCGGATCCAATATGGCGACCAAGATTTCCTGATTTCAACGGATTTTACCGAAAATTAGTACAATGAATGTTTTGAGGTCACTGATTTTGAATATTATCAAAATTTAGAAATCCAAAATGGCGGATCGAAAATGGCGACAATATTTCTCGGTTTCAAGGGATTTTAATGAAAATTAGTACAATGATTATCTTGAGGTCACTGATTTTGAATATTATCAAAATGTACAAATCCAAGATGGCGGACCCGATATGGTGACCAAGATTTCTCGATTTCAACGGATTGTAATAGAAATTAGTACAGTGATATTCTGAGACCACTAATTTTGTATATTATTAAAATTTCTAAATGCAAGATGGCGGACCCAACATGGCGTCCAGAATGTCTCGATTTCAACGGATTTTAATGAAAATTGGTACAATGATTATTCTGAAGCTACAAATTTCGAATATTATCAAAATTTGGAAAACCAAATTTCTTGATTTCAACGGATTTTACTGAAAATTAGTACAATAATTATTCTGAGGCCACTAATTTCGAATATTAGCCAAATTTCCAAACCCAAGATGGCGGATCCAATATGGCGACCAACATTTCTCGATTTCAACGGATTTTAATGAAAATTGGTACAAGGATTATTTTAAGGCCACTAATTTTGAATATTATTAAGATTTGGAATTTCAAGATAGCGGATCCATAAAGGGGTTTTTGGGTTGAAACAATTTCTAGGATATAACAAACTAGAACATTTGAGAAGTGTTTAATTAGTAAGTATTTACCCAACGCCGGGTAAAACCGGATAACCCAGCAAGTGTATAATAATTTTACTCAAACTCGCTTTTAAAATTGTCTTTTTTCTGCGAAATATTCCCTTAAGGTAGGTCAAAGTAATATTTTGTCAAATAGGTTCTATTGCACAACACATCGTTATTGCTATTCTAAGAATAAATTAGTATAACATTCATTATAAAAAGTTATGCTCAACGTTCATTTCGCTTTTTATCCACTATAATCATATTAATAAATATAAATTCAAAAAATGCTTTGCACTTGCCGCCGCACAGTGGTTTGATATCACGAAAATAAGGGATTAAATAATTTCCGCTCTCCATTTGCGCTCACAGTTATAAAAAAAAAAAAAAAACAATTTTTAAGTATGCCGCATTTATTTTTAGGGTTATATTTGACTTAAGAGTTGAAGGGTTGAAGATAGAGAGGGTAGTTTTTCCAAATTATCGAAAATAACAAAATACATACTATTTCATATGTTTTGGAGAACGCAACGCTCATTTCTGAAGTTATTTTTTATATTGGAGTTGAAGTCGTAGTCTTTTCTAAACTATACCTAGTAATAAGATGAATATGGTATGCCCATAACGTTTAATAACATTTCTTTGTAGCTCAATTCAAACATCAATTAATTGGACACCCTGTAAGCGTCACTCTGTAAATTAATTTTACCTTTATACTGTACTATTAGAAAGGTTAATGTCTATACTTTTATTTGACATGCTGGTTGCTACCCTTTTTGCTACTACATTTAGGAAAAAATCGCTAGCAAATTGAAATCACGTATATGTGACTCCGGCCTTCAAAGTCTTAATACAAGATGAAATCAATTATTTCTGAAAAAAATAAGCTTAAATCAGATGTAATGTCATAAAAAACATTCTAATTTGTATTTGTTTTTGGAAAAAGATTATATTTCATACGTTTTATATTTAATACTCTTTTCAAAAATTTTATAAACGTCTTTTTAACTCTATGAACATGATTAAAACTTTACTTAACTACACTACAAACTATAACGTTTTGGACTCGCATATTTCCACATACATTTATACCTAATTTGTAGAAAATTAAAATTTTAGGCTTATTAAAATAATTTTCAATTATAGTTATAATTCCCTGAAAATTATAATTTTCTATACAAAATTACATTAAAAGCTATTGATATGTGTACTGATTGTTCTTTTTATAATTTTTCTTATTAAGTTTTCCTGTATTTTCAGCTTAAATAGTTTCACTTATTAATTTTTAGCACAATATTTTTCTAAGTGCATATGCAGTAATTATTAATGAATTGAACTAAAACTTTTTAGAATTAATAGAAAATATTGATACTAGCATTAAAATAATAACTGTAGAAAAACCAAATTCGATCTCAGTTTGAATGAAATAAAACTCGGATTTTTTATATAAAAAAAACGAGAGTAAGCTGTGTCTCAGTTTTTTATAATATAAACTAATAGATCAAAGTAACTGTATTCTATTATGATTGTTTTATCAAATGATTATTTAAATTTAAAAAGAATTAAGTTTTTTTATAATTATGTAATAAATATAATGTTCCTTTTGCCCTAGCAAAGCGTGGGTATACTAGGCCAATAACTCGATCGCCATAAAATTTATTGATGATACTTCTTGTGTGCGATGAGGTGCTGCTCCGTCTTGAATAAAAAAAAAAGATTTAACGCGGCTCCTCTTTTTCGCATGAGAAAGGATTTGGTCTCTAACATCCCTTTGTACTTCTCTCCGGTGACAGAAGATTCAAAGAAATGCAGGTAGATGTAGATGGTTCACATTTCAAAAATATATATTATTAATAATTCACGTTTTTCACTATATTTTTAAATTAATGGTTTGTATTAAATAGATTTAATTTTTTTATAATAAAATGGACATGAAATAAAAATGACGACTTTCCTTTATTAAAAAGTATTTACATTTTACCGATTTCTCCATTTGTTAAAAAATTCTGACCCATTAGTTTTCACACATTCCTATGGGACACCCTGTATATATAATAATGAAAGTTTGTTTGTTTGTTGTTCAATCACGTCTAAGCGCTTGCATCGATATTTTTCATTTTTTGTCCGAAGGTAGTACTATTCGAACTTAACATATAGGATAATTTTTTTTTGGATAATAAATAGGGTTTTAAAATGGCGGATCAAAGATGGCAGTTGAAAATTGTAAATTTGAAGCGATTTTCGTGAAAATTGGTACATAGGGGCTTTGCGGAATACTGATTTCAAATCCGCTGTCCAAATTTAGAAATTCAAGATGGCGGATCCAATATGGCGACCAAAATTTCTCGGCATATATATTTTGTTAATTTTTCTATTTTGTATATAATTTTGTTATGCCTACCTTGCAAATTGCTTAGTTTATTTGTAAGTTCGTTTTTTTTTTAATTATATAAATGTGGTATTATTTATAATGTGAATTGGTGTTTTTTTTCTGATTTTGTAGTGAAGTAATTTTATATTTATAATAAATAAATTTATGTTTATCGAAAACAAACGTATTTCAAGCCAAATAATCATAGATCCATCTTTCATATATTTTTCCCTTTACATATATAAAATATATTTAAGTATAACACATGATATCTACAGAATTTCTTATTTTTAAACCTAAGAAAGGTAAATGCCCTTTTTAAATTTAGGATTGAAAAATTAATTTTAACGTTCAAATTAAGATTTTTTTCAGAAATTCGTACACCGCGGTCATTAAAAAATTCTCATTCCATTAAAATGCACCGCCACTGTTCTTTCAAAATTTCAGCCAGCAGCTAAATTTTTGTGCAAGCGCTGCAGCCAGAAGATTTGGCTGCGGTTAACTTTGAGATGTGAAATATTAATTTATTCTTTCTTTATTGGTGCCGAGATTTTTTCACAGAATTTAGTAATTATTTTAATATTTCCAATTTCAAAAGACAAGGGAGAACTCAGCATAAATAAACTGCCAAATTAAACTGAAAATTGCGACAAGCAGTGCTTGCAAAAAAAAAAATAATTATACAAAAATTTTAAAAGTCGATTGCGACGGGACAACTAATTAGGAATATGTGTCAGCGTATGCTAATTTGTAAAAAAGGTGAGAAAGATCGTCAAACGAAACGTAAAGCATTCAAAATTTTAAGGAGCAGACGTGTGTAAACCACTAAAGAGCAAATATTCAGTACATTGGACCTCCTTATTAAATTTTAATCGGTGACAAAATCTCTTCACGATGCGATCAGACAACCTTTCGGAGCATGTTCAAATTTCGGGGGTCAATAATTTTACATTTTATTGCCCGCGCGTTAAGCAGTTCACGAATCTGAGAGATCCTCCAAATAAGGAGGTGCTTTGTCTTCGTCTAATTAATGGCAGTTTTAATTTTAACCATCCTCCAGATAATATGTTAATTAGAAAATATTTAGGACCACGTCGCGTCGGCCGAAATATTCGAAAATTTGGGTTTTGTCCCAAAAACGTCTCGAAGATGGTGTTTGCGTGCATTTTGGATAAATATTGTAAATTCCTGAGCGTATATGGGAAAAAGCGGAGGCTCCCGGTGAATGAAATATTTTTTTGCTGCCCATAAGAGGAAGGGGAAATAAATTAACATCGTTTTATTCGGGAGCGAAGAGCCTCCCTCCACGTTAACAAGCATAATAAATTAAGAAAATTACAAAAAAGTGGACATCGCCGCATGGGCAGTCGGTAGCACCTCGGCGGAACATATCACGGCGCGGCCTGAGTGCCTGAGTGACGTTATGGTCAGTTGCGGGGCAGTCCGGGGCTCCTCTGGTGCTCTGGTGCTTTGGGGCCAGCAGCACAAAAGACAGAAGCTATGGAGCAGATTTATTTCGGCTAATAAAACTCGCTCCTATCTTCATCGAGGACTCAAACAAAGATGGGCCTGATAAATTATTTTGTTCGGGTTGTAAAGAGCGGGGCGAGTTAAATCCACCAAACCGCACCGCACCGCACCTCGCCGGCCATTAGGTCGCACTCGACGCGGACCGGACGACGGCGGCCGCGGTCACGGCACGGCACGGCACGGATCGCTCTTGTCGTCCGCGTCGAGAAGCGAAGAAGAAATTAAAACCAATTAAATGGGCGCGATCGAGGTAGATGTAAGGAGGTTGTTGCACAGTGGCTCATTAGTTCGAGGTTTTTCTAATTGGCTT
Source organism: Dysmachus trigonus (assembly GCA_949715965.1). NCBI lineage: Eukaryota > Metazoa > Arthropoda > Insecta > Diptera > Asilidae > Dysmachus > Dysmachus trigonus. The sequence goes on from OX454320.1 coordinate 91,941,150, forward strand.
CGAGTTCTTAACAAAACGTTCCCGATCTCGATCCCAATCGCCAGGACTGAATTCGGGGTGTTGGCGCTGCCGAGTCGAGCTCGATCTGGATGCCTTTTTCACAGAAGGAATGCTCGTGATAGGGAGCTTCTTGGAATTATGTTGTTCCAGTTACTGCTCCTTTCTTTTTTGGGATTCTTAATTTCGTATGGCGATCAGGGCTTGTATTTACCAGAGAAATGTAAATTTGATTTCGGGAGCCAAGGTAATTATCCGAAATAGTTTCGGGACAAATCTGTAAATCGATCCCACTTCTGTTGGTCCCTTTTTTTTTGTCACGATACGAATTTATTCTTTTGTTTTTGTAAACAAATTCAATTCCTCCTACCAAAGAGATATATCAGTTCATGTGTAACGAAATATCGACGATACGAGATAAAATGAAGGATTTTGTATAGATTATGCGTAGTTGGCATAAAAATGCAAATTTATACTAACTTCATTATTTGGTTCGATGATAACACAAGTCAACGCGATTTTTGTGCTCTTATTTCATATTGCTTTCATCTTACAAGTAAAGAAAATGAGCATGATAATTGATAAACTTTACTTTTATGCCCAGGTCAGAAAATTTAAGATCAGCGACCCTGAAAATCTTTATAGTTTAATTTCCTTCTCAATCCTTTGGGGGTGGATATTTTTTAAATCTTCGGTAGCTATAGCTTCGCTCTTTTAATGACCTATATATGTAGAACGCCTCATACAAAATTAAAATCCAGCTTTTTATTTGAATTTCTATTCAGATTAAGGGAAATGTAAAGAAATTTCATACATCTCAGACTGTTCACAACAGACTTCACAACTAATGAGAAAAACGTTACAAATTGCTGGAAGAACTAAAGAATCCTTTTAAGTAAATATGCCTTTAAAAACTATAAAATTGAATAGTTATTTATTTATTTACAATGTTTACAGAGTAAATAGTATTTCTTTAAGTGCTTACAATTTTCGGAGTCTATTTCTTACATCTTGGATATAATTGTGTTGAAAGAACTTATGTATTTTTGTTAGCTAATATTTTATTGATGTCGAGGACTATCACTACTACGCTATCTACTATTACAATTACTAGCTAAGCTGGGCAAAGTTAGATTTAGTTAGTCTTTTTAAATTTTCTTCCACTAAATCTCAATCTGCCATGAGGTGCAAGCGTTTAGTGGAGTGGTGCCAAAGAAGATTATAGATTTATTTTAAAATTTTATTTTGAACGATTTGCAATTTTTTCTTATGTGTGATTGCACATCCGTTCTATACTGACGTGTCATACATCAATACGACTTGGAAGATATCTTTATATATGAGGGGTTTGTTATCCTGGCTTGGGGTTTATTTACGATTAATAAAAGCGTGTACAATTCTGATCAGTATATTCATCTTATGGAGCGTTTGCGTGATGATTTTATAGGTTAGTGTATATCTAGTATTATTTATAACATTTTCGTACTACATAATTTCAACACCGTTTATATTATAATTTTATAAGAAGCTCATTTTGTGAAGATTTGGTAAGAACCTCAATTTTTTCCTTTTAGCGAAAAGCATGGCCTGTGATTTTTCTCAGAATAATTTGATTTTCCATTTGTGAGAATATTTTGCAATAGTGTTGAGCAGTGCCGGCCTTAGGCTTTTGCGTTTAGTAGGGCAAACTTTTCCTCGGCGCCCCTTTTAAATACAAAGTATCCAAATAAGTTTAACATTATAATAATTTAAAAATTATGACTTAAAAAACTAAAAAACACGCTTTTATAAGTAGCGCAATAAAAAGTTAAACAATTACCGCAGATTCAAAATTTCGTTTAACTTATAATGTCATCAAAAATTTAGCAGTGTGAAAAATTTCAAGGTTTTGGCTTTATTCGAACATAGTTAAGGGTTCATGCCGAATTGTAATTTTCAAAAAATCGATTTTTTTTTTATTACATTTTTGGAAACTATATATATATAGAAATATCATATTAAAATTTTATAAAGATCGGAGCACTCTAACTATATTTTTGGCACTCTAACTATATTAATGGGCGTCAAAATCGGCCCGCCCGCCATACAATTTGCTGATGACCGTGACCGACAGCGCGTACGAAATGCTGACGCGCATCAGCACTATTGCCTCTAAGAAAGCCAGAATCATCCGCAGAAACGCTGTTTTGGATGAAAACGTTAATTATGAATATACAGAAGGCATACTGTATGGTGATGGCATCGCTGATTAAGCGCAGGTGAGATTTTTTTACGATTTTTCATTAAAAAAAACTTTGATCGCGTTTTTCTCGAAACAACGTTTTTCGGCACCTTGTTGATAAAATCTCGGTGACTACTGAACCGATCTTCACCAAATTTTTACCACATGTTCTCTATAACTATAGCTATGGCATGAATAGACAGTTTTTTGAAATTTTGATTCTAAGTATTTTTTTAAGGGCAAAAACGGGGAAAAAAATGATGATTTTTGGAATTTTTTGGAAAAATGTCCGCCATTTTGTCAATTTTCAAAAAATCAAAAATCTGTCTATTCATGCCATAGCCCTTATCATACTGAATCTTAAACTTTTTCATTTTGTAGTTTCAGACCATCCGTCTCGGAGATATCATCAACAAGGCGAAGCCCTCTTTTTTTTTCACTTTTTTTCAACCGTCTGTTACAACAACAAAAAATCGGAAAAATAAACAAAAAAAATTGTTTTCATATACTTCGACACTATATTTATTGAAGTAAAACCCCTCCCATATTTATATTTACAACTGAACCTACTAAAAAAATTATTGAAAAATAGTCTGTTTTTCATGGGTGTAATTCGGCATGAACCCTTAAACTTCGATTTCTAATTTTGAATTACACAAAAAATGCACAGGCGGACAACACGAGTAAGTTAAAAAAAAGCTTTGAAAATACCCCCAAAGGGAAAAAAAGTACGGTTTTTTTGCTACGATGAACTGGCCATAAAGAACAATCCGAAAATTTTTTAGATAAATCTTCTATATTTTCACAAGTTCCGTCATCTACCGCATCTTGATTGTTGGGCTCGTCCTCATCTATGTTCAACTTATTTCCATCCGAAATTGGTTTAGGCGATTCAGATCTAACTTCATTTTGAATAGTTGGTTCTGATGCTTTTCTTTTTCTGTATTCATAACCAGAAGGTTTATGTTTCTTCGTAGAGGTCTCGTTTTCCATCGTTAAAATAAAATATTATCAGCCAGCACAGAAAAAAAGATAACAAATGTTGATAAGAAAAAATTAATTTTTCTGCAGTCCCGACCGCAAAGTGTCAACTTTGTAACCACCACTCAAAACCAATTCCCACTTTGCGTAGGCTTCGAACGGAAAAATCGTAAATGTTACTCGGGTGTTAAAAAAGAAGGCCTTAGATCAAATAGTTGGGCATTCTTAATTTTTAACCGAGTGCAAAAAAAGGAGGAGTTTCTCAACTCGACTTTATTTTTTTCTTCTTTTTCTTTTTTTGTGTATGTTACGCGATATCTTCGCCGATTGTGAATCGATTCTAATAATTCTTTTTTTATTAAATATAATATTTCTCGAGAGTAGTCCCATTTAAATTTGAAGAAAATATCCCTCTTCTAAAGGTGAAAAACTTAGGGGATAAATCCCTTTTATTGTATTTCAAACACTTCCCGTCAGCTAAAAATTGAAAAATAAAACAAAATTTACAAAAAAAAAAAAAAAAAAAAAAAACGACTTCAGAATTTTGCCTGTATGTACAAATTTAAACCAGAAATTTTAATATGTTCCTGATTCATTTGGCGCCCTAAATCGACCGGCGCCCTCGGGCGCCGCCCGAGCTTGCCCCCCCCCCAAAAGGCTGGTACTGGTGTTGAGACCTGTCAGTGAAGTTTTCAAAATATCCATAGGATCTATCGCGGAGCTATAAATTTCTGGGTCATGGCAGAAAATGAAAAATGATATGCATCTAACAAAAGGGAAATCAGCAGTGAATATGTTGTATAAGACTGCAATAATTTTGGAAGCTTCAGCATTTTCTGATCATACATGAACTTTGAAGAATCAATCATCTAAAAAAATTTGAACGATCACAGTTTTACAGCGAGGAAAATTAAATTTTATCATTTAAGATATAAGGGTCTCATACCAAATGGTATCAAACGCTCGTTGCTCAATAGTCTTATCTAATCTAATAGTGCCAGAGTCATCGATTTTCTTTCAGGTAGCGCTTGGGGGGGTAGTACCGGTTATAAAGGTAAAAAACAGCCTAATTTTCAATATTTTTTTCTCGGTTCCTTTATTATATAACATCTTCGAACTTTTCTTACACTTTTATTACATTTTCAAGGTAGTAAAAAAAATTTTTTTTTTTGCTGAAGCTGTCACCGCAAAAAACACCTCTTGACAGTTAATCTCAGGAATGAAGAACCCGAAAGCTTCTTACGTGGTAATTCACCACAATATTTGAATAAATGATTAAACAAAAAAATGGCGGCTGTTTGAAATTTTTTTTCGAAAAATCACATATTTTTTCATTTTATTTCGCTTTTTGTATTGGCTTTTGGCCTATATTGTGGTGGATTACCACACAGAACACTTGAATAAATTAATCAACCAAATTTGACCTAAATCGGTTCAGCCAATCCGGAGATTAACTATCCGCCATTTGAAAAAACGTCATTTTGAGAAAAACGCGTTTAAATTTTTTTTTGTAATATATTATGTATCCGAAATTACCGGCGGGGAGCGAAAAAGATGCGCACGCTTAAAGTGCTGTAACTATTTTTCTTTTTGAAATTTCTTAATAAAATTTTGAGAGTTAATTTCTGAAGGTATTGATTTTTAGAAAATTATAACCGGTAGTACCCCTTTAATGAATGTTATTCTTGCAACAGCATGTGCAATAAAATGTTCACTTCGAAGGCCGAATTAGATGTTTCTAATTATTTTGTTATCTTCGGCGTCCTTTCCCCGTTTTTAGGTAATAATAAAGGCAACTTATTGGTATAAAACACGAGTGTGGATATATTAAAAAAAAAACACACACACAACAAAATTCATAAGGTGTCTTTAGGACAGGATCTTACCTAATAGTTTTCCTATTACAAAATTCCCCCGGTTTGTATGGCAGCCCTTCCCGGCCCCTAATGTGATAAACAATTAATGTCACGATCTCCTTAAATTAAAATATTTCTCATTAAAGAATAAAATGTTCGCAATTAACTTAATTTGTAATTGCTTAATGCTTTTTGTCGGGGCTCCGTCCTCGGCTCGTTTTTCTTGCACGAGAGCTTTATCAGCGGCGAGCTCGCCTCATTACGCCCTGCGCTGGTGTACACCGCGCCGCGCCAGTCGCCTATTCGAGCGACCCGCAGGTATGTAAACAAATATACCGCGGGTAATGCCGGTAATGCAGCGCCCAGGTATGCGGCCGCGAGTCGCTTACGTGCTTACATAAAACGCTGGCGCAGATCATGTCCCATTGTGCGCGCTGGGCTCGCCTCAATGAAGGAGAAATCTCGTCGTCGCATTAGCCACTGAGGTCAGATGCTTGTGGGCAAATAAGGCTGCGGGAATTTGTTGCCTTAATTTATTGGATGTAATTAAATTTCGCTCTAAATGGAAGCGCCCGAAATCGGATTGGCGACATGAAGCTGTTACTGCCACCAATTTTGCCTTTGTTGGTCGAACGCGAACCTTCGAAGTGGCTGGCTGCTCCAAATGGCCGGCCGCGGATGGATCAGGCGCAATGAGCACTTTCACGACGGGAATTTGATTACGTTTCAATGGTGCGACGAGTCGCGATAAATTCATGATAAATTGGACATCAGATGAAAACCTGAGAAAATTCATTCCTTCAAGATATACTTAATATCTAAAATAGACCTTCATTTATATATACCATACATACGTAGGTCTACTAAACCCAAGAAATTGACAAATAATAATCCAAGTTTTCAAAATTATGGTTTAAGAGTCGTTTAAACCTAAATTGGTAAACCGGTGTTTAATCATAAAGGGTTCCTAGCTATAAGCATTGACTTTTGGACCTAAACCAAATCTTCCATATACATACTTGAATATAATTGCTCATTATGATTAATTATGACCTTATAGAGGGTCAATCAACAATCATCTTGTGTCTAAGAGCATGTATGTGAGTCATTGCAGAGCAATTAGCTTGAATCTCACTTCATTCATTTTTATTGCACTTTAGCAATCGCTCATTTTCACTTGAATATCATATGAAATGATGAAAACGAAACAGGAAGCTCAATTCCCACCGGGGACCATTATTTTTGATGATGAGACTTTTCGATTGAGTCTTACCAATCCCTCAACTTTTGAATTGGAATTCTTTAGCTCTCGAACCAAGTGAATCAATGGAATAATGAATATACGAATAATTTCTCAAAAAAATGAGACCCTTCCACTCCTTCGATTTTCATCATTTTTGGCATACATGTATATCTTGACGCCCTTTATCATATATCTCATTTCCAGCTCTGGACACTCAAAGGGAGCTGTTACTTACTGGCCTTGAAGATTCACACTGCTTCCAAACTTCTCATTTCAATTTACATATATATGTTTTCTCACTGTCATTTCAAAGTACATTAGTATATGATATAACTACAGCAATCTAAAATCCAAACTCAATCTCTGTTGGACACTAGGAGGACCTAATGTTCAAAAGGTTTTCGCCCTCTAGTTCCCCTGTTTTTTGCTATATGTACGAAATAAATATGGTACCTTCAAACTTAACTCATAAGGACACATCCATGTATGGTATAGGTATGGGATTTTCTTGCTTAGGTCCAAGCGGAGCCGCTTATAGCCAGGAACCCTTTGTCTGTGAAATTAATTTTTTGGTTTATATTTTCAAACTGATTGCAGTTAGCAATTCATTGAAATCCTACAATTGGTATACTATCCTTTTGGTTAATAAAATTCCATATCGCTCAGCTTTTGCATATCGAAATTCTCAAATTCTTCCTTCTTATAAATTAATCTTCTTTAATTTACATTATCAATAACGCCTGTCGAATTTTACACTGTTGGTTGGTCTAGTTCCTTTAAAATTCGTTGTGGATCCAATAAATGTTAACTGAATGTTATTAAACTACATTTAAACCTACAGTTAAATATATCGACAATATTGAACTGTAGTTTAAACTAAACAAATATATGTAAGTCAAAACCAATTCGCAAAAAAAAACATAAAATTGGAAAATTTTACTTAATTTTACCACTTTTGTAGCATTTAAATTAAAAACAAAATACTTTTACAAAAATTAACAATTTATTGACACTTCACAAAAATCATTTTGACGACAATCCTCGCAGATTTGATTGAAGCTTTACATACTATGCATTATAGTATGGAAGAGTGTTATGGCAAAAATAAATGTGAACCTTGTAATTGTAGAAGAATTTCAATTTAGAGTTTTAAGAAAGTAGGTACAATTTTCTAATAATATTTCTGGTACTCAAAGATTTTCCGAGTCGCTGATTTTGAATTGAATGTAGAAAATTATTGATGATATATTTTCTTATACACATTTTGTAGCAGATTAAAAATCAGCAACCCTAAAAACATAGTATTTGTTAATAGTAACAACTATAAGTTTAGAACACCACTAAACCAATTTAAAAAACTCATAAAGCCGGAAAGAGGCATGGAATATGTTAAAGATAAAAAACATTATGGACGGAAACATTTTAATTATTATTATTAATTAAACAAGTAATTTGGAAATAATATTTCAGTTTAAAACATTTAAAATTGAAAATGGTAAAACAAACCTTTAACTTAAACAGTTTCATTTAATACCAACAATTACCAACAATTTTATAATGACATCATTTTTGAAGATTAAATGCTCTTAAGTTTTATTTTAATTACATAAAATTAAGTGACTTAGGTATAGGAGAATGTGTTTTGGTAATTTAACACATGATGATTTCAACAAGAATTGTATACTTGTTTTTCATACCACATTTAATGATAACGACTCGAATTTGAATTATTTAACAGCTTAGAAATACATATATACATATTTATATTTTTAAAATATGTGTGAAGACTTTCTTAAAGCAATACTATTCGCTTTTTTTTTATTATTTAGTGATACACAATTTTTCAGTATTCTTTCGCAATAAATAAATGAATTTTTGGCATTTTTAGAGTCCAGGAAAAATATTATGATTTTTCATACTCTGAGAGAATACAAAAATATGAAACTTTCAAATAGAGCCAGATAGAAGTTAATGATCCATAAGTCCAACCAGTTCCGTTTTCGAACAGAAGTTAAGTTTTTCATCATTAGATACAAAAATTACTGCCGAGGTCTTTCCGTTTACGAATTCATTACTCTGTTAATTCTCAGGGGTGAGTCTTTAAAAATAGTACTGTTTTTTTCTTATACATACTTAACAAGAGGCATCAGGCTGCGTGTTGCTTAGGTCTTCAAATTAATTAAATACCTGTTTTCTCTAAGGTTCTAAATATATACCACTTTTAACTGCAGTATCTCGTTTAATTCTAAGACTTTATAGCACATTTGTGGAGTATGTATGGAACCCAAAATTTTTTTGAAGATTCGAATTCTACAAGGAAAACTAAGTTACCCTTAATATATATATATTTTTTCAAATTAATGTAGATAGCTTTGTAAATCTTTTAAAAAACAAGGTCTTATATCGCTTTGTTTTTGGTCTATTACCTCGCGAAAACAAATTAATATCAATAAAAATTTATTATTTGGAAGAGTTCTTTTCATTTGTACCAAATTTTTACTATTTGATATTTTTAAGCTGTATTGTATTCCACATCTTTGGATGAACTAGTAGTAGGTAGGGTCAATTATGGTAGAAATTAATATAATAGAACTCTTCAAAATAATAAAATTTTCGATTTATCGTGTATTTTTCAATTAAAAAATACACATTTATCTAAAAATATACGAAAAATGATTGATTTCAGATTTTCCAAGTAATATTACCGGGAACTTCCTTTTTTAATACATAAAATATTTAAAATTGAAAATAGATATTTAAATTATATACCGAGATATTTGAACAAACGAAAAACATATTTTAATTATTTTTATTTATAATACATAGGCTGAATGCAAAATAAAGTTTTTTAGATACAAAATTACATTGATGTCCCAATTTTACACTTGCATCCACAATGCACGAAATAAAAAATTACTTTTACACTTATAATTTTGAAATTTAAATTGACATCAGAAATTTAATTTTACACTCCCTAGGGAATTATTTTATTATACATAAAAGTGTATAATATTAATGGCCTCCACATAAAATTGTATTGTAAAATATTAGTTAATATAAAAAACCTTTACTTTGTATTTATGTGCATTGTAGTATTCGCAACTGAATTATACTGTAATTTCTTTATAAAGGATGAGCCATCGATTGGTTTCTTTTTAAAAATCTTATAAAATAAAGCCTATTCAATATTTTTCAAAGTTTGTTGGCTTATTGAAAAGAATATACCTTCCGATTAGTTATGGAATATGATTTCGTTTAAATGGGTAGGTACTTTATTTCGACTGAAATTTCTTTTAAAAATCCGCACTGTTTTGGTAACACAGCACTCACTTTGGAAATAAATCTTCAATATTTCGTAACGTTGTTCAAACACAAATCTATTCATATTGTACTACGGAGATATGATACTATGTCCCTATCAAGTTTTTGAGCACGAAAGAGCTGTTTGTGTCAAAATAACATATAAATTAGAAAGAAACCAACAAATGGCCCATTTTATATTATATATGGTATATTAGGTTTCGAATTTATGTCTGTTAATGGAGGTATTTTTAGATAGTTTACCTAATTTTATGGGGGATATATCTATTAAATATTTGACAATTATAGCCCGAAATCACCTACTAAATGGTTAGCAACAGCCAGTAAATAATTTTTTCAGTGTAGCTAAAAGACATGTAGTCTTCTGGTCTTAGGAAAATTTATAGCTTAGTGGAATTAACAATAGCAAAGCTAATTAAATCGCACATTTAAAATTCTGCCACCTGTGAAAGCAAGAATTCTTTAGATTGACAATTTATTGTGTTGCTCCTATACTAAAATATCTGAATTACCAGTTATTTTTTTTTTTTTTTGTTTGTTTAAAAGCACTTTCAAAACGAATTGATTTTCGGCCCATCACCTGCAGCTAAAAACGTGAGAAACAGCTCCTTTTAGACGGTGAACGCATTTGGTCACTAATGGCCATCGCATCATTATGAAATTCGTTAAATAAAACATTAAGGCCGGCATTAACATTTATCTAAACTTGTTTTCGTTAATACTTTTTAATGAGACAAACAAGAGCCAAATTAATAACCGAAAGAGGAAGAAGTGATTGCCAGCGAGTGTGTAGATCGCCTACGCGACGCGACGCCCACGAATCGAAAATCTTGTCCGATATTAATTGGCGTCGATCTTTATGATAATGGGGAGTGTTCGGTTCCATCACGCGGCACTGCTGGGACACTTCAGCAGCGGTCTTTGTTAAATCGCCTGCTGTTAATTAGGTTGCGTTCGAACGAGAAATGAATACAGTACGCCTCGAAAAGTCGTGGCCAATCTTTGTTCGGCGTCTACATATAATAAAAAAAAAATCAGTTCGTTATTTATGTCTATCGAAATTTTATGCAAAATTAGACGCGAATTAGTTTCGCAATTTATCGGTGTAAATTCGCTATAAATTTCTTATTTAATGTAAAAATGATATCGTGAGTAACCGGGAACGATTTCTGATTATGGGAATGGTGATGTTTTCTTCGTTATTTTTTCGCAGCTCCTGATCTTATCGGTTGTAGTGATCGAATCGAATTACATGATGCACCTTTCGACAAAGAAAAGATGTACAAGGCAATGTTGTGGTCGATCTCAGGTGAGTTCGGTTTGGTTGAAAAAATAAAAAGAAGGAAAATTTGTATCTACGTAAGATGCGAAATTTCCTTCTATGTTCGATAGTAAAACATGGAAGCTGGAACACATTCTGTATTCCCATAAAATGGAACGGGCGTGTAGCAATTATCGCCAACTAATACGATAGTACGGTGGGTCGATTGAAAATTGCTCCTCTCCTTCGCGCTCGTGTAATTGCCTTGTTCAATAAAATCATTTGCAAGAATGGTGCTTGTACCATGTGCACACGGTGCGGTGCGCAATGTTTTGCTACGCAGGTGAACAGCACCACACGCAGAAGTCGCGCCACGCCGCATTCGTAGCGAACAACGAACGGCTCCGCCGCCGCGATCACATGGACCTTTGTTTGTTTTGCTGCATACCAATTAACTTCCATTATGATCCCATTTTGCATGATTTGATGGGGTTCATGCCTCGGCGAACGATCGTCGTCAAGATCTGCATCTCGCCATCTTTGTCGCCCTGCAGCCGGCTGGCGCGCAGCTTATCGCGATCACCGATCGCACCGCAGCTCGCACACTAGGCGTCTTTCCGGGGCGCATTGTTCACGCCGTCGTCGTCGTTGTCGCCTCGATCGCCGCAGCCTATGTCTTTTATGTATTTTATGCGCGGCCAAGTGCACATAGTCGGGCCCACACCGCCAAGTGGCCATTCATCGGTGCGTTCCTTGGCAGACCGGCACGCCACCTCATTCGTTCAGAGCGCGGTCCGGCGATCGTTCTCGATCGTGGCCGCGCGGATCGCCGATGCGCGCGTCTCGCTCGGCTGCACTTCTCCAATTATTGCGCTGCCGAGGTGCGACTGGGGAGCTGCCATCCGGCCTGTCGTTCGCTTCGGCGGGGGGCGGGACGGGACCCTCTTTTTACTCTTCTGGGCCTGAATTGGATTGTTGGAGGCTTCAATGGATTTGGTATCGGCGCAAAAAAAGGTTAAAAGGTATGAAAAGCGACGCCTACTCGGAGGTGGGGCTCTTTGCACTCGGGCGCTGACTGTTTTTTTTTGTCGCTAACAAGTTTTATTCAATTTGTTTTTTGGATCTACAGCAATTAGAGACGTATGGAAGGGATATGGGAGGGATCTTAAAGTTGCCTATAACACTCGAGGGCAATTCTATTAGCCAATTAAAATATAAAATGTAAATTGCTATCAACAATAATTTCCACACTCTACAGTTTGAATTAATTACATTTCACTTTAATACTTCACTCTAGACCTTTACTACCTACTAAAATTAATTAAAAAAATATTAAACTAATTTGAAATAACAAGTAGACTAATAAATAACATAAAACTTACACTTGAAGTCGTAGTTTATAACATATTTTTCTATATTCAATAACTAAGCGCCTAAGCTAGGCTTTATCATTATGATAATATAAGCAAATTCGTAAATTCTAGAATAACAAGATAAAAGTCATTAAAGATCTTAGTTTTATACTATCCTAGCATCGTAATAACGAATCAATCTATGCGATCATTGAATCTTAATAGAAACGTTACTCCAGTGGCGGATTTACACATTTGCAGCCAGTAGGCTATTCAAATCGACCTCTATAATTCGATACTAGTTCAAAAACATATTAATTCAAATTTGTTTGTCAATGAAATTGTAACTTTATGATTTTTGCACTATCGTCTTAATTAAACCACCTTTTTCCCGTAATTAGTATTATTGTGAATTAGGGGATCGAAGTGTCAGTTCCTAGATTATTTTTACAACACAACGATTTAGATAAGATTGCGCATGAAATAGTTTTTGGGTATATTTCTGAGCTAATAAAAGCTCAATCATGTACTACTAATAAGGCGGGGTGTAAAAGTAATTAAATAATTTTTGTTGCGCTTACTTACAGTTTAAAAACAATATATTCCATTATCTGATAACAAGCCGGCTGATGGTGACGATGAAATTCAATTAATTAAGATATAAAATTTATACAATACCTTTTGGCGCGATTTTCTATTCTGTATATTTGCTTTGCTTCAAATTACATGAATTTCTTTGGGAATTGTTAGGTGTGTTACAATTTTAATTTCAAATAGTTTTCCATTTACTCTTTATACACTTCTTTATCTAATAGTTTTCGATTTATTATGAGGGCGCTTGTATGTGATATTCCCTCCGCCAACAGCCTGCGAAAGTACGGACTACTAGTTTAGGTATATAAATATGAATCTTTTTAATTTCTGTAAGACATAAAAAAAAATTTTAGCCTCTAATTTGCCACCCCTAAAATCTGCCGCCCTAGGCTCTAGCATTCTCTGCTGGTAAATCCGCCACTGCGTTGCTCTTCTAGTTCTAAGTCCTTAAAATTGCTTATGGTTTTAATTATCACATTGAATTTGTACAAATTTACATACATTCGAACGAACAGCTTTTCATGCAAAAATCGAAACGGGCTTTTTATGGACTTATTGTTTTTATTTGCCTTTTATACATAACCTGATTTACGTATAAAAATAAACTTAATAAAGGTTCAACATATTTTAATTTGAGGTGACTTATTATTACCCACCCAATATTTACACATTTTTATAAGACAAAGTTAGTCAAGGTTTATTGGAGCATTAAAAATTAACACTAGAACTACTAAAACCTGTTTAATTGAGGGTTACACAGGAGGAGGATTTTTTTTAATAATCTTAGTTCTTTACAATCTGTGATGAAGTTGCGGACTAATGGAGTATTATAAGTGAAGGGAAAATTAAAATATTACAAACTTACAACTATGTGTACTATACCTAATTATTGCACTTATTAATTATTATTAACGCTATTTATTATTTTATAAAAACAAATTTGAGATATATTATTTTTTGATGAGACACAAATTGTTTATGCAGATTAGGAACCTCAGGTTTATTCCAATGCGTTTTAGCACAGTTAACCCATATAGTAAAATTTCTCTGAAAATAACTAATTTTTACATATCCTATAATTAATTTATTTTCCATACTTTGATCCGAATTGCGGTTTATAAATGGATACAGAGATTTAATCAAATTTATCACTTTTCAAGGTGTTTAAGTTCGTTACACTAATGCCTGATAATTTATTTTAATAATTAATTTCAAGACTTTACTGAGGTAAAAGCATCGGTTTTCTTCTGTGAGTAAAGAAAATAGCTTGGATTTTAGTGGAATTTATTTTGATTTTAAACTTTTTGAAGTAATTAAACGCTATGTTTAATGTATTTTATAGATTGGAAATAATTTTCGATGCATTTCAATCAGAAGAAAAAATTCCTGTGTAGTTAGCGCCATAGAAAACTGGCAATTTGGGAGGTATGGAAAACTGGATGTGTGGATATTATACACTAAAAGACCCAGAATGGATCCTTGAGGAATTCCAGGAAGTTAGAAAAAATCAGGATTTATATAAGTTAAAGTAAATTTGCTAATAAATGAAAAAAAAAAACATATAAACTATATAAGTAGCAAATAGATTTGATAAAATTAATTAGTTATCTTTTACGTCACGTTACATAAAATATAATGAATGTTTACAAAGCTTGGCGATTTGGTGGTTTCAAAGCTTCGTTAAAAATTACCATTCTCATGCAAGTCTGTATCAAAATTTACAAAGTTTGACTGATTTATCCTTATATAGAGGAAGTTGGTTAGCTAAAGAATATTTTGACCCCGAATTGAATTTTTTTTATCCATATGCAATTTAAGCTTGCATTATAAGTGTGTGATATAACATGCATATTTTGATATCCATAGACTTCTTTACGTATACTTTTAGCTAAATGCATAAATTTAATAGTAAAAATTTAATATGTCACTTAAATTAATGTTAAAATATTCGAAAACGTTTTTATTATGATGAACTATGTATTACGTTTTTGTCTGTCATTTCTTCTCAAATTTATTGCCGTCTTGTGCTTATTTCATCATTCCTTCATTTCTGTTATTAATAAATCAAGGTATCAAATTTTATTTAATAAAAAAGATTTTTTTTTGTTATCTTTAAAATTATAAGTTTTATTGGCCGTCAAGTAACCCGTTTTTTTGCATGATATACGCAACATTGATATATTTATTTTTAAATTTTATTCATAATAAATAACCAAAGCCTTTAATTTAAACAATATATATCCAAAATCGATTTATGGAGATAACTTAATCCGAAAGTTTATTATAGGTAGGTTATAAATCTCAATATCCTTGGAGCAGAATTTATGCCTATAAGGTGCATCGAGTTTATTTAACAAAGTTAAATTTTATTTAAAATCTGTTCGTCTTTCATAAGAAAAGGTATGAAGAATGGTTTATTGATAGTGGTGAAGATACAGTAGGACTAGGAATTAACCTTTTTTTGTCGTGCTTTTGGAAATAAGTATTTATTTTGTGATATTTTTCTAAACTTAATATTTTTGGAGATTAAATCTCTTTTTAGTTATTTCTAGGGAACGGAAATGTTCTTATGTCTCAATTTGAGAAGTTTTAAATTTTTAGTATTCTTTTATGTGCTTTTATAATTTTCCTTTATGGATATTAACAGCATTTTATTTCACTGCAGGGCTTTTCAATGTTTATTCTTTGCTTTTAAATATTATATATGTATATCAAATAGCTGTCGTAAATTCCCCCATACTAATAGAGCTATTTTATGAAATGCGCAGACAGAAATCCTTCGCTTTCTTAGTGGTTTACAAACTACTTTTTGAGAGATTTTCTTACCAAAAATACCACAATGGTCAGCACAAGCCCATGCTATGCAAAATATCATTTGCATTTTAGAATTAGAGGATATTTTAAATTGGATTTCAGTTGTAATCCAATCAGCTTAAGGATTATCTCGTCCCATAGCATCGCCGGGCTCTGTGTACGGATTATGTTCTTGCCAGGAGATTAGCAAATCTGGAAATCAATACGGGGATCATCCCCGGGCGAAATGTTGTTTGTTATTAAAAGTGTAAGAAAGTCATTTTGCACTTTGTGTTCATAAAGAGATTACAAGAGGACTGCAGACAGGTTGTTTAATCCTCTTATCTCAATGACAACGCTTTCTTCTGCTTAATGGGCGGGAGCCTTGTAATTATGTGAGCAGCTCTCGTTGCGCGCACGAGTTAAATATCCTGGAAACTTGATTGTTTAGCACTGAGGTGGGACGCTCCTGTGGGAGCCTTCTGCAGGCGTGTGCTCGCTGTTGTTGTTGGTGGCTTTTGTGCAGGGATTCACCTTTTTGAAGATTTTGTGTCTTCTGCAGGGATAAATGAAATGGGAGATTCGGATTAGAGATTTTTTTTTGTCTCCCTTAATAAAAATATTATGGATGCACTAAACAAATACTTTGGAGTTAAGAAGTTTTGCACTCAATATCATATTTTTTAATGGCTTCGAGGAGATATCACCAAATTTTAAACGATAACTTCAACTTTATAAAACGATTATTGATCTAAATAAACGGTATTTTTTAATAATTACTCTATTGCTGCTAATTTTATACTTTCAAGTTTTAAAATTTTAACCAGAAGACAACAAACTTTCAGAGAACGCGTAGAAAAATATATATACTATTATTAGTGATGCTGAAAATCTAGAACTCAGCATTAATTAATAATGATTTAAATCTCTTGAAGCTGAGAATTCGGTCGTTATCTTGTATAACTTGAAATTTGCTCAGTCGATTTCTTCAAGATTTTGTTAGGTCTAACAACCATGATTTCATCATTCGTTTATAAAAAATCGTTGCAGAAATTTTACTTACACACAAACGTGTATATAGACACAAGAAAAAACACATATATGGTATTAAAAGTGGTCTAAAAAGATGCTAAAGATTACTTACATGAAATGAAAAAATTTTATAAAATTCTATTTACGACTTTTTGTAAACTCAGCATTATTTACTAATATACAAATAATTTTTTTTTTATTTTATTTGTTTCTAGTAAAAGCCTAGAAATATCTATCTTTATTAAAAGATATTATTATTAGATAGTGGAGCATTTTAATAATAATATCTATTTATTTGAATGTGATTAACTCACAGTTTTATTAATCTTAGAATTAATATGTAATAAAAGGATCTCGTTCTTTCATTCTAATTAGGAAAACGAGACAAATCTTCATTTTTCTTGTCTTATTTTTGTGTAAGAACTAATTTTATTTAGTGTTTTCTATAAGAATTCGATACTTTTCTTAATCGAGCGGCACACATAACAATGTTTGTTCTAAGTCGCCTTTAAAAGTGCATAATGAACAAATATAAACAATTTCATCTGTAGTTATGCTCTATCACTTGTGTTTTCCCCCTTTTTTAATTTGTAATGCCATAACTACCAATAAAAGCGTTCCAGGTCGCCTTTAAAAATACATTCAAATTCTTCATACATTTTATACTTTATAAAATGTATACAGGTTGTATTTTTGAAAATTTGAATATAGGCTGAAGTTTTGAGAGCTTTATTTTTAATGGATATTTTTTGGTTTGTAATTCCCATCACTGCACAACCATTTGAGCGAGTGTTGTAGTTCTAGCCGAGAATAATTGATGGTTTAGTAAGAGCGTTCCTTAGAACTATTTTACCCCTTTTTTTGCCAATCAAGGCAAGAAAAACAATGAAATAATTTTTCTTTTTTTTATAATTTTAGTAGGTAATTAATAATTATATTTAAAATACTCAAATTAATGTAGATTTATAAACTCGCCTTGGCTGAAACCGATTCCAAAAATAACTGAATAGATTTTGTAAATATTTAAGTATCAATAATTTTGTACATTGTCCTTAAGGGGGCTATTAGGTTATGATATAAAAAAAAAACATGTTTTTCAATCATTTATTTTTACAGAAAGAAAACAGATATCATTTTGAAGTTTTGTACAGATATGTATTTACACTTTAGATATACAAAAATAATTTTTTTTAGATTTTTGCGACCGATTTTTGAATTTTTATGATTTTTCGAAGAAAAAAACACCAAAAAATGATGGTGGGCATGATTTCAGGCGTCTGTATAGTCAAAAAAAAAAAACAAACATTAATTAATCCTTCTTCAAATGGCTATCGTGCGAACTAGGATAATTTTGTTCTACCAAAAAATAACAAAATGGCGACAATTTGAAAAAAAAAAACGATTTTTGAGGTTAGAAAATCAGTAAATTTGTTTCCGATCAACACGGTTCTAGTTCGTACGATAGCCATTTGAACAAGGATTCATTTGCTGTTTTTTTTCCGACGATCCAGACGCCTAAAATTATGACCGCCATCATTTTCTCGTGTTTTTTATTATTATTTTTTTTTCTTCAAAAAATCATAAAAATTCAAAAACCGGTCTCAAAAATCTGAACGATATCTGTTTTCTTTCTGTAAAAAAACATGATTGAAAAACATGTATATTTTTTTTAAATCATAACTTAATGGCTCCCTTAATGCTAACGGGTCCGCCAAATAACTTTTTTTTTTTGAAAATGCTATAAAAAAAAAACTACTGAATATTTTTTCAAATTTCTTTTTTTATTTCAAATTACAATCCTTCCGGTTAATGATGGAAAATAATTTCATTCAAATGGCTGCCTCGGCTGGCCATGCAGTAGCCTACACGATCGGCTACGTGCCACACAGCCGACGCTACACTTGATGTTTTGCGCCCTGTTTTTGAAAATCGCAGTCGTTTGGCCACCTCGGAGCTGGGATTTGACACCGTTAGACTATTATTTGTGGGGTGCCGTCAAAGATAAGTGTTACGCGGACAAGCCAGAGATAATTGACGCTTTAAAGGACAATATTCGTGAAGCCATTGGTGAAATACAGCTGCACACAATCGATAATGTACTTAAAAATTGGACCGATCGTGTAGGCTACTGCATGGCCAGCCGAGGCAGCCATTTGAATGAAATTATTCTCCATCATTAACCGGAAGGATTGTAATTTGAAATAAAAAAAGAAATTTGAAAAAATATTCAGTAGTTTTTTTTTTTATAGCATTTTCAAAAAAAAAAAGTTATTTGGCGGACCCTGTATTTTTTTTAAGGGGACCTTTACTTTCAAAATCGGGAAAAAACACACTTTTTGAAAGTTTTTTTTTTGAAAAGACTATTATATTTATTATTCTGAAACCTTTTGTTCATTATTGGTAGGATTATGAAAAATATAAGTTTAGTTTTTTTTAATGCCTGCAGAGGGCGTCATCCAAAATGCACTTTTAAAACGGCCCCATTTCTCTAGGAGTTCCTGTAACAGATAGAGTAAAAATCTCTAGTGGATTGTTTTCATAAGACACAAAACTAGTACCTAAACCTAAAAAACCTTTTATTTTTAATAAATATATCATTTTATACACATTTTTCTAAAAAAGTTAAAAAAGGGGTAAACTCCCCTCCGCATAAAAAAGTGGGGGGTAAAATAATATTTTTAAAGCTTTAGTTACTAGTATATTTAATAACGAATCGAAGGGCGTTTGGTTTGTTAAAATCGGTTGAATAGTTTTTGAGATACAGATGCAGCCATTATGAAAAATGTGATTTCGAGAAAAAGGCGTTCGTTTTTGCTATATAATTTTTGCATATAAAATGCGTAGAGGTATCGTTACAAATATATGTATAACTTTTTTTCTTTTACGAATTTCTTAAAACGGTTTTAGGAGAGTGTTTGTGTGATGTTAAGAAGCATTTTTATGAACAAAAAAAAAAAAAAAATTGATTTTTTTTCGATTTTGAAAGTAAAGGTCCCCTTAAAGTAATAAAAAATTTTTTTTTTAAGTGGGTATTATTTTTTTGTAAAAATTTACGTTATTAGGTACAATAATTCATCAAAATTGGCTGAGATCTCAAACTCAATCTATTCCCGGTAGTCTCCTTAATTTTTCTCATTATATGAAATCATTATCTCTGGATTAGTTATTTAAAGACCTAGACATTTTCCCATCTCTGAACGATACCTTTCTTGGTAAGCCGTCATTGGTACATACGACAATTTGTGTCGAAAAATATTCAAAAGTACGCCATTTTTCTGTTTCTGTAAGTAGGCATAACATAACCCTTTATATTAAAAGTTACGGTCTGATTAATGTTTCAGGAGACATTTTCCCACCGCTGAACGATACCAAAGAAGGTATTTATGATATCCATCGAGGCGAAAACAAATCGTAAAATTATTAAACAGCAAAAGACCGTTCAAAGCACCCTCCTCTCGAAGTGATGTGAAAATTGATGCGATGCGCTGCACTATAAGAAAAACTCCTCCTCAGCTGCAGAATCCGGTTGGATCCGTTGGATACGTCTTCCACATCAATCAAGAACATTGCAGCTAATTAAGTCGATCATTTGAGAAGTATAAAGTCAGTAAGCTGAGCTCGTGCAAGTATAAATCCTACGTGCCCGCGAGACGTGAGGGAGAGACATTTTGCAACAATCGAGAAACACCAAAACGTGAAATTGCCGGCAGCAGCAGCATCGTCGTCGCGTCGCGGCGGCGGTGGAGCAATCCCGCAGCAGTCCCGCTATCCCGCGGTCCCGCGGTCCTGGCGAGGCATGAACAAAAAGGGCTCATAAATTGGAATCATTAAGCGAAGTGGATTTTCCTTTTATTTTCTGGCTCTTTACTTGAGCACTAATTTAGTCGAAAAATACTGCTCATTACTGCGCACATAAATAAGCCCCAGGGCGGCTGTGGTGGCGGCCGGGCCGAAGTCACACATCAGAGTAACTCTCATATTAGCGGATCCGCGGGGCGACCGCGTGTGATCCGAACGCGGGACGGGAGCCCGCGATAAATCTGCTCCAGCCGCCGAGTTCCCACATTTTCTAATCATGTGAATAAACCAACGCCTCTGCACCTTTTTAAGCACGGCAACAGAAAAACACTTTGTTTGCAGTAATTATTCGCAACAGCCTCGGCTATGTGCTAGCCTAGCCAGTCGGGGCCCCCGAGGGGCTCCGTCCCGTCCCGGCTGCAACGCCGCCAACCGCTGCACCATGCCACGTTCCACGAACGTAAGCCTCCTCTGCCCCACGAATCTGCTGTTTGCACAGGAGCGAAGCTCGGCTCAGGCGGGCGGACGGGATCCCGGGAGCAGGATCGCGAAAAACTATAAATAAATATAAATCTCAAACAAACGTCTTAATTTGGTCTTCACCATTTTCTCTTCCTCCTACCTTGAGCCGCGGGCAGGTCGAGCCGCTCGCCCTCGCTCTCGCTCGGCCCCATTCCTGTTGGGCGCTCCGCGGTCCCGGCTTGTTTACGGCCGCCTGGGCGTAGAGCTCCTCCTGGGGCCCCTTCTAGCCGGGGCTATTTCAATGAAACTGATTGGCAACAGTGGCTTGTGCATATTGCACCCTCTGACAGTTATAGCCACTTATTCTTTTCAATTATTTTGCTGTTTGCTCCGCAAGGAATCGCTGAATTGCTCCGGGATTTAGTTCTTTTTGAAAAAAAACCCAAAGGATCAGAGAAGAAAAGCATCGGTTAAGACTTAAGACGTATGCATGCAAATGAAGTTTTTAAGATCGATTTCTATTTTTACTTGCTTAGTGCATTTGGACTACCGGAGACACTTATTCCGCCTTCTTTTCATTTCTTAAGGGTTTTATAATCATTTTGATTGATTTTAAATTATACCTTCTATATATGAAAAATTTACTATTCATTTTTACTATCTTTTTCGATAACACGTTCTACTCGTAAATAGCCGCAACAGCAATATAACTTATTATTGTATATTCATTTTGAAATTCAAGCTGGTCCTATATGTTGAGGCCTCGAGTCATAATCATAAAATATATCACTTGAGATTGATCCTACTTTTATATTCATAATGTATGTTATGGGACCGAAGAAATATTGCAATACGATTTCAGACAATTTTTTAATGTTTCCAAAAAAACAAAAAAAAAAAAATAAATATATTTTAGAACACTCACAAGGGGAGGGCACAATTGATAAGATTGGCTTTGAATAATTTTTAAATATGTTGTATTGGTTAATCCTAAATATATTATGGTAAAAGGATTTTATGCAACCCGTCTTCGTTTACGAGATAATCAAGCTCAAATTTTACCGCGTAACTTAAATACTAATTTCGTTCACTGCTTCATAGTACTTTACCATGGAAAGGCATAAAATTAGCAAATTGAGCGTATAAACTGGACTAGTTTATTGCGTCCTTCTCCATCACCATACCCTCCTAATCATAATATGTAAGAAAATACTTACTAAGACAAGGCAAAAGAGTTCAAACTCGATGTTAGTAATTGAAGCATATAACCTACATCATCATACAAGCTCGATGGTACCATATTATTATATTGTCACTAGAATTGCATAAGTTCGCCAAGTGTCAAATCGATACAACAATTAGAAGTAGGTGAAAAATGAGTTATAAGATTTGCTTACATTGTTACTGATGAAGCTAATAAAAGCGTGTAATATAGCATTTCCACTTTAAACAAATCCTGTTTCAAATTAATTTAACCCTTCTCCGGCTCAGAATAACCCTTCTGATTAATTTGATATTTATTTATGATATAGAGAAGGATTATTTTGAAACGGAGGAGTATTAAGGGGTTAGGTGGGTTTCAGCGGTTCAAAAAAAGGATATTTTTACAATTTTTTTTTTAATATATAGAATCATATAAATTATTTTATAAATTCAGCATATCAAAGATACATGTTTAAACAGTATTTTGTGAAATTTTTATTTAAAAATTCTGAAAACTCAGCCGTTGGTACCTCATCTCCCTTGACGTTTAAAAAAAAAATGCTTTTGCCGTGGACAGCATAACTCATTATTGGTTCATCTAAACTCAAAAAACCAAAAATATTTCGTTAGTACATGGATAAATCTCGTGAATGAACGAAGCAAAAAAAAAAAAAAAAAAATTGGAATTTTTGACAGACTTTGAACAAAAAAACACATTTTTGGGTCAAATTTTCGCCATGTATTGGCTCGAAAAAATTAGTTATAATAAAAAAAAAAAATCCTTCGTTCATTAACTAGATAATGTTATTTCAAAGATGAGTGCAAAATTTGAACAAAATCGCTTCATAACTTTTCGAGAAATCATGTCCACCGACTTAAAAAATTGAGTTTTGAGATAAACGCGTTTAAAGTTTAAAGCGCTGCACTGACGTGGCCTGATGGGCGGAACTTCCGAAGGGTGTATCTCTTAGAATTTTACTCGGATCGATTTGAAATTTTAGGAGAATATTTTAAACATATTGTACTATGTAATAAGACAAAAAAAAAAAATTAGATTTTTTGAAATTCTCAAACCCACCTAACCCCTTAAATAAATTTGGAAAAAGATTTATTTGAAATTAAGTGATGAATTTCTTCAATTAGTACTTTCATTCATACTAATCAGTTAAAATAAATAAGGTATATTTTCTTTAAGATGGTTTAAACGTAAGAAAGCATGAATTTTACTTTATTAAATTATATTTTCACTTCAAACATTATATTTTCACTTCACTAGAAACAAGAGTAAATACTTAAACGTTGTAAGATGAATTAAAAACATTTAATTTTACCTAGTTTTAGATATGTACTCAACCGAGTTTTGGTTAACATATTAACCAAGCCCATTGTTAACTTGGCCAACTTTAAGTTAATTTTTATCATAAATAATAGCTAATTTCTTAACAAAATCGCAGTTAATTCTATCTAGTTTTGGCTAAAATGTTGACCAAGTCAGCTCAATGAAGCTAACGTAAATTTGTAATCATAATTATTTTTCACCAGGCAGTCATAACCTAAAAGAAACCAATAAAAATTGCCATTTTATTTTTTTAGGTGTCACGCCCCGGTGGAAAAAAAAAGTCTGAAAAAAATATATTTTATAAAGAACAATTTTAGGGTATTTTTGGTGATTGTAATTTTTTTGACGTTATATACAGTTTTCAGTTCCGCTGATTTTATCTGTGATGCGTCTCAGTGACATCTATAAGATGTCAAAATCCCATCCAAATCAGTAAACACGTTCAAAAGATATTTTTTTTTGTTGAAATTTTTAAAATTAATTCTCACCTCTTGGGGGTTAATTATTAAGGGATGAAACTTGGCCAAATTGTTACTTGTATTAGTACTGACGACAAAAAAATATAACGGCCATAATGGGGGGGCACTTTACCCCTTCTCATCCCCCTATGGTCTTTCGATAAATTTTGAGCTTAAGACCCTCTGCCGTTTACATGTTTTTAGTTTAGTTTCTTGCCGCTACTTTTAACAAACTTTATGGTTGCATTAACAAGTAAGCTTTGTTTAAGAGTACACGGATCAGGTTTAAACAATTACCTAGTTATATTGCTTTAAAATGAATCATATTAATGAATAATTTCGTTACAATTAACATAAAACACAAAGTTAAAATTACCCAATTTAATTTTCTTCAAGCAACCTAGTTGGGCAAACGGCTTGTTGTCATTTTGGTGGACTCAACTTAATTTTGCTTGATTCAAATTAATTTGTTGGATAAAAAATTAACCATGTCAGTTTTGTTGTACCCTATATTGTACCCCATTGTATATACCTATATTATTATATATTGTTGTATGTACCTATATTAGTATATAACACTCTACTAATCACTCCCCAGAACGATATTCTTGAAGGAGCTTGTTACTTCGCTAAAATAAAAGTTTGAACCTTAAACTTTTATATCAAAGTACAAAAGGTTTTAAAACTCTTCGAAATATTCCGAAAAATTAATTTTTTTCCATATTTTGATTATTTCATCCAATATATAGAGAATTGCAAATTCTAACTGGCACATACCAAGGTGCTTAGAGAAGAATATCAAAAAGTGTTATTTCCTATATTTAGGTAAGGATTCAGACTTCCATTTGAGCTACATTACAAGTTTCTATAAAATTCCATTATTTTTTAATGATTTTATTAAAAAAAAGCCACAATAAGATCTTTTGTTTAATCTTATTTTTCTCGAAAACCGGAGCCAATTTAGCATTTTCGTTTGAAAATTCATAATTCACTTGTTCAGAAGGAGAAAGAAAACATTTAATTTATTGGCTAGTGTTACGCGAAATATACTTGTAATTTTTTTCCTACATAATATGGTTTAATACTGAAAAAAGTTAACATGTATAATAACATGTATACCCCTCTATAAAGGGTATCTAACTTATGCTTTTTTTTGAGTGATGTGAATTATTACAAATTTTTCAGCATGTCTATTTTCGTAAATTAGTATAAACTTTACAGGCGATTCAACTACTTCGAATTTTATAGGAACTCAACCAATTTAGTGGTGATATTTGCCCGCTTTCTCTTTAAATTGCAAAACACCAGTAATAAGAGGAAAAACGAATGCCTTTGATTTAGGGTTGATTTTTAAAAATTCTTTAAATAATTAGCCTACAAGTAACTAGCGTAATTTGTTATGATTCTCTAAATGTTAACGCAATCACATCGTGAAAACTATAAGGCAATTGATAAACTCTTACACTAATAAATTATTGAGACTTATCAAAATCTGGTGGGTTAATAACAGAAAATATTGTTGTCACGCAACACCCACACTATCTCGAACTCTTAATTGTTTCATTAGCTTAAGACGGAAATACGATACGGAATTGGAAAGCAATAATTTTCCTTCTAATCCGTCGATATCTAGTTCCAACTTGAAAAGATGACCCAACCGAATTCGGGTTCATCCATAATTTTGAAGAGGCCTTATCATCTTAATTGAATTGAAACCATTCGGAGCGCATTGGCTCCGTGTAGAATAGATTTTTATCAGTTAAGTGAAATATAGCGCCAATTAGGGTAGCACTCACGCCCCGAAGAAAGCGCTACTGGTAGCGCGCATAATTTCTATTAATAAGCCTGCTTAATTGTCCCATAGCGCGTCCGATAAGCGCGACTGACGCAGCGTCTTCGAGTGCAGCCGTCGTTGACGCGGCCGATAAAGAAACTCATATTTTGTGTCACAGTATTTAATAACTTGAAGGTTTAGCGGCGTATCAGTGCCGGAGGTCGAAGCTGGCCCGCGATAAGCTGCCCGAATGATGCCATAGGCCAGAGCCGCAGCTGCTATCAATCGAAGAGTTTTTAATTAATTCTCGCGCAGAAAAACAACGCAAACAACAATTGGCGATTTTGTTGCTGAATATACTTAAATTAGATTAAATTAATTACAGCGATTGCGATGGGTTAATTGCTTATCAGCGCAGTGTTAATTGGGATTAGAGGACTCGCAACTCAAATTAAAAATTAACCCGAGTGCCCGGAGCGATAATTGAACGCTGTTTATCGGCCAATTTTACAGCTCATCTTTTGAATTTGCAGCCTTATTTATGCACTGTTTCTATATTATGGTTGGCAATTAAAATTTAGCAAATTACCCCAAGACGTTCAACCGAAGACGTTTCACTTGATTCGACGAATCTCTTCTGGAGTCCCTGGAGTTTTGTAGCCTTGATACAAACATGTGGCGGTCGTTAAAGTGATTGCTCTATCGCAATAACTGACGCATTCGGTCTTCCTTAACGCGTTACCATTTTATGGACTTCCTTTCATAATTGAGACGTTCGTCTTCTTCATCTTACCAAAGTACAGTCAAATTAGCTGCTTTGCCTTTAAAGGGGTGGAGTAACAGATAAATAAAAATCCCTTTTATTACGCGATTCTTCAAGGCACGTTCATTGAAGTCAGACGAATTTTTCTAAGAATTACTAATTATTATGTTGGATAATTTAATGCATTTTTAGTTAACATAGGCAGGGTGCAGTTAAAAAATATTGCACCGAACTTCGAATTAATTTCATTTATATGAGTTCAAAGAACAAGTTAGTCCACCCAGATAAAGATAATAGAAGTCTAAATAAATTCGCAATACAAGATGTATTGCAGAAAAACTTACAACGACATCTTCATAGACCAAATGTGGTCAATGAGCTAAAGAAGTTGATTTGTTCATATCTTTAAAAAATTGAATATACCACTACAACTATACTCACCCAACGACCCAACTAAGCTGACTCATCCATTTCCAAATCACCATTGCCCATGTCTAATTCATTATCACCATTTAAAATTGTTTAAGCACGATTTATCGAAGAACAAATTGCGCCGAATAATTTTAGTAGAATGAACTTTTTAGAATCTCTATTTTTTTGCTTAAATTGCACAAAAAAGTTATTTTACACGAAAATTGCAATATGTCTACTAATTATGACGACTAATTATTTTAACTGAAATTCTAAAAGATGATTTTCATATTTTGGGTAAGCACAAAATTATAGAAATTATTCTTTAAATTATTTTCCACAATTAGTTTAATCAATTTAATTGTAATTAGTAGTAATAATTAGTTTAATCAATGTAATTGTACTTGTGTTTATCCCCAATTAAATGAAGGCATCGCATAAATCATATATAAAAACGTCAATTGTGTCAAAAAAAAAATTGTTTTCTTCGTTTTGAGCTATGAAGCTCTTCAGAATTAGTTTAATTAAAATTGTAAAATATTTATTCCAATTCAAATAAAGCTGTTGGATTTCTTTAAAGTGTTTTATCAAAAATCACAACTAAAAACTTGAATTTAGTAGAAAAAAACAAGTTTTCTTGTTTTTTAACTATGAAGTACCCTTTCGATAATTTCCAAAAATATATATGTTGTAGCTTTGTGTCTAAGTACACTATAAGAAAAAATTGGCGATGTTATAAAAAAGATTTCATAAAAAAATTATTTTTTGAAAATTTAAATTTTTTTTTACCCCGTTCTAATTAATGAAATTAATTTTTGACTCTTTTTCCAAAACTTATTTGGTACTCTGTATAACATATATTTTAGCCATCAAGATTGGTTCACCCATTTTCGAGAAACTTCATTTTTTCAATTTTCCAAAAATTCGTTATAACTAGTGTAAAAACCATTTTTTGAAATTGATATTTGGCATAAATTAATTCCATCACCGTAGCAACTTCACCACATTAAAATGGGCAAGATACATGCGGGGGCAGCCCACCTACTCTTATTCTGCTACGCCCTTTATAAAAATAACACAGAGAGTTTGATAACAAATTCTTCTTATTCGAAAGAATAATTCATGATATTGTAATTATAAATTATTAAATTATTAAATATAAAAAAAAGCGCATTTTCGAGTCAAAGACAAACAATGTTGACTTTCAAGTTGTCAATTGTTGCTGGTATATTTAAAGACTTTACGTAACTCTATAGGAAATAATATCGCCAAATAGTGAAACTTGCAACCATGTCTCTCCAGGATTAGTGTTATCTATATTTTCAAAGAAATGTTCATTGATCATGATCTCGATTGACCATACCGCGATCCTAGTGACAATTTTCCTTATTAACAAAACTATTAAGCTAAAAATGTGCACCATAAAAATCACCAATTCTTCTAAGAGTTTCGCGAACTGAGAACCGATTTTCAAAGTAAATTTAGATAATTCTGAACAGTTCCTCAAGCGTGAACTGAACTCATGATAACTTGCGAGACTATAAGGTACAGTCTCCAAATTTCGTCCCCAACCCTAATTTCGTCCCCTTCAATAGCTACTCTTTTAAAAATCGCCATCTATTATCAGTGACCCGAACCGACAGCTAGTTGCATCAGTCGGCCATTGTGTAGAAGTGAGTGCGTCACGACGTTCGTACCGACAGAAATTCGAAAATCAAAAAAAGGTGTTCAAGGTGAGTTTTTCATTGAAATATTCTCGGCTCCCATAAAATATTGAGATACCTGACTTATTGATGCAATTTTTTTGTCAAACTAACTATTAATATCTCAGATGTTAATCGATTAAGTAAAATTTTCAGGTTATGACACGTTTTTTGCTTAAATGGATGCGAAAAAATAAATAGAAATTTCCTAATATCGTCCCCTTACGTGAACCTTATATCGTCCCCGGGACGGTATTAGGATCTCGTATGGTGAACACAACGGTCATGTCACTTAATACCTTAATACCTTACCAATGATTAAAATAATTAAGAAAGGGCTGTTTAGATATTAATACGATAGTTAGGTTCAATTTTATATAATAGAAAAGGAGTAAGTACAACTCCAGTTCACGTACTGATTATTGTGATCTCAATATCGTCCCCGGGACGAAATTAGGAGCCCAAAAATATATTTTCATAATTTGAGTATTTTTGTTAAAACTATTTTATAACTTTTTCTAACAATGTTAACGCGTTTTTGATTATTTTTAAGAATAAAGGAATATTGAATCTAATGTTTGACGTTTCATTTATTACTGTGGTATTTTTTTTTATTTTTTTAGATTTGTTTTACAAAAAAGGGACGATATTTGGCGACTCTACCTTACTAAACATAATTATCATATAGAACTGTCATTTTGACAGTTATCCCTATAAGAAATTCTATCTAAATTGATCAGAATCGCTGAGGTGATCGGAATCAAACTCGATCAGTGTAAGTTAGTATGAATAATATTTGTACTGAAAATATTGTAGAAATTTACTTTTAACGGGTAAGTTGCAAGTGCAAGAAAATAATTGTAATATTACATAATTATATGTACATATGACAACACAATGCCCTTAAATCATTCGACTTCTGAATAACCCTAGAACGTGTTCACGTGGTTGATAATTCCTGACTAGTTTCCATTTGTTACATAGTACCTAATTGTTTAAATTAATATTGAAATGCAATAGAGAGCTACATACCACTCTAAATAAAAGACCTCGAACTCCAGTACTGTTTCCTTCCTACAAGTTTTTGCATCAGTTAAAATGTCAGTAAAGTTTATTGATCATTCCATGCTAACAGTTTTATTGCCACAGACGAAATAGAATTACCAGAGTTCAAATAACTGCAGAATCAATTGTCCTTTTCAAAATGTTCAATTTAAAGTAAAGTTATTGAATGATTGTAATTTATGAACCAAAAACAATATGCCACGCTAGACATAGCGCGCACCTTGCGCAAGACTCGCCAGTGCCGGTAATTACCTCGTCGGTGCAGCGATATCTGAAAATCTTTCGCGAAGCCAGTAACAGAAAAAGCCCTGAACTGACTTTTAACACAGGTCAGCAACATAAGAGCCGAATAAATGCAACACTGCAGGCACGGAACAGTGGCCAATTGCCGTATACCGATGCAGAGCAAAGACTTTTAATAATAGCGAAAAAATTCGCTGTCGCCGTCGCCGCTGCCAAGATTAAGACATCTAGCAAACAGCCGGGGTATGGTGAGACGTGTTTTCGGAAGACAATCGAACATTAGCCATAATGACATGAATATCTGCAAATTTATCGTATTTTGCAGATTGGTTGCAGCCACGTAATGCTCGCTCACACGGACGTGATTTGCTTGCCAGCAGCAGGTTGCAAGTTGTTGCTTTTGTTGCGCCCGGAGGAGTTGTGTAATAATAACTTCATGAAGGTATGTCAGGTATGTCGCGGGATGCTGTGCCCCCGCTTAACCGGAAGCCTTACACGATTTTTATTGGGCAATATTTTCTTCTTTGTGTGATTTATTCTTCTCCTTGTCTAGCAGTGCTCAAGATCTCAAAAAAAACGCGGTCTCGCTTAATTGATAGCGTTGCAGAGCAGATGACGTCGACGAGCAGCCATTAAGAGCGACTTAATGCACCGCACCGCTCGAGCACACACCTTCCCGAGGGTCATAACAAGGAATCAAGTTCAACAAATCATTAGGTGGTGCCATTGATCAAAACTGTCTCGTCGCGCAGCCGAGCGCAGTCGCCCGAGCGTCTGACCCGTAAGATGCAACGATCCGCGCCTTTGTACGCACGCAGATTCATTTAACTCTTCGATTTATTGCCGTCAGAGGCGGCCGGGCGCGCGGGATCATACTTCTTGCGCACAATAGACCGTAATCACAGACGTTTAACAATATTACATTGTCAGGTAGTCGGACTTTCAACACCCATAAACTAGGATTAATTTGGTTTTATTGAATTAAAATCAAAACATAATCTGGACACGGTGCGGTGCTGCGACCGTGCGACCATGGATGTGGAGCTCTCGAGGACATGGTAATGGGAAACGAGATGCGTTTTGTATCAGAAATATTTACCGCTTTTATAGAGGCTGTGCTTCTTATTTATAAATTTAAATTTTAAGGAAATTTTGTAATTGCCGTCCAGAGTAGAACAAGAACAGCAAAAAAAAAAAAAACACTTTTTTTTTTAAATTTTATTACTCCAGCAAACTATCAAGTTGTGGTGGGTTGCGTTCGATAAGGGACAATTGAAAGTAGTCAAGATGGATAAAGAAAGATAGTTAATATTTTTAATTATGGAATATATAATTTAATTTCCAGCAGAAAAAGATGAAGAACGTGACGTCATGCAGAGACAAATGCGTCCTCAATTGCTACTCAGCAAGGAAAAATGAATTCCTTCCTTTCAGGAAAATAAAAAATAAAAATTAAAAATTAAAATTAAAATTTTTAAAAATTAAAAATTAAGAATATGATTTTTTTTATAAAAACCAATAATAAAAATCAGAATATGATTTTTATTTTTAAAACCGAAAATAATAATCAGATTGATTACACAGGTCAACATTTTATCTAGGCTTGTGCACGGGAATCGAAGATGGTATCCTAGGGTTTTTGGAGTCGCTGATGACGATAAGCGGGTCGGTAAGGCTCCATCACGTCAAGTTCAAGGTCTTTTGAAGGCCAAACGGTCAAAAAACCTTCCAAAAATCTGAAAAAATTCACGGACATGTTTTTGAGGTCGCTGCATCCGAATCCGGTGTTCATTTTTACTTTGCATGCATCCTCGAGGTCATACAAAGTCATTTGAGGGTTTTTGAGACAAAAATGCTAAGTACCATCCGAAAAATCTGAAAAAATTCATAAGTATGTTTTCGAAGATCCTGAATCTGAATCTGAGCTCAATCGACTTCATTTCAAGGTCATTCGAAGGTCAAACGGTCAAAAAACCTTCCAAAAATCTGAACAAATTCATGGACGTGTTTTTGATGTCGCTGCATCCGAATCCGGTGTTCATTTTTACTTTGCATGCATCCTCGAGGTTATTCAAGGTCATCTCAAGGCAGGTATTCTAGTTCTGTGGCACAATTGTTCATTTCGCAGATTGAGATTGTTAGCTTTTTTGACCGTTTGACCTTCAAATGACCTTGAACTTGACGTGATGGAGCCTAACCCACCTGCTCATCGTCATCAGCGACCCCAAAAACCTTAGGATACCATCTTCGATTCCTGTGCACAAGCCTAGATAAAATGTTGACCTGTGTTATTATTATACTAATTGATTTATATTTTTATTTATATTTTTAAAATCTGAAATATAAATCTTAAAATTATTTTTATTTTTAAGATCAGATATAAAAATAAAGAAAAGCTTTTTATTATTAAAATCAAAAATCGAAAAAATAAAGGAATGGTTTTACTATTAAAAACAAAAATCAAAATCATGAAATATTTAGTATAGCGTGTGTTGCTTTTACATCCAACCAGTGGCGCTGCTTAAAACAAAAATTGGTATATGTATAAAACACGTGCTTATTTCCAGAATTTCCAAGCAATCGGTCTAGAACTTTCGGAGATTTAAGATTTTGAAGTAACGAACATTTAAATTTTTATTTATATAGATTTTAAAATAAAATTCATTTCCCGATTTTTATTTCAATTTTAAAAATATAAATTAATTTCTGATTTTAAAAATAAAAATCACTTCTCGATTTTTGTTTTAGATTTTAATAATAAATCTCATTTTTTGATTTTTATTTCTGATTATAAAAATTAAATTCATTTTCTGATTTTAGAAATAAAAATTATTTTTTGATTTTTATTTTTTATTTTAAAAATAAAAATCATATGATTTTTGTTTTTAATTTTAAAAATAAAAATCACTCTCTAATTTTTATTTTTGATTTTAAAAATAAACATAATTTTCTTATTTTAAAAATAAAAATCACACTCTGATTTTTATTTTTGATTTTAAAAATAAAAATCAAAACATAATTGTTATTTTTCTTTAGAATTGATTTTGATTTTTACCGAAAATATCATAACCATTGCGGTTCCTGATTTTAATATTTTTGTAGCATGTAAATATTTTGACTGAAACGAGTAGAAGATGATATTAGAGTAGAGGGTTGCACCACATTATGGTAAATAAATTCATTTTTGCACTCATGGATGAAAACTGAAAATGTTCGGAAAGAAAAGGAGATTGGCAAGTTTTCATAGAGAGTTTAGGCCAATAGCTTTTTCTGATTGTTTAGAATTTGGGAGTCAGGAGAATCTATTTTTTAAAAAAAAAACTGTGATTGATTAATCGATAATACTAAGAAAATAAAACAGATTTACATGGTTTTTGACCGTAATAGTAGAAATACTTATTTTTAAGGAATTCCTATTGATGCTTGCAGTATTATTGCCTTAAATTGAATATACGGGAGTTTTTGGGGTCACTGTTTACGAATCCGATAAAAAAAATAAGGTATTCAAAATGGGAAACATTTATTTTGATTGCTCTGAAGTTGCTGATAATAAATTTCAAATTTTTAGTCCTCCGTATTGAACTCGCCATTTTTAATTTTCAAAATCTGAGTGGAAATTCGAAATCAGCAAACCAAAAGTTATATTATTTTATTATATATAGAGATTATTTTTTTAGCTTTGGATCCGAAAATGAATTTTGAATATCTGGCTGCAGATTTATAATCAGCAAACAAAAAAAAACAAACCATACTGCCACTTTGATCAAAAAAATTGCAGAGAAAAATATAGTATAAAAAAGTTTTAGGGGTCAATGGTTTAAAATTTGTAGTAGTAAATTTAATTCATTTTAAACAACAGAGTCGTATTTTTACATATATTGCTAAAATAAGCTTTTAACGTTAAATTTAAGTTTTATATGATATTTTAATTTCTACAATATTATACAACCATTGAATATAAATTTAAATATAATATATTTAGAGTTAGTATAGTATAGTATAAGGCAGAGTTAGTTTTTGGTAAAAAATAATTAGGAAATTGATTTTAAAAGCGAAAAATTTTTGATTTTGCAAATATGTTAGTATCCTCGAATAATACGAGATTCTGATCCATTTTATGCTCGAGCTACCATGTCATGCGGGGGCAATAAATAATAAAGTCATATTGAAACCACCGACCGCTGCAGAGGTGGAAAGCGCATTAAACAATTTTGAAAGGCGGGTGTTAAATTTACATTACAAGAACTAATGACTTCCAGTTCCAGCGGCAGTGATGGCAGCCAGCAGCAGCAGCACACTGTCCTGTCCTGCGAGTTTTGGATTTTCCCTCTTTTTTATTATTTTCGAGCACTTTTCCGGGCAATTTTGGTCACCTGGGTGAGGTGTGAGGGAGAGGTGATTTACGGGCAGAGCTCGTTTCGATTTTTCATGGATTATGCGGCCCAAAATTTAATGACTATCGCCCGATAAATACCATCCTCACCGGTTTTGATTGAATTTACTCCTGAACCGAGCATGAACATGATTTATGTCCAAATTGTTACTACGCAAACGGCACTAAAAGAGAGTTATTAAAGCTAACTTCGTTGAGCCGGTGATTAAAAAAATTCTGAAGTATACACCTACAATCCAGTGGGATAGTGCTCCGAAAGCCTCTTAGCCAATTCCTGGATGAGAACAGTCGTTGAAGGAGCATTTATACGAACCCTATTCGATAGGATAGTAGCGAAGGTAAAACCGCAGCAGCGTCCTCCTCTATACGAACCAAATTCGCTTTTGAGTAAGTTTACGATTTTTTCGATGCCTTCCCGCAGGACTGTAGGAAGCAATTAACTTTTTGCAAGACCTTCAGAGCAGCCATTACTCCAAGGAAACTGACCATAAAATTTATCTTAATTTAACGACTGCAAAAGGGTTTAAGTAGGAAATAAAAATTTGTGCGCGTTGTTAACGACGTTAATTGGTTTCTGATTTGCTCTGCTGTTACGTCTTAATTAAGAATACGGTTCCCTTTTCTTGTACTGAAGCTTCGCATATAAAAACTCCTTCGAATTGAGTGATTACTGCGCCTCCGAGTGAGTCACCCTGCTGCTTTATGACCCGTCTTTAATATTCGCTTAATATGTTCGCGGTCACGATTAGTTCTGATAAAAGTGTATTGGTTCCGACCCATGCTATAAGTACAGGGGATTCATTTCACGCAGCAATCTTAATTTACTCCCAACGATAAGTAGGATTATTTTGTGTGATTGAAAATACACTTTACAAATACATTTTAAATGTAAAAATCTTTAAATTTTGCTGTTAAGTTCCTGGGAATTTGGTTTTAAATAAAAATCAACAAATACATGGTAATTTATTGGCACGAAAACATGAAAGATAGGTATTAATCAAATACTAAGGAACTAAGCCAAACTTCATTAATAGGTATTCTTAACCCTAATCAGTCAGACCTCAGTAAAATCCCGCACCGGTCATTCTGGGGTGTATCTCACCCCAGCGTGTTTACAGGCTTATAAAAAGTTGTAGGCAGCATAAAAAAAAAAAAATATATCCTTTTAAAGTTTAAGTCTTCCTCTAAAAGATTCTATGGGTTAGATATGTGAAAATTAAATTTAAGATATTTAAAAAAATTCTTGAAAAAAAAAATCGAAAAACTGACTTTTTTCACTAAAACTGCTGTAACTTTTTTAATTTTTAAGATATTTCAATTTGCCAAGCGGTTTTGTAATCCTGAAATGATGCCCATTCTGCTGGTATGTTCAGTTTTTTTTGGCCGTTTCAAAAAGTATATTTATTTTGAAGACTGAAGGTACCACTTTTATGAAGAAAATGAACAACTCATTTACACACAAAAATAGCAATTTATTAATTCAAAATTGATTTAAAAATCCAAAAAATTTTTTTCATATAGTATTTAATGCAAATTAAAAAAACATAAAAAAAAATGTATTCATTAATTATTAATTATTCTATGCCAAAAGCACATTCAATGCACATGTACGCTCTATGCGTATCACACATCGGTTGAAGGCACGATGAACACATTGAATTAGTCTTCTTGTTACTTCCTCGCGTTCCTTTATTGTTTTTCTACCATTCGACGCTCATTTTGAGTGGGAAGATGGTCCTGCAAATGCAAAATATTTGCAATTCCAGCAAAAGTTGCCTCTTCTTCCCTGTCCTCACTCAGTTCCTCACGAATCGTGCGTGAACGTAAATTATACGCCATATCTTATAGCGAAAATACACGTTAACATTTTTTCAAAAAATTGTAACAAAGAAAAACTGTTAAAATGTACTTACTAATTCAAATTAAACTCCTCAGAAGTAAAAAAAAAAATTTCCAAAAAACTCGAAAAAATCACGTATTGGGGTGAGACACCCCAAAATTCGAGAGGGTCTACTTTGAGCGACTGCCAGGTAGAAACTAACGGTCCCAAAAATATTTTGCCGGCGGGGAATGAAAGTTTGTAACGCTGACTAACTTTAGATGGCGGTATTAGACCCATATCCATTGGTTTACTGGGTCGTTTGGCCGCCCAAAAAAACGCTGGGGTGTATTTTAGCCATTGTGACTGTTAAGGGTTAATACATACCAGTCACGTTTTTCTGTCGACTTTAAACATCTGGTAAAATCCTAGGATTGTTACACAGCATTTATTAAATGTTAACAATTAATTAAACTTTTTTATTGATCAGTATTTTATTTCACAAAAACATAAATTATAGAACTATACCATTATAATTTGAAAAACATTTCAATATACGGAATAAAATCATCAATATTAATAAATTTCACTTAATGAGAACAAATTGCAAAAGGTACGTAAAATAATACCATAGAATTATCGAACAATAAAGTAATAGGTAAATAGTTATAAGATCACATTACAACTGTCTCCGACTAGTTCTGTTGCAACCGTGCCCGAATGTGTGTTTTCTGACTTTAATTTTGCATTATGAGACTTAAAATAAGAGTTAATAAAATTGTTAGCCCCAGAAAAAAAAAACAAGCAAAAAACCATTTTCTTTCGGAGAACGATAAGACTTCCTTAGGAGCTCGATCAAAATTTGCTTAGACGCTTAAAAACTGATTACACTGCCTAACCACGTCATTCCACTTTGACTGACTTACGAGCATTTAGGCAGGTGTTTCGATGTGTTTGGTGAATTAAGTGACAAAAATCGTGTGTATATAGGTATGATAAGTTTAAAAATATTTGCAATATTACTTTCAATCCCGGAATATTTTTACTTAAATGGCAAAGGTTTGAATTAAAAATAATAAGAGATTTAGAGTTTCATCTCCCCATTCTGGATAAAAATTAAGAACTTTTGGTTTCTTAACGGCTATTTCAAACTTTATGCAAGATTATTCTCAGTGTCTGTTGAGCTGAAGAAAAAAAAGCGAATATATATTTAAATCTACAGACTAAAAAATTAAATGAAAAAAGCAGCTTCTAAAATATGGAAATTTTGTATTGCATTGTAAAAAATACTTAAAATTAACAAGAAATATCTTTCCAATTTATCGCCGGTGACAAGCACACATTTGTCTTGTGAAATGTCAAATCGAAAAAAAGAAAAATTTGCAGAAAATCGCAGCTGAAAAAACGTAACCATGAGGAAACCCAAAATTCAATGTAAGACAAAATACTTTATTAAGATTTCTAACAAGAGAAATATATTTGTCTATAAATACGTAATGAGATAGAGTGTTATATTGCTATTTAAATCTGAACATTGGCCCGTAATCAACAAAGCATAATGAATAACTTTTAAAAAAAAAAAAGCAAAATGCCACACATAGTGCACAATCACACTGTCAAATGGATTAATTTCCTGTCGGTTGTCGCGTTGCCCTGTTTTAATTGAAAACTTCGCATGCTGATGAATTTTTTCGCCAAAAAACTTTCGTAAAAGTCGATTTAAAAACGTCAGAGCGGCTTGATCGAGAGCGCGGACGTCGACTTCAATTTCCGCCTCTGTTTTTCGTGAAATATCCATTCGAGGACTGGGAATAGTTATTTAGGCCAGCCTGGACGGAACTGCTCTTAGCAGGACTAACTTTCGTCGTTCAGGACTTGTTAAATATTCACATGTTAATTGAGGAAGTCACACACGTAATTTATTCGTCTACTCCCCTGCTCCAGGATTTATACCATATGAGACTCTTTTGATTCCAGCCCATGGCTCTGTGCAATGAAAAGTTTTAATTTCGGATGATATTTTTTCTCCCCCCCGAATATATCGAAACATTGAGTAGTGGCTCATGTGCGATCCGGCTAGAAGCCAGCCATAAATAATAGCACGCTTGAGAAAAAACGCTCGGAATTCTTATTAACTGCCCCCATAAAATCGCAATGCAAACGACATACCTCTGCGTATGCTGAAGATGTTACCTGCCGATTGTTGTTTATACCTCCTCCACATGCCGGGAGGAACGTCGCGTCGTCAGGTCGTGAAATTATCTCTTGCCCGAAATCGTGTCTCTATTAAGGCAAAATGAAATCCTAACGCGCCTGGATGTCTCACTTTCAGCATGCCCTACTGAGGGAATCACGCTTCTGCGCGTCTTCATGCCTCCTGCAATTCCCAGTGCAGAGGATCGCGCCAGCGCGCAACACACTAGTTATCGGCGCGCCACATATCAGTGCGAGGAATTTAAATTTGCATTTAACATTTGCATTATAAGTCACCAGCTGTGGGTCAGATCAATTTATTCAGGCGAAATGAACGCTAAGTGGCAGCACCGCTCCTCGCCAGCGATCCGCACCTCACTTCACTTCTTCGCTGCAATTCTCTAATTGAACGGATCGAACTGTTGTCTTGCGATATTTATTTAGTGCTGCAATTAATACAGACCGCGTTTTAAAGCCGAAGGTGAAGAAAATCGGTTCGAATTAAAACCCAAGAGGGCAATCGCTCGGCCATGAATTTTATTTCCGCAAATGTTTTTATTCCCGATTCATCAACTCGCAGTGATTTGAGAGAAAAAAACGTTGATAAATGATTTTTTTAAATCTTCGGCTTTTACGAGTGACTTAATGACGACATTAATTAATTAGTGTGTTTTGGCTGCTTATTCTTTCTTATCAGTATCGTTTTTTGCATTCAAGAGATTGATTATATTTAAGTTTGATTTTATTTTATATGTTACGACGATATTTATTTTATTATACCCATACTTAACGAGGGATTAATATCAATAAAATCTGAGGATTCTAAAAATGTTTACCTTGAGAAAAGAGCAATGCTAAAATTATAAAGAACATTAATCACAAGAATTTTTGATTTTGCCATGATTATTCGATTTTAACAATTTTTCAAAGTTTGATATGTTTAACAAAAATTTGAAATCAAAAGAGCATTTGTTTTAACAACACCAAAAAATTTTCAAATGCGTTTTATAAATATCACGATAAGCACTAAAATTGTTTGATTGAAATATTTTAAACTCATTCTGTTTTTTGTTGTAAATTATTTAAGACTCTTATTTTTTACATAAAAAATACTGACGAGTTTTGACAAAAACCCACTTCTCTTTTTATTATTCATTAATGATATTGTTTCAATTTGCTCAATGCCTTACGATTTAAAAAAACAATATTTTTTTCAATCATTTTTTTTGTTTTTACAGAAAGAAAACAGATATCGTTTTGAAATTGTGCACAGATATCTATTTATACTTTAGATATACACAAATATTATTTTTTCAGTTTTTGGAGATCGGTTTTTGCATTTTTATGATTTTTTGAAAAAAAAAACCAAAAAACAAAAAAAAATGATGGCGGGCATGATTTCAGGCGTCTGGATCGTCGGACAAAAAAACAATAACACCAAATTAATCCTTGTTCAAATGACTATCGTATGAAGTAGAATCGTGTTGATCGGTTATAAATTTACCGATTTCTTAACTTCAAAAATCGTTTTTTTTTTTTAAATGGCCGCCATTTTGTTATTTTTTGGTAGAAAAAAATTGTCCTAGTTCACCCGATATTTCTCTATTTGAATTATGGAGATCTCAAACTTTGACACCACGCGGTATCTTTTATTCAGAACAAAAAAATTTATTTACAGAAATATCCACAAATAATGAAAAATCAAAGTATATATTTCTAGGATTTTTTGAAATTCCTGGGTAGAATATTAATTCCTTCAAAGTGATTTTTGATACCTATATATAATTTTTCTCTAAAATATAGCAACAGAACCGTTCTTTCATTGTTCTGATAAACTTATGTATTTTTCTTATATGAATAAAAATGTGATTTATTTTTAATACCTTTTTTATTCGACCCAACAACAGTTTTTGATCAACCCATTAATGCGCAAAACGAGAATTTTGTGCAATCAAATTCAATGGTAGGATTCGACTAGAAAATTGGGGCGCTTTTCCGCCAAAACGTATATAGGGGATTTTTGGGATGCTCTTTCAGAATATGGCATTTTTTTTGCATAATAGCTTCAAAAACCCTATTATTTTCCGTTTTTTCAGAAAAGTTCTGTTTTTTTTTTGTATTTTTTTTTTTTCAAAGTCGATTATCTTGACGTTGTTGCTATTGAATCATCATATAACCACCAGAAATCGCGGTCCGAATGTCTAAACTTTCTCAAATCATGGTTTTGAAAGTTTTTTTTGCTTTGGTTTTTGCAAAATGGCCATTTTGTACAGCAAACCAAAGAGCACACGTGAATTTTTTCAGAATTTTTGGGACTATTTTTGTTTTTCTGGATTTGAC
Source organism: Dysmachus trigonus (assembly GCA_949715965.1). NCBI lineage: Eukaryota > Metazoa > Arthropoda > Insecta > Diptera > Asilidae > Dysmachus > Dysmachus trigonus. The sequence goes on from OX454320.1 coordinate 91,981,765, forward strand.
CAATTTTTCGAAAATCCAAAAATGTCCCAACAAATTCTGAAAAAAATCACACGTATCGTTCCTGACTAAATATCACCTAATTTCATCATAAAAAATTTGGTGATATTTTTACTCAAAAAGGATCAATTTTACGAATAAATTTTATAGAACAAAAAATCTTTATAATTAGCCAAAGAATACGTGTGAATTTTTTCAGAATTTTTTTGGGCATTTTTGGATTTTCCAAAAATTGGCCAAATCCAAAAAACCAAAAATAGTTCCAAAAATTCTGAAAAATTCACATGTGCTCTTTGCCTAATTTGAAGCATTTTCTGTTCTATATATTTGTTTGTAAAGTTTATGCTTTTCGTGTAAAAAAATCGCAAAATGTTTTATTACATTGCTGTACAAAATGACCATTTTGCAAAAAGCAAAGCAAAAAAAAAAAATTTTGCTTAAAATTGCTTATTTAAAGAATTATAACATTTTCTTGCAGGTAAAAAACTAATATTCATAATTCTAGAAAATTATTTCTCTCAATGTATACGTAGATGAGAAAAGTGCATAAATCCGATATATAAATTAGATGTTCCTTCTTGATTTTTAACTACATGCATTGTTACCGTGAAAGGACACCCGGAGCCAATAAGAAGGGCTCGGGTTGGGTTGCGGGCGCTTCGGCGAGTAGAGCACATGGGGTGATTGCTACCATTAGCCGCTAAATGTGCACGGCCTTATCTCGGGGTATTTAAGAATAACATTATCCTGAGCACGTCTTTCCAAACCGATAATTTAGCACATTATCTGCCATTATGCGGTGTCAAGTGCAATAATTTCGGCGATCAAATGGAGTGTGAAAAGATCTGGCTGGGTAATGAGATTACGGCGCGGCTGCCACGCCAAGGGTCCTCCACTTGATGAGTCCCGGCCGGGCTCTGCTAAGATGGCCTGTTGCAAGGATATGCCGCACGATAAAATTTTAAAATTATCTGTTCATTCGGGATGGAATTTATGATTCGCCCAAAGAGATAATCAGGGCGCGCTCTCGATTCGAACTCTGATTCGTGAGAAAACGCGAAATTACAGTGTTTGCTAATTCCCGGACAGTCCGACGACGGAGAAACGACCGACTCCGATCTCCGACTGACCATCGCGTTTGTGTCCTCTTCTCGGTGTGCAGTGCAGCTCCGGTGTGCAACGGGGTGCACTTTAAAGTGCACACTCTGGGAGCAACACGACAAGGAAAGAATCGTCCCGACATGCAAATTTATACTAGGGACGGAGCCAAGCGATTACGTGCGCAATAAATCACCTCTCGCAGGACTTCTGATCTCTGCTGTTGCATTTTGTGGCCGATTCCCCGATATTCCTCCTGGTCGCGCTTCCTACCTACCGTACGTACGTTTTCCATTTGGTTTTGTGGCGCTGCCAAAAGACGCTGGAACAACTTCATTTCACATTTTAATATTTATAACATCTTCATATAGTGTCTCCCTGCATTGTTTCAACAAATGCGCGCGGGGATGGCCTGACGGCTCCGTGGCGTGCCGTGTGCTCGGCGCTGCCTCGAAAGTGCAAGAAACCCAATGGCTGGCCGATTGTCGTGAAGTTCTAGCACGACTTCTCAAACGATGTTATAATGTGAATTTATCGCAATTATTAGGAGCTCATATCGCGAGATTTATGCGCTTTTTGTGTATGCAGCCATGCATCTTACAGTGTTAGGTCTTTGGTAATTTCTTGTCCCGTTATCCAATGGCATCTCAATTGTTTGTGACCCCCTCCTCCCCCTGGTTCCTCCCGACCGGATGTCGAGGGAATCTTAGGGGGCATGGAAATTAAAACTTGCATTCTCGGAAGGTGCATCTGATAAATTAGCATATACATACATTCTCCGAATCTGAAATTCTTCACAACTTTCCACTTTATTCACGCTATGGAGAGACATCCAAAGATGACAGATCTGAATAAACTATTATATGTAGTTAGAAAAACTTGTACAGAAATGCATACGTGGGAAAAAATAACTTTCTAAATTTAAGGAAATTCATTATTTATTTTATAAAGCTGTAGAAACTATATATTCTCCAAAAACATGACAATTGCTAAATTTGGACAGCGGATTTGAAATCAGCAATCCGCAAAACCCCTATGTACCACTTTTCATGAAAATTGCTTCCAATTTAAAATTTTCAGCCGCCATCTTAGATCTGCATTTTGAAACCCTATGTATTATCCGAAAAAAGTTAGCCTATATGTTAAGTTGGAATATGTACTACCTTCGGATAAAAAATGAAAAATATCGATACAAGCGTTTAGGCGTGATTGAGCAACAAACAAACAAACAAACTTTCATTTTTATGTACATATTATATATAATATATATTATATAGGTATGTTCCAGTGGAATCCTGAGTTTTTATTAAGGCAAAATTATCTTTTCCGGTGAATTATCTTAAATAACATATAAAAAGCTTCTATTTGTATATGAGACATTTTAAAAAACAAAAAGGTTTCATAGCTGTTAAGTTATGTTACAATTCAAGATAAATAACCATCATTCGATCTGAATAACCAAGTAACGAATAAATCGAGAAGTATATATGTACATATTGTTGCCGTGTTATGAAGTTAATAAGGCTGTTCGACCGAAAAGAAGAATACTGAATTTATATAAATGTTTATACTGCCACTGAATTTAAAATCTTATCGTCTTCTGCACTCATTTGTACTGCTGAAGTTGATTAGTATGCACGCTTGGAAGTTGAGAGCGAGTTTAAGAAAAAATTATAGAAATTTTAGGTTTATCTGTCTTTAGCCGCAGGTCACACAGAGCGCGATGATCTCGATTGAATTTTCAGCCACATATCAGATTATTTTGATCACTCAGATTTGTATAAATGGACAAAAGTGGGTTGCTTGGTTTAATCCGATCGTAATTGCCAACTCGATTTAAGAGAGCACTTTTACACTCACAGCCCATTAAGTATGCTAGAGCTTACAAAGAGTCAGCTGACAATTTTTTAATAAGAAAAATATAAAGAAGTAATTCTTCTTTAAGCAAAAACATCGAAAAGCGAATTTCTGCCAGAACCGGCCTTTTGCATGTGTACGTTAGTGGTCTGCCAGTTCGAGAAATTTGCATTGACGCTCGGAAATCGGTATTTATACGAAAATTGGATGCTGCGGAAAATTTAACCTCAGAAACTTTTATTTCAAGTGGGCTAAAAATATAGATTAATTCCTATCGAAATTGCAGTGATTTTTCGGTCTTCCGGAGCCGACTCTTCCTCGACCAATAGAAAAGCTGTTCGTTCTCGTGTTTTCCATCATTAAATTGGATTTAAACTTAAAAATTTGATCAAATGGCTAGTGTATTTAAAAGCGAATGTTAGTAAACATGATTTTTAAATAAGAGCTTTAGTTTGTGTACGGCTTGTAATTGTAGACAGTTTTTCCCGAGGTAAAAAGGGAGCACCACCTCACTCGCAGCCCGTTAATTGTGTTATTGGCTTATTGGCAGCGGCCAGCGCTTCATACCCGATCCAACCTTGTGGTAGAACTTGCTATGGGGCGATGGAAGGTTTGATCGTTTGGATAGTTGTGGTACAACGTGTGTTAATTATGTGTTTTTGGTTACGTCATGTCTTCATTACGAGATGAATTTTGTCTGCGTTTTCTATAAATTATTAGCTTTACAGCGATAGGAAAAAAATTGCAGTTTTAATTATTAAAATGAATTTCCAATAAGGAAGTCGGTAGGAATGATGTTAAATGGCGTCCACGACGCTGAAGTGTAGTAATATGCAAAACATGTACAAATCAAAACATAAAATAGTATTTTTCTCGTTGTTATCAGGTCTTGGGACCTGTTCTGGAGCTTTAACAAAATATGATTTGATGACAATCAAAACGAGTCTTGTCCATTATTAAGGATTTTGAGGAAATCGACAAAACCTATTGGCTCAAAACTTTATGTTTAATAGAAAAAACAACTTACGTAATTTTCCCTGACTTTTTTGGAAAACAATTTTTAAATATTATTCTATAGATCAGGGACGGCCAACATATGACCCGCGGGTCAAACACTACTGCACACTGCAGGCTTTTTAAATGACCCATGCGTTGATTTTTATAAAATTATTTGTTATATCGTAAAAGAGAGAACAGATAATCAAAAATATTGAAAAAATTAAGTTAATACAGTGCTGATTAAAAGAATAGGTAATAAAGTTAGAAGTAGTCTAGATATAACATTTTCTTTTAAAATTTCGCTCCTCTGCAAAATAATTGGTATCATTATTTGAGTAACCAAGTATTCGTTACTCGTTATATGGAAAATTAGTCATTCATGCAACGTTCTTCAGTGCAAAAATGTTTAGTTCGACCCCTCTAAAATTATGTAATTAAAAAATCTAGTAGAATTATATTACAAAAAATAATTTATGTTAACCTAAATCGCTAAAAATCAATGTAATAACTTTTTTATCCCATTAAGAAAAGAGTTGATCACCAATCAAAAAACATTTCTGTTTTTTTGACTACTTTAAAAATGCAGTGATTTTTTAACTTTGTAGTTTAAGGGGAGGTTCTCATCTAGAATCTTGAAATTTTCGATTTTTTTTTTATTTCATATTATTAAAGTTTAATATGTCTAGAATGTTGCTTTAAAATATTTAGTTGATCCGAGCACTAGAACGGATTCTACAGCCCATTGATTGTGACGGTGTCATGATCGTAGCGGGGCGCTCAGCCTGTGCCGTGCCGTTCAATCACGATTATCTCGGAACTTTGTTTTTCAAGATTTTTCAAATTTGCGTACAAGATAACTCAAAAACGGTTCAACCGATCAACTTCTAGTTTCGTGCATATTAAAGTAAACAATTTTCTTCATAGAAAGAGTGGAGCACATTTTGAAAATTGTAACATTATCTCCTTTTTGTAAGTGATAAACTATGAAAAAAACGGCCGAAAACGGCCTTAAAATTTCAAAATCGCGCCATTCCGTCAATTTTAAATTTTTTTTGAAAGTCGTCCACTCTTTCTGAGACAAATTTAGTCTAGTTTATAATAATGTCATCATTATTTGATTTCAGACCAATCTGCGACCCCTAAATTGTACGCAGCTGGGCCATTTTCGAAAAACATGCCTCCGGAGAAGTTGAATAACGGGCGCCATTTTGTTTTTTTTTTTAATAAAAAAATTTTTTCGTACAGATAAATGTACAATAAAAGATAATGCCAAATATCATTTCCCTATGTCTTGTCATTTGCCTTCAAAAAAATCACGAACTTTACCTACTTTTTGACGTTCTAGATGAGAACCTCCCCTTAATACCTAGAACGTGACTGCATGAGTAAGTTTCCATATTACAAATAACGAAGACTGAATTACTCAAGTAATAGTACCAATTACATATATTTCAGAGGAAAGAGTTTATAAAGGGGGAATTTCTCTTAGACTGGTTGTCAACTCTATTACCTATTATTTTGATCAGCACTGTATATCTAATTTAGAATTTATAAAAAAATATTTCCAAGTGGACACTGGCTAGATGATTTTCTATTATATCACTGCACCTATGTATGACGTAGACTGACAAGCAAAAGTGGTCAAATGCTTCTACATTTTCTGGTTTTCATGATGTCGCACCCTAATTTTGGGTAATACATAATTTTAATAAACATATTTAAAATTAAACAAATGTAGATTTATGAAACAAAACAAAAGTTCGTTTAAAAAAATTCGCAAAATATTTTATTATTAACAAAGGACGTAGGCAACTTCATTTGTGCATTTCCTTTATTCCTTATTCATTCAAATACTCAGTGCAGGGGCAACTGCCGACTGGGCTTGGTGTCACCTAGTGCGATAATACAGGGTATCCTTTCATTTATATAAATTTTTTGACGTCGACCTCTATTTTTTGCCCTTCACTTCCAAAAGTAAAAGTTGTAAAACAGGAAGGAAATGTGAACTTTTTAGAGGATTTTAAAACTGAGAACCAAAATAAAGTAAATTTTAACCATCCTCCCTTTCTGCTTTCCAAGTAACGCCACTGACTTATTGACCCAAGAGCTAGTACTAACAAAAAAAAATTAACAACATTTGACCCACTTCTCAAAAAAGCTTGCTATCACTGCTATAGATAAAGCTTATTCTGAATAATAAATTTCGTTCACAATTACAACTGATGTTGTAGTATATGATGACCTCGGAATTCATTTATTCCGTACTTATGGTGATGCTTCATCGCAATTCAAAAACATAAAATTTACAAGATTTAATTGCCATCTTTTGAAACCCTAAATAAAAATGTATTCTAGTGAAGATACTCTAAGATTTTCTGAATTATTTTATATATTTTTTTTTATTTATTATCACTATTTAGTTGTTTTACCAAAGTCCAAAATCTCTTATCCTTGATTATGTTAATCCTTTATGAATCAACTGCCGTAGTATATTAAACCCAGTGAATTCAATTCAATACAATCACTTGTTTGATATTGATAAAATTTTATTTTGTCGGATAATGAAACACCATTTGAAGTATAATTTTAGTCACGAATGTTATCAGTCCGAAAAATTGATAATGAATAAAATTAAGGGAAAAGGCTTTTATAAGGGAAAAGCTCTACATCCAATGCAATATAATAAGACAGCAAATCCAGAGCTGTATAAGGGGTCGATTTCCTTAAAATATCAAATCAAAACAAATGTTAACAATGGAAGATAATAAGCTTTAATTTACTTGGTAGGGTTAAAACATATTTTTTTCCTTTCATAACTATGTTCAACGACTTATAAAATTTTATTTAAATTAGGTTCAAATATGGTTTATTATATTGCCAGATTCAATTGATTTGTTACATAACAATTTCATCGGAAGGTCAAATATATTCATGCAAATTTGTTTATCTTAATGTATCAACAAACTACTTTATGACTTTTTATTATTTTATAGATAAAATAAAGTGAATTTAAGTTATGTTGAGTTAAATAGACAAACAACTAAGGTTCAATTGTTACCATAAAGTTTGTTTTAGTGCAATTGGTCAATTATCACTTTTAACCTTAATTACGTAGACAATGGAAAAAAATTATAAGAATACCTTAGCAATTTCAGAATTTTTAATAAGGCCCGTATCATTATATTGTCCTCCATACAGCTGCCCTCATTTAAAGATGTCGCTTCTGAGGTAATAAAATAAAAACCTGAAAAAGAGCTGATAAAACCGCCAATCCGTCACGCAGAAGTGTATCTAAAGTGACAAAAAGAAGTCGGCAATGAGGACCCATCTGGAGGAATTATAAACTGTTTAAAGAGCCATTCGGAGCTCCTCAACAAAGGTCGGAACACCTTGCGAGCCACTCTCAAGGTGTGCAAAGAAAGCCAATTTACGAGTACCTGGATCAGGGATAAATTGCCTTTTAAATATTTCGAGAGAGATCAGCTTGACACCCCGAAAATAGCTAGTCGCCATAGGGAGAGAGGACAATCGGTCCTTGACTCGCCATTGTTCAGCCACTCCAGACTGTCAAGATCCGACGTCCTTTAATCCTGTTTTCCCTGCCCCATGCATAGTTCACAGGAATTTGGCACGTTCTGGTGTTGCGGACTATTTTACCATCATCCGAAAGAAAATTTTGAAGATGCAACCAAGGTGGCCGGCTTAATCTTTTTGTGGCTCGCTTCCTCGGCGGTTCCGTTTTTAATGAGTCAACTCGACGTGTATACATCAAAATTGTGGTGACGTCCTCTCTAGCCAGTCGTTCGCAATGGGCGGTTTATATCCGACGAAGTGAGAAGCGATTAGTTTATGGCTAGTAAAATACTTAATTACGCTAATATTTCGCTGGCAGGGCTGGCACGAGCTATTACTAGATTTAATTGCCTGAGGATAGTGGCCCGTGTCGCTCGCCGAACACCAGCAGCATTAATTTTGTCACGAAAAGGAAAAAGCCGCCAGTTGAACCAAACATCTCAATTCGAGGGCAATAATTAGTTATGACTTGTGCTTTCTTATTCGTGGGCTGCGCTCAAAAGGTACATCTTTATTTATTGCGTTGCACGTTTAAAAATAAGTTTCTGTAACTCAAAATTCCAATGGCTTTGTCAGCTCTTCCCGAAAAGTCAATGTTAAGAGAAAATCATCTATATCAACTATTGAAAGAAGATTATCCAAGTTAGTGAATATAAAAATTGTAATTTACTTTTTTAATATTTGGAATTTTTATCATGACATCAGTTGTCAAAATATATACCAACGACAATATGATTTAAAATTAAATTGGCTGGTTAAAAATGCAATTTATTACTCTGATAAAAGAACGAAATTACTTCCCGTACAATTCCTTATACAACATTTTTAAATCTCCCCGTAATGAGCTTTTATATGATAAATTATTCAAAATAGTTAAAGATAAAAATAAATATTTTTTCGGAAGGATGAAATTTTCTAATTTACATTTATAAAAATATTTGATTTGCCATTTTCATATTTCTTCTTAGCTTTTTAGTATACAAAACACTACAAACATAGGCTTAACTAGCGGGGGAGTCGTCTGACCCTTCCTAGAAAAATATACTAAGACCTTATGATTTTTAAATAATGTTAAGTATCCAAATAGTTTTGGAAATTCCCATTTATACAACTTTATCAAGTTATTCAATACCCCTTTTTATTTTCAAGGAGCAACATTTATAACTATCATAATGTTCATGTTTTGCGTCATTAATTAATTAAATATTTGTTATTATATTATGTATGTTAATATATTACTTCAGATATATCGGCAACTGAGCCGTGTTTACCTGTAGGACTATTCTTTGGTTCCGCATATGCAGACCCTACTTCCACTAATTGCAATTTTCACACCTTACTGATATTACCCAATTAGATATGTCTAAATTCATCTAATACTAAAACTCCACCCTCTGTCATGTTATCAGATTTGCGTTCTAAGAATCGAAGACAGACAGTTTTTATTCAAATATTGAAAGATAAGGCTTATTGAGAAGGTGCAATACATTTTCTTAACGTGAATTTGTAAATTGTTAACTCATTTGAAGACTGTATTTTTATTTTTTTCTACCGTATTTATAAATACCCTTTTATCAAATATTTTATTTTAGCGGCAAATTAATACCATTGACGATGATTACATAGGAGGACTGGCCATCCGCAGCTAAAGCCCCTAATTACGCCTATGACTACAAAAGAGCTAAAAAGCTTTCCTCTATCTGTCAGTAGTAATTTAAGTGGTATGACAAGTTGCCCTAAGCCTTTCACCAAAACAGTTGGCTACCGTCGTCAGGTGTGACACTGACGATGTCTAAAAGCAAACACCGCCTCGCCAGATTCGAGAGAGATTCACATTAAGAAGTTAAACCTCTCGAATTGTTTACCAATTTATGTTGGTGCCGAGTGTCATTTTGGTTCAGCTAATTGACAAAACAAACAGCGACCAGTCGGGAATGAGACGACGCATTGTTTTCCCGGAAGGTGTCCGCGTTTGCGCCTCTTTCCAACTGGCAAACATTTACGAAGAACAAAAGTCAAAGAACTCGCGCACACTGACAGCCAACATGTCTGCCGTGCAGTGCGCACAGTGGCTGGCTAATGATCATTTCGATGGTGATCCTCGATCGCGTGTTAGCTCACATAAACGATGAATAATGAGTGAATCTTTAGCGAGTAAATAAAGAGGTGTTGCAGCAACACCTCGCTGCATACCTGAGCTCGAGATCGTCTCAAAATTTATTGGCAGTAACTAATCCATTGCCAGCTTAATTACTGGGCTGGCTGCGCAACCAGCAACTAAACTCAATCAACGCTGATCGGTGATCGTGGTATAGCGCAAACACACACATACACTTACCTCGCCGGTCAGCGTTTAATTAAGTAATTGAGCTTGTGCGGCTATCTAAATTCAGTCCTGAATGGAGTCCACGGCAGAATACACAATTTAACCATTTCAGTGGGAAATTAATTGTTTACCAACACGAAACCACTGGCGTCTTCAGTTTCCTGAAACTTACATATAGTAGTATATACCTTGGGGAATCTCGGCACATTTCTTCCGCATAATTTACGTTTTCTCACATATCGCATCAACTCGTTAATTCTGCAGTAAATTGCCTTGGCGTTAAGATTGAAACAATGTTGACTTGCCCTCAAATCTGAGTCGTTTGAACAAGAAAATAAAAGAAAACGGAAGTAATATAGATTTAAAATCAAAATTTCACATTTCTAAAATTTTGCATTTGAAATTCTCGCATTAATAAAATTTCGCTTAAACAAAAGCTCGTTTTGAAAAATAAAAATCGCGTAATTTGCGAAAAAATCACTTTTACGCGATTTGTTTCATTATCCTTTAAAGTATTCGTGTAAATCGGAGCAAATCTTTATGTTAAATATGTTTCCATTCTTTCTATGGAATTAATTCTGCACGTATCCTGAATATAATCAAACTAAACGAAAACTCTATATAACTTCGGTTCGCCACTTCACAAGACAAGGAAAAATGCGTGCTTGTCACCGTCAATAAGTCGAATAAGATATATTTCTTTAATTAATTTATTCCTGAGAATATTTTATTTTAGAATGTTGGAGTGAATATTAATTTAGTAATATTAATATCGCATCGAGATTTTGTTTACAATAATTCACTATCACTCTCAAAAGTTTTCAATAACTGGGATCTTGAAAATGGGAGATCATATGTAAGAGATTTTAAAATTTCAAATTAGGAATTTTTAAAAAGAAATTTTGGTTTACATTCAATCGTAGCCAACCAAACCCAAGTAAACCTATAAAAAATTGTAGGCAGGTGATTTTATCGAATTTCTGAGAACTCGTTCATAACAATGATTCAAACATTTGGCGCTAACCAGTCTACTTGTTCGTGGTGAGGACAAGAGACACACTTTCATGGTCATTAAGGAAGCAATTCCTTTAATATAAACACCATCTCGAGCCGCACAGCGAGGCGTCTTGTTAGAAAAATACTAAAAAAATACTTGCCGAAGGGCATTCACTGTCGCTGCAGGAGCCTTTGATTCTTGCAGAAGTTAGACAGTCACCACGAGCTCTATTTACCAAGTACTTTGCTGGCACCCAAGAGGTGTTTGCTTTTCGTATTACAATGCAGCGGCGTTCCTCTGAACGCCTTTCGATGCCCTTTTCTTAGCTCGACCGCGAATCATCGCGGAATGTGAAGAAATATACGTAAAAAAATAAAAGATATTGGTGATATTGTCTGCAAATTGTTTGCCTCTAAATGAGTCTAGGCAACTGAAATGACCTGATAGATTGCGCTCAGACTTCTGTTTGATGTGCAATTAGCGACGCAAGCAATCCCAACAGATCCTCAGACCGAGTAGAAGACGTAGAAGCAGCCAGATCGGCAGACCAGACCACACACGATCAATAGAACTAATCGGCCTTTAGCACTAGCCACTCAATTTGTTTGCTTCTCATTTGGCGTGTTTTGTAAAATAGAAAGAAAATAGAAAGACGTTTCCATTCATTCTTTAGACTCTTGACTAAGCCGGTAGAGATACATCGCCTTTAATTCTAAGACAAATTTTGGTTTAGAGCACTGAGCAATATATGAAACGATTAAGAAATTTTTATTAAAAATAATTCAAAATTCATAAGTCAACGACTTTATTTGGTTGGGATACAGAAGGACAAATCTGCAAAATTCAAATTATATACCTATATTGTTTGATTTTCAAGATATCGGGGTATAAATTTCAAACCCCGATTTTTAAAAGCAAAAACTAAATAAATAATAAATATAAATACGAATTTTGTTTGCAAAAAAAGTCTGAAAGATAAATATATTTTTAGAATGGGTTTTTTTTTTTATACTGCCTTATACATATTCTAAAAAACTGAGTAAAACCTATGTCCTAATTTTTACATAAAAAACCTGAGCTCGACCTCAATTTGAATGAGGAAAAATTTCATATAAAAATCGAGTTTGAGCTTCTGCTCTGTTTTAAAAACGCTTTTATTAACTAACTTTATTTGTCCGGGACAAATCTTGTGATCAAAATTTCGACTAGATCTAATTGAGCTAGAGCTTTGAAATTTTGCATAAGTGTATAGGTCCGGTGACATTTAAGTATAGTATATCTAATATCGCTTTAAATTCAATATGGTGGACGCTCCAAAATGGCGAACTACCTTCTTTTTAGTACATTTCTAAAAGCGTTGTTTTTAACAGTTTTGTTTCGTTATTTAGAATATTAGTCATTATTTTATGCAGTAAGAAAGGTAAAAATTAACTTGATTTTCGGTTGTTTTTTTTAGACTATTTTGTTGTGCAACAAACAAGTAGGTTTATATTGGAATAAATTTATTTTTAAAAAATATTAAATAAACGACAAATACTAGATATGGAAATTATCTTTGCACATTTAAACACTTCTTCCCTCGAATTTCATTAGATGCTTTTAAAAATTAGAAATTGTTTTTGAAGATAATGCAAAAAAAAATTGATTTATTTAAATTATAACGCCTGATTCGATTTTGTTTAAGCGCACTAAAGTTGTTTTTACTTTATAGAAAAGTGGGTTGAAAACCAAACGATGTCTTTTTATTATATATACCTAGATATATTAATTTCTGTCATTATTTTTAAGCTAAAGTTGATTTTGTGTAAAAATATAATAGATGTATTTCTATCAGCAACTTTAAAGAGTTTTCAAAAATTTAGAATTGGTACCTAATATCGGCCTAATTAAAGTTACTATCCACGAATTTTAATAGTAATCTTTTCGCAATTTTTCTTTAAGATTATGTAGGAATTTTCGAGTACCTTGATTCTCGGCCTCTCCCTTTTTAACCGACTTCAAAAAAGGAGGAGGTTTTCAATTCGGATCGTGTGTATTTGTATTTCTAATGCCGATACTCCGAGATTCCGCGGTCGATGTTTGATTATTTTTTTAATTGAAAGAGGATACTCTCGAATTGATCCTATTTAAATTTTAACAAAATCGGTTTTTAACAAATCAACAATAATCTCAATATTTGTCTCCTTCATAGACAGTGGTAACCTCAGATTTGTATGGGGAGTTAGAATAAGATGACAAAAAGGGTTTCAAGAAGAATATTTTTAAAGTCGGCGCCAATTAATGACTTCTACAGCTAAAATTGGCGCCGCTTTCAAAAAATATCAGTTCGCAAAGAATCATAATAAATTAGAGATATTGATGATAATAATACGACATTGAACACACGAAATAACTAAGTAATCTAATTATTACAATCTGTTAATAGCTACGAGTGTTTCAGAAAAAAAATATTTCACTTTGTAGATTTGTGTGTGGTAGTTCTTTGTTAAAACGTTTTTAAAGCTATTTGTTCCTAATAATACAATTTTAATAATACAGTTCAAAGTTATGCAGCTTTTATGAATTTCTAAATTACCGGTTCCAATTTCTTAATTAATTTCTAGTGCGACTTCCTTTATCTTGAGTCGTGTCGAAGAAATTGTTCTTAAATCACTGGAAACCACGTTTTCTACAAATTGCTGTAATGGATTTCGAGGAATTTTCACCTCTTGAAAAATTGTCTAATCTTTTTCGAAACACCCGTAAAAAAAAAGAGAGGGCATTTGTTCAACATTAGGCGGCTTGCACAAAAGGAAGGCGTTTGACTGTTTTCACGAGCGTTCGCACCTTTTGCAGCGTGACGAATTCTGAAAACGTTCAACAACTCTCCTGCCCTAAGGGACAATTGGATCATTAGGCGCTTCTATTCTCAGGTGACAAAGAAGGCGTGCGCACGCCGCTTGTTGCCCTAGCTCTAAAGAGGTGTTCGCACAGGTAGCCATGAGTGGAAAGTGCTCTCGACTTTGGCCTTAGACTAATCCAGCAACCAAGTGCATGCGTGATTACGCGAACACGGGAAATCGAGAGTTAATGATGCGCTTAAACCAAATGCAATTAATATTTCGCCGGTGAGAATCGTCGAGCAACAGGTAGCCACCAGTCCGACGACGATCAGGTTTGTGTGCCCACACGAAGATACGAAGAAGCAGTAGATTACGTTTCGAATCTTCTTCGGTCGACTTTCTTCGATTTCGCAAGACAATTAGCTTGCATGTCTGCGCTGCTGTGCGCAGGTGTTAATCGCTTGTTTGTACGCAACTCCGGCGATGATAAATTAAATTGGGGGCGAAAAGCGATTAAAACAAGAAGGTGAAGAATGATATGCTCGATTAAAAGGGCATCCAATAAATTAGCGCTATTCCAGCTGGCCACGATTATGACTCGGGCGCAGATAAATCACGAGGTGGAAGCCACCGCGCTGCAATTTATGACTACGGGTCGTGGCTTGGCGGAGCCCCAGATTGAGGTGCAGCAGCTCTTCGGTTCCGTCTTCGAGACGACGGTCTTGCTTGATTTTTATTGGTGTTTGTCATTTTAATCGCGATACTCGTTAATACCTAGGCTCAATTTTCAACGGGCTGTTCAACTAACCGAAAAGCGATGGGGTTCGACGAGGACGCTCCTGGCATACCAGCGGCGCGCGGAGCCACGCCAAGCCGCCGACCGCCGCGCCGCCTTTGGTGAGCCCGGGGCGGCTGGAGACGGCAATAAATTTCCTTTCGGACTGAAGGCCCCGAGTATCAACAGCGCGAAGGGGCAATAATTTATTTTTTTATTAATTTGACGGGTATTCATTGTGGCTAATTGCGCCAAACGAGCCTTTTATGACACTCAGCAAAATTATTGTTGCTGTGAATGGCCGCGAATTGTGCAGAAAATCGGGTCGGGCCACAATTTCGCCCTATGTGTGGAAACATCTGCTAATTTATTTTACTTAAAAATTATTTCTGATTTTTAATTCATTGTGTGTCGTAAATTAGATGCCATACAAGCGTAAATCGACTTTAAATTCGCCCTAATGAGGACGTTTGTGGCGGATGGGATTATGGTCTCGGGTCGAGCCGTTTTACTTGATTTCCCCTGGCATTGATGCATTCTCTCCAAGGCGGGCAGGTAAACGACTGATTCATGTGACAGCATTTACAAGCACTCGTGTCTTGGATGCATATCCTTCTGGCCTCTAAGAGGTACTATCTACACCTACAGTCTGTCGATGTGGGAAGATGTACTTTCGAACAGGTAGAAAAAGGAAGGGATTGCTTAAAAGGCATTCAACCAACGCAGATATCAAAATAAATTTTGAATGAATAGGGCAAAAAAAAAAAAAAAAAAACTCTCACATCTGTTCAGGATATCAATAAAAGATAATTGTCTAACAACATCCGCCAGTCTGAGAAAATCTTCCATACCCAGCCCAGCAAATTGATTACCTAGAGTCAGAGGTCTCGTTGGGCACCCTTTGAAATCTATTAAGCGCTATTAATCACACTATCAATACCTACCTAATTAAATAATTCCCAACATCGCGAATGAAAAGTCGGCATGATTCAAACGCACTTCCACTTGCTATTGACAAATGCCCGGATGAATATCGAGGAATTCGACGCTACAATGGCACTCCGTCAAAATTACCTGATTTTTCCCCCAATGATCTTTTTAAGCGAATGCCTGTCGATCTTGCCGTGATCAATAAATCAATCAGCGCATCCATACTACAAATATTGTAAATTCGATAAATTTACCAAAATAAACGATTCACCTGGGTCTCTCTAAATCGCCCTTTCATCCCGCCGAACGCTTAGGTGTGAAAAGTGCTTGTGGTCTATACAAATTGATTGAATAATCCGTAAATTACCTTGAAGGCGATTCATTCAGCTTCTTCAGGATGATCATTAATTATCCCAGGTGGGAAGGGTTAACTAAATAAAGAGCGAGCAACAGAATTCCCTCCAAGATATTTTTTAGAGGGTGGGTGGAAGGATGTACCTACCTATTTTTTATAAAAGAGAACAATTTAGATGAAAAGACGGTCAAGTGTGGGTAGAGCTTTGTGCAGTAAGGATTAGCACGTTGATTGCCACGCAAATTTAGTACGTTTTGCCCTAGAGTTTGCAAGAAAATATTCACTATGCTAATCATCTATTTAATACTAAAAGTTTTATTTTTAATTTTATCATAATAATCTTATTTTAGTTGAGTTACGACTCCCGTGGTATTTATCAAAGTAAAACAAATATTAATTTTACTGCAATCATCACACGTATGTACGAATTTAACGAAATAAATCACGAAGTTTCAGAATGATGACAAACGATGTAATTTTGGGGAAATTTCAAACAAAATCAAATCCAATGTAAAACCCTGACAAATTTTTTTCCCCCCAACAATTTTTGACTTTAGAAGTTGTCACACCTACACTGAGAAAAAAACACTGGTGAATATTTCTAAAAACCAAGTTTACGCTAACCAAAAACGTTGGCAGGTTTTCAGCCAACCGTGCTTTTGTTTGTTACAAACAAATTAATTCTGTTGATTTTTGTTCAACAAAGTGCACTAGCAAAAATTAACAAAGTTTTGGTCAAGATTTTTAATAACTAAAACATTTGGTAGAATTTACAAAGTTCCAACAAAGCTTTTAGTAACTTTTTCAACAGAATTGTTGGTTAGTTCAATGAGTTAACATGTTAACCAAGCCAGCTGTTAAAATGTTCAAGTTTAAGGTAATTTTCAAACAACAATTATAATTATTATTTTAACCCTTTGCACTATGAAGTCACCTCTGGCGTGACAAAACTATTTTTCCCTAAAACTCTTTGTCTGGCGCGACACTTCATATAAAAAACAAATTAGTGGGAAGCAGTTTTATTTAAAAAATCGTTTTGTTAATAAAACATGAAACTTTAAATAACTGCAAGCAACAAACTAGAAAAATAATTATAGTGCAAAGGGTTAAATTATAATAACTTTCTGATAAATAATTTTTCCCTTGATTTATAGGGTATTTTAAAATGGTGAATAGTTAAGGGGAATCTAAAAAGTTATAACATCCTTTATAGTATAATAATTTGTTTTTTTAAATTTTTATCCCGCAAAATATCAATTTATTTTCCACGAAAATAGTCTTCCCATAGCATTTTGTATAGCAATATAATAAAAAACTTCGCAATTTTTTTACACAAAAAGGGTCAACTTTACAAAAAGAAAATTTATAGAACAGGAAATGCCTGAAATTAACATGTGAATTATTTTTCAGAATTTTGTCAACAACTTTTGGTTTTTTGGATCTAGCCAATTTTTGAAAAAACTAAAAATTTTCCGAAAAATTCTGAAAAAAATTCACAAGTGTTCTTTCCTATAAAATTTATTCGTAAAATTCATCCTTTTTGTTTTTTAAGATGAAATTTGGTGCTATTTTTACTCAAAAAGCATCAATTATACTAATAAATTTTATAGAACAAAAAGTGCTTATAATTAGCTAAAAAGCTTATGCATTTTTCGGAATTTTTCGGGACGTGTTTGGGTTTTTCAAAAATTGGCCAAATCTAAAAAAACAAAAATAGTCAAAAAAATTCTGAAAAAATTCACACGTATTATTTGGCTAATTTTAAGCATTTTCTGTTCTATAAATTTTTTTGTAAAAATGTTTCTTTTCGTGTAAAAAAATCCAAAGTTTTTTATTACATTGCTGTACAACATGGCCATTTTGCAAAAATGAAGCAAAAAAAACTTTCAAAACCATGATATGAGAAAGTTTAGATATTCGAACCGCGATTTCTGGTGGTTAACGTCAAGATAATCGACTGTGAAAAGAAAAAAGACCAAAAAAATCGGCATTTTTTTTTTTAAAACCCATAAATAATAGGGTTTTTGATGCTTTTTCGCAAAACAAATGACAGATTCTGAAACAGCATGCCCAAAAACCCCTTATATACGATTTTGGAAGAAAATCGCCACAATTTTCTATTCGAATCGTAGGTATTTAAAAACTGTTATTAGGGAATATGCATTATTTCATAATTTCAAAAATCTTTCTTTCAGATCAATGAAATATAGAACACTACAATGGTAAAGAAGTATTTTTTTGATTTTAGAAATATGATTTTTTTGTTAGTATTATTACTGCTTCTCTACTCGATTTTCAAACTTTAGAAACGCATTAGTTCCTTATAGTTTATGGAAAACGTGGTAATTATAAAAATAATGTTCAACATTTATTATACTATACGAATAGAACATTATAGATCTAATGTTTCTTTTAGCGATATTTTAATATTTCGGGTCTATAATCAGACCGCGATTTGTGGAAAAATATCTCTTCCTGCACGTCTACATGTTTTTATGCAATTTGATTATAAGGTAAGGATACATAATTAAATGCCTCGAACCACATTGGCCAAATCCAATTTAACGCAATTACGTAAGTTCACTCACCTGCTGCAGAAACGCACACCTCATTTGTTTTGCTTCCCCGGGGTGTGTAATAATCGTTAAAACGTAAATTGTTTACACGCAAAATTTTGTCGTTGATGCACGGCATAAATTTCATTTTATTAATATTTTTATACCGCCGTTGATAAAGTGTTGAAAATTATAAGTCGAACTGATAGGCCCCAAAAAATAATGACACCATCAAAACGCCATTAGTTTTAACTCTGCGATCGCATTAACGGTTCGATCGCGGAGCGCGCATAATCAGCCGGCAACACGTTTGCACAATTTGCGGACATAAAGGACGCAAAACTTTCAGTTGGACCGTGTACCAATTAATTTTCCTGAAGCGAGCTAATCAGCCAGATTGAATGGGGCCACTTAGGCCAGAGAGCAGCCCGGCCGCGGCCGACGCGCAAGCCCCTCTCGCCTCTAATTTTAAATGAATTGTTCAATTATGGCACAAACAAGAAGTTAATAACAATAATCATGTGAGCCATGTGGATATTAAATCCGATCGCCGAGAGATCTGAGGCGCTGACCAACGCCGCGATTGCCGCAATCGATGGCCGATCAATGGCAGACGCGCTTGTGAAATTGCCGCTCATTATGTCGTTAAGTATCGACGCGGTCGCAAATTGATGACTTTACATCATTCCAGTGATCAACACTTGTGGTGGTGATAGCACCGCCAGTTTGTTTGACCGATCGCGGGGCCAACAATGAAGTCATTATGGAGCGCCCGCCGCCAGTGTAAGCTGTGAAAAAGGGGGCTCTCGCGCAGGCCGCGCTGGGCATGGGAACGCGGAGGCTGGCGGTTTGTGTTTGAAGCCTTCCCAAAGGACAGTCCAGCGAGTGTCACGCTAGTGCGAGAATGACTCGTCAGATACTCAGATACGCGCCGATCTATTCCTCGCGCCTCGGCGACAGACAGACAGACAATTAGAGTGGAATCGCACCTATGTGCGCGACGATGCAACGACGTCCCGGCTTGACGGACCCATTACCTGCAGCTCAGCGATTTTTGTAATCCTCTTAAATTAGCAGCTCTTCAGCTAATCACTGAGTCGAGAGTCCTACGGGTTTATTGAGACACGGCTTTGAAAATTCCCGAGCCCCTTAGATGGAACCGGTTCCCTCGGGCACTGCTTCTATGAATTTGTACTCATTTAATACAATCCAAATTTATCCCATATTGTTTGTTAGCTGAAGTTTTATATACGCTCCGATCCAACTCGTTCCACAAGTCCTCAATGCGCTTGAAACCTGTGGATGATATGGCCTATCTAGGACCCCAGTTTTTTCCAAATACATCCACAGTTTTACAGACTAAGTCATGTGCTTGGGGTCATTATCCAGTTCAAAATTAGTAAGTAAGGTACTATTTTTATTTATTTATTTACAGTAAAAGCTTCGTACAGAAATGAGTCTCTAATTACATGTAAGCTGTCAAGGATAAAATATAAGACAACAAATTATATCCAAGTACAAAAAAACTTTCAGTTTGATAGATAATATATATATTAGTTAGAATCTAATTTATTACGGACAGCTTGCACTAGCAACACTAATTCATTTGCTAGAGATGTGAGTGGTATACGAAAAAAATATATTCATCCAAATAAAGCCTTCTGTCAACAAGCGGACAAATTGAGGATAGAAAGTTTATCAGGATAAGGACCTTAGGGTGTGTTGAACTTATTAAGAAGACTGCTAGTGTATTTCCTCTGCATACATTCAACTCTGTCAACTTTGTTTTGGGGGTAAGTGACCAAACAGAATCAAGAATGTAAGCATCGAAAACTCACGCTGTCAAAAGTTACAGCCAGATCCCCGAACTGGCATACTTCCAATAATGATTCCAACCAAAGTCGATTCTGAAATAGTCTAGGAGACCTTCTGAAGGAGTAAGTGATTTTGAAAGACTTATCAACATTAATAGACAAATGGAAATAACATTTTTATTTATGACTACAGAATTATAAATTTATACCTTTTAAAAAAAATTTCAACCATGTATAATGTAAGAAAACTTATTCATAGAAACTTAGAATTTTAAAAATGTTCCATAACAAAATTATGAAAGCGTGCTATTTATATAGTCGCTACTGTAAACAGAAACACTGTATATGTCGTACAGTTCACTAGTATTGATAAAAAATGTTATATACATACCTACATTTGTCTTAATAACCATTTTTAGTGTTAATCATTCTGTGGTTAGCAATCCCTAGAAATCTCGGGTGTTTCGCTCCCTGAAACCGAAACCATAAATTTCGAAAAAACAGTATGGCAGCATAGTCGATAATCCCTTGCAGGCCCACGAACGCGAAAGTAGTCTTGGAAACATCGCGTCTATGCTGGAATGAGTCCAATTTAATCAATTTAAGCTTAACAACATATTGGGGCAAAAATGACTGGATTGCACCACTGAAAGTAAGATAGAAAAAGAGGTAAATCATTGATATAAATATTAAAAAGTAGTGGGCCATGGTGACTTCCTTGAGGTACACCAGAATAATTGTTTATCTCTCAGAAATAGTGACCTAATACAGACTAAATTAAACTATGGGCATTTAGTGTAAATAATGAAATATTTAGTCTTTTCAACGAGGTATGTTTAGAGCGTTATTTCCACTTAATAAATGGATGACTGATTTTTGTCTAAAACATTTTGTTCGATTCAATTTTGGCCCTGTAACTGTTGAAAATAAGGTCTTGTTTCCGGTAGATTATCTAGCAAAATGAACTGAAGGACATTTTTTATAGAAAATGAAAAGCTGTTCCACGTATCAAAACGGATGATCTTTTCATCTGGGAAACGGGAATTAAAAGGGTATTTTGGTCGTTGATATTTAATAATTTTCAACAGTAAAGTATATGTAGTGTCCGCTAGGGTGTGTGGCTCTGGGCTTGTAGCCTTTCAAGTCGCCTTCTGAAAATATTGGGTAGCTCCATAGAGCAACTATCCCAGTGGGTGCATTGAGGCAGCTCTCTTTGAGCAGGAACATCTAGGGAATTGAACGGGCAGCACGAATGCACGGTCCCGAAGTGAAAGTCTTGACGTCTTCTTTACAATTCCCCGTTTATTCCAAATTTACCAGCTTATTTATGTTAAACAAATCTTACAACTACATATAGATATTCCATATTCTTAATACTAAAGACCGATATTGGTCAAATATTGCTAATTCGGCAATTTACACCCTTAGCGCATTAGCCCTGGGCAAAACCGCGCAATCGGCACGATACGTCGGCTCATAGCTCAATCGCCTTCGCGCCCGTGAGCCGGCGTAATCCGAAACTCACGTGAGAGTTAATTGGGTCACTTTAAATGCTTGTGCGTGCCTGGCACTCTTGTTCCTGGTGCTATGCATCACATATACGAAAATTTAAAAAATATATTATGTAACATTCCAAGATTGAATTTTCTTAATAAGAAACGTGGTCACATCTGTATAAATAAAAGTTGGCAATAATTTTTAGTCTTTTAAGATTATAGTTATAATTATTGGAAATTCAATTAAATAAGTTTTACAAAAAGGCACTATAAACATCTTCCAAGGTAAAAATCTCATTGTCCTGAACTATTAGAAGTTAGACTGAGCCAGGTGGAACCGGTTCCCTCAATCACCGGTCCCCTGAATTTGTACTCATTTAATACAAAGCACACAATCAAAATTTTATTGCTATAAATCACGTCGGAGTTTTTAATTCATCGGCAAGTATGTTCCCCGTGACTTAGGTGGCTGCCATAAATATTTTAGTTATAAATAAAGCCGGCATGGCAGCTACACGGCCAAATAGCGCATCGGTAGTGAAAAGGACTCACAGATCCTGACGCAGGGGAGGGAAGGGAAGGGTCGGTCGGCTCATAAAGGGGACGATCATAAATAACACCCATAGGAGCAAAATTAAGTGAATTTCGGGTCAACCAAGCATGAAAACGAATGAGAGACGCACCTTTGAATGGGCCTGTTCCAGGACGCGCTGCGCTAAAGATGGTGTCGAGTTGACTTGCAGCGCAAGGATCGATCCCAGTCCCGGTCCCGATCCTGGCCCGCAGCCGAGCTCATGTGGCAATTACTAAAATTCCAGGATGACACTGATCCAAATGACCCGGATTCGGTGGACGTTTAATGAGCCGCGCAAGGTAAATCTGCTGAAGAAGTTTTCCGTGTTCGGTTTCACAACCGGGTCGCAGGACCGCATAAAAAGTGTGAAGTTAACGCTTCGGACACAAAACTAACCGATTGGTCCTCGAATTACATGATAATAAATTATCCACTCAGATTCTCCGGCAGGACATCGTTCTCATTCAAAACGGTCAAGGGATCTTTTTATCAATGAACTCCGACGGCGGCCCGTAAAAAAGTAAAGCGTTCCATTCAATGGACGAGTGTAAATTCATCCCGGCGATTTTTTATCCCCGGTAAAAAATAGGACGCGAACTCGAACCGAGTCAAAGGTGACGTATTACAGGTTCATTATGTCACATCATTCGTTGCCACTTGACCGAGCACTTATGTGAGTCTAATTAAGACGAATTCTCGGTTCCTCTTTTAATAGAGTGTGATTTATATTGGCCCATCATTTGGCAGACTTTTCCCACCATTTAAAGGTATTGTTGATGATAAAACTGCATGCTTGCGGTTTTTGTGGTTTCGCTAAAGTGCCTGCACAAGAAGCCGCACTTACAATTTTACAAATAATCGTGAAATTGAAAGGTCTCTTGAATTGGTATACAATTTGAAGTTCTGAAAAGGAAGAATTGTGAATAGAAGACACTTTTGAGTTTTTTAAACCCAAAATGAATTGCCTTTTGTTAACAGCTATACCGTGCCAAATTAAGAAGGTCGTGAGAGAATTTGTAAATCTGACCAACAAAATTAGTAATGAATTTAAAGAAATTCTTATTTCTTTATCGTAGAAAAGAGTTAAAACAGAATGAGCACTTTTCTCCTATAGAATATGTCATGATTATTTATTCTTATGGCGGCCCTTCATTCATCAAGGTATTTCGAATAGAGATTCTCAGTACAAAAAAAATATGCTAAAACCTACAATACCTTAAAATACATCGGAGCCAAGATATTTAAACCTACTCTTTGAACTTATGCATATGAAGGAAATTGAAGAGAAATGGTGAAAACTGACAATTATTAAAAGAATAATAATAAAAAAAATCAAAATCCTAAAGACAATATCAAAACATACTAAACTTTTGCCTTCCAGGTGCATCTTCAATACCGAAATTGTCAGAACGAAATTTTACGAACCAGTTTTGGCACTGGCGTTCTACGTACACATCTTCTCCGTACACACGTCACATAATTTTCTTCAACTTGATAATAAAAAAAGCTAAATATGTCGAAATTGCTGCTACTGATTTTTCATATTTAATAGGACACACAAGAAACAAATAAACCTTAAAATGCCACACTGAGAAAAATAATATTGGTATACACCACAAAACTGACTTGGTTAATTTTTTAATTTGAACCAACCAAAATTAATTTGAGTCAACTAAAATGACAAGATATTTTAACAAAGCCGTAATATCCCTACACATAAAACTGACTGTAGCTCTCAACCGACTCAAATCTTGATCAGAGGATTCCATAGAATCGATGTGTATATGTTGGAACATATCATTACGAATCACCTTGTATGTCGCGTCATATGTAATTTCGTATTTAAAATATAGTTTTTCTTTGAATAAGCCCCTTAGAAACACCTAAGAGGTAAGTTCAGAAAACACAGAAATTGATGAAAATATTTATTTGGTAATTATTAGTATCGTATAATGGAAAAGAACTTGCGAAGTTGCGAGGAAAATTCTAGTATATTGTAACATAAATAGTATAATCCCACGTTTCCATTTTGCGTTGTTAATGAAGAATTTTTTGTCAAAAACTTTTTGCCTATTGGTTATGGTTGATTTAATTGAATTCGATAAACTAGTCGTACATAAATACATATTTCTCATATTGTTATAATGTAGGTAATTTTTCCGACTATCCAAAAACAGAAGACCAATGGGTCTGCCTCTCTTACAGTCCAGGGATCTATTAATTAAGCTGTCATCAGCATCACATGGCCTTTCAATTTGAAAAACCCAACTAAGCATTTTTCCATGTCCTGAAAGTAAATGGCCTCGAATAGGAGCGAGTTGACAGGCAGGGCAGGAACTATCAAAGATCAGTGCTTACAATGCGACTCCCGTCCCCCGCCCCTCTAATCAGACTGCCACTCGGAACATATTAAAAGAGTATTAATCCACTGGCTGAGCAGCGACAATAAGCGCGAACCCATTAGACAACCTCCTCAGAGGATCTGCACTGCTAAACGCGCGTTTAATTCAATTTCGGGCGAGCACAAAGGGCCGAGTCGCTCTGGGCTCTAAGTGATTTGATTGGATTGGATGATGGCCGATTTATCCACTCGACTGGGTCCCTTCTGGCGACGTCAATGGACTAGGACTCAATAAATAACGAAAATGTCGGCACTTTGGATGTAACATACTGCTCCCATGTATGATGTATCTCATGTGCGGGACTCGTTGCCAGCCGGAGGAGTCTGCAAGGGTGAAAACGCTGCAAAAATCCAAAGTCACAGGGGCTCTTTGTTGGGCCGTGTGAATGGGGTTGGGAACCATTTTGCTGATCTCTCTCTCTCTTCTCCCTGGGATATGTATGAATCGCATTTAAACGGTCATCAAATTAAATACAAATAACAAAGCATAATGGTAAGAAGGGAGCTCCTGATGAAGTTCTGAAGTCAGTCTCAGCCTCACACCTGGATCTGATTTTCTGCGGAGGAAGACGACATTTTTACGTAACCTCAGGACACAATGGTGCGAGTCCTTTTAAAAACGATTTTTCATTTTCTTCATCAATTTATTGAGCAAATGCTTCGGAAATGAGAAACAGATGAGGACAGAACGATTCACAGAGACGTGAACATCTCATGCCTGAAATTCTTGGTAATTTTCCTAATTAACGAGTTCAATTGGAATGCTCGAAAGATCACGAAATGCAGCCACTAAAGCGGCCAACCTGAAACATGTGCGTCTGTTTGTCTGGTATAGTTTTCTAGTTTTCCGGGTCTCTGTTATTTTGACAAATCATTAAATTCGACATCCTCCGGGAAACGATGCAACCGATCTTGTTCATCCTCTCGATGCGTAACTTAATATCGAAACTAATGACTCGGACACTTTCTGCGAGGCGCTTGCCTTCTTGGCGTGTTGCGGCCGAGCCATCAGACACATGTTTTGACCGCAAAATAAATCATCACGCTTGACAGGATCATTAAAGCAGCGGCTCTCCGGAAAACAAACGCGCCGATCGGTTCGAGGATGCGATCGACGGCGGCTCGTGTGATTTCAAACACATTTTCCCCGCTCATCGGTCATTATCAGGTCCAGTTGCATATCCGACCTGGAAACTGATCCTCTCCGGATCCGTGTGCGTTTCGCAAATGATCCTCGACAGAAAGGGCACCTCCTCCCACAGACAGAAACGCAACACCGCCGGCGCCAGAACGGTTTAGTTCGCATGAAGGGCTCTGCACCAGTGGCCCTAGATGACCTTCTTTGGGCCGGGACAACAAAATGCGATCGGCTCCGCTACGCACACTACAGAGAAAATCGAACTGCTTCAGTTTAATTTAATTTTATGGATATTTGAGATAATGATGCCATTTATAATGACCAATGTGACAGTCGGCGGTATTTATGGCATTTTACGGCCCTCAGGCTCCAGCGGGCTTCGTTCGGGTACCCTCCCGCGCAATCTGGGGAAAAGTCAATTAAAAAGCTAATGCTGCCGGGTCAGAGGCTAAGTGTTTTGTTATCAGCCTTGAGACGGGCATTTTATTATAACAAATCAGCTCTTATCGGTAATTAGCTCCGAACGCTCACTCGCATAATGTGGCTGTTTACAAGATTACGTCTCGGCCAAGATTAATTGGAAAAACGATAACGAACAGCATTCCGTCACAAAAATGTGTCATGACTCTCACTTGAGGGCATCTAATTGAAAAGTTACATAATTCATCTGAGGGCAGCGCTGAACGGAAAGGGTGAAGTTTTTTTTGAGGACTATTACTTAAACGTTTTTTTATTTACTGATAATAATAAGTATTTCCTGTTGAAAAAATTTAATATTTAAAGAATCGGACGATTCTTGTTAAAATAGTTGTTTTTAAGATTTGAATTTATATTGTATTGTATTTTATGATTAGCCGAAAAATAATATCGTTAGAATTTGAATGAATCATTGGCTTTGCGACAAATATTTATAACTTTTTTTCTCGTAATAATTTTGCGCTACTTCGATGCTTCTTAAATATTGACTTAAAAAAAAATATTATTGAAAAAAACAAAAAGCCCGAATGCGTAAAAAATTGAAAAATTAAAATTTTCAAACTTAATAAATGAACTGAAAAGATAGAAACAAGTTGAAAAATTAAACATTTTTTTTTAATTTGAATGATCATGGTTGACAGTGTTCACAAAAGCAGTTGAAGGCATTGTACAAGAATATTTGAAACTAAGCAAAACTGCGAAGCTCTATCACAGCTGCGGGCCGGTCACACCTGCGGTCGATCACACCTGCAAGCTGATTTGCCCATTTTGTCACTTAGCACAGCGAGTATTCTTGTTATTGTTATTATTATATAACTCGCTGGGCTAAGCTAAGTTAAGAAAGTAATTAAGTATAAATTGTAAGAACTCAAGAGAATAAAGTCAATTGAACTAAGCGAGCCAAAGACGTTTTCATCCTCCGCTAACAAAGCGGCGTTTAGTTTGATCAAAGATAATATAAACTAATAGTTTATATTATCTTTGGTTTGATTCAGTGTATCATTCACAGGCATCAAATATTCACAATACGTTCCATCATGATTTTCATCCAAGCGATTTTGTAGGTATTTTGAGGAGAGCAAGAAAATACGTAGTGGGAGAAGTTTCAATATCCTAACTTTCATATAATAAATACGAAAGTAAGTTTCTTTGTTTTGTTTCGTGTACTCAACCGATCATCATTAAATTTGATAAGGTACACTTTCAACGGATTTGATACCAAAATATAAATCATAGTTAATGTATTTGATACCTCCGACTTCGTTTGTGAACATTGTCAACCATGATCATTCAAATTAAAAAAAACATTTTTTTTAATTTTACTACTTGTTTTTCAACTCATTTAATTTTAAAATTTTGCACGCAGTCGGATTTTTGTTTTTTTTTCAGTTTTTTTATTTTAGCATTTCTCATTCCAAATTACATGTTAATTTATGCAAGCTATTTATGAAACCCTATATTTTGATACCCCACTCGATAGGTTTTGAGAAAAAAAAATATACATGCATACATACACTCGAAAAACATAACCCTCCTTCTGGCAGTCGGGTAACAAGTCAAACTTCAAAGGATATTCAAAAACCACAAATATCTGTCAAATATTTGTATATACAATGTCTATCATATTAAAATAGGGTGCGGTAAATTGCCAACAGAGCTAAGTAAATTCAATTACATTACTAATTCATAATTGTAATTCAATTCCAGGATTATAATTGGTATGTTGAATTCCTTAGAATTAATAAACTAATTAATAAGATGTATATTATGCATACTTTCAAGTTCCTATGTCGTATGATTTGTCAGGAAATAGGCTGTGACAGGCGGAGAAACAGGTTCTGTTTTTTTTCCTTTGGAGGTACGTTATCCTAAGAATGAAAAATAGAACTATATTCCCACTATCCTAAATATTCTTAATTTATCAATTTAAAATGCTGAAAATATTCTTAGGTTTACCTATAACATAAGGGCTGAGAATGAATCGAGGAAAATTTATTCAGAAAAAACACGTCATCAATTTCCCATCTTTTGTATGGTTTTTAATATCATCATTTTATTTTCTATCAATTCCTAATAATAGACAAAATTCATGAATTTTTCGGGGAAAAAAAAATCAAACATAAATTAAAAATTGCAATCTGAGCAGTGGCGTAGCTTGCCCTAGACAGGCCCTGTATCAAAA
The DNA here is from genome assembly GCA_949715965.1 of Dysmachus trigonus. Taxonomy (NCBI): domain Eukaryota; kingdom Metazoa; phylum Arthropoda; class Insecta; order Diptera; family Asilidae; genus Dysmachus; species Dysmachus trigonus. The sequence goes on from OX454320.1 coordinate 92,010,131, forward strand.
TTTATCGGGGGGCCCTTCTACCCGACTGCGGTCAAGTGTAAATGGAGTGTAAAGATTTTTGACAAAAGAAACAAAAACGCGCGCATTGCATAAAATAAATATATATTGATTATAATTACTTACAATTAATGCTCCTAGGAGCCAAGTTAGCAAAACATATATACAATAAAAAACAATTATAGTATATAAACTCTTCTCGCCTTGTTTTCGGTAAACTTATTTATGATCATCTTAGTTTTTCGAGATTTTCTGCTCTATAGACAGTACTGACAAGTCCGAGACCCGTTCTTGGCCCATAGAAGTCCTAAAATAATTTTTGATCAGTTTTAATTTCGAAAAGCTGTTGTAGTTGTAACCAGAAGGGCCAAAAATTGAAAGCATGCTGTTATTAACTCCGGAAAACTGGATGCAAGGCTATTGAATTTTATCAGTAATAATTCTGCGAGTTCCTTAATGGAATGAATTTTCTGAATTTCAGATTTTAAGCATGTTTAAAAAGCAATTATTTGTTCATACAGATCAACTGACATGTCTTTACTATACTTAGTAGTCTGTTATCCGGCTTCATTTTTTATTACTTCGTTTGGAAACGATAAGAGTTTCTCGGGTTGTAACACTTCGAAAGTATAACTCAGATCACACAGGATCTGAAATCTTTGTTTAGTTTGAGAAATTAATATATCTAAACAGCCATAGTACACATAGACTTTGAAGTACGATTCCGGGTCTGAAATTCTCTCATCTTCTGATAACTCAACAAAAAAATGTTTCGTCTATTATTTTTGAAAACAGTTTTTACCGCTCACTCTTTTGCTAGATCTCTAGAGTTCTTTAACAAATCATTTAATGAATTTTAATTTCTTATTTTGCTCAGTCTATTCAAAAGATTAATAAGTAAAATACTTGCTTTCTGTAAGTCATTATTTTCATGCTGTAAGCGAGTACGTTTATCTTTCACCGCTTGGATTCAACAAGTATTCAAATGTGTCTGTCACCTGTGCAGTTTACCTTAAACCGATTAATGCTTTGTCATTTTATTCTGCAGTGTTTTTGTGATGTTTAATATCTATTCCATGTCGAATATGTTTTATGGTTGAGCTAAACTAATGTTTTAAGTTCTTTTGAATGTGTGAAATGATTTTTTATTAATCGTTTTCTTTTATAAGAAAAATCTTAACTATATGATAAAATATGAAATACCAATTAGTTTTGCGTTAATATTTAAGCTTTCCTTTACTATAACATAAAAAAATCGGCTGCCTACAAACCCCTGTGTAGGCAGGAATAGGAAGCCAATTTTTTATGTTTTTTATTGTTTTCACCATAGTTTATGTCATTGAATAGGAAATATGTATTTATCATATCGTAACCATAGCATATAATGTTTTTTTACAATATTATTCAAAACCAAAAATACTTTTTACCCATATTTAAAGTATTCTACTAAGACATTTTTACAAATTTAAAAAAAAATACTACAGGAGTTATCACAGTTTAGTAGTTTAAGAGAATTTTAATGATCATTTATTTCTTTACAAAATTCAATATTTCGAGTTTATAATTTCTCTTAACCTTTTCATAATTAAAAAAAAATGTTTTCATTGTTTTATCGTCAGGAACACTAATTGTCATTAAACTAAATGATTAAAAATTACTATAAGTATAAATGAATTTTGTCCTCCTAGGACCTAGATTCTTCAAATAAGACACTGTGGGTCGGGGCCCCTGAAGCCCAGGGGCCCCATATAATTGATACGGCTGATACGGCGGTAGCTACGCCCCTGAATCTGAGCGTTATCTCTTATTACTCAAAGTTCCTTACAGACTATGTTATCGAAAAATATATGCAGGGTGATTCTGATCAAGGTGCAGCGGGGTACACCACGTGATTCCTTGAGGTTTCGATTCTTTTTGTAATCTCTCGAATAATAGTTCGTCGATAGCAACAAATGAGGTACCAAAAAAAAGATACTTATAACAGCTTTCAACTTATCACAAATAACCAAAATCCATAGGGTGATTCACAAGCTATCATTTCCGTCAAGGAAAATCCAAAGTCGAAAAATTTTTGAGGGGCTATAACTCGTTAGGGAGGGGTTTTAGGGGGGTATGTGGAAAGATATTTTTATCAGCTCACCTCAAGGAATCACGTGGTGTACCCCGCGGCACCTTGATCTGAATCACCCTGTATATATATTATTCCATTTGAGAGTACGTATTTTCTTAAAATTTTCAGGTAAAATCTATGATCCATTAAAATTGGGGAAATTTTGATATCATAAAATTTAGATAAATTTTATCAACTTTAAGTATCTACACATAAAATATTTAAATATTTATCTTATACTCAATGTTTATGGGAATATTGACAGATATAATGTATATTTTGACATATATGAGATGTGTATTTCTGTATGCAAAAATATGTAAAATTTGAAATACTATACTACTGTGATAAAAAAGTAAAGCAAATTTTGAATTTAAATTGCGCAGGTACATCGATTCGAGCAAATCTTCTTGTTTTTAGGCAGCACTGTCACTCATATCTGTGTAAAATTTCACGCCACTTCGTCATTTGTTTGATTAGTTTCGTTGTATTTTCTTAGTAACTAAAAGTGACAATGTGTGATTCACTGAGCAAAGAAGTTGCATTATACTTTGTTTGCGGCATGAAATTTCTGCTGTAGAAACAGTTCAAAGAAGGTAGAGAAAGCGTTGAAGACAAAGAGCGTCCCGGACGACCATCAACATCAATCAATGAACAACATATCAATGAAATCAAAGATTTGGTCCTCAAAAATCGTCGGTTGACAATTAGAGATCTTGCTGATACTGTAAACATTTCATTTGGATCGGTCCAAACCACTTTGAAAGAACACTTGTGCCTCCAGAAACACTCAATTTCTTTCACTGCACTGCATTGGTTCTTCAAGACTTTTTCATCAAAAGTTCGATGCATGTTGTTCCACAACCACCGTATTCGCCCAATTTAGCTCCATGTGACTTTTGGCTATTCTCTAAGCTCAAAATATTGCTTCGGAGACACCGTTTTGAATCGACTGATGAGACAAAAGAAAAATCGAAGAAGGAAGGAACTGAAGGTCATTCCAATCATCTAGTTTCAGAAGTGTTTCGAGGATTTGAAAAATCGCTGGCATAGGTGTATTGTATTGGACGGGGACTACTTTGAAGGGGATGATATAGATTTGGAAGGATAAGTAAAAATTTTCACAGTTATAAACAAATTAGCTTTACTTTTTGATCACAGTAGTAAAATGAATCTATTTCAATTTAAATAACAAATTAACACAATACATACAGCCGTGGCAATCTTATAGAGAAATACGACTTACACAGAAATTCACAATACATATTACATTTGTTGATAAATTATTGTACCCGTATCTTTTTAAAAAAATAATTAAAATGAAAAACTTGTAGTATAGTATATATAATATAAATTTTCATTTTAAAGGAGATACACATGTTGCACAAAAATATAATTTCACTAAATAATAGAATATGTTTGGACTGTGGAATCGTCTTGCCGAATAAACTTTTACCGTCTCGCGTTTGTATTTTAATGTTGTTAGTGTACCCAAAATGTGGAAAAGTACTCAAATTGCCTGACATACATAAAAAACATACATTTTTACATAAATCAAATACCTAAGATTTAGTAAAATTAAATAATTTACATATTTTAATGCAACCTTACCTAAACAAAAGAAAAATTTACCATTCTTTTGTGGGAATTGCATAGAATTACATTGTTATTATATAAAATCGTGATTAATTTCTCTGTAATACTACACTTTCTTAATTTTACATTAAAACAATTTATGTTTATATATTTCTAAAGGAACATTTCTCTAAAACTTAAAAGTCAAATTCAATACTTTACATATTGTTATGGAATTTTACTTGAAGAAAGATAAATTGATTTTTTTGTGTGTGCAAATTTCTTAAAATTACATTATTTATCTAAATATTTTCGAATTCCCTTTTTTTCTCTATTTCGAAGCAGCTGTAAGCGTTTGCTGTAATTTAAGAAAAACTAAAAAATCGTTGCATCTGTCCTAAATTTTAAAGAATCTCAATCACAAACTCGCTTCTCGTGACAGGCAAAAATCATTCAAAAGAAAATTCCAGCATGATTTTAAAGAAGCAACAAACTCCAACAGCCGCAACAGCCATTCTAATGAAATTTTACTGCTGAAATGTTTTGGGCAGGAAATTTATTGTGGGTGTAGTGGCCGCAGTGGCCCGGGGCTGTTTCGTCTAATTAATATTCCCCCCGGAGCCCGCCCATGGCTCGCTCGACAGCGCTCCGCCCACAGGCACCCCACGAACGGCAGGCCGACCTGTCTCCTTATTGGGGGTGTTATTTAATGATAGTAATTAGTGCGATGAAAGGAAATAATTATTTTGTAATAGCTTCATAATTTTTAATTAATTCTGAAGACAATTTAATAAGACGCTGCCTTAATTAGAATAACGAGGCGAGCTCCCTTCGAATTGGGATCGGCCCGGCTTGTGAGGAGGTCTGAGATTGATTTTTATGGGTGAATTGATCGACATCGGCTTAACTCGGATCGGTGACTCTTCTTTTCGAACTTCGTTAATTTTGGGAAAGTGGACTGTGGGCAAAACACGGCTGATTTGTTATTACATATGTATATATATGTGGGTTATGTTAATTTTAGGAACATCGTTTAAGTCGGTTTGTAAGTTTACGAATTAAATAAAATAATAAGAAACCTCTTGACAGACTAATGTTTCGAAATAATTTTAAAATTAGAGACAAGAGAAACTAGGGTTTCTTTACCTAGATGTGAATTTTTATGGAAAGGTGTTGTGCAATTATTCGGCCGATATGCAACCAACTATTGCATATATCGTCACTTAAGCCAGGATTATAACGAATCACATCAAACCTTTCGAGGATATACAATTTTTTTCTCAATTTCTTTAAAATCTTAAAATCAGTTTTTGGAAGACTTAATATAGGTACTCATAATTTTTTTTTAAAACTCCTACAATTAAGCTTTGTGAATTTTTCAATTATAAACACGAATATATCCTTAAATATGATCAAGAGATTGAAATTTGTAAATCAAAAATCTCCACAAATCCGGCAATCGTTGTTTTTTCTTAACTTAATTAATATTTTCTTTTTTAAACTTCATTTTAAGAAGTTGTTAAAATGATATGTTAAAATTAAACCTTTCAAATAAGACAACGGATGTTTTTTATGACCTGATCAAACTTAAAAAATTTAACTATTTTAATAGGAAAATCTACTATCAGTTTTTAAACAACTAGTACTAACTAGAAATTTATATCTCGAAAATGACAAAAAGACTGATTTGCATTTAAAATTTAAAATTTTTTGCTAGAGAGAACGCTGGAACCAGGTTTTAAAACTTTAAATACGTTTTTCGTCAAAATAAGTTGTCAAAGTCGGTAATCAAAATGGTGCAAAAATTTCAATTGTTTTATCTTAACATACACTGGTGGTCAAAATTAAGGGATCAAGAAAATTGAGCGGATTTCGATGAATGAATCCTCTTAGAAATGCTTTCACTCGATTTACTCGAAAATATATTTTTTTTTGTACTGTGTCTTCAATATTTTGATCAGGTTAAAACCCCTATTTTTGACATTTTTTAGTTTATCAGCCGTCATTTTGAAAAAAGTGGCGGAATCATGAAGGTTTCCAGGCTTTTTTTTTAGATAAGGATACTACCTAAAGCCATGCCAGAGAGCAAGTTGATGCAACTATTTTCTTCCAAATTCGTATATAAGTGGTTTTTGGGGATGCTCTATCAGAATCTTGAATTTGTTTCAAAGTTTTCTTTCTTTTTATACTTCTTCTATTCATTTTTCCCCTAATAATAGCTTTCTTATATTATTTTACATTTAAATTGTTTCAATTTTACTGCTCAATATATAGTTTGCCTTTAATCATTTTCTTAATTACATTATTGGTATTATAATTAATTACAAGTAATTGTAGGCAATAGAAGTTCCAGAATGCAGACTTACCAACATATTTTACTTGCAATTACTATGTTCTAAATGATAAAAACAAGTCAAAAATTAAGGATGAGACCGAGATATGGGGTAAAAAGAAAACATTTCAATCATTTTAGTAATGTGAGAAATACTTTTAATTTGTTGATACATTTCTTCTCTTAGAGACACTTAGATTATGACAATCGGAAAAAAAAAAATTATGCCACGATCGTAAAACAGGATTAAATTCTAAATAATTCATTAAGAGAGAAATTCATCATTTCGGAAATGTTTTCCATAGTTTACAAAAACTAGTTCCCCAGGCATGCTAAAGTGCTATGGAAAAGTGATATTTCATATATCTAAATAAAAATTCAGATTTTGACTTGAATTTCTCCATATCCGTTACTTTTTGATTATAAATTTTCGAAATTACCCAAAATATGGATTTTTGTACTTTTAATCTTATTTTTCTCAAAAACGTGACTTCATTCAAAATTCATTCGCAAATTCCTATTTTAGAGTTGGGACCGAAGGTGAATAATACAAGTCGACACGAATTTTGATTCTGATTAATATGCGGTCATTCCTCATTGCTTTCATCTCACAATTGAAAAAAATCAACATGATTTTAAAAAAAATTTGCTTTTGTGCCAAGGACAGCAAATTTAAAATTACCAATTAACAAAATTGTTATGTTTTCATTTCCTTGTAAATCTTTTGGGGGCGGACATTTTTTAAATTTTCGATTGCTATATTAAATCCGCCATCTTTAATATATATTTTGATAAAAGACTTAGTATTAAAGACCCTAAAACCTCTTTGATTCATTTTGATAAAAAACCCCTTAAAATTGCAAATGTTCGGACGCCATATTTAATTCACCACTTTGGAACCCAATACAAAAATATACCTATACTGTTTTCTCTAGTATAACGTACTTTTTGGCAAAAAAGTCAGAAATATCGCACAACGCATTTAGTTGTAATTGAGGTTCAAACTATCCAAACGAATGTCAAATTTTCCTTCACAAAAGCAAAGTTTTAACAAAATTATGACACTTTTGCCTTCCTTTTGGACACAAGCAATAAAAAAATAGCATTCATAACTCAGACTCAAAAAAAAAGTTTAGTTTTGTTGACCTGTGTAAATTATTCGGTATTATATTTATTATTTGGTATTCGGCCGGATATTCGGGTCAATATATTTGGATTTTTTATAAAATTAAAAATCACTGAAATTTTTACACATTAAATTTAATTGTCAATTTTAAAAATAAAAGAAATTCAAACTTTTGATGATATGGATCAAGAAGTTTAATGAAAAAAGTAGTTATGGAATTGAGTTAAACTAAGTAAACTATAAGAAGAGATTAGTTAGAATTAGTTAAGAAAACAAAAGGAAATTATCTTTAATAATCAATATTCATTTTCAATAAGTGATAACTTGTGGTGCAAAAATATCAAACGTTCGGCTCTATCACGTAATAAGCGATTCGAATCTAGCGTCAATAAATACGCAGAAAATTACCACGTGGTCTCGAGCGCGTAAATTATAACAACTTTGAACATGAATGTATCAATAATTATTCGGTTTGATAGAATATTTGGCAGATATTCAGCATTTTTATTTCAAAAGCTCCCAATAAGCAAAGTATAATATTTCGATACATATCTAATTTAAGCCCAGTGAGTAATTGGAATAAAAGAATTCAGGAATTTTTTAAATTTTGGAATTATTTCAGTTTCAGTTTTATGTAAACTCGAAAAAAATTACGACTTAATTTAATGAATACTTCGAAGGTTTATTTTAATACTGGAAATTCCAGAATTAGAAAAAAACATAGAAGTTTTAAACATATTCAATACAAAATGCCACTTTATCACAGCAACAATTTTAAGTCTCAAACATTATATAGTTACTAAAGTAATTATGAATTCTGTAATAAAAAAATATCAAAGTAGTTGAAAAAAGTATCAACGTAGGTATAAATAATACTCTAACATTAAAATCATCTTAATTTCAACGTCGACAAAATGCTGCTTAAATTGTATTGCCGAACCTTACGTTTTATGTTTTAAATAAAATGTATTTTAACACATAACAATTTTATTTCAAATTTTTATATTAAGCGCACCACATTAATAAACATTAATACATAAATCATTTCATATTTTTTTGATTCCTTGAAATAGATATTGCAAATTAAATTCAAAATGTTTGAAAAAACATTGTTACGTTGTAAAAGCAATCATATGCATTCAAATCAAAGAAATAATGTTTTGAAGTAAATACAAACAATAGTTGAATTAAAATCCCAACGTGACGCAAAATGTCAATACTTTTGATTAAAAAAAAAATGTAATTAATAAGGAAAATAATGCATTTTGTTTTGAATACGTTTACAATGTTCAAAATTGTTTTTTTGTCAAATAACGATGGAAATTGTTCCAAAGTTTAATAAGGAACGTAGTTAAAGTAATAATTTTTGGCATCATATTTAAAAATGATTGATTTAATGTTGTTTCCATTGTTTTCACAACTTTTTTTTTCTCATTGTATACATAAATGTTGTTCTTTAAAAAATAAATATTCAGCTTGCATCTGTTGTAAGGTAGAAAAACGACTTTCCCACAAAAATTAAATCCAGACAGAACTGTAAATGACCAATTGAAGAGTTGACAGGATGAAGGGATAATCAATTATCGCCTTGAAAGCAATTGAGGCCCACAGTAGAAGAGAGAATTAAGATAAGAATCTTGCCAAAATTAGCAGGGCCTTATGCATCTGTCGACTTTAAGAAACGATCCTCAATCAGCTGCGAAGATCGTTTCGTTTGCCAAGGGAAAATTATAGGGGCGGTCATCCCGTATCAATTTCTGAAATCCTCTGCGATTAGGATCACCCCTGCGCTGGCCGCTTATCAAAATTTGGCCTGTTTGCATATGCATAATATTATATGTACATTGGCATAAATTCCCAATTGAAAGGACAAAGCGTCCTTGGCAGCAGTCACTGCAAACAAAACACCTCGTTAGCAGAGGATTATGCGATTGAAGTTTAGCGATAACGAAGCGAGCCATTGATTAGAGAAAAACTCTAGTTGGGGACTAATCCCTGAATTACACGATGAAAACTGATTGTTATCTAAGCTCACTGTGAGCCGTGGTTTAAACGAGGCATCAGCGGATGGGGGAAATGTTAAAAGGAATTTATTTAAAACTTTGCCGCGTAATTAATCTGAAAGAAACTCTATGGCAACTTGGCTGTATGGAATTTTAAAATATTGAATTTACGTTGTTATTTCTCCGGAAATACCATCACTGCTTAGAATTATCTTATTATATTGCACAAATTAGGGACTCATTAGCCTTCGCTAAGCTTTCTTGAAATTATATTTAGTAAAGCGCCTTATTTTTCTCAACCTTTCATCAGGGATGATGAAGACAATCTTTCCAAATATAACTATTACTTGATTCAATTATATTTAAACGAGAGGGTCAACGAGGAAAATATTTTCTTTCCCTGAAGCAAGAAGCAAGAGACCCGTAGAAATCGGATTTACGCAATTATTTTGCCGCTTACTGTATTTTAATGGGAGAATTTCAAAATGGATTGTTTCCATGACGAGGGATACTTCTTAACAAGGAGCAAAAGCATCATAGCATCATAAATCAGAAGCAAAAAGTGGATTCAGCATAAAAATGTTTCTTTTAATGGAATTACATGCCTCAAGGACTTGCAGATTACTACTGAAATTTTCATATTATTTCTTTTAAAAGAGCGGGAAAGCAACTAATCGTTTTATTTTGAATCCTTTTACACTAATGAGGCTCTATGGGGATGATTCGAATGCCCAATCTACGCTTGGCCGCTTTAATTGGACAATAGTCTGAAGCGAAATACCCTTGATAAATTTTAAAAATAAAAAAAATTACATTCCCCATCGCGATGACTGAAGTCGTTACGTTGAAAAATTGCAAATTGAATAAGTGACTAAACGGCGCACTTACTAAATAGAGAGGAGGCAAACCCTTATCTCTGGCAGATTTCATTGCATAGTAGAGAACCCTCCCTTGTCGCATTGAGAGGGTATGAAATGTGATTCCCTTCCGATTCAGCCCTATAACCAATTGGGGTGCTCCGGCAACATAAAACATACACAGCTCCGAGGTACGCGCCGCCGAACTGAAGTTTATTTAAACACAAAACGATTATACGCACAATGAGGGTAATGAATTTCATCCCCTGTTCGGCGTATTGTCGAGCCACTCTACATATAGCTAGAGCTCTATAAAGCTTAGGGCTGCAAAGACGAGGGGCGGACCTCGAATGCTCTGCTATTAATTCTGTTACTGGTGGTAAAATTACAATCACAAATAATCTTTCATGCACGATGATGATGGCATCCAGAGGCGAAAGTCAGCTCTAATTCTGTTACAAGTTTAATAGCTCAAAGCAACTGATGAAGGGGTAATCTCCCTTTAATAGGGCTAAATCAGATAACTGGCAGCCGTCAGCCTCGACACTCTAGCGAACGTTCATTCTTTTAGCAACATTTAACTTTTAGGCTACGTCGTCGATGATTTTCTGATTGCTGCACGTTTTTCGTATCGTTTTTAGGGTGAGAAAAGAGCTCCGATTTCGCGCTTGAGGGTTGTAAAACGGAAATTGAGAAATTTTTGACTTTAACGCGGTTAAAATCTTTTACTCAAGCTACATATGATGGGCCCTTCTACATAAAATATTGATTTGTGGTTTTGATATGAACATATACGCTAACAAATACGTTTACGAATCTTTTGCACCCTGTGGAGAGTTTTATTAATATCTGGGATTTTTACATAGAGAGTACAATATTTCTTAAAATTAAGGCTTAAATATATTCTACGCTCACTGGACATAACCTTTGTCGATTGGATTATATTAATCGAATATATTTCTCAAGGAATAAATTTTATATGAGAAAAAGTGCTTATAATTAGCAATGAACACGTGTGAATTTTCTTCGGAATTTTTCGGGACATTTTTGGATTTTTCAAAAATTGGCCGAATTCAAAAAACCAAAAGTAGTCCAAAAAATTTCGGAAAAAATTTACATGAATTCTTTGGCTAATATGAAGAATTTTCTGTTATTTTATATTACATTGCTGTACAAAATGGCCATTTTGCAAAAACCAAAGCAAAAAAAAAACTTTCAAAACCATGGTTTGAGAAAGTTTAGACATTCGGACCGCGATTTCTGGTGGTTAGATGATCATTTAATAGCAGCAACGTCAAGATAATCGACTTTGAAAAGAAAAATGACCAAAAAAATCAGCACTTTTTTTTTAAAAAACTCAAAAAATAATAAGATTTAAATAAATAAGTTATACAATTGGAATGTTCATCTTGAACTAAAATATTTAATTCATAAAAATAATATAATCCTTAATTTCAATGCAATACACCCAATTATTTTTTTACAATATTTATTTATTCAAACACGATTTTAAAACCATTATTTTCGAATTTTTATTCGTGGTTTGACGCTTTCATGGAAATCTTACAAATAAAAATCCATTCGAAATTTTTTCTGATAAAAGGTTATTACTATAGGGACAGAGATACTCATTAGATTCAGTTCATTATATTAACCCGCTAATTTCCTGTGTACAAAATCTTAGTTTTTTTAAAATATTTAGTTAAAATTTGTTTAGAAATAAAAGAATAATGTGTTAGGTTGATGCATATGAAATGTCGGATTTTTTTTACATGCAAATGTTTCTCTCCCTGTTTTCGTTATGCTATTGTTTTTGGCATAACCTCGTTTATAGTCGTACTGTCCATTGCCAGAGTCACATTTCAACAAAGGAGATTTTCTCAAAAGTGTTCCCTTTTGATATTTGTTTTGAAAAGTGTAGCGTTGGTTTGAAAAATTTCGGTCTGATGATTTTTGACTACAAAACGAACCACGAGGAAAGCCCAAAACGACCGTTAAAATGATGATCTGAAGCAAATCCAACTGTATCCGCAAGCGAATGGAGCATATTTTGATTAAATAAACAGCTTTTGAAAAAAGATATGCAGTTTTATATATATAAAAATCCGACATTTCATATGCACCAACCTAATAGAAATGTAAATATCAAACCAACAATTTATATTTTTTTCGAAAATGAACTCAGGCCACTTTCAAAATAAAAAACATTATTAAATAAATAAAACAAACTTGTTACAAACGGAATTTGATACCTACTCTAAAATTTAAATAACAGTTTTTAGTTGTTTTAAATAGCCACTTTTAGCAGCGGCAATTTCAATTCAATTTATTTTTCACAATGAGCACAATGTAGTAACACGTCAATTTTTATGAATATTGTAGCTTATGTAAACATCTTTTTGTTACTCGTTTGCGTTCCATATAAAATAATCGAATAAATAGCGTAAAAACTACAAAAATCAAGTATTTTCACAAAACAAGTCAGTTCTAGCAATTAACTATCAAAAAAGATAATATTTGTGTCGTCAGCTTAATTTTTTTGTCCAACTTTTTCAATTTAATATATGATTCTTTATTTGATGTAACATTTTACTATAGGAATAATTTTTTTTGCACGACTTCTTTGTATAGGTTTTTGCGAGGAACATATCTACCGTGTAAAAAGGGAGTTAATTAACTCTTATTATTTTTTCCCCTATTAAAAGCACAAACAACTTTTTACTATTAGGATATAAATAGTATTTGTGTTTTTTTTTTTGTGGCAACACTGATGTCATGTCATTTGTTAAATAAATTCAATTATTTCTAACGGTATTATTATTATATTTCTAATTATCTGGCTTGGCAGTGACTTGCTCTGTAAAAATTGCAATAAAAAATATGAAAAGCGTGAGTAGGTATTATATTTTTTCTTATTTCAGTGCATTGTGTGCGAAAAACAAATTCCAAAATATGTGTCATATTTCCTAGTGTCATCCGTAGGTGACACGTTTTTATAATAAAATTTTCTATTCTTCTTGGGGACGTCTAAAGGAATACATCACAGAAATATAACATTTTTTTTCTATCAATCTCGTCATGGGAATAGAAGAGTTAAATAAAGTGAATTTAATAAATAAATAAATTTTCAAATATTTTCTAAATCTTCATTTTATATTTAAATCAATAACATATTTTCTGATTACATCGCCGATTTATGATATTTGAAAATATGTCACTAAAATTTTATTGGAGCTATTCTATTATTGATTAAATCAATATATTTTTGATGGAATTAATTTCCTGTTACTAGACCCTCCTACGTTGCTGATCTTGATTACTTTTTAAAATTCCCTGACAAGCAAAAATTTGGTTGTTGGTTAAAAATCTAGCTAGACATAAAGATCTGACGAAGAATTGGTTGAGTTTGTGATAGAGAAGTACCAAAATTTCCTGGTTTCCGAAACTTTCCGCAATTTTCAAGTATCACGTACCTATCACATAATTTTCAGTCATAAACTTACATAAACTTAGGTGCCCGCAACCCTACCCACCCACCCCTGGGCAAAAGTTCGTCTATATCTTAAAAGGTGTCTTCACCTAAAACTTCCGTCGCATTTTCCGCCAAAAATTTAATAAGAATAAATCTCCCATTTCGAGTGGGAGACTAGACGCATCATTTTAGCACGAAAATGGCCTTTCCTTCACCGGAAATAAGTACAAAAGCCTGGCAATCATCAAGCCAACGAGCATTTAATTTTCCATTTGATTGTGTGTTTTGATAATCGGACCAAAAGTGCTTGTGTACCGTGACCTCATAAGGAGATCCAAATTGCCTTAAAAATACCCTTAAATGATACCAATTTCGCCCCAAATTAATTACACATCAACACAATTGCAGCAAATTCATTTCGAATACAAATTCCAATTACTCCACCCCCCCTGAATGGTTTTTTTTGGGGGTGTGTTTGTTCTCTATTTCTCTACGCGGCTCAAACACCGCCAGCTTCACTTCAGTTTCACTACCACCACATAGAAGTGTGCGGTGGTGCGAGCAACATTGTGGGGAAAAGAGAAGAAATAAAGAAAAAAAAAAAAACGAACACGGTCAACGAAGAAAGCCATTTCGGAGCGATTATGTACAATAATTGTGGCTCCTCCGCCCGACGCAGTGACGGGGGGAGAAAGTTCGTTCTCGGGCACCGCAGAAATTTTCCACCTTATACCTATGTTGGGCGATAACCCGCAGACGACGAGCGAAGCAGAAGAAGAAGAAGCCGTTCGAAATGGGGAGAGTCCCCCCAAAGATAGAACGAACGCGGCTTGGGTGGAACAAAGAAAAGAAAAACATAACTTCCTCCTGATTGCATCTCCACCCCGCAAAGAACAATTCAAAAAAAAAAAAATTGAGTTTCTTAGGGCCCCCAAAGCCCCCAATCTCTCAGTCGCTGCCGGCCGGGACGGATCGGGCTGGTGGAGTGCAGTCAGGGCGAAGAAAACATAATAAAAAAAAAAATCTTAGCGCGCTCTTCAAGAGAAAAATTTACGACCCCCTCTTCGCACACAAGCTGCCCCCTCCCTCGCCCTTGCGCCACTCTCGCCAGTGTGTTGCTTGCTTTGGGTTGTGTCGTGAGGGTGAAAAATTTTATTGTTCCAAAGATAATAATTTCGCACTTATGTGCTGACAAAAGACCCACCAACACCAACACCAGCAAGCGTCGGGCCTAGACAGGACGTCCCCGTGCCATTATGTTGGCAATTAAATATCCCGCTAAGATCCCGACCAACACATGTCCAGCCCAACACCAGAGCACCCTAAAAACTTAAAAGCGGGCGTAGGGCCCAAATCTCGAACACTACTGCACAACAGCTGGGCAGTCTTTATACAACACACCCTATTCCGTGTCGTGTCCCCACCCACCTCCCGGTGATGGTGTTTTATATACACAAAAACGAACACAACTAAATCACCCGGCCGGGCCATTGCTCTGCGCGCCCTCTATACTCTGACACTTATGTGTATGCTGCTGGTGCTGCTGCTGCTGCACCCGTGTTTTGTGTAAACACTCTGGTTTAACGGGGAACTCTTCCCCGGCGCGCGTCCCGAAAAAATCTCTTTGATTGGCAGCAGCGGGTCGTCTTAGGGGGGCGGGACTTCGAACCGGCACTCGAGAGGAAAAACTGGTCGGAGAGGACCGCCTTTTCGCCTTTTCGCTTCGTCCGACCGTTCAAAATCCGGTTTAGCGGGCCGCGCGAAGCGAAGCGACCAAGAGGCAGCCACCTTGCACGCTGCTGCTGCTGCTTTGCCAGTGATCGGGCGAGATTCACTGGTGGGTTTTTCAGTTGTAGACTAGTCGTGATACCGTTGAGACGTGTGACCACCTACCCTTCAAAAGACGATCCGCACATTGGGGATTTTATTTTGATTTGATTTTGATAGAGTATACAGATAAAAAGTACACAGTCTTTAAAAGCCGGCTTATCGATCCGACGAGATATACAATAATTATATAGTGTTGAGATTAATAATGAGACAGATTCGCGATTCTTTCTGATTCCCCACATCACGTCTTTAGAACAGTGGCCGTCGTGGTGGGTGAACCGAGGGTTTACGCACCTTTAGAAGAAATGGATTAAAGTGTGGCCAAGTCAGTGCGAGAGGAAGTTGCTCGTAAGAAATAATAATAATAATAATAAATAAATAAAACCGAATGTGGACAGTGGTTTTGATCGGCGACAAATCAGACGAAGTAGTGACCTACAAATGAGTGTTTTTGTTTAATATTTTTTGTCCGGTTACCCCCCCCGCCCGCTTTTTTTTCTGTTCCCAACTAGAATCAGTTTAGAGTTGTGCAAGTTAAAACAACATTTATGATAAAATCATCAGGAATGACTATAACTGGTGTGCGTACGACGATGACGAGCCCGACGGTTCCGCCACAGCAGAAGTCCAGTTCACGTATTAGCAACTTTAGTGTCGCTTCCCTGCTGGCCGATACCCGGCCGAAAAGTCCCTCGGAACCTCTGGACATGCTTATGCCGACGAATCTCTCATCGCCCCATAGCAATCACCATCATCATCACCATCCCCACACGAATCCAAACCACCCGCATCATCAGCCCAGCACATCACCAGTGTCATCACATCACCTCCAGGAGAACAGTCATCATGGCCTCGCCAAAAGTGAACGTCACACGCCACACAGTTCGGCTGAATCGGAAGTGGACTATGATTCCAATCAGGAGGAGGATTCGATCGTTGACATTGAGGATGTCAACAATGAGAGCCGATCAACGCCCGGCCTTGACAGCAAATCACCCCCCATGACAGGCGTTTCGGCGGCCCCGTCGCCACAACTCCTCACTTCGCCGGCGGCACTGGCGGGCCATGTCCCCATCCGACCGACACCCTTTAGTGCATTAGCGGCGGCCGCAGCCTGGAGCGGAATCACCGGAGCTGTGCCGTGGCCGTCGGCAACCCGACAGATGCCCCCCTTCGGACCACCGGGACTGTTTCCTGGCCAGAGCTTCGGACCCAGCGGAGTCGGTGGCGGTAAGTTTCAAAAGATTCGGCTCTTATGACCCTTTATTTGATTTGAGCACCTTAAAAATTGGTGTTTATCTTTATAAATTAAAGTATTCTGCTCATGCGAGAGCACAAAATTCGAGTGTGTCGGCGTTTAGCTTTTAGCTTTTAGCTGTTTCCATTTCTCATGACCCCCCCACAATTTTTAAACTATTTGTTCTAAGGGTCATTTTAAATCTTCACAAATTTCAGTTGCGTTTTTCTCAAAAATTTTGAATCGATTTCGTTCCAGCTTTCTAGACTTCATCTAGATAAGGTACATAAATACTTATTGTTGATTAGAACGTTAAAAGCAATCGTCTGACTTCTGACCTCCACCATTTTAGGCTTAATTAAAGTTTCGAATAACAAAACAATGTTCTAAACTAAACGAATTTCCTTAATTTTTTAATTTCTGATAAGCCAAAAACTGTGATTTTAAAAACTAACCCTGGAAGAACTAAGCAATTCTTGTTTTACACATACAACTAGGCCTAAACCCTTAATGAAATATGAACTTTATAGTTTATTTCTTTAGCATTTTATCATTGCAAACAGTCTTATTCGATAGTCGTTGCGAATGCAAAACAAAAGTTTAAAAATTGGTCAATTTGCTAATTTGAAGTGTAATTCGAATTAGCAATTACTAAATCGAAATAAAGCGAATTGTTTACCCTAATTACATTTGACATTTTTGAACTGTCGTCTGTCTGGAAAATATAAAGAATAACAAAAATATTTTCTGGTCGGAGAAGTGATATAAAATTAAGCCAGCTGTGTTATTCAATTTAGTCAACATTTGTAAATTGTCAGTGCATTGCGTTTCAATGAACCTTTGTGACCCACTCGTTGATAAACTTAACATCAAATACGGTTGCAACAATAAATTATTGATCTCAAGAAAAATAAAAATATTTTTTATGAGAATTTGATATCTCTGGTTTTTAATTTTACGGGATTTGTGGAGTTTGATTGATTACATTTAAAAAAAATTAATATATTATCAAATTATGCTCAAAAATATATTTGCACTCCTTAAAATCTTCTCAGATAAATTAGAAATGATTTGTGACTTTATTACAGTCTGTTTTCTTATTTAAATTAAATTAAGCTTAAGTAACATTTGTTTTTTCCTGCTTTATTGACCCTTATACATATTAAATTTTCGATCAATTCAATGCCTTTCTGTTTACAAAAATAATAAATGATAAAGGATGAGAAAAGAAAATAGTAGAGGCAAAGCGTTTCACCAAGATTTATAAAAACTTTAAAATTATTTAGTTAACCTAGACTCAGAGAATTATTTCTATGAACTCATAGTATGAATTGAAACTTATCAGTGGAAGATTTAAATATTGTAATTTGTTAAGAAAGCCTGCTTCAATCATTATAGAAATTTCTTATTTCTCCTCCTACAGTATTAGGCCACGCGTGTTCTACGAAAAAATGCAAATAAATTGATTTTTTTAAAGCAAAAAAAGATTATCACATCTTTAATTCACTGATCGTAATCGTGAAGTGGCTTTTTTATCTGTTCTCCTTCATTCCCATTGTGTTATTAAATATCTGCTAAACAAACAATTAGTACAGATGGTGAAATTTGAACAGATTGCTCGTCTCTTATTGTTTTCTTGTTCTTGTACCAATTACTGAATAATTATTCAATTGACTTTACTTTTCAACTCAGGCTGGGTTTTTACGTTGCTAAATTAAGGTAAATACAATCGAAGTTACTTCAAAGTGTATAATAGACACTTACGTAATTCACATATTTTTGTTTAAAATTTTTAACAATTATGACAATTTCTTTAACAGAAAATAGTTGTTTTTCCTTTTGCTTAATAGTGCTCACTTGTTAAATTTTACATATATTTTTAAATCAGTGATTTCTAAATTGATTATCATGTTTACATAAATAGTCCAAATTAACATAAAAAGTCCAAATATAGTTCGGTAGAAGTATTCTTTGAAAATCGATTATTTAATTTATTAAAATAAAATAGTATTAAAAATAAATCCATACAAATTTGATGTAAACTTTATAGAAACGCTATTTATAAAACTTATAAAACCCTAAATTAGAATTATACGAAGAATTTAATTGAATTTACACTAATTTAGAATAAAATTCATAACTCATTACCTTCGTTCGATAAGATTTTTAGGATTGATTTAATTTGTTTTCATAGAAAAAGCAAACTCTGATAAGATTTTAAGCTAAATTCAAAATTGTTTTATTAAATCTTTAACTTATTACAAAATTCGGAATACATAGAAAGTTAATCACTTACACCAAATTTATTTACCGTGTATAGTGCACGAATTCAAATGTAATTACAATTAATTAATTGTTAATTAATTAGTATGCTATATTATGAAAATAAATAGAATAGCTCTATGGGGGCGATTTTCAAATTCTAATTAATAATGTATGAAATGAAAGAACCTTAAATCAAGGCAAAATTCACTTATAAATATATATATTTTAAAAATGCGGAAAGATCTCAGCTTCTGCAGTCGATTCACAAATTCAGATCGTTTATCGGTTTCTATTTATCTAATTGTAGTTATTTTATTTGAAGATTAAAAACAATAAAATTTGTCAATTTGGTGCAGTTGTTACAAAAAATTGTTTGCACAAACCAGAAGGTGTTTTTAATAAACGATGTTATTATATTCTATTGTCTAGAATATTCGATAACACGTTTACGTATAGCTGTGTACTTGATTAAGTTTAATAACTATAATATTAACAATAAAAACACTCTTCCTAAGTCTTTCAAACTATTTTAAATTTTGCCCTTAACCCTTATTGTTCCAATTTGTCCGTTTTTGTCCGTCAACTTTAAGCTCACACAACAATAATAAAAAATAATTGGGCTTTACCTTGGGGTCGTGATGAAATTTGATCTAACATATATTAACAAAAGAATTAAGGTTCTTATCCTCTTTATTATATTTTTTTCCATTTTCACCTGCTTTCGAAAGCCAAAACAAATTTTTTTTTCAGAAGAACCCATAAGATAGCGAGTTAGCGTAAAAATATTGATTTTAGGGGTGTTTTACAACCCCTTAATAATGAAAAATCATACCTCCGGGTTAAATAACTTTATTAATTGGACATTTTGAGCCGGAGTTTTTGTGGTTTTGGCTTTTTCCTAAACTTCTTTCATATCGAAAATATCAATTTTTTATAAATTGGTACTTTTTTTTTAAATTAAAAAATACAATAGGAATGTATGTTTTTTTTAAATTGTCAGGTCATATTATGAAAGAGCACCATTGAAAATACCCGGGTATAAATTTTCAGAACTTTTTAAAAATAAATAACAAAGTGGTCCTAGCTTAAATTTGACATATAAAAACGGAAAAATTGGGAAAATAGAATTAAATCATAGGATTATTTTATTTGAGACAACTTTTTACAATTGTAATAAATCTTTAGAGATAACTTTGAAAAATTGAGTACTAGTCAATTTGACTGTTCTTGGTAGTTCTAATGTTAATAATATACATATATGAATCTAATTTTTATATGAAGTATTTTTGAACATTGTTTTCTAAAAGTTTAAATAAGCAATAGTTTTAATCACTATCATATATCAGAAAGGTTAATCTTTCAAAGTAGTGATTAACACATTAGAGGATGTGATTACCACCCGCAATTAGGGGATAATTTATAGTTAAATTAAAAAAATCAATTGAGCCCGTGTCGCGGCTTGGGCACACCACCACCACCAGAAGGTCGTACTTGGGAGGGGGCACTAAACGGATTCATTAAGTGCGCAATTCCGCGGGGGACAGGAGGAGAAGCCAACAAAATAGGTAATTGGACAGTTATTCGCAATAAAAAGCGAAAACTTTAAATAATGCAAACAAGTTGAGCGAGAGTGGGCTTGCGCTGCATTTTGTAACCTCATCTAATCGAGTAATTGGGTCCAATTTACGCTATGATTGCTCCCTCACGCTCTCTCGGGCTCCCCGGCTCCCCGGCGGAACGTTATCGCGCTGAATTGCCGCCTCTAGATTTTATTGCCCTGTGCCGGCCTATTACCATTTTATTTGGATATTATTCTTGTTGTGATTGAGGTAATTACGGTTTATGGCCTGCAAAGGGCTAATCTCCCTAGCATGCCAATAAACTTGGGATGTGCTCGTCGGCGGCGCGGTGTGTTTTATTAACTCGCTCCGGCTCGCAGATAAATTGCCCAATAAAGAGTTTGTGCTCGCTTTAACGATAATTTGATTGATGCAACTCACGAGATATAGAGGGCTGATGGCGTGGCGGTACAGTAGCAGTTAAATTGGCGCAATTCCGACGATTTTATGTAAATAAAGAGCATCCGAGTTGACAAATACACGATGACGCGGAGCACGGCAGCCATTTCTTAATTTGCTCTCTACGGCTTCCGTCCGCTTCGTTACACACGTCCGTAAAATTTGCTCCGAACGAGAGAGAGAGAGTTGGTTCTGTGTGGTTTTTATCACATTTCGAGACATTTCGTTTAGAACGGCTGCGAACGATAAAACCCAACCGATTGCAAAGCACCTTTGCGTCCCTTCAAAACATATAATCGCATTAATCTTGTTCAGGACTGACTGCCTCTTCCCTGGATTTATCTATCTAGACGCCACCTCTTCAATTATCCCTCAGATATATACCGCAAAATCGATAATTGCCTCCTTTTAGGTAACTATTCGTTCCGCATCCCTTACTCGCAGCTAGAGTCGGCAAGGGGAGGATACCGGCGCTCAACCTTTTTTTTTTATTCCCCTTCCTTCCGACCCGCAAAGGGAGAGATTAAACGTTTTTTAACCATCAATGAAAGAAAAAAAAAAAAAAAACGGTAGCATTTAATTAGGGGAATTCAGGTCACAGAAAAATTCTTTGAGCTCCTCAAAGCCCTTGAAAACCTTTCTGCGGTCGCCCAACGGACCAGTGGGACACATAACCTCTATATAGGGCTCCTTCAAAGGAGGGCCAAAAAACGGCATAATTTTATGGGTTTTTTATTTTTATGCCTAATTACGACAACTTAATTAAACAAACGCGTAATAGTCCGGACATTTCCAAGAAGTCCCAGGGAAATTTACGGCCTAAGTCAGGCTCGAGGACATATACGAGCCAGTAGCACCTGTTTACAGGGCTGCAAAAAACACCGAACGAACGACCAGAGCCCGACAATGGCGTTATCTTAGATCGACGATGACTGCCTTTGTTCCTCTAAATTTTAGATAAGTTGTTTTCGGCAGCGACCGCCTTTTGCCCCAGCCGACTGCTATTAATTATTCGCCGAAAATTGCTGACAACTGGTCTTACCTGGATTTCGGTTCCGATTCACTTGCCACCTGATAATTGAAAAGGAGCCTGGACCCAATCCGAGGAGAGAGATCAAAGAGAAGCCAATTTTAGCCAATTCTTGTAAACTGTCTTAAAAGAATTATTCAGGAATGCCCCTAATAGGTGACCACGTAGCATTTTTGTTTTTTAAATTAAAAATTTATAAAAAACGTTTACAAGAACGTGTTTTACGTGATTCGCGGATTGCTTAATTGCTTCAAAACAGTTGTTTTATTTCGTGAATAATTTGAAAACGCCTTCAAAACAGACGTTATTTATTGTTCGAGTATTGTTTTGTTTTGCTACCGTCTGTATAATAAAAATTCCAAACAATATACAATTAGGTAATTAAGCTGATTTGTGAGCGACAGATATAAACAATAATCATTTTTCTGCTTTTGTACATATTAATAATTTGTACAGTCTTGTGCATTTATGGTATAAATTATGCTTTCTTTAAGATTCCTGTATCTTTGGGATGAAATTATTGCTTTCTATCCAAACAGAAACAGAAACAGTTGTTTAAACATGAATTCTGTTTTCGCAAAGAATTTTTATAACCATTCGAAAATTGAAGCGCACAAAATGTATCGAAATTATTTGTATTATTAAAAAGAAGAATGTTTTAAAATAATCCTATATAAATTTGACCCTTAAATGTGCAATTTTTCTTTTTATTACGAAAAAATATATTTGGTAGTATTTAGAATATAATTCAAATAAAAAATATTAAAAAATATATTTAATAAGTTTTTTAGTATATTTATTTCAAAAAATCAATTCTTTTATATCATCAGACAATTCTTATAAAAATCTTTATCTACCGCCAAAACTTCCGAACTTTAGTAGTTGTCACTTTGACATAGAGGGGAGAAAAAACTAATTAGCTGTGTTGCCAATATACAGTTTTAATTTTCAAATCAAATGTTAACAATAATAAAAAAGATTATTTCTAAAAAGTTGATATATCCGAATTTAAATTGTAGAACATTTTGCTGTCTGTTGTTTTTAAACAACACTGCTCATTTAAGGGTTAAAATTTTATGTAAAACTTCAAATTCGGATATTTCAACCAAAAATAAATTTTTCCTGAAGAAACTTCACTACCTCAAAAAAGCATATACATATAATTTGGAAAAATTATCCTCAAATCCAGTCCAGTCGAGAAGACTCCTAAAGATTGAATAAAGAGTTTACCCCTTAATTTTTTATCGCTATCAATTTGAAAATAATAATTACCCTCACTTGAAAATATATGAACAAATGGGATTAGTACATCTAAGGCTACCACGGCTGCACTCTCGGCC
This sequence comes from Dysmachus trigonus, assembly GCA_949715965.1. Lineage (NCBI taxonomy): Eukaryota > Metazoa > Arthropoda > Insecta > Diptera > Asilidae > Dysmachus > Dysmachus trigonus. The sequence goes on from OX454320.1 coordinate 92,033,323, forward strand.
GCACCATCGGCTGAACCAATAGAGAAATATATATTTATATAAATTCAGCCGTCACCATTCGCACTGAATTTTTCACAATTTTTTTCTATTCCGTGTGGCCATTTCATAGTTTTGAAAAACACTGCGGACCACGTGCAGCCGTGGTAGCCTTACCGCCGCCATACCGCCGCCATACCGCCGTTTAAAAACCGTGCAGCCACCGTTCGTGTTTACTCGTGTAATTGAGGTCTTTTAAAAGCTACTTAATTTTATTTTTGATTATTAATTCGATTTTATAAGTTACGATGTAATAGTTTAGTTAGTAAAAATATCCTTGCTTCTGTTTTGTTACATTTGACAATGATTTCTTGAATTAGACGAATTCGAAGTATCAAAATGCATTTAATATTCTTAATAAAATTTATTTATTATCTTTAGTTTTGAATTTTTGGGCAAAATAAAACATACAATTGCTTTAAAGTCACTATTAATAAGCATAACTTATGGTTATTATTAATTTTAATTTAGGCATGATTTTAAAATCAATTCAAATAAGCAAATAAATTTTCATTACCGACTTGACCATGTAAATTAAATTACACTGACAACGTAATTATAATTCATTAGCGTTTCAAAAAATTTTAAAAGCATGCATACATAAGCATTTTATAAAAAAAAAAAAACTGAAAAAAAAATTTAAGGAAATGCCATCAATATCAAAAACGATAAATCAAATTTTATTGCCACTGAATTCAGCTTTCTTAATTCGAAAACGACTCCCACGGGTTCATTAAACGAACTATGGATGTCATTAAGTTTCAAATGTATAAAACACTTATTCAACTTTTATAAAAAGAAGAAAAATATGTAAAAAATGTAAAAAATTCGTCCTGTTTGCAATTAGGTAAATATTTATTGAGTAATTGACTTGTAACCTTTGTAAAGAGAAACATAATAGTTTTGGAAATAATAATGAAATAAAACTGAGCCCTATAATGATGTAATATTAATAACTTTAAGAAATACTATTCCTTATTACAAAAAATAAATAACACATAGATGGTATACTTTTAAATAGGCGTTTTTTAAATGACTCCATATTTATAAGTTACAAGCAAAAACGAATTGATTTACTAATTGTCGAAGGTTATTACGTTATGCTAAACTTTTTATTGTCGGGCAAATGGTTGAGTTGAAAAACATAATCTCAAAAGTTTATTATGTATAAATTGAATTAGCATTTACTTTTTCATTGAGGTAATTTTATTAATGATGGACTTTTTCGATTGCGTAAATTCAGCTTTTCTTTAGCACAGACTTATAACAGAAATATTTATAAGAAGCGAATATAAAAGGTTTCATTGTATTTGAAAAGTAGGGAAAATTTGCCTACTTAGCCATTGAGGAATTTGAAATATTTCTGTTGAATTGCGATTGTATAGATTTTTTTCGACTTTCATTTTCTCTCATTTGATTTCGATCATAATAATTAGCATATTGCAAAAATGTCCAATTTGTCTTCCGATGAAATTTGCATTTGAATATGTGAATTATATTCAGTTTTTGCTTTCTTTTTGAGAAATAGCTCACTCTTCAGTGATTTGTTATATTAAATCCATAATGACAGATGTGATTTCAGGGAATTTCAGTTTATTGCATTTTCTATATTGTCTTAGAACACAATATTGATGCTCTTTGAAAACATTTTAATTGGTTTTTTTTTGTCAATGTGTCATCGCATTAGCATACATACGGCAGCATCTCCGGTTACAAAGTGTCTTTCCTGCGCCAGTATAAAAATCAAAGGAAGTGCACTCAATAAAAGTGTTAAGAGGCAGAGAGATGTTTGTTTTTATTATGGGGTCTCTCTCGTAATGTCCATCATCTCGCGGGTTAATGCCAGTGATAATTTTCACGATTTTATCTGTCTGGGCGAGCAAGCTAATAAAAAAGATCAAATCACCTCTGAAAAATCATGATCCCGCCGGATCCGATTTAATTTGTCAACACTCAACTCTCTCAGTCCCCCGGCAAAAGAACACAATCGCTGTTGGGAGAAAAAAAAAAAACAACATTTCTTCCCATGGATTTCATTTCGGGCAGTTCTCGCCTGGCCGGTGTCCAAAAAAAAAAAACCGAGATATGCTCCATCTTTTGTGTAGTTTTACTGCCTTTATAGCCTCAACGAAATCCGGAGGCAGCTAAACTCGGGAATTACTGTCATCCTCAAACACATAACTGGTGGCACCTTATTAATTCGGATGATTATTGGGTTATCCCAGAACCGCAGGCGCGGTGGCGGCAGCGGCAATTAGCCGGCTACGCATTCGGCAATTCATCAAAATCCCCGATTTCGACAAGAAGAAAGGGTTGTTTGTAGTTTGGAGTTGTTAAAGGGATTCGGCTGACAAATGTTATCGCGTCAACTTGATATCCAGGAATTCCTGTCGAGTTCGATCCTGACAAATCCATAAAACAATGCGTCGCACCAAATTCCTAAGTTCCTGCCCAACTTGTGGCTGGAATCGTTGTTGTTGCCACCGCCGGGGCTCCACAAAACATGCCAACAAGAAACGTCGTCTTATTTCTCACAGCTCCAGTCGTCGCGTCGTTTTCGTTCTAAGACGACAAAACGAGTCCTTTCGTCGGGACGCCTCTTGTACGGAAATATGCAAAACAGGGGCGAATGCATTAATGAACTCTCAGAACTCCTTTTGTTCCGGGGAGTGCTTCTTCGATTTCCACTTAATTGAAAGCCATCACGGGGGCGCGTGGAAAATTTATTTCGAAACGTTTTTTTAACCTTCTCCACCCTTAAAGACACTATCGTGGGAATTGTTGTTTTTTTTCTTATTTGTTTGTTTATATGGGTTTTTTGCAGATAATTACTTTTGTTGAGCGACTATGCTTATGCCATTTCCATTAAAAAGTTGTTTTTCTCCTCTTTTAAAGCAGCACCAGGAGGAAAACTCGGTGCTAGTGACGGTAATGGCCCCTGTGATACTCATCCCTCATCTAACAAAGTTATCAACCTTCTGATGCCGATGTTCTCCCGTAAGTTCTTTTCCTTCAATAATATACTTTTAAAAATTCGCCGGAAATTTTTTTTTATTCCTCTCTGGGAGATTACTTTTCAAGGACGCGGGTGGAAACTTTTTGGGGAAAAGTTTCTTGTTTTTTATGTAATTTTTTTATGTTCGAGTATCTCTGCTTCTTTGAAATAAATTTCAAATGATAAGCTACTGTAAAAGATAAGTTTTTATTACTCGTTTTCTTATCACAATAATGTGATTCTTTCGTTGAAGCTACATCTAAATGATTGCATCTACTACTGAAAGGTGTGATAATTTGAACTTGAAATTCTTTGCCAATTATATTTATTATTAGCAGCAAGGGTATTTTCCTTTTTTTTTAAATTACAAAATACGGTACAATAAAGTTGTTCACATAGACAAACTGATGCTTCTTTAATTGGAAGGTTTTAATATAGGTTAAAATTCCTCGCATGGAATGCCAAAAAGAAAAAAAATCATGAGTAGGGCTTCGAATACGCGGCCAAATTAAAGGAAATAAGAAAATTTGGGCAAATTGAAGGGGACTTTTCGGTTCATTTTTTAAAAAAAGTGAAAAAAGTTAAACCTATATTTGTAACGGTACCTCTACGCGTCTTATATGCAAAAATTATATAACAACAACTTTAAACCACGTAAAACGTCTCGAAACTTCTTTTGTTAAATTGCTCGTTTCTGTAAATCGAAAACTAATAATTCAAACTACATTCGATCCATTATGAAAAATATTAGTAACTAAACCTTTAAAAATACTATGTTCCATACCCCTATTTTTTTATACAGGGGTAGTTTATCCATAAAAAAGTTTTATTTTTTATTTTTCAGGAAAATGATAAAAATATTAAAAATAAAATGATTTTTAGTTTTAATTACTAGTGTTTAGTCTTATGAACAGAATCCCGTTGGACTTTTTACTCTATGGGTTACAGAACGTCCTAGAGAAATACGGACGTTTTAAAAGTGAATTTTAAAAGACGCCCTCTGGAATGAACAAGTTAGCCTACAAACATATACTACCATGATCAAAAAGAAATGGGACTTTTGTTCGTACAGCTCTATCTGTTGCCCGATTTTAACAATTTCCCTTTTTTCTAGATTGGTAGAACCTTCATTGACATTCTGTATAATTTGTTTCATCATGTATTGACGTTCGTAGTAATCATCATCTCTTTTCGTCCCTTTCAATTTTTTGCGATTTTTAATTTAATTACATTCAGTTTCATTAAGGACAAATTACACAAATCAATTTATTTTGAATATCGTCCGAAGTGTAATTTTACATCAAGATACATACAGCGCATTACACTATGCAAAAATATTAGAGTTATTTAAGGAACGAAGTTTCCTTTATCTGTCTAGTAAACAATTTTTATGGTGTAAGTAAAGTACATACTACATTTTAATATTTACTGAGTAAAATCTGATGAAAAACCGTCAGAGCGTTGAATTCGTTTTCGTTTAAAGCATTCTTTAAAATACAAAATATTAGGGATACACTAAAAACGAATTTTAGAATTTCGAGCTTACTAAAATCCAAAATTATCATATTACCTGGAAACTAAAGTGGAATTTTTCTCAATATTTTGGTTTGACGGAATATTTGTTGAGATTTTCTTAAGAAATTCAAATATAAGATTTTTCACGAAATACTAAATTTTCTCATTGTCTGTCCAGAGTTTAATATTCAATAGTTCTTCTATGTATTTTGAAAGTCTTAGTAACTTTAGCGAAACTCATGAGAAATGTGCTGATTAAAACTTTATATAAAATATGAAACATTTACAGTATATGTTATGTTTTTGATGATACCTGATTAGCTGTGATTGAAATGGTCGAAATATGCACATAAACATGAATGTATTATGGCCAAATATGTCAATGAGGATTGAAGTTAGCTTTTAAAACGCCAAATAAATATTCAAAATTTTATTTTATAACAAAAAACTACTATAACATCTAAAATTTAATATTTCATTCCGACAAGACAATAACAAAAACTTAACGAGTTAAATTTTTAAAATATTACAAATTATTGCATTGAACGACAATATGAAATTTTATTGATTCTACCAATAGTTACGAGTTGTTTATAGGTTGAGAAACTGTTTTCGACATCGGATCATCTAAGTGGTGCGTATTTAAACGCATCAATTTCCACGACGGTCTGAATTCTTTTGACTAGAAAAAAAAATCTCGATTTAATTTGTCATATTTTACTGAATTGCTCAATTCCCATACTAATACATACTAATCAGATAGAACCGCTTAATTGGCATCCCGCATCGATATTTTTGAAAATATTAAAAATAAATAATACATACATTTTTCTATCTAAATGTTGCAAATATGTAAATTTATGATCTATGTATGCAAAACGCCGGATATCTGAATGTAAAAATATGTAGGTTTGTTTGAGTTTATAAAATCACGTGGTCTACTCTATTAAAGAATTATGTGATCAAAACTAAATGAATTATATTAGACTGTTAAAGCATTCACTAAATTATATGGGTCTAATTATAATTTAGAAATATTATTTTAAGAACATTTTTATGTCCTACAAAATTAGTCTAATACCATCGACACACTACACTTCATTATGAAGTAGGACGTCATTATGATATTACTTCTAATGATTTGGTGACACACAGCATTTTACTTAATTAGAATTGACGTGTGAGAATTTTTTCCGACTAGCTTGATCCAAAAAAGGGATTCTGCGTTTCCCTTCCTAATTCTACACCTACTGTGTCGCTGGTATTAGACTCTAATGACATTTAATATTGAATGTGACGTTTTGAGTTTCTAAATTGTAGCAACAACAATCTTATAAAACTTTGATCTTTGGCCAAATTTGACAGCTCGCTCTAATTTACGCTAAGAAATATATTCAGGACAATTTTCAAGTATTTTTGACAGATCGATTTAATTTAAATCTTCAATCATTAAGAAAAAACAGAGAGAGAACTTTTAAACATGACTTTTAGGTGATCTTGGATCATGTTATTCAAAGTATATTGTTTTAAAAATAAACTGACTTAAACTTCTCTGGAAAAACACTAATTAACTCACGAAAATACTAATTACTCATTAATGTTTCATTACAATTTTTGTTAGTGTTCTTCCTAGTGTTGATTAGCTGTGATTTGTGTTTATGAGTGTTTTGCCGTAAGGCAACTGATAATTCTTAATCATTCTTGATTTTAGAATACAATTATGTTTATCAACATAAATCGATAAAAAATAGATCCTTTCACATCATACTGAATGATTTGTTTTGTTTTTATAACAACTTCCTGCCCGATCGCATTCGCATAACAGAAAACTGTTGGTGTGCGATAAATCGAGCGCCATTTTAGCACTTTGTCACCGAGGTGTTAATCTACGAATGCAACAACAGCGATACAAAACAAACAGTGCCGCGATCCACGAACGCGAACCGCTGATTATCGGGCGGGCAATTAATAAGTTCACAGAAAATTGTTGCTAATATTGAGTGAACATGCAAATTTATGCAAATAATTGGCAAGCATTAATCACCGGCAGCAAATGTAACCGCACAAAGGTGGGTAAAGTAAATAGGTGTGGGGCAGCCGGCCTAGCGAGCTGCAAATATTCAAATTAATCTTGTGGCCGTTACTGGGCCGTGCGCGCATCTGGACTGCGCAAGATGTGCATAATGTGGCGTAGGACGGCCGAAAGCGGAGCGATCCTTTAAAACCTAACCTCAACCTTGACGCATAAAATTATGATCTCGCAGATTGAGCTCATGGCGGATTAGCACTTCAAGTGCGGCGCTTGTTGAGGAAACAATTTTGCAGCGGGCAGCAGCGTGCCGTCATCTTATTAGCGGCGAGTACATGCGCATGCGTAGTCGAATCAAATAATTGCCCTCGAGCAACAAGTCGCTTGGAACGGCGCGGTGGCGGCCGGCTGCTTGATGATGATGATGATGCCGCTGCTGCTGCTGCTGCGACGATTAATTACACAAATTATCCATTAATTAATAATTTTCATATCTCGTTCCGTGGCTTCAATTTACACAGATGAGTACTCTCGCCTGAATTGTGGCTCAGAGCAGTCGGGGGGGAATGAGGCCGCGCCGCGTATGCCGTTTGCATGCAATGCTGCGTGGCGATTAGCGACGGAAAACGAACCCCTAGCTTATCCAGACTCTCTTTTCTACAATGATAATCTTTTGGCGCATGCGTGACACAAAAACGAGAGTATTTTTTTTTCTCGAGCCCGAAAAAAAGAAGAATAAAATAAATAGCAACTGCTTTTGCACGACCAATTACGGCTACTAATTAATGTTCCTTGGTGAGATTAATTAATTCAGTCCCTTCTCCTCCTCTTAACGAGACTCTTCTGGGTGATTTTTCTTTTTCGCCGGTAGCTGCTGGCATTCCGCAGGGCTCTGTTGTAAGGCCTACGTGTTTTTTGCGCGCACGATGGCCTTCTTCGTCCTCTCCCAGAGCTCCCTTAAAGGCAGATCCCCCTGGCGGACATGACTCACGTTCGGAACGAGTCGTCTCTCTAGCATTTGTAGAACCATCCAGCAGCAGCAGCAGCAGCAGCAAGGTGACACCCGTAAGGCTTGCTTTTTTTCAGCATTAATTGATCATTTGTACTAATTGCCGCGAATAAAATGCTTGAAATCAAGTTTCTTTTATCTCTGCCTTTATTGGAGCGCGTTTTCTTCGCTGTGTGCAGTTGTGCGCAGTGTGTGCAGTTGTGTGCTCCGTGCCGTGCCGTTCGCCCTCTATGCAACTGTGTGTGCATTTTTTCAACTGGGGTCTCTCGAGTGTCACAACGATTGCAAATTTTCAAATTGTTCGCAATTAGCTACGCAATTATTCGCTTCGATATAAAACAATTTTAATTAGTGCCAAATGTGCTGAAAGTAGGGCAAACCGGGCGCGCTCAGAAGGCGATGCCTTCATAAATGTCGCCTTAATTAATTATTCTGCATGCGTTCGTCGAGCGATATTTAATTAGAGATTAGTAAGAAAAAAGGCATTGCTCGCTCAGATTTATGTCGTTGCGGTCGTCATCTCTAAGGAGGTTTTTTCATTTACGAAATGGGAAAGCGCTCGGACGCAATTCTATAAATTAAATAAAAGATTTCTCGAGCAATTGGATTGGATTGGTTGATTTTATTTTATTACGGCTCTCAGATAGGAACTTCTTGTAATTTTCACATACACTTAGGAAAATTGAATTAGTAGTGCCGCATAAGAGATTTGTAATTTATATACACTGTAAAATAATTATGAAAATTTAAAATATTTTATGTTGACGTTAAATAGTCAAAAGTAGGTTTTTGACACATTGAATATTTATTAATAGTTGAGGCAACCTATTTATTTCTGGCTTTTCTCTTCTAAAACCACATATTTTGAGATATAGGCTCACTTTTTGGGCGGATCATTGTGAGTTGGGTTAAGAAGGTTCTCAATTCGAGATATTATTATACTGAAGGTCTGATTAACCCATTAATGGGCAAAACGAGAATTTTCTGCATGCAAGTTCAATTGTACGATTCGAATAGAAAGTTGGGGCGAGTTTTGGGGATTTCCTTTCAGAATCTGGCATTTGTTTTGCATAAAAGCTTCAAAAACCCTATTATTTTTTGAGTTTTTTAAAAAATCAGCTGTTTTTTTTTTGTTTCTGTTTTTCTTTTCAAAGTCGCTTATCTTGTTGTTGATCCTCTTCGCATAAAAAAATCGCGAAATTTTTTATTAGATTGCTGTAGAAAATGGCCATTTTGCAAAACCGCGATTTCTGAAAAAGAATCAGCAGTTTTTTTAAAAAATCCAAAAAAATATACGATTTTGGAAGAAAATCGCCCCAAATTTCTATTCAAATCGTACAATTGAACCTGCGTGCACAAAATTCTCGTTTTGTGCATTAATGGGTTAAAATAAGTGTGAACGATTTTGACACAATTTTATTCCTTTAAATGAAATTTGAAAACCCTTTCGGAGTATATTTTTCTACAAGTTTTCGGGTAGCACTGCAAAGCCCAATTGCATTAATCCACTATACAATTTTTGATACCTCGTATGGTGTGTACTCACCTCTTCTTTATTTGGCTTTTTAAATATTCCCATAAGAAATAGATAAATAAATTTTATTTTAGTGTTTTGCAACCATTCAAGGGTGCTTTTAGCTGTATAACTGGGGGCTTTTTTTTAGCCGTATGACTGGGGTCAAGAATCTGATGAAAAATGAAATTGTCTTCACGGTATAATTCCTTTGCTTCTTTCTTCATTATTTTTAAAATTTTATCCTGGTATTAGGATTGATCAATTTTCGCCCCAGTGTCTTGCTTGATATTCCTGTCCAAATCATGATACAGCCGCGTCGTTTCGAGTTTTCTCCCGGCTGAATATTGGATATTTATTTTTACTTCTGCGCTAGAATCACATTATTGTGTAAGAAAGAGGAAGAGATTTGAACATATTCCTCTGTTCAAATCTAACAAGACACATTTTCCCAATATCGTTTTGTCGAAAATTGCCAGATTTCAGGTTTAAATAATATTTGTACATGAAATCGCCCACATTACTTTTATCAGATCTGTATATCTTTTTTAATACATACCTCGAAGATATAAAATGTATCATGCTATTTAATTTTTAATCAAAATATCATGCTATTTAATTTTTAATCAAAATATCATGCTATTTAATTTTGAATCAAAATATCATGCTATTTAATTTTGAATCAAAGTTGGTGATCAATTTTGACGATTTGAGATGTCGAACTCAATATCATGAGACAAAAATACATTGTCGTGAAAATAGTAATGAGGAATGACGTATACCTCTTGATTTGAAAGATGAATTTAAGAAATAAATATAGAATGTAAAAAAGTATTTATTACGTGAACTGTAATTTCAATAGTTTCTATAAATTCATAGCATTTTTATATCTTATAATACTGTCTTTTTATAGTTTCGATCAAATAAACTCTTCGTAAGTGTGTATTGAAGAAATATGGATGAATATGACTTTTTAAATACACATAGTTTTGTGTAATCGTAATCGTTGTTAATATATCATATTTGTTTATAAAAGAGTTCTATGTTTCTTCTTTTCTGTTCCTATGTACAATGTTTATTAGTAGTATTGTTTTCACTGGACAAATCTAAATATCTTCATATGATAAAAACTGTAGCAAAGTATATAAATATAGTTTTATTATGTATCGTGAAATGTCTAAAATCCTTTTACTGTCTTAGAAAAACAATAATTACATTCGTAATTTATACGTTTTACACAGAAATTATTGAATGAGCTAGATTTAATGTGAATGACAGATAAAGTTATTATTGTTCTGACTCTTCATAAACGTCAGATACCTTCTTTTTTAGCGTTATCTCTCGTTTATGTAATTTTTTACCTGCCAGCATTAAAAGGTTAAGCCGGTAAAGTGGCTTTAATCATAATCTGAAGCTCTTTATGAGTAACCGAGGCTTATAAACGTAACATAAAATAAGAAAAGTAGTAAATTTATATTTTTAAATTTGTATGTCTTCATAGGAATTTGTTTTAACTCTAATATAAGTTAATCGCAAATTTTGGACAATTAATTCTCAAAATTATTAATTACGATAAAAGATGTCGATTAAAAATTATTTCATCCTTTTTAAAATCTTATTTTTAAGTTTAAAATGTTTAATCTTAGTGTTTTCACAACAATGTCTTGTCGATTAGATGTTTAACTTTTGAGACACGATAAGAACACGATAGTTAGGTGCGATATAATAACCTGAATCTTGTATGGAATTTCCAAAATGCGAAGATGATCAGGCAAGAAGAGAACTTGTAGGGTCCCACCGCCCACTGATAGATTCTGATGCGCACGTCTGATTGAATAAATCACGTCGGCAGGTCACCTTAATTATGCACATATTAACGAAATTCATCTTCCGTTTTATTAGCATACTCAAGCGATATAACATAATAAAAAACCGCTTCTCACCGCATTTGCCAATCCCAGGCGCTCGCTGGTATGCGGTCGGCGCGTTTTCCAGTCGCTAGCAAAACGGCAAATTGGATGGCCGCGCGGTAACGACTAAGTCTAATTGGTGTGCGCATATAAACTAGAACTGAAATAAAATTAACTTATCAACATTTAATCATTCCACGGATTTCTCAAAAAAAGATCGCTTTACGAGGGTAATTTGTTGGAGGACCAACAGCCGGCCGACAGACACCGATAATATTTATCGATCGTAAAGGCATTGTGTGGGCGGCGACACCAATTTAAAAGACGTTTATTAGCCATTCGAATCGCATTTTTTACGAGTGGTGTCCATCGACGACCATACTGACGAAAGTTTATGGAATAGAAACGGCGTTCCTGTGCTCCAAAATGCAAACTTATATAATAATATATGCTTGAGAATGCTAATTACCTATTTGGAGGACGCGAAACGAACTTGCGCACCTCAAAAGCGGGTCCATCCGACAACATCGCGTTCCCACAATGAAGCTGTCCGTCCGCCCGAGGAGGAAAGGTGGAATAGAAAGTTGAGATTTTATTGCCGGCTAATTAGGCGGCAAATTTTATTAATATATTATTGGCATTCCCAGTCCGCTTGGGGTAAATAGGCGATAAACAATGCTATAACGCTGCAAAATCAATTTGTTCATGCTCGGCAATTACCATCACTTATAAGGCTGAGGTGAGAACGCAGCACAGCTCGGCTTGAGACACAGCCACCTTTTATAGCGCATATTTTCTAAGAAATTTAAAACACGACCACTTCTCAAAGCTTCGAAGGCGGCTTTTATACATACACTCGCGCATTTGGTTGGGAAATTTTCTCAGAGGTTTGGCGTATATACGAGCTGCCGGAATGCTCCTCCGATTACAATTAGAAACGTGTAAAGAATTTTAATTAATTTTCAATTGAACGGTGGTTTGACACAGTTTGTCATTTTGCTGCTGTCCTCTCGCAAAAATATTTACATTCGGTATGAGGATTTACTCGTCACTGGCAGACGCTAATTAACGTCGGCAGCAAGGTTTTACTTATTTTTCATTGAATATGCCGGTGATACATGATATGTAGCTAGAAAGATACAACTGCCGTCAAGTTGACATGTAAACTGTTTTGTATGGAGTTTTGAAAAACAGATTTTAATTAGCTAACTTGTGCTAGCTGTTGCAATTAATGATAATAGAGGTAACGTATTTTTTTTTTTACATATTTAGACATAATGTATATTGTTTAGCTCTATCTAATATTTGGGTTCAATTATCACAAATCGGATATGTCAAGTGTCACTTTAATTCACAAATATTGAACTTTTTTTTTTTTTTTACTAAATTTGATTTGTGTCAAAGGTACAAATTGGTTTTTTAAAATTTCAAAATTTCCGGATCAGAATGTAAAACTTTTGTAAACATAACCTAAAATATTCAGTGCAGTTGACATTTGCGAGATTGAGAACAGCTTAATTTTCAATTTCCGTTTATTTCTACTTTGCGACCTGTTGACATTGAAGCAAAGTACTTTGACGTTTTATTCCTATTGAGTGTAGTAGTAAAAAATTAACCTAATTTTTCCCCAACATTGGGAAATGTACAATAAAAAAAAAAATAAAGGTTACGTACAGCTTTTTGGATATAAAAAGATATTGAGAAAACATAAAAAAACAATTTATTGGATTTCCTGTATTTAATATACGTTTTTCTTTGATTCATAAAATCTTTAAAGTATTCTGAAAGTTGTATGGACAGTATTTATAAGATTAAAACATCTTGAATGTTGTTTTTTGTTGTAGCTACAATCAGTCAATTAATTCCATCATAAATTAAGTGTTAATATTTAAAAAACAAGCGATATTAGAAAAATGTTTTAATTTGATTTTACAAGTGCAGCCATTACAAAGTTATTTGTTGTTATCATAAAATAATTTAATTAAATTGCTAACGATTTGCATTTTATATAGCAGCTCTTATCGTTTTTTATTTAGTTTTAAATAGTAATGTTTATAAACTAAGAAGTTGCCAGTTGAAAGAGCTATGATAAAAGTTTATATAGTTTATTTCTTTATGCATTCATGTGGTCGCACTTGTCATTAGAACGTCAGAATTACTCGAAGGCATCGTAGCTTAGTTGGTAAGAGCATTGAAGTGCCAGTTCGATCCTTGTCAATGTCTGACCCGGTTTTGTTGTATGTAAAAAAATTTGCTGAAAATGTCTTTTCCAATAACATCTTTATGAGCCGAAAACATTCATTTTTAAAGGTTCTGACCATTGATATTTGTAATACACACTTCATAATCTAATATATATATTAATATATTGTCGATTGAGTTTCGACAATGGTATTTTCTGGAACGGAGTAGCTATGAAGATATAAGTTTTCAATTCAGACAGGTCAATACCAAATCAGAAACATTATTTATTATCCTGCATATTACCATTGAATGAAAGACATATTCCAGTATTCAGTATGGGACAGTTGCAATTCTAGAAAATGCTTCCTTGAAACATGTAAAAAAGAAATACAAGGCATGCAATAACTTTGAGTAGTAAATAGTCTATTTGATTAAACATCAGATATATCCGATATGGATCATGAAAACTTGGAAACAATCCATTGTAGCCGTTTACCAAAATTGGAATGGGCAACTAGCCCAAAACAAACCGTGTGCAAATAATTGAAAAAATGTTAAAGTGAAGGCACTTTTGGTCTTGGTTCACGTTTCAATCTCTTACCCATTGCACGCGAAAATCGAACATTGAACAGCGCGCGACTTAAAATGCTTCGAATTGTCGACAATTAAATTTACTTTAGCCCCCGGAGTAATGCCAAAGGCATGCCAAAAATCAATTACAAATCGCTTCAGCAATCAGCTCAGCAAGTTCGGGGCATAAAACAAAAATAATGCACCAATCGCTGCCAGTTCAGAGAGATCAGAGTATAATACAACAAACATTGCACAGCAAAATTGTGTGTGGTGTGGCATTGAAGGGGAAGAAAATAGCTGAGCACGTCTTAAAGTGAAAGTCAACTGGCAAAAAAGATTCGAGAGCGTGTTTCGTTGTCGTCACTCAGGGGATTGCATGGCATCACATCGGGCGCGGATAAAACGGATAAAATGGCTAAAACGGCTAAAACGGCTGGAATTGAGCGACTCGGCGCGTCTGAGGAGGCCCGCAAAACGCATAAAAAAGATTGAAATCAATTAAGCGACAAGGAATTGAACAATTTCCACGATTATCTAAGTGCCCAATAAATTCGCTGTCTAACCCATTTGTCAGGGGATGTCTCTCTCCGGGAAGGCATTTAAGTGCGGTGCGTCGGCGCAGTCGCACAATTATCCAAATCACATGGGGGACACGTTCGCAGCAGTGTCCCGCGCGCGAATTTATGGCGCTGCGTCTGTGAAACACACACGTCTTTTTCAAACCGTGGACCGCGCGGGCAAATCCTCGGCTATATTCACACGTACCCCGGGATGCTGCTGATGCTGCTGGTGCTGTTGCGCCGTCACGAAAGTTTATCTGGCGATTCAGTGGCATCCGGACTATGCTAAATGCTCTCAAAAACACAACAAAATTAAGACTTCTCTTCGTTTGAAGTCTAATAGCTGTCTCGATCTTGAGATTTTCTTTTTAAATTCTCAACCGCGGCATTTGCATGTCGATTTATTTATTTGGTTACACTGTCACAGTCGCTTTTTCTCGGTCGAGATAGCGCGTACAGGAAATTCTGGGATTTTGGAAATATTTCCATCAGGATGCTTGGGAATCGGGATCTGTTGTTCAGGTAATTTCCGAAATACCTGCAACTGTCACTGTTCTTTATAAGAGACTGATTCACCGACATCCAAATTAGCGAAATTGGCAATATAACGTGCAACACAAAACATTGGTTCGAACAGAAAATGAGGTATACGTGACATGCTCACAATGATATAGCGGCGGAATGTAATTTCAAAGATAATTAAACTCCTTTGCGATTGTAATTAAACTCCTCGAAGGGATAAAACGTTAATTAATGGCATCATTAGCAGTCGAAGAACAGTCGTGCTCTTTGTGTGTTGTGTTGCCATATGTAACGAAACATGATGTCATGCGGCTTTGTTTTTTCGCGTGCGCGCAAAATAAATAATTGTCCCCGCACGCATGCGCTTTTAAATGCATCATGCACAGTGTTAATGAGCGATAAAAACGCTGTGCTCGCCCCAGGCAATGAATGTGGCGGTGCCTGTCCGTGTTAAATACTCAACTCAATTTTATTTTGATCGTCCTTAGATTCCAAAAATCATTGGATAATACGAAACTAATCTGTAGCCACTTTACGGCCATTGGTATAAATCAAGTAGCACACACAGATGGTCTTAAAGCGGCAATTTCGGGACCCTAACCCCTTTCTTTGTTGCCTGAGATCTTTTAGTTTAGATAAAAAAGATAAAATTGTGGTCGAGGACAGAAACGCATATTTCCTGGAAACTTGCCTTTTGTATATTTTATTTTATGAGACATCCGCTCCCATTGATGACCTCAACACCGATGCATAGTAATATACCGGGCTGAGGCACTTAAGTTAATTAATTCCCACAAAAGAAACAAAACCCTGCGCACTGTGGCCCGTGATCGAATCGCCTTCGAAAAAAGGGTACAGAGGCTTTTCTTGACACTGGCGTGGAATCCAGGCAGAGATCCACCAATTAGATAGGATCCACAACTTAACACCTAATTAGTTCGTACAGAAGCCCGTATATATCGCGCCAGAGCGTACGCTACGTCGGGTAGAAGCTGAATTTAAATGAATTTCTATTGCCTGCCCATTGACTACTTCTTGTATTTCATTTATACTACTCTGGATTTTACGGACTCACCATCCGTCCGTCCGTCCTCGAAGATATCCAGAATGGTGCCCATTTGGAACCTGTTCGTCGAATAATTTACTGCCCTCCGAAAAAATGAACGTACACCGGGTAGCTGGGGCCTCTGGGGCCCCGATCGTGTTAACAAAATGTCTAAGATATCTTTTTTAGGTGCAGCGCATAAATGCGAATTAAATCGTGTCCGGCGATGGTCATCCGTTTGTCTCTTTATCTTATCAATTAACCAAAGTTCGGGAGACGTTTCCCAACACAACTAATTGCGACCATTTAGTATACGACGATTGCCGGCATTTCTCGTTGAATCAATGGGATAAAACCGTCTAAGTGATGATGGCGGCGATTGGGAAACGGTCCAACGTTACGTCAACAAACACTGCACACAGGTGGATATCGATTAATTGAAATATTATAATCGACGACGGTTGGGAACATTAACGGCTTGAAACGGTTTAATTGAGTTAATTGTGATTCAGGAAGAAATGTACACGGTCGAGTTCGACGCTCGAAATTACGCTCTAGTAAAATCTTAATATCAACAATTTCTCTACGAGTGTACAAGTTTGAGACATTTTCCGGTTTTAAAGTTTACTCGCATCTAACTTTAAATAGCCACTTAATTTAATTTTATTTAGGATATTAAGATAAGCTGACTTTACGGATACATTTAGTGCATTGAGAAATTGATGATCAAAACGATTAATGATTACTAGCTAGGCGGGTTTTATTATCATAATTATCTTAATAATAACTGTCGAAATAATAAATACTATGTATCAAAACGCAATGAAATTTCTAAGGCCGAGTTTTATTAGGTATTTAGGATTAATTGAAAACAAACAGATTAAAACTGGTGTAATAAAGATATTAATAATACTTTTTTATTTAAAAAATATATATGGAATAGTCTTATTAAAGACTCAGTTTTGACCTAAGTTCGATTTTCCACTTTTTGTACTTTAAAAAAACCCTCTTGAAAGTTCAGAAACTTAAATATTGCGAAAGGGTCTAGCGGGTTAAGAAGGTGAAAAGTGCCCCAGCGCCTTTGAAAAACAAAAAATATCCTTATATATGTAGTACATGAAAAAGTACATCTTTGCTGAAATTTTCAGACCCATAGACCCTCACATAACCTCAAAAAAAAAATTAAAACGTGATTTTCAGTGTTTTGGCGATATCTCGGCTTCTTGTGGATGTAAAAATGTTTTTTTTTCTCAAATTATAGGGCCTTTTGTCGGCTACAACATGATATTTTTTTCGAAAGACCCTATAATTTGAGAAAAAAAAAAACATTTTTTCTGCATCCACAAGAAGCCGAGATATCGCCAAAACACTGAAAATCACGTTTTAATTTTTTTTTTTGAGATTATGTGAGGGTCTATGGGTCTGAAAATTTCAGCAAAGATGTACTTTTTCATGTACTATATAAGGATATTTTTTGTTTTCATCTTCTTAACCGGCTAGACCCTTTATAAGGGTATCTGCTTAAAATATACGCTCTTGTTAAAAATTCTTCTTGATTTTGTTCTGCATCCTCCATCCATAAAAAAAAGCATCGAAAACGATATCCAATTTATTAACGCATTAATTCCATTACTTTCTTTAATAACTAATTGATAGCAAATTATCTTGAAAAAAATAAAAGGTAAGGTAATTATACGTTGGCTTATAATAGTACTTATTTTTCAAAAAAATATCGGTGTAAGAAACTAAGCTTTTAAATTTTAACCTTTGTTTGTCACACTGAGGTACAAATGACCCCAAGACTAAACTTCCTTAAGGGGGACCACTAGTGTGACCGCCTCAAAAAAAGGTGATTTTTGGAAATTTTTTTAAAGACAACTACAGCATGGAATATTTTAATATTTTAAGGATATATTTGTGGATATATAGTAAATACATGATAAAAATTTTGGACCAACAATTTGAAAATTCAGCGAGTTATTCGCAATTTCCCAAGGCTCCAAACAAAAAAAGTCCCCCCACTGCTGCAGTTATAGAGGCGTCCACATTGCGTGAAATCAAAAAAACCAAAATGTTTATTAAACTAGAAGATATTTCCCGTGTCACAAACCTCGAAGAAAAAAGAAAATTTAAATTTATAAAAATGGCGGAGATTTAAAAAAAAAATTCAAATTTCGCGCGAAAATTTCGTGATTTTTGGCCTGCCAAAATTGCATTTTTTATTCGATCCGGAAAGTTGGAGGTTTATGGCACGGTGAAACATGTATAAAAGAAGTTGCAATAAGAATCAAATCGATCGGATAATTTGTCTTCTAGTTATAACTGCAGCAAATTTGAAAAAAGTAGTTTCGAGAAAAACGCGTTTAAAGTTTAATTCATACATTTCTCAGTACCTCGATACGATGACCGGCTGCTCTTCTGATGGCTGTAACTCAAAAACTGTTTGAGATATGCACTTGAAATTTTAGTATGTTATTTTTAAAGGTACAGACTACCGAAATATGCAAAACAAAACAAAAAAAATTTTTTTTAAAAATGTCACTAGTGGTCCCCCTTAATTTAAGATTCCGCCCGGTCTGGAATTTTCCAAACAAGTATTTTTTTTTCCTGTAGTACAAAATTCCAACTTTTATTAAAAATCAAAAAAGTTATGAATTTTTTTTTTGTAAAAGTAGACATTTTTTTTAAACTTTTTTTCAAATTTAATTTTTTAAACACATTAAATTTAGATTTTTTATCATAATACTTAAACAACCTTAATAAGAAATCCCTTCAAGAAGCTATAAAAAAAAATTGGTAGATTAAAATATTTAAAACATAATTTTCCATAACAATTTTTGTCATTGGGGTACAAACAACCCCAGTGTGGCAAGAAGGTGATTCCAAAGAAGTGTGGCAAACAAGGGTTAAAGCTTATTAGTTAGTGAATAAATAACATGAAAGGTATACTTTTAAATGATTGATGAATTTAGGTATTTACATGATATCCATGGTCTTTTACCCTGTTTGTTTTGGATGTTTAGATACAGGGCACTCTATAAAGAGTCATTTGATTTAACATTGTATTTTCATCACTTTGAGAAAAATAAAATTTTACAAAATCTTGTATATCGCCAGGTAAAGTGTAAAACATCTTCTACGCAACCTTAATTTTTTCGTTTATGAAAACGTGGAAGAAAACGAGAAAGCTTGGGATTACCGCAGGCAAGATTTGTGAGTAGAGACAGGCCAAGTTTTGCTAGACAATGCTCGACCACACGTCAATTTTGATAAAGAAAAGGAAAACCAAATTGATAGTGCGCTCCGATGTAACTCATTTTACTTGGCCCTTACTTTTTGGTGAATTAAATTAAACTTATTTACGGGACCTGTCAATTACAGAAATTATATTTAATAATTTTTAGTCAATTATTTTATATCTTTTTAATGTAATAATACGAGGGTATGTCCTTGTAAATTCTTTATCGATTGAGCCCCTTATTTCGAACAGAAATTCATTCTAAGCTTATTTTTTCAGAATTCCAATCCAAAATCATACAATAAAGGTCCGTAAATCTGGTGTTCAACAGACATTTTGGCAGTTTATGTTTCAGAAGCCTTGATAAAACAAGTTTTTTTTTATTGGTCAACCATGAACTCAAAACCTTTATAAGCTAACTTTAAACAACTCCAAACTGATTAACTAATTTTTTAGTTTTATACATATACCACATGTATCTTTCAATTGACCCATGTTTCCCACATTTTACACACAGGGTTACCTTCTTAATTAAATTGGTACATTTCCGACATGAATGAAATCTGTTTTATTAGTCTACTTTTACTGGAAATTATCGCCATTAAGAAGAAACATTCGTTGTTTGAAAATCGATTTTATTTTGTTCCTTTTTGGCGCTAATCATCTTCTAAAAGCCATCAAGTAGCCACAGACTGCAGCTATAAATTAAGCCATCGTCTCTCTCTCTCCGAGAAGAAGATTTATTACAAATTTTCGACATACCCAAAACACGTCACTAACATGGATTTTTCAGACATAGAAGGGAATCGCAGCCGCAGTCTCCTCTATATCCTCCTTTTTCCCCCTTGTTATCCCAAGCCGGGCAAACGACTCGAATGAAATAAAAACAGAAATGTCGCGCCCAAATGAAGTGGGAAAAAAATTTATTTTTAGAGGATATTTCTACTTAGAGCAAGTCAAAGAGCGCAACTAATGGTCTATTAGTCAGAGAGTCACATATCATCACCACGCATGCTCGCGTCACTTAAGTATGTCTCGGTCGCGTGTATGTTTGTTGGTTGGTTGGTGCTGCGGCCTGCTGGTCGAATTGCGCACCATGCAGCATTAGAAAACATAAATTAGCCGAGGGGGACAGTGTGGCAGTGAAGTGGATGACGCCCCATCTAGTAATCTAACAAGTGCTAAAAGATCCATCTCATCTCGGCTGCTGGCATCTTCCGCCGGAATAGCCAAATCAATTTCAATGTAGCCACGCGCATTATGTCAGACATGTGTCTAGGTTCTCTGGCTTCATGGAAATAAATTGATAAATCAATTTTGCTGAATTCGCCTAATTGAACTACTTAGCCACACACCGCACTGATGAAAATTAATTACTATTTAATCTGGCTGACTCGATTTGTGCGACGGTTGGAGCCCGCGGCCATCACCTTGGGCTGTGGGGCCGGCCGGGCAACGAAATGCAATTTGTCTGTTTTGATAAAAGCTGAATTTAATTTGCGATAAGTTTTTTTTTTTTTTTTTTGGAAAATGTTAGCACTTAAGGGGCGACTAATTAACGCGATGCATCTTAATTATCTCATTTTTATGCTAATTTGGCGCCTCCGGCAGGAAGGGCCTGTTTGAATGTTTTTTTTTTTTTGTGGTCGACAAAATTATAATTTTTTTTTTTTATTATTATTTTACAGATAACAACGAACCACCTCGTATCAAGTGCAATTTACGGAAACATAAGCCAAACCGAAAGCCGCGAACGCCTTTTACCACGCAACAGTTGCTGTCGCTGGAGAAGAAGTTCAGAGAGAAGCAGTACCTCAGCATCGCAGAAAGGGCCGAATTCTCGTCATCGTTGAGGCTGACGGAGACCCAGGTGAAAATTTGGTTTCAAAACAGACGCGCCAAAGCGAAAAGGCTGCAGGAGGCTGAACTCGAGAAGATTAAGATGGCAGCACTCGGCCGAGGAGCCCCCGGGGCACAGCTTTACATGGGCTATTTCCACCCAAGCCTGATGCATCTAGGATAAGAGAGACCCAAGTATTCTTCTTCAGTCCCCGCCTGTAATATTCTGTTGATAGTAGTTCTAAGGCTAAAACTAAAACAAAACAAAAAAAATTATTATTTTGGTTTAAATCTGAATACCCTACCATCATCTTAAAAAGCATAAAAACATGTTGTTTTTGCATACCATAAAAGACTCACCTGTTTGGCAATTGCTCGATTCAGACTTGAAGAAATCTCAAATAGAAAAAACAATTTTATATCAACGAGGCCATCTCACCCAATTAGAGCCGATTAAAAATCAAAACATCTTTTTGTGTACATTCGCATTAAATGTAATTACAGCGTAGAGGAAAAGACGCTTGTAAATATATTACATAAGCTACCAAATAAGTTTGTAAATAGCATAAGATTATATAGTAAAGAAATGTATTTCGTGTGATTATTTGTCTAAATTAGATAAGAGCGAAATATACAATGAAAGTCGGAAGCAAAAAATGTGTAAATAGTGGACATAGCGATTAAGTTGTTTATTCCTGTACATGAAAGAAAAACGCGTGAGTTAGCCCTAAGATCCTTGTATGAATGAGCGTTATGTCAGGATTGAGACTCCTGTCTACGACTGGTGAATTTTAGTATTTATTATTGAAAGGAATTGTTTTTGTACTTAAATGTGAATATAAAGAGGAAATCCATTTTACATATTTCATTTTGAGTTTGTTTTCATTTTCCCCGTCAATCCTTTATTTAATTTTTTTTTAAATGTGCCAATTAACTTGATTTTTTACACTATATAAAACATATCATGCTTTTTTTGTTCAAGGAAAATGTAAAACTGAAGATAACAAGTGCTATAGGTAGAAGAATTGATTACTGTACTAAGCCAAGTTACTATCTTTCTAATGACCTTAAAACTTTTAAGATACACCACACTCTACATGATATTCGTATATTTATGTATATGCGGAAGAAACTAGTGAAGCGTGAAGTAAACATACAATCAATCAGTCAATAAAAACATCTGATTAAAGTTTAAAGTGAATTCATATAGGTGTACATTTCAGTTTTCAATTCAACTGCTTGACGCTATTTTTCAACAGTAAAAAAAGCAGCTTGTTAAAATTTTGTATCATACTTAATTTCATTTTGTCATATAATCAAAGTTGAAAAATTTAATGCTGACATTAACAAACATGCCTACTAATTATTCGCGTTTATTAAAACCTTTAGAACGATTTAGTTAAGCATTTAAAAAGTATTGAGTTCCCATTATTATATAAAAAATAAAAAATCTAAGGTTTTGTGTTTCTTCAACGTTATAAAAATATATAAATTTAACATTTTAGAGGGACTACCCAATTTTAAATTTTAGATTATGAATTTAATTTAAAATAAAAATTTTTAACCGAGGGGAATGAAATTAGGTTTCCTCGAAACATGCATGCATATTACTTTAAAATCCCGATTTTTTTAGTATTTTTATTATCAAGTTTACAGAAAGTACAATTTTGGAAGTTATAATATAAACCAGATCAATAATCTAAATCTTTAAAATTGTACTGTGGACGTATAAAAAAGGGTTTCCGGTGTGATAATATGCTGTGTGATCATTTATTTGAAAGTATTAATGATAATACACATAAGGGGAAATTAAAAGTAGGTTTTACTGCAAAGGTCCGGTAGAAAAACTCAAAACCTCCAAATAAATAGTTTTTGACGCTTTGGCATTTCGGTTTAAATTTTATTTTTCGTTTTGATGAAAGATAAAACTGAACATAAGTTGGAAAGTTGTAATAATTTTACATTTGTTACATTTTTACATTTTGAAGGTAAATTAAAATGTTTACACGCTCGTTTTCTAGTTTTCGTGTTATTATTCTAATAGGAAGCTTTTTGAACATTTTTTCCCAGATTAACTTAAGGGGTTACATGGGTCTTAAAGGTATAAAAAAAACGACTTCTTTAAAAAATTTTATTTGAAAAATGAAAAATCTTTTTTATTTAAAATTTAAACATATAAAAGTAAAGTACTTAAAGTACTTGTAAAAAAATTTTTAGCCAAAAATATTGAAAATTTTCCATTTTCCAGCCGTTTTTCGTCGTCAACCTTTTTTTTTTGCGGTGGACACGATTTCTCGAAAATAAATTGACCGATTTGGTTGAAACTTTGCAAAGTTATTCTTTATAGTATTGTTTCGTGATTGAACGAAGGAATTTTCATTCGGTCAAGTCGTTCTTGTTTTATACGAAAAAGACCTTTTAAGAATAATGAGAATCGGAAAAACGCATAAAAATTTGAGACGAAAATTGATTCAAACTCATGTCAAAATGTCAAATTTCATTTTTTTTTCAATTCCTTCGTTCAATCACTAGCCAAGGGCATAAACTACAAGAAAATTTTTGAATTTTTGATTTCAAATGAATCCACACCGAAATATCATGCCCACCGCAAAAAAAAGGTTGACGGCGAAAAACGGCTGGAAAATGGAAAATTTTCAATATTTTTGGCTGAAAATTTTTTTACAAGTACTTTAAGTACTTTACTTTCATATGTTTAAATTTTAAATAAAAAAGATTTTTCGTTTTTGCAATAAAATTTTTTAAAGAAGTCGTTTTTTTTATACCTTTAAGATCCATGTAACCCCCTAAGAATCGTAATTTTTAGTTTTATTGACTGTCAATGATAAATCGGACGAATTTCAAGCAGTTCTCGAAACAGATTGTGTTTAAGGAACACGTTTATTTGTTTACAGAAATTATGAATACACATTTTTATCAGTTGCTTGTATTTCTTCAGATGTTTAACTTAAAAGTATTTAAAAATAATATTTTTCCATCGCAGATTGCTACATATGCACAAACATTTCTTTGCTAATTGTGTAAATAACTTTAATTAAAGATTTTTCAATCTTTGTACTGAAAAAAAAATTTGCAAGAATCCCTGAAATTAATGAAAAAACTTTTATGGAATTATATATAGAAGATAGATGGAAAAATCTTTATTTTAAGGATATTTTGCAAATTTTTCGAGAACTTTGTGTGATTATGCAGAAAATCCCGGCAGACAAATGTCACATTCCGATTTTTTAAAGTTAAATATCTCGGAAATTAACTTTAAACCACAAATAAAAATTCCGGTATTTGTTTATTTTCACGGTCACCTGGTTTTTTGAGGATTGTTCGTTTTTTCGTCGGATTTATGAACAAAAAAAAAAATACAAAAATTTGAAAAAATTAGTACTTTTGTTGATTTGTCAGCCGCTATTATTGATTGATTCTAGCGCTACGATAAATCGATAATCAAGGCAATTTCATATTGCCGCCATTATTGACAGTTGTATTGACCCCCTTCCCCTCCAGAGAGAGTGGTAGTAAAATTCAGGAGAGGTTTTAACACCCCCTTCCTCACCCCCCGCCTTTCCCTGGCCCTATTCGGCCTGTTACTCCTTTTTCTAACTTTCTCCCATTTCCAAAATATTGATTGGGATGTGGAAAATCAAATAATAAACTAAAATAAAATTGTCTTTTCAAATTGTTCGTTTTTTTTCAGCATTCAAAGCGGAAAAATTAACAGAAATAGTGATTTTTTGAAATTTTTGTATTTTTTTCCATAAATTCGACGCAAAAACGAAGAATTTAAAAAAAAACATATAAAATCCATACATTTTTTGATTTTATATCCTCAAAAAACCAGGTGACCGTGAAAGTAAACAATTACCAAAATTCCTTTTGCTAAAGAGATGCAAAAACTATCTTTCTATTCAAAACAATTTCTTTTCTTTAATGTCTAAACGTAATATTATATTTATAATTTTACATGCAAAAGCTTCATAAATTATGGCTTAATTTCATTCCCCATTAACAAAGTTATTAGTCGTCTAATTAAATGCGCATCAACAACGTAATAAATGATTGATTAAATGAACAAAACACAAAACAGTTGTTGAACTGTGATTATATATAATAAAAATCATTAATACCCGCAATGGTTATGAAGAGCACAATTATCTATTTTTATTTCGTTTAATTTTAATTGAATGCAACGTATTTTAAATATTTGTCTGTTTATATAATTTAAATTCCCATTTTATTCCTCATTATGCAAGCCAACAAAAAATTGTTTTGTACTATCAACATTGAGACTCAGCAAATTAGTTTAACAGTTTAACAATTTTCCATTGCCAATTAAAATTTAAATATATATATAAAAAAAAAAAATAAGCATATCTCGCAACAAAGTGCTGAGTTTAGTACTGGGCAAGGTCACCCTTGAATCACTCCGCCAGTGCATAGTAACAAAAAAATTAATAAGAGATAATGTCCGATAATGTCAGAAACGTGATAAGAGGTCAACACCTTTTTGTAAATAGTTGTAAATAATTAATTGTAAGCTAATCAAGTGTAATATTGTTTCCGGATTAATCCCAGAGAGAGAGAGAGAGAGGGAGAGAAATAAAAACAGTGTAAATAGTCCAAAGGAAGCAATAATGGCAAAAAGTTAGTGCATCCGAATTCATAGGCTATTCATTCGCAGTTGCATGAACGAAAGGTGTTTAATTTATAATTAATATCTGAGAGAGAGCCGAGAACACACTCAATAAATGAAATATAAAATTAAAAAAAATTACACCTGTAATTGATTTTTCTTGAATAATTCCCGCCTCGAAAAGGTTCGATTTCGACCAGTGTTCCTTCCTCCCGTCCCCCTCTCCCCCGGTGCTGCAGTACGCGGCGATGCGATATCATTTCTCATCGCAGCCCCGCGCTTGTTTGGGAAGTAATTAAGCAATATTTTCGCCTAATGGGGTGACGGCCGGACGCGGTTGTGACTCCATCCGTCCATTCGGACTCATGTTCGCCCAATATGAAGTCATCTTCACCCGGCGGGGGTCCACTCGGCGGTGGGACGTCTTTTACGCAGTCGCCCGGGCCGGGATCAAGGATTTTTCTTATTATATTCCATCGCCTTCGCTGTTGCGGCCCGCTCCACCACACGCCTCGTCTCGCAAGACGCCATTCGAGTCCCGGATTCACTTGTTGGGTTAACTCGGCTCCCCCGCTGGGATTTAAGCGATTATCCCGTACAAACAGCATATTTACTTTCACATAAATGACTTTATCGGACCTCGGACAACGACGACCGTCGGCGTCGTGGCGCGAAACACTCGACGACGGTCAGCGAGCGGATCGATGAAAGCCGGCTAAATGGATGAGTGTCATAATTCGGTTAAGATGGGGCTCGTGATTCGAAGATGCGAGTTCCTGCCCAATTTTACGAGCCTTGAATCCTGGACCCTTTCTAGATACTTCGGATGATTGCGAAATGAGATTTTGGGCGGAAATTGATGTCTTCGTTTAATTGGGAATGCGATTAGTATGAGACGAGAATTTTTAGAGGGAAACGAAAACGCCTACATTTGGTATTTTTGGGAATTTCTGGCGAGCACTGGTCAAATTAAAGCTTCCAATATCGATTTTAATGCTATAGGTGCAGTGCTACAAATAGCACTTTGCCTTGCAAATCTTAATACTATTATCAGCCATCTACCTGCCAGAAACTTTATGTATTTCACAGATTTTTAATACCAATTTTGATGCCAAACTGTGGACATCGATGGCTGTCTCTGTGTCTGTGAGCTTAGCTTAAGCCAATTTTCAATTTGCCAATGGTTTAATAAGTAGTTGCGGAATTAATTAATAATGTCAGCTACAAAATGCAAGTACCATTAATTTTAATTGCTATAGACATATATGAACTTTTTTACTGCAGTGACTAAAGAAAACGTTTTTAAATTAATTGAGCTGGAAAAAAGAATTTGGTAATTGGGATATATATGAAATATTTTATTGTTGTTAGCATTTCAATTTCATTTGATTTTCTACAGCATTTTAAGGCACTTCATCCTGATCAAGATCAGTCCAAATTCTGTTGCTGTCCATTCAAAATCGACTCAAGACTTGCAAAACGGCGAACAGTGTTCTAAATCATCAAAAATCTGTCGAAATGACGGATTTTTAGTATTTCCGATTTCAAATCTGTTCTCAAAATCCAGGAATGCAATATGGTGGACAAAGAATATAAAATTTGATCAGATTTCCCTAAAAATTGGTATGTGGGGGTTTCGTAAGATGACTTTTTTCAGTTCCGATATCAAAATTCAAAAATTCAATATGGTTAAATCAAAATGGCGGACTATACATTTTTAACTCGATGAATTTAAATAAAAGTTTCAAAACTTTATAGCTAAAAATGATATATGTTAAAATTTCTATAATAATTTTACAAATTTTAGCAATTTTGGACCTTCATATTTTATCCGCCATCTTTAATTTCAAAATGTATATAACATATTTGATGTCAACAACTTCCAAAACCACGTTGTACCAATTTTTATAATAATCCTGCGAGTTTTTAAATGTATGGTAGGCCATATTGGATCCGCCATTTTGAATTTCGAAACTAAAAGGATCCTATATTAAGGCCTAATGAATAGGCTGTGCAATGGAAAAAATCGCATCAAAATTAGTCATGTATTTCTAGAGCAATAGCAGAGCAAATTACAATTTCGAGACCATTGAATGTACATACATAGAAATGCAACGTGCCTTAAATATGCATTTGGGGTAGATTGCGGTAGCTGAATTTTATACCCCATATTCATCACTATTAAAAGAATACGTTCCCATTGGAATCACCGCGCTGACCCGTGCCTGACGGTTTGTAGGCCTAATTATATAAAAAAAAAAAACTGTTTTCCATCAAGGGTTATGCTAAGAGTGACGTCACACGTAAACCATTATAAAATTAAACCTTTATTTGGATGCTGTCAAAAGAGAAATATTGTGCCTAACAAATAAATACTATATGTAGGTATTTTACTCATGTTCAAGTGAATGACACAGCTTTGAAGAGGTATGATCAAATTTGAAGATTTACTCGATGACAACTCTGCTACTCTGCAACTCTGATAACTCTGTTAAGAGTAAAAAAATATAGTGAAACGTATTATTAGTGAAAAAAAATTCATACTGAGTGAAGCATCAGGCTGTCCTTAATAAATCAATATATTTATATATCTTTTTAGCGATTTGGAACAGCTTAGTCTTCAACTTAAACTAAACTTCAAATATCAAGCTACGCAAACGTATTCGAACGGATTAACTTTGAATTCGCCTTAATTGCTATAATAGTTCAGCTTGTTTGCGGACGTCATTAACTGTCATAACAAGATGAAGACTTGGATTTGGACAATCCCTTAATCTACTTCTAACGAACGCATTTTGGAATAGATGCATCGAAAAGATCGTTCAAATTTCCGATCTTAGGTTGTCCAACTTGGGGTTGGATTGTTGAATTTGCTACAGACTCGCGATTGGATTGTCATTACAACACGACGGCTAGTCAAAAAATGTAGCACTATTGACATTGAATTACTTTTTTGTATAACTCCTTGTGGTTTCTGAATCGCTGGGAATTATAGACATCTGCTAACATTACGTTGTTTTGATTGCAATGCATTGATATTTATCCATACGATCTTCAACCTTACGGAGAGGACCAACATTAAGCCTAACTTCTCTTTATAATTATTACGTAATTGTGTGGAAGGTGCGACGGAAATTTTATTAGTGTACAAAGTACTTGGTTGAAATGTGGGCTAATAAACTAAGTAAACTATATAAACTAAAGTAAAACTGAGTCAACTAGATTAGATAATAATAAATAAACTAACACTGCAGAGTATTTCTACAGAAAATCATCAAATAGTTAAAGCCGTAATATTTTTTATTTCGATGACACTTGGTGTTATCTTATTTTTGTTTAGACGTTAAAAGAGAAAATTCATCGTCATTTAATTTTTTGATGATCTAGTTTCGGCGCGCCACCGCTAGGGTACTTAAAAAGTGTGATTTTTATGTAAAATTAGTTACTTACATTAGTTTAGGAGCTTAGTTATTAAGATCATAAAGGTTTATTTTATTTTTCGCTTTTCAGTATGTTTTCACGTAGGTTTAATTTTTCGTTAAGAATTTTTTTTTAAAATAAAATGTTGCCATTACACTTACATAAACTCTTCGATGTGTCTGTATAGAGTGCTTCGGTGTAGATTTCCTAATTGCAATGTTGGGGACCCACACAGATTAGGTAGCTTGCTTGCATAACCCCATTGGAGCACTTTTCTGAAACTGATAAACTGCAGTCGAACTCTAACGACATTATGGTTTAGTGGGCGGCGTAAATCTGTCCACGGCGATACACGCGCTCAATTTGCATATTTGCTGGAATAAATACACATATAATAATGGATGGGTGCGCAAATGTCTCTCTCTCTTTAGCCGTGTCGCACTAGCTTTCCAATTCGCGGCAATTTCTATTGTGGCCTGCCACCGCCGTGATTTCATTTTGTGCTGGCATGCTAAATGCCAATAGAAGTGGCAATTACGAGCAATAATGAGGTTTTGTGTCGTAAAGTGGTCACCACTATTTAGAAGTGGAAAATTGCCGATTATATTCCGGCGAGCTGTTTAATAGAATGAAATTTAACTATGACTCCTACTGTTTCTAATTTATACGGCTTGTTCGTTGTTCGTACTAAATTGGGTAATAATTGTCGCTTGTTGTTCAAATTTATAAACGTTCGTTTTGCCTGTTCACAAAATGCTCTACGTGAAATTTATTTTAAAATTTCACGCAATTTTACGCTATTGTTTTCAAGGTGATTTTGAAATAGCATTTTCATTTACTGTGGAAAGATAATATTGCATATTTCTTTTGTATGTAGTCCATATATATGTCATGGTTAATAAAATAAAATATTTTCCTAATAACTTTAAATAATTAGAGCTGTTGAACACTAGTTACAGGCTTACTTTGCATATATATGTAAATTTCTATTCTAAAAAAATAATAATTTGATATGCAAGTTTGTGAATAATAATACAAAAATTTAAAGGAATAATATACAATAATATGTGAAGGTATATGACCGAATATAAATTTTATTAATCTAACGAACTGTACCAAGTTAATTAGACACTACTTTAAAATATTGTTTATACAAAAAGTCAATTAAATTGGATTGAAATATAGTGAATGTAATTTGTAAAAGTGTTATTTCATCAGTAAATATACAATAAGACTCAAATATTCATACTCAAAATAATTAAAATCAATGATACAAGCTTCATTACTTTTTACCTAAAAGATATTACTTTTTATAATGTTGGTATTACCTCATTTTCGGTGTTGTGTAAGAACAACATTTTTAATCAATATACTTTGACCACTTCTTCCTAAACTAAAGCTTTGACAAATTGATATTACAAAATTCAAAATGACAGATGCTCTAAAACGGACGCTTCACAACTCCCATTGATGTGGGTATCAAATGAAAGGGCTTTCTGAATAGAATACAATAAGCTTGGATATAAAAATTTCAATATGTATATATGAGATCCTTCGCAGTTTTCATAAGAAAGTCTCAATTGCTCGACAACATCGTCAACAGGTCACTGTTAGCTCAATTGGTTAGAGCATCGAAGTCAATTGGGGGGAAAGTCGCGGGTTCGAGTTCTGTCCGTGTCCGACCCAGTTTTTTTCGAGTAATTACCACATATATAAAATATATTACAATAAAAACTAAAAAGAGCTAAATAAACACTTATAACTAAAAATGCATCAACATTATACACAAAATGATTAATAATCAATTTCACGGAACGGAAGATAAAGCGATAAATTTAAATCTGAATGAATACGTCTAGCATTAAGTTAGGGTAGGTGGTATCTAAAAATTAAATTTTATACAGGAATTCTTAAGATAGAAAAAAGTTAACAGATTTTGATAAATAAAGTATGTTAAGAAAGCTATTTTATGAATAGCCGTTTAGATTTTATAGAATTAGGAATTTATTTATTTATTTATTATCCAAATTCATCCAGGAATACAAAAAATGTACATAATATACATATGTGTACCTAAAGGACCTATAGGGGCCATCAAGTATCTGTCCATAGGTTGGTCCTAAAAATTTTCTTTTTCAACACTTTTTAGGCTACAAGCTAAATATTTGGTGCTATTTGGCAGATTATTAAAATTTTTTTTGCATAATAGATGAAGCTTCTTTGATCAATAGTTAGCATATTCCTAGGTAATCTGATACTTTTGTAGCGTGTATTAACGCCAAATAACTTTTTTTTTTTGAAAATGCTATAAAAAAAAACTACTGAATATTTTTTCAAATTTCTTTTTTTATTTCAAATTACAATCCTTCCGGTTAATGATGGAAAATAATTTCATTCAAATGGCTGCCTCGGCTGGCCATGCAGTAGCCTACACGATCGGCTACGTGCCACACAGCCGACGCTACACTTGATGTTTTGCGCCCTGTTTTTGAAAATCGCAGTCGTTTGGCCACCTCGGAGCTGCGATTTGACACCGTTAGACTATTATTTGTGGGGTGCCGTCAAAGATAAGTGTTACGCCGACAAGCCAGAGACAATTGACGCTTTAAAGGACAATATTCGTGAAGCCATTGGTGAAATACAGCTGCACACAATCGATAATGTACTTAAAAATTGGACCGATCTACTGCATGGCCAGCCGAGGCAGCCATTTGAATGAAATTATTTTCCATCATTAACCGGAAGGATTGTAATTTGAAATAAAAAAGAAAATTGGAAAAAATATTCAGTAGTTTTTTTTTTATAGCATTTTCAAAAAAAAAAGTTATTTGGCGGACCCTGTATTTGGATTATGCATGAATTCATATTGAAAAACAATGGCATTCACAATAAACATTTTCCTAATATCAAGTGGTCTGTTTGGATCTTGTTCACTTATTCCAATTATTTTTAGGATTATACTTTGCAGCTTTACTAATGGGGATAGCGGTGTGTCATACGGTTAAATCCAGCCAATAATTCCATATGAAGCAACACTGTGGAAAAGCCCATAGTATATTTGAATTAACTGATTTTTTGCCAATACTTGTTTTAGTCTATAAAACACATACACTACATATTTAGTTTTTTTAATTATATTTTTTATATGTATATTCCATCTAATGTTGTAGTCATACGTAACTCCGAGATATTTACAACTCTCAACTTTCTTTAACTGTTGTCCATTTATACAGTCAGAAATGGAGTCACTGTTATCACAACAGATTTAGTAACGTTAAGTATTAAATTATTTTGATAGAGCCAAGAATAGATAACATCAAGTGAGTTAGACATGGAAGGTGATATTTCTGGAACCACAGTGTTATCAGCGTATGCAAATACTCCAGCTTGGGTTGTTAACAAATCATTTATGTATAGATTAAATAGTAATGGCCCCAATATCGAGCCTTGTGGAACTCCAACATTAGTTCTTATAGGAAGACTTTTAGTAATTAGATTCTGTCTTTTAAGTAATTTTCAATGAGAGATAAGCACACACTCCTAACCAAAATTGAACAGTCTTACAAATATAATTTTTTCAAAAATCTTAGCAAAATTAGAAATTAATGCCATTGGCCTGTAGTTGTTAACAATACTTTTAGATCCATAAAGCATGTATCTCATCACTGCCTCCTGCTTTATTAAGAATAATTTTAAATAATAGATTTTAGAGTTTTTGATCTATACAATACATTGTGATGTTAAATAAATGCTGTTTACACAAAAATACTCAATTTCACATTATCCAATGGTAAGTAAGGGTGTCAGAAAGAAGTTATTTTATTTGTTTTATAATATTTATAAATTTATTTGTTATTTATAATTTGATTTTAAAATATTTTGAATATAATTTTTTTTTTTTTCATATTTCGCTCGTCTGCGGTTTACGTGAAGCAGTAAACCTTTGGTCTTATCCATAACGATCATTATTCGGTTGACGTATCTTAATGATTTACTATATATTTATTTTTAAATTGGGTAACATAAAAATAAAATAAACCATAAAATAAACTTAATTGGTTTTGATGTAACTAACTCCTTTCGCTTTGTTCCCATTCACCTTAAACTGGCTAATATACGTGAAAATGTTAATTCGCAGCCTCTTTGTCCCGATCCGCTTCTCGTCGTTTTAATTAAATCGAGGACATGCTGCTTCTGTTACCATTAATTTATTGAAGGCCTATTCTTCAGTGAAGCTGGCAGGCGTGCACTATAAATACTATATAGGGTCTCGAAAATGAGACAAGGGCGGTAGTTCGTCTCGATGATGAGAACAACTAAGAAGACCTTAGCCTTCTGCCATTTGATAAACTGTTCCTAGATAAGAACCCTCGGCGCTAATTAACTCTTCCACAGACTTGTTGTAGTTGGAAGCCCCGCACTGTCATAAGTTTAAACGAACATAATTTTGGGACAAAGCCAGCAGTTATCGCTTAGTTTGTTCAACCCTTTCCCTTCCAAATTGATGGCTCGCCCATTACGCCAAGGTGCGGAAAGATGATAACTTATCGTTCGGGAATTAATTAACAGCCAAATTCCTGCTAGCGGCCCGAACAAGCTTACTATTGAGGCGATGATGTGATGCGATCTGGGACGGCAGTGTGAAAATAATAACTCAAGCAATTAACATTTCGCTGTAAATATAGTAATTAATGACGTGGCAGCGCTGCTCGAATAAATAATTAACTTTGCCGCGAGCTCAAGGGCAAAGAGCGGAAAATTTGCCGCTGGCCTCTTAAGCCGGGATCACTTCCTCCTCGCGGCACATGTTCTCAGTTCGCGAGTCCCCCAAAAGGGAACGGCAGCGGGCTGTTTACCATGTGAATGGGTTCACGCTCGAGAAATTGAGGTACCAAAGTGCTCTTTAATTAGTTCCACGAACTCCACCGTCTTGAGCAACTTTACGACACCCATAAAAGTATTAATAAAGCAAATTCCCCCAGTCTTCCGGTCTTTACTTATCAAATCAAAATCGAAAACAACTGGTCGGACCCGAGCCACCACCGAACCGAAGCTGAAACATTTGCTTAACTCCTGCACTTTTTCTCAGGTAAAATACCAATGCTAAATTCTTTCAGAAAATTTTAGAATTGTGTTAGACACAGTGGCGACCAATAAAACAGGTGTGAGTGACAACTTTTAAAATTATTTTTAAAATTGTTGGTTTTTCTCTAGTTACCTCTCTATAAAAAATCCAACAAACAATTTAAAAGATTCAGTTCTCAGATAAATTTGAAACAAATTTATAAAGCTATTATTAGATTTTTTGTAGAGAAATGTTCCGTTTAAAAGATTTATATAGTATTTATGTTTTACCTTCTTAAGAATTTGTTCTTATAGTATATAACTTTTAACACTTCGATGCGGGATTAAATAATTGCCGCTCTCCATTTGCAGACACAGTTATAAAAAAAAAAGTGATTATTGGGTCGTCAAGGATGAACCTTGTAGTTTACAATTTTGTCAACTTTGACAGCTTGTTTTTTGACAGTGACTTGATATTTTACCGTTTTTTTTTTTTTTTTTTTTTTGTTAAGAAGTTACACATGTTGCCCGTAGAAGTAAATTATTCCAAGCTCTAAAAAATATTACTAACTTTTTTTTTAAATAATTTTTTTTTGATAATTGATTGGTCGGAAATTTGTACTGTCATGAATTATGACTTCTGACGTGGAACTACGGCATTGCAGAGCGCGCGAAACATTAATAATGTATTTGGCTCTAGTGTTACTACGCAGCTAACAATTTCAAATTGGTTCGCCAAATTTCGTACAGGTAACTTTGACCTCACAAATGAGCAACGCGGTCACTCAGAGTCAAAGGCCAATAATGACGAACTAAAGGTCACCGTTGAGTCTGACCCATCTCAGAGTGCCTATAAATGGCAAAAGTGTATAAACACTATGGGTGCATACTTTGATGAATAAAATAATTCCTTATATTTGTAAGTGATCAACCAACTTTGCCTTTTTTTTCTACAAGTTTCATACTTGACGACCCAATAGTAAATTTTCGGGGATGCTGCATGCATTTTTGGGGTTGTTTGGGATTAAATTTTACTTAAGGGTTGAAGAGGGTAATTTTTTTTCCAGATTCTAGCTAGTAACAATATGCATATCGTTTTATATGTGTTCGAGAATGCAAATCTCATTTCTGATGTTATTTTTTATATTGCGGGGTAGTTTTTTCTAATCTAATAACAAGGTGCATATGTCATTAGGCCCATGGCGTTTGATAGAATTTTTTATAGCTTAATTCAAACATTGACTAACACGGATCAGCTTTAATTTGTTTAACGATAATAGGACACATCATGAGCATCACTCTGTAAATCGGTTTTACCTTTATACTGTACAATTGAAAAGGTTGATTAACCCATTAATGCACAAAAGGAGGATTTTGTGCACGCAAGTTCAATTGTACGATTCGAATAGCAAATTGGGGCGAATTACCTCCAAATTCGTATATAAGGGGTTTTTGGGGGTGCTCTTTCAGAATCTGGCATTTGTTTTGCATAAAAACTTCAAAAACCCTGTTATTTTTTGGGTTTTTTCAAAAAAGTGCCGATTTTCTTTGGTCATTTTTCGTCTCAAAGTCGATTATCTTGTCTTTGCTGCTATTAAATGATCATATAACCACCAGAAATCGCGGTCCGAATGTCTACAATTTCTCAAACCATGGTTTTGAATTTTTTATTTTTTGCTTTGTTTTTTGCAAAATGGCCATTTTGTACAGCAATGTAATAAAAAACTTCGCGATTTTTTTACACGAAAAGGATCAACTTCACAAAAAAAAAATTGATATGACAAAAATAATTATAATTAGCTTATAATTAGCAAAGGAAAACATGTGAATTTTTTTTTTTTTTATTTTTGATTTTTTGGATTTAGCCAATTTTTGAAAAATCCAAAAATGTCCCGAAAAATTCTGAAAAATTCACATGTTTTCCTTGGCTAATTATAAGCACTTTTTGTCATATCAATTTTTTTTGTAAAGTTGAACCTTTTCGTGTAACAAAATCGCGAAATTTTTTATTACATTGCTGTACCCCTTATATACGAATTTGGAGGAAATTAGCCCCAATTTGCTATTCGAATCGTACAATTGAACTTGCGAATCCTCGTTTTGCGCATTAATGGGTTAATGTCTATACTTTTATTTGATATGCCTGTTGCTATCCTTTCTGCCAGTATATTTAGGAAAAACCGCCTTAAAACTACTAGAAAATTGAAACCACGTATACGTGAGTCCGGCTGAAGAGTTCATCCTTGATATAAACTCTTACAAGTAAGATTGGTTGTTCAGAAGATATGTTATATAGTACGAAAAGGTAGAACAAATTGTTTAATGAACATATAACTTCTTTTTTTCAAATAGCAAAAGAGTGAACTTTGTGGCTTTCAATCTTATAAGGTCACTACAAACGTCAAAGCTAATAAAGATCTTTAAAATTGAATACAGAATTAAACTTTGATCGTTAAAAAATATGGTTTATCTTAAAGAATATTACACCAAAGAAAATATCTTATTCAAATAAATAATTTTGATATTTACTTGACTATTTTTGGCCTTTGATTTTAACCTAACAAAATTGATGGTAAACATGACCACAGAAGTCTATTTAAAAATTATAAGACTACACTCAGAGGCACAATTAACCGCCCACCCTGTAATTCTTATGGAGCAGTGGAAGAACGTACTGTTTTCAGATGAGAGCAGAATAGCCTTAAATGGTCCAGATGGGCGTCAGCGTGTCTACAGACGTAAAAATGAGAGGTTTGCTCCCTGCGCTATAGCCGAGACAGTGGGTTATCAGGGCGAATCAATAATGATTTGGGGAGGTATCTCTTATGAGGCCCGTACCGATCTTGTCATCTTTAATAGGGGCAGTGTGACCGCTCAGAGGTACGTGGAAGAAGTTCTCCAAGACCATGTCGTACCGTTTGCTCCATTTATTGGAGAAAATTTTAGGCTAATGCATGATAACGCACGTTGCCATGTCGCTAGATCTGTCACACAATACCTTAATGAAGTCGGTATTCAAACTTTGCCATGGCCAGTCCGTAGTCCCGATCTTAATCCCATTGAACACATTTGGGACAAGCTTAAAAGACGTGTTCGGGAAAGAGTACCAGTACCTACAACCCTAGGAGAGCTCAAGACCGCTGTGGTAGAGGAGTGGCACAATATCCCTCAGTCGGAGATTCAGGATGTCATGGATGGAATTAGTCGTATCTTTGCGATTTTGGGTAATTATTTTAGAGATAAAAAAATAATAATACTAAGAAAAAAAAAGTCGTTTCAAGTTAAAGAAAAACTCGCTCTGATTTCATGTAAGTTAAAGTTTTTACACAGACTGGGTACTCGGGATATTTTTCCAGTAATTAGTATACGTATGATTATGAACTAGGGGATTGATGTGCCAGTTTCTAGATTATTTTAGATTTATTTTAACGATTTAGTTAAAACTGCAAAAGAAATAGTTTTTGGGTATATTTCTAAGTTAATATAAACTCAATAATGTACTACTAATAAGGCGGGGTAAAGTATATAGTCATATAAATTAGATAAACAATATATTCAATTATCTGGTAAAAATCCGGCTGATGATGACGCTGAAATTCAATTAATTAAGGGGTTACATGGGTCTTAAAGGTATAAAAAAAACGACTTCTTTAACAAATTTTATTCCAAAAACGAAAAATCTTTTTTATTTAAAATTTAAACATATGAAAGTAAAGTACTTAAAGTACTTGTAAAAAAATGTTCAGCCAAAAATATTGAAAATTTTCCATTTTCCAGCCGTTTTTTGCCGTCAACCTTTTTTTTTGCGGTGGACAC
Organism: Dysmachus trigonus; assembly: GCA_949715965.1. Classification (NCBI taxonomy): domain Eukaryota; kingdom Metazoa; phylum Arthropoda; class Insecta; order Diptera; family Asilidae; genus Dysmachus; species Dysmachus trigonus. The sequence goes on from OX454320.1 coordinate 92,071,236, forward strand.
GATTTCTCGAAAATAAATTGACCGATTTGGTTGAAACTTTGCACAGTTATTCTTTATAGTATTGTTTCGTGATTGAACGAAGGAATTTTCATTCGGTCACGTCGGTCTTGTTTTATACGAAAAAGACCTTTTAAAAATGATGAGAATCGGAAAAACGCATAAAAATTTGAAACGAAAATTGATTCAAACTCATGTCAAAATGTAAAATTTCATATTTTTTCAATTCCTTCGTTCAATCACGAGCCAAGGGCATAAACTACAAGAAAATTTTTGAATTTTTGATTTCAGATGAATCCACACCGAAATATCATGTCCACCGCAAAAAAAAAAAAGGTTGACGGCGAAAAACGGCTGGAAAATGGAAAATTTTCAATATTTTTGGCTGAACATTTTTTTACAAGTACTTTAAGTACTTTACTTTCATATGTTTAAATTTTAAATAAAAAAGATTTTTCGTTTTTGAAATAAAATTTTTAAAGAAGTCGTTTTTTTTTATATCTTTAAGACCTATGTAACCCCTTAAGTTAAGACAGTTTTAAAATACCTTTTTATAAATTTAAATCTCTCTATCTCTATATAAAGGAAAATTGTAATTCATAATCCTCGGGATTTAATCATTTGTTTTTTTAAATTTTGGAATTTATGCTTACTTAGTGTTAGATAGTGTTTGGCATACATCCGCTATAATAATTGTATTCAAAGTAAAATACCACTTTGATCAAAAAGTTTCAGGAAGGACCGCCGTGTGGTGCTGTCAGTTACCCGATTTGTTGTTCAATTCCTTGGAGTACAGTAGTGATAATTTTTAAAAAATTATAAGATAGTTTGCTTACCACGCTTACCTAGTTTGCCAGATACGACAAGGGAAAAGTCGACTGGTAAAAACTTTAAAACTGTCTAGCTGATATAAAATTTGTCAAATAATATTATACTTGTTTCGTTGAGAAGTCAAAATGCTTCAATTTAGCAAAGATGATGAACTTTGGTAAGTGGAAGGGGTTAATTTAAGGTAAGGTACACATAAAATACCTGAATTAACTCTTGCTTAAAACTTGTTGTAAAATAAAAACTCACTTTATTGTGCGTGGTCGATTGCCTTAAATACCATAACAACAATGCAAGTGCATACCCTAAAACAAAAGGCAATCTAGCATATTATAAAGGTCCATGAACCTATGAAACAGCTTAATTTTTTACAGAACAAATAAAATAAATGCATTGGTTTTTTATGATCAACTTATACACATAATATGACAATGGGGATTCAATAATAATTATTTGACGCTTGAAAAAACTTTCCAATTTCAATTATTTTATGCAAATTGTGTTCAACTGCTTTTCCAGTAAATGAAAGAAATCTCTCTGGATTGCGCCCATATTCAAGTTTTATTTTAACTCTTAAAGATATCATCAAAATAAATCACATAAAGGATATCATGGGTGATTATTAATTTTTTTTTTCATAGAGTTCTCATAAATGAATGCAGGAAAAATCACTCTTGAAAGTCCTTAGGTATTTCTAAAAATTTCAGAAGGTCAATTTGCTTGAGGTCGAAATTTCACCCATTAAACCATATAAGGGTTAAAGGAAAAGTATTCGAATAAATTTTGATTGATTAAATAAATTTTGGAAGACAACATAACCACAAATTCTGCAAATTAAAGATACATATAATTTCATAAATATACTTTCTTAAATCTAACAGCAAGAAAGAAACGAGTGTTATTTTAATTAACCAGCACATCAATGATGGAATTCTATTTAAAAACCAGTAACAATCCTGGGAATTTAAAAAATTAGATGTTTCATAATTAAGGCCTTAAATCACTATACAAAAGAGATCACTCGTCTATCTTGAGCACCTTATCTAAAACCTGTAAGATTAAAGAATGTTTAAACTATGTTACCAGCGTGTTTATCTGGTTAGTTACAGGACAATCTGTAAAAACGGGCCAACACAAGGTCGGGTTTTTATAAAATATATCAATTAAATTTTAAGTTATGTTTCCTAATTAAATATTGTAAAGTCAGAAAATTTAGGCGCGTACATTTTTTTTCCCCGCCTTATTTAGCTCCTAAACAGTAAAAAAAATTTTATATCAAGGATGATGGGAACGAATTTAAAAGCGATCTACATCTATTTTATTTGCCTCCACTGTACATTTGTTATACAGTCATCCAAAAATACTATACTATAAAAAATTAGACAAGAGGCCAAGCAATGTGTCAAGACATGACGACATGGCCAAGCTCGCAAGATAAGAAGCATCCGCGCTATTTGTCTGACTGTGTGGAGCGACGGACTCATTAGAACGCCCGGCGAGGCTAATTAACCAATATATCAAAAATCGCTGAATGGGAACGGGCCCGAAGATTTACGGTCGTATGAAATTGTGTTTCGCTGTTTGTTGGAGTTTTATAGACTGCTCTTTAAGATTGGGTGCCAACTCGAATCTTCCGCGCGGGGCCCATTCACACGGCGATGAGGCGCGGTCGGTTGGTCGGTTCATTCATAAGTTCCCTGACCAGTTTCTACAACCGAGAAGAAGGCTGCCTTGGTCGCGTTCGAATAACGCCGGAATGTTGGACAGACAGGCCATCAAAAACTGAAAATTATATGCAAATTACGAATTTGGAGCTTTGTCAACAGATAAGAAGTCTCTGTTACGTGTGGCTAAGCTTGGACTGTTGGCAGTTATGCGCGCGAGCATTAGACGATTCCGAGAAATTGGTTTTGGTTTCTTGTGGCACAAGACGCGTGCAAATTAAGCCGGGGTTCCATACGAAGGAGAAGATTCGAGCAGGAGATATATTCCAATGAATGCCCACAGCTCTGGGAACTTGCCGGCGACGCGATGTTGATTTCTATTTGCAGTACTCCCAAATGATATATATGAAATGAAGGATCCATCTGTATCTGGGAGTTGAGATGTAACCACATCTCGAAGACGATTGTGTCTTCTGGCCTTCTTAGGGCTACCCACGCTCACCACACCGCCACAAGAGCTCTGCGTGTGCAGTGGGGCTCCGCAGTATAAAACCTAATTAATTTTGAGGCAGATGACACCACACTGATAAATTGGCGCAGGGAAATTGGCCAAAACATGAAATAATTGCGAATGTAATTTGCTTCTCAGCGAGCGCAATTAAGGCCAAGATTTCCCTGAAGAAGATAACGGCGAGAAAAAGCGAGCAAAAACGTAAAGCGACTTACTTAATAGACTCGTCACTAAACGAAATGCAGTCTATCAAAAATTGCTTCGTTTACCGGGAACAATAGGCGAAATGTGAAAGTCCAATTGAGACCTTGTCTACCTTTATGTGCAACACGTCAAACTCAACAAATTCCTTCGGGATAATAGACATAGTTTACATGTCTAGAGAGAGTTGTTCAGAAGAAGAAAAAAAAAAAAACAGACTATTCTTTATCTGGTGAAAGGACCTGTCCCTCAGCCATTGATCCCACACCAAAGATGCCTCACCTCAAGGATCATATAATTGTTCATACTCAAAAGTCAATCGAAATCCTCGAGGGTGGCTCATAATCTGGGAATTGACCCGAGCAGAAGATTAGGGATAGCATGACATGTGTCATGAGAGAATTGACGGATTGCAAGATTTAGAATTAAGCTGCAGCCGTTCGTTGTTGGGTTTTTTGACGGTCGGTCAGGCCAAGAGATTTTGCCACCAGGAGAAAGGGACAAAGTTGCAAAAAGTTAGTTTGCAGTGAAAGCGATATGTCGATTTGTTTGTTTGCCTCCTTTTGTTGACTGTGCGACTGTATCCGATTATGGATAATCCGATAATTTTTAATGAATCTTTAACAACTCCTGGAGCATGATTGATTTACTTCCTTCGAGTTGGAGTAAAGATTTTCTATTCAAGGCAACGTCAACGTTGTATTGCGAATAATGTACAATAGAGGGCTAATTGAAATCCGTCTTAATCAAATGAAGATTTTTCAAGTTGGATTGTAGCTTTATATTATAAAAAGATTTGATTATGAATTATCGTATAAATCTACAAGTAGGTACCTTAAAGTTCATGCTGTAAAATACTATGTTCCAAATTAACGAATTTTTAAGCAAGAGTGGACAGCTTTATTCTTCGAAGGATAATTGTTATAATACATAGTACACAGTACGAAATTTTTCTAGTAACATGTCAGAATTTTCAGTAAATATTACTAGAAAAACATATTCTTGTCTTCATAGATTTTAAGTAAATTAAACCATAAATTCCGAAAATTTTATCTGGTTGTTGGGGTTCAATAGGTTTCTAATAAAATTAGCTTTACTAGATTTTTTTAATAAAATTTCTAGCGATGTCATTCTAGTAAAAATTTACTAGGAACTAGTCAACAATTATTTGGAGTGAAAATCACCATTTCTACTTCCGAAAACTTGTAAGATTGAAAAATAAATTTTCAACTTATACATTGAGCTGCTGCGTTACGTCCGCTAATAAGTAATTATCAAAATTAGTTTTAAAATTAATTTTCATATTTAGTATAAAGCTGAATGTATAATTCTAAGTACTGTTAATTTGTGTAATTTTACATAATAAAAATTTTGACAGATATTTGTTTGTAAAATGCACTTTAAATGTTTAAAAATTAGTAATACATATAGTATAAAATATAAAACAAAAGTTAAAAAATAAAGTGTAAAAACAAAAGAACTTTATTTTTGCTTTTCTTCTTTTTAAATTCTTTCTTCTGTATTTGTAATTGTTCTTTTTAGTAAATTAGCCTAATAGCTTGATATTAGAAAATCTTTAAGGAAATAAAATTATTATTATTTGTTAAAGTTTTATAGTTTTAAAACAAGAATCTGTTCGAAAAATAATCTATAGCACTTTTCAATATATTTCAAAGTTTGTTGATTTATTGAAAAGAGTAAACCTTCTGATTAGTTATGGAATTCGATTTAAATTAAATGACTGCCTCTGCTGGATTGGCAATTTTGCAGCACATTTTCGATGGTTTGGGACCCTATTTTAAGAATAGCTTGGTCAATATTGTGCTTAAGTGCCAGAATCGTTTCTGCATTGTCAGCGTAACATTCGATCTTTAACCTCAATCCACAAAAGAACTCCAAAGGCGTCAAATCGCAGCTGTGTGGTCATGTCACATTTCCACGGAAATTTCTTTTCAAAATTCGCACTGAAACTCACTTTGAAAATAAGTTTTCAATATTTTTCAAAGTTGTGTAAGCGTAAGTTTATTCATGTCGTATGGGGGAGATATTATACTGTATTTCTGTCAATTCTTTGAGAGCCAAAGAGCTGTTTATGTGAAAATAACATGTAATTTAAAAAGAAACCAACAGATGGCTCATACTTTATAAAAATGCATATTTATTTGTCTTTAAATGTATTAAACAAAGTCAAAATAATATTCTGTAATATTTACTTTAATTTGGGTAGATCGGAAAGTTCTTGCTGTTTTTTATATTTGTATAGAAAGAATAGTCGGGAAGTTTCTAGAACGTTTATAGTAAGGTATCTAAAAGGCAGTGAGCCCTTGAATTTAACTGCAGTCAATTACTTGAATAAACTCTTTTGTGAAACATGATTTAGCTGTTATTTTTGCAAATAATTTCAAGATATTTGGAAATTAAGATTTATTAAAAGATAATAATAATCATAAAATTAAAAACTTTTTATACATTTTATCCTGTTTCCAACTGATTTGAATTTATGGTTTTCACGAACACTTAAAAGGAAATCAATCTAATATACATATAAACGAAATCATCTATATGGCGGCACGGTATGATTTTTATTGTATTATTACGAAAATTATAATTTTAATAAAAGGCTTTACATTTAATTTTATGACTGCATGTCACTCAAGTATAAATTTCAATAACATTTTATTATTTTCCTGAACATTAATCCAATTAAAAAGTTTACATATGTATGCTCTGTTCTGATTTATGATATTCCGGAAATTAATTTATAGTAAAATCGTGTAGATAGTCGACTTTCAGTTTTACTTTTAAAAATATATTATTTTAAATTTGTATTTTCAATAAATTATATATAATTATTATATAAAACGACTACTCAGTACGAGATAAAGTCGTAAACACGTTTTTTCTATTAAATTTTCTCGTAGAGTTGGTGGAATGAGGTTTCAAAATATTTGTTAGATTACATTTATTAAATGAGAAAACTATTTTTGTTATAGTAAATATCATAATGTATAAAAATGATTCTTTTTTTTCGAAAAATAAATTAGAAACTACAATTACAATTCCTTTCCTATAACTTGCATAAATTGGCTCGAATTTTAGGATTTTTAACCACAAAATGTATTTTTTTTCAAGGTTTAGGTAATCCAATTTAATATATCTTTGGGTGTGGTCTGATTATATATAATGAATAAATAATTTTAAAAAAATAGAACTGCAATTAAAAAATCGCAATTCCTACTATCACATATTTTCAATATTGAATACTATGATTTGCCTAGATGTTAGTAGGGGCGAAAACCTAACTAATATTAATCCAATATTAAGGATTTTAACAAATTTATTGTCTTAATTATTGAGTATTGGATTTAACTTCAGTCAGGTTTTCGCGATGAATCTTATTGAAAAAGTTATATGAATTTTTATTAAATAATTTATATGGATACCATTAATTATTATGAATTTATATGCCATTCTTCATTATTTCTATATGAAATTCTTATAAATATTGTGATATTTGTTTAAATTTTATACAAACACTTTTGTAAATGATTTTTATATTTTGAAAATATTATTTCAATAGTAAAATCTTTTATTAATGTGTATACATATGAAAAAGTTTTAAATGGATATTAAATTTTTCAATTGTGCATGGTTTCTAAGAAAATCGGCTGTGACAGACAGACAGACAAACGAGTGATCTCATAAGGGTTATGTTTTTATTGCCTTGTGACATACGAAAAATTTCGTTTGTTATCGACACCGTGAACGGCCTTGAACCAAATAATAAAAATCAGTGTGATTTACAGATCACCTTTGCGCAAAATACTTTAAATGAACCTTCAAGTAATTATTTCAAAGTGAATCCCAAAATAAGAAAGTTAGATACTGGCCACGATCAAAAGTGATCTGTTTTGAAAAACTTCAGCATCCTTGAAGGTTCTAGCATTGTCCTAATTAAGACGCGACAATTCATTATTACCGGATAACACAAAACACACACAAAAACCCCTGCCAAGCACCTCCTTAAAATTCGAACAAAAGGTTTAACGAGTTAATTAAGAAAGTTTTGTGCCCGATATTACAATAAACCGATAATAATCATTTCGATGGTGGCTGTGATCGGGTGCCGGAGCGCCCACGAGCGCCCACGAGCGCCCAGGTATGCGCCGAAACTTCAGAGCCGAGCCGGTCCCAGGTGCTGCATTTTAAATACAACCCAAACCCATGAAATCAGATAATTACCCTTCACGCACTTTAAAGGACGCTTTAATTATCCCCGACAATGTCGTCGCCATTTTGAACTGGTTGAACATCACCACTACCAGCTCAATTTCCTGTGCGCTGTCGTCCTTCCTTCTCGCCAGGATCCCCATAACCCGTTTTCTTAACAGTAAGAGGAAAATTTGTTACAGTGTAATTATTTTCCACAATTGGACATATTGATATGCCTTATTTATGCGGGTTGGTGTTGCAGTCACTTTTTGTCTACCGGGACACTTGCGACCCCATTGTGCGCCCGAAACGTCAACTGCGCATGTCACACTCTGGCCCTATCAGAGCGCATCGACCCCCACCTAGATTCAGAGGAGTTTTATTGATTTTCTCCCACCATTTTTAGGTTTCCCGAAGTTTGCGGAAAAACTGCTCCCCAATTGGAGTACATAGGGATTTACCAACGCCTGCAGAGCGCAAGTGTGTGTGCGGGCGGTTTTTTGCCATTATTGAAAGTGGTGGGGATGAGGCCAGGCGACAATTAGAAGTATATTAACTGTAATTAAAAAATTACGTAATTAAGAACGAACGAGTCGGCTGGTTCTACACGGGGCCCGGGCGGTTGTTAGGTAGTTTGTGGACGTGACGACATGGAAGCAATAAACGGAGCTTTTCTGGATGACCAATTCGAGCAGCATCACAAGATCCCTATCAGATGCAGCGCCGCTGGTTTTCTTTAGAGCGATGCTGCTTCGGCGGCGTTACCAGGTGCAGCGAATTTATTTCATTTTATAGTTTTGAAATAAATTTTAAGTTTAAATTTTTACGACTGGTTATTTTCTCATTAGAAACATAAATATATTATAAAATTTTATTGGTATTAATTCTACATTGGAAGAAAAAGTTTCATAAGAACTATTTTTAGTATAAGGGCTTTCGCGAATTGTGACTGAAATTTAGATTTTGAATACGTTCCAATATTATCCAAGAATCCATGAGAGATTTAACTACATAAGTTTTATTTAAGATATACATACATATACATATGTGTGTTTATGCTATCTACACTATACCAAAAAAGTTTACATATGTATAGCAAAAGTACTTGCTTAATAATTTCCCATTTTTGGTAAAACAACTAACTTTAGTAAGGCTTTCGTCAACCTTTCCCATTTCATTATTCTGTTATGATAAAAGTTTATAGACTTGGTTTTCCAGAGCATTATGCTTCTTGGATTCATTCCTATACATCTGGTAGAAGTTACATTATTAATAAAGGGTTTTTACGGCTACTTCTGGTGTTCCTCAGGCAAGTCATTTGGGTCCTTTACTTTTTATTTCGGTTTCGACGATATCACTACACTGATGAAAGTGCATAAAGTCTTTTTATATGTCCGACCAGTTGACAGTCGATCAATTCAAAATCTAGGCCTAACCTATACGCGTATGATTCTGTAAAAAATGGAGTTTGAATCTGTAATGAATTGTGATCTTCAGAAATACTTCTACTCTGTACTAGGTAACAAATTATATATAAATGAAATTAAAACTTATTACAAAAAAATAAATAAATAAAATAAAATCAAGAGATGGTCCCATGAAAACGAAATGTTTTTTTAAAAGTTAGTTTGGGGAGATGAGTGGGGTGTAAACAATTGAAAACAAGAGGCGCAAAAGTACGAGAATTTCGAAGAAAGGTAGAAGTAATAGAATATCCTCAGGGTATTTGCAAACTCCAATTAAAAATTGTAAAAAAGAGTGATACAAAAAAGTATCAATAGTATTTTTAAAAAAAATCTCATATGTCACAGTTTTTTTGCAATTTTCGGAATCTACCCACGATTCTCTACCTTCCGTAATTTTCAAGTGAGGTTTTTTAAAAGAAATAATCAATTAAATTAAAGTTATATAATTTTTGAAAAATGTTTGTCTATCAATAGTTTTAGCAAGTCTTAAAAAACTACATTTCTTTTGAATTGGTCTGAATAATCAAGTACATGTCATGTCAATTGTCATCATATTCGGTCGGAATTTTTACTATAATTTTACTAAAAGTCGTATATAATTTTCTCCGTGCAATAATTACAGTTCAATATATAATTTGTTGATATTTCGTAAAGTTCTAATAATTTTCACTAAACCTCGTGTTAAAGATAGGATCACATTTTTGAAATTAAAGATACTCAAAATAGGAAAAAGTGTTTTTCAGTCAGCAGAAATTTCGAAGTTCGGTCTTGATCTTGGTCTCGGTTTTAGACTATTTGCAAGACCGAGACAAAGACTGCAAGACCAAGACCAATTCTGCTCATCAGTAAAATTTTAATAATTCCAAGGATTCGAATATTTGTATTTAATACAAAAATTCTAGTGTCATCCCGTTTTATTCTAATGTAACAAACAATTATTCAAAACATGCTGGATGCGAAGTACGACATTAAAATTAAAAGATAATTTCCTTGTAATGAATATGTTTTTGGAAAAAAAAAACGAAAATCCGGATAAAGCACTCATACGATCCCGAATAAAGAAGAAAATAATTAAAGAATTAAAATGTTTTTACATATAGTAATATATAAGCTAAATTCTACAAATCCGATTAAAAACATATATGTATGATGCCTTAAAAGACAAAGTCCAGACCGATTCCGTAGAATGTCCATCAATATTCCCCACCACCGAAGGGCCCCCTGAAGGACATTTTTTTCCGAGCTTCCCGCATCCCAAATAGTAATCGCCCAAATCCATTTAGGAAAGCTTTTCAAAATTCACTCAAGGAATTGCCAGCGATTTTAATATAAAAAATTATACGTAAATTTTCTTCAATTTTCCTGCCTTATCGGGAATCGCACCCATAATACGGTTGCACCCAGCCTCCCTGGGTATTCAGAGTAATATGATAATAACAGCGACGAGCAGCAGTTATAAATAAAAAAGGATGCCTGCCTCAGTTCATATCGGAGCCACAGAATCCGCCCTGACAATGCTACCAGACTCGAATAGCTACACGAAGAGCAGATACTTAGGAGCATATGATATTGCGGAATAGGCCGGATATTTGATCTTCGAGATTAAGGGATTGTCGCCGTTTTGTGCAGACTCAAGAGAAAATTGGGGCCCATTGTGCGCTATTCAACCGAACATTATTACCAGTTTACACACACACACACACCCGAGCAGCGAGGGTTCCCGAGAAGACACGTCCTGGCCGTCCCGTCCCACCCTCGGCTCCGTGGCACTTGGTTCCTGTGTCGGTGTGGGGATGCTGGGTGGGTGTGTTGGGTGTGTGTAGGTGCGGCCTGTACCCGAGCACGGAAAAATGCCACCCTCACTTTTGTGGTCGCGTTATCAAGGGCTAGAAGACAGAAACCGCTGCAGAAGAAAATGTGGGAAAAGGGTGGAAAACGCGATGGCGGAACCCTTCAATTTTGGGGGCGCGTGCGCTGTCCTCATTTGCGCCACGAGGTTCTGGAGATAAAGAGGCATCTCCGGCCGATGCTGGAGGGGCTGCACAAATGATGGATGCTTCGAATGCAAAAAACACCGTCAATGGAATTCTTCACAAGAAATTGAAGGCAATTTTAGGCTACGGATCAACTTTTTTTTATGATGTTTTAACATAACTCAAATATTAATTTATTATAATTTTTAAAATCGATTTAGGAAGGCTCAGAATTAGGATATGTTAAAATATTACCCTTACATGCAACTATCAACTATGGAAAAGACTGTCGCATTTTTACAACTTTTGAAGTTAGTCCATTTTAAACACTAGTCTCGATTGAAAGGACTAATGAAATTGTAATTTTCAAACTATAAGCAGTGAGGGATATTTTATAATTTGCTTATGCTCCATCATCAGGAGGTGTTCGAAAAGAATCAATACCTGTATATTAAAAACATAAATGTATATAAAGACACATTTATCTTCAATTATTTTCTGTAACTTTATCATTTAATTTAAATGTAGTTTAAATTATTTCTTGTTAATTTATATTTTTAATATATCATTATCACTCTAACCAGCAATAAATTCTTTATTATTTGGTCATTTCGACAGCATTTATTCTGTAGATCACAAATTCGTAAACGAAAAAGTTCTTTCACATCACGTTTTTGAAAAAAAGTGGTTAGAAAAGTACAAAAGACCGTATTTTGGCCATTTTTAAAAATTCATTAAAAAATAATAAATTGTTGTAGGAGCTTCTAAAGCAGTTCAAATAAAAGTATGAACTTTTAGTTATTATTTTAAAATACGAGAAGATATTTTATTATTTTGGTTGCATTAATTCTCGCTGTTCACATATAGATGTGAGTAGCATTTTTTCCACTGAACTATAATTACTGTGACATATACATTTCTGAAGCTTGAAGGTGTCTAAATAAAATCCCGTTGACAGTCGGCATTTTTATATTCATTAAGTGATATTTAATATACAGTGAAAAATGGATCGCGATAAGTTGTTTTTCCGATGTGTACTTCCACATTATTTCGATTTCAAAAACAGTGCGGCTGAAGCTCACCGAATTGCCATCGATTGACCGATAGTGCTATTGCGAATCGTCTAAACATCTGCATTTCAGTACTTGCAAAACAAAGAAAGAAGAGTTTCTTATGGCGTATTGTGACGGGAGATGAAAAATGGATCTATTTTGAGAATCCACAACGAAAAAAATCATGGGTTGATCCTGGCTAACTGACAACATCGACTCCAAAGCGGAACATTCACGCTTATAAGACAATGCTCTGCATTTGGTGGGATATGGAAGGAGTTGTCTATTACAAGTTGTTAAAGCCAAATGAAACAATCACCGCTGAGCGTTATGAACAACAGTCGGAGAATTTGTACAGAAATTTGATGAGAAACAGACCATCAATTGCATCGAATCGACGAAAAATGATTCTTCTTCATGATAACGCTCGGCCTCATGTTGCTTAGAAGGTCAAACAAAAATTTATGGAGTTTTAATGGGAAACCCTCCCTCACCCAGCGTATTCTCCAGACCTGGCTCCATCAGACTTTAATCTGTTTCGGTCAATGCAGCATGATTTAGAAGACAGGCATTTCAAAAATTATGAAGAAGTCCAAAAACGAATTGCTGATTGAATAGCCTCAAAGGATAGAGCTTTCTTTCGCCGCGGAATTCAATTGTTGCCAGAAAAGTGGGAGAAGGTTGTAGATGCCGAAGGCGCATATTTTAATTAAAATCATTACAACTTTTATCATAGAAATAAACGTTAAAAAAACATAAAAAAACAGCAACTTTTAATGCAACCACCTAATAGAAAAAGTATATTGCATAATATTCAAAGATATCATTTATTTAGCTGAAACTAATTTTATTTCCTACAAAGATTTTGTTTTATTAGTGTGGAATCGAAAATGTTGTAAGCTTTTTGAATACGCTAAAAAATCTCATAATAAGTTCAATGAATTTGTATATGTTAGTTAGTTAAATTTTGTGTTTAAAATTTAAGAAGTTGAAAAATTGAAATATAGAAATTTTAAATACATTAGAAAAAAGTGCTTTGGTTTGCTTCGCATATTTTCAGTAATAATAATAATAATAATACAAATCACTCAAGAGTTTTCAAATCGGTTATAAATTTCGGAGTGGAACCGAACTCTTGAATCAAATAAAATCGAGGAAAATAAAATATTAATGCACCTAATGATGAAATATATTTCTGAAATCCTTTAGTCACGACGACTAGTAGCTAAAGTTTAATTTAAATTGAGATAAATAAATTATTAAGTTATATATGATTACTTTTTTGGGAAGAAACAATTTAAATTTTATCACTAAATAAGAAAAATTGTTGCACGCGAATCAAACAATATTTTATATGCGAGATTAATATTATTAATGTTAAATTCACCTCAGCATTCTAAAATGAGATATATTCTTAATTATATATTAGAATTGGAGCAGATTGAGTTTGAAGTCTCCTCAAAGGATTTTTTCATGAAAGTTTCTAAGAATATTTTTTTAATCTCAAAAATACGAATATTCAAATATTTTGCTCAAAAGTATTTAACTTCATAATATTGAAAGTTGACACTTTTGAATTTTTAAAAAAATAAACGAATTAAAGGATCATTTTTTATTCAATATATTAACGGCGACAAACATTTTTTCTTATGCAATGGTAGATCAAAGTGCTGTACAATTTTCATATAAATTGTTGGCTTTTTATTTATCAAATATCATTTCGTTAATGTGAAATATTTCTAATGGACGATTTTTGAAAGGCAAAATTTTGTTATTCGGAATTTTGTTCAAAATGTGTTAGCATAGATTTAAATTTGCGATCACTTCTATAACTTCCGGTTGTAAATTGTGGGACATGGTCAATTTAACCATCCGGAAGTTTACTTTTAACAAAATTCTGTATTATATAAAAACTTTGTTTACATAAAATGTAGGCCAACATTTCTAGCAGTGCTTTATATCGACAAATAGAATCGTTAATTATCATTAAGTACGAAGTCAGTTTGAAACTTTAGCCAATTATTCGACAAAGTGAAATTGACCTGGTTCCCAGCAAAAACTGGACGAATCTAACAACTTTATAAATTTCCAACATGGAAGGGGACAGGAACTCGAAATTGTTTGTTTCCATTCTCTCGATCCTAAACTGAATGATCGCTATAAAACCAGATGAGTTGAATTGAATATATTTGCCGCGAAAGTGGATCGCAATCAAAATCGCAGGCGACAACAAGGGAAGCACAATCCTCTTTTTTGCAATTGTCCACAGTTGCACACGTCCGCCGCGCATAGGGCATAATTTAATTATAAATTTAAAGCGGACCGTGATTATAGCTGCAGCCACACTCTGCCGTTGCTGCTGCTGCTGTTGCTGCAAAGTCAGAAGGTATTTTATTTCGCGAACGACACAGCCAGCGATTGATTGCAAATCACGCCGGCCTACACTGGCTTGAAGGCGGCCGTTTGAAGTTGGTCCAAAGGTGAATTGTACCCCGTCGACTTTCTCGCCTTTTTATTGACGTGGCAGAATAATTCATGATTTTGCACCGGCGATGATGACGATGATGCCCGGGTAAAAAAGTAATTTAATGAAAATTGAAAACAATAATTTTCTGGACGTCCAAGTTCTCTGATTGAGATGTCAGCCGGAGGGATTCACATCTATAAACTTGTGTTTGTTCCGAATAAAATGAATAAATTTTATTGCCCTCGGGCGTATAGTGTTATTTTGTCACAAGTCGCAAAATACAAAAAACAGGAAACTCGTAAGAGTGATTTTTTTCAAGAATATAATTCGTTTGGCTTTAAATTAGCCAAACCAATTAAAGCAATTAATGATTCAATAGCTATTATACAATTATACGTCAAATGTCAAAGTTTCAATTTCAAAGTATTCATGGTAGTTTTTTATGTTGAGAATACGGAAGCTAAATGCTAATTGTTTTGCGGTTAAACATATTTGTTTGGGACTCGTTTCAGTTTTAAAGACTCATTTATTAAAACATTTTTCATTCAAAAATATTTAAATGTTTCCAAACATAACAAAAAATGTCAGTTATCTCAATGCGAAAATGACAATTCGTTGACAATTTTAACAATTATTATATACAACATTTTTGACTTCAAATATACATTATTAAATTCATTTGTAGAATTTTTCTAATCACATAAACCGGTTAAGTTATGGAAAAAATTAATAAAGTAGGTTTATTATTCAAACCTAACTATTATTTATTTGAAAATCTCAGTCATATGTAAACGTTTTACTTCCAATAACTACAACTACGAAACTACAACTACAACTACAAAGTCTTCTATAAGCTCGCTCATTCTATTAAAATGTTAAAACTTGAAAGTGAAGGCTTTCCACCATCATTTGACATGAATACGCCCTTATTTGTCAAATAGGTCCGACCAGGTTGCTTTCCGTAGTACCAATTCGAGAAATATCCTAGTCACTTCAAGTGTTCCACAGGGTAGCCATTTGGTCCTTTTTTTTCATTTTGGCAATTGACGATATGACACACTCGTTGAATACAGGCAAAGTTGTAATCTATGCTGATGACATGAAGTTATTCTTTCACACAAGGAATATTAACGATTACCAAATGAATTGGCTGCTATGAGGATTTTTAGTGAGTTTTTAAAGCGCCGAAAAGTAATTTCATTCAAATAAAATTATTTTTCAATTTCAAAAAAATTAAGAAACAATGAAAATTAAAAAGTAAGAAATGTCGAATTACAGAGAATTAAATTTATTTCAGTTGGATATGAATGCCAATGGTGAAAATAAATTTAAACTTGTTTGAAATGTTAAACGAAATAAAAATAAATTTCAGTAGTATTTTTTAAAAAAATAATTATAGTCAAATCGATAGGGTATAAAATTACCTTCAATTTGACATACTGGGTGAGTCATTTTAATTGACCACTCAAAATATCTCGTCCGGAAAGCGGTATCGAAAAAAACTTCTCAGACAAAAGTTGTAGGGGTCAGAGGGGGACACCAATTGGTGACCTTGACTTTGACCTTGAACTTGATTTTGAATTTTATAAAACCGATTTTAAATTCATGATTAGCGACCCCAAAAGCCCGGTAAATCGGTGGTCATTTACAAATTTAAGGATTTTTAGGAGTTTGACCCCATTTTGGGTCCTTGAAATTTTGAAAAAATGACCTAAACCAAAAGTGTTTGTTTTTTTGTCTAAAAACATAATCTGGAATAAAAAATAGGGATTCCCATTTAAAATACTGGACTTGACCTTCAAATTACCTTCAAGGTCAAGTTCAAGGTCAAAGTCAAGGTCATCAATTGGTGTCTTCCTCTGACCCCTACAACTTTTGACTGAGAAGTTTTTTTCGATACCGTTTTCCGGACGAGATATTTTGAGTGGTCAATTTAAATGACTCACCCTGTATACCTAAGTGATTTCTTTTTTAATTTTATAGTGTTAATACAAAATTTATACGAATTGAGATATTAAAATCTTACAAGATATGGTAACTCATAAAATAAATTAAAGAATGACTATTTGGATTTAATTATATATATATTATATATATATTATATATTAAACGTGCACTCAAATGGAGGTATGCTTGTCTGTTACATGGAGAAAGACTTTAATAATAATAAAAATAAATTTTGGAATCAAAATGTAAAGAGATTTTATTTAAATAAAAGTAAATAAGTGAAAATAACATAAAATTAATTCTCTCCAGATAGAAAAAACGTATCTCTATTTTCTTGCATGTTACAGAATATTTTGTACGCTTATTGTGTCTAAGGTTTAACTATTTTTATATATTTTAGTATATGTTACATTCGTTCCTCATAAAAGTTACAATTGCACTAACCTGCTTTCTTAATTACACCATCAAAAGCTGTTGGAGCATTATGATGCAGCTAATCATTCTATGACATGGACATTTATGGACATCCATAACTTTGCCGTAACTTAATAAAGCTTAACCGCATGAAGCCTCATATATCGGCGCAGCATGAATTATGTTTAATTTACTCGTGCAATCCCAGAGGACTAAATTAATAACGATAGCGAAATAATTTACATGATGCTGCTGCTATATTCCCACGGAGGGTGCAGGGCAGGTCCTAATAAAAAGCGAATCAAATTAAAATTAGCCGCATAAAAGGGTTCGCGGCATGCGGAGAGTGATAAAATTTTAATTAAAAGCCACCCGACCATCTCAAGGCCCAATATCTATGCAAATAAAAAATCCCGCCATAAAAGGGATCTTCGCGGGAGCTAGATGTATGTATGCGTGGCTTTTTATTACCGGCAACCGTCCGCCGAGGGTCCTGATTTCAATATGCCAGCCAGGAACAAACCACCACCTTCCTCCCCTCGGAATCATCCCTAGACCGCAGAATAATATTTTTATTTATTTATTTATTATTTTTTTTTCCCAGATCATTGTCAGAAGGGCTAGTCCACTTCATGTACATGGGTTTTATGGTTTTATAGAGGGATCATTCCTTCGGCTCCCGGGATAATAGAATCAGGACGGCGCGGGTCGACCGAGGGGTGGAAATTGCATCATTTCATAATATTTATGAGGGAAATAACACCCTCGGAGCGTGCTGGGCTAAAGGAGATGTCATCCAGGCGAAACTAGGACCGATGCTATTTTCGCCGCATCATCATCTCCTCCTTCTACCGGCGCGGGCGGCGCGGCGTTAGAGATCTGCATCCGAGGTGCGCACATATTTCTTATCAGTAGCCGAGTCGCGATTTATTCTCGAAAAGGACTCCTTCGTCCTTTTAATCGGATGAACCCGACAAAAGTGGCTCCTGCACAGGGTGAGGCAATAAAGTATTGTGCACAAATAGGCTTAATTTCCTCCTTTTATCATGACTGATGGTCGGACGGTGGCCGGCACGTGGCGGTCTTGTACCAAACAAAAAACGTCATTTACGACCAACAAGCCTATCGCCGATTTAGCAAATAGGATTAAGAGCTCCTTTTAATTCATAAGCTGTTGTTTCTTTGTCGGTCCCATTAATCAATTTTGCACGAATGATTAAAAAAAACAATCAGTTTAGTACCTACCACCTTCCTTAGAGGGTAGGAATTAATGGTGGTTGGAAAATAGAGGAAATTTTATTAAAAGGGTCAGATAAAAAATAAACTTGGATGGTTCCAAGATATAAAAGCAATTTTGATTTAATCAATAGATTAAAGCACCTTCGAATTAATTTTCGGTCGTATTAATGTAATAAGATTTCCAAAATAGAAAATGTTTTAATAAATATAATGTACATCGACAGAAAAAACTGTGTAAAATATACTAAACCAACTAGGGTAGAATGTATTGAATAGAAATTTATAATTACGTAAAAGTTTCACAAGAATTTATTATATTATGCACCAAGTTAGGACTTTTAAGATTTTGTAAATCACCTAAAAAATGTTGTTGATTTGCCTCAGATGGTAAAATTTTTCACAAGGTTAAAGGAATTTTAACAATTAAGCACATGTATAATTTGCAGTCGGTTTGCATCAAAATACACTAATGATAAGGAAATTTGCAATCGGTGGGCTATAGTAAGTGATGTAAAATGTTATAAAATTAAAAATCCAGTTGAACTATATATAACTATATATACATAATTTTGTTAGTTAGTCTAGACGTAAATATTGACAAATATAAAGTTCAACATAATTTGAAATACCAAAATAAATTGACCTGCCAACTTTAGCTTAAAAATTTAATAATCACTATCTGTACCACCATATTGACCACAATCAATTGACACTACACAAGTGGTAACAATGACATTTATGAAAGGCAGTGGCGTGCGGGCAAATGGTTAATGATTTAACTTAGATGTCCTACATCAATCATGTCTTAATAGGAAAGTAAACATTCTGAGCGTAATACCAAGTTCTCACTAAGCCAAAATTTACTTGATTTTCGAAATGATATAGAAATCATATAGAGACATTCTCACTGAGCTGAGGTGAGTTTGTTTGACATTTAAAGTTTCACTTCAATTGCTAGTTGTATCAAATTAGTTTCAAAATAAAATTTTTAATTATTCTGCAAATGTGCATACATATGAATAGCGAAATAATTTTCAGGATTAATAATTTAAAAAGAAAAAGTACATCGTCGTTTGTACATTAGGTCCTATGCAAATTTTGTAACAAGGAAGCATGCTCATCAAGTCAAGTAAACGCTACTTTCGATTCAAAGTCCATTCTCCTAAGGATTATTATTTGCATTGAAATATTAGGTTGGCAAGTAGAAAATTTCAGAATTATCTAGAACTCATCTACCTGTTTGTGCAATGTTCTAGAATTTTCCACTGGCGAAAGTATAAAGCGGATGAAATTTCCCGTTACGTCACATAACGCTTTTAACTTCGGACGCATATGTATCGAAATAATGGATCTTTCGAGAGAACAAATCCGACTGCTATTACTTCACGAATACCGATTGGGAAATTCAGCAGCGGATGCAGCAAGAAACATATGTAAATCGATGGGAAATTCTACGGTCAACTATCACATGGCAAAGAATTGGTTTGAAAAATTTGACATATTGACCATGCGGTTAAGGTTGATGTAGAACGTTTACGAGAACTTATTGAAAGTGATTCTCGTTTAACGCCTCGTAAACTGGCAGAAGACCTCGGGTGTTCTCATACTACCGTTGAAAACCACCTCCATGAACTAAGAAAGCAATGGAAGTATTGTGTCTGAACTAACGAAGTCCCAGTTACAGACACGAGTTGATGTTTGCATGAATTTGTTGACATTTCGACGCAATACTGATTGGCTTAGAAACTTAGTGACTGGTGACGAAAAATGGGTTTTATATATCAACCATTCTAGAAAAAAGCAGTGGCTGGGAAAGGGAGAACAGGGGGTTCCAATGGTCAAAAGTGAACTGGCACCGCAGAAGGTTATGTTATCCGTCTGGTGGAACATCAAAGGTGTAATCCATTGGGAAATCATTCCAGTTAATTCTACAATCAACGCCAGTATTTATTGTCAACAATTGGATCGAGTCGCTCAAAAACTGCGTGGAAATCAAGACCGGGTATATTTTTTGCATGACAATGCTCGGCCACACATCGCAAAATCCACCTGTGAAAAATGAATGGAGCTAAAATGGGTGACACTTCCTCATCCGCCATATTCCCCGGACCTGTCTCCAACAGACTTTTATCTGTTTCGGTCGTTGAGTAACCACCTTCAGGGGAAAAAATTTGATAATCAGAAAGAACTTAAAAGAGATTTGTCAATTTTTTTTACATCTAAATGCTCTCAGTTTTTCGAACGAGGGATACTGTGCCTTCCTGAAAGATGGCGTAGATGCGAATGGCGCATACATTTCTGAAAAATAGTTTGTTATTGTTATAATAAATATAAATGTTTAATTTAAAGTAAATGTGAACATTTCAATTTGCCAACCTAATAAATAATGTTTTACTTAATTTGAAGAAATCATTTCCTAAAGTGTAGTGATATTATCTTAATTGCATACCAATCCCACTTATTTTAAAAATTGATTTTTTTAAGTAGATGATTTCCTTAAATACAAGATTATAATTTTTCCGAATGTAGAAACGAATTGTTAAATAGTTTTGCAGAATCGTTATATGAAGAGAATAAATTTAAACAATCTCTTCAAGTCCAATAGTTCAGAAGACATTATTTTTTTACTCGTAAGTTAAACCACAAACTTTCTAACTATCAGAATATTCATACCTATGCCTGATGTCGCAAACAATTTTTAAGTCCCAAAGATACAAACATTGTGTAATGCATTTCAATGGGTCAAATCACACTACCTCACGGCCCTTTCCTCAAGGAGCAACAAAAAAAAGGACATATTTAACCACTAAAATATTTTTTCAGAGTTAAGTTTCTTAATATGTTTTGTTGGTTTTGTTAATAACAAGTTATTATTTGCAAATATATCTTCTTTATATATAGTGTTTTTGTTTATTTTCCGAAAAAAAGGGTAGCTACGCCATTGATTACTAAAGTTCATTGTGTGAATGCTAATTACTCTTCTATTCTTTTAGTACCAGGACACAAATATATGCCTTAGAAGTTATAGAATTTATTGTTAGAACTCAAAATTTAGTTAACTATATTCTTGTTAACGGGTCCGCCATCTAACGTTTTTTTTTTCAACTAGTGCTTATTTCGTGGATGGCAACACTTAGCTCATGTCTGATTTGACAGATAATTAGTTTTATCCTTCCGCTGAACGAATATGGTTGTGTATACGCTTGAACAACGCTGGGAAATATTGCGACATTACTGCCTTGCAGAAGATGCGGATTTTGCCAAAAAAATCATCTTTTCAGATGAAGCTCATTTCGATCTTGGCGGGTATGTAAACAAGCAGAATTGTCGCATTTGGGGCACAGAAAACCCGCACGCATTCATTCAAAAGCCGATGTACCCAAAACGAGTCACTGTTTGGTGCGGATTTTGGTCCAGAGGCATAATTGGGCCATTTTTCTTCGAAAATGAGCAAGGAGTGGCCGTTACAGTCAATGGCGATCGTTATCGGGCCATGTTGAACGAATTTTTGTTCACAGAAATTGAAGAGCAGGATATTGGCAACATTTGGTTTCAACAGGACGGCGCTACGTGCCACACAGCCGACGCTACACTTGATGTTTTGCGACCTGTTTTTGAAAATCGCATTATCAGCCGCAGAGCTGATGTCATTTGGCCACCTCGGAGCTGCGATTTGACACCGTTAGACTATTATTTGTGGGGTGCCGTCAAAGATAAGTGTTACGCCGACAAGCCAGAGACAATTGACGCTTTAAAGGACAATATTCGTGAAGCCATTGGTGAAATACAGCTGCACACAATCGATAATGTACTTAAAAATTGGACCGATCGTGTAGGCTACTGCATGGCCAGCCGAGGCAGCCATTTGAATGAAATTATTTTCCATCATTAACCGGAAGGATTGTAATTTGAAATAAAAAAAGAAATTTGAAAAAATATTCAGTAGTTTTTTTTTTATAGCATTTTCAAAAAAAAAAAGTTATTTGGCGGACCCTGTATTAGTTTTGTTTAAGGGAATAAACAAATACAAATTATTATAGTTGAACTACAGGCAAATAAGTTATCCTGCATCAATTCAAGTTTTATTAGGACCTAATTAATTCCTTAGTATTTCATTTTAATCCTGTATTCTAAGTCAAAGTGTCTCGTTTGCAATTGAACTATGTAATTAAATTGACTAGGTTTGCTTAATTACATAAAGCGAAAGGATCAATTCCAAGAGAATGTATGTAGGTACTTATCTATATTACCCAATTAAACTATGCAAATGTTGTCCTTCTACTCAAAAGACCCCGTTCCGGCTAAAATTGCAGATATCTTAAATTGCCAATGTCCCCAGCAGCCGGAGCAAATAGGAGTCGCCGGTACAAATAGCGCCATCTATACCAATCGGTAATTGAGTCATCGCGTAAGAGTTTCTCGTTTTTCTCGGAATTAACAGAAATAATCTAATTTGCATATCTGTATTCGCTCTGCAAGGACCCTTCGTCGCCGGCCGGCCGGCCGGGAGGAATGCTCTGGCGTGCAAGCGCCTTAAGACATTTCAAATTGACAAACAATTCACTGCACGACACCCGGCCATTGGTTGAGATCGAGCGGAGGAAAGTTCCCTTGGCGTGGTGGTGTCCAGTCGCCGCCGGGGGACAAAGGCGCGGGACTCCATCCGCGATAGTGTTGTCATAGTGGAGCACCTTCCGCGCGAGTAACGAGACGAGTCGAGCCGAGCACGCAGTCTCCCGGCCCTGGACTCCTTACAAGAAATTGCGAGAATTTCAGCATTTCGACGAAACAAACGAGCGACACGCCGCAACAGAATTTTAAATTAAAATTTTTTGAATAGCAACAAAGGCTCTAGCAACACAAAACGACGGGACCGGGCCGGGCCGGGCCGGGGACGCCGAAAAGACAGTGACGGCGCGGAGCGGCCCAAGGGCCGCAGCCCTCACCTTTTGCTTTATTTGCAGCGGCGGCGGCGTCGTCGGACGGGAGGTGCAGCGCAGTGCAGCTCTATCGCTGCAAAACATAAATTATGCACAATAATGGATTGGTTGTATGCTAAATTGACATTTATGTTTTTATTATTTTTATGTTCACTTTATGTTGCTGCCCTGTGGAAATGTGTTTTATCTGAATGCGATCCACTCCGCCCGTTGTCTCGCGAACCTCCAAATGAGGCGGTTGTCGTTCAGCGAAAATAATTGGATGACATCGCCGCTTGGCTACCGTATTGAAATGTTCATCCCAACCACTCACACTCGCGCATAAACGCTAAATAACTGAGAATTCAATCGATTGTTATTCACAAAATTCAATTATTTTTTGCGTTCCTGACGAACATTTATTCTTTTCCCTGTTCGATCTGAAACATTCCGGCAACCTGTATATGCCCGCGGAGCGTCCCCCGGGATGCTCGGAAATTTGTAAATCAATCCTCTTTTAATTTGAATTTTTGTCCGTACTGGCTAAAAAAAAAATATTAAAATTAAAAATATTCAGTCATTATGTCTCTATGGACCTAAAATCAAAATTCTGAAATTGCGCATTATTTTTCTGTGGTAAAAAGCATTTTTTCTATTACATATAGTTAATTTAAACTTCAGTGCCACAGGCTCACAATAATAAAAATATTTAAAATATATAAAATAACTAGCTGAATTACCCGATTTCACTAACGTTGCGTAAATACTTATTAATTAAACACTTCTCAGATGCTTTAGTTTTGGTCCTAGAAATTATTTCAACCTGAAAACCTCTTTCCGACAAAAGATTTGAAAGCAGTATTCCTGAAGACTCCTATTTCGAAATTCCAATAGTAGATCTGAAATAAGTAAACAGAAATCCCTTGAATAGTAATTTTATGTCACCATCGTGGTCATCTTGAATCTCAAAATATTTATATAAAATCAGAGGCTCGAAATCATTTTTGGACAAATTCCCTTGAGAATTCATCTTGAGTTTCCAAATTTCGATAGCAGATTCAAAATTGACTTCCCTTTATCATGATTTCACAAATATTCATTAAAATTGTCTAAATTTCAAGGAATTTGTGTCGTCATATTGAATCCACTATTGTGAATTTACAAATTTTGATAATATTCAAAATAATCGTTAAAATCATTTTAAATTGTTTGAAATCGAGAAATTTAGGTTGCCATATTGGGTCCGCCATCTTGGATTTGCAAGTATTTACAAGAGGGATGTACATAACAAAACGAACCTAACGTACCTATAGAGTTCAAGTTAAGGACTAAATTTCCTGAACATTTCGAAGTTTGGAATATGAGATTTTCGAAAATTTTCAAAATTTTAACATGTTTTTTTAATATAAAAATTTAGTCGAACGAGTTTTTGTTTTGTTTAATATATGGACCTAATATACACAAAAAATCAAATTTTTTAATGTATCAGGAAAGGAACTATAGTCATCTGAAAGTCATAAAAATATAGTGAAAAATCTTATTTTCAGGATGCTGTTATATGGTCTTAGTACTTCGAATAAAAATATTTTTTCATTCTCGTCTTTTACTTCAAAAACTACTATTTTTTAGCTTTAAAATGAAACCAAAATTGTTCAAATATCTCTAATAGAACAATTTTGATAGAATATGGTAGTAGAAAGTAAAAAATCACACTTTTTGAGTGCTCTAGCGGTGGTGCACCGAAGCTGAGATATATAAAAAATTAAATGACAGTGAATTTTCTTTTTTGACTTTTAAACAAAAATACCCACCAAGTTCCATCGAAATAAAAAATGGTGCAACTTAAACCATTTAATGATTTTCTGTAGAATGATTCAGCGGATTAGAAGTCAGCATTCCCCAAAACCCCTAAGTACCAATTAATATAGAAAAAAAATATAGGGCTAGGGATATAACTAGCAACATAGCTTAAAGATTTCCCATTAAGTGCAAAGCTCTGTACTTTTTTCTAGTATGGAAAAATTATTGCTATTTTATTTGGAAAAAGAGCTAATTTTGAAATTATCCACTAATTAAGATTGTAACGCATTGCTGAGAAGAGCATAGTTTAGGATTAAAGCTAGTTAATACCCTTGAACTAATAAATTATAAATTTCTCAATTTCTGAAGCATAGCAATACCTACTCAATCTTAATACCTAACAATTAAAAACCGATAAACCATAATTATTAATAAATGTAAATTCATCTAAATGAAACGAGGCTTTAAACTTCCTATTTTGATGGTTAAAGCTTGAAGTCGGCGGAGGTTAAATTTTTTCGAAATGGACGGTGGACGGAAGTGGCACGGGTCGAGGCTTTCTCTTCTCTGGAGGACGTCAGCGAAGCTCGATCGCGAAAAAATATCTTGAATTATAAAATAAGTTAGAAAATTTGACTTTCGGAATTTTTCACTCGAAAACGAAGGGTTTTAGAGAAAAATATTATAGAACAAAAAGTGCTTAGAATTGATTGTGGAACACGTGTGAATTTTTTCAGAATTTTTGATGAGATTTTTGGATTTTTCAAAAAATGATCAAATCCAAAAATCCAAAAATTGCTTGAAAAATTCTGAAAAAATTCACACGGGTTTCTCAATCAATTCTAAGCACTTTTTGTTTAATAAAATTTTTCTCTAAAACCCTTTGTTTTCGAGTAAAAAATTCCGAAAGCTTTTTCTCATCTTTTCGTGTCCCGACCGCCATTTTGTGTGCTTAAACATTAAAATCCTTCATTTAAACAACGGGAGCTTATACTTTGGGAGTCGAGACCACGATATTTGCACGAAAACAATGAAATTTCAAATGATTTCCTTGTGAAAAATTGGAAAAACCAGAAATTTTTTTTTTCAAAATCACGTTTTTTTGCATAAATTAGTTTGCAACTTTTGAACCACACATTTGTTGCAAATTTTGAGGTCAGATTCTGAAAGATCATTAAATTTTGCGTCGGAATTAGTGTGTCACATATTTTTCAGACACTATTTTCACTAAAAATATAGCGGCCGAACGCAGCGGCGAAAAAGCTGACATTTGGGACTTAATGGGTTAACGCTCAATTTACTTAAATTTAGAGATTATGTTCTTTCTTACGAATCTGAAAACTGAAAAGAAACTGAAAAGTAACTGAAAATAAACAGAAAATGAACTGAAATTCGGTTGAAAAATGTGGACCCAAATCAGGCGGTAAACAGACTGAAATATATTATAAGCCCAAATTTTAAGTCCAATATTTGAAACATTTCTAAGGGATGTAGTGAAAATAATTCGAATTCCAAAAGTTTAAAAATTTCAGTTTTCAGTGCTCATCAAAGGCAATTGATATTTCAGTCCTAATTTAATTAATGCTAATATAAAATTTTTGGTCTGACTTCAGTCTCTTTTCCGAATGAATTTATCTTAACTTTCTCAATGTTTAAGAATGCATGATGTTTTATATTTAAGTGCAGGACATTTTTGAATCTATACATATTAATTTTGTTTTGGTGCTTCAGCTGAAAATTCCAATGTGAAATAAAAACAACAGATGTTTATTTACAAACATAATATTTATTGCATATTAAATTTTATAACTAATTTTTAAAAAGTTTCAACATTTTGATTTTAGTAGGAATAGTAAATTTAACCTTATTTTATTTTTAGTATTTGTGGGTAACTGCTTTCGAAACCTTTTTAATTGAAGTAGACTTTTCCGCTCAATAAAGCCCCTAGACGCTGCCCAAAAGTTTTGTCCTATCCCAACGTGCTTTTCGCCGGCCATCGTGTCCAATTTTCTCGCCATTAATCTTCCGAATATTTGCCTTTCTCATAACAACCCGCTTCCTTTAATGCCGGAAAGAAAAAATTCCCCGAAGGATTTTGGGTTCCGAGAGATTGTGGGCCAGCGGCGCTCAGCAGCTCTCCTGCGGGAATTCATGTGAAAGTCAACAACGGCGAACAGGACTAATCCGATTACCGAACATCTCATAAGCTACATAAGCCGATAGCCGCGTGTTAGTTTTTTATCCCGAGTCCCGATCCTCCCCCAGATTCCTCCTGCTCCTGTTTACACAAATAAAATTTGGGTAAATATTTGGTTGCTGTGCACCATTCACCCGACGACGCTAATAAAGGGTCGTGATTTCGTTAATTGCTTTTTATCAGAGAGACTCCTTACTCCTCGGGAATTAGGATAAATGTGCCCGGCACGGGGTGGTGGCACACATATTGGGCACAGCGTAATCGCCTCAGCCTGCTCAGCTCACTTAAATCCCCATAAATGTTTTATGATAATCAGAAATTCACTTATTTTTTGGGATAATATCCGCAATTCGGCTCCACCACAATTGAGGAAACCCCTCCCCGCTGTGGGGTCATTATTTTTCAATAAAACTCTGCCGGAAGCCATTAAGATAAATAAGAAAAGTGAATCTCGGCGCCTTAAAGACTTGGCCTTATCGCGCTATTATGCGCATTATCGCAAAACCTACCGAGGCGATAGCACTAAATCAAATAAATCGCATCCCTAATACAGCAGCCAACAGGACCATTTTGGGGCATATTAATAGGGCGAATCGGCCCTAACCCCGGCTGCTGCCATGATAAACGGCTCAAGAGGGCGGCGTGGCGGGGGCGCTGCAAATAAGGCGGAAAGCTCATTTGGTCTCGGTGGCTCTTAATTTGCCTTAAGCTAAGATACAGGGACCACCGCTCTCTCGGTTCAGGAGGTGATGAGCCCCGAACGACCGAACGGGAGCTAATCTACTCCGGCATCTTGCGCCCGCCATTTGTCCGGCATTGTCCAAGATGTTGGCATTGCCAAGGGTCCCTTAACGACTCGAAATGGAAATTTCACACCTTTCGTTCCGATTAATAGTCAACACGTCATTAACTTTCACTCGTAAACGGGTATATTGCGTTAATTAAGTTGCAATGCGCGTGTGCTCGCACTGACCACGCTTAATGGGCACACGGGTCAAGGGATCATAAACACCCTCGTCAGAAGGACCTCGGTCATCCTCTAATTGAACAAAGGGCAGTTAAAACGATTAATATGTCCACTCAAAGTGGATTGAATGCATGACATCAATTCGTAATCACTTCAGTGTAATTGTGCACTACTATCTTCAAGAAATAAAGCAATCAGGTATTTAGGCTACAAATGATGCTTGATCAATTTAATTTACTACACTGCATTATATATGCTTGGTATTAAAAAAATGATTATATATTTACATTATAATTTCAGCAACATTTTCATTTAACTTGTGTTATACAAATTTACCATATTTTATACCAAACAAATTAAAACACTACGTAACTTCAATTTTAGGAATTCTTCGTTAGATTACGAGTTTTCAAACCATGTTGGGTTTTTGAAAAAAAAAAAAAAATTTTTAAAGGTATAAAAGACAATATTTTGACTATTTTTGAAAATTAATTTAAAAGTTTGAACCTTTGGATATTATACAAAAATACAAGAGGATTTAATTCATCACCTCATACATTAGATAGTGATTGAACATCACAACAACTGCAATAGAAAAGTGGTATTTAACATCTTTAGAGAAGGATTTAAACTTTCATTTGAGGTATGTGGTATTATGAGCTCTTATCACGTTCTTAATTTTTTAATGAGTTTTTGAAATTGAGTCAAAGACGGTATTTTGTAGTTTTAAAAAAATACGTAATCTAACAACAAAAATTTTTATAGAAATGATATATGGTATAGTATACCTATTCGGTGAAAAATTAAACATTGAATTTTGTTGCGTACACTCAAAAAAATGTTGGTGTAATTTTACTCCCTTTTACCTTCCTTGGTAGTAAAATTACACTTAAATTAATTAATTACGCAAAAATATGTTTAAAAATACACTATTCTAGTGTAAAAGTATTACACAAATATGTGGATAATTACACATAAAGGATGTAAAGTTTGCATAATAAATGTTGATTATTTATTTCTTTAAAGTAGGTAAATTTACACATAGCAGATGTAAATTTTTGGAATTAACACTAGGTTTACCAAGGGGTTATTTTCGCCTGTGTCTGTTTATTTTAAATTTATTATACCGTACGTTTTATAAATTTCTTAATTAATCATTAGTTATACATAAAGATTAATAAAGATGTTTTCAGAAAATACAGCATGCATTGTACTGGAGAAGATAAATTCAAATTGAACAACAATGGGTCAATATGACCCCTCGGTAAACCTAGTGTTAAATACTAAATTGAATATACATAGTATAGGGGATAAGAACGTTATCACTAATGAGTGTGATAACTAGATTGGAACTTTAAAAAATGTAATATGATATGTATTAATTTATACTAATCTTAATACAACGTTTTTGTTATTTTATTTTTATGTACTATAACTTCATACTCTTATTTTTATGATTTTATTATATACTTAACAAGCCAGAATTTATAATTAAAATAACCGTACTTCTGCTATTTCCTTCTTTTTATCCCATTGTATTGTAAAAATACTATATTCAATGGAGTATTTAATTCAAAAAATTTAATTTAAGGGGACTTTTACTTTCAAAATCGGGAAAAAACACACTTTTTAAAAAATTTTTTTTGAAAAGACTATTATGTTTATGATTCTGACACCTTTTGTACATTATTGGTAAAATTATGAAAAATATAAAAAAAAAATTTTTAAATGCAACTTTAGTTTATTTTAATGCCTGCAGAGCGCGTCATCCAAAATGCACTTTTAAAACGGCCGCATTTCTCTAGGACTTCCTGTAACAGATAGAGTAAAAATCTTTAGTGGATTGTTTTCATAAGACACAAAAACTAGTACCTAAACCTAAAAAAACCTTTTATTTTTAATAAATATATCATTTTATACACATTTTTCTAAAAAATTTAAAAAACGACTATAAGTTAGGGGTAAACTCCCCTCCGCATAAAAAAGTGAGGGGTAAAATAATATTTTTAAATGTTTAGTTACTAGCATATTTAATAACGAATCGAATGGCGTTTGGTTTGTTAAAATCGGTTGAACAGTTTTTGAGATACAGATGCGGCCATTTTTAAAAATGTGATTTCGAGAAAAACGCGTTCAAAGTTTTTGTTATATCATTTTTGCATATAAAACGTGTAGATGTACCGTTACAAATATAGGTATAATTTTGTTTCTTTTACGAATTTCTTAAAACGGTTTTAGGAGAGTGTTTATGTGATGTTAAGAAGAATTGTTATAAAAAAAAAACAATTTATTTTTTTTCGATTTTGAAAGTAAAGGTCCCCTTAAAAATAGGAAAGATAAGATAAAAAGGAAAATCAAAGTTTCAACAATCGAACGAACCAATACATTTACGGAGGACAATACCAGGTATATTGTGAGATCAATCCGACTAATCTTCGTTCAAGGTAACATCATAATCAAGGTCTAAATCGCAGATTACATCACAGTAGGGATTACTAAAGAACTTAGCAAAAAGATTAAAAAAAGCGGAAGGATCACTACCAAATTCCTTGTCAAAACTTACCTCAGCAGGATAGTTGTTGGTCTTATGTTTAAAATTATTAAAATTCCAAAATTCTTTGGGATTAGTTTTGATTATATGAGACATACGTTTCATACATTAATTGGCGGTACACTTCTCAAATAACAATAAAACTCAGTTCGTAAGTCAGAATATGACAGATGCCGGGCATTATTCCTTTGATTTGTTAGGTTTTTTAAATGTTTATCATATCATGGCTGATTAAATAAAAAATCGTTTGTTGAAGTTGACTCAATTCTGCGTCATTTGGGAATCAACATGTTAAAAATGTATCAAAAATAAAAGGTAAATATTGAACTCTAATATAAAAGCAATATTTTCAATTTGAATTTGGTTGTTACAACTTTTAACGACAAGTAGTTAGCATGCAAATATTAGAGAGACCCATCAAGAGTTATGTCGATAAACCATAAAAGATGGTTTTCACACAGATTTATCCTGAACACAGGGTCGCCTTGCAGCACCGATGTAATTTCCTTTTTCTCACAGCGCCCTTCCACCGAGGAAGGGTGAACGTAAGCCCCAACGGACAGGCAAAACCATATTTTTCTCTTTATTAAATGGAGGAGTGTGGACACACAATGGGATTATGATTGAGCCGCTGTAATAGGGGATGATGTCGGTTGTCGGATGTAATGGGATATGTCCCAAATATCAGGGAAACTAAGCTAATCGAGCGGATAACAGATTTATTTTCAGGGAAGCATTCAGGGGTGTCGTCAGCATCCTTTGCTTGTGCAAGCTGCACCAAGCAACGCCAAAAGCGAGACTGCTGAAATTTCCCCCCGTCCTGGATACGGAGCTGGAATCAAAAGGCGTTTGACGAGTTAATCTGCTTTTATATTATGAGGGAGGGTGCAATTTAATACACGTATGCGATCGTGAAATTCATTGCACCCTGCGAGAGTTAGGCGAACGGCGGCGGCGGCGGCAGCGGTGGAATGACACCGACAGGCTTGTTAGCTTCCTTTATTTGATTGAGTGGAGCTAAGATTTGTTATGAATTTTAATTTAGTCTTCAGGGGGTGAATAATAATTTTATGAGTTTACACCTATACTTATAAATATATATTGCCACTTTGATGCTGTCAAACGTGCATCAAGCATTAAGGAAGTTTAGATTCGTGGAATCTAATAAATCTTTAGGTACGGGCTACGGAGGGTGGCTAAAACTTTGGAAAGCGAATAAGATTTAATTAGCAATCTAAAAACGAATACTACCCTTTTTAATACGTATACTGTTTAACAAGATATACTAGTAGCTTTTCTGATTTGTCATGTCGATAGGTTATAAGGAAATAAGCTATTTAATATTAAAAAAAAAGCGGTACGACTAACCACAAATTCAAATTTTTTGTAACGAAATATCGCATTTAAAAAAAAGGTTCCGCAATCCAAAATTTCGTATTTCCAAAAACTCAAATTGGATAATAAAAAGCTCGCAATTAGAGAAAAACGTATTGGTGGAAATCGTAGGAAATCCTTCTGTGGAAATAATTCTGAAAGAATCCTGAATATAAGCAAAATAAAAGAAAATTCTACATTACTCAATTTTTCATTTCACAAGACAAATGCGTGCTCTTTGCCATCGGTTAGTCGAAGGTATTTGACTTTCCTTTAATTCCCTTACTTCAAGGTTTCTTCCAGAATTTTTTAATAAATAAAATAAGGAATATATTTAGCTTATTTTTAACCCAAGTTTCAGAGGGTTGAGTTGAGCATACTCCGAGAATCCTTGCTTAGAATTGTAATTTTTCGGAAACAGCTCTGGAATTGATTTCCTACAACGTTTCATCAAAATTTGTTAGAAGACCTCAAACTCAATCAATCAAACTATACAAATTCAGAATATTTCATTTTACAATGATAGAGGGACTTAATTTTGGAATATTAACCTCACATTGAAATAACAGAGAGATTTTTTTGTCAGATTATAGTGGCAAGTTTTCAATGATTTCAGTTTTGAAGATGTGAGACTTATATTTTCGAGGTTTTTAATTTACAAGTTTTATATATATACATATATGTGTAATTCTTTTACAAACCGTACGGATTTTGATAAAAATTGACCGACACATCTCCGATTTGGCTGAAACTTTTTTTACGGATTCTATATCGAAAAATAAGAGATACGTGTCCGAGGATTTTTTTTTGTTCCGCATATTTTCGATAATACTAGTGATCGAAAATGTGAGAATAATGAATTTTTTGGCTTGGAGACTAATTTTCAAAAATTTATAACTCTGGTTTTGTTTGAGCCACAAACTTCTTTTTTTGTCATTTTAAATCTAAAGGACTGAGTTTTGAGAAAAAAATATTTTTAATAAAAATTATTAACAAATTCATATTGTTATTAACAATTTAATTGTTTAAATCAATTTTTAACAATGGCCCCCACCTCGTAGCAAGTTTTTAGTATTTTTATTGTATTCTCCGTCAAAGTTTACATAAAAAGCATGTTTTCAAAATATGGTAGCTTTATTATTACTAGTTTTAAAACATTAATTTATACAGCGAGCGCGACACGTAAAAAAAACGGTTTTTTGTTAATAAAAAGAAAACTATAGCTCGGATCAAAAAAAGTTACATATAAAAGGTGTAGGTAATAAAAAGACCTACAATGTTTGTCCCAACTACTTTTCGACATAACCTCAAACTTTTGGAATAAAACGCAAAAAATATTAAAAATCCCCTTTTTGAAACATTATTTATTGATAAAAAGACTATAAAAAATTAAAAAAGAAATTAACATATAATTTTTGTGTTTTTAATATGTTTCTCAACTAACCATCAAACGAAATACATATTAACCAATAATAAGTAATGAAACCACAATAAATTTTATTTTATGCGATAAAATAATGTTCTATCATTTATTATTAATTTATGTTTTTTTGTTGTGTTGATTGCTAATAAATATTATTTGTTAAGAAGAACACAATAATTACTTATATTAAAAAAAAGAAACGACATTAGGCAAAAAATGTAGCAAATAAATTTGGAAAAAGTGATTTTTAATATTTTTTTTCAATTTATTCGAAAAGTTTGAGGTTATGTTGAAAGTAGTTTATTATTATTATTATTATTATTATTATTATTTATTTCAATCAAGGACAGTACATAAGATTCATTATCTTTTCCGTACATTCAAAAGTGGCTACAATATATATATATACTAACAATCTAAATATATCACCTACATCTAACAATGAATAGAATATAAATCAGGAATTACAATTAAAAACTAATAAATGAATAAAAAGAAGAAAAATGAAGAAGAACTGTAGATCTTTTCATTATCTAGAACTTTTATTTGTAACTTTTTTTGATCCGATCTATAATTATCTTTTTATTAACAAAAAACCGTTTTTTTTGACGTGTCGCGCTATATAAATTAATGTTTTAAAACTAGTAATAATAAAGGTACCATATTTTGAAAACATGTTTTTTATGTAAAATATGACGGAGAATACAATAAAAATACTAAAAACTTGCTACGAGGTGGGGGCCATTGTTAAAAATTGATTTAAACAATTAAATTGTTAATAACAATATGAATTTGTTAATAATTTTTATTAAAAATATTTTTTTCTCAAAACTCAGTCCTTTAGATTTAAAATGAAAAAAAAAGAAGTTTGTGGCTCAAATAAAACCAGAGTTATAAATTTATGAAAATGAGTCTCCAAGCCAAAAAATTCATTATTCTCACATTTTCGATCACTAGTATTATCGAAAATATGCGGAACAAAAAAAAATCCTCGGACACGTATCTCTTATTTTTCGATATAGAATCCGTAAAAAAAGTTTCAGCCAAATCGGAGATGTATCGGTCAAAAAGGTGTTCGGTTTGTAAAAGAATTACCCATATGCGGGATATTTAAAACAAAATTTTAGCTTTGCGGTCAATCGTACCCAACCCAATTTAACACTAGAACTACCAAGACCAGTCAACTTAACTGGTACTCAATTTCTTCCTTGAATTAGATATTAACTTATTAAGGTTTACAATTACGAAATATCAACAACCTTATTATTATAATTACCAATTTAAATGTGAAAGCATATCACTTAGAAGGTGCCGAAAAATATCAAAATTCTTTACGTTACTACTAAAAATGCCTTACATTTTACATCATTAAATTTAAAAGTTCTTTAAAAAAATGATAATAAAAAATAAAATAATAAATAAAAAGTACTGGATTTTTAATGAGAATTTAAAGGAGTGTATCTGCTATCAATTTTCTATGCTATTATAAGGTATTCAAGTGCCAAAGCGCTTTAAGTTCAAAAGAAGGACAGAACAGAATGAGCGGGATGGTACTATCTTTTCAAATATAGGATAAATATCCTCATCATTAAAAATTTAAACAGCTTTACATCAAAACATTATAAATGAAGTAACATAATTTGAGATCTTAAAAAAGTTGAACAATTTTTTTTTTTTTCTTTCCATAATATGAATGATCCAAATAATTGCTTCGTATCAAAGCTCTATTCGAGAATAATTTGGTTTTCCTAGAAATTATTTTAAATAATTAGATCTTTTTTGAAACGACAAAATCAAGTTTTTTACTTGTACATTTGACATATTAGAAAATACTTTGCTTTTTCAGTCCTTGTTATCAGTTTTTTCTATAGGGTATAAGAATATAGCTGACTTTTTTTCGGACTAGATCAGGAACAGAGCATTTTGGACGAAAAACAGAAAGGAGTTTGAATTCTCATCGAAGGTATTAAAAAGTGGTATGGATTTCAACAGATAATTCGAGTTATACTAATACTATATACATTAAAATATCTAGTTGAAACGTTCTGTTACGTAGATGATTTCGAACACGTTTTCTCTCCTAATTGTGTTAATTTAAAAAAAATTATTAGTGCTAAGTTCTAGAAAAATATATGCACTTAATATTATGTTTATAAATTTAAGTATTCAAACCAAACATTCTTTGAGTATGAAAATTAAAAAAAAAAAATTAATCTGAAAATTTCCCAGTTCAATGTTTGAGATAAAAAAGATGGCAAATTAAAAATTCCAAATTATAAAACTCTATTCTGGGTTACACTTAGTTAGCTTCCATTCAATACAAAATATCATACTGTTGTAAATTCGCAAAATTACCAATTAAAATTAGGTACTATTATTATTTATTCATTTTTATTGCTTTTTTCAATTTTTTTAGTGTTTTGTTCAATTTTTTCAATACGTGCGAAGAAAAATTTTCAAAATTTATTTCAAGATGACTGATTCAGGTATCTGCTCTGAAAACATCTTGGTTTCTTTCTACAAAAGTATGTTGATTAACACTAAAACTACCAGTTATACTATAGTATTAATTAACTACACTGAGAAAAGAGTTTGGCTGTGCCAAATAAATATATTTATTTGCACTATTTCCCTGAAAATTTAGTATTTATTAATAAATTTAATAAATTTTATTACACTGTATATTTGAATCCCATGTAATGAATGCTTGAAATAAAAAAGCCATTTATTTGAGGGTTTTTATTGAAGTAAATGATTTATGAAATATAATAATGCCTATATTTCAGGAAAATACAATTATTTGCTATGAAACTCATTGAAGAGTTATAATTATACAATGAACATATTCTTTTAAATGTGAATTTATTAATAGTTAACATGCCATAGTTGTCAATAAATTGTTAACGTTTTTATTATGAACAAATCATATTTCGTCGTAATAGGGGGCCTCAATAGCCCGGTTGGTAACGCGACTTGTTTACTGCGAGCCAGCAGGGCGCTAGAGGTTGTGGGTTCGAATCCCACGAGAAGCCCTGGTCACAAAAAAGTGGTATCACTTTTTTAGGCCTGTAATGGCCTAAGTGTGTCTTCGGACAGCCACAACAATCTACATCTACAATATGAATTTTAAGATTGAATATCAAATTAACTTATCTCAAAATGAATTAATAATTTTTTTTAATAAAAATTATGGAATTTTCAAATGTAAATTGAGAATTAGTTGTAAAATAATTTTTATTTATATTGAGATAGGTTGTAAATGTCATTTACTCAATAGCCTCAATAGCTCGGTTGGTAACGCGACGTGCTTACTGCGAGCCAGCATGGCGCTAGAGGTTGTGGGTTCGAATCCCACGAGAAGCCCTGGGTCACAAAAAAGTGGCATCACAATGGGACTGTAATAATGGCCTAAGTGTGTCTACGGGGACAGCTACTGCAATCTTACATCTCTATTTATTTATTTATTTTATTGTTCCACATTATGTAGTTTTCATTCAAATTACTACTCAACTTTGTATAATTCTGTACAACATTGAATTAATACGATTTTGATTTAATACAATGAAATGATTTGTTTGTTATTAATAAATGAAGGTTTGATGTAAACTAATTCATCAAATATGCGGCTTATTAATAATAACTAAATATTTATTTCGCCATTACCAACTATATAATTTGTTTACTATAAATAAATCTTATTAGTTATAAATAATCTCTTTTCTCAGTGTAACTAACTAATTAATTTGACTGGGCTTGAGTGTTCTAGTGTTAGTTAGTGTGACTTTGTTATATTTGAAGGAAGTAAGTTAAATTTCAAGAACGAATAAGTTTTGTTATATTCCTCAAATTAGCAGAAATAATATCGATCCTCAAAAAACATTATTTCTACTTCTTTCAGGCAGATAACAAGAGTTACTCATATGTTATTTAATTGGCAGTTTCATAGTTATGGCTAATAAATTAAAATATGGAGTTTTTCCAATTAGCTACCGATAAAACTTTTGAAATAATTAGCGATTGTACCGAATGGTTTAATTTTTATTAGCTTTTGTTTTGCAATTCAGTAAACGTACATAACAAATAATAACTAAAAACTTATTTTCAATGCACACGGCTGAGCAAGTTCTTTTAGCAGAGACTCAATATTTCACTCAATTTCTTCTTATTTGGCAAAAGGAACATAAAAGCGGGGCATTTCCTCTGGTTACAGAAAGCAATAAAAATGAAATGAAATTCTCTGGAAATTGTTATTACTTTTTCTTTTATTAGATTTCTTTTTATTTGAACTTTTCGAGTTTTCGGTGTGAGTCTCCTTCGAGGAGCCCCCGTTTCATATGCGGAGTCCATTCCTCAGACTCCGCCAGCCGGCGAATCCGAGCGAAAGCGTTCATTCGCTCCAGCAGGAGGAAAAGCAGCATCACGTTGCGATGGTGTGGTGACACTGTTTCAATTAAGTTGATATATAGCCGTAATAAAAATGTGAAAATACCGCAATTTCACCCTGATAAGAATAAGAGTTTTGGCCAGTCGAAGCAATGGTCGGAACGTTTAAGATGAAATTTCCGCGGATCACAAAGTTTCTCTCTCTCTCTGTGTGTTGTTTACTTTGAATATAATTAAATTTGTGGAAATGTTTTTCAATTTACGGTCGTGCTAAATTTACTGGTTCTAATTCTCATAATTATTTATTGAGTCCATAAACTTAAAAGTGGCTCCGTTTTCTTATTAGTCAGTTATTTATTCGAAAAGGGAAGTAAGTCACCCACACCCACACCCCGTTTTGGTGAGGGTATATTTTTTTTTTTTTTTATTTCGGAATTTTATGCAAATTACATTCAGCAGCCAGTTAACTTTTTTCTGGTGCACATAAATATCGTTTGTCACCGCAGCAGTGGTGATCATTTCAAGAGGAAATTTACTTTTCCACCCCCGCAGTTGTCATAAATACGTCGGGATCGTATATCCCTAATAAAAAATGGAGAATTCGACAATAAAAGAGATTTTTCACCGAAGGCTGCTGCCGCACCCCTATATACATAACGCATGAGTCCCGATTGCGCCCAGATATTGGACCTGCTAAATCCCTCCCCCCCGCATTAAGAAAGGCAATTTCATTCTTATTTTCGAGTAAATTTTGCGTTTCGCTGCCTTTCGACGCCGCGCCGCCCCCTCAGCGGAGTGGAGCAATTTTTATATGGGCAGATTCATAACCGCCGAGGGAGCGAGGGAGGGAGGGAGGGCGGACTGCTTCTTTGACTAGGGAAATTTCTTGGCGGCAGTTTGCCATTCCCGAAGGACTCTCAAGTTCATCCCCGTTCTATTTCCCTTCCCGGAGTGAATTGTGCCGGCTAAATGGGCGAAATAAGCTTTTATGAAGAGTTTTTTGCCGGTGCTCAGCTCCCGCCGTTACTTTGCATAATCTTCGGGCGAAATGTCCGCACTTCAAGTGTTATGGCGAGATATATTCTGTAAAATGGCCGTAATAAAAGTTCCAGAGGAAATTGAATAATTATGAAAAATAAAAGGTGAGTGCCACTGGGGTGCTTTACCCACCCCCCCCCCAATCATGAGCGGCGCAACGGCCCGTGTTAGGGTGGATTTCTGCGAGTGGTGGTGGGGCAGCC
This sequence comes from Dysmachus trigonus, assembly GCA_949715965.1. Lineage (NCBI taxonomy): Eukaryota > Metazoa > Arthropoda > Insecta > Diptera > Asilidae > Dysmachus > Dysmachus trigonus. The sequence goes on from OX454320.1 coordinate 92,110,062, forward strand.
TATTTCACAATTTATGGTAGAAACGTGCCTTTATGGTTTGCTGGATCACATCCATTCGTTGACACAATATAAAGAAAAATGTCAGATTTGTTTAAAGTTTCAGATTTCAAATTCCTAGACGAACTGTTCCGTCCTAAATGTTTGGTAATAAAAAGTGATTCGATATTAAATATAAGTAAGTATACGTTATATATGAGCATAAATTTGGAAAAATCTAATAAAAATATATAGGTTTTTGGTTGTATAATATATATACATTAAGAAAAATACTTCATAAAATTTCAATAAGAAATGTGCATTATTCTTATCAGTTTTCTTATTTAATCTTTCTAAATATATAATAATAGGATTTTTTATGGTTGAAGATGTACATTTACCATTAGTTTTAGTAAAACAGAAATGAAATACACATTCATATTGATGTGTACTATAGTCTACCAAATTGCAAATGTATTCGTAAGACTGATATAATGAAAACGGCTCAAGCATAATCCTGGTAATGGTTAAATTCTAGTTATATGGGTCAAATAAAACATCCTGCGATGGTTTGGACCTCGTACCGCCCTTTTCTCCGAAATTAACTTAAATAACAATCGAAACAAAACGGGAGTGACTGTGGCAATTAATTTTGATTAATTAATGATGGGAACTAGAATGCCCGAAATGTTTCGAGGAATATAACTAGGAGAAGTAACGACACACGGGAAATCGGTCGCCGGTTGCTGGCCGCAGGCAAAAAGAAGAGATCGTGCCTGCGCACAGTGGTGATCGGCAGCGAGCAAGCAAAAAAGGACATTTGGAATTTAAAAATTTTTTTCTTTGATCTTGTCGTGTCGTTAGCTCGACATCTCCTGTGTTGAGATATCGAAAAACAATAATCGTTTCCAGAATCGGCTCTTTAGGGGCAAAAAAATGTGCCCAACGAAAGCAGCGAGACCCTGACAATGCTACCTCAACTGCAGCACCAGCAGGCCTCAAGCTTTTATGGCGGCGGAAAAAAATCGGTCCGGCCTCGTCCATCTCGCATCCGTAAAAAAAGAGTCAAGTTATGTATCGGAAAAAATGATTCGATACAAATTAACCGTCATATTTCATTCCTGTTGTCAATTTGGGAAGAGAACAGAACGAAAAGGGACAAGATCTCGAGATGAGCCACAGGTTACCTTAACGAGTTGACCGTATCGCGATAATCGAGGCAAAATCGACAACAACAACAACAGCAACAACAACAACAAAAAGGCGACATCACATCTCATGAAAAACAATGAAATTACGTCGACGGAATATTCCCGCGATTTTAAGGATTCATCGATTGTCTTTCGTGAAAATCTGAGAGCCTCAGAGCGTCTGTTTGTTTGTTTGTTTGTCTGTTCTGTTTGGTTGTGCGCCTCAGGTCTCCGCGCATCTCCTGCAGGACACCATAAATCATGTCATGAAATTCTCGGACAAAGGAAAAAATTAATTGTGCGACTTCTGGAGATCCAGAGATAATATTTTGAGGCCGCGCTGACAGCGTATGAATTTGTCAACCAATGAGCATTTCTTATGGATGCTTCAGTGGACAATTCCACGCCGAGATTTAATCAATATCCATAGCGAAATATTTATGGGATTAGGGACAGAGTTTTGCGCGAGTAATTCAACGATATCCTGAGGGTTGTGGTTTTTTGCCAGAACCCCTTTTGGCCTATAACAAAACGCCCTCTTACGCTACTTGCTATACCAAACTTAGCAAATGTTGTAATCGTTAAATGAACACTTAATTTATTGATTTTTAGATTGATTTCGGTCGAAATTTTGTCGAAATGACATCTGTAGGCTGAGTTATAGTAGAAACGTAAAGATACATAATATGTATGATAGAACATAAGCATTTAACGAAACTGAGCCTATTTATGTCAACACTGATATTTTGCCCAAAATAGTAATGTAAAATTACATCAGTGATTTAAACAAAATTGTTTTAGAGTTAACGAAGATTCATTAAGTTTGCTTACGTTCATTCTGTTTGGTCCCATTCACGGTCGAATTTGACGTTATGTTACGTTGTGTTATGCCTCAGCCTAAAGTAAAGGCTTAAGGAGCACCACTAGTGTGAAATTTTGCATATTTCGATAGTCTGTACCTTTAAAAATAACATACTAAAATTTAAAGTGCATGTCTCGAATAGTTTTTGAGTTACAGCCATCTGAAGAGAAGCCGCTCATCGAAACTTTTTTTTTTAAACTCTGTTAAATTAAAATTTTTTTTTTTTCGATCGAGGGTCATGGTACGGGCAATACCTTCTATTGGGTGTACAAATAAGTTTCCGACCTTTTTTACTGAAATAAAAGACATTAGTTCGTGTAGAAAATTAAAGAATATTTTATTCAAAATATGCTCCTTCGGAAGATATAACCTTCTCCCATCGTTCAGGCAATAAACGGATTCCCCGGGAAAAGAAGTCTTGTGGTTTCGAGGCGATCCAGTCATCGACCCATTTTTTCACGTTTTCATGTGAAGTGAAGTGCTGCTGTGCCAGGGCTGATTGCATCGACCGGAACAAGTGGTAGTCAGAGGGAGCAATGTCTGGTGAATACGGCGGGTGGGGTAGAATTTCCCAGTTCTGCCCATCCAAGTAGTTTTTGACAGGTATAGCAACATGTGGCCTAGCGTTATCATGTTGCAAAATAATTTTATTGTGCCTGTTGTCCCATTCCGGTCGTTTTGCAGCTAGAGCTTGCTTTAAAGCCATCAGTTGTCGTCGATAAACTTCTCCCGTAATGGTTTCACCCTGTTTCAGCAGCTCATAATATACGACACCCTTCACATCCCACCAAATGCAAAGCATCACTTTCGAACCATGGATATTTGCTTTTGGCGTCGACGGCCCTGGTTCACCGGGCTTGACCCACGCTCGTTTACGCTTTGGATTGTCATAATGGATCCATTTTTCATCCCCAGTGATGATCCGATGCAAAAACCTCTTCCTTTGTTGTCGTCGAAGCAACAATTCGCACATGGTTTTCCGACGTTCCATGTCCCTTTCTTTCAGCATGTGTGGCACCCAAGCTCCTATCTTCGAAATCAATCCCAAGGCTCGTATACGTTGCGAAACACATTGTTGGGTAATATTCAACTCTTCTGCCAATTGTTTTTCAGTCTGACAAGAGTCCACATCAAGCAATTCTTCCAATTCTGTATCTTCAAATTTTCTTGGTCTGCCTTCACGTTCTTTGTCTCTTACGTCAAAATCACCAACTTTGAATCGTTGAAACCACTCTTTGCAGGTTGTTTTCGATGGCACATGTTCACCGTAAACTTCCACAAGCAAACGATTTGTTTCCGCTGCACTTTTCTTCAACAAAAAATAATGAAGTAAAACTTCCCGCAAATGTTGTTTTTTCGGCACAAAATTCGACATTTTCAATTACATGAAAATAATTCTTGTTTACGCATTGAACAAATTTCACTAGTAATTATTCAAGCTTGACATCTAACCTCCGAAAAATATGTTTTGCCCGATTGAATAATATGCAAGCAGTGATACTAACGACACCTATCTGAAAAGGTCGGAAACTTATTTGTACACCCAATAGTTTAATAAACTTTTTGGTTTTTTTTATTTCAGGCACTGTGAAGGTCGCTATCACTGCACGAGTGGAGAGACATTTTCTTTTGGAGTCTTGGGAGATTGCGAATAACTCGCCAACTTTTCAATTTTTTGGTCTAAACATTTTATCATGCATTTAGTACAATATATATCCAGAAATATATCCTTAAAACATTAAAATATTCCATGCAGCCGTTTTCTTTAAAAAAATATCCAAAAATCACCTTTTTTCAGGCATTACTTGAAAAAAGCGGGCCGGACATGGGCAGGGTTCGAATCTGACCTGTTACCTATAAAAAAAAAGGTTTCTACAAAAATCAGATTTTTTACAAACTTATTTGTTGTTTTATTTCTACCGTTGTTATATTAATATTCATTTTTAAATATATTAACTTGATGTATTTACGCTAAGGTTTTATAATTTTACTTCATTAACTAGGCCTGCAATACAAATGCCAATTCTTGTTTTATCTGTCATTATCCTAGCATAGTAGATACTAATTGCTGCCCATTATAGGAAACAATCTTTTCCATTGACCATTATCTTTTTCTATAAAGTGAATCCGCCATTATGGCTGCCACTCCAGCAAACTCATTTGTTTTCCAGCCGCAAGTGGCTTCCTATAGAGACATCAAGTGAAAATCGGCGTTGACAGGGCGAATTTCTTTCTGCAAAAGCCACATGTCGAGCTAAAATATGTCATAGGTGAATTTATGGTCTCATTCGGAATAATGAAAACATCCAGGCTGTTTTTGCGGCGGATTAGCATACGCCCATAAATTGGCATCTGGATCTATCAATCCCCAACTTTTAAGAATTCGTTTAAGTCAGGGAAATCCGAGTATGCAGAATACATCAGAAATGACTTTATAAATCCATCCCGCGGGCTCGGCGGCACTGGCTCGCGATCTGCTCTCGGCCGGTCGCAATTTGAATATCACTAGATAACGCCATCGGAGCATTCAAATCAGTTTGATTGTCCACTGCACGCTCAGGCGGGTTGCGTGATGAGTGATCATCAATTATTTACTTTGACCGATCCTCAATTGGTGTGTGCGCGAGAGGGAGGTGCTCCGCAGTCCGCTGGCCAACTCGCGCAACTCGGGCAACTTGCGAGGCAAATGGTTCCCGGACTCCCATGGACGCGGTCGGGACTCGGATGGGAGAGGCAATTGGACTCGAATTGAATGACAAAACAAACAGCCTAGCCTTCTCGGAATGTCGGCCCTAAATAGAGTCAGCCTAGTCGCGTCGCGCAGCACCACCGGCCCGGCCCGGCCTGCGCAGGCGACTTGCGTGGATCCTGAGCTCCGAGGTGGCCGTTTGACGCATTCACGTGTACCCGGGCATGCTTAAATTATCATTCCATGTGATGTCTTTATAACGAATTGTTAGCGAAGGCTTCTGCTCCTCGCAAAGTGGCACTATAAAAGGAGTTCGTTACTTGTAATGAGCGATCTTGCCCCGTTTGATGGAATTGATGGCATCGCAATTTAACTGGGCTCCAGCTAGATACTCGGGCTTGGACAAAATCAGCTCGTTGCAGATTTTCTGAGTTCCTGAAATTAGTGAAGCATCCACTTTATAATACAAAGTTGAGAAAATTGTAGTACTTTAAACCTACACTTTGTTTTAAGTTATTATATTTGCTGTAAATTCAAAATTTTAGTATGTTTCTATTTTTAGTCATATAAGTATGTATGTAGATCTAGTTTGAGAAAATTAAAGCGCTTCTGTTTTACCAAAAAAACTTAATATGCTCACCTCTTAATGTTTAATTAACTAGATGCATAAATGAAAGAATTAATGTCATCTAAATTGCCAAATATATGGCACTAAATTATATTTTTGACTCATAAAATATGTAAATTTTTGATTTAACAATAGCTGCGTTTTTTCAAACAGGTCTCGATCTGCATCGGTATCAAATCACAAACAACGATTCCAGGTTAATCACCTGGTTAGTAATTTCTACACTCCGAAAAAAATAATTTAAAATTAATAGGTTTTTAATAGTTTTTCCAATTAATTTTTGTCAATAGGTCCCATTAATAAGTAATAATTCATATATTTATATTAACGAGTTGATTATCATATAAAAAATATTTCATCTTATTAATTTCTAATATTAACCTTTTTAAGTTAATTTCGAGGCCCTAACTTTTATCGAACACGATCCAACCAGAAAAAAAAAAGTGAAAAAGCTATTATTATTATTTTTTTGCAATATTATGTAAATAAATACCTTTTTCGCGTCACCTTTTTTTAAAAACGACTGATTTAGTGGAGAAAAAGTAACTTTTTACTGTAATAAAGTGCATAAAACATATTATTAGAACTAAAACTTCAAAAATATGCAAGCATTTTTTTTGTTAAAAATAATAGTATGTATAAAAAGCGCAACATTGTAAATTATCTTATACGTATATTTGCGTTACTTTAGACCACTTTTTTTATCCACACTATGTTCGACTATTCCCAAAAATTTATATACACTAGTTTTGAGGGTCACTGATTACGAATTGACTATCAGATTTTCATAATTCAAAATGGTGGATCCAAGATGGCGGACAATTTTTTGCAAAATGTTCAATTGCTTCGAAAACAAGTGGGTATCAGGAGTTTTTGAGGTCACTGATTACTGAATAATGCATATGCACACCTTAGTTAAACTTATAGATTGATGTAGATATGTACCTCTTTTATTTCTGCTACACTAATATTTTCGGCTCTTTTACATTGTCTTAATTGCAGTTGAAAACAATATTCATATTTTCCAAAAGTAACAAAAAATTATAACTAATAAAAATACTACATATTTATATTTAAATAATTTTAGCTTTTGTTTACAATTTTTCTACTTAAAACATTGACTTTACAAATTACAGCAAATCACTCGAATAACTGCCATTGGTGGTTTTAGCATCTAAATTTTTCAACTTTTACATGAATATTATAGTTTCTGATAAAAATATTTAGATCTTTTCTTACTAGCAACTATTTTCTGGGTGTGAGATCGGTTCTGGGGTCATGACCATTATTTCTCCTTTATATCTTTATATCTGGCACTAACTGGCTTTTTAATAAAACAAATTGTCGTAAAATTTTATGTTTTCACCCACAAAAATAATTTGATAGTTAAATTTATTTAAGAATCTGATCTGATTTGCAATTTTCGAAGAGTTACTCATAGCAAAACTTTTGAATTTTGTCAAAAAATACATCAAATTGCAATAAATCAGTTCAAGATTTGGAAATCATGGCAATTTAATGTGTGTGTTGCAAATCACACTCACGGTTTAAAAATTCATTTCAATGCAAATTTCCAGATCCAGATCAGATCGTTAAAAAAAGGTAGCTATAATCACAAGAATTGTAAAAATTCGGAACGATAATAAAACATAAATTTTGTGATTACAAAATTTTGTAGCCTTACAATTTCGTAAAATATTAGTGTTTTATGAAGCACAAAGTTACGCTGCGGCAACTATACTCGTGGATGTTTTCGGAAAACACCAATTTTTTAATAAAAAGAAAATCAACTTCAGAAAAATTATCACACAAAAATCTATTGAGAAAGCCACTACAAAGTGAAAAACAATTTAGAACATTGGTCCCGATTTCAAAAGATATCTGTTTACAAATAAATCATAATAAATTAGAGGTTTTTGTGATAATAACTAACATACTAAGCAGATAGGTATTCTTCTTAAAACCAAGTATGTCATTTCATACTAACTTCCCCACCTTGGACTAATCGATGTGCATACATTAAAAAATAAAAATACATACGCCCCCGAATTGAGAACCTCCTCTTGTTTTGTAGTCGGTTAATAAATACGAACGTCAATTTCATATTTCTCATTCATGGCAACTTCTTCGTCTACTTCCAGGAAGCCGGCACCTTCGAAACTCCTCCCAAGAATTTTGCCAGGAAATAGCCTACAATGGCTTTCCCTGCGAATGGTATTCAATTTGTGCGACAATGTTGCGCCGAGTCGAGCCTCTTCGTAATCGCATTTATGGAAATGAATTTCGATTGAGCGCGGCATATGAGTGACATTGAATTTGCTTGGTAACGCGAATGTCTCCGATTTGCACGGCTGTTGTAACTTTTTATAGGGAAAGCCTTTTTGGCGGATATTACTTTTTACGGGAAATTGCTTCCTTGCTTGTATGTTATTGGGCTCATATTCGAAGTCCGATAAGAGTTTCCTTAAAGTTTATATAATTTACATTTTTTTTTAAATGAAACTAGAAAAATTTATTTTATGATTTCTCTGAGTTAAAAAGAACAACACATGGGAATAAAAAAAATATTTTGATCGGCTTTTCGTATGTAAACGTTACACATAGCAACGACAAAATAAAACTAATTCTATAATCGCGATAAAAAGAATAAAACTCAAACCGCACCGAATATTTATATGCGGGAAAAAAAATTTAAAATTAATCAAAAACATACAATTAAATAAATTAAAATCTATTAATATTAAATGTTATGAGTGAGCAAAATCTTTAAACTCGTTTGATAAGTGTTATCTCATTATTATTCTTAAGCATATAGAACTTTAACTCCAATAAATTCCAACTTAAAGTTTTTTGCTTATATGTAACAGATACGGTCTCTGGTTTTAAGCACAATTTTAATTATTTTTAGACATACTATATAATTTTTCCCAACTAACTGGTTTCGGCAGTAAATTCATGAAGTGTGGAAGTGGAAAAAACCTTGTCAGACATGTGCGTGGTTCGCACCTACGACCTTCGCATTCGGTCTTCTAATCAACTGAGCTATCGGGGGCTGATTGCTGACGCCTTCGAGTAATTACAACATTTTGATGGGAAATGCGACAGGTTCTACATATAAATTATATCTTCGGTAAAACATGTCTTCTATTCTTGAAAAAATCCTTCAAAATATAGTTGGACATATCTAAACATACTATAAGAGTTCATCAGAATGTCTGCACCAAATGAGATGTTTGTGTTAATGTTTTCAAACCATTTAATAACTATTTGGTACTATTTGATACGATACCTTTAATAAATTATTTGATACCTTTTCATAGGCAGAGAAAAATAATAAACAAAGTGGTCAGCTATATAAGTTTTATATTCGCGAGGATTCACTACGTCATTGATATGCCACATATACAATTTTTGGATTATTTTTAATATTATTATTTACTAGCTGGGTTACCCGGTTTCACCCGGCGTTGGGTAAATACTTACTAATTAAAGACTTCTCAAATGTTCTAGTTTGTTATATCCTAGAAACCCCTTTATGGATCCGCTATCTTGAATTTCCAAAATCTTAATAATATTAAAAATTAGTGGCCTTAAAATAATTATTGTACCAATTTCCATTCAAATCCGTTGAAATCGAGAAATTTTGGTCGCCATGTTGGATATGGACATTTTGATAATATTCGAAATTAGTGGCTCCGGAATAATCATTGTACTAATTTTAATTAAAATCTGTTGAAATCGAGACATTCGGTTGCCATACTGGATCCGCCATCTTGGATTTACAACTTTTGATAATATTCGAAATTTTTAGCTTCAGAATAATCATTGTACCAATTTTCATTAAAATCCGTTGAAATCGAGACATTCTGGTCGCCATGTTGGATCCGCCATCTTGGATTTGGAAATTTTGCTAATATTCAAGTTTAGTGGTCTCAGAATAATCATTGTACCAATTTTCATTAAAATCCGTTGAAATCGAGAAATATGGTCGCCATTTTGGATCCGCCATCTTGAATTTCTAAATTTGGACAGCGGATTTGAAATCCACATCCCGCAAAACCCCTATGTACCAATTTTCATGAAAATCGCGTCAAATTTAAAATTTTTGGCCGCCATCTTGGATCCGCCATTTTGAAACCCCACCCCACGTATTATCCGAAAAAAAATTAGCCTATATGTTAAGTCGGAATATGTACTACCTTCGGACAAAAAGTGAAAAATATCGATGCAAGCGTTTAGGCGTGATTGAGCAACAAACAAACAAACAAACAAACAAACGAACTTTCATTTTTATATATATATAGGGATTATTACTAAAAGACTAGAAAAGAGTTGCATATAATTTAAATTTTGAAGTGCATTTTCTACTTGAGAAGTCTTAAAATACATAATACTAAACATAAAAGGTGAGATAGTGAAATAAACAATACTTAATATTAATGTATTACCAATTCAGGCAAGCATAGAATGATTATGAATGCAAATTTTTCATTGCACTTGTATTCTAATTCATTGAGATCAATTTAATACACGATCAAAAAATTTGGACAAAATTTCTATTATGAAGAATATAGCGCTTTTTAATACAGCTTAAATATAAAATGGGCTGTTCTCGATTTATTAAATGCATTTTAAATAATTTTTAGACTAACATTTGTGAAATGTCTACTTAAACGACGACGTCACTCAGTGGTCTCAAATCATGAAAACGCTGAATTCAATAATTACCACTCCCCATTTCCAAACATAGTTATAAAAAAAACAATTTTTAAATTATCGATAATATCAATTTTTGGGGTTAACTTTGATTGAAGTGTAGAAGAATCACTCCTTCGGATATAACGGGGGTGGTTTTTTCCAGGTTATAGCTAGTAACAAGACGCATATCGCTTTATATGTTTTCGAGACCGCAAAGCTAATTTCTGGAATTACTTTTTACCTAGAATTTGAAGTGGTGAGGATAGAGGGTTAGTGTTTTTCTAAATTTTAACTAATAGCAAGATGCATATAGTTTACATTTTTGAGAAACCGGAGGTGATTTTAAGCCGTAATTTAAGATATACACTACCCCTTTCAACCCCTATGTAAAACATATCTCTAGAAATTAACTTTTTGTTCTCTAAAATGATCTTGCTACTAGCTGTAAATTAGAAAAAACTACCCCCCTGTCTCCTCCCCTCCAACCCCTAGGTAAAAAGTAATTACAGAAATAAGCTTTGCGATTTCGAAAATTTAAAAAATGATATGCATCTTGCTATCAGTTACAAATTAGAAGTAACTACACCCTCTATCTTCTCCTCTTCAACCCCTAGGTAAAAATTAACCTTAGAAATGAGCTTTGAGTTCCCGAAAACATATGAAACGATATGCATCTTGTGATGAACTATAGTTCCGATAAAACTACCCCTCCTATATTCAGCTTTTCAACCCCTAGGTGAAAATATAATCCCAAAACTTGATTTAGCGCTTTCTAAAATAAATGAAACAATACATAAATTGCTCTTATATTTATATCATCATTTGTGATAATTAAGCAAAAGCTACCCCCTCAGTTTCAGCCTTTTAACCCCGATGTAAAAACTAACCCCAGAAGCGGATTCAGCACCCCCAAAAAGTTAAAATGGGAGATTTTACTAACTGTTTGTAGCAATATAAATTCTTATAAATATAAAGGCAACCAAATGTAAAAGTAAAGTTTTTGTTTATTGAAAACTGCGTTATTTAAAAAAAAAAAAAATTTCACTTATTTGCAAAATTTTCACTAAGTTCAAGAAACTTTTTCTAAAATCAAGAAATGTCTGGTTTTCCTAGAGAACCACTAATTGAGCCGTTTATTTTGAAAGTGGCTTAAGTCCAAATGATCATAAAGACTATTTTACTTTACAAGAATATAGAAAAATAGTCTTTATGATCATTTGGACTTAAGCCACTTTCAAAATAAACGTCTCAATTCTTGGATAAATAAAAAATTTTCGAAACAAGAGTTTATAAGCAAGAAATTATTAATGAATTAACAATTGAATCAAGAACCAGTCTAATTGGGTGAAAATCATTGCCTAAAATGCATTGGTTCAAGAGAGATTTTCTTATTTTAGAAACTTTGAGTGTTGATTTAGTCATAGCCGTGAAAATGAAACTTTCAATTTATAATATTAATAAGCATTGATTTAGTCCCGATACATTTTCCCGTGGGTATTCGGTGAGACATTTTTTTTTTTAAATTTCATTTTTTTTTTTATTACTCTTATAAAAAGACTAAAACAATGGGATTAAAGTATGTATTTTTTTTTTAACCAGTCAAGTTCAAAAAGTACTTTAAAAAAAACACTTTTTTCTAGTGCTACTGAAAAATATGAAAATAATATATGTCAAGAGGTGCATTTGGTAGTTCACTATAGGTTAGGTATTAATTAATACCAAATAGATATTAAATGACTACGTAACCTTAACATAAATATTCATTTGGTCCAATCATTCAGATGGTCACAAATGTCAAGTTTGCAATATGAGGCATCTTACTGACCCAGCTAGTTAATGTCTTTAAGACAGAAAAGAAAGACAACGAGTAATGCTCCTAAGCTAGGAACACACGCGAGTCCTCCGTTTAATAACTAGCTGACATATAGAGGCATTTATCAAGTGATCCTGTTAAGTGTGTCGCCTCAAGGGTCTTGTTAACAAAGGATAATACACTTTTTGTGTAAAGCCGCAGAAAGGAGTAGAAGAGCCACTACAGGAGCGCGGCTCGGGGAAATGTTGAAAAAGTGCCGAAAACGGAAACAATTTTAACACATGTATTTGCTTTCTCTAATGGACGTTTCGTCTCCTTTGATACCGCCGGTAGGCTGAGGTGACACCGCCTATTAGGGCCCACGTTTACTCTGCGGCTTTTTTTCTCGGGAGTCGTGTGATAAATGGGGAACAGGTGCATTGCCATTTGAATATTTCAGCAAAAACATACGCTGAAACTTTTCTCCCCCATTCAGGCTATTTTCATTCGGGTCTGATAGAGTGAGAAATGATTTGAGCAATTATCGGTAAATAAGTCATTAGTACAATCAAATCGGCTACTCAAAGGCGGCAGAGAACGGTCGCCGTCCTGGTTAACTTACTCTTCTTCACTCGATGTTGTAAATTAATTTCTTGAGAATTGTGTACCACACCGCATATAAGGCATGTGGGTTGTAGTCAAATCTCACTCGCCTCCATTAGCATCTTTCATTACGCCACAAAGGCACCGAAGGCAATAGGTTGGCTAAGAAAATTAACACCTCAATTAAGTGGCGATGAACACGGATCTTATCTAAATGTTAAAAAATAGCATAAAATAAGAGTCAGTGGAAGCGCTTTAAGTAAAAGATTTGTGCATGAAGTTAAATAAAACAAGCCGTGATGGCTCTTTGTAATCGTTGAGGGCCACACTGAGAACTTTTCCACTTTGTAGACAGAATGTTTTATGGCAGATCGTGCAGACTGGATAGAATTATTAATTATAATTGCATACATTGTATGCTAACTAATTCATAACCGGGCTAGATATATTGAAGAATTTCTGTACTCGGTAAATTAAAGTTGGTCAATTTGAACAACATAAATTGTTAAAAGACTACATAATATGTACAACATATTGGTGAAACTCTATAAATTTCTAAACATTTTCATATTTTGAATACTGACTACCAAAAATAGTTAATTTTTACTTTATGTGTTCGTATGCAAACAATATCCGACGAACTTAAACATATTTAAATATTTAATCAATATTTTGATTAATCTGCTATCGAATTTCGTAAAACTTGGTGAAAACTTACTATTTTCATAATTTATGATCAATTGTGAGGTCAATTTGGTTGGCATTTTTGAGCGAAATTTTGTGAAGGTGTGTTTTTGCGAGCTTTTAAGCGATTTCAATTTTTTCAATAGTGATTTTTCAAAATTCCAAGTTTGTGGCTCTAGCAATTTTTGAGAAAAAATGGTTACTACTTTGAATGGGACTTTCAGCATTACCACGGATATTTCCGCTAAAATTTAATAGAAATGTTGCCCAATTACTCATAGAAACATCAAGCAAAATTTTGGTTTAGCTTTTAAACTGAAATGTTGTTGTTCCTAGTTAGCATTCAAATTGTTAGTTCATTAAGAAATGATTAGCAAACAATTTTCTTGGACAAAATCTTATATCAGGAGATATTTCAGTGTGAATTTTTCAAGTATTATAAATAACAATACATACAATACTCCCTTGATAATGAACTAATAAAAACATAACCTCAGGTCACATCTTGTATAGGTTGAAATAAGAATTCATTCAACTTTTGGGCGATTTGGGAGCACATTTTCAATGGAAGAAATGACCAAAATCGAGACACCTATGTTCAAACGTATGCCAAACTGCAAAAATTTATAAAATTTATATTTCCATCTGAATTGAGGTTCACGCAGTAGATTATAATCAAAACTAACAGATTTTTTTTTTATATTATGTTTACAAATGGATATTTTTGCCAAGACTTTAAAAACGTGCAAAATTTTTTGTTTTAATCGAGCAGTGCTGCAACACCTGCCTGGGACGGCGGAAAGTTTATTTATTAATTTTTTTTAAACATGAAAATGTATACGTTAAAACTTAATAAATAAACGTGTAAAATTTTAAATAGATATCTTTTGTCGTTTTTATTATATAGCAGTTAAAATAAAGTGCACTTTTCGCTCGGTACTTGATTTACACGGTTTTTACTTTTATACGGTTTTTCATATTTTCATATTTCATTTTAATAAACGACTTGAAATAAAACATACGTAGAGTAAAAAGTGTGAGTCTTTTTATATTTTATATGAATATAATCAATTTCGAGGTTTTTAGTAGAACCAATCTTCATTTTGTCATACAATTTTTGTCTTACCTTACACGGTTATTATTAAACGCATCTAAGTCGTAAATATATTTATTTATATGTCTTTATATTTTTTGATTCGATTTACACTGTCTAAACCTAATATGAACATATCCTCTTTTTTAATACGTATCCAGGGTCTCGTTTTACACGGTTTCGATTAACACAATTTTTCTTGGAACGTATCTACCGTGTAAATTGATGGATGGTTGTACTATAAGCTCTTTAAATCAAGCTCTTATATAAACATGAACGTTTAGATTAGGCTATCATTCTAGCGTTGCTAGTTCCATAACTAGGAAGATTGAATATAAAACATATATGAGTAAAAAACAAGTAAAAAAAAATCTGTAGTTTTATATAATTATATAATATAATAATTTGATGACTATCTGAGGTACGCCCACTTTTGCTCTATAATAAAATAAACAAGTTTTGGAGTCCCTTCCACAAAACAATTAGAAGCTTCCCAACAGTGTAAGCCATAAAAGAATTCATTACATAAAGAGCGGAACAAAGGGTTTAATTGTCTCCAATTAAACGCCTGAATAGAAATAATCAAAAACGCATTCGACCGCATTACGACGCAGTCAGAAATCGATGATGTTCGTATGTTCGTATGTTCGTACACAGCCGAAACACTGAGGAGATATGCATTTAACAAGGCATCACACGGCCAACAATAAAAAGTTGATTTCATTAAAATAATGTCTTCCACCCAGCGTCCAGCGTCCAGTGTCCAGCGTCCATAGTGTTCCTCGTCAGCAGGCCTTGTCAGCAGATAAACTTGCTCGAAATTAATTGGTGCCTTGTATTTAATATCTGTGGAGCGACTCGGACCGGTGTATTGTGTATAGAGCCACAGGTCCTCGGTCGGTCTCTAATCAATTAGCATAAATTAATATGCAAAGTGGATTAAAAACAATTTTTCCGAGACGAGAAGAATGCCGGTGACAAGGGAGCTACAACAAAAAGGTACAAACCATAACTTTCGGCCACACGAGATTCATTCAGAAAATCTGAGCGGTCGGACGAGGAATGCGCGTACACGCGGGCTTGTTTGGAACCAACAAACTATCAAAAACTGTCGAATTAAAAAGTGCGTGGGCCTTTCAAATTAGTAAAAGTGACCCGGCCAAGCCGGGGAAACATGCAAAGCCGGACTACACCAGTGCGCTTATTAAGCTTCAACGCTGCGAGAGTTATAATTTTCGCCAACGTGTTCATTAAATGGACCCAATTAATAAATGCACCGACCACAGCGGCAGTAAATCACCTGCTCACAAGCTGCATTCATTATTATGGCAGCCGGGGGGTATGCTGGGGTCTGACCCGACCGCTCGGCCTTCGCCACCTCAAAAGAGCCCCCTGGGCTAATATCGGGTATGATCTGAGCTGTTTGTTGATATTATCCTCAATTAATTATCGGGAAGACAAATTTTAAGGAAAAATTGACTCATAAAACTCTCAGCGGGGGGCGTTCCATTTTGTCCCAGTTTTTTAAACTTTGCGGTGGAGTTTCGAAATTATGTATCTCTCCGTATAGTTTTTGACCGGACTCCGGACAGACGCCTCCAAATAAAAAAAAAAAATAAAATATTGTTGTCGTACGCTAATTAACTGGCTATAAATATGGCGATCGGATCGATGAAAGATTAAATGAGGATGCAATCAGTTTCTCAAAATGCCGAGATACCATCGAGAGGGGTCGTTCTTAGAAAAGCCAGCTACCTGTGTTGAGAGCTCGTACCCTTGTTAATGATTTAAAATATATGATTCAATCTGATTGGAATTCCGAGAGGAAGAATATATCAGACGGCTAAACGAGCTACATGCCCTTCGGTCCTCACATGGGGGAACAAATTGCAGGTGACAACGTATGTCCGCGAAAATAAATTAAAAGTGGGGAGTTAGATCGAGATACTTTAGACCTTAAACGAGCTTCAAACCTGTCGATACTTTCAGCAGGTAGCCTTCGTTTTAGTTTACCATATTTTCGGAAGGAAGCATTTTTTGTCAAATTATTTAATTTCCAATTAATGAAAAGACACTAAAAATCTGAGGTATAATTTGACTCTTTTCGTGTGTCATAAGCAAAATTACTAGTAAGTGGTAATTTTGGTCTAATTTTAGTGCGACTGTTTTATGTATACAATTGAAGTGTATTCAAAAAACCAAATTATTAAAGTTATTTGTAAAATTACTCGAATTTCGAAGGCAAGTAAAAGAAATATGTTTCATTTGATGAAAATTTGTCTATATTTTCCTGAAATTGATTTGATAATTGATTGAAATCAAAAACCTATATTTTGGGTTTAAAAATATCGAGGTATCACTCCTAATAAACAACTATAAAAATATAAAATTTTACACTCGTTCAACGAAGTAAGAAATATTACAACAGAGTTTGAATTTACAAATTACATGTGAAACCAAGAAAGAATAAGTGAAATTAATTTCCTGTGGTATAATTTTTTTTGCATTTATTTTTTTGTTTGAAAGTACAACTCTTCAAGAGTATTCAATTAAAATATTAGGCTGATTGGAGGAAAACTACCGGAGATACAGTTCATCGAATCTTCCGCCGTTCGAACAATTCAATGCGCTATTAAAACTTTATATAAACGCGTTTTTCTCCCACTTCGAATGGTCAAAGTCAGTGGACACTGTAAAATCAAAATCTACTTGACCGATCTTCTTCAAATTTGACACACTCTTTAAGTGCGTAAAATATGAGGTAGTGACGTCGAGATAATTTGCAATGAGTTTTACTATGACAGATAGGCTGATTTTTTATCGGTTTTTTCTTTTTAAATTCGTTTTTTGGACTTTCAAATTAAGCCAAAAATTAAAAATCGTAAAAAAAAAACCTCGACGTCATTACCTCGAGAAACTCATAAACTAACCAAATATATTCGATTTTTTGATTGAAGATAATCTAGTTAAGGGGGTAAATACAATAAGAAGGTCGAAAAAATCGATTTTTTTTTTGTTCCTCTAAAAAGTTAGGAAATTTTCCGTAGAATAAGCTCCAAAAAGTTTCAGATCGGAAATCAAACTCCTTATATATTTTTTCTTGATTTTTCGAGAACGCTTTGTTCAGCGCATAGCAGGTTTTCAAAACTTTAAACTCGTTTTTCTCAAAACAACATTTTTAAGATTTGCAACCACGATTACTCGAAAACTACTTGTCCAATTTAGCTGAAATTTTTAGGGTTTCTTCGTTATACCTTAGGCTTGTCTGGAAGCCTAATTGTTTTGGAATTTTTTGTTGCAAAATTGAATTATTAATGCAAAAATGACTGAAAAAATAGTGAAAATTATCGATTTTTTACAAAACCTTCTACCAAACGCAGATTTTTTTTTTTTTTTTAATTTTTGAGGCTTACCGACAAATTACATGTATACTTATTTTTTATGGGCTGTTGCAGATCAATAACACGATGTCCAGAGTGGTTGCAGTTAGTTTTGAAGGTCAACTTCACGCCAGTGTACAGCCGCCATTTTGTTTTCAAAAATTAAAAAAAAAAAAAATTGTACATTCCTTATTTATACCTTAACAAGTATACAAAGTTTTATAATGATTGCATTAAACCTTCTTTGTGAAAAAAAATGTTTTTTAATGCGTAATTTTTGCCCGTGTAATTGTATTTACCCCCTTAATGAGTTCTGATGTCCACCGCAAAGTACTTTCTTTTTTAAGAGTATTATAAGATTTGCTCTCAATGGCTTATTTCTTAATATTTTGGGCTAGAAATTTAACTGAATATTCTTGAAATGATACTTTATTATGTGTACAATTTACAAATAAATACACTTTACCATATGCTCAAAAAAAAAAATTATGAAAGATATGCTTAAAAAGAAGCGAATTAATCGCTGATTCTTGCATTTTTAAGCAAAACTGTGCAGTATATTTGAAAAGTTTTAGTGAATTTGACCACACTCAAAAGTAAAAATAAAATAAAAAGTTCTTGTGGTTTAATTTAATTATGAATTAGGGCTTATATTAATATTTCACTATATGATTTTACTATTTACTATTATTGTTTATTCATTTATATATTTTACTCATGTTTATGTTAAAAACTACACGTAATTGCTTACTACTATTATAGTAGACAAAAATGTTTGCAGTGTAGAAAATCATAATTCCCTTATTACATTTTAATAATGGAATACTATCACGTCTGAAATAATTCTCTAGTGATTTCAATTATCCCAGAAAGTTAACAAATTTAGCAAACGTGGGACTTAGCATGTATTGCAAAATGGATATGTATTGAAATATAAACCGAACTCGGATTATTAGAGTACTTATTTGGACATACATATAGTCTACTTATTAGATTAACCCTAGAACTACAAACCGGGGTAGATATCTACCCCAGGAAAATTTAGAACTCCGCTCCTAAGCTAGTCAGTGGCATTATCGACTGAAGACCTCTACTATAAGTTAGTTTAAGGTTCTAGTAACAGAGTGGCGTCGCCAGAACCTTCAGTTTCTTGTTTACTGTGACGGAGTGAAGACATAAAGCTAGTGTGGGGTTGATATCTACCCCGGCTTGTAGTTCCCGTTAGTGTTTTGTGTAGGTATGGCGAATTTATTGCTCAAAGTTCAAGAGACCGACCTGCGAGAATTAAAGAGTCATCTACTGGAGCGATTGTGGTGCCTTTGAATAAGTTATTTTTGATATTTATCAAATTTCTCTTTTTATTACATTTTGCATTAAAAGCAACCGAAATATATTCTTAAAAAACAATATTTCATGGGTTTTTATTTGAGTTTTTCGTATATAAAATTCCTAGTTTTTTTCAATTTTCAGAGTCCCAAATAAATAGACTTTTTTGGCAAAATATTATGATGTTTTTGTTTTTTTTTTTTCTCAAAGCCTAATGGCGTTGGAAATTTTGAAATCGGATGTTTAGAAAAAAAGTTATGAATTTTTATTTGTAAAATGACGTTTTGACCGTTTTTCAGCACTTTTAACTATTTAAATCGATTTTTCCCTAACTAATCCTTAATAAAATTTAATTTGATCATCACCATTCTCTTCAGCATGAAAAAACCAAAAAATTCATATAATCATAAGTCGAATTATTGATTTAAAACCATTTTAAGATCAAAAAAAAAACCGTGGGGTAAATATTTACCCCGGTTTGTAGTTAAAAGGTGAAAAAAATAGGTTTGTATCATTTGCGGTATTATGGTATTTTTTATTCTCAACAGCTCAAAGCTTTGTGTTTCTTCGAGATGAGAAGAAATTTATTTTTCCTAAGTTTTTTAAAAACTGAATGTGGAAAATTTGTCGTAGTGTAATATTAATAGGATTGCCAATGAATTTTACATATTTCGATTTATGAAGTTAACCGAAATTAAGGCATACATATAAGCATTGAAATGTAAATGATAAATTCAGGGTTTGGCAGAATTCAAGGGACGAATTTATATTGGTACCAAATAGATATGGTATTAGAATCTCTCTACAGGTATTATATATGCAGTCGACGTTAATTTCAAATAGTCTATCCACACAAATGTGATTGTGGACTAAAAGTTAGGAATGTGATACAAAGTTACAATTGCTTTTAGGGCTCCGTACTCGAAGTACCCTTCAAAGGGTACCATATTATTGAACCTACGATGTCTCTCCGTTCGTTACAAGGCTCTATCTCAGTATATTGTTTTGGCATGAGTCTTGGCAAATAATTGAAAAAATTCAAAAAGGCAACTTGACATTGATACATGGATACCCTAAAAATAGGCAAATGATTTTTGTTCCAGTTGTATGTCAAAACCGATTTAACTTACAAGTACCAAATTAAGCCTGACTATAGTTCCTATTTTAAAGTTAAGCAACAACTACCGAACAAATGTCGCACTGTTGTAGTTAAGTAAACATTTATTAAAATCTATACCTAAATAATATTTAATGGTCCAGTGACGCAGAAGCAAATTGAAGTTGGTGGACTTCCAAACTTTCCAAATGTGAACGAAACTTAGAATATGATGAGTATGCCTCAGATTTGACCGGTTTTTTAATGTTTATATTTTAGTTTATCAATGTATTCAATTTCAATTTTTCCAAAGTTTTAAACTTAATCATATTGGTTTGCATAAATAATCAAACCACGTAGATTAAATTGCAAAACACTGAAGTTTGTATGGAATTGCTAAGCGTCGTCATTTATTAAAATCTAATCCGAATCAGTTGTGGAATAATATTTAATCCACATTTTATTATAAATCAAAAACAAGTTTTTAACTGTATAATACAATACAGGAACTAAAGACTAGATGTAGATATTGTCACAGATTAATCATTAAATGTTCAAAACTTTCTCTTCTACTCCTGGGTATATCTCAAAGTCAATCAGAAGAAGAAAAATCGTTGACAAACCCTAAAAATGGTCTCCGTTTAGTTTGTCGAAATGGTTTTGTACAAAATCAGTGCTCTCGACAAATTGGTTATGAAATACGACCGCCTCCGTAATGTTCTCGTATATTTTACGGTCGGTGATCGTGCGAAAATTCGGTCGACATTTCTTGTAAGATTTCAGTTTTGTTTTTTCGTCCGTCACAAAAAAAAAACAGAAAAAGAAAAACGTTGTGGTGGTCGGCTCGAACCATTCCAATCTGACAATAAATTTGTGGCAGTGATCAGCGATCGACACAAAAACCAAACATTTTCTCCATCGCACCACAGGTACGTATATAAAGCGTATATGTCTGTTCGTCGCAGGCTTTTTCCTCGTTTTTTGTCCGATTTCTTGTCGTCTTGTTAAGATGCTGCTGTTGCTGATGCTGTCGCCCGATCATTCTTGAGTTTTTCTTAGCTATCTTAATTATTTCATAACTCTCTGCTCTCTGCCCACACACCCTAATCGTGATTTAAGCAGAAATTGTTGTATGCGCCGCATAATTAATTAGTCTTGATCACTTCGACATATTTTTTGGGCTGATCACACTGTTGGACCAATCGTGCTAAGCAAACAGTTCATTTGCATTTTGGGACAGTTCGTGTAGAGCGGGATATGTCAGCATAATCAAGTGCTCCCAACCCGATCAAAAGATAACTTTTTGCTAGTTAATAGTTTAGGCGGTTTGTGCAATTTTGCCACGATTTGAGTTTTTATCATACCTGTCTCATACCCCAAATTTTATTTCTGGTGAATGAGAGAAGATCTTATGAAGGCGACCCTGCTCCTTTGTGAGATCTGCGACAGTCGTCGTTGGTACGATGGACAATTTTCTCACACCTTACTATCGTTGTAAGGGCAGGTGATATTTCTTTGAAGGGTAGCTGCAATTCTTGCGTAAGGGAAGCGTAACGCATTGATTTATTACACCTGATGTGATTTCTTTATCTGGAAGATGCAAGTGGGTCCTCAAGGAGCAAAGGGACAATTTTCCGGGCAATTAATGCCAGTCAATAGAGGTATTAGTTAGCAAAAGGTAAGATGGTAAGATAGTGTTTCTCACGATCTTCAAGATTATTTTTTAGAAAAATTTTGGAAATATGGTTTTATTGCCCTACTTTTATAAATTTAAGGCAAGTTTTATGAACACTTGTAGCTTGTAATTAACTATTAACCTAGGTACAAGTAGCTTGGTTATTTTTTAAGATTAAAATCACACGAATTTTCGATTAAAAATTTTAATTGAAACCTTTACTCACTGCGGCTTATTTTTAAAAAAATAACAATTTACAATTACACAGTTTTACTTGTGGGTTTCAATTACAATTTGAAATAATAATTTTGGTTTCACTAAGTACAAGTAACTGTTTCCCAAACTTGTGATAAGAAAAATTGTAGATAAACAACTTTATTATAATTTTGTATAAGTATTGTATAAGTCATAAGATTTATAGTTAAGTTGTAAACTAAAAGTGCTTTTAAACAAATTCTTTTAAATAAGATTAATAAGGAAAGTAAAATTGCGTCCCTAGTACGAGATAATAAAGACATTTTAATTGAAACATTTTAAGAAGTGGTTACACAAATTCTCAGGACATTCTTAAGGACTTAAGACTATAAATACCTTCGTGATGTTGCGTGGCAATACTTGAAAAAGGCAACTACGGCAAGTTTTTTCTGAAACATCAATACGAATATTTAACACTACTTTATATATAAAACAATTTGTAAAAAATTTACATAACCACGTTTCATTTCTGAAATATTCTCCAGTATTGCAAAAATGTTGACACTGCAAATTTATTTGTGAAACCAAAATCTACAAAAATTTTCTATTCCTACGAATTTGTAGCTAAACTACAATTAAATTTTGGTGAGACAAGAAAAAAAATCCTACAAATTTCCTCTTGTTGAATACAACTAAAATTTTGTGTACAGAAATTTTGGGATATTTATTTTCAAATTACAAACTTGTTTTACAATTTTTGTTAAAAATCACTTGTTAATCACAATTTTTAAGTCCGTGATTCATACCAAAATAAATCTAAAAGAACACATAAACAGAATATATTCTTTTACAATGCACATATAGTGTTTATATATAGTTTTATTATAAATGTGTGCCCTCTGGAGTAAAAACAAATCCAACTTAATTGCGGTGTGGGCACAGAGTGAGTTACACGTGAGTGTGTGTTTTGTTCCCGGCAAAAAATGTTCGTTGCTCCTGTCAAACTTCATTGAAGGTTATCAAGTACAATAAGTAAGTGTGCGTACTTGTTTTTTGGTTAATGTTGTAGGAAATTTTATATATTTAAAGGTTGTAATAGTATTTTTAACATTTCTTGTACAATTTAAGAGCTGTGTCTAAAAATTTTGCATGATAGCGATCGGGTACCCCCGGACACGATAATGTCATGGTTTTAAGTTTTGTATTTTCCGATATTGTTTTAACAAACTACAATTGTTTTGTCAGTTTGCTTATTTATGGAAATTACTTTAAAATGTTGTTACTATTGTTGCAGAAATACTTGAAATATGCCGAAATTTAAGGGGAGAATTAGTTAGTTAAAAGTTATTTATATTAACAAATTTTAATAATTTTGAAAATGTACAATTGAAGTGTTTTTTCTTTTATAATTGAGATCTACAGCTTCTCTTCTTAATGCCGAATAATAATCTGCTAGCTCAAATAAAAAGTCTGCCGTCAGTCCCCCTGTCCAAACGATAATTCCACTATCGGTCCGTAGAGACCGACGCCGGTCAAACGGAAAGTTCACTGGCGGTCATGGGGGACCGACGCATGCCGCCATCAACATGTTAATATTAATAATATTATATACATTTTTCAAATAACATCTCACCTTTTCCCACGCAAAAATTCCTTATTCCATTTGAAACGTATAAAAATTCATTTCAAAATTAAGTACTCTTTTTTATATCAAAAATACTAAATTCCAAAACATTAGTATCGATATTTAATTTCGAAAAGAGCTTATTATTCCAAATGCAAGGTATCAGAATTCAATCCAAAAGTGCATTTTTATTCCAAACAAAATTAAAAAATTTGTTTGTAAGGGCAAAAAACGATTGGGCCACCATTGATTACTATGCCCGGGGCTTTTGTGTCGCCAAAAAACGAAGGCCAAAGTATTTTTTAAATATTTCTTTAAAATAATTTGATATGATTACTAATTCTTAATTAACATGATTGAAGAAGTTCCTAGTTTTAGTGTTTTTAGAGTAAAATAAAGACAGAAATTAATTTTTTTGGTATTTTTCTTTGCAATTCACTTAAGTGTCCGGGGCTACCCGACCTTCCCCTATATGAAACTAATTTGAAAAATTGGAAATATTTTGTCTAATTAAAAACTTTTAAACATTGTAGAAGAGAATCTGTGATATGGCAGCCAATTTTGCTCTATTTACGCATACAAAAATATATTATATTGCAACTTGTGGGTTCTGTATGCTAGTTATTATTAAATTTTGCAGAGTGATTTGATTTAAAAGCTCTTATCCTTTATTTAGAATCGGGAGGATAACTAAATTTTATCAACAAATTTTGATTAGTCTAGTCTAGACTACTATAGTATAGTCCAAGTTTGAAATCAACTACCTAAAATCTAGTTGTTGGCTTAATTATGTAAAAATTTCGGCACTGCATTGCACTTCCATTCCAATTAACCAAGTCGACTAAATTTGAATGATGCATATTAAATTTTTATGTTTTCTTCCATCCGGCTAAAGTTTAACCATATAACCATTAATATTATATTAAGTATCATTAATTAAAACAGTTTGTCATTCATAATTTATTATTAAATGAAACATTTTGGACCAGGAAAATACATACATATATAGTATTTCCATTTAGCAATTTTTCTATTTGGCCTTATTTCCGAATAATATTTGTTTTCTTTTATATTTATATATAAAAACCGGAAAGAGTGAACTTTTGTAAAATTTGGCGTTATTCCCCTTCCTGAAATTTGTATATTTAAATTCTGAATATAACCATAAAAAAAACGGTGAAAAAGTAGAATAAATAGAAAAATAACGAAATGACATATTAATCAAGCAATTTCGAAGGAGCTCCTTCTTTCACCTCGAAACTCAAGATGAATTGGGATCAGTAATGGACTAAAGAGGATCGCTGCTGTTCGAGTTGAAGCGGTTCAAGTGCCAATTCATTTTAAATTTGGGACTTATCCGGTGCCGAAATGCACTCACGCGTAATTATAAGCCATTAAGCGAAAGAAAAATCGAGCTAAGTGGCAATAAATATTCAACACTTGGCCGGTATATAAATGCGATATTCCTGTGACATCCTTGAGTCCTTCGATTCTTCGCCGTTTTGATCCTGCCGATTGGACGGGAGGATGTTTCAATAAAGAACACAGGCATGAGTTTCTACAGTGAGATGACACTTTTTTCCTGTAGAAATTACTTTTCGAGATTCGGAGGCGTGTAAAAAATGCCAATCGGAAATTAGATTTATGTCGACCAGAAAAAAAGAAGTATTCCTTGTCATCGTATTTTTGTATTAGTTATCCCTTTACCCGGTCCAAAGAGGCGTTGCCCTCGAGGATGTAAATCGAGATTTATGTGGCCGATTTTTGTAGGGTTGTTTCAAATTCCCAGATTCGACCTGTTTCGACTGCAAATTTCCTTATTTGGCACAGTTGCAAAAGACAAGGTACTTCGCAGTTGAAATTAACTCTTTACGGTAACTGTTTGGGTAAACTTCTTTTCTTCGTACGGGGGAACTCCTTTAAAGAATTACTCAACCCAAAAATTTGTTGTTACAGCGCCTCTTTTCGGGCGCTTTGCCGCCAGAGAGGGCCGCATGAGGCACCAGCCAAGTGGAACTGAAGAGCCAACAAGACGGTGTTTATTTGTTGGACTTACCATTCCGACAAATTGAAAGGAAAACACCTCCGGAGGCGAGTGTCGGCTCCTCTTTTCGAATCTTTTAACTTTGTCGAATTTGGTTATAGTCGGCGGGGTCACTGATCATTTGTTTGCCTCTTTAATATCGAACTGACCAAAATTCGTTAATTTACGGACACCGGGACAAGGTAGCTGCCGCCGCCGTCAATTTGTTGTTCCAACTGATTATCGAATGTAAAGAGATCGGCGGTTAAGTGAGGGAAATTCTGAAATCTGTCGACTACAAAGTTCAAACAGGTGTGCGGGACGGTGTTCAACGAAAAATCAATTTCAAGCGCTAAATGGCCACCACGCTAAAGACGTGCGACTACTTGGATCGTTCCCGACAAGTGCACAATTAGCGCTTTTCCTCCGGGAGCTGCTCCGGCCCCAATTTAGTGCAAGGCAAAATTATATCTCATAAATTCGTGCGAATGCAGGAGCCACCGAAATGACATCGCTGACAAGGATCGGCGCATATTAAGCGCTTGCGGGCTTATTGTCGAATGGACATTAGCATGAAAGTACGGAGCCTGCTGCTCCTCTTTTCATTCGGAATAAATTTAAATGAATTTGTTTCCTCAGCGAACCAGGCCACCGCCGTCAAGTGTGATAACCACTTATTATGCCGAGGAATTTCGTGTCGCTTCCGTCACTTAAAAGTTTTCGCAAATGGAGCCATTTTAATAGCCCCCCTCATACTGCATAGACATTCCGGGAAATCTTCCCGTCCACACTGTTTTCTATATGACCATTAAAAGACATGCAAAAAGGGTTAACGTGCCCATATTCCGCATAAAATTCATATAAATACTTCTGTGACAGAACTTTCTTCTTCGGCCACTCTCCTCCTTCTCGGGCGTGTAAGCTCCGAAATGATGGCATATAAAGGCGACTTAAAATTATTTATTGCCTCAAGGATTTCTGCAAAACGTGGGCAACACGCAGAGACATCATGTCTAGCTGAGTGTTCGCCAGCGAAGGTACCGTGCAGACGCTCTATGTCTATCTAGATAAATATTTCATTTATATACAAAAATCTACATGTGTGTGTCAGACCCCACTTCTGTCAGCCACCGCACAGCCTCATTCGATATGCGGACATTTTTCTAAAATGTTACAATTCATCCGTCGCTTAGTGCAGTGTAAATATGTGCGACTGTATGGAAATTTTATTGGATTCAATGAGGATCCAGAGCGCCGGAAAATTCCTGGGTGTCGACACCCTGTGGGATAGATATGAATTTCTGACTTCACCGGGATCTTTTGTAATGGACATCTGCTTAATCCTGGCTGTTTCGGGTGAACGATTCAATTTGATTTATTCCCAACAAAAGCTCGAGATTAAACAACTCAACCAATTATTGGATTTAGAAAAATAATATAGTTTTGTAGGATTTTCGGAAACGAACAAGATTTTTTTCATCAAATTGTTAAGTTAAACCTCTAAATGGTGTACACATTTTTAGACTGACATGAATCACTCTTCCGAATACATATTATGTGTCATCATTCTATTAATTATAGCTCCCTCTTCAAGAAAGCTAATCTTTAGTGACCGTTCTTCATTTCAGTGAGTTGGGATATGAATTAATTTAGTGACTTTCGAATGACAATTGCTTTCATAACTTTGCCAAACTAAATTCAATTTTATTATGTCAATTCTTAAAGTTAGTTAGAGAGATAAAAACGGAAAACTTTTTAATTTAGGTTGTGTGCAAAATGCGGCTAAAGCCATACTAAATGTCGAAACAGCTGATTTTCTGTGCGAATTCGTATATTAAATCTAAATGTTGATAGACTTTAGACATGGTTTTACATGTTGGATTGGTCGATCTTATCATCAGAACTGATAATCAACCGGGTTAAAGGTTTTGTGACTTTTTTTTCCCTTAATTATATTTATTTTACGGGTTACAGTTTTTTAAACTTGTTATAACATTTCAAACTGTTCTGCATCTGATATTAATGGTAATATGGTCAAACTTTAGCCGGATGGAAGAAAACATAAAAATGTAATATGCATCTCTAATAAACATCTTTTTACTAAATGATAAGTTTTTGTATTAATTCAGTTTTTAGGGTGATTTCAACCCTCAATTAGGGGTGATTTTTTAATATTTTTTTGAAAAACTAAAAGTAAGGCCTCTCTTGATTTTTTACGACGATTAATTTGATACCTGATGCATTTTTTTTTATATCTTTTCCTTAGTTCGCTGTGAAATGTGCAAAAACAGGCGATTTTTGCGGTCACTCTTTCTGTGTGCGCAGGTTTGGCGAGTGTGTGATAGATATTTTTTTTCGATGGTGCTATTTGTTATCTTAAAACAAGCAGCCATCGGTTACATTGCCATTGATTTCCTTTGCCTTTTGGGCGGAGTCGTTTACACAAATCCGAACATCCTTTTCGCAAATATTGGTCCAGAACCATCTGCTTAGATAAAGGTGGGTGCAGTGCTTTGATAAATTGATCAGTTGTGCAAACACCCCCATCTCAGGTTTCAAGTGCAGCATCCTGCAAGCGGATCTGGTCCTCTCGTTGGATGCCGCTGACAAATGTCCTGTGCATGGCGTCCTGATGATCGAAAAAATGAAGTTTTGTTTCCCTTGTAACTGGCGAACACGGCGCGCGAATTGAATTTTTCAATCTGCAGTTTACACGGCGGAGGAGGCACGATCCCCTCCCCCGCCGAGCCCGGACCTAATCAAAGCCCTTCGCTACGCTGCCGCTGCCGCTGCCCCCTGTATTCAATTTCGTGCGGGGAGTGTGCGGAGCAGCGCGCCCATAAAAAGGCGCCTTTCTCAAGTGTGAAAGGAGAAGACGCCGGCCTGCGAGGACTGAGGAGCAGATTAAATCGTCGAAATGGGGACCTATTTAATTTGCATACGACGACATTTTCCGAGAAATTCACATCGGCGGCAAATAAAATTTTTTTCATTCGAACGAAATTGGCCATTTATGTGCTGCGAGCGCCATTTTTTATACGCTCTGCAGCGGTCCCCGGGATCGTCGTCGCCCGCCGCCCCTCGCACCTCGCCGATTTTTCGTTCGAATTTAAATAAAGCAGCTCAGAGCTCACTTAACGGGCTACGGGGCTACGAGCTTTGGGCGATATGTTGAATTCAAATTGATTTCCTTCAAAGGTGAATTGACTTCATCCTGAGGAATCACCGATGCATATCGCGCGATAAGCCGGGACAAGCTCCGGCTGAAAAACTTCCAAGTGAATAGCAATGAGCTTTCAATTTACAAAATCAAATTGATTGATCAAATTTCACCCTGCCCTGCTCTGCCCTGCTGAGGTGCAGGCCCTCATTTGAATATCGTCGGCTCGTTCGCCGCTCCGTCGTCGTTTCGGGTGTGAATTGATTTCCTTGAGTCGGGAATTGCGAAAGAATTCCCCAACGGGCAGTTCCCGCTAAATAAATTTTTACTCCTCGGGGATAAACCCGAAAAATCTAATCAAATCAAAACAAAGGTATAACCCTAGGGAGAATTGAAACTCCAATCTCCCGCCCCTTGTTCGAGAAATGATCGATCGTTTGCTTTGTACGCCGCAAAATGACAAATTAATTAATCAGCATTAGAAACTGGAACACAGCCAGTAGGAAGATTCCATATATAAATTAGGAACATTTTTAAATTTCATAATTTTTTTCACAAAAAAAAAAATGTATTGAATTAAATATGTGCACAAATACAAAATTAAAAGTAAATTTAATATCCAAGAAAAAATTAGATTTTTCTATGAATTCTCTGGTAATTTTAATGTGAACTTCAAGTAAAGCGGCATATCCCCTGATTTTTTTAAAATTTTAGGTCTAGGAGTTATGGAAGTAAGGGGCAAGGGGAAGGAAGGAGCGGGGGGAAGCTCTATTTTTATTTTATATTTTATTAAAACCTTTTTAAGCGTAGTCAAGATTTTCAAAAAAATTGTTCTTAAAGTATGATGTATATTATTGATGAAATATTATCTGAAAATTTCAAATAAATCCTATGAATAGTTTTCGAGATATCCTAAAATCGAGTGTAAAACTTTAAATGAGTTTTTCTCGAAAGTATGTTTTCAAAGTCGGTGAACACTATAATTCAATAATTCAAAAACCGCTCAACGGATTTGAATGAAATTTATACAGCTTATTGAAAGCATAAAAGACTAGTGCGTGATCGAAGAATTTTTTTTTATTAAAACTTATCTTTTTTATAAACAATAAACTAGTGCTTTTACCTTGAAAATCCTCGAAAAAACTGCTAGAGACTGCCATTTTGTTTATTTTCAAAAAGAAAAAACAAACTTTGATCAGGCAGTACATTAACTATTAAACCAATGATTTTTTGATTGGTTTTAGATGAACCAGTAAGATGGTCACCGAAAAGCACAACTTGTGGGACGAGTTCCAACAAATATTCCGATAACTTGTGTACAATAAATATTTTATTTTCAAAATTTTTGTAAAATACTCATGATGTTTACTAAAAAAATAAAAAATATTTAAATATTCCATCGTACATAGTTTTGGTAAAAAATATCCCCTTAAGCCTTTGAGTGAAAATGATGGGTTTCGCCCGCAAAGATTTTCTGTGCAAAATTCGATTTGACGACTGAAACTCGCCGCATATTTACAAATTTAAAAACCATATAAATTTCTTCTAACTTGTAAAAAAACATTATTATGGTATTTATTATTATCATTACTTGGTCACACTATAAGAAAATTATTTTCTTCTTTGTATGTTGTTATTAACTACTATTCATTTTTGATAGACATTTTTTTCATAGCTTTTCCATTTAACGTATTATTTGAATGTGACATTTAGGGCCTGTGTGAATCGTAACTCTATAATTCTTTCCAAGATTTTAAATCGATGTTTCGTATGCAATGATGACGGTCAGTTAAACTACTATAAAATTATATGATCGGAAAAATGTTAAAATTTAGCTTGACGAATTGTTAATGCACTGAAATGTCTAGCATTTATCAAAATGTAAATTTAAGTCAAGATTCATACAGACTGGAAGAATGGAAGTTCTACTTTGAGTTTGAGAACTACATTAAAATGTTGACGTATAAAACAACTATAAAAACACCATTTCCTTGGAAACTTTGTAGAGCGTATAAGGAAAAATAAAAATATGTTAAACCACATGTAGATACGCCCATAAATATAAATTTAGAAAGGTGCTTAGGATTTTATAATGAACAGTACGCTGAATGGATTAAGACCACAAGATAAATTTTCATATTAGCATTTAATTGTTGCTCTTTCGAGTTCGATAATAAATCACAGAATGCGAACACGCCCGCAAATCTCTTGTATTTTTAATTTGAAAATTGGGCGGTAATTTTTACGGCCTGCCCATTGAAAATTCGTAGCGCCCGATGTAAATGAGCTGTGTACGAAGGTTCCTTCAAAAGCGCAGTCTAGGGACCATGTCAAAGCCATAACCCGCGGAGTGGGCACCGCCACATTACGCCGAAAAGAGCGAATATCGTCAAAAATAAAATAATTCTCCACCGGGTTAACAGCAGTACGGACAGCGAAGTTTGCGCGCGATCAATAATTTACGATGATCGCTATCGATCGTTTGATCATTCGCGAGGCCAATTGAATGAACGATTGCAATCAAATGGAAACTTGTTTCACTCTAACCCGAGAGATATAAATTTCAGTAAGTAACAGGCGGCATTCTCTTTCCCCAGCTGTCGTTTTGCATTTATTTCTTTATCTAAACAACTTTTTATCTTTGCCGATCGTTAAACTGCGAATCAAACAAATTTTCGAATCGGACGAAAGCTAGAGAGGATGCCGCCGATACAAATGGCGGAAATAATATTATTAATAAATTTTTTGACGTGCCATAAGCAAGCAGCGAGCACCGCGGGACAGAGAGAGCCGCCCGAATAGAGACATAATGGCCTGACACTCGATGTATAGTAACGAGCGCGCTCGATTCCGCGGCATGATCATATCGGACAGGCATAATGGAATATTGTCTCGATGCTCGACATGAATATACAGGTAAATGATTTTATTGCAATCGCATTATGTTAACATTGCACCACAACAGATTGAAATATTCCGCTCATTGCTGAGGCGGAGCGCTAGCCGCGGCGCAGCGACGGGACGCGGCCGTGGGGTTGCGAAGAGGTCGGTAAATGTCGGAGGAAGTACAAGGTCCGAAGTATAACGTACATGATCATATAGAACTTTAATATAGTTGTTAAGCCGGGCTCTTGATCGTTTTGCGCCAGGCACACACTAGCCGAACGAGGCCTCCTTTCATCCCACAAAAGCCAACTTCGCGCCCGCTTGGTTGAAAAATCGCGGGCAGGCGTCGAGGACGCTGACTAATTAATCTGTGATTTAGCGGCCTACAAAGCAAACGATCATGCCAGGATCAGTGGAGAAAAATTAGGGTTTGTACTCACCCTAGAGTTATGAGAATCGAAATAAAATTGGTAAGTAACATTAGCATTTTTTTATATCTTTTCCCAACAAAAATACTCAAAAACAAAAGCTCAAGACTTAAAAAAAAATGTTTAAGTGAATGACAATTTCATTTGCAATATATTTTTTAAAAGAAATTGGCTCATATTTAATTTATTGAAAACTGAAAGAAAAAATTAAAAAAAAAAAACAGTAAAAATAACCGAAATCATAAAATTGAGGTTTTCGAAACTATTTAATTTAAGCCTTTGCCTTACCATTAAATTTCGAAGAAATTAAATTGAGGAAAAATCTATGCATGAAGTTATATCAACCAATCGACTTTTTTTTAATATTGGATCAAAAGTTTGAAAAGATGTATGTATTGAGATTTTATGGGAAAGATATTTGATTATATTTAAGATAATTTGCATGAGAAAAGATTTTAGAGCGAATATAGAAAACTTTTGGACCACTGCAATATCTCTAGCGTTATATATGAATATGTATGTATTTACCTATATAATAATGAACCTCAGTCAAAACCTTCTATAATTACAAGCCGTGATCTCTGGCCTTTTGTATGTGTGCGTAAGTGGTTTGACACTTATGGCGGGTCACTGAAACTCTCGGAAATTCGCATTTATCCAAATTATATCACTGATAGGAAAAGTAATGTTCTAAACAATTCAACTTCAAAAAATGTTACTTCAAATAGGCTAAAACTATTGATTTTATTTTTTGGATTTTCCGGAGCCGATTCACCCCCCACCTGTCAAACAGTCGTTTCTTGCAAGTGGTCTGAGGCTCGTAATTGCTAATGCAAATGCAAATGCTATTTGAAAATATAGTCTACTTGGTAAGTAATGAATTTCTTTATTTCTTAATTAGTTTATAAAAAT
The DNA here is from genome assembly GCA_949715965.1 of Dysmachus trigonus. Taxonomy (NCBI): domain Eukaryota; kingdom Metazoa; phylum Arthropoda; class Insecta; order Diptera; family Asilidae; genus Dysmachus; species Dysmachus trigonus. Next base: position 92,142,982 of record OX454320.1, read on the forward strand.
CTATAATATTTTGTTACAATATTTTTTCTATAGTTCCTGATGTTTCTAATCACTATGCAACATAAAGTTCATGACGGTACTAATAAATCTATATTTTGTAAATATGTTTCTTTATCAATACTATTTTAAATTCTAAGTGATTCCTATAGCCCGTAGAAAAGGATTAAATTAAATATATATAAGCGGGACATAAACGTGTGTTTAGTAGAATAATGCAGACACGAATTGTGACTATACCCACACCATTTCTAAACTTGGGAATAGATCATTGAATAAATAGGAAACGAATGGACACGAGTCGCTAATAATGAAACATTCACGTGCGCAATATAAGGGTAAGGAAAAAAACCTTTTTGTCTTCAATCCAACGAGTTTTAATCATGCCACTGATCCAAAACACGTCTTTTTTGGATAGTGAAGAGAAATTTTAAAATTTTTGAAATTTTTAAATGAATCCCATTCATAATAAGTATGTATTATACAGCGTGATCCAAAAGTATGGAAACGGCTAAATAACTTTCGAGGAATGCATTTTGGAGCAAAAAGTTGTAGACAAAAGTTTTAGGAATTTTCCCCAGCTATTCAACGGTGACCTTAGATTTGACCTTGACCATAGCCTTGAAGGACATTTTAAGGTTAAGTTGACTTTTTTAAATTGGAAAGTTTTACGTCTAACTATGACCTTTACCATGACCTTGAAGGTCGTATCAAGGTAAAGATGGTTATTTAAAGCGGAGCCTGCATTGTTACTGCGGATTTGGAAAGAGCAGAAGTTTTGCGCCCGGATGTGACCTTGACCATGACACAGTTGACCTTGCCTTAATCGACTTCATCAATGTCGGTCGTCAACTTTTCCACTCTTTTCATTTCCGTGGTCGTTGACTTTTCCGCTCTTTCCACCTTGACCTTGATATAACCTTCAAGGTCATTGCCAAGGTCATGTTCAAGGTCAAGGTTGTGGTCAAGGCCACATTTGGACGCAAAACTTCCACTCTTTGCAAATCCGCAGTAACAATGCAGGTTCCTCTTTAAAGAGCCATTTTGACCTTGATATGACCTTCGAGGTCATGGTAAAGGTCATAGTTGGGTTCCAATTTAAAAAAGTCAACTTGACCTTGAAATGACCTTCAAGGCCATGGTCAAGGTAAAATCTAAGGTTACCATTGAATAGCTGGGGAAAATTCCTAAAACTTTTGTCTACAACTTTTTGCTCCAAAATGCATTCCTCGAAAGTTATTTAGCCGTTTCCATAATTTTGGATCACCCTGTATATACTATACGTTTACTTGAGAATGTTCCAAAAATTTGTGCACTGGGTCGAATATATTTCGCGGAACACTATTATTCTTATTCTTAGAATACTATTATCTAGGTTTTTCAATTATAAATAACAATATCATAACATCATTCTAAATATTCTTTTAAACGTAATCCAAAAGTAAAGGAATAAAATCAATGGAGAAGTAAATAGGCAAGCCAAAACTAGAATTTATTGTATTTTATAGAATCAATTTTTAAACTTATTAAAATTTTATTTTGCTTTTTAACATCGAAATTACTAAATTGTATAAAATAAATACCACTTCAAGCTAAATGCATAGTGCAAGCTAAAACAATTCAAAAGTTCCCATAAGACTGTTTACTAGCACGACGCGGCGTCCTTCTGGACCCGCATCATTAATAAAAATTTCAAGCCAATTTGTCAAAATTATAAATCGAATTCCGCCGTCGAAAAAAACAGCCAGCCGATCGATCCCATCCAGTCATCTCGGTGCTGTTCGAAAATTGAATTCTTCATTGGCGCGGCGATCAGAACGAGCCGTTCGACCGCGGAGCCACACACAATTAGCCGGATGGATAAGAAGATCCCCGCGCAGCGCGGCTCGGCTCGGCTTGGCGCGGTCCAGCCTTGGGACCTCTCGATTCCTTTCGTCGTGTTCCATTTTTGAGTTTCGTCAAACGCTCGGGACCTCACAGAAGAACAATTTGTAATTAGATGAATCAGCAAAAATAAGCCGGCAAATCCGTGATCGGTATAAAGCGATTGTAAGGCTGCGCGATCAAAACAGGTCGATCTATTGATCTGTTATCTTAAAGTCGGTAATTGCTGTAAATAGCACAACAATGGACCCGAATTAATTCAATCAATCCATGAGCTGTGCACAAAGAATGACCACAGATTAGGGAATTTTTGTGAATCATTGCCCGCGGATTTTTCAATCCTCTCATTCGATGTCTCAGTGCTTTCAATCGATGATGGGCTTTATGAAAGTTTTGCGTTTCATAACTTAATTAAGATGGATATAAGGAATGAACCGTTATTTGCTTATTCGATTAAACTGAACTTCTTATTGGGTTTTAGTGTCATTTTAGGTTGGTTTAGACACGAAAATCTGCTTTTATTGTTACCTTCCATAGTTCATCAAAAATAATTAAGAAAAACAGAATGTCTCTCACTCAAATTTAACCAAATTGAACTTTACCTCACTTTAACATTTCTTTTATGTCAGCTGATTTTCACTTTCGAACTGAAGACGCCTCTGACACTGTCTTAAGTATAAATTTAAGCCCAATTCGAGCTTAGTCGTCTTAGTCATGTCATAGTTATTTGAATTTGAAAACTCCTAATAAGACAAGTACAAAATTTCCAAATTGTTTTATTGCCTTGTTTGACAGAATATTCGGCTAGATTTTCATAAGAAATTGAAAGATGATTTTAGATATAATTTTTGAAATTGACTATGTGCGAAATTCTGCCTAGGGTATAAGTGCATTTAGCAAATTCGTAGTATCCAAAATTATCCAAGGTAGTTTCAAAAAATACTCGTAAGCTCTACTTAGCAAAGTCTTTATATTGAAAATTAGATGCAGAGAATTTTTTGGAACTATCAATTTCAAAACCATATGGAATTTTGATTAAAATTTGAGTTTTCTGGAACGTTAATTTAAACTATGTTATCAACATGACGGATTGTGAAATTTTAACATTTTGGAAATTTCTTTAATTTTAACGTAAAAATTAAACAGTGACAAGCAATCGATGATTTTACCCAATTTTACTCGGTCTTGCAGGGTGAGTAAAATCTAGAAGCTCAAATTTTCCCCTCCGTGAGGTTAACAGACACTTTAAAGTTAAAAGTTTTATCCATTTTACTTTAGAGTTAACAGACAGACCTAACATAATGAAAACTGATATTTTTTGATTTTCAGAAATAGTTATTTGAAATATGTTGACAAATTGCCAGAGTTTAGGCTGTCGTGCTCTCAAAAGTTAAACTTAAATGCATATCATCAAAATGAATCATGAACATTGTGTAATTATGTTGACTGCTACTCAATGGTTAAAAGATATGTTGTCGATGTAATAAAGAGGTTTCTCTTCACAAAAATCACACATAACTATCAGCTAAAAAATATGGTATCAACCACATAATTATGCTCTATTGCAAAAGCCCTGTTGAAATTTTGCCACAAATTACAGATAAATTTGACAAAAATCTTTATATTGTATTTTTTACTTTTGAGTGTTAAATAAAAATTTTGTTAAGTTAAAGTCGTGATTTGATGAAGATTTTCCAGCCTTTGAAATAAAATGTACGAATTTTATTTCAGAATTATACATTTGTGGGGTCAGTCCTTAATATTTTGTTAAATTATTTTCTTTTTAATTATTTATTTATTATCACGAAATAATTCGTAAACGTTTTCTTTTTAACTATTTATTTATTATCACGAAATAACTCGTAAACGTTGGTATTATAATGTAATTATTTTATTTTATATTGTACAAAGTTTCCTTTTTTTATTAAAACTTAATAGCTCTCGTAACCGACCCGGGGTACATGAATATCCAATCAGACTACTCAATATTTTTCAAAACAATATTTTTCAAAACAACAATATCCGGTAAATCGATATCCATATTTAATAGCAAGTAGATCTCTCAGTATAGGTATACTGAGTTGCACACATTTGCGACTGTGCCAATTCCAAAGTATACAAATCGCAAATTCTCACACATGTTAATTTATGTTAACCTGTTACTTTCAAACGATGATACGTTGCCACAACACCCTCCTACCAGTGATACTGCAAGTATAACGATGCCTGAAGAGTCTTTGATTCTGCCGGTTATTGAGTGTTTTATGGTAGTGTGAATCTGACTCTTTTTTTGTTGGAGAACGCTGGTCTCCTGTTACTACTTAATGCCAAATCAAACTCTGGTTGACTCTTTGCATTTGTGGTAAGTGAAGTGGTGCAAAGATGCTTTGCTTTTTCTGGTTGGGAAGTGAAATTATTTTTATTCAAAATTTCTTCTTCAGAAAAACACGGTTTTAACCGATTTAAGGAAACCTTAACCACTTTTTCACTTATCAGAAGTGTGAAGTAATTTTTATCGCGTGAAATCACTTTGAAAGGTCCTTCGTAAGGGCTTTGTAGGCTTTTTTTGATATAGTCTGTTCTAATAAATACGTGGGTACAAGAGTTTAAATCTTTAAATTTAAATATATTATATTTAGCATGATTTGTTGCTTCAATGGGTTTTAGTGAACTCATTAATTTTCGTAATTGACCTACGAACTCGCTTTGACAAAAATTGTTTGTTGGATTTTCCATAAAATCGCTGGGTAAACGGATAGATTCTCCGTATAGCAGTTCAGCTGGGGTGCCTAGAAATTCTTCCCTAAAAACCGTTCTTAAACCTAACAAAACGAAAGGTAGCACTTTAGACCACTGCTTATTTTTGTAGGTTTTAATGATCGTTTTGAGTGATCGATGCCATCTTTCTATAAACCCATTTGCTTGTGGATGATATGCGGTAGTTCTATTGTGTTTGAAACCCAACAGTCTAGATAGCTCTTTAAAAAGAGTTGATTCGAATTGTCTACCTTGATCAGTAACTATAATTTTAGGAATACCGAACCGAGAAATCCAACTTTGACATAGCGCTTCTGCGCAGGATTCAGCCGAACTATCAGTTATTGGAACTGCTTCAGGCCATCGAGTGAAACGATCGATTAAAGTAAGACAGAATCTGAAACCTTTTGAAGGAGGTAGCGGACCTATGATGTCCATGTGTATTGTTTCAAAACGCTTGGATGTTATTGGAAAACTTCCAAAAGAGTTCTTAACGTGTCGAGAAATTTTTTTGACATGCTAGACAACTACGAGCCCAGGTGTTTACATCCTTATTCATGGAAGGCCAAAAATATTTGGCAGTAACCATTTTATTTGATGTTCTGATGCTGGGATGAGCAAGATTATGGAGGGAATCGAAAATTTGTTTTCGAAAAGCCTGAGGAATGAAGGGTCGTCGTGTTCGAGAGTCTGATTTTTCACAATAGATCTTTTTGTTACTGCCAATAACAGGTGATTTGGAAAATTTGTACGACGCATTCTCTAATAGTTTTTTTAGCTCAGGATCTGATTCTTGTGCCATGGACATAGCTTGAAAATCAATAGAACTTGGCAGATTTAGCTCGTTAATCCTTGATAGCGTATCTGCAACTACATTGTCTTTACCTGCTATGTGTTGGATATCTGTAGTGAATTGACTGATGAAATCTAAATGACGCACCTGTCTTGGAGATGCTTTGTCAGGATTTTGTTGCAGTGCAAAAGTTAACGGTTTATGATCAGTAAATAATGTAAAATTTCGACCTTCTAGCCAATATCGAAAATATTTAATGCTTTTGTATGCAGCTAATAATTCTCTGTCATAGGCGCTGTATTTAGTTTGTGCTGGGTTGAGTTTGATTGAAAAAAATCCTAAAGGTTGCCAATAATTTTGAATTTTTTGTTGAAGTGCTGCGCCAATGGCTATGTCAGACGCGTCAACAAATAAACCTAATTGAGCGTTGTTATTTGGAAAGGTTAGAAGAGTAGTCTCTGTTAATTGAGTTTTAATTTTCTTAAAAGCTTCTGAAGATTCAAAATTCCATTCAATTTTTTTGGAACCTTCTTTTTTGCTGCCAGTAAGGTACTTATTTAAAAGTAGCTGGTGTTGAGCTGCATGAGGGATGAATCTTCTGTAAAAATTGACCATGCCTAAAAAACGTCTGAGTTCTTTGACGGTGCTTGGTTGATTAAAATTTGCGATTGCTTCAATTTTTTCATGGGTAGGTGTAATACCCTTTGAATTTATAATGTGGCCCAGATATTTAACTTCGTTTCTAATGAAATTACATTTTTCTGTGTTAATGATGAGACCGTGATTTTGGAAACGTTGGAAGACTTTGAAAAGATGCGCGATATGATCCTGTTCTGATTTTGATGCAATTAAGACATCGTCAAGATAAACAAAGCAAAATGATAAATCTTGAAGAACTGAATGAATGAACCTTTGAAAGGTCTGAGCTGCGTTACAGAGGCCGAAAGTCATACGCGTGAATTCGAAGAGTCCAAAAGGTGTGCATATTGCTGTCTTGTGAATATCTTCCATATTGACAGGAATTTGGTGATAAGCTTTCGTGAGATCCAGTGTAGAAAAATATTTGCAACCAGATAAATTGTGTGCAAAATCGTGAATTAAAGGAATCGGATATCGATCTGGAATAGTGATGCTATTTAAGCGTCTGTAATCTCCACATGGTCTCCATTCTCCATTTTTTTTAGGGACCATATGAAGTGGAGAGGACCAGCAGCTGTTGGACGGTCTACAAATTCCTTGTTTTAATAGAAATTCAAATTCTTTCTTTGCTGCTTGTAATTTCTCTGGAGAAAGACGTCGGACTTTTGAAACAATGGGCGGACCTGTAACTTTAATTTTGTGGTTGACGTGATGCTTTACTGGTTTAATAAATCCGGAATCTATTGTAATGCTTTGGAATTTTTGAAGTAATTTTTGGATCTCTGGATGAATTGATGCTTCCATTACTGATGATATGTGTGGATTTAATTCTTTTTGTGTGTCAGTATTAATTGTAGAATAAGTGGAAGAATCTAATAGTTGTCTTTTGGCTAAGTCAACAATTAACCCGAAATGGAACAGGAAATCAGCGCCTAAAATAGCTTTAGTAACGTCTGCGATTACAAATTGCCATTTGAATTTGCGTTTGAAACCTAAATCCAGTGATAATGTTTGCCTACCATAAGTGTTGATTGGAGAAGAGTTTGCTGCTGCAAGGTGAAGATGTGATGCAGGTAATTTATTTGACAATGGGGCCGGAATAACCGATATGTCTGCACCAGTGTCGATTAAAAAATGTTTTTTTGAAATGTGGTCATAAACGTAAAGACGACCTGAGTTGTCGCTTTTATCGACCGTCGTCATAGACGATAAGCGATTTAGTTTTTTGAGCTGTGTAATTTTGGAAAGTTCTTGTTTTTATTAAAAAAACAAGGTTCAACACATTTGTGGGCTTTATTTCCAAAATTGTTATGGTACCAACAATATTCACTATTTGATGTATTAAAACGTGTATCGGAAGAGTTATTTTTGTTGTTAATTCGATAAGGTGATGGGGATCTGCGTCTTGATGGAGAATTTGAACGGAGTGAACATAATTTTTCTAATTTCTCTTCGAGATTATGTAGTTTTGTTGTGAGAATGTCGAAATTTATTTTTTCTTGATCCTGTTGTGTTGAAAAGTTAAAGAGAGAAGTTGTTGTTGGTTTATTTAGAATTTCCATCATTTTGTCTGCGGAAGAAGCTAATTCTGAAAGGGAATTATTGTTACATATAAGAATTGTTTGTATATTTTGCGGTAAGCGTTGAAGCCATAAGGTACGTAGGACCTCTTCAGTGAATTTATCTTCGGATAAATCTTTCATCTCTCTGAGTAATTGAGAGGGGAGACGATCTCCTAGTACTAAATCATTCAATAGCTGATTTAGTTTTGAACTTGCTGACACGGATAACCTATCGATTAAGGTTTCTTTTAATTGAGTATATGGTTGAATGGTATGTGGCTTACGAACCACATCACTAATTATTCGAATGACGTCTCCTTCCAACACAGAAAGAACATAAAAAAATTTATTTTTTTGATCTGTAATTTTTGCGAGTTCAAATTGTGCTTCTAACCGGTTAAACCAAAGTTCTGGCATGTCTTTCCAGAAAGGTGCAGGTTTAAGGGGGGAACCCAGTTTAGACCGATCGAAAAATCGTCTTTTTTTTTATTGCATGAATCGTTAGTATAACTATTCAAGAATATGTGGTCAAAATTTCAAAGCAAAATTCCCATTAGTTCGAATGCAATGAGCACTTAAGTGACAGCCCGTCGGTTCTGTGAAGAAGCGCACGGTAATTATAACGGAGCGGTCGCCCAGGCCCTTCTTTTCCAGCTACCTGCCTCAATACCGCTGTGCTATTGAATAATAGAAAGAGGAGAGTTTCGGCAGATGTTATTGTTTGGCATTGGGTAGAACGTTCTCGAACGTTTACGATATTTCGACAGAGCGTCGAGTCTGGTTAGTTGAGCTCCGGCTTTCTTACATTTTATTTCAAACGCGTTTTTCTCGAAACGACTTTTTTTCGACTTGCGTATATTCTAGCTCAAAAAGTTATTGATCAATCGTTCTGAAATTTGGTGTAGATATTCTTTATTCAATTCCACGAAACATGAACCAAATTCGGGGATTATATTGTTATTAAAAATATATTTTTTTATGCAAGAAAGATGAAAAAATATAGTATAAAAACATGACATTGTGTTCAAACACCTCAAAAACATGCAATTTTCAATTTGTTTGATCAAAATTAGGTTCATATTCTTAGAAAATATGTTTTTAATGAAAAAAAAAAATCCTGATGATTACAGATAAAAATTGCGACGTCAGGGATATACGCAAGCCAAATGCTCGGATGGCAATCGCCCATGGACTGCACGCGGTAATTCCACTATTTCCGGCGGAAATCGTTTGAAAAAATTTTAAAGTCTACTTGAAAACATAATTAAAATATCCTACAAGTTTAAACAATTTGTGATTATTCCTTCCTGGTTAAAAAAAATCCTGAAAAACACCAAAATTTCGACCTCATAAACTGGGTTCCCCCCTTAATTGAAATGGGTGTGGTGGGTGTGGTTGAGGTATCACCGGTGTTGCGATTTCGATTCATTTTAAATAAATTTTAAATGCAATTGCCGTTAAAAATGGATATTTACAACTTGCATACAATTACAAATGAATGTGTTAGTTTTTTTTTTTTTTAAATCTAATAATTTAATTTTTCACTTTTTTAACTTTAAAATTTGATTTGTTCTTACTTGTCTTTTTTAAAATAATCTTAAAATTAATTTTTGAAGCTGATTATGTTGATTGCTGTATTGATGATGATGTTGATTGCTGCGCTGCGTATTGCTGTATTGATGATGATGTTGATTGCTGCGTATTCTTGTTGTTGGGGTCACCAGTTTGTGGGGTCAGTCCTTAATATTTTGTTAAATTATTTTCTTTTTAATTATTTATTTATTATCACGAAATAATTCGTAAACGTTTTCTTTTTAACTATTTATTTATTATCACGAAATAACTCGTAAACGTTGGTATTATAATGTAATTATTTTATTTTATATTGTACAAAGTTTCCTTTTTTTATTAAAACTTAATAGCTCTCGTAACCGACCCGGGGTACATGAATATCCAATCAGACTACTCAATATTTTTCAAAACAATATTTTTCAAAACAACAATATCCGGTAAATCGATATCCATATTTAATAGCAAGTAGATCTCTCAGTATAGGTATACTGAGTTGCACACATTTGCGACTGTGCCAATTCCAAAGTATACAAATCGCAAATTCTCACACATGTTAATTTATGTTAACCTGTTACTTTCAAACGATGATACGTTGCCACACATTAAAGATGTCAAGGAATTTAATGGTTCACCTATCCACATTTATATAAAACAAAGTGATAAAGAAGTAATTATACTGTAAAAGTATTTCTATTTTCCGTACGTATGTGTATCTTTTTACTATATTAACTTTAGTATCTTAACTGAGCCTTCATTTTGTGTGTACGTACATATGAATTAAAAAATAGCAAATAAATATAATAAAAAAGTTTCAACATATTAAAAAATTGTGAACATATAAAATTGAACAAGAAATTCTTCTCAGTACTTGATAGGATTGGATAGTACATAAATATATATAGGTGCATCGGTTACATCGACTTTTAAGAAACGATGCATCGAACTAAAATTACGTTTCTTAACACTCTTGATTTGATTTATTCCATATATCTATGTTTTTCGTCCGATGCATCAAAATTACAATGGCCAATGTGTTCGGATTTAGTCTAAAGATTGCACTTGAAGACGAAGTAATCTAATATGTCTGACAGTGACAGAACAATTAACTAACCATGGATATATGTATATTATAAACCAATTGGTATTTGGATCACAAAGAGTTAATTTACTTGGACCAATAGTAATACATAGGAAAAACAAAATTTACTACTTAAACACAATTTGTAAAATATTATTTCGAATTCTATGTATACTAGTTTCGAAGCTTGTTCACTAAATATAACAACAACACCAAATTTTTTCCCGAACAAGTGGCAAATTATTTATATACGATTTTTTCCGTAGATTTATGAATTCGTAAATGAAAATGCTCAATCAGCTCTGGTTTGCAAGGGATAGGTGAGTGAAAAATTCAAAAGACCTTATTTTGACCATATTTGAAAAATCATTAAAATATAACAAATTATTATAGAAGCTTGCAACGTGGCTAAAACAAAAGTTAGAACCTTGAGCTATTATCTCAAAATACTGAAGATCTTAAACATGTTCGAAAAATACCTTGAAAATCAAATTTTTGTCCAAACCGATTATTTCGTACAACTGATGCTGAATGAAAACTATAGTAAATACGCGCTCATGAAAAACTTTTTCGCGAGAATGTTTAGAAAAAGCTATAGAAAGTGTGGTATTTGATATTTTTTAGAATAAGATTCAGGCTTTGATTTGAGCCATGTTGCAAGTTCCAGTGACCATCTGTTATTTTTTAATGATTTTTCAAAAATGGCAAAAATACGATATTTTGAATTTTCCACTCTATTTTTTCTCGAAAACGGGTGCTGATTGAGAATTTTCATTTAAGGGGTAAGTACAATAACACGGGTAAAAATTACACATTAGAAAACATTTTTTTGCACAAAGAAGGTTTAATGCAATCATTATAAAACTTTGTATACTTGTTAAGATATAAATGAGGAATATAAAAAATTTTTTTTTTAATTTTTGAAAACAAAATGGTGGCTGTACGCTGGCGTGAAGTTGACTTACAAAAAAAACGGCAACCACTCTGGACGTCGTGTTATTGATCTTTAACAGCCCATAAAAAAAATTTGGCTTAAATATGCATACATGTAATTTGTCGATAAACCTCATAAATTAAAAAAAAAAATAATTCTGCGTTTGGTAGAAGTTTTTCTAAAAAAAATCGATAATTGTCACTATTTTTTCAGCCATTTTTGCATTAATAATTCAATTTTGCAACAACAAATTCAAAAAAAAATAGGCTTACAGACAAGCCTAAGGTATAAAGAAGAAACCCTAAAAATTTCAGCTAAATTGAACAAGTAGTTTTCGAGTAATCGTGGTTGCAAATTTTAAAAATGTTGTTTTGAGAAAAACGTGTTTAAAGTTTTGAAAACCTGCTATGCGCTGAAGAAAGCGTTCTCGAAAAATGAAGAAAAATATATAAGGAGTTCGATTTTCGACCTGAAACTTTTTGGAGCGTATTCTACGGGAAATTTCCTAACTTTTTAGAGGAACAAAAAAAAAATCGATTTTTTTGACCTTCTAATTTGTATTTACCCCCTTAAGAATTCGTAATATACGGAAAAAATCCTATAGAAATGATCTGGTACTTGTTCAGAAACAGAAAGAAACATTGAATTTGTTGACCAGTGTAATATAAGATCAGTAAGCATACATACGACAGCAAAGGCTTAAAAAGACGTTAATCTTCTACGAACCTTTAACTAAAATTATCCATTCATTAAAATTTTTAAATATTTATACTATGTCACTAGTATTGGAAATTTTTTAACTAACAGCTTTAGTTCAGGCTCATTGATAAGGCTAAGGCATTTTCATTCAACCTCATTCAGTCGGTTTCGCTGTTAATTTATTAATGAAACGATGTATCGACAAAAAAATTGATCTTTCTTTTGGAGAAAAAAACATCAATGTTTTTTTTAAACTCCATAAAGCTTGAACCCTGCTTTCTTTAAGTTAGGATCTTGCTGACTTGAATGAAAAGTTATTTATGTACCCATAACCATATTTATGGCAATTTGTCAAACCAATTTGAAATAAGTTAAGAGGTGTGCGTATACCCTTAAAAAGACATACGCGAAAGATAATAATTAACTTTTGAGATCGATCGGTAGGTGTTCAGCCTAATGACGCATAATTCTAAGCAGGAAAATGAGCAGTGCTCATTACGGAGAGGCAGGTCCGGATGAAATGATCGGCGCGTGCACCGAGTTAACCGCTTCCATCAGATACCATAATTTGATATGGCGACACAATTTACGAGATCCTCTTCACGCCCCGACCCGCCGAGCGAGTGATCTCGATTCCGTCGGGCCCTGCACGCCGCATGTAAATCGAGTCAAGGAGACCCGAGTGATCGCATTGCACCGGCGCGGATTCCCGTCCGATCGGGAATTAATGATCACCTTGTTCGATCCGACTCTTACTATTTGTTTCTGGCGAGTTTCCATCTAATCAAGTCGATTAGTTAATGATTAAAACGTTCGTTCGGGCTGGGGTCGGAGTGTTCCGTGCCGCTCCGCGCCGCGCCGCGCCGCATGCCAGATGCCGGGGCCGCGCCGCACCGCCGGATCCGGTGGGGTTCGCGTTCGGCCGCAGTGGGTGGTGTCGACTGGAAGATGCCTCCTTTGAGATAAGCAGCCATCACCAGAGCCACAACCTCTGCTTCGAATGCAAATTCAGACGTTTTGTTATTCACAAAAAACTATCGAGAAATTTGAATGCGGGGCAATTTGTGTGGCATTTTATCGGGGGGATCGGAGCCGGCGTTCCACCGGGCGTGGTGTATTCCATAATTATTCATATATCAAGCGGTTCCACTTGATTACCATTCGACAATAAAATCCAAAATGCTACTCGGCCACAAATTTCTTAAATAATTTCAAATTTTTATTACAGCATCAAACTGCGCGAACGATCGTTATTTTTCGGTGGAAAAAATTACCTTCTTGTTCCACAATTTCGAACGAGATTTTACAGAATGAAATTATTAATTAAATCAAATGTTTCTTCGAGTGATCGATGACTGGTTTTTATCTTGATCTTTCTTTTTTGGCTTAATGCTTCCAATTTCCTCAAACGATTATTGTTCTATTTTCAGCACAGTACAAAATTTTATCATATCAGGTTTTGAACGGCTTACAAACCGGATATAAAATCATTTTATTTTCGTTTTTTATAATTAAAATTTTATAGAAATCGCGAATGCAAAAACCCGTCGTCGCGCGCCCACATATAAAAATTAATTTCTCATCGAATTAAATTAGTAAGATACGACAAAGGGAACATTTGAGTTGTATAATTGGAATCTCTTATTGGAATTTTAATTCAGAAATCATTAAACGCATTCAAATAAGAAAAACGGCTGCAATCACCTCGATAAAAAATATATTAAAATCTGTCCTTGTGTAATATTCATAAGCCGTTTTACAAGTAGTGCAGTTAACGGAATATTATGAATATAAACTTTATTTATTTTGCATATTGATTTAAAAAATTCAGGTTTTTGCGCTCTTTTTCGTGTTCTCCAAAGACTCATAAAAGCTGACTGCCACGACATCTTTATGTGAACCAGTTGATGTGGAGAAAAGAAGTTCTTTAGACTTGCGGTTGATGTCTCTGAAAGAAACTTTGCAAAGAGCTTTAATTCATATGAATTTGTTTTCTTACCCTTGCTCATGAATCTGTTCTTAATAATTCAGTATCCGAAATAGTGTGATAAGCTGAATGTTCATAAATAATTTGAGTTAAATTAAACAGAAAAATTGTTCGTGTGCTAGTTTTAAATTATGTTTATAAATTTTCCCGCAAGAGGGTTTAGTAATCATTTTGAAGCTAATTTCGAAACAAAGCTCTTTTAGGTGTGACCATCCTGTTTCATCGGTAAGATTTCATATTTTTATTATTGGACTAGATTAATTTTCAATATTCCAAATAATAATTTTGGAATGCAATTTAAATTTCAGAAAATAACCTTTATTAATCCATTTCTTCCTTAATCTACATTTTGGTATTGTTTTTTAGGGTTTTGTACCTCGAAAGGAAAAAACGGAACCCTTATAGGATCACTTTGTTGTCCGTCCGTCTGTCTGTCAAGACCCTTTTTCTCAGGAACGCGTGAAGGTATCAAGCTGGAATTTATATCAAATACTTAGGTCTACTGTCCCTTGGAGCTGTGAAAAAATCAAACTTCTAAGCCAACGTAATCAAAAGATACAGCCGTTTATGCCGCAAATTTTCGACACTCGCAAGGGAATCAAAACCACTTCCCGTGAACTCAGAATCTTGAAATTTGGTACGAAGCAACGTCTTATAGCACAGATAAAGGAAAAATTGCGAAAACCGTAAATGTTTAGTTACATCATATAATAAAAATGTTTTTAATAATTTTAAACTTACTACCCCTTTCCTCGTGAACGCGTAGAGGTATTAAATTGAAATTCATATCAAATACTCAGGTTTATAATACCTTTAAGCTGTAACAAAATCAAACTTCTATGTCAACGCAATCAAAATAAACAGCAATTTAAGTCGCATATTTTCAAACTCGCAACTACTCGCAACTACTCGCAAGGGAATCAAAACCTAAAGGGTACTTCCAGTCGACCTAGAATCTTGAAATTTGGCATGAAGCAATGTTTTATAGCACATATAAAGGAAAAATTCCGAAAACCTTAAATTTTTAGTTACATCACATATTTTTTTTTTTAATAATTGATACGATATTTTTTTTAAATTATGATACATGATAAAAATACCATAACTATGACTCGATTGTCGTGATGGGTGAACTTTTACTTATATACCTACAGGTTTGAACGGAATCCTCGGTGCGCGAGTCCGACTCGCACTTGGCCGGTTTTTTTTTACTTGAGTAAATGTAAAAATACTAATAAAAAAATTCCAAAAGTCATTTTCCCCGTGTAAAATTCGCTGCTCTTTTTGAATCTGCAGTCAGAATCTGAAAATGTTTAACGAAAAATTCCAAAATGGCGTCTTCAATATGGCGGTGAGGTGAATAGAAAAAAGTTTTCAACAAATAATCTTTTTATAGGTATTTGATTTCGTTCAATACAGAGCTTGAGTCAGTATTTGATTTCATGAATTTCGTATTCAATAAGATTATGCAAAAATATTTGTTTTGATGGAAATATAATAAAAAATAAAAAAATTTTCACAGTCCCTTCGATTTCACTGTGATGTGCTGAAATAATTATGATGTTAATTTCGAGTTCATGAATAATAGTTATTATGAGCTCAAGATAAAAAAATAAACCATTTAGCGAATGGTAAAATAATACTGCACACGCACGGTTTTCTCCGCTTCAAATTTTGTATGATAAATATTTAATATAATTAAATTTCCATCTTTTCACTTTCAAGATCCTATTTTGGAATTTTCCATCAAAAGTTATCCGACTCTGACTGCAAATTCAAAAAGAGTGGGAAATTTTGCATGTGACTTTTGTAATTTGCTTATTATTCTAGGTAATAAACAAATCGATACCAAAATGTTTAGGTTTAAAATGTTTAAAAATTTAGGATGAAATGGGTTAAAGAAGGAAAACGCGGAGAAAAAAAAAGGTGTATATAAAATTGTTTTAATAAAAAAACTTCAAAGAAATACCACACAAACATATCGATTGAGAGAGCCATTATAAAGTGAAAAATAATATTTCTTAAATGCTTGTACCTATCCACAGATTTTAATAATTAGACTACCCTTTTGTGTGTTTAAAATCGTATTATTATCACCACTAGCTCTAATTTATTATGATATCTTTTGAAGTCGGTAACAATTTTTACAGTAGAAGTAATAGAAAACATATCTTAAAATCATCAAAAAAAAGTTTTTGGCACTGTTTATGTTTGGGTACAAAGCTCAATGTTTTTTTTTTTTGTTTTTTTTTTTTTTTTTGGTAAATTCATTTGCATTGAAAGCTAGAAAGCAAAAAAAAAAAATCACAAAATTGAAATAAATTGCAAAATCACTAAAATTCTTCACTAAAAAATGCATTTGGAGTTAAATTACTCTTTTTATGGGCTTGTATTCCTATGATTGTATGATTGGAACCTATTTGCATTACCAAAATGAGTTTTAAATACTAGATATTTCTAAAAATGTCCTGAAAGTGTCAAAAATCGAAAAAAAATTTGTTTTTGGAGGTTTTTCGCGTTTTTGGAAGTGACCTATTCGGACAAGTTAGAACAAAAATAAGGAGTGTATTTTTCAACAAAGTAAATAAAAAAAAAAAAAAATTGGTCCTGGAGCACCTATTTTTAGTTTTTTTTAGGTTAGTTAATATTGTCCAATAATTACGAAGGAATTTCAAATTTTTTCAGAACAGGTCAACCATGTCCATTTATTTTCTCATTTTTTTTATCGATTAAAATCCGAGGTAAAAAAATAAAGTATAAAAAGCACGAATTTGAGAAGGTGAAGGGCGATAACATGATGAATAATTATCTTTTAACTCTTAAAACAAAATAGTCATGGAGAAAAACGCCTTTGCGAATGAGGGCATCACTGAAAACAGGGTCAGGTGAGTTAAATTAAAATATAAAAGAAGAGAATCGGATACATTTCCCTAGATAAAAAATTGAAAGAAAGAACATCCCTTTGTGAAAACATCCTGGTTCTTTCAAGGTATAAACAATGTTTTGTTTCATCTCAATAGGTGCATAATTAAGGAAGTAATTAATAAATAATCGTAATAATTAAGTAAATTAATGTCGAGGGGACATAGAGAAAATACTCATATAAGGGCAAGCTGGCTGCGGAATCCTAACAAGTAAAACAATTTTGTGCAATATTTACTAGGGCTGTTTTCTAATACGGATAGACAAATTTTTGTTGGGGCAGCATTCGTAAAAGTTTGGTAGTTTGGTAACTCAAATAAAAAAGTCGTGTTACCAAATCAAGTTTAAATATTTATTTTTCGAATTTAATACTTTTATTTCTAAACAAATTTAACAATAAAGGTACCGAGTAAAAAATTACCATGTCTTCCACGATAACTCAAAAATTATTCAACAACAATCGAGTATAAATCTTCGCCTACTAAGACTTATTTTTCAAATTTTTTTTCCAGCCACAATTAACATCCGCTAAAATTGAAACCGATACCCCGCAAGAAATAAAAGCTTAAATTTCTTCCAATATTTTGTATCGCTCCAAAACCCCGAATAAGGTGCCCATCAGAGTTCATCTGGCTTTATAGGCACCCTGTCGCCTTCGGGCCTGATAGAAGGCAGCGCGCGGTCGAGTGATAAAAGACGCTTTTTGTTCTCTGGACGTGGCGTCGCGGCGAGGAGTATCCATTTACGTATCTTAACCGGCGAGCAATTAGAGGCTATTAATTACTCGAACCGAACTAGAAAACGCCGCGGCGAGGGCATCGAAGAAACGTTTGATGGCAACAACAAAAAGATCAGTGGCACGTCTTCGGAGACGTAAAACAGATGCCCTTTGGACCGTGCATCGGTTGCATATTCCGCTTTTATTTCGAGAAAATATGAAATATTATCAGACAGAGATGCACGCCCGGATGTCGAGCGATCCTCGTCGCCGTTTCTGGCTTCACTTCCGAGCCCGACTGACATTGGAACTATTCTTGAAGTCCAGTGCTTTTAGCCAAACAACCTGCAGTCAATTTCCGATGTTAAAAGAAAAAAAATTGTTTTTGATGCCATTCGATTGAGCTTGATGAAATAAGTATTTGTGGGTATTCTTTTGTCCGAAATTGAATGAATCTTTAACAAATAACTTATTCGAACAAATCTTACACTTTTCTAACTATACCTATTTACAATGAAAGAGCTTCATACAGGAAAAAAAAATTTCCAATTAACTAAGCAATCAGAAGTGGGATTAAATTAAAACTAAATATCAAACTGATAAATGGAACAATTATGAAAAATAATTATGAATTTTAATTTAATAATTACTCAAGGATAGATTGTATGAATCTACTAAATGTGCAGTTTTGTATTTATTAATATTAATATTTAACGTCATAATTTACAAAATTAATTAGCGAATAAATTTTGTAAATAGCATCGCTAAATTTTCAAAAATAGTGAGAATTTCAACTTATTCTGCACATATGATCAGAAATACAATTTAGAAGCTTTATAATTAAGATTTCAGATTTTTTCCCAGCCATTAAAGGTAGATTTTGTACATTACGAATTCATAATGTGGCTTAATAAAATCTTAAACCATAAAACGATTACTTCACGTACAATAAATAATAAATAAAGATCACAAATGATGTATGTTCTTGAACAACATATTCCCCAGGATGTTTAGTAAGTGCTAAGAGAATTCGCGCTTTCTTATGAATCATGTCGTAATTTTTTAAGATAGTTTCAAAAATGGGTAAAATAAGATTTTTTGAACTTTTCACTATTTTGTACTATTTTGCTAGAAGACGTGACGTAATCTATGGAAAAAATCCTATAGAAATTATTTATCACTTGTTCTTTTGGAGACAAAAATATAAAATTTGTTGCCTAGGGTAATAGGTGTGGTATCGCGGCTGGTGATATCGTGTATAAATATTTAAAATATGCTGCTTAAAATGAGGAAATTTGTTAAAGCATGAAGAATAAGAGAATTGTGTTTTGACCATTACCTTACCTGCTTTCATAAAGAACAGTTGTTGCTCTGAGTGACTACGTGACCTTTTAAATGAATAAAGAATTTTGAATTTAGAACATTAATATTTTATACATAGGCTTTTTTTTCTAAACGGTTCCTTTTAAATAAAAAAATTAATATAACCTTTTTTGTCGGAAATTTGATTATTTTTAATTTTTATATGAACTCTAATTGACCTCCGAGCCTTAACCTTGACGCAAGTGCGATCTCACTCTCGATTTTCAATATATTAGATGCGTTTTTTTCGTCTAGTCCTCATGTTTTATATCAGGAAATTATTCCATGAATTGAAATCTCTCATGAACGACACAGAGAAGATTTTTTACAATAATATCAAATTGCCATGATTTAAAGCCACTTTTGAGTCAAAAATTACTATGAAAAATGTTCAGTTTAAGATTTGAAATTTTGCGTGGATGAAAATAGATAGACGTAAAGAACGCAGCTCGTCTTTAAAACGACAAAATAAGGCGATTAATACAAAATTGCGGGTTTGTTCGCAACCCTAATTTCGCTGCACTTTAACAATTTCATCTTTTTTGGATCACTTGGCGAAAAACGTGAAAAACGCGAAAAAATTTCAATTTTATGCTCGCACGTGGGCTCTTGTAAATTTTAAAATATAATAGATAAAGATATGCAAAAAAAAATACTCACAAATACTTATATCGTCGAGCTGAATCAGTTGATATTAAGAAATGTTTTTCCTAAGCATTGGGAATTTAATGCAGGTTGTTATACATATGGGTAATTCTTTTACAAACCGTACGGATTTTGATAAAAATTGACCGACACATTTCCGATTTGGCTAAAACTCTTTTTACGGATTCTATATCGAAAAATAAGAGATACGGGTCCGCATATTTTTGATAATATAAGTAATTGAAAATGTAAGAATAGCGAGGTTTTTGGCTTGGAGACTCATTTATCAAAAATTTATCACTCTGGTTCTATTTTAACTACAAACTTCTGTTTTTTTTATTTTAAATCTAAAGGACTGAGTTTTGAGAAAAAAATATTTTCAATAAAAATTATTGACAAATTCACATTATTATTAACAATTTAATTGTTTAAATCAATTTTTAACAATGGCTCCCACCTCGTAGCAAGTTTTTATTTAGTATTTTTATCGTATTCTTCGTCAAATTTTACATAAAGAACATATTTCGAAAATGTGGTACTTTTATTATTACTATTTTTAAAACATTAATTTTTATAGCGCGACACGTCAAAAAAACCGGTTTTTTCTTAATAAATATAAAACTATAGTTCGGATCAAAAAAAGTTAAATATAAAAGTTGTAGATAATAAAAATATCTACAATTTTTGTCTTAATTATTTTTCGACATAACCTCAAACTTTTCGAATAAAATTCACAAAAAGGTTAAGAAAAAGTTTCAGCCAAATGGGAGACGTGTCGGTTAAAAAGGTATTCGCTTTGTAAAAGAATACCTACCCATATACAAGATTGTATAATTGCACTGGCCAATTGGGACTTATGAAGGCTGAGAAATGAAAGTTCATCTTGCTGTTGCAGTTTATTTCTGCGACGCGATTCCGTTTCACTTATTTCTTATGTACAATACAATGGCGCTATATACAGGAGTTATTTACACAATTAATCTAATTCCACGCAAAACACTTTCCAGTGCTACCAGTAGGGCTTGGGTTCGTAGCTGTTCGAGTAGAGGTTGGGATGAGCCTGGAACTGCTCGTAAGGTAAAGAGTAGCCCGGGTACGGTGGAGGCGGAGGAGGTTGCAGGTGGAGATTCGCTGAATATGTTGTAATTTCAGGAGCCTTATCCAGAGCGAAGTGGCCCTTTTCCTGGCGCTTCTGTTCGAGCTTGTTTACTGGCTTCGACGTCTCTTTCGTAGCTCCCTCGATCTGCAGCCGTTTCGATTTGTATCTCCTGTTCTGAAACCAAATTTTCACCTGCGTTGGCGACAGATTCAAGGATTGGGCCATAACTTCACGTTCGGGCGCTGAAAGGTATCGCTGCTGTCGAAATCTACGCTCCAGCTCAAGCACCTGTGCCTGTGAGAAAAGTACACGAGGTTTCCTTTTGGAGCGCACTCTTCCATTTTTACGCAGCTCTGAACGGGAAGATGTGACTACTTGAGAATTATCTCCTGTAAAGAAAATGACAATGATAGAGGTTTTGCTTAAGAATATTTAGAGATCTTATTACTGCTGGTCAATTCCTTCGATTCGTCTGTTATCTGGCACACGCTTTCGAGCCCCCTCATGTGCTCCGACGTGGTGTCCGAAATCATTGAGGTGTGCACCGTGCATTCCGCCTCCAGGACGGGACTGTGCTTTTCGATGCTCGAGCAAGCCACCGAGGAGGTCCCTGAGATGTCCTGGCCACTGATCCCGACGGAGGACGAAGGGGACACAGCCAAGTAGGGAGTGGTGCTCCCGTTCGGGAAGGACTCCTCCGATTGCGATATGTGGTTGTTGTTGTTGTGGTTGTAGACCATCGCAGGAACAGGGTAAGTGTAGTTCTGTGGCGCCAGGTGTGCCGAACTGTATTGCATGTTCTGGGGATGGTGGTGGTGGTGGTGGTGGTGGAAGGGTGGTGCGTAATCGTAAGACGCGTAACCCTGGGATTGAGATATAAAATGATGGGAAATGGATGATGCATCTGGACATGTTTCGTATTCTGGGTAAGGGTGGCCTTGCTGGGGTTCACTGAAAAAATAAAAATAAACATTCGTAAGATAAAACTCAGAGGTCTAAAGGATGATTTACTTTTAGGGTTCTGTATCTCAAAAGGAGAAAAACGGAATCGTTATAAGATCACTCTACTGTGTGTCCATCTGTCTGTCACAGACGTTTTTATCGAGATTTGGTAGTTAGGTTTTCGTATCGCACACATATTTTGAGAGTCTAAGGTTGTACAAAATAAATTTTTTTAATTTTAATTGGGCCCCTCAAAAATTATTTTGGGGTAACTTTTGAAAGAGCTACTTTCAAGGATTCCAAAAAAATCCTTTAACATTTTTTGGTGTATTTGTTATAAAGATATAACCCAAAATGTGCGAAAAAATGTCCCCCCCCCCCCCCCCCCCTTCTTCCCTTTGATTTTCTAGGTTTTTAGAGCTAAAATTTAGACATTATCAGGGTTAGTTGGTATTGAGTCATAGATAACAGCACTCTAAAAACTGAATGTAAATTCACACTGATCTTAAGAACAATTTTGAATTTTTTTCTGTTTAAAAATTTATTACAATCGTAAGCAAAATAGCATGAAATTACACAATTTTAAACCTTTGGGTGTGATATTTACTCCACTTTGTAAATTAATAAAAAATAATAAATTATGTGATTTTACACAAAATTGGCGTAAACGTGCACATGAATATACAAAATTATATCAAACTGACGTAAATCTATGACCTATATTCTCTCATTACATAACCCATTGCAAATTTATTATTAAAATAACCTTATTTCTACTTTTTCCCAATGTGACCAAATGTGACCAGTTTCACTGGAACTATTCAACAAAGCTTCATAAAAGTCGAAGAAAGATATGTCTTCTAACGTTTTCTTCTTCTTCTAACTATCGAACCTTAAAAAAAAATTTCCTATGTTCACTGAAAAACACAAACTCAATTTATTAGATAAAGTAGCAGCTAGCAACAATATGCAATGCTCTGGTTTTTAAGAAGGGATCATGATCTAAATGCCCGAAAAAAAGGTAATTTTTAGGTTTTCTTTTTATTTATTTCATTTATTTTATTGGTATATTATATAGGCATACACCATATACAATTAAATTTTATGAGACCCTTACTATTTGACTTTAAAATCCAATCTATTTCATTACTTTATTTTGTTTCCTTCATATTCTAGATATAATTGTTAGTACACATATACATAAATATTTATGGGAACAAAATATCACTTCAAATTTTAGCGTAAAGTTTTGTATCCTTAAGAGAAAATACTATATTATGTGTTTGAGTACTTTGATATTATACATTCAGATTTAAGGGATGAAATAGATACAGATTTCTGTAATTTTTAACGTTTTTAAAATACATTCGAAAAATTACACATTTCTAATACCTACATGAAAAAATCATACAAAACAAGTCAAACAAATAAATGAAGCATGAATTTTAAATACTAAGTTGCAAATCCCTTTGATAGCAGCCCCTAACGGATTAGGCACCATTTTAACTAAATGTTGACAAACTTCAGGTTCAATAATAGTTTATTAATTTTGTAGGGTTGATGTTACGAAATATTATAATTGGCTTTCTTTTTGCTTTTATATTATATTATATTGTTGTCGTTTCTTTTTAACACAGTTTTAGCACAAATATTCTTTATTATATGTATTCCCTTATTCCAAATTATTTAGTTTTCTGGCTGTTTTCAAAGGCTTTTCCTATACTTCTTTCATAATTCGTTACTCATCACGATCCTGTAGGTAATATTTTTCCATTACAGTAAAACCCGTTTAAATGCAACCCGCTTTACTGCACAATTCCTTTTATTGCACACGATGCGAATGCACCGAATTTTTTGCCTTATTAATATGAAGAAACAAAGACCGCATTATTGCACACCTCTTAAGGGGGGGGGGGTATGGTTTGAAAATGACTTTTTAAGCAAATTTTTGTGAAATTTTTTTTTTGGAAGTATGGCTACATTATTTTATTTTTAAATTAAATAGGCTTTTTAAGTATAATTCAAAGAATGATTATATGAATTTTCAAGTAAAAATATTAAGAATTGTGGTAACGGTAGCCATTTTTCGCAGACACATTCAACAAAAAAAAGTGAATTTGCGGTGGACATCAGAACTCGTCACTGGATAATCTGAAAAAAAAAATTCAAAAAGATTATCTTAGTTTATGAGTTTCTCGATGGAGTGACGTCGAGATAATTTTTTTTTTATGCATATTTTTTTATAAACAATAATAAATATGTTGATTTTCGCACTTTTTTTACAACAAATTTCGTTTTTTTGACTTCTAAGTGATGCCAAAAACTCAAAAATCGATAAAAATTGAAAAGCTCGACGTCACTCCATCGAGAAACTCATAAACTAAAATAATCTTTTTGAATTTTTTTTTTCAGATTATCCAGTGACGAGTTCTGATGTCCACCGCAAATTCATTTTTTTTTTGGACGTGTCTGCGAAAAATGGCTACCGTTGTCACAATTCTTAATATTTTTACTTGAAAATTCATATAATTATTCTTTGAATTATACTTAAAAAGCCTATTTAATTTAAAAATAAAATAATGTAGCCATACTTCCAAAAAAAATTCACAAAAATTTGCTTAAAAAGTCATTTTCAAACCATACCCCCCCCTTAAATACACAAACCTCTTATTTGCACATTAATTTCAGGCACGAATTTTCTATTTGAATTAAAAAATAACCGGATAAATGCAATATACATATTTTAAATGAACAGATCTGTAGAAGTGTAGTACTTTTACATTGTCCCCTCGGTGGTTACCATTTAAAGGTAAAGAAGAAGAAGAACACTTTCTTGTTAGTCTTTGCTTTGACATTTCAGTCTTTTTGAGTTGGCGGGTGGACCTTGTAAATTGCGGATTGTAATTCTTTAATTTTGGTAAAATTTGTAAAGTAAAGACGAAAACAGAACGCTATGTAATTAACCAAACTGAAAAAAAGTAATCCGAGCTCTCTCAAATGCACAACATGTGCATTTATCTTAAAAACGTTTAAATGCACAAACCGTTTAAATGCACGAAATTTTCTGACAAATTGGATGTGCATTTAAGCGGGTTTTATACTTCGAAAAGTGCTAGAATCTGTTTGCTACTTGTTCGTTTATTTGTTTGACGTGCAATATGAAGTTGTTTAATTTGTTTGTTTTTTTGTTTTTCATGTATTGAAAATATGTAGTTTTTCGAATAGTATATTTACTCAAGTTATAAATTTTTCATAAAAAAGATATGTACGTGAATATGCTCTGAGTAAATATACTCAGTTTATACGCGTTCTCTTTCGTCAAAATCAAGAATCCAAATGATATGTAATTGCTACATGCTCACGGTTTTTGGGTTTGTTATTGTCACGTTACGAAAATATGAAATTTTACACTTGATATAGCTCTACAATGTGAAGTACAACAAGTCATGAATTCAATTTTTTTTTTTCAATAAACGCGCCGCACCACGTATTTCTTTTCCATTTATAGATATTTTATTCACTTTTCACTTTAAAATAAATTATTAATCAATCTTTTTCACACAAACAATCAAAAATTCTGATATGGAAAAATGGTGAGGAACTCATTTTCAAAAAATAATATCCAAAATAAGCTTTTAAATAATGAATACCTTAATTTCTTTTATATATTTTTATGAAATAATTAATTTAATTTATTAACTTATTTATTTAGTCTGTACGTGGGATATTATACTACATTTTAATTGCAATTAGTTACGTGGCTTACATTATTTTGGAAAAGAAAGATGTTGCCTGTTGCAAGGGGATTGCACGAGTTAAGAATTTGAAATCGGTTTGAGCTCAATCCTATATTTATTACTCCTTTCTCACTCTTACTCTAATTAAAAATAATAATAATAAGTTTTCCTTATTTACTATTTGTTGATTAAGCGATACAGATTATACAAAAATACCTGAAGAAGCTACATATAGTATACTGCCACTATCTTAATTTTAGTTATGTGAATCGTGTTTGAAAAATTTGTACTAATAATAAACTAAATAGTTTTTAAAAAGACTTATCTCTTTAATCACTGTTGAAAAATAAAATTTTAGAAGCTAATACCCATCATTAAATTGTTCGGGTATGTAATAAATTGGCTTTATATAGTTTTAATGGAATAAATCGAATATTTTGTATAGGCTATCAACTCATTTAAAATTTATTGGGTTTTAATTTGTTAGATGCTATCAATTTCATACAAAAAAAACAACAAGTTAATGTACCTAAAAAAATTTTTAAGTTTGGGAAATCCCTAATTTAATGTAATACGAAATCACTTAATTTTATTTAATTTCATTAGTGGGATTTTAGTTAACAAATTAACTTTTCTATAAAAGATTAATAATAATCTAAGCGCTTATTTTTAATATATAAATTTACCAAACCTGAATTTTTAAAATTAACACATGTCGTATTGACTGATTAATTTGTATTTATATCTTTTGTAAAAACTTTTAATATATGGATACTTTTCTCCTCCTAAACTTTTTATTAAAGAAAAACCTTCCAAATAGTAGTGTCGGACTTACAAAGGTGCAATGTTAAATTAACATGCAGCCTGTCTGTCGTGGAAGTTGAAATTGTTTTATTGCGGAAGAGTGAAACTACCCGAAGAAATTCTTGGCGCCCTTTCCGACTCGTAATTAACGTCATTAAACAGGTAAAAAGTTTTTTTAGTTAAAATAATTCGCTGGCCTGAGTGGAGCCAACTCTTTTTTTAATTAGTCGTTATTTACATTACTACTAGATTTACGGGCGTTTATTGTACGTATATGAGTAGTAGGGTTTTGGAAAAATAAATTTAGAATGTATTTTCGTTCGTGATAAGGCGCTTGAGAGATATCTAAGGACATTATAAGGAACTATGGTCGTGTTTAATTAAATGTAACATATTTTAATAAAAATTGATAAATATGACCTCTACAGTGGTGGAAATAGCTATAATTCCACTGAATAAAAGTTATGCCATAGCTTTGTATTTTGAGAGAAAAAAATGAAAACTGCACTCCTCGGCTTTGTGCGCATGCTCAATCAATTTAGTCAGAATTCGTGTCAAATTGGTTAGTGTTAACGGTTTCTGGGTGAGTTTTAATCATTTTCGTTGTGATTGCGCGTGGAAATTGCTATAATTCCAGAAGTGTTGAAGTGCCGCTGGCGGATTAAAACAAGGAGTTATTGATTCATTAAGATATAAAAAATAATTTTGGAGGTAATTTAAATATTTTAGCAAAAAAAAAAAAAAAAAGGGAGTACTATATTTTATCCAGGAAAATTATTAACTAAAGAAGAGCAGACGAAAGTGGTTGCGTTCAAAACAGCAAATTTTTCACTGTGAAGAATTGCTCAGATGTTGGGAAATGGAAGGACTCACACAGCTGTACGAAATTTCCTGTGTTTATGTGCAAATTATGGTAAAACTAACAAAAAAAAACCTCCGCCAAAACTTACCAACATGGACCGGCGTTCTATAATTGGGTTAGCAGGAAGAAAACATTTAAGTTCTTTTCCAATTGTGAATGACCTTAAGTTGCCCGTGACTTCTAGACGCGTTCGGCAGATTTTGCATACCAGTGGAACGTTAGAATGGAGAAAAAGAATATCAAAACCGGCAATGAACAAGCAGCATAAGGAAGCCAGACTTCAATTTGCTAAAAATCATATGTCTTGGACCAGGGAATGGACGAAAGTGATTTTTAGCAACGAAAAGAAGTTCAATTTAGACGGTCCAGATGGATGTCAATTTTACTGGCACGACCTTAGAAAAGATACAGAGGTCGCTATGAGTTGCAATTTTGGAGGTGGTACGGTAATGGTTTGGGCTGCTTTTTGCAGCCAAGCGAAGACACCCATTTTTTGGATATCTACCAGAATGAAATCCAGCGATTATATTCAACTACTGGATAGTATCCTAATTGACTTCGGCGATGATAATCTCAGCAAGGAGTGGATCTTTCAGCAAGACAATGCACTCATCCACTCATCTCGCGAAACGAAATCGTGGTTTCAGACCAGGAACATACCTGTTTTGGATTGACCGTCGCATAGTGCTGATCTGAACCCAATTGAAAATCTATGGGCAATATTGATTCGGCAGGTTTACTCAAATGGAAGGCAGTTTACAACGATTCAGGAGTTGAAAGCGGCCATAAAACATGCTTGGGCGCAATTGTCTCAATCGCAGCTACAAAAGTTGATAGACAGCATGCCAACGAGAATTTTCGAAGTAATTCAGGCTAATGGAGGCAGTACACGTTTTAAAAAAAAAAAGTTGTGTTGTACTTCTTAAAATATGAATAGTGGATTTATAGTTATTTCCATGCTAAAAATTGTTTTTTTTAATATTACTTAAAATTTTGCTTTCAACTAGTGATATTTTTGTTTTTTACGTTAGATTTTAGAAATGATACAATAAACGGAAATAAAACGGCTCACTTCGAATTATAAATTAGCAGTCAGTTGCTTTCAATAGAAAAAAACTCAGTGGAATTATAGTTATTTCCACTACTGTATAAGTTTTGCCACGAAATCTGTAATAGTGATAATGGTCTCGGAAATCTAGTGTTAAGAATAACAGAAGCGAGAATTTAAAGGTATATCTTTATGATTAGTCTAGGAATGTTTAATTTTTATGTTAACACATTTTAAATAACTTTCTTCAGTAGAACTTCTACCATTCTTTAAGAGTTAATTTTAGATTAAACAGAGCAAAATGTCATCAGAAATTTATTACGTAAAGCTAGACAATACAGCAGCAGGTGAGCATTTTAACGCCTCAAAAAGCAACGACCGTTCTGAAAGATCTCACATGTCTTGTCTCCTTGCAACATATGTTGTACACTTTCTGGTCGACGTTCCTTTTTCCTTTCTGGGCGAGAAGACAATGCGAATCCTTCCCTAATTATAGCCCACATGTTTTTGCATTCCGACTTCGGTCACATTCATTCAAAATAGCAAATTTACACTAACCTCTCCACATGACAGCCTAGATAAGGGTCGCCCTGGTCCACCAAATTCAGGATATCCTTCACTGAAAACGGCGTGGCATTGCACGAGTCATTCCCGGAAACCGAACCACTTCCCGGGCTCTCGACGTCGTAGTATCCCTGTTGGAGCATGTTTGCGCCGCGCCGAACTCCTGTCGATCGTCTTTCGATTCAGATTAAAATTCAAATATTTAAATTCGCCCGCTGCACTCCTTAAGAAAGCCGCACAAAACTCTCCACTTAACAAAAGTACTTCAGTAACAAATAAGAAGACGAGGAGCCAGAAGAGGCGCTCCGAGAGTACGCTAATTACCACTAATCAAGGCACAAGAAGTGGACAAATTCGTCTCGCGCAATTACGCCTCATTAGCATGCTCGATTGATCGCGGCAAGTGGAAAACTGATACAAAAGACGTTCGCATTGCGGACGACGAATTTTTAGCCCGGGGGTAGTTCAAGGAAAACTCAAGATGTGTGTGAAGACACTGCGCACGAGGAACAGGGAACGGGAGAAATGCCCGTTCCAACTGAGGAAAATGTTCCGGACCAGTGAGCGGTTTTGGATTGGGTCGAAGCCACGCCCTCTAAAAATGGCGACGTCTGACCAATTGCGTGGTCGAAATTAAATCGTCCATTTCATCGGAGGCTTCTGGTGTTTCTTAAGTCATTCGTTTCTTTATCGTTCGTTCCTATCTGTCATCGTTTGATAGAAAATTGTATTTTAGAAATTCTACCGCCGATATTTTTTGTTTACTCTATGTAATGTAACATCTTTGTTATGGAGTTGTTTATTTATTGTAAATAAAATGTCATAAAAAAACAAAACACTGTTTATCCTAAAAAGACTAATGCGCGCCAAATGGTGGTATTTAGAAAAATATAATATGTATCTATGTATTTAGAAATATGTTTGGCTGATTGAAGAAAAACACCATCTCTCTTAGACTGATAAGATGAGTTACGTTGGAATTTATGTTTTTCAATCCGAACTTGTTTGAAAAGAGTTCAATATTATTGTACAGTAGCGTAATTCTTAATTCTTTAATCTCACTCCCCAAATTTCTTCAAAGCAAAATAATAAAAATTCGTGCAACGAAACATATACAATTTAGGGTCCTTTTTTTCGCGACTATTTTTTTTTTTTCAGTCCCACCTCGAAATTTTGTGGCAAATACCTAAACAAAAATTCCCTGAAAATTGGAGCCCTTAATATTAATATTAAGTACTAGACCAAGACGTATAAAGATTTCCCATATAAAATACACGTAAACTTTGATTATTTTTCTTCAAAACTCTACAGCTCAGAGGCATTTTATGGTATAATCTTGGTCAATGGTAGGATTTCTTCAGAATTGAATGCTCTACAAAAGTGTCTATTGCGGTGTAACCCTAACTCCCACCAGCGAGGTAGTACGGGGTATTGACCCCAATTTTTCCACAAAATTCTCGCTTTTTGCCCCTATCTCGTAAACAACAAGAGGTACAGAAAAAGTGAATATCACAAACTTGTAGCAAATTCAATTTCCTCCAAAAAGTTCTTGAACACCAAATCACTAACATCGATATTTCTTGAGATATTGGACTTTGAAGTTGAGGTAGTGTAGAAGTTTCATGGATTATTGAGCTAAATTGTAGAAACACTACCTCAATTTCAAAGCCCAATATCTCAAGAAATATCGATATTAGCAATTTGTTGTTCACAACTTTTTTTGTAGGAAATTGAATTTGCTACAAGTTTGTCATATTCACTTTTTCTGTACCTTTTGTTGTTTACGAGATAGGGGCAAAAAGCGAGAATTTCATGGAAAAATTGGGGTTAGTGGGTCGTACTACCTCGCTGGTGGGAGTTAGGGTTACTCCCCAATGGACATTTTTGTAGAGCATTCAATTCTGAAGAAATCCTACCATTGACCAAGCTTATACCATAAAATGCCTCTGAGCTGTAGAGTTTTGAAGAAAAATAATCAAAGTTTACGTGTATTTTATATGGGAAATCTTTATACGCCTTGGTCTAGTACTTAATATTAATATTAAGGGCTCCAATTTTCAGGGAATTTTTGTTTAGGTATTTGCCACAAAATTTCGAGGTGGGACAAACAAAAAAAAAAAAAAATAGTCACGAAAAAAAAGCACCCTATTATACATGTATATACGTTAATTTTTAAAAATTTTAATTTCGTAAATATTTCATACATTCATTTCTTTCTCATTTTTTCGAGATAACAACAACACTTGGTGAAAATGCGAAATTAGTGTAAATATAATCTTTTCAAATTTTTGAACATTCTACATACTATATACTCATATTATATTATATACGGAGAGAAAGCTTGTTTATACTTATGTAAGAGGTAATCTCAGGAACTACTGAACCGATTTCACTCATTATTTCATCGGTGGCAAGCTTGTCCACAAGATACTTGGTATGGGATATAGATTAGTGGTATTTCATATCTCTAGGCTTTCATTTTAGTTATGGTACGATTTCCTATAAAAATACATGCTCTTTCGTATATTTGACCATTTTTAACATTTTCGTTTACAAATTCGTAATCTACGAAAAATTTTTATAGAAATTAAGCAATATTTATTCGGTCTTTGTTTTTAAACAGGGATATGAAGATTAATTAAGGTACTGACCATCTAGAATTTTTGAGAAATAATTTTTTTTTAATTTTTTGACTCCTCATAGTCTCAGAAAACATCTCCTAAATTTTTGTGGAGAAATTCGTAATAAAAAAAAAGTTATGGCGTTATACAGCGAAAGCGTGCGTATGGGCTCCGAGCGACTCTCTAAACTTTAAACGCGTTTTTCTCGAAATGACATTTTTTGAGTCTGCCCATAGAAAACCGATTTAAATAAACATTCGTGCGTTTTGTTTGTTTAGGTTGCCTCTATTGTAATTTACCACAATTTAGTTCAAAAATTAAAAAAAAATATTTTGGCAAGAGAAAAAGATGAAAAAAAGGACAATTTTTTCAAATTTTTTTTCAAACTTTTGTAATTTTTTTTGTTTTTGCATTTTTCGACTAAATGTGGTTAATTACAAGGTAAGGGACCTTTCTTTTTAAAATCCCGTTTGAGTTTTTTATTTCAGACATATCAATCCTGAGATAATCTCTGGGCAATGGGACTAGCATATTTTCGAGCTGCCGGCTTCAGCACCCTCTATACAAATTTCTAAATACAAAAATTAAATTAAATAATTTTTTTTCGCAATCTATAAGAATCTAACTTATTGTAAAAAAAATTTAATTTATCTAATAAAGGGGCCAAGAAAAAAAATCATAAGAAACTATCATTATTTGGCTCCCTATCACGGCCGAAAACAAATAATTGAACGAAATATAAATACTATATGATTTATTTGATATTTTAAGTAAAGGAAAATGAATACCAAATATTTATTTTTTTGTGAATGAATCCTCCTCTTAAAACTAGAGAAAATTTATATTATGTCATGCCAACAATTATAAAATTTCTCCTGGTTGATTGAATTACAAAATCCAATAGTTTTTATATTTAATAAACTTTTAGTCATACAACATTTTTTAATTTGAAATATTTAGAAACTTTACACTATGTTTAAATAAAAAATATTTTTGTTATAAACAATTGCAGTATTTTATTATTATGTCCTTTTTAACCTGTGCTCCGACCAGGTTTATAATGAGCGGCCAAATTTATTGAATTTTTCAAATAATTTCAAATATTTTTGGGATCTAAATCTGAAGCAAACTAATTGATTTTTTGAAAATTTTGAATACAACTTTGGATATATAGGGGGCATCGGATCCAAGCAGCAAGCCACCCGAATCTCTTTTAAGTAGTTTGATACTAAAAGATTCAGAGTATTAAACTATGTGTTTTTTTTTTCTCTAGAAAAAATTAGCCTGACATTTTTTGAAAGACATAAAATGATCTGATTTTCCAAACAAAATGCATTTAAGCTTATACTTAGATCGAAGCAAGGATTTTTTTTTTAAAGCACTACTTTAGTCTTTAATTTCAGTATCTATTTGGCATTTAAAATAAAAACTAAAGCAACTTTGCGTAATACTGTCAAACTTCACTTTGGCTATGTTGAAATTAAGTGCCTGCAAAAAACATTGACATTTTCTGAATAATCAAAACTAAAGTGAAGTTTTTTTTTGCTATTCATTTATTTGCTTTGGGCAATTTCTGAGTTTTTCTCAGTCATAAATTGTGTAGTTCTTGTTAGACTTGTAAATTTTTAAGGCTATTTAATTGTCAAAATGTCTGCTGAACAGAGGAACGAGGCCGAATATATCAACCTTAGGGTTTTAGGGCAAGACAACATGGTGGTCCAGTTCAAGATTAAGAAGCACACACCCCTGCGAAAGCTGATGAGTGCATATTGCGACCGAGCAAGTCTCCCAATGCATGTTGCACGCTTCCGTTTTGATGGCCAACCGATCAGCGAAAACGACACGTCAGATTCGTTGGAGATGGAAGAGGGCGACACGATCGAAGTTTATATGCTCCAAACAGGCGGCTGTTGATATGTACATTGTTCATGCATAGTAATTTCAAAATAAAAATTGTATTGTAATTATGAAAATTATTTAATCTGTAATTCTACTGAAAGGTGGTAAAAAAGTTCGAGATGGGCCTATTTTCTAAGAAAACAAGGAATTTTGAATTTAAACTTTGTTACTTGTGGAACCACATTTTTTAGCTTCTTCTTCTTTAGAACGATGAAAGACGTTATGATATAAAAGAGGATTGGATAAAAATTATTTTCTTTTAATACAGCAAGAAGGATTTTAATGAAGATTTAATTTGTAAGAAATCAAGTTTAAAATCGTGGAAAAGAAAAATAAATTAAGATGTAATTTATTAATTGCCTCTCACAGAGGAACAAAGATAAATAAAAATTTTTTTTTTGTCAGACTGCTTAAACATAGCGCTGAGATTTTACGGTTGAACTGATTTTAAGGAGGTTATAACGAATCAATTGACGTCAAAATTATAGAACTCTGTATTAAAATTATTAATTAAAACATAATATACCAAGATGTACATATCATTCTTACCAACATGGGGAAAAAAAACTTCATACAAATTTGTCTTTCGAAAAATTGATAAAATCTTTCAATAATTTTTTACAAGCTTTTATTTGAGTCGTTCATATATATGTATGTCTTTCCGGTTCAAAATTTGTGCTCGAATTTTAACTCACTTCCTATTATCCGATTTTGATGAAATTTGGCAGACTTACGTAAGTCTCGTGACAATACCATATACAGGGTGTCCAGGAAATAGTGCGCCAAAATTAAGGGGATGGTAGCTTGGGTCGTGACCTACCAGAATATCAAAATATGACCTTAGTGAAAACCTCACCGTTTTCGAGATATTTGGGTTTTTATGAAAAATTAAATTTGATTTAAAATGAACATGGCAATATCTTGTTATTCATGAATAAAATGGGTGATTCTGAAATCTGCATTAATTAAGCAATTTTTTGAATTACTTTCCCATCACTGCCTAGTACATTTTTTTTCACCAGTGTAGGTCAAAGTAGAGTCAAATAATTTTGAACAGCAAAAAAAAAAAATTGATTATTTTTTTTCTCGACGGTCTTGCGTTAGTAATAAAAAATGGCATGCTTACCAGGTAGGGCAACTTATCTAGAATATTTTAGCAAAAACAAAAAAAAAAAAAAAATTAGAACATGTTTTTTTATGTGCGACAACTAGTCAATAATCTGAAATTTAATTTTTCATAAAAACCCAAATATCTCGAAAACGGTGAGGTTATCACTAAGGTCATGTTTTGATATTCTGGTTAGCGCATTATTTCCTGGACACCCTGTAGAATATCTAATATCTAATAAATATCTAAATCCAATATGGCGGACGCTCCAAGATGGCGGATTACCTTTTGTCTTCACAACCTCCTTGACATAGGTATCAAATGAAAGTGTTTGACGAGTAAAATACTATAAACCATGATACAAATCCAGACTAAAAAGTATAAAATAAATAAAAGTAAAAGGGGTTTCTTTAAATAAATCTTTTAGATGTATGTATAATTTATATATAATATGTGTATAATTTAAATAATTTAAGGCGTTTAAGATGGACAACTAATAAGTTATACCCACAATAGCTGTACGATAAAAAGAAATGGTAATGCCTCAAGATTTTAAAAAGTATATATACCATATATATAAATTGTACATATTATAAATTATACATATATATAAAATATATTTTATAAACGTGAACCGAAAATTGTTCGAGGTTTCCTTTTACTTTCGATAGGTGAAGATCTGGATCTAGGAGAGATGCAGAGAAATTTGATTTAGGACTCATTGAAAATGATGAAGTTTATTGAAAATTATGGTTCCTGAATATTTAAAATTGAATTAATTTTTTTTCTCCCACAGATCTAGACTTTTTGCCATGTTTTGACATGTTTTAGTTATTTGTGAATTTAAAGGATGGAATTGTATTCCAACGACAGAATTTTGGAATGTTATTTGAAACAATGGGAATGGAAATTTGTGGTAATTGCTAAAATTTTACATATCTAGCAAATTAAAAACTGACTTTGACGTTGCGAAAGTAAGTTTGGAAATGATCGGAATAGCGAATAATCTAGTTTCAACTTGAGTGAAATTTAATATCAATTTCAATTAAATTTCGATCAAACTGAAAACATAAGCTTTGATTCATGACATTCGCTAAGAAGTTTTGAAATATTTATAGGCTGGCTCCTTTTGTAAAATCGATTTCCACCAGAATTTCCTCTGTTCTTGAAAACTAAAAAAACTAAAATTATTCATCACCGTATTTTCATATTTCGTCGCATCTTACATTTTCGTTTAAAATAGGAAATGCAGTGCTCGCAATTATTCGTTCATTTGTGTTCAGTATGCACCTGGAAAAATCTGTATTTGTTCAATATACACAATTTTATTAGGTTTTTGTTTAAATTCGGTATTTTTTTCCAAATAAGATTCTAAGCTCTCACTATTAATTTTTATGATTCCACACAAATAATTACAAATTTTTAAATTTTAAAAGATACATTCCTCATTAATCGATTGGTATTCGGTTCCGATGATTTCCGGTTCAGCTACTGTCAGAGTGCATCAGGAAGATGATTTCAACAAAAACATACATATAACACATAGACGACAATAATGATTGTTTTGTGTTTCCTAATCAGCGATTGATTACAGTCCAAACATCGGTCTCCTTTCAATGTCGAATATTCATGACGAGTGGAGGGCATCGATTTCAGGCCGGGCCACCGCGCGTCCCTGGATATTACATTTCGGTGCCAATCAATCAACTGCTCTGGAAGCGTTTTCACTTTACGTTTGAGTAATCCCTAAATCAAAACAAAACGCCTTTGAATGCAATCCCAAATTTGGGCCAATGTTGGACGTTATTGCGGGGAGTCAAATTTCATGTTGCTATTTGGTCACTATTTTGTTTGCTAAATGAAAGGGGCCAGGCCAGCCAGCCAGTGAGAGTGGTCAAAAATATGGGACCTGGACTGGGCTTACTTAAGTATCTTGTGCTCCGTCTAGACGCCAGACAAGGAGCCAACTAGCCACAGGATTCTTTATCCGCAAAATATTGTTACATAACCGAGATGAGATGAAAATAAGATGCATTGCACCAGCGTTATGGCTAGCAGATGTGTGGTGTGGCTTAAGTGGATTTTTTCTTCCTGTCCCCTGTCCGATTCAATGCTGTCTGTCAGTCTGTCAACGAAGGCCTATGTTCTGAGAGCGCGTCAGCAGTCAGCTAAGACTCCACTTTGATCGGCTGGACTTTGCTTTATTGATGAATGCAATAAAATGCCTAAAATTATTGACGTCTTTTTGCCTTGTAGGCCTCCTTATGAAGTGTTTTCTCTGCCGGCATTGGCTTTCACTTTCACGGATTTTCCGCCTCAAGTGTTTGCCGTCCTAATTACCGTCAAATTAATTCTGCAATTATTGTGATCTATGTGTAAACAAAAGATCCAGTTTCGTAGTAAACATTTCAATTGTATTTTGGCTTATCTTGAGGCTCATTTTCTTTGGTAAAAAGATGCTTGTTTTGAAGCAAGCAACTAAATGCCCTGATTTTTCCAAATAGAGCAATATTTCCTGATAGTCCAGTGAAATTAATTTATTTTAAGGAGTAGCAGAGCGAAATTTTCCAAAGTACGATTCAAAAATGATGAATTAAAGGTCAGTTGGGGTAGCCCTCGCTGAGGTCCATATTTTGGGCTAATGTCATATGGGTCATATATCTGTCAGCCGCTTACAAGCCCAACAAGCAATTTGTTGTCGCCGTGCGTCGCCCAAGGAGCCGTAACTCAAAAAATTAGGGTAAAACGCACTTTTCTTTTCCTCCGGCGAAGAAATGAAACAGACACTGGCGCAGTCTTGAGTCTTGGTCCAGGCGCCACCGCCTTAGGAGGTCTGTGAATTTGATACATAGTGGCAGCACATGTGGCCTGTGCGCATAACCGATCAATTATTTTGAGGGAAATTGCCAATCAAATCGATGTTAATGGCATTCGGACATTCGCATCCATCCAAGACTCAGTCCGACCGAAATTAATCACAGTTTGCCAGAAGTGGTAGAAATTTTCGTAATTTTACTTGAGTCTGCTCTGAGTCACAAAGTCACATGACTGGCGGCAATTTATGGGCTAAAATCTTGTGGCACGTCTGAGATCTCCCCGCACAGAAGCCATATGCCACTTGGTTATCTCGAAGACATAAAATGGAAATTGTTGTCGGTAGAGCTAAAGGTTATGCTCTTTAAGATGCTTAATGCATGGGAAATTTTCCGGGTCAAACGCAACAGTTTTCATTAAATGGCAGCGTCTTGCTGGACAAAAGTTGTCTTAAAATAGATCAATGAAAATGGGGGAATGTAGCAAGAATTCCCCGCTTTTAACTTTCATTATTTTGAAAGCAAATTATTTAAAAATGTGACTGGTATAGACATTTTATACGCGTTCGCGAAACGATTTGTTTGCTAAACAAACTGCAAATTGGCGTTCCACAAGGTACTGTTTTGGGCCCATTGTTATTTATATTATATGTTAATGACTTATTATCAAGCTTGCCTGAGGTTACAATTATATCCTTTGCAGACGATACTGCGATAGAAAAAAGTTGGAATGAAGTAGAAAGTAAGATGAATAATTATCTTCATAAAGTTAGCAATTGGCTAGCTTTAAAGAAGTTATCATTAAACTTAGATAAAACGGTTTATATAATTTTTGGAAGTCACTGCTCCAGTGTTCCTATTAACTTAAGTATGATTGTGAATGGGAAAAATATACAAAGAGTTGAATCATGCAAATATTTGGGCATCATTTTTGATTATAATATGAAGTGGGATAAACATATTGAGTATATATGTACTAAGTAAAAAAAATATTTAATTTTTATAAACCCACCAAGATAATGAAGACTGAAACTATGATGATGATATATTATGCTTTATTTCACAGCATAATAATTTATGGTATAACGGCATGGAGTGAAGCGTATTTAAATATTCGGGAATTATTACATAATCATCAGAATAAATTGTTAAAAATTGTCAATAAGAAAAAATTTAATTCTATTAATCCTTTAAACTTAGAACAACTTTTTTTCGCTAGAATCGCTAAAATATCATTACGATGAATTAAAGACAAATTTATAAATTCGAAATAAAAGTATCTTAGTCCCTAAAAGACTTAAGAATATTAGCATTAAGAAAAGTCTTATTAAGGCAATAAGCGTTTTCAACTCCATACCTAATGAATTGAAAGTTTTGAAAACTGAACATGG
The DNA here is from genome assembly GCA_949715965.1 of Dysmachus trigonus. NCBI lineage: Eukaryota > Metazoa > Arthropoda > Insecta > Diptera > Asilidae > Dysmachus > Dysmachus trigonus. The sequence goes on from OX454320.1 coordinate 92,181,419, forward strand.
GAAAAAAATAAAATTAAAAAAATGGGTTGCTGCTAAATCAAATTTATACCAAATTGTAACAATGTAAAATTGTATTAATATTATATCATTTGTTGATTATTGAAAAATTTAAAAATGTTATATTTATTTTATGGATTTTTCACTTATTAAATGTTTCTATTTTAGAAAATCCATTTATAACTACTAGTAGTAAATTTTAATTATAAGATACTTAACCCAACCACGAACAGGTAACTAGATTACCTCTGTGGATTTAAGTAATATGTAACATATATTATGTAATTGTTTTGGGTAAACAAATAAACACTGAAGAAAAGAATTAAATAAAAATTCCGAGCTATTTAATAATAAGTTACAAGTTTTTATACAATCTTTTAAAGAAAAATTGTTCGTATTATTACCTAATCATATAATGATAGAAATTGGGTTTTTGAATTATTTTGACGTTGATTACTATTCGAAAATTGAGGGAAAAGTCTGTATTAACTAAATATAGCTTGCAATAATACAAAAACTAAACAATACGAACTTTTTAAAGGTGGAAAAGAGCGGGTATGCAACATAAAACTTTTAAGCATAAAAACGGCTTTTGGATAAAAACTTTATTATTTTAAAGAGTACGAGGCGTATTGCCCTATTAAAACATTTTCTGATTATCAACTGATACAGATGGATTTTTTTAGGTGAAGTTTTAATGTTATGGTGTGCTTTTTTTTTCTTATTTCATAATTTCAATTTTAAAGTAGGATTAGATATCCTGTATTTAATTTCGTAAATTTAATATGCCTAGGTACTACTCGTTATGATATTGAAAATTAAAAAATTTGGCAGTACTAATAGCACATTCGGGCTAGCCTGTTCTGTAATTGATAATCCACGTTGGATCTTACTTAATTTTGTTTAAGCTTGTATTTTATGTTTATTAGAAAAATAATTTTCGTTTGTTTTTATAGACATTAGGTAATAGTCTATTATTTGTGAAATTTTAGCTTCCAATATTTCAAAAATCTCATATTCAAAATTTCTTCTCCATCTATGTAGTGTAGTAATTCAATGCTGCGTGAGCATATGCTTATTTTATTTTAAATATTTAGAAATAGCAGACTGTGATAACTTCAATTAATCATTAAAAAGGTCTCTTTGGTTCTTGTATATGTATGTCTACTAATACACTTTATTTTAATTGATACATAGAAAAACGAGTGCAATTTTGCTAATATTACATTTATAATAAATATAAATATAATAATGTAAAATCGTAGCTGGTGTGTCCCAAGAATCAGTACTTGGACCCATATTATATGACTTTATAGGAGTTACTTTAGATAAAACTCATAAGAAAAAATTCCAGATTGCCCAAAATTGATACTAAATTTACCATGACATTTTTCTACGAGAAGATTGCATATAATGGCTGATATAGAGGCTAAGGTAAATAAATTGGCTGAAAACTATTTTTTTAAATGCTATCAGGCAACTTTGCTTAGCGTAGGTAGTAATAAGTAGGTTAGGTAGTCTTTGTTTAGTTAGTATAGTATAGTGTAGCATAGATAAGATAAATTATAATTCACGACGTTTTGTACAAACTTTTCCTCAAAAGATAACTTCAATATGTAATAAATAAATATTTGCCCAATTAAAATATCTAAGGTGTAGAGATAAATATAAATAGAAAAATTCTGAACTCTTTAAGCTTAAGAAATCTACTCTGTAAAAATATATGTTACGATAAATGGAAATCAAACAATAACAAAAAGAACTGAATCAAATCTCATCAATAACAAAAAGAACTGAATCAAAGGCAATGACAAACAAATAAAACTCAATTAAAACCAAATCAAAATCGAGATCAACTTAATCAAAATAAGGGTGATTGGATTCGCTTCGAACCCAAACAAATCAAAATCGAATCCAAACACATCAAAATCACAGCCAACTTATTAAAATAACTAAACTTTTTTCAACTTCAACTTACTTATTAAAGGTGTATGTGAATTTGTTTCTAAGCAGTTTAGTTATTTTTAGTAATAAACGAACGGTTATTATTGAATTTGAAAATTTTATTATTTTTTTTGTAGATGTTGTTTTCATTTAGATTCCATACTTGATATACCTATTAATAATTTACAACCTACAGAGTTATTTTATAGTAGGTATAAAGTTAGTTATACTTGGGATCGATGTCTGTTATTATTTTCCAGGATGAAATGGTTTTTATTGAAGTTTATGTGGTTGCTACTGAATTTGAAAAAGTTTTTTTTTTTAATTGTAAATACTGTATACCTAGTGCAAGTAGATGCTGATTTTTGAAATGATACGTAAATCATAAATTTATACATTAAAAAAAAAAAAAACTGGCCTAGTGCGAGTTTGACATCAACGAAGAGACTTCTGTACTTAAGACAGATTTATTTAAAAATATTAAAGTTAATTAAGTTTTGAGAAAAATACTTCGTATTCTACTAGACAAGCATTAACCACGAAATTTCGCTCACTTTGGGAGAAAAAAAAATTATTTTTCGAATTCATTTACATTTACGAGATCAATTTCCTTCTTCCTAGCTATAAAACTTTAATTTTCTAGTTTAAGAGGCGTTTTATGTGTAAAGATTTATTGGTCTGTAAATATAACTGTCTGCAAATTAATAATTTAATACTAATTATAAAACCTTACAGAAAATAAATTCTAAAAGACAATTTTTCTAACGTTCCAATAAGTAAACTTTTCTTCCTGACTGTCTTTTATGAACGAAATAACACTAGCAAAGGCCCAAACCAACATGTTTTATATATATTTATTTATCCCTGTTGCGCTGTATACCCTGTAAGAAAAGTTTTTAATTTTTTTTTTATAAATTAATTATTATTTAATGATATAACTAGAATCGGTAACGTTAAGCAATATTTAAAAACTTGATATTCGAACTTTAAAATTTAACGAAGAACTTTTCCGTTGATTCAAGATTGTTCCAAAATATCGTACAGATGGCAGTGTTACCAAAGAACTTGGAAAACTATTTAAATATTAAATTATTCGAAATTAAATACTTTAATTTATACGAATATAAACAATAATAAGATTCTGATATAAATTGCATAGTCAAATAAACAGGTAAGGATAAGTAACAAGAGCTCTTTATAAATTTGTTGTACTTGCTTCGACGAAAATTGCATAAAAATGTGTATACGAATGCTTTCTTTTTCAAGTACCTAAATTTTTAATGTCGTTAGCCCTTTTTATTAAATACTAATAGAAAATTTAAGCGATATTTAATTAATTTATTTATAAGCACTTTATAATTTCTATATGTCTATTATGAGCTTAATATGTTTTTAAATATTTTTTACATCTTGCTTCTTATTTGAAAAATTGAAAATGAAAAAGTATTATTTATGCTTCTTTGGATACAAAAAAAAGGTTGCCTGTCTAACATTCTATATTAAAAGCTGTTCGACAATTCCATGTGCAATTCAATATTATTCTCAAATTGTTTATTTAGCTATTTAATAAATATTGCATTAAATGTAATGTCAATAAATTTAACTACAGATTTCTGTGATTGTGCCCCTGTGGCTTTCAGATATCTTGTCTAAAAAAATATTTGGATGCGAAATACATTTCCTTTTCGGCAGCAAAGAACACTTAGAATTAATAGGTTAGAATTACGAAAAGTCAACAAATTAAGTACATAATATCGGGGAATGACCAAATTCAGGAGGGCTGATAAGGCTATGGTTTCAAGTTACCATATCGATAATGATTAGCAAACACGGTGAGAGGCTCAAGTAGGTTTGTTGAAATAAATATCTATTAACCTAAGGGAGGAAGAGACAATTGATTTTTAAAAATTTATGATAGAATAATACTCGTTAAAATCGCTATAATCACCATTCGAAGAGGATTTAGTTCTTTCAATTAAGATATATATATTTATAGAAATATAAATCCTCATATATGAAAGCTTGATTTCTTTACCAAAGCTTCATCAAGTATTGTAATGATGGACATGGACATTTAAAAATCCTTGAAGGAGTAACTTTACTAGCTTCAATCATATTACCTTATCTCGTACCATTTTTAAGATACGTATGTAATCTGATATCAATTAGTAAGGATGTCGACTTTGTTGGAATTTGCTGGAATTGAACTCTAAAATGTTTTTTTTTTCTAATATGAAATTTAGGTATTACCCCAAAACCTAGGGGTAATGGTTTCAAATTCACTTTCGACCTGGTGGCATCGAAAACTTATAGCGTTCCTATTTCAATTTTCTTTATCATCTTACCTTTTTTAAAATAATTGCTATTTTTGTTGCCGCAAAAAATCGGCTACACAATAGTGACAAACTAACTACTTTTAGAAAAATTTCTCGTCTTCATTTTAAGATTGACTGAAGAAATTTTCAATTTGTTTCAACGTCTCAAAATAATTGTCCAGGACTCCATTTTTTTATTTGTAACTTTCATAATTGGTGTTGTTTTTTGTTTTGGTAATATAGGATTTTTAGATACGGCACAACATAGCACAACTCAAAAACACAAAGCATTAGTATGAATTATGTGCTTTTTTCGTCGTCTTCTTCTCCTTTTTTTTAAGTTTTAATTATATTTTGCCTATTATTTTTTAACTTTTACTATAGCTATATATTTTTGCATTTCAATAAATATTTATTCTGCAGTGGATTTTAACCTGTAGATGGGAATTAATAAGTAAATAAACATTATATGACCTTTTTTCACAATCTTTTTATCGCTGATCACGAACAATCTATTGCTCAAACGAAAGAGTTTTATTTGCAAAAAATAAGACATGCATTTCTAAATTGGCATGAAACTTAGCAAACTATTCACCCTACCTTCTTGAAAGTTTAAGGTAAATCACTTACTACAGTCTTATTTCAGTTTTACCATTAAGAAAATATCATTTTCACCATTTTGAAATTTTATATGTGTGGGTTTTCAGTAAACTATTTTCCCTAAAAACTATATATTTTTAAAAATGTATTCGCTAATAACAATACAGTTGCATGAGTTTTGGATTATAGTATTCAAATATGTATTTTTCACTTTTTAATCCTATTTTTCTTAAAATAAATTTGAAAAAAGAACAAATTCATGTGTTAGCAACAGGTGTAGCAACAAAATATTTCCTGTATTGTTTTTAATGGTTTTATCTGATTTTTTGAAACCGTGGCCTATAGTAAAGATTTTACAATTTCCAATAAACACATCAAACTGATGATGTTTTTTACACATCCAAACTGAAAAGATTGTTATTAAATAAACTCGTAACTTGGAAAAATTATTATTAAATAAACTCATATTAATTAAATACCCAAAATAGGAGTAAGTCAATGCAATTTGATGATCTTTTAGTAACATTAAAAAATATTACTATGAGTTAATATTCATAAAATTTCAATTCAATTTAAAGTTCCAGATCCAGAGCAGAGAATTATAAAACACAGCTATAGTTGGTTGAATCAAAATACTTTGGTAATTATTTTGATATTTGAAGTTAGCAATTTATATAAGAAATAGTGGTCTTGCAATTAGATGTTTTAAAAAAAATATATATATATATTATATAAAAATAAATATCAAAACTAAATTTTCGTCAAATACGCAGATATTGAGGATGTTATTTTTAAATTTTAGTTAAATTTTCCATAAAAATTAAGCATATTAAGTAAATATTTTAGTGTTTTATATAAAGTGAAAATTGTGTGGCATTAAAATATTTTCTACAAGCTAACTAATGAAATTAAGAAATAATGTTGGACTTTTTACAAATTTAATCTTGTTGAAATAATAGATAACATTTATAGAATTAATAAAATTTTTTGGAGACCTAACCAGGGTTGATATTTTTTAAATCAACAGAAATATTTGGGTTTCTAAACTGCGTCTTCTGATAAAATGTTTAAATTCAATTTGCTTATATAATAATTTATATTAGATGATTTTGTGACGACAAGTTAAAGAAAAAGTTTGCCTGGAGAATTTTGCTCGGAAATAAATAATCGAGACACGCTGTAAAAATTAAAAGCTAGTCATCTAATTATTTAAAATAAGTTTTATTTATAGCCGTTGGTTACCTATGTATATAATCAGAAGATTTTTAATTGAAAGAAAAGAGACACAAGATCAAGATAATTTAAGAAGGGACTTTGATCATTGCAGAAAAAAAAGAGGAATATATAAAAGCCCCTTCAATTTCATATAATTTTTAGTTCTTTCTATTATAATCAAATTAAACAATTTGCCTTTGCCAATTATATGACCGTATGACCGTATTTCAAGAAAAACCTTAAATGGTTTTTAGTTGATATTAAGAAAAAACGAAAACCCAATACAGTCAAGTCTCCTATAATGCGATTAATTCGTACCGCGTTATATGGAAACCGTGCAATGAGAGACTCAGAATTAATTCAAATCAGGATATGCGTTCTATGGATATCGCGTTTTGAGAAACTCAGAATTAATACAAATTAAATGATTCGTACCGCGTTATATGGAATCTCAGAAATAAATAAATTCTATACAAATCAGACCTATATAAAAACTGCATTCTCAAAGTAACAAGTTGTGGCTGATACAGTTAATAAATAAAAGTTTATAATAGAAATGACAATGAATATGCAGATTTTTACATATTTAAATGTTAATGAATACTAGAATTGATAAACAGGGGAATACACCACAAATGTTAACTAACATACAAAATTTAACATATCGAATCAATGTTGTCATAGATAAACTTTTGAAGCCATTTGAGTTGTTGAAATGTTCTCGTATCAAAAACGCGTTATAAAGAGACCGCGTTATAGGAGATCTTGTCGCATTTTTCACATCGCGTTATATGGGAATCGCGCTATAAAAACGCCGCGTTATAGGAGACTTGACTGTAGTTAGTTGCGGAATTATATTTATTACAAAATAAGATGCGAATTCTTCCATCATAAAGAATATTTTAAAACAAAAACTTTTCCTTTCACTCCTCGCTTCCTTATGGACTTATTTTTATTTCTTTAAATTTAAAAATCAATATTACAATATTAACAATAAATAATTTATTTATTTATTTTTTTTTACTAACTAATACGATAAAATACAGACATAGTCCAATTATAGTCTACCGTTGAGTGTAGTCTTAAGTAATGGAAATATAAAAATAAAGTCTACATTCAGAAGACAAAAATGCAAATTATTCATTTTGAAAAGCCTACAAAACTAAAATTACAATCTATGACCATGCAATACAACCAAGCAAAAAAAGATGAATAACAAATACATAGTAACGAAACCTGAAACCTATAAAAAAGAATAAAGGTAAAAATATGGAAAAAAAAAGAGAAATCAATATACTAAATATGGGGGAAAATAGCGAATCAGGATGGTACCGAAAAATGAATAAAATAAAAAGAGAGCCAAGAATAAGAAAAGAAATAGAAATACAAATTATAGAAGATATAAGAAATTCTATAACAAATAATTAGAAAAGTTAGGTCACAATCTACGAGAATATCAATATTATTAAATATTTCATTATGGTTCTTTTGAGTGCGATGCAGTGGGGACTTGACCAACAGATTCGTTCGAGCAGTAAGATTGTTGAACAGAGATTGAATTTTACGGCAACGTTGTGGAGAGACATTAAACTGAATTTTTTGAAGCAGCTCTGGAGAGTGGTTGTGTAATAATTTAAAAATAACGACTTCGTCTATGAATATCCTTCTATTTTACAGTGAATACATTAATCAACTTCGAAGTCTGCCATTGTTCCAAATATATTAGGTATATGTTACTATTCTAGTGAATCTACGTCTGTTCACAATTAGCAGCCCAAAAGACCTCTTAAACATCTATAAAAATCGAGGGAGAGAATAAATAGTTCCCATGTAAATTGGAATAAAAAAACCCCAAAAAACTCTGCCCTACTTCACAATACCTATTAATTGCATTGTCGATGTTGCATCGAACCCTTTCCCAAAACAATTCTAGTATAAATAATTATTGTACTTAATTTCTAAAGTAACATATTTTTTGAGCCTTTAAAAGCAAAATCAAGGTCGCGTGCAGAAATCAGCCTGAGGGCATCATCGCTCGTATATAAAGCAAATCACCTCCATTGATTGAGCTCATCCAAAAGAAAGTCATTTCAAATCGCCTGAGGTGAAATTTATTTTCTGGGGGCAAGAGAGCACTTTCCGCCGTCGTATTCTGCGGCATCCGAAAAGCGCCAGAGAATCGATTCGGTTCGTGCCAAGAACGAGCGGCAACCGCAGCACTTCATAAATCCCGAGGGTCATAAATCATCCCGAGGAGCGATGCTGGGCGAAGAGCCAAATCAACGATTTGTTTACGTTTCGGTCTCCCAATCAAATTCGTAAGAGGGACGACCTCAGCCAATAAGAACACTTGCTCCTACCTCAAGTCGGGCGCCCCGTTCTTCGGAGCAGTGGGTTCCTTAGGGAAGAGCAGGAGCCCGGACGGCGATGTAAGACGTGCACAACTCCGATGAGCACTCCCAGAGTGTGCGCTCCTCGACGGCAGAATAAATCAAATTTTTGTAAGAACGCCCGAAGAGGGTCCACCAACACAAGCGCGGCATTCGAGCGTGTTTGACTAGCACTTGAGGAGGAAAATCCATCATAAGAACGTTTGCACTCCAGCCAGGGAGTATTTTCCGGACTGTGGAAAATTTAGTTTAAGGAGTGCATTCGGGGAAATTGGTCGATTTGCTTCTGAAGAAGTTCAGTTCTTATAGTGGTTCATTAAAAAACGATCGTCTTATATTATAAAATATATGCAGAACCGCGGAAGAATGGAAGGTGCGGGATTGAGTGTGACGAGCAAAAGTCTCTCGACGCCGTTTTCAATTAACGATATCCTTACGAGGAACAATACGACGATAACACCAAAATCTTGCTTTAATATGTCTAGAAGGAAATCTGTAGATTGCTCGATCGGATCTTGTCCACAGGATGAATTAAGCATCTATAAACTTGCGCAGTGTAATAGTGATCAACGAGATTCAGCCAGTGAAAGTCCAACTTGTGAGACAAAATCAGAATCTGAGTGCCGCGAAAGATTGCAGTTTTTCGAAGGATCCGAATCTGGCGAAAATTCTAAAAACCATAGATCTTTTGGACTTCAAGATAGACAGGATGTTAAAAGTAGCACATTCGATCACAGAGCAAGAATGAAGATGTTTCTGGTGAATGATGAGAACCGGTTGGATTATGGACGCGAATGCCCTATAGACATGCGTAGGTGCGTCACCAGCGAGTCAGGTAAGTTCTGTATCTATTCTATATTCTTTCACCACATTAAAAACTATCTCTGAAAAGTATTTCTGCACTATAATAATTTTAGTCTCGGTTTTTCTGCATAAAAATCAAGACTGAACTAAAAAACAAAGTACTAAACAAAGATCTAACTATCATAGGATATTTTTTATTATTTGTAAATAACATCCATAATACAACTTTATTCAAGACACCAATGTCTTAAAATGTATTCCTGTAGAAATAACTCATCATGTTGTTTCTACTACGTTGTAGGCAAACACTTTTAAGTGATGGTGTAGGTATCTTATATTTTACCGGGCGTATCTATGCGCCAGTCCAACTATTAGTGAAATTGATAGAGTCCATTAAGAAATTCGCTCCTTGAAAGGCTTTCAAGTTATTAAAGTGGCACACGCTGGCACCGACTGACACCTTTTGTTGTACTACACCTTTTAAGCTAATTTCGGCTAATTTTCTTAACTTCAGACTGTGAATCACCTCCCCCGACGTTTAATAATCAGGGACAACAGCATTTAGAAGACAGTTTAGCCAATAGCAGAAAGAAAAGGTCGCGTGCAGCATTTAGTCACGCTCAAGTTTTTGAATTGGAACGACGATTCGCTCAACAGCGATACCTTTCCGGCCCAGAAAGATCAGAGCTTGCGAAAAGTTTGCGACTTACGGAAACGCAGGTGAAAATTTGGTTCCAAAATCGAAGATACAAAACGAAAAGGAAGCAGATTCAGCAACATGAAGCGGCTCTTTTGAATGCAACTAAACGGGTACCAGTCCAAGTACTAGTAAGGGATGATGGTCACTATGGTCACATATTTGGACAAGGGCATTATTCCAGTGGTATAGATCCAGCTCTTGTAAACATCTACCGGCATCAGGTACATATCTAAATCTTTATGAATTTTCTAAATATTTTTTTACTATTTTATCATTATCTTTTATTCAGATTCAGATGGCTTACGGAGTACCCCTACCTCAAGTTCCTTTTCCGTATTTCTATCACCAAAAAGTACCAACTCCCATTCCGCCTCCATCACATTCATCAACGGAAGGTAAATCACTTCCTCAGGGTTTCTTATCACACCTCAAAGGACCTTTGAATTTTCCGAAATGCGACAGTCTGACCGAAACAGGACGATACCTCAGCCACAGCACAGAATCGAGTCCTAGGGGAGCAGACACATCCCCATGTGAAATTCCTACTAGTCGAATTGTTAATGACTGTGAGTTCCTGGAGGAATGTGAAAATGTGGAAATTGATTAAATCACCTGAAGAAATATAAGAAGAAAATATTCTTTGTGTGGAATGATTGCGCAATGAAAGAAAATGTGTGACAATAGCTTAAGAAAATCTTGTCGATAATTGTAAGCATTGTTGTAAACGAGCTGTAATTAGAGCAATAAATACAAATTTAATGTAAAGTCTAATTACAAGTTTTTAAAGTGTTAAACAATTAGAATTTTCAGGGTGCTATCTCATTTTTCTCCTCACAAAAGTTACAACATTCATTGCAGTTTTTCTTTAAAAATAAGGTAATATTGGATTTTTAGCATTGGACTTTTTCTATATATTGTTTATTTAAAGAAGAACAGCGATTCAGCGAAATTCAATTTCATTTTATGATTTCATATCGATAATGCCTGGAGCCTGTAGTTTGGTTAATTTTTTTATTTTTTTAACAAAAACGTAATTCGAAACAACCAGAATTAATTTGAGCAAACCAAAAAACTAAGTTCGTTCAACAAATCCTTTTTTTTATGAAGTACTTTTTTAAATTGATGTGTGAACATTTACACAAATAAAATTGATTGGTTAATGCAGCTTTGAAGCTCGGCTAATTTATTCAACTTATTTTGTATTATATTTTTGTTATCTTTACCAAATAACTTTGGAATCCGTAGGGTATCGGAAGTTTTTGGTTATATTGATAATATTTATTTATTTACACTTCCTTGTGCAGTTTGTTGAAAAAAAGGCGGCAAAAGTCAAATGCCCTTAACATTTAAAGTTCTAGTTCTGATTTAAATTTATGGAATAATTTTGAACATGGTTTTATCAATTGTGAGCGAAAGATAAGTCTGGTATAACTTATTGATTCAATTGGATGATATTTTACAATCATCAGTGAACTAAATTAGATTATATAATATTTACAAAATAAAGAAATTGGTTGATTGTATCTAGAAATCGTTATATTTCTTTCGAAGAACTACACATCAAATTTTAAGTTGATCGTATGAAGATTGACGAACTATACGTTGCCCTGGTAAGTGCAAAATTCTCTGGAAATTTAAACAAATTTGAAGTAGGAAAGTTATAGACTTGTTTATTTGAAATAAAAAAAGCAGGTTCTTTATAATGGTTTTTGTAGTTTATACCCATTGTTGACATTAACATTAACAAAAATCAACTAAAATTATAATTTTCATTTGAACTTCTGCTATTGAAACCCAAAATAAAATTTGGGAAATTTCTAAAAGATATTATTATTTTTGAATTTAGAATTAAGAATTTATTAAACCAATAGACAATATACAATAACAAGAATTCATAATATGTACAGAGATTAGAAGATTTTTTCTTTACAGACTGAAATTTAATATCGGGCAATGAGGAAGAAGTAATTATTATGATGCATTAAGTGAGGGGAAAATTAATTAAATACAAAAACCCTTACTAAATCTTAAAAAACTATGTTGACCTACACGGAATTATTGCACTTAATTTTCAAAACCATACTGTTTTAAGAACACAAATTTGAAATTAATTCATTCTGATGAGTCGTAGCTCTTCGCACAAATAAGTTTAACAAATGATACACCGCGACAGAAACAAGATCGATGTTGGCTTTGTCGTGTAGCTGACGCTTTGAGAAAAACCACGGTAGATTAAACATCATCTTTAGAATTTTGTTTTGCATTCTTTGAAGCTTGTTTATATGGGTTTTTGCACAGTCGGCCCATATAGGTGCACCGTACAAAAGAACAGCTCTGAAAATTGTTTTAAATATAATTAACTTATTTTTCACGTTCAAGTCTGAATTTCGGTGAATAAACGGGTACAAGGACTTAATCAGATTTTTTTGGAGTATTACTTGCAATTAGCAACTTTTTGTCGAATGTAATGCCGAGATATTTCAGCTCGTTACGCCATTCGACGTGCGAGGAACCAACTTTAATCTTTTGGTGGGGTAAAAATATATGTTTCCTTCTGCGGGTAAAGAAAATAGCTTGGGTCTTACTATAATTTATTTTTATTTTCCACTTATTGAAATAATTTAAGGCTATGTTCGATGCATTTTGCAGATTGGCTGTAATTTTTAATGCATCCCGGTCAAAGGAAAACACTCCTGTATCGTCAGCGTACATCGATAACTGGCAATTCGGGAGCTTTGGGAAATCTGATGTATAGATGTTGTATACAATATCGGGCCAAGAACAGAACCTTGTGGTACACCAGCAGGGATTTTGTGCGCAGTATAGGTAAAAAGTTTGACCAAAGTTTCAATGAATTAGCAATAATTTGAAGTTCTCGGTAATATAAATTCTTGCAATTTAACTATACTATAATGTGAAATTCCCATGCATTCATTGCTAGTTTACATTATCACTATCTTTGATTTTAGCTAATTTGTTTTGTTTAAATCTGTTTTTATCTGCAGATTTTTATTGCAAATGTATATGTCTACGTCTAGTATGTTTAAACACTATTAGCATAAATTTGGCTATGAATGTCTCGTTGTCATACTCACAGTAAACAATTTTTGGAATATTACAATATTAAAAATGATAAAATTTTAAATTGTTTAGTATTAAAAATGCACATTTATCTAAAATTATACTAAAAATAATTGATATCGGATTTTACATGTAGTATTACAAGACCCTAACTTTAATAATACATTTAAATTATTAATTTAAAATAGAGAATAAAATTGCATACCGAGATTTTACAAAAGCAATTCTTCGAACCAATTTAATATTCCAATATGTAAAACCTCCATATAATAAGGATTTATCACTTTATCAGCTATCATTATCAGTAAATAGAATTTTATTCAGTGTGACCTGCAATTAGTGTATAGTGAAGTTGAGTACATCATTGGAAGAAGTGGTTGAGTCGTAAATATACTCCTATAATTTTTCAAATTTGGTTTCCAAATTACTTCAGATCTCTCTTTATTTGAGTCAGTGAAAATTTACAGCAGTTCTTGAATTAAATGCTGCAATATCTTACATATGGTGTCCCACAGTTTTGGAGAATATAAAAATGTAAGTTTAGTAATTTGTATTTGTATTTGTGAAATTGCAAATCAGCAATTCTATTATAAATACCCATAGCGAGTCTAATTACATATAAAAGCTGAATGAATTACAATTGTTATCGTGGCGTGGTGTGTCGTCCGTTTTTAGAAAAATTTGTTTAAAGTTTACTGCATGCATACAGAGCCAAGAAGTTGTTTCGAATTGATCTAAAATGATACACTTACCAAAGAACTTTCTTACTTTTTTTACACGTTTTAACATTTTTTTGTCCATATCTACTTACTTACAGAAGTCATTGCAGTCCTGTTTATCATATTTTTGCCAGACAGAAAAATTGAGTGATCTACATAATCAGACGAGCAAACAGAAGTAGTCATTTAAATAAAATCATATTTTATAGTTAATCGTAAGATTTACTCTTTTCAATAAATCAACAATCTTTGAATGTCCAGTGGAACAGGATTAACCGTAGTCACAGCGGGCTGCTTTTCGGTCCTCTCCTGTTCGAAGAGTAGGCTCTCCATTGACTGAGTCAATGTGCCAATCGATGATAGTCCGTCTTGCGACATTCTATCATCGGAGTCCAGTAGAGGGCTTCCTCCTTGGCCTGGACCCGCCACCTCGGTCATCAATGGAAGTGGGACCTGCACATTCCTAGCCCCGGCCGCTTCTAGAGCGGGAGGATTCCCAGTCTCAAGCTGGTTACCTCGTGCAGACAAAGTACCAAAAGGCTTGCCTTCCATCATGTTAGGTGGAGGGATTGTCCAAAAGACAGCTGCGACGGCTGAGGAGCAAGAGGAACAAGGCTAAGGCGCAAGAAGCGGGAGCTGACGGCGTCAAGGGCCCCACCACTTTCTCCTCAACTCCACTGGCGACTGTCACTAAAAGAGGAAGATCGGAAGGGGATTCACCTAATCCGGGTTCCTCGGCTAGTGCCATTTGCTCTGGGGAGTCTACAGCCAAGCCGAGTAAGAACAAGCGGAGGAAAGTCGCAAAGACCGGTCTCCAAAGTTCTTCGAAGCCAGACGAGGTAAAGGGGAAACCCGATCCTCGTACTGCAGCGCACGAGAGGATCAGTGAAAAAGATTTAAAAGAAGCTGGCCCCTCAAGTGCATTGCCGAGCTCAAGGACAACGGGTAGGGGGGACGGAAAAAGCTTCGCGGAGGCTGCTTCCCAAGCCCTAGTCGTTGTGATTGAGGCCGGCAACCCACAAAGGGAGATGTCGCAGCGACATGTCAGCTTTGTGGAAGGCTACATTTGGAAGCTATTGGGTGAGACCAAAGAGTCGCCCATGTTTGAGGGAATGGTCGTTTGTGACGGAACCTTAAAGGTTCAGTGTACGAACGAGCACTCTCTCAAATGGCTGCTTGCAAATGTAAGCAAAATTCCAGCTTGCGATGGCATAAAATTTTCTGCTACGAAAGGTAGCGACATGCCCAAGCTGGTTCGAGCAGTTATGTGGATCCCTGGACCACCCAAGGCACCCAGGGACATAATTGCTCGACTACGTATTCAGAATCCGGGACTGGAAACCAAATACTGGAGAATCCGCGCGTTCAGTAGCAAGAGGAAGAATCCTAATGACCCTGAGGGCTCTACTCTTGCACTGGGCATAGATCAGGAGTCTCTGAAAGTCCTGGATTCCGTTTACGGATGCCGTCCTCATTTGGGCTTCGGAAGAGTGAAAATTCACGTTTCCGGAAAATAAATGAGGACAACGGGTGTATTGGGGAGCAGCTGATTATGATGTCTGCTGACTTGAATATCACTCAAATTAACCTGCAGCACAGTAAATCGGCCACTGCTATCTTAAGTGGAAGGTTGGTAAAACTGCGGACATTCCCCCAAATAACATTAATGCAGGAACCATGGGTTTGCAGGAGGAGAATCTGTGGCTTCGGTGCGATTAGTTGGGGGCAACTCTTTCATTACGAAAGAACGGAACGACCGCGGGCATGTGTTATTGTATCTAATACAATCGAGGCCACGATGTTAAGACAATTTTGCAGTCAAGACGTCGTTGCGGTCAAAGTATCCTACAACGTATCGGGAGCTAAGCAGGATGCAATCTTCGTATCTGCTTATCTGCCGTATGACTCCATTAGCCCGCCTCCTTCAAAAGAGCTGCTGGATATTGTGGGATACGCAGAGTCTAATAATTTAGGTCTGGTTATTGGTTGTGATGCCAACGCCCAGCACACCCTTTGGGGTAGCAGTAAATGCAATCCCCGGGGGGAGAAATTATTGGATTTCATTCTGTCGTACGATCTCGTGGTTAACAATAAGGGAAACAACCCAACTTTTGTCACGAGTAGGCGACAGGAAGTAATAGACCTGACACTCACAAATAGGAAGATGTCAAACCTTATTACCAACTGGCGAGTTTCAAAAGAGGAATCTCTTTCGGACCACAGATACCTGGAATACCGAATAGCCATCGATATCATAAATATCCCGGCCGGACGGAATCCTAGGAAGACTGATTGGGAAAGGTACAAACAACTTCTTTCATCGAAGGAAATTAATGTACGCAAAATCCGCTCCACGAAGGATATTGAGGACGAGACCCAAAAATTGAGTCGGACCTTATTGGATGCCTTTGAGGAAGCGTGCCCTCTCAGAAAGAGCAGATGTGGCAAGAATGTCCCCTGGTGGAACAACAACCTGCAGAAGCTCAGGAAAACAACCAGAAAGCTTCTAAAGAGGGCCCTAAGAACTCAGGAAGATGATGATTGGCTAACCTATCAAACTCTACAGCGTGAGTATAAGAGAGAGATAAGATCTGCCAAGGTCTCCTCTTATAGGAAATACTGTGAGGAACTGGTGGGGATGAGAGAGGCTGCAAGGCTGCATAAAGTCTTTCAGAAAGATAATACAGCCAAACTAGACACTCTCCGTAGGCCTGCGGACGGAGGTTACACGAGCTCCAAACAGGAAGCATATGAAATCCTGTTTGAGACTCATTTTCCGGGCAGTCAGAGAATTCAATCAGATGAAACCCTAGTGAATTTACAAGAGAGAGTAAATATCACCAGGAAAGATAAATATATAGCATCCAAGGTTGTGACTGAGGAAAGGATCGAGATGGCCTTGACCTCTTTCGAAAACTTTAAGACCCCAGGTCTGGATGGTATATATCCAGCCATGCTAAAAACAGGAAGTACGTCTCTAGTTCCGGCACTAAAGAAAATCTTTAGGGCCTGCTTAATCTGGGGATACGTGCCAACTGCTTGGCGTAAAGTCAGAGTAGCTTTTATACCTAAACCGGGCAAAGAAGATTACACTCTGGCAAAAAGTTTCAGACCCATTAGTTTAACATCATTCCTTTTGAAATGTCTGGAACGACTGGTAGAAAAACACATCAGGGGAGAAACGCTGAGAAGAAGACCCCTCAGTGAACACCAGCATGCCTATAGGAGTGGAAGATCCTGTGAATCCGCACTGCACGATCTAATCTATAAAATAGAAAGTGCGGCGGATCGTGGATCTTTTGCTCTTGGGGTTTTTGTGGACATTGAGGGAGCCTTTGACAATGCAATGTTCTCATCCCTATGTGATGCTGCCAAGGCGTATGGAGTGGACCCTGTGCTTATACGATGGATCCATTCCATGCTGTCACAGAGACTACTTTTAACAGAAAGCGGAAGCGACACTGTTATGAAAGTTGGGAAGGGCTGCCCGCAAGGGGGAGTACTCTCACCTCTACTGTGGTGCTTCTTAGTAGACTCGCTTTTAGGCGAATTACAAAGTCTAAATATACATGCACAGGCCTACGCTGATGATGTGTGTGCACTCGTTTGTGGGGACTCGTTAAGGGACGTCTGTATTAAAATGCAGAGGACCTTGGATAGGATCCAGAACTGGTGTGAGAGGCATGGCTTATCAGTGAATCCTAGAAAGACAACACTTGTGCTGTTCACTAGGAAGAGAAAACTGGATAATCTCAAGCTTCCAATTCTGAAAGGTGAAACCATTCAACTCTCCAAGGAAGTTAAATACCTAGGGGTGACTCTAGACAGCAAACTGACTTGGAAGGCTCATGTCGAACACAAAGCATCTCGGGCATTAAATGCCTTTTGGCAATGCAGAAGAGCCTTTGGGAAGACATGGGGTCTAAAACCCGCTGTGGTACATTGGATGTACATAGCCATCATTAGACCCATTATTACATATGCGTCAGTGGTCTGGTGGAACAGAACGGAGATAAAATCGACTCGTTCTGTTCTTGACAGAGTACAGAGAGAGGTCTGCATAGGGATAACAGGAGCTTTTAGCTCGACACCTGGTGCAGCTCTAAACGCGATGCTTAACATGCAACCCTTGGACATTGCTATCCAAGAAGAAGCAATGAAGACCGTGTGCCGCCTAAAGAAGTGCGGACTCTGGCACGGTAAACATGCTATCGGACATGGTGTTATATCACAAAGGCTTGAAGAAAAGTGCATTTTATTCAATATGCCGGCGGATGATATGACCCCGATATTAATGTTCGGAAGAAGATTTCAAATTCTCTTCCCAAAAAGGGAGGAATGGGAAGATCCAAACAAAATATTGAATGGACTCAACGACATCTTCTATACAGACGGCTCGAAGACCGTAAACGGTACGGGCGCTGGATGGTTTTTGAACGAAGAGATCAAATACAGTTACTCACTTGGAAACATGGCGACGGTCTTCCAAGCTGAAGTTTTTGCCATTCTAGAAGTGGCCAACTGGATAATTGCCCAGAGGTGGCAAGGTAGAAGGATAGGTATCTGCAGCGACAGTAAGGCTGTCCTTGCTACACTTCTTAATCCCAATACTCGAACAAAAATAGTCCGAGATTGTAAGAAACGACTGAATTCGGTTGCAAAATGTAATCGGGTCATTCTTATATGGGTCCCTGGCCACCAGGGAGTGGAAGGCAACGAGTCTTCAGATTCCCTGGCGAGGGAAGGCGCTAACTCCCACCCCATAGGTCCAGAGCCCATTATTGGTATTAGCTCTGCGGCGTTGAAGAACTGGATAACTCGACACGTTGACTTAGTTCACGGAGAGAGATGGTCCAGCCTAAGTACCTGCAGACGTACCAAGTACTTTATAGGTAATCCGAACAAGAATACTGCGAAATTCTTACTTAGCTTAGGTAGGAAAGATTGCAGGGCTCTAGTAGGGACAATTACAGGGCATAACACTCTTGGCAAACACTTGAATACCCTGGGAATCATCGACGACCCTGTGTGCCCCTCGTGTGGGGAGGAGGAGGACAGCACAGAGCACTACCTCTGTGACTGTCCTGCGTTCTCTCGTGCACGTAGGGACGCGTTTGGCGTCGATGTTATGAGGATGGAGGACTTCGATTCTCGATCTCTGTTTGAGATTCTCCAGTACATCAGGACAACGGGGAAGTTCAAATAGAGCGGGGGTTTTGAGCGCAATGGACTAAAAAGTCTGAGCGTTCGAGGTGCTTTGCCTCCCCCCCCCAACAAATCAATCAATCAATCAATCAACAATCTTTGAAAAATATTAAACATTATATATTTTATAGCGTTTTTAAAACGAAACCAGCCGATGGCCATACTCGACCCATACTCGGAAATTTACTGCGACAAAATTTTTTTTTGAAACTACAAGATTTCATCGAAATCCGTCAGAAGACGTCAAACTTAATGTGTTTCTAAAGAGAAAATGTTTTTTTGTTTTTTTAAATTGTATGCAAGAAATGATTAAATAAATATAAATAAAATAAATTAATTTATGAATATTCTGTACTTATTATTATCAATATTACCTACATTAATTCTAATATGAATGGTTTATACATTTTTCCTTTTCCCTGAAGTTTTGTAGAGTTCTCAATGTTGATTAAATTTGAATTACTGAAAACAAAATATTTTAAAAAAGAGTTTGCAACACACAGCGTCAGAGAGTTTTGGCTCTTATAAAAGTATGAGGAAACCTAGAGTACGAAAACATAAAATATTTTGAAGTTTGAATTACCTATGGATGATTTCGCTCAAAATGTTCTCAAAATTAAATCATAGTACACTGCGAATGATGGTTTGAAATTTAAATTCCAATGTAATTTTACATCTGAGTGTTTAAAATTCAAAATTTACTCTATTTACTATGGTCGTGGTCATAGATCTATTTGATCTATTTTTGAACGAATTTTATTATTATTTTATCTTGTATATTTTTGGGAAGTGTTTGTTATTAAGTGGAAAACATCTTTATTTTTATGTTTTATAATAAAATTGATTTACTTTTACTTTTAAAAAATATCCGAGTAATTCGAACTTCCCAAAATGTGAACTGGGATCTCAATAATTTTAATCATTTCACTTTAGCGAGGGAGTACTATGCATACGTATACCATTTTCAGTCCTTACTAATTCGTACTTTTAAAATTCAAATTCCTAAAAGTTCTTGTTTTCATCTCCACCACATGAAGATGCTGAAGCATTGCTTTACACTTCAACAGATAATCTCTCTTTTATCTACTCGAAGTAGCAGAAGAAACTCTTTAAGAAAAAAAAAATTATTTTTTCTTCTTCAAGTGATGAGGATCTAAGCGCCTTGTACCGTAAAATATATTATCGTAGGGCGAAGCAGCATTAAGCGCCATTGGATCCCAATGTTTTGTGTCAATTAACACTAGAGATCCACTAATAATCGTCCAACTACTTCAAGTGCTTCAAATTTATTTGACTAAACAATCGTACTCACTGTGCGAGCGCAAGGAGTGCTACTGAAGCTGTTTATTTTTTCGAACGAAATTTCTCTGTCGAGTGTTTGGCCGCTCTCACTAGAGTCTAATAGCAACTATCAGGCTACTTATCGTTTTGGGTTCTTGAATTTCTCAAGGAGCTGTGACATGAATAAAGTGCACTGTAATTGCGTGTACGCAAGCATGCACATATTTTTCTCTCTTTTAAATTATTTGATTTGAAGACGCGATAAAGAAGTTCAATGTCACTGACTTGAGTTATTAGGAAAGAAATGTTGATTATGAAGACGAATTGATGCACTTGCATTTGTGTACAGCCCCGGATCTACGATTTTTTCGAACCGGGGCAAAACCTTGATAGAGGCAGTTTTTGAGAAAAAAAAATTTGAAGAAATTGAAGGGAAATTGGATAAAAAAAAGGTTTTTAAAAAAAGAGGAAAAATTGTTAAAAGCTTAGTCCTGGGGAGTGGGTGGTTTTTCGAACATGTTAAAAATTTGAAAAATGTCAGTTGAACCTTCTACTTTTATGGAAAATTATTGAGATTGTATGAAAATGAATAGTTTAAGAGTAAAAAATTCATATATAGGGCATGTGTGTATTTTTTTCAACTTTCCGGACGAATAAAAAAAAAGTTAATAATAGTAGGAAAATTAGGATAGTATTTAATGATGAAGAAAAAAATTAGCGATTTTTTGAGCCTAAAAACATAAAATTTGAATCCTTAGTTTTTGAGATATAGAGGAAAAAGTAAAAAAGTGTGTTTAGCTTTAGTTATATAAATGAAAAACAAAAGTTCAATTTTGCATTGGCGGAAGTTTTTTTTTGTTACACGCTTCAACGACGATATTTATAAAGTAGGTACCTACAAAAGCACCCATAAAAAGTATACCTCTAATATGTAATTATTTCTTACTTGTAATTCTTGCAAATTGTTGATTTCCACTACGATAATATATGATTTCACTAATAAATTACATATTATATTAACGCTGATTACTCGCAAACGCAATCAACCACATAAACCAAACAGTGTTGTCACTTAACGTTCGACTGTTTGAATTTGTTCGGCTCGGCTCGTATACATAGATGTGACGGGGATTCCCCTGGCAGAAAGATCACGGGCACTACGCACGCGTTCAAAAATTTACTTGATCTGTTAAGATGCGTTCATAAATCACTTAGTATGTGTTCAAAAACTAACTGGGCGTATGGAAATAGAAAAGATTATTTTTCAAACATATTATATTAAGGTTCGTTTACTTGATAAAAACCTATGAGATTGTAGGAAAAGAGGCTTCATTTGTTCAATATTTCGAATTCTTGTCCCCCATGAAACTGCCGCCCGGGGCAAGTGCCCCGGTTTGCCCCCCCCCCCCCCCCCCCCCCCCCCCCCCCCCCCCCCCCCCCTTAGATCCGCAGCTGTTTGTGTATTCACGCTTTAATGCAATTAGGACTTGCACCCTTACATCCGGTGAATCGCAACATGGAAATTTAATCATACAACCACAAATCTTAAGAAATTCAATCTGTATTACCTTTGCTTTGCAATATCCCAGGAAAAGAGATCTTACAAAATGATCCAAATTTCATCGGCAGCATAATTTATTAAAGGACCCCGCACATTTTGTATGGAAAAGTGCGTACAGTCAAATCGACTGAAAATTTAGTATGTTGTACTTCAGGACAGCCTGATCAAAAGTTCCCATGGGCGCAACTTCAAAAAATGGCCAGTTTTAGAGATACAGGGTGTTTCATTTTAATAGACGTACTCACATATCTCGAAAACTACGCATCCTAGGAAAAAATGTTTCGGACAAAAGTTATAGAGTACCACAAGGGTTAACTAGCGGTGACCTTGCCTTTGACCTTGAAGTCAAGGATCAAGGTCATTTCAAGGTCAAATCAATTTTTACACAGTGGTCCCTACTTCTGACCCCGGAAATGGAAAAAGCGCAACATTTTGCATGAACATGAACAATGAGTATATATATGTCGCTAATATGTTTAGTTTCTTTAATTATTTCGATTACCAGCGTCTCTTATATTATCAAGTAAAGTGTCGCTTGGATATGTGATATGAGGCTGGTGTCGCGCATACCCTAAGAACCATAACACACTTGCGACATGTGCACAGCAACCTAATGTTCTCGAACCTGATACACAAGTACAGTAATAACCTCTTATAGGCTCATTATTCTGATCCTCATGAGGTCTAAAAGTTATCCATAACTGATACCTTGTCGAATTTCGGAAGCGGGAGTACAGCCGTACCCTGAGGAAACCATTTTCATACCGGTGCTCATCAAATTCAAAAAATTCGGATCCATCGCGTACTAGTTTATCCTGAATATAAGCAGGTGCTAAATTAATCTGATAAATACCGACAGTTAGCTCTTTCAGACATTCGATATCTAATCTTGGAAAATCAAGAACGAGTCTTCTGTGAGGGTAGAAAAATATTAGTTCGAATGGAGTTGAACTTAGATAGGGAGTCGGGAATTGTTGGATTTTAGTCATTCCGGTTCTCCACTTTTGTCTTTGGATCTTTTCAACCTGCGGACTTATTAATTTTGGCGATTTTGTATTTTGTTGCTTTTTGAATATAAGAGACGCTGGTAATCGAAATAATTAAAGAAACTAAACATATTAGCGACATACATATACTCATTGTTCATGTTCATGCAAAATGTTGCGCTTTTTCCATTTCCGGGGTCAGAAGTAGGGATCACTATGAAAAATTGATTTGACCTTGAAATTACCTTGATCCTTGACTTCAAGGTCAAAGGCAAGGTCACCGCTAGTTAACCCTTGTGGTACTCTATAACTTTTGTCCGAAACATTTTTTCCTAGGATGCGTAGTTTTCGAGATATGTGAGTACGTCTATTAAAATGAAACACCCTGTATCTCTAAAACTGGCCATTTTTTGAAGTTGCGCCCATGGGAACTTTTGATCAGGATATCCTGAAGTACAACATATTAAATTTTCAGTCGATTTGACTGTACGCACTTTTCCATACAAAATGTGCGGGGTCCTTTATCAATTAATTGCTGTTTGGCTGAACTCCGCGGCATTTTTATATAACATTGTATAATTTAAAACAACTTTAATTTTTTGAGTTTTTAATCTGACACTGACATGACTTAACTGAATGACGTAGCTTTTAATGTTATTGTGATAGCTATGTTAAGGGGTTATATACAGTCAGGAGGCTAAAAAAAGTCGATTTTTCAAGAATTTTTCTTGAGATGACCTTTTAAGTTATTAATGTAAAAATTTGTACACATATTATGGTAACTCTTGAGTGTATTCTAATGTTTTTGATTTGTAAAAATAATTATTTTAAAAGCTGCTACAGCTGATCTCCGGGAGTAACTCTAAAAAAAGGCGTCTTGCGGTGAGCGAGATATCCACGATATCTCTGGACTGGATCATCCAAAATGAAAAAACCAAGAATATTTCGTTAATATATTGTTTTATCTTGTAATTAATCGAAGAAATAAGCAAAATAATAATTTTTGACAAAATGGTGGCTTCTTAAAAAACAATTGAGTTTTAACAATAATTTTGGTCTTAAATTGTTTATAAAATGGAAAATATTTATCGGTGAGAAAAAAACCTTCGATTAATTACTAAAAAATATACTTAAAAATCTTGTGTTAAAATTTGAAACTAATCAGTTCAGCCGTTTCCGAGAAATCTTGCTCACTGACTTTAAAAACACAGTTTTGAGTAAAATGCGTTTAATGTTTCAAAAGCACCCTACATACATATAGTAAAAAAATCATTACAAATATGCGCGTAACTTCGAGAATATTCACCGGATTGACATGAAATTTGTGAATGTACTTAAATATATGTACATTAGGAAAATCGATTTACTGAAAATCCTGACTGTATATAACACCTTAGGCCACATCAAAATCATATGTTACTCATCTAAGTTAGTAAAGAAACACGTCAAAATTCAAAACCCGGAATTGGTTTTAGTTTTGCTTGATGTTGAAAAAAATTGGTGCATGACATGTGTCAAACACCGAAAAAAAAAATGTTCTAGTTGATTCAGCAATGACACTTTGTTATTATTTTATCTTTTTAATGCTAATACAACTATTAAAATAAAGGGGATACATGTAAATTTTACTATAGTAAATTTGTTAACTTTTAAACATAAATCATGTCTTATATGCCTTATAATAAGAACTTTTAAATATTATTATGAGGTGATCTCGAGTTATGTTAAACGATTTGTGTTTGAGGTTGTTTTAAGAATAAATTGAGTTAAACCTTAATGAAAAAACAATTATTAATTCACGAAAACACTAATTGCTTGTTAATTTGTCATTATAGTTCTTATCATTGTTTTTGTTTGTATTCATTAGTTGTGACTTTAATAATTCTTGATTTTAGAATATCATTTTTTTGTAGTATAGAGACACGGCTGTTTTGAAGGTATCTAATACTAAAACTTTGATCGACTATCCTTCTTAATAGATTTACTATATGTAGGCATCAACTGGACTAATTCCGTCATATTATTTCAAATAGATATGTGGTTTAAATAAAGAGACAGTTTAGTAATTTTTAAATATACCATAAAAATACGAAATTCGATAATTCGAGAAACAAATTCTTAAGACTGACACGAATTACAAAAATCTATGATGGACATGAGGCTTTATTAAAAACTGAGACCTCTAGTCGAAACCGCATTAAAATCGATCTTATGGCAAGTGGTTTCTCAAAATCATCTGTTGCGCCGAAATGAGATCCACCGATCCCACTTCTTCTTGCCTTCCGCGTGCAGATGATAGCACTTGACTCGTGAGGGAGCAATCAAATTTAATTGGGGAATGTCAAGTTCTCGTAAGAATCGCACCCGCGCAATCTTAATCAAGCGCATCAGGCGTGCAGCTCCTTAAGCAGGATGAATCCGTCCAACTTAAACTGCATATGTCAAAGTGTTCGTCTTTGACTGTTTATTGTCTTGTCATCCCGATCCCATTAGTCGCATAAATTGGCCCAAAATGCGGCTTTGTTTCGACGACCTATGTTTACAGTGATTAGTAGCTACTTGATGCTGTTTAGTAACTGGAATTCCACAGGGACAATGTCAAGCATAAGTGGAGAAAGCCACTTTGGTAGTCGTCACCACATAGTGGGCCTGGCTACTTAGCCACTTATAAGCGGCGCGCTCGAGAGGTTGATTTAGGGCATGTTTATGCTACAGGACTACTCCGGTGTTCTGGTCAAGTAAGCGCCCCGCTTGTTGCCAAATCCGTCTGTGTGGTCATCTGGGAATAGGTTCGTGAAATTTCCCCAAAAATTCTCCTTTTTCCTTCGAGTATCTCAAGTATTTACAAGTATGGATTGGATTTTAGTTCGAAGAGCAGACGAAGGAGTCTTCGTTTTACGTAATCCGCTTTAAAGTGGACTTATAAATTATTGATCTTGCGATTCATCTTAAGTATTGCAAAGTGATGCACTATTTTTAGATTAATGGTAATTTAGATCGAACCACTTGGAAACATTGCAATCGCCAACCAGAACATTATCGTTAGTGGGGGCGAACCGTTCAATTTTCAAATGGATCTTGATTGCGGATCATTACAACAAGAGTTGAAGTAGGTCAAGGAAAATTTAAATTAGTGGAAAATTTCCATAGTTTCGCTTTTTATGTTATTTTAAATAGTTTTACTCTGTTGTCTATTCGAGTCTCATTGTGTAAAATTTTAATAATCCCTTAAACTTTTACTAAGAAAAATAGTTTCCGATTTTGGCACTTTTTCGAACAGGAGCTGGTTTTTGTTGGGTTTGTGGTTTAGCTAATTCTATATTGATTTTTTTTTTGCGATTTGTACTTTATTTATTTTTTTATGTTAGGACTTTTCACTACTTTATGCTTTTAAATATTCATTCATATTCATGAAATTTTTCAGCGACCGGATTTTAAGCTGATTTAAGGGGAACTCCCGAATTTTCGGGCCAAAAATGGGCTGTGTTTGATTTGTTTGTATACAAACAGACCATTTGACTGATGTCTCGGAAAATTTGAGAATGTTTTAAGGAAATACAATAAAAAATAATTTGTTTATTAATTTTGTTTCACTAAAGGCCTAATTGATGGGAATTGTGCCTTGCGAAATAGTGGTCTGAAACATAATTATCTTTGATTTTTATTATGTAATTATTTATTAAACATTATATATTATAATATTAGCACAAAATCATGTTACTTGCTTAAAATTTAAATTTTAACAATTAATTTTTTCGGATTTTTGATGATATGAAGCATATATTCAAAATTCTCCATTCAAAAAGTGATACACTAAGTATGAAAAAAAAAAACAATATTCACGGCTGCATATTCGTTAAGTCGTTACATACCTACCAGAATTTATAAATTTTTTTTTTTCACGGATTTCGATTTTAAACAAATTTCAAAATATTTACAACTCAAACTTTGAACGCGTTTTTCTCGAGCAACTTTTTCTGTTGATATTTTGTAAATATTTTTGTGTGAATTTTTTTTTTCTTATGTTCATAATCATTTTTTATGTAACAAGTGGAGCTGACAATTGGTTTGTATCAATTTTTATAAACAACTCACGGCAGCATTTTTTTTTATAAAAACTGTGTTTTTGAGTTTAACATGGTACAAAATTTCTAGATATTCAAAACTAAAAAAATCTGGTGATAACCACGAGTTCACTTAATTAAAAGGTTTAGAATTTTGCAAATCTGTCAACTAAGAAAAAAGTTATCATGCCGACTAAGATGTGCTAAAAAAGTATTTGTTGTTCATTTCCTTTTGCTTAACCCGTTAAGGCCCAAACGGACGCATTTTCATAAGTTTTTTCAGCCGCTACTTTATGTTCAGATTTATAAAATTTTAATGTCTTTGTCCACCATTTGGAGCCCGCCATTTTGAATTTCTTAAATTTGACCTCAGATCCGCAATCAGCAAACTCAAGAGCTTCCCTGTATAAGTTTCTAAATATATCCATTAAGAACTTCTTTTTTAATAATCATAATATTATATGTCATTGAATTTTCGACTTTCAAACGCCATTTTGGATACCGCCATTTTGAATTTCAGAACGTACGCATCTGCAAATTAAGAAACAGGGTTCATGGACGCGATATTATTGCTTTTCCGCCAAACTCTTCATTGGTTTCGAGCCATAAATAATGATTTTCTAAAAAAATTTTTTGAAAAAACGCCATTTTAGTTACAAGAAGCGAACATAACCTCTGTAGTTCCAATTTTAACTAAAAATCATTATCATATTCTGAAAGTTCATGAAATTTTACATCAGTATTGACCAATTAAGAATTTTTATGTGAAGGTTTCAGTAGAATTTAGGGCGGCTCAAAAAACTTATGAAAATTCGTCATATATCATATATTTTCTTCAACTTATGTAACATATAACCAAAAACCAAATTATTACAAATTAGTTTAATGGAAAAATATTAAATTTAAAATGTAGAAAAATATGTAATTCCACGAAAAAATATTTAATTCACGTATATCGCTCAAATAATTTGGGTAGTGTTTAAATTAAATGAATAAAATCTAAATTCCTCAAAACAAAAACAAAAATTACTATAGCCCACGCTTTGTATACATAAACTTATTGTTTTACTCATTTAAAAATAACCTATTCTTATTATCTTAAGTAAACACAACATTTTTAGACTCTGAAATAAATTAATATAAAAAAAAAAATCATAATAAATAAATAAAATATTTAAAAAAAACTTTTAACACTAGGTTTACTGGCATTTATTGTATGATTTTTAGAGATTCAGAAAAAATAAGTTTAGAATATATCTCCGCTCAAAATAAACGGCTCCAGAGGTAAAGAATTTATAACAACATATTGTCGTATTATTACATCAAGTAGATGAAAGATAAACATAAACCAAAAATTGATAAATGCGATTTTTGTAAATTTCGACAAGAAATCTGAAAAGTATTAAAGTAATGCGTTCCATAAACATAGTTTTAAAAATACGTAAATGTACTAAAATAAAAGTTATTTCTTCTGATCTTATAAAATTTTTTTTTTAGTTTATGTAAATTATTTATTAACTAAAATTGTTAAAAGCGAAATTATGCTATAAAAGTTATTTCAATAGTCCCTATTTTTGAAAAGTTTGTTTTTCACATATAGTATACATTAGGGTGCTTTTTTTTCGTGACTATTTGTTTTTTTTTCAGTCCCACCTCGAAATTTTGTGGCGAATACCTAAACAAAATTTCCCTGAAAATTGGAGCACTTAATATTAATATTAAATACTAGACCAAGGCGTATAAAGATTTCCCATATAAAATACACGTAAACTTTGATTATTTTTCTTCAAAACTCTACAGCTCAGAGACATTTTATGGTATAATCTTGGTTAATGGTAGGGTTTCTTCAGATTTGAATGCTCTACAAAAATGTCCATTGCGGTGTAACCCTAACTCCCACCAGCGGGTCACTAACCCCATTTTTTCCATGAAATTCTCGCTTTTTGCTCCTATCTCGTAAACAACATGAGGTACAGAAAAAGTGAATATGACAAACTTGTAGGAAATTCAATTTCCTACAAGAAGTTCTAGAACACCAAATCGCTAACATCGATATTTCTTGAGATATTGGGCTTTGAAGTTGAGGTAGTGTTTCTATAATTTAGCTCAATAATCCATGAAAATTCCCCACTACCTCAACTTTAAAGCCCAATATCTCAAGAAATATCGATGTTAGCGATTTGGTGTTCGGAACTTTTTTGTAGGAAATTGAATTTCCTACAAGTTTGTCATAATCAATTTTTCTGTACCTCTTTTTGTTTACAAGATAGGGGCAAAAAGCGAGAATTTCATGGAAAAATTGGGGTTAGTGACCCGTACTACCTCGCTGGTGGGAGTTAGGGTTACACCGCAATGGACACTTTTGTAGAGCATTCAATTCTGAAGAAACCCTACCATTAACCAAGGTTATACCATAAAATGCCTCTGAGCTATAGAGTTTTGAAGAAAAATAATCAAAGTTTACGTGTATTTTATATGGGAAATCTTTATACGCCTTGGTCTAGTATTTAATATTAATATTAAGGGCTCCAATTTTCAGGGAATTTTTGTTTAGGTATTTGCCACAAAATTTCGAGGTGGGACTGAAAAAAAAAAATAATCACGATAAAAAAAGCACTCTAGTACACATATATTAAACTCTTTTTAGGTTTTGTGACAAAATATGGAATGTACATACATACATATATTCGTGAACAGATGCGAATAAACTTTCGAATTTTTAACGCGATTCATATCTTGTAAATATCTTATATTCTTATGTCATACAGTGATCGCAGTCTACTAAGAGCACCATATGTATATTAGCAAATAATAAATAACTACATTGTCAACTGTAATTGTAATTGAATCCCATAACAGAATTGTTATCCCATTACATTAAAAGAAAATTTAAATTATAATGAATAAAAAACAATATATAAGAAATTTAGTGCCCTAGATATAAATAATCGAGATTGTTGCATTATTAAAAGCTGTATTAAAAATTGGTTGCTAATTCGGATTTAACTTATTTGTTAGTAGTGTGGAAGAACAATTGTTCAGTATTCTTTTTTTTTTTTTGTAGAACTCTTCTTTTGTAAATCTGATTCGAAAAGAATGCGTAAAAAAGTTAATGGAACATCCTCTGAATTCGGAACTGATTTAAAATTCTTACAACCATCCCACTCTATGTTGCTCTGGTTTACAATGATATATCAGAAATTCAAGATCATTCGATCAATTCCGGGCTACATAGTGATATTTGCGATTCAGTTTCAGTTGAAGTCGTCATGAATGTTTTAACGCACAATAACAAATCGAACAGGCAAAGTAAATCTGACGTGCATTCCTCGAGTTTATATAATTGAATTGGCTATTTCCGAGTGATAAACTCGAGAAATTGCTCCATTTCTCTGATCTTCGAAGATATTTACTCTTTTTGGCCTTTGTAGTCGCCCCATTCAGCTGTAATCGTAAAAGTCAAGTGTGAATTGAAACACGTAAACAGTCCTCTTCATTTAAAGGCTCCCAAAAGATTCCTGTAAACGATCTCGCAATGCGATCAACACTAGCTAAAAGACGTTTCCGAAAAAAAACGGTATAAAAATGACTCCTCAGAATTCTTAGAACAATGCCAAGATAAATGAGCCAACGGGGGCGGAGGTGTTGTAGGTGGCACGACCATCAGACACCAGATATCTAATGCTCTGCTAATTTGTTTATATGTGTCGCGCTTTTGTGCCCCGCACTTTTTATTTTCTTAATTTTATTACGTTGAGGTGATCGTTAGTGGAGGATCTGTTGAGCACATGTTCACCAGTTCGGTTTTCTATCTTAAGATCACTTGTGCGTTTACATCCCCGACATTGTTTGGATATTGTGTGTTCGAAATCTAATAACATTTAACGCACTGAGTGAGCTTCAATCACCCCAGAGTTATGCAAACAATTCGCGGACAAAAATACAGAAGCGTTTTAAAGATCGTGCGGTTATTTTGAAATTTTTTGAATGGATTTCCCATTAAAACACTATGTAAAAAATTCACTAGTTTATGCTGTCCATTGGACGATGATTTTTATGAACTGACATTTTAGGCGTTTAGGTATTAGAAACTTGATATTTTCGCTGAACGCGGGTTTTATTCCCTTTTAGAGCCATGAAATACAAAACCCCAAAAATTTAGTCTAGCGCGGCTCTCGAATAAACAAACAGATATCTTAAAGAGCTATTTTCATAATCTCTGTCTGATCCAGAGGCCAAAAGTCTTAACCCTTAGGTGTTGGTGGCGGGAAGAATGCCGTGGCTCGTCGCATCTGGCATATGATTATCTTGCCCCGGCCAGAAAATAGGAGAGAGACACAAACAAATTAAACTCCCCAAGACAACGTTTAGCGCTGATGAGTTTTTCACTTAAATTTTAACAGGCCACATCCGCCTCGCAGGCCAACTCGGCAGCTCATTACTTAAAATTTGATTTGTTATCTCACATGGCTTAAGAGAAAATTTTTGGTCGCCAGCCACGGTAAACAGTAGTGACGTTTGGCGACATTCCGTAATATAAATTTAAGAAAGACGTTTTCAGGACTACCCCTAAAAGTTCAAAAAAGGCCCACACCCCAGCCAGACTGGCGAATATCTCCATTCTTGAGTATATTAACATAATATAAATGATATAAATATTTAGAAATATACGTACCATTATGATCAAAAAGTAAAGCCAATTTTGAATTTAAATTGCGCGGGTACATCGGATTCGAGCAAATCTTCGTGTTTTTAGGTTGGCAGCTTGCATAGGTGATGATATATATTAGGAAGAATAAATAAAAACGTTCAAAGCTATAAACAAATTGGCTTTGATCACAGTAGTATACACAATACACATGCAAATTCAAGTTATCAGAAATAAATAAATTAAGTACTTTTGAAAATTGGTATAAAGAGCAGTGGCGGATTTGTCAATAGGCTAAATAGGTTGCAGCCTAGAGTACTTACCAAATTTAACAAAAATTATATTTAAAATAAGATACAAAAAATTGTGAGCAGGAAAAATATTTAGAATAAAATAAAAAGATTTGTGTACAGAGATCGATCATACGTAAGAATTTTCAGTGTAGGGAACTACTTAGGGTTCTTGCTAGAGAATCATCAATTATCAAATATTAAAGGGCATTTATCTTTCGTATGCTTCTAAAGTTTAAAGTAGGAAATAAATATTTTTTTATCGTCAGAACTAAAACAAGTAAAAATTTGGTTAAGTTTCATCCCTTAATAATTAACCCCCCAGGGGTGAGAATTAATTTTAAAAATCTCGAAAATATATAAATATTTTTTGAACGCGTTGACTGATTTGGACGGGTTTTTGACATGTTATAGATGTCATTTAGGCGCAAACTGGATATAACCTAAAACAATTTTTTGTTCCTTTTTTCAAACATTTTTTTCAGTGTGGGCAAAGGAGTTAGTTGTTACAATATGGTTACAATATAGTTTATATATATATATTAGGGTGCTTTTTTTTCGCGACTATTTTTTTTTTAAGTCCCACCTCGAAATTTTGTGGCAAAAACAAAAATTCCCTGAAAATTGGAACCCTTAATATTAATATTAAGTACTAGACCAAGGCGTATAAAGATTTCTCATATAAAATACACGTAAACTTTGATTATTTTTCTTCAAAACTCTACAGCTCAGAGGAATTTTATGGTATAATCTTGGTCAATGGTAGGATTTCTTCAGAATTGAATGCTCTACAAAAGTGTCCAGTGCGGTGTAACCCTAACTCCCACCAGCGAGGTAGTACGGGTCACTAACCCCAATTTTTCCATGAAAATCTCGCTTTTTGGCCCTATCTCGTAAACAACAAGAGGTACAGAAAAAGTGAATATGACATGCTTGTAGGAAATTCAATTTCCTACAAAAAAGTTCTGAACACCAAATAGCTACCATTGTTATTTCTTGAGATATTGGGCTTTGAAGTTGAGGTTGTGTGGAACTTTCATGGATTATTGAGCTAAATTGTAGAAATACTACCTCAACTTCAAAACCCAATATCTCAAAAAATATCGATGTTAGCGATTTTGTGCTAGAGCTTTTTGGAGGAAATTGAATTTCCTACAAGTTTGTCATTTACATTTTTTCTGTACCTCTTGTTATTTACGAGATAGGGGCAAAAAAACGAGAATTTCATGAAAAAATAGAGTTAGTGACCTGTACTACCTCGCTATTGGGACTTAGGGTTACGCCGCAATGGACACTTTTTTAGAGCATTGAATTCTGAAGAAATCCTACCATTGACCAAGATTATACCATAAAATGCCTCTGAGCTGTAGAGTTTTGAAGAAAAATAATCAAAGTTTACGTGTATTTTATATGAGAAATCTTTATACGCCTTGGTCTAGTACTTAATATTAATATTAAGGGTTCCAATTTTCAGGGAATTTTTGTTTAGGTATTTGCCACAAAATTTCGAGGTGGGACTAAAAAAAAAAAAAAATAGTCGCAAAAAAAAAGCACCCTAATATATATATTATATGGTTGGTTACAGTATAGTTTTTTTTCAAATATTGAATCGAAATCAGAAATTATGTAGCTTCCAACGTTTGATATATTTTTGATGATTTTATATGGAATGAGTCAAATATGTTATTAAATTAATTGAATTCATTTTAAACTGATCTTAAATACATGTACATATAATTACACTTCACATAAAAGCTGACATAACCTTTGCAGTCATATGGCGTCACACATAACATAACACATGACATGAAAGATAATACAATACATGATATGATATGCATAAGACTGAATTTTGGGCCTTGGTTGGAGGCATTTTTTTAGGAAAGAGTTTTCAAGTACTCTGTTACGTTTAAGTTAAGTTTTGGTTTTTTTAAAAGAATGATTGCGCTAGGGCAACGCCAGGTAGCTCAGCTAGTTCTTAATAAACTGCTTTTCTAAAAAAATCGTTTTACCTAGTTTAAGTTCGCTGGGGTTTTGGGGAAGATGATTTTGGGTTCTGGACTCCCTGGCCTATGCGCCGAAATTAAGGCAAGGCCGACTTTTTTTTTTGGCGATGTGGAGCACCACCCACCACCCCAATTATCTCTTTGACTTTCTTTTATTAACGGTGAATTAAACCCGAGAAAAACCTTTTCATTTGAAATTATTCAATGACTCTTGCCGGTGGTAGCGCTCCCAGCATCCTTACAGGAGCAATTTTCTCCCGAGTCGCGGGGAGCGGTAGTGTAACACCATTCGAGTCTCCTTGCACGTCCTTGATTGGTCTTCTTAAGAAATTATTCTTTTTCCTCCCGGCCGGCGACGGAGGACGAGACCAGAGAAAAATGGAAAATTGGCTCTTTTCCTTTACTTCCAACAAAAGTGTAATTGAATGGCCACTAAATTGCTCCTAATTTCGGATGCCTTGAATTGAATGGGAAAGTTCTCCTCGGAAAAATGGGACAAGCTGCCGCTCCCTGCTGCCTGGGATTCATCCAGGTTCGAGCTAAACTCCTCGAGCTGGAGTACCCTCCAATTTTTATCCAATTTTGTGTTTCCGTAATTTGTGAATGGCGATGAAAAAAAAAAAGGGGGCGTAAGGTGATTTTCGACATTTCAGATCTTTCGTACCTACTTATTCTTAAGGCGTCCTTACCGACTTCTCTCAAGTTATTTTTGCCCTCCTTCGGCACCTTCGCGGGAATTCGATTCTACATATATATGTACATATGTATATACATGATATACATATGCCACGTGAAGAGGAGGAAGTATTGGGCAGTCGACGTGTGTTACTTCGAAAACGTGATTGTAGTAACGTCCATAATTCCCAACGTTAGCTGGGAACGACGCATATTAATAAACAACAATAAAAATAAAAACTAAAAATTAGACATTTAGAAACAATATTAAATTATTCACCTTTTACTAGCAATGATTGTGTCTTGTCGTTTAGGTAACATGGTAACATGAAGAACAATGTTCGCAATTAAACCATAGCACTTTCAAAAAAACATCTTTAAATTGTACTACTACCCTAAATACATTTTTAAAGTATAATATGCTAAAACATGGCCATTGAAGCTAGTTACATTTATTTACAAAGCAAAAACGTGTTTAAATCGCTTACAGAAATATTTACATAATTTTATATTCTTATAATAAAGTTGGTATATGGGATTTTTCGCTAAATCTTTTTCTGGCACTATTCGAAAAAATCCAAATAAAATTTATTTAACAAAAATCAATGAGATTAAGTGAAACCTTCCTTGCAAGAAGCGAAACTTGCTTCAAAACACCTTATTTGGCAACTTTGCCTAGCTTAGTGAGTAAAAATTAGATAGTAGTTGTAGCAGTAAGATAAGATAGATAGAAGTTTTTACAATACTTTTTCCTTATCACAATAATTCTAAATTACAAATACAGAAGATTATATATGGTAATTATTTAAGTAATTTTTGCTTTTAAATTTATACTGTTCTTTTAATTATAAAAAGTTAATCCTTTATTTATTACTAGCTGGGTCACCCGGTTTCACCCGGCGTTGGGTAAATACTTACTAATTAAACACTTCTCAAATGTCCTCGTTTGTTATATTTTAGAAATTATTTCAACCCGAAAACCGCTTTATGGGTCCGCCAAATTGAATTTCCAAATCTGAATAATATTCAAAATTAGTGGCCTTAAAATAATCATTGTACCAATTTTCATAAAAATCCGTTTAAATCGAGAAATTTTAGTCGCCATATTGGGTCCGCCATCTTGAATTTGGAAATTTTGCTAATATTCGAAATGAGTGGCCTCAGAATAATCCATTGAACTAATTTTCATTAAAATCCGTTCAAATCTAGAAATCTTGGTAGCCATATTGGATCCGCCATATTGAATTTCTAAATTTGGACAACGTATTTGAAAAAAGTATCCCGAAAAATCCTTAAATTTTAAATTTAATTTTCATGAAAATGGCTTTAAATTTAAAATTTTTAGTCGCCATCTTGGATCCGCCATTTTGAAATCCTATGCATTATCCGAAAAAAAATAAGCCTATATCTTAAGTTGGAATATGTACTACCTTCGGACAAAAAATGAAAAATATCGATGAAAGCGTTTAGGCGTGATTGAGCAACAAACAAACTAACAAACAAAAAAAACAAACATATAAATTTTTATTTTTATATACTGATATAGGGGTTTTATCATCCAATTTTCAGTGTATAACTTTTTTTACTTTTTGTCGTATTCTTAAAAATAAACTAAAAATCCAAAGAGGTGAACAACTGTTTCGGACCCCTAGTCTTCAGGAGATCTTATTATTTTATTTTACTAAATAATTTAACGTGTCATAAAATATATTATACATAAATTTAGTTAATAGATATTGAGTTTAAGCTGAAATGTCGAGAAGGATACTGAAAATGAAGGATACAAGGAATGAACACAAAAGCAAAATTGTACATAATAAATCAATTCAAGTGCACACATTTTTTAAAATAATAAATTATTCTTCAATGATAAGTTCATATTTATGTATGAATATTTACCAATGTACTCTAATCATCGAAAAATGAATACATCTCTAATTTAATAAATTAAAACGACCGGCATAAAAGCTTGTAATTTTGATAATTTTCGGCACCTTTAAAGTGATATGCTTTCACATTTAAATTAGTAATTATAAATGGAAAATTTTTTTAATATGTCATAATTTTGAACCGTAATAAGCTTTGGCATAACTCTTAGAAGATAACTTTACAAAATTGAATCAATTCAAAGAATAAATTGAGTACCAGTCAATTTCACTAGTCATGGTAAATCAATTTTCTCTAACATCTCTTGTTTTTCCCCTTACTTTGTTTAACCTAATTTTTAAGCCTTAAACATAAAACAAAGTTATCAACATATCAAATAACTTATTATATAATTAAGGTATTCTCAATTTATTGTAATTTCTATTGTATCGGTGTAAAATGTAAGTCGATTGACATAGAAACAAGGATGAAAACCTAAAATTTGGCATTCGGTACAACACACATTGGTCCCAGCAGGTTCAAAACCACCCACAATTCATAATATTGAAAATTCTCCTTGGAGGATACTCGTGATGAGAAAACGAAGAGAGGACGCTCGAAGCCTTTTTTGCCAAACATTTTCTTGGGTGATTTTTAAAAATTTCAATTACTTCACTTTGATTTTGAAAATTCAGAATATTGAAACTTCAGTCTTATGATCCAAGAACTTCAAGTAAAATCTGGCAAAAAATCAAAAATAGGATTTCGAGATTTCTGAATCAAAATTAGGCATTTACTTAATCAGTAATGGTGCACAGTCCGCGTTCATTGGACCGGAGCCTTATTGTGGCTTGGCCAGGAGCTACTATAGATCCTCTCTTAGGCTATGGGAAGAAGATAGTAAAGCCTCACACTGGATTAATCAAACCGGACTAAGGCAAGCAAAACGATTCATCTACCCCTCTAAGCAGAGGTCGATGAAACTCCTAATGCTCAACAAGCCGGACTTAAAAATCATTACCGACCTCTTAACGGGGCACTGTACCTTAAAATACCACCTTAAAAAGATAGGTGTAGAGGACGATGATACATGTCGCTTCTGTCTTGAAGAAGAAGAAACAGCGGAACACGTACTCTGCCAATGCCCAGCCTTAGGTCGACAAAGGCTGACACACTTCGGAGCATCCCTCATAACGCCCGAGGATGTGTCGAATGCGACCCCCCAGCACACTATAGCCTATTTTAAGGAGCTTGATATGGAAGGGGTTTAAACAGGAGGGACTAGCACAATAGATCTCATAGGTCGCGCTGCTATTCGGTGGGCACTGGGAGTGCCTTAGACGACCCGCTAACCAAATAATAATAATAATAATAATAAAAATACTTAATCAGTAAAGGTCTCCTGAAGGTCCTATTTTTGATTTTTTCCATATTTTCATTTCTGCTTTAAGTTCTTGGATCGTAAGATTGAAATTTCAATATGCTGAATTTTCGAAATCAAAGTGAAGTATTGTGAATTTTTTTAAATCACCCAAGAAATTTTTCGCAAAAAGGGCTTCGAGCGTCTCTTTGTTTCCTCCTCACAAGTATCCCCCAACAAGAATTTTCAAATTTCGTTAAAAATTACGACCTGTAGGTGGTTTTGAACCAATTTAACTACATATATAGCCCCAATGTGAAACGGTGCAATAGGAAACACAACAAATCGTGAATACCCCTAATAAGTTGTACTTTGATCGTTGGGAATTGGACTTGTTAATATTATATATAAAGTGATATTTACATTAACTCGATTGTAGAATAAACTTCAATATTCGAAATAACTACACCGTACAATTTTTACTTTTCACTGAAATTCTTAGTCTTAATGATCCGAGCAATAGTTTTTTGTTTAAGCATTAAAATTTAGAAAATTAAAAATTGTAATCTCTGTGTTTGGGGCCTCCAAAATCTCAATCCTCTACTTATGGGTAAGTTTATAAAATGTGGGTAATTGTACCTATTACGTCATGTATTTTTACGTTCCCGAAAAATACCAACTAATTTACCCAAACTAAAGGGTATCTCCAAAAATTTACAAAGTACGCAATTTGGTAGGGTAGTTATCTTTTTCTCCCAATACCTTTCTTTCGCATGTAAGAGGGATTGTGTTCTGACTACCAACTACCACCCCTGATTTTGCATTTATCGGATATTCTCGACTAATTCGCGATTAATTGCCCAAAATTGCGTCCACCTTCGTCTATTTAGTGACATTAAATCAAGCAACGAGCCGATTTACGAGCGAGCTCAATAGGCGGCAAATTAGCGCCCACCGAAATTGGCCTCGTCACCCACAAGTGCGGCAATTATAACAGGAAAAAGCACCCAAGAACTTGCACAGGTCTCCGGGAAGTGGAAGGACACTGACTTGGGAAGTGCAGCCCGATGCCGACGTCCCAACGTCCCGGCAGCTCACTTGGGCCCGGCTAAGGACTAAGGAGCATATTGCGCAACGGGCATAATTGGGGTATTGTTCACTCATTTCAGGTCCATTGTCTGCGCCACAATGTGACTTTTTTAAGAGTAGTATTCCTGGCCCCCGGCCTAAGGACTAGACGAGACCCTGCGGGAACGTGCGTGGGCGGACCGCGTAAGATGTGCGGTTAGTCAGACGGAAGTTAGCTCGACATAATCCCTCAGTTTTGGCGCTTGTTGGTGGCATCACAAATATGTGTTATATTATGCTGGGAGCCGCCGCTCTTGGACGCCGACCCACGTGATGCATATGTTTTCTCGCATGAGTGATTCACAAGAGGGGACTATTTGCGGCGAGTGGCTGCTACGAAGGTGTTTTGCATAATTTCGCACTCGACGGGAGTGATAAAGTGGGTTTCAAGGGGAGTTTGAAGATATTAAGGAAGGGTTCTTCAAACTCAAGACAAAACGCTTGAAATTCCAGGGACAATTTCATGTCAACTGAACATCGATCTAATTGTCAAAGTTTCAGATTTTATTTAATTTTTCCATCATGGTGGCATGGTGGTTTTATTATAAAAGATTTTTATAAACGCATTACACACCAAACACGTCATATGATGCTTACGTATTATTTATCTAAAACAAATTAAATTTAATTTAATTAATGGTATTTAAAAACACACTTTTTATTTAACGAAACCTTTGATCGGAGTTTTTTTGTGGCCAGAATTTACATAAACTTTTAAAATCGTCCATATTTAAGAATAAATGAAGAGCACATAACAATTTTCGTCCCAGGTCGCCTTTAAAAATTTAGATGTAAACAATTTCATCTGTATTTATGCTTGGTGTTTGCTACCTTCATTTTTCCTGTTCTTCGATTCGCCATTTTTCTACAACTTAACATTACAAGGAGAAGTGGAATTGAGAGATTAATACTAATGCAATCGTTTCAGGTCGCCTTTAAAAATGCATTATAAATGCTGTCTTTGAGAATTTTTTGTTGACGATTTCTCTTTCTATATTTTTCTTATAATAATCTACAGAGGTAACAGTTCTGACCTATTTTATCTAATAGAAAATATTTCTAGGTGTATTTGTGAGAGCTTGCATATGTGTCATCGTAGAAGACGAGGGGAAAAATTACTTTCCTCGTAAAAAAACTGCAGTGGTTAAGGAAGAAGAAAAGGAAAAACAATTAGGTATAAATATTTAAAGATATCAACTTCTGAATTCAATGTGTTAAATGTGTGCTTTGTAAAAATTATTAACGTTTGAACGGGTTGACCGATTTGGATCGGTTTTTGACATGTTAGGGATGTCGGTGAGAAAAACTCGGTAGACGTCAAAACTGAATATAACCTAAAAAAAAATGTTTTTTTTTCTCTTTTCAAAAATGTGTTCACCCATTTTGAATTTTTTTATACAATCACCAAAGTTGGTAGCTTTCTAACATAGTTTTTTATAACATATATATTTTTCCAGATTTTTCTTTCACCTGTGTGAGACCTAAAAAAAAACAAAATGTCAATTTTTATATGTTTTTTGTAGGTTATGTTTTTCATACATTCACCAAAAATTTGTTTTCTCAGTCTCAGTAAAAACCCAGGAAACATTACATGTTTTAAAAAATTATGCCAGAAAGTCACAAAGAAAAAAAATTTCGGTTGTTCTTTGAATGAATTGCTAATTTTGCTACTAAGAAAGTAATTAATACTATATAGATAGCTAACTAGCTAACATTTAACCAAAACATTCCCACCCTATTTTTCTTTTCTTCTTTTAAATTGTTACGTTTATAGAACTTTATTTTATGTTAATGCTCTCTTAATGTTTAGATGCCTTTGGGAAATAAAAAAGAGTTATATTTTAGTAGGCCACTAATGGTCATAATAATATTTGGGGCGAAATATTCCTTACAAATTAAACTTAAACTAGATTATAAAAATTGAAAGTGTATATTTTTATAAACAATTTTTAAAAACATGTTTTTCGACCGGGAAATAAAATAATAGGACGTGTGCCAATTTTCAATGGCTTCCATCCAAAAAAATATGTGTCTATCAATAATTTTCAAAATTTGGCACCATTGTATTATTTGGCTTAAGATAATATTATTTCATATTTGCTGTTTAATATATAAAATAATATTTAAAATGCTCAAAATTAATGAAAATTAAAATAAATATGTTGTTTTCTATGCAATTGTTTCAATATGTATTTAAAAATGCATAAAAACAATCCAGGATTCCTATATTTCAGTAT
Source organism: Dysmachus trigonus (assembly GCA_949715965.1). Lineage (NCBI taxonomy): Eukaryota > Metazoa > Arthropoda > Insecta > Diptera > Asilidae > Dysmachus > Dysmachus trigonus. The sequence goes on from OX454320.1 coordinate 92,222,491, forward strand.
CCATGCCAGCTACCAGTACCCACTTTTACGTCTATTGTATACAAATCAGAAAACTTAAAAAAAACATCTGATTAAATTGGGCCAATTGCTCATTGCCCATTTCTTTTATTGTCGATAATCAAAGCGCAGTAAATCTTTCACCTCCGAAGAGTAATTAGGGGATCAAATGCTGTGCGCGTGCACTTGCAACTGGTGTTCGGCGTTAATGATCCCGAGATGCACACGATCAAAATAGGCAGTAACAAATCTATTTAAATCCGTGGAGCGGGGCGCTGAAAGCAGATGTGGTGGCTGATCCCCCGCTATAAACTCACGGCCCTTGCATAAACAAACATTTCGAATACAAAACGTCCTCCAAAAATGGTCGAATCGAGCATTCGAGTTGAAAGACGCTGTTTGGATGGATCATTCCCCAAACAAGTGCACTGCGATAATAAACAGCGGGGAGTTTCTGAATGGAGTGGACTCGTAGAGGATTCCTGGAAGGAGCTCGATGATAAACGATTCGTTTACGTAAGGGGCTTCCTTAAAGACTTGTTAGTTCATCATAAATTTATTAGCTCTTTCGGTTGCAAGAATTTTAGGGGAATTTTAAGGGAATATGGAATTTTTTATTATGTTTCTGTATTACAACTTCTGCCCGCTTAAAAATTCAAGATCATTTTAACTAAATTCTGAACTTAAATACTTCTAAATAAGTCGGTTCGAACTGCTTGATTAAAAGATGCTTTAACAACTTTTTCGTGAAACTACCACCAAATATAACATAGCTAAAAGAAAGATCAACAAATATAATTTTCATACCAGGAATTTGCATTGACGTAAACGCCAAGTGGGATTTTAAATGCTCCAGAGAAATAATCAAACTGGCCTTAAACAATTCTATCCGAGATCATGTGCGTGGTGTCAAAACGTTAATATCCGTTTAAGCTGCAGTTCGATTGTTGTTTATGTTCCCATCAGAAATTTCCAATTGCAAGCTGCCCGCCTACTGCCTGCAATTACGCGAAATACGCGTAATACGCGATTACATTATGCCTCGCGATGCGGCCGGCTTATTGCTGACCATCAGCAACACCCAACTATATTCTGGTAGGCGATCTGCGCGAATAAACTTGTCATAAATCACGGCTATTAGCGATTTTGAGAACCATTTGAGAGGAGTGGAAATTGCTGTTTCGATTGCAACGTCCATCCAGATGCCGGCTTAAGTGCAACCATTCGGTATAATGCATTTTTGGTGATATGTGTGCGTGTAAGTAAAATAAAAGATATTTCGCAGCAGCAATTTGGGAGCAGAAAATTAATATCTTTTTGTTTAAGCCGATGTTTACATCAATATTATCTATAACATAATTATATACCATTTTTGTTTTACTAGCTTTAAGTAGTATTCAACTTCTCGAAAACTGTCTCCTTGGTGTTTCGTGCCGACATAAATTTAGGCACTTATATGCGTAAAATACAAAAAAATTGTGTAGATTCAGAATATTCAGAGTTATTTTGGATAGTCAGTAGGATCAAACAAAAATCATTGTTTTTCAAAAAAGTGAGACATCTAGTAAGAAGGTAAAACTTTTAAGCAAAATTTAAACACAAGCCTTGTTATAAAAAAAGAGAAAAAACAGTATCTAATCTAAATCTTAATAGGATTAATTTATGCCAAATATCAATTTCAAAAAATGTCTAGTTATAATGAATTTTTGGAAAATTGGCTGAACCGATTTTGATGACTAAAATATATGTTATACAAGGTACCAAAGCAGTCTTGAAATTAATTTCCCAGTCTTGAAATTAGTTTCGTAGAAGGGGGTTAAAAAAAATATTTAAATTTTCTCAAAACTCCCTTTTTGTACCATCGCCAATTTTTGCTATAGTACACTTAGAACCAAGACTAAAACATATATTTTTTTGGAAATTATCGAAAGGGTGGGGAACTTCATAGTTATAAAACAAGAAAACTTTTATTGAACTATGATTTTTGATAAAATAAGCACACTTTAAAGAAACTCAATACCACAATACAATTTGAATAAAGATTTAACAATTTTAAGAATCAGAAAAAGGTAGTAGAATACCTTGAATTTTTTTAATATTTGAAAAAGAATAAAAATAGGCTTCTGGAAACGAGGAGGCAAGGCAAAATGTTATTATTTTTTATTCTTTGGATTAAAAAAATTAAGAAGTTTTTTAGACGAATATCATTATTAATATTAAAAAATAAATAAAATTTATGTATATAAAAAAATAAAAAATTATGGAAGTGTATAAAATAAATGTACTCTATAATTAATGACCCCGGCAATGAAAAACAGCGAGATCCGGCAACCAAAAACCTTATCGTAGTTGAAATGTGTTTTCATCAATAAATTGTGCAACTGCAAATCAACAACTTTAACAACAAAATCTGCAACAGATCGCTTTAACCACAGCCGATTTCCATACGATTCCGCCATCAAGCTCAGCTATTCCCCCTAAGGAAACTATTCAACAACAGCCTGTCATGAGCCTTAATCCTCAAGTGCAAGTGCAGTTCCAGCCGCAAATGCTGCATCAATTTCCACCCCCACATACAATAAAATCGATGATTTTTTGAGTTACATTAATAAGAAGTGCGTTTATCTTTTAATGTAAATTTAAAATGTAAACAGTTCCTCATTTTGTAAAAACAAAATTAATATATTATAAATTCATACGAAAATACGATATAACATTTTATCATTCATTTTCCTGCAATCAGCACAGGAAAGTATTTCGAAAACCATAGCATATAAGCCTGACCAAAAAAGTAAGAACATCCCGAATAGGTCTGTTCGTTGACAACCCTGTGTGGCTACAGTGCGCCTCAGCCTCACTGGTTTTTAAACGTCAAATTTCAATTCGGTATTTTTTGAGAAACCTGTGGCACCCTGGGGCGCCCCCGGCTTTACCCCAGTTAAAATCCGGATTAAACTCAGGGCTAATGACGAACATCAGTGTAATTGTTAACAACAGCGGTTTTTAAAGTGGAATTAACTCTTGTTGCGAGCCAAAGAAGTTAATTTTATAATTTCGATGTGATGTGAAAATTATCAAAAATTAGTGGTTTTATTTTCGAATTTTTGTGCAAAAGGCCAGATGACAGTTCTCTTTTTTAAAAAGCTGTTCATTGAACTGACAAGCCTTTGGGCCCCACGTGTTTTTTGACAATTCTCAGGGCGTCTCGGGGTGCCACAGGTTTTTGGGTCAACGAACAAACCTAATTAACGAGTATATTACAAGAAGATTTCTACGCACGATATAAATGAACAAAAAACTGCGGCTGTTTGCTTATTATAGCCGAGATTTCACTGTGCCTGAAGCAGTTGAAGGGCGAAAAAAGAGGGATGAATTTCAAAAGCATCAAACCTCAGAACTTAGGAAGTTGAAATCGCTTCGCCCTCTGCGGATTTTTAGAACAGGCGAAGCTACTTAGTGAATACAAAATCCAAATCCACACCTTAAACTTTCAAACACAAATACGACCTAAAACGTTTACAAAGCTATTCTCTAAGTGCAGGCTTTAACTGAAGATGGCGCTTCATGCCAGAGTAAGAAATTGGCCTGCCAGATACACAACACTTTTATCCGATTATTTAAGATTTTTATCCCGAATTCGATTTTAAGAGAATTCTTCAAACCAATGATTTTTTTAGAAATTGAACAACATTTTTCTTTTTTTATCATATTTCTTCTTTTTAATAATATAATAATATATTAACACATATTCTCTCGAGTATTATAAGAATTTGAATATAGTTATAATTTTTGAGAAGGTAATTTAAAAGCAAATTCATCCCTATTCTGCTATTCGATCGAAAATCGACCATACCGATGGAATATGTACTGAAATCCATGTTTGCTTATGTCGCTAAGGTCAACTGTTGAACCAGTTGAATTTTGTGTGCCCAGAATTCCCTACAATTACTAGTATTATTAGCATTACACTGTCCATTTATAACACAGCTCCACAAAAAAAATTGAAAAAATTAGATCTGACGTCTGACCATACCTACTATATGTTTTTGAGGTCACTGAATCCGAATCCGAGGTCTATTTAACTCCATCACGTCAGGATTTTTCATAACCTCAAAATTTAGCATAAAAACGAGAATAATCCACAAAAAAATCGAAAAAATTAGATCTGACGTCTGACCATACCTACTATATGTTTTTGAGGTCACTGAATCCGAATCCGAGGTCTATTTAACTCCATCACGTCAGGATTTTTCATAACCTCAAAATTTAGCATAAAAACGAGAATAATCCACAAAAAAATCGAAAAAATTTGATCTAACGTCTGACCATACTGACTATATATTTTCGAGGTCGCTGAATCTGAATTCCAGGTTTATCAACCCCTATTACTTTAAGGTTTTACATAACCTACAAATTTTAGTCCAAACACCAAAATAATCCCTTCAATTCAAAGGCTAAAATAGTGACCGGTTTTTTTTCTTTTAAACAATAAAGGGATTAAAAATTGAAGGGATTATTTTGGTGTTTGGACTAAAATTTGTAGGTTATGTAAAACCTTAAAGTAATAGGGGTTGATAAACCTAGAATTCAGATTCAGCGACCTCGAAAATATATAGTCAGTATGGTCAGACGTTAGATCAAATTTTTTCGATTTTTTTGTGGATTATTCTCGTTTTTATGCTAAATTTTGAGGTTATGAAAAATCCTGACGTGATGGAGTTAAATAGACCTCGGATTCGGATTCAGTGACCTCAAAAACATATAGTAGGTATGGTCAGACGTCAGATCTAATTTTTTCAATTTTTTTTGTGGAGCTGTGTAATTGATAAGTTTATGTAAATCTTCAAAGAAAACCCAATAGCACTTTATCAGTGTAAGTTGGTTAATTCATCAAATATTACTAATGTATTTAGTTGATTTAATTAAATTAATTTTAACAATTATTCGTCTGAAAAATTTTCTGATATATCATCTACTATTTAAAGGCAATTCGACAAAACTATTACATTTATACATTTGTTCACTATATAGCAGAAGAAACAACTAAATAAAGGACACAGTTAGAAAAGCAAGCTACTGAAACGACAGGCAATTTTAAATCTATTTAATGTTTATACCAATTGACTAATGTGGGTAAATCAAATTAAATAATTTTCCTAAACTCTTCATATTTTGACTTTAACATTATTTGAATTAGCAATTACGTTTTACAAAAAAGATTTAACGTTCCTTTAATTTAAATAAGATGAAACATTGAATTATAGTTTAGAAAAACATTTAATTTTTCCAAAATATTAAGTAGTTTTCACTTTTTCTGCGTAGAGCCTGTTTCGTTGAACGATTTGTGATTAAATATTTATTCATATTTCCTTTTCCAGGTGCATTAACAAATTTTAAGAATTCAACAATAAATTTCAATATTAATGACAGATTATTGAAACTACAACACCTCTTTTAAATACAAAAAATAGGTAAATTAACATAAAAACATAAACAGACAACAGATTTTTATTCACGCTTGCATAAAAGATGTTTTAATTTTTTCAGTGTACATTTTATAAATAATTTTTGAATACATCTTTTGGTTATCAGTCTGAAATTAACTAGAACTCAAACCAGTGATTTTTCAATAGTCAAATAAATTAATTCATTAAAATAAAAATTATTTTTCTTTCAAAATATAATATATTGTAGTATATATTCAAACTTTATTTCGCATCCGCCATTCATCTTTTACTGAATTACGTACAAACAATCAAATAAGAATTTATGTGCGTAATTGGGTATAATGACTTGTTTTATAATAACCAGCTCCTTAATTTAAAGCTAAATGAAAATCGTACATTAATGAGAAAATTGCAATGATATAATTGTAATAATGTTTTATCAATGTAGATACAAATTACCTGGAGATCTAGGTATGCATGAATTCCATTCTATCAAAATTCCAACCTATGCTGAATTTATAAGATTCAAGAATTCCATAATCGTTAAAATTTCTTTTAATTCTCATATGAAACAAAAGATTTTAAATTTTATATCTCATTCAAAACGCAATTGAACGCTTCCTTTGACTGTCGAAAAAGTTCTGTTAATTTGTTATTATGAGTTTAAAACTAAATCTCCAGGGTATACAAATTTGCTTGTCTTTTTTTTTTATATAGATCTTATTTTAAATTCATTATTTACGCACGAATTTTTGGGGTCCCACAGGATGCTCCCTATTATATTAAGGGGTTACATGGGTCTTAAAGGCATAAAATCGTGTCTACCGCAAAAAAAAAGGTCGACGGCAAAAAACGGCTGGAAAAGGAAAATTTTCAATATTTTTGGCTGAAAATTTTTTTACAAGTACTTTAAGTACTCTACTTTCATATGTTTAAATTTTAAATAAAAACGATTTTTCGTTTTTGAAATAAATTTTTTTAAAGAAGTCGTTTTTTTTATACCTTTAAGACCCATGTAACCCCTTAAAGCATTGCTGTAGCACTCTTTCCCGATCCCTTGACATTTATATGATTTATTCAAGAAATCATTTATTGAGTTTGAGAAAAGCGAACTCGTCATCAATTTTTGACGAGTTACGAAATTATTATACATCCTTGAATTATCTAAGACTATCGTTTGCTAATTTTTGTGTTTTCATTGTAGAAGAATTAGGTATTATTGAAGGGAAGATCTACAACACATATTTCCTCCAGTACACATCTTCTTGTATTAAATCTTTCAAGCTTTTGACAAGCGCAGGAGTTCAGTAAGCAGCGGTCTTCAATCGTTCTAGTCATTCCGAGATTTGTTACAATAAAGAAGCGTTTTACTATAGTTTACCTACTATGCTAGCGTACAGTTTCTACAACCGCTTTCTCACAGACTATTTCTCTTTTAGCTGCATACCCTCGGTTCGGTTTTATGGTCGCAAGCTGCAGGTGCGTTTCTTTTCTACTTAATCCAGCGAATTTATGACAGGATCTGACGTACCTCAAGGTAGTCACTTAGAGCCACTCCACTCCTTTTCATCCTATTTATTAATGACGTTTCTCGTGCAATTATGAATTAGAATGTTGCAGATTACGTTGAGTGGTGCTATAAAAATTTTCTGTTTTTGAACTATGATAAATGCAAATGATTTTTTTCTCGTAAGCTCATCCTTGTAATTTTTGTTTAATTTCATATCTTCAAAAACTGACAAACTAGTTAACTTGGGTGTGGTATTCGAACCTAAACTTACCTTTAACGACCATATTGACCATAATATAAGGCAATGAGGCATATGCAATGTTAGGGTTTATTAAACGATAGGCCAACGAACTGTGTGACTAACTAAAGTCTTATTGGTGACGCTTGTTTAACCAATCCTGGAGTATACAAGTCCTTTTTGGTCACCAATCTATGTTAACTATAATTTGATTGATTTTAATTTATCTAAATCACAAAAAAAAAATCACTAGTTTGTTGTAAATATTAGAAATCTAAATACTATGATGTGGTTGGCATGTTAGCGAAGTGAATAAATAAGATATACAATTTTTGTAGTTTTCCATGTGTTCTACAACCAGTTTGTGTGGAATTAGCTTTAATACTTTATGATCGAATTCATGAATACGAAATCAGTGTTGAATCGTATTGTGTTTATATTCGAATGATAATCATGAATAGACCTCTGATTTGTCTATATCAACATTTTTAAAACTGTCGAATACTATTTACATCCCATTATTTTGTAAAATGTATCTTAATTAGTCTAATGAATTTTTGGACAGTCCATCCTTGTATTTGTTTTTAATTTATTTTGTTTTCATAATAGCAATGTAGCTTCCTTTACGAAATAATTATTACTACGATTATTTTAACAGGCGTAAATATTATGGTATAATTTTTGATTTTCATTCTTAGTGTTTTCCTTCTTCAATAAAATAAGCTCTTGATAAAAATTATTTATTATTTCAAATGAAGCTTTGGCTCATTTTAAAAGTGATTACATAGATAACAAGCCAAGCAAAGGATATCTAGGAATTTGTAAAAGGTATAAATGGGAAATATCCTCCAGTGACGAGAACGTCTGTTCGAGTTTTTAGTCCACATGTCTTTTATTCTGTCAATTTATGTGAACTGGTTTTGTATGTCCTAGAAAATTAATTGCTTATTAAAAGGTCTTTTACATAATTAAGATACAAGTTGATACGATTTTGTATACATGCGTTTAACGAACATCTCCATTCTGAATAAAGGACATTAAAATAAAACAACAAAGCTCGCAAAGAATGTTTTTATTGTACAATTAATGAGTAGGAGGGGAATGATACGCGTCCGTTATAATTTTGAGAAAATTCGATTTATTCAATCAAATCGTTAAGCCAAAAGCATTCGTTTCGAATGCCAATGAAAGTCTGTAATTGATTAGTTCGGAACGTTAAACCTACCGCAGAGCTACACATATAAACAAATAAATATTTACAGGATTTTACCAGCTACATTTACATTACATATGATATAGTTACAATCTACACATTCATATTTACACGTATAATACAGGGTGACACACATTTAAATCGCCCGATGGGGGCGCCACTTACACAATTAATTAAATATTGCAAAAATAAGTCTAACAAGTTCATTTTTGAGCTCTGTGAGCCTACAACTGACGTCATTTCCTAAATATCACTTTTGCTACAAACAGGTGTTAAATTGGTGTGGTTTTGCGCGATTGGAGGGTTTTCTTTTTGTTTTATCATCGTTGAGCGGGGAGGGGGCTGTGTCGGACGGGGGGTACTAGCACAGCGTCATCAGGGCATCAAACTCATTTCTGGGGACTGGTGGCCTCCGTCTCGTGGATGGGCTTCTTCTTTAAAATACTTAAATCATTAACATTTTCTAAGAAACTTTTATGTGCTGACAATGCCTTCACACTTTCAACATCCTTTTTAAGTTCCTCCATGTCGCGCTTCAGCTTGGCCCGTCTGTTCTGGAACCAGGTAATTACCTGAGGAGAAAGAAATTAATATTAGCAAATTAGCCACCCTTTCTCCGTCTTTTAAGTGCCTCAAAAGCCGGCACACGGGGGTTGGAACTTACTTGAGCGTTGGACAGGCCCAGGGCGGCAGCAATCTCGTCCCTGTCCGCTGGTGAAAGATATTTTTGGTAGAGGAATCGCTTTTCCAACTCAAATATTTGGTGGTTCGTGAACGCCGTCCGCGATTTTCGCTTCTTCTTTGGTTGGGGCCGGGACGCGAACAAGTTTAAATGTGATTGGTCTGAAAGTGGAAAGAGAGAGAGAGGCATTCGGTTAGACATAGTCTCGCTTGAAAGTCTGCAGTAAATCTTAAGATACTTCCGCAATTTCATAAATATTAAAATATAAGATCGCGTAAATTTATGCACCATGAGATTTTTTTTGCACGACCCTCAATTACTAACTCGCTGCATTTAAGACAAGATTTATGATCATGTTTTACACAAGATTTGAAATAAATTTACTTTTTTCACGATTCGCGCTATTTCAAATATAAGATCTTTAATTTTTTAGCAGGTAGTCACCAAGCGTATTTTAGGGGAATGAACTAATTGGGGTCAACGCTGAAGAAAAATTTGTGAAATATTCACAGACTGATAAAATAAATACAAGATACAAGATGTACGTTTTTTTGGACCATTCAATAACATTTAAAAATTTTAATAAAATACTATAGAGAATTTAAGGAGCACCACTAGTGTAACCGCCTGAAAAAAATGTGATTTTTGGGAATTGTTTTAAAGACAACTACTGAATGGAATATTTTGATATTTTAAGGATATATTTATGGATATATAGTAAATACATGATAACAATTTTGGAGAAAAAAATTGAAAATTCAGCGAATTATTCAAAATTTCCCAAGGCTCCAAAAATAAAAGTGCCCCCAGTGCTGCAGTTATAGCGACCTTGACAGTGTGTGAAATCAAAAAAATCAAAAAGTTTATTAATTTAGAAGGTAGTTTCCGTGCCATACACCTCGTTCGAAAAAAAAAATTGAAATTTAAGAAAATAGCGGAGTTTTAAAAAAAAAATTCAAATTTCGTGCAAAAATTTGATGATTTTTGGCCTGCCAAAATTACATTTTTTATTCGATCCCGGAAACTGGAGGTTTATGGCACGGAGAAACATGTATAAAAGAAGTTGCAATAAAAATCGATCGGATGATTTGTCTTCGAGTTACAACTGCAGCAAATTTGAAAAAAAGTAGTTTCGAGAAAAACGCGTTTAAAGTTTAATTCACACATTTCTCAATACCTCGATACGATGAGAGACTGCTCTTCAGATGGGTGTAACTCAAAAACTATTTGAGATATGCACTTGAAATTTGTGTATGTTGTTTTTAAAGGTATAGACTATCGAAATAGATAACAACAAAAAATTTTTTTCAAAATGTCAAACTAGTGGTGACCCTTAAACTCAGGCAGTGCAAGTTTAACCGATTAACGAAGCGCATCTTTATTTATAAATATATACGAAAAATTACTATGCAATTTGCTGTAACGCTAAGATAACTCTCTAAGATATTATGAGAAAAATTATTAATTAATTTATTAATTTTCTGCTCAATAAAATGGCTGGGAAAATGGTTTAATTCAATGTTTACAATGTGCAGTCGAATTTTTACAATGTATTTATGAAAAAATTTGAAAATTCACTGAGAAATTTTAATTTTTAATTTTCTTCGTTTCTTAATTTTTACGAGGCAGAAAATGTGTATGAAGGAAGTTGAGATAATAATAATTTTTTTGGAAGCTAAAAAAGTAATGGACAGCAAAACTGCATAAGTAGGACTCTTTCATATAGTACAAATTTCTAAATGTTTTGCAATTATTCCTATACTTCGGTGTTGGCTTTTCGTTAACATAAGGTACCGACAATTTTCTCCAAATTTTTGTGGGTAAAAATCTTATAAAATTTTCTCCGTATACAGTCAAGTCTCCTATAATAAGACAAATCAGAATAATCTATACCGCGTTATATGGAAACCACCACCGCGTTCTATGGAAACCGCGTTATAAGAAACTCAGAATTAATACAAATTAAATGATTCGTACCGCGTTGCATAGAATCTCAGAAATAAATAAATTCTATATAAATCAGACCTATATAAAAACTGCATTCTCAAAGTAACAAGTTGTGACTGATACGGTTAATAAATAAAATTTTATAATAGAAATGACAATGATTATGTAGATTTTTACATATTTAAATTTAGATTTAATGAATACTAGAATTGACAAACAGGGGAATATACCACAAATGTTACCTATGTACATACAAAAATTGAGCACATCGAATAAGTGTTGCCAAAAATAAATTTTTCAAGCCATTTGAGTTGTTGGAATGTTCTTATATCAAAAATGCGTTATAAAGAGACCGCGTTATAGGACAACTTGTCACATTTTTCACACCGCGTTATATGGGAATCGCGCTATAAAAACACCACGTAATAGGAGACTTGACTGTACCTGTAGAATATGAAAAACATATAAAACATATTTTTTTTCTGGAGAAAAAATTTGATATTGTATCCACACAATAATATGATAGTGATAAGTTATGTATAATTTACCAAGATCGACTCAGTACTTTTGGCGGAGTTCTATAAATACACATATCCATTCGATTTATTTGGCTTATATTTCTATAAATTTCTTCGAAGCAGGCGGAATTGAAATTATCCATTTAGTAAGGCTGTTAAATAACATTGGTCAACATTTTTAGTGTTTTTTATTATGTATGCCACTGCTACAATTGATGTTTTCGATAGGATTTTTTCTGTACATTACGAATTTAGAATTAAAAATTTTGTAGTTACGTCAGGTTTAAAAAAAATTCAAGAAAAATGGGAACCAATTTTCAGATTAATTCTTTTTAAGTAAGTATATTCCAAATTTCATGTTCTGTAAATTTTTCAAAAATTAGCCACACAGCTTTACTTTTTACTTTTTGACTCAATTTCTATTTTTAAATCCTATCAAAACAGTCTATCGGATGTTATGTAACAAAATTGGTTAATGTAAATAATAAAGAAGTATAAATAATCAATTTCAGAAGCTTTTCTATGACAATCAATTGATCCGAAATTCTCCAATTCTTGATGTCTGAGTAAAAACTTGTAATTGGAATGGTAATTTCATTAATATACTATTTGATGCAAGAAAAGTGAATTTTTGCTTTTTGAAATATACAAAAATTTTTTCTTAGTAATGGTAATACCTAACCTCAGCGTAAAAATGTGACATTAAAACGTAATTTTGCACTATTTACGATAAAAGTTAATGATTTTTGTGTAAAATTATAAATTTAGAGTAATTTGTTTTCACTTCAAAGTGGGTCTAATAGGTATATTGAATTTTAAAATTCGACCATAAACTATAAAATTAGGTATTGATATTCCTCGTAATATGAGTATATATCTAATTACGTACGCTGAAAAAAAGTATTTCTAGTTGAACAATGACACATGTTAATTCATTATTGTCGTTGCTATTTTATTAGTATTTTCGATAGTTTTGATTAGTTTTAATTGGTGTTTCTGATTTTTTTTTATCATTTCAACCAGATGTTTAAACAACAAAATGGTTTTATAATGTTTAAAAAATAGACTGACCAGAGTTGGTGAAAATCATGAAAAAAAATTGTTAAATGGACCACCAACTTAGTTTTTTGAACAACAAGATGAGTTGAAATATAAAGGGTGTACTTTTACGAGGCGCCGGTTTTCCGATAACAGTCAGATGAGCTGTAATTTGTTTTAATGTCAGTTATAAAAACATATAGAGCATTTCGTGAATTTTATGGACCATATAATCGCCCGTCAGAACATGCTATTCGTTGTATTACTGACAATGTTGTTTCCAAAACTTCCAAAACTCGGAAAAACGTCAATGTCGACTTGTGATTTCAACAGGAAAGTGCTACGTGCCATAGGGCGACTGGAATAATTGATTCATTGAAACGAAAATTTGGCAAAAATTTGATTTCAAGAAATGGACCTTCCAATTGGCCATAAAGATTGTGTGATTTGACACCGCTGGACAATTTTTTGTGGGGATATATGAAATATCTGCCCTATGCTGATAAACGAGCTTCGATCGACGCATTAGAAGTCATCACAAGACGTGTCATTGCTCGAATGCTCGAAAAACTTGTCAAGAGTCTTGGTCACTTGTTCAATTTTTATAAATTTTTCTTTAAATTCAAAATCCGAATGCACACTCTTTATATCTTAAATATTGCGCTAAAAATTTGTATGCTATGGCTGACCTTCTAAATTCTTTGTACGTATGGTATATTCATCACTTATGAATTCGCAGATTCTTAAAGCGTTAGTAAAACTCTTCAAACAAATAAAGCGGAAATTTTCGGTGCTAAGGTTAAAAATTCTGAGAAGAGCAGGACTCCGACAAAGTTCGCAATTCCTCGAATTGAATATGTGCTAATTTGATGGTGAAAACTCTTCAAGTTTTTCCCTAATCGGTGTTGGTTAAGAGCGAATTAATAAACCAACAAGGTAACGCCGTAAAATTAAATTTTCTGTTCACTCATGTCCCACTTTGTCTTTTCCGGGAATTCCCCACAGCCAGAACCATTGCGAGGCCAATTGATCAAGGTGTGACCATCAAATCCGGCTGTCCAACCTGTCGGCAGGCGGAATCAAAGCACTCGTCCCGACCGACGCTTGTTAATTTAACATCACAGCTCTAATCACCGGATCACATGAGATGCCCATGCCCGGCGAGGAGCCGCCGCCGATCCCAACGAAATCTCCGCCAATTACACTATTAGACCTGACGAATTAGGCATATTGCGCCTGCGCAGCGCATAGAGGTGGCCGCTTAAGTGTAAGCGGGCTCATTTCAGGTACCCGCCATAAAACACACTTCGATTCATTCTATTGTTGGTCTCGCGTTTTCGCCCTTTAGCCCGCTTGGCGGTGGCGGCGACCGATTGAGCGAGCGGGCAGCTCCAGACATGCGATACGCCAATAAAAGTATCATCAGAGCGTCCGCGTCGTCGTGACCGCGCTTAACCAGGTATAGAAGTCGGTGGATCAGGTGAATATGGTTTTTCTGCTAGCTGTCGTTAGTCCTCTTATTTATACGGCGTCCCGTCTCCCGCGAGTGTAGCGCAGCAGCGCCCCGAGTCTGAAGCGGGCTCCCTCATATAATTTTGGAAACCGCGCGTTAGGAACAACATGAATTTCGAGTGCCCCCAGAATCGGGGCCACAGCGAAGTTCCATAATCCGCCCGAATAGAGACAAAAACAAAACCGTCGATGAAAGGTCGCATCAGAAGCGGGATGCGGGAGATCGGAGACGAAAGCGAGCCGCAATGCGATTAGCAGCGGCCTCAAAGGCGGTAGCGCATTCCTGCGATCGAAAGTTAATTAGATGTAAATTTGGTGATCCTCGCGGGCAATCGTAGGTCTTTTCGCCTTTTTGCTCCCTACCCAATTCGGCTATCGATTACGGCGAGGTAGCGCGGTGGTGGGGCCGATTTGGGCCCGGACCTGCTCAGAGGAGACCCGCTTAAACCTTCTTCCTCTGCCCTTCCTTCAGAGGCCGGTTGTCCGAATCCGGCAGCAGCAGCTTCTTCTTATCGTATCATGTTCCTGGAGTAATTGGCGAGAAATTCCCTGGCGGTGGGGCAATCAACTAGCGCATACAGTGTGATAATTGAGTCTTAAGATCTCGGCCTTTTCCGATTGTATCAGCGGAGATTATCTCTGTTCGGTGGCTTTTGATCATTCAGATGATCGTTTGTCATGAACGTACCCCGAGATAAGCACTGAAATGGAAGGTAACCCCGCCATAGGAATTAATTCACATTATCTCGGCGATTTGTTGCATTGTAAACTGATGCTTATCTCGTGGGATGCAGAAAAGAGGACAACTAAATGATCACATTCAAATTAGAGGTGATTAACGTCGCATGAAATTAAGATAAGACGTAAATGGAAGAAGAGTCAGCCACCTGTTTGATTGTTCCGCTTCTACCGCGCCGCCGCCGTTGACGATCGACGAGATCTCGTGCGACAACGCGGCCATTCGAAATGAATTTCTCGTGAATAAAAATTTTACGAGAAATTTTGAGTGGGCAACGAGCTAAGTGGAAATAGAAAATCGATCGTAAAATATCTACTTTGATCTTGAGTAACAGTTTCGATTGCCTCGCTACCTGATTTTGATTTTCAATTTTAATCTAAATTGGACATTAAGCCTCCGAGCCGCCGCCACCTCTTCCCGCTATTGTCGTACATTGGGAGATAATGATTATTTTGTTTTTTGGATTGCATAATGAACTGAATTACCAAAATATTTATTAGCGCGTGGTATGAAGTTCGGGGCCTTTAACTATTTATACGAGATATCTTTTAAGTATTTTCGCTAAAACAAGACTTTTTCTGAATGATTATTTATGACCTTCTTTTAATCTTATTTTGCATTTACATTTCCTCCAGAAGAATTAGGGTCACATTGATTTTATGGGAATTTTTGAATGAGAAAAACTCTTGACTGAAAATTAATTCAATTCGCGATAAGGTTGGAAATAATTAAATTGCGAACAATTTTTTGAAAGTAGATTAAAAAAATTCTTAGAAAAGCAAGGGACAAACATAAATCCGGAAACGTTTTGGAGTAGCTTTCATGCAGGTCATTGTAAAAGTTTTAACCAATTGTAGGAGATTCCCATTAATAACGATGGTTTTTAAACCCATTCAACTATCAGAAGATTTAAAAATGTTTTAACACTCTGTAGCGCCATGTGACATTTCTGTCACAAACCTCAAAAATCCCGCTAGAATACGCACCGAATGTATTTAGTTCATTCAAATCGGCGCCACTTTGCTGTCACACATTATTGAACAACGTAGTATCCACGGAAATCATCATAGACAGCGTAAACTGTTAACAGTTAATCGATTAGAATTTCGCCCGTAATTGAAAGTGACAAGTTGAAAGTCGAGCAAATTTTAAATTTTACAAAAAAAATACAAAAATTGTGTAAAATTGTGTTATTTTCTTGGAAACCTATAGATAAGTGAATGAATATGTTCCTTCCATACCAAATTAGTTTTTTTTGTTAACGTTTAACTCAATTTTACAGTAATGTTACACTCCCTTAAATGTGAAATAAATAATTAATAATACATATTTTTTTAATTTCTGAGAAACATGTATTTTTTATTTCCCTAAACCTGTCAATTTTTGACGTAATTTTAATGTTTTATGATCTTGCCCTACAGAGGGTTAACCCTTTCGGGACTAGTATTTATTTTTTCGATTTTTAATTTATTAATATTGAAGGGTTAAAATGTTGAGAAAATAAATATTATAGCCGACAGCCAAGTAAAATTGTAGAATTGTCTATATGGTAAAAACTAGTGATGAGCAAAACAAGACTAAGGCTGGCCCATAAGAGCCCGTACAATGTGTCAAAAACTGCAGAACTAAACACTTTCAAATTTGGAGTATCAGTTCAGTTAATAAAAGTTAACTAAACCGCGTGTTACAGATGGAAATTTGCTTAAAAGTAGCGACTAAAATAGAAGGGACTATTTTTCAATCAGCAAATCTTGGTGAAGTCTCGCAAACATGGTCTTGGTCTTGCAAATCGAGTTTTGGTAATGATAAATAAATAATAAGGACCAAAACCGATTTTACTCATTACTAAATTCAAGCCCAAAACCTAATGTGCAAGACCAAGATTTGGTATTAATATTCGTATCAATTATCATAGTCTTGCTCTTGGTCTTGGTCTTGTTATGCTCATCACTTCTAAAAACTAACAAGAAATTATAATGGAAAAAATTTCAGAATTTGTATTCTTGTACTAGTTTTTAAAATTAAAAAGGAAGGCTGAATCAAAAATGTGTAACACTTATATTTTTGTGAAAAATCATTATTGCATGTTATATTTTTAATTCTTTTGAATTTACTTATTGCTTGTAAATAAATTATCCAAAACCAATGTTGCAGGTTTTATGTTCAATTTACGAGAGGAAACACCATAACAAGCTTCAAATCGAAAATGGTATCAAAGCTAAATCTTCGTTTCATACTCCAGTCTTTTAATTTTTAGGGTTCCGTACCTCGAAAGGAAAAAACGGAACCCTTATAGGATCACTTTGTTGTCCGTCCGTCTGTCTGTCTGTCAAGACCCTTCTTCTCAGGAACGCGTGGAGGTATCAAGCTGGAATTTATATCAAATACTCAGGTCTACTGTCCCTTGGAGCTGTGAAAAAATCAAACTTCTAAGCCAACGCAATCAAAAGATACAGCCGTTTATGCCGCAAATTTTCGACACTCGCAAGGGAATCAAAACCTAAAGGGTACTTCCAGTCGACCTAGAATTTTGAAATTTGGCATGAAGCAATGTTTTCTAGCACAAATTTTAAGTTACATCACATATTTTTTGGGTGAACTTTTACTTATATACCTACAGGTTTGTACGGAACCCTCGGTGCGCGAGTCCGACTCGCACTTGGCCGGTTTTTTTTTAATATTATCAATGACTTTTATAATCACTTTGATTCTTTTTCCTCTTGTTCTTTCCAGATTTAAAGAATGAGAAAATAGTCAAAAGTATCCAATTTTGAAATAAGTTTAAATCGATTGTCGTGGAATTTTGAAAATTTTGTAGCTTAGATTTTTTCGAAAAAAAGTTATTATATATTATATAGTTAAATTAGGTAGATATTAGCTTCATATTTGGTTTCAAAATTCAAATTCAACGCCCTTACTCTTGGTTGTAATTTAAAATTTCATATTTAGCTTTCATCAACGCCTGCATGTGCTCTGTTGCTAACTATTTTTTATCATTCTACATGAAGTAGCCTCTGAGAAAAGCGAAATGATTTAAAAAGTGTTACATTTCCTATTTTTATGTCAGTATAGGGCGACTCACTACAAAGCTATAAATCAAACAATGCCAACTCATTCCATACTCATACTCATGCCATATTAATAAAAAGACACGTTTATTAAATTTAATAATGAGGGATGAATCAACATATTTTTGATAGCTATTGAAATAATTATATTACAGCTCGAATTTATGAATCAATCGGAGAGTCGTAAATAATATGTTTCTAATTAAGATATTTATTTCGTGATATTATTTTTAAAGTTTATTAGTATTAAAAAAAAAAAAAAACTTTTTTTTTTTTTTTCAATTTATATTTCACATCAATGTTTTAATTTCAAATTAAATTTAGAAAAATTTATTCGAAGAATATTATATTAACACAGACTAAATAAAAATTCTAGATCTACTCCCTAATTCTACATAAAAGTTAAGAGCTCTTAATCTTTTAATTATTTATAAAAATCACTTTTATTCGGATAGTTATTAAATAATCAGTGTATTTTTAGCAGTTTTTTTTAGTAGTTCTGAAATGCTGAAGTTGAATATTAATTTCTTTAAAGTGATTTTTCATAGCAATTGAGATCATTTAGTTTTTACCCAGAATCATGAAGCTGGTTTGATTAAACTCGTTATATATGTATAATAGTTGCAAACAATTTTGAAGCTCCATAATTTCCCAAGTAAAAATGTACGCTGGCTGCACCTTGGCCACTCACTTTATAGACAGGTGGTAGTACGACGGCTGCACGCGGTCTGTAGTGTTTTTGAAACATATGAAACGGCCGCACGGATTAGATATAATTTTTGAAAGATTTTAACGGCCACACGCACCGTCGTATGAGGGCCGAATTTGAGTACAAGCGACAACGGTCACACCTCGGCTGAACCTTGCTGAACTAATTTATGTAGATTTTTATATATATACACCCGTCCCTCGATTTGCACGGTACTCAATTTACTCGGTTTCGCATTTGCACGGTTTTAAAATTAAAAAAAAAAAAAAAAAAAATTTTGTTGTTCTCGGTCTCAATTTGATTGTTTTGCATTATGCTATGTAGAAATTAAAAGAGAATCATATTAATGAACGCACTCTTAAAAGCTCGTTAAAAGTTATCAAAGTCATTTGTTCTGATTAAATTCTAATAACAGGTGAAAAAATGCAGTTTCGTAGTTTTAATAATTTATTTTAGCCCTATAATGTCAAAAAAGAAAGAAAACAGAGTCCCAAGTAAAGGAAAACAATTTGTTTGAAAAAAAAATTTAGACAAATAAAAATATGGGCAAAGTTCAACATCTGTAGCAAAAGAATATGGAATGAATGAAGCGAATGGAAGATTTTATTCGAAAAAGTCTAGTCAGAGGAACTATTGTAAGCGCAACATTTTCTACATAATACTCGAGATGATTTAATAGAAGCAGCAGAAAAAGCTCTAGTATTTGAATAGAGGACAATATTAAAAAAAAAACCGATGGATTCTAATACGATAAGATACAGAGCGCTTAACATTTTTAGCTCCTTAACCCTTTATAGCCCAAGATCATAAAACATTAAAATTATGTTAAAAATTGACAGGTTTAGGGAAATAAAAAACACATATTTCTCAGAAATTAAAAAAATATGTATTATTAATAATTTATTTCACATTTAAGGGAGTGTAACATTACTGTAAAATTGAGTTAAACGTAAACAAAAAAAACTAATTTGGTATGGAAGGAACATATTCATTCACTTATCTATAGGTTTCCAAGAAAATAACACTATTTTACACACTTTTTGTATTTTTTTTGTAAAATTTAAAATTTGCTCGAATTTCAACTTGTCACCTTCAATTACGGGCGAAATTCTAATCGATTAACTGTTAACAGTTTACGCTGTCTATGATGATTTCCGTGGATACTACATCGTTCAATAATATGTGACAGCAAAGTGGCGCCGATTTGAATGAACTAAATACATTTGGTGCATATTCTGGCGGGATTTTTGAGGTTTGTTACAGAAATGTCACATGGGGCTATAAAGGGTTAAACGTAAAGTAACAAATTCCATCTACTACAGAATTTAGTGCAATTTAGTTAATTAAAGCATATTGTTGATTATTGTTTATGTTTTCAATTTTAAAAATAAATTGAATTGAATTGAAATTGAATGAACCAATCTCCTTTTTATTCTTTAATACTTATCTCATTTTACACGGTTATAATGAGCATATTTTCGACATTTCTTTATCTTCTTTAGATCGATTTACACGATTTTCAGGTTAATTGAATATATTCTTTTATTTTGTATGAACTCTGTGTCTCGTTTTACACGGTTTCGTTTTGCACGATTTTTCCAAGAATGTATCTACCGTGTCAATCAAGGGATGAGTGTACATATTAACAAGAGGACGGGTTACAACATTTTCCTGCAATACAAAATATCTATTCACTGAGGCCTTTTCTATACAATGGACATTTGGTATAAGGAAAATCTTCAGTAAATAGAAATTTTGTGTAAGAAAAATCCTCAGTTAAAGAAGAGATTTTGTATAAGGAAAGTGTGTAACCCGTGTAACTCATGTGATCTGTAACTGCCCGACTAGAATTTTGGTAGGGTACAGCTAGGGCCCCTATGAGGCTAGCCACACTGCCTCATGTGGGTCCCATGAGGCTGCCCTATAAGGCGCACGAAGGGCAAATAACGCCTTGCCTCATTCGCGCATCATTATGACTACCTCATGTGGGCCTCGTGAGGCAAAACCCGACTAGAATTTTGGTGGGGTACAGCTAGGGTCCCTATGAGGCTAGCCATACTGCTTCATGTGGGTCCTATGAGGCTGCCGTAGGGCAAATAACGCCTTGCCTCATTCAGGCTCTCTTTGTAATACTTAATAATGTAATCCTAACTCCTTATACTTATATACATGTGGAAATACTTCTTTATTAGTATAAATTATTATAATAAACTTAAACTCAGTCCGAGGCGAGTGCGCCCTGATGTTGTCCGTCCTGCGGGTAGAATCCAAAAAAGAACGAGTGCCGCAATATGGCGATGAGCTGTCAGCTCGTAGGGGGATTCGTCGAGGGATTCTCAAGAAGATGATACTTCATGCAATAGATTATAAAATACGAAGTTTTTGTAAGGAAAACCCGATAAGACAGCTATTAATAATACTGGGATTTATGCTTTAATCGAGCCCAGCTGATAATTTGCAAATATAACCCACTAGCAGATAACGTCAAGTATGCCTAGGTGTATATGTGATGTTTGCCTAATCGAACCCCTGTAAAGCAAAAGGTGGGATTGCCTATTTCATTGTAAGGTTTGCCTCATAAGACCCTTGTGAGGTACTCATAAGGTAAACCTCACTTCAGTATCGCTGATTTTATTTTGTGAGGTCCTCATGAGGAATTTACGGGGAAATCCATCTATCGGCATGCCCTCACTTGCCACATGAGGACCTCATGAGGAATCTACGGGGAAATCCCTCTATCGGCATACCCCTCACTTGCCACATGAGGCCCACACGCTTCATGAGGCATGCCCCCTATAAATTCTAGTCGGGTGTGTGACCTGTTGCGTTTAATCACTTAGATTTATAATTTCGTTCAGTCGATGGTGCGGCCGAGGTGCGGTCGTCTTCGTGGTAGCTTTTAAATTACGGAGGTACAACCTTATATGTATGATACTAGTCCAATTTTTGATACATTTTACAGTGCAGTCGTCGTGGGGCCGAATAAAACATACAGCTGCATTTGTGGTCTTCTTAAAAGTTTCATATATTTTTACTCGGATTCAAATAAAACCATACATTCATTGAGAATTCCCAAAATGCCACGTGCACTCCACTCTTTTGCATGATTTATAGTCTTCTCATCCTAATTCGCCGCAGGCATTCTCTTAAAAGGGCATAAATAAAAATTCAAATAATTTCTTTACGGCCAATGTAAAAGTGTCAAATTTCAAAAGAAATTAACCGAAATTTTCATGTTTAACTGGAAGGCACGAGCTGGAGGGCCCCAAATAGGGAACTACGGCCCATTCCAGTTCATTTGCATATCCTGTGGCCCCTTGTCGAGCTTTAAATATATATATATATATATATTTTTTTTATGTACGACTATGTATGCACATTTATTGCCATTTTTGGGTTTATTATTCAATTTGCAAGTTCGGCACCGCATAAAAGCAAACGAAACACGAACGGGAACGGGCAAATTATATTAACGCGGATTAGCTCTGGGCGATAAAACTGAATGCGACAAAGTATTGAAATTGCCCAGGTACCTACAGTCCGTCAGGTATTCTGGTCAAGTTTTTAAAGGTGTTCACAACTTGATACGAAGGTGTAAGAGTGCATGCTACGAAATTGAACGCCTCTAGGGCTTAAGTTTTTCACCTTTTCAACCTTTTTTTCGCCTATTCCGTGGTCATTCTCGTTTTCATTCATGCACTTTGTAATTATATGCGACTGACCAAGTCACCTTAATGGATCACAATCAGGTGTGAGCAGCAGTGATAATTAACTCATAGCCGTTTCCATATGATGAGTATGATGCATAGATGGGAAAAATTCTTGAATATGTATTAATTTTCAGCATCAGCGGCGGCGCCAAATCGGTATTTTCAACGATTCGATATTTGCAAGAATATGAGAAAGAGTGAGTTAACATTAACATGCTATAAAAGTACTATGGAGTAGTTTTTTTTTTAATTTGCTAAAATAAAAATCATTTTCAGGTTTAAACAAGAAAATCTATTGCTATTGCAGGTATATTGTTGAAAAATAATGTCTCGGAAAAATTACCGGAACAGAACGAGCTCAATTTCCCTTGGAGAGTCAGTTAAAAATTATTAAAACGAAACGGAGGTCTTCGCGTAAACCGACTATAGAAGAACCTGAGAGCCCTTTTCATCATTAATGTGATGAAGTTGCTTTTTTTATAGCTCTCTTCCTCTTCTCCCAGCGTCCTGCGATGCATCGTTTCGTTCTTGGGTGCTTTTTCGTGTCTTTTTTGGTGGCTTTTTGCCTCATTCTTAATTTTCCAAGCATAAAGAGGTAACAGGCGGCATAAGATCAAAGACGCGGCGCCCTTTGATCAATTCATATAAAATACTGACCACGCCTCGTAGGTATTAAAGAGATGGCGCTCACGGCCTCTAATTCTTACGGCATCAGCACCATCGTCGAGGAGATCGTATTCAAAATACCTCTGACCAAACGAGTACACCAAAGGCCCAAGCGGGCCCTCTTCGCGCATCTCCGGCGATCTCGCGGGGCGGCGCGGTGGTGGCAGCGGCGCGCGGTCGGCGAGGCAACTTCGCTGAGGACTGCGGCGAATTGTGGCTCTGTAGCTGTGGCTGAGGCGCGAAAAGACGAGCTTTTTGATTAACTCGACCGGCTACTGACCGAAGACTCAAGCGTGCGATTTATTGTCCTCCAGCAATTACGTCCCTTGCTGGGTGGCACTCACAAAAAAATTAAAAAAAAAACGCAAGGAAGGAGAGCACAGGCTGTGAGCGCGGTCATTCTATTGACCACAATTTAATAAAAATTTTCGTGAAGCGGATATTTAATTACGCAAGTCGATCTAAAGAGGGTGCGCACAAGAACCCTGAAGCGGTTTTTGACTCGTCACTCGCACCGTTTCGTTGCGTGTCACTCCGCAGGGGCAGATCGACAGATAAAGATTTTAACCTAATGATTACATTAAGGACTAACCGCAAATATGCGACCTTCTAAATGCAAAATTACAACTCGAAAAATTTGTTGACTCCTTTAAGGTACCGCAGGACCTCGGCACGGCATGTGCTCGACAATTGCTTTTGAATCTCCCAAGAAAACGTATCTATTAGGAGACAATGGACATATTTTTCTTTATAGTCCTACCCGACAACTTACGAATTTGTCACGCGTCACAGAGATGAGGGTTTGTGAATGACAATGAAACTACAATTCCTGATTTCTGGCGCAGAAGTTACTTGCTATAAACCTTCGCATATGTTTGATGGTCGCAGCGCATAATTCTGTGGTTTACGCAGCCATTTTGTCACCTGAAACTAGGGTCGGGACTTGAGATCGAATGATGAATTAAGACACGTTTGCAGTGATGGATGTCCGCCAAGCTAACGAATGCTGTCTTAAAGATGGAGAAAGAAAAACCGCTTTGTTAGCTTATAAAAACAGCGCACTGTGATTGATAATCGCAAGAATAACAGGGCGTTGAGAAATATCTACTAATTTGGAAAAAAAAGGAGATACGAAGGTTGACATGAAGTGCAAAACATTATATTAATTTCAGGTCTAAATTAAGAGATTAATTACACTAGTCTGCATATTTTCGTGCTGTTTTCTTACTCTGAAAGGGTGATTTGTTCCGTAGATAATGAATTCGAAAATGAAAATGTTCCATGACATCACATTTTCCAGAAAAGTATTACTGAAAAGGGAAATATGGTATATACTTAACTATATCTAGTAGATCCTTGTATAACGATTTGTTCAAGAGACATGTTTTTCATGATAATCCTCATCCATTTCACAGACCTTATGAAAAACTTGTTCCACAACAAATAAAGTTTTCCAAATCTGAAACCTAGTTTTCTTGAAATTTTCATGAAATATTTTCATGAAAAATTTTCATGAAAAATTTTCGTTTTTGTATTCGTAATCTACGGAAAAACGTTTAAAGTTAGCCGGAATAAAATTTCTGAAGACCAGTTCATGTAACTACTTTCCGAAGTTTAAAAAAAGTGGGAACGGAATAGATGAATGACACTTTCGATTATGTCTACATAATATTTTTTTTTATAATCCGCTTATATAAAGTGCAGCAAATCTTATATTTACCAACTTTACCGATTTTGATAGAATTTGACGCTTATAAAACAGTTTTGTATCGAAATTAATGCAATCCATTTGTAAGCCTTTCTCGCAGCCATAACTAATAAAAAGATCAAATTGAATTTGAATAATTTTATGATTGTGAGTATATATAATAAGTTATGGAATAAAAAAATTATTATTCCAAAGTGTGTGAAATAATAATGAAAGCTTTTTTAAAAAGAGAGTTATCTACAAATATACATTGCAATTAATATAAACAAAATCAGTAATCATCAAAATACGCTTAATTCTCATTTATTTACAGTGTTACTTTTATTTTAAACAAATTACTCTATTATATATATATATATCTTAATTAAGTTCTCTCTTCACAGTATCAAAATTAGAAGAATATGTTATAATGATCTTGGGGTATCTGATTTAAAACAATCGGACTTAATTTGATTGCAAATCGTTAAAGCGGCATTAAATATGAAATCGTTAAATCTTAATCACTAAGTTTTATGACTGTTTTTAAATAGTCGTTAGGTCAAACTGGAAAAAAGTTTAGATTATAAATGTGAAGGAAGCAAATTTTTGCATAACTTGTAAGCACATTTTGGAGATAAATATAATTCTTTCTTTTAGTAATATTAATAGAAGAGATATAAATGAAAATATTAATAAAATTAAAATACAGAATCTAACTAAATAAATTAAAATAAAATACAAGAATTTATGTAGATAACTACGCTGTAAAATTTCTTTAGGTGTTTTTTTACATTAGATGTAAATTTTAATTATAGTTCAATGATGATTTTGTGTGAAAGACCTCCTGACCTACTTTTAATTCCGACTGATTCGGAAATTTTCGAACAAATCTCAATTTGCCTTTCTTAATTCCGCAAGTTTTCGAAATTGTTTCTTTCGAACTGTGACACATTTTTGTTTCCGTATGAAATGTTAAAATCCAACAAAAGTTCTTCGATAAAAGCATTGGAGGAAAATCAAAAAAAGTGTATGTGTTTAAAACCCACTAGAATATTGTAAATTGGATAGCTACATTCAACAAAATATCGTTTGAATGGCGGCCGCTACTCCTTGGGCCACACCATTGAGAATTTTTCGAATGAATACAAGTAGGAACAAGAAGTGGATATCTGCAAAGAAAATCATCGCATCAAGGCATCGCATTTTCGGATTCAAATTCCAAGAAAAAAAGCGTGTGCATCTATTTTAAGCTACGAAGGTTTGGTGTGTTTTTTATTCTGAAAGTGTAATTGATTACAATCTCTATATGATACTAATTAAAAGATATAAATACTGGTGACATCTGAATTTCTACAAGACGGCGCCATCAGTCACACAACCGCAGAAAACATCTTGCGAAACGGCGGGCGCCATCAATGCGATTTAACTAATGACTTTTGGCTAAAGAATATGCCAATCGGTAATTAATAGTGAAATAGCAATAGAACAATATATTATAAAGAAAAACATTGAAACAATTCTTTTACTCAACGAAAATGTGTCTAGAACTGAAGTGCTAAAAGCAATACAAGCTAATTTTATCGCATTGGAGAATGATTTCTTAAATATTACGATTTTAAGTTATGTAAATGTTTTAGGTAATGACATTAAAATTTCAACATTTACAAATTGCTTTCGTTAAGTTAATAGCTCTCCCAAAAACACTGAAAAAAGTTCTCTTCAAAACTGGGTGAACATTACAAACTGAAGACATTCGTCCATCGTCAAATTGCAATAGACTTATGAATGGGGCTAACTTATCCCTGACGAATGATATGTATGATATTAATAGCCCCTCCAGCAACCCAAAAACAAGCAGCTGAGCCCGCCCCGTACAACTTGTATGTTGTACAATCTGGGAAATTCATGGAGCGTTGAAATGAAACCACAATGGAATAATTAAGTTTCTAGCACTTGATGTTGCTGCGTGAAGCGTCGACAAGGGCGGATCGCGCACGGGCTGGTTCTTAATCGCTGCACGCTCCTATTTTTAGTCGCCTAAACGATGCGAAGGAGATGGAAATGTTGTTTTACCACCAACTTACAAGACGATTTAAGAGGAGCATTTCGTTCCAGCGTCTTAAGTGTGTACGGAGGGACACACACTCGTCTTTCGCACCACTAAAAAAAGGAAATTCATTTTTATTTGATTGCATCGTATCTGCCAAACCACCGCCCAAAACAGTTGTTGCGTATCTAATGAAGTTGCGAGTGATAAATTGGCGGACAGCCCTGCGCAGTTACTGGAATTGAAATTGTTAATTAGCTGACAATTATGAACGCAGCGCCCTCTGGTCGGGGGGTAGGGGAGACCGGAAGGGTGTATTTGCCTACTGCAGTCAGTCGTGGCAAACGAAGCAAAATCACTCCTCTGATTCGGAATTCCCAGTCGTAATTTACGCTGTGTGTCAGCTAAAGGGAAATTTACGGATCGCATAAATCACAGGAGGGTGGTGCGAATCCAATAAGGGGTGAAATTTGTCACGGCGATTTAGGTGACATTTACCCTATAGTATACTCAGATTCGCGCTGTTTTTCTTCATTACACCAAAGTGAGCGATTATTTAGCCAGACTTTAACCTCGGCGATTTTTTTGCCTATTTGCGGCGGATTAAAAAGTTTTAACCACTTTTAGTAATTAGGAAGGATTTCTACAATCTTCCACTAATTCACTAGAATAATATGTATTGAACAATTTTCAATGGACGTTTATAATTAATTAAGACTTTACATTATTCTTGTCGAAGACATTTTTGAAATTTGCAAAGAGCCTAAGCATCGATGGAATCGATTTAGTTTGATTGTGATTAATTTTGTAAATAAATTAAATTGATTTAATCGTGAAAATACTTTAAATTCGAATTTTTTTCCACCCCTGCATTGCAAAAAATCTTGCAAGAATGCTTGAAATTAATGAATTAAGGCAAATTATTTTTTTTCGACTTAGTGACAAGCACGCATTTGTCTTGTGAAATGGTAGATCGAAAAACTGAGAAATTTTCTTATTTTCAAGACTTTTGCGGAATTATTTATAGAAGATATATGAGAACATCTATAATTTAAGGATTTTCCACAATCACAAAAACGTTGTGGGACTATGCAGACAACTTTTGGCTCCAAATGAACGTTCCCAAAAAGTTTCATCAAAATTCGACCAAACATCTAAAATTCAATTTAAGTCAATATCATTTGTTCACTACGACAGCTAATCAAAAATATTTCCAATGTTGGTTTTAGTCGCAAAAAATCTACCAATTTCACCAAATTCTTGTTGAATTTATTTTTAAGAACACGCCTCGTGAATATAATACAAGTTTTCGGATAATTGACGAACATATAATTTATTGTATCTGGTTAAATGTCTTAGTATGCCATGCATTATTCACTAATTTATTGATTTATAAATTTATTTTTGCTTTGGGTAGTTTTAACGATATTAAAATTTTTAAGGTTTCGTTTGATAGACGATACATAGAAAAGTCAGTAATAAATGGTCTCAGATTATATATTATAGTTTTAAGGTCACGCCATTAATAACACTTGACTCTTTTATCTTGTAATGGAAAAATTAAAATATTGATTGTTTTCAAAATCTCACTAGTTGTTCCCTTTAAGGGGGTAAATACAATAACACGGGCAAAAATTACGCATTAGAAAACATTTTTTTTCACAAAGAAGGTTTAATGCAATCATTATAAAACTATGTACACTTGTTAAGGTATAAATGAGGAATGTACAAACAATTTTTTTTTAATTTTTGAAAACAAAATGGCTGCTGTACGCTGGCGTGAAGTTGACCTAGTGTTATTGATCTGTAACAGCCCATAAAAAAAATTTGGCTTAAATATACATACATGTAATTTGTCGGTAAACCTCAAAAATTAAAAAAAAAAATTATAATTCTGCGTTTGGTAGAAGTTTTTGTAAAATATCGATAATTTTCACTATTTTTTCAGCCATTTTTGCATTAATAATTCAATTTTGCAACATAAAATTCCAAAACAATTAGATTTAGAGACAAGCCTATGGTATAAAGAAGAAACCATAAAAATTTTAGCTAAATTGGACAAGTAGTTTTCGAGTAATCGTGGTTGCAAATTTTAAAAATGTTATTTTGAGAAAAACGCGTTTGAAGTTTCGAAAACCTGCTATGCGCTGAAGAAAGCGTTCTCGAAAAATGAAGAAAAAATATATAAGGAGTTCGATTTTCGACCTGAAACTTTTTGGAGCGTATTCTACGGGAAATTTCCTAACTTTTTACAGGAACAAAAAAAAAAATCGATTTTTTTGACCTTCTAATTGTATTTACCCCCTTAAGATTTGAACTAAAGAAGAACTACAGAACTAAAAGGTTTAAATTTTAAGTTACAGCTTATTTTAATACAGAGATAGGTTCTTCTATAATTATTTTCCCTCGAAGCTATTATTTCGAAGGGAAGTGCATTCTATATTTAATTTATAATACGTAACCTGGCCTAAACTTAAATTAAAATGTAATAACGAAACCTCTCTATTCATAATTCTTGGACGTTTTGTTATTTTGCTAATTCGGAAAAAATGTTGATTAAACAATAAATAATTTTAAATGCTTGTCAGATCATCATGTTATCCTCATTCCAGACATTATTTTATTATTATATTAATATTAACGATTTTCCTACACAACATTTTAAATCATTTCACAAATTTGCTTACTCTGTCGAGATAAGCTACGTTTAATGCTTTGAAAGGATTTGGCTTAAATTTTGGCTGGGTTTGTACTTGGATAATCGGCTTAGCCTCTTGTTTATGTATTTTACTATTAATTGGCTATTAATAATTCGAACCGGAAACAGAAACACGAAATGAAAATATAGAGTAGACCAGAATAAAGGCTTTAAAGAAGGATGCAGATCCTTTTGAATGTAGCATTCCTCCTAAAGTCGAAACATCTTCGTCAACTGTACACCGTATTTAAACATAGGGAACATTTTAAGCATTTTAGAGCATAGAACGAAATTTTATTAAAAATTTCAATTAAATAAATCTGCGCAAAACAGAATCCAGTCCGCCAAATTGTCGAGAGTTACGACAATCGAGCGATTGAAATTTAATCTCTAAAGTACTAAATCTAAGAAGGCTAAAATCGAACTCATCATATTTTTATGTATTTTTATTTACTAAACAACAAAGTGTGAAATAAATATGTTTAAATTTTAATGGTGGATTTTTTAACATATATTTTTATTTCATTTTACATGTTGGGTTTTATCTGAAGCAGTTCTTACAACATGCATTTTACAAAGGTTTTTATACTTTAATCGAATGAATTACAACGTTGCGACAGGTCGCATGTGAAAATCTAGAATGAATTAAATTTTTTTCATGAAGCTTTTTTTACCCGCATGCCTGGCAAGTTAATTTACGATTTTATTCCGCTCAGGGACAGTGTCAGAAACGAACAATAAAAATCAGCACGAATTGCTCAGATGTGAACAATAAAATTTACTTTGGTAAATTGCAGTCTGAAACGCATTTCCCTCTGCAAAAAGTTCATAAAGCTCGTTTTAGGTCCAATTTGACGAAACGAAACGACCAAAGTCGGTTTTGTAGTCACAACTGCGGCACTGTGCCGGCATGCGGCTGAGAGTAATTTGAAAGTTTCGTGATACTAACAAACAAATCCAGGCCAATTTCGTTATTACAAAGCGCAAAGTATATCGCAAAGAAGCCATTTTTCATATTTTACGAACACCCGTCCTGTGGGGCATTATCTCAAGGAGGCGATCTTAATAGCAAATCCAAGAAAAGAAAGAATTCGCTAAATGACGGCGGGCGGGCGGCGCGGAGAGAGTGAGGCGCGAAAAAAGGCGATGGCCCACATCACCGCGTCCCTGTCCCGTCCGCGGTCCCTTTGGCGGCGGCAGCGGGTGCACTTGGGGTGCGCACGCAACTTTCATAAATCGCGGCCTTAATGTGTTGTAATTAATTAATTATTTAATTATTACAAATTTGTGGATCTCACGGAAACATTGCCTCGGCTCGTTGTGATGTGCGCCGGGATGGTTAACTTCATTAACCGTCCGGTCAATGACCGGGTACCCGGGTATCCATTTCAGTTTCGCAGGTAGAATTTATTAACTTTTTCTCAAAAAATTTTTAAGACCGTCCGGATCCCCAAAATTTAAGTAGTTTGATACCCAATTTTCGTAAAAATTTTTTATAATTAATTATTTAATAATAGTTATTAACTATCAAACTTGATACCCCCTTCGTTCAATAACCAGGTACCCGGGTACCCACTTCAGTTATTATGTATGAATAGCGGGTTTATGCACACTAAAGAGACTGTTTATTAAAGTATTGAGGTAATTTGACTTCTAAATTAATAATAAACAATGTCATTTTTAATTTCTTTTATTTAAACAATTCTTATTACAAACAATAGCAAAGATAGTAGGTAAGAAAAACGTAATTCCGTTTATACATATTTATTTTAGTAAGAATTTTTTTTATCCGATTAGTTGTTTATTTATATTGTTTAATTTTTATAATAATGCAATGCCACACAAGAATAATGCTATATATTTAATTATTTCGTACAGTCTTTACATGCCGTGGTTGTAATACAATGTTCATCACAGATAGGATTCTTACACACCGAACATATTTTTCTAGTTTTGCGACGTTTTTTAAATTCACTTTGAAGACAAGTATAGCATACACCAGTAATCCTTTTCCTTCCGGTTGAATCGAGCTATGTCTGGGGTGTTGATGATCCAGATGTTGTTGGCTGCGCATATGGATTGATAGCTCGACCAAGAAAAGATTCAATCGCCACTTTTGTTGTGAAATGCCTCATGATTTGTGCATTCTGCGAAGGACTTTCAATAAATGTAGTACACAGTTCTCTGTCCAATTGCCAATAAAATAATCGCCGTTTATAAGACTTTTTAGCAAGCATTTTATTATTCTCATAATACAGAATATATGCTGCAAGGCAGGCGACATCAAGGATATTATAGAAAAATGCTAGAGGCCATCTTTGAGTAGATCTTTTTGTAGTATATCTACCAAGCATTTTATCCATTGGGTTCACTCCAGCTATTGACCAGTTATAAAACTCAATAATTTCGGGTTTTTTCTTTGCACTATCACTAACTTTTGCTTCATGATGCATTGATGATAGCATAATTACTGCCTTTTTTTTTGGCACATAACTGGTTACTTTCTCATAATATAAAATCATTTACTCGAAAATAAAACAAGTAAATCTCTCCTTACCGTTGAAAACTCGATGAATCATCCATCGTATTTATTTTCAATACTATTATTTATTAATAATATTAATTTTACACTTTCACTGTAAATTTATTTTATTTTTCCTTGCACTTATTTCAATTTGAACCTTCACTCTCTCCTGCCTCAAGAGTGAGATATTTCTGTCCTGACACAGTACCTGCGCGACTACCTACTTTTATTGCAGTGCAACCCTTCCGTGCCTCAAAGGAACCCGAGAGATAGGATATTGGCGCACATGCTTTACTACCCTTTGTTTCATCCCAAAGGGCAATACTCTAAGCTAAAAATAGGCTCCTTGTTTGATAATTTCGCCTGTTCTCGGACTCGCTAAATTCTTAAAATAATGAAATATTATTACTTTACCTCATCGTGTAACACTTGAGTCCTATTCTTCTATTGTTCGGGGTGAAGGGGCAGGGCATCCCAAATACCAGAATGTTAGAGGAACAATAGGGTCTCCCTATTACCATAGTTATTTCACATGCACACAGTCTACTAATAAGTTTTCTACCTGACACACTATACGTGGGTACCCGGGTACCCGGTTATTGAACGAAAGGTGAAAATTTGGTCATTGACCGGACGGTTAACGAGACATGGGCGCGCTGTACGCTAACGCTAGAAGCTGGCACCATGTTGACTTTTGGCTTTTTAAACGAAGCAGTGTGGGCAGCGGTGCCGGCGGGTGGGAGGAGTTGCGCTTCGATTGCCTACTTTCCGTCTTTAGTAGATTTTGCCCAGTCTCCTTCTTTTAGATCGCATGTCGAGCTTCAATTCTTGTCGGTGATAAATAATTGGAATGAGCTGCCTTCTTCGCCCCCAGAAAGACAATAAGAAGTCGCGCGATTTTCGTGACTACAACTCTAAATTGTTTGCTCGAAATTATCGCTAATTAGTAGGCATGCACGTATTTGTGCCACGGCGCATTAATGAAGTGGAACAAAGATACAAAGATTTTCTGGGTCTCCTTGGCTGTCGCGGAATTGACAGTAAATTACTAACGAGTTGACATAATTATGCTGCGAAAATCACCGACGACTTAATGAAGTCATTTGACAATTTCACGGCGACATTTCTTCCATAATATGCTGCGCTCTGAAACGAACATAACATAAGATTTCTTCTGGACCGCGCGATTAACAAACTCAGTGGCAGGGTCGTTACAAAACGTCCAGGCTGAGAAAAACTTTAATTGCGGCGCGCTTCATTTGCCAATAGCAATTAAAGGAGACGACCGACCGCAGGCAGAGCAAAAAGGAGAAGTGAGATTTATTCCGGTTTATAAACAAAATTAATTCCGCGGGATGTGCGCTTGTACGTGCCTCCCTTAATTAGACGCTTTCTATTCCGCCAATGAGTCCGCTGGAAAATGGAAATTTGCCGCCTCACAAGAAGAAGAGCCGCTTACTCTTGTGGAAATATATTTTTTTTTTCCCAGCCTCAATCGAGCAGAAAGACCGAGTGTTATGCGCAGCATTTAGTCACCAAGGATTTAGCCTGCTGATCCCGATCCCTAATGTTTTGTAAGAAGCGCAGACAACTCTTTGGTTGGCCAACGAAGCAGAAAGGCCAAGGGGGAAGAGCTTGTGGGACAGATGTAAATTTTCCATTTATTCACCACATCCGCTCCCGGTCTCTTCTAGCCAGAGTTCCCGGCACTTTATTATCTGGGAGACTGGGAATTCTTTGGGGAGGAAAATCTCAACGTCCGCCATTTTTCTACTTTCTTGAGATTTAAGCGGCAATAAACGTCTCCAAATCCACTTTGTTAGGGCAGAGTTTTCTTGAGAGTTAATGGTCCTTGGGCAAGCACAACACTCTCGAATGTCAACGACTGGGGGGGAGGAAGAACAAGCATACAAGCGGGGGTGGTGTAAGAGATTCTGCCCCTTCTTGAAGGGGACCCAAAGAACATTTCTGTTGTGGAAAATAAATTGGAAAGGTGCGCACTGACTCGGAAAATCTACTTGTAATAAATTGACAAAATTCTTTGCGTGTAAAAAGGGGGAACAATCCGGTGACGTATATATAATCCGAGCTGGTATGTCATTCGGCTATGTGGGTGGAGCTAAACAACAACGGATTACACGGTACTTGACTTAGATAAGGGGGAAAAGTCTTAAGGTATAGTTCTATTTTCGTTCAAATGATATTTGCCATGTTTGTTGTAAATTAAAGTTTTCAGCTAAGGTACGACAAATTATCTTAGTCCATTGTAGTGTTAAAAAAAATATATACACATTTTACTTCTCTAATTTTGGTTCTTAACTTATTAAAAAATTTTATGATAAATCATTGAAATCTTATCAGGAGTAATGCGACGATTTATATTAAAATATATAAACCAACGCACAGTGGTTCAAAACGTCAATCTATTGTCACACATTAAATCATCAGTCCCAACGGGTGGTGAAGAAACCCAATTATCACTAATAATCGCGCCGTTTTGATACAACAAGCTTTGATTGGTTAATAGGAATTTAAGGGTGTAGCTGGGCAAACGTTCAAAATTTAAATGTTTGCAATAGCATAAACACTAATTTAATCTGATCCTAACTAGTTGAGCAACTACCAGTCACCACGGATTTTTTTAGAAAAAATAATAGGGTTCTAGCTCAAGTCAACATCTATTTTTGTATCTAGAGAGACATTTATTTTTGATAGCATAGAAACATATTTGAAGAATATTCTTTTAAATTAACTCTTTGAGCATATATCTAACTTTCACCAATTTTTTCAATGGTGAAGTCTCAAAGATACCAAAAATTATATAGTTTTTGTTTAAAATATCACCCGATTTGAACGTTTTCGAGGGCGTTAAATTAATTTTCGTTAGTAGTTGGTTGTTTGGTAGTTTTCGAAAATTATAGAAAACATGTGAAACGATGTGCACACCTTAATGTCTTTGGTCATCTTCGGGAAATTACCTACTTGCCCCCTTCTACCATTCATCTGAAAAAGTATATGACGTTATTAACTACACTTACTATAGTAAAATTATTATTTTAGGTTGGGACTATCAAAAAACTTTTCTGACTATGTAATACATATTTAAAAGTAAGTTTAAAAAGTAATAATTTGTTAATTTAATTCTTTAACTGATTTTTGCAAGTATGTAATATACAAGAAAAGTCTTATTGAAATGCCATATAATTATATAAGTAAAAGTGTCATAATCTGAGTGATTTAATAAAGCTAACAACTTGCCCTAATTCATGGAAATTTTGCAAGTGATGTGGGTCTTTATAACTTTTTAGACTTTTATATCAGTGACGTTGTAAGCTCTTATGGCATTCTGTCATTTTTCTACATATTGTCAGAACGGACCTGTTTCGTTGAGAAGTCAAAACGATTCAATTTATCATAGCGTATGCACTTTATTGCACTTAATCGATTCACTTTCATAATAGCTAAACGCTTAGACTATAAAAACGTGACCAACTAAATTGCTACCAATGTAAGTGCATACCCTAAAAAAGAAGTGCAACCTAATATATTATAAAGGTGCAGGGACCTATGAAACAGCTTAATTTTTTGCAGATCAATTTTATTATTCATCTCCAATTTCGTACTCTAAGTAAATAGTACTAGTCATTTTATAGCAATTATTTAATATGCTAAATTTGAAAGATGTGCAGTTCTTGAGTGATAGGATAAAGGCGTTTGAAAATTCCAAGGGAGAAACTACATGTTGACTGACAAATTAATGAAGATCAGTGGCGTAGCTAGCATAAGTGACTGTTAAAATCAAAATTAAGTGAAATAAAAAATCGGATAAACCGGATTGTCTTTAAAAAACACCAGATTTAGTACAAAAGGAAAAAGGATCCAAGCCCAATAGAGTCAAATCTATTGAAAAAAAAGTGTGATTGGTATGATGTGATAGCGCACATAATTTTATATTCAGTAATAATAGTAAGAGTACATTTTTATTTATTATAAATGATTTTAAAATAATACTAAAGTTATAACAATAATTTACAAAATACTGAAGACGCATTTATAAATATTTATACCTGCAAGATCAAAATAAATAACAACTGTCAACAAAATAAGAACTGTCGGATTATTCATAACTGCGCCGTATAGGAAAATATTACAAGAATTATGAGGAGCGTTCCTAAGGGGGTAAATACAATTAGAAGGTCAAAAAAATCGATTTTTTTTGTTCCTCTAAAAAGTTAGGAAATTTCCCGTAGAATTCGCTCCAAAAAGTTTCAGTTAGAAAATCGAACTCCTTATATAGTTTTTCTTCATTTTTCGAGAACGCTTTGTTCAGCGCATAGCAGGTTTTCAAAACTTTAAACGCGTTTTTCTCAAAACAACATTTTTAAAATTTGCAACCACGATTACTCGAAAACTACTCGTCCAATTTAGCTGAAATTTTTAGGGTTTCTTCTTTATACCTTAGGCTTGTATGTGAGCATAATTGTTTTAGAATTTTTTGTTGCAAAATTGAATTATTATTGCAAAAATGGCTGAAAAAATAGTGAAAATTATCGATTTTTTACAAAACTTCTACCAAACGCAGAATTATTTTTTTTTTTTTTTTTAATTTTTGAGGTTTACCGACAAATTACATGTATGTATATTTAAGCCAAATTTTTTTATGGGCTGTTACAGATCAATAACACGACGTCCAGAGTGGTTGCAGGTTTTTTTGTAGGTCAACTTCACGCCAGCGTACAGCCGCCATTTTGTTTTGAAAAATTAAGAAATGTTATATAATTTTACATTCCTCATTTATACCTTAATAAGTGTACAAATTTTTATAATGATTGCATTAAGCCTTCTTTGTGAAAAAAAATGTTTTCTAATGCGTAATTTTTGCCCGTGTAATTGTATTTACCCCCTTAAGTAAATAAATAAATATTGTTTCCTTCAGTAATATTTCCGCTCTGTGGGTTAGTCATTATTCATCTATATATCTGCAAGCCAAAATACAGGATGTCCCAAAAGTAGTTGCTGAAACCAAATGCATATTTCCCTCCTTTACAATTTAAGTAGTGGCTGTACTTTTGAGGTTAGCATACCTGAAACCCTGCAGTTTTTTTTAACTTTCTTAGAAGCTACAACGTTTGAGTCAAGATGTGTGACCTTATGTCGGAAGAAAAATTGTATCTTGTCGAGTGCTTCAATTCTAGAGGAAAAATGTATAGTGATGCTTAATAGGGGATTTCTTACTAAGTATGGAAGGCATAAAGTTGCGAGCGAAAAAACACTCTTAAAAGGTGAGAACGTATTATGCACATATTTACATGTATTGCGTCAGCCAGTAGAAAGGCACTTTTTGACATTTTTCTTGTTACTTCTCTTTTCTCTTTCAAGCGCTATTAATGTTTTCTTGAAAAACTGCAAACGCTAGAAAAAAACAATCGATTAGTTTCAGCAACTACTTTTGGGACACCATGTATATCGAAATGAGTTATCTGACCCAAGGAAATTAGCTACTGAAGAGAAGCTTTGTTTATTATTACACTATATGTTTTGCTGTTTTATACCATATATACCGCAGTTATGCATATTGTCTACAATAATAACACTAAGAAAGTTTTACGTTTCATTGTGGAATATGTATGTTAAAGTTTATAATGAAAAGAGTAATGCTTTTTCAGGTATAATGCATATTCTGAATAAGGTTTTCAACTAAGCTCATTTGTAAAACTATTGTTGTTGCTATATGACATAGTGATAATGTAATGATACTCTCATATGTAAAAAATGACACATGCATTTAAAACTTCTCTTCACGAACAAAGAGTAATACAACAGACAATTGTGTTTACACTTTGTTGCAAAACCAAATTATGAATTTTTAAAGATGGTTGCATGACTACTAAATCTTAAAATTAACAAGCGATATAAAATTGTATAGCACAGAAAATGTTTATATACATATTTGTATTGCAAAAAAAAAAAACCGAGACTTTTCTCTGTTTTATGTATTAAATTTTAATAAATATTTATTAACTGCTTCCTTTTCTTCCCCGTTGGTAATAGTAACTCAGTAATAAGTAAATTTGAAACTCATAATTATGATTAAATTAGCAATTCATCACGCAAATAAATCACGCAAACAAACTCCTTCAAAAATATTTCTTTGATCACACGTAGCCGTAGAACAGCATTTCATCTTGGCGAAATTCAAGTTACCTGTCGCGGCGATGCACCTTCTGTTTTGACAGGCGATTAACAACGAAATCTTGTTAAGCAAGATAAATTACATTACAACGGTGATGTGGCTCTACCCACGCATTGCTTCATTTGATGCTCATTTCGGTCCAGGCGGCGGCGTCTTCGTCGTTCCTCTGCGATCTGCTGCCAACAATGTGAAGATCAAAGAACG
Source organism: Dysmachus trigonus (assembly GCA_949715965.1). Lineage (NCBI taxonomy): Eukaryota > Metazoa > Arthropoda > Insecta > Diptera > Asilidae > Dysmachus > Dysmachus trigonus. Next base: position 92,260,838 of record OX454320.1, read on the forward strand.
AACGGTGTGCCACAGGTAATTCAGTTTTCAGAACGCAATCGAATGCCGACAATTTCTTTTGTTGTTAGCCAATTTCCCGAAGATCAAAGAGCATAAACCGATCGACACCGGCCGCGCCGCCGGTAGAGAGGAAGGAGGGTGCGCGGTAATTAGCGGCTAATGGACGGCCGCGCTTCGGCTGAACATTTTGTGAAATTTGGCAACTGGCAACGATACATATATAAAAGCGCAGTGGGAAAGTGCAGCGGACGGATAATTTCATTAGAGCCCAGGGACGACACTTGTCCGGCAAATCTGTAAATTAGATGACATTAGTTGGGTCATTCGCCGTAAAACCCCCTTTATATGGCGCGCCGGTTGCGCAAAGCAGCGACAAGTAAATGCGCGGCGAGGAGGATTTCATCGCTGCCGCCTTGGGCAAATTCTGGATTATTCAGCTGGTGGCAGGGACGCAAGCGCATTTCCTGGACCGGACTCAATAAAATGCTAAACGCATGCATTTGCGCGGCCGATCGTCACCGCAGGAAAGCGCTCTCAGCAGCCACTGGCCGGCGGCGATCTGCGCGGCGAACTACCTCGCCAGAAGTCAGTCAATCATTTAGCGCCAGAATTGATCGTCCGATTATTCAAATGAGATGTTGTTACCTGTTTATAGTATTATTAATAAAAACATAAAGCCCATAATTTATCTGTTGTTATTTGCCGACTCGCCATGCCATGTCACTTGGCGGCTGTGCTGCTGTCTGATGGTGCCGATCGCGCACCCATCGCTCTGTGACAGTTTGTTGCATTTCGCGGATTTCGTGTCTATCGCTGCGCATTGCAAAACTCCGATCGGGTTACACCTCTTTATTAATTTTCCAATGAGTTAGGTCAATTACTCGCAATTACGATGCGAAGGTGACTGCTGTCGTAATTTACTCGAGCCTGGCCGGGCGGTCGACGGAGCTCGATTTCTAACGATAGAACCTGATGAATTGAACTTTTAATGGCCGGAAAGCACACATTGGGTGCTGCGCTAATTTATTGATAACTTTACGAGCAGTGCATTTTCCCGCGGAAAACCGGGTACTCGCTTGTGAACGGTAGCAAAGAGCAACGGTAATACCGCGCCGCGCGGTCTTAATCGAACCGGGGCCGATATCTGTCAGCCATTTCGCTGTTTGCTCGCAACGCTCAGGCTCTAATTATTGTTCTAAACGAGTGTTTACCAATAGCCGGGGCACGAAACCGAAATAGCGTCCCGCGCAACTTCTGATGGGGCTGGGGGCGGTTTACATAATCAATTTGGCAAAAATAACTGGTCTTTTCCGTGACTGAGTACTTTCAGCAATTAATTTCACCAACAAATTACATCGCGCTCTTTTGAAAAATTGAAGAATTTTCCTCGGTTTGCAAAATTAATTTAAAACGGCGGTTAATGGCAGTTTAAGGCGTACTTTAACTTAATTAGAAATTTTCAAGAAATTTTGTCTTAATGACTTTCTTCAAAATATAATGCTTACTCATGGCTGTTAGGGTACAAAATAAACAGCTTTCTAATTGCACATTTAAAATGAGGTACTCTCGCATACCCCGGTTAGATAAATTAGGCAGGTAAGATAACGTATGCGTATACAAAATATTAGTATTTATGTTAACAGTTTAAAATTAACTAATCTATTTGAAAGAATTCCTTTTTTTTTTAGTTTCATGTCAACTATGCATAATATTTATTTACTATACAACACTAGAACCAGACATTATCTAAATTAGTTGTCCTCTTACAAGTTCATAGTATCATTATGAACAACTATCGAATTTTCTTTTTGCAATGCCCCTACACCTAAATAAAATGTTTTCAAGTACACAATGTTTACCGCACCAACATTATTCTATGTGAACATTTCAAAAAATTGTCTAAAAGAAAGGGGGTGATAGAACTCCCATAGTCAGAGAAATAATCGTATGACAGTGGGGCGGAGCAATGTCAACCATTTCCGAGTCACAAATACTACTGCTACTATCACTCAAGATGCAGTCGCGTACAAAATTTAAAAGTTCGTTTTTAATCTTAACAAAATTTCGGTTTTTCTCAATTGTTTTCAAAAATTTACGTATATTTTATTTTTTATTTTTATTAAAGGACCCCGCACAAATTGTATGGAAATCGGGTCCCAGTCAAATTCGCTGAAACTTTGCAGAAAGGTAGCTCTCAATCTGCTGATCAAAAGTCTCAATGGGCCCGAAGTCATCCTATGATTAGTTGCGGAGATATAGAGGGGTGAAGTGTGAGACATTTGCTGTAGACCCAAGAACGCTTCACGAAGTCTCTAGTCGCTTAACTCGAAAACCAAGGCCCCTAACAGAAATCTTTGAACACAAAAGTTGTGGGTAGTTATCAAGGCATGTCATTACAAACATAAACATTTTTGGTTGACCTTGTCCTTGACCATGGACCTTAACCCATTAATGCGCAAAACGAGAATTTTGTGCACCCAAGTTCAATTGTACGATTCGAATAGAAAATTGGGGCAATTTTCTTCCAAAATCGTATATAGGGGGTTTTCGGGGCTGTTCTTTCAGAATCTGGCATTTGTTTTGCATAAAATCTTCAAAAACCCTATTATTTTTTGGGTTTTTTAAAAAACTGCGAATTTTTGTTGGTCTTTTTTCTTTTCAAAATTGATTATCTTGTTGTTGCTACTATTGAATGATCATATAACCACCAGAAATCACGGCCCGAATGTCTAGATATTCTCAAAACATGGTTTTGAAAGTTCTCTTTTGCTTAAGTTTTTGCAAAATGGCCATTATGTGTAGCAATGTAATAAAAAATTTCGCAATTTTTTTACACGAAAAGGATCACCTTTACGAGAAAATTGTATAGAGCAGAAAATACCTTAAATTAGCCAAAGAACACTTGTGAATTTTTACAGAATTTGTCGGGACATTTTTGGATTTTTGAAAAATTGGCCAAATCCAAAAAACCAAAAATAGTCCAAAAAATTCTGAAAAAAATCACCCGAGTTATTTGGCTCATTTAAAGTATTTTCTGTTATATACAATTTTCTTGTAAAGGTGATCCTTTTCGTGTAAAAAAATCGCAAAAATTTTAATACATTGCTACACATAATGGCCATTTTGCAAAAGCTTAAGCAAAAGAGAACTTTCAAAACCATGTTTTGAGAATATCTAGACATTCGGGCCGTGATTTCTGGTGGTTATATGATCATTCAATAGTAGCAACAATTAGTAATAATAAGTTCCATTGCCCAGAGATCATCTCAAGATTGAGATGTCTGACAAAAAAAAAAATTCAAACGGGATTTTAAAAAGGAAGGTTCCTTACCTTGTAATTTACCACATTTAGTAGAAAAATGCAAAAAAAAAAAAAAAATAATAACAAAAGTTTGAAAAAATGTGAAAAAATTGACCTTTTTTTCATCTTTTCCTCTTGTCAAAGTTTCTCTTTTTTAATTTTTGGGCTAAATTGTCGTAAATTATAATAGAGGCAACCTAAAAAAAACAAAATGCACCAAATTCAAATCGGTTCGGTAGATCCGGAGATAATCTATGGGCAGACTCAAAAACACACGGTTTTTAATTTTTTTCACAGTGTTGCACCAAATCGAAAAATCTGAAAAAACTGCTGAGTATGAAGGAGTATGAGAGTAGTTTTCTGTTAAAAGTTGGTGATTGCATGTTTTCAAAAACACAGTTAAAACAATTTTTATTTTTTTTTAATTTTATTTATTTTTTTAAAAATTGGGTTAAAATTTGGGAATAATAAAAAAAATGTTTTTTAATGTCTTATACTCTCAAGTATTCAAGAAAAAATCACCATCTGTCAATTTTCATTTTTACTATTAAAAAAAAATAAAAACCAAAAAAGAGGTTTTTTTAAATAACTCGATAACTGTTATTATGATCTAAAATTTGGGGAGAATTATTTTAATTTTATATCAAAATGATCCCAAAAGTTTCGTAGAAATCGCCGCGGGGGCAGATCCGGCATGCTTATCCGGCTATACCCTTTGTTTAAATGAGATCAGAACTTATTAAACTCTAAAGACTCTCTAGACTCTAAAATGCTGTAGCAATACAACTGAAATTCAGACAGAAGTTAATGGTGTTTTTATAAATTTTGCAAACGATTGCAACAGGCCGACAAATTATGCAGTTCTTTATTTTCAGATACATTAAAGGTGTTCAGTATCAAAAACTCGATTAGCAACTTCTCAACGAGTAGCAGAGCCCCGAAGCGGTAGCATAAATTTACTTTGTTCAGAGCTGTCGCAGAGCTGCATAAACTCCATTTGCCAGCCAATAAATCATCATAATCTATTCGCGTTCGGAATCACAGCAAAAAGTGGTAGCTTGTTTCTAGTATACATGGGAAAGGATTTTCGTTGGTAAAAAAAAAAAAAAAGTTATTATTGATTAATTCTTCGAAACCTCGAGAAACTAACCTCCACCCACGATTGAATCGATTTTCGTTAAAAAACTTGTTTATTTTGTGCTACCAGCGCAGGGCGTAAGAAGTCGCCGCTCTCACCATAAAATTTTTACATAAAACAAATTTAAAAAACAAAAACAAAAAAATTGTGCCATAGCGTAACAGCAGTGGTGCCTAATATTGCGATCTATAGTCCCGGTGTGTTTTTGCTATCATCCGAATTAATCCGGCGCAATTTAAATATTAATGAAGAATGCTGCGCGGCCATAACAGAGATAAAGTTATTAGTCCGCGGCCATACACTTCCGAGCTTCGTGCATCCACTGTGAGCACGGCAGTAAAATGGAAGTTTATTTTTATGCCACTTATTAATGGAAATTTATCACCCGAACTTTCCAAATGAGTCCATTATTAATAAATCGATTAGTGGTCCGAATGTGGAGCACAAAATTTCGGATTCCATTGCGTGGGGACAGTGTCACCGTGCGAAGAAAGCCGCCGTCGTAACTGCCGCCGCAGTGCGAGGCTGAGGCCTCGACGGGATATGCATAAAAGCTATTATCCGGGATTATGTTGCTTGATTAATAATTCATCCACCTACATACATTACATCAATACATAGGAGCGATAGAGCTCTAATAGCGCGATATTAGTAAGTCATTGTCTCACCTGACCATGAAATTTAGCACTAATTAGCTGGCAGTAAACTCATGCAATTGTCGGCACGGCGTGATTAGTGGCGAGTCGCGCAATCATTGTTAATTAATCATCGTAATAATGGGCCCGGGGGAGGGACATTGCTGCCTTTTTAGAAAATTAATAAATGCACGCCGGCAGAATTGGATTGCGTGTAGCCGGTGTAACCGGTGTATAACAGGAGAGACGCATGTGGACAACGACGACGACGCTGTGCAAGGGCTTGTAATTAATCGCGAATTTGCCTGTCAATCGTGCAAGTAATGCCGTGCACCACGGCAGAACCGTGCTAGCGGTCTCCACCAAAGTCTCCTAGAGTCTAGCTAAAGCTACAGAACGAAATGGCAAAGGCCAATCGCATAGTTGCTAATGATCAATGCCGTGTGCTGCGGCAAGTCGCGGAATATTGTTTTTGCAGTTTGTCCACCTTTTACGTGTGATATGAACGATAATATAACCGTTGCGGTGTGGTACAAGAATTTTTGCTATTACACTCACCATTGTTGGCGTCCTCCACCGCAACGAGCCGGCGATAATCATGCTAACGACCCGACGCAGACCGCTCGGATGCTACGAGCAACGAGGAGACACAAAATATCAATCTCCGCCGCTCACCATCTCATCTCATCTTATCTCATTACTTTCCTAAAGAGCCTCTAAAACGAAAGTCGCCGGCGATAACGAGAGCCTCTTCTTATCCTGCAAATGAGCCGGCTGATTGCAGGGACTCTCGAGCATAATCGTTATCCTGACATGCTGTGCGCTATGTAAACAGAGTCGAGTGGGAGTTCTGTTTGGGTAACATGTGTCACACTAAATGACTTTTCGGACTAATTTATGACAGGGGTAATTCCCCGGGATCGGCTTACTCTCCTGTGGGCGCTGCCGGAGAGAGATGTGTTGGCGATGGGCCACTTTACGACATATTTCCCGTCGCGACACTGTTCCCGGAATGGTAATGGTAATGATACGAGACTGCTGACTGGCGAGCTTATTAATTGAAATATTCACGACACATTCATTACCCCCGGCAAATTATCCTAATAGTCTAAAGAATTGCAGAATAATGGTGGTGTAGTTATAAAGTCTTTAGCTTAACGATCTGCTCAGGTGTCTCTTTATGTCTCTTGGGATCACATGGGAACAGAATTCAAAAAGCAGTCAACAGCTATCTAAATTCCACTAAAGACTTCACTATTAGGGAAAATATCTTTCACTTTTATAAAGAAATATGTTGTTTAGCAGAATTACCGAATTATTATTATGAATACTAGTTAGAGCTCCAGCTATTAAGCAAAATATGAGAAAGTACAACATTACAACATTATTATAACCTTTTTCTTCCGGAAAATATAGTACTAAGCACTAAGCACTAAGTTTTGACATTCAATCCATTTGTATTTTTTAAAAAACTGTACAACAAATGAGTAAATTATTGGTTTTTAGTGTAATATTTCAATTTAATTATTCGATGTGTGATTTCTAGCGAATAATTCGGAAAAATAAAACCAATTTTGAATTTAAATTGCGCAGGTACATCGATTCGAGTTTTTAGGTTGGCATCACTGTCATTCATATCTGTGTAAAATTTTATGCCAGTACGTCATTTGTTGTTTTGTTAGTTTCGTTTTTTTTTTTTCTGAGCAACTAAAATTGAATTTTTCGATTTTTACAATGTGTGATTTTATTGAGCAATGAAGTTGCATTAAATTTTGTTTGCGGAATGAAATTTCTGCTACAGAAATGTTTAGAATGTTGCAGAAGGCCTTCGGCGATCAGGTTTTATCTAAAAGAAATGTTTAGGTATAAATGGTATAAACAGTTCAAAGCAGGTAGAGAAAAAGTTGCCGACAAAGAGCGTCCCGGACGACCATCTACATTAAAAATCAAAAATCATCAATTGACAATTAGAGACCTTGCTGAGACTGTAAACATTTTATTTGAATCGGTCCAAATTATGTTGAAAGAACATTTGTGCTTGAGAAGTGTCACATTTCGATTATTTCCAAAAACACTAAATTTCTTGCACTGCACTGCATTGGTTCTTCGAGACTTTTTCATCAAAAATTCGATGCATGTCGTTCCACAACCACTGCATTCGCTCGATTTAGCTCCCTGTGACTTCTGGCTATTCTCTAAGCTCAAAAGACCGTTTCGGGACACCGTTTTGAATCGATTTATGAGATAAAATGAAAATCGAATAAGGAACTGAAGGCCAATCAAATCATCGTACTTCAGAAGTGTTTCGAGGATTGGAAAAATCGCTGGCATAGGTGTATTGTATCGGGCGGGGTCTACTTTGAAGGGGATGATATAAATTTGGAAGAACAAATAAAAATTTTCAAAGTTATAAACAAATTGGCTTTACTTTTTGATCATAGTAGTATATCAAAGATTGAATCAGTTCAGAGCAAATTTCAACTAACGGTACTTTTAATGATTACTTCTTGATAAATTTTAGTCTGTAGTACTCTTTCTCTCTAATCTTTCAAAATCAGTGCAAAATAGTGGGATTTGACGAAACAAATAGCAAAAACAAGCATTTTTTGACTGCGTTTATAGTTATGCTCCGCAATGTATTTTGAAAACCTGTTGAGCAGGTACTTTGACAAAGTTTCAAACTCACCTAGACCTCGATAAGTACGAGTATGTAAAAACGTCAGCAAACTTGACTCAAGTCGATTTTCTATACAACCAATGTGTGATCCTTAATAATAAGAAAGGGAAAAAAAAATAATATTGCTGGGTTTATCAACGTAATGACAGCTGTTGCAGTTACCATCTCCGGACAATTATAATTATCCATATGAAATTTCTTCTAAAGTTATTGTTTTGTTATGATTTGTAGTATGTAATTATCTTCAAGTTCCTCTTCAGCGAAATTTTTAAGAGTGTACTAAGGGTTTGAATCATTTTCAAATTACACGTCGTGACTCACTTCGTATATGACACACACATATTTCTATAATTGATATAACTTGCAATTTTGTTTTGTCTGTATTTTTTTATAATTTTATAATATGAACTCATAGGAAGGTGTAAAACCGAACATAAAACCTCGATTCGAATTGCACTAATTATCCCAGTAAACCAAGCAGCTCTGCAAGACTCGCAGCGAATTAGAGTAAAAATTAATTACAGCAAGAAATCCCTCGAGAGCGCTAGCATGCACTCCTGGGTACGGTTGTCGTGAACCAAAACCTAGTTATTAGTCTAATTATCATAAAAGTTTACTTAATATCTGCGAAATACTGCGATTCTGCTGAACCCATGGCTTAAAGCCCGGGGTGCAGAAATTCCAGTTACGCGCATTTGCCTACTGAATTGCTTCATTTAAAGCTTAAGCCGAGCGAGTGTGCGCAGAGGGTCTTTTCGGAACAAATGACGTTTGGGAACCGCGTCGTCCAGGGCACCCTCATCGCGTAGGGAGCAGGCGGAGGTGCGCGAAACGCTTCGTGGTTTTAATTTCCTGTCCGGCCTGACAAAGGCCCGCGTCACTATGGCGTGTCTTAAAAGGCAATCATAATAGTTAGCCACGCTGCATAAAGTGGACGGTGACAGAGGGCTGTTGTCACTCGGTGTAACATGATTAAGGCCCCGTCAACACGGTCCACGTAGTCATTTTTTGAAAAAAACGTGAGAGACGCGCGGCCAGACAAAAGCTGCTAACAACTCCTCAAGGCTGCGCCGCTCGACGCAACGAATCAATTTGGCAAGTGAAACCGATATTTGAACTTGCCGGCCCGCGAGCACATGCCGAATTCGATTTTTTTTCTATCTTATTCTTTTTTCAATTTGAGCCTTTTTACCAGCGATTAACTTTTCATGACTCACGATCAACTAATCGATTGCATGACGTCAGGTAAATTCGGCGAACTCACCAAACGACGACCCGATCGCCGCCGCTATCGAAATTGGAGACAAAAGTGCGCCTGTTTAACTCTCAATTAGTTGATTGCCGGAAAGTGCGCCTGTTTTCAGCTCCTCACCTTTTGTCGGTTGTTGTACTTTTTTTTTTAAATGGTGTTTTCTTTTTTCCCCGATTGTAAGTTTTGTAATTGATGGACGACTGGACAAAGGTGGTTCCTCGGGCTGCCTATGTCGGCTAATTGAGCTTAGGCACTGTGTTGTTATGAATATTTCACCTGCTCCGCGACGAATCGGAATTCTGTGAAAAAGAGTTTCATAGCGCGGCCTCAGGTCCAATGACTTTGTCGGGACTTGGGTTAAATGAATGGTCACCGGAGGATGAAATAGAAAAATGGCTGAGTGAGTGAACAGAATCAATATTTAGTTGCACCTTGAGATGCATGATGAATGAAGAAGCGTTCAAAATTCGCTCAAAGCTATTCGACCGGGGGAGAAAACGAGGGTGTGCAAGGAATTAAAATAACTGCTAACCCGAAGCGAATCAGAATATGTACCCAGAAGATAAATGTTTTAACCGGGTTTGACAGGTAACATATTTTTTTTGTTTTTCTTAAAGTTCACACCTTTACATTTAAGCGAAAAAAATTAATTCGCGCTCTTTCAAATCCGACTCTTTCAAGTTAATTTGAGAAAAATTTAGCTTCAGCCTCCTCATGGATTTTCATGAAACTTTGTAGAAACATTCTTCTATAAATAATTCCGTAAAAGTCTTGGAAATAAGAAAATTAAATTATTCATTAACACTAGATTTACCAAGACCAGTCAAATTGACTGGTACTCAATTTATTCTCTGAATTGATTAAATTTTGTAAATTTATCGCCTAAGAGTTATGCCTAAGCTTATTAAGGTTCAAAAATACGACATATCAAAAACTTTTTCCCATTTATAGTTGCAAATTTAAATGTGATAAAATATCACTTTAAAGGTACCGAAAATTATCAAAATTACAGGCTTTCGCGCTGGTAAATCTAGTGTTAATGATATTTCATCAGTTTTTTCTTTTGCCAAATGCCTTCTATATATATCCAAATGAAAACTAATGACAATTCATAGATGTAATAATCCAATACTGTGGGACTATAATATTCAGAATGTCACCTTAACAAGAGTGAACAAATTCAAGGACTTGAGAGTTATAATTCGCAATAATCTTTCTTTTTTAAATATATAAAATCGTATGCCACGCGTTTAAAATATCAGGTTTTATGAAACTTTATAAAAATTACTATACACTGCTATGGTCAAATCTACATGGAAATATGCCTCAGGTGTTTACTCTATACATATTGATAGAATTGAATCTATGCAAAGATATTTCACAAGATTCATGTTTCTTATGAGATCAGATATCTGTTACTTGGTTTATGTAAACTAGAACAAAGACGCATTTGTTCTTGTGTTCTTTTCATTAAAGATATCCTTACTCCGTATATAAATTGTCCGGAACTTTAAAGACTGATTGTATTTTATTGTTCTTATTTGAATACGCGCAAAAGAAATTTACTATACCGCTATTGAAGTAGGAATAATTATAGCAGTTTTAAATTACTAAATCATACTATATATTTATTTAATAAGTATTATGATTTTTTCGAATTTGATATATCTAGAAATGAATTTAAAAATTGTATGCTGGCATTAGTTTCTAAGCCATTAATTGTAGTTATAATTTACTAAGTGTATTGTATCTCTACCTATAGCCTGTAAGATTTCTTAATCGGTAGACTGAATTAAAATAAATTTATAAAAAAGTTATCGTTTCTTCGATCAGCCATTTCACAAAATAAAAGTGTGTTTATCACCGTCGATTAATTAAAGAAAATATTCTATGTTTATTCGTTAATTTCAAGGATTCTTGCAGTTTTTTTTTCAAAATACAGAGGCGTAAAACTTTAATTTAAGGTATTTACAAATTGCAATGAAAATTTTAGGGAATATGCAAAAAATCATTAAATTTAAATATATCATGAAGTATCAGCGACTGACAAATTTTTACATACACCATACGAAAAAATTATAGAAACAAGAACGAAAACTGCAATATTTGGGTTTATTTTAGTTATAATAAGTAAATATTTGGAAATTCGATTTGCCAACACTGCGCGTAGGTTGTTGCTATTAAAAAGTAATAGTACATTCAAAAGATTTCACTTCATTTTTTATTAACCGAAAAAAATAGCGCATTACACAAAAATGTAGGAACGAAATAATTATAGAAACAAAATGTTAATTTCGTCAAAGAATTGAATGTATCACATATAAAATTATATAATAATTATATCAGAAACATTTAATAGTTCGTGTTGCCACCTGAGTCCAAATATACGTTTTGGAGTCTCATGGGCATAGAATTAATCAAATTTTGCAGATGCCATAGGTCAATTTTGTTCCATTCGTTAATTACGGCATCCCTAAGATGTTTCACAGATTCAGATTGACGTCCATTCTTGTAAACACTATTGGCTAGTAGTCCCCAAAAATTTTCAATCGGATTGAGATCCGGAGTACAGGCTGGCCAATCCAAAAACGAAATGTTGTGGTCACCCAAGAAGTCTTTTGTCAGTCTAGCAGAATGAATTGCTGCCAATAGTTTTGTCAGCCCGTCTGATATAAAGCGGCAATTGAAATTAGATGTCTCCGTGCGTCGAATACAGCAAATTATACATGACGACAAAAACTTATCCTATGAAAAACTGAAGTCGAAACCTCAACTTTTGTCTAGAATATAAAGCCGTATTATAATCTTTGATGATTTCAAAATTTCCATCACAACGAACTTTACGATTAAATAAATTTATAAATTTATAATTGCACAACAAGTTGCGCACGATGTTTAGGATGTTTGTTATGTATTAAATAGTGAATAAATTATATTTATGAAGTATATATTTGTTAAGTTACAAGGTGGATAATAGACTAAGATAACAAATATTTAAAATCGTCAGCGTCACAAATGGGTAGAGCTCTAAGAAATGGTAAATCGTTTGATCTTATTATGTATTAATTAAAAACAAATATCTTAAGCTTCACTTCTTTGCAAAACGCATTTAGAAGTTATTAAAGGATTAGGAACAGTCAGTTTTTGAAATTCACCACAATTTATGAGTCGAACTTTAAAACTAAATAAGGGTATAGTTTTTAGAGCGAGATGTTCAATATGTTATTATATAATTTGTAAAGTAGAACTTCAGTTTTTGCACATATGAGTTATAAAATACTCAGTGTGTCGTATAAGATATTGTAACTATATATTCGAACAGGCTTATCTCAAAATGAAGTATTCAACCATTATTTCATACAATTTTTCTAAAAACTTGTTTTGCTAAAGTCACAAGTACTACGGTTTCAGCGTCCATTATGTTTTTCTAAATTAATTGCTTTTCAAAAACTTAGACTAAACATTTGATAAGCTAATATAATGAATAATTTTATTTTTATTTCTAATGAGAAAGAGCTTCAAGGACAGTACTTAGAATAGGGTCCAATTTGCATATGTGGCGTTGGGTGATAATTGACAATCATTGATCACCATCTCCAGTGAAAAGATTAGTTGAAAAAATTGAGTAATCTTAATAAAACAGAAGCAAGAGCCTTAAAATGAGTGAAATAAATACTAACTTAGGGAGAGAGACTAAATCGATAGATTTGCCACAATCAGACTTAAGAAATTTTTTTCAACATAAATACGTTTTCGCATAATATTAAAGTAAAAGAGAAATTTTAATTTTTGTACATATGGCCCAACATACTAAAGAGGAAACAGGAAAATAAATTTCACTACCAGCTCAGGTTTGCCCTCGAGTGCTACTAAACCGTCCTGGCAGAAGCAAATCACTTTGGTGACAAACAAATTTATGCAACCTTACCCGCATCCTGAAATCCCTAAAACTCGGAAAATATATGCTGGTGGCCTCGCAGCCAGTCCTCTGGGAATTTTTTTACTACATATATTCACATAATTTCACAGTGACGTGCCTCATGCTGCCCAGGCGATGACACGTATATAGTACGTCTGTGGCACCTATGGAATGAGAAACGACCGTTTGACTTTAACCACAGCAATTAGAGGGGGGTTTTTAAAGACTTCCCAAGGAAATTATCTAAATCCGCAGCCGAACGTTATACGCCATAATGCGCACACTCGACGAGCTTAACTATTACAATTCTTTGTTGGCCGTTCGGTGGCCGTTTCGAAGGGGCTCCTTTATCTGACGGCAACAACCGTACCGCCGCCGCCTTTGTGCCGTTCGATGCATTCTTGACGAGCGCTATTTTTGCCGTGTGCAAACGGTCGTAAAGCCATCGGCGCAGAATAGGTGCGAATTAGTTCTACCGCTGCCGACTTCATTACACGTCCCACTAAGCGCAATAGCGGCAAATCCGTCCAATGGCGGACCACATTAGCGCGATTGATAGATGCGAGAGCGGTCGGCGGAAATGAGCGGTTCACATGACGGACGCACCATCTCTCCGCCCCTCCCCAAATCCCTCTATCGGCTACGGCTGCACTGGACTGAGAAATAAACCGCCCCGATTCAAAACCGCATTTCCGGAGGTAACGAGGGAAGGTGTGTGATCAACACAACACTCGAAATTGTGACCGAGGGGAGGTGCTGGACCGCCAACCCAAACACCCGGGTTTCAAATATTTGTCCAACACGGACACAAATGGCTCCTGTTGTTGTTTATTTGTGTGTTTACGTGGAAAGTGTCACCCGGCGAGGTGTTTTTTCACGCGCCGAAAGAACGCCGTCGAGCAGAGCAGAGCAGTACGTCATTCAGGGTCGGCTGGGTCTGCCCGTAACCTTTGATGTTTTATGCTGGCTTTATGCGACCACGGCGCACGGCCCGCCCCTCCTACTGCACTGCACTGCACTGCAGGGAGACGGACGGCACCACCTTCGTGCGGATCCCAGAATATTTGCTGCCGGTGCTGCCGGTTTATGGCGTAACTTTTATAGGGTACTTTTGTTGGCTGTAAATTAAAAACGTGATGCACTCGGCCTAATGGGCAAATGCGCGCTGCTGCCCTGAAATATGGCGGGCTATTTATTTAGCCGGGCCTGAATAATGACGAGCCGACGAGCCGAGCCGGGACGGGACTGTTCCGAATTGTTTCGTTAAAGTGGGCATGGTTCACTTTGCACATTATAACTCACCCGAAGACGGACTATTTACACAATAATTAAGTTGTAAGAACGCTGGTGCGTGAAGCCGCTTTCTGTCACTTTACTTCTATTAATTAGACGCTCTGCGGGCTCACCGCTTTGTCACACACAGGCCCATCAACGCCGGTGCGTGATACGCGTCCAATACGCGGTTTTATGGGACTCTTCGGAAGAAAAAAGAAAAAATATATGACAGAAAAATATTAATGAAGAAGGCACAGTAATGGACTGAATAATTATGAAATTCACGTCGCTGCATCAGGGAGATTAATTACTTTTTTGTGAGGTTTAATTAAGATGTTGATGTCTATAATATCATAAAAATCTTGCCTTATTTTATGTTAGTAACCTCCGTATGCATTTGCGATATCTTACTCAATTAAATATTCTTCCTGTCGACTAGATACTTAAGACTATTCATAAATTATTTTAAACGTTCAGGAACGTTCATGTAGCTTTGATATGTATTCTGAATGTTCATTGTAATATATATTAAATTAATATTAAGATAATTTATTGGTCTTAAAACGTTATTTAATGTACAACTGGTAAAGTACACAAATACATTGGAGAAATGAAAACTGTTCATAACACTTATTTATATAAACATAAAATATGGATCAAGAAGAGTAATGTCAAATTAAAACTTTGTAAGGACATCGCAGGATCGAGGACGAGGATTTGTCCGAATGCTCACCTTTTCAACAGTACCTAAAACCTTAAATTTGAACTTTGGTACAATTTTTAACAAACTCATTGGTTATGTATGGCTCTGTTTATATGGAATACATTTGACAGAATTAAAATAGCAGACTGTGCTAAATTCGTACATATAAACTCGACTTAATTTAGCTAAAAACTGATTATTTAGCACATAAACTGTAGTCAAAATAACTCCACCTTTTTTTTGCATATATTTACAGGCTATAATTATTTCTTTCAACTGCATTATTTCCTAAGTTAGCACAGTTACGTAGTAAACACATAAAAAGAGTTTATGACTATAAGAATATATTATTGAAAATTGTAGCAAAGTTCAAATTTGAGGACCGAAAATCATAAAACGAATGTCTTATGAAATTTAGGGTACAAATTCTCGAACTAAGTCCTGTGAGGTCCTTGAAAGGCATTTAAGTAAGAGTTGATTTTAACTGGAGAGGGTATAGAAGATAATATGGATTAAGACACTTCAAGGAATTGATTGGCATACTTCTTCCTACTTATTTTCTGAATGCTCTATATATAGTAGAGAATGCACCTTACTTCAAAAGTTTAGATCTGGTTGTCTCAAAAGCTGTTGATCGTACATGAAATTAACTTGCCACCAGTAAAAATTTAGATGATCATAAGAAACTTATTTTTACAACCTTTAACCTCAAATAAAGTGAAAATGTATGCGAAACATCGCTTCAACAGCATTTATTTAACGTAGATCCATGACTATGACAATATTACAGATATCAATATAAATTTCTGAGCACTACCTTATTATATTCTTCGTATTATTAGCCTTATTCTGCATATAAATCAAGAGAAGATTTCTTCGTTTTGCATTGTATAATAATTGTAAACTTGTGTTAATAAATTTACAGACATTGGAATGTCGTCGTGACACTTCTAAAGTTGTTTTTGTTCACTCGTTATTAATCGGATAAATGAACTGGTTTTGCATGTTAAGGTATCTTAGAAAATTTGATTTTCTACAAACAGAGACATATCGAACCTGGTATGCCATGAAATAAACACTTTTATAGAATAGATATAAGTTTAAGTAAGAATCAGTTAAAATATAGAAGTAATATTAAAACCTAAAAAAGTTTAATTTTGTACAGTCAGGGAAGATCTGTTATGAGTGAACACCCAGAGAAATTTTTGGTCAAAAATTACTATGGTTCTGGGTTACCTAGAAAAAATAGTTACACCTAGTCAAACAAGTCAACTCAAGTCAAGTTAAAATTGACTACAAATATTTTTGATAAATGGGTAACTATTATTCTGATCATATTGGCTACTTAAGGGAGTAGTCTTATGTTCGATCTTCAAAAAATCGATTTTTTTTTCATATTTTTAAAGTTTAATAAGTTGAGAATATATTGTGAAAATTTTAGATCGATGCACTAAAGCATTTTAAAGTTACAGCGAATAATAAGGGAGAGCGTACCTTGCAGCTGCGGCGCTCATACCTTAATGAAAATTTTCTTCTCAAAACTTTAAACGCGTTTTTCTCGAAACTACTTTTTTTCCGTCGGCCCGGATGATTAAAAAAAACTATTGGACCGATTGGGCTGAAATTTTAACACAATATTCTACACATTATCGACTTTTCTTGTTTTTATCTCGATTTTAAACCGATAAAAACAGTCGATTTTTGAAAAAAAATTTTACAAGGCCGCCATATTGTTATTTATCAATCAAATCTTTTAAATCTGCTACGGGACAGAATGACAACCCTACTTTTTGGAATTTTGATTTCAGATGATTAAAAAAGGAGCAATCAAGGAGGCCAGCCACCTACTTTTTTTTGAAGAGACCTAGTTTACCGCACCAAAATGACGTTAAAATATTTTTTTTTTATTTTACAAAATTTTTTTTGTATTATTCGCAAAAAAAAAAAATCCTTAAAAACGTTCAAAATTTGACCTTATGGTCGTTTTTTAATATAATTTATTTTTTATTGATTATATGTAATTATTATTATTTATAATTATGGTCAATATATGACTATAGATCCAGTCAATATTTTTGGACCAAATTATGGTCATTAATGCTTGATATTGAGAATAATATTTGGACTTTTTAATAAAATTATTTACTACATTTACGATTTTATTAACTATTTTATAGTAATTTTTAATTATTTGAACGAATTTCAAGAAATAATTAAAATTAATTAGAAAAATAGTTGGGAATGAATAGAAAAATTTCTCTGGATGAATGAATAAATAATAAATACTTGAACATTTAAGAAAATTATGAGTAATGATGAGTATTTTCTTAAAACTTTAGATTGACGATAATTAAAATTCTAAGGATTTTTTTTTTCCAACTTTCGAATGTAATTTTCCACTAAAAAGCAAATGTATGCAAAGAATGTTAAAAGTAGTCATCAAAAATGTTAATGATAAAACTGGAAGCACCAACATTACCGTCAATAGGATTTAATGAATAAATTTTGCGATAAGGACAAATCCAGCTACAAAGTGTCCCTTTAACTCCAACCGAACAGAAGCACCCCGCTGGTGCCATAAAGAGAAGTGTTTGTGTCGAATTAGAGTCAATCCAATTTAAGCCAGTCTGCGGCACTTTAAACTCCTCAGAGATCAAAAGACATTCCGAAAGAAATGCGGCGCGATATGAAAGACGAAATTATCTAAAAGAGTTACTAATAGCCCTGGAAAAAGGAGAACATTTTTATCGTGTCTCGGGGGTAGGCTGCAAATCGTCCAAGGGCACCGCAGGGCTAAGTCTAAGTGGCCTGCAATATTACCCTCTTGAGGTGACTCAGTGTCATAAAATTGAAGAAAAGTGAGCAAGGCTTGGGCAAATATTTATTTAGGACATAATTGGCCCAAGTTCCCACAGGAACCTGTCGCTTCTAGAAAATTTATTGCTCCTTTCAGTTAGTGTCCATCGGCACGCTTGACCGAAGGACAGAGGAAGGCTCCTGGGGGTTTTCTGCCTAGCTGACTGTTTTCTTTGAGCGAATGACCGCGGGGGAAATTCAAACAGTTGGAAGCAGCTTCATAGCGAACCTCGGATGGAGTGAATGAGCGTTGATCGGTGGATTTTTTATTTTATACTTTTTTACGGAAACTTGAAAATTTATGCAAGGAGCACTAATTTATAATCGATAAAATGTGTTAACTGGTTTCCCCCTTTGATTTGTCTGTTGCTTTAGCGACGATGGTCTCATAAAAATGCTCGACCTCGCGGAAGAATACAGAGAGAAAGTGTCCGTTGGTGCTGCGCTGGACAAAAGAGGGCTACTGTGTTTACTCTAAATCCATTAAGTCATTTAGCGTGTAGCCGAAAAACAAGCAATTTCCCTTTCAATTGATTATCAGTGGCGCGATTACCTAGTCCAATTAAGTGCGAGACAAAAACGCCAGCCGCGGAATTGATCGCCTCGGCAGCGTTGCATAACTCTCAATCGAAGTCGGATTTCACACTTGGCTGAGATCGCGTAAAAACTGCGCGTCGACTAAGCGCGGTCGTGCAAAGACAGTCGCCGCCGAAAAGATTGAGCCACCTCTTCGGGGAGACCCATGTAATATATTTATTCGAGACCCCCAGAAGAACCCCAGAACAGAGCCCAGCCAGAGCGGAGGAGCACCTTGGAGCTTGCCATGATAAATCAAACGTGCGCGTCGGTGCAGTTAGGCATGGACTACATGCGCAGGCCAAGAGTGGGTAAGGAGCGCGCGCGTATGCATGTAATTTTTCGGCCTCCCATATTGATGATAGAGTTATTACAAGATTTGTACCCCATTCTTAATTTGTTGGCGGCACCTTTGAACATCTTCCAATTAGCTCAGCCGACACCTAAGGCTGCGGTATCTTTGACCGCTTAGAATGGACCACACCATTTGCTCAGATGCCCAGGAGATTTTATTAATGGAGATGACCAGGCAAGAAAGCGGAGGCACCGCATCAAGAAGGTGCCTGCCCGCGATTCGAACGCGATCTTCCCGATCGTCTTACCGCCCGGTCCGGGCGATGGATCGCGGTGAGCGCCGAGAGGAGAATAATCACGAGCTCAGGTGATTACCATTTCTGAGTTTCAGGGAGCTGCTCCTAAGCTGTAGTATTAAAAGGTTCTCAGTTTTGCGGCGCAGAGGGCTGATGAGTTTTATTCGCAAATAGTTTTGATAATGGACCATCTTCTGATGCTGAATGGGGGTCCCCTCGTCTCGGTTTTCTCGTTTTCGTACGAGTAATCGCTGGCGAACCTGTCGATCCGGTGCGGGGTCCGTTCGCAAATTATGAATATTTCGCTTATGACACCGGAAAACAATAAATTAATTTGTTTATCAATTTCCAATTAAGAATTCAGCTGCAGCTTTCATTTGGCGGCAATATCCGCGGCTGGTTTTGCCGCCTTTTCTTACTTAAACGTAAGTCACACAGGTATATATTGCGTAAAACTGGTGCTAATATTTTTTAACGGAGTCATTTATTTAAACCATAAGCTTAGTCTAAGACTTACACTATCCAATTAACGTGGTTTAAAATATCTTTTACAAAATTCACTTTTAAAGCAATTCAATTTCATTATGAATTTTGCAAGTAAATGTGTTGCATGCAATGCGACTATTTATCTCTCATGTGATTTTTACTGACAGTTACTAATAACTACAGGCGTCAACCTGTTTAGTGTTCTTATTAACATTCAGTACTGAGAAAAAAAGGTATTGTTGATATCAATAGCCTCAAAGTATAGTATTGTAACTTGGTTTTTACTAGAACAATACAAATTAAATTTACTTATCCTTTTCTATGTATCTGTCCTAACCAGTGCTGTGAAATGAATTCAATGTATTGAATTTAGTTCCTTTCTTTTGAGAAATAAAGTCATTTGAGTTTATTTCTAATACAAGAAGGAAAGAATGTCAAGAGATTTTTCTAATTATCTAATATAAGTTGACTTTATTTCCACTTACTATTCTTATTGCACTACGGAAAAAGCAAATCATTAGTTAAATTAGCACATGAAGTTAGCCAATTGACAATATTGATATAACCTTAATTTCATCTCATGTCTATGTGTATTTATATTAATTAGCATATATACTTTACAGATTATACCTAAACATGTTCAAATCATGGGGACATTCTGGAAAGAGCACGTTTTTTTTTTAATATTATATAAAACCAACTAAATAACTTATGGACCTAACTTCTTACGCTTTTCTATATAAATGTATAATGGTAGAATCACTCTTCCTCTCTCCTTTTCTATTCCTTTCACAACATTTAGATATAATTAACTGTGATCAAAAAGTAAAGCCAATTTTGAATCTAAATTGCGCGGATACTTCGATTCGAGCAAATATTCTTGTTTTTATGTTGGCAGCACAGTCACTCATATCTGTGTAAAATCTCACAAACAATTTTTGGAATAATGATTACGATAGATTACACAGGTCAACATTTTATCTAGGCTTGTGCACGGGAATCGAAGATGGTATCCTAGGGTTTTTGGGGTCGCTGATTACGATGGGCGGGTCGGTTAGGCTCCATCACGTCAAGTTCAAGGACATTTGAAGGTCAAACGGTAAAAAAACCTTCTAATCTCAATCTGCGAAATGCAAAATTGTGCCACAGAACTAGAATACTTGCCTTGAGATGACCTTGAATGACCTCGAGGATGCATGCAAAGTAAAAATGAACACCGGATTCGGATGCAGCGACATCAAAAACACGTCCATGAATTTTTTCAGATTTTTGGAAGGCTTTTGACCGTTTGACCTTCAAATGACCTTGAAATGAGGTCGACTGATCTCAGATTCAGAGTCCTCGAAAACATACGTATGAATTTTTTCAGATTTTTCGGATGGTACTTAGCATTTTTCTCAAAACCCCTTCAAATGACCTTGAATGACCTCGAGGATGCATGCAAAGTAAAAATAAACACCGGATTCGGATTCAACGACCTCAAAAACATGTCTATGGATTTTTTCAGATTTTTGGAAGGTTTTTTGACCGTTTGACCTTCAAATGAACTTAAACTTGACGTGATGTAGCCTAACCGACCCACTCATCGTAATCAGCGACCCCAAAAGCCCTAGGATACCATCTTCGATTCCCGTGCACAAGCCTAGATAAAATGTTGACCTGTGGTATTATATTATTAGGTATTCATATAATTGTAATTATTTTGATGTCTACATTTAAAAGTTGTGTATTCTGTAAAAAGAAACGTTTTTCATACTTTTTTAATTATTTTTATATTTTATGTTATTTTATTAATTAATGTTTAGATCAATTATAATCGTAGAAAATTAAGTGATGGTTCAAACGTAAAATGATTTAATTAATATATTATAATTTTGAAACCCTAAAAATTTGTTTTCTCACAATGATCAAGGATCAAAGAATAATTTATTAATACTTATAATAAGCGAAATAAAATTTTGAAATACTAAACTTGAATGGAAACTATTTGCTCATTACTCTTTAACAATTAAAAGTTAAAGTCGTTATCTCCAAATAATTATATATATTAATTTTAACTAGTTTTACTAAAGTTACGAAATTGAGTTATGAAATAAGTTTGTGTTTGACTGTTTAACTTGTATCAGCCATTGTTTCTAAAAAAAACTTGCTTTGGTACCAGGGGAAATTAGAAATAATCTAAATTGATTTTTAACGAAACATATAAACATGTACACACGAGTTTTGCGTGAGTTTAATGCACAAATATAATATATACAAATATAATCCACAAATTTTCTTAAATTTCAACCATAAAAGATAGTTAAGTATTTTTAATAAATAAATTTTAATAGATTTAACATTTAACCAGCCTGTGAAAGAATTTGAAGGTTCGTTGAAAGTGAACTATGTATTCTATAATAATTTCTCTCAGACAAAAATTTACTAGAATCAAAAAAAAAAAAAAAACGTTGTTGAAATTAAAGAAATACGAGCCAAAGGAACATTACTTTATTTTAAGTTTGTCGATGGAAAATATTAAGTAAAATAATCTTTTAATGTTAATTTTTTAACTGGATGATTTGTTTAAATATAAGATCCTTGTTTTTCTGAGTTTTTCGCATTTATCAAAATTTTCCTATGACATTTTATATGAGACTTTTAACGGTCCCTGATTGAAGATATTTTATTTTTTCTATTTTTTTTTATTCATTTATATTCACACTATTTAAAATGTAAATGAGTTATATTCCGTGAGAGAATCCTGATCACTGAATAACGAGATAGATAATAAAAATGTGTAAAATAATAAATTTCCTATTCTCTTAGAACAATCAAGAGGAAAGAAAATTTATGTGTTTCGAATGTTTCAAATAATTATATAATCCTTCCTAGGAAAAAATCGTTCAGTGTTGTTTTATGACAGCTACTATTTTTTACTAAAAGAGATTGTAAATAAATCGATAATTATTCTGAATAATAAGCTAAAAATTGTTTCAATCTGCAACAAAGTCTAAAGCGGGTATTAATATTATAATAAGTATTCTATTATGATATTTATTCAGCTGCAGCTTTTGTTTTCCGTGGTTTCCGCTGCAGGTTTTGCTACATTTTGCCGTTTTCCTCTAAATGACGAAGGTATATTGCGTAAGACTGGCGCTAATAGACCGCGCTTGTTGAGCTGGAGCAATTACCCGGCGCGTTAGACGCGATTACCGCGAATTTCAAACCAAAGCTTGCAGCTAATGATTGAGCGGAAATGTAAATGCGAGAATTTGTTGCGAGCGGTATCATTTCAGCCGCTAACTAGCCGCCGCGCCGCGAGCCCAGCATTCGCCTTAATGAAGCCCGACTTCCGTCCGCCACGGCCATAATTTCCAATCGGCAGCAATCGTCGCGGCCGGAGCCCGCTGTGCAGCACCAATGACAATTTCATTACGCCGCCCGGTGCTAACTAGAATTTACAATTTTTCGCCTTTTGTGGCCGCACTTACCTGCGCAGTGCACACCTACACCGGCCGCTCCTGATTAGGCGTATCAAATTCCTCGTTTCCTTAGACGCTGAATTTATCGCCGGCTAATGGCACCTATGCTCGTACCTGCCACAAAGGCGATCGGCCGGAGATGATCATGTCACGGGCGCACATGACTCCGGTCGCTTTCTTTTCTCGGCGGCCAGACACCTTTTCTGATGCTGTGCTGTGCCGGGGACGACTTGTGAAAATGCCCACCCTGTTGCTCTGAGTGATGCATTTATGAAGTGCCCTCGGATAATGCTTCCTAATCGTGTGTGTCAAATCGATTATGTCGAGGTTTCGGCCATGTCTGGCTGGCGGAGCCGTCTCTAGACACTCGGCTGCATTTAATCGCCACTTCAAAAGGTGGAAATGGGCCTTTCTGCCGGTTGACGATCATAACAGATCCTTTGTGGACAAGTTTTAAATAGACAACAAGCTGGGCTGAGGTAGGTGTGAAACGCATTCAGAATCGTTTTGATATTTTTGGGCAGCCCCGGCTGCGGTGGCTAGAGCCGGTGCATGACCATGTGGTTGGTAATAGGCCAGCAAGGTCAGGGAATTTATCGTTGAAGTATTTTCAGAGAAAAACAAAGAGCAGACACAGATTTTGTGTATAGTTCATGCAGTGGCATAGCATGGGTTTCTGCCGCCCAAGGCGGATGCCAAATTTGTTGCCCCCTTTTTTTTTGCAATTGAAAGGTTCAAAAAACGATAGAAGAAAAAGATGATGAAACGAAAAACTCAACATTTCGGGAAGATTAAAAATAAAACGTCTTTCTTAATCAGTAAAAAAAAGGCCGAAAAAAAGCGTTTGCACTTTCCAAAGAATAAAAGGTTGTACAAAAGAAATGGAACAAGATTATTTATCTTATAAGATGTGGTCCTTTTGTGTATAGAAAATATGTTGGTTAAGAAACTCTATTAAAAATCCCTTTGTAACTATGAAAGAACGAATATGGGACTTAATTTTTACATAGATGTATGCAAATTTATTGATATAAAGTTATTTAATTATTTTTAATAGTTGATTTTCAGCCAGTTATTATTTTGTAGATTTTACTAATTCAAAAACGTAATATGTACATATGTCCTAGGAAGCAAAACTTGAAATACTAATATATTATTTTATGTACCAAATTCAAAATCGATAATGGGATAGTAATAATTAAGAATAGTAAAATTAGCTATCATTGGTTTAAAATAATTTTTTTCAAATTTACAATTCAATATTTTTTTAATATTAAATTCCACAATTCCCAACATATGTGAGAAATGGCTGCCGGTATGTTTGGCAGAAATTTTAGTACGATGTATGTAAATATATAGATAAAATTGAGTAATAACTAATAATAATAATAATTTCAGTAAATTTTGTTCTTTCAAACTATTGTATTTTTGTTGTTTCTGCGGAGAAGCTTAAAAGTCATAGAACATGATCTAATATCATTGTTACCTTCAAGGATTTGTTTGAAAAAAGTGTTTGCTAAAATAACTTCAGCGCGTACATGTTAGAGTTACATTAGAGTTAACATGTCTACAGCCACAATGCTGTCTTATACACGCGTCCATTTAGCCTATTGTACGTTTTAAAACAGTTCATAATTGATAATAGTATATATAGTAAATATAATTAATCTTACAAGTCGGGCTGAGAAAAATAGTAAGTTTTACTAATTGTTATTTTAATTCAATTAAAATTTAGATTGATTAAACTTGTATAATTTTTTTATAAAGTAGCAAATAGTATAAATATAAAAAGTATTAAAATTTAATAAAGTTTTTCTCTCACAAGGAGAGGTCACACTATGTGGGTTAGCGATTTGGCCGAATCTCCGTTTATTTAAAGAGGTTCACTAGTATAGTAAATCCCCAAAACTTTAGGGTGCAACACTCGAAAATAAGGGAGAAATTTCTCTCGAAAGTTTTAGGTTTACCAATTAGTACAAGTTCCAAAAATTTGAACTTATGAAAGTTGTCTTGGCGAAATTAGCAGCGTATGTGTTTCTTCTACCTTTCTTCATAAAACATATTTATTTGCCAAAATATTTCGGATTATAAATAACATATACTAAAGGAATTAAACTTACTTTTTTTCAGTGATATTTCGCCACGACCAACAGTACTTTTACTATTGGTGAGTCTAATTAATTTCTTCATTATTTCCGAGTGTTGCACCCTAGGGCTTTGAGGATTTACTAGTGTGTACTCTTTAAATACACAGAGACTCGGCCAAATTGGTAAGTCACACAGTGTGACCTATCCTTGTCAGGTCGGTAACTGATTTAGAGGAGACATAGGTATTGTTTTAAAATTGTACAGTGCCCTTGGGTTTATGAGTATTACACTTACATTATATGTATAAGCAATTTTTATATGAAAAAACTGTCCAATATCGGAAAATAACTGAAGCCTATATGCAATTTTCTAATATACTATTTCGGCGCGCCTTTTAACACTATGCGAAAAATAATTCATACTTAACTAAAAACGAGATTTCGGTAGCCGTTTAAATACTGCACAATTTTTGACGGATAATAAACGCAATTATTTAATAATGTCATACACAATATTGAAAAAACATTCTATTCGAAAAATTACTTTTTAAAACTTGACAACATGTGTTGTATAGACTTGGAAAATATATTGACTTGACCACCTACTTCTTTAAAGTAGATCTTGTGTCAAGAGCATCCGAATTTAATTCAAGGGTTTCAGGTTTCTATGCACAATTTTATCTATTAGTAAAAGTGTAATTTTTAATACAAATTGGGGTATGTAAGTAACTTATAAACTGAACAAAGTTATTTGGCACAGAGTAAATACTGTCATTTTTAAATTAGTAAGAAAATTGATTGCGTTATTTCTTAACGAAAAATTAAGGGGAAAATTCATTCAAACATTCTCGTTTAAATAAATTGTTTAAGATTCACTCAAAAATTATGTTCACAGTAAATATTTTTTCAAATTTTACTACGGCAAATATAGTTAAATTTTAAACTGCAACGTAAGAGTTTTGCATACTTACATTAAAAATACATATTTGACCTCCATGAAATCCATACATAGTAAAATAGCGCAAAATAATATAAAAATTAAATTTTTGTATTTAAAATTACATTCAGAGTCGAAAAATTATGATTATTATTATGAAAGTTAAAATTCAGTTTTAGTCCAGCCTTAATTAATTAAAAATTTTTGATGCTTCCAAAATACTTTGTAGTGTAGAACTCTTAAACAGAAAGACAAAAGACAATATTTAAAAGTACAGTCTCTACAGAATTTATATTATTTGAATTATCTATCTGATGTTAGGATTTTTTAAAAGTATAACAATTATTTTCATTAAGATTCTTTATGTAGATATTTTTATATAATAATTTCAGAAATTTGAAAAATAATATTCATCCTCCATATACTTTCAATTCACTACTTCTTTCCTCATCTTGTTACCGATTTGCATGTGCTGTAAATTGGTTGCAAGAAAAAAAAACGTAATCAACGAAACGCTCAAAACTTTTGTAAAATTTTCAATTAAGATTTCTGTTGAGGTGTTGAAACTTTCGCAACTGAAAACGCAATCGGTAGCAGGAAGCTGGATCATTTGAACTGATCTCGTGTTCAAAGCAGAAAATGTGATGATACGCGCAAAAGTTGATTAAGCAGCCTCGGCGGTGACCTCACTACTGGTTTCGCATTAAGTAAATCGCGTAATCGCAAATAAGGCTCAATTGTCCATAACCAGATGCGTTTTTCACTGATTGATTTTTTCCCCCAGCCCCAAAACTTTCCAGGGGGTGCTCAGTGCGGCGAAGCGAAGACGATGATGTTGCCCTGGACGGATATACCAACCAACAAAAGATCGATCCACACGGGCTACACAACAGACGAGATAATTGGCAACATCGTGGCCTCTCCGTGGTCTCTCCGTGGTCTTTCCGTGGCACACAGAAGCAAGATCACGTAACGAATTCCGATCAGTTGTAATCACGGTGATCCGCGCGCGATATGATTAGCACTGCAAAATACGAAATGTGCTGCGCACTGCGACGTGTTCCAATTGAATTTCGATCCGCTGCCGGTGCAACAAGTCCAGTTCTTTCGACGATTGGAAATGTTAATCGAATTTTCGGTCCATTCGCGGCACAGCATCTCACCTTTGCTCGTTTACGAGATCGACCGACACGAAGATCGGCACGGCAGGTATGATCGATTCCCTGCATCGTCAATTTTGTTCCCGCCAAAATATTCATGATGGACCGCGCGGCCTAATTGAATAACCCAATACAGTAGCTACAAACCAATTTAGGACTACGCTCGAATTTTAGACTTAGTAACAAAATCTCTGATCGCACCGCGCGCCGCGGCCATCAATTGTTTAAGATGATTGAGGGAAAGCGGATCTCAAAAGGTGTCAAGAGAGTAATTGAAACTTTATATGGGTAGGTACATTGGTGTTTAGCATCTTTAAGCATAATTTTTATAAATTGGTTAGAATATCAATTTCGCTAAGCTTCTGACGCTAATTATCTCCGTTGGGCATCTTAACCAAGCGCAAAGTGGTTGGCCATTTCTTGAGGTCATTACCACTTGAAGCAGGGTGGTCAATAGGTGCCGCAAGTAAGTAATTGCCTGGAGATTTTTGCTCATGCTTAAAACGATTGCATAGTTTCTGTGATCAGCTTCGGAAGATAAAACGAAGAGATGTTAATTGCATTATAATTACGCAATTTTCTGTTGCAATCAGCAGCAGTTACTCCAAAATGACTATAAGAAGCCCAACGGCTGCACCCAAGTAATATTAATAAATTGTCTTATTTTGTTTTATATTTTTTTATGTAAATGAAAGCTGAAAAAGATTCAAATTAAACAAGAAAAAAAAATTTAATGTGTTAAGGTGAGTTAGCATGTTGAAAAATGGGCTTCAATGACTTTAATTTTATGGAGAAAAATTTGAAGATAAGTAAGACTAGTAGGTCATTTGTTTTAAAATTCTGTAAGCATTTTGTAAACTGATTTCAACCCTTAGATTGTGCGCCAATTCAGCCAACTCATTTGACAGCTGCTGGTGTACACTTCCAATTCGTAAAATTTACTCAAATCGATTATGTAATTGGCTTAATTTTACTGTTTTTCCAACCAGACTAAATTAAAATCATTTGTCTTTACGGACATTACATAAGAAGTGATTAAACAATTATTTTAATTGTGGCTCATAGTATAACTTTCTATCTGAATTTACCATTTCCTTGTCAAATTTGTGCCTGCTTTCTACGAGGTTACATGGAAAACTTTACGTCTTTTTAAATTTAGTGCACAAAATTCAAATACATACACGATCAGGGAAATTAGTCATAGAAAATGGATTATTTTGTGTGTCATATTTCTAGTATATGTTTTGCCACACATGATTCATACAACATTACGTCAGATCAAGTAAAAATGACAAGATCACGCGCAAACCAACAAATTGTGATAGCTTTTGTTTCTCTATTCATATACCTATCATATTTCAAAATCAAACAGAACATTAAAATGTCACATTAGAGTTTTTTTTAACTTCATATTTGCTGATTGGAAAAATATAGAAAAAATTTTTTGAATATAAGCTCCAATTTGACGTCTCTTGTGCATTTAAATCGAATTTTCTATTATACGAATAAAAGTGGCCTAATTATTTTACAATAGGTTGCGAAAATAAATTACCAAGCAGTTATTCCTAAAGTAGAGGCCCATATGAGAAAATGATTAGGGCTAGTATTTTTTATGAGTGGATAGACATTTTTGAAATAAATGTGAAATTTTGACAACAGGAATTTCCCCATTTTTGAAATATTTTCAAAATATTCCAATTCATCAAATATCGATTTATACTTTATTGAAACTAAGTATAAAATTCATGTTATGAGCATGATACTCTTAAAGTAGTATATTACAATTTAGTTTTGATGATTTTTCTGTTTGAAACAAAACTGGTTTTCATCAAGCAAAACAATTTTGTTTCCAACTTTTTATTGTGTTTCTTATAAAAACCAATAAATCGCCACAAAATCTCGTCAACATTAATTAAATGAGCAATACTATATCACTATCCGAAGGGGGAAATCTATTGAAAACCTTCAAATTCGTATTTTTTGTTTATAAAATGTTAGGCAAGCTATGTATAGAATATCGTCTGGATTTTCCAAGAATTGCAGATTAATCAGTAAGACACCAAAGTTTTGAATCTTAAAGTTTAAACGAGTTTTTCTGAAATTCACTTTTTCGTGAACCTTGTACAAGATAACTCAAAAACTATTTGATCGATCATTTTGAAGCTTTGCACTTATATATAACATAATTATGTTCTATTTTCTAATAATAACAAAATAAATTTCTTTTCAAAGTTATTTAAAAAAAAAAAAATTCTTTTTCAATAACACGTTAACAGGTTGGTTAACAGGTACTACTTTTATCTGGCGGCGTGGACCATCGGTGGTCCACACCTCGTTTTCTCTACAAATAGAGTTGTATATGCATCTGATAACAATTACACGAAATTAATCAATATTGTAATTTGGCGCATTCAAGTCTTGTGCGTAAGGGTCTTAAAGGTATAAAAAAAACGACTTCTTTAAAAAATTTTATTTCAAAAACGAAAAATGTTTTTTATTTAAAATTTAAACATATGAAAGTAAAGTACTTAAAGTACTTGTAAAAAAATGTTCAGCCAAAAATATTGAAAATTTTCCATTTTCCAGCCCTTTTTCGCCGTCAACCTTTATTTTGGCGATAGACACGATTTCTCGAAAATAAATTGACCGATTTGGTTGAAACTTTGCACAGTTATTCTTTATAACGGGTCCGCCAAATAACTTTTTTTTTTTGAAAATGCTATAAAAAAAAACTACTGAATATTTTTTCAAATTTCTTTTTTTATTTCAAATTACAATCCTTCCGGTTAATGATGGAAAATAATTTCATTCAAATGGCTGCCTCGGCTGGCCATGCAGTAGCCTACACGATCGGTCCAATTTTTAAGTACATTATCGATTGTGTGCAGCTGTATTTCACCAATGGCTTCACGAATATTGTCCTTTAAAGCGTCAATTGTCTCTGGCTTGTCGGCGTAACACTTATCTTTGACGGCACCCCACAAATAATAGTCTAACGGTGTCAAATCGCAGCTCCGAGGTGGCCAAACGACTGCGATTTTCAAAAACAGGGCGCAAAACATCAAGTGTAGCGTCGGCTGTGTGGCACGTCGCCGATCGTGTAGGCTACTGCATTGCCAGCCGAGGCAGCCATTTGAATGAAATTATTTTCCATCATTAACCGGAAGGATTGTAATTTGAAATAAAAAAAGAAATTTGAAAAAATATTTAGTAGTTTTTTTTTTATAGCATTTTCAAAAAAAAAAAGTTATTTGGCGGACCCGTTAGTATTGTTTCGTGATTGAACGAATGAATTTTCATTCGGTCAAATCGTTCTTGTTTTATACGAAAAAGACCTTTTAAAAATGATGAGAATCGGAAAAACGCATAAAAATTTGAGACGAAAATTGATACAAACTCATGTCAAAATGCCAAATTTCATTTTTTTTTTTTCAATTCCTTCGTTCAATCACGAGCCAAGGGCATAAACTACAAGAAAATTTTTGAATTTTTGATTTCAGATGAATCCACACCGAAATATCATGTCCACCGCAAAAAAAAAGGTTGACGGCGAAAAACGGCTGGAAAATGGAAAATTTTCAATATTTTTGGCTGAACATTTTTTTACAAGTACTTTAAGTACTTTACTTTCATATGTTTAAATTTTAAATAAAAAAGATTTTTCGTTTTTGAAATAAAATTTTTTAAAGAAGTCGTTTTTTTATACCTTTAAGACCCATGTAACCCCGTAAGCCACTGATAATGTACAAATTTCATGAAAAATCGAACATTTTTTTCAAACGGGTACCATTTCGCTAATTTTCACTTTTCCTTTACGTTTTTAGGTGTCCATCTTACAAAGGTAAAAATTGTTGTCTCTGATATTTCAGATCAATGCAAAAGACGCTAGGTTGTAGGACATCGCTATTTTTTAATTGTAAAAATAATAATAATTGTTTTTGAAAGTTGAATTATGTAATGATAGGTACAACAAATTTCAATTATATATAAAAAATAGATCTCCCCAAATGTTCATTCGGTGAATAGCTAAATTAAACATGTAAATCTAAACACCATAAACCATTAAACATTAAACTATATCCACTTTTTAGTACTGTCATAACGTTTGTTAATGATACTTCAATTCAGTTCAATTATACTTATAATACTTATGGACCGTATTTTGTAATGCAAAAATGTTTAAAAAGTAACCTGCTTAATGATTTAAAGAGTGTGTTATCGTGGCTTTATGAAAGCTTAATTAGCAAAATGAGAATAGTAGTTCTTATCCAACATTACTCACACCATTAATATCCGCAGTTTCACCACATTATTACGAAATTATACATAGACAAAACCCTAAGTACCCCAATTGCTCGATCTACACATCAGTTCCGCTTCGTTTTAACTGCCTGGACATCCGCATCTCTATTTTTCATAAAAGCATCCCGATAAACTATGTCGCATGCATGCGCGCACCAATCTAGTAAAATTTAATAGCTCAGGTGTTTCGCAACTGGTTTTTCACGTTTAAAAAGTATTTCATAATGAGCTGACCACGATAAAAGTCGTGAAATAATTTGACGAGAAAATATGAGGAGATTTTTTGGGGGCAATTGGGCATCCGGGGAGATTTAAAGGCACTTAACTTGTCTTACGTGACTTAATTGAGGTTTTTAATAAAACTCCAAGTAATCGGTGAGGTTTTGTAAAGGCGAGTTGTACGAGGTGTGTTCGTACATCTGTTTGTCGAAGAAATTACCATCTCCGGAGGGATATCTTGCAAGTACGGTCAATTACCATCCAATTAAAAATCCAAGAATACGGTCGCTTCATGCGTACGTGCTATTTACCTGGCGTACTCAAAAAGTCGCTTACGACCACCAATGTATAAAAAAAAAACAAATTAAATCAGGGCTGTTTTGGCAGAGAATCAACTCTGCAAAAAACCCCTCGTGACTAAATTTCAGAGCGCTTCGACTTAATTAGTTGCACCGGCCCAATTTGAAACAAAACGACTATTTCCGGTTGCGTTCGTTAGGAAACCACCAGATGTAACTGCGCCACGATAATTGGAAAACTCAAAAAAGCCATTTTTATGGGCGAACGTGCTATTTTCACGTTTTTTTATATTTTATTTCAATTTTTTTTTCTTCTTTTATTTTTGTAGAATTGACTCACAGAAAATTTCATAACCGAATTAGACGCGATTCCGATTTCATTGGCGCGCGGCGCAAGGCAAGAAAGAGGCCTTCGCAACGTTGAGATTTTGCTCTGGAGCGCGCTTTTCTTGTCGCTTTTGGCGCGGAAAGTGACCAGAGCAGAGCCGAGCCGCTCGCGCACTTGCTGCCGCGTACTCAGCGAAATAAGTGAAAATTTAATGCATGATCAGCTAATGGATTTTCGCTTCTTGGTTCTGTTACGCGCCGCAATCGAAGCGTCTGTCGATTTCAATTACACCGGCCGACGACTTGGTCCAGCTCCTTCTTGGGGGCCGAGAGTCCGGCAGTCGTCGTTTCGCGAGCGGGACGCGCTTCTTTCGCTTTTTTTTTTTGCCGTCCCCACATCTTTTCTTCTTGATTCTGCAGCCAGCCGGATAAATAGATTTATGTATGGTCACACGATTGCTGCTGATAATGACAATTAACTGGTTAAGTAATTGAATTGTGCTGAAACCAATGCCGTGAAAAGCCAACAACCACTTCTGTTGATTTAGTGACTCCACAATGGATTAAGTGACTCAAAAGTTTGAAGATGACCATTGAAGTGGAACATGTCGTGATTATTGTAATAAATTTATACATTTTTAGAGTTTTCTAAATTACCAAGCGATTGACGAATGAATGGATTTAAGCGAGGAGTGGAAATAGAGAGAAATGTTTAAATTGAAAGCAATAAACCGAAAAAATATCAAACAATTCATCAAGTTTTCTTTTCTCTGATGTAAATCATTTTTCTGGGGTTTCTTAGAAATCGATAATATTTTTGAGAATTTTATTTATTTATTTATTTATTCTTTCCAATCAATAAAATAAAAGAGCGATGGAAGATGGGTTGAGAATTCACCTCTTCAGTTTTTTACTTTATATTTATTTTTAAAATCACATATTTACACATCATATTTCTTTCATCACAATTCCCTTTCAGACAGCTTCGCTGACAATAAGAACGTAAATATCATACTTATTATTTTTTAGAGACTTTAAGATAATGGTTTTTAATGCTGCGTATACTTTTAGTAGTTCGTTGAAGGTTTGGAGTACTGTAGTCAAAGGTCAAGTTTACGCTCTCTCTGTCCGTGCCTGTGTACTTCTTATTGCATTTCTTTTCCTTGTGTGGTAATATTGGGCTTTAGTGGATGATCGAATTTTTACATAAATTTGTATATAAATTACCTTTACTCAATTTTTATAATTTGATCGAGACTGAATTTGTCATTGCATAAGAAACTGCTTTAGCTGGTATCAGCCATGGTAAATTGTACACTGTATAGTTATTTTAATATTTGTTTATGATTCTTTGAATTTTGCTTTTAATCTGGTTAAAATATTGGCTCCATATCAACATATTTTATTTGATGTGTAAATTTAAAGCTGACAGTGCAAAAAAAAATTATTAAAAAGAAAAAAAAACCCGACTGCGTGAAAAATTGTAAAATTAAAATTTTCAAACTTAAGAAATGAACTGAAAAGATAGAAACAAGTTGAAAAATTAAACATTTTTTTTTTAAATTTAAATGATCATGGTTGACAGTGTTCACAAACGCAATCGGAGACATCTAATATTCACAATACGTTCCATCATGAATGATTAGCGATTTTGTTGGTGATATAGGTAGAGCAAGAAAATACGTAGGGGGTGAAGTTCCAATATCCTTACTTTCATATAATATATGCGAAAGTGAGTTTGTTTGTTTGTTTCGCGTACTCAACCGATCATCATGAAATTTGATGAGGTACCTACACTTTCAACGGATTTGATAACAATGATTTGATACCTACCACTGCTTTTGTGAACACTGTCAACCATGATCATTCACATTCCAATAAAATGTTTAATTTTTCAACTTGTTTCTATCTTTTCAATTCATTTATTAAGTAAGTTTAAAAATTTCAATTTTACAGTTTTTCACACAGCCGGTTTTTTTTTGTTTTTTTCAATAATATTTTTATTTTAGCATTTCTCATTCCAAATTCCATGTAAACATACAAGTTGTATATATTGTTGCAAGCTATTTATGAGACCCTTTATTTTGATACCCCACTCGATAGGTTTTGAGAAAAACAATTTTGAAGACATATAATTTGGCGCCAAAAATCGGCCGTTTTAATTTTCATAACTTTGATATACCCAGTGTCGCTTTCACAGTTGAGACGAATCTAACGACCCCTCTCAAGCTAATATCTATCAAGCCTTTTAGGCTACAGAGCGTGCCAAAGAAATATACGTACACTTGAAAAACATAACCCTCTTTCTCGCAGTCGGGTAAAAAGTTCAAACGATAAAAGGTGTTTAGCCCCAACTTGGGTAAAAAGAACATGTTATGTTTACATGATAATTTTATATAATCTTTCAAGTCATGGAATATGTGCTTTAATAAATTTGTTCGAAAATTGCAAACTGTAGGAGGTTTTAAATAAGTAATCTATATTTAGATATAGCGATCAAGACGATCCATTTATTAATAAGTTTTTTTTAAGTTAAGCTTAAGAGACAACTTTCGTGATATATATTTGTATATCTCGGAC
This sequence comes from Dysmachus trigonus, assembly GCA_949715965.1. NCBI lineage: Eukaryota > Metazoa > Arthropoda > Insecta > Diptera > Asilidae > Dysmachus > Dysmachus trigonus. Next base: position 92,295,621 of record OX454320.1, read on the forward strand.
GAATAAGGACAGACCACCCACACTTCAAAACTATATAACAATACATATATTATCTCTTACTCTTTCAATCTTGTACTCTTTTTTAGCCTTCCAAACGAGAATAATGCCCCTAATCAGTGACTAATAGCAAAAGGATGACCAAAACATTGTTGCTCAAGGAATTCTTAATAAGAGGATCTGTTTTCGTTAGTTTTAGAGATAATGAACCTAAACAAGATCATTGTGTTAACATGGCTTAAGTATTTTTCAAATTCAAAAAACTTTGTAAGATCACTTCAGTAGAACATAAAAAGGGCTTGAATTTAAAATAACTACTAAACTACATTTTTTCATCGTGCTGTACCAAAAGAGAAATACTAATATATATATCTTAAGTGTTCATATTTTTCTAGTTATTAAATACCCATAAATGTTAATGTATATGTATTGTTCTAAATTATTTTTATTTATTTATTTTATTAAACAATCGTAACTAAAAGACATTTAGAAAGATTCTTATTTGAAAATATCGGAATACAATGCATAAATATTAATTTTCAGGGTCCTCACAGTCCATGTCTGAATCTAGAGATATTCTGTAGAATCAATCTTTCTACTTTGGCATTCCAAAAATGGACACAAAATTTAGAGGTAAATATAGAATCATATAAAAAATATATTATGTAATATAGTTGCTGTTGCCCCAAACTTTTCTTTATTTGGTTCATTTGGTGATTTCAATAAATAAATAAATAAACTGTATAAAAGTATTTTACAAATATTTTTAATAAGTACGAAGTTGGTTCTAGGATCGAAATTGGAGTGTTTGGAATACTTCTCGGAAATGATAAATTGTGATACTTTTGGTTTTCGTTAAAAAATGAGAAAGTAGAAAATCGATGGTAAATTTAAAATATCAACTGACTGAATTGACACTGCAGTAAACAATAAACAAACAAACAAAAAAATGAGGCTAAATTTGAATAAAAATGGATTTTGATGAAAAAAATCCAAATATTTTTATTGAGTGTTATTAAGTGAGGGCTACAAAGATGATAATCACTTCTAGCACCCCTTCATCTTTCCAAGCATTTCTTTTAGCAGTTTTTCTAATATTCTTTGCCCGTACATGTTTTAAATCAAAACTTGAAGAAAAATAAATGGCAACTGGGACAACCGAGAGAATAGAAGATAACTTTTCTTTCAATGTTGATTGAAAGTGTTTATATGTTTGTTGGCATATAGTCGGGATATTAGACTTTGCCTTTTTCACAATTTATTTATAGAGAAAGATAACTTCAAGTTTTAATAGTGGGCATCTAAGTACTCGTTCATTAATATGTTCTAGAACCCAATTACTGTCAACAGCGGTCTCATAAATATTCATTTTCAAATGATCTGGAAAAAGCAACATTTTACTTTCCCCGGGGGGTGTACTCGATTCATGGAGTTGTAGAGTTTTAGAGTCATTCCCAGGGCTACTCTGCTCCGCGACATTTAGTAACGCTAAATGGAAACGGATTAAAAATAAATAGCGCGTGCAGAGTAATAATAAATTTCATTTCTTAGTTCGTCTAAAATGTAAACGAGAAAATCAAAAATAAAAACGAAACACCACAGTTCCATGCGAGCAAACATTCTGTGTTCAGCATAAATTTTATAGCACCTTTCAACGAGCACAGCACTGGTCTTCTCTTTTCCCATTTAATTCGGTCATTAAATGAACTGAAGGATTTTCCACATTTCTTTGCCGCGAAACGTGTGCACAGGTAGGTACACCTCCTGGGAACGAGTTGCTGCATTTTCTGTCAATAATTGCGCGCTATTTGGCGGAAGTTACTTTCATTTCACACTATGCAAATTTGCAAATTCCTCACCTCACATCAAAAAAAAAACAGCCCGTGGTGTAAACTGAAGACATTGACTGGCCCAATATTAAAATGAACAAGCGGCAGCATGCAACCCGCCATTATCGGCTAATTGATTACTTTTCGAAAGTGAATTATACAAAGCGGATAAAAAGGAAAAAATCGCGTTACGCTTATAATCCGAGCCAAATTGGCGTCGAAAAATCATCCAGCGAACGCCCTGGACAGGTGATCTTTAGCGCGCAGAGCTGGAGCCGCTGCCGCCGCTGATCAAGGTCTTCGAAAATGGAGGCGCAAAGTGACGACGACGCTGGATTCAGTTCACGCGCGACGTGGGAACATGCAAATGAGCCCTAGCGCGCGGCTGGCGATTGAACTCAATTATTTGTCACCACGAAATGGATTTTTAGTCGAAGTGTGGGCATACGCGCTCCAATTTCAATATTATAAGTTTATTGAGCCTCTTTCGCCGGCGGAATGTGATGCCTCCTCAGGTATGCCCCGCGGATTATGTGAGGCGACCTGCTCTGAATCAATTAGTACGGGCATGTGGCCGGGGAAACGTGTTAATGAAATACAAAACGCAAATAAAGCGGCAAAAGCAAGATGAAATGAGATGTTGATTCATTTCTTTATAACTCGTTAAGGCCGTTTTGCCTTGTTTGATAACAGGCAAATTAGCTCCACACTCTCCTCCACTTGTTAGAGAGCTTAAGCGCGATTATGACTAATTTTAATATCATCGAAGTCGTGCAATGTTGCGGATCTTTTGTTATTCAAAGCAGTATATGTGAACCAGGCGGAAATATTCAAGAATTCCAGGTTTTCAAATGCCAAATATCGATTTTGATAAGAGAAAAAACAGCGTCATTAACCGACCTATATACATAACTTTATGGATTCGGAAGATAAACCTAGACCAGTTCCAATATCGACTTTTCGAATGCTCTGCTTTTTTCGCAGCAACATTTAGACTATACGGAATTTTAATTTTTAATTATACATATTAAAGTATTTATAGGGTCCCAAACTAGGAATTTGATATTAAGGGGTATATTGTTAAGTCAAAATCAGAAATGAAGAAAATTGAAATGATTGTGAAAAGTTAAAGAAAAACCAAAAATAATTTTCTTCACTAGCCCCATTGAATGGGGTGTCGTTGGATACGGTTTTCAAAACGAAAATGGAGGAAAATACAATGGTATCGATATTTTATGATACATCGATTTTTTTCAATACGTCTTTTCATTAATAAATGAGCAGCGGAACCGGCTAAACGGGATTGAATGAAAATGCAAAGATTATTGCCTTAGCCTTATCAATTAGCCTGGACTAAAGTTGCTACTTTTAAAAGATTTCTGATACTAGTGACATAGTAATAGTATTCATGAATTATTGATGAATGGATAGCTTTGGTCAAAGTTTCGTAGAAGATTGACACCTTATTAAATTTTAATAACCGCCTTCTTTAATTAAAAAAGAAGTGAAAAATTGCTATAAGTAAGGTTTTATCTTTACAAGTTCTGATGTGTTTTGAATACATGGTATTCGTTTGGTGTTTTACAGTGTATAATGGTTTATATATCCATGGTCAGTCAATTGCCACTGTTAGTCATATTAGTTTACTTTTTCTTATTTTATTCCAGCCAGATCAAGTGTAATTTATAAACAAAATCTTAGCCATTATATTTTTGATGCATCTGATGAAAAATATCGATGTATTGAGATGATCAAAGGTGTTAAAAACCATCGGGGGTCATATTTGAGAACTTCACTCTATTGAAAACAAGCTCACTCGTTTGCATCGAATGTTCACACGATAAGGTTGCTATCATCGAGTGTAAAGTCGATTTGAAATAAACTGCAACAATACGAAACTCTTGTTTCTTTCATGGAGAGGAATAAACATTTCCAGGAACCTCCAACATCCTCCAACAACCTGAAGGAAACACATACATGAGATGTAGATGGATAAAAATATAAATTTTAATTATCGATCCTTTTAGAGTACTTATATTTTAGCTTGCAGTATTTTCATTTTGACAATATATTGTATAATAACAAGAGAAAGACAAATTTCAGTTTCGCGATCGTTTTCCCAAATATCGACAGGATAGTAGAGTCGAAATTCAACTCTAAAAATAATAAATAGGAAGCCATTTCAATCGATTTTAATTATATTTAAAGGTTTGCTGATTATGAAATATTATTTATTTTTTATGTAAAAGAAATATTTTAAAATTAAAATGATTTCTGAGACTTAACAAAATGCTTTTTCATGATGTACCCTTTAAATTTAAAATAAAAAAGATATCTATCAATTATGACGTATTTTCATAGTTCAAAATTGTAAAATTAAAATGTTTTTTCGTTAAATTTGTCTAAATTTTCTATTTTTTTCTTTTCAAAATAAAATGTTAATAAACTATTTTAAAAAGCTAGAAAAGTTTTTTTAACAGGCTCGCGCTGGAAATCAACACCTAGACTCCAATATTCTTTTGAGACGGCGTAATGTTTACGCAAAGGTCCATGTAAAACAGAAAACAATTACCAAACAAATTCATATAACAATGTTAACAAAAAATCCAATTAGAAAAAAGCCTTAGAAACTCCAATGAAACAAAACAAAGGTGTAATTACAGAAATATGAGGTGTAAACAATTAATAATAATGGGAACAAATTCATAAGAAAATCATTTTTTCTTTATGAATTAAGAGGCACTTTTATGAAGTTAACTAAAAAGGATATAATAACTCTTTAGGAACCTTCTTAAAGATATTGTTAAAGATATATTTCATTATTATGAAATTTATTTATTAAATATACAAATTCAATAGAAAGTTTTCTGTTATTTTTTCACGGAATTGTTATACCTAATAACTTTCATGTATTAGATTGATCTTTAAATTTCAAATAGTAAGAGGATACTGATCATTAATTTCTAAATTTGAATCATATTATAAGCTTTTTTGTGTAGATATAGTTAAAGTCATCAAGTCATCAAAACAAAAATGCTGAATAATGATTCAAAGTCATTAGCATTAGTTTTTAATTCTAATAGTTAAGTATTGCAATAAAACCATTTTATTTATATTAATACAAAGTTCTCGTTAAAATGAAATTTTTTTAATATAAATTTAATGTTTAGTTGTTAAGAGATAATGGGAAAATTAAATCTATAAATACTTTTTATTGTTTTAATTTTATCATTAACCATGCCATCATATATAGTATGAGTAAGCAAGGTACCTATTAAATCAGCTTAATATATTTTATGCTTTTTATTATTTCTTATACTTTTAAACTTCTGATACACCAAAATAACATCAGACACTATTCGAAAATGAACATTTTCTACCATATTGTGTTTTTGAGAAAAAACGAGTTAACAAAGGCATTTTGTATTTTTTGGAGAATTTGTAACACCATAAACGAGAATCACAGCAACTCAAAATAAAACGCATTTAAGAGCTTTACCTGTAAACCTAACTATGTGATTTTAGAGAAATATTCTAATCCTGCAGTTTAGGGATAAAGCTTTAATTTAAATTTTTTTACAAGTTTCTACGACGTTTCATCAGAAGGGTTAAAATAAGTTTTATTTCGTTGTGCACTTGATTTTATTTGAGGATTCATAATCTACGAAAATACCGAAAAAATACTACTAAGATTGTTTTGCGAAAGAGAAAGCACGAGAAGTGTATTAGAACACTGTAATTATTTTTAAAGTCGCTTAATAACACGTTCTTAGTACAAACTACCAAAATCTTCTATCTAAGTCGAAGTCGAGATAATTATTTTTAAGAAAGTTATTTTACTTTCATTAAAAGAAACTGTTCAAAAATTATAATAACTCAACAAAATATGGTATCATTGCTTTCGGAGATTTCCTGAAACTATTTCCGCATGATATAACTTTTTAATCGGTTGTTGTGCAAATGACGGACGCGATATATCAAAGTAGAATCTTGTAAACTTATATATTTGTGTAGACAAGTAATTAAGAAATTCAAATTCACTCAGAATAACTTCCACATATTCGTAAAAATTTGAGTTCTTGTGAACAGATTAAGTTAGTTTGAAGACAATGTTATATTAAAAATTCTAAGAAATGGGGCAAATAGATCAAATTAATTAAATATGTAAGTCATCGCTGGTATCACAAATTACAATTAAATAAGTCTTAAACTGTATTTATAAAAGTATTGACTCTTTTCCAAATATTGTAGTCGAAAGCAGTCTATCGATATAAATAATTTTATGAGATTTTTTGTATTAAAAGGTATCTCCAAAAATGATTTTTTTTTTTAATGCTTTTATAATCTTGATACTGTAGATTGTACTTTGTATAAGCCAACAAAAGGATTTTTCGAAATTCGTAAAGCCTAAAAGAGACCGGATTCCAAAATCAGAATATCGTTGTCGCCCGAACGAACATTACACTTTAATAAGTTTTTCTTTAATTTTTATTATATTTGGAAGAATTCAAAATTGCCAATAAAGAGGAAACAAAAGTTTGGAAGTCCGTCTTCATCGTCGTAATTTTCTATTTAATCTTGGTACTTGGCAATAGCCACAGAGATAAAAATTAATATGACCTTTCATTTATGACCACCGGAAGTGCCATAATAGTGCAAACGGGTGGGTGGGTTGGCTCTCCGCGCAGAGATAAAGTTCAAGGATGGTATGGAACAGACATTTTTAATATTTTTTGTTGAATACTAAATAAACAATAAAATTTGGTACAAAAAACACCACAAAAAGGAGATTATTGCAGCCCCTTAAGTAAATAGGAAATACAGACAATTACCGGGATTTTATTTCTAGTCAGGCTGGTTAGTTGAGGGCGATACTAAATACTAACAAATAGTTGCCTTAAAAATATAATTATTACTTAAATCAATTGCTTCTTGTGCCGTGTCTATCTATCGAATACACAATAAAAAATATTTCCCTAAAATTTGTGAAACGATAAACGTGTAAATGTCAACAACACTGGCTAATTGCAAAACTGACTGTAGTTTAGGTAAATCTATGATCTATAAAAATTGGATAAATATTGATTTTATAAAATTTAGGTAAATTTTATCAATTTTTTCAATGTTAGGTATCTACGCATAAAATGTGTATATAACTATTTATTCTTTTTGTTGTGTAAATAATTCCACAATATTTACATGAATGCACAGAGATATAATATATATTTTTATATAAATCGTCTTATTGTAGCAATATTTAAGATACTATGAATCTGCCTTTTGTACTGTAGTGTTGTCAGTGTACATAAAATATTGAATAGTGCACAAATTGCGTAAGGGATCGTCTGAGTTATATAAAAAGCTTGTATTTTAACATAAATCTCTAAAGAAATATTTTACTTTACATATTATTATGGAATTGTTCTATAAAAAAAGAAGTAAGTAACCCTATTTTTGTGAATGGACATTACAGATTAGATAAAAATTACACAGGCCTGCGAATTAAAAACTTTTATTCGCTTTCTCGGTTTTTATAGCCGATTATGGTAGTCTGGTACCTCCTATTTACGAAGTGAACTCGGTTTTTTTCTATCACATTACGTTTTTTTAGCAAAATAGGGTTGAAATGCACAAAATATTGTATTTCGGCCATTTTTAAAAACTCATTAAAAAATAACGGAACGTAGAAAAAGCTCTTTACACGGCTCAAAAGAGACCTTGAATCCTTATTTATATAATATATATATAATATCACTAATCTATAGCACTTACGAAGCATCTTTGGGAATAAGATTTAAGATCTAAATTCACTATTGAACTATTCTATTGTATGAAATAAATCGGTTTATGGAAACAAGTGGATTCCATGTAATATTTCGGAAAGTATTAAAGCCTCTCGTATTTTAATATAATAACTAAAGGTTCTTACTTTTGTTTGAGCTAATTTACAAGTTCATGCGACAATTCGTTATTTTTTAATTAATTTGTAAAAATGGCCAAAATGTGGTGTTTTGTATTTTTGAAACATATTTTTTTCGAAAACGTAACGTGATAGAACTTTTTTTGTTTGCGAATTCGTTATCTACGGAAAAAATCCTATCGAAATTACCACTTTGTTTTGTAAAAGGAAAACCATCGCTGGCCGATATCAGCTGCAAGTTGTGCCGCATGTAACGAGGGTGTAATTTTCGGATAGAAGTGAGTGAAATCGTTAACGCAATCTGAGATGCTTTACGAGCAGTGTTTAATTTGTCTTTCTATTCCATGGAACGTGTATTTAGAATCATTTATACGACCGGGATTTTATAGTACACCGATTAAGTTCTTCTTCCTTGATATATTCTGATCATCCCCCGGGACGTCTTGAACCAAAACGCGAGCCCTCCTTCCACCCCTTAATCCTAGAACACAAAACAACAACGCAAATACCTGAACTGTCTTCACCTTGTGATTCGTCGAAGTTTTTGGTTGTCATCTGGAACAGCGCATCCAGGGGGGTGCCGTTGGGTTTTGTCTTCTGCCCGCTGGAGCTCCCGCTCCCGCTCTGGCTGCCGCTCCCGTTGCCGGTGCCGCCGCTGTGCGGGGAGTGTCTGTGGTGCGACGAGGAGTTATGGTGGTGCATGTGGTGGTCCGAGGACAGTCTGTTGGAGATCTCTGGGGAGCAGCAGTCGCTCGCCGCGGAACTAGAACGCTCCGATCCACTTTCAGAGGGAATGATTTCCATGCTGCTCATGTGCCTCAGGAGCTGGGCCTGGGCGTTGAGGTGTTCCTGGAGCTGCCTCTGGTAGTCCAGGGCGAGCCTGTGCTCGTAATGCAAGAGGGCTGGCGGCAGGAATGGTCGCACGGGAACAGGACCTCTCAGATGGTCCCAGGGTCGGACGATTTTTGTCGGTTGCAGGTGCAGGTGATTATTTGGCGGAATCTGCGGTGGTTGTTCGTGACGGGCATTCGGATCATGGCCCAGAATGTCCGCAATAGAAAAACTCTTCACACCTTCGATATTTGATTTTTGTGGGCTCAGAGAGCGTTCACGACTTTCGATCATTTTGAGTTTTTTTAAGGGTCTAAAATAGTCGTCGCCGCCGTTACGTTCGCCAGGTGGTGGACTGGGTGCTCCAACCGATATTTCAGATCCAGCTGGGCTTGCAGGGCTCGTAGGAGGTGGGCTTGTGCACAACATTTTCTAATTCACTAACGCTATAAGTAATCCTTTCTTTTTTTTTCACTATACTCCACAGGATAGGGAAAAGTCACTTTAATCAATCGGTACTAAGGGCACTGATAACCGCAAGAAACTTTCCATATTTCACACTTGATCTCACTTTTTTTAATCACACTTTATCGATCACTGTTGCGCCTAATTAGCATCGTTAGCCGCAATAAATCACAGCGAACTGGTCCAACTGACACACGGGTTACTCCACAACTCCACAAACAAACCCCAGAGTACAGAACGCGCCCGATTCCACAGCTCCGAATCAATAGCATAAAAAGTCCATGCCAAAGGCCTCCTTTGACGACGGCAAAAAGTCTGAACTGATGATAACGAGGGAACCTCCACAAACGTTACCAACTTCCTTCGTTAACGAGTGGCAACTGTTACTCGTACGCCAACGGTCTGGCAAATTACCGAACAATCCGGTTTCGCCGCGGTCTGAGCCCACCCCCAATGGGCGGAGCTCCGCGGCTGGACCAATCCGGAGCGGCCTTCTCGCTGCAATGGTGGTTGGCTGGGTAAAATCTCCGCACGGCTCTTTGGTGTCATGTCGGCGGCTTTCCTTTGATTTCCTCCGACCTGACAAAAGCGGAAACGAGACCCGGACCGTTGGCACTCGCGACGAACAAGACAGCTCCGGGCGCGAGTTTTGTTGGTAGAGGCTAATTAATGCCGGGCAATTTACCGCGCTGTTCGCGTCTCGCTCTTGCACATAACGTTCGCATTTCGCTGTCTCGTCTGCGGCAGTCTGCTCTGCCCCGAAAGTGTTGCATGCGCTCTCCATCGCTAATGAGTGATCGGGCGGGGTCATGCTCCTCTAATTTGCAAGGATGAGGTGATTTGGAGCCGAATCGGGCAAAAAAGCATAAATCGGGACTTTAACTGCCTCCTTGCGGGTCGGTGTCGGGTGCGGGGCGATGTGATCCGAGGTAAACGATTTAATGAGGAAAAATTGGTTTTCGGAAAACTTTAATGATGTACTGTGCCTCGCTGAAAGCGAGCTGATCGACGCCGCGCCCTACCCACCCGCCATCACTGTCGTTTGCTAATTTGTGACTCTTCCGACTTTTTCGTATATATTTTTCCGCTCAACCCAAAATGCTCTTCGCGGATAGTTCTGCAAATTCGTGCCAAAGTTTCGTGAGCACCGGCCATTGCGGTTATTTTACTAATTTTGATAATCCACCCTTGTTAACGAATTCTAGACTCTATGAATTTTAATTGCTAACAAATAGGATTTCTTGGATTTTGCACTACCACTTCTTTTAAACTCATTCCCCACTCCTCGCATGATTAATATCCTTAGAGTTAGCTCAACTTTATGCTTCTGTATGTTTCATGTTAAACGGATAAGCTAAGTATTCTGTACGTCGAGACGGTCGGAAGATGGGGTTGCGTGTTAAGTGGTCCCTTTTTAAAGCATTTTGGCTCATTTCCCGTCGGAAAATGTATTCTTCTATTAATAATAGTCGAAGCGTGACTTGAACTCTTGTTTACTAAAATTAAGATTTAGTGCAAACTTTGTGCAAACATTAACTTAATAATATCAAACAAAATGGCAAAAAAAAAAATTTACATAAAAATTAGAATTCATATGAGTCACGCAAATTATTTTTATATATAATGGTAGACAAATGCCTTTCTATATTAGGAAAACATGTCGTTGTGTCTGCTATGTGATCTCTAGCTACTTTTCGGCTATTTCGGATTCAATTTGTTTTAGTTTGCTGTGCACTTTTGCTTTGTTTCTACCCCATTGCCATTATTTAATTTCCTATACTTACACAGAATCAAAGCGTTGTTGAAATGCTACCTTTCTAAATATATGAGTACGAGTCTATTTAATGTTTCTAGAAAAGGTATAGATACTTACAACTGTTTTACTGACATATGTCATTAATAATGTAGTAGAACTTTTTGTTTTCTCCAAGAAACGTACATTTTTAGAAAATAAAAAATCTTGGTGTCATATTTGTATAAGATAACATACCTATGTATTATATGTTAATGTGATTTCGTTATTATTTTGAAATATATACCTACCCATAATTTGTAAGATACATTTGTGCAATTTTTCAGAACTACTGCGATATCAAATCGTTCGGGAATCATACACTAAAATAAAACTATCTTCTAATTTTTATCCATTTGTGATGCCGTTTTGTAAAACAACAGACATTTTTTAACCTTAAGAAGGTTGTTTTGGATCTTGAACTTGTCTTAGATTATATCTTTTAAAGGGAAATATTCAAAGTTCAGAGGACTTGTTTTTCCAGACTAGTAAAATAGTCTGTTAAGAGCAATTTTTTGAATTAAAAAGGATTTTTTTAAGGTAGCAGAATCTCTAAATATCAAAAATAAGAGAAATATTTTGGGTTATTTCCTTTTTTTCTGAATTAAGAGATGTTGATCCAGGGAACTAAGATACAAAAGATACAAAATGACCAAGTTCCTGCAATTATAATCATACTTTTGGAACTTGGAAGTTATTAACATTTTAACAATTTATTGTCTATTGAGTTAGATTAATTATGAGAATAGTTATTTTGGTATAATATAGTGTTTACTTATTTAGGATACCGCATACACAATTTACAAAGTCGGTATTGATGACTTTAGGACTTTCAAGTACAGTAATACCCCGAACTTACGCGATAGGTGGGACTGAGTGAAAATCGCATAAGTCGAATTCGCGTAAGTCGGGGTATAATTTCGCATATAAATACATACAAATTATTTTTAATTGGGGCCGGAGACTAAAGAAAATATAAATTTAGAAAAAAAATGTTTAATAAAATCTAAGATGATACGAATACAAAATCGCAAGCTGAAGTTAATGTGATGTAGAAAACTTTCCACGTAGCATGCTAATAATTTTCTTATTCCTTGCTTTGTAGAAGAAATGCGCTCTACATTGGAGTATATGTAGTCCAAAATTTGTAATCCCTTTCTAATTCAACTGAGGCCTTCTGTCAAGTTTCCAACCGTCATTCGATCTTCTAATTGAGCTGGATATAAAGAATCTTCAATGTCTTGCTCTTGGTCATGCATTTCATGCGTCGATTCTGCGCGATACGTCCGAAAATGTACATTAGCTGAACAATAGTGTGAAGGGAGTGAGTAATCAGGAGTTGTGTGGCGCTCAAACAAAAGACAAATCGACAAGATTTGAATATCGCGTAACTACGGGTTCGCGTAAGTCGGGATAGTGTAAGTCGAGGTATTACTGTATACTAAGTAGTTATTTTTTATATATACTATAGGGTAGGGCGGGGCTAGTTGGGCATAGGAGTAAGTTGGGCAATTGAAATATCTCAGAAACTATACACTGCATGCTAACGCATAAAATTGCGGAAAGAAGCGGTCGCGGGGGGGGGGGGGGGGGGGGAACTCATCGCGCAACCGCCAGTGACAACTAGTCGATCGAGTGAAGTACAGGCACGCTTTCTTTATTTAGCGACCGAAAAGTAAAAAAATTGTGAATGGGAATATTTCTTCTATACGGGTCAAACATTACCCGTTTTCAATCAGGTAAGTGTTAAACCTCCATAAATTTAGTATATTTTTGGTATGTATAAAGGTTTTGGAAATAATTTTAACAATTTTTTTTATAACCTTACTTTTGTTTCAAATTTTTGGGTTGGGGTTAGTTGAGCAATAGTTACTTTTGTTTGTATTAATTGCAACAGCCACAACGATGATTAAGTTTCCAAGATCTCATTAATATTTTCTTTTTTAGTATAAGCTTTATTGATAATTATACAAATGTTCAAGTCTGATTTTAAGTAGAAAGACTGAGTTCTAATCCAAAAGTTAAGCTTAAGATATGTTGAGTTTTTGTTGACTCTACTCTTTTTTTAATATTAGAAGAAAATTATTTTTAGTTTCCCTGTTATGCCACTAAAATACTATAAATAAAAAGTTGATTGTAAAATAGAAATTTTATTTCATGTCTAGAAAACACTGAAGCCACCCCATACCCTTGCTCAAATAACCTCACCTGTGGGTTATGTTGAGCATCTCTGACTTTCTTCACTTAAACGGCTGAAGCTCTCAAATGCGGATTGTTACAAAAAAATTACAATTGAAACTTTTTGAAAGGTATAAATTACTTACTCATCAGTATGCATAACAAGCCATTAAGATTTATCGCTGAGAAGCTATGATCGCTCAAGTGAAAAGTTGCTCAACTAGTCCCGCCCTACCCTACTGTAGTGACATGATACCTCATTTTAATGTTAAAAACATAGTAGAAATGATAATTTATTAATTTTTCATTCGGATATTTACTTTTTCAAATTAATCCAATAAGATATAGTAGAGTTGGTACTACTCTGTGTCTCTTCCCTAAATAATTACAAAATTTAGTGATATTTATTATGTTAGGAGAAGAAAAAATTATCATGATTTAGTATATGAAATACATAAGGTATTAAATAAAATTTTACTAGAAACACCGCTGGTTATTAAGCTAAGAAGTGAAGAAAAGAGAATGTATAGTTATAATGACTTTAATAAGTTAATTATAATAATGCGAGATTTGTCAAAAAAATTAAATATGTGTACTTGAGGTAAGCTGGTATAATGATACTTTAGTTGTATCTCATTGATTAGTGTTAACAAGTTAATCGGATTATTACAGAAACGAATAAAAATAGTAACTCGTTACGTTGTCAAAATTAAAAATCAAAAACAAAATCGTATTCAATGGCTTCAACAGCTGCTTTTTTTTTTGATTATACACATCAAAACAAAAATTTTGTATTGAATAGAAATTCATCATCAATTACACAAGTCGACACGATTGGTTCTGATTAATGTGTGGTCATTTCTCTTTGCTTTCGTCTTACAAGTGAATAAAATCGACATGATTTTTAAAAAAACTTTGCTTTTGTGCCCAGGATAGGAAATTTAAAATTACCAACCCCCATAATCTTTATGTTTTCATTTCCTTGTAAATCTTTTGCGGGCGGACATTTTTAAAATTTTCGGCAGCTATATTAGATCTACCATCTTTAATTTATATATTTTGATAACAGGATTAATATCAGCGACCCTAAAAGTTCTTTGATTCATTTCAATTAAACGTCGATTGAAATTGCAACTATTCGGTCGCCATATTTCATTCACCACTTTGGAACTCAACCAAAAAAAATTCTATACTGTATTTTGAAGTATGACAAATGTTTTGGCAAAAAATCAAAAATTTTACACTATGCATTTAGTTGTAATTAAGGTTCAAACTATCCAAACAAATGTCAATTTTTCTTTCACAAAAGCAAAGTTTAAACAAAATAACGGCACTTTTTCCATCCTTTTGAATGCAAGCAACAAGAAAGTAGCATTGAAAACTCGGAATCCAAAAATTTTTTTAAATTTGGTGACTTGTGTTATCTTATCCAGAATAAAGATATTAGATTTCAAGCAAATTAAATTTTAAGCATTAATTTTTGATTTAAAAGTTATTTCTCTATTGAATTTGAGATCTTTTTATGAATTTTGAAGAAACATTCATTTGACGAACATGCAGTAAAAAGTTTTGTCGTTCGTTTTGATTAGTTTATTTGTAGGAATATGGAGAAAATCGTGGAATCTGGAACCAGAAAGCCATTGACAAACAATTTTTAGATATCCGACACTTTTGACACCAAATACTGGACAATATTTACAACATTGTCCAGTTCATACTGGACAATGTTGTAAATAAATTCATTCAATATATTGATTTATTGAATAATGCAAAATCAATGGGTCACTTCAAATTTTCAAATATTTAGAACTAGGTCTTGTGAGCTTATATGTATCTAGAAAAATTCTATCTGCCTAGGATTTTCAGCCAAAAATCTAGTGAAAATATAGATACTAGAATTCTATGTATCTATGTCTTTGTTGTAACCTTTGAGGCGGCTTTAAAAATGGTTGTCGTTTTAAATCGCATTAATAAATCTTCCCTTTTGTAACCACGTCTCTGCACTAAGTACAAACAAACAATTTCTCGCAATAACTTTACTTCCAATTATGCTGAATTAGTTATTTTATAAATTTCTTCCCGTCAGGACATATAACACTAAACACTAAAATAAGAGCACATAAATACTGATTGATTATTGCGCTAACACAACATTTTTTTAAGAGAAAAATTAATAAAAATTCAAAATTCAAAAATTGCTTGCAAAAATTGTGACAGCCAGAGGCTTGCACAAAATCATTGAAAATTCAAGATGGCGAAAACTTTTGGCTACGATGTCATTCATATGCTTTTCTATAGGATGTCGTCTCCGTTAGTTCTCTCCTCAAAGGTTTTAAGTATAATTAACTAGAATTTAAAATCACTTATAAAAACCAGATTTCTGTTGGTTTGTTTTTCTAAAATCGTTACTAAAATATCTAGGTTCGTACTTTTTGTTTCTAAAAAGGCAGTCTATTTGTATCTAGATTAGTAGTTTATATTCTCAATTTTAATATAGACAACTAGAATTAAGGGTACTGGAATTTTAGAAATGTCTATAAATCAACTAAAATCTAGCGAAAATTTATATTTATCTAGATCTTAAGTTATTTTTGAAGGAAGCTCAGTAGAAGTAGCTTCTTTCCTGTACTGATAACCTAGATAAACTCAGTAGTAGAGTAGTACTAATAACCTAGATAAACTCAACACTAGACCCTATTCAGTGAAATTTCACCAGAAAAAAAGATTTAGTGTGCACCTAAGGAAAGACATAAAATAAACAGACATCGTTCAGAGCATTGCATAACTACGTACTGTTCGTTAAAACCTTTAAAAGCTGCAACCACTCACACCTCGAATGAATTATTAATGAAAGGCTTGCGAATCATGCGCTAATGTTGCCCTGCGCAGAATCTCACCCAGGATAAAGGTGACCTTCTGACTCGACGTGTCGGCTCCTTTGAGGCCGAGTTCTTGAAAAGCCAAAACGGAACGATATCCAGTTCATAACCAGGTCCACTGGGCGGTGAGTCTCAAAAGCTGAAACGCGGGCATGCTCGCCACTTAGTCATGCTAATCAGCCCCTTAGACGGTCTTAATGTCTACCACACCTTTGTGCTCGACTATTCTGGTTTGTCATTTTGTCTCAGTTCTCCTTTTCTTATGCAAAAAGCGTCCGTTTGTTTTGAGTCGGTTATTATTTTACCGAAATGGCCCTACCTTTCCTAATAATAATCTGTCCCGGCAAAGCCGCACTCGGCTCCAGGCATCCAGGTATCCCCCCCTGCTTATTATACCTGCGCAAGGCGACTCGATGCGGCGCTGTAACTGAAAACATAATTACTTGTATCGCTGCGCCGCGGCCTCATTGAAGTGCCCCGGTAATGGATACATCGCCTTAATTTGAGCTATCACATCTACTTAGGCGGTCGCTTGTTAGGCCACCTCGCCTGGCGGTCGCATTTCATCAAAATGTATGATTTGACATTTTCGTGGTGCGCACCTTCACGCCGCCACCGAGCCGTCGATTGCGACCGGACCCGGTTGCGTGAGATAAAAATTTTTCGATCATCAGTAATTGCGGGTTAAGTGATTCAGTGGTTCATTCCATGGGATCCCACCAGAGGCCTCTTTCTTACCTGTCTCGTGCAGTTCAGGTGGAAAAAGCACCGAGTCCTATTTATATCTAGCGGATGGACCAGAGGTCTGTAAAAACAGCCCGCAGCCAGCGTATCGACTTGGTTGTTACCACTTTTTTCCGTGTTTCTCGCTCCATTGAAATTTTACTTTAAATGAGAAAATTTGTCACCAACGCTAACGCTGGCGCAGCGGTTTTAGGCGATCCGTATTTTTTTGTGCCTCCTCGCTAACATGCGGAAATTCTACCGCGAAAATGGCGAAATCACACAGTTGAGGTCTCATTTAGCGACTGTGGGTCATTCTCCGCGCAGAAAAAGTGAAAAAGATTCGGTTGGGAAGTTTTTTATTGTAAAGTGGCCTTATTGATTAGACAACCTAGGCTCAACGGTAAATTAGCGTATTCGCGGGTACTTGAAAATTATTTACAACGGTTGGTTGACTCTCTACCTGGAAATTCATAAAAATTTTGTTGTTTCCTTTAGCGCGGTGTGGACATCTCATTGTTTCGGTAATCACTGTAAAGTGCCACTTAAATTTCCTTTAGCTGCACAACAAAAAGCGATTGGGTTCTAAGCTTTTGCGACGCCAGGTAGATTTCGAGCAATGACCTTCGTATGGCTAAAAGTGGGCTCTTGTGAACATATTTAACTCTAAATAAAAACTGAATCAGGCTTTTCGAAAACCCCACACATGTATTACATTTTTTCAGTGTTTGAATTATGATCAATTTTCAAATCCACGAATTTCACAGGTCAATAATTTTAATTTTATTTCTTTTATTTAGTTATTTCAAGATTGGCATTTTTATAAGGTAAGACTGATCTACGTTCAATGGTAGAATTTGTAATTCATTCATCTGTATTACTTTATTATTACTTCGTTTATGATTACCATAAATTACTAACAAGGAACTGTTCTCCTCAGTTGTTTCTCACCGATTATGATGAAATTGAAATATGTTATAGAATATCGAAAAATAAGAGACACGTATTTTTTTTTATCTGCGGATACGCACATTTAGGAGGTGAAAACCACCTCGAAAGTTTACGATGTTGAAAAATAAAGTTGACTTGTTTTTGGGTTTTCGTAAAAAAAGCTCCTCAATGGGGTAAACAACCCCTAGCACTAATACATGATGTATATTCTTTCAGACATCAGTTTTTTTTTTCGTGAAAACCAGTATTAAGGGGTTTTGGAGTCGCTGATTACGAATCTGATGTTAGATTTAAAAAATTTGAAATGGCGGATCCAACATGGTGGACAAACATTTTAAAAATACATCAATTTTTATAAAAAAAATAATAAATAAATAATATGTTTAGTTGAGATATCCCAGGGTCTGCGTATCACTTCTAAAATTAAAATTTGTATTGTTTTATTTAATGTGGGATTTTGAGCAATTACTACAGACAGCTAAAGGGTAAAATATTACAAATTGAAAATCATATTGTATATAGTTTATTTATTTTCTAGATTTAACAAGAATTTTCTGTTTATTAGTGGGTAAAGTATTTTGATCAATTTATCGTATTTTGTGTTTTCTGTAAAAGTCAATTTTCCATCTAGTGTGAGTCCAAGGTATTTGATATTATTTCTCCATTCATTTTGGGCACAGCATGGTGTACGTTAATTTTGATTTGTTTCGGTCTTCAGATAAATCATTAACGACTTTGCGTCGAAAAAATCACGTGAAGTGTCTTTCAATTAAATATAAGCTCTTAAACTTTTCAGTATTGCTCATCAAAAACTCATGAAGATTAAAAAATATATATGGGGAATTCTTTTTCAAATCAGCCACCCCCTAGGCCATTACAATTTTGGGGTAACAAATTTTTTGAGCACACCAAAAAATTTGTCAGAAAGTCTAGTTTTTAAAGCCGTTTGGTTTTTTTTGAAAAAAAATTCTAACCTCAAAAAAACTGTTTAAAGTGAGGCATCTCGCAAAAAAATGCCATTTTTCAGTCAAAAATGATTGAGAAAATTATAATTTTTCAATAATTTTAACCAAATTACTCAGAAAAAGTGTTTTGGGGGTCGCTGAACAAGAATCCGTTGTCAGATTTAAAATTCAAAATGGCGGATCCAATATGGCGGACGAAATTTTTGAAAATAATGCCGATTTACACCAAAATTGGTTTAGAGTGGTTTTTAGGGTCTCTGATCACGAATCCGAGGTCAGATTTGCAAAATTCAAAATGGCGGATCCAAGATGGCGGATGAAAATTTTGAAAATCAACAGATTTACGCCAAAATTGGTGTAGGGGGGTTTTTGGGTCTCTTACTTTTAATAAAACGAAAAAAAAGAAAATCTTAGCCCACGTGAAGTATTAGTAATGTTTGATTTTTCAGAAAATTATGCGTTTGTGTGTCAGGATGCTTCCCAGGCTTTCCATTTCAACAACCATCAATGTACAGTGGTACCTGTGATTTTCTATTATAAAAACAATAATGAACTTAAACATCAGAGTATGATTTTTTTGTCTGATAGCCTAAAACACGATACTGCCGCTGTATATGCTATTCAGTCGCTACTGATACCGGAAATTAAAAAAAGGTTAAAACAATACAAAAAATCTATATATTATGAAAATGTCTGTTTTTTAATAACGAAGATTTTTTTTTATTTGTGGAAATAAAATTTTTAAGAGATTTTCTTCAAATTAAAGGTCCTAGATTTTCTTTTATGAAAAACTGCAGGCGAAAAACAAATTAAAAATATCAGCAAAAAAGAGAAGTGACAAAGGGAGCAATTTATAATATTGATTAAGTGATCTTGATTTTTAAAATGATAACCATTAATTACATTGAAATTTTCTTAAATGAATACAAATTTTCTGAATTCTCTATTTTGTCTTGAGTTATATTTGAACAGTGTATTTGTATAAAAATTCTTGAGGGGCAGGAATGCTACAGTGGAGGGATAGGTAAATATAAATATCCAGCGAAATCGCTGATTTTTCATCTGGTTTCCAATTCATAAAATTCATGATGAGACTGTTCATTTAAAATTTGGTGCTCAATTTTGAAATTCAAAATGGCGGAGCAAAACTGACAAACTGATTCTCTTAATTATCTAATGAGTATTGGAGTAACACCAGTCATTTATTGCGTCGACTTCAGTCATCTAGCAAAATCATAAGATTCAATATTGAAAGTAGTAACAGAGGATTTTTAAATAAAATTACTTAATACTAGCACTTTTTTTAGAGCTGGTTCTATAGAAATTAGAAATGTATTCTGAAAATTGGTTTCTATAGGCACATAAAACCCACACATACTGAATTTATTTATTATTATCGTTAATATTGTATTATATTATATATAGGAATTAACATACAGTGGTGGTCAAAATATTTAGGCACTGCCATATAATTGTACTTTACACGCCATTTAAAATTTCCAAAAATACTCCATAAATTCTAAATAACCCTTGTGGTGAAGTTAGCTTGGGAGCCGATACCAGTGGAAAAATGTCACAAGTTAATAGAATCAATGCCCAGAAGATGTTAGGCAGTTTTAAAAGTACTCCATATTAACACTAAATAGTGAATCTATTGCTTTATTTAATCAATTTACAGAAATGAATTATTAGAAAAGGAATAATGTGGTTTTTAACTTTTTTCGGACAAATTATTAAATGTTCGGTCGATGTGCCTATTATTTTGGCCACCACTGCATGATTTAAAAACTTGCTTTCTTTAATCCTTTAGATAAGATATTATTATTAAGTTTTTTTTTGGCAGCGCAATATGGACAGGCTGTCAGACAGACAGAAACAAATCGAAAGTTATACCACAGTGGCATAGCGTGGAAGTTAAAGCAGTCCTGGAGTAAAGGTAAAGAATAAAATTATTTACTTGTTAATTCAAATCCATGCATATAATAATTTGAAGATACCAATAAGAAATTGTGTATGCTTATGTACGCCATATGCAAAACGGTTCGTTTTAAGCAATTTGCTGCTGCCAAATGCGTATTCTCCACGCGCATCCATTCATGCCCCATCGCGCTACTTCCTCTTGACTTTGATCACGGACCCTCTCCGCCATCTGCCTGGCCACACCTTTGCGAATACGATCGGATCTCGTCCGCTTCTTCCATTGAGATCTTATCATTTTCACAAAATAAAAAGGCCGCTGGAGCCCGAAAAGGCCCACAACAAATTCCGCGGATCTACTATACTATATATTGTATATTATATATGTACGATATTCACAGCGGCACGGCGATCGTTGCGCTATTCATTTCATAGTGTGCATTGTGTAAGGTGCCTGGCTGTGGTCACTAATTTGGCCTCCCATCTTGAGAGAGAGGAGATAGAGTTATTACAAGCCCCACGGACCTCCACTTTATTTTATTGGCGGCCCCTTTGAACATGTTCCAATTAGGTTTGCCGACACCTAGGTGTTCGCCGGCACAAAGTTCCCTCCATGCCCAGACCACAGGGAATCATCCGCCGCACGGCCCTGATATAGGGCCCCAAGAACGATGATGATAGCGTTTCCGCGGTGAGCACATGACCAAACGTTGGAAATTCGCAGTGCCTGAAGAAAGTGCCGGAATTTAATAAATTGAAACAAATTGGCCTCCAAAGATGGGAAAAAAACATTTTTGTTATATCATGATCAGCGGCTTCGTTATTCCTGCGGTGCCTCTTCAACGGTTGGCTGCACCAATGCAATGCGATCTAATAGAGACGTAGATCTTTCGTTGGTGGGCAAAAGACAAGCATAGGTGGGATAAAAAAATTAAACTGTTCGGCAAATGGGGACGACGGTAAAACTTAATATAAATAACTTGAAAATTGTAAGATGGAAGATTGCAAAATCGATCCCATAGCATGAAAGTTGCAAAGAATATTTTAATCCTAAGATCATGCACATAGGGTGGTCAGTTTTGTTCATATATTATTGATTTTGAATCAATTTCAAAAGAAGACATTTTAATTTCTCTATAAACACAAGACACATTTTATGAAATTTGTTATCTTTAAATTGGTATCATCAATCATCATCTTGAATGGAATAAAAGCCTATTCATAAATAAATTTCATAAGAACTACATATCTGTATATACTTGACGTATTTTCTTGAAACTTTCTTGAATATATTAATTTTGAGGTTATAAAGAATGTTTCAAGAGGAGAAACTATCATTTTTTGACGTTTGAGTAGTAAAACCTGTATGGATAACGAAAATGGTAAGACATATGCTTGAAATAATTCGTAAAGTTCGTACTGCATTGGGTAGAAATGAAGCACAATTTCGTCCAAGAATTGTGAGCCTATTTGGAAAATTCATGAATGAAAAATGAGCTCAATTCGTTCTCACCCAGCCAGATCAATTTGTTGTGTATCAACAGCCAGCCTGCATTGTATTTTGCACCTGAAGTGGATGCATTAGATATGATCGACTTTTATTTTCTACAGGACGGCACTACATACCACACAAGTAGTCAAATAATCGGTCGACAAAAGCTTGTTTTTTAAAATATTTTAAATAGTAGATTTCTTTAATTGAATTCAAATCCGTATATTTAATATACATATATGTATAAGCTATAACTTTAAATTTCCTCATTGTAACTCCTTATTGTACAATTCTTGTTTAATAAATTAAACACTACTACTAATATAATAAACAAACAAACGAGTTCATATAATTTAAAATAACAAGTTATTTTTTTAATATTAAAAACTCACATTCAGTGTTATTCGTCACGGAAAGAAGTTTTTCTTACATGATAATAAATTTTTATTATGTTAAAAAAAATGTACGACCCTTCCGTAGCGGATACCAAAGGAAAAGTCACAGCATTTTTGGAAATACCTAGCAGTCTTAGGCGTCAATTAGTCTGAAATTATCCTCATAAATGATTCATCGGCTTTTCTTTGATTTGTTTCCGTGATCCAACTTCTTCGCGGCAAAGATGAGCTACCCGAAAAGAAGTCGAACAACTCTTTGGGTGACCACCGAAATTATGAATATACGTGGGAAAAGGCGGCATCCTTTTGACCATTATCCTGGCTATTTATGGTTCGCCGGGGCCAGTCTAGCCGGTTTGCATAAGACCTGAAGGTGGGTCCACCGGCCACCAGTCCTTAATTATTATCCTTGACTTTTGAAAAAAGAAAAGAAAAGAGAACGGAACAATAGAAAATCCAGTGATTAGGCCCATTTCATTGAATTACCCGATCGATCGACAGATTTGAACGAGGAGGATCCAAAATCGAAAGGAAAATCCTCTTTAGATCACTTATCTCGCTAAAATCCACACTCTCTTCCTATTATCTCTGAGAAGTCATCAAATATTTGTCGATCCTAGCAAGATACTGTTTCCTTACCTGCACCCGAAATTTCAGCTTAATTTATGGCCCTCAGCCGTAATAGCCTCAAGACATACTAATTAGTTAGCACCTCTCCATTGTTACGGTTTAGAGTTCGCCCTCGGAAAACGACTTGATGGATCGGAACACCTTTGATTATGGACCGGTCACCGGCGAGCCTAGTGATCTTCGATTTTTTATTAACCTAAATAAATTGGTCGGTGGATCGTAATTGGCACTTCTGGCTTTGCACTAAATGACCAGGAAGATCGCCAGCTCATCCGAGAGAAGCTAAATGGTTTCTGCAATGCTCGAGAGCAGGTGATGCAGCGGGCTTTTTAGCAAAACACCTTCACTGTTAGGATGACTAACGATGATCGATTTTTAATTATAGACCCCGGCGATTGTCAAGGCAACAAAAGTATCGTAGATGGGATCGAGGAATATCTTCGAAAACTGAAATGATCGTGCATTTGTTAGTCTACCATCAAGATGCTGCCCATATTGCCCACGTTCTCAATCTCTAAGAATTCTTTCTGTGCAAAATCATAAAACACGACGGACATATGGGTGTATGTATGAGTGCTGTGCAAATGATTGATATCTCTGATTTCTGCAAATCATTTTCAACGCATTAATCCTTAAAAGAAGCCGTTAGACAACACTTATCGAGCTTTTCTTGTGTGGGAAATTGTGCCAAGATCGGTTTATCTCTCCATCAAATCTGAGAACCTTATTAATGAAATTGAGGTTCATTTAATAATCAAGTTTTTATTACAGTTTACCAGAAAATATCAAAGCCATCCATTGGATTGATTAGAGAAATATGCAGTAAGACAGAGAATTATAACATTTAACCTCATTGATGAATTTCAATTTATTTATCCTTACCAGATTCCAAAGTGCGAAAAATAAAATACAGACTGCTGAGTCATTTTAATAACTTCTTGGGAAATATGACTAAATATTGCCTTATATTCTAAAAAAACTGAGTAAAAACTCATTCTCAAATTCGATCTCAATTTAATTAAGATGAAACTCGATTTTTTCTATACAAACAACGAGGCTGAGCTTTTGTTCAGTTTTTTAGAATATGAGCCTCTCGTGATAGGTAAAAAACCACACATGAAATTTTTTTAGGAGCTTCAATTGAATTACAAACGGAGTTCAAGTTTATGTGTTTATCGCATATCGAATCGAATCAGATTTACTCGAAAAAATCGACCATGCGTCTTGGCACTTGAATTTTGATCAAAAACGCGATCAATTCCACATAATAAAAGTAAAATATGGCTGATCAGTACAAATAGTTCCAGTATGAATAGAGGGTTCACAATTCCTGTGTGACTTCATTGCAAAGGAAATTTCTATTCAGAATTTACTTTGAAAATATTTGAATATATGGTATTTAAATTTGAGAAATCTGAACGATTGATGCTGCGTTTTTTAATGATCTGATTTGGATTTGAAATTTTGGATTGAATAGAAATTTTTGAATAGTTTCTCATAGCAAAGCTTGAACTTTAAACACCTTTTAGAAAATTTAAATCAATGCAAAATTCGAAATACAAATCAGGTCATTAAAAAAAAATCAGGTGTAGATATTTTTTAAATTTACTAATTTTAAATCTTTTTTTTGGAATAAAATAAACAAAATTCAAAATCTAAAAAGTCTGCCAAAAAATCTTCTAATTTAAGAGAATTTCAGTAGTTCTTATTCTAGAGATTATTGGTAACCAGTATCAATAACATGAATTTGTATGCCAAGTAATAACATGTCTTCGTGTCTGCTATAAAATTTAGGATATCAGATCCAATGTGAAGTTCGACATTTATTCAATTTTTATAAAAATACTAGTTCAGTCAGAATAGACATTAAACTTCGCAAAAATTCCAATGAAGCTGAAAATTTGTACAGACCCTTAAATCATCATTCTAAATGAAATATCAAAAGTTCCCTGTGCTAACAATTTTATTAATGGTCAAATATGGCAAAAAAAACGTTTTTCAAAAACATTTCTTAAACTGTGAGTTTTTTTGTAAAAATAGTTAACATAAACTGTACAGAGCATGCGATTCTGTACAAAAAATATTCCTACACTTTTTTTCGTATAAATGATTGTTCGTGAGTTGTCGCGACTTAAAAAATTACAAAACTCATTTTTCATAATGTGCACTCTTTTCCGCATTACCTTCGAGGTAGAGTGCTTTTTTTAACGTATTATCTCCAGTAGGTATAATCCACAATCTGATCTGAGTAAATATCGAATAATAAGAAAATACTGTTATGGTTAATTATGACGCAAGAATGATTTATTATTGATTTTAAAATTCCTCAAATTCCACACCAGCGGTTGCACTTTATACTTCTACGCCTTAATTTACAGAAATATCCACAAATTATGAAAAAACAGAGATATTATAGAATATTAAATCCTTCAAACTTATTTTTGATAGCAGTCAAGAGCTGTTAACTTTTATACAGAATGGAGAGGAGGAAGGAATCTAAGTTTAACGAATTCGATTAATAAGTTAATATATGTATGTTCTACTTATTAAAATCTTCGAAATAAAGACATCTGGAAATTCTCTGAGACATCGGCTTTAAATATTTATAATTATTTAATATTTAACCTTTAGACGTCTCAATTAATACTTCGTTGACAGAGTTAGAGCCATACAGCCATATACAGTCAAGTCTCCTATAACGCGGTGTTTTTATAGCGCGATTCCCATATAACGCGGTGTGAAAAATGCGACAATCTCTCTTATAACTATATTCCAACAACTCAAATGGCTTGAAAAGTTAATCTATGGCAAAACTTATTCGATGTGTTAAATTTTTGTATGTACGTACATAGTTAACATTTGTGGTGTATTCCCGTTTCTCAATTCTACACTCTAAAAAATATGTGTAATATTCCACAATTTTCTTACTACATACATGTAGTAAATTCACAATTTTTCATTAAAAATACAGATTTCCTTAAAATAAGTTTGTAAATTTACAACAAATTGTAATTTCGCAATTAACTAGTAAATTTGCTTGATTCATCAAGCAATATTCAAAACATTTTGCAGGCATTGTGGAAAAATACCTCGGAGTGTGAAAATTTAGTGCATATTCGTAGTAAAATTTGGTGCTGGTAATTCCAAAAATCAGCTCTAAAGGGAAAATTTAACTTGTGTTAGGATTTTGTGTAATATTACAATGATTTTCGATGTAACGCGTTTTTAAGTTGTGTACATTTTAATGCGTCCATCATACGAAAATTACTAATGTAATTGTGTAATTTTACTGATGCTCTAGTAAAAAAGCGTGCTAGTTGCGATATTATTGCGCTATTTCGTCATTCGAGAAGTGAATCTTGTTGCGCTCGGAAGTGTTTCTGCAAAGGTGAAGTGTTTCAAGTCAAGTTTAGTCAAGTGTTAATAATCTGCGTTTTAAAATATTAAGAAGTGCGGCTGACAGAGGAACTTGGAAGTGTTTCTGCAGATTTGAATTGTTTATTCACGCCAAACAAAGATATTGTTTTATCGTTTAATCGTAAGTGTTATTCATTTGGGTTTTAAATTATTTAGCGGCTGACAGAGGACAAGCTCACCAATATTGCCATTGACATGGAAAATAATCTAAAACAATCTGCGAATTTGATTGTGTCCTTTGTAAAGAAGCGACCTCATGCAGACCATTTCATCTACAAATCTGATAATTTGGAACACAAAACGATAGCTGCGATATCATTTTATTTTGCAGAAAGCTTGGATTTTATTTTCAAATCTTTTCCGGTAAAATAAATAACAAATCAAAATTTATTTTGTAATAATTTATTGCGCTATTGCAGATGGGAACTGATGGTGAACATGTGGAGCCGCCTTGTAATTCACCATGGATTGCTGCAATAGGTAACCTTAATTTTCGACGTTGTACTTCATTTTATCTAACTAATAAGATATCGATCTACAAAATCTGGTTGATTTAAATTTTAGTAAAATATATTTTTCATTCTTAAAATTAGATATAAGTTTATAAGAGCCATCGGGGCCAATTTTATAGATTTCCTGTAGATTATTCGCACATCTCTCAATTTCTTTTTCAGTGAAATAATTGATAGAATTTGTTGTTTAAGTATTTAAATGTATGACTGTATTAGATAGATTTATTATTGTTTGCTTATATCATTTATTTTATTTTCTAGAAGTGGAACCCAGTACAATGTTGTATCATATAATATATATACATCGAAAAAAAAATGTTCCACAGCTCAAACGCTCTTTGAAGCCTTAGAAATCCAGTTCATATATTTTTTTATTTTTAATATGTCATACCCCAAAGAAGCAAGCTTAACGTACCAAGCACTGCAAAAGATAACTTTTGGACATAAATCCCAACTTCACAATTTCTTGAAAATATTAACAAATAAATTAAAGAGATAATATAAAAAAACATGAGATAATAATCACATTTCAGTAATATATCTGCCTTTATCATATGTATGTATATATATATTAATATAGCCACAACTTTTAATTCCTAAACTTTCATTCATGTTTCTGTTTATGAAGTAAAATTTCATTTATTTATGTACGAACGAACTTATGTTATAATAGGAACAAAGAAAAATAATAAAAGCATATCAAATATCATCATTGTTTATTTTCTCAGGGCTTGGAAATCAACTTATTTCCATTAACTCAATTAAGTGAAATTACAATTAAAATTTGAGCATTCAAAAGCTTTTTTTTTAATAATTACAATAAAAATTTCTCTGAAGTTTACAATTACGACAATTTTAAGTTGAATGGAAAAAAGCTTTTCATATTTCCACTAACTTTCTACTTATCTATACACATGTATACATAATACGAATGTAACATAAAAATAGCAGTTCGGAATTTTCTATTGTTATTGTGACATTTGATTTTCTTAATTAACTACAGCATTATATAATTTCATTATTTTTCTATACAAGATTAGCAATTACAAAAATATAGTTCAATATTTATGTAGAGGAAAACATATGGAGGGTTAATTAGGTTCTTTTACTCTCCTCGAATATTGAACTATTTTCATTTATTTTTGCAGAGCTGTAGCTTCATTTAAGAAAATATAAATGAATAACAATGAAATATTCCAAGTTACAACTCTTGAGTGCAATTCCTTACAAATGTTCCCTAAAAGAGTAGTAATTTTGCTCCACATAGGAGTAATATTACAATAAAGACTATTAAATCTACATTCCGATATATCAATATTACTCTGCATATGAGTATTTTTAATCTCTCGCTGTGTAAAATTACTCATTATAAAATTCCCTTACCCAACCGAGCAGTATTTTTACAAGTACTGAATGTAAATTCTCTGGTGAATATTTACATTAACTAATACCAATTTTACAGACTGCTATATCATTATTATACTGCGTTGTAAATTTGCTACGTTTAACGTTGGCAAATTTTGTGCCAACGTTTATCGTTGTAATATTACTCAATTATTTTTTAGAGTGTAGTATTCATTAAACCAAAATTTAAGGGGACGTGACACACCCAATTTTTTATTTGTTATATTTGGAAAAATTGGAAAATTGAAGGGAAAAACAGTAGATACATTAATCAAACTTTGCATATTTATTAAAAAGGGTTAAAATAATACAAACAAATTTTTTTTAATTTTTTTAATTCGTTTTTTCTTTGTACATTTTTTTGTAAAAAACCACAAAAATTGACTGCGGGCACGATTGGGAGCGAATGGAACGTCTGAAAAAAAAGAAAAAATATGGGGTTAATTGTTATCAAAATCCCCAGGGATTGAACCTAAACGGAACATTTTTCACGAAAAAATTACAAAATGGCGGCATTTTTTCAAAAATTCACTTTTTTTTGTACCTTTTTAATAAATATGTAAAGTTTGATTAATGTATCTACTGTTTTTCCCTTCAATTTTCCAATTTTTCCAAATAATATATAAAAAATAAAAAAATTGGGTGTGTCACGTCCCCTTAAATATGTATAAATCTACATATTCATTTCATTATAAAATTTTATTTATTAACCGTATCAGTCACAACTTGTTACTTTAACGCGGTACGAATCATTTAATTTGTATTAATTCTGTGTTTCTTATAACGCGGTTCTCAAAACGCGGTTTCCATAGAACGCATATCCTGATTTGAATTAATTCTAAGTTTCTCATAGGACGGTTTCCATATAACGCGGTACGAATTAATCGCGTTATAGGAGACTTGACTGTAGCCATATAGAGCCAATCGTAACTCAGCTGTCAAAAATATTGTTGTAATAAAAATTTGGCATATATCATATCAAAAATATCTTATGGAAGTTTTAGAATCCGTACTTTTTTGTACCGAAAATTCTTTTAAGATATGAGTTTGATAGCATTTAAGCCTTAGGCTTTAAAAAGGTATTTTCATTTAAAAATTTGAGACAAAACGATCATTCGTCGCGATCTCGTTGTTTATATATTTTTGTGTGTGGTTCAATGTCATGATACATTTCTTCTATGGTTGTAAAAGGTCATTTATTTATATAGTAATAGAAGGACCTATCTTCATCAGCGAAAAAAGTGTACAAGTTGCTGATTAACAGCTTCATCTGAATTAAATGTTATACAACGCAAACAGTTGTTTTTATAAAAGCGAGACAAGTGAAAATTCGACGGCACAATGTCAGCCGAGTATAGTGGATCTGGCAACACATTCCAGGTGAACTTTTTCAGCATTACGGGTTAAATGTGAAATTCTTACCCAAAATGTTCATTAATCTCAAATGTAAGCACTACTATCTCCTTCATTTATTAATGGATTATCATATACATATAAGGAAAGCGTAAAATACCTACTTTAGAATGCATCCTTCTTTATTATCATGCAATATCCTTAAAAAAAATTATAAGGATTTTTATGAGCGCACCTCCATTCAAGATCATTAAAATTGCGATTTTGGTTGTGAAGGGTTGTTCTCATAAATGTTCATCAGGACACTTCATAGAATCGATGAGTTTATATTATAGTATGTCTGAGCACTTAATTAATCACTCTTTATAGTTCCCGTGATATATTTTTTACTAAAGTTACAACAGTTACTGTCTTTGGTAGATAATCTAGAAGTGCTGACGATTATGTGTAAAATTCGTATGCGGTGTAGAGGTCTCTAGGAACCCAGTCAGCACATCATAATCATAACACTAGTACGAGTATACTATATGCACACATATGCGTGGAATTTCTGCATGTAATCGACATGGTCAGAAGAATCTTTTTGCTGAAAGTGCAGAAAATCGCGCGGCTTAAAAGCGACGAAGTAAGCTAAAGTGATTACAAAAGAAACGTCAACTGGACGGTGGTGGTGGGGAGCCGCGAAGGGCCCGGCCAGAAGGATCACCATCGCCGAAGAGGCCCGCACGAAGATGAAGATGGAGTAAAAGTGGAGGAACAATGATTTTAATGCTCTGACCGGAGATAATTACCGCACTAACAACGCGGTGGTTTCGTTTGAAGTTCGCCGCCATCACCTCAACACATCGATTTTTAACGTAAGCTGACAGTAATAGGTTTTAAGTAAGTAATGAGATAAATCGAAACAGAAAAGCCCGCGCCGTCGCCGCAGCTGGCAGGGGGCTGAGCAAAACGAGAATTATTCTAATGGGCTTCGGGAGGCACATCCAGCAAGGAGGAAGGAGTTCCCCAGGGTACTTGAGTTAATTGCAATTGAAATTGCGGCCGAGATTTGTGGGCAGTAAGTGGGCCCAATTCGAGGCCCAAGAAACGACTACTAGACAAGGGGTTGGCCGTCGTTCTGTTCTTCATTCTTCATTTATAAATAAACTCCAACTTCGGCTGCACTATTTTCGCTTGTCAAAAATCAAAAAATTGCGACCGGTTACCCAAGAACTCATGGGGCCATTAGAGATGCTGTGATTGGCATTTGGCACTTGTTCGGCCCCGGGAAAATTGAGGAATTGGCCATAAATCAAGAACCGACAGCGACTGATTACATCGAAATATATCGGGCCGGCGGTCAAAAGTTAACACAACCGAATAAATATTTCTAGCGTTCGCGCAGCCGCAAGAAGTTTGACCCACTGAGCTAGTCCATTACCCGACAGTAAACTCCAATTAACTCTGCACGCGGCTCTAACTCAAACTCCAGCGCTGGTTTTGATAAACTGCAGCAAAAACAACTTTGATTTGAGGTTTTTCAGGGGTTTTTGCGAAGTTTTACCTCACGAGCGTATATACTTGTTTGAAAATTAATGCCGAATTGAGTTAAATTACTCACAATTGGTTCATCACTTGAAAGGCTTAAAAAGATTGTTTTAATCTAAAATGTTAATGAGAAGTCCATTCACATGCAATGCCCTGTCAAATTCGTGTGCAGACTACAAAATGGCCCCTTCTCATTTCGAAAGTCCATCTTAAGTGATGCGGTAGACGTTTGTTTACATAAAGAAAAACCACTTTTTTGGCAGGATGGGATCGAGTTAAGGTCTAATCAAATTTCACAAAAGCTGACAGGTGTTTAGGGAGGACTGTCTTTAGTATTTCCGGTGAGCTGAACCTCTACTTAATTAAGATATTCTCTCTTCAATTGGATGGCTTAAATAAAGACGTTAGCGAAATTACAAAAATATAATCGACAAAAAAGAGGAAGAGTTGGAATGTATAAAACTATAGGGATTTTTTGGGGTTGCTAATTTTGGTTAATTACAGTATTTTAGGTTACCCAGGTAAATATTAAATATTTACTTCCAGATAGACAAGGAGGGGCTTTTTAATTTTTATTTTGAATATGGTTCTGACTGTGGCGCCATAACTGCTAAAGACTGTAATTGATTTCAATGAAATTTTGAACATACATATATATAGGCAACTAATGTGTTTTTTTAAGGCCTATAGGATTTTAAATTTAAAAGAATAGCCCAACGACTTTGACAAATGATATTCTGTCAGTTCAATTTTGGGTCATTTTTTTTAACAACGTTGACCGTATGAAGGAATAACACGAACAATGTTAACTTCTAAGTTGTTGCTTGTTTAGCAGCATAAATCCATAGGAAATAGTCAACAGGTATCAGATTACACGACTTTGGAAGCCAATTCACTATTTCTCGATATTACTTTACCGCCAAATAGTGATTTCAATAAATCTATGGGTTGTATCGCTGTATGGCATATAGCGCCGTACTGTTGAGACCACATTCCGGCAGGATCAATGTCATCCACACTTTCGAAACAATATTCACTGCTCATGGTCAAGCAACGATTCCCATTAACCGTAACGCGAGCCCCTGAAGATATTTTTAAAGAAATAAGGACAAAATGATGCTACCAGTGTGCAAACCGCAGCAAACGGTGCATTTTTTTGAATGTTGTAGGGTCCCTAGAGTCTCTTTTTGTCTGGTCTCATTCTAGAAGTGACAATTTTGCTTCTTAATAAACCCATTAGCCCGTTAAGGCCCAAACGGACGCATTTTCATAAGTTTTTTCAGCCGCCCTAAATTCTACTGAAACCTTCACATAAAAATTCTGAATTGATAAATACTGATGTAAAATTTCATAAACTTTGCGATTATGATAATGATTTTTAATTAAAATTGGAACTAAAGAGGTTATGTTCGCTTTTTTAACAAAAATCGTGTTTTTTCAAAAATTTTGTTTTAGAAAATCATTATTTATAGCTCGAAACCAATGAAAAATTTGGCAGAAAAGCAATAATATCGCGTCCATCGACTCTGCTCCTTAAGTTGCAGATGTGTACGCTTTGAATTTCAAAATGGTGATATCCAAAATGGCGTCTGAAAGTCGGAAATTCAAGGACATATATTACCGTGACTATTAAACAAGAAGTTCTTAATGGATTTATTTAGAAACTTATACAGGGAGGTTTCTGAGTTCGCTGATTGCGGATCGGAGGTCAAATTTAAGAAATTCAAAATGACGGATTTAAGATGGCGTACAAAAACGTTAAAATTTTATAAATCTTAGCATAAAATAGCTCTAGGGGGTTTTCGGGATCAATGATCGGGAATGTGAGGTCAGATTTGAAAAGATAAAAATCCGCCACTTTGGGCAAGATGGCGGAAGCAAAAATTTACACTGAGGGTTTTTGGGGTCGCTGATTACGAACCTGAGATCGGATTTCAGAAAATCAAAATAGGGATTCGCTATTTTTTTATAAATTCCCTAGATGTGTTAGTTAGACAGAATTTTAATCTTTTTAATTTTT
The DNA here is from genome assembly GCA_949715965.1 of Dysmachus trigonus. Lineage (NCBI taxonomy): Eukaryota > Metazoa > Arthropoda > Insecta > Diptera > Asilidae > Dysmachus > Dysmachus trigonus. Next base: position 92,328,821 of record OX454320.1, read on the forward strand.
TGATTTGTGATGCACCAGCATACGGGCCCGAGGTTTTCAAAGCGGTCGACATATTGTTTTTATTTTAAGAAAAATTTAAATCTAGCAGTTTAAACTACACCGCACAACATTAATTTGGCAAGATTTCTTTTAAAATCAGTTCGATGTTCTATAATTTAGTACCACATAACTTTAATGTGACAAAACTTTAAACCAAAACGGAACCGTGAAACAAGTTCGTGCTAACAAAGAAGTATTTAATTTGTTTTGCGTGATTTTTCTATTATATGAAGTCAAATTTGTACGTTATTTGCTGTCAATGGAATACTCTTTATTTTTATGAATAAAGTAAATATATACTCTTCAAATAAATTTTAGAAATACATAGTATTGATTCTTCAAACAGGTGTGATTTTGTGACATGAAGACTTCAACTAAACGTGTGGCTTCCAATTCAAATTAGTTTGTGATCTCTTTAAATTACAGTTTCAGTTTGATAACTTCTAAAACTGTCACAATGTCCCATTAGCTCAATGTATGTTTTATATGCACCTTTTATTCCAGCTATATTAGAAAAAATATAAAGGAATAGTTTTTAAAACATTAAGTAAACCAAAGGACAACGCGATCCTAACAATTTTATAATAGCATATAAGTTTGAATTAAGATAATTAATTTAAAAAATATTATTCAAATATAACCCATTATAATAAATTAATAATAACTTGTTTAATAGTGGATATAATAATAATTAAGTAATCTTTTACGTTTAAAGTTATACAATTATGACTTAACAAAATTCATATAAACAATTAATAAGATGACATATTATGTTAATGTGGAGATTCCATAATTTTTATATGATAACCAACTCGTTAATATAATTATACGAACTATTACTTTTTAATAGAATATATCCCATTGACCAAAATTAAGGAAAACCTATGAAAACTCTATTCATTTTAAATGATTTTACTCTGAGTGTAGAAATGCGATTATACGTCCTTTGTATTCTTTTCTGATGATTTTTCTATGTTCATTTAATTGTTTTTAGGGTTCCGTACCTCGAAAGGAAAAAACGGAACGGATCACTTTGTTGTCCGTCCGTCCGTCCGTCTGTCTGTCTGTCAAGACCCTTTTTCTCAGGAACGCGTGGAGGTATCAAGCTGGAATTTATATCAAATACTCAGGTCTACTGTCCCTTGGAGCTGTGAAATCAAACTTCTAAGCCAACACAATCAAAAGATACAGCCGTTTATGCCGCAAATTTCCGCAAATTTTCGACACTTCGCAAGGGAATCAAAACCTACAGGGTACTTCCCGTGAATCTTGAAATTTGGTACAAAGCAACGTCGTATAGTACAGATAAAGGAAAAATTGCGAAAATCGTCAATTTTTAGTTACATCATATAATAAAAATATTTTTAATAATTTTAAACTTACTACCCCTTTCCTCATGAACGCGTAGAGGTATTAAATTGAAATTCATATCAAATATTCAGGTCTATAATACCTTTAAACTGTAACAAAATCAAACTTCTTTGTCAACGCAATCAAAAGAAACAGCAATTTAATCCGCATATTATCAAACTCGCAACTACTCGCAAGGGAATCAAAACCTAAAGGGTACTTCCAGTCGACCTAGAATCTTGAAATTTGGCATGAAGCAATGTTTTATAGCACATATAAAGGAAAAATTCTGAAAACCTTAAATTTTTAATTACATCACATATATTTTTTTTAAATAATTGATACGATATTTTTGTTTTAATTATGATACGATAAAAATACCATAACTATGACTCGATTGTCGTGATGGATGAACTTTTACTTATATACCTACAGGTTTGTACGGAACCCTCGGTGCGCGAGTCCGACTCGCATTTGGCCGGTTTTTTTTTTTTTAATGAAGCTTTAGTTATTTTAGATTTGCAATAAACTCGGATAATTGCTCAATATGGATCAGTTTCCCAATAAGCGAACATTTTTGTAAATGCACCCATTCATATCTCACTGTAGCCGGATTTTTTCTGTATACTATCAAACTAATTACCTAAAAAAATAAAATACAAATATTGGTAACTCACTCAGTTCCCATATTTTGTCAGATATCATCTGCATAATGGATGATCATGATCTTAACATAGGATTAGGATTAAAAGATAGAGACCAACAAAAATAATAATTTCAACAGATCGGTGTCAATTTTTCACGGGGACCTCCAGAGAACCTGTTGAAAGGCCTCTAAGAAAGTGATTAAACTGGATCTGCTCGGCACGGCAGCCGCTTGGGGACAGTGATTAAGTAAGAAATTATGCTGATGAGCTTAATTACGTCAAAACTCCTATTGTGTCGCCCAAGAGTGATGTGTCTGCTACTTTTCTACGCTTCCCGGGCCCGGCCTGCGCAACGTCGCGGATGAGAACGAATTGGTGCGGTTGCCGCGCTTGCCATCATCATGCTTCGGTGATTAGTCGAGGCGAGTCTCGAGCTGTAGGCTTTCTTCCCGGCCATCGAAATTGTCATTCCACTTCGTTCCAGACATCCAGGCCCATTGTTTTGATAGGCCAAGTGCCTGGAGTAGGTTATTACACCTGCTTACGGTTAATTTGAATTGTTGAAACATTACCGCCTCCCCCTGCGTCGCGCCGCGCCGCCACACTACGCTGCGTTCGCGCGGCGAGTTGCCGGCCGCGTCGCGAAGATGCTATCGTCGGCGGGGGAGTGTGAGGTACATTAGGCCTATTAATTGGATGGGGGCGAGCGTAATTGAGGCCGCGTTCGCGGAGCTCCACACACCACTGTGGCAAATCAATTGCGCTGCGCCCGCGGTTTCGAAACTTTTGAGCGCAGCGCTCATTTTTGCATTATCACACAGAGACTCGTTATCACGATTGCGCCCTCTCAGACGCTGAATATTCATCAGGGAAATATCGTTAACGTTCGAGCGCATTCCGCTTGTTTGCATTCTGAATTATGTTCCGGCGCGTTACCTCGGATTCTTCGCGCTTTCTGCAAATTAGAAATATACAATCACGAACCGAAAAATGTGTTTGACTTCGAGCCGAAGATTGCCCTGTTTCTCAAGCTAGAGGCTCCTTTGATTAGGCGCCTTCTTCTCAACATAGCCGGGGTCAATCTCAGCTTCAAATCTTGAATAATTACAACAGTCTCGGGGAATATTACAAAATATTATGATCGCCTGAACGTTTCGCTCGGAAACGATTGCTCGATCAATGGCTTCCTGTTCAGGCTGCAGGTTTTCGAGGCAATCGTAAAGTCTTCGGTGATTTGTTGATTTTTATGAATGTGCTAAGAATTATCTCCGCGATTAGCACTTTATCGGCGCGATGCGGTACACTTTACGGCCGCGACCACTTCGGCAGCACGCTGGGTTCAACGGTCAGTTCGCGTTTTACGATGCACTTGCGGCTACCGAAGTGCTCGCGGCTGGCCAGTAAACTGCAATAGATACAAGACACTTGCCAGTTTGTATCTACATATTCTCGCTTGTCTCTAACGTGCTGCAACACTTTTTATTGAAGTAAGTAAGTACATACAACTTTAACCTTTGAAAAGTTATTATAATTCCTATATATAAAAATTAAAGTTCGTTTGTTTGTTTGTTGCTCAATTACACCTAAACGCGATTGAAGCGATTTTCATGAAAATTGGTACTTGGGGATTTTGGGAGATGCTGATATCAAACCCGCTATCCAAAGTTAGAAATTCAAGATGGCGGACCCAAAATGTCTCGACTTCCATGGATTTTAATGAAAATTCGTATATTACAATGATTATTCTGAGGCCACTAATTTCTAATATTATCAACATTTCCAAATCCGAGATTGTGGATCGAATACGGTGACCAAAATTTCTCGATTTGAACGATTTGATTTTTTTGCAGCCACTAATTTTCAATATTATGAAAATTCGCAAATCCAAAATGGTGGATCCAATATGGCGACCAAAAATTTTTTCGATTTCAACGGATATTAATGAAAATTCATATGATTTTTGTGCAGCAACTTTTTTCAATATTATCAAAATTTGCAAATCCAAAATGGTGGATCTAATATAACGACCAAAATTTCTCGATTTAAACGGATTTTTAATGAAAATTCGTATGACATTTTGCGGTCCCTAATTTTCAATATTATCAAAATTTGCAAATCCAAAATGGCGGGTCCAATATGGCGACCCAAAATTTCTCGATTTCAACGGCTTTTAATGATAATTGGTGCAATGATTATTTTATGGCCACTAATTTTCAATATTATTAGGATTTGGAGATTGAAAATAGCGGATCCATAAAGGGTTTTCAGGTTGAAACAATTTGGAAGTCGGCATTTTCACAACCGATTTGAAATCAACGGCCGAGATAGCCACAATTTATCAATTTTCACGGAAATTGCTTCTTGAATTCATAAATTTTGACAGGAGATTTTAAATTATCGACTCCGTCAAAATTCGAAGAATTTCTAATCGTACCAATTGCAATATATATAGAAGCACATGTTTTACAACAAAAATCAAACGCATTTTTACTGAAAATATAGTACATCTTATAGATTTATTTACCTAAGAGAAATATTTCGAAAAGGATTTAAAGTAGATTTGATATTATTTACAGTCATTATGTACATGTACGTATCGTCTGATAAGCTCCTAGTGGTTTATTCTATAAAAAATTAACGAATTTTGGTTGGAAAGTAGTCCAATCAAACTTCCTCTACTATGTTAAATGTTCTTTCTATACCCGGAAGATTCGCAAAAGACATTAATATGTATCCCTGAAAATAGTTCTTATATTTGATATTTAACTGAACTGAATACCCACCAGCTTTTTTTTTCAAGATACAATATTAAATTTACCCAAAATCGAATCTTTATTTTTGAATATTCCAAAAGAAAAGATAAAACGTGGAATTTATATATTGTACATATATGTAAATTCTCTTTGTATTGACTAAAAACTGGTATGAAAAAATACCTTGACTTTTAAAAACCTCTAGTTAGTTCGCTGTCATCGAAAATAATATGTCACTGAGAAAAAAGACCAATGTTAATTTGAAATATTTTTCATATTAAAAGCAACTTTATATTATTTTCAATAAAATTGTAAGTGAAAACTGTCATTTTATACATGCAAATTTCGTATTAACACCTTTCGTGTCGGATTAACATTGAAATTGCGATAGTTTTTTACAGCGGTAATATGGATTCTAAATATTAAAATATATTTATAAATTTTTCGAATCTGTTTAGTGATTTCAATTCTTAATATAAGTGTTATACCCAGTTAAGATTAAGTTTCATTCTGTTTGCGGATTGAATATAGACAAAAATTAAAATCTTCATAGAAAAATAATTCATTTTTATTTAATGTGTGTTATTTTGAGTGGAAACACTTAATGTAGTATATTCTTAATCAATAAATGTAAACTGTATCCCGATTGTTGTTCGTTTTTACAAAACAGTTATTTCAGCTAAATTTTTTAGATGTTTTATAAATTGTGTAATATAACAAATAATGTAAAATTCATTAGCACTATCAAAAATGAAATATTCAGAATTATAAAGTGAAGTAAGGTGTCCAATAGGAAATTGCGAAAACTAATGGGTCACAATTTTTTAACAAATGGAGAGATCGGTAAAATGTAAATACTTTTTAATAAAGGACAGTCGTCATTTTTATTTCATGTCCATTTTATTATAAAAAAATTAAATCTATTTAATACAAACCATTAATTTAAAAATATAGTGAAAAACGTGAATTATTAATAATATATATTTGTGAAATGTGAACCATCTACATAAAAGGTATCTACCTGCATTTCTTTGAATCTTCTGTCAACGGAGAGAAGTACAAAGGGATGTTAGAGACCAAATCCTTTCTCATGCGAAAAAGAGGAGCCGCGTTAAATCTTTTTTTTTATTCAAGACGGAGCAGCACCTCATCGCACACAAGAAGTATCATCAATAAATTTTATGGCGATCGAGTTATTGGCCTAAGGTACCCACGCTTTGCTAAGGGAAAAGGGATAGAATAGCCACATTACTCGTCAGATCTCATTCGATTTGATTTCTTTTTATGGGGCTACATTAAAGATCTCTACTATGAAAATAACCAAAAAACAGTTGAGGATTTTATTAAAGACATTGGGAAGATCGTCAATGGCATTTCAAATGAAACGTTAGAACATGTTTTTAATAGTTTTAGAAAGCATTTGGATATTTGTGGCAAATTAGATGGTTAAAATATCGAAAATATATATCATTAGTAACTAACGTTCTTCACTACTTTTTTAAATTAATTGTTTTGTATTAAATAGATTTAATTTTTATATAATAAAATGGACATGAAATAAAAATGACGACTGTTAAAAAATTGTGACCCATTAGTTTTCGCAATTTCCTATTGGACAACCTGTAATAGGCACAAATCAGTAATTCCATAAATCATTAAAAGATTTTATTTTGGAAAACCCGTATAATTGTTATGTTACTATGATTTTCAAAATAAAATGTTTTAATGATGTATGAAATTACCTATCCGTCCCTGTAACAATTCTGTATATTTAATTGTGATATTTACCTTATAAATTTTTAATTATTTCCTACATTACATAATATTAGACTTTAACAGTTTTAAGTGATAAATTGATATTATTAATTATTAAGATGATATGCAACATTACCAAATTATTGGCTACATTATAAAGGTCAAATTAATAGTGTTGAAGGTTACGATGATATTCTCCTTCAGATTTAAGACGTTAATTTAACATTTTTGGTTATTAAATTGATATTATTCGCAGCTGTTGATATTACGAAATATTACAAAGTCTCTTTTTTCATGTCAGCTGAAAATTATAGATGAAAAATATCAATTTTACGGCGGAAATATTGAAAATTGTTTTTCGGTGTACTAGAATCACTTTATATTGCGTATTACACATTATATGTATGCCTAATTTATTTGATATACTAGAAAAAAATATTTTTGGTGCAATGGTGTTGAAATTGTCTTGTATAATAACGAACGAATTACTTTCACCAAAAATTTTACCTTTTCTCACCTCTTAAATACCCTTTGTTAATTTAGTGTTCATTTTTATTTGAAGGAACAATCAATCTAATTTAATTCAAGAAAAAAATAAGTTAATCTAATCTAAAATACCCAATGTGATAAAAGAAACCGTCCTGAGTCTTAATGCTCGAATCATGCGTGCCAGTGCATAGAGCCATTGTCAAACACCCGATTACATGCCTTAAAAAAGTCTGCGACAGAAGCCGCCGTGTAACATCATTACGCGGGCTGATCCATGCGTGAGAAATTAGCCGCAATTTGGCAAAATCTGGTCCGCCGACGCGACGAACAATCGGGCCGGCGCTTCTGTTCACCTTCTTGGATTAAAAGGGCAATTATACAAACACCTCGGCCGCCCTTTGATTTCCCCGGCCCTGCCGAATGGGCCAATAACAATTGATGTGCGCAAATCCCTTCAAACGCAGTCGGCGGCGCGCAGGCCCGGCGAACTTCGGCGAGAACCTGCCAAGTCATTGCGGCATTGTTCCGTAATTGAAACATCGTCTTTTGTAAGATACCCTCAGATATCCAGCGAAGATTCTGAAAAGCATGGGAGAAATCACGCCTTTAAAGATGCCTGTCTTCGTTCTTTTGGAGGCGACCAACGTTGCCAGCCGGGGCGAGATGCTCTCGGGCGTGGAATGATATAAGAAATTGCAGCGTTCCTCCTACTTTAAATTGAAGCTGGGAACGCTGAGCAGCTCGGCCGCGCTTCTTTTCTCCTCCGGAGTTTTCGCTATGTTTGCGAGGCCCTTTGATGCGGCGCATCGGGTTTCTTCTGCTGGCGTGAAAATAATCCATCAGGCTTCGCTGTAGGTCGGCGAGAGGTTTGAATTTTTTGGTCAATTTAAAGACGTTTAGGAATGCATCAATTTCATCCCGACTGTGATTGTCGGAATCTGAGCTGTTTAATTTGCTCGCTTTGTTGCGCAGCGAATGTATGGTACATTTCGGATGTATTCTTGAATGAAGCTTTTGTTCCTTTGTCGCCTTAAGCCAGCTAATTTTCGCGAGTGTCAGAAAAGTGCGGTTTTAATGTTTCTGGCGAAAAATTAATTAATTTATATTCAAAAATTAAATTCTCTGTCAACTCTGATAATTCATATTGATTAGAATTATATACACGCATAAAATATAAAACATTAAAATATTTTTTCTAACTTTACAATTCTTACATTTCTTTATTTTTAAATTACCATATAGTGTGTATAATTTGCGATTTCATAAATTTCAAAGGTCCATAGAAAAGGTTATTAACCACTGAGGACTGAGGACTGAGGAGAGATTTGGTGGTTTGGATGGTTTTCCTTTTATATCATTGCAGAGAATCGAAAATTTTAGAAAATCTTTATTATTATTTGATTAATTTTTCACTTTATTTTCAAATGCATACACCTTGAGATATAGGCTGCGTTCGGGAACGTCAAATTGATCGTCAATTGACGTGTTGAACTTAAAAATTGACTGTCAAATTGCAACTGCAACCGTCTGCATGACATTTCAAAGTACTGCGAAGTCTGCTCGAGTTACGGACAAAAATTGCAGCAGATGACGTTAGTGAACTTAGGACATCTGCAGTTTGCAAATGAGAATGCTTGATAAAAGCAGTATGCATGCAGACGACGTTAAAGAACGCAGCCATATTCAAAAAAATCCTCTAATCTTTCTATATGAATGCGAAGTTTCTTAAACTTTTCCAAAATTTTTAGAAATTCCTGTACTTATGAACTTTTTGCTCAGATATTTAAACACTGATGAACAATTTGGTGTTGAGAAACAAATTTGTGTGTAATTCTATGCAGAATATTTTTTAAAGGTAAACTTTCCGATATTTAAATTGAGCAAATCCTAAAACTAAAAACTTGGAATTAAAAGCTACTGTTGCTTACAAATAAATCGATGTATATAAATATATGTGGTTTATTGTGTACCCTAAAATTTGAAACGAATTTAAAAAGTGTCCTTTTGAATTGAAACACTTAAATTTAATTATTGTAATTTAAAATACACAAACTTAAACTATAGTAATAATTTTAGTCAACACTAAACTCACTAACCTTAATATTCCAATTATATGGTACATATACCTATTTCCCATTGTGTTGAAAATTAAATTATACATAAATAATTTTGTTTTATTATTATCCAAGCGTTATTTGATGTGTTTCTTTCAATTTTAAATTACAAATCCAATATTTTACTGGTTATACAATATTAGGGATATGTATATATAACATAATGATAGGCTAAAATTTAAATCTCCATACATAAAATATAACTTACATTGAATTATATTAATACCATTTATCCTTTGACTTTGTTGGCGTTCGTAGTTTGGTTCGACTTCCGATTGTAACTCATGACAGATTTGATAATGTTGCTGTATTTACAATTTAATCTTTTGATAGCACTTGTTTAAATATTTTCATGATTGATTGAAAAGACACTCTTTAACATATAGTATAAAATCTGTGCGTTTAGTAACAGACCATTGGTCGCAAAATTTAGCTAATCGTTAACTATTATAATATTTCTAAAATGTGTTTGACCATACTTATATCTACATTCTATTCCAAATATCTCTTCCGTTTGTATTGATTCAGTACTGTGTGAACTTATATTACTTCTTTTAAATGTTTTTAAATGACACATTGTCTTTAAAAATCTTTTCGTTTTTTCCCACATAAACTGCAGTAATATATAAGTCTTTTAATATTCAATATAAATATATAATCTATACTTCTATAATTTTAATACATATATAAAGAGTGAGTTTGTTTATATATAAGAGATAATCTCAGGAACTACTTAACCAATATAAAGGTTATAAATTAACATGAATAAACACTTTTACACTAATTTACACTGCTTCTTTATGACAAGAAGATTAAGTTTTTTGTTTCGGTGGGTTTTTCTATTTACTTTAACATGCCACATTACAATATGACTTGATGTCATGTCATGTACCATGAAAGGGTACGTGACATAATATATAATATGAAACATAACATACCAATAACACGTCAGATTACAATCACTACACATTATACCATACAAAACAAGATACATGACATTACTCATTTCAGATGACATGGACCGACGTTACATGACATAATACAAGACACAACACGTGATGTGACATGGCAAACCTCTTTTGCTTTCTTTAAAAGAATGATTGCACCCGGACAACGCGGGATAACTCAGGTAGTATGTATATTAAATTATTGAATGAATATAAAAACTAGACTTTCACAGTATTCATTGGATTAGTTAGAGAAGTGATAGCGTAATCAAAACATGGTTAAACATTTTTTCGAAGTTAGTTTAGCATCTAAATTAATAATAGTGTTTTAAGTTTAAATTTTCATTGTCTCCAATATTAATATTATTTTGAAATCTTTGAAGTAAAGGGGATTTAAGTGGAAAATAGATCTTAAACCAAGTTTTAAAAATGCTGTAATCTTTTTCAGTTGAAAATTGAATAAATAAATCAAACCGACAGCGAAATTAGAACTTGGTGGATCTTTCAGAAATAATTTTTACTTTCTATTTTTCGAGGATAGGTTTTATATCTTTCATTTTACTTAGTTACATAAATACCGATTCGTCTGACATTCGAAATGTTGCAAAATATATTATCTGCAGGTAAGTCTCCGGCTAAATTATTGAAGTTCGGATCCGCGTGGATGACTGCATTCATATTTCAATAAATATTTAATTCTGCGCGACCTAATGATGATTGAAGTCCCCGGGGCAGTCGGCGTATTTTCGGTGCCCTCCGCTTCACCGTAGTAATAAAATGTAATTAAAAGAACAATTGATCGCCGCGCCGCACTGTGGTGCAAGCTACCACTTAAGGCTGCCGGAGGGGGGGCGACTGCTGGGGTGCTCCGCCACCATGGTTTCCACTTTCTATCAATCAACGAAACACCACAACCGCATAAATGCCAACAATCAATTTGTTCCCAACCATGAGCAGCTTGACGTGACACAACGGCGCAAAGTAATGAGGCGGCCGCGGTGGCGGAGCCCCTCGGAGCCCGGAGATAAACGGGCTGGTCATGGGATGGGGGATAAAAATGGAGTTCAGCTCGCCGCCGCCGATCGGGCTCCGTCCGGGAATGGGCGCTGTCTTGCCAAGTACGAGCGAGCCCCGCTCGAGAAAGAGAGAGCCCTCAGATTCGCCTGGACTCTAGGCGGGCACTGAACCGCAGCAGGTACGCATGCGGGCCCCACCACTGTTTCTTGGGAGACCAATGTGAAACGCGGAGCCCCGCGCTCCAGCGAATCTCCACCGTTGCAGCGATTACCGTGGCCAGCCCGCGGAAATGTTCCGGGCGGCGAGACGACGCACAGTGTAATATTTTGACAATCTAGGGGGATTTTAATAAAAAATCGAAGGCAAGATAAATGCCTTATTATTGTTATCAGTCAATAAAAAACATCTTAGAGTACCCGATAATACTATTATCTATAAATTTTAGGCACCATATTCATGAAAAAGGCTTATCTTATTTTACATGATTCATAAGCGATTACGTCTATCTTTCACTGCTTGGATTCAACAACGGTATTCAAATGTGTCTTGACCTGCGCAGTTTAGCTCAAACCGATTAATATTTTGTAACTTTATTCTTCAGTGTGTTTGTGATGTTTTTTATCTATTCCATGTTGAATATGTTTTATGGTTGAGCTAAAATAAATGTTTTAAATTCTTGTGAATGTGTGAACTGATTTTTTATTAATCGCTTTCTTTTATAAGAAAAATTTTAACTATATGGTAAAATATGAAATACCAATTAGTTTTGCGTTAATATTTAAGCTTTCCTCTACTAGAACATAAAAAAATTGGCTGCAGAGTCCTGCATATACAGGCTATACAGGGGTTATAATAGTACATTAAAACGATATTTGGTGATATTTTTACTCAAAAAGGATCAATTTTACGAATAAATTTTATATGACAAAAAGTGCTTATAATTAGCCAAGGAACACGTATGAATTTTTTCAGAATTTTTTGAGACATTTTTGGATTTTTCAAAAATTGACCAAATCCAAAAATCCAAAAATAGTCGAAAAAATTCTAAAAAAAATTCATACGGCTAATTTTAAGCATTTTCATCTATATAAATTTTTTTGTAAAGTTGATCCTTTTCGTGTAAAAAAATCCAAAATTATTAGAAGCATAAATGAATTTTGTCCTCCTAGATCGTTCAAATAACACACTGTGCGACGACGCGACGGTGCTCCAGCACGAAGGCGTAATTCAGGGAATTCCTGGGGGTTTTGTGTCGGCCGGCCACACTAATCGGGAGCCCCACTGTATAGCTCTCCGGAGTCCGGGCTGCACGCGGATCCCTGTTTGTTTCTCAGCCTGGATCGCTGGGGCTCCGGCGGTGGTCGCAACGTTGTTAGCTTCTAATTTGACAACTTCACTGCCCACGAAGCAATTCATCCTCGCCTGGTGCCTGGCCGCCGCGCTCTGTTCTGCTCTGTCTATCGTCTTCCATCGGGGCCGGTTCCTGTTTTTGCCGCGCCGTCCTCCCGAAGGACTATGCCCTCTTTCATATTTGATGAATTCTGTCTTTTGTAAGCATCTAATTGTACATGCATTTTGTATCCGCCACGATTGTACGGACCCACACTGCCTCCATTATGCATTATGTTGTCTAGTGTTTTTCTACCAATAATAATAATTGCCCCGGAAAACCTGGTGAAAACAAATTGTTTCTTTTTACAGGGGAAGTCTAACTCGGCGATTTTACTCGTACAATGCCACCCAAGTCTTTTTATGTTATACGTCCTATTCATGTGGAATAGAATTGTATTCAAAATTATCAATTTTAGTGCTTTGTGCTCGGGAAAATATAAATGGGCTTCAATTTGTCGAAAACAATCAGTGAAAGAACTTTTGCTTTGTTCCTGGGAATTTATGGTCTGAATATATCAATTTTGTTCTATTACAGGAATGGTGAGAAAGATTGATTCTATGCAGGGATAATAAAACCGTACATTAAATAAACATTCAGCAAAAAAGTAGAGAATTTTGTTTAGTTGTTTTTGAAATTGTCGAACTCTCAGTTAAGAGGACTATCGATCGTTGTATCAAGGAAAAGAGAGGTGTTTAGAACTGAGCTATCCACAAACTCTAAATATGTTTTTTCGATACCATGCTTTTTAAGTTAATGTCCTTTAATATTTTATTTTATTTTAGAGCCCCAAAAAAGTTTCCGACAATTTTTATGAAAAACCAGTTGATAGACCTTTATTGTACGTATCTTCAAGTATCTTTACAAATTTTTTCACAAGATTGTAACAAAAGCAGATAAGACGCTCACAAATGTCAAAAGTCTATTCATCTGATGTTTTGTTTTGGTTGAATGCACAACTTTTTGAATAATGAATGCCACAATTCATAATTACACCGGTAACCAAAATGTCAAGAATGTCAAATTACCGCTTTTGACATTTGCGGGTGTTAAGAGTTAACATTTGACGGAATTTTCCAAGGACGAGTTTTAACCACTAGCTTCTCTTGTGTTCATTTTAGTGTAGAATTGATGTATTTGACATTTGCGAGTGGTGACAAATGCTGTGGAACTTTTTATCTGTTTGGGCCTTAAACGGCCGAGTATATAGCATTCACTCCTTTCAGTCTCGGCGTCCTGTCAAAGTGAAATTCTCCTAATGCTGTGTAATTGTCTAAAATGAAAGGAACGGAGCTGACAAGTTGAGCAACTTTTAACTTTTTCGAAGCACATAACCTCACACTTCAGTGTCAAGCAGTTGAGAGTAGTGGAAACAAAGGAGGAAGATTATGCAAGCTGTTTCGAAAATTGCATTGACTAATATCGAATATCATTTATTTTTAGATTTTCAAATAAAAAAATGATAGAATCAATTTAAATCCCTACTTTTACTTCAAAATTCTTGAAAATAAAACATTTTTTGTGGTCAAAATGTCAGATATTACTGAATAACTTTGATATTATATACGAGTACATATAAGTCTTTGAAGCACGTATTATTCTACATGAAAATTGTTATACAGGTGAATTTGCCATTACATTTTTAAAATTCAAAATGGTGGAACCAATATGGGGTACAAACATTTGAAAACAAATCTTTGTGTTTATGAAAAATAGTATATAAAGGTTTTCAAAGATCCACAATTAGAGATCTCAAAAACCCCGATATACTAATTTTCATTGAAAATTTGAAATCTTTAAAAGTTTGTGTCCGCCATATTGGACCCGCCATTTTGAATTTTGAATATCTGACAGCAGATTCGTAATCAGCAACCCCTAAAACTCTTAAACAAAAGTTCCTAGATAAATACTGGTAATATTGGATCTTCTCATGTATTATTCTAAAAAAAATTAATTTTTTTTATTATTTAATGTTAACAATAATTATTTAGTTAGCAATTCTAATTATTTTGTGATTATTATGATCTTAGGTAACTAAAAAATAAAAATTGACTACGAAACCGATCATATATTGCTTATTAATAATAAAAAACCAATAGGATGTTTATAGGTGTCTGGGTGACCTGCTGATGTTTAAAGATATAAGTATATTCAAAATTGTAATCAGAAATATATATAACATAAAAATATATTTAACATTTCAACATAAACACCTCTCAAACATGTTTGAAATTGTTTGATATACAACTTAAACGACCATATCAATAATATTTGGAAATTTAAACACAATTATTTTAAAATTATGGTATCAGAATTCGAAGTCGTCGCGACAAATAATAGTTATTTATTATTTATTTTGATAACTTTAGCGTTCGTCCTTCTATTCATAATATTTCCGTAAACTTCGATTAAGCACTAAATAAGCTTATTATAGTAACTAACTTCTTTTTTTCTGATAAACTATTTTTTAGCACTTGTCCTCGTCATTACTGCGAAAAACTTTTCGAACTAGGTCTTCAACGATACTGTGGATGATTTCTTTAGTATTTAATTTTTGTTAATGAAAGTTTCGGAAAATACTTACTAAATCATTGAGATAATGTTTTGAACAATATTTACTCACGTCAAAAATATTATTATTAGTATTTATGGCCCAAATTAAAATATTTTCGAAAATAATATGTATTACTTTCACGGTTCTTAATAGTGAGTTTTTTTTTCAACGATTAGTCGTAAGAAATCGTCTAAAAGTAAGAAAAATATATATTACATTGTAAAAAAAATCATATTTGGATTGGAAGCGGTGAGAGATAGGTAGCTGCGTAATATGAGATAATTAAAGATTCATATTAGATTCGAATTTTTACTAATTAAATTAATTTCAGAGTATTTCCCCAATTTTTGAATTTCGACAGGCTGATACTTCTGATGTAAGAAAATTAGAAATTATGTGTAATTATTTCTTCTTCTTTTCTTTCATAGGGTACTAAGTATAAGAAATTGTACTAAAATACTTGACATTGTGCGTACCTATCTTTTAAATATTAAACAATACATTTTAGAGAAATCTATATTTTCCAAAACTCTAAACAGAAGAAACCAATTTCTTTCTGGTCTTAAATAGACTTCATTGCGAAAAAAATACTTTACCTAGTTTTATTTAGCTATTATAATTTTAAACTAGTAAGTGCGCTATTCATCGTAAAACTTCAGGACTTAAAACAATATTTAGTTTTTAAATTATCGTTTCAGCTGATATTACGACTTTAAATTTTGCATTTTACTACCCTTACGATAATCACCTTAGATATTTTATGAGCCCGAAGACTAACAGTGGTGTTGTTCGCGACGACGACTTTCTCTAGCAATTTCCCATAAATCAGCCCCGACCAATTCGAAGCACTCATCAAATCTATCAGTCAAGCGTAACAATGAAAATTTACGGTAGCCATTAGTTGGGTATTGCTTTCAGTGTGGATTTAACGAAACTATTCACCGGCGCAATAGGCAGCGATAAAACTTGAACCGCGGCGCGAAGTGTCACACGCTCAACAATTCCAGCCTGAGTGAGTGAGTTATGGCGGCGATAATCCCCGACCGTAGCTTTTTATCATCGTAATTCGATTGCGGTGGCAGCGGCCGTGCTGGATCCGGGCAAATAGACGCTCCGATCGATCCGATGGCACTTGTCCCCACTTTGGGGCTAGTAACCTCTGCGCGCAAATGGATTAATCTCGAATTGTGCGCGTTGCGATCAAGCCTCGAAATAAAATTAGCTTTCCATTGCGTCTCCAGTCGATTGTTTAATTGGGTTTCGAAATAATTGACTTGACAGCCAAACGAGCTGCTAGAGGCTGGCCAAGCTGACGGTGGACAATGGGCCGCGCAAGTGGAGCGAGTTTCACTTCGAGTGACGATGATTGATGGCGATGGCGAACTATTTTTATTTAGCCGACTTTTGTTGAAGCTCAACTCGTCGAGCTGCGGTCAAAATAATACCCATTGATTTACGTGCTGGCTCAGTCGACACGAGTCGTCTTTCAGCTTTTGAGCTCCAAAAGTAATAGAGGTTTTGCAATTCGGTCGGCCGTATGGTTTTAGAGTATTTCTTACATATTTTTAATCTTAAATCTTGATTTTAAGCCAAAGAAAAGAATACTCCACAGAAACAATTTAAATAGTTGGGGTCATACTTAACTCTACAGAGAATCTACGGTGGAATTAATTATGTATATAAAATAATGTAGAGCAGACAATATCTAATCACAAACTTGGTTTAAGAATAAATTCTTCTTATTTGTTAAATATTTTTTTATATTTTTAATATTTAGTTTAAACAATATAAATTTATGTATTTTTAATATTTATATTTTTGTGGCTACCAAAGTGAAAATAAGTCCCAAACTGATTTTATTTTCAAAACAAGGCCCACTTTCTACTTGATAGATCTCCAAACAACATGACCCATATAATTACTAATTTTCGTGCTGTCTGTCATAGGCTTATCATCATTATGGCACCTAAATAATGAAAAACTTGATAATTTATAACTTATTAAATTTTTTTGATTATTTGTACCTAAATGATGAAAAGTGTACTAGAATTCAGCTGATTTTGTACTTCTATACCAGTTGTAACATTATTTTGCACTATCCATTAGAAAGAACAAGATGAAAAAAAGCACAAGGAATAATTGAGCACAAGGACTAACACCTGATAAATGATTATTAATAAATAGTTGTGTGTCACAACTTCATTGATTCATAATTAGTGCTAAATGATTAATTAACTAATTATTAATTTAGTACTCTATCTGCCCAGAGCATAATCATTCGATAAATTAATTACTATTTCATAAAACTTGTGGTTGGGTCTGATATATTAAAAAGGTCTCAAGTATTAAAAATAAAATCATAGAGAACGTTAAAATAAAGCAAAAATATGTATTGTAAAAGAAGTTTTTGAAATAGGTTTTTCACGGTAAGTTTTCATTAAACATCTTAAAGGTAGCTTCTGTAAGTTTAAATACTAACACCAATAGAAGACATTCCTGGCTTTTTAGTGTTTAACTAAAGCCTAAATTCGAAAATTTTCAGGGAATAGTTTTAAAATGATATAGGTACTTGATAAAGTGCAATTATTTCATATATCCATCATACCTTATAATTTTCGAAATGTACTATTGGTAACATTTACAATATATCATTGACTGTTTTGAGTCATAATATCGGTGAGACAACTGGATAAATTTTCAGAGGATATTTTTGGATTTATAAAGAAGTACTAGTAAAATGTAAGCAATTTTTAATTTAGGTTCTTAGGCGCTCACCATTGTATTTATAAAGATACTAGCTGACCCGACAAACATTGTTTTGCCATATTAATTATTTCTAGTGATAATTTTGGTAGTTAAATAAAAAATAACTAACTTATTGTAAGTATGTGGGGAAGGGGTCTATGACTGAAAGAGGAATGGAGCGCTGTGGACGATGACGGCCTATAAAAATAACAAAACGCCAACCATTCAACCACCACAATAATAATGGCCGAAAACTGTGCAGGGAAGCTTATTGAGAGAGGAAAATTTCAACTTTAAAGTTGCAATATCGACAGGACGGCAATCGATTATTACAATTATTACGATTATGACAATCGCACTTTCTGTTTTCACTGGGTTAAATACATAAAAATTTATCGTACGACAATGATTAACCAACTGCGCATCTGTGGATGAAAGTAAAATTACTAATATCGCTATTAAAAAATAGGGGTTGGTGATAGAAGGGTGAACATTTATGTTTATAAGTATTTCTTGATGCCAAATTGTTGTAAAAAATAAAATAAAAAAATTCTGAAGAGGGCCATCCTTATCACCTAGGGGTACAAAAAATAGCCTATAACCTATTCTCAGACCTACCAAATAAACACAAACAATTTCATAAAAATCGGGGAAGCCGTTTCGGTGGGGTTCGATAACAAACACTGTGACACGAGATTTTTATATGTATAGAAGATTCAAAAATTGTATTGAATAGGCGAAGGCTGAAAATTTAACATAGGCTAACGAATTGATTTCGATTTTTTCTGGAGAATCCTTAAGGGGATGTGACACACCCAATTTTTAATTTTTTATATTTGGAAAAATTGTGAAAATTGAAGGGAAAAACAGTAGATACATTAATCAAACTTTGCATATTTATTAAACAGGGACAAAAAAAAGTGAATTTTTGAAAAAATGCCGCCATTTTGTAATTTGTTCGTGAAAAATGTTCCATTTAGGTTCAATCCCTGGGGATTTTGATAACAATTAACTCCATATTTTTTTATTTTTTTTCAGACGTTCCATTCGCTCCCAATCGTGCCCGCAGTCAGTTTTTGTGGTTTTTTACAAAAAAATGTACAAAGAAAATAACAGGGTACGGAATTTTTTCGCTCCCGATCGAAAACAAGTTAGCTCGCTCGCATTTTTTGACTCCGTCTCAGAGCTAAAACGGTTTCGAATCGGGAGCCAAAAATTTAACTCCGATCTTTATACATTTGACTCGCTTCGGAGCGAGAGCTAATTTTCCATTTTCAGTTTTAATCGCTCTTGAGAGCGAGCCAGAAATTTTGCTCTCTGTATTTTCGGCTCCGGGAGTGATTTAGAGCCGAAAAGATTCAATCCTTTTCGACTCCTAGTGTGGTGAAGATTGTTTTTATTTTTGTACTGTGTTCGAGTTTGTTACTTGGCAATTAATTTTGAACTGCCATTTTCCAAGGAAATGGGTCGATGTAAAGATTTTGATTCTAAGAAATATGTGCGATACGATGAAAATAATGATATAATGAAACATGATATTTATAAATGATATGATGAAATATGATATTTATAAATAGGACATGCAACATTAAAAGACATTATAAGGTGGTACACAATAAAAATTTCGACGAAAGTGATAGTGATAACGAGCCTCAAGTAAATTCGGTAGTAAAAAATGTCTTTTGAAACAAATATTTTGGACTATTGGCGGGAACTTTACTACTGGGAAAACTAGTTCAGACTGCGTTAGCAGTCCCATCGACACAAGTGTCTGTTGAGTGTGCATTCAGTGCACTCTCAACAATTATCACGAAAAAACGGTCGAAATTAGGAAAAGAGACAATAAACAATATATTATTAGTTAAACTTAATGCTCACTTATTAAATCAAATTTATTTAGAATAAGAAAAAATTACTTATTAGGATGTAGGAATAATTAATTCAAATAAACTTTCTCCAACATTCAACATATCATCTCGTTTTATTTGACTCTCGATCCGATCTTTTCAGCTCTGCTCGTGAATGATTCAAATTTTTGACTCCCGAATTTTTTGCCTCTTACTCGGAGTTAAACCGGTTTTGATCAAGAGGCGAAAAATTTAAATCGCTCGCGATTTGAAAATTTGGCTCGCGCGAGCTAATTTAGCTCGGGAGCGAGCATAATTTTTTTCGCTCTCCGAACCCTGGAAAATAACGAACTCAAAAAATTAAAAAAAAAATTTTTTTGTATTATTTAAACGCTGTTTAATAAATATGCAAAGTTTGATTAATGTATCTACTGTTTTTCCCTTCAATTTTCCAATTTTTCCAAACATAAAAAATAAAAAATTGGGTGTGTCACGTCCCCTTAATTCGATTTGCAACATTTTTTAAAAGAATCTTGAATAACCGAGGGATTTTAAGAAAATTTGGTATAGTTTTAGCTTATGTCCTGGGTTAATATTTAGGATTTGGAATTTCTGTTTTGAAATTCATTATGAAAGTTGGGAAATTAAAAATGACGGAACAAATTCTGTTTGTCTATTTGAACATGCATCACGCAAAATCTACAAGGCGGAATTGTATGAAACTTAACGTAGTTGTAACTTATGCCCTGTATTAATATTTATGATAATTTTTATCTCCATCCGCCATGCTGCGAATTCTAAATTTTCGTTATATTCGAAAAAATTCTTTAGGTAAACGCGAACAAAGTCGCGGGCATATCTAGTATATTTGATATTTTTATTTATATATGAAGCCAAGATACTAAATTACTCCTTGTCCTTGTTTTAAACAGTTCATTTTTCATTTAGAACAATTAATTTCGATTTCCTTTTATTCCTTTTTCTTGTTAATTGTCTTATTATTAAGAGGAACTTCAATAGCAGGATAACCGTGTACTGTGGAACAGGAATCAAAGAAAACTCGAATTGTTTTTACGAGTTCTGTTGCACTTGCACGGAGCAATTGGAGAAAGCCTCAAAATTAATTGAGGCAAATGTGGCCGGCGCAAATAATCAGCGCTGTAAATCTGTCTTCATTACAGAAATTATAGCATCTGACCGCGTCCGAGGCCGCAAATTCGTGCCCGGTAAAATTTATACATCCTTCATCACATAATTTCTTTAATGTTCGAAATTTGGCTACAGTTCGGAGCCGCCATCGGCCGGACACGGCCCGGCGACACTAAGCACGACAAGACGTTAATTCGAGGATGTGACGGACAAGGGCAGCGAAGGGCCAGCCTCCGTGGCCGCCACCGCCGACCATATTGAGAAATGACCGGTAATTAAGTCCGGTAGAAAAATCGGCGGCCGATGTGGGCCCATAATGAATGTAATTAGGCTTTTTGCTGCTGGAAGGTGCTCGCTCCAATGGGAGCAAAGCGGCTCGACGGATTTTGTTCCGTTAAGCACACGCTCCCCTCCGGCCCGACCGCCCGGCCGGACAATTTCGTTTAATTAATTACAATGACTGTACGATGTGGAGCAAATTTCAATATCATCGAGCCCAAAAGGGGTAAATACACCCGGCCCGGCCACCGCTATTATCATTGTTCTGCGCCTTTATTCCGAGGTGGCTCATTTGAATATCTCGTTCGAGGGTCGCATCGCATAACTAGCGTTCGCGCCATGAACACGGATTCTGACGGTAGGCTGTTGCGTTGCGTGCCGAACCAACACGCGTAGGCTGTAATTCTTCATGATTTATTATTGTTAGGAGGCCCTGGGCGCAATAAGAAGTCGCCTGACATGATTTAATGCTACTTCTTAATTTACGACGGCCTAATAAGACCGCGACCGGGTCCTGCCGCAGCCCAGTAATAATAATCAACTGTCGTTAACATAATTTGCGATGACCAATAGTAGCCCAGCACGACGCTGCCGTCGCATATGCTTAACTTTTACTAGACCATTACCTTCATAAACTGCAACTGCGGTGCTGTTTTATAGACCTGCAGATTGAGTTATCACCTGAGTTCCAGTCCGCAGTATTTTACTTCAATCCTCGGAAAAGTTATACTACTTACTTTTACCTTTCACAAATACTCTAGGGATAGGGCTGGTACAGATTGCCTTTGAGGGCAGAAAAAGAATCCAGCTTTTTCAGCCAGATTTAAGCCAGTCTATAGCTTTATCACTGACAGAAAAGTTCTGTAAAACAAAATAACAGCTTGTGCAGCAGCTTGAAATTTGTCACAATATGGTGTTAAATTGTTAAGGGATGCTAGTCAAAAGTGATCTTTTATTATTTGAAATATACAAAATGTATATAAAAATTATATGTCTGTGCAAAACTAAGAATAGAACTTGTAAAGTTTGGCAGATCAGCTGTAAGAAATGACACAAGTCAGCTTTACATATCAACCGTGAGCAAAGTTGCCATACAACTTCAAGCCAGCTTAAATTCTCAAGTTGCAATTTCGTATTGCCATATTGACTACTCAAGTACGAGGGGTGATCCAAAAGTACTGATAAATGTGTAGTTCTAATTCATAGCAGTGGGGAACTATTGCGAGCGGTTGTTTTGCTCCACCAGGACAACGTACTTGCTCACAATACCGAAGTTGCAATGGTTGCCATCCGCGAAGAAGGCTTCGAACTGCTTGACCCTATTTCTTCGGCTAAAAAAACAGCCCAGAAAGAAACTTGAAGACAATAGCGAGACAAAGGAATTTTGCGAGGATCAACATAACGAATAGTTTTTTAAAGGTATTCGAGGTTTAGAAAAACAATGGACTAAGTGTATTGATTTGTTAGGAGACTACAAAGATATATTTATATATATATTTTAAACCACATACGTTCTTTTAGTTACCATTATCATTACTTTTAGATCATCCGTCGTACTCCTGAAATGTTTCAGTAGTTTAAGGCTGAAGCCAGCTTAAAAGCTAATATTCTGTTTCTACCCTTAGGTCTCCTAACAATTATGAAATTTTGTAGGAAGGTTAAAAAATCTTGTCGGTTGCTTGTACCTCTGGAGATATTTTCCCTCACGAATTTGAAGTATGTACAGGGTGTCCCAAAAGTAGTTGCTGAAACTAATCGACTGCCATTTTCTACAGTTTGCAGTTTTTAATAGCGTTTGAAAGAGAAAAGATGGAGGTGTAACAAATGTTGTTGCTTCTAAGAAGGTAAGAATAAAACTGCAGGGTCTCACGTATGCCAACCTCAAAAGTGAAGCCACTACTTAAATCGTAAAGCGGGGAAAGATACATTTAGTTTCAGCAACTACTTTTGGGACACCCTGTATTAAGAGTTTCCTTACAAATTGTTTAAAAACCTTAAATTAAAGATGTTTCCACCTTTTCATTGTAAAAGAACATTTACGAGAATCCTTGAAATTAACAAATTAAAAGAAATTATCTTCTCGACAACAAGCAGGTATTTGTCTTGTGAAATGGTAGATCAAAGAAATGACTTTTGGCGAATTATTTATAAAAGAAACATCTTGAATTTACACTAAAAGAAAAAAGTTGGTAAAGATAACCAAAATCATACGTTAAAAATGCGCCATATAATGAAGTTGGTTTTTGTGAACAACGATAAATAATTATTAACCCTTAAATGCGCGATTATCTTTTTATTACGAAAAAAATATATTTGGTAGTATTCAGAATATAGGTCAAATTTAATATATATAAAAAAAAAAATATTTAATAATTTTTTTAGTATATTTATTTCAAAAAATCAATTGCTTATAAACTACATTGCACAGTCACCAGAAATGATGAACTATAGTAAACAAATCAAAAATAGTTTTTAAATAAACTTTTATTATTTAAAAACAGTTGTATGTAATAAACAATAATATTTATTTCATATTCTTACCTGCAAACTTCAACGGAAAATTCTTATAAAAATCTTTATATACCGCCAAAACTTCCGAACATTAGTAGATGTCACTTTGACAAGCCCATAGATGATGTAGATGTAGATTGTTGTGGCTGTCCGAAGACACACTTAGGCCATAACAGGCCCATTTTGATACCACTTTTTGTGACCAGGATTTCTCGTGGGAATCGAACCCACAGCCTCTAGCGTTCTGCTTGCTCGCAGTGAACACGTTGCGTTACCAACCGGGCTATGGAGGCGTCCAACAAGGACATAGGGGGGGGGGGGGGGGGGGGATAATTAGATATGTTGCCAATAAACAGTTTTAATTTCCCAATCAAATATTAACAATAATAAAAAAGATTATTTCTAAAAAGTTGGTCTATCCGAATTTATATAAGATTTTACTGTCTGTCGCTTTTAAACAACACTGCGCATTTCAGGGTTAATTTAATTTAATCTGCTGTATTGTCTATTAACTATATTTTAATTAACTTAGAATTTCAATGACCTGTTTAGTTGCACACATTTGGTAGAACTAAAATACCACTCTGAGTTTAATTTGATTACATAAACTTGACGTAAAGTAACTACTTTAGATCTACTACTTTAGATCTACTACTTTAGATCTACTACTTTAGATATACTACTTTAGCTCAAACATGTTAATTTAGCAAGCACATAAACTACAGTCAAAATATCACAAAATTTTTTGTCGAATACAATAATATAATAAAATTATATTATATCTTTTAAATCCACTTTTTTCTTCACTCTAAATGCACACAAGTTTAGATGTCATAGGGTTTGACAAAATGCAGGGAAACCAATGATATTTTGTCCGTAGTAAATTTGCAGAATTATGTAGCAAGCTATAGTTTTATTATATTTATACCTAAAAGAATTTGCATGCACACCTACATACTTTGGTAATTTTATTATTACATATTTACTACAATTTGAAGCGATTGTGAACAACAAAAGAAACCCGGAGTCTGCGATCCGAGTAAATAATTAGGAGCTTAAATTGTTGAGGCTGTAGAGTGTTCCTTTACTTCCACAGCCCAGGTTCCTTCATTTACTTCCCTGATGTAATCAATTGCAATTGCACTTTGTTTTTTGCAGTATGAAATCCTCTAAATGTCAGCAATTAATAGCGCATCTCTTTCCACATCCTGTTCTGTTGAATTGATCGAAATGTTTTTTTTTTTTCGTATATCATGCAGGTGGATCTGACGTGGTGCAATCCTTAGTCCTTAAGTAAGGTGCCAACCGATACCAAAACTCTGGCCATTTTGTGCCGGAAAAGGGGAACTCCGAGCAGAACCAAAGTTTAATCGCTGGTTTCGTACATTGTTAATAGCCCTTTTCATTGTTTTATCTGCGCGGACTAAGGCGATTATCAAATGTGACTGTAGCCCCCCATAAACTGTTCCAACTGCGGAAAGAAGGGGCAGCCCAAAGGCATTCCCGAAAGATGTATTTCTTTTGATGTTTGCCGACATCGCGACTCAACTCGCCGCTCATCGATATTTATTGCGGCCTCGGTCCACCATCCATCCTCCGGAGAGAGATACATTCAAGTGCACCAAATGGACTTAAGACTTAAGTACACCTATACGGGCGGATGGACTGTGTGGTCGGGATTTATCGGTGTAAGTGAGGTGGGGTAGACTGCGGACTGACCGAGAGGCAAACGATTCAGCCTTAAGGTGATTTTAATTAGCATCAATAAGTGAAGTGTTGATTATATGCGCATACCGCCCTGGCAGCGTACGGTCCAAAAGCGGACCTTATTCCGCTGTGGGATGGGAATTCCTCGCGGCTTTGAAATCTATTTACCTTTGACGTTTTTAAAATTCTTCAATTTTATCACCCTTTAACTAGTTTCACACTCGGACGAACAAAACTAACATGTGCTTAATTACCAGCCTTTCAAGTTGACCGATGGTCAGCAAAAGGGAAACTTTTCATCTACTAATGATAAAATCTGTACGATATGGTTTTGTATAGAGCACTTGAGTATTATTGATTAATACTTTCCATTTTAAGAAATAATATAAGAACGGAGATATTTGTAAATATATCTGAATGATCTAATATTACAAAACGCTGAAAAATGCTTTTACCACTAACGATCGCACCAAGAATTAGTTAAGTAATTTGAATCCTCTAAGAAAATAAAAGATAAAATATGTAAAATTCAATATATGGTATATTATAGTAATAAATTATTTAAAATAAACTGCTTAAGGAGTTATATATCTCTATATCAATCAAAGAAGTTTTTATAATTGTATCAATTCAAAATATTGAGAAATGTAGACACAGTAGCTATTTTCAAAAGACATAATCTAATCTAATTTCAAATTTCTCGTAGTATAAATAAATGAATATAATGCTTCTATCTGCCAACCCGTGTAAATTCGTAAATTTTACTCAAATCAACATACCTATGTAGATTTTTAAATACATATTTTTGAGACATTTTGACAAAAACTTAAAAGCTGATTATTCAAATTTCATGACTAGCCCTCAGTCACAAAGGTCGGGTATACCATACCCAGAGCCTTTTAGAAACGCGTAGCATTTTCCAGGGGGAAGGGGTACATGTCTAAAGCGCATGCGTAAAAAAAGTAGAGGTACCAAAGTACCTAATTAGTGCTTCGTCAAAGTTATTAGTGTCACCTAGCATACTGTTTAATTTGTCCGAATATTGGTCTGGGTATTTTCTACCCGCCATGTGTGAATTCGTTAGAAAACGTCGATAATCAAAATTTGACAAGTAAGTAAAAATGCGTACAAAAGAGCAATTACATCAACTTTTGATGTATATTTTTAGTATACAAATAATATTTTATCATTTTTTTTCTTTCTAGCGATTAAAAAATGAGCAAGATGCATGTTTTCTGTGACAGTTTAAGGATAGTAAATTCGTATATGGAGGCCTATTTCTAAAGTATGAAGACATAATTTTTTATGTAAAACAATTTAAGTTGGTGTTTCTTGAACTATTAAACTATAATAAATCCTTGCTTGTATGGAAACCCGTGCACGAAGGAATGCGGTTGAAATTGCCTTGTAGTTTGCTTTTCCACTTCTTTGGAAAATTGCTCATTTTCAAATTACAAAAAAGATATGGTTTTTGGAGTAAAATACTAAGTCGTGCTGTTTTTATGATAGTTCGAACATTTGTTTACAAGGATTGATGGTTTATACTTTTTAAAAATCGTACTTGATATGTTTTATAATTTTTTGAAAAAAAAATGTTTTTCTGAAATTTTGCTTTTTTTTTTTTTTGTTTATTGCTGTGTAATTTTTACAATTAATAATTTTTTATGTTGGGAACGAAAGGTTAATATCCCAAACAAATGAAAAAGTAGCATCGAAATTGCTAACGAATACTTTCACTATACGGTATTCACGTCCAAACTCTGGACGGGTAAACCATACCCGACTTTGTGAATTCTAAATGGAAAAGGCCTTGTGTGACTGAGGGTTAAGGACACCCCCTTAAATGATATTGATTTTTTAACTGAGTTATTTGTAAATATGACTGTCTTTAAATAGTTAACACAGTATCTACACTTTAAAAAATTCACGCTTCTACTTGAATTTAGGGAAGTATTTTGATTTTGGTACAATTGTTTTTGGGACTCATTTTATTTAAGCCCTTAAACTTATATTTAAGAGTATAATAATATTATAAATACGTTTTCGGTTTAATTTTAAAAGGTCAGTCACTAGAATTAAAACTATAAAAAAGTTTTACGTTGTTCTTGTACTTTTTTTCTGGGGTAAATTCGACCACAAAATTTTGTCGCGGTTAACACTAATTTGTCATCATCATTATCATTCCATAACAGGCAGTTTTTTTGTTTTCAGTGGGTATTTACAATATTAAAGTCATAACTTTCCTATTTATTTCTTTAATATATCCGTCTCTTCTAAGTGTTTTCACAAAAACTGGATGTAATAAAATAATCGTTCAAAAATCTCACAAAACTAAAAAGTAAATCAAAATGTTGACAAAAAATTTTAAGATCACAACGATCAAAAATCAATGACCGATTTTCCAATGTAGTCCTAACGACTTCAAGAACATTTTCAATATAGTTCACTAGAACCAAAATGGTATAAGATCACATTGACTTTACGACATCCGTTGCCAATGAAATTTGAGTACAGGCGCTAATTCCAATAATGAATGAATGATGAGTCCACAAATTTCCAAGTGGTAGATAGCCTCATAAAAAGTTTCATTAACCTCTAAAAAGCCCTCTACCCTGAACGCTAAGTTAAATTTTTCAAGCAGGTCCATCCCGCCCCCATCCACAGCAATAAAACTTCAAGATTGACAAATTGGAAAGGGGCGCACTCACTTGGAAAATTCACTCTTGATAAATTGAGAAAATTCCTTCCTTGTCTCCTTATACACCCGCCACCCGCCATTCACTTTATTGTGATTTTCCTTTTTTATTATAGGACTCATCTCAGGGATAAACACTCCTAAAACGGGTGACTGTTACATAAATCCCGGGAACAATTCCGGAACACCACCCAGCCCCCGACAGAAGCGAAATTGTTCGTCCACGATAGAGACAAGTGTCCGTGGCAAATGCAATTACTGTCATTTCGGTGCATTTTAATATTGGGCGACTCTAAAACTTTATGATGCACTGTGGAGAAACGTGCGTTCTAAAATAACCCTTAAAATAAAGGTTTTGTCGCGAATCTGTGTACATATGAAGGGAAAAAAAGTTAATTAACAAATGTAGGATTATATAAAAAGCGCTGAAGTGATTTCATCTACAATAAAATTAATTTTGTGCAAACGGAAAAGAGTGATATTTTTAGAATTAAGTGACATAAAATAATCTTAAAAATTTACCTTATTACTATTCAATCCTTACCTACATATGTCGATATTCCTTAAGAGTTTGTAGTGAAAATAATTGAGCTTTAATTTCCTGATTTCAATAAAATATTATATAGAACGAAGACTAAACATAGAACCTTCATGAATTATTAGATGAAACGCCACGCAGAAAAATATTCACACATTGTCAAGTTATAGCAGTTTAACCCATTAATGCGCAAAACGAAGATTTTGTGCACGCAAGTTCAATTGTACGATTCGAATAGCAAATTGGGGCGAATTTCCTCCAAATTCATGCATAAGGGGTTTTTGGGGGTGCTCTTTCAGAATCTGGCATTTGTTTTGCATAAAAACTTCATAAACCCTATTATTTTTTGGGTTTTTTCAAAAAAGTGCCGATTTTTTTTGTTCATTTTTCGTCTCAAAGTCGATTATCTTATCGTTGCTGCTATTGAATGGTCATATAACTACCAGAAATCGCGGTCCGAATGTCTACACTTTCTAAAACCATTGTTTTGAATTTTTTTTTTTGCTTTGATTTTTGCAAAATGGCCATTTTGTACAGCAATGTAATAAAAAGCTTCGCGATTTTTTTACACGAAAAGGATCAACTTTACAAAAAAACTTTATATAATAAAAAGTGCTTGTAATAAGCCAAGGAAAACATGTAAATTTTTTCAGAGTTTTTTGTACTATTTTTGGATTTTTGGATTTGGCCAATTTTTGAAAAATCCAAAAATGTCCCGAAAATTTTTGAAAAAATTCACACGTGTTCTTTGGCTAAGTATAAACACTTTATGTAATATAAAATTTATTCGTATAGATAGATTTTTCGGGACATTTTTGGATTTTTCAAAAATTGGCCAAATCCAAAAATCCAAAAATAGTCCAAAAAACTCTGAAAAATTTTACATGTTTTCCTTGGTTAATTATAAGCACTTTTTATTATATAAATTTTTTTTGTAAAGTTGATCCTTTTCGTGTAAAAAAATCGCGAAGCTTTTTATTATATTGCTGTACAAAATGGCCATTTTGCAAAAATCAAAGCAAAAAAAAAAATTCAAAACAATGGTTTTAGAAAGTGTAAATATTCGGACCGCGATTTCTGTTAGTTATATGACCATTCAATAGCAGCAACGATAAGATAATCGACTTTGAGACGAAAAATGAACAAAAAAAATCGGTACTTTTTTGAAAAAACCCAAAAAATAATAGGGTTTATGAAGTTTTTATGCAAAACAAATGCCAGATTCTGAAAGAGCACCCCCAAAAACCCCTTATACATGTATTTGGAGGAAGTTCGCCCCAATTTGCTATTCGAATCGTACAATTGAACTTGCGTGCACAAAATCCTCGTTTTGCGCATTAATGGGTTAAATACGGGGAAAAAATATAAAAACAAATTACCATCATACAAAATATTGTAAATGGTGTTTTCTTTTTGACAAACTTTCTCAAGAAGTACGAAACAAAAACGACATGTTCATAGCATTACATATAACTTTCAAAAAGAAAATGTATGCTATCAAATAAATGGTGTTTGGTCAAGTATCCACTAATGGTCTTCATGGTAAATTTCATAGGTGATATAAAAAATAATACTTGTTTAAAGCAATCGAAATTTAATTATAATTTCTTAGTAAAACGATCTTTTCGATTCTGATATAGTAGGTCCAATTCTTGAAGCCGAACTCTTTTTAAGTTAAGCTAAGACCGCATTTACATTTTAGATATTCTGATTGTCAACATAAATGTTCTGATTAATATATTGCAGCCATAACTAATTTTCAATTTACTGATCACAACTTTATTAAAACGACTAAAACAGTTTTCTAAGCCTTTAGTCAAACTGCCCCGACTGACAATCAGCACTGACTTTGATTGTCAAAACTCCTTTCACTGAATTGTTTGTGTTCGGTCAACTGCGAGGTCAGTTTACTTGTTAAAAAAAATTTTGATCGCATTATTATTAATACACATTATTGAAGATATGCAAAGGGAAGAGTAAAGGAAGTCCAGAAAAAAAAGAAATATTGGATCAATCCTTTTCTGTCAAAAAGAGCTGAATTTGATGTAGAATTTAATTTGCAACAAATTTTGCGAACTAAATGAATTGGTAAGAATAGGATTTTCTAATTTTGGTTCTAGTAACCCTAGACCCGTGTAAAGGCCGGGTTAGAGTCGTTTTTATTTAACTTAGCCAGGACATCATTTTGCCTACCATTAAAATGTGTCTCGGCTAGTCATAAAAACGACTCTCGCGATTGAGGTTTTAATTAATGATTAGGGGCACCCGCTACTTCTATTATCTCTTTCAGCTTATCCCATACGAATGCCATTAATTTCATAAAGGTCATAGTTTCTTGTTTCTATTATATACTAGTAGGTTTCTATGACAAAGCCATTGTTTGAGTATTCTATTCACTCCAACTCCCAGGAGATATAAATTTTATGGGAAATCATGTTTATACCCAGTTACTTTAATATACCTTTAAAACAATTAAGGAGCTCTCCTTGAATAGAACATAATGTTTATGCTCATTAAATACCTAGCTTTCATACCTAGCGCTTCATTAAGTGAATTCTACAAAAATCTGCCTAAGTGCTAGTCATTAAGGGAAAACATGATATAAATTATGCGCACATGCACAAATTACTGAAGAAATTATGTAAGCAGCCTATTAAGGAAGATATCGGATGCAGTTATCATTAAAGGTGTAATTACTCTCGACTTCGACTCCAGCTCCACAAGCCCCACATGCTTCTCGAGTTTCAGCTCCTCCTCCTCCTCCTCGACTGTGTATTATGAAAAATCCATGCGGCATTATTAATAAGCGAATAGAGAAAAGAAAATCAATATGTTTACCTGGTGGTATGATCCGAACCGGGCCACATATCAGATGCCTCAGATTATCTCATGTAATAACAACGATAATCCCCCCGCCGAAATTGGATGCTGTTTCACTCAACCAAAAAATAAATCGACGATTTTCTACCCATTAATCTTGAATGTCACATAAAATCTTGTTGAAGCATTAAAGCGGCCTCGGACTTCCTTTCTGGGGACCGCAGTCCTCGTGTTTATATCTGTCGATTCGGATTCACTCTAGCGAGTGCGATTCACGCAACCAAAATTGAATCGGGCGG
Source organism: Dysmachus trigonus (assembly GCA_949715965.1). Classification (NCBI taxonomy): domain Eukaryota; kingdom Metazoa; phylum Arthropoda; class Insecta; order Diptera; family Asilidae; genus Dysmachus; species Dysmachus trigonus. The sequence continues at coordinate 92,360,466 of OX454320.1, forward strand.
CCCCGCTCGCACCCCTGCGGCAAAACAAACACGGCCGAACAATGCCCGGATCCCGGCCGAAATTCCCAGTTCGGGGCGACATGACACGTCCAAAGGGTGTTTAGTTTGCCCCTATTCCGAACGGAGCCGACGAACGAACACCCGGGCGACCTAATACGGATAAATGATCTGACAATTATCGGAGGGCAATAAAATTATCTTCCTCCTCCCGATTTAGCTTTCCGGCTGGCGCGAAGGTCGAAGGAAGACCTCTTCAGCGCCGTCGGACCACCACCACATGCTGTTGACAAATTTGGGGTGGTTTATTGGCTGCGAAAGGAAATCCGTGATTTATATGGGGGCGATATATTTCATTAGTGCACTGACATTATTAGAGGTGCCCCCGGTCGTTTGGTACCTTGAGATCTGTTTAATTATTCTACCAAGCGAAAGACGCGCTCCCAAATTGGGGTATCGCTCAGCTCCCCTCTGATCCATCTCCTACAAATTCTATTCGAATCCGGGTGCTGGGTAGAACTCTTCGAAAATTTTGAAATGGAGCTACTCGTTTGTAAGATTAAGAGATGGCATGATGATACTCAAACCATTCGATGTTCGATTAAGTTACCAGATTGTACTGAAGAGAGACACAAACAAAAATATCACAGCTAAGGAAAAAGCAGTAATCAATAAAATTAATACATATGCATACGTAGGTATAATACAAGGGGTAATAAATGATTGTAAAGCAAGTTGTAATTTGTTTATAATTTCTTTCGAACTACCAATCAGAAGTGGGATTATTATTCAGAACATGATATACAGGGTGACAAATGGAAAGTTGCCTAAAGTAATCTCTAATATGTCGTAGAAGGTTGGGACCCCGTAGTTTTATACTAGAGTATTGTCATTTTCTGTTGAGATGTCATAAAGAGAAATACGTTTACTTTAAAATGAGTAACCTTAAAAATGGAGAAAAATCGAGGGTTTTTATTCTAGAGATAAAAACTATACTGAAACATATAGAGAGGCCTTCATACCAAGTTTGGAAGTAAAAATGTAGCCAGCCAAAACACTCAGATGGTAAAAATTATTAAAATATTATTTAATTTCATCGTATGCACTCATTTATTAATAATGCTTTCAAACATTTATGTAAATAGTTATCCCCTGGCCGAATTTTGTCGATTTTTTTAAAATCTCAATAAGTATCTGTCAAAAATGTCTGATTCAACTGGAACTAATTTCAAATAAAAATGCCATCTTTACTGAACTTATACGTATTTTTATTTTTTTTTCCCCCTGCACTCATTTTATATATATGAATGATTAGTTTAGGCAACTTTACATTTGTCAACCTGTATGTTTCAAAAATAAAAACGCTATAAGTATAGCCTACATATTGTATATATGTATGTACATTATTTTGGGCGCGTCGTTATTTTTTACTGACTAATGATTAAAAAATCCACCTCAAAAATATACCATACAAAAATCTATTGAGAAAGCCACTACAAAGTGAAAACATCTGAAACGCTCATAGCTATCAATAGATTGTAATAATTAGACTGCTACGTTATTTCATATGTTTAATATCGTAGTATTATTATTAGCGTTAATACCTTTTAATTTATTATAATTTCTTTGTGAACAGATATGTTTTACATTCGGCGCTAATGTTCCATTTTTATTGATTACTTCTACAGTAAAGATTGGCGAGCGTCCATACATGTGCTCTATAAAACAAATATTAATGAATTTATTTATCTATTAGGCTGTAATACTGGGTATAACTTTATGTAAAGGTTATTTTTTTAGCTTAGATAGAACTTCCTATAGGGACTATATATTGATTTATTGATTTATTGGGAGGATGGAGGGGGAGGGGGAGGCAAAACACCTCGAACTGTCATTCTGGTAACTCTGTGTGATATTTATGTTCAGCATAGTCTAGCAAGTAATCAATAGAGATCGTTGCCGGACCATGATGACACTGATCCTGGTGAAATGTGTTTTCTACAGGATGGCGCTACGTGCCATACAGGGACATAAAGCATCGATTTATTGAAATCACGATTGGGCGATAAAATGATTTGAAGCAATGGCCCTGTAAATTGGCTTCTAAGGTCGTGTAATCTGACATTTCTTGACTATTTCCTACGGAGTTACGTGATTAACTAGAGAGAACTTGGAGGCCAACATTGTTTCGTCAAGAACAGTGGCGGTGGCCATATGCCCAAAGTCACGTTTTCAAGAAAAATATAAGTATTTTAAATTTGAAAAAAACTGCATTTTAGAAATTTTCGAAAATTTCTTAAGAAATAATGGAATCACTTATTATATTGGGTCAAAATGTAATTGAATGAAATACCAAATATCTAACTACAACTATGTAATATCAGTTATTTATTAACTTTATTAAAATATATTAGGGAACAAGTTTTTCATTCAGTCTTTTACTCTGTCTTATTGTCTTATTGGGACATAGGAGACACGCTCTGATGAAAATTATGTCTTTCGAACAAACCTTGATGAAGGTTATAAACTAAGTTAAATATTTATGCTTCCTTTTTTTGAATTATGTGTCGAGGTCCTACAACTTCCTACTTTTCCAATTTTTTAACAAAATAACAAAATTGGCCAAAATCCAATTTTTTCCCCTTTTCAACCCTACTGGTGTTACTTTTATTGTCTTGTAATTCAGAAATATGCATTATTTATGGAATTAAACTTAGGATTTTCGATTCTTGCACATAATGAAGGTAGATGTAAAATGAAATGCATCCAATTTAAAAACGAAAAATTTTTGAAATATCAAAAATTTTAAGATAATGATTATTTTCGGTCTCTGGATTTGATTAGTGGAATACTGCAATTGCAGGGTGAAAATCACAAATTCAAATCTTAAGCTTTACTGAATTTAAATAAAAGAAACAACCATGCGGGTGGGCCCACGCACGATTAGCGCAAAGAGAAGGGGCCTATGAAAATATTCTCAATTTTAACCGTGTAAAATCGATAAATCAAAATGCCTAGACCGAAATTGGAATGCCGGCCCGGCGGCGCGGTGTCAGAAACGACCAATAATTCATAAATAATGCAAGTGCTATAATTAACCAATAAATAACACAAACAGCGAAGCCGTCCGGGTGACATGAAACAGAAGCCGCGACAGGTTAATACCTCGGATTTATCCACACACTCAATCCAATTAGAAGTTCAATTAAGCTCCATCAAATTATAAAAGCCCACATGCGAAGCAGCGGCGGCCGGGCGCTGGACCCTGCGGACCCTCCGCCGCGGCGCGCTTCTTTGATCTCGCCCGAAAGTTGCTTGACCAGTGCGCGGCGGACCAATCACGGCCCGACTTACTGGACATTGGCTGCACTCGCCCGCCACACCATACGTCTACGCCTCATTAAGGCTGGTTTCCAGGGATTAGGCGCTCGTACCTGTTTCATTTCGGCCAGGTATAAAAATCGCGTGATTGGCCGGCGAGATGTGCCGGATGGACACAATGAGGTGTTGCTGCAATTGCGAGCTGTTGAATTGTTTAATGAGAGGCGGTTAGACCGCGCTGTAGACCACCGCGACGGCGACGGCCGGCGTCTGGCAATTCGCCGACCACTGACCAGCCTAATGAGTTTCTCACATTGTAATTTTAACTCGTAAATTGTGTCATTTGGGTAATGAAGCCAGCTCGCGGCCCAGCGACTCACAGACGCACTGAGACTTTGTAAGTGTCGCGAGGGCGATTGCAGCCTATGAAATATCTCAACGTAATTGATTTATTAATTTCGTGCTCACCACCGATGCGGTCGAGTGGGTGTCGCATGCGGGCGCGACGACGACTTTTCATTTGCTTGATGGCATAATTTAATGGCCGACATACTTTCTACACATGTGCTGACAATTTCAGCATTTTAGCGGAGCTAATCAATCGAAATACATAACTGGGGATACGCCATTTTGTAATATACATATATGCCTTTGTCTCTAAAATGGAATTCATAAAATATTCAATGGATTCATCACTATAAGCAGGGCAATTCACTCGGTGAACGCCATACATATTGATGAAAGTCTGTACATTTTTAAACATTTTCGATGTTCAGTAGCAACTAGTAAAAATAGTTAATTCCAAATTTTATTTTTAAATAGGCCACACATACCATTATTCAGTTTAGAACGTTGCAACCGATGAACTTAAACATGTTTATGCATAAAACGGTCAAAACTTAATATTTTCATGAGTTTCATGAAATTATTGAGGACCTTTAAGGTGATTTCAATTATTTGTAAATAAAGATTATAGAGCATAAGAGGTGATAATCCGGGGAATATAATTTCAAAAGTGTAAGTGAAAGAAAATAATAATAGTCTTTCATTTACGAGCATATCCACATGTTTTGAACTTTGATGAAGAACGAATTAATGATGAATTCATTGAAATAAAAAATCCTTCATCCAATACCCCACTGACTGATGGCCCCCATGTGGCTTATTTTGGATAAACTCAAAATTAGCTTAGTGATTGTCAGCGTTCCAAAAAGAAATTATTTTGTTAACTGATAAGCACAATCTTTGTTGAAATTCAAATAAAGATAGAATAATAGAATATCAATTTCCTATGAAATTGTATGTTGTTCCAAATATTAAAATTTCATATTTAAGTTTTGAATAAATTAGAATTTATGTTTTTGTAGAAATATGAGCTGTTGTTTTTGAGAGTGGTATAAGTCCAGTTTTTCATGAAGTGAAATATTTAAGGGTTTGCATTTGAATCAACTAAAATTTAATGGTAAAAGTTAATCAGTTCGGGTAATGTTTTTAAGACTTTAAACGTGTTAAATTTTATTGTGCAAAAATAATTAATAAAATTGTTTAAGAAAACAAACGATTTTTCTAGCTACTAATGGACTTATACCACTTTCAATAACAACGAATTATGCAAAATTTTGAGTCATTGTTTTTCAAAGTGGTATAAGTCCATTTATTTCTATATTGAGATACTTAAGAGTTTGCGTTTGAATCAACTTAAAAATAAGGACAAACGCTATACAATTTGGATAACGTGTATAAAACTATAGATTTGTAAAATTTTACTATTCAGTTCAACTTCTTTTGATTATTTTGTGAAGATATTTTACACCACTGACTTTGTGACTATAAATATAAAAAGAGGATAACTACATTTGACTAAAACTATCATTAACTCATTTTTTCCAAAAATGGACTTATACCACTTTCAAAAACAACAGCTCAAATATTACAACGTATGCTACTTCAACTTTTGAAGAGCAATTTTTATGGTAGTTTACTTTTCAGCTTGCTACATAATTGATTTTAAAAAGTTTGTCTCTTAGGAAAGGACTGCTCCAGACTGTCTTAACTTTTCATACAAATTAAGGAGATAAGCGTTTAAACTTAATATCAGTTAATTCAATTAACTTAGCAATATATAATTCTAAATACCCTGAATTTTTGAAATTCAAATTACCATATTTAAGGGGGTCCTCTAGTTTCTCGGCTGTTTATTTACGGCTTTTTCAATAATTTTTTACGGGCAAACCATCGAAATAATCAATCTCATTGCTTTTGCATAATCTTTATTAACATTTATATAAGCTTTACAAATTTTTTGAAGTCAAAATATATAATAGAAAAAAAGTTATAGTAGCCGACAGGAAGACATCAAGTAAAAGAGGTGCTTGACGGTGACCAAGATTGCGGCTGTTCTACTTATCTGAAATCAATAAACCAAACGGCATTTTAATCTTCATATTTAAGACTAGCGATTGAACTAGAATGAATTCTAAATTACAAAAATTGACTTTTTTATACACTTTTGAAAATTACATTCTATTTTTTACTCATTTTTTCTTAAGTTTTTCGCTCGTAGAAAAAAAACTATCGAAGCAATCATGATAATCCTAGTTCAATTGCTGGCTTATAAACATATTAAAGATGGCTTCTTTTTAAACTCAGTTCTCTCGGCTTCCAATCGCGTTTTCTCTCTTGGTTGAGTTCCTATCTATCCCAACGTCAATATAGCGTCCTCTTCGGCTCAGTAAACTCTAGCCCTTTCATAGCTCAACCTGGGGTTCCTCAAGGCAGTCATCTGGGTCCCCTGATCTTTGTTCTGGCTGTAAATGACGTCGAGTGCATCATCAAACACTCAGACCTTTCAATTTACGCCGACGACATGAAGATCTTTAAACAAATTTCCTCCCCAGTTGACTCCCGCCTTCTACAAGAAGATCTGGATTCTTTTTGCACATGGTGCTGTAAAAACTTCTTGGATTTAAACGTCTCTAAATGCCAATCCATCACCTATTCCCGTAAACGGCTCCCTTCCTCCCCTAGAATCTATCTTTTATCTGGCGAGCATATCCCTTCGGTTGACTCTCTTCGCGATCTCGGCGTCACCTGCGATAGGGAACTTAACTTTCGTTCTCACATCGACAACACATTAGCCAGAGCAAACTCAGCCCTTGGCTTCGTGAAACGGTGGTCCATAGAATTCAATAATCCTTACGTCGCGAAATCCCTATACATCTCTTTTGTCCGTCCTCTCCTTGAATATGCCAGTCAGGTATGGTCTCCCACTCAGTCAACTCATATCAACAGGATTGAATCTGTCCAACGTAGGTTCCTTCGTTTTGCCTTACGCGATCTTCCTTGGTCAGACCACCAAAACTTGCCGCCGTACGAAGACCGACTGAAACTGATCGATCTGGAACCCTTGAGTAAGCGACGCGACTATGCCGACATTCTCTTTATTCACCAGCTGCTTAATGGTGTCATCGATTGCCCCTCCCTGTTACAACTGATATCGCTTCACACCAACCCCCGTAGCCTCAGATCAGTACCCCTCTTCCGCCCCTCGCATCACCGCACGAATTATGGCTTTTCCGAACCAATTTCCCGCATGATACGTAAAGCCAACTCCTCACCATCATTCGACTTCCACCTCTCCAAGTCATCCCTTCGGAATGCCCTGAAACGCCCCCCCTAGATCTTAGTTTAATCATATATTCTAGCGTTTAAGTATGTATGCTGTATGCTTAAAGATGCTGTATAAATTTGAACAAGATCGGTGCAGTAGTTTCTGAAATATCGTGGTCACCGTTTCGAAAAATGGTGTTTCGAGAAAAACGCGTTTGAAAGTTCGCGCAGCCCAGCGCGCTCTTCGTATACCTGCTCCGTTCCAGGGCCGTAACTTGTGAACCACTTCAAATATCGAAAAATCCTTTGGCACACATTTTTTACACATGTTGTAGATGTGATTTATGAAAAAAAAAAAATTCGATTTTTTCGACCCGAGAAACTAGAGGACCCCCTTAAAGCCCATATGGAAAATCAATTTTCATTCTTTTTGAAGAGTCATGTCAACGAAAAGATTTATTTATGAACTCGTACAGTCAAAGTATATAATTTTAAATAGGGTTTTACATAATTTAAAATTTCAAAATTAAATATAAGAACTGTACAGTGTACGGCGCCTGTATGTTTACTTATTATGATGAGAAAAGATTTCAAAGACCAGCGAATGAAAAGCAAATGTTACGAATTGGCACAATTCAAATTTGGGAGGTACTTTTTATACAATTTGTGTATAACATTTAATGTGAATAATATTTAAGTATTCAGTATGTTTTGCATCTCCTCTTCAGTGCCCGTTTAGAACCAACATTTAAAAATAAAAACATCAATTGCTAGGTAAAAATCTTCTTATTTGGGCAACATTTTTAAAACTGTATGTATATTTATATATTCTTATTAATATTAATGCATAAATAACTTAATAACTATTCTTGTTACCTCTCAGTAACACATAATTTTTTGTAAATAATTTTTAAGACCGATTCTGACACAAACTGTCTTCATTTTGAAAATATATAAAATAAAATCCACAATTAAAAGTACTTTTTACTTTACTTTACTTTATTAATAACACAGAGATTTAAAAACTTTACTGGACTATTCAATGAGTTTGCTTCTGAAAATGTGAGGAAACATAAAAATTTTGTTTTATAAAATTAAAAACAATTTAGTTTTGTCTCTTTAAAATAGGTAATTTTGTTTTAAATTTTAATAACTTCTGTTATTATTTAAATCATCAATTTTAACATAAATTTTGCAATTTTGGTGTCCGCAGAAATGGTATCAAATCACAGGGAGAGTACCTCCAGGGGTACGCGAATCATCCCCACGGATGTAATTTTGTTTCGTGATTTTTCACCAAACTGCGAGTTCGAAGTCATTTTTGGTCATAGTGACTTGAATAATTGAGATAAATGCCTGATTTTTTTTTTTTTTAATTTAGTTTAATATTATGCCTATCCAATACAAAAAGATTTGACTCCACAGCCTATACCAGCGCGCCAAAAGAAAATTTTACACACAATCCTATTTTTAAAAAAAACCTTATTTCATTGGTTATTTTCCCTGTAAATGTTATTGAGCTATCTCTACGGCTTCACAACTAAAATTCTAATTTTTGTGTGGTGAGTGGAAAAGTGAATAAAACTATAATAAATAAAAATAAGATATTTATCTCGATTATTCAAATCACTTTGACCAATGCTTTCGAACGCGTAGTTTTGTCAAGACATCCTGTTTTGTACTTGATTTTTTTAATTTTTATTAAACTTAGTGCATAAAGTCAAAGTGTGTTTAATGAGATTACACTTAACAAGAAAAAGCACTAAATAGCAGCCCTATAAAAAATTTAAAGTTTCAAGGGCTACTAGAAGGTTACGAGAACATCCGAATACGCTAGAGTTTCCTTGTAAATGTTTCCAACCTTAAAAAGGCTTACTAAACAAAAGTGGAGAGATAAAGGGACCCTCGATCACTTACTGCCCCGGAGTCCCAGAGCCTCTAGCTATGGCCCTGTAATAACACTTAATTTGCCATAACATCATTAAAAACAGAAAACAGGATTTTACTATCCAAGCTAAACATAGTGGTGGACATATAATACTATATATATTATAATGCATTTCAGATTTAATTTTTACTACTCTAGATTGTTAGGTTGTTTCACTTGTAATTTTAGTCTTCTAATTTATGTCTTTATTGAAAAGTGTTCTTCCTTAAATAAATAATAACATTTACAAAATATGTAAGCAAAGATAAGATTTTCGTCAAACAACGTGTTGTTAGATTAAAATTTTCCTTAAATTACACAATTTTTTTCTTTCTGTTCAGGGAAATATATTTCCTTATATGCGAATAGATCCCATAGACTTCAAATGAATAATATGCAGCAATCATTTTAAGGCAACTCATTTCTTTTACAAATCAACCACCTGTCGTTGATTGGACATCACTTTTACCTCCTTGAATTAGGTATATCATTAGCACAAAAGGTCTAAGGCAGCACTTTTGGGCAGATACCGCCGCCCGTGACCTTTAATTATTTTACACCTTTCAGCCTTTATCTTCCCGGATCAGTTTCATTTGATGAACAAATATATTAAGGACGAACCGTATAATCAAAGGACGCAAATGGATTTGAATTACTTTAAGGGATCGGATCGTGTTTTCTCAAACTGTTTCTAATTTTATTAATAGAACTACCTCAAAGGTATATCCAAAATAGGGTATTTATGTGCAGGTGAGATCTTCAGTGGATTTGTCTGACTGGTTTTTAAACCTAAAAGAGAATGATGGAATCATGGGTTGAAAGACAGTTGCTGTTAATTTTTATTACAATTGATTATAGAGGTATGGGCTTTGTATTTATATCATACATTTTCTTAATTTTTGAATGTGTCATTTATTAGTTTCCGAAAAATGAAATTTGTTGAAATGGTGTTTAAAGTAAATACATTCTGTTTATTTATTATACTATACGCAAACAAACAGTAGGGGAATCAACGGAAAAATTCGATGATACAATGAAAGTAAGTGCTGTTTTATATTATTGTCATTTTTAAAGAATAACTTTAACTATAAAGTATGTTTCAAAGTACTTTTAATACGAATTTAGAAACGGAAATTTTCTATCACTTAGGATTTTTGAAGAATATTAAAAAAAAAAACAATAAAATGTGTAAAAGAGGACGAAATGGCATAAGAGCTTATAAAGTCGATCAAAAAGAACTTCTAGTTAGCGCTCATTAAATATTTAATAAGGACACTGGATTGGTGAACAATAGTTTATAGATTAGTGTTCAAGCTTTCAGTTGAACTTTCTACTTTATTATTTTTTATAAATTTCCAGATGGGAATTATAACTTTTGTATGATTAATCTAATTTTTTCGAAAACATAATGTGTAAACATTCTGTATAAATTTTATTAAAAAATATTAATATGTATACTTTTTCTAAAAGACTGTTCGAGCGATTAATACAGAATTTTAGTAATATCTTCAAGATATGAAATACTAAGTGTTTAATAGAAGGATTTAGCAAATACATATATTGTTTGACGAAATGGCAGACTGTAAAAGTGAATTGTAGGACTTTTTTTTATGCAGTCCCTATTCACTGCATAAACATTTTTTTTCTGAAATGTTTGAAACAAGTCTGACTGTAATAAAAAAAAAATTAAAAAAAAAAATATAGAAATCACTTAAACAGCGCCCACAAAAGCAACCCTCCTTCATAAAGTTTCGTTATAAAATGACAACGAAACACTCTTTTTGTAAGACGCAAACATTTTAAAATCAATTATGTAGTAAGCTGAAAAGTGAACTATACTATTGATATGATACTAATATGTAATTCTATAAAAATATTAATTCTAATAGGGGTACCGGTTAATTCGTGCGGCTTTTTTTCGAAAATTGAAGCTTTATTGTGAAAAAATGATTACAAATTTAATATTCAAAGTATTGTCCATCGCTAGCTATAACCTTTTCCCATTTTTCTGGCAATTCACGAATACCCTTTCTGAAAAATTCGGCCGGCTTCTCCGCTATCCACGAATCGATCCAATTTTTGACTTCTTCATAATTGGAGAAATGCTGGTCAGCCAGGACATGTTGCATTGATCGGAAGAAATAGTAATCGGATGGCGCAAGGTCTGGACTATACGGCGGGTGGGGTAGGACATCCCATTTGAGCGTTTTAAGGTAGGTTTTGACGACCTGTGCAACATGTGGCCGAGCATTGTCCTGTCCAGGCACCCAATGGCCTACCTTCCGGATCATTCCCATTGCTTTTAGACGATCGGAAATGGTTTGTTGAGCGACGCCAAGTGATTTTGCAAGTTCTTCTTGCGTTTGGGATGGATCTTGGTCGAGCAGTGTCTCCAATTCGTGGTCTTCAAACTTTTTTGGCTGTCCGGGCCGTTCATCGTCCTCCAAGTCAAAATTGCCACTTTTAAACCGTGCAAACCACTTCTGGCACGTACGCTCAGCTAGAGCATGCACACCATACACTTCCACCAAAATACGATGACTTTCGGCAGCCTTTTTCTTCATATTGAAGTAATGAAGAAGTACTCCCCGCAAAAACACTTTATTCGGCAAAAAATTCGACATTTTCAGAGTAAAAAAAAGTATTGTTGTTTACGCTTCAGCTAAATGACACATACTGATTCTGAAACTATATGACAGTAGCTTTCCAACACATATTTGGAAAGGTGAATCACTGAAATATAAAACAAGTTACGCCATCTGTTAGAAAACCGCACGAATTAATCGGTACCCCTATTATGTAATTTATCCAAAAACTAAATGTGAAATTTAAATATTTCGGCAACTTACAATTTAATAGAAAGTTGATTTGATCATATGTATATTTGATCCCTATTTTTATTAAAAATTAACTCCGGATTTCTGTATGTGTAGGTGTTCTTAAAATTATCAATTGTGTTTTTTTGGTTTCAAAGGCCGCAGCAGGGTAAGAGGTAGAGGACTGCTCCTACATGTATCTGGCCCATATTAACCCTTATTGTCCCAATTTGTCCATCAACTTTAAGCTCGGACAACTTTATTATTTTTTTTTTAATAGTTCTGAAATTCCATACCCAGTTTGGGCTTTTTTTTGGGTAGTGATGAAATTTGACCATAGATAACAAAAGAATTGAGGTTCTTATCCTCCTTATTATATTTTGTCCCATTTTCACCTGTTTTCGAAAGCCAAAACAATTTTTTTCAGAAAAATCCATTACATATCGAGTTAGCGTAAAAATGTTGATTTTAGAGGTGGATTACAAACCCTTAATGATAAAAATACCTCGGAGTTTACTCACTTTATTAATTGGACATTTTGAGCCAGAGTTTTTGTGGTTTTGGCTTTTTGCAAAACTTCTTTCATAAAAAAATATCAATTTTCTATAAAATTGAGTCTCAGAAATCCGTATTTTTTTTAAAATTCAAAAATACAATAAGAAGGGGAATTTTTCTATTTTCAGATGATATTCTTAAGGGACTACTACCGGTTAGATTGCAAAAAAACAGCATAATTTTCAATAATTTTTTTCTCAGCTCCTTTATTATATATCAATTTCAAATTTTGCATGGTGATAATAATTATTTCAAATATTACAAAAAAATTTTTTTCTTATTTTTATCATTTTTTTCCTTGTTTATAGAGGGCGCCGAAGTTGGTAGCTCAAAAAATGACTCGTCCCATGGCGGACAACTCATCTCAGAAACGAAGAGTCTGAAACAAATAAACCAAACGGCATTTTATTAAGGAATGTCCCTTACGTAGGAAAAAACCAGAATATGTCAACAAATGATTAAAAAAACAAAATGGCGGACGTTTGAAATTTTTTTTCAAAAAATCGCTTATTTTTTCACTTGTTTTCACTTGCTACATTTTTTTGGATTGAATTTTGACTAATATTGTGGTTTTTTCCTGTGCAGAATACTCAAATAAAGAAGCACTCCAAATTTGAGCCCAATCGGTTGGGCCAATTCGGAGTTAGTGTGTCCGCCATATGATAAAAGGTCATTTTGAGAAAATCACGTTTAAAGTTTTTGTTTTACTTATAAATATATAATAGGCGGGCACGCTTAATTTGCTGTAACTTTTATATTTTTGGGAATATCAAAATAAAATGTTGAGACGTGATTTCTGAAGGTATATTGAGTTGAAAAATGTAAAAAAAAAAAAATTGAATTTTTCAAAATTATAACCGGTAGTAGTCCCTTAAATAGTAGTATTGAAAATACCCGGGTATGAATTTTCAGAACTTTTTAAAAATAAATAACAAAGTTGTCCGAGCTTAAAGTTGACGGACAAAAACGGACAAATTGGGACAATAAGGATTAAGACGAGTATGATATGTAGGTTCCTACTACGACATCAAGCTCACGCTGCACTATTTTCCAATATGGAGAAATTTAACTTTTTTAATTTAATTTTATTAATTTTCCAAAATTTCTTCATAACTAGAATACAACTAATTTGAAGTTGATGTTTGGCATAAAATAATCATATTATAGTGGCAACTTACCACACTCTCTTTTATCCTGCTACGGCCTTTGTGAATAGTTTATGGTTTGTGGTGCCATGTTTTCTGGTTGCTCAAAAATCGTTTATCGTTTCTGAGTATTAAAATTGCTTAAAATTATGACCGGTCTTTACAGACACAGGACTTTTGAAAGGTAATTATAATTAGAGATCGCCTGATGCAAAATTTATTCATATTCGTCATTCGTCGTGCTCGTAATTTGTGAGTCCTTCGACGCCAGATGTTGAAATGAAAGTTGCTGCTAATTTCCCCTCGGTTTGCAATATTTCCTCGAGGATCGTTTGTAAGTACACCGCGCGACCATGTTACAACGTAATAAACTAAATGAATGGTCCAAGGCGACCAGGCCCCGGGCAGCCAATGGGGATCGCGGAAAACCGAACCGCGGAAAGAGATTTCCTCCGCGCTCGAAACGGTTCAGATGAAACGCGACTAAAGTGAATTGTTCACGGTTTCGAGCCGGACTCAAACTGATAAAGCCCAGGCCTCCTCTGGTGGTCCCGGCGATCATTTTTTCTCCTCGATTGGCTTAATGTGATGGGTATGGGGCCGCTGATAAATGATCACGCCGCGCCGTTTTTTCTTGTAACTCCTCCTTTCGAGAGCTGTGTGTCTTAAGAAAATGAAGTGATTTTCTGATCATATTTAACGCAATATCAGTGAGTAATGGGGAAAAACACTGGAGGTGATCAGCGCGGCCGGCACACCACCACCTCGCCGCGGTTGGGCTAGAGAGAGCTAATCATCTGGCGCGGAGGGCCTGGCAGAAGGAGCGTTTTCTACCTTAATTATGTAATTTTGTAAGAAATGACTTTTCGAAGTTTTGCCGTAAATAAAAGATTAGGAGCTTGTGTGGGGCCAGGTGATGGTGGCGGTCGTTGCTGCTGCTGCTGCTGCACGAGCGTCAGGAGGAGGTGAACGTGTGTGGCGCAGGCAGGTAGGGATCGGCTCGAAATCAGATAAGCTACGCGACGATGATTTGTTCTATTTAGACCGAGATCGGTTTTGAATGTGCAGTCGATAAGCAGATTAAAGAAGGTATTAAATTATTCAGTCGTAAATCTTCTAACTTAATTATAGAGTAGCTTAAGCGGAAAATTCATTTCCTACTCAGAAAAGGAAACACAAAAAATACGTAAACGGTCCGACCGAATTCCAAGATTTTACGTATTCAAGTAAATTCAATAATTTTGATTAATTTGTCACCAACAAAAAAACAATCAAAAACTATTTTGTATCCGAATATTTAAAAATATATTTTTATTTTTTCTTATAAATGTGTAAATTTAAAAAATATTGTGAATATTCATTCTAAAACTTACTAGTGTAATTTTATATTAATTATATGGATTCATTTAAATAACTAGAGTAAAATTACATAAAATATATTCTTAAAATTAAACACTATAAAAGGTTTAATATGTTGCACTTAAATTGTTGTAAAATATGTTTTTTAAGCGCGTCCGGATTTTGAATTTTAATAAAACACATAAAAATTGAGGAATCGACCATAAATTAAACAGGTAAAATGTGTAAAATGTGTTCACAAGTCCGGTATGACAATCCTATATATTCCCATTCCCCCCCCCCCCCCCCCCCCCTCCCCTCCCATTACGGAAGTACGATTTTCCAAAACAAGAATAAAGGCAAGATGAATATTGGTTCCATTTCGCATTGTTTATATTTTCTGCTTATCATATCTCGGAAAGTGGAACAATATTACCTTTATTTTTTATTTTAGGGAAAACTTAGTGCTCATATACTCAGAAAAAATTCTCTTATTAAAATTATATTTCTTAAGGGAGTAGTGCACTTTTTTTTTTTTAAAAAAATCGATTTTTTTTTTTATTTCATAAATGTGCTCTAATATATCACAGAAATGTTCTCCCATAACCGTTTTGAGAAATTCGATACATAAAAAAAGTTATAGACACATTTGTAGCGGTGCCTTACGCTAATCGCACCTTAAAATTATCGAATAAAAATTTTAAACGCATTTTTCTCAAAACCACGTTTTTGATCGGGCTCAAATTTTTATGGGATACTCTATACATGTGTAGTTCTCGCCCGAACTAGGATTTTGAAAATCGGTTAATGTTTAACCCTTTTTTTAAACAATTTTTTGCAAAAAAAAATGACCGAAAAATTAAAAAGTCCGCCATTTTCTTATTTTTTTACCAAATTTTTTTATCCTAGTTCGAGCGATAGCGACTGATCTATATTTTAATATGCACTTTGAATTCTTTGTTTCAGACGTTCCAGAGTCGAGATATCATGTCGGCCAGATTAAAAAGGGGTCACCTTCAGGCAGCCATATTACGGCCCTATGAAGAAAAAAAAAATATTATCAAATTAAACCAACTGTTCAACTGATATTAGAATGAAAGTAAATTTTTACAATTTTTCTGTACAACATTTCACTTCTATGTACAAAAAGATTATTTCCGTAACAAAAACTTTCAAAATGACAGCGGATTTTAAAATAAAATGTTCAACGTTTTATCCACATGAAAAGTTATGAACTTGTAAACTTAAAAATGATATGTTGCACTATTATCTAATATATAAAATTCTTCTGTCACAGTGTTAGTGGTCATACTCCTCCGAAACGGCTTGACCGATTTTGATGAAATTTAATATATATATTCAGTAGGTATGAGAATAGGTTTATAACTAATTTTTATACCCCTAGATGTTAAGGGTGGGTCACCCTAAAAAAAGTTTTTTTATTTTTTGGACAAATTTTTTTTTTGGAATTTTTTTATGGTGTGGCATTAAAAAACACATTTAGTCCTAAATTTTTACCCTTCTACCACCAACCCCTACTTTTTAATAGCATTTTTTATTTTATACTTCGCGATTTTGACCGTTCGCGCGTTCGCGATTTCAACGGATTTGAATGAAAATTAGTACAATGATTGTTTTTGAGTCACTGATTTTGAATATTATGAAATTTTCCAAATCCAAGATGACGGATCCAACATGGTCTTGATTACAACGGATTTTAATGAAAATTATAACAATGATTATTCTTATTAAACTAATTTAGAACATTACCAAAATTTCCAAATCCAAGATGGCGGATCCAACATGGCTATTAAAATGTCTCAATTACAACGAATTTTAGTGAAAATTAGTACAATGGTTATTCTGAGGCAACTAATTTAGAATATTATCGAGATTTCCAAATCCAAGATTGTGACCAACAATTTTTCGATTTTAACGGAAATTAGTACTATAATTATTCTGAGGCCACTAATTTGAATGTTATCAAAATTTCCAAATTCAAGATGGCGGATCCAACACAGCGACCAAAATGTCTCAATTTGGACAGATTTTAATGAAAATTGGTATAATGATTATTCTGAGGCCACTAATTTCGAATATTAGTAAAATTTGTAAATCCAAGATGGCGGGTCCAATAGGGAGACCATAATGTCTCGATTTCAACAGATTCTAATGAAAATTTATACAATGATTATTCTGATACCACTAATTTTAAATATTATCAAAATTTCCAAATCCAAGATGGCGGATCCAATATGGTGATGCAAATTTCTTGACTTCAACGGATTTTGATGAAAATTAATACGATTTGTTTGGTGCCACTAATTTTGATCATTATCGAATTATCAAAGTTTCTAGATCCAAGATGGCGGACCCAATATATATATAAAAAATTTCTCGATTTCAACGGGTTTTAATGAAATTTGGTACAATAATTGTGTTAATGCCATTAATTTAAATATTATCAAGATTTGGATATTCAAGATGGCGGATCCATAAAGGGGTTTTCGGGTTGAATCAATTTCTAGGATATAACAAACTAGAACATTTGAGAAGTCTTTAATTCATAAGTATTTACCCAACGTCGGATGAAACCGGGTAATTTTTCAATATTTGTGAAGTGTAAAACGGTTTACTTAATATTAAACAACGTGTAAGTTTGTTCAATAAATTAATTAGGGATATGAAACGGAAACACTGTTTTCTTATATTAATAATATTATTTGTAGAAACATGCGAAAAGAAAAAACACGATCAAATATTGGTCAACGCACAGGGCATAATGAAAATGTACCGGAAGATGTAGAGATGTAGATTGTTGTGGCTGTCCGAAGACACACTTAGGCCATTATTACAGGCCCATTGTGATACCACTTTTTTGTAACCAGGGTTTCTCGTGGGAATCGAACCCACAACCTCTAGCGTCCTGCTGGCTCGCAGTAAACACGTCGCGTTACCAAGCGGGCTATTGAGGCCCCCAAATGTACCGGAAAGGGCAGTACAACGTCTGCCGGGCCAGCTAGTATACGAATAAAAATATAATTTTGAATGTTTTAACGTGATTGGTTTCGTCCTCACTTTCGTTCGGAAAAGGCATGCATTTGTGAATCTGTGCTACAAATGATGTTGTTTGGAATAAATGAATTACTTAAATATAGCATGATTTATAACCATGTCTTCTCACTCAAGACTATGAGGTAAAAATATAATAAATAAAACACATAATTTATATTTGACCTATACACAGATATTCCTCGCATAACACTGCAGTGGGAAAGTTCGAAGTGATTCGAGAAAAACAGATTTGAAGCGCTTCATCCACCTTTCATTATATACTTCGAAGAAGTGCTTCTTCTGCGGACATCATATATTAAATTTTGTATGAAATTGAAACGCAAATGAAGCACTTTGTGCTGGAAATGTCTTTTAAAGCGCTTATTTTCCTACTATTACCTTTTTCAACATAAACCACATCATTTAACAATATATTTATTATGTTTGTTGATTATGTATGAGTAATAATGTAATAAATAAACCAAAATGATATGAAATGTAAATTCAAAAGTAAAGTTCGACATATTGATTTTGAAGTTATATCTATAATAATTTATTTGAATTTTGCGTCAACTATTATTAAAATGATAGTAAAGAAGGAATTGATAGTTGAGACCGATAAAAGCCATTTTTGCTACAACATAACAATAATTCCATTCAATATGTGTATTATATTTTGTTCCTCCCACCATTTTCGCTTTGTTAACCATTATAATTTTTTTTTTTTTTATTACGCTTATCCCTTGATTTGCATGGTATTTAATTTACACGGTTTCGCTTTTGCAAGGTTTTAAAAAAGAAGAACATTTCTCTTAGTTAATTCGATTATTTTACATACATACTTGTATATTGAACGTATTCCTTTAAAAAACTAGATTTATTACCGTAGACACCTTCTTAATCGTAAATTAATCGCAGACATTAAAAAGAATGAGAAGAGGTGCAGATAAATAACAGGAGGAGTGGTTTTATGTTTCTAAAACTTCATTGATAACATTTTATTACATACAAAATTGCAAACAACAAGAAGTGAGTAAAAAAGATAAACAATTTCTTTTCTTTTAATATTTCTTATGGAGCATATTATATATATGTACAAATTTTTGTTGGTATTGTTGTTTGTATGTTATGGAATATTTCTTATTCATGTTTATTTGTTTTTAATTTTAATAAATGAATTTAAATGGTACCTGGTGTAAAAAATAATTTCTAGAGCACCAATTTCTAGACTTACGTAATATTGAGTAGGACCAATCTTTATATTGTTTTAAAACCTTTGCCTCACGTTACACGGTCATTTTGAGCGTATCTATGACTTTTATTTATATTCACCCAAAGAAATTCGTCTAGTTATTCGTAACAATTTTTTTAATCAGTTTTAACAGTTTTAAATTCGTACAAATAATTAATAATGACTATAAAATAGTTAACAATACCATGAAACTAATATATTTCTAGCTATTAATAATTAGAAAATTCTCGTTAGTTTGGACTTGACAATTTTAACAATTAAAAAAAAAATAGCTCCGATTGAAAAGGCTTTGAGTCATACAATTTTTAATATTTTTTTAGAACAAGAAAAATACTTTGGGTTAAAAATAATTATTTTTAAAAAAAACCATTTGAAATTAAAAATAAAAATCAATATTTTTACCATTACATCAACACAAGTTAAGTACAAAATGATTGTATTTCTAGTAAATATTTTGATTATAAAGTCAACATTTTATACTAAATATCATTTTGTGACCATAATATTGAACAAAATACTGATTGCAGCTATAGTCATATATTGATCATAATTATAAATAATCAATAAAACATTTAAACCATAGTCAAAAAATATATATAAGTATTGTTATCTATTTCTAGTAGAAAGTAACTATGAATGTAGTCAAAATGACCACAATAATAGTTATTTATTAACTATTATTGTGGCCGAGTATAACTAGAGTGTCGTTAAATTTCTAATCAGTGGTGGGATAAATAACTATAAATATCTAATTAAGTTAAAATGACCAGAATTACAATATATTTACGCATTAATCAACAATACTTGTTGTCGCATATATTTCGAGTTTTGTTTAAAATTACTATAGTAAATTCGACAGTTACCAGAACTAATTATACTTTATAGTTAAAACTGACTAGATGTAAATATTTTTTTCTAATTAACCCAGAATGAACCAGATAAATAGTTGATAAAGTAATTTTTAACCAGAAATTTCTCTGGGTGTTCTATGATTCGGTTTACACGGTCTAAAGCTTATTTGAATCTACACGATTTCGATTAGCACGATTTTTCTTGGAACGTATCTACCGTGTAAATTGAGGGGTGGGTGTATATCATAGTGGCTCCAAAAAAGTTACATATTTTCTGTAACGTAACCATCAAAATTAACCATGCTAAAGTTCTTTAAAATTATAGTTGTAGAAACAATATTTTTTCTCTCAGTGTCTAAAGGCCCAATTACAATGACCGGATCTGAGCGGAAGAGAACCGGGTTGAAATGTCAAATTGGTTTTCTCACCATACGTTTTCTTGCTCAGCGATTACATTGAACGGATACAAGCGCATTCGATCGGAACTACGCGCAGTAAATTTCGTTTGTTTAGACGGATTGAAGTGTCAAACAGAAGAACTGTCACCACCGGTTTTTTCTTCTACTTTTCAATGTTTTAAGTTTTACACAACATTAGAAATATTGAAAATGCTTTTATTTTCCGATTTATATGCATTTCTACTTTTTTCGCACTTTTGAGATTTAAAGAACAGATCCGTCCTTGTAATCGGTATTTTTTTTCCTATCCGTTCCACTGCGTACTTTGACATTTCTATAACTTCAGATCCGGTCATTGTAACTGGACCTTAAGCATTTCTAGCTTTCAAGGATTTTATTAATTTAAGGTGATCATTTTAAGCTGAACATTTTCATTTAAGAAATTGTTTTAATGTATAAAGTCGGAATAGTTTGCAGATGAAAAGTTCCCAATCAATGTGTAATTTTTTTCAGTTAAAAAAAAAAAAACAAAAAAATCCCCGAATTCTTAAAGAAAGCGCATAAACCAATGAGTCATCAATTAAATTATGACAATAGGCGTTCACTCCTTTTTTGTGTGTCATCGAGTTAAATCACCTCAGCTCGACCGGATGAAGTGTGGTTTTCACCGTTTGGACCCCGCAGTTGAAATCTAATTAAATCCTCATCGACTAGAGATCGTATAAAATTGAAAGCTATCATAATCCGTCAGTGGTCGGTCGAATGCAGGTAGTGTTTTCGGGAAATTACCACTCCCAGCCGCGGCCCCTACTTTCGAATTTCTAATTGCCCGGGTGTTTGGGTGGCACAAACATGGCCTCGTCCGGACGCCGGCCGCCATCATCGCCGCCAATCGAATCCACGGGGACCAGGAAATGAAATTAAGCTGAATCGAATCCTTTTGTAACCGCAACCCCTTGTCTGTCTGTCTGGGCCAGCGGCGAACCCTGCGAGGCGCGGCGAAGGCTGTTTTTGTCTGGCAGCGGGCGCGAACAGTTGGTGGATGCGCCGCCGAGCCGCGTCATATGGCGAAGGGAATCATTTCGTGTGATTTAGATGTTAGCCGCCGTTATTCGGCTATTATAAACAAATTCTGCCTAATTTGAAAGGGAAATGGTGGGAAATTAGGCGTGCGCTATTGAGCCACGAAATTGTTTGTTGATTCCGAAAAAAAGCACACACGGCACAATCAATAAAAAGATGTTTTTTTCTTCCCCTTTTGCTTGTTTTTTTGATAATCATGTTATTGCTCCCTTCTGGGAATAAATTTAGACACAATGGGCGGAGGAGTTTGGATTGATTGAGTTTTACTGGCTCCATTGTTGGCATAAAGAGCTATTACGAGAAGTATATTAATCAGTCGCTTAAAAATTAATTAGTTTGGAAAACTAATATACCAGAAAAATAGAATACGAATTTATTAAAATTCATCTTAAATAGGCATTTCTTTCTTTAATTGTACAGCAACCATCTTTGAGATATTTTCTAGAAAATAAATAAGAATAGTTAACCCTTTGCACACCAATGGTGAGTTTCACTCACCATCTGCATTTAAATTAATAATTTACATTGATTTCAACCGTGACCTCAGTGAGTACTACCACACAAAATTATGGAGTTTAAGGGGGTAGTCCAGTGAAAAAATTTTTTTTTGAGATTTTTTTTTTTTTTGCTTGAATCTACTCTACTACACCTCGAAAATACTCCCTTTAAATATCTAAGCAAAATATTGAATAGTTTTAAAGATACAGAGAGTTTTCGAGAGACGTGTAATCCGAGCGCTCGAAGGTCCCCTGGCGTGTTTCGGAGCAAGGAGGACTCTTGTATTTCTGTTTGCTCCGCCCCTTTTTTTTCGGTTTATAACGGTCTAGGTCCTTCTGCTTTGTATTTAAGGTTAGTTATGTATGGAGCAGGCATCGCGTTATGTATGGAGCAGGCATCACTGACTAAGGTAAAATTAATTTTTTTAGCTTTTTTCCGCAAAAATAACTTTAAACGCGTTTTTCTCAAAACAGCATGTTTTGACTCGGCGGACGTCAGATCTCGGAGTCTTTTGCTCCGATTGATCTAAAAATTTAGCTGTATATTTCTTGATTGTGTAGCTATCGTCGGAACTAGAATTATTAAAATCCATTGTTTATTTACAAAGTTATAAACAAATTAAGCACCCGAAAAACACCTGAAAAATTCGAAATGCCGCCATTTTGTTATTTTTTATTGAAAATTAATAATTCTAGTTCCGACGATAGCCAATGTTCTACGAATTAAAACCTCGTTTGAATTTTTTGTTTCAAATGAACCGTTGCAGAGATTCGACGTCCGCCAACAAGAAAAAGTTTTTTTTTGAGCGGCCATTTTGTCGGGATGACTCATCGAAAAAAAGGAAAAAAAGTTTTTTTTGTTTAGTTTAATAGTTGTACTATCATATGTCAAAAAGTTGTTTAATAAAAATTAATTTCTAATATGAAAAAAAAATCGTTGAAAAAACAGTCGTTTTCACTGGACTACCCCCTTAAGGGGATAAATACAATTACACGGGCAAAAATTACGCATTAAGAAACATTTTTTTTTCACAAAGAAGGTTTAATGCAATCATTATAAAACTTTCTACACTTGTTATGGTATAAATGAGGAATGTAAAAAAAAAATTTCTTTAATTTTTTAAAACGAAATGGCGGCTGTACGCTGGTGTGAAGTTGACCTACAAAAAAAAACGGCAACCACTCTGGACGTCGTGTTATTGATCTGTAACAGCCCATAAAAACAATTTGGCTTAAATATACATGTAATTTGTCGGTAAACCTCAAAAATTAAAAAAAAAATAATAATTCTGGGTTTGGTAGAAGTTTTTGTAAAAAATCGATAATTTTCACTATTTTTTCAGCCATTTTTGCATTAATAATTCAATTTTGCAAGAACAAGTTCCAAAACAATTAGGCTTACAGACAAGCCTAAGGTATAAAGAAGAAACCCTAAAAATTTCAGCTAAATTGGACAAGTAAATAGTTTTCCAGTAATCGTAGTTGCAAATTTTAAAAATGTTGTTTTGAGAAAAACGCGTTTAAAGTTTTGAAAACCTGCTACGCGCTGAGTAAAGCGTTCTAGAAAAATGAAGAAAAAATATATAAGGAGTTCGATTTTCGACCTGAAACTTTTTGGAGCGTATTCTACTGGAAATTTCCTAACTTTTTAGAGGAACAAGAAAAAATCGATTTTTTTGACCTTCTAATTTATTTGCCCCCTTAAGGTTTAAATATTAGACTCTCATGTAAAAATATATAAAACATTCAAATACAGAATATTTTTTTTCAATTTGAGCATATGTATTAGGGTGCTTTTTTTTCGCGACTATTTTTTTTTGTTCAGTCCCACCTCGAAATTTTGTGGCTAATACCTAAACAAACATTGCCTGAAAATTGGAGCCCTTAAAAATAATATTTAGTACTAGACCAAGACGCATAAAAATTTCCCATATAAAATACATGTGAACTTTGATTATTTTCCTTCAAATCTCTACAACTCAGAGGCATTTTATGGCACAATCTTGGGCAATGGTAGGGTTTCTTCAGAATTGAATGCTCTACAAAAGTGTCCATTGCGGTGTAACCCTAACTCCCACCAGCGAGGTAGTACGGGTCATTGACCCCAATTTGTCCATGAAATTCTCGCTTTTTACCCCTATCTCGTAAACAACAAGAGGTACAGAAAAAGTGAATATGACAAACTTGTAGCAAATTCAATTTCCTCCAAAAAGTTCTTGAACACCAAATCGCTAACATCAATATTTCTTGAGATATTGGGTTTTGAAGTTGGGGTAGTGTTTCTACAATTTAGCTCAATAATCTATGACAATTCCACACTGAACATTGTGTCTGTTTAGAAAGTTCGCTTTGTTGAATTCCTATAAACAAAACTTTGTAATCGCCAATTCGCAATTTTTTAAAAAACAAGACGACGCAACTACTCTAAATAAGAAAGTTCATAATTTCCTCATCATTCTAAATACATTTAAATTACAGAGGCTGTCGTTAATAGGCCCTTCTATCTGAAGCACGACACAAATCGATCAAAGATATTCAGTTCGATTGGTCACAGGGCAGATGTAGATTACTTTTCCCAAAGACTGAATATAGGTTTTGACGAAATCAACTACCAAACAACAATCAACTCTTAATTGCAGTCGACAGCCCAATGCAGAGCCCGGTGACACGTTGCGGAACGTCTGAAAACCTACATAAGGGCTGTTGTCAAGAGGCCAACAAATAGCCAGCCTCCTTGCGGAAGGCAACAACTTCATCCGTTCAGTAGCCCTGATCCGACTTCAGGGTTAGGGTTGGGGTTTTTGTCGACGAGAGGCGTGACAAATTTCCAGATGAAATTTCATATAACTCGCCCAAGAAGGGGAAGGTAATGGCTTTAATTTGCTTCGATTAGGGTTCGCATGGTCCTCGGGGCACTCCCTCCCCGCACAAACGATTATGAGAAAATGATTAACCCAAATTCGCCTATAAGTACAGTTAATTGTGATTGATGTAGAAAGCTAGAAAAATGAAGAAACAAATGATGTAGAACCATTTCGGGGCTATATTTGAAAAAAAAAAGAAATTGAAAAATAAAACAAAAACACGAAGAATCCCAAGCTGTGAGAAACACGTTGTCAACCGGGAGAGACGTGAAATCATCGGAATTGTTTCGTGTGATGGAATTGTTGTTTAACAAGTTTGCATTCATGTGTCAGGCGAACCCAATCGGACAAAAACTATATCTGGTGGTGAGGCGAGACGAGGCGAGACGAGACGGGACCAGACAAAAACTACGCCGGTGCCCACCTAAGAAGTCCGGTGGTATCCAGTAGTCGGCTGCAATTGTCCGGTGAGTTGTTAACAAAGCCATTAGGCCCTATTGAGCCTGACAGGTCGAATGCGGTGAATGGCCGAAAGATTTATCTGAACCTTCTCGCGTTTGACTGACCCCAGTCGGTCACTCTAGTCGATGCTGCGGCAAAAAAGATCTGAGGTTGGATTGTGTGGCAAGCAAGACTCTGGGTGTGGGTATTGGAATCGGTTTCCTACTTGTAATTATATTTGTCCTGACTACTGACAAATGGATTAAGATCGCCTTTCAATGGCTTTTGTTCATTCCTTTTAATTCAATTTAATAAAGTAACTACACAATATAAATCTTACGTTTGTGCGGGTTCTAACAATCTTAGAGCACTTTAATCTAATAAAATGCTTTTTAAAAAAAATGGTTAATCGTAATCAGTTAATAGCAATTTAAATGGAGGCAAGTAGATGGACATCTTTCGTATACTTGAACTTTCAATAGCTTTTTTTCGGATCAACTATTATCCACTTGGCAGGATTCATAATTCTAGCTATAATACAATTATCCAATTTTAAAATTTAAAAACCAAAAGTTTTATAATCGCACCTGCTAATGTTAAGTCTAGGCGTTTTTTATTTTATTTTGAAAATTACAATTTCGCCGCCGAATTTTGAGTAGTTAGTTAGTTAGTTATTGTAGTTATAGTGGCTACTCGGTTCGGGCCAGAATACAATTAGCGCTAAATTGTGCCGTTTTGATACCATGTAAAGAAACATTTTTCAACCTGTCGTTGCGGAGGGAACCACTCTCCCAAGCATTTGTGAGCGAGTTTTCGATTTTAGTAGAAAGGGAAAAAGTTATCATAAGAATTATTGACTTCATAACATTATATATTGAATTTTGAACTTTTAAAAGTATTTGGGAAAATATATTTTTCCCCATACAAAAAAAAATTCTACAACGTCTTAAAAACTAGTGATGAAACGACGGTTACAATTACTGATATTCTATGAAATTTCACTTATGTTTGTTTAGTAATTTTTATGAGATTCTTTATGCATTACTGACATTCTACGATGGTTAATAAAGGTTTTATAGTAAGTAGTAATATCAAATGTATTTCTGAAAGTTTAGTGGTTTTTTAAGAGGCAGATTAAATTGTCCAGTATTTGTTCATAAATAAAAGAGGTTTCTTTTGGAATACATATATTTATTCATATAATTTCAACTTTCATCGGGTCAAAGTTAAGCGGCAAATTATTTAGATTTAAGAGAATCCATAAAGTGACTTAAAAATAATAAAAAGTAAAAGAAACACACCCAAAGTTCATCAGAAATTCGTGTAGAAAAAAAAAAACGTGTAAGAAAAGATAAGTTTCCTACAATAAAATTGGTGATATAGTCCATGTTATCCGAAAACCGTGTAAGATGAAATAAAAAACTCTATTTAGCTTAAAAACCCTGTAAAAAAATATCGAATTATCGAATAAGGAAATTTTCCAGTAACTACCACACTAACTATTTAATTTTTGATACATTGGTACCAAAGATTGCAATTTGTACTAGGCTGCTACTGTTCACGTAAATAATTATAAGACGATGACTTTGAAATCATACTAGATCAAATAAATTTTTCAAAAAAGAACACTTTTTTGAACCATGTAACATCAAATTCGGATAAAACAAAGTGTGTAAAAAGAGTTGGGTGTATAACAAAGCATCTTTCAATAATTGTGTTGGGCAGTCAACAGTGCATTGATAGTTTATTAATAGCTGCGTTTTTTTTCTTCTACACAGAACAATAAAACATTGGAATAAATATTTGATATTTTTCAAAATGTACATCAAAATCTTTAAATCTTGAACTGAAAATTATTCAGAGTAATTTGTAACTCAAAAGTTGTTGTAAGTCATGTCAATTTGATGTTATTTTTAAATAAAAAAGTTTAATCGTGGCTTTGTTACTCATGAAAAAACCCAACAAATATTACGAAATTTAAGAAAACCAGATCAATTTCTGTTCTGTATTTTTATTACAATGGCATTTATATTAGGTTATTTAGGTTTTTTTAAATTTATAAATATTTAAGGTATTGCACAAGATGTGGTGTGCAATGGCTATTGTATCCATAAGTCTACTATAATTTAAATAAAAATTATATCAATTATAGTTTTCTTATACATTTTGAGTCTTTTTACTAATATGTGTGAAAAACATATAATAAATAAATTTATAGTTTACGTAGCCTTTGGTTGTTTGTCCACAGTTGCTGTACACGGTGAAAAATGTTGAAGCAAATTTGATACAAAATATAATAGTATTCATATAAATCCATAAAAATCTGGTGTAAATTTTATAGAAAGAAAATTTATAAAAATTATAAAGCCCTAGATTAAAATTCCATGAAGAATTAGTCGGATTTACACTAATGTAGAATAATAATATATCATTGCCTTCGTTTGATAAGATTTTTAGGATTGTTTTTGACTGATTGATTGATTTTAAGCTAAATTCAAAATTTTCTTATATACGTTGTTTTGATAAATCACTCCTTTATTTTTTTTTTTATATAAAATTCAGAATACATGGAAATTATACGACAGAGCTTATAAAAATAACACAGGTCAACAAAACTAAACTTTTTTTATGAGTCTAAGTTATGAATGCTATTTTCTTATTGCTTGTGTCCAAAAGGAAGGCAAAATTGTCATAATTTTGTTAAAACTTTGCTTTTGTGAAGGAAAATTTGACATTCGTTTGGATAGTTTGAACTTCAATTACAACTAAATGCGTTGTGCGATATTTCTGATTTTTTGCCAAAAAGTACGTTATACTAGAGAAAACAGTATAGGTACTTTTTTGTATTGGGTTCCAAAGTGGTGAATTAAATATGGCGTCCGAACATTTGCAATTTTATGGGGTTTTTTTTATCAAAATGAATCAAAGAGGTCTTAGGGTCGCTGAAACTTAATCTGTTACCATCTAATCTAATCTAATATAGCAACCGAAAATTTAAAAAATATCCGCTCCCAACAGATTTACAAGGAAATGAAAACATAACAATTTTGATGATTGGTCATTTTAAATTTGCTGTCCTGGGCACAAAAGCAATTTTTTTTAAAAATCATGTTGATTTTCTTCAATTGTGAGACGAAAGCAATGAGGAATGACCGCATATTAATCAGAATCAAAAATCGTGTCAACTTGTGTAATTGATCAATAACACCAACATTTCTTAACCTGTAGCTACGTATATTAATATCTAGATATGTTTTTATTGGTTGTTTTTTTTTAATTGCCCAACTATTGTGTTGTTTTTGAAAAATAAAATTAATCTATGCTGTAATTTTATTAATAAAAGTTCAAGGATAATTTATATTAAACAAATATTAAATACAAAATAATTATACAAGGATAACATAAATTTATTTGTATAACAAAAAATGTATCAAATAAATCAAAAGGTATCAAAACAAGGAAGAATTTAGAAAACGTATGGAATTAATAACAATTGAACCACCCACCACACTGATAAAAGTAATAGTTAAAAGAATCAAGGTTTATATTCAATAAACTCCACCGTTCAACACCCCCATTAAGCAACAGATTCTATTAATTTATTGACTGTTCTTAAGGCTAAGATAGATTTGTCAAATGATTAGTTATTGTCTGTGTGTTGACCGATATCATTGACCCCCCTTCCAACTTTTATACTTTTTTGTTGGAACAAAAATCAAAATTAAATAATGACCCCAAAATGTAAAAAGGATTAATGACATCATGATACACCATGTCGAAATAAAGCAATTTCACTTTGTACAGAAAATGAGCCAAAATTATCTGAATTGTTTGTTTTGTGTGTATTTTTTGTAATTACTCAAAGGTAAGTCCTTTGATACGAACTCAGTGCCACACGCATGTCCTGTATTGGGCCCCAAAAGAATCGATTAAGAAAATTACTAGCAATCGATTAAAGTCAACAGCCCGCCCTTATCGCGTCATCTAGATGGGAAATAAAGTTGCTTTCAATTACGTTTATTAAATTGTTTTGTAATCAATCCGCTTAATGTGATTTTGTGAAGACTGAACGATTACGCCTGGCCAGTAGCCGCTATATCACCAGAACATCTGGTCATTAGCTCATTTTCTCATGTAAATTATGCTGCTGCCATGGTTGCCAATCCGCGGCCAGGGCGGCTGACACGGCTCGCGGGCTCAACTGTACGCTCGAACATAATGCCATATTAATTGAGCTGCCCATTAAGCGACATTAAATGTCGTAGGTATATCCATCCAGTCGAAGACCATTAGGCCTAATAATGAGAATTATCGGCCGCCGAGCGAGTTATGTACGATGGCCGCCGCGCCGATCCCTGATTATGGCCGTGCGTATTGTTTGGAGCCAATTTTCTGGGGTGTGATTTATACCGCGTACTACGCTTGGATTCTTGGGAGGTGATCAAAGCTTATCGCGGGCTCATTTGTAGCCTATAAAACTATAGACTCCAATGCATCCGGTGGCGGGGTGGACTGAAGCTAAACTATCATCTTCGGACCGAGAACGCTGGAATCTGCCATGCTGTGGCGATTTGCATACTTGACGATCTTGTAAATAGGTGCTAAAAGGAAGTGGTTACTGCAGTTAATTATTCGCCACATGTTGGCGAATAAATTAACGATTAGCGGAGGCTTCGCGATCGAGTCACGGAGATTGATAAGAGGAGAACCACCGGCGATGATGGTGAGAGGATTGTGCCTTTTATATGGGACAAAATAATTATCAAAACGACTTGGATGGCAGTAACTTTGACGCAAATTAACCGAACGCTTGAATGGGACGCGTCCTCGTTAGAGACCCCAAGACGATGAGGCCCAAAGCAAAACCCCTGCCTGCCGGCTCAGCGGCGACGGCGGCCACAGTGCGCTCAGGCTGGCGAATTAATTGGAAATTAACTTTAGGATTTATACTTAATTAACGCAGCATTAAAACGTCACATTTGCTGCGTGCGCAAATTCAGAGAAAACCCGAAGCCATTCACTTAGGGCATGGGTGGGAATCAGTCGCTCCTGGCAGTTTTCTGGCTTTTTGCGGTGATCCGATCGCGCGGCGGCTGCTCAAAGTGCTCCTCAAGATGTTGCACGATCCGAACGAGAGCCGCACCGCACCGACACTTGCATTTTAGTCAATCACGCCGCTCGGTACTTGGAAATTGTTTTTAATATTATTTACTGGGGAATTAGCCGTGCGTTAAATTAAAGAGCAAAGAAACGCTAAATTGCATGGCATATTCCTTTCAGAGGCACCGATTTAAATTGAGGCCGACACTTCTGACAGCTATTTGTCAGATGGTGGACTAGATGCCCCCAGGGCCTAGGGGAGTGGCAACGACTCAAATTTTCTTTTCGTTTTTCTTACAAGATCATTAATGAGTCGCCGTCATTTCTTGTCATGTTAATGCCGCTTTTTTTCTTACAAATCTCTCTCTCTTCAAGATAAATTATTGCCAGACGGGCTAAGTACTTATTATAATTAAAGCTAAAACCCAATTATTGAAGTCTGTGGTTCGTAATTATTATTTAGTAAATCCCATTCAATACTATAGTTTATGCTAATCAGCCTGTGTGGAAATATTTTCTTACATATGTACAACCAAATATATCTTTTAAGCCATATATACTCGTATATGGCACACTCCAAACAGATAGTGTCTAGTGTTGAGTTTCTCACTAGGAAAGAAGCTACTTCTACTGAGCTTCTTCCGAAATTAGCTTAAGGTACTATTACCGTCTAGAATTTCCAAAAAATGATTTTTTTTTTTTTTACATTTTTAGATTCTTTATACCTTCAATAATAACTGTCTAAAATATTAAATCGAAATTCGAAGCCAGTGCCGAGATATAACGACTCAATTGAAGCGCGCTCTCGGCAGTTCTATGTTCTAAATAAACTTTAAACGCGTTTTTCTCGAGTTTAGGTTTTTTTAACTGGCGGACAGTTAATCTCCGGATCTACTGGGCCGATTTTAATAAACTTTGAAGCATTTTGTTCGTTTTTATACCCTGTGTGATAGTTTACCAGAACTTGACCACAAAAAAATTATATAAAATTTTTGAGTCTGAAAAAAGATCGAAAAAAAAGGCGATTTTTGAAAAAAATTTTCAAATTGAATTTTATGTTTCAGACTTACCGTTCCAGAGATTAACTGTCCGCCATGCAGCAGTGTTTTTTTGAGAAGAAAATTTGAGCGCCCTCTATTAAATGTAAAATTAATAGAAAATAAAAATAAAAATTTTTTTCGTAATCTTCAAGAACTGTTTAATACTGTAAAAAAGTTTGATAACCATATATAATAAAGAAAGTGAAAAAAAAATTGTTGAATATAAGTATGTCATTTTTTATCATTCTAGACGGTAATAGTACCTTAAGATCTAGAAAAGACAAAATTTTCGCTAGATATTAATTGATCTATTCCAATACCCTGCTTACTGCTTTTCTATTCGAATTCACTGAAATTCTAGTTGTTTGATTGTGAAACACATTAGAAGCAAGAAGTATGAACAAATACATGACTAACGTACAACTGGCAAAGAAACTTTATATGCTGGAAAGTATTTTTTTACGAAATAGGATTAAAAAAAGTTTTGAACCAAACTCATGTTTTGCAAATGAGTCATTCAAAATTTTATTTAAAAACTTAATATTAAAATACTGATGTATGGCTTATTTAAAATTTACTTATTCAATACTAAATGGTGTCTCAAAATCGGCTTTAATTTAGAATTTGGAATCATTTTCATTCTGTCAAATATGGAACGTTGACGTAGTTCACATCAACAAGCTTTGAGGTTAAATCATTGAGCATTTCATATGAGACAGAATCGAAAGGAAATTGTAAAATTCACTCACTGAAATGGTGAGAATTTTGAAGAGGCGGTACGAAAATGCTGGACAAATTTCATTCAATTCAGTAAATTAAATTTGAGGATGTTGGTTCAATTCAGACTTTTAAAAAAGTGGCCATCCTCGTACGACGAATTTAGGCTGCAGACCTGCGTATGCACGGGCATTTGTCCAATATTGTATTCCATGCATAACTTCCATATCCTCATTGTATGTTGAAATTAAAACATTTTCACAGTTCAAATAAAATGTGCGTTATTTTAAAAATATAATATGAAAACCGGTTTTGAGACACCCTATACAAGAGCCTATTATCGTAGCACAATGGGACAGGAAAGACCCAGCAATTTAGATTTGCTTTCTATTAAAAATGACAGAGCACAACAAATTAACTTTGATAAAATAATCAATTAGTTTGCTTCTAAAAACGTTAGTTTGTTCTACAAATTTTAAAACAATTTACTATTTTTGTTTTAACTTTCAATGATTTCTACGTAGGTTGCTACTTAAGTTTTGAGATATGACAACACCAGTGTGAATATGTCAAATTTGACATTGTCATCGTGAAGTTTGCCATTTTTAATGGGGGTATAGTTAACCATGCATTTTTTGGACCCATTTTTAAGATTTTTTTTTATCGATCTGGTAAAAGTAAGGTAAATGGGCGAAGGCCTACAATAAAGAACAACTTTTTAAGAGTATTCAAAAATAATTGTTATTAAAAAATATTGAAAATTGAGTTTTTCACATAAATTGTAAATTGACGCTCCGAAAAAACAAGTAGATTTGCGGTGAGACACGTAACTCGAAAACTACTTGACCGATCCTTTTGAAATTGTGCACACTTTTTCTGTAGACAATTTATAAGGTACTCCTGTCAAGATATTTTTTTTTTCAATGTTTTTTTTTTTTAATATAATTTTTCCCGATTGAAAACAGAAATTCAAAAAAAAAAATTTCGTTTTTTTTCGTTTTTTTTCGTTTTTTTTACTTTAAACTCACACCAAAAATTCAATAATCGAAATAAATAAAAAAACTCGACAGCGTTACTTCAACAAACTTATTAAGTAACAAAATCTTTTTGTTTTTTTTGTTTTAGATGATCCAGCTATTAGTTATGTGTCTCACCGCAAATCGACTTTTTTTTTCGGAGCGTCAACTTACAATTTATGTCAACAACTCAATTTTCAATATTTTTTTATAACAATTTTTTTTGAATACTCTTAAAAAGTTGTTCTTTAGTGTAGGCCTTCGCCCATTTACCTTACTTTTACCAGATCGATAAAAAAAATCTTAAAAATGGGTCCAAAAAATTCATGGTTAACTATACCCCCCCCCCCCCCCCCCACCCCCCCTCCCTCCTTAAACCAACAGCATTGTGCCGATCAACTCGCTGCGACTTTTGGTGATGAAGCACCATCTCGAGCCACCATGTTTTGCTGGTGTTCTGAATTCAATCGTGGTCGCACTTCGTTACAGGACGAATTTCGTGAAGGTTGGATACCGCATAATTTGACAATCGCTCAAAAAAGGCTCGTGTCGATTGCTGCAAACAAATATTAAAAAAATTCAATCGCGGTGCTTCTAAATACGTCTATGGATCTATGCATATGAACCCGAAACTAAACAACAATCGACTGTATGAATCTTTCAAGACGAGCCAAATCCAACAAAAGTTGTTCGCGCACGAAGCACTTCGAAGCAAATGGTCGCCTGTTTTTTCGGAATAACTGGACATGTCGCCACTGTTCCATTAGAAAAACCAAATGTAGAAGACGAATCATTCTCCACCACGACAATGCAAGCTGTCACACATCAGCTCAAACAAGTGAATTGTTGAGCATTAAAAATATCGAATTGATGGATCATCCGCCGTACAGTCCTGATTTGGCACCCAGTGATTTCTTCTTATTCCCGCATATCAAAAATAAATTGCGAGGTCAACGTTTTTTGACGCCTGAAGTGAAGGTTGATACGTTCAAATCACATTTACCTCAATTGGACTGGAAAAAGTGCTTCGAAAATTGGTTCAAACGCATGCAAAAGTGTTTTGATCTTCAAGGAGAATATTTTAAAAAACAATAAACCCATTTTTGATTATAAATATTAGTTTTTACTTGTCTATCTCAAAATTTAAGTAGCAACCCTCATATTATTATCAATCATCATTTTTAAGATAAATCTTGCAAATCTTAATGAAAATTATGGAAATTTGCACGTGATTGTACTTGAATGTTATATCGTATTTGATTTAAAATAGTAACTCCGTAAATTTTATTTTATACTTAGTGTGGAAAATCAAGATGTGTTTTATCTGATTATGTTTAACAAGAAAGAAAACTTGGTGTTAGCAGCCATATACTGAATTCGCTTGACTTTTTCTATAAGAGTTTCCAATATTAAAAAGGCTTACTGTTTGAGGTGATCTCTAAAGTCTGTTTGAGATTGTTTTGAGAACAAATTGAGTTAAACCTTAATGAAAAACCACTAATTAGCTCACGAAAACACTGATTACGCATTCATTTTGCATTCTAATTTTTGTTAGTGGTTTTGGTAGTTTTCATTAGTTGTAATTTGTTTTCATGAGTCTTTTTCCATAAGGGCAATTGCCCACTTCACCTACTGATACTACTTAATCTCAATTTAATCTAAAATGTGTAATACCTTGACTGAATTAATTCCGTCACGTCGTTTCAACGAGATAATAATATAAATTTTAAATAGACTTCTCTGGTAATGCTCACCAGCAATCTTGTTAGGTGAAAATTAAAATCAAAAATGGTTTAATGAATCACGAAATTAGTTGTTTGAAAAACATATTTACGTAAGATTTATATTCTGAAGACTATATAAATAAATAAATAAATAATTAATTAATGCCAAGAATCAATTTTTTCACTCTTTCACCCTAATTTGAAACCCCATACCTATTTTTATATTCCAATTTTAATCTTAATAAAATTGTTATACTATTGTAAATTATCAGAGCTGTGGTTAATTGAAACTACTTTCGCGTAACTGCATATACTATCAAATCAACATGAACAATAGCCACTAGGGAAAAAAACAACTGCAAACCAGCCATGAACAATTAATAACAAATAGCACTTACATAATTAATGGCAGAAAACTGATTGAAATAGATGACAAATGCAAGCCGATTTGATATTCCCAGCTACCATAGTGCAGACTGTAAACCGCAGATTAATTTATCGTGCTGACAGTACCTGTTCAGGTGTAAATCCATCGGTTCTTAGCGAGCTCTTTGGTCTCGAACTCAAGTCTGGACTGCGGTTCTTTTTGCACAAAAACACGTCCAACAATGAAATTCTTTGTTCGGAAACTCGACGGCTCGCAAATTTCAATTTATGGCTTTAATTTATGACATTCTCGTTAATTGGCCGTGGTCCGTGCTCTGGGTGAGAGCCTGGGCGACATGTGATTGACTTCTGCCCGCCGGAGGCAGCGATCTGATGAGGTAAAAGTCAATCTGAGTCGCGCCCCAACCGCCAACGGAAGCGGATTTTTAAGCTTCGAAGCGTGTGACAACCTAATTAGTGAATGAAATTAAATACCGGATGTGGCCTGTTCTTGACACATGTTTTTGAGTTTTTAATTTCTTTAATTAATGGATTATGAATATGTTTTAATGCATAATGTCGTAATAAGAGTTTTGTAGCATAATGTACTTTATTCTTTATCCTTGAACGAAACAGAAGTATTTACAAGCGAAATTCTTTGAAAGTAAGGATAAATATGCTATAGGGGTATCCATTAAACCAAATAGATACAAAATTAAATTATGAATATATGTATTGAAATAACTTCAGACTAATTACAGAAAGGCTATAGCGGGATAAGGTGGTGAAAAATGCCCCCGCGGAATCGTTACGGTGGCGCTTTCGATAGGTTGTGTCAAAAGATGTCTCCATGCCAATTTTTAGCCCTCTAAGTCTACAGTTACCGGAAAATAAATTCGTACGGCCGCAGCTTTTATCCAAAAATTCTGAAAATGTCCACAAACCTTTATTTTTATGTTACCAATAATCGTGGTCTTTTCCAGATTTTTTCCTTCAAAATTGAGGTCAAGAGAGCCATTTTAATTTTTCAAATTATTTTTAGGTTAGGAAACCTATTTTTCGCCAAGTTTTAAACCATTGTTTTTTAAGTCCTTTTTCCGTTCTTTTGAATGGCGGAATCAAAATATCGAATTTCAGGGTGCGTCATTCTGAAAAATCGAAAAAAACCGTTTTTTGTTTGCATTTTTTCCATTTATTTAAGGCATAACCTCAAAATTCAAGGGCGCAACAACCAAAATAGTCCAGGACTCATTTTCAGTTGAAAACATGATTGCAGGATCGACTTTAATGTTTTAAAACTCGAAAAAAACTAATTTTTTCGGTATTTTAACCATTTATTTGATATATAACCTTGAAATTAAAGAACGCAATGTTCACCCATATGACCACACATACTCTAGGACTTACTTTTAGGTGAAAACATTCTTTTAGTATCGATTATTACGTCTCAAAACTAAAAAAAACTAAGTTTTTTTGACATTTTTGCCATATATTTAAAGCATAGCCACAAAAAGGCGTAATACTTGCCGAAACGACAATGTTCAAGGACTCATTGATAAGTAGAAAAATTGTTGTCTTCATTGCTGATTTTTAGAACAATGTCAGTCAGGTTTTCGTTCCGATTTCAAGCATCGAGTAAAATCTAAGAATTTAGAATTGAAATTTAAATAAAATCATATGAGATTTTTTTTTAAAGAGTTTTTTAGAAGGCTTTTGTTGTGTTTAAAAACCCCACAATTTAATGCAGTCAATGAAAATACAACAGTTTCATAATACACATTAACAGATTTATTTAAAATTCCCGAAACTTATAAAACCACTCCAAGGACATCGTTTTGACTCGATTGAAGAGATACAAGATGAAGGTATTGAAGGCCATTCCGGAAATCGACTTCAACAATTGTTTCGAAGACTAGAAAAAAAAAACTTGGCATAAGTGGGATTGTATCCGGAGGGGATTTCTTTGAATGGGATGAAATAAATATTAAAATTAAATTCTTGTCCGAATTCCATATTCGTTATTTAACCAACTTTAAAAACACGTTGTGATCCCTTAATTTGTTTACACTTATAAAAGTAAAGTTAGTGAAAATAAAGCAATCTTTTACTCTATATATTACAAAGTAAGTAAACTATATCGCCCATATTGAACATTATTCTATTCAACCTCCTCTGCTCACCTTCGAGTCTTATTAGTAACAGCAACAATGTCTCCTTGGCTCTACGGAGTTCAATTTTTCGCCTTCGCGAATACACGCAATGTACCAAAAACCACAAAATCATAACTCAAATGGTTTATGATGCCCCAATAGTGTGTCGACCCCTTTTCTGCCTGCACGAGCAGGAACCTTAGCATTCTAGACATGCTCGCATCCTTGGCTTTAGGGCCAACAAACCGCAACTCCCCATCTTCGAAGAGTCGCTAACAAATGATCGAATTCCAACAGATCTCGTTTGGCTAATTCTTTGAGTACGCGACTTTAAGATGAAAATTTTCTCGTTACTGCCTTTTGCGGTTGGCAACGGTTGGTGCCATTCATCTGCTGTTGATTTATAATTGAAAGGGTTTAACGAGATGGAGCGAGGAATAACTTTACAGCATTTACGTATACTTACTTGTTTAGATGTGTACGTAAATCGAAATTATTATTTTGCATTCTCAAAATCTTGTTTATGGAAAATTTGTCACTAAAAAATATTTTCTAATTCCCTCGCACGAATTAAATGATATTGTATTTCAATTCGAGTTTAATACTGCTAACTTAAGGTTCATTCCAGCATTTTAAAACGAAACATTACCAATAATTGGTATTGGAAAAAACTAAATTTGATCTCCTCACTTTTTATGAAACGTTGTAGGAAAGTAAAAAGTTGATTTGAAGTCACTTCAAGAGATATTTTAAAAATTTCGAACACTACCATTGTTTTGTAACGATCTTTAGAAATTTCCTGAAAATTTCGTTAAAAACTGAGATCATTGCTTTTAGTTTTTCGAAAATATTAAAATATCACTCCTAATTGAGGGTTGAAATCATCCTAAAAGATTCATTTTATCAAAAAGATGTTTCTTATTAGATTATTTATATTAAATCAATCTCAGAAATGCAATGTGATATGTTTTCAACAAAGAAGGCTTAAAAATCCACCTATAGGCGCTAAAAAGGGGTGTAATCATCCCCCAAATATTGGAATAATCTGAAATATTTTTCAAAATTCTAAATGTAACATACTTTTGGGCTTCAAGTGATGAAAAACACCTGATTGGCAATTCTTGCTAATTTTCAGGGTAAATAACCCTCAGCCTAGTGCAGCTACTCTCTAAGGGGGTGAAATCATCCCCGAAACATAAAAATGCTGAACAATTTTTTTGAAAATTCTAAATATAAAATATTTTGGCGTTTTGAGTGAGGAAAAATATGATAATTTTTTGTAAAATTATTCTTTGAGGGTGATTTCAACCCTCAATTAGGGGTGATTTTTTAATAAAAAAAAAACGAAAAAACGGCCTCTTTCGTTTTTCGTGATTTATTTTGAAATGCGAGATTTCGTTATTAAATATTTTAATTTGTATCATCGATAAATTAGTTTTATAAATTATATTATAGAGCATCTTTTGATAATTATATAGAGTTAATAATAAAATTAAAAACAAACTTATAAAAAAAGCTTAAGAAATTAAAAATCTCCTTAGATTAAACGACACCACACATCTTACCGCAGACAATACAAAACAATCCCTTTTAATCTATACGTATGTATCTGTTGTACTAACTCGTCAATTGAAATTAATCACGGTTATGCAGCTTCGGCTAATTTTAGACTAATTACTTACATAGCTGGCTCTATTTAAAGCAATTAGCATCACTTAATGACGTGAGATAAATCTCCATTTTCCTCCAAGCGAAACTCACGGTAATTTCATCTTGAAGAGAAAGTCT
Organism: Dysmachus trigonus; assembly: GCA_949715965.1. NCBI lineage: Eukaryota > Metazoa > Arthropoda > Insecta > Diptera > Asilidae > Dysmachus > Dysmachus trigonus. The sequence goes on from OX454320.1 coordinate 92,399,515, forward strand.
AGAGGCGGCGCAAAGACAACGTATTAATAAATTCGCGTAGTGTGCACAAAGTCATCAGAGGATTACTTTGTATTATTTTATTTATGAAAGAGCGTGCTGCATCTTCCGCATCTTGGGAATATGATAAATTTTATTTACGACAAAATTAAACATTTTCCTGTTGACAAAAGATCTATTTGTAGTTCTTAACATATTCAGTTTGTTTTAGATTAAGATTTAATCAGTGCTTGAATTATTTTTACAGCATTAATTGGATATATTCAGTTGCAAAATTATAACACCGCATTGTATTTTTTAATTATTACACTACTTATAGTAATAAAAGTCTACACGAAGGTGCACTCAGAGTAAAAAATTGTTAAAATTAACAATTGTTATATTGGGTGTGTGAATATGACTCCGCCCTTTCCCAAAAGATTTTGTTTTTAGTATTCTTTACGTGTACTATTAATGACAACACTTGTGTTCGATAGTACTTTATGTCAGCTGTCAAACGCACTATGTGAAATTTGGTTGAAATATTAGCAACAAGTGCTTTTATCTCCTTGAAAATGTTGGTTTTCGTTCCAAGTAAACATAATTTGCGGAAAGTGCTATTACACTATTTTATTGCAAAGAAAAGTACAGCGGAAATTCATCGTTTGCTTGTGGAGATTTACGGTGAGCATGCTCCATCTAATACAACTTGTAAGGAATGGTTTCGACGATATCAAAATAATGATTTTTTCACTGAGGACAAATAATATATATAGTATATAAAAAACCACTAAAAAAATTTGAAGATGCTGAATTAGAAACATTATTGGTAGAGGATTCTTGCCAAACTCAATCAGAATTGGCTGTAGCATTAAATGTTGAACGATCAACTGTTGCAAAGTGTTTAAAAGCAATGGGAATCGTTCAAAATGTTGGTAACTGGGTTCCACATGAATTGAAAGAAAGAGACATCGAACGTCGAAAAACAATATGTGAAATGCTACTTCAAAGGCAGCAAAGAAAAGGATTTTTGCATCGAATAATCACAGGAGATGAAAAATGGATATATTATGAGAATCCTAAACGTAAAAAAGCTTGGGTGAAGCCAGGTGAACCCGGCCCATCACAGCCAAAGAGGAATATTCACTGTGACAAGGTTATGCTCTGCATTTCGTGGGATCAAAGAGGTGTTGTTTATTATGAGTTGTTCGAACCCTTTCAAACTATTAATGGAGAAGTTTACCGACGACAACTAATGCGTTTGAAGGGAGTCATAGAAGAAAAACGACCAGAATGGGTGAATAGGGACAGTAAATTAATTCTTCAACAGGATAATGCCAAACCGCATACCGCACAAGTCGTGAAAAGATATTTCGATGGACAGAACTGGGAAGTGCTACTCCACCCGCCATATTCGCCAGACAAAGCTCCTTCGGATTATCACTTATTCCGAACAATGCAATCAGATCTTACGGGGGATCGGTTCACTTCATACGAAAGTATCAAAATTTGACTTATAATTGGATCAGCTCAAAAAACCAGGATAGAACATACTTTGAATAAACTTTTCTTTAATTTTCTAAAAAAGCAAATGTATTTTATTTTAACAAGAAAGGACGTAGTCTTATTCACACACCCAATAACTATTTTAAAAATAGCGAAAACCCATAAAATATTTGGGTTTAACTATATTATACTTTACTATATTATAGTTAATTTAGAGACAAAAGTAGTCAATTATAGTTCCTGCAAGATTTCAGCTGTCCCAAATAACTTTAACTATACCTATAATAATACAATTTAATTACTTTTATAATAGTCACAAATGTTTGATATTTCTTGTGTTACTAATTTATTAATTAAACCAACAATAATTGAAGATTGGAGATCTTCTTGCTCTGAAAACGACATTTATTATTTATATTCTAGTTACTATAGATAATATACTGTATAAGAAAAAAAGAGAGTTGTTTAAATAGTTATTTATTAATATAAAAAGAAGTTACAGTGGTTTGAATATTTTAGTGGTACATCATTCAAGCTAAATGTAGATTACCACTGTATACAAAGTGACGACCTTACGACTATTTGCTCAACTTGGATTATTTTTATGTTTTAAGTTCCATTTCTGATTAAGAATAGTTACCTTTTACTATAATATTTTTTTCGGTAATAAATTTCCTACTCTACTTTATTAGATGTGAGTTGTTTACATTGAATGTAAAGTAAATTAAAAATTGTGTTATCTGCTCTACTTTTGTGATTTTGTATTATTTGAAGTATTCTACTTTTACTCGTACTATCCCAAAGTGTTTTAATTATATTAGTAAGTTTGTTCGCACTCACCCCTTGTACTCCACCGTTTATTCTATTAATGTAAATCCGGCTTTGAGATGTATAAAAGTGTTTAAAAATTGTAACTAATATAGTATAGATAGGTCTATTGTGGATTTTTGATTTCTCTTTATTTTTTACATTCAAATGGCACCATTATCGGCAAAATTATCTGAAAACTTCAAGGCATTCAGTCAGTAAGTTAAGTACGTATAGTTATCAATTTAAAACAATGTATAAAAGCATTTGATTTGGTCACAGTTGGGTGGAAACTGAAAATAAACGCGGTCCAATCAGATCAGAACAATATGGTCGCATTCTCGACTAAATGCTGCACTTTAACTTATTAAAAACAAGCGCAGTGCCATAAATTAAGAAATATGGTGTACCAGAGGCAAATAAATATTGAAACGATAGGCGTCGAGTCTGTTTTTAGAGCGATCAAAGTGCACGTTCGTCAACTTGAATTAGCTCCTCGACATGCAGAAGATATATATCAGTAGCCCGAAATCCGCCATGAATATGTCTTTTAATTAGCTGCCTTAAGTCCCTCTAATTAGGGAGGCATCGCATCTAGTTCGTACTGAAGGAGAGTACTCGCGTTATGCAAATTGTACGTCGTTTCCCCCTTTAACGGGCAATTTGCATACGAGTTTTTGGCAGGCGTTCATCGCTGGATGCAAAGCGTTGCCGTTCACATTAAGATCATTAAGAAATGTTTCATTCGTGTCTGCCCGGCGGTCTCTCGTGACGAATATGCCAGCCCAATTAATAACCGGGCCACGAACCCATATGTTTTCGAAGTCGACCATGCCCGGCCCGGCTGTCGTATGCATTTCGATTTGAGATACATCCGCAGCATCCCGCGCCGGACCTCTCCCGGTCCCAATCTCGATCCCGAGATGTCCTCGTAGGTGTGTACGCGTACAATTAGTTTTCTTTAATTGCTCAAGATGACGAAGTTAATTAGGGAATTTGCCAAACGGACACACCACAACTAAGAGACCTGTTCGCCATTCGGAATGCATCTGACAATTATGTAGAAGTGCAATTTAAAGGATCTTTGACTGTAGCATGGATTGCATCTTCAAGGCGAACGCAGGTGGTGACAATCGCTGACAATCCCGTTGCCAATTTCGCATATCTTCGAAACACTTTATCATCTGCTTTAAGAGCAGACAACAGATCTCGCGACGCGGTTAAATTACATTGCGCGGCGCGATCTAATTACAAGTGAGCGGACTATAAACGCTACGACGACGCTAAATCTTTCTGGCCTCCATGATTGGGCTTAATGCCTAACTCTCTGTTTGGGATGCTGCCATCGGATTGCAATTGATTCTAATTGCCCGGACTATACCTTGGAATTAGTAATCCACCGCACGTTCCCATAATTTAAAACTTTCCTATGGCGTCATTTCGTTACGAACACAACCTCTTTTGCACTCTGTCGTGTAATCACTTTGTTTTAGTCTTTACAGCAAATATTCTCCTGAAATGCTGAAGACAGATTAATTGCAGAAATTAAAATATCATGTAATTATAATGAAACTTGATATAAAATTTACGGTTTTGAAATATTGCTAATATACGATTTAATCCATATGGCGTGATTAAAAAGAAACTTAAACCTAAGTGAAAATTATAGGATTGCAATATCTGGTTTTTTCAATCTATCGATAAATAACCGCGGTTTTCTTTTTAATTAATTCTCCGTAAAATGGCGGCATTAGAAATTATATCTCAATTTCTGAATAAGGGCCTTACGAAAGTGGTAATTTTCAAAATCAGAACAACAGCAACGCTACGTTAACCATTGCGATTAAGAAAGTTTTTATAAAATAAATTTCACAATCGAACTATTACTTATTGAGTTATAGTTAATACTAAATCAGAAAATGTTGTCTCGAGAAAAATGCAATTGAAAGATAAACTTTGCATGTTTGACTGCACTCTGACTTAAAACGCAATAAAATCTTTTTTACGAAGTTTGTACACATACTTTTGAATTTGAAAGACCGCATCCAAGATGGCCGACTATTTTGCCTTGCCCCCGTTTATTTAGAAATGTCATTTCGGGAAAGATCATCCCGGAATTGTTCTAGGACATGACACACGTTCCTTAAATGATCATTTTTTAGTTTTATTTTAAATAGTAAATAGACAATAAAATAGATTTTCTTTAAATTGTTACTACAAATACTACAATAATTACATTTAAACTTTGAGTAACTTAAAGCAAAGGCTTAAAATTCTAAATATAAATTTAATGACAAAGTATATTTTTGATTATTTCATTCCGTTATGTTTTATTTCATTAACTTGTTTATAGGTTTTGATACACACACTGTTTTTCTTTTTTCTAGGTATAAAGTATGAAACAATTTAAAGATATCTAGTTCTAGTTCTTCTATACAATCTAAAACATCAACAAGTACATCTGTAGACAACCGCCCAAAAGCTGAGGTAGACGTTGCAGAAGTTTTTATAAATATCAACTATTCTAATTAAAAAACAACGTATTAAATTTTCGCTTGGAAATGAGATATTTTCTGGTTGTAAAAAACAGCTTATATCCTGCCCCAGGATACTATTATATTTTGTTGCCAAATTTTATCGAAATCTGTTCAGCCGTTTAAGCGTGAAACAGACAAACAGAATTACTTTCGCATTTATAGTATTGTATAGAAGTATAGATTTAGCTGCACCATTAGACTTTCTACTTTACTAAGGAGTTAAGAAAGACGAGTGAATGAATTATTATTTATCACTGGGTATCAGTTATGATCTCTGATTAAATGAGGTTAGTTGAGCTGGACGACTGCCGCTTTTTGAGGTGTTGTCATATCATTTTTAATGTTTTAAGGTCTGAAATATCCCTAATTAGCCATATAATCGATAAAAGTACATTCAAATATGTTTTGTTTATTTTTCAGAAAAATACCTCTATTTCACTCCTTATAAGAGCTTGGTAGTTCAAACATATTGCATTATAAGTGAAAATTGTTTATTTTATATCAAAAGAAGTAAGAACATACCGTTATTGATTTGTGTGGAATTTTTTTTTATATTTGTCCAACGATGTTTTAATTAAACGTTATTTCTTCATTTCACAACCCATTTTCACCCCACAGTAGTGGTGGTAGCTAAAAAGTAGAAACAGTTCATTTTACCTGTAGAGTAGCGTTATTTTTACTATAACTAATCCGAAAACCTATTTTTTCTCTTGTTTTTTTCTCGAATGTTCCAAGAAAGTTGCATAGATGTTAAATTGTACTTCGTTAATAGTTAGTCCAGGGTATAAATGTTGTTTCATATTTCTTATCATTTCTTTCAATATAGGTTATCCAAGAAAAAAATTTAAATTTTCTTAAACGTTGATATAATTTTGAATAATAAATACACTTATTGAGTAATAAAATTACGTTTACGTTACGCACCCTAAAGAGGCTTGGGTAAAAAGAGGAATGAGATATCCTGAAGCCCAGCTAAGTATGGCGCCCTGTAGACTCTTACTGGTTAGTAGTCAATTTTGAAAAAATCGGGGCAAAGCGTTTACAAAAAATTAAAATTAATTCTTTTATTTAGAAAATTAGTTAATCGGGCAGCTCGTTATTACAAACAATTTAAGGGAAAAGATAAGCGTGAAGAGATTTTGTTTCATATATTTATATAAAGGAAACTAGAAAAAATATCACTCCCTCTGCTGGTGCAAGTGTGTAAAAGAAGAGAAACAGAAAAAACCTTCGATTTCTTAATTTCTTTTGCAAGTCAGTGTTAAAGAATGCATGTAAGAATTCAGGGTTCACGGCTCAGCTAGATTTCAAGCTCTTAGCCAATCTTTTTACCAATTCCTCAGCCCTCTTCTGAACGATGCACGAGAAACAGACCTACAAAAGTTCAGGAAAGACACCAACCACAAAATAATCCTGAAACCAATTTTAAAACCGGAAAAAGTCAAAGTCGAATCAGAGCTTTCTTAAACTTTTAAGTCCAGAAACTTAACTTGGAAAAGCGCCTGACTCTAGTCATGACCCGCGGGCTGAAACTCAGGCGGATTTCAAGTTTTGTGGAACGTAAAAAGGCAACTTAGGACTTAAATTTAGGACAAAGTTTTTACCGAACAATTTTAATTGAACCCATCCCTCAATTTACACGGTAGATACCTTCCAAGAAAAATCATGTTAATCGAAACCGCGTAAAACGAGACACCGCATTTTGTAAAAATAGAAAGATAGCTTCAAAGAATCTTTAGAACGTATAAATCGGCAAAAGACAAGTCGTAGATACGTCCATAATAACCGCGTAAGATAAGTCAACGACTTTGTGACAAAACGAACATTCGTTCTACTGAAATTAGAACTTTAATATTCATATAAAATATTAAAAGATCCAGTTTTTGCTACGTCCAATTTCAATTAATTTTTGAAAATTAAAATTGAATTAGTAATATAAAAAAACTGGCTTCTGCGATTAACGTGTACGAAAATATATATATTTACGTATGTAAAATAATCAAAATAACATGCATATATGAGCCGTTTATTTTGAAAGTGGCTTAAGTCCAAATGATTATAAAGACTATTTTTCTATATTCTTGTAAAGTAAAATAGTCTTTATGATCATTTGGACTTAAGCCCACTTTCAAAATAAACGGCTCATATGTACGTAGATATATTTTTTTGTGTTTTTTCAATTTAAAAACAGTGTAAAAGCGAACCCATGAAAATCAAGTATCGTATAAATCGAAAGATAGGTGTAATCAGAATAATTATGAATATGAGATTGATTTCAATGCTTTTATGAAGAGGGAATGTTGTGAAGAATTAAAAATTAATCCTTATCTCTAAGGTTTTAATTTCGTTTTTTCTTCGAGAGATCAAACGAAAATCATTTAAATTCGAAATATTTCATAAATTTAATTTAACAGAAAACACTAATATTCTAAAATTAACACAGAAATGAAACTTCACTCCTCTAGTAAATAAATCTAACTATCAAAAACTATAGGAGAACCTACAAATTTGGAGCACTGTTTCAAAAAAAGTGAAAGAGTTAATCAAAGAAAACTGCAAAGGGCTAAGATTTCATTACCCAAACAATTGAACAAATTAAAAACTCAAAACCAATTCGAAATTCGTTTAAATAAAAAATTCAATGAAATTGAGGTTTGTATTAATAAGACTTTTTTTCTGCTAAAACAAATATTTAACATAGAACAATTCTTTAAAATATGGTAAACTTACAACGAGAACATGTGTTCATTTGTGGAATTATTTACGTACAAAGAATATATAATATGTAGAGTTAAGCTGGATTTTAAATACCAATACTTCATAGAGTAAAAATTAATACCTAGTATAGAATTAAATAATCATTAAGTAAAGAAACATAACAATAACAAAAATAAATTAACCATAAAAGAGTAAAAGAATTAAGTATTATTATTAAGAGGGCGAAAAATACATCGGTATCTCAATATATAGTAAATAAGACAAACACTTGTATTAAAAATATAAAATATCCCTCTCTAGTTAGTCTGGGTTTATCATTCACACCAAAAAGATATCTCGTTCCAACTAATTTCGTGGTTCCTTTAATTATTTTTGCTTATGATTTTCACTTAACAACAAACCTGGTAAGCAATACTAGAGAAAACTACTTAAAAAATCTATAACTATAACATTTCAACCATATCTCTAATTGAAACGATATGACGGAATTAGTTCAAGCAACACAGGCGCACTGTAACACTAGTACGACCAACCCGACAAATTGAAATAAATAATTAATATAATAACCAATTTGTTCTAAATCTGTGACATCATATTGATTCTGATATCTGTACACTAAATTCTGAAGAAGTAACTTAAAAACATAGAGAAAATAATTTAATTAAACTGTTGTATAAAAATTAACCTAGTGGTGAAAATTTTAGGCGATTGTTGTTCTAGTGTTAGACTAACTTTTTGTAGACATCTAGTAGCAACGACTGTATATGCTTATTGAAAAATACCTTATCAACTTAATGTAAACTAAAAGTTAAATTGTAATAATTTCTATTTTAAAATTAACAAATGTATTTTAGTAAAATTGAAATGCATTTTCTTTATTTTACCTATTCCCTAGTAAAATTGACGTTAAAATAGTTAGATGAACATAGGTGACTTGAAACGAAAATTCGTCCCAGATGAAATAACAAGCCTTCATTGTTGGATCAACTACAAATATTTTTTTCAATGCATTTTTATTTATCTTTCTGATATTGAAATTAATCAAATTGGAAAATAATAGTTTTTAAGTATTACTGGAAAATGCGCCTTTCTTTTCAAATTAATGAAGTGACCTTAAATTTAGCATATTATACAGTAGTTACATAGGCCTCTCCCCAAATTAATTTTATATAAAAGATGACAAGGTTATTGCAATCACCTAAACACTTACTTAGCACGGAAGTCTACAATGTTACATAGTATACGAAATCCAAGAAATAATAAAGAGCAATTGAATTGAATTGAATGATGAAGTATTATGGATATTGAAATTTTTTAATTTTATTAAATAAAATGTACCTCCTCAAATTTCATTTCTCAGAATATGATTGAGCGCATTCTTTGGTCATTAAATTTCACTAAGGAGTCAATTTGCTTTGAAAATTCTAAAAAATTGATTTTATTTCCTTTATATTTGTATACAATGTATACAACTATCAAGAATATAGTGCAAAATTTATGTAGATTGCAAAACTCCAAATTCCAAATTAAAATTTAAAATTGTCTCGATTTATCAAGTCACAGATATTAATGAGTTTTTTTACGATTCTACTTTTTTTTCGGCAGTATTGATAAAAAGCTGGAGCCGGTTTGGGTGAAATTTCGACACAATACTCATTAATCATTAAGCTTTATGCTTTTAACTTAATACCAAATTTACGTTGGAATGTTTTTGTTAAAAGTTCAAAAAAGGCTAACAATTTCTATAGTTAACGACAATTTAGAGCTATTTAATCAATTTTTCGTTAAATAGATTTAAAGGGGGAGTATACATTTATTGGACGTTTTTTCAAATGTTTTTTTTTTCATACGAAAATTTATTTTAATGATACAATATTTTAAAAAGTGTAAAATATACATATCGAACTTTTTTTTGTTTTTTTTTTTTTTTTTTTTTTAATAGTGCTGTGATAGGACTGCCGCAATTAGGTCCCTGTAAAAAAAACGGCTGGCATCAAATCGTAGCTGTGGAAAAATATAAATCAGTCTCTATCGTGTGAACTAGAATAAAGTATATTGGTTAAAAACAAAAACAAAATGGCGAACTTTTGAACTTTTTTTTCCCCCTTTTAAGTTAAAAAGTGGTTAAAAATGGGTAAAATATTAACAGATATTTGTAATTCTAGTTCACACCATAGCCACACATGTGTAGAATAATAATAATAATAATAGAAAATTCGAGCCCAATCGGTTGAATAGTTTTTTCAAAAAGTTGCCAACCAGGTCAAAAACCTAGTTTCGGGTAAAATTCGTTTAAAGTTTTTTTCTATAATTCACGCGCTTAGACACCATGTATTACATGACGTTATATATATTTTTGACTTATATACCATATTGTATATTGTTTTTATAGGTCTAAAGTTTATGTTTTTGATGTTTTTGAAAAATCGATTTTTACAAAAAAATAAATTTATACTCCCTCCTTAAACCTGAGTACGCTGCTGAAACGATGTGCTCAAACATTTGTTTATTTTTTATTTTTGTAGATTTATTCACTACCAGCGAAAGAGTTTCGAATATCAATAAAAGGTAATAAAATGAAAGACTATATAAAAATATTCTGGCAGAATCATGTGAAATTAAATGAAATTATATTTTAACCCATTCAATCCGTGGAATGTTACACACTCTAATACTACTCTAGATAAAAAATGTTATTAGAAGTGGATTTATTAATAAAAAAAAATGAAATGTTGTACATCTTCGTGGAATACCAGAAACGGTGTGCGGTTTCACATAATGCTCTTTAATTTGATATTTACTACGCGTTTTTTTCTGTATTTGGAAACTTTTTCTAAAACAAGTTGATCCCTTAAGATGACGATTGATGGTTAATTTTTAAGTCCCTAGATGATCCTAGTGACCCGATTTTCGATAGTGTATTTAAAAAATAGCAGCTAATTTTAATAAAAAGCATCGTTCATCGTAAATCTGCTGTTAAGCCTTGCATTTCCCGAAGTTCGTGACAGCAGCATTAGCCGGGTATTGAGAGAAACATAATCGATTTAAGGAAATCTGCTAATAAAGGTGCGCGTGTAATTATAATACATACATCGAATCATTCGATGGATTCCATTAAAAATGATCGCAGCGCGTTTCCATTTGCTACCGCAATTAGCGTCGACACCTATACAGAGACTTGGCGGCCCGGCCGGTGGTTTTCAGCCCGATTGTGCTCAATCAAGTATGGCCGATAACTCACGTTCGATGAGGCAATTACTGACCTTAAACGCATGCATTTACGTTAACGCTCACTTGCAGCGAGCCCGTCCCGGCGTCGTCGTCGGGCCCCAAACCGAAACCCAATCATTCGACATAAATGGCTTTCCATATCGCTCTTTACTTTCATTCGGAACCTAAGTGGAAAACGAATATGAAATTTCATAAATTTGCGTTTCGAATTTGTATCATCATGAAACCGTCGTACGTGATCTAATAGTGCGCTTGGACCGCGGCGGTTCTGCCGACCCCGCTCGATCGCTCTAAGCGAAATAAGCTGTCGGCCGCAAATTGAAAAAGTCGAAAAAAAGCAGCCAGCAAAATGCCATTTCATGTTTGATTGAGTTTCGTTCCTCTTAAAAGGATATTATTTAGACAACTCATCCGATAGATGGCAATTTGCGATATTTACTGGACCGAAAGATAATTTCCAATTACGTCGGGATATCGGCGCATATAGACACCGATCACGTTCTGTCCAACATCGAGCCGCGACTCTCCTGGGCAATGGGGCGCAGCACTCGTCTTCGTCATCGTCGTCGTTGGCGATGCACAATTGTGCAGACTACACGGAATATTAATCAAATGCACTTGTACAGGTACGTTCGAATGCGCCATTAGATCCGCAATGACGATTAGGCAGAGTTAGACCGCTTTTTACTTAGACCGAGTTAACAAAGTTATGCTTATTCAAAACGATTCCGCGCCAATTCTTTTGTTGCAAGAGCAAGTTAAGGTCAACAGTTCTAAAACCAGGTTTAATCCATTTGGAATGTAACCTTTAGATTTCATTCTTCATGAAATTTTGTTTTTACTGTCCAATATTATAATAATTTTTTATCAGACATAACAGCAAATGATCTTACTTTGTTAAAGATCTGATACTGAGAGATTTTGAACAAGTTTTATATTTGAAGTCCTAATTCTAAAATTCGGCGCTACAACTTGTTAGGATATAAATAGCATTCCGCCATATAATATTTTTGATACCCATGTCAAAAAATAGCATTCCGCCATATAATATTTTTGATACCCATGTCAAAAGGCTTGTGAAGAAAAAGGTGATCCGTCATATTGAGCCGTCCGCCATATTGGATCTAGAATGATTTTAGATATACTGTATTGTATTGTCACCGCAACTATACACTTATACAAACTTTCAAAGCTCCAGCTTAATTAGAACTAGTCGCAATTTTGATTGCAATATTTGACCTAAACTAACTAACTAAGTATGTATAACAGTGGCGTGGGGTGAAATTTTTGAGAAGGTAAGCCGGTGCAAAAATCAGATACTTAATAGCGAAAAAAAACTTACCAAATGAAGTCAGATATTACAAAATGTGTTCAACAGTGACTGCGTGTATTCTTGTCGAATTTAGTCGGCCACTTCTATCATACTTAAAGTCATTGGAAGTTAAGTGCTATATGAATATTATGAATAAATATGGACATATATACAATGAACTTCAAGAATAATATAAGTGGCTTTGAAAAAAACCGTTATAGTCGCGTGTATCGTGCAATCAAACTAAAGCGGTTAACAAAAACTGTGAAAAGTTGATATGAAATATAATTAATCTTACTTATACTCCAAAACTAATCTACGATTTTTTTTTATAAATTCGGCCAAAACATCATTGTAAAAATTAGACTGATTTCTAATTTGTAAAAGAAGGTGTTTTTCTATCGATAAGAGTGCTAAATTTGAGAGCCTTTCTTCGGTTTGAGAATTTCTTAAATAAGTATGTATTCTCTTAAGGGCTGAAAAAGATCTTTCCGCGGAAGCAACTGTAATGGGAACAGTTAAAAATATACAACACAAGTTTAAAATTTGAGGAAAAGTATCTTTTAAAATGCCACATTTAATTTGCAGCTTCCGGTCAGCCACGAATATTTTTCATAAATCGACTTATTAAAATGTTTGAAAAACCCGTCCTTACGCTTGTAATCTATTTTCATCGAAGGTTTAGCGCGACCTAATTCGATAACTCTGCTTTTTTGCTGAAAAGATAATCTATTAAATTCATTTGCCTGTTCTAATAAAAAATCCGTTAAGCAGCATTCAACACTAAGTAACGCCATTTCCAACAAAAATTAAAGACTGAGAACAAGATATAAATAAAAAGCTACTAAAATGTCCTATAACAGACCACCTAGACCTTACAAAATGCTCACCAGCTTTTCACAATTAAATTCTATATATTAAAGTACAATTACACTTCACTTCAAATCAAACATGCACGATAGATGGGACAAATCCTTTAATTGACAAATTGAAACAAATAAATAATCGTCATCCGAATAGCTGAACCTAACGAAAAAACCCAAGAAGCCGGATTCTATCGTGTTATCGAGAGGTAATAAAATATCACCACACCGCACTCATAAGTCACAATCCGTTGAGCACCAAGGCAAAAAGAGACACAAGTTAAAAATTTTTTTATTAAAATATAATAAACAAAACCACAACACCCCTCCCTTCCGAGAAGACGACTTCTGCCGTGTTCTTGTGAAATAAGGTAGCATTCACTCCTACAATTCACAGCCCCTTCAGTATCAAAGAGATTTAATAACCAACCAAACCCACCCCAACCAACCCCACTCACCCGAGAAGCCGCTTTCTACCGTGTTATAGGGATAATAAGAGAGCACCAATACACTCACACCCGTTCATAGAGAAGACACGAATTAGCTGATATTCTTACAAATAAACAACCACCCGCCGAAGTGACCCGAGTTTCAACGAAACGAAAACAACTGAGAAGCCGGTTTCTATCGTGTTATTTGCTTATAGGATTTGCTTTTAGGGAGCAAAGGATATCACACACGATTTCTTTGTTACTCGTGGAGAAAAGTGTGGGCTTGAGTAAGCCGTAAAATGACCGGCTTACAGAAGCAGCGAGCGAGCGCTTCATACCCGATGCAACCCCTTGATAGAACCTGCTACAGTGCGAGGGAAGGTTCCATCGTAGTGTAACAACAGATTTTGGTTATTTTTGGTTGTAACACTTGTTTTGCCATGTTTTCTTTACGAGATGAATTTTGGGAGCGCTTTCCAGGAATTTTACAGGCATAGAACAAGTTTTAAATTTACGGGAATAGGATGAGTTCCCAAAAGGGAAGCCGGTAGGAATCGTGTTATATGGACCCCACGCCACTGATGTATAATAACAGGTGAAGTTAAATAAAAGCTTATAAAAAATATTTTCTTGTTTGTTGTAAGAACTGCTAAAAACAGTATAAATTTGAGTTCAAACTCGAAGAACGAAAACACCTTATTCACATTAGGTCATCCATTCTGCAGCTGCGATAGGCCACAGACAAACAGACTACAGCTTCAACTTATAACTCTTTTTTTATCGGCGATTAAATCCCTAAAATCCTTTTTTCGAATATGTAACGTGGAAGATGTTAGGCGACAAATTAGTTTCAAATTAGTGTAATATGGGTAAAATTCGAAATGTTTTCGATCGTTTTTCGGCCCACTTTATGTCGAATTTTTCTTTTTCTTCTTTTCCCCATATCCACGATGACTAATGGATTTTCGAATGGTCCAGATGGTATCCCTATACATTTTTTTAATAATTCCCTTGCATAAGACGGGCAATCGATGCGACATTACTAATTATATCGACCGATTGCTAACCTATGCTGCATTGTTAAAATCTTTCAGGCTTTGGTTTGCGATATTTTATACTTCCACTGCAAACTTTTTCTGAGTTCTTTTCACCATGGATTTATGAAAGGTAAATCTATTACCACCAACCTTTTGGAATTTACTAATTTATGTTTATTATTTATTGAGTCTTGGTTGCAAGTTGACTGTATTTTCAAAGATTTTAACAAAGCTTTCGACAGTATTAATCACATTATTCTTGCTTATAAGCTCTCTGTTCTTGGATTCGCTACTGTTTTTGTCAATTGGATTTGTTCATACTTATCTGACCGCATGCAGCGAGTTAGTTTTCGCGAAGCTTTATCTACGAAAATATGTAGCACTTCCGGTGTTCCACAGGGTAGCCATCTCGGGCCTCTTCTTTTCATCATTAACATTAATGACGTTTCTTTGATTTTGAACAACTCGAAAATCTTCTGCTATGTTGATGATGCCAAAATTTTCCGAACTGTGTCTAATAAACAGGACTGCGAGATTTTAAATTCTGACTTAGACATATTTTATAAATGGTGTTCTATCAACTACCTGCCCATTAACATAGGTAAGTGAATTTTTATGTCCTTTTCACGAAAAAAGATCCCTTTGGACTTCTCATATTCCTTAGAGGGATGCTTATTAATTTGCCTTGTCAAAACTAAAGACTTGGGAGTCATGTTTAATTCAAGAATGTGCTTTGACGACCATGTTGACGCTATTGTTGCTAAATAGACAACGCTACTCTAGGCTTTGTCAAAGGATGGTCCAAAGGGTTCGACGATTCCAACATATCAAAACTACTTTATTACACTTTCTTGAGTATGCCAGCCCTGTCTGGTCTCCCTACTATGCAGTTCACATTAATCGCATTGAGGCAGACAAGTTTTATTCGGTTTGCTCTTCGCGGTCTCCATTGGGAGGATCCGATTAGGCTTAAACTACTCTATCTTCAGTCCCTCGAGGAGAGACGGAACATCTCCAGAACTGTTTTTGCATTTGAATGCATACGGGGAGTGTTCAACTTTCCAGAGCTTCTTAATTTATTTAATATTTTCATCCCCGCTCGCTCCTTGAGGAGCCAGAATTTCTTCCATGTTCTTCAACACAGTACTAACTATGGAATGCATGAGCCGGTTTCTTCGATGTCGCGCCTCTTCAACGACAAATTTTTGTCTTATTGATTTTAATCTTACCAAACGCCAGTTAAATAGTAGGCTTAGTTAAGGTTATTTTCCTTTCTTATTTATGTATAGTATATAGAATATTCCATATGGAAAGTAACGAAAGGGATCAAAAAGCCAATGCAACAAAACACACCCATCCTCGGAAAAAATAACGACTGGATCAACGAGGACCAGGCGAAGGCGGAAGCATTCGCGGAGCATCTGGAAAAGGTGTTTAAGCCTAGCGTAACAACCATCGCAAGCCCAACAAAAACCCCAAATAAGAAACCAATTAGATTCACCCTCGCTTCAGTACTTCAGAAAATTCAGGAGTTAAACCCGAAGAAAGCGCCAGGCCATGACGCAATCACCGGACAACTAATTAAAGCCCTTCCGCTAAACGGGAAAGTTGGAATTCTTCATATATTCAACGCCATCCTCCGCCTCAGCTACTTCCCGCTACAATGGAAACTAGCGAAAATCTTCTTTATCCCAAAACCGGGGAAAGACGTGTACAGGGTAGAGTCATACAGACCCATCAGCTTGCTCCCAATTCTCTCAAAACTATTCGAGAAATTACTACTAGGAAAACTTCAAAACTACCTAGACAACAATAATATCATCCCCACCCACCAATTCGGATTCAGGAGCCAACACAGTACCATAGAACAGATCCACAAAATTCACAACAAAATAAAAGATGCTATGGAAAAAAAGCAATATTGCATCGGGCTATTCCTGGATATAGCTCAGGCTTTTGACAAAGTCAACCACAACGGCCTGCTAACCAAAATCAAAAAATTACTCCCAGAGAAATATTACAACATACTACACAGTTACCTCACCAACAGGAAATTCCAAGTAACTTACAATAACTGTACCAGTAAAACTTACCAAATCGAAGCGGGAGTCCCCCAAGGAAGTGTATTGGGACCGGTGCTCTACCTATTATACACAGCAGATCTCCCGGTGGACAATGAAATCACGACCACAACGTTTGCCGATGATACAGCGCTAATTTTCGCACACAAGAACCCCACAACAGCTACTAGAATCACCCAAGAACATCTGAATAAAATAATTGTATGGACGAAGAAGTGGGGCATCAACCTAAACGAAAGTAAGACAGAACAGATTACTTTCACGCTAAGAAAAAAGACCTGCAAGCCGGTCGAAATAAATGGGAAAAAAGTAAGAACAGTCAACGTAGTCAGATACCTAGGCATGCATCTTGATCGCAGATTAACATGGAAAGCTCACCTGCATAAAAAGAAAGAACAGATAAATCTAACATTTAAAAAGATGTATTGGCTACTCAACAAAAAATCTAAGTTAGGTCTAAGCACCAAAATAGCAGTCTACAAGAGCATCATTAGACCAATATGGACATACGGTATTCAACTCTGGGGTGCAGCGAAGAGATCTAATATAGAAATAATAAAACGTGTACAATCAAAAATTATAAGAGCAATAACCGGAGCACCACGCTACGTCCGCAACAAATTCCTGCTGAGGGAAACAAAAGTTAACGAGGTCGAAGAAATAATCGCCAAACACAGCAAAGCATATTTAGCCAGAATAGAACAACACCCCAATATAACAGCCAGAACCATCTTGACAGCAAAAAAATTCACAAGACTCAAGAAAAACGATCCAATCGATTGCGCAAAGCAAAATAACCAAACATAAATAAAAGACCAGAAGTAAGCAAGACAGCAGTCAGTCGCAAACAACAAACCAACAACCATGGGAACTACGTACTCAAAAAAAGTAGACAACGCGGGAGAAATCGTAAACACAATCATCGTAAACCCTGAGGACATCAAGTCAGAAAACATCGAGCTGACACTGATCATCCTAACTGTAGAAGTGGGAATATCTCTCCTCTACCAGATTTATAAAGACTACAGGAGAGGGCTAAAGAAAAGATACGCCAACAACAACAGCCAGCCATAACAGCAACAGCTACCCATCCAGGCCAAAGACGTTCAGCAGCAGAGCCGACTGGACACTATGGATAGCTACCAGAAATATAACATAACTGCCTAGATAAAGAATCTAGCAGTATTAATCCACCTTAGTTTAAGATTTACAAAAATGTATGTTAGAGCCTATGTAAAGCTGATCCATACAAATAAAGCAAAAATGTTTAAACAAAAAAAAAAAAAAAAAAAAAAATTTATGTATAGTAATCAGTTGTATTGATGAAGACGTATAAATAAATAAATAAATAAATAAATGAATACCTTAATTTTTTATTATAAGTAAAAAACTAGTATACCATTTCTTCGTCATTGTCATATGTCATATTATGAGTCAAGTCATGTTGTCATTTAGCATTTCAGAGTAAGCAAAACATCTTTTTATCATAACAAAGTAGTGTAAATTTGTGTAAAAGTGTTTATTCGTGTTAATTTATAGCTTATATCCGCCGAGAAAACTAAGCTTGTCAACTGTGAAAAAATTATGCAAATCAGTTCAGTAGTTGCTGAGATTACCTCTTACATACATACAGTGCTGTACAAAACATTTGCAACTAAAATCATAGTTTATTATAGATCATTATAAAATTTCCTAAACCACTGATACCAAAAAAAGTTTTACAGTGCATTATTCATTATTATGTCTAGTTTCCAGATATAACAGTAGCAGAATGTAATATCCCATAATAAGGGAGCAATATCCAGTTTTTTATTCAACGTAACAATTTTGACTGTGCAAAACATTTGCAACTTTATATATCAACAAATACTTTTCTCGGAATAAATGAGAATTGGCAGTACTTTGTTAGTTAACTGTTATTTTCTATTCCATATATAGTTAATAAAAAATAATAATAATAATTTTCTATTCCGATCCAACTACTGCAGGGCATATAATTCAGTCTGTCGGTCAGGTCCATGTGCGGAAGTGTATTATTAAAATATTTTTTTGTCTTTAAACGCAATTAAACTAAAAGTTCGTAAAATGGGAGTAATTAATTTTACAACGAAATAAAAAACCGAATAAAATAGCTAAATCCACCATATCCAGAATTATAAGCAGTTTTGAAAAGACTGGGAGTATTGAAAATATTCATAAAGGGTGGTAGACCAAGGAAAACGACAAAGCCTGAGGATCGTAGAATTTAAATTTTAAGTAAATCTCGGCCTTTCCTAAGTTCAAGGTACTCAGGTAAAAAACGAATAAAACCTGGATGTGGATCCTTCGACAGTAAGAAGACGAGCCATAGAAATCGATTTTAAGACCTACAGGCCAGCGAAAAAGCCACAACTTTCCGAAAAAAATGGCTGAGCTCGACTTGTCTTTGCTCAAAGTCATTTAGAATGGCCCCTAGAAAAATGGAGAACTGTCCTTTTTTCGGATGAGTGTTTAACTTTAATTTTAACTTAGTGGAGCTAGATGGAGGGCAAAAAGTAGGACGACCGACGAACAAACGACTAAATCCGCGATAAACTGTGGTAACTGTGAAGCATGGAAGTGGTAATACAATGGTCTGGGGGTGTTTATCAGCTCAGGGCGGGGGACCTCTTGATGAAATACCACGGATAATGAAAAAGGAGGACTACAAAAACATTATGGAAAATGTTATGCTCCCTTACGCAGAGGAAGAAATGCCCCTGCGCTGGCGCTTCGAAGAGGACAATGATCCCAAGCACACCTCTACACTTCTTCAGGCTTGGTTTTCGCAGCAAATATTGAAGTTTTGAAATGGCTCGCACAGTCCCCAGATCTCAACCCCATAGAAAAGCTATGGCAACTGGTTAAGAAGAATATGAGGGGTCAATTTTACAACAACCGTAACGAACTCTTTAATGGTATAAAAAAGGCTTGCAAATGTTTTGCACAGTCAGTTTTGTATCTTAGTATGAAAAAACGAATATTTCTCCTTTTTTATTGAATAGTTACCTTTAGTTTTTTAATATTCTTAAATTAGATATAATAAATAATAAAATACTGTATTAGCTTTTTTGTTTTTAAGAATTTAAGGTTTGTTGTAGTAAGACATAGAAAATCGTGGTTTTAGTTGCAAAGGTTTTGCACAGCACTGTATATTAATAAGTAAGTATAAGTATAGATTTCTTGAAGAAAGAACCTATTTTACCTCAACTTAAAATTTACAGTAGTAATGGTTTTGATTATTATTTAGTTTCTTAGAAGAAAAAAAAAAACGATAACATAACACATTTATGATCATACCTAAAACAATATAAATAATCCTAAAATCAAACATCAAAAAACAAGATTTCCTACTTTGGATAGCATGTGCCACTCTCATCCCCAATCAAAAACCATTTCCTCAAATACCAAAAATCAGCAATGTTCAAATCACGAAAAAGGAACGGACAGAGACACATTAATAAAAATTAAGCGACACCTTATCGACGCCTCTTAAAGTTTTCTCGTATTTATCATTTTTATTTGGCAAGCCCACAGTCTCGTGCCTGAGCCTCTTTTCACTCACTCGAAAATATGTGTCCAGCACCAACTCAGGTATTCTCTTCTCGGAGCCACTTATACCTGTGCGAATGACGTCCCATCCCCCCGGACACCGACGAATGAACCTCTAATCTTGATTGACGCTCATTAACATTTTAAAAGACGTGTTGTATCTTAAAAGCTTTTTAGTAAGGTACCTCTATTATAGCACGTGTTTTACAAAGTGGCTTCGTGTGTGTTTGACGGTGAGATGGTCAAAAGGGCAATAAATCTCTCTATGTTAAATTATTGCAAATTTCACCGGAAAAGCTGTTGAGGTTTATTGGCAGTTTTTGGCAAAAACAAGACTATTTTGTGGGGCTGCATATTAAATTATGTAGTTTAGATATCTAGCTACTAGAACTATTTCTGAATTTTTGGGTATTCTCGGGGTCTACAAATGGATATAGTGAG
Organism: Dysmachus trigonus; assembly: GCA_949715965.1. Taxonomy (NCBI): domain Eukaryota; kingdom Metazoa; phylum Arthropoda; class Insecta; order Diptera; family Asilidae; genus Dysmachus; species Dysmachus trigonus. The sequence goes on from OX454320.1 coordinate 92,420,025, forward strand.
TCAATGTTTAGAAGGCCCCCTCTTATCTTATTGTCGCAGGTAAATTAATTTCAATGTTTATCGAAAACGTTGTCGAGAGACGCCTTAAGTGGGTTCGATTCAAGCCGGCGGATCAATTAGTCATCGTTCTCGACGTCACTTAGTCGACCTTAGCCATCAGTAGTTTGCTAACTAGAATGTGATTAATTAGAAAGGAACTGGTCGCCGGAGCCCCGGCCTAGGGCTCCGCTGTTCGTGTCGAGTGCCGCCGCCGGTCTAATGCGAGACTCGTGTGTTACGTTGTAAACTTAATTGGCCGGGAATGTGTTTAGTGCTGCGTGCTCCCCTGTAAATATCCTTCCGGTATTTGGAAACTCTTTCTCAAAATCAAACACATTCTGAATAATTAATTCCCCTTGTGTCTGGCTATAGCCGGGATTCTTGCTCCAAATTCGTCTCTAACATTCCTTATATCGAATCATGGCAGATCTCTTAATTGAGTCGTGTCAATTAACGATTCAGGTGACCATATATATTACCTTCACTGCAATCAAATTCAGTCGATAGGATTTTTGCCTGTACATACACAATCGCTAAATTTGGACCTCGACCACAAGGTTGACGATCCATCTCTTTCTGATTTACAAGGGGTTTTGCTCGACGAAAAACTCGAAAGATTTCTCCATCCGATTTATACACACTACTTATCAAAGCCCGACCTGAGAGTCGTGATGTGGAACTTAGCCCGCGGCCTCAGGACGGAATTTTAACGCTGATTGGAACCAGCTTTATGGCTGGACTTGACAAATTTTTATTAATTTGCAGTTAATTTTATGTGATTTGTCTGACTTGTACAAAAATTTCCGATTAAATGCTTTTAGTTTCAACAGATGTTTATCGCGGACGTTTAATGGACACAAAGTGAAATGAACTCCTCGCCCTCTTGGCGTGAATTAAAATCAGCTGTGGGGTTCGGGGTAGTACAGGTGAGAGAAATTCTATAATAAATTGTTGAAACTTAGTAATTAGATAAAGATGCACATTAGAAAAAACTTTCTTTAACAGAAAATTCACATTACCTGTGTGTCTAACTTATTAATTTATTCAATTCCAAAGGCATTTCATTTGGTAATGATTAGACAAAAACCTTTTACGCAACCCGGATTATACCTGTTTTACGAAATCGTAAATTAAGGAAATTCAAAAACGTTTTCCTAATAAGTGTGGGAAGTCAATATTCCAATCCGCCTCCGTTTTCCAAACGATATCAATTTTCACTATTAAATTATGTGCAATCGTGATAAGCAGGCGCATATTTCGCCTTATAAGAGATTCAATCGGATCCATTCGTTTAAAATTTAAGACTCAACTTTAGCACTTTAAAGTATATCGCATAGCTGTGAACGCGACATTTGTACATGTTAAACCTGTCGTCTGTCCTCAGCTCGCGATTCAGCTTGCGATTGAGCTAGCAAATAGGCTGCCTTCACAATTTCTCGGATTATACGAATTTGCAAAGCCAGAGATATATACCAAAGGTGTACGCGCCCGCGCGAGAACGCTAACTTAAGAAGAAGTCGGACTCCGCGACAGACGAAAAGTGTGGGCGCACTCTAGTCAAGATGTTAAGTGGAAGACAATTCATCGAGTGCAATTTCTGAGTGTGAATTTAATTTAAATGCCACTTATCGCGGTAATTAATGTCGCACCGATATTAACTGGTTCATAGAAATTTATAGACTTCATTAGTGCGCCGCGGCACAGGGCTCAAGTCCTGTGTGTGTGTTACATAGGTCTGCATCGTAGAGAGAAATTGATGAGCTGTGACGATGTTCTAGGGATATTGCAACAGATATTCGAGCTTAAATAGATTTTTTTCTAAACTCTCAATCTAGAATCACATTATCCAATTTATCCACTCTCACATTTTATCAGTTCTCATATCTTTCTAAGTACAGCAGCGAATTAATTACACATGTATCCTAAAGTTAAGAATTTATCTTACTTAGAGTAGAAGAGAATGTATATATTTTAGAAGATGATATATAAACATTATTTTTTATTTCTTATCTAGCAGAAACACTTTTTGGTTTTTAATACTGAAAATTTGGTAAAATTAGTATGTAACAGGGGCCGTAACGATTATTTATTATTTTCGGTAAAAATAAGATCTAAAAAATTATTTCCTGACTGTTATTTTTCTAGACAAAAATAAAAATTATGTTATGATAAAATAAAAAATAAAAAATTAGAGTATGATATTATATTTTTAAAATCAGAAATAAAAATCGGAAAGTGATTTTTATTTTTAAAATCAGAAATAAAAATCAACAAATGATGGTAGGATTTCTTCAGATTTGAATGCTCTACAAAAGTGTTCATTGCGGTGTAACCCTAATTCCCACCAGCGAGGTAGTACGGGTCACTAATCCTATTTTTTCATGAAATTCTCGTTATTTTGCCCCTATCTTTTAAATAAAAAGAGCTACAGAAAAACTGTAGTTGACAAACTTGTAGAAAATTCAATTTCCTACAAAAAGTTGTCGAACACCAAATCGCTAACATCGATATTTTTTGAGATATTGGGCTTTGAAGTTGAGGTAGTGTGGAATTTTCATGGATTATTCAGCTAAATTGTAGAAACACTACCTCAACTTCAAAGCCCAATATCTCAAGAAATATCGATGTCAACGATTTGGTGTTCACAACTTTTTTATAAGAAATTGAATTTCCTACAAGTTTGTCATATTCACTTTTTCTGTACCTCTTGTTGTTTACGAGATAGGAGCAAAAAGCGAGAATTTCATGGAAAAATTGGGGTTAGTGACCCGTACTACCTCGCTGGTGGGAATTAGGGTTACACCGCAATGAACACTTTTGTAGAGCATTCAAATCTGAAGAAATCCTACCATTGACCAAGACTATACCATAAAATGCCTCTGAGCTGTAGACTTTTGAAGAAAAATATTCAAAGTTTACGTGTATTTTATATGGGAAATCTTTATACGCCTTGGTCTAGTACTTAATATTAATATTAAGGCCTCCAATTTTTAGGGAATTATTGTTTAGGTATTTGCCACAAAATTTCGAGGTGGTACTGAAAAAAAAAAAAAATAGTCGCGAAAAAAAAGCACCCTAACCTACCTATTTGTTTTTTTAACAGAGCCATCGGTTCGAAGTAAAAGCAATACACGCTATACTAAATATTTCATGATTTTGATTTTTGAATTGAAGAGAGCCACTTCGTGAATTTTGTTTTTTTTTTGATTTTTAGAGTAAGAATCATTTTTCCTGATTTTCATTTGTGGTTTTAATAATTAAAAATCATTTCTTTATTATTTCAATTTTTTATTTTAATAATAAAAATTTTGTCTTTATTTTTACTTTTGATCTTAAAAATAAAAATATTTTTAAGACATTTATTTTAGATTTTTAAAATATAAATCACTTACTGCTTTTAAAAATAAATTATTTTAGATTTTAATAATAAAAACCATTTTCTGATTTTTATTTTTCATTTTAGAAATAAAAATCATACTTCTGATTTTTATAATAAAAATTATATGGTTTGTATTTTTGATTTTAAAAATTAATATGCGAAAATTGATTTTTATTTTTATGGAAAAAATCACAAATTTAAAAAGCACATAATATTTTTAAAGCTCAGGCCATAAGAATTATAATACTAAATTTTAACCAATTTTCCTACAAATTTATTTTTTGGTTTGAAAATTTAAAATAATTATTATTTGTGACCCCTTGTATGTAAAAACGACGCAAAGAATAAAATACTAACATTTTTCAAAGAAATTTAAACTATATTTATCAATTTTAGCGATTATAAGTGAAACTCCCGCTAAGTCATGAAATTCCGAAGTGAAAAAATGCCAAAGGAAATTTAAAATCATCTAGATATGGTATTAGAGGTAATGCTCATAAACTCATTTCAAACTATCTGCAGGACACATATCAGCGGGTAAAAGTCAATGGTGTTTATAGTACTTTAAAAAAAATCAAAACAGGAGTTCCTCAAGGTACCATTTTAGGTCCCTAACTATTTATATTGTATATTAATGATCTACATATTAAAGGACCTGCCAGAAGGAGTTATACTATCTTTTCTTGTAGTTTATAGAGAGAGAATTTGGAATGATGTAGAGACTAAAATGAATAACTGGCTAGCTGTGAATAAGTTATCTCTCAATATTGACAAAACTGTATATATGACTTTTGGTAATTACTGTAGAAGAAGGGAGGGTAATATGGAACCCCATTTTGTTTTTGTGGTGCCACATTAATTCAGTAATGTAGGTATTCGCACCAGGGGGTAAATTAATTGCTCAAGGGCTCCTCTTACCTTTGCTACCTCATTTGGAACAATTTTTATTGATATGAGAAAGAAATTGATCAATAACTAAAAAAAGTGGAATAGTGTGTCTAGAGTTAGGGTGTGGGTAATATGGACCCCTCTATTAATTCAGGTTAAAAAAAGATAGATAACATTTTTAACCATATATTTATTGAGAACAACAAGTGGTTTTGATTAAAAACAATGTGAAACTTAAAAAAATTTTTTTTGAAAACATAATTACATTATATAATTTAGATATCAACGAGGAAAAATTTAATGATCTACAGATTGGTAATAAGATCTCTTAATGCAAGAAAGGAATAAAGCATTTAATATATTAAAAGAATATTTCATAGGCTTCTTTAAAATATTAAGTAAACAGTGAAAATAATCAAATTATATTTACCTTGAACAAATTTTGAAAAACGAGCTCGCAGAAAAATGGCGATGTGCACTAGACAAAGGTTAGGAGGCGACTGAGGAGACGCTCACGTGGTTTTTGAGAGGCGGGAAACTAGTTACACCACTGACCAACAGGATGTAGCACCTAGGGAAGTCGATTCACGGGGGGTCCACATTAGCAGCAGGGTTCCATATTACCCTCCTTTCCTCTAATAGTGTCCCAAATGATATTGATGTCAAGATAAATAGTAAAAAAATACAAAGAGTGGAAAATTGTAAATATTTAGGGATATATTTTGATTATAGAATGAATTGGAAGTCTCATATGGAGTACTTAACTGATAAAACAAATTATTATTATTTGTAAATATAGGTACTCAGTGTACGTATACATTGAATTTTAATTACTGAAATCTACGTGAAATTTAGCTAATAGCCTATTTGATTCTACTGACATTGAATTTAAAATGCTATATGAATAGAAATTCTAATCAAAACAGCTGCGAACAAAAAATCTTGCTGTTAAAATTTGCTTTACATTACTAATAGAATCAGAAAATTTAAATATGAATATTATATGATTGTATTTCTAGTGATGGGTATAACTAAAATTACTCATTCTGGCATTATTTTATTAATATCTTCCTTTACCATTTAATTTAAGAATTTTATTAATTTTTGCTAGATAAGAATAAAGTTTAGAAATTATTTAAAAGTATGATGGGGATGGGGATGCGGTTAAAACACGAATATTCGATTTTCTTCTAGTGTTTGGGTATTTCTTGATCTTATATAACTTTGGAATAATGAAAAATATTTTTTTAGGTTTAGTTTAGTTTAGGTTAGTTAAAAAATTACACTTTATAAATGATTAGTCAAAAATTACATTAATTTGGTGTAAAAGGTATATTAGTGTTAATTTCTCGTGTTAAGCCTCCTCGTCCTTAATAATAATTCTGTTATAACACAAATATAAATACTTCTTGAAAATGATGAAGATGATATTGAATATGATAGCTAATTGCATATTCGTATAAAAGCAAAGTGTGCACTTAACAGACAAATTCAATAGAAGAGTCCTAAAATCACAATCATTGAAAATTATATCTGTAATTGTGAGTGTCATATTGAAATTGATACAAATAATAAAGACACTAATTTGCCAGTATAGTTTTGGTTTTTTTTTTTTAAACGTGAAACGACTCTTTTTATAGGGCTAAATCTGAAGATAAAATTTTTTAAACAATAATAAATAGACTTTGAACTCAAAATATAAGAGAGAGCTTCATTTGAACACGTATAAACATAATCATGGATTTCTATATATAAAATCAAATGGATCAGATTGAATTTGAGACCTCCTCATACTTTCCGAGATATATAACTTTTAAGTTTCAACAAATTCAATTTTTCCATCCTGAATTTCTGGATATTCCATAATAGTATCGTTGTAAATTTTATAAATACCTCAAATTTAGTAATGCCTTCAGTATGGGAGTAATTTTTCGAAATATGTAGGAAATCGCAGAAAAAAGAAATTTTCGAACATTTAAAGTTCTCGGAAATTACCAATGAACGAAATTTTGCCACTTTGGCCCGAAATTAACGTTCCTACGTTTCATTAAACCCCGTGAGGAAACCTCAAACTCAATGAACCAAAAAAATATTTCAATTATCAAATGTAGGTTTTTTTACTTTTGACTATAGTAAATTTTTGTATAATCAGTAGGTTAGTAAAAAAATAAAATAAAACAATAACTCGTTATAACTCGAATCCACCCCAGCATCCATTAGCGCCACATTTTATATTTAGAAATGTCTTCCATTTAAATGTTCGAAGAAACATAAACAAACAGGCAGTAATGCCGATAAAATAATCTCTTCGTTTTGAACAGAGAGTCCAGAAAAGGGGAGACGCCAATAAGGTGAATATTCGCGCATAATCAGCGAACTAATTAATTCGAGGCGAGTCTTTTCGTCCAGTTAATTAAACATCAGTTATCGCTTACCCGACTCTTTTAGAATTTTAATGAGTCCGCGCCGGTGATACCCGAGGCGCGTCCAGCTCCAATATGAAGGGAAGTCCAAAACAGGGGAAACCGATGTACCTGCGCGGACCGGACCGCGGCCAAATGGGGCCGAACAACTTGTTAAGATCAAGGAGGAAGCGAGCTGATCAATGAGTGACCACCTAGGAATGTTAAAAGCTCTTTGTTACGCGGGGCCCCATGCGACAGAGGTGCTCCGACAACGGCGGGAAGTGCTCCTAATGGAGGCTGCGTACCTCTGCTCTAAACGGTCGGTCTGCGACGCATGATCCCATTGTTTGATCTAATGCGAGATTAAGATTCAGATTCAGGAAGCGCGAGGGAGGTAAGTGAACCTTCTTATGAGATTGAACTTTTTTATCCATAGGAATTTGTCAGCAAAAAGGCTTTAAAATTAAATAATATTTTAGAATCCTCTTTCAAAGCTCTGACAGTATGTATTAATTTTAACCTAAGATTACCCAGTTGCTTAGTGTTTATTATAGTATGTTAATAGGCTCCGAGCTGCCGTTCTTTGTTCATAATAGATTTCTTTTAGTACTTTTCTGGCGACTTTTTCTGTACGAAAACTGGCAAAGAAATGATTCATGGCAACATTCGGAAAACATCTGTTTTCAACATTTCATTTCAATATTTTTCGTACCAATCGTTGTAGTAAAATACTATGGCGTCATATGGACATACGGAAGTTGCTAAACGACGAACCCCATTGTATTTTTGAAACATTGAAAACAATTTGAAAAATATTTTCTTTTTTTTGTTTTATCCGGATTTAGGTCTAGATCAGCGCTTTAACATGGAAATACAACTACCACTCCTTAATCAAGATATTTCTTCAAGTCAAGATCAAAGAGCTAGAGAAAAGTTTGAAAATATTTTAATAGGATTGTAGATGTTGTAGTTCGTTTCTGAACTATTGGTAGTAATGGAAGATATGAAATTAATTTATTAAATATTGAAATCAACAACAAAAGGAATTTTAATTTACAAAATAAATAAAATCTTCTTTTCTTTTCTTCGATTACAGGATTTAATGAGAAACAAAACTTTAAACGTCTCTGATGAAAATGTTTGCCTCAATAGAATTTTTAGTAGATTAGAACAAAAAAAATGCTAGCTTCTTAAACTCGAAATTGCAAACGCCAGCGATGGATGAATCATTTTTTTCATTTAAGATTCGGATAGTTACGCTGACAGGCTAAAAAGAGGTAGACGAGATATTTCCAGGACTTTTTTGAATGAATATAAGGCACAATCAACTCTCCAGATTCTTTTAAAATAAATGTCCCTTCTCACTCCGCGAGGAGTTCGCCTACACCACACAAAGATTTCTTGCAAACTGATTTTAACCTTACGAAGCGTCAGATCAGGGATCAGCTTTGTTAGGGTTACTTTTCGTGATCAGATAATTTTTTAACCATCAGTATTTCATGAAGTTTCAATGAATAAATAAACAAAAAAAAAGAAAGAAAAGCAATCACATAATACTAACTAAGTTAATATGTTTTGTGGTTAAATGAAAAAACAAAAATCACTCACTTAATGTAAAAATCGTATTTTATTTATTTCATAAATCATCAGCAAAGTTTTAGAACAATCTTTTCGACTTTCCGTAGCTCGAAATTTGAAATTTTAAACGCGTTTTCCTCAAAACGACATTTATTCAATTTTCGTGCATGATTACTCAAATAATTTTAAAAATGTTTATACGTGTACCTTAATGAATTTCCAAGAATATAAACTAACAATTGGGATGATCTCATTTTTAAAGTATTTTTATTTATTTTGTTTGAACAAAAAGGTTGAAAATTACCTTTTTCTTTTAATATTCAATTTTCAACTATTTTTTCCGCAGATTAGTTCATATTCTTGAAAAACAGGTTGATAATTTACACAAATTTTGTTTTTGATTTCTGATAAAAATTACGACCCTGTGGATACACGCAAGCTAGAAAGTTCAGTGAAGATCTGCTGTGGAGAACGGGGAATCAGCGATTTCTGGCTGAAATCGTTTAAAAACATTCAGTTGAATTTTTCCTTGTAAAAAAAAACTCCCAGAAAAACACTTATAATTTGGCCTCCTAATGTGGTTTGCTCCCTTAAATGAGTAAACTTTACAAAAAGGGGTCTTTATTCTTCGCTCTGCCGCCGCCCACTGCGACGTCGAATTACTTTTCAAAAAAACATGTAATACTTATTACTTATTACTAATCTAGTGAGTGAAGATTTCTATTTATGTTGAATTATTTACATACAGCAAATTTCTGATCTAGTCCAAAAGCCCGTGAAGGGTGCGATATTAAATTGTTTGATTTGTTAACTTGATTAATTTCATGAAAAAAGTTATTACTCAACTTTTCATTTATTCTTTATTTTAGCTACACAATATTTTGAAAAAGAATTATTTTCAAAAGATGTAAAGTAGATATCATACATATTTGAAATCAATGACAATGTAAACCAGATTTTACCTACTTTGACAAGCTTACTATTCGTCTGTCCTAAATGAAATATTGCATATCGATTTTGACACACTTCTCTTTATCAAAGTGATCTGAAATTGTACATTGGTTTCGAGGGAAATGCATTACACAGGTTAACAATTTTTATACGATTTTTTCCGCAGAATAAGAATCCGAAAACGGAAGTCTTCCATCACATCACGTTTTCAAAAAAAAATAAAAAAAATTGAGTTAAAAGGCGAACATAATGCTTTAGACCTAAGTTGATTACGCAAAGTGTAATTGAACTGTAACACTTACTGATCTCTGTGTGGAAACTGGTTTTTCAAAAAAAATGCTCTAGTTTTAGTCTTAATCCAAGATCTATTGTATGAGATAATGCATTTATCAAAAAAAAATAGTTTTTCTTGTAATTTTTTGTTTTGTAAAGTTTTTATATTTTTACTTAATAGCTAATAGATTCAAACTTTATTTAAAACCAAGGAACAAATACCTACAACATTCCATTAGTATATAACAATTTCCCAAAACACACATTTATCTCAAAAACTAGACGTGATAACAAATTGCTTTCAAACTCGTATTTAGCATCCTAAATAACATCAAAAAAAGTTGTTAAAACTAAAAAAACTGGTAATTATCCGACTTCGCAGATTCATTGTTGTTGAAATCTTTTAAAATGTGGTTATTGATAATCCACCATATTTAATGGACCTTCTAAAATTAATTTTATGTATCAATGAATACCACAAACTTTTTCTGGATCACCGAGATTCATTGCAAGTTTCATACAAAACCTTTCAGTGGTTCACGAAGATATCACAAAGTTTCGAATAGGTTAAGTATAGTTTTTTTTTAAGATAACTCCCAAAATACTCAGACGATTTTGAAAATTTTTGTTTTGTTTCTTAGATGAACGATACGAAGTTAGAAGCAAAAAAGTTGGTTAAAAATTATTTATAAATGAGTGTCGCTCTACATTTTACATACTACCAGAAAAAATTGCTTTTTATCCCAGGTAATATGTCTTAGCTAATCGTATCGAATGTAAATCGAAGCTTATTTTATGGCGTATTGCAATGTAGACTTACTTCGTGTGATTAAAAAAAAAGAAAAATTAAAGAAGTTACATTGCAATTTTCCTAAATATCAATCAATCTCAGAAAAGTGCCCTTGAGCCTGACCCAAAACTTTTAATCAGCCAAGGGAATTGCAAGTGGAATCCGCGCGAACGAAAAGGCGATCGTTCGTCAATTTGTTCTTTTCGCCGGCCCAAAACGAAAGCCGCGACTGTGGATATTAACGATGCATGTAACCTCGAAAGGTTCTGGTACTTGTGCCCGCAGCTGAGGTAGCAATGACCAATTTGTTCACTTCGCTCCCGCCCCGCCAGAGCAGGCCAGCCAGCCACCAGCCATTTTGAATAATTGAACTCAGCCATTTTGCAGGAATCATTTTTCTTAATAGAATTGTTGTTCAATTCCCTTGCTGCAGCCAACCGCCGCGCCGCCGCTGCGGCCGCCCGGCGCGCACTGCACAGTGCACTTGTTTGTGCCAAGGCGAGGCCAAAGGTCTCTGATAAAGGATTCGTTTATGTGAAAATTTAATGCAATGTACTCGTTGGCTCTGCGTCGTTTTCTCGGCGAAAACAAGATTCCGCTAACGTACATGTTTACTTACATTGCAGCGCAATGAAATCGCGGGCAAAATTGCTCTTTATTATTTAAGCCTTTCTGCTCTGGCTGTGTGCATCGGGCATGACTTGCTGCCCGCGATCTCCGGTCCCAAGAAGTTAGTTTCTGCTACTTACCTTCGGGTCTTAATAGCGCAGGCAGGAATAACTGAGGCATTTCGTTAAGAAGCATTGCAGCAGCAGCGCAATTATGCTAAAAAACACATGTACACTTCGTCGTTATGATACTACCAACTGCAAGGGTTTAATGGCACTCAGCTATTGTATGGAAAGCAATTTTGTGCAGTTGTGTCTCTATTTCAAACAGTTTGTAGAAAAGAAATTCCATTTTAATTAATTTTTTGTAAGTGCATACTCTAATTGTTGAAAACTGCCGAGCAAGTTTTACGTAAAAAAATAAACTTTTAATAGCAAATTGTAATCGTCCACAGACAATGAGACACCAACTTTTCCATTAAAATATCAAAAACACAGAAGAAAAACTGCCAAATTTCAAATATATCAAATATTTTCTATTTTACTATATAGGAATTACATAAACATACATAAAAACCGGACACTGGCAGGATTCGAGCCTAGGACTCTTGTATTGGCGGTCCCACATATAGTACATATATAATTGATAATAAAGACAAGTTTACAAGAGGCCAGTTAGCGGACAAGGCAACTGAGCAAGTAACTTGCTTCAAGTTGAGTCAGGCAAGTATCGAGGCAAGTAGCGTTCACACGTGTGATTGGTTGGTCACTTGCAAGTGGGGCGTTCAATTGGTTGGTTTCTTTCAACGCAATTTTAATAAAAGTAACAACATACATGTTTCTAACAAATCTGGAATTTTTGATAATTCAGTTACCTTGCCTGCCAACTTGCAACTTGATTTGCCCACAAAAACCATGCAAGTGAGTGCTCACAAATGGCAAGTCAAAAATTAATAATTGTACCCAACTTGATATCGCTATGAAGTGAATTAAATTTTTTAGTTGTACTTAACTGGATGATCTGCTGTTTTATTCATTAAGTGTCTAATATTTTACAAATTAGGATTTTGTTAAGCATTCTGGCATAAATGTCACGGACATGCATATTTTTTTCAGTCGCTTGTACTTCGAGAAATATTTAATTTTTTAAGAGTTTTTTTTTTTTTTTTTAATGTCATGATTTGAATAATATGATCAAGAAAAAAGACTTAAAAGATTTATTATTGGCGTTATCCCAAATGAAAGCAAAAAAAATATAACAGCGCGTTTTTTTCGTCTAACCAGAATAATAATATATTTTATATTGAACGTAAACTTACTAACAGCTACCTAGAATAAATATTTGATAATATTAAAATGCAAAATTTCAAATCTAGAACTGAATATTTTCCAGATTAATTTTTGGCTTTGTAAGTCATGGCAATTTTTAATAAAAAATTTAAATGGCTGTGTTTTTTTTTCGAGCAGGTGACCATAAATTTTGTTTTATTCAAAACGTAATTTTTTAACAGTTCGTAAAATAAGACATAATAATATATAACAAGATCTTTATCAAATTGTTTTTCCAAATAAATCGATAGGGTGGGCCATCTGTTGGTTTCATTTTAAATTAAATACTATTTTGACACAGACAGCTCTTTCGCGCTCAAGAGTTTACCAGAAACAATGTTTCATATATCCGCGGTACAAAATCAGTAGAATTGAACAACTTTGGGAAATATTAAAGACTTATTTCATTATGACAATTTTGTTTGGACTACCTAACGAAGACTCGATTCTAACGTTCTTATTTTTGTAATAATCGCAGACAGACTTACTGAATTAGAAAAATTCAATAAAAAATTATTAACTCAGGGTTAATATCATATAGGTACCTTAATGTCGGTCAATGTAATAATCTCTTAAAATTGTACAAAAGAGAAGCAAGCTGAATCCCAAATTTTTATCTAGCCATATTACCTACGCAGAATATCAAGAAACTGAAATGACCCAATTTTCGTAATAGACACAATTGGAACATAAGTCTAGCCCTAATAGTACTTGCCCGTGTTTAGTGTAAAATAAAAGAATTGGACCACCAAAATTCATCTTCGAATCTACATGGGCTCGTTAATAGCAGTTAACTCGTGTAATAGGGCCGCAGCACGATTGCGGACTAGGTTTCGGGTTAGCTATTCCCGGGACAATTACTTGCAGAAATTGGACGAAGCGGACAATGCCGAGCTGAGGCGGTCTGAATTATTCATCTAATTTATTGCAACTGAGAGTGGATCCCATTAAATCGCAATTGCAATCTTCCGATATAGTTCGGACGGTGCTGTTCGTTTTACTTAAATATTAAAATTCTCTAGCTGTTATCCTGCACTCTGTATTCAGTTCACACAATCAAAGCGACATAAAATGATAGCGCAGTGAGTCCAGCCGGAGGTACTAACACAATTTCACTCTTAACGCTCTTTAGGATCGAATTGAGCTCACCATCTCCTACCTGGCAGGTAGGCTGCTGCTCGTCTAAAAAAACCCGAAAATATTTACTTTATCCGGGGCCGAATAGTGGGATGGAGCAGCAGGGCTTTTGTGGTGTTCCGGTGTCTGCAGGTCGACATATCGCAATCTGATACGACCACATAAAAGTGAATCTTATGTGCCATGACAGTTGGAAGGATGCTACTTAGAACAATAAAGGGAAACGTGAACAATGCTCACCGTGAATAAGTAAAAAGGATATTCGCCTTGCATACAAAGTATCTGAGTAGCTCTATGAAAGTTACATATTTTTGCTACGAATGCTTTTCATTTCGACTTATTTTTTTATTTTTCTCGTGAAGGTTTGTTATTGATTTGTGTTTTTTTTTTCTTTTTCTTGAGGAACGCTATTTTTGATGAGAGCATTGCTTTTCGATTATTGTTATCCACACAAAAGCAGAAGGCAATATGTTTGGTAATCATAAATGGTTAATAGTAAGTACGATGTGGTTTCGAACCCTTTATACAATAAAACAATACATTAGAGGCGTTTTTAATATTTTAGAACTCCTGGAATTCTGAAGCATACATTGGCGTAATTGTATCTAACGATAATGTCTACAATACAAACATACATATAGTTTTTCTCTCACTATAACTACAAACATATTAAATTCTTCACAAAATAACAAAATAAAATCGTGCATTTTTGCAATACATACAGCCACCTCATAGATATCGATGAAATATTTTTGGAACCTTCAGTTCATCATCAGTTTATCATGAAATTCTCGTTTTTTTGCCCCTATCTCGTAAATAACAAGAGCTACAGAAAAAATGTATATGACAAACTTGTAGGAAATTCAATTTCCTACAAAAAAGTTGTGGAACACCAAATCGCTAACATCTATATATTTCTTGAGATACTGGGCTTTGAAAAAATCAACAATTTCTACAATTTAGCTCAATAATCCATGAAAATTCCACACTACGTCAACTTCAAAGCCCAATACCTCAAGAAATATCGATGTTAGCGATTTGGTGTTCCACAACTTTTGAGCGTACTTATTAAAAATGTCTATAATTGTTGATTTACCTAACTAGCAAAAAAGTAGATAATAGAAGATTTCTTGTATATACATACTCAACCCAACTCAAAAAATTCTTGAAATAATTATAAATACATTAATTAGAAATTAACAGCAGTTCTTCTACTTAAAAAGCAATTTTTCACAGTTCTAAGAAGAACTTGTTCCGAATCATTTGCAACCATTGCTCATATTTATCCAATTAACGTCTTTTCCTAATGACAACGAACACAACTGTGGTATCAAGTTAAGTGTCAGGTCTCTAGCCAGACTTACTATAAACCAATTTTCGAGGGTTGCGAAAGCAACCGTCTGTCCACACTGACCGCAACTTCCTTCCAGCCGCAGGACGGTTGCGGAGAGGAGATCGCAAATAAAAAATCATTCTAATTGATGATTGTCTGTGAGGAAGTCGAAGACACCGGCGGAGGCCACCGATCAAACGACAGAGAAAACCAAACAGTCAAAATGATGATAATTGCACTAGTCAGTCCTAAACGATTTGTTGGTACTAATGGGGCTCTTTGAGACCTCACCGCTCCTACGATTGTGAATCGTTTTGTCTCAGGTTTTCCGTTTCCGATTTCAAATTGTTTTCAGGCCGGCGAGACTTGGGTTATTATCTGCAGTAATAGGGAAAGTGCAACAGGTGACTCTTTTCGTTCTAATGCAAGTTTTTTTTTTTAAATTTATTAAAATTATCTCGTTTTGAACTGATCATTAAAGAGTAGTGCCTATTATTGGGTTATTAACCTTTTTTGGGGGCCACTTATTAAATATATTTAAATCGACTCACTAAAAATAAAATTTTTATATAATATACACTCTGTTCCAAATTTATAAATCCTCCCAGAAAATTAAATTGTTTTCTACTTTCCAGTGAAATTTTGAAAAAAATGTTCTTCAACGAATGACTTTCAAATTGTGAGAGAATTCCGAGATTTTGGTTGCTGCATATTTATAAATCCACTAGTAAAAGCAGATGAAAACACACTTTATTTTATTTGTTAATAATGTTTTTGAATTCCACTATTAAAGACATTGTAAATTTTCTGGAGGAATGAATGAAATAATGGAATCTGGTAAGAGGTACTACTCATCCTGCATTGTTCGGAAGTGGACGTTAGGAAGCTGTGTCCACATTATGTTAATAGTTTAATATATGGTATTGTGAGAATTTAATTAAATTATAAATATACCTGAGTCTAAATGTAAAGAGGTGAACTTTTACGTTTTTAAGATATCTTAGCCAAGTCCGCCATGTCTGTCTGTCCATCTATGGGTTTCTGCTACCCTATTATTATTTCTTTTGCACCTTTTAAATGAAATTTGGTGTAAAGGCGCACACATTTTACAAAACAAGATACTTAAAATGATATTCAATTTACACAATTTACGCACTATCTAAAAATCCCTTAATCATATTTCAAATTTATATCTCAGTTTATATTTGGATGATTACAAGGTACAACTAAGAATTGAAAACAAAAAATAATCTAACAATGCCTTATTTATGTCTTATTCATGTCTTAATCTTGCCTTTAAGGGAAAAACGTTGAAATATGGTCTCTTTGTGAATTTCAAAAACTCCTTGGATGATTTCAAGGTAGAAAATGACTTTAAAAAATTCAGACTTAAAAAAGAGGTAACAATATCGAAAAATGCTGAAAAAGTGGTTTTTCGGTATTTCGGCGTTACTACTGTCTTAGTTTTTTTTCAATCGAATTTTAAAAATTTCGAACACGTATAAAAATTAGAATTTCCCGCCAAAAAATTAAAAAAAAAAAAATCATATTGTAGCTGACAAAAAACCCTATAATTTGAGAAAAAAAGAAGTTTCTACGTCCACAGTAAGCCGAGATATCGCCAAAGCACTGAAAATCAATTTTTATATTTTATTTTTTAGGTTATGTGAGGGTCTATGGGTCTGAAAATTTAAGCAAAGATGTACTTTTTCATGTATAATATAAGAATATTATTTATTTTTCAAAAGCGCTGGGGGCTCTTTTCACCTTCTTAACCGGCTAGACCCTTTATTGCATCATTTTTATGAAAACGCCAAAAACAATATTTAGGACTTTTGTTTTGTGGAAAAATTGTCCAAAAAAAAAAAAATACTATTCTTTGTATTCATCAAATCTTGTAATTAAAGAGGTAAACTTTTGTGTTTATTCTTTCGTCTCGCTAGCGCTCAATTTGGAAATTGTCTCAGTTGGAAAAAGGCAACAATTAAGGTATAATTTTTAATGAGAAAAAAAATATTTTAAAAAAAAATTGAAAAATAATGCTAGGAACAAGACTAATAGTTATTAAGCCAAATAACTCGAGTAGACTTTCACAACATGCTGCAAATTTCACCATATAAATTTTATTTTATATTCTTAAAAGTATTTACATTCCGAAATTAATAAACAAAAACCTCCTCTGCGCTCCCATACCTCTTTAAACCGTACTGGCAGTATTTCTTCGGTTTGAAATCGGGTCTAATTTTTCTTAGGATTTATATGATTCAACTTTGATATTACGAAAAATGTTTGTGTGTGAATACGAGTAAAATAGTCGCAGGAATTATTTCAAATTTGATAGGAATTAAAAGAAAATTGTTATGTACAAAATAAAAATTTTATGGATACTCATTTCCTTTTTTTCATTAATGTGAGAATTTGTAATTTATTTTTGTACACAAGAGCAATTTTTCATTCCTTAAAATGAATAAAATTTTATATACAGTAGTTATCTTATTTGCTTTAAAAGCCAAAATCCAGTCTTGTTACTCGCTCGAATATAAATAACGATGTTGAGCAAAATGCATTAACTGCTCGAATGCGCCATTCCACCTCATACTGCGCGGCGGGGCGGTGCAAAATCAACTTGTGAAGTGAGTTATCACCCGCGGATCTCTCTAATCGCGATCGCAATTACTACCCATAAAGATAACGTCCCCATTTACTTCACCAATCGGCGGGTTCATGATTATAAACCCTGCCGGGGAGGTAATGACTAAATTATGGGTCGACATAATTGAGTCGTATAAATGGGGCAATTCCGCTAAAATGAAAAATAAATTCACAGCCAGCCGGCCTGCCAGATTCGCGCAGTGGAGCAGGGCGCCGTATTCAGAAGGTTTCCCCCATAAATTGCCGAAACAAGCGCCTTCCTGCGGCCTATGGCGTGCGATTCGAAGGGTTGCAGCTCCGAAAGGACAGAGCGAGTTCCCAGCGTCATAACTGAATTCAATAAAAGTGTAACAAGTGCTGCTCCCGTCCCTCCCACCGATTATGCAGGGACCGGGACCGGGAAGGGCTCCAGGCTGGGCGCAGAGGAGCTCAATACACCGATGAAGTGTTGGCTGCCAGCGAAATGGGGCGAGTCGAGCCCCATTCCCGGAGCAGGCTATCCCGGCTATCCAGAATCCACTCCACCACATACAGTATTGTACTTTCTTAATATTTCGCCTGCACTCGCTCCAGCCACACAGCAGTAAAAATGGAGAAATGTGAGCTGCTCGCCGAGGCACCGACAACAAAAGAGTTTCGGCAGCGTAATGGCAACGAGCCCGGCGAAATGAAACAACCTCTGGCGCCTGTTCTATTCATGAGAATAGCATCGTTTTACGCGGATGAGCTTCCAGAAATTCCCATATAATGGTCGTAATTTGATTAGGGGGATGCGATACCCTGGTACGAATCCTTTGGATACTCCTTCTTTGCCGCACCGTGCCCGGGCTGCGAGGTCATCGGATTAATCCACAA
The DNA here is from genome assembly GCA_949715965.1 of Dysmachus trigonus. Classification (NCBI taxonomy): domain Eukaryota; kingdom Metazoa; phylum Arthropoda; class Insecta; order Diptera; family Asilidae; genus Dysmachus; species Dysmachus trigonus. Next base: position 92,438,242 of record OX454320.1, read on the forward strand.
CTAAAGAAACTAAATTGGAAGTAATGCGGCGTAGTTCGGTGCTTTCATAAAATTCGAATTATTACTTGTTTCTCGGCTTTACAGATTATTTACACAATTTAACAACTATTTACGATTGTCAATCGGTAAGTGATATATTCGTAGCTAATCCCTTTCGATATCTTCTCAATATTACGTATACTTCTACACTGAAAAAATAATTGCAATTGTTTCAACAATGATATCTTGTTGGGGGAAACCACATTATGTGTTTTTTGGTAATTGTTTTACAAGGCAGAATTCAACTAAATGTTTTTAAACTTGGAGGATGTTTTACTAATAATTTCATGCAGATGGCATCAAATTTTGAAATAATTTTAACCAGAAAATTTAAAAAAAATTAAAATTAAACATTTTTAGTTTACTTAGATATTTGAAAATCAAAAGATGAAAATTGAGTTTTTTGTAAATTAGTTTTTTCAAATTTTTTTGATAAAAAAAAAAAAAAAAAACCAGTGGATGGGAAACTTTTCGATACTATAAATAAAAAAACAAATGGTTGGAAAAATTATTAAGTTATTGTTTTTTAGGAATTTTCTATTTGGTATCATTAAGAAAGTAATTATTTAAGACATTTAATCATTTATTAGAAAGGTACAAAATTATTATTTTCAAATCATTAACTTTTCTTATTATTTTAGAAATGTTATAGCATCCTAGATCGACGGTATTTTTGTAATTTTCATTAAAAAATAACTGATTTTCAGAAGGGCTTGTAATTTGCCATAATTGAAACCTGAAAATATAGCACTATTCTACAATATTAACTTACTTACACTTTGTAGAGGAACTATTACATGAACATACACCATATTGAATGAAATAATCGGTTTGTGCGAAAAATTAAATTTCAATGAATATTTCTCAAAGTATATAATTTTTTTGTGATTTTATCAAATAGCCTAAAGTTTAAACATCCATTTGAGCCAAATTATAAGCTTTTATGACAATCCATTATTTTTTAATTATTTTTTTAAAGTGGTTGGAATACCGTATTTTTTTTATTAACTTCTGTTTTGCTCGAAAAAGGGAGCTGATTGAACATTGTCTTTTATGAATTTAGGGTAAAAATCCTATAGAAATTGTTTTCCATTTGCTCGCCTAATTAAGTTGTTCTTTGTTAACCTTGTTTTAAAAACAAAAAGATTTTTGTATGACCTAAATGTTCGAAATACGTTATTAAGAGGTATATACCTAACTAGAACAAAATCTGTTCAGCAATACAAACTTATTTTATATTTAGTTATGGTATCTGATTAATTATTTTTGAAACTTGAATTGCAATTAGGATCCGAAATATTATGTACAAACTTTAACCCTTAACGCCATTCATAGTGGAGTAGGGTCACTCACTACAAACATTTTCGGGCATATGTTTATTACTTTGAGCGTGATCCGGTCATGACTTCATGTACATATTCTCATTACAGCCCGAGAACTCGCGGCGTGTGGACCAGCGTTGGATTGCCGCTTTGCGTTTACGAGGTACGAGTAGCTACAAAACTTAAATAAGTGTAATTTCATGTAATATATTTTCACAGCTTTTACATTTATTTATTTTTTTATTTAGGTTTGCGACACGTAATGAAAAAAAATTTAACACCCTAACAAATATAAAACTTATTAAATCATCATGAGCTTTTTCAGCCAGCTTGTAGCTTTATCGCCGGCGGAAAAGTTCTGTGAAACAAAACAACAGCTTGTGCAGGAAATTGAAATTTGTCATTATGGCTTTAAATTGTTAAGAGACGATAGTCAAAAGTGATCGTGTCTTCTTTTATTGTTTAAAATATGCAAACTATATATAAAAATTAATTGTCTGTGTCAAACTAAGACTAGAACTTGTCAAGTCTGGTGAGATCAACTCAAGCGAAGAAGAAACTAAATGTAAACTAAATATATTTTCCAAATATTAGGAATAAATTACGATTTTAATTTGGAACCAAATAAAAAGATGTTAGTCCTATAATTTTGCATGTTATTAAACATATTTGCAATTTTATGCGTGTATTACAATTTAGGATATAAGATTAATGAGAAAAATGTACAAATTTGTTTTTAAGTCGATATTTTTATTTAATTTTTTTTTTTTTTATTGAACTAGTCAATGAAAATTCAACATGTTGGTTAGTTCTTAGATCATAGAGAACAGAATGGGACGTAAGTCGGTTTATGTAGTTTAAAAAATTTCGTAATTTAGTGGGCCTATAGTGGTCTTCTCATTTGTAGCTGTGCATCAATTTCAGGCGGGTATTTTCATTAAGATAGAAAAGGGGCACTAAATGCAAAACAAATAAGCCTACTATAGCCCTCTCAAAGGTGAAGTTTTTCGCACGATACGACTTTTGTGCAATTTCACATTACTCAAAAACATTAGCTGAAAATGTCTTTTTTTTTTTATAGGTATCGCTAGCCTATTCCAATCATGTTCTCCACTAGAGCTTATTTTGAGGGGAAAATGCTTCACTCACGTATACGGATTTTAATCAATATGTCCTATCCTTTCTGTCTATGATCTAAGGGTTTGTTATTTTTTTATTTAACACCAGAAATGCTACTTTAATATTAAAAATTGTAACAAAACTGTTTTTATTTATTTAAAATACGAATTAGAAATTGGGTATATGACAGGGATTCTAAGTTTCCCATGAATGTATGATACATGTGTAAGCTCGAAATACCGAATGATGTTAAGGGTTAAACATGAACTTTCAGAGTTTAAATTGTTTTTCTTCGCGGAAATGGTTCGATGATTGGTCTTAAAAATAAATTTACGGATTTTGTATTTGCCTAATTAATGAATGGTTTCGAAGATATTCGAAGTTAACCCCATGACAACTACACAGGGGTTTCCCGAACCTCACAAAATTAGTGGAAAATGCTAAAAACATTTTGCTTTCTTTGTTCAATCGCAATTTTCACTGCGAAAAAATAATACAAAGTTTTTTTCCAATGACCTATTCCATTTTTCAGATTTTGTAAGAAGAAAAATATCTCTAAGACCAGTTCAGCTCAGCGCATCGATTTAAATACTGAGGTGCGCGTAACCTCTATGTACAGGGTGTCCAATAGGAAATTGCGAAAACTAATGGGCCACAATTTTTTAACAAATGGAGAGATCGGTAAAATGTAAATACTTTTTAATAAAGGAAAGTCGTCATTTTTATTTCATGTCCATTTTATTATAAAAAAATTAAATCTATTTAATACAAAGCAATTAATTTAAAAATATAGTGAAAAACGTTAGTTACTAATGATATATATTTTCGATATTTTAACCATCTAATTTGCCACAAATATCCATATGCTTTCTAAAACTATTAAAAACATGTTCTAACGTTTCATTTGAAATGCCATTGACGATCTTCCCAATGTCTTTAATAAAATCCTCAACTGTTTTTTGGTTATTTTCATAGTAGAGATCTTTAATGTAGCCCCATAAAAAGAAATCAAATCGAATGAGATCTGACGAGTAAGGTGTCTATTCTATTCCTTTTCCCCTAGCAAAGCGTGGGTACCTTAGGCCAATAACTCGATCGCCATAAAATTTATTGATGATACTTCTTGTGTGCGATGAGGTGCTGCTCCGTCTTGAATAAAAAAAAAAGATTTAACGCGGCTCCTCTTTTTCGCATGAGAAAGGATTTGGTCTCTAACATCCCTTTGTACTTCTCTCCGGCGACAGAAGATTCAAAGAAATGCAGGTAGATACCTTTTATGTAGATGGTTCACATTTCAAAAATATATATTATTAATAATTCACGTTTTTCACTATATTTTTAAATTAATGGTTTGTATTAAATAGATTTAATTTTTTTATAATAAAATGGACATGAAATAAAAATGACGACTTTCCTTTATTAAAAAGTATTTACATTTTACCGATCTCTCCATTTGTTAAAAAATTGTGACCCATTAGTTTTCGCAATTTCCTATTGGACACCCTGTATGTATGTTATTTATTTTATACGGTTAGTGTAGGGTCTAGGATTAAACAGCTTTCAGCAGCAGAAAATAACCCAATGAGGTAAACGACCTACAATACAGGTGGACAGTTGAAGTGTTAATCTTTGCATTGCTTCACATTTTCAGCAATAACCCCAGCCAAAGTTTCACAATATTAAAGCAGAGGAATTTTTGGATTATCTTGGCAATTAGCAGATAAATTGGGTAACACAATTTTCGTAAGCAATAAATCACAGGTGGGATTCCTCTTCTTCTTCCGGTTCAAAGGGAAACATTTACAAACGGTTTCGCAACCGGGGTCGGGTGCTTCAACCTCGCAGCTCTTAAGACGTAACTGGATCAATGAACAGCACAATTTCACTTTCATCTATTTCCATATTGGCTGGCTGTAGGATCAATATCTCTGCCTGAATCGACAAATAAAGAAAAAATAATAATAAATCATCGAGGCAATTATACGGGTACCAGGAAGCTATCAGGTTCGCTTGCACGTGCCTCCAGGCAATTAAAAACCTGATAACTGTGCAACAACGACTAATTTGCATGCCTGAGAACACCTCAGGTGAATTTCTAAATCAATCAAGTTTACCTGTCGCATCTGCTTAGAGGAGTCGTACCTGAAAAGGGCGCAAATTGCTCTCCATTCTAATTTTCACCTCGCCCTTGCGAATGGACCTGCCAGCTCATTTGTCTCCGTCGCCTCGGTCGGCAGGTTAGGGGCATTGCCAGTCCCGCCCTTCGACTCTATGCCATCGTCGTTACTTTTTTCAATGTATTCAAATTTCGGAGTTCATTCGGGGAAAATTATAATTTCAATGAATCAGAGGAGTTGATTAAATGTAGGTGTAATGAATGATGCTGAGAAAAAGCGGAATAACTGAATGGACAGACAAACAAATTGTTTTTCAGTACTATTGGCGCGAATAGGATTAAAAAATGTTGGGACGTTTAACAAGATATCTTGTAACGAACTGCATCATGCAGAAAAATGCATTTGCTGTCCAAAGAAATCCCGATACGATGAGATCCCCCCTTGGGAGAAAGAAAAGCCCTAGATTTTTTTTTTTCCACTGGACGCGCGATTGGTGGTGTGAGGGACTGAAATTCGCTTTAGGGTGTACAGCCCTGAGGCGCTATGTACCTGCGGCGAGCGCGAGGAAAGAGATGAAAGACTATTTACTTAGATTATCATACAAAGAGGTTGGAAAAACCATAAAATCCTGAAAAGGTCGTAAAAGCAGACAAAGCACGGGACGAAATTGCTTGTAATCTGCCGACGTAAACAGCAGCAGCCCGGTCCGAGCCCACTCCGCGCGCACGAGCGAGACAGACGGCAATCAACGTCGAGGAGAGCAAATAAAATGAAACTTGGCCAAATTAAAGATTGAGCAAATCCGTTTGGCCGCTTTATCTGTAACTTAATCCCTCTCGGAAATCAAAATACCTGGGGCGCGGCCTGCAAGAGCCGGTTTCAGGCACCACCGCTAAAGGGGCTCCCCACCAGGCGACACCCGTCGACCAATCAGTGTCGAGGTTCCCGCCCCACTTGGCAAATCTTGGCAAGTTTGCCGGCATGTTTTTAGCCCCATTTGAGCGGGCTTCCATTTACTTAGCGCCGTGACGTCGTGCTGGTCCGTTCGTTCTCCATATCTGCGGCGCTGAACAGCCGTTATCATCAACTAACGAGGTGGGCGGAGTCTAGCGGGTAGCCTAGTGGAGCGCAACAGCGTGGCTAATTCGGTTCAGTTGTCGGTAGTACTTCCATTTGTCCAGTTCGGTTGGGTGGTTCGTATACCAGGTGTTTTGTTTTGTGGAGCGGCCGAATCATCGCGGATTGAAACAAACGCCATTATTACCTGGAACCGGTGCCACTAGGTTGCGAATTTGGGCCACTCTTATTTTGGGGATGTTAACAGAAGTGACATTTTAATTAGCGAACGCGCTATACCCCACCGTTTTCGTTATCCGCTGCTACACAGCCGCCGCTGAACGCCGGGAAGAGCTGTGTGACAGCACAATATTTTTCCTCTGGAAGTGATTAATTAATTGCGTCCCGAAAAGAGTATAGACCTAGATTTTTTTAATTGCGGCATCAAAAGTTACCCCCGAAATGAGCGCAATTAGCGTCTTTTAGTGGAAATCGATTTCGTTTCGGGAGGTCACTCGACAGCCCGCGGGAAGTGTGAGAAGTGAGTGGTGCTGTTTTTTGGATGTTTCGGGTTTTTGAGTGGAGCCCTGGTTTTTTATTTTGTGGTGACTGAACTGTGGAGCTGCTCCGAAAGATGTCCGGGCATGAGGACGACGATCAGGATGTCGAGCAGGAAATACATGTGGATGTGGATTCTGACTCAAGAATGTCCTGTGGGACAGGATCTGATATAGATTTAGACGGCGGAAGTTGCTATGATGACGCTGAACCGCATATGGGGTAATTTTTAATTATCATTTCATGAGAAAGAGCATTTTCTGCTGTGGTGCAATGAATGATTGAGTTTTTTTCTATACAAAAGGATAAGACCGAATTAAGTTTTTGTAAATGTTTAGAAATACGATATTTCTCCAAACGCAGAACGATGTAGAAATATTCATAAAAATATCATTAATTAAATTATATTTATTCTGTCTTTACTTTAAATTCGTATTGTCATTTGTCTGACAGACCCATGCATGGGCGGAGTTACGGGGGGGCAAGATTTCAGAGCGAACATCGGGAAATTAGGTTACTGTTCGTTTTTCTTATATTTGATAAAAGTCTGCCCCCCCAATGGATAATCTCTAATTCCGCCCATGGACCCATGTCTGTATAAGTAGGGTACTGACTGTTTTTGAAGCCTGTTGTATGAAATGTTTAAATGTCAAATAGATGCTTAAACTATTTGATTCTGATTCGGACTTTCCAATATGCAAGTTTACCTCGATCTCTTTAGTGGACTGTATCGAAATCATAATGACATTAGACGCAACCAATTACAGGGAACAAATTATACAATCCAGTAGTATTTAGCTTAATAATAAAATATAAATAAGACAATCGTATCCCTTAATATTGTTTCTTGTTTTAAAGATATTGTTATCTTGTTCAAAATAAACCCTTTTGCTCTGGATAAGGGTCTGAGAGTTGCTACTTTAACTTCTTCACTAACTCAATTTGTGGCTTTATCACGTTTAAGTTAATTTATGTTAATTAAGCTAATTTTTCTTGTTATTTAGCCTGATTGTGAAATGCTATAGCTAAATTAATTCTGTCTGTCGACAAAGAGTTAAAAAAAATATATAACGACTGAATCTTTTGACCATTTGGTGAAAAATAATCATATAAATTATATCGTATATTATTTTAATATTTTTAATGATCTCTTTCAACATGAAATTACCCCGAAAAATATTTGGAAAACTGTAGAGACTTTTATTTAAAATTAACCTAGTTGCTAACTTAAAAAAGTTTTTCATACTACTTAAAAAGGGTTAAATAACTAATTATAAATCAATCATATTTTGTTCTAATTTTCGTAAATGAAAATCTTATTGTAGATTTTGCAAACGTCAAACTAACAACAGATTTAAATTTGACTTTTCGGTTTGAAAACAAAATCTTTGAGAGTTAGACGAATTAAATTACGTGCTATTTTATAATACCGGAAAAGTGTTGTTCGTCCAATAGTAATCAAATGAGCTGCCAGATTGAAACAAACAAACATTTTTTCCTTGTGATCTTAACATATTTTGCTTAGGGGTCATGGACCTATGTTTTTCGTTTTGTTTTAGTTTTCGGTTTTTAAAGTAAGGTAGAGTCGCCAAATATCGTCCCCTTTTTGTAAAATAAATCTAAAAAAATAGAAAAAAATACCACAGTAATAAATGAAACGTCAAACATTAGGTTCAATATTCTTTTATTCTTAAAAATAATCAAAAACGCGTTAACATTGTTAGAAAAAGTTATAAAATAGTTTTAACAAAAATACTCAAATTATGAAAATATATTTTTGGGCTCCTAATTTCGTCCGGGGGACGATCTTGAGATCACAATAATCAGTACGTGAACTGGAGTTGTACTTAGTCCTTTTCTATTATATAAAATTGAACCTAACTATCATATTAATATATAAACAGCCCTTTCTTAATTATTTTAATCATTGGTAAGGTATTAAGGTATTAAGTGACATGACCGTTGTGTTCACCATACGAGATCCTAATACCGTCCCGGGGACGATATAAGGTTCACGTAAGGGGACGATATTAGGAAATTTCTGTTTATTTTTTCGCGTCCATTTAAGCAAAAAACGTGCCATGACCTGAAAATTTTATTTAATCGATTAACATCTGAGATATTAATAGTTAGTTTGACAAAAAAATTATATCAATAAGTCAGATATCTCAATATTTTATGGAATCCGAGAATATTTCAATGAAAAACTCACCTTGAACACTTTTTTTGATTTTTGAATTTCTGTCGGTACAAACGTCGTGACGCACTCACTTCTACACAATGGCCGACTGATGCAACTAGCTGTCGGGTCACTGATAATAGATGGCGATTTTTAAAAGAGTAGATATTGAAGGGGACGAAATTAGGGTTGGGGACGAAATTTGGCGACTGTACCTTATATACTTTAAAAAACGCTGATATTATTCGACTTTGAAGAGAGGAACTCCTGCTAATTAACCTTGAGTGTAAACATTTTAAAAGACGTTTTTATCAAAACCATTTTTAAGAAAATAATAAAATTGAACCAACTAGTCGGATTAGGAAGTACATTAACAAAAATATTCATAAGGGATAAGATGAAGGTGGTCCCAAATATGCGAATAAGATTTGAATCGGGTCGAGAATCCAAAGCCAAAACCGTGCCCATAGTTTTAATTTAGATTTGAGTGCTGCACTTAATTAAAAGCTTATATTTTAGAACATCGTCTTAAATTCGAAAATTTGGTCGTTATCAGTCACAAAAAGAAAACATATTGCGCGATTTTGTATCTCAAAACTAAATTGTTTGGTAATTAGTGATTTTTAAATGTTTTTACATTATTGCATATTATCTCACTTATTTTTCAAAAATTAACGTCTTAAAATTTTTTAAATCAATCTCAATTATAACAAAAGAGAAACCAACCTCAACTCGAATGGCTTCTCATCCAATTATTTCAGTATTAATGAACATTTATACAATTTATTATTGTCTTCATTCCATCAATGACATTATGGGATGATGGACAAATCATAACAAATACTTAGTATACTATTAGATTAAGACATCGAAGCCGCCGATTTTTAAAATTATCTATACCATTTTTAGTATAAAACTTATAAAGTCTGCCTTTGTTATTAATTAAATTTTTAGAATATTATTTTTCGGGCCATCAGTTTATTCATTTTGTATTAGAAGTTTTATAGCAGATTTCAAAAGTAATCAAAATCTCATATCCTAGTTAGTGTATTGGTATTAGTGAAATATTTTTAAAAATAAATCGGATCCAAATTCCATTAAAAGTTCCTGGTTTACCTCTCATCTCTTCGGATTAGGAATTTATTAAGGCGGACACATGTCAGTCTCCGGTCAGCCTCTGTTCTGAAAAACGTCATTTTAGTTGTTTTTGGAACATGTTATCGACCAGGAGACAGGTGTGAATATTTTTATATGTTGGGTATAAAACATCACAAACATTTTATGTTTTAAATTATACTAAATCAACAAACATTTTTCATTATATATTTATACTAGAGATGCCACGAATATTCGGCAACTATTCGGTATTCGGCTATTCGGCCACTTTTTTTCGCTATTCGGTATTCGGCCGAATATGGTTAACTATTCGGCCGAATACCGAATAGCAATTTATTTATTATTTGTTTATTACTAGCTGTTTTCCCGCGACTTCGTCCGCGTAAATTATAGCCCATGTCCTTTCTAAGGCTCTAGAGTATCTGTGTACCAAATTTCATTTAAATCGGTTCAGCAGTTTTGGCGTGAAATCGTGATAAACAGATTTACTTTCGTATTTATGATAAAATATAGTAAGGATTACCAAATAAATCATGAAAAAAGAACTCAAAATATTACTCACAAAGATATATTTATTTAACCAAAAAAAAGAACTAACAAATTAATATTTAAAATCTACCAGTGGTAAGTTATGATGAATGAAAACAATTTTTTCAGCGTTTGTTGATAGCAGACGATTGCGTTTTTCCTCATAAGGACTGTCCCGGAAAAAACCCGACCAGTTGTTTCCCCTTAATACTCTGGCTAGGCTTGTTGGATTTTGTTACAGTTTGCACAGCTTTGTCTCCCACAAAAGCACTCCACTTTGCAGTCAGTACCTTTTTATTATTAGTACTGTATCATATGATGGCGCAACTTGAAGAAAAACGTAGAAAAGAAATTATTTCCAAATACATAGGAAATCCTGGATTATCTCAAAGAGCTTTATCAAAATTGCTTAAAATTCCGAAAACTACGATACAAAATGTATTGAAACGTTTTAAAGAGAGGTCGACTGTGGAAAGGAAAAAAGGATCGGGAAGAAAAAGGGGATCTTCTGACAGTACCGTTGAAAAAAAGGTGAAAGATGCTTTTCGTAGGAATCCTAACTACTCAGTTAGAGATGTTGCAGATATAGTGGGTACATCGAAGTCAACGGTTCATAAAATTAAAAGGAGATTAAATTTAAGAACATTCAAGGTAAAAAAAGTACCGGATAGAGATGAAAATAAAGAAAAAGTGTGTAAACGAAGAGCTCGCAAACTCTATGAAGAATTTTTGACAAAGTTTTCGTGTTGCATAATGGATGATGAAACATATTGCAAAGCCGACTTTACGTAGTTACCAGGAAGTGAATATTACGTAGCGGTAAATCGAGAAGGAGTTCAAAAAAAATTTATAGTGCGCTCAACTTCAAAATTTCCCAAAAAATTTCTCGTATGGCAAGCCATCTGCTCTTGTGGTTTAAAATCACGGCCTTTTATAACACAAGGCTCTATTAACGGAGAAATTTACGTAAAGGAGTGCTTGAAAAAACGACTACTTCCTTTCATTCGCAGACATGAAGTTCCTGTTCTATTTTGGCCTGACTTAGCAACTGTCCACTACTGTCAAACAGCTAGAAACTTCTATCGTGCTCATGCAATCACTACCGTACCTCGAGAAGCCAACCCACCTTATTGTCCGGAACTTCGCCCTATTGAGCGTTACTAAGCCCTAATAAAGCGTATATTAAAGAAGAAGAACCGTAAAATAAGAAACAAAAAAGTTGATGTAAAAATTTTCAAAAAAAAGTATTGTGAAGGTTCAAAATTGATTAACCAAAGGTCTGTAAAAACGCTTATGGCAGGTGTCAAATCAAAAGTTCTTAAATTTTATCGAAATTAAAAGTTAACAAAAATTAAATATTTTATTTGGATGAAAATTGTTTTTTCGTTAAAGTATAGCTAAATACAATAAAAAGAAAATGATAAATATATAATTTATAAGCTTCAAATGGTGGTCGGATTTTTTCTGGGACAGTCCTTAAATACCTGCTTCCGAAAACAGCCGCTCACTATACACACTGCTACCGGGAGATGATAAATACATCTTAGCAAATTGTAAAAGGGTTGGATATTGTTTCGCGTTTGCTGACCACCACTTGTAAGGGTCTGCTGTCCGATCTAAACGAACAGATACCATGTAAAAATCAAGTTCATTTGCAACAGAATTTTTCTGTTCCACACCTTCATCTGAACGAACATTTTCTGCAGCGACAGTTGTGACTTGTCGCCCGCGGAAAGTACTAAGTGTGGCCGAATATTCGGCTGCCGAATGTTCGGCGCTTCGGCCAAGAACCTCGCCGAATATTCGGTATTCGGTATTCGGCCAAATTACTATTCGTGGCATCTCTAATTTATACTATAAGCGTATTTGTACTATTTATAATCCAAGATCTTTTGAAGACCCAAGATTTTGTTGTACAAAGCTACACCTTAATTCAACTTTCCTTTTTAATTTACCTTTAAATCATCATACAATTTTGCTTCTGTATTTATATTTTATAAAAAAAAATTGTCTAATGTTTCTCAAAAGCAAAAAAACTATATATTTTCACTTTTGATAGAAACATTTTTATTCTTTTCTTACAGTAACCCGGTCACCTCTAAAGTCACCAATTTTTTCTGGTATGAACAAGAAACATATTTTATTTTGTACTATATAAACTACAAATATTTTATTAATACCTGTTTCAAATATTTTATTAAAACCTATTTCTGTTTCATATACATTTCTTTTTTGTTTTCAAGCAGACGGTTTTTAACGTTTAGGTTAAATATTATTTTAATATTATCAATTATTTACATGATCGTATTCGACTCCTTATTTTACAAATAGTATCTTTAATTAGGAATAAATCCTTTTGCAAATTAAAACAGGTGAAAATATTTAATTGATGGTAATTAGTAAATCCACAACCAGCTGTCAGAAGTTTAGGAAATTTATACTCTATATTTGTGTAGGTATTTAAGGTATTTTAATTTAGATACATATATAGCGGCGCGTATGCCTGATTTTGTGTTTTGTGTCGTTTAAATTACTCTGATTAAAACGTGCTTGAAGTGTCTGTTTACGTTCACGAATACAACAAATGTATAAAAAAAATTTAGGTTTCTAAAGAAGGTATTGCTAAATTAGAGAAAGTATACATTTAAGTGTGTTATGTCCCTTTAAATGATATTATCTTTCATAGTTGCAATTGAATTGAATAATAATATTTAATTGAAATTAAACACTAAATAAATTCATTATATTTTTTATTTTATTTTTGCGTTTTATATAATAAAATTTATTTTAAATTTTTGAAATTTATTTTACATTCCTCCGAAATTTTATATGTGACAAGAAAATTTAAGCAGTTTTTTCGATTGGATATAGTAGTAACTGAAAAACAATTTTTTTTTTTTTAAGGGCGAAAAAGTTCTTTCAATGTATACCTATATTATGACAGGGATGAAATTTCAATACCATCTGTGAAGGAAAATAATAATAACTTAATAACTTAATCTTTAACATTTTAGCCGATAATTTTACATTTTTAAGAAAACTTAATGCACTATTTTTCCTCGTTTAGAATGGGCGTCGTCTAAACTTGTACATAAATCTGAACATCCTTTTAGTCAGTAAAATTTATCGAGCAATTCCAAGCCATGAATACAACGATTTTAAAGCGAAATCTGAATAAGATTGCAGCAGTTTAACTTAGGTACATTGATTCTATTTAATTGCTGGGTATTTCAACGTTGAAGGTATTTAAAGGTTTTCAAAAGACATATCCTAAATCCATTTACCAAGTGCTCAGGATATATTAACTAGCAATTCGTTTCATTATCTGGTTGTTTCAACCGTAAACAGCACTTCAAAATAATTTATACCCTAAAGACGATAACGTTGTCCATTTCACGAACGTAGGTTGAGTAAAAACAATAAATTATCACGTTAAGTGTTACCTACGCACTACGCGCAGGCACTTCGAACGCGTCTTATACGCGCTAAGTAAGGCCGTGACCATCAAAACTAATCCATGTTTCTGTCCTCATCTCTTTTACAGGGAATCGATTCAATCAGAACAGACACGATCATCGAGTGAAAATCTACCTTTTAGCATATCTCGACTATTATCGAAGCCGTTCGAAAACAGCAGCAAAAGTCCTGACAAAGACATCATCGATAGTGAAAATAAACTGTCAACGAGTCTGAGCACGTCACCTTACACCCCGGCGACTGCGCTCTACACATACCCGCTCTACCCCCCCGGACATGTCCTCAGGGTCCCTCCGCAGAGGTCCCCGCTCGCATGGGCCCTTCCACCGCTCCATCACGCCGCCCTTGCTCATCAGGCTGTCAAAGATAGATTGGCAGGTGAGTAACGCAATTAAAAGTTTTACGATTTGCTAATTTCAAATTGTAAGTTTTATCGACGCGAAATCACTTCGAGGTCATTGACTGAGGCAGTTTGGGTCATTAAATGGGAGTTAAGGAGAACCAGTCGCTTGTCGATAGCTAATTTTTTATAGTGGGGGAACAGAGACGTTTTTTTTTTAATTTAAATATACCAAAGAAGTAGCGAGCTCTTTGGAATATCTTACTGATTGAAATTCTGTTCAGCTTTAGAAAGGCGGCTGCAATTGTTGTATCATAGCAATTAAAAGAAACTGCACTATAGTCATTTGGATATGACATGAAATGCACCTTTGTGAAAGATTTTTCTCTGCCTATATTAAGTGAATTTCACAGAAATTGATTGAGTCACGCAAAGGTTATTACAAATAATAAATAAAACGAAACAACGATTGCATGCAGTCGGAAACTTTCTAAAGATGGTTGTTTTAAGTGGCCTTATGTTAACAATTGTCATATAATTATTATTAATGTTCTTTTTCCACATTTACTTGGTTAATTTTTTGTATCTGTTTTTTTAGGTAATCAAAATCAAGCACGAACTTTTTGGTATAATACCTTTAAAACCGTTGTTATCATACATTTTTCATTAAGGCTACATTTCATCTAGATTATGAAATAAATGTAAATGATATGCAACATTCAGATTAATTAACATTATTCAGACTTCCTTTTCACTAACATGAAATTGTGCAGTATATTAAAATTCAGATATAAATCAATGTTCAAGTTTGTTTATTTACTATATGTTTAATAAATAAAATGAAGTATAGTAATGTAGGAATTAAAATAAAATGAATAGGAAGGCCGATGGGAGATAACAAAATAAAGAAATAGTGTCACATAAAAATACGGACATATTCAGGGTTACTTCAGATTCTAAATTTGACTTTTTGAACTAGGGTGTATTCGATGGGAAACAATAGTTAAGTAATTTTTACCATGAACCAATGTCTTTTAAGTTTATAAATTGATCTTTTAGCTTAAGAACTATAAACTTATAGCTGAAACCTTGAATGTTGAAGCAGAGGTATTTTGTCCAAAAGGTAGAATTTTTGTTTTCAGTAAGGGAATCAGAGAAAAATATAAAATCTGCGGGAGAACATTAAAAATGCGCTAAACAACAAAGATAGTTTTTCTTTAAAAAAAAGTTAATCTTCTGATATAAGCTTTTGAACAAGAAAATTTTTTACAAACAATTTCTTGACTAACTTACAATTTGAATGTTAACTAACATTTTTGTTAGTTAAATTACTCTATGCAAAGTACAAAATCATTTCTCGTTTATTACTTAGGTACTAATAATTATTATTACTAAATTACTATTTAAACATAAATTAAGGTTTTCTTGGGGTTGGAGTACTTAGAAAAGGCACTTTTTTCTGATTTTTTTTAAATGAAACTCAAACCTATTCCAGCGACTAACATGGAATCTTTTCAAAATATTCTAGATATGACAAAGTGATATTTAATCGAAGGTTTTTACAAAATGTCAGACTTTAAAAGGTTAATGACCAATTAAAAAAAAAAATGAGAATCTCTTATTCCTTTTTTGTATATATAACAAAAAAAGGATGAGTTGGAAAAAACTGAAATTACTTAACCCATTCGGGTCGAGGAATTCCATCCCCAGGAGCGAAGCAATTTTTGTTCTTTAAGTTAATTATTTTCCATTTTCGACGGGCCTGGCTGTGGGCTATCCATTTCAGGGTCTAACTCAAAACCTACACAAAGTTTAAGTTTTAATCATCTTTATCCTTTAATTTTTCTCAAAATAAATTTTGTTTACTAATGACTGATAATTGAAGCATTCGCTCTAAAATGTCGACTGAATTGTCCAACCCGAATACTGCAATGTGTAGCTTGCTTAAGAATAAAAATTAAAATTAACTTTCGGGTAAATTTGCTGATTTCGTTGTTCAAGGAAATATTTAAAAATTTACGAAATTTCAGCAATATGTATACTGTGGTATTTTAGCAATTTGTTTCGTTTAATGTGACCAACTTTATTTTTCTGAATATATTAATAAATCTCTGTATCAAAAGTATACATAGATATCAATATAGTAAAAAGCATAATAATATACTAAATAGATTAATTATATTTATATTACTATTTCTCTGTATGACTCTTACAAGGTCCTAGTTCAAACAACTAATTTCGCGGTTCATTCAACTACTTTTGCTTATGAATTTCATGTAATAAAATTGCTGATAAACGACGAAATTAGTTCAGACAACGAGGTTCATTGTGAACAGTATTTATTTAATTTTATGATTTTTTCTGACACTGTGACATTACTCTCATACATACCTACATATACACTTAATTATTTAGAAGTAACATGAAAACATAGAAAAATTAAATCAAATTTAACTATTTTTAAATATTAATTTAGGGTTCAAAATTTTAGTCCACGATTGCTTTAGTGTTAAACTGATACCAACGACTATACACTGTGTGTTATAATAATATTGACCATCCTAAGTTATTACGGATACCATTTCAATTTGACGTTGTTTAAAAATTAACAAATACCTATATTCTAGAAAAAATGTTATTAGAATAGTTAGATGAACAAGGATCTAGTTGATTAATCCTTTGCACTTGGGGATTATTTTCACATTTCCTTTCACCGACTCGATAAAAATAAAAACCTTTTTATTGTTTTATTACGCTCTGTCTTATCTTTTTTATGCCAACTGTCTGCATTTCGAGTTATCGGAATAAAAATTCAAGAGAGCAGTGCTGGCATTCCGAGTGGAAAGAGTTCAAATCTAATATTTGTATCAGATTAATTAACAAGCTTTCATTGTTGAATCAACTAAAAATCTATTTTTCAATGTAAAGTTGAATGTATTATATCAAAACTTCTCTTTTTTAAGATTTTATGATACGAAAGAAATGGTACACAGATAAATAACTCCTATGTTTTGTGCACATAAACGTTGAGGTTGTATTTTAATTTATCATTATCTATTACATATTCAAAATTATAATCAATGTTAGGTTGTAGCTTTTGCTTATGAAGAAATAGTTGCAGTATCGCAAACTTCCTTTCTTTTCGCCCATAAAAATGTTATAAAAACTCATGAATTGGCTGCCCACCCGCATTGATGAGTAGTTAAATGAAAAGGCCAAAGAACACATCTTTTAGAAATGAAGTCATAAAATACTCTATCAAATACCGATCTTGAAGAGATTTTAATTTCGATGTACCTGATATGAAAAAGCAATCAACGGCTATGTTAATGACATTCATTTTTTGTTTAGTTAAAATTCGCTCGATCGGCGAGTAAAAACGAAATTTGCTTAATATCCGAACAGTCCCAACAAAAAGCGAAAAACCAGTAGCCGGCCGAGCCCCACAGTAAGAAATAATTAATCAAACGGGTCAGATAAGACACAGGTAGCTAATGACAGAGCTGACGTCTTATTAAAGGCAGTAAAACAATCCTAGATGTCAGAGCAATTTCCAAGAGCGCATTTGGCCGGAAGGTTAACCGGAGCGGAGGGCCCTTTCGAGTCGAAAAAAGCGCACCGGCAATTTGGCCGTCCGACAAATGGCACCCGCGTATCAGATAGAAATCGGCCCGCCAATTTCACGTGCAGCGATCGTGAAGTGGTCGTGAAATTGGCCGGACCCGGCGCGGAGTCCTGCGCGGCGGAATCGGTGTCTTGGCCGCGTCTACCTTTAACTTTTATATCATAATTACCGAGGACCGCATTGTTCTTACATCAATTTAGTGTCATTTGTCTTAAGCTGTCTGTTGTTTATGGAGCTATTCATTGAAACGAATGAAAAGTTTATCGGGGCGCAGAGGATTTAATGCGGCCTATGTTGGCGGGGAGACTTGCACACTGTTGTTTATGCTGTCAGCGTCCTCTGGTGGTGGTGTCTCGATAGGCGCCAATAATTGTATTTTCAGGTTTTTAAGATAAAAACGTAATTGAAAACAACTTTGTCGCGTACGACACGACCACTCAGTCTGCCGGCCGGGTATCCGGTTCGGTTATCTAAAAAATTTAAAGAACTTTAAAAGGTTTGTTCGCCGGCCGTGGATTTTGGGCTCCTCTTATCGAACTCATTTTTTTTCCCTCCTTGTCAAAATACCCATTCGCAAGTGATGGTGCCAACTGGGTGAAATGAGTCATAGGTAACCTCAGATTTCAGCAGCTATCGACTTGAAACAATAAACAAAATTTTCAGCTACACGGGAAGATGCCATTAAGCCTGAATTTCTTTTCCAACCTCTCAATGATACTTACCTCACTCACTTAATTTACAAAAAGGTCGAGTAGACCGTGAAATTTTGAAAAATTTACTTACTTAAATTTTTGCTTTGCTTCGAAAATTGCTTGTATTAACTTATATAGTTTATAAAATAAAGCTAGTATCATTTATCTTGGCGTACAAACAAAAGATTGTCACAAAACCATTCCAAACTTTTAGCTGCTTTGATTTTTTCGTGGTTTTACGTCAATGGATTGTCCTGATTTCATAAAAAACATTTTAACCACACAATTTTTTATATATTTTTACGATTGATTTTACATATTGAATTGATTTTAGGGAATTTTAGCATAATGCAAAATGTTTGAATTACTTATGAATGGGGATTTTAAATGTCCAGAGACAAATGTTGGCACTTTTTCATCATGTGGTTAAATGTTATGGAGGAAACGTTCATGAAATGATTTTTAATTTTCATATTTCTCTAACAATCCTTAAATCTATTTTACGATAATTTATTAGCGAATGCCAAGCGATGTAAAATGTAAATTTTCCTTTGATCGTAGAAGATTCGTTCAAAAGGGGTCGTTCGAAACTATATTTAGTTTTGGTCTAATAAAATAACAGCCTAGAAGTAAATCAGCAAGAAAGTAAATAAGTTGATGCCTAATTTGTATCTAATTTTTGATGTAAAATTTTGGTATGACATCATTTGCAATTTCTTTATTATATAATTCTTAATTGGGATGTATCTTATTTTTTTTAAATTCCATTTAAAAGGCAAACAAACTAATCCGCAATGTGTTCAAAACGTTCTTAATATTGTCAATTATAGCTGTAATTAAAATTGATTAAAAACTACACAACATTTCTTCATATCTAAAGAAAAAACGCTTTATACAAAATTTTCCGGGAATTTCATGAAAATTAGGCTTAAGCAAATTTTCGGGTTCGATAAATATGTTATTGAAATTTTGGAATTCTACGATATTTATCAATGTTGCAGAGTTCGTTGGATAAAAATTATTACTTTTTTTTGGTTTTAATAAACATTAAATAACATTCAAAATTCACCCAAATATTAAGGAATCTTTTAGGGGAACCTCTTTTAAAGTAAATTATGAGTTTATATATTAGTTACAAAATTTAATTTAAATTCGTTTTAGCAAAATTACATTAATTTTTTAGAGTATACAAAGCGTGTCGCATTTGTCTTTACAATATTTTTGGACACGCAAAGACGTCGTCTACGTTTTATTGTATTCCCGAACACAAGATTAGGTCAGCAAGATAATAATTGTAACACGACTAGTTTGATGGGAAACATTTGATTTTAATTATGCACTTACGTTACGGGTAGGCGTGTATTATTGTAAGTAATGTAATGATGTAATGTTTCTGACCAAGTAATTCAAACGATTTTATTATATTACATTTAGGGCTCTAATGACCTCAAAATAACGAAGAGAAATAATGGTTTTAATGAGTAACGAAATATCGAAAGGGGGATTTAAGTAATTTCGGCACCACATATAAGGTAATTAACTCAAAGCAAAAGCTTTATATTTTCTAACTTTATTATGATAAAAGCTAAAGTATTGTACATAATTTTATCAGTCTGAGTAAGTTGTCGAAATTCGTATGCCAGTAACGTAATACTTAATCCTTGATAAAATCTGAGGTGCCATTCCATAGCATCTTTTCAAAGCACCATGTCTAAATATTTGGTCTTAGTCACTTTTTTTATCGATACTCCATTTACCTGTATTTTTGGACTAGTGTGGGGTTAATTTTTTTTGTTTTAGTATCATGAAACAGGTTTTTATTACAGATTCAAGCTCCTTCGCATCTATACCTGTATAAGAAGTGAATATAAGAAAAGGAGTATGCCTACTGATATGGCGGACTTAAGTTTACATAATATCATGAGATTTAATAATTTCCGTGCTGCGCAAGGGCCAAGTCGGAACATTTTTTCAACTAACAAGGAAACGTTCTCAGGTGTATCTCACCGATTTTGATGAAATTGAAATATGTTATAGAGTATCGAAAAATAAGAGACACGTATTTTTTTTAATCTGCGGATACGCACATTTAGGGGGTGAAAACCACCCCTAAAATTTACCCCCAAAAACAGTTTTTTCTAAATATTTCAAGTTCTAATGAATTTTTTCGAATGAAACAAAATGAAAATGATGTCTCATAAATATACTAACCTTTTGTAAGTAATCCGGTTCCCGAGGGTGGCAACCCTTATTTTCTATTGCAGAAAAACGATTTGTTTTATATTTTTGCGTCACAAAAATAAGAGTTTTAGTTAAAAATCATTGAAAAATATTTTTTATATACGATTTTGATAAAATAAAGTTGACGGCTCAAAGCTCAAACAACCTCTAGCACTAATAAATGATGTATATTCTTTCAGACATCAGTTTTTTCGTGAAAACCAGTCTTAAGGGGTTTTTGAAGTCGCTGATTACGAACCTGATGTTACATTTAAAAAAATCAAAATGGCGGGTTCGACATGGCGGGCAAACTTTTGAAAAATACATCAATTTTTATAAAAGGAACAATAAATAAAAGTTTTTGAGCAAATTGTTCAAATATCATGCAAAAGAGATAGAAAGAAGAAGTAAGGCGTCTATGCTAAATGCAAAAAAAAATTCGGCGGAAAATGTATTTTAAAAACAGAATATATATGTATATGTAATAGGGTGCTTTTTTTTCGCGACTATTTTTTTTTTCAGTCCCACCTCGAAATTTTGTGGCAAATACCTAAACAAAAATTCCCTGAAAATTGGAGCCCTTAATATTAATATTAAGTACTAGACCAAGGCGTGTAAAGATTTCCCATGTAAAATACACGTAAACTTTGATTATTTTTCTTCAAAACTCTACAGCTCAGAGACATTTTATGGTATAATCTTGGTCAATGGTAGGATTTGTTCAGAATTGAATGCTCTACAAAAGTGTTCATTGCGATGTAACCCTAACTCCCACCAGCGAGGTAGTACGGGTCACTAACCCCAATTTTTCCATGAAATTCTCGCTTTTTGCCCCTATCTCGTAAACAACAAGAGGTACAGAAAAAGTGAATATGACCAACTTGTGGGATATTTCCTACAAAAAAGTTCTGAACACCAAATCGCTAACATCGATACTTATTGAGATATTGGGCTTTGAAGTTGAGGTAGTGTTTCTACAATTTAGCTCAATAATCCATGAAAATTCCACACTACCTCAACTTCAAAGCCCAATATCTCAAGAAATATCGACGTTAGCGATTTGGTGTTCACAACTTTTTTATAGGAAATTCAATTTCCTATAAGTTTGTTTTATTCATTTTTTCTGTAGCTCTTGTTATTTACGAGATAGGGGCAAAAAGCGAGAATTTTATGGAAAAATTTGGTTTAGTGACCCGTACTACCTCGCTGGTGGGAGTTAGGGTTACACCGCAATGGAAACTTTTATAGAGCATTCAATTCTGAAGAAACCCTACCATTGACCAAGATTATATCATAAAATTCCTCTGAGTTGTAGAGTTTTGAAGAAAAATAATCAAAGTTTACGTGTATTTTATATGGGAAATCTTTACACGCCTTGGTCTAGTACTTAATATTAATATTAAGGGCTCCAATTTTCAGGGAATTTTTGTTTAGGTAAAAAAAAATACTCGCGAAAAAAAAGCACCCTAATATGTAAATATTGTTTTGAAGTTTCTTTAAGATAATATTTTATTTTTTTAAAAATCCTCGATTTTGATGTTTGAGGCAAATTGACTCATTTCAGGCAAAATAGGTATATACCCAACATCCGGCAATCTAGTCTTAAAGAAATTAATAATCTACTGCATTATACAAGAAATTTTATAATTGCGCTGATTTCTAATAATTTGTGAATGCTTAAATAAATAAGATCTTCTAACTTTTATGTAGAAATGGGTGGGAAAATTTATTTTTCCTTATTGCTGAAATTGAAAAAATTATCCCAATTCGCATAAAGCTATAACGTTACTGAGTGCTGACTATATTTTCTATTTAAAGCGCATACAGAATCCTACCAATTATTATTCATATCCGTAACATGTTTATCACGTGAATCGATTTAAATAAATAATTGTCTGAACTTAATAAACGTGGAAAGGTCACTGTCTAAAATTATATTTCTTTTTATAGAAAAAAGTATCTATATATTGCACCTGAAATTATTTACAAATACATACCTTGCTGCCTTATTACCGGACATGCGCACTTGAGCTTGGGCAACTACCTTCCTCCCCATTGAAATGCAAAATGGGATATGTTTTCCTCCCGTAAAAAGGCGGGAATATGTTTAAATGTGACTGCCATTAACTCTCTCACATTGGTCCTCTGCAGAAGCATGAAATTCAGCTAATTTGGCGCTGTTCGAAATTAAACGTGTCGCAAAAAGTATCAGAAAAATGAAAAAGGGTTTCGCCGCTGCCACAGCCGCACAGTAGCCGCTGCAGAGGCATCCCGCGGCACACCGGGGGCCACAAATAGTTGTACAACCAGATAATTATTTTAAAGCATCCGTGACGCGATGGCACCGCATGCATATGAAATGAGCGATGACTCCCGAGCGCCCGGCCCGATGTGGAAAAAATCGATAATCACCTTAATGCTAATCCAAAGTATAAAAACGTGTTCTGCGCGGCTCCCCGGTGGTGGAGCCGTGGACTGAATTCTTGTCGGATGCTTCTTCTAATTTGTTTACATTATGAAGTTCAGTTGTCAGCGGCTCCGGTGCGGCCGCACCAAGATACAATCCGAGCCCGCCGCCACATTCGAATAAGTGTTTTGCGCTGTTCACCTTCCGTAATCCCTTCGCGGAGGATATCCTCGTCCGCGCCATACCTCCACAATCGAGTCTGCGCCAAAAGATACCTCTGGCATTTTAATTAGGTGGTTAACACGACTTTTTAATTTCTGCAAAGAATTAATTACTCATTGGGCGGTCGCGTATTCCAAGATTTGTGCTGATTTCCCCGTGTGTGTGTATATTGGATTGGATTTATTTTTTATTTTTCAAAATTATTTAATTCCTCTGCGACGCGACGGGACCGAGAGTGCAGCAAAGTCTCCGGAATTTAAGTCTCTTTTATAAAACCTTTTAGTTCCTTTAATTTGATAGTGGTATATCATCATCGGCGATAGAATGGCGCCGTGTATCACTGCCCGGATTAGCGATTTAATGGCCCCGGCCGGCCGGCGGGACTCCCTGTCGAATAAAGTGTCTTAAATAAGCTTTATGTCTGCGCTTTTTGATTAATTCGCAGTCATGTGTCGAGGAAGGCACCTTTTAAAGGAGGCACTAATCGGTGGTTATTTTTATACTTCGGTTTTCCTATAATTTTGTCCTTATCCGCCTTTCAATCTTTATATTTGCGGAAATAAACTTCTTGAACATTTGAAGGTACTTTTGATACACATCAAAAGCGGTGTGTTTAGAAATTAAGAAAAAAAAAGATTTAATTCAAAAAAATATATAACCAATGTACAAAACAAGATTTACTATAAAGATATACTTAACATGAAATAATACCGCTAAATGTAATTTAGCTACATGTATAAAAAATTTATTATATATTCATTAACTGTAATTGACGGCCTATTAATGTGGATAATTCATTCCCATCAATTATTTTTACTAACAATCGAGGATGAAATGAATGCAATTTTGAAACATACATACGTATTTCGTATAAAATTTTATCAGTATTTTGTTTTGAGCTTACGTTTTTATTTTCATTAAGATAAACGGTATGACATAATTTCTTTGTACAAAACCCTGCCAAAATTGAAAGAATATTAAGAGAGATATACGGGAAAAATTTTATAGAAAATATTCCTGCGCAATTTGCAATTTGAAGACAACTCTAAATTATTCTGTCGAATTAATTTATAACTATCTATTTCGTGCTCGTCAAATTGTCCTGTCTAATAACACAGGTCAACAAATTAAACTTTTTTTTTTGAGTCTGAGTTAAGAATGCTATTTTCTTATTGTTTGTGTCCAAAAGCAAGGCAAAATTGTCATAATTTTGTTAAAACTTTGCTTTTGTGAAGGAAAATTTGACATTCGTTTGGATAGTTTGAACCTCAATTACAACTAAATGCGTTGTGCGATATATCTGATTTTTTGCCAAAAAGTACGTTATACTAGAAAAACAGTATAGGTACATTTTTGTATTGGGTTCCAAAGTGGTGAATTAAATATGGCGTCCGAACATTTGCAATTTTATGGGTTTTTTTTATCAAAATGAATCAAAGAGGTCTTAGGGTCGCTGAAACTTAATCTGTTACCAAAATATATATTAAAGATGGAGGATCTAATATAGCAACCGAAAATTTAAAAAATGTCCGTCCCCAACAGATTTACAAGGAAATGAAAACATAACAATTTTGATGATTGGTCATTTTAAATTTGCTGTCCTGGGCACAATAGCAAATTTTTTTAAAAATCATGTTGATATTCTTCAATTGTGAGACGAAAGCAATGAGGAATGACCGCATATTAATCAGAATCAAAAATCGTGTCGACTTGTGTAATTTATATCAAGATGTTGGTGTCCCATAGGGCTCCTTGCTGGGTCCGTTGTTGTTTTCCTTATTTGTTAGTAATATGTTATTGTGCTTCAATTCTTGTAAATTTCATATTGTATGCGGATGATGTTCCGTTACAGGGTGGTTCGTAACAAAATGTTCTATGATATGCCAATCGGTTCTTTGGAATCCTCCAATCAATATTTGTTCCAGATTTATATGTACGGATACTTTTTTCATTCAACACCTTGTAATATGTTTATCACACACCCTACGAACCTTATTAAGGTGACAATTCACAAAACTTTAACATTTTCACTAATTTAATGCCGCATTTTCGTAGTAGGTAAATTTCCACAATTTCTACATAAGCGTTGCTCGGTGATTTAACCTCAAAGCTTGCTTGTTGATGACAACTATGAAATGTCAGAGTACCATATTTGAAACAACAAAAATGATTCCAAATTCAAAATGAAAGCCTAAGGCCTTTATAAAGAAAGATATGAAGATTGCAAAAATTACAATAACAAAATCATATTAAAAATTAAAAATATAAGGGAATTATAAAATATAGATGTTATAAAAATGGATTTTTTAAGCAAAAAAAAATTCATATCTGCAGAAAGTAAAAAATAATTACAACTAATTTTGTTCAGGGTTTTTAATAGTAGATAGAAATTTATTCTGTAAATCTTTGAAGCATTGAAGTGTCTTACAAATTCGTAAACTTCATAAAGTCGCCATTAGTTATTGAATTATGTGAACTATATGAATAGTTAAGCAATTGCAGTTTGTGAGTCTAATATGTATTATATACTATCAATTTTACGGTCACACTTTACACGCAAGCATTTTTGCCACATTGCTAATTTGAATACATGTATGTACTTAAAAAAATATTTATATATACATATCAAGAACAATTATGTTTCTTACCCAGATGCCGCATATCTTGCAAAGTAGTTATTGATTTTTCCCATGTCGTTTTATATAAACAGCAAACAGTTCTCCGCAATGACACGATTTACCAATCACATTTACCTCGGCAAGCTGCAAATGCTTCAGCCGTTCCCTAGATCATTCAAATTTTCGATAAGCGTTATTCAACCATCGAGCGTTGGGGTATCATTTCATATTCCATTTTCAATTTGTCTAAATCAAGCAAAGCTTTACACATAAAATTTTAAAGGACGAGTGTTTTTGCACATCTTTTCCATCCCCAGACCCTTATCACATTACCGCCGAAGAGCAAGCAAAATAGGGCACTTTTGCAAACGGGTTCGCATATAAGCATAAGCTGAGGCTCAACCGAAATGGGACACTTCCTCCCTCCTGGTTTTCCTGGGGGCTTTTCTAGATGGCATCCACCTCAGCCGCCAACCCTTCGAGAAATATTCGAAGGGAACTCACGGTTTTTTTTTATCGCATCATCTGACATCGATAGCGAACGGGGCGTTATGATGACCGCGCTTTCATATTCAAATATTGATTCTGTGGATTTCAGGCGGATCTGATATTCGCCGTAAATCGTGTTTGCCTTCGGAAGTATTTTCCCATATTTATGGATTGCTGGTCACGATTTGATCTTTAGGTGGGTTATGGTAATTGCCCGTATACGTTTGGGAATTCATGACTCCTTGAAAAAATTTTGAGCCCGAATATTTCAGGTGCTTTATTACATTTCCTGCATCGACAAATTTTACAACAATTTATGATTGCGGCCCAATTTAGAGTATTTATTTTTGTTCACCTTTATCAAGAATTGGTACTTTATTTCTCACATAGTATTAATTATGTTTCTTGCTCAAAATAAGGTTGAATATAGAAAAACATTAAATTTAATTTATATAGGGTGGGCCATCGGCTGGTTTCTTTTGTAAAATGCAATAAAATAAATACTGTTTGAAATTTTTCAAAGATTGTTGATTTATTGAAAAAGTGAACCTTCCGATTAGTTAAGAAATATGACTCCATTTAATTGGCTACCTTGGCTGGCTTGGCAGTTGGTCATCCTGTCAACCACATTTTCGATAGCTCGACTGAAATTTCTTTTTAAAATTCGCATTGTTTTGGCAACATATTACTCACTTTGGAAATAAGCTTTCAATATTTATTTCCTAATGTTTTTTAAGTGTAAATCTATCTACTGTGTTTCTGTCAATGTTTTGAGCGCGAAAGAGCTGTCTGTAGAAAAATAACATGTAATTTAAAAAGAAAGCAGCAGATGGACCACCCCATACATTTTTTAAATTTCATTTCAGAAATTTCGAGTTAATTGTGCCATTGTGCCTGCTATGTGAAAAAGGCCTATATATAATATAATAGATGGCGACAATTTCGTTGATCCTATTATTTCAGAGAGTTCAAGTGTTGGCATTGACATTTTGTGTTCCTTAAGCCGCTAAAGCTCAGCGTCTGAAGATATGAGTCCAAATTATTACTTAAATGTGTCAATACTGGAAAAGGAAATTTTTCTCTTCACAACTTTAGTAATAAAAACACTTTTTTTCAAATTTCGAGTGTTGGTTGCAAACTTTCTGATTTATTAACTTCCCAAAACGGACATACATTTTTAGATATAAAAACTATACCGCAAAATTATTTATGAGGTTTCGAAATTCTCCAAATCAAGAGTACTCTAATAAGTTCAATTAATAAAAACAAATTAAGGAAATGTTTGAAAAGAAAAATTGTTTCCGATGTATTCAAGAAAAACCTGCTTTCACTAGCTCTGAAGCTAAAGTAACTCATTGGATTATTAATGCTAGAAATTAAGTCATAATTTTCTATTTTCTTCTTATTTGAATAAATGTTTTGGATATTTCACTCGTACTAAAAAGTTTGTTTGGGCAACTTTTACAGAGCACCATTTATAGTTGCGACATTAACATTATGATTACCATAGTAATGAAGCCAACGCAAGTATCCGTGTAAAACATGACGACCAGGAGCTCGCGTGACTACAAATTGTAAGCGCGTACTTAATCAGCTCTTTACCTATTCATTCACGAAGTTTGCTTAATCGGGTTCGAATGAGCGCGCTAATTTCCATTTTTATAGCTCGCTCGTTTCTCTTTCGTTGTACTGCCATATATGATTTTGTCAAGAACTCAAAAGCGCATTTATTCGATAAGATAAACCGCACACACAAGATTTGGGCTCGGTTTCGTTTCGAATTCCCCCCACTGAAGCAGCATTCGATGGTGCCAATTATGCAAACGAGTCTGCTCCCCGCAGAGGAGTTTAGTGCTCATCTTGTTTCCTCGTAAATAAAATAATCACCTGGAATTGCCCCAACCTCTTATTGGTCACTTGAACCGTAAAATCCAAGTGGCATTGCTCAATCGAGCGTTTTCATTATTCATGACTGGCACCGCGCGATCCGAGCCCACAGCTCTCGGCTGTAAGAGTAAAAGTTACCTACCTATCGACATTACGAGGCAATCGGCCAATCACAATCGCCCCGTCATCAGACACCAATGCCACAACCTGTTGTCGGCGTGCCACATACATAGTTATGCTCCTCGCATTGTTTTACGCTAATTGATTTGCTTGGCACCGACAATGAGAATGCCCGCTCAAATCGCCGCCGTGCTGTGACGGCCGGCCGCGGGCTAAAATTATTATCTAACTAATGGTCGCTCGTTCGAGCCGCAATTACAGTGTGATTGACATAATTACAAATATTTCTAGTAGAGTCGTGATCGATTCGTCCTATCGCGATATTTTATTTAATAAGGGGCTTAAGTAATAACTGAAGAATTGCCTTAATTGTTCACAGCTGCCTTCCCGATCGCCCGGCGGATCGGTCATCCCTATCAGAACAGAACGCCACCGAAGCGGAAAAAGCCGAGGACATCGTTTACTAGGATACAAGTTGCCGAGCTGGAGAAACGATTCCACAAGCAAAAATATCTAGCCTCAGCGGAACGAGCTGCCTTGGCTAGAGGACTTAAAATGACAGATGCTCAGGTTAAGACGTGGTTTCAAAATAGGAGGACGAAATGGAGGTAGGTTTATTGATAGCTAATTTTATTATCATTAACAATATGTTTGTTAAGTATTACTACCCAGAAAAATATCTTGAAATAATAATCACTTTATACAAGATACAAAACGTCAAACAATTTTTCAAAATTTTTAAGAGAACTAACGAGATTCTACGGATGACCAAACAATCCTATCAGTAAAATTTTTAAAGAAAGTGGGAATACAAATTGGAATCAAATATACTATATATATTACTATAAGGAGTCCATATCTCTTGGTACTAGTGTTGTAGCAAAATTCCATCATAACCATTGATTGCTCTGAACAATAGAAACATTCAAAACACTCGAATATTAGAATTTTGCTATTAAAGAATGGGAAAAATGACAACATGGAATAATTCGAAATTTTTTTCGTATTTTGACATAATAGCTCAAGCACATTAACTCAAGGTTCAAGCGCACATTTGACCCAAGTTACCAGCCCCTAAGATAGTCTTTTATTTTTGAATAAAGTTCTTTTGTGATCTACCAGAAGAAACCCTATAGATATGATATGTCATTTGTTCGGCACTAAGCTGTTGTTTAATTTAATTACACAGGCCACCAAATAATTTAATAACCCTCAGATATTAATTCAATTAAACTAGGTTTCCTGGAATAATATACAAAATTTTTTCACAACTTATATTTTGACCTTGAGCGTGGTATTTTTCGAACTCTATTTAACTAATAGAACCCTTATTCAGTAGGCTGATTTCTTTAGGTTTTTATCTTAGAATAAGGAAATATTGAAATGTGTAAATACTCAAAATCCATACACTGAACTTTTTAAAATTAGCTATCAGAATCGAACAACTTAAAAAAAGTTCGACTAAAATAGTACTATTAATAATAATACTAAAGTACTAAAGCATTAAAAATTCACACACAAAAGATTTAGACATGATGGAAGCAGCCATGTATACAGATTTTTTTAATATTTCGTTTTGTATATTGATTACTCGATCAATGAGAGAAAAAACGTTGTAAAACTAAGTATTTAATAAATAATTTTCAAATGTGATATGAAATCAATCCTGCGAATTATTAATTTAACTACATTTTTTGCATTAAACATTGGAGATAAAAATTTCCATCGTTAATTTGACAAAAACCAAATTTGAAACAACATTATAAATGTATTCAAAGCAAAGGGCTTTATTATCGTTATTAACTATATGTATGTGTTTTTTAATCAAGAGCATTGGCATTATCTAACAATACATTTCTTAGTAAAATTAACTATTTAGAGCTTTTGATTCAATTATTGTTTGTATTTACTTCAAAATATTCCTTCTTTGATTTGAATGCATATAACGAAATGACGTTAAACTTGTGTCCGTCAAATACTTGACATGGAGTGTCAATTTTTTGTTTCGATTTTAAAAATGTATGTACTTTATACCTATAAAAACGAAAATTGTTATTTGCGTACATACACATTTGTGAATACTTGGAATCACATCAAGAAAAGTATTTAAATTAACATGTAGCCAGACTGCTTTATAGAGTTGAATATAGAAAACATTGTTGAATTAATAATTATTATAGTATAGTATTAAAATTTAATTTCGTTGTCTTATAATGCGTTCCGTAATTGTTTCAAATAAAATATTATTAAATGCACAAAAATCCGCAACCGATTTTAAAAACGTGATAATTTAAAACGCGCATATTTAATATAACAATGTGATGTTTTTCACAGTGATGATATATTATTTTGCTGTAAACCACCTGCTTATCGAAACTAATTTTTTTCTGAAACTCTTAATAAAACTTTAAGGTGACATTTGCCGCCTATCAACTGTCAACAAAGTATTCCAATCGATGCTGTTATGAGTTAGAAACAGAGAAATAAGCGTAAAAGATTTCAATTTTTATTATATCCTACATACAGGGTGTTCGGGAAGTAGTGCGCCAAAATTAAGGGGATGGTAGCTTGGGTCATGACCTACCAGAATATCAAAATATGACCTTAGTGAAAACCTCACCGTTTTCGAGATATTTGGGTTTTTATGAAAAATTAAATTTCAGTTTATTGACTGGTTGGTGCACATAAAAGGGACATGTTCTCATTTTTTTTTGCTAAAATATTCTAGATAAGTTGCCCTATCTGGTAAGCATGTAATTTTTTATTACTAACACAAGACCGTCGAGAAGAAAAATAATCAAATTTTTTTTTTGCTGTTCAAAATTATTTGACTCTACTTTGAACTTAACTGGTGAAAAAAAAATGTACTAGCAACTCAAAAAATTGCTTAATTAATGCAGATTTCAGAATCACCCATTTTATTCATGAATAACAAGATATTGCCATGTTCATTTTAAATCAAATTTAATTTTTCATAAAAACCCAAATATCTCAAAAACGGTGAGGGTTTCACTAAGGACATATTTTGATATTGTGGTAGGTCATGACCCAAGCTACCATCCCCTTAATTTTGTAATTTTGGCGCACTACTTCCCGGACACCCTGTATAAAACATTATCGGGCACAAGGTTTAAAAATTTAATTGTATTTTAAGGGGATATTTACTTTCTAAATCGGAAAAACCAAATTCTTAAAAATTTGTTTAAAAAAAATTGAAAAACTTTCTTTTGAGTATTATATGTATTGAAAAACATAAATAAATAAAATTTTTGATGACTTTTTGGCGTATTCCAAAAGTCACTTTTTAAACGATGAGACACTTTTTGAGCTTCCTAAACAAAATCAAGTCAAAATTCAAAATGGGTTATGTTCCTTAGACATTTTCCTAGACGATACATCTAAAAATTTTTTTTCGACACTTTATCCAAGATTTCCAAAAAGTGTTGAAAAACCGACCTTTTCTTGGGGTGAACTACTCCTGTAAAAAGGGTGGATTTGTATATATATAAGTAATATTTTGTAGACAAAATCGAACACTTTTTGGTTTTTTCAAATCGGATGATTTGGGTCTAAGAAATTTGTCTCACGAGTTTAAGAAATGTTGTATCGAGAAAAACGCGATTAAAGTTTTTATTCGATAGTTTTAAGATACGATAAGCGTAAGGTACTGCTAGAAATGTCTCTATGACTTTTTTCACCTACAATTTTTGACCAAATGTGCGACTTTTTCATCATATGTGGTGATATTTTATGACGAGGACGTTCGTGAATTGTTTGAGGATTTTTGCCATCCACATTTTTTCCAAAAGTTGGTATTACATATAGTGTCTGTGAAACTCGATTATAGTGGTATGAAAATAATGCGGAGGAAAATAAAAAAAGATTATGAATCAAATCGCAACTTTAAAATTGTTAGATAATAGCCCAAATTGCAAATTGACACAAAAATGGCCGTATTAATGTTTCCTCGACCTCAAAGTCATGGATTAATTTCTCGATTGTATACTATCAAGGTGTGGAGTTGTCGAAGGAGGTGTGGGCATTAATTCAAATCAATTTTCAGATTCGAACGAAGGTGCTGCATACCTGCCTGTGAGGAGCTAATTTACACTTTCTCAGCAAAAGCGGATAACTGCTCGGCTCGGGCTCAAGGTTTCCAGCCAAGTGATAACTTAATGGAGTCATTTGCCATAAGACATGGTTTGTTAGGTTCGTTCTCCTTGCACACACACACACCCACCCACCACCGGCCCTGAAGCTGGCCAATAAATTAAATTACATTCCCTTTTGACTACGTGCCCAAATGAGCTCTATCGGTGTGTGCTCTCTGTTATAATCAATTATAATTCCGAGCGCAATTACGGTTTTGTAATAATCGCATAAAAGGACACGATCATAAATATGCGGGACTGGGCATTCGTGCGGGCCGGGCCGCCAGGACGCTCGCAGGGAGCAGCAGAACGGGGGCTCTCTGTTTTCTGTCATTTGTCATTGGTAAATTGCGGCCGGGGTTATTATCTTGCTGCGGTCAAATTGCTAATGGAGCAATCGTTGAAATGTTCGTTTTTTTTGCGTCAAATGGGAAACGGTCTTATTTTCCAATTACCCCTAATGATTTTCCGGATTTTCTTTTTTAATTTCGCCTGAGACAAAATTGTGTATTTCATCCAATCGCCGCTCTTTTCCTCGTTTGACTCGACGATCTTGGCAAATTGCGATTTAAATTCCTCAATGATCGCAGCGCTTAGTTTTTCTACGCGACGAGGGGGAACGGAAAAGTTGGAACGATAAGTTTTATGGCTCGGGTACTTTTTGCATTTCATAATGACGAGGATGTTTATCCGCTGGATGCTGCTAACTTAATTATCGTGCTGCGATTATTGCTCGCGGTAAATAACACGGCTGTGGTCACATATTTAAGCAATTTGTGGAATTACTTGTTGCTAATATTTTCTCGCAATTTTCGTTATTCAGTTTGTGTTACTTAAATGCATCTTTATCCTTTAATACTTTTTGATAGACGTATGGTATGTTCACTTTTTTATTACAATACATTTTGCAGTGAAAAAACAGGTCAATTATCCTGTAAACTTCAATTTATATTCCCTGATTTTTTTTAAAATGTTAAGTCCATTAGTTTCGGAAATAAGGGGGATGAATTCCCTATTTTCGTATACTTTTTAGAATATATTTTAAAATGTGTTATTTATAGTGATATAGTAATGACCAGAATCGGTCTTGGTCTGGCAGTTTTAGTCTCGATCTGTATTTTCTGCAAGACCAAGACCATGTTTGCAAGATTTGACTAAAAACACATTTTATCAATTTTCAGTATCTTTAAGAAGGATCGCTAATTTTAAATCATGATCCTATCTACAACATGTGGTTTAGTGAAAATAATTATAACTTATTGATTGGTATTAATGCATACTATTTATATACCAAATTTAAAAGTGTTTTGTTCTATAATTGTTGAGACCTTTCAATTCAAATTCAGATTCTTACACAAGGGCTCTTATGGCACTCATTATTAAAATTACCTCTTTGGTTAAATATAACTTATAAACAGTAGAACGAAAATCATTGAAATTTAGACCATAAGTGTAATTAATAAACTAAGAAAAATATATAAAAAAAAATTACCAATCTCCTTATTTTTCATAGCAATTCAAAGCAAATGCAATCAATTTTTTTTTTCGCTATATGGCAGGCACATGGCGCAGTCCTGGTGAAACCAAAAGATGGCAATATCAATGTCTCCAAGTTTTGGAAACAAAAGTCGTGTTCTATACCGCTTTGAAGTATTATTCGGTATATAAAATTCATAAGATTTTATGATAATTCTTTACTTTCACGGTCACCTGATTTTTTATCAACTAAAAATCGAAAAATGTATGATTTTTATTGTTTTTTTTTTTTTTTAATTGTTCATTTTTGCGTCGGATTTATGAAAAAAAAATACAAAAATTTGAAAAAATCGGTATAATATAACTGTCAATAATGGCGGCAATTTAAAATTGCCTTGATTATTATCGTACCACAGAAATAATGATTTTTTCTAAAAATTTTTTCATTTTTTATTTTTCATAAATCCGACGCAAAAATGAAGCAAATTGAAAAAAGATAGTAAAAATGTTGATTCTTCGATTTTATATTCTCAAAAAACCAGGTGACCGTGAAAGTAAACAATCACCGATTTTTTAACTGATTTTAGAAATAAATTTCTACGATTTGGAATCGTTGTCGCGGTGTATATTTTTACATGTTAATCTGTTAGACCGTACCGAATAAAAATGACATTGAAACTAACAAGCTCATTTGACAGATACCCCCATACGGGAAAAGTCATAAAATCTGTGAGCTGTGGTGTTTATAAGAATTTTTATTTGAATATTTGACGAAATTTTGAGTTACCAAATTCCGTAACATTTTTTATCAGTTTTAATTTTTTAATTTTACAAGTGGCATTTTTCCGTCGCAAATTTCTTAAAAAAAAATTAAAGATGTTTCCAGCTTTGAAATTTACGAATTAAATGATTTTTTCCGACTTAGCGACGGTGACAAGCACGCTTTTATCATGTTAAATGGCAATTTGAAGAAATGAAAAATTTTCTTATTTTTAAGATTTTTACGGAATTATTTACAGAAGAAAGATTTCAATTAAAGTATTTTCCCCAATTTGTTAAATATCTCGAAAAGTACAAAAAACTAAAGATCCCAAAAAAACGTTTCTACAAACTTTCATTAAAATGCGTGAGGAATTTTTAAACTGAATTTAAGTTAAAATTTTTGTTTGGTTGACCAAAGCATTTTATATAAAATCAAGAGCTTGTTACCGGTCGTCAATGTGTTTTAAAAGGAGATGCTAGTTTAATTGAATTACATACTTTAAAATTTGATAAGAGTTTCCTTGTTCAGAATAGTAAATCCACTCTTTAAAAGCAGTTTATAATTTGAATTAATTTTAACCCTCCGTGTACCAGGTGGGGTATGACATACCCTAGTCCTTAGAAAATCGCATTAACCTTCGATGTACCAGGTGACTAAAAATCCCCTCCCGTACTAGGTGGGGTGTGACATACCCAAACATGCAAGATGTCATGCAACTAGCATAAATGTCAATCATATATGAAATATATACGTGGAATATAATGCGATTTTTTAAGGACTGAGTTATGTCATACCCCACCTGGTACACGGAGGGTTAAACATTCGCGAAGAAGATTTTTTAAAACCAAAAAAGATTTCAAATGTTAATCCAAAAACGAGTACTCAAAAAATAACCGCAGTCTTTCAGCCCAGACTGTGTGTAATTTCCCAAAGTGTTACTACGAACACTGCGGTGTAACGCAAATTGAAGCAATATTTTTTACCCTTTTAATCGATTTTACACATTTTAACGATTTCTACGTAGAACTTTCTCCGACGGCATAATCCATTCCGGCACAGGATTTACAAACCTAGTGGGATTGGGCCAGGAATGTGAGCACAAAACCACCCCCCTGAAGTGGTACAAGCGCACTTCTCATCCCGTCTGGTATTTAAGATTCATTAAAAATTCAGCTGGGTATAATGCGAATAAAGTAGGAGTTTTCCGCCAAGCCTCGCAGGAGGAAGTCGTTTGCTTAAACTCTCTCCTTTGTGCCGGGTAAGTTTTTTATTCACGTCTCATGTTGTTGTGTCCCCCAGTTCTGTATCCGAAAAACGCTCTAAAAACTTCGCCCGACTGCTGCCAGCATTAAGGGGTTTAAAATAAAAACCGCTTTAATATTTAATCAATCCCAATGGCGTTCGCGTTCTGCTGTTTTACTTTACCCCATTCGCGCCGTACCCCGCTCCTGGATCCTGTCCCGCCCTCTTATTTAAATTTGTCAATTGAGTTGTAGCCCGGAGCTCAGCTGAAACATGCCCCCCAAACTGCCACTTCGAAATACATTTAGGGCGCCGCGACGTCTGAGGAAACGGATGTATTGATTAAATGGCTTTCTTGGACCGTTGATAACTTCAAATATGGCGGCACTCTTTGAGGCATCCTGAATTTTTAAGATGCTCTTGTCATTCTCAGATTGACCGAGCTCTGAAGCAGAGTTTATAGATGTTAAAGTCATAAAACTAGCATTTCTTAATATATTTCATCATTAAAATAAATGCTTTTATGACTTTATCCTCATTTTTTACTTCGAATTCACAAAATTGGAGTAATAGTAATTTTCCTAGAAATTTGTGAATATTTTAGAAATACTGTATATTGTTGTTTTCCCAACAATTTAAAAATCATTTAAAAAGTTATATTTTGTTTTTATCACAATTTCCACAATAACATCTAAAAATAGACAAATCGATTTTATAACATCTAAAAATAGATAAATAGACTTGACTTTTAAAGTCCTACAAATCCTATCATGCTCAGTTTTAATCTCGCAAGATAACAAAAAAAAATTTGTGTTTTTATATTATTAGCTGGATATTTTTTATTCAAATCAAGAGGAAATTATCCCTTGAATTCACATACATATATCATAAGTAACACCCAGCAAGATTTAAAATTTTCGAAAAATAATATCAAATTACCATGAATTTTAATCACCCATGCGTAGCCATCACTAAAAAACTAAATGAAGAATGGTCCGTTACTTGGTTTCTTTTTGAAAATGCTATAAAATAAACTCTATTCAATATTTTTCAAAGTTTGTTGATTTATTGGAAAGAGTAAACCTTCCGATTAGTTATGATATATAATTATTATTAATATTATGACTGTCTTGGCTAGCTTAGCACTAGTCCATCATCTGTACCCAATTTATTAGCACATTTTGGATGGTTTGGCACATCCTGAACCGTTTCTGGATTATCTCTGCCGAAAAATAAATCGAAAAAATATTTCACTACTATGATACACATCGACTTCTCCAATAATCCACTGATAAGGTGCGGAAAAATAGAAAGATAGTAGTTTTTTCGCATGAGCTTGTTATCGCTGTGTTAAGTAGATCAAAAGATAAAAGTAAAATAATGATGTGCACTTGAAAATTTATGAATCACCCTGTAACTTCTCAAACGGTTAAGATTACCTGCCCTCTTCTGCCATGCAATTTCTTATTTTTCTAGGTGAGATCATTCACCTCACTTATTTTGACATGCGCTGTATGAAACACCCTGTATATCTAAATTTTCCTATTAAACCTAAAAAGGTCACATTGAGTCCGCCTCGATTATAAAGCATTTTCACGCTTTGCCGCCCCGTAATTGAGTAGATCTCGCTCAGGAAAGTAATTAAAGTAAACCCAACTTAATCAGAGTCACTCTATAAGTAATTAATCAATGTTAATTAACAACAGCCACAAATTTTGCAATGTCTGGGCCAATTATCTCCCTCATTTTGTACGTTCGCAAAGCGAAGTCTCACTTTTGGCGCTGAGGGGCTCCGCTCCCGAGCCGTGCATATTGCTTGCTTGGCGGCCATAAAGCCAGTGGTGCCCCGGATTGCTGTGTTCGTAAAAATTCGACCCTCGGCCGCCGCCGCCGCCCATGCCCCCCATTTACGGCAGGCGCAATGAGGTCCTATCTGACACCCGGGTGGGCTCACGAAATCCAGTCGCCCGGGTTAAGATAAATTACCAGAAACGGAATTAAAATGGAATAAATTATAATGGCGGAAATTCGTTCATTCGTTCATATTCAAGTGGGAATTGTGCGCTCTGTTCTGTTCGGTAGGTACTGAGTCACGCCGGCAGCAAAAACGACCGAATTCAAATGGGTGTGTTACGTAACCATATCAAATCTGGGGGAGGCAATAAATATCACTCTTTGCTCACTACCGTGATTAATGTGCTCATATTTTTCGTGCGAGGTAATTGAAATTTGAACAGCGCTACACTTTTTGTGCCTCGCATTCACACCTAGCAATTCGGCGGAATACGACGGAATACGACGGCAGCAGTGGCGGCCGAGGCTCCAGGACAAATTACCTATCATTTGAGATTTTCCACCTAACCGGCAGCAAGGAAGCTGCTCCCCATAAATAATACTCTGCAATTTTAAATCGGGTTACACCTCGGAGGAGTAATCGTTTATCGCCAAAAAATTTCTTTTGAATTGATATCCAAAAAATTGGCCAGAATTTTATTACAAAAGTAACGATAGTCAATTGGAACAAAATAAATTGTTAGAAAACCACGTCACATAATAAAAACATTTCCAAAATATTGCTATGTTCTATATTTATCCATACAGAGTAAATAAAATCTCAAAAAATTTCACAGGTCTGGTATTTAATTAAATTAATTTAATATA
The DNA here is from genome assembly GCA_949715965.1 of Dysmachus trigonus. Lineage (NCBI taxonomy): Eukaryota > Metazoa > Arthropoda > Insecta > Diptera > Asilidae > Dysmachus > Dysmachus trigonus. Next base: position 92,476,666 of record OX454320.1, read on the forward strand.
ATTAAATGCACAACCTTAAGGAGTAAATTAACTCTTTCATGAAAAGTGCTACAGTCCTCTGAGAAATCAAAACATTTTTAAAGTGTCATTTTACCAACCGAGAAGTTTAAATTAATTTAAGTGAGAAAGACGATATAACGTATTAAGAATTTATTTGCATCGTGTAAATATACGAATTAGAAACTTTCTTTTCTTTATCTGAACAATTTCTTTTTGAAGGCATAAATAAATTCCGAGCAAAATAGAAGTTAGTTTTTATTTCCGTCTTATGTGAAGACGGCATCACAGAAGTTGCGGATAAAGAATTTAACCAGTACCAAAACGAGTTTTACGTGAATAATTCAAGTATTTATTTTAACCCTAGAACTACAAACCTATTTTTTTCATCTTTTAACTACAAACCGGGGTAAATATTTACCCCACGGGGTTTTTTTGTATCTTAAAATGGTTTTAAAATCAGTAATTCGACTTGTGATTATATGAATTTTTTTGTTTTTTCATGCTGAAAATAATGATAAAGAGCAAATTCAATTTTATTAAGGATTAGTTAGTGAAAAATCGATTTAAGTAGTTAAAAGTGCTGAAAAATGGTCAAAACGTCATTTTACAAATAAAAATTCTTAATTTTTTTTTCTAAACATCCGATTTCAAAATTTCCAACGCCATTTCAAAAGGGACACATTAGGCTTCGAGAAAAAAAATAACATCGTAATATTTTGCCAAAAAAGTCTATTTATTTGGGACTCTGAAAATTGAAAAAAAATAGGAATTTTATATACGAAAAAGTCAAATAAAAACCCGTGAAATATTATTTTTTAAGAATATATTTCGGTTTTTTTTAATGCAGAATGTAATAAAAAGAGAAATTTGATAAATATCAAAAATAACTTATTCAAAGGCACCATAATCGCTCCAGTAGATGATTCTGTGATTCTCGCAGGTCGGCCTCTTACACTTTGAGAAATAAATTTGCGTTTTGCTACTCCCAGTGTACTTAAAATATGAAATCATTGCCAAAAATTATATATCTAATGTTTTATTGTAAAATAAGGTTATAATACGCGAATTAAATTTATTTTAGTAAAAAAATTACTTACCTACACAAAAGACTAACGGGAACTACAAACCGGGGTAGATATAAACCCCACACTAGCTTTATGTCTTCACTCCGTCACAGTAAACAAGAAACTGAAGGTTCTGGCGACGCCGCTCTATTACTAGAACCTTAAACTAAATTATGGTATAGGTCTTCAGTTGATAATGCCACTGACTAGCTTAGGAGCGGAATTCTAAATTTACCTGGGGTAGATATCAACCCCGGTTTGTAGTTCTAGGGTTAATATTTTGTAATGATAATAATGAAAAGTAAATTTTTCTATAAAATGGCATCTTTTAAATTTACTCATAATAAGTAGTCGGAATATTTGGGTATTATATGAAATGAGCTGATGAGGATCAGAGTGAACTAATATTAGCGAACTATTTTCAATTATATGTATATATGTATAATATTTGTTTTCAACTTCAAAAATTGTTTCATTTTAAGGTAACTTATAGTTTGCTTTAGTACATTCTGGTTTTGACCGTTTATACACAAAAGCGGTGTTTAAGTCATTCTTTCAGTGTTAATTTAAAGTGTAGGGTATAATGCTATTCGAATGGATATAAATAATTGTCCTTTCCGACATACAAGATCCATTCTTCTGAAATTTGTTTAATTCGTTGTAAAATTGTAATATGAAAGATATATATCGTCTTTTCGTTCAGATTAAACATTATATACCTTTGGAATACCTATGTTTATTACCCGAAAAAGAAAACAATATCCGATGAACTTAAACATGTTTAGACATTTATATAATCAACTTTAAATCCTCATGTTGTTGTCCAACCAAACTTTTTTTTAATTCGCTATCGAATTTAGTAAAACGTATTCCAAACTACTACTTTTATATTAGCCCAACAACTATTGTGAGGTCACTTTTCACGAAATTCTTAGTTTAAGAACAATTCAAATTTACTCTTAGAGCCTACCAGTTTGGAAAAAATCTAAATTCTTCGATTAAGCACTTCTTTTTCATATCTAGAAAATATTGACAAAATTCTACGTTGATCGAAAAGTGTTACTATTTTTTTATGAAATGTTCACAAAATGTTCATGAAATATCACTGACAGAAACATTCATCAAAACAACACAGATGCTATTAAACATTACAAAAAAATCAGAAAAACGTGTTCTTTCTTAATTAAGAGCCCCGTAATTGAAGAAATTGTTACAACGAGAAATGTTGTACCTTACACATAGTAAATTAACTAACAAAAATATTATTTAACATTTAAATTGTAAGTTAATCAAGAAACACTAAACAATGTCCTTGCTGAGAAGCTTACATGCCACAATCCGCCCAACCTGAATTAGAGCGTTCGTGGTTTGTTAAGTCTAAATAAAATAAAAATATTATCAAAAGCACAAGAGTTAACAAAGCACGCGGTTTGGATGTAATTCCTACACATGCCTGAAAGTCTTTTTTTTCTCAAGATGTTCTTAATCCGAAAACATACTAATTACGGAATTTTGTAGATCCTAATAAAACAATAGCAACAATAGCTTAACTTTTTATATTTGGGTTTTCAGTAAACTATTTTTCCCAAAAGCAATGTAGCTGAATAAAAGTTTGAATTCTAGCACAAAATTGTGTGACTTCTATTGTGTATACATGTTGGTAAGGTTGAATTGGAATAAATAGACAAATATAAAAAAAACATTATATTAACCGATTTAACTATTTGTCGTTGTTTAAAAAAACCAACTTGATTGCTTCACGCATTCTTAGATTTTGATGGTTTTGTCCAAGTTTTACTTTCAAGTACCTAAACAAAGTCCAGGTCCATCCGGCAAATGAACCACAACTTGAGTTCGACCGCATGTAGACAATTTGCAAGACTGTCAATTACGTTCCATAAAATCCAATTTGTTTTAGCAAATTCGTCTTGTTGTCAAACTGCTAAATAATTAAAAGACCACAAATTGAGTGCCATTCGTCTGCGGAGCTACGGATCTAGTTCGAGCTTTTATTCTGTATACGGCACGTACGAAAGTCACTCCAGAAGTGAAATAAAAGTAAACACAAATGACAAATATACATCCGCAAAAGAAGGGCTCCACAAGGTTCGGCAGCAGATCCGAGTACTCCAGCTTACCTGTCTATCCCTGCCAGAAACCTGGGCATAGAACGAAACAATGGCATCGTTCTCTGGCGGTCTAACGTTTACTGCTGCCGCAGACATACCCGTCTGAATGGTAATTGAATCAAGTGGAGGAATAAAATGGCAGAGTTCCGAGGAAAGGGTGCTTTTGTGGTATAATGCTGTCGAGACTCCAGGAACGGCAAAAAAGAATAAAATAAATATATATAGGGAAGAAATACTTCAACCCTGGTTTGGGGACCGCCCCTTGTATAGAGCACAAACAGAGGGGACAGACAAATGGGCGGCGATAAAATTAAAAGCACAAATAAATAAAGCCATTCTATAGAACTGTGGGGACTGTGTGCAAATGAACTGCTGCCCAAAATCAAGTCATTTCTGATGACAATTTGGCCGCCCTCTAGGAAGGGACCACCCCGTAAAAATGTAATTAAAACCCCCCTTAAGCGACATTCTAATTATCTCTAAATGCATAAAAGCTTCCATAGCCATTATCCCGAATCTGTAGCCACTAGGAAACTCTTTATGAGGGGAGGCCCGGCCAAGAGATCCCTTGGGAGCAGCTCCCTTCTTAAGATTTAAATCTCGAGAACTTAAGAGAACCAACAGCCAGCAGCGGTTGGAGGAAGCTGTTAGGCACTTTCTCAAATCCTTCTTATGCCTTTGGCGGCATCCCAAAATAAGATTGGACGTGGCGGCAAGGAGCTTTGCTAATTAATTTTCACTTTCCTTCTTCTGTTACGCCTAAAGGACTTTTAGGGTCCTAGCGGTTGTAAAAAATCAAGAGCTGTCTGTCTACCAAACAAAGTACGTCAAGAGTAATTTAATAAAAATATTTTTTCCCGGCTACTGTGAACGTTTTATGAGCCGCTTTTTGCAATTATAACGCTTAAGCTGGAAGAAGATGAAGTGTTCGGATAATTAATGAATGTTTCAATTCCATTTCTTTACCTCTGTGCGCAAAATTTTTTTAATTTAAATTTCTTATTGGATACTTTCGCATTTATTGGAGTTTTTGAACATGTTCTTTTATCTTAATTTTCATTTCTCAAGACTTGTACCTACATATGTATGTATTCGCATTAAACTTCAGGAATATTTCGAATAGATTTAATTATGTATTTTTTTTTTAAAAAAGTGTTCTGGGGCTTCACTTTATTATTATTAGAGTTTACTAACTTCTCCTCGTCTGCCGTGGAAAATAGACAGCAGGTTGACTGCATATTTAAAATTTTAGTAAGGTCTTAGACAGAATTTATCAAGGCCATCGGCTGGTTTCTTTTTAAAAGTGCTGTAAAATAAACACTGTTAAATATTTTGCAAAGTTTGTTGATTTATTGAAAAGAGTAAACCTTCCGATTACTTATGGAATATGGTTTCGTATAAATGGTTGCCATGGCTGGTTTGGAAATTTTGCAGAACATTTTCGATTGTTTGGGGACCTATTTCAAGAATAGAAATTCCTTTTTTTTCAAAATCCGCACTATTTCAGCAATACAGCTGTCACTTTAGAACTAGGTTTTCAATATTTCGCACGGAGGAGCTGTCTGTGTCAAAATTATATGTACTTTAAAAAGAAACTAACAGATGGCCCACCGCTTAGATATAGAAATAAGTTGTATTGAAATTTCGTTTCGATATTTTATACAGAATTAAAAGTACTGATATTTTAAATTCGAGTACAAAATGGTAATAATGTTTAAAATTTTAAAATTTTCTAAATCGTTGACATTCATATAAAATGTACATAGGTACAATACAAATATAGATATGTTCTTTAATTAGACGTTTAGTACGAATTATTTTTCTGTGCAGGTTGCCAAACTTTCAATTTCCTCTATTACTTATAATTAATTTTTAAGACATTTTTGCTGAGGTTGAAGGAGAAAAAAATCCAGAGTGCTATTCCTAAACTAGACGGTAGCATTCCGGGAGGACTTTATGGTTTTGTCTTTAAACTGCGGCTTAATACGACGCCCCATGTTTGAAAAATGCAAATTTTCAAATCTGAAAGAGTATCCAGTATTTTTAATTTGCGCAGTGTACTTCGCTTTGCTGTGCAATTGCTGGATTTTTTTTTATAATATATACATATCTACACTAGGGTGCTTTTTTTTCGCGACAATTTTTTTTTTTTTTTTTCAGTTCCACCTCGAAATTTTGTGGCAAATACCTGAAAAAAAATTCCCTGAAAATTGGAGCCCTTAATATTAATATTAAGAACTAGACCAAGGCGTATAAAGATTTCCCATATAAAATACACGTAAACTTTGATTATTTTTCTTCAAAACTCTACAGCTCAGAGGCATTTTATGGTATAATCTTGGTCAATGGGAGGATTTCTTCAGAATTGAATACTCTACAAAAGTGTCCATTGCGGTGTAACCCTAACTCCTACCAGCGAGGTAGTACGGGTCATTAACCCCAATTTTTCCACGAAATTCTCGCTTTTTGCCCCTATCTCGTAAACAACAAGAGGTACAGAAAAAGTGAATATGACAAACTTGTAGCAAATTCAATTTGCTACAAAAAAGTTCTGAACACCAAATTGCTACCATCGATATTTCTTGCGATATTGGGCTTTGAAGTTGAGGTAGTCTTTCTATAATTTAGCTCAATAATCCATGAAAATTCCACACTACCTCAACTTCAAAGCCCAATATCGCAAGAAATATCGATGTTAGCGATTTGGCGTTCACAACTTTTTTGAAGGAAATTGAATTTCCTACAAGTTTGTCATATTCACTTTTTCTGTACCTCTTGTTATTTACTATATAGGGGTAAAAAGCGAGAATTTCATGGAAAAATTGGGGTTAGTGACCCGTACTACCTCGCTGGTGGGAGTTAGCGTTACACCGCAATGGACACTTTTGTAGAGCATTCAATTCTGAAGAAACCCTACCATTGACCAAGATGATACCATAAAATGCCTCTAAGCTGTAGAGTTTTGAATAAAAATAATCAAAGTTCACGTGTATTTTATATGGGAAATCTTTATGCGTCTTGGTCTAGTACTAAATATTAGTTTTAAGGGCTCCAATTTTCAGGGAATGTTTGTTTAGGTATTAGCCACAAAATTTCGAGGTGGGACTGAAAAAAAAAAAAATAGTCGCGAAAAAAAAGCACCCTAATATACATATATCAAAAATACACCCATAAAGAATTGCTCTTAAATAAATGAACAATTGGCATTTATTAAAATAGGAAAATTCCTCGGAAATTCGATTAAATATTTAACTAGCCCCTATACCGAAATGGTTGCAATATCCCAGTCAGATTTTCATTAACCAGTGAGTAATTAATAATAAGCCATATGTGCGGCATCATCACCATTATCATCCCTTTATTAACAAGACAAAGTGGTTTCATCGTATGACATATTCATGTTATAACTTTTCCACACCTCTGGTAGAGTCCCCAGGTAATTAGACCGCACATACACCCCAGCTCCACCCCCAAACGAGCACGTCAGATATTTTCCCGAAAATTATACCTATAGTTTCTACGGAGTATGGTATTTATAAGCCGAACTAGGGCCTAATTATAGTTCGTTGTGTGCGCCCGTGCGGGTGCCTCTAATGGGCGCTTAAGCGATGGCGGATCTCAGTACAGCGCTACAAATTAGGGGAGGATTGGCTCTAAATTCGTTCCATGAGTTTTGTTCATGCCGTAACGAATGCACACGTCCCCACCCCCACATGCTTGGATAACGACACGGCCTCGGTGGTAGCAAGAATTTCTGCTTCGGGGTAGTGAACGTCGCATTTACGGATTGAGGTGACGGAGGTGTGTGCAGAATTTCATTTCGACGAATTAAACTAATTTTCATCAAAATTCCCATTTGTGCAATTTTGAAAAGTAATCAGCCATAGAGAGCGGGTTCACTAATTCCCCTCAGTGCCTGAGTAGTTAACAAATTACATCGTGCTCCCTGTGTGACAACTATGGTCTTATTTTGTTATTATCTTTTATATTCCAGGCGACAAACAGCAGAGGAGCGGGAGGCCGAACGTCAAGCCGCAAATCGACTGATGCTATCTTTACAAGCCGAAGCCCTTAGTAAAGGGTTCGCCCCACCTACAGCACCTATGCAGTCTGTGGCAGCACCTACAACGAATGGAGCACCCTTAGCAGCCCTGCACGGTCTCCAGCCATGGGCCGAGCAGCACGCAGCCGGTTGCTAATATTTTCGTAGATTTTTCTAAAAAAACAAAAGAAATTAAAAAGAATTTTGTGATAATAGCAATCCTGACATTCCTTGTAAATACAAAAAAAAAAAAACGACAGAGCTCGCTGTGATGACACTTTTCTTCGTGTCTTCTGGGAAGCAGAGCAGAATTTGGCTACTTCATCGGCGTTTTCTGTAAATAGTAGAAAATAGTTTAGCTCCTAATTTAAAAAAAATGGCTCTTGCATTCTGTGGCAAGATAAAGCGCGAATCTAATGTCAGAAAGAAATTGCGAAGTAGCTAACTACTTGAAGTAGTAGAGTACCAACGTTTGTAGTTGATATAAAATCCGAAATGCCCGTATAACAGACTGGCGTGTTTTAATTTAATACCCTGATTTATTATCGGTATCAATTATTTTCAGATTTAGTTTAGTATTTACACTTCTTGTATTATATAACAGACATTAATGGATATCACACGCAATAAAAATAGTTTAAGCAGACGAATCTTGTGTTATGTGTTTATAAATATCCCAAAACTTTTCCGAAAACTTCGCTTGGTAAGTATAAAAGGTATTACCCAAATATCAAAGTATTTTTAACATTACTCGTATATTGCTAATATGTAGCATTGAAATGAAACTATGATTTAATTATTTGCAGGTCCTCTATAGATATTCTATTCGATTAAGTTAAAAATGCACGGATAAAATAAAATTCGAGATTGAGACGACACACGCTTGGGTAAATATGTTAAATGTTCCATACCAGAGTAAGCAGAATATACCCGTCCCTTGATTTGCACGGTTTCGCTTTTACACGGTTTTTAAATGGAAAAACAATTTTTTATCTTATTTTGATTGTTTTGCACTAAGGTAAAGGCACGAATGCTCTACACTTTAAGACAAATATTCATTTATTTAATTATAAATATAATAGTGATAAATATACATAAACAAACTCTTTTTAGGGTTCCGTACCTCGAAAGGAAAAAACGGAACCCTTATAGGATCACTTTGTTGTCCGTCCGTCCGTCCGTCCGTCTGTCTGTCTGTCTGTCGACGACCCTTTTTCTCAGGAACGCGTTTAGGTATCAAGCTGGAATTTATATCAAATACTCAGGTCTACTGTCCCTTGGACCTGTGAAAAAATCAAACTTCTATGCCAACGCAATCAAAAGATACAGCCGTTTGTGCCGCAAATTTTCGACACTCGCAAGGGAATCAAAACCTACAGGATACTTCCCGTAAACTCAGAATCTTGAAATTTGGTACGAAGCAACGTCTTATAGCAGAGATAAAGCAAAAATTGCGAAAACCGTAAATTTTTAGTTACATCATATAATAGAAATATTTTTAATAATTTTAAACTTACTACCCCTTTCCTCATGAACGTGTAGAGGTATTAAATTGAAATTCATATCAAATACTCAGGTCTATAATACCTTTAAGCTGTAACAAAATCAAACTTCTATGTCAACGCAATCAAAAGAAACAGCAATTTAAGCCGCATACTTTCAAACTCGCAACTACTCGCAAAGGAATCAAAACCTAAAGGGTACTTCCAGTCGACCTAGAATCTTGAAATTTGGCATGAAGCAATGTTTTATAGCACATATAAAGGAAAAATTCCGAAAACCTTAAATTTTTAGTTACATCACATATTTTTTGGGTGAACGTTTACTTATATACCTACAGGTTTGTACGGAACGTTCGGTGCGCGAGTCCGACTCGCACTTGGCCGGTTTTTTAATATGTTAACAATGAAAACAATTTAAATATCTTAATTTTTTCTTTAAAAAATTTAAATTTATGATGAGGTCGCAAAGTCTCCTACAGTCGACATAGCAAAACAGTGAATATCCCAATAGTCGTCATAAAGACAATAACAATTACAAAAATTACTATCGCAGACAGTATCCTTATAGTTATATAATACGTAATAAATTTCGACACAAATGAAAATAATTCTTTACAAATATGAAAAACTTATCTCAATATGAAGAGCCTTCTTACCAAAGACCTTAAGATATTTGAGAGAACGGTAACACTTTTGGTAATTTTTTTGTGGAATATTTTAAAGATAAAACCTTGTGCTTTGGTCGACGCATTAACAACAAAATTGAGCATAAAAAAAGATTATTCAAAACTCATTTCGTTCCAATATAACCCTTGTAGAAGATATTTCGTTTATTAGTGACGAACATTGGTGCCTTTACCTTATGCCATTAAATTAAAAGAGTGTCATATCATGAACAAATCCCCTTTTTATTCTTTAATCCTTATCTCATTTTACACGGTTATAATTAACATATCTTCGATTTTTCTTTATCTTCCGTAGATCGATTTACACAGTTTTCAGGTTAATTGATCAGATCCTTCTATTTTGTATGAACTCTGTGTCTCGTTTTACACGGTTTCGTTTTGCACGATTTTTCCAAGAACGTATCTACCATGTAAATCGAGGGATGAGTGTAAATTGAAATGCCACTTTAAATTTTCCAAAACTAGTTTTAGCTTGTTGTACTAGTGTTATTTAAACTAATGGATTAATATTTCGTTTATTGAAATCGAATCTATTATATGCGCTAATTAATTTCATGAACTGGTTTAAGTCCAAAACAATTATCAATCACCCCAAATTTAGTGTATATACAATATTTATCTTATTATTCTTCACTTTGGCTACCTAATCGTCAACAGTTTAGAATTTGCAAACTACATTTGCTGCAAAGGCATCCATTTTTTAGTAGCTCTAGGATAGAGTAGGTTGTCGTACCTACCTAAAGGCACACTTAGGCAAACAAGAGGCCCATTGTTATATAGGATAGAGTAAAAAATGGAACTAATCAAAGTAAGTTTAATAAAAATCTATAGTTTGGCTCCTTTTTAAATATATTTTATTATTTTTCAATATGTATGGTAAAATAAGCTTCTTTTTTGCCAGATCTTAAAATCTGTGTTACAAACTATTAAACAATCCATTTTATAATTTTAAAAAACATTGTAAGATCTATTAAAACAATTGCCTTTCAGTTAAAAAAAAAAATAGGAAAACCAAAAATGATTAAATTTGTTTAGGAACATTCGGGTTTCTTTTGTACGGAATCGAACTTATATCGTCCTAATGCTTTTCGTTTCATTTTAATATGAGTTTTTATTTCTTACATAGGGTTTTTTTTAGAATAGGATATGCATATATATTTCAGAAGATGATATATAAACAATATATACAATGTGAATCGTATGGTTAGAGTTTGAATCTACGTTCATTCTTCTATATTGTTTCTATAGTCTAGCAGAAATAATTTTCGATTTTTAATACAGGTATCCCTCCTATAACACAGGGTCCTACAGCACAGCTTCGCTCTTACACGGTAAGAAAATTTCGGCAAACCTCATATAGCACGGCAACCTAGAACACGGTTTCATTTTTACACGGTAATGAAATTACGGAAGCTCTCGTATAATATTACACTGAATAACAGGATTTTTATATAATTAAATTTACAACGACCTTGTAAGGACTAGCAAACAGACTTAACAATTTTTTAAAGAAGGCAAAAAATGCAAAAAATCCTAGAGAAGAAAATGGGTTCAGAAATGAGACCTGGTGGAACTGAAAAAATACATTAAAATGTGTTTGAATTATTGGTTACAGAAAAAGTTTCTTAACTTACGTGTTTTGTTTTATATATGTTTATACTTTTAATGAAAATTTTTTAATTTAAAAGAAAAAAATTTATTTTAAAAGGTTTTCGGAACGTATTCCAGCATTTTCAACTAAATCCTAGTCTCAAATAACACGGTTTCACACAACACGGATTTTAATTTATCTCACTGTGATAATTTACATATGTATGTTAAAATAACAAAAAATATGGTCCAAACCGGAAGGAAAAAGCAATTGATACTTATTAAACATAAAACAATAACAAACGATTTTAATTTTCTTAGTAGACAGACAGAAGAGCCCTTGGAGGGATAAGAAATCTAGTTTTTGTAAAGCGGGTTGGCGCAAAAGCCTACTATATTAAAAAAATTATCTGGCACTACTGGGAGTTTCATTCGCCATCCGCATTGTGTAATTGCAGTTTTCTTCTAGTCATTTATTAGCCTAAAGGTAAAAGACAAGACATAAATTAGTACTAGATATATTTATGTACATTCGAAAATTGCTGCAGTTTTGTTGAGTTACAAATATTTTTATTTATCAAGTTTTCGATGCCTGTGATATTTCCATAAATAGACATTAAATAAACGATCATTAGACACACGTATTAAATTTCAAAAACTACATCACTCAGCTGAAAGAAATTTAATTCCCAATAAAAAATTTTCAAATTCTCATCTCGCATATTGTGCCCATGATAATTCATTTCATTTACCGAAATTGGAATTGCACACGTGCATTCCATCGTCCTTATTTTGCCAAAGTCCTTAATTGCATTTTAATGCAATTACGAGTCCATGCATTTGGATGGTGCCAGCAGTGGGATCATCCGCACCAGAGATCCTTGATGTCTCACTTATTCGAGAGTAGTCCCAAAGTCCCAAAACGCCGGATTCTGGTCCCTATGGACCGATTATCTTGTTATGAATTCAAATATCCAGAAGGATCTGGTCACGGGTGCGTGCGTGTTGCGTTACGTTGTGCCTAGAGATGCGTATCTTTTCCTCGGCGGCGGTACAGAAGCAGGCGCCAGGCAGTAACCAGCTTCCCTGTGCGTGAAGGGACTCCTCTCATTCGAGTTATTAATTTAACATTGTGTACAAGGGGATGCAAGTGGCCCTGAACATCCGTTCTGCTGGTGTTTTTTGATTAATGCGAGGGGCGTTTTTATTCAATTTTGGATCTGCCCGCTTCAAGTGAATCGAATGAATTGGCTGTTTAAGTTATTACTTGGTGTCAGAAAGCAAACAGAGAATTGTCGCAATTGCTGCTTGAATGAATGTTTGTGGGCACGATTGCAATTTGGACGGATTTTTAATTAACTTCATTTCCCCCACAGCAATTTCTATTCATTTTAATGTATTTGCTTAGTTGTTCAAGTATTCTCTTAATTTACTAGATTTAGATAATATAAGAAATAATAAAGGAATGAAAATAAATTACATATAAGCTTAGACAAGACAATTTTTTATTTATTTAAAGGGTGGACTATGTTTAGTTTCCTTTTAAAAATTGAGCTAAGTGCGTAAATGCTCGACTATTGCACAGATTGTATAGCACGTAGCGCCATCCTGCTGGAACTCGCCCAAGTCCAATAATCCCCGATAGCTGAGATCTATGGGAAGTTGTTCTCGAACTTAGGCCCACTATTTCAGTAGCATCAGCAAAATTTTGTTGGCTCTGCGCACACGACAAATATGAGAATTACTTGTGTTATTAATTAGAAGTCAGTTTTACAAACTTTCTTCGCAAAGCAACATTTCTTTTGAAAATTCCCCTATGTTTCAGAAACACAGCACTCACTCTGGAAATACGTTTTAAATATTTCCGAACGCTGTTCAAGTGTAAGTCTAAGTAAGTCTTTGAGGGCGACAGAGAGAGATGTCTGCGTAAAAATAACATTTAATTTTAAAAGAAACCAACAGATGGCCCACCCTAAAAACGTAAGCACAACAACGATTTATACAAATTTTCAAGCAAAAAAATGAATGGTGTTGTATTCCTGTGTAAGTTATTTAATTTTTCGTTAAATGTTCTTTACAATAATATACATATTTTATAAATAATTATTTGTAATCCAAACAGTAAAGAAGAAAAAGAAAGAGAAAAAATTATTTATTAGAGCGTAATGCGTTGAATTTTTACTTTCCAGAATTTCACAGAGTGTACCAGAGTCTTACAGAGTTTTCTAGAATTTAATAAAGTTCTCCAAAGTTTGATATAATTTATTGAATAAGTAATAAGTAAACTTCATAGCAAATATGTGAAAAAAAATTATTTAAATGTAATATGTGAAAAAAGCAAATTCACTACGAACTATTTGCCCTATTCTGCGAAATTAAACCCTATCCGAACACAACTTAAGCGGATTGTGTATTAGTATATATTGAAACACATTTTTCAGAATCACCCTATGCTTAAAAATTTTATAATATGTATTTCATATATATCTTGCATTTACTACTTTATTTGTAAAAAGGGTAGATGAAAGTACCCTATAATGTTTAAAATATGTGTGTGTCATATTTATAGCGTGTAGAATTTCGTCAAAAATATTTGACATTGGTATTAGCCATTTCTAAAGTATGGTTTTAAGTAATTATGTAAGTACAAGATACATATCTACTTTGCTATATCTAACAGCGATCTGCAAAAAACAAAACCTTGTTGAAAATTTAAGAACCATTCCCTATATCAATTTCTCTTCACTTTTTTCCACCAGACATATTGTAAAAAGCGCATTAAATTATCACTTGCCAGACAGACAGGATTACATCGTGTGACAAAGGGGCTGATGGTACGACATTGCTCTTAACTAGCAAACGAGTCGAGTTGTCGCAAGCCCCTCCATTTCGTTTCAGGTTAACTTCAAAATGCAATTCCATGTTATTTGCAGATCAACAACAGCAACAAACATGAAATCAATTTGGCACCCTCCTCGTCAGCAATGCCGCAAGGGATGCAGGCTTTCCTCCTAACTTTACAAAGGCTACAGCAGGGACACATGAGCTTGCTGGGAAACCAATTGAGCTGGTGCAAGAGATTTTATTGAAATTTGATAGACTTGATCCGGGTCTTTATCCGAATGGGTTGAGACCCTGTTGGACGAGTTGAATTTTATTAAGCTACAAAGAAGGCTGACCACTCAGTGAAAATAACTTTTTCAGTGGCCGCCGACAGTATCCCTGTATTTAGCTGGACACTAGCATTTTTATCGAGGACAACCCAGGAAAGGGATAAGTCCAACGTATTTGGACAGACCTCGATGGGACATAATGAGATTGGTAAGCCAATTGCCTGTCCACATAGTTGCCCAATAATCAATCAAACTGTCCATCTCTCAGGTTGAGGGTTACTTTCCAGTTTATCGTATTTTATTTTCACCCTATGGCCACAAACAAAAAGTGCTCATGTACGAAGCTTTAGGATTTTTCACCTTGTAGGAGGTATGTGTATAATTTTATAAGTAGTTTATATGCTTACTGTGGTGAAAGCCTCCGACGGACTGTTCACTTAAAAAGGAAAACTCCTTTTTCGATTTATTGCTTTTCACCAACACTGGGATTTGTAATTTGCAATTTTGGTCAAATTCTATCAAAATCGTCGGAAATATACACAAATATTATATTTAAATTTCGAAGTGTCCTTATTTCTTTGCTTAGCCTTAAAACTTCCAAGAATTTTGGACAACAAATTTTTCTTTTTAAGGTGCAGTACCCCCAAAGGGAAAAAAATGGAACCCTAATAAGATCACTCGCGTCTTTGTCCCTCTGTCACAGTTGATTTGCGTAGAAACCATGCGACTTATTAAACCACATATTTTACACTAGTTAACACTTAAAAATATTCGCGTATTAGAATTAAAGAACGAAAAAATTATGTTCTCGAAATTTTATATATCATGTAGGGTATTATTTCTTACTTGACATTTTCGCGCGTTTTTGGGAAAAGTAAGTTTTAGTAAAAATAGCAAGTATGAACCATTACAGAAAAAAAAATTACAAACCTATTCACAGATAGAAATTACAGGATGTTTTTATGGATAAACTTCTTTTTATGGAAACTAATTACTAAGGTACTTATTTTAATAGATATATAAAGTCGAAATACACAAAATTTAAGGAAGTTGCTATGGAGGCCACTTAAACGAACAATTCCAGAGAAACTAAATTAAATTAAATTAATTCGGGCTTTATTTTTATGATAAAGTTTTGAAAATCGTTATTTTGGTCATCGTGCTACATACCTAATATAAATGTTGCCATTTTAATTTTATTATTATTCGCCCATTGGACCTATCCGATCTTTTGTATTGCTTTTCTTTGTAGTCATATAAGGATTTATTAGCTCTAAATTAAATACAACCATATTTTTTAATTTGAAAGACTAAGGAGAAACAAAACTGTGATGGATCAAAAAAATCGATTTTTTGGTAGCATTATTTAAAAGTCTATACTTTCGGAAGAATATGTAGAAATTTGTAAGCAGAAATGTTTTAAATGTTTTAAAAATTACGAAGTTGTGCTATTTTAAGTGATAACACGGCATTTTAACTTTCTATTGGTACATATCGATAACTTAATTTTTTTTTCGTCTATATAATATAATATAACAAAATTCGAGAAAAATAGGTTTTTTGGGCCCTTTTCATTGGTATTCTCCCTTAAAAGGTATAATTAAATTTTTTGAAATTCCTCTAAATAAACTAGACTTAAAATAAGTCGTCTTGTATTAGTGTGTATCTATTTTTATTGGAAAAAATAAAAGTATTAACCCTAGAACAACAAAACGGGGTAGATATCTACCCCAGGTAAATTTAGAACTCCGCTCCTAAGCTAGTCAGTGGCATTATCGAGTGAAGACCTATACCATAATTTAGTTTAAGCTTCTAGTAATAGAGTGGCGTCGCCAGAACCTTCAGTTTCTTGTTTACTGTGACGGAGTGAAGACATAAAGCTAGTGTGGGGTTGATATCTACCCCGGTTTGTAGTTCCCCTTAGTGCAGGTAAGTAATTTTTTTCTTTCTTACTAAAATAAATTTAATTGTAAAATAAAATATTAGATATATAATTTTCGGCAATGATTTCATATTTTAAATACACTGGGAGTAGCAAAACGCGAATTTTTATTCAAAGTGCAAGAGACCGACCTTCGAGAATCACAGAGTCATCTACTGCAGCGATTGTGGTGCCTTTGAATAAGTTATTTTTGATATATATCAAATTTCTCTTTTTATTACATTTTGCATTAAAAAAAATCGAAATATATTCTTAAAAAACAATATTTCATTGGTTTTTATTTGACTTTTTCGTATATAAAATTTCTAGTTTTTTTCAATTTTCTGAGTCCCAAATAAATAGACTTTTTTGGCAAAATATTATGATGTTATTTTTTTTTCCTCGAAGCCTAATGTGTTCCCTTTGAAATGGTGTTGGAAGTTTTGAAATCGGATATTTAAAAAAAAAAAATTATGAATTTTTATTTGTAAAATGACGTTTTGACCGTTTTTCAGCACTTTTAACTACTTCAATCGATTTTTCACTAACTAATCCTTAATAAAATTGAATTTGCTCTTTACCATTCTCTTCAGCATGAAAAAACAAAAAAAATTCATATAATCACAAGTCGAATTACTGATTTTAAAACCATTTTAAGATAAACAAAAAACCCGTGGGGTAAATATTTACCCCGGTTTGTAGTTAAAAGGTGAATCAAATTGGTTTGTAGTTCTAGGGTTAAAAATATACAATATTACTAGTGCTGCGAATAGAAGCGAAGTTATTTCAATTACCAGCATAGCGGAAGACTTGATTTTATGTATCATGTATATTAGGGTGCTTTTTTTTTCGCGACTATTTTTTTTTTTTTCAGTCCCACCTCGAAATTTTGTGGCTAATACCTAAACATACATTCCCTGAAAATTGGAGCCCAAAAAAATAATATTAAGTACTAGACCAAGACGCATAAAGATTTCCCATATAAAATACACGTGAACTTTGATTATTTTTCTTCAAATCTCTACAACTCAGAGGTATTTTATGGCACAATCTTGGGCAATGGTAGAGTTTCTTCAGAATTGAATGCTCTACAAAAGTGTCCATTGCGGTGTAACCCTAACTCCCATCAGCGAGGTAGTACGGGTCACTAACCCCAATTTTTCCATGAAATTCTCGCTTTTTGCCCGTATCTCGTAAACAACAAGAGGTACAGAAAAAGTGAATATGACAAACTTGTAGGAAATTCAATTTCCTACAAAAAGTTCTTGAACACCAAATCGGTAACGTCGATATTTCTTGAGATATTTGGCTTTGAAGTTGATGTAGTGTGGAATTGTCATGGATTATTGAGCTAAATTGTAATATACAAACACTACTTCAACTTCAAAACCCAATATCTCAAGAAATATTGATGTTAGCGATTTGGTGTTCAAGAACTTTTTGGAGGAAATTGGATTTGCTACAAGTTTGTCATATTCACTTTTTCTGTACCTCTTGTTGTTTACGAGATAGGGGTAAAAAGCGAGAATTTCATGGACAAATTGGGGTTACTGACCCGTGCTACCTCGCTGGTGGGAGTTAGGGTTACACCGCAATGGACACTTTTGTAGAGCATTCAATTCTGAAGAAACCCTACGATTGCCCAAGATTGTGCCATAAAATGCCTCAGAGTTGTAGAGATTTGAAGAAAAATAATCAAAGTTCACGTGTATTTTATATGGGAAATCTTTATGCGGCTTGGTCTAGTACTAAATATTATTTTTAAGGGCTCCAATTTTCAGGGAATGTTTGTTTAGGTATTAGCCACAAAATTTCGAGGTGGGACTGAAAAAAAAAAAAATAGTCGCGAAAAAAAAGCACCCTAATATATATATATACATACATCCTTTCTAGAATTCTAGAAATTCGTTCTATACTGGATTAGACAGTCCAACGATACACATGTATGATCACGTATAATAAATACACGTTTACTTAATCTCACGTAAAGAAATTCACGTGAACCTAATTTATAAAGTGTTTATAGTGAGCTCTAGTGTGTGTTTTACTGAATTATATTAAAAGCATTGCCAATTCTTACAAAAATATATAGTAAACCTGAGTTAGCTTAAATTGTTAATAAGCACATGGGCAATTTGTATCTGTTTTAACGGCTAAAATGAATAAACTTAAAAAAAAACAAATTCTGTAAAAAATTCTCGAAGTGTATTTGTGGCGTCATACGTTCATTTAATGGTCGCTATCATGAATAAATTGCCGTCCAATAAAACGGCGTCACCCAATACGGTCATTAGAGAGCCCTTAGGTGAGTCACTCACCGTCACAAGCGCACTATCATTGCTTAAAAAATACCGTGTGGTCCGCGTATCCCTCCATTAAGGGCACCAATGAAATCGTTCTATCTCCCTCAGGTGATAGTGCGGCAGCCAGTCGGTAATTTCTAGCATTTCATCAGTATTTTTTGTTTTAAAGTCTGGACATAAATAAAACAAATTGGCCGGCGGTCGGACGCAGCGTTCTGGGCCAGTGTCCAACAAAGTGACAACAAACAGAGGCCTATGCGACGGCTACGACAAGCAAGGTGCGCCTGCGCGCTATAATCTCTAGGGTATGAACGTTATCGCGCCGAGCATGTGAACTGTGCCTAAGAATTTTGTTTAATCTTCCATAGGGGCCACTGGCGCTTCAACAAAAGTATCAGCGGTTCGACGCGGCGGCAGTCGGACCTTTGGTGCATCCCGATTCCCGGGAGAGAGGTAACAACATAATTGGACCCGGGGGTCATTTTGATTCGGTAGCGAGGGATCCTAAATTTCCTTTTTACCTCAGTTTTTTTTTTGTCCGCGCCGCCTGTGAACGCCTCTCGAGCTAAGTAATTTCCTGAAATGATTTTCGTGTCGTCAGATGATTACTGTTTGGCACACCGCCACTTATCCCTTTTTCATTTGATAATCACTTCCGGTTAATTATATTTTTTTTTTAGTTTCGCTGTCCCAATGTCCGACTAATCTTAATTTCGCTTCTTTTTGTGATCGGACACAAGTCGTTTCATTTTCAATAAAAATTTTTAACATTACTTTTAAGATGAAGATTCAGGATCATATCGCAAAACAAGTTTCATATTTAAAACCAATTTAAGTTATAAAAGTGAACGGCAGATAGCATCATCAAATTTAAGTGAATAATATTTTCTCCATGTTTGCAGCAGTTAATATCCCAATTGGGTTTTATTATTGAGTCGTATAATATTAAACTACATTTCTTAGTTATCATTAAATTTCAGGTTTAAGACTTTAATAATATTACTATATAAAAATGGAGCAAGATACAATTTACACTTAAAAAAATATATAAATAGCACCTTCATAATTCAACTGGAATTTTCTACTTCAATCAACCAGATCCTAGTTCAACTAACTATTTTAAGGGACGCATATGGTGCAATTTCTCCAACGTTTTAATATATAACAAACAACAAAGAAAAATGTTAAAATTTAAAGGCTATTAGGTTACGATTTAAAAAAAAAACCATTTTTTAATCATTTTTTTTTACAGAAAGAAAACAGATACCGTTTTGAAATTTTGCACAAATATTTATTTATACTTTAGATATATACAAAAATATTTTTCTCAGATTTTGGAGATCGGTTTTTGAATTTTTATGATTTTTTGAAAAAAAAATACACCAAAAAATGATGGCGGGCATGATTTCAGGCGTCTGGATCGTCTGACAAAATAACAAAAATCACCAAATTAATCCTTGTTCAAATGGCTATCGTATGAAGTAGAATCGTGTTGATCGGTAACAAATTTACCGATTTTCAGCCGATTTTCTAACCTCAAAAATCGTTTTTGTTTTTCAAATAGCCGCCATTTTGTTATTTTTTGGTAGAAAAAAATTATCCTAGTTCACACGATAGCCATTTGAGCAAGGATTAATTTGGTCTTTTCTTCCGTATATCCAGACGCCTGAAATCATGCCCACCATCACTTTTTGGTGTTTTCTTAAAAAAATCATAAAAATTCAAAAACCGGTCTCAAAAATTTGAAAAAAATATTTTCGTATATCTAAAGTGAAAAATTTCAAAACGATATCTGTTTTCTTTCTGTAAAAAAATTATTGAAAAAAATGTTTAATGTTTATGTTTAAGACAACTCTCTTCTATATTTTATGGGATATGTTCTTTAAGTGTTGTACAACATTCAAATTTCCTAGTTCCTCCCACAGATTTTTATTTTGAGCTCCAGAAAAAGTATCTTACCGTTTTTAAAGAAAAATTTATTGAAAAACCACACATAAAAAACTTTAAATTAAAACTTGTGGAGCAATGTATAGTAGAAAAAGAAAGCTTTGGAAAATTTAAGGGCTGGTTTCGAAATATTCGCCATATTATTTTCAACGCACCTATATTTCTTTATTTTAATTTCAATAATAAACCATTGTTTGTGGAAAGCACGAAACTTTAAAATTTATTATCAAAACTGCTTTCGTTCCCTGAATAAAATATATTTTAGCCATCAAAATCGATTCAACCACTTTGAAGAAAATTTAAAAAATATTGTTTTAAGTTAATATTTAGCGAATTTAATTCCATTACAGTAGCAAGTTATTATATTAATATGGGTCACAATTAATGTACATATCTACTTGCTATCTGGCCCTCACAGTGTATTTAATTATACTATAAATTCACATTTCATTTTATGTGTTTTAGACAAATTAATAAAATGTAAAGTAATCCCATTAACAAGAAATCCAATCAGTAAATTGAATTAAATGTTACAGGAATATAATTGTCAACGGCTACATAGTATTAATCAATGCTTGAACTACTTTATCAGCAGCTTTGAAGGAGAAGCAATAAATAATACTTTATTTCACAAAATGTCTACCGCATAGGCAAATTTATGCAATTTTAAGAAATTATCTGTTAACTAAATTTGCATTCAAAGGTGTGAATGCTCTAAAGCTAGTATTTTACACTCTGTTTTATCGTTATGGTCGACATATACTTCGTTAGCCGTGTGTCGGCTGCTTAAATAATTTAATGGTGATTTGTCACTATTCATTCAGCTATCTTTTTGTGCAATTACAAGGAGATGTTTAAGATATGACAACAATAAAATTTCGTTTCACTTAAATTTCCATTGAAATGTCTTTTCTCTTAACACTAGACAGATCTGCTGTCTTATAATGTCTTTATTTGATTCATTAGAATTATAAGTCAATTTACAATCAGTCATTGAAGTAATATAAAAATTGAAATAAGTAACAACACAAAAAACATTTGAAAATACTAAAATATTCTCGCTTCTCCCACTTAAACAGGCGCAATTTCATGAAATATTCATGAAAATAAAAAACAAACAAAAATACAAAGATTTTTCGAGAGGGTCCTGTTTGAGTTTTAAAAATGCACCCCTGTTCTGACCAATGATTTGATTTCGCACTCAATTTTGCCTCTTTAAAATTCTCTACCCTATAAAAAATTCATCGACCTAATTCGTTTCAATTAACTCCCAAAAGCAAGCTTTTTACGATACACACAATTTGTTTCTCCTTCTATCGTTTTGAGACTGAACACAAAAAACAATTTCTATTGATTTAATGATTTGAAACGATTGGATCTGTATATATATATATTTTTTTATATTGTATTTTTCATTAAAATCAATTTTTGGGACATCAAATATTAACATTCCAAAGCAGGTGTGTGTGCACAGGTAGGACAAAAAAAAAAGGTCTTACAATTTTAAATATTTTTAGCTGAAAAATAAAAGATATGCTGATTTACGTCACTAGTTTTGTGTTTTAATTAAAAAAAAATTTGTGAAGGCGGGCTAAGCTGCTTTTAGTATTAATAAATTCTTTTGCCTTTGAGGATTTCTAGCAAACGCGATTAGAGTGATAAACAAAATTAATTCGCTATCTATTTCCGAGAATTTCGTATTTCAACTTTATTATGTAAATTATTATGGGGGTAAAAAACTTTAAACGGAACAAAACAATTTTGATTTGTATTAGTAATTACCGCTATTTTAAAATATATACAAAAACAATTGGTTGGAAAATTTCTGTCCATTTAACGATTTTGTTCATAATCACCTTGTTTCATTTGTCGGTTTATTAATATTTAATTACAACCCTAATTTCTTTAAATAAACAAGATATAAATTGCTATCTATTTATAATTCACTGAACAGAAAAGATCTCATTAGAAGCAAAAGAACAATGATTCACTGATCGACACCAATTTTGCCACAAAATAAGCATTATGTCATTTCTATAGGATTTTGTCCGCAGATTTCAAATTTGCAAACGAAAATGTCCTATCACGTCACGTTTTTGAAAAAAATAGGTTTGAAAAGTACAAAAGACCGTATTTTGGCCATTTTTGCAAATTAATTAAAAAATAACGAATTCTTGTAGGAGCTTGTAAAGTAGCTCAAATAAAAGCATGAACCTTTACTTCTTATATTAAACAATGAGAGACTATAATACTTTTCGAAATATTCCGTGGAATTCACTTTTCTCCATAAATCGATTTCTTCATACAATATATACTGAATGAAGATCACTACTTGCGCACGCTCATGGAAATCTTATTACCAAAGACGCTTAGTAAGTGCTATAGATTAGTGGTATTTTATATAAATAGATAAAGATTTAGGCTCTCTTTTGAGTCGTCTTACAAGCTTTTTCCATGCTTCATTATTTTTAAATGAATTTTTAAATGTGGCCATAATACAGTATTTTGAACTTTTCAAACCTACTTTTTTCAAAAGTGTGACGTGATAGGATATTTTTGTTTGCAAATTCGTAATCTGCGGAAAAAATCCTATAGAAATGACATAACGCTTATTTTGTGGCAAATTAAATATTAAATTTTTTCGCACAGTGTTATTTTAGGTAATTTTATTAGACAGGAAATACTAAAGCTATAAAAATAAAATGATTTGAAAGGTATTTTAGAAGCCAAAATAACCATATTTTTTTGCATTTAGAGCACGGAATAATTGGAAGAAATTATTTATGGTAACTTGCAAACTAAATCGTGCCATAGATCAGTACTTAAAACATTTTTCCTTATTATAACTAGGTGAATAAGCATTCAATATCTTTTCCTACGGCTACGCGATTTGCGATGGTTTAAGCTTTAGTAGAATTCATACATTTTCTATTGTGTTGATCACATCTAGATAACACTGCCAGTTAGTTTAATTTCTAAGTCAATCAATAAATTTTTTCAGCATTTTTTGGACTACTTTTGGTTTTTTTGGATTTGGCCAATTTTTGAAAAATCCAAACATTTTCCAAAAAATTCTGAAAAATTCAAACGTGTCCTTTGACTAATTATAAGCACTTTTTGTCATATAAAATTTATTCGTATAATTGATCCTTTTTAAGTAAAAATATCACAACATTTTTTTATGATGAAATTTGGATTTTTCAAAAATTGACCAAATCCAAAAAACCGAAAGTAGTCCGAAAAATTCTGGAAAAATTTACATGTATTCTTTGGCTAATTTGAAGCATTTTCTCTTCTATAATATTTTTTGTAAAGTTAACCCTTTTCGCGTAAAAAAATCGCAAATTTTTTTTTTACATTGCTGTACAAAGTGGCCATTTTACAAAAGCCAAAGCAAAAAAAAACTTTCAAAATCATGGTTTGAGAAAGTTTAGACATTCGGACCGAGATTTTTGCTGGTTATATGATCATTCGATAGCAGCAACAATCAAGAAAATTGACTTTGAAAAGAAAAAAGACCACAAAAATCAGCATTTTTTTTTAAAAACCCCAAAAATAATAGGGTTTTTCAAGCTTTTACGTAAAACAAATTCCAGATTCTGAAAGAGCATCCCCAAAAATCCCTTATGTACGAATTTGGAAGAAAATCGCCCCAATTTGGGGGTAATAATTTAAAAAATAAATTCTTTTAATTCAATTATACTTATATTCTTTTGGAGTTATAAAAAAAAATGAATCCTTGAATTCCAAAAAAGCACAAGTCAACCTATCAAGGTTTTGATAAAGTCGATTTTGTCTGTACAGCGTACATCCCTCTAATATTACATAGTTATAGCTTGTTATGTTAAAAATTTGATTTTCATACTGTTTTAGAATTCTTTGACACTATCTTCCTATCTTGTGTGCTTGTTCTGCTTTGGGATGGGTTAAGGTGTACTAATTATTCTAAATATGTTACCTCTAGCAAACTTTTCCTATTCCACCCCAAATTAATAAGTCACGCTATAATCAAAAGTACTGACAGACTGAAATTCAAGAGTTCAAATAAACAAGAAAACCTTTTCCCAGGTCTTCTTTTCATTTATTAAAGCGTATGCTATTTTCGCAGGCCATTTAACCCTATAATGCGATTGAGTTTTCATCAGTCAATAGAAAAAAGCGATGTTTTGCTCGAATCGCCGATTGAAGCAGGATTAATCCAGGACTACCATCGAAATTGTTAGTAGAATTTGAAATTGGATATTCGTGTGGCCAAAGAAAACACCCCTCCGATTAGACGGAGTGGCGTGCAGAAATCAACCGATCAACTTGCTGCCCTCTGACTGGGAGGGGTGTCGCCCTTCGAAATTGGTCAAGTGATTTCGTCCCTGACATTGGCGACAATGTCCTCAAACTCCCCGGGGATTGCGTGACAAAGGTGCACCCTTTGAGTAAATTGTCACCACCAAGCCCCCAGTCCGTCCGAAGCCCGAGTTTCGAGCTCCTTTCCTTCCAATTGGCGGGAGATTCTCCGGAATATTGCCTGCGATAAATTACAGGCCATTTGAATACGACAGCAATGTGGTCTCGGAAAGGGCGCAGGGAAATCGGAAACAATTGGAGCCCTTCTTGGACCAGGACCATTTAAGAGGAAACGCAGGAGAGTAATCAGCCGGATAGAGGAGGAGGACTGAGGATGCTTCAACTACGGCAGGAGCTCTCTCTATCTTTTCCCTACGCTTATATAGGGACTGGGGAAGGTAACTCCGCTGGCGAGTGGAAATAAAAAAACATTTCATTTAAAAGCTGAGAAAAGGGAACAATTGGGTTTTATTCTTGTCCATGAAAAATTCTGCTAGATGGTCTTGTTGAATTATTCAGCGTCGACAGGGGAGGGCAATTTAATTTAGCCCAGCTTCTTGGCTGCTTTCAATTCTGATTTAAGTAAAGCAACCAGTTTTCTTCGTGAATTTAGAGAAAATCAATTTTACACTCACAGGGCAACGCGCAAATGTACTTGTTTTGGGGGTCAGAACAAAAGAAAAATATCAAAAGTTCGCAAAAATTTAATTCTCGACCATTACAAAGTTTAAAGGTCCTGTTTCGAGTAAAATGGTGTGTAAGTAAACATTCATCATTCAATTTGTAGCCTTAATTCTGTCCCTTAAGCCCGTTGAGTTGATCCCCGCCGAAGTCATCGATTATTTCGCCAGATTGATGATGCTCATTTATGCGTCCTACTATCGGTTGAAATCTGAATCCCAAAGGGTTCTGTGCCATCCGCTGAAGGCTAAGAAGACATCTGCAAGAGAACAATGGTCAATAGCAAAATTAAGTCTTTACTAGCGAAAACTCGCATTTCATAAAATAAGAACGAAAAACAAAATTCCGCATTTCAAAAAACCTAGACACATTTTCTTTGTTTTGAAAAATGCATAAAAAAAATCTCAACACGTTGGCGATAAGTCAAATAAGATATTTTCGTTTAATTGGCACATTACACCATTTTTTACGACATTTTCAGAAAATATGCTGAATTGCAAAAAAATGTAAGTTTTCGAAATTTTAATTTTAAATATCTTGGAAAGTAACCTTAAATGATCTAAAACCTTTTATCAAAATCAATGATAATTATAATAATTAAGATTGTTTTATTTTAAAATGAATAAAAGCAAATTTTAAGTTAGTCATATTAACTTTCAATTGAAATAAAATATTTATACAATTTTTTTTTTTTTGAGGCGCCAGATTTCCGATAGGGATAACTGTCAAATTAACTATCATTTCTAGTAAATGTCAATATTATTTTTAATCGGTAAGGTCTAACAAATTATCATGGAAAGATATACACCGCAGCAACGATTCCAAATTGTGGAAATTTATTTATGAACCGAATAATCATCACCCATCAGAACGGCACAGAGCAATGATCAGCGACTTTTTGTTTCCAAAACTTCGGAATATTGATGTTCACAACTTGTGGTTTCAACAGGTTGGCGCTATGTGCCATACGGCGACTGAAAAAATCGATTTATTGAAATGAAGATTTGGCAAAAATCTTATTTGAAAAATGGACCGCTGGACTATTTTTTATGGGGATATGTGAAATCTCTGGTCTACGCTGATAAACCAGCTTTGATTGACGCATTGAAAGTTGCATTGTAGACCTGTATAATAAGACATTTTAATTTAAGGCAAAGCTTTATTAAATACGCGTCGCCATCAAATGAAAATAAAAGGATTTATAGTATATTTGATAGAACCATTTTATTTTCATTCGACGACGAAACGAGTGCTTATGCAATAGTAATAGATTAGGGATTCGTTTCTGTTCACTTACTTTTCAAGTTTCCTCTGGACGTCGACTTCGATCATCGCCGGAAGAAGAGAATCTTCATGTAGATGCGGATTAGAGCGTTTGCCGTTAGTCCAACCACGAGAGTATTGAAACGTTTGTCCCATGCAGCAAATCACAGCCGAGAGGACGAATAAAGCGACGATTTGGTGTTTGAACATTTTCCTGTAGGTAAAAAAGATACAAAATTGAGTCACGCAGTGCCATCTGGTGTCAAGTATCTATCAAGGTGTGCAGGTGTCTCGGATTATCTCATAATCCAAAACCAGTGGCTGTGAAACTGTTTCACAAATTTTCTCGAAGAATATCTTGAAGGTGTGTAAGAGGTATCACAAATTTTAAAAATTTTGTCAGTTTACACAACTCCAATTATTATCAGATTAGAAAAATTGGAAGATAAAGTTTTAAATAATACATAATAAATTAAGCCCTATTATTTCAAAAAAGTAAAAATTTATTATTTTATGGAACTGCTGAACGACATGTAAAATACGTTTTCTTAAACATTAACAAGAGGATTAACTCATTGAAGCACGAAATCTTTAAGCTCTTGGAAATATTTTATAGAATTATAACTAGAATTGAGCTTATTGCACTAAATTTATGGTGCAATATTGCAGCACGAAAAATAAATAAAACTGAAAATTTCCTTGGAATGGACCAGAAAGTCTGTTAATTCACGTGTATAATACACGGATTAGACCAGAAATTCTTGTTTCAAATGCAATGTAGTCCATTAAAAAAAAAAAAAACAAGTTTTACAAGACGTGTCCGGGTGTACTGGAAAAAGCAGTAAACTATTCTGTTTATTTTTTCACGTGTGTTAATTCAATTTCACTTCCACTGAATCAGTGTCCAAATGTCAGTTTCAGTAATTAATTAATACTATCAATGATACTGTCAAACCCACATAAATCCACCATGGATAGACGCTCAATTCGTTTTATTGCAAAATCGATCAAAGCTGGTTTACTTTTTCTCTATATAACATCTAAGAATGCTCTTTTAAATGGTTTTCGGATGTATGCTTATCTTAGCTGCGTTATCTTCAACTTATGGTTTTTAAACTTCCCAAAAACTTACTCGCTTTTATTTTTAATGAACACAACATATTTCGGTGGAATAAATATAATTTTTCAAGGAGTTAGCCTTTAAGGCAAATTTGGATAATTGCACAATATAGATAAGTGTCCACCTATCCGTGCTGCAATGTATCACTAAATCAGGGGTAGTAGAATTCATTTGTACTATCACTGGAATTGGATTTTCACTAACACTAAGTTGTTCAGTGCTAGCGATCCCAGATGTAGTATTATTGATCTCTGATTAAAATATACCTTAATTAAGGTAAAGTTTCGACTAGAAAGAAATTTATTATAATGAAAATCTATAAAGATTCTTGAAAGTATAGACCCCTATTATAGAAGCCGATTTCGCTCGACTCGACTAGTGATAACACTAACTTTCTTAGTACTTCTGCTTTGAAAATGTGCTTTCACTAGTCAATTCAAGCAAAATCGACTTCCGCGACATTATTATAAATAGTTGTAGTCCTTTAATGCTTCTATTTAAGATTTCTTGATGTTAACCATTTCATCGGATGTACTACTAAATGCACAGCGAAATTCTATTATGATTTGTACCATGTATTCTTTTGGTTTTTAATAGAATATTTTATTCATTCTGAAAATAATTATTTCAAATTATAATTTTCAGAGAAAATCAAATTTTTGAAGAGATTGATTTAGAACCGACTATAAAAACACTGCAGTGGTATATTAAGACTTTACAGGCGGGAGTCTGCGATCACAGTCCGAAAAAGAGCAAACGTTGAAGGCGGGGGACTATACGCTTTTTTCAAGTTTAATTCAACTGTTTTATTAGCTCAATTAATCCATTACATATAGTAGAAGGCCTATTTTAGAGTTCAGGATAATCTCCTATACAACTATGATGGTTAAGTTAGCTAGCTGAAGGTTTATTTGGTTTGATGTGATAATTGAGAAAAAATAGCTAATGAAAAAACCTCTAAGAATAGACAAGCTTTTAAAGAGCTTTTAAGCACCCATAGGCCAAAATGTGGTTATTTTTTTGAGTAACGATAGTAAAAATATCGAGTTGACTTGTACGCGAAAAAACTGAATTTGCCCGCTCCACGTTCAAAAGCGTGGAAAAGCGCACACTCGCATGCAAAGTGTTAAATGCCAATGTTAAAATGTACATAACACCTCATAGAATTATTTAGAAATATCTCTACAAAACACTATATCTATAGACAGTATAATTTTGTTACAAGTCAGTGAGTGCGGATCGAGTCGTCTACAAAGTTTAAAGTCGATCACTTGCAAAGAGAATAACAAGACCAAGACCAAGAGCAAGACTATGATAATCGATACGAATATTAATACCAAATCTTGGTCTTGCACACTTCGTTTTGGTCTTGAATTTAGTGATGAGCAAAATCTTGGTCTTGGTCTTGCAGAAATTCTAAGCCCAATACAAGTACTACATATACCTGCGGTAGCATTACCAAGACTCGATTTGAAAGACCAAGACCATGTTTGCGAGACTTCACCAAGACTTGCTGATTGAAAAATATTTCCTTCTACTTTAGTCGTTAGTTTTAAGAAAATTATCTATCTGTAAGACGCGGTTTAGTTAACTTTTATTAACTGAACTGATACTCAAAATTTGAAAGTGTTTAATTCTACAGTTTTTGGGCTCTTATGGGTCAGCCTTAGTCTTGTTTTGCTCATCACTACTTGCAAACAAATAACTATGTAATGAAATGCATGGTAAAAATTGGAAAAGATCGTTGGATCATCAACAGTCCAGCCAAACATTACATACATTGACTGAATACTATGAATTGCAATATTAATAAAATCCATAAATGCTCAATCTTGAGTTAACTGAACTTGTTAAGCCAAGCATTTTTATTAACTTTAACCAAAGCTCATTTACATATAAAGAAACTTTTTTCTCGTTGTACTTATACACTTTGAATTTTCAGATTTAGTAAAACCAGGCTTTTTAGACACCTATTTTTTCCCACACTATAGCACTGATTTTATAGTATATCTTTTATATTTAATTTGAAACTATCACTCTTGGTTTCTTTTGGTAATAATTGTTTTTCTATGGTGAATACAAATTCGTATCAACATTATGCTTAACTTTACAAACATACAATACATATGTCATAAGAATTGGAGTTATTTCTTAATAAAAAATTTTAAATATTTGAGAACTCTCCTACTGTTTTTAAGTCAAAAATCAAGTAGTAGAAATTCAAATATATTTATCACTGGTAAAATATTAATATATATAAAATTAAGCGTACTACCACAACCTAACTACCTTGTTGAACTTGTTATTTCAAAATCCAAGAGGGATGTTACGACCGAAGTAAAACTACTTTGACTGTGAAGTCTATCTCGGCTGCAAACCCTTTTATATATCCTTCAGGATTTCCCGATGTTATCCGAAGCATCCTTTCATATCGCGTTAGCCGCTGTTAAGGAGTTTACGTATGTGCGGACGAAGAAGAAGCTTCTTAACGTGGCATTCATCTACCCACCGCCGAATCCTTTCAATACATTTGTTGATTAAAATTACCACCCGATTTAAGAGGATAAACAAAAGGGCCTCTGAATAGCTTCCACTTTGTTCGGCGGTGTACTCAGCCTCGAGTGTGTTATTAAATCGGTTTATAGGGCAACAGATTCATTTTCTAAAGAGTTGTAATTGCCAGTTCAGTTCCCACTTTCTTTGGGGATCGTGGTGTAAATATGTTGAGGGAATTGCGGTTTACTTGAAGTAATTACTAAAATTTGTATTTTGGGATGCGCTTTTTTGTGGCAAATTTAGTAGAGTAAATTTGATTAGATTTAAATTTAATTTTACTATCATGGATTATCTAAAAAAATGAATTTCTCTAATTAAAAAAACACATTTGCCTCACTGTTTTGTGAGTTTAGTTTTGATGAATATCATAACCTTCTATGTACCTATAATAGTAATTCACACTATTTTTATTTGGAGTAAAACCATTTGAGTAGACAAATATTCGTTTTAACATTTTATAAAATTAAAAAATTATCCCCTAACTTTATATTCAAAAAATTAAAACATTTTGGTGCAAATCTTAATAATTTCTCTACTTGTCTGGAAATCAACTCTACAAATTTCATTCAGCTTGTCCCACGACTACACAACAGAATTTTGTTAAAGTGGAAAACTCCCAAATTTTAATTATGATCTAAAATATTATTGGAAAGAGATGAGAGAAGTTACTGTAGGTATCAATTCTTCAAAAAATGTATCATTATCAATAACGTAATTACATAAATAAAAAATAAAAATATAAAATTTTTATATTTCTTCTTTTTAGTCAACAGCTTCCGGTGGCTATTTGTTTGTGTATCTTTATTTGCGTATGGATTTTCAAGCTTTATTTTTTATATTGAGCTGAAAAATTAATAGTAATATTATTGAAAAATGTTGCTGGAAATCTTCACAAGCTATTTTGGCGTTAATTAACCGATAAATTCGGATTTTTTTAAAGGAATTTCGTAACTGAATTCCAGATATCAATTCTTCAAAATTAAAAATATTTTGAAGTCAGAAAGACTTTCGTAGGAAAATCTTTAAATACACTCGATATTAGTGTTAAATAATTCCATACATCATACCTTAGAATTCTTCAAATATTAATTGTATAGTTAGGTATGACACTTGGAAACTACCTTTTCCCGCGAAATAATACTTATTAAAAATGTAATTTAAATTCTCTAATAACTTCTCTCAAACTCAATTTTGCTTTTTCATGCATTTTAATTTGGACATTCCGTCTAAAAATAACAATTTTTTTCGATTCATGTATTTTAATTGCAATGGAAATGCATTTAAACAAATTATTTCTGAATTTATTGCTTATTAAATATTTATTTCAATTAAGGGAAGTTTCTGGTGTTTTTTTTTTTTTCATTTTGAGTTAAAAAATATATCTAGAAATACGAAAAAAATTACTTCAAAGCCGAAAACAGGTTTACCATAAAATAAAGTGAGAGAGCTGTAACATTCGAGCGTTTCAAACACACCTGGGGGTAATTCGAATCATTGCGGATCTGGCGCACCGTAAACATTTGAATAATAATATAGCTAATCTAATATACGAATGTAATGTCTTGTCCCATATTCGGTATGGTTTACATGTTTAGTCTATATGCAGTGATATGGAATTAAATAAGGTTGAAATCTTGATACATAAAGCCCTAAAGGTTTTTTTTAATTCTCCAAAACTAACAAGATCGCTTATCCTCTATGATAGAACAAAAAAAAATTAATTTGAAATAGCTGAAAATTTTAGAGAGATTTAAATTTGTATATATGTAGTGTAGATATTAACACAAATTAATTCAAAATAATTTTATTCTGCTAAGAAGACTTAATGTGCACAATATAAATGTTCGCAATAAACATAACTATAATCAAAACAAAGTTAATACTAATATTGGCCAAAGAAACCCGCAATATTTACTAAATTACTACTAAAATTTATAATGGAGTAGAAATTAAGAATATTAGCAATTTTATTCAATTTAAAAGAGTTGAGTTTTAATTTAAAAGAATGAAGAATTAATATTTTCCATTATTATATTACGCTGAAGAATTATGAATTAAAACATGAATTCCCATTCCTCAAAAAAATAATATGGAATGCATTCTATATTCACTTTGCAAAGAGATTACTTCGAATGCATTCCTCTAGAATTCAAGACATTCGTTGAAGCCTTCGTGAATTCACTTGCATTATTTTCTCGCTGTAAAGTGACAATTTTTAAGAATTTTTTTAAAGAAACTATACGATCGACAGTTCTGAATTTTATTTACGTTTGCGTCTTGACACAGAGGATTTTTGATATCTGAAAAAAAAAAAATAACGAAACAACAAAATGGTGAATTCTAAATTTTCTTTTTTAAAAAATCGAATGGTTCTTGTACCTTCAGTTGAGGATAAAAAAGAAAGAAAATAAAATCTTACGTCAAGATGAAGGTTTTTAAAAAGAAAATAAGATCGCAATCATATTAATCCACTGTACATATTAATTAGGTTCAAAACTGCCATCGTTGGGGGACACCTCAGAAAGTTTTCTTGTTAGTCAATTCTGCGAATTCCAAAACTATTTAATAAAATAAGAGAATAATTATTTTAATGAAAAAAAATCAGAAGTGTTCACTGTACATATATAAATGTGCCACACATTTGTATATCCTAATGTTTTTATTTCTGACATAAAAATAGAAAAATTGAGTGGATTCAATATGGTAGACCGAAATGCTAATTTCTTCAAATTTGAAAAATAAAATGGTAAATGTACACATATATATATGTACATATAATTCACTTCAGTTTTTATACTTTTGGTTTACTTACAAGTTTTAAGAAGAAAATGAAATCTTGAGGAATAACAAAAATTATATCGAATTGTACTCCAGTATAATCAATGTGAAAATTTTTATTCCACTACGACTTTCTTCGAGTAAGGCACAAAAATGGTTGATGAAGTGATTCTTCCGGTTAGTGGATTACTGGATGAATTGTCGAGATAACAATGAATTGATTTTAAACTTTATTTCATTGTATAATGAATGATTCGGTTGCCTTAAACAAAATTTCAAATTTTGCATCCCTTTCCGCCATATTTATTTTTTTCAATCTTGAATACGAATTTTGAAAAAAAAAATTGTTCATAAAACCTTAAAACTCAAAAACCAAGGCCAAGGGTTAATTAAAAATCTAATACAGCTATGTACGGCATATTTATCTTATGAAAAACATTTCTTTATAGAAAAAATTTATTTTCAAACAAAAAAACAAATTATAAATGTTTTAAAACAATTAAATAAAATGCAAAAGAATTCATTAAATTCAAGTGAATGCATGTGAATTCACAAAGGCTTCAATGAATATCTTGAATTCCCGAGGAATACATTCAAAGTAATTTTGCAAAATGAATATAAAATATAGTCCTAAATATTTTTTGAGGAATGAGAATTCATCTAATTTCATTATCAATCTTCAAAAGAAATTTAACTACAGCTTTGAGTGAATTCTCTTAAGAAAAAATGCATTCTTCAATTCAATTCAATTCAATTTATTGAGAACTCATGATTAACAATGGTATATACACAATAGGATTGCAATTTTAAGTGCTGGAATTAAATGAACTCATACATCTTCGATATTTCTACGTAGGCATAGTCAAAAAGTTATGTTTTAAATAATATTTAAGTTAGGAGACAAATTTTTTTGATAAAAAACCCAGACAATTTTCTGAAGATAAAACTTACAATCTACATTACAATCTAATTAACTTAACTTATACTACTATAACTACTATATATTAGCCTACTATTGATGGCAACTGAGGGGATCTTCACAATACGAGCATTTTTCAAAGAAATTTTCTGCCAAGATAGTTAGTTTCTCGCATACGAATTCTATGTTGGCCCTTCTATGCAGTTTTGCTGTGGAGAAGTGCCATGGCAAGTTCATGATCATATTGAGGATTTTATTTTGGGAGATTTGTAATTTATTTATATGGGTGCACGCACATTGAAACCAAATGGCTCCTCCATAGAGCATAAGAGCACGAAATACTACTTTATAAATAATGAGCTTATTTTCCAGGCTTAGTGTTCATTTTCTACTGATAAATGGGTACATAATTTTAATTAGAAGGCTTATTTTGTTAAGGACTGAAGTTATATTCTTAGAGAAAGTCAGCGTTTTATCCAAGGTGAAAATGAATTTTTTAATAATTCTGATAGACACCTCTTTGATTAAAATCAGTTGGGATGCCTCGAGGGTATAACGAATCCCACATACTCAGATAGGCGTGAAAAACATAATCCTGTTTTTGATGTCGCGTAGTTGGTTTAAAAGGACCTATTTTGGTTGAGGTGATGACTTCATTTTTCTTCTGATTTTTAAACCGCTAAGGGCCAACTAGTGCCAAATTGGCACCAGAGTTTTCTTCAACTAAGTGTAACTAAAGCACTATTTTTTCATGAAACTTGTTTCGTTTCTCTGTAATTTTTATTAAATTTAAAACAAATACTATCAAAATCATTAGGTTCATTGTGTTCCTGATTAAATTCCCTACAATTTGGATTAAATTTGAAGTTATTTGACCAAATCTGAGAGAAGTATAAAAATGAAGTAGGACCTTAGCGGGTTAAATTTGCCGCCTTTACTATCGTATCATATCCTAACAGATTCTCGTGCCACCTATCGGATATGCAAGTGAACTTAAGTTTTGCTATTAGATTTTCTCCTGCCAGTGGGAACTCATTTATTTTCTTATAGGATTACTTGGAGTATTTCTGGAAAGCGCCGCTCGACTTTTTATCCAATTTCTGGAAAGCAATCGGTTGGGAAGCGAAAAACAACACAAAACGAGACTTTCGCTTGAAGTCGACGAAGGCGAAATCCCCCTGAATTCAGCGCGTTGCCATACGTCGCATCACGTCGAGCCCGTCGCCCGATTCGCGGTGGAAAAGTCGTCGGCTGGAGCGAGAAGAGGAGACGAACGTGCGAGGCGAGCAGAAATGGTCGTGTGTTCCGTGCGGGTCTGAGCAATTTGTCAAAAAGGTGATTTATTCGCAATTTGTGCTGCAAATCGGTGTGCAAAATATTGTGGAGTGCGCGCGACGAAGTGGACGAACCCGGGCCTGGCCAGTGATTATGCCCCTAGTGATGACAGTTCGAGTGGATTGAGACGAGCCCGAGCCCGAGCCCGAGCCCTCGATTGCCAGCCAGACACCATTCCAGCGGCAGCCATGGATACGTTCCGAAAGTGGTTGAACAAGCCAAAGGTAAACCTCGGCGGAGTTTCTCCGCTTTTTTGTTGTGATCGCGGCTCCGGGGCACCCGCAAAATTGTTTATGGAGCCCCGCACTGTGGCCCTGGGCGACCCGCGTGCGGACGGACGGACGGACCACACAAAGCTAGGGCGAGTTGTCAAAAAAAAACTTGTGACTTGTGTTTGCCTGGCTCATTATCAGCCGAGCTCCGTCGAGTGGTCTCTTGCAATTGGTGGAAAGAAGTCGCTTTGTGCCTTTTCCTATTTTGGGCCCGTGGCTCTGGACGTTTTATCGTCGAGCGGAGCCCCTAGCCTCAGGCGAAAAATCTTAAGAATTTTAGTGTAAAATCGCAGGGTGCTGCACACGTACGGTGCCTCTGACAGCTGTGCGCGCTTCGCTGGCCGTGCCCCGTACGTTTGTTTTCATGGATTGTCTCCATGGAGACTCCTTGAGTCATTCATAAGTCCTGGGGGCGAACGGGCAGCTGAAATGCGAGGCTCTGCTACAGTGAATCCCAGACCCCGAAGGGCTTCTGTGCTGCCCTTTGATCAGCTCTCGCCAGACAGTGCAATTTGATATCTTATGGATCTTTTCGGGAGCAGATGTCCAACGAGACCTCACAACCAGCAACAAATTTTGGTCTCGTCCCCGAAGGGGCACCGAACTTGGACTTCCGGTGTGGCACCTCACAAGGAGACTAGTTGCCGTTTATAATCTAAGTTACATTTATGAAGGTAGGCGAGATAACGGCAGACTGCGAATTTACGCAGTTCGCGGAGACAAGCACGGAATTCTAAAAGTGCTTCCGATCGACTTGTTTACGTTTCCAGTTCAGTCCAGTGGAGTCCGTCTATTCGTATATTTTAAGGAAGAACTTGGCTGTCGACGACAACAGGCCGCAGCAATAAAACCTCCAAGTGAGACACTGCCTGCTGATGGAATTGTTGTTTACGTCGCCAGGGACCCCCTCCAAGTCCCCAGCGAATGGTGGCGCTCGTCACTCGCAGGCTAGGCTACCTCATTTGAATAGTTCTGAATTCACAAGCAGTTGATGCAAATTTGCGCCCAGACTCTACCTCTGCACTGGTTTACATTTTTTATTTTTATTTTAGTGCCACCGAGCTGGTAGCAACGGAACAACGTGCCAAAAGTCTCACACGGTGGTTTACAAAAAAAAAAAAATCACTTTTTTGGCGGCTCAGTTTCGTAATATATATATATTTTTTAAATTTGTATTTTATCTTTATCGCATCCGTGTCTTCGTGCACAATAGCACACAAGAATTTAAAATTACCATATGTCCTTCAAATTTGAAATAAGAGTTACTGGTCAGGTCATG
Organism: Dysmachus trigonus; assembly: GCA_949715965.1. Classification (NCBI taxonomy): domain Eukaryota; kingdom Metazoa; phylum Arthropoda; class Insecta; order Diptera; family Asilidae; genus Dysmachus; species Dysmachus trigonus. The sequence continues at coordinate 92,513,507 of OX454320.1, forward strand.
CAAGAATGTCAGTCAATCAGTCAATCTGAAAGAACTTAGTGAAAGTCTGACCAAAACACTTATCTAACAGCTAAAAAGCAATGTAGGATAGAATATATAGTAATATTGTGTTAAACTTACAATTTTTCATCACCAACATCCTTAAGGAGCTAAGACGGGATAGCTCGATAAAGTAAGTTATTTTTCGATTATAATAAATATAGTATACTATTAAAACAAAAACCGAATACAAGAAACTAAATAGATACATACAGTTGCGGTCGAAAATAGCACTATTAAAGTACTCTTACGTTTTTACGATTTTGTTTTCGAATGGACACTTTTTATGTCTGTCACTTTAAAGTACCGTTAGGCAAGTGTCATTTCTAAAATCAATTCGTTCAAATCGATTACGATTACTTTTAATTTGTTTAGTCTTTTGAGAAATAAATAGAAGTTAGCGCAATCATAAAAATAGCACCGTTGGTTGTTTTCATTCATAACAAAAACAAATCATTAACAAATATTAAAAAAAATGTTAGAAAAGGTTAAATTAACATATTTATGGTTTGACGACAAAAAATTTATATTAGTTTTAGTCATAGTAAAGTGAGTATCAGACGTGGAAAGCATCACAGGTCGGAGAAACGATCAATTACACAGGCCAGCGATGGTTTTGTTTTTACAAAACAAAGTGATAATTTCGATAGGATTTTTTCCGTCGATTAAACGTCACATTTTTGAAAAAAAAAATAGGTTTCAAAAGTACAAAAGACAGTATTTTGGCCATTTTTGCAAATTAATTAAAAAATAACGAATTGTCACAGGAACTTGTAAATTAGCTCAAATAAAAGTAAGAACCTTTAGTTATTATATTAAATTACGAGAGGCTTTAATTATTATTCTGATAACAGACAGTGAATTAAGATCTCTGCTTGCGCACGCTTATGAAAATCGTATTCCCAAAGATGCTCCGTAAGTGCTATATATTAGTGGTATGTTATATAAATAGAAAAGCATTCAGGGTCTCTTTTGAGCCATGTTAACAGCTTTTTTCACGTACCGGTATTTTTTAATGAGTTTTTAAAAATAGCCGAAATACGTTATTTTGTGCATTTCAACCCTATTTTGCTAAAAAAAACTTAAGGGGGTATTTTAGTCTAGAGGCATGAATTTCAGGTAATTTTTGAAGTGTCGTAAAAAAAAGGCAATTAATATTTTTATTATCCATTTTTTTATTAGTTATTTATTAACATTATAAGAATACAGAAAAAACTTAAAAAATAAAAAAATTAAAAAATTCCAAAAATTAGCAGCTGATGAAGTGGGGGGTCTCAAAAAATTGGCACGTGACCATACCCACAATTTCATCCCTCCTAGCAATCTGAAACCAAGCAAAAAAAATAAAAATTATTAATCTAGAATAATGTCGCAATGTCTGGAACTACGGAAAAGTTGGAAAAAATTTTTTTCACGAAATGGCGACTGCCTGAAAAAAAAACAATTTTTGTACCACTTTTTCGGATTGTTTCGAATTTTTTAAAAATAGTAAAATGAATGAATTGAAATTTGGGGATAGGGGTAGTTCCAGCCATAGACAAGTCTATAAAGAAGGCTCTCTAAAACTTTCAAGTAAATCGGTCCAGTAGAACCTGAGAAATAGTGGGTATCGTTTTGAAAAAGACAGTTTCGAGAAAAACGCGTTTAAAGTTTCCCGTAAAGTTTTTCGCAGTCTAAGTCATGAAATGCCGGGTCAGCAAAATACCTATAACTCCGAAAATAATTTGAATTTTGAAAAATCCTCTTGTAGACATATTCTTGAATAGTTAAACTTTGAAAATAGCAAAAAAAAATCGATTTTTTTTAATTTCTAGACTAGAATACTCCCTTAATGTAATAGAAATAAAAGCTAGTTTAGATTCGTAAATAGGAGGTCCCAAACCCCCATAATCGGCTATAAAAGCCGAGAAAGTTTTTAATTCGCAGGCCTGTGTTATTAAACGAATGATATCAGGATGTTGTTTAAATAAAATTATCAGAAATGTAATAACATTAGAGGAAAAAGCGAAACGCGTGGTTGCGTTCGTGCACCGACTTTTACGGAAGAGCAAAAGGAACCATTCATGGCAGCCATGCAGCTTAAAAACGAACTTAATGTGGCAGCCAGTGTAGAAATAGTTCGTCGACGATTAAGGGAGCATAACCTTAAAGCCTGTAGTCTCGTCGCACGGCTTATACTTTTTGCTAAAACGTTTTTGGACTGAGAACTGGAGAAGTGAAGAAATATACCTTGGTCGGACGAAAGTAAAATTGTGTTGTAAGGGGGCAAAGGGTCTCGTGGTTATGCTAGAAGATCCCCATACGAAGAATATGACCCAAGGTTCATTGCAACAGTCATAACAAATGGAAGAAATACTAGCATACATGGTTATGGGAATGTTTCTCTTATTACTGTGTTGACCTCATACATTGGATCAAAACTATTATGGACCAAATCGTTTATGTTGATATACTGCAGAATGTGATGCTGCCATATGCTTCGGGAGGAATGCCGCTCGGATGAGTCTTCGAGCAGGAAAATGCTCCGAAGCAGAAAAGCGAAAAAATTATTTGACCCGATTTTTACTCAATTTTTTTCTTCAACCCGATTTTTACTAAATTTTTTTCTCTCAGTATTTTAACTAAATTTTTTTCTATAATTAATATCTATAATTTTTATCATGTTAACACCGTAATTTCAAAGAGTTTCTGAATATTTTTCTTTATTTTTCTAATGTGGAGTTATGTTAATAATGTTTAAGCGTAATTAAACTTAAAAAAATATTCTTTAAAATAAGTTATGATCTTTCAAAAGTTTGACGATTTTACCTTTTGAAGCAAATATCTCAAAAATTACAAAAGATATAGTAAAAACACCAGATATCATTTTTGTAAGTATCACGAGAGCTAGGGATTACAGGAAAAATAAAACTATCTAAAGTGTGCATTAAATAGAATGATGAATTAAATTGTATAAATAGAATTTTGAAGTACAGTGGTACCTCGACATACGAGTTTAATTCGTTCCATAACTTTGCTCGTATGTCAAATTGCTCGTATCTCAAAGCAATTTTCCCCATTGAAATTAATTGAAATGCCATTAATCCGTCCCAGCTCCCAAAACACCACCTCAGTTGTTTTTGTTAAGTGTTTTTGAATAAGAAAGATGTATTTACAAGAAGAAACATTCATTTATAACTAACAAATACATATTCTATAAAAAAATAATAAAAGAAAAAGTGAAGTGCTTACGGAAGCGCTTAATTTTCGTCACTGGTCTTCGCTTTTTTCGGCACGCTTTGCTCATTTGCACCTGCAGATCGTTTAAAAAAACTGTCCAAGGAGGTTTGTTTCTTCCTCCCTTTCAGGATAGTCTGAGGTGGGAGAAACTGTTAGACGCTGCATGCGCCCCGCATGTTGGGGTCGTGTGCAGCGGTGTAGTGTGCGATTCCTCGTATCTCAAATCTTGCTCTCATCTCAAAGCAAAATATCGCTCGCTCGGCGGCTCGTATCTCAAAACACTCGTATATTAGGGCACTCGTATATCGAGGTACCACTGTAATTTCTGTTCGTAATTTTAATTTTTCAATATTATAACCTGTTTGCATCAATACGAATCTAATGGCACCAACATACTTATTATTTTCCTTCAAAATTTTATTTTTTATTATTATTATTATTATTTATTGATTTTATAGTCAACAAAAGATTATCTCAAGCGAAATACTCACCCTTGCAATCATAACGCTCGTGTGTACATTTGCATAATAGACAATAAAGTTGATTATGTTGTTGCGTGACAAAAGGTCCTCCGTGTATTGTTATTTTAAGACATTATTCTTTAAAACATTTCACAGCGTTGAGAAATATTCATTGAAAATTATGCTGTTCGGTTTTCACGAAAGGTCTTGTCTTATCCAAATCGCTGCAATTGCATCTCTATTACTGAGTAGTAGTATACCTTAGAAAACATTATTTATTAGTATTATTTCAATTTCAACTACAAGATTCTGAGAATTTGATTGAGTATAGTACAAGCTATCGATATAAATTGATTGCTCATTCGTTACTTTTGTCTCTAAATCAACGTTTAGTAGTGATAACCAAAATTGTACGTAGTGTACTTAATTGTAAAATGTTAGTGCAAGGTAAATTCGTTATCACCAAATGGTTAAATAATCTGGTAATAATAAATAAATTAATGTAGGATTTAGTAAATTTTTGATATAATTATAAGGTTCTCTGAATCAGTGGAAATACGTCGTTTTTATTGTTTTTACTAAAATAACAACCAATTTAATCCAACAATTTTTTTTATGTTAAAAATCACTTTTTTTTTCCGAAATATACGATTATAGAAAATTTTGGGTAAGTTCTTATTAATTAGCCTGTAACAATGAAATCTTGGAAAATCTTTCAATTTGATCGGAATATCTCGATATTTTTGACTTGTGCTAATCTAAACTCTGTAAGCTTCAACAGTATTGAAAATTATTATTCATGTCTATTAAATATATTCCAATTCTTCGGTGAATCCTTGTGTATCCACACAAAAACATATTTTTGTCTTTTTAAATACAGAGAACTTCTTATTGTTTTGATATTGATTTATTTTTATTTACTCAATAATTCGTATGCCTAATTGATATTATTGGGATAATTACTATTATTGTAATATATTAGATCTTAGTACAGATTTTTAAATAAATTATTATTATTTAAATAATACAACAAAATTGCAAAGCGTTTTTGTACCTACGCGACCAACACGGTGGACTGGAATTGCTAGTATAATATTTAATAAGTGTGTTTGTTTTTTCTGTTTCTTAACGTTGAACAATTGTATGGTTTTCGAAATGTTGATAAAACAAAAACATTCCGTACGGAATTGCCTTATATTAAAATTCCAAGAACCTTCTTCCAAACAGTCTGTTAAAATCAATCAACACGTGAATTTTTTGAAAATAAACAACCAGTGCTGTGCGTCATCGTCAAAATCTGACATCGGTACCAAGAAAGCACTCGTTGTAAGTTGTGTGTCATGAAATGATTACTATGTAATTTAAAACCCTGTCGGATGATTGAAAATTTCACACTGAAAAGGTATAATAAATAAACAAGCATCGCTCTCTGCAGCGGCTGAGTAATATGCCAAAGGTGTGATGTGCAATAACTCATTTGCTGGTTTATGCTTGGGAAATAAAATTATCAATGGTTTAAATGATTTAACCGATTGCACTGTTGATATTATTAATTCAGTTTGTTTAGTAAATCAAAGATAAATACATCTGTAATTAAAAGAAATAGTAAATTAGAGTAATTGGAGTTTGTACTGTTTTGATGATTTATAGCAGAGTTACTGTATACTGAGGATTTCGAATGGAACTTCTCATTTCTTTTAGAAGTAACGAAAAAGGAATTTAGCCATCTTGAAGCTTCCGCCATATTGCATTTATAAAGATATCAGATATATTTTATTATTACTATATATTGCATTGTCACCAGAGTTATACACGTGTGCAAAATTTCAAAGCTCTAGCTTAATTAGAACTACATAGTCGAAATTTTAATTGTAATATTTGACTTAAATATACTGACTGACGTTCGAAAGTGAATTTGAAAACGCTTAAAATACGAGTATTATTTGAAGTTAACGATTTCAAAACTACTTTGTTTGCAGAATTGTTTATTATATATTTTCGAAAAATTTATTTGAATCCTAATTCGCTTTTCAATTTCCGGAAGATTAAAATTTCGAAAAAAAACAAAAAGACTTGGACCTATATTTTACAAACGGCTCTAAATTATTTTTTTTTTTTAAAGGTGATAAAAAGTGCTTTTTTATTGAAAATAAATAACCAAATCCTTTGTATGCTAATTAATTTCTATGAGCGTTTTTAATTTTTATAACCGCATTTTTAGCACTGATTACTGCTGTATTTTCATTATTTATGCTATCAGAGGTTACATCAAAAAGATTATTTTACTCCACGTAAATTGTTGTCTTTACAACCTCCGTAATTCGATAATATCGCAAAATCTAACAATGGTAAACAAAAAGTAAATAAGTGCTTTAACCTCTACTGTTCAAACAACTGAGCATGGCATTGACGTGGGTTATTTGCACAGTCGTTGGGCTTGTCACAATTTAAAGTTGTCAGTGTAAAAGGTAATTAGTCGGAAATGTTTACATATTCTTATTTCACTTATGATTTAAAAAAAAATTACTCCATTACTCCGTCTCATCTACAGGTCATTGTTCGTTTAGGGTTTTTATTTATGTCCGGGTTTTGCTAATTACGGGAAAAAAAACACCAAGACATACCTTCATAATCTGAAGATTATTATATCTAAGAAAGTTTTGAAATAAAAACGTAAATAGAAATACGTGATGTTTTTTTCATAATAAAAACCAAAAAAAAAAAAACAAAATATCACTTGATAAAACATTTAATGCCGATAAGAATTTTTGCAATTTGTGAAGCACTCTCAATCACAAAGAAATCTACTGATAATTGAAAAATAAATTTTATACAAGTGCAAATTCAGTGAGTCGCACATAGAATGCATTAATTTACGACATTATTAACCAGGAAGTGACGTAAGAGTGCTAATGTGAAATTAAAAAATCAAACAGTCGCATAAGCTTGGGGTTCTCGTGTGTACGCATTTATTATAATTACGATATGATTCATCATCATCTGAGTTAAATAGCTAATCCGGTTAAAGACAATTTCAAATGTCGTTAAAATATTCTCTACAGCAAATGGGGAAATACAACAGCTGTTTTACATGAATTCCGTAATTACTTCGTTTTTCTAGTCATATTAATTGCTTCAACGGGTTCTAATAAATTTAATAGAAGTCTTTCCAGAACTTTCTACTACTATCAGTTATTGATTAAGCTTAAGTCGGATTTTGCAACTTTTGTTGTTATATAGTAACAAAATGTTTCCGTCACTATGGCCGATTAACAGAATCATGAGATAATTGTTACTTAATCGATTTGTAAATGCAACCAGTTTGTGTAACGCTTAAACCATTATCACACAGCGAAATTGTAGTATTTTTGAATAGTCACAAACACATATGCCTTCCTAACTCCAGTAAACGAACTAAATTTCTCTTTTTTGCGAATGAGTGTGCTCGTATACAATGGGATTATTATCGTGTTAACCCAGTTTGATTACGATGCAATTACTTGGGGTAAGTTACATGAAAAAAAAACGAAAAACACACGGTGGATTAACTTATTTTATTGCGCAGAGCTTAATCTTTCATCGAGTTCTACAAAATTATATCGAAAACAAATGTCTGAACCAGCTGGCATTCAAATCACCTCATTTATTAATATGTTGCTCCCTCATTACGTGATTTTACTATTAAACGAGTATTCAGCAGGAAAGGTAAAAACAATTTAATATTCCGATTATTTAAAATGTGTTACAAGAGAAAGAAAAGAATAATCCATTGATTGAGATTTCTTGACGAAAAGTGAAACTTGCTTCAACACTAAATTTGAATTCTCTCTTATCTTTTTAAGACTTATTGTGAACTTTCACCTCATCTCTTTCAAAAGATTTTTTTTTTAAATGTTTACAAACAGACACTGATAAGAAAAGGCCCCCTTTGCTAAGCGGCGCATTATTTTTAATAATCGGAGGAAGCTGCTTCTAGAGATTCTGAATATTATACACAGTAGAATAATTATTATTATTTTTTTTTTTTTTTTTTTTGGTTATTGAGATTGGTATATTTTATAGTATTAACTTATCACTTCTTTATTATACATCGTTGTATCAGAGAATATACTTATAGAGTAGTGTTTAATCACAGGATTTTTTTAAAAAGTGTTTTACATACTCTCAAGTCCTGCATAGAGTAAAATTCCCACATATTCTCATTAATTAAAAACAAAAACTTCGATACCAATTAAATTATTAGAAGAATCGAAAAACGTTCTCTTCTAGAAATTCTCCTATTAAAAGCTGTAGTTTTCAAAGTTTTAAAATATTAAAATAATAATTACAGAAATTCCCGAAAGTTCTGAATGATTCAAAATCTTACGTCATTTCACAGCAGTAGAATCTGATACTGGTTGATTCACCCGAGAAGCTTATTTAAGCTGCAGTGCTCAAACGTATTTAAATGCAATTTGATATAAGTACAAATTATGGTGCATCCCATATGAAAGATTCATATCAATGTCAAAGGTCATTGTAGCATCACATCATCATTTTCGATAAGAAATTGCAAATTATTTGTCGTATTAAAAGAAGATAACACCACAAGTTTTTAATAATTTCAACTTTTGAGATAATTCCATTTGGGAATTTTTAAAAATATGTTTGTATTGTTCCGCTAGAAAAAGTGCTACCAAAATATTTCAATCATTAACACGATAAGACAGTAAGTAGTACGATTGCATTGACCGTAACATCCTTGAACTACATTATGAACATCTGTGACACTCTAATATTATTTACTTTTGGAGTTTATTACAAAAACTATTAATGGTAATTATTGTGATATTAATTATTATTATATTAACCAAAGAGTTATTAAATGATAATTTTTTTTACTTTATTAGGTAATGCCAACATCCAATTTTTCGAATATAGTTGAGACAAACACATTAATTAAATATAGGGGTCTTACTAATATCATATACATTTCGTTGATACTCATACTAATACGAGCACATTTGTGCCACTCAGCCTCAAAACATCAATGAATTCAAATACATATTTGTTTTCCCTATCACTTGCCTTTGTAAACCATTTTTCGGAGTGGTATATGAAATAGCAGCAGGCATTCATATCCGAATTCTATTATTGCATGTATTACACTGGTAACAAATTTTATTAGTTTTAACCAACTTAATGAATGCCTACAGACAGATTAGAAAATAACTCGATTTTTAGAAAAAAATTACTTTTGTAGCCGTCACTTTGCTTTCCTCAAATTCCATTATTTCTGAAAGTTAAAGAGAAATTTAATTGTTAATGTGCTTTTCTAAACAGATAAAAATATCTGTGTTGTTGGGAGGGTTTTTAAAAGTTCCCTCAAAATTAGATTAATTAGGTCGATTTGTTAGATAAACATGAAATTAATTATATTCGTGTATTTTGCTCTAAACATAAAGTTTTTTTCTGTCTAATTATTTTTTAATTCTTCTGCCAAACAACGTCTGAAGTTTTATAAATCTTTAACTTTAATTAAAGTAGGTAAAGTCTGGAAGATAATAGGTCTGTCTGGTAACTTTTGGGTAAAAACTTCTTGAATAAAAATATGGTAAAAAGTTTCTTATGGTAGTGGGGATAAACGTCAAAAGTTACGAGACGACTTCAAGTAAAAATTGGGTATACCTTTAAAATCTTACTTGTGTATGTAAATTGTCAAACATGATCAAGATGTCAGAGGGAAAACTTATGGATTGATTTAATATTTTCGAAGATTTTGAAATTGGTTTTTTATTTATTTACACATTTTTTTAATAAATTATTTTTATATCTCAATCAAAACGCAAAAATTTAAACACGCAAATGACAGATTACATAGTGACAAGCAATTGGTAATTTTACCCAAATTTACTCGGTCTCCGCAGCGTGAATAAAATCTGGTAAAATTGGGTAAGAGGAGAAATGCTGTCAAGAGCTCAGTTTTTCACCTCCGTGAGGTTAACAGACATTTTCAGGTAAAAATTTTACATGGGTAAAAACTTTATAGTTACCAGACAGACCTATAATGATTACGTCACAATTTTTGATTGATTTTCTGACACTATTTCGAAAAATGCGTAAAGGGAAATTTACGTATCATATATATTTTTAAATTGCCAACGTAACTGAATTTAAAATAAAAATTTTCCTATTTAAAAACAATATCGGTCTTATATGCTATTTGAAATTTGAGAATTGACATTTTTCATATTTTTCGGTAGTTTGCGGAAGGATTTCTCTATAATCGTCTGTATTTTCTTTTTTAAATTATAGTTTTTACTAGGAAAGTGTCTATTTCAAAATCAAATGTGTGTCGATGAGCAACGTGCCCGATGTGTAGGGGTACATCACAAGTCAAATATATTTAGGTCCTTTTGAACTACGTGGTAGCGTTCATATTTTTTGTACGCACGAATATTTTCATATCGTCTGCGTATATTAAGATTTTACAGATTTTAAGAAGTTGTGAGATGTCATCAGTAGATAAACTAAAGAGACGTGGACCTAAGTGACTACCCTGCGGGACTCCTGATGTAGTTAATATCTTGTTCCGGGTGGAACGACGAAAAGAAACCTGATGTGTCCTGTTGAATAAGTAAGAGCGAATCCATGTGCAGAGTTGGAAAGCATAGGCTTGATATTTTAAGGATTATTACGGAATGAGAAAACTTATCAAAAGCCTTGCTGAAATCAATATAGGCGCAGTCAATTTTCAAATCTTGTTGGAAACCTTCAGTAACAAAATCATTCCGGTTGGTTAGACAAAGGACTTGCAAATAGCAGAAAATTGTGGGTGTACAATTGATTCAAAAAGTTTAGCAGTGGGCCTGTAGTCACATATCTTATTTTTGTAATCCTTGTTTAATAGGAATAACATTAGCAAGGTAATCGTCCGCTTTTCTTTTAGTGTTAATAAATTTATAACATAGGATTTAAAAACTTAGTAAAAGTGAATTGTTAAGTTTAAGTAAAAGAAATTTTGAGTTCAAAGTTGCTGGCTTAATAAAAGCCCTCGTACCTTTAATATAAACCACTTTGAGTAAGAAAACGAAGCTCTAATTTTGTAAATTTGATTTCATTGAGAAAGTCTATTCATATATGTAATCTGTTAATTGTGATCAATCTAAATAGATAGATTATGAATGAACTGATGAATTTCTCCAGATTTGTGTGTTTCCTCAAAAATCGAATAAATCAAAATAAATGAGCAACACCGTCAATTAATTTCTCTTTTGTTCGAAATGAAGAAAAATCCACGAAATTTCAATTTAAAAAGCCTCTTTGGGAATTGTACCGTGAAAGCAAGCGTTCGAAACAGCTCGAGCACATTTTCACGACAATCAACGTAAATTCGAAAAATTACTAGTGCAACGAGAGCTGTTTTTTTTCTTTTTGATTTTTTTTTTTTCTGTAGAAGTAGATAGATTATTTAATCAAATTAAACGCGCGATACTTTTTAAATGTTAGCAGTCGTTGCTCAATCCAGATCGCAACACTGTTCAGCTGGTAGTACAGTTAACGTCTGAATCTGAGTCACTTAACGTTTTAGTGTTAACATGTTCTTTTTTTAGCGAGACGTAATAAAAGCTTGTTCATCCGGCGTTACTAAAAAGGTAATTTTTCTGAATTCACACTTCATCGGATTCACTAAAAACTTTCTACCTGGAATATAAAATTCAGTTTGTCATAACTGGATGGCGGATAAAAGAGTAGGTGGGAATCAGTGTAAAGGTGGGCAGATTTCTGGAGTGAAAGTCAACGCGAAAATTTTGTCATAAAGCGCGCGATGAACGTGCAAAGAATGTAAACAAATGTTTTACAACTGTTGCTGCTGCGCACTGAAGTTGTATGCGAACCTCAAGCCAATATTTTCTTCCAAGAAATCGCGAAGAACTTCGCGCACAGCCGAAGTTCGTATGCAAACACAATTTGTGGATACGCGAGAGTGCGGACAACACCAACAAGCTTTTTCAGATTCAGCTGAATGAAAACTCGAAAAAGTGAATGTCTGCGCTTGTCTGTCTGTTTTGGCTGGCTGGTCGTTAGTCACGAGGCTGTTTCCTCACCAGCCCGTGTACCAGCAGCAGCTGGAAGATGAGGAGCCATCCAAGGTTCCGGCGCAGCTGTTCAGCTATAATTCACCATAAATAATTCATTGAATTTTTTGAGAAAAAATAAAAAAACAAGAAATCTGCCCGCTGCGAGAGACACAATTCGTTTATTTGCCTTTCTTCAAAAAATTTTTATTTCTTTAATTGGCCCCAGTTCGGCGCGGCATGGCTCAGGTGCAAATTTACTTCGCTCCATAAGCCATACAAGCAAAACCCAACATTGTTTTAATTGGCCTTCAAAATTCAACGGCCTCTACGGCTATTTAGTTTCTCATAAAAATACATCGCATGTGAAACTCGTGTCCGGATTTAGTAGGGAAATATGGCACACACTTATATTAAATTCGTGTTGGTTTGCTTGATTTTCAGGTACAAATGTATGCCGAACAAAAGTTTCGATTTAGCGCTCTCGATTTAAGAAGCGTCCGAAAATTAAATGTCTGTCTTCACCCGTAAAGTCTGACCATTCTGTATAATTTATTCGCTTATTTACCCCGACAAAAAGCAGATACTAATTTCAGGTTATAACTCCAAGTTAGGGTTTAGAGCTAATTTACATATATATCTGTTAAGTATTTAATTCGCAGACTTTAATGTGGACTCCTATAACAAGTTTTCCTCTGGAGATATTTATATTTAAATGAATACTTTGTAGTAACTAGCCTTTACAAAATATTTAAGCATGAGACATAAAATGTAATACGATGTTGAATTGTTGCGCTATCAACTGCAATAACAATCACAAAATACGTATTAAAGATGACCCTAAGGAAAATGCGTATAGATGTAAAAATAGATGTTCTCTATTTGATATTTGATTTAAGCAAAGAGTTTGCAATAAATTTAAATAGAGACGTTTAAGTTTGTGTTGTTGAGCTTATAATAGCGTAATAGTAGTCTAAACGTGCAATAGAAGTCTAAAAAAAACTGTTCAAATTCGTGTCGAAACACGCTCAAGTAGGCTCCTTCCGTAGAAGTTCTACGAAATTAGTATGGTAAAAAGAGAGACTCCTTTATACTGATTTTCGACTGTATGGAAAGGGCTATACAAAATTTTCTTTCTCGATTTTTCTTCATTTTTAGTTTTGGGTTATTTATATATATACGACTTTACACCAATTTTTCATCTCAGTGACCGGCTACACATTGGTCATCACGAAATTTTTTCTGAGTAGCGGAAAAATATTCTACTTAGAAGATTGCTAACATAGAGATCGTTACCGCTATAATCAATGAATATCTTTTGCGAAAATATGGATGACTATGATCTTGGTAAGATGTGGTTTCAACAGGATGGCGCTATGTGCCATACAGCGAGTTTATGCTGATAAACCAGTAAAAATTGATAAATTCGGAAGTCAACACTGACTGAATAGGCTTCGTTTAGAACAGTTGCGGTGGTCATATGTCTGAAGTCATTTTTAAATATTAATATTAATATAATTTGTTGTGGGAATTGAACCTACAACTTCTAACGCCCTGCTGACTCACCGCCAACGCGCCACGCTACCAACCGAGCTATTGAGGCCTCCGAAAAGGTGGCCTAGTTCTCTTGATAAAAACATTCCGCTCGAGCTTTAAAACCTTTAAGAAAAACATTGAAACGTATGTTAAACATAAAAACATTATCTATACTCTGCTCGAAATTCTTGATGAAGCTAGAGTATCATATTGCAATTTTTCAGTAATGACTAGTAACCTTATTTTTTTTTACTTTTTAGGCTGATGATAAATCCCTTCTGGCTCGTTTTTACCATGCGGATAGGGCCCTTACGTCTGTTGCTAGCGAGTTGGATAGCTTTGATGGTCGGGCTGAACCAGACAGATGCTCCCGGCTAGTGAGTCGTCTGCGTCAAGGACAGGTAACTTATAAACTTTAAAAAAAAAAATTCGGTTAGTAATACAATAAAATATTAATTTAATATAATTGTTTTCAGGACAAAGTCCTTTCTATAACAAATCAAATAATGGAAGAACTGCTCGGAGATGATCGTGCACCGAGGGCTTTTCGTGCCAAATTTCCTGAAGAGGTGTTACAAGAGAATTTAGCGGGACAACTGTGGTTCGGCGCGGAATGTTTGGCCGCGGGCTCTTCAATAATGAACCGTGAAATGGAGAGTACAGCGATGCGGCCGCTGGCGCAAGCAGTAACCAAAAGTCTGGATAATGTTCGAAACTTATTAAGGGATCAGTGCCTTCGTAACAATATTCCAAATAGTCCAACGCTTAAGCTTGATATTAACGATTCCGCGACGGAACAGTTGTACGAAAGTTTGAAGATCTTCGATAGGTTGTTTGCCGAATTTGAGCTTCGGTATGTAAGTGCAATGGTACAGGTGAAGACGAAACATGAATATGAGATGCAGGAGCTGATCTGTGTTCTATTCTCTGAGACGTTGCGGCGTGCGTTGCGCAGAGGTCTGCTGGAGCAGGAACAAGTGGATTCATTCGATCCGGCACTTATGTTTTCAATCCCGCGCTTGGCTATAATTTGTGGACTGATCGTGTATAATAAAGGTCCACTGAACATGGACATGGCTGCGGATCAGCTTTCGGAAATGTTCCGTCCATTTAGGACAATTCTGATAAAAATCCGGGATCTGTTAAGGACGCTGAACATGAACGAACTTTATCAGCTGGAGAAATTGTTGTGCACAAATGAGGATATCCATCTGAAATCGAATAAATCAAACTGTGATGAAGTAAACGATGATAAGTCGAATAGTGATGAAGAATTAGTTAGTAACATAGTTGATAGTAGCAATTGTACCAATCGTGAAGTATTCACTGGTGTCTATAGCAACGTAGAGGACGTAGTTACATCCCTCTCTTTGGCGTCGGACACGTCCTCCGATTGGACGGACGACGATAGTAAAGATTTAAAAGAAAATCTTGTTACTGCTGACTGCGCCTCCGGGTATCTAATTCCAAATACAAATTTTGGAAATCTTCTTCAGCCCAACGAAGCTCCGTTGACTGATAATTTTATTGCGAGTGACGATGAGTATGGTGATAATGAGAATCACAGCAGTAATAATAATATTGATTCGGGAATTAGCACTGAGACAAATACCGGATCAGATAGAACGCCAGACTCAGATAATTTGAAAGAAATTAACGAGAACTCTTGCCTTGATCAATACTCGGACAGTTGGAAAAATGTGTATAGCAATAACACGAAGCCAAGCTGCAGTAGAATGGAGACAACAGACTCATCAGAAGATAGCGACCAACAGACAATAAAATCACCAAATTCAGCCAACAGCGACTATGCCAGCTCTAGCAATTATATACAAGATAAAAGCTCAAGGAGATCTAGCAAAAACTTGCAGCGTCGCAGTCGCCAGCATTCGAAAAGACGTTCGAAGACTCAAGCCCAGGACACCTCGAGTGGAGATACTTCATCTTCATTATGCGACGGTGATCCGAATGAGTTCTTTTTAGCCCTTCGGGCTGCAGGAAGAATGAAATTTAAGTAAGTTATTTTTTCTGTTAGTCTATTTTTAAAACATATAGCATTGGGTTTTGGTTACAACATGACAACAAGCTTATTCCTCCTCTCACATTTCTTTTCTCTTTGCATTACTTAAAATTAAAATTTTCAATTAATACAAAGGGAGACGAAATGTAAAGTCTAGTAAAAAAGCGTTACTGTTTTGACGAGTATACTCGTCATGAAGAAATATCTCCATGACGAGTATACTCGTCAAAAATAGCTAAAGCGTTTTATTAAATTTTACAGGATTTCCTTGAAAATCTGTATAAAGGTGTCGGGCCGCTGATTTCATATATAATACTGAAACGTTGGAATAGACAAAATAGCATCGAATCGTGATAGGTTTTTCCATTAATGCAACTATCTTTGAAAATAATGTTTCGAGGGAATCGCATTTAAAATTTAAAGTACAAGCAAATGCTCAGAATGCTTATCGAGCAGAGGTCTATAACTATGGCGTTTGTAGGAATTATTATTTGGAATTTTAAATAAATGTTCTGCAGTAATTAAACTACAATATTCCGTAAAAGAAAGAAGGGAAAAAATCGATTCTTGGTTGGATTCGTCTAGTTGGTTGGGTAGGCCGAAGAAGTTCTTTTTAATTGTATTTTCTTAAAGAATATCACCTTAAGAATATTTCTCCAAAATTTCAAAAAAGTTCTGACAGTAAGATTTCCAGCTGAAGTTTAGGCTCTTTAAATTTTAAATCTTCTTCTTAATTATTCAAATGTAATTATAAATAATTTAGAAAAACAAATACATAATGAATTTTTCCCGGACTAAGGACATTTGTAATTTTTGATTACTTTGGATTGTTTTTCTCGTATTTCTTTAAAACCGCAAATATTGCTTTGGAGAAATCGAACATTTGAACTTCGGTTAACGCTATGCATGTCCCTTGGGTGGAGTGCAAAATTCCAAATAATATTAGATATAGATATAAATTGTTCTCGTATAGTGGACCTACCCAAGCATTTCTCCAGGAATTTCCACTGAATATTCGAACAATTCGAACGAATTTTGATTTCAAATGTGCGGTTTCGGAGATATTTTGCTCGCCTCAAGTGATGTAATAAAAGCGTTTTAGGTGAAAAGCAATGTTTCCTTAATTTTTCATTGTTTGTTCACAAAAAAAATTATACAAGTATCTCAAAATATATACTTCTTGATACTACTTCGAGCATTTCAATAAATATTTACTATAGTAATCATGTAACCAAAACCGGAACCAACTTCCCTACTGTATTCATAAATTTCTTCTCTCTATTTCAGGAGCACAGAAAATTTGCTTCATCGTCTTTTCGTGTGTATCGCTGGTGTAGCTGACCAGCTCCAAACAAATTTTGCATCGGATCTTCGGCAAATCCTACGAAGTGTTTTCCTCATGAACATGACTCCTACCCAAGAAGAAATAAAAATTCCCGAAAAGTCGAAAGATGCCGACCTCTTTGAGTTTCGGGCAAGTGAGAATGACGTTATACCTCAGAATGCTGGTTCTAACCAAAGCATTTACTCCGCGGAAGAAGTCAGCGCAGAGATAGACAGTGTCTTCGCGGAAAGACCAATGAACCAGAGGGGTAACAGCCTAGATTCGGACAACCGCACTATTCGGAACAACATCTCTCGGAGTAGAAGTCTAGGGGAGGATGCTAGTGAGATCGCGAACAGCGGGAGAACAAACTACATCCGGGAAAGACCCTCCTCGCAAGGTAGTCACTCCGGAAGCAATAGCCCAGCGAACTCTTCTGCCAGCAACTCACCGATTGGCGGTCGGACAACGAGGACCGGGTCAGGTCCGAATTCACACTTCTGCCCCGCGTCAGTTGCCATGCCAACAACAAACACTGCCACCAGTACACAGTCGGCGCTGAGACAGTCGCCCCCGCCATGGATCCCTGATGATGAGGCGCCCCGGTGTATGGCTTGTACTATTCCTTTTACTGCATTCCGAAGAAGGCATCACTGCCGGAACTGTGGAGGAGTCTTCTGCGGGGTCTGCTCCAGCTCGTCCGCACCCCTGCCCAAATACGGACTGACGAAGGCTGTCCGAGTTTGCCGCGAGTGCTACGTCCGCGAGGTGGGCGCGTGAAGGTAACCTCTGCAGTCCCCGAAGACGTGGTGGCGCAAACAATTTTTGACTTTGTACATAGTTTATTACTATAAGACGGTTCGTTCGTTTTACATTGAACTCTTACTTCGTTATATGGACGTAAGGTAGGCTATCTCCTGAGTTAATCCCTTATCACCTAGGACAGATGTATCATTTTTAGTTAAGTTGGTGTTTCCATTTGTCCTTCACTGAAAACTTGAAATTTGCTTTATGCTATCCGTTCCGTTCTGTACAGTAGTTAGATTAAATTATGTAGGCCTTTACGTGCGGAGGCAGGATTACGAAGGATTACTTGTTTTTTTTTTTTTTTTTTTTTGTGTTTAGTTCGTATTTTGCCTTATAATAAACATTTATATCTATATCGGACACCTTTAATACGTCAAATATATATTTTCTATTAAATTAATTTTAATTTTGACTGCATTTAACACAGACCTGTTAAACAAAACTTTTTCATGTGATTTTTTCAGTCTAATATAATTTAAATAAATCAAACTGTTAAATATATCAAGCCTTTGTTTTTTATATGGAATTGTGGCGGTGTTGCTTTCCGGGAGGGATAAGAGTTGGCGTCTCTTATGTTTTTTTTTACCCTTAGCAGGTTCCTCCGGATTTTGAGTCGGGGCTAATTTTGAAAATAAAGAAGACGTTCAGTTTCGATTTTGTTTTCTGTCTTGAAGAAATAAAATGTTCCTTTAGAGCACCGTCGAAAGATTTTATTAAATTGTCAAATAAATGATTCTCAATCAGGATCGAGTTTATATATTCTAAAGGACTCTTCTGATCGAATTCCTACAGAAACAATTCATATCATGAATTCTAAAAACGAATATAGTTCATGACAATTGAGACTTCAGCTTAAACTTGACCCTATGATGAGGATGGAGTCGTCGTTACCGTCAATGGTGTGCGTTATCAACATAACCTCAATTAATATTTATTTTCAAAAATTAATGAGGTCAACACAGACAATTTATGGTTTCAACAGGATGGCGATACGTACCATACAGCCTTCGAAACCATATATTTACTACGTGACAAGTTTGGCGACTATTGGACACTATTTTCAGATATGGTGCTGATAATTTGACTATAAGATCATGCAATTTGACGCCATTGGATTACTTCGGAAATAACGCTCAAAATCCAAACTAAAGCTCCTATCTAAAAATGATTTTTACTCATATTTACTCTAAGAAGAAAATATTGAAGCTGTTAGTGCTAGTGTTGATGAAAACCCAAACACAATTCGTAATCGTTCACAACAATTGAAAATTTAACTTACCACATTATTACATATTTTCTAGAAGAATCTTCATCTCATGAGCTTTCATAGTTTTCACCCGTTTTAGTTTATTTTAAATTTATTCTTTCAAAGAAAAATTATACCGTACTTTTTATAAATTTCATTAGTTATAAATGTCTTATAAAAATTAGTCAAGATATTTTTAGAAAATGCATTATGAAAATAAATTCAAATTAAACTACAATGTGTCAAAATGACCACTCGGTGAACCTAGTGTTAAAGAACATATTACTTGTATAAAACAATGCAGGTGGCGTGCTTTAATCATTTCGGTCTACCGTCGCCTATAGTCGGCATCCACGAAACATTCTCTGGGTCCGATCGCCGCCTAAAGTCGGCATTCACGGAAAGCTCTGTGGGTACGATCGACGGCTCTAGTCGTCACTGACAGTATCTTGGAGGCAATTAATTATAGAAAATGAAATTGTGTGTGTCTTTTTAACTTAGATTTATTTTTTAAACGCCTGTTTACCAAAATACGGCCTTTGGAAAGTTTTCCGCAGATAATTTCAAATTGCTGGATAGTTGGCTCTGGATTCGTTTAATTATCCTATCGAATCGAATTAACTGTCGACCAAGCTGTTTCGGTTGTCACGTATTTCTTAATATATTTATATTTGTTCCATAAGGAAATATTTCTGAATAAAATATATAGATGGCGGAAATAAAAAATAAAGACAATGGTGATGGGCAGAGTGATGAAGAGCCGAATTTGGAAAGAGACACCTACAAAGATCCCTCCCGATTCACTAATGAAGTCATATTTGAAGAACTAGTACTAGCGAATGAAGTAAATGCATTAAAGACAATGTTGCAAAATATAAAAAAAAAATGTTTAATTCTTAGAACTTGCAAAATTTCATGGCAAAAGATTTTATGCAGGATGCAGCTGAAGCACTTAAGCGTTTACTAGAAGTTTGTAACTTCCTCAATAGTGAAAATAAAAAATTGAAAAAGACTAATGAGGAATTACTACCGAAAATCGCAGATGCAGATGAGAAGCTTATTTCATCATTTCAGGCAACGGCCTCTTCTCAACAGACAATCAATCGGCTAAAGAATTCTTTAGGTTGGATAATAAATCAAGTGTTTGTAAAAATGTTTAAGCTATTGTATTTGGTGCAATCTAAACAGAGGAATCTTGGCAAAAAATTGACGCGTCCTGGGCACGCGAACAAGATTATCAAGAAGAAATTGTTGAACTTCAGACCAAATGTAAAGGTTTTGAACAAAAACCTACAGAAGAGGCCGAGGAGTATAACTAAAATGATTTTTATAAAACTTGCATAGGAGTAAATTAACTTTATTAAACTAATAAAAATTTCAGTCTAGGCGACTTAACTAGGCACAGGGGGATAATCCTAAGGGAACGCGACCGCTTAAATGGTGAAGTTAAAGAACTGGAAAAGAGATTACAATTGCAACGTTATTATGGCGAGACTTTGGAGCAAATGTGCCAACAAACTGAGGAGAAAAACAAAACTTATCAGAGGCAACTAGAGGTATTTTTCTTATTAGATACACTTAACAGTGGCCGCAGCTGCTCAGACTAATGTAAGTGCACTAATTTCAAAAGCAAATGGAAATGAACGAAAATAAAATTGAAAGAAAGAATCAAATGCAATTGAAAGCCATTGAAGAGCTTAAGGAGAGCAACAGAATTCTTTTAAAGAAATGTGATAATTATGAGAAGCTGGTAAAAATTATGATATAGTTTGTACATATTTAATTTTCATTGCATTAATGCAGATCGAGGAACAAGCTAACATTATAAGAGACAAGGGTAAAAATACAGAAAAACTTAGATCGGCTTTTGAAAAACTTAAGAGCAATTTTAAAATATACAAAAAGAAGTATTCGCAATTAAAGAAGAATTACATGAATTGTGTCAGTGACCGAAAAACTTTGAGTGAAAAAATACAGGCGATTTTACGTGATATCACGGTAATTCAGTATTCTAGGGAGAAGTACCTGTTTGTAATAAATTGATTTATGCAGATGAAAGATGTCGAGATCGCGATGAAATCGAAAAGCCTTAAAAAACTTCAGAGCGATTTCGATAATCTTAGTACAAAAGTCTTCAAATTGGAAAAGGACGGCGCATCCCTTCGTAATGAAGTGGCTAAATACAAGTAAGAGTTCTGACCCTCATTTTATTAGGAACCTTTACGTAAAGGTGATTTGTGTGTCACCATTAACAATAAAAATATCAAATTTACGGGTACTCAATTCCTTCCTTAAATTAATTTATTTTTCAAAGTTATCTCTTAAGATTTATACTAAACCTTATTAAGGGTAAAAGTTACAGTATCCTTTCACCGTTATGATTTAGTTAGTTAGTTTTTTTTTTTTATAAAACAGTGAATTTAACACAGTGATATCAGGAAATAAATATGTAAAGGTTGGGCCATCGGTTGGTTTCTTTTTAAAAAATGTTATAAAATAATATAATATAATAATATTTTTGAAAGTTTGTTGATTTATTGAAAAGAGTAAATCTTCCGATTAGTTATGGAATATGATTTCAAACAAATGGCTACCTCGGCTGGCTTGACCGAAGAAAATTCGCACTGTATTGGCAACATAACACTAAAATAAAAAATGAGTTTTCAATATTTTCTAAAGTTGTTCAAAGTTTTGTAAAACGGAGATATGATACTGTGTTTCTCCCAATTTTTTGAGCACGAAAAAGTTGTCTGTATGAAAATAACATGTAATTTAAAAAAAAACCAACTGATGACCCATCCTTTAGTAAAAAAAATGTACATTAAAAAGTGTTGAAACTTTAAATGCATTTTTTTCAAACCATATTTTGCAAACTACTATATGTCTGTATCTGTGATATCTCAAGATTGAATGTCCTTGCCGATAATAACAAAATATTTTTTTTTTAACAATTTATAGAACTTTTTAAAAATAACAAAAAATTGTTAAAAATTAAAGTTCAAACTTTCCTTCTCCCAGAAGTCGTTATTTTTTAATAAATTTCCAAAAAAAGGCTAAAAAAATTTCTTTTGTATTTCTTAACCCTATTTTCCTCGAAAGTGCGAGGTAATAGGGTTTTTCCATTTCCTCATTCATAATCCATGGAAAAAGTTCAATGGAAATGACTTCGTAGGTAATCATGTGAAAAAAACCTTGTTAAGCTGTGTTATTATTACTTTAAATATACAGGTCCCTGCTGCACACGAAAGAGAGAGATATCATTAATCAAATGCGTGAAGCTGACGAGCTTGGAAGATTAAAGGACCTCGTCACGCATGAACGTGATTCTCTTCGCTCGGAGCTAGTTAAATTAAATAACTCAATAGCCGAATTGCGACACATCAACATCATGCGGGATATCACAATCGACAATCTTCATTTGGATATACGGAAGCTGCAATTGAGGTTGGAAGAAACAAAAAAAGTTATTGCCAGTGTTGAGAGGGAACGGGACGAACAAATTCAGGAAGCAGAACTGCTCAACGATAAAATTGATTGGTACGCTGGTGAGTATTGAAACGTCACACCAAGAAAAATGATTTTTCTTCTATTTGCATTGATATTGAGGGTTGATTTGTTCGATGTCCATTTTTAATTTTCGCTCTGCTAAACTTAACTCAACTTACCTCTTCCAGGTCTTCAATAATATTTATCTTTTAAAAAATTTTATTTGAGACTGCGCCCAGCTCCGATTTTGACTTTTTGTTAAATTTAGTAAAGTAGTGAAGTAGTGAAGAAGAAGAAAAAAATTATTTTTTACTCGGCATACTCGCACGGATCTCAATGTTAAGCAAAAAGATAAATTGTACTTAGCAATTTTAACTAGCTTCCAGAAAAAAACAGAAAATAATTCTGAAAAAGCTGAACTAACGAAAAAAACAGATTTTTTATGTATAGACTAGCTGGGTTACCCGGTTTCACTCGGCGTTGACTAAATACTTACTAATTAAACATTTCTCAAATGTTCTAGTTTGTTATATCCTAGAAATTGTTTCAACCCGAAAACCCCTTTATGGATCCGCTATCTTGAAATTCCAAATCTTAATCTTAATAATATTTAAAATTAGTAGCCTTAAAATAATCATTGTACCAATTTTCATTCAAATCCGTTGAAATCGAGAAATGTTGGTCGCCATATTGGATCCGCCATCTTGAGTTTGGAAATTTTGCTAATATTCAAAATTAGTGGCCTCAGAATAATCATTGTACCAATTTTCATTAAAATCCGTTGAAATCGAGAAATCTTGGTCACCAATAGGGATTTGTAAATTTTGATAACATTCAAAATCAGTGACCTCAAGATATTCATTGTACTAATTTTCATTAAAATCCGTTGAAATCAAGAAATGTTGGTCGCCATATTGGTTCCGCCATCTTGGATTTGTAAATTTTGATAACATTCAAAATCAGTGACCTCATGATAATCATTGTACTAATTTTCATTAAAATCCGTTGAAATCGAGAAATATGGTCGCCATTTTGGATCCGCCATCTTGGCTTTCTAAATTTTGATAATATTCAAAATCAGTGATCTGAAAACATTCACTGTACTAAGTTTCATTAAAATCCGTTGAAATCAGGAGATCTTGGTCGCCATATTGGATCCGCCATCTTTAATTTCTAAATTTGGACAGCGGATTTGAAATCCCCATCCCGCAAAACTCCTATATACCAATTTTCATGAAAATCGCTTCAAATTTAAAATTTTCAGCCGCCATCTTGGATCCGCCATTTTGAAACCCTACAAAGTATCCGTTTCCTGGTTTTAAGCTACCTCCCCACCAATTTTCAGCCAAATCGGTTCAGCCGTTCTTGAGTTATAAATAGTGTAACTAACACGACTTTCTTTTATATATATAGATTTTCCACTGATTCTTCGCTCCTATTGGTTGCAGCGTGATGTTATATAGCCTAAAGCCTTCCTCGAAAAATGGACTATCCAACACAAAAAGAATTTTTCAATTCGAACCAGTAGTTCCTGAGATTAGCGCGTTCAAACAAACAAACAAACTCTTCAGCTTTATAATATTTAGTATAGATTCACAGATTCTAAATTTAAAATTTGATCCTTTATGGATGGGATATCCCTGTACCTTCACTTTAAAGCTAATTGTAATTCTCAGTCTTTGATTACCGAATAATAAATTATTCAAAATTATTTTGCCTCCTTTAGAACAAGTTCAGTTGAAAGCTGATCACATCGCTGAGCTCCAGAGACAGCTGCAGGATAAGCATGCGAATTTAATAAAAGTACAAAAGTTGCTTGAAACAACAAATTCAGAGCGAATAATGCTACAAAGATCTCTCCAAAGCTGTGGAGAAGAGAGATCTAATCTCAAAAACATGCAGGCCGTAAGTGACTTATTATGGATTTATTAATTTGTGCAAACTCTCATTGTCGCATCGATGACACTAGGTAACAATACATCAAATGGCCCAATTGACCGAGGAGATTAGTGCCAATCAGAACAAGATTAATCAACTGCACCTACAAATCGACAAATTGCAAAAGGAAAAACAAGAACTACTCACAGAATTGCGATCCACGAAAAAATTGCTATCGAGTACTAGGCAAGAGCTCAAAGACATGAAGGCGAAAAATGAAAAATTGCAAAAGACATTGGCGGTAAATTAAATAAAACAATAGTAAACTTTATTAAATTTTACTACCCATTTAAGTTTTAATTCCAATTATATTCTTTGAATATTTTTAATTACATTCATTTTCAATAAGTGATGGAAATTAGCAGAATAATTACACTAGGCAACAAATTTTATATTTTTTCCTGCAACCGAACGGGTGATATATCACCCGTATTGTATAGATATTTTTCAGGCGATTACGAACTTACATTTTCGAATAAAATAGATTTGAAAAGCACAAAATGCAGTATTTTGGCCATTTTTGAAAATTTATTTCACAAAGAAAAAAGCCGGTTGAAAAAGAGGTATATTTTTGGGCATTTTTGTTTATGCATAAATCATCATAATGCCAAATTAGTTTGATATCTCCCTAAAAGAGAAAATGTATTTATTTTTCATAGTTAAATTTTAACAATTTTTAAAATTTACAAAATCCCAAATACCTAAAGAAATATGTAGACATTTTTCAAAATATTGATTTTTGATGAAATTGTGGGACCTAAAAAATAAAAATAAAAAAAATCTACGAAAAATTAAAATAAAATCAACTATACATAATAAAATTTTCAACTTATCAAAAAAATCGTACGTATTTCTTTGAAAAATTCAAAAATGGCCAAAATAGGGTCTTTTATAATTTTTAACCCTATTTTTGTAAAAACCGTGATGTGATGGAGAACTTTCGTTTACGAATTTATAATCTGTGGAATAATCCTTTAGAAAGGATATATCGCTTTTTCGGTCGCAAAATTGGTTTGACCTGTGTTATATCATTCCAAGTATTTAAGTGTGATATTCTAATTCCTCATCTATTTTGAGGGGAATTTTCAGTGGAATTACAGAACTCGAAATTAAGAGAAGAATTTTCATTCATTAGTTCTTTTTATTAAAAACGTTTGGTTTGTTATAAATATATTCCTCTTAATTTAAATTCATATTTACTTTAACAATTTAAAAAAAGGCACGGTCAGAAACATTATTCAGGACCTTTTAGTACAAACATTTAATAGTGTAGTTTCAAATAATCCGAGGATATTTTCAATGAAAAAGATTTAAAATCGAATTAAGGAATTAAAGTCAGCTCTTAATTTGTTGTTCTTTCTAATTTTCAATTCCTTTAACATTTCCAGGATGAGGTGTTATAATTTGACACTGTATTCCTTGGAATAGTAATAAAATTACTACAAAGAGACGAATATTTCAATTATAAAATAATTAATACGCCCGTAGGAAGATGAATTACGTTTTATGCAATTAGAACATATGTTGGAGGATACGACGAAGGAAAAGAATTTAATTGGCTTGCAGATGGTACGTCGAAACGACGAGATTTCTCTTCTGAAAGAAAGGCTAGACATTGTTCAAACTGCAGTTGATAGAGGTTTGATGCGTTTAAAACATGATCGATTTTAATATATTTTCTATTTCTATCTTAAGGCGGTGTTCAGTACAATCAGCGTATTGAAGATATTCGTTTACTGAAGCTGGAGATCAGGCACTTGAATACTCAGCGAGACGTCCTTAAGCGGGGAGTAGCTCAAACAGTTCGAATGAGACGGGAAATTATTAGACTAAGACGGAACCTCGATCAGAAGGAAATCGAAGTCCAAGCTTTGAAAGCAGACCTCCGTGTACCTGTTAACATTCATCGCTGGAGGATCCTCAGAGGAACTGATCCTGAACGTTATTCTTTAGTTGAGAAAAATAGAGTTCTTCAAAAGTTTGTTTAATTATTTCACCAATAGTATAAAGATTTTAAAATTATCATTATTTTATAATTTAGACGCCTACTTATGACATACATAGAAGGAGCTCAGCGTGAAAAGTCCTTGCAAAATTGTCACCAGCTCTGTGTATCTCTTAAATTTTTTATAGAGAAGCTGCCAAGCTACAAGGTGAAGGAAGATTTTGTTAATGCCCAGGTAGGGATTATAAGTTGTGACGGATGCTTTCATTAATCGCATATCACCTAAAGAGGGTTTTGAGAAATCGTGAGAAGAAATTAAAAGCTTTATCGGCTGAACTGGTAATAAGGGAGTTGGAAGTTCAAACCCGAGATTGCACGATCGCAGAATTGACAGCGAATTTAGTTACTGTGAAGAAGGAGTTGTTCACGGAGAAAACGACCGTAAGTAAACTTCAAGCGAAAAAACCAATACCATTGCCTCCTGGAAAGGTTTGTACGGCTTGACGATTTTTCGAATCTACTTATTTATGTTGTTTCGATTGATTGATATTGAATTTTTCAAATAAAATTTGACACGGTGTTGAATTATTATTATTTTTGCACGTTCTCTTATTTTACCCAGTCTAAACATTGAATTAAACAATTCTCTTAACCCGTTAAGGCCCAGACGGACGCATTTTCATAAGTTTCTTCAACCGCCCTAAATTCTACTGAAACCTTCACATAATAATTCTGAATTGGTTAATACTGATGTAAAATTTTATGAACTTTCTGAATATGATAGTGATTTTTAATTAAAATTGGAACTACAGAGGTTATGTTCGCTTTTTTTTAACAAAAATCGTGTTTTTAAAAAAAAAAATTTCAGAAAGTCATTCTTTATGGGTCGAAACCAATGAAAAATTTGGCGGAAAAGCAATAATATCGCGTCCATGGACCCTGCTCCTTAATTTGCAGATGCGTACGCTCTTAAATTCAAAATGGCGGTATCCAAAATGACGTTTAAAAGTCGAAAATTCAAGGTCATATAATATTATGACTATTGAAAAATAAGTTCTTAATGGATTTATTTAGAAACTTATACAGAGAGGTCTTTGAAGTTTGGTGATTGCGGATCTGAGGCCAAAATTAAGAAATTCAAAATGGTGAGTTCAAGATGGCGGACAAAGACATTGAAATTTTATAAATCTGAGAATAAAATAGCTCTAGGGGGTTTTCGGGGTCGCTGATTACGAATCTCAGGTCAGATTTGAAAAGATAAAATGACGGATGAAAAAATTAAAATCACATGGATCTCAGCAAAAATTTGTACTGAGGGGTTTTTGCGGTCGCTGATTTCGGGTTAAGGGGCCAAATACGTCCAGCTCTTCGAAAAAAGAGAGTTGGGAAAGGAATTTTTTTAAGGGTATCTTGAAGAAAATATTGAAAAGTATCGATCACATATTACTTATTGGTTCTTGAGGAACAAAGATGCATTTATAAAAATGTTTTTTTATTCACCAAAAGTTCCCAAAAATGCGGTTATTTCCAACGTTGAAATGAAAATGCCGCATCCAGGTCATCATCATAACATTAAAAATTAATGGGTCGGAAAAAGGCCAAAAGGTTCTTTGTAATATGAGGTAACAAAAAGGAAATTTCGTTTTTTATAATAAACAATTTATGATTTTTTAAAAACAATTTTTTTTTTCATGGACAAATTTTATTCTTTAATTATTTATAAAAATTGAATTGAAAAACAAAACGTCAAAAATATTGCTCGACAAATAAAATTAAAAATAAATATTGAAAACTCTCCAAGTTTGGAGAAAAATAGCTTCGAGAAAAACGCATTACGCATTACGCAAACGAAATTATTTGATAAAACTGTGATAAAGTGTGACGGTAAGAATTTTTAACTTAAAAATAAATGAAATTAAAGCTAAACGGCGATTCATTCGTGGAAGTAGAAGAATAATATTTAATTTACCATTGACAAAAAGAAGGATACTATCCCACTTCTGAACAAAAGTTAAAAAGTCCCTAATTTTTTTTTTTATTTGTTTTTTTTTTTTAAATACTTTTATTTAAAACAAGGTAGTTTATTTACAGAAGTATCCACAAATGATGAAAGATCAGCATATTTCTAAAATTGTTTAACATCTGAGGTAAACTATTAAAATTTTCAAAACGATTTTTAATAACAATTAAGATGCCAAAAACTTTTAACTTTTATTCAGAATCGGAAGGCATGTTTCAAAATTATTCAGTGTGATTGCGAAGCGAATTAAGTGATAAAATCTTCAAAACAGTCATGAACATCTATTCTTGATTGTCTGTTTCATATGACTTTGTCTTAAGCGTTGACTCTCGCTTATAAAACCCCATGAGCGACTATTTGAGCTATAACGATTTATTTTTATTTCATCAGACGGCATTACTTTCTTTCCAGTCGTCAGAAGGCCAAGATAAATCCCATTCCTCTGAAATTTTTGCAAAGTTCTAATTTTTGGAAAGAAGTATGAGAACTTGCCAATTTCTGTTTTTAAACAAATGACAATAGTTCAAAGTGAAACTTTGAAATTTAACGAAGAAAATATGATGGCTGAATTGTAATTCATAAACAAATTTATTATCTTTTTTAGTTCGGTTCATAAAGAGCTACATATGTTCTGAACATTCTGGTAAAATTATAAAATTATTTAATAGTTTAAAACATTGAGGACAGGATTCTAACAACGACTTAATTTAAAAGTGTGCGTCGCCTTCAATCTCGTTGCATGTCCAAGAATTTTCTTCAAGATGCATTTACAAAATTGTTTAATCGATAGGAATTTAGTTCTTTCGCGCTGTTTCTCATCGGCCGTTTGATAATCGATATAAACATAACATCAGACTGTAAGACAATTCCTTCAAATTGAATTAAGTGAAAATCTTGATTTGTTAAAATTTCTTATTATCTACATTTAAAAAAGAATTATGGAACGTGAAGGAAGTGGTGACGATTCGGCTGATGAGGATCAGCTACCTGAAAAAATAAGCGAGGAGTATTTTCAGGAAGTGAATGACAAAGTTCGTGAGGTAATATGCAAAAGTGAAAAACTAGAATGAAAACACGAATTAATTCCACATATGATAAGAACTTATTATTTCTGTAAGTCTCATTAATTTATATATATTTTTAATTTTTCTAAAGCTAATTGACAAGTTAGAGAAAACTGGAGAACAGAATTCCGCGGATATTATTCGGCAAATGCAAAAAGTATTCAATAGAGTAAGATCTGATTTGTCTGCCAGTGAGCAGAAAATTATAAACTGTCAGGAAGAAGCAGTCCTTGATCAAGTCAGACTGGAGGAAGCACACAAACAGGCTAGAGCCGATCACGATGTAATCCAGCGACTAAGAGTGACCATGGGTATGAATTTTTGGTATAGTTTTCCAAAAAATTATGTTCAACAAGTTTCAATAATTAGAAAATGCATGGAAACAAGTTGATTTTGCACAAGCCCGCGAACTTGAGGCGCAACAGGAAGTTATAAAATTGCGTGAGAAATTGGTAAATTATGAAACCCCCATACCTACAAAGAAATCCGCAATTCCAAAAAATGTTTTTCTCGATGCGTAAGGAAATACCGGGGGAAGAAGCTCAAATACTTAGTTTTTTAATGAATTTTACAGCACAGGATTAGAGTCAGCTGCTTTTAAGGACAAAATGATAAAAGAACGTGAAGAACTCACATCCGAAATTAAAGAGTTGAACAGGCGCGTGCAAATTCAAAGGTCGTACACAATAGAAATGGAAAAAATTTGTTCCGCCCTTGAAGAGAAGAATAAATACCTTTTGAAGTTATTGGATGTAACTAAATGTTTATTTATATTGGAAAAGATATTTTATATTTATTTGTTATTTTAGAATGCCTCAAATGAAATTTTAAAGGAAAAAAAACAGGGCGAATTACTTAATAAGGAGTTAAACGAAGCAAAAGAATGGAAGAAGGCAGCCGAGGAGAAACAAAAGCAAATGAAGGAACAAGTAAGCAATCTATGTATTTTTATTTTATGTAATAAGCTCAACCCATTTGCTATAGCGTAATAGTTACGAAAAAACTTAAAAACCATTATCATATAATGCAAGGAAAAAAAATGTTCCACCAACTCACGTTTTCAAAAAAAATAGGTTTACAATTTGAGGGAAACGCGTTTGAGAAGGGTTTGCAAATTTCTTAAGAAATAATGGAGGTCAAAATATGGTCCAAATGATGTTTAAAGTCTCTAACTACAGCTATATAATATTTGATATTTGCTAGATATCTATACAGAGTGATCCAAAAGTATGGACACGCCAAAATAACTTTCGAGGAATGCATTTTGGAGAAAAAAGTTTTAGATAAAAGTTTTAGGAATTTTTCCTGGCTGTTCAACGCTGACCTTAAATTTGACCTTGATCATGGCCTTGAACGTCATTTAAAGGTCAAGTTGATTTTTTTTAAATGGGAACCTATATTTTTGACCACGGAAATGAAAAGAGCGGAAAATTGTACGTCAACTATGACCTTGATATGACCTTAGAGGTTGTTCAAGGTTGTAGTCAAGATCACATTCGGACGCAAAACTTCTGCTCTTTCCAAACCGCAGTAAAAATGCAGGTTTCCTTTTAAAGAACCATCTTGACTTCGTATGACCTTCAAGGTCATGGTCAAGGTCATAGTCTGACGTTTTCCTCCCTTTCCATTTCCGTGGTCAAAAATATGGGTTCCCATTTGAAAAAGTCAACTTGACCTTGAAATGACTTTCAAAGCCATGGTCAAGATCAAATATAAGATCACTATAGAATAGCCAGGGAAAATTCCTAAAACTTTTGTCTATAAATTGTTTCTCCAAAATGCATTACTCAAAAGTTATTTTGGCGTGTCCATACTTTTGGATCACCCTGTATATCTGTATTATATGGCTTTTCTCCTTTTTTTTCAACCTTACTTTCCCCAAAAATATGATGTGATGGATCATATTTCATAATTTAAGTGTTGCAATGAGTTTTGACACCTATTAAAACCGCGATAACATCTCAACTTGGTCTGATAATCATGTTGGTAAATAATAGTATTTTTTTCTCGGGAATATTTTTTTTTTTTTCTTACTATATTTACAAAAATAGGATCCGTGAAAATTATTAGAAATATTTCTCTGTATGAATAAATGGACTTATACCACTTTAAAACAATGGCCCCATATTTTTAATAATTTTTTATTATTAAAAGTCGTATAAGTCCATTGGCAGCTAAAAAAATAATTTATTTTCTTTACAATCCTAATCCTAATTTAGAGGAATTGTGGTCTTTTAATGCTGATTTTTAACAATCAACGAATTTAAGTTGAATGTGATGAAACATTTTTAAGGACCATTGAAATAGTTTTTTTCCCAAGTCGTTATAGAATCTATACCCGGAATAAAACAAGACTTTTAGTACCTAGAGATGTTAATACTTATTTCGAGCTACTGTTTTGTATACCTGACAGAGAGCCATTTACAACAATTTTAAAGAAGTAAAACTTTATGAAAATACAATTTTCTGAAAGTAATAAAAATAATAAAATTAATATTAATAAATATAAAATTTCAAAATGCTTATCATTCCATGCTAATATTTTTTTTTTTTCAGTGTGAGCGATACATGAAAACCAATATTCAACTTAATTTGCAAGTATTAGTTGCAAAAGCAAATGTGACAAAAATTAAATCAAAATTTGCAACTGCATCAAATAAATTGGCTAAAACTACAGCCGAATTAGAAAATGCGATGGATGTCAAAGACAAAGCTTTGACTGAATTGAGTCAGAAGGTTCACATGTTGAAGGTTGTGGTAGAAAATAGCTGACCATGAGTACTTCACTATAAAAACTTGCCTTTTAGATTAAAGAAGAAGAATGCACCAAAATTAAACTAGAATGTGCAAATCTTTCTAAGGCAAATGATGGATTAGTTAAAAAACTAGTTGCAGCTCAGCAGGCCAAAAGCAAGCTCGATGGCGAAATTTTGAGATATAAGTAAGTAAAGCCTGGGATTTGTATAATTTGAAGGGGTGCAAAATTCGAGTTTCTATTTTATTAAGGTCAAAAATCTTATTGATTCTATATATAACATTTTTAACGTTATTATTTAAAGAACTCAAATCAGCAATCGCGAGAAAGATATTGATACTGTAAAGAAGACCATCGAAGGGTACACAAAGAGAATTTCAGAACTTATTAAGGAACGAGATGCCGCGAAGACGGAATTGGTGCATGTGAAGAAGCGTGCTTCAATAGTTAAGGACAAAGTCGCTGTTATTGAGCAAGAAAGAGACGACCTTAGAGGGGAGATGGAAGGACATATAAACAAGGAGAGAGATTCAAAAATACAATTGTCACGGTTTCAAAAAGAAATCGATCAATTATTAGAGCGAATTGAATTTTTTGAGGAGAAAGTCTACAATTTACAAAGTATGCATGTATATATAGATTCCTGCAGAATTTAAAAAAACTATTTGCAGCCCAAAATCAGTTGAAACGCAACTTAATTATTGAATTGAAGAAAACTATTGCCGAAGAACATGCTAAGCTAACCACTGTTCAAGCTCTTGTCGATACCACTCGCAATGAAAGAAACTTATTGCAGAAAAATTTGGTAGCAATGACGAAGGAAAGAGATGAAAGTAAACATGAGTTGTTGGTAAGTAAATGTACAAACTATTTCATTAAATCTATTTCCAAATTAGACCGAAAGTACTGCAAACTGGTAAAATTAATAAATTTTTCTCAGATTTCCTTTAAGACCCAAGAGGAATTGAAAGAAAAAATCATCACCAAAGAAGCTGAAATTAGTAAACTAGAGCACTTATATGAAAAATCAGAAAAAGACAAACACCGAATTAAGAAGGAACTAGAAAATAGCCATGTTATTCTGCAAAACACAAGAAGCGAGCTTTCGGAGAAGAGACAGGAGAACGACAACCTTTACAAACTTTTAGCAGTAACTAAAAAATGTGCATTATATATTATAAAATTTATTTCTTAAATTTCACATTTAGGAAGAACAAAAAAAGTACTCTAAACTCAATAGAGATTTGGATGAAATTGAGTATGCCAAAGCGCAGCTTGCTAGCCAGCTTAAAAAACGCAATGAAGAAATTGTTTCTCTTAACGAGAAGATTACTTTAATGCAAAATGATATCGATCGTGGAAATTTGCAGTATGATGCAAAATTGGAAGATATGCGATTGTTGAAAATTGAAATACAAAATCTTCGATCCGAACAAGAAATTCTTCGAAAAGATCGAGAAAATGCTGCTCAGAGTCGAAGAGAATTGCTACGAATGCACAGAATGTTGAACCAAGAACGAGTTAAAGCAAGATGTCTTCAAGATGAAATGCTGACTCCGATGAATGTACATAGGTAATATTTTAAATTTTTTTATATATATTTTTCCCCTTCAAATGGAAATCAGACTATTTTCCCATAAAATAATTGAATTTGCTACTTTTATTACTTAGGTGGCGTGCATTAAGAGGATCGGACCCTGAAAAAGTTATACTCCTCGAAAAAGTCCAAAGCCTGCAAAAGTAATGTTGTGCATATGTCGATCGTTCTCATCTAATGCGATACAATTTATAATTTAAGGCGAGTTCTAGCACAAAACGTAGACGCAATACAGCGAGAAAGTGCCCTGCAAGAAGCTCAAAGATTGTATGACACCCTGAAAGAATTTATGCTGAAATTGCCCAGTTATAAAGTACAGTCGCAGTTGAATGAAGTTAAGGTAATTGTACAAATTCGATTTAAGGGGGTAGTCCAGTGAAAAAAAAAAATTTTCGTTTCTTTTTTTTTTTGCTTAAATCTACTCTACTACACCTAGAAAATACTCCCTTAAAATATCTAAGCAAAATATTGAATAGTTTTAAAGATACAGAGAGTTTTCGAGAGACGTGTACTCCGAGCTCTCGAAGGTCCCCTGGCGTGTTTCGGAGCAAGGAGGACTCTTGTATTTCTGTTTGCTTCGCCCATTTTTTTTCGGTTTATAACGGTCTAGGTCCTTCTGCTTTATATTTAAGGTTAGTTATGTATGGAGGAGGCATCGCGTTATGTATGGAGCAGGCATCGCTGACTAAGGTAAAATTAATTTTTTTAGCTTTTTTCCGCATAAAAAACTTTAAACGCGTTTTTCTCGAAACAGCATTTATTGACTCGGCGGACGTCAGATCTCAGAGTCTTTTGCTCCGATTGATGTAAAAATATAGCTGTATATTTCTTGATTGTGTAGCTATCGTCGGAACTAGAATTATTAAAATCCATTGTTTATTTACAAAGTTATAAACAAGTTAAGCACCCGAAAAACACCCGAAAAATTCGAAATGCCGCCATTTTGTTATTTGTTATTGAAAATTAATAATTCTAGTTCCGACGATAGCCAATGTTCTACAGATTAAAACCTCGTTTGAATTTTTTGTTTCAAATGAACCGTTGCAGAGATTCGACGTCCGCCAACAAAAAAAATGTTTTTTTGGAGCGGCCATTTTGTCGAGATGACTCATCGAAAACAAAAAAAAAAATTTTTTTTGTGTATTTTAATAGTTGTACAATCATATGTCAAAAAGTTTTTTAATAAAAATTGACTTCTAATATAAAAAAAAAATCGTTGAAAAAACAGTCGTTTTCACTGGACTACCCCCTTAAAAGAGCCAAACAGGTAAATTCTAAAAAGTAGAAAAATATTATATATAACTCTAACTATCTGTCGGCCTGTTCCGCTCTATATATATAATCTGGCATAAGCTCGGTTTGAGAAAGGGTTACATAGATCCACTTGCGGTAAGCTTCATCTGGTATGAGCCAGCCTTAGGACAAGCTTGAACAGGGGTTATAACAGATATGAACCGGGCTTTGACCAGACTTTAGCCAGGCCAGAGTTGGGCAAATTTTAATCTATTACTAATTACATGATTACAAGATTTAATCCAATATACCAAAAAGGACGATTATAATTATAAAGTAATTTGTAATTAGGAGTGATTACAAATAAAATTATATTTATTTACTTTACTGTCAAATAGCAAACTTATAATGTAAAGTGTAATCGATTATTCCTAATTCTGGGTCAGGTTTAGATCAGGCTTGGGACAAATTTAAGCGAGCGTTGAATAAGGCTTATACCATACTTGAGTCAAACTTGAACCAGACTGGACCCAAACGTAGACCAAGCTTAAGTCCAGCTTGAACTAAGTTTGAGTTAGTCCTATTCTGGAAAAGAGCTTAAGTAGAGACGGGCGAATTCGCGATGGCAAAATGCCTGTTCTAAATAAAAGATCTTTCCTCAAATTTTATTTAAAAAATCCGATCAAATCCTCGTTGATCCTATATAAAAAAAAGTTCCTGAGAAGATCTTAACAAATTATCTTATTATCTAGGATTTTAGTAAGTTAACTTTTTTCAAACATGTAGCTTAGTAAATACTAAAGAGAAGATGTTTTGTAACATCAAACGTGGTGTTTAGTAATAACAAAAACTAGTACTATCAAATATAATGTTTTTTTTTTTTTTTTTTTTTTTTTAATTTCTGGAATTGCCGAGATAAATGATTTTAAAAATTTTTTGTACATCTAATAGCGCCTTATTGTTTTGAATTGGGTTACCTTTTACGTCTTGCAAACTTAGAGAATCATATTTTTAGCTTTAGTTTTGAATAGCCTTAGTATTATTTTTACAGAGATTTCACTGGATTTCCATATCCGCGATAGCTTGGAGAATGCACTTCTCTATTTATTTATTCGGGAATTGAGGTGGTACAGAAGAACAAAGAATTACAAAACATATTTATTGTTAAAATTTAAATATTTTCACATTAAGACCACCACTTTACGAGACAATGGCCTGTTTATAAATTAATAATTCAATTAGATTCGATAATTTTTTTTTTTTTTTTTTTTTTCGGACACCATATTTAAATTTTCTATCCTATTTCACTCCCACAATTAAGTCGAATCTAATGACACCTCATATGTTAAAATCCGTCAAACCGTTTAGACTATAGAGCGTGCCAAAAAAATATACATACATTTTTCAAATTTGTTCTGTTTTTATCAGAGCGGAGGGTATTAAGTTTCAAAAAGTCAGTTTTCATTTTAATCACCAGAAAATAAGCTTTTCCTTGTATCAATTATATTTTCTGATTTATTTTCCTTTCCTATTGAAGGTTGCTCATGCTGAGGAGCTCATTCGTTGCTTCTTCATCGCCAAAGAGTGCTCTTTGAGCAGAGTTCGGAGAATTATTATCTATTTTAAAATTTTAGCGATGGTATACTAAAGTGTAATTACATATTAATTATATTTATATTAGTATATTTTAAAAAGTCACAGTCGCAAAGAACAAAATTTGTAACAACGGACAAAAACTCCACCGGCCACGATGAAAACTTGAATCGCCTACTAATGGGCGGTAGGAAAAAAGTTGATCACCACTGCATTAGATCATTAGGGAT
Organism: Dysmachus trigonus; assembly: GCA_949715965.1. NCBI lineage: Eukaryota > Metazoa > Arthropoda > Insecta > Diptera > Asilidae > Dysmachus > Dysmachus trigonus. The sequence continues at coordinate 92,550,077 of OX454320.1, forward strand.
TTGATTTGGTCCATGAAAGATCAATTTTAATCATCACCACTGGAAATGTCTAACCTGTTTCGATTGGGCCGCGTGTAGCACAAGCCGGCCGAATAAACGATTCCACGTCAAAATGACTTAATATTTACAGAAGATATACCTTATAAATTGTGATTTTGACCTAATTCCTTATTACTTGTATCATGGTTACATACGACGAAATGTAAATAAGCCAAGATGCCGCCACTAAATACAGAGGAGGATACGATTTTTTCTTCCGCTGCGATTCACCCGATGCGAATTATCACTTATGTGCAAATTTTATTATTTACATAGCCCAAGTAACTGGTTTTGCTGTGACCTAACTCGGATTTGCAAAATCTATTCTTTAAAATATTATAGGCTATAAAAAAGTTGTAACTTTAAAGAATATTGCATAAAATGCTAATGTTTGTCCTTCAGATCTCTCTAATTTGTTTATATTTAGGAATGTTGACTTCTTCCACTCGCTTTTATTTTTGTGCGCAACATCGAATTAGCGAAATTAATAAGAATGTTGATTTGAGCATAACGATTTATTTTTGAAATCTTCATTCTTCTAGCATGCTCTTGGAGTGAACGAGAAGAAAATGAAAGCTCTGGTAGCAGAATTGAATGCTAAAGAAGTGGATGATAAAACAAAAGATTGCATTGTGGATGATCTGCGAAGTGCTTTGGACACAACTAAAAAGGAATTGACTCGAGAAAAGAAGAAGAAACAAAAATTGCTTGAAGAACGGCATTTCATAGCCCATATGCAAATGCAGTGTTTTTCAGCTTCAGTGGCTAGCGCAAAATCTACGGGAGGCGGTTTCAAGATGCTTCAATCTTCTTAAGATACATAATCAAAAGTGGTGTATTTTTTTAACAATTTTACAATTACAATTCATTGATTGTTATATTCCTTGACTTTTTCTTAATTATTCTTTTGGTAAGGTTTTGTGATGTTTAAATTGCAAATTGCACGACATTTGCAAGGAAATAAAATTTTCTTTTGTTAAAGCTTTTAAAGAAAAATCCGTGCCGAAGAAAATTAAAAGTTACGATATGAAATTGCGAAGTAAATAGTGTGCAGGGGAATAATTAAATTAATATTAAAACTGCCTCAATTATTTCAGAGAATTTTTAACAGAGTGATGTTTTCATGCAAGACATTCTTTAAAATACTTCTATGGGTAAACAATTCTTAAAATACCGTGTAATGCCCGCGACATTTTTTTTGTAACCATGGAATATACCTAAGTAATGGCAGAGAAGAAGGCAGCAAAAGCGCATTTAAATTATTATGAGTATCAGGTAAAGGATATTTCTTAAGCATGTTCGTGTTTTGAATTTAAATAAAACACATGAAAATTTAACCAGTGACCATAAGTTTGACTTTATTCGAAATAATTCTTTAACATTTAATATTTAAATTCAACTTCGGGTATATGATCACACCCGCTGCCAGTTATAATACAAGAGTATCCTATCAGGTTTTTTTCAATTCGACCTCCTCTTACAATGTCAATAAGCATAAAATACATTTTTATCCGCAAAAAAATCAACTCTAAAAGCTTAATTTAAGAAAATGTATTTTTTACCCATCAGTGGAGCCGCAGAACTGAAAAATTGTTAAAAATATATTAGTAAAAAAGTCGAATATATCCCGGAAAATAATTTTAAGCTCTTGAGAGTTGGGTCATGAGCAATAAAAGATATATATTTTTGGGTTTTTAATTCTTATTGTACTCATCTTTGAATAAATTCAAAAAATCGTTTACATTGTTTGAGAAGTGGAAAAATTTACACAAATTTCCTTTTAAAACATTAATTGAAGTATTTTAATCTGTTTTCATAATATTTTGTTCATGGAAGAAATCTTTTCTTATTTGAATACCCTTAATTCCCCGGTTACCAAAACAATATGAGAATACGGCAAATTTACCTTGCTATGATTATACCTACTATAATTTGTTGAAGTTATGGCCAAATTATTAATTTAAATCATTTTCCTCGATTTGTTCAATAAAGTTGCCATTAGAACGGCACGACAAGTATCAAAAAGCTCTATATCGTGCATTTCGTGAAATAAAGATTTTCGCCAAATTGTTCTTTCAATAAATCGATTGTTTCGGTCGCTGCATGGCACGTAGCGCCATCCTGTTGATCAGCAAACATCTGTCGCAAACAATGGTCATGCGGCTTTAATGCTTGCACCAATTGGATCTTGTAAGCCTTAAGGTCCATAAAATTCAAGTGCTCTGTAAGTTTTTATAACTGAACCCTGTGTATCTTTAGACCTTGCTGAATAAAAATAAAAATCTAGAAGAAAATTGTAGCTAAAAAACGCATAAAAGATATATTGTTGGTTTTTAAGTTCCTATTACCCTTATCTTTCAACGCATTCACCACAAATTCAGAAAATCTTTCACATTCTTGGGGAAGACGAAAACTTAACGAAACATACTGTATGAGTTTAAACGTTATATTTTATTCAATTCCATTTGGATAATAATGTTTTTTTAATCTTCCAATATTATAAACTGTTTACATTTTCCTCATGGCAAAAAATCGCTATTTCAATACTCTTAATACCGCAGTTACAACAAAAACTTTAAAATATGGCATATTTCCATTGCTACGATTATACATTTTGTAATTTATCGAAACTCTTACCAAATAATAAATTTAAATAATTTTCTCTAGTTGTCAAATAAATTTTACAATCATATTACATCACGACAAGTGTCAAAATCTGACGAGCATATTTGTATTCTCTATAACGTGAATTAGTGCAATCTTTCATTAATAAAAATTCCATCCAAAAACGGAATCAAATATACGAGTACAAAACAAAGAAAATAGATAACTATCACTATTTTATAATTATGGGTTTGACACTTTTCATCGAAGGGCTAAAATGCAATATATTTCAGTGAGTGTTCGCTCGTGAGTATAAATTGAACCTGAGTTCAAACTTTGATTATAATTTCCTTATATTTATTACCAAATATTTTGAAATTTGTATTCCGATTTTGCAAACTTATACATATGTAGTGCTTCAACAAAGACTGTGATTGTTCGCTTTCATAAAATGACACACATTTCGTTATTGAAAGAAAAATAAATGAATGATTGGCCTGCAAAACTTTTTTAATTATCCGTTAAACCTTATTTGATATCTTTAAATTCAAATCGCATGAATGCAACTAACTAGGATTATTCGTTCCACCTAATCAGAAGTGGGATTGAGCACAACGATGCATTTTCTTACAAAAGAGCGCGCATACACTCATCGATCTGAAGACAGTCCACCTGACGATAGTTAATAATATCATCTCCCGGACTTTAGACACTTCCCATTACTCATGGAAGTACGTGAGGAGACTCAAATATACCGGCGACAATCACAGGTGGATATGTAACCGGGGTTGGTCGAAAAGCACCACACTGAACAAAGATACGCACAACGGCTCATCTAATCAGATTGACCTTCGTTTTTTTTAAAAAAGAGAGTACCTAGCAAGAACCGAAGTGAACAAAGATAAAAATGTTGGCCGTGAAAATGAACAATACCAGACTAAATCACTGCCATGATTGGCGCATAATCATTCATAGGTTCGCTTTGCCTATAGCGGCGTCTGAGGTGTAGAAAGTGAACTGACTATAAAGTGGGACCGCTTACCGCAGTTGCGATCGGATTGGATCTAATACCGCCAGATGCGAACCACCAAACGAAAGTGTAAGACGTATATAAACAAAAAAGCGAAGAGAAAGACTTTCGTTTTCAATACATTCGTAACACGATCCCACTTCATATGCGAATGCAACCGCTCAGTCGGTAATTTGCAGCTGGAAATTCATAAATGGACAGTGTGATTACGCAATGGCGTTAAATTGAGAAATGTTTATTTTAAGAAGCCTGCTCTGGTTCGCCTCCGTTTACAATCAGATTTTTCACAGATCTTGCGTGATCGTGCGTTTTGGTGGGATTGGGTGTGATTGAACTTTTAGACTAAGGATTAGATTAATTCAACAACGTTTGTTCTGATACCGCAATTCTACCAAAAATTAGCAAGCCAACCTATCAAAATGTACTTGAATTGCACTTATACTATATAAAAAAAAATTTTTTTTTAGTGCATCTTATAACTTTCTTTTAAGCTCGTTTACGCATGAGGGCATGTTTGGCTATAATTAGTACCTAGTAATTGCCAAATTGGGTAGGTGAAAGCGCAATGGTATTGCTTAGAAGGTATAAATCTCTGTTGTGAATGGATAGAGGCTGATAAGATACTCTATGGTCATTTTCATAATGGCATAATTCGCCCAAAAATTTCGTGCATTTTCCGGTTCAGCTATACCTTCTTCATATCTTCAAAATATGGAAGTGGGCAGCTTCGGGCGGTTTGTCGCACATAGATGTTACCACCAGTGGGGCCAGTCGCTTTTCTACCTGGCAACTTGTGCAGTAGTTGAAACCGGGCTATACCCTCTCCAGAGAGAAGTTGTGTGATCGCGTGCTTTTCTTCTCAGTCAGCTCACTGGATTCGTCGTATATCGATTTAGGTAGATTTTACGGTTCTCTAGTGACACTATCACGCGTTCGGGATAACCTGTGTGTCATAGCCATATCCTGTCGAGTCGAGAGTCTAGCCCATTGCCCTGGAACATAGAAAAGTCGGACTTCCTTTTCCGGAAAAAGTGGAAATATCAGTGTGATCAAAATGTGTGCATAGTGATCATATATGTATATATCGTGCTAAGGAAGTTCGCATTTGTGCCTTTTATAAAGTGATCATCTCGTTATTTACAGTTGAAGAAAACAACAATTATAAATAGTCAGTATGGAGAATAACGAGCATAAGATTGAAATGCAGAAAAAGTATGCGAAAATGTTTAGTTGGACTGACGACTCTGCAGTGTAAGTATACATCAAAAAATTACAATCTCTGCAATTCTCTGAACACTTTCATTCTCTACTTACAATATGCGTTTGGTGTAGTGAATTAACCTCAACGTTTTCTTCCTTGTTTTTGTTATTGGAATGCACATCTTATGCATATGTTGTACCATCGTGAAGCCTTTTTCGTTATTTTGTCGTAGTACTTTTTATTTTCAGAGTGGCTCTTTTTTTTTTTTTTTTTAAATCCAGTTTGATATTCTTATATAAGGCGCCTACAGACCCTACAGATTGGGTCGTGTATAGCACGGTTGGCCCGATATTTTGCTGGTCTTCTTAGGTAGTGCGGTTGGGTGAGGCAACTACCCAACTGCCCTACTCCCCACTTTGATTCCTTACAAATTGGATTGTGTGTAGCTTGGTTGGGCCGGTTTCAAGTCAGTTATAGGCTAAAGCAGATGCAGTGACGAAAATGTGTTGTACTGATATCACCACCGCCACCGCTCTTAATGCAAGGCTTATTGTTTAGCATCTTGAAGGAGCGATATTTCACTCACAAGCGCTCGATTGTATCTAATAAATTGTGTCGTGTGGAGAGCGGACCCAATTCTTCATCCTACAAATCGGGCTCTGCAGATTGAGTCATTTATAGACGTCTATAGCACTATATTTTATTATATCTATTCTGCGTTTTTATGTGTACATTTCATTCGTTTTAAAAACAAGAATATAAAAATATATTTGCATATCATCTAATATTACATGATTCTTTGCTATTTTAATACATGAAACTTTATTATTTCTTTCAAAAAAATTTTAACGAATGTACGGGCCATAAAAAACATAGTGAAGAGCTCCGCAACCAGTAGGTACAAAGTTGAACTTAAGATCAGTCAAGATCAATATTGTGTTTATTCGTCTGTATCTCTGTTTAAATATGCAATAAATGAGCTCACCTTTTGTAAATTTGTTTACTTGAATGATTATGAAAAATTGGGAAGTGCAAGTCAGCAATGAGAACACTGCACTCTCTTGAGATTTCATATTTAAAAACGTTTTGTGGGTGATATGAATAATAAAAAAGCAAGAGCTCCATCCGTGTGTAAAACTATAAATAAAATGTAAACGCTTCCTTGTTTTTTGACAGCTTCAATAATTTTAACAATCAATAATATTGACAATATAAATAAAAAACAAATATTTTCTTTCATTATACAATTTACTAATTTTAAGTGGCTTAAAATGCGAAAATATTTACTCAGTTTCGAAAATGTGATTACGTTTATGTTTGGAATAAACAAAAACGGATTAAGCCTCTTTATTAGGAAAATGAATTTGAGTTATTTATCCTTGTTAAGAAATAGCTGTGCCATTTTATTTAAAACCTTTTAGTACTGTCTTACAGTTTTAAACTGAAAATTACGGTCATAGAATTTAGAGCTTTTATATTTAAGCAACTTGTAGAGATGTTAAACATTTCAATTTTAATTACGCAGTTCCTTATTTTGTGCTAACTCATCTTATATTTAACTTATTATCACATCATTGCGCCTAAGCAAACAGGAAGCTATACTTATAGAAAACTTGAAAATTACCTGTCGAACTACTTTCACTGAAGTAATTAGTTTAAAGCTTTGTAAATTGGAGCATTTGTCGATGTTTTTAGCGCTGAAGGTTAATCGGCTTTTCTTAAGGCTACGAAGATGGATTTATTTAATAGAACAAAAGAGAGAACAGGTTGCTTTGATTAACCCTTTGAAGCACACGATGTTAAAGAAAATCCCCAAGTTGCACAGATTTATTTTATAATAATTTAACACATTAACGCTGGCGTGTACCACCGGTGGCTCACACGCGAATGGTTCATCTGGCGGCGTGTACCACCGGTGGCTCACATCAGCTTTTCGTAACACGTAATAAATAAAACTGTTATGTTTTAATAAACGTATAGTAAAAGGCAACTGCTCTTTTGAGTATGAAGTTTTGCTAAACAACACTTTCTGCAAGGTGCCAAAGCAAAATACGATTTTTACTGCCGTCCGCTGAAGTGAAATACAAAAAATTAGGCCGGCGTCAACGTGTTAAAAAAGTGGAAAACTTCAAATAAAATATCAAACTACATGACTATGAGTAATTTAAATTTTTTTAGATGGTTTAAAAATATTCCACGATGCATAAAAAACGTTAGTTAGGGTGGATTAAAAACTGTACCACCTTTTTCTTAAAGCAGTTAAATTTATTTAAAAAATTCTCTGCTTATGTTTGACCGGTATTTTATATGCAATTATCATTTATAGGCTGCCAATTTTCAATACTTTATACAGGTCAACGATATTTTTGTTGCCACACAAGTGACGTATCATTTTTATTAAATGTAATTTGAAGCCGATTTTTTACGAAAACCTTTAAACATTTAATTTCGTAGAATGTTTTGTAGAAGTTTTTAAGGTTTTTGTATTTTAATTAATAGTTTAACCTTCAAACTGTCATTTAAACCAAGTAAGAAAAATTTCTACACATTCAAAACATTTCCAAAAAATGGCTTATATATTGTTTATTTCACATTTTAAAGCTATTTTGTCTAAAATCCGACATAGTGAAATATTTTGTTTTTCAGAATTTTTTTTAGCACCCAAAATACCATTGATTATCCGAATTTCGCAGACTTGTGTTATTTATATACTGAGAAATGTGTTTGGTTGTATAAAATAAATCCATTTATATAGTATGATATTTTTTGTACAATTTAATGAAAGTTACCAAAGGTGTTAGCAACAAATATTTATTTTTTTATTGCTTGTTAGCAACAAATATTTATTTTTTTATTATCAACCATAAATTAATTATAACCAATTCTCCTAAATTGTAACACTTTCTCAATATATTTTGTAATAGCTTCTTTATTTCGATGTAAAGCAACGGGGATAATTTTTTTGCTGGAAAATATATCGAATATTTATCATTTGATTGTTGCCAATTGGCTGTTAAATGACGAATTGTAAATTGCTTGGATTTTTAGGGTTCCGTACCTCGAAAGGAAAAAACGGAACCCTTATAGGATCACTTTTTTGTCCGTCCGTCTGTCTGTCTGTCAAGACCCTTCTTCTCAGGAACGCGTGGAGGTATCAAGCTGGAATTTATATCAAATACTCAGGTCTACTGTCCCTTTGTGTGAAAAAATCAAACTTCTAAGCCAACGCAATCACAAGATACAGCCGTTTATGCCGCAAATTTTCGACACTCGCATCATATAATAAAAATATTTTTAATAATTTTAAGCTTACTACCCGTTTCCTCATGAACGCGTAGAGGTATTAAATTGATATTCATATCAAATACTCATGTCTATAATATAGGTTTGTACGGAACCCTCGGTGCGCGAGTCCGACTCGCACTTGGCCGGTTTTTTAATTTTAAATATGGTTAAACATTTTCATGGCGCACGAGTTGTAGTTTATTATTTTTAAAAATTACGGTAGGTTGCTAAACCAAAAATGAGAAAAATAGATTTAAAAAATTTATTTATTTATTTAAATATTTATTAGTTTATTAAAATAATATAAAATTTACAACAAGAATTCATAAAATAGATACAGAGATTAGAATCGAAGTTCTTTATAGTCTGGGATTTAATTGGATGTTGAGTGAGAAGTAGTAATATATTTGACTTCTAATTTGAAGGGAAAATTAAGCTATGGGGGAATAATAAAAAACCCTTCCTAAATTTAAAAATTGAAATAATTCGTATTTTTTCATATTTTTAAGCTTAAATCCTAAACTACAACCAAAATATAAATCGGAACATTTGTACTGGCGGTACTCAAAAGAACTAATGATATAAATCGACATCTCTGAAAACGAACACATTTTGTCTATCAGAATTAGTATATTTTTTTTAAAAACATTGGGGTTAATCTGATGTCACGGTATAAAGAAACCAGGTATGACTGATTTGAGACACCCGTGCCATCTTTCGCCTTAAATAGAGTAATTCTGTATAATTAGTGCTCAATTAATTAATTCTTGATACAGAATCTATACTCTTAAGATAAGGAGGCTATTAGGTTACGATTAAAAAAAAAAACATTTTTTTTTACAGAAAGAAAACAGATCTTGTTTTGAAATTTTGCAACGATATTTAGGCCGTGTGCCAACTTTACTTTTCGAATTTTTTACTTTTCCTCAGGCACTTCGAACATTTAAACTGTGCCAATTACCGAAATTTCTTTTCACTAACAGTTCTTTTTGACAGATTGAAAACATGAATGATTTGGATTTCTTGTATCTTATTTTATTGTTTATTAAGTTAGAAAGACTGCATTTAAAGTATCGAGATGGATTAATAGAAATAGGACGAAGAAAATATCGCCATTTCTGACGACACAAATGTACTCCCTGCAGGAGAAGACGACGATTTGGAACAGGATTCCGTTGATGCGTTGTCAAATGAAAAGGAGATACCTGCCAACCGAAAAGCAAGGAAAAAAATTTGCTTTTCCAAAGACGCAAACCTTCGAAAACGAACTGACTAGTCGAAATGGTTTTTTCATACAAATCTGCTTTTGAAATGATAAGTTGGCACACACCCTTAATTACACTTACACAATATTTTTGAAAAAACACCACAAAATGATGGCGAGTATGATTTCAGGCGTCTGGATCGTCAGAAAAAAAAACAAAAAAAAAACCAAATTAACCCTTGTTCAAATAGCCATCGTGTGAAAAAGGATAATTTTTTTCTACCACAAAATAACAAAATGGCGGCCAAAGAAACGAATTTTGAGGTTAGAAAATCGGCTGAAGATCGGTAAATTTGTTACCGATCAACACGATTCTAGTTCATACGATAGCCATTTGAACAAGGATTAATTTGGTTTTTTTTATCAAAACGAAATCTCTTTTCTTTCTGTAAAAAAAAAAAAAATGATTGAAAAAAATAAGAATTCGGCGATGATTTCCACCCACTTACCGCCACATTTCCAATTGTCGCGACATAGTCACAGAACCGCGTCACAAAAAACCGTCAAATGTAAAACCAAGCATACCTTGTGTCTCTATACCGTGATCCGATGTAATATAAGGAAAATATTAAACCATAAGATCAACTTTTATTAAGTCTAACTAGCTACTTCTTTTTCCACTAGTAGAAAAAAATATCAGTTACAGTACTTGCAAAAGATTATAAACTTCTTCGCAGCAAAACCAACGCTTTTCAATCTGTGAATGTCGTTGAACTCGTAACCCAGGTAACACTTTATATACTATTCTCCTTAACCCAGAACCAATGGTTAAGATCTTGCGGTCCGTACAGGTTTTTGTACGTGATACAAAGCGCCGAGCTTTATACCGCATTAATGTTAAATTGATCACAGTTATTACTCGGTTGTTGTCTAAACTTTAAAAACTAAAATTGGTAGTAACAACCGGTATATTGGTATTTAAGCATTAAATGCTTGCCAGATGAGCTTTGCAATAATAAACATATTCAACGCTTCTATCACAATGTAATTGGGTATTTCTATGGAGCTCGGGCAACTAAGCAGATGAATTTGAAGTATATATTATTTTTATCTTTAATTATGTTTCTTCTTAACGCTTTTGGCGGGAAATGGGTAGGTTATATTGTATTTAAACGACACTCTGTTAAATATTTTCGGAGAAATAGAGGTTTTGTAAAATTAAGAAATTAAAATAACGAAAAATCTTAAATCTTCTTCAATCTTAAAAATCAAATTAAAAATTTTCTCTAATAACAAAAAGCAGCCTTTTAAATTATTTGATATCATTTAAAAATTTTGCTGTCAACAAAACAGCGTTTTTTAAATTTTTAAAATATTTGTTGTTAGGACGACTTGTAATTTTGTATGAACATAATTATTAAATATTAAATATTTTTGATAATAGTCCAGGGGCCGTATCGTGGATTACGATACGATTATATTTACGATACGATTTGCATTAACGATCATAGGCAAATTTTGTATCATGAAGTACGATTGTGTGTAAATCGTAGCATTGCCATACGACAAATGCCAGATTTCTATGTGGAGTGCTTCGTTAAATGTGCGAGGTGATTCAAATTTGACATTTTTCAAAAACTGATTGCTGTTGCAGCATAAATAAAATGGATTCTATCGTCCTTGTTTTGGAAAGCGGTTCCAAGGAAATGTTTTAATTCCCACAATAATTAGGAAATATGTAAGAAATAATGCGAACCCGTTGAAACTATATATATTCAGATAATTTTGAGCCTATATTTCCTAAGTTTCTAAGTTTATTCAGATTAATAGTAACTTGTTTACTATTTTCACTGTTGCATACGTTTTCTCTATCAGAAAAATTATGACCAAAACTCTTGCTGTTGCCTATTCCTTCAACGCCTTTCCTTAAATCTAAAAGTTCGATCACACTTTTTTCTAACGATTGGCGATCTATTTTTTGTTAAATATAACTTTCCTCCTAATATTAAATTTATATTGGGGCCATATCTAAAAATAATTAAAAACTGAGAATGCCTGAATCGAAGTTTTGTACATTTTTTCATTCTGTCGATTTTCTTACAGGGGAATTAAAAGAGTTAAGTTTTTCTGCCAAAAAATTCCACAAACGTCCACTCTTCTCTTTCCCTTCATTTGATTTAAGTGCTCCTTTTATCAAGTCTGGATGCTGCTCCACAAATTCCGCCATAACTTTCCACTGTTTTCTCGTAGTTTGTTTATAATAATAAAACAAATTTAAATTTCGTGTTATTTCTTATTGTTATTTTAATTATAGAAAACTTACATTTTAAAAAGAAATTGTCCCGAAACAGCACCCTTTACGATAAAAAACGAAAACTTGGGACCTCGTAAACAAAAGTACGAGTGGTTTAATATCATCGTAACAAAAGTACGATGTCGGTTACGATATTGACCGAATAATCGTACTCGGTGATACCAATGATACGATTTACGATTTTCGTTAAATCGTATCGTACTCCGTGATACGGCCCCAGATTATTATATGACCATGTGAAGTTACCCGAGTTTCATAGAAGTATCCATGTATTGTATAATATGGTTCGCGGTTTTTGCTTTTTCAGACGGTTTTTCAATAAATTGTTTCGTGGTTTTTTATGTCGCAAAATTAGTTACACAAAATTATTTTTTGAAGTTGAAGCACACAGAAATAAGGAGTTGCTTTATTTGTCTATAGGACAAGTAAATTTTACAATTTAACAATGTAGCTCGATGAAGCAATTATTTGTAAATTCTATGAATTATTATTCAAACCAGAAAACAATTTTTTTATGAACCCACTTAAGTAACAAATCAAAGTCGCGACAGAGGTTTTTAACATACAGGCTTAATGTATAATTTACTATAATTAATCGATGGCAATCTATATGTGATTATAATATTATACGAATAAAAAACAATCTTCTGGTTCTACCTGATAATTATTTTTAACATATAACGTATGTATTGAGCACTAATCTTTGTTTGTGAGACGAAACGCACAATTCGCTTTGTGAGTAGTCATTAAATCAAATACGTACGGGTACGAGTAAACATAGCTTTCTCATTGATTATTCATATAAAAGTTAATTTAATTTCCCTTACTATGACTGGTAGAATTCAGATTGCAATTAAAATTATTTACTAATAAGCGTTTGTGTTACTCAAGTATCACTAATGTGAATATTCAAAATCGCTGATATGAAATAGCTACATTATAATTTAAAAACAAGGCTATTTGCAATTATATCCAGGCTGCAAATATGTTTTGCATGTTTTTTTACATCAGAGCCAATAAATATTTCAAGCACGTGTATTACTTACTATTTTCAGGGACAGATTGCAAAAATACCAGCGATTATTTAGTAGTGTGGTTTTATGTTTGTATATATGTCCACTTAGTGATTATCGTTCTCTGATCGTCTTAAATTGGCGGAACTACATTGCAAGAAGTAAGAAAGTATTATCGTAATTATCTTTAATAGTTAACGCAATTGTTAGTAATTTAATAAATTGACGCATACGAATAATTTGCTCAATATTTTATGCGTACAGAATTTATTCATTTCAACTCGTTTACATTCACTAAAGATTCCTTTCATTTATTTAATATTGTACAAACATTAAAGTTTCACACATTGATATTTTTATCTCCAGCTTATGATTTTATTGAAAATTAATTCTAATAACATATTTACATATTAAAAATGTAAAACTTAACTTCAACAGTAATATGTCTACAAAATGTCAAGGACTCTTTGAAGGAAGTTGTACCTATCTTATAGGAATCATTAATTTTTTTCCATTCAAAAATTCGTATCAAGCAATTAAAAAGACACCCTTACAATCGAAAGCCAAGATCAAAGATCAAAGCTTTTCCAAAATTTTAACATCTCCTTAATTCTAAATCATAACGTCAAAATTCGCTTGACTTAATCTCTTCTTAAAGCTCAGTTAAATTAATAATTAATTAAAAAATACTTCTGACTCGATGTGAAGAGTCAACTCTGAAATTCTAAAGTTCATACATCAGCACCTTGATGTTAATATATTTTTTTAGTTTTCCAAATTATCTGAATGTTAAACATTTTAAAATGTTGCATATTATCAATGACGCACTTTAATCAACTTTTTTTCACAATTTTAATTTGTGTTTTAATTTGAAACATGAGCGGTGATTGAATTTGAAAGGCAACTTGTTAAAATATTTAACCCCAAAAAAATATCTGGTTCCAACAACTAATTTCGTGGTTCATTTAACTGGTTATAGTTTTTACCTATCAAGATTGCAGGTAAGAATGACCAGAGATATTAATTTAAAAATTATATAAAATTAAATATCTAAAATTCATTTCTAATAGCGCATTTACATTTTATATCTTCAAGCATTTGTTCTTGTAGTTATTACTTTTAAAAGCATTCGCAGAGAGTTCGTCCTTGATAGAAACCCTTCCAAATGAGATTGACTTTTCAAAAGATATGTTGTTTTGATTATTGTGTTACAATTATTTTGTATTAGTGTAACAATTATTTACAATTATTTTGTATTAGTGTAATTAAGCAAGAAAAAATTATTTTAATAGTTTCAGTTCAAACTTTTTTAAGAACAAACTCTGGAACTACGATCTTATAACATCATTATGAATCAAATCTAATAAAAGTCTTTTATATAGGGTATTTTTTTAGAGGTGGAGAACTTTAAATTGAAATAAAACGCAAAATTTTGTTTTAATTAACCATGAAATTTTCTTTATTTGAAAGATAATTTTTTGGCATTAATGTTTGAATATGATTTCGAGCATGTGCCCGCCGCGGCTGTCGCGTACATGGCGTAATCTGGAGATCTAATTTTGTAACACTCTTCGCAGTACAATAATAAATAAATTTGAACAATTTGCAAATGTTGCTCCGGCTTGAGTCTATTCAATGATAAACTGCCAAACCAAACTAACCTCAAAACAACCGAGAACTGTCAAATCGTTTGTCACAGAAAACAGCTTAGCCAATTTAAAGTTCTCCGCCTCTAAAACACCCTTTAAAAGTATCATGTTATCATGAAGTTAAGAGTAGATTGTTATAAATGGTTTCCTTTAAGAAATATTGCTTTATATAACTTTAGGGAATACAAGAATAATTGCAAAAAAATGCAGTTGTAATTAATTAAAGTTGAAAAATGAATGAGTAATTCATAAATATTTTTTCTACAAATCCTCTAATGAAAATTCACTTCATACACGCAAAAAACTATATTATTCAAATAACTAATTTGATGGTTGACTTGACTCAGTTGACACATATTTTTGCTTTGATTTTCACCTAACAAGATGACCAGAGAAGTCTATTTGAAAATTATAAAACCGTCTTGTTATTTAAACTACATACATATTTGGTTGAAACGATATGATAGAGTATTGGTATTAAATATCTTTAAAGCAATCGGAACAACTAAGAGAAAAATTATATTCTAAAACTGAGAATGATGAAGATTAAATAGAGATTGAGAATTGTCAGAAACGTTGTACATCAAAATTCGTGATGACATTCTAAACTCAATCTGTTTCAGATTTTCAATTCTGCAATGTCATTATATATGAAAAATGCGTGCTTGTCATCGTCGATAAGTTGAATAATGTACATTCCTCAAACTAGTTAATTTCAAGGATGATTGCAGAATTTTTTTTATAATAGGAAGGTTTCAAAATCATAAACTTAAGAGGTTTTGTGGGTCTAAGATTTTGAAAAAATTGGTTTTTTTTTGACATATTTTAATGGTAAAAAAAGTTGTTACATTCAAACTTTTAACTATTGAAAAGAGTAGTATTTTAACTATATTCTATGATACATTTTTCACATTTTTATTCTTACTTTAAACACGTTTTTCTTAAAGCTCTATTTTTGAAGTCGGTGGACACGATTACTCAACACATTTTTGAGAGTTTTTCGAAAACCACTTCTCAGCGGGCCATTTTTCGATAATTTTCAACAAAAATTTTCGAAGAATATAGTTCAAATGCTACGTAACTCTTTAAAGTATCTACAAAATTTGCAACAACATTTTGTGGAAATATGCAGGAAATAGCGTCGTAAAGTAAAAGTTGACCGACAAATTTCGTTTGCCAATTCGACACTTTTGATCGTAAATGAATGTTTCTACAACATTTCATTAAAATCCGTGAGGAGTCAATCTATTCCCAAACTAGTACCTCTAAATGTTGCACAATTGAAATGTGTTAGCTGAACCAAGCTCAAGTTTAGATTTATTTTCAAAAGCAAACAAAACATACACAAAAGTTTAAATTTATTCTGTCTACTCACATCACTTCAGAACCCCAACGTCAACCGTTTTGATATAATAAAATAAAATCATTCAAGACGACTGGTAGGTAGTCATGTTATTTCAGGTGTTAACTATTTTAACCCGGACATTTAAAGTAAAAAAAAAAAAAAATTATGTTTTCGGTAGGCGTGCTATTTCGAACTTTTCATTAAACTGCTTTTGTGCTGTAATGAGCCGAATTCTTTTACCACCAAGTGGGGTCCAGGAATTTAAAGTTTAATTACAACCAATAGTTGAACATTTTACGCATGACCAAAGCTCAAGAGTCATGCTTATGCACCATTATTCAATGGGCCCGTAGGTGCTGGTGGTCGTGCACAAAATCTTCATAACCAGCGCGCTAGATTGCAGTAGACCAGCGCGAGCGGCGGCAAATTTATACTTTCTCTCATTTACACTCGCCAAAAACCGGCTGCCGTTCTTGCGGTGGTGCGCCAATCTTTTCGCGTTTTACTGGAAGACGCCGAGATTTCCACCAATTCAGAGGTATAAAAGATTGTTAGCTCGCCTTCGGACTGAGATATTGCATAATCGCAATGTTCGCAACGAGACCAGTAAACATTGCGCAGCGTGGAGTTGAACCAAAACAGAAAAACAGATATGTCCAGGTATCCACAGGTGTGGACAGGTGGTGGGGCATGTAGTTCCGAGTGGTGAGGTGTATCTTATAGCCGCGGATATGGGAAACCTGTTCGCACTCAAGACAGAAAAAAAAAAAGAAATATGCTCAGGTTCGGAAGTGGGCCACGACTTCGTGAAATAGATAAAAGCCAAATCGCATGCGCCAATCGATTTATTGGGAAGTGGAATGGAATAGTGTGGTAAATTAGGTAATATGCTTGACCAAAAACCACTCGCAAATCTTATTGTAGGTACCTGCAACGAAAGTGGGAATCGCATGAGCGTCAAGATAAATATTTAACAAAAATTTAATATTTTTCGTCTTCTTACACTGGCCCACTCTTCTTGGATGATGATGGCGGTGGCGGCGGTTGTTGAAGATGTGGTGTGCGCCGTGCGCGCCGTCTTCAATCCGATATTTTGAGCTTGTGATCATGTCTTCGGCGACGCATTGGTATTGCCAAGGAAACTACTTTCACCTCTGATGCAATCGATTACGCCAAGTCGATTGAGCCAACACAATTGCGATTATGTCTTTCGTCGTTCGCGCGCTGGCTGGCTCTTTCTAGGTGCTCTTGCTCATCGCTCATTCCCCGGAGTCTTATAAAACTTGACACCGTCTTCACGGGTATCAGAAAGGGATTCTACGCGTCTTGTCTGGGGCATTTTGCATGGTGTCAGCAAATTATTTTAAAAATCTGCTGAATGGAGTAAAAGGAAAGTTATGAACCCAGCCAGCTGGAGCAATGCATTTTTCCACAGTGTTTACGCTCGAGCTAAAAAATTGTAACAAGACGATGCACCGTGTCTTAAGACTCAACCAATACCCGCCCGATAAGTGGATACAACTTAAAACGAGGTCAAACATTTTGTGGGATACCTTCGTTGAAAATCGGGTGTTTGATGCTTGGCTTTTACGTAACATATTTATGGTCAGTTACATTCCGAATAGGTTTTTGATATTATATCTTTGCATGTTTAATGGAATTTTGCGAAGAAAAACCCTCGAATATAGTTTGCCTGCTTCAAACTTTCGTTTTTGTTTCATTTTTATTGAGGCGTGCTAATCTGCAGAATTAATTCGTGACGTGAATGTGATGAATCATACACGTTATACCTATTGTTAGGCTATATAAGGCGATCAATCATCTAAGCGCGGATCAAAAGCTACGTGTTTTTCGTTATGCTGTATAGAGGAGAAAACCGGGTATGTTTTTCTTGAAAAGTTGAAAGTGCTGAGCAGAGGTCAGCTACTGAAAGGGAAAAAAAAGGGAATCCAAGCCGATAGAGGCTTAAATATGCTATTTGTCTTAACCTCTGAAACCTAGCTTACAATATATTACTGAATATAATTTTCCCATTAAGGGTTTTTTAATAATGAGAAATAGAATAATTTAGTAAAAGAAAATGTACCTAAAAAAATAATGCAGTTCTCTTTTTTGAAATTATTTTGATAGAGTCGAATGAATTCAGTAGAAGTGTGGGGTGTCGGCAGGTTTTTTTTTTTAATTCTATAAAATAAGCACTGTACAATATTATTCAAAACTTTTGTAAAATTCGCGAAATAAGGTCCGAAACAATCGAAAATGTGCTGCAAAATTGGGTTGACAAAATAGGCTATTTCCAAGCCAGTCGAGGCAGCCATTAAAATGAAATCATATTCCATAACTAATTGGAAGCTTTACTCTTTTCAATTAATCAACATATTTTGGAAAATATTGAACAGTGTTTATTTTATAGAATGTTTAAAAACAAACCAGCCGATGGCCCGTACTATACTACATGTTTGGGTAGTGTACTTCAATAAAATTATTTTGCATACTGATATGTTTACTTAAAATGGAGAGATAATTAACCAAGGCTGTCCCTGAAGGCTTTGTTTCTTTGATTAATTTCAAAAAGGATGAAACCATTCTAGAAGAATTACTCGAAAAATTTAAAGAAGATATCGATTTAAAATAAGCTTATATACAAAAAAAGGTTTAAGTTAATTTATAAATTATTTGAGTACTTAACCGAAGCAATAAGTTAAAATTTAAGGTTTCACAAAATGTAGGTTTTCAAAAAATGAAATTTCGATTTTTTCACTTATAAAATCTACAATATTAATTGAAAAAGAAAACTCAAACTCAACTATACGAAATTGCATTTAGATCAACTTAAAATTTTAATTAAATGCTGTACTTCCGGAATTTTTGAAAAATTCGACTCCATAAGAATTATTGCGTTAAAACATATGTCTTATTGTATACTAGCTGGGTTACCCGGTTTCACCCGACGTTGGTAAATATTTACTAATTAAACACTTCTCAAATGCTCTAGTTTGTTATATCCTAGAAATTGTTTCAACCCATTTTGAATTTCCAAATCTTAATAATATTCAAAATAAGTGACATTAAAATAATCACTGTACTAATTTTCATTAAAATTCGTTGAAATCGAGACATTTGGTCTCCATATTGGATCCGCCATCTTGAATTTCTAATTTGGACAGCGGATTTAAAATCGGCATTGCGCAAAACCCCTATGTACCAATTTTCATGAAAATCGCTTCAAGTTTAAAATTTTCAGTCGCCATCTTTGATCCACCATTTTGAAACCCTATGTATTATCCAAAAAAAAAGTAGCCTATATGTTAAGTTGGAATATGTACTACCTTCGGACAAAAAATGAAAAATATCGATGCAAGCGTTTAGACGTGATTGAGCAACAAACAAACAAACAAACAAACGAACTTTCATTTTTATATATACATATATAGGGATAAGTTCCTGAATGTTTTCTTGCAGGACTGATAATCGATTAATTTTTAAGAATTCATGGCTTCCTTAATAGGGAGTACATAAATCTATAACCTCAGTGTTTCTTTAATTAGAATTCTGTCCTGACCTTTCTGCATTTATTGTAATTTACCTGTGTCCAAGTTTAAAAATGGGCATCAAAAAGCATCACAACCGGTTCTGATAAATAAATAAATAGAAAATAAATGTCCCCAGCTGCTTTATTTCCGACGGTTTCATCAATATACTGATTACTAAAATCAAATAAAATAATAAAAAAATTAAAGAACAATTTGATAACGAAAAACGAAGAAATAAAAGATTAACCTCAACGAAGATAATTCTTTATTTGGAGTAGTAGTCAGAAGTATTTAAATCTTGTACCAGTTTCTTTATTTCCAAAAAATATATGTCAAATTAAACGATTATTTTTAGAAATTTCTAGTTCATCTTCTTCAGCAACGCTTTCATTCTTTAAGGAGTTTGTAACGAAAAATAACTTCAAAGTTTTAATTAAATACAACTTTTTAATGTTTTTAATGTGGGATCAGAAATCGTAAATTTATGGTTTGTAAAGTAAATATAAGGTGACGTAATATGCAGCCAGTTTTGAAGTAAATAAATGTTTACATTTTTTTTTTACGGTCGTGAATCACACTAGTGCTAAATTCCTCTTTTCGAAAATTTAAGAAAAACATTTATGTTTAGATTATCAATTAAATAGGATGTTTTCGATTTTTTTATAAGGTATATAGGTAAGGAAGATATTATTTATATCCCATAAAATACATTACGAACTCTGATTCAACTGCGTAAATCGTAAATAAATGTAAGTATTAATTAAAGATATATTTAAGCAAAAATTTTTTTTTATTCCCAATATTATGTTGCGAATTTAATGAGTATTTTTTTTTTCCGTTACACATAACAGAGCTCGTGAGACAAAAATGCAAATTCAATTAAATGCCAGGCGAAAAAGAAATTCTCATGTATAAACTAAAACTGGCTAACCTTATGTTATTTTTACCTTGAAGGAGCTTTGCCCTCGTAGATTTAAGAGTTCTTGAATATTTCGTAATTTATCATATAAACCTGTTTATGCCTTCAATTGACAAAAATTTGTTTTACGCGGAAGATATCCATTAAGGCCCCTTTAGCTACTTACGAACTTTTTACCTTGGAAGCTCTCAATAAAAACATCTATTTTTCGTCATCTGCGGTTAATATGTCACGTATTTGTTCTTTATTTTATCTTCAAAGCCGTCAAAGGAGCAAAGTTTCTTACACTTAACACTTATATATATGTGGGTTCACAAAAGACCCTCATTTCATTAATTATAGGTAGAATTGTTGACGCAAAACAAATATCAATTATCACATAAGATTTTTACACTCTATGACCTGCACACTCGTATCATTTGTGTTGTTTTAATTGCTAGTTTGTCCGCCAATCACTTCATTAATACTAATTGTATAGAAGGTTAATTAATTAAATGTATGTTTGCTCTTTATCCATGCAGAGTTACGTTTAATGACTTCTTTTGATATTCAAATTAAAACAATAAATGTTGAATGTGAATTTTATAAGGTATTGCAACTTCACATTTTTAAAAATTAATTTTCACCATGAGATGTTCGTTAAAAAGAGTTAAGGGGTTACATGGGTCTTAAAGGTATAAAAAAAAACGACTTCTTTAAAAAATTTTATTTCAAAAACGAAAAATCTTTTTTATTTAAAATTTAAACATATGAAAGTAAAGTACTTAAAGTACTTGTAAAAAAATTTTCAGCCAAAAATATTAAAAATTTTCTATTTTCCAGCCGTTTTTCGCCGTCAACCTTTGTTTTTTGCGGTGGACATGATATTTCGGTGTGGATTTATCTGAAATCAAAAATTCAAAAATTTTCTTGTACTTTATGCCCTTGGCTCGTGATTGAACGAAGGAATTGAAAAAAAAAAAATGAAATTTGACATTTTGACATGAGTTTGAATCA
Organism: Dysmachus trigonus; assembly: GCA_949715965.1. Taxonomy (NCBI): domain Eukaryota; kingdom Metazoa; phylum Arthropoda; class Insecta; order Diptera; family Asilidae; genus Dysmachus; species Dysmachus trigonus. The sequence goes on from OX454320.1 coordinate 92,571,209, forward strand.
ATTTTCGTCTCAAATTTTTATGCGTTTTTCCGATTCTCATCATTTTTAAAAGGTCTTTTTCATATAAAACAAGAACGACTTGACCGAATGAAAATTCCTTCGTTCAATCACGAAACAATGCTATAAAGAATAACTGTGCAAAGTTTCAACCAAATCGGTCAATTTATTTTCGAGAAATCGTGTCCACCGCAAAAAAAAAGGTTGACGGCGAAAAACGGCTGGAAAATGGAAAATTTTCAATATTTTTAGCTGAAAATTTTTTTACAAGTACTTTAAGTACTTTACTTTCATATGTTTAAATTTTAAATAAAAAAGATTTTTCGTTTTTGAAATAAAATTTTTTAAAGAAGTCGTTTTTTTTATACCTTTAAGATCCATGTAACCCCGTAAGTCTTTAAAAACTTTCGGATATATCGCTATCTAAAGAAAGTTACTAAATTTCTATTATTATATTTTGATTTAGAAAATAAATATATTTAACTACTTTCAAGGAGGTAAAAACACCTGTCGAGAACTCACAACTTAGCTTGGCAACAGGCCGTCTTTACTTAAAAATAAATTCCCATGTCAAGCCATAGGCCGAAAGCTTTCCAAAGACTTTGTGATAAACGTCACATACCTTTTATCATTTTTCTTTAAGACCAGATCTGGCAACTTTTGAGGATTATAATAATTATTAACAAAAAAGTCTTAAGTCGTCAATGGCGCGCTAATTCTTTATAATGTACCAAACCCGACGTCACTGTGCACATGCTTAATTTTGTAATTTCAGAATGACCAATCATGCTTCTGTAACACTGAATAGAAGATATCTTTTGTGGTTTTTGCTTTTCATCCCGATGAATTATTTAGACAGTAGCGGAAATTCTACAGCAGTCTGCTTGGAAAACCCTATTTTTTAAAATTACTATACAAAAATAACAGATTGATTGTAATTCCAAGGTCACAATGATGCATTATTGTGTTAAGGAATGTTTGAGAGATATTTCTTCATGGAAAGTTTTGCGATTTCTAGACAGTCTACTTTTTATTTTACCTTATTTTATCTGAGTTAATTTTCTTATAAAAAATAATAGTTCTTTCTGTTTTATATAAATATTTAACTTTTTTTATCCCATTTACATAATTATATAATTGCAACTTTTTTTTGTAGAATAAAATCGAAGTTTTGGCCTCCGCACACGAGGTCGTCGTGTCGACGCGGCACTGCCTCCTATGAATTAAACAATGTTGTTTCTTAACCTTTGATGCTTACATTGAAAAGAAATACACCTCAGGAGTATCGATATTTTTAAAATTGGAGGGCTTCTCAGAAATAATTATTTAAATACATAGTTCAAAAGTTAGAGTTCCTTTCGAGACACTAGTCAGAACAAGTTATTTTCGTTATTAATATTTATAACTTCGGGTTAACAAGCCTTTGAAGGTAAATAATAAATATACATTAATCGCCCTCAATGTAATCCGGTTTTTATACACGTGTACGGTACGTGCTATTAACTAAACACACTATAAAATAATTTGCAGTTAATTATTACTTGTTTTTATAGTCTAAATGGGGTGCGAATTACTTTGCGTTGCTTAGATTCAAAAAGAATTACCATATATAATATAAAAGTCTGAACTTTGCTCCTGTTTCTTTACAAATAGATACATTAGAAAGATAGTTATCTCAACTTTAATTTATTTCGAAATATTTCTTTTACTTTGTTTTCGCAAATGTTATCTGACGTTCTGAAAAAAACGTTTGCACTTTTTTGATGATATTCGAATTTTTTGAATTTTGCCTAAAAAAGTGAAGGCTGTGTTACGACAAAAAAAAATTCGCTTCTCTTCTGCTAAAAAATAAATACTATTAGAAGAAATAAAATTAATTTGTTTTAAGAACTGATATGTATAAGAATTTTGGTCAATTATATAATGGCAAAAAACAGTCGCTTATTTTTTATGTATTATATATGTATATGTACGTCAATTACTCAGGAATGGTTTGAACGATTTTAATAAAATTGTTTGCATGTGATATTAATTATCTACCTAATACCAATTAAATAATCATAGACAATTACTTTATTTTCTTCGCACATTTTATATTGTAGATTTAATAGCTTATACAATTTTATTCAACTTCCCTCATACTTATCTAAATTTACATATTATGGTCGATATTTTTACACTCCATTTAGTAAAATTGAGTCTATGAATTCAATTGTGTATTAAGTTGCGCGGTAAAGTTTGGGGTTGATTATCTCGTGAACGAACAAGGGTTGTATAAAATACCTTTACCATAATTAATCCAAATCTATTATTTACTACGTATACATGCGGGGAGTCAATCCGGATTCAATCCTGTTAAATGTCATGTAGACGCAGATCGAATCCAAACGAGATCGACTCGATCCGATCCAACTTCTCGAACTGGATTGAATCGAAATTATTCCATATAAACGCGGATCGAGAGATTGAAAGATCTAAATAGTTTTGACAGCTCAAGTTTTTGAAGTTATTTGAGGTTAAAGGGAATGATTCGACGCAAGAAGTAATCTGTGATTTAATTTATTAATTTATTATTTATTTTCAGGCAATGAGTAAGTGAAATTTGTGGGGACATGAGGAGACCCTTGCTCTCCTCGATATTCACTTCACATATTTGCAGGTTATTTTATCTGTCACTTCGATCATATTTCGAGCTTTCAATCTTTCGATCCGATGTGGTCATATACGCACATCGAATTTCGATCTCTCGATCCCTCAATCCTACATGTATACGTAGTAATTATCACGTTGTACCCTCTCCCCTTGTAAGTGTAGGATATCAAAAAATAGGAAATATAACCCAACTTAATCTGATTATTAAATGTTTCAGTTGTGATTTGTTTAACTAAAATTTGTTTAATTCATTTATTCTTCAATTAATTCAATAAAAATAATTTAGAAGTGACGATTGCTGAATGTTATGTCTTAAACGTTTCAGAAGATTTTAAAATGATCTAAAGTTGACTACAGATGCACGTGCTCGATCTTCGATGATAAAATTTCTCTGTACCTGGAAAGCCATCCAAGCAACACGATGTTTTGTCAATCGTATTCATATTTTATAATGCGGCGGTGCTAACCATCAAAGAAAAATTGAAGCATAAACTTACGGAATAGTGCAAAGATTTGCTACTAAAAAGAAAAATATTTTCATATGTAAATTTGTTGGAAGAACAACGTTTGGAACCAGTAGATTGTATGAATTACATGCGGATGGATGAGGAGATATATTGCGAATTATAAACTTTAATAACATCATTAATACGCAAGTCAAATACAATTATATAAGAAGCTATATCACCCCATGAAAACCTTCTCACTACATTTCGCTTCCTTGCAATTTTCAAAGTACCATAGCCGCGGTCTGTAGATTTCTTTCGCACCAGGTACAATTTTTTTTTTCGAATCAGCTATTTTTATAATTTCTTTTCTAAAGCTTTCTCCTAAGTAATCCAATTTCTCAATAACACTTTTCTCATCTACATCAAGAATATTTTTTTTTAACTTATTTAATGGGACATTTACTTTCTAAATCGAAAAAAAATCGATTTTTCTTGTTTTTTCATAAATGTGTTCAAAAACATCACAGAAATATACTCTCAAAACGAAACAACATTTTTTGAACTCGTGCGATACATTTTCTCAGGCTCAAATAATCCGATTTGAAAAAACCAAAAAGCATTCGATTTTATATACAAAATATTAGGGAATATACCTCTAAAAACTCATATATATACAAATCCACCCTTTTTACAAGGGTAGTTCACACCAAGAAAAGGTCGATTTTTCAACACTTTATGGAAATCTTGAATAAAGTGACATATAAAAATTTTTTTTTAATAATTTTTTAGGTATATCCCTTAGAAAAATGTCTAAGGAATATAACCCATTTTGAATTTTGACTTGACTTTTTTTTAGGAAGCTCAAAAAGTGTTTTACCATTTAAAACCTGACTTTTGGAGTACGCCCTCTACCGCCGATATAAAGAATAAAAAGTTATCAAAAACCATTTTTTTTATGTTCTTCAAAACATATATTATAATACTCAAAAGTAATATATTATAAATAAATATTATAGATTTTTTTTAAACAAAATTTTAAAAGTTTAAAATTATTCATTTACATAATTCCTGATCAGAACTTCGAAAATTCTATTTTCCATAGAATTATATAAATTTCTTATTATTTCTAAGGAAATCTTGTTTCTGGAAAGACTATGCATCTCCATATCTGCTTCCACGTCATGTATGTTTGAGCTAATTCAAACCTTTATTCTTTATATCTCTGGGTTAATGGTGATTTTTTCTTCAAACGGCGACGTTAAATTTCTCGATTTCTTTGATGTATTTAAGGCTATTCTATTTTGCGCTTCTTAGATGACCTTGTTGCTTTTTGAGTCCTCCTTTGTTGTTATTTCCTATAATTTTCAGGATCCTTAAGGAAGTTGTCAACCACTCCAACACTTCTGTTGATCCTTCTACCGATTTCTCGATTTGAATATCCTTCTTCTTTGAGTCCCTTATTTTTCCAATTTCCTTAAAGGTGAGTTTTTTCCACCACCCATTTTTATTCTGTCAACCAGCTATTCAATTAATTTATTTATTAATAGCTATACATTTCGTTTCACTCACCAATAACTTGTGTGCCTACATTCAAGTGTCACAGGTTTTTATAACAATTTCCAGATACAAAATTATTTAAAAAAATAGTGCATCTGATGCTTAGGAAAATCCCAAAATGTAATTAGCAATTTCTAGTTTTATGTGAAAAGCGGCCTGCATTTTCTAGAAATTCATACCTGTATGTTTAAGACTGCCTACAATCATGTGTCGGTTTTCATAAAAAGTGGCAATATTCATGGTATGGTATATCGTACATTATGAAAAAACACGTACAAGCTTAAAAGCGTGTACCAAAAAAATTTGTTTTCGCTAACTTGGTGGTTAAACTTTGATGAGCTAAATTCAAAGTCATTCGATATAGTACAAAACTTTTAATTTCTTAATTAACCCTTTCAATTTAACTTGTGCACATAACTGCCATAAAGATTTGAAATCATTTCTGTTACACCATTTAAAATAGCATGTATGTTTTCACAAAAAGAAACATTAATAAAGTAAAAGCTGATATGTATGTTCATTTATTAATCACCTGTTAGTATTCATGTGAAAATTTAAAAATTTAGTTGTTGGTACACATATGTACAATACTCCCACACTTATTCACTTCAAATCATATAATTTATGTTCTTGTTGATCTTTGATTTATCTGCGATTTGGTGAAACAAATTATATTCAAAGACAGGATTAAATATTGCTGCCATCTTGTGGAATCACCTGTCTTTAAAGTAATTTAAATTTAATATTATTGCCTGGACTGGAATATGAACATAGTACCTACATAGTTCACTTCTCTCACGTAATCATCATGCTTCAGTAAAAAAAAAACAACAAAAACAAATAGAACTAAGAATACGTCGGTTGGTTTTCTAAAGTGAATATGAGGAAATTTGTCAATCTATCACTGTTTACAGCTCCTTTTAAATAAGTTCTTATGCAAACCAAGAAAGAAATGAAACGGGTTTGGTGTTCAAATAGTTCTTAAACGTTTGAGTGAATAACCACTTTATTTGCATTTAAGAAAAAATAAACCTTTCAAACGTGTAACTATTTTAAAAACACATTTGCCCAAACGAACGACAAAAGTGCTAAAAAGTAAGTAGAGATCCTTCATTAGAATTACTGTCTGAGACAAAAATATATTGTATTATACATTATAAGATAGAGTAATTGCAATTCAACGCTCGTAAGCGCAATATCCATCAGCCGTCAGTCAGTCCAACCGCAGCGTGAGTGAGTCGTTTCGTTATGAAATTCTATAGATAGTTGCACATACCAGTCCAGTTCGCATCTCTTTGAGATTTCAGTAAGTAAACAGAGTTGGGTCCAAGTTAAAGGTAAGAAACTAATGGCCGCCTAGCGACGAGTGTCGTGCTCACGTACGTCTGGTCAGCACACAGTGTAGAGCTTTTTTTGAAACCACCCTACTCCTTTCAGTCCAGAGTGACTTTGGCTTTTTAACCCACAACCACCACAGGTCTGTCTGATCACAGTAAGCCAGTCAATTACCTGAGCGGAGATTTTTTTCTTTCTTGAGCCCGTGGTGTCTTATAAGACAGTCTTTTTTTTTGTTGTCTTCTTTTTATACGGCTTTCAAAATTGACTCGGGCTTCACCTTTACTTGTTGCTACACTCTGACAGTGGTGTGCGAATGTACGCTATAGTTACTCGAACCACCTCCTAGAGATAAATGTTAATAACGCCAAGTTAGTTCATCTTGGACATTTACGCGATAAGCATGTCCAAGACGGTTTACAAGCGAGATACTTAAAAAAAAATACTAGATGCTGACCGTTGGCCTATCGTTCGTTCTGGTTTTGATACTTAGTCAGATTTAAAAACTCGGTGTTTTTCTGTAACTTTTGATTTTTCCTTAACTCTTTTTATATACAGTGTCAGTTTAAAACGAGACCAGGGCCGTGAGCCACTCAGAGTCCACTGACGACTTCTGTGCTATAACGAAAGATATAAAGTTGCAAAATTGTGTTACGTGTGTCTTGGCTGCTGCTGTTGGAGCCATCGTTTTTATATTTTGTCTTATTTTTGGAATTATAGTTGAAACACAGTTCGAATTTAGTTCAAAAGAGTTTAAAGATCGATTAGGTTAAAAAAAAAAAAAAAAAAAGTGTAAGTGAAGAAATGAAAGTTATACCGCCGTTGTTACACATGAGCACCTGATTATGGATAAATAAATAAACACTGCGCACGGGTATCAATGAAATATATCATGGAGTTTATTTGCTACTTTTGGATATTGTTGCTGCCACTTGGATATTACCTTTTTTTTATAATAACCAACAGTGATGTAAATGCATTCCTAATACTGCAACTGAAAAAGTTTTATTTAACAATTCTTAGCATAAAAGGTCTCACCTAATACGATTGAATTTTTTTACAAAAAAAAAACCTTAGTCGGAAATTCATGTAAATTTACAAAGGTTATGCAACAAACTTGATGAATTCACGTTTTGAATATGGTCATACGTTGTTGCTTCACTTGCCATGCGGCCTTGTCTGACCCACTGATTGTATACGAGGCCTTAATAATAAATGTGCTCGAAATCGAAAGTCTATTAGCACACTAGATCGATAACAATTGTACGATTTTATTTATTTTCCACCTTATAATTTTGGCTGCGTTGGTTTTGTGGGTAAAGTAAAACAACACCTTGGAGACATGCATTTCGTTTGAAGGTGGTGCATATTCACTTCCATTGCCCTTGACTCCTATTTGGGTATTCAAAACTTGACGCGCTGAATTTTTTCCCCAGTCACCTTCGATACGGATAAGCAAATAAATCAATAATTTTGATTTATGCGCAAACGCAGTAATGATATAATGCACACGTATTTTTTCTCATTAGTTCAAATGTTGACCAATTAGTTTAAATGTTGTCGGATTTATTTCTCAGCCTTGTGACTTACTCTACATATGATTGGCCTCGCTTGACCCTCAAATACTATGATAGGTTTTAGTTTTTATGCAACTTATTAGCATTTTCGGCAATATTAAGAAATATCTGTTTACATAAATAACCGGATTTCTTATACATATGGTTACAGTTTTAGCAACTCTTGCTTTTTAGGGACTTAATTCATGATTACCTTCTTTATTAAAATGATGAGAATCAAATGTTAAACTTTGAAGTCATTGATTCTTTTAGACCTTTGGAATTTTCCATGATAAACATATTTCTCTTTTAATAAAATATTGACTTAAAAGTCTCTGTGTATGGGGCAAGACATACAGGTAAATACGACAGTTCAAGGACTTTATTAAATAAATGTTTTAAGAGTCGTCATCGATTCAATTATAGTGTTTTTAATCATACATAGATTCTATGGATTGAATCTTCAGCAGCTCGAGTATATTGTGAGTTGTATCAATCAGTACATATGCAAATATAGTACAATAATACAATATTAATAAGAATTTCAGACAGAAATAATAAAGAATGGCAATTAATTGTATCCAATTTATCTTCCTTCGTATAAATTAGTTAATAAGTGTCAGTGCAAAAACCTGACTGACGTCAATCCAAATCTTAGTAATTAAGACAATCAGTTTGTCAGTCAATACTGAAAGTTTTTAGTAGCAAAGGGGATTTGGAATATTTCCGATGCGGTTATATTTCTTTTTAAGTTTTTTTCTGTATGATAAATAACACAGGTCAACAAAATTAAACTTTTGTTTTAAGTCTGAGTTATGAATGCTATTTTCTTATTGCTTGTGTCCAAAAGGAAGGTAAAAATGCCATAATTTTATTAAAACTTTGCTTTTATGAAGGAAAATTTGACATTCGTTTGTATAGTTTGAACCTCAATTACAACTAAATGCGTTGTGCGATATTTCTGATTTTTTGCCAAAAAGTACGTTATATTAGAGAAAACAGTATAGGTACTTTTTTGTATTGGGTTCCAAAGTGGTGAATCAAATATGGCGTCCGAACACTTGCAATTTTATGGGATTTTTTATCAAAATGAATCAAAGAGGTTTTAGTGTCGCTGATACTAAGTCTGTTATCAAAATATATGTTAAAGATGGAGGATATAATATAGCAACCGAAAATTTAAAAAATGTCCGCCCCCAAAAGATTTATAAGGGAATGAAAACATAACAATTTTGATGATTGGTCATTTTAAATTTGCTGTCCTGGGGACAAAAGAAAATTTCTTTAAAAATCATGTTGATTTTCTTCAATTGTGAGACGAAAGCAATGAGGAATGACCAAATATTAATCAGAATCAAAAATCGTGTCGACTTGTGTAATCAGATCACACAAAAAATATATTAAATTGGAGTAGCTATGGGTTAGCAAGCAGGCAAAAAATTGTAAACGTAAGGTTAGGTGGTAAGACGATTTTGTGATTCAAAAATTCAGAAATTCTTCCTATGAACTATAGAACATTTATAATTTTCATATCACGATACTCCTCTACTATTATAAGAAATATGAAAGGAATAGTAAATCTAATCTCTACAAAAATACTTTTCTCTTTTAATAAATTTAGTGTAAGAAACATTTTCAAAACTTATTCCACCGAGGAAACTGATCCGGGAAACGCTAAACACTCAAAAGACTACACTTTTACAAAGAATTATATAGAGTCATTTATACTATGTTACCATATAAACTTTATCATAATGGTTTGTGAAGTAATAATTTATTTAGAAGCGCAGGATCAACAGGCTTGTCGAATACGAACACGAGGGCAGCTAAATATTCATTCCGATGGAAATCGGGCCCAGTATAAATTTTATAGATCAAGTCTTATATATATAAATGTTAATTTAATATGATTCTTGCATACATTTAATAGAGAAAATGTATTCATGGCTTTATCGCGTACTGTATTCATATGAAATTTCTATGTTTTTGGAATTAAATTTATATGTGTTCTCCTCATGAAAAATAAATTTATAAGAATCATGCGCATTTCTCATGTAATTTGAATAAATTCCTAATATATATAAATTATATAAAAACCTCGTAATTTATTGAAAATATAACAATAATTTTTATTGTGTACAAAAACATGAGTAAGATAGAAATTCAAGTGTCAATTCATTTTCAGATGATTCAGTTGCCTTTTGCTTTATATTGACAACATAAACTACTATAAAAAATCATTTCATTGCATTCAAATGTAATATTTTATAGAGTGACTCTCGTAGCTATAGAAAACAACTCTTTTAGGTATATCCCTGTTTACCTGTTTAGGGTTTACGTGGGTTTTGGATTCCAAAAAAAAATCACAATTTTTCGAAATTTAGGTAGGAATGATTTTTCAAAAACAAATAATCCAATCTTACTGAAATTTTCCACACTTCTTCTGTATAGTATTGACTTGTACTTGAACAAAGGATTTTTAATTTCATTCATTACAAGTCGTTTTACTAGTAGAAAATCACCAAAATATAAAAAAAATTTCATAGAAATTTCAATTTTTTGTTAAAAAACGTTGTCAAAAATTCGAATATAATTTTTTTTTCAAATCCTTCGCCCAAGTACAAGCCGTGTGCATCTACTAATAGAAAACATTTTGTTTTTTGATGTCTGATAAAACTATCTCGAGATATTCTGCCTACGGTAAAAAATCATCGATTTTCGTAAACCAGCTGTCAATGGCTCAATTTTTATTCTTTTTTTGTGAACATTTTTTTTACAATTTGTTCAAGTGATTTACTTTTATATCCTAATAGTTGAAATAAATCACTTTTATAAATTTCGTAAAACAAAAAATCCGAAAATTTGTGATTTTTTTTTTTTGAATTCAAAAACCACGTAACCCCTTAAAGAGCAGATCACTGTAGCTAGAGTTTGAGAACCTACTTCATTTTTCAGAAATATGTAAAACCCAAAATTTCGTTTTTTGATTTCATAGTTGAATAACACCTTACCTTAGTAAGGCAATTTTAATATAAATGTAATATCAAAACGTTCACCTGTGTTTTTTTTTTTTGTAAACAACACGTGCCATTTATTTGAAATTTATTTAAATTCACATTAAATATATGTGTAATATGTTTCGACGTGAAGAAATTCTATTCCTCCCTTCCTAAGATTTAAATAATAAAAAAAAAAATAATAGTAATAGTAAGATAAACCTTTTCTGTCACAAAATTGATAATGTTAGTATATGTCCTGAATTCTTTATCCTTCATTAATTTTAGAAGCTTTGAAATTATAAATATACATTCTTTTCTGCTTCCTAAAATCCACTGTGCTATTCAAGAAAATTGTGTTATTATAATATGTGAATTACTGGATCTACTGATCCACTGGAAATCCCCTAAAAAGGCAACGGTCACTGACTTTGAAAATTAATTCGTTCTGATTGACAATCTTCTCACGAGGTGAATTTTGTTAGCTAACATAATGCGACAATGAAGGTCGTATATATTTATTTATTTAATTCAGCTTAGTGCAACCTATACATACAAAACAACTTTTAGACTAATAAGTGCTGCTTAATGGTGGTAGAGTTATGCTTTGTATTGTTTGGTTGAACCATACCATTTAGAAAATTATATCAATTAGCCTGTCGATTTCGTTCTTATTAAAAAAAGCCGGATTTTAGCAATTACTAAAGTACTTCAATTTATAGGTATTTTCTTGTAGGTGTCGTTTCAATCTAGTTTTCATTAGCGTAATGATTGTAAGGTTAAGCATAGAAATAGAATAATGACGATTCTAGTATTTATTCTAGTTTATGCTATTAAACAAGAATTTCCTATCTTAAAGTGTCGGATTGATCTATAGACTCTATACCATGCTAACCAGTTACGAAAAAGCTGTTTGGAAAACCCCCTTTTTAAGTTTGTAAGAACATTAGAGCACCTTGCGCCTAATTTATTCAAACTCCACTTATGCCATGAATTCTTGATTAGATATTAAACGCCAATACGTAGGTAAACGTGTAAAAAACAGGTAATAGTTAATAGTTTGCCTTTAAGTTCTGGTTACGGCTAGCTACTCTATTACATGGACACGTGAGACACTTTATTCAATTATTTCAGATTCAAAGTTTTTCCCTTTCACATTTGCTTATTTATTTATTAGGCTAAAGCAAAAAAATTAATTAAAAACATTCCATAATTGAATTTCTAATTCATTAATTATATGAGAAGGCCAGGAAATCATAGAATTATCTTGTAGTTCATTCGATGAAGATATGACGTATTCGAATTTTCATGACTTGTCAGTTCTTCTTGTGTACTAAGAAGTCTGTTCGAGTTTTATTTAATAGATTAAATATTTATACGTCAGAGAAGTCTAATGCAATGGGGTATTTACATTTATAATTTTATCGGAAAAAACATACAAACTTGGCACATTTTAGAGATTTTATTGAATGTGATGTAACCTCAGTCTATTTTAACAAAAAACAAAAATCCAGCAAGAAACTGAATTATGACTTAATACATTTTAACACAGGGTAATAAATTTATTTATCAAGTAATAAATGCGATTAGGCAAAAAAAAGTTCTGAAAAATAAAGTAATAACAACTTTTTCTATTAAAAATACGTATATCTGCGTCTTTATTATTCACTAAAATTTTTTTAAGAATTTAAATTAACAAAAAATAATATTTGCATAAATATATTGTTAAAAAAAAGTAACAAAGAAAAACTTTGTGGCATTTACACTTTTAGTAAAAATATTGGATTGATTACATAAATTTGAAAAAAAAAATTGATTTATAAAATTCTATCTATTATTATTGAGTTATTGAGAAGCATCACTACTTTTTACAATTCCATAATTATTCAGAATGAGGTATACAAAAAATGTAAAACTTGAAATTCCCTCTTTAATATAATAAATTAATTTGTAATACCCCAAATGCGATATTTATCTTATATTTTCTTAAACTGTTTCACTGCAGTGCATTGGTAACCTCATCTTTTGTATATATTGATGGATTTAGATTCTAAAATATATAGGTTAAAATTAATGATTCAATGATTATAATATTAACACCTATGAATAATCATACCAATACAATTTTCCAAAAATCTGAATTTTTTACGTTTTTAAAAATACTATTTAGAAATGAAACCCAATAAACTAAATTTGATAAAACCTATAAAATTACAGATATGCAAATTTCATATACGATAAAGCTAAGAATTATATCTTCCAATTCCACCCACCTTTCAAATTCCAATCATTTGTACTTGCCTAATTTGAAATACTTCCGCAGAGAAAAAATGCAAGTCATTTGAAAAATTATTCGCTTGAGGCGATTCACCGACGCATTTTTATCGGGTCAATACCTCGGGTATTTGACAGTTTTGAAGCGTAAATTTTGGTATACTTTTTAGTTACATTATCTGATCTAAGTATTAGTTACGTAATAAGGTTTTTTTTTTCGGTAACAAATATGACAATTGTTTTAAAGTGTTATGCTTCTTTATACATTGGTTTATCTTTTGACTAATGGTGCTTATAATGAAGCATTGTTATCATTTGTAGTCAAGTTTGTCTTATGGATTTTTTTTTTTTTATAGTTAGAAATCATAAAAAAAGTCTCGTTTTCTCAAGATGTGTAAATTGCAGCAATAAGCAAGATATTATGAAAAATAAATAAAGAATGGGACCGAATCAATCTTTAGGTTAGGCTTAAAAAATGCCAATATTAAGGGAACTTTTACTTTCTAAATTGGAAAAAAAGACAATTTTTAAATATTTAAAAAAAAAAATTATTATATTTATAGTTATAATTTTTTTTATACATTGTTAAGAAGGTTTTGAAGTATATAAAAAAAAATTTTTTTGGCTCTTTTAGTTATTTTTCACCACTGCAGAGGGCGTCTTCCAAAAGATGCATTTTAATTTGGGAGACACTTTTCTGCCTTCCTGTAACAAATTTTTTTTAAATTCCAACGGAATTCAATTCGTGAGACTTAAAACTAATAAATAAACCTTTAAAAAGTTAATTTTTTTATATTTTTATGGCCTTTATACGCGACTTTATAAAAAGTTCGAAAAAACGCCTGTTTTGGCCCGTACTAAAAAGGTGGGGTGATTTTTTTAACTTTTTAGAGGTTTATTTAGTAGTTGTATGTATAAAGTATCAAAAAAAATTGGTTTACTGAGATTGGTTTAGTAGATTTTGAGAAAAACGTCTCCCAGTTTTGAAAAATGTGATTTCGAGAAAAACGCGTTTAAAGTATTTTTACCGTAATTTTATCGAATAAAATGGTTATATTATAGTTATAAATACAGCTATAACTTCGTTTCTATTTCGAATTTCTTAATAAAATTTAAGGACAGTATTTCTATGATACTAAAGAATTTACGTAAAAAAAAATCGATTTTTCTAGTTTTTAAAGCCGTTTGTTGTTTTTTGAAAAAAAATTCTAACCTCAAAAAAACTGTTTAAAGTGCGGCACCTCGCAAAAAAAGTCCATTTTTCAGTTAAAAATGATTGAGAAAATTATAATTTTTCAATAATTTTAACCAAATTACTCAGAAAAAGTGTTTTGGGGGCCACTGAACAAGAATCCATTGTCAGATTTAAAATTCAAAATGGCGGATTCAAATTTTTTAAAATAATTCCGATTTACACCAAAATTGGTTTAGAGTGGTTTTTAGGGTCTCTGATCGCGAATCCGAAGTCAGATTTGCAAAATTCAAAATGGCGGATCCAAGATGGCGGATGGAAATCAACAGATTTACGCCAAAATTTGTATAGGGGGGTTTTTGGGTCTCTGATCCCAAATCCGATGTTAATACCGGAAATTAAAAAAAAAGTTTAAAACAATACAGAAAATCTATTATTGTACTGATGACGCTAAGCAGGATGAAAATTTTTGCTTAGTTATCTTACTTTTAATAAAACTTTCCAATGAATCACTTTATTGATTTGCTGACCAGTGATCTGCATTTTTTTCCGTATCATTAGACAATTTTTAATTAAAACAATTCCATTTTTCTGTACTATAAAATCGTGGTTTTTTGAAATCTCAGAAACACTCTTGCAATTAAGATGTCTTTGATTCAATTTTCGCCTCATTTTGTCATGAAAATATATACATATATATAAAAAAATTTTCTTATGCGATTCATTTCTTCTAGAGATTTCTCATTACACGGTTTTTTGTCCATTAATTTCTTGGAACATGCTCTAGTATTCTTAAACCTTTCAGTGATCGTACTCTACAATGACCTAGATATGCTTGGCCTTGTTAAATTATTTTTTATCCCTGTACTACCTTGCGTTTTATGCACAGTTGAAGCCCATGACAGTAATATTGGTAGCATTTCTGCAATTTCAGCAACATCTTTTCATTTTTTTAAGTTTCAGTTTGTTTTAAATATTTATAAGATTTATTCAAATTTGTTTCGACGGGAATTGGAGATAAAAAACAGTCAGTCCTCCCCATATTGGGTTTAGAACGACATTAGATATGGCATTGTCAATGAACTTATACTCGTATGCAAAATTTCAAACCTCTAGGTCTTATTAGAGCTAGTAAAAATTAATTCCGAAATATGTCGATTTCTATAAAACAATCAGGCTAATTTTATAATTATTTAATACTTGCTAATTCTTTTCCTATCAAATTGATAGTGCACCAAAAATGACTTATTTGGTCTGTCTAACAAAAGTTACGTTTTTCGCATTTGTTATGAAGGTCTCATCCTATACAAATTGGGAATATATACAGATTATTAAAAATAAAAAGCAACTACTGATACTGATTTAAAAGTTTTCAGATAAACAGCATTTTTCACACTGTACTACAATTTAAATGTCTATAATTTTTAATTTAGATTTATCACTCACTTGATTTGACTTATTATTTGACTTATTATTTGACTTTTAAATTATTGTTAAATTTGAAAAAAAAATTTAGAGAAAAAAAAAATAGTATTATTATAAAATCATGTAAAAAAATGTATCCATTTAAAATTTGACTCTATTCAAGTGATTGTACGTGTTGAAATAAATTATGCAGACTGTATGTAGTGCAAAATTAAATTCAGATGTAAGTCTGTAAAATGAAATTGTTGCTGTTTAACACTTATTGATTCCATATCGTTGTTTTAAATAATTTGTGATAAAATGCATTTTTGCACGGAAATAAATTTTCAGCTGTTCATAATATGCAACTTCCCTTAGCAATGGTGCAAGACGACCTGCAATTATAATATTGTTTCCGTCATGCTCGGATTATCTTCAGAATGTGGAATTCGTCAAACTCATCCACTTTATTTGTTCGAAAAAATCGTTTTCCATTGGTGACGGCGTCGATTCGTGTGATTTGTGATTTCCCCAACAAACTGACCTTGTTCCATCTGAGACTGGTCTGTCGAGCATAAGAAAAGTCCGCTGGAGCAATTATGCTCTGAATTACACTTTCCGAAAGAAAACGAAAGTAATCGTCGTCTTCGCCAGCGGGGCGATATGTAAGAAGCTGGTTATCGCAGCGTGTGTGCTAAATAGGTAATGCATGTGCTTCGGGTCTGCTCCGCCTTTAGTTGCAATTTTCAAGAAAACCCTGAGATGTTGGGTAATAGTTTTAATTTATCCGGCTGCGGCTGGTTGATTCGAATGGGAAAGCAAAAGCAAAAGCCCAGTTCGAATGTTGATTCCGCTTCTTCTTGGTGGTAATGTGTGGCACAGCGTTGGCGACCGGCTGGCCAGACTCTAGATATAATCGCTGGACTTTAGATTTTGGCTGACTCTGGACCTCTTCCGGAAAAGACAGCTGAAGAAGGGAAAATGCTGACTTAGCTAACACCTGTTGTCCACAAGTTGATTACTTAGGAATTTTAATATACTTCTTGGTTATTGTTCCATGCAGATTTGTTTATAAATAAAACAAACTCAACACAACAAACTGCGCAGTTGTATTTTTTTTTAAATCGAGGAAGTGAGACACATATTTTTTAGCCATAAAGGCATCCCAAACAGAATTTTCTTTAATGTATTCTAGAATTACCTTGATGAATCATAATTGCACTTGCACTATTATCTCTGTGTGATAAATTAAAATTCCAGTTAGCGAGGTGAACTGGCGCCTTACAGCAACAAAGTATTTTCTCTATATCTGGAAAAAAAGAGCTGCAGTGATCGCATATCGTGGCATGATAGATATACATAATTCGGAAACCTGTCGGTAATGTTGTTGCTGTTTCACCACAGTAATTATCATCATTGCAAAATTTAAAATTTACAAGAAAAACTCATTACAATCAAATCAGAGCCGTAAGCAGAGCCGGCAGGTTTATGTATTGTACCACAAGAGTTATTTTCAACGTGCTCTTATATCACTGTTGTGTAAACATCTTTCGGTTTGTCGAGGAATTGTTTTTTTTTATTCGAAATGATCAATTATTGGAAATCCATGCAGTGTAAATTGCGTCTGTGTACTCATGTGTAACATACGTTTGTGTTGATGGATATGTTCGTTTAATTTACGTATACGGTCTTGTTTTCCTCCAGTGGTCGGCAAGAGACCTTAAGGATTAATTTTTACTGCAACATAGCTTTAATAGTTTTACAAATATGCTGATAACGTAAGTATAACATTTTATTGAATTTTTATGAAATTTTTTATTATTTGATATTATATATTATTATTGTGAACTATGAGAACTTTAATGCCAAGCCATAAGAATTATGGGTACTGATGAAAAAAAAAAATAAATAAAGAAAGTGCTCCACAGAACATAATTTGACTGTTGTGATTTGATCAGTGAGATATTTGTTCCACTATACATATATTATTACTTTGTATTAAGTGTGGTACTTCATTTTAAAGAACTTATAATAGATGGCGCTACTAATGGTGATTATAAAAGATGTGAAGTTAATAAACCAAAAAAAAAAAACAAGTTTTCTACTATGTTAAAAATGTCCGATCACATTTCAACAAAACCCGGGTGAAAATTGAAAACTTAAAACTATTTAAAAATTTACTAATTTTTTATATGTTAAAGGGCAGTTGCAAAGTGAACTAAAAGTAGACTGAACGGAAAGTGACAGATGGAAAAATGACTGAAAATGTGCAGTAAATGAACTGAAATTCGACTCAAAAATGTGGACTGAAATCAGGTGGGCTACAGGCTGAAATTTATTTTGCATTCAAATTCTAAGTCCAATATGTGAAAAATGTTTAAGTGATTTAGTGAACAAATTCGAATTCCAAAAGTTTAAAAATTTCAGTCTGTTTTCAGTCACTTTTCAGTTTGTTGCTGGTACTGATATAAGTGAAATTTCAGCCTTGATTCAATACATTTTCTAATACAACTATGTTAATATAAAATTTTCAGTCTGTCTCCAGTCCCCTTTGCAACTGAAAAAATATTCTCTCCTAATTTCAGTCTGAATACCGTCTTAACTTTCTCGATGTCATGTGTTTTCAGTCTATTTTCAGTCAGTTTTCAGAGTTTTCAGATTTATTCCGGGTAAAATTCAATTTTCAGCCCTTATTCAATTTTATTTTTTCACCAGGGAAGCAACTTTTGGGAGAAGTATTACTTTTATACTTCCCAAGTCTTTCGTTTTGCATACTTATCCATAGTCTTTGTCTTTTGAACACTTCTCATTTCCTAATAGCTTCAATAAGCATTGTATAAAAGCAGTCTCCGGTATTTATCATTTTATTAAAATTTCATATCACTTTAAAAAAAACTAGAACTATCTCCGTAACTTTACGTTTCAGTGATCCTTGTAACACTTCACATAATACTGGTTTAGCAAATTTAGAAGTGGTAATTTCAATAAAGAAAATAAAGAGCGTCTAGATTCTAGATCAAACCAGAAAGCTTAAAGGCGCAGAATAGCAAGGATTAATGGATGAAGAATCAAGTCAAACACAAGAACAACTTGCAAAAGCATTAAATGTCAGTCGAGGAGATATTTACGAGCGATGGGAGTGAGTCAGAAAGAATGGGTACCACATCATTTGACATAAACAAGTATTGAAAGACGTTTGATGACTTTGTGAAACTATAAGAGCCGATCGTTATAAACAACAATTATCCGCATTAAATCGAAAGTAAAAACGCCCTGAATATGTCAAAAGATACAATATTGTGATTTTTTTGTACGACAACGCTCGGCCACATGTTGCGAACTCGGCTAAAAACTCATCGGAAGCGCATGGCTGTGATGCGCTATCTCACACGACGTATTCACTAGAAATTGCTGGCCTATTAAACTTAAGCAATTTCACTCATATGATGAAGTCGAAAAATTGGTAGAAGATTGGATTTTTTCGAAGGATGTTCAATTTTTCACATTGAAATCCATCTGTTGCCAAAAAGATTATAAAAAGTTTTAGAGAGCGATGGACTATACTTTTATTAAAGTAAAATTTATTTTGTATTTAAAAACAATATAAATTTTTAAATATTTATAGAATATAGCGTAATTTTCTCTTTAAAATTTAATAAATTAAGGTACTAGTTCCCTGTAGAATAGGCAAAAATTGACTTTTAAACTTTATTTTTTTTCTCAGCTCCTTTATTATAAATCTAACTGGATCTTTTTTTATTTGAATACGTAAGTCTTGAGGTTGACAAAAAAAAATTGTTTTTCTTTGTTTAGTACTTTATTATATATATAAAGGGCTCTCAAAAAGGAGCAGTACAAAAAAAGAGGGTTCCATGGCGGACACTCAATCTCAGAAACGACAAGTCCGAAACAAATAAAACAAAAAGCATGTTAAAAAGGAAGATATTTGATGAGGCAATTCACCACAATTAGTAAAAAAACTGGTAAAAAAGAAAATGGCGGATATTTGAAAAAAAAATTTGAAAAAATCGCATTTTTTTTCTCTTTGTTCGGTTTGGAAATATGTTTCTTATCAACTTTTTCGGAATTTTCTGGTGAATTGCCCTAGAATAGACCTTAACAAATAAAACGCTATACAGTTTATTCAAATCGGTTTAGCCAATCGGGAGATTGACTGTCCGCCGTTTTGAAAAATGTAGTTTCGAGAAAAACGCGTTTAAAGTTTTTTTACGATATATTTATGTGTGTATAATCAAAAAAGCGCGCGCACTAAAACTGCTGTAGCTCCTCGATTTTTTCGAATTTCTTTATACAAATTGCAGCAGATGATTTCTGAAGGTATAAGGAACCATAAAATGTAAAAATAAAAAATTCAATTTGGCGGAAAATTTTGAGGGAACTAGTACCTTAAGTAGGGTTTTGGAGATTATTGGCAGTAACTTAGATTTTGCTTTATTATGAGAAACGAAACGAATTAGTCTTACAGTCCTATTCTAGCAACCGTCAGTGATCAGTCATAAGTCACAAGAGAATCACAAGGGTGTGGTGAATCACTATTTGTGATTTTTTGGTATTCTGAGTTGGAAGCCACAGGACACTGAGGTAAATTTATTGTGATTTTCCTAACTCAGAATACCGCACACATCAACCATCATAATCAAACATCACAAGAGCTTGTGACTTGTGACCGGTCACAATGCCAGAATAGGGCTATTAGTTGTTATAGCTAAATTGTATTCAAAATTATTACACTCAACTTGGCTTTAACAGACGAAACGAAGTGATTCGTTTCATTTCTCATAATAAGGTGTATTGAAACCTAAAACACAAAGATGCAAAGAGAGACTTATGAAATTCGGTTCATCGGCAAAACTGCAGATATTGATTTTTATTGCGCTCTATGAACGAATTTCGTGCAAACCTCTTTTTCTCCATGCACGTTTCTTTAATAATACAAATTGCAAATTGTTTTGTGGATTTTAGTAGCCGAAGTTTCTTTTGTTGTAAATTATTTTATTTTTGTGCACAATTTTCAATATAAATAATCCACAAAAACACCAACAATAGTTAATGGAAAAATCTAAATTATTTGCCCGAAAAGTAATTTCGATTTTTAAATATTTTTTAAAGTCCTAAGGTCTAAAGTTATTTTCTTTATTATGATTATTTGTGTCAAAATAAAATCAATTTGGAAGATTTCAATAAGTTGAATTTTGA
The DNA here is from genome assembly GCA_949715965.1 of Dysmachus trigonus. Taxonomy (NCBI): domain Eukaryota; kingdom Metazoa; phylum Arthropoda; class Insecta; order Diptera; family Asilidae; genus Dysmachus; species Dysmachus trigonus. The sequence continues at coordinate 92,591,838 of OX454320.1, forward strand.
TATTAAAATTGCGTAATGTTGTGATACACTGGTGGACGAAAGTTTTAATTTCGAGAGTACTTAATTTCATATTTATCATATTAACTTGAAATTAAAGTGCAATTTATGTTAAAATCTTTATTTGGCGGAATATTCGTTAGAATTTTTCTAGATAATTTAGAAGCGTAAAATAATCTTAAAATTGAATACCAAAAAAGATACCAAATTTCGTTCATAGTATAAAAATGCTTTGAAATGAAATTAATTAAATGAAATTTTAAAATACGTGCCAACTATCATAATACTTATAATAAATGTAGAGGCGAGAAATCATTACAACTTCATTCTCTAAATTTTTAGTAGTTATAATTCGGTCAGAAAAATAGACGTTTGCGGTTGGAACAATATTTAAAAAGCGGTGATATTTTGATTAACTATTCGACGATTTAATGAATCTTTTGGATTATAGTGTATATTTCTTAATTAATGTTCTATAAATGTCCTAGTCAATCCAATAAATAAAAGCGAATAAAAAAAACCACAAAAATATAATAAACGGGTATTTTAAAGTGGTAGTCTTTCTGGGAACAATTTATTAAATTTTAACTTACAGCAGTATCAGATTACTTTGGTGTAAACTTTAGAAAACAAGATATAAACGTTCAATATTAACACATGTCCCTCTTGATGACGAAAATTCTTTTATAAAAATAAATACAAATGCACTTTATTTCATTACCTAAAATTTCAGTAATAAAAATATACCTGATCATTTTAAAGTTATATTCGTTTTATATAAAGCATATCGTTTCTACAAATTGTGTCAAAAAATGATGTATTAAGTAAAAGTATAAGTTTAAATAAATGTAAAATATTTTCAAATATTTACAGACTAAACAATTTGATATGATATCATCAGATACCAGATTCATCCAATCTAGAACTTAAGTTAATAAACAACAACGCCACACTCATTCATAGGAAGTGAATGCCTAACGCTAATGCTAATGATTGCAATTAATTACTGTTGCGATATGATAATTCCGAGAGCAAAGTAATTGTTTTTTTTTTTTTTTTTTAATTAGAACAAAAAGTAGACTTAATTAAAATTAGCAACCCAATTAAACGCAATCTAACATCAATATTGGTCTCCATTACTATTGCCATTAAGCCTTAGTCGAGCCCGCCATAATAATTCCTGTTCTGCTAATTGCGATTTTGTGACTAGAAACTCATAATCTAATCTCTCATCACGCGAGGGTGGGTACATAAAATTTTCTTTAATGCAGAGCTGTGAAAAGAATTGCAATTGTAGCATTGAACAATTAAACCCTATCTCAATCACAGCACCAAACGACATCGATGGCGTCTACTTTTCACGCATCGCGGTGCGTTTTGTAATACGATCGCGAATTACACAATCATACGTACGAAAACATATGAGTTTTATTATATATATACAAGCAGTTCTTCTGCTTTTCCTTTCGGCATCTTATTTAGCTAAAATCTTAATCTAGCGATCGCAAAAATCATGAACGAGCACAAAACATCATTGCTCACTGCATGAACTTTCACTTGGTAAAATTAGTTTCATAATACAAAATAAGCGTAAAATGGGTAAAGTAAGAATTACAGCTGATTAAATAAATATTGCAACAGTTCGGAGGTTTGCGGAAGATTCGCTGCTCATATAAATGTGAAACCAGTCATTGTTTTTCGGTTTTGGCGGTGGTAGCAGCATCTGAAGATGTTAAACCACCTTTTCGGGCTACTTGTACTTCTTTCTTAATTTATCTAGAGATATGGTTTTTATATGCAAAGTAGCAAAACAGCAGCAGCAAAAAAAACACTTCCTGCATTTCAACACAACTTGCATTTGTGGAGTAGGACACCAGTAATATGGTTTCCAGTAGATACCACATATACCTCTTGCTGATGTAATTCATATTGCGCTGGACTGTAATTAATACTTTCTACTCCACCGACTAGTGCCCTTCGAATTTTCTTAAAGATATAATTGCGTGTCTATCAGGTCGATTTGCTGAGGTGTAGTTATGCTTAACAAATATATGTAGTAGGAAGTGTGCTGCAAAAAATAAATAGTTCACTTCAATATTTTCGGATTTTTTGAACAAAAAATAATGATTCGGTAATCCGTAATTGATGCACTAATGCGTTCGCCTTACTTTTTAATCTATTTATAAGTTTATTACTGAAGTTAGATATTTTTATGTAATGGAAAAAGCCATTTACTAATTGGTTTCTTACTTTTAGGAACCATATGTAATGGAATAATAATGCCCTTTAGTTTTATTAACATACCGAAAGAGTGTACAACTTTATTAACTAGAAAATAATCCTAAGTGTCTAGAAGGGTTTTTATTACTGATTTTGAAACCTTAGTGCAGTTAGCCAGTTTAGCTTGGTCTTTTTTGACAGTACCTTGACAATACTGTCCTTGATAATCGGAAATTGTTACACATAAAAGATTAAAAGAAGTTCGCGGTTTTATTGAAAAACTATCGAAATAAATGTATTTGGTTTTTTACTTAAACAATACATATTTTTTATATAATTTTTTTTTTTTTTTCATTTAAAAAAGTGTTATAGTGTCATTAATAAATATGTAGTTTTAAAAAAATTAAAAACGATACTAATTTCCCTTGAAACCAAATAGAATATTAAAGAAGTTAAGAATATCTTTCGTACTACTGTGATCAAAAAGTAAAGTCAATTTGTTTATTACTTTGAAAATTTTTATTTATTCTTCCAAATCTATATCATCGCCTTCAAAGTAGTCCCCGCCCGATACAATACACCTATGCTAACGATTTTTCCAATCCTCGAAATACTTCTGAAACTCGATGATTGGAATCGGTCGAATACGGTGGTTGTGGAACGACATGCATCGAATTTTTGATGAAAAAGTCTCGAATAACCAACGCAGCGCAGTGCAAGAAATTGAGTGTTTTTGGAACCAATCGAGATATGACTCTTTTCTCAAGCACAAATGTTCTTTCAAAATGGTTTGAACTGATCCAAATGAAATGTTTACAGTATCAGCAAGGTCTCTAATTGTCAACCGACGATTTTTGAGCTTCAATTCTTTGATTTCATTGACATGTTGTTCATTCATTGATGTTGATGATCGTCCGGGACGCTCTTTGTCTTCAACGCTTTCTCTACCTTCTTTGAACTGTTTATACCACTTGTAATCATTTCTTTGAGACAAAACCGGATCGTCGAAGGCCTTCTGCAACATTCTAAACGTTTCTGCAGTAGAAATTTCCGTAAACAAAACTTCTTCGTTCAATAAGATCCCACATTGAACAAATTTAAAAAATCGCTTTCAGTTGCTTAGAAAACACAACGAAACTAACCAAACAAATGACGTACTGGCGTGAAATATTACACAGATATGCGTGACAGTGCTTTCAACCTAAAAACGAGAAGATTTGATCGAATCTATGTACCCGCGCAATTTAATTTCAAAATTGGCTTTACTTTTTGATCACAATAGTAGTTTGGAATTTTGACTAGGCATGGTAACTAGGTTACTTAAACTTTGAAAATTGGCAAATCTACTTTTTTACTCTTGATAGGTGTATATGCACCATTAACCTTTTCAAAATTATATATTGTATAGGATAGTGTAAGAATTTGGGCACCAGATTTATAAGTCATCGTAATCTTTTTTTTCAAAATGATTGATGTGGATTTTATTATTCGCACATTTAAATTTATGCAGCAATAGTACTTTGCTGCTGGTGGTTGGGACCAAAATTACCCTTTAAATCTTTTCTTAGTCAACAAAGTCAACCTTACAAGTGTTTTTTTTTACCAGCAATTATTATTACACATGCAATTTCTGACCAAATTTTAAAAATAAAACAGCAACGTATAAAATGTTTATCAAAGGACATGATTTCATAGAAGAAGAAGAAGAAGAAAATTCGGACTTTGATCGATCGAACAATGAAACTTTAAATTCATTCGAACTTAGTGAGATAATTCGCAGTAAGTAAGTATTTAATAATAAAATAGGATATCACTGATTTATCAAAAAGATTATGAAAGTTCGGACGTTGAACGAGCGTACGTTGGAACTTCAAATTCAAGAGAAATTACTAAGAGAATTAATAATAAGTAAGTTAACTTATATAACAACTGTTGTGTCTTTTATGTCTTCCAACATGATATGAAATAAAGGATTATATTGTATGTAATAACATAATTTCTAGATGAAAATGTTTATAGTTAACCAAGCAACAATATTATGTTTTTAAAGTGTTGTTTGATATTATTATTGCCGGATAAATTAATAATAATATACCCATTTAAGTCTAGTCATTTTAGTCTAGAAATTAAGAAAAATCGATTTTTTTTTTTGCTATTTTCAAAGTTTAACTATTCAAGAATATGTCTACAAGAGGATTTTTCAAAATTCAAATTATTTTCGGAGTTATAGGTATTTTGCTGACCCGGCATTTCATGACTTAGACTGCGAAAAACTTTACGCGAAACTTTAAACGCGTTTTTCTCGAAACTGTCTTTTTCAAAACGATACCCACTATTTCTCAGGTTCTACTGGACCGATTTACTTGAAATTTTTAGAGAGCCTTCTTTATAGACTTGTCTATGTCTGGAACTATCCCCATCCCCAAATTTCAATTTTTACTATTTTTGAAAAATTCGAAACAATCCGAAAAAGTGGTCCAAAAAGTGTTTTTTTTTTCAGGCAGTCGCCATTTCGTAAAAAAAATTTTTTCCAACTTTTCCGTAGTTCCAGCCATTGCGACATTATTCTAGATTAATAATTTTTTTTTTTTGCTTGGTTTCAAATTGCTAGGAGGGTTGAAATCGTGGGTATGTTCACGTGCCAATTTTTTGAGACCCCCCACTTCATCAGTTGCTAATTTATGGAATTTTTTAATTTTTTTCTCTATTCTTATAATGTTAATAAATAACTTATAAAAAAAAGGATAGTAAAAATATTAATTGCCTTTTTTTTACGACACTTCAAAAATTACCTGAAATTCATGCCTCTAGACTAGAATACCCCCTTAAGGTACTAGTTCCCTGTAGAATAGGAAAAAATATACATTCCAACTTTATTTTTTCTTTCAGCTCCTTTATTACAAATCTAACTACATCTTTTTTTATTTGAATATTTCAGTTGAAGTTGACAAAAAAAAAAATGGTTTTTCTTTTTTTAGTACTTTATTATATATATATAGAGCTCTCCAAAATGAGCAGTTCAGAAAAAGAGGGTTTCATGGCGGACACTTAATCTCAGAAACGGCAAGTCCGAAACACCACCACAATTAGTAAAAAAACGGTAAAAATAAAATGGCGGTTGTTTAAAAAATAAATTTGAAAAAATCGCATATTTTTCGCTTTGTCCGGTTTACAAATATGTTTTTTATCAAATTTTTCAGAATTTTCTGTTGAATTGCCCTACAATAGACCTCAACAAACAAAATCCAGAGATTGACTGTCCGCTGTTTTGAAAAATGTAGTTTCGAGAAAAACGCGTTTAAAGTTTTTTTACGAGATATTTATGTGTGTGTATTCAAAAATGCGCGCGCACTAATACTGCTGTAGTTCTACGATTTTTTCTTTGTAAAAATTTAGCAGATGATTTCTGAAGGTATAAGGAATCATAAAATGTAAAAAAACAAAAATCGATTTTTTAGAAAATTTTGAGGGAACTAGTACCTTAAAATTGTCTCATTTGTTAAAGAAAATTAAAATTAAGTCGTGAATTTGACGAGTTAATTGTTGTTGTTGTTTGTTTACATAAATAAGTTTTATTGACGCTTAGTTATAATTAATGTCCATGTTCTATGTTACCCATCTATTGAGGTTCGTTATTGTTTCTTTTCATTCTATTTTTATTCTAGCCTGTTCTGTGTGAAAAAAGACTGCGAGACTTTGATTTGCGATGTCCTCTTATTATTAACTGGTATCGGCTATACCTACTAGAGTTCTCATACGCTTTATTCATTAAAGACGAAAAATAAGCCAATCGATCGAATCGAGAATAAAAAATTATTTGAATCGGTGGTTCAACACTAACACAACCAACCCATCATGCTTCCGGATTCTCCAGAAAAGTCAAAAGCTCTTAGCCTCTTAACTGCTATCAAAAATATAATATTCTATTTGGCTAGTAGTTTTAGCATTTAATAACGATAATATGCTGATGTCTGTTTATTTGTATAGATATTTCTGTAAATAGATTTTCCTGTTCTGAATAATAGTATTTTTTTAAAAATAATTAAGACGTTAAGAGCTTTTAAATTTTATGTAAAATCTGAGGATTACATAAAACTTGATATTTTCGGGCTTTACAAAGTTATTGATCTTAATACCCCATACTAATTGTGTAACATTTATGCAAGAAATATATAAAACTAACCCTCATATTATATACTTGGCGATTATTAGTTATTAATTGATTTAACATAACATTGCACATTTTTTCCACCAATCGTTGAATAGTCCTTTTCAGCGCAGATTTTTGCTCAAACTTATTTCTTTGGCATCTTAACACTTTGACAGCAGGAGTCACATATACGTGACTTCAGTTTACTGTCGGTTATCGGCCGGAGTCACGCATACGTGATTTCAATATGCTAGCGATTTTTTTCTAAATATCATTACAAAAAAGGTAGCAACCAGCATGTCAAATAAAAGTATAGACATTAGCTTTTCTAATAGTATAAAGTATAAAGGTAAAATTAATTTACAGAGTGACGCTTACAGGGTGTCCAATTAATTAATGTTCGAATTGAGCTACAAAGAAATGCTATTAAATGTTTGCGGCGGCAAGTGCAAAGCATTTTGTGAATAATGCGGCCGTCAAAGTGTTAAGAACTTCCACAATTGTTTAGACTTTTGATTGTTATAATTCCGCGGAACTGTTGGCCTTGCCTTTAATATTTCCGTTCCAGCGCGCTCCTTGGTTACAAGTTTTTGCATTTAGCACAATATCGCACGAATTATGGCCGCAATGAGCCAATATCATCTATTTTGCTGTTTCTCTGTGATTGACTTACCTATTAAATAGAGTCCAATTGAAGAGTCGGTTTAGTTAATATTGTTTTTATTTGATTTTTGTAGTTTGTATACTTTTTGTATATTTTTTTGTTCTATTTGATAGCACTTATGTACAAGCCATATTTATAGTAATCAGTATTTGATGAAGCTGTCGCATTTTATAAATTTTTCAAATTTTTCTGGATAGTTATAAATCTTGTAATTTCAACCAGATATTTTATAAATTAAAAAAAAGAATGATCCTTTCACTACAATATAACTTAGCTAGTAGCTTTAAATGCAAAAAACATCACAGATTGATTTCTCGAAAGAAGGAGGTATAGTTTTAAAATAAGTCATTTTTTAGCCTACCATTCCGGAAACTTATTTACTTTACTTCCCTCAGTGCTATCTAAAACGTTCATTTGTTTGCTTTGTTTAATTTTAGGTATCTCGAGGCAATGTCAATGACGTACATATGTACCTCAAATACTCTACACATTTTGACATTGATTTTACACACATACATAAAATAAAGACCTTGCAATTATTTTTTAGTACGATGCAAATGGATATTTACTGCCTTTTAGACCTTAGAACGTGAACCTCAGTAGTGGTAAAGAATGTGAAACAAGTCCAAGTTTGCATGTTAAAATAATGTATGTACAAATTGCATTGTACTAAAACATCATATTACTTTTTATCTCACATTCATGACTTAATCCAAAGTAAATCTCAATGATTTTTAAATAATTCAAACTGAAAAAGAACTCGTTACAAAATAGTAAGATAAAAATCACATTCATTTATAACTGAGGTACATACATATCGTTGTTGCTATCATCAATGAACGAAAATTGCGCAACTTCGCCGCATACCTGGAATTGCGGTGTAAAGAAATAGTGAAAGCCCACCTTCGTTCGGTTCGAACAAAAAACACCTGAAATTATCTCACAATTTAAAGCACATTGAAGCCTCTGGGCGATTTCGGTTATTACACTTCGTTGGAGTTCAAATAAAAATTATATTAGTATTTTTTCCTGGGAATATTTTTTTATTTTCTTATTTGCTGGAGAAAGGCGCAACTCTTGCTGAAGAAATATTTTCTCAGAGGAAGATCAAGTTGTTCCGTGACGAATTTGAATTTTTTTTTTTGTGATTAATTCCAAGGAAGAAAATGTAGACAATGTCTGCATATTTTGTCTATTTATAGCCATTTTAAGGTTAAACACTTTTAAACTACTGATGGAGTGATGGTCCGGGAAATTCAACAGTCTTCACACGATAATTATTCGTGTATTTTTTAATTTGCTTTAACTCTACGTTGACTATGGCTGCAACCGATTTATTGCAACATTAAAGCATTTTAATAAGTGTATGAAGCCTATTTACTACTCTACTAGCCTACTTACATAATAATTTCTTCATAAAATCAAATTATCTACATTCTAACGAATTTGATTTCCGTTGAATTGTTGCAATCAAGAATAGAGCTGAATGTGGTTTGAATTTATTCAGTTACTGATATTTACTATTATGATACGATGCAGTTTGTTATTATACAGACAAAATCATTTATTATTATCATTTTAATCCAGGCACTAGCAATTCTGAAGAATTGCAAAAGTGTCAATAAATTTAAAATGTTCTTGACGCACTAAACAATAGGTTATTGTTCCCTGAACTGCTCGCGTAGGCATGCGGTGGTTATTGTTCAAACTTCAATTAAACCTTTTTTATTCAATTATAAATTTATGTACGTGATGCTTATTATTTTTTTTTTATATTATATAATTTTCATCATTTGAAGCTCATTATTTTAATCTTTTAAAATTGATTTCCTTTATTTAGAACTACAAGTTCGCTAACATATATGTTATATGTATATACCAACAATAATTTTATATCAAATTTATTTTATTTGCAGGGGTTCAGAACAGAATGTTTCAAATGTCGACGACGGAGGGACATCATGGAGTCGGCAGCAACAAGCAGTATGTGTGCGGCATGCGTTCAAAACATACGGCAGGAAGAAATCAGCAATTCAAGTTTTAAACAACTTAAACATGACAGTAGCAAAAGGAACAATGTAAGTTAATGTCAATAGTAAAGTCTATTTAAATTTCGAACAAGTCGAAATATTTAACTCAAATAGGTGAACCTACTCAATTCAAATAAGTCCTAATCTTCACTTTAAAAAATTACCAGTTTGTTAAATTAACCCTTGTTTGCCAGATTGGGGTACAAATGACCCCAAGACTAAACTTTCTTAATTTAAGGTACTATTACCGTCTAGAATGCTAAAAAATGACATATATTCAACAATTTTTTTTTTCACTTTCTTTATTATATATGGTTATCAAACTTTTTTTACAGTATTAAACAGTTCTTGAAGATTACGAAAAAAATTTTTATTTTTATTTTCTATTAATTGTACATTTAATAGAGGGCGCTCAAATTTTCTTCTCAAAAAAAACACTGCTGCATGGCGGACAGTTAATCTCTGGAACGGTAAGTCTGAAACATAAAATTCAAAAAGAGTTACAAAAAGGAAGTGCTCTTACGTGATAGTTTACCAGAAAAATTGAAAAATCATTAAAAATAAAAAAATGGCGGACATTTGAAAATTTTTTTTCAAAAATCGCCTTTTTTTCGACCTTTTTTCAGACTCAAAAATTTTATATATTTTTTTTGTGGTCAAATTGTATTAAACTATCACACAGGATATAAAAACGAACAAAATGCTTCAAAGTTTATTAAAATCGGCCCAGTAGATCCGGAGATTAACTGTCCGCCAGTTAAAAAAACCTAAACTCGAGAAAAACGCATTTAAAGTTTATTTAGAACATGGTAACAGCCGAGAGCGCGCTTCAATTGAGTCATTATATCTCGGCACTGGCTTCGAATTTCGATTTAATATTTTAGACAGTTATTATTGAAGGTATAAAGAATCTAAAAATGTAAAAAAAAAAAAAAATTCATTTTTTGAAAATTCTAGACGGTAATAGTACCTTAAGATTCCGCCCGATTCTCTACGAAGATTATGCCAAAATTTAGAATAACTTTATTATTTGAAATACATGTTTACATCCCAAATATTCTGTACTCATTGTTCAATGTAAATCTTTAGGTTTATTTTGTTTAAATAATAAATATTGCAACATATTTTCACTCTTAAGAAAAAGTCAATTTTTTCACAAAATTTCTCCATTCATATCTCAAAATAACAACTACCTTTTTTGAACAATTTTCCAAACAGGTATTTTTTTCCCTGTAGTACAAGACAAATGTTTAGCAACTTTTATTGAAAATCAAAAAAGTTATTAATTTTTTTGTAAAAGTAGTCATTTTTGTTTAAACTTTTTTTCAAATTTAATTTTTTAAACACATTAAATTTAGATATTTTATCATAATACTTACACAACCTTAATAAGAAACCCTTCAAGAAGATATAAAAAAATTGTAAGATTAAAATATTTAAAACATAGTTTTTCATAACAGTTTTTGGCATTGGGGTACAAACCCCAATTGCCCCAGTGTGGCAAGAAGGTGATTCCAGAGAAGTGTGGCAAACAAGGGTTAATATTCTGCTGAAAATATTATAGTTGTTTGAATTGAACAATTAGTCTTATTTGAGTTTAATATTTCGACTTGTCTGTGATAAAAGTACATAAGTATACCTTTTAATTTTAAAAACAATTTTTTTTAATTGAAATGTGACCCCTATATAACATACTTAATTTGATTTCAATATTTGTAACACGTAAGTTAATTAATAATCAATTTTTATATACTTAGAAATTTGAATCCATAGGGTTATGTATTTATATTTAGAGAAGATAGACAGAATATTTAAAATTTAAAAGAAAGGTACTAGAGTGCTTGAGGTGCCACTGTTTAATGGTTAATGGTTAATTTTGAATGTTTTACAAACAAATATATTATTTGACTGCGAACCAAAAAATTCAAAATCAATTTATTGACAGATGCATCTTAACCCTTCAATTCACATGACATGAATGATAGAAATTGATTTTTCTGTTATGTATTCCTTTAGACATCCCCAAGAAGAATAGTAAAACTTTTATAAAAAAAAATCTTTTAGGGTTTTTTTTATAAAAAACGTGTCACCTACGGATGACACTTGAAAGTTTGACACATATTTTGGAATTTGTTCCTCGCACACAGTGCACTGATTATATTAGTATATTTATTTAAAAATTACATGCAATATGAAAAAATATAATACTCACGCTTTTGACATTTTTTATTGCAATTTTTGCAGAGTAAGTCACTGCCACGCCAGGAAATTGAAAAACTGTTAGAAATAATTAAATTTATTTGACAGATGACATGACATCAGTGTTGCCACAAAAAAAAAAAAAAAAAAAACACTATACACTACTATTCACTAATATCCTAATAGTAAAAAGTTTCTTGTGTTATGTTCTGTCACCTACAGGTGACACTGGGAATTGACGAGTTAAAGACATACACTTATTATACAATTTTTAGATTGAACTCTATTCAAACAAATATGCGATTTGAAATTTTCATTAGTGTTTATATGAGCACAGTTGCCCGACACAACGTTCATAAAACAAGTTTTGTTCACAAAATGATTATTGTGTTTTTTAAGACTATAATAAATAGTAAATATGTTGCTATTTAGAATTGAAACAAGCTTTTTAAATTAGAAGACTTTTTACTAGCGGTGATTAAAAAAGATAACGATTATTTCTAATCACAGTTCCCTCTTAGTGGTACTATCGACTATCAGCGTTTTAATATATTTTATTTGTAGATATTTAAATTAAAGGTTAAACACGAGTGTCTTGAATTTTTGGAGAATAAGAGTATTCCTGTATGTATGCCCATATATCTGGCAAAATAGTCACACTAACACAAAATATACAATATTGCATTTTTGAAAAATGTTGTCAACCCATGTTCTCTGAATTTTATACGAGGCTTTTACAAATGTTTAGCTAAATTTTAAGTTTTTCGAAGAAGGTGTAATCCAAATGTTGTTTAATCTATTCGGCCTATTAAATTAATGTATATCAGTTTATTATTCCCGATGCTCAATAATATTTTTAGCTATGTACAAGAACACCAAAGTAAGAAAATCCTGAAAAACAGGTTGTAAAACGAATAAGTTCACTGCCATATTATACATTAGAAAAAAAAGGCACATACATATATATATCTGCAAAAAAGGTATAAGTGATGCCTAGAATTTTCTTTACTATCAAGCTTTGAGAAAAGGAAATATAACATCTTTTCAATATTTTATTTATAAAATTATTTTATAAATACAAATAACCTTTTACTGCTTCCATGTTTCTTTTTACAAAATCAGTAAAATTAATAAAACAACTTGCTTCATTTCGAATGTCCTCTGTGTAGTAAATATCTAGTTAATGTCAAACAAAAGCTTAACCTTGAATTAGCGAGAATGATTTCGTAATACCTGAGAAATTTTAACTGTTGTAAAATAATGCATTAAATATAACATCTTTTTATCCTCGACCTCTGTAGGTCATTTTGTAAATATCGTCATCTGCTTCACGTACGTTTTATTACAATAAAATCAATGCTATCCTTTATACCATTTATTTAAAAAGATTGCAATTTTTATAATTCCCTATTTTTATCGATTTAAACCTATTCATTATATATTTTGTGGTTTTTGCCGATAATAGCATGATATTATTCTTAAGATGTTACACAATTTAAAATTTCAATGCGTACTATTTTTTCTAGCTATGATACACTCAAATCTTTAGAGATTGTTTGATTTATCTCATATACTGAATACGATTTAGTATATATGCAGTTTTGCTGTATTGATCAAAAATAAGCTGTTTTTTATGGAAAAATACTTAATTTGATCAGAGATTCTCTCCAAGGACACACGATACTATAAATAACCTACCACAAATGTGCAACGTCCCCTTTCGAGTAATTCTGGTTTTTACTGGCGCATTCGAGCCAAGATAAACTTTTTTTCCTCTTATTGTAAAAATTGAACATCTTGCAAAAATGACTTTATGCATGAAATTCTGTTTTATATTTATGAAACATCTTTAGTCTCGAAACAGCAAGTTGAAATTATTGTTAAACGAAAACGTTGAATTTAGGCTTGTGATTGAAGATAAATATTGCTTATTTATCTATTTATTCAATATTCATTACCCAATATATTGACACTGATTACCACATGTGGCATTAAAATTATTTGAGAACGATCTTGATGCTATTCAACTTATTCTTGAGTATATTAAATATTATTGCTACATATTAAATATTTGTGTTTGCTTCTTCTACTTCTTCGTTCTCTCTACGGATTTTAATAATTTCGTACTTAATCTAACAAGGAAACGTTCTCAGGTATGTCTAACCGATTTTGATAAAATTGAAATATGTTACAGAGTATCGAAAAATAAGAGAAACGTATTTTTTTTTATCTGCGGATACGCACATTTAGGGGGTGAAAACCACCCCTGAAGGTTACCTCCAAAAACAGTTTTTCCTAAATATTTCAAGTTTCAATGAATTTTTTCGAATGATACAAAATGGAAATTATGTCTCATAAATATACTAACCTTTTGTAAATAACTCGGTTCCCGGGGGTGACAACCGTTATTTTTTATTGCAGAAAAACGTTTTTTTTTTTTCAATATTTTGATAATATTGAAAAATATTTTTTTACATACGTGTTTTTGGGTTTTCTTAAAAAAGCTTCTCAATGGGGTTAACCACCCCCTAGCATTAATACGTAAATGATGTATATTCTTTCAGAAATCAATTTTTTCGTGAAAATCAATATTAAGGGGTTTTTGGAGTCGTTGATTACGAATCTGATGTTAAATTTAAAAAAATTCAAAATGACGGATCCAACATGACGAACAAACTTTTGAAAAATACACCAATTTTTATCAAAAAAAGAAAAACAATAAATAAAAGTACCCACTAAATGTGCGTATGTAAATTTTTTTTGGAGTGGACAAAATCCGTTTTAATCGTCATCAAATAATTCAGTCTTCTACTACACAAATTTGGATGAAGTCCATGGCCTTAGGGCAAATTTCAAATTTATTTGAATGATCAAATTTTCAAATTTGGGCAAATTGGGCTTTACATTTAGTTTTGTTATTTACTGTATTACATTTCTTACCATTCTTAATTTTACATCAGAACTTCTTAAATGCATTACTATTAGTTAACGAGTCCATCATATTGAAATTAATTATTTCCTGTCTGGTTCACAGTCTAGCCTCATTCTTGCAACAAGGTCTTCATTTATTTGCAATGATATCTTCATCAGTAAAAATAAATAATAAAACTACTATTAATCCATTCAACTGACAAGTTAGTTCCTCAAAACTGCGCATACAAATTACGCAGGTGAGGATATTCTGTAATTAAGGAACTGGTTTCGATAGCATAACGAATAAAAAAATTACAGAAGACCAAAGTTCGGACAATCAGTGAAATGATGCTGAACTCTTTGCAAATTCTTTCTTACTCCGTAAGTCTGAAAGGTTTGTTTGACGTCAATACATTTTTTATGTAGAGGTATTTCGTGCGTCATGAAGCTTTATCATTGAATTTTTGGCTTGTGATTAAAGATAAATGTTGCTTATTCATTTATTTAGTCAATATTCATTACAAAAAAAAAAATAAGTGCTATAGATCTGTTCTGTAACCACCGCTTTACTGACTGTGCGGTGTGCTTGGGCCATTATCGTGTTGATATTTCCAAATAATTGGTAAATTGTAATCAGGATATGGTTCCATTATATTTTCTAGTATGAATATGTATATAAAGTGATCCATTATACAAATTATTCTGCAAATTTGCACTATGACAGTTCTACCTCTGTGCTTGACTATAGTAGTAGTGTATTTGGATTGAATTCCATTCCCGGAGGACGTCGAATGTAAAGTTTATCATCGGATCCTATATTCAGACAACTAGATATTTTTTTAATCGTTGACCGTCCAAGACAAATGCTGTGTAGCAAATTCGAGGCATTTCATCTTATTCTTTTCCGATAAGAGTCGTTTCTTTCTAGCTAGTCTATCAAAAATATTTATATTTATTCATTATACATTTCTCTTATACTTTTTCTAGGATCCTTTGAATAATTGAATTGAATAATCCATTTGAATTGTAATTTTTCTGAGGCTTTTTACTCTAGAAATGTTTTGGATTATTTTATGCTTTTCAAAATGTCTTAAAGCTTGAAACACCATTGTTTTTGAGCATTTCTCCTCAATCCGCAATATTTTTGTAGGACCAGTTACGATTGTAAAGCTCTAAGATAATTTTCTACGTATCTGTAATACAACTTTTAGGCTTTCCCATTATAAAAGCAATAATGTTTTAAAATATTACTAATATCAATCACCTATTAAATGAATGCGTAAAAAACAAAATATTACTAGATATTTTACAATTACACAATGTTGAAGACATTAAACATCTATTACTCTTTCTAAAGGAAATAAAATTGTTCTTTTATATTTAAATATATGTCGGAAAACCCAAGAAAATAATCTGATAAACATAAAGCTTTTTTCTAAGTTGCATAAATGCAAAAGGAAAACACACAAGAAATTATTATGAGAAAATTTCGTTTGATTTATTTTATAGTAGCTGATTTACATACGAAACTTCTTATAGGAATTGTAACATGAAATTCAGCTATAACAAACGAAACGAAGTGATTCAATTCGTTTCTCATAATAATTTCAATGAAATCCATGCCCTTAGAGCAAATTTAAAATTTATATGAATGCTCATTAAAATACTCTGAAAGATGGCATTTTTTTACCATTGCTAAATTTACATCAAAGTTTGTTAAAATGTATTAATAATCGTGCTATATACATTAAGTTAGAATAATCGCTTTTAGTTTTGTACTGTCACTAGAAATTAGTTATAATCCCGCAGTCATATTGAAATTATGTATTTTATGTCTGGCATTTTTTAACAAGGTCTTCATTTACTTTCGCAATGATTTCTACGTCAGTTATTGAACCTACAACTACCATTAATCCATTAAACTAACTAAAGTTAGTTCCCAAAACTACGCATAAAAGTTATGCAACTGAGGATCATACTTTGGAAATAAGGAACTGGTTTCAATAGCATGAGTACAGATAAAAAAATTACGGAAGATCAAAGTTCGGAGTGATGCTGAACTCTTTGCAATTCTTCCTTACTCCGTAAGTCTGAAAGGTTTGTTTGACGTCAATAAACTTTTTGTGAAAAGGTATTGCGTGCGTCATACATATTCGATGAAGCTTTATAATTATTTGCAATTTATGTAAATATAGATCATGTTGGAATGGGACGGAGGAATTTATTTAAGATCACTCAAAAACATGTTAACCTAGAATGGTGGTAATACAGCCTTATACGCCTTCCCAGACTGTTGAAAAACATGCTATTAGCCACTGGGCGTGAGTCACTGACTTACTGAACCATCGACCATGAGCATTTCCTCAAAAACGTGTCTCTAAGGTCTCAATTCTCAAGTTAGTAACGTGTGTTGACATGCAAATATCAGTCGACAGGTGATCACCAAATTTCGCAAAAAAATCAGGTAAAAAACGAGTTTCGAAAGACATGCGCCCCTGACATCGTCCCTCACCCTAGCCACGATAGTCTTCTCTGGTATTGAGGTCAATGAAGCTATACGCGATCCACGATCGCGATCTGAATTTCTGCTTTACTTACGTCGCCGCCGTCGTCGCCACCACTGTCCGTTCAATGGAGCATGCGATTGTTCAAGATTGTTTTAACTAAAACCCAATTTTATTGCATATAGATATGGTCTGCTGGGCGCATCTGGCTGTGGTAAGACGACCTTACTTTCTTGTATTGTCGGCCGCCGAAGATTGGACTCGGGCGAAATATGGGTCCTTGGTGGGAAACCAGGAACAAAAGGATCTGGAGTTCCGGGCAAACGTGTTGGTTATATGCCACAAGAAATTGCCCTATACGGAGAGTTTACCATCAAGGAAACAATGATGTATTTTGGATGGATCTTTGGAATGAAATCACTTGAAATAAACGAGCGACTTCAGTTTCTACTGAATTTCCTCGATTTACCGTCTCAAAATAGATTAGTTAAAAATTTAAGGTGAGTAACGACGAAAATACATCGTACAAATTTGTACTAATACCTTTCTGATTACAGTGGGGGTCAACAGAGGAGAGTATCATTTGCTGTGGCGCTAATGCATGACCCCGAGCTGTTGATTCTCGACGAGCCGACTGTAGGTGTTGACCCCCTGTTACGTCAGAGCATATGGAATCACCTCATTCACATCACGAAAGCTGGACAGAAGACAGTAATTATAACGACTCATTACATCGAAGAAGCTCGACAAGCACATGCGGTGAGTAAACGTTTCAGAATGCTTTCCCCCCCCCCCCCCCCCCCCCCTGCCTCCTCCCAGGAAGCCCAACGACATCAACGTCGCGGTGTTGGCCACCAGAGGGCGTCTTGGACATATATTTTGAAACAAGTTGCCGACGCACGCTCGCAAAGCAATCAAATTCTTCTGCAATCGTCCGCCTACCGAAAAATGCGATTGCGTTTTTGATTACCGCGCCGCGAATGATACGCAAACCACAGCTGTGGAATTCCGATGAGTGTGTCGACAGATTGCGCACTACCACTGTGCGGGCGCACTATCGTGATGACATAATGTAGGCGGTCGTTTCGATGACCAATTGCACTTGTACGACTTATTAGATGTGCATGCAACCTTAAATGCTAGTGCGTTTATAGAACGATTTGCAAATGATATGGATAAATAGCTCCCTTATAAGAATGCTACTTAAATTAATGCAATTTTAGCTTTCCATCGGACTTACGTAAAATTCAAAGTAGTTATTTCCTTTATAATCTAATCAAGATGGAAAAAAAAAGATCTTCGTAAAAGTTACTCACGGATGATGAATTACCACTGTCCTTCAAATTTAATGTTCATGTATGCAATTATCGAGGCGGTGCTTTAATGATTAACTTCAAAGCTCTGGAAACTTTCCAAATAAGCCAATAAATGAAATGATCGTCGCCGCCACCGCGATCGCACTAATAAGTGAAATTTATCAATGCAATACTAAGTTATCCATATTTCACAGAATTTATGAAAGCGTGTGGGAAAAAATACTGTAGCCGACAGTGAATCTAAAATAAATCTTTAATCTCTCAGGGTTAGCATTAATACCAACTGAATAATAAAAACATTATCATAAGATTCGTACTTGAGAGCAGTAGATGCAATTTTTCCACACATTATACAAATCCTTGTTTTGACCTTTCAAACAATTTTGGTATTACGCAGTGGTATGTAAGGTAAACAAATTAAACTGATACTCGTCTAGTTAGGTTTAGTTTTTACGAAGTTTGGTTTTCTAATAGAGAAATAGGAAAGAAATATTGTTTTTATAAAAATATTTTTAGAAGAAATATGTTTACTAATGAAGCGATTTTTATTTTTAACCTCTGTAACAAATAGACTTTGCGCAATCAAATTGTTTCATTACTTTTGTGATTTTATAGAAAACAAAAAGATATTCTATTTTTCTTAGATTTTACAATAGGGTCGAAGATATAACGAAAATCGTGAAAATTCGAGCGTGTTTATCGTGGTTTATCAATACTTTCTACTTGAAATAAAAGGTTACAAAATGCAATGCTTCAATTTTCGGCCAGAATAGGCCCGTTTAGTCAAGTCATGATCAAAAAGTAAAGCCAATTTGTTTATAACTTTTAAAATTTTTATTTATTCTTCCAAATCTATATCATCCCCTTCAAAGTAGTCCCCACCCGATACAATAAACCTATGCTAGCGATTTTTCCAATCCTTGAAACACTTCTGAAATACCATGATTGGAATGGCCTTCAGTTCCTTCTTCAATTTTTTTTTGAAATTTAGTGTTTTTGGAACTAATCGAGATGTGACTCTTCTCAAGCACAAATTTTCTTTCAAAATGGTTTAGACCGATTCAAATGAATTGTTTACAGTATCAACAAGGTCTCTAATTGGCAATCGACGATTTTTGAGCACCAAATCATTTTCAAATTTCAAATTTCACATTTAGTTGCTCAGAAAACACAAGAAAACTAACCAAACAAATGACTTACTGGCGTGAAATTTTACACAGATATGAGTGACAGTGCTGCCAACCTAAAAATAAGAAGATTTGTTGGAATTTACGTACCCGCGCAATTTAAATTCAAAATTGGCTTTACTTTTTGATCACAGTGGTATAATGGAAAAAAGGGAAAACTACCTAAGACGCTTTTTGATTCGTTTGTTTCTTTTTCAGATCGGTTTGATGAGATCTGGAAAGTTGCTTGCCGAGGAATCGCCATCAGTTCTTTTATCAATTTACAGGTGTCAGACTTTGGAAGAGGTGTTCCTTAAGCTCTCCCGAAAAGAGGTACAGGCGAATGGTAGTTCTACTGAAGTAAATTTTAGGTAAATCCCACTAGTTAATCCGTAACATAAAGCTTTTGAACAAAATATTTAATTTCAGTAATAACATTTCTCTAAATGCTTTGGCTTTCGGCAATAAAAAGGATAAGCCAGTGTACGTTAGTCAGGAAAGTGGTGTTGTCGGTTTAAATTTTCATCAAAGTAAAGAAATTCTCATAAACGATACCAATGGATCTGCTATTACTGTAGGTTTTTCTTAAGTTTATGAACTATTATTTTTATATTGAAATTAAATTTTTCTATAGCTTCATCAAGACAGTCCATCCGAAAATACCTGCATTAAGGAGTGCAAGAATTTCACAAGTGGTTTTTGTGAGGTAAATTATAAAATATATTGTCTATTTTTAATTTCTTTACGATTTTTATATTCCATAGGGGAGAAAGGGTAAATTAAAAGCGTTGCTTGTAAAGAATTTTTTGCGGATGTTTCGGAACGTTGGCGTGATGCTGTTTATTTTCGCATTACCTGTAATGCAGGTCATTCTCTTCTGCTTAGCCATAGGTCGGGATCCAGAAGGTCTAAATATTTCTGTTTTAAACGGCGAAATGAACGGAACGGTAAGGAATTCATATTTTTTCGCAGGAATTATTTTTATTAAATATACCTTAATTTTGGTTAGGAATGCACGTGGGTACCTGGCTGCCATTTCGTCAATCTAGGCTGTCGATACTTGCACCATTTTAATAAGGGTGTAGTGAAAACGTTTTACGACGATCTGGACGTAGCTTTGGACAAAGTTAAAAAAGGAGATGCCTGGGGTACCATATATATAACAGAAAATTTCACAGATGCTTTCGTGGCTAGAATGGTTCTAGGTAAATATTAATGTTTTACATTTTAAGCGGAATGTCGATGACTGCTTGGTTTTTAAGGTAAGGACGCCGACAATGAAACGTTGGAACAGTCAGAAATCCGAGTTTGGCTAGACATGTCTAACCAACAGATCGGAATAACGCTGAACAAAGACTTACAACTCGCCTATAGAGACTTTGCAGTGGAACTGCTGTCCGAATGTGGGTACAACAAAAGGCTTGGTGACACTCCCATTCGGTTCCGTGAACCGATCTATGGAACCGAGAATCCTTCTTTCACCGATTTCGTTGCACCTGGTGTTATTCTAACGTACGAGACTTACAAATTTTTAATTCGGCTATTCTAATCCTAATCCAATTTCCAGAATTGTGTTCTTCTTGGCAGTAGCACTGACCTCATCTGCATTGATTATTGAAAGAACTGAGGTGAGTTAAGAATTACTCTATTAAAAACCTTTTAGTGATTTTTTAATTGAAACTTTCTGTAGTCTTATTTTGGAAGTTGTTCATTCAAAATCTCTAATTTTGGCAAAAGAAAATTCTCCATAAAAATAAATTAATTAATAAATAATAATGATTTTAGTCCCTTTAGAATATTGTGTAATTTGGAATTATTGCTCAATTTTTCTTTATTTAAAATCAAGATTTTGTATTTATTGCTACAAAAACCATTCACTTCAACTATATATAAACGTTATACGTATATAGATTTTTAAAATAAAATCTGAAGCATATGAAACAGCAACGCTTTTACGTTTCGATATCAGTGCGAAAATTTCAAAACCTATAAAATAAATATATAAAAAAAAAAGTTTTTTTCAAAAAAGATTATTATTTTAAAATACACACAAAAGAGGAAATCAATGGAGAAATTTAGTGAAAACTATTGCAATTACCATTGCAAATAATGAAAAGCAAAATTAATTAGCAGAAGCATTACACGTAAAAATAATAATTAAAAAAAACTAAATATCGAGTTACACAAGTAATTCACCATTACTAAATTTTAAATTCATAGTTTGCAACAAATAAATTTATTTTCTTCACTTTTTTAAATTTTTAAATAAAACATTTCAAATTTGCTGTCAAAATTAATGAATTCAAGATGACGGTCTGTCAAATTATAAACTATATGCGATTTTCGTGAACATGAGCACATACGAGTTTCTTCAGTCTCTAATTTCAAGTCGGCTGTCAAAATTTAAGAATACAAAATGGTGGACTGTCAAGTACTGTAACGCCGAACTTTATTTTAATGGGACATGTAGTGTAAATAATATTATTGCGCTTGTTTGTAGTTTTAAAAAACTTACCTAAGAAAAAAGGTAGACTCAAACGTTTTTATCCCTGCGTTTAAGAGTAATTAAATTTGTCGATAAATTATTTTATAGTCAGGCAAACAATTTCAGTGGCGATTTTTGATTTTCCAAAATATTAAGGATATATCTGTCAATATTTAAATTTTACAAATATTTATTAATATAATTTATTTCAATTAGTTATGAATATAAATAAATAAATAAATAAATGTCCTTCACGAAT
Source organism: Dysmachus trigonus (assembly GCA_949715965.1). Lineage (NCBI taxonomy): Eukaryota > Metazoa > Arthropoda > Insecta > Diptera > Asilidae > Dysmachus > Dysmachus trigonus. The sequence continues at coordinate 92,613,741 of OX454320.1, forward strand.
AAAACGTAAAATCAAAAATCTACACGTCTGTCTTTCTTGTTTTCGGTTTTTGGTGACTATATTTAAGACAGACGACGGTATCAAGAAAAAAAACGATAAGATGATTTAGTAACCAATCTGAACGTCTGCCTTTTATATTATAAATTTTTTATCTATATAATATAATACCTTTAATACATCAGTGTCAGACGCAGCAAGCTATAAATTAAGTTTTACAAAAAATCAGCGGAATATTTTCTTAGTTATCTTTTTTTCTAATTACGATAGATGCAGAGATCGAAAAAAAACTGATATTTATTGATAGTTGTCATAGTAGAATAAAATGTAGTACATCTAAAATTGTGTGTGTGATGCGCTCTTTCGTTTTCTTGAGTGTTTCCGATTTTAATTCGAAGAAAAAGTGCAAAAACTTGACATTTGTTTGGCAAAAATAAAAAACTAGCTTGGCTTTTTATATTTTTGAACCGAAAATAACAGGTTGTGAAGCTCCTTACTTTGTTGTTAATTTTTTCTGGCAAAAATAAAAACCTGGCATTTTATTTTTTCAAGCTGGAGTTATAAAATTACAACGAATGATTCAAATTCCTAATACATTTTAAGTCAATGTCGTATTCACCAAAACTCTTTATTCTCTTACAATTACAGCTGTTTTCTTTATTTTCTGACCATGTAAAAATATACTTTTAAAAGTCAAGTTGGCTTTTTATTTTTACCTGAAAAATAATTATAAGCTCAGCTATTTTAGTAAAAATTTTAGAACGAATTCTAAAAAATAAACTAAGGAATATCTTTCTTAATGAACAATTTGGCTTTTGACAAGGCCATTCTACCACAAATCAAGCTTACAAAATTGAAAAACATATCAGGGATAATTTAGCCATTCGATTTTCTACGGGTTTCTTTACCCTCGATATAGAAAAAGCTTTCGACTCCGTGTGACATGACGAGCTTGTTTATAAACTTCGTAAATTCAACTTCTCGGTTTATTTTATTAACATAATTAAACGTTTTCTAACCGGTAGATACTGCAACGTATATATCAGTACGATGAAACTTCAGCTGGTGTACCTCAAGGTTCTATAGGCCCACTATTGTGCAGTGTCTATACTTCTGATTTTCCTCAACTTCGTAACTGCTCATCAATTAAATTATTAGTTCATACAGTCTGCATCGAACACAATCAACAAATATTTCAATAAGTGGAGAATTAAAATAAATTCAACTCAATTCGACTCTTACTCTTAAAACTTGTTTTTAAGGCTGTCTTGAAGTTTGGTTCTCCTGTTTGGAGTGATTGTGCAAAAATCCATTTGCATAAATTACAAAAAATTCAAAACAAGATTTTAAAAATGATTTTGAATCGTGGTTGTTTTCCACTCGTTTAAGTACAATATTTAAAATAGCTTGTAAGACTTAGGAAGGGTTTTTATTGTTTTTTATAGCTAAATTTTCCCTTCAAATTAGAAATCCAATAAATTAATACTTCTCATTCAACGACCATTTAAATCACAGATTGTAAAGAACGCAATTCTAATCACCGTATCTCTTTTTTGTGGATTCTTGTTGTACATTTTATATTATCTTAATAAACTAATAAATTAAAAGCCTTAAAAAATATAAAAGATAATAAGAAGGTCCAAAACTTGTTATTTTTGGATCGAAAAAATAAAAAGCCAATGCCAAACCGTCGAGCTTTTTTCTTTTAGCTCCAAATTATTTTCGGTCGGGTTTTTTCAAAAAAAGTAAAACTGGTTTAGTACGACCCCTAGATGGATGTAAACTATATTACATATTAATATCAACAACCATGTACCTAAATGACGAACAACTGTAATAGATTTAATTATTTTTTGATTTTTAATACTTTTATTACATATATTTTTTTTTAAAATTGTTTCAGGGTATGCTCGATCGATCGTGGGTAGCAGGTGTTTCCCCCGGTGAAATATTATTTTCGCACGTAGTTACGCAGTTCATTGTGATGTGTGGCCAAACAACACTCGTCTTGATCTTCATGTTGGTCGTCTTTGGAGTTACAAACAATGGTGATCTCTTTTTGGTAGTTATCCTGACCATTTTCCAAGGACTGTGTGGAATGTGTTTCGGATTCGTAATATCAGCGATATGCGAGCTGGAACGAAACGCAATTCAACTGGCTTTAGGCTCCTTCTATCCAACGCTTCTACTATCTGGGGTCATTTGGCCTATCGAAGGAATGCCAATCGTTCTAAGGTAATCTATCATCAAAGTGATATGAAAAAGATATGTATATAAAAAATTATAATTTTCTTCCCAGATATATAGCAACATTTTTGCCTCTCACACTGGCCACAACCGCGCTACGGTCCATTCTCACAAGAGGCTGGGCAATTGCCGAAAAAGATGTCTACTTTGGATTTCTGGCGACTTTTGCGTGGATCGCGGCTTTCTTAGTGATAACACTGTTAGTCTTAAGATCGAAGCGAGGATAGGGACGAGCTTTAGTCGCTAGCTTAATTAGGTGGTTCATAATAAACAAATTGTCTTTTTTTAAGTCTCTGTTACTTTCCGAAAACAAAAAAAAAAAAAAAAACAAGGAGTCGCTTTCGGATCGTTATATCGGTGAACTGTGCTCTTCTTAGTACTCGGAACTAGGCCTTCGTGTATAAATATTTATTTAAATCTATAGTTACCTTAATCCTCATGGGTAAGAGAACCGCTTAACGTTGTAAATAGTCGGCCACCCCCCACCCCCTCCCCGCATTTCCGACCAAGACATCTTCATCGATTCTTTTAGTTTTTAAGATTTTTTTTAGCCTGTTTTGCGCGAGATATGTTCTTTTATTTTTTTTTTTTAGTTTGTGTGGACTGTGATGAATTTTTTGTTCTAAATGTTTGTTGAGCTGAACCTTCGTGGTGTTATTGCTTACATGAACACAGACAATGGCGTTTTTGTTTTGTTTTTTTTTTTAATTGGAGCAATTGTAAGGGTTTTAACTGTTCCATTAATACAACAAGCCTGTAAATTGAGCTGAACACAGAACAATTAAGTCAGAGCAATTTTTTACTAAGATAAAAAATTGCTCTAACATCTCTGATGAATATTGTGTAATGTTTAGGTATTTGTATGTGAATTAAAAAAACATTTGAAAAAGTTACTCTTTGCATGTTTTTTTCGCCCTGGTAAATCTGATTCCTTTCAAATAAAAAAAAAAAAGGGTTATCGAATTAGGAAATAGGTCTGCCCAAATTAATAAAGTGATCCTGAGGTGTGCAGATTTATTAAGCTGATATTGTCTAGTGTCAGCTTAATAAGTTCTAGGGATTATGATTACTTAGAACGTGATTTATTACGCATATATTAAAATTTTAAAATTTTCTGAAATTCTAATTAATACGGGTTCTTCTAAATCGGTAGCCAAAACGGTAAGGCTGATGATAAAATATGTATTATTTTGTAGCCCTAGAATCCTGAAGGGATTCATGTTATTAGAATTTAACCAAGATTAATAAATATAAAACAAGTGTGAACACAAAAAAAATTGATTTTTTTTTTAAACCTTTTATTGCGCATGGTTTAAAAAATGTAGGTCCCAAACATCTGTTTATCTTAGAACCTGGCCGGGCAAAGGGAGCCGTATACCTACCTAAATTTTGGGTCGCTCCATAAGCCGCATGAGTGCGAATGAGCAAGAAATACCAACGCATATTCTTGTCTACGGAATGGAGAGCACTTAAAGATTGGAAAGGAGAAGAAAAGGACAGAAAGATGAGTTTCTCACTCGCACCTGCAGGAGCAATGAGGAGCTCCTAGAATTGACCTTGGGTGCTCTCGGGAGCCAAAGAGCCAAGTTTGCCCGATTGTGGTTTAATTGATTTATTTACGGGAACTAATTTGAAACTAATTCAAAATTGGATCGCGAACAAAGCTAAACTCCTTGCAACTGAAATTGGAAGCCGAGTTTTCCAGTAAAAAAGTAAATGTTTACAAAAAAATAAAAACCAACATCAAAACTTTGCCCATATGTACAAACTTAAATTAAAAAATTAAAAATAATGGTTTTTATTACTTTAAAGAATAATATAAAAAATTATTGATACTCCACCATCAGAAGTGGGATATTTGCTACAAATTAAAATGGGAGATAATAAGGAAAAAGAATTAAGAACATTTTTTGCCACGTTTTTGTTACTGGAGTACTTTCCATCTTTTTTCGATTTCTAGTTTTTCGATTTTTCAAGGTTGAAACGGGTGAAATGAAAGCAAACCCAGATACGGCTTGCAGTAATGATTATTTTGAACCTTGTTGCATTATTTTATGTTATTTTCTTCAAAAGCTATGCAGGTTGTAAAATATGGGGCTAACATTACGTTTTTTATGGTCCGTTTTTACACGCAAGAAGAGTGTGAAATTCACAGCTTCTTTGACAATGCATTCAGGATAATTAAAAGCAAAAACAGTGCCGAATTACGCTCGGCTGAACTCAATTAGCGGCAGCTAATTTATATTTTGAAAAGACGTATGTTGCGCTACCACTGCCGCTTCTCTTTGATCTGTTTCTGGCCTAAGGTACTACTACCGTCTAGAATTTTCAAAAAATGTTTTCGACTCCTTATACTTTCATGCATCACCTTCCATAGTTTTATAAAGAAATTCATATCAGAAACAAAGTTATAGCTAACGCAAAATACAGAATCCGATGATTCCGGGTTTAAAAATAATAAAATTCAAAGGTTCCGGGGTTATTTAATAATAATTCAAGAGTTTCGCAAACAGAACTTTTATTAATAGATTCGAACGGATGAAAGGCTGGAACTCAACTGCCGTTATTAGTGTCTTCAAAAACTCATTAGATTGTGCCTAGACATAGTGTCAGCACTTTCCCACATTACCGTGAGAAGCTTTAATTTAAAAGATTCTCGGTTTGTTAACTGAGTTGGGCAGCTCAGGTAACGTCACGTTTGTCACGTTGTCTGAGTCTGTTGTGTACATAACCCCTCCTTGGCTAGAGTAAGACTTCTCCTGAAGTCTTTTATTTAAAAAATTCTTTTTGTTTATAATTTTGATTTGAGTTCCTCTGCCTTTTTTCCAAATTATACAATACATACATATGCTTATTACTACAATAGTTATTAACGAGAAACTGATTCCATAAGATACAGTTTTATGAAATTTTAATTCTTCGATTTCTTTTATATTGTCAAAATGTTTAAATGCAATATTATCAAATGTTACAGCTTTTACATAAGACTGATTAAAGTTGTTATTTGGATAAAAGTATTTATCTTGAATGATCTTCTTTTGATTATAAAATGTCTCTTGGTACAATTTAATTTCACAATTATAAAAGGATATTAAGTAATTTTTATTTAATGTTATATTTCTATCATCACAATTTTGAATTAAATTTTCTTTTTCAGCATTTTTTACTAATAAAGTTTCATCATCCAAAATTTCGATTTTTGTTTTATTATTATACCTATATTTACATTGATTTTTCCAAATGCATATTTTACTTGTTTTCAAATCTTTTAACAATGTATCTTCTTGATATGTTAGGATTTTGTTTTCAATTTCTACAATGTATTCATTATTTTCATCGATTTCAATAAAATCTTTATTTGGTAATGGTGTAATTAATTTTAAATCAGTTCGAATGTAATTTTGGGGGATTTTAATTGCAATTACTAGAAGTTCATCTTTGTATTTCATTACTCCTAATTTTATCAACTTTAACTTATAAAAATCAATATTATATGTTTCTATTTCTTCTGCGGTTAATATACTTGGATGTACAATGTTATGCTTTGCTGATGCAATGTTATCCTGTATTTGATTTATTTTATTCTCTAAATATCTTAACTTTATCATCTGGTCTAAATACAATGATTTTCTTATAATTACACTATTTTGTTTGCTCAATTCATCGAATGCTTTCGTCATTTTAATTCGATCTTCTTCTACTGCATTTTTAAGTATATTCATCGTATCGTTAAAATGTGTGTTTATTGCAATCTGTTTATTGAGTGTTGTTATAGCATTATGGTTGTTTTCATCAATTATCTTTAAGTGTTCTAATACTTCTTGTCTATCTTCATCGTCCATTGTGCCAAATAACCATTTATTAAATTTACCGACAATGTTAATTAATCCTCTTTTTTTTCTTACATCACTTGGCATAATGGATTTGATTTTTGCTCTAATTGTATTTAGTTCAGTTCGTATTAAGTTCTTACTGTCTACGTCTAGTCCTTGTAAATTATTCTCAATTTGTGTAAGTATATTATTTATTTCTATAGGATTAATAATGTGCAATAAAGTACTTGTTTGGTTGACTATTTCTACCTCTCGCAGTTTTATCTGTATATATCCCACTTCTTCATATATTGGATTGACTTGTAGTAGCCCTTGTGCTGCTGGTGTTATCATGAGAAGTATCATTATTATGATGTTGATTGCCTGTAGATTTGAATGGTCTTTTAATATTTGTTATATGAACATTTCTTAAAGGTTTTATTCTATAATAAGGTTCGTCCTTGTGTCTAAGTCTTTTGTAATTCCTAATAGCACCTACTAATCTTTTTTCGACGTAACTTTCTCTGGTAGTATTTCTTTTGTTTATTATATGGTTTTTCGTTTTATTAATTCTTTCCTGAAGTTTTCCGACCTCTAGCTTTTCTTTAGCTTCCCTAGGAGTACACCTGATCGTCGAATGATACCGATCATTATAGTTTCCTATAGCCATCTGTATCTTCATTTCTACTGAGAGTTCTCTATCCTCAATACTTGTTATTTTCTCTAACAGGGTTGAGTGTAGTCTCTCAATGTCGGAATTTCCGGTGTGACTGTTTGGAGTTGTATGATGTACTTCGACGTTTTCGTCTCTTAGATACGCCATCAACTGTTCAGCTTTAAATTCGTTATCCATTATTATTTTATTAGGTTTTCCAAATTTTGCAAAATGTTCCATCATGAGAGATTTTTTTGTTCTCCAATTTCGGTCCGTTATGCAGTAAGCTGCTGCAAACTTTGTTAATTTGTCAATTATCGTTACAAAAGCATGTTTTTTAAAATGAAAAATATCTAAATGAATTATATCGTTCTTTGAATTCGGGGTTTCTGTTAATAAAAATTTCGGTTTAATCGGTTTTCGGTCGTACTTAACTTGTTGGCACTTCTCACAATTATTTATAATTAACTGAATGTGTTCTCTAAGTTTCGGATAATAAATTTTATCTTTTAAGCTGTAGTAACATTCATTTATTCCGCTATGCATTGATTCCTTCGTATGATAAAGAGATAATTGTCTATGCAGTTCTTCTTCACTTAATATCTCTGTAGCTCTTTTAGAACATTTTATAAATTTCGTACTCTGATCATTTGAAAACATTGAAATAATTATTAACTGGACTTTGTGGTAATCTGTGTCAGAAGTTTCTGAATAGATACCTGTATATCCTTTTTTAATATATCTTCTTAACTTATCCCTTATTTCCTTCTCGGTATGCAACGGATTAATCTCAATAATTCTTCTTTTATGTAATGTCTGTAATTCTTCTCCGGGACTGTAGGTTAATATTATTTGCGTTTTATACTTGTTTACAATGTCATCTTTTATTCCTATATGGTCTAACCTTTGTTCGTCCACCGAATGTACTGTATCAGACATCACAAGATTTGATTCTGTATCGTTTTCTTCACTGATTTTTTGTATATTTTCTAGTCTACTCAAATAATCTGCTACCTTATTTTCTTTGCCCTGTAAATACTCAATCTCATAATTAAACTCTTGAAGTTTAAGTAACCACCTTTGATGTCTCTGTGAAAATTCTCTACCTTTGTATTTATTGTTGAGGTATTTAATAGGGACATGATCCGTCACAATTTTAAATTTGTTACCGTACAAATATGGCCTGAAATAATTAACAGCATATACAATCGCCAAAAATTCTTTATCTGTAGTGCAATAATTTTTTTCGTGACTATTTAACGTCCTCGAAATATAACAAACCGGATGCCCTTGTTGTGAAAGAACTGCTCCGATGGCATGATCACTAGCATCAGTTGTTACAACGAATGGTTTGTCATATTCTGGGTATTTTAATATTGGATGTGAGCTTATTAGACTCTTAAGGTTCTCAAATGCCGCTATGTATTGTGGATCATTAACATTTATTTTATTATCTTTCTTTAAGTATTTAATCATAGGGTATGCTACCTTTGAGTAATCTTTTATAAATTTTCTATAAAAACCTGTAGCTCCTAAAAATCCCTTCAATTGTTTTTCTGTTTTTGGTATTGCTATTTCCTGTATCGTCTTTATTTTGTCGGGGTTTGGTTTAATTCCGTCAACTGACAAAATATGTCCTAAAAATTCCGTGTCTTTTTTTAGAAAAGTACATTTGTCTACCTGAATTTTCAAATTGTGTTCTTGGAGTCTAGAGAATATTTTACTTAACGATTTTTCATGCTCTTCCAAAGTTGTTGAGAATACCAGTATATCATCTAGATATACAACACAAATTTGGTTAATAAATTCTCGCAGTATTTCATTCATTAATCTTTGGAACGTAGCCGGGGCGTTCTTTAACCCGAATGGCATACGAACAAATTCATACAATCCGGCAGGAGTCACAAAAGCGGTTTTTTCGATATCTTTTTCAGCTACAAGAATTTGATGATATCCCTTCGCTAGATCCAAAGTGCTAAAATATTGAGCCTTTCCCAACTTATCTAATATGCCTTCGATATTAGGGAGGGGATATTTGTCGTCAACTGTCACTTGATTTAACCGTCTGTAATCCACGGCAATTCTGAATTTTTGTATACCTGAATTATCTTTCTTTTTTGGTACTACTATAATAGGGGAACTGTATCTACTTCTACTTTTCCTTATTATGCCTTGCTTTTCCATTTCTTCCATTTGCTTTCGTACCTCCGCTTCATGTTGCGGTGGGTAACGGTAAAGTTTAGAATTAATTTGCTCATCTGTAGTGGTTTTTATTTCATGAACCACAGTGTTTGTATTTGTTAAAATATCGCCTTCTTTAAATAGAAGTTTGTGATATTTTTTAATTAATTTTTTAACCATATTTTTTTCTTTTTCATTTAAATGATCTAATACAAGATGTTGCACTTCGCTTACTTCTAAAACATTAACTTCTTCTTGGCTAATTTTTGTTAAGAACGGAAGGCTCACTTTATTAGTCAAAATAATTTCCTGATTTTCTATATTTATTTCTTTTACATTTTTCTTAATAAAATCCATTCCCACTAGAAGATCATATGGTTTGTCTAATTTCATCGCTATCCACTTCATTCTTGCCTTTTCAGAATATCTAAATTCAACTGGGCATAAAGTTGCGACAGTTTTGTTGGGTTTGTTTACTTCTCCTTGAATAGTATTAATTGCTGTTGGCGTATTGTTCAGAATTTGGTACTTAGAAGATGAAATTTTATTTTCATTTAATATACTTATGGTTGAGCCTGTATCTACTAATGCTAGATATGTCTCATTTTGTATAGTTAATGTGATTAAAATTTTGCTATGATCCGAGGCTAATTTATAAAAAACGTTTCGTCAATAGTATTGGTTTCCGGCCTACTAACAGTGTCAACTTCCATTGGTTCTGGTCTTTGTCTGTTTTGCCTATTTTCACTTGTTCTATTGTCACTTTGTCTTGTCTGCTGTGTTCTATTCTGATTGTAATTGTTATAATTCTGCCTGGGAGTCGGGTTAGTTCTGTGTTGTTGTGTTCTATAGTAATTATTATGTCTATTCTGAGGATTATTATTTCCAATTCTTTGATTGTTTTGCTGGGCAATATATTTTTTTTCTAAATTTCTATTCTCGTTATTTTTGTTAAAATTTTTAATAATAAGATGCAAATTCAAATTACTTTGATCTTGCCCTATAAATTCATTCACTATTTGTCTTATCTCTGTTAATTGGTATTTTGACATTATAGCATAAGCTAGCGAACCTGACACTAGTTCCTTGATTCTTTGTACTAACATACCACTAAAAATTTCTATCATTATTGTGCCATTATCATTAAATGCTGAAAATTCAGTCATATCCTCTACAATATTTCTAATTTTATTATCTAAGTCTTTAATACTACTCACTCTTAATGAGCTTATCTCCCTTGTTATGGTCATCTGATCCTTTGATGGTTTGAAATGCCTCTTAAGCTCTTGTTTGCATACTTCCCAATTGGCTGGAGGATTCACCTTGAGTAGATTTTTAGCACTTCCCTGGATTTTTTCGTTAAAGATGATCTGGAACACTCTGTCGGCTTCTTCTCCGTACTCTGCTAAGGCTGCTGTTACAGAGTCGATGAAAGAAGGTAATGTTCCTCGCTCTCCTTTAAATATTGGCAGGTATCGAATTTCCTTCTCTATCCTTTGCCTTTGGTTTCTGGGCTGATTATTCTGCGCCAGGAGTTGAGTTAAAGTCACTAAACACTGTTCGATTTGGTTTTGTTGCGCCATCTCAACGACGTCTCTTCTTTGGTCGAATAGCCTTTCCCGGTTTTGTTGCCTCTCAATTGTGATTTTGTTGATGTCCCCTTAGTGTTGTTTCTTCATAGGCCACATAAATTTCACTTTGGCCTACTTCGTTTCTCACTTTACTTCGGAACACTTCACCACTTAGACTGAGGAGGTCTTCACATAAAACTCCGATCGTTTCGATTCGGTTCGATTTCACTGGATCTCTTTTCTTCCGATAGAGATCCTACCGACTGCGCCAAATACAGAATCCGATGATTCCGGGTTTAAAAATAATAAAATTCAAAGGTTCCGGGGTTATTTAATAATAATTCAAGAGTTTCGCAAACAGAACTTTTATTAATAGATTCGAACGGATGAAAGGCTGGAACTCAACTGCCGTTATTAGTGTCTTCAAAAACTCATTAGATTGTGCCTAGACATAGTGTCAGCACTTTCCCACATTACCGTGAGAAGCTTTAATTTAAAAGATTCTCGGTTTGTTAACTGAGTTGGGCAGCTCAGGTAACGTCACGTTTGTCACGTTGTCTGAGTCTGTTGTGTACATAACCCGCATAAACATTTTAAACGAGTTTTTCTCGAAATGACTTTTTTCCAAATGACCTCTAGTTAACTTGTTCGTTTCAAAATTATGTCCTCCGACGTTGGTATAAAGGAACTTTTTAGTCCCTGAAATGGTGACAGCCTTCTTAAATCGCGGTTACAAGAAAAGTCTTTGTTCATGTATTTCTTCTTTGGAACAATAATAAACTGCAGTTTCCCTTAAAGCTGTTTTCTCCCAATCGTATAATCGTACAGGGGTAGTTATCGCTCTATTTGCTGGCGATTGAAGGCTTGCACGGGTTTCCAGTTTTTTTAGGTTCCTGCCAAGACCAACACATGACCCCTTTCCATGTGAGGTCGCGTGGAAATGAATTTCAGCTTCAGTGTTAAAATCTTCTTTATAATATTACATATTTATAAAATTAAATCTGTTTTTAAAATGTAATGTAAGGACACATCTGTACTATATATCATTTTTGCTTTGTGCCTTTATACCCAACGTCTGAGGGCATAATTGTAAAACGAACAAGTTATACCACGAGCTGTAAAGTAGTTAAAATTACAAAATAAAGTATTACCAATTTTTTATTACCTCATTGTTATATTTAACCTTGCGACCGAAACCTTCCGAACAAAATTTAATTGATTGATTAATAATTTAATAATGATGATAATTATAATAAATTTATCCAAACAAATTAATTAAATTTTGTTTTTAATTATGGTTATTTATCCATATTAAGCAATTTCAAATTTTAATTAATTTCTAAGAAAAAACAAGTAATATTCTTAAATAAACACGATTTACTTATTATTCAAGCCATTTGATTAACTGCATTAATAGCAGTGGCGGATTTACACATTTGCCGCCAGTAGGCTATTTTGCCGCCCTTCCGTACTCTACATTTCGAGACCCTAGTTCACAAACATATTAATTAACGATTTAGATAAGATTGCGCAAGAAATAGGTTTTGGGTATATTTCTGAGCTAATACAAGCTCAATTATGTACTACTAATAAGGCGGGGTAAGGTATGTCTTAATACTACTTACATAACAATGTACAATCGGTAAAAGTAATTAAATAATTTGTATTGCGTTTACTTACAGTTTAAAAACAATATATTCCATTATCTGGTAACAATCCGGCTGATGATGAAGATGAAATTCAATTAATTAAAATATGAAAGTTTTACAATATCTTTTTGCGTGATTTTCTATTCTGTATATTTGCTTTGCTGCAAATTACATGACTTTCTTTGGGAATTGTGAGATGTGTTACAATTTTAATTTCAAATATTTTTCTATTTATTCTTTATACACTTCTTTATTCCTTTTGGTTTTCATTTTTTGTTGTTATTTAAAACAAAGTGTGCAGTCTACTCGTAATAGCCTTTCGATTTATTATCTCTTATATTTATACAAAAATTTATATCTACTGGTAGGATGAGGGCGCTTGATTCTGAGAGTCTCGCCTACGGCGACAGCCGGCGAAACCAAGGACTACTATTTTCGGTATATAAATATGAATCTTTTTAATTTCTGTAAAATATAAAAAAAATTTTTGGTCCCAAATCTGCCGCCTTTAAAATCTGCCGCCCTAGGCTCCAGCCTACTCAGCCTGCTGGTAAATCCACCCAGGCGCGGATCCAAGGGGGGGGGGGGGGGGGGGGGGGGGGGGTCACGGGGGTCATGACCCCCCCCAAAACAGCCAATTCTTGATTACAAACTTGATTACATACTACAAAGCAGTGATGAAAAAACTGTAAACAAATAAAAGCCATGTAATGTTTAAAAAGATTCTATGAAAAACATCACTTTAATTTAAATTTCAAAATTAGACAAATATGGTTATACATTTGGTCCTTCCAATGTTATTTCACATATTATGAAAATGAATTTACCTTGAAGCATCCGTCAAATGAATCCTTGTTTTATCTTCTTACTTTTGTTGTTTATTTTCTGGTTTTCGTTTTGTTACCTTCTTTTTTTTATTGCGAAATGCACTAAAAACTATCCTGGTTTCAACGACACTGAAATCAACAATGGACTGTTGTGTTTTCAATGTTTTGATTGCAAACTGTGAAGTTAGCCACGCTGCCATAAAAGGCGCCAAGTCATTTGAAAACACACGAGGTAACGTTTCAGAAGAAAATTCGAAATAAAAACATTCAGACATTTTTTAGTTATAAGAGTACATTTTTTATATAAAAAAATTATAATTTTATATAAACAATAAATTTATATATGAATGTAATGAATTTTCAAGTAAAACAAATTGGACGGGTTTTTGCATAAGGTTATTCAGGCTTTGTTTTTTATTCACTGAAGAAATTTGGCTTACATTGCTTATTTGGTTATTCTTGTTATTTTTGTTATTTTTGATTTTTTTCTATCCCGTGACCCCCCCCCCGGAAAAAAATTCTAGATCCGCGCCTGAATCCACCACTGATTAATAGCATTAGAAAAATCCGTTCCTCAAATTTTGCTAATTCTTTGAAGTTGCATAAATTGGTAACTAAGCTAAAAACAAATAAAAATAATCATGTACATTTATTCAGGCCCCATAGAAGTACAATTAATCCAATTATGAAGAAAATCCAGTACTTGACATTTTTTCCGTTGTCTGCTTTACGTGAAATGCCCCTAATGTCAGAGTTTTGTCAGCGTGCTGAATAGCCGTTAAACGATTTCCCTGACAGTTTTCTGGTGTAATGTCAGAAGATTAGAATTTATTTGTTGGTGGGGAATATAAAAATTTCTGTGTGCACACAATGTCTCATAGATTAGATAGAAAGAAGATGAGAAAACCCAGGACACAAAAATGTGGGAAAAAATAACCAGGCAGACCATTTGGCTAAGAACTCTATCACACTACCCTATGATAATACATTTCGATATTTCCATCTCGACCTCAAAAACCTTATAAAAAGCAACATAGAAAAGAAATGGGAAGAAGAATGGAACCAAGTACCTGAAACTAACAAATTAAAACAAATAAAAGAAACAACAAAAGAATGGAAAAATCTAAATCTCCTAAACAGAAAAGACTCAATTAAAATTACAAGACTCAGAATAGGCCACTGCCTTATGACCCACAGTTACATATTCAAAAAAGAACAACCTCCGAAATGTTCCTGCAACCAAGACCTCACAATAAAACATATTTTTGACTCCTGCAATGTGTATAACAATAAAAGAAATAAATTTAATATATCTATGGCATCCCTTAAATCTCAATGTATCAATGAAATTAGACAAATAATAATGTTCCTTAAGGATACAAAACTTTATGCCAAAATTTAAGCTTACAACAATTTTGTTTTTATAAGTATTTATATGTATATAGAATGTTTAATGATTATTATTAATCATACTATACCTAGAATATTAGAGAAGTTGAATGAATTAATGAAATAGATAGATAGGGCCTCATAAAACCTAATTGTATTGTGTTGGTAGGCCTATATAACCCAATAAAAAAAAAAAAAAAAAAAAAAGATGAGAAAACCGCAATTATTTTACTTTCCAAAATAACCTACGCCAATTCAGCACTCAACCGACACACGAAAGCTCTAACTTCATGCAATTCATCGGTGGTTTCTGCATTCGCTGGACTCATGCAACACGTGAACTGTGCTACTCAGCTGGTCTACGACAAACTGACAGCAGCCGCCGTGACAGCTGACATTTGTTTACGTTCCTTCGCTCCCGCAAGTGTCAAAGCAGTGTATAAAGAATTCGCCGCGGTTCTGTTCCAGTGGGTTTTCGTGTGATTTCTCCAAAAACTATTGCCGAGGAGCATGTTGTTCTAGCTGCAGCTATTAAGCGCTGAAGGAAAATATGGAAAAGCTGGCGACGGCGAGCAGTTTCACCAAGGCGGTGGATCTGCTGCGGAACACCGATTGCAGGTGGGTGTCGGATTGCCTCATTATGACCCAGCCCCTCCCGCGACCGATGCAGTGACGCCGCTACACTCCAGTGCGTTGTGCTAGTAAATAAATTTGCTAATTTGCGATTTCCCTTGTAGCCAGAAGGAAAAGCTCAATTATTTCCACCAAATCTCGGAGTGCATGGTCTCGCCATCTGTGACCTCGCACGCGAACTTCGCAAAGCACTCGGCTAGTGCGATTGGGGTGCTGCTTCTCTTCACCGAGGACCTGGATTCTGTAGTGCGGATGAGCGCCGAGGAGAACTTGAACAGGATCATCCGGTCGCTGGAGCCCACGCGGCTGAGCCGCATTCTTCTCGATCTCTACGGCGAGATCAGGAAGAACGGGAATGAGAGGTGAGCGAACCTGCGGTGGTCCCCAGGGAGGCTCTAAAGCGGTCCTTTTAATTCCAGGTCGCTGCGGATTTGTCTCAACCTGTTCTCGTACTACTGCCCGCGCATCAAGGAGAAGAACGTGAAGTGGTACGCGCTGAAGCTGCTGCCCTGCCTGCAGGCGATCGCCGGCCGCAAGGAGACGCTCCTCGTGGAAACCCTCAGCGAGTTCGTGAGGGCCTTCAGCAGGAACCTGCAGATTTGCTTGAACGACAATGAAACTGTGAAGCTCATCGAGGTGAGTTTTAATGTGGAGGGTTCGTGTCTCTGCTCAGGAGAGTCCTTGAGACGGGGAATTCGAAATTTTTGGGGATCTTTCGCAGGGTTACCAAATTGGGGAATTTGATTCGATATGACCGTTATATTTTTTTTTACCGTTAGGACTAATACAAGTAACAATTTGGCCAATTTTCATCCCTTAATAATTAACCCCAAAGGGGTGAGAATCAATTTTAAGAATTTCGAGAAGAACATCTTTTGAACGCGGTGACCGATTTGGATGGTATTTCGATGTCACTGAGGCATATCACAGAAAAAAATCAGTGGAACTTAAAACTGAATATAACCTAAACAATTTTTTGAAGTAAAACTTCTTTACGCACGCTTGACTTTGGGGAGTAAGCTGGTGAATGCATTGACGAGAGCGTTAGGAAAAGTGTGATCGGGCCAAGGCGAACGGAAGTAGATATAAGTTAGTGAAGATAGAAAGATAAGAGAGTTACGTTTCGTATATTACTGTAGAAGCAAGAGAGGTGCGAGCTCTAATTGAATTTTCGAATTTCTGTGTTTCTGCACTGGAAGCTGGTAAACAGGTTGACTGCATTTTCACAGACTTTAGTAAGGCATTTGAAAGAATCAGCCACGACATTTTAATCCATAAACTTACAGCCCTTGGGTTTCCACATTTGTTTGTTAAATGGGTTTGCTCTTATTTGTCAGGACGCACTCAGCGAGTGTCCTTCCGTGGATCCCTGTCTAAAGAAATATTTAATACTTCTGGAGTTCCTCAGGGAAGTCACCTTGGACCACTGTTGTTCATCATTTTCGTAAATGACTTGTGTGTGTGCTTAAAACACTCTAAAATTCTGTGCTATGCTGACGACGCCAAGATTTTTCGTGTTGTATCTTCTGTGAATGACTGTGAACTTTTAAACTCTGACTTAGACACCTTTTATACATGGTGCTGTATAAACCATCTTCCTCTGAACGTAAACAAGCGTACGTCGTTGTCTTTTTCACGAAAAAGAGTACCCATTCATTTCGACTATGATATAAATAACTCTTTATTGACCCGACTGAATAAGACCAAAGACTTGGGTGTATGGTTAAATAGTGACTTTACATTTGACGATCATATTGATGCAATATCTAATAAAGCTAACGGCACCTTAGGCTTTATTAAGAGATGGTCCAAAGAATTCGACGATCCCTACATAACACGACTTTTGTATTGCACCTTTGTGAGACCCATTTTAGAATATGCTTGTTGTGTTTGGTCACCTTATTACATAACTTATATTAATCGTGTGGAGGCCGTACAACGACGATTTATTCGGTTTGCTCTTCGTGGGCTTCCTTGGGAGGACCCTTTTCATTTACCTCCTTATATACATCGCCTCAGGCTCATTAATCTCGACTCTTTAGAATCTCGACGCAACATCTCCAAAACTGTGTTCGTTATGGAGTGCCTGCAAGGCCACATCGATTCCTCGAGGTTGCTGTCTTCTTTTAATGTATCGGTTCCCTCTCGCTCTTTGAGAATCAGGCATTTTTTAAACATCCCCCAACACCGCACTAATTATGGATACAATGAGCCTATCACATCGATGTCTCGTTGTTTCAATAGTAAGTTTGATAGCCTTGATTTTAACTTATCGAAAATTAGTATTAAGAAAAGACTTTTGTAATTCCATACACGTTTTTGTCTTTTTCTTTCTTTTCTTCAATTTAATTGTTCTTTTTTCTTGTAAGTAATCAGTCATTGATGAAATTGAAATTGAATAAATTACTAATTTATCAATGAAAGCCGATAATAAATTTAAATATTTGTAGAAAATGAATATATGTATATTATATACATGTATATATTATACATATATACATATATAAACATATATATATACATATAGATGGAGCTAAAGAAGTTTTACTTCAGTCGTGTGGTCTAAAGCACACTCGTATTTTTTTTTTTTCTTTTCTTTTTTCAAACATTTTTTTCAGCCATTTTGAATTTTGGTAAAATCACCAAAATTTTGTTATAGCTTCCTAACATAGTTTTTTATAACATATACAAGCTGGGTTACCCGGTTTAACCCAGCGTTGGGTAAATACTTACTAATTAAACCCCTTTATGCATACGCCATTTTGAATTTCCAAATCTTAATAATATTCAAAATTAGTGGCCTTAAAATAATCAATATAGCAATTTTCATTAAAATCAGCTGAAATCGCGACATTTTGTCTCCATATTAGATTTACAAATGTTGATAATATTCGAAATTATTGGGCTCAGAATAATCATTGCACTAATTTTCACTAAAATCCGTCGAAATCGAGACATTTCAATCGAAATGTTTGATCAGCCGCCATCTTGGATTTGGAAATTTTGATAATATTCAAAATTAGTGGCCTCAAGATAATCATCGTACTAATTTTCATTAAAATCCGTTGGATTCGAAAAATATTGGTCGCCATATTGGATGGATTGAATTTCTAAATTTCGACAACGGATTTGAAATCAGAATTCCGCAAAACCCCTATGTACCAGTTTCCATAAAAATTGCTTCAAATTTAAAATTTTCAGCCGCCATCTTGGATTCGCCATTTTAAAACTTTATATATTTTCCGAAAATAAAAATAAAGCCTATATGTTAAGTTGGAGTATGTACTACCTTCGGACAAAACATGAAAAATATCGATGCAAGCGTGATTGAGCGACAAACAAACAAACAAACTTTCATTTTTATATATATATAGGGATATAAGGATATGTATATAGGAATTTATCAGCCTTGAAAAAAATAAAATAACTGAACTAATTACTATTTACTCTATACTTTTTTTTTTCAAATTCTTATCTTTTGTGAACTGCGCCCTAAGCGTTCCGCACCGTTTCATAGGGTGTTACAAAAATTAGCTCTAAGAACTTTGCGGGGTTACTCAGTATCATCATCACAAATTGCACCGGTAGTTATTGTAATTTAATAAATGTTCAATGAATAATCTGAAAGTATAAGATGCAACTTGTACGTATTTCGGTACAGCGAACAGCACCCGGGCACTTGTACGTATACAAAACTATGAGATTGTATATCTTAGAATTTGATATTAATTTCCACTCGATGCCCCTAATCGTTCCTGAGAACAAGGGTCTTGACGATCAACAAAGTGATCCCATAAGGGTTCCGATTTTTCACTTCGAGGTACCGAACCCTAAAATAAGTACATTTGCTCGTGCCTGTATCTTTTGATTGTACACTCTACTGTGCTTATATACGAAGATTTATTATACTACGAGGCAAAAGAATTCACCTATTCGTTTTTTAAAGCTAATGTTAAAACTAAATTCCTTCAAGCAAAGGAAAAGCCTCTCCTAAATACCAAACAAAAAAACAATCGGCTGGATTTAGTCAAAAACCACGAAAATTGGACAATAAGGTAGTCCATAATTTGGAGCAAGGAGTCAGGTTTGATTTTTGCGTAGAAAAAAGCGGCCAAGTGCGAGTCGGATTCGCCCATGAAGAGTTCCGTAGCAGCAAGTAACATAATATAAAAGTTCTTGTTATTATTAGAAAATAATGGTTCACGGTTATGTTTATGAAATTAAATGTTTTATTTTTATTTTTATATTTGAGTTGATTCAATGAAAGGTAAATTGCGGTTTACGATTTATGACGTATTAAAAAAAACTACGCACTAGATCTCGTTCAAACCAATTTTCGGTGGAAGTTTGCATGGTAATGTACATCATATATTTTTGTTAGTTTTATCATTCTCTTATTTTAGAAGTTACAGGGGGGGAGAAACACATTTTACCACTTTGGAAGTGTCTCTCGCGCAAACTATTCAGTTTAGAAAAGAATGATATTAGAAACTTCAATATCATTTTTGAAGACCTATCCATAGATATCCCACACGTATGGGTTTGATGAAAAAAAAATTTTGAGTTTCAGTTCTAAGTGTGGGGAACCCCCAAAATTTATTGTTTTTTTTCTATTTTTGTGTGAAAATCTTAATGCGGTTCCCAGAATACATCTACTTACCAAGTTTCAACAGTATAGTTCTTATAGTTTCGGAAAAAAGTGGCTGTGACATACGGACGGACAGACAGACAGACAGACAGACAGACATGACGAATCCATAAGGGTTCCGTTTTTTGCCATTTGGCTACGGAACCCTAAAAAAGGGGCTAAAAGTTCATACGAAACCCGGAAGAACAGTTGTCGTGGGGTGGTGGACGTTATTTTTATAAGCATTTGAAAGTATAATAGAAAAAACACATACAAACTATAAATAAAAAAGTAATCGATTTTCAAATTTTATTGGTACTTTTCAGATTAAAAAATAAAATTCGTAGTCTTGTTAATTGCTTGTCAGTTACGATAAAAGATAAAATAATACTTGACCTAAAAATTAACATAATTCATCCATAACCTATGCCATTCGTAGTGGGGCAGCAACACCAGCATATTATTTTTTGATATATCAACTAATTGACTTTTTTGAATTGTTGAAGCGCAAAGTACAATAATCTTGGGCAACAGTGTTTTCGCTAATGGGCAATGAGATATACGTTCTCATTAAAATTTTTGGGATAATTTGCAAATTGTAAACGGGCAATACTTTTTGCGTGCTACCCCTGCTAATAAGGCAGACGGATATTTAAGTAGGTCGATAATATGCGCGGAATTTAAACATAAATTATTCACCACTAAAGATTAAAAACCATGGCAATGGGATTCTCTGTTTTATATGATATTATTGGTATTTTTCGTCATCTGTACTCTTACTATATTTTTTAATAATAGGCTTGTTTCCGTACTTTTCTGGTGAGTTTTTCGGGCGAATACTGACAATAAGAGTGGGAAAATCTGCTTAAGCTCGAGAAGTAAAAAAGTGTTTCTTGGGCAATATTCGGAGAAATAGTTACAAACTCTAATAGATGATAATGAAATGGAAATTTTGATGAAAATTTTATAGAAGCTCAAACTATGTAGAGAATTTGAGAAGTGTTTAAGTAATAAGTATTTGCGCAACGCCGGATGAAACCGGGTAACTCATCTAGTATAGGTATAATAAAATTGAATTTCAGTTTCATAAAATTGTATTTGAATTTCATGAAATTTAATTTGAAATTAAAAAAATTGAATTTGAACTTTCAAAAATTGAATTTGAAATTTAAAAAAAGTTCAGTTTGAAGTTAAAAAGCTATATATTATCAAATATAAAAAAATTAATATATTTGTTAATATCTTAGGTATTCTTGGGTCAAATAACAACAAATTGCGCAATAAAAAGGCGATGTTCCTCACAAAATTGCTTGAATCTCATCGAAAACTCTCAAAATAAGGGCGCAATGGCCAAATATGGGCTTAATAAAGCCTTAGGTAAGTACTCTATTTTATAATAAATATTCTTTTAATTATGGAAGAGTTCTTAAAGCTAAAAATCGTTTACATCAATTTGCTGAATCATCAACTCATTGATATTTATTGAGTTGGACAGATTTGTTTTTGGTCCTTCAAGAACTTGTCCAACGTTAAAAGTTCTATCTGCAATATTAAATTTTTTCTCCCGATTTCGAAAAGGAAATGAGTTTGCCAAATATAAACATAAACAAAAGCACAATCACAACGATAAAGATACGATTTCGTTACATTTTTTTTTTCCAGAGTTCTTAATAAACGACCAAAATACAAACACCGTGCTCGGGGTGCTCGGCTTCCTGCGACTCCTTCTGCCTATCATCATAGTGGAGAATATCTGTGACTGCAAGCAAATAGTTGAAATTTACGATGTTTGCTTGTATTTGCTCAGTAATCAAAACCATTCCATTATAAATGCCTCACTTGAGGTTATCAATTCAATGCTCAGTCGGCGAAACGAGGCACTGGAAGAGCTGCTTACCAGCCACCAGCTGCACCGTGAGTTCCTTAAAAAAAGGAAATCATTAAAAAATCAAATATTTCAATTGAAAAATTCCGAGACGACGTGCGGTGAATTTGTGCAGGCTGGAGTATCTGCCGGAGGAGGAGGAGGAGGAGGAGGAGTAGGAGGAGGAGGAACTCCTGCATCGACATTGAATAAACATCAACCATCAAGAAAATCAACTTCGGAAACTGTTAAGGACGGATTCAAATCAGGGATGGAGGAAGACAAGGGTGCTCAGATGCGATTTAGAGCCAGCGATTCGGAAGAGCCGAGTGAATGCAATAATTTTCGTTCAGGCAAAAATATAGACATCCTAACTACCCCCGGTAGGAGGAGTGACGGTAATGGCTGTGCTGGCGGTTCTGGCGGTAGTAGCGGAGCCCGACCAGTCGACATGGAAAATGTTGAGCAGTTCGATTCTATATTAGAAGCAAATGAACCGCAAGATGATGGCCATTTGGCCGTGGAGCACTCTGATGATAAACTGCAAGTGCTCAGCGATATCGACAATGAATCATTCAATAGTATGGATTTTGACTCGGAAATTGCCTTCGGGGAGAGGGATAATAAAGTTGTCACGAAGGGCGAAAGGGAGGCTGAGTTGAAGTCACAAAAGTCAACTGACTCCATCGGATCGTTCATCAACAGTCTGATTTCCCACTCAAATGCAGGTAAGTTCTTCGCTTTGTCTACCTCAATTTTGAGCTGGTGGCTGTCAGAATCGTACATTTATCTTATGCATGTAGCGTAATCCGAATTTGAGATTCAAATCCCATTTCCGCCAAGTCAATTACTCTCGATTGCCCTCCATTAGGTTTTTGTTTTTCAAATATTTGACTTTGCTAAGGATACAGAAAACCAAAATATTGGGGATTGATAGCTTCTAAATAGGGATATTGGGTAATTTTAATAAAGTTGAGAACTTAAGATTGATCTCTCTTTTGTATTCATAAAGTTAGGAGCAAAATCGCAAAAAGTGATGGCAGGATTCAAGCATGAAATTGATCTCTAAATTAAAAAAATCTCTTGGGATGGAATTAAATTTGGTATTCATAATATTTGAGATTGACCTTTAGACTTTTCGAAACAAACAAAACACCATAAACCTAGTGAGGTCACTATCATGTAGTATGTTATGTAGTAATGCAATAAACCAAATCTCTCCTTCTAATTTACTAAGAAAATTTAAAACATTACCGTTGACGTCAAAGCTTCGTAAGTTCGCTGTTTAAGTTTTTATTTTAAAAAGTCATTCTATCGAACGTTTACTGTATTTAATTTAATTAATATCATTTAACGTTATACATCTAATCTTAGTTAAAAATAAATTTATAAACTTAAGATGGGAGTCTCCAGGGTTTTAAATTCTGTTAAGAACATAATAAATGAGAATTTCTTTTATCTGCACATGGTTTGTTGTCCTTGTAATTAACTCGTTCACATAGTGTATTTAATTTAGAAGCCGACAGACTGCGACTAATTTCAGCTAATCCCATTAATGTCTTTTTAAATCACAGAGAGCATGACAAAACTATTCCGTCCGTCGGCAAAGTTATCGGGAATCACAACAAATTCGAGCAGTCCGAGTACACCAAAAATAAAAGTCTCTACGGATAAAAAATCGAAAATGGGGCTCCAGTGTCCTCCGCCGCCACAACAACTATCATCAGCAGTGGCGGCAATTGGACCAGTGTCGTCTAATCCAGGAGCCGTATCACATACGACAGAAACAAAGGCTGTGGACGAGGACACGATATCCCTTGAGTCTATAAATAGTCATATATCTCTGGTAAGTCACGTCTCTCTCCAAAGTAGCACACAGGATCTACTGAGGAACGAGCAAGATTTAGTGTCTGTGCAGAACAATGATTATGAGCTGGAAAAAAATGTTGCAATCCTTGGAGAATCTGCTCCTGACGCTGCCGCCGCCGTTCCCGTGACGACATCAAATGCAATTTTGTTAGTAGAAAGCGTGACTGAGGGCGACAAGATGAAGAACAATTTTATGATCGGCGGCGATGGTTACTTTAATGAAAAAGACAAGGCGTCGGCAGAAGATTGCCGCCGAGAACTGAGTGTCGGAACGATTTATGACCAGCCCATCATCTGCTACACTGCAAGACTTATTGCATCGAGATTCCTACTGGCGGGTGTCACCGGGACAACAATTTCCGATGCGGTGATTCGCGTCTCTATAAAGAACTTGTCCCTACATGTGATTGCTAATTGTGTCCGACTGATGCCGGACGTTCTCGGACGTCCATTAGAGGTCGACACGTTCGGACAGACCCAGAGCCCTAGTGACGAGGCTGCAATTGAAGTCAGTGAGAACAGTAGCAACGAATTCAGTGAAGAGTTTGCCATCCCCGAGGAGAGGGATAGGTCCGATGATCGCACCCAATCCCAGAAGTCGTTTGACCAAACAGACGATAATTTGCTTGAGATAAAAGACGACCACTTCGGCGAGAGCAACACCACAATTCTTTTTAACTCGCCGCCACCCCTCAGTAAAAGCGCTGACCCGGTCCTGGTGAAGGAAATCAAGTCTGCGGCCTCTAGAGGACTCTATCAGAAAGATTGCACCAATCTCAATGAACAGCTCGAAAATTTTTTGTGTAAATCGGAAATAATTGAATCGGAGTTATGTCCAAAACAGCACCCACTTAACCCCATAGACCTGGATCCATCACCATTAGTAGAATCGGGGCCGCAACTCCCACCTACGGAAAAATCCACAACGAATGATTTAGTGCGGATTGGATTACAGCAACAAAAGCAATTTATGTACGATACCCTGCTATTTTACGATCATCCAGACCCAATTTTACGGGGGGATGTGCAAATTATTGTCGGGAATTTCATCAGCGCAGCAATTCTGATGATTCACAGCGGTGATGTTGAATGGACGGCAGTCGACTCATTGGATTTTAATCGACTCCTGGCGATCCTGACAAAGGTAACTAAAGCCCCAGGTTTTATATATAGGTATATATCTGTACCTACATATTCCTATATCATTCCGTCCTACCATCCACCTTTCACTCTTCCGTGTCCCAAGCCCAGTCATCCAGGCGGATTAATTATTTTAATAAAATAGAAGCGTGCCGCGTTCTTTGTAGCTTATAGATGATTTTAAATTGTTTTAGAAGCATTAGAAGGAATTTATTATGAAAAAGACGGCCTACGGCTGGCAATTTCATCATTCATCATTGCCACGAATTATGGCAATCCAGAAATATTCATCAATTTTACAGCCGCGGCGCGGTACGGACATTTTCCACCGGATGAAATTTCAAAATGAAATGAATTGGAATAAACTATTTTCCGTGATGCCTGATTGCTACAGCTAGTCGCGGATGTTTTTGGCTTTATGGTCGCCTCCCCACGAACTAGTTGGATTTCATGCTGAGCTCCTATCGCCTTTATTGATTTGATTTAGGAATGCATAGTGCTGGGCATTTTCATTTTGATTTCGACGAATTTGATTTATCGATGTTTGAATTTTTGCCATTTGAAGAAATATTTAATTACTGGAGATACATGCAGGAAATTGATATTTATGTCGTTAGGGAAGTTCATGATTGACGTATGTGTTTTTTGCAATTGAAAAAAAAATTATTCTTGGAATTTTGATTCAAACTGTTGAAAAGTTCAGATCGAATCACATAAGATCAATATATTTCTAATAACTATGTTTGCATTAATAACTGAGTAATGACGTAAATTGCACAGGATGTGAGAAAATTATATACTATTTTAAACATCTGATTCCTTTTTATTTGTGCCCTGATTTTCAGAACAAGAAACTTTTGGCACTTTCGTGGGGTAATAGAGTTTATGTTTTCAATTAATGTTATTTAGAAAATAAAGTTAGTTCAAATAATGATG
Organism: Dysmachus trigonus; assembly: GCA_949715965.1. Classification (NCBI taxonomy): domain Eukaryota; kingdom Metazoa; phylum Arthropoda; class Insecta; order Diptera; family Asilidae; genus Dysmachus; species Dysmachus trigonus. The sequence continues at coordinate 92,639,138 of OX454320.1, forward strand.
ACTAGTAGTGATCAAAATAAACAAAACGGTTTTAAATCGATCGGCTTAATAGTTACTGTCATACGTATATTATTATCAGCGGAAAGAGGAGCACTTTCGAACACTTTTTCTTCCCAAACTTATAAAGGCCAATTATTATTATGGCCGTTATATTTTTTTTAGCGTCAGGACTAACACAAGTAACAATTTGGCTAAGTTTCATCCCTTAATAATTACCCCCAAGGGGTGAGAATTAATTTTAAACATTTCGAAAAATCAGCATCACAAAAAAATCAGTGGAATTGAAAACTGGAAATAAAAGAAATTGTTTTTGCTAATTTTCAAAACATTTTTTCAGCCATTTTGAATTTTGGTACAAGCACCAAAATTCTGTTATGGCTTTCTAACATAATTTTGTATATCATATATTTTTTCCATAATTTTTTCCAACGGCGTGACACCTAAAAAAAAATAAAATTTTGATTTTTATTTGTTTTCTGTAGGTTACGACTGTACGGCAAAATCGCCAAAAATTGTTTGTGACTTTCTGGTGTAGTTTTTTACAATATATATTTTTTCCTGGGTCTTTAGTCAGACTGAGAATTGGATACACACGACTTACCCACAAATACCTCCTACGACGCTAAGACCAACCTCTTTGCCCGCACTGTATAAAACCCCTCACAGTTACCCACATTCTAACCTCCTGTCCCAAATCTCTTATAGTTACATTTGTTGTTACAAATGTTGACTTCCAATGCGGCAATTGGCGCAGGTTTATTAACACAGACCAGAGACCACACGTATCCATTTCTTGAAATAAGACTTTCTTTTCAATAAATCGGTTGTTTTGGTCTCTGTGTGGCACGTAGCGCCGTCCTGTTGAGACTACAAGTTGTAAACATACAGCAATGTTTGCACGATTGGAATCGTTGCTGATGTGTATATATCTGGCCATGATGATTTGTTAGTCAATATCAAATAAAAATGACATTGACATTTACGACAAATGATTGTTCATTTGACAGTTATCACTATCGGAAATCCGGCGATTTAGAAAAAAACACCCTTTATAAGCAGCTTTTTGTTACCAATATTTAGAAATACAAGCGTGTTAAAGTAAATATCATAATAATCTATTAAACAATTTTGACATCAAGTTTTCAAAATTGTCCTTTGTTTTGTTCAAATCTGCCCAAAAGAGTTGCTTTGAAAGAATAATTAGATTTATTTTGCAAAAACGTGATAAAATCAATGTTTCGTACATTATTAATTATTAGTTAACTTTAGCTGTAAGATTTAAAATACAATTGTGCTGTGAAAATTAAAAAAAAATTATCCGAAAGAAAGAAAGTGTTTAGTCAAATGTATCTTTTTACAATAAAAACACAAAATTTAGTTTGACGATGCTGTGGTTATTTGACAGTGAATTTAGATTTTTTATTTCAAAGCGTAATTTTTAGGGTAATTAGTATCATTTTTTATACCTTTTTAAATAGGTATATGATTTCCAGCATCTTTTCAAAAACAATTAGATTCATGTCGGAACGTCTACAGGTAAATTTAATTTAGCAAAAGAATTCAAAGTACTGAAAGAGAAATACTTTTTTTCCAATTTTGACAGGAATGTAAAATCCGCTTAATTAGAATCTCAAACTAATCAGTAATGATATTAAAAAACTTTTAATTTCTGTGTTACTTCTCCTTTTCTTATTATACTTCACCAGCAGTCTCGGTCTTTTACGATCCAGTTGAAATTTCTCAACCCATTTTCAAGCAGTTAATATTGAACTTGATCAACTCTTGAAAATGTTTCAGAGAGTTATAAGTCGTTATAAATAAATTAATTAACATTAAACTTTATCGCTTCTTGAAAATTTCCCAAAGGGTTTAAGAGAATAATTTCTTTTAAATTCTTTGCAAACCTAGGCAAATAAGAATAACGACGCCTTTACAATTTTGTATTTCAAAAAATATGTTGGCCTTCATTCTTCGCTTTTATATTATCTTCTCAGAAATTTTGTTTAAAGATGTTCATAAGCAATTACCCATATTGAATGAATAATAAAATTTCATTATAATTTGAATTGTATGCTTACGAAATGTGTGTCTTTTTATTTCATCCTTCCCCCATACATAGAACGGAGATATTAAAAAATTGATCACATTGCGCTGAAACTAGTGTACAAGTTTTATCGAGGTTTAAGCCCTTAAGCGAATTTTTCAAACATCCTGTTCACTTGCCCAACTTGGGCAGAAACTAACCGCGGGCTAGGATTTTAAGAGGTTTATCTAAAAAATTGGTTGAAGTCAGAAGAATGCGAAAGTTATTGATGTCGTTATGCTTGTTCCCTGACGGCTGTATGAAAGGAAAGAGGGGATGGATATTATCTCCCGGGGGAGTCGATGACGGTGGGATAGTTGTTGGCGTTTGTTCGTAAATATGTTCGGTGGGCCCCGTCTGGGAACAATGGGAATTTTCCGAGTTGGTAGAAGAAAGGAAGTTTTTTTTTTATCTGGAAGGATTTCAAGTTTCCTCATTTTCCCAAAAGTGAAAATCGCTTTCTCCCTATATATTGCTGTGTAGATATGTTCGCAAATATTTTACATGCTTCATTTCTAACCCAGGGCTTTCGGGACGAAATTCACACCGTTGTTATACAGGCGTTGACCTCCTTTGATAAAATATTTCCACTTTTGATGTCGCATTATTTTGCTCGACCTGAGGTAAGGCGTAAGATTTCCGATGATGATGATGATGATAAAGATGGTGATGAGGAGCACCTGATGGAACTTATTTTGCATGGAGACGATAAAGCGAATTATAAAGTCCTTTCGCCAAAATTTTTATTGAATCAACTCCGACTGTGCCATGAAAACAAGTATTGGTTGGTGCAGAATAAGTATGCTGAGGTAATTTCAAATTTATGCTACGAGTCTATCCGGAAATTGTACGGGGACGACATCGCCTGCAGCTATGAGGTAAGTTACGAAAAGTTTGAAGTTATTATGGAGTTGATGAAAAACGCGAATGCAGTATGAAGCTGGAATGAATAATTTTCCACATCTAGAATATGTTCGTCGACCAACTTTCTGAACTTTTGGGGGATGAAGATTTTCGCGTTAGGGAAAATACCGCGGATTGCTTGTGCCGATATATTCAGAAAGTGCAGCCGGAAGATGCAGATGTTGAAAGTCATCGGTTTAATTTGAACTTGCTCCGTGAGTTTTTCGACCATCGAATTTTTCAGGGAATGTCGAAATCACTTCGCAGCTTCTTCAACGATGAGACTTTCCCTTCGGAGCAGGTGGAACGGAGACTTTCGAAAGTTCTTTACCTGTCGACAAATAGGCTAATGGAATTGCACGAAAAGAATCTTCAGGTATGTAATTTTCCCCGTTTTATTTGTTTACTTCGAAATCCACTCAATGTCGCTAACTGATATTTATTGATGTTTAATTAAAGCTTGGTTTGATTAACGCTATCAAAGTTCTATCGGCAAAATTCAATCCAATGGACTACTATACGACATGGAGCGAGTTTAATTTGGCCAAAGTTTGCCTTAAGTTCGCCTTCCAGAACCAAAACACCGCCATGGATCTAAATTGCCAGAGAGATTTAATCGAAATAACGGCCAAACTGCTTGCAGGTAAGTTTGTTCGTAGGTGTAATTCGTTTTTAAAATTGCCGTCGTCGTCGAGTGCGATTTCATTACATTGAGCGATGGCTCTTACTTTACGGGAAAGTTCGCGATGTTGCTGCTTCAAAAGTTGGGTATTTGCTCCAACTACGTGAGGTGTGAAGTGTGTAGTGTGAAGTGTTAAGTACTACTTCGATATTTGCAACTTCGAAACAATTTGCTCTATTGAAAAATCAAAGATTTACGATGTGAGCTTTTTGCCGAGTATTGTTTATTTGATTTAAAATTGAATTTTAGTGCAACACATCGTTCTGTAGCTTGAAATGTGTGTCCTATAAAATATAGGCATTAGAAAGATTAGAAAGTTCTGTTTAGGGTGAAATAATAATATTTATTATTTATCGAAATTTATTATTAGAAAAAGAACCGCAGCCTGCACGAAAAGTATACTGTCAGTCACCGGCAACTGATGCGGTCTGAACGGAAAGTTTAGTGTCAGTCACCGGTGACTGACATGGCCCACAACGTGTTAATAGAGAAACTTTTTTTATTGGCGGAGCTTTTTCACTTAAATATTTTATTGGATTTGTTGCTTTGAAAATCCAATCGTTAATTCCCGGTGACCAATGCTAATCGAAACTGAGTGATCTTAAATTAATGAAAGCAGAACATTTTGTTAATTTAGTAGTTTCGTACTACCATCAAACTAATCTTTTTTTTTTTTTTTTTTTAATGTAATATCTCAAGACTATCCAGTTGTGAATTTTTAGCTCTTATTTTAAAAAATTAGATATTTCCTAAATAAAACAGCATAAAACAACAATATAAGAATATCGTAAATTTTTTTCTCAAATCAAAAAAATCATAAGGTGGCTTGCAGCAAACATTTTCGTTATGCGGAAGTGTGCTAGATGTCTTTGGTGGGAATTGAAACCACAACCTCTATCACGCTGCGGGCTCGCAAGCTACGTATCGCACTAGCGAGTGGTTTTATAAGGATTCTGTTTTTTCCTTTGAAGTTATGGAACCCTAAAAATAGCGTACTATCAAAACTTCTTTTTCAAATTTTTGAAAAGCTGTGAAAATTAAATAAACAAATTATTTAATCGTTATTCTGGTTCGGGCGGTAACAACATGTTCTAATCCTTTAAAACTTGTTTACCTTTTAGAACTGTCAAAATATGTGAATAATAGATATTTATGTCATTGAATGCACCTACTGAGTTCCTTAAAAGCATTTAAGCTTATACTACTGTGATCAAAAAGTAAAGTCAATTTTTCTTAGGTTGGCAGCACTGTCACTCATATCTGTGTAAAATTTCACGCCAGTGCGTAATTTTTTTGATTAGTTTCGTTGAGTTTTCTGAGCAACTAAAAGTGAATTTTTCGATTTTTCCAAAATCGAAGAAGGAACTAAAGGCCATTCCAATCATCGAGTTTCAGAAGTGTTTCGAGGATTGGAAAAATCGCTGGCATAGGTGTATTGTATCGGGCGGGGACTACTTTGAAGGGGATAATATAGATTTGGAAGTTTAAATAAAAATTTTTAAAGTTATAAACAAATTGGCTTTACTTTTTGATCACAGTGGTATTGTTTTTGCGGCAGTTTCATTGTTCTGCTTCTACGACCGCTTTCCGTTTTTAGTGTAGGTAAATGTTCAAAAACTCAGCGTTTGAGCCTACTTCGGAGTCAGTAATTCCTCTTTCTAAGTAAACTGAGTTTATAAACGCAAGAACAAACGTTTACTTTTATTTTCTTACAATAATACCTTTTTCTTTCCCAGCTGATGTGCTTGCGGGCAATGTAAATTCTGTCTTCCTACAAAGTTTTTTGGGTCATATAATGAAAATACTAAATATATACTATCACTTGTTCTCGAATCAAAAGCCAGTGCTCTTTATGAAATCACCGAAAAACGAATTATTTACGAACACAAGAGAAATGACGACATCCATCAACCTAGGCTACTTTGGAAATGACTACTTGTATATAAGATTATATAATACCCTCAAGGGTGCCTTTGAAAGCTACAAGGTAAGTTGTTTTCTCGCTAGAAGTAGTTTGATATCCCTCAAGTCATATGGTTCATCATTAAGTCTTTCCCTAATGGTCTGTATGGAACTATTTTTCCGCCTTCATCTTTTCAGATAACAATAAATCAGGAATCTGGAGCGAAATTAATGTCCCTGGTCACAACATGTCTTGATGCTCTTTCACTTTTAGTTGAGCTTCAGGAGCACTCAAAATCTGTGAATGTGATAAAGCTTATCGAGGAAATTCTACAATATCTTTCAGTGCTGATAAATTATGAGCCTGTCGAGACCGTGGGATGCCTTAGGCAATTATTAAAATTCTTGTTTGGTAGAAATTACGCAAATCGAAGAAGTGATCACGACAACTTCACAAAATTGTACTTTGCTTTGAGAAGGGCGAATATGCCAGGGTCGAGTAGAGGGCATGCTTTAGAACAAGAAATCAAGGAATCAGAGCATGTCGTCGACGGGAGTCTAATTTTCAGTGACTTGCTTTTGACTGCGATGAGTTTTCCACTAGGTAAAATCAAATCAGAGGAGGACTGTGCCAAAAATATTAAATTATTTGAACCACTTGTTATATACTGCTTGACGGTACGTTCGCTGGCTTATAATCTCTATGCTATATACCATTGTTTTACTTTTAATTTGTAGCTTTTTATGAAATCAAATGCTGTTGTACAGGCTCCGATCCTTGAACTCCTGATTCAGTTGCTCGAATTCAATGTGACCTACAGCATCCTGGACTCGAAAAATGTGATATTCGACAATGTTATGAAAAACTTGGAATTAATTGAGAGCGGTATAGCGAGGTAAAATATGATGGCATTATTATTTCTTTTGATATTTCTCTGACTGTACGTACATTCCAGAAATTCAACGACTGTACTTGGGTCTGTTGTAAAATTTCTTGTTAACCTAACAAGGCAAAACAGCGGAAAGCTAGTCTCGATTCCCAAGGTAATAAGTATTATTAACAACTTGTTAGCGAACAGCTCAATTCGTGAGTGCAGTGTCCTGGCACTAAAGGTTCTCAGTTTTGAGATTTTCTTTAGCAACAGCAGCTCCAACCATCCGGATTATGGCAGCAATACATCTCTGCATGCCAAAGAATTGAGCACACAAAAAGAAGTGATGCTAGGAATGCTCGAAAAGTTCATCGGTTACATGGAATGCCAGAAAACTTTATCCATTCTGCTCCTCTGGAATAAAGCACAGACGGATATGCCCTCCATCCAGGAGGAGGATGCAGTCTATGCGATGGCTGTTCGCGGGCTCGAGGAGAGCAAAATCAAAGTGCACAACTTGCACAGTTTTTCCCTCTTGGAGTCATTGTTTGGAAACTGTGACAAAAATATTTTGCTCGAAACAAAGGGGTTTTCGTCGCTTCTTTCCTTGCTGATGGCAAAGGTAAGTTGCACATTTCAAGAGGGTTTTTTCTCTCTTCTGCTGCTCGCTGCCATGACCAACCTGCTTGGCGGAGTTTTTTTCATTTTATGCGGTGGCTGGGCCGGAAGGAAAGTGGCCAAACTGCTCGTGGTGTTGAAACATATGCAATATGACTAGTTTCTTTTTCGGGAAGGTTTATTTATTTGCGGTGTCCTGATGATTTGTTATGTCTGCTCTTTGTTTTTCATAAGGGAAAGTATCACATGGGTATATCAGATTTTGTTTCACTATTCGTTGCATATTAAATTTTTGATTTTAATATTTGCATTCAGCCTTCAAGTCAAGTTTCGGTTTACCTTTGTCAAGTCATGATCATGTTGTGTACCAATAATAATACTCAGTGAATTGTGGTCACAAAAAGCGTTCAAAGGGTATAGCCGGATAAGCATGCAAAATCTGTCCCCGCGGCGTTTTTGATCGACATTTTGGGGATAATTTTGATATTAAATAAAAATAATTCACCCCAAATTTCAGATCTTAATGTTGAACAGTTTTCGAGTTATTTAAAAAAAAAACTCTTTTTTGGTTTTTATTTTTATTTTTTCAATAGTAAAAATAAAAATTAACAAATGGTGATTTTTTCTTGAATACTTGGGAGTATAAGACATTAAAAAACATTTTTTCTATTATTTCCAAATTTTAAAATAATTTTTAACAAAATAAATAAAATTAAAATAATATTTTTAACTGTGTGTTTGAAGACATGCAATCACCAAATTTTAACAGAAAATTGCTCTCATACTCCTTCATACTCAGCATTTTTTTTAGATTTTTGGATTTAGTGGACCACTGTGAAAAAAATTAAAAACCGCAGTCCAAAAAAATAGGGTTCCATGGCGGACACTCAATCTCAGAAACGGCAAGTCCGAAACAAAAAAACCAAGAAGCATGTTAAAAAGGAAGATATTTTATGAGGCAATTCACCACAATTAGTAAAAAAATCGGAAAGAAAAAAAATGGCGGAAGTTTGAAAAAGAAATTTGAAAATATCGCATTTTTTCGCTTTGTTCAGTTTGCAAATATGTTTTTTATCAACTTTTTAGGAATTTTCTGGTGAATTGCCCTACAATAGACCTTAACAAACAAAACGTTCTAAGGTTTATTCAAATCAGCTCAGCCAATCCGGAGATTGATTGTCCGCCGTTTTGAAAAATGTAGTTTCGAGAAAAACGTGTTTAAAGTTTTTTTGCGATATAATTATGTGTGTATATTCAAAAATGCGCCCTCACTAAAACTACTGTAGTTCTTCGATTTTTTCGAATTTCTTTGTAAAAATTTAGCAGATGATTTCTAAGGAATCATAAAATGCAAAAAACCAAAAATCCGTTTTTTTGGAAAATTTTGAGGGAACTAATACCTTAATCTTATTCTGGAAATATTAAATACCAATAAATTTTTTGAAAAAACTATTACAGCTTTGCGATCTTATGATCTTCATTCACCATCTATAGCATGAAATAATCGGTTTGCTCAAAAATTTGAATTTCAAGGCATATTTCGAAAATACATACATACTTCGTATTTTAACATAATAGGTCAGGGTTCCAGCTTTGATTTTAACCACGTTACAAGCTTCTATAATAATCAGTTATATTTTAATGATTTTTCAAATATGGTCAAAATAAGATCTTTTATACTTTTTCATTCTACTATTCTTTGAAAACGGGAGTTGCTTGAGAACTTTCTTTTATGAATTCATAATCTACACAAAAAATCATATATAAATTATCTGCCACTTGTACGAGAAAAAATTTGATGTTGACCAATGGAATTATTTGTTTAATTTTTTTTTCTAGTAACAATTATAAATATATAAATTAAAAAATTCATATTGATTTTTTTTTTTTTTTTGCTTAAAAACTCATTACATTTGAAAGAATTGATGAAACGAAAAAATTCAATTCAAATTTGAAGGATCCACAAAAAGATAAACAAAAATATATGGCATTATAAAATTAAAATCTCGGTGTATTTTATATATTCTTAGATCCGTATTTTTATGTATTCATAAGATCGCACTTTTTTCCTAGCGTTTCTTGATCCTAAAGTCCTAAATGAAGTCACAGATTATTTAACATGTTTCTTGGGACGACACATATTTTTAGTATCTTTTAATCTAGAGGAGATCGGGTAAGTGTTCCAACAAGACTATATGTCGATATATACCGATCGATTTTAACGTATTTTTTTTAACGTGCATACATTTTATGATAACACCGAGAATTTTAAAAACGAAAATTGTGTACTATGGAACTACAATTGAAACAACGCAAACACATTTATATATTTATTAATGCAGTGACTAATCATTTATTATTATTTATTTATTAATTATTCGAATTTTTCTATCACATCTTCATTTCGTGTGAATATAGAGTTAAGAAGTGAAAAAACCCATATTATGATCATTTTTAAAAATTTATTAATGAATATGTCAGTCAACGCATATCAACATGATGTGATCACCTCAAGTGATCTTCCGTATTCAGACCCTCAGAATTTGCTTCCTTATGAGGATCGCCTGAAACTGTTCGATTTAATATCTCTAAGTAATTGACGCGACTCTGTCGACATTCTCTTCATTCATCAGTTGTTTATTCATCGACTGCTCCTCTCTGTTACAGCTGATATCGCTCCACATCAATTCTTGGCGTCTTAGATCGGTACCCCTCTTTCGCCCTTGGCATTACCGCACTAATTATGGCTCTTCCGAACCAATTTCCGGGATAATACATAAAGCCACCCTCGTTCGAATTCCCTCTGACAAAGTCATCCCTTAGGAACCTGAACCGTCCCTTCTAGTTTTAATCTATAAGTTTGTTCTGTATGTATAGTTTGCACTAAGCTGAATTAAATAAATGCCCTAAATAATAAGGCAGACTGCAGACTGTGGCTTCAAGTCAAACTAAAAGTGGATTAGCCTTATAAGAGCCAATGTAAACACGAAATTTCAGACACTTGAGCATACAAGTTAAATCCATTTTAATTTTGGAAGATTTTTATGTAGAAGATATTTAATTTTATATTCATTCAATTCAAATTATACAGAAGTGTTATATTATTTCATGGCTAAATATTTGAGAAATTCTGATTTGGTAATATGTATATACTTGTACCATTGCTTTTTAGTTATTATATTACATAAAATAAACAATTAACAAATTTCCAAGATGTACGCCTAAAACGTCATTGGTGTAAATTACCCACAAAGAAAAGGAATTGTGATTGATCTTGCCCAGGTGTTACTTTCCCCGACTGTGAAAATAAACGTATTATCGCTCCGAGGTTGGTTAATGATAGCAATTAGGCGCTTCATTAGTTTGTTCACCCGACTAATTGCTCGGTGCTTTCCTTTTTCAGAATACAGACAATTTCAACGATTTATCGTGTGTCACCATAATCCTGGATAAGGTAATCCAGCATTCCGAAGAAATTTATTTAGCCGACGACCACGATGAGCTTAATGTGAAAAATTGCGAGCAGAAGAACATTGAAGCTGCGGACAAAATAAACTATTTTACTAAAGTTTTATACGGGAAACTTGACACATGCTTTTCAACTTTGATAAAATACACCCTTGATAGCGATTTCTACTGGCTGATGGTAAGATTCATTAGAATTCTTTGGAAAATCTCCAGAAAGGTTGGAATTAACCACAATTTTCGACGGGACCTGATGGAGAATTTCATCTATGGGAAATACGCTCCAACCATCCTTAAAATGGAATGCCTCCAAGTGGAGTTTTTAAAGGAACTCTGTTTCATGAACTCGGATAAAATTTTAATGCTCTTCCAGCTGCAGAAAGTTGATAGTAGAATCGTGCAATCCTCCTTGCTAGAGGAGATTTGCACGAAATTTGTAAGTCGGATATTTGTAGAATTTAACGAATTCGACGGAAATTCATTGTTTGGATTACAGAGTGACCCAGCAGGCTGGAAAATAAGCGAAGTTGAATTACTTCTTTCCGAAGACTTTTTACCAGTACTGTTGGAAGAGAGGTTTAAATTCCTTCGGGTGCTGCTGTGTCAGACTCCAGAACATGGAAACATTGTTGTGAGAAGACTCCTAGATAATATCGCACTTATACGAATAGTATGATAATATATCTCATAATCTGTAAATATTATTAAGAAAGAATTCTTTAAACAGGAGCAGATTCCCTTTGTAGTGAAATTGGTGGAAAATGTTCCTGGCGACTTGATTAAACTGCAGCTTCTTTCGAGACTTCTTAAGAAAGTGAAACGAAAGAGGGCAATGGCAGTATTCTTGGAGTCTGCTATTAAAAGAGAATTCTCAAAAAATCCAAATATAGCGAAAATTGAGGGGATAAGTAATATGTAAGATAAGCCTTAAGGGGGGAAGTCCATGTAACCGCCTCAAAATCAGTCATATTTTAAAAATGTTTTGGAAGGTGATAAAATAATTTTATTGTTTTAATTTTTTTTTACATAACTTTATTTAACTTTTCTAAAGTATATATTTTTGTTTTCCCTTCTAAAATGGCGGCTCAGGATAATTTTGTGTCCGTTGTAAAAATGGTATTACCAGTACCATGCATTACAATTACAGGTAATGCAATTTAAAGATGATTACCAGTACCATTACTAGTAATGGTAATGCAAAAAATCGAAATACCATTACAGTTACTGGTACTGGTACTTCACCATTACTGTAATCACATGAGCATTACTTAGCATTACTCGCGATTACTAGCATTACTTACTCACATGAGCATTAATTAGCATTACTTACTATTAGCAGCATTACTTACTGCTCAGTATAGCAGTAGTACTCAGCCTTGCTCAAAATTATTACAATAAACATGTTTGAATGAATATTAAAATATATATTTATTCATATAGAATTGAAGATTTTATTACCAAAATGTAAAATAACTTTCAAATTGGCATTTCTTATATGAGTAATGCTGAGTACTGCTGTATAAGCCTGAGTAATGCAAAGTACTGCCATGTAATGCTACGTAATTCCGAGTAATGCTAGTAATGCCAAGTAATGCTAAGTAATACTCGTGTGATTACAGTAATGGTGAAGTACCAGTAACTGAAATGGTAATTCGATTTTCTTGCATTACCATTACTAGTAATGGTACTAGTAATCATCTTTAAATTGCATTACTTGTAATGGTAATGCCTACGTTAATGCATTCCGAAGTAATGCAATATTTTACAGCTCTGGTCACACATTAACCATTGCTCGGAAACAGAAAAATGAAATTGTTTTCTTTTTATAACATATTAACGGGAAGGATAAACCTATAAAACTAAAAAAAAGCATAAAATTCAATATAAAATATGCCTTTGAAAAATAAGTCTGATTTTTGGGTTATTTTTTTTATATATTTGACCCCCAAAAGTATTTTATTATTTATCTGATAATAATGTAGAGAAAAACCTCTCCAAATTTCAGGCAAATTGATCAATAACATTTTGAGTTACGACACGAGCAGTTTTTAAAAATATTTATAAAATTTTAATTATCCTGAGTCGCCATTTTGGAAGGAAAAATAAATTTTTTTTTTGTATTTTAGAGAAGTTAAATAAAGTTATGTTAAAAATTTAAATCAATAAAATTATTTTATCACCTTTTAAAACATTTTTAAAATATGACTCTCAAAATCAGTCGTTTACATGGACTTCCCCCTTAAATGTATTTATATTTCTAAAGCTAATAATTTCCCTAGCCTTAGCAATCTTAATAGAAAACCGTTCTTGAAATCACGAATGGAAAATGAAGTCATCGACGAAAAATGGATGGTGGAACAGGTGAAATAAGTCCGAGTATTTTCTATGAATTCAATCCGACTTGATTTTAAATTTGTTAGATCATACAGCTTTCATCAACAATTCATCCTGAGGAATATGTCCGCATTTTGCTTAATATAAAGTCCGAAACAAAATTGAAAAGCATCTTTAGCTCTGAACATTTCAACATAAACAACGTGCTGAAGTCATGCATCGACATATCCTTTCAGGCAATGATAATGTCCTTCCAAAAGGACTGTATACAGCATAACCCGCACATAAATTACCTCAATATGAATCTCCTCGCTAAAATGTCTGTGTCCGCTCTGTTCAACGAGCTGCAGGCCATCACTGCTTTAAATCCGGATAGGATAAGCTCAGATGATAGTAATCTATCGCTTATTGCAGCAGCTCTGACAGCCCTGCACGAAAATGTCGAGAATCTGCGAAATATTGGCCTTTTATACGTGGAATCGAAATTCGTTGAGAAATTCGTAAAGATTCTCAGGCCTTGCACGTCCAATGAGCTTTTAATTAAATTCCTCCTTTTGTGCTGCAATCGTACTAAACAGATACCCCAAGGTCCTAGTCGTTGGCAGAACTCTAAGCTATTTATCAGTCTCTACAAGTGCATTGAGAGCATCTTGCGGCAGGAATCTATATGGACTGAAATTAATCAATCTGAGCAGTATGCGCCACACTTGAACATAATATTAGATATGGTGCACGACGGAATGACAAAATCGATTCGCAATACAATTTTCTATGAGAAACATAAAGTACAGACAGATGGATTTCGCGGAAATGGAAGTGCTTGTGGCGATGCGGAGAATGTGGAAATCATCCGGAAAGCAATTTTCATTGCAAAACTGATTGAAACTAAAATTGATATTGATGCCGGCGTCGAGATATCATCAATGGTTTTTTATTGCATTCTTAAAAACTTTCAGCATAGAGTACTTTCGGTTCTTTTCGCAGAAAATCCTGAGATCAATCGCGATCGCCCTACTTCGTATGGACCAGTTTTATGTGTACGCGGTAACCCCATTGGAGATTTTCCAGGCCTGCGGCGGTTTCGACCGGCATTTGAAAACTACTTCAAAATTGCCATCGATTCCTGTTGAGCATCTCGCTGATGTCGATATATTGCAGAAGTTTGTTAAGCGGTTAATGTCGTCCCAATTGTCCCAAATGTTTGCAATTATGTAAACTTGATGCACTTTTTCATTTTTGCTTATAGGCTTTCGATTTTTGGATTTTCGGCACGGCAACAATTTGAGGAATACTTCATGACATTCTTACTGTTGATCAACAAAACATACGATGAGAACATGGTCGATGTGCAGGAACAGTATCAGATTAAGAGCACGTGCTTGCAGGCGATTCTCGAATTACTACTAACGTGTCGCACTTTTCCCACTGTGGGGAACAAATTTTCTCGTTGCCATCATACCACGAGGTTTTCAAGAATCAAATGCGATAGTATCAGGTAAATTTGCTTGGTTTTGTGGTTCCATCCTGAATCGCGTCATTTCAAGGAAACTAGTTATTCTTAAAGTTCCTCTTTTGTGCTTTTGCTTTAAGGAAATATTCAATTTCATAGAACATTCAGGAAAATCTTGAATATTACACAATTTCGTAAAAAATATTTGGTAATGGGGTGATTTTGTGGAAGCTTTCTTGATTTTATTTTTTAGTATTCATTATATAAATAAATAATATATTTAAAAAAATTCTTTGTTGGAGCGATAGGGCATTAGTGAAATGTTATGTTATGGTTGTTATTGAAACTCTATTCGTAAATCCTTTTCCTCATAAATTGCAGTAGTTAAAAAAAACTAGTAATTTTTTGAGGGCCCAATAACTCGAAATTTTTAAGATCGTTAGTTAAAAGTAATTGATCCATTCGGTTTTCCTATTATTACACTTATAAACTAGTACGTTTTAGGGTAAATTATAATTTTATTTTTAGGCAAGGATAGAAAATAACAATTATTTTCAATTTTTTAAACCAAAAAATTATGTAGATGAATTTGTTGGAAAATTCGTTCAAATGTAGCATTATGATTCTTATGGCCTGAGTTTTAAGAATTTTATGTGCTTTTTAAATTTGTGATTTTTTCCATAAAAATCAAAAGAAAAAAATTATTTTCCATTTTTCTATTTATAATAAAAGGTAAAAATCAGAATATTTTTAAAATCAAAAAGAAAAAGAAAAATATGATTATTATTTCTAAAATCAAAAATAAAAATCAGAAAATGGTTTTTCTTATAAAAAATCAAAAATACAAATCAGAATATGATTTTTATTATAAAAATCAAAAATAAGAATCAAAGTAAGATTTTATTTTTCAAATCAAAATTAAAAATCAGAAAATGTAAGTACAGTTAAGCAAAGTTAAAAAAAAAAAAAATTTCAAAGCAATCGGTGAAGAACTTTCGGAAATTTAAGATTTTAAACAAACGAACATTTTAATTTTTTCTATATATGTACATTTTAAAAACAAAATTCATTTTCCGATTTTTTTTTTAAATAAAAATCATTTTTTGATTTTTATTTCTGATTTTAAAAATAAAAATCTTGTTCTGATTTTAAAAATAAAGTCATATTCTGATTTTTAGTTTTCGTTTTAAAAATAAAAATTATTTAATGATTTTTATTTTTGATTTTAAAAATAAAAATCACTTTCCGATTTTTATTTCTGATTTTAAAGATAAAAATCATTTTCTGATTTTTATTTCTGATTTTAAAAATAAAAATCATACTCTGATTTTTATGTTTTATTTTAAAAATAAAAATCAAAACATAATTTTTTTTAATAAAACGCAGCTATTTACTTATGAAATTAGAATTAAAAGTGTTACTTTAATTCTTCAACTTACAAGGGGTCAGTGATTTTAGAAAAAAAAAATCTTTCGACTCAAACGAACAATAAAAAAAATAAATTAATAAATTCCAAAAATATGTAAGTCGAGGCAAATCACATAATTACGCTATGTAGGATAAAATATAGGATCTAAAGGTACATCGTACACAGCCGATGCCTATTTTTCTAAATATTTTGTAATCTCAAGTTAAAAAACTCACCCTGTATAAGTGGGATTTTAAATTCCAGTTCGAGGTCAATATTTAAAAGATGTGAAATGACTGGAATTATACGATGAATATGAATCGATATGATGGATGCGGTAAAATAGATTTAAAGAGCTATCACATATTTAAATAAAATACATTAAGCTCAACATTCGTTTATAGTTAAGATTTTAAATTTTCAAAAAACATAAAATTTACCTTGACTTATACTAATAGTAAAGTGCTTCTTTGTTTTCTAGTAAAGTAAACTTTCAATGCTTTGACAGTGCTTGCTTTTAAATTCTTAAAATCCGTTTGCAATAATGTTTTACTTCTATTTCTTTTAATATTTTTTTTATCTGTTAAAAATCGTCTTTGTTCTAGCTCAAAAAAATTGCACAAAATTCAGCTACTTGTTCCTGGCACAAATGTATTCTGGCAGCCAAGTCTGGAGCGTGAATTGAGAGATATTTACAACGAAAATTGCATCGGAACGTCTTCCTATCTGCCAAATCAGTATGGGTTAAATTTTCTATGGTACCTGATGGAGAACACCATGACTGAAGAAGATGCAGCCTGTGATATTCAAACAAAGAACATCCGATATTTTTCAGAGCAGTCGGGAGTCGATCTTAAAAGCAGCATACAATTAATCTACGATATTCTGAGTGAATTGCTCGAAGTAATTAGCTAAAAGCCTCATTTGAAGTTTAATTAAATTAAATGCACCCCCATTTACGCTCTCCCTCCCCCAACAGCAAAATCATGTTCTTGTACTGCCAAGTCTTGCGAAATTCTGTGAAATTTGCGAAAACAGGGACCAGATTAGAGGTATCAAGCAGAAAATTTTAAGGTTGCAGGAGACAGTTGCCGTCGACGACACCATCTCTCATCAAGTAAATAATCTGCTTTGGTGCATCTCAAAGGGAATCTCAACAAATTTACTTACAGTATATCATCTACATACTGTGTAAAACGCAATCTATTTTGGTGCCGTCTCAATCGGAGCTGTCCTATCTATGTTCAATTATATCGACGTATCTCAAGAGCTCTCACGTTTTCATCAGGAATGCCACCCTGCACGGTCTGCTGAGTCTACTCGAGTGTTGCTCCAAGACGAGCACTACTATCGGAAAATTAAGCGAGGAACTGTCGATGCTGCGGGAACTAATAGTCGACTATATAACTCGCCATGGGATAATCGATGAGAGGTTAGTCGTTAACCAGCCGTAAAACGGATAATCCTCCCAGATGCCTTATTCAAATTATTTTTTTTTTTATATCTCTCTGCAGCTCCGTTCCGTTTAGCGATGTGCACGCAAAATTAGTCTGGACACTAAATTTCAGTTTGATTGAAACCACGGCTAAATTCGTGCCGGAATGCAATTTATTGTCGAACAGCATTATATCGGCCAATAATTTACTCAAAAGAACAACCAACGAGAATATATATTTGTGTGTTTTGCATGTATGTGCCCCAATTAATTGGTTTTTTGATTGACAACGGCGCTTACTCCTTTTGTGTGGTTTCAGGGCATCGAGCGTATTATTCTCGTGAATGGACCCCCGCAACCGATTTGCGATAAAATTGAAAAGCTTTCGGTGGAATTAGTTAAATTGGAAAACGAGCGATTCTGCCTGCCTGCCCTGAAGCTGCTTTTGACATGCATTTATACGGGTAAGTATTTAGCTCCTCCACCTAATTAGGGTCGATTTCCGTTTTTCCGATCTTCTCTCGTGGATTAGGATCACCCCCTTATTTGGGACCAATTAATATGAAAATTGAAACGTTCTGCCGCTCTAATAGCTATTTTCGAAATAAATAGGACATTATTACTTCAATATCTGTTGAAATTGGCTGAATTAATTGATTTTTCTAACAAGCACATAGAGGAAGATATATCAAGAATTCCTTAATCATTATTTACGCTGAATTCGGAAATATAGTAAAAATTATATAAGTTGTCTCAGTTAGAGACATCCAAGTGAAAACCATAGGTAGGGGAGCTCATAGTGGTTCAATCGAAAGTCAAATAGGTATACACAAAACTAAACATTTTTCAAGTTTTCGGTGTTCTTTTGAAAATCGTGAAAATTGCCACTTTTGGTCAGTTTTTTTCATGTCATTTCTATTAATGAAGGAATTTTGAAAATTTATTCTTTTTTGATAAATATTCGTTAATTTTATTTAAAAAAAAGTTTCTATGCTTACTATGGCTTATTAAGTTTTATTCCAAAATGGAATACACTCGAACCTCGATTACTCAGCTTTATCCTTTTCTGGTGGTAAAAAATGTATTAAGCCCCTAGTACGTAATTTTAATAATCCCGAATTTTTGAACAAAAGTAAGACAATTTTACAGTATAAGTTAATCATAACTATTTTTACAAACAAAGCCAAATGCAGTACAAAACAATGCCATCGAAAATATTTAAGAATAAATATTTGCATAATGAATGTATGTAAAGTTTTGTTTTCTTATAATTTGTTCGCGATTTATACTTGATTTTCCTCTATATGAACCGATGTATCTTCCATAATAATAATGCTACATTCGTAATATGTATATGAAATTATTCGTAATGAGGCGCTCTACAAAAAAGCTCATATTCATTTTTTTTTAAAAAGAAAAGAAAAAAGAAGTTTTATAACTTTAAAGTTCCTGATCTGCCATTTTTTTCATTTAATTGGTCATAACTTCTTTATTATTGAATTACCACAAAAAGGTGTTTAAGCTTAATTGTAGATAATTTAATTCTCTATAAAAATGATATTTATAAAAAGTTATGTACGACGCACGATTATCGAGATATTTGAGAAAAATGGCGGAGGTTCCCGGCAACACCGTTTTATACTCTGCACCGACCCTATTACACAATGAAAAAATTAAATATGGGGTCAACACGAAATACACGGTTAAATTCCCTTTTGACTGGACTATTTGTTTTTATTAATATTAAAAAAGTCGAGAAATTGTGATCACTATATTGGATCCGCCATCATGGATTTCGAAATTTTGCTAATATTCGAAATTAGTGAGCTCAGAATAATCGTACTAATTTTCATTAAAAACCGTTGAAATCGAGAAATCTTGGTCGCCATACTGGGTCCGCCATATTGGATTTCTAAATTTGGACAGCGGATTTGAAATCAGCATCCTGCAAAACCCCTAAGTACCAATTTTCATAAAAATCGCTTCAAATTTAAAATTTTCAACCTCCATTTTGGATTCGCCGTTTTGAAACCCTATATATTATCCGAAAAAAATTTTCCTATATGTTAAGTTGGAATATGTACTACTTTCGGACAAAAAATGAAAAATATCGATGCAAGCGTTTAGGCGTGATTGAACAACAAATAAACAAACAAACTTTCATTTTTATATAAATATATATAGAGATTTAACTGATTTTATTCGTCATCAATCTCAAAACAGTCCGAATATTGATGATTGATTTCTATAATTTAAACTATTTTACTTCCCTAAAACTATTTTATTTTATTAGTATTGAACATCAATCATCAAAAAATAGTTCTTTTTACCAAATAAATTATATCTGGGTGCAGGGTCATCGACTCAATTAAGGAACACAGAACTGTCGAATGGAATTGTTCAGGATGATCCAGAAATAATCGCCCAGCAAACGGAGAAAGTTGATGTCCTTCTACACTGTATTAAATCATCGACGTCGAGCGCTGCAAAGATTTATGGGGAGGTCCTCTGCCAGATTATTCGCGACTTGGTACCTCCGAACGAGATCCTTACGAAGGTCATAAAGGAGTTCCTGTCGATAAATCAGCCACACTGCGAAGTTATTGCGCAGATTGTCCACCAGGTACGTATATATACATAATTCTCTCTGTATATTATGCTGGCCAGTCGCCGGCACTCAGGTGCTTTCCATTCTCTAGGTATTTCGGTCGGCCATCGATTCATCCTTCCTGCAGATGTTGCAGGATTGGCTGATATGCTCCCTGCCAACATTCGTAACGCTCCCTGAAAATAAAGGTGTCTGGAGTTTGACGGTGATTTTTCTCTCGGCATCCATAAATTTGCATCTGATTAAACTCTTTCCGATCTTGCTTTATGATTTCTGTAAGCTAAACGAATCCGAGGTGTCGTTATTTCTCACCTCTGCTCACGATTTTTATGAGCGCTTGAACATAGAGCAGAAAGCGCGTTTTAGAGAAGTATTCAGCCAAAGTGAAATAAATACATATAAATTAATGCTAAGAGGATTATAGAAGACCATTACTACTAAAAAGGCTATTTTATTACCAAGTGAACTAATCTGTTAAAGGTATAATCGAATAAAAATGTTTATATTTACATGAATACAATTTTTTAGTCTTCTCTTTTCGTAATGTTTTTTTTAAACTATGTTTCAGTTTTTGTATTATTAGAACATGCGTTGTTTTGAGCGAATTCATAATGAGAATTTTATAACTTCGACTTTTTTATACGGGATTGACTGATATGAATGAGGGCTACGCAATTTTGAGAGCAGGTGATATATTTTAATTTAACCAGATTGAAATATCAAAAGATCTTGCAAATCATTATTTTGTATAAAGAATTCTATCTTGATCAATTATTAAATTCAATACTAAGCATATTGATATCTTATTCATCCGACAACGAGAATACCGAATGCGAGGTGAAGTGATAACGAAATTGAGGTTTGTCACCGAAGTGAGGTGACAACCGAAATAAGGCCCAAAATTTCAAATTTTATCTTAAAAATGTTCTGCAAAATAAATGTTAATACTCCTTCGAATTCTATTGTCAATTCGTTGAGTCATTTTATGCTCATTTAAGCATTTTATGGGAATTTTCTCCTGTTTTTCTCGTTAATCGTACTTTAATAAAATTAAGTTAATAAAAATCGGTGCAGGCAATTATTGTGAGCACCCAACATTTTGTGTATAATCACTGAAGATTCTGAATTAATCAGATTCTATCCGATGGGGACTAGTAGGGCACTGCGCAATTACGGGTGTATATCACTTTGGAGGAAAATAATAAATTATTTCGGAAATACTTAATTAAATGCTACTCATTTTCTCACTCGCAACATTAATCATTCTAATGCTCCACGAGGGTAATAGACCTAATAAAAATGGGCCGGGCAATAAAAGGAGCACAACGAGAAGTCATTTATCCTAATTTTGTTTAAATTTAACTCTTTTCTCTCGCTCATAAAATTAATCATACTGTTTTCTTTCACACTCAAAATAAAGTTATGTGTATCAAACGGAGCAGTGGCATGCAAAAAAACATCTCCTGTTGCCATTTGAAAATATTTCATCGCTTCATTTCACTCACAAGAGTTTCTTCTATCATCAATTTCTAGAGAAATTTAGTTTGTTCATAAACAAGCTAAAATAAATCTTTTTAGTGGTCGGTTTATTCACTTTTTTCGCAATTTTTAAAATGCCTTAGGTAAAACATCAGCATAGTTTATGTATGGTATTCTAAAAATATTCGAATAGTTTATAAGAATTTGAAATTTTATTGATTTCAACTAGAAATTTAAAATTTTTTTAAATAACAGTGTGTGCTGTTGAGAAACAAAGCATAATTAACTGCCGTGAATTTCCCACAAGGATTCAATAATTACACCACATATGCTACATGTCGGCAATTAATAACCGCAGTATTGTTTGTGATGATAGAGCAGTTTGATGTCGTTTGGACTTAATGAAAGCGCTGAAAAGCACTTGCATTTATTGATTTATGCGAATAGACCCATTCTACCGAACGAGAAGCTATTCATCTTCCATTCTTGCGTGAAAATTATTTATGAATCAATTGGCAGTTTGTCTAGAATTGGAACGTATTAGGGCTGACATGACAAGATTTTATGCAGAATAGCCCATATGTATGTATAAGGGACTTGTAAACGTTTGATTTCACATTGTGATTCCCACCATTTTTCTAGTTTTTTTATATACAGCATATGTTAAATTTATGCTTTTATGCAATTTGTTGCAACTGTTTGTTCACAGAATAGATATAAATTAAATAAAAAAAATCAATGTGAATTTTTATTAGAATCCATCGTGGGATATAACAGCAATTCGTAGTTTAAAAATTCAAATTATCTCCATACAGAAAATGATTTTCGACGGAATCAAAATTTCTAAGCTGAAAATAACATTTGTGTTTTAAATTTTTTTTTTTTTTTTATTTATTCATATATCAACAGGTACAATTGATTGACCATCTGACACTAAGCAGAAATATAAACAAATGTTAAGTAAAAAAGAATAAGTAAATGAGCAAAAATATGATAATAACAATACCAAAACGAAATATAGTTAATTGATTGTTACACAGTTGAGTAAAGATTTTTTAATTGTATATCTAGAAAGGTTAAAATCTAAACAATTAAAGTAGTTATTGTAATCTTTGGACATGGACGAAATCGGTTCAAAACTGCCGTAATTGGTTCTGTGGTAGGCGGAATATAAAAAGTTTCGTCCTCTGGTCATTCGAGGTCGTGAATTAATATTAACTAGGTTCAAAAGAGTTGGAGAGTCTATAGTGCCAGTAACAACATCATGCATAAACAACACACCAGCAACCTCCCTACGTTTAGACAGCGACGTCAAACATAAAACCAACAACCTATTTTCATATGGAGGAAGATTAAAGGGGTCTCTCCATGGCAAAAGGCGAAGAGCATAGCGCAGGAATCTCTTTTGCACTGCCTCAATGCGGTTAATATGAACGTCATAGTGTGGCATCCACACTATAGAAGCATACTCCAAAATGGGGCGGACGAAGGTACAATACAAAATTTTTAATATAAAAGGGTCATCAAAGTCCTTCGATCAACGTTTCACAAAACCAAGTGCAGAATTCGCTCGATTAATTATGCTGTCGATATGGCGCCCAAAGTTAAATTTACTATCAATGACCAAACCAAGGTCAGCAACACTATCTTGCCTAGACTTTTATAAGTGTGCTCCAGAGGGGAGCTTTTTCTACTAAAAGAAATGAAAATACATTTGCTGACATTTAACTGCATGCCATTTTTTAAACACCAAGTTTCGAAATAGGCAAGATCGGCTTGGAGGCTATGGGCATCTTGTAAGGTCTCTATTGATCTATAGATTTTTAAATCATCGGCGTAAGCTAACACATGAGCATTACGTATAAGAGGAAACAAGTCGTTTATAAAAAGCGTGAACAGCAGGGGTCCGAGATGGCTACCCTGTGGGACGCCAGATAAAACGGAAACAAAATCAGAAAAGGTACGGGAGAACTTAACTTTAAAAGAGCGACAAGTAAGGTAAGACTTAATCCAATCAACGAGATTTTTGGAAAAACCAAGGCGAGACAGTTTAAAAACTAGCACATCATGAGAGAGCTTGTCAAATGCCTTACTGAAATCTGTATACACACAGTCGACTTGTTTATGCTTTTCCAATTCATTTAGGCAGAAGTTAGAGAACTCAACTAGATTCGTGACCGTCGATCTAGCCTTAACAAAGCCATGTTGTTGAGTAGTATGTTATACATTTCTGACCAAAATGCATACTTATCTGCATAAAGGTCTACCTAATGGGAGAAAATTATTGAGGTTATCCTGAAAAAAAAAAACAAAAAATAGCCAGCAAAGGTGTAGTTTATGTTAATCTACGAAATCAAAAACGTTGCTACTCTTGATTGCCATACATTGTAGATTTATTATTATAATAGTTTCGTCATATTTTGCATCTACATATTTTAATTGACTGTGAAAGCATGGTATTCATTATTATTAAAATATACTATATATATTTTTTATAAAATTAACCCAGAAAAAATCGCCACAGATTCATAGCACCGTCAAAATTCTTCCATTTTCTGTCGTTTGTCGAGTGAATTTGGCTGGATAGTCATATTTTGTATATTTGGAAGAACAGTTCACAGCCTGAAAGAGAAGAAAAGAATTAAACTTTTTTGCAGCAAAAAATTATTTTTAGTAACAGAAACACGATATTTAAAAAAACAATATATGTACATATTTTTGATACTTTTTAAAAAACTATGTTTTGAAGAAATAAATTTTGTTTTGCATTTAAATATCAATAAAAATACACATAGTGTTTGGTAAGCAATGTGGAAAAGAGCGATATTTAAATGACCGAAAAAAAAAAAACAAATAAAAAATAAAGGGTGTTTTTAAGAGGCGCCGGATTTCCGATAGGGATAACTGTCAAATGAGCTGTTATTGTGATTCGGTAACTTGAAGTTCTGTCAAATAATCATCGAAAGATATACACCGCATCAACTTTTCCAAATTTAACAATTTTTTTTCCAAAATCAGAGCTCAGTCCGTGAATTTGTGAATTTTATGGACCGAATGATCGCCGTCAGAACGTGCTATTCGTTGTATTATTGAAAATTTCTTCACCTTAACGCTGTATAAAAATATGCCATCAACAACGTATTTCTTCAATAATGCGGCAGAACAACGTATAACCGTAAATGTTAAGCGGTAAAGAGCAATGATTCACACCTTTTTGTTTACAAAACTTCGAGACATTGATGTTGACGACTTGTTGTATCAACAGGACGGCGCTACGTGCCATGCAGCGACCGAAACAATCGATTTATTGAAACGGAAATCTTGTTTCAAGAAATAGTCCTATCATTTGGCCACCAAGATCGTGTGATTTGACAACACTGGACTATTTTTTGGTTGAAGATGTGAAATCTCTGGTCTATGTTGATAAACCAGCTTCTATTGATGAATTGGAAGTCAACATAAGACGGTGTCATTGCGAATATACGGCCCAAAAACTCGAAAAAGTGGTTAAAAATCGGTCTAATAGAATGCGCTGTGTAATTTTGGTGCTCATATGCCCGAAATTGAATTTAAATATGAAATGTTGACAAATTATCCTTTAAATAAACCCAAATGTATAGTCATTTGCTTAATGTTTATGTATTTTATTTACGTCAATTCAAAACCCGGACGCGCTTAACAATACACCCTTTAAAAATACAGCTTAAAACGATTTAGGAAATACGTGCGCATATTTACAAACAAATAGCTCATGAAAAAACCACCGCACTGCCTGTTTGCTAACAAAAAAAAAAAAAATTGAATGCGAAAATATGAAATTCTAAAGAAAATCAGCGATTTGGAAATGTTTACATCCATACAGAATAGATTGTTAAGTATGAAACTTTGATTACACAAAATTCTGATTAGGGGTGTCTATTTATAGTATCATAAGTAGCTAATTAAATAAACATTGAGATGCAGATTCAAGGAGAATTAAAAATGTTTCACATCTACTTAATTAGAAGTCTTGTTTTTACATTATTATATATATAGCATCAGTGTTGAGCGGAATATTTACAAAATTTGCACAAATGTATTATACGTGTAGGTGGGATTTAAATTGTTCTGCTGACGCCCCTCTGATCGTTATTTTGATTACATTTCTCGCTACGACTTACCTTGTGAAAAGCTTTTCGAAAATTTGGCGATAAAAATGCATAGAGAAGTGGATTTATGCAGGAACTGAAATAAGCTACGATTTGTGATACGATTTGTAAGATCAGGCTAAAATGTGTATAATCCTTTCCATAAAGTTCTTGGCTTTTTAGCAACATAATCACCTGTAGATAAAAATTTTCAAATAGTTTTAAGGAAATTTTAAATTATTAGAGACAATTACTTGTATCGGTAGCCACAAGAGTGTGAATGCGGCGACGACGATAACAACCATCCGCGTTGCACGTTTCCGCCCCCGTGTTGAATCGGCTGACATTGCGGATTTTGGTACTGACCGCCATAATTGAATGATCATTAAGACATAAATAGTACTGATTAAAATTAGCGGTATCAAATATGAGATGATGAAGAAAACAGCTTGGTATGTACTAGAATCTGATGAACTTGTGTATTGGCAAATTGACCACATCTGCTCTCTATAGTCAACGTCCTGAAATCAAATTTTTGCAATTTTTAATTTTAATTAAAAAAGCTTTTAGTTGGGCGAATGTCCGTTTCAATTATACGGCCCGATGGGACAAAGGTTGTACATGAATTTAATAAACTCGTTGCTCTTTCAGCGAACGGGGGTAGAACAGCGATAAAATTTTCCTGCCAAATTAAATAACACAAAATCACTGGTTAAAACAAGTGGTGACGAATTAATTAGATTGGGTTAAATGAAATGACCGCCTTATTAACCATATGTATGTAGAATATGCATCCACTTTATCAGAAAATCCCTTGAGGATTAACAAAGCTTAACCGTAGGTGTCAGGTTTATTTGTCACGAATTAATTTAGTGATGATACCAATTGGTTGGGTCGACCAATTATGGCGGAATATTTTGTTTAATCCTTAATTGTACTATCATTGTCATTTTTTGCGCAGTGAATGGAAAAATTTCGTTTTATTCAGAGTTGTTACCAATTTAAACGTCAATTTTTTGTGAAGTTTGAATACAAAAAAAAAAAAAAAAAATTAATTAAAGGCCGAAATTCGATATTATACAATTCGGACGAATTATTGGAAATTTTATATGAGCGCTTTACCCAACCAACAATGTGGTGAAGATATCGCAAACATATTTTTCTGCCTACAAAAAACGTAAAATCGTTATCTTATTTTATAATATATATTGTTACTATTTTTTGTCAAAGTTAAAATGGTACCGGGTGCAAATCTTGAAATACTAAGGTTAAAACGTTTTTAGCACCATATTTTCCCAGGGTTTTATTATTTTTGTTGAATTTGTAATAACAAATTTTGAGTTGATTAAAAATTAATATATTTCAATAGAAAGAACTTCATTTTATGTTGATTTTAAGTCAAACTACAGATATTTAAATAAATCATACAAAATAAGTGATTAAGATGAAAAAATGTTAAAGTAAATGGTGGGCCATCTCTTGGTTGTTTTTTAAATTTCATGTTACTTTGACAGAGACGGATCTTTTACGCTCAAAACATTGATAGAAACAGAGTATCATATCTTCACGGTACGAAATGAATAGATTTAAGCTAGAACAACGTGGGGAAATATTGAAAAATTATTTCCAAATTGAATGCTGTGTTGTCGAAACAGTATGAAAATTCGAAATTTCGGTCTAAATGATGCACTAACCGCCTAATGTACACAAGTTTGTACTTGAACCACTTTTCGATGTTTTTTCAAACCTAGAAAATCATGAAATTTATGCTTTGTAGCTAGATGAATAAATATATTTTGGGCACCAATTTTATTTTCCTATATCAATTCCAAAAAAATGGATCCGAGTTTTCCGGACTCCCTTTGAATATTTCGATTTATGAATTAATCTTATAAATTTTGTGTTTTTCTAGTTCTTACCTTCACGCCATGCAGATACATTACAGGTGCAGCAACAATCAAAATAGTTATCCACATTATTCCAATAGCAATTTTTATATTTTTCTGCGTTCGAATAGATCGACTTGCAACTGGATGAACAACAGCGAAGAATCGATCGAGCGACATAAGAACCAGCGTATAAACGCTCGTAAGAAAAGTCACAACAATTAAATATTGAACAATTTTACACCAGACAACACCGAACGGCCAAACGTGTAGAGCATAATCCGAAGCAGTAAATGGTATGCAAAACACGACAAAAAGTAGGTCGGATATGGCCAAGTTCACAATCAGTAAATTCGTTGTCGAACGCATCTGCGGGTTCCATAGAACCACGAAAATGACGAGCAAATTCCCGAATAGGCCTGTAACAGCGATTATACCAAAAAATATGGGAACCACCGTGGCGATGGTGTCCTCCAGATCCTCCAGGCTGGCTGCCTCTGTCACGTTCATCATCGAATTTGTCGTATCCATCCTATCCTCCGTTGACAATCATCCCAATTTGTCGACAGCGCGAATTTTCCCGGGAATGCACTCGAAAGAAATAGCCAATCGTATCACATACTAAAGTGGTACACCTCCCGCTCTACTGAGCGCCACCTGAGCTGGCCGGAGCGACCTAATGCCCCAACTTGGAGTGCGCGTCGATTGCACCACTTTTGGAGGAATACCTGACACCCTGTAAATAATCACCTGCTCGCCAATGTTCAGGCAAAAACTGAATACGACCGAATTCTGGAGGTGCGTGCGAACGCGAATTTATGTTAGGCTTATTTTCGACTTTTTTGCCGGTGCTAGTTCCTTTATCGGCCACTCTCAACATTGAAGCACTACATTCTCTATAAAGTCCCTATAGAGTTTCTACAGCATCCTCGCGCGCTGGACCCGGATGAGAAAGCGTATCTCATAAATCGACAAAAGAGAACGTTCCCGGTGTTCAACGACTGAAGCGGTTAATTGAAACTACGATATATCTGGAGAGCTGCGACATCGATGAACCACCCTGTGTGCGGGGCCCTGTTCACGATCGACGAGTGCCTGGCCCACGGACTCTTTCAATTAGACGGCGGAATATCTGAAAGGCGTGCGAGCGACAAGCCGCCAGCTATTAATAACGCTGGAACACTTCACACGGCGCGGCGCACGCTTAATTCGTTAGCAAACATCTCACTTTCCCGATAACTATTAAACCGCCGCCCGATAACTCCGATAAATTTTACTATTCACGTCGAATCCCGAAAAAGCCAGGTCTCTAATTAATCTAATCGAATTGTGCACACAACCACTGCTTTAATTAATATGATTAAATATTTACCACAGATAACTTTAATTTCCTATTATTTTAAAAAACAATAATTTTCAATAACTTGATTCGATGTTATTATAACATAATAATTTTTCAATTCTTTAAGGCAATTTAAAATAATTTGATACTCAAGCTAAAAACCATTGAATTCGAAATAAAATAAAATGGCGCGTTTTTGAACTGAGGTATAGGATTGATGTGAAATTTTTATAAAAGTCACGTACATTTTGCACCTAGAAACTGAAAAAATTGATTCCCTATGTTTAAGATTTAACCAAAGATTTCCCATCCTGCCTGCTGCCATTAGAGTTTGAAAAACATATTTATTTATAGTTGTAATTCTCTCTTGAGATGTGTGAACGTTTCATTTTATGCCACTGTCATAATATATTGTCATGTCCGCCTTAAGATGATAAAAATGCATCTTATGTGGTTTTAACGTCCAATAAAATATAATTTTAGATCCTATTGGAGTTTGTAACGTGTCTATTCATAGATAGTCATAATAAACATGAACGCTAGATACAATATTTTCCAAACAGCACAATATTCAGAATTTAATTATTAGTATACATATGTTCGAATCTGATCGCACATTCGATTTAATTTATTAACTTGAGAATGTGCCAAAACTAGTCATTTGGCATCAGTTTGGAATTTACAAGCATTTCTTATAATTTTTGTGGGCGTTTTTGTATATTCAAAAGTTTGACAATCGTACGATAATAATAACATATTAAAAATAAATAAATAAAATAAAAGGAATATATTATATTTTGCTTGAGTATGAAATACCTCTTAAAAAATTCGAAAAATCATATGTTTTGTAAAATATTATCTAAAATTTCGACCTAAAAAAATATTGGGTGTGTAAATATGACTCCGCCCTTTTTTGTTAAAATAAAACAAATTTTTTTTTTTTAGAAAATTAAAAAGTTTATTCAAAGCATACTTCATCGGCAGCTACAACCTTCGCCCATCTATCATGTAATTTAGGTATTTCTTGCATGAAGAAATCCTGGTCTTTTGAGCTGATCCAATTATCAATTCAAATTTTGATACTTTCGTATGATGTGAACCGTTCTCCCGTAAGATCTGACTGCATTGTTCGGAATAAGTGATAATCCGAAGGAGCTATGTCTGGCGAATATGACGGGTGGAGTAGCACTTCCCAGTTCTGTCCATCTAAATATCTTTTCACGACTTGTGCGGTATGCGGTTTGGCGTTACTCTGTTGAAAAATTAATTTACTGTGCCTATTCACCCATTCTGATCGTTTTTCTTCTATGGCTCCCTTCAAACGCATTAGTTGTGGTCGGTAAACTTCTCCATTAATAGTTTGAGAGGGTACGAGCAACTCATAATAAACAACACCTCTCTGATCCCACCAAATGTAAAGCACAACCTTGTCACAGTGAATATTTCTCTTCGTCGGGTTCACCTGGCTTCATCCAAGCTTTTTTACGCTTAGAATTCTCATAATATATCCATTTTTCATCTCCTGTGATTATTCGATGCAAAAATCTTTTTCTTTGCTGCCTTTGAAGTAGCATTGTTTTTCGACGTTCGATGTCTCTTTCTTTCAATTCATATGGAACCCAGTTACCAACGTTTTGAACGATTCGCATTGCTTTTAAACACTTTGCAACATTTGATCGTTCAACATTTAATGCTGCAGCCAATTCTGATTGAGTTTGGCAAGAATTCTCTGCTAATAATGCTTCCAATTCAACATCTACAAATTTTTTTTGGTGGTTTTCCATGTTCTTTGTCCTCAGTGCCAAAATCATTATTTTGAAATCGTCGAAACCATTCCTTACAAGTTGTACTAGATGGAGCATGCTCATCGTAAATCTCTACAAGAAAACGATGAGTTTCCGCTGCACTTTTCTTTGCAACAAAATAGCACTTCCCGCAAATGATGTTTACTTCGAACGAAAACTGAAATTTTCAAGGAGGTAAAAGCACTTGTTGCTAATATTTCAACCAAATGTCACGTAGTGTGTTTGACAGCTGATATAAAGTACTATCGAACACAAGTGTTGCCCTTTATTATTACACGTAAGCGATACTAAAAACGACGTCTGTTGGGAAAGGGCGAAGTCTTATTCACACACCTAATATACATTTATATATATTTATATATAAAATAAATATAAATTAAAAAAAAAAAGTAAAGCTACAGAATTAGTCCCACTAGAAAAGTAAAAAAATATATTTTAAAAAGCATTTTCTTTTCGAGACCACCAAATAAGCAAACTTTGAATTTGATATTTGAATTCAGAAAGGACCCAAAAATTAATTAAACTGTCGAAAGAGTACCAGAAATGGCGGGATAATTGTATTTGCCCTGCTTTTGATGCACCCATGCTCTGTGTATAATGAAATATTTCCATTTTCCAAATTAACTTCTGTGAAAGGTCAGAGCGTAACCCCAATTAATTGATAAAATGTGGGTTTTTGTAAACAACTCTGTAAGGCACAGCACACAAAGCATACCGTGTGCCACTTAATATCTGAAAATATTTCAAATGCATCCAGAGCAGTTTTCAGAAAGGCTTTGGAAATCTTTTCCCACATATGTAGGTATGTGAAGTTGGCTGATAAATACGCGAAACGTGCACAAAACCACTCCAAACAGAGGATATTTTACTCAAATGCAGGAAATTATGATAATTTTGAAATTAATACTAGAGGCGTTTTTTAGGGAATATTTTATACTGGAAATTCTCGGTAGTTCCATTGTGAAATAATTCCGGAAATTGTTTGATACCATAATTAAATTAGTAGTGTAATGGAGTGGTGGTGGTGTTCTCATCTCGGGTCAATAAGTGGGTGGGTTATTATAAATTATTCAAACCCCGAAAAAAGTGTCTCGGCTCAATAGCACAAATGGCGAAAACCTCTCAGCATGACAGCACCGCTTTAAATCAAAGGTAGGAACAAAACACCCTTGAAGCAAATTGGACTAAATTTCTTCCACCCCCTATTTGGTATTGGATTGTCACATAGATTAAGCCAGCAACCACATTTCAGTAATCTGGATGCGGGGGCGGCTTCTATAGAATTCGGGGAAACCAGAAAATCGATTTGTTGTCAGTACTTTATTTGAGAACAAATTCGGTCCATAGGGAATTTGTTGATTTATCCTCGCATCGACAGGATGCTGGTGCGGAAGCTGCACTGGTACTAATTTTAGAAATACTGGGGTGAGCAGGTGTGACAGAAGTGATATATATATATATACACCTTTTCTATCTAAATACCTGATTAAATCTCTCTAGACTCGTTTTATGAATGCGCGGAATCTTATTTCGGTTGTGTACACGGTTTGCAAGAAACATTAAGTGTATTTATTTGCGAGGTTAACGTATCACACAACCTTAGTCCTAAATATTAAATGAAGATCGTTTGGTCTGTCGCATAGAATAGAAGGTCTTACTATCTTAAAGTTGTAAATATTTATCAGTTACATGGGTGTCATCCCTCGGGATGGTATTATGAAGCCGTTTATTTTATCAATTCACCATGAAGATATCCTTTCGGAGCATTATTTCCTTTAATCAGGTGTAAATACGGTTTGCTTGAATGAACATGTTATTTCTAGCCGATTTATTGCAGTAAAGGGGCCAATAAAGAGCACAAGTGCTAATCTAAGTCTTTTGTTTTCGTAAGTAAAATATCCTGTGAGAATAAATGCCTTCGAATCAATTATTTCCTCTTCAATGCGCTGAACATTCTTTCGAATTCAATTTCAATTGGGGAACAAAAAAAAAAAAAGGGTCTATGGAAATATTTCATTTTTATTCAATTTCCACTTACAAAGCTATCTTATTTTGGGTGTAGAAAATATTTTTGGGATTCAGACAGAAACGTTTTGTCCTTAAAAATGAGTATAGGTATCTCGATCTTACTTTATCATGAACAAAAAGGGAAAGATTTAGATGCGAACTGTTGTGTAAAAATTGGTTTCGTCACTGACACTAGAACATTTTCTATAGAAAATATATTTTGTTTCGGGGGAGACGAAAATGAACTCAATAATCCTCCTTTTTGACATTCACGCATAATATCAGGGCATAATAGAACTTTGCATTCAGATTTAAAATTGGCAGACATATTTCGTAGGTCTTTCACATCACTGAAGGCCTATTGGATTATAAGCTAAGATGTATTGACCGGAAAAGATGGAAATTGGGTAAAAGGATGGCAAGGGAAGGAGTTATATAAGTTGGGTCAAATTAAAAAAAAAACGGAAACGACACAATGGTGAGTAGGATTAGGAAGATACGATGCGAAATTGATGAACAAATACTATTTCTACAATACTTTGACTATTCAAAGAATGAAAATTAACTCCTATTAACCTTCTCAAGTTTTCCTCACAGTTGCAGCTCTTAGATAGAACCGGCTAACAGGATGATTGTATATTTACTGATTTGGGTAAACTTACGATGGATTTCAATTGGTGTTCATTAATTTGATCCGTTCATATTTTTCTGGTCGTACTCGGCGTATTCTATTTCAAAGATTTAATGTGATACACAATACTTCTGGTGTGTCTCAAGGGAGTCATCTTGATCCTCTTTTATTTACAATATTACTAGCTGGATTACCCGGTTTCACCCGGCGTTGGGTAAGTATTTTTTAATTAAACACTTCTCAAATGTTCTAGTTTGTTATATCCGCCATCTTGAATATTCAAATCTTGATAATATTCAAAATTAGTGGCCTTAACACAATTATTGTACCAAAATTCAATAAAACCAATATTTAAAATTAGTGGCATCAGAATAATTCTAGTACTAATTTCCATTAAAATCCGTTGAAATTGAGAAACTGTTGGTCGCCATCTTGGATTTGGAAATCTAGATAATATTCGAATTTAGTTGCCTCAGAATAACCATTGTACTAATTTTTTTTTAAATCCGTTGTAATCAAGACATTTTAGTCACCATGTTTGATCCGCCATCTTGGATTTGGAAATTTCGATAATATTCACAATCAGTGACCTCAAAACAATCGTTGTACTACAATCCTGGTCGCCATATTGGATCTTGAATTTCTAAATTAGGACAGTGGATTCAGCATTGCGCAAAATCCCTAAATACCAATTTTTATGAAAATCGCTTCAAAATTAAAATTTTCAACCGCCATCTTGGATCCGCCATTTTGAACCCTATATATTATCGGAAAAAAAAAATTAGCCTATATGTTAAGTTGGAATATGTACTACTTTCGGACAAAAAATAAAAATATCGATGCAGGCGTTTAGGCGTGATTGAGCAACAAACAAACAAACAAACGAACTTTCATAGACAATTCTTTTGTTTCAAAAAAATAAAACAGCTGTCTGCTAAATTCACATTCATCAAACACGCGAACTGTCAAACTCGCTAAGTCAAAATAGTCGTTAAGTTTTCTGAAAATATCCAATTTTCTGCGCAATTTTCCGTAAGAACCTTATAGAAAGTATTAGAAAACTTAAAAAAAAGATGATTGAAATCGGTAAAGTCGTTCTCAAGTTATGGCGTGGCCAAGGGAAATAGGGATTCATTTTTATATATATATAGATTTATGTTAATGATATGTCCGCGTGTATTAAACACTCAAATTTTATGCTAAGCTGACTACTTCAAGATTTTTTGTATTGTGTATCTTTTGTACGTGACTGCAAAATTTTAGACTCTGACTTAGATACCTTTAATAAATAGTGTTCTATTAATTGTCTTCCTTTAATGTTAATAAGTATAATTCTTTGTCTTTCTCTCTAGGTTTTAACTACACGATAAATGATTGTGCATTGACTAAACTTGACAAGACAAAAGACTTGGGTATGTATATTAGATAAACTGTCGTTTTAGTTTTGAAGATTATATTAATGAAATACTTAATAGGGCTAATTCTACTTTAGGTTTCGTTAAGAGATAGTGTAGGGAGTTTGACTTTGATCTTTTTTTTTGTTACGTCCTGACTTAGATAGGTTTAAAAACTTATTAAACTTGATACCTTGGAACATTAGCACATTGCTTCCAAAACTGTCTTTGCACAAACAAACAAGCATTCTGACATATAGAGTCTACCATCCATATCCAAGAAAACAAGCTTATTCTTAAATTTTTAAAGTTAAAAAATGACTGATTAAGTTTCTTTTAAGCTGAATTTTTCAAAATAGCATACGTTTAAGAGAAAAGTATCTATCTCTTAGATATCTGATATAATGTGGCTGACTAGTTCCTAAAGAATTTGCAGCCACTTACAGCTCTCAAGTTTTGATGACTTCAGTAAATGATGCATTAAATTAAAGCTAGTATCAACTACCTCCACTGCTACAAAGGAATTCGTAAACCTGCCCCAGCAGCACCTTCCAGTATCCCACAGATTTATGAAGTGCCCTGCAATAAATTATATTTGCTGTAGTCTCGTAAGGGCTTCTCGGCTGCAGAGAAAATCTCCCTTTGATGTATGGCCGGTTAGATGCTGTCAGCTTGAGGAAATTTGATTTTTACATTGAGACTTGATGTCTTTTCGGGAAGATGACAAAGGAAAAATACTGCGCAGTTGCTAATCTCTGCTTTGATATGATTCATTTTTTATACCTATACCTATATGTGCATATATATCCGATTTTCTAGCAAAGTCATATAGTAAGTCTAACTTCGTAAAAGGATTTTTCACAATTATGAGCGAAATGATGGTCGTGAAAGAATTTAAAACCATGATATAAAGGTTACTGATCCCTAGCCTTTTCAACACGGCCTTTAAGTTCAAATGGAAAATCAATAAGGTGTAAAGGGGCTAGCCGGTAAATCTTTTATGTTATATCTATTAGTGTGAAACTCAATCTCAAGGAATTCCAAATGATTTTCCGATATTTTGGCGAGAGGAAATTTCACCCTTAAATGCTTCTTTAAGAGTAGAATTTCGTTCTTCGGGTGGCTTAAATTGTTTTAATCTTGCTTTCTGGAAGGTTAAGGTTCTATAAATGTTGAATTTCGTTTTACTTTGTGCTTTTTAGCCTTTTCAGGCCTGATGTCAGTTTTTTTTTTTGTGAGGATTATCTGTTTTCGGATTTACGTAGAAAACTTTAGGGATGGTCTTTCCAGGTTTTTAGGTAGGAATATTTCATTGTATATTGTAGAATTGTAGTAAAAGTCATTATTTGTCATGATTTTTAAATTGTCGTAAATTTTTTTTAGCTGATATAACTTGCAGGATATAGATAAGTCTGAATTCTAGGATTTTTTAAGGGAAACTAAATTTGCTCTTTAAAGGGTATTACGGATGAATTTAAACTCTATGCGAATTTCGTTTTGTAACTTTGTTTGCAGTTACCAGTGTAGAATTACTTTGAATTCATTAAAGGAAATCGTGCTCTTATATTTAACGTAACCTCGAATGGTTATAATGTTTAATTGTATATACTTAAAAGTGGTATAAGTCCATTAATGGTAAAAATATAAAATTATAAAAATGTATGGTAAAAATGTAAAAATGGTAGTTTTAGTCAGATATAGATATCCCTTTCTTATATTTATAATCATACAGTCAATGGTGTATATTATCGCATGAATTTTTTTGTTGTAAGTAGAATAAATACATTCGTAATAATGATAATTGAAACAAAATTTAGCAAAACTACTATGTTACCACTGTACACACCTTCAAGACCTCTATAATAAGAGAAAAATATAATTTTTATTAATTATTATTGTATACTAAAATTTTACAAGTTTTTATTTTTAAAACATTATTTTATTAATAAACGTTTGCCAATATTTTTAAGTTCAATTCAAGCAACCCTTAAAGATCTCGATGTATAAATAAATAGACTTATATCACTTTCAAAAACCAGGGTTCATTTCTAGATGTTACTATTTAGGGGTTCACACTGATACTCTAAAAGACGACCAACACATTTTCCAAAGGACCTATCGTGAGGAAAACCTGTTTCCTAATAAAGGTATATTTTAACTATTTAAATAATTAAGACTGAAAGAAAGCATGCATTAATTTGGCCGACACTTTGCATATATTAGAAAAGTCAAAATTACTTAATAACATGTACAATAGGGTGTTTTTTTTTCGCGATAATTTTTTTTTTTTTCAGTCCCACCTCGAAATTTTGTGGAAAATACCTAAACAAAAATTCCCTGAAAATTGGAGCCCTTGATATTAATATTAAGTACTAGACCAAGGCGTATAAAGATTTCCCATATAAAATACACGTAAACTTTGATTATTTTTCTTCAAAACTCTAGAGCTCAGAGCCATTTTATGGTATAATGTTGGTCAATGGTCGAGTTTCTTCAGAATTGAATGCTCTGCAAAAGTGTCCAGTGTGGCGTAGCCCTAACTCCCACCAGCAAGGTAGTACGGGTCACTAACACCAATTTTTCCATGAAATTCTCGCTTTTTACCGCTATCTCGTAAACAACAAGAGGTACAGAAAAAGTGAATATGACAAACTTGTAGGAAATTCAATTTCCTATAAAAAGTTCTTGAACACCAAATCGCTGACATTGATAGTTTTTGAGATATTGGGCTTTGAAGTTGAGGTAGAGTGGAATTTTCATGGATTATTGAGCTAAATTGTAGAAACACTACCTCAACTTCAAAGCCCAATATATCAAGAAATATCGATGTTAGCGATTTGGTGTTCAGAACTTTTTTGTAGGAAATTGAATTTTCTACAAGTTTGTCATTTATATTTTTTTTGTAGCTCTTGTTATTTACAAGATAGGGGCAAAAAAACGAGAATTTCATGAAAAAATTGGGTTAGTGACCCGTACTACCTCGCTGGTGGGAGTTAGGGCTACGCCACACTGGACACTTTTGCAGAGCATTCAATTCTGAAGAAACTCGACCATTGACCAAGATTGTACCACAAAATGCCTCTGAGCTCTAGAGTTTTGAAGAAAAATAATCAAAGTTTACGTGTATTTTATATGGGAAATCTTTATACGCCTTGGTCTAGTACTTAATATTAATATCAAGGGCTCCAATTTTCAGGGAATTTTTGTTTAGGTATTTTCCACAAAATTTCGAGGTGGGACTGAAAAAAAAAAAAATTGTCGCGAAAAAAAAAGCACCCTAATGTACAAATTTAAATTTTCACATACCTACCATACAAAGCGCTATAATTGAAATTGTTTTTGCACAAATTTTTCCATTCAGAGTACAATAAAGTGAAATTAACTTCTTGCAAAATATTTAAATGCTTAATATAAGCAGAACTACTTCATTTATGAATGTGATGGAAAAAAAATTCAGAAATTCGAGAAGAGTCCTTGCAAGAGCTTTTCGTTATGCAAAAAGAAATTTATGAGAAAACTTCCATTAACAGAAATACACTTCGCAGACGAAGTAACTATGCGAAACGAATTGAAAAAATATGAAAGTGTTTTTCTTCCATTATCTTGTCCATTAAAGAAATTATCAGCAAAAAAAAACTACACAGCTTTTTTAGTGATAATTATTCCATTATATTTCTGAGATTGTACAGGTGCAATTATTTTTAATATAAGGAGTAAAATTTCTCCTATAGAATTGAAACGCGGGTCTGCTGTCTTTTTAAAAAGTGAACACTTTTATCCTTTAATTCAAAAAAAAAAATTCTTAATTTCTATACAGCAGCCGCGTTATCCTTCGCTCTCCATTCCTTAAAAATTGAAAAGTAAAAGACGTGGAAATTCACACTTCAAGGCTATAACGTTGATAAACAGGCAACTCGGAGCGTAAGACTGTGAGGCCACAAACGCGTGTTTTATTATTCTTCAAGGCATGTCGTGGCAAATGTCAAATGTAATAAAGTGGTTCCACTGGGGAATGCCTTCCGCACGTAATACTTTTTATTAGATGGTGGGAACCCTTGTTCTTGTGTAATCTTACACAACATTGCTTTCTTTTCTTCAAATTGTTTTTCCTGGCAAACTTGATATTACCTTTTATGCCTTTAAACCTTATGCTTGTGGTTCAATTGTACTTGAGTAAAAAGCAGGTAGTGTCTTTATGTGAGAGTAGACAAAAATAAAATTTTCGAACTTGTCTGTTTGTCGTTTAAACATAGGTATATTTTTTAAAATTGTGTGTATGGGGATACAAATATATATATATCGTGTATATTATAAATTTAAGCATTTATTATTATAAACTAACAATTCAAGTATAGAAGAATGAGAATGAATTTTATTTTATCAACTAGCAATGCTTATTTTGTAAATATTGCTCAAAATTATAATGTTACGGAAAATTCAAAACATTGTATTTAATGTTTCAAATGAATAAACAAATTTTCAATAATAAAGGTTATTAATTTGAAACGCACGATTGTTTGAATTTCTTTTTATTTACCTTTTGCTATTATCAGCCGCAACGGTTATAATATTTGCGGTAAAAATCATATCTTAAAAATTATTTCCTGACTGTTATTTTTCTAGAAAAAAATAAAAATAATGTTTTGATTTTGATTTTTAAAATAAACCAGAATATTTCTGATTTTAAAAATAAAAATTATTTTAAGATTTTTCTTTCAACTTTTAAAAATATAAATCATACCCTGATTTTTATTTTTTTATTTTTATAATAAAAATCATTTTCTTCTTTTTATTTTCGATTTTAAAAATAAAAATCATATTTTGAATTTAATTATTTTTGATTTTTATTATAATAATCATATTTTTGATTTTAAAAATAAAGTCATTTTGATTTTTATTTTTTATTTTAAAAATTAAAATCATATTCTGATTTAAATTTTTGATTTTAAAAATAAAAATGCGAAAAAAAATTGTTTTTTGATTTTTATGGGAAAAATGACAAATTTAAAAAGCCCATAAAATTTTAAAAGTTTAGGCCATAATAATCATAATGCTACATTTGAACAAATTTTCCCACATGAGATTTTGGTTTGAAAAACTGAAAATAATTGTTATTTTCGATCCGTGGTTATTGTTATTAGAAATGGTGGTATATTTTTATCTTTTCTCTTTCAAAGAGTCTGTCTATCACCGCGGATTTTCTCAGAAACTATGTGACGTAGAAAACTGACCTTTGGCATCTTATTAACCCACATATTTTGCACTAGTTAACACTTGTACTCGGAAAATTGTTTTTTGGGCACATTTCAAAAAATATTCTGAAAAATATACGAAAATAGAGCATTTGAGCCTTACTTGAAATTTACAGGAA
The DNA here is from genome assembly GCA_949715965.1 of Dysmachus trigonus. Classification (NCBI taxonomy): domain Eukaryota; kingdom Metazoa; phylum Arthropoda; class Insecta; order Diptera; family Asilidae; genus Dysmachus; species Dysmachus trigonus. The sequence goes on from OX454320.1 coordinate 92,678,940, forward strand.
AATTATAACGAGAGTTCTTAGGTCTTACAGATTTCCAAAGTTTGAGAGGCCGAAATTTGCAAAATTATATAATACACTCTTTCATTTTGCTCTCGTATTTATTTGTTTAATGTGATATCAAATACAACTTTTACAATAAGTCTTGTGTGGTTTTGATGGCTTGTAAGGTTCATGGACAATGTTTAATGCGTAGAACGAACTTAAATAATTTTAATTAATTAAAAAAACATGTCTTCCTATAACAATATTTACATATATACATAAATATCAATAAATAATATTCTACCGTAATTATTCTGTTCAAACATTTTCAATATTCCTCGCTTTTCATCGCATTCACTCCCGTAATCATACTAACCGAAAAATGTTATGTTTGTAGATTTTTGGTGAATTAAAGAAATACCTGCACAATGTGGTAATTTGGTAAAATCCTTCTGAATTTAAATTAAATGGTTTTTAGCGGAATGTATGAGCAGTCAGAGTAGAATCGCACTTGCAGTAAAATAAAAAAGAAAATATTTTCTTTTGAGTTAAAACTCAAATTAAAAGCTGAAGAGATTTTTTCACACGAACATTTTAATTAATTTCTTTTTCTCTTTATATTCCGTTCACTGTTGAGAGTTCAAAAGTTTTTTTATGATTTAAGAAACACCTTCTAAGGAAAAACATTCTCTATGGTTGCAATTAGCTGCACTACACTGACCTCGGAATGTTTTAATTTGTAAAATCGTATCTTATTTAGTTTAGAAATGTAAACGGCCGAGTTCTCAATAATTAATTGTATTTATTTTTATTTTAAAAGAGAAAACAAATTCTATGATAACACTGATTAACAGCGATTCAATTGTGCAAGATCACAGGAGCTCGAAACGTAATTCAAATAAAATCTAGAATTGTAAATTATAACTACAAATATTACACAGATCAACACTAATTTTGCAAAAGAGAAAAATATCCATAATTTCTAAAGGATTTTTCCCATAAACGAAAATATTGCAAAACAGCCCATTTTAGTCGTTTGTGAAAAATAATAATTAAAAAAGTACGCGAAACTTTAAGACTTTTCAAAATATTTCATTAAATTCACATTTTTTCCATAGAGCGATTATTTCATACAATAGATAGTGAATAAAGATCCCAAGTGGTGCATGTTCTTGAAAAGCATGTTCCTCAGGATGCTTAGTAAGTGCTATAGAAAAGTGCTATTTCATATATTTAGATAAGGATTCAGACTTTCTTTTGAGCCATGTTATGAGATCATATCAAAGTCCCTTATTTTTAAAGAAATTTCCAAAAATGGGCACTTTTTAATTTATGGAAAAAATCCTATAAAATATATATAATAGGGGTACCAGTTAATTCGTGCGGTTTTTTTTCGAAAATTGAAGCTTTATTGTGAAAAAATGGTTACAAATTTAATGTTCAAAGTATTGTCCATCGCTAGCTATAACCTTTTCCCATTTTTCTGGCAATTCACGAATACCCTTTCTGAAAAATTCGGCCGGCTTCTCTGCTATCCACGAATCGATCCAATTTTTGACTTCTTCATAATTGGAGAAGTGCTGGTCAGCCAGGACATGTTGCATTGATCGGAAGAGATAGTAATCGGATGGCGCAAGGTCTGGACTATACGGCGGGTGGGGTAGGACATCCCATTTGAGCGTTTTAAGGTAGGTTTTGACGACCTGTGCAACATGTGGCCGAGCATTGTCCTGTTGCAAAATTACCTTGCTGTGCCTTTTTTTTTTAGACGATCGGAAATAGTTTGTTGAGCGACGCCAAGTGATTTTGCAAGTTCTTCTTGCGTTTGGGACGGATCTTGGTCGAGCAGTGTCTCCAATTCGTGGTCTTCAAACTTTTTTGGCTGTCCAGGCCGTTCATCGTCCTCCAAATCAAAATTGCCACTTTTAAACCGTGCAAACCACTTCTGGCACGTACGCTCAGCTAGAGCATGCACACCATACACTTCCACCAAAATACGATGACTTTCGGCAGCCTTTTTCTTCATATTGAAATAATGAAGAAGTACTCCCCGCAAAAACACTTTATTCGTCAAAGAAAATATTTTCTGAGGTAATTTATTTTACAAATAAAATTGGTGTATTTTTCAAAAGTTTGTCCGCCATTTTGAATTTTTTTAATTTAACATCAGATTCGTAATCAGCGACTCCAAAAACCTCCTAATACTGGTTTTCATGAAAAAACTGATGTCTGAAAGAATACACATCATTTACGTATTAGTGCTAGGGGTTGTTTACCCCCTTGAGGAGCCTTTTTTACTAAAATAAAAAATAAGGGTTGCCACCCCCTGGAACCAGATTACTTACAAAAGGTTGGTATATTTATGAGATATCATTTTCATTTTGTTTTATTCGAAAAAATTCATTAGAACTTGAATATTTAGGAAAAACTGTTTTTGGGGGTATATTTAGGGGTGGTTTTCACCCCCTTAATGTGCGTATCCGCAGATAAAAAAAAAATACGTGTCTCTTATTTTTCGATACTCTATAACATATTTAAATTTCATCAAAATCGGTGAGACACACCTGAAAACGTTTCCTTGTGAGTATAATTTAATAAAAATAGTTAAATATATTTTTAAAACATTATAGTTTCTTTAGAAATGAGGGTCATTGAGCAAGAATCCTAAACAATCACCCAAAAATTGCTTGTAAAGTGCTCTAGAACCCATTCACCTCTGCCATTTGGTATCCCTTATTGATTTTATTTTGGTTTGAAGCAACCTTTTCGAACACATTGCTATTAAAGGTATATAAGTACCCTATTCAGAGTTTAAAGTAACCCTCGCTCCGTGATGGCCGAATGGATTTTACCTTTAAAAGGGAAATTTCCAGTATATAGGCAAATATAAAGATTGATGTGTACCTTTTACCGGAGTACCCTAGTCCAGAGAATTGGTGTCGGCAGAAAAATATATTTGACATTTTGACTGATGGATTAAAGCAAATTCGACTCCCAGGAGTTTTGGGAATTAAAAGTGCTTACAGTTTATCTTCCACATTGTTTCACCTTCATGAAAAATGTGTTACTTCGGACAGCAAAAAAAAAAAAAAATCTCCTCAATTTCGGGAGGGACTTTAACTGCGAAACTCTATTTCAATATTCACCAATCGTGTTTGAAATAGTGGTGAGTGTGTTTACCAGCACACGAGAAAGGTGTGCACATTGCACAACTTTATTTGGCTACTATGGAAATTTTGTTTGCTGCATACAAAATCGACTTTAATTTTCTTTGCAGTATATTCGAAATGTTGTTTTAAAATTCAAATCCGCTGTCCTTTTAAAATTCCGCTCGATTAAGGTAACTTTGTTAGTATACCTGCTCTGGGCATTGTGCAATGGGCTTTGCACATTCAAGTCTATTGTTTGCGGAAGTGTAAATATAGTAGTAAGTAAAAAAAAAAAAAAGGGAATTTTTCCCTTGCCCTATTAAAACGTGAATGTGCACGGGAATCGGTTTGATTTTGATGAAGTGCTATGTATCAACAGTTCCACTTGCAGGAGTAAACTCTGTTATGCTAAAAGGAATTATCAGAACGTAGTTTTTGATGTGTAATTGTACAAGAGAACAGTTGATGGTTTGGAATATTTTAAAGAAATTTGCTTTACCTGCAAACCTGCAATTTGTAATACATATGTATGAAGTATTTGAATTTATAATATATGTATGTAGTTTGATAATAGTTTGATGACATTGGTTGAATGTGTTTTAAGCAGGTTATTGTTATTCTATGAAAACTTTTTGAAGGACCCGTGGAATTTAAATTCAATTTCATAAAAAAACAAATATCTTCGAAAAATGTAATTGTTTGAATTAAGGGGCTCTTTACTTTCAAAATCGACAAAAAACACACTTTTTAAAAGAGTTTTTTTTTGAAAAGACTTATATTTATTATTTTGAAACCTTTTGTACATTATTGGTAAGATTATGAAAAATATAAAAAAAATTTTTAAATGCAACTTTAGTTTATTTTAATGCCTGCAGAGGGCGTCACCCAAAATGCACTTTTAAAAGGGTCCCATTTCTCTAGGACTTCCTGTAAAAGATAGAGTAAAAATCTTTAGTGGATTGTTTTCATAAGACACAAAACTAGTACTTAAACCTAAAAAACCTTTTATTTTTAATAAATATATCATTTTATACACATTTTTCTAAAAAAGTTAAAAAACGACTATAAGTTAAGGGTAAACTACCCCTCCGCATAAAAAAGTGAGGGGGTAAAATAATATTTTAAAAGGTTTACTTACTAGTATATTTGATAACGAATCGAATGGCGTTTGGTTTGTTAAAATCGGTTGAACAGTTTTTGAGATACAGATGCGGCCATTTTCAAAAATGTGATTTCGAGAAAAACGCGTTCAAAGTTTTTGTTATATAATTTTTGCATATAAAATGCGTAGAGGTAGCGTTACAAAGATAGGTATAACTTTTTTTTCCTTTCCGAATTTCTTAAAACGGTTTTAGGAGAGTGTTTGTGTGATGTTAAGAAACATTTTTATGAAAAAAAAAAATTGATTTTTTTTCGATTTTGAAAGTAAATGTCCCCTTAATTTTAGATTGTGATATATGTCTCCTCACAAACAAAAATTTCTTAAATTAAAAAATATAAAATGTATAAAAAAAATAGTAGATGAAAGGGAAAAACCTTCTTTAGGAGGAGTGCTTCGAGTACTAATAAAATAAGCAAAAATCAATGCTCCAATAAAGTTATTTGCGTTAAGACTTTAAGTTGCTACCACAAGTTTATCATAATTTAAAATCCTGCAATATTTTCAATGTCAATAAGTTTTTTTTCCACAAATACATATCTACGTAATCCGAACGAAGATTCAAATCGCAATAACTTTTGAATAACATCTTACAAATGGGATGAAATTACTTTAACAAGCTTATCTCGCTCTACTTTTATATATCCTTTTAAATTGAACATTTTATTTCACGCTCGAGAAACTTCAAATGCATCTGGATAATACAGGAAAGCAGATGCAAAAAGCGAATCCTTCAGGTTATTTTTTTTCCTACAATCTCCTTTTTTGCAAATGGAAAGGAATTTATTTTACCTATTTGAAATTGTGTTCGTTTTCATAGTACATGGATTAGATAAGAGATTCACCAGACGGTTGGAACATTTTACACCTAATTACACTTTTTAAAACACATTGGATTTTTTTTCATTTACATTTTACTTTAAAATTAATAGTGTAGTTCAGGAATTTAACAGAATTGTTAATTGTCTATCACATTTTCTTTTCTTTTTTAAGTTTAAAACAAGACATTATGATATTAAGGAAGTATTAAAGTAAAATCTGCTCTACGTGGTCTTTCAAAAAGTTACGTGAGAACTTTCTTTCTTTATAAAACAAGAACCTTTTCACATAGCTTGCTTCTTTAATAATTCTTTCCAACTATATGCAGTCATGTTCACCTATATATCTATTATTACCTATTATATTATCTATGTATGTACGAAAGTCGAACAAAGTTTTCTGAACGGGTAAATCCCAGTGATACATTCTGCCACATTTATTATTTAAAGAAAGAGGGAAAAACTGTCTGTAATTCTTTTTGTAATGTGTTCGATGGGGAAACGAGCTCAACATTTACGTGTCTTTTGTGGTTGCGTGACTAAAAATAATGTGCATTTAATTCACCTGCTAAAAGAAAGGAAAACAATTTATCAAGGAAATTTCAGATGTTGAAGGTGTACCTAGTTTTAATGTATTTAAGAGAATTTCTATGTAAAAATCAGATTTGAAATTTTTTTTATTGTCCAAAAAAAGTGATTATAAGGTATTAGTTTTAAAATTAACCTTAGTTCCATTGTATGGTAATTTATGAGTATATTCTATTTTATATAGTTTGAGAAATCTATACTTCTATACTATTTATAATTTTGTACTTTTAATTTCCTTTAAGTTAATTTCATTTTAATTATTATTATTTGAATATATGAAAAGAAGGGGTTTGTTTATATCTAAAAGGTAATCTTAAAATATGTCTTTCCAATGGATATAGGCTATAAATTAAGCACTACTTTTTTACGACAGGAAGGCTTTTTTTGCTTCGGTTTTCTCTTTTATTTAATTTGACATGATGTATGACAACATAACTTGATACACATAACGCATGGCATATGACATGACACGTGACTATCATGGCATGGCATAATACATGATTAGACACATGAAATGAGACATGACGTGACACATGACATTACACATAACATCACGTAACACATGATATATGACATGATATAGGTCAGATACAACACATGGAAGAAAATGATTAGAGTGATACAAAACTCTATTATTATCTTATTAAAATAACTAGTATCATTTTGTTATATCAAATTACATTTCTTATGACGTGACCAATACTTTTAAAAAATCACGTGAAAAATAGAAGTTATTAGAATGATATGTTAAAAAAGTTATATACCACTTTCAAAAATAATGGCTGAAATGTGAAGTAGGGAAATTGGCCTTGAATTTAGTTTTTGCGTTTGAAGCATTTTTCAGGAAAAGACTTTTTTTTTCATTTCAGTTCAGTTCCTGATTATTTATGTTTTTATTGCACTTTTTATACCTACCTTTAGAAGTCATGTTTTAATTAAGTTTTGCTTTCTGAATGAATGGTTCCGCCCGGGAAACGCTGGGTAACTCAGCTAGTTATTTATTATATTGTACAATTACATTACACAAATTTTAAATTTTAAAGCGGGCACGAACGCTTGTTCAACAGTTGCTAAAAACTCGGAAAATTTCAACTCAGTTTTAAATTTCCTATATTTTGAATTTCGTCGAAATGTTAAATAAGAGTGATCAAATCGTACACTTTTCAAGATACAATATCTTAAAAATGTAAAGGCCCCTCGCGGTGGAGCTAAGTGGGGTATAAAATATAAAACAAGCTTAAACAGCAATTATCAATATGATTTTTCGATAGTTAAAAATTTAACCCTAGAATTACAAACCGGGGTAGATATCTACCCCAAGTAAATTTAGAACTGCGCTCCTAAGCTAGTCAGTGGCATTATCGACTGAAGACCTATACCATAATTTAGTTTAAGGTTCTAGTAATAGAGCGGCATCGCCAGAACCTTCAGTTTCTTGTTTACTGTGACGGAGTGAAGACATAAAGCTAGTGTGGGGTTTATATCTACCCTGGTTTGTAGTTAGTAGGTAAGAAATTTTGTTTTTCTTACTAAAATAAATTTAATTCGCGTATTATAACCTTATTTTACAATAAAACATTAGATATTTAATTTTCGGCAATGATTTCACATTTTGAGTACACTGGGAGTAGCAAAACGCGAATTTATTGCTCAAAGTGCCAGAGACCGACCTGCGAGAATCACAGAGTCATCTACTGCAGCGATTGTGGTGCCTTTGAATAAGTTATTTTTGATATTTATCAAATTTCTCTATTTGTTACATTTTGCATTAAAAAAAACCGAAATATATTCTTTAAAACTATTATTTCATGGGTTTTTATTTAACTTTTTCGTATATAAAATTCCTAATTTTTTTCAATTTTCAGAGTCCCAAATAAATAGACCTTTTTAGTAAAATATTATGATGTTATTTTTTTCTCGAAGCCTAATGTGTGCCCTTTGAAATGGCGTTGAAAATTTCGAAATCGGATGTTTAGAAAAAAAAGTTATGAATTTTTATTTGTAAAATGACGTTTTGACGGGTTTTCAGCACTTTTAACTACTTAAATCGATTTTACACTAACTAATCCTTAATAAAATTGAATTTGCTCTTTACCATTCTCTTCATCATGAAAAAACAAAAAAATTCATATAATCACGAGTCGTATTACTGATTTTAAACCCATTTTAAGATCAAAAAAAAAAAAAAAAACACGGGTTTTATAAATATTTACCCCGGTTTATAGTTAAAAGGTGAAAAAATATTTTTGTAGTTCTAGGGCTAAAATTTTGAAACAGTTGAAAATCATCGAGGTCGTGGTTGAAATGGCTCTGAATTTTCCTACAACGTTTTTTCAAAATCGTTAGGGAAACATCAAACTCACAAGGAGACCGCCAAGATTGTCCGCCTCTGATTTCAATGATTTTCATATATATGTAGTATGTTGTTATATCTGAGTAAGTGAATAATTATCCAAAAGGAATTCACGCAACGCTCAATAGTTTTAAAGTTGCTTTTACCAAGCAAATGAAATATAAGTTCAGTTTGCATGCGGTTTGTAGCTTAGTGGGCAGCGTGACGTGGCTCGCACGTAGACGGTCAGGGTTCGATTCCTGCTAACGTACATTTGTTTTAATTGTTTAATTGTTTTTTTTTTTTTTTTCTTTTTTATGAAATTAGAAATTTTATGAATGAAGTACATGTTAAAATAACATTACAAAAAAATTAACGACATTTTCATTGATATTATTTTCTTTGTATATTACTTGGAAAAATTTGAAGCAAAAAAAGGTAGCTAAAACAATTTAAAATCAGTTTTTATTAACATTTTTTTCTGGTTATATTACTAGGAAAAATTAATTACTTTATTTGTGACTTGTATAATGAAAAAAACAAATTTACGTTAGCAGGAATCGAACCCTGACCATCTACGTGCGAACGACGTCACACTGCCCACTAGCCTACGCTCCGCCTTGACTACCGAATGCAAACTGAACTTGATAGAAGCAACTTTGAAAGTATTGAGCGTTGCGTGAATTCCTTTTGGGTAATTACTCACTTACTCAAATATAATAACATATATAAAAATCATTGAAATTGGAGGTGGACAATCTTGGCGGTCTCCTTGTGAATTTGTTCCGAATTTACAATTATGTAATTACAATAATTTTTAATTTCCGTTCCACACCTTGAAATCTTTGTAATAAGTAACTATGGAGGAAATAACGTACGTTTTAAGTATAAGTCGTTTAATTTTTGTGTACCATTGTGATAAATTCTTATACTTATATTTTAATAATACACAAACACACTGTAAGAAACAATCATGAACCCAATAAAAAAATATTTACAACAAAAAAAAAAATGTATTTTTTAAAGTTTTTCTACTTCTACAGAAAATCCAAACAATTGAGACAATGCTCCTCGTCGACACTTGGCAAGGGCAACGTTGTCGTCTCTTCCGATTCCCTCTAAGCATAGTTTGGTCGCATTGTGGACCAATTGCCCATTGCTCCTCGTCCACTTCTGTGAGTTTTTATTTTTGCATGCTTTTAGGACTACTCCTTTTTTACTGGCGGTAAGACATGCATTTTTGCTAGTGCTCACAGAGCCCGACTTTGCATGAAAATGCCATTCACTTTGGTTTGAATAAAGGCACTCCTTTAGGGCTATTCTCCCTGAAACAGCAGTCAGGCACTTGGCGCCGTTCTTTATTTCCCCGAAGGCGGTATAATCGCTGTGGGGAAGCCTGAAAGTGGAATAATCAGGAGACAATTTGAGAAGTGTATTCGAACAATCCAGACTTGAGCTCCTTGTAAACGTTCTGCAAGTACCACGAGAATGGCCTGCATTGGAGGTCGTGTTTCAATAGCCTGACTTCTTCCAATGACGGAATAGAGATATCCCTGGCTTCTGGTTGGGAATTATAGAAAATCTGTTTGTACTCATCCAGCCATGATTCTGCTATAATTTTAGAATTCCTTCAATTTCATTGGTTGGAGACGTATTTATATATATTTATATATAGAGGAGTATCAGAGGTCACTTACCTTAGCAATATTTCCTTCGTTAAATTAATTGGATGCTTGTTAGAAAACACATGACCAATGCGACTGCAGGGGACTACTTCGACTTGACCACCGCAGAGCCACACTTTTATAGCCATTTCGGTTGCTTCACCACTCCACATCTGCGGAAGGAGAAAATTTTAACCCGAACTTGAAATATATTCAATAAAAATCAAGTTATTCGTGCCTCGAGGTTTGCGTTGAAGGCATTAAGGGTGAAAAACCACTTCCGTGCTATCATGAAAATTCCTCCAGAGAAACTTGGGCTCCTACATACGGACGAAGCAATGAAGACTTAAATTGAAGGAACAAAACGTATTGCTTACACAAATGGAGCAGATAATTGATGATGACTTTCGCGTTCTTCTATAGACATGGGAATCCACTGGAACTGTAGGTTCCAATTAAATCCACCCTTGAGATAGCTTGTGCTTTTTCGATATTCGAACGTAGTTGGATCAATGCTGTCTAGAATTGGAGTTACACCTAGCCCGGGGTTTATAACAAGGCGATCTAAGAGCGGTTCCAGCCATCTAGTGTTAACCTCACAGTGGCTATCCAAGAAAATTAGATAGTCTCCTGTTGCTTGAACTGCTCCTATATTTCTTGAGCGAATGAGTCCCTCGTGTTGATCGTTTCGAACAACTCTAACAAAAGGTAAGAACTGCAAATCTTGTCCCACGGTCGCTATAGATTCAAGATATTAGAAACATGGGATTATCCATTAAACTTAGAATTTTCTACCATCCTCACTAAAATCATCAATTAAAATAATTTCCTTTAGGAAATTCGGCGGAGTTTTGCTGAGTATTGATATCACTGTTCGCATAAGCGTTGAACGAGGCTCATTTAAGAAAGATATTATGACAGACACAGATATCTTATCAGGCAAATTATAATGGATGTGCTCGCAACTGAAAATTGGTTGAAATTAACTTAAATCAAAGATAAATCTTCCTAAATTTTGTAATTTTATACTTTGCTTCACGAGTATCGGGTAATATACGAAATGCGCCAATTCCACTACTTTGGGACACATCGTGGAAATCTTTTTTCAAATAATTATTTATACGCAACACATATTGTGACAAATTCTGTATGAAAAAAAAATAATTATATCAATACAACACTTTAACACAATTTTAAATATCACCGGAATCTCAGAGAAGGTCATCGAAGTCTTAAGATGTTTTCTCACAATAAAATTTGAATTTGATATGATGAATAATATGACTGCTAAAACTGAAACAATACCAAGAAGTATAAGGCGAGATTTTCTTCTTATTATCAGCAGCATTTCACTTTCCAACCACCCACAATATCAAGAATAAGTAACGATTTTTATCCGTAGTATATCACAAAATTTCACGGTGCACGTCTCATAAGAAGATTCAAATGTCACGTTCAAATAGAGAAGCAGCAGCAGCACGTGTCTCAGTTTCTAGTCTCTTCAAGTTATTCGCTTTCACGCACAACGTGTAAATTTTAGCAAATCCAGAGCCAAATACATCGGAGCATGTATTTGCAGCTTTGAACATTGAAAGTTCTTCAAACTGATAATAAAGTTTTGATTACAGGCAATTTGATAACTTGGATGATAGGAGAAAATACAAATAAAGTCACTTATCGCCACGCTATCTTCGGTCGTCGGTTAAATAATGTCTTGCGTAATCGCGGGGGGAATTCTGTTGATTTACATTCAGTAGTAAATGCAGTATGCATGACGCACAGCGCACCTATCGTTCAGGGGGTGTTTCTTAATTGATATCATTTACTGATCGGCTTTCATTTGCAGATAACGTCTGTCTGTCTGTACTTATTTTTAATTAGATTAGAAGGCATATGCGATAGAAGCTTTATGGGATTGTAGAACAACGTGTAAATGATATGCAGGTGTATCATTGAAGGTAAACAACGCCTTCGTTGACTGAATGATGATGCTTCCAGAAAAGCAAACAAGTTATAATTTATTTAAAGAAACTTTGTGGATGAATCAGGTAGAGGTAAATTAATTCAGTGAAATATTGTTTGAACAGTTTTAATGCGAATTATCTCAAATATGGAATAGGTGCATGAATAATTATAGAAAATGTGCATTAATTCCCTTAAATTCAGAAAAATACTCCATGAAATGATACCCAATTATCTCGCAAATAATAAAAGAAAAGGCAATACTATTTAGGCTTAGAATTAACATAACTATTACAGAACTCAAACCTTTCATGGCTGTATAATCGTAATTTTTCGAAATTTTGAATAGTTGCTCAAAAACATGAGCATGAGTTGATTTATTTTCTTTTATTCACTATACTGAAGGCTTAGAGTGTCTTTTATTGAGTAATGCCCAAAATATGTAAATAAAATGCATATTTGTCCAGTAACAGAGTAGTTGAAAAAAAACCTACCTAAAAAATGCCTTCTACAAAAAAACTTTTTTTTTTTTTTAATGTCCGGTTGTAATCAGGCACCGATGCAAAATGTTTGAATTTTAAAGTTTTTTAAATCTGAAGTTGATTTGGTTCTTCTTTTGTTCAATCACGTGATTCTAAAATTCTAATAGTAATTTAAATTGAGCGTCTAATACAAGGCTCAAAGTAATACTATGAGAAAACCAAGGTGTAAAAACAATTTTATTTAATAGCTGAATTTTTTTTTTCTTTATACATAACATAACGAAATTATCCATTGAAATGAAATTTCTCACAAGAAATATAGCTAAGATTTAAATTTTGAGTCAAAATTTACTTCTTTTGCATGGTAATTTGATGCATATACCAAATGTTTTATTGTTCTTGATAGACAGCAAAATGCAGCTAATGTGTAATGATTAAAAAATATAATTCAATTAAATAGCTAAGTAAGATGCATATCACTGTTACAAAAAATGGTTCAAAAAAAGGGTTCTTCACCTAGGAAATTGTATTTTTGGAATATTCCAATAATAATAATTTTTTTTCTCAGAAGAAATAGGACAAAACAAGAAAAAGTAAGAAATAGAACAAAATTCAATGACTAGTATTACTATTTCAAAAAAAAAAAATTCTTTAAAGACAATTTGCGTCCTTGGAAAAAATTAATTTTTACGTTAAAGATATTAACTTTGTCTCATTTAAGCGTGCTAGAAAATATAGGAATTTTTTATTTTCTTGATTTAAATAAATTAAAATTACAATAGGAAAAACATTTTATCAAAATAAATTTATATTTCTTTGCGAAGTATATAATTTTTCATTTCATTTGAATCGAAAAAATTAATTATTGATAATTTTTTGTGTATCTTTCAAAATTAGTAAATGGGTGTTTCTCTACTAATTGGAAACTGGCCCATATAAAACTGTCCAAGCATATTTTTGTTAAATATTAAGAAAATATATAAATACAATGAAAGGCATTAATAAATGAAATATGTGTTTACAAAAAGCTCACACATTATCCTCTTAATTAGTGAGTTATGGCCAAATTTTGAAAAATCACGACAGGGGACTGTTATATAATCCAGGGGAAAATATTTAACTTTTTATAATAACTAGTTATAAATATTATTAGCAGCTTACAACAAAATCAGTCAGACCATTGCACTTCAGGAAATTAGTAAATTTAACTTATTTCTCAAAGACCGGTACAACTAATGGAAAGTAATAATAATATCTTTCCCCTTTTAGGGTTAGATCTGGATTTGGTAACTTTTCCAATATTTGATCGAAAGAAACATCAGAAACATCATTTTCGTCAACTCTTAAAGTGTGACCGTTATCATCACAAATTTTCATATAAGTTACTGTTAGTTCATCTTACTCATTATTTATTTGATTAATTAAAATGACAGAGGACTGTGCCCAGGGGACTGTTATTTTTACATAGAAAGTTCCCTAACATAAAATCATTTTCAATCTAGTCAAATTGAAGAGGCAGACATGATAACATACTCGCTAAGTAATTATTTAAGAAAATATATTATAATTTTATCAGTTAAACTATAAAAAAAATGCTTACCAGAGGACTGTTTCAACTAGCGGCCCAGACAAGTGTTTCATTTATAAACGCAGTGGTGGCAGTGTACAAAATGGCGTCAGCCCGCTTATTTCTACAACCGAACTAACTTCACACCGACTGCGTTCCGTTTCACGATATAAATGATAGCGCCAATGCATAGTGTGATTTTAGCGCAATTTTCAAATTGTAACAGGGGACTGTTCCAGAAAAGTGAGGACAGTATTTGATTACTGTTTTTTAAATTAAATTGTTATTTTAAAAATACGATTGTGTTTTTTATAGATGCTTACTGTATTCTAGTATTATTTATTTATTTTTTATTCTGGAAATAATCATACTGAAAATAAATATTTGTTATAAGACTTGTAATTTTGGAAATGGGACACGACAGGGGACTGTTACTTGAGGTGTTTGAAGTGTATTTAATTGAATATTCTAATATTATATTACTATTTTGTGCTATGGCGTGTCAAGAATAGCTAATATATTGTCATTATTAATACACTGAACTCAGCAATAATAAGATCTATTTTAAAATATATGCCTGGGACAGCGATTTTCCAATTAGTGGAGAAATGCCCAAATAAGTAAAGATTTACAAAAGCAAAACAGAAAAAGACTGAAAGTGGACTTGAAAGTGGTTTAAGTTCATCTTTTAACATAGTCGAAAGTAGATAGTCCACATACCATTTTTTCAAAAAGCGGACCACTTTAAAAAATAATGACTCATATAATTTTCTTAAAGCCAACAAAAAATAGTTAGACGGTCTTTTTTATTTTATTTTTTATTATTTTATGTTACAATTATATAGAAATATATTAAGAAAAAAATTTATATATTTAAAACGAATTTATATTTTCATTGGGGAGTCGGCAGGTTATATTTGCAATTATTACTAAGGCTTGTGGAGGAAACTAATGCATACATTTCGTGAATGCAAAAGTTCAAAATCTATTTGAATAATTTTTTAATCTAATCCATACGACATTTTTGGGCTAAATGTATTCTGATTCATGATTAATAATTACTATTACAATCTGTAGTATATAATCATGATTACAGATTAATAATATTAATCACAGAAGCAATCATCTTAGGCGATTAATTATTGACGAAATACAATCGTAATTATCATGAAAATTGTGATTCTAAGAAGGCAAACATTGTTCTATTTATATTGACATCGGTAGGGGCACATAATTGAATATTTGTGAGCACAAATCCCAAGTGGTATGGCAACTGAATATCTGATCATAATATTAAAAACGAAGAAAGGACGAATTTCACTAATCGTTTCACTATCAGAATCACTTTCATTAAATTTTTCTTTAATAATAATTCTTACGATCCCAGATTATTTGCTTTCTTAGAACAAAAAAAAACCGTTCAAGTGCGAGTCGGACGAGGGTTCCGTACAAATCTGTAGGTATATAATTAAAAGTTCACCCAAAAAATATGTGATGTAACTAAAAATTTAAGGTTTTCGGAATTTTTCCTTTATATGTGCTATAAAACATTGCTTCATGCCAAATTTCAAGATTCTAGGTCGACTGGAAGTACCCTTTAGGGTTTGATTCCCTTGCGAGTAGTTGCGAGTTTGAAAATATGCGGCTTAAATTGCTGTTTCTTTTGATTGCGTTGACATATAAGTTTGATTTTGTTACAGCTTAAAGGTATTATAGACCTGAGTATTTGATATGAATTTCAATTTAATACCTCTACGCGTTCATGAGGAAAAGGGTAGTAAGTTAAAAATTATTAAAAATATTTTTATTATATGATATAAATAAAAATTTACGCTTTTCGCAATTTTTCCTTTATCCGTGCTATAAGACGTTGCTTCGTGCCAAATTTCAAGATTCTGAGTTCACGGAAGTACCCTGTAGGTTTTGATTCCCTTGCGAGTGTCGAAAATTTGCGGCATAAACGGCTGTATCTTTTGATTGCGTTGGCTTAGAAGTTTGATTTTTTCAAAGCTCCAAGGAACAGTAGACCTGAGTATTTGGTATAAATTCCAGCTTGATACCTCCACGCGTTCCTAAGAAAAAGGGTCTTGACAGACAGACAGACGGACGGACGGACAACAAAGTGATCCTATAAGGGTTCCGTTTTTTCCTTTCGAGGTAATTATGAAATCAGTGAAACTCTTAAAAATTTTCAATTAAGGAAGGTGAAATTAATATGTTTAAACTTTCTTGTTTTATATAATGTATAAAATATTCCAATTTTGTGTGTGCTACCAACTCAAATACTTTGATTGATATTTGGAAGATGTGCGTTGGGTCAAAAAACTAATCTAATATATGATAAAATTCAAAAAACTTCAACTTTTAATTAAAATTAAAAAGCTAAAGATGATGCAGGATTTTTTATGATATAAATGAAAAATTAAATAGTTTTTTGATATCTTATTTCTATTCTATTTCTATTTTCAATATTTATGATGATGATATTTAAATTTAAATGAATTTGCCTTGGATTACATTTTTTGTCGACGAAATTGTTTGTTAGATATAGACCTATTTTTTATGACAAAATGTAATTTCCTCATCACTTTGGTTCTATTATAACTAAAACACCTTGTCGTTGAGTCATTGTATTCAAGTATCAATGAAAGCAGCAAGATATTTTTATATTTCATTTTCCTTTTCTTTTTGGGTTGATTGACATCACATTCGCATATGTGGCACACTGGTGGTATGCGCTTGACGTATAAATAATTTGATTACAATCAGTGTGATGAAAGCCTGTTCCTGTATCAGCTTAATGCAAGTATCGATTCTGTCAGTTAACTTCTAATGCATTTTCCTGCAGGCTATAACGAGTGTGTCTGTTTCGAAATAGGGGAGTGTAGACTTATAGTAACTTAGTAAAAACGAAGGTAGATGTTGATTTAATATACCTACAATACACTATACCTAAGGAATCAGCTCATGTACGCAAAAAAAAGGAAGAAAGAATGTTGGTTCAACATATCGCTCATTAAATACAATAACGTCATAACTCAAAAATTGTAATTTTTCATAAAATGCATTTGAAAGATTAGGCTCTTTGTTATTTCAGTAAGAAATAGTTTCAAAACTACCTCTCCCTTGTCGCGAATTATGAAAGCTCAGATATGACGTTTTTACAGTTAAAATACATAAGTTAAAAGTATATACGAAATTTAGTCTACCCGTATAAGTAATTAAACAATAATGATTTTTGAGTTATGACGTTATTGCATTTAATGAGTGATATGTATATGGGTAATTCTTTTACAAACCGTACGGATTTTGATAAAAATTGACCGACATGTCTCCGATTTGGCTGAAACTTTTTTTACGGATTCTATAGCGAAAAATAAGAGATACGTGTCCGAGGATTTTATTTTGTTCCGGATATTTTCGATAATACTAGTGATCGAAAATGTGAGAATAATGAATTTTTTGGCTTGGAGACTCATTTTCAAAAATTTATAACTCTGGTTTTAATTGAGCTACAAACTTCTTTTTTTTTTCATTTTAAATCTAAAGGGGTTTTGAGAAAACAAAATAGGTTTAATAAAGATTATTAACAAATTCATATTGTTATTAACAATTTAATTGTTTAAACCAATTTTTAACAATGGCCCCCACCTCGTAGCAAGTTTTTAGTATTTTTATTGTATTCTCCGTCAAATTTTACATAAAAAACATGTTTTCAAAATATGGTACCTTTATTATTACTATTTTTAAAACATTAATTTATATAGCACGACACGTAAAAAAAAAGGTTTTTTGTTAATTAAAAGAAAATTATAGCTCGGATAAAAAAAGTTACATATAAAAGGTGTAGATAATAAAAATACCTACAATTTTTGTCTCAACTACTTTTCGACATAACCTCAAACTTTTCGAATAAAATGCAAAAAATATTAAAAATCCCCTTTTTGACACGTTATTTATTAATAAAAATACTATAAAAAATTAAAAAAGAAATTAACATATAATTTTTGTGTTTTTAATATGTTTCTCAACTAACCATCAAACGAAATACATATTAACCAATAATAAGTATTGAAACCACAATAAACTTTTTTTTATTATTTATTATTAATTTATGTTTTTTTTATTGTATTGATTGCTAATAAATATTATTTGTTAAGAAGAACATAATAATTACTTATATTAAAAGAAAGAAACGACATGAGGCAAAAAATGTGGGAAATAAACTTGGAAAAGGTGATTTTTAACATTTTTTTCAATTTATTCGAAAAATTTGAGGTTATGTCGAAAAGTAGTTCAGACAAGAATTTTAGATCTTTTCATTATCTACAACTTTTATATTTAACTTTTTTTGATCCAAGCTATAATTTTCTTTTTAATAACAAAAAACCGTTTTTTTGACGTGTCGCGCTATATAAATTAATGTTTTAAAAATAGTAATAATAAAGGTACCATATTTTGAAAACATGTTTTTTATGTAAAATTTGACGGAGAATGCAATAAAAATACTAAAAACTTGCTACGAGGTGGGGGCCATTGTTAAAAATTGGTTTAAACAATTAAATTGTTAATAACAATATGAATTTGTTAATAATCTTTATTAAGAATATTTTTTTCTCAAAACTCAGTCCTTTAGATTTAAAATAAAAAAAAAGGAAGTTTTTAGCTCAAATAAAACCAGAGTTATAAATTTGTGAAAATGAGTCTCCAAGGCAAAAAATTCACATTTTCGATCACTAGTATTATCGAAAATATGCGAAACAAAATAAAATCCTCGAACATGTATCTCTTATTTTTCGATATAGAATCCGTAAAAAAAGTTTCAGCCAAATCGGAGATGTGTCGGTCAAAAAGGTGTTCGGTTTGTAAAAGAATTACCCATATGTATAAATTACATATGTAGTAAGAAATTTTCAAGGTATGTAGACTAATGCTGCTTATATGGGGGCATTTAAAGTGACCAATTAAAGAATTAAATTACTTAGCAATGTTAACTTTTACGATGTATTTCGATTAGTCGTTTCGAATGGAAGATTAACACTCAGATTAGAGTATATTTATTTTATATGAATTTCCTTTGTAAAAAGATGTAAGTGTCGTGATTTTAAAATAAAATATCAAAGCAAACGTCAAAACGGATTGTAACTGCTGATGTAATCGGCTTTGAAATAATTTCAACAAGATTAATTTACAAAGCGAATTTCATAAAGAAAGCCTCAAAATTAAATTGACAACAACAAAAAATATATATACTATATAACATAACATAAAATGTTCTATCATTGAGGTAAAGTATTTAAAAATCTTTCGAGAAAAAAGCTTATCGTTAAAGCAAAAAACTGTTTGAGGATAGAATTTCACTTCGCGGAATTTTGCCAGAAGACAGGGAAAAGTTGGGATTTTATCCCAGTTATATTCAGGTTAATAGGTCTAAAGCTGGTGAAGTTAATGTAATAAAAACCACCGCTTCGGTCTACTAAAGACATATTACAAAAATATGGGCCGTAATTTTCTGGAGGACTGTAAAGTTCTCAAAAGTTTTAAGTAACATAGTGGGTGGATTAACTTTTGAATGGGTAAAGGATTTTTCATTATTAAGAAAAATGTAATTACCTCATGATATCTATTTATTAAGAACGCTTTTTGAGGCAGTGAGTAGTCGTCTCCTTGTGTGAATGAGTTTTTCTGCTATATAAAAACTCCTTCAAAACTTTTTAGTGCGAGTTACGAACGCGCACCGCACCGCCACTGCTGAACGTGAACATGTGAAATGAGTGCTTGTTATTTTTGCGCAAGCTACCTCTTAAAAAGACTTTCATAAATTCCGCTCCTTACAGCCCGGAGGGGCAGTAAGCCTCTAAAAGGGGCTTCTCTTATTTCCCTGATAATTTCGGATGATTTACGTTCGCATTAATCGACAAACAAAAGTGTAGGTCTCTCACGACATGGGCCTGGAGGGCCCCTACTTTCTTCTTCTTCTTCTGGGAAAATTTGCGCCCTTCTAATAAACACTTTTCCTTTAAAGCTCCAAATAATTCGTTGCCTTCTTCTCGTGAAATGAACCTTTTCCTTCACAACGATATCTAAGAGGATTTGTCCAAGAACATCCTTCGTGCAACTTTATACATGGGAGCAAGGTCAGCATGTCGTTTGCAATTTGTTTTCTCTACGAGAGGGGTTCAAATAAGATTTTCGTTTCCATGAACCCTTTTGCTAATAAAGTTCTTTCATTTAAAGGCCCCGATGTCTTCGATACCTTTTCTGGGCCTTGAAAAATGTAACAGGCCAGAATGGACAGCATTATCAATTTTCGCTTCTGAGAATGGAAATATATCCCCCTTTTTTCCCGTCGTCGTCGTACAAAGCGTTTTTGTGTACAATTCAGGAAAATTACTACACCTTTGGGAATTCTGAAATTCACATGATACCTGCACGCTTATGAGCTTTAAACATACCTGTGCAAGTGCAGGTGCATTATGATGATGACTCATAGTAACCAAATCTGCTTTCTTTGGGTAGGGATTTCAAAGCAATTCGTACCTGCATCGTATGCATACATTGTCTTGTTAAGAAGATATTGAAAGTAATATTAGTCGGGGTGCCAGAGGTTTTCATTTCGTTGTTGGACGGAATTTGATGAAAAATGGCAGAAAGGGAAGGTCATTGCCCGTACAGTGACCCATTAAAAAAGTTAGAATGAGCGAGGTCGGGAAGGTACTTTGTTATTGCAAAATAACTTTGATAACCCGTTATTTTTCAGTTTTCTTGGAATAACTCGAAAACGAAGCGTTTCAGCGAAAAATATTGAATACAAAAGTTGTTCAGCTGATGATTTTACGTAGGAATACGGTTTTTTGATTAATTAAAAAATTGTTTTTCCGACCGAAAACCAGCAGAAAAGTAACAAAAATGCAAAAACAATAAGCATTAAAAAATAAAGGAAAAAAACGATTTCCATCGTTGATATTTGGGTTATTGATAGGTATTGGTATTGTTAACCAAATGCACCCGGTCCGGTTTTTCAAAAACAATATGGCGACCTATTGCAACATTGTTAAGTTAAAACTTTGGAACGCTGTAAATTCTGCATGAACAAACGGATCTTGATGAAACAAATTGGAATCGGTAGGTATTAACGGCATCTTTGAGTGTGCCAAATTTCAAAATTTTTCAACAATTACTTTTTTTGTTATTAACCAATGTGTATTCGTAATTTCGTCAATTTACAACATTAAGCTTTGCAACAAAATGCATCAAATCATCAAAACTCGCTATTTTCGCGTTTTTAGTCACCACTGTAGGATGTTAAGAGTAATCAAATGCATTTTGTTATTGTTGTAATGTTGTAAATTGACGAAATTACGAAGCACAGCAAATGGTTTTTGGTTAATAACAAAAAAAGTAATTGTTGAAAAATTCTGAAATTTGGCACACTCAAAGATGCCGTTAATACCTACCGATTCCAAATTGTTTCATCAAGATCCGTTTGTTCATGCAGATTTTACAGCGTTCCAAAGTTTTAACTTAACAATGTTGCAATAGGTCGCCATATTGTTTTTCAAAAACCGGACCGGGTGCATTTGGTTAACAATACCAATACCTATCAATAACCCAAATATCAACGATGGAAATCGTTTTTTTCCTTTATTTTTTAATGCTTATTGTTTTTGCATTTTTGTTACTTTTCTGCTGGTTTTCGGTCGGAAAAACAATTTTTTAATTAATCAAAAAACCGTATTCCTACGTAAAATCATCAGCTGAACAACTTTTGTATTCAATATTTTTCGCTGAAACGCTTCGTTTTCGAGTTATTCCAAGAAAACTGAAAAATAACGGGTTATCAAAGTTATTTTGCAATAACAAAGTACCTTCCCGACCTCGCTCATTCTAACTTTTTTAATGGGTCACTGTACGGGCAATGACCTTCCCTTTCTGCCATTTTTCATCAAATTCCGTCCAACAACGAAATAACCCATTTTTTGAACCTCTGGCACCCCGACTATATGCAAATTTAAGTTTCCTTGTAATGAGGTTGCGGGAAAATATGAGCTGAGCACTTTTCGAACATAAATACACTTTTTTAGGGAATCAAAAGAAAATATGAATGTCAAAAGAATATTGTTTTCTATGAGTTTGATGTAAGTGCCTTTCATTAATAAAAATCTTGAAAAATATTCGTGGGTAAAAAGGAAATTACTACAACAACACTTAATCAATAATTTTCAAATACGATTTGTTGAGCCATTTGTTGGTTACTTTTTAAATGATATGTTATTTTGACATAGATAACTCTTTTGCGCTCAAGAAATTGACAGAAACATAATACCATATCTGCATGGTATGAAACTTATTTCCATAGCGAGTGGCTTGTTGCCGAAACAGTGCGAATTTTAAAAATAAATTTCGGTTGAAGTAATGCCATGGCCATGGAACTGCTGCGATTTGACGTCAATGAAATCATATTCCATAACTAATCGCAAGGTCTACTCTTTTTAATAAATCAATAAACTTTGAAAAATATTGAGCCGTGTATATTTTATAGTTAAAAAAAAAAGAAACCACTTGATAGCCCATCCTTTATAATAACGAAAATGGTTATAACAACCATAATGGTGCACACAAAGTTGTAAACGTACTTACTTTGAAAAATTTGCCCATTGTTTTAAAAATGTGCGTTACAACTACAAAAACGAAATTGTTTTTTGCGTATTTTGGAAATGTATAGTGTTCGCAGGTGTGGGATGAAGTATAAATGCGGATATACCGAGAAATTGAAAAAAATAAAATACCAACAAGTCTTTTAGTTTTGTGCTATCGCTTTTATTTAAAAGAAAAGAAAAACGAATTTTTTTTTAACCACGATAAGATATACAAAATGTTGGCAAACCTTTGATTTAATAAGATTTACCACAGCCCCGGGGTAAAATTTGCATAATTCAGTAATTTATTACAACCTAAAATAGAAGTTTATATATTTTAAAAAACAAAATAAAAATAGCAATCTATTTATAAAATGGCAGATATATGAGGTATAAATATGTAATTCACTTTACATACATATAGAAAGAAGAAATCAATAACCTTAAAAATTTAACCGAAAATTGAATTTCTGTCATCATTTTCCATAGACAGCATTTATAGTCTTTCTGATTGATATTATATAACATATATGTATATGTAAGTTATATTATTCGATAGTACTTCAGGCGATTCTGGTTCTATGGTCGAGGAATAAGAGAAAACCTCGAATCTGTGAGAGTTTTTATTTAAATCTTTATAGACCTCCTCATGTGTGAGATGGCTAAATCTGGAATTAAATTTGTTCCCATAGAACTTACGCAATTTCCTTTGATGCTTTAGTTCTATCTTCTATTTAGCTTTAGTTTTTATAAACCCTTAAATTTCTGACCAACCCAGCTGCAGCTGACACAATGTAATTTGTCACAAACTGAACTAATCAGTGAAATTTTAAGTAAGCTTATCCTGTTTAATCTCGTGTTTAGAAAGGAAAACGAGAAATGTATCCGACACAAATCCAACAGAAAATGTCCACTCAAAGGGAAAGACGTTGAGAAATGCATTTGCTTCTGTGACAAAACTTATTTAGCTTGTTTTTGTGAAAAAAAATAAATGCAATTAAGACTACCTCAAGCTCATGCATGGATATGGCTATGTGATATTTTTGTGAATGAGATATTTAATTTTCTACCGGCTTAGGAACGATTATGTTTGCGTTCTTTGGATACAAGTAAAGTATACACTCTTGTTTTTTGTAATTAATTTTAGTTGTCTCTCACACGCTAGCTATGAAAAATTATTCAAGATATTCTTTGGTCTTTGTTTAAAATGGTCGCTATTGTTTACAATCATTACATTTTAAGTAAAATTATTATGTTTAACCCGTTTCGGCCCAAAATGACCTAAATTTTTTTTAGGAAAAATATAACTTAATACTCTACAGTATTTTTTCCTTCATATCCCGAATCTGATCGGAGATTAACGCTATCTGGCGCCATTTTTAAAAAATGGCGGCTGAAAGCAGAAAAAGTGGCGAATTTTTTAAAAATTTGATTCAAATAATCGTAAATTAAAACAAGAAGCCACCAACGTAGGGTGCTAATTCTCTGGATCTGATGGCATAAATAGTTTCTCTAAAAGATAGGAGCATTGGTGATGGGAAATCGAATATGGCGAATTCAATATGACGATTCTTACGCACGATTTTTGATTTTTGCAGAGTTTTGTTTTATTTATATACCTACAGGTTTTTTTTTCAAATTTATTAACTTTTCTATCATTTATGATGTTGCTTATTGTGAGTATGAAGTCAGATTTCCAAATTTCAAAATGGCGGATCCAATATGGCGGTCAAAATTGTCAAAATTCTTAAATTTTTCAGCTGAGGTGCTGTCGTTGTTGTTTATTTTCAAGTTCAGCGCTCATATGACCGAGCGTCTGGCCGTTAAATTTTTTACAAATTATAGATATTAAAATATAAATTTTTATTTTATTAAAAACGTATAGCTGACTAAATTATTCGTACAAAACAAACATAGATGATAAATCAAAATTAATTTAAAAACTAAATATTTTTAAAATCTAAGTATGTGTACTGTGTTAAAGAAATTCTTTTAATTATGATGTGAATTCAATATAATTCAGTTATTAAATACAATTAAATTCCGTGCAGATTAACAACCGCTAAAAATTTATTGCATCGTAAAAGTTCTTTTACAATAAATCACGGGGGACTTTTGTAATAATTGCTTAATCACGCGACAATCTCCCAACAAGTAACCCATCGAAAATACAAAAGTTTTGAAGGCATAAATTTTATCTGCATATTTCATATATACGTATATAATTCCTACGAACCAACTGAATCTGCAAAATTTATATTATAGATATTTGTGCGAAATGAACAAACAACTCGGAGAGCTGTGCTTGCTCCCACTTGAATAATGAGGTCAAGGAAAATTAAATTAACTTTTCGCCATAAAGCTTAAGTGGTTTCATAGGGAAATATATTTACAGACATGCTCCAGAAGCGGATGCTACAAATTTTGAAGGCACCAAGCAAACTGTACCATTGTTGCAATAAATTTATGCGTTTCTTTCCTAGATGAAATTTTGAAGAAATTTTCATGTTCTCTTATGTTTGGTTGCATGCAACCTCTGAAAAACAGAAGGAATTTATGCGAGCCTCCCTTGCACATCATTTACATACTCGTAGGTTCGCGACTTATCTAATGGACAGGTGAAAGTTAAAAGTTCTGATTGTAATAGACAGGCAGGATTCATTAAATACATTTAGCAATTATGGAGAACGATTAATTTGGGTTGCTAACTTCTTAATTATGTATATGCTTCTCCGTTAACAGAGTAAATTAAGTAACCAACAGGTAACAGCTTAATGTCACGGCAGAATAGCACGCAAGGATATTCTGCACGAAAGGAATTGTAGTAGATGATATACAAATTGAATTATTAAAAAATATATAATGCAAAATGCGAGTCCACTTAATATTAATAGGTTTTTAATATTTTTCCCTCAATTAATTCTGGTCAATAGATTATATTCTATTAAAAAGTAATATTTCACATATTATATTTTAAGTAACATTATATAAAATTAAACGTAAAAGGTTATTTCAATATATCCACTGTTAAATATGAAGTAGTTATTATTTTAATATTATGTATTGTTATATTTTTGAGTAGGTTCATCTAAAGCTTTTTGAAGTAATTTTCCTCTTTATATATTATACGTATATTAGAAATGACGAATTGGACTAGTTATCCAAAATTGTATCCTATTATAAAAAAAATGTTTATATTTTTTCATGAAATTCTCATTTTTTTGCCCCTATCTCATAAATAAAAAGAGGTACAGGAAAAATGTAAATGACAAACTTATAGGAAGTTCAATTTCCTACAAAATGTTCTAGAACACCAAATCGCTAACATCGATATTTCTTGAGATATTGGGCTTTGAAGTTGAGGTAGTGTTTCTACAATTTAGCTCAATAATCTATGAAAATTCCACACTACCTCAACTTCAAAGCCCAATATCTCAAGAATATCGATGTTACCGATTTGGAGTTCCTGAATTCAATTCTAAAGAAAACCTACTATTGACCAAGATTATACCATAAAATGCCTCTGATCTGTAGAGTTTGGAAGCAAAAAAATCAAAGTTTACGTGTATTTTAAACGGAAAATCTTTGCACGCCTTGGTCGAGCATTTAATATTAATTTTAACGGCTCAAATTTTCAGGGGATTTTCTTTTAGGTTTTTCCCAAAAAATTTCGCAGAGGGGATGAAAAAAAATAGTCGCAAAAAAAAAACACCCTAATGTAGATACATATTTAAATTGATTTGATATAATGATAACTTCTTTAAAAATCTCCTCTTTTTCGATCCCATACATAAAAAAAAACCCTCAGTCTGGCCTGAAGTATTTCAATTTGAAGATATCAACTTGACAACAATTACATCACATATGAAATTCACATCATCTCCTATATATTGCCGGAATGTATCATAAATGAATGTGAGGTGTGCAAACTGCCACTTTGGCTCTTGTGTGTAACGAATGTAATACAGCCATATATAATCTTAAATTGACTGTAGGGACCATAAAAATTCCATTTTTTCCCCTTTGTACCTTCACTTCCGCTTTATATGGGTGGATATTTTAAATGTGTTGGATATTACCTGAAGGAAATTTATATTTGGAGAATTTCGGTTGAATTTATGGGATCGTATCTGCTTATCACATCATCCCCAGATTAAATATTATATGAAAATTATTTGGGAGTTTTTTTTTAGTTTAAGTAGTATATCTATGACGTATTATATAAAATATTTAAATGGATTTTTCATAGTTTAAAAGGTATGGGGTATAGCTGATATCATTGAATTTAAGCACATATAATGAAGATTTTATATGCGTTTAATTGCTTATAATCATGAACTGAACTAGATAAATTTTAGGATTTTCTTAAAAAGAAATCTATAATTCATAAAATTTGAAACATTGTACATTTATATAGACCCTTTAAGAGTATAGAGTAATTTTGGTTGAAAGTATATCGAATAAAAAAAAAAAAATTGCGATATAGAAAAAATTTGAAATATGCTTCCTAAATCTCGCATACATTATTTGAGCCATTAATATTACTAATGTTGCCAAAATGACATTATAAGTGTAACTCATGTTGCTTTTAAATTATTCAAAAATTACCGAATTATCCAGAAATATTTTCATAAAATTCAGGAGGAAATTGCTTTTATTGAAAAAAATATTTAAGTAATAAATTTACCAAGCGTGCAAAGCTACATAATTAATTAAAGAGCCAGTTTTAATATTTTTGATCGCTATAATCTTGAAATCCTCAAAGGCATTTATGGGTATATTTTTCCTCGATTTAATCCTCATCTGTGCGTAAAAATGCCGGGAGTATTAATCATAATTAATGGCCATTAATCATTTTGTTCTTAATCTTCACTCTCATTTAATTTGCTAACCCTTCTAGTCCGTAGTGGAGGAAGTTAGGAAATTCCTTCCATAAAATATATATCGTAATATAATTGTGATTTACAAATTTTTTATTATAAATTGTTTTAAGGAAAGGAGGAGGTCGAACTTTTTCTGTTTTAAATAAAAAAGGCTGAATTTTTTTTTATTAAATACTTTATTTTTTCTTTTTCTTATAAATCTATTTGAGAAAATAATGTGTATTCATTTTCCATAATATTTAGCTTGCCGTACAATGTCCATATTGGAAGACTGACATCATTATAATCACTAAATTCTTGTCTTGTATCATAAAAACTATTGAGATTATTTTCTAGAGCCTTGTCCATAAAATTTTGTGTTTCAGGTGTTTGATTAATATTTTGACTGTCTTTAGTAGTTTTTGATGAGTGCAGAATATACACAATTCTCTCATTAACTGAAATAATGTTGGGGTTTGATTTATTTGAAAAACAATCATTTAGTAATATTTGGGAGCCGCATTGTTGACATGTATCACTTTTTGATGTTCTGCTGATGTCGCTCATTTCCTCTTCAAGTTTGTTCCAAAAGCTATCATATTTTATATCGTTGTTTTCTGCCACAGGATCGTCTGTTTGGTATGAGTTCAAATTTCTTTCATTTTGAATATCCAAGGAAACATCAAATTTGGTTTCTTTTCCATTTGCCTAAAATAAATAGAAATGAACTTATAAAAATATTGAACTTAACTATAATAAACTAGAATTATAATTTATACCTGCATTATGAAAGTACTATCGAAACTTTACCGCGACTTTATTTTGTTCACTTAAAGACTGTTTCATTGACTGTGACATTTGACTCCGACGGCGCACCTTTTTATAATAAACCCGATCTGAAATGTTTTTACAATTTGTACACCGATAAGAAACAGTTGGTAATATTCTGAGAATTTTTATATACTGTAGGTATATATCCCAGCAAAGCAGGTAAATTCTCAGTAATGATTCTACATTAAAGAAGAAAGTCGTTATGACTTAAATAAATCTTCATATATGGCCTCTTATGAAAGTGATTTTCTGCTTTGCTAACAAAAATGTCATTAAGAAGTTATAGGAAATAATAAAAGCAAAAAGCTATTAAATATATGTTTATGCATATGTAAGCCATTATCAAAGCAGATTCAGGTACGTGGCAATAATATATTTAAGAAAAATTATAAAGAACTCTTCCTCAAACCAGAATATTTTCTTATGAGGATGATATTTTTTCTAGTTTCAGCATAATTAAATTTTTATTTTGTTGTGGTTGTTTTATGAGGATTATATGCAAAGTATAATGGGCATAGTATTTGCACAAAAGGTGCAGTAATGTGTTCCGAACCACCCATGTACAAAGTAATGTGAAATTTAATGAGTTTCCCCAAAATCATGTTTTTAATTAAAATTCTTTTAAATTATTTTAATTATTAAAAAACCTGGGGAATTAAAAAAGTATTATAACAACAGCGCAAGCAATCTTATTAATTAGTTGAATTTTTGTGGGCTTAAAACAAAGGCGGATAACGTCTTATGGTAAGCTAAGTTCTACAGGGTGTCCAATAGGAAATTGCGAAAACTAATGGGTCACAATTTTTTAACAAATGGAGAGATCGTTAAAATGTAAATACTTTTTAATAAAGGACAGTCATCATTTTTATTTCTTGTCCATTTTATTATAAAAAAATTAAATCTATTTAATACAAACCATTAATTTATAAATATAGTGAAAAACGTGAATTATTAATAATATATATTTGTGAAATGTGAACCATCTACATAAAAGGTATCTACCTGCATTTCTTTGAATCTTCTGTCGCCGGAGAGAAGTACAAAGGGATGTTAGAGACCAAATCCTTTCTCATGCGAAAAAGAGGAGCCGCGTGAAATCTTTTTTTTTTTTATTCAAGACGGAACAGCACCTCATCGCACACAAGAAGTATCATCAATAAATTTTATGGCGATCGAGTTATTGGCCTAAGGTACCCACGCTTTGCTAAGGGAAAAGGAATAGAATAGCCACATTACTCGTCAGATCCCATTCGATTTGATTTATTTTTATGGGGCTAAATTAAAGATCTCTGCTATGAAAATTACCAAAAAACAGCTGAAGATTTTATTAAAGACATTGGGAAGATCGTCAATGGCATTTCAAATGAAACGTTAGAACATGTTTTTAATAGTTTTAGAAAGCATTTGGATATTTGTGGCAAATTAGATGGTTAAAATATCAAAAATATATATCATTAGTAACTAACGTTCTTCACTATATTTTTAAATTAATTGTTTTGTATTAAATAAATAGATTTAATTTTTTTATAATAAAATAGACATGAAATAAAAATGACGACTGTCCTTTATTAAAAGTATTTACATTTTACCGATCTCTCCATTTGTTAAAAAATTGTGACCCATTAGTTTTCGCAATTTCCTATTGGACACCCTGTATAACTGAGCGAAATTTGCGTACTAGCAACTACTATCGAATAAGTTAATGAATTAATTGTATTGTGTAATTTTTTCGAATAAAAGGTTGAAACAGTAGTTTATGATTTGGCGAAAATTCCGAGAAAGCCCTATTTAATTTGATTCATTTTATATGAAAATATAGCATAGTATAGATTTAAAATTATGAAATCTTTCTTCAACTGAAAAGTACTATAAAGACATCAATACAACTTTGTATTTAAATTTAGCTGTGATGTGTTCAATATACAAAATGTCGTGTTAGCAATATAGGACTGTCCCGATGGTACTGGTTTTGAATTACATATGTGCATTGTCTACAAAATTTCTATTCCTTGCATCGACCATTCTGAACTTTCCGAAACCCACAAAATCCATTTTCTTTCACTCGTAAATGTCTGGGACTACAAAGTCCATACTCTTCTCCTTTCCAATCTTGTAGAAGTACCCATACCTTGTGTGCTGTCGAATGATGGAAACAGGAAAACAATACTTCCACAGCAGATCAAATTTAGGTCAGCCCTTTTGTCCTTCTTTAGGATATTGGAAAGTTATCTGTGTATGTTTTGTATTACAAAATCATCGTTGAAATAAAGGAAATACTCTCACGCTCCTCTCTAGGACTTATGGTTTATGTGGTATTAATTATTCCTCTTTGAAATACCGACCTGTGGGATTTATTTCGCATTATTGAATTCACAAAGTTTCACAATCGCACATGTATGTATGAGGGTATGTCTGCAAAGTTCGAGAGTCTGCTGGCAGAGGACAAGTCGTAAGGAAATCTTAAGGGAATTAAAATAGATTTTTAAACTGAAGCCTACCTAAGAAAAACTCATTAATTTTTCTGCGGTATCTTTTTGAAATATGTCAGGAGAATTATTCGAAAAAAGTTATTAAAGATAATTGAAGACATGAGTGAATGAAGATGTTATGTCACGTTTTTTGAGTTGGGTTTTTTTGTACAGAAAGAAGTATAGTTTTTTACTTACAATATTATATAAATTATTAAATAGAAAATAGACAGAAGTATTCTGTTCACATTGAAAATTCTTTTGGGTGAATGAAGGTGTTAAGTAGAAAAAAACGTAACAAAAAAAAAAAATATATCTTCCACTCATGTTTTCATTTATTAAACCTGAATACTTATATTTCTACGAAGATATAATGTCAAATTGGCGGTTGCTACAACTCGAAATACTTTCATTGCGAATTTTTCAAAATATTAATTTTCACACTCATGTCTTCAATTATAAAGTTGTGCATCAATGTGAAATTAGTAAATATTTGAAAAAGTAATAATAATATTAAGAAATTGTTTTTCCTGTTTTTTAAGATCATTGTAGAAATAAAACAAAAGGATGAATATTTGCTCATGCCCATGTATTTTAAAAAAAAAACGTCCTATTTGTAAAGTAAATTTAAATTTGCAAATTATATAATTCATTTATTTCACTAAAAATTCCACCAGTTAATACGCAAATTATTGATAATTTTAGGTTAGATCCCTTTTTGCTGCTTGCCTTTACATATACATGTTTATATTACAAAACGAAACTTTTCTCTTTCCCGTCTTTTAGAGTAAACCAAGAACAACTTCCCGCAATGGGAATTGAATAACATACCTTACTTAAGCCTCAAAGAGCAATTAATTAGCTTGAAAGGTCCACTGTGTTCAATAAAGTTTACCTTCGTACGTAATGTTAAAATTCATACCCATTAGAGTTGATGAGCCCTAAAATTTAATAAATTTTAGTTGAACCTGGGACTAGAACTAACGAGAAACGTTTAACTTTATAAATGTTGTAATCGTTTGAAAACAAGTAGCTTTGGCGGGACACTTGGAAAAGTTGGACAGTTCAAACTCAATTTAGCATTTCTTGTTCGTGTAAGAAGTTCAGTAATCATTAAAGAAAAATTTTGAAATGTTAAAATTATCCGTAATTTTAATAAAATAGGTTTAGTTCTAGAAACGCGTACGTGATGCATTTTGGCGGATTAAAGAATTAGATTGAAATTTTCCCTTCAATAGACCGTGGAACGTGTTTTAAAACTTTATTGTTGCTCTACTTTAAGGCTAGTGTAAGTTCAGTGAACTTAAAATTTAGATGCGCAAAGGAGAAGTTTTCCACTTGACTGCAAAAGTTCTATAGGTAATGGTACTTTATTGCCTTACGAAAACTAACTTCGCTCCGGTAGTTTTTTCCCACATTAAAGGCAGTCCTATAATTTTGTACGAGGAAATTATAGAATTTAGAATGAAAGCCAAGTTGTTCGTTTCTGAGGTTTGTATTTTTTCATGAATTTTTTTTCATTTCTATATGTATTTCTAAAAGTGGTTTTAGAACGAAAATGAGAATAATTAATTGTTTTTAGTACACATTTCGGGTTTCCTTGTTCGATTTGTCTACTATTTAATTCTTCGTGTCACCGTTTTCTAACCAGCTTTTTTATACGGTGTTGTAATAGTACAAAGTCGAGTTTCATAATAAATTGGATTTTTATATTATACTAGGTGGTAGAAACTCCTAGATCCATTTTTGCTTTCGAACTCTCTCAGGTAAGTATTGTAAAGGACGAACAACCTACATCCAAGTACGGACAATTATGTTTACAATTTCAAGAAAGCGAATATTGACGAACTTTCTGGCAGATTGTCTTTCATTGATTGTACTTCTCTGTTAACAGATAGCAACATTGATATTGATCCTTCGAATCCTATGCCTTGCTTGGTTTTAATACTTGTATTCTTTTTCAGCAACAGTGTTGCATTAACCCATCGCCTTGTTGCACATTGTTCCCAGTAGGTTCAAAACCACCCATAATTCGTAATTTTAAACGAAATTTGAAAATTGTTGTTGGAGGATACTCGCGATGAGAAAACGAAGAGACGCTCGAAGTCCTTTTTGCCAAAAATTCCTTGGGTGATTTTAAAAACTCTAATTACTTCACTTTGATTTTGAAAATCCAGCATATTGAAACTTCAGTCTTACGATCCAAAGAACTTAAAGTAAAATGTGGAAAAAATCAAAAATAAGATTTTGAAGTTTCTGAATCAAAATTAGGCATTTACTTAATCATTAAAGGCCTCCTGAAGGTCCTATTTTTAATTTTTTCCAGATTTTCATTTTTGCTTTTTTCGAAATCAAAGTGAAGTATGTTTAATTTTTAAAATCACCAAAGAAATTTTTCGGAAAAAGGGCTTCGAACGTCTTTTTGTTTCCTCTACACGAGTATTCTTCAACAAGAATTTTCAAATTTCGTTAAAAATTACGACCTGTGAGTGGTTTTGAAATAATTTAGCAATATAGCCGCAATGTGTGTTGGTTCAATAATGAACTAAGGAAACTCAAGAACAATAAAAATAAGTTATGGTCGTGATATTTGGTAGAATAAATAGAATAGGGATGATATACATATCTTATAATCTGTTTGTTGAAAATTATAACAACTTCCACGATCTTTTCAAACCGCTGTATTATGTCTATCTTTTGAAAGTTGGATAGGAAATGTACACAAACCCGCGTGTTTTCTATAAATTTAGAAATACTAAGGCGAGGACAGTTGGCTACACAATATTTTTGCATTTTGGAGCCCCCACAATTTCAAAACCATCACAATATGTGATATGTTTGTATCCTTTTTTGAAAAATTCGTCTTTTCTCTCGAGTTCCAACCAAATCTAAACAATGTTCAATATTTCAATAGTAACCCTCCACCATTTGATTTGTCCATCTGTATTATTCCTTACATTATCCTCAAACATATTAACGAGCTGCCTGTTGATTATAGTTCAGGACCAGATGGTATTCCTCCTTTATTTTAGAACTATGTTCTAGCAAATTGCTAATACCATTCAAAATTCTCTTTCAAAAATCACTGAATTGTGGAAATTTCCATACACTGGAAAAAATTCGTTCGGTGTTCCGGTGTCTCTCAGGGTACCCATTTGGGCCCTCTTCTTTTCACTTTGTCAATTGATGATATTGCACATCGGTTGAATTGATGCATAATTTTAATCTATGCTAATGACATGAAGTTATTCTTTCACACAAAGAATATTAACGATTGTCATATGATGCAAAAGGATCTTAATATCTTCTTGGTGTGTTCACCACAACCTTGAACGAAAAATTTATAAATTTGAAATTGTGTGAAATTCATTTAATTTTGACTATATTGTCTTGGGTCATACTCTTTGTCGAACTAGGTCTGTTCTTGATTGAAGTGTTATTTTTGATAGTAAACTTTACTTTGGTGTTGAGCATATCAATTCCATGGTTATGAAGGCTTGTTCTGTATTGGGTTTGATTAAAACATGGTCACATGAGTGTATAAAGAAGGACCATCCATAAATTACGTCACACGAATTTCATGATTTTTGGAGCTGATAAATTTAATCTTTCAGGGTGATTTCAAACTTCAATTAGGGGTGATTTTTTAATATTTTCGAAAAACTAAAAGCAATGCCTCTCTTAATTTTTTACGACGATTAA
This sequence comes from Dysmachus trigonus, assembly GCA_949715965.1. Classification (NCBI taxonomy): domain Eukaryota; kingdom Metazoa; phylum Arthropoda; class Insecta; order Diptera; family Asilidae; genus Dysmachus; species Dysmachus trigonus. The sequence goes on from OX454320.1 coordinate 92,713,145, forward strand.
TTTGATACCTGATACATTTTTTATGTCTTTTCGTTAGTTCGCTGTGAAATTTATTTATTTACTATGAAAGCTTCGTACAGAAATAAGTTTCCAATTACACGTAAGCCGTCAAGTAGAAAAAATATAAAACAGCAAAATATACAAGAATAAAATGAAAAAATAGAGATAACATGCATTATTTACAATCTAATTTAGTAAGGACGGCTTCCTTGAATCTTCTAAATGGGCAGTTCAGAGGACCAAGCTGAAGCTTATCATGGTTTCTTTGAAGACGTATTACAGGAGAATTAAAATATACTGAGAGAGAGAGAGTGGGGCTCTCGGCGGTTTAAAGATATTATTATTTCTGCTGCTAAAAACAGGCACCCGCAAGACTATTTCCTGAACTAGAGATGTGATCAGTGTTCCATTAAAGATTCAAAGTCTAAGTAAAGCCTTCTGTCAACAAGCGGAGACAAATTGAGGGTCACGAGTCTGTCAGGATAAGGAGTGTAAGGTTTGTTAAACTTACTAAGGAGACTACGTGTGAATTTCCTTTGAACGCATTCAACTTTGTCAACTTTGGTTTGGTGGTAAGGAGACCAAACCGGCGAACAATACTCAAGTATGCTTCGAACCAAAGTTATGAATAATTGTCGTGGAGTGGATAGATTGCGGAAACGAGTTAAGGTTCGCAAGATAAAACCGGCTAGTCTGTAGGTCCTTTTTGAAATATCATCGATGTGAGCATCGAAACTCAGTTTGTTGTCAAAGGTTACGCCAAGATCCTTGAACTGGCACACCTCTCGCAACGATTCCGAGCAGAGTCGATACTCACATGATACAGGATACATTTTAAAGGAATAGGTCATTTTGAAACATTTATCAACATTGATAGACAAATGGTTGACAACACACCAGTCCTCAAGAGCGATCAAATCGCACTGAAGGATATCACAGTCTTCATTACAATTAATCATTCTAAAGATTTTGAGGTCGTCTGCATATAAAAGATAGTCAGATTCAATTTTAGTGGTCAAGTCGTTAATAAATAACAAGAATAAAAGCGGACCAAGAATTGATCCTTGTGGAACACCGGACGTAGGAACAAATTCAAAGGATGAACAACCAGAAAACACAACATGCATCTTATGATTAGTTCAAAAACAGGCGATTTTTGCGGTCACTCTTTAAACCTTATAATAATATTGATAGAGCTGGTAATATTTTAAAGTTTTTCGTTAGGAAGTTTAGAGTTTTAATATTTTAGGCTTATACATGTGACGTAACAAAGCTTATTACTAATGCAGCTTTGCTTTTTGTAGTTGGAATAAGATGGTTACAGAAAAAATACAGCAAAACCTTGAAAACATTTTATTACAATATTATTTATTGTGAAAACATTCAAAATGAATTAGAATACCTAAACAATATTGACACCTAATTTAGACCTTACATTACTAAAAACAAGAAAATCGCATTTATACTTCAAAAAAACTTTGACATTATACTAGGAAAAAAAAAAAACTTTACAAATATTTTTCATTCTACCGCAGTGATTTTATCTCCGTGAAGCGTAACACAGAGGAAAACTTTTTAACAATTCTCCAAGCGACTGTCTATTAGTTTATTAAGGCGAATATGTTTATGTCGACAAGCACATAACATCCAATATAAATGCAAAACAGCAAACAATGTGTCCTCCACACAAAGAAATGTCTATCTTAGACTATGCTTATCCTGGCTAATATGAATTTCAAATTTTACAGCATTCCGGAAAAATGTGGTGGGGCCAAATGTCTTTAAGAGGTTTCGTTACAACATTGTCATAAGTCGATATATCTCATAATCTCGTTGTAGTGAGAGGACAACACGAAAATTTGGATGGGTCGCTTTTATTGAATATTTTTATATTTTTCTTAGTTGTACCGGCCACTGCCTTATAATATGCAAATCTTGTGCTTCATGCGATTATGAGTCTCGATTTTAGGATTTGATTAAAAGTTAATAATATATTCTCTGCTCGTGATTGTCTTTGAATGACTGGAATAAACGTCACCCGAATCTGAAAGGTTTTCGTAATAAAAGGATTAGTGGTGATATGTCCAAGAGTCCGCAGTCTACAGAATGCTGCCGTAGCATCATTCTAAATGTCATTACCAACACTCTGTGCCTCTATGTGCGATGGAGTTTACGTGATATACCGTGAACATAAAATTTTACTGCCTGGCATTTCTTGAGTGACCCGAAGTCTATGTGGCATTTAAAGTAATTTCAAACTTCGAGAAACTTTCTGTTTTCCTAAGAGCTTATAAATTGTGTCCTTTGTATCCGGTCGGTTTCTTAAGCTCCGCACCATTTTCACCGGGGCGGCCCACATCTTTTCAATCTGTTTTGTCCTATGGTGGTGGAACAGCACAAATGGCACTTTCCAATTAAACAATCTTAGCGATATTGCAGAAGCAATTTGTAGGCTCTGTGAGTATACGGCAAAAACGATGGTGGCAGGCAGACTTTACAAACAAAACGTCTTAGGTACGAACTAACTGCAAATCGCGCTACAAAAGGAGCATTGAAACCGAGAAGATGAAAAGTTGAATGCTCTATGAGCTCTCTATAAGCGGACTCTTCCAATAAAGCTTAAGTGAAAATTTACGATATCTTAAAACGACGAAGTAAAATAGGATCAATATAATAAAGTGGGGTAATAAATTTTCCTATCCCCCTCTCTGCCGTGTTTGGTTTTGGGAAGAAAAGGGATTGACCATCTCTAAAAGGGAAGCAACGAAAGTTATTCGTGCGAAATAAAACCCATTTACGCCAGCCTCCTACAAGCCCGATATAAATCAATTGATTCTCCACGGACTGAATTTATATTCGAAGGCAAAAAAAAAAAAAAAGATTTGAGCAACAAAATCGATCCTTAGTTGTCCCTGGAAAATCTACAGATTTTCCCCAATATCCGGATTACTCAAATGTCGCTCTGCTAACCTAGGTGACGATCGCCCCGTGTGCAAGAGCTAAGACGTTCAACTATTCTTCTTGAATTGTATTTGTTTTCTCTCTAAGAATTAATGAAGTTGAACTTAATGAAAATCCAATGAAGCCATGGACTCAATCGTTTCTAATGACGGTTCAGAAGCTTTATTTATCACCAAACATTGAATGAACCAGCATACAAATTATTTTCTTTATATATATGCATAGTGCAGTCCTTTTACCAAGCTACAGCTGAATCAAATAAATAAAAGTCTGCTGCACAGCTTTGGGGAAGTCTTCCGGAAATAATTTCGCTTTCACAAAAAGATACCCTCATTAAGGCGAACTACTTTGACACTTGCCGAGGAAAATCTTCACTCTCTTTCTGATTGCGTTAAAGGCAAAAGGCTTTTCGGGGGGCTCTATGGCAGCCAGCTAATTTGTGTTATCACAGAAACTTTATGAGAAAAACGTTTTCTGCTTACGTCGCAGGACGTCTTTTTCGAGTCCCATTTAATTGAGTTATATCACTAGAAGTGGAGAAATATGATAAGGCAAGCTGACATGAATAATCCGAAAAAAATGGCATCAAGGATAAATGGTATCTTGGGGATTTTGCAAGTGTTAATAAAAGAAGACATCGCATTTACATGTTGAAATGTATTTAAGGCATTCTAAAACCAACATTTTTAATTTAAAAAGAAAGTGGAATTGGAACATTTTGATTTGCAACACTGAAAGAAAAATATTTGTAAAAATAATCAAAATTAAAAATGCGCCACACAATAAAGTTGGTTTTTTCGAACAACGAAAAATAGTTAATCTTCTGATATAGGATTTTGAACAAGAAAATTATTTACTAACTATATCTTGGTGAACTTAAAACTTTAACTAGTTAACTTAATATGTGCAAGGTACAATAATATTTCTCATTAAGATAACTATTTAAATTTAAAGTCACATTTTCTTTAATTAAGGGGGTAGATATTGTTGTTGTTTTGCTCGATATTTCTGTAATTGAGACACATTTCACGTAAAAATATTAATTTTTGACAGAAACATCCACTGTAATGTCAACAGCCTCATTCAAAGTGGTGATTAACTTTTTCCCAAAAACTGCTGAAACGATCAACATAGAATTTTGAAAAATCACTATATACTTTAAATTGAAATCATTTAAAAGGCGCTCGCAAAAAAAAAATGATCTTAATCTTAAAGTACGAATTTCGTGAAAATTTTCCTCAGGATTGCTGATGAACTATACCTTTGGTATTTTGGTATTTCGGACACGTTTTCCTAAATTCTTTGCAGATAAACCAAAAAATTGATCAGCGATAAAGACCACATTTAAACCCACCATGCACAAGTTATGACGTAGAATATGATTTCGTCGTAAAAAAATTACAATTCTGGAGTTAAAGGTTTACTTGCGGTTTGAAAAACTTCAAATGTCATTTAGAGGGCCTATTTTTCATCATGGAATCCGACTTCGAAATCAAAATATACCCATTCCATTTAAAAAAGGTAATCGATAATAAAATGGAGCAATCGGCTTGGCGAAAAAAGTTTTTGGTCGATTTAGAAGGAGTGGACGTGTGGTTTTAGATACCCTGTATAGGTCCATTCTGATCCTCATCGGCTCATTTAAAACACACCTATGATCCTATTATACTCTGAGGGGTAAAATTAAACGCTGGAATTTTATAACAAGATTTATACCACACTTTAAAAGCATTGTTCTTTTTAATTACTTATAAAATTGCAAAACTTTTTATGAAAACTTCACGCAAATTAAATTTATCTGCAGTAAAAATCACACCGAACATGCATAAAAAACACAAAATTATTATTTTCTACAGAACACGTTGTATTTTATGGAAGGTTCAAGCACGATATAATTTTAATACCGAAGAAATCTAATTATGTATCCATTTATGAACTTATATCCGTATTTTCGAAGTAGATACCGAACAGAGTTAATTTACTCATTAAAGATATGCCTTTAATTAAACACCAGACCTGTAGGGGGTTTAGGGATTTTATTTACGCCAAATAGATAAAAATATAGCAATACCCTCGTTGCGGGGATATTATTACTTTGGATATTTTTTACTGCGTATTTGGTGAAGAATTCAAAACATTATGTTTTATGAATAACAATTTAATATTAAAATGTTCGTTGCATGTTCGTTTGTATGTAGCTATTAACTATTCTGATTATTTCTATGGAATTCAACTCTGTACAATGTTTTCATCTTTGTATATTAAAAAAGTCAAAATTTAGAATTTTATGTTGCCAGTTGGAACTAAAAGTTTTGAATTATTTCCTTTCGGTTATCAAAAACCACTTTTCTCTTAAAATATCTTCTCTGAAATAAAAATATTTAACGCAGTAGTGCAATATTTTCCGTTAAAATCGAGACAATTTGGTGGCCATGTTGGATCCGCCTTCTTGGGTTTGTAAATTTTGATAATATTCAAAATCAGTGACCTCAAAACAATAATTGTACTAATTTTCATTAAAATCCGTTTAAATCGAGAAATCTTGGTCGCCATATTGGATCTTGATCTTGAATTTTGAAATTTGGACAGCGGATTTGAAATCGACATTCTGCAAAACCCCTATGTACCAATTTTCATGAAAATCGTTTAAAATTTAAAATTTTCAGCCGCCATCTTGGATCCGCTATTTTGAAACCCTATGTATTATCCGACAAAAAATTAGCCTGTATGTTAAGTTCAAATATGTACCACCTTCGGACAAATTCGAAATCTCATACAACTGGAACAATTTATCTTAAATGGCTAATCTATTCCTAAACATATGTAGTTGACTACTGTCAGGATACCAGATATTCAATTTAACAATCACGAAGTTTTTACTGGATATTTTATCCTGTGTAAATTCTAGTTTAAAAAAACTTCAACTGAGAGGAAAAATTACGTAAGCTAATTTTCTATCAATTTTTCAGTATACTCTCAAGCAAAAACTTTATAAAATTTTATCGAGGTTTCACAGGAATTCAAGTACGTGAATAGATCTAGCTAATATTATAGACCTCTTTGAGAAGGAAATTTTAACATAAATTCTATTCACATTTTCGAAGTTAAAAATTAATAGCAAAAATTACGCCAAAATTATTCTAGCCAATTTTTTTTTTAAATAGTTATATTAGAGTCCATTTTAATTTGTTTGGCTCTCCGACTGCTATGATTCTTTAATTTGTGTGAAATTATGTACCATATATTAAAGTGGTAGTTGTCACATATTTTTCTTGTATTTGTCAAAATATTTTTAAATAGTAAGAACAAAGTACTATAAATTCAATATCGTCATTCTCTACCCAGGAGTCACGTCGATAAAGCTTTTTCGCTCTTTATTTGGTATAGAAATGGAGTTGCAAAATGATCACGTTCCAACGTAATGGCACAAAGGAAAATGTGGCCTTGCAATTTATTATGTGGCCTATCTTGGGCGGCAATATGTCGTTTCAAATGGTAATGGAAAAGTATAGTTTAAACGATTCAACCCGAAAATATTCCTTTCCTAGAAAAGATAATTCACATTTTTGGTTGGTTCGCGATGTCCCTGGCACAAATATTGTGTGTATAAAGTACTTGAATACGTTCCTTGTGCAGGGAGCCTGATAACAATTATTGTTCGTGCCTTTGCCTGATCTACGGACGTTTTATGCATGAAAAACATGAGCACGTATAATTAAACTGCGTGTTCCTAATTCAGTTAATCCATTGTTCTCGTTCAACATGCCTAAACACGTGCTTAGGACCAGAAAGCGCTAGGTAAATAGTCTGTAATTGGGTACAAGTATAATCCCATTTGCGATTTCGCATAACTTTCCCTCTGCTCGCTCACTTGAGTCAGTTGTCCGAAATGAGGTAAATATAAAAGCACACCTTATATTTTGTTTACGTGACTAACAGTCGGGGCACGATGCAATGTACACACCTGTTGTTATCGCAAGAACCCCAGGATATCTGACTGTTGTTGGGCCAAAGATGACTCTGGTGTGCGGGGGGAGAAAAACGAAGCTGTTTTGAATACATAAACTGGTCACATCTCTCAACGATTTTTTTTTTTTGAACTCGCCATTTAATATTATTGTGTGGTGTGTTTTAGATAAGGTTATTTTTTTTTAAATCTTCAAATTAATTAATAAAGTGAGAAAGTGAGAGGAAAACTTAAACGTTTTGACACAATGGGACCACAATGAATTTGTCACCATTACAAAAAGAGCAACTTATATGTTAGAAAACTGAACAAAGTATTGGAAGTAATGAATTTCGAAATGTGCACTCTAAATCTTCTTTCTGTTGAAATTTTGTTAGATAATGTTGAGTTTCTCTAGGTTTCTAGACTAGTTATTTGGACTTTCACTAGTGAATCCTTTTAAACGATTACACAGCCACACAAAAAAAGAAAAGTGGTCTGTACTTTACATGCGATATATGGTTTTCGATGTATTTTCGCGCGCTGAGCACGAATCTGGAGTCAGAATTGAGCCATCACATCACAGTTAACTCCTAACCTCAAAAAACAGTTAAAAAATAGCCAAAATCCGGATAAATGGACAAGGAAAAATACAGGCATTTCTTTTTTTCATATCCAGATATATATTTTTATGTAAAAGAACCCCGTGAATCCAAATCCACCGTCAGAGTTGAGGTGGCACGTCATGTTTTTTTCCTAACCTCAAAAAACCGGGTCAGAAATACCGATTTCCAAAAGTCAACCGATTTACGCCAAATTCGGTATGTGGGGGTTTTAAGGGTCACTGATCACGAATCTGAAGTCAGAGTTGCAAAAATCAAAATGGCGGACCCAATATGGCGGACGAGATTTTGGAACATCAACCGATCTACGCCAAATTTGGTATGTAGGGGTTTTTGGGATCGCTGATTACGAATCTGAAGTTTAATTTGCGGAATTAAAGATGGCGGATCCAATATGGCGGACGAAATTTTCGAAACCAACCTACCTGCGCCAAATTTAGTATGTGGGGGTTTTTGGGTTCGCTGATCACGAATCGTAAAGTCAAACTTGCGGAATTAAAGATGACGGATCCAACATGGCAGACGAGATTTTCAACAGTGGACTGATCTATGCCAAATTTGGTATGTGGGGGTTTTAGAGGTCGCAGATGACGAATATGATATTGATTTATGGTTACAAAGTCTACTTTAAGGTCGTTCATTTGAGGAAATATGTCCTTCTACCCTTTTTTTCTAGTAGGCGTTGCCACCATAAATAACTATCAGATTCATGATCAGCCACCCCAAAGACCTCCACATTCCAAATTTGGCGTAGATTGGTTGGTTTCGAAAATTTCTTCAGCGATATTGGATCCGCCATCTTTAATTCTGCAAACTAAACTTCAGATTCATGATCAGCGATCCCGAAAAACCTCACATACCAAATTTGGTGTAGATCGGTTGATTTTCGAAAATCTTGTCCGCCATATTGGGTCCGCCATCTTGAATTTTGCAACTCTGACTTCAGATTCGTGATCAGTGACCCCTAAAACCCACACACACCGAATTTGGCGTAAATCGGTTGACTTTCGGAAATCGATATTTCTGACCCGGTTTTTTGAGGTTAGGAAAAAAACATGACGTGTCACCTCAACTCTGACGGTGGATTTGGATTCACACAGTTCTTTTATATAAAAATACACATCTGGATATAAAAAAAAAGAAATTCCTGTATTTTTCCTTGTACATTTATCCGGATTTTTGCTATTTTTTAACTGTTTTTTGAGGTTAGGAGTTAACTGTGATGTGATGGCTCAATTCTGACTCCAGATTCGTGCTCAGCGCGCGAAAATACATCGAAAACCATATATCGCATGTAAAGTACAGACCACTTTTCTTTTTTTGTGTGGCTGTGTTATTTACTAAATCATGAAACTCTCGGTAAAAATGAAATAAATCCTACTTATTTACTCGCGAAAACTAAATAATAATTACTTATATTAAGGGGTTACATGGGTCTTAAAGGTATAAAAAAACGACTTCTTTAAAAAATTTTATTTCAAAAACGAAAAATCTTTTTTATTTAAAATTTAACCATATGAAAGTAAAGTACTTAAAGTACTTGTAAAAAAATTTTCAGCCAAAAATATTGAAAATTTTCCAGCCGTTTTTCGCCGTCAACCTTTTTTTTTGCGGTGGACATGATATTTCGGTGTGGATTCATCTGAAATCAAAAATTCAAAAATTTTCTTGTAGTTTATGCCCTTGGCTCGTGATTGAACGAAGGAATTGAAAAAAAAAAAATGAAATTTGACATTTTGACATGAGTTTGAATCAATTTTCGTCTCAAATTGTTATGCGTTTTTCCGATTCTCATCATTTTTAAAATGTCTTTTTCGTATAAAACAAGAACGACTTGACCGAATGAAAATTCCTTCGTTCAATCACGAGCCAAGGGCATAAACTACAAGAAATTTTTTGAATTTTTGATTTCAGATGAATCCACACCGAAATATCATGTCCACCGCAAAAAAAAAGGTTGACGGCGAAAAACGGCTGGAAAATGGAAAATTTTCAATATTTTTGGCTGAACATTTTTTTACAAGTACTTTAAGTACTTTACTTTCATATGTTTAAATTTTAAATAAAAAAGATTTTTCGTTTTTGAAATAAAATTTTTTAAAGAAGTCGTTTTTTTTATACCTTTAAGACCCATGTAACCCCTTAAAAAAAGAAACGACATGAGGCAAAAAATGTGACAAATAAATTTAAAAAAAGTGATTTTTAAAATTGTTTGTATTTTATTCGAAAAGTTTGAGGTTATGTCGAAAAAGAGTAAGGACAAAAATTGTAGATCTTTTTATTATCTACAATTTGTGTCTGTAACTTTTTTTGATCTGAGCTATAGTTTTCTTTTTATTAAGAAAAAACCGTCTTTTTTTTTTGACGTGTCGCGCTATATGTATAAATTAATGTTTTAACAATAGTAATAATAAAGGTACCATATTTTGAAAACATGTATAAAAAACATGTAAAATTTGACGGAGAATATGATAAAAATACTAAAAACTTGCTATGAGGTGGGGGCCATTTTTAAAAATTGATTTAAACAATTAAATTGTTAATAACAATATGAATTCGTTTAATAGTTTTTATTGAACATATTTTTTTCTCAAAATTCAGTCCTTTAGCTTTAAAATGAAAAAAAAAACAAGTTTTTAGCTGAAATAGAACCGGAGTTATAAATTTTTAAGAATGAGTCTCCAAGCCAAAAAAACTCGCTATTCTCAAATTTTTGATCACTTGTTATTATATAAAAAATACTCGGACACGTAGGGGAGAGTCGCCAGTTATGGGCCACCTAAGGTTAAATGCATTTAAAATTATTGTAAACGTTTCGTTTACATAATTAATAGCGCAATATTAAAATTTGGATGATAATTTACCTTTGTGGAAAGTTTAAGGCAAGTTTGACTTTCTTTAATAATAGAAAATAACGTTTGAAAAAAACGTGCAAGTGGCCCAATTTAGGTGAAGAGTCGCCTAATGTGGGCCACCTATTGAATAGCACGTAAAATATCTGAAAAACGCGAAAATGGTTCGACATATTGTTTAAAACACCGTTTCTTATTATATTTAATGAAACAATGAATTGACGTTAATTAATTCGTTGATCAGAAATATATTTGAAATTTAAATTCACAATAAAGAGTTAATCATCATAAATTAAGTATTTACTCAATGACATGTAACATTTTATAATCTAAAATAATAACAATAGGCTTAATATACTAAATTTACTAAATATCTCATGTACACTTACCGTTTTAATGAAAAAAACATTTTTCCTTCAGATAGTGTTGCTTTGTTTACATCGCGTGAGTGACCCGTATTAGGCGCCCTTTCGAATTGCACAGTGGCCCAAATTAGGGGAAATGACATTTTTCCAGATTGTTTAAATTAATTAGTATTGTTATAGTTTTTAAATTGCAAATACACTATATACTATATAAACATATTATACACTTCGCATCAGAACAAATTTTAGATTCATTAGATGTATCAATTTGTTTTTATCGACGAGCAAAAATGTCAGATTTTTAAGTCGGCAGAACCATTTTTACGAGGTTGTTGTAACATTATTAATTTTGTATTAAAATTAATATTTCTTTCATTATTTTGTTCTACATTCATTTTCAATCAAATTTTGACATTAATTAATTTTCAAAAACTCGGTAACATTGAAAAAAATGGGTGGCCCGAAATAGGAGCCGGCCCAAGTTAGGCAACTCTCCCCTATAACTTTTTTTCTTTTACGATTTTCTTAAAACGGTTTTGGGAGAGTGTTTGTGTGTTAAGAAGAATTAAGAAGCATTTTTATGAAAAAAAAAATTGATTTTTTTCCACTTTGAAAGTAAAGGTTCCCAAGGAGCACCACTAGTGTGACTGCCTGAAAAAAAAGTGTTCTTTTGGAATTTTTTAAAGAAAACTACTACTAATTTTATTGTTTTAAGGATATATTTGTGGATATACAGGGTGTTCAGAGGTGGGAGGTCAATACTGCAGGGGGTGAAAGGTCAGACCGAGACAAGCAAAAAATCGTATGGGTTGGGGGGGGGGGGGGGGCATCTCGCACCGTTTGGCAGTTACAGGGTGATTCGTAAATCAGGATTTTGCCTTATATGGGAACCGCTCTTGTATTTTTATCTTTTTTTCTACGCATCGCAGCGACCCCAAACCGATCTCAAAAAATCACTATTTGGAAGCCCTTTCCAACCACCCCCCTATCCCCAACCCCCTGGCCACAATCCCCCCTGGAAGTTGAAAAAATTAACTTTTATTTCACGATTTTTCACCTTTCGCCCCACTTTTCTCCGAAATTCATGTTATTAACATACCTACTTTTTATTTTTTTTAAGTTGCCTATCTAATTACCTTTCCAAAAAGGTGCAACATGCCCAGATAGGATCCCGTACCGTGATCATCAAAAACAATAATTGAAATTGAACAAAATGACGGAATTTTTAAAAAAGGTTTCAAATCTCGTCCGAAAATTTGGTGATTTTGGCCTCAAAAACTATTTGAGATATGCTTTTGATATTTTAGTATGTTATTTTTAAAAGTATATATTAGCTAAATATGCAAAAAAAATAATCGACTTTTTTTACAATTGTACACTAGCGGTGCCCCTTAAAAATAGAATAAGAGTAGATATAAGTAGTTAATTGATTCAATTAGTAGTAGTTTTTATTGAATTTTTTTCAATTTTGCAATAGAGCCTTTTTGAACTTATTAATAACAGCTTTCTAGTTTATAAATTTGTACATAAAATTGAATTTGCTAGATATAAATTTTAGCAGTGAAACGGAATGACAAATCTTTGAATTTAGCAATCTAACCCATATAACAAAACATCCATACTTCTGCCAAACTCAAAATACATTAAGTAATTTGCTTCTCCAATTCTAGATATTTTTAAATAAACATGTAGGTACATACAAAATACCATGCTAACAAAAACATTAGGGCTACTTACCTTGTCACTTTTATAAAAATATCTTTTAATGCAAACAGTCGATTGCAGTTTCTAAGATATCGATATATAGTTCGATAAAAACAACTGAAAAGCTGCTGAATAATTTTGTCTAAATATAACATTTCATAATGTTATTGTGTAATAATAAATACTTATACATACATCTTTTGAAAAAAGTGAGCGAAATATCAAACAAAAGAAAATTAACATTTTCTTTCCTTTATAACATAAGGTAATTATTTTATTTTAATTTACAATTTGACAAAGGCTTGTTTACTTACAACAAAGAGAAGTACAAGTAAGTAAGCTCTTTAGTGGATAAAAGTCCTTAAATTAAATTTAAAAAATAATAAATAAAATAAATATAGTATTTCTAAAAATTATGAATGAAAAATCGATTTCTCTATAAAATCCGTTTAACCTTGAGGATTTACTAAAGTGTTAGTACATAAAATGCTATAGTATGCAGATCTTCTTTATATTCTAACAAAACATTCCTGTGGGTGAAAAAACAATAAAGAAGAAGTTGTAAGTGTAAAACCAAAAATCGGTCATCGGAAATGTTATAAACTTTCAATTGGTTCTAACCCAAACATCAAATCGAGTCACGCAATAGAATCAGGGCACTATATATGCAGGATATATAAAAGTAGAGAACAAAATAAAGTTGCGGAAAGGAAAAACAACCTTACCACTGAATTTTGTCCATAAAACTCGGAGAATGCTTTCGTCGCAGTGATGCTCTTTATCATTTTCGCAACTTGAATGCATAATTAATGAGTCTTCTTTTTTTTTGCACTAAACCCTTGAAAAGACGTTTGCAATTCTAAATTTATGTCTATTTTTAGGTGAGTTTAATAGCACTCATAAAAGTAAAAACTACTTTCGCGTCATGCTTTAGTGCTGAAGGCTACGGTTAGATAGATGACATTTTTCATCCTATCACTTTGGTAAATCAAATTGCTCGACTGGAATGGAAAACCAAAGCGAATATTCAAGCTTAAGTTTTATTCATATTTTTAATTTATCCTCTCCACGGCTGCCATTTGAATGCTTAAACTAGTTTAATAAGTGTTTTAATAGAGGTTTCATATTTCTATGGGATCCTTGTATAAATAATTCAGTAGAAGTCATTTGAAAGTTCGTGTAAAACATAATTTTAATTCAGCGACAAATGAAGTCATACTTCTCGACAATGAGCTGAATATTTTCTGGAATCATTGACATTTATTTCTTTGATTATAGTTGACTTTTCCCTGTCTGCTGTAGGAAATTAATTAGTTTATTTTCTCAATGAAAACTTTTATGTTTAGTTTCCTTTCATTTTTGGTATAAGGTCGACTTTTCTCTCGGACTGCAAACATTTTGAAAAATCTTGGTTTTATATTGTAAGTTATAAATAATTGTTTTGTCGAAATCTTTTATTTACCTATATTAATTATAATTATCTTAATATTACTATAATTCTTTTTCCAAAAATTGTTAGCTAAACTTTTAATAAATTGTTTATATAAAATTCGCTATAATCCGTATCACTAATCCTACATAAAAAGGCTCGTGTCATTTGGAAATTTAATTAAAAGTCTGCTAATCGTTCGAGCTTATCAAAGAAATTTTTAACTAAGAAAACTTATTCAAATTTTCCACCACTTCTTGTTTAAATGTGCTCACGATTAATCCCATAACAGTGTGCACTTCTCAATTAATAATGAAAACGAAAGCTCATTAAGAGGATTCGTTTCGCTTGAGTAGCTTCGTTTAAAAAAGTAATTTATGTTGTTATCTGGTGAACCCGTGGAAAAATAACGCCTACCAAAGCCAAGCAAAACAAGGAAATTGGGTCATACCGTAGATTCATCAGATAGGGAGTGGTGGAACTATTTGAGATACATTCGTCACTTTGCGCAATACCGATTTATTGCTTCCAAAGATTCGTTTGCCTTTTATGCGTATGTTTATCACTTTACGTAACGTCAAAGCATCGCCACTTGTCAGTAGGCAGGAAATTAAAACACATCCTCTAAGGATACGGCTTTTCACCCCTATGCCAACAGCACATGTGGAATTCCCAAAGATGCTATACAAATCTGTTTTCAAAAACGAAGTGACTTATTTTTCTAATTTACGTACCATACGGATACAGTGAGAGAATTTATTTAAAGCCAGTGCCCAATCTTCATCAAAACCACTCTTGTTTGTAGTGATGGGCAGAATAGGTCTTGGTTCCGGTTTTACAGAAATTCAAACGCCGACACCAAAATCAATATTATACCTGAGGATACAAAACCAAGCCCAAAACTTGATTTGCAAGACCGAGACCAAGACCAACACCAAGACCATATTTGCGAGACTTGACCAAGAAAAAGACCGAACTGCGACAAGTTGTACATTCAAATTTTAATTTTCAGCATGATAATGCAGCTATTCACTTCAATATAGAAATTTTACCGCGACCCGTATGTAGGCTGAATTTTAACCCAACTGACAATTTGTGGCGTATATTAGTTTATAAATTATACGAAAATGGCAAGCAATATGGAAACAGTGAAGAACTAAAATCTTGTACACATAGGGCATGGAGTTAAATTCCACTCGAAACTTTAAGAAAATATAGTATATAAATTCCATTCCAAATCGTATATTTAATTTAAGTAATCTACAAGTAAGGCTTTACAATATACTAAATCTAAAATAATGAAGATTCGATGAAAGAAATTAAATTTTACTTGAGTTTTGTTACGTGGTCCTATCTTTATTTTATAGATTGATTTCAAAAATTGGATTTATTTTAATAATGTATTAAATAAAATTACTATATAACTACTTTTAAAGCCTATCCACCACTATTACTAGGTGGCTTTAAACTAATTTCCCGCACTGTATTTGTTACCTCCAAAAAAACTATTGCTTTTTGTTTTTACATAAATTTAAAGTTCTCAGGCTGTGCTAACAATTCCGCAGGGCAAAGTACACATTTATTTTTTAGATTGTATTTGTTTACTTTACAGATGAACAAACATGTAGAGGCATCAGGACGTGAGTGGGGATAAGGCCTAAAGGAATTGGATGGAATCGTGGCCACCTTTTAGCGCGTCGAACTTCCAAAAAACACCCTATCGAAATTCAGTTGGCACAATCAAGCGAGCATTCAACAGTGATTGAAAGCATTCATGGACTCGTGAGATAAAAAATTTAGTATCTAATCGAGTCTTTACTTTTAATTCAACACCGAAGCTAATTTTTCATAATTTCCTAATAATGAGTACCCTAAATAAGGCTAAAAGCTAATTTGTTTCCTAAATAGCAGGGCGAAAAGATATAAAATTGCCTCAAACGGGCATTTTCATTAAAAATTGTATGTCCCTTAGATTTGAAAATTGCCCAGCAAAAACTGCATTTAAATGCAGAAAGGCGCTAATATAAATTAACTAAATGCAGCTGGGAGCTATTTCCTCTCTGTTTTTACGTGCAGTAATTATACATGTACAAACCACTAAGCCTCAACATTATTACTGCTGGCGCAAATTGCATCCTATAAGCCAATTAAAGCGGCAGGAAGGGTAATTGAATAGCACAAAGTTCCAAATACCCAACAGCTCTAGAAAAGCCCTGGCCAAGAAAAGCTGAAATTACGAATTCCAACTAAAATATGCTTTCGCTTTCCTACAATTTCAGTAAGAACTTATTCTAGGCGAGCGCGTATGACAGACATTGTGGTAGGTTGATGTTAATTCCTTGCAATTGCACAAATTCTAGACTAAGGGCGAAAAGATCTTTCCTCTTTGCAAATTTACAATTTTCGAAACTCTTCAACAAATACCAGGAGTACATTTACAATTCTACACACAACGTTTACATTAAAAACCCTCAGAAATTGGTCTGGGAAGGAAAAAGGAATTATTTTTAGAACACATGTACGAGTAAATCACCCCATTTGCCGTGCTCAAATTTGGCTAACATACAACAAACTGAAGAATAATCGAGTATTTTGGTGGAGTTGTGAATTTTTTCCTAAAAATGTTTTTCAACGAGATATGCGTGTCTAGGAAAAAGGAAGCTTTTAATACCTACTCCACAGGAAATCCCATAATTTCCGAGGGGAACTGAAGTCTTTTATCCGATTTAAACACAAACATTTATGTTTTCCCAACAGCCGCAGTGAAACAACAATAGTTTCTTCATCCATATTGTAGATATGTGGCGTATACTAGAACTTTTTATTTTCACATTTTTTAATCTCCGTGAAAATTTTACAGAAAATTTCCGCCTTGTTACCAATTTTCTTGGCCAAAGGAACAATTGGCGGAAATTAACTTGTAGCTGCTGCAAGATAAACTTGTTTTTTGGCTGACTCCATTTAAAGTGGATTTTCGTTTTTAGATTTCCGTAGAGCAGAGTATGTGATAACAGAACACTTATGGTATTAGGTCACTCCGGTGTTCGTCTGTCCGATTGTTTTTTTACAGCACTTTTCCTCACAGAAGGCTAAAGTATCTACACCTTTAAAATTAGAATCAAATACAGACGTATACATCAAAAAAATTAAATTCGAAATTCTAGCATTACTATGCATTTATCAAACATATTACTATTAATGAAATTAAAGCTCATAGCTTATAAAATAAAATATTTAAGCAAATAAATATAAATAAACTGAACCACATTAAACAAACTGGGAATTATTTGTGTCTCATCTCGTTATCTCTTAAACCAATAATGGCAAAAAATTGAAAAATCTCCAAATATGTGCCCATAATTATGAAAGTGGTCTAAGTCAAAATCAAAAAACAAAAAAAAATGAGTTTATCAGTTATTTCACACCACGTTATTTTAAACTAAATTAATTCAATGTAATTTTCACGATATTGTCAACAATGAACCATTAGATAGTAGTTGTTATTTCAACATTATATGGAATTCATTTAGTGTTAATTATGAAAGTGATCTAACAAGGAAACGTTCTCAGGGGTGTCTCACCGTTTTTGATGAAATTGAAATATGTTATAGAGTATCGAAAAATAAGAGAAATGTATTTTTTTTTTATCTGCGGATACGCACATTTAGGGGGTGAAAACCACCCCTAAAGTTCACCCCCAAAAACAGTTTTTCCTAAATATTTTAAGTTCTAATGATTTTTTCGAATGATACAAAATGGAAATGATGTCTCATAAATACGCCAAACTTTTCTAAGTAATCTGGTTCCCGAGGGTGGCAACCCTTATTTTTTATTGCAGAAAACCATTTTTTTCATATTTCTGCGTCACAAAAATAACAGTTTTAGTTAATCATTCACAAATATTTTTTTACATACGATTTTGAAAAATAAAGTTGACGTGTTTTTGGGTTTTCGTAAAAAAAGCTCCTCAAGGGGGTGAACAACCCCTAGCACTAATACGTAAATGATGTATATTCTTTCTGACATCAGATTTTTCGTGAAAACCAGTATTAGGGGTTTTTTGGAGTCGCTGATTACGAATTAAATTTAAAAAATTCAAAATGGTGGATCCAACAAGGCGGACAAACTTTTGAAAAATATACCAATTTTTATAAAAAAAAACAAACAATAAATAAAAGTACGCACTAAATGTGCGTATCCGCAGATAAAAAAAAATACGTGTCACTTATTTTTCGATACTCTATAACATATTTCAGTTTCATCAAAATCGGTGAGACACCCCTGAGAACGTTTCCTTGTTAGATCACTTTCATAATTAACACTAAATGAATTCCATATAATGTTGAAATAACAACTACTATCTAATGGTTCATTGTTGACAATATCGTGAAAATTACATTGAATTAATTTAGTTTAAAATAACGTGGTGTGAAATAACTGATAAACTAATTTTTTTTTTTTTTTTTATTTTGACTTAGACCACTTTCATAATTATGGGCACATATCATGATATCAATATTGAGGAACCACCGCCTGAGATATTTAATGAAAGGTTACAAAACAAAGGATATAAAATTAAATTTAATCATAAAAAATTATAAAAAATCTTCAAAGAAATGTTAAAAATTGTTGCCTCATCTTTGAATCTTACCAAATAATAGCTAGCGTAAATATAAAAATAACGAGGTATACCTGTTTCCAATGTCGTTTGATATAACCTCATACCAATGTTGATTTAATTTTTTTTATTAATTTGAATATACTCGTAAGATTTATAAATCGCGTCTAAAATTCCAAGAATATGAAACAAACTTCACTTCACACATGATTTCATCTTGTATAGATTTGTTGATAATCTTATTAACAATATTTACTCTCAATCTAACATATCTCAAATTTAAAAAATTATATTTCTCACATGGGGCAAAATGCACACGATAATCAGTAAAAGGGGAAAGATAGCAGATGAATATCACAGAATTTCGTTTGCTGGGCTAAATTATTCGGGCAAAAGAATTATCGCTGGAATTCCCTTAATAGTCCCTTTTGCACGCTTTTGAATAAGCAAGTACCCAGGATAAGATGAAAGTAGGAGGATTAGGGAACAACCCCTATCCTGATGGCTGTTACATGAGCAAAATTACCATCTACGTGTTCACATGGACTTTTAGAAATATTCCATTCAAGGGAGCAACCGAATGAAATGCACTCGACGTCCTTTATGTTTGCAAATAACATTTTATTATGAATACGAAATGGCTGGCAGTGTTCCAGATCAAGGAGATTACTCTCGTGATGATGGCCCACTTTCGTTTTTTTTTATATAAAGTAGGCGGACGCCACTTAAGTCTATATGCTCTGCATTTGCCCAATTTTGAAGGAAAATGAATTTTGAATGCTTCAGGGAATTAGTCGAATTGCAACCATTAGCAACTCAGGATAATAATATTGCTGACGTACAAATCTACTCTCTATCTTCCTGCCCCCCATTACATTTGCCTCGTTTTATATCACTGTGAATATCGATTTCACATGATTGACCTAGAACCTACTTACAATGCGCATACATAATGAATAAGTTCTATCAATGCTCACATTTAGCTTCGCCCTTTCAGAACACTCAGTGTAGAAAATATTCGTACTTATGACCACTTCCTATGATTAAGCTTATATAAAACTCTGTCGGTTAGTAATTAATAATAAATAAAATACATTAACGAAAGACAGCTTTGGTAATTCGTTGGAATAATTAACTACAAATCAGATTACTTTTTCCCGATAAAGCCTATTAAAATTCTCTTTCAGTAGAAATGAAGCATATCAAAATGTTAAATTGCAACAACCCGATTTAACGTAGAAACATCTCTGGAATAAGGAAACAAAACCAAGTTAAAAGTAAGATAGGTATGGGTTGCGGGGGAGTTGACACTAAGTCAAGTTGTGTCTTTGGGAGTCAGTCAATAATGTTACGAGATTTGTTTGTGGGTACACTGAATTTTCCACTTTGTAAAGCAAACACTCAGAATGAAATGTGACAGGAATATTAAAGTATGTGGTCCCTGATTTAAGACATTCAACTTCTTATTGAGGAGAATTTTCGCAAATATTACATTTACACTTTTGATTACTTACTTTTGTGAAAATCCTTTTCGAAATATGTTTATATACCAAATTCAATAGATATATTATATTTTAGATTTTACATATAACTTTAATTCATTTCCAAATGCATTACAGGCGTCGAAGTACAAGAAATCGATTTTATTTTACTAGTAATTACGCCTCCTATATTTTCTCATTTGGATATCAATTACCGCATTCTGAATAGTGGCCTAAGTTCAATCAATTAACCTAAAGAGAACCAAAGCTCCTCAAACTCCTATGAAGCAAACCAACTAACTCATCGTAAGCAACTCGGTAATTCCTCAAAGTCCGAAATGGATTATAGAAGATTTCTAAGCGATATCCTTATTTACACCATTGAAAGTTTGCGGCGCTTTAAATCGATGTGGCACCCTTATTCATTGAATGAAAAGATTGATTTAGCGAAACTCCGAGTGATTGAAAACGATATGAAACTAGGGCGATGGGAATCATTCAAAAAACTTTTGTATAGGCATCTAAAAATTGGTAAATAAAATATCTTTGCCTGGCTTAAGTATTTAATGAGAAAATGCTGTTTTGAGAACAAAAGATATATGATAAAAAAAAATATAATATCACTTTAATTTTATATCCCTTTTTGCTTTCGCTACCCAATGATTATTCCATGTATTTTACTTGCTTGATGGCAGATTTCTGATTCGCATGTCTGCTGGAAATTAATGGGCTTACAACGAGTTTCGACTTTCAATTGCTTCATCAAGGCAAGGCACATTTTTAAAATTCAGAAATTCACGAAAATTTAGTATCTTGACTTCCAAGTCAACTGAAACTGATAGGGCATGAAGAATTTTGAATACTGTCAAAAGTATTTCTTTCAAGATAACAACTGCCGGCCAACAGAAGCTATGTGTCCTATAAGCTATAAATATTAATGGCATACTTAAAATATATTTGTAAAAATTATCACAATCAGTTCTTTTGCTACTTTGAGGATAAATAATATCAATAATTTCAGTCAAATCAAAATTGGATCTTAATATTTAGAAACATGTCACGATACCACACTTTTAATTTTATGACCTGTTTTATTTTTTATATTGGTGATTGCATTAAAAGTCGCTGTTTTTTATGTTTTTTTAATGTTTATTGCCATGATAAAAATTGTAATGATTTTAATCAAAATATGCGCCTTCAGCAGCTACAACCTTCTCCCAGTTTTCTAGCAATAATTGAAGTCCGCGGTGAAAGAAACCTCCATCCTTTCAGGCTATCCAATCAGCAATCAATTTTTGGATTTCTTCATAATTTTTGAAATGCCTTTCTTCTAAATCATACTGCATCGCCCGAAACAGATGCTAGTCTGATGGAGCCAGGTCTGGAGAATACGCTGGGTGGGGGAGGGTTTCCCATTCAAACTCCATCATTTTTTGTTTGACCTCCAAGGCAACATGAGGTCGAGCGTTATCATGAAGAGGAATCATTTTTCGTCGATTTTTTGTACAACTTCTTTAACTGTTGTTCATAACGCTCAGCGGTGATTGTTTTACTCGGCTTTAACAACTCATAATAGATAACTCCTTCCATATCCCACCAAATATAGAGCATTGTCTTATTAGCGTAGATGTTCCGCTTTGGAGTCGATGTTGTCGGTGGGTCAGGATCAACCCATGA
The DNA here is from genome assembly GCA_949715965.1 of Dysmachus trigonus. Classification (NCBI taxonomy): domain Eukaryota; kingdom Metazoa; phylum Arthropoda; class Insecta; order Diptera; family Asilidae; genus Dysmachus; species Dysmachus trigonus. The sequence continues at coordinate 92,734,801 of OX454320.1, forward strand.
TTTTTTTCGTTGTTGATTCTCAAAATAGATCCATTTTTCATCTCCGGTCACAATACGCTGTAAGAAACTCTTTTTTCTTTGCTTTGTAAGTAATGAAATGTAGATGTTTAGCCGATTCGCAATAGCACTGCCGGTCAATGATTTGCCATATTAACGAAAACAATAGTTGTGTCATCTAAAAAATGTTTGATTTTCAGTTCATAGTTAATTTCTACATAATACTTGGAAATACCTTGAAAAGTGAAAAAATAAAAAAATTATTTTTTTCGTCATTCTTAAAAAAGGGGATTTTTTTTAAAAAAATAAATTAAATACTAATAAAAATAATAGAATTAAATATAAAATCATTTCATTAAATTTAACAAAAAAAAACAAAAATTTTTAATTTAATTCAACTAGACAAAGTGGATTAATATCGAATTTTATCTTTAATATTGCTAACTTCAACCCGCTCAAAAATTTTACTTCTTTCATTGCAACTCAAAAGTAAGTAAATAAACATTATTGACCTAAATTGTAAGTATATCTACGTAGTAAATATATCTGTTGTTCTATGCTAATATTTTCTTGTTTGTCTCATTACATTTGCACATAAAAGCAACTTATAAAAATTTCATAGGCTCGGTAATCTGCCAAAAGATAACATAAAATATTTAAGAAGAAAATCCGAGGAATTAGAACTTCAGTCAAGTTCAAATATTCAGAAGCTTCGTTTCACGATTTTCATCGTTGTCTTAAATAAAATGAAAATATTTCTCTGTTTGTGTATAAGCTGTCGATACCATTTTCTTCTTCCACTGAAATCTTTTGGGAGTTATTTCTATGCATATTATACATATATATATATATTATAATTTATATTTAAATCATACCACTTTAATATTCTTGTTCCTTAAATCAATTCAAACTTTATGCATTAAATAAGACATGGGAGTGTATACTATATACGCGTACCTAGTGAATTTGAACAAAAGCAACAGACCAATCACTGAAATGGTCTTGTGGTATAAATTTTCATTCAAGGCAATGAAGGAAAAGCATGCAAATGAGCTTCCCAAGTGCCAGCTGAATGCACAACATGAAATACCATTCCACGAGGTTAGCACATACGCAATTGTTCACTTGATTAGACAGCTGAGGCATAGAATTCGTGATACATTAAACCTCTTTCGTGGTTTTGGAATTTTACCGATTTCTATTAAACCCTGTATGTGTATTATATACTCATGGCAATTTCTGTCGAGTAAACATAGTGCGACCACCAATGTATCGCTCTGTTGCAGGTATCAGATTTGAAACTGATTGCGCGGTTTACCCTGTAAAACCGAAAACTAAAACCAAATTGAATTGCTCATGTTCTCAGGTGCTAAACTTAAACATCACTATATTTTCTCCCCATAGTGTGTGCTTTATAGAAAAATGAGAATGGAGAAAAGTTTTCAATTTGGTCGAAATGGGGTACAAACATTTATATTGCATTTGCGCAGATATCGAACTAAATTCGAATTGTACGTAGGGAATAATCCCCTTTTTCGACAAGAGTTTCGTCTTGCGCAGGACTTATGCTACTTGTGCTTTCGACTGGCAATGCACATTTAATGACAACAAACATTTCTTCAATGAGCTTGCAAACGAATACTTATTGTGGATGCGAATGATAACACGAACACAATTCAGTTACGTAAGTTTTAAGGTCGACCTTGTTTCATCTGACTTAGTTACATCTCAACACTGACCGAGATGCGGACAGCGATTGTTGTCGAGGTCCGTCGACTCTAATAAATTGATCTGAACAAATTATTGAATAACACCGATCAACACCAAATTTTTTTCCGTACAAGTGGCAAATAATTTATATACGATTTTTTCCGTAGATTATGAAATCGTAAATGAAAATGCTCAATCACCTGCCGTTTTCAAGGAATAGGTGAGTGAAAAAGTCAAAAGACCTTATTTTGACCATATTTCAATCATTAAAATATAACGGATTATTATAGAAGCTTGTAACGTGGCTAAAATCAAAGTTAGAACCTTGAGCTATTATCTCAAAATAGTAAAGGTCTTAAAAATGTTCGAAATATGCCTTGAAATTCAAATTTTTGACCAAACCTATTATTTCATACAACAAATGCTGAATGAAGGCTATAATAAATACACGCTCATAGAAAACTTTTTCGTGACAATGTTTAGAAAAATTATAGAAATTAGCGGTATTTGATATTTTTTAGAATAAGATTCAGGCTTTGATTTGAGCCATATTACAAGTTCCAGTGACCATCTGTTATTTTTTGATGATTTTTCAAAAATGGCAAAAATACCATATTTTTAATTTTCCACTCTATTTTTCTTGAAAACGGGAGCTGATTGAGAATTTTCATTTAAGAATTCGTAATCTACGGAAAAACTCCTATAGAACTGATCTGGTACTCGTTCGGATAAAAAAAAAAACCTTGAATTTGTTGACCAGTGTAATCAAGAAAAACATACAAAAACTCTAACCTGAAAACTCTAATTAATTACTACTCAATAAATCTCTACAATTATGAAAATCTGTAATAATTTTCTGTAGAGATGTTTATTAGGAAATTTAAATAGAAAATTACATTCTGTTACACAGAACAAACATTCAAAAATCATCGGATCTTTATTTTCAATTTAAAAAAATTCTTTATTGGGAAACATTTTGCCTTCATATTGCATATTCGTATTATTTGTGAGGTTAGAATTACTAGAAAAACAGAAGCAGTATACTTATTTTATACTATGAAGCAACGTAATTATTTTATACTATGCTTTCCGAATTAAATTCAGTATTCCTTGTTTTTAAAACGCTTTTTTTAATAGCTATGCAAATACTTGTAGGACTTAAAATGTAAAACGTGGGGCGCATGAACTAGATGCATGAATAGTTCACCTTCTTCACGTTCTCTGGTGTGTCTCACCGATTTTGATGAAATTGAAATATGTTATAGTGGATCGAAAAATAAGAGACAAGTATTTTTTTTTTGTTTTTTATCTACGGATACGCACATTTAAGGGGTGAAAACCACCCCTAAAGTTTACCCCCAAAAACAGTTTTTCCTAAATATTTCAAGTTCTAATGAATTTTTTCGAATGAAAAATGGAAATGACGTCTCATAAATAAACTAACCTTTTGTAAGTAATCCGGTTCCCGGGGGTGGCAACCCTTATTTTTTATTGCAGAAAAATGATTCCAACATGGTGGAAAAACCATAACTAATAATTTTATTGCACTATAAATTATATGAACTGTTGTGTGATTTTTCTCAACGATAGCTACTCCTTACACTCAGTACTATAACATTTTCACGCGCTCCCACACGTTTTTCATTTTAAATCTTACAAGTATTTTCATAGCTATTAAAATTCACAATCACAAATTTTCAGGACAATCTGTATGGGGTTATAAATTTGTAGCAGCAATTATTTTATACTTTTTAGTATCTTTAAAAAACGTTTTAATTTAAATAATTATTTATTGCTTGGAAAGGACGTTTTATTATTTTGAAGGATAAGACTGATTTTTTTAAACTTTTTTCACGAATTTTATAGCTGTTCCGCGAAGGTAGGCAGGCGGAAAAGAATCCATAAATATGTTTTTATAGGCACCTCGTGCTTAGAGTTTTCTGAAAATGCTTAAGTTAGCTCCTAAATATACAAGCCCGGGTATATCCTGGAGTAAAAAACAACCGGCAATGGGCTAGCGCGTTGAACTTTTTAAGGGGAGATATGTTTGCAAAAAAAATTTTTTTTTCGCGAATATAATATTTTTTACCTCTTCAGCCCCTCATCATTTTTGCTGTCCTAAATCCTGTATGTCAGTGATCTCTACTAAAGGGTGTTTTTTTTAGCTTAGATAGAAAGTCTGTCTGTTAACTATAAATTGTTTACTCACGGGTAAAATTTTTTACCTGAAAGTGTCTGTTAACCTCACGGAGGGGAAAAATTGAGCTCTTGACAGCACCTCTCCTCTTACCCAATTTTACCAGATTTTAATCTCGCTGTAAGACCGAATAAATTTGGGTAAAATCACCGATTGCTTGTCAATATGTAATCTGTCATTTGCATGTTTAAATTTTTTCGTTTTGATTCAGATATAAGAAGAAGTTATTGAAAAAATGTGTAAATAAATAAAAAACAGATTTCAAAATCTTCGAAAATATAAAATAATTCCATAAGTTTTGCCTCTGACATCTTGATCATGTTTGACAATACCATATGAAACTTTTTGACAGATTTTTACTCAAGATATTTTTACACAAAAGTAACCAGACAGACCTAGAAATACCTATAGGGATAACTGTCAACTCGAGCTATCGTTTTGACAGCTCTATGTGATATTTATATTTAGTATATTTAAAAAAGTAAAAAAGAATTTCATCAAAAGTTAACTCTTTTTTGTTAAAGGGTCTAGCCTGTTAAGAAGGTGAAAAGTACCCCCAGCGCTTTTGAAAAACAAAAAATATCCTTCTATAGTACATGAAAAAGTACATCTTTGCTGAAATTTTCAGACCCATAGACCATCACATAACCTCAAAAAAAAAAAATTAAAACATGATTTTCAGTGTTTTGGCAATATCTCGGCTTTTTGTAGACGTAGAAAATTCGTTTTTTCCCAAATTATAGGGTCTCTTGTCAGCTACAGCATGATATTTTTTTCGAAATTTTTGGCGGGAAATTCAAATTTTTATACAAGGTCGAAATTTTTAAAATTCAATTAAAAAAACAAAAAAGAAATAGAAACAACGAAAATATATGTTATTTTCTGGATGTCAAGCTATGTGTATGTATGAATTACTTCAGATTTTTAGATTTGGTGCAACAGTATCAAAATATCGAAAAACCGTTTTTTCAGCATTTTTCAGTATTTTTACCTCTTTTTTAAGTCTGAATTTTTTTTAAGTCATTTCCTACCTTGAAATCATCCAAGCAGTTCTTGAAATTCACAAAGAGATCATATTGTTAAAAAAGTTCTATCGGGCTTAAAAAAAAACTTATATAAAAGGATTAATTAGCGTGTGTAAGTACCGAAGCTCATTCTATAAAAATTTCAATAAAATAGTAAAAATAGGTATTCAAATTTTGACTTAAGATGATTAGAAATATATCATCGAAAATATCTTACGACATTAAAATCCATAATATCTCTTTAAAGGAACAATATCATCTTCCAAAAGGTGAAATTCGAGCTTTCTGAAAAGATATCCTTCCAAGAAGGGATAAAGATTTCTGTTGGTCCCTCTTATCAGAGCCCAAACTGTTTTCTCTCAGCGAAAAACAAATCAATTTTAAATGCAAATACTCCAAATGCCCCTTTGGGGTGAAATTCACCTAAGCGGAATTAAGGTATTTCGCTCAAGTGATAAAATAACAGCGATAAACTCATGTTTCATGCGAACTTTGCGGGCCCTCTCACTTTATCCACGACGATATAAATCTCCTTGTTGGACACGTTTTAGCGGAAATGGCAACCATTTTTGTAACTCTGCTCGGTTTAGTTACCGCAGATGATTATTTTGTTTTTTTGGATTTTGCTTTTTTTTTATTCCTGGTGTTCCACAAAATTAATTTCTATTTTGGGGCTTGCCACGTGAAATGGGTAAAACAATAATACTGCTTGACATTTTGTATATGCGTGCGAATCGCGCGGAGTTTTGTTCCCATCGAAAAGGAAATAAACTTTTTTTTTGTTCCAGAGCAAAACTCGTTTCCGCTGCAGTAAATAAGGCAATTTGTTTTTATGGAAGACTTTTGTAGGAAACAGACCGTCTCTAGAATAGTTTCGGTGTTGGAGTTAATTTTAAAGTTTAATTTAAAGACTGCCGCGAATCACGCCGTTTTTGAAACTTTTACTTATAAATCTTTCTCTTGCTAATTTAACTTGACACGATTTTGTACCAAGCACTTTTAAAATACTGTGAAACCTTTAGATCCTTACGAAAAAAAACGAGCACAATTGCAACACTTTGTTGAATGTTTAAGTTTTTTTTTTTTTTTTTAATGATTGCGTAACTAATTTCTAAAACACTCCAGCCATAAATTCTAGCAGTGGAGCTCGAAATTAGATTAATACCGGCAGCTGCCAGCACCTCCAGAATGCCTGCGCCCGTCTTTGAAGCACAAGAGTTTTACCTAGGGAATAAAGGGTTGCGTGCAAAGGAAGAATAACTTTCTCTTATGGTGTAAAATGTTCATAGTCTTAATATATATTCGTAGCCATATTTTCCGGGAAACCATCATGCACAAGTTGCACAGCAGTTTTTCCACTTTTCGCGCTCTTAATCACACGCTGTTGTGACCTGCAGCAAAGTTTGCCGGGAACTAGACCATCTGAGGGTTTAATTACACGACGGCTCCAATTCAAAACTGCAACTCTAAGGAGTTCCGTGTTGGGCATAAATCCACCCACATTTGTCAGTGTTAAAACAATCTATCGAACAGCATTAAATTGCATAAAGTTTGAGTTGTACAAGTGGAAAATTCTTCCATAATTATCAGTATTTTTTTTTTTTTTGTATACATTTTCGAAGGTCTTGTTGTCCTTGCCTGTGTCTTTATTTCCCTAACGATGATGTTCTTTGAGTCCTAGTGTAGTTACTCTGCTGTTCTTAATTAGCGCCTGCACATTCCCTCTTTTACAGCGCTTTTTCAAAAGTTCTTACAGACATAAAAACACAAATTGTGCACTGCTAATTATAGTAAGTTTTTTAAAGACCTTAAGAGTAATTAAAATGATTTCTTGTGCTCAAGCTTTGCCATCAAACGAACTCTCTTTAAATAACAATTTCAAGTACATGAAGTAGAAAAACATCTTTAACATCTTTAATATCCTTAAGGAACTTAACAGTTTCCAGCCAAAAAAAAAAATTTACTTAATGATTCATGAAACACTTCCAGAAATTGAATTAAATTTAAAGTTCTCTCACTCCGGCGTTCTCGATGATGAGATTTTTTTCCGTTGCCTAGGAGGACATATTTGCGTGAAATTTTAATAAATGAAACCAGTTTATGACTGAAGTTAAAAAATAAATAAATACTTAACTAAGGAGAAGAGAAAGAAGTCCCAAGTGGCCCTAATCTATGAATACACTCTTCTAGGATTCTTTAAATAACATTCATGCAAATAGGCACTCGTTTTGGTGCCCATATAATTCATTTCATTTGCTGAGGATAGAAAAAGTTTTCCTCTTCGACCATAAGCTATAATACCCCAAGGGTACTAGATATTTCATTTGTTTAAAAACAGCACTTGCAGGTTGAGAAGTAATTTGAAAAATGTGAAAAGAAAAAACTTTTCATAGACCATCTTTCTATCTGAGAAATTTTAAAGGCGAAGTTTTTTTTAGAAAGATTTCGAAGGACAGTATCTTTCAATTCAATCAAATGTATTGGAGTTCAACCTTTAAATTCTTTTTAAATCAATTAATTTCTCCTTTTCGTGGTTTAAGTGCAGTATCGGATAAAAGTATTGAACTGCACCTTTTAGTTATGTGAGATAAATTTGGTTAAAGGATAGAAAAATTTACTTTGTATTTTCGATTTCTTTAACAATGCAGGGCTAAGAATATACAATTTGAAATATAACTCGAAAATGAAAATGAAAATGAAAATGAAAAATGAAAAATTAAAAATTAAAAATTAAAAATTAAAAATTAAAAATTAAAAATTAAAAATTAAAAATTAAAAATTAAAAATTAAAAATTAAAAATTAAAAATTAAAAATTAAAAATTAAAAATTAAAAATTAAAAATTAAAAATTAAAAATTAAAAATTAAAAATTAAAAATTAAAAATTAAAAATTAAAAATTAAAAATTAAAAATTAAAAATTAAAAATTAAAAATTAAAAATTAAAAATTAAAAATTAAAAATTAAAAATTAAAAATTAAAAATTAAAAATTAAAAATTAAAAATTAAAAATTAAAAATTAAAAATTAAAAATTAAAAATTAAAAATTAAAAATTAAAAATTAAAAATTAAAAATTAAAAATTAAAAATTAAAAATTAAAAATTAAAAATTAAAAATTAAAAATTAAAAATTAAAAATTAAAAATTAAAAATTAAAAATTAAAAATTAAAAATTAAAAATTAAAAATTAAAAATTAAAAATTAAAAATTAAAAATTAAAAATTAAAAATTAAAAATTAAAAATTAAAAATTAAAAATTAAAAATTAAAAATTAAAAATTAAAAATTAAAAATTAAAAATTAAAAATTAAAAATTAAAAATTAAAAATTAAAAATTAAAAATTAAAAATTAAAAATTAAAAATTAAAAATTAAAAATTAAAAATTAAAAATTAAAAATTAAAAATTAAAAATTAAAAATTAAAAATTAAAAATTAAAAATTAAAAAAATGTTAAAATAACCCCTGCGTGTTAGGGTTAATTATACACTCAGAAAAATAAGGCTGATCAATTTAAACAAAATAAATTGTAAAAATACCATGCCGTACACACTGTTAAAACTCTACGAAGTTTTAAATATTTTCATTGTTCAATAGTAACTACCAAAAGTAGTTAATTCTAAATTTTATTCTTAAGCAGGCCACATATCACATTATTCATGTTGGAATGAAATGGAATATTTAGAACAATTCAATCTTCCTGTCATCTGACAAGGAGACGGCGCCACCGTGGGGTCGGGGATTTTCCCGAAATTTTTTGTGGTGAAAGAGGACGCGTAGAACCTCACGTAGTTAGAGGCAGTAGGATGCAATACTCGGAAAATTCCGAGAAAAATCGATTCAAAATTTTCTAGGCGCCTTATGAGTTAAAAATGTAAATCGTTTGTCGAGCCGCCGTTTAGACTAGACGGTTAAGGCGCGGTCTTATGTGCCGGAGGTCCCGGGTTCGATTCCTCTTACAGGTCTTATTTTTTTTTCTTTTTTTTTTCCTTTTTTTTTTTGCTATTTTAACAATTATTAAAAGCGTTTCTCACCCCTATTTTATTTTTTAAAATTTATTTTAGCTCAAGAACGTAAAGTTTTTCATTCACTAAAAAATATTCGTGCTCGTTGTTCTATTCGGTTTTATAGCTCTTTAAGGGTCTAAAAAATTTTGATCTGGGGTTCCCTTAGGATTATAATGGAAATTTGCGCATAGGACTGTGCGTGAGTCTGTGAGAATTGAACAGCAGATCATTTTTTGATTCTGTAGTAAACAGACGTGCCTATTTCTTAAATTTCAAAGTTCTCTTACAAAAAAAGTTAAAAATGTCGACTGAAGAAGTTGCTGGCCCTTTTGGAATAGGAGAGGAAATTCCTAAAGACTCCATGTACAGTGATACTTCAAAATCTCGATTAAAGGACGCAGTAGTGTATTATGAAAAGCTGTTGACGGAAAATAATTTAATTGCATCGACACCTTCGGGAGAAATATTGGCCGGAGAACTTTATAATAATACATTGAAACTTTTGGGTGAAAAAAAATTCGTAATTGAAGAGGAACTAATTCACGCTCCCTGCGATTGTAAAAAATCCGCTTTTATATGTTGCGTAAGATGTCGCAAAAATTATTGCTTTCTTTGTTTTTACGTTAATTACCACTGCGGTTTTTGTATAGAATTATTATATAAATAAAAATTGAATTTTTCCTAATCGACTTTGTTATTCTCATTAAAAATCCAATGTTCCTCCTCATATACTTTACAATGAAAAATAAAAAACCCACCGTTATGAATTATTTTATCGGAAAAAAAAGAAAATAATTTAAAAAAAAATAATGTAAATAAATTTTAAAAAATAAAATAGGGATAAGAAACGCTTTTAATAATTCTTAGGATAGCAAAAAAAAAAAACAAAAAAGAAAAGAAAAAAAAAAACGAAAAAAAATAAGACCTGTAGGAGGAATCGAACCCGGGACCTCCGGCACATAAGACCGCGCCTTAACCATCTAGTCTAGAAGGCGGCTCGACAAACGATTCACATTTTTAACTCATAAGGCGCCTAGAAAATTTTGAATCGATTTTTCTCGGAATTTCCCGAATAGTGCATCCTACTGCTTTAACCACGTGAGGTGCTACGGGTCCTCTTTCACCACAAAAAAAATTCGGGCAAATCCCTGACCCCACGGTGGCGCCGTCTCTTTGTGAGTTAAACTTCCAAATTCGAAATTTTTGGCCAGAAAAAACATGAAAAACGTGGATTGAATAAAGTCTGATTTTCAAATAGATCCTTAAAATTATCTTAGAATTTCTGCCCATAATATACTTATTTAATGAAACAAAAGTCAATACTATATACAAAAAATTTAAGAAAAAAAAAATTTAATATCAGTTATTATTTCAGATCACAAAAGATGTCTGCTCTTTGTTGTTATTTAAAAAAAACAGGGCCAAATACTGATCAATTATTTTATGAAATCTACAGGGTGTCCTATAAATAAAGGATTATACTGCAACTGCGAATAGGGCAGACCATGTCCTACTACATGCTAGAATTTTACTTTAGTAAAAATTAGAATAAAACGATCTTTTATAAAAAGATTTAGGGTGTGCATAAGGGCCAATGGCGGCCATTTTTAACACCTTTTGTAATTTATTAACTAAAAAATAATCATTTGTATTAAAATCATCTTTTATTTGTATCCATACCATAGTAAAAACCATTTTTTATTAATACCTAAAAAATACTCTAGCCCATTTAAATTACCATAAAAAAATAATTAAAAGAGGAATGTTAAACAATAATAAAATTTTAGAATTGGCATTTAGCAAGCAAATGATTTCATTTCTTTTTACCCAATTTAGTTTCGTATTTAAATTTCATGTAATCTTACAAATATGTATAAAAATGGTTTAAAAGAAATCTTTTATTTATTTTTTTTTCCTTTAGTTTGCAATGGAACTTAAATCTTTTTCAAATTTATCCTTCACAAAGGATACAGATTTTAATTTATAATTTTTACTTGTTAACTTGTTAAAGAAAAATATTTTTTTATTTCTGTTTTTCTTTCCCTGGTGTTGTTGTATTTAAGTACGGGGATAGAAAGTTACCTGAGACTTTAAAAATGCAATACAAACACTGCATTAATTTTATTTCAAACTACAAACTGCTGAAAGTTACGTTGTTCTGTGAATAATTTCTTTTGACTAAAAGCATCCATTATTCGGACAATATAATTTCAGTGCCCCGAGGATACTTCCGTCCCCTAAAAACTTTCTGCACAATTCAAAAGAATGTGTGAGTAAAAACTTTACTAGAGTTTGAAAAGTTCCCCTATTATTTTGCTGAAAAGTCTTTTAAATTCTGAGAATAAAACTTCAGCTTTTTTGTAAATGTTCTCTTGTTAGGTATATTTCGTAACAAAAAAAACCATTATTGTCTTGAGAATTCAGTTTGGTTTGTCCTTTGTAGTTCTAATATTTAATGTCAATCAATTTTGATCAGCTCCTCGTATTGCAGAATTAAAAAAATTCGTTACATAAATATTGAATGCACATATCGCCTGAGTGAAAATAATTGAGTCCTTAATGTTCATGACTACAAGTCAACCTGACACTTATGCACTAATTACCTACATAAAGGTTGGTGTAAACAGCACTAATTTAAAACAACTTTATGAATTTTGAGTAACCACGCTTTATGCTGCTCCCCAATGTGCCTCACCAGAGAGCACCATTATTTGTTAAAACATACTTAAATGTTTGCGAAGCATGACGAAGTGAGGTGGCGTTCGAACAACAGGTAAGGTATATAGTAGATATCGTGCTTGATATGTGAGTCACGTAAGGGCAATAATAGCAGGTGCGTTTTTATTCACTTCCTTGGTCAATGTTTGCCTTGCGTTCAGAGGTGACTTCCATAAATACAGTCTCGTGAACGCACGTAAAACATTCTATAAATATGTGCAATTACTCACGTCAAATTGAAATTAAATGATATTTTGTAGGCGTATTTCCTCCAAGGTATCCGAACGTGATTGAGTTCATCAAAAGGTCCCAAATGTGTGGGTTTCTTTTTATTTGTGGCACGCTTTAAAAATAATAACAATTGAACTATATCAAATCTCACTACGTTGCTTTTAGAAGTCCTTAAGTGCCTATGGGAATTGTCCCTAATTTGCACTTTGATATACATATGCTTATAAAATTGCTATTAAGAGTCACCAATGTATTTGGTGTTTTACGAACAGACTCAATTTGAATCTTTTGACATAATGGACAGTGAGTAAGGATCGGTAAACTATTTATTTTAAATATAGATATTGGAAAGCCGATTTGAAGTCTTGGAAGAAATTAGCCAGTAAATAAATTTTACTAGTCACAATTCGCAGGCCCTTATTATGAGATTTAGCTAAACTATGGGTAGAGTGCAAGTTCATTAGTAGTAAATGTTATGTTATCCTCTAAGATCTCCATGGATGAGATGCAACCAATGTTTTCTGCACATTAGCGAGAATTGTGCACTCACTGAAACTCTTTTTCAGTTAATTCCAATTCTCCTCGTTAAGAAGATAAATTAAATTTGAAATTAGTTGCTTCATTCATTCACCTTGCATCACTTTACTCTTATGGATATCTAATGGATGGGAGGACTGGGTGGCTCACGAATGTTGCGAATAAAGACAATAAAAGGTCAATCAAGACAGAGAGTTTCAACCATTATTAAAAGACCCCATACTTAGAGAATGACACTCATTACTTTACCCAATTTTAATGGCCTTCCCCTGAATGGTGAGCATTTTACCCCGTAAGATTGACATCAATTGTAATGTTGTCTGGCAAAGTTCGCCGATCAATCTTTCAAGAGGATTACGTTGTCATCTTCATTGCGTGACTTCTTTATGTCAGTGCGGTAATTTGTTAAAGTGAATTATGTAGATTGTGGATGTTTTGTCTAAGGAACAAGACGGTATGATCCACTTTTTGAAAGATAAATTGTCATCTCTTTTTCAGACCGTGTCGTAACACGGTGACAGCAGATATATGACAATCACACTTTGTTCCCTCTTTACAGTGACATTGTAACACCAACACGAGGTTACCTAGAAATGAATGTTCCGGGTACACTTTTTTTTCTTCCATGTTCCATCGAAGCATGCAGTGAGGTAGTGGGGGAAAATTCTGTCCGAGATAAAGTCAATTTTCTAGAGAAAATGTAATGAAAAGTAGGTTATTTATACATGCTAACTGTATGTGTGTGTACTATTTCCATTTTGTAACGATATTCTTGCAAAACAATACCGTCTTAAATGACAGCAACTATTTAATCTTCTTTGAGCATTCAGAGTAAGAGAAATTTAATTAAATGAAATGAACAAAAATTAAGGTATGACGAATAACAATTGGAAAATTATAGATGTCTACATAATTATTAATTTCAGATATCTGGTCATAAACAGGAACCATTTTCGATCGAAAATTGTTGAACTTAAAATCAAACTAAAATTAATAACGACCCGACTAAAAATTTAACAAATAATTTATCTGACAGTATCAGCTTTTGAGATAATCACAAAAAAAAAAAAAAAAAATCACCTTTGTGAGAAACTTTATGCGTAATCGAATGAAACTCAATAAAGATCATATATTTATTCATATTTATTTTATTTAATATTATCACTAACAGACCGTAAATTTGACAAGCAGCTGTAAATTTTGATGATCCACAAAATACTCATAAAAAATTAAGTCTGTCATAAACGTCGTACTGAAAACAGGGGAGACCGGCGCGGCGCGGGCGGCGACCAGCCCTTGAAAAAGAGGCGGTAAAATTTCTATCAAAATTTAAATCTTCAAGCTCAGCGGGTAATTGGCAAAGTCATCAGTTTTATGCTCTTATTTAAATTAATATTCAACTGAGGGCTATTAAATTAATGCCAATTTTATGCCTGAGCCGTCAACATAAATTATTCAAGACTTTGATTAAACCAGACCCAGTCCCCTCTACTCTATAGAAGGAAGAGCAATTTAAAAAAAAAAAATTGAAAAATTTAATTAACTTATCATTTTTTTTTTAGCCACATACCTGAAAAGGGGATGGTACACTTTTCAAGTTCGAAAGAGAAAACTGTAGGAGTGCATATTTTCTATTTCGTTCTCAAATTTTATTCTTTATTTCTTTTATTCCTATGTAGAATACATTGCACTTATAAATTTATTTATTTTTTGCTACCATATGTATTTTTTAATTTAATGTTAAATTAATGATACACTATTCAAATATTTGCCACTTTACGTTCTCCAGGAGGATTGGATTTATTTTTAAATTTAGGACCACTTTTGCTTAATGCTTTCATGTATACATAATTAGGGTACCTTAAATTTCAAAGCTTAAATTGTACACGTTTTATTACACATTCACTATATTCACTAATCACACTATTCACTAAAAATAAGTTTATGTTAACGAAAAAGTCAGCAGTTTTTCAGACTATTTAGCTCTTGGTTGTTTTTATTTAACAAATTGTACATATTCGAAAACTAATGATTCACATTTTTTTAACAAATGGAGAAATCGGTAAAATTTAAATACTTTTTAATAAAGGAAAGTCGTCATTTTTATTTCATGTCCATTTTTTATAAAAAAATTAAATTTATTTAATACAAACCATTAATTTAAAAATATAGTGAAAAACGTGAATTATCAATAATATATATTTGTGAAATGTGAACCATCTAAATAAAAGGCATCTACCTGCATTTCTTTGAATCTTCTGTCGCCAGAGAGAAGTACAAAGGGATGTTAGAGACCAAATCCTTTCTCATGCGAAAAAGAGGAACTGTATTGGATGTATTATAAACGATGTGCTCGTTGCAACAGTTCCATTGCGAAAGAGGCCGAAATCCAGTCGACGTACAGCTCCACGATTCCATGATAACCGTTACCGATCCAATCCAGAGATGAGAGAGATAAAGCCACTGGCTACTTTAACTATATAATCACTACAGGAACCGCGTTAAATCTTTTTTTTTTATTCAAGACGGAGCAGCACCTCATCGCACACAAGAAGCATCACCAATAAATTTTATGGCGATCGAGTTATTGGCCTAGGGTACCCACGCTTTGCTAGGGGAAAAGGAATAGAATGGCCACCTTACTCGTCAGATGTCATTCGATTTGATTTCTTTTTATGGGGCTACATTAAAGATCTCTTCTATGAAAATAACCAAAAAATAGTTGAGGATTTTATTAAAAACATTGGGAAGATCGTCATTTCAAATGAAACGTTAGAACATGTTTTTAATAGTTTTAGAAAGCATATGGATATTTGTGGCAAATTAGATGGTTAAAATATCGAAAATATATATCATTAGTAACTGCCGTTCTTCACTACATTTTTAAATTAATTGTTTTGTATTAAATAGATTTAATTTTTTTATACTAAAATGGACATGAAATAAAAATGACGACTTTCCTTTATTAAAAAGTATTTAGATTTTACCGATCTCTCCATTTGTTAAAAAAATTGTGACCCATTAGTTTTCGCAATTTCCTATTGGACACCCTGTATAATTTTATGTTATTATTTGAAGAATTTTTTTAAAATGTTATTTCATATGCGGAGAAAATGCTATACAATTTTTTCCATACTTTATGTTAACGAAAATATAATGCAGAGGCATAAAAATAATTATAAGATTATTAGTAATCTTTTCCATGCATTCTATGAAAAATTATAGGGTATATAGTAAAAGTTACTAGTATACTAAAAAACTCCTAAAATGTGTATAACTTTCTATCTTACATCTCGTTTAAAATTTCATCAAAAAGTTTTCAAATAACTTTCCTCATACTTTCGAGGTGTCTTTTCATTACATTGTTGATGGTAATTATTCTTATAAGTTCTAAACTACTAGTTTTTTATATTATAGAACATTAAAAAATATTAACCAGTACTTTTGTTATAATTAACTTAAAAGACCAACTCAAAATTAACAAATTTATTACATTTTTACTAGTCAGAACTTGCACTATTGGTTGGCTTAACTTATTTCTTGTTGATTAAAACTACTTTTTTGATTAAAAATATTTACCAAACCATTTTATTTTTATTCTCTATGAAGAAATGAAAAAAAGTAGATTATGATCATTTATTTATAATTGATTAGTCAAAATAAAATATTTTTTTTGCACTAATTAAACAAGAAATGTTAAATGTAACAAGATTAGCGACAAAAAATTCTATCTACAATATGAATTATAAAATAATACTAAAATTAAAAAAATTGTTACTTAAAAACTCCTTATTCAATAAAAATAAAAATAAAATAGGTATTAAAGCCTAAATGCTGCTCATTCATTACTACCAAAAGTCTGTTGAGTTTCCCTTGAAATAGAATAAATAAAAAAAAAAATCACTATGAAAGGTGCAAGTTTCCTAATTAAATTTCGTAAATTTAAGGAGAAATGATGAATAAAATTGCCCTGAATGAGAAAAAAATTAGTTTTTAATTGGATCACCCCTGCCCTGGATTGAGGTGCTTCTCTCATCCTCAGTGCACTTTTTAATAGCATTCTCTGAACGGACTTGAAATGAAGGAAATAATTAAAGAGAGTTAAGAAAATCGCCTTTATCTCCCTTGCTGCTGCCACAGATTGAAGTTTTTGTTATTCAAACGTTCTTTTACTATTCACAATTAACAAATCTTTTGTGTAACCCCCGTCGTTTTGTGCAGAAAAGAAGTCAATAGATGGCGATCTAGATGCGACAAGAAGGGTAACTTAAAGACACTCTCCCTTAATTTTGAAACAAAAGGATTACAAATTAAGCCTATTCAAGTTGTATAAAAGGGCTGGGAGGATAAAGTGGATAGAATGTGCACATTAGCAGTGCCCGCCCATTGACAAAGCTCTGCTCCAAAATTGCAGGGATATTCAGTATTTTTGGGGGAGGGCAAATGAATTGTTCCTTTCAATGAAATTTAGGGTGTTTTATATAAACACATTTAAGTTTGTTTGAATTATTTGTCAGTTTTAAAATGTTTGACTACATGTCTTGTATTTATTATGGAGCAATACTAAAATTATAAGAACGAATAAGAATTTTTATCTATCTTAAATTGCATAAATGGACGTGTTTTTATATACCTACTTTTTTTTAAAGTGCGCCATCGGTTGGACGTAAATCATGCCGGACAGCGTGCTTCTTGACAGCTGCTGTCAGCCGTGCTTAAAATTTTCAATGTTTCCGATTGCATTGTTAAATTGTTTTTTGTTTTTTTTTTTTTTTAATGTTTAGCTATTAAATAAATTGAAATGAATATATGTGTGTAGTCATTTTATGATTTTAATTTTATGATTTTGGAAATAAAAACCATTTTCTGATTTTTATTATTTTTCGATTTTTAAAATAAAAATTATTTTCTGATTTTAAAAATAAACATTCCCTGGTTTTAAAAGTAAAAATCATTTTCTGATTTTGATGTATGTTTTTAAGAGCAAAAACCATTTCCTCAATTTTTATTTTATATTTCGGGTAAGAATCATTTCCTGAATTTTATTTTTAGTTTTAATAGTAAAAATCATTTTTTTATTATTTCGATTTTTGAGTTTAATAATAAAAGTATTTTTTTTATGTTAATTTCTGATTTTAAAAATTAAAAATAATTTTATGATTTTTATTTCAGATTTTAAAAATATAAATCATTTTCTGATTTTAGAATTAAAAATCAGTTCTTGATGTTTATTTTAGATTTTAATAACGAAAATTATTTTCTGATTTTTATTTTTGTTAAAAAGTATCCCCAAATTCGACAATGTAATATAAACATAATTGAATAAATTGTGTAACAATTCTATATAATATTTAATAATACTTCTAATTCAGCGAGTGAAAGAGGTTATTTATATTCAGTAAAGTTTTTAACTTCTTCAAACTTTTTGAACCTACTTTTCAATAAATGTGTTCAATGACTCAAATAAAATGAAAATATTCGTATTTCAACAAATGCATAATAATGGTTAAAAAACAATGACAAACTTAAAATTAATCACAAACGTTTTTATATGAAATTTGGAGAGATTTTTTCGGTATAGTATTTTTTTTCTAACCAGACAATCTCTTATTATGATTTTAGCTTTATCCTCTAGAAGTTTTAAATTCGGTTCAATTGATCGTGTTTAATTTTTGTTAAAAAAAAAAAGCTTATTGTAAAAATCTTTAAAAGAACGACCTGCCTCAAGGAATTCAAAATCGAATTGTATTCTTTTAAATTCCCAAGAAAATGAATCACTTAGGAGTCGTGGGAGTATCCTGGAACGACGACGCTTTCTATTCCCAAGTTGGAATGAATATTTGCTGATGCTAACGACAGCCAGAAAACGCTTCCCATTCGATAACATTTTGTCAGTATGTGATGGCATTACATCCGACTACAAAACTTTCTCAGAGGACAATACTTTTCACACAGCATCCCAACCGACTATAATACCCGAGGACCATCCCGCGCTGAACTTCTATTTGCGCAATTTGCATTTCAATGCCCCTCCATACTCCATGCTGGGTGACTTTAACAGAGTATTGTACAACAATGTATGGATTTTGGAGCTTCAACTTTGTTATCGATAAATGAAATCAAACACTTTGAGAAGACGTGGACAGATCGGGTCTTGCATTTTAAGCATCGGATTTGCGTTATTCCTTGAATGCAATATGGTGCCAACAACACAAGAGACTGTCATGCACGAAAAGTTTTCCACTTGAGACAGATGTAGAGATTCGTCGAAAAAAACATAAATTTACATTGAATTGAGATCAAATCCTTTATATGAGAGTCTTATAACCATTAAGCTGACTCTCATTAGAATGCAACGGTTAGATTTGCCGGAAGTATCTTTAATACTTTGTAGGAAAACATTACCAATTGTAAGTTATAAGAAATAAAAATGGCACAAAAGCTTGTATCCTTGTAGAGAAGTAGGAAAAATGATTGCCATAAAATGCATGAAGGGTCCACCACTCCAGCACATCTTTTGAATATTTCAGCCTGCAATCCAAGCGATATTACCTTTGTCAAATAACTTTCAGCAACCTTTTCAAAATCCCCACCATTAATATTGCATTACTCATGGAGAGAAGACAGGTCAGAATACATTACTTTGTCTGTTCATTGCGAAAAGGGGAATCCCCGTTTTCAGTATTATTATTATTCTTGAGATAGCATTCGTTATTATTATTTGGAAGTTAATTAATGACTTGCTGATGTCGCCGTAACCTGAGGCGAAAGATTCCACTCCAAAGGAGACGACTGCACACAAACAGTGCTTTTATTTGTGCAGAGCTATTTTAAACTATTTGGTGAAGCTGATTATCTCTTCGTCTCTCTCTCTCAAAGAACCGGAGTAAATTAGCATAACGTAGGGATTACGGATTTTTCAACTTAGCCACCACTCTCCGCGGTGCGCTTTAATTAAACTAATTAGTAAAAATTAAACTGCGAAATAAGCTAACCGCTGGAAGGCTTCATTTCACTTGTAATTAGCTAATAAAGAGATTTTGAAGTTCACTCAAAGTCCATTTTCTTAATTAAATTCATCACTGGCGGATCTTCGGTTTTACCGAGCCCCATGTATACACCATACTACGAGTTTTAAGCCAAAGACCTTGGCGGTTCTCAACTAAAAGCACGTATTCAATGGAAAAAGTTTTGGAATAAAGAAGTTTTCTTCATTTGAAATAACCTGGCTTGATGCACAGAGTGGATTTGCGGTTTAGTTCGTTACCACATTTTCATGATAAAATACCCCAAACAGCATTTAATTTATTCTTGGAAAGTTTAAAGTAAAAAGTCGTCACGCTAAGTATTTTATGTATTTTTTTTTTTTTTTTTTGTAGGTGGCTAAAATCAACAGTCAGATTAAATTTGTGACCTATCGTTGTAAAAACAATGGAAATATTTTAAAAAAATAATTTTCAAATACGATTTGGAGCCAAAGCTGAAAATTATTAATTTAACTACGATTCGTTTAAACTTTAGAATTAACAATTTTCATTGCTGATTTGAGAAAAAAAAATCATTTTGAAACAACGTTGTAAGCTTTATTTACGTTATTAACTATGTTTGTTTTTTGTATCAAAAGTATTGGCATTTTGGAACACTATTAATTTCGTAGTCAAATAACTATCTAGAAATTTTGATTCAAATATTGTTTGTATATATGTTCTTTAAAATATTCCTTCTTTGACCTTTGACACCATAAGTACTGTCAAGAACGTATTTTTTTCATATGCCTCAATCTGCTCACAACTCTAAAAGCTGAACAGACTTCAATGTCAAAATTGTTTAACAAAGTTATATAAAAAAACAATGTTGAAGCATATTGTAGCATTAAAATTTAACATTGTTAAATATCTTATTAAATGCGTTCCACAGTTGTTTCAAATAAAATATTATTAAGTGTACAATGTTTCATAATCAATTTTAAAAACGTGTATATTTGATATTATAATGCGATATTTACATACATATGAATTTCGTTGAATAGAATATATTTCATTGCACTGCCTTCCCTCCTACAAACGCATTAATAAATAGGAAATATTCACCCCACATATGTGTAACCACTCTGTTGCGTGTAAATACGTAATTTAACTCTTTTATTTCGCATATAACCCTTCATTGCTTTTGATTTCAACGAAATACATGCAGTTTTGTTTTGTCGATATCAAAGTTTTGTCTTTATTCCTCTAACTCATTTAGATAGATGAATATCACTTTAATCAATTAAGTTGAAGGCGAGGTATTTTACAGATATGCATTAGATATCATTTTTCCTAAGTTTGAAACTCACCTAACTCACTATTACTATTGAAAGATTAACAAAATAATTCAAAACGACACCATGATGAATATAAAAATAATAGAAAATTCACTTTTAATAATCTTGATGGCGATTACATGACTGAGTTATATTTTTCTACGTATAACACATGACTGTTGTGAATCCAGGTATGACTAAAAGTTTTTTTTTTTTTTAATCTTTTAGAGTCGGTTACACTGTGGGAAATTAAAGGTTGCTTAACATAAATAAAATTGGCTTTCACAGTGCTTGAGCTTAATCCATTAAGGGTTACAATTAGAAGGTAAAAAAAATCGATTTTTCTTTGTTCCTCTGAAAAGTTAGGAAATTTACCGTAGAATACGTTCCAAAAAGTTTCAGGTCGAAAATCGAACTCCTTATATATTTTTTCTTCATTTTTCGAGAACGCTTTGTTCAGCGCATAGAAGGTTTTCAAAACTTTAAACTCGTTTTTCTCAAAACAATATTTTTAAAATTGGCAACCACGATTACTCGAAAACTGCTTGTCCAATTTAGCTGAAATTTTTAGGGTTTCTTCGTTATACCTTAGGCTTGTCTGTAAGCCTAATTGTTTTGGAATTTTTTGTTGCAAAATTGGATTATTAATGCAAAAATGGCTGAAAAAATAGTGAAAATTATCGATTTTTTACAAAAACTTCTACCATACGCAGAATTATTATTTTTTTTTTAATTTTTGAGGTTTACCGACAAATTACATGTATATTTAAGCCAAATTTTTTTTATGGGCTGTTACAGATCAATAACACGACGTCCAGAGTGGTTGCCGTTTTTTTCTAGGTCAATTTCACGCCAGCGTACAGCCGCCATTTTTCAAAAATTAAAAAAAAAATATTTTTACATTCCTCATTTATACCTTAACAGTGTACAAAGTTTTATAATGATTGCATTAAACCTTCTTTATGAAAAAAAATGTTTTCTAATGCGTAATTTTTGCCCGAGTAATTGTATTTACCCCCTTAATGCGCAAAACGAGGATTTTTTGCACACAAGTTCAATTGTACGATTCGAATAGCAAATTGGGGCGATTTTCTTCCAAATTCGTTTATAAGAGATCTTTGAGGATTCTTTTTCAGAATCTGGCATTTGTTTTACAAAAAAGCTTCAAAATCCCTTTTATGTTTTGGGTTTTTAAAAAAAGTGATGATTTTTTTGAGTCATTTTTCTTCTCAAAATCGATTATCTTGTCGTTGCTGCTATTGAATGATCCTATAACCACCAGAAATCGCGGTCTGAATGTCTAAACTTTCCCAAACCAAACCATGGCTTTGAAAGTTTTTTTTGCTTTGGTTTTTGCAAAATGGCAAAATTTTGTACAGCAATGTAATAAAAAATTTCGCAATTTTTTAACACGAAAAGGATCAACTTTACAAAAAAAATGTATAGAACAAAAAATGTTTCAAATTAAATAACGAATACATATAAATTTTTTTGGACCATTTTTAGTTTTTTGGATTTGGCAAAATTTTGAAAAATCCAAAAATGTCCCGAAAAATTATAAAAAAAGTCACACGTTTTTTTGGCTAATTATGTATAATCACTTTTTGTAATATAAAATATATATATATAATTAGCCAAAAAACACGTGTGAATTTTTTCAGAATTTTGCGGGACATTTTTGGATTTTTCAAAAGTAGTCCACAAAAATCTGAAAAAATTTGCATGTATTCTTTGGCTAATTTGAAGCATTTTCGGTATCGCTTTAATACTTTCATGAAAGTACTTTGAACATTTAAAGCTGAACTATAGGCGAATATTTTAATTTAAGCAAGCAAAGGCGATTCATTGTGACTTGGTTTCGTTGATAATTACATTGCGAAAAATAGTCCGAAATTAAGAAACCAAAAAGATTATTAATTAAAAAGTGCACAGCTGTGGCGTCAACACTCCAAATAATGTAAATTTTTTTAAAGTATCGAAATTTTTTTAAATATTCGTCAAGTTAAAAATATAATAAAAAGTCATACGATAGCTAATAGTATGTACTACTATCAAATGATACTAATAGTACGGGGTCTTATTCATTGTTGTTATATGGTTTAACATTTTTAAGTGAAATGTAATATTTTTGACACTGAGTGAATGATTACACCAAAAAATTATTGAAAACCAAAAAATCCTAGTCTTAGATTTTTATTAAAATTAAATATTAAAATTAAATTAAAATTAAATATTAATTAGCTTTTCATTTTAAATTTTTATTTACCACAATTAGGAATTAATACACCTATATTAAAATATAATAACTTAATAGAATAAATTGGGAATATATTTTAATATGGTATTTAAATATTTATTGAAATTCAAAATGGTTTTTAATTTAATGAAAATTATATTTGTATATTGTGGTCAAGGTCACATTTGGACGCAAAACTTCTGCTCTTTCCAAATCCGCAGTAACAAGGCAGGTTCCCCTTTAAAGAACCATTTTGACCTTGATATGATCTTTGAGGTTATGGTTAAGATCATAGTCGGACGTAAAATTTTCCACTTTTTCCGCAATCAAAAATATGGGTTCCAATTTAAAAAAAGTCAACTTGAGCTTGAAATGACCTTCAAGGGCATGGTCAAGGTCAAATCTACGGCCACCATTGAAGAGCCAGGGAAAATTCTGGCTTTTGTCTAAAACTTTTTTCTCCAAAATTCATTCCTCGAAAGTTATTTAGCCGTTTCCATACTTTTGGATCACCCTATATATGGATTTATAAATGCAAATGAAACAAAATTCATGGTTATTGAACAAGTAGTTTAAAACGTTATCCATGACACAAATAAGGAAGCTAGCGAAACCGGAGCTTCAGCGCATTTCCTAGCTGCTAGTACTATTTTGTTTTAACCAAAAACGCAAGGACTTGTTTCACACAAGGCAGAAGTAAAAAATTATTTTTTCTCATTATCGCTAAAGAGTGTTGTTAATTTCATAATGGAAAAATGTATTACAATTAATTTTAATGAAAAACATTGTGATTAAAAATTAAAAAATAATCGGTAATGGAACTCCAATGTATTATTTACAACTCGCCAAGCCTCCATCATAACTTGTAAAGTTAAATAATGAGTTTTGGTCCCTGTATGCAAATAATTAAAATGCAACACAAACAAGGAAGTGAACTAAAATAGCGAAGGGCTTAAATACGATTAATGTCCCTTAAAAACAAAGAGCTAATTTCTGGTATGTGAAGTTCAAATGCCCTTGCAGTTGGAGCGTGCAGCTGGGTCTCAGACAGAACAAGTTTTAAATTGGTACAGGAGATGCAGCACCATGGGTCTGTACCTACGTAAGTCTTGTAGTTTTCAGAAATTCTGCTGCACATATGCCCATCCGAAAAATTAATCTGTATATTTTCAGAAGCTTAATCTCTTTATGCTTTTTATTCCCAAAGATTTGAGACAATTTGTAGCTAATTCTTGCAATATCTTACTCTCCGAAGTTCAACATCGTGTTTGATTAGAAAATTAATTTTGTCAATTAGGTAGAATACTATAGTTCATACCGTACGAAAATATTAATTAGAGATAACAAAATTGATAGTAGACGCCAATAAGTGACATAAAAAAAATACATACGTAATTAATTAGGCGCCATACAGAATACAGAGAATGATATATTCGACAAAAATTCTCATATCGTGGAAATCAAAACCTTATTGCGCTCATTTATTTCATACGAAATACGGAACAAATTGATCCCCAAGCCACCTGGTTATCTCAAAGGCATATCTCCTGAGCAGCATTAATTTGCGAGGAGAAATGTTCAGCAGCAGCACACACATGTCGGAAAAATACTGAGAGGTGGAAATTCCAGATAAGCCCCTACTAATTCATCCTTTAAGCCCTCGGATGACCGTTTTTCGGGCGTGAGTCAAATCGAAAAAACAATCAGGTTTTTTTCTTTTTTTTTATTAGACGAAAAATGATTGGAACATTCGCATTGGAGCTTTAATATAATTTATTACACATCGCTGACTGGCGTAATGCTATCTAGGAAGTCCGGAGCTTATTCTTGGCAAGGATATCGTTATCAATTTAGTCGTGAAAATGGGAATGGTCCAACGGTTGAAGGAATTTTATGAGCATTAGGGGAATTTAAGCTCTTTACTAGAGATATATCTTTTTCTGTTGAAACGTTGTCTACACACACAAAATGATTTTGAACTAGAATCTAGCAAAATTCCAACTAGAGTTGACTTTCTAGGATTTTCAGTTATAAATCTAGTGAAAATTTAGATACTAGAATTTTATTTACCTACTTTAAATAGATTTATATCTAAATGATAGAATTCCATAGTCTTTGTTTTAACTATAATTCCCTTGAATTTGAATTAAAAGCACTAGAAATCCAATGAATTTCTCTCAACTAGATTTATGTCTAAATTCACAGGAGATCTGAATATATGTAAAAGGCAGAACTCTATCGGCTTGTTTTAACTAGATTTACGTCGAAATTCACTGGGTTCATAAATCTTTTTTACAACATCTAGAATTATGTTTTTTTTTTTGCTATAAATGCAGTATATTTTTATCTAGATTGGTAGTTTATATCCTAGAATTTTACTACACATTTGAAGTCGGTGCGAAAGAAAACTGATTGCATATAATTTCCTAGTATTGGATTTATACCACTGGGATTATCGAGTCGAAATTAAATGAGGGCTTCTGAAGTTCTTAGGACTGTTCGATTTATCTTTTAACAAGATGTTAATTAATTCTGTATATGGGTAATTCTTTTAAAAACCGATCACCTTTTTGACCGACACATCTCCGATTTGGCTTTTTTCACGGATTCTATATCTAAAAATAAAAGATAGGGGAGAGTTGCCTAACTTGGGCCGGCTCCTATTTCGGGCCACCCATTTTTTTCAATGTTACCGAGTTTTTGAAAATTAATTAATGTCAAAATTTGATTGAAAATGAATGTAGAACAAAATAATGAAAGAAATATTAATTTTAATACAAAATTAATAATGTTACAACAACCTCGTAAAAATGGTTCTGCCGACTTAAAAATCTGACATTTTTGCTCGTCGATAAAAACAAATTGATACATCTAATGAATCTAAAATTTGTTCTGATGCGAAGTGTATAATATGTTTATATAGTATATAGTGTATTTGCAATTTAAAAACTATAACAATACTAATTAATTTAAACAATCTGGAAAAATGTCATTTCCCCTAATTTGGGCCACTGTGCAATTCGAAAGGGCGCCTAATACGGGTCACTCACGCGATGTAAACAAAGCAACACTATCTGAAGGAAAAATGTTTTTTTCATTAAAACGGTAAGTGTACATGAGATATTTAGTAAATTTAGTATATTAAGCCTATTGTTATTATTTTAGATTATAAAATGTTACATGTCATTGAGTAAATACTTAATTTATGATGATTAACTCTTTATTGTGAATTTAAATTTCAAATATATTTCTGATCAACGAATTAATTAACGTCAATTCATTGTTTCATTAAATATAATAAGAAACGGTGTTTTAAACAATATGTCGAACCATTTTCGCGTTTTTCAGATATTTTACGTGCTATTCAATAGGTGGCCCACATTAGGCGACTCTTCACCTAAATTGGGCCACTTGCACGTTTTTTTCAAACGTTATTTTCTATTATTAAAGAAAGTCAAACTTGCCTTAAACTTTCCACAAAGGTAAATTATCATCCAAATTTTAATATTGCGCTATTAATTATGTAAACGAAACGTTTACAATAATTTTAAATGCATTTAACCTTAGGTGGCCCATAACTGGCGACTCTCCCCTACCTATATTTGTAACGCTACCTCTACGCATTTTATATGCAAAAATTATGTAGCAAAAACTTTGAACGCGTTTTTCTCGAAATGACATTTTTGAAAATGGCCGCATCTGTATCTCAAAAACTATTCAACCTATTTTAACAAACCAAACGCCATTCGATTCGTCAACAAATATACTAGTAAGTAAACCTTTAAAAATATTATTTTACCCCCCCCCCCCCCCCACACTTTTTTATGCGGAGGGGAGTTTACCCCTAACTTTTATTCGTTTTTTAACTTTTTTAGAAAAATGTGTATAAAATGATATATTTATTAAAAATAAAAGGTTTTTTAGGTTTAGGTACTAGTTTTGTGTCTTATGAAAACAATCCACTAAAGAGTGTCAAACTGCAGTCTCAATGCTCTTACACGGGGTATTTTTACAGAGTTTGGGGCTTTGCCATCTTAAATTGCCTTAAGGTGCCTGTGGAATGTAAATAAGTTCCACAGTGGATATATTACTGCATATCTTAAATATCTGTGATAAACTATAACACAACTCAAATAATTTTACGTTTTTCATGTCATCAATTAATACCATTCTTTGAACTAAGATGTTTTTGGTATGGTAACGCATAGTTGTGGGAATTGGAAAATCCCAATTATAGTATAGTATAGTATGCATATAAGGCATATAAGGCCATTATATAAACAAAAAGAAATCCTTTTGTTTTTATCATATTTTCATATTTTACTTTAAATTCATTATTTTATTCACTATTCTAATTAGCTAGTAGGGTATCCAAAAGACGCGATTGGATATTAAATCGATATCCACCCGGTCGATTCAAATATTTACCATACTACCAGAAAAAATCATTTTTTATTTTTTATTTTTTTAAATCTCTTAAAAGTGTAATCTGAAAGCTATGATTTTTTTTAGTTGGGATAAACAAAAGGATGTGGAATTTTATTTCCGAAGACCAAAATTTTTCGTGTTAACTCAGAAAATTTTACGCTTGGTTCGCTTTTCTATTTCGTGCGTTCCACAGAATGATCCCATAAATCTCTCAAATTTATTGGACTATATTTTTAATTTATATCAACGTCTCTTTTTCAGAGTCGCCCTGGGAAAAGGGCGCTGGCTCTTGCCTGTTTTACGAAATTTTGTGAAAACAGAGAAGGAACAACTTTTCCGGTAAGGTAAAACATGAGCATTAACATGTATACGTTACGTATGAGCTCTTTTTGGCAGGCTGTGGGATTTGAAACTGTGGCACAAAAGGCTAACAATGCGCTTTAAGTGAAAAGAATCCCAAAATTTCTTCGTGGCCAAGGCTTATCCTTTAAGAGTTCGTGCAAAGGCAAAGTAAAACTTGTGGAGCTCTTTGTGCAAATTCCACATCTTTTTTTTTTTTTTTTTTGTAGAAGTGTGGAATGTTAACTGCAAACATAAATAAGAATTCTGAAAGTTGTACGCTTCATTAATCCAATGGGCTCAGTCTATTATGAAGGGATTACTTTTGAACGTTTACATCGATGTATTTCTTGTTTTTACCAAAGATTTCGCATCTCTACTACTACATAAGTATTTCAATTAAATCTGGCCAGATTACACTTGCAAAATAAATTTAAAATTACAAATATAGGGTATTTGTCCTCTGGATTAATTCAAGTGGTGTAACTTTGATAATGTTAATTATTCGAAACTTTGTTTAAATCGAAATTTATTTCACTTGGCAACTGGTCGGTCAGACCGATTTAAATGGAACTTAATTTCAAAAGAGCTCGAATCCCAGATTCTATTTGTATTTATTCCTTGAATTTCCTATTATCCTTCCTTGTAGACAGTAAGTTTTGCAGAAGCCCAGGAGGTCCTGTTCGTAGAAGAACTAGAACAACATCTCATCATCGAGCAAATTGCAGAGTGACTTCGACATTTTATGGAACACTCGATGCCTCTCGAATCCACAGAGAAAGTTCAAATTACAACGATGACTTCTACCTCTGGAGTCCACCTCCAGCTGCAACAACGACCAACAAATACTACTCACTGAAATATTCATCCCTACGCGGAAGAAATCCCTCAGGAACAGGTAGATATAAACGAGAAAATGTCTCAGTTATTTTAGCTTTTGCTCCAATAATTGATACATACTCGTAGTATTTCATTTTTTGGGGTAACACAGCGGTGGCGAGGTGAAAACTTTCTCGGAAAAGCATGTTGGTAATTTTATATATACAGGGTGATTCTTAACGATATGTTCCAACATATGACTTTTTTCATTCAACAAGAAATTTTATTATTTTTATTTATTAATTTAATGACAATGTTACAGGTTTTTGAATTTTGTCAATTTGAAACTCGTGATGGGAGCGAGTAAGAGAAATGATTGAAAAATTATTGGAAGGGAGAAAGAGTTCTCTATTAATTGTCACCTTAATGAAGTTCGTAGAGTGTGTACGAAGAAAATTACAAGGAGTTGAATGAAAAACGTATTCGAACACATAAAACTGCTCGTAGATCCTAAAAGACGCATTTTAAAGGGGGGCTCTCGGAACAAACGTAGATTGGGGATTCCATAAAATTGATTGATTAGCTGATGTGTAGATAAATCCAAAAATCAGAAAAAAATTACAATAAAATACAAAATATGTGCATTAAACACTATTGAGGTGTGATATCCAACAAAAATTATGTTCAAGTTCTTAATTTTGATTTCGATAGTAAGGAAAGTTTTGAAACTAGACCTCTGCAAGTTCTCACTTCTTGGTGAAAATTCTGAACTCGAAGCCAAATTGGCAAGTATGATATTATGAACTATTTCAGTTAAATAATACTATTTTTATTTTAGTTATTATATAATTATTAATTCAATTTCAATATCATTCTTAACTAATTTTTTCCAAAAGTGATAGCAGATTTAATATTCAAGTTATCTCAGATATTTATACATCACTGTGAAGAGTTTATATAAAATCACATATCTAATAAATATATCTATATATATTCTAAATTTGGGTTGGTTTGAAGAGTAATTTTCATTATTCGAAGCGTACTACGTAGATTAAATCTTACTCCTAATTCTACAACCTCAATAATCATTAATACGTGAACAATTAATAATTGCATGGAAATGCATACAGAAGGTGTAAATTTACAGAGGCATAATACTCATTGTAAAATATTTTAAAAAAATTGATTATCATAGAAACAACTATAGTTTTTATAGTTGATCAATGTAATAATATCGTATTTTAAATCCACACTTACGCACTACACTTTCCCATCCACGTTGTGTATATTTTCACAATGATCTTGTATCGAAAAATATTAGGCCTTATTGTGGTTATGCTTTCAATATATGGCAGAAATGTCAAAAAACTTATTTGTTTTTAGTTTGCAGAGGTAATAATAGATACTAAAAGAATGTTTTCACCTAAAAATAAGTCCTAGAGTGTTTGTGGTCATATGGGTGAGCATTGCGCTCTTTAATTTTGAGGTTATATATCAAGTAAATGGTTAAAATACTGAACACAATTAGTTTTTTCGGTTTGTAAGACGAAAAATCGATAGTGCAATTATTTTTTCAACTGAAAATGAGACTATTTTGGAGGTTATACCTTAAGGGGACGTGACACACCCAATTTTTTTATTTTTTATTTTTGGAAAAATTGGAAAATTGAAGGGAAAAAAAGATACATTAATAAAAATTTGCATATTTATTAAACACCGTTAAAATAATACAAAAAACAATTTTTTTTAATTTTTTGAATTCGTTTTTTTCTTTGTACAATTTTTTTTTGTAAAAAACCACAAAAACTGACTGCGGGCACGATTGGGAGCGAATGGAACGTCTGAAAAAAAAAAATATGGAGTTAATTGTTATCTAAATCCCCAGGGATTTAATCTAAATGGAACATTTTTCACACAAAAATTACAAAATGGCGGCATTTTTTCAAAATTTCACTTTCCCGGAAAAATGCCGCCAAAAATGAAAAAAAAATGTTTTTGTATTGTTTTAACGGTGTTTAATAAATATGCAAATTTTTATTAATGTATCTGTTTTTCCCTTCAATTTTCCAATTTTTCCAAAAATAAAAAATAAAAAAATTGGGTGTGTCACGTCCCCTTAAATAAGTGGCAAAAATGTCAAAAACTTGGCGAAAAATAGGGTTCCTAACCTAAAAGTAATTTGAAAAATTAAAATGGTTACCTTGACCCCAATTTTAGAGGTAAAAATCTGCAAAAACCCATGATTATTGGTAACATAAAAATAAAGGTTTGTGGAAATTTTCAGAATGTTTGGATAAAAACTGCAACCGTACGAATTTATTTTCGAAAAATGGGACGAAACCGATTTTACCGGTAATTATAGACCTAGAGGGCTAAAAATTGGCATGGAGACATCTTTTGACACAACCTATCGAAAGCGATTCCGCTGGGGGCAGATTTCAATACCTTATCCCGCTATAGCCTTTGCGTGATCTTTTTATATTTATTAATATTTATTTATTTTGAAAATTAGTGTCAAATCATAGTCCATGTCCTTAATACCCTTAAAAACATTAGCAAAGTTAAAAACGTATTTTGTGGTACAAGATGAGCAATGCAACCTATAACTTATATTCCTGTCCCTAGTATTTGTGATGTCATTATTTCAAATTCCTGAATTTAAATCTCTACACATGTTTAAATAATATCAAACTCATTTTTCTGTTTCCGCACGGACAACTTTCTCTGTTTTCCCTCAAAACTGTGAAGTAATTTTCTCGAATTCTTTGGGTTAAAATTTTGTTGAAAACTTTCTCCAGGATTTTTCGCACGATCTGTGTGAGTGCCTTTTATTAAATTTCGAAGAATAAGGAAAAGTGTTTAAATGAGTTTTAGGTTTTGTGCCTTATAGCAAGAAAGCAAGCTTTCTTAATCGCTTCATTTTAAATTTTTATGCAAAACTTCACTTCTGAAATTCCTTTCTTCTGAGAGGAATTAAGTTGCTTAATTACCATTTTTTTATTTTTTTTTTTACAGCAGAACTCAGAAGGAAGTGCGGATGGATTTCTTAATAAGAATTAACTCTATTGCAATGCCTTTTTGTGCCCTTATATTTCGTTATTTCGAAGAAAAAAAAAATTTAACGCTTTTGTAAATGCTTTGAAAAAACAATAATTGTAATCTTTGGAAATTAGAAG
Organism: Dysmachus trigonus; assembly: GCA_949715965.1. Lineage (NCBI taxonomy): Eukaryota > Metazoa > Arthropoda > Insecta > Diptera > Asilidae > Dysmachus > Dysmachus trigonus. The sequence goes on from OX454320.1 coordinate 92,766,518, forward strand.
AAAGAAAATCATAACGTTGATGTTTTCAACAGAGTGTATTTTGCAGAATACATTTTCTCCGGAAAAATTTAATTTGTTACGATGACAAGACCTTTTTTTAGCAATTACCAAAATTTTAACGACGAAACCGACATCATGGCAGTGATTTTAATTTGTTGAGTTGAAATTCTAAATAACTAGTTTATTTCGGCTCTTGTCCGCCACGGAAGATGAATTACCACCCTTAAGGTACAACTAAGAGAAATATTATCAATAAAGTAAGAATTATGATGATTGTTCGGTGAAATGATATTTACTATGTCGAACTCAAACGTACTGTTAATAAATGTATATTAATGTTCCCATACACATAAGGTATTCTATAAAAGCAACAGACATTACTACAGAGGAGGGTCGTATTATCCCAAGCCAAACAATAGGTGCAATTTAAATTTCGACATAAACTGTCTGAATGAAAATTAATGGGAACCGCGCCAGGCTATACCAACGCAATCTTAATGTCTGGACTAAACTGCCGGAACAAGCGAGCGATTTCAATAAGCAATTATTTTCACTTTTCCATTTCTCAAAATTTAGGAAGCTGGTAAGAGTGGCCAGCCAACGTTCCGAAATTTCGTGTATATCAGCTACAGGAAGTACTGCGGAGAATTCCGAAATTTGGGAAGCACGCTGTCTATTAGTTTATCAAAATGGTATTTTTATGTCGACAAGCTCATAACATGCAATATAAATGCAAAGGAGCGCACAATGTTTCCCCAGCAAATATGTACATTTGTATTTGTGTGCCGCACTTAATATGAATTTCAAATTTTAAGGGATTTCGTGTAAAAAGGAAAAGGGAACGAAGGGAAAAAAAGGGAGAGTGTTCCTTAAAAAGTTGCTCGCCCTTTAGGCAAGAATGGTTCATTCAACTTTTCTTGCAATGAGAGTTTAAAAATATCAATATCAGACAGACATACATATTTTGGACAAAAATTTCCAATGGTTCCGCTGTAAAACTGATATTTTTCACCTATAATTTTCAGCAAACAAGAAAAAAAATTTTTTTTTAATAATTCACAATATCAACAGCTGGACATAATATCAATTTAACAATGAAATGGGTTAATTTAACATCTTAAATATCATCAAAAACTTAAACAATATTAATTTTACCTTTATTATAATATGTAGCCGATAATTTGATAATGTTGTATATCATCCTCATCTTCTTTATATCAATTTATCATGTAAGACTTTTAAAATCCGATATCATGTACTTAGTAAATAATGTAAAATTTATAAGTAAAATATCAAAATTAAATATTCGCATTTGTAATAGTGGCAGGATGGGTAATTCCATGCATCATTAAAATATTTGAATTTGAAAACATAACGATGAAAAATAACAATTACGAGTATAGCGGTTTTCCACAATGAAATATATTAATGATATATGGAAATCCCAACTAGGCCTATTAGCACCACTTCACACATCTGAATATATTATTTTGATAGTACTTATAAATTTTACACTTTTTATTATATTACGCAACATAAAGTATTTAAAATTCTAAGTTATATCTAATAAATATTAGGTAAAAAAGAAAACCAATTGGAACACGGTTTACATTATTAATATTTTGTCACCAACATGATATCGGCATACTCTTCAAAAGTAAAATTAGCCATATTCTTTTCACTTCCGCTTAACAATAGTCCGCTTATATCGATTGCTAAAAATGGTGCAATCGAAAGGCAATTTTAAGTAAGACCAAACACAAAACACTATTACATATTTTCAGGAACAGGTTTTTTTACCGTTTTCCTACGTAGACCAGTTATAGCTTATTGTAAAGGTAATAAACTTGTAAATTCAATAAAAACAAGAAATGTTATTTACGTAAATTTTTGAAAAAATGGGGAAGCAATCGAAATTTTCTTAAGATTAAAGATAAACTTTGAAATTTTGTACCCGACTGTATCTCCAAGGGTAGCAGGTAGATAAATTTTCTTTTTTGTTTTGGATAGGATATTTTGTAAGTAATTTATAGCGTTGGACTGACGTCTTTGTCACAATTAGAAAGAAAAGATATTAACAAAATATGAATATGACTTCCATCACAAATTTTAAATTAATAATCGCCTTGTTACTTGGAAACTGTTGACATTGTTCCCTCCGTGTCATGCAATTTTTTTTTTGTCTAGGTGAGTTCTGTCATCCCCATTTTTGGACCACCATAGAGTAAACACCCTGTCTAAAGTACACTTAAAAATCTTAAAATACCATTGAAATTATTAAATAAGTTTGCAAAATAGTAGAACTATTTTTTGAGATTTTGAAATGATATTACCACAGTAAGAAAATATCGTTATTTCAATGCTAATCCGACACGAAAAATGTTAATATGATTAAATAATTGCAATTTTATTGAACATGATATGAAATTGCGTGTGATATGAAAAACATTTCAATTTAACATTTGGTGTTTTTGTCAGTGTATGAGCAGCAAGATGTATGGTTCTGATTACAAAATAAGATATAGCATACAATATGTTCTGTTTATGTATATATATGATAATCCGGCAATGGCTCATAGTGCCGAAATAATATTTCTTTTTTAGTTTTGGAAATGAAGAGTGATGATGTGTTTTTTTTTTTTTTGTAATAATTTTTGTTATTCTATTATTCTATTATATTATTATTATTATATATAGTAATTGATTTTCCATCATTTTTTTTGAGTTTTCAACCTATCCTTATTTCTTGTAAAAAGTGTTTCAATCTGAAAAATTAGCTTATTTCATTGCTTTCACGTAATTTCCTAAGAAAGTGCTTTATTTAGGCAGAGCTAGGATAAATAGCTTAAAAATCTTGAGCGATAACGTTATTTTTTAAGGAAGTAAGTATACCTAGTTAATTCATATATTTTGAAAAAATTAATTTTTTTTTATTATTATTAGTCCAGTCAGAATTACATTCAACATTCTTATTATTCTGGATTTTTCGCATCCTTTCGTTGAAACGGCGACAGACGCAGGGATTGAAACAAAAAGCGATTTCGTATGCATTTGGCATCGCACATTAGCCGAATCCTGAAAAAAATACTCTACTAATTTGTGGGTATGAATTTTAAATGCGAAAACCCCGTCTCTCTCTCTCTCTCAAAATGTAATCGCATTTTCCTCAAAGCTATTTTTTTTAGCTTGGATGATTTAAAAAAACTACTGGGCCGATCGAGCTTCAACTTTAATATATTATTCTACAGACCATTGGATTGGATTAATATCAATCAGGGTTGTCCACCGATTGGAAATATCTGGTAAATCTTTATTTATTTATTTAATAATGAAAGCAATTCAACAAGCGATAGCGACACTCGACACTCTCACTATTCATTTATTTATTTATCTATTTATTTTTATTTATTGCAAAAAAAATCTTTAAGCGACATTATTTTTCATTCATCATTACTGGAATACTCGCTTAAGTGCAAATTTTATTAAAGTATCTTTTATAATCCAGGAGAAAAGCAGGTAATAATTAGTAAAAACTGCTATCTCAATTTACCCAAAATTTGGCAATTGGGTAAGTTACACTGTCATGAACTGTTAAGATAAAATATTTCATTGTACTATAAATTCATCAAATAGCATAAAATTTGCGTCTATAAAAATCAATGATTATGATTACGATTTTTTTTTTTTCATTCAACGTATGTCAATCATTTCTATGGAATCTCCCATTCAACGTTTGTTTCGAGAACCCTCCTTTAAAATGCGCTGTTTAGGACTACGAGCAATTTTATGTGTAGAGATCCTTTTTACATTCAGCACTTGTAATATTGTCACTTAATAAATACAAATAATAAAATTTGAAAAAATTAGTGACAATGTTATCAGTTTTTAAAATTTCACAATTTGAAACTCATGATGGGGGCGGGATGAAGAACTCATTGGAACAGCGAAAGAGTTTTCTATCAACTGATACTTTAAAAAGGTTCGTACGGTATGTGTTAAGAAAATTACAGGATGTTTAATAAAAAAATACACATAAAACTGCCCTTAACTCCTAAACGACGCATTTGATCGGGGGATTCCATGCAATCGACTGGTATATGTTGGAACATGTAGTAAAACCTCAAAGAATTTTTACCTTTTTTTAATCACATAAATTGAACGTAAAGTGACAATAATCCCTTCATTAGTGGTAGACGTACTCGTAAATTGAGAATTGCGTTCTTTCCCATGTGCCTCTGAATAGTGAGAAAATGCTCTGCACAGAAAAAGCCTCCCCCGCATGCTGAACCAGAAAAACGAGCTTTGAGTACACCACTGCGACACTATCGACGTTGAAGGAGAAACAAGAACCCCAGGGCAAATTGATCGTAGTTTTTGCCCATATCTACTTCAATCCGATTCGTGGGTTAAATGAAGATTACCTTTCACCACTTTGCGTAGCGGAGCGACCAGTGGCAGACAGAAGGAATTTTAAAACCATTTTTTCTGCTCCTTTTGAATCACGTTCGAGGAAAAAAAAATATGCTGAGGTGGAAATCCTTTAATTCAGTCGTCTTTTATTAGGAAGTGGTCGAAATGTTAATTATTCGATTTTGCAAATACTGAAGATATTGAAGCAATTAGGAGTTCTTTTAAACTAAATCATTTCTTTTCAGAACTATACTTGAAATTAATGGGAGCACCTTGTATGTCGTTCAATAGCTTGTGCAGGGGCAAGATAGTGAAGAAACATCTCAGGCTGTGAGGAGACCCATTTATGGATCCGATAAAGCTAAACGTGCAAATATTGATTTCTGTCTGGCCACGGGAATTAATGTGCGGCAGACGCTTTTAAACATACTACACTTAGCAGCAGCAGTTGTATTATCCCGCATCTTCGGCTCTGCACAGCCAGTGAAAGGTTCTCAACTCCTGCTGCAGAAGTACCTTATTATGCGGGTCTAATTGATGGCTCTGTACTTTTGCTAATAGGTATGGAGTCGGATGCAGCAGGTAATTACATCTTTAAAAGTACTCAGTATATTCTTTAATGTTCAAAAGGGCTTTTGTCGGTGAGTACCTCAGACGATGCAATTTTTAAAAAGCAAGGAATCATTTTTAATTGAGTTATGAAACGGAGTTGTCCAAGTAAACTGCTTATTAAGAGTCGATTTAGCAAAAAAAGAAAAAAAATAGATCCGAGAAGCCGGAATTAATATAAGGGAAAGTGTAAATATTAAAATTCTGCTATTTTTTCTTCAGGACTTTTCTGTTTTTTGCCTAAAATCATCTAGTTATTTTACTAAGAGTCGATTTAGCCAAAAAAATCGATCCGCAGAGCGCTTTTTAAGAAAATAATTTTTTTACCTGGATACGGCGGAATTAACACAAGGGAAAATGTAAATATTAAAATTCTGCTATTTTTTCTTCAGGACTTTTGTGTTTTTTGCCTAAAATCATCTAGTTATTTTACTAAGAGTCGATTTAACCAAAAAAATCGATCCGCGGAGCTCTTTTTAAGAAAATAATTTTTTATACCTGGATAGGGCGGAATTAATATAAGGGAAAATGTAAATATTAAAATTCTGCAATTTTTTCTTCAGGACTTTTCTGTTTTTTGCCTAAAATCATCTAGTTATTTTACTAAGAGTCGATTTAGCCAAAAAAATCGATCCGCAGAGCGCTTTTTAAGAAAATAATTTTTTTACCTGGATACGGCGGAATTAACACAAGGGAAAATGTAAATATTAAAATTCTGCAATTTTTTCTTCAGGACTTTTCTGTTTTTTGCCTAAAATCATCTAGTTATTTTACTAAGAGTCGATTTAGCCAAAAAAATCGATCCGCGGAGCCCTTTTTAAGAAAATAATTTTTTTACCTGGATAGGCCGAAATTAATACAAGGGAAAATATAAATATTAAAATTATGCAATTTTTTCTTCAGGACTTTTCTGTTTTTTGCCTAAAATCATCTAGTTATTTTAGTAAGAATCGATTTAGCCAAAAAACTCGATCCGCGGAACCCTTTTTAAGAAAATAATATTTTTACCTGGATAGGCCGAAATTAATACAAGGGAAAATGAAAATATTAAAATTCAGCAATTTTTTCTTCAGGACTTTAATGTAAAATAAAGTGGATATCATTAATTATGAATTCATTTATATGCCATTTTTTATTATTTCTATCTTAAATTCTAAATATTGTAATATTATCATGATATATACTTTATACTACATTTGCTTAATTGTTATACAAACTGTGCCACTTTATGTGATGAGAAACGTACTTTAAAGATAATACAAAAGCAAATAAATAAGTCGCCCAAAATCGTAAGTAAGCTTTTGTCTTGTTTCTAAGAGTTCGTTTGCTCGCATATCCTAAAAAAAATCGACCTGCAAAACTACCTTAGGGAAATCAAAGGATTAAAATAAATCCACAAAGGAAATCGCATACAATTAAAGGAAATTTATTACCTTTCACAAAAGATCTTCCCTTTAGTTAGTCCCAAACTGTGTATAAGCTCCCTGAGTGCTTATAATCCACTGTGAATCCTTTGAATGTTTCCAGTTTGAAGGAATAAGGACTGAAATTCATTGAAATTCCCTAGTTTTCTCAAGCTGAAAAGATTTTAAGTCGAACGCCTAGCAAATCAAATCAAGACCTCTCAGCTTGCATAAGGGTCGACACATAGGTAAACAATGATATTCAAGTAACCCGGATATTGGGATAAATCTCACAGATTTTTTTTATTTTTTTCGGAGAGGGTGGCGTAGGTGGACACCTAAGAGTCGATTTTGTATAGCAGGGACCTTTTTCCTGAGAACAAATTTCGTCCATAGAGAATCGCTTGATTTATATCAAACTGGTGGAAGGTTAACGTAAATAGGTTTTATTTTTCTATGTCGATAAAATACTATCGATTGGAGGGAAAATCACAAAGGAATTTATTAGTGTTTTATGTTAACAGGATCCCTTTTAAATTTAAGAGTTTTCAAATTTCGTTAGTTATTTCCAAAGCTTAAATAAATTGATGGTAAAATAAATAAATAATTAAAGAAGAAAATTTCTAAAGGATAAATGTTCTGAATATAGTAAATATAATATTTGGTTCTCGCATTTAAAATTTCTACTGATATACAAAACAAAAGATGCTTTGAATTTTATAACTAATGTGATATATCAATGTTTGGATAAAAGTGAACCAGTTCTTGTGACATTTCTAGGTTTAGGCATTTGATAGTGTAAATAAAGAAATTAAAACTGGTGTACCGCAAGGGACAATTTTAGAACCACTGTTTTTTATTCTATATGTAAATGGCTTTCTTGATGGAATTCATCATGGTGGTATTGTGTCTTATGCTGAAAATACTGCTGTTATAACTGAAGGAAAGACATGGCTTGAAACTAAAAACAGTATGAATGAAATATTGCAAAAAATAGAACTATAGTTAGAAGACAATAAACTGACTTTGAACATTGATAAAACAGTCTATATGACTTTTAGGAACTACAGTAATGGCGTCGCTGTTGATATTGAATTAAGAATGAAAAATAAAATGTTGAATAGAGTTGAAAGTTGTAAATACAAACACATTGAATATATAATAAATAAAATATCTTACTTAAATATATTTTATAAATTATCTCAGTTTATGGAGGTCAATATACTCTCATAGTAATTGGGTATGCTCTTTTTTAGAGTGTTATAAGTTAGGGGATAATTGCTTGGGGTGGAGCTTATTCTAATAATTTGAATAGCTTGCAACTACTTCAGAATAAAATATTAAAAATCATAAAGAAGTATGTTTTTGAAATAAACAATTATCCTTTAAACTTGGAACAATTGTTTTGTATGGAATCAATTAACTTAAAAGAAGATATGAAATTTCAACTAGTAGAACTAGAAATAAAAGTATTTTCTCACCAAAAATGTGTAAAACAATTAGTAATTATATAGAAATTATAAACGTATTAAGAATAAGTTAAAAAAATGGATAATAGAAAATGTAAAAATTTAATAATCAGTTTAAGAATCCTATTTAACAAGGAGACGGCACCACCGTGGGGTCAGGGATTGGCCCGAATTTTTTTATGGTGAAAGAGAACCCGTAGCACCTCACGTGGTTAAAGCAGTAGGATGCACTATTCGGAAAATTCCGAGAAAAATCGATTCAAAATTTTCTAGGCGCCTTATGAGTTAAAAATGTGAAGCGTTTGTCGAGCCGCTATCTAGACTAGACGGTTAAGGCTCGGTCTTATGTGCCGAAGGTCCCGCGTTCGATTCCTCCTTCGGATCTTACTTGTTTGTTTTTTTTTTTCCTCATCCCTAATTATTTTTTAAAATTTATTTTTCATTATTTTTTTAAATTATTTTCATTTTTTTAAAAGTTAGTTTTTATTTTTTTTTCAATGAAATAATTCATAACGGTAGGAAATTTTAAATCGATTTTTCTCGGAATTTTCCGAATAGTGCATCCTACTGCTTTAACCACGTGAGGTGCTACGGGTCCTCTTTCACCACAAAAAAATTCGGGCAAATCCCCGACCCCACGGTGGCGCCGTCTCCTTGTAAGTTGGATTAAAAATTATAAGAATTCTAATTTGTATTAACAAAAATATTTATCTTGTTATATCTTATGTTTTGGATGTTTTATATATTTTCCTATTTACTTTACTAATTTTGAATTTTGTAATTAATTCCATCAGATTTATTCATGGAATTGAAAAGTAAGTATTAAATAACATGGCGTTAATTATTGTGTTTACTCATGTTTACTGAAAGTTGAAGGCATCGTACTACTGTTTTTGGTGCACAAGCAGACACTTTCATTGGTATAACAAATAACAGATCGGGACCTGATTGCTCAAGTTCCTGTTTCTCAAAAATTACACGATAACCGATATTTAGTATGTAATTCAGGACAATTAACCTCTACAAATTCATTAATTAAACCAAAAATGGACATAGTCGGCTCCAATCATCTCTTGTGACAAGCATTATTGTTGGTTTAGTATTGTGCTCTAAAATTGGATTAGACGCACAATAGGCCTAGTCACAGTTAATGTTAATGCACCTGGAATTTTATAAGGATTATGAGAAATCAATCGTCCTGATAGAAGAGGTAGGCATAATTAATTCCCGGTAATGACACATCATAATGGTTTAATATAGGTGATATAGGTAAACACTAAAGTCATAATATTTCCTTTGTCTCTTAAAATATTTTGGGAGCAAGCAATAACTGAATATTATCACCTCATATAAATTTATACCATAAAAGTCAAATAAATTGTTTCCTTTCACTTTTAACAATAGACAGGTGATGAATTTGTAAAAGTTTCCCACAAAGTTATTGTGCGTTGCTTTTATATTGTATGTATGATGGAGGAAGTAAAGTGGGAATTAGCAACCAGCCGCACATAACTTTACTTAAACATTAAATGTGACGCAAACTGTTAGACTAGCATTCGCTTGAGGAATTATTTCCGCAGAACGTCTTGAAATAACATGTATTGTTTGTTCACTTAAAGCACGGTATTCTGATGTATTAAGGACTCACGTGCCGGAAACAGTCTTTCTTCGAAGTTTGACAAACGAATGTTGGCTGCAGAAAGTTTTTGAAGTAATTAATTTTCGTCCCTGATCACAGAGAGACGACTGGTTCCGAAAAGTTACTAAGAGAACAAGCGCTTTTAATTCGCTTCTCAAAGTATAATAACAATCTGAACTTCACTAAAAGAGTTTCAAACTTCTTGACTAAATATTTTTTTTAGAGATGTCTTTAATGATTTGAATATACCAAAAATTGTCTTGAATTGAATACCTGGCTAACTTTTTAGACTTCATAATAAACATAGCCTCTTACATATATAGATACATACATACATATTCATAGCGAACTAAATATTTAAGTTTTTTTCATTTAATTGATTGCAAGAAATGTAAGATATTATAAAGGTTGGAATCGTTCTTATTAGACATAGATTGAGTTTTAAATTTAAATTATTTTTACGTTTTAATATGTTTTGTGTGTAAAACAACAGTTTCCGAAATTTATGAGAAGTAATGTATGCGTGCCGTACTCAGATATGAAATTTTTGTATACATATAAGAGGACAGCACCTTCCCAACGATATTCCACTTGTTAGGATATTTCCAAGAAAGGTCCATAATAAAAACAAAGATAGATAGTTTTGATAAAACCGCAATTTTTTATGGAAATTTCGATAAATTTTGAGTTTGAGACCCTCTGCCTTTCACATGTTTGGACATATTCAAACAAGTTTGATATCGTTGGAAAGATGCTTTTCTCCTCTTTTGAATGAGGAGGCTTGTTAGATACCTCGAAATGTCCTTACAAGGACCTATAACGACTTAAGTAAGCGAACCTCTAAAAAACCGTCAACAGCGATTTTGCACAGTTTTAAGGCTTTTCAGCCACAAAGACCAAATATACACGATCCCTCTTATATTTATGTATACAAAAATTTCATATCTTGATCGATGTCGTGTCCTTACAAGGACCTATAAGGACTTAAGTGAGTGAACCTCTAAGAAACTTTCAACGTCTCAGAGCAAATGTTGAGTGTCCTAACTCCAAGAAATCGATTGGTATGGCGTTTTTCCTACGATGAATCGGGACACCCTGTATAATAAAATTTTTGAAGATAACTTTTGAACTCATCAATAAAATCTTGTTATGTGGGCTTCATTTTAATTGCTTAGATAAGATGAATTTTCCTAGTAATTGCAGATTTTACTGAAAAATGAGAAAATGTTGGAAACTTTTGAAACAAATTGATCCCTCCTGTTAACTTTTCGATTATTTTCATGCAGTCGAGCTACTTTAATTTCAGTTCTGCACATTTATGATGACTCAATCAGTCATCAAACACTCGGATCGTTATATGGATAATTGTTTGAAACTGAGTTCAGCGTTCATTTGAATTTAGTTTCAACATTTCAAAACTAAAATAGTTTAGATATTATCTAGGATCAAACCTTTCTAATTGAGTTTGCTTTTACTTGTAGGAGTTCATAAAGAGTTCTCAATATTTCTTTAAGGATTACATATAAATAAAATTTGTATTTCACAGTGTATCATAAGTATGTGTAATGTGAACAAATGTTCAAAGTTAAAACTAAAATATTAAAAGAAAATCCACAACACATATGGTATAAATAAGATAGTCTTCCTACAAAGATAGAATTTTGTTATATTTGTGGGAACTATTGGGATTAAGGGGGTAACCCAGTTGAAAAAAAAATTTTCGATTTTTTTCTTTTTATATATTTCGATAGATTAGCACTTCAAGAATATGTGTGTAAGATTTCAGATCGATATCTAAATAATTGTACATTCTACAGCTCTCACAGTCCACCTCCGTTCAACTACGACTTCGGAGCGCGCGCAGCCTTGTAGCCGCTCAAACAGCTGCCGCGTGTTTTAACTATTATAATATTTTCTAAATGTATATTACATAATACACTAATACATAGTTCCTTATACTATTATAATTAGAAGGTACCCACTATCACCTGGGATTCGCTGATTAAGGGTTAGTTGAAAATTTGTTTACTTATGTCACAAAATTTCTTTAAGAAAACTTTAAATGCGTTTTTCTCAAAACACTCTTTTTCGGTGCGCGTCGTAAAATTGTGAAAAAACTATTGGGCCGATTTACTTCAAATTTAGCATACACCTTTATTAAGTACTTAACTATAGAAATAACCTATTATTAGAGTAAAAAAACAAATTTTGTTGATTTGGGATCAACTTTTTCGTGTTAAAACATAAGGAAAATCGATACGTCAATGTTCGAACGTGCACTAAATCAACAATTTTTTTTTTTTTGTTGGTTTGTTCTATCCTTTATAACAAATATTGAAGGATTTTTCTTTGGTATAGATTTGCAGGTGCATACTTTGGCCAGGATTTTACGAGGCGCAATTTGTATTTTTTTGGACTGCGTGTCCGCTGCATCGAGACGGCCGCCATTTTGTTAAAAATTTATTATATTATAATCACAATATAAACTTTAGTCCTCTGCAAAGAAGTGTGGAAAAAATCAAAAAGATATCTCTGATAGTTTTTTTTATCGATTTTTTAAAAAAAGTTCCATTTTTTGGGCTTCAACAGTGGGTTACCCCCTTAATCAATATCTTTAAATAAAAAAAAAATATATATATTTTTAAGACAAATGAGGGACAAAAATTCGCGCAATCTGGGGGAAAAAAAATAAAACTTTCTGGGAAATTAAAACACATCCAAAAATGAAGAAAAAAATGTTTCTGTATTTTTTTCCCTAGATAAAATAATTAAAACATAGAAGGTGAAGGGGTCAAGGTCTTCCGTCTTAAACGTTTTTTTATATCTTCCTTCTTTCCTTTTCAGGATTTTTTTTGTTACTATTTTCTTTAATATATTTTTGTTTAGTTTAAATTTGTATAATAAAACTTAATTTAAATTAAATAAACTAAATTAAGTTTTATTTATTTTGTTTTTGCTTTACATAAATAACTCTTAAATTCTTTTGGCTATGGCAAATAGGAAAGGCTAAATTATTTTTTTAAAACAATGCCTATAATAAGTCTACTTCTAAAAATGCAAATTAAGAAACTATATTCCATTTATACTACAGTACATCCTCTAAAGCAGGGGTGAGCAACATTTTTAAGCAACGAGTCAATTTAAATTTTAAAATTTTTTGGCGGGCCGCACATAAAGTAACACTTATTAATAATTTACAAAACTTTATTTATAATAAACATTAGAATAAAAAAATATAAAATTTAAAAAAAGTAAAGATTTCATGTACAAATTTTAATGCAAAATAAAAACAAACAAGAAAAGAACAGAAAAAAAAATTTACTTGAAATTTTTAATGAGAAATTTGGAACAGTTTTTTCGATACAAGCTGATCAATATCAGCCGGAATTGATGAGGTGGCTACACGTACGCAGCTTTCTAATCGTGCATCACTCTGTCTTGACCGGTGGTCATTTTTGATTAATTTAATGGCTGAAAATAATTGTTCGCAAACATACGTACTTCAGAACAGAGACATCATTTGCTTTGCATTTTTCGTCAAAAGCGGAAATTTCTCAGGGCTCACATGAGATTTATAAAAATTTATTTATTTATTTATTTATTTATATATACAGTCTACCGAATAAATTCTTACAGACTATTGAAATTATATCTATTATTTAGATTATAAACTAGCAAAATTCAAGTAAAATTATTAAAGATTACGAGTTCCTTAAATTGGACACGATTCATCGACAGATCAACATTATCATCAAAAACAGAATTGAATTCATTAGAACATTAGAACAATGCGTAATAGGTTCATGCTGGCCATAAGAAGTTCTGTGATAAGGAATAGATAACAAACACCTAGATCTAAGAGACATACCAGGTACATAAATATTAAGCAATGCCAATAAGTCCGGCGAACAAATTTTATAACAAAGCGAATCTCTTACAAACATTATCGATGCAATTTTCCTACGTACTTCAAGGGGTTGTAAACCCAAAAGTTTACATCTCACATCATAATCGGGTAGTCCATCAGACAACGGAAATTTCCTTAGAGCGTATTTAGTGAAATTTTTTTGTATGCGTTCAATTCGCATAATAAGCACATAAGTGTAGGGATTCCAAACAACCGATGCATATTCAATGATAGAACGAACTAATGAAACGAATAATACTTTCAAAGTGAAGGGATCCTGAAAGTCAGTAGCATTACGTTTTATAAAACCTAGCATTCGAAAGGCTCTGTTGCATATATAGTCCACATGCAGGCTATTTCCTAATTTAGGATCAAACAACACTCCAAGATCCGTAATTACCATGGGGCGATCCAACACGTACTCATCAATAGAATAACAATTAACTAATGGAGAAGATATACGATGAAAATTGAATGTCTTACATTTAGTGGGATTCAAAGCAAGGCCATTCAACTTGCACCATTGATTCAATCGCCCAAAATCCATATGCAACAAGGAAACATCAGACGGGCTCTTTATAGAAGAAAAAAGTTTTAAGTCATCCGCATACAACAGACAATGAGAAAATGAGAAACAACTTACCACATCATTAATAAAAATGTTAAAAAGAAGCGGGCCCAAGTGACTACCCTGGGGAACACCTGAAAGCACTTTGAACGTACGTGATCGAAATGAATTAATTATTACGCATTGATAACGATTATTTACATACGATGACAACCAAGATAGCATAGCAGAATGAAAACCAAATGCATTAAGTTTTACAATAAGAAGGTCTAAATTAACACGATCAAAAGCTTTAACAAAGTCGGTATAAATCACATCAACTTGAAGTCCTTTTTCAATTTCATTAGATACATAATTTTTAAACAAAACAAGATTCGTACTAGTGGACTTGCCAGAAACGAAACCATGCTGTTGAGGGCAGATGCTCTCTTTGATGTGAAAATATAACTTATTTTTAACTAAACATTCAAAAGCTTTAGCAAGTGGTAATAGTTTTACAATCGGTCTATAATTAGACACTTGATTGCGTGAACCCGATTTAAATAGAGGTTTTATATAGGAAAATTTCCACCGGTCTAAAAAACAACCCAGACTAAGTGACTGGTTAAAAATTAGTGTGATTGCAGATGAAAGTGATCTGCAGCAATTTTTAAGTAAGAGATTAGAAATGAGATCATCACCACAAAAAGTATCAGAGTTCAAAGCCCCTAGCAAATATTCTACATCCGATTCATTAATACGAATTGATCCCACATCCGTAGTAGCTGTTACATTACACGACGAAGAGTAACAATTAGAGTTTAAATTAGCGCAATACACTGATTCAAAAAAATCAGCAAATAATTCACAGCTCTCACTAAGATTTACAGCTTGCTTACCACTAAATTCCATACTTAAAGGGAACCCTGACGACGAACGTTTGCTATTGATATAGGACCAAAAAGCTTTACTGTTTGTTTTAATATTAGCTTCAGTAGACCAGATGTACTGACGATAAAGAAACATATGTAAGCGCTGATATTCCCGACGCAGTCGCCTAAAATTTTCTTCATTCTCACAATTATCACTAGTCCTGAACAATTTCAAAGCCTTATTTTTAGCATTCTTTAACCGTAGAAGACCACGATTGAACCATGGTGGATGAGACCTAATTTTACTTTTAGCCAAAGGTATGAACTTATCAATACCAGCATGAACAATCTCCAGAAACTTAGAATAAGTAGATTGAAGATCTAAGAAACAATTCAACTCATCACTCCAATTTAAGGAACAAAAATAGTCGTTAAGTTGAACATAATCACCATTACGAAAATCATAAGCAAAGGGAACAGAACTTACGGAATTGGCAAATACATAAGTATCAATACTAAGAACAATAGGTTTATGATAAGCATCAACTTTAGATAATGGTTCTAAGGCTTCTATAATGGAGAACTTCAATTCAGAACTTATAAATACCAGGTCAAGTAATCTATTTAAGATATTACAAAATAAATTAATCTGGATTAAATCACATTCAAAAAGTGAATCAATAACCAAACTTTCACAAGGTGAAGATATGTTTGATGGAAGTAAAGATGCTTCGTCCAGAGACCACCTCCAGGTAATATTTGGGAGATTAAAGTCGCCCAAATAGCAAATATGATCATGAGAACGAAGATTAGCAGCCAGTTGGGTAATGTTCTTAATGTGAAATTCATAAATCTCCAAAGAGCTACTAGGTGGGATGTAGCTCACGCATAAAACAATGTTGACTGACTCACTGAGCTTGAGTTTCATGGATAATTGTTCCACAATTGCATCATCAGCTTGTACATCAATACGTACAGCAAACAAGGAAGATTTAACTGCAATAAGTACGCCGCCACCGCGAGATAAGCCCGATGCTATGGGACAGCGATCCTTACGGAAAACGACATATTTACGTTCATCAAAGAATTCAGAAGACAAAATACTAGAGTTCAACCATGTTTCGGTAAGCACAATTACATCGTACATGCATTCGGACGTAAATAAAGAAATGTCACGAACTTTTGAAGCCATTCCTCTGACGTTTTGGTAATAACAATTTAAACCACATTTGTTTACGTTCGAAACAATTATGTCTTTGGTACTTCTGCCACTGCCGGTTGCAGGTTTTTTGGACGATTTATAAAATTTCTCACATGAACACCTACTGGCCAAAAGTCAGGTAAGAGTAAACTGTCAGTAATAGATTCAGGCACTCCGAGTTTGAAGGTCAAATATTTGAGCGATGATGACTCAACATCTCTCCCTTTCAAACATACGCAGACCAGTGAATCAGCAGGGACATTAGCTTTAGAAGTAACATATTTGAGAATTACGTCTTCAGTTGTCTCAACCCGAAAACGCGATAAATGAAACCAGCGCAAACGATTCACAACGTTAATGTTATCATCACGCACCGCCGTGCCGATAATTCTTACATTACGTCGTTTTTTCTTATTTGCCGTGGACCAATCATAATTAGAAGCATTAGAAGCATGAACGGTGCCTTCAGCAGCGACCGCTGAAGAAGAGTTTGCACAAATCGATGATGATGACGACTGAGAAGTGCTGCGGACACGACTAACGCTGCTGTTCGGAAACAACGCATCACACTTATCAGCAACCTTGCTGTTCACCACTGGGGCCGTTATCGGTGGGCGATTTAGTTTAACCGACTTAGACTTTAATACTGCAGAGTTAGGCTGTTTAGCTTGAGACTTCACTTCATGAGAACCAGCCACGATTTCATTAAATTTCCTCGGCACATCATCAGCACGACCAGTAACGCTTCCCAAACTTCTCGTAGTCGAAACTGAGGACGGATTTATGGCACAAATTTCTTCAAGGCACGACAACCGTTGCAAGCAATTCAATTTAAAAGATGCAATTTCACTAGTTAATTCGGAGATTTTGGACACTAGTTCATTAACTGGTACAAAAACACAACCGAAGCACTTCCATTGCAAATTAGTGTTCGTCTCCAAAAGTTTAAACGAAGGATCGTCTAACTTAGAACACCTTTTATGAAAAGTACGGTTACAAATAAAGCAAACAATCGCTTTTTTATCGCACAGTTCAGCGCACTTCCCACAAAGTTTATTAGACATCATGAAAGTGATACCTAATTTAGTAATTAATTGAATATAATAAGAACTATAGAAAGCAATGAATACACGTCCGCACTCTCTGACCTCTCTACTATACATGTTCGATGTTTACTGAGAAAAATATATTACATTTTTTAAATCGGTATTATTCTGCATGCAATCACTTCCATTTGAAAGTCTTCGGGAACTGTATCCACATCGATATTAAATGGCGAGGAAAACATTTTCTTGGAAACCGCTTTTCCGACATGCTATTATGGATTAAAAATTTGAAAGTTAAAAAGATTTGTAGGAACACTTAATTTTGAATAAAAAAAAACTCTAATATTGCCTTTCAAGAAACACAAGAATTGCTAAAATTGCTAGTTAACAGCTTACCCAGTCTGACTGATTGTGTGACAGAAGCAAACACAAACAAGCACAGATGCGTATTGTATTGCATGTTTGAACAAGTCACCGACAAGTGAGTAACTTGTCACAAAAAGTTGTTTCGGTTTAGTATGTACTATCATTTTATTATAATTAATTTTATAACAATATATTGATGGGAGAAAGTCGATAAAATAGTAACAATCAATATGTATCCATATTGACCTGCGTAACTATAGAAACTACTGTCAAACAAACGTCACCACCAAAGTAACAATTTTGAAGCTTTAAAATAGGATTATAATAGCTAATTAATGGATAACATTTTATTCAATCCCACTATTACCGGAGTTCGAGGTAAAAACCTATTTTCACTACACTATTACCAAATTATCAAAATTAAATAAATATATACACGGTAAAAATGCAAAAGTATCCCAACACAAAATTATATGATTTTCTTTATAAGAACTTTAATTTAAGGCGAAATTGTTGGGAAGAAATTGCTTTAACTCAAGCTAAGAAAGTTCCATGAAAGCCGCCTCCCTTACAATTGTGCGAAATTCCCCACTTCCACCACGGTGTGATTCGAGTAAACATTGCCTGTAATGTAAATGCAAAGCAACAACAGAATTTTCTCCGAACAGACATCATCAGCCTGGTCTGATATGAATTTCAAATTTTTTAGAAGAAGATTTCTTTGAATAATCTTTTAATATCTAAAATCTCTGCGAATTTCAAAAGTTGATGTTCAAAAATGAAAAAGGATGGATTTGAAATTTTTAATTCAAATACCTTAAGGTGGGTAGATATACCCAGTCGGTGTGAATTATACAATAATTTATTCTGAAAAGATAGTTTCGAATATATATTACTTATAGAAATTAATCATAAAAAAAACAAAGTTAGTCTGGTGAAAGTAATAAAATTAATGTTAATTATAAAAGAAATCACACAAGAGTGGTGGTGGTGGCTAAGGATTTACAGAAAAGCCTTCAAATGTTTTATTTTCAAATGAGCTTAAAGAGGTAAGACCATCTCTAAGCTTCCAGGCTTTTATACTTGCGATTCAAAATATTTATTTTTCAAATACTTAAATTAATTAAAGCTCAATTACGGCGACAGACAAAAAACATTTGCAGAGCTCTTCGTGTGCTCGATACAATTCCATTTTATAAATTAAAGGAGAATGCTCGGTGGAATGAGCCTCAGTTGATGATAATTTGTCTATGTAAATAATTTCAAAAGCTACCTATTCTTTCAGCTACGTTAAATTATTTTAATTAAGAAACTAGGAATCTGGGAGAGAAGTACGACGATGATTTAATATTGTTTTTTTACGTCTACATTAAAGTACTGTTTAAAGAAAGGTGTGGTAAAATATTTCTTAATTTTGTTGTTCTTGATGAATGTATAGGATTTCAATTTATTAAACCACTAGCTGGGTTACCCGGTTTCACCCGGCGTTGGGTATATATACTTACTAATTAAACACTTCTCAAATGTTCTTAACCCCGAATCGAATCGAAAACCCCTTTATGGATCCGCCATCTTGAATTTCCAAATCTTAATAATATTCAAAATTAGTAGCCTTAAAATAATCATTGTACCAGTTTTCATTAAAATCCATTTAAATCGAGAAATTTTGTTCGCTATATTGGATCCGCCATCTTGAATTTGGAAATTTTGCTAACATTCGAAATTTGTAGCCTCAAAATAGTCATTGTACTAATTTTCATTAAATCCGTTGAAATCTAGAAATCTTGGTCGCCGTATTGGGTCCGCCATCTTGGATTTGTAAATTTTGCTAACATTCAAAATCAGTGACCTCAAGATAATCATTATACTAATTTTCATTAAAATCCTTTGATCGAGAAATATTGGTCGCCATATTTTATCCGCCATCTTGGGTTTCTAAATTTTGATAATAATCAAAATCAGTGACTAATCATTGTACTAATTTTCATTAAAATCCATCGAAATCAAGAAATCTTGGTCGCCATATTGGATCCGACATCTAGAATTTCTAAATTTGGACAGCGGATTTGAAATCAGCACTCCGCAAAATCCCTATGTACCAATTTTCATGAAAATCGTTTCGAATTTAAAAATTTCAGCCGCCATCTTGGATCCGCCATTTTGAAACCCTATGCACTATCCGCAAAAAAAATTAGCCTATATGTTAAGTTGGAATATGTAAAAAATCGCACGAAATTTGCTCATAATTCATTCAAAACAAGGGATTTAGTTGTTTAATTTTCTGCTTCATAGACTTTACCTTCGCAAAACTAACATTTGTGATTTTAGTAGAAGTATTTTGGTGCGTGTAATGTATACATTACCTGGTTTTCAAGGTTCTTTATTTTACCGAAGCGTGTAATGTATGCTAAACCCAACAATTTCCATTTGTCGCAATACTCTTGTAAAAGTCTTTAAATAATTTGTCTTAGCCTTAGAAATGTGAGTGGTGAACAGTCCCTAAAGTACTAAGACATTCCAAACTAAGCAGTAAATTATCTACGGAGAAACGTTGCTTAGGGGATAGAAAACAATAATTTATTTAAGATGAAACTATTCACTACCAGGAACCGCATTTGAATTAGGATAGCGGGTTTACGCTTACGTTTTAATGAATGCGGCTACCTGAAAAATGATGGAGCCTAGGTATTCACGAAAAAACATTAATCATGTTTGAATAATTAAATGTGCCTAATTCGTCAAACTGTAATGAACATCTATCACAAACATTTGGTTAGGTAAAATAATATAATAAAATAGTAAATTTACAACTTTTCCTCAAAGAGATAAAATTGTAAGAAAACATTCCTTTTAAAACTAAATTCTGAGTCGTTTAGACGCTTTTTATAGTTCACACACTTCATAAGCTTCAAAAGATGTCTACTAATAACAACATCGTCTTGAAAGTAATATGCGGGCGGAAGGAAACAAGTATGCCGCATTATTTGCTCTAAGTGCAGCATTTACAGAGGTAAATACTTTTACTTAGAATAGCAAGAACGATTCAAACAGAATTTCCTTTAAGCTGACAAAACAGTTGTACCGAGAAAAGTAAATACTTACGTTCGACGATGAACGAGCGAAAACTTTTACATAGCGCAAAGCATAAGTCCTCCTATCTTCTGCGAGTGCAGTTTTTGGAAAAAGGTTTTAACGTGAAAGTAATGTTCTTTAGACACTTCCGAATATTTAGATATGCCTTACCGTGCTATTAGAGAGAGAGAGAGTCTCAAGCTTAATGGAACATCTTAAAAGAGAATACTGTTGGATACTTGAAACAATTGGTAAGAATGATACTTGGGTAAGTGGTACCAAACTGAACGAAAAATTAAAACGATTATGAAATTGTAAGCGAGTCATGTTTGTAAATGACATATTTTTTTGCATAAATCAAATTTTGTGTGTATTATTAATAAAAAGCAATTTTTGACTTAAGACTTATGTCCACAGTTACCATTTAGGATTCCAAAATTAAGGACCAATATGGCGAACGAATTGAGATTTAAGGAATTGCCGGTAAAATTGGTACTTGGAGGTTTCAGAGGACGCTGATTGGGCATCGGCTTACGAAATTTGGAAATTCAAGATCCGAAATGGTGACCATTAAAAATTAAAAATTGAATCAAAAAAGAAAATTATATATAGTTTTTAAAAATTATTGCCACACTGGGGTAAAAAGGACCTTATGCCTGTTTTTCCTTAAATTTAAATCCCTTAAAGCAAAGGCAGTGGATCTATAGGAACATCTGTTTATAGTTGAAGAGTTCAGGCCAGGTAGCATTACGATGGGTCGGTTAGTCTATCTGCAGCAGTCGTCTAAAGCCGTGTGGGGTCCATTGGACCCCAATGTGGCAAGTACGTTTGATATGGATTTATCGGAGTGATTTCTTTTCTGAATGTATATTGACTCTAGAGTGAAGAATAAGGTTTGTACATTATATTATAATATAATATCGTTTAATCAGTTTCGGCCCAAAATGACCTAAATTTTTCCAATTTTTTAACCACTATGTTTTTTAGGAAGCAATTATTCCACCTTGCTAAAACTTCATACCCTAAAGTATTTTTTCCTGTACTTCTCGAATCTGATAGCAGATTAACGCTATCTGGCGCCATTTTTAAAAAAATACGTTGATGGCTTCTTGTTTTAATTTACGATTATTTGAATCAAAATTTAAAAAATTCGCCATTTTTCTGCTTTCAGCCGCCATTTCTTAAAAATAGCGCCAGATAGCGTTAATCAGCGATCAGATTCTGGAAGTGCAGGAAAAAATACTTCAGGGTATGAAGTTTTAGCAAAGTTGAATAATTTTTTTCCTAAAAAACATAGTGGTTAAAAATTGAAAAAATTTAGGACATTTTGGGTTAATAACAATAGCTTCCGACATTTTTGTTTATTACTTTTATTCTAAACAAAAATTGTCAATAAATATTATGTAGATAATTAATAAAATCTTTTGACAAAAACACAGTGTCATATTTTCACAAAATTCCTTCCTTCATTTCTCAGAATAAATAAATAAAATTTTAAGAAGCACTTTGACGCCCTTAATATAGCAAAATGAAAAACTTAGGTTTTTTTTTGTAAAAATTATAATTTTTTCATTTTTTTTTTCTTGAATTTTGTATCCTTTTAGTACACTATATTTTTCAGTATATAACGTACATGATCCCCATCTTTATTTTTTCAAATCTGACCTCAGATTCGCAATCAGCGACCCCGAAAACCCCCTAGAGCTATTTTATGCTCAGATTTATAAAATTTTAATGTCTTTATCCGCCATTTGAATCCGCCATTTTGAATTTCTTAAATTTGACCTCAGATTCGCAATCAGCGAACTCAAAAAGATACCTGTATAAGTTTCTAAATAGGTTCATTAAGAACTTCTTTTTTCATAATCATAATATTATATGTCATTGAATTTTCGACTTTCAAACGCCATTTTGGATACCGCCATTTTGAATAACAAAGCTTACGCATCTGCAAATTAAGGAACAGGGTCCATGAACCCGATATTATTGCTGTTCCGTCAAATTATTCATTGGTTTCGAGGCATAAATAATGATTTTCTAAAAAAAAATTTTTGAAAAAATACGATTTTTGTTTAAAAAAAAGCGAACATAACCTCTGTAGTTCCAATTTTAATTAAAAATCATTATCATATTCTGAAAGTATTGACCAATTCAGAATTTTTATGTAAAGGTTTCAGTAGAATTTAGGGCGGCTGAGAAAAACTTATGAAAATGCGTCCGTTTGGGCCTTAACGGGTTAAAGTAAGTTCTAAAAATATTGACAAGTAAAAATAATAATTAGTTTTTTTTTAAATAACAAGTGTTATCACTATGCACCAAAAGACCCCAGTGTGGCAAATGCTTCTACAGAAGTGTTGTAAGTAAGGGTTAAAGGGGTAAAGAAAGTCTTCAGATTCTTTCAAATGTGACAGCGGATATCGCTGTATTCAGTGAGATATTTTCTCTGGAATTCTATAAAAAATCCTCCTGCCAAAAGAATAATGTTTTGAAATACATATTGTTGCGAATATCTTCCTATTATACAGCTATCACATTACTAATTAAAATTTGAAATCATGTTACATTAAAGAAGCCGAAAATATTTAATATCAAATAGTACTTATAGTGGGGTGAAACGGGGTACTTTGTAAATTTAAAATATAAGTAATAATAATTTCATAGATAAAAAATTCGTGAAAACCACTATTCTACTCTATATTATACAGTAGTGAATCACATCACACAGTTCTGTAGTCACACATGGAGTATCTTACGTAAAACTCGAACTCGAAGAACTCCTTGCATTTAAAATCATTAATGAAAGGTTAAACACGAAGGAGTAAAATTCTAAATATGAATTCCCTCTAAAACTAAATTCAGCTAAATGTACATTCACAAGTCACCCTCTTCGATTTAAGAGAGCGTGCGAAAATCATCAGTGCAATTATCGTTTATGAAATTTTCCAGACTTATACTTTATAACACCTAGGTCTTTTCAAGTACCATGCAACTGGTTATGTAAGCAGGAACATTAGCCTTTTTGCCTGCTCTGGAAAGGCTGCTTTCAAAGGAATAAGTAAAGTACCTACCTACCTCCTACATATGTGAGCAACATTTGACGATATTTACGTATTTTTGAACATTGCTGTGATGCAAGACTCGAGAGGTGGGTGTAGTTTGCAAATTAGTTCTAGAATATGAATTCCTACTGCATTCCAGGGAGAAAATTCTGCAGATGGGAACGGAGCATGCAATTTTTAGTTTTATGTTGAGATTTTGTAACTTAGGTTACTATTAATTTAAAAGTTTGAATGAACTTGTAGTAAAATTATATCAGAGCTAGCTGTGCCGGCGATATTGTACGCACATGCCACTGAAATACATACGATGCCGTTTTTCATAAGTATGTATAATTAAAAAAAAAAAACAATGCATAGAACTTAAACGTAGTCTCTTTTACACCAAATTTCTCATACAGCTTCCCACTGCAATAGACCTCGAAAGTTGTGAAAAATACGAGTATTTCTCAGGCTGCCACTAATTCGCATAAAATTCCATAAGTATGAAATCGCCACACATTAGTGAAGTATAATGTGACATGATAGAAAAATCGTCCAAGTAACTCACCACGTGAGCCACTATCTCTTCACGTAACTCTTGGACCGCGACTTGAGTGTCATACAAAATAAAGGATATGTTAAATATTTCAATAACTGTGCTAATTTCGTAATTTTTTAGAATGTTATCCTTTTTATTCTTTATTCGTCTCATATAAACTTGACAAATTTACATACAGCGAATGCTTTTATTCTATGCTATGAGCTCTCGTGTATGCCTCAAGCTTCCTGTTTGATTCAAAATGTTATCAATTTAATTTAGACTACTGATTCTATCCAAAAACTCACTTAGAGTAGAGTATAGAGTATTATAAAACTGCTGACTAAATTTCATATTTGTATCTTCAGCGGTTTCGGGTCAGCGATGACGAACCAGTGAGTCAGTCAGTCAGGACATTTTACTTTATATAGGGTGGGCTATCGGCTAGTTTCTTTTTAAAAATACTGTGCAATAGACACTGTTCAGTATTTTTCAAAGTTTGTTGAATTATTGAAAAGAATAAACATTCCGATTAGTTATGAAATATACTTATCATTTAAATGGCCGCCTCAACTAGCTTGGCAGTAGCCCTTCCTGTCAACCCAATTTTGCAGCACATTTTTGATGGCTTGGGCTCCTACTTCATTCAATATTGTGCTTAAGATAAGCATAATGGCATAATGGCATCCCAAAAAAAAAGTTCAAGTGAAAACACAGCCCAGCGGTGACAATGGTATTATTTTGCCCAAAATTTCTTTATGTAAGTCTTCGTACTGCGGAGATATGATACTATGTTTCTGTCAATTTTCTGAGTATAAAAAAGCTGTCTGTGTCAAAATAATATGTAATTTAAAAAGAAACCAACAGATTGCCCACATATGTGTAAAATCTTTTACATATAGAATATATGGTTTAAAAGATATATTTGTTTGTAAACACTAGAGATTAAATAGTTGAGTTTATTTTGATAATTGAAAAGCTTGAGTCTTAAATTTCGCTAGGTGAAAATTCCGATTTCATATGACGATTCCAAAAAGGTATACTCCATCGTAGTAAAAACCACTGATTTTAAGTTAACAAAAATTTAGAAAAATGCAAAATATTACCAGAATTATTGTCGTTTTTAAAAATTATCTATACTTTACAATCTGTCTGTAGCTCCTAATCTTATATTCTGTTAATAAACACAGTTTCTTACAAACTTACTAATAATTCTTTTGAAATGTTTTTCGGATGAAATTGTGTGACATGTCTAAGTAATTTCTTACACAAAGTTCCCTTTCAAGAAGTTTCCTTATCTTGGGGAAATAACTTATACGGACAATTGCCACCCTGATTCCCATGATTTATATAACGCTGAAATCGCATAGTAAAAGTGCCGCTTTCTCTGACACAATTTTTCTTAAGTTACACAGAAAAAGGAGTTAACATCGATCAGGAGGAGTTTTCGAGAGGAAAGCAATTCAAGAAGTCATTTATGCTGTTCATTTGATATGGTCGGCGCGCGTATGCATGTATGGAGATGAATTATAGCTTTCCAAGTTGGGAGTTAAGTGGATTTTTCGGGGGGGTATGGGGAAATGTTAGCCATATGTGTGTGCCACACGCGCTTATTTTAGTTAATAAATGGACTACGAATGTTCCTGTTTAGAGGGAAAATATAATCAAGACGGTTGAAAGCTACAAGATTTGTAACGTTTTTGATATAAATTTCTTCACATCTCTGACTTGTAGATAGAATGCTGATTTACTTACTTAAGGATTGTGCTCCCATACCCATTGGTGTATATTGCATTGCAGTCACGACTTTGTACTTTGATTACAACCACTCTCAACAGTTGTTGCATGGAATCCATAAACTGAATCTGTAATATTATGACTTGCAATTTAAAATGTCTATCGTAATTCTTTAAAGTGCTATTTAATGAAATCTCATAACATTTTCTAGCAATTACTCACCTTTTACCACATCAAGATATATATCATAGAAACGGAAACAGGTTTACATATATGTATCATACTTGGTAAGCACCTTTTTTTCCTAGAAAATCAATCCCCACAGTCAGTTTGAGGATGCTGCATTTTACAGATTCCTTCACATTGTGCATTCTAGAAAACAGGTAACCGTGGCATCATAGTTGAATCGTGTTCGATACAGTGACTTTATCCCAGTACGTGATCATTTTCGTCTCCTGAAAGCCTGAGTAATAGTGTAAAAGCAGAGTCATGGGACGAGACTGCACGTATCCTAAGAGAATGAAGGATGACTTTTATCTTGAATGTTTCATATCCTTTATAAGTGAGGACCTGAAAATGTGAATTCATTGAATACAAAGTACGTATCAATGGACGATTTTTTTTCGTTCCAAGTTACTACCAAAGTAATTCAGTTTAGAAATGTTACGTATTTTATTAATTCAGAATAAATTGGAATAGTGGAGAATTTTCTATTTATCGATAAAACAAACTATCCCTTTAGTTGACGTGATTAGAAACGAATTAGTTCTCTAGAGTTTTCGTGTCATGGCACCATAATAAGCTCCAGAATAAGGGCGTGAGGAATTTCTGTGTAATTAGGAACAGGAATACGTATATAACCCTTTTCCCATATGGGGAGGGAGTCACTCATGGGTAAATGTCATAAGGGGTGAAATAATTCTGATGAAATTCCGTATTTGTGCCAATAAAACTATGAGGACTGTAATGACACTGACATTTCTCTTACAGTAAATTTAACACCCAAACTATTTCCTAGCTTTATAATAGCATTTGGAAGCTCTGATTCAATCATAATAACTTCTTCGTTCTCTAGTGCGAAAATATCTTCTTAAAATAATAAAATTTTCAGCGGATTCTAAATATAAATTACTCGAATATTAATAAAATTGCTTTAATGCACATTAAATATTTTAATGATCCTCCTCTTCTTGAACTTTAATTCATTACTCGAGATGCATACTGTATACCATTTATATTGAAATATTAAACCGAATGAGTGCAAGATGCTCAAGTACTCGTAGTAAAATAATTTTAAATTTTAATAACTTATTTCTGAGATAAAGTTTGTGTTTTTTTTTTCCAGAATGAAGGGATTCTAGTCGTTGCACGTTCAAATAGTACTCTGGGTAAGTGGTTCTTGAAAATTTTCTTCCAGAGCCTTTCCAGTTCAGTTAACCCATTAAGTCCCAAATGTCAGCTTTTTCGCCGCTGCGTTCGGCCGCTATATTTTTAGTGAAAATAGTGTCTGAAAAATATGTGACACACTAATTCCGACGCAAAATTTAATGATCTTTCAGAATCTGACCTCAAAATTTGCAACAAATGTGTGGTTCAAAAGTTGTAAACTAATTTATGCAAAAAAACGTGATTTTGAAAAAAAAAATTTCTGGTTTTTCCAATTTTCCACAAGGAAATCATTTGAAATTTCATTGTTTTCGTGCAAATATCGTGGTCTCGACTCCCAAAGTATAAGCTCCCGTTGTTTAAATGAAGGATTTTAATGTTTAAGCACACAAAATGGCGGTCGGGACACGAAAAGATGAGAAAAAGCTTTCGGAATTTTTTACTCGAAAACAAAGGGTTTTAGAGAAAAATTTTATTGAACAAAAAGTGCTTAGAATTGATTGAGAAACCCGTGTGAACGTGTGTTTTTTCAGAATTTTTCAAGCAATTTTTGGATTTTTGGATTTGATCATTTTTTGAAAAATCCAAAAATCTCATCAAAAATTCTGAAAAAATTCACACGTATTCCACAATCAATTCTAAGCACTTTTTGTTCTATAATACTTTTCTCTAAAACCCTTCGTTTTCGAGTGAAAAATTCCGAAAGTCAAATTTTCTAACTTATTTTATAATTCAAGATATTTTTTCGCTTGAGAACGAAGGGTTTTAGAGAAAAATATTATAGAACAAAAAGTGCTTAGAATTGATTGTGGAACACGTGTGAATTTTTTCAGAATTTTTGATGAGATTTTTGGATTTTTCAAAAAATGATCAAATCCAAAAATCCAAAAATTGCTTGAAAAATTCTGAAAAAACACACGTTCACACGGGTTTCTCAATCAATTCTAAGCACTTTTTGTTCAATAATATTTTTCTCTAAAACCCTTCGTTCTCAAGCGAAAAAATATCTTGAATTATAAAATAAGTTAGAAAATTTGACTTTCGGAATTTTTCACTCGAAAACGAAGGGTTTTAGAGAAAAGTATTATAGAACAAAAAGTGCTTAGAATTGATTGTGGAATACGTGTGAATTTTTTCAGAATTTTTGATGAGATTTTTGGATTTTTCAAAAAATGATCAAATCCAAAAATCCAAAAATTGCTTGAAAAATTCTGAAAAAACACACGTTCACACGGGTTTCTCAATCAATTCTAAGCACTTTTTGTTCAATAAAATTTTTCTCTAAAACCCTTTGTTTTCGAGTAAAAAATTCCGAAAGCTTTTTCTCATCTTTTCGTGTCCCGACCGCCATTTTGTGTGCTTAAACATTAAAATCCTTCATTTAAACAACGGGAGCTTATACTTTGGGAGTCGAGACCACGATATTTGCACGAAAACAATGAAATTTCAAATGATTTCCTTGTGGAAAATTGGAAAAACCAGAAATTTTTTTTTTCAAAATCACGTTTTTTTGCATAAATTAGTTTACAACTTTTGAACCACACATTTGTTGCAAATTTTGAGGTCAGATTCTGAAAGATCATTAAATTTTGCGTCGGAATTAGTGTGTCACATATTTTTCAGACACTATTTTCACTAAAAATATAGCGGCCGAACGCAGCGGCGAAAAAGCTGACATTTGGGACTTAATGGGTTAAGATGTACCGGTTTTCTGAAGTTGAACTTTTTCTCTCTCCCAGAAAAGGCAAAACTCGAATATTTGATATAAACAAGAAATACAGAAAACGCAACGAAAATTTTTGTGGAGTTAAGTTATCTAGCAAAAATAACAATACAACGTTTCAAAATTCGTCCAACATCTTTTAACAATAGGTACAAGAATTATTTCTATAAAAAACATTTTTTCTATCTCCTAATCTTCACAAAAAATCAACCAGCGACAATAAAATAATACGATCCGAATTTATAATTTCGAATTCTTGAAGAAGGATTTATTTTTATGAGGTTTCGTTGTCAATTATTAGCTTCTCCGGAATTCGCATAAAATACAGAAAACTTTCTTAGTCATCAAAACAAGACTT
Organism: Dysmachus trigonus; assembly: GCA_949715965.1. Taxonomy (NCBI): domain Eukaryota; kingdom Metazoa; phylum Arthropoda; class Insecta; order Diptera; family Asilidae; genus Dysmachus; species Dysmachus trigonus. The sequence goes on from OX454320.1 coordinate 92,795,839, forward strand.
TAAAACTTTGAGCATAATTTAAAGTCTTTGAAAAGAATTCTGGCGATACATTACGCCAGTAAGAGAGGATTTTACGAGAAAACTTTAAGTAAAAGATCGGAGAGGTAATTACCGTCTCTTACAATATGAATAAAGTGAATTACGACGAAAAGTTATCATTCAGTAAGCATGGAGTCGTTGGGTATTTATTGTCGAGGAAGATATCTGTACCAATAAATTAGAATAATGAATAATAGCCTTACATATCTAAAAATCAAATTTGAAATAAGGTATCATGTTTTATTTGACGGCTCATTTGTGAAAAAAATCAGTATTAGCCCAGAAAACCAAAAGATTCGTAAATGTATCGAGAAAGAATTATTTTAATTGAAAATAAGTATAGTTCGTTTTATATGATTTTTTTTACTAAAACTCTCGTTAAACAACGAAATAAATTCTTCTTATTTATTCGTGAAAAATAAATTATAAATGAATTACTTACGGAAGGAAATTTAATTCACTTAAGAATTATTTTTCGAGAATACATAAAAAGAATTTTATTTTTTTTTTTTCTCGAAAGTTTCACGATTCACAATTCACTTGCAAAGTCCAAATTATTTGACTACTGATTTATTTTCGATTCTTTTTCGGTGTTTTTAGTAATGTGAACTTATTAATTTCTTTTCTCTTGTAGAATTACTTTCGATTCAAGTGTTTGATATAAAGTAGTGCAAATAATATATGCTAAATTAATATTATTTTATATGTAACTTTTTCGTATTCGATACTTTTATTCGAATTTTACGAACCCTAATGAAATTATTTGCTGAGACAATATGACAAAAAGTCTTAATTTTCAATCAATGGCTCATTTAACTTTGGCTTTAATTTTGCATTGGTTTAATCTTGCATCATGAGAAATATGGTACATGAAATCCAGCATACAAAATTTCATCAAATCACCTCATTCAGGTATGAATTTAACATACAAAAGAACAAAGCAATTGAAAGCAATAAACAATGTATTTTTATTTATAATGCACATGATTGTTTCCCCGCCCGCCCCTAAGCGCCCCAAAAGATAGGCGAATGAATTGATTGGGGGGTGCCTAGTTTCCAAATTGTTCTTATGCTCTTAGTGAATAAATTCCAGTTTTGAATATCAGTCAATTTATTATTCATTCATTCTCAAATATCGCGCACGGACGTAGCTATGAATTTTGTGGTAGCGCTTGTCATATTTTTAAAATCGCATTGAATTTATGAATCCTGAATAAAATATGCAATTAGTCGCTCTTACGACCCCAAATCTATTTGTTTGGCGGCATGGTGCGGATGTTCAATATTTAATTTACAATTTTACTGAGTTATATGCATAAAAGGAATATTAATTAGTACAACTGATTATACGGTGTTAGCAAAACATGATTGTGTTGCGGACATTCTGCGATATTACGCATTTAAATCTGGTGGACGGGTGATTTATTTGAAGCTGAAAGAAGTGATTTGTGCATGAAAAACATGTCAACATAAAAATTTATGTTTCCCACTATTTTATTCTTTTTTTTTAAGTACGAATATAAAAAAAGTGGTACAATGAAATATATTGCAGGTTTTTTGCTTTAACTATTATCGTGTTAACAAGCGTAAATAAAACCTTTTAAAACTCTAGCTGGTCTCATCTCCTTTATTTTCCGTGAACCAGAAGTCCATTGAGTGTTTCCGTACATTTTTTTTTTGTCCGTAATCACGCCAAGCTCTTTCGAGTCTTATTAATTGGAATGCTTCCTTGAAGTGAGGATGTGAAATAAACACAGGGTGAGTTGACGTGAATAATTTCTTGCCTCGGGAATTATTTATATTTTTGTATACACGAGCGCGTGTGTCTGCCAAGAGGAAGTAAAACGAAATTTCCGGGTGAAGCGGAGAGGAGGAAGCGATCTCAACAGAAATAGCCACTTCCAGCTAAGATTGTCAAAATGAATAGTCGGCTTCACGCCCCTTTTCTTTCTTGATTTAATGCGCAGCGCCGGAATACTTCCGTGTTTATTTATGCATGGTCATTGATTCCTTTAAGGAGATGTGTATTAGAACTAGTTATTACGATTTATTCAATAAACATTGAACACCTTTACATTTTTAGTAAACTTTAAAGTAAGTGTAAATATTTCCCATTTGATTTTATATGAATGGTACCATAATACAGGCGGAAGCCAAATTTGCTGCCCCCTATTTTCGCAATTGAAAGGGTAAAAAGTGCAAACAATTCTGAAAAAAAAAAATTATATTTCATGAGGATTAAAAACAAATCGGCTTTCTTAATAAAAGAAAATTATGAAAACAATTATATTTTTGGGTGTCTCAGTACGAGTGCACTAAATGAAATAAACAAAAACACGTATTTTATGAGCGAATTGTGATATTTTTATTACATTGTAAAGTAGACATGTTTCGATATGGCAAATGACCCCCGCGGCTCTGATGACAGGCTCTTGCTCTTTTTAGTAAATTTTCGATGACTTTTTCACAAAGATGTGGCTGTATCTCACCGATGACGCGTTGGATCTCGGCCTTGAGCTCAGGAATTGTTTCTGGATTATTCGCATAAATCCCAAAGAAAATAAATCGCACGGCGTTAAATCGCATGATCGTGGTGGCCAGTTGACATCAGAATTTCGTGAGATAATTTGATTTGGAAATCGTTGCTGCAATAAATCGATTGTTTCGTACGTGGTATGGCAAGTGGCGCCGTCTTGCTGAAACCACATGTCTCCCAGATCCATGCCGTCCAGCTGAGGCCACAAGAACTCCGTTATCATGTTCCTGTAACGAATGCCTCAGTCTCAGCGTAAGTTTCTCCATTTTTATAATAGTTTTTCACACTGAAAACGCATTCTTCTTTCGTGTAGCGCTCCATTATTAATAATTGGAACAATCATACCTGACAGCTTTCAAATTTCAGAGTTGCCAATTACACGAAAAAAAAAATGACACAATATTTAAAAAGTGCACTCTTACTGGGACATCCTTTATTAGTGATATGATAATATGAATATGATAATATGATAATAATTCTTAAAAACTATATAAAAAGTCTATAAGTAGTTTAAGTCTGAGCAGAAAGAATAAAAATAAGTAAAGTTGCAAAATAAATATAAAATAATACAAATTTTAGTAAATTGTGTTCTTTCAATCTATTTTTGTTGTTTCTGCGGAGAAATATAAAAGACATAGAAGATGATCTTATATGAATTGCATTGTTCCACTCAAGAATTTATTTGAAACTAATGCTTGAATTCAATACGGCGACAAAACATTTTTCAAATTCAATACAAATAGTACCTTTGTGAATTGTGTTGCCACCAATTTTGAATCTACCATCTAAATTTGTACATTCGAGATGGTGGATACAATATCGCGGCCTGAATTTCTTAATTTCAACGAATTTTAATTAAACTGAGTACAAAAGTCATTTTTTGATCGCTGATTTCGCATTCGCATATAGATAAAATGGAAAATAATTTTTGTTTGTTTATTGCTCAATTACGCATAAAAGCTTGCATCGATATTTTTCAGTTTTTGTCTGAAGGTACTACATATATTACTATATTCTAATTTAACACATAGGCTACTTTTTATTCGTATAAAATATTGGGTTTCAAAAAGACGAAAAACATGAAAAATTTAAATTTTAAGTAATTGTCATGAAAATTCGTATTTAACGGTTAAAATTACTTTTTGTATGCTGATTTCGACAAAATTCTTCACGTTGGACGGCTTTAAATAGGTAGGTACTAAAAAAAATCTTCTGGCTATTGGTTCCGATTCTATTATCAAAATTTTTAAATTCAAGATGGCGGATCCAATATGGTGATCAAAGTGTTTTACATTTACGGGATTGTATCATAATTAAAATTAGTGCAAAAGATATATTGGGACCACTGATTTTTAATCAAATATCTAAATTTTCCACAGCATTCAAATTTTTTTTCAGAATTTGGAAATTATAAGTCCAATTTGAAATATTTTATAGGTCATATTTTATATCATATCAAATAAATAGAAAAATATATTTGTGGTGCATCAACAGCTTAGACCTTCTATATGACATTGTGGTTTCAGGTCTTTTTCATTGTTGACTCAACCAATTTTATATCCCATTTTGTACATATATCTAACACACTGTTAAGCGAACCATTTCAAAAAATTTCATTTTATGTCATTTCATGCAAGGCTCTGTTACACTAGAACATCTGATTGACGATTCAATTAAAACTCTATCAAAAATCTATTACAAAGCGAATGAAGGCTAACAAGTTTTTAATTGCATATTGTGCCTCAAACAAAATCCGCAGAATCGATATTCCACAACTCGCCAATAATTAAAAACTTCCCAGAAATAGAGATGCAGTCGTCCATACGTTTTGCAAAAAAGATTTCCATTGAAAATTAATTTATCTGTAGTAATTTTTGCATTGTTGCATTGGATGGTCTGTTGAAATATTCCAGCAAAAAATAATAAAAATTCAAATAAGAGTATGATAGCAAAGCAATCACTATGTAAAAACAAAATGGAATGGTAGTGCCTACCGCATTTCATCACGTTCATCAATCCTTCACTCGGTGAATATGTAGGGAAAGTGTAATGACGCCTCTAAATGCCTTTGATAATAATTTAAGTGCTGAGCAAATTTAGTGGTACCTAGAAAAACACATATAAATCCTACCTTTCCCACAGACCCATTTGAAGCGAGAGGCTGTGATATGTGCTGTGGGATTTATCTCGAGCACGGATCACTTGAAAAGCACTGGGGAAATAAATCTCTAATTTTTATGTACGCACCACAGTACTTGGCAGAGTTGCTGTCTACCGGAAATCTAGGCTCTCATAGCGGGTAACGTAACAACTGATAAGAATAATATAATGTGCAATAAAAAAATCACACTTGAGTTAATGGGCCATGACATTAGCGAACCGAAAAATATATTGCAGGAAGCCACCACCCATGGTGTTTCCGCACTTGAGTGAAATATGTGTTTTCGTGTGTAAGACACGTGTTTCACCTTTTCACCTTTTGCATTTCGGGTTTTTATTTTTTTTTTTTTGGGCTCGATTCATATGAAGCCATTAAACTCATCCTCATATTTTTGGGAGTAAAGTGCTTACGCCCCCCAACTGCTTTCCATGGATACTTTGTTTCACACTAAAGATGGGTGTTGAATTTATTGCCTTTTTTTATTATTGTTTAAAAAGTACCATCAAGTACCAAATACCATTTAATATTCAAAACCAGTTTATATTTTTGACGACTGCTTAAAGACCATCAAATCTTCTTCCTTTGAAGTTACCTGAACGAGAAAATTTACTACACGCATGATAAAACTGGAATTTGTATCAAAATTAAATTTAACATTATGGACGCGTGTAAAAACGTCTAAATACCAGTTAAACTTCAAATTTTCATTAAATTTATTTAAGTTTTCCAAGAAAATCATACTAGAATTTCTTGCTAATTTTTTGATTTATTCGACATCAGAATTTACAATCTGTCAAATCACTTTTTGACAATTTGAAAAAACCTTATATGTTTTACTTTGAAATTAGGAAATCCTTATATGACCTAGACTCCGATCTATGCACGGGTCAGTTCTATCTAGTAAATACCTTCTGACCACGTAATGGATTTTTTTTATTATCCGAATAAAGCAAATCTTTTGACAAATTAAATTCTATAACAAATTCAGTCCTTTTTCACAGAAAAGGATTGGTCCAATATTTTCCTTCTTCCATATCTTCAATAATATGTATTAATATCATGCGGCCACGGTACCATTTAGATTTGTTGATGACATTTTAACAAATAAACTGACATATCAGTTCACCGAGTCCAAACAAGTCAGTGAAAGTAGTTTTGACAACCGAAGTCAGTGCTGACTGCCAGTAAAACTGACCTGTGTAAAGGCTGGGTAAAAATCAGATAAAACAAGTTTTGCATATTTAAATCAGTCACTCAAAAAAAAAAAAATATATATGATATTTCACAATACAATTTATTTAATGTATTAGTCTACATTTAATATTGAATATCTTTATATATATGGGGAATTATTTTTCAAATCAGACACTCCCCTAGGCCATTACAATTTTGGGGTAAACAATTTTTTAAGCACACCAAAAAATTTGTCAGAAAGTCTAGTTTTTAAAGCCGTTTGGTGTTTTTTGAAAAATTTTCAAGACATCTTAATTGCAAGAGTGTTTCTGAGATTTCAAAAAACCACGGTTTTAAAGTACAGAAAAATGGAATTGTTTTAATTAAAAATTTTTCTAATGATACGGAAAAAAATGCAGATCACTGGTCACCAAAACAATAAATTGATTCATTGGAAAATTTTATTAAAACTAAGATAACTAAGTAACAAATTTTCATCCTGCTTAGCGCCATCAGTACAATAATAGATTTTCTGTATTGTTTTAAACTTTTTTTTAATTTCCGGTATTAACCTCGGATTTGTGATCAGAGACCCAAAAACCCCCCTATACCAATTTTGGCGTAAATCTGTTGATTTTCAAAATTTTCATCCGCCATCTTGGATCCGCCATTTTGAATTTTGCAAATCTGACCTCGGATTCGTGATCAGAGACCCTAAAAACCATCTTAAACCAATTTTGGTGTAAATCGGAATTATTTTCAAAAATTTCGTCCGCCATATTGGATCCGCCATTTTGAATTTTAAATCTGACGACGGATTCTTGTTCAGCGACCCCCAAAACACTTTTTCTGAGTAATTTGGTTAAAATTATTGAAAAATTATAATTTTCTCAATCATTTTTGACTGAAAAATGGCATTTTTTTGCGAGGTGCCTCACTTTAAACAGTTTTTTTGAGGTTATAATTTTTTTTTCAAAAAACACCAAACGGCTTTAAAAACTACACTTTCTGACAAATTCTTTGATGTGCTCAAAAAATTTGTTACCCCAAAATTGTAATGGCCTAGGGTGGTGGCTGATTTGAAAAAGAATTCCCCATATATATAAATCTTGTGTCACGATGTTTGTCCGGGATAAAATCCGAAACTACTCAACCGATCTTGATAAAATTTGGCTCATTGTGTGTAGTTTGGTTCAACTTAAAAGCTAGCATAGGTTTTATCTCGATTATTGACCTCAATATTTTATTATTGCATATTAAATGTAATATTTGTAAGTTCCATAAGTTTCTAACAGATGTGTAAGTATTTTTTGTTTACTTTCCAGTTTTTATTTGTATTTTATTCCAATTATTTAATCTGTTAATTGTTAATCAATTAATTAATTAATTAATTGTTAGTTATTTTATTATGTGTTATTTAATTTATTTATTATTTGTTATTTAATTTTTTTATTATTTGTTATTTAATTTATTTATTAAGTGTTAAGTAAAATGCCGCGAAAAAAATCTAACCTAAAAAAAAAATGTAAATTATTATTAAAAATAGTTATAAATTAACGTTATCTACCTCATTCATAAAATTCAATTTTGATATGTTATTTTATATGTTTTTATATGTAGTACTTAATGAATGAATGATTAATACATACTATAGTCAAATATGATAAATATATAAAATAAATATTTTAACTATCCTAAATTCTTTACCTAAATTCTATATATTATACTAAATTCTTTCATCTATCCCCTCAATCGGGGGAAACATCTATTAGTTAGTAGAATAAATATAGCTCGAAATCATCTACTACATAGTTGGCAAAAATCTGTAAATAATTTTTTGAGTACAGGCAAAATAAATGCTCCTAATTTTGGATTTGAAATATACCTCAAAAAATGCCGATGTAAAGAAAACCGGCTTTATCAAATGTAAGAATGTATTAATATCTACATATGTATATATCAAGAACACTGAGATACTTTTTGATATTTTCCTTTATAAACCAATGCATATTAATTTTTAGCGAAATTTAAATACAATAAATAGCACATGGATTCAATTAAACTCTTAAATTATATATGAACTAAATCTTAAAGCCACAAATATTTAAAACAGAAAAATCCTAATTGTTTAAAATGCTATTCTGATTAAACATCCAATTCATTTGTGCAACAGTGTAGCACTTCGAATTCTCAAATGAAATCAGAACTCTGGACCAGTTCTCAAAGGCAATTTGAAGCTCAATTGTTTCGTCTGTGAAACAATGGGAGCTTTGCGAAATTTGTAGATGCTAAGAGGCGCTATTAATTCGGGTTGTAGATCGTCGAATATGAAATAGCCGCAGGTGTACAAAGGCTTTTAAAATTAACCCCAGCTTCGCATATCCAGACAAACTGCCTTTGTTCCTGTGGGAACTCCACAGTTCTATTTGTTTTCAGGCAGAATATTCATTTTACTTCTTTGCTTGGATTTATTTGGATTTTGGTCAAGAATTATAATATATTTTCTGTATATATTCAGTTTTATGTCAGTTGGGAATACATTGGTATCATTATATTAAACGAATTTATAATAATTTCATTAAATTGCCTCGACTTCGAATGCTTGTTTTTTTATTGAAATATAATTTCTTTACCTGTTTTTTTAATTTCATGGTTAGTTTCATGAAATCGTACATATTCGAAATTCCTCACGTCTGAATCGAACTTATGCTATTTGGTACGTTGTTGGAGCATTTTCATATCCTAGTCATAGTTAAAGCTAGTATTTTATTCTCAGCGTAAATATTCGATTCGAATTCAAATTCAACTAAATAATACTACAGAATTACTTCTACATTCCACCTATTAAACATTCAGCAATTTGGCAAATAATGTCCCTATAGACAGTCAATTTCAGCAAAATAACGTAGTTATTGAAGCTATTCACAAATCGTGGAATTTTAATTACTCAACGAATGCCGCCGCTCACTATAAAAATGGGAATATCGAAAGTACTTTATGTTCGTACAAAACGTGCCATCATCCTCAATAATTTGCCAAGTAATTTCATAGTCTATTGATGTTCTATTGCTCCCGACGATGGAATTTATTAAATTCTGCTAATCGACAGCAGTTGGTGCTGCGGAAAAGTTATTGCCAGCACGTGATTGAGGTTAACCATTCAGAGCATCAGCAAATAAATTTTAATGCTCGACAAAGGCTCTCCTCCACTGTACACTGACTTGGGGATTGTATGAGGCGGTGTATAGTGCTCTCGGCGCGATATCACTGCCTTTTGCCCTTGCAATCGGTTTATCGCCGACAGGCCATGAGCTATGTAATTAATTCATTAAATAGGTCGGGAACACCGGGTAAAAGCAAAAGCTGACGGTTCCAGCACTGATTTATCAGCAATTCATCACCATTTAGTCGAATTCCAAGTGATTTTGCAGTAATTTACCAAATCAAAGGAGAATTATATTTTTTTTTTCTTAGTAGGTAGGTACTGCTGTAGTAGTTATAAAAATATGAAAAGAGATATATTTTATCGCAGAATTTATTACTTTTAAGGGTTCCGTACCCCGAAGTGAAAAACGGGTAATTTATAAGATCATTCGTTTGTCTATCGATTTTGCTGTTACATTTTTCTAAACTGAATTAAGGGGTTACATAAGTACAGAATTTTCTGAAAATCGATTTTTTTTTTTACAGATTATTATTCTCTGACTCACAAGGATAGCTTACAATATGAAGCTGGAATGGGAGATTAGACGTAAGTTAACAAAATAAATTAAAAAGTTCATAAAGTTCTTGCTTTAGCTGCGCGCGACCTCCAGCAAAACGCACTTGAAACTTTAAATGCGTTTTTTTCAAAACTACTTTTTCCGGCACGGTATGCATGATAACTCATACAGTTTTTAATACTTTTTTATGCTTTTTTTTTAATATTCAAAATTGTTTTCTCTATAGTCAAGCCGGATTTTTAATATTTTGATTAAAAAATTTTATAAACATAATTAAAGTGTGAAATTTATGACACAAAATGCAATTTTTTTTTTTGTAACTGCCGTAAATTGTCAAATTTTTCGAATTTGAAAAATCCGGCTCGACAGACTATAACTACAACTTTATTTTACAAGATTTTTTTTTACGTTTCGCAAATCCATCAACATTTCAAGGAGAAATGATGCATACCGTGGAGCAACTTTTTTGTTTTATAGTTCTTCGGGAAGCATGATTTTTTTTATTATGTAATTAAAAAAAAAGAAGTAAATTTTTTTATAAAGTTTAAATACCAGTAAACAATGTGTAATAGTTATTTTTTTAATTTCTATTGCTATCCCTTCTAAAAACAGTTTATCTTTTAGCGCATTTTTGGCGCTGCTGTATGTAACCCCTTAAGGGGGTAAATACAATTACACGGGCAAAAATTACGCATTAGAAAATATTTTTTTTCACAAAGGAGGTTTAATGCAATCATTATAAAACTTTATACACTTGTTAAAGTATAAATGAAGAATGTAAAAATATTTTTTTTTTTAATTTTTGAAAACAAAATGGCGGCTGTAGGCTGGCATGAAGTTGACAAAAAAAACTGCAACCACTCTGGACGTCGTGTTATTGATCTGTAACAGCCCATAAAAAAAAATTTGGTTTAAATATACATGTAGTTTGTCGGTAAGCCTCAAAAATTTAAAAAAAAAATAATTCTGCGTTTGAAATTTTGTAAAAAATCGATAATTTACACTATTTTTTCAGCCATTTTTGCATTTATAATTCAATTTTGCAACAAAAAATACCAAAACAATTAGGCTTAAAGACAAGCCTAAGGTATAAAGAAGAAACCCTAAAAACTTTTTGGAGCATATTCTACGGGAAATTTCCTAACTTTTTAGAGGAACAAAAAAAAATCGATTTTTTTGACCTTCTAATTGTATTTAATAAATTTAATTTAATTTATGACAAAAAAGCTCAAATTTAAGATTTCTATAAAGCTTGCTATTCCGCATATAAATAATTTTATAGTAAAAAAATCTTTTTTTTATTAATGTTGCAGCCCATTTTACTTTTGACATATAAAATTACATATAAAAAAGTAATGAAAACAATTGTTAAAAATTTACATTATATTTAGGATAATACTTACAAATGATCATCATAAAAAAATTCAAAACAAAAACAATTGAATTCTCAAAAACACCTTGGTATTTTTACCATTGCATTCGAGTTCCAAGTCGTCTTTGGTATTAAAAGAAAGAAAAGTACTTTTTTAATAATTAAATTCATAATATGTGTGCCAAATTTAAACACAAAATCATTCTGTAATAACGCACTCAAAACGGACTTAATATAAGTAATCAAGGGGGAGATATTAGGCTCTTAAGGGGTTAAATCAACTTGACGATCAAAATTGATCAAAATTGATCAAAATTAAATTTTCCTTTTTAAGGGGCACCGTTAGTGTGAAATTTTGAAAAAATCGATTTTTTATTTTTTTTATATTTCGATAGTTGTATATACCTTTAAAAATAACATATTAAAATTTCAAGTGCATATCTCAAATAGTTTTTGAGTTACAGCCATCTGAAGAGCAGCCGCTTGTCGTATCGAGGTATTGAGAAATGTATGAATTAAACTTTAAACGCGTTTTTCTAGAAACTACATTTTTCAAATTTGTTGCAATTATAACTCGAAGAAAAATCATCCAATCGATTTGATTCTTTTTGCAACTTCTTTTATATATGTTTCTACATATTATAAACCTCCAGTTTTCCGATCGAATAAAAAATGTAATTTTGGCAGGCCAAAAATTATCAAATTTTCGAAATTTGATAATTTTTTTTAAAACTTTGCTATTTTGTTAAATTTCAATTTTTTTTTTTCGATCGAGATTTATGATACGGGCAATATCTTCGTGTTTAATAAACTTTTTAGGTTTTTTGATTTCAGGTACTGTGAAGGTCGCTATCACTTCGGCAATAGGGGGATTTTTTTTTTTTTGAGCTTTGGGAGATTGCGAATAACTCGCCGAATTTTCAATTTTTTGGTCCACAAATTTTATCATGTATTTACTATATATCTAAAAAATATATCCTTAAAACATTAAAACATTTCATGCAGTAGTTTTCGAAAAAGCTTATTTTTTAATATTTCTGTCTTAACACACTGTTTTTGGTCTCTTCCTTCTTTCAAATCTTAAAACAGATACTAGCTGCTTATTGAATTATCTAGAAGTTCGAAAATAGGACCAAGTATGGCATTTGATTATCTTACCTTATCCTATCATGTAGGATATCATTTTAAAAGAAAATCTATATGGATCTTTATATTTTCCGTTCCGTAATTTTCTAGATATTACTGAAAATATTGGTTTTCAACTCAATTTTAATGGAGTTTAATTTGTGTACGACTTTTTTTTGTCTACATTATCCCGGAATTCCTCAAAAGCTTTAAAGAACATTTATAAGATAACATTCAGCATGTAAAATTGAAATCGTTATAAATAATGACATCGTCTCTCATTTTACCTCCATAAAATATAATATTCTATTTCTAGTAAAACAGAGAGGATTATTTACTTTGAAGAGACAAGGGCTATTACTCATGCTTCAAAATTCTTTGATTCACTTTGAAATTAAAAGACGCGAACGGTTGCCTTGCGACTCAATGCAAATAAAGACTATATTTAGTAGAAATGAAGCAGAAATGAAAGCAAAATTCAATTCAAATCGCTTCAATAGATTCGATTCGGATTTTTTTTTTTTTCCCAAACACTTTCTTCAAGTACAGATTCTTATACCAAATAAAATCTGGAAATAAATTCGAGATACCCGAGAAAGTACCCATTCATCCATATTGAGATTTATAATTTCATTTGAAATGACTGAATTTCTGTGAAACGTAATAACTTAAGAAACTTGTGGTAGGAGATGCCACTGCTGCTAAATTTTTTACTTACTCCTGGGAGCTCATATAGAATTATTGTTTACCTCTAGGTAGAAAAGCAAGTCTTTTTTTTTTCCGGGAAATTTTCGGATGAACTGAAATTGATCATTTTCTAAAAAAAAAATTTTGAGAAAATAAAGTATAATTTTTGAACGACTTATCTTTCTTACTTAAAAACGATTTCTAAACGCATTGGTGAATTTTATGAATTACCCACATTTCTTTTAATCAATTGCTAGAAGGTATGCGATCGTATTAAAAATTAAAAAAAAATAATATATATATATATATTGGTTTAATACAAGTATATGAGACGATGAATAAATTCCAAAGTACAAATCAGTTCTGATAAAATAAAATTTTTCTAGTCTAAAATTTGCGGTGAAATAGAATTATGAGTAATTTTTCACTTTTGTGGAATCATCCCCGATTGATAGTTCGAATTTATTTTCTATCTAAAAAGAATATAAAGCCGACTTTGAAAAGGAACCATCGCACGTTATTTTCTTTTCATAATCTTTAGTGACTACATACAACATTTTGGACAAGGAAAATATTTAGTAAATAAGGCTTTCTGCACAAGGAAATACATATCTATATATAAAGCCTTTTAATATAGGTATTTTTTTTTATAAATCTCATTTACTCATTAAAGACAACGTCAAAAATGACAAACTAATTTATTAATTAAAAACAATAGAAGGGGTGGTTTTCGACAGAAAAATACCCTTAAAAAATATTTCAAAGTCAATTTAATCAGGGGTGAGTCCTCCAAAAGTAAAAAAAAATATTGAACTATGTTTTATTGTCCTATTTAGCCGCAAAAATTCCCTTCATTTAAAAAAATCGGATTATACTGATTTACTACATGATATATTTTTCTAAAAAGCATTATTACATGATGGATAGCAGAACGAAACCTTACCTACAGAACCTTCAAACAATTTTGCTGGATGCGGCAAATTTCGAATAAAATTATTAAACAAGAAATTTGGCTACATAGTTACGAATATAACAGAACAGATATGGATTTATTGCTGTAATCTCAATCAACAATGAATATTATTTAATTCAATATTTTGGTTTTCGTTACCTAAGGATCGAAATGAATGAACGGAGGAATTCCCTATCGTTTTATTTTGTAAATGTATGGATACTTTCGGGAAAGAAAATGTACCTGCTTACCAAAAGAGGCTGATTGTCTTGCGCCAGGCTAGCAGGGGTTGAACATTCAAGCCTCTTTTCTCAGGATTTTTGTGCTTAGGATAAAGGTTTTATTGTTTTGAAGGAAATGTCTAACTTTTACAAACAAATATTATTTCCTCTACTCGAAAGTAGGATGGAATTTTTTTCTTTTTTCTTTTTTGAAGTGAAAACTTCTTTAGCGGCGTTGGGCAGTTTTAGGTAGGGGGAAATGTTATGGGTTCGCGTCACCGACATGCTTATAGCAGTACATCTGTAGCAAATTTTGGATGATAGCTCATAATCATTGCCATCTCCGCATATTAACACTTACATTTTCCCTTCACCCCTTTCCCCGCAAATCGCTTCTGAAGGAGGACATCTCCAGAAAAGGTACCTTTCCACATTCTGGCTCAGAGCTCCTCCAGATGATGACCGATTTTCTTCATTCTAATTTTGTATGAAAGCCCCCGTCGGCACCATCTCTGCATACTAATACTTATCTTTTCCCTTCACCCCTTTCCCCGCAAATCGCTTCCAAATTAGGCCATCTCTAGAAAAGTTAATTTTGCTCACAACTCCTCCAAATCTTAACCGATTTTCTTCATTTAAATTTGATATGAGAGCCTCCCGCGGCTGCCATCTCAGCATATCTACATTTATTTTCCCCGTTCACCCCTTTCCCCTCAAATAATTTCTAAAGGTTCAAATCTCTAGAAAAATTACTTTTCTGCATTCTGGCTCAGAACTCCTCGAAATAATAACCGATTTTCTCCATTTAAATTTTGTATGCAAGGCCCCCTTGGGTGCCATCTTCGTGTATTTATATTTATTTTTTCCGTTCACCCCTTTCCCCCCGAATGATTTCTTAAAGTGGCCATCTCTAAAAAATTATGTTTCTACATTCTGGCTCACAACTCCTCTGAATAATAACCGATCTTCTTCATTTAAATTTCGTATGAAAGCCCCCCACGGCTGCCATCTTTGTATATTTATACTTATTTTCTCCGTTCACCCCTTTCCCCTCAAATGATTTATTATGGTGCCAATCTCTAGAAAAATTACTTTTCTGCATTCTAGCTCAGAACTCCTCTAAATAATAACCGATTTTCTCCATTTAAATTCTGTATAAAAGCCCCCCATGTGTACTATCTCCTGTTATGATGAGGGCGAAGCCCGAGCGTCGGTCAGGCGAAGCCGGCCATACCAAAAATACTAGTTTTAATATTAAAAGTTCTAAGTTTTCACTTCTATCGGCAGTCCCTATGACTGCCAATAGACAAGGACATTAAATTTTTGAAGAAGAAATATTTTTCAAAACCATTTTTGCTTTGCGAATTTAACATTTTACTCCTTTGGTCGCTGGCTAGCAGCCAAATATAGATATGAATTAAGGGGGTATTCTAGTGTAGAGGCACGAATTTCGGCCGTTTTTTCAAGGTTCGTAAAAAAAGAACAAAAAATATTTTTATGATCCATTTATTTCTTATTTGCTTATTGATATTTTAAGAATACTTAAAAATTAAAAGAAAAAGAAAAAACCAAAAATTCCAGAAGTTATCGGCTGGCAGAGTGGGGGATCCAAAAAAAAGGCGGTGTGACGGCGGTAAAAATTACAACCGTTCTAGTTAACTGAAACAAAAAAATCCAACGGATTCTTAATTAGTAATGTTGTCGCTATCGCGAATTTTTTTTTCACAAAATGGCGGCCGGTTGAAAAAAAAAATTTTTTTTTTGCGATTTTTTCAACAGTTTTAAATTTTTTTAAAATATTTAAAATCAAAATTTTCAACTTTTTTGAGGTTGTTACGATAGAGGGATGTATAAAGAACGTTCACACCAAATTTCAAGTAAATCGGTTTAGTAGATCTCGAGATATCCTTACCGCCAACTTGAAAAAAGTAGTTTCGAGAAAAACGCGTTTAAAGTTTAGAGTAAAGTTTCAAGCAGTTGCGCTCATACAATTGAACGGTATACTTAAATATTTTTAATCGGCGATCCCTGCTCCATACAAGGGACCTTCCTCCCGTTCAAAATCTTCAATATATAGGTATAAAATAGAAAAGAAATTTCATGGGGGAATTTATCCGCAGGTACTCGGGCCGCGCCTATCGTGTATTGTTCAATTCATTCCGGTCGGACCAGTTTGGTTGTCGCTTCACCAAAATCGCTATAACTCGGTAAATAATTGAAATTTTGAAAAATCCCTTTGAAGGCATATTCTTGAATGTTTAAACTTTATAAATGTGGAAAAAAAAAGTTTTCGATTTTTTCGAATTTCTACACTAGAATACCCCCTTAATATAAAATCGGACATTGTGTGCAGAAATTTTACCTCTTTTCTGACCGATCCTAATGTGTATATTCACACTCACATTTCTTGGAGATCTGCTTTACTTTTGGCTTCTTAGTTTCTTCTCCACTTTTCATACTTTATTTCAGTAAAAGCACGTTTAAAACAATTTAATAACTGGGCCCACATATTATTCGTTGTAAATGTTATTAGACAATGAAGAAGAGGATATTACGTTATACCTTATAAATTTTCTCTTGTTAATATTTTAGACCAAATACATTCGTCATTATATTCAGCTCTATTATTGATTCCAACGTTCGGGATGTAGTAATCTGACTAACTTAGATATTGAAAAGAAGTGACTAACGAGATTTATATTGATAGTGCTATTAAAGAATTTTGCTTAAGGGGTTATATACAGTCAGGAGGCCCAAAAAAGTCGATTTTTCAAGAATTTTTCTTGAGATGATCTTTTAAGTTATTAATGTAAAATTCTGTACACATATAACGGTAACTCTTGAGTGTATTTTAATGTTTTTTATTTGTAAAAATAATTATTTTAAAAGCTGCTACAGCTGATCTCCGGGAGCAACTTTAAAAAAAAGCGTTTTGCGGTGTGCACGATATCTCTAGACTGGATCATTCAAAATGGAAAAACCAAAAATATTTCGTTAATATATTGTTTTATCTTGTAATTAATCGAAGGAATAAGCAAAATAAGAATTTTTGACAAAATGGCGGCTTCTTAAAAAAAAAAATCGATTTTTCACAACAATTTTCGCACTAAATTGTTTATAAAATGGAAAATATTTATTGGTGAGCAAAAAGCTTCGATTAATTACTAAAAAAATATGCTTAAGAAGCTTATGTTAAAATTTGAAACTGGTCCGTTCAGCCGTTTCCGAGAAATCTTGCTCACCGACTATAAGAACACAGTTTTGAGGAAAACGCATTTAAAGTTTCAAAAGCATTTTACATTTAGTACAAAAACTCGAACAAGTCATTACAAATATGCGTGTAACTTCGAGAATATTCATCCTATTGACATGACATTTTCTGTGGCTGTACTTTAATATATGTACATTACAAAAATAAAATAATAAAAAAATCGATTTTCTAAAAATCCTGACTGTATATAACCCCTTAAGAGAGACTTGTTATTTTTAATTCTCCTGAAATGTTGAGTTTTGTAGAATTACTATCGTTTTTTAAACCTTTTGGACCGAATTGCAAAAATAGAAAGGCGGCAAATTTGGCATCCGCCCCGAATGGCAAAATCTCATTCTACGCTACTGAAACGTTGGCATCCGACTCATGATTTACAATGCAAAGAATTCAAATAAAGTTGAAAGAAAAATTTTTACAAGTGCTTTGATCAAACGCTATATAAAGGAAAGTTCTACAAAGATTCGTTCGTTTCGATTCAAGGTTCGCTATAATTTGATTACAATCATAAGATAAGATAGAAGCCTCGGGCATCTTAATGGAATATCGATTCTGCCTGCTGACTTCTATTGCACATTGCTACAGGCTTAATCATCCTTGCGTCCTGATAGTACGAGAACGAAGCAACAAAATAATCAGATTGACTGTTCGAAATTTGGATTAAGGTTATATCAAAAGGAACAAGACCAAGTGACACGAGAAGAGGGATACGATGAAATATACTCACCTGAAAATAGATATTTGGACAGAATAGGTAAAAGGAAAATTTATCCCAGCAATTTAGAAAACAGAATATAGACTGAGTTATATTGTAAATAATCAATGTTCAGGTCATTCCCATAGATTTTTGAAAAAGTCTCTGTACAATCAACTTTTATTTGATTATGTTTGTTCCATACCATAAATCTTTAATTTTTACCTAATAGAGTATATAAGAAAGAGAGTGTGTGAGTTTCAATGTTGATTTATAAGAGGTATAATTTTAAAAACTAAGGACCGGTTTGAAAAATTAGGAAGATTCTGTTTTTGTTTTTTATTTTACTCTTAATCAAATTCAAAAATTAAAGGCGAAGAATTTTTGAAGTATTTTAAAATATAAAAAAGTTATACAACTTCAAGATTGGACAATTTGTTGTGCTGTGCAGACATTATTCCTGCGTTTTTTTTAAATGATCTATTATATAAAAATCTCCCAATACAAATAGAAAATTCAGCTTTTTTTAGATTAAGGGATATTTTAGAAATTGATGTGGGAACAACTGAAAATATTGAAAACTTCACAGATAATGTAAAAAATGTCAACAATTGTAATGACTAAGTAAATATGCCTTTAAAAAATTACAAAAACTTTGTTCAAACAACTTCCAATTTAAATTATTCATACATAAAGTTTCTAGGCAGTGGAAATAAGTTCAATTCCCCATAATAAGTGATTCGAATCTATATATAAGATCATTAAAAAAGGCAGAAGTAGCCTTTGGTCAGTCTCTTTTGTGATCCATTAACAAAATTAATATGTCGAAGTGAAAAATTCACAGGTAAAACTTAGAAGCATATTTTTCAAGCTTTTTTCTTAATTTTCAGCCATTAAAATGATAAAGTTGGCCTTTCCCTCAGCCCAGATAAAGTTGAAAATCTTTCAAACTTCCTCTTGAATGATTCGCGCCGTTCTGTGGAGTCAGCCCTTCACTGTGTTTTATACTCCTAGTACAGAGGTCAGAAGCATATTTTTTAAAAATATGTAAAAAATTATAATTACTCTAATTTTTTTGTTCAAGTGTTTCTAAATATTTGTTAACGGCTTTTGCGACATTTTGGTTTCTTTGAATCATTCCTATAGACTTTAATCGTACAGAAACTGCTTGTTGAGTAACTCCCAATGTATCTGCAAGCTTCTCTTGCGTTTGACACGGATCTTCATCGAGTAATGTCTCCAATTCTTCGTCTTCGAATTTTTTGGGTTGTCCAGGGCAAGGCTTATCTTCAACGCTGAAATCATCATTTTTAAAACGTCGAAACCATTCCCTACATGAATTATCAATTGGAGCATTATAACGATAAACTTCCATAAGCATTCGATGAGCTTCCGCTGCACTTTTCTTCCAAAAAATTAAAATCTCCCGCATATGCAGCTTAGTTAACACAAAATTTGGCATATTCGACAAAATAAAAAACAAGGTTTTTTGATGAAATTCAAAGAGTTAGAAACTGAATGTTATTGACAGATGTCTAAACCCCTCTGAAACCACAGAGATCAGCTGTCGCTGTGAAATATTCATAACAGCCAGAACCAACTTTTGAAAACGGACCGAATTAATTTGTACACCCAATAATATCGCAGAAAGTTCAACATAATTATTGAAAAATATAAATTAAGAAAATCTATTTAAATATTTTCCTTAATTGCTATAAAAATTGTTTTACAAACAGTTATTTCAAACAAAAATTAAATTAATATCAATCCTCCTTCTGTCACCATTTTCATACAAAACTACAAATTTTAAATGTCATTAAAAGTCTGAGGGATGAATCTTTGCGATCTCTACTTTTAAGAATAATTTAAATAAACGACTTGAGATCTGTCAATGAAAAATACCATAGCCTTTGTTATGCGAAAATTCGTCAGGGAAAAAACGATTCACTCACAAAATTCTTAAATTCAAGGAAAGATCAAGAATAAAAATTATATCGATGATGACAGTTTTCTCTCGCAGATTTAATAAATATTTTTCCAGATGATCCACTGCCTCCTCAAACAGGTCGCAATGGATTATATGAATATTATGGATATGTTTTGGTCTATTCGAGCTATGTATCTAAAGTAAAGAATCCCGATATTTTAAATATTTAGAGAAAATTTCAAGGAAAATGGTTCAGTGATCCCGAAAACCTTCAAGCCATAATTTTTCTTCGATAACCGGAATTAAAACACAAAGTATTTAAATTTCGCACATTTTTGCAACAGCTTTAAAAGGGATGAAAAAATTGCCTGCACCACACAAGCACAAGCATTTAAAATAAAAATTCATCAAAATCGGATCGAAGAACTTTTAATCATTTTTCCCTTTATTGACTCAATTAATAGACTGGTGCATCAGGGTAATGCATTTTTGTAATCGTCTCGACAAAACCTTTCACTCGATGACCATCTTAACCCGTTAACGCTCAAACGGACGCTTAAGGGTTTACTTGGTATTATTTATTTTGTGAATATTTATTCTTCTATTTATTTTTTTGTTCATTTAATCCAAATAGCTTAAGTAAAAAGAGTGTGACACTGAAGATGTTAAGGTAATTATATATATTTTTGGATATATTAATTTATTTCAGTAATTTATAAAAGATTTTCTTTATTTTTACAGTGAAAGTGTAAGGTTTTAGTTAAACTATATAAATAGATGCATAAATGAAATTTAACCATTAAAGTTAAAAGTTAAAAAGTTAGCAGCTTTTTCTTGATCATATAAGATTCCTAATCAGCGACCCGAAAAACCCCTCAGTGCAAATTTTTGCTCAGATCCATGTGATTTTAATTTTTTCGTCCGCCGTCTTGGATCCGCCATTTTTATCTTTGCAAATCTGAGATCAGATTCGCATTCAGCGACCCCGAAAACCCCCTAGAGGGTTTATGCTCAAATTTATAAAATTTTAATGCCTTTGTCCGCCATCTTGAACCCGCCATTTTGAATTTCTTAAATTTGACCTAAAATTCGCAATCAACGAACTCAAAAACCTTCCTTTATAAGTTTCTAAATAAATCCATTAAGAATTTATTTTTTAATAGTCATAATATTACATGTCATTGAATTTTTTACTTTCAAACGCCATTTTGGATACCGTCATTCATTTACAATTTCAAAGCGTACTCATATGCAAATTAAGGAACAGGGTCCATCGACGCGATATTATTGCTTTTCCGCCAAATTTTTCATTAGTTTCGAGAAATAAATAATGATAAAAAAAAAATTTTTTTTGAAAAAACCGATTTTTCTTAAAAAAAGCGAACATAACCTCTGTAGTTCCAATTTTAATTAAAAATCATTATCATAATCTGAAAGTTCATGACATTTTATATCAGTATTGACCAATTTAGAATTTTTATGTGAAGGTTTCAGTAGAATTAAGGGCGGCTGAAAACACTTATGAAAATGCGTCCGTTTCGGCCTTAACGGGTTAATCCATTGATATTTGTAATCAGCCGTATATTGGGTTTTTGTGACATCGTATACCCTACACAACCCACCGGATGCGTAAGATTCTAATGAAACTTCTTAAGAAATAGACTGATGAACATTTCAATCTTAATTTTCAATTTTTGATTTTAATTTAATTTTATGAAAACTACAAATTTCATTGCTGTTTAAGAAATTCCGCCCCAGCTTTAGATTTAATTTACGACCAATTAATATAAGATTATATCTATAAATCGGTTATGTGTATACATATAAAGTAAAACATTTTTGGAATTTTTTTCGGTAGAGAAGATGTCATACCAAGCAATTGCCAGACCGGACTTCAAATTATTAAATAAAAAATAAGTTAACAATAATTATCATAAAAGCAATTTCTTTAAAAATCAATGCATGATTCAAATTAGCCAGAACACATCGTGTAAATATAAATATAGTATGTATCTATTAATTTTTCTTCACCTGTCATCGTTAAATAGATTCAGGCCAAGAGGGCCACAATCAATTTACATTATCATGGGTAATAAATCATTTTCTTATTAAGGAACCCCTAAAAGCCCAATGGAACATTTTATCTGGCTTCGAAAATATTTTGTTGGGCGTGAAAAAAGCGACGAAAGTTCCCATGCGAAAGATAATGATAAATCAATTTTGAACATAAAGAGAAGCAGAACCTAAAAAGGGGACACATAATTAGGATAATTAGGAGCTAAAGGTACTAGTTAAGAAATATGGTGGCGAGGTCTTGTCGGTTAATTAATGTGAAATCTGCTCTTATATATTACATACAGGTCGTTACTGTTTGTCAGATATCTGTGAAAAATAAATATACTTCACACTTTTTAATTTCAACCGACACTGGGGCGCCTTTCATAAATTAAAAATGGGTCAACAATATAATTATGTAGCTACCCAGGTTACCCAGTTAGCTCTTTGTTTTGTTTGAATTAGTAAAATAAACGGATTTGTGTCAAGTGCGTGAAAGGGCGTGATACCTTTCTTTGCTACCTTTTAAGAACTTGTTCAATTAATAATTCAAATAGTTTTGCGGTCTCGAGCTGGTAACAAAAGTATTGTTCTTTTTTTATGGTAGGTACTTAATTTTTTTTCCATGCATTTTTATGCAAATTTAATTTCTTTAATTGGTGTAGTAATAATTTTTAATAAAATCATTCTGTATCTCAAGTAGTAGATTAAATTATACATTGTTCCTAAAATATGTCATTGATTCAAACATCTGGTAAAATCTTAGTTTTGAATATTGAAAGTAGTAGTTATTAAATTTCAAGTAAAAGTATTAAATACATTTTTCCACTTGTTATTTTTAGAGGTGGTTCTACAGGGTGGGCCATTTAAGATTTGGAATTTGAATCGGCTATAAAAAAAAAACAAAAAAATATTTTTTCAAAGTTATGAGTTTATTAGAAAGATTGAACCTTTCCATTTAGAAATGGAAGACAGCATTATTCAAATGACTGCCACGGCTAGCCTTACAATACCCCATTCGATCAGTCCAATTTTTCAGTACATTTTCGATTGTTTGGGCATCTAATTCGTCAATGGCAACTTCGATTTCACATTTCAAGTCATCAATCGTCTCTGGATGGTTAGCGTAACACTTGTCCTTAACGGCTGCCCACAACAAAAAGTCAAACGGAGTCAAACTGCAGCTTCGAGGTGGTCAATTGACATCAGGATTTCGGCTGATTATGCGATTTCCGAAAACAGTGCGCAAAAGATCGATTGTTACGTTGGCTGTGTGGCACGTTGCGCCGTCCTGTTGAAACAAATTGTCGTCTATGTCATACTCTTCAATTTTTGGAAACAAAAAATCGCTTAGCATGGCGCGGTATCGATCGCCATTAACTGAAACGGCGTTTCCGGAAGAAAAATGGCCCAATAATGCCGCCAGACCAAAATCCGCACCAGACAGTCACTCGTTGTGGATGCATTGGTTTCTCCGCGATGACGTGTGGATTTTCTGAGCCCCAGATACGACAATTTTGTTTATCGACGTATCCTCCGAGGTGGAAATGAGGTTCATCTGAAAAGATGATTTTTCGGTAAAAATGCCCTTCTTCGATCAAGCGGTCTTCGGCCCATTGAGCAAACCGAAAACGCATCGAATGGTGATGCGGCTTCAGCTCTTGCACTAATTGAACTTTGTACGCATTCATACCGAGATCTTTATGCAAAATTCTTCTCAAAGAAGTGCGTGAAATGTTCAATTCTTGAGAACGATGACGAGTTGATGTTGATGGTTGTTCACGCACACTCTGAGCAACAGCAGCGATGTTTTCGGTTGAGCGCACTAGACGAGTACGTACACGGGTTGTTTTATCCAACAACGATCCAGTTTCACGAGCTCGCTTCACAAATTGATCCACAAACTGCGTTTTTGGCACATCCTTTTTGTCAAATTTTTTCCGTAGATTTCTTACAGTTTGAGTAGAAGACTCATCACTTTTGAAATAAGTTTTTAATATTTCCCAACTTTGTTCAAGCGAAAAGCGACCCATTTCATAAATGTCAAACATAAAACTAACTTCCTGTCACATCGGAAATGTCATCAAACCTTCCAACCCCAAAATAACCTATAGTTCCAATTCCAAACGTTAGATGGCCCACCCTGTATT
Organism: Dysmachus trigonus; assembly: GCA_949715965.1. NCBI lineage: Eukaryota > Metazoa > Arthropoda > Insecta > Diptera > Asilidae > Dysmachus > Dysmachus trigonus. The sequence continues at coordinate 92,819,921 of OX454320.1, forward strand.
TAAAAAATATACATATATACATGTAGATTATCAACAATCTGAGATTAACATTTCTCAAAATGAGACATCTGTGAACCAAAAATTTATTTCCTTACTTAATTCATAAAATTCAACGATTATCATTATAGCCATTATATGGATATTATTATAATTACGCGCATATGTGCAGCTTTCTGGTATTAAAATGCCATTTAAAGGAAGAACTCGGTAAATTTTGTTTATATTTATGAGATTTCAACAAATTAAGCACTAAGAGGCAGCCACTTTGAATTCAAAATCCGGAACCGCATTTAAAGTCAACAAGCTTAACAAACTTCACATATTCATTTCATTAACTTTATGCTTTCCAATTAAAAAAAAAAACACCTACATAAAGGTCGACTGATTTTTATAAGTCTGCTAATGAAAAAATTGTGCTTTAGCAATTTTTTATATAATTTCTCAATAGGTTTCGAAATGTATAACAAAAGTAATTTCTTATGAAATACTTTTAGAAATATACTATATATATATAAATCTAAGTGGAAAAGTAGAAAAATGGGAAATGGTTTAATTAATGTGGCCTCACATTGAACTCAAGTGTCGATGATATCGTTAATTTTCAGAACGTGATAATTTCTCAAGCAGATAACTTACAAGAATATTTATTTCTTGGCTGCTGCCTTAGAGAGAATAAATTAAACGACAAGACATTTGCTTTTCCTATTACCTTGAGATGTCTAAAGAGCAAAACTTTGTTGGCTTTCAAAGTTTTTGGGTTGGTAAAACAATGTTGAACAAATAAAGCAATCCCTTTCCAATCTTTCAAATTCTGCCAAATAAATTACAAGCCCTTGGGAAACTCATCTACTTAGTGAAGGTAATTTGTCCATTTCTCTCTCTGTTTTTTTTTCTTTCCTTTTTTTTTAAACTCAATCCAACTCGAAGCCCCAGAAGCAGAATTGATTCAATCTGTAGAATTCAGAGGGTGTTGTTCACATAAGTAAAATTCACTGAATGGCCGTAACGAACCGAAAACAATTCGTTGAGCCTCATTTATTCCCACCGATGGATGGTCTCCGGGACCCAAACAGAAGTGTTTCAACTAACATTCCATTATTTGTTTACTCAATATTGCCACTAAATTGGGTAAAAATAACAAGTTTATTGGTCCAGGATCAGTTCGCACAAGATTAACATTTGTACGGGACAGCAAGCATAAAATATGAGAGTACCTGTAGAAAAATGCACCTAACTATTCATGCGTACAACTGCACAGAACATACAATTGCGAAAGTGTTGTTTGCGACTTTCCTCTTTATGTATTTAAATTATGGTTAAATCAGTGAATAGTAATAATAATATTATTTTTGTTTTGTTTATATACCTTTACAATGAATTGTGTGTATTCACCACATTTAATAGAAAACTGCACCGCTAAGACTGAATAAGAGTCGAATACTATAGAAAGTTCAGTGCCTCGTACTCACAAAAAAACTGAAAACATTGCGGAAGGAATAAAATTTCCAAAACATTTTCTCTTTTTGCTGACTGTCTGGCATTAGCCGTGTGCATTTGGATTTTCTCAATCGTAAAATAAAATTTCCAATTTGAAGAGATCTGCGCAACCATAGCGAGATGTGCTCGTTAAGGTAACTTCGTACCAATTGCAAGAAGTTACTGAAAAGTTTTCACTTTTTGAGGTTACCATCAAGCGGAAGAGTTTTCCCCTAAAGAAAAGTCTACGAAGAGAATTCTAGCCACAATTCTAAAAATAGCACTGAAGGAATATTTTTTTTATTTTATCAATACGGATGTTTTAATTAATCATTTTTGATTATTATGTATGCTACTTAATTCATAAATATTTTTGATTAGTTACTTTGAAGTGCAAAAGTGTTATCAGAAGGAAAAATAAATTCTTTAAATAAAATCTATTTAATGATTGAAAATTCTGCTAATTATTCCTCTAGACTTTTCTGTTTTTTGCCTAGAATCATCTAGTTATTTTACTTAGAGCAGATTTAGCCAAAAATCCAGATCCGGGAAGCCTTTTTTAGAAAATAGTATTTTTGCCTAAATAGGGGTTAAAAGATGCACCGGAAAATGTAAAAATTTAAATTCTGCTAATTTTCCCTCTAGACTTTTCTGTTTTTTGCCTAGAATCATCTAGTTATTTTACTAAGAGCAGAGTTAGCCAAAAATCCAGATCCGGGAAGCCCTTTTTAGAAAATAGTATTTTTGCCTGAATAGGGGTTAAAAGATGCACCGGAAAATGTAAAAATTTAAATTCTGCTAATTTTCCCTCTAGACTTTTCTGTTTTTTGCCTAGAATCATCTAGTTATTTTACTAAGAGCAGATTTAGCCAAAAATCCAGATCCGGGAAGCCCTTTTTAGAAAATAGTATTTTTGCCTGAATAGGGGTTAAAAGATGCACCGGAAAATGTAAAAATTTAAATTCTGCTAATTTTCCCTCTAGACTTTTCTGTTTTTTGCCTAGAATCATCTAGTTATTTTACTAAGAGCAGATTTAGCCAAAAATCCAGATCCGGGAAGCCCTTTTTAGAAAATAGTATTTTTGCCTGAATAGGGGTTAAAAGATGCACCGGAAAATGTAAAAATTTAAATTATGCTAATTTTCCCTCTAGACTTTTCTGTTTTTTGCCTAGAATCATCTAGTTATTTTACTAAGAGCAGATTTAGCCAAAAATCCAGATCCGGGAAGCCCTTTTTAGAAAATAGTATTTTTGCCTGAATAGGGGTTAAAAGATGCACCGGAAAATGTAAAAATTTAAATTCTGCTAATTTTCCCTCTAGACTTTTCTGTTTTTTGCCTAGAATCATCTAGTTATTTCACTAAGAGCAGATTTAGCCAAAAATCCAGATCCGGGAAGCCCTTTTTAGAAAATAGTATTTTTGCCTGAATAGGGGTTAAAAGATGCACCGGAAAATGTAAAAATTTAAATTCTGCTAATTTTCCCTCTAGACTTTTCTGTTTTTTGCCTAGAATCATCTAGTTATTTTACTAAGAGCAGATTTAGCCAAAAATCCAGATCCGGGAAGCCCTTTTTAGAAAATAGTATTTTTGCCTGAATAGGGGTTAAAAGATGCACCGGAAAATGTAAAAATTTAAATTCTGCTAATTTTCCCTCTAGACTTTTCTGTTTTTTGCCTAGAATCATCTAGTTATTTTACTTAGAGCAGATTTAGCCAAAAATCCAGATCCGGGAAGCCCTTTTTAGAAAATAGTATTTTTGCCTGAATAGGGGTTAAAAGATGCACCGGAAAATGTAAAAATTTAAATTCTGCTAATTTTCCCTCTAGACTTTTCTGTTTTTTGCCTAGAATCATCTAGTTATTTTACTAAGAGCAGATTTAGCCAAAAATCCAGATCCGGGAAGCCCTTTTTAGAAAATAGTATTTTTGCCTGAATAGGGGTTAAAAGATGCACCGGAAAATGTAAAAATTTAAATTATGCTAATTTTCCCTCTAGACTTTTCTGTTTTTTGCCTAGAATCATCTAGTTATTTTACTAAGAGCAGATTTAGCCAAAAATCCAGATCCGGGAAGCCCTTTTTAGAAAATAGTATTTTTGCCTGAATAGGGGTTAAAAGATGCACCGGAAAATGTAAAAATTTAAATTCTGCTAATTTTCCCTCTAGACTTTTCTGTTTTTTGCCTAGAATCATCTAGTTATTTTACTAAGAGCAGATTTAGCCAAAAAACCAGATCCAGGAAGCCCTTTTTTAGGAAATAACTTTTTTTTGCCTGTATAAGGTTTAAAAAATGCACCGGAAAATGTAAAAATTTAAATTCTGCTAATTTTCCTCTAGACTTTCCTGTTTTTTGCCTAGAATCATGTAGTTATTTTACTTAGAGCAGATTTAGCCAAAAATTCAGATCCAGGAAGCCCGTTTTTAGGAAATAACTTTTTTTTGCCTGTATAAGGTTTAGAAAATGCACCGGAAAATGTAAAAATTTAAATTCTGCTAATTTTCCTCTATACTTTTCTGTTTTTTCCCTAGAATCATCTAGTTATTTTACTTAGAGCAGATTTAGCCAAAAATCCAGATCCAGGAAGCTCTTTTTTAGAAAATAACTTTTTTTTGCCTGTATAAGGCTTAAAAAATGCACCGGAAAATGTAAAAATTTAAATTCTGCTAATTTTCCTCTAGACTTTTCTGTTTTTTGCCTAGAATCATGTAGTTATTTTACTTAGAGCAGATTTAGCCAAAAATCCAGATCTGGGAAGCCCTTTTTTAGAAAATAGATTTTTTTGCCTGTATAGGGCTTAAAAAATGCACCGGAAAATGCAAAAATTTAAATTCTGCTAATTTTCCTCTAGACTTTTCTGTTTTTTGCCTAGAATCATCTAGTTATTTTACTTAGAGCAGATTTAGCCAAAAATCCAGATCCAGGAAGCCCTTTTTTAGAAAATAACTTTTTTTTGCCTGTATAAGGCTTAAAAAATGCACCGGAAAATGTAAAAATTTAAATTCTGCTAATTTTCCTCTAGACTTTTCTGTTTTTTGCCTAGAATCATGTAGTTATTTTACTTAGAGCAGATTTAGCCAAAAATCCAGATCCGGGAAGCCCTTTCTTAGAAAATAGTTTTTTTTTGCCTGTATAGGGCTTAAAAAATGCACCGGAAAATGTAAAAATTTAAATTCTGCTAATTTTCCTCTAGACTTTTCTGTTTTTTTGCCTAGAATCATGTAGTTATTTTACTTAGAGCAGATTTAGCCAAAAATCAAGATCCGGGAAGCCCTTTTTTAGAAAATAGATTTTTTTGCCTGTATAGGGCTTGAAAAATACACCGGAAAATGTAAAATTGAAATTAATTTTTCCTCTAGTATTTTATTAATCTATTAATAGGTACGACTTATATAAAATTGGAGTATCACCAACTCTGGTTATTTTGTTAACCTAACTTATTGTCAGAAAATAAATAAAATTTCACGTTGGGATTTTGTTTTTTTTAAAAAATTGATTAACCAAAAACTAATCTTTTATATTGCATCATAAATAATATAATACAATGAAAAAATCTTTTAAGCTTTGATAAAACTGTATTAAAGTGCTCCACTTTTCTAATATGCTTATAAGATTATGAAATGTTTTCCTACCTAAGGACTTATATACAATAGTTAGGCATGAAAGGAAATTTTTCTAAGGTTCTTGCAGGAATTACAAAATAGCTTGCTCTATAGATTGAATGTTGGGTAAAACATAATCATCATACATCATACATTTTTAATAACGGCTTGAGGATTGAAAGGATTTACATACGAAGACGAAATTAAATTTGGGCTGAGAACAGGCATTTCAGGTCATACACATATACTTCTTCTTACTTGTTATGAGCATCAATTATGCTGTAGATGCCCCAAAGCTATTGTCATATATACTTTATTTGGTTTTCCGGTTCATATGGGAGATTAAAAGATTTTACATAGGTATGTTGGTCTGCTTAAGTTTCGAATTCGTATATTGTCATACTGAGCTTGGGAATAAGGAGTTTGAAAAATTTATACACAACTTTATTACTTGTTTAATGTCGGAAACCTTTTCCTTTTTTGGGTGAATTTCGAATTAGATCTTTTATCTCATCCGCGGTGATGACAAAACTGTCCAACAGTATAGCTTATTCTGAAATAGATTTTGCACCATTATATGCACTCAAATTTTCAAACAAGATAAAATCATTGGATAAACACGGTGGGAATTTAAATTAAACGCCAATTGTGGCTTTTACAATTTCCATTTCAGAGGCAATTGGGTAATTAATTAACGTCTCCCGGAGCTATGTGAAAAAGGATCGTCTCCTGGCTTGTTTTAATTCACCAGCTGCCAGTGTATTCGCACATATTGCTGGCGCTATAATATAAGTCGATTTATGTCAGTGATGTTTATCTAGCGTTACCCCTTTCAGCAATATGCTGATGGTTGTAGTATCGCATATCTCCCACAACTCGTGCAGGCTATGAATTTTGCGTAAACGAATGAATAATTAGCAATTAAGGATCTAAAGATATTCAAATATCGCCGAACATTACGCTTAAATAGTTTTGCCTTGGGATTAGAAGGGATTTAGTCAAGCGGAAATGTGGGATTAAATGGATTGCTAAAGGCAAGTGTAAATTTGAGAACCGGAGCATAGGCCCATACTTTATTCAGCCATCAGTCTCAGAATTTTTGATGAGTTTTTGTATAGGGTGAGGGGGGAGGAGGGGAGGAGTATTTGAAGCTTTTCTTACATTAATGGTAAATGGGAGAGAATTTAAAGGAATTTTGTTGTGATATTGATCTTATTTATTTTACTGTCTTATTTATTTTTATTGAACATTAATGCGCAAAACAAGGATTTTGTGCACGCAAGTTCAATTGCACGATTCGAATAGCAAATTGGGACGAATTTCCTCCAAATTCATATATAAGGGGTTTTTGGGGGTGCTCTTTCAGAATCTGGCATTTGTTTTGCATAAAAACTTCAAAAGCCGTATTATTTTTTGGGTTTTTTCAAAAAAGTGCTAGTTTTTTTGGTCATTTTTTTTTTTAAAGTCTATTATCTTGTCGTTGCTGCTTTTGAATGATCATATAACCACCAGAAATCGCGGTCCGAATGTCTACCCTTTCTCCAACCATGGTTTTGAATTTTTTTTTTTTGCTTTGGTTTTTACAAAATGGCCATTTTGTACAGCATTGTAATAAAAAATATCGCGATTTTTTTACACGAAAAGTATCAACTTTACAAAAAAAATGTATATGACAAAAAGTACTTATAATTAGCCAAGAAAAACATGTACATTTTTTCAGAACTTTTTGGACTATTTTTGATTTTTTGGATTTGGCAAATTTTCCAAAAAAACAAAAATGTCCCGAAAAATTCTAAACAAATTCACACGTGTTCTTTGGCTAATTATAAGCACTTGTTGTCATATAAAATTTATTCGTATAATTGATCATTTTTGACTAAAAATATGGCCAAGTTTTTTTATGATGAAATTTGGTGATATTTTTACTCAAAAAGGACGAATTATACGAATAAATTTTATATGACAAAAGGTGCTTATAATTAGCCAAAGAACACGTGTGAATTTTTTTAGAATTTTTGGGGACATTTTTGGATTTTTCAAAAATTGGCCAAATCCAAAAAACCCAAAAATAGTCCAACAAATTCTGAAAAAATTCACAAGTTTTCCCTAGCTAATTATAAGTACTTTTTGTCATATAAATTTTTTTTGTGAAGTTTATCCTTTTCGTGTAAAAAAATAGCGAAATTTTTAATTACATTACTGTACAAAATGGCCATTTTGCAAAAACCAAAGGAAAAAAAACCAAAACCATAGTTTGAGTAAGTGTAGACATTCGGACCGCGATTTCTGGTAGTTATATGATCATACAATAGCAGCAACGACAAGATAATCGATTTTGAGACGAAAAATGACCAAAAAAAATCGGCACTGTTTTGAAAAAACCCAAAAAATAATAGGGTTTTTGAAGTTTTTATGTAAAACAAATGCCAGATTCTGAAAGAGCACCTCCAAAAACCCCTTATATACGAATTTGGAGGAAATTCGCCCCAATTTGCTATTCGAATTGTACAATTGAACTTGCGTGCACAAAATCCTCGTTTTGCGCATTAATGGGTTAATGTCAAAGCATATTCAAGTAAAAACTTGCCAAACAATATAGCTAAAATTTAAAAACTTTAGAATACTCTAGCCAAATTTTTCAAATATGGAAAATATGTGGAAAAAATTCCCAGAAGACGGAATATGCGTATTGAGCTTAACATTTCTTGTCTTAAATTTTTCGTGAGCATTGGTAAAATATTTATTTCGAATGTAAGTGATTTTTACCAAAAAGAAATAATTTTTTTCTAATTGGCCAAATAGTTCAAGTGATTTGTTGATCATAAAATTTGTCACAGAATTTTTTCAACGTAGAAACAGAAATTTTAGAACAAACTTGCGATACAAATATAAATTTTAGGAAATATTCCTCATATACGTATTAATTAATAATAAAACTGTGACTATGTGTCTATTCCACCATAAATTCTAAACCCATAAGCCGATTTCAATACGCTACATATTATTCGGCTTAAGCTAGACTTGAGCCAGTGTTAGGTTGCTTTGAGCTAAGCTTAGTCTGAGTTAAGCCAAGTATAGCTCAGCTTCAGCCGGGACTAAAACAAGCTTTAGCCAGCTAAATTTTTACTAAACTTAACCCAACCTTGAACTAATTTTTAGCCAATCTTAAGCCAGGCCAAGTTTGAGCCCGGGTATTAAGAAAACTGACGAAATCTTGTACACATACAGAGGGGACTGCTGAATAAAGGTTAGGTTTTATATTATCCTGCTTTGCTAACGAGAAAAACCAAATATATTAAAATTTTAGTTTTACGTTCTCTTGCAAATTCTAAGCTTAGCTAGTTGCAAATTGTAGAGATTTTGTTCGATTTGAAGTTTAAATTCATAGTTTCTTTATTTCACTATTCTTATGTTGGTAGCAGATTTTTTTTTTTTTTATTCTTTGGGCAGGCAACGCCATTTTTTTCTTTCAAGTTTAGTTTCGGGTTACGCGTCTTGATGAACGGATGAAAATTAACAAGTTGTAAGATTAAGTGATAAATAAATTATTCTAATAGTTAATTCCGTTCTATTGTTGTTATTTGATCCACACCTCCAACACAAATTTAGCCGAACGCAGGCTAATAGTAACAGCGTTTCTATAGATAATATTTGCCTATAAATCCTGCGGAAATTTTACATTCTAAATATTTTAAAACTTTCACGCATCTCCAAAACATATATCAGTAAAGCTGGAAATAGACAGAAATTGTTTGGTTTTAAATTGAATTTTCAAATTGAGTTCAAATGTAGGAAATAACAAACAATTCTCACATATTTGGCTAACTCCACAAATATTTAATGTTGAGGACAAAACAATTCGCAAATATTTTCAAATGTGCTATTCAAATGCATTGTGGAGTTATCACAGCTTATTAAAATTGTAAAATCCCTTTACCATTTTCAGATTATCGACAATAAATACGTAAACACTGAGCTTATATAATAAATTTAAATAGCTATACATATGTATGAGCCCTGCCGTGCAATGGTCCGATTTTACATTCGAACTAAAGTTTCATATGGCTAACCAAATTATATCCTTTTGAAGGATCGACTATTTATTTAGACAAACGATTTAATGTAATAATGATAAATTTAAAGCACTGTTAAGTTGACGGTATGCATATATTTCTCTACATTAAAATAATTGATAATTTCATACTAGAACGATGGATAAATGCAACCACTTATGACCAAAATTACAGCTGTTGATATGCTAAAAAATGCTTTCAAAATCGAAAAAAATCAGAAATTTTTTTTTTTTTTCACAAAAATGCTTCTTAACATCACACAAACACTCTCATAAAACCGTTTTAAGAAATTCGTAAAGGAAAAAAAGTTATACCTATATTTATATGCAAAAATGATATAACAAAAACTTTCAACGCGTTTTGCTCGAAATCACATTTTTGAAAATGGCCGAATCTGTTTCTCAAAAACTATTCAACCGATTTTAACAAACCAAACGCCATTCGATTCGTTATCAAATATACTAGTAACTAAACCTTTTAAAAATATTATTTTACTCCCCCACTTTTTTATGCCGAGGTTAGATTACCCCTAACTTATAGTCGTTTTTTAACTTTTTTAGAAAAATGTGTATAAAATGATATATTTATTGAAAATAAAAGGTTTTTTAGGTTTATGTACTAGTTTTGTGTCTTATGAAAACAATCCACTAAAGATTTTTACTCTATCTGTTACAGGAAGTCCTAGAGAAATGGGGCTGTTTAAAAAGTGCATTTTGGATGACGCCCTCTGCAGGCATTAAAATAAACTAAAGTTGCATTTAAAAATGCCTTTTATATTTTTCATAATCTTACCAATAATGTACAAAAAGTTTCAGAATAATAAATATAATAGTCTTTTAAAAAAAAAAAACTTTTAAAAAGTGTGTTTTTTTCCGATTTTGAAAGTAAAGGTCCCCTTTAAGTTTTTAAGTATAATTCAGCTTTTGTTTTACTCTTTTGATAATTCATTATTTATGAGTAACTTGAGCATATGTCTTGGTTTTATTACTCTTGAGCTTAGCTACTTGAAATTATTGACTTTCTGACTTCTAAAAGAAAGAAGAAATATATAAGAGCATTAAATAAATTAGTTCTTAGAAGAGCAAGTCCTATCTTGAGAAGGATAATTGAACGGTCATCGTCAAAAAGACCTATTCTTCTGTTTCACATATTTTTGTGAAGTGCCTCAGGGTACAATCCTCGGTCCTTTAATTTTTCCTTTTTCTTTTATATTATTATCTATCCCTTCGTATAAGAACCCATTGAGTCTGAAGAAGATTTCGAATTATTACAGGGTGATTTAGCAGCATTTTGTTTATTTGAATTGTACCAACAATTCTTTTCCATTGAACATCATTTAAGGTAAAATTATAATATTTACTTGGAAAAGTAATATCATTTATTATAACAATCAAAATGGAAGGTTTTTTGTTCGACCATGTTAGCGAACTAATGGAGTTGGGGATAATCTTTGACAAATATGACTAACAAGTTAAATAAATTTAGAGTTAAGAATTAAGGTTTCAATGTTAAAATTAATGTAAGATGAAATTTTAATACATTTAACTAAAAAATTTATTAAATCCCCTATTTATTAAATTTTTTTTGTCATTTGAGAGATCTCTATTTTATTCTAAGATTTAATGTTATCACATTGACTACCATGCACTTTTTATGGTAAAATTTCCATTATTTTTAGCATATAATGGTAAAATATTATGTTATAATTAACAATTTTAGTTGTTAAAAAAATACAGCTTATATTGAACACTGCTCCCTACTTATTTACGTTGTTCAAATTTTTAAAATAGATAAATAAGAAAAATATAAACTATAAAAGTTAGTAGGGCCGGTCATGGGTGACCGTGTTAATAATAATGTTTTAAAAAATACACTTCCATATTAAAACCCAGTCTATTAAGATTATAATGGATTACCTTCCAAAATAATTGGTTTCGTATTTAGACATGCAGCTTAAAAAGTAGGTAATCCAAAAGGAAGAAAAGATTGGCTTAATTAAGAGCATATATTTTGCAAAAAGCAATTATCATACGTTTATAAGACAAAACTATTAATTGAGAATTAGAATTGTTTTGAAATTACACCAGAAAAAAAGATTGATACCTTTATTAGTTTTAATAATTTACAACTTCATGATATTTTTTCATGTAAAAAGAAAAGCTGTGCATAGTTTTACCTTACAGTTTAATATGAATTTCATATTATTTTTGTTTATAGAAGAAGACATAATAAAACATTAAAAATAATTTATTTGTTCGTTTTTAAACTACCGCCCAGCATTACATAAGTATTCCAAAATTATTTTAGTTAGCTGGTTTTAAGAAACTAGGCTTTTTAGGAGCATTTATGTATTATCTTTTGATATATATATGGGGAATTATTTTTCAAATCAGTCACCCTCCTAGGCCATTACAATTTTCGGGTAAAAAATTTTTTGACCACACCAAAAAATTTGTCAGAAAGTCTAGTTTTTACAGCCATTTGGTGTTTTTTGAAAAAAACAAATTCTAACCTCAAAAAAACTGTTTAAATTGAGGCACCTCGCAAAAAAATGCCATTTTTCAGTCAAAAATGATTGAGAAAATTATAATTTTTTAAAATTTTCATCCGCCATCTTGGATCCGCCATTTTGAGTTTTGCAAATCTGACCTCGGATTCGTGATCAGAGACCCTAAAAACCACTCTAAACCAATTTTGGTGTAAATCGGCATTATTTTCAAAAATTTCGTCCGCCATATTTGATCCGCCATTTTGAATTTTAAATCTGACAACGGATTCTTGTTCAGCGACCCCCAAAATACTTTTTCTGAGTAATTTGGTTAAAATATTATTATAATTATAAGTTAATAAAAATTTTAATTTAAAAGTAATACTTAGGATATTAAATTTTTTTAAATTTATTAATTTATTGTTGCACAAATATTCAAAGGCAAATTGTAGTAAATGTAAATTATTACAATCTAATAATTTTTGGAGTGGTCATGAGAGATGAGATGAGATTTTTCCCCTTTTTTATTTTTATTCTTCTTCTCCTTTCAATTTTAATTTTTGTTTCAAAGGATTTATCCAATTAATCGGATTTTTTCTGTAGGCTATCGGCGTGCCGTAACATTTTTGTAAATAAATAAATACAGGTACAGATAAAAAAGTGATATTTCATGTAGTATCAGAAAATTGGAAATATAGTCTTTTTGTATAAACAATGCAGTTGTTCAAAACTCATTGGTGGTTAAATCCATGGTCCCCGTAGTTCTAGTGTTAAGTTCGTTGTGTTTTTATTTACTTACTTAACCAGTTAACTGTGGCGCCCTCATTTAAAAGTGCGCACAGTTTTGCGTCGTCAGAATCGAGCCATGACGAGTATATTCGTCAATCACAGAATAAGTTGCGCTGGTAAGATAAGGCCATACACAAAAAGATGTCCTCAGATCGTGATAATTCTATGAATTTTTGAATGAAACGTGGGATAGTCAGTATCGTTTGCTTATTTTTGGTAAACAAATTGATTGAATTCTTGGAACACTAAACCGAGGGAGACAATTTCCAAGAAAATGTTGTGCCTCTCAGGTCATGTGCTTTGTATTTGGAATAGTTTTTTGTTGACATTCATGCAATTAGCCCCTTTCTCTGCCCGACAGCTTCCAATTATTTTATAAAATCTAAATTATTTTCAGACTGAGAGAGTTCTTGTAGTTTCATATTTTTTGGTTAACATCTAAAAAACGTTATTATCGCACATAAATAAATTCATTATGCGAACTGGTAAACGTTTTCAACCAGTGCATACCGGGACGCATGAGATCATCTCAAACTGTTTATATTTTCTACTTGTTTGTTTTATTCCGGCATAGCCTCAAAATATTCTAAACATCTTTAAATTTGAGAATATGTTTTGTTTATTTCAAAAATTGCAATTTAAATAGCCAATGGTCACTGATTTATACGCATGACGAGTATACTCGTCAATACACACAATTTTGCCACTTCTCCATGACGAGTATACTCGTCAATCACAGTTAACTGGTTAAACCAGTAGAGCTAATATAGCTAGTGTTCATAAATTCATGATTAATCTTCCCTTCTTCAATTCTCTATAACCAGACTTCAATAAAGCAATAAATTAAGGCGGGTAAATAATACACTCATAAATTCGATACCACATAAATCATTAGAGCTTTATCTCTCGAAAATTCTGTCTCATATCCAGTTTTTTTTTCTTTATCAGATTTCATTGCCTCAGGTAACATTGCTAATGTTTAGCCCGAGATGGTCTTATATATTTATAGGGAAAGAAGCCAAATACCAAACTTCAGAATGCCATATGTCTTCCAATCGACTAAACAATGCCTGGCTCCAAAAAACATATTCTCTTTCATGTTCACTCGAGTGTGAACTAATTCTGTTGAAGAATTTTATACAAAGTTTAATTTTAACTCTGGAAGCACAAATTTATATCCTTTCATGTTTGCGGAGAAAAAAGAATTATTCATACACAAAATGAAGCGTGCACACTTGTTCGTTCGGGCGTATATTGAATAAAATTGAAAGATGAATTGTATAAGAAAATTTATTTCTTTTTTTTCAGATCTCATATGTACTTTAAGAAGTAATCGCGCTTCGAGGAAACTCTTTCCCCAAACGTCGCACTTCATTTGCCATTCTAGCGGAAATCATTCACCTACATCACGAGAATTGACATTGGCGAAATTGCTTGCAATTCTTACAAAAGACGTAATTTCATAGAATGGATTTATTGAGCTGTAAATGTGTGATATTTGTGAATCTTATCGACATCTTACTTTTTAAAGAAATCTGTAAGATCTAATCAGTGGCATAGCGTGGGTTTTCGCCACTCGGGGCCTGCCGGAAATTTGCCGCCCCCTCTATTTGCAGTCAAGAAAATTACGATTATTTTGTTTTGTTAACAACTGTTAAAGTTCAAAGACACACATTCCGAAATAAGTCTTAGCGTAATGAAAATAAGGAGTGTTACTGTTTAATTAAATAGCTCCTGCACTCTCGCTTGTTGGTCCCGTCGTGCCGCGCCACACATTGTTCCAAATCGCTAAAAAGATGGCCAAAATTAAAAAAATTAAAGTCGAAAGACCATATTTATAAACGTGGTTTCAGAACTTGCTGACTTCAGATATGTTATATACATTTTGAAATTAAAGATGGCGGATAAAATATGGCGGCCCAAAATTACTAACATTTGCTAAACTATCATAGAAATTTTAACATATATAATTTTTAGCTATAAAGTTTTGAATCGAAATAAATAACCTCAAAACACCAATGTACGAACTTTTATTTAAATTCTTCGAGTTAAAAATTTCTAATCCGGAATTTTGATTCGGTCATATTGAATTATTGATTTTTGATATCGGAACTGAAATAAGTGACCCTAGAAACCCCCGCATACCAATTTTTATGAAAATCCGATCAAATTTTATATTCTTGGTCCGCCATATTGGATCCGCCATATTGAATTCCTAAATTCTGAGAACAGATTTGAAATCAAAAATACTAAGAACTCCTGTATACTTAATTTCAAGCATATTCGACGGCATTTCGAACTTTGGGCAGCATTTTGATGATTTGGAACAATTTGGGCAGCTTTTTGATGATATGTTACTCCCAGAGCCATGGCCCCCTGCCCCTCCCACGCTACGGCACTGGATCTAGGACTTTATATCTTTTAAATATATTATTCAAAATTGTGAAAAAAACAACAAGCAAACAAATAGTACCCCACATGATATATAAAATTCAAAAATTCAAAAATTTTCGAGGACCTAATTCTTATATGAATATTTTAAAGTGTTAACTAGTGCAAAATTTGTATTAATATGCCAAAATTCAAATTACTACGACTCACGATTTCTGAGATATTCGGCTGTGATGGACAATTGTAAATGACCATTTATGGACTTTGTATTTCGTGTAATTTTTTGTTAATTTTTCAGGTTGTTTTATTTTACAGGATGTACCTTCTTCACTTTGTAGACATTAAATATTTCTTTGCAGTACTACTATATATTTTATTTGGCACTTTTTACACTTGCGTAAGTACAGAACGATAAATGACTAATTTTTTAATGTAGGTATTTTCAGAATAATTTTATATCAAATTGAAACCTTAGGAGTTAATGCTCGAAACGTATGTTATTAATAATTTATATCCACAAATCATTAGAAGATTTAAAATTTTTTGTTTCTTTCTTCACTCTTATTTCTGTTTAAAAATTCTATTCAAACTTATTTTTATCAAAACAGTCCAATAGAATTAATAAAGATCTGTAAATAATTCCTATCGCTTCTAATTCAAAAAAATCAATTTAATTATCTTTTATCTCAGTAATTTATCAAAATGATTAGTCTGAAACTTTCTTCAAATTATGCATTTAACGCATGAAATTATGCCTCATGGGTAATTTACTATTTACAAAGAGTAATTTAATAGTACAACAACGGTTGATTCCCACAATTATTGTGTGTTGAACCCATCTCGCATATCCAACAAAATCTCTGGGATTATCAAGATGAATAATGAATCAGAAGTCATATCTATAACATTAAATTTGTAAAGGCGGGTGCACAAAATCAACAGCCGACGCACGAGAGAAGAGGATTCATTTGCTGAAACTGATGGAGTCGACGTTTTACCAAAACTGTCTTTAATGCCTTCTGTTCATTATAAAATACATTTCAGCCATCAAGGAATGCCTGACACTCGGGAATGCTGCAACAGAACTATCAGAAATGCACATATGAAGATGATGCTTTACTCAAGGCAAACTCTATGTAACTTGATAAATCGTCTATTTGCAATCAAGCAATGAAATCCAATTTAGCGAATATTATCCCAATTAATTAATAGCACGAAATTAATAACAAAAAAATTTAATATTTGATTTGAATTTGAACTGAAATTTTATTAAAATTAAAATATAATAGAAATAAAATTCTTATCCTACTATATGCTATTAATGAGCATTAATACTATATGCTGGCAATGAGATTTCGTTTTAGGCATAATAATAGCCTCCAACCATCTGCGTTAAACTATCTTATAATTAGATAACGATAATGATTAAATAGACAAAGTAAAGCTGGTAAAGTTTTAGACTTCGCTTTTGCTTATCGAAATTTATTATCAAAAATTACTGAATCAATACAACCATTTGAAAACTTAGACATTCATCATAAAGCCATTAAAATAGATTTGGTCTATCTAGGTACGTTAAAAATAACCATTAACCAATTGTTCGAATGAGCAACATTAAAATTTTATGATTGCTAGAAAAAGTAAAGCACATGAACAACTTTAAAAAATTTTACGGAGTCCAACACCTAAAATTTGGAAAGATTTAGATTTGAATACGATACATTACATAAATATCTCTGCAAGCAATACATTTCGACGACAGAATTAACCATTACAAAAAACATCCTATCTGTAGTATTTTTATAATTATAATTTTTATAAATATTATTCCTAAACTATTACATCTCTGTAATTGAAGAGGAAACTCAAGTTGATGTTATAATCATTAATTTTACATTTGATGAGGTACAAATTTCTATTATTTTAAAAAAATTAATGGGAATTCATTCATCCATACTATCTTGGTTTAAATCATATCTTATTAATCGCAAACAAACCAAAGGAATAAAGCCCAACTCAGGAGTACCTCAGGGTGCACATTGTGATCCATTATTATTCTTTCTCTTCATGACTGATATACAGAATATTTTTCGAATTTTAAAGTTCCTATTATTCGCAGATGACTTAAAACTTTTCTCCATGGTAAGTCTTTATGATGATTGCATGCATCCAGAATGACCATAATAATTTGGAGTCTTAGTGGGAATATAATAAATGTAAATCTATATATATATATATATTAGGGTGGTTTTTTTTTCGTGACTATTTTTTTTTTTTCAGTCCCACCTCGAAATTTTGTGGCAAATACCTAAACAAAAATTCCCTGAAAATTGGAGCCCTTAACATTAATAGTACTAGTACTTGACCAAGGCGTATAAAGATTTCCCATATAAAATACACGTAAACTTTAATTATTTTTCTTCAAAACTCTAAAGCTCAGAGGCATTTTATGGTATAATCTTGGTCAATGGTAGGATTTCTTCAGAATTGAATGCTCTACAAGAGTGTCTATTGCAGCGTAACCCTAACTCCCACCAGCGAGGTAGTACGGGTCACTAAACCCAATTTTTCCATGAAATTCTCGCTTTTTGCCCCTATCTCTGAAACAACAAGAGGTACAGAAAAAGTGAATATGACAAACTTGTAGGAAATTCAATTTCCTGTAAAAAAGTTTTGAACACCAAATCGCTAACATCTATATTTCTTAAGATATTGAGCTTTGAAGTTGAGTTAGTGTGGAATTTTCATGGATTATTGAGCTAAATTGTAGAAACACTACCTCAAATTCAAAGACCAATATCTGAAGAAATATCGATGTTAGCGATTTGGTGTTCCATAACTTTTTTACAGGAAATTGAATTTCCTACAAGTTTGTCATATTCACTTTTTCTGTACCTCTTGTTGTTTACGACATAGGGGCAAAAAGCGAGAATTTCATGGAAAAATTGGGGTTAGTGACCCGTACTACCTCGCTGGTAGGAGTTAGGGTTACACCGCAATGGACACTTTTGTAGAGCATTCAATTCTGGAGAAACCCTACCATTGCCCAAGATTATACCACAAAATGACTCTGAGATGTAGAGGTTTCAAGAAAAATAATCAAAGTTCACGTGTATTTTATATGGGAAATCTTTATGCGTCTTGGTCTAGTACTTAATATTAATATTAAGGGCTCCAATTTTCAGGGAATTTTTGTTTAGGTATTTGCCACAATATTTCGAGGTGGGACTGAAAAAAAAATAGTCACGAAAAAAAAGCACCCTAATATATATATAATAAATGTAAATCTATGGCTTTTAGTTGGAAAAAGAATATAATAAATTTCACTTATTCAGGATGTTCCCTTAGGAAAAACCTTTCAGTTTAGGGACCTAATAGTCATTTTATACTCAAAATTAAGTTTTTTATATATATCTCGGATAGATAATTACTGAAGCTTTTAAAGTGATTGGCTTAAGAGAAATACATCTGATTTCAGTGATCCTTTTACATTTAAGACACTTTTGGAAAAATATCACGCCAATAGGTTAGAATATGTCCAAAGGTCATTTACCAGATTTATGATCTGGCATCTTCGGAGTGTTTACCTTTTTTACAGAACTAGCTAGTTGCCTGCCGAATTATTTGGTAGAAATTTATATTCTCACAGTCGTCAAAAACGTTAAAGGAATTTGTTAATTAACTCTTATCAGAATGAGTCTGCTTCAAAGATAGCAAATTGTTCTAATAAATTTAATCTTCTTAATCTGTTTGTTATCGAACTCCTCCGAAACGGCTTCATCGATTTTTATGAAATTTTTTGTGTATATTTGGTAGGTCTGAGAGTAGATCGTAGGCTACTTTTTATACTTCTAGGTGATAAGGGTGGCCCTCTCCAGAATTTTTATTTTTTCGACAATAACTTTTTTTTTTTTATGATTTGGCATCAAAAATTACTTATAACCCTAAATGTTGACCCTTCTACCACAAATCCCTATATATTAATAGCGATATTAGGATTTTTACTTTCATCCACAGATGTATAAATGTTAATACTGATTGCTTAGAATTAAAGCTTCTCCTACATAACGACTTAAATATTATTAAGTTATAGTCACATTTTTATTTATCATAACCTAATCTGTAAGATTTTTGTGATCTGTAGACTGAAACAAATAAAATAAATAAAAAAAAAGCAAATATTAACTTTTGCTTTATCACACTTTATTATTATTTATTTTTATCACACTTTTTTATTATTATTATAGTGGCGTTCAAAATTATGGCATCAGAGGAGGATTTAAAAGAAAACCTGTTTTAAAAGCGAAAACACTTGCCTCAAATTCCTGCCCTTAAATTTACTTACAAATATTTTTTTAAGTCTTCAGAAGTCGTGGTATATAACTAAAAATTAAAAAGTACAGAGTACGAACTTCAAAATCAGCTCTTATTTATCCAAATCCGTTCATATTTCGCAAAGATACAGCGATTTAAAAATGAAAAGAGACTGTTATTAATCTCTGTGCTAAGGAATAAATCAGTGATCCTTTAATTCTTTCAAACTTTTGGCTTTTGAATACACTGAGACAAAAACAATTGCAGTAACCTGCTTTTTGACATTGCCTTAGGTGGTGGTATCTTTGGAAAAAAAAAATGTTCTTCAAAATGACGGCTGATAAACTAAAAAATGTCAAAAATAGGATTTTTAACGTGATCAAAATATTGAAGATATACAATATAAAAAAAAATATTTTTGAGAAAATTGTATCAAAGTATTTTGGAAGAGGATGAAAGAAATGTTCGACACATAAGTTTCAAAGTAGGCAATGCAAGCTTCAAAATGCGCTTTCATTCATCAAAATCTGTGCATTTTTCGCGAAGATACAGCGATTTCAAAAGTAGCAAAAACGTTCTACGAATGGCCACGAATGGCGCATGTTTACTTTTTACACTCATCTTGTGTAGATTAATTTTGCAGAGTTTAGTAAAACCGGTGCCGGGAGAAAAAAGTTATGTATACAGGGTGCTCCATAAATATGGAAACGGCAAAATCACTTTCGAGGAAAGCATTTTGGGGAAAAAGGGTTTAGACAAAAGTTTTAGGATTTTTCCCCGGCTATTCAATAGCGGCCTTAGATTTGACCTTGACCATGACCTTCAAGATAATTTCAAAGCCATGTTGACCTTGTTAAATGGGGACCCATATTTTTGCATATTTTTCCTCCTTTGCAGATTTTTTGCTTGATCCCTTAATGTTGAAAGCCAATCTATAAATCTGTCGGAATTATATCTTAGGTACTGTCTCATACTCAACTCGATCAAAGTGAGGTTCTCAAATTTAGAAACATTAGAATCGGAAAAGTAGAAAATATTCCTCGTAGAGAAAATAACATTTAAAATCTATTCATTATGGATTTACGAAGACCAACATAACTTAAAGGATCTTAAAATCTGTTAAGAAAATAACCAACAAAATACTACGCTAAAAACTTCATTGCAACATTGTTTTGTGTACATTTCGAAGAAACCGTTCCCAAAAGCATGACATCGAATAAATTTTCTAAAGAAAGTCTTCTTAAAGTTTATGACGAAAAGGTAATTCAATTTTCTGTGACCTCATTGTCCCAGTTACGAAGCTGAGGGCAAAATTGCTTGTTTCGGTTCGTATCTGTAATATAAATTATGGAGATTTGCGAGCATTAGAAGGATACTAAGCTGCACAAGGTAGGGGGATATTTATGCCTTGAAGACAGACGAGGTTCTTGTCATTTGAAAGATAATTTATTGCAACTAACTTCGTCTTCGTACAACAAAATTGAGTCGGACCATTGCATAAGTATTTCATAATTATATTATTGTAAATTATAAAAAACAAAAAAATAAATAAACTCATTAGTCTTAACCCAGACAAAGTTAAGTGTAATTTGCAAGCACTAAGAACTGGTTCTGATTATAATCTGCACCAAATTATATGATCTATATAAGATAATTTGCAGAGTGTGATTAATTAAGCGTCGAAATTACCATCAAAAGCCCTAAAGGTCTCAAAATCGATTTCCAACGCCTTGAAAGCATCTCTTTGCCACATTTTATTCCATTAAACTTGCTAACAAATTAGCGTAAACGAAAGTTTTTAGATTAACAAAGTAAGCCGCCGGCAATGTCCCTTTAATTATACTAATTAAGATAAACAAAGAGTAACGGAGGCAAGAGTTTATTTTGCCAGTAACAAGCCAATCAAGGGATTTTGAAGGTCGGTAAAAGTACATTTTCCTAATTAAATTCTTCTACAGTAGATCTTTGGCTGGGCAAAAGGAAATTAGATTTTATTGCACAGTACAAAAAGGGATTTTCGGAAACACAGACTTTTCAACACGTTCATTAAAATACACAAAATTAAAACAGGAAGAAATTTAGAGCGGACATCGTGTGATGGGACAAATTTTAACTTTACTCAAAATGTTTTACAATATTATATATGTATACTTAAAATTCATGTGCCGTAGATGTATATATAAATCTTTTATATTAAAATATTCCTCAGAATTCTCAACTTTCAAAGTATAAATTTATTCTCATTTTTGTGAAGAGGACAATGCGGAAAATTTAATGCTTCCTTTTATTAGGATAATCACAAAGAAACTACCCCAACGCTAAAATAATTTTCGGCAGAATTTCTAAGGGAAAGCCGTACTCGAAGGAAATTACTTCCGCGTAATTTAAGCTGCCATAAGATGTGCTTACTAATTGAAGGGAGCTTCATCGTACGATATTTTCCTCCTTTAATCCTAAGATGGTGCTTAAGAAACAATTTACAGTTTACATTAGGCCTGTGGGTAATTGAATTGGACTTGGCGCTCTAGCATTGCAATGGCATTGGTGGGTACAGAATTTTAAAACAGTGCTAATAACGTGAATTTATGCCTACTGATATTTGTCCAACGACATCGTTTGCCTCGGCTTCGGTGAGCTTAACTTTCAAGATAATTTTGCTAAATTACACTTTGTACATTAATGCGGAGAGCGATAATGTAGATAATGAATTTTATAAAATTTGTGTCCGATATAATGTAATGTGACGTCATCCATTTAATTCGTCGGAAATCACAATTAATTTCTACTATTGTTTATTTATTATTACATACACGGGAGAGGAAAAGTTGTTGTAAAATCACCTGAACTTGATAGGGTAAAATTTTTTGTATAGAATTTATAATTAGGTCAAAAAGTAATTAGTATTTTGTTATATTGTATCAAGCTAAAACTTCCTAAGATTTGGTAAATCACCTAAAATAATATTATTAATTTACTCAAATATTTTTGAAATGCTTAAAAAGTACCTGGGTAATTTGTCTAAAATATTTCGCTGAATTAATGGAGATTTTTGAATGATTTAAAAGTCTGTATAAATTTACAACCCCATCGGTATTTTTCTGAGGTTTGGCAATTTTTTTTGGCTATTGGGTTCTAAATTTTCCCCTAATATTTAGGGAATTTGCAATGGATGCTATATTCATTGATGTAAAATGTTATAAAAATAAAAATCCGGTATGGTAATGGTATTCAAGCCATTTGGGTAGATCAGTAACACAGCAAATGATAACGAATAGTCCAGAAATTAAACAAATTAGCTATGATTTAGGTAATATTCTTTAATTTTCCTAAGAACATCGTAATTTTTCTAGCAACCTCAAAAACTTTTATTTATTGTTCTGTTTATAAAAATTGATGTATTTTTTAAAAGTTTGTCCGCCATGTTGGATCCGCCATTTTGAATTTTTTAAATCTAACATCAGCGACTCCAAAAAACCAATTAATACTGGTTTTCACGAAAAAAAACTGATGTCTGGGATTATTTACCCCCTTGAGGAGCTTTTTTTACGAAAACCCAAAAACACAACAACTTTGTTTTTCAAAATCGTGTGTAAAAAAATATTTGTCAATGATTTTTAACTAAAACTGTTATTTTTGTGACTCAAAAATAATAAAACAAAGTCGTTTTTCTGCAATAAAAAATAAGGGTTGCCAGCCCCGGGAACCGGACTACTTACAAAAGGTTAGTATATTTATGAGACATCATTTCGAAATTTTTAGGAAAAACTGTTTTTGGGGGTAAAATGTAGGGGTGGCTTTCACCCCCTAATTGTGCTTATCCGCAGATAGAAAAAATACCTGTCCCTTATTTTCCAATACTCTATAACATATTTCGATTTCATCAAAATCGGTGAGACACAATTGAGAACGTTTCCTTGTAAGTGTAAATATTTAAAAATAAAAAGTTCAAAATAATTTTAAAATATGAAAATAAATTGATTCATCAGATTTTGAATTTTCAATTTAATTAAATTATTATATACTAGTTAACTTTTACACTTTAGTCTTTAGGTATTATTTAAAAATTTATATTTCCTCATAAATTTTTCATTTTTTTTCCTCATCAATTTTTCATTTTTTTTTCGGATAATACGTAGGGTTTCAAAATGGCGGATCCAAGATGGCGGCTGAAAATTTTCAATTTGAAGCGATTTTCATGAAAATTGGTACATAGGGGTTTTGCGGAATGGTGATTTCAAATCCACTGTCCAAATTTAGAAATTCAAGATGGCGGATCCAATATGGCGACCAAGATTTCCCGATGTCAACGGATCACAATGATTGTTTTGAGGTCACTGATTTTGAATATTATCAAAATTTAGAAATCCAAGATGGCGAATTAAAAAGGGCGACCATATTTCTCGATTTCAACAGATTTTAATGTAAATTAGAACAATTATTATTTTAAGGCCACTAATTTTAAATATTATTAAGATTTAGAAATTCAAGATGGCGGATCCATAAAGGGGTTTTCGGGTTGAAACAATTTCTAGGATATAACAAACTAAAACATTTGAGAAGTGTTTAATTAGTAAGTATTTACCCAATGCCGGGTGAAACCGGGTAACCCAGCTAGTTTGAAATAAAAATACACATGTGCATTAGCCATTATTTTGATAATTTATACAAATTATTTGCTAACTTCACCAAGTATCATTTCTCGAAATTTGTTTTATTTAGGTAAAACACACAAGATACTTATAAGAATCGTTAGTTGACCTCAGCTTCCTATATAAGATTGGCCTATTGATTTTGGATAGTTTACTGAACTTTATAGTTATTTTATCTTCGCTTTTAGTATAAAATTACTCTAGTATTTTTCAACTAAGCTTTCTGTATAAGATTGGTCTGATTTTTTAGGTAATTTTCGGAAATTTTTAAATAATTCACCTAATACCGACGATACTCGGACGAGTCAAATGATCATTTCCCGTAAACCTTTCTACGACTGTGTGTCACCCTCCAAATCCTACTTAAGAGCTTAGTTCGAAACGTATTTCCAAGTAGCTTCTAGGAATATCATTTTCGGCAAATGAAGGTGAGAGAACTGGAATTTGCCAAGATTTCCAGCTATCATACCTCTCAGTTGCCGTAGATACGTCTACTTTACCTCATCATAATGTTTTGCATTAATTAATAGTACTAAAAAACGTTAACATATGATTGTAAATTTAATAAATCCAGATTCTGTTGAAATATATTTTATTTATTTAAGCTTATAATTTTATTTTCTCTGAAGGCTTAGTCGCTTAAGAATAAAATGCTTTTCCTTTGAAATTTTAATGAGAGGTATACTATAAATTTTGCCTTTATCATCCAATTCAGAAGCCATATATTAATGAATAAATGAATAAGAAGCAGTAAATACAGCTATCAGGCACAAAAATGATTGAAGTTGTTCCTAATGAGACCTCATTATCCTCCTGAATTTATATCATTTATTAAAGTACCTCAGCTCCCAAAATTCTTTCTTTGTTTTTGCTGATAAATGTTCTCTTTTCGCCCTTCATTTCTTTCCATCTGAGCATATTCAGAGTGTGGGAAGAAATATCACGTTTCATAGAAGAGCAAAGTTAACTAACTTCTTTTGAGGATTGGTAAATGAGAAGGTCTAAAGGTTTTAAGGAAATCTTTCAAGTATTTTTATTAATCTTCACTCTGTCCCTCAGAAATTTATTTTTCTTAAAGGTTTCTTTTACACAATTCGAAAAATCTTTTATATTAAATTTTAAATCCACGAATTGCAAGAATTAATTTAATAATGAAATAATATAATATCTCTCCGTATCTATGGACGTTTATTCCATTGTAAGATTTGTAGGATTGATTTAATTGGTTTTCATATAAGCAGTCAACTCTTATAACATTTTAAGCAGAATTCAAAATATTATATATTATATTTTATTATTTTTATATAAAATTCAGAATATTTATTTATAATTATCATGAAACAATTTTAATGTCATCATACAAATGCATATCAAATAACTACAAATGTTATTATTTACCTAGTAAGTAAATTTAATATACTCGTATGCTAACAACATTTTAATTGGTTAAAAAATCAAAAAATTGTAATTTTAATTAATGACAATCAACTTAAATCAGAATACCTCGTTTGCTATATATTTATTCAGCTTTCGTGTACATTCCCCGAACCGGGGATACTGAGTCCAGGAATACGGGGAACACATTGTTTATCGTTATTTTATCGAAACTGATAAAACTAGTTTATTAGTCTCGTTTTTTGTGTGTTACCAAAACTCGTGAAAGGTATAAAATTCTCATTTTATTACGCAGTCGTAAAATATGAAAGATAAAACAGAACCTAGGTCAGTACTTGTCCTTTAATTATAAATTTATTAAAAGTAGAGTTTTCACATCTCGAACCCTTTCACCCGAATGAATGCAATCCTATATTTTTAGGTTATGAATATTTATCTCATATATGTATATATAAATTTCTGTGCAGAGCGTTTTAATTAATTACTCCAGAGTTCAGACTTTATCGATTTACTTGACTTTTCAAAGATACGTAATACACGTAGATTTTAAAAAATTTCATTTAAATTCAGATTTTAAGAAGAAAAAATCAATTAAGATGACTGAGTTGAATTAAAATTCTCTAATTGGGAGTTTAAGTAGAAAATTAAAAGATTTTATTGATCCAGCACAGGAAAAGCGTGAAGAAAAGTGAATATTCATGAATGTCGGATAGAAAAATGGTTCAAGTGTTTTATAAAAATCTGGCAATGAATTCTTCTACATATCTCGCAGGTTCTTTCCATAGTTCTTCAACTACTTTATATTAGGATGAATTTTAAAATCGCACTGTTAATTAATTACACTAATTACACAATTAATGAAAAATAGACGTATATGTTTTTTTCAAATTTCATTAGTGTTCAGAGAACAAATGAAACAATTGATAGTAGATTGTTCACGCGCGAGCTCATGAAAAGAATCATCCACTAAAAATGTTTAAATACTCGCACGCAATATCAAGCACTTAATAAAAATCATATCTTAAAAACTATTTGCCTTAGAGAGCCCAAATAAGACTCATTTTCTAAATTTCTCACCCATGATGTCTGGATAACTTCTCGATAGTTTTTCAGATATTTTCATATTAAGCTTAAAAAATGCAGCTGAATTATAGTTAGTAAACATATCATAAAGTTATAAAAATTAAAATTTTACGGTAACTACAGGGCCCAAACTTTTATCCAAGGGGTGGTAAAAAAAAATTATTATTATTGTTTTTTTGCATATCAGATTTTCGTAATACAAAATGGCGGATCCAAGATGGCGGAAAATTGTTTGCAAAATTTTTAATTTCTTTGAAAAAAAATTAGGTATCTGGAGTTTTTGGGGTCACTGATTACTGATTAAATGCCTGCATATTTTTTTAAGTTTAAGTCCTAATAACACGTTTTATGCACTTTATTGCAGTAAAAAATTGCTTTTTCCCCACTAAATCAGTCTACTTTATTTAAAGTCAGTGTTTATTAAAAAGTTTGTCATAAACGCTGTTCAAACAATTATTAAACAAAAACAGGAAACAACGTAAATTATTTAAATATGAAACCCTACAGAATATTAACAGGGTGCTGAAATGATTTTTAGGATATCACATTTTATTACAAATTCTTTTGGTTTCTTCACACCCCTTTTTAAATCGTTTTTGGATCTTTAAACATTTAGATAATTTTTTTCCCTTATCTATCAATCAAACTGTCAAATTTTCTCGGCTTTTATGAACAATTTTGATGTGGGTTGCTAAAGGTAAACATGATTTCATAAAATCTTATCTTCAACGAAACATGTCAGTTTCACGTATTTTATTTAATCACCGCTCATCACGTATTTTGGTTTTTTTTCAGCATTATACATATTTAAAAAGTTGTAATTTATTTAATTTAATGAACAGGTCTCCATAGAGAGTTAAACTAAAGTAATGACCTAAGTAGGTATCCTGACAGAAAAATTTTCCAAATATACTAAAAATTAATTATTACATCAACTGCATAACTACTACATTTCCAAATATAAATTAAGAAAATTTTTTAAAACAGAATTACTTGAGTTTTATATAATCTAATAATTGGATCTATACAATACAAAAATTTTGTAATAGTAACTAGGATTTCTATAGAATTACTTCGTGGATTATGAATCAAGAAAAGACATTTTCTATTTCAGGGTGGAACATTTTAAAAATGTGGAAAAACATCTGATAACCAAATCCGAAAATTAAATTGCAGTATTCTTTTGCCAGAAATTACATCTTTTGCTAGAAAGCATTTGCGTTTACTTTGTGATCAAAGTTATCTTATACCAACAAAAGTCGACACGATGCCTATGTCCCTGTAAAGGATTCAAGGATGTCCCACTTTTAGAAGTGTACTTGCTCTAATTTTGGATTCATTACGTTTCCTGTCAAACATTGTGATAACAAGACTTCAAAGCCTTAAAAATAGTTTTGCATTTTTGTTGAGTACAATACATTCGATGTATGCATAATAAGGAATGTGAGGTAAAATCGGGACGATAACGCAAGCCTCATGTGAAATCAAATTTCCTCTACTTGGAAACCAAATTTGAATGTCATACTTGGTATAAAGTCTACCTCATGAATAAAAATCAATATTTAGAATAATTAGGAAAAGTTACATTTTCTAAGCATTGTTTTTTATAAGTACTAGTGTTTGTTTATAATATAAGAACACAAAATCTTGTCTATAATAATTTAGCACATCACGTGTTATTCCCTTGACATCTTTTAACGTTGCTGTGTAAGATGACGACGTAATGTCGAGATGCAAACTTAACAAAGTTGTTTACCTCCCTACACGGTTTTGTCGTACATGAACAATATTTAGTAGGTAAAAAAAAATCTAAAGTAGTAATAAAAGATATTATTTTTCAAAATTTTCGCCCCACAGGTATGAATTTATTAAAAGTCTGACCATCTGGCAATTATGAATACAAATTAGAGTAAAACTTTACCACTGGTGAAAAACGTTTATTCTTTTCAGTTTATTTGCACGAACTTAATTTAAAAAGTTGTTCGTATTCCATGGACAGAACGTGTTTTATCTAATTTCTATTATAAATCTGCTCTTTTGGGAGTATTTGCATTTAAAAGTTGGTCCCTCATCCCCCAGTTACCATTATAGTGGCGGGATGAGTATGGCTAAAGTTTATAAAGTGGATTTGTGCCACTCCAACGATAAGTTGCCTGTGATTTATTCCACTTATTTCGTGTGAGAAGTAGTAATTACTTTTACACTCATTCGCGCCAACTTTTCCCATAAATCCTTTAAAAGCTACAATTTTACACGACGAAATTTTATTTGTGTATGCGCATTGTTTTTCAGAGATTACCACAAATGCTACAAAATTGTCTCTCGATTATACAATTAAGTGACCAGAGAAATCTCATGGGAATTTATAAAAAAGTAGTTTATAAATATATTAAATATACCATCAATTTTTCAAGTAATTTGCAAACAAGTAGACTTTATTTCTTTCTAGGAAAATTAGAAAAATAAATAGATGCTGAATGAATTAGCGCACTAAGTTGCAGACAGAAAGGGGTAGCACATAATAATTTATAATATAGCTTGGAGGTTAATGGAAGTAATTTTAAAGTATTTTTAAATCAAAATAATTTTTTTAAATGTATATCGACAATGCATATTACAGTTAAAAATCAAACTGGTCGAAAAATCACTTGGTATGTGGTATATGTAAACCTCCAATATAAAAATCTCAATTTACCCGAGTAAAAATTAACATGGAGCTACTACCTTGGCCGCACCATGGTCGCACCTCGGCTGCACCACGGCCGAACCAATTTATATGGATACATACTATATTTATGGATTTTTTCAACTGTGGTGCAGCTTTGATACAGAGCGCTGCCGGGGTAGGCATTCTGTGGCGTTGAGATAGTGAACATTTTCTTCCTGAAATCGCTAATAATATAATATTTATAATAAAATTTTATAATAACAACCCAAAACTCGAACGCTCACACTATTTTCTTACTTTTATAATGCAATTTTTAGGACAGAAAATAGATTTAATTTAAAGGAAACGTTTCAGATCGCCAAGGATTGTATTCGTGTAGTTAAACAACGTCTCGTCTGTTAAAGAAATAAAAAAGTGAAATTGTTTACAAGAACTCATGCAGTTGCTTTAATCAGAACATGATGTTCGGCAGACCTCCAAAGGATTTTAGAGTCTCTACTTTTAATTACTCCCTCGCCGTGCCACAATACAGCCGTCTTGTGAGCTTTTGCTACGAGCATAAATTTCTTCACTTGTCAGTTTTAAACTAAGGAATCGGACTGAAATCCACCGCAAGGGATTTGGTTGCTTTTTCTGTACTTTGCTCGGTTTAACGTGGGCTCCAACTTGACCACAATTACTTTCCTCCTTGTCCATAAAATCTCCTCGGCTTTGACTAATTATGTTCTGCTTTCAAAGTCTCAGTTCAGCGAATTATTTCCTTCTTTATTATTTTAGAATCGATTCTTATACACTGCCCGACAATAGGATAGGTTCGGTTTAAAAAATGTACCTGCGTCAATTATTTTGCATCCTTCTTAAGGGATATTTTTATATATGTTAAAGGGTTATGAGAGATAATAGTTCATAGGAAATGCTAGGTAATTATCTCAGTTGGGAACATTCTAGGAATTTTTTTCTGAAAAGGTGCCTATTTAAGTGCGTCAATAGGATAGGTTCGGAAGTAAAATTATTAGCAATCTCCAAAGGTCTGTTATTAAAGATGAAAATAATAGCACACTATTTTAGATGTTAATGTATTTTATTAATTAATAGTGTGTGTTTGCTCCATTTTTATTTATAACTTCAAAAATTCTTGCAGGTAGTGAGTCGTATAATGAGGTTATAATATTTGTTGGAATTCTCGCCCACTGCTCTTTTAAAGCTAAAATTAGTTCTTCTTTGCTTTGATATTTTCTCCCACTTTCATAAATTATTCTTGAAAGCCATCCCCACAAGTTCTCAATAATATTTAAATCGGTAGACATAGAAGGCCAATCTAAAACTGTAATATTTTGCTCACAAAACCAATTAGAAACCACTCTTGCAGTATGAATTGCCGCGTGATCTTGTTTGAAAATCCATTGGCCGTTTCCTATTACTTCATTAAATTTAGATATTTGAGATTCAAGCAGCTCCTTATACTTGATGGCAGTCTGTTTTTCCGTTATTATGACCAAATCGATTGGACCATAGTATGAAATGGCTGCCCAAACCATCGTAGATCCTATACGGCTATGTCTCCTTGACAGGTACTTTACATCCTTTCGAAGGTCGTGGAAATAGTAAGAAAAGCCATCGGGCCCGTCCAAAGAGAACGTTTTTTCGTCAGAAAAGATTACCTTCCTCCACTCGAATTTCCACGACATGAGTCTTCTTGCAAAATCCAAGCGAGCGTGTTGATGCCGTTTTGTTAAGACAGGTTTCTTCCTTAAGCGCAGCCTCTTTAGCATCGGAGAACGTTTAATTTCGCGCTGTACCGTCCTAACACTTGCAGAGGTGCCCACATCTTCCTTAATTTGCCGAGCGGTCTTCGTTGAGTTCGACGCTTCCCTCAAGATGAGACGACGTTCTCGTTCAGTTATGGCTCTGCTTGTCCTCCCCTTCTGTTTTATACCATAGTTTTCTGGATCTTTCAAATAATTATTCACAACATTAGCACTTCTGCCGATTTTCTGTGCGATCACTTTATTAGAGTAGCCTTCTGCTTTGAAAGCCACGATTTTCCCGATTTCCTCATTGTTCAATGTTTTTCCTCGACCCATTTTTTTACTTTTATATTTTAAATATTTCTAGGATACTAGAGCAAATGAATAAAAAAGAATCTCTCACAACTTCACCAATTGCAAACACGATTTCAAATGACGAACCTATCCTATTGACGTGCTTAAATAGGCACATTTTCAGAAAAAAATTCCTAGAATGTTACCTACTCAGGTAATTACCTAGCATTTCCTATGAACTATTATCTCTCATAACCCTTTAACATATATAAAAATATCCCTTAAGAAGGATGCAAAATAATTGACGCAGGTACATTTTTTAAACCGAACCTATCCTATTGTCGGGCAGTGTATAACATTATCTACCCAATTATATAATCTTGAATTGAACATGACATTTATTTTCCCAAAAATAGGTTTATTAGATTTTATATAGCTAAAATACAGCACCCCTCGTCGTCCATCCATTCTCATTTGCAATATGTTAAAAGACAAAGTTCATACAAAGCTCGTACTAAACATTTATTCCTCTGACCAGAATTAATGTGTGGTTTTGATAGATGCAGGAATGAAAAGTTTTCACTATATGTTCACCTTCGAATGTTGGACCATGTTACTCCTGGTTGCCAGCTTATCTGCCTGCCGTACCTCGATTATTCTATAAAAGCAAGAAAAGTTTGAAATTTCAACTATTAAATGATCTGAAACTAAAAACAAACTTTCTGTGGAAAATGTTTTCACATTTTCATATTTTTCCTGTTGAACTTTTAAACAGATTAACGCTCAAAATCTGAACAAAATTATGGATGTCTCTATATATGTGACAACTAACATCTGACTGATACGAAAGTTACTTTTTCCACTAATTAGATAAGGGGTCACATAATTTTGTTTTATATTTTTGCATAAATTATGGGAATTGTAACGAAACTCTGATTTTCTAGATGAGTATGAATGGCATAGCATAGTTTAGGAGTCCTAAGCAACACTGCCGTACAGTGGCGCCCAGCAGACGTTTTTCATTTATTTGTTTTAAACTCCCTTTAAAGAACAATATTCTAAAAGTGTAAAGTAAGATTAAGTTTTCAAGTAGTTATTTTTATGGATAATTAAAAACTAAAACTAATATAAGCTTGGGTTTTGATATGACAAAATAAAACAGCTTTTTAAAGTATTTATTTTTAAATAAAAAAATATATGTACTTATATTTGATAACGTAGTTGGAAGGCCCATATAATCAGTATTATATACGAAAAATTTCATAGAAATTTATTAACAAACAAAAAAAGTTACAAACCCCTGACATGAAAATCTGCGTACATGAAACCCCTGATAATATGTTCAAATTTTACATATAGGACATACCAACAAAAGTATAAGTATATTATTTCATTTATATTATGTCATTATTTCCTTCTATATTATTTCATTATTTATAGCCTGTCTTCTCCTACAGTTGACCATTATTTAGTTTTCTATCAGAACGCTTTTATTAACTCCATTTCTCAGTCCGGGACAAATCTTGCAATCAAAATTTCGACTAGTTATAATTAAACTAGAGTTTTGAAATTTTGCACACGTATGTAAGTTTGGTGACACTACAGTTTAGTATATGTAATATCGCTCTAAATTGAATATGGCGGGCGCCTCAAGATGGCGGACTACCTTTTTCTTCACTATCTCCTTCATATGGATATCCAATGAAAGAGTTTGGTGAATAAAATTCGATTAACTATGTGACGTCATTCAAAACCAATATAGCGGACGTCCCAAGATGACGAAAAGTGATGAATTTTAAAAAATACATCAATATTTGGAAAATACCTGTGATAATTATTGCTCAACATAAGTATAATAAATAATATGTTTCATGTTATCCAAGGATTATTGGAAAAAACTTCAACAGCATCTTTTCATGCTGAACGCTTTTGGCTTCAATAACCTCTATAAATTTAAAAATTCGTTTTATAACATCAGAAAAAAGATGTCATGTTTTTTTTTTTTTTTTTTGGCACATTAGGATTTTTTATTTCATTTATGTGTATTATTAGTTACATGAAGCTTTACATTTTTAATACAAACTAGCATTTGTATAGAATATTATAAATTAAGTTTGTCCGCCATGTTGGGTTCGCCATTTTGAATTTTTAAAATTTAACATCAGATTCGTAATCAGCGACTCCAAAAACCCCATAATACTGGTGTTCACGAGAAAACTGATGTCTGAAGAATATACATCATTTAGGTATTAGTGCTAAGGGTTGTTTGCCCCATTGAGAATCTTGTTTTTAGGGGGTTTCATGGGTCTTAAAGGTATAAAAAAAACGACTTCTTTAGAAAAGTTTATTTCAAAAACGAAAAATCTTTTTTATTTAAAATTTAAACATATGAAAGTAAAGTACTTAAAGTACTTGTAAAAAAATTTTCAGCCAAAACTATTGAAAATTTTCCATTTTCCAGCCGTTTTTCGCCGTCAACCTTTTTTTTTTGCGGTGGACAAAATGGACGAAATGTGCGTATCCGCAGGTAAAAAAAATACATCTCTTATTTTTCGATACTCTATAATATATTTCAATTTCATCAAAATCGGTGACACACACCTGAGAACGTTTCCTTGTTAGAGTTCTAAGTATTGATTAAAGTTATTCAGAGGTTAGTTTTGCAGTTCCATTTATAACATATAATTCCCTTACATCATCTGTAATTTTTACTATATAGTAAATTGTACGCTGCCACATAAGTAACAATATTTCTCCAAAATGAATTTCTAGCAAAAATATTAAATTAAATTAAAGATATTCGAATTACAGTCCTCCCTTTTCTTAGACTTTATTATAATCAGACCGTGGAGGACATAAGACTGAATTACAATATTTATACACAATTCTAGCCGCCGTAAATATCTCATTAAGCAGGTTAATGTCTTTTGACATTAAGGTATTTAACAAATGTATATTTCAGGAGTTTTCGTGTTGTGGGCACTATGGGCCCACTGTGGGACGTGGCTATCACACAGGAGCGAACAACAAAAGAGGAGAATATGGAGCCTGCTTAAGGCATCGTAAAGCTCAAGATAAATAGGACCATTATCTTGAATGGCTTTATTCTTGCAAATCGGGGTTCGTTAATATTTCAGATTGGAATTTATTGGGAAATTATTTTACGTTGATGCTGAATAAACAAATTGTGAATGTGAGAAGAATTATTCTGGTAGCATTACATTTAAACATGTTTGTCAACTTCTACTATTAAATTAAAGCTGTTCGATTTTTGTTTCTTAAATGTGTTCAAAATAGTCGGTGAAATCCTCTAAGTTTTAATTTTAAATACACTTCTACTATCTTTTTTATTCTCTTAAAAAATAAATCGGAAGAATCAGTGCCCAGAAATAATTATTTTTTTCATTTCGTTTGAAGTTTTACATGTGTAGTATAAAATTCATGTGACAGCTGTCACTTTTATTATAACCTTAAATTTAGTAATTACAGAAATTTTTTAATTTTCTTGTAAACACGTATTCTTAAGATAATAAAGAAGTGAAAAATTAAAATCGATTTTTTTTTAAATTTCAAGTCCAGGCTTATTTTAAAAATAAATTTTGTACCACTTTATATCCAACGCTACAGATGCAGTACGTACACAGCTTATATGTATATACCTAACCTTAAAGTTTCTATGTAACTTTCACTGCTTTTTTCTGGCATTTCGTAGAGTAATATTTCGTTATCTCTAATTTTAAATTATTTAATTACAAACAAACTAATAAATCAAGAAATTAAATTAAAAAAAATATTTAATTGATTTTCCTAAGTAAGCATCGCAAATCATATTGAAAGATATCTATACAAAAACTCTGTATCTAAATTTGTAAGACGATTAAGCTAACATTAAGATTAATTTGCATATTTTACGGTTTGTTTGTAATTCCTCTACTCACTCTCTATATTTATTAACAAACGGGTTAGCATCAATTTCACAGTGTTGAAATTTGATTAGGAATAGAGCACTTGACTTTCATGACACCCCATGAATATTTGTCAAGGATCCCATTAATCGAATGGATTTAGAGCACCGCTCGTCCTAATCTTCACTCTGAATAATTTATGTAGGCGACTGGGACATGAAATTAATATTAATTTAATAGCCTATGGTGGAATATTAATTTAAATTGACTCATAAAATTTCAACCTTAAAGCATATGCTTTCCAGGTGATAACATCTATCGATCTTCGGATGGAAGAATAGATACTTTACAATTTGTGTTGAATTATTATATGAAAAGAAATTTAAACTTGGTATAAATTCTATTGAAATTATTGAAGGTTTTCAAATTAATTATTTGTGTAGTGACTCGAATACTGCCTTCTTAAAAAAAAAAAATTATTTGTAATAACTTGAAAGGAAAGGAATGTGCAGGAATTTGTATTCTATTGAATAAATTGAAGGCCTCCATAATTTTAAGTTTAGTAAATGACCGAAAATCAAATCGGGTAATGCAAAGTGTTATAAAAATTGATTAAACTATCATACTTTAAATTAATTGTGATTCCATTATTTGACATAATAATGTTTGGGACCTTTACTTTCATCGAAAAAAAATCAATTTTTTTTTTTTCATAAAAATGCTTCTTAACATCACACAAACACTCTCATAAAACCCTTTTTAAAAAATTCGTAAAAGAAAAAAAGTTATACCTATATTTGTTACGGTACCTCTACGCGTTTTATATGCAAAAATGATATAACAAAAACTTTGAAAGCGTTTTTCTCGAAATCACATTTTTGAAAATGGCCGCATCTGTATCTTAAAAACTATTCAACCGATTTTAACAAACCAAACGCCATTCGATTCGTTATCAAATATCCTAGTAACTAAACCTTTAAAAATATTATTTTACCCCCCCCCCCCCCCCCCCCCCACTTTTTTATGCGGAGGGGTAGTTTACCCCTAACTTATAGTCGTTTATTTAACTTTTTTAGAAATATGTGTATAAAATGATATATTTATTAAAAATAAAAGGTTTTTTAGGTTTAGGTACTATTTTTGTGTCTTATGAAAACGACCCACTAAAGATTTTTACTCTATCTGTTACAGGAAGTCCTAGAGAAATGCGGCCGTTTTAAAAGTGCATTTAGGATGATTCCCCCTGCAGGCATTAAAATAAACTAAAGTTGCATTTTTTTTATATTTTTTGTAAAATTACCAATAATGTACAAAAGGTTTCAGAATCATAAATATAATAGAACAGGTCAACATTTTATCTAGACTTGTGCACGGGAATCGAAGATGGTATCCTAGTGTTTTTGGGGTCGCCATCACGTCAAGTTCAAGGTCATTTGAAGGTCAAATGGTCAAAAAACCTGAAATCTAAAAAAATTCATGAACATGTTTTTAAGGTCGCTGAAGCCGAATCCGGTGTTTATTTTTAATTTGCATGCATCCTCGAGGTCATTCAAGGTCATTTGAAGGGTTTTTGTGACAAAAATGCTTAGTACCATCCGAAAAATCTGAAAAAATTCATACGTATGTTTTCGAGGACCCCGAATCTGAATCTGTGGTCAGTCGACCTCATTTCAAGGTCAAATGGTCAAGGAACCTTGAAAAAAAATCTTTTAAAAAGTGTGTTTTTTTCGATTTTGAAAGTAAAGGACCCCTTAATTTACTGAACCGATTAATTCATTATAATTACTGTCAATATACATGATGATAAAATAATTGTGAATTGCCATAACACTGGTGTGCATTGCCCTTTGGCCTTTATAACGTCGATCATTCGTCGCGATAAGAACTCTATTAATTTCTTTGCGAGATCTTCCGACAGTCCTCGCCATTCGGCAATTAAAATATCTTTTAATTCCTGGAGGGAAGAGAAGACCAGAATTCTCTTCGCAACTCTATCTTTAAGGACCTTCCACACATTCTCTATGATGTTCAGGTCCAGACTTTGAGGGGGCCACTCCAGGCAATTGATATTTTTATTCCTCAACCAGCGCTGGGTGGACGTGACAGTGTGTGGCCTGGCATTGTCCTGCTGCAACAAAGACCTTGGTAAGGACATTCCATCTTCCATGAATGGAATGAGGTTTTCTTCCAAAATATGCATGTAATAATTTTGATCAACAGTCCGAGTGCATAAGTGGAGGTTAGTGAAACCATACCAAGATACCTAACCTACATTCATTCGTTTTAATTCGCAAATTCGTTGCTCAATTTTCATATCCATTTTAAAAATCGTAAAATATTAAAGAAAGTCAAAAGGATGATGTTCAAAAACACTTTGTGATTACTACAAATGTCAATGCATGACGCCAAAAATTATACAGAATGTCAGGTTCTATCAATCCAGAAAAAGTATTACAATCGGACATCACATGGCACTGTTCTGTCTGAAGTCCCCCTTTTTTTTGATCAGGGCAGTATATGTTGTAGTAATCAGCCATTTGATGAAAATTAAATAAATAATTTAACTTGAACAAATACAGAAAAAATCAACAATATTAACAGACCTTTCTAATTTACTTTGTACCATATACAAATATAGGGTAATTGTTTACTTTTACAGTCACCAACTAAAAATCGAAAAATGTATGGATTTTATGTTTTTTTTTTTTTTTTTTTTTCAAATTTTTGTGTTTTTTTTTCATAGATCCGACGCAAAAACGAACAATTTGAAAAAAAATGGTAAAAATGTTGATTCTTCGATTTTATATCCTTTTAAGATTATTTCAGTTTTATATTCTGCCAGTGATTTATGTATTTCAATTTAATGCGGTAAAGCCACGCAGAAACTCTACAAAAGATGTTATATAACCTTTTACGATTTAAACTTTTATTTTAATGCAATTTGACCTAGTCAGCTTTTTATTAGTCTGTTATAATCGCTTTTATTAGCGGCAATATCAATTTTTATTAGTTATTTATAGTCGGTAATATTTTTCTGTCAGATAATTTATTATTTTCATTTTGTAAAATAAATTGCTTCCAATTTTGAAATTTTATTTTTAAAAAACTTTTAGTGAAGGATCATTTCAACAAAATGATTACTTCATTTCTTAAATATATGTATTTTTGAAACCTAAATCCGATAAGATAAATCAACCAGATAATAACATTGTATATATTAAAAAATTTTCTTCAGTGTAGTACTACAGAATATTCTTATTCTTTTCATCTCTATAAATTAATTTCGGGCAAAAGAATTCAGCTCTGTAGCCATCATCGCAATGAGAAAAAGCGGAAAAAATCTTTGTGCAATCCTGTTCGGAAGAATATTCCGCGAAAAATATATTTCAAGGAAAATAAAAGAAATGGGAATAATTACAAAGGAAAATACTTTTGGCATTTAAAATCACCAAAGAATCCTCTTTTGCCGTCAACGAAACGATATTAAAATAGCGCTTGTGTGAGAACTAGGTTAACGAGGCCTTTATGACGCCCGCATAATTTATTCGCACTGAGATAGCAATTAATTCTAATCACGACAAAATGATCAAACAGCCCGAGTTAAAACCGAGGTCGTCGTCGTGATTCCCCGCCTTAATTTACATAGAGGGCTTTAATTCCTAGCCGGACGAGGAGGATCGATCCGTAGAACCAAAAGTGTGCCGGATTTGAATTACAAATAATTCAGCCTACAGTCTTCGGTGTAATTGTGACAAATTAGCAGTGGATAGACACCGGCTGTGCACATAAATATACCTGATTATAAAGGCACCAGACACCCAGGCACACCCAGGCACCCAGGCACTGTGTGCGGCCTACGCCACTGGCTCTGTATTTACCAACCCGAATATTGGTGAAATTATTATCAGCTAATTATTTCAAGTGGATAATGTATGTAATTAGGCAGAGCTGAACGCATCAACGATTCCTTCAACTAACTTGATACCGCCTCACAATATTTGTCTAAGTTTTTGATAGGGGATCTGGAAATGCTGATAAATGTTCCTAAGACAAATTACCCGAGGGCCGTGATGTAATCTGGCACACATCACTCTGATGCCTGGAAACTCTCATTATGCCATAACTTGCTTATAAGTGATAAGAAGATTACTGCTGCTGGTGCGGGTGGTGTACAAACGGCCCTGCCGCACAATCAGATATTCTGCGGGGTAGGGAAGCTCATTCAAAGGCAAATTTTGTAACGTATGATGTATTCAAATTACCACCGAGACTGCGTACGCACACTGCATATGTATGGAGATATCGCTCTCTGTTGCTTCTGCCGTAATTAAAGCAATTTAAAGTAAGTTAGCTCATTTTGCTACTTCAGGATTTGTTAACATATTCCAGACAACAAAGCAAAACAATGGGAAATCTGAATACCAAATGTAAAGTAAGGTGCTATAAATGATATGCAATTTTTAACACTAAAAAAGAGAAATGAATAAATTTTCACATATTCAGTTTTGAATAAAAGAAAAATTCGGGATTGCAGGAAGTTTTTCTGATAATTTTTAAAGATTAAATTAAAACGACATTGCATTAAAAGAACTTGAATACTGTTATAGTTCGTACACTGAGAAAAAACTTTCTATATTAAAAAAAATGGAAACAACATTAAGTCAATAATTTTCAAATACGATTAATTTTTATAAAAAATTTCCATCGTTAATTTGATAAAAAACAATTTTGAAACAACATTCTAAACTTATCCAAAACAAAATGTTTTATTTTCTTTATAAACTATATTTGGATTTGATCAAAATTATTGGCATTTTGGAACAATATACAGTGTATCAACTAAACGGTGAACTTAACCTCGGTTTTCAAGGTCAGTTCAAGGTCGAGTAGATTTTTTTAAATTGCAACCCATACTTTCGACCCCGGAAATTGAAAGAGTAGGAAATATTACGTCCAAATATGACCTTCACTATTTTAAAAATTTGACCTCTGAAGGTCATATCAGAGAAAGGTCAGGGTACGGGAACTGCAGAATAACTCGTCAGGAGTGGGTTTTCGGCAAAAATGTTCCAAACAGAAGCTGTAGGATTATTCCCTGGTTATTTGATGGTGACCTTAGATTTGACCTTGACCTTCAAGGTATTTTAAATGTCAAGTCAGTTTTTTCAGATGGAAACGCATACTTTTGTTACCGGCAATGAAAAGGACGGAATATTTCACGGCCGGATTTGATCTTGAACAACTTCTCCCTTTGACCATAGGGTTCCTCCACAAGGTCAAACTGCAATAAAATTTTTCAGTTTTCAGTTACAAAGGCTTTTTGTATTTGTTAGTAAGGTTAATAATAAATATAAGTACATATGTATATATTTTGGGCTAGAAATTAAAAAAAAACTGAATTGCCACTTTTCCAACACCCAGTATAAAAAGAACCGAAATCTCAAGATTTAAGGAAAAACTTAATAAATATAACAAAGAAAAATACTGCAAAAGAGAAGATTTAGAAGTAAGAACGCGTACACAATCACAATGAAGGTTCTACGACTCAACAAAAATACTTGCCGTAAAAAAAAACGACCTTTTGGCAGTAGCTAGAAGAAATATGTATTTTATATAGGCTGAAATTTACAGATTTTGCTCGTATGAATGTATACAGAAAATTTGATCAAAATCTATCGAGAAATATTAGAGTTATTATTATATTCTGCCCACTAGAACAATGCTTAAGAAAGTGCGGTCCCGACCCCTATGACCAATGGTTTCTATTTGCAAATTTGAATGGGATACTGTTTTTATTTATGCATAAGTATATTTCTTACTTCAATATTGATTTAGTCAATGTACAGATTTGATCGATAGCTATGAAGAAATGCAAGATAAATCGGGTGTAAACCATTTTTGCATACTGATTGACCAATTTCCCCCATTTACGAACTTAACCCCATAAATGTGGTAAAGTTTGGTAAAAATCGATTAATAAATGCGGTTGCTATCGTATCACAAGATTCGTTGTATCCCATTTATATACTCTACAAAAAATGTTGAAGTTTGCTAGCAAATTGAATTTCCGATATACAGGGTGTCCAGGAAGTAGTGCGCCAAAATTAAGGGGATAGTAGCTTGGGTCATGACCTACCAGAATATCAAAATATGACCTTAGTGAAAACCTCACCGTTTTCGAGATATTTGGCTTTTTATGAAAAATTAAATTTTCACTAACTTTTGTCAGATTATTGACTAGTAGATGCACATAAAAACACATGTTATCATTTTTTTTTTTTTGCTAAAATATTCTAAATAAGTTGCCCTATCTGGTAAGCATGTCCTTTTTTATTACTAACACAACACCGTCGAGAAAAAAAATAATCAATTTTTTTTTTGCTATTCAAAATTATTTGACTCTACTTTGACCTTAGCTGGTAAAGAAAAAATGTACTAGGCAGTGATGGAAAAGCAATTCAAAAAATTGCTTAATTATTGCAAATTTCAGAAAGGTATAACATCACCCATTTTATTCATGAATAACGAGATATTGGTATGTTAATTGCGCAATGGCATGCTTACCAGGTAGGGCAGCTTATCTAGAATATTTTAGCAAAAAACAAAATGATAACATGTCTTTTTATGTGCACCTACTAGTCAATAATCTGACAAAAGGTAGTGAAAATTTAATTTTTCATAAAAACCCAAGTATCTCGAAAACGGTGAGGTTTTCTCTAAGGTCATATTTTGATCCAAGCTACCATCCCCTTAATTTTGGCGCACTACTTCCTGGACACCCTGTATATAACTTAATATTACTTGATCTGACCTGCGGGCACTGAACCTAAGAATAAAAATGAATTCAATATCAACAGTAATCATGTTAAAATGTATAAAATTACTTTCCCAATGAAGCAATTT
The DNA here is from genome assembly GCA_949715965.1 of Dysmachus trigonus. Taxonomy (NCBI): domain Eukaryota; kingdom Metazoa; phylum Arthropoda; class Insecta; order Diptera; family Asilidae; genus Dysmachus; species Dysmachus trigonus. The sequence continues at coordinate 92,861,697 of OX454320.1, forward strand.
TAAGGGGGTAGTCCAGTGAAAAAAAAAAAATTTTCGTTTTTTTTGTTTTTTGCTTAAATCTACTCTACTACACCTAGAAAATACTCCCTTAAAATATCTAAGCAAAATATTGAATAGTTTTAAAGATACAGAGAGTTTTCGAGAGACGTGTAATCCAAGCGCTCGAAGGTCCCCTGGCGTGTTTCGGAGCAAGGAGGACTCTTGTATTTCTGTTTACTCCGCCCATTTTTTTTCGGTTTATAACGGTCTAGGTCCTTCTGCTTTATATTTAAGGTTAGTTATGTATTTAGGAGGCATCGCGTTATGTATGGAGCAGGCATCGCTGACTAAGGTAAAATTAATTTTTTTAGCTTTTTCCCGCATAAAAAACTTTAAACGCGTTTTTCTGAAAACAGCATGTTTTGACTCGGCGGACGTCAGATCTCAGAGTCTTTTGCTCCGATTGATCTAAAAATTTAGCTGTATATTTCTTGATTGTGTGTCTATCGTCGGAACTAGAATTATTAAAATCCATTTTTTATTTACAAAGTTATAAACAAATTAAGCACCCGAAAAACACCCGAAAAATTCGAAATGCTGCCATTTTGTTATTTTTGATTGAAAATTAATAATTCTAGTTCCGACGATAGCCAATGTTCTACAGATTAAAACCTCGTTTGAATTTTTTGTTTCAAATGAACCGTTGCAGAGATTCGACGTCCGCCAACAAATTTTTTTTTTTTTTGGAGCGGCCATTTTGTCGAGATGACTCATCGAAAACAAAAAAAAAAATTTTATTTGTGTATTTTAATAGTTGTACTATTATATGTCAAAAAATTTTTGAATACAAATTGACTTCTAATATGAAAAAAAAATCGTTGAAAAAACAGTCGTTTTCACTGGACTACCCCCTTAAACTGAAGAGAAAGGAATTTTACATAATTAAATTTTGTGAAGTTAATTTACTTCGTTTATAAGATGAAATTTCCAGGAAACTTTTCAAGATTTATTATAGAAAAATTACATTCATTTTTCAGATTTTTTAATATTTTCCTCTATCTTCATCCCACTTATATTATTTGTGATTACATCACAGCGAATATATTGTGGTGAATTATTTGCCTCTTTTAATTGTTCCCGCTTTTTCATTGCGAAAGTTTGATTGATATGTGTGAAAAAAAGGTAATTAAATTAAATTGGCCGTTTACGTAGCGTTTTTTTGTTTAGCAACAGTTGCTATAGCAATGTAATCACATATTTAAACAAAATTCTGACTCGAGAATGAATCGAAAAGAATTCGTTAAATTGAAATTTGGCTTGGGTGAAATTTTGTTACAAACTGACTAGTTGCCTAAACATGTCAAGTTTTTAGCTTTGTACGATTTTACTTATCGAAGAAACTGAAAGCACTTTATTCTTGATAAATTCTCGAAAAGTTATCGAATGGTTGGTTTTTACATTTTCTACTTTTACTTCTAGAATTTTTAGAGATTAATAAAATTTTACTAGCTATTGTAGTGCAGAAGGAATCTAGTTTCCTTATTTATATTTTCAAACAATTTTTTTAAAAAGGTAGAGACACCTATTTTTTTTTATCTACGGATACGCACATTTAGGGAGTACTTTTATTTATTGTTTTTTATAAAAATTGTCTTTTTTTCTAAAGTTTGTCCGCCATGTTGGATTCGCCATTTTGAATTTTTTTAAAGGACCACGCACAAAATGTTCGGAAAAAAGAGTACCGTGGATTTTCTCCAAACTTCGGATTTATGCTCTCTGAATGATGCTGATCAAATGTGCTCATAGGCCCAACTTGATTTATAGCGATCTGAAGGGTCCAGCGAGCTTGGAAAGTAGGGTTTTGAGCCCTGTACGATCACTGAATTTTGAAAATGTACCTCCCATTGTATATCAATATCTCAAGAAATATCGATGTTAGCAATTTGGTGTTCAAGAACTTTTTGGAGGAAATTTAATTTGCTACAAGTTTGTCATATTCACTTTTTCTGTACCTCTTGTTGTTTAAGAGATAGGGGCAAAAAGCCAGAATTTCGTGGAAAAATTGGGGTCAATGACCCGTACTACCTCGCTGGTGGGAGTTAGGGTTACACCGCAATGGACACTTTTGTAGAGCATTCAATTCTGAAGAAATCCTACCATTGACCAAGATTATACCATAAAATTCCTCTCAGCTGTAGAGTTTTGAAGAAAAATAATCAAAGTTTACGTGTATTTTGTATGGGAAATCTTTATACGCCTTGGTCTAGTACTTAATATTAATATTAATGGCTCTAATTTTCAGGGAATTTTTGTTTAGGTATTTGCCACAAAATTTCGAGGTGGGACTTAAAAAAAAAAAATAGTCGCGAAAAAAAAGCACCCTAATATATATATATATTAGGGTGCTTTTTTTTCGCGAATATTGTTTTGTTTGTTTTGTTTTTTTTCACTTCCACCTCGAAATATTGTGGGAAATACCTAAACAAAAATTCCCTGAAAACTGGAGCCCTTAATATTAACATTAAGTGCTCGACCAAGGCTTATAAAGATTTCCCATATAAAATACACGTAAACTTTGATTATTTTTCTTCAAAACTCTACAGCTGAGAGGAAATTTATGGTATAATCTTGGTCAATGGTAGGATTTCTTCAGAATTGAATGCTCTACAAAAGTGTTCATTGCGGTGTAACCCTAACTCCCACCAGCGAGGTAGTACGGTTCACTAACCCCAATTTTTCCATGAAATTCTCACTTTTTGCCCCTATCTCGTAAACAATAAAAGGTATAGAAAAAGTGAATATGACAAACTTGTAGCAAATTCAATTTCCTACAAAAAAGTCCTGAACACCAAATTGCTAACATCGATATTTCTTGAGATATTGATATACAATGGGAGGTACATTTTCAAAATTCAGTGATCGTACAGGGCTCAAAACCCTACTTTCCAAGCTCGCTGGACCCTTCAGATCGCTATAAATCAAGTTGGGCCTATGAGCACATTTGATCAGGCTCATTCAGAGAGCATAAATCCGAAGTTTGGAGAAAATCCACGGTACTCTTTTTTCCGAACATTTTGTGCGTGGTCCTTTAACATCAGATTCGTAATCAGCGACTCCAAAAACCCCTTAATACTGGTTTTGACGAAAAAACTGAAGTCCGAAAGAATATATGTCATTTACGTATTAGTGCCAGGGGTTGTTTACCCTCTTGAGGAACTTTTTTTTAAGAAAACTCAAAATCAGGTCAACTTAATTTTTCAAAATCGTATATAAAAAAATATTTTTCAGTGATTTTTAAATAAAACTGTTAGTTTTGTGACACAAAAATATAAAAAAAAAAACGTTTTTCTGCAATAAAAAATAGGGGTTGCCACCCCCGGGAACCGGATTACTTACAAAAGGTTAGTATTTTTATGAGACATCTTCTCCATTTTTTTTCATTCGAGAAAATTCATTAGAACTTGAAATATCTAGGAAAAACTGTTTTTGGCGATAAACTTTAGGGGTGGTTTTCACCCCCTAAATGTGCGTATCCGCAGATAAAAAAATACGTATCTCTTATTTTTCGATACTTTATAATATATTTCAAATTCATCAAAATCGGTAAGACAGAACGTTTCCTTGTTAGTAAAATTATAATTTGCTTTTTGTAAAAAGAACACTATACCTTGAGATTTTAATTACAATGGACATATACCATTTTTTCTTATTTTCAATTAGAGCCTGTTCTATTTAAATAAAGATTCATTGCATCCATAAATTAAAGAGAAAAATGTCACATCTTAAAACGTAAAATGCTTCGCGCAAATTATTCCCTACACTCAATCTTATTTAATTTAGCGTCATCTTGGTCATGCTCTCAATTCTCAAAAAATATGACTCGAAACAATTGCTGGCAATAATGAGGGAGGAAACCACTTATGGAAAGTAAGTGATTTCCTTCGTCCATAAAAGCTTCCCCATCCAAAAGTTGGGGCGAAAGCCTACGAAAAGTTTTCTCACTTTCCTGAATTACTTTTTCAGATGGTAACAGTTCTATTGAGCAATAAAATTTCAGCACCCTTGGGATGTTTTACAAAAAAAAAAACAAAACAGAAAAAAAAAACTTTTTCTATTCCAAGCAAATGGAATGAATTATACGAACAGCAAAATGTATATTCGTTTCCAAGGGTGTTTTATAAGACTATGCCTGGGCCCAAAACAAGAAACATTTCTTGTTATTCATGGTCACAATTTCAAAACTTGGTCACGCTTTTGTTTTGACCACCACCGCCTTCCCCATTGCGATGTTATTGAACTTCTAGGAAAACAAGCTCTTGAGGATGCCAGCCTCTTTGAGGGAAACTTTTAAAAAAAAAAAAAATACGAACATTCTTAAGAAGTTTTCAAGCGTGCTTGAAATAAGTGCTTTACTTGAGATGTGAATCCTTTAAAATTCCAAATAAGCACCTACAACTGTAGATGCCTTCAATTTAATGTAAAATTGTGTGAATGCTCCAATGAGAGAGACCATTATTATTTTCTAGTCCCTTTTATATCTAGAAGCCAGGCAAAAACAAAGCACTGAAGCGGTCCTAATAGCCCTCCCTTCTTAGAACTAATTGGTGATATCCCAGAATGTGTCTAAGTGAGCGTTCTTCTAACATTCACTCTTTGAATACTGTTCAGGACTAATTATCTGTTTAGATTGTCGCCCTGGGTCTAATCCATGAAACTTGTGTGTGGGATTTTACAAACTACACACGGCTCTAACACATTTCTCAATAGTCGCCGCAGTGCAAATCTTTCCACATTTGGTGTCGCATAATTAGGCTCTCATACCCCCGGCTGCCGCTGGTGCTTTTTAATTAATCCCTTTGACTAAATTGCAAACACTTTCCTAATCTAGTTCGCCTCCTTTCGGTAGGTCAGTGTCACACCGGGACTAGGCCAAACGAAACGCGGTCGGCCCTTAACACACTACGAAATTTCAGCGGTTTTATCCTCGTGCTTTTTGAAATTCGAGAAGGGCTGATGGTGGTTTTACTTTGCTCTGGGCACATAGTACCCCCCACACAGTAGGGTGAACTTAATGTCGCTCTCACCACAAATGTTATAACACAAGAAAAGACAGTGTCCCTTTGGTCATGCGTCTTAACAACTCACAACTCCTCTTAAAAGTAGGGGATGAAAATTCAAACCCCTAACTATGTTTTCGAAATTCGAACATCTACGTTTCTTTTGGGATATCTACGACAGTTGCGCAGTCTTTCTGATGCCAAAACTTTTTTAGACAAGTTAGACGAGCTGTTATCAAAATCCTCTCCTCCCAAACAGATTTCAGCAAAGCTCAAGTTTGGGAATATGTCGGGAAAAAATTTCAGTTCCGTGTTATATTTACGCCTATGAACATCAGTAATTCGCATGCCCCAAATGTCGCCTATTTATAGTATATGTAGTAAGGTCCAAAAAGACTCAATCGCCCCATCATAACGACATCCGCCTTAAGTAGCATTAAGCACCCCTCGTACGTTATCCCTAATGACGGTTTGATGGGGCTGGGATGCCGTCACCTTTGTAGTGGGTGGCTGCTTCGCCAAATGCTCCCTTAGTCCCTGAGTGGTGCAATCTATGGCTGTGATACACCTCTAAAATTTTTTGTCGGATTTGCTCACCTATATTTAGTCGCATTTTGGTAGCGAAAACGCTAAGTGCAAAGGGATGTTGACATGGTTTTTCAGTGATTCAAGTGGGGCATTTTGTAAGGAGTTAGTTTTTTTCTCGAAAACACTATTCGGACGAAATTGTGCACCATGTTTCGTGTAAATGCCTTCTCAATTGTGGGATGAAAATGTGGGCGCTCACAAAAAGCGATCATCACGGTTTGATGCCTCGGTAGTGTCATGTATTTTATAAATTCTAAAAGGACGGTAATTTGTACATGCTAACATACATTTTTTTGAAAAATTATAAAAATATATCTGAACTACAATATATTAATATGATGGATACTTATGGATTACAGGATAAAGAGGTAAGCAAAATATTAGTTGAGATAATTTTCTACAAAAATGAATACAAATTTTTTTTCTGTAGGAGAAATCGAAACGAAATATAGCTCCCCAAAAAATATATTTCTTATAAAGCCATTCAAAAGTTCTATGAGAATTAAAATAAGCTTTAGCTAAGACAATACCTTCAAAAAATAATTCCCTAAGAATTCTTGAAAAGCATTACTAGCTAAGAAGTGGGGTATGAAATGAATCTTATAAGGCGCTAGAAAATTTCTTGAAGAGTTCTTTAAATCACTTATAATAATTGTCAAAAGCAAGAGTATTATCAGAGTATTAATTACACAATGAACTTTAAATAAGTTTGTGTGATTTTTTACCCATATAATATTCATTTTTAGAGTTTGTGTATTATACATATTTTCGCAACACCTCTAATAGACTTTAAAAAGTTGAAGTAAAAACAAGCCTCTTATATATTGGTCTCTTTACATGACTATGAAATTATGATGTTTATTCAATTTATCAGTGGGAATATTACTGCAAAACAAATTACACTGATAAAATGTGGTGTGATACCTCCAAAAAGTTCTTATCGCTATCAAAATTTTGAAAATTAATCGACATGAAATGATAGACAAAAATTTTCCTTTTTTATTCAGTTAATTAAAAAATTTAAAAATATATTCAAAAAGCTATCGTTCCGATATATATACATGAATTAATCATAGAACAGTTTGAAATTTCAGAGAAATTAATTTATATTATTTTTCAACTTAAATCAAATTTATCATTAAAAAAAAAATTATAATTATAAAAAAAATGCCGCCGAAGATGACACTCTCAAAAAAATGGACCTGGGTGGCGTTGATGATTTCAGCTGTGTCACGTATCTGAAAAACAAAACAAAAATAGGTTCTTAAACTATATGAGTGTTGCTATCGTTGCAACTAGAATAAATGAAAAAAAATTTTTTTTGTGAAAACGGCACGCAAAAAAGTCATGAAAAAAAATCGTATTTTTGATACCCAAATTACAAATGCGCGCCATTTTGTCAAACAAAAAATTTTTTCTTTTATTCTAGTTCCAACGATAGCAACACTCATATAGCTTAAGAACCTATTTTTGTTTTGTTTTTCAGATACGTGACACAGCTGAAATCATCAACGCCACCCAGGTTCATTTTTTTGAGAGTGTCATCTTCGGCGACATTTTTCTTATAATTATAATTTTTTTTTTTTTTTTTTATAAGTTTTGAGTGGTTTAATAAACGTGCATAATTTAATTACCATTTTTTTTTATTAATTTCACCTTTAAAAAAAATCCTTAAGAACCCTATACCACGCTATACCACCGGGTCCCCTTAAGTCTTTACAAGACTGTAGAACGCTAAGAAAATCCTTATTCTTATAACAATCTTGCTTTAATTTAACTTCATATAAAATCACGATTTTATAAGGATTTAAAATAAGTTTTTACTTATAGGTCGTAGTCCCAGAGCTCCAGTTATTTTTTCTTAAAAGAATATAATTACGCTACTAGAAATGATTTTTAGAAAAATATTTTATAAGCCTTTTAAAAGAAAGATTTCTTTATGAAAAAGCTAATAAGAGCTTTAAAAGTCTATTTCAAATTTGCCTAAGAATTGAGTATTCCAAATTGTTTGTTTGGATAAGCGTTCTGTTAAAGGTTTAGTACCACTAGGCCTAATCCATGATGTTCTGCTATCTTATTACATTGTACTAAATATTGATGGTAGGATAGAATCAAATGATGAATATGATTGATTATTTAAAAAATAATGTCTTGGATCCTATTACAATTCTATTCCAACTTACCCCTGATGTATTGCTGAAATGACTGTGGTTCTATAATTGGGTACATTGGGTCGTCAAGGATGAAACTTGTAGTTTACAATTTTGTCAACTTTGACAGCTTGTTTTTTACAGTGACTTAATATTTTACCGTTTTTGTTTTTTTGTTAAGAAGTTACACATGTTGCCCGTAGAAGTAAATTATTCCAAGCTCTAAAAAATATTACTAACTTTTTTTAAAAATAATTTTTTTTTTTTGATAATGGATTGGTCGGAAATTCGTACTGTCATGAATTATGACTTCTGACGTGGAACTACGGCATTGCAGACCGCGCGAAACATTAATAATGTATTTGGCTCTAGTGTTACTACGCAGCTAACAATTTCAAATTGGTTCGCCAAATTTCGTACAGGTAACTTTGACCTCACAAATGAGCAACGCGGTCACCCAGGTCGAGGAGATCAACGATGACATGGATCACAAATTTAAATGATCATTTATGTAATTCATTAAATAAATATATTGTTTTATAAAGTCATTAATTAAATTATTATTAATTCTATCCTAACATCAATAGTTAAGAAAATGTAATTAAACATCAGGACTTCTACCCTCGATCCTTTGGAGCGCTATATTTCGTGAACAATTTCTGCTACAAAAAAACTTTTGATTTGATTCTTGTAGCAAATAACCACAGCTAGCAATATATTTTTTTTTTCGAAAAAATCAACTTTTTCGAGATATCTGAAAAATACTGAAAAATTACCTTCTTAATTACATACATATAATCCATAGGAGTTATTAAATATATAGTAGTACGCCCATTCAAAAGGTAATACATAGTAACTAAGTTATTTCAAATTGAAATTTAGAAATGTTGCTTTTCGTTAGCGAGCTTAAAGTCTATATAAAGTAGGTACATCGTAAAATGTATCTTTTTGTAAGAACAACTCAGTTACATTTCATTCAATCCTGAAAATCCTTTTGTCCCAAAGTTGTTACGCTAAATTCAGCCAGAGTGTGCAGTTCATACTTTTACATGTGATTCCGCAAGAAAAAGCCGAAAAGTGGACATTTTAACACTTTGTAATTTTTAAACAATGTACTATACTATTGTATGATATACCGGGTATCCCATAGGAATGTATGAAAACTTAGCCACTATTTTTTTAACAAATGAAAGGATAGGCAAAGTATGAATGTTCTTTTTATAAAACAATGTTGTCCATTTTATTTCAAAAAAGTTTAGTCTATCTGATACAAAAAAATAATAACTCACATTTTTCACTTTCTTTTTCCAAATTATATAAATTAAATTGTGGCTAAGTTTTCACACATTGCTATGGGACACCCGTATACGTAATGTTCGAAAGATAGTAGGAGAGGAGATTTACTTTATTATAATATTATATTACTATATTATATATTATACACTTTTTCTCCACAAAAACGCCAATTTTATCTTAGAGATGCTTTGGATCATTTCGGGTAACTTTTCCAAAATCAAATTCGCATGTATATCGGCATTTATCAACAATATTTGATTTAAACTAACATTATTAAAATATTATATAAATTCATATTTCTATCTTCGTTTTCAAAGTATAAATATAAAATGCTGCAACTTTCTCAGATAAATAAAGCCTGAAATACAGCCAATTTTGAATTAAAAAAAAGTTGAAATTTTGTAAATTGTTCCCCAGCAAATATTTGAACAATTTCGTATTCATCTAAGCGTTTAACGAAAATACAATGCCTCCAATATGCAACTTAAAATATATTATTATAATATAGAAATATTTAGCTGTATAACATTTTTCTTCAGAGGTAAAAATTCCATTTCCTTGCAACAAGCCATTCGCTAGGAAAGCAAGCACTTCTACATTCTTTAAAAATCAATAATTGCTCTCTTTGCTGAAATAGCAAACTTTTCTCAAACTCTTACTACAGAATTAATTATATCACCGAAAGTTCAACATTAACGCTAGTTGGAGCGAGGACACACGCACAAATTTAAGAAAGTTTTCTTAGATTCTGTTATAATTATACAATATACATACATACTTTATTTACTTGGTATAAAAGACATAAAAATTGGCTAAAGTGATATGAATTGTATGTAGGTTACTGATATTTTCTTAACATAAAAACAGTAACTTATCTAAATGTTATCAGTTATCACACATTAAGACAGCCTTTTAATTTGAATACCACAAGTGCTATTCCATTACTCAAAGGTCGTTCACGCAGTGACAGGCGAAATTTAGAGAGAATCTACTTTACTATTTAGCATTTCTCTCTGTAATTGCCTCTAGCTTGGTGTAAATGTCAAGAAAGTAAATCTAACTGAAATGGAAAACGAAGTCATTTCCGGCTTTCTTGTAGATGCTTATCTTAATTACTGTTCCGCGTCAAGACTAAAGCAGAACTGTCAAGCAGTGTAGCCTTTATAGATTGGAATGATATTGGCCACTGTCTTTTATTCTGACATCCATCTCACTACTCAGTCCATGAGAACACAACCAACCGTGTCTTTGTCCTTGAATAATTGTCTTACAAATGAGGAGAAGGTCTGAAACGAGGCGGATGGCTTCCAATAGCGCCCAAGATCTGCCTTTAACGCACAATCCAAAGGTTACCTCGAGTTTGTTCTTCCTCAAGGCTAAGGCATTGATATGTTAATTAAGCGGAACGGATATAAAAACGAGGATAGCGTGCTTTCCCTAGGTTGTAATTAATAGAGCTATTCTGCCAGCTTCCGTCAGGGGTGTGGTTGAGAATGAAAGGTTTAAAACAGAACGTTAAAGAAAAGCCCAGAGGTATTTCAGTAAACCACATTGATGAGAGCTACCTCCAATCTGGAAGAAATTGCATTAACATTTTAATTACGAAAATAATTTTACTCAAGAGGAGGATGATGCGTGCAAAGTTGTTGTTTGTGCCTGCAGGATAAAATTTTGTATATTTCGAAAACTCTCAGTTGAATTGAAAATGTTGTAAGGCGGGTGGTAAAGCTTGCTCTACATAAGATACATAGAGAAGTTTATATTAGTTTTGATAAGTAATTGGCCTCGACGAGAAAAAGAAAATATTTGTTTGGGAAAAAGTTTATTTTATTTTTCAATATAGCCTCATTTTAGCTAGCCAATATTTTAATGTTGCAAACGAAGGTGCAGAGACTTGTTAAATTTTATTACTGCTTGAAACTCAATTTTGTCCACTTTTGTAAAAAATACAAAATTTTTGCGTATTCAGTAACTGTCAAATATAAACATTTGAAACATGAAACTAAAAAAATTGTATTGATTTAATACTAGTGGCACCAAACTAGCCGAGTCCAATTACTTATCATACGAACTTCGTATGATTATCATATTTAATTATATTTCGCTGATTATATCTCAAGAATTTACGTCAAGAATGTTGACACAAATATGTGAAGAAATTATATTTTGTAAAAAGTAGCATATCTGTTGACTATGTACATATGTATATCACTTAGAAATTAAATTAAATATACTTTTTTTACAAAATATTTATTTACTCTGAGATAAAAAAAGGGGCTTCAGCTTCTTTTTATACTGACCTTGGAGTGAAAAAATACATGTTATCGATTTTTTCATCGAATATAAGATTAACAAAAAAAAAAAAAAAAAGTATTAGATAAAATAATAGGAAGTCATCATAAAAAATAATTCATAATATATTATATTTCATACCCTCAAAGAGAAGTGAATTAGTATTGTTTATAAACTTTAGAACAAGCCTATTGTAATAAAATTACAAATGTAATTTTAATTAATCACAATTAGCCAACCTCCTCGGTTACAGTTGCACACTTTGTTTCCATCAAACATCGAAAAAAATCAGAGCATGATTTACAAAAGCCATCGAAAGTAATAAGGTTAAAACGTGACTCGTCTGACGGAAAAACAGTTCAAGCGCATCATCAATCAATAAAAATATGTCTTAGGTTAGAATGATTGCCCGAAGGGAATTGGCATGGCACGTATCTTAGCCTTTTCCGTCTAACTGCTTCTGATAAAATGACCCTAAACTCATTTATCTCACTAAACAAAATTGATTATCAGGATTTGATTTGTGCCGATGTGGTCGCTTCCATACTTCGGTATATTTGCAGTGTTGGTCGTCATAAACTCGGCAGTAAATTGTTATCTTACTCTAATTATGTGCCGAGAAAGTGGTAAACTTTATTTTATTACCAAATGTTTCGCAATCATAAAAAAAAAAAAAAAAAAGGAATTTTATTTAATCTTATTCCTTGGGAGTAGAATCTATTACGATTTAATCAATAAATTGGTAAATTTCTTAATATTTAAAGTAAGCGCTTATTATTTATTTATGCATATTCATTCCCACCTCGAAATTTTGTGGGAAATACCTAAAAGAAAATTCCCTGAAAATTTGTGCCCAATAATCCATGAATATTCCGCACTACCCCAAATTCAAAGCCCAATATCTCAAGAAATATTGATGTTAGCGATTTGGTGGTTATGAACTTTTTTGTAGGAAATTGAATTTCTTACAAGTTTGTCATTTACAATTTTTTCTGTAGTTTTTGTTATTTACGAGATAGGGGCAAAAAACGAGAATTTCATGAAAAAATTGGGTTTAGTGACCCATACTAACTCGCTGGTGGGAGTTAGGGTTACGCCGCAATGGACACTTTTGTAGAGCATTCAATTCTGAAAAAAAAACCCTATCATTGACCAAGATTATACCAAAAAAAAGGACCCTATTATTCAAATTTCTCAAAATATTCGTCCGAAATGGTCGAGATATTTGTTATATAGATTTTCATAATCATTTCATTTCATTTTTTAATATAAAGTGCTATTAATAAATATCACTGAAGCTAATAATATATGTAGATGAAAATAAGTCTTAAGAACGAAACGTCTTCAGATTGTATAATATAGGCCTAAGCTTATGTTAATAATTTATTGCCATTTCTAAACAAACTCAAAACTTTGGCGCAAAAATTTGCCTCAAGCATAAAATAGAACTGACAGAATACGTGAATCCAAACGAGCATAAATATGTTGGAATTTTCAACTGACGAAAAATTGCCTGGATGCACTCGGAAAAGGGTTTAAGTGAATACTTAAAACTCCCGCAACCATAAAACGCCTAAGGCCATTAAAATGCTTCTCAAGAAAATTTTTGGTACAACTTGCCGCAATGGTGTTATCACGAATGTAAATTTTCCTGACATCTTGATGGGGACTCGTATCTTTAGGATGTGATACGACATTCAAGATACTCTAAATAAATTTTATATATATATAGGCGCTTCTAAAGATAAATGTGTATAAATCGAAGAAGGTCATGTATCTTTGTAATGGGTTTCTCCCTGTTGATTAGGATAATGTTTTAGCTTATGGAGGATTTAATTGAAAAGTTTTGTAGGAAGGAAGTTACTTTAGAATTGTTATAGTGTAAATTATGATACTGATCATAATCATTTTTCATTACAAGGTTATTATTTTCCGAAAACCCCAAAAACCTTCTGCTCGTATCAAGAAAGGTCAAGAAATTATAAACCTCTGATAGAATATTAAAATGAGAAGGATGATTTCATAAAGTCTGGCTCGTTTTATAAATGTTTTCTCATCAGACGTGTCCCCAGTAGCTGGCATCATGAATAATGGAATCCTAACACAACTGCTAATTAGAAAAAGCTTACCTTTACACTATTACAAAATGGACTGTATACAGGTTGTAATATCCCTGAACACAAGCCAGTCAAAGTCTATTATCATTTATATACTATATAATGTATATCTATATTTACTTAACTCGGTAGGAAAATTTCTGGTGTAGCTATGCAGATACATTCTAAGCTTTTACTTACCTTTCCTCTCTGCTTCATTTAATAAGAACGACAAATTTAAAGCACTTGCCCACCCCCCAAACATTAAAGGGGAGAAAATTGGGTCAAAAACTACGACATCTTGCCACGACCTTATTAATAAATTATTGGGATATGCAATAACTTAATTAAAACACTTAAGCCGGGATATTGGCCTGCGAGCTGGTCAAACTTTTAGAGAGTTTTGTATTTATGATTTTGCACGTCTGGCGAAATATGAACAAGCATATGCTCTTTTCTGCCATGCTAGTAATTTATTGCTGAAGCTATGAAACTTTTTAGTTTAAAACATTAAAAGTGGAGCTATTTGAAGAGTTTTTAAATTGAACAGAATTTAAAGAATGTAGTGAATATAAAAAAGCTCTTTATATAGAATTAATCCAATTTTTTCTAATAATTCAGATCACGAAGATATTTTAACCAATTTCCACATTTAAAACTACATATGGTACATATATCTCTGAGTATAACAAATGATAAGCGCCATGTGCAGTTCTTTACACAGAAACTTGGCACTGGGTCTTGATCGGAATAAGAGAAAATTTATGGAAATGGACATGAATTTCTTACAACTGAATTCCAGAAGATATGATTTTGCACGTACTCCTTCTGGATGAACTTAAACTTTTGGTACAAATTCCTTGGATAAACAGATTAATTAAATTATTACCTGAACTTTCCACTTGGCGAACAGAAATCGATTTGAAATCTTGAATAATGGTAGTGGAAACGTGGAATTCAGAATCAGTTTTTTTTTTAAAAAGGTAAAACTTCTTTGTTTTATGAGAGCTGATATAAAACGAAAAAGTAAAATGTGTTGAGTTGGGACAGTGAGTCAGTGGAGTTACAATTTATGTATAGGGTGGGCCATCTAACGTTTGGAATTGGAACTATAGGATATTTTGAGGTTGGAAAGTTTGATGACATTTCCGATGTGACAGAAAGTGAGTTTTATGTTTGACATTTACGAAATAGGTCGCTTTTCGCTTGAACAAAGTTGGGAAATATTAAAAACGTATTTCCAAAGTGGTGAGTCTTCTACTCAAACTGTAAGAAATTTACGGAAAAAAATTGACAAAAAGGATGTGCCAAAAACGCAGTTTGTAGATCAATTTGTGAAGCGAGTTCGTGAAACTGGATCGTTGTTGGATAAAACAACCAGTGTACGTACTCGTCCAGTGCGCTAAACCGAAAACATCGCTGCTGTTGCTCAGAGTGTGCGTGAACAACCATCAACATCAACTCGTCATCGTTCTCAAGATTTGAGCATTTCACGCACTTCTTTGAGAAGAATTTTGCATAAAGATCTCGGTATGAATGCGTACAAAGTTCAATTAGTGCAAGAGCTGAAGCCGCATGACCATCCGATGCATTTTCGGTTTGCTCAATGGGCCGAAGACCGCTTGATTTTATCGAAAAATCATCTTTTCAGATGAAGCTCATTTCCTCCTCGGAGGATACGTCAATAAACAAAATTGTCGTATCTGGGGCTCAGAAAATCCAAACGTCATCGTGGAGAAAGCAATGCATCCACAACGAGTGACTGTCTGGTGCGGATTTTGGTCTGGCGGCATTATTGGGCCATTTTTCTTCGAAAATGAGCCAGTGAATGGCGATCGCTACCGCGCCATGATAAGCGATTTTTTGTTTCCCAAAATTGAAGAGTATGACATAGACGACATTTGCTTTCAACAGGACGGCGCAACGTGCCACACAGCCAACGTAACAATCGATCTTTTGCGCACTGTTTTCGGAAATCGCATAATCAGCCGAAATGCTGATGTCAATTGGCCACATCGAAGCCAGGGTTTGACTCTGTTAGACTTTTTTTTGTGGGGAGCGGTTAAGGACAAGTGTTACGCTAACCATCCAGAGACGATTTACGACTTGAAACGTGAAATCGAAGTTGCCATTGACGTAATAGAGGCGCAAACAATCGAAAATGTACTAAAAAATTGGACTGGACTGGATCGAATGGGGTATTGTAAGGCTAGCCGTGGCAGTCATTTGAATGATGTTGTCTTCCATTCCTAAATCTTTCTAATAAGCTCATAACATTGAAAAAATATTCATTTGTTTTTTTTTTTATAGCCGATTCAAATTCCAAATCTTAAATGGCCCACCCTGTAATTGTAATTATCCTACTTACCGTGTTCCTCTGGGTAGTCATTTGGGACCCTAACTTTTTATTCTTGCTACTGGCGATATCACTTGACTGACGAGGGTTGTGAAAGCTTGTTAAATGCCTATAACTTTAAATTAATTTAAATTAGTGTTTAAATAGTAATTTACATCTTACTGCTGATAAATGAAGGATGATGACTTTTTGAAGAAGTCGCAATTCCTAGCATTTTGACTGTGTTCGATGAGAATTCATTTTCCAGTCCCGTGAATTTTTTAATGGTGCAGAATTCAGGCTGCTCTACTTTTCCTTAGTTACACCTTTGGTTGAATACGGCAACGAAATTAGGTCTCTGTGTTATCAAATGCACCAAACTAATATTGAATCTGTTCAAAGTAAATTCGTTAGATTTTCGCTAAAATATTTACTTTGGAAGAACCCGCTCACATTTTCCTCCATAACCGATTTTTCTTAAGTTCAGTTTGCCAACTAGTCACAAATAAATAAATATAGATTTAGTGTTTTCTACATTTTAGAACGTCATACGTGTGTAAAAAGCATTTTGTTTTTATAACCATTCAAACCTGTTCCCGCTCTACCTAGTCACAAATAAATAATTCATTTGAATCAATTGCCTTCTTAAATGCTAACCATCAGGAGAAATAAATTGCTCTCTTACAAAACATTCTGTAAGTTCAAAATCAATATTAAGTTTCTAAAAAAAACATTTAAATTATAAATATGCAGAACTGATGAAAATTTCAAAACCACAATGATATTTTGGAACATTACCACCTTTATGTGTTAAACCCTAGGGAAGTTACTCTTTAAGGGTGTTCAGCCTCCGATTGCTCTTAATTGGTCAAATTGCTACATATAAATAAATACAGGTATATTTTGAAATAATGCTACCAAAAGCCCTGGAACACTGCCAAGCATTTCATTTTAAAATCCTCTATACGTACATAGACGACTCGTAGGGCTTTTCATTTAGCGAATATTATACGAAAACCATATGAACCCATACTAATTGGGTTGACAAATTGATTTTTCCTAATTTACACGTGCAGCGCAAAATGCGAAAAGCTTCCCCAATGAAATTTCTATGGAATTACGTGGTGCTAAGATTACAACTGGGGTATGCATCCGCAGTAGAAATGGGTGCCCCAAAGTTAATTGAAACCTCTTTTTATGAACTTGCTTGGAATTCATATCACTATAAAATAGCTTGTTCTCAAATTAAAACCCTAGAATTTGTATATTAGTAAAAATTTAAAGCTACTCCTTTTGGTTGCTATAGTTTAAGCTTTTAAAAGTAATGTGTTTTGTATTCACATATTTTATCGAATGATATAAGAATATCATAAATCGTTTTTTCCTAGAGCCCTTAAAAGTTTCCTAAGAAAAAAGGAAGGATGATGAAAACTTTTCCGAATATCTAAAACATGACAGTAGGCACCTTTTACAAAAGCAAAAACTTTTCCTGAAGAAAATAAGTGGAGATAATGGGCGGAGCAAATTTCCGCTTCAGTTGAATATCATCGACGTCCCCAATATTTAAACCTATATTGAATAGGATAAGCGTATTTGAATAATCCCTTTGCCACTGGCGTTTTCAGTTGCTTTATATTATAAATCAGAGCGATGCGCACAATGGAGTTTTCTTTTTGTTGATTTATTCAACACAAATTTACCGATAGCATTTATGGATTTTAGGGAAACATGAAAAATCGCAATAAAGAAGTTAATTTAACTAAATCAGCAGTGGGGTTTTTTTAAAACACTATTCTATTTTTTTAAATCATTAGTTACAAGCCAAAGATTTTTTTTTTTTTTTTGGTTTTCAACAAAATCTTATTATATAAACTTTCCAATCTGGAGAAGTATTAAGTATTAAGAAATCCGGAAGACAACATAATATTTGCGAATTTCCAGAAAATAATTAAATAAAAATAAGAGAATCATACAATATTTTAATATCTTCTACATGGTTTTTTACTAGCGTTCAAGAAGACAGCCAGTAGAATGTATAAGAAAGGCCCAAAAATACGTTAATTAACCCTTTGTCTTACGATTTTATTTCGAAGAATCGGGCACTGTTAATAATATCTAACAAGGAAAGGTTCTCAGGTGTGTCTCACCGATTTTGATGAAATTGAAATATGTTATAGAGTATCGAAAAATAATAGACATGTATTTTTTTTATCTGCGGATACGCACATTTAGGGGGTGAAAACCACCCCTAAAGTTTACCCTCAAAAACAGTTTTTCCTAAATATTTCAAGTTCTAATGAATTTTTTCGAATGATGGGAATGATAAATATCCTAACCTTTTTTAAGTAATCCGGTTCCCGGGGGTGGCAACCCTTATTTTTTATTGCAGAAAAACGATTTTTTTTTCCCGTCACAAAAATAAAAGTTTTAGTTAAAAATCATTCAAAAATATTTTTTTACATACGATTTTGAAAACTAAAGTAGACGTGTTTTTGGGTTTTCTTAAAAAAAGCTCCTCAAGGGGGTAAACAACCTCTAGCACTAATACGTAAATTATGAATATTCTTTCAGACATCGGTTTTTACGTGAAAATCAGTTCCAACATGGCGGACAAACTTTTGAAAAATATACCAATTTTCATTTAAAAAAACGATAAATAAAAGTACCCACTAAATGTGCGTATTCGCAGGTAAAAAAAAATACGTGTCTCTTATTTTTCGATACTCTATAACATATTTCAATTTCATCAAAATCGGTGAGACACACCTGAGAACGTTTCAATTCAAAAAATGTTTTTTACACTAGTTATAACAAATTTTCGGGAAATGGAAAAAAATGAATTTTCTCGAAAATGTCTGAACCAATCTTGATGGCTAAAATATATGTTATACTGGGGACTAAAGCAGTCTTGTAAAAAAAGTAGAAAATTAATTTCGTTAATTAGAAGGGTGTAAAAAAATTATATTTAATTTTCCCAAAAATAATTTTTTTTTTATGAAATCCTTTTTGTACCACACCGCCTGATTATGTCAACATAAATTCTAAAAGATGATTTCCATAGTTTGGGTAAGCACAAAATTAGATAGAAATTATTCTTTAAATTATTTTAAACAATTAGTTTAATCAATTTAATTGTAATTAGTAGTACAATTAGTACTACTAATTACAATTACATTGATTAATTAATTTAATCAATATAAGTGTACTTCTGGGGTTACCCCTTCAAAATTTGACACATTCGAATTTGGCACAGACATTTTTTGCGGGCGAGACTAGTCATTTTTACTTAAAGGGTGAATAATAATAAATAAGAGCGATTAAAATTTGATCGGAAAAAGTGAATTTGCAGTTTCCGAGAAGATTGCTTCTGCACACCAAATTATAATTCAGAGATGTAGGGTTATAATTGAAGGATTCTTCGCTTCAGTTGAAACCCTTGGCAAACTGAGGCCCACTTTTTAGGTTTTATTTTAATTGCTGTTAAAGCTGAGATTACTTTAATTGGCGTGTAATCATAAACTCAATTTATCATGTAAAGTTAATTTTTCGGTTCCATATGCCTTTGTTATTTCATAATAATTTTAGTTTACAATTCAGTAAAATGCTCTAATTGATATTTAACATAATCATAAAATTAATCTTCCACCCGAAAACTGGACAGAAGTCGATATTTTTCTCGTTGTTTAAGCTATATTTCATTTCAAATTTTTGTTCTCCACTTTATAAATATAATTATTAATTCATAACCTTTCAACCTTTAATAAAACGACATTAAAGCAGAATGTAGACATTAAAAAAGTATACATATTTCATATTTTTTTCCTCAAAGAAAATTAAATTAAAGGGTCTAGAATTTTTTTGCTTTTCATTTAACATGCCCCAAAGCAATAATATTATAAATTAATCTTTCATACTTATTTCTTCTGACTTTTAATCTCTGAACGAACCTTGCCTGGAAGCCAGCAAATATTAATTTTGTCAGAGAAAGAAAAAGCCATAGGAAAGTTTTGTTGATCCACAAACTTTACAAATTCTTTTGAATTCACCTACATTGTAAATGCTTCACCTCGAGCATTAAGAAATATATATTCTTATTTTTTTCGCGTTCTCAGCTGACTGTTTGGTTGCTCTTTTAGTTTTTCTTGTCGCTTTTCTGACTTTAATCCCATAGTTGGGACTATTCAGAGAAAAATGTTGACATATATTAATATAGTTTGGTGAAACTAGCTACATTTCATTTTATAAGATGCAAAAAAACATATTTGTAATATTGTTAAATTTTCGTATTGCAGAACATGTTTTGCAATTTTATAAAAATTGATCATGATTCTCATGTGTGAAGTTCGAATTAATAAAGCAACACTATGTATATTTTACTGAAAATCTTTATTTGTTTGGAAGTTGTTCAAAATTGCAGATTTCAGATATGTACGAAGATTGCCTCCTTCAAGAGTACCTATATTTCATGTAGGTGAAGTTTTTAATTCAATTAAGGGGACCTTCAAAATCGAAGAATTATCAATATTTTTTTTTTTTTTCATAAAAATGCTTCTTGTCATCACACAAACACTCTCCTAAAACCGTTTTAAGAAATTCGTAAAAGAAAAAAAAGTTATAACTATATTGGTAACGGCAGCTCTACGCGTTTTATATGCAAAAATTATATAACAAAAACTTTGAATGCGTTTTTCTCGAAATCACATTTTTGAAAATGGCCGCATCTGTATCTCAAAAACTATTCAACCGATTTTAACAAACCAAACGCCATTCGATTCGTTATCAAATATACTAGTAACTAAACCTTTACAAATATTATTTAACCCCCCCATTTTTTTATGCGGAGGGGAGTTTAACCCTAACTTATAGTCGTTTTTTAACTTTTTTAGAAAAATGTGTATAAAATTATATATTTATTAAAAATAAAAGGTTTTTTAGGTTTAGGTACTAGTTTTGTGTCTTATGAAAACAATCCACTAAAGATTTTTACTCTATCTGTTACAGGAAGTTCTAGAGAAATGCGACCGTTTTAAAAGTGCATTTTGGATGACGCCCTCTGCAGGCATTAAAATAAACTAAAATTGCATTTAAACATTTTTTTTATATTATTCATAATCTTTCAAAAAAAAAACTTTTAAAAAGTGTTTTTTTCGATTTTGAAAGTCCCCTTAATCATAAATCAATTTTTTCATAAAATAATAAACATTTTGAGTACATCTACAATTTTGTAATTTAAGTAAGAATTATTGTTTTAAAATTAAATTCAAGTTGATGATTAAAACGCTATATTTATCTCTCCTTAGAGTTTCATTACCTTAAATTCTTATTTCTGGACCTTTGTACTTTTTTAAAAGTATTTTAAGTTCCACCAATGAAAAATGGCTAGATAAACGTCGCACCGCATTTATCTTAAAGACCGAAAAAAAACTTTTTCAATACTTTAAACTTCCCCCTCGAGAACAGTTCGAGTTTATGGCAAATATTCGATTGGTATTTTCTCACCAAATTCAACTGGCATAGGGGAATACTTATGTTGCTTCCTTCGCATAAAAATGAAAAAAAGAAATTTACGACACTTTTATGTTTTACTGCTAAACATATATTGAAAAGTAACATTCTGATATGTATCGTATCGCGACAAAATTACATATTTCTTAGGTAGCATTGCCCTTCTTTATGAGTTGTTTTTTTGCCCTTGAACATAAATTCGAGAAATTAATCTTCTATGCGGCAGCTAAGTAATAAATAAAAGCTAAACACTCAGTAATGTAAGGATGGTTGAAAGTGCAAAGCAGTATTTTAATAAAGTTACATTTATGTATTGGGAATTACATATGACAAGCGACAATATTTGATTTCTATATATATTAAAGACAGAAGAAATCTTTGGTATCCATAAATGGAAATTTTAGTTCTATTTAGAAAGCAAAGGTATTAATTAAATTTTTTCAGAATTTTTTGGGCTATTTTGGGTTTTTTTTGGATTTGGCCAATTTTTGAAAAATCCAAAAATGTCCCAAAAAATTCTAAAAAAAAAAAACTCACATATGCTCTTTGGGTAATTATAATTCCTTTTTTTTATATAAAATTCTTTCGTAAAATTGATACTTTTTGAGTGAAAATATCACCAAATTTCATCACAAAAAAATAGGTGATTTTTTAACTAAAAAATGATCAATTTTACAAATAAATTTCATATAAAAAAAGGTAATTATAATCACCCAAGGAAAACCTGTGAATTTTTTCAGAATTTTTCGGGACATTTTTGGATTTTTCAAAAACTGGTCAAATCCAAAAAAAAGCTAGTTTCAAGCATTTTCTGATCTATAATTTTTTTTTTTTTTTTTTGTAAAGTTGATAATTTTCGTGTAAAAAAGTCGCGATTTTGCAAAATTGCTGTACAAAATGCCAATTTGCAAAAACCAAAGCAAAAAAAATTTCAAAATTATCATTTGAAAAAGTTTAGACTTCAGACCGCGATATCTGGTGGTTATATGATCATTTAATAGCAGCAACGATAAGATAATCGACTTCGAAAAGAAAAATGACCAAAAAATCTAGCACTTTTTTTAAAAAACTCACAAAGTAATAGGGTTTTTGAAGTTTTTATGCAAAACAAATGCCAGATTCTGAAAGAGCATCTCCAAAAATCCCTTACATGGAAGAAAATCACCCAAATTTGCTATTCGAATCGTATAATTGAACTTGCGTGCACAAAATCCTCGTTTTGAGCATTAATGGGTTAATTTCAATCAAATAACAATAGATAATACATAAATTACAACAAAACTGATGTGATTATTTGCATTCTTTAGTGTTAACCAGAATAGCGATAATATTCCTAATTTCTAAATATATGTATATGTGGTACTTCACTGAATATTCCATTATCTTATTATCAGAAATTTATTACAAAATTATCTGAATCATTAAAGAATACAAATAAATAAATAAAATTTCATAATCGCCGAGGGTTTTTCCCGAAATATATCAACTGTTTTAAATATGTTTTTCGATCGTTCATATATTATACATACATAAGCTCTTGCGTATCAAAGGGATTAATATGTGGGAAGTGAAAATTAACTCTACAGCTGTTTTCCATTTTTTTACTTATCTCATCTGTAATCAGTGCCCTAAAGATGTAAAACCTTTTTTGCAGTATTCGAAGTAATTACGAATTGTTCTTTATGCTTAATCCTTTAATTCGTGTTCAGCGGAGAATATATATAATATGTATTTTTGATAAAATCGGTAGGATATATTGAAATTTTAATTAAGAACGAACTCGAATTACCTCTGAGGTAGAATACCATGAAATATTAAGCAGATTGAGGGAAACCACAAACACATGCGGACAATTGGTCCACATAATTTTTTTTTTTCATTATACAACGTCACGCAATCCTTTTTTTTTTTTTAATATTTACCTGGCCAAATAAAAACACACGAAAACGAAAAAGTATTCCACCGTACTGCGAAAAGGAAGGGACTCGTTTTTAATTGTGTTAATTTTATTATTCCCAGGCTTACGCTGCTAATTGGAATATGCCAAATTGACCCGTCTGTATTAACCCTTAACTGAGTTTTTCGTCAACTTGTCAAGAATGTGACCGCAGGACAGATAGCAGTTCAACTTGAAGGACCAACTTCAGCTGGGTCCTTTGGTTTTTTCGGCGAGAGTACCCTTACAGTCACTCAGCACAATATGCTGTTTTGATATCAGGAGTGCTAGCTATTTTTCACTGTTAATACAAATTTTCACATACACCTTTTGTGCGCTGGTTGAAAATTTTTGAATTATTAATTTATCTCTGAGTACTGAAAGGAAGAAGGAAATGTCATAAAAGTTGGGTTTTTCACCTATTTAGCTGAGGATATGGATCAGACAAATTTTGTATAAAATTTAAATTTATGTAAAAGCAATTGCTTATAGCAATGATTTTTTATTTCTAATAAAAACCATCAAATTGTCATGAGCCATACCCATGTCAAAACTCGAACCAATAATTTTTAGGAAGAACACTTGTGAATGACGAAGCGAACGAATTAGCTACATAGCCAAAGCTACGAGTAATGAACAAATATTATTTAGATTTAGTTTAGATATATTTCAAAAAGAGGATATATAAATTATGATATTTATACAATAAGAAAAATCTCAATTTAGATATAAATTTGGGAAAAATACGGGGTTGAAAAAAAACTTGTTTTCTAAGTTCAGGTTTGAGCTTTTATTTATAAATGGATATAATATTTTAATTAGAATGTAACCTTTTTTTATAACATAATTTGTGTAGTTTGAAGAAGTAACAGCCTTATCAAAGAAGATACCCAGATATTTTGCAGTATCCGTCCAAGGAATATTACAAACGTTTACGCGAATATTGCAGCTAGGTAAAAAACGTGGATGTTTTCTTCAAGTGAAAAACATTGCTTACGTCTTATACAAATTAATTTTTATCTTCCACTTATAGAATTAATTATAGATAACCTCAAGTCCTTTCTGGAGATAATAAGTAATGTGAGCAGCGTTTTCGTGTGAGCTGAAAATGGCAGCATCATCGACAAAGATAAATGAAATAAAATATGGAATCTTGGAAAATCTGTGTGTATATCTACATCTACACTTCGACACTAATATTATAAAGAGGAAAGATTTGTATTTTTGTGTGTATGTTTGTAATGAATAAACTCAAAAACTACTGTGCCGATTTCAAAAATTCTTTCACCATTAGAAAGCTACAATCACCCTGAGTAACATAGGCCATATCAGCTAATACATTTTCAAAATGGCGGATCCAAGATGGCGGCTGAAAATGTTAAGTTTGAAGCGATTTTCATGAAAATTGGTACATAGGGGTTTTGCGGCATGCTGATTTCAAATCCGCTGTCTAAATTTAGAAATTCAAGATGGCGACCAAGATTTTTCGATTTCAATGGATTTTAATGAAAATTAGTACAATGATTATCTTGAGGTCACTGATTTTGAATGTTATCAAAATTTACAAATCCAAGATGGCGGACCCAATATGTCGACCAATATTTCTCGATTTCAACAGATTTGAATAAAAATTGCTAGAATGATTATTTTAAGGCTAATAATTTTAAATATTATTAAGATTTGGAAATTCAAGATGGCGGATCTATAAAGGGGTTTTCGGGTTCAAACAATTTCTAGGATATAACAAACTAGAACATTTGAGAAGTGTTTAATTAGTAAGTATTTACCCAACGCCGGGTGAAACCGGGTAACCCAGCTAGTATGATATAAAATTGGACCTAAAACAGAGCCTTGAGGAACAGCTGATGTAATATTTATGGGAGCGGAAGATTCAGGGGCAATATATACTCTGCAATTTATGTTATATAAAAAACTCTGAACTAAACGTGTTATATTAGAAAAAAAAATTTTATATTTTGTTTATAGGAACATTTTCTTTAATTTTAAGTGCTCGAAATTCAAACTTTTCGTTAGGTATCAGTTTATTTATTTCAGTAAATTCTGGTATTTTCATTTTGATTAACTTTTCTAAAATTTTGTCAATATTGCTCAACAAACTGATGGGTCGATACCCAGCAAGATCATCTGCAGATTTCCCATGTTTCAAAATTGGAATTATCTTAGCAACTTTCTATGATTTCGGAAAATACTTTAGTTTGAGGCAAGAGGTAATTATGAAAGTAATATATAAAAGTCCACCCTTAAGAAGTTATTTTAACGCAAAATTAGATACACCATCGTATCCTGGTGTTTTATTGATGAACAAATAAACACCAAAAAAATGATGGCGAACATGATTTCAGAGGTCTGGATCTTCGGCAAAAGATAAAAATACACCAAATTAATCCTTGTTCAAATGGATATCATATGAAACAGAATCGTGTTGATCGGTGACAAATTTACCGATTTTTAGCCGATTTTCTTATCTGAAAAATTGTTTTTTTATTTTCAAATGGCCACTATTTTGTTATTTTTTGGTAGAAAAAAACAATTATCCTAGTTCACACGATAACTATTTGAACAAGGTTTAATTTGATCTTTTTCTTCCTTTTTTTCCGACGATCCAAATGCCTGAAATTATGCCCGCCGTCATTTTTTGGTGTTTTTTTTTTTTTCAAAAAATCATAAAAATTCAAAAATCAGTCTCAAAAATTTAATTTTGTATATCTAAAGTGTAATTAAATATCTATGCAAAATTTCAAAACGATATCTCTTTTCTTTCAGTAAAAAAAAATTATTAAAAAAAATGTTTTTTTTTAAATTGTAACCAAATAGCCCCCTTAAATATTCTTCATAATCTTTAAGACAGCTTATACTAATTTCAAACAAAAAATATTTAATGTGTTTACTTATATAGCTTAAAAGAAAAGAAATCGGAAAATATAATTAATATAAGGTGAAGTTTAAAATTCTGCCGTCAATAAAGATATAAAAATTGCCGGTAGATTGACATAAAAGGAAAAAAGTTGACAACTTCTCGTATAAAGCAAATTTAGTGTTTTCCTCCTACGAGTCCTTAAAAAAGACTTGCATGATGAAATACGGACAAAATTGCTTTTCTCATTGATTTTCCAGCATTTTAGATCAAAATTATAAAAACAAAAATTATTATATAGTTCTATAAGATTTTACGAAAATATAGCAGAAAAATCATGCCTGTTTTCCATTTTTCCAGTGTCTTCCTTTCGGATTTCAAAGTCGCAAAATGGAACGTTTCAGCTTTAGACCAGCATAGGCCCATTTATTTAAATAACCAGTATGGAATAATATAATTTTTTTATTATTTTGATATGAGCTCTGGTCAACATAGTCCACAGTGTATACATTCGATATACACAAATTAGTATATGAAAATTATAACGATAATTGCAAAAAGATAATTTAAATTTATTTTCACTATAAAACTGTAACAGTCTATTAATTAATTAAAAAAACCTTTAACTTTTAATTTATTAAAATTTATTACTATCTGAGTAAATCCACTCAAATTATATTTTTCTCTTTGCAGATTCCTAATGCCTAGTTTTGAAGTCAAAATTCATGGATAAAATCCTATTGGATGGTATGCCATTTCGACAGCGCATTTATACGTTTTGGAGTACTTTTAAATAACTTGTAATACAGATTTAAACTTTTATTTGACTCAAAGTGACATTATCCAATTTTTTATTATTCAGTATGCGATATAAAATAAATAAAAAACTTAAAAATATGTATATGTTTTAACTTATTGATTGAACCCATTAACTTTTTCCAGGAAATTAAGTATACATTTTTTTTTATCTTGCTGAATTGTAATGTATTATAATTTTTTCATAAGAATATTTAAAATAAAAAGTTAATTAATTAATTAAACTTTATATGTTTAAAATTATAGGATATATGAGCATCACACATTGAAATACCTTATCTAAGAAGTCATATTCGTAATAACTTCTCTCTGAATATTCCACGAACAACTCCAAATTATCAAGAAAGCATGGCAAATTTTTGTGCATATCTCCAAGAATATAAGAAAAAAACGATTTGCATTGTAGGAAAAATAAGGAAACTTGGATCCTTTCCAGATAATAGTGCTTTTGTTTTCTACCGACACTACGAATTTCCACTTCCTGATTCCCACTGAACATATTTACGTGCACAGCCAGAAAGTACCCCAGCAGCATTGACTCCCCCGAAACTAGAGATAACGATTCCCCGCCCTTTGGCTTTTGTGCAACTGGCTGAAAACAAGTCGAACGACATCAATAAGTTTCACATACTTTTATGATTCTAACCAATTTTCAGATAAAACCTTTAAAAACATGCTCGGGGCCAGGCCAGCGCCGCTCTGGACGACTTGCACGAGCGGACAGGAAGTGTTCACAATTCGTTTGGAGGTGGAAAAGTCGATGATTGCTTTTAATATAACGGTATCGTTGCACCATGCGCTTTTTGTTATTAGATTTTCTCGCTCAGGAGGAAAGTGTTGAGGTAGTGACCCTTTTATATTTTTTTTTAAGGTCATAAATTTTAAATGTTTTCATTTTTAACTGGCTTTGTTATTTAATTTGTTTTGCAGATTGTCTTTAAATTTTGTGAGGAAGATTTGAAATGAAAGGAAATCTCGAATAACTTGGAATCGGATCAATTAAAACCATCATTCGTAACGTGGACTTGTTTTTAACTTTTCCAAAATATTCTGATGGTAGATTAATCCTCAATGTTGTTAGAATATCGGTAATTGTAATAATATTTCTTGATTTCGCAAAGCTTCGGTTTTCATAAAATTTAATATAAAACAATATGAAGAAGGATATAAAACAAATTTATTCACAGAATTAAAAATTAATTAAAGGGGATGAAATGTTCAAGGGATGGAGAAAATATTGTTTTCAACCTATCAGGTGTTTTTGAAAACCACCCTTATGGAGTATCAATTTCGGAAGTGATTTTTACACCTTAAAAATATTTATCCCCAGAAAAAAGGATGTGTATCATATCATTTTTGCTAAAGATTAATATATTGCACTCGTTATTTAATCGGTGGCGGACACCTCGGAATGTTACCTTGTAAATAAGATCTTGTATCCAATTCTCTACTCTATGAAGGCATTGTTTTCGGACTTGATTACAATTCCTAATAATTTTACGCAGTATTATTATGAAAATCAAATGATATAAATAATTTATTTATTTAACAAATTCATCAAATCTTATCTATTTCTTACTACAGAAACTTTAGAAAAACTAATTTTTAATCTAATGTTTTGAAAGATTAAAATCCAGATTATCATAGGAGGGGAAATTAAAAACGCAACATACATAGATAAAGCAGGTTCGCGGACGAAGTTGTAGTTTCTGAAGGAGCTCGCAGTGAAATATTAAATATCTTTAACAACTCAGGATAATTTATCGATCGCGGCGGAAAATGTTGGTGTCGTCAGCGTAGCAAAAATCTTGAAGTGCACGTCGTTTATAAATATAATAAATAATAATAAAAATTGGTGTATTTAACAAAAGTTTGTCCGCCATGTTGAATCCGCCATTTTGAATTTTTTCAATTTAACATCAGATTCGTAATCAGTGACTCAAAAAACCCCTTAATACTGGTTTTCACGAAAAAACTGATGTCTGAAAGAATATACATCATTTACGTATTAGTGCTAGGGATTGTTTACCCCCTTGATGACCTTTTTTAAAAAAAGCCAAAAACACGTCAACTTTATTTTTCAAAATCGTATGTCAACAAATATTTTTGAATGATTTTTAACTAAAACTGCTATTTTTGTGATGCAAAAATATAAAAAAAAAATCGTTTTTCTGCAATAAAAAATAAGAGTTGCCACCCCCGGGAACCGGTTTACTTACAAAAGGTTAGTATATTTATGAGACATCATTTCCATCTTGTTTCATTCGAAAAAACTCATTAGAACTTGAAATATTTAGGAAAAACTGTTTTTGGGTGTAAACTTTAGGGGTGGTTTTCACCGCCTAAATGTGTGTATCCGCAGATAAAAAAAAAATACGTGTCTCTTATTTTTCGATACTCTATAACATATTAAAATTTCATAAAAATCGGTGAGACACACCAGAGAACTTTTCCTTGTGAGTAATATAAATATAAAAACTAAATTCTAGATACAGATTAAAAGAAACTATAAAGTATTATAATTCATTTCAAAAATTCTAAAATCCAAAAAGAAAAAGAAAGGAGAATATATGAAAAAGAAAAACAATATACAAAATGTGGAGGAAAGGAGAGAAATAGAATGTTATCAAATTTAATTTTTCATAAAATCCCAAATATCTCGAAAACGGTGAGGTTTTCACTAAGGTCATATTTTGGTATTCTGGTAGGTCATGACCCAAGCTACCATCCCTTTAATTTTGGCGGACTATTTCCTGGACACCCTGTATAAATAGAAAAGTTTAATATTGGCCTCAGTTAATTTTTTCTGCCGAAATACTAATAAAAAATATATATATATATATAATATAGGAAAATTTAAACCCTTGTTTACAAGAAGCAATAAAACTCTCTTCAACTTGAAACTATCTCTGAAAGACAATAAGCGTTATTAAGAACTTGCTATCAAAGATCCCGTTCCCGGACTGCAGCCTGATTTCAGTGAGAGGTCAAACTTTCAAGAAGACATTCCTCTACATCACCCGCTCCTGTGTCTCCTGGACTAAGGCTGTAATACTTCGCATGCCAAATGTCATTGCAGTAAGAAACGGAATAGAGCAAGGAATCTTCGGAGATTTTATTGGTTACATGAAATGCCAGAAAACTTTATCCAGTTTTTCTCTGTTCAACAAAACGAGGATGAAGTGGACTTCAGCCAGGAGGCTGCAAGCCATGCAACATCCGCGACTCAAGGAGGGAAAAAATCAAAGTGCACAACTTGAGAGACTTTTCTTTTCGGAATGTTTTTCTGGAAATTGTAACATAAATATTTTTCTCGAAACAAGAAATTTTCGTCGCTTTTCTTCCTTGTTTGATGGGTGAAGGTAAATTCTACATCAAGAGCTTTTCAGTTTTTAAATATTTTCGGAATTTTTAGGTCAGTAGGTCGCTTAACAGGAAAAGAATATCAACTATTACTCGAAATATCGTCTTCGATGTTAATAACAAGATTTTAAATATTCAAATTAAATTTATTTGTGCTTATTAATGAGCTAAATAGACTATTTATGCAAAAAGTTTAAATTTCGCTTATATGGTATGTCGAATATGTCCAAACAAAGAAAAAAAATTTAATAACAATTTCATGGAACAAACTGGTTACATTTTGTTATTGTTGTCAACTACAAAACGCAAACATTCATTGTAACAGCTTTTAAAGTAATTGTTTTTAGAAATAAAAAATATTAAAATACACTCAAGTATTACCATAACATGTGTACAAATTTTTTAAATTAATAACTTAAAAGGTCATCTAAAAAAAAAATTCTTGAAATTCTTGTGGTTTAGCTATGATTTGTGTGCATGAGTGTTTTTCTAATTTAATCATTTTTCATTTAAAAAAAAAAATTTCTAGTATCTAATATCAAAACTCCGATCGATTAACCACTTTTTTAAATGTATAATGGGTCTTGTTGACTGAACTAATATCATTATATCGTTCCAATGTAGTTTAATGGGACCTTTACTTTCAAAATCGAAAAAATATAAAAAAAAAATTTTTTTTTTCATAAAAATGCTTTTTTACATCACACAAACACTCTCCTAAAACCGTTTTAAGAAATTCGTAAAAGAAAAAAGTTATACCTATATTTGTAACGCTACCTCTACGCATTTTATATGCAAAAATTATATAACAAAAACTTTGAACGCGTTTTTCTCGAAATCACATTTTTTAAAATGGCCGCATCTGTATCTCAAAAACTATTCAACCGATTTTAACAAACCAAACGCCATTCGATTCGTTATCAAATATACTAGTAACTAAACCTTTAAAAATATTATTTTACCCCCCCCCCTCACTTTTTTATGCGGAGGGGTAGTTTACCCCTAACTTATAGTCGTTTGATAACTTTTTTAGAAAAATGTGTATAAAATGATATATTTATTAAAAATAAAAGGTTTTTTACTTTTAGGTACTAGTTTTGTGTCTTATGAAAAAAATCGACTAAAGATTTTTACTCTATCTGTTACAGGAAGTCCTAGAGAAATGGGGCCGTTTTAAAAGTACATTTTGGATGACGCCATCTGCTGGCATTAAAATAAACTAAAGTTGCATTTAAAGATCCTTTTTATATATTATTTTTCATAATCTTACCAATAATGTACAAAAGGTTTCAGAATCATGAATATAATAGTCTTTTCAAAAAAAAAACTTTTAAAAAGTGTGATTTTTCCCGATTTTGAAAGTAAAGGTCCCCTTAAACAAAAAGATGGTTTTATAATTTTTAAATAAACTACTCTAGTCATGTTTACCAGCAATCTTGTTAGGTAAAATTCAAAAGGAAAAATAAATGAACCACATAATTATTTGCTTGAACAAAATATTTTTTTGGGATGCACAAAATCACAAATAGTTTTGAATACAAATATCATATATTAAATTTATTAAATTTGAATTTGATAGAAACAACAATTTTTACATTTTATTCTTGTTATTGGCAATTGATTACCATGCTTTCTTCTCTTTTGGAGTTTCTCAAGTTCGAAAGTCAAGTAATTTAATATTTGGGGAAGAAATTCCATCATTCTTTAAATTCCTTGTATTATTGAAAGGTACACAAAATGTTTACAGACTGTAGACTAAGAATTTGCCCCTCTGCTTAAATTCCTGCGTTGATTGAGATGTTTTGACTTTTACTACTTCTGAATATCTTCAATTCAACTTGCTTTTCCAGGAATTCAATTTTGGCCGTTTAAATGCGTCGTTTACAAGGAGGCTACGGACAGTTCTATGTAGGGATACTTTCTTCGTTTAATACCCTATACTTTTCTTTACACACCCTACGAATTTTGTTAAGCTCGCAATTGATAGAAAATACTTTTTTCTTTCCAGTGAGTTTTCAACCACTTTTCTACCCCATCTCCATCTAAATTATTATATTTTTTCGTATTCGCGTCCGAACAATTAATTGTCTTAACTCATCATGTATACGTAGTGAAGTAGTCATGTGCGAAGATCCATATAATAATAAGAGGAAGAACTGAAATGTTGTTGATGACGTTATCCAATAACATACTAGAGACATGCACTAGTTTTGGCTATTTTTTATTTAAGCTCATTGTCATTTCTACACTTGAAGAAGATAAGTTTCTAAGGATGATTCTATATACAGGGTGTCCCAAAAATACCAGGTCAGAGTGACATGGAAGATATGTTAGTCGTAGATCTGTCAGATAAAATAAACATGACCCAAGTAAAAGTTTCTTAGTTTTCGATATATTGTCACTTTTTTAATTATGTTTCAAATCTCTACTTTTAGTTAGATTTTCAACCACCATTGCTAAAAATAACTTTAAGTTATTTATTTTTTTATTTTGCAGGTATCTTGAATAGTTGTTTCAGTCGTTAAAAGTAAAATTCTGCCAAAATTTAGTGTATACCTTCCAAGAAAAATAACCCATTTGTGTTACCTTTTAGCTCTGTCAAAATTGTAACTTTAACTTAGACAATCAGTCGTGGAGAAAATGTACTAAAATAAATTGGCAAATTATCTTAAAAACTACTCAATTTAAAGCAGATTCAGAAATAGTACTTTTGGGACACCCTTGCATTTATCTACGAGTAGTATAAATATTTATTTTGCCTGACTGATGATAAACGAATGAGTGTAAACAATTTGTTAAATGATCCCTTCATAGGTAAAATTGTCATTTAAATATTCACAACCGTCGACAAACAATTACATCGTTTAAAATAATTTTCAAATGATAGCATCTCTTATAATAATGGTCACTTAAACAAAGTAACCAGAATTTCATTCATTAGTACCATCCTGCTTAATTACAGTTTTAACATATTTATAAGGTTCACCGTGGAAAAACTAGGTCCAGGGCAGGGAAAGTGTTAGTGAGCAAAGTCATCAGCCGCAAATATAATTGAAATTTTCCCTAATGACATGTCGTTATCCTCTGGAATTGCTGTCATCCATTTAGTAGCTCCTCCTGCCTTAGTGCGCCAAATATGTTTTTGTTTCGCTGATAAATGCCTCCTCTCGTTTTTATTTTTCCTCGACAATCACCGCACATTCACTAGCCATTGAGGGGCTTTAGAGCCTTTTGTTGAGCATTAATTTCGTATTTAATGGACAGCTTAGCGCTTAATGATTAGTCAGAAAGGGCAGCTTTTCTACTGGAAAATTGAGGGTAGTATCACTTTCCCTTAGTGAAAAATAACAATTCGGGCGATGTGATTAAGCCACCCGTCCTGCTATGCCTGAAGGCAAATTAATTCAAATAGTGTTACCTTAAGGGAAGTAACAAATTATACAATTTGAGGAGTATCTTTAAAAAAAAAAAAAAAAAAACCGTTTCCTAAGAATAGAAAATTATTATTTTCTTATATTTTTATAAAAAAGGAAAATGTTTTTTTTTTTTTTTCTTTCTTTCTTAAAAGCATATATGAAAACACAAGACTCGACTTAAGTCGCAGGACTGAGGACCATCATTATCACATAAAAGGGAATGTCTGCCTGCAGTCATGTGAAGCTTGATATCTTCTTTCAGACTGCAGAGGCAAGCATCATGTCCTTAAGGAAACTGTAAGTACCACAAGTTCCTTTGAAACTCTCTGCTCAGAGGACTTTGATTATTATTAACAAAGTTTTGAAACTGAAAAATGTCTCAAGTTTAAGTTTTATAATTTTTCTTTAATTGAAGCGAGTTTATTACTATATTATATTTTTAACTTTTTGAAACTCAAATAGCATCTGAATCGTTGGAGAGAACGCACAGGTGGAATAAAAGCGAAAAAATATCTTAATGCTTCGTTTACTTTTCACTCTTTTTCAGAACTTATTAATTAAAAAGACGTGTGTTGCGATTTACTTCAAAGCATAAAACAAAATACTCTAAAACATTTGTGGAAACGTATTCAACGCCTCTTGGT
The DNA here is from genome assembly GCA_949715965.1 of Dysmachus trigonus. NCBI lineage: Eukaryota > Metazoa > Arthropoda > Insecta > Diptera > Asilidae > Dysmachus > Dysmachus trigonus. The sequence goes on from OX454320.1 coordinate 92,896,045, forward strand.
AATTATTTTTTTACATTCAAAAAAGAAAAACATTAGTAATGTTTGGATAACCTGCCGCTTCTTAGTATACAGTGTTGATTTGTAATTAAACTCTTATGAGAATGATAGATTGGCTACAAAATCTAACTTTGGATAAATACTTACGAATTAAACATTCCTCAAATATTCGAGTTTTTTATATCCTAAAAATTGTTTCAACCCTAGAACCCCTTTATGGATCCGCCATCTTGAATTTCCAAATCTTAATAATATTCAAAATTAGTGGCCTTAAAATAACCAGTGTACCAATTTTCATTCAAATCGCTTGAAATCGAGAAGTTCTGAACGCCATATTGGATCCGCCATCTTGAATTTGGAAATTTTGCAAATATTCGAAATTAGTAGCATAGGAATAATCATTGTAATAATCTTCATTAAAATTCGTCGAAATCGAGACATTTGGTCTCATATTGGGTCCCGCCATCTTGGCTTTACAAATTTTGATAATATTCGAAATTTGTAGCCTCAGAATAATCATTGTACTAATTTTCATTAAAATCCGTTGAAGTCGAGATATTTTGGTTGTCATGTTGGATCCGCCATCTTGGATTTGGAAATTTTGCTAATATTCAAAATTATTGGCTTCAGAATAATCATTCTATCAATTTTCATTAAAATCCGTTGAAATCGAGAAATCTTAATCGCCTTATTTGATCCGCCATCTTGAATCTTTAAATTTGAACAGCGAATTTGAAATAAGCATTCCGCAAAACCCCTATGTATCAATTTTCATGAAAATAGCTTCAAATTTAAAATTTTCAGCCGCCAACTTTTTGATCCGCCATTTTGAAACCCTATGTAATTCCGAAAAAAACTTAGGCTATATATTAAGTTGGAATATGTACTACCTTCGCACAAAAAATAAAAAATAACGATGCAAGCGTTTAGGCGTGATTGAGTAACAAACAAACAAACAAACAAACAAACGAACTTTCATTTTTATACATATATAGAGTTAATGATGGGAGAACTATCGTGGAACATTTATAAAGGAATTACTAAATACTAAAACTATAAAGTTGGAACAAATATTGAGTTCAGTATCAATAAAGTCCAAAAATCACTTTTTTTGCCCTGAATTTTAAAACTTCATGAATAAGGATGCAACATTTTTGGCATCCAACGTATTTTTTTATCTGAATATCATCTAGAAACATTTATTACATTGTTTAGATCTACCTTATTATTATTATTATTTTTCTCATCACTAGTTTTTCAAATAAAGTTTTGTAATAGGGGAGAATGCCAATTTAATTTTGGTGCAAAGTTGTACAGAAATAAAATATTTTTTAATGGCAGCTTCCACATCTCGGGAAATCGTAAATAAGACTGCCTAAATGATAAAAAAGTGGACTTATACAAATATATTTTTCATAAAACACTCATCGACAATGAATTTGGCACAAACAAGGTATGAATAACGTTTTGAACAAGTAAATATTAAATTACAAACTCTAATTGGATTAAGCCTCATATTTTTTTACAGAAATTAATTTAATACTTTTCCTCTGGTTTCAATACAGCAGTCAGAGCTCGTCAGAAATCGATAGGTATGAAAATTTAAATACAAAAGAACAACTTTAAAAATAAGCTAAAAATAGGATAATTTCAATAGGTAGTGATATATAATTCTGCAAATCCAACTAGATTTTACAATTTGCTTTACTGACATTACGCATTAAAGAAAATTCTCTAAGAAAATAAAAAACTAATAAAAGTGAATTAATCACGACGAAAAAAAATATTCAATATAGAGCAGATTTTGAAAGGCAACCGTCAAAAACTCAATCAAACTTTAAATCTCTGGATCAGCGGGTAATTGTCTAAGTCATCAGTTTTATGTTCCAATTTGAATTAATATTCAGCCGTGGGCTGTTAAATTAATGTCAATTTTATGCCTGAATTGGCTGCATAAATTATATAGAGTTTATTGATTAGGGAAGCAATCCCCTGTGCTTGCTGGTTTAGAAAATGAATTTGTCACAATTTAAATTAGTGCCATGTATAATTTGTCGAGATAGCGTTAATATTTGTAATATAAATTTATTTTTAAAATTATCCTATCCAAATAATTTAGGAACACTTTTATTAATAAATCTTGCAATTTGTTTAAATCTACGAAATATATTTCTTTTTTTTTTCTTTTTTAATTAATTTTATACACAATTAGTGAATAATGAAATATTGAAAATCTTCTCCTAATGGAGTGTAAATTAGTGAAATAAGAAGAGAATAGAATAGAGATTTACCTAGCCCTTTTGAACTCATATAAATAATGAAAAGAAGAGTACTAAAAAAATATTAGACCGATAAAAGATAGTACTAATTGCTTTTAAAATTACATTCTTAATTAAAGCAGTATTAAAAATTTTAAGTAATCCGGGTCATTCTCTTAATTGTACACTATAAATTTAAATATGTGATACAAAAAAATGTGAAATATTATGAAACCCAAAAATTAGGATATTTTCATGTCAATTTTTTCTTCCCCTTTTTTTAAATTAAATTTCCTAAGATGTATGAAGAAAGAAATTCTTTCTATCAATATCGCAATATTAAACCCTCAATCTTTGATGTTAAATTTCTGATAAATCCTTTTTAAAATCGACAAATATTTTCAATCGAAGTGAATATTTTCGGTTTTTTGTGTCTTAAATTTAGAAAGGAGAAAAATAGATTTCATTGCGCATATCTGTATTTATGTATGTTCCAAAATTTAACATATTTTCCTTTAGGTAACATATTGAAAATATCTGATATAAAGTGGGAAAATTTTAAAGTGACAAATCAATTTAATATTATGTATAAGTACATCTGCTATGTGTTGTGTGCTATAAACTTATGTGGAATTTGCGTCTCTCACTTCATTTTGGTGTTATATCATAAAAATATGCATATGACACGTATTTCGAATGTAATACTGTATACTTAGCTGTAGTCGGCTTGTATGTAGATGAATTGAAAAGCTTACATTTTTGTGACGCTCTTATAAAATGAAGCACATATTTGCAAGAGGTTCTGAAAAAGACGTAACCTTGGTGTCAAACTTGAACAAAAAAATGTAACATTATGTTTCGAGTGGAATAGAAATGTTTGGTAATTAAGAGTATATGAAAAGGATATTAAAATTGTATAATTGAACCTCGGATGCAATTAAAAAAATATTAAATAACCATGTGGCTTATTTTAACTTATTAGTTTTATGACTTTATTGAAGGAAAAATGGGCGAGCATAAATGATTTAATACCCACACATCTGCATACAGAAGTTCTGAAAACAGTCATCATTAAAGTGCTCATATTCAAATTTTATAAGGGTTTTATTGTCTTAAATAACTCCGTCTTATAGTCATCTAGATTTAATGTAAACTATAAAAAGTTAGGTAATGCACATACTTTAAAATTAAATCAGTTTTTATTTAAGTAATAAAATTTCGCTGTCAGTGAAATGTTTCCTTTCCTCAGGTTTAGAGTACATACTCAATGTGATAGTAAACTATTCGTGGAATTTTATAAGCCCCGCTGTACCTTTTTAGGGACACAGGTAGTCAACAGGTCATAGAAGAATTTATTCTTTTTAATTTATATTTTTATATTATTATTTTTTGTTGCAAATTAAAGCTATTCAGACTCGAGAAATTACTAAAGCATAGAGAAGGGTTTTCGCAAAAATTTTCTAGTAAGAGAAATACATTTAATTATTTTCCATGTATATACAACATTTAAAGTAGGCTTTTGTGCAAAAATTTAAAAATTCCAGAAGTAATAAAAACAACTAAAATTACGTTTACTACGATAATAATTCATATAATTTAGGACAGACAAAATTTTGCCTTCTTCAAAAAATGCCAAGAATCCCAACAGATCAAATTTTAGTAAGAAAAATAAATTCTTTCTTTCATTCTCGTAAAAGTTTCCGTTGAGGAGCACATGTTTTGAATTTCTATCTCTATTTTGGCATATTTTTCATATTTTTTTAAATATTAAAAATTACGAAAATAATTCTTTTTATATCCCACATAACAAACTATTACATTTTTCAAGTACCTAATTTACCTCTCTTTAATTCTTATTAACTAGTTAACTAGTGAAAAATATGTGCGTTAATAAAGTGTATTACTATGTCAAATTTCAACTTTCTGTGTAAATCGTCTGTGACTGAAGGAAATACGGCACTCTAGAGTGGACCATCTGTTGATTTCTTTTTAAATTACATGTTATGTTGACACGGAGAGCTCTTTCGTGCTAAAAAAAATTGATAGAAACACAGTATCATATCTCCGCAGTACGAAATGAATAGCTAAACCTTTGATCATTGTTTATTATATAGCATTTTTTTAAAGAATCCAATCGATGGTTCACCCTACATAAACATGCGAGAATGGCATGCTAGCAATTTTCCAAATAAGTAAAAATAAACTTTATTTAAATAATAACAAACAGAATTTTGCAATAGTTGATCTAATTTTACAACTAGAAATTTGTTTATTTTCTCCCAGTTGGAATTTTAGGTGCAACCAAAAATTGTTTTCATTAAAAATTATTAATTGATCATATCAAATATGGAGCCACTAAGAACTCACAAAGGCATTGTTGTTTCTTATAATTAGGGTGCTAAAATCAATACTTGTTTTGTACATATGTAATTCACTGTAATTTTACAAGGTCAGTATTTTCCATTCATAAAATATTAACTGCTCTTTATCTTTCATATTATGTTTATTAAATATTCAATAAATAATATTATATATACGAAAATTAAGTACATCTTTAAAATGTCAACTGCTTAGAACTTGTCGCGGTAAAGAAAACATGTGCCCATCTTATATTTGGTGTCACCGAGTTATTAGTCTTCAAAAAGAGATGAAAAATTATTCTGTTTTGTGCCGCTGAATTCCTTAGACAAAATAGTCACAATTTACATAATTCACTTTAACAAATTACAGTACAGACACAAAGAAGTCACGCAACAAAGATGATAACGTAATGCTCATGAAAGATTGATCGGTGAACTTTGTCAGACAACAATACAATTGATGTCAATCTTAGTGGAAAAAAAGTGTTTTCTGTATGGTGGGATATGCCGAAATTTTGGGTAAACAATATTTTTTTTATTTGGTCGTATTTTGTAAAATATAGGGACTTTCATTTTTTGAAGAACCAAAGTTAACTTCAAGTTATATTTCTTATCTCGCATTACTTTATATTTAGCAGAACTATAGGAAGCGCAGTATCTTCATTAATTTGGTATTGATTGAACGACTAATTTAATTAATTTGGTATTCATCGTACAAATAAATGTTCTTTAATTCAAAAAGTATAGGCTTATACACAATACAAGACACATTAGGTTTCTTTATTTAATTAATATTAAAATGACGTACAAAAATGTAGTGGCTGTGTTTGAAAAAATAATACATTTTAATTTTTTTAAGTAAAATATACAGGTATGTATATTTAATTTTTTCTTTTTTAACCCCAAAAGGGCATATTTTAATATTTTACTTTGATAGAATTCTGGAAAATAGTAATCCTAAAGGTTAGTAGTATTTAATTTTTTCCAAATGTTTACAAAAAAGGTTTCATAAAAGAGTATAAATTTGAAACTTCTACCTAAAAATGCGATATATTATTTCCAAGAATATGTAGCTAAAAACAATATTAAATCAATAATTTTCAAATATGATTTATCGCCCAAGAAAAAAATTATTAATTTAACAGTATTTTACGTAAACTTTGGACTTCGAAATTTCCATCGCTCCTTTGACAAAAAAAAATTGTTAATATATTTAAAACAAAATGCTTTACTTTCGTTATTGCCTACATTTGTTATAGCATTAAAATTTAATGTTTCAAATAAAATATTATTAAATGTACAACGATCCACAACAAATTTTAAAAACATGATAATCAAAAAATGCTCATATTTGATCCTAAAATACGATATTTTTCTCAGTATAACCTTAGTAATGCATAACTGAAAGAAGTTCCTCATATTTACTTAATTTCAAATCTTCTCCACGAAATTTTTAAAAGACATAATTTTGTTTTGCTTTTGATTGTACACTACCTAAAGTCCTTAAACCCTCATGATAGATTGAAATATACAAAAATCTACATGAAACTTTTGATAAGAATAAAGAGTCCGGAAGTAAATGAAAAGCGAAATTAAAAATGAAATGATTAATGGTCATAAATTGTGATTAATATTCAGCACTTTTACGGTTGAATGAGTAACAGTTTGATGAGATGAATTAAATAGTAAAGTATATTAACGCCATATATCATTAATTATAAAGTGAATTTTATTCTGCGAATTATTTATTTTATTGAAATGTGCATTATTATTTTTTAATTTTTAGGCGTCTTAAAGGGGTTTTTCAATTTTACGTATCTACAACGCTGTACAAAAAATAGATGTGAACTTAAAGAAAGTTAATCGAAGAAATTCGTTTTCCTATTTATTTTACGTAAATATATAAAGACGGAACTACAAATTTTATTTCAGTTTGGTTTGACGGACTTTTCCTTGGCTTCGTAATTTGGTTACCGAGGATGAGAAGTGGATGCTTTAAGTTAACCATAACAATAAGCGCCAATGGCTTAGCTCGGGTCAAAGAGGAGTAGCGACAGTTAAATGTAAAATTACTATACACAAGGTTATGTTTAGTGTTTGATGGAATATGCACGGCATTATCTACTGGGAACTATTACCACAAGGAACGACTATAAATAGTGAACGCTACTGTAATATGCTGGATAAGGTAGCCGTGAATCTTAAAGGAGAACAAGGCAATGTATAGCTCCTCCACGACAATGCCCGCCCTCACACCGCTTCGATGACATGTAAAAAAATTATGGAGCTAGGCTGGATTTCCTTAGCCCATCCTGCATACTCGCCGGATATGTCTCCTTCTGACTACCACTTGTTCCGATCATTGCAGGCTCACATTAGCGGAAAATCTTTTGATGACCGAGATGAATTGGAACAGTGGTTGTCGGAATTTTTTAACTCTTGTGAGCCCAAGTTTTACGATAATGGAATAATGTCGCTTTCCCAACGTTGGCAGGAGATCATTAATAATGATGGACTATATGTTCAATAAAATAATAAGCTAAATTGTACAAAAATATCAAAATAAAGTTTCTTAAAAAATTATCAGATTATTATGTTACAACCTAATAATAATGAGAACTGTTTTGCAAATTGTGCTCCAAAAAAATAGTTTTATAGAATTTCTTATAGAGTTAGAATCCAAACACTGTAACTATAGCTAGTAAAATCGGAATAAGGTTATAAATAACTGATATTAGGAATTCGCTGAGGCTTGTATAGAAAATTAGCACATATGTATGAATTCATATCGATTCAATACTTTTGAAAATTGTTTAGCATAAGAATGTCTGCATATGTATTCACATACGGCAACATTTAACAAAATAACGTTACCCCATAACGAATATACAGTAGCATTAATTTAATTAAAGCATTTAATAAAATCGTATATAAGTTAATTAAATAAAACGTAAAGATTTGGATAAGATATCCCACTTTTGAAGAACTAAGAAGGGTTCCACGAAAGTAATCACGAAAGCACTAAAACATTTTCTTATTCTCCTGAGATGGAAAACCCTTCTTTTAAATCCGAACCTACAGAAACACCATATGATCACCAAGAACATCCGGTAGCGCTTCTGTAATTCCCTGAGGGGTGAATCTTCACTGGTGTTGAGCTAACGACACGACACTAAGAAGGGCTTTCGAATTCGATAACATTTTGTCAGTATGTGGGTGACATTATATTCAGCTATAAAACTTTCTCCGAGGACAATATTTTCTTCTTTACCTTCCCGTCCTGAATTTCTATTCGGCCAATTTGCATCTAAATACCTCTCCCCCGCATTCTACACCGGATGGATTTCGCCAAGTTCTTCAACGTGTATGTGAACTTCAAACCTTGTTATCGGTAAATGAAATCAAACATTTTAAGAACTCGGGGAAGAGATCGAGTCATGCATTTTAAGCATCAGATTTCCTTTATATTGGTTCAATGCAAAGGGCCAAACAATAGTACTCCAGTACATATGTAGTAGATTTATCATTTCGAATCCTTATCATGTATTTTGCAAATGTGTCAGAATGTGTAAAGTTTTATCGGGAAGAAAACCACATAATTATTATAAAGATGCCCTTGAGTTTTATTTGTAATTTGAGAATAACAGCGAGATGTATGGTGAGAAAATCTGATCTTCCTAATGACAAAATTATTGAAGTAAAATTGTATGGGTCCAATGCTACCCGAAAACCCAAAAGTCGTTTAAGCAATTTAATGTTAAATGCCTTGTAAGAAGTACCATTAAAAATCCTTTTGTAAAGTAACTTTTGTAGTCTTTTCGGTGTCATTAATATTGAATTTCTCACGATGAGATAGCACGCTAAAATACCGAGTATCCATGTTCCGAAATGGGTTTAAGTATAATTTAAAAGTTAATTAAAGACTTGATGGCGGTGCTATCTTGAGAAATATCTATTCGTTTATTCAAAATTTTATTTTAACCGAAAATTGTTTAGTAATCGTAGAATGGACTTTTATAAAATTTTAAATAAAATTTGCAATCATTTCATCACATAGAGTGTGTTTTAATTAAATTAAAATTTTTGTTATATTTGATTAATGGACAAATTAAGAATTTTATGAACGCAAGTTCAATTCTATAGATTAAATTGAATTGAATAGAAAATTGGCGCCATTTTCTTCCAAAATCGTATAAAGGGCATTTTTGGGGATGCTGTTTCAAAATCTTGCATTTGTTTTGCATAAAAGCTTCAAAAACCCTATTATTTTATGGGTTTTTTTGCAAAATTATTTTGTACAGCAATGTAATAAAAAATTTCGATTTTTTTAAACGAAAGAATTAAATTAAAAAAAAAATGTTAGAACAGAAAATGCTTAAAATTAGCCAAAAGCACATGTGAAACTTTCCTACGTTTATGATGAAATTTGGTGATATTTTGACTCAAAAAGATGACAAAAACTGCTTATTATTAGTGTGATTACGTGTGATTTTTTTTTTTAGAAGTTTTTGGGACAATTTTAGATTTTTCACAAATTGGTTAAATCCAAAAAAAAACAAAAATAGTTGAGAAAATTCTGAAAAAATTCACAGGCTTATTCCAAGCATTTTCTGTTCTATAATTTTTTTTTTTAAAGTTGATCGTTTTCGTGTAAAAAAAATTCAAAGTTTTTTATTACATTACTTTACAAAAATGCCATTTTGCAAAAACGAAAGCAAAAAAAAAAAACTTTCAAAACTATGGTTTGAGAAAGTTTAGATATTCGGACCACGATTTCTGGGAGTAAGCTGATCTTTCAATAGCAGCAACTTCAAGATAATCGACTTTGAAAATAAAAAAGACCAAACAAAATTAGCACTTTTTTTAAAAAATAGGGTTTTTGAAGCTTTTATGCAAAAAAAATGCTAGATTCTGAAAGAGCATTCGCAAAAACCCCTTATATACGATTTTGGAGGAGAATCACCCCAATTTTCTATTCAAATCGTACAATTGAACTTGTGTGCACAAAATTCTCGTTTTGCGCATTAATGGGTTAATGGGTTAAGGAATTTATATTTTTTGTGATGAAAACTATTAAAAATTGTAATTTTAGGAGTATTGTTCTATTTGTAACTAGCTTCTTTATAAACATATTTGTATCAATTAAAAACTATTCCAAAAAATATAGTATTTTTCTTTTTATTTATCTATACTGAATTAAGTAAAATAGAAAAGTGGCTAGAAATGTTACTGGAACCGTGAGCCTTAACTACGATTAATGTCCCTTAAATGTGCCAAGCTAATTTCTGGCACATGAACTTCAAATGGGGCAGCGAAATGGAACGGAGCAGCTGGTGGTTGAAACATGCACATGTGTATGTACACGCTATGAGATACTCTACACCCATAGAAGTCTGTAAATTCTTCAGCTACTACAGCCCTTAGCTGAGTTGTGTGTTTTAGATAGAGCAAGAAATAAAGTATCTGTTCCTGCCAGCGGAAAACCATTAGGTTCTTTTTCTTTAGCAGAATGCTCTTATGGGCAATTCAATTTCATAAAGAGCACAGAGGTATTCTTATATTTTTTTTATTGTGCAGAGTCATTCAGAATAAGTAAGCGCTCTTTCGAGGTCAATGAAATTTTTCACACAGGTGTAGGTACCTGAGGGCACAAAGAAAGGGTACGCCTTTAACATTCTAATATTCTTTACTTTGAAAATTGTGATGTTTAAAATTGTTAATGGAAGTCTTCAGTTTTATGACAACATCATTTCCTCTCAGGGTTCTGTAGAACATAAATGGAACTTTCAAAGAAAAACACATTGACGGGCTATAAATTTGGTATATATCAGCTAGGTTTCAATAAAGTTTCGGAGGTTTGGATTTAAATGATTTTTAATATATTCCAATTCAAGAACCACTTACAGAAAATAAATAAAATAAATATAGTTAACACCCAAGAAAAGCTTTAAGTTTTAAACAAGACTTCAACGGTCCAAACAACATAATAACACCTCATTTAAGATGAGTAGTTTATGAGTTAAGGGAGAACATACACACTAATAAAAACTGCTTTGCTGTAGTCGGGTAAAAGCGTTACCAAGAGGAAGATTGGTTCAGTAGTTTAGATTATACGCCTTATGTTTTCTACAAAATTCGCTACAAATCATGTATAACATACATATATAGTATATATTATATTTAAAATGCTTTAATTAATAATAATTAAATAAGGAGTGAAGAAAATGTCCGAACTTTCTGATTTAAGGACCTATCAAAAAATTTTAATATGTTTGACATTTGTGTAATTAATTAATTGGTATCCAGGACAGAAGATATTAGGAATCATACCTAAGATTCGTTAATATAATCCAGTAGAATACCCCCAAGTCACCTAAACATGTGCTTAAGACCAGAAAATAGTCTACAATTAGGTAAAATCATATTCCCATTTGCGATTTTGCATTCAAGGTATAGCTCTTCAATCTTTTGCGGCTGATCCAGATGTCCAAAATAAGAAGAGTACACAAAATAAAAAAAAGAAATGAGAAAAGCACACTTTATTATTTTGTTTACGTGACTTAAAGTTTGAGTATGCTGCAGGGAGAAGAATATACACCTGTTGTTATCACAAATTGTGCTCTGTTACTGGTCTACCTGCTGTGCTAAGGGGTATGTTTGGCATTCATAAATCGTCTTCACTTCTCAATTACTTTTATTTTCAACTTAATAAAATAAAGAGCATTTGATGCAAGAACAATTTTACAAAGGTAAACTCAATTGAGACAATGTGATTCGAATAAGTGTTGTGATTTTTAAGAAAAATATTGAGGTATCTTGTTGCTTCTTTTGCCATAAAAGTGCTTTCACCAAGTTTTCTATATTATACAAATTTATTTTAATTTTAACGATATTTCGCCTTTAAATTGCTTTAATTTTTTGTCATCAAACAAAATAAAAGAACAGATTTATTTAAATTATAAAAGAATACAAAATTCTGCACCCTCAATGCTGAACTGCCCGAGGGAATTCCCATTTCATAGGAATTTGCCAAGAGATACGGAAGGCTGCAGTTGTATCCGATATATATTCAGGCTGATTTGTACAAAGCACGGAAATTAATGTAATAAAAGTCTTTTCTCTTTTGCATCCGATTACAAAGTATATTCGCTGAAATGTCTTGTGGGGATAATATGAACGTGAACATGAAAACCGTTTCGCTTTATTCCTTCCTAAAAGAAATGTATTATATGTAGTCTCCGATTTATTTTTTTTTTTATTTAAATTTCCCTTTGTGAGATTGGTGCCTTGTGTGAATGAACTCCTTTTATTTAATGAGATCTTTATTTTTGTGATTTCCACTCTGATTTATTTTTTTTTTAAATATATCAAATTTACGCCTTTGTGCATATTTAATATTACATTTACTGAATGGGACTCGGACTAGGCTAGCGCCAATCAAAACAAATCTTAAAAATTACGTTGTTAAAGTTTTCGCTTTAAATTTCAAATAATTTATTGGTTTTATCATGGTACAAAGGGCTCCACTCCAAAATAATTTTATTAAGGTAATTTCGTTTGTAATTTGCCTTTCGGAAAAAAATAATTGAAATAATTGTTTAATTCTTTTTTATTTATGAACTATTGAATCCAAGAACTTCTGAAAAAAGGCATATAAACAAACGATCCCGAAGTTTTAGAAAGAAAAAGTTGCGGATTATTGCCCTATACCACTCTGATAGGCGATTATTCGGTTTATAAAATTCACGAAGTGTTCTACAAGTTTTTATAATTGAGCCCTGATTTCAAAATTAAATTTACAAGATTTACAATTGTTACTGCGGTTTATAACTTTCCACTATGATTTGTTATACCTTATCGAATAAAAATCACATTGACACTTACAAAAAATGACATATTATTTGATAGTTATCCCTATCGAAAATCCGGCGCCTCTTAAAAAAACACCCTTTATACCTATTTTTCGTCATTGCTCAGCGACTATGGCCGCCATTTTGTTTTTTAATAAATTTTGACAATACTTTTTTTATATTTTAACCAAGAAGCATGCAAAATTTCAAACCGATATGTCTTGTCAATTTTTTTTTATAGCTGTTTAAAAAAAAAGGCGATTTTGCCATTTCAACAGTAGGTTAACCCCTTAATCATTGCAATTTATTTGGTATCGTTTAGGGGAAAGTGGGGGAAACACGAACACCTAAGGGAAAACTTAAATAAAACAGTGGAATTTGATCACAGAGTTTTTTTATTGTTTAACTATAAAGTTTACTTATCTGTCTAACGAATTCCGTAATCAATTTTTATATTTTTAATAAATTGTGACAATATGGAAAAAAAAACAAAACCCTTAGTGTTCGGCTTTACTCGACATTAGTGGGGTAAACACGAACACCAAGTGGGGTAATTATGTATTAACATTAATAACGACAGTGATCACATTTATAACCCAAAGATGGTGACTGTCCATCAGTACAATTCTCGCGAGCCCATTTTTTACACACGTAGCACATAATCCAGTCTTCAACGGGGGATCTATACAGGGTGATCCAAAAGTATGGAAACGGCTAAATAACTTTCGAGGAATGCATTTTGGAGCAAAAAGTTGTAGACAAAAGTTTTAGGAATTTTCCCCAGCTATTCAATGGTGACCTTAGATTTGACCTTGACCATGGCTTTGAAGGTCATTTCAAGGTCAAGTTGACTTTTTTAAATTGGAACCCTTATTTTTGACCACGGAAATGGAAAGAGCGGAAAATTTTACGTCCAACTATGACCTTTACCATGACCTCGAAGGTCATATCAGGGTCAGGTTTGTGATTCCCTTATTTTCCTTCAATAAAATTTTACCATACATTTTTCCAATAAATTCTCCAAACTTTAAATTCAATTCAAAAACCCAAACCCCAACAGGAAATCAATTATCAGTCCGAAATACCTCTAAAAAGAGCATTACTTTGAATAAAACCGATAATCAAAAAATCGAAGAAAAAATAAAAATACATTCCAATCATTGTAAATCGCTGTGAACAGAAAAACAAGCTTGACAGAAACTTTAATTAATGCACCCAAATCGTGGGTAAAAATCAGTGCTCAGGAATAGAACATATGTTAGTCAACGAATACAAAATATACGACAATAATGAAAAAATGGGATTTTGAGATCTTCAAGACTGTACTTTGTTTTGGTCTTTCTTTTGTAATTATGAAGCATCTGAAAAAATAATAAAAAAAGATGAACGCGGAACCAACAAAAGGGAGGGGGGTAATGCCGAACGTTCGAGATTGCCCGACATGGAGTGTTCGCCTTTACCCCGCTGGATCGAAAACAATAAAATGGAAAAAAAAATGTAGGTTATATTTCTTTTGCTGATTGCGTCATTGTCATTGAGCTGATTAATATGTGAGTATTCCACTATGTAAAAGTTAAATTACTATTGTAGATAGAAATAAAGCAACACTAACTTTAATTTACCAAAAAAATTACATCAAAAACATGCAAAATATTGAAAAATGCATATCTTGACAAGTACGTGCGTCCGCGTCTCCCGTGTTGTTGACTGGCACAGGTGGTGACATGGTCTCCGAAATGGCGGCAAGTAAAATATGGCTATCTCTCTCTAACACATTAGAACCATTGGATTCGGGATTACCCCACGTTCGTGTTTCCCCCACTCTCCCCTACTTGAAGTTATTATATCCATCGCTAGATTGTTTAATTTTCATTATGAAATTATCGATTTTAATTTGTCTTTTCCTCAATTATTAATTTATTAATTAGGTAGTTATTTAGATCCTCGTTTGTTTTGGACTCATTTATTTGCTTTTCACTCCTTCGTTTAAGCATTTTTATTATCATGGTTTTTTTCACTTCATTATATATACTAGTGGTAAATAGGTAAGTTTTTAAAGCTCTTCATTCAAAAGAGGAAAAAATGAGTTTATTAAATTTAACCACAATAAAATTTGCAGAGAAAATCTCATTAGAATGATTTGTATGTAAGAATGTAGGAGGACAGACCATCTGTGCTCTAGATTGTGAACAAAAAAAAAAAAAAAAAAAAGTTCAACTCAATCATCTTGTACAATTGAAATACTAAAGAAACGCGGAAATAAATTTCCGAGCAGTCCCAGAGAAAGGAAATTTCCGAGCTATTCGCATATGTATAAAACCATCGTGTGCAAATAAGTCATATCAAGCGCATTCCAGGGCCTGGCTTCCTTTATTAGGGCGCCGGATATAGGAAATTTCTGCATCCTTTGTGAAATAAATGAGGCACAACGTCTACCCTGATTTATCTTCAAAAGGCAGGGAGAGAACGTTTTGGTATGAGACGTGCAGTTGATTTCGAGAATATGAATTAAACCGTCTGGAGACGGCCTTAGGAGGAGTAAACGCAGAAAAAAAAAATTATTTTATAGACGCTTTTGCAGTATTTTCAGTATCAACGTTTTGCCATTAAATTAATTCTTCGCTTTAAAACTGGCAACTTCAAGAGGAAGCTTAAAATACCAACGTCGCCTTCCTGCAGGCTATTTAGATTGTGTTAAATGGTTACACTTCACCATCTAAACAACCTGAAGCTAGTGCACGATTCAGGTAAACGGCTTTCTGCTTATTAAAGCTATCTGAACATATTAAAACTTTAAAAGCAGCTCATTACCTCCGCTCAGTGGACTATTTAAGTCGCCTATTACGGTCCGAATTTATGGGGTGTCGCAGTTTCACAGCAACACCAATTTCTGCTTATATTTCAGAAGATGGATAAAAATTGAGGATAAATCAAGGCATTTATCACCGAAAACAATTGCAGATTTGCGGCATTAAGCGGCTTTAATTGATGATAGCGATCCAGAAGGATAACAATGTCTCATTAGGAGGCGTTTAAATTATTTTCCCCGCCCAATGTTATATATGAATATAAGCACAAAGTCCCTAATATTGAGTAGTTTGTTTCACATCTCCTATTTAGGGATTTAGTTAATTTATTTCCATTAAATATAGGTACGTCGCCTGTGTTAATGAATATTAGTCTAATTGCAAGTTTTTCAATGTATACAACTTTTAATAACGTTCAAACTCTTGGACCAAATTGTTTTATACATATGATGCAATAAAAAAGTAAGTCATTATAAGTTCTGTAATTGACTTTTTTTTTGATTGTTAATAGCAGAATCGCGTTTGACCTTAATTTTTAATGTTTCGCATTAAGCAACACACTGTAAATATGGACGATGTGGCGTGCTTTTCAGTCATTGTTATCTTGAGATATACTCGTATTTTGCCACGACATAGTCATGTTAGTGCTTTTGCATAATAAAATTAAATTAAAAATTCAATGCTTGTTGGTTGTTCACCAACAAGAGCAATTAATTAATTCTGGCACTTTTTATACTTTTCTTTTGAAAATTTGCCTTTGTTGAAAATTTTCAAATAAAATGAAGTTAATTGGGTCGCATAAATCCCTTCGATTTCTTTGAAGAACTGTGGCACCACACAGCCCCCAACATGCAGATTTCTTTATTTCCATCATCCGAAGGAATGGCACAGGAATGCATAAATTAACTGCAACAATGTTGTACGTTCTACGCTTCACGTCTGAGGCATGTCCGTTAATAAATTTCTCTATGAAGCCACTTAAGCTTTATGGCGAAAAGTTAATTTAATTTTCCTTGACCTCCTTGTTCGAGTGGAAGTAAGCAAACTGAGGCACAAGCATACAGCACACCCAAGTTTGTTCGCCCATTTTACCCAAGATATCTATAATATAAATTCTGCAAATTCTGAAGGTTTACAGCTCGTGTCGCGATCTACAAGAAAATTTATGTCGACGTAAACTTTTGTTTCGATGAGTTACTTTTTGGAGTATTGTCGTGTTATTAAGCAAAGTTCAGGGTTGAACAAGTTCTACTTGATTTATTACAGGGGAAGAATTTTTGGGATGAAATTATTAATTTAAAGTGACATTGATGCGGTATGACTTTATGAATTTAAATTCTATTCACTGTTACTATATTTAAGGTTCAAGAGAAGAATTGGAGAATATTAGTCACTTCATAATATTATAAATAGGTATTTTATGGAGATTTTTTAAAAATCCATTCAATTTTTCTTTCATAATATTGATTTATTTGATATTTATATTACATTAGGTGAGTTGCGCGGCTTCAACCAGCGGCATAGCGTAAATACTTATTAATCAAACACTTCTCAAATTCTCTAGTTTGACATATGTATGTGCGATAGAGGTAAGTACAAATTTATATTTTATTTTTTATAGAACTCAACGAAAACCACAATTAATTTTACTACCACGATATCCACTGATATATGGTATCTTAAGAGTTTCACAAATCTTTTATGCGTTTTTACTTTTTATATTTGTTATGTTATTGAATGATGTTAGAAATATTCGTCGCCATATTGGATCCGCTACCTTCGAAACTGATTGCCTCTTTATGTTCTTTTAACCAGTTTTGATTGAAATCCTTTAAATTTCGTGACATTTTTTTCATCACATTAGATCCACCATCGTGAATTTTCAAATTCAGATATTCGATTTGAAATCAGTAACTCATTATACCTTTTATACTAATTTTAGTTATAACAAACAAATTTACTGAATGTTGATCGCCATATTGGATCCGCCATCTTGGGATTCCAAATCTTATTTTTAGTATCAAAACCTTTCGAATGTTAAAAATTTTAGTCGCCATATTGGATCCAAAAACCCGTAGTTTTAATTTTTTTAATTTTCACGAAGTTTAAAGTTGTTGGTATCCATTTTGAGATTATTCATTTACATACTTTGAGATATGACAAAAAACGATAAATATTGAAGCCAGGATTTAAACTTCATTGAGTAACAAACAAATAAACCTTCGTTATTATATAAACATACATATACAGGGATTTTCAACAATAAAAATTAAAAATAACTCCAAACTTGCATTTCGGTTACAAACTAGCATTCCTTGCAGCAAACATAGTGAATTTTCTAAAATCAACACTACCCATTTTCTTGCATTCAGGAATATGTAATATACAATATATATTGATGTGTGGAGCACGTAACTACTTCACCTCTACAATTTATCGAAGTACCTCACACGTCCACCAAAAGTACGAACCGATGTCTCACAACAATAATGAAATTTAGGTCATTCTTTCGTTTCCTTGCTTGGGTTATTGGAAGATTTTTGCTTCGTTACTGAAAAATATATTTGTGATATCATCGTTTGGGTAAAAAGCACTTACACGGATATGTGGCTTGCGGTTTATTCGATATTAATTATTCAGTTTTGCATTGTTCAATTAAATCAGGTCAAATTACACGTTTACAGTGTATAAACTAGTGTTATGCGGAAATTTTATATTTATTAAAACTCGAACAATAAAATATAAAATAATTGCAGTAACTATATTAAAATACTAAGATCCTATATAACAATTTGAATTTATTTTTAAATTGTTTACTTAAAACAATATTGATTAATATATGATTTATATGAAACCTATACTCAGGGGTGCTTTTTCTATTATGCTTGTGTGCTGTTCAATTTTTTTTAGGTAATATACATAAATTGTATATAGTATTATTAAGTGCGTACCTCTGTGAAACTTTTGGTTACCTATATTAAAATAATTAAGTATCGTATATTTTAAATTAACTTTTAAGATACATATATTCTTACTGGGACAGTAAAAAGAAGTGAATTAAAGCGGCTTAAAAGTAAGGGTATATATATATTTGGGTTGTATAAAACATAAAATTTATGGGCCAAATCTATCAAAAAATGTGTCATTTAATTTCACTCAATTTATTTAACGAAGATCTTAGTTTTATAACAATTGTAACCATTAATTATAATAATAAAAATAATAACGAACCCGATGGAAGAGATGTTCGCATAAATTGCATATTTTTCATTCATAAAGAAAATTCCAAATTAACAAAAAAAAAAAAAAAAAAAAAAAAAGTAAATAAAATTGGAATGTCCAAAAATTCTGATTCCAAAATTTTAAAGCTTGATTACATATTTTAAATTCCCAGTCGTTGGTGTTCTGTCAATTGACTCATTTTACAATATAATATTTATATGGATCATAGTATTTTAAATTTCAGGGTTTAAAAATGCACAACCCTTAATTTTTCTTTTTTAAATGGCCTTTTGAAGCATCTGAACACTTGTTTGACATCCTTTATCATGGTTATTCTTTGTTTTTCCCCGCAATGTAATTATTTATTGCATTAAGAAGGCATTTACTTTCTACATACATCGAAAATTAATACATAATTTTAAAAGTTTTTTTTTTTTTTTTTTAAAAAGGGTATTATATTTATTGAAAAACATACAACATTTTTTTTGATGACTTTTTATTCTTCATATGAGCGATAGAGGGCGTATTCTAAATGTCACGTTTTAAACGGTGATACAGTTTTTGATATTCCTAAAAAGAATCAAGTCAAAATTCAAAATGGGTTATGTTCCTTAGACATTTTCCTAGGAGATATACCTAAAAAATTATTAAGGGGTTATTCTACTGTTAAACAGGTAAAAAGCAGTATGTTTTTAAAAGTGTTGTAAAAAAAAAACTATTAGAGATATCAATTTGAAATTTTGCATGCATCTTTATTAATGAAAAAAATATATAATGGCATAGTTGATTAAAAAAAAAAAACAAAATGGCGGCTTCGGTTTATGATTGATGTAGCGCGCGCTTACGGCCAGAGTCGTTTGCGCGGTACATTGCCCAGGTCGTCCAGGTGATCTGCAATCAATTTAACGATGAAATTTTATTAGTTTAGCTAAAAACACACAGACTGAACCTAAATTGAGCCATAAATATTAAATTTTCGCGATTTGACAAGCGTTGGAAAATAGCATGCTCGATTTTGGACGTTTTTTCGATGAAAAAAGTGCTTCCAAATAACCAAATTTCAATTTTTATGGCTCAATTTAGGTTCAGTCTGTGTAAAATTGATATATAACTATTCAAAAAATTTTTTAGCTAAATCGCTTCATTAGTTTTTTCTCTACGATGTACCGCGCACCAAACAAACACGTTTTGAGTAAATCGCGTTTAAAGTTTTTTTAACCGATTTTTTTGATATATCAACTATGCCATTATATATTTTTTTCATTAATAAAGATGCATGCAAAATTTCAAATTGATATCTCTAATAGTTTTTTTTTTACAACACTTTTAAAAAGATACTGCTTCTTACCCGTTTAACAGTAGAATAACCCCTTAAATTTTTTTTTTTATCATTTTATTCAAGATTTCCTAAAAGGGTTGAAAAATCTACGTTTTTAGAGGTATATCCTCTAATATTTTGTATAAATAAATAAATAAATGTAAAATGTGTCTCACGAATTCAAAAAAAGTTTTTATTCGATAAGTTTAATGTACCGCTACAAATGTGTTGATCAGTTTTTTCTTATATTGAATTTCTCAAAACGGTTTTGGGAGTGTATTTCTCTGATGTTTTAGAACACATTTATGAAAAAAATTGATTTTTTTTTTTTTTCGATTTAGAAAGCAAACGTTCCCTTAACTTCTCATCGTTCTTCGGGAAATCTTTCTGGCACGTGATATCACTATGGTATTACCCTTTTTTAATCATGAAATTCTTCCAAAATTTGTTACCCATAATTTCTCATTCTATCTCCCTCACACATGTTATGTGAGGTTATGTTGTATTTTTTATTTCAGAATTATTTTAAGTTTATTTTGTGTTATAAGCGTTTTCTCTATGTATCATAATTTCTATTAAATTGTAAGGGCGGCTTGCAGCTATGATATAAAACTAGGTTTAGCGGAAGTAAAACTCGATTTTAGCTTACACCCGATTTAACGTCTTGCACATCATCGATTTTGCTTAAATCTCGATTTAAATAAACCTTAAAGTTAAACTGGTACTTATGTCGTTTTAAGTTGCAAAATCTCGATTTTGTTGAGAGACGGTGGTGACTGCTGCGTTATTGTCGAATTATATCTCTGTTTATATTTGTGAAAATGGATTTATTTTCGCAAACTGATGACGATTTGTTATCAAACGATGATAACGAAATATAAACTCCGTTTTTCTCTCGAAGAGTCTTCGTAAGTAATGATTTATTTAACACGTTGCGAGATGACGAATTCTTCCGACGAAGGTTCCGCCTTAAGTAAATAAAGTGCAACGCTTCTACTTGATAAAATTGTTCATAATTTTCCAAATCAGTTGTTGTCAAATTGGGATGTATCATAATTTCTATTAAATTGTAAGTAACACTCTAAATATGAAAATGAAAAATCGGGAAAACATAAAATTAAAGAAAGAATACTTTATCGAAACAAACCACTTTAAAGAATTCGTAGAGATAGCAGTTTATTAAACAGAATATGTTTACGTCGAAGAGCACATAACATCCAATATAAATGTAAAACAGAAAATGATGATTTCCCAACAATGAAAGAGTGTGTGCTCACGTTCATTCGGGGTAATATGAATTTCAAATTCAACAGCACTCCGTCAAAACCAGAAAGGAGAAAATAGACTTAAGAAATTTTGCTACAATATTGTCCTAGGTCGATATTTTTGCTAATCCGATCATTGAGTGTTCTGGACGAGGTCTTATATTCTGCAGAATTAAACGACATATTAAATCCTGTAATCTTACAAATTATTTATTATTATTATTTATTTATTTATTTATATTATTACTTAAGACTGATTTTTTCGTCTTGAAATATAATATTATAATAATACTATTTATACAACGAACAATGTAAATCAACTTCATCCGAAATAAACCCCAATTACGTCGAAATTTTGCGCGTTTTATATGTATGCATAAATAAAATAATTAAACTGTCTAGCCAAATTCATGTGCGAGAAAAAGGTTTGAGCGGAAAAAATCGATTCAGTTCAGTTGTCTTTCGTACTCCAGAGATTTATCCAATTTAAGCTAACACAAGTGTCGTTATCCACCACGTCGAATTCAGTTCGATTTGTGTTCTGCTCGTAGCTTTGTTGCTGAGATATGTTTGTTTGTTTTCTGTGCAGGAACTAATGAGGCTTAAGCTTAATGAAACTTCGATAGGACGACCGTGTGCACTGGTCTTCCTTATTCGACTAAGTGAAACTGTCCGCTTCTTATTGAACTGGCTATCCGGAAGATAATCAATCAGTCGGATCCACCCTTAAATTTGCCCGACTGCAATTCGCTTTACTTGACATCAGGCAAATTAGTATCGTAACTAGGGTGATGTGTTTTTTTTGATGAAATTTTTTTTTCTCGTCGATCAATGTGTTTTTATTAAATCGATTGTTTCACCTCTTCCGGGTGTTTTTTTACTTCTTTTTTTTTAAATTTAATTAGAGACATGTTGGACAACCCGGATTTAATTACTATACGTCTATCTGAGTGAATGTTACGTTTTAAAGTAAAAAGAATGTGAACCTGATATTTTGTTGAGATAAAATTAAATTTTTGTTAAAGAGTTTTTTGTGCCCAGATTTTGGCATAACTTTAAGCAAAATTAAAGAAGAAAAAAACAAGTAATATTATGTGTTATACATTTTTAAATTTTTAAATATTATTTTTTATTTTGTTTAAATTCTGGACAATATTTTAATATAATCATCTTTATTTGAGATGATAGCTACAGTGCGTCTCATAATATAGCCTCAGTAAAAATATTGCTCAATTTTTCTTCAAATTCACTTTTATTCAAATTTGATTTGAATACAATTAAGAGTAACAAATATTATACTTTTGACAATAAAAAGGGGAAAGAAAAAATAACAAACATAAAAACAATTTCCAATAATAACAAAAATTAATCATTTTTTCGTCTCATAATATAGCCTCAGGTACAAAAAATTAGATATTTCATTCTAATATTAACTGTTAATATATTAATTTTTGAATAATTCGTAGACCCTCCGCTATTCTTAATAACTTTAAAAATCCTGGCAGAAATGCTTTCGTAAAGCCTTTTCACGTACTCCAAAGGTAACTGACGCCAAGAAGACAGAATTGCATTTTGTGACTCAGTCGTCGTATTATACTGCTTGCCATTACTATAAACTTTGCGGGAAAGGTAGCCCCACAAATTTTCAATAATGTTCAAGTCAGGTGACTTCGCCGGCCAAGGTTAAACGTCAATATTATTAGCCTCAAACCATTCTTTCACGTACTTTGCTGTGTGAATTGAGGCATTATCATGCTGAAAAATCCAAACATTTCTTTCTAAAGCCTCACTAAATTTGATTTTTTGTTGAGACAAAAGTTCAATGTATTTCTCGGAGTGCTGTCGTCCTTTCAAAATGACCAAGTCGATCACGCTATTAAAACATATCACACCCCAAACCATCATTGATCCACCGCCCATTTGTCTACGACTTAAATAAACTGGATCTTTCCTCAAATCGTGATAATAACAACTGTATCCATCTGGACCATCCAGATTAAACTTTTTTTCATCACTAAAAACAACATTTTGCCAATCAGTTGTCCAAGCCATATGATCACGTGCAAACTGTAGCCGGTTCAATTTGTGTAATTTTGTTAATGGAGGTTTGCTAATAATTTTTTGGTGTTTGAGTATTCCGCTGCGCTGTAATTCGCAATGTACAGTTGCTCCACTAAGGTTTACACCAATTGATGCCCGAATTTGAGAAAGGGAGAGACTGGATTTGGAAGCGGCTCGTAAAATTAACCTTTTCTCTCTTGCTGTGGCCTTGAAAGGACGGCCTAGATGAGTTCCTGTTGAATTTTCTTTGTTTTTTATATAATTATTTTCAGCCTTTGGACTTCTCCCTAATGTATGAGGTATTTCCCGGTTAGATTTTCCTTCGTTTTTCAATTTTTCAATTATTTTCCTTTCTGTCTCGTCTAGAATTTTTCCTCTCGCCATTTTTATCATTTTCTTGAACAAACCGCTTTTAAATATTTATTTTCTATTAAATTCACCAACAAAACTTACGACTCAAACAAATTTAACCTCACAACATTGAAGAACAGGCGTTACACCACCAGAAACTACCTTCAAATGACAATGAGACTATGGCCCCTATTATGGTTAGCGAGTCGCACAAATCTCAAACGAGTCGAAATGAGCTTACAAAAGCCCTTTTTGGATAAAAATTCCTCACAAAATTCCTAAATTTTTAGTAAATTCATTGCAGTTACCTTTGACTTTCAATTAATTTTTCCTCACAAAACGTCAAAAGAAGTGAAATTTATTTTTCTATCGAGTAATTTTAATCACTTTGAACGAAAAAATTAATAGAAGTCAAAGGCTACTGCAATGAATTTACTAAAAATTTTGGAAATTTGTTAGGAATTTTTATCCAAAAAGGGCTTTTGTAAGCTCATTTCGACTCGTTTGAGATTTGTGCGACTCGCTAACCATAATAGGGGCCTATATGTATTATGAGACGCAGGATTTTTGACGACTATACAAATTCCCCAATGTAGGGAGGCAAAACCGCAAAGCAAATCTTATTTTAGTTCTTTCGTTAACATTATATATAAGAAAAAACTGCTGTTTTCTGTGGTGAGGCTATATTGTGAGACGCACTGTAAGACTGCTTGTGCTTGTCGAAACAGCACAATCATTGGATTGGACTATTACATATGTACATTCAATGAAACTAAATTACTTGTAATTTTACAGCTAATTACACTATATTATCTACTTATTAATTAAATTTACATAGATTACCATTAAAAAAGCATGTCTAGATATTGAATTCACCTTTTTAACTGTAGCTACTGTTGCGAAACAAACAAAGCTACATAAACTATATATTTATTTATTACTTTACTTTCACACATTTTAGTAAAAAGATTCATTCATAATGATAAACTGGAGAATTTAAAAGAGATTAATTAACAATTTATATTTAAGATTAATAAATAATAAATAATTGAATACCAGAGCTGTAATAGTAGTAATTTTGAAAGATAAATTTCACAACACTTCTACATATTTCCTTAATACCTACATTATTCCTAGGAAATTGTGTTTAGAAAGATACCATTTGAGAAGTGATGTGTATTTTACCGAAAAATTACTTGGGTGCTTTTATAAGTAAAAAGTAGCCAACGGAAATCTTATGAAGTTAATACCTCTGAATATGAATGATTAAGATTAATTATATCCAAACAAAATATTTAACAGAATGGCACTTTCAGAATATGATTTTATTTTATTCATATATTTTATTGAATTGGAATATTCTTCAGCATTTAAGCCATTAAAATATCGATTATTCACCGATATGTAATTGAATAGAAAAATTTATAAAAATTGACCCATTTAAAAAAAAAAATTAAAATATAATGTTCTTGATAAATTAAAATATTTTATTTAAATATTTCAAACGAGAACCTTGCTATAAACAACAACAACACATTGCCTAACACGTCATTCCATCACTCAGCAAAGCCACTCCGAAAGTATTTAATCCATGCTGTTATTTTAGAGGTTCGGCATAAAAAACCCTTTGTTTTCGTTGCACATTAGTGTTGCACTATGCCACTCGGACGTTGTTTAAAAATTCAATTCAGTGTCGTTTGAAAAATACACCGAAATTCTGCTATCAAGGGCAAAAAATGCTATTCTCGTTTCTATTGTTCACGCGAAATGCATTCATGAATCGATTTGAATTTCTTTTTATTATTCTGCATAGGATCGAATAGGTATTTTTTTCTTTTTTTTGCTTGAACTATTTAAGCGTGAATATTTCGAGTTATGGGCTGGATTTTGATTTGGTATTGTAAAATCGAATAAAATCTAGTATTTCATTATTAAATTTAATTTCATATTTTTCAGAAGTCTGATGACAACGTGGTCTTCTGTGATTGACGAAATTATATCTTTAGTTGCTGAAGCTGGTTAATAACAAAAGTTCTGAGTTTCCCTTTAAGAAGTTGACTTTTTGAGCTTCTTTTGACATCTTCTTTATTTAAATTATTAGAAAATAAATTTTTATTTTAGTTTGAGTTTATAAGAGTGAAAGGAGGGCTCATCTTATCGTATATAGTATTACTTTCTCAGACATTTACTTTTTTTCTGGAACAGCGTCCTCTCAATTACGGCCATTAGCAAGAAAAATATCAGATATAATTTTATTATTCATATTAAAACATTTATGAAGCAATGTACACGGTTTAGGTAGGAATTAAATACACCACCATACAGATACGTTCCAAGAAAAATCTTGCTAATCAAAACCATGTAAAAGGAGATACCGCATATGTACATATCAAAAACATCTTAGCTTCAAGTAATCTTTAGCTCTAAGTTGTAGATACGTTCATAATATCCGTGTAAAGTGAGACGAAGATTTTATTAGAAAATTCTAGAGATTTAATATCATATAAAATATTAAAAGTCTCACATTTTGTACCCTACATACTATTTAAATTCATTTATTAAAATCAAAAACAAATAAACATGTATGATACATGTGCCATAACAAACAAAAAACAATAAAAACAAAAATATGTAAATATAATAAATAATAAAATATAATTATTATAAAAAAAAAAATATTAATAATATAAGAAAATATATTGTTTATCTTTTTTGGTTAAAATTTTGGGCTATAATACGTGTGTAATAAAATGTTATCAAATAAAGTTTTAAAAACATAGTTATTTATTTACATATTCATTCATTCATTCTATTTAACGTCTACGATTAATATACAATTAAAAACGTGTCCTCAATAATAAATCCAGTTTGGGGATATACAGGGTGTCCCAGAACTCAACGTCAAGCCGAAATCGAGCATTAGGCCAAGTCGTAACAGTTATCAAAAAAATATGAAAAAAAATCTTGGTCATGTACTTTTCAAATTATAAGGATTCAAAAATAAACTGACACCCTGTGATGATCTTTCAAGTCCTGTGACTGCAAATATTAACTTTTCGTCATTTTTTTTTCTACCGTATAACTATGAATAACCCTTCTGTCAAACACAGTTAAAAGTTAGAATATAACTGCCTCAGTTTCAAATAAAAAGTTAGATTTTTGCCCAACATTGAATGCAAAATAATTACAGTCGGTTAAAGTTAAAGTTGGGTGATGTAATTATTTTGAATTCAATGTTGGGTAAAAATCTAACTTTTTATTTGAAACTGAGGCAGTTATATTCTAACTTTTAACTGTGTTTGACAGAAGGGTTATTCATAGTTATACGGTAGAAAAAAAAATGACGAAAAGTTAATATTTGCAGTCACAGGACTTGAAAGATCATCACAGGGTGTCAGTTTATTTTTGAATCCTTATAATTTGAAAAGTACATGACCAAGATTTTTTTTCATATTTTTCTGATAACTGTTACGACTTGGCCTAATGCTCGATTTCGGCTTGACGTTGAGTTCTGGGACACCCTGTATATACATATATAAATTTCCTTTTTTTATTTAATTTAAAAGACCGTGCAAATCGTGTAAATTAATTAACTCGCAAATCAAAGGATAGGTGAATTCTCTTATGGAATGTTAAATCTATATATGAACTTGGACCGACTTTGATAAATTGATTTAAAATATTTGCACTAAACTTGTTACAATTTTAAGTGCTGTCTCGCACAAATTATTCAATTATTTTAAACTTTGCTATAAAGGAAAAATTTCCACATGACTGAAGCATGAAATTTATCTGTTCAAATAATCGTCCTGACGAAACAAAAGCGGATATTTGCAGGAGAGCCAAATTATGTGCTGACTTTATTATTCATACAATAAATTCGAAAGGTATAACTTTTTAGATGTTTCCACCTCCTCCCAATTAATAGGGAATGAAGAGGAATTGTACGAAAGGGTTGCATTCGGTTCCGGAGACTTTTTCCAACTTAATGTTAGGTGATTATAGCAGCAGCAGCAGCAACTAAAAGTAGGAGAGACTTAAAAAGTACCGAAGAAGCAATTCAACAAAAAGCTTCTTGTTTTCCAATTTACTTTCTTATCTCACGTGACTTCTTGAAAGAACTCGAGCAGTAAATTTTAGACCCTTTTTTTCTAAATATTCAGTCGCAGAGAAAATATCACCTGGAAGGAATGCTTTCGTACGTCTTGGGATTGTGCTCTCGGTGGCTGAAGATACAACCGACGACCCCCGCAATGGCTGCAATAATTTTTACAGGAGGAGGGAGACAAAACTCCAGCTGGCAACTTTCATCTAAGGGCACTTTATCTGTACATGAATACTTTTTATTTGTTCTTGATTTATAAGGGTTTAAAACATCCCTTTGTGATTTTTTTTTTTTTTAGAGAGTTGTAATAATGGCATTCTTATTTCACTTATGAAGGAGAAAGAAAAGCGCGTTTTTTAAATTTTTGAATTATTGCAGATAAGTACACACTTACTACTTGTTAAATTTCAGATTTGTAATAGTTTTAATTTATTTGTTTCCTTTTTAATACCGTTTACGAATTTTTATTATTATTATTATTATTTAGTAGGCATTGTCAATTTACCGTTTTTTTCTATGTTGAAGGGAAGTCGGGATGAATTAATTAGATTACCCCCTTCTAAAAGAATATTTAAATTTTCAAAAAATAATTTTTTTATGAAATCCTTTTTGTACCACCGCCAATTTTTTTCTATAGTGTATCTAGACTCAAAGCTACAACATATATTTTTTTGGAAATTATTGAAAGGCTACTTCATAGTTAAAAAACAAGACAACTTTTTTGTTTTCTATCAAATTAAAGTTTTTACTTGTGATTTTTGATAAAATAAGCACACTTTAAAGAAATCCAACACCTTTATTTGAATTTGAATAAAGATTTTACAATTTTAATTAAACTAATTGTGAAGAGCTTGTTAGTTAAAAAAGAAGAAAACAGTTTTATTTTGTTGACACAATTGAAGTTTCTATTTATGATTTATGCGATACCTTCATTTAATTGTGAATAAACACAAATACAATTAAATTAATTAAACTAATTGTGGAAAATAAATTAAAGAATAATTTCTAACTAATTTTACGCTTATCCAAAATATGAGAATTATCTGTTAGAATTTAAGTTGACTGCTTTTATACACTGTATAAAATATATTTTAGCCATCAAGAAAAAAGAAATTAATTTTTTCAATTTTCAAACATTTCAAAACATTTTTTGAAATTGATATTTGGCATAAATTAATTCCATCACCGTAGCAACTTACCACATTAAAATGGGCAAGATACATGCGAGGGCAGCCCACCCACTCTTATCCTGCTAAGGCCTTTGAATCAAAAGGTCCTGATTGATTTAAATTGAATAGTTAGGTATAATAAAAATATAAATGTAAAAATTTCAGGGTTGATTTACTAACGCCTCCATAGTTTAATGCGAGACTTAATGTATTTTGGGAATTATAAATAAATGCATTTCTAATATTAAGCGCATATTAACGGATGTATGTACTATTTAAAAATTAGTTTTTATATAAAGATAATGAAAAAAAGCTATATTGCTTACATTTAAAAAATCGAGACATGCATAAAAATTTTGTATAGCGATTTCTAGTAAATAATAGTAACATTTTATTTTAAAATGTGTTTCCGGATCTGTTATGGATTCTTAAAAGGATATCTCGGCTAGAAATTAAAACTTAAATAACAATTGAATTCGACATAAAATCGCATTCCCTTAGGTTTAGGAGAATCACTAATTAAGATGAAACTCACATAGCAAAATTAATGTTTATGAATTTGATTTTCGACACTTACTAAAAAAGAAATAAAGAACAAACTAATAAAAAAAGAATAGATATTCCTAAATGAAAGACTGAATTTAAAATGTGTTTGTTGCTAATTTGATCAAAATTTTAATTTGAGAGACTTTATACACTAGTACGACTCCTTTATTCTTTAAGAAAATATGTTCTTTACTTTTTAACATTCTACAAAGTTAATAATAAAGATTGCCATCAGTTTTTCATCAGTCAGTGTATTAATGTCAGCATGAAGGGTCTTAGCCAGAAGCTGTGGGGGCTGGGGCTGCAAGTGATCGGGAGGCCCTTTATCTCTTCACTGTCGTTTAGTAAGCCTTTTTAGAGTGGAAACGTTTTTAAGGACACTCTAGGGAATTCGCATGTAATCGTAATCTTTGGCACTTTTAGTAGTGCTTGAAATTTTTATAGGGTTGCTTTTAGTGCACTTTTCTTGTTAAGTGTAACAAAAATGGAACTAATACAATATATTTTAGTATTTATTTTGTTTTATTCATTTTTTAAATCAATACCAAAAATTAGAATTTTAGTACATTTTGGACCGAATTTTAGATAGGTCAAACAAATTTACAAAGTAAATAGTCAACGAAAATAGGAAGTTTTTAAAATACAAACATTTGGATAAATTTTTTAGGAGTTTAAAAATTTCATTTGGCACTATGGAACAAAATTTTTATATTTTCAGCGAAAATGGAAAAAAAATCAGGCATTTATCTTAATTATTCAATTCATTATTATCAAAAATATCTTCGAACTCTCATAATTTGGTGAAAAAGCTCGTAAACTAAAAAAAATCGTGGAACAGATATGGGAGTGCGTCACCTCTGAACTTTTCCGTTTGACATCATTCCTGGGGACACCCTGTACAATATTCAAAATACAATCACTTACAAATCCATAATTTACATGAAAAATTGCAAGATTTATCTTAACCCTTAAAAGGTGTTTTGGGTAGGACACACCCGAGGGAGAATTAAATCTGCTTGTCTCTTTTGAATGGAAAAGTGAAGAGGATTTATTTTACTACGAACACTTTAATGTTTTTAATTTTTATTGTCAGTAAATTGTTTTAAAATGAATAAAACAAAATATTAACATACGTGAACTTCTGTTTGCTAACTTTTAAAAGCAAAAATTTAAAATTGATTAGTTTAGCAAAGTTTTTAAATAAATTAATTTTGATTGTTTCATTTGAAATAAAATTATTTCGTCAAAAAATAACTCTCATGTTCAGACGCCCCTATGCTCGAGGGCCCCGGAGGAATATTAGTCGCATCCTAAATTTAAAAAAAAAAATATAACCTAATTTTTTAAATACAAAAGCATGACAATTTTAAATTACCTAAATCTAAATGGCTATAAATTGTAAAAAATAAAACAGAGGAAAAATTAATGTAGAAGTAAAGCTTAAAAATAAAATAATAAAGTTTATATTTTTTTTACAATATTAAATATTTGTGTATATGAACAACAAAAACAATTAAAATTTAATTCAATTCTTTTAATAACTGGGAAGGTGACCAAACTTGACAGGCGTACTCTAGTAGAGGCCTAAGCTTCCTTAGACCAATGTTTAATAAAGCCTAAGGCTGAATTGGCTTTACTTGCGATATGATCAATAAGAGAACGGAAATTGAGTTCGCTATCACAGATGACACCCAGATCACGAGGGGAAATGACAGCTGGAATGGGTTCCCCAGAGGGAAGTTAGGTTAGAAGAGTGGTGGGATGACGTTTGTGGGAATCAGTGATTGAAGGTGATGTAATCAATTTTTCTCTATAATGTCTCCGAAAGAAAAACTCATGCATTATATAAAAAAAAAATATTAGAATTTGGAAACGAAGTGTAGGCTCCAAATAATTCGAAATCATATTCCATAAAGCCCTAAATTGCTGCTTTGTTCCGACTGATCGTTTGCTTATAAATCTCGTAAATCCAAAAATAAGATATCAAAAGGGATACCAAGGATCCTAAACAAATCCGGATTTTATCTAATAAAATAAACTAATATTTTGTAGACGTAATTTGAGAAAAAATTTAAATATATATCTTTAATATTTTCATGCTCATATCATTATGATTATTAGGAATTGTAAAAAATGAGAATAAAGGAACAAAGTAAAATTTGTATGTTATGTTTTTCTTGACTTTTACAAAAAAGAAAAGAAATGGATGATGTAGGTGAAATATGATGATTTTTATAAAATTAACGGAAATACCATATGTATCACTATGGCATTCTCTGTTATTGAAGTTGACAGTTAATATGACCTTGCACAACATGTAAAGGTATAAAGGGGATTTTCATGGATATAAAAATGAATGACTAGAATATCGAAATGTTTCAACAAGATGTGGGGTTCTTTTCCTTTTATACATAACACATTCCCACGTAAAACGCCGGGATTTGAGTAAATTGGACCTCTGACAATTTAATTTCATCCGGGAAAAGTCCCCGATGAAGAGAACGCACGTATGGAAGGATTTATTCTCCCACAAAAAAATCGGAAAGGCATTTTCCCGGATTCAATTTCGCACTAATAGACGTAACAAGATATAACACAAGGATTTACCACTTAGGCCCCTTTACACCTTATTGATTTTCACTTTGAACTTGATACTGGCTGAATGGGTGGGGGAAAAGGGAAAATCGGGGGCAAGGCGATGGGTTTAAATTCCTTCACGAGAGCATCATCTCACCCACAACTGGGAAATCCTTTCACGGAGAAAGACTTACAATTTCGCTGCGGGCGGATATCTCATTTGTTCAGTCGTCCCAGTTTAAAAACGAATCATTTCACCGGCGGCGGGTAATTGCGTAGTGTTTTTCCTTGGTCGTGGGAAAACCTCTGAGTCTGATGTAAAGGAAAAATATATATGTATATATAAATTCCTCTCTTCTTGCCTGACGGTATCTAAAAGGCCATACATCAAAGAAGGATTTACTTGGAGCTCAGTAGTTCACACGACTCTGCGCATTTAATTTATTGCAGGGCACTTCATAAAAGTGCCCGAATGCTGGGAATAACATTTAATGCAGGTAAACGAAGTTCTTTGAAGTTGTTCGTTTTAATTTTATGCATCATTTACTTAAGCCATTTGAGCTTCTCTACATGACATGGGTGCTGGGATCGAAATATCGAGAAAATTACTTTGTATCCTAGCCCGTTTTTAGTATGGGTCATTCCATACAAAATCATCAAAATTTAAAAAAAATTGAAGCCGCACTATTTTTGATTTCGACGAAACTTGGTGGGTATCTTTGTTTAGATGTCAGAAGAGAAAATTCACCATCATTTAATTTTTCTGATGTCTCAGCTTCGGTGCGCGACCGCTAGAGTACTCAAAAAGTGTGATTTTTACGCTCTACTACCATGCGCTGTCAAAATTGTTCTATTAGAGATATTTGATCATTTGTGGTTGCAATTGAAAGCTACAATATAGTAGTTTTAGGAAAAAAATATAGAAATAGAAAAATATTTTTATTCGAAGTATACTAGCATCCTGAAAATACGATTTTTTTCACATTTTGATATGATTTTCAAATGGCTGTAGTATCTTTCCTGGTAAATTAAAAAAATTTATTTTTTGTGTACATCATGTCCATATATTAAACAAAACAACAGTCCATTATAGACTCGTTCGACAAATTTTTTATATTAAAAAAATAAGCTTGAAATTTGAAAATGTCTGAAAATTGCATATTTCGAGCTTCAAAATGAAAATGTGGGACAGGAGATAGAGAACTGAAATTCTCAGGAAATTTAGGTGTAACCTTGAACTTTAAAGACCCGTTGAGTTTGTTTTGTTTTTTGCATCCCTCTAGGAATTACAGCCATTTCAATACAGCTAGTAATGCAGATTTTCCTTTTTAATTAGTTTCTTTTCTTACTTCACAATACGAGCAAACAATAATGTAGTAATAAAAAAAGAACAATGTGTAGCAGATACTCCGTAAATGCTAGCAAACAAATGAGATCAAGCCACTTTACATCCTTTTGTAGTATATCATAAAAAAGATAGTTTGATTAAGTTAAAAACATTTTGTGTAATTAGGGACTACTTAACCCATAGTACTGTAGTTTTCTATTCATTTCAAAAAGTGTTCATTCAATACATCAAAAGATATTATCCAGAATTTAAAAAAGTTAAATATTTCATCGATGGATCAGCGGCTCAATACAAAAATAAGAAAAATATTGTTAATCTATGTCATCATAATGATGATTTTGGGTTGGAAGCAGAGTGGTATTTTTTTGCCACTTCTCACGGGAAAAGTCCATGTGATGGAACGATCAAACGAATACTGCGGAAAGCTAGTTTACAACGAATTGAAGATCGTCATATATTAACTACTAAAGCTATGTTCAATTTTTGTTCCGAACGAACTGGAATCGATTTTTTTTTTTTTTTTGTATACAATGCTGATGTTGAAGCTGCGGATAAATTTTTATGTGATAGATTTAGTAATATTATTACAATAAAGGGAACAAGAATGTTTCATAGTTTTGTACCCATTTCTCAAAGTAAACTGAAAATTCGTAAATACTAGGCTTCAAATAATTCAGAAATTGTAAGTATAAGTATGTCTAACATGTCAAGCAATATAATATAAAATATTAATAATTCATTGTTGTATTAATAATGATATTAATGTTAGAGTAACAAAATAAAATTCTGAGATTTGAAATCGCATTCTTCATTTACGATAAATTGCATTATTCTTTTGGGATATATTTATTTAAATCGCCTTCTTCATTTGGGATGTATGTATACGGAGTATCTACTACATATTGTTTTGATTTTTATTTTTCATTTTGTTTTTTATTTGTTCTTTTTTATTACTGCGTTGTTGTTTCCTCGTATTGTGAAACAAGAAAAGAAACTAATTAAAAAGGAAAATCTGCATTACTAGCTGTATTGAAATGGCTGTAATTCCTAGAGGGATGCAAAAAACAAAACAAACTCAACGGGTCTTTAAAGTTCAAGGTTACACCTAAATTTCCTGAGAATTTCAGTTCTCTATCTCCTGTCCCACATTTTCATTTTGAAGCTCGAAATATGCAATTTTCAGAAATTTTCAAATTTCAAGCTTATTTTTTTAATATAAAAAATTTGTCGAACGAGTCTATAATGGACTGTTGTTTTGATTAATATATGGACATGATGTACACAAAAAATAAATTTTTTTAATTTACCAGGAAAGATACTACAGCCATTTGAAAATCATATAAAAATGTGAAAAAAATCGTATTTTCAGGATGCTAGTATACTTCGAATAAAAATATTTTTCTATTTCTATATTTTTTTCCTAAAACTACTATATTGTAGCTTTCAATTGCAACCACAAATGATCAAATATCTCTAATAGAACAATTTTGACAGCGCATGGTAGTAGAGCGTAAAAATCACACTTTTTGAGTACTCTAGCGGTCGCGCACCGAAGCTGAGACATCAGAAAAATTAAATTATGGTGAATTTTCTCTTCTGACATCTAAACAAAGATACCCACCAAGTTTCGTCGAAATCAAAAATAGTGCGGCTTTGACCATTTGATGATTTTCTGTAGAATGACTCTATGAAGAGATAGAACTATATAAATTATAAGTTTATCACACTCTTAATATATAATATTATTCTGCAAGTGCTTTTTCGCATTCATCTATTCAACTTTGCTATGTAGGCCAATGGTGAGAGTCAACAGTTACTGGTCATAAATTAATGATTATTATTCAGAACTAAAGAGTATAAATGTGTTCATTCCTTATTAAAAATACGTATAAATGTAGGCTTAAATTTATTTAATTATACAAGGAATTCTGACTACCAAGAAGAAGAAGCTGTACGTTTTAGAAAAAGAGTCGCCTTTAAGGAAATTTTGTTTATTGTGTTTTCAATTTTAGAAAAGGAAACTAGTAAAATAAAATCTACATCAAAAATAAAATATTTTAAAATCATTTTGGGATTAAATTAAAAAAAAAAAGCTGAAAAATCAAAAGATTGATACACCAATATTTTAAAATAAAGAATAACATATTATAAAGAGGAAAAAAACAGATGTATGCACCATGATTTAAAATCAACTAGTATCGTCTGTGGTCGAAATTCGGCCACAAAATGTTTTTCACATAATGAATTTAAATTTATTTATATGTAAATTTTTAATTCTTGCTTTGACACTATGAGGAGCTATGTATTCATTTGCATAACTTTTGTTTTCTAATATTTTTCAGTGCATAGAAGTTAAATTGATCAAAGCTCATACAAATGTTTTTTTTTAAAGCGTTTTGTATGGGTAAAGCAATTATGTATGTTCACTTTGCTTTACATGCCTTAATAGCGGCATACACACATGATATTTTTTGTGCACATCTATGGCACAGTACCTTTCGAATGACATAATTTCCATTCCCCTCCATTTATAATAAAAGCTAAAAAAAGGTATCACAATATTCGATATTCACGAATTAATATATGGTATATAACAAGTATAAAGGTTCTAGCCGTAACGCCGAAAAAAAGATATATTATTTTCTGGATGTCAAGCTATATCCATGAAATTTTTCATATTTTTAGATTTAGTGCAACAAGGTAAAAATATCGAAAAACCGTTTAGTTCAGCATTTTTCGATATTTTTACCTACTTTTTTAAGTTTGAATTTTTTAAAGTCATTTCCTACCTTGAAATCATCCAAGCAGTTTTTAAAATTCGCAAAGAGACCATATTTAAACGTTTTTTCCCTTAAAGGCAAGATTAAGACATAAATAAGACATAAATAAGACATTTTCAGATTATTTTTTGTTTTCAATCTTTAACTATACCTTGTAATCATCCAAATATAAACTGGAATATACATTTGAAAAATTACTATTATTTTAGTTTTTTTTAAATTGAATTTTAAAAATTTCGAACATGTATTAAACTTTGAATTTCCTGCCAAAAAATCTTGGAAAAAATATCACATTATAACTGGCAAAAAACCCTACAATTTGATTAAAAAGGAAGTTTCTACGTCCACAAGAAGTCGAGATATCATCAAAACACTGAAAATCACTTTTTAAGTTTTTTTGAAGTTATGTGAAGGTCTAGAGGTCTGAAAATGTCAGCAAAGATGTACTTTTTCATTTACTATATGAAGATATTTTTTGTTTTTCAAAAGCTCTGGAGGCACTTTTCACCTTTTTAATCGGCAAGACCCTTTCATAACTTATAAATGTTGATTCAAATTTGTTATATACAATAAGTTCTTGCGTCATGATGGTATTACCAAAAAAATATTAAAATTTCATAATTTTGAAAATCGCGTAGAAAATAATAATGTAAATCATGAACAATTCAGCTAACTTCTTAGATTTTATTTACAATTTCAGTCAATCTTCCATTTAGTGTTGTATTTCTTGGTTGAAATTTTAGGTAAATTAACAAATAATCTCTGTTTGTTTTGTAAATATAATCATACAAAGTCGAACAAAAAATACTATGGTTATATGCATATTTGCCAGATTTTCCTTGCTTTAACTGTAGGAAAAATTTAAAACATTCCTTCGAACTCATACCTTTCCCAATTGAGAGGCCTCTTGTTTGCCACTTTACTGATAAATTTCACCAAAAAACTGCTCCGATTGCAGATGCTGAATTGCGAGCCCACTTGCCGGGCAGCACACAGCTCTCAAATATTTTCCTAGTCCCAAAGCTAACTAAGTGGAAACCAAATAAAATACGAAATATTGCCATAGACCTTTTTCGTATCAAATCGAGGCACAGAGAAGTGCTAAGAGCAACGAAATGGAAATAATCAGTTCGACACCATTTGCTCCCACAGGATATTTCAGTATCGAAAACAAAAGAGTTTGATTAGCATTCATGCTTCTTATTGGTTCCAGCACTACAATAAATCGCCTAGAAATAACATGGTCACTCATGGGAAACCTATTCACACCTGATTAAAGAAAACAATCCCTAAGAGAATCCCTTGATCGAATATACCGACTGAAACAAAAGGCATAACTACATTTTGAGTGATCAAGAATTTGATAAATGCAGATGTGGGGTAATAAAAACTTACTTATACAAATAATAACTAACCTTCGTCAGGTTTTAAAAGTTCAAATGTATATATAAAAATTATATTTACCTACTGCAAAAAAATAAGTTCTATTGGAGTTTTGGGAAACAGAAGTAATCTGAACTACTTACCAAAGTTCCTATACTAAATCTGGATATTAGATTGAAAAGGTGTGTATTTCAATCCCACCCCTACACCGGTGTTCTCTGTCGCAAACACATCAGCATTCTGCCAATGCAAAGATAAATCACCTAATTCCCTGTGGATCGAATTTGTTCTCAAATAAAGTACCGGCAACAAAATCGATTTTCAGGTGTCCCCAAATTCTATAGGTTTCTGCTCCCATTTCCGGATTACTAAAATGCGGTTGCCGGCTTAATCTATGTGACAATCCATACCAAATAGGGGGTGGAAGATTTCGTTCAATTTGTTCAAGGGTGTTTGGTTTTGACCTGCGATTTAAAGTTGTGCTGTTGTGTATGTAT
Organism: Dysmachus trigonus; assembly: GCA_949715965.1. Taxonomy (NCBI): domain Eukaryota; kingdom Metazoa; phylum Arthropoda; class Insecta; order Diptera; family Asilidae; genus Dysmachus; species Dysmachus trigonus. Next base: position 92,933,939 of record OX454320.1, read on the forward strand.
GTGGTGAGGACGTTCCCAAATTGAGCTTTTTAGAAAATTCTCAATACCCAAATAATTTATATGCGCCGTCCTATAAAGTCCCAAAATTTTGGTATAATTGCAGTAACTAATTTTAGAAAACCATTAAATAAATTTATCAGGATTTGTAGGTTAGAATATAGATAAATTTCTATTCTTTAAATAAATGGTAACCCCCGTTGATTAGCAAAATATTAATTTAATTTTTCATATAATTCGCTGATGAGGTATTAAATGAAATAAATTAGTTCGATTGACCTCATTATAAACTTCGACCTGAGTTCACCTAAACAATTTGTTCGCAGTAGAAATATTTAAATATTTTCCATTAGAGTGGAAGAGCAATAAGTACAAAAATTTCTATACTATATTTATCCAATAACTACATATCGTCAGGTTTTATCTTTTACATGACAACTGATTAGAATGACAGCTCAGATTGACAGTTATCACTATAGGAAGTTATATATAAGCTACAAAACATCCTTTGTGTAATCTCAATATTAATTGCAGTATTTAATTGTAAGCAGATTAAAAAATTACTTCAATTTATAAAAGAAAATCATATTCTTTCTTAAGAATTAATTAAGCGCGTGTCCTTTAACTAATCAATTTGGTTATACATTTATAAACCAATTCTACTCCCAACAAATGGTACATCAATAAAACCCAGTATGTACCTGGAGAATTCCTCTGAAGATTTAATTATTAAACCATGTAGGCATCTTACATACCTATTGGCAATTAATAACTCACCAGTTTGTGACGATAGAACAGTACAACATCGTTGGTTCCAATGAAAGCACTGCAGAGAACTTGTGTTTATTGATTTATGTGAATGGAGTTATGTGACTCAGCCGGGTCATTCATCTTCGCCTCTTGTGTGAAAATTATTTATGAAACAACTAGTAGATTGTGTAAAGGTGGACCTGCTGTTTGGTAATTTTCCTAGTAACAAGAACAAATAATTTACTTTTTCATCATGGAAACAAATAATAATATGTCAAAAACATTTATCCAAACCACTTATAATTAACGAACTACTCGTATATATGTCCAAATACTTAGTAAACAAGAAAAACCTATTTTGCTGTACAGATAATTTTTCAATTACCCTAATTTATTTAACCAACAAGTTTTCAATTATTTGCGCAATCTGCAATGTCAGTTCATTGATAACTACTCCACAAAGTATTACGTGCAATTGTTAATTAAGGAACCAATTAAAGCAATGTATACAGAACAATGGAAAAAATATGTATCCTTGTTTTTCGTTCTCCTAATTGTAAGCAAAATATTGACCAAATTCATTCAGTTTATAGTTAAATAGAATTCCACCGTGAATTTCTGTTTCGATGATAGTCAATTTGTGTATTTTCCTGTACATGCTACTAAAAGTGAAATCTGTTTGTAAACTAAAGAACCTAGATAAAATTGAAATAAAGCAAAAGGACAGGTATTTTGTGGGGCATAGCCCCAAAACTGACTTATCAAAAATTAACCTGTACTGGGCCACTTTGTCGACGATTAGATCTCTCAGCATGGGATGCTTTTGGTTTGACTTACAAATGGTTGTGACAATTTTCGGAAAGTACTTGAGCAAGTACAACATCTCATGCAATGTGACATAGTTGATGGATATGTGGGATATCTGGGGACTCCTGAGATACGGAGAAATAATTGAATATAAATGGGTAAACCCCGATTATAACTGCCCTAAAACTGGATGGATCGTGTACCGATTGTAGGTTCATTGCACCTTAAATTGTTAAAAAGGAAATTTAGACTGCCATAAGGTAATTTTAGTGCATGAGTACTGTATATCATATTCAATGACTTCATGATGTTTATTTCTTTATTTATTCCCATCTACAAGTTAAAATCCATTACAGACCACTAATATAAAACAAAAATATACAACTGAAATACAAATAATAAGCAAAATATAATAACAACTTAGAAAAGAGAGAAAAGGAAATTAAGACGACAACGACAAAAAGGCAGATAATTCTCTTTTGAATAAAATTCTTGTAGTGCGGAAATCAGTAACATCACAGTCACTACTAAAGAGATTGGGAAAAATCGTTATCGATACGTCCGTCATAATTTGTACGATAGGGAGCCATAAATAACATGTTCCTAGCATGAATCGACCTCTTATAAATTTAATACATTACTATGTCACAAGCGAACAGGGCGGCAGCAATCCTTCTTCGCAGAGAGAGAAATTCCACATCAATAAGTTGCCAACAAGTATTATAGGCAGTTGAGCTTTCTTAAAGTGAATATTTTTTGAAAAGATTCAATTCTATTTATTATATATCTATTTTGTATATGATAAACCAAACAAGGAAGCATACTCAAGAAGAGATCAAACAAGAGAACAAAATAAAGTTTTTAAAGTATAGGGATCAGAGAAGTCCTCACTATTTCGATGTCGATAGGAATTAAAAATAAGAGCGGACCTATGAGGCTTCCTTGCGGAACACCAGAGATGATATGAAACTATCTTGAGTTAAATGGGCCAAGCCTTATGTAAAGTTTTCTATATAAAAATGAGGCAATCTAATCCAGAAGAACAGAATAAATGCCTAACCTTTAAGGGGTTATTCTACTGTTAAACGGGTAAAAAGCAGTATCTTTTTAAAAGTGTTGTAAAAAAAAAACTATTAGAGATATCAATTTGAAATTTTGCATGCATCTTTATTAATGAACAAAATATATAATGGCATAGTTGATTAAAAAAAAAAAAAACAAAATGGCGGCTTCGGTTTATGATTGATGTAGCGCGCGCTGACGACCAGAGTCGTTTGCGCGGTACATTGCCCAGGTCGTCCAGGTGATCTGCAATCAATTTAACGATGAAATTTTATTAGTTTAGCTAAAAACACACAGACTGAACCTAAATTGAGCCATAAATATTAAATTTTCGCGATTTGACAAGTGTTGGAAAATAGCATGCTCGATTTTGGACGTTTTTTCGATGAAAAAAGTGCTCCCAAATAACCAAATTTCAATTTTTATGGCTCAATTTAGGTTCAGTCTGTGTAAAATTGATATATAACTATGCAAAAAAATTTTTAGCTAAATCGCTTCATTAGTTTTTTCTCTACGATGTACCGCGCACCAAAACAACACGTTTTGAGTAAATCGCGTTTAAAGTTTTTTTAACCGATTTTTTTGATATATCAACTATGCCATTATATAGTTTTTTCATTAGTAAAGATGCATGCAAAATTTCAAATTGATATCTCTAATAGTTTTTTATTTACAACACTTTTAAAAAGATACTGCTCTTTACCCGTTTAACAGTAGAATAACCCCTTAAGTATGTGACTAAACCGATTAAACGCCTTAGTAAAGTCAAAATAAATAGTATCCACTTGATATTTATCCTTTCATGTGCACACAAATGAATTTATAAATATACAACATAATACAAGAGTTATATCTTCTCTGTTATCAGGTAAAGCTTAATACTGTGTATAAAAAACAATAATAATAATTAACCAGTTAACTGTGGTGCCCTCATCGAGCCATGACGAGTATATTCGTCAATCACAGAATAAGTTGCGCTGGTAAGATAAGGCCATGCACAAAAACCTCTCCTCAGATCGTGATAATTCTATGAATTTTTAAATGAATCTTGGGATAGTCAGTATCGTTTGCTTATTTTTGGTAAACAAATTGATTGAATTGAAATTGAATGGAACACTAGATCGAGGGAGACAATTTCCAAGAAAATTTTGTGCCTCTCAGTTCATATGCTTTGTATTTGGAATGGTTCCAATTCTTTTATAAAATCTAAATTATTTTCAGACTGACAAGAGTTCTTGTAGTTTCATATTTTTTGGTTAACATCTAAAAAACGTTATCATCGCACATAAATAAATTCATTATGCGAACTGGTAAACTTTTTCAACCAGTGCATACCGGGACGCATGATATCATCTCAAACTGTTTATATTTTCTACTTGTTTGTTTTATTCCGGCATAGCCTCAAAATATTCTAAACATCTTTAAATTTGAGAATATGTTTTGTTTTTCTCAAATTTGCAATTTAAATAGCCAATGGTCACTGATTTATACGCATGACGAGTATACTCGTCAATCACAGTTAACTGGTTAATAGAATTTACATGGAAATGTTTTCAGAATATGTAGGTATATGTAATTATGGTTTTCACACAATTTAATTGAAAATTTATATTAAATATAGATAGAGAAAATTAAATACTTCTAGCAGTCTTTGTAAATCAGAAAATGTAAAAATTTATATATATATATTGAATCTTAACCTGTAGGTACTATATGTATATCGCTATCGCCTAAACTAGGATAAAATTTTAGTTCAAAAATGTTGAAAGTGCATGTAAAATCAATATTTTGAAAATTCTTACTTTTTCGATAATAAAACTATGAAATTTTGAACGTTTCACGAATTTTCTTAATTTAGGTGATAACTAGTAATATACAAGTTAATGGGTGGAAATTTCAGACTGATTGCCTTGTAATTTATTTTGATCTGGAACGTCAGTTGTAAAAATATCACTTCAATATAAATGTAAAGCCAATATCTTGGGAATTCCTCAATAAAATTTCTACAACATATTCTTAAAAGAATATACTTTCCGAAAATCTAAAAAAAAATACACCACAAAATTTTTAAATATTGTGTAGGCATAATTGGCAGTCCTAAATATGTATTGATTAATATTAATATAATAATTCATTTAGTTCAAATTGTGACTGTCTGCAAACTTGATTTTACAATTAAAATGAAAGGTGGTCAAACTAGTTATTAATTTCATATCGTAGCTACGTACAAAAAGTCTTAAACTAAAACTTAAAACTAATCCGAACAAATGACAAAATAACAAGTGCGTTGGGAGTAGATTAGAAGGTGGATAAGTTATGATAAGAGTGAGTTAGGCAGATTAAGGGGATATCTGAGTGAGGCTTTGTCAACATGGAAATCGCAGGTGGCTGAGTTGTTAACTTTACGTGACATTTTCGTGAATGGTTTGAAGTATACGTGGTTTCTGCGATGACTATTGAGACGAAAGAGTGGGAAAGATCTTACGTTGCGGTGTTATCATAGTATTGAAGGGAATATTGGAAATGCGGGACACTTTGTGGAACCGGTTAGGTCCTGAAGGTTGGAGATTAATCGATTTTATATTTTAGATTCTCGTATGATGAGAAGCTAAGGTTGTCCGTCCAAGGAAGGCAAACGTAACGCAAAACGAAGGAATTTACGTTGTATTGATTCAGTCCTATTTATAAGAGTTGATTGGGAGGGTGACCAAACCTGACAGGTGTACAAGGATTCTAGTAGTGGCCTTTACAAAGCAGGAGTAGAGAGCTTTTGCAAATTTTTACTCGGCTACGGCTAGGCCAAAAGGAAGGGTTATGATTTTAGCAATATATATATATGTATGTGTGCTTGTATATTATTTACGTATGTTCCACCTTAGCATCTAAACTACTGAGCCGATTTTGATAAATAAGGTGTCAATCGATTCGTTATTATGGTGCTATATATATAGGCTACACTTTGTATGAACTAAATCAATATGACGGCTGTTACATTAAAAAATTTGAGGTCTTTGAAAAATATGCGCATAACTTCGAGAATATTCACCGGATTGACATACAATTTTCTGTGGGTGAGTAGTATGAATATGGGCTACTTGGGTGTACTTAAATATATGTATATTACGAAAAAAAAAAAATCGATTTTCTGAAAATGCTGACTGTATATAACCCTTTTAGGTTCATCTCAATTTGTTCTTAAAACCACCTCAAACATGCTTATATATAAGATGACAAAAAATCACATTTGACAATTGTTAGGCAATATTCTCCTCAATAACAGAAAATTCGTACTAGATGAATTAGCAAGGTGTAATTGTTGAATCAACTAGAAATATTGTTGCGAAAACAGTTAAAGGCATAAATAATAATAAATTTGTTTAACCTTGTTAATATGTTTTATCCTTTTTTGTATATAAGAAAACAAGAAGAAAAAACATCTTACATTGAAGAGCAGAACCTTAAAATTTCCCGGCACAAAGAAACATTAGATTTTTCCCTAAAGCCAAAAAGAATACAAAGAAAACTCCGGCAACTGATAATTACAGCTTAGTTTCATCCAAAAAAAAAAAATCCGTTATAGCCGGAACTCTTTGGACCATACTCCTACTGGATAAGTTCACTTTAGCATTGATAACCTGGAGAAGAGTTTATGTCCGACACGAGACCTCACATGGATTCCATTGTCGAGTCGAAAGAGTAATTAGAAACCCAGATGGTGTGGCTTCCGGCAAAACTGCGGGACATAACAGCACGAGATTAAGAGTGCGCCAAGTAGACAAAGCCCCTCCGCACTGACTTACAAGACGGCTTCGAAGAAAACTCATACAAATGTGTGGTGTAAGGAACAATGAACACCATCCAAGATAATTACTTTTTCCCTGCACGCAAGCTTTTCTTTCGCGTATACCCACCACGGTGCATTCCGTGGGCACTGCAAATAGTTTGTATTAACCTCATTTCAAGCATTAATGTTGCAATTTATGGTCGAATACAGGAAATAGAACAGTCAATAAACTTTCACTAGAGTGCAGCAATTGGCCTTATTATTGATTCTTTTGGTTACTATTAAAAAAGGTTTCAGCGTGCTTGAAATTGTGAAAAGTATGATATTTTTTGCGAGATTGCAAAATGTGTTCTTAAGATACGGTAATTTTTTCAAAAACTATTTGTTACCTTTTTTACACTTTACTTCCACTTATTTAAGATTACTTTTTTATAATAGACCATAAAATGTTACCTTAATTGGGACTATAAACTATCAAGTCGCTTTCCTTTCGTATATATAGCATGTACAGGTGCGTATGAATTCTATGGATACAGTAGGTGATTAACAAGAAAAAAAAAACCAAGCAATTCAATTTTTAAAATTTATATCAACCGAAGCACAATTAATAGCCATAATTTTTTTAATTATACATATTTCTAAAAGGCGCTTACTACTCCTTAAATTATACCACTCAAGCTCGCTCGTGGTGCAGATAATTGGATTAGAAATTAACTTTAAAAGTAACTTTTATGCTTTTTAGTATATACTACTGTGATCAAAAAGTAAAGCCAATTTGTTTATAACTGTAACATTTTTATTTACTCTTCCAAATCTATATCATCCTCTTCAAAGTAGTCCCCGCCCGATACAATACACATATGCTGGCGATTTTTCCGATCCTCGAAACATTTATAAAACTTGATGATTGGAATGGCCTTCAGTTCCTTCTTCGATTTTTCTTTTATTTCATCATTCGATTCAAAACGGTGTCCCAGAAGCAGTCTTTTGAGCTTAGACAATAGTCAAAAGTCACATGGAGCTAATTCGAGCGAATACGGTGGTTGTGGAACGACATGCATCGAATTTTTGATGAAAAAATCTCGAGTGCAGTGCAGTGCAACAAATTAAGTGGTTTTGGAACGAATTGAGATGTGACTCTTCTTGAGCACAAATGATCTTTCAAAATGGTTTGGACCGATCCAAATGAAATGTTTAAAGTATCAGCAAGGTATCTAATTGTCAACCGACGAATTTTAAACACCAAATGTTGTTCATTGAATGATGTTCATGGTTGTCCGGGACGCTCTTTGTCTTCAAAGATTTTTCTACCTTATTTGAATTGTTTATACAACTTGTAAAAATTTCTTTCAGACAAAACCTGATCGCTGAAGACCTTCTGCAACATTCTAAACGTTTCTGCAGCAGAAATTTCATTCCGTAAAGAAAATTTAATGCAACTTCTTTGCTCAGTAAAATCACACATTGTAAAAATCGAAAAAGTCACTTCTAGTTGCTCAGAAATCACAACGAAACTAACCAAACAAATGACGTGCTGGCGTTAAATTTTACACATATATGAGGGACAGTCCTGCCAACCTAAAAACAAGAAGATTTGCTCGAATTGATGGACCCGCGTAATTTAAATTCAAAATTGGCTTTACTTTTTGATCACAGTAGTAGGTATTAATGATATTAAAAAATAATACTTGTGAAATATAAATAATTTTCATTTCTATAGTACATAGTTTAGAGAAATGAAAGAAATTTTTACATTTGCCAGTTTTTTAGACCGAATTTATTCAAAAAGCAAATAATAATAAAACATTTAATTAGAGACCTCGTACGGCCGTGTTTTGGCTTTCTTAAAATTTTTAGATGGGTTTCCTCGAACACTTCAAAAAATTTATTTTAATATATTCTCAAATGAGTGAATGAAGATGAACAAAGAAGACAAATTCAATAATTTTCATTGCCGTGAAAGTTCTTTATTTCAACAGTTTTATGCATAAAATAAATCTCCCTGATATCATACCTTTCCGTACGTAACTCTTTCAATCAACAACAAAATTAATTAAAAGTCCACAAATCGTCTAAAAGATAACTTTCTCCATCAAAGAGATTTTCAGTTAAGAAAACTTATTCAATTTTTCCACCACTTGCCGCCGCGAAAATCAGCCCCCCTCAGTTAATCCCCTAACACTGTGCACCCTTCAATTAATAACGAAAACCGAATCCCCTTCAACAAAGTTCTTTCCCTAAGAGGATTCGCTTCGCATGGATAAATTCGCCTAAAAAAGCAATTTATATTGTTATCTGGTGCACCCATGGAAAATAACTTTTAAAAAGGCTCAGCTCACTAGGCAGCGGAAAGGGAAGCTAACCGAAACAAATCAATTCGGTCACGCTTGTGCGAATCTATACAAATGACAGTGAATCATTTGAGTGACACTCCCTAACCCTTGTGTCGTTCCTGTATCTACTTTGCCAGATTTTTTTTTTTTTCTGCCCTTTCTAGTGCTCATTTTGCACATGTCATCGCATCCTTCCTGGAACCAATCAGGAAATTAAAACAGGTCCTCTAAGGACATTCTAGTAAAAGGGATGCTCAACGCCTCTTGTGAATCTGGAATATTCAACATACTGCAAAATATCAGCAGATGCTAAGTGCATTATACCTCCTGGAAATGATTATTGTTACATATGATCTTTGAAGTGATATTGGCAATAAAGAATATTGTACAACATTTTTTTTTTTTATAAATTTCCGATGACTTTTGTCATATTGCATATATTACCCAAAACTATTAAAATGATTTCCCATACCTCCGCGTATTATCCAGGAAAATGTAATTCTGGTAAATTCGTTCAGATGTTGGACCCTTGATGATTTACATATAAGTAATTTAATTCATTTAAATATTATACAAATTAGTGCTAATATTCTGCACAATACATTGTCTGCTAATCAAATCAATTTAACTTAAAACACCGGCAAAATGCAGAGCTAAGATGATTCAACTTGCATACCTATGTACAAGGAAGTAGTTTCGGCACTTAGTACAAGCTCTAGGCACTGATGTTCAAAACTATTTTACGAACCTGGAAGCTAATTACATCACCTTTTCTGGCAAATTCAATTTATAAAATTAATTTAAAAAGTTTTGAGTGGTTTATTAAATCTTCCGTTTGCTCAGTGCTCAATGTACGGAAATATGTAGAAACTTTAGAGAAGATGGACGAAGTAAAAACGATAGCATCAAAGAATCCATTATTCATAGCTTTCGTGCAAAATTTAACTCGAATTTAGGTTTACATATTTTTAGCGGAACCTGTTGAACAGATAAATGCTTATAGACTCGTTGCATGATGTAGTTGAATATTGTCAAAGCTATCATACTTTTTCTGACACAATAAAATGTATAACATCTCACTGATTGTAGCAGGAATTTTCAATAATAGCTATAACATTTTCCGTTTGATTATTTACATATCGAAATCGATAAGCAAACAATCATATTGAAATTTCAGCAAATTCAATTTGAGACAGAACATGGAACGACTGTTGACACTTTTCGATTCAAATCAATAAAGTCCCATGCAAGTTTAATCAACATTTTAATTCGAAATATCTGCAATATTAAAACTTGAATTTGAATACTTACTAATTAAACACTTCTCAAATATTCTAGTTCGTTATATCCTAGAAATTGTTTCAACCCGAAAACTCCTTTACGGAAACGCCATCTTGAATTTCTAAATCTTAATAATATTCAAAATTAGTAGCCTTAAAATAATCATTGTACCAATTTTCATTAAAATCCATTGAAATCGAGAAATTTTGGTCGCCATCTTGGATTTGATAAATTGTATAATATTCCAATTTAGTAGCTCCGGAACAATCATTGTACTAATTTTAATTAAAATCCGTTGAAATCGAGACATTTGGTTTCCATATTGGATCCGCCATCTTGGATTTACAAATTTTGATAATATTCGAAACTTGTAGCCTCAGAATAATCATTGTACCAATTTTTAATTAAAATCTGCTGAAATCGGGATATTCTGGTCGCCATCTTGGATTTATAAATTTTGATAACATTCAAAATCAGTGACCTCAAGATAATAACACAGCTCCACAAAAAAAATTGAAAAAATTAGATCTGACGTCTGACCATACCTACTATATGTTTTTGAGGTCACTGAATCCGAATCCGAGGTCTATTTAACTCCATCACGTCAGGATTTTTCATAACCTCAAAATGTTAGCATAAAAACGAGAATAATCCACAAAAAAATCGAAAAAATTTGATCTAACGTCTGACCATACTGACTATATATTTTCGAGGTCGCTGAATCTGAATTCCAGGTTTATCAACCCCTATTACTTTAAGGTTTTACATAACCTACAAATTTTAGTCCAAACACCAAAATAATCCCTTCAATTCAAAGGCTAAAATAGTGACCGGTTTTTTTTCTTTTAAGCAATAAAGGGATTAAAAATTGAAGGGATTATTTTGGTGTTTGGACTAAAATTTGTAGGTTATGTAAAACCTTAAAGTAATAGGGGTTGATAAACCTGGAATTCAGATTCAGCGACCTCGAAAATATATAGTCAGTATGGTCAGACGTTAGATCAAATTTTTTCGATTTTTTTGTGGATTATTCTCGTTTTTATGCTAACATTTTGAGGTTATGAAAAATCCTGACGTGATGGAGTTAAATAGACCTCGGATTCGGATTCAGTGACCTCAAAAACATATACAGTAGAATCCGGATATAACGACCCTCAAGGGACCGGCGACACTTAGTCGTATTAACCGGACGACGCACAAAACGAACGAACACCGATGAATGAATTTAAGCTTGTTTTTATGTATTAATATTACTGTAATTATGAAATAATAATGTACATAGTTAGATTAATTTCTATAAATAAATAAAACAAATTCATATTAAAATAAACAAAAAATAACTTTAAGGGGGGAGGAGGTAAGGTGTATTTAATTGTAAATTGTACACATAATAAAGTATCATTTCAAGAATATTCAATTAAATTTTTGCCTAAATTATTAAGAAATAAGCCATTGAGAGCAAATCTTTGGATCCTCTAGAAAAAAAAAGCGGTGGACATCAGAACTCGTTACTGGATTTTCTCAAATCAAAAAATCAAATATATTTGGTTAGTTTATGAGCTTCTCGAGGTAATGACGTTGAGATTTTTTTTTTTTTTTACGATTTTTCAATTTTTGGCTTAATTTTAAATTTAAAAAAACGAATTTTAAAAGAAAAAAGCGGTAAAAATCAGCCTCTTTGTCATAGTAAAACTAATTATAATGCAAAAAAAAAACATTATCTCGACTTCACTACCTCATATTTATGTACTTAAAGAGTGTGTCAAATTTGAAGAAGATCGGTCAAGTAGATTTTGAGTTACAGTGTCCAGCGACTTTGACCATTCTAAGTGGGAGAAAAACGCGTTTTAAAGTTTTAATAGAGCATTGAGTTGTTCGCTACCACTATAAGTCGAGGCACTGTATCTCCGGTAGTTTTGCTCCAATCGACCTACAATTTTTACTGGATACTCTTGAAGAGTTGTACTTTCAAATACAAAAATAAAAAATAAATGCAAAAAAACAGGCGGTTAGGTATTGTTTGTGCGTAGGTATTGTAAACAACACTGCGCGTCGTTCTAAGCGGACGATTCCTTGTCAAAATAGGTCGCTATAAGCGGTTGGTCGCTTAAACCGGAGTCGTACTAAACGGACATGTTTTCATAGTAAGTCTATATGAAACCTAACTTGAGTTTGCATTTTCGTCACTATAACCGGTTGGTCGTTATAAGCGAAGTCGTTATATCCGGACTCTACTGTAGTAGGTATGGTCAGACGTCAGATCTAATTTTTTCGATTTTTTTGTGGATTATTCTCGTTTTTATGCTAAATTTTGAGGTTATGAAAAATCCTGACGTGATGGAGTTAAATAGACCTCGGATTCGGATTCAGTGACCTCAAAAACATATAGTAGGTATGGTCAGACGTCAGATCTAATTTTTTCAATTTTTTTTGTGGAGCTGTGTAATAGTTCTTGTAACTATAGTAATAAAAATATAAATGTCTTCTATTGAATATTCGCAACCTCTATTATGTAATATTCGGCGCTATCATATATATTTGTCATACTCTAGACAATTTATTATGTAAATATCACGATATCAGCTAAATGCGATCTTTGTAGTTGGAGTTAACATGTCGTATCGAGAAAATAATCATAATATGATAGATATCTGGAATCTGATCACAGCAACTATAATTTGTTTACTGCAATCCATCATCTGCCATATTTTTTTCTCTCGGTGTATAAATAAAAATATTTTCCGAGGAAATAAAGTCACTATAGTTGTAGCAAATTTTTTTCTGGCAAGGCAGAGCCTATTTATTTTGTTTTCTAAAACACTGCGGGTAGTCACATAATGTCCCAATATAGCTTGAGAATTTTATCGAAGTTGAACGTAAGTTTCAAGCTTCCCGCAAAGATAATAACAAGAAAGGAAAACATTTGCGACTTGAAGCAGATGTATCCCTTCTGAGTAAAACTCCCCACAGCGGCAAATGTATACTGCAATTTTCATGTAATCTGCGCAGATTGTTTTCATTATTTTCGTTCATTTTGTTCTTGAAAGGTTCTAGAGTTGTTCACCAAATGCAGAAATTAATTTGTATCTCTTTCTTAGTATACGATGTTGAAATATACTTCGCACAAATACAACATTTACAGATAATAACAAAGATAATTATCCTGTACAATATATTGACAAAACTTTGACAAAATTATTTGCAAATCTCCTATAAATCGCTGAGCAACAAGTGGAGCTCTAAGTAAACCGCTTATAAGGTAATTGATCTTCATGCACAAGAGTGAATAATTTTCATTTAGAGTCCTTTCCGCGTTTTGGAATAACTAAGAACCTCAATACAAAACGGAGGAGGAATCTTGAAAGAAGCTCAAATCTCAGTGGCTGTTACACGAACGGAATTACCGTGTACGTGTTCACATTGGAATATTTTGCAATCCCCCGTTCAAAGGAGTACCAAATGAAATGCACTCGACGTCCTTTATATTTGCAAATAACATTTTATTATGAATACGAAATGGTTGGCAGCGTTCCAGATCAAGGAGATTATTCTTGGACTGATGCGATGCCGCGCTCCTTACGAGGCGGGAAATTATATATATGTATATGTATATACGAAGGTCCCTGCCATGAATTTGTCCAATTTGGAAAGCGAATGAATTTTCAATGCTTCAGGGAATTATTCAGATCGGAACTATTAGTCAGCATGATAATGACATATATGTATAACTTCAGTTTCCGGCGTATTTAATTGCAATTTCGCAATTGCATCGGATCTCATATGGATTTTATACTTGTAATAATGCAGAATCTTCATGAGTATTGAGTTGGAATTAACTATTATCATTTGCACAAATAAAAAATTAAATAGTGGCATGAAACACATTTATCCGCAAACTTATTTCACGAAAACGTGGTGATAAAAGGTCTTGAAATTAGGGTCTCGGTTTTAAAGAAAGTCAAAAATTGCACGATAATGTATGCGAGATTTGACTAAGAACAAGACCGAATTCCAAGATGTTTTTTTCTGACCAAAAAAAACTCTTGCCTGTTTTTAGTATATTTAAAAAAAAAAATATCCTATCTTTAACACAGGGTTTAATAAAAATGATCAGAACTTAATAAAATTCTAACAAAATATCAATTGGTTTAATTGCACTTTTACGTTTCTACGTTTTTTACGTTTCTACGGTTTTTGAGGCATTGTAATTCAAAATTTTCAATTCTTATACACGGGCTCTAATGACGATCATTATTATAACTACAACTTTGGTTGAATATACAGTGGTGGTCAAAATAATAGGCACTGCTATATAATTGTACTTTACACGTGATTTCAGATTTCCATAAATATTCCAATAAATTCTAAATAGGCATTGTGGTGAAGTGGAAAAATGTCGAAAGTTAATAGAATCAATACCCAGAAGATGTGAGGCAGTTTTAAAAAATAATGAGGGTGTCACTAAATATTAGTACTACATATTAACACTAAATATTAATAATAAGTTTAATTATAAATTTGATGTAATTGAAACGATTCCTTTTGTTTTTTAAATGAAATTAGCCTTTTAATCCAGAAAAAGTGGGTATTATTTTGACAAGGTCTATATATTAAAAGACATATTTAAATGTTTTCTTTAGTGAATCTAGTACTTTATATAATCAATTTACAAAAAAGAATTATTAGAAAAAGAATAATGTGGTTTTTAACTTATTTCGGACAAATTATTAAATGTTTGGCCAATGTGCCTATTATTTTGGCCACCAATGTATAAAAAGAGTTAAAAAAAATCATTGATATTAAAGCATAAGTGAGACACTGAGATAAATAATATAGGACTTTTTACTAGTTAAATTATAGTAGAATTCACTTGATGTATATGCAAGCAATGCTCAAAAAATATCTGGAAAAACTTTTAGGTTTTTTTTTCTATTGTTCATTATATATATATTAGGGTGCTTTTTTCTCGCCACTATTTTTTTTTTTTCAGTCCCACCTCGAAATTTTGTGGCAAATACCTAAACAAAAATTCCCTGAAAATTGGAGCCCTTAATATTAATATTAAGTACTAGACCAAGGCGTATAAAGATTTTCCATATAAAATACACGTAAACTTTGATTATTTTTCATCAAAACTCTACAGCTCAGAGGCATTTTATGGTATAATCTTGGTCAATGGTAGTTTTCTTCAGAATTGAATGCTCTACAAAAGTGTCCATTGCGGTGTAACCCTAACTCCCACCAGCGAGGTAGTACGGGTCACTAACCCCAATTTGTCTATGAAATTCTCGCTTTTTGCCCCTATCTCGTAAACAACAAAAGGTACAGAAAAGGTGAATATGACAAAGTTTTAGGAAATTGAATTTCCTACAAAAAAGTTCTGAACACCAAATCGCTAACATCTATATTTCTTGAGATATTGGGTTTTGAAGTTGAGGTAGTGTTTCTACAATTTAGCTCAATAATCCATGAAAATTCCACACTACCTCAGCTTCAAAGCCCAATATCTCAAGAAATATCGATGTTAGAGATTTGGTGTTCAAGAACTTTTTGGAGCAAATTGAATTTCCTACAAGTTTGTCATATTCACTTTTTCTATACCTCTTGTTTTTTACGAGATAGGGGCAAAAAGCGAGAATTTCATGGAAAAATTGGGGTTAGTGACCCGTACTACATCGCTGGTGGGAGTTAGGGTTACACCGCAATGGACACTTTTGTAGAGCATTCAATTCTGAAGAAAACTACCATTGACCAAGATTATACCATAAAATGCCTCTGAGCTGTAGAGTTTTGATGAAAAATAATCAAAGTTTACGTGTATTTTATGTGGAAAATCTTTATACTCCTTGGTCTAGTACTTAATATTAATATTAAGGGCTCCAATTTTCAGGGAATTTTTGTTTAGGTATTTGCCACAAAATTTCGAGGTGGGCCTGAAAAAAAAAAATATTTCATATATTTCTAAAACTTAGCTTCAAAATTCGAGAATGTAAATATGCTATATATGTGCGCTTATTATCGAAAAATACTGAGCCCAACACAGACAGGAATTGAACCTCTGACCTTTGAATTTCTGTTCGAGAATTTCATTTTGAGTTCTAATGCGAAATGCGACCGATCCCGCATAAATCGAGGATAAGTGGATTTTTCTCTCGAACCACTGAAGATAGCATAATCAGATCCATGATCAAGTTTATATGGTATAACAGGAAGGGAGACAATCGTCTGTGACCTTGAATAATCTAAAAAGGTAACAGTTGTTGATTATTTCAAGAACATCGGTTTAATTAAATAAGTTAATTTTGGGTCACCCTATAATAAACAACTTTTAAACTGGGTCAGGTTTTTTTAACCCTAACAATTTTCAATAGATCGAAAAAAAATCTAAATTATGTGCGCACGGAAGTTTTTTAATTTACTTTAATCATTTATTCGCCTACTTATCATTATTGACATTTTTATTGTAGTTCAATAAATTAAAAAATCAATTTCTCTGTTTGCCAAATTTCCAAAAAAAAAAAAAACAAACTGAAAACTCTCTGACTATTTCCATCGTTTTCCAATAATTCATTGCAATTCACCAGAGACTCACCCGGATATAATATATGTACATATGTATTTGCCTTAAGGGGAGGTTCTCATCTAGAATCTTGAAATTTTCGATTTTTTTTTTATTTCATATTATTAAAGTTTAATATGTCTAGAATGTTGCTTTAAAATATTTAGTCGATCCGAGCACTAGAACGGATTCTACAGCCCATTGATTCTGGCGGTGTCATGATCGTAGTGGGGCGCTCAGCCTGTGCCGTGCCGTTCAATCACGATTATCTCGGAACTTTGTTTTTCAAGATTTTTCAAATTTGCGTACAAGATAACTCAAAAACGGTTCAACCGATCAACTTCTAGTTCCGTGCATATTAAAGTAAACAATTTTCTTCATAGAAAGAGCGGAGCACATTTTGAAAATTGTAACATTATCTCCTTTTTGTAAGTGATAAACTATGAAAAAAAACGGCCGAAAACGGCCTTAAAATTTCAAAATCGCGCCATTCCGTCAATTTTAATTTTTTTTTGAAAGTCGTCCACTCTTTCTGAGACAAATTTAGTCTAGTTTATAATAATGTCATCATTATTTGATTTCAGACCAATCTGCGACCCCTAAATTGTACGCAGCTGGGCCATTTTCGAAAAACATGCCTCCGGAGAAGTTGAATAACGGGCGCCATTTTGTTTTTTTTTTTAATAAAAAATTTTTTTCGTACAGATAAATATACAATAAAAGATAATGCCAAATATCATTTCCCTATGTCTTGTCATTTGCCTTCAAAAAAATCACGAACTTTACCTACTTTTTGACGTTCTAGATGAGAGCCTCCCCTTAATAACTAAAGAGATCTGAAGTCAACTTCTTCGAAATTAATATGGCTTTACGATTTGACCTATATAAATAAGTATAATCACTTTGAAAACTTAAATTACCCTCGAAGAATGCTTTTACTGCTGGTTGTATAATTTAATCAGACATTTGTTGATACATTTATATGAAACTTGTTTTGAACGTGTAATTTAATAATGGGTCTATTCTATGAGAGTTTTTTTCGATATCTTAAATTTTTGTTCAGAAAGGTCAATCAAAGCAACTATTGCTGCGGGTGCAATAGATATTTCATTAACCCAATTTTACTGATAAAAATTTCCAATTGCCACTTGCCGGGAGAAGTTATCGCCTCCTTCAAAGTTACTCGAGGAGAAGTCTAATTGCAGATTGATGAAAGGGGCAATTCGGGGAGAGTTCAACTCCAAAACTTTTTGCCTACTGTTGTAACTCTTTCAATTTCGTTTAAACGCCAAATGTCGAACAGAAAGTTAAGGCTACCATGAATATCGATCACAAAAGTAATAAAGTTCGCGTTTTCTCAGCTTATTATTAAGGAAACCTTTCCAGTTAAGCAGACGAATTTGTTTTTCTGAGAAAAGTAATTACAGAACATTAATTAAAAAAGATGCTAACGATTTTTTATGCTATTCTCGCTGTCCGTCAGGATCAGATGAGATATTTATATTTTTTGAAATCACTTAGTACAAAATTTCATCGAAATCCTTAAGGAGGCCTTAAACTCAATTTAGGATTATTTCTATTGCAGAGAACATGAAATGCAAACATTATTATTTATTATATAAAAAAACATATTATTACTTTAAGATCTAACAGTGTTAATTTGTATGTAAAGAATGCACGAAATGCCCAAAAACTGTTGTAAATTTTAATTATTTCAAATTCAGAGAGACCTTAAGCTGTTAGCAAATCAGTTTTAAAAAAATCTAATAATAGTTGAATTGGATGCTAAATTTATACATTGATTTAATTATTTACGACTAACCGCCTTCTTCCGATCTCTTGGAAGTCCACAGAAAATGTGATTAAATGCAGAACAATAATAAACAGACACATCTCATCCTTATTTGTAAGAGGATTTTAAATTGATTGAGTGGAAAACCCTTATTACATGGAGATTTTACAGATTGTGTTTTAAAATTGGTTCGAAGAATTGGGTTTTTAAATTTCCTGGTATGCAATTTTAATCTCTATTTTGACTTTTAAATGTTTTATGTATTATTACAGTTAGTTTCATGTAATATTACGTGTAAAATCCGATGTCAATCGTTTTTCGTATAACTTTAGATAAATGTACATTTTACCATATTTAATGTTCTAATATTTCACAAATTTTTTACTCTATTCATGAAAAGTTCATGAAAGTTTCATCGATTTCAGGAAAAAAATTTGATTCAATACGTTTGTTTTATAACATTCATTCTGGTTCACTCTTGAAATATGATGTTTAGTGTTATGAAAAATTAGATTTAGTATTGCAGTTGGTGAAGAAGATTAAGAAATTTCCCTAATAGTGATCTTATAGAGATGATATTAGTTAAAATATGTGTAGTACATACATCTTATTTATATGCTTTTATCAAATTTTCTTTTTTATCAATTTGTTTTAGATTTTTAATAATAGTCTTATATATATTTTGAGTGTTTGTTTGGTTATGCTGTGCTGTTTAAATAAATTCTATTAGTAATATCAAAGAGTATATTTCTGCATTCCATTCAAATTATTCAATCGCAACCTATTATGTTGTATTTTTTGCACTATTTCATTATTTCGTTTGCGTCATTAAGCAATAAAATATGTAATTAGTATTTTTTTTTTACTGCTATGAATAGAACAAAGTTATTGATTGGTTCTTGTTCTATGTGTAAAAAAGTTTTGAATAAAATGAAGAATATATTTCATGATTTCGGATGAAATCTGTGTTAAAAACATTAGTTTTTTTGATATCGTAAGGTTATTTTATTAGACTTACAAGGAAACGTTCTCAGGTGTGTCTCACCGATTTTTATGAAATTGAAATATCTATGTTATAAAGTATCGAAAAATAAGAGACCGTATTTTTTTTTATCTGCGGATACGAATATTTAGGGGGTAGTTTTATTTATTGTTTTTTTTTTTTTAATAAAAATTGGTGTATTTTTCAAAAGTTTGTCCGCCATGTTGGATCCGGCATTTTGAATTTTTTAAATTTAACATCAGATTAGTAATCAGTAACTCCAAAAACCCTTTAATACTGGTTTTCACGAAAAAACTGATGTCTGGAAGAATATTTATCATTTACGTATTAGTGCTAGGGGTTGTTTACCACCTTGAGGAGCTCTTTTAAGAAAACCGAAAAACACGTCAACTTTATTTTTCAAAATCGTATCTAAAAATATATTTTTGAATGATTTTTAACTAAAACTGTTATTTTTGTGAAGCAAAAATATAAAAACAAAATCGTTTTTCTGCAATAAAAAATAAGGGTAGCCACTCCTGTGAACCGGATTACTTACAAAAGGTTAGTATATTTATGAGACATCATTTCCATTTTGTTTCATTCGAAAAAATTCATTAAAACTTGAAATATTTAGGAAAAACTGTTTTTGGGGGTTAACTCTTTTTCACCCCCTAAATGTGCGTATCGGCAGATAAAAAAAAAATACGTGTCTCTTATTTTTCGATACTTTATAACATATTTCAATTTCATCAAAATCGGTGTGTTAAGGCCACTTAAGCGGCTTAACTGAAAAAAGGTGCCAGGACAAAGTCGTAGTCAGTTAAAAAATGGTATATTTCAAGAGCAACTTAAAGCTAACAATAAAATTACAGGAATTCAAAGAAAAAAAGGAACAAAAATAATATTACTTCAAATAAATACAAAATATAAATAAACTAATGATTCTTCTTTGGGTTCGTTGGCAGTTCGTCTGCAAAGAAATAAGGTAGTTAGTCCTGATGTCGTAATGCCAGGTTGAGTTGACGTCGTTGAGTGCCTGCGGTCTGAGAATTTGGGTAGCTCACTACGCTAGTCGGAGAGATTTTGGTTAACTCAATACGTTAACGTGAAAGAGAATAGCTCAATACGCTACAAATATAGTTAACTCAATACGTTAACTATGAGAAAATAGCTCAGCACGCTATATAGAAATAGTCAACTCAATACGTTGACTATGAGGAAATAGCTCAGCACACTATATAGGAATAGTTAACTCAGTACGTTAACTATATGTGGGAATAGCTCAACACGCTATATGGGAATAGTCAACTCAATACGTAGACTATGAGGAATTAGCTCAGCACGCTACGTAGGAATAGTCAACTCAATACGTTGACTATGAGGAAATAGCTCAGCACACTATATAGGAATAGTTAACTCAGTACGTTAACTATATGTGGGAATAGCTCAACACGCTATATGGGAATAGTCAACTCAATACGTAGACTATGAGGAATTAGCTCAGCACGCTACGTAGGAATAGTCAACTCAATACGTTGACTATGAGGAAATAGCTCAGCACACTATATAGGAATAGTTAACTCAGTACGTTAACTATATGTGGGAATAGCTCAACACGCTATATGGGAATAGTCAACTCAATACGTAGACTATGAGGAATTAGCTCAGCACGCTACGTAGGAATAGTCAACTCAATACGTTGACTGTGAGAAATAGCTCAGCACGCTATATAGGAATAGTTAACTCAACACGTTAACTATATGAGGAATGGGACTTAAGCTCAATACGCTTGGAAGAGGAGTGAGCTGGTCGGATTGTAAGGTCAATTCCCTTTTACTTCTAGGTCAGTACCCTAGAAGCTCAATCTTGCGACTGCTGCCCGATCGACTGATCGCGCTGCTTTTATAATGGGCTACAGCCCGAGTCAAGTTGCGTGAAGCTGTGAAGTGAGGTTCACTTACAGCGGTACTACCAAGAATAAGTTGGAGGACTTTTGCCTCCATGGCACATGGCGCTTGAACAGCTGATTTTACGATCAGCTGTGTGATTCATATTTGAATTTTAAATTTGAATATTTTAAAGGAGGGTTCGGTCTGTAGGCCGAACACGGTGAGACACACCTGAGAAAAGTTTCCTTGTTAGAAACAACATTTTCATTATTTTAATGCAATTTTCAACATCATACTGAAAGCATGTCTTATAAGTTCAAAATCAATGCACATTTTTTTTCAATTTTACTCTAGTTTTTCATTGATAATGAGAAAATATTTTTCTGAGTATGGAAAGCTGAATTACGCAATACTTTTGTAGAAACAATACAATCAACATTACATCTGTATTATTGAAATGCAAAAATAAATTCGGTCTCTAATACTCTAATATTCTACAGTGTTAACATTTTTACAGATTACTTCATATTGTTGTGGCAACAAATCTTTTACAAAAGTTCCAATTTCCAAAGATTTTTCAAATTAAAGAGAATCAACTTTAATTCTCATGCAAAATTGCAAAGTTTTCAAATCTTCCTCCATCACAATGAATTAAATTATTTAATTATCACTCTGTGCACTGAAGGAAGTGTTAATTGTTCTTCTTAAGAAGCGGCCTCGTTAGATGATGGACCTTAAAGGGCCTCTGGTGGATAAGGGCAAAAGATATAAAACAAAAAAATACGTTCTGCAAGCGATGGAAAAAAGCTTCGAAGTATCCCTAATTGCTAATCTTCGGAAACCGGAATTAAGATAAGGAAAGTGTATTGTCGTCGAGTAATGCACCAAGGCGACAAAGAGGATAATTTAGTGAGGAAATATTTAATTTGGCAGCGTGACAAAGTATACATAGGACCTAATTCTTATCGTTTACTTCTACATCCATAATGATAACCCGGAGATAATTTTATTTCACTAGAATTCACTGAATTAAGGGATGTATTTGATCTTTATTAATCTTCACGTTTCAAGAATGACTTACGATTTTGGAGGTCAGAATGGAGTAAATTTAGGTGCTAAATGAGGATTATTTCTAGTTAGTGCTTGACTACTACGATTAGCTGCGATGCTACTGATTAAAAAGCAAAGGAATAAATTATTTTCAACAGATTAAAAGCAACAGCCACCTCGGAAGATTAATATTATTGCAGGTATGCAAGATAATTTTAATATTCAGACATCGTTTTTGAACGAAAATTTATGGCAAACCTGTTTGAGATTATGAATACTAAGGTTGGGTAGGTGGAATTTAAGAAGACTTTAATAAGCAATTATTTTCACTTTCTTTATTTTTTTTTTTTACAATAAATTAAGGAGTGCAAACCTAATAACAAATTATGTGCTAACATAATATAAAAATGATTACCACACAGTAAAACATTTTTAATGCAATACGGATATTGCTGTTCTATATATTTATCCTTCGGAGTAAATAAAATCCCAAAAACCCGAATTTAAGGTATATCCTTAATACAAACAAGAACTACAGGTAATT
Organism: Dysmachus trigonus; assembly: GCA_949715965.1. Classification (NCBI taxonomy): domain Eukaryota; kingdom Metazoa; phylum Arthropoda; class Insecta; order Diptera; family Asilidae; genus Dysmachus; species Dysmachus trigonus. Next base: position 92,956,772 of record OX454320.1, read on the forward strand.
TAGATAATTTTTAGGCACCTTCAAAGTGATATGCGGTCACATTTAAATTAGTAAATATAAATGGAAAAATGTTTTTGAATTTGTGTTTAATTTTGAGGCTTAATAAGCTTTGGCATAAATCTTAAGATAACTTTAAAAAATATAATTAATTCAAGGAAGAGTAAAATAACTCTGTGGATACAAAATTAGATCTCTTTGATGTTAGAATTTTATCACGATTGAACCTTCCTTAAAATACACCATTTGGAGTAGAAAATTGTAATCATTTGATATAAATAAGAGGCATATTTAAAGATTTGTTGGTTCACTTAAAAGGAATTTTTCTGTTTGAGTAAACAATGAAGATTTTGGTAAAAAAAAATAGTTGTACATAGGTTGTCTTTTCTTGTCAGTTTAAACACGTACAATTAAAATTTTTAAAATATTAATAAGAAAAAAACAACTGAAATTTAATTAAATTTTTAAATCAATTTTAAATTTAAAAAAAAAAAACATTTATCCAAATAAAATTTAGTTAAATCGATTTTGACATTAAAAAAATAAACGATAAATAAAAATTTAAAAAAAGGAGTTTCAAAGAAGAGAAATACCGCGAAAGAGCAGTTTGTAAATACCGCGTATCTCCGTTTTCACGATTTTACAGGAGGAAGAAAAAACTTAATATCTTAGCCATTTAACTATATTTTATGGACTGAACTCTAAGGCTACTTCTTTGCGACCTAATTTATAGGAAAATAACGTTAGCTTACTAATTATTCTTGCTTAGATTCCATATAAAATCACTTTAATAACTTGCTTAGATTCTGTTTAAAGTCACTTACGCGGTTTTGTTACAACAAATTACAGAAAAAGTAGTTTAGAATTAGCAGATACGCGGGTTTGAAATGAATTTTAATATAGAATTGATTTTTTTTATGTCAAAAATGAGGTTTTTTATAGACTAATTTAAATTCTGTGAGATCTATAAGGAGCGAAACTATGTTAAGAATGCGTAGGCCCAATATTTCAATTTTGCGCCTTTTGCTGTTACGCGGTATTTACAAACTGCTCTTTCACGGTATTGCACGCGCAACGACGATATATGTCATATCATGACTAAGTTATTAAAGATACTTTACAAAAGTTTGATTTATATTTTTATTAAAAAATATGTATTTCAAAGTGGTAAAAATCCACTTTTTGAAGATATCACATGAGAACTTTCTAGACAAAATCTAGCACTTACAAGAAAAGCAGGTTGTACATAATTTGAAAAAGGTAATATAAAATATGTATGTGGGTAAAAAAGCTTAAAAACAAGCTTGAAAACAATCTTGCAAATAAGCTTGAAAAAAAGTTTTTTTACCCACACGTTCAATATATTTCAATTAAATAAAATATTTAAATTAAGGGGTTACATGGGTCTTAAAGGTATAAAAAAAACGACTTCTTTAAAAAAATTTATTTCAAAAACGAAAAATCTTTTTTATTTAAAATTTAAACATATGAAAGTAAAGTAGGTACTTGTAAAAAAATCTTCAACCACAAATATTGAAAATTTTCCATTTTCCGGCCGTTTTTCGCCGTCAACCTATTTTTTTGCGGTGGACATGATATTTCGATGTGGATTCATCTGAAATCAAAAATTCAAAAATTTACTTGTAGTTTATGCCCTTGGCTCGTGATTGAACGAAGGAATTGAAAAAAAAATGAAATTTGACATTTTGACATGAGTTTGAATCAATTTTCGTCTCAAATTTTTATGCGTTTTTCCGATTCTCATTATTTTTAAAAGGTCTTTTTCATATAAAACAAGAACGAATTGACCGAATGAAAATTCCTTCGTTCAATCACGAAACAATACTATAAAGAATAACTGTGCAAAGTTTCAACCAAATGGGTCAATTTATTTTCGAGAAATCGTGTCCACCGCAAAAAAAAAGGTTGACGGCGAAAAACGGCTGGAAAATGGAAAATTTTCAATATTTGTGGTTGAAGATTTTTTTACAAGTACCTACTTTACTTTCATATGTTTAAATTTTAAATAAAAAAGATTTTTCGTTTTTGAAATAAATTTTTTTAATGAAGTCGTTTTTTTTATACCTTTAAGACCCATGTAATCCCTTAACCTGATATAATCGTAATTGTAGTATAAGTTAGTAAGATGCTTCAATAATGGATCTAGTTATGTGAACCATTAATACGTTCAACACGATTTGCAGTTTGAATAACAAGATTGTTTTCTTAATTTTTAGTAGGCTTCTCTGATCATTCCTACTAGTAATCTTGTTAGGTGAAAATTATTGGGAAAATTAGTTGAATGAACCAACAAATTGATTATTCGAAAGAAGGAAAGTTTTAAAGTGAGATATCTATGAACAATCTTTTTTCACAGGCATAAATAAATTAGGTATAGAATTTGTATCAACTTTAATTTCCGTCTTACGTGAAGACGATAACAAAGTAGTAGAGGAAAAAAAAAATGTATCCAGTATCGAAAACACTTTCATTTGAATAATTTAGGTATGCATTTTAATACTTTGTAAAACTAATAATGCAAACAATTATATAATCTAATCTCCCAGTGTAAATTTAATAAAGTGAAAGTAATAATGTTTTTTGAATGAATAAATAATTCTAATTCATTTGAACGAAGATTGTAATATGAAAGAAGATTGCCTTTTAGTTTAGATTAAATGTTGTACACTTTTGGAATAGTTGCATTTATTATCCGAAAAGAGTTAATAAAATACACTCATTTACTGCTGTTTAAACGACGTGTTTTGATTTGATTAAAATGTTTTTTACTTTTTAATATTTTATAATATATAATTTTTAGTAAAATGTCTGCAGTTAATTGTATACTTTTAACTCATACATATATGTATATCTCAGATATATAGAACATTAAATAATTCATGGCCCTAAGTTTCCTATTAACACCTTGGATAAGGGAATTTATTTTACAAATAATATATAATTTTTAATTAAACTGACATATTTTCGCAATATTTTGGCATAACACGAACTCCTTCGGACAGGCAATTTTGATCGAATACTGCAGGTAGTTGCACTCCTGCGTGAAAGTTACCTGTCACATTGGACTCATATTCCAATTAAACATGTCAGCTTTCATTACTGTTAATTGGTCAGCATAACAACTGCATACCTGATGTGCATTTTATGTCCTGTGGACAACAGAGATGACTTTAAATTCTGTTCTGTCCTTAGTTCTCTGTCTGCGTCCATAATCAGAAAATCACTGCATCATGTGGATATTGCCTTTTGCAATCAATCTGATGAATCGGTTTGTATTTGATGCTTTGTTTAATCAAAGGTACTGGATAAGGACATTCAATTGAGTAGTTAGAGATTGATTATGAGAGGGCAACCTATCCTATATGTATATCCGCTAAACTATTATCATGCAAATTTAGATTACTCGAGATTTCTGAAATAAGTACAAACGAAATTTATGAAAATTTCAACCAATCGTTCACATGAATGTATGAATATGAAATACGTGGACATAAATAAATTCAAATGGCGGTTTTATCTCAAAAGAATATACGGACACAAGCTCGGTTACCCGGTTTCACCCGGCGTTGGGTAAATACTTACTAATTAAACACTTCTCAAATGTTCTAGGTTGTTATATCCTAGAAATTGTTTCAACCCGAAAACCTTTTTATAGATCCGCCATCTTGAATTTCCAAATCTTAATAATATTCAAAATTTGTAGCCTTAAAATAATCATTGTACCAATTTTCATCGAGAAATTTTGTTCGCCATATTGGATTCACCCGCCATCTTGAATTTGGAAATTTTGCTAATATTCTAAATTAGTGGCCTCAGAATAATCATTGTACGAATTTCACTAAAATCCCTTGAAATCGAGAAATTTTGGTCGCCATCTTGGATTTGATAATTTAGGTAATATTCGAAATTAGTGGTTCCAGAATAATCATTGTACTAATTTTAATTAAAATCCGTTGAAATCGAGACATTTGGTTTCCATATTGGGTCGGCCATCTTGGATTTACAAATTTTGATAATATTCGAAACTTGTAGCCTCAGAATAATCATTGTACCAATTTTCATTAAAGTCGGTTGAAATCGGGACATTCTGGTCGCCATCTTGGATTTATAAATTTTGATAACATTCAAAATCAGTGACCTCAAGATAATCATTGTACTAATTTTCATTAAAATCTGTCGAAATCGAGAAATCTTGGTCACCGCCATATTGGATCCGCCATCCTGTATTTCAAAATTTGGACAATGGATTTGAAATCAACATTCTACAAAACCCCTGTGTACCAATTTTCATGAAAATCGCTTCAATTTTGAAATTTTCAACTGCCAAAAAAAATTAAAAATATTGATTAAAAATATTAATTCGTTACATATTTCGGAAATTATAAGGGTTTCCAGAAAGAAATTCAATACATATAAATTTTCTTTTTATTTCGTAAGTATAAGCTGCATTTAAGGTATTCAGTAGCGCATTTCAGTATCCATTATGCCAACGTTATCACTCAAAAATGTAGGTGCAATGGAAAACCTCCATTAAAATCATAAATCAGCTCATAAACTCCATCCTTGTATTAAAATAACAAATGGGCCATTTCCAATGATTCCGATTTTAGCATTATGAAACTCGATAACTAAGTGCCCAACTAATAGGAAACATGGATAATTTGTTACTAACAAATGGGGTTTCATTGTGGTAGCTATCAAACTTTATCGAGTTATTTATAGCTCTAGCTAAGGGTTAATCGATCCCCGATGATACGTACCTCAACTGTAGAACATAATATCTGCTGCATGTTAGGGTATGCTTGCATGTAATTTATTTTTTGTTAATTATTAATTTTCAGTAAATCTATACGAATTGAAAAAGCAATTTCCTTTATTAAAAGAAATCATTCCATGAACTTCAATCAATAAAATTACACTCCTCGATATTAATGAGAATGTGACTTATCAAATTTAATAAAACATATACAAAAAGACACCAGCCGGGAATTAATTTTGTAAGTTTGGTTTGACTTATGGCGATAAATTCCTTTATGTTCCTTCATGAGCGTCCTATTGGACGGCACTTTGTCTGGAATAATTTGGCACAAAGCTTCCACATATGTGTATTCCGACCACAGCAGAGTCCGGTGATGTGATTTAATGCACTGTACAGGACATTAGCAATCCCAGCATGCTATGGGATTATCTTGAGGTCAATTTGGACAAGGGCGCGTTTAATGATCCCCAGCATCCTCGATTTGGTGAATAATTCTACGTATAAAGCGACATTTTATTAACCATCCGGTGACCTCTTATATTTCACTTTTATTACTTAAGTTGGCTACAATTTAGTTGCCAGTAATATATCAAAGTTTTTTCCTTAGAACTCTCCACAACCCATAGTTTTTATGGTTTTCTCCATTGGTAGCAGGTGCGACAGGAATTAATTTGTCACCTAAAAATTCGCTTTCGATGTCAAACTGCGGAATTATTCACCAAAATTAAAACGAATTTATCAAATTGTTCAATTTTAGTGGTATATTTATTTAATTTGTTCTGAACTTAAAGTTCTAGCAGGGGTTAAAACTAATAAACACGAAACGAAGGCTTTTACTTATACATTATTAAGAGGAAACTGTTCTGATCTACGATTTCTTTTTCACAATATTTACTTTACTACTGTGATCAAAAAGTAAAACCAATTTGTTTGTAATGTTGAAAATTTTTATTTATTTTTCCGAATATATATCATCCCCTTCAAAGTAGTCCCCGCCCGATACAATACCCCTATGCCAGCGATTTTTCCAATACTCGAAACACTTCTGATACTCGATGATTGGAATGGCCGTCAGTTCCTTCTTGGATTCGATAACCACAATTCAGCCCCGTGCAAATCGAACAATTTCTGATTGAACATATAACCAATAAAGTTATAATTAAAGAAGTCTACTGACCTATACAAAAATTGACTGCTTATTTATTATTTGAAAATAGGCGGTATTTTAGATCTTCTTTTATGCACTTGTATATTGTATTTTATTTCATATTTGAACCACTGATGTTTCGTTTGATAATGCAATTATATTGATATCCCTGCAAGGATATTGTACGAAAGAGAAAGAAACCAAAATTTAGCCCATTTCGTTTCCGAGAAAAAAAAATATTAAGCTAACAGGTACCTACATATATTATTTTTATTTCAAATAAATATCTTGGCTCTAAAAGAATATCTTTGGTAGTTGATCAATAGATTTCATGGTTTCGTATGACTAAAAATAAAAGCGTGGGGGCTCTCGTTGTCTTGGTTGTCTTGTTATGAAACCTAATTTTCTCAAAATAATTGATATGCGTTTCTAATGACATATTATATAACTGTCTATTATTAAGTACTAGAACATTATTGTATATACATATTTATTAATAATCCTTTGTACTTACATAAGTAGTAACAGATCCCTGTCATATTTAACTATAATTAATATTGGAAACCTCGGTAGATAAGTTGTGAACCCAACTAGAATAATTAGGACTTTATTAATTTAAAAACATGTGAACAAATTCTTTTTACAACATAGGATTAATACAAAATAAGATAAAAGTAATTTAGATAAAAGTTCTTTACTCATGTGGTTTTCTAGGAAATCAATTCTCGTGAAATGTTTTTTAACTACACGGTAAAAAATTTTGGATTAAAAACCAATATTTTCTGGATTGGATATAAGTCCACACCAAAAAAGTATTAGATTTTAATATTTTGAAAGGATTAAAGTGAAACTGTAATATTGGCATGTATTAAAATTAAATCTCTTCAGTATTAAATGAATTTTAATACTAGAACATTAAAAATCAATACTTGTTGTATTAAAAGGTAATATTACCTATACTTTACTTCTAATCCACTATGGTTTTAAGAAGTTAATTCTAGTTTATAGTTTTAATACAAAAATATTGAAGGGTAACCTTTTATTGAGATATAAATAAATCCCATTTTCTATTAAAACTAGTACTTATTGTATTAAAAGTTAATATTAACGATACTTGACTTTCAATCTACCATGGTTTTAATAAGTGAATACTAATTGTATTACTTTATAATTAAAATTTGCATTAATCCATTGATACAGTGACAGGGATTTTTTTAGGGTTTCAGGGAATATTTAGGTTGTATGATGTTAATTTTTTTTTCCAAAAAATAAAAGGAAATATTCAAACATTTTTATTGGTTTAATTCATTTTATTCAAATTATAATAATAATAATGTTAAACAATATAAAATTTCTTAAATATAAAGAAATAAACTAAAGCAGTCTTTCAATATGTAATAATAGGAACAAGAACATAAAACTTTTATTTCATAATATAAAGCGCATAGCTCTGTTTGTTTGCCAAGGAGTTGTATTTGACAAGCAATGAGTTTGAAGTTTTACTTACTTCTCAGTAAAACATACAAAACAAAACAACGCACTCTCTACTTACTCGACAATAATATATCTTCTATATCAAGTGAAGATCACCATCGGTCACCTTCCTAATAGGAACGAATATGCGTCTGTCGCCAAACTTTGCTCGCACAAATTTCACTTTCAACTCGCACTGCATCTTGACTATGAATGAAATGCGTTCGTTACCGACACGTCATGGCCAACGTGACATATTGGGGCACAAAAATCTAAAATTCAATCTGCTTGGATTGAAGTAGTACCTTTTAATCTAATTTTAATCCAATTAATATTGAAAATTACTTCAAAAATATTACAAAATACTTTAACATATATTTTGGATTACTTTTCAATACAAAAATTATTGCATTTTCGAGTAATATTCGATGAATATTTACTTTTAATTCGAAGTGGATTGAAAAATGGCTGTAATACAAGCAAAAGATTAAATTTTACTCCAAAATTTTTAACCGTGTATAATATCGAATCTTTCAAGAACCATTCAAATTGAAAATATTACGTCTACTTCTTGTAAGGTGTCCAGCGACAATGATTGAATAGAGTTCAATTACTTGGCATTTTCTGTGATATATAATAATAATAAACAGAAGAAAGGTACGCATTCACACAACATCCAAATAAATAGAAAGCAACCTCAATACTTCTTCATCTCGACCAATCAATATTTTGTTATAAAAGCGCTGAAGGTTTTCTCAAAAAGGATTATTGAGATATTCCGAGAATCTCCTTGAAAACTCGATTTCATAGAAGGACGAAAAGTTTTAATAAAATGGAAAATATTTGAACCACAAGTGAAAATGGGCCAAGAGCTTTTTCTCCCTCGGGACAAATGCAGTATTCGAACACTTAAAAGATAAAACTGCTTCTTCTTCTTCTTAGTTGTACTCCTTCGAGTTTTCCGCCTCTTTTTCTGTTTCGTTGAATCCCTCGGTGTCAATGCATATATTCATTCTTATCCGATAAGACGATGTAATCCCTAGGCGAACTGCTACATAAGAACTCATGCACACACTTTCCTATCGTGCGGCAGAAGCATCATGTCGTCAATAAGTTTTGCATACTTTTACGATTTTATGCAATTTCAAGATAAACCTCTTAAAACCTCAACCCCAAAAGCCTGTTTGTCCCGAAACTCGAATTTTACTTGTATTCACCCACTAGCTCAGCAGATTGAGGCAAAGTGGTCCTTAAACTTGCGACAGAGCAGTTTTGGCTAATGCCAGGAGACTAGACTCTAGACTGAAGGTAAAGATAAAACTTCTATTTGGTAAATTGGAAAATAAATTTAAACAATGGGGACCTCTTGCTCAGATTAACAATATAGAAGCTGCCATATTACACCAGAATGTTGCTGCTTCCCTTATACAATTACTGGGTTTAGTTTTGTGGATATCAAGCAATAATTTGTTTTGTGAAGTTTGAGCATTTGGTGGTAAACGAGTTTTCTACACGAGTTGCAGACTTTTAGTGCATGAACATGATGAGAAGGGATATGGAAACTCACAGATTTAAAAATATTATAAAGTTAGCTTTTTACGATTTCTTCATTAAAAAAAGTCTTCTCTGATAATACGAAATGAATTCTTTATAATTACTATACTTTTTTTTAAGTTCTCGAAACTTACCCAAAATGCTGTCCAAATTGTATTTTCATATTAACGAGCTGATCCAGGCCAAGAATCCTATGAACAATTTATTTTCATAAACCATATTACTTTATAAAATTGAGAAAAATAAATTAGTATTACATAAATTGCATTTCTTAACTTTTAATTGAATTTCGTCCCTAATATTGCTAAAATTAATCCAAATATCTTGAATTTCCAAATCTTAATAATATTCAAAATCAGTAGCCTTAAAATAATCATTATACCTACCAATTTTCCTTGGAAATGGAAAAATTTTGGTCGCCATATTGAATCCGCCATCTTCAATTTGGAAATTTTACTAATATTCTAAATTAATGGCCTCTAATTTTCATTAAAATCCGTTTAAATCGAAAAATTTTGGTCGCCATCTTGGATTTGGAAATTTTAATAATATTCGAAATTAGTGGCGCTTCAGAATAATCAGTGTACCAATTTTCATTAAAATCCGTTGAAATCGAGAAATCTTGGTCATCATATTAGGTCCGCCATCTTGGATTTGTAAATTTTGATAACATTCAAAATCAGTGACCTCAAAATAATCATTGTACTAATTTTCATTTAAATCCGTTGAAATCGAGAAATCCTGGTTGCCATATTGTATCCGCCATTTTGAATTTCTAAATTAGGACAGCGGATTTGAAATCAGAATTTCGCAAAACCCCTCCGTACCAATTTTCATGAAAATCGCTTCAAATTTAAAATTTCCAGCCGCCATCTTGGATCCGCCATTTTAAAACCCTATGTATTATCAGAAAAAAAAATTTGCCTATATGTTAAGTTGGAATATGTGCTACCTTCGGGAGAAAAATGAAAAATATTTATTAAAGTGTTTAGGCGTAATTGAGCAACAAACAAACAAACAAACTTTCGAAATGTAATCTAGAAAATTAGGGAATTAAAAAGGTTATTTGTTTTCGTAAAATTGAAATTGAACTTTAATCATAACAAAAAGGGCTGCAATCTTCAAATTTCCAACTGAGCCTATCTTTAGACTATCGGAACTATAGTAAAAAAAAATGTTACGACAATGTCATTAAGTGCACTAACACTAATTTGTACTATAAGTCCTACTTTTTGAATGAAAATGCTCCTCATTTTAATTAATATTTTTAAATAATATTTTAATATCTATCATCAAATTCTGCACTAGTTTCATTAGATTCTGATGTCTGTTTTGTTACTTTTAGCCAATAAATTTTGAATTTTTCCATATTTTTTGCCTCGTTTTTATATTTTTTGGTAGTTTTCCCTTTAAAATAGTCCAATATCGTTCGACAGGACGACGCTCAGAAACATTAGGCGGGTTCATAGCTTTAGATGCGAATTGTACCTTATTTATTTCATACCCACTTATTATATCATTAGCATAAAACGCCGTTCCTCTGTTGGAGTATAAAAGGCAGACGTTGTTTCTGAAAACACTCTTTAATGTAAATGTTTGTATTTATTGTTTTGTTTGTGAAGAAAAGGTCTCTTGCCACATTCAAAAATGGCCTGCCAAATCATTATTTGCTAAATTTTTCAAATTTGCTGGTCTCCTAGGAACCTGGAAGATCTCCAATCATCATAAAATAATATTGAGGGCCTGGAAGTGATGCAAGAATAAGTTTGATAGTTTACAACAACAACTTTGTACGTATTTCCTCATTAGTGTTCATTTTCTAAAATAGTTCAAGCAAGGGTGATCAGAAAATAACTAATTAATAAACCCTGTGATGTATAAATCAGGTGCATGCAATTTATTTGTCTCTTTCGCACATTTGAAATGATTAAAACACGATTTGTAGAACCTTACCTAATTACTTCAACTATTTTATACCTATTACTATATTAAAACTAATTTAATTTGATATATTCTATTTTACCCTTATTACTCGTGTTAAATTCTCCTTTATATAAAAACATTTTTAGCAAAAAGAGCGAATCCATTCATTTCAATTCCAAAAATGTGATAAAAAGTTTTTCACAAGAAATGTTTCACATCATCCAGTCACACAGCCTTGATAAATGACATCATTACAAAGAACATTCATGCCCCAAAGGAAATTATTAAAATTCTTGTTTGGTAGAAATTACGCAAATCAAAAGGGAGATTACGAGACAACTCCACTGCACAACAACAAACACGTCCAGAATAAAGAAATAAGATTCAATCAGGAGATCTTTGTAGGCGGCAACGATTCCTCGCCCCAATGCTTATCGTGTTTGGAAGGCAGTCAAAAAATTGCTCGTGATTTATTTGCGAATACATTGAATTTTATACTTTATAACATGAAATCACTGGATAAATGTCTTGAATGTTAAAGTATGTGATCTTTTGGATTAACTTGTTTTACTTAAGGGTGTTGTGTGCTACAAGATTTACATTTGTTTGATATAGAGATTTATGCCTTAGGAAAAACGTAGACAAGTTTTATTTTGTATTCTTAAGTTCCTTTGATGAATGACAGAAATATTTTCAATTTAATTTCCGAACTTATCAGATAAAATATGTAATCTCCTTAAATACATTTACTCGCTTTGTGTGTAGTAAAGAATTATTAAATTGTAAAAATATAAATTATTGGGTTCCCACAAAATACCCCCTTTTTTTTAAAGGCACTTGAAAATTCAAAATAATTACCAAGAAAACAGAAAAGGTAAAATTGCCAACTAAAACTGCTTTAACAAATTTTCAGGTGTATGAAGAGAATCACTCCACCCCAATTTTAGAAGATTCTCAACTTTCACGGTTTCATTCAAATAAACACACCTTGTAATGTAAATGCAAAATAGGAACCGAACTTTCTCAAAACAAGATCTAAAAAGGTGCTCTCCTTGGTCTAATATGAATTTCAAATTTTTTACACGAAAATATCTTGAAGAAACTTAAAAGCTCAAAAGCCTACTTTTCTTTTGTTTTATTTTAAATATGTTTCTGACTTTAAAGATATTTTAAAATTATGTAAACTGAATTATTACCTAAACAGAGTAGTTTTAAAATGTACATTACCCAAAATATTCTTTTATTAGTGTAATTAGTCGATTGGTTTGAAAATGGATTATTTTTCAAAATGTTAATATAAAAATAATAAGCCCGCGAAACATGTTGATACACAATTTTATGTTCATAATTTAACGAATTTCATTTTAGAACGCTAATTTTTATTTAAATTGTTAAATCTTTTTTTTTAAATTTTTAACGACCCAAACTCACGAAAATGAAAAAAATCTATCAATTTCTTCCGCAAAACCAATTAGAAAGTTATCTGAAGGAATCGATTTATTTCAAAAGTTTTTTTTTTGAATTTCCTCATTTTTCAGAAGAATCTGCAATTATATGGTTAAAATTACTGGAGGGTAAGAGGAAATTCTCCTTCTATCCAGGGAATAAAGTACAATTTCCGACGAGTTGCCTTAATCGAAGGGAAAACTTCTTTCCTTAAGATTTTTCGATTTAACTCATAGTTAACTAGCTCGAGGGATTGCAATAAATTTGAACATGCGTCAGCTGTTCGGAACAAGCAAATTCCATCCAACTTTGCTTTTGGTTAGTATAAAATCTCAAATATGTCACCATACCCGCGAATTTAAAGTTTTAGGTCGAGATGCACACACAAATTTCAAGAGTTTCTGCATATTTGTTACCAAGAATTACATACATATATGTACATACATGTCTCTGCCCCTCTGTCCTCTGGGCGACTTTGGTGTCTAACTTTCCTCTTAACAAATTAAATGGGTAACCACTTTAATGAGAAGATAAGATGACTGTGGGTAAGACTTTAAAATTTCCTTACACATGAGCTTTGCATGAAACCAGCAACAAGTTAATTCGACTTTCCATGTGCAATGTGGGGGACATTAAAACTGTCTGAGGTAGTCAAAGAAGAAAATCGTAACTCATTAAATGAAATTTAAACTTTTATGGATGTTATACTTTCAGTATAAATTGAAGTCATTTGTCTGGAAACCTATAATCAATGATGGAAGTATATATAGCCAGCATTCGTCAGATATACTTAGACGTAAACATATTTCTACCACCTTAAGTTATCTGTTATAATTTTACCTTTTAAAGTTTTCAAACTTTTCCGAATGACGCACTATGGGCTAAACGGCACTTTTTGTGTTTAAAACCTAATATCTCGGAAAAAACCGAAGATATTAACGTAAATTTTTTTTTAAATTGAAGCTGAGACTATGTAGATTACTGGAAAATTAACCAGAATGGCTGAAATTAAAACAAACACTGTGTAACATAACCTCAAAGCATTTTTTTCTGAAAAATTGAATAGGCTCACACCAACAAAAAACTTGGTCTTTATTTTAAATGTCATATATGCTATCCGATGAACTTTAACCTGCTGATCACGAATCCGAGGTCAGAATTGCCCCCCACCCTACAGTTTTGAGAAAAATGAAGAATTGCCGTGCCTAGTATAAGCCTTTTTAACTCTTTGAGTTACAAAAGACGAGCTTAAATTAATTTTTACTATAACATACTAACTGAAGGTTTTTGGGGTCGCTGATCACGAATCTGAAGTCAGATTTTGAAAATTCTTCGTTTTTTTTCGGAGATATTAGGTTTTAAACACAAAAAGTGCCGTTTAGCCCATAGTGCGCCATATTGGATCCGTCATTTTGAATTTTCAAAATCTGACTTCAGATTCGTAATTAGCGACTCCAAAAACCCATGTATTCAATTTTTAGTCCAAATTAGATCAAATATAAATATTTTGGTCCGCCATATTGGATCCGCCATTTTGAATTTTCAAAATCTGACTTCAGATTCGTGATCAGCGACCCCAAAAACCTTCAGTTAGTATGTTATAGTAAAAATTAATTTAAGCTCATCTTTTGTAACTCAAAGAGTTAAAAAGGCTTATACTAGGCACGGAAATTCTTCATTTTTCTGAAAACTGTAGGGTGGGGGGCAATTCTGACCTCGGATTCGTGATCAGCAGGTTAAAGTTCATCGGATAGCATATATGACATTTAAAATAAAGACCAAGTTTTTTGTTGGTGTGAGCCTATTCAATTTTTCAGAAAAAAATGCAACTTTGAGGTTATGTTACATAGTGTTTGTTTTCATTTCAGCCATTCTGGTTAATTTTACAGTAATCTACATAGTCTCAGCTTCAATTTAAAAAAAATTTACGTTAATATCTTCGGTTTTTTCCGAGATATTAGGTTTTAAACACAAAAAGTGCCGTTTAGCCCATAGTGTGACGCCTGTTTATTTTTGCAGATTTTATCACCTTTTTTTATTTAAAGTACACATTTTCTGATTTTATTCAAATATAGCTTTCAACAAATGACATGTTTCCTACGCTATATTTAATGCATCCAAAAACAACTTCTAAATCCAGTGCATGCTTTTATCCTAGATTCATGTTATTGATAAATAGAAAGCCGCCGTGCTTTTAAACCAATAATTTTCCGCCACTCCCCCATTATGATAGCTCGTTACTTACCATTTGCGGTGTACGTTGCATTAATTATGTGTGCCTGTGCGACAATTGATTTGTCATTATCGCAGTCGCAGGCTCTATGAAATTTATATCCCTGTGGCAGCCACATGTGTCTTACTCGAGGTGCATTAACAATAACTATGCCAACCTGCCTTGACTTAATCCAACTACTGCCCAGCAGAAACGACACGGAGCGCTATGTATTTTCCTGGTTTCGTGGTTGTTTCATGGGCTTTTGGTTTAATTGATAAATTTGTAGAAGAGAGTAGGCCCGAGCGCGAATGTATTGTAGTTTATACTCGATGTCACAGGCTAAGTACGGCACGAGGGGTTTACGCTTTGAATAATGACCTTAATCACTTCTATCTTCCAATTTTCTTTTTTGGGTTTTTGGAAAACAAAAATTTCAATAAGGGTATATAATATTTAAATACGATTTTTTGTTAGAAATGTACACATTATATTCAGAATATTTTCATACTTTGTTGTATTTCATATAGTAAAAATGTATATTTTCAGGCTTATTTCTATTGTTTCCACCCTTTACAATGATCTAATAGGAAATGCAACAAAGAGTATTATAATATTATAAAATAAAAGTATTTATGCGGTTCTAACTATATACTACTGTGATCAAAAAGTAAAGCCAATTTTTAATTTAAATTGCACGGATACATCGATTCGAGCAAATGTTCTTGTTTTTAGGTTGGCAGTACTGTCACTCATATCTTTGTAAAATTTCACGTCAGCACGTTATTTGTTTGGTTAGTTTCTGAGCAACTAAAAGTGAATTATTCTATTTTTACAATGTGTGATTTTATTGACCAAGGAAGTGGCATTCAATTTTGTTTGCGGAATGAAATTTCTGCTGAAAAAACGTTTAGAATGTTGCAGAAGGCCTTCGGCGATCAGGTTTTATCTGAAAGAAATATTTACAAGTGGTATAATCATATCAGTGAACAACATGTCAATGAAATCGAAGATTTGGTGCTCAAAAAAAGTTAGTTGACAATTAGAGACCTTGCTGATACCGTAAACATTTCATTTGGATCGGTCCAAACCACTTTGAAAGAACATTTGTGCTTAAGAAGAGTCACATCTCGATTGGTTCCAAAAACACTCCATTTCTTGCACTGCACTGCATTACTTTTTAATTATGAAATCTTAGATACGAGGTAGGAAGAGGTAAATATCGTAGAATTAAAATAAATAGTGCTCTTACAAATAATAAACTTTTGTTCTTAAGAAATTTTTAATTTTCTAGTATATTATGGTATAAGAAAAATTCAAATCAAATCAATTCAGTTTGGTAGATTTCCAGACTAATAATAGTTAACCCGAGAGGAAATTTTATTTCTGTTTAGTTCTTAAGGTTCACGATATCTTTTAAACCCTACTTTTGAAATTAAGACCCTTGAAAAAGTTTTAAGGGATCAAAAGAGAGCTTATTCGTGACTTCTTAATTCTTATTTGAACCTTTGGATCCCCGAAATATATCTGCAGGAATAATATATATTTAATATATAAGGTAGTTATTTTATTTGAATATCTTTTTCATTATTATAAAAATTTATTACAATATTATCCTTATTATCAAAGTATAAGTAAAATTTATGTTACAAAATAATGATATACTAATAAATAAAATTTTCATGTAATAATTATAATTTTTAAGAATCAGTTGTTTGTTTGGGAACATTCGGGACCATATTAGGTTTTATTTGATTAAAAATTAGTGCTAGTACTCCATTCTAAAATCGGGACATAGAGGACCTAAATAGAGTTAACAAATTCTAATTAGCTGCTGAACCTTTCTAAAGCGGGCGTATCTAATATTCTGTGGATCAAAATATAGTTTAATTTATACAGAATCTCTATAGAGTTAATTCCTATTTGCTCCTAAAAATTTTTTAGTGGGATCATTGGATTTAATATAAAATTATAATTTCATTCGCAGTCCCATGCAGTACTTACGATTTCTTTTTTCATAAAGATACAATATAAGGTGGGTTAAAATATGTGTGTAAATCTTGAATGTGTATCTAAAGCCAGCAGGAATCAGATCAAATTAGAATTTTTCACAAATACCTTTTTCCGGTCGTCTTTCAAACGAGCCTTATCAATTTTGTGCGGAATCTTCAGACATACATATAATAGAAAAAATATACACATATATATTATATTCACGCAAAAATTTAAATTCTTCCTCATACAGAAAATCAATCTTCCGAACCATTTCGGGGTTACTGAATTTCATAGGAAATATTATATTCCGCAATATGTGGGCTCCTATGAAACTGGCGAGTATAGTCCTACAACTATATTTTGTTCAATAATGGTGCACTTGTGTCGTAATCTTGGTACGTGATCATTTTCGTCTCCTAAAAGCCTGAGTAATGGCTCAATAGTACCCCTCGTGGGACGTGACTGCACGTATTGAGTGAATGAAAGATGACTTTCATCTTAAATGTTTCATATTCTTTATGAATGAGCTTCTCCCGATATGAATTCATTGAATACAAATTATCGATTTACCAATGATGAAAGAACCGAATGTCGTATGCGACGACGTATCTTTCTAGGAATTTTCTTGGACCTCAGTCATTTGCTTAAGACTTCGGTTCTTCATGAAATTTCCTCCATTGGAGTGAACGCAACAAGTCGCTTGTTAGAGTTTCGACGACACTAGAACAATTGAACTATTTTTAAGTACCATCATTCTAGTAGGGAGTCCTTTTTGAAGTAATTAAGCTGTGCAGTCGGTTTCGAGTCTACTGGCATATTAGGGTTCATGGCAAGTCACATGCCGGAGGAGCAGTTTCTGCTATTGACAAAACAAATTCAAACACCTGCCACCCAGGTAGGTGGTTGTCTGCACCTTTTGCGTATTAAGAATCCTACCCGACGAAGCGATTACAAACGAATTAGTGACTCAAAGTTTTCGTGCTGTGACGCTATAATCAGTGCTGGAACAAGGACGTGAGGAATTTGTGTGTAATTAGAAGCAAGGAAATTGCTCCGTAGCCCCGACGAGAATGAATGACTGTCTTTAGCTTAGGCTCTATAAAGGGTGAAGTAATTTTGATGGAATTCTGGTTTTCGTGCCAATAAAACCATTTGGGCGGTAATGGAAGTGACATTTTTCTTTCTATCGTCGCATGACTTCTCCCACAATTAGGGAAAACTTCTGGGTTAATATTGCTTATCACCCACCACCACCACCACCGCAAGAAACGACTTTCATTTTAAGAAATCGCGAAGAAGTTTGTCAGTAAATCAATTCACTTTTATTGTTAAAAAAGTATTTATTCAGTTTTAACATTATTATGTAATGTACATCCACGACAGGTTTCATCATTAAAAACCATCAGGCGAAACTTCAATAACTCTGCCAGCTTTTTACATATTGAGGTGAAACTTGTTTTCTTAAAATAATAAAAACTTTCGACAGTCTCTTAATAAAAGTTACTCACAGCTTGAGATATGAATGCGCGTAAATGGAGTTTTCCAAGAAGTTTCCCAAGTTTCTCAAACTCTTATTTCTTTGGTAAATAAATCTTCAATTTCTAAGATATTTGGTACGAAATTCACTTCACAGAACATGATAATATTTTCTTAGTGCGAGTTAGGTGTAGTCATCAAAAATAATAGAGTGATTTTGCACTTAAAAAAAAAAAAAGAAATCATGATACCGAAATTTTCAATATTTTCTTACAAGAAATCAAATATTATCATGAGTTAAGTAAAATACGAAAAATTAAAAAATAACGACTTAAGTTTTCTGGTTCCCGTGTAAGTTGTTGGACCAATTTCAAAACAATTAAAAATATTTATATTAAATTGTCGTCTTTTATAGTTTTTACACGTAATATTTTCTACTACTCCTTCCTTATACATACTGTATAAGGAAGGAGTAGTCACGAAAATTCTGTACACTTTTTAAACTGTTGTTAAATAAAAACCAAGTATTGTATGTATTTTTTAAATATTTTAATTAACGAACATCAAGAGACGTGAGAATTTAAATAACTATTTATTTTAAAGATTAGATTATCTTTCTGAGACAAATTTCGGACCTTTCTTTTTACTGACCTCAATTTTGCAAATGTGATTTTGAAAATTTTAGACTTGCTTTTTGCCATAAAGAACACAAATTTTTGAATGTTTTGACTTCCTTTCCCTGTTTACTAAGAATTCTTATGACAATTACCCAATATCTCTCTATTGGCCTCTATTGGAATATTTCGAGGATTTATAGAATTTTCTACGAAATTTACACAAATTTTTCTAAACTAATTCACACAAACAGAAAAGTCTAGAGGAAAAAGTGTCAGAATTTTAATTTTAACAATTTTCAGTGCATTTTTTCAGCCATATACAGGTAAAAAAACTAATTTCCA
Organism: Dysmachus trigonus; assembly: GCA_949715965.1. Taxonomy (NCBI): domain Eukaryota; kingdom Metazoa; phylum Arthropoda; class Insecta; order Diptera; family Asilidae; genus Dysmachus; species Dysmachus trigonus. The sequence continues at coordinate 92,975,734 of OX454320.1, forward strand.
AAATACGGCTCCCTGAATTGGGGTTTTTGGTTAAATCGACTCTTGGTATGATAATTAGATGATTCTAAGCAAAAAACAAAAAAGTCTAGAGGAAAAAATCTCAGAATTTAAATTTTTACATTTTTCAGTGCATATTTTGAGCCATATACAGGTAAAAAAAATATTTTCTAAAATACAGCTCCCTGGATTGGGGTTTTTGGCTCAATCGACTCTTGGTATGATAATTAGATGATTCTAGGCAAAAAATAGAAAAGTCTAGAGGAAAAAATTTCAGAATTTAAATTTTTACATTTTTCAGTGCATTTTTTCAGACATATACAGGTAAAAAAAATATTTTCTAAAATACAGCTCCCTGGATTGGGGTTTTTAGCTAAATCGACTCTTGGTATGATAATTAGATGATTCTAGGCAAAAAACAGAAAAGTCTAGAAGAAAAAATCGCAGAATTTAAATTTTTACAATTTTCAGTGCATTTTTAAAGACATATACAGGTAAAAAAAATATTTTCTAAAATACAGCTCCCTGGATTGGAGTTTTTGGCTAAATCGACTCTTGGTATGATAATTAGATGATTCTAGGCAAAAAATAGAAAAGCCTAGAGGAAAAAATCGCAGAATTTAAATTTTTACCATTTTCAGACATATACAGGTAAAAAAAATTTTTTCTAAAATACAGCTCCCTGGATTGGGATTTTTGGCTAAATCGACTCTTGGTATGATAATTAGATGATTCTAGGCAAAAAATAGAAAAGTCTAGAGGAAAAAATTTCAGAATTTAAATTTTTACATTTTTCAGTGCATTTTTCAGACATATACAGGTAAAAAAAATATTTTCTAAAATACAGCTCCCTGGATTGGGATTTTTGGCTCAATCGACTCTTGGTATGATAATTAGATGATTCTAGGCACAAAATAGAAAAGTCTAGAGGAAAAAATCGCAGAATTTAAATTTTTACCATTTTCAGTGCATTTTTTCAGACATATACAGGTAAAAAAAATATTTTCTAAAATACAGCTCCCTGGATTGGGGTTTTTGGCTAAATCGACTCTTGGTATGATAATTAGATGATTCTAGGCAAAAAATAGAAAAGTCTAGAGGAAAAAATTTCAGAATTTAAATTTTTACATTTTTCAGTGCATTTTTCAGACATATACAGGTAAAAAAAATATTTTCTAAAATACAGCTCCCTGGATTGGGATTTTTGGCTCAATCGACTCTTGGTATGATAATTAGATGATTCTAGGCACAAAATAGAAAAGTCTAGAGGAAAAAATCGCAGAATTTAAATTTTTACCATTTTCAGTGCATTTTTTCAGACATATACAGGTAAAAAAAATATTTTCTAAAATACAGCTCCCTGGATTGGGGTTTTTGGCTAAATCGACTCTTGGTATGATAATTAGATGATTCTAGGCAAAAAATAGAAAAGTCTAGAGGAAAAAATTTCAGAATTTAAATTTTTACATTTTTCAGTGCATTTTTTCAGACATATACAGGTAAAAAAAATATTTTCTAAAATACAGCTCCCTGGATTGGGATTTTTGGCTCAATCGACTCTTGGTATGATAATTAGATGATTCTAGGCACAAAATAGAAAAGTCTAGAGGAAAAAATCGCAGAATTTAAATTTTTACCATTTTCAGTGCATTTTTTCAGACATATACAGGTAAAAAAAATATTTTCTAAAATACAGCTCCCTGGATTGGGGTTTTTGGCTCAATCGACTCTTGGTATGATAATTAGATGATTCTAGGCAAAAAATAGAAAAGTCTAGAGGAAAAAACTTCAGAATTTAAATTTTTACATTTTTCAGTGCATTTTTTCAGACATATACAGGTAAAAAAAATATTTTCTAAAATACAGCTCCCTGGATTGGGGTTTTTAGCTAAATCGACTCTTGGTATGATAATTAGATGATTCTAGGCAAAAAACAGAAAAGTCTAGAAGAAAAAATCGCAGAATTTAAATTTTTACAATTTTCAGTGCATTTTTAAAGACATATACAGGTAAAAAAAATATTTTCTAAAATACAGCTCCCTGGATTGGGGTTTTTGGCTAAATCGACTCTTGGTATGATAATTAGATAATTCTAGGCAAAAAATAGAAAAGCCTAGAGGAAAAAATCGCAGAATTTAAATTTTTACCATTTTCAGACATATACAGGTAAAAAAAATTTTTTCTAAAATACAGCTCCCTGGATTGGGATTTTTGGCTAAATCGACTCTTGGTATGATAATTAGATGATTCTAGGCAAAAAACAGAAAAGTCTAGAAGAAAAAATCGCAGAATTGAAATTTTTACAATTTTCAGTGCATTTTTACAGACATATACAGGTAAAAAATATATTTTCTAAAATACAGCTCCCTGGATTGGGATTTTTGGCTAAATCGACTCTTGGTATAATAATTAGATGATTCTAGGCAAAAAACGGAAAAGTCTAGAGGAAAAAATCGCAGAATTTAAATTTTTACCATTTTCAGTGCATTTTTTCAGACATATACAGGTAAAAAAAATATTTTCTAAAATACAGCTCCCTGGATTGGGGTTTTTGGCTCAATCGACTCTTGGTATGATAATTAGATGATTCTAGGCAAAAAATAGAAAAGTCTAGAGGAAAAAATTTCAGAATTTAAATTTTTACATTTTTCAGTGCATTTTTTCAGACATATACAGGTAAAAAAAATATTTTCTAAAATACAGCTCCCTGGATTGGGGTTTTTAGCTAAATCGACTCTTGGTATGATAATTAGATGATTCTAGGCAAAAAACAGAAAAGTCTAGAAGAAAAAATCGCAGAATTTAAATTTTTACAATTTTCAGTGCATTTTTAAAGACATATACAGGTAAAAAAAATATTTTCTAAAATACAGCTCCCTGGATTGGGGTTTTTGGCTAAATCGACTCTTGGTATGATAATTAGATGATTCTAGGCAAAAAATAGAAAAGCCTAGAGGAAAAAATCGCAGAATTTAAATTTTTACCATTTTCAGACATATACAGGTAAAAAAAAATTTTTCTAAAATACAGCTCCCTGGATTGGGATTTTTGGCTAAATCGACTCTTGGTATGATAATTAGATGATTCTAGGCAAAAAATAGAAAAGTCTAGAGGAAAAAATTTCAGAATTTAAATTTTTACATTTTTCAGTGCATTTTTCAGACATATACAGGTAAAAAAAATATTTTCTAAAATACAGCTCCCTGGATTGGGATTTTTGGCTCAATCGACTCTTGGTATGATAATTAGATGATTCTAGGCACAAAATAGAAAAGTCTAGAGGAAAAAATCGCAGAATTTAAATTTTTACATTTTTCAGTGCATTTTTTCAGACATATACAGGTAAAAAAAATATTTTCTAAAATACAGCTCCCTGGATTGGGGTTTTTAGCTAAATAGACTCTTGGTATGATAATTAGATGATTCTAGGCAAAAAACAGAAAAGTCTAGAAGAAAAAATCGCAGAATTTAAATTTTTACAATTTTCAGTGCATTTTTAAAGACATATACAGGTAAAAAAAATATTTTCTAAAATACAGCTCCCTGGATTGGGGTTTTTGGCTAAATCGACTCTTGGTATGATAATTAGATGATTCTAGGCAAAAAATAGAAAAGCCTAGAGGAAAAAATCGCAGAATTTAAATTTTTACCATTTTCAGACATACCGGGTGAGTCATTTAACTTGAGACAACCTAATAACTTTTTAGGATCACATAATATTGAAAAAAGTTTAATATGAAAGTTGTAGGGTATCAAAAATGGCGTTTGGTGATGATCTTAAAAATGACCTTGACCTTGACATTCAAGGTCATATGAAGGTCAACTTTAAAATTTCAAATGGGATTAAACTATACGAACGTCAGTTATATATATGATGTATTGATTTTATTCAAAACTTGAAAATGCTGCTTAGTATGTTGCTGCTTATATAGTATTTCAGTATATACCATATGTAAAATGTTTGCTTTAAATCAGATAATTTCAACAATTATTTAAAATCACAGCCAAGTTGATTATAGGGAAATTTTATTTAAGGAATAAATGGTCTGTATGTTAACTTTTACAAAAAAACCTGCGTAAAAAATATTAAAGTAAAATGTGCTTTTCTGACATGCACCAATTATCAAATATTCGTTCCACAGAGAGAGTGCTGAGAAAAATGTTCGGCCTTGTGTAAACATTTTCATTATAACCTGTATATATATAAATATTGGACCAAAATTTCTAATACTCGTGAAGAGTAAAGTTTTTTCAATTTAGCTTAAATATAAAATAGAATTTATTCGATTTATTATATGCGTTATAAATAATTTTGAAATTGAAATGTATCCTTTTTACAATTACTTCATCAAATGTATTGCAAAAAATACAGAATTAATTCCAAATCTGACTAATTTATGGTTGTAAATTCTTAAACATAAGAATGGGAAATAATATTTGCATTTGGTGTTGTAGTTATTGATAATATCTATTTGCCAATGTGGACTTAGAACTTAATTTAAAAAGTTATTAGGTTGTCTCAAGTTAAATGACTCACCCGGTATACAGGTAAAAAAAATTTTTTCTAAAATACAGCTCCCTGGATTGGGATTTTTGGCTAAATCGACTCTTGGTATGATAGTTAGATGATTCTATGCAAAAAACAGAAAAGTCTAGAAGAAAAAATCGCAGAATTGAAATTTTTACAATTTTCAGTGCATTTTTACAGACATAAAGAGGTAAAAAAAATATTTTCTAAAATACAGATCCCTGGATTGGGATTTTTGGCTCAATCGACTCTTGGTATAATAATTAGATGATTCTAGGCAAAAAACAGAAAAGTCTAGAGGAAAAAATCGCAGAATTTCAATAATTACATTTTTCAGTGTAATGAGCAGTTGTAAGATCGGTCCAAAATATTTAATTTTCCTTATACAGCTTTAATAAAGTTTAGTATTTTTTTTATGGATTCTTTTACATTAATTTCTGCAATAATAGTAAAAAATGCAGCGGTTCTAAGTCCACATTGGCAAATAGATATTATCAATAACTACAACACCAAATGCAAATATTATTTCCCATTCTTATGTTTAAGAATTTACAACCATAAATTAGTCAGATTTGGAATTAATTCTGTATTTTTTGCAATACATTTGATGAAGTAATTGTAAAAAGGATACATTTCAATTTCAAAATTATTTATAACGTATATAATAAATCGAATAAATTCTATTTTATATTTAAGCTAAATTGAAAAAACTTTACTCTTCACGAGTATTAGAAATTTTGGTCCAATATTTATATATATACAGGTTATAATGAAAATGTTTACACAAGGCCGAACATTTTTCTCAGCACTCTCTCTGTGGAACGAATATTTGATAATTGGTGCATGTCAGAAAAGCACATTTTACTTTAATATTTTTTACGCAGGTTTTTTTGTAAAAGTTAACATACAGACCATTTATTCCTTAAATAAAATTTCCCTATAATCAACTTGGCTGTGATTTTAAATAATTGTTGAAATTATCTGATTTAAAGCAAACATTTTACATATGGTATATACTGAAATACTATATAAGCAGCAACATACTAAGCAGCATTTTCAAGTTTTGAATAAAATCAATACATCATATATATAACTGACGTTCGTATAGTTTAATTCATTTACGATCCAACTGGCTGTAATTGACGGACGGACTTCGTAACGAGACTAATTTGGAACTCCAAAAAAAGAAAAAAAATATATTGATTTCATAGCGTCATGAAACCTACAATTTCGCGGTATTTTCAGCGGCTCTTTATTTTCAGCGCATTGATTTTCTGCAAAAAATAGACATAAATTAAAAAGTATACACACAAGCAACGATATCAAACAATACCTACATACGTGTGTGCTACAGACTAAAGACTTAATTCATTTTTAATAATCTTCGGTAACGCAATTATTTAGAATCTTTACCCTCGTCTAAACAAGAAATCTTTTCATTTTCTTCAGGCAGACGTTATCTTTTAGCTTTTCGGTATTTCAGTATAAAAGTATAAATAATTCGTAGGTGGTAAATTATTCATGACAATTCATTCTATATTTATATCACTTCCTCACTTTGAGGGATAGAATCCCAATTAATAAGACGCTGAGAAGCTGGACGTGTTTGTAGAAATATCCTCCACATGTTCAACTGATTTCTTGTCTTGTCTGTCTTAGACAGGGATAATTCGGTCTTGTGTCGAGATTCATAGGCTTCACATCTGACAGATATATAATATTTAGTTTGAGAATTGAAATGATTGAAATAAATAGTTTTCGGGATTTATTCTTACCTATTCTTATATCCTATTATATATCTTATATCCTAGAAATTGTTTCAACTCGAAAACCCCTTTATGGATCCACCATCTTGAATATCCAAATTTTAATAATATTCAAAATCAGTAGCCTTAAAATTATCATTGTACCAATTTTCCGTTGAAATCGAGAAATTTTGGTCGCCATATTGAATCCGCCATCTTGAATTTGGAAATTTTGCTAATATTCGAAATTAGTGGCCTCAGAATAATCATTGTACTAATTTTAATTAAAATCCGTTTAAATCGAAAAATTTTGGTCGCCATCTTGGATTTGGAAATTTTAATAATATTCGAAATTATTGGCCTTAAAATAATCATTGTACCAATTTTCATTAAAATCCGTTGAAATCAAAAAAATGTTTGTCGCCATATTGGATCCACCATCTTGGATTTTCGGATTTTAATAATATTCAAAATGAGTGGCCCCTAAAAAAATCGTACTAATTTTCATTAAAATCCGTTGAAGTTGAAAAATTTTGATCATCATATTGGATCCGCCATCTTGGATTTGGAAAGTTTGATAATATTCACAATTATTGGCCTCAGAATAATTATAGCAACTAATTTCCTCAAAACAATCATTGTACTAATTTTCACTTAAATCCATTGAAATCGAAAAATCTTGGTCGCAACAAACAAACAAACAAACAAACGAACTTTCATTTTTATATATATATAGGGATTACTTGACAATCTAGTAATAGGGAATTTTGTAGTGCACTATTGAGGTGTATAGTGCATTGCACTCAAGTCTGGTTTTAGCTTGTTTGCCTGGTTTTCATAGAAAAATATTAAAACACTTTTTTCTATTCCATTAATGTTACTTAAATAAATATGATATTTACAAAATTTAGTTTTCTAAACATAACTTAATGGTAAAATATGATTATATTAATAATAAAACGATTGGACGTTATTTGCTTTGCTATGGAGTAGAATTTCAATTTTACAGAAACTTTATTATTAACACAATTCAGAAAAACAATTATTTATACAATCTGATATATTTCTGTAACATTTTGAAACATTTTATGCGAAATATAATGATATTTTAAATTTTTTAATAAAGCCAAGTGCCAATTGAGATATCCATTTTCATAAAAAGCTATGGAATGAAAATGCCAAATAGAGAAACCAATTCAGATATAAATCGCTTTTTATATATGCAACTGAATTTCATATCTAAACTTTATTGCTCACTAAATTAACTTTTAACCAGATTTAAATGCGAATTGACACAAAGTGCACCCTAACGCAATTTTGTCTGGCTAACACCATATAATCTGACAAAATAATTAATATTCCCTTTTGGCACATTACTCAGTGAATTTCGAATTAAATATTAAATGTCCGTGCTGCACACAAAGTACGTTGGTTAGCATTTATACCAACAACTGATTTAATATTTTAATCAAATTCAGAAATTCAATGGATTTTAAAATTTAAGGACTAGTCTAATCGTAATTTCATAGCTTCACAGGTTTGTTAAATGTTGTTGTTTGTTCTTGAGTAAATAACTTAGTTTGAGATACATATAAAAATACTTTAATTCTAACTTTTTAATAAATATTACATTTATTATTTCTTGTATAATAATCTTAATAAAAATTCTAGTTGCATTTTCAAAATACTTCTCAAAATGTACCTTCCTCATTGCAATTACTTCCGTGTACTTTTTCTAAAGAAGTTCTCATTAATCCTTTTCAAATTAGTGTAGTATACACTTCATCAGGCTTACATAAACCTCAGAGGACGTAAAAAATTCAATAAACTCTTTACTTTTATTTTCTGTAGTAATTTCCAGAACGTAAATCGCACCGCTAGGGCTGACTGAAAATTAATTAACATGATCTAGAAGAGGAAACTGATTTTAATGGAGCTGAAATATTCAGCCCAGAATGGCTGCTGGGCTTCGGGAAAGACACAGCAAAAGCCCTTTGAAAGGATGCATTGCTCTTCCCATACGCTCGATTGCACATCAGTTTGTAATTCTTACTTCTACTCTTACCATTTACATTTTATGTCTGTCTGTTTTCAGTCCTATGGTTGGCGAAAGACAATTCTCTACTCTTATGAAAGTAAAATGAACTACAGAGTTCATATGGAAATTGAACTCGTCGAATGTATTCACCGAATCACTATTTTATCAGAATTAGTGAGGCATGATAATGAATTGCCTTTCGTTAGTATAAATTTTCGGTATATTTGATTTATCTCCGTTTCTTTTCTTTCTTTTAATCATTGTGGAAACATAACTCTTTTTCACGAAAATTATTACATCTTAACTTTCATTTGATTTAAAAATACAGACTGAATATATTCAATTACATAACATAAAATCAGGAAAAATAAATAAAATATTTAACATACAATGCTGATTTTATTTTTCAAAACCGGAAGGGATTTAAATAAGCATAAATACGAGTATATAAAAAATTTAAAGACCACTTATTTTGTATTTATTATCATCCTTTAAAAATTTAATATAAATCAAAAATGGGGACCAATTTTATTATTCTAGAGTTGTTCGTAAAAATTTACACTTGGTTTCAATGGGCACCTATCACGAATCAAATTTGTAATTTGCAATCTATGGTGGATCTAATATGGGTCATCCGAAAATTGCAATTGCTTTAGATTTTTATGAAAATAGATATGTATTGGGTATGTGAATATGACTCCACCCTTTCCCAACAGATGTTGTTTTTAGTATTGCTTACGCGTACTAATAAATGGCAACACTTGTGTTCGATAGTACTTTATGTCAGCTGTCAAATGCACTACGTGCCATTTGGTTGAAATATTACCAACAAATGCATTTACTTCCTTGAAAATGTCGGTTTTCGTTCCAAGTAAACATCATTTGCGGGAAGTGCTATTACACTATTTTATTGCAAAGAAAAGTACAGCGGAAACTCATCGTTTGCTTGTGGAGATTTACGGTGAGCATGCTCCATCTAATACAACTTGTAAGGAATGGTTTCGACGATTTCAAAATAATGATTTTGGCACTCAGGACAAAGAACATGGAAAACCACCAAAAAAAATTTGTAGATGTTGAATTGGAAGCATTATTAGCAGAGAATTCTTGCCAAACTCAATCAGAATTGGCTGCAGCATTAAATGTTGAACGATCAACCGTTGGAAAGCGTTTAAAAGCAATGGGAATGGTTAAAAAAATTGGTAACTGAGTTCCATATGAATCGAAAGAAAGGGACATCGAACGTCGAAAAACAATTTGTGAAATGCTACTTCAAAGGCAGTAAAGAAAAGGATTTTTGCATAGAATAATTACAGGAAATGAAAAATGGGTATATTATTAGAATCCTAAATGTAAGAAAACTTGGGTGAAGCCAGGTGAACCCGGCAAATCAGAGCCAAAGAAAAATATTCACTGTGACAAGGTTATGCTCTGCATTTGGTGGGATCAGAGAGGTGTTGTTTATTATGAGTTGCTCAAACCCTCTCAAACTATTAATGGAGAAGTTTACCGACAACAAATAATGCGTTTGAAGGGAGCCACAGAGGATAAATGACCAGAATGGGTGAATCGGCACAGTAAATTGATTCTTCAACAGGATAATGCCAAATCGCATACCGCACAAGTCGTGAATTGTATTTTATTTTAACAAAAAAGGGCGGAGTCATATTCACACACCCAATACATGATATAAATATGGAATAATTACTACAACAAGAGAAATTTACGATTAAAAATAATTCCTAAAAGCTAGGAAAATGTTACTATGATAAAGAGTCCCTTTAGAATAGTAACATTTTCCATTTAGACATGAATTTTATTTGAAGTTTTGAGTGAGAAACCAATATGCTCTCAGCACATCGGATAAAATTTGACTTGTAAAATCTAGAGGAAGGATTGCAACTATGAGATAAATATATTCAAGCAAAATTGTCTGGTTTCAATTCGCATACATAATGTAGCTACACTTTGCCTGAATTTAAACGTAGAGCCACGAGATAACAATTTCTTTCCCTTTTTACATAGAACGTTTCTTACTGCAATAGGGCAATTTATTCGGTAAAAAACTTATTGCTTTTATAAGATATTCTGTTAAGTGAAAAATAAAAAATTCAAGAAAAAGTTCAATTTATTTAGTTTTATACTACCAGCAATGCAATATAAGATCATATTCTTCCTGATTTAATTTCCAAACTTATAGGGTGTACCTGCTATTAGTTCGCATAAATTTAATTTTTTAAAGTTGAATTACTGGTCGTACCTGCATTTTTTTAATTTCATGCAACGAAAATGATGTGGATTATGTAGCATTAAAGTTATGTAGGTACCTACAGCTAAGACGCAAAAGGCTGCAAAATTTCAATTTCAACTAGTTGCTTCTACTAATTTTTACAGAAAAAAATTTCTACGTATCAAATTAATTTAATATGTAGTACAACATGGAAAATTTTTCTAAAAGCTGTAAATAGGTTGAAGACTTTCACGCGTCTATGCATCAACACCTGGAGCTTAAAGTAAATTAATTTAGGTTACATTGCAGGAAATGTTGTTTTATTCCCCCAATGTGAGGTAAAAGGGAAACATAAAACTTAAATGAAAATATCTGAAAACTCTTGCAAGCTTGTTTCTCCTAATTAAATTCATGTGGCAGATAAAGGTTATAGTATACACCCCTAAAATAATTTACTAGAGCCAAAAACCAATCCCTGAATAGGATGAAAATGAGATTAAGCTCCGTGAACAATCGTTCGAAGTTATTGAATCGAATTATATAAATTTTCAAGTGTATTACGATTAAATTAAGTGAAAATACTAGCGTCCACAACCCTGGAGGGGTGAAAACTACCCCCCATATTTTACCCAACTGATCAAAAATAACAATGGCCGCTGAAAAAGCTCGAAACGTCTAAGTTTTGTCAAAGTGACAAGGAACAATGTAATACTCGAAAACCACCCCCATAAGGTTGCGAGGAACAACCCCTGACTTCAAATAGCAAAAGAAAGCCAGAGAAAAACATTATATCTCTAACATGATTTCCACTTCTATGGATATTACGATTAGCTAAAATCACACACTCCTAAGAGTCGGAATTAGGCACTCAAATAACACCAGTGACGCCGCCGTAGGGGGTGAAAACTACCCCCATAATACGAAACGCAATGAAAAACAACAGTGACTGCTACAAAAATTCGAAACTTCTGAGTTTTGCGAAGGTAAGGAAAAGCTGCAGTAGATTTGACATAGTCCTTAAAAACTACCTCAACAGGGCTGCAAAAAACCACCCCTAAATTCAGTTGAATTTTTTTTTTCTTTTTTGTATTTAAAACCATTTACAATGAAAGCCCATTTATAAAATTTTAATTATTTTTAGCGTAGTCCTACATAATAATATTCTATAAATACTCTCTTTTAAGGAAAAACTTAAAAACATCGTAGGGAACCGGCAAAAAGTTAATCATTGGTTAAACCTTTAAGCATTGATTAAATGCTAATTAAGGTATTTTTACAAGTAAAACTAATAAATGTCAAAGTAATTAAAAAGAATTCAAAAGATAGCTTCTTTCGTTCTTCAATATCCGAAGGAAAATAATAAAATAACAATGTTTTAAATTTTGTACATATATAATTTCAGCAATAACGTGTTCAAGACAAGACATATTTTTATATTCTTAAAGATGGATTCACGAAAACTCTCCGAATTGTTAAAATTACATTTAATGTCTTTGACACATTTGATAAATGCAATAATATTCAAGAAATTGAATTTAGGCGAAATAAACAACTCGATAAATTGAATTTTGTCGAAAACAGAACAAGCATCGTTGTGGGTGTTGTTCTTAATAAAGTTTCATATTCGTATTATTCATAGATAGATGTATGAACATATAATATCAAATCTTCTGAACGACTTACTGAGCAACATCCAGCCAAACCTCTGGGCCTAGAAATATGAAATAAGGGCAGTGTTTTCCTTCCATGACTTAAGTAGATGCCCACAAAGATTTTTCTCGATGGTTGTGTGATGATGGTGGTCAATTATTCTGAAAAAATGTCTCACCTTGAAGAGTTAACCTTTAAAGAGACTAACAACTGGAACAACATACTTGGTAAGATTCGCAATAATTCAAAAACCTGAAAAGGAAATTTTCAAAATTAATATGAAAAATTGTTTCCAACATTTTTTTTCAAAAATATTCATAACATTTTGTGAATACTTCTTTTGCAAAGTTTTTCCTTCAAGGATTTAACTTCTTTAAGAAAATAATTTCTATGGAGTTTTCACCACTCATTTCTTATAATTTATACATCGCTTGAAAGGCATACCAGAAAAAGCACTGTTCGTATGGCAGAACTTCTTAAAAGGCATAACGAAAGGAGTTGACATCGAGCAGGAGGTGTTTCTCAGGATTTTAAAAAGTGAGATTTCACCTCTTCTATTCCTTATATGCGCCGTCCTGCCTGCATGCAGGTAGATGAATAATTACACTCTGAGAGTGCTACTTAAATTCAATTATTCTGAAAATGTGAACCATGCGCAGTGTTTCAACTGCTTATTTTATTTAATATATGCTTTAGAACTGTCGGTTCAGGCGAAAGAAACAAATGAGGGTGCGTTTTATTAGCACTATATCCTCCTGAGGGTAGTAATTTCTTCACCTTCACCCTAGTCAGAAAGTAGTGATTTATTTAAACTGTAGGACGAACTTTTTCTATTTTTTCCACTAATGTGTAGGTACCAAGAATTTCTATAACTTTAAAAACAACATAAAATAAGGAAATAGGATTTTAACTCCAATTATTTGAAAATTACTTAAAATTTCACACTTATTTTTCTTATTTTTTCTCTGCATAAAAGATTTAAAATAAGCTTTTTAAAGGACTTTGTAAAAATAAAGTACAATATTAATTTATGTAGATTTTAGTCTCCTACAAATTATATTTTGTTCACTTTACTTGAATAATCAAACACTCAAAAACCAGAGAAAATTTCAAATAATTAAGACATGATCTCTTCAGAAGCTTTACAGGTGAAAGGGTTATGCAATGAATTTAATTAAGCTAATTTCCCAGATTGCCTTAGTTGGTAAAATCCTCTTATAGTATGAGCGCCCAATTTACATAAATCAATACCTTGTACATATTATCGATAATCACTTGCGAACAAGTTACAATAGTTGAAATCGAATTAAAATTAAATTCGCTGACACAACCTTCTTTAGACTGGGAGATGTTCATAGAATTAAATGGGATGGAAACTTTCAAAATTTATCAGATTGAAAACCTGTAGGGCTTTAATCCTTTAAATTCCAGGAGGTAAGCCTTAAAATAAGGAAGTATGAGCTGAAGGATTTACCGAGAGAAATGTTACATCTTCGATGATTTTTGAACACGAGTGTAAAAGAAAGGTGTAAATCTTTAACAATATTTCAGTACCTTAATGTGCACAATGTTAAATTTTCGTAACCTAGTATGACAAAGTAATCGTTATGGTTTCAAAACCGCAGAAAGGAGCTGGCTCTATATAGAAAATTGGTCGTCAGACTAGATCATTGCTTACATTTATTAAATCAAGTTAGAATTTTATAAAAGACCCTATTTGATAGAGTAGAATAAACCTCGGTCAATTGAACTTACAGCTGACCCAGGTCTACTCTACTCTATCAAATAAATATGGTATTTTATAATACGCAACAAAAACATGACTTAAGGTCATGTAGAATACAAAAAAAAATACATGAAATCCATCTGGCTATAAATAAAAAAGTTATAACAAGTTAATCGTCAAAACAAGCTTTTTTCTGATTTTTGATTTTTTTTTTCATAAATCCGCCTTAAAAACGAACAATTTGAAAAAAAAACATAAAATGCATATATTTTTCGATTTTTAATTGGTAAAAACCAGGTGGCTGTGAAAGTAAACAATTACCATTTTTTGCTTGATTTCCATTTTCTATTTGCATTTTATTCCAATTATTTAATCAGTTAATTGTTAATCAATTAATTAATTGTTAATTATTCTATTATGTGTTATTTAATTTATTTATTATTTGTTATTATATTTATTTATTTATTGTTTTTATTTTAACCCATTAATGCGCAAAACGAGGATTTTGTGCACGCAAGTTCAATTGTACGATTCGAATAGCAAAATGGGTCGAATTTCCTCCAAATTCGTATATAAGGGGTTCTTGGGGGTGCTTTTTCAGAATCTGGCATTTGTTTTGCATAAAAACTTCAAAAACCCTATTATTTTTTGGGTTTTTTTCAAAAAAGTGCCGATTTTTTTGGGGTCATTTTTCGTCTCAAAGTCGATTATCTTGTCGTTGCTGCTATTGAATGATCACATAACCACCAGAAATCGCGGTCTGAATGTCTACAGTTTCTCAAACCATGGTTTTGAATTTTTTTTTTTCGCTTTGGTTTTTGCAAAATGGCCATTTTGTACAGCAATGTAATAAAAACTTTCGCGATTTTTTTACACGAAAAGTATCAACTTTCCAAAAAATTTATATGACAAAAAGTGCTTAAAATTAGCTAAGGAAAACATGTAAATTTTTTCAGAATTGTTTGGACTATTTTTGGTTTTTTGGATTTGGCCAATTTTTGAAAAATCCAAAAATGTCCCGAAAAATTCTTGGCGAATTATAAGTACTTTTTATTGTATAAAATTTATTCGTATAATTCGTCCTTTTTGAGTAAAAATATCACCAAATTTCATCATAAAAAACTTGGTGATATTTTTACTCAAAAAGAATCAATTATACGAATGAATTTTATATGACAAAAAGTGCTTATAATTAGGCAAAGAATACGTGTGAATTTTTTCAGAATTTGTCGGAACATTTTTGGATTTTTCAAAAATTGGGAAATCCAAAAAACCAAAAATAGTCCAAAAAATTCTGAAAAAATTTATATGTTTTCCTTGGCTAATTATAAGCACTTTTTGTCATATAAAATTTTTTTGTAAAGTTGATCCCTTTTGTGTAAAAAAATCGCGAAGTTTTTTTTTACATTGCTGTACAAAATGGCCATTTTGCAAAAATCAAAGCAAAAAAAAACTTTCAAAACCATGACTTGAGAAAGTTAAGACATTCAGACCGCGATTTCTGGTGATTATATGATCATTCAATAGCAGTAACCTCAAGATTATAAACTTTGAAAAGAAAAAAGACCAAAAAATCAGCATTTTTATAAAAAACCCAAAAAATAATAGGGTTTTTGAAGTTTTTATGCAAAACAAATGCCAGATTCTGAAAGAGCACCCCCAAAAACCCCTTATATACGAATTTGGAGGAAATTCGCCCAAATTTTCTATTCGAATCGTACAATTGAACTTGCGTGCACAAAATCCTCGTTTTGCACATTAATGGGTTAATAAAATGCCGCGGAAAAAGATTGACCTCAAAAAAAAAATGTAAATTATTATTAAAAATAGTTATACATTATCGTTATCTACGTCATTCATAAAATTAAATTTTTTGTGAATGAGTGAATTAGTAATACATACTATAATCAAATATGAGATGTATAAAATACAAATTTTAACTCTCCTAAATTCATATTGAACACTTTTAAATTTGGCGTAACGTTCCTTTCTCAATCCCATAGGTTTTTAGATCAGCTAAAACGTCTGCTTGTTATAATATAAATCATTCCGCATGCTTTCAAATTTCGCGTATTTCCTTTGTCGATGAGGACAAAAATGTTTATACATTAGTTTAAATTTTGCCGAAATTGTATTCACAAATATAACATGTGTACTGTGTCCTTTTTTATTTTCGCCCATAGTCAATTTTTAATTGTAGTATTTTAAATTAGAATATTGCTTGAAAATAACGTAGATACATTTTGAAGGTTCAATTTGTAATTCACAGTGCATTTTTTCATATATTTTGCACAAGTTTATATAGAAATTTTAAAATTATTTTTTAGAAAATTGACAAACAGAAGTGCAAAACACAACAAAAACCAGAACTAGTTTAAATCCACAACAACAACTCTGACTCTACGTAAATACCACACATAAAGGTAAGAATAAAAGTCCATTTCCAACCATTTCTCCCTAATAATCAACTGAAGCAAGTAATAAGAGCAATTTCCTCCTGGAAAATCACAAGCATTAAGTCAGGGTCGAGAGCAAATACCTTGAGATTAAGGATTATCTGCACATTTCCCGGGCAAGATGTGGAT
The DNA here is from genome assembly GCA_949715965.1 of Dysmachus trigonus. Taxonomy (NCBI): domain Eukaryota; kingdom Metazoa; phylum Arthropoda; class Insecta; order Diptera; family Asilidae; genus Dysmachus; species Dysmachus trigonus. Next base: position 92,992,233 of record OX454320.1, read on the forward strand.
CTTTTCAGAAAATCATTACTTCTTCGCATACCCCATTAGCTAGAAATGGGAGCCATATATGGGAATAAAATGAAACAAAGAATGGCCAAGAAAAATACATCATGTCGTTCTTGGCAAGTACATTTTCGCCAGCCCAAAATATGACAATTTAGGCTAATGGACTCATACTCTATCGACCCCAAAAGAAAAAAAAAAATATATAAATGTAAGTGCAAAAGGTGAAAAGGTTAAACAAATATGTTACACATACCGAAAAAGCCATATTTCACTCAAGTGTGAAAATACCCTGGGTGGCAGCTTCCTGCAATATATTTTTCGGTTCGCTAATGTCATAGTCCATTAACTTGGGCGTGATTTTTTTTTTATTGCACGTTATATTATTCTTATCAGTTTGATATGGACTCATGTGTATGCGTACATATCCGGATGACAGAATTTTTGTCGAGAAACTCACAAATTTGAGATTTATACCACTGAATTTCGCTGATAAATATATTTAAATGTTCAAACTCATTAAACCACTTTCAAAATAAAATTTACTAATAAATAATATATTTTTACCATATATAATAGAAACAAATATAATGTATCTATAGCGTCCTAAACCATTCGATAACTAGCTACTTAATGCAATTAATAGACTGAAAAAAAGAATTACATATGTGCGTGAAATGTCCCATTAATTTAGAACAAAAACTTAATCATTCCCCCTTCTGATGTTTTCGCATTCTGTCTGTGTAGAACAATTTCTTGATTTTGTGTTAAAACATTCTATGATGCGCATTAGTAGCTTCTTGGGTTCTATGACTCCCCAAAATGGGGAGCAAGGCTACACTTCATTTGAGTTTCTCCGAAACAGATATAATCCAGTGGGGCGAATGAGTTGATAAATGACCATGTAAGATGTTATAGGCTCTTAATTTCTTCCACTGAAAGAGACTCGTTTGGATGGGCTTTGAGTTCAATGAGCATATCTTAGGCTCTCTACATTTTTTCAACCTTATAATATTTATAAGAGCTCTTGCAATGCTAATGAAGTTCAGAATCGAGGTAATTAATTTATTACTGAAGTGGTTATTAGATAAAAGAAATCATCAATGCTTAAAGTTACATATTTACTTTCAATTATGTACATATTATTATTTACATACTTTTGTAAAACTAAGAGTATTTTGTGAAATTTGGTCTATTTAAAGAAAAAAAAACGTATCCACTTTTTTAAATATTTTATTTAGTTTATCCATGTCTAACTTTTAGAAAAACTCCAAAATCTCAAGCCAGATTAACCAACCAATAAAAAAATAATTGAGTACAACTTTGCTAAAAAATCTCGAAAAATATAATATTTCGTGCGGTCTGATGAATATACAGAAATAGTACAGTGCCATGAATTCCGAAATACATTTAGAGTATACTACGAGTCACTTGCTATTGAAAGAAGTTACAAGTACATTAAATAAAATGTTGTCCATAATTCGAAATTGATTGCATTCGCCTTTAACGTAGGAATTTTCTATTCTGTTCAATATTTTTCAAAATTTCTTGATTTATTGGAAAGACTAAACTTTCCGATTAATTATGAAATATTTATTTCATTTAAATACCTGCCTAGGCAGTATCTCATCCTGTCAACCCAATTTTGCAGTAAATTTTCAATGGTTCGGAGCTCTAAAGGGTTTTCCAATAAGATATTGATATTCATAGGAAAATGCCATTTCTTGAGATAAATGATCGGATGTTTATTTCATTATAAAGAGGAAGGTATGCCGTTAATAATGGAAAATAACATCAGCCAAATGACCACCACGACCACGCTTACAGGACCATATCCTTTTCATGAAATTATCCATAACCAAATCGCAAAGTGGCTGCCCTATGTCCTCGATAGCCTCACGAATTCCATCTTTGAGGTCTTGAATCGACGCTGGGCTGTTGGCGTAGACCTTGTCTTTCACATGGCCCCAAAGGAAGAAGTCGCAAGGTGTCAAATCACAAGATCTGGGTGGCCAATTGTGATCACCTCTTCGAGAGATAACTTTTCCCGTAAAAGATCAATGGTTTCGTTGCTTGTGTGGCACGTAGCGCCGTCTTGTTGAAAGTAAACGTTGCCCAGATCAATACCATCCAATTCCGGCAATAAAAAATCATTAATCATCTCTCGATAGCGCAATCCATTCACCGTAACTGGTGCTCCGAATTTTCGAAAAAGTAAGGTCCAATGATCCCGCCGGACCATAAACCGCACCAAACAATCACACGTTGAGGATAGAGAGGCTTTTCAATAATAACTCTTGGGTTTTCCATATGCGACAATTTTGCTTGTTGACAAAGCCATCGAGGTGGAAATGGGCCTCATCACTCAAGATGATTTTTCGATGAAATTCCGGATCATTTTGATGCATTTCAAGGACCCAACACGTCGTTGTTGATGATCGGCCGGTTTGAGTTGTTGTGTTAACTGAACTTTATAAGCCTTAAGACCCAAATCTTTATGCAAAATACGGTGTAATGACGTTTTTGGAATGCCTAATTCCAAAGAACGACGAGGAATGGACAAACCTGGGTTTTCTTCAACACTTTCGGCTACAGCAGCAATATTCTCGGCTGTTCTTGAGCGACGTGCACGGGTTTTATTCTTCACATCACTAATTTGTCCCAACAGCTCGAATTTTTCAACCAATTTCTGTATTGCGGTCCGACAAGGTCCTTCACGACGACCCAAAAATGTTCGAGTTTTACGAACCGTCTCTGCCAAATTTTCACAATTTTTATAGTGAATTTTAATAATTTCAATGCATTGTTGAAGCGTGTATCGATCCATTTTTATTTATGGTGCGTAGTTTCTACTTGTGAAATGTCAAAAAGTGCTCCAAAAGTGACATCAACCGAAATGGCGGGCTATTCAAAATAACACCTCTTATTGGAAAACCCTTTATTTTACGAATAGCTCGATCAATATTGTGCTTTAGTGCTTGAATCGTTTCTGGATTGTTAGCATAACATCAATTTTTAAGAACATCCCACAACATAATGTCCAACAGTGTTAACTCGCAGCTGCCTACAAATTTGCGTACAGGAATTTTTCAAAATTTCAGTGCGACAACTAAACACTTACTTTGGAAAACAGCTTTCAGGATATCCCAACGTTGTTCAAATGTAAATCTATTCATTTCGTACTGCGGCAATATTATACTGTGTTTTTGTGCATTTTTTGAACCCCAAATATCTGTTTGTGTCAAAATAACATGTAATTTAAAAAGAAATCAACAGATAGCCCATCCTTTATATGTGATTATATTTTTCCACTTTTTTGTTTCCATGAGATACGGAGTGGATGGCGACACCAAAATATTGAATAGGCCTGAAGTATTTTATTTTTTACTCAGAACCAACTATAAAATCCCTTATATAAAATAGAAACTAGTCTACTAAAGAATTTCATTATGCATATCATATGTAAATGGTTATACTACTTCGCAGAATTGCTTGAACATTGAATCGGGACTCACCCAAAACCTGAACTTCTAGGTACTTGGGTGATTTGCATTAGATAATCAAAAATTTCTCGATATTTGCAATTTAAGTAACGTACAAATATTTGCTTAATAATGGATAAGACCACGTGTAACCCAAATAGGTATTTTTGTACATCAAACAAAAGGAGAATTTTTAGGAGATTTTGAAAAGCAATTTCTGCACTGATTAAGCGAAAAAAGAAACGCCTTCAAAAGTAAAAGCAAGTGCTATACACTTCCCTTGAAGTGGAGCATCCTTGAATTCTCTACATGCCATGCACAGAAAGGAACAGGAAACGTGTCAACTTCTGTTTACATTGCAAACGAGAGTTCCTAAGATAACTTTGTTCACAGAGTCACGACAAGCACTTCTATACTTTAATTCCAAACAAAAGCACTCGGATATTATTCCATGTCTTCGCATGCATACGCGGAAGCCGAGGATGCTACAAAGTTTACATTGCCTAAATCAAAGACTGTGCGTCAAGGTTGTTAAAATATTTCCCTTTTGTCCACAGTTAGCCTATTCTTAGATATACTCTAAAAGAAATCTCTATTGGAAACGAGCATGGAATACAAATTTACCTCATACCTTCTCAGGTAAGTGAATACCAACGAATCCCTAATTGCATTCCATCTCCTCAATCACATAAATTTTTTTCCATTGATATATATCTTTTATATTCAGCCTGCCTTTTTCCTTTTATTTCCCTTCATCTGAGATAATTAACCTTAACTCCTTCGGAAAGTTCAATCCAAAGAGTTAATTGCTCCTGGTTCCTTGTTATTTCTTTACAAGTATTGGGGGTATTCATCGGCAGGTTTGTGAGCTGCCAGGTAAAAGCCACCACCATTTCTTTTCTGCTTCATTTATCAATGAAAGCTTGAAGGCTTTCGTTAAGTCAGATTTTGTATAGGAAAACTTTCTTGACGTTGTAATTGAGCCAATTATTAATATATTTTGCTTTTGAATGACAATAAGGTATAGAAATTGTTTTCGAAAGGGTACCACAACCTTCTACTTTTGTACAACAATCCATAAAAAATGACAAGGCAATATAAAAGTAATAATAATAAATAATAATAGAATAATACATTTTTCACAGATTTCAATTTTTGCATGTAAAAAATAATGTTTCGAGATTTTATATTTTGCTGATAAGTATTATTTTATGATTTTATATGTAATGACGCATTTTTAATCATTTTGAGATAAGAAATGTATACTTTTTCAATTTATCTTATAACACTTGTTACAAAAAGCATAGAATTAATTCAATATATCACAAATTTACATAATAACCTTTTAACATTACGAGTGTTCAAGTCTACACCATAACAATAGCAAATAAACTGTAGTGAAATTCAAATATAATAAACACTAGTATGACCTGTGGTCGAAATTCAACGAAAATTTATTTATATGCAAATTCTTAATTCTTGGGATTATTTTTCTTTGCACATCTATGTCACAATACCTTTTGAATAATTTATGTTTCAATCCCCTGCTCTTATAACAAATGCTAAAAAAAGGTACCACAATTTTCGATGTTCACCTATTAATGTTTAGATTGAAGATGATATTACCAGAAATATACTTTAATAAAAGCAAAAGTATAAACTTGTTTTTAATATTAAGAAAGCAATAAAATTTCAAATTTCTTATAAGTCTACAGATATGAAAGAAAATTTTAGTGTATGTCATATTTATCAGCAAATATTAGAAGATTATTAAACCATTAAAAATTATTATGAATCCCCTTAATTCTGCATAAAAGTTAAAATGAGTTCTTAGCCTCTTAGTTGCTATCAGTTACTTAACTCATTAACGCCCAAAGAACCTAATTTTTTTGTGCAGTTTGAAAGCACATTCCTACAATTAAAGGACATTTATTTTCCAATAAATCTCAGAATCTGTCGTCAAAATTGAGTTTTTTCCAATAGGAATTTAAATATGGCGACTTTTTGGAAAAAAAAGTATCAACAAATTTGAAATTTTTTTTGTTTGTAATTTTTTTTTCATGGAAATCTGTGAGACTTTTAAAATTTGCTGTCCGCCATATTGAATTATCCATTTTGAATTTTAAAAATCTGATTTTAATCTCATAATCAGTGACGATAAAAACCCCTTGGTACAGAATATCACGAAAATCTGTACGATTTTCAGAGTTTCAGATTTTCAGAATATGCACTATAGAAAATCCGCCATTTTGAAAAGGTTATGAGTGATTGCGATCAGCAAAAAAAACTTTTTTCTGTAAGCTCAAACACTCCGATCACCGTTGATCATAGTAAGAATAGCATTGCAAAACTCTATTGACTTGAAAAAAAATTACAAAAAAAATAATTTCAAATTTTTTGATACTTTTTTCCAAAAAGTCGCCATATTTAATTTCCTATTGGAAAAAACTCAATTTTGACGACAGATTCTGAAAGAGCACACTCAAAAATTCATGGTTTTTATTGGAAAATAAATGTCCTTTAATTGTAAGAATGAGGTTTCAAACTTCACAAAAAAATTAGGTTCTTTGGGCGTTAATGGGTTAAAATAAATGTTCTACATTAAAATTTAATTTTTAATTTTTAAATTACGCTTATTTCACATCATTGAAAAAAGCCGTTTTTTTAAAATAAATAATAGGTTAAAAACTATTAACTTTTATCCAAAATCGGGGGTATGTTTGAATAAATAACAATATTTAATATTTTATTAAAAAGTGTAAAATAAGAATTTTTCTGACGAGCATAGAAATTTTGATTTTTGAATATGAATTAATGAAAAGCATTATTACTTTAGCTTTATGTAAAGTGTGTTTTTTTTAGAGGTGGAGAACTTTAAATTGTCAAAGCTGTTTTCTGTGACAAACGATTTGACAGTTCTCAGTTGTTTTGATATTAATATGGTTTGACAATTCATCATGAATAGACTCACGGTGGAGCAATGTTTGCAAATTGTTCAAATTTATATGAAAGCCACGGTTCCATTCGAGAAACACATCGGGCATTACGTGAGTTTTATGGTACTCAAAATCTTCCTTCAGAGCAATTAATTCGAAAAACTATCCACTAGACTATTTTCTTTGGGGATATGTAAAGTTTCATATATACGCCGATAAACCAGAAACAATTCAGCACTTGGAAGACAACATTCGATGCATTATTACCGAAATACAGTCTGCTGTACTGCGAAGAGTGTGTCAAAATTGGACCTCTAGATAACGCCATGTACGCGACAGCCGCGGCAGCTACATGCCCGAAATCATATTCAAACATTAATGCTAACAAATTATCTTTCAAATAAAGACAATTTCATGGTTAATTAAAACAAAATTGTGTGTTTTATTTCAATTTAAAGTTCTCCGCCTCTAAAAAACACACCCTATAAATGAATGAATTTCTGCCGATTTGATTATTTAACTGAAAATTTAAATTTTAAATATCGCAATAACTTTTAAAACTAATTTATTTTTCATGAATTTTCAGTATCCATAAAAATTAAAGAAATTTTTTGTAATAAGTACATATGACACTATTAACAAAATAAATTTTATTCATAAATATAGTAAACTCCTAGAAGTTAAGTGTATTCAAATGGTTTATTCATAAAATTATTTTTGAATCTACAGGAAACAAACAATATTGACTAAATTCTGATCAGTAGGCTGCGAATTATATGCGAATGCTTATTAAAAATTCCACCTTTCATTTCTGCATGAGACCTATTTTTTTAATTTTTCGAGATAACGAGACTGAAAGATTTTAAGACAATTGTTATTAATTAATGCACCTTCCCAACAAACTTAGTTTGAGCATTATTCAATACGATACTGAACTAGCTAAGTGCCACAACTCATCGGATGTAATTTGCGTGCAAGTATATCTAGGCTATTATTTAATCGAATACATCACATCTCCTCTCCACATTCCACTAGCATTCGAGATTACATGGGCCAAACAATTTACACTAGATCTTCTTGCCAGTAGTAATCTCATTATCACTTATAACCAAGTTATGGCATAATGACAGTTTCTGGGCCCCGAAGTGTTGCAGGACCCATAAGTACCGGCAGTTAGGTAATTTGTCTTAAGAGCACTTATCAGCATTTCCGGATCTACTGTGAAAAACTTAAGTAATGGAGCTTTAACGTCGTTTATAGGAACCTGTTTACATTACATACGCGATTTAGTTGAATTAATTAGGTGGTAATAAAGAGCTTATTAAGTTTTCGAAAGTGGGATGATGAGACAAATTGCAATTTCTATGTATTTATGTATAATAGCTGAAGTACCCGGTTTCATCCCGCAGAACGTAAATACTTATTAATTAAACAATTACCAAATGCCGTAGGTTGGTAAAATTCTGAAAATTTCCAAATTCTGATAGATGACTTCAAAGCAGTGGCCCTGAATACCCCTATGGACTAATTTTCGAGAGATCGCCACTTTTAATGCGATATTTCGAAAATCCACTAGCAGATCCGAAATAAACGACCTGAAAAGCCATGAATAGCAGAAATCAGGGGTTTCGAAATCACTTTTGTACTAATTCGCTTGAGTTCTGAAGATTTTGTTCTTGAATTTCTAAATTTCGAATTATATAGGACAGCGATTCGAAATTAGCAATCAAGAATAACTTTCGACGCATTTTCATAAGAATTCACTGAAATTGTGAAATAATGACCGTCATATTATATCCGCCATTTTTAATTTACACATTTTACTAACAAATTCAAAATAAGTAACCTTTGAGCCCTTTATACTAATTTTAAAAATAATACCTTGAATTTGAAAAACTTTGGTTACTTAATAGCGTTATTATTATTTTCGTAATAGATTCGGAATTAATTGCTTCGAAATTTCATTGCTAATTTTCGTTTGAAAACTTTGAAAAATTAAAAATTTCGATAGTACATTCGTAATTTGTGGCTTCAAAATTCTCTTTGTACTAATTTTAATAACAATTCCTTGAATTGGAAAAGTGTTGGTTGCCATATTGACATCCGCCATTTTTAATACACAAATTTTGATAGTATATTTGAAATTAGGGGCTTCAAAATATCAAAACACTCATTGTTCTAATTTTCATAAGAATTAGTTGAATTTCAAAATTTTGGTCGCCATTTTAGATCCGCCATCTTTAATTTTAAATTTTGTACCACAGATTTGAAGTCACCCTATATATTACACAAAAGAAGCAGGCTATATGTTAATCTGGAATAACTGATAAAACTGATAAAAAATTAAAAATATCGAAGGAAGGGTTTATGCGTGACTGAGGAAAAAACAAACAAACAAACTTTTATTTTTATTTGATTATGATTTAAAATAATGAATTGGAACAAAATAGGAAAATAGTAAATAAAAAATCCTTGAAATTGTCTGTATTAACATTAATTCATATTATATCTCTCGAAACTATGATATTACAGTGCGTTTCATAATATAGCCTCAGTAAAAATATTGCTCAATTTTTCTTCAAATTCACTTTTATTCAAATTTGATTTGAATACAATTAAGAGACACAAATATTATACTTTTGACAATAAAAAAGGGAAAGAAAAAATAACAAACATAAAAACAATTGCCAATAATAACAAAAATAAATCATTTTTTCGTCTCATAATATAGCCTCAGTTACGGTACAAAAAGTTAGATATTTCATTCTAATACTAACTGTTATTAATTTCTTAATATTTCGTAGACCCTCAGTTATTCTTAATAACTTCAAAAATCCTGGCAGAAATGCTTTCGTAAGGCCTTTTCACGTACTCCAAAGGTATCTGACGCCAAGAAGACAGAATTGCATTTTGTAACTCAGTCATCGTATTATACTGCTTGCCATTACTATAAACTTTGCGGAGAAGGTAGCCCCACAAATTTTCAATAATGTTCAAGTCAGGAGACTTCGCCGGCCAAGGTAAAACATCAACATGAATAGCCTCAAACCATTCTTTCACGCACTTTGCTGTATGAATTGAGGCATTATCATGCTGAAAAATCCAAACATTTCTTTCTAAAGCCTCATTAATTTTGATTTTTTGTTGAGACAAAAGTTCAATGTATTTCTGGGAGTCCTGTGGTCCTTTCAAAATGAACAAGTCGATCTTCCATTTGTCTACGACTTAAATTAACTGGATCTTTCCTCAAATCGTGATAATAACAATTGTACCCATCTGGACCATCCAGATTAAACTTTTTTTCATCACTAAAAACAACATTTTGCCAATCAGTTGTCCAAGCCATATGATCACGTGCAAACTGTAGCCGGTTCAATTTGTGTAATTTTGTTAATGGAGGTTTGCTAATAATTTTTTGGTGTTTGAGTATTCCGCTGCGCTGTAATTCGCAATGTACAGTTGCTCCACTAAGGTTTACACCAATTGATGCCCGAATTTGAGAAAGGGAGAGACTGGATTTGGAAGCGGCTCGTAAAATTAACCTTTTCTCTCTTGCTGTGGCCTTGAAAGGACGGCCTAGATGAGTTCCTGTTGAATTTTCTTTGTTTTTTATATTTAATTATTTACAACCTATGGACTTCTCCCTGATATATGAGCTATTTCCCGGTTGGATTTTCCTTCGTTCTTCAATTTTTCAATTATTTTCCTTTCTGTCTCGTCTAGAATTTTACCTCTCGCCATTTTTATTATTTCCTTGAACAAACCACGTTTAGATATTTATTTTCTATTAAATTCACCAACAAAACTTACGATTCAAAACAATTTAACATCACAATCTTGAAGAACAGGCGTTACATCACCAGAAACTACCTTCAAATGACAATGAGGCTATATTATGAGACGCAGGATTTTTGGCGACCATACAAATTCTCTAATGTAGAGAGGCAAAACCGCGGGGTATGCAGTAAATAAATTGCATTAAAGATTTTAATTGTTATTGTGAAAGCAAACCTTATTTTAGTTCTTTCGTTAACATTATATATAAGAAAAAACCGCTATTTTCTGTGGTGAGGCTATATTGTGAGACGTACTGTAAACATTGTTATTGAAATTGTATAGATTACCACAAGCCCATTTAATAATACCCTAAATTTGAGTGAAACTTTATATTAATATTTCTGTAATATCTCTGCCACCCATACCTCTTTACTTATCTGATAAATATTATATTTGGTTCAGCAATATATCTTTACGCTGGATAAACAAAAAGGACTTTGTTTAATTTCCATATTGAAAATATCTGCACTCAATTAGGTTTCAGCATATGTCGAAAAATTTAAACATCGATTTTCAATTATTTAAATTTGGATAGTTGGTTTAATATCGCTGTTTCATAATGATTTATTTACCTGCATTTATGGCAAAATCTGAATCTAGTTTGAAATATTTATTTTTTTAAATTATAAAACAAAATCTAGTAGCAGCTTAACTAAAATATATTTAGCAATAATATTATTAATATTTTTATATTTTGTATAAATTTAAATATTTATTACGATACATATAGACGTAAAAGTACATAACATCTGTAAAATATAAGCTGTTGCTTCAATTCCGAATTGGCAATTTATTTAAATATTTGATATTTTAATTCCGCAAATGTAGCACTTTCAATCAGGAAGGAAATGTGTCTTCGGGCCGATATAATTTTTTGTAAATAATTTCTCGAGAGAGACACGAACCTTAAGGAAAGCTACGCGCAAAGAAAAAAGCAATTTACCTAAAGGAAATAGTAGTAAATTTTTTGTGCTCCTTGATGTTAAGCAAGCCATCTCTCCATTTCTTATTCTTACAATGAAATATCGCTGGCAATAAATAATTAATAACAATGTAAATGTCGTCGTCCGCAGTAAAAGTTTAAAGTGCGTCCTGAACAAAAGCTGAAGCCATTAAAAACCCGACAGACACCAAGTCGTATTTATATAAAAGTTTAAATCGCAAAGGTCTCTAAAGCCTTTCGAAATGTGCCTGCGTGGATCCATTCGCGCAAAATTGCAATACGAAATTCTCCCCGCAGAAGATAAAAACCGAAATAATCTTAAGCCTCAGGAAATCATTCACAGGCAGCCGCACCACGCGATGCCGCAAAATGTTTGCCATTTCCGCTAAAATGTGTCCAACCAGAAGATTTATATCGCAACCGTATAAATTCCAGTTGCCATAAGGCTTGCATGAAGCACGAGTTATTTTATCACTTTACCTGAAGTGCTTTAATACCTGCCCAGGTAAATTCTACTGCGTTCGGGGGGCGGCGTTCATATTCGAAATTGATTTGTTGCCTATGGGGGTTATGGTTCGTGATAAAAGAAATAGTTTAAGAAGTGTTATATCGAGCAAATTCCTACAGCAGAAGGCTGTTACTTCATATCATGAATTTATGATTTTCTAAAGATACATATATTATAAATAACTTCATCTAAGTACTTGAGGTAGGCTATTGGTATTGGTAGGGATGGGTCCGTTCTAGATTTTATTATTATTGTAATGTCCTTTATAAATTTAATAAAAACATATCAGTAACATTACATGGAGAAAAATATCGCATTTTTAATTTTCACGCTTTTAGATTGCGGTTCGTTGTACATTTAATAACTTACTTTCAAAATCGAAAAAAATCAATATATTTTTTTTTTTCATAAAAATGCTTCTTAACATCACAGAAATATTCTCCTAAAACCGTTTTAAGAAATTCGTAAAAGAAAAAAAGTTATACCAATATTTGTAACGCTACCTCTACGCATTTTATATGTAAAAATTATATAACAAAAACTTTGAACGCGTTTTTCTCGAAATCACATTTTTGAAAATAGACGCATCTGTATCTCAAAAACTATTCAACCGATATTAACAAACCAAATGCCATCCGATTCGTTATCAAATATACTAGTAACTGAACCTTTTAAAATATTATTTACCACCCCCCTCCCCCCCCCCCCCTCCCCCACCTTTTTTATGCGGAGGGTAGTTTACCCTTAACTTATAGTCGTTTTTCAACTTTTTTAGAAAAATTTGTATAAAATGATATATTTATTAAAAATAAAAGCCTTTTTAGGTTTAGGTACTAGTTTTGTGTCTTATGAAAACAATCCACTAAAGATTTTTACTCTACCTGTTACAAGAAGTCCTAGAGAAATGCGGCCGTTTTAAAAGTGCATTTTGGATGACGCCCTCTGCAGACATTAAAATAAACTAAAGTTGCATTTAAAAATTCTTTTTATATTTCTCATAATCTTACCAATATGTACAAAAGGTTTCGGAATAACAAATATAATAGTCTTTAAAAAACAAAAAACCCCTTGTAAAACATTCAAATAAATTCAATTTAAATGCTGCAGCAGATATAAGAAATAGCGAAAATAAAGCGTATTGTTTTTAATACATTACGAGATTTTTAAATCCGAAACGTAGTTAAATCAATATTTACCCATTGTAAACATTTTAAATTTTGCCCATAGAACACCAAATTGCTCTGATTTATACCCACTTTGTGTCAAAAAGTTTAGATGGGTAAAGGCTAAATGGATAACGAAAGTTTAATGAAAAGTCGCAATTATGGGTTCATTTATAACTTAGCTTAGCACCAATTAAGGGGGGATATACATTTAGAATGACCAAAAAATTAATTTTTTTTTTTTTTTTTGCATAAAAAGTTAGTAAATTTCCCGTAGAATACGCTCCTGAAACCCTTTTTTCGAAATTCGAACTCCAAGTGTTTTTTTTTCATGGTTCCCGGGATTGCTGATTAAAATGTAATTACGATTTTTCGATAATTAAAACATTCAACGCGTTTTTCTCAAAACAGCATTTTCGGAGTTTATGCCGGTAATAACTCGAGAACTAATTATCCGATTGAGCTGAAACTTATAGGATTTCTTTGTTATAGTATTACCTTCTATATGAATTATTGTAATAATTTATTATTAAATATGGAAAAATGTGATAAAATGGCGGAGAAAATGTTGATTTTTTCGAAAAAGTTACGCCAAAAGTGCAAATTTTTTTTTTCACTTTTTTTTTCAATTCATCTACTAACTGTGAATGTAGTTAATGTAAATTTTTTTGATTTTTTGATTTCTGATCAAAATTGCGACCAGGAGAGCCGGCACAAGCAAAATACAACGACTTTTTCAACACCATCTAACGGCCGCCATTTTGTTGAAAAAAATTAAAAAAATATATAGTTGTATACTACATGGATACACTTATAATTGTAAAAAAGTTTCGATTGATTTGAATAAAAACTTCCCCTTGAAAAAAAATTTTCAAAAATGAGTTTTTTTTCTTGTTTTAAATGTATATCCCCCCTTAAGTGATGTCACTTATGTTAAGATATATCGATTAATGTTGGGCCTTAAAAGTCATGGGAATTTGATATGCTTCTCGCAAATTTTAAAATATTGCTATAGATAAATACTGAAAATATTCAAATTAATTGGGTTTTTGAAAAAAATGTAGGAATTACTAAACCATTTCTATATTTCTGCAGTCAGAAAATATGTAATCCAAATATAAAATTAGTTTATTATTATTGTGGGTCGCTAAAGCACTCTAGATGTCTTTCGACACCAACACCACCTATTAGGTCTATCGTGTTAAAATGAAGTTTACCAGTTTGTAAAATTAAAGTAAAACCATGTAACAAAAATTGTTTACATTTGTAATATTTATTTCTAGCCTTAACTAGCCTTCAAAAACATCATTATCATTAACGTAAGACATCAAAATAAATATGGATACATAAATGATCTCATTAACTAATTTGGTATAGAGATTTTCTTTTATTTATAGTATACAATTTTTTTTTTTTTAAATGTAAAACGACTTCTAGCTATCGCGGTAAAGATTGGCAGGGGGCCTGAAGTGTTTTCTGACAGTCTCGCTAATCAATCTTTCGCGGAAATAACGTTGTCACCTTCGTTGCGTGACTTCTCTATGTCAGCGAGGTAATTTGTTAAAGTGAATTATGCGAGTTGTAAACGATTTTGACTAAAGAAACACAATAATCGCAATATCTCTACTTTTCCCCTAAGATAAATTGCTGTCGAATGGTTTTTCCTGTTGCCACAAAACCGATTCCTAGCATACTGTCGCGGAGTTTGTATGGAGTTTATGTACGTGGTTAATTTGAGCCCGACGAAAAGAAAGTCGCTTCCTTCACAAATGAAGTTGGGAATTTTTGAATCATTTAAATTAAAGGAGTTTGATGGAACAGGCAATTATCAGAATATATGAGTGCTAAAATAATGAATATAAATGTAAATTCAAAGTACAGGCAAGGTAACAAATAATATTTTTCTTTCGTTATGTTTAAATATTTTTTATACCTGAAATATAAAGTACTCAAGGTTTTTTTTTTTGTTTTTTGTTGTCCCGTAAAATTCAGAAAATTGTAACAGGTATAAATTTCTCATGAAATTGAATGAAATAAAAATTAATTAATTTCGCTTCAAGGTATAAAACTGTCAAGAGAGTATTTCTGAAGAAAAAAAAAACACATTATTAAAATGGGGCTTCACAGACAAGAATGTTTAAAGAGGGTTACAAAAGGTTACCTTTTTAGGGAACAAGACCAAAGTAATTATGAAAAGTTTTTTCCCCAGGTTTTATTGATATAATTTAAAAGAAGTCGACGCTTTTTGCCACTTTTTGCCTTGGGTAAAAAAATCAAAAGTTTTAATAAGCAATATTTAAAATAAAATGTCAGACAGATGGGTGAAAGGTTAAAAGAAAAAGTATTTTTTACCATGTGTAAATCTGAAAATTTTTACCTTTTCGTATTTTGTAGGAATTAATTTATTTGAAGTATTTAAATTTTTTTACTGGTTTTATTTATTATTAGGTGAAATGTTTTTAATTTTAAGTCACTTATAAATAATTAATACTGGCCGTATGACAATTATTCCACTACATTCGATTAGATTTTGTATTTATGCTCTTACTTTTAATAAAGGTACTCCTTTTATCTAAAAACTTTTTTATATGGTGTTCAATTAACAATTAACAATTACACTATCCTTCCCAGAATGAATTTCTTAAGTTCTGTTGAATCTTTAAGGCTTCTTTAAAGGGAAATTGGTTTATGATTGATAATGACATAAGTGGATTTTTAGTAGGATCATAATGAGTTTTTTAATGTAAGGTAATGAACAAATATGTAATGTATTTTCCTTTTTTGTAAAAGGCTTTTGTAAGAATTTTGGGAATATTTCGGGGTATAAAGGTGGAAAATGTCCTATTTTTTGCCAATAAAATCACATTCTAATAGAAAAAATAAAATGGACAAGACTGGAGAATGAGTTCAAATATTGATGTTAAAGAGACAGCGACTAGAAGCGATTTCAACGGCTGTGGTTGCTTGACATTAAAAATGGTAAATATTCTAGCGAAGAACTAACTTTTTATATATGGGTAATGCTTTTACAAACCGAACACCTTTTTGACCGACACATCTCCGATTTGGCTGAAACTTTTTTTTACGGATTCTATATCGAAAAATAAGAGACACGTGTCCGAGGATTTTTTTTTGTTCCGCATATTTTCGATAATACTAGTGATCGAAAATGTGAGAATAATGAATTTTTTGGCTTGGAGACTCAATTTCAAAAATTTATAACACTGGTTTTATTTGAGCTACAAACTTCTTTTTTTTCATTTTAAATCTAAAGGACTGAGTTTTGGGAAAAAATATTTTTAATAAAAATTATTAACAAATTCATATTGTTATTAACAATTTAATTGTTTAAATCTATTTTTAACAATGGCCCCCACCTTGTAGCAAGTTTTTAGTATTTTTATTGTATTCTCCGTCAAATTTTACATGAAAAGCATGTTTTCAAAATATGGTACCTTTATTATTACTATTTTTAAAACATTAATTTATATAGCGCGACACGTCAAAAAAACGGTTTTTTGTTAATAAAAAGAAAATTATAGCTCGGATCAAAAAAAGTTACATATAAAAGGTGTAAATAATAATTTCAGCCAAATCGGAGATGTGTCGGTCAATTTTTATTAAAATCCGTACAGTTTGTAAAAGAAACCCATATACTATAATAAAACGAAAATATCATCCTTTCGAAGCATAGACTTTAACAAGAAGTCAATTTAAATAGCTTCTTTGTTAAGATCTTTTTAAATAAGCCAATTTTTATTAAATCAATACGAGAAAATATTGCTTTTACATTGTTTCTCGTTTTGCTTTCGATTCGTTATCCGTTCGAGAAAACCGAAATTGAAAGAGAATCTCGAAAGTATATTCCTTTTTATTTCGTTGATATACTAGTTATGTTAGGCGATTGAATTTGTTTTCGAAACTACAGAAAGAGATTGCGATGCTCTTTTCATTCTATTTGAACTCCTTAATCGAAACGAAAAAAAGATCGTTGATTTTATAGCATGTTTTTGAGTTTAAATTTTATAAAGATAAGAAATTAATAAATGGGTACCAGGTAAGGTTCTTTATGTTTTTGGGTATGCTCAAACAGAATCCGTTTGTACAAAAAAATTCTAAAAATTTTTCGGCGATGCAACGAATACTAACTATTCATTACATTGAAGTATAAGTACCTATACTAGATATATACTTAAACATTGAAAAGTTTAGTTTTTTTATCTTTATCATCTGTCTGTGGTTGGTCAAAAATTTCGAGAAAATATTTAAAAATAGTATCTCATAAAATCTCTAATTACTCAGTTTCATTAAAATTCCACTCACTCAATTTTTCCACTCAAAAATAAATCAGACTATTGTAGCCTTACAGATCTAATTTCAAAAGAATGGATTTTGCCTCTTAAACCAAAAATTTGAGAAATTTATTTTTTATACGGACTATTTTGATTCTTATAAACAGGAACATTGATGACAACAAATTTTATTATTGTACATTAAAACACAGTACAATTTCAAAACAAATCCTGTGAAATTATTATCTAAAAATTCCATCAGCACGAGCACCTCCTACAAACTCTTTTTTATTAAAGTAACCTTCGAATAAAATAGCCGAATACATTTCGTCGTAAAAATTACTGCGGGCGGTTAATGTTCCTCTAAGTGCGGAGGAAAGCTTTTATGATAATGAGACCCCTTGATTCAGAAGAGGAATAAAAGTGACTTCAATTGAACCTGATAAGCAGGCACAGGGAGACGGGGGAAGGGTACGAGGTCTATTTCCGTGTTATAATTTTATCGGTAGAGAGTGTTTTATGCACTAAAGATGAATGACTGGCACGTGATAAGTTTGTTCTATTCTTTTGAAATATAACCAGTGAAGTGTGTAGTAGGACATATGAATTATTGTGGACAGCTTGTCGAACTATTACAATATATCAAAATTTTCTGATTCCATCCGATTTGTTTCCGAATAGAATCCCATTTATTGTGACCGATTTCCTGTGATATCTAATTCCAGGTGAGTAAATTTCATATCGTCCCCTGTTCCTCCTTTTACCATTTGCCCTCCTCATTCCCTTTGATATAACCTTAATCCAAATTTTGAGCAGTCAATCTGATTATCATGTTGCTTCGTTCAAGTGCTATCCCGCAAGAATGATTAAGCCTGTAGCAATGTGCATTAGGAGTCAACCGGCAGAATCGATATTCCATTAAGATGCCAGGGGCTTCCATCTTATCAATGATTGTAATCAAATTACAGCGAACATTGAATAAAACGAACGAGTCTCTGTAGGACTTCTTTTACAGCATTTGATCAAAGCATTTGTAAAAAAAATTTCTTTCAACTTTATTTGAATTTCCTGCATTATAAACGTGAATCGGACCGTCAGTATTCGGGATGTGAAGAACATGAGAGAGTGGGTCCTCGTTTTGTAAGCGTTCGTGTAAAGGTACTCTTACTAAGGAATTGTATCGATTTATAATGAGAAAAAAAAACGGTTTTTGTGAGAAAAGGGTTATTTATACAATAATATACATATACTTTTTGAGGAGAGTATGAGAGGATTGAGGGTGTAACGTAAAAAAAAAAAAAGATTAAATAATACTTCCGCAAAGCTAAACAAGTTTTAATTGAATATATATAAGTTGCCATTTAAATGAAGACACTGCTCAAAAAGGGGTATCTGTTTTTTTTAGGATTTTGAAGGCGTCAGCGACCGACACATTGGAAGAAGTGGAGTCATTTTCAATTGAAGAATATCTCCTAACAATTTTATTTTTAAAGGATTATTTTATTAAAAGGAAATCTGATTTTTAAAGAACACAGAAATTTTCGCAATATACTTTTTTAATCTGCATAGGTTTTTGATGAGCAATACTGGGAAGCTAAAAAGTCACTATCACCGGAATGCGGGTGGTTTTTTTTTTTTTGCGACTATTGTTTTTTTTCACCCCCACCTCGAAATTTTGTAAGAAATATCTATAAGAAAATTCCCTGAAAATTTGAGCCCTTAATATTACTATTAAGTGCTCGACCAAGGCGTGAAAAGATTTTCCGTTTAAAATACAAGTAAACTTTGATATTTTTTCTTCAAAATTCTACAGTTCAGATGCATTTTGTGGCATAATCTTGGTAAATGGTAGGGTTTCTTCAGAATTAAATGCTCTACAAAAGTGTTCATTCCGGCGTAACCCTAACTCCCACCAGCGAGGTAGTACGGGTCACTCAACCAAATTTTATCATGAAATTCTCGTTTTTTTGCCCCTATCTCGTAAATAACAAGAGCTACAGAAAAAATTGTAAATGACAAACTTGTAGGAAATTCAATTTCCTACAAAAAAGTTTTGGAACACCAAATCGCTAACATCGATATTTCTTGAGATATTGGGCTTTGAAGTTGAAGTAGTGTTTCTACAATTTATCTCAAAAATCCATGGAAATTCCACATTACGCTCAATTTTGTTGTTGTTTGTTATGTTTCAAAAATATACAGTATGCTGAAATATGGCTTTTTCTCATACTTCTTGGTGATGCAAATGGGTTAATATATGGAGGCTCTAAGGACTCTACCAGTATAGTTTTTGAATATCCTTAAAATAAAATTGATCAACATTTTTTATAGAAATGGTGAGCCATGATAGGGTAAAATATAAACACATAAAATAAAAAAATCGCGAAATTAATAATTCTTCACATAATAAAATTTTATTTAATTAAAATATCTTGAAGCATCTTTTTTTTGTTTTAATAAATTTTCACTTAAATCTTTTTTACGAACTGAACCAGAACAAAATCATTTTCCTTTAATATCTTCAGAATAGCTATAAGATGAAAAAGGTCATCATTGCGTCTTCTGAAAAATTTTTATTTGAAAGAAAGGTCGACAAAATATATTATAATCTTTTGAACCCTTTTTCCTTCGGCTTTATCCTTGGATGACCATTTGCAAATGAACCCTTGGCACAAGATTATCTCACACGCACCATCTAAATTTATAGAAGGGACACCCTACAAAATGTTCGTCATTACAGATCAATCACCCTTGAGGTGCTTGATGAGATGAAGATAAAAAATGTTTGGAAGTTTAAGGATTTATGATGAGCCATAGAATTATAGAGATTTCTTTAAAGAAAGCTCTTCTTACCTTTGGGATTTCGGGTTTTTCTTATTTTAATTGGTAAGACTTTTAGAAATATACTTAGGTCGATTAATGTATTTTATATATATGTTATTAAATCAATAAGCGGTTTACTTGTAAATTAAGTCACATCCGTGGAAATCTTAATTTATAAGATATTTATTTACAATAGTACAAATTTGGTTAATACATTTTTTAATAAACTTATATTATCCTATGTATCCTTCAAACAGGATTGACATAATTGAGGAGATCTTGTTGAAAATGGCCTATATTAATTTTTTGTCCGAAGGTAGTGAATATTCCAAATTAAAATATAAGCAAATTTTTCTTTCAGATAATATATAAAGCTTCAAAATGGCGGATCCAAGATGGCAGTTGACAATTTTAATTTTTAAATGATTTTCATGAAAATTGGTACTTACGGGTTTTATAGAATGCTGATTTCAAATCCGCTGTCGGATGTTGAGAAATCCAAGATGGTGGATCAACATTGTGACTAATATATCTTGATTATTCTCAGGCCACTAATTTCGAATATTAGAAAAATTTCCAAATCCAAGATGGCGGATTCAATATGGTGATCAAAATTTCTCGCCTTCAACGGATTTTAATGAGAATTAGTACAATTTTTTTGGGGCCACTAATTTTGAATATTATCAGAGTTTCTAGATCCAAGATGGCGGAACAAATATGGCGACCAAAATTTCTCAATTTCGACGGATTTTAATGAAAATTGGTACAATGATTATTTTAAGGCCACTAATTATGAATATATTTGAATATTCAAGATGGCGGATCCATAAAGGGG
Organism: Dysmachus trigonus; assembly: GCA_949715965.1. Lineage (NCBI taxonomy): Eukaryota > Metazoa > Arthropoda > Insecta > Diptera > Asilidae > Dysmachus > Dysmachus trigonus. Next base: position 93,013,046 of record OX454320.1, read on the forward strand.
TTTTCGGGTTGAAACAATTTCTAGTAACCCAGTGTGATGCATAGCACCAGGCACAAGAGTGCAAGGCACGCACAAGCATTTAAAGTGACCCAATTAACTCTCACGTGAGTTACGGGTTACGCCGGCTCACGGGCGCGAAGGCGATTGAACTATGAGCCGGCGTATCGTGCCGATTGCGCGGTTTTGCCCGGGGCTAATCGCTAAGGGTGTAAATTGCCGAATTAGCAATATTTGATCAATATCGGTCTTTAGTATTAAGAATATGGAATATCTATATGTAGTTGTAAGATTTGTTTAACATAAATAGGCTGGTAAATTTGGAATAAACAGGGAATTGTAAAGAAGACGTAAAGGCTTTCACTTCGGGACCGTGCATTCTTGCTGCCCGTTCAATTCCCTTGAGGTTCCTGCTCAAAGAGAGCTGCCTCAATACACTCACTGGGATAGTTGCTCTATTGAGCTACCCAATATTTTCGGAAGACGACTTGAAAGGCTACAAGTCCAGAGCCACACACCCTAGCGGACACTACACCAGCTAGTATATAGTAGTTGTTGGGATATTGTACTCTAGCATTAAATTTCGAAACCATCGTAAATATACTCATATATACGTTCTCCCTGATTATACTGAAGTAGCTTTTCTGAACGATCCCTTCGAAATTGTGTGCCATATAATTTAAAAAATTATAGTTCATGTAGCATTGGACGAATCGGCGCGCAATTTCCACGGATTTCGTCTCAAATTGTTTCACTCGGGTACGAACCAATTGGGCCCCAGCGGTAAACAATAACATATATATTGTACATGAGCTTGTGCCAACCTCAGCGAAAAGACCGGACGACTGTTTATCCGACCCAAACAAGTTTTCACAATTTATTACATTTTACGGTGAAGGAGCTCAAACACTTCTAAAGAAAGTAAGCCGCAATGAGAACGAACAAGTGGTTCCTTGTTACAGCCCTTCGCAATTTTCCAGAGAATTCTCCTGCTGTGGCTCAATAGCTTCCCACTTGAACTGAAGTCGTCGGGAGGAAACATGTTTTAAAATGTTGCTAAATGAACCGAATTATTTTAGAAATGATTTTGATCTCGTTTTTAGTTACACCAGATAGCCCCTGTGCCGCGAAAGTATTTTGTAGCATTTGAAAAGCAAGTACGCGCCTTCACCTCTGAATAAATACAATTAATCCAATTAAGGCTAAAAAGAAAAAAAAATCCTGCCGGCGCTCCCTACATGTCTACGTTAAAATTTCAAGTAATTTCTGCTTTAACGAAATTCTTCATTAATCCAAGTAAGCTGATGGCTGTAGTAAAGGATATTAAAGCGCGTCTCTCCTCAGGTAATATACCTGCCTGATCGTTTATTCAGCGCATTTCGCTAAGTACATCTTAGCTTAAATGCGGTACTCATGGTTTAGCGTACTTTTTGAAAAACTGAGTGATTGTGAAGGAGAGAAAATAATACCATTATTCATAACGACTTAAATTACAAGGAAGGAAGAAGTCTCATAAATGTTCCTTATATCCGTTAAGATGCTGTGGGATACTATGCATGGGAAATATGCGATAAAATAAAAAGTTATGGACTATTACGATCTCTCGTATGTTCATGAGATTACGGTTGAGATATCATTTAAGATCATGATTAAAATGGAGACGATATTGTGAGATATTATGCATAAGGAATTTTGCTTTAGTAAGATTAATTTATTGCTTGTTGAGGTGAAATAAGATTATTTTTATGATATTTTAATAGTTTTTTTTTCAATTTCAAAATAACGAAAATATCCAGAGTAAGCACTCGAAATTGGAGGATATTTTTGTGATGATTTTAAATGAATTAATTGAATACAAGATATTTACTTTTTCTATAAGATTTAGTGGGAAAATGGCGGCACATTACTATATATTCTGACTGCATTTAGTTCCACTAGACTAGACTAAAGCATCAAAAGTACATACTAAAATATGAGAGCTCGTCAAATCTAGACATGGCATATATATTACTATTATCATAAGTTATATCCATCGCCACGTGACTTCCAATACTCCAGTTCACTTAAGGGGGGATATACATTTTGAACGAGAAAAAAAACTCATTTTTGAAAATTTTTTTTCAAGGGGAAGTTTTTATTCAAATCAATCGAAACTTTTTTGCAATTATAAGTGTATCCAGTAGTAATTTTTCAATTTTTTTCAACAAAATGGCGGCCGTTAGATGGTGTTGAAAAAGTCGTTGTATTTTGCTTGTGATGGTTCTCCTGGTCGCAATTTTGATGAAAAATCAAAAAATCAAAAAAATTTACATTAATTACATTCACAGTTAGTAGATGAATTACAAAAAAAGTGAAAAAAAAAATTGCACTTTTGGCGTAACTTTTTCGAAAAAATCAACAATTTCTCCGCCATTTTATTACATTTTTCCATATTTAATAATAAAATATTACAATAATATTTAATTCATATAGAAGGTAATACTATAATAAAGAAATCCTATAAGTTTCAGCTCAATCGGATAATTAGTTTTCGAGTTATTACCGCCATAAACTCCGAAAATGCTGTTTTGAGAAAAACGCGTTGAAAGTTTTAATTATCGAAAAATCGTACTTACATTTTAATCAGCAATCCCGGGAACGATGAAAAAAAAACACTTGGAGTTCGAATTTCGAAAAAGGGTTTCAGGAGCGTATTCTACGGGAAATTTACTAACTTTTTATGCAAAAAAAAAAATTTAATTTTTTGGTCATTCTAAATGTATATCCCCCCTTAACACCATTCAAATTGCTAACATCAGCTTCCCCAATCCAGTCCCACAGGTACGTCTATTAAGGCTTGACCGTCTATTTATAAAAGGATATAATGTTTTAATTAGAATGTTGGCTTTAGTTGCAACCGTACTTATATGCTTGGAAAATGTGAGAGTTTCGTCGAAGGTAATTCCTAGATATTTCGCTGAGTCAGCCCATGGAATTTCACATCCGTTTAATTTAAGATCATCATGAGGCAAGAAACGAGAGTGTCTTCTGCGCGTAAAGAACATTCCTTGTGTTTTGTTCACATTAATTTCTATCTTCCATTTATGGAAATATTTATAAATGATCTCAAGACCTTTCTGCAAATATTTACATATATGTAAGCAGGGTCCATATGCGTACTAAATATAGTGGTGTCATCAGCAAAGATGGATGAGAGACAACGTGGAATGTAAGGGAAATCTGCTGTGTAGATATTATATGTATAATATTGGTCCCAACACAGAGCCCTGTGGAACCCCTGCTGTAACTTTTTTTTCTGTAGAAAAATATGAGCCAAGGTATACCTTGAACCTTGCGATCATGCAAGAAACTGCGAACTATACCCGTTAAATTTAAAGGGAAATCAAAGAACATCATTTTGTATAAAAGGACATCATGCCAAACTATGTCAAACGCCGATTTTATATCGAGGAGTACAAGTCCCGTGGATTTTTTACTTGCAAAATTTTCTTTGATATATCTAGATATCCTCAGAACGGGATGATAAGTATTATGTCTTGTTTTAAAAACAAACTGTTCCTTTTCTTCAGTAAATTTTAATATTTCAATTTTAATTACTTTTTCTAATATTTTGGATAAGTTACACCAGGAGGCTGATGATTGGCCTATAGCTCGATGGTCTGAAGCTTTTTCAGGTTTTAAAACTGGGGTCACTTTGGCAATTTTCCATGATTTTGGAACATATTGTAATTTAAGGGGAGGTTCCTCTGATCGACTCTGAAAAGTTCTTCACTTTTATGAATTTTTTTGAGGTATAAAGAAATGTGATATGAACAAACGGTTTTTTGTACAATGTTTATTGATAAAAAGAGTCCCTAAATTTATTTTTTCCCCCCTCTTTCAATTCAAAATGGCGGCTCCAGCCATATCTCCGCGAGGCCTTGCGCGCCATATATGGTCCTGCGCGGGACGTTCCCGAGGGTCGTAGGGGTCACTGAAACATGAATATTTTTTAAGTTAGTTAAATAAACATATGCAGCGGCCCTTCAACCAAAAATTTCGAAATTTTGATAAAAAAAACAGAGAAAGTTATCCACTTGAAAATTAAGGTCGTGTTTTGGGGTGTGTTTTAGTTGTTTAAGACAGGCGTAAACATTGTTTATTATTAAAATATATTGATAATAATGGTTCAAGGGCTCCGAAATTGAATTTTACACATGACTTTAAAATTTCAAGTGGATCCGATCAGTGGTTCTCGAGATACACTGTCCCGCGCACTGAAAATATCAACTTTCGGGAAAACGCGTTTGAAGTTTTAGAACCATTTCGTCTTGTTCGCTAGTTGTGCCGCGTTAACAGTTGCACGCTTCTCTTTGAAGCGCTGTAACTTTCTAAAAACTGCATAAAACGCAAAACGGTTTTAGGATCATGTTTTTAACATATTATAGATTGATAATATGTAAAAAAAAAAAATCGATTTTTTCATCGCCGATCAAAGGAACCTCCCCTTAAGGCAGGAGTTAATAATAAACATAATGTATTCAAGTCCACTCTTTGGAAGTAACTTTAAGCTTATGTTGGGTATACCATCAAGTCCAGCCGCGTTGTTTATTCGGGACCGTTTTATAATACTTTCTATGAGTTTAAGGTGGACATATCAGTTAAATTCATCGTAGGGTTGTCACGAGCTTAATTCAGATATAGAGTCTTCAATTTGTGATTTTGTCAAAGTTTCGCAGAGACCGTAAAGTTTGATGCAAATTGTTCTGGAAGGAGTTCAGCTCAGGTTTGGAGTATTTTTCTAAACTTTGTAGCAATGTACTCAATTTTTTATCCCTGTACTGCGTTAAAGTAATTAAATAATCTTCTTATATCTTGTTTTCTTGAAGATTGATCTATGTGAAATTCGTTTAGTCGATATTGTTTATCAATTTATGCGTGAATAAATCTTAGAGTTGACGATTTGAATCAGAAAAGTAGATAGAAATAAAAAATCTTCTGGAGTTTAATTTACTCCGGTGTACCCTTACAAAAATCTATTGCCTAAGTGGATGTACATGTCATTCATGAGAAGGAAATTAATTAAATATTTAACATTGAAGTATAATTAATTTTTTTTTTTATGTATAAGAATTAAATTTTGAAGTACAATGTCTTAATAACTGCAGTACAAAATACTTTCAAATTTGGAGTATAAGTTCAATTAATACCAAATCAATAAATTTTTTCTTCAAGTTTCATAAAGTCTTGATTATTTTCATTAAATTGCGTGTTAAAGTTCGGATCATTCTTTTAAAACTAGCGACTCTCCTTTAAGATACTAAAAATATAAAAAAAACTCGCAGTTCGTTCTTATTCCTGGTCAAGTCTTGCAAAAATGATCTTGGTGTTGGTATCGGTCTTTGACTTTCTGCTCAGCACTACATCAAACTAGTTTAAAAATAAAAATAAAAACACGTAACTCTTACCAAAAACACGTATGACACTTAAGCTCAATAAATTGGAAGTCCAGAGATTTTAATAATGCTCGATTTTGTCATGACCAATCGATAATAATAAAAAACTAAAACATCTTTTGTAATGAGAAATTTTTTGAAAACTCGAAATATGAATGAAGTTTTTAATAATTTAAATAGTTCGAAATCCAAGGTCATTCAGGATCATTCAAAATTATTAAAAGTTCGTGAAACATATCAAATTTCTTTTTAAATGTTTTTTTTACAATTAGTTACGAAAATAGTTACCTATGTGTTTAATTGTACGACAATGGCTTGAAATGCCTTAACAAAGTATGAAATAAAATAGTCATGTTAAAGACTGAATAATTGTGCCAAAAGGTATTCTTATACATTCAAAGTGCTTTTACCAGCAAATAGTAGAACAAGCTTAAGCTTTATAGAGCTCCTTTCACACCATATCAGATTGTAAGTTTTCATCTTAAAATGCGCTCGTTGCATTTAAACTTGACGGCATGATGGCGTTGAATTTTCTTAGTTTAATCATCCCATTTTGGAATTATCTTTAGAATTGAGAATTTCTTGCAATGTAAAAATCCCTCGAGTGTAAGTAGTGCTGGGATATTTAAGCCTCATCTCGTTCTCAAGGAAACCAGATAGAAAAAGCTGCAGCTGCAGCTGCATCGGTGGAGAAAGTCAAGTCAGAAAACAGGAAAGAAATGTTTTCAGGCGCTTGTGGGATTTCCTTAATCACAGCCATGATGTTCTTCTATATACAGATCTCGAAAGGGTTTCAGAGTTTCAGCTTTTAATTACTCCTTGACGGTGTCCACAATGCCAGAGTCTTGTGAGGAGGTTTTATGCCAAGCATAAATTTCCCCACTTGTCAGTTTTGAACTGAAGAATTGGACTGAAAAATACCGGAGGGAATTTGATGCTTTTTCTGTCCCTATGCCTTTCTACATTTATAGCATAGATATCTCGCTTGACCACAATTAGTTTCCAGTCAGGTCATGACATTTTCTGTCCTTTGATTAATTGCGCTCTAGTTTCATTCGAGCGATTTATTTCCGTTCTAATTATTTCCGAGTAGGTTTCTTAATGGTCCTATTGCACCACATCCATATCCGTTCATCTCTTGATGGCAACTGAAAGTCTTTAATTTTGTTACGACCACGAAGGTATAAGGATATTTCAAAAACACTGAATAGGGGTTAATATATTGGGTGTATGCCATAGTGGCTTCCCTTAAGAACATTGACGTAAAATTATACATAGACATTTATTCCATAAGTCAGAATAGAAAAAATATATTTTTCATATTTTTTGGGCGTAAAATATATTTTTTGTGGTACCAAATTCTTCCATCATCCAAATTTCATCAAAAGCATCGTTTATTAAATTTTTCAACTAATTGCTTTTTGGTTGACTTTCGTGGCAATTCTATGTAACGTTGTCCTATACAAAATTTCAAACGACTTTAATTTTTTTGAAACTTTATCTGACAGCTGATTTTTTTTATATACATCCATCCCTCGATTTGCACGGTACTTAACTTACATAGCTTCGCTTTTACACGGGTTTTTTTAAATGGAATCAAAACAACAAAAATTTAGATTTTGTTTTGATTGTTTTGCATTATACCATTTATAAATTAAAAGATTACGAAAATCTTTTAAAATCTCGATTAAAAGTTACTTAACCCTTAAATGTGCGATTTTTCTTTTTATTGCAAAAAAATATATATGTATGTATTAGGGTGCGTTTTTTTTCGCGAATATTTTTTTTTTTTCGGTCCCACCTCGAAATTTTGTGGCAAATACCTAAACAAAAATTCCCTGAAAATTGGAGCCCTTAGTATTAATATTAAGTACTAGACCAAGGCGTATAAAGATTTCCCATATAAAATACACGTAAACTTTGATTATTTTTCTTCAAAACTCTACAGCTCAGAGGCGTTTTATGGTATAATCTTCGTAAATGGTAGGATTTCTTCAGAATTGAATGCTCTACAAAAGTTTCCATTGCGGTGTAACCCTAACTCCCACCAGCGAGGTAGTACGGGTTACTAATCCCAATTTTTCCATGAAATTCTCGCTTTTTACCCCTATTTCGTAAACAACAAGAGGTACAGAAAAAATGAATATGACAAACTTGTAGGAAATTCAATTTCCTCAAAAAAGCTCTAAAACACCAAATCGCTAATATCGATATTTCTTGAGATATTGGGCTTTGAAGTTGAGGTAGTGTTTCTACAATTTAGCTCAATAATCCAAGAAAATTCCACTCTACCTCAACTTCAAAGTCCAATATCTCAAGAAATATCGATCTTAGCAATTTGGTGTTCAGAACTTTTTTATAGGAAATTGAATTTTCTACAAGTTTGTCATATTCACTTTTTCTGTACCACTTTTTGTTTACAAGATAGGGACAAAAAGCGAGAATTTCATGGAAAAATTGAGTTTAGTGACCCGTACTACCTCGCTGGTGGGAGTTAGGGCTACACCGCAAGGGACACTTTTGTAGAGCATTCAATACTGAAGAAATCCTACCATTTACGAAGATTATACCATAAAACGCCTCTGAGCTGTAGAGTTTTGAAGAAAAATAATCAAAGTTTACGTGTATTTTATATGGGAAATCTTTATACGCCTTGGTCTAGTACTTAATATTATTATTAAGGGCTCCAATTTTCAGGGAATTTTTGTTTAGGTATTTATCATAAAATTTCGAGGTGGGACTGAAAAAGAAAAATAGTCGTGAAAAAAAAGCACCCTACTATATATATTTGGTAGTATTTAGAATATAAGTCAAATAAAAAAAAATATTTAATAATTTTTTTAGTATATTTATTTCAAATTCATATTCTTACCTGCAAACTTCATCAGAAAATTCTTATAAAAATTTGTATCTACCGCCAAAACTTCCCAACATTGGTAGTTGTCACTTTGACAAGGCCATAGAGGGAGAAAAAAAATAATTAGCTGTGTTGCCAATAAACAGTTTTAATTTCCCAATCAAATATTAACAATAATAAAAAAGATTATTTCTAAAAAGTTGGTATATCCGAATTTATATAACATTTTACTGTCTGTTGTTTTTAAACAACACTGCGCATTTAAGGGTTAAGGTACGCTTTTCAAGTACTTCAATCGCAACCATCAAAGTGATTTGTTTTATTGTTTTTATTTTTAAGGTAAATTGTCTCTGAAAATTAATGAACTAATCCCCTTTTTTTTTATTTAATCCTTATCTCACTTTACACGGTTATAATGAACATATCTTCGACTTTCCTTTATCTTCTTTAGATCGATTTATACGATTTGCAGTTAAATTGAACATATCCTTCTATTTTGTATGAATTCTGTTTCTCGTTTTACACGGTTTTGGTTTGCACAATTTTTTCAGGAACGTATCTACCGTGTAAATTGAGGGATAGGGGTATGTTCTTTATTTTGCAATATATCAAGACGTAGTAAAAGTGTAGATATTACAAAATTGCACCAAAGCGCGAAATTATGAAAATAAAAAATACAAAGTCAATTTAGTGTGTTGCCATGAATTCAAATTCTTTAAATTTTATAAAGGTAGTCTAAAAGTTGCTTCAGACACTAAAGATAATTATTTACTGAATTCGGATTTATGAAATATTTAACAAGATGAATATGTATCACATGGCTGAATGGCTGATAAAACCTCTTAAAGGGCACAGTAAAAATTTCAATCCAACTTACAATCCTTAGAGAATGCCGAGAACAAAGACGGGTGAATAATTGGATCAATTAGAATGTTAAGAAAGTTTCCTTATAAATTCTTTACGAAACTGACGTTCTGTGAAAACCGAGGATTTCAAGAATAAGTTTTATTGATGAAAATATATATATTAAGCATATTATATATTTCGGGTTAATATATCTTCATGTATATTAGTATGATCAGACATTTTTGGCTGGAAAATCCCAACGAATACGATTTTGTATGTGTTGAAAGGCAAGCTCACAATCAACGGGTGCAGAAGCGCATTTTCACTTTGATTAATGTTTACATATTTTATTTTTTGAGGAATATTAAACAATATTATATATTATTTTGGATTGCGGATGAATTTATTGAATTGTGAAACCTTTTTTTCATTTACTATTTATCAAACTAAAAATCCATTCTATTTACTAGAAAATTGCGCTCATATTTCATTAAGTTCCAGTCAAAGTTTTCAATGAACATTTAAGTAGCAGCTGTTTCAGTTTTGAGCGATTTATGGAAAAAGTTATGCTCATGCTGCAATAAAGTTCTACAAAAATATTTAAGTAAGCAGAGTACATAAAAACTGTGCTACAAAACAAAAAACTATTTATTCATAAAAAGTTTGAGCATTTACAAGTACGTACCAATGTATAGATATATTCTTAATGTACAAAACATCGGATAATACTGGGATTATAAATGAATAAAAATTATTTAAGTATACCAGGTAAAATCTATGCAGACACATTAATATTATCTTTCGAGTTGTCCTGGATAAAAGTCTATTATTATATTAGAAATACGCTTCTAAAACAAGCTATAATTTTGTGTGGATTTTTGAACACAAATCTGTTTAAAAGTTAAACAGAAAACATATGAAAATATGAAAATATTCGCCTCAGAAAGTTTGCTTCTAGTTCCGGATCAGTTAATAGTTGAAATTTGCAACTTTTCTTGCTTTCTGCAGAATGGGCGGATGCATTTTGAACAGGCAGATGAGCTCGGAACCAGAAGTAATGGCAACAACATTTTTAGGTAAATGTGAAGCGTACAAATTTCATTTGCTGGGATCCCTAAAAACTTCACATCAATTCGGGTCAGAGGGATAAATGTTTAACACGAGCTTTGTGTTAACTTTATCTTCTCGAATATTAGTGAATGCGAGCGAATAGAATGGATGAAGCATTTATATATACATATATATCCGAATGTCGTTGCGGCTGATTTATATGCAAACCTTATTTTTATCTTTTATATTTCTGCATTTTGAAATTGTTACTTTCGTGTTAAAAATTATACTCGTATTATCTTTATGTATACTTCTATATATAGAGGAGGTTTGTTTATATATTAGAGGTAATTTTAGATAATACCGAGCCGGTTTGACTACTTCTTTCACCGGTGGCAAGCTTATGTTTTATGGCTTACTACTGTGATCAAAAAGTAAGGCCAATTTTGAATTTAAATTGTGCGGGTATATCAATTCGAGCAAATATTCTTGGTATACCAACCTAAGGTAGCACTGTCGCTCGTATCTGTGTAAAATCAGTACGTCATTTGTATTGGTTAGTTTCGTTGTGTTTTCTGAGCAACTAAAAGTGAATTTCTCGATTTTTACAATGTGTGATTTTATTGAGCAAAGAAGTTGCATTTAATTTTGTTTGCGGAATGAAATTTCTGTTTCAGAAACGTTTAGAATGCTGCAGAAGGGGCCTTCGGTGATCATGTTTTGTCTGATAGAAATTTTACAAGTGGTATAAACAGTTCAAAGAAGGTAGAGAAAGCGTTGAAGACAAAGAGCGTCCCAACGAACATCAACTCAATCAATGAACAACATATGACTTCTGGCTATTCTCTAAGCTCAAAAGACCGCTTCGGAGACACCGTTTTGAATCGACTGATGCGATAAAAGAAAAATCGAAGACGGAACTGACGGCCATTCCAATTATCGAGTTCAGAAGTGTTTCGAGGATTGCAAAAATTGCTGGCATAGGTGTATTGTATCGGGTGGGGACAAAATTGAAGGGGATGATACAGATTTGGAAGAAAAAATAAAAATGTTCAAAGTTATATACAAATTGGCCTTACTTTTTGATCTAGTGTAGTATATGTGGATACAGGCTTTAAATTAACATGAAATACATTACACTATAGACGACATAACATATGACACGTTATATGATATGACAAAAGCCATAGAAGAGGATGAGAAAAGTTATATACATATATAAACTACAAGTTTTTTTATTATAAAATCGTATAAAACTATTCTCGAAGGGATACTGATAAAGTATAGATGCAAACAATAGCATTAAGATTTTTTGTGTGTCTGTTTTCTGTCTGTTAATATTTGAACGGCGTATTATGTAAGAATTACATGCAGAACATATAATTTTGAATCTGTTAGTTTTAGAAGCCTCGATATGTTAAATCAAATATAATTCTTGCAAAAGAAATTAAAATTTTGGGTGAACTGATTATATAGTATATTTGTACTAGATATTTCAGATATTTTTACAATACTTTCTGAGTAGCCACAGACAGTCCTTTTTTTTTTGTACAGATATACGTAAGCTCTGAATTGTAGTTATCAGACTAATAATATCTACACTAATATTATAAAGAGGAAAGATTTGTATTTTTGTGTGTATGTTTGAAATGAATAAACTCAAAAACTACTGCGCCGATTTCAAAAATTCTTCCACCATTAGAAAGCTACATTCACGCTGAGTAACATAGGCTATATCCAATTTAGAAATTCAAGATGGCGGATCCAATATAGCGACCTATATTCCTCGATTTCACGGATCTTAATGAAAATTAGTACAATGATTGTTTTGAAGTCACTGATTTTGAATATTACCAAAGTTTACAAATCCAAGATGGCGGACCCAATATGTCGACCAATATATCTCGCTTTCAATGGATTTTAATGAAAATTAGTACAATGATTATCTTGAGGTCATTGATTTTGAATGTTATCAACATTTACAAATCCAAGGTGGCGGATCTAATATGTCGACCAAGATTTCCCGATTTCATCGGATTTTAATGAAAATTAGTACAATGGTTATTCTGAGACCACTTATTTCGAATAATATCAAAATTGGTAAATCCAAGATGGCGACCAAAATTTCTCGATTTCAACGGATTTTAATGAAAATTAGTACAATGATTATTCTGAGAACATTTATTTTGAATGTTATCAAAATTTCCAAATCCAAGATGGCGGATCCAACATGGCCACCAGAATGTTGCGATTTCGACGGATTTTAATGGAAATTGATACAATGATTGTTCTGAGGCCACTAATTATCAAAATTTGCAAATCCAACATGGCGGATAAAATATGGAGACCAAATGTCTCGATTTCAGCCGATTTTAATGAAAAGTAGTACAATGATTATTCTGAAGCCACTAATTTCGAATATTAGCAAAATTGCCAAATTCAAGATGGCGGATCCAATATGGAGACTAAAATTTCTCGATTTCAACAAATTTTAATGAAAATTAGTACAATAATTATATTAAGGTCACTAATTTCGAATATTATTTAGATTTGGAAATCCAAGATGGCGGATCCATAAAGAGGTTTTCGGGTCGAAACAATTTCTAGGATATAACAAATTAGAACATTTGAGAAGTGTTTAATCTACATCTACACTAATATTATAAAGAGGAGAGATTTGTATTTGTGTGTGTATGTATATAAATACAAGGTAAAAATATAAAAAAAATCATGTCCACCCGTGCGAAGCCGGGACGGGCCGCTAGTTTATAATAATTTTTAAACGTCGGATAAAACTGGGTAATTCATCCGTATTAGTACTAACATTGAAGGTTGCGCAGTTTATGATTTGTTGTTAAGAAATAAAAAGTCAAATATTTTTCTTACGAAATAGACTGCCAGTCAAAGGGCCATTAACATACTTATTATACAATTTCCTTGAGTATTTTACTAACATTCCTTACAATGGCTTCAAGAGTATTGACCTCTTTTCGGTAGAGAATAAAATGTTTTCTTGTTTCTAGTTTCTCATTCAGATAGGTATCAACATTTTCCCAGCGGAATGTCATAACTTAACCCTATCTGCTGATCTCCTACAAAAATCAGTCGCCAAAAATCGATATTTCGCCCTCTCTATTGCTTGAGTTGTCCACACTAATCTTACGAAGCAAGTCGACAACAATCAGATAAAGCAGTGGTCATAAATATCCTTCGGTGGCCGTGTGGTCGTAGCCTCCTAGTCCTAACGCAATAAGGTGAAGGAGGATTTTTTTTTTTTTGTGCCTGGCGCCCGAGGCTTCCTGTTCTATTTTCTGATGAGTTGCAAAGCCTTAGTCCATTATTCTAATGAGGAAAAGTAATGATATATCCACCGAACCTTTCATTTGTTATTCCAAGCTTCTTGACGTGTATTCCTAACTGCCGCTACATATGCGTCGGTGTGTGCATATCAATGTGACTTAATCGTGGTTATAAATTTATTTTCCAACAGTTCGTATGGAAGGAAAAAGTTCATCCGTGTAATGGACCGCATGAATAATTTATAAGTTATGCAGATACACCAACCATTATAGTTGTATAAAATTTTTCTTAAATCATCCATTATGTTTTCAAAAGACGAAAAATATTGAAGGTTACTTAAAGGAAAAGGTTCATAATTTCAATGTAAAAATACCTAGAGACAAGGAATTTGTTCATCGTTTCAATGCATTGTGATACATTAAAATTTTAACTTAATGAAATGTTACGAGCCGAGCCGAACAAATTCAAACAGTCGAACGTCAAGTGACAACACTGTTTGTTTATGTGGTTGATTGTGTTTGCGAGTAATCAGCGTTAATATAATAAGTAATATATTAGTGAAATCATATATTATCGTAGTGGAAATCAACAATTTTCAAGAATTACAGGTAAAAAATAATTACATATTAGAGGTATATTGTTTATGGGTGCTTTTTTAGGTACCTACTTTATAAATATCGTCGTTGAAGCATGTAACAAGAAAAAACTTCTGCCGATGCAAAATTGAACTTTTGTTTTCATTTATATAACTAAAGCTAAACACACTTTTTTACTTTTTCCTCTATATCTCAAAAACTAACGATTCAATTTTTATGCTTTTAGGCTCAAAAAAAAAATCGGTAATTTTTTTCTTCATCATTTAATACTATCCTAATTTTTCTACTATTATTAACTTTTTTTTTTTATTCGTCCGGAAAGTTGAAAAAAAATACAAACATACCCTATATATGAATTTTTTACTCTTAAACTATTCATTTCCATACTATCTCTATAATTTTCCATAAAACTAGAAAATTTAACGGACATTTTTCAAATTTTTAACATTTTCCAAAAACCATATACTCCCCAGGACTAAGCTTTTAATAATTTTTCCTCTTTTTTTAAAAACCTTTTTTTTCCCCTTTCATTTTTTTTATCCAATTTCCTTTCAATTTTTTCAAATTTTTTTTTCACCCACATCTACCCCAAACCCTTTTCCAACTTTCTAGAGATCCACTTCCTTAATTTTATTAACTTTTTACCTCCCACACCCTCTCGTGTGCGCCAACATTTTTTCCCAATTACCTGTCAATTGACCCCCCACCCCACTCGACCCCTCAAACGAATTAGGACCCGACCAGCAATCAAACATGACTAGATTTTAATCAAATCGAACGATTTCTTCTTCTTCCACTCTCAGTTCGAGGCACTCAAGTCGCATTCAGTGAGCTCGGAGCAGTTCGTTATTTGTTCGTTTTTCAAACTTCGTTTTTTCTTCGGTCTTTTTCGGGACCTTGCTCAGCGGTCTCTAGAAATCAGCGGCGATTCATTGTCCAGACTTTACTTTCAAATATCTACCCTCAAAACTCGGCCAAATATTGACCGATTTTCTTCATTTAAATTTTATACGATAGCCCCACATGGGGACTTTAGTTAGATCCATACACCGCTCTTCTCTACTTACCCCTCGTCCTGTAAATTGTACCAAAAGAAGGCAGGATCTGGAAAATCTATTTTTCCATTTTCCGGCTAAACTACTTAACTGATTTTTCTCAAAATTCTTCACAACACTAACTCCTCCAGGGACTTTTACTCAGTCCTAAATTGAACTCCCCACACCCCCCTTTTCATACAACTTTTAACGAAAATAAATTTTAAAAATATATTTTTAAGGCAAGGAAATATTTTCATTCAAATTCTCGATAGCGCTTAGCTCTTCCTTCCCTTGAGTCTTTCCTTCAACAGTCGCCGCACCTTTTTCAACTTATTGCGGGGTTTGGAAAAATAGAATCAACTGACAATTAACTGTGGCTTATCTACTTTTCAAGTTTCCACCCTCAGAACTTGGCCAAATCGTAACCGATTTTCTTCATTCAAATTTTGGATGATAGCTCCTCATCATTGCCATCTCCGCATAGTATCACTTATCTTTTACCTTCACCCCTTTCATCGCAAATCACTTCCAAATGAGGCCATCTCTAAAAAAGTTAATTTTAAATTTATTAAAGGATTATTATTTTAACAAATGGTCACAAAAATGCTACTCATTGGCAGTTTTAACAGTTTTTCTCAAAAACTGAAGGGAGGAGGCGCCACTATCAAGGCTTTGCCCCGGTTCGAAAAAATCGTAGATCCGGGGCTGATGAAGTTCACTAAAATAAT
Source organism: Dysmachus trigonus (assembly GCA_949715965.1). Lineage (NCBI taxonomy): Eukaryota > Metazoa > Arthropoda > Insecta > Diptera > Asilidae > Dysmachus > Dysmachus trigonus. The sequence continues at coordinate 93,028,892 of OX454320.1, forward strand.
GCATCAACGAACTAAATTCATAAATTTAATAAACATAATTCACAGAATTTATGATCTACATTCATAAAGTTAATGAATGCAGTTTCTGGGATAAATAACCATCATTTAATAAAATCAACGGACAATGGAATGAATGTCGGTTATATTTACTTGATTGAGCTTTAAATTATAAAAAACAAATAAAAAAAAATGTTTATTAGGGTCAAAGGGACTGATGGAAACTATGACGCCTTCTTCTCGCATGATAACTCTACCAAAAATAATTCAATTTGCAAAAATAAAAAATAATCTTGTAAAATAATGAAATAGTTATAATTTGTCGGATGCTTATTTTTTAAGGTTGGACAAATTTTTAGGAAAAGTTCAGCAGAAAAAGGGAAAATTACACACATAAGATACCGAACGTTTAAAAATCTGTAAAATTTAGAAAGATTTTTAAAGGTAACATGATGAACGTCATGCATTAAGTATGATTTAGGCCATTAGAAATGATGCATGGAAGTGCGTAATAAAATATCAATGTATTTTTAAATTTCAAGCAATTGCTCCTCATCGTATTCCATTCCCACCGCCCTTAACCAAATTGCTTGTTAAAATACCCTAAAATTTTCTGCAGAGCATTTGTAAAGACGAACAGTGGCATTTTTGTCCTAACAACAGGTAAGTACGCTGCATATCCTATTCTAGTATGTTAGTCACGTAATGGAAATGTGTGTTTTTATTCACATGCTTGGTCAATGTTTATCTCGTGTCGAGGAGGTGACTTCCGCAAATGTAGCATGCTACTAAAGTACGTAAAATATTTTTAAAATATGCACATACATTTGCCGTAAATCTGGAGCTGGTATACCTCTGTGCGATATTTATACAAAAAACCAAAAAAACAAAAAACACCTTCTAGCATACACACGTGGAATGGTTGCCAACCTTTCGTCCTCTTTTACTTCGCTTTTACATCTCTGCACTTATTTGTTGCAGTTCTTTTTGGAATCATGTTATACATGCACTTGCGAGTTAATTCTTCAAAAATGGTAATGCAATTTTCAATTTTGAGAGAGGAAACTTTTTTCAACTTTTTTTCTTTTAAATGATCAAATTAGTTTTAGTAGCAGAGATTTAACTGCATTTATGAGTATATTATGATTAAAAAGAAAGAGGACTTTTGGCCGTACAGTGATTCGATTCATTGACATTCAATATAATTTGTGGCATCATACATTGACATTTGTAGTAATCACAACGTTTTGTAAAATTCTTCTCGTTTTGCCTCTCTTCAAAGACGATCAAAGGTTTCCAAGTAGGATGAACGCTACATAAGTGATCGTGAGTCCGATAACAACATGTTTACATCGAAAAAGGCGTACTTTCCATTAAACATTAAACATTTATCAAAGGCATCATTAATGGTAGTGATATGTGGTTTGATAAGTACGACACTAAGCGAGACATTTTCACATCCATTTTAAAAATCATATAAAATCGAAGAGGTTCAAAAAGATGATGTTACCAAAACGCTGTGATTACTAAAAATGTCAATTTATGACGTCACAAACTATAGAAAATGCTAATGAAGGTTCTACCATCTAACAAAAAAAAAAAAGTATTACAATCGGACGTCAAATTGCACTGTACTTTCCATTAAACATTAAACATTTATCAAAGGCATCATTAATGGTAGTGATATGTGGTTTGATAAGTACGACACTAAGCGAGACATTTTCACATCCATTTTAAAAATCATATAAAATCGAAGAGGTTCAAAAAGATGATGTTACCAAAACGCTGTGATTACTAAAAATGTCAATTTATGACGTCACAAACTATAGAAAATGCTAATGAAGGTTCTACCATCTAACAAAAAAAAAAAAGTATTACAATCGGACGTCAAATTGCACTGTACGGTCAAAAGTCCTCTTTCTTTTTAATTATGGTAGTAAGAACTGAATTATTAACTCACGTATGAAAAACGTGAAAACCATCTTTAGCACAGGCTCAATCCATATGGGCATACGCGTGTTAGTGGATGGTATGTTGGGGGAGGAGGGGGAGGGGGGCTAGCACGACCCCCGATGTCTTCAAAAATCCAATATAATGAAATCAAAAATTAAATTCAGACAAGTAATAATAAAGTTTTATGCGTCAAAACATTAAACGCGTTTTTCTTGTAAATACTTTTTCGAAATTTACGTACAAGATAACTCAAAAATTTGTTTATCGGTTCCACTGCAATTTATAATAAAAATTCAAAATATTATTACATCTTAGGAGTAGTCCGCAAAACTTAGTATTTTGTAAATAGGTGTACAATTTAGCACTTTCACTTCATCCCGTATTAACACAAAAGCTAATAATATCGATTTTACAATGTTGAATTTAGATGTGAGAGTATTAGAACATTTGTCAACGATTCCATTAATCCTGTGGTCTCAAAGCCTCCACTCACTCGTAATCTAAGCTTTGAATAATTTATTCTCGGTGGCTGTGGCATGAAATTAATATTAATTTAATATCCTTTGTTAAATATTAATTAAAATTGACTCATGAAGTTCGGACCTTAAAGCATATGCTTTCATGTGGTAAAGACAATTTATCAATATTAAGTTTTGGTATTAGGATTTCGAAAGATTCAATAAAACAATAAAAAACCGAAATATCTTCCAGGATATTGATATTAACCCGGAAGATATTTCCTTATTTTTTATTGTTATTAAAATTCCTTGCATTATTATCAGGAAGAGTTCAGCATCCCTGGCTTGCCTTTTTTTCAGTTTTCTTTTGAAGCGATGAAAATGCCAAAGGACTTCCTTCATCATCATCATAGAAAAAACAATAGCTTCTTATATAAGAATGAACATTTTCTGCAGTAAATTTCAGCCGAGTTTTCATATTGCAAAAAAAAGCAGCTAGGAAGTTTTTATTTCTAACACAATAATCCCATTGTTAACTATGAAGGAATAATTAAAAACTGAGATGGTACACTTCTCTGAAAGACAGCAAGACAACGGGTATGTGATTAAGAATGCAAGGTGAGTGCCTGAAAGGTGTTTTATACCTTGTTCACTAGCGTGACGGCTTCCTGTCGAGAAATTGTTCTTGACTACATCGTGTAAGGATTCTAAGCTTCTTTCTGCACTTTCCACGATAATTATTCCTTTTTTTTTGTTTTTTTTTTGCCTTGCACGCAAGCTTTTATTTTCTGAAGTTTAACCCCGCAGAAAGAGTAAAGACAATTTACAAAAAAAAGACAACTTTAAAAGACGTTAAGATATCTCAGCAGGTCTTTTGAGGAAAATGATAAATTAAGGACATTTTATGTATAGTAGCCCTATTAGCTAGTAGACGATTTTTAGTATTTTCTGATTGAGATTTGAGAACTTTTTACTTCTAGCGAAAGGTTTGCATGCAAATAAGTACTTTAAATAGTTGACCACTGCAGGAATTATACAATACAAGTTCATTGCACCCAACAACTCACTTGTTTACGTTCTCGGTTCCTAATTTTCATCCTTCTCATGTGTGTAACTCATAAACATTTCTATACCTAGGCGCTCGACTTTAAGAAACTAATGAGGCCCTTTCACGACATAGAAAATGCAACCGAAAAACGTAAACGTTATGTTTCTCTGCAGGATTACAACCCTTGATTTACCTTTGTCTTTTTTATTCCACTTTTTTACACGTTCTGCCGCGGCCTGCTCCGTTTTACATGAAAAGGAAATCTTCCGGGGGAGAAGGAGTAAGGGTTCTGAAAGTTCTGACATGCTGTAAACTCCGAAACTTGGTTACTGAGACCTCTACGGAGACCTAAAGTATTTGAAAGGATTTCACGGTATATATTTAGTATATCCCTGTTGCAAACGCAAGCTGCTCCGCTCTTTACGGTTATGTATGCAAGCAAGCTGTTTTGCATTTAGAAGGTTACAAATTATAACTTTTTCTTCCTCGAAAGAATGTCTGGCATTCATCTCCATAGAGGAAAAGATGTTGCTACTTTTGATGATAGTGAATTATAAAAGGAACATTATTTTAAAAATCGATAGCACACTCTAAAACGACGTACCCCTTATTTGAGATTTCTTTAAATTTTGGTGAAATCACCTCGAAGGAAGTCAAATAATCAAATAATAGATATGAAGTGTAATCTTAAAGTCTAATCTCGTGGTTTGGTTAGGCGCAATTCTTAACTGCTGGTTGGTCATTTGTTAATTTGTTAAATAGTTTAGACTTTTAACTTATTTTAAACAATTTGGCAACAAATTATTATATCAGTGTCAGATCGGGCGTAGGAGGGTCGTATGATAAGTGTTTGACCACGACCATATGGTATATTATATTTTTCAACATAGCTTTAAGCATAGTCCAAGGTTTTTTCCAATTTTGCTATTCCTTCTGAATAATATGATTACTCCAACTCTTCAAAATAAGTATTTTTTTCAGATAAGATATCTACAGAAATAAAAACCTCTCTTACTACTAATTGGTTAATAATGTATAACGCATATTTGGAAGCAAATCTATAGTTTAGCGTAAAAACGAGAAAATCAACATAGTGCCAGGATAACAGATCCACGAGTAGATTAAATAATTCTCACTATCCCAGGGGACCATATCCATATGTGAACATCAGAGCATCCATTAGATAATGAAGCGAGTGGAATTATTCTATAATTTGGTCCGAACAGTAGCTCTACTATATGTATAGTGAAACTGCAGACTTTGCCACCACCAGGAATAATTAAATCACCCAAATTGATTCCAACAATTTTCATTGTTCCATTTTCCCCATTTTATGAATTATTCAGTGGACTTTCTACTCGGGCGCCTGACAAAGCTGAGCGCCCCCGAAAATCCCCAAGCTCTAATTTTACATTCGTGAAAAAATTAATTTTCTCATTACTGTTGAGCCATTCATAAATTTATAAAATGAAATAATGAGTTTTTGTCTCTGCGTGAACGCAATTAAAATGCAAAACTGCCAAGAAAATTTGCTGTGGCAGTAAAGCTTAAATGCGACTAATGAATGTTCCTTTAGATGTGAAAAAAAAAATTTTAATTGAGGGCATGCGATGTTCAAATTCAGAATATCCACTTTCACAATGGTAGTGTAGATCATGATTTGTACTAATGCCAGACAAAATCCGAAAGCTCCAAAAGCAAAGCATAAAACATATTCGCACTGTACAGATTATACGAATATTTCGGCCAGAATCTACTCTAATGATTTGCCTTTATTTATGCTTTTCGGTAATTACGAACAAAAACAAAAAAAAAACTCGTAATTTGATTAATGAAAACTCCCTTCATAGGATGCTAGAAGTGGAAATTTCGGCAGTTTGCTCGATGCCCAGTTTTGGAGTAGAATTAAGCTAATACCCGGGTTAAATAATGGGTGATTACGAGAAATGCCTCATATTTAGGACTAAGTACCAACTTGCCGTACGACCCTCCTCCTGTAATGCACAAATCAATACTTCAGATGAATGAAAATCATAATTCATTAAATCCAGCATAAGCCGAATGCCAAGACCCTCCGCAAAGATCAGGGAGCGTTTGCTTTACTAATGAAGTCGAAATTTTAGGAGCCTTGCTCTAGTTTCTTGAGCTCGTTAGAGACGTCTATCCGAGCCCTTGTTACGCCACAGAAGGGCGGGGGCGCGAGCTGTATCCAGCACGTGCATGAAACGAAGAAAGTATTCTGGTTTACAAATCGAGATAATAGCTAAAGCACATCGGATCCTCCCTTCACTGCCGCCTCTGTTTGCCAACACATAGTTAAACTTAATTTGGTTAAACACTACTCCGACGAATTAATAGAACCCTGCTATCAGTGCAACAATTTGGCAAATATGAACCCATCAAGGCAGAGAACGCTTGATTTACTGAAGTGATTCAAACATCACTCCTGAAAGGCGATAATCATTCAAGCCACGGTTCAAATGAAGATAGCTCTTCTATGCGATGTGCGGCATCATTATGCTTCCTAAATACCTCATCGCGCCAATAAAGTTGACAACTTCTACAGGTGATAACTTTAATCACTTCCAACTTTCAGAAGAGCAATGACATGGAAACGATGACTCAGCTAAGAGTCTCGGAATTAGAAGTTCTGTCAATTAAAGCTGAAATAGACTAGGTATAAATTAGGCAAAAATTTGATCCTCAAAAATATCAGTGAATTGGAAAATTCGTTTCTTTAAAATATTTGTATGTCCATAACAAACTATTGATTTTTATTCCACAAGATCCATTAATAATTGCTTTTTTAAATTGCTGACCGCTTGGCCTTTTGTACCTTTTTTACCCTTTTCCAGGAAAATTAAGAAAAGGGACTCCAAAAATTATTGTTACCCACTATATACAGTACTGTATATAGTCTGGTCAACTTATGGGGACCTTTACTTTCAAAATTGGGAAAAAACGCACTTTTTAAAAGTTTTTTTTTTTTTTAAAAGACTATTATATTCACGATTCTGAAACCTTTTGTACATTATTGGTAAGATTATGAAAAATATAAAAAGAATTTTTAAATGCAACTTTAGTTTATTTTAATGCCTGCAGATGGCGTCATCCAAAATGCACTTTTAAAACGGCCCCATTTCTCTAGGACTTCCTGTAACAGATAGAGTGGGGGGGGGTAAAATAATATTTTTAAATGTTTAGTTACTAGTATATTTGATAACGAATCGAATGGCGTTTGGTTTGTTAAAATCGGTTGAATAGTTTTTGAGATACAGATGCGGCCATTTTCAAAAATGTGATTTCGAGAAAAACGCATTCAAAGTTTTTGTTATATCATTTTTGCATATAAAACGCGTAGAGGTACCATTACAAATATAGGTATAATTTTTTTTTCTTCTACGAATTTCTTAAAATGGTTTTAGGAGAGTGTCTGTGTGATTTGAAGAAGCATTTTTATGAAAAAAAAAAAAAAATTTATTTTTCTTCGATTTTGAAAGTAAAGGTCCCCTCCTTAAACAATGGAATATAGTAGATTGAGTTTAAGCTCTCCTTGTTTTTGCACATCCGTCACTTCAACTTGGAATGAAATCAAAATCAAATGAGAAGATCTCAAAAACTTAAATCTAAATAATTTCACTACCAGTTAAATTTAGAAAGAGTGGTATACCATATACATGATATATAGTATATATCAAAGTCCAGCATTTTTCGAAAAATTTTCACTAACTGTCATAAAGTTGGCGCAAAACATTATTATATTTTATTAATTTTAAATTTCATTTTTCAAAAAAAATCAATCAAAACTCCACTCCTGAAATAGCAACAAATTCTGAATATATTACACTGGTCTGCATTTTTCATGGTGATATGCTGTCCCTGAAAGGATGATATATGTTTTTGATTAGGATTTTTTTTTTCTTTCCATCACGTCACATTTTCGAGAAAAATAGGTTTAAAAAAGAAAAAAACCGGATTTTGACCTTTTTTAACAAGTTCTTTAAAAAAATTGAGATTGTAGGAGGTCGAGACATAATTCAAAAGTAAGTATAAATGCTTAACTATATATAGTAAATATCAGTTATTTGTAACTTTTATCAAGGTTTGTTCGAGAGAAAAGTTTTTCTCCTATGTCCAAATTCATTCATTTCGCAGGTGATTGGGAAATGTTAATGAAAACCTTATAGCAAACTTTAATAACTTTAACAAATAAATAATATTGTATAGCTATAATTAGGGACCTTATACTTCATTAATTATTGGGTTTGAATAGTCTGGATAACTTAATATGAAAAAACATTTCCGTTTTCGGATTCGTAATTGACGAAAAAAATCCTATAAAGTTAGCCTACTAGTTGTTTGGGCCAAATTTTTGTAGACCAGTGTTATCTTCAAAATATGGAAAATTTTCTCGTTCATGATTAGATTTGTAGAAATGTAACAATTTTAATTTTAATTTATCTTAAAAATTAATCTATGTGAGGAATCCAGGTCTATTGATTTTAGTGCCAATTATGAATTCAATTTCAAGATGAGACGGCCAGTTAAATTTTAAAGTTTGTATAATTTTCATAAACTTAAGTACATGGTGGAATAAAAGAAACGAAAAAGATTGAATAATAGTAATTTCTCTATTTCAGAGTCAATTAAAATTGTTTTTTCTTTTAAGGGGGTAGTCCAGTGAAAACGACTGTTTTTTCAACGATTTTTTTTTCATATTAGAAATTAATTTTTATTAAAAAACTTTTTGACATATGATAGTACAACTATTAAGCTCCAAGAAAAAAAAATTTTTTTTTTTTTTCGATGAGTCATTCCGACAAAATGGCCGCTCCAAAAAAACAATTTTTTGTTGGCGGACGTCGAATCTCTGCAACGGTTCATTTGAAACAAAAATTTCAAACGAGGTTTTAATCTGTAGAACATTGGCTATCGTCGGAACTAGAATTATTAATTTTCAATAACAAATAATAAAATGGCGGCATTTCGAATTTTTCGGGTGTTTTTCGGGTGCTTAATTTGTTTATAACTTTGTAAATAAACAATGGATCTTAATAATTCTAGTTCCGACGATAGATACACAATCAAGAAATATACAGCTAAATTTTGAGATCAATCGGAGCAAAAGACTCTGAGATCTGACGTCCGCCGAGTCAATAAATGCTGTTTTGAGAAAAACGCGTTTAAAGTTTTTTTCGCGGAAAAAAGCTAAACAAATTAATTTTACCTCAGGCAGCGATGCCTGCTCCATACATAAGGCGATGCCTGCTCCATACATAACTAACTTTAAATACAAAGCAGAAGGACCTAGACCGTTATAAACCGAAAAAAAATGTGTGGGGCAAACAGAAATACAAGAGTCCTCCTTGCTCCGAAACACGCCAGGGCACCTTCGAGCGCTCGGATTACACGTCTCTCGAAAACTCTCTGTATCTTTAAAACTATTCAATATTTTGCTTAGATATTTTAAGGGAGTATTTTCGAGGTGTAGTAGAGTCGATTTAAGCAAAAACAAAAAAATTAAAATTTTTTTTTTTTTTCACTGGACTACCCCCTTAAACTAAACTTGTTCAATTTATAGGTGAAAAATAACGTAACACATTCAAAGCTTTGCATAATTACACTCTCTAAGACGTTTTCTAAGACTTATCGCAAGATTTTAGTTATTGGTTTCTTCTCGGACATTATTTATTTGTTGGTCTGGATTATCCCCGAATACATGATCTTTCAAATTTCCCCAAAGGAGCAGTTGAATCCGGCAAACGTGGCGGACAATTAAAATCACTCGAACCTATTGGGATTGTCGAAAAAACAGTCGATAAACGATGCTTATCGACTTATCGTTCGTCGATTGTGAAGTTTGGTATTGTGAATGTCGATTGTGATTGCTAAGTGTCGATTTGGCAGACGCTTGTTATCGATGGTGTTTTACATGAACGACGACTGACGGTCACAAACGCTTACACAATACCAAACAAAATTTTATCGTTTCGAACGACAGCAGTCGAATGGTCATCCAATCGACAATCGCAATAGTGTTGATTGTTTCTTATATTAAAAACACAAAAAACGCGATGTTGACGTTACGTCAAAACAATTGATTTTCAAAATAAAGTTCAGTAATTTTATAATCGTGTAACTTACCCAAGTCATCTTTACACAAATCTGGAAAAATAAACAAACAAATTAAAATGAAGAATTTTACGACTATTCAAACCTCTTTTGCGTCATCCTGTAGATAAGACTTTTTGAAGTCACCGATTTCAGATTTGTTGACAACAATTTTAGAATTCTAGATGGCGAACTGTCAAATTGTTAATTTGATGTGAATTTCATTAAAGTGAGTATATTATACATATATATAGGATTTTTACCATTTGTACGTTAATTAATGAGAACTTATGCAGCGATCAATGTTTAGCCATATGGCGGACTGAAATGCTATACTTTATTTCATTATGGAACATGAAAATAATCTATAATGTAAGTCTGTATATCAATTTTTTCTCACAAAAATCCAATTCTCTGTATGCTTTTAATCCATTAACGACTAAGCAGACATTTCACAGTCGATTGGTTTTTCGTCTATAAAAAGCCTAAAACCAACTAGGGAAAAACATTTTCTAAAGTAAAAAGACCTGCTCTTTCCGAATCTGAAGTCAGGTTTTAAAAATTATTCACCAAGAATTAAATATGGCCGCCCACATAGGCCTAAAATTTAACCCCTGTCCAAGTTTTCATAAACTTAGTATTAATTTATTCTTAGAAATGACGTTCTAAAGTTACTCATACTATATCTTTGGAATTTACACAAATAACAGAGTACATAAAAATTTAAATAACAAATATTTTCAAGATGGCAGATTCAATATGGCCGCCATTACAACAAAAAAATGTTTTCTTTGCAAATATAATGCATGCGAATAGTCATTACTTATGTTTTTGAGGTCGCTGATTTCAAAAATCGTATCATATTTTAATTTAACAAAATGGTGGATCCAATATTGCCGACATTACAACAAACAATTTTTCTTTGCAAACTCAGAGTATGCACGTAGTCATTATTTGCTTTTAAATATTTTCATATCTCGTATACCGCCAAAAAAATGAAGTGGACTGGAACAAAGCAACAGTCGTTCAGCCTAAAACATTCATTCTACCCGAGATCCTCTTTGTACAATTTGCATTTCAATGCGTCACCATTTTTTTTTCCCCTATATGTGATGACTTTGCTGAAGTGTAACAATGTGAGGATTTGAGTTTGAAAACATTGTTATCGGTAAATGAAATCAAATACTTTGCAGAGGAAAACCTTAAAAATTCGTGTGGATCGAGTTACGCATTTTAAGCGGCGGATTTGCTTTATTGCAAAAAGGATAAAAGGATCAATCGTTTGGAGTGGAAAACATTTTATGCATTGTGCTTATCATCATGCTTGTAGGAAGAGGAAATTTAAATTGAATGAAGTAGGTTTAGTTGCTCCAAAATACAATATTTTAAATTAAAAACTACTAAATTCTGCTAATATGTATGATATTATGAGTAGATGTATACATAAATCACAATACAAGTGTTTGTAAAAGTATTATTGAAAAGGACCTTTTAATGTATAAAAACAAACGTTTATTTTCCCTTCTTGCTCTAACTCTTCACACTACGAGAATAAATCTGTTGAAAGAAAGTCAATGATTTTTCTCATCTCAGCTAACCACCGGGAACAAAAGTCATTTTCCATTTAACTTGTAACCTCATTTATTTTAAAGCAATCCGGTGTAAAACAGTGCAAAGTTTCACGTCATTATTGCGGCCAACGCGCTATACCCCCAAATGGAAACCCTCACGAAATCATTAATTTTGCGGTTTTAAACGGATGCATGACTTGACCGTTTCCTTTAAAGCTTTTGGAGAAAAACTTCGAGGAAAAATGTATGTTGAACCATTAAGTTTATGTTGGGCAGCAAAAGCAGTTGTTGTTTAAAAAAAATTCATGCTTTGAATAACGACCATTACGAGTACTTTTGCTTTCTCGTGTAAAAGGGATTTGCGTTGTGAATATGCTTTAGCTTAAAAATAATTAAAACACTTCTTAATTACTTCGGAACAAAGTAGAGACATGATGAAAAGCGCGTGATTTATTTTATATATATCGAAAGTCAATCCCTATATCTGCCCGGTTGAAATTCCAAATGTGAATTATAATAAAGGTAAATTTTGTCACAATATTTAGAAATTCATTAAAGTCAAAGTTTAACGTCATTTGAATAATGCTGCATCACTTCAATCCCTCAAACTTGTCATTGTGAAATACTACTGTGATCAAAAAGTAAAGCCAATTTGTTTATAACTTTGAAAATTTTTATTTATTCTTCCAAATCTATATCAACCCTATATCTATATCCCCGCCCGATACAATACACCTATGCCAGCGATTTTTCCAAGCCTCAAAACACTTCTGAAACTCGATGTTTGGAATGGCCTTCAGTTCCTTCTTCGATTTTTCTTTTATCTCATCAGTCGATTCAAAATGGTGTACCCGAAGCGGGCTTTTGAGCTTAGAGAATAGCCAGAAGTCATATGTTGTTCATTGATTGATGTTTGATGGTCGTCCGGGAAGCTCTTTGTCTTCAACGCTTTCTCTACTTTCTTCGAACTGTTTATACTACTTGTAAAGATTTCTTTCAGACAAAACCTGATCGCCCAAGGCCTTCTGCAACATTCTTAACGTTTTTACAACAGAAATTTCATTCCTCAAACTAAATTTAATGCAACTTTTTGGCTCAATAAAATCACACATCGTTAACATCGAAAAATTCACTTTTAGTTGCTCAGAAAACACAACAAAACTAACCAAACAAATGACGTCCTGGCGTGAAATTTTACACAGATATGAGTGACAGTGCTGCCAACCTAAAAACCTAAAAGATTTGCTCGAATCGATATACCCACGCAAATTAAATTGGCTTTACTTTTTGATCACAGTAATAAAATAATTACACTACTTTCACGATTTTTCTTCGAAAAATTTTAATGCATAGGCTTAATAATCACAAGCTAAAGTGACTTTCAAAAACCAAGATCTTGAAGTGTAGCATCTCAAAAATATACTTTTAACATTTTTAGTACGATGAAAATTGACAAAGTGATAAGTCTCTGATATACACTGTCCGTATGCAAATTTTATATATCTTCGCAAACCACAATTAGCCTCGTAATAGCTGGGCAATACCTTTGAACGATCTTTTTTTTTTTTTGTTGATAAAATTTATCCAATAAATCCTCAAAGTCCATATGAAAAGCTAGTTTGTTAATGTAACACAAAGGAGGAGCGGATCAACAATAATCCAAATCAAGTCCGTAGGGAATTTTAAATTCGTTAATATTTCCAAACAAAAGCGTTTCGTAGCTGCTATAGATTTTTTTCGACAAAGATCTGTGACTTGCACAAGAGAAGCGGCACAAATAATTAAACAAGACGGCATTCATACGTTTAAGGGACAACTTTTTCCATAGGTCTCGAATATACTTTGAAGTTCATTAGATTTGCCCTGAAGGATGTCGATCCGATTTAGTTTCCTCCGTATGAAAACCAACTATGGACCGACTTACAAGACATGCATTTCTTGTATAAACGTCGTGAAGTTGCTGATATTTGCACACCAACACAATTTCTATTTATTAACATTTTTACTCTCCACCGAAAATTAGAATTTTAAATTTAGTACGTTTTGGACCTAATTTTGATGCCATAGCATAGCCCAATAAAATTTACAAGGTAAATAACCAATGAAATATGAAAATGGTTCACATAGATTTGAGTGAAAAAAATCATACGGCCTTATTTTAAATCGTCCTCATTTAGTAAAATTTTATTTTTTTGAACTCTATGGCGCAATGGTATGGCTATGGATTTTCGTTTGACATATTTCTTGGGACATCTTGTATTGTATTTGATTTTACAATAGTTCCATTGCAACTCCATAAATTTTATACTTAACTTAAAAAAATGCACAGGTATGTTACGATTCATCTATTATAAAAATTCCTGGTTAGCTGAATTTTATACAGTACATTTCAAAGTAATAAATTTCATATAACAAAAAGTGCTTATAATCAGCCAAAGAACACGTGTGAATTTTTTCAGAATTTTTCGGGACGTTTTTGGATTTTTCAAAAATTGGTCAAATCCAAAAAAAACCAAAAATAGTCCAAAAAATCCTGAAAAAATTTATATGTATTTTCTGAATAATTTCAAGAATTTTCTGTTCTATAATTTTTTTCTTATTACATTTCTGTACAAAATGGCCAATTTGAAAACACCAAAGCAAAAAAAAAATTTCAAAACCATGATTTGAGAAAGTTCAGACATTCGGACCGCCATTTCTGCTGGTTGTATGATCATCCAATAACAGCAACAATAAGATAATCGACTTTGAAAAGAAAAATGACCAAAAGAAACTAGCACTTTTTTGAAAAACCCCACAAATAATAGGGTTTTTGAAGCTTTTATGCAAAACAAATGCCAGATTCTGAAAGGACATTTCCAAAAACCATTTATATACAAATTTGGAAGAAAAACGCCGCAACTTGCTATTCGAATCGTACAATTGAACTTGCGTGCTCAAAATCCTCGTTTTGCACATTAATGGGTTAAATTTAAATTCCTGCCAGATTTGAATAAAACGAGCGTTCATTTGGTATAAAATGTTATGACTATGTAAAATAATAATAATAAGAATTATTTGGTAAAATAATATGACAACTTTATAACTAATGTACGCTTATACTTAATTGTACATGTACATCTGTACCTCACAAACGCGTAAGCTTAATATACATACATAAAAAAAAACGTATTGTTCATGAAAAATTCTCAATCTTATCGCTTCGGAGGATCCGGAAAGTCATGTGCGCTTCATTTCACGTATGAATAAATTTTTCCTTTAGAGGCACAAACACGAAAAGATATAAAATTTGCTGTCTCAACTAAAATATTAAACTTTTGTATAAAAATTTTGCAGGCAATTAATTAACAGTTGAGTGAACATAAAAAGGCTATACATATTTTGAGGAAAACATTGTTTAGTCAATTGGAAGACGAGTCGCATCCTAAACTTTAGTGTTTTCCTTCTTTCAACATAAATATTTCATTTTGAGCTAGACGTTGTTAAAAATGCTACCTGAGGCAACAAATTCTGATAAAGAAAGAAAACTGGTTATGAGACAGAATTTTCCTGAGATAAAGCTTTAATGATTTATACGCTATGAAATTTATGAGTGTACTTTCTCCCCCCCCCATCTTAATTTATTGCTCTATTGAAGTCAATTTATAAAGAGGAGATGCTAAGGAAGAACATTTTTACAAATTTGTGTGTGCACCACAACCACTAACTACGTTGACTAAAGGTAATGTGTCTACTTTAATATACATATGAAACGGTCGGTCACGGAATTCCCTATAGTAAACGTAAAACATACTAAGTTATGTAGATACATTCGTGCTTAAATTTTATTTCACAATAGACACAATTGCTTTATCTACTTTATTATATGTAATAACAAATACTGGTCAAATATAGGAGGGAGTAAACGTTTTGAGATGGTAATATCATAGATAAAATTGACAAAATTTTAAGAACTTTTATTAAAAAGATAATTACTTAGCATCTGTTCATTTAATTGCTATAATATGAATTTTAGTTTTACAAGTTATGAACATATTTTTGCTGTTCACAAGATGTTATCACATTTAAGGGAAGTAATTGGAGAGAAAATTAAATTTGAGTAATTTGAACAAATATTTTTTTTACATACGATGTTGAAAAATTGGGTTTTCCTAAAAAAAGCTCCTCAAGGGGGTAAACAACCCCTAGCACTAATCCATGATGTATATTCTTTCAGGTATCAGTTTGTTTTCCGGAAAACCAGTATTAAGGGGTTTTTGGAGTCGCTGATGTTAAATTTAAAAAATTCAAAATGGTGGATCCAACATGGTGGACCAACTTTTACCAAAAATTTAAACTGAAAGTTAATCTTTAATTTTGTCGAAAGAATTGGAATGTAAATGTGTGGTCATTAATTTTAGGCAAACCCTAGTAAACGAATTTTATTCCAATAGAACAAATTTTCAAAAATTCTCAATTTGTCTATAGCCTCAAATTTAATTTCCAAATCGTAATTCATTTAATTATTTCTAAAATTTTTAATCAAATGTAGCATATCATATAAGCAGAAAAATTATTATTCTGTTTTTCATAAAGAAAGGCGTTTCCACAGTAGCATTAAAAGTTTTATAAAATTTTTGAGAGATAATTCTAAACGTATTTTTAAAATTTCTACAGGTGTTTCGTTTTCAGAAGTTGAAAAGCTTAAGACCTGTATCCAAGATCCACAAAAGCTTCTAACCATAAAGATGGGTTCGGTCGGTCGAATCAACTAAATATCTTTTAAATTAATTTTATATTTTCTCTACTTGTTCTTGAAATTTTGTTAAACTTATTGTTAGTCTTAAGAGTTGGTAATTAAAAAAATTGTTTTAAATGACTAGACCTTTTAATTCTTGGATTTAGGCATAGTGCTACGAGACACTATGATATGAGTATCTATTATATATCTAAAAACACAATGAGCCTAATTTTTTTAGGGCTTCAATCTACAAAATTTAAACATTGTGTAGTTACGCCACTGCTTGAATTTGATAACATACATATACGTGTTTAAGGGGACCTTTACTTTCAAAATCGAAAAAAAATTATTTTTTTTTTTTTTTTTTTTCATAAAAATGCTTCTTAACATCACACAAACACCCTCCTAACACCGTTTTAACAAATTCGTAAAAGAAAAAAAGTTATACCTATATTTGTAACGGCAGCTCTACGCGTTTTATATGTAAAAATTATATAACAAAAACTTTGAACGCGTTTTTCTCGAAATCACATTTTTGAAAATGGCCGCATCTGTATCTCAAAAACTATTCAACCGATTTTAACAAACGCCATTCGATTCGTTATCAAATATACTAGTAACTAAACCTTAAAAAATATTATTTTACCACCCCCCCCCCCCCCCCCCCCCCCACTTTTTTATGCGGAGGGGTACTTTACCCCTAACTTATAGTCGTTTTTTAACTTTTTTAGAAACATGTGTATAAAATGATATATTTATTAAAAATAAAAGGTTTTTTTGTGTAGTTTTGTGTCTTATGAAAACAATCCACATAAGATTTTTACTCTATCTGTTACAGGAAGTCCTAGAGAAAAGGGGCCGTTTTAAAAGTTCATTTTGGATGACGCCATCTGCAGGCATTAAAATAAACTAAAGTTGCATTTAAAAATTCTTTTTATATTATTCATAATCTTACCAATAATGTACAAAAGGTTTCAGGATCATAAATATAATAGTCTTTTCAAAAAAAAACTTTTAAAAAGTGTGTTTTTTCCCGATTTTGAAAGTAAAGGTCCCCTTAAGGGGGGATATACATTTAGAACGAGAAAAAAAACTCATTTTTGAAAATTTTTTTTCAAGGGGAAGTTTTTATTCAAATCAATCGAAACTTTTTTACAATTATAATTGTATCCATGTAATATACAAAAAAAAATTTTTTTAATTTTTTCAACAAATTGGCGGTCGTTAGATGGTGTTGAAAAAGTCGTTGTATTTTGCTTATGCCGGCTCTCCTGGTCGCAATTTTGATCAGAAATCAAAAAATCAAAAAATCAAAAAAATTTACATTAATTACATTCACAGTTAGTAGATGAATTGAAAAAAAAGTGAAAAAAAAAAAAATTTGCACTTTTGGCGTAACTTTTTCGAAAAAATCAACATTTTTTCCGCCATTTTATCACATTTTTCCATATTTCATAATAAAATATTACAATAATTTTTAATTCATATAGAAGGTAATACTATAATAAAGAAATCCTATAAGTTTTAGCTCAATCGGATAATTAGTTTTCGAGTTATTACCGGCATAAACTCCGAAAATGCTGTTTTGAGAAAACCCGTTGAAAGTTTTAATTATCGAAAAATCGTACTTACATTTTAATCAGCAATCCCGGGAACGATGAAAAAAAAAACACTTGGAGTTCGAATTTCGAAAAAAGGGTTTCAGGAGCGTATTCTACGGGAAATTTTTTGGTCATTCTAAATGTATATCCCCCCTTAAACTACCAAATTGAAAACTCATGAGATGTAGCACGAAAACCAAAATAACATTTTGAAGTGTTACATTTTCAAAGGATTACAATATTCTAGCTTCAAACAGTCTACAAATACGGGCATCAAATGATCAATTCTTGGCAGTGTAATAATGAGAACTAAACAAGTATTTAATACCACTTCATTCATATAATGATAATTCTTTATGTTTACAAGTGCAGTTCACATCGATTGAATTAATTCACATTTATGCTCCACTTAATCGCAATTCAACTTTAGCTGTGATGATTGCGTAAAGTGCATAAATGGCACATTTGAAAATATTTGCAAATAGATTTGTCCACTGCGATAAATATTTGCTTATACAACCGCACATGTGGGAATGGCGCTTGTCTATTATTTGCTGGACTCAAATTCAAATTGCAATCCTGCTGGTTTAGTTAAGCGCATAACTCGCAGATGTGTGAAATCCGATTTAATACTTCACAAAATGTGAACAATGCAGTCATGAAAATAATTATTACACACATTTTTGGTAAATAAGAAATACATATTACATAGTAAGACAGTAAATTATTAATATAAATTTACACTTCCAAAAATTTATTTTTCTTTACTTTTATATAATATAAAATATTTCATTTCGCCCGCTACTTCGTAAATAATTTTAATAGTACATGAGGACATTGGACATTCTTAAGAAATTTGATAAAGTTTCTTAGAGCATTTTCAAATCTCATCCAACTTCCGTGGTATAGTTGAAAATGTTCCAAAGATTACAAGCAAATATAGCCATAAAAGAAGACCGTCTCCATACATGTTCAGCCCCCCCCTCTTATCAAGATTGACGAGAGTGCCTAGATGTATTGAGTGCTGTGAAAACACGACCATAAATTTCTAATGGCATCTTGAGGATTGAAAGGATTTACATATGGTGATTGTAGGAACCATGGAAATTGAATCCGTGCCGAGATGGCGAACATTTTGAGGCTGTAAACACATGAGCTGCTAGCTTGTTCGGAGCATCAACTGTGCTCTCTACTGCCCTTTAGCTATGAGGAGAATAATGTGAAACCAATAAATATTGCATACGATTTTCTGATGTATGAGGAAGATTAAATATACAGAAATATACATGCGTCGACTTCCCGCAAAAACCACGAATATTTTCTGTTTGGGATAGGAAATTTGATGATTGCATCTTTAATAAAATAGAAGTAAAGGAAATTCATTTAGATTCGATATATTCACCAAAATGCATGAGCTATTAAATTACTCAATTATTTTAGAATAGATGGACAAACGCATGAAATGACGAATGAATGAACAGACGAAAAAACCAAGAGGGAATTTTTTTTAAATAAATATTTTCCGTCTGAATCCTTCCAGATACGAAATTCTAAAATATTTTGTTTTTGTCAATCAGTAATATTACTAGGAAAACAAAAGTATATTCGAGGTAAAAATTCTGAACTTTTCCAATATATGAACAAAATTAAAAATATCCACATTTATTTTCCGTATGTATACATTACATATATATATTTACAGAGCAGTGTTGTAGCTCAATATCTGCCATTAAATGCAATATTTTTCTTGAATAGTACCGGAGCAAATTGAATACTAAAAAATAATCTACGTCCCCGAGACATACTACTATGATCAAAAAGTAAACCCAATTTTGAATTTAAATTGCGCGGGTTCATCGATTCGAGCAAATCTTCTAGTTTTTAGGTTGTCAGCACTGTCACTCATATCTTTGTAAAATTTCACGCCAACTAGTACATTTCTTTGGCTAGTTTCGTTGTGTTTTCTGAGCAACTAAAGGTGAATTTTTCAATTTTTAAAATGTATGATTTTATTGAACAAAGAAGTTGCATTAAATTTTGTTTGCAGAATGAAATTTGTGCTGCAGCAATTTTCAAAGTTATAAACAAATTGGCTTTACTTTTTGATCACAGTAGTACGTCACATGAAAATATTGCTATTTCTTGTTAACTAAGTACAAAACTTGTACTGTGTGACGGTCGTGTCGTTAGTTAGTTATTTTATTATATTAGTAAAAAAAAACTTAATTTCAAATAACACCACAAAATCCTAGCATACTTTTCCGTAGTTATAAATAATGTATGTAGATATGATATACATCAATTAAGAATAATTTATATATTACAAACAATTGCGTCTAAGAGTGGTCCATATTAATTTATTTATCTTCCTAAAGCCTTGAAGCTCTTTGTTCTAAGTCCGTTATCGCGTAGAATGTTTTATGATAATTGCAAATTTCGAGTAATTTCTTTAGTAGGTATGCCCACACTTTGGACGAAAACACAATTTCCACTTGCGCTGTAGGTTCCTTTTCCATTACTTGATGACTAACAGACTAAAAAGAGGAGTTTTATGATAATGCCCAAAGATTTACGAGGAGCTCTGTTCTTAATTTTTCGAAGAAACTCCCTCAAAATGTTCGAAATGCAGAGTGATAACGATAGACTTATCCATGACATTAATGCTGTGCCACAAGCCAGAAAATTAAATTCTTTGAAGCTGGGCGCACTTGTGGCAATTTAATTAGTCGAATAGGAAAATCACCGAATTGTTTCAGCCAATGCTTTCGTTATTCGCGTACAAAAATGGTAAAAAAATTTTGTTGGTGGATTAAAGTCGGCACTAAAAGATTTAATGGCCGACGACTTTCAGTTGGGCCTCTTATGCTCTATTGATTTTCGCTTTGAAGATTGTCAACTTGTCTCGGTTTTTTTTTTTCCTCCCCTCCCCTTCAAGATAATACTCAAACTTTTCTTGTCATGAACTTAAATCCCTCGTAAAAAGTCTTGTGGTTATTTTGAGGATTTCCCGCTTCTGATGTTACAGTCGAGTTGTGGTCGGATCAATGATTCGAACAAAATCGTTTGATGTTGAAACCAAATTTCTCATTAAAAATACAATTATGTCGAAAAAAATGTGCTCAAAGACCCGTGTCAGTGTGAGCAAAGACAGTTTGGACACAATACGACAAGCTACTTCGTCAAAAAGGGTATCATCTGTGGCGGTGTATATGTAATATCCCACATATGCCGGAATAATGGGGATGTTCTGTAAGACGACTTCTCCCAAGAAGAACTCCTCAATTTTATGCATCATTTGTTGGGGTTATCCAACGCTGGGATCAAGAATGATGATATCATTATGGCTCCTGAAGAGACCTAATGAGCCATTTTATTCTCGGTGTACTGTTCAAACAGCAAAGATTTTGCCTCTTTTGACAAGTAGTTGCTAAATTACCTTTGAAGCTGAATAATCGCATTTTATCAATTTTAAGTAGGATGATTTTTTTACGAGAAGAATCAACATCCCAAAAATTTTGATCGAACTAATTGTTCCGCTTTAAAATTCTTAATATCTTATTTTGATAGGACTTAGAACTTTTACACTATTTATTACATTACATAATATACATTTATGGAAATGTGCATCAAATTTTCAACCAAATCTTGTAATTGTAAAATTGCAGTAAATTTTGACTCAAAAGTGGTTGTAAAACATAGCAACTTACAGTTATTTAAAAAACTTTTAATTCTTGGCTGTATGACTCATGCGAAATTTCAATTTAAGGGGGTAGTCCAGTGAAAACGACTGTTTTTTCAACGATTTTTTTTTTCATAATAGAAATTAATTTTTATTAAACAACTTTTTGACATATGATAGTACAACTATTAAACTAAACAAAAAAACTTTTTTTTCTTTTTTTCGATTAGTCATCCCGACAAAATGGCCGCTCAAAAAAAAACTTTTTTTTGTTGGCGGACGTCGAATCTCTGCAACGGTTCATTTGAAACAAAAAATTCAAACGAGGTTTTAATCCGTAGAACATTGGCTATCGTCGGAACTAGAATTATTAATTTTTAATAAAAAATAACAAAATGGCGGCATTTCGAATTTTTCAGGTGTTTTTCGGGTGCTTAATTTGTTTATAACTTTGTAAATAAACAATGGATTTTAATAATTCTAGTTCCGACGATAGACACACTATCAAGAAATATTCAGCTAAATTTTTAGATCAATCGGAGCAAAAGACTCTGAGATCTGACGTCCGCCGAGTCAAAAAATGCTGTTTTGAGAAAAACCCGTTTAAAGTTTTTGTTGCGGAAAAAAGCTAAAAAAATTAATTTGACCTTAGTCAGCGATGCCTGCTCCATACATAACGCGATGCCTGCTCCATACATAACTAACCTTAAATACAAAGCAGAAGGACCTAGACCGTTATAAACCGAAAAAAAATGGGCGGAGCAAACAGAAATACAAGAGTCCTCCTTGCTCCGAAACACGCCAGGGGACCTTCGAGCGCTCGGATTACACGTCTCTCTAAAACTCTCTGTATCTTTAAAACTATTCAATATTTTGCTTAGATATTTAAAGGGAGTATTTTCGAGGTGTAGTAGAGTAGATTCAAGCAAAAAAAAAAAAAAATCTCAAAAAAAATTTTTTTCACTGGGCTACCCCCTTAAGTGAATAGGTGAAATTAACGCAGCTATAAACATTGGACTTTACAAACTGCTTGGCCTTTATTGCGTCTTCAGACAAAAAGGCTGAAATGACTTGTCTTAATAGCATTCTTCTTTTTTTCCTAACATCGAATACAATCTTATACTACTATGATCAAAAAATAGTAAGACTTTTTAAATAAAACACAAACGGCTTATTATTCTTCCAAATTTATTTAATCCCCTTCGAACTAATCCTCTCTGGATGCAATACACTTATACAAACGTTTGTCCAGTCTTCGAAACAGTTGTTGGAGTCTATATCCGGAATGGCCTTCAAATCCTTGTCGATTCGGCTTATATCTCTTCAATCGAGTCAAAACGATCTCCTCGGAGAGGTTTTTTAAGTTTCGGGAATAGCCAGAAGCCAAACGGAGCTAAATCAAACGAATGCGAAACGATATGAGTCAAATTTTTGGCCGAATAATTTCGAATAACTAATGCAGTGTGTGAGGATGCATTATCATGATGCAAAAACCAAAAGATTTCTGCTCATAATTTCTACTGCTTTTGGCGATGAAGGATAATTGAAGAAAACACAGTCTTACTATTTTTTGATCACAGTAGTGTGTTCTAAAATTATAACGACTATTGTAAAACTATTCTTGTTGAGGTAAGCGACAAATAATGTAAATTTAATATTATTACATTGCTTTTCGAAGATTATTAATTTTAAATTATATACTATTGAAATTATTAAACACTTTTCAGACATGTTGAATTAATATTATTGCTGAAAAAAATATCGTAATTTCAATATTAATCCAACACGAAAATCTTAATATGACATTTTTATGTATAAAAAGACAATTCCCACCTACAATTTTATTAAAAATGATATGAAATTGCTTTTGAAATGAAAAACATTTCAAATTAACATTAAGTTTTTTTTTATTACAGTATTTAAATAAGTTTTCTTAACATTTGAAAATAATAAACTGACCAAGATAAATTCAGTTCATAACTCAAACATTGACTAAAAGTTGGCATCCATTTATTTACAGAGAAATTGTTCGTTCCAGCAGAGAAGTTCACTAAAATACCCTTGTTAATCCTCTCTCCCTCTCTGTTCGTGGACATAATTTCCTGGTGGAAAATTTTGAAAATGCCCTCTGCCCGAAGGTATACCCCGGTATAAGCGAAAACTTTTGAATAACTTCTTACAAATGGTATGAAGTTACCTAAACGAGCTCATCTGACTCTGTTTGCAGAGATCTTTTCAAATTGAAAATTTTATTTTACGGTTGAGAAAATCCAAATGCACACGGCTAATGTAGA
Source organism: Dysmachus trigonus (assembly GCA_949715965.1). NCBI lineage: Eukaryota > Metazoa > Arthropoda > Insecta > Diptera > Asilidae > Dysmachus > Dysmachus trigonus. The sequence goes on from OX454320.1 coordinate 93,052,324, forward strand.
AAGCTGGCTGCAGGAGTGGCTCTTTGGAGGATTATTTCCTGCAGCAATGTTTTCAGATTCTGTATATATATATATATAGGTGGGTAGTACAGCAAACACTTATTCTGAATAGTTGCAAGAAATTCCTTTATATTAACAAACCTTTCTTGAATGTTGTGATGAAATTTTCTATTTAACTATGCGATATGAGGAAGCTTACTTTACGAATATAATGCTGAAAAATGTAATATTATAAAATAAACGACTGAGGTAATTATTATTTCGGGTATATATGTATTTCGTGACTATAAAAATATAATTAAAAGAAAATTCAATTCTCTAGCGAATTCTTTAATTACCCCCTAATACCTTTTTCAGGTATAAACCCAACAACTTTGAGTAGAAGTCGCAAAGACTGTTTTTACCGAAGTAAATTATAATGCAAAATTTGGGGATATTAAAACCATATTTTTCACTCACATCTCTCTATTTCTAATTTCTTTCTTTCATTACTTTTACCAGAATCAGCTTTTTATGCCAAGAGCGATTTTTGAAAGCGCATCGACGCGACAGTTTAAAGATACCTGAAAAATTGAATCAAACTTCCACATAAAAACAATTGAATATTTGAAATATCGAAAAAATGGTCGAAAATTCGAACTTTAGAGTAAAAAAGTTCCCAAATTCTCAGTTTTGCACTTTTTCATAATTTTTTAGGTATATCCAGCAAAAGAGTGACAACTGCAGCAGTTTTCGATGTCGCCGAAAACAGGCGCCCGAAGACCCTTAACAACGTCGCCCTTTTGTTGATCATCCCAAAAAAATTTTTTTTCAATTTGGATATTACAATAAACTTATGTTAAAATTTGAAAATCCCCTCTAGAAAAATTCCCGAAAAATACCTATTATTCACGCTCCTAAAGGGATTTCTGGCCTTAATACCTATAATAACTATTTTAGCTAAAATTATTATACTTAGGAATTGAAAAAATACCAAATAAACGTCTACACTCAAATTATTGTACATGTGATCAAAATTATAACTCTTTTAAGCCTTGGAATATTTCATATAAATTATAATAAAATTCTAGTAAATTCTTAATTTCTGTTATTCTACACCCCGATGAGACATGGCTTTACGGAAACGTCATATGCGCAATTGGAGTATCAGGAGCTCAGATGTTCCCCTATAATATTTTACCTTTGTTGAAAGTTTATAAAATATAGGTACTAATTTTTGAAAATACACAAGTTTACAACTCTTGTGCAAAAATAGGGAATTCAACATATCGACAAAAAATACCTCTTGAGTTCTAGGTCCGATATTGCTAAACAAAATGAAGAAATATGAAATACATTAAAAGAATTTTTAGAAATATAGACTGGCAAAATGGGATTGAAAAGGACAAACTAGGAGAAATCTGCCATTCCAGCAAACATATGGAAGAACTGATGGTAGAACACATTTAAGGGGACCTTTATTTTCAAAATCGAAAAAAAACACACTTTTTAAAAGTTTTTTTTTTGAAAAGACTATTATATTTATTATTCTGGAACCTTTTGTACATTATTGGTAAGATTATGAAAAATATAACAAATTTTTTTAAATGCAACTTTAGTTTCTTTTAATGCCTGCAGAGGGCGTCATCCAAAATGCACTTTTAAAACGGCCGCATTTCTCTAGGACTTCCTGTAACAGATAGAGTAAAAATATTTAGTGGATTATTTTCATAAGACATAAAACTAGTACATAAACCTAAAAAACCTTTTATTTTTAATAAATATATCATTTTATACACATTTTTCTAAAAAAGTTAAAAAACGACTATAAATTAGGGGTAAACTACTCCTCCGCATAAAAAAGTGGGGGGGGGGGGGGGGGGGGGGGTAAAATAATATTTTTAAAGATTTAGTTACTAGTATATTTGATAACGAATCGAATGGCGTTTGGTTTGTTAAAATCGGTTGAATAGTTTTTGAGATACAGATGCGGCCATTTTCAAAAATGTGATTTCGAGAAAAACGCGTTCAAAGTTTTTGTTAAATAATTTTTGCATATAAAACGAGTAGAGTTAGCGTTACAAATATAGGTATAACTTATTTTTCCTGTACGAATTTCTTAAAACGGTTTTAGGACAGTATTTCTATGATGTAAAAAAGCATTTTTATGAAAAAAAAAAAAATAGATTTTACCCTTAAGGGGGTATCCCACTCTAGAGGCCCTTGAATTGAACGTATTTTTCAGGGAGTTGAACAAGAAAATACAAAACATTTAGAGTCAAACATAATAATCCTCTTATTATATGATCTTTAATGAATATATTGAGAAAAAAGAAATTTTTTTTTATTGAGTGGTTGGGTCAGGGCAGGCCTGCTACTGGGACTCATACCTATTAGGAACGGTGTGCACGATAACAGCCAAACAAATAATCTGAAACTTATAAGATTGCACATTAGTACTCTTTATATATGTGGCTATGGCATGAGTGTGGCACATTTTGAAAAAAAAAATTGTCATTCATTTTTTTAATTTTTTCTACCATAAGTTTTATTTTTTAGTTGATTTTTTACTGTTAAAATATGGGATACAAGTTATGTAAACGTAAAAATGCCTGATTTGCTCCACTTAGGTCATAGAGACAAAGCTAACACAGCTTGTATCAAAATCTGAAATTTTTCGGATGAATGGTTTTCTCAGAATGCTGCACACCATTCATCAAGACGGTGTTTTGAGAAAAACAGCATTTAAGTTAAAGTTAAGAGTGGTGGAGAGCGGGCAGCTGCGCACAGAATCGCCTGTAGCGGCGCGAGCTTTTCAAATTTCGCGGCAAGAGATAGCTTAAACGATTCAGGAAAGAACACAGAATTTTTCAAAACTAAAACAAAAAAAAATACATTTTTTGAACGTTCTAGAGTGGGATACCCCCTTAAATAAAAGATTTTAGAGCAAGAACAAATCAGGGCTAATTAATATTCACTAAGCTGAATATTGCGGTTTCGGACGAAGTCGTAAATAATAAATATTAAGTTCTTGCAAGAAATGACTATTTAATTTTATTATAAAAATATAAATGTTAAAAGTTCTAGTCCTAGTTGTCTCATTACTGATTTACTGATTCCTGGTGTAGGTTTAACATATTCTGACAGATTAATCGAATCGACTTCTTCAATTAAGTTTAATTCATCAACTGGAACAAGGTAGTGCAAAGCTATGTTGTACACAACAAACATTAATAATTTGTACGAACTTCTGGGAATATTACTTGAAACTCATTTATGCCGAAATTACCTCGAAACATTGTTGTAAATGAGGAGAAATTACTTGTGATTGTGTAGAATGATTAGCACTTTTAAAAATTATTATATTTACAAGTATTGTCAAGTAAACGCACAAGACTTCCCGGAAACGACATCAAAAGTAATTTTTATGTGGTAGCACTGCGTTCGTAATGTAGATTAAGAATTTTTTCTACGTAGACTTAAACGGTGCCCTAATTTTAAAGCAGATATAATTTTTATTAAATATTTATTCACCAACATTTAAGTCGTTATGTCTAACTTAATTAGTTGCGATGATCAAAAGACCAAAAAAAGGAAAATTAAAAGTATCACAATTTGTCACTTTACATCTCGACCGTCCGGTTTCAATCAATAAATATTTTCTACGTTTCTATAATAATATTTTGCACATCTCCCCATGATTTTACAACTTGCCACTTCTCTCCTATTTAAAATCTTTTCACCTTATCTCCATTTAAACCAAAATATCCCTCCGACATCCAATTTGTGCGCTTTTTAGGGACAATTTTCTTGAAGTATTTTTCAAGATTAGTTAACTGGAGCGTGGTCAAAAAGAAAATAACAAGGTTTTTTTTTTTCTTTTTTCTAGGGCAAAAGCCCGTTCCCTTCACCTGCTTATACAAACAACTTTAAGTCCTTGATTCTATGAAAAGCCTGGGCGTACCGTAAAAATGTTTATGTAATTTGTTTCCCTACTTGACCCGACAGCAAAACAACACAAGCGAACTGGTCCTTTTTTGGGATGGAGAAGGACTTTTTGCTAAATATGCTGGAAATGGTAATATTTGGCTACCTCAAATAAGTGTTTGCCCTGTAGGTAGATTTTATAGGATATGCAGTAAATAAGTAAAGATGAACAATTTTTTTAAGTAATTTTCTTTAATTTCTTAATTTTCTACTTTATGTGTATCATACAGGGTGGTCCAAAAGAATGGAAACGACTAAATAACTTTCGAGGAATGCATTTTGTAGAAAAAAGTTTTAGACAAAAGTTCCAGTAATTTTCCCTGGCTATTCAATGGTGGCCGTAGATTTGACCTTGACTATGGCCTTGAAGGTCATTTTAAGGTCAAGTTGACTTTTTTAAGTGGGAACCCATATTTTTGACCACGGAAATAGAAAGAGCTACAATCAATAATTTTAAGAACTACGTCTTGGAGGAAAATGTCCTATCAAACCACGTCTTTGAAATAAATAGGTTCGAAAAGTACAAAAGACTGTATTGCGGCCATTTTTGAAAATTAGTTAAAATTTCAGAAGCTTGTAAAGTAATTTCAAATAAAAATTTGAGCAATTATATTGAAATACGAGAGCCTTTAATAGTTTCGAAATATTCCGTGGAATTCACTTTCTTCCATAAACCGATTACTTCTTACAACAAACAGTGAATGATGATTACAATTGGCGCACAGTCATGAAATCGTTATTCCCAAAAATGCTTAATAAGTTCTATAAATTAATGGTTTTTCATAGGCTCTGCTTTGAGTTGTGCTACGAGCTCTTTTCAGGTTTCGTTATATTTTTTTAAATTTTCAGAAATGGCCGAAATACGAAATTTCGTATTTTTCAACGCTATTTTACTAAAAACGGACGAATTCATACTCTACGGAAAAAAATCCTGTAGATATGATATAAGTGTAATTTATCAAATCTTAGGATGTATTAGCTTAGAACAAAATACTAGTGTAATTTTTACTTAATTATAAATTTCTATAAAAAATATCTTACCCAATGGATTGAGGTGATTTAACAAAAGTTTTTTCTCTTGGTGTTCGCCTTAAAATCCTAGAAAAACTAAAATATCTTTTATTGGCATCAAACTGTCCTCATTTAGGGAAAACTGATTCGTTATCACAGAACAGACGAGTTTGTGTGTATTCCAGAACTTATGAGCTGACAACAAAAAAAAAGGGCAATTCGATCCAGTCTATTATATGCTACAAAATAAATTACGAACCCCCATAGAACCCACTCACTAAGTGGAGGCAATTTGTCCCATTTTCGTCTTCTTCTTCTTCTTCTACTTTTGTAAATTCAAAGCAAGTAGATGGCCCTACGACAGAATTGATTCAATCTACAGATTTCAGAGGGTGTTCACATAACTACAATTCACTGAATGGCAGTAATGAACCGAAAGCAATTCGTTGAGCCTCATTTATTCCCGCAGATGGATGATCTCCGGAACCCAAACAGAAGTGTTTCAACTAACATCCCATTATTTGTTTACTCAATATTGCAACTAAATTGGGTAGAAATAACAAGTTTATTGGGCCAGGACCAATTCGCACCGGATTAACGTCTGGTGGGTAAAGCAAACAAAAATGAAATTTTATCTAGAGATCAATGCAAATATTATCGACAATTCGGAATTTGCTGTTTACACTTTATCTCCGAATATTTATGTTGTTTAGTAGGCTTTTTTATTTCGGAAAGGATTTACGGGTTGTACACACTGTGGGAGTTTTACTCTTTTAATTTTTTAAAATATTCTCATGAGAATTGAATTTTATAGAAAATCGTTCTGATTTTTATTTAATCTATTTTAGAGAGATTGATGTTTTACTTTTTAAGCCTCGGATTTGGGAAGCTTTTAGCGGCTTGTACAAAAATAATGATTAAACATGTTTCTTGTTTTCTCTACAATTCGGTTAAATGAAATTTAAGAAAATCCAATTTCGATTATAACAAAATGCTTCAGTCTTTCATGAGCGGAAATTTAGGTGTAAATTAATTCGTAATCCTCCTAGAAGATTACTTTTGTATTATTTATATTTTCTGAAGATTATTCCTCGAAACTTTTAAAGTGAATTTCATATTTATCCGACAGCAGTGAAGGATATTGTTTTCATTAAATTTGTATGTGTGATACATATGTTCAATTTTCCTGTAAATTTCAAGCAAGGCATTATAAGTATATAGAGCGGGGAGAGGGAAGATATTGCTCTATTTTTTTTCCATCGCATATAATGAATTTTATCTTAAAACGCACTTTTTATTCGAGGACGCCACTGTCTAAAATCAGTAATTTCGAATGGATAGTGTGTTTTAGAAAAAAAATGAAGGAGCAAAAAATATGCTTTTAAAAAAAAAATTTTACGGGTATCAAACATTATATAATTTTTTTTTTTTTCACATAAACTAGATAAAGCCAGAACTACACATATATTTAATTCATATTTTTCAAACTTCCTAAATTAATTTATGTATTCGTTTTGTAGTCCGAGATTCCTTATTTACCTATTTTATAAGTCATTATTAAAATTAAAAGTTGTATAGTTCCCAAATTCATTTGAATGATATATAAATGTTTAAATAAGTTCTTGGAAGCTCTTCAATTATATCGCAACAATTATGACCTGGTTTGGAATAGGATAGGTGTTTCCTAGACTAGATAATACCGAAACCAAACATAATATAATTACTTTCCTTGGAATTGTCCCAAATTTTCTGTGACATTTATATGTCCTACAGAAGACCGTACTTAGGAGAATTATTCCTACTTAATTTAAGCCGCCATAAGGAGGTGCTACTAATTGCAGAGAACACCACCACACAATACATGCACCTATATATCTTCCTCTTTTAATCCTAAGACGGTGCTCAAGAAGCAATTTACAGTTTTCATTAGGCCTGTGACTAATTGAATTGGTCTTCGTCTGGGCGGAAACAGGATTTTAAAACAGTGCTAATAAAGCAAATTTATAGCTTCTTCCTGCTTTGTCCGACGACATCGCGCCCGCCACTGAGGTTGATTCAGAGGATAACTCAGTTAATTTGCCGCATTAGTAAAGGAACAGTGTTATCAATTATAGAAAATTTCCATTGATCCTTGTTTGCCTCCACGAATGCTAGTGATTAAATGAGAATACATATTTTTCCTTTCACAGACAAAACCGAATGTTGTATTATTTTTTATTCTTCTGTTAAAATATATTATTATTTTAGTAGAATTTACTATAAAATGGGAAAAAAATAGTTTATTGAAATACTTACTATGGACAAAAGTAAAGTAAAACTAACTATTTAAATGTAGCCACAAGAACTCCTAGCCATCAGTAAAAATAAAAAATATGCTCTCCACCTCTTTTGAATGAGCCCTTACTTGATATCCTGCGATGTCCTTGCAATGACCTATAAGGACTTAAGTGAGCAAACCTCTTAAAATCCTTCAACGGTAATTTTGAGGGCGAAGGAGAAATTTAAAAGGGAGGAAAGAGAAGTCAAGGACAAAAGTTTTCTCAGGACACTCCAACGAATCGATTGGTATAGCGTTTCCTACGTTAAATCAGGGCACTTTGTATAACATCTATGTTTATTACGTATATTTCGAATTTATTAAAATTATTATTTTTAACGTTTACTACGATTTGAAAAAATCAACAATTTCTACAATTTAGCTCAATAATCCATGAAAATTTCACACTACCTTAACTTCAAAGCCCAATATCTCAAGAAATATGGATGTTAGCGATTTGGTGTTCCAGAACTTTTTTGTAGGAAATTGACATTCCTACAAGTTTGTCCTTTACATTTTTTCTGTAGCTCTTGTTATTTACGAAATAGGGGCAAAAATACGAGAATTTCATGAGAAAATTGGGTTTATTGACCCGTACTACCTCGCTGGTGGGAGTTAGGGTAACGCTGCGATGGACACTTTTGTACAGCATTCAATTCTGAACAAACCCTATCATTTACCAAGATTATACCATAAAATGCGTCTGAGCATTTTAACTTTAGAGAAAAATTTTATTGAACAAAAAGTGCTTAGAATTGATTGAGAATTTTTTCAGAATTTTTCAAGCAATTTTTGGATTTTTGGATTTGATCATTTTTTGAAAAATCCAAAAATCTCATCAAAAATTCTGAAAAAATTCACACGTGTTCCACAATCAATTCTAAGCACTTTTTGTTCTATAATATTTTTCTCTAAAACCCTTCGTTTTCGAGTGAAAAATTCCGAAAGCTTTTTCTCATCTTTTCGTGTCCCGACCGCCATTTTGTGTGCTTAAACATTAAAATCCTTCATTTAAACAACGGGAGCTTATACTTTGGGAGTCGAGACCACGATATTTGCACGAAAACAATGAAATTTCAAATGATTTCCTTGTGGAAAATTGGAAAAACCAGAAATTTTTTTTTTCAAAATCACGTTTTTTTGCATAAATTAGTTTACAACTTTTGAACCACACATTTGTTGCAAATTTTGAGGTCAGATTCTGAAAGATCGTTAAATTTTGCGTCGGAATTAGTGTGTCACATATTTTTCAGACACTATTTTCACTAAAAATATAGCGGCCGAACGCAGCGGCGAAAAAGCTGACATTTGGGACTTAATGGGTTAATTAGTAATTATAATAAAAAGGTAAATGAAAATTTCATTCAATCTTTCAATGTCCATAAAGTGAAAAAAAAAAAGCTTTCATCGTGATATTAAAAAAAGAGCATAAAATCATAAAATACCGAAAATATCATTTATCCATGCTCATGGTAAAACGGAAGTAATTAAGCATGATTAAAGGACGAAAACATGCTCAAAAGTCAAAAGTATACCGCGCGTGAGCCTATTTAAACAAATTTCTCTTCTTCATGGTTGAGGACTTCCTAGAGGTAACTGGGTCCAATTAATTTTCCTCTCTTTTTTTTATTCACAACACAATCGGGTATGAAATCGTGCATTCATGAATAAATGAACGAGGAAACGGTAAATATAGTTATCAGCTGTAAAAATGATTGAAATATCTCCTAATGAGACCTCATTATCCTCCCAAATTGCTGTCATCTATTAAAGCGCTTTAGTTCCCGAAATCTGCTTTTGTTTCCGTTGATAAATGCTTTCGTTTTATCCTTAATTTTTCTCCATCTGGGCATATTTACAGCGGATAGCAACATCAGTGGTTTGGGATTTTCTCTTCTGTTCCATTATTCTATATAAGCTTCGCCGATAACAAAGTATTTAAGTACCTCCTAGAGAAGACTTAACGTGGAACTTCAATATAAGTTTTAATGTCCTTGAGAGGGTGTAATAGGAAAATGTAATCTACTTCTGTAGTACTTTTTCGTAGGAATTATTTCCTTTCAAAATTTAAAAAGGTACATTGAACAGGAAAGAAAATAATCTTTTATAATCAATAAGATGCAACTTCTAGCACTCAGCAAGCTATTTCCAAAAATTATATAACGCAATTCAAGCGAATTTAAATAATTATAATTTTTTTACCATCACTATTCGCGCACTAACCTCAACTAACTCACAATCTCTCGATTGCTGATATCACTTCGTTCATATTACTAGGATTGTTAATTCTTATTGCTGGCAGCAAACTGGCATAAGACCTAAAATTGGCTCAACTTATTTTCAAATAATCGTATATACATAAATCGGTTTTAAAACAAAGCCGCATAAAGGTCATGAAACATTTTCGAACTGCTGCTGAATTGGGTGTGACACTTCAATGACATTTCAATCAGGTTTTGACAAGAAGATCAACTTTTACTTTTCGGCACTTTCCTTTATTTTACATTGACATTTCTCTTAAATAGGCTGATTTTCAATTTTGAACTTTTTAAGTCTTAAGCTTAAGGGGGCAGTACACTTCTTTTTTGCATTTTTTAAATGTTTTTTTTTTATAGAAAAATTTATTGAATCATTTGAAAATTTTACACATTAAAATATATGTATCAAAGAAAACAAAAATAATTTTTTCGAAATTTCTGACGTTTGTACGGCAGTAATATGGCTGCCTAAAAAAAACCTTTTTCAAACTGGTTGGTAAGAAATCTCAGCTCTGGAACGTCTGAAACAAAAATTTCAAAAAAATTTATAAAAAAAGGGTTCAATATTAACCTATATTAATAATAATGGTTCACACCATAAGCAAACATATATGGAATAAGTCCGCAAACCAGGCCAAAAAACGTAGTTTCGAGAAAAACGCTTTTAAAGTTTTTTTTATTCAATTCGCAGATAATTCTGAAAAAAAAAGTATCTTACGCTTATTCGGCAATGCCTTTACAATCGATTTAACATATTGTAAACTACTTTTGGAGGTATATAGTATACAAATTTGATGTTTTTGAAAAAATCGAATTTTTCAAAAAATAGAAGTGTACTGCCCCCTTAAATGGCATTTCAGTCAGGTTTTGACATTTCTCTTAAATAGGCTGATTTTCACTTTTGAACTTTTCAAGTCTTAAGCTTAATTAGGGTTGGTGCATATGGCTCTAAGTCATATTTCAACTAATAATATTAGATTTTTTTTAAATTTTAAATACTCCATAGCATAGGTATGATACCTTACCCGTTTTTAACTCGAAAAATGTAAATGCAACTTTATCTTTGTGGTTGGCTATTATACAATTACAATTACAATTTCAATTAAATCCATGAAAATATAAAACTCTTTAAAACATTGATAATCAGTTTAATTTTGTTGTCTTTAAGGTACTAGTTCCCTCAAAATTTTCCGCCAAATTGATTTTTTTATTTTTACATTTTATGGTTCCTTATACCTTCAGAAATCATCTGCTAAATTTTTATAAAGAAATTCGAAAAAATCGACGAGCTACAGCAGTTTTAGTGCGCGCGCATTTTTGATTATACACACATAAATATATCGTAAAAAAACTTTAAACGCGTTTCTCGAAACTACATTTTTCAAAACGGCGGACAGTCAATCTCCCGATTGGCTGAACCGATTTGAATAAACTGTATAGCGTTTTATTTGTTAAGGTCTATTCTAGGGCAATTCACCAGAAAATTCCGAAAAAGTTGATAAGAAACATATTTCCAAACCGAACAAAGCGAAAAAAATGCGATTTTTTCAAATTTTTTTTTCAAATATCCGCCATTTTTTTTTTTTATCAATTTTTTTACTAATTGTGGTGAATTGCCTCATCAAATATCTTCCTTTTTAACATGCTTTTTGTTTTTTTTGTTTCGGACTTGTCGTTCCTGAGATTGAGTGTCCGCCATGGAACCCTCTTTTTTTGGACTACTCCTTTTTGAGAGCCCTCTATATATATAATAAAGTACTAAACAAAGAAAAGCAATTTTTTTTGTCAACCTCAAGACTTACATATTCAAATAAAAAAAGATCCAGTTAGATTTATAATAAAGGAGCTGAGAAAAAAAATAAAGTTTAAAAGTCAATTTTTGCCTATTCTACAGGGAACTAGTACCTTAATATAATTGTAAAAACACTGTTCTGTAAAAATTTTGCCCCGGAAAACTAAAAGGCGAGCTTTATGAGATTTATAACTTATTCCGTAGATTACGAATCCAAAAATCGAAATACCTACTCCATCACATCAAGTTTTTAAAAAAAATTGGTTTCAAATTTGAACAAACCGTGTTTCAGAAATATTTTAATATTTCTAAAAGTTTTTTGTTAACGTCATTAAAATTTGTTAGGGAAAACTTTTTTCATTAATCTTCCACTATGACCTGTGAACTAGGACCTAGGAAAAAGACATTACATAACATTGGTAAAGGTTACAAATAACTGATATTTTGTATTTATAGTTAAATATTAAGCTTTCTTTTGAATCATATCCCGAGCTCCTACAACTTCTCGATATTTTTTAAGAAAATAACAAAAATGGCAAAAACAAAATTTTTTTCGTTTTTAACCCTACTTTTCAAGAAAATGTGCTGGGATAAAACAAATTAATTTTCGGATTTATCATCTATATAAAAACATCCTGTCAAAAACATATATCATCCCTTCAGGGAAAGCGTTTAAGGTACGGACACACCAAAAGCGAAGCGAGCGAAGCGAACAATTTAAAAAATTTGGGTGCCGTACAAATCAATTGAAGTGTCCGAATAGAACGCGACATGAGCGAAGCGTCTACTGCGACAGAATGTTCCCAAATTTTAAATTGTTCGCGCCGCTTCGCTCGCTTCGCTTTTGGTGTGTCCGTACCTTTAAGGGGTTATGTGGGTTTTGAATTTAAAAAAAAAAAAATCACAATTTTTCGAATTTTTTTACGAAATTTATAAACGTGATTTATTTCAACTATTAGGATATAAAAGTACATCACTTGAATAAGTTGTAAAAAAATATTTTTTTCTTAGTTTTAAGGAGACCTTTACTTTCAAAATCAACAAAAAAGTTTTTTTTTTGAGAAGACTATTATATTTATGATTCTGAAACCTTTTGTACCTTATTGGTAAGATTATGAAAAATATAAAAAGAATTTTTTAAATGCAACTTTAGTTTATTTTAATGCCTGCAGATGGCGTCATCCAAAATGCACTTTTAAAACGGCCGCATTTCTCTAGGACTTCCTGTAACAGATAGAGTAAAAATCTTTAGTGGATTATTTTCATAAGACAAAAAACTAGTACCTAAACCTAAAAAGCCTTTTATTTTTAATAAATATATCATTTTATACACATGTTTCTAAAAAAGTTAAAAAACGACTATAAGTTGGGGTAAACTACCCCTCCGCATAAAAAAGTGGGGGGGGGGGGGTAAAATAATATTTTTAAAGATTTAGTTACTAGTATATTTGATAACGAATCGAATGGTGTTTGGTTTGTTAAAATCGGTTGAATAGTTTTTGAGATACAGATGCGGCCATTTTCAAAACTGTGATTTCGAGAAAAACACGTTCAAAGTTTTTGTTATATAATTTTTACATATAAAACGCGTAGATCTGCCGTTACAAATATAGGTATAACTTTTCTTCTTTTACGAATTTCTTAAAACGGTTTTAGGAGAGTGTTTGTGTGATGTTAAGAAGCATTTTTATAAAAAAAAAAAAATAATTGATTTTTTTCCAATTTTGAAAGTAAAGGTCCCCTGAAAAGTAATTTTACTTTAAACGCGTTTTTCTCAAAACTAGATTTTTGAATCCGGTAGGCATGATTTCTCAAAAACTAATAATCCAATCTTACTGACATTTGCCACACTTCTTCTACATAGTATTGACTTGTACTTGAACGAAGGATTTTTAATTGCGTTCATTACAAGTCGTTTTACTAGTAGAAAATCACCAAAATATAAAAGAATGTTCACAGAAATTTAAAAAAAAAAATTTTTTTTTTGTTAAAAAACGTTGTCAAAAATTCAAATATCATTTTTTTTGTTTTTTTTTTTTCAAATACTTCGTCCAAGTACAAGCCATATGCATCTACTAATAGAAAAAAAAATGGTTTTTTGATTTCAGATAAGCCTATTTCGAGATATTCTGCCTACGGTAGAAAATCATCGATTTTCGTTAACCAGCTGTCAATGGCTCAATTTTCATTTTTTTTTCATGAAAACTTTTTTACAACTTGCTCAAGTGATGTACTTTTATATAACCGAACAGTTGAAATATCTCACTTTTATAAATTTCATAAAAACAAATACGAAAAATCATGATTCTTTTGGGAATTCAAAACCCACGTAACCCCTTAAAGCATGAAAAATGCAGACAAGTGAAATTAATTTCACGTACTTGATAGACCCTATTTTACTCACTTGGCCCCTTGTGAATTTTTTCGCTTTTCAAAAGTGCAGATATTAAAAAAGTGAAACCAAATGGCTATTTCGCAAAATTCAAAAAATCGTTATTTTTCTACCTTCTTGTTTTCTATCCTTTGATAAATTAACAAAAAAACTATATCGAGAAATATATTGAGTATAAAAATTATTTTATTTCAAATTTCTCAGATTTCACGGTCAAAAATGTTGGAATAAAATTTATTCTATTAGGTACTATAAAACTTAAAATAACATTAAAAATTGGTAAAATGTTGTAAATTATTAGAAATATATTCCTTTGAAGTTCAATATTCCGTAATTTCTATTCCTGCTTTTTTTATATAAATTGCTTTGCTTATACCATAAAACAAAAAATTATGGTCATAATGAAACGAGAAAAAAGCAAATAAATTCTTATCAATGAAATTATGTTGTTCCAGCTTCATAATTTTTATTGTGCAACACCAAAAACCATCAAACACACACTAGCGAGGGCAACTAAAAATTTATATATATATATATTGTACTTACTTACTTTTAGAGGACATTGATAGCCCAAATCTTTCGCTTTATAGCAGCTAACATTCATATTTCGTATTATCGAAATAAAAATAAAATTTTAATTGATAAGAACAATTTGTAATTTACTAAAGATGATTACTGAAAAAAAGCATTATCATTATATATGTATATATAATATATAGTATATCTCTAATAATAACAATCTGTATCAAGCGTGTTAAAGTTAATTTCAATCTGAGTTCTAATTGCCACCTAAATGCATTAAGTTGTTTTGTAATACTGATTGTGAGTAGAAGCAAAATCAAGACACATTTATACATATTAGATCACTTTAATAGTAATTACCTTGTCCAATCTTGTATAAAAGATAAAGCAACAAACAGTTTGTAGAAATAAATGGTGCTAAAGAAAATAATGAGGTGGGGGTGAAAGCACTTATGGAAAATAAGTGATTTTCTTGGTCCATAAATGCTTCTGAAAATGAATCTGAACAGGAGAGAGGCCTACAAAAACTTTTCTCACTTTCTTTGAATTACTTTTTCAAGTGGTAAACTGTGCTACATATTGGGCAATAAAATTTCAGCCCCTTGGGATCTTTGTGTTAAAAAAAAAAAAAAAGAAAAAACTTAAGGGAAAGAACTTTTCCTATTCTGAGCAGCAGAGAAATGAATTGCAAAAACAAGAAAATGTGGGGCAATAACCATAAGCGAATTGTTTTTATACTTTCACAAGAATAAATAAGGATCACTTCTTATTCATTGTCACCATTTCCTAAAAAGAGGTCACAATTTTTATTTTATATTTTCAACATTGATATCTTACTTTCGATAATATTAACGTTGCGAATAGTTCCTTATGGAGAGGTAAAGGCGAATTCTTATTCATTAAATAATTTTTTTTACGAAAAAACATTATGATATACCATACATTTTACAGAAAACTATTGAATTTTTGTATTATATGGTATATAAACAATATACAACCAGTAACAAAGAAAAAATTTCGATTTTGTTCTTCCCAATGTTTTGTTCTCTTAGGACGCCAGAATTCACTTAGAATTGTTTTTTGCATGTTACAGGTACACAATAACATTTCTACCTTCCCTGAATTGAATAAAGGGTCTAGCCGTGTTGGCATGGCGAATTTGCCCCCAATAGGAATCTATACACCTATTGTTGTATACTCCATCATTTAGGGCAGGTGACTGATAATCAATATAACTATATTTTGCGTCTCTAAATTGCCGCGTCCTTGAGATATATCAAAACAATAATCCGAGGCCTACTTTTTTTCATACTTGTATATTTAATAAACTACTGAAGCTGAGAAAGTAAAACCAAATGGAAGTGTATGGAAACATTCTAGAGTTTATTAAAATATTTTTTTGCAAATGTTATCCGTTATATATGTGTATTTAAATTGTCAATGAAACTTTTAATTTTTTTCTATAACTTGCCTTTGATTGACCACTTGAAAAAAACTAAATATTGCTCTACATATCCAAGTTTCATTTATTATATGAATTATCTTAAGGAGTCAGTTTTTCTTAAAATTACATCTTTTGAAGCTTGTTAGTATTCCTTTGAAAAAGAACTTTTGAATTATTCTTTTTTGAATATTTAAAGCTTGATTTGGTTAAGGTGTATTGTATTTTCGCGCACTGAGCACGAATCTGGAGTCAGAATTGAGCCATCACATCACAGTTAATTCCTAACCTAAAGAAACCGGTAAAAAATAGCAAAAATCCGGATAAATGTACAAGGAAAAGGACAGGAATTTATTTTTTTCATATCCAGATGTGTATTTTTATGTAAAATATGAATCCAAATCCACCGTCAGGGTTGAGGTGGCACGTGATGTTTTGCCCTAACCTCAAAAAACCGGGTCAGAAATATCGATTTCCAAAAGTCAACCGATTTACGCTAATTTCGGTGTGTGGGAGTTTTAGGGGTCGCTGATCACGAATCTGAAGTCAGAGTTGCACAATTCAAGATTGCGGACCCAATATGGCGGACAAGATTTTCGAAAATCAACCGATCTACGCCAAATTTGGAATGTGGAGGTTTTTGGGGCGCTGATCATGAATGAATAAATAAATAAATAAATACACATAAATTATCTGCGTTTCACATATTTTGGGAAAACATCGGTAATAATTATAATTAAATAACAAATGTGAATAAATTGTGAAAAAATTTATTTTTAAATAGATTCTTCCTTAAAAATTCTTCTTAATTTGCCCTTCTTAAGAAATAAAAATTATAGTTGATTCGTTGATTGATAATACGGATGCAATTTTTTTCATTCTTGTGGTGAGTACACTCGACATTATGCGAAAAATTGTCATTTCTCGACGCGAGTATACTCGACATAAGCACTTGAAGGATTAAAATCAAGATCGGTATATGTGCAAGATCTTTCTAGGGAGGACAGCAATTTTGGGCGATCGCGCGGCGCGAAGATATTCGCTTGATATTATTCTAGTATTTATAATTTAATGTTTTTTATCCTATCATTTTGCAATATGTTACAAATTTCATATAAGTTGATTTTACGACTAAAATCATTTTTGTATTTTAAATATATAGACACACTAGCTGGGTTACCCGGTTTCACCCGGCGTTGGGTAAATACTTACTAATTAAACACTTCTCAAATGTTCTAGTTTGTTATATCCTAGAAATTGTTTCAACCCGAAAACCCCTTTATGGATCCGCTATCTTGAATTTCCAAATCTTAATAATATTAAAAATTAGTGGCCTTAAAATAATTATTGTACCAATTTTCATTCAAATCCGTTGAAATCGAGAAATTTTGGTCGCCATGTTGGATATGGAAATTTTGATAACATTTGAAATTAGTGGCTCCGGAATAATCATTGTACTAATTTTAATTCAAATCCGTTGAAATCGAGACACTCGGTTGCCATATTGGATCCGCCATTTAGGATTTACAACTTTTGATAATATTCGGAACTTGTATCCTCAGAATAATCATTGTACCAATTTTCATTAAAATCCGTTGAAATCGAGAAATTTTGGTCGCCATCTTGGATTTGTAAATGTTGATAACATTCAAAGTCAGTAACCTCAATATAATCATCGTACTAATTTTCATCAAAATCCGTTGAAATCGAGAAATATTGGTCGCCATAATGTGTCCGCCATCTTTGATTTGTAAATTTTGATAACATTCAAAATCAGTGACCTCAAGATAATCATTGTACTAATTTTCATTAAAATCCGTTGAAATCGAGAAATATGGTCGCCATTTTGGATCCGCCATCTTGGATTTCTAAATTTTGATAATATTAAAAATCAGTGGCCTCAAAACAATCATTGTACTAAATTTCATTAAAGTTGAAATCAGGAAATCTTGGTCGCCATATTGGATCCGCCATCTTGAATTTCTAAATTTGGACAGCGGATTTGAAATCCCCACCCCGCAAAACCCCTATGTACCAATTTTCATGAAAATCGCTTCAAATTTAAAATTTTCGGCAGCCATCTTGGATCCGCCATTTTGAAACGCTACGTATTACCCGAAAAAAAATTAGCCTATATGTTAAGTCGAAATATGTACTACCTTCGGACAAAAAATGAAAAATATCGATGCAAGCGTTTAGGCGTGATTGAGCAACAAACAAACAAACAAACAAACAAACAAACAAACGAACTTTCATTTTTATATATATATAGGGATATTTATTCAGTAACACTTTTATACGAAATTTTTACACAGTTTTTGCAATTAAATATGGGAGATTTAACAGGATTTTTGGATAATATGGAACGTATTTCTATTTAAATCGTGTATTTTTTTGCACGATTTTTTTTTAATACGGTTTTTCGAGGAACGTATCTGCTGTGTATAAAAAAGAGTTACATACAGGGTGTCCGGTAAGTAGTGCGCCAAAATTAAGGGGATGGTAGCTTGGCTCATGACCTACCAGAATATCAAAATATGACCTTAGTGAAAACCTCACCGTTTACGAGATATTTGGGTTTTTATGAAAAATTAAATTTCAGTTTATTGACTAGTTGGTGCACATAAAAAGACGTGTTCTCATTTTTTTGTTGCTAAAATATTCAAGATAAGTTGCCCTACCTGGTAAACATGTTATTTTTTATTACTAACACAAGACCGTCGAAAAAACAAATAATCAAATTTTTTTTGTTGCTATTCAAAATTATTTGACTCTACTTTGACCTTAACTGGTGAAAAAAATTTACTTGGCAGTGATGGGAAAGTAATTCAAAAAATTGCTTAATTAATGCAGATTTCAGAATCACCCATTTTATTCATGAATAACAAGATATTGCCATGTTCATTTTAAATCAAATTTAATTTTTCATAAAAACCCAAATATCTCGAAAACGGTGAGGTTTTCACTAAGGTCATATTTTGATATTCTGGTAGGTCATGACCCAAGCTACCATCCCCTTAATTTTGGCGCACTACTTCCCGGACACCCTGTATATGTACAAAATATTTAAAGCTGATAATTTTATTTCTTTATTTCAAACAAATTCTCATATATCGTTTTAAATATTTACCTTTGTTCAAATGATGTTTTCCCCTTAATTGTATTTGAATGAAAAACAAAATCCCACAATCAAGCTGCAACATCTGGACACGCTTTTTTTTAACAAAAGTAATATCTAATACCCGCAGCTGCTATCATGCGAATACTGACATTTGCGTGATATATGAAGAAATTCATTTCCTCTATCTGATATAATCCTGCTCCTCATTATAATCTATTCAGACCTTCCTGGCTGTATTTTATTTATTTACGGGGACGTGAAACTACTCCTTAAAAGGCCTGCACGTAATAAAAATAAAAATTACAATGTCCTCCTTTCAGTGCCCCTCTCACCATGCAAATTATTTCGCATCTGGTGCCTCACAATTAAGCGCATATACTACACACAGTAGTCGCCCTCGAAACTTTATAATTAATCCCTGTAACTAAATTGCAGGCACATTCCCAATCTAGTGCCTTTTGTGTGGTAGGTCAGTGTCAAAATGGGGCTCAGCCAAGCGAAATCAGGTCAGGCTTTAGCACACTATGAAATTTTTGTGGTGAGTCCTCGTGAGTTTCGTAACATCAAGCAAGGATCCCTAGCTGTTGGCTGTTACTTAGCACTTGCATGTAGTGCGACGAGGGCAGGTTACATTCCCACCGCAAGTGTCCTATCAACAGAAACAGCCCTTCACCATTATTGGTCATGCGTGACGAGCAGGGGTTGCATTCACCCCTCGCGCGATAGGATTCGACTTTTCGAATTTCGAATTTCGAATCGGGATATAGAGTAGGGATGATGTCGGGACTGCGCACTCTATCCGTTTCGGACTTTGTCAAGATTTAGACGAGTTCAACGTGCTGTTATCAACTTCTCTCCACCAAAACAATTTTCGATGAAGCTCGATATCTGAATGTGTCGGGAAAAAATTTCAGTTCCGTGTTATATTTGCGCCTATGAACATGTGCAGGGTAGCTCTGGTGCATCATATCGGGGTCCTGGGCTTTTGGCCCTTCATACCACATAATTAGGTGTGCAAGAACACGACGGTCATTCACACTGAGAGATAGGTCCTTTTCGTTGTTGCCAACAAATTTAATGGAGGTCATGGTGTCTAGACTCTGGGTCCACTCCATCAGACAGTCAGCAGCACCTCTAACATCCGGCGATTCTAGGCGAACTTTGGGCAGTTACAATTTCAAATAAAAATCGCGTGCCTTAAAACATCGGGATTAATTTAATGAAACACGGCCTGCAGGGGCTTACGGGCTTCTTTCTTACATAACGCAGATCCGTGTGCTGCCTGCCCCCCGGCCTTAAGTGGCATTTAACCGCCGCCGGTGTATTAGATATAGCACGTTATCCATAATGAGGATTTGATGAGACTAGGATGCCGTCATGTTGCGGGTTTGTGTGCCGTGAAATGCTTCTTTCGTGATCCCCGAGTGCTGCTGCGAGTGCTGCAATCTGTGGTGTGGTGCTTCCAAAAGTTTTTTTGTTTTTTTGTGTGGATCTCTCTACTTTTACCATTTTCCCACTTTAGAGGCGAAAACGCTAAGTGCAAAAAGATGTTGACACGCTTTTGTGGTGATTCAAGTGAAGCGTTTTGCATGTGAGAAGTTAGATCTATCTACTTCTTTTTTTTTATTTCTTTTGTTTTTTTCGTTTTTGTGTTTTCTGTGCACACTTTTTCTAAGGGGGTGAAATTGTGTGACTTCGTTTCGTATATAATAATATCTGAGCGTGTTTATCCCACCTCATTTGCGAGGGTTGAAATATGTGGGCATTCACAAAAACCGATAGTCCCCCCCGCAGCACAAGAATCATGTCTTTGAAGTGCTATGACACAGATCATAGATATCCAGTGCTTCTTTGTGATGTATGAAGAATAATATTTTGTGATGCTAAACGTGTAATTACCCAAATAAGTGTATATAATTCATAGCAAGCTATATTTTTTGTGTGATTGGCTCAGAATAATGATGAGAGTCTTAGCAAAGTTCAACCATCTAGGATTAATTATTTATGGATTACTTCTTACCACAAGTTGCAGTGTCGGAAGGATATTCGGTAAGTGATATTGCAATTGTCTTCAATAGAAAATGGAGTGGAAATGTTTTGGTGCAGTCTAGTGCTTAAGACAAATTTTCATGATGTGCAACAAGTGCAACACATTGTATTTTGTGTATATGTTACCCCCCTGTAAAACATCTTTCCTCCGTTCTGCCATGATTAAGTACTTCCCACAGTCGTTACATCTCTATATGCAAATCAACTTACCGGGGGAACTGAGAACTGGGAGCCGCTGAATACCAGAGGATTGTAAAATAAATAAAAAAACCTTTGGGTTTTATAGCTTTAGTGTTGATAAGAATATGTCGCACACCTGATGTCACATAAAAGTTCTTCGTTGAATTTCACTTTTAAATTTTTAAAAAGAGGACTTCCTCCAGTTTTTTTTCCGGGTTTTTATAGACTTCTAAGGGGATTGTACACTCATTGAACGAAGATCCCCTGAATAATCCATTGAGAGTCACACCTTTTTTGCCATTCGGTATAATTTTTTTCGACCTCAAAACGAGAAAACAAGTGGTGATTTTATATATATTTACGTACAAGGGTTGTGAAATGTTTGCGACTTTTTTTTAACCGGGCAGACATTCGTAACAATGCACACTTTTAGCATCAATTTATTTTTATTCGTTGTATGGAGCTCAGAAAATATGTTTGGATAAGAATACATTCGATATATTAAGGGGCACCATTAGTGTGACAGATTGAAAAAAAATGATTTTTGGGAATTTTTTTAAAGAAAACTACTGAATGGAATGATTTAATGTTTTAAAGATATATTTGTGGATATATAATAAATACATGATAAAATTTGTGGACCAAAAAATTGAAAATTCAGAGAGTTATTCGCAATCTCCCAAGACTCAAAAAAAAAAAAAAAAGTCCCCCCACTGCTGCAGTGATAGCAACTTTCGCAGTGCCTGAAATCAAAAAATCTAATAAGTTTATTAAACTAGAAGGTATTGCCCGTACCATGACCCTCGATCGAAAAAAAAATCAAAATGGCGGAGTTTTTCAAAAAAATTCAAATTTCGCGCGAAAATTTGATGATTTTTGGCCTGCCAAAATTACATTTTTTATTCGACCGGAAAACTAGAAGTTCATGGTATGGAAAAATATATATAAAAGAAGCTGCAATAAGAATCAAATCGATCGGATGATTTGTCTTCGAGTTATAGCTGCAACAAATTTGAAAAATGTAATTGCGAGAAAAACGCGTTTAAAGTTTAATTCATACATTTCAAAGTACCTCGATACGACAAGCGGCTGCTCTTCAGATGGCTGTAATTCAAAAACTATTTTAGATATGCACTTAAAATTGTAGTATGTTATTTTTAAAGGTACAGACTATCGCTCGACTATATTTTCACACCAATGGTGCCCCTTAACTTCAATGTACAAAATACCAAAAAAATTAGTAACCAAAGTCATGCTGATATTACGTATACTACGACAAGGCAAAAAATAAATTTTCTACTCTGGAATTTCCAAATGCTTTCTAAAACTATTAAAAACATGTTCTAACGTTTCATTCGAAATGCCATTGACGATCTTCCCAATGTCTTTAATAAACTCCTCTCCAGTGATCTTTAATGTAGCACCATAAAAAAAATCACATTAAGTGAGATCTGACGAATAACGTGGCGGCTATTCTTTTCCTTTTCCCCTAGCAAAGCGTGGGTACCCTAGGCCAATAACTCGATCCCCATAAAATTTATTGATGATATTTCTTGTGTGCGATGAGGTGCTGCTCCGTCTTGAATAAAAAAAAAAAGATTTAACAGAGTCTCTCTTTTTCGCATGAAAGAGGATTTGGTTTCTAACATCCCATAACAGAAGATTCAAAGAAACGCAGGTAGATACCTTTTATGTAGATGGTTCACATTTCAAAAATATATATCATTAATAATTCACGTTCTTCATTATATTGTTAAATTAATGGTTTGTATTAAATAGGTTTAATTTTTTTATAATAAAATAGACATTAAATGAAAATTACAACATTCCTTTATTAAAAAGTAAGGAGTGTTACAAGATAAATGTCGATCCATTCTTACACGCAAATAATTCTGAAGTATGAATATGAAAAATAGCATTTTACAATTTTATTTTGTCTACAAAATAATATCATTGATATTTGTCACTGTCTTAAAATATTTCTTCTTTATTTCTCTGCAAATAATATTGTTGTGGTTATGTTTGACGAAATATTATCGTAAAAAAACTGACTTTTCTCAATGATATCTGACTAAAATCAATATTAATGGAGAAACATTTATAGAAATATGTTAAAGTATATGTAGATACATTGGAAAAAACATTAAAATTAACCAACCCTTAGTTGGTATTTTAAAAATTAAGTCATCACTTTTATGGTGAATAGATAATATACAGGGTGTTCAGAGGTGGGAGGTCAATACTGAAGGGGGTGAAAGGTCAGACCGAGACAAGCAAAAAATCGTATGGGTGGGGGGGGGCATCTCGCACCGTTTGGCAGTTACAGGGTGATTCGTAAATCAGGATTTTGCCTTATATGGGAACCGCTCTTGTATTTTTATCTTTTTTTCTACGCATCGCAGCGGCCCCAAAAAATCACTATTTGGAAGCCCTTTCCAAAAAAGTGTACACCACCCCCCTATCCCCAACCCCTTGGCCGCAATCCCCCCTGGAAGTTGAAAAAATTAACTTTTATTTCACGATTTTTCACCTTTCGACCCACTTTTCTCCGAAATTTACGTTATTAACATACCTACTTTTTATTTTTTTTAAGTTGCCTATCTAATTACCTTTCCAAAAAGGTGCAACATGCTCAGGTAGGAAAAGGATACGAAAATTTATTTACAAAAATCCTTTTACAGAATATCATGAGAATTCGAATTATTTAAGAAATTATACTTAAGTTAACTTAAAAATACACTTTGTTCGCTTAAAACTAATTACAATTAAAACTTATGTCCTACAAAAGCTGTTCAAAATGTTCTCCGCCAGTTTCGATGCATGACTTGCCTTCGTCTTATTTCGCGTTTGAGGTCTATGGTAGCCAGTCTTTCCCGTATTTTCGTGGCTGCAGTTCCAATCCTGGTAACTAATTCTTCTCTAGTGTTGATTGATCTTGAGTAAACTTCATCTTTCATCATTCCCCATAAGAAAAAGTCCAGTGGAGTAAGGTCCGGTGACCTAGCAGGCCAAGGAATCGGTCCACCTCGTCCAATCCAGCGTTCTGAGTAATGTTCATTCAACCTTGCCCTAAAAATGTTCCCAGTATGCGCAGGTGCTCCGTCGAGCTTTAAATAAATTGCGCTTCTGGTGGCCAGGGGGATGTCCTCCAACAGATCCGGAAGGGTATTCTCCAAAAAGTCCGAGTATAGCTGACTATTCAGCACTTGGGGCAAGATGAGGGGTTCTATCAACTGGTTGCCGATGATGCCACCCCAGACATTGACACTAAATCTTTGCTGGAAGGACCGACACCTTGTCCTATGTGGGTTCACATCTGACCAGGTGTGGAGGTAGTGCAAGTTTGTGATGCCATCCCGGGTGAATTGCGATTCATCCGTTCACAGAATTCGGTCTAGAAACCTTCTGTTTTTATTGTCAGACTCGAACAGCCATGTGCAGAATTGTAATCGTCCTTCGGAATCTCCTTCCCTAGTGCTTGGACCGGGATATGGTGGTATGGATGTAGTCCCTCTCGGTTCACAACGGTCCAAACTCTCCCTGAAGACAATCCTGACCTTCGTGCGACCTGCCTGATGCTTATTACAGGGCTGTTCCTGACGATGTTGAGGATTTGTTGGTCGGGGTCCGCTGAATCGGCCGATTTTCCTGCTCGCGTTTCTGCTCTGGGGGCGGTTGCACTTCCGGTTTCTTTTAACCTTCTGAAAGTCCTTGAAAATACCCTTCTGTTGGGTACCCGCCGATTCGGGAATCTCCTTTGGTATTCTCGTACGGCCTCACTATCATTTCCTTCTACTAAACCGTACACGTAAATTATATCGGCAGACTCTTCAACACTGCATTCTGCCATTTTATCTTAATTTTTTCTATTAAACACCCGTTCTTATCGCTTGCTTCTTCAACTGTGGTCAATGTCCTTTCAAACTTACCCATTTTTATACCATAATTCATACGAAGTATTAGAAACGGAGCGTCAGGATACTTAGGAGTCAATACTGGATATAATAAACTAATAACGCTATTTAACGAGATTAAATTTATTATTTTATTACTGTTTTGCTGAAATAATAAAAATGTACTACCTCTGTTTCCTAAACAAACATTTCCGAACTTGCTGTCATAAAAATTGTTTACTTAACGACTTTTTTCATTATGGTGCAATAAAGTAATTAGGTACCTGTGAGGATGTTTTAATTTCAGGACTTTTGCAACCCTTTTCTACCTGGGCATGTTGCACCTTTTTGGAAAGGTAATTAGATAGGCAACTTAAAAAAAATAAAAAGTAGGTATGTTAATAACGTAAATTTCGGAGAAAAGTGGGTCGAAAGGTGAAAAATCGTGAAATAAAAGTTAATTTTTTCAACTTCCAGGGGGGATTGCGGCCAAGGGGTTGGGGATAGGGGGGTGGTGTAAACTTTTTTGGAAAGGGCTTCCAAATAGTGATTTTTTGAAATCAGTTTGGGGCCGCTGCGATGCGTAGAAAAAAAGATAAAAATACAAGAGCGGTTCCCATATAAGGCAAAATCCTGATTTACGAATCACCCTGTAACTGCCAAACGGTGCGAGATGCCCCCCCCCCACCCATACGATTTTTTGCTTGTCTCGGTCTGACCTTTCACCCCCTTCAGTATTGACCTCCCACCTCTGAACACCCTGTATAACTAATTCCAGTCAAATTAGCCACCACCACAAATCAGAAAGATATTGTTCCTATTGACTTTATTTCAATTGACTTCAATTCCCTCTAGAATTGTAAATAATCCAACCAACGAGCGACAGAGCCCAACCGTAAGAAATTTTCCTCTATAAAAACAAATTCAGTTTATAAACTCTTTTCAAAAGAAAAAGAACGTTTCCGTGATTTTGAAGAGGAAATGCAATTAATTATAAAATGAAAATAAAATCAAGTAGAGGTTTACCCTTCCCTTTTGAAGCGGAAATAAAGCCAACGGACATCTTTATCTCTTCCATTGAAGCAAACATCAGTAGAAAAGTTAATTCTTTTGACATAAATTCGTTTCAATGTTATTTGCATCAGAAATATGCAAATATTATTCTTTTTTCTTTTATTTTTTAAATTAAAATTTGCAGTCAGCAATTGTGCTTACATTCTTTACAAAAATAAATAAAATAAGGAAATTATGTTATTGAAAAAAAAAAAATTTTCATATTTAAACTAGTTTACTGGCCTTAGCATTGCTTTTGAAAAGAACGAACAAATTATTTAGACTTTCGTAACAGCTGTTAATATCATCAGGGTTTTTCAATAATGAAAAGAATTTCGAAAACGTTTTCGTGATGTGATGTGAATACAATTTATTTTAATGAAATAAGTAAAAATTGTTGAGATGGATATTTTTAAAAGACATTAACCAGAAAAATTTGTTAGATTTGTAAACAACTTTGGGAAATACTACACCAAGTAAGACAAACAAAATTCGTAAATGAAAGAAATAAATTGATATTTCATAATTCTTAACTTATGAACTTATTTATTTCTATTCCATTAGCCTTGCATTACCCAATCTAAAAAACTTATAGAAATTGCAAAACAACGTTAAAAAGTTACATTTTTCATAGCACTACAGTTCACTGTTCATATTTATTTCATTGCATGTCATTTTGCAAATAGATACTTCAGATAAGGGTGTCAATTCATATAGGGCAAAATATTACATTTAATGTAGCTTTTTGTAGAATTTTACTTTTCCACGTATCCCATCGAGCATAATGTTATTGGGCAGCACTTTCAAATTAAATTAAATTAAATTGAGGTTTAATTTACCACACACCAGCTTCAAAATCTTTTTCATTATAATTTTTGAACTAATAAATTAACAATTTTGAAAGTAGCACTTATTGAATACATTCCACTAAAGGTTATTTCAAGTATCTTGCTTTCGAGGTAACTCTACTGAACCCTATTACGTATTTGGACAATTAGCTCTTTAAAATATATTTTTAATAGGTATAGATAATTTATTCGGATTTGAACCTTTCATCTATAATATTTTAGTGTATTCAAATAAGTTCTTGAAATGCTTTGAATTTTCACATATGTATTATTAAAAAGAAAAGCTCTAAATAATAAAATAAAGCTAAACTAAAAAAATACGAATATTACACGTAGTCTAACAAGGAGACCGCCAAGATTGTTCGCCTCTGATTTCAATGATTTTTATATATGTTGATATATTTGAATTGGTAAGTAATTACCCAAAAGGAATTCACGCAACGCTCAATAGTTTCAAAGTTGCTTCTACCAAGCAACTTAAATATAAGTTCAGTTTGCATGCGGTTGGCAAGGCCTCAAAGGACCCTCAAGGCCATGGTCATGATTAAGGTCACTGTCCAGATCATATTCGGACGAAAAATTATTTGTTCATATCGAATTCGCTATGAGGTAATTTATTCCCATTTCAAAACGGACTTTTACCTTGACTTGACTTTCGAGGTCATGGTCAAGATCATTTTTCAACGTAAAATTTCCCGCCCTTCTCAAATCCGTGATAAAAATTAGGGTTTCCCATTTTAACAAATGATCTTGGCTTTTAAATGACCTTATGGGTTGTGGTCAAGGTCAAATACAAGATCACCATTAAATAGCCAGGGAAAAATCCTAAAATTTTTGTCTGAAACATTTTTTTTCCGAAAATGCATTCCCGCCGTGTTATCATACCGTGTCGGAACTTTTGACACACATTGTCTTTAAGTTGCTTGGTAGAAGCAACTTTGAAACTATTGAGCGTTGCGTGAATTCCTTTTGGGTAATTACTCACTAACTCAAATATAACAACATATATAAAAATCATTGAAATCAGAGGCGAACAATCTTGGCGGTCTCCTTGTAAGAATTTTTACGATTTTAATTTTGTTGTTGTTTTTACATGTGTAAATGCTACCAAATAAAATATTATGTTTACTCAGTTATTTTTAAAAATAATCATTGTTATTTCGAGCAAAGACTCTCAATTTCAAAAACATATTTATTCAATTTTTCTTTTATTCACTAAGTACCAAAAAACCTCATCAAACAATCAACCAAAAGCCAACAAAACATTTTTATCGGAAATTGAGATAGACAAAAGAATGATTCAAAATAAAAGTGTTTCTTGAAATTGCTATTTGTTTGTTTTCGAATGGAAAATGCTTGCTTTTGTTATTTAATAATCATCATTCAAAAGAAAGAGATTTATAAAAATCTATTCTTTTGAAATAAAATAACTACAAGTTCATTTTTCGAATTATATTTATTATATTATATTCTCTTAAAAATTAATTGCATGTATAATAATAATAGTCCCAACTATTCGTAATATATAACTTAATTTATTAAAATCATTTTTAAATTTCTTGGATAACATTCATATAATTAGCAAAGCAATATGTATTTTCAAATAGTTAGTAATCACGCAATAAGACTGATTTGTATTTTAACCAGGACGTGAAGGTGATAAATTCTCTCGGTTATTTCCTCATTTTCCTTTTTGGTGCCTTAACTTCACAGTATACAGGATAGCAACTGTGTTTGCTTTTATCTGGATTTTTAAAGAATTTCTTTAACTGCTTAAGGCGGTAGCTTGTAATACCATATACCTCGAAATATAATAATAAAAACAAATGATACTCTCCTACACAGTGGGTGGGTACCCCAAAAATAAATGTACATAACGATTTATTCAGAAAGAAATAAACGAAACAAAATTGCGATACAATCCCATTCAATCAGTCTGTATAATGCGTAGATCTTATCTAATTACCCGCAAAGACATCGCACGAGGCGTTTTGCTTCTTGGAATAAACCGTGGGCAATTTCTTTGGCACGTGTTTTTGAATAAATGACAATGTGTGCTTATGAGCGTGGATGCTAAGATCTCCGCCCAGTTCCCATTTTAATCAAAATACATACATTCATCCTTGGGACAATACACACTCCTACTTTTGCTCAACCATAACGATTTGTTCCTGTTTTTGGGAGGGAAGTTTACTGTCCATCGCAATTTCAACGATATCATGATCCTGGAAGAGCTTAATACCATAAGGCGGTAAATTAGAGAGGTAATGTTTCTTAGTGGGTGGCTAATATACGCCTCTTTCCTTCTGTTTGTCTTTCTGGCTGCGTGAGCTTCTGGTAAATGTGTTTTTCTTGATTATACATATACATATACATATTTACCTAATACCTATGCTCAAGTTTTTCAAAGTAAACTGCTCTAAATTATGAAAATTGTTTTGACATTGTCACGCGTTTAGGAATTGATTTAGTTTTTTCTACCTTTATCTAAACGATTTTTAAATCGATGGCCCGTGGCCAGCATTGTAGACTTTCTTTACCCTTTGATTAATGTCTCCTAAACGAATCTTACAACTCAGCAGTAATAACATAAAGCAAATTTTACACGAGAACAACCCAAAATATCTATCGGATGGGCCTTCAAAACATCCCGCATCCCAAACACCCCTTTTGATGCAATCATCTTTTAGGTCATCCCTCAATCCTCAGGAGCTTTTGTCCTTAAAAACTTACTCATAACTTGAATTGTATAAGGTCCCTCTATCCCAGGTGGTTTGGTTTCGAGGTAAAAACTATAATGAAATTCTGATCCTGTGAACCCTTTTCTTTGTACTATATCCCCTGTTTTATTCATGGGTGGCTGCCACCAATAATACCCATGAAGGCCGCCACCATATATGTCTCATTGAAAATTTATGTAAAACTTTTCTTCTATGAAATTTGATCAAGTTGAAGGTGGTTACCACTGGGATAGGTGGGGCGGTTTCATAGTTTATATGCTTTTTGTATACCAATGTAAAGTTGTTAAATATTTAATTGTGACCTGTACTATATTGCTCTTATTCTAATGAGGAAATTTATGAGCAGTTTAATTAATTTCATCTATATATGTATATATAAAAGCGGGATACTCCTGAGATTTAATAGTAGGGATGCTAGACAGGTTTCTATCTTCAATAAATTTAGGGCTACTGTAAATTTCGGTATAGGGTTAATATCAAACATGGACGACAAGGGTATTAGTTGAGCTTTGTAATAAGATATTCATTAAATTCATGGGTTTTAAGTGAGGAGATTACATAGTATTCAACTTGGGAAAATTGTATATGATAAATGCATATGCCACTATAGCAAAAACAATTTGCAATTCAATCATATGTACGAGTATTGTTGTAAAAGAAATCTGTTAATCTCTTGGATACAAATGCACACAAACGATGCAATGTATGTATCATATTAATTAATGTATTATAATAATAAATTATTTCAGAATGTTATCTTGCATTGCACAAAATCATAAAAGGAGATGTAAAATATAAAAAATGTTCAATATTATTCATTATAAGAAAACAAAAAGCTGACATTTAATAATTTAAAATGACAGTAGAATTTATAGAAATTGCTAAAATTTGCAAATGAATGATTTATTCCCTTTCATACAAATCCTTTCTGTTTTTTCCCAGGATGATGATTTTAATTTGCATGTTTGTTGTATACATACATAATGTTGGACAGAGTTTTGTAAAATTGCGTTTGATATTCGCATTTTAAAGCAAAGTTTATACAAATCACTGACGATTCCTATTAATAGTATTTGAAAATATAACAATATGAATTTAAAAAAGTTATCATTCCTAAATTCACAATTTCTCTTTTTTCTTGAAATTATTCTTTTATTGATAATGCCTCGCGGATAGAGGATTAGCAAACAAATTTACATATGGGTAATTATTTTACAAACCGTACGGATTTTGATAAAAATTAACCGACATGTCTCCGATTTGGCTGAAACTATTTTTACGGATTCTATATCGAAAAATAAGAGATACGTGTCCGAAGATTTCTTTTTGTTCCGCATATTTTCGATAACACTAGTGATCGAAAATGTGAGAATAATGAATTTTTTGGAAAGTTTGAGGTTATGTAGAAAAATAGTTGGGACAAAAATTGTAGGTCTTTTTATTATCTACACCTTTTATATGTAACTTTTTTTGATTCGAGCTATAGTTTTCTTTTTATTAACAAAAAACCGTTTTTTTGACGTGTCGCGCTATATAAATTAATATTTTAAAAATAGTAATAATAAAGGTACCATATTTTGAAAACATGTTTTTTATGTAAAATATGATGGATAATACAATAAAAATACTAGAAACTTGCTACGAGGTGGGGGCCATTGTTAAAAATTGATTTAAACAATTAAATTGTTAATAACAATATGAATTTGTTAATAATTTTTATTAAAAATATTTTTTTCTCAAAACTCAGTCCTTTACATTTAAAACTAAAAAAAAAGAAGTTTGTAGCTCAAATAAAACCAGAGTTATAAATTTTTTTAAATGAGTCTCCAAGCCAAAAAATTCATTATTCTCACATTTTCGATCACTAGTATTATCGAAAATATGCGGAACAAAAAAAATCCTCGGACACGTATCTCTTATTTTTTGATATAGAATCCGTAAAAAAAGTTTCAGCCAAATCGGAGACATGTCGGACTGGACATGTGCTACTGGAAAATTCGATAAAAATTATTCGTTTCAGAATGATTATAGACATTTTTTAAAACTAAGCTAAGAGTACTTAAAATGTCATATAAAGTGCAATATATGAATCCTTACATTTAATTCAGTAAGCCAAGCAATGAATTTAATTAAAATGTGCCTGAAATTAGTAAATTTACTCTAAATATATCATTTCATAATGCTATTAATTAGATGTTACCTATGTTTCGCATCCACCATACATTTTCGAAACTTTCCCTCAACTACAGCTGCAATATTAATTATCATCGAATATTCAACGAAGAAATAAGTTCACTTCACAGAATTTTGGTCTATGAATAGCGCAACAGCGTTCTCTGTATAAAAACTTATGAAAGTTGCGGAAACTGATATAATTATATGCAACCGGAAGACAACTATTTTCCTTTTAAATTAAATAAATTCCCCCAATTCATGTATTCGCATAAATTGTGTCAACAATCTGAGTTCAAAACTCTCGAAAGTAA
Organism: Dysmachus trigonus; assembly: GCA_949715965.1. NCBI lineage: Eukaryota > Metazoa > Arthropoda > Insecta > Diptera > Asilidae > Dysmachus > Dysmachus trigonus. The sequence continues at coordinate 93,084,394 of OX454320.1, forward strand.
TTAAGCACGTTTGAAACACATACCCCTAACAGAAATTTTATACCTGATGTTACATTCACCTGAACGAATACATTTAAACTGTTTTACCTTTTGACTACTACGACGATGACGATGAGCTTCAAAAATGAAACTTGAAAAAGAAATGACACATTTTCGCCAGGAATTCTCAGCAAAACGTGTGTCTGCATCCTTTTATGCTGGGAATGGTTTTGGGATTAACATTTGTAATGCACTTTCTTCCGGTTTGGAGAGCATAAGGTATGCAGTGGCATTCCGGCAAATTCTCACGGTTTACCTTAATATAGTCGGGAAAATTTTTTTTACTGAATACCCATTTTTTCATTAAGACCTCGTCCCATAAATTGCTTATAAAATGGTCCTATAAAATTTAAAATAAATCGAATTTCAACAATTTATAATGGCAACATTTTTCAATAGTTTGGTTTTGCTGCCAATATTTCGAAATCACTCTCATTAATTTGATATCAATCCTATATTTTAAAGTACAAGTACCAAAATTAATGGGTAGTGCTTTAAATAAAACTAATAATAATGCTACCTCCGTAAATTCCTATAGAAAATGTAGAGAGAGAAGTAGCCACCAAAAAAATCTCACAGTTAGCATCTACAGCTTAAGCAATAAAGTGACGCATTTTTTTGTAATGTCTTTTTAAAGGCGTGATGAAATGACTACACTGGTGTTGGTGTCACAATCCTACCTCCCTTTACAATGTTAAGTTATAGAGAACTCGCGAATCGAAGAATGGGGAAGAGGTACGGTCGTACGGATGAGTTTGTTTACATTTTTTCTTCGAGATTTTTAAAGGCGGGACGAAACGATCAATCTTAAAAGTTATTAAATTAAAAAAAAATTCTATACGCAATTAATTAAACAAAATTTAGGTAAATGATAGATAGCATCATACAACTTGTTTTTTTGTGTGGCTGTAGAAAATGAATAATTCGGTCTGATTTGTGTACAATTTATTTATTTCTGAGATTCACTTAACATGGTCTATATATAAACGCGGTTAAAATTAAACTTATTATTATTATAAAAAATAAAACAAAATCAAAGTCAAAAAAATGTAGAGTGTGGAGAAATGTGAGTGCTTCTAGAATATGTATATGAACAGTGTGTGCAAAGAGAATATGAAAAGAAACAAATCGAAACAAAATGTATTCTCTTCAAATATGTATTATCTATTAGTGCGTATTTGAGTAAAAAATATTTTCAGTATAGCTAAAATGCTATCTGGCTTTCACACCTACATATATATATATATACATACTGGTACCTTCATAAAACATATATTCTGCACATCTATGAAAAAAAACCTTTCGCTTGATATATGTTTCATTAAAATACCTGCACTGGAAATAGGTTAAAAAAGGATCACAATTTTTGGCTTTGCCTATTAATATATAAGATTCTAAGTTTCTTATAGCGCAGTTCCATAGAACGAGATACGAATTAATCGCGTTATAGGAGGGTTGATTGTATTTATGTTTATTTGCCAGGTGGCTACCCTCAATTTTCCCAAGATTTTAATAATTCGATCAATAAAATATGGTATCTACCCATGCTTTAAATTTTTTTTCCATACATTATGAAATTTTTACGCGGATGACTGTAACGGAATGTCCAAATTAATTTAAGGCCACGACCGAGGGATGCACCACATCGTTGTTTTAATTACACCTTATCGTGAATTGTCTTACCAATTAACCTATCAATTCTCACAAAGTAGCAAAACCTTTAGGAGGAGCCAACTGCAATTAGCACAGTAAATATTTGATTTACGGGGTGTCGTTAAAAATGCGGATTTTGGAACAGTCCCGTTCCCACCCATTCTTCGTTTCTAATCCCTTTCCTCATTTGTGAAGCAATTATTCAAGGACAAAAATCCCTAAATTTTCCCAGTACAGGGACGATGGTTCGGACATTTCGGGGTGGAGGGTAGCGCACGATTTCCTTCTAATTTATCAAAGCTACACAGCTATGACAGTTTAACATTGGTCCTGAAGGAGAACAGTAATTAAGATAATCATCTACTAGCAAGCCGGAAACGACCTCGTTTTCCATTCCTGTCGTAATCACTTTTCGTGATATTTACAACAAGTTAGGCAAATACAATGACGAAAGGGAAAAAATACTGGACAGAGCGATGGACTCCCTCTGGTTTTCCACTTGTCACCGACCGAACGAACGAACGAGATCCGGCTAATGTTCGGTTTTCACTACTAGGGCCCTTTAATTGTGAAAGAATTGTGAAGGTGGGTGCTAAAGTTCAGGTAAATTTAGGTCTACAAAATAATGACAAGGGAATAAGGAGAATTATTTTGCAAATCTATGATTAACACAGCAATAGAAAGAGTGATTTGTTTCGATTTATTTTACATTTGTATTTACTATACTATGGATTGTATTCTCAATTACTTTTTTTACTGAACGTCGGCTACTTTTATAAACACACAGTCTAGCTTAGGGGTTTTTTGCAATTACTTATAAAGTAATGGACTTTTGGAAAATAAAAGGGCAAATATTTGAAGTACTTCTGTTATTATCCGCACCACTCACAAACTAAATTACACAGTAAAAATGTTATGTGTCAAAAAACACCATCTGTCAGATAAAACATTTTATTTATCTTTTTAGTGTCCTTTTTATCCTTAAAAACGCCACTCAGAGATGGAGTTAAAAAGTCTTGTTATTTTAAAGTGCAAAATTTTTAATGATGTCATTTAGAATGAAATGAGTTTAAAATTAGTTTAAAAGTTGGTTCTTGCTAATGTCAGTTTTCAAAATTATGGAAAACATTCAACAATGTTATTTTTTTCTTTTTTCCTACTTATGGAAAGTTTAAATTTATTATTTATTTCTTTTATGTGAAATAAATTTATTTTATGTGAAATATGTTAATATGTTTTAGTTGAATTTTGAAACTAAGACCGAATTTTTATTCTAAACAAAAATATAAATATTCAATTTTACCCAATTAGTGTTTTACGAAAATACCAATTCTTTGTTGCAAAGTTAAACCCAAATTATGTATTTTTTTACTGTGTTCAAAAAATAATATTCCTGAGATCATCTCCTACAAAATCAATAAAAGATAATTGTAATTTCAGCCAATGGTATCCGTGAAAATAATATAATTAAAAAATTTCAGTTTAAACATCATAACGAGTAACCTACCTAACTACGCAAGTGGAAGTGGTATTATGATTTGGTGGTGCGTTTGTTTGTGAAAAAGAAGTTTTAGCAGCTCCACTACCTGACAGTAGTAATGAAAAATTTAGTGGTACTTAGTTCAAATTAAATTCAACTAGAACTGATCAATGAGTGACAGTGTAAATTAAAATTATATAACCATTGCCGCTAAAACCAACATCTCCTAAAACCGCTTCACAACTCGAATTCAAATGGATTTACTGAGGAATGAATGAATTTGATCATTAAACAGTGATAAAGAAATAACTTCACTTAACCTTATCATTAAATAATAATTGAATAGAATTTCCACTCTCATTGAATCAGTGTTTCCAATGGTAATGATATTACAATTTGCACAATATTTCACTTAGTGGTACGTACGACCTAAATTACTAGGACTAAATTGACCTGAGTGAACCGAATTTCCTAGAGGTGGAAGAATGGAAATTGATTTCGCTAAAGTTACGAAGTAGGTTATTTCATTCGTCTCATTTAACCCTTAGACGGCACAAGGGGTATAATCCACCGTAAGTGATTTTTACAACAAAATATTTATCCTTATTTAGAAATATTGAATATCTTCTCATTTCAGATTGTAAAATAAATATAGTTTGTTTATTAACTAAAATCATTGACTTTCATCTTTAGAAATTGTGCGAGTTTTTGCTTTATCTTAAAAAATAAAAATTCTATAAATTTTTTAGTGAAATCACTCATTGTTCCGCAGTTTATCCCTTTCAAATGGAATTTTCTAGCTCTAGTATATATATATTTATATTATTTTGAACTTAGATGATGATTTTACTTTAAAGAAAAATATTTTAGGTTATTTCCATGTTTAGGGAACGATTTCATCCCTTTCCATTTGTGTCATGTCGAAGCTTCTCTTTTTCAAAACGCATAAGAGCTGTTTGTAACATATTTTTCCTCAATCAAAAAGTAAAAATATTTCATATTCAGAATTCTCAAAAATATTTGACAGTATTTCTATGTTTAGGGGATGATTTCACCCCCTTAGAGAAACTGACAAGAATTGCCAATCATGAAGCACAAAATTATCTTACATTTAGAATTTTGAAAATTATTCCTTATTATTCCAATATTTGGGGGATGATTACACCCCTTTTTAGCGTCTATAGGTGTATTTTTAACCCTTCTTTGTTGAAAACACATCACATTGCGTTTTTGAGTTTGATTTGATATAAATAATCTAATTAGAAACATCTTTGTAATAAATGATAATTTTTTGATAAAATCAAGCTTTTAGGATTTTTAGGATTTTTACCTTTTTAGGATTTCACCCCTCAATTAGGGGTGTACTTTTAATATTTTCGAAAAACTAAAAGCAATGCCTCTCTTGATTTTTTACGACGATTAATTTGATACCTGGCACATTTTTTTATGTATTTTCCTCATTTCGCTGTGAAAAGTGCAAAAACAGGCAAAAAACTGCCTTTTTGTGGTCACTCTTTATTCTGCACAGTCACCTGACCTCAATCTGATTGAAAATCTTTTGGACGGATGTTAATCAGAGCATTTCAATACATAAAAACCTGACCTGGATCACTGGTGACCTGGTTTGTTAAGAGGTGTCAATTTTTGATTAGTTAATTTCATTCAAAGGAAATACATATAACCAAATTTATTTCGTCTTTATTTTGTGAATATTTTGTTTTTATATTGATTTTTGTTTATAGCGCTAATTTCTTCAAGAAGAATAATTTAATATTAGAAATCTGAACTTGTTGAAGTAAAACTTCTTTACGCAGGCTTGACTTTGGGGAGTAAGCTGGTGAATGCATGACGAGAGCGTTACAAAAAAAATGATCGGGCAAGGCGAACGCGGCGTTTGGTGCAGTGGTGAACAGATGGACTTGGGATTCAGTGTTCACGGGTTCGAATCCCAGCGTGGGGATGCTCTTTAAGTAAAGCGGCGTTTGGTGCAATGGTGAACAGTTGGACTTGGGATTCAGAGGTCATGGGTTCGAATCGCAGCGTGGGGATGCTTTTGAAGTAAAACTTCTTTACGCACGCTTGACTTTGGGGAGTAAGCTGGTAAATGCATGACGAGAGCGTTAGGAAAAGTGTGATCGGGCCGAGGCGAACAGAAGTAGATATAAGTTAGTGAAGATAGAAAGATAACAGAGTTACGTTTCGTATATTACTGTAGAAGCAAGAGAGAGAGGTGCGAGCACTAATTTATCAATGAAAACCGATAATAAATTTAAATATTTGTAGAAAATGAATATATGTATATTATATACATGTATATATTATACATTACATATATACATATATAAACATATATATAAATATAGATGGAGCTAAAGAAGTTTTATTTCAGTCATGTGGTCTAAAGCACACTCGTATTTTTTTTATGGGAATTATACATTATAAATAAAAAAATTTCAATCAGAAGCATAACCATACATAAAAACCACCACTAAATAACAATCCTAAACAACATTTACGAATTCCATATATACTCATAAATACACATTAACATAGACAGGGGCAAAATGGAGAAAAAAAATTGCCTAGTTTTTAAAATTCAGTTACGCCTATTTTTATTGAAGATAAAAGTCCCATTTATTGTTCGTAAATCATTGAACTCGCTTCCTTTCGAATATCAAAATAAATGATAGGGGAGTTGAACTGTGCAGGGCGACAAACAAAATAACAAAGCAATTAACTGAAGATGAATAGCAGTAAGATAAGCTTACATCATAACTCATAAGAGACATCATTTCCCTTTTTTCTGCAAATAAAACACTTTTCTGAATTTCTGCAAATAAAAGACAAACAAACATGAGAGTCCCAAAACGACCGAACGAACCCCGGCTTCTAGCTCTCGAAACAATCATTTTATTAATCCGAGACGTACCCAGGGCCAATCACGAACAGGACGGGTTTCCCGGACGATTTTCTTTCTATCTAGTAGCATAGTCAGCACATCTTCTGAACAAAAGGTGAACTCATACTGGGGAATCAATAAGAAAATCATTTTGCCGGTAAACAGATCCGCTCGTGCTGACCATATGTGGAATGAAAACGGAAAAAAAAAATACGAAAAACATAATCCAACAGAAGATACATACATATATTGGTCGTAAGCCAGTATAGGTCCGACCACTTGACGTATATCTGCTACTAATTTATCGATATCACCTTCATTCCGGCAATAGTCCTCCATTTTGGGCTGATAGTTTTGTACGATTTTCCACTTGAACATAAATTCCGGCCACAGTATGACGAACAACCTCATCATTTCTTGTTTCGGATCATACTAAATTCCAGCTGGCGGAGTTTTGCGTTGTCAAAATTGCTTGTCTCTGTTGTTATTTTTTCCGTAAATGGGGTAATAAAATCGACTTTTCCACATTTTGGGCAATGCGAGTTTGATACAATCTCAGATCCCCGAACACTGGAGAAGTTACACCACTGTTCTCTTTGGCTCCACTTTCAAACATATGTGTGGAGGCAAGCACATCCCACAAATCAGATCCGGAGAATCAATTTCGTTTAGTGAGATAAATAAGTTTTAGGTCATTTCATCGGTAGCAGCATTTGAAGAAGGGAAGGGCTGGCTTGGGATATATACGTGCCATGTCAATTCCCTGGGCAATCATTTTAACCTCAGACATATTTTTATTGATGTCTGAGTTTTAAGGATGCGCTCTGACGCTTTTGTCCATGAACCCAGAGAGTCACGTTTTAACCTCGTTATTCTGGCACACAACTGTGGAAATCATGTCTTTATTGGATGAAGACCTTGATGGCCAGTTAAGAGTTGATATCAGTGGATGGTGTCAGAGGGAAAATTTCAAAAGTTGTTTGCCAACCAGTCAACTAACGAAAAATTGAGTTAGCTGGATGGCAACTAATAAAACTTCCTTCGACAAGAACCCAGACTTGTTAATTACTTTTTGCTCTCAGTAGTATTAAAAATGAACTGCCAGATTGCCCTGCCCAAGGCTACACGTGCTGGGTTATTTGTAGGAAAAAGCAATTACAACGCAATTACCTGGACAAACTAAGCAATCTCGATAAATGAGTCCCCTTTTGCCGGTTTTAAAGTAAGCTTATGAAATCCAGAAAATTTTTGTTGATGTTGATATAGAGCTGGTACTATGCAAATAATGTTACAAATTTTGGGGCATATCCAAAATTTTCATACTTCATAATGTTATGCACTGTGCAATGACAAAGGAAAACAATTCCCTGAGGGGGAATTGTGCCTAGTACAGTTCACATTATATTTAATACCACACCTGCATCAGGAATAGATTGCTGTTACGCATTTGCCTGCATAAAACATAAAACCATCTCTAAATTTAACAGCATAACCGAAAAGATTGGCAGAATTTCCAGCCATGGTAAAGCACATGCAATGGAATTTTATGATGTTCCCCCCTGCCCGCCAATTTATCCCCTCCCCACAAAAAATTGGACGTCCCGTAATAACGCTTCAGTGAATCGATTAGTGCGTAATTGACTCATATGCGACACATGCTTATGATTTTCAAGCGTTAATAACTGCACTTGCCGCAATTAGGGGAGTACTCGATGAAATAATGAATTTTTTTGGTTAAAAAAATATCAATATATATTAAAAATATTAAATGGAAAATCTATATAATATTTAGCATTTTAAATTGTTCTCTACAGTGTTATTAATGTTACGATAAAAAGGTCATTTAATAATATTGGTAATTCGAACAGAGACAACTTTTTTTTCCATTTCGCTAATTAAATGCAGAGAAATTTATCACCGCTGTTTTTTTATAGTGCAGTACCGAATAATGTGTGCTGAAATGGTGATGTTTAAATTATCAACACTAGACATACATAGGTACATACAATATCTAATTAAATTAATTCGCTTATTTACACTCTGACCCTAAAATTTCATTTCAGAAATTTTCGTTAACAGATTACATCTGTTTGACATTTTAAAAAAGAGGGTAAAATAAAAATATAAATATTATAAAAACTTAATTACATATAATAATTCTTTTATTATTTAACTATATATCATGAGAAAAAATGTGAATGGCAGAATACGTACATTTGGTCCAAAGGTGGAGAAGATAATGTCAACGTTCTTCGCATGTCATTTAAAAAACCTTTATTTTTACAACGTTGTTATTAACTCATTTTCTCTGTAGGGGACAAATCTTTCAATCAGATTTTCGGCTAGTTCTAATTAAGCTAGATCTTTGAAATTTTGCACACGTGTTTAAGTCCGGTGACAATGTAATATAGTACGAGGGTGGTTCAAATATGATCGAGATAAATGCTCTGACACGTTTATTTACTATCGAACAAATTTACAAAAATTTACAGTTTTTCTATGTAGTTCCCCTCACTAGTTACGCATTTTGTCCACCTTTCCGGTAGTTTTTTGATGCCGGTATCGAAGAATTCCTTGGGCAACTCGGACAGCCATGTGCGCACGAATTCTTCTACCTCGTCGTCGGTGTTGCATCTTTGACCTCCGAGGGTTTCTTTCAGTGGTCCAAACATGTGGTAGTCGCAGGGTGATAAATCCGGACTTTAGGGGGGTGTTCCAGTACCTCCCACCCCAATTCCGATATTGTATCGAGCGTCTCGAACATTCATCCTACGGTCCTCCAAAATGAGTTGTTCTACGCGGCGAATGTTGTCTGGTGTGATGCTGGTTCGCGATCGACGATCATGCGGCTCATTCTCGACGGTTTCGCGGCCATCCTTGAATGCTTTGGCCCATTTCAACACAGCAGCCCTACTCAGGCACTCACTATCGAACTGATTCTAACGCTTTCCCACACTAAAAAACGCTTTTAACGCCTTCCCACACTAAAAAACGAATGACAATACGTTGCGCAACGGCGGTCGGCACTTGACGTTCACTCATGGTCGTAGCACGCGCGTGAAACATACGCTCCCGATGAAAACTATGCCAAACTGTTCGTAAGGGACCCAACTATCACATACTCAAGCCACGACCTTCAAAACATACATGCACGCCATCTACAGCATTTGTCTCGATCATAATGCCATATTTTTTTTGACCTCAAATAATACTGCAAAGTCTGTTGACATCCCAAAGTTTTTTCCTTGATTTCATATTTTTTACCACCAACAAATAAGTTTAATTAGGTCTCAAAATGTTTGTGGTTTTATGGAGAAAAAATGTTATGTTTTTATTTTATTATCGATTGGGGAAATATTGAACTTTTGCCCAAAACAAAATAACAAAACCTTTGCCCAAATTCATTGATTTTCAATTTTCGCACGGTGGCGGTTGAAAAGAGATACTTTACGGTTTGAAACTTTTCGTAATTAATTTTATGCTTCTTGTATTAATCGATCTCCGCGTGGGTAAGCTTTCAGAGAATTTGTAGGTACTTGTACTTAAACTTTTAAACAGGATTTTCTGGAAACATCATTTTTGAAGCTGGTTTCAAAAATAGAAAAACAAGACTAAATCACAAATCTAAAAATGAAACCCGACACAAAAGAACAACCCTGAAAAGGTAAAATTAGAACCGAAGATCCTAGGAAAAGTTCCATCAATTTCCACTAAATATAGCTAACTCCAATTTCCTTTAAGATATTATAATACTCCATAGTATCGTACTAGAGTTCATTTTACACTTTTTCTTTATGATTTTAACACTATTTCTCTGTGTTTTAAGTGATAAAAAAATTTTAGTTAGGATAAAGATAAAGAGATCAAGTTTTGCATATTATTATTATCAATTTTTTTAAATTGTGTCAAGTGTGTATAATTTTGAGTTTTGGTTAAGTGTTCAAAATATATTTTTCAAATTTAATTTTATTTTAACCGGGACCACTAGCTTGAGATGTCTCCGAATAAAGTAATAATTTAATTCCATAATTCGAATAAAGATTTTCAAGACGACAGCCAAAACAAGGGAGCTTGCTAACGATGTGGTCAAACTCGCTCTACAATCGGACAGCTGTCATCAAAGAGGAAACAAAATTAGCAGGACTGCCTTCAAGGACTATATTAGAAACCATCTCTGGGACGCTCATGCTTGTGTGCAACCAGTAAAATTTATGTCTAATGGAGAGAAGCATCAGGACGATGATTAATCAAGCCAAACAATTGTTTTCGAATGTATGGACTGATTGGCCTGGAAACTCATCAGACCTCAATTCGATTGAGCACTTGTGGGTTCGATTTCAAAGTTCAATATTTAGGTATCCAAGAATAAGTCTAGTTAACAGAATTACAGAAGAGTGGAATTCAATTACGTCTGACGTCCTGTTACGTCATTGTAATATACTTTGAAGAAACTAATTAAGGGATGTCTAGAAAAAGGAGGACTACAAACCAAATATTAATAAACTTAAATCTCAACACGATAAAAAAGTGGAAAAAAATTTTTAATTAATTTAACATTTAAGATGGAAAGAAATTTTTTGTCCACCCTGTATATGACCTAACACCTAACTCATAAAAAATGTTAATTAAGTATGCCTTCTTCCCTTCGTATCTTCTTTGTTACCTCCTTTAATTTCTTTTATATTTCTGGCCCTGTTTTAATTCTTTTTATATTTTTAATCTTGTTTATTTAATATTTTATTTTGCAATTTTGAAATATATATATAGGTTTCAATTTTGTATTATTATTATATTAAATATTTTTATAAGTTCTTTTCTTGGAATGATAACCCAATTTTTCCATAAAATTCTCGCTTTTTGCCCCTATCTCGTAAACAAAAAGAGGTATAGAAAAAGTGAATATGACAAACTTGTAGAAAATTCAATTTCCTACAAAAAAGTCTTGGACATCAAACCGCTAACATCGATATTTCTTGAGATATTGAGCTTTAAAGTTGAGGTAGTGTTTCAACAATTTAGCTCAATAATCCATGAAAATTCCACACTACCTCAACTTCAAAGCCCAATATCTCGAGAAATATCGATGTTAGCGATTTGGTGTTCCAGAACTTTTTTGTAGGAAATTGAATTTCTTACAAGTTTGTCATTTACATTTTTTCTGTAGCTCTTCTTATATACGAGATAGGGGCAAAAAAACGAGAATTTCGTAAAAAAATTGGGTTTAGTGACCCGTACTACCTCGCTGGTGGGAGTTAGTGTTACACCGCAATGTATATTTTTGTAGAGCATTCATTTCTGAAGAAACCCTACCATTGACCAAAATTATACCATAAAATGCCTCTGAGCTATAGAATTTTGAAGAAAAAAAAATCAAAGTTTACGTGTATTTTAAACAGGAAATCCTTGCACGCCTTGGTCGAGCACTTAATATTAATATTAAGGGCTCAAATTTTCAGGGAATTTTCTTTTAGGTACTTCCCACAAAATTTCGAGGTGGGAGTGAAAAAAAATAAATACTCGCGAAAAACACATTAGTTCGCTAAGGCTACTCTAAAAATACAAATAAGGAAAGCTACATAGATACTCCTACAATTCAGTGTTTAGCTATTAATCAAATATAGATTTGTAATATTGAGCTACGTAACTATAGTAACTGTTACCAAACAAATTAAACCTTCGCAAACTATCAATTTATGTATTGCCTACCTTTCACCACTCATGTCAACAAGGTTCACAATAAAACAAAAATGACACACTATTAACAATAATGAAGCGAGGACAGCCACCACACTTAGGTATGTTCCGTGGTTACAAAATATTTCTCGCAGACAAGAATCTTTATCCATAGAAATATATCGAATATATACTAATTTGAGCAATTTTAATATTAATTTAATAATTTCCTCATGAGGTTATATTTCCCAACTTCAGATCGTCATTCTTAATTTTCTTCATCACGGATTTTTTGCCTGAAACGCTTTTGCAATTTATAAAAGAGAACTTTATCATTTTTATTGAAAAAAGTGATAAGTTTAATTTATTATTTTTGATAAAACCCTTACAAAAAAAAATATCACTTTAAAAAACTTTGTAAACCCCGTAATACGTCACGGCATATCCAATCCGTAAAATTGCGACTAAAGGTTCTCTATATCTACCATAATTCAACGTTCGTCTAAATTAAACGACGAAAAAAAAGTACATTTATTATAAAATACGTAATTATTCAATTTGACCCCTCTCTAATTTTCCCCAAGTGCTGTAAACATATAACTCAAAAAAAAATGTTCCACCCCCACAAATCCCCTTAAGATACTTTGCGCCTTCTCGAAGGCACTTAATTTCGACACCATCCGCACAATGGCTGGCCTCGATAATTTGGGCGCCCTACGCAAAATCCGGAGCTCTATGTCTTTCAAAAAGCCGCGTCAGAGCAGCACATTGAGGGCGCCTTTATCTTATTACATAAAAATCCCTCCAAACATTACGGAAATTACTAGGGGGGGACGGAATGACACAAATTTCTGGCTGAATCGAGCCAATTTAGGAAGCCGCCTCTTAGAGGTCTGTCTACATGAATTTATACCCATGAAAAATCAGCTACAGGATAAATCTAATTTCGTCAAAATTCCCATCCATTCGCAGGGAGCAGCCGAGCCACTCAACTTTTAGTTATATGCCCGGATTCCTGGTTTTCATTACATTATCTGGCTTTTCATTTCCATCGGAACGCAGCCCAGGGGCGCGAAACGAACGGCGGGCGGCAGCGGGAATATAATTTTATCGCAGAAAATTGCCTCCCAGTTGGGCCTGAATGATGGTTATTATTATTTTCAAGTGTATATAGAAAAACAACCTTTCATAACAATGAATGTCCCGCTCCGTTAAATTTTACTATGTTTCATAAAAAAAAAAAAAAAATCGAATTAAAAGGGTGAGAACGACGATGACGGGTTTGCCCTACCCAAACAATGTTTTATTCAGCAGAATTTCTTTTTCTTCCGTGAAAACCACCAACCAGGAGGAGGAGGAGGTTCCTACTAATTTTCCATGTCGCTTAATTTATGCTCCTGCACTTGTGGCATATCTTGATTTAAGCGGTGGTTCGGGGAAGGCTTTAAGATCCTTTCGAGCGATGTTTAATTGGACCCTGTCTAGCGGAATTTCATAACGTCACAATGGCCGCAATTTGCAATTTAAATTCGATTTTAATCGCACCACTCGCCGTCGCCGTCTTCGCGCAGATTGCGACAAAATGTTTTTTTAATATTTCATAAAAGTGTTATCTTTTCCTCTTCACGAAAATTACCTTTCAAGAACGGCACTGGGCTTTAAACGAACTAGTGCTTTAAAGAAGATAAACCCTCCGGGAGAGATGGGATTAAATTTTCCACTCAACAGTTACATAGTTTAATTTTAATGTCATTATGACTGCGTTATTATAAACTCTGGTTGATGTTAAATGACGATCTAGATTTAGATATTTTTTTTTTTTTTATCTTGCAGCCTATATGTATTTTTGAAGTTTTTAAAAATTACATTTATTTACATTTGTGTTAAATTATTTTTGACACTAAATAAAAACATGTATGGTATGTATAAAAGCACTATACTAATAGTATTTTGGGTCTTATAAGTTTTTAAACAAGATACCTAAAAAAATTAGGCAACAATTATTATTATAGTAAAACTTATTGCAAATTGAAAAAAAAAATAATTTGTTGTAATACCTCAGAATAGTTTGCTTTAATATCGAAAAAATTAAAATAATAAAAAATACATATTACATCAGTAAATATAACAAATAATTTTTATTCTTTTACTATTTTTCAAAGTTGATTTAACAAAATTTGCCTTCGTCAGAATTCAAACGTTTACTACGCTTTGACAGTTAAAAAATGGCATTTATTACTACACAAAAATAGTAAACATTTCACTGTACTATTACTGAATAGTAGAAGTCTTACTGTTAACCATTTAACTGTGATTGACGAGTATACTCGTCATGCGTATAAATCAGTGACCATTGGCTATTTAAAATGCAATTTTTGAGAAAAACAAAACATATTCTCAAATTTAAAGATGTTTAGAATATTTTGAGGCTATGCCGGAATAAAACAAACAAGTAGAAAATATAAACAGTTTGAGATTATCTCATGCATCCCGGTATGCACTGGTTGAAAAAGTTTACCAGTTCGCATAATGAATTTATTTATGTGCGATGATAACGTTTTTTAGATGTTAACCAAAAAATATGAAACTACAAGAACTCTTGTCAGTCTGAAAATAATTTAAATTTTATGAAAGAATTGGAAACTGTCGGGCAGAGAAAGGGGCTAATTGCATGAATGTCAACAAAAAACCATTCCAAATACAAAGCACATGAACTGAGAGGCACAAAATTTTCTTGGAAATTGTCTCCCTCGGTTTAGTGTTCCAAGAATTCAATCAATTTGTTTACCTAAAATAAGCAAACGATACTGTGACTATCCCAAGAATCATTCAAAAATTCATAGAATTATCACGATCTCAGGAGAGGTTTCTGTGCATGGCTTTATCTTACCAGCGCAACTTATTCTGTGATTGACGAATATACTCATCATGGCTCGATGAGGGCACCACAGTTAACTAGTTAATAAATTTATGAATTTACTAAGAGATATTACTTCAAATATGGGTATTTATAATTGCAAATCGTTGTTCAGTCAACTATCAAATTTTACTATTTATTTGAGTCCTTTTTGAAATTTTTGAAACAATTATTTTCCGCAGTAAATTCAAGTATTCTTTTTTTTTTAGTGTAGCTTCGGAGAAGTAACTAAAAATTTACCAAAGTTTTTAGTTAATTTTCCAAACCAAATTTCCTTTAAACTACTAATACATAAGGCTAATCTTGTCCTGCATAAGGTAAAACTTCAATTAATTGCTTAAAAATCAGGATAATCTTACAATTACAATTTCGGCAAATTACCTAAGTATATATAAGAGCACTCTTATACTAAAGGATAAGTTAAATTAACTATAAACTTCAGTAAACTATCGAAAATCATTAGGTCAATCTTATGCAGGAAGCTTGGTATCTTATATGTTTTAAGTAAATAAGAAAAATTTTAAAAAAAAATGATATTTGGTGAATTTATCAAAAAACTTGTATAAATTATCAAAATTGTATACACTTTTTTATTTTGCCTATTGCTGGGAAAGTATTAAGAACTTAAGTTACGAATAAGAGTTACGTTCCAATTAATATGATGACTTAAGGGGAGGGTTCTCATCTAGAATCTTGAAATTTTCGATTTTTTTTTTATTTCATATTATTAAAGTTTAATATGTCTAGAATGTTGCTTTAAAATATTTAGTTGATCCGAGCACTAGAACGGATTCTACAGCCCATTGATTGTGGCGGTGTCATGATCGTAGCGGGGCGCTCAGCCTGTGCCGTGCCGTTCAATCACGATTATCTCGGAACTTTGTTTTTCAAGATTTTTCAAATTTGCGTACAAGATAACTCAAAAACGGTTCAACCGATCAACTTCTAGTTTCGTGCATATTAAAGTAAACAATTTTCTTCATAGAAAGAGTGGAGCACATTTTGAAAATTGTAACATTATCTCCTTTTTGTAAGTGATAAACTATGAAAAAAAACGGCCGAAAACGGCCTTAAAATTTCAAAATCGCGCCATTCCGTCAATTTTAAATTTTTTTTGAAAGTCGTCCACTCTTTCTGAGACAAATTTATTCTAGTTTATAATAATGTCATCATTATTTGATTTCAGACCAATCTGCGACCCCTAAATTGTACGCAGCTGGGCAATTTTCGAAAAACATGCCTCCGGAGAAGTTGAATAACGGGCGCCATTTTGTTTTTTTTTTTTGAATAAAAAAATTTTTTCGTACAGATAAATGTACAATAAAAGATAATACCAAATATCATTTCCCTATGTCTTGTCATTTGCCTTCAAAAAAATCACGAACTTTACCTACTTTTTGACGTTCTAGATGAGAACCTCCCTTAAAAAACTTAAATTTAATTTAAGAACATTATGATATAAATAAATACATATACTTCTAAAGGTAATAGGTTTCTGAACAGACAATATAATTTAAAGAAGCCTCATTTTCAATCATTTCTGAAAGTATAAATAGATAAATAAAAAAAATTAATAAGCAGATAAATTAAAAAAAAATATATATTTAAATCTCTTAACTACGAAAAGACTAAGGTGTAAAAGTTAATACGTAATGAATTTATTTTCGCATTTTAAATTATATTAATCTCTATATTCTTAAATTTTTACAACAAGACAACTAGAGAAATTACGAATTTTATAGACAAATTAAAGGATATTATTGAAAACTTCAGTACAAACCACTCTCAGTGAACATAGTACCGATTGAAAATTACCTACTTATTTGTGTACTTCACCCAAATATTTATTTGCAGTTTATATTATTGGAAAATTTCCTTAGCCTTATGTAAAATTTTACCAAAAAATTTTACACAATCTAAACAAGTACTTTTTTCCCAAAATTGTATATCAAATAGTTTGGTGAATAAAATCTCGATGGTATTTTATCTAAAACGTATGCCAAAAATTGTCAAAATCCTAGAGCAAATCATCAAAATTATTTAAGGTGATTTACCAAATCTTAGGTAATAACAAAATACTGGTGACATTTTTGCCTAATTATAAATACAGATATCGCTCTTACAAGATAAGAAAATTGCGGAAACCCTCGTACAGCACGGCAACCTACAAAACGGTTTCATTATTCTAAATACTAAATAACACGATTTTTATGAAATGAAATTTACAACGACTTTGTAAGGACTAGCAAACAAACTAAAAAATTTTTTAAATGGGGCAAAAGATGCAAAAAATCCTAGAAAAGAAAATGGGTTTAGAAAATGATGAAATCGTTTGATCGAAAAAACGCTCTCGCATCATTGTGCGAAAAATGCGTTAAAATGCGTTTGAATTAAATGGAAACAGAAAATGTTTATTTACTATTTTGTTTTTATATGTTAACAATTTTAATGCAAATTGTTGAATTAAAAGAAAAAAATGTTGTTTTATAAGGTTTTCGAAATAAACCCTTCCATTTTGTACTAGCTCCTAGTCTCACATAACACGGTTTTGTACAACACGGCATTTTCTAGGAACCTATCTACCGTGTTATAGGAGGGATACCTGTATTTTACTCTAACAAGGAGAAGGCACCTACTCGTCATCACCCATTTCGCTCAAATTTATAGCACATGTAGGGCTTGGCTACAAATGAAAGTACCCGAAGTGGCCAAGCGTTTACAAAATAATAGTATACAAAAAATTTCATGCGGCTCTAAGTCCCATTCATTGTAGCACATCCCCAAAGCGGCGGCTGGTGTAGTGGTTAACACTTGGGCTTGTGATTCAGTGGTCACGGGTTCGAATCCCTGCGTGCGGAGGTTTTTTTCGGATCTTTCCCAATTTTTATAAGTTTCGGGTCCGCTATTAAGCGAAGTGATAAATTTTTTATTTTTTTTTTTAGTTAAAGTTATTTACCAAGAGGTCAAACTGATTTACTTAATGTCCGAACGTTATATATAATCTCATTTCAGTTTATCTATTTTAAAATTATCAGTATTTGCTTAGCTGTGTCAGTTTTAATTTACAAATCCATAAGAGGCTAACTTAAAACTTTAAGCCCTTAAACGGCTTAAATTTAAATTAAATGTTGACATATAATTGAAATCCAAAAAATCTTGTGACTAATCTCTTTTCGTTGTTATTTCAGCAACCGAAATTCGCCCCCAAAAATCTTTTTATCCATCCAACTCTTACAAATTGTGAAAATTTGAAATGCACCCTCCAAAGGAGTAAAAATTCGCTCCATATTCACAGTGCTCTTCCTTCCTTCCCGCCATATGGCATGATTTTCCATCGTAAAAAATTAGCCCATGAAATACAATTTCCTTTCAGGAAAATGCCCTCACCCCGGTGGGTGGTCGCAATTCCAGATTGGTAGCCGCACGGCATCTATCTGAGATTTAACAGGCTGCCGAATTACCTTAAAAAACAGAACGCTTAACGTTGCTGTTTCACGGTGTCGGCGTCGGTCGTTGTATTAAAAATTTTATCTAAATCCCATCGGGGCACCGATATCAGAGCAATTCAAGCGAGAAATTCAATTTAAAAATTGGTAATCGGCCGCCCTAGTCCCTCGCCCCTTTACACACACACACACACACACACACACACAGTTCACATCAAAGAGGTTGCCAATCTGCAAATTGATTCAATTTTTATGCAGCACTTGTTTTCCACGTGCCGTAGCAAGTGCGCCCGCAGCTGATTTTCCCTTATGATAGGGTGTTTTCACCCTTCGTACTAATTGCAAGGAGGCCGTACAATTTGCTACGCACCAAGGGAGGCCGAACATAAAAGCGCCCTAAGAGGTTTCGTCACGATTCAATGAGTTCATCATACCCAGAACAAAAAAATCAACCCTAATTCATAAAATTATGCGGTGCACCCGTGGAATATAACTCATAAATATCGTACTTATCTAAGGGTTGTTAGAAGGGAACTGGACCCAACGAATCAATTCAGCTAAACGCAAAACTGTTTCGAGTCAGTTCGGGTCTTATATGTCTGTCTGTCTGTCTGTCCCTCCCTGGTGGAATCGCTTCCGCTCTGAAGGGGATACTGAGCTCATATTATGATTATGCAGGGTGCGGGCAATCAGGAAATTAAAATAGGCCCTGCCGATGAAGTGGCTTAGCGGATATCCTTTGCAGCAGGGATGCACTCTGTCTATTGAACCGAGGGCCGATAGCACGTCTCTGGGAAAAGGGACTAAAACGAAGAGGCTGGAGTCCTAAAGTAGGGTAATAATCGATGCATACATCTGCTACTAATTCGGGGAGTACTGGTGCCATTGCAATCAAATAGGATTGGTCTTATCCTCCCGCTTGCATCATAAAAATAATTTTCATAGGCAGCCAATTTATTATTTCACTATATGGGGTGGGGAGTGTATCTACACAGTGTACAAAATATTTTAATACAAGGAGAATTCGGGAAATATAAACGTAACAGTTCCCTCGCTACTTCACCCGCAACTAATTAAGTTCTTCTCCAAAATCGTTTAAATATTTAATATATTTTCAATAAATTACGAGGTACTAAATTATGAATCTTGCAGGATTTGGGCCACTTTGAAAACGGCTCATATATTTCGAATATATGTATTCAAATTACATAAAAAGTTCGCACGAATGTAATAGCAGATTCATATAAATTTATATTAAATGCGGAAGATACATATAAATTGAATTCCAATTCCAAAAATTGCATATAAATATGATAATGCACAGTGTGAGGTGAAAATGTGAAAATAGTTTTTCTATTAAATTTGTACGAGAATCATATGTATTAACCCATTAATGCGCAAAACGAGGATTTTATGCACGCAAGTTCAATTGTACGATTCGAATAGCAAATTGGGGCGAATTTCCTGCAAATTCGTATATAAGGGGTTTTTGGGGGTGCTCTTTCAGAATCTGTCATTTGTTTTGCATAAAAACTTCAAAAACCCTATTATTTTTTGGATTTTTTCAAAAAAGTGCCCACTTTTTTTGGTCATTTTTCGTCTCAAAGTCGATTATCTTGTCGTTGCTGCTATTGAATGGTCATATAACTACCAGAAATCGCGGTCCAAATGTCTACACTTTCTAAAACCATTGTTTTGAATTTTTTTTGTTGCTTTAGTTTTTGCAAAATGGGCATTTTGTACAGCAATGTAATAAAAAGCTTCGCGATTTTTTTACACGAAATGATCAACTTTACAAAAAAAATGTATATAACAAAGAGTGCTTATAATTAGCCAAGGAAAACATGTAAATTTTTTCAGAATTTTTTGGACTATTTTTGGATTTGGCCAATTTTTGAAAAACCCAAAAATGTCCCGAAAAATTCACACGTGTTCTCTGGCTAATTATAAGCACTTTTTGTCATATAAAATTTTTTCGTATAATTCGTCCTTTTTGAGTAAAAATATCACCAAATTTCATCATAAAAAAACTTGGTGATATTTTTACTCAAAAAGGATCAATTATACAAATAAATTTTATATGACAAAAAGTGCTTATAAGTAGCCAACACGTGTGAATTTTTTCAGAATTTTTCGGGACATTTTTGGATTTTTCAAAAATTGGCCAAATCCAAAAATCCAAAAATAGTCCAAAAAATTCACATGTTTTCCTTTGCTAATTATAAACACTTTTTGTTATATAAATTTTTTTTGTAAAGTTGAACCTTTTCGTATAAAAAAATCGTAAAGTTTTTTATTACATTGCTGTACAAAATGGCCATTTTGCAGAAGCCAAAGCAACAAAAAAAATTCAAAGCCATGGTTTAGAAAGTGTAGACATTTTGACCGCGATTTCTGGTGGTTATATGACCATTCAATAGCAGCAACGACAAGATAATCGACTTTGAGACGAAAAATTACCAAAAAAAGTCGGCACTTTATTGGAAAAAACCCAAAAAATAATAGGGTTTTTGTAGTTTTTATGCAAAACAAATGCCAGATTCTGAGAGAGCACCCCCAAAAACCCCTTATATACGAATTTGGAGGAAATTCGCCCCAATTTGCTATTCGAATCGTACAATTGAACTTGCGTGCACAAAATCCTTGTTTTGCGCATTAATGGGTTAAAGTAATATTTATACTACATACAATATATATGGGACGTTCCACGTCAAACGGATCAAAGCTATGCCCAAAATTCAGCTTGATTAATTAAAACGTATAATAGCTCAAAAGACTCGTTATTGAATCCTCTTTTCAATAATGAGTGGCTAAATGTGGAAATCCAAGATGGCGGACTTAATATGGCGGCTAAAAGTTGGCCAAAAATCGGATGGTTGGACTAAAAGTGTTGCAAGAAAAAAATGGTTTGGTGGATATAATCGGACATATGCCTAAAATATTACTTATATATGTAGCTTTAAAGTTGCCATAGTAGGATTACCAAATCCAACATGGCGGGTCCGAAATGGCGACGAAACTAAGAAGTATCGTCGATGTACTCAAGAATCATTGATCGCACGCACGTTTTTAACATAAAAACATTATTACGGGAACTTAAAATACTCCTCTTACATCAAGCATTTAAAACTGAAATATTAACCCTACCAAATTCAAAGTGGCGGACATAATGGTGGAAAATCTGCGAAAATCACCAAATAGTGCAGAAATCATTTGTCCTATTATCGTTTTTGACCCGAAATATTTCTATATGAATTTCAATTACTTGTATTCCATGTCGCAATTTAATTTTGGTTAGTAGCTTTACTAATTAGAAAATGATACACGTTTGAGGGAAACTTTATCAAAATGGAAGTCGAAGGGAGCTGTATTGCTTGCCTTTCGAAGCATTCTGGTGAAGGGTTCAAAATAATCAAATTAATCTGATGACTTTCGAGGCGGAAGGTGGGAAAAGATCTGACGTTACGAGGGTTGGTATTGAAGGTTAACATTTCAGTTTTAAATGCTTGATGTAAGAGGAGTATTTTAAGTTCCCGTAATAATATTTTTATGTTAAAAACGTGCGTGCGATCAATGATTTTTGAGTACATCGACGATACTTCTTAGTTTCGTCGCCATTTCGGACCCGCCATGTTGGATTTGGTAATCCTACTATGGCAACTTTAAAGCTACATATATAAGTAATATTTTAGGCCTATGTCCGATTATATCCACCAAACCATTTTTTTCTTGCAACACTTTTAGTCCGACCATCCGATTTTTGGCCAACTTTTAGCCCCCATATTAAGTCCGCCATCTTGGATTTCCACATTTAGCCACTCATTATTGAAAAGAGGATTCAATAACGAGTCTTTTGAGCTATTATACGTTTTAATTAATCAAGCTGAATTTTGGGCATAGCTTTGATCCGTTTGACGTGGAACGTCCCATATATAACACTTATATCTTTATATCCCTCGTACCAAATGTTAAGCTGACCCCGTGTTCGAATTTGGCAAGCCTATTAATCCCGAATATCTAATACGAGCTATCAAACCATTATTATAAATTTTATACAGTCCTAACCCTGGCTCAAACCTAGCTTGTACTGAATGATATATGGCCTTGTGAAATTCAAAATCGATGAAGGGGGATGACCAATTTTACTATTGCTATCCTGCAATTTCATTTAACAGCAGTATAGGTACGCTTACAAAGCGAAATTCAATGAATGATATCCCAAAAGTAATTTAAATTTTATTTTATTGTTGATATTTAAAGTTAAAAGGATAAGGATTGTCAAAGAAAAACTTTTGTTGGAAGAGGAAAAATTAAAATTAAGTTTTTCAAGGGTTTTTCGGTTAGTCCAGCAGAGGCATTCGACACAGAAAAAGCAGGAGCTCGGAATATTCTATAAGAAATTTCATCAAAACTGGGATTAAAGGTGGGAAAAGAGACCGCTCCCAGTAAAAATACGAAAATAATGAAGAGTCAAAAAAATAAATTATAGTCGAAGTAACTAAGAACAAAATTAAATAAATAATTCGTTTTAACCCTACTTTTAATAAAATCAAAGTTTTCAACGTAGTTCAATAACTGGGAGTACCCATTGTAGTTAAAATCCTTCCAAGGTACTCTAACACGTTTCTTTTGTTACTTTTTCGTACAATAGTATCGCAATGGAGTAGTCTGTTATTAATTAAATTAATCCTATCCTTCCTTTAGTTATTAATTTTGTGAATATAGATATATATCTTTTTTTTTATAATATATGCATGGGGGTACCTGGGTGACTAGATACTGGAAAAGCGCATTCTTGACTTTGATTGCCACTTTCTTATATATTTATTGTCAAGTTAAAAACTTTTGTCTACTAAAAAAATATTGTTATGATTGATAAGATTTTGTCGACAACAAAATTTTGATTTACATTTTTAAGTCATCATTTTCGAGAAATCATCTCAAAAGGAAAGGAAAGCGACACGGGCACCCGGTTTGTGGAAAAATCCTATCAAAAATAACTCTTACTCTATCAGAGCAAGCAAAAAGCATGAAAAATGCATACCAATGCAATTTGAAACTCAACTCGAATGTGAACGCCTTTGAATACCTTAATACCTTAATACCTTTGAAATATTAAAATAATAATTATACTCAAAAAATAGTTATTAACGTTGACAACCAAATCTCAGTAAGTTAAGCGGCTAAATAAATTGTATGTCCTTGTTGGGAAATATACCCTGTCACGGTGAATACCTTCTCTCATCATTTCCTTTCATTTACTAGACTTGTTCCTTACTTTACCCTAAAATTCATATCACTTTTGCATGTTGCTAACAAAAGTGTACCTTTCAAGAGCCTCTAACAATTATACTAAACGAGTCTACTTTAGCCCAGAAATAGGTGTGCTCGCTGAAAGGTAGTAATTAGAGGAGGCAATTTCCGTATCCTGCTTACACGATAATTCCATTAGGAAAACTACTATTACTTTATTGACGCCCTTTGGCATTCTAATATATACAGGAATATCTGAAGTTTTTGTTATCTTAATTTAAGTCTATCAGAACGCGTACTAAATTACATTAAGGACACAAATGTTTTGTTTTTAAAAAAATAGGTATACTCTAAATTCTTTTTTTCTGGTGAAATACTTAATTTAGATATAAATCTAATTATGGTTGCAGCCGAATGAGCAGAATACCCTAGTAAAATTTTTAAATTATAAATATATAAAAAAAACTCGTATGACACATGTGAGGAGTACCACCAACCCTTTTGGTGTGGTAATCTCTTCCCCTGGGTCCGAAACCAACGAAATTTAATTTTCTTTCTGACCACACCATCATATCTCGTTACGTTCGCATGAAAAGCGACCTAAAACTGACTGTCGTAACCCTACAAAAATATTTCAAAATTGAATTTTACTCGCTTAAAATGAAAAGCTTTAGAAGTATTTTTTAAGGATCAATCCCTGAATGTTCCGATAGATTTTTTTTGCCAGTGTAGGGCTTAAAAAATGCACCGGAAAATGTAAAAATTGAAATTCTGCTAATTTTTCCTCTGGACTTTTCTGTTTTTTGCTTAGAATCATCTAGTTATTTTACTTAGAGCAGATTTAGCCAAAAATCCAGATTCGGGAAGCGCTTTTTTAGAAAATAGTTTTTTTTCCTGTATAGGACTTAAAAAATGCACCGGAAAGTGTAAAAATTGAAATTCTGCTAATTTTTCCTCTAGACTTTTCTGTTTTTTGACTAGAATTATCTAGTTATTATACTTAGAGCAGATTTAGCCAAAAATCCAGATTCGGGAAGCCCTTTTCTAGAAAATAGTTTTTTTTTCTGTATAGGGCTTAAAAAATGCACCGGAAAATGTAAAAATTGAAATTCTGCTAATTTTTCCTCTAGACTTTTCTGTTTTTTGCCTAGAATCATCTAGTTATTCTACTTAGAGCAGATTTAGCCAAAAATCCAGATCCGGGAAGCGCTTTTTTAGAAAATAGTTTTTTTGCCTGTACGGGGCTTAAAAAATGCACCGGAAAATGTAGAAATTGAAATTCTGCTAATTTTTCCTCTAGACTTTTCTGTTTTTTGCATAGAATTATCTAGTTATTCTACTTAGAGCAGATTTGCAAAAAATCCAGATCCGGGAAGCCCTTTCTTAGAAAATAATTTTTTTTGCCTGTATAGAGCTTAAAAAATGCACCGGAAAATGTAAAAATTGAAATTCTGCTAATTTTTCCTCTAGACTTTTCTGGTTTTTGCATAGAATTATGTAGTTATTCTACTTAGAGCAGATTTAGCAAAAAATCCAGATCCGGGAAGCCCTTTCTTAGAAAATAATTTTTTTTGCCTGTATAGAGCTTAAAAAATGCACCGGAAAATGTAAAAATTGAAATTCTGCTAATTTTTCCTCTAGACTTTTCTGTTTTTTGCATAGAATTATGTAGTTATTCTACTTAGAGCAGATTTAGCAAAAAATCCAGATCCGGGAAGCCCTTTCTTAGAAAATAATTTTTTTTGCCTGTATAGAGCTTAAAAAATGCACCGGAAAATGTAAAAATTGAAATTCTGCTAATTTTTCCTCTAGACTTTTCTGTTTTTTGCATAGAATTATCTAGTTATTCTACTTAGAGCAGATTTAGCAAAAAATCCAGATCCGGGAAGCCCTTTCTTGGAAAATAATTTTTTTTGCCTGTAAGTATAGAGCTTAAAAAATGCACCGGAAAATGTAAAAATTGAAATTCTGCTAATTTTTCCTCTAGACTTTTCTGTTTTTTGCATAGAATTATGTAGTTATTCTACTTAGAGCAGATTTAGCAAAAAATCCAGATCTGGGAAGCCCTTTCTTAGAAAATAATTTTTTTTGCCTGTATAGAGCTTAAAAAATGCACCGGAAAATGTAAAAATTGAAATTCTGCTAATTTTTCCTCTAGACTTTTCTGTTTTTTGCATAGAATCATCTAGTTATTCTACTTAGAGCAGATTTAGCCAAAAATCCAGATTCGGGAAGCCCTTTTTTAGAAAGTAGTTTTTTTTCCTGTATAGGGCTTAAAAAATGCACCGGAAAATGTAAAAATTGAAATTCTGCTAATTTTTCCTCTAGACTTTTCTGTTTTTTGCATAGAATCATCTAGTTATTTTACTTAGAACAGATTTAGCCAAAAATCTAGATTAGGGAAGCCCTTTCTTAGAAAATAATTTTTTTTTCCTGTATTAGGGCTTAAAAAATGCACCGGAAAATGTAAAAATTAAAATTCTGCGAATTTTTCCTCTACACTTTTCTATTTTTTGCATAGAATCATCTAGTTATTTTATTTAGAGCAGATTTAGCCAAAAATCCAGATTCGGGAAGCGCTTTTTTAGAAAATAGTTTTTTTTTTCCTGTATAGGGCTTAAAAAATGCACCGGAAAATATAAAAATTAAAATTCTGCTAATTTTTCCTCTAGACTTTTCTGTTTTTTGCCTAGAATCATCTAGTTATTTTACTTAGAGCAGATTTAGTCAAAATTATATTTATAGTATCTACATTTTCACTAAATTTATAACTAAAAACTGTTGAAAGAAAACTCTAGTTGCAATTTTGCTAGATTCTATTTAAAAAAACCTTTTTGTATGTACAAATTGCTTACTCAGTTTAAATGTTTAGTCATAGCTAGGCTTCATTGCTTATCAAAAATGGGAGAAAAAAACAGGATCTGCACTTATTAAAAAAAAAAAAAAACCATTACAGACAGATTTTAAACATGAAAATTTTCAGTCAGGGCTTTATTGCTAATCTGGCCTTTTTCTCTGTTGCCCTCAACGGGCAAAAAAAAGTTTTACCCTTTCAGAAATGTTTGAAATTAATTATCCGGCAGACGGGGAAATTCAACCAAAAACTTTGTTATGCGGGATAGGACTAGTTTCGAAAAGAGAACATCATGCGATTTACCACACAATAAATTTTAAATAAATCTGCTGTTGCTGACAAAATTTCAATTATATCCCGACATAAATCTTTAAAATGTCTGCAAAGAGATGAAAAAGATTTCCGAGTTCCACTCGATTGCCTTTATTAAATAAAAACGAGGTCAAGGAAGCGAAAGAAACGCTAAAGGGAATAAAAAGAATCAAAAAAATATTGAACGGCTCTAAATGAGGCAGTATTGATTATATTCGAATATTGTTTGTGTAATTTCTCGGTTGGACCTTTAAAAAAAAAAAAAAAATATATAACAAGTTGCAATTTGTACGCAATTTTTCCATCGTACTTGTTTCTCGTTTTTAATAATATAAGTTCGATAAAAGCCCCGAACCAGTTTTCTGTCGATAAAAATTTCCACTTAAATATAATAGTTCATAGGCTGCAGGTGTTCCGAACAAGTATAATAGTTTTAATTAAAAGTCATCTGAAAATTAAAATTCCTGCTTTAATTCGCTCGAACAAAATGTTACCCCCCCCATCGATGTATCGGCCTTCGACCGGACGTTTAATTTTTAATGTTGAAAAGGTGCACTGCAAATTGCTGTCATAAATATAATGTTCAGGAATATAGGCTTGAAAGTTTTCCTTTAAATTAAAAAATTGTGAAATGTTTAAAATGGCAAAATAATCAATTTTTTTACTTTTTCTTCTTTTAATTGCAGACGTGACGAACATACCAATACAGAAATTTATTGCCGATGCTGGAAAGAACATCACCCTACTGTGTCCAGGCGTTAGTGAACATTCCTTGGTTGATTCCTTAACCTGGAAAACAACCACAGCAACTATTGCACAATATGCAAATAGGATACCACTTGTGCATAACCCAAGGGTAAGAAAACCATCCGCAACACCTCAGTGCAAACACTGCATACCATATATATGTATACATATATTCTATTTTTGTCTACATATAGTACATATCTATCTGTCTCAGTGGTTTTGGGGTGTAGTCTAATGGTGTTTTAGTACAATAGCCTCTGCTGTTGCATGCAAAACAGAATCTGTCCCTTGCGGAAGGAAATTTCCTCATCGGCGACCACAGTGAATTAATTGTGATAATCACAATATTTGAGATATTCTAAACTAAATTGGCACAAATGGGCAATCCTTTTGTTGATTGTTTCCATATCAATGTTACTCTTTCTAATTAATGCTACACTATAGCATTGTTAAAAACATATGTAGGTAGGTATATATGAGAATTGTTTTATAAGTGAGTAACTTAATAATGGACGAAATCTTCTTATAATTTATTCTACGAGATAATCCCCGTTTAGCTCGATACACTTTGTTGAGTTTTTAACTTCTTAAGACTTTCTCAGGGCAGCCCAGCAGAAGGAAGCACTTTCCTTAAGCTCCTTGAGAAGCACTTTTTGAAGCATATCATGAAATGTGGATGAAGCACTGAAAATCTGCTTTTTTCGAAGTACTTCGAAGTAGCAGATTTTTCCCATTGCGTAATTCCAATGTCAAATATGTTCCGTTCACTCGAAATATTCTTTGGGATATCAAAATTCCAGTCAGAGCGAGAGTATGTAATATATGACGGCATTCTGCAAATACAAGCCGTGAACTGACGTTTTATATGTGTGTGCAAGTGGCCTGACGGTTCGACAAATTTCCATTGACGCTTATGTTATTTATCCGAATTATATCATTATTAAGAAAAGTAATGTTCTATAAAATTCAATCTCAGAAAGATTTACTTCAAATAGGCTAAAAATATGGATTAATTCGTCTACTTTTCAAAAATTTGGATTTAAGGGGACATTCTCTTTCAAAATTGGGAAAAAAAGCACTTTTTAAAAATTTTATTATGAAAAAACTATTATATTTACTGACAAAATTTCTTTTGGACATTGTTCAACTGTGTCTTAAGAATATAAAAAAATTTTTTTTTTTCATTTTTAGTTTCCCTTGGCTCCTGTAGAGGGCGTCGTCCAAAAGTGACGTTTTATACGGTAGGACAATTTGTGGACCTCCTGTAACAGATTTTTGAAAAATTCAAAATGGATTCTATTCTTGAGACTCTAAACTAAGGGATATGCCTCTAAAACTCATACTTTTTCATATTTTGAAGTTTTCATATGTATATTTCAGAAAAATGCGAAAAAAAAGCAATTTTGTTTTGGGGTAAGTTACCCCCGTAACAAAAGGGGTTTTTTGTTTTTAAATTTTAGAGGCATATCCTCTAGTATTTTCAATAAGTAATCGAATGCTCTTTGGTTTTTTAAAATCGGTCAAGTAGATTCGGAGAAAACCGTCCTACCAGTTTGAAAAAGGTAGTTTCGAGAAAAACGCGTTGAAAGATTTTTTACCATAATTTTATTGCATAGAAACCGGTTGTTACTCATGGGTGAGCGCTCTTACAAATATAGCTGTAACTTTTTTTCTATTACGAATTTCTTGATGAAATTTTAGGAGGGAACTTTTGAAAGTATATAGAATCCAAATATGTAAAAATCTCAAAATCGATTTTTTGACAATTTAGAAAGAGAATGTCCCCTTAAACATAAAAATTGTACATATTTTGTTTAAAAAGCTCGAAATGTCTAAAGGATTAAAAAGCGAACTTCTTAGGATAAACGTTAGTGAAAATAAATTTTAATTAGGGTTTTTAGTTCGGATGCTGCCGCGAAATTTTTACCGCCAAAAGACTGTATTTTATTTGGTAGATCAGACTACTTTGCCCTATTATTAACATATTATGTCCGCAGTAGTAAGCAGTTTCTTTGAATTCCTTGAGAAGCACTTTTTCGAAGTATATCGTGAAATGTGGATGAAGCGCTTCGAATCTGCTTTTTTTTCGAAGCATTTCGAATTTTCCCACTGGGGTGTTCTTACCGCTGCCCTTGTATAAGTTCCCACTCACACTTCTTGGAGATCTGGTTCACTTTTAGCTGAACCTTTGTTAGAACCACTCACATAATATAATGGAATACTCGCCCGTATTATTTGCTATAACCATATTTATAGCAAGCAAAAATAAATTCTGGCGGAGAGTCTCATTTCCAGAAACGATCCTAATAAACCATAGCAATGTGCAAAAAATAGTTAGATATAGCGCTGATCAAATATAATTTCTCTCCTCCCACTGTGGCGGATCAATTGTCAAATTGGCGGACTCATGCGACAGTCCATTTTTATATAAATCTGTGGTCGGAACTTTTATCGACGATTGGCGGCGGGGCCTATAGAGGCGCGTGCTGAGTTTCTGATTCAATCAACGCCAGCAATAATGAAAAAAAAAATTAATATGTTTAATATTAGTATAAATAATTGTCATTCAACTGAGACCATAGCCATCGTAAATTTAACATCAGCTGATCATACATATACTCGTATATATGCAAATTATTGAAACAATCAGACTAATGCTAGAAATAAAATGGATTGTTTAATTTTTTAAGGAAGGTTAAACTAATAACTTTTTAAATTAATATATGAAGATATTTAAAATCTGATATTGTTATATTCTTTAAAAAATTCATAGCCTTGAGAAGATTTCAAACTCAAACAATGAATGACAAAATTAGAGGTCAATTTGCAAGTAAAGATACCTAATTGTGTGGTCAGTATATATATTAGGGTGCTTTTTTTTCGTGATTATTTTTTTTTTCAGTCCCACCTCGAAATTTTATGGCAAATACCTAAACAAAAATTCCCTGAAAATTGGAGCCCTTAATATTAATATTAAGTAGTAGACCAAGGCGTATAAAGATTTCCCATATAAAATACACGTGAACTTTGATTATTTTTCTTCAAAACTCTACAGCTCAGAGGCATTTTATGGTATAATCTTGGTCAATGGTAGGATTTCTTCAGAATTGAATGCTCTAAAAAGTGTCCATTGCGGTGTAACCCTAACTCCCACCAGCGAGGTAGTACGGGTCAATAACCCCAATTTTTCCATAGAATTCTCGCTTTTTGCCCCTATCTTGTAAACAACAAGAGGTACAGAAAAAGTGAATATGACAAACTTGTTGCAAATTCAATTTCCTAGAAAAAAGTTCTATACACCAAATCGCTAACATCGATATTTCTTGAGATATTGGGCTTTGAAGTTGAGGTAGTGTTTCTACAATTTAGCTCAATAATCCATGAAAATTCCACACTACCTCAACTTCAAAGCCCAATATCTCAAGAAATATTGATGTTAGCTTTTTGGTGTTCAGAACTTTTTTACAGGAAATTGAATTTCCTATAAGTTTGTTTTATTCATTTTTCCTGTAGCTCTTGTTATTTACGAGATAGGGGCAAAAAGCGAGAATTTGATGGAAAAATTGGATTTAGTGACCCATACTACCTCGCTGGTGGGAGTTAGCGTTACAACGCAATGGACACTTTTGTAGAGCATTCGATTCTGAAGAGACTCTACCATTGACCAAGATTATACCATAAAATGCCTCTGAGCTGTAGAGTTTTGAAGAAAAATAATCAAAGTTCACGTGTATTGTATATGGGAAATCTTTATACGCCTTGGTCTAGTATTTAATATTAATATTAAGGGCTCCAATTTTCAGGGAATTTAGGGTGTTTAGGTATTTGCCACAAAATTTCGAGGTGGGACTGAAAAAAAAAAAATAGTCGCGAAAAAAAAGCACCCTAATATATATATAGAACTTAACTTTAGCCTCTTTTTCGAAAATTTCATTACAAAATGTAAGATGAACTAAAGAACTATTACCAACATTTTTAATATTTTATATGTCTTAAATCGTCACGTTCTTATCACTTCACGAGCAGACAAACTGACGAATTTGTCAACTCAACAGTTTCAGTACTTTTCCAACTTTTGATAAGTAGCTATGTACCATATATAGTATATACTGATACTGAATTAAGTTTTTGCTTCCACATTCTGCTCCTTCAGTACAAAATATCGATCGAAAACACATCAGAACTGAAATTTCGTTTGCTTCCTTCCAGTCAGGTAATAATTTCATTAATTTGTACGTCCGGGAATATTTTATAAAAGTTTTCAACCATTGAGTGAAATACGTGCTCGAGTAGGACTTTCCTGTCCGCCAGATAGTAGTGTAGAACATAAAATTTTCCGTCCAGTATCATAAATCTTCTATGTCCTGAACGAGACCAGAAGCCAAGTTTTCCTTGTGCTAGATACGGTCGCATCCTATCCTATGCATTCCATAAGAGATATAAGTGTAGAAAAACGACATCAGTAATCTGGGGATCTAGTGTCTCCAACCGAAGTGATATCAGGAAGAACAACTATCGGGGACTAATTGAAAGAATTCCTCTTCGTTTTATTTTCAGATTGAGCTTCTTCTGGAAAGTTTTGGTCTACAATTCAGCCCTACAGTTGCATCTGACACTGCTGAGTACATATGCCTCGTCAACGACAGGCACATACCAGAAGCGATAGTTGATTTATTAGTCCAGGGTGAGTAATTAATTTCCCTTCTATGTATAAGCCTCAAAGGCTCTTGCATGAGTCTTTTGTGAAAGCATAATTGGCCCAGCGCTAGCCCGAATCTTCCTATAGAAGATTAAAAGAAAATGTTTTTGTCTCCTTTCTATGCAGATGTTCCAGATCCGCCAGAGAGGCCTTTAATAATAAGTTTTACTTCAAGATCCGTGAACCTATCGTGGGCGCATTCGCAGAATCCCCGAAATGCACCGGTGACTCATTTTATAATCGAAACAAGGTAAATTTATTTATCATATATCAACCATCCCAGCCAGACAGGGGGTGTGATTGTGTATAAGATAAGCTTTCTGCTTCAGGTGGACCAATGTGTATATAAATTCAAAACTTCCTGCAATTTTGTCCCACACACAAAGCACCTTAATCAGGTTATTGCACCTGACCTATTTATTAAGAATCTCACCACATGCCACCATGGTATAGTTGTTTGGTACCAATTCTCAGCCCCTAAGCCCCCGAAACACACAAGTCGATAAATAATTAAAAGGTTGAACCTTTAAACATTTTCCAGAGTTGGAGAGAATGGACCATGGGACCAAGTACCACAAATTTTCACTAAAACTAATACCACATCATATCAAGTGACAGGCCTTATACCATTTACGGTCTACAGCTTCAGGACGCTTGCTGTAAATAAACTGGGCCTAAGCCCGCCGTCCAAAGAGTCGTACTACATTGTGACACTAAGGGAAGGTGAGTTTCTTTTGTAATTAGCAATTTTCTTAGAGCTCTCATAATTAATGGCGCCCGAGACCTATGGCAAGGGGAATGTTCAATTTAAAGGAAAACACTCGTAAGAAAGCGGACCTCCTTGAAATCATATTTCCTTTAATTTTAATATTTCACGGATGGCAATTACGAGGGTTTTCCGGACGAGAGGTTTTTCCAGTTTTCCAGAGAGAGAGAACCTAAAAAGACTATAATTACTTTTTAATGAAAAATGAAGGATGTGGTAAATCACAATGATACATCAATGGGCGCCACCGAAATAGCACAATAAAAAATTTATAAAGAACTCTATCTCCGATAAAGCTTTCCAATTAAATCGCCTACGGCCAGATACATTTTTTCTGATGATTTGATTTTTTTTTTCTTTTTTCTCTTTTATTCCAGCACCAACTGGGAAGCCCGTTACCACCATAGCACACAATACGTCGTCTAGTTCGATTTATATATCGTGGAAGCCTCCGCCCCCTAGTACAATTTTAGGGGAATTTCTGGGATATCGTATCACATACCGGCCCCGAGACAAGAATCCCAACGACGTCAAGGAAATTTACATTCGTGATAACACCATCGAGGTAAGTCGTGCCAAAAATTTTATTGAGGGGAGTTTTAAAGGCTTTAACCTGGGAGCACCGTTTTATTTTCACTCCCCTGACTCTATGAGAGTTTGGTGGAGGTTTGAGCATTCGTTGAACCCCTTTTTTACCTGTGCATTCAAGCACCTAACCATTTTTTTTTTTTTTTGTGCTACTGTCGACTGTGTGGCACACTGCAAAACTTCAACCGTCGCCAATGTGGTGCCTGAATTACTTTTCAGCAGGTTAAATATTCCGACTTCTGCATGTAATGGGAAAGTCCACGTCGCTGGCGTACTTAAGCTCCAGGTGAATTTTTGGGGGTGCGACACACAAAGTTGAGACCTTCACAAGCAGAAGACATTAAGTGGGCTTACCATTAGTCCTCTAATTGTACTGATAACAGGCTAATCATCGTGGATGCCCTTTTTCTGCAACATGAAAAAATTCGTTCGTTCTTAAGTAAGATCTAGGGATATTTTTAATTTATTAATATATTTTTCTCCATAAATTTATGAACTTTTAAATTAAGGGTTGGAGTGTTAATAGCTTTTTAGAAATTTATTTTGTTTTTAGGTTTTCACGAAACTCATCCTCTAGCTTTTAGAATGAGGGTTATATTTTATGAAATACTTAATGTTGAAACCATAAATTTATAATTAAAAAAATAATTTTGTATATTTCAAATAAAGAGTAAGATATTTTCAAAATTTCGGGAAAAATCGGTTTTATACTTTGGCCAAAATATTTATTAATGTTCACTATTGTTTCAACAACATAAAATGATTTTTAGAAAACCACTACTTCTGTCGAATTTTTTGACATTTCCTCCACTGAGTATAGTATGAATGAATTTTTTTTTTTTCAAATAAATTTGTATATTCTATACAAATCTAGGTCTTCTAATACTCCATGCTAGAAATTCCAGCTGATGTACCTCAAGGTTCGGTCTTAGGCCCCCTATTGTACAGTGTCTATACTTGTGACTTTCCAGATGTTTTCGTCTCCGCCCGTGATTCATCATAAATTATTAGTGACCTACAGTCAAACACAATCTACAAATATCTTATATATTAATAGGCAAAGTCAAAAATTGTGATCCTTTTTTAACCTACTTCCCGTGCACGTATCTTAATGAAACATATATCAAGTGAAATGTATTTTTTCATAGATGTGGAGAATATATCTTTTATTCAGGTACGTGCATAGGGAAAGGTGTGAAAGCCATGTAAAATTGTACCTATTACTGAAAATATTTTTTACTCACATACAATAACAAAAGCAGAAAAAATACAGAGTATGGGGATATGTGAGTACAGAGGGAATATGTATATGAACTTTGCACTAACATTTCCCCACACTCTATTAACCAGTTGCCATTTTTTTTTTCTTTCTTCTGCTTTTGTTATTAGAGCTGTGCAAATGCAAAGTGCAAATTTAACAAGTGTCGATTTTTTTCTAATTAAGGAAAATCTTTTTTTATCTTAAATAAAATATAAAAGTATGGTTTCTGATTTTTCGGTGGATCATCGCATTCCAGTTTAATATACCGTGTGAGTCATTTAACTTGAGACAACCTAATAACTTTTTAGGATCACATAATATTGAAAAAAGTTTAATATGAAAGTTGTAGGGTATCAAAAATGGCGTTTGGTGATGATCTTAAAAATGACATTGACCTTGACATTCAAGGTCATATGAGGGTCAACTTTAAAATTTCAAATGGGATGACCCCCTATTGACCCCGGAATTGAAAAGAGCGGAAAATTTTACGTTCAGATATGACCTTGACCCAATGGTCAAGGTCAAATTTCAAGGTCATTTCACGATAATTTATCTTCATGTACAATAGCGAGAGGCGATGACGTTTTTTGAAATGTGAAGAGAGATATCTGACCACGACCTTGAAAATTACCTTGACCCTGACCTTCAAAGTTATTTGAAGGTTAAACTCAAAAATTCTATTGGTAACCCCTATTTTTGACGCCAGAACGAAAAAAGCTTTCGACCGAACATGCGATAAAGTATTTAACTACATTTTGCGTCGGGGTGATCGATTTATGTGAGTACTCGCAATTCTCACCAATTTAGTTTAATAAATGCTCGAAGTGATGTCCATCAACTTCAATACACTTATTAATGCGCACCTCAAACGATCTTACACAACTTTGAAGCATAGCAGGACTTATTTTGTTGCAAGCATCAATAATTCTTTCAATCATATTTTCACGAGTAGTTGGTACTTCGTTGTAAACTTCACCTTATCAAGCATCCCGACGGTGAGAGGCGAGGGGACTCACCTAAATCAAGCACCCCAAAGGGAACAGAAAACTACTACGTCCACGTCGTTGTTCCTGGGTAATGCAAAATGTAGTTAAATACTTTATCGCATGTTCGGTTGAAAGCTTTTTTCGTTCTGGCGTCAAAAATAGGGGTTACCAATAGAATTTTTGAGTTTAACCTTCAAATAACTTTGAAGGTCAGGGTCAAGGTAATTTTCAAGGTCGTGGTCAGATATCTCTCTTCACATTTCAAAAAACGTCATCGCCTCTCGCTATTGTACATGAAGATAAATTATCGTGAAATGACCTTGAAATTTGACCTTGACCATTGGGTCAAGGTCATATCTGAACGTAAAATTTTCCGCTCTTTTCAATTCCGGGGTCAATAGGGGGTCATCCCATTTGAAATTTTAAAGTTGACCCTCATATGACCTTGAATGTCAAGGTCAAGGTCATTTTTAAGATCATCACCAAACGCCATTTTTGATACCCTACAACTTTCATATTAAACTTTTTTCAATATTATGTGATCCTAAAAAGTTATTAGGTTGTCTCAAGTTAAATGACTCACACGGTATATATATATATATATACTAGCGGCCCGTCCCGGCTTCGCACGGGTGGACATGATTTTTTTTAAGTGACCTTAATATAATCATTGTACTATATTAATTTTCATTAAAATTTGTTGAAATCGAGAAATTTTAGTCTCCATATTGGATTCGCCATCTTGAATTTGGAAGTTTTGCTAATATTCAAAATTAGTGGCTTCAGAATAATCATTATACTACTTTTCATTAAAATCGGTTGAAATCGAGACATTTGGTCTCCATATTTTATCCGCCATCTTGGATTTGCAAATTTTTATAATATTCTAAATTAGTGGCCTCAGAACAATCATTGTATAAATTTTCGTTAAAATCCGTCGAAATCGCAACATTCTGGTGGCCATGTTGGATCCGCCATCTTGAATTTGGAAATTTTGATAACATTCAAAATAAGTGTTCTCAGAATAACCATTGTACTAATTTTCATTAAAATACGATGAAATCGGGAAATCTTGGATCCGCCATCTTGGATTTGTAAATGTTGATAACATTCAAAATCAGTGACCTCAAGATAATCATTGTACTAATTTTCATCGCCATATTGGGTCCGCCATCTTGGATTTGTCAGCATTGGTAATATTCAAAATCAGTGACTTCAAAACAATCATTGTACTAATTTTCATTAAGGTCCGTTGAAATCGAGAAATATAGGTCGCCATATTGGATCCGCCATCTTGAATTTCTAAATTGGATATAGCCTATGTTACTCAGGGTGAATGTAGCTTTCTAATGGTGAAAAAATTTTTGAAATCGGCACAGTAGTTTTTGAGTTTATTCATTACAAACATACACACAAAAATACAAATCTTTCCTCTTTATAATATTAGTGTAGATATATACATATATCTTTAAATAAAAGTAACTTGGTTTTTTATTTTATTTTTTCTTAAGCCTAAAATCTAGGGACTAAGTAAAAGTGTAAATTATCATAAATTTCAAATTAATCTTACTCCTTAAAGTTAATAAACACATTTCTAAAAACCTCTTGTGAAAACTTTTTTCAAACTTCAAATACACCACTTTCTTTCTGCTATTACACAACAGGGTGAGCGTAATCCACCACTTTTGATCTTTTCCAACCTTCAATGCGTGACGGTAAAATGTTGATTACAAAGATGTTTCCGAATTTTTAAAGAGAAAATCTTGTTTCCAATAAATATTAATATCTGGAAAAATGAGTTTCCTCAATTTTCAAACGTAGAGTTCATCAAACTTTTCCTAGAAAAAGAGCTTTAAAGAATTTTGACATCAAAGTTGGATTTTTACTTTAACACTGTCGCATTTTAGATTTCATAATTGGAATTAATTATAAACTTTTTAGTCATTTTGGGTATTAGGTATATTTTTAAAATGTAACGACGAATGAGTCATTTTTAGTGTATCATACCATACCCCTTTATTAGAAATTAAGAAAACTATTGCCATAAAATATTTAGTACACAGTACAAAGGTTAGTTCGCAAAATAAATCGGTCAAGTTTCGACTCAAACTTGATTGTTTTTTCCTTCGATTATATAATAATTCAAATTACAGAGGTCCTAATTATGGTAGTCATGTTAGATTGATGTGGCTGTCCGAGGTCACACATAGGCCATTATAGGCTCGTTAGCGTTGTGATACCACATTGTGATAATCATATTATTCATATTCTACATCGCCATAATAATGAATTAATACGATTCAACTTACAGCTTGGTTATTTTTCTTACGAATTTTGGCATTGATTGATTGATGACATTTTCTCACTTTATACACCATTCTACATGATATTTCTGATGCTAAAATTAAAATACAAAATATTGAGTAAAGTGAAAGTCCCTAGCATCTTAATGTAAATATCCTACACTCAAAATATGTACAGATTACAAAATAGTTCACATTCACAAACTGAAAGCTATAAAATCGAAGGTATTAAAATTAAGGGTCTCACCTGAACTCCCATTTACTTACTCAAGCTTGTTTGAAAACATCTCAATATTCCGAGAAAATTCCTAACTGCCTGTATATTGTCAATTTTCAATGCTTTCCCCAAAATCTGCTGGCATTGAACCCCTCATTCAAATACCCATTAGTTCTTTGTTAAGCAAAGTGCCCGAAATTAATTGGTGCTGTTCGAAGGAATTCAAAAATTTCCAAATGCTACAATTTCACGTAAATTCCCTTCGAAACAAGGTAGCGAACATATCTACGAATATTAAGGAGTAAAATACAAGAACCAGCTTGTTCTCTTGTAATAGCACCAAAGTAATGTAAAATCAATACGTGTGTATACTAAGCTCCTATACGGACGCCAAAGTAATTAATACGTAACCCATAGGCTAGGGGGAAATGTCAAAGCGGAAAATATCACTAGGTAGGGTTTCCCAACATATTAGAAGCTCTAAGCTCTCACGGACATTCAGTATTCATCAGAATTTAATTGGTCAAATTCGTAACGTGTAACAGAGAGACGAAGACATATAAAATTTTGGGGGAACAAAAAAAAAAAAAACGATAGCCCTAGGCTGATCTTCTTGATCCTGGAACATTGCCAGGTATTTCGTATTCATTATAAAATGTTTTTAGCCAACATAAAGGACGTTGAGCGCTTTTCATTTAGACTGTATATTACACGGAAACCATATAAACAAATACTAAATTGGTTGTGATGCGGTGCGCCGCTCTGTGGGAGTGTTTCGCCTCGAGATCCAAATGAAATTGATTTTTGCTAATTTACACTATGAAACCGTACAGAGTACAAAATACGAAAAGTTAAATGAGAAATTTCTATGAGACCTCGCCTCGAGATAAACCGCAAGGAAGCGCGGATGCCTTACTCCTCCTAATTACGGAAGCTTCGAATTAAGGACTGGCATCAAATTAAAACTCATTTTCCATTATTTCAGAGCCACGAGATCCACAATTTGGAAACGTACACACAATACCTGGTCTCCATACAAGTGTTTAATCCGGAGGGTTTGGGGCCGCCAACAACTGTTTTAGTCATGACTGACGAAGGAGGTAAGTCTCAAGATTGTATATCAAAAATATATATATATATTACATACATAAGACAGAATGATGTACAGAGCTCCCAACAATAGATTGGGTTTTTCAACTCTGTGGTACCTAATTAAAAACTTGCTGAGTTGCTCTCCCATTCCGGGATTTGATTTTCCCACGGGCGTGTTATTTTTTACTCTATAAGAATATTTGAAAATAAGCAAGAATCTTATGAACGACAACGTTTTAACAGGTTTTCAAAAATGAGGAGACAGGCGATAATCTGCACCCGCAGTAAATTAATGCTCACACAGATTTTACAGATTTCGCTTTTGGCCCACCCCTAAGCCCTCAGCTTGGTAAAACTTCGTTTTTAATTCGAACAAAACTGAGGAGAAAAGTACATAAAACTTCTACGAAAATTACACACTCGAAGGGAGGCATCCTTTTCAAGTCGCCTACTTCTCCTAGAAAATAAAGAAAAGACCCAAGCGGGTAGAAGTTTACGGTCGACTTAAGCAGTGGCGGGCCTATTTCTTATAGTTACCTCACGTGAGTAATCCTTTTGTTTGATGAATTTTTGGAAAAGTTTGCACTAAAGATAAATTCAGGATGGAACACTATTCATTTTGCTTTCTTTGCGCAACTTATACATATTATATGTAGTATGTATATTTTTCTTTCCATTAAAAATGCACGCAGAGAACAAAGTTATCGATGGCTTCTACGGAAACTTTGGGTTTAACCAAAAGAGCTGCACCGACGATGGTTTCAATTCAGACAGAAAAGATACCATATATACTCGTTTATGCCCGACGGCGGTCGTGGAGCTTCTTCCAGCATTGATTGAACTCCCAATGAATTATAAATGAGTGACGCCGGGATGGTAGAAACCCCCGATGATTGATTAACCCTTGGCAAATTAAATTAATGCTCCCAGCGACATGTATGCATTCATGAGTTCGGTTTAAACTTTATAACTTTAAGCGTCCCCATATATCCTTGTCATACTTCTACGCTTACGACCAGGACACCCACCGTTGTCAGGCTAAAGAATGATCATGCTCAATTTCATAGTAAGTGGTCACCCGACCAGCAATGGGGCCTTGTTCTCTCATACCAGGAACAACAAATAAATAGAAAAATTTTGCTTCAAACAATACATGCAGAAGTGGGATACATATAAGATTTCCTTCAGTTCCCTATTTCATGGAGTTTTTTTTTTTTTTTTTTATCCCGAATGTGGAACAACTGCGGACGTTGCAGTGGCCAACTCTGAAGTGGAGGTCGAATATGATGTGGAGGCCAGCTCCCACAAAGATGCAAATTATTAAGGAACAATGCAAAAGGCGTCTAAGTGTGCCATTTTTTGAATGAGTAGACTGCGAGCATGCAGATAAAATGCTCTCCTTTGTTCCTTTTGTTTTAAAAGAAAAAAAACAGAAAAAGGAAAGGATGGTATGTTCCGGGAATGATTTACTTATTTTTGTTCATTTCACCCTTTCCTGCACTGACCTAAATCGTGCAATTCTTGACTTGCCTGTTTAAGCGAATATGACTGTGAATACTTAAACCATACATTTTCTTGAGTTATTTGCAGGGAATATTTTTTTTTCGAACTAATTTCAGAAATTATTTAAT
The DNA here is from genome assembly GCA_949715965.1 of Dysmachus trigonus. Taxonomy (NCBI): domain Eukaryota; kingdom Metazoa; phylum Arthropoda; class Insecta; order Diptera; family Asilidae; genus Dysmachus; species Dysmachus trigonus. Next base: position 93,125,210 of record OX454320.1, read on the forward strand.
TAAATAGTCTACATAGGTATCTTGTATAAATATCTTAATCTACATACTACTAGCTATAGAAGTACATAATAGTTTTTTTTTTTTAATAGATTTTTGTAAAAATGGTGAACTTATAAAAAAAAAATCGGTTTTTGACCAACAAATAAAACACAATTTGCATCTAGTTAAAAAATGGCTATGTACTTTGATAGAAAAAGTTTGAATTGTTAAGCTAATGTCAAAATTTCGAATCGATCTATGCAATGGTATTCGAGTAATCTGTCCTCCTAGTTCGAAAAACATGGCTCCGAGATAATCGCGTCCAAAGTTTTTTTTCTCGCTATAGGACCAATTGTATATTATTTTTATGATCCTAAAGTTTAACACTATTTCTACCACGGTTTTGTATAAACCTATTTCAACCAAAAGGTATCTTTTGATACCTTTGCGTTTAAATGTAAATATCTTGGGAATAATTGACATCCTTATTATTACAAATAAATTAAAATAACTAAACTAAAAAATAAAAGTGTTTATAATATTTCTACCACTTGCCTGAAAACTAATTTTTCACAATTGTCTGAATGAATTTAAGTAACTGCCAAGTAAATGTCAAAATTTGACTTAGAACTAATCACTGCAATGATATATGTATAGAAAAATGCAAAATTCCAAACATTCGAATAAAGTTGCTACAACGAAAACTCCTTTTCTGGTTTGTTAATGAAATTAGGACTCCTTAGAATTCAAATGGTGTTGATATTTATGTGTAAATGATTTAAGATCATTTAAAAGATGTTATGAAATTATTAAGATGTCAAAAGATACCTCATGGTAGAAATAGGTATACCACATACGTATTTTAGATCCAGAAGGAGAGTGGTGGCAACATATATCGTAAAATTAATTTAAAAACCATTATATGGGAAAAGTAAAAACGTTAATAAGGGGAAAATGATAATAATTTTAAGTTCAAATTTCTTTTGACAACTTCGGTAGAAATAGTGTTAAGTCAAAAAGAAAAAAGAATTTTTCAAAATTCTAGAGTGGTGTTACCCCTTAATGCGTTCTTGTTAATTGAATTTTACGGAGGCAGTAATCATACTTTGAACCAATCTTACAAATTCAAAAATGCGCTTTGTCAAACTGACGGGTCCGACAACGAAATCTGTTCTTTCAGTGTTTCATTGATTTGCTGCCTTATTAATTTTAATGGTATAAAAAATAAATATGATACAAACATCAAATAAAACAAACTCTTTTGATTTTATCCATTATTAAATGGGAGAAAAGCTAAAAGCAATATACATTTATAAGGTGTGGGGTTATACAGGAATATAAAGTGGAACAAAAGGTAAATCCAAAAAAAAATACAAAATGCAGCTTAAGACCAAAACCGCCATTTAATACTTTTGACTTTTGTTTATTCGATATTTTACAGGATTGTTGAATAAAAAATCACAAATACCCCAAATGACTTTTCGCTAATCCAGAAAAAAATATACATTTCATATTATATCCCGTTCTGTGCTTCGAATCCACCTCAAGGCATTATTTCCTTATTCCATATCGTGCTCGGAATTTCTTCCAGGAATTCAGCATAAATTTACTTAGAAACCAGAAGGAGGTAGGCCAACCACCAGGAAGGCAGGCAGGCAGGAAGGGCAAAGGCGCAAAGGCAAGCACAAGGCACAAGTGCAAATTTTCTTTCTTTTGAACCGAAAGCCGCCTGATAGTATGTAGGTTACATTCAAAATCCGATGCCAACACGCCTGGATAAAAAAAAAAAAAATCGAGGGGAAGAGGAGGAAACAATCGACCAGGGAAGAATTTCTCAGTCAGGTTGGGGTTATGCGGGCGGGTGTGGCGGCGTTTACTTAGATATCTTCCTTTTGAATTCATATTCCGGGTAGTAACTGTTTATTGTACTCCGGTGGAATGTTAAAAATGTTCAAGTTTCTTGCCGCCAGGAATGCCGCCCGCCATATTCTGCGCACATCATTCTGCGGTGAACTCCCTTTACAGGTCCCTCTTAAGAGTAATGTTAATAAACTTTTCGAAAATATCAATAGTGGCAATGTTTTTCGCCAGAAGGAGTCGGCAATCTTCTTTATTATTCAGATATCCAATCCAAAAATGGCAACTTTAATACCAAGCTGGGGTTTCTGTTTTCGAATGGGGCCTGGGGGTGACACTTTATCTTAAACAGCTTTTCGAAGGTTTCAAAGTTTGGGTAAAAATTTAATTACAACTCTTCGCAGACCCAACATCCTTTGATGTCGGCGGTAACGATTTCAAAAGGTATAACCTTACCAATACAACTTTAATCAGAACGGATAAAAAGGGCTCGATTAAGGAAACTTCCTACCAGCGGGTGAATTGATTAATTAAACTTTGAACCTTTAGTAGTCGATAAATAGGCAACTCAAAAATTACCTAATCCCACATTCTTACCTAAGAATCGTTCTTGACGATTAATTTGAAACGAAAAGAGCAAGAGAGGGATTTTCTACTGTTCTTTTTCGTGAAGGACTCTGAACAGTCTGAACAGTACTTTACCTTATCTCCCCCACCCGCATATTGAAAGAGGAGAGAGAGAAAACCTTTTACAAGGATACAACACATTCTCAAACGCGAAATGTTCAGTTCAGGTGAAATCTTAAATCCTTAAAGCCAATTGAAGAACGATAGCCCGAAAGTATCTTCCCATTGTTGTAATTCAACCATGGGAGAATCTTTCCCGAAGTCAGTCGAAGTGAGCTGAGCTCTTGCAACCGAATTTATTAGATAATATTTCAGGAATTCAATTTAAGTTGGTGACCATCAGCTGCAAATTGTAAATCGGGTCACGTTTTCGCTCAACTCTCGAGGTAAACACAAGTAATTAGCATTTGTTGTAAAGTGAACGGCACTGAACTAAGTACTTCAGCAGTTATTGGATGCAGCTTATGGTTGTGAATTTTAAATAGGATCAAATTGAGGGGACACTTTAAATCAAGTTATTTCAGGTGATGGAGGGTATCACTATAAGCGTAATTATTCTGTTTTTCCAAAAAAGGTTCACCCCAATTTTCAGCCGATATTAGTTCCATAAAGTTTGACAAGAACTAAGAGGAGGCTGGGTTGAATGGATGTCTTGAATACCTTCACTTTGATTTTTATAGGATAAAAACCCACTTCTTGGGTTAAAATAATAGCTCAGGACATAGAGAAATTCAGATAGAACTCCTGTGTATCATCTTTTATATATGTATCCAAAGAATGGATACATATTGTTATGCTCACACCTATCAAAAGATAGGAGCTGAGGTCGATACCCGATTCTTGGAAATGTTTGGAGAGTGAATCCTGCTGGTTTCTAAGTATGAATCTTTCATTTTCAGGGAACTGCAAAATGTATAGGGGAAGATTTAATGATCTACCCATCATTAAAAGTTATACTGAATAGTTTAATTTCGTAAACTGCTGCTTAACTTCGAAATTGAAGCAAAATTAACCTGCGAATATTACAATATTATACGAGGGTGGATTGAAAAGTTCGCGGCCTGAATATGAAAACGGAACCAGAATATTTTAAAATTATTTTTATTTTTCGACGTAATCACCACTTTTCTCAATGCACTTCTTCCATCTGGTTTCTAAAGCCATTATACCATTTTTAAAAAATGCCTCATCTTGACCCTCAAAATAGGCATTGGCGGCATTGAAAATGTCTGTCATCCTAAATGTTTTTTTTAGATTGGGAAGAGGTGGAAGTCAGATGGTGCCAGATCAGGCGGGGTGTGGAAGTAATTCAAACCCACAATTGTGGTTTCAGCCATCGTTTCGCAGGACGTGTGAGGGCGTGCGTTGTCGATGTTCGATTTTGTCCATTTTTAAAACACTAAACTTAACTTAACTCTCAATAAAACACTAAAAATAAATCAACTTCAAAAGAAGTCAATCAATCATAATTCCTAGTTAATGAGAAAGTGGCCTCAATTAACTGCAATTCCTGGGAAAATAAACATTTGAAAAAAAAAATACCTACACATGTACGTCATACCCATATTTTCTATTTCTACCCGATTACAAATTTCACTCTGTGAAATCGGGTGACAGAAGTTTTTTCCTAAACCTGTTTTTAACTTTATAAATGTTATACAATGGCATATGACAAAAGCAATGTTACAAATGATATGATAAAATACGAGGGTGGATCAATAAGTACCCGTGTTAGGAATTTTTTCTTTATTTTTCAACGTAATGTCCTTTTATGACGATACACTTTTCCCAACGTCTCTGCCATTTCTGTAACCCCTCCAAAAAATACGATTTGTCAACCTCTTCTCAATAGGCTTTTGTCTCGACAATGACGTCCTCGTTTAAGCTGAATATTTCTTCCCGTGAGTCACGTTTTCGTGTTGTTCAAAGAAAGAAGTCTCAGGGAGTCAGTCAGGCAAGTACAGTGGATGCGGCAACAATTAATAGTTCAATTCATGTAATTTGGCCGCGACGATTGCAGATGTGTGAGCTGGTGCATTATCGTGGTGGGAAAGCACTTTTTTCTTTGCCAAGTAGAGCCGTGAGTTTTTCAATTTCTAATCGAATCGTTATAATAATTCACTGCAGCACCGTAATCGTGCTCCCTTTCTCCTAAAAGTTCATAAGGATTTTTTCCCTTCGAATCCCAAAAAATCATGGCCAAGACCCTTCTATCCAATGGGTCCGTCTTTGCCTCCTTCGGGGCAAATTCCCTTGGAAAAGTCCATTGTTTTGATTGTCGTTTGGTCTCTGGCATATAGTGATGGATCAAGATTTCATCAACAGTGACCACTCGATGTAAAATCTACTGCGAATTTTGCACTGCTCTCACTCAATAACCACGTCTTCCGGGCGGCCTGGGTGCTCCTCAACAAAAACATATGAACGGCGCGTTTAAATTCGTTGAACCCATGTTTTATTATTATAATAGATGATGAAAGCTCCCCGTAGACAGCATCCAATTTCGCTTTTATTTATTCGCATATTTTTTCATCCAAAAATATAATTAAATTGCGGATCGATATTGCTTTTTTTCCATTATATCGAAAAACATCAAATATATTTCATACAAATGGCTGTAAACACAAAACTAACTCATAAATCAATTTGAGATTTTGTGTGACGTCGCTTGAAAGATACAAGTACACGATGATAATTTCAACTTGCCTCAACAACGCCAACTGTCTTCAAACAAGGGTAATTGTTGATCAACCCTTGTATATCAAAAACAAGAGCCAAATTTTATAAAATGGGAAAAATTAAGGACCCCGTGCAGCAATTCTTAAGGCCTAAGACGGTATCGGTCTTTAACACTAGATTTACGAAATCTGTCAATTTGACAGGTTTGAGATTTCATGGCGAAACTTACAGAAGTCGTATTTTTCAATTATTAGTGAAATATGTTAAACGATACTGTACGATATGTTCTTATAAATCTCTTACCTCTCGAGCCCTTTATTCCGAATATATTCTAAACTTTTTTTTTCAGAATCCCTACAAATCATACTATAAATATCCGTAAATCGAGTATACGTATTTAAAAAAACCGCATTAACGTCATGAAACATTTTCCAATTTCAATTGAATTGGGCGTAACGCTGCAGTGACATTTCAGTTGAATTTTGACAAGAAAATCTACCTTTATTGTTACCTTCCATAGATCTTTAAAAAAAAAAGAATTTAAAAAAAGACAGAACGGATATCATTTAAATTTAGCTCTTCGCCACTATTTTTCACTGAAAATTCTCCTAAATCAGCTGATTTTCAGTCTTAAAATACATCTGACACAGATTTAAGCTTAAGTAGGGTTGGTGCATAGAGTTAAGCTCAATTCGGGGCTTAGTTGGCATGGTACATACGGCCCTAAGAAAAGAAAATACATACCCTTGTATTTTTCCATTCAAAGACTATTTTTATTAATTATTAATTAATTTTGAACATCGATGTAGTAACGGAGCTCAGTCACAATACATCGTACGGTACCGTTATCCTACAAATCCAATTTAAAAGGAAAACTTTTGCTCTTATATGATACGCGTTTTGTTTTCGGAATTCATAAAAAAATCTCACTGCGAAGCACATCCAAAAAAAACATTGCAAATTACAACAAATCATGGGGATGTGCAGATTTTGCAGGAATATATTTCCTAAAATCAACAACGAAATTTGAAAGAAATTTCGAGCGTGCAGAGAGAGAGGTAATCAAGTTGTCCTGGCAGCAGGCTCGACGTTGCTAACACCCCATTAGTTTTGCAAAATCTCCTATATATTTTTTTTTTGCCATAGAGCAATGTCTACAGGACTTATGCAGAGTTCGCTGGGCAAATGAAAAAACGTTGGCAATTTCGTTGGCTGGCTTTTCGTCAATTTCATCATCCTGTAGGGGATGTGTGTGTTGCCGGTGTAAAGGGGAACTAGTTTTTTGCTAGTTTGAGGCAAAAATAATGAAATCCCGCAATATGCTCCCATAACGTGAAGTTTGGCAAAAAGCTCACAACTTTCCTCTGGTCTGTAAACAAACAACAAAACATTCTCTTGGATAGAATCCCAAATGACTTCGGAGCTATGCTTCCACAGATATTAGACGATCTTAGGATTTGCTGTAATGCTAGAGAAGCACTACCGGAGACCTACAAGTGCTTTGGCAAATGGAAAACTTTTACCCGGACTCCGGTTCTTCCTTGTAAAATTATTGTGGCCAAAGGGACTAAGTTTGCACACGCCATGTTTTGTGTTGTGTGTACCATTTTTGCCCATTTTTGTCTGTTCAATAATTTCAACAAAATTGATTTTGTCCAATCGGAAAGTTTGCGACAAAATATAAAAATGTGTCGCTGTTACAGCTCCCCAGAGAGAGGCAAAATCTTATTGTTGGGGAGTTTGCCTGCAATGAATTTAACGACCCATTGTATGGCGGATTTTCACGAAATTAGTTTCCACTTAGTGCCCCACCAACAAAAGATAAACAACTCTACAATAACTGGGGCGAATGGGGTATTGGATATTGGCCCGGGGCTATTCCTCCGCACAAAACTTTTATTATGTGTATAGTATAGGGCAACGAAACGCGGTTGAAAGACGGCAATCGCAGCAATAAAAATGTCGTTAGTTTTAGTAATGCCCCAGGGGCGGTGTGTGCAGCCTCCGATCGAAACGAAATCGTCCTTTTGCCACATGCAGCAAATGGGATGGAATAAAAAACGAGATGAATTTTGGCAACTTACGACAACACAAATTTATTTACATTCGAAATACTCCTTAGATCCACAGCCAAAGTAGTTTCGAATCAAGGTATCCATAGGGCAGGCAATTTTAAAAATGTTTTCTTGATTCCGAGATGAATGTGCATCGCATCGAAGGTGTAGTTAATATTGCGTTTAGAAAATACCAATTCCAAAATCTCGAATTTTACCTTAGAAACAATAAGTTTTTGCTTACACTTTATTCTCAAGGGCTAGTCTAATCCTGTTTGATATGATCATAATTCTTCAGACATCTTTTTTCGATTTTGAGAATAAATTCAGGTGTGGGATAAATCTTTCATTTATGTGCTAGAGAACTCAGCCAGACAAGTGGATGGACGAAGAAACTAATAATACAGTATATATATTTTAAATCTTTGACTGTGGTCTTAACCTTTAATTTATTTCCTTGTTTAATCCAGGTCTATGCTTATGATAATTTTCCTTCAGGCTTACGACTGTGATCTCTTGTAAGCCTAAGGGGAAATTGTTATAAGTACAGAATATTAGGATTTTATTAACTTATTTCTTCACTTAAATTCATATAATAAATAGACCACTCTTTTTTTCGTATTCGTCAAGTTAGGGCCTTAAAAAGGCGGGAAATCTGAACTTACAAGGGGAGTATCAGACATGAGAATCACAGATTCCCATCATTTTTATATATATTGTAGGGGAGGATCCCCTTAATAGTTTTGTAAAATGGTAAAATGCAACTCTTTTTTATTCTCGAGCAATATCAATTTAAAGTTGCATTTGTAAGTTAAGTATAAGGGACGTTTATACCGCTTAGCAGAAACGCTCTCGCTTACTGAGCAACGGGTCGGCTATTCAAAAAAAAAGTAACTTGGTCATGATTTGAACAGCCGACCCGTCGGTCGTTCAGTAAGCAAGAGCGTTACCACTATGCCACAAACCCATTGCTACAAGCGGTATAAACGTTTCTTATACTTAAGTTACGCAAATTGATATTTCTCGAGAATAAAAAAGAGTTGCACTTTGCCATTTTGCAAAACTATTAAAGGAACCCTCCCCTACAATATATATAAAAGTGATGGGAATCTGTGATTCCCATGTCTGATACTCCCCTTGTTAATCTCAATTGTATATAGCACGTTTAAATCAAATTCCTCTTAATGTGGTATCGAATCTTAAACAATTTAACAGTGACAAATTGCTTGAATTGAAAAGTTTTCACTGAGAAATTTCCAGTCAAGAGGAAAAATGCTAATTTCCGGAAATACGATTTAAATCACTAAATAAAAAATTTAAGAAGTCAAAAATGATAATTAGAACATAAAATAATTTTTTGCTGTAATCCTCACTACCTACAATAAAAGGAAGTAATTGAAACTAAATCCGATCGTATTCGACTCATTAAGCTGCCTTGTTTATGATTTTTGTATCATTTTCATGGGAAAATGGGCTCTTCTAAGTTCAAAAATAAATGAATTGTTACTCTTTGGTATAATTATTTGATAATTGTATTATTAAAATGCTCTAAAAATGCATTCTGTAATAATCCAAAACCTGGGAACGAAAAGTGAACGATAATTAGAATTTCTTGTGTTCCTAATAATTTTAAAAATATCTTATCATCTCAAACAAAGATTTTGTCATAAGTTTCATTTACTTTCAAAGAAATATGATAGTATTGAAATTCTGGATGACGATCGTAAAAATTATCTAACATAAAAATATTTAGTTCAAATATGATTAAAATATCATTTTTAGCGTTACCATATAATTTTCGTCCTGAAAAATGAGTTTCTTCTTTAAACTGTTTTAATTCTCAACATTTTTTCGATTTAACATTTTAAAGGTATTATAAAAAAAATATTCATGATGTGTGATTTCAATCTACGTAAAAAGAGAAATTGGAGAAGACGTATGCGGGACAATTTGATTTCGCTTTACAAAGCCCTTGTCACTAGAGTAACCAAATATTTCCCAAACCCATAAGGAGTCTGTCATTTGTTGCCAAACTGAAATATGGAAGATTAACACCTTCGCATCCATCTTCGAAGGCATCGAAGTCGTAAAGCCAAGCAATACTCCCCGTGGAATATGTTATTTGTCATGATATGATACATTGGCGTCACTTTTCAATATACCAGTCAACCACGAAAGCACACATCAATTTTTTTTTATTTTTTATATGTGGCGGAAAATACATAAATTCTCCCCGATGTCAGTTGAATTTGGTGAAAATATGCCAATCGCATATCTGTCATAAAAATGAACTGTTCTCGAGGGTGGAATTGAAAATGTAAAAGAGGTTCTCCACATATTATTTCAGTCTCGAATGCGGCTCTGATGCTCCTTTCATATTCCGGCAAAACCACGTCTTATCAGCGTGACTTTTATATTTCCCCCCAAGGGCTTGAATATTTCCTTTTTTTTCATTTTCGCTCCGTTTTTTTTTTTTTTTTTTTTTTTTAAGTTAACGTCACTCATGCCGTTTGAGAGATTAACTAAATCTGAATTTAGCAGGAGCAGATGTTGCCATGTAACCTTCACGTGAACCACATATGTGTATCCTGTTTCCTCTAAAACGGGCGAATTATTTCTGTCAAGATGTGTCTACGGAATTTGGGAATTCTTGAATGTATGCATGTAGATGTATAACAAAATAAATACTTAATTTTGCAATTTATTTTTTCGCTGAAACTCTCAGTGAACATACAGTGCACTTCACATGTTTGTTTTTTTCTGTGCGACCCTAGGGCTAAAGGGATTACTCTTTATTACTTTTGTTCAGACTTTTTGTGATGTATGTATGTGCAAAGGAGCATGATATGGCGTATTTCACGGAAATGTGGATATCTTTTCAAAATTTAATTAGGGGGATTTTCAACAGTATTCTCAAGATTTTAATTTCGTGCATTAATATTTGGTTCTCTTCACAAAAGCAGCTCATTACAGAGCAAAATGATAAAAGATATCTTATTTATATTTATCTCCTAGGTAATATGAGTCTTACACAATGGTTACCAGGTTATATTATACATATGTATATAAAAGCACTTGTAATCGATACAATCTTGTATATCTAAATATTTTACAAATATCTGACTCCAATTTCTGGCTACAGTAGAAAGATTTTCACGTATATATTCTTTTATTAACATATACGATACCTAACATCAACAACCAAAGACGTTTTTATTTTTTTCCGAATTATTGGACGCATTTCAATAACAAATGATCATAAGAAAGACAATGCAGTGACTTTATGGAGTAAAAATCACAACCCTTAAATGCTTTGATATAAATAAAAGATCCTACAGAAAATTAAGGTTAAAAGATGAAAAAGGAAAAATTTTATTAAATTATTTGAATTGTTTAACTTTTCATTCAATTCAATTCAATTCAATTGCTCTTTATTGTTTTATAAATTTCGTATACTATATATACATTGTTGACTTAAGTGCTAAGTAAGTGTTCAGGTTATTGGAATGACCTTTTCATCTTTAATATAAAATTAGTTTGGGGAGAGACCTATGAAACTAGTGTATAATATGCTTAATTGAAGAAAAACAGAAACATGTAAAAACCTTATGTGATTTTTTTTTTTTTTTTTTTTTTAACTAACTAAAACCTAACCTAAACTATACGTACGCTTAAACCTAGATAGCGGATCGCTAGGACTTAATAATCGTAAGCTAATTACCTGATAGTAGGATTATCTGACCATCTGCAGGAGTGAAAAAATGTCTCTCTTATAGTTTTGATTTTATCTATAATCAGTTGGGTGTTTGAGAGGCTGTGTAGTCTTTCCGTAGAGAAGTAGTAGGGGCGATTTAACATTAGTTTTAAAATTTTATTCTGTTTTATTTGAATGTTTTTTATGTGTGATTTTGCGCAATCTCCCCAACATGGGCAGCCATATAGAAAACTGCTTTGGAAGACAGCTTTGTAGATTATAATTTTGTTTTCCACGGAGAGTAGAGACTTCCTGTGAATTAACGGATACAGCGACTTAATTAGAGTGTCTGCCTTTTTCAGTACCATGGCTGTGTTTATTTTATAGGTTAGTTTTGTGTCCAGGTGTAGCCCTAGGTATTTGATGCTATCCGCCCATGTTATATGGTGTCCGTCTAGTATTAGGTTTCTGCGAGGTAGTGATGTCTCTTTGCGTTTTCTTGTGAAGAATACGGCTTGGGTTTTCTCAGAGTTGACCTTGATTTTCCAGCTGGAGAAGTAGTGGTTTAATGTTGAGAAGGCTGTTTCAAGATTATTTAATATTACAGTCGGGTCCGCTGAGGTTGTTAGAACTGCTGTGTCGTCAGCGAATAGGCCGATTTTGTAATTTGTGGGTTTGTGTAAATGTTGTATAGTATGGGGCTGATAGAGGATCCTTGAGGTACTGCAGCCTTGATAGGATAGTTCTTCTAAGTTGTACCGTTGATACGAACATAGAAGGATCTGTTTAGAAGGAAGCTCTGAACGATTTTGGTAAGATATATAGGGAAACCGAATGCAAACAGCTTGTGGATAAGGCCATCATGCCATACCGTAACTTTTCATTATAGTAAAGCCAAAATAAAAGGTTATGAATCTCACAGACTATGTATGTATGTATATAAGATATTTTGTTACCTCGTACAGCCTAAATTAATGAACCGATTTAAAAAAATCAAGTGTTGATGGATTCGTCTTGACGCAGAATGAATAAAAAAGAAAAATTAATTTTTGGATAAATTAAAAAAAGTATGTAACAAATTGTTAGTATTTGGTAGATTCAGATAACCTTTTATTCGATCTGGTATGCTTTGAAAACATCGCTTTATGATTTCTTTTATTTCTGAGCTATTTTCTCACACTTGTGTGGCGAAAGTGAAGATATAATTAAAAGATATCAATTAGATTTATAAAATCTGCTACTGTGTAACGACAATACTGTTTTTCCTATTGCAGCCTAGTATTCCGTATTGTCGTCGTAAGTTTAGGAATCTCTACTGGTAGCCTTAAAAAAAATTAAAAAATAAATACTTAAAATCTCAATGCATAATTCAAGTGTCCACAAAATACACTAATTAACACAACACGCGTTTTCTTCTAATCGTTATACAAAATCCTCGTTCAACTCACAGATTATTAGTTGCTGAATACTTCCAAAACAATGATGAATTTTGAGCTTTTTCAATATGAAAAACAAATTCCTATAAAGAAGATCAGGTGAAAAAAACATCCCTAAAAAGGCTAAAGGGCTGTTGGTGTTTATAAATTTTGATATGCTGTTTACAACTCTAATGGCAATGAGATAAAAAGATTATATCTGGAAAATCTCGCATGTCTATTACGTTACAGGTAGGAATATCTGAAAAATTAGAAAAATTATGAATGGTCCTAATTCGATAAGCAGGGACTGTAGATAATTTACTAAATACAAATCCACACATAGGTACGGTGATGTTCAGAATATAGCCATGATAACATGCCGTACTTAACGAACGTAAATACTTACCACATCTAAAAATCTGAAATAATTCATGAATATAGCTTGATGTCCAGAAAATAATATTTTTTTTGACGTTTCTATTGTTTTAGTTTTTTTTAAAAATTGAATTTTAAAAATTTCGAACGCATATAAATATTTGAATTTCCCGCCAAAAAATTTCGAAAAAAATCTTGTTGTAGCTGACAAAAAAAACCTGTAATTTGAGACAAAAAGAATTTTCTACGTCCACAAAAAGCCGAGATATCGCCAAAAAACTGAAAATCACGTTTTAATTTCTTTTTGAGGTTATGTGAGAGTGTTATGGCAAAGATGTTCTTTTTCATGTAGTATATAGTATAAGGATATTTTTTATTTTTCAAAAGCGCTTGGGGCTCTTTTCAACTTCTTAACCTGCTAGATGCTTTTCATGTTTTGGAATCGTTGCTGCGGTGTATATCTTTCCATGATGATTTGTTAGACTTTACCGATTAAAACTAAAACTAAACTACAAATGCCAGCTCTTTGACAGTTATACCTATTGGAAATTCGGCACCTCTCAAAAAAACATCTCTTACAATAACAATGGTTAAGATATAGAACTTTAAATTGAAATTCGTGGGGGTCTTATTTTTTATTGCATCGTATTTTGGACAGTTTTCATTCGTCGTATTAATGTCAGTAGTTATAAAAGAAGATATACATTAGCGTGTACAATTATTTATTATATTTTAAAGCTAAAAGACAATAAGATCATTTTCGTGAAGGCTTTCCCAGATTTCTCATGTGTGAAAAAAATTCATAATTTTAAATTAGAACAAAAGATGTAGCAGTTTATTGTTTATCTCTACATATGACATGCCTCAATCAGATTGAGTTTCAATTAAGATCAGCTCAAGAAGTTGCTCCATAAAAATTGTATTTCAATTCAACATATAAGAAGTAAAAAGCATAAGTTTTCCTCGAGGCCGTTTTGAATCTTCTAGTGTGTTGTTGTCCCCTCCCACCCCATTTCGAGTCGCAAGACATCCACTGTTCATTCTAATTAGCACTGTCATACCCTCATCTGTCAGCTAAGAGTGAACCCTTTTCACACCAGCTCCACTTTATGACCCTCTTCGAGCTTAGCTACGACTCCTTTCATAAAAATTCAATTAGACACGGGAGTTTTCCGGGACAAATGAATGCATTCACCGATTGTTTGGAAAGTCGTCAAGTACTCGTACTCCCGCATACTTTCCTCTCACCAGTACTCACACACATCCCCCTTCGGATGTAGGAGGGTGCAAGTGTGATACACACCCCCACAACGTTTGTAGGTCAAGAGGAATTCCTCGGTGCCATTAATAACATCAAAACGAAGCTGTGTGTCTTCAGCACAATTTTTCACACGCGTCGTCGTCAGCGCCTTAAGTGGAATCGACTAAGCTCATTTTCCCTGGATTTCATTAAACAAGGCTCGCGGCAGTAATGTTATAATTTATCTTTTGTGCTCTCAAATCCCCTTGACTTTTAATCCCCGACGGAACGGATGGGCTGGGCCCCGCAAATATTAATTTTGCTCCCATCGCAAATACTTAGGGCGAAGTCTTGTTAAACCAGGAAGTTTTCAAATTCTTTTCAATTCACCCACATTGTGTAAGCCCTTTAAACCCTGTGTCAAGCCCTATATTCCAATTTTGCTGTGCATACGTATGTATGTATGTACATTACCTTCTATGTGGACTCGTTTTTTTGAATAGAAAGTCCTCTACACATTATGTGCCCAGAGCTGTTCCTTTACTTTGTTCTGTTTTTTTTCGTTTTTTCTTTTTTTTTCGTTTTTTTTTCGTTTTTTCTGTTTTTTTTTCGGTTCCCGGCAGCTCCAGGAGCCTGTCTCCTTTAGTCTAGACTCTCTAAGAGCAAGACGTTGATATAAATTAAAAACATAGTCGAATAAATTTGAAAGATTTATGATTTCATTCCGAGAAATGCACAAAAATAAGGAGGCGAGTGAATGCCCTGAAATTTCTTCAAATTTGTGAAATTTTCACGTTTCAAGGCACCCATGAGTTGTTTAGCCGTAGATGCCTTATCCTTGGCTGTTATGTCACGTTTTTTTATCCTAGAACGTGGTGGCTCCTTCCATTCATTCTATAATCTTAAAATATACATATATCTTCCCGGTGAAATTTAATACCTCCAAGTGGAAAACAAATCACAAGCAAAAGCAGTTACAGTTCGCGGGCAGTTTTTCTCATTTCAGTTCAGTGGGCTGCATGAAATAAATAGATACATCTCTGCTCACGAGGGGGATGAGAATTAAGCCCTTTTATTCCCCTTCACACTCCACCCACAATATCAAGTATGTCGTGCGCGTAATTGGGTTTCATTTACTACGGGAATTTTACTCCACCTGGCCCGCCATGATAATCATGCTAAAACGTTTTAACCCTCGAGGAAAATGTTTACGAGGTGTTACAGCAAATCTGTACGTTCGGTTCTGAAGCTATACGAAAACCACACACCAGCCAGATTTAACTTTTCCAACCATTTTTCAAATTTAATCAAATGGAAAGCATTACACCTATGTATAAAATACACATATGCACTCGCCCCAACCGAATACACACATGGGAAATGCGCAATTTGAAAAGTTAAACGTACATACATACATCCATATATATTCGCATTGCATAGATGTTGCGGAGGATACCCAGGCACTCAGAGATTTGGGACCATTTTAAAAATATTAACAGATCTAAATGAAGAGTCGACAAAATCACAACGACAATCTTTGTCAGCCTTTCAAATGTGGGTCTCTCTGTGACTGTAACTCGGTAACATGTATTCCTCTTGCAAATAGAAAAAACGAAAAGAAAAAAACAAAATCCTCTATGGTAAAAGTTGGAAAGTGTTTGCCCTTTTCAATTGCAGCGCTTTTCTATTGAAACTTTTTGCCTGGAAACTCCCTCTATGCCATTACCAATATTGCTCATCTGATATGAATTTTAGTTGATGAAATCCCATTACAGAGCCAGAGGATTTCTTTTTCGTTTTTGCAATTCCCCTAAAAGTACAGAGAGTACTTTATTGCTTTTGAAATTTCGTCTCTTTGATTGAAGTCTACAATTGCAGAGAAAATAGCACAGTCAATTTGGGAATACTCAAAACTTATCTAAAATACTACAAATTTTTTCAATTTTGTCAGCTTTTCAAAAAGTAACTATCACAATTTGATGGATTATTCAAAAAAATGGTTTTCATACACATTTTAAGCATAGGTATTTTTTAGTGAGGGTATATTTTATGTTCGAATATTTTTTCCAATTCCAATTTACGATTAAAACAAAAAACTCAATACAATTGAAGTGATCCAGTTCTCCGCAATCGTTTTGAGGTACACGAATCAAAGGTATTAGTCCAAGAGATAATTTTTTTATATATCTTTTTTCAGATAAACCATAATTAATTTATCAGACAGAAATACCATTGGTAAATTAATGCAAGATCGATTTAAGTCCAACAGAAAGCTATCGTATTAGAAGAGTATAATCGGTATAATGTCAAACTAGCAGCGAGAAACAGATATACTTTATACATATAATTAAAATTTAAAATCAATTGATGCATTGAGTTTTGACATCGACGTATTATTGTTAATTTATTTCTATTATATTATTTAGCAATGGTATAAATAAAAGTTATGATTGCTACAACGCCAGACCATCCGCATGCTTACTACGCCATACAAATATAATAAGCTATTTTTTCTATAGGTACTCATGGATGAAGCGAAATTAAACATAAATGATAAAAGTAAATGATTTATTAATCTATAACTTACTAAAAATGCAGTTTTTATTAAAATATTACGCATCATATATAGATCGTTCCATGCTAGATGATATCGTATCAGTTAAATTCAAAAATTCAATAAAATCGTTCTTAAGGCATAAAAAATCATATAATAAACACTACATCTTAAAAAAATGACTCTCGAATTTTTTTTAGAAGAGTATCAATATGTTTTTTTTTTTTAAGAAAGTGTGGTAAACTTTTGGTAGTAAGAACATATTTTTGTCTTGCATTCATAAGGAAATAAAATAAAATTTTGGAATATGTGTCCTTTAAGTGGGTGTACCTTTTGCAGGGTTTAGCGGGGAAAAGTTCAAAAGTGCTATTCCTAAACTAGAGAGTTGCATCTCGGAATAACTTTTCTGTTTTTTCTTTATAGTGCAGTTTAGCGCGACGCTCCCTGTTTAAAAAATGTAAATTTTCAGCTCTGAAAATGTGTCCCATTTTTGGGCAGTGTAGTTTTTACTTACAAGGAAACGTTCTCTGGTGTGTCTCACCGACTTTGATGAAATTGAAATATGTTATAGAGTATCGAGAAAATAAGAGACACGTATTTTTTTTTATCTGCGAATACGCACATTTAAGGGGTGAAAACCACCCCTAAAGTTTACCCCCAAAAACAGTTTTTCCTAAATATATTATTTCAAATTCTAATGAATTTTTTCGAATGAAACAAAATGGAAATGATGTCTCATAAATATACCAACCTTTTTTAAGTAATCCGGTTCCCGGAGGTGGCAACCCTTATTTTTTATTGCAGAAAAACGATTTTTTTTTGTATTTTCGCGTCACAAAAATAAAAGTTTTAGTTAAAAATCATTCAAAAATATTTTTTTACATACAATTTTGAAAAATAAAGTTGACGTGTTTTTGGGTTTTCTTAAAAAAATCTGCTCAAGGGGCTAAACAACCCCTAACACTAATACGTAAATGATGTATATTCTTTCAGACACCAGTCTTTTCGTGAAAACCAGTATTAAGGAGTTTTTGGAGTCGCTGATTACGAATCTGATTTATTAATATAATTGTTTTGTATTAAATAGATTTAATTTTTTTTTTTATAATAAAATGGACATGAAATAAAAATGAGGAATTTCCTTTATTAAAAAATATTTACATTTTAACGATCTCTCCATTTGTTAAAGAGTAGTGACTCATTAGTTTTCACACATTCCTTTTGGACACCCGGTACCTATAATAAGAAAAAGTTAACATTTTTATTAGCGATTATTTAATCTAGAAGATATTCCCAAATATTATTTTAGAACTTCGTTCCTTAATTGTTACATTAAATTGAATTATATTAGCTTTTAAAACGATTCAACAATATTATTGAATTAACCCCAATTCTGGTTAAAAGATAAAAGCTCTCAGCCTCTTAAAAATCACTTTAATATAAAGCATTTGATGCTATCTCTGATTTTAAAAATGCTAGAAATACGCTGATCTCGCATCATTTGTGGATACTTCTGAATATCTGTAAATGGACTTGCTTTTGTTCCGAGAAAAAGTGATTTTTTAATACAATTAAGAAGTTAAGAGCTTTTAATTTTAATGCAGAATCGGAGTAAGCAATGGATTTGTCCAATAGGCTAAGTAGGCTGCATGTGCAGCTGGAGCGGAAAAATTTTAGAAGGTGGAAAATATTAGAAAAATGTTATTTACAATTAAATTAGTACGTAACCCATTAGCGTTTGTAGGTCCTTTCAATAATTTGGAGAATTTGAAATGTTCTTCCGAACATTAATATTGGGATGATATCATCTGCCGGCATATAGAATCTAATGCACTGTTTTTAGTTTTAGTAATTTACAAGTGTATAAAGAAATATTAATTGCGCAAATTGATTTATCTGATTATTAATAATAGCGAAATAATTGAATCGAAATATCAAGGTGCTACCCATTGCGTGCCCTGGGCCGAATAGTTATGCTAAGCCGTATGGCTAATTACGAAACGCCATAGGCTAACATTCTCTTGGTTCTAATTATGCATGGGTCTAATGCTTTAAATGCAAAATGTAATACGATACTAAGAGAGAATATAACATCACACGTCATGGAACATTTTCGAACGATATCTACCACTTTTTCAATCCTTGGCGAACAATCTCCCGGGTCCCGGTAAACGCTTCAATTTTAGCTATTGAGGTTACGTCTCAAATAAATATTGGGAAAGGGAATTTTGATTTTTGATAACATTTGATACTGCTACATTTTTTTCACTTAAGACTGAGTCCTAGAACGTTTGTTATTGTATCGGCAAGTATTAGGCCTTTTTATTTTTGAGGTTATGCTTTAAATATAATGCGAAAATGGCAGAAAACTTAGGTTTTTGAGTTTTGAGACGTAATAATCGATACTAAAAGAATTTTTTCACTTAAAAATAAATAACAGAGTTTTTGAGGTTATATTGATGAGTTATATATCAAGTAAATGGTTAGACACCGAAAAAATAGTTTTTTTAAATTTTAAGACGTAAAACTCGATCTTGCAATTACGTTATCAATTGAAAATGAGTCTTGAATTATTTTTAGTTGTATGGATAAGTATTGCGCCCTTAAATTTTGAGGTTATGTCTTAAATAAGTGGCAAAAATGCCAAAAAAAAATGTTTTTTTTCGATTTGTTGGAATGACACACCCTGAAATTCGATATTTTGATTACGCCATTCGAAAGAACGGGAAAAAAGACTTAAAAAACAATGGTTGGAAACTTTGCGAAAAATAGGGTTCCTAACCTAAAAGTAATTTGAAAAATTAAAATTCCTCTCTTGACCCCAATTTTAGAGGTAAAAATCTGCAAGAATCCATGATTATTTGTAACACAAAAGTAAAAGTGTGTAGAAATTTTCAGAATTTTTGGATAAAAACTGCGTCCGTACGAATCTATTTTCCAAAAAAATGGGACGAAACCGATTTTACCGGTAATTGTAGACCTAGAGAGCTAAAAATTGGCATGGAGGCATCTTTTAATACAATCTATCGAAATCGCCACCTGTCGTAGCGATTCTGCTGGGGGCAGATTTCACCACCTTATCCCGTTATAGCCTTTCGTAGTTTTCAAAAAAAAATTCCCAAAAGTGGCGTAAATATGATTATTTTCAATTTTAAAATAAAGGAAAAAATTACGTTTCGTATGAAGAACAAGAAAAAGATTAAATTTTATATAAACTGGTGTTCTATAAAATAAATAAAATCAACAAAAGCAATAAATTCTCGGAAATAGATTGATATATCGGAAAAATATGACTATATTCCCGTGAATATCCCTGGGAACAGTGCAAATTGGCGAAATTCCCGTGCCCAGTAACAACCGGAGCAGAAGTCTTATTTCTCGTTCTTCTGAAATTAACATAAACATAGTTAGATGTGAGGTCTCCCCGCAAATAAAATACGGAATTAGCAATTCATTTGGGGCTTCAAGAAATTTAAATTCAAGGAGTTCCCGATTTTCGTGGAAAGTTTTAAGGCCTTTATTCTATTTATTTTTTTTTTTTTTTTTTAATGTTTGCTCTGGACATCTCCTGTTTTTGTATCGTCATTAAACAGGCTAAATACATTTATTGCGTCCTTGCGCATTTACGGAATACGAAAAACATTCGTCAGTTTTTCGCCCGGACTACTTCAAAAGTTCCCGCTCGAGAGAAAAAAGCTCACGGACGACACACGAGAATCTCACTACACTTCAAAAATCGGAAGCCGAAGAAAAAAGTTTTTTGTGCTAACGAACGGAATTGGAACGAACACCCCGAGAGCTGCCAGCATCCACGCGATTTGGGGGCCCGCTCGCTGAAGGGCCCTTCGAGATGATGCTGCACGACGAGTGTTGCCAGGCGCGCATACCCCCCACAAAATGTTCTTTTCCAAAGGTGTGTGCGTTTGCAAAGTTCGATTCTGCAGTTGACTTGTCAGTGACATAAATTTGCGTCGGTTTCGTTGGTCGGTCGGGGTTTTTAAGTAAAATTCGACCCCACCTTTTGCTTGTTTCGG
The DNA here is from genome assembly GCA_949715965.1 of Dysmachus trigonus. Taxonomy (NCBI): domain Eukaryota; kingdom Metazoa; phylum Arthropoda; class Insecta; order Diptera; family Asilidae; genus Dysmachus; species Dysmachus trigonus. The sequence goes on from OX454320.1 coordinate 93,145,721, forward strand.
TTCTAATTTATTAAAAGTGCAATGTGAGGTCGCCGCTGGGCCGACGGTCATTCAGTTCCAGTGAGGAAACGGGCTAAGCTGCTGGGGAATCGGTGAAAACAAAAGTGACATGGGAGCTCTGAAAGGGCTCCTCCGCTCTACGTCTCTTTTTATCCGTGTTGTGTGAGGGATGCGAAGCAAGATTATGAGCTGTTTGCCGCTATAATACTCCGATGCATCGTTGTGACCGCGATTCGTCCACTTCAATTCACAGAAATTAGCCGAAATCCATTCTAAATTCTGGTCGTGAAAACATGAAGAAAAAAAGTGACAGCTACTTCCAAAAAGGATGAGGGAAATCAATAAATGCGTGCCAGCTTGTGTGTATGTTTTCTTTTCTATATGCCAGAGCGAGCTGAGCTGCGGCGGGTGTGCTTACGGGCGCCGGCCGCTTGTAGTGGTGAATTCGCCGCATGGCTCTCCCTCTTGCTTTGTTGTTTTTTGGGGGCCCCATTGTTGGGCTCCACATGTGTTCGGAACGAGACCACCACGGGCATGGATTCTTCGGCTCATCCGTCATATTGATTCCTCCCGGGCCGGAGCAACTTCAAATTTCCTTCGTTCGCATTTCCTTGGAGTTGTGCGCCTGGTGACATTTTCGTCGTAATGACGAAGCCCCCGTCTCTCTGGTAAAGTTTAAACTACCAGTAACGAGGGCTCTTCTAAGGCGCCTTTGTCGGGCCGTCGTTGCTCCTCCACAGATGGGCTCTCTGCCATAATTAAGCAGATGCCAGGGGCCCCGCGCCCCACACCCCGGCCCGATATTCATCTCGTCAATTAAACAAATGTGGCAGATGGGTGGTGTGTGATGACACAGTTCCGAGCTGAGGTAAAAGGTCAAAGTGATGAGCCGCTGCAGCACAGATCAGAGAGAGCTTTAAGAGGCGCTCCACTGTGGGGCAACAATTGGATGTTCAGATCAAAGTGGGGGACTCCCTCCCGAGTGTCCTTTCAGAGCTCTTCTGTGGAAGCCAGCTGCAAATTATAACGATTCCAACCAGCCAACAGTTCAGAGAACACCAGGGCTTAAGAGCTTCCTACAGGAAAGGAATTCACAATCCTTTGTGTATTCAAATTAAATTCATGAAATAAGCGGATGCCGTAGGGCGCAAGGCAAGGATTTGACCTGGTATCGGTTGTGTCAATCAATGCCTTCAATGAACCAGCGAAGACATGGTTGCGTTGGCCCCACATCGCCACTTAGAAGTCCTACAGGCGATGGTTATTGTTACCTCGCTTTTGTGGTCTTATCTCCATCCGAGAGATATGTAATTGGCTCATTTGAAAGGCTATGAAATGAACATACCCCTTCGGAGTTATGAAGTATGAATATTCACTTGTAAGGTCCCCATTTTAGAAACCGCAGAAATATGAAAGAACTGAAGCCCCTATTATGAAACTAGAGAACAAAACAATTTTCCTAACCGAGTCGTACAAATTTCCTCAACTAAGTCGTTTCATGTTCGAGTTCTATAATAAAGCCTCTGGTATTTAAGTTAATAAGTTCAGGGGTCATTCAAGTACTGCATAAGTGTATTTTTATTGTCAGGGCCGGTTCTAGGCACAAGCTGAACAAGCGGCCGCTTGGGACGCTAAGATAAGAAGGTCGCTGCGCCGCAGGTACCGCAATATGATCTTAGCGTTTAAGCCAGTGCCAGCTCAAAACTCTCAGAAAGATTTTTATGTTTTTCTGTATATTATAAATAAAATATTCAAATACTCTTTGATCGCTCTGATTCTTAACTAACCACTAGTTCCTTTTTATTTATTATTAAAATACTGGCATAATGCTTAAGTATTGTTAATCAATTTAATTTTAATGAATACAAAAATACAATATTGTTTAACAGGAATTTAACAAGAAGGACACTCATTTAAATAAGTTTTGAACATATTAATCGGTTTAAATATACCTTACACTATTCTGACGAGTTTAAGTGCTTTATCGATGAACTGTTGTAGTTCACATTTAAATTATATTCTCGAGTTGACGCACAGTGGCTAAAAGTAATACTACACCTTTTTATTTTCGTTTTTTTAAAATGAAATTTCAAGTAGATTTTAACTTAAAGTTTGAAAATTTTCAACATTCAGTTTTCTATTCAAACGACATAATCTTCTACAAAATTACAACCCTTCATACTCACAATAGCGAATTCTACATTTTTTTTATTTTTCACGTTAAGCCTCGTATTTAATTTGGTATACTCGCTGGTATAGAATTTTTTTAAATGCATGTTTCTCAAAATAAAGTAAGTAAATAAAATTTTACCCTTGATAGAAAATTCATGCCTGAAGAGAATGAGATAGTCAAAAGTGCTAAGGGGTGGCGAAAAATTCTAACGTGCCGGCCCTGGTTATTGTTGAGGCAAAATGAATCACAACTAAAGAAAATTGAAAAACTAAACAGATTTATTATCTTACAAACATTTCCAAAATCCAGCTTCAAATATTAAATTGTTACTGATTATTTATTCTTGTCTTCAAGCTAATCCGAAATTGTTCTTGATATCCAAATTTTGAGAACAAATTTAAAATCACTAACTCTAAGCACCTTTATGTAGTCATTCTAGATCTAGAAGATATGCAAAAAGGTTAATTATATGTATTATTTCTAACATCTAGCCAAAATTTGGACTCCTTACATCGAACTTAAGAGAAATTAGTTCGAATGTATGTTTTTACTCATATTCTAGACTATAGGCCCTTTTTTCTAATTTTTTTCCTTTTAACGACGCACGGATATTTTATGATGCATCGAAAAGAAAGATCGATTTTTTTTCAAACATCGTTTCATGTAAATGAATGACAATTTTTAAGATTTTTACCTTAGGCTAATCAATGAGCCTGGACTAAAGTATTTACTTACAAAATTGGCAACACTAGTGACATAGTAAATTTTAATGATATATAGTTAAAGTTTCGTAGAAGATTAACGCCTTATTAAATAACCGCCTTCTTTAATAAGAAAAGAAGTGAAAAATGGCTGTGGTATAGCCTTGGAGGCGCTACCTTCACAAGTACTTTGATTTCACTTTATTCGTTTCGTAGTTTACAATAATAACATATTACAACAATGCATATTGGTTTGTATTATGTATCAATGGTCAATCAATCGCCTGTCACTGTTAGCCTTATTAGTTAACTTTTTCTTATAAAAGTACTAGTAGAAATGGGTAAGTTAAATAGTTTACAAATTAATACAGCAAGAGTTGGCTGGCAAATTTGTAAATATTTTATTTGAAACTAAAGAAAATTCAAGATTAAATCCAAAAAATAAGAATTCTTCAAAAACAAGTAATTATTAAATCTAATATTAATAATACACATGTATCGTTCGTGTATGCTACCGGCTTTACCTCTCTTTAGAAAAATAAAAATAAAAACCTGTACGCCTAACGATGCCCAGAAGTTAGAAATTGTACCTATAAGTAAAAAAAGAGTCTTTCCGAGAAAAATATGAAAATATATATCAAAATCATCTTCCCTCATACAAAGAAAACATAATAATAAAAAATCACAGAATGTTTTCAAACTTTTCCTTGGAGTTAAAGTTTTGAACAAACATATTACGAACTGATAAGCACGTCTGCACGATGACAAGAAAGAGTCTGTTTATCTCGTTACCACAATCAACAATTAAGCACTTATTTGAAAATTGTATTGGCACACCAAAGAACATTATCAGATTATTCGAAAATATAATTTACGTCATGATTAAGCAGTTTTGGAATTAATCATTATTTTATGAGTTAATGGCAGACTATACGAGAAATTCATAAGGACCTAGGCCAAATTAAAGTTAGAGCTCTAAAGCAGATTTTTTTCATCTTTCAGGTAAAAGATTTCCCAAGGACACAAATGACCTATACATTAATCCTACAGCAAACAAAATGTTTAAAATGATTTTTAAATCTATGAAAATCAAATTAGAATATTAGTAACGTCCACGTTCTGAATATTAATTTTAATTCCATCACGTAACTTTTTGACAAAAATAGGCTTAACAATTTAAAAAAGGCATATTTTATTCATGTTTGGAAATTTTTTAAAAAATAACCAGATGTCTTAGGAGTTCGAAACATAGTTTTAATGAAAGTCTATATTTTATACTATAGTTATAAAATATCAGTTAATTAAAACCTTTATCAACGTTTTTTCGGGGAACAAGTTTTTTATTAGAGTTCCACTCCTACATAAAGTTCGGTTATTTCATTTATATGGCAGAAGAAAGACTCATGAAAAACTCGTTTCCTAAACAAATCTTAGTAAAGTGTACAAATAACCAATATTTTAATACTATAGTTTAGGATTTAAACTTTCTTTTGAATTCTTTTAGTCTTCTAAAATTGTTAACAACAATTTTGATTTAAAATTCGGATCCTTCAATTTTTCAAATGTCCCAGGCATGAAAGAGTTTCTAATTCTGTCCTCCGTTCAGTCCGTGTAAAATAAACTTAAATAATAAATATATATGTACATATAATAATAACATATAATAAAGTTAAAATTGTTCGCGAAAATTCGATTGAAAACATCCCTTCCATTAAAAAGTATTAATTTTTTCTCAAAGAAGATCTACAAATTTTTTAATATAAGCAGAAACAGCGAATTCTATAAAAAAACATATTTTTATAATACATATAATATAAATTTTTTTTTTTTATTTGCACTTCATTAACAATAAAATTTAATGCATCGAGCGAATTTTATAAATTGATATTGAAACTTGCTCAATGCGTTTAATAAATGCAACTCCGAAATATTTAGAATGTCAACATTTAACCCGTGCACTGCTCACTTACGTAGTGAACCTAGATTAAAACATGTTAAACTTTTTAATTATTATTATTTTATTGAAAAAACTAATTGCTTGTAATTTGTTGGGCTGTAAAATCACCCCATGTGGAGTTGGTTGATCTCATACAAAACTGCTATATGGATTTTTAACACAATTGGAGTGTTATTAAAATTTATTAAATTTTGTAATGTCGAGCAAGAATGTATCTCACCTATTTATTTCGTTAATACACTAGCGTTTCACTATCATTGAATTCTTAAGTAGTTCATTATTATTTAACCATTTAATGATAGTGAATTTGCAGTGCAGTAAACATGGTAATTTAGTGTTACTGGATTTTGCACTCTCTTAAGGATTTAATGATAGTCACGATATGGAAAAACAAGGTATACTTGATTTGCATATATATAATCGAACACTCATTATGGATATTTCAATGATATTCCAAATATTAGTTTGTGATTTGCTTCATCTCAAGGCATAATTTCAAGTGATCATTATTATCATATGTGGATATACCTTATTTCTCTATACCGTGAGTGATAGTAAAATTTCACTTCACTATCCCTTAAAAATTTAGTGATAGTGTACTAAGCACATACATAGTTTCGAATAAAGAAATTCCTAGCAAACGTCTGAATTGCAGACTAGTGAAAAGAAATAGAAAATGTAAGTTTTACGGAAATTGAAAGGACAAGTTTGCATCCGTTGTTCGTTTCATTGTAGAGTTTCCTGCGGGAAAAGAGCAAATGTTAAAAGGGTTCGACGTCTTTAACCACAGAGCGACGAAAGTAGGTCGTGGTTATTCTATAGATATATTTGTATCACACAAAAGTATGCGGACATGTTGCTTCCGCAGAAAAAGCAAATTGATTTTATCAGACACACAGACAACAAGGGAAGTGCCTCAGCCGAGCTGACACAACGAATTGTATGCCAGTTACGGAACCAATTTATTAAACCTTAAATTGAATTCTTCCGAGCACCTCTTCTTCTTGTTCTTCTTCTTCCCTCGAGGATGTGACGTGACGCCTGACGCCTTTAAGTGATGCTGATGTGCATCGCCCGGTCGTCACAAGACGCGCGCAAGTGCTCGGCTTACCGCAGCGATGGCATTTAAGCGCAGATGATTAATGTGCTTGCCATAAGCTAAACTCCTGATCGAGATGACTGTCGGCCACATCTGGCGCATGGGGCTCGTCGAACGCGTGGTATTATTTTACCTCTCGGGCTCCAGCCCCAGGCCCCAAGCCCCTGTCCGTACATATAGTAGACCCAGCTCGGAAGTGAGGCAGAAAGTTAATTTATATCGTTTTTTTTTTGCTGGCTTTTAAAATCATGCTTCGCATCTCATTCATAGACGCACAGAAAATAAAAAAAAAAAAAAACATTGAGTCACTCAGCCTCCACTTGTGCCACAATTGACCGCGAATTTGCCCCATTTATTGTTTCAGTCTCCATGATGTATTACGTTAAAATTACAAAGTCCCGGGCGCGCCAAACTGTGCACAGAGGTGTGATAATGGTGGAGCATTGTCTTGCTTTATAACTTTTGGTGATTAGTTGGACTGGAATATATAAAAGAAAAAAAGAAAAAAAAAATAGCGAGAATCTTGCACGGAACGGGTACAGATTATTGATACTAAACACCTAACTAACTCGTCCCGTAATACACTAAATCTGAAACGAAAAAATTCTTGCAAAAATGTTGCATCCAGTTGCGTGCAATAGATTTTATGTACTACAAGTTCTACTGCAGCTAATTTTAACGGCGGGCAACGTGCACTTAATTACAACGACCGCAACGTATACAACGCACTTTGAGAGCAGATTTGCGCCGACCACAACGGAAACCTACACAACTCTGTTCGCCGAGGACGATAATCATGGTAACTAGATAAATATTTTATTTTGCCACTACTTTGCATTTTTTTTTTTTTTAATGTTTGGACAGGAACATTGGCGTCTGTGAGACTCTGTGGTGTCCCCTACATGGGTCCCGAAATTTTCATCCTTTGTAATTATTCATTCGAAGAGCGCTTGTCGTCGGACCCATTGTTTGCAGCTATTATTAAATGGAGCAGAGCGCTCTTGTCCGTGACTGGGGGCGACATTTGGTGTTGATCCCATGGAAATTTAGTAGAAAATGCGGTTTTGTATCTTGGCTCTTTTGCTGCTCCCAAAATTTTGAACAAATTTGCGCTTCTCCTCTCTGTAGAAGGCAAAAAAAAATAACCATTAGTAACTATGCACAATAAGCAGAATTCTAAGAAGATAAGAAGAGTGGGCAAGTCGACTTCATTACTCTTGCATTTTCAATTTATATGCAACGCCAGCAGCTGAGAGATATTTTTTCTACCCTGCTTGCATTCATAATTCTATTGAAGCGCACTCCGGACCATTGTTCTCTGCAGTTAAAGAAAGTATTCGAAGCTGTTTGATTAAGACAAGTACTTATCTCTGCGTCTGAACATTATTCAAGCACCTCTGGCTTCTCTGTTCGCCTGCAATCGGATTTTATAAAGCGGAATTTAAAAAAAATGTAAATATTTGGATTCCTCGTTTTTATTCTAAATTTAATTTAAAAGCACACATTCGAAAGGTCAAGCAGTAAAGCTCTCTTTTTTTGATTCGGCACACATTATCATCAATTCAAAATGTTATCAGTAAAGAAGTGTTTTTATCTTTTATCTTCTTTAATCTTATCGAATATATCAGTCTAAATTATATCTATCCAATTAACCTTAGCTGCCGAAGTACTCGGTATTCTACTCTAGTGAATTTCATCATTTTTTAACAAATAACCATGTTAATTTAATAATTATTATATTTTTTAATAATTCAAAATTAACAATTTGAAGTACTTAAGATGATAGAACACGTATTCACGAAAAAGAAGTTCTATTCAGAAACTTATAATACTTTATCACAGATTTGATGGAGGATAGACCACCAAAATTTCTTGAAGGAATTCAAATGATTTCAAATGTGACATCAAAAATTAAAAACTTCAAAACAAGAAGCGATCATAAGCACATTTTATTTCAACTATTCATCTTTTAACGACGTATTGCCGATTAATATTTGCTTTCAATTGGTCGCTGTTATATCATTCTGCAATTTTTAAGTGAAATTGGAGGGGTTATCATATAAATAAATAAAATAAAAAGTTTAAATTAAATTAAGCATAAAGTAAAGGCTTACCACTATCATAATTAACGTATATATCTCGTTCTTATTGGCCAAATAAGTCCTACCATGTTGCTTTCTGTACTGCTAATTCGAGGAATAACTTAGCCACTTCTGGTATCCCTCTGGGTAGCCATTTAGGTCCTCTTTTCATTTTGTCAATTGACGATATGACACATCTATTGAATAAATACAAAATTTTAATCTATGACATGAAGTTGTTCTTTCATACAAGGAATATTGACGATTGCCACATGATTCAAAATATCTTCTACTCTTGATGTGCCCACAGTAAACTTGAACTACATATTGATAAATTTGAAATTGTATAATTTTACTGTGGACTTGTTCCGTATAGAGTTTCACATAACGGTTGTCACATGAGTTCTCTAGCATTACAGTATAAAAACAACAATACTTTTCTTTTGTTAGACCAATTTTTGAATACGCGAGTCAAGTATGGTCTGTTCAACAAATTACTAATACCATTACCAGTGTTTAGCATTACCTGACATTACTTATAAATACTCAGCATTACCTAGCAGCAGTAATGCTTCTGAACTACGGTAGTAGTGAAGTACCAATTACTTCGTAATGGTAATTACGTTTTTTGAAATACGAATACTGATAATGGTACTGGTAATTTGTCTTGTTTGCTTTACTTGTAGTAGTACTGAGTATGGTAATGCATTCCAAGAATAATGCATTATTTTACAGCAATGCCCTGGACAGATTGCGATGAAATTAAGAATTTCGTGTGTACATAATTTTAAAATTAACTTATCTTAAGCGCTACATGGGCAATGTTTGGACCTTGATTAGGAATTTTGAATATAATTTTTGTGTTTGAATTTGTATTTGAATTAGATTTAAATCCATGTATATATATTTGGTCGATCGACTGTTCATTGATAAAGTTCTAATACGGAAACCTGATTGCGCAAGCCCGACTCGCTCTTGACTGGTTTTTATATGACATTAATATGAATCTATGAACTATTATTAATATTAATCCTATTGACCAAAATTAATTGGAAAAACTATGTATTAAAAACCTATTAATTTTAAGTGATTTTGAGTTGAAAAACGATTTTCAAAATTTCATTGCACAGTAGGAAAAATCCAATTTTCTGGATGGATTTATAATTTTGTAACAGATTGTATTAAATGGATCTTTATTTAATTAAACTGTTTAATTAAAAATTACAGGGAAAATAACGAGGTCTGTGACTATTATAATTTTTGGAAAAAATTATCATATCTGTACAGAACCTTCGGTGCGCGAGGCAAATTCGCACTTGGGCGATTTACTTATTTTTTTGCTCATTTGGGTAAATTTGCCGTAAATCCATTTAAAAAACATTCTCGTTTGAAATCTTAAATCACATTTAATGATATTATTTTTTCCCTTTATGTACTTGTGCAATGTCCCTGAAACGACAAGGGAGCTCCCTAATTCGCTTGAATGTTTCTCCACTTCGGCTGTAATTGGTTGTTGAGGCGTCCTGTGGGTAATATGATTACGTAGCACTCCTTAACACTCATTTACGCCCCGAACGTGAGTCTCAGGAGTGTCGGGCGGAGTCCCCTCCAACAAATGCAATCTAAATTTTGTGCCTTTTGGCAGGTAATTCTCCACAATCACTTAATAACAATTGCAATAAAAAAAAAAAGAAGAAGAAGAAAGGAACACGTTTCCTGTCCTCATGTGTCCTCCCGTCGTCCCTCGATGCACCGCGGCCTCTACAACACTTTCTGTGTAGGATGGGGTCCCGTCGAGGAAAAATTTATATTAACAATGGGAAAACAGTGAGGACCCTTGATGTGCAGACAGCTTGTTATGCTCAAGCGGGCTTAATGATATTCCAGCATGAAAGACAAGGGATGCAACTGAAGTTGCTCTCTTGGCTGAAACGTTAGCCTGTGATAACATTCTTGACAGGTTGACGGCTTCTATTGGAAAATTCATCTGCGGGGTTAACGAAAACCGTCAATTCAGCAGAATGTATTTTTCCCATTCATGCTAGGGAACAATAATTATCGCAAATTATAGCAACCCCCCCATGCTTCCTCTTTATAGCTAGGTGCTACTGGCTGATTTTGGTTCTGGGTTTTCTGGCTATCTGGTGTGAGTGCAGACATTTTGTTCTACCTCTACCCCATGGAAAAAAGTTTGTGAAAGTAATTTTCCCGACGAAAATATATAACCAGCTCTGCGAGATGGAATCCTTTATTTCGGCGGCAATGGCGCGGCGGGCAGCTACGTGATGTTGACCTGCACGGAAAATTTTAATTTTTAGGGCCAATTGTCCGCACGCTTTTTGCGATTTATTCGTGTGTGCAAACGTTATCGCGGGCTTGTGCCCCATACCCCCGACCATTCCACCTCAGGTGTAATTTCGAATTAAAGCGGAATTTGCAAATTCGATTTATTTCTCACTATTTTTATTAAAAATATTTTCATCATTAAATACGAATGAGACCTCAATATACCATGTGTATATATGTTTGAAGAAAAACTTTCATGCCCTGGGCTACGTGCCACCAATGTGTGCTGTGCTTCAATAGCCCGGTAATCCGAGCGAATTAATATTCCTGCAAATAAATGTGACGGGATGCGGAGGGGGGCTTACACAACATAATGGCAGCAATTAGGAAAAAACTTATCCCTGGCAAAAACATATTTTATTCGTGGGCTTAAGGGGTTATTCTACTGTTAAACGGGTAAAAAGCAGTATCTTTTTAAAAGTGTTGTAAAAAAAAAACTATTAGAGATATCAATTTTAAATTTTGCATGCATCTTTATTAGTGAAAAAAATATATAATGGCATAGTTGATTAAAAAAAAAAAAAAAATGGCGGCTTCGGTTTATGATTGATGTAGCGCGCGCTGACGGCCAGAGTCGTTTGCGCAGTACATTGCCCAGGTCGTCCAGGTGATCTGCAATCAATTTAACGATGAAATTTTATTAGTTTAGCTAAAAACACACAGACTGAACCTAAATTGAGCCATAAATATTAAATTTTCGCGATTTGACAAGTGTTGGAAAATAACATGCTCGATTTTGGACGTTTTTTCGATGAAAAAAGTGCTCCCAAATAACCAAATTTCAATTTTTATGGCTCAATTTAGGTTCAGTCTGTGTAAAATTGATATATAACTATGCCAAAAATTTTTTAGCTAAATCGCTTCATTAGTTTTTTCTCTACGATGTACCGCGCACCAAAAAAACACGTTTTGAGTAAATCGCGTTTAAAGTTTTTTTAACCGATTTTTTTGATATATCAACTATGCCATTATATATTTTTTTCATTAATAAAGATGCATGCAAAATTTCAAATTGATATCTGTAATAGTTTTTTTTTTACAACACTTTTAAAAAGATACTGCTCTTTACCCGTTTAACAGTAGAATAACCCCTTAAGCTTTTGAAATATGTGCGGGCATTATGCGAGGCTGGATGCAAGTTGTTTAAAACGGAACTCGAGTCGAAATTTTCAGTCCAATATCAATACAAAAATTCTCAATTCCTTTGTCGTCTTGTTTGCTGATTAATTTTAAATACCATTCTCAACCTCAACATGCTAAAAGTGTAAAACATTACTTACAAAAGACCTTATCAGTGGGTCTCAATAGCTCGCTTGGTAACGCGGCGCATTGGGTACAAGCCAGCAGCGCGTTAGAGCTTGCGGGTTCAATTCCCACCAAAAACCCCGTCACAAAAAGTGATATAACAATGGACCTATAAAATTCCCTAAGTGTGTTTTCGGCTAGCCACATCGACAAAAACCTAAAACAAAATCTTACAATTACTATGGTTAAGTTATTGAGGATCTCAGGATATGAGTCTTGGATCATTCAAATTTGATCTTGAAGCACCTTAGTTTAGAATATATAGGCTGATTTTGGACTAAAAGTCATATAGTTTAGGTTTCTGGCTTTATAGATCCCAATCTGACCCTAAACTGTTCAAAACTAGCAAAAGTTAACAAGTTTAGTGCGAAAATCTTCATATTGATATATTAAGCCTATTCATTCCAATCCAACCTAAATGTCCTAACTTTAGGATGGTGAATTTAGGATGATCTTGGACAAAAAATTTCGACTCGGTGAACATTTATAGTTTTAAAAGACAGCTCACAAGAGCGGATTATATAATAACCAAGAAGTAAGCTGGCGTGAAATCTGAACTTCCTTAAAAATGGGGGAGAGGTACTTAGAATGCCATTCAGAAAGCTGCCAATATCTAAGGAGATTAAGAAGTCTGCCGGGGAGATTTAACAATATACTTGTCCATTCAGAACCGAAGTGTGCAGAAGCTCCTCAACTGCACAACAAAATTTTAGAAGCCGTCTGCAAAACAATTCAGAGAAGAATGAATCAAGATCTTCCTTCTCCTATCCACTTTTGGTTGGGTGGTGGTGGGAGGAAACATGATCTAAGGCGTAACAAGAGCTCTAAGAAATGGGATGGATTGGAGCCGGGAGGGAGCTCCTGAAAGATAAGACACTGTCTGGGGGGGGTGTTCATGCGAAAGCCCGCTGTTTACCCACGTCGTCCCTCCTTTCGATATTCTTTTGCAGATACTATCTCTACACAGCACCCTGCGAATTTTCTAGGTTTATTTATCTGCGGTCTATTAGCAGCCGTGGCTAAGACCTTTTGAGGCTTCCACTTTCACCTCCCTCCAACCCCCGTTTGGCCCTTGATAAACAATAAACAAGGCACCGAAAGCACTCATGTCGAGGTACAGTGAATTGAATTGATTTTGCCATTTCGAGTGGGTTCTTCTAAGAGAAAGTTCCCCAGGAAGCACTCGGGAAGCCCAGCCGGCCGCATTTGAATAGAGGAAGCTATCCGATGAGTTCTAGAGAGGCTCAGCAGATGCATTTCAGATAATTGCTTGCGCAATCTAAACGAAGAAGACTTCCAGGTGAGAAAAAAAATTCCACCCCCAATGTGGGGTTGGAGAATCGAGTTCAAGTTTTTCGCAGCGCCGCCGCCGCCACCGCTGAAGCCAAGTGATGCTAATTTATTCGAACGAGGAGCGAACGCAAGCGAAATTCAATTAAACACAGCATAAAGCGGAGCCAGCGCTTTCAAATGCTATTTTTAATTCATTTTAATTGAGAAATTTATCACTCTAATTAGTGACTGTATTAAATTATGTGACTAGAGGAAGTGATACGGGCGCTTTGTAGCAATGTAGCATAAATTTGCAATTTCATTGCCGAAATTTTGTGTAAATAATATTTCATATTTCCCTCCGAAACATACACATCTATTTGGCGCTGTTAACAGGCGTTTTCTGTTTATTGCTCGTAATTATAGCAAAATGACCTTAAAATCTAAAAAGATATTAAAAAATATTCATTCAGATAAAAGGTAATACAATACAAATTGGACAAATTAGGGAAATTATGTGTCAATCGTTATAGAGGGCGTCTCTGTATCGTGGTCAACCCGGAAGTAGATGAGGAAATATACCAACATAAGCAAAATATTTTATAATTGGCGAATCTATTCTGAACACTCTTCGAGTTGCAGATTAGCTTTTACATCATATAGCTTAAATATTTAAAAATAATTTGATTCTTTATCCAATCCAAAATGTTGCTAAATTCTACCAATTAGAATTAGGCAGAAATCTCCGTTTATACACGTATTTATTTCAATATAATTCCCCCCCAAGTGAAATAAAGGGTGGGCCATCGACTGTTTTCTTTTAAAAAATTCCATAAAATAAACACAATTCAATATTTTTCAAAGTTATTGATTTATTGAAAAGAGTAAACTTCTGATTAGTTATGGAATATGATTTCATTTAAATGGTTGGCTCAGCTGGCTTGGCAATAGCCCACCTTGTGGCCCTATATTGTCTCTGAATCGTTTCTAGATGTCAGCATAAAATCGATTTTTGGCAGTACCACACAAAAAAAAAAAATCCAACTCTATTATTTCGACCGAAATTTCTTTTCAAAATGTACACTCTTTTGGCAATACAGCATACACTTTGGAAATAAGTTTTCAATATTTTCCAACGTTGTTCAAGCGTAAATCTATTCGTTTTGTAACGAGGAGATATGATACTGTGATTCCATCAATTTTTTGATTGTGAAAGATCTCTGTTTGTGCAAATAACAATTAATTTAAAAAGAAACCAACAAATGGCCCACCACGTATATTTCTCCCATCTAGCATATAGTGTCTTTAAATCGATATAATGATCCTTATTCCTTCCTTCTTCCTTCAAAATATCATTGTATGTTATCGGCAAATTTTGGTCCTCGCAACTCCACTTTCAAATTGGAAAGAAAGGAAAAAGTGGCGAGGTGGTTGGTCCGTTTCCTGGCCTGCCTCGCAACATAATCCATAAGAACAGGAGCTTTATCTTGCAAAAACAGCATTTTTGGTACCCAACCCGCACTACTTTTCTCATATTCAAATGCTTGCGCAAAATTTTACCAATCGGATCTGCAACTCTTGCTCTATTTGCCACATTTTTATTCTTCGGTCTGCCACTAATTTCTCGACTTTTCGGGTATTTTCATCGGCCACTACCGTCACTGAATGGGGATTATCATCACAGCTCTCTCGTCCTTGTGGAAATAAAGAAACCAATTTTTTTTGCCATAGTATACAAAGGCCCAGATTCCTAAACCGAAGATATGTTTTTGAAAATTTCTTTCGCAATTTTTTCTTTCGGAGAATTTCATATTCGGCAGATATGGTAAATTTTGTCCCTCGACAGATAATTTTATAATAACGTTGTTATTGAAATAAAGTTATATTTATACTACCAATCAGTGTCGCAATTAGTGCTATCACAATTGAGATGATGAGTCATTGCTAAGTACCACAGACCGTGAAATTATCAGTCACCCCTTATAGAAGTGATTCTTGGTTTTTGTCACACTGGTGGAATACATATTTCGAATGCAATTAGTCCGATTTATTCCAAATATTAAACATATCTTATTAATAACATTATCTACGATGTTACGATATTGATTTATTTGCATAACTGAATAAGATTAATGATTTCTTCGGGTAAAGATTTTCGTAATATGTTTAATCTTGTAATTATAATATATAGTAACAAAAGTCATTATATTAAACTCGAAAAAATTTACACATTTAGTCTATAATATTTAATTTTAAAATATTTTTCTTTACAGTGCCAAGTAAACCACTAAATGTAACCGTCTTAGAAGTCACAGAAACAACAATAAGGCTGTCATGGCGCGAGCCAAAAAATCAAAACGGAGCCATCATGGGCTATCATATTTATTATAACACAAAAGACAATCAAACCGGTGTCGAAATTGTCAAGGATTTCAGCACAAGTAGAGGATCATACATCACACACCTATTAAGTAATTTAAGTAAGTAAAATCCCACCCTTAACCAATTAATCATTTTAACCATTTGCGAAAAATAAATATAACCGACCTTTTTCCATGATTATAATTTGCAAAAAAATATTAAAATCCATTTTTAAGTCTGCACAAAGTGTTTGGTTTCACGCTACAATATTTTCGCTGTTGTCATCGGAGGGCGGGGGTGTGTGATTATTCCGGTTTTGTGGAACAAATAATTAAATACCCTAGTTCAAAAACTTTTTTTTTATTCCCCATTTATAAGGCTAATTAAATTGAGCTAAATAATTGATAAAAATGAAAAACCGGAGGCAGCTGCTGGTTTAATGTGGACAATAAAATTCCTCCATAATTAAACTGGGCCTCAATCAATTAATGACGTCCTCCGACGAATAATTAATCGCAACAGGGCGCAATTTAATAAAAAACAATATTTAACATGGGTTTTTTTTTTTATATATATCAACTTTAATTTCAGAACCGTACACTGAATACAGAATAACCGTGGAGGCGTATACATCGAAAAACCAGGGAGAAATTTCTGACCCTGTTATACAATTGACGGATATTAGCGGGCCCAGTCCGCCTATTATTGTTAATTTAACTTGCCATTCCCAAGATGCTTTAAAGGTCCATTGGCGGAGACCCATTGAGTATTTCAATTCCATAGATCAATACATTGTCAGCTATCGAATCGACGGAGAGATGTACTATCGAAATTTTTTCATAGACACCACCTCAGAACCCCTGGAGCTGGCGGTAAGATTAAATTTTATATTTCTATTAATAGAATTTTATTAATTATATATCACTTTAACCTTTAAAAACTTCGTTAAAAACATAAGAAAAAGGAGCAAACAATTTTATTACGTTGTTAGAACATAATTAAGAAATTGATTTCCTTGAAACGGGATCAATATAATAAATAGATTGCTTTTCGTCGAAAAAAACAAATTAATTTTTCGTTTGACCACTATGTCCAATCGAGACTTAATTATGTTTGCTGCAGTAATATGGATTTATGAGTTCGAAGGAGCATGAGAATAGAGTTTTGAACTTTTGCCAGATTAGGAAGTCTAGTGTGCTCAAATGCAATTCCCCGGATAGAACAATGGGCACTGTGTTGTACAAATCTCCGTGGTGGTCCTTTCCCATTACCATAATTAAATAATCTTTCCTCTTTTTCCAGTATACATTGAAGAATTTGACAGTTAATTTTATCTATGAGGTAAGGGTATGTGCAGCCTCGAACAGCACAGTGTCACCGAAGAAGAAAATTCTTGGCAGATATTCGGAACCGAAAAAGGTAAATTTCCGTGAATATGTCCTGCACAGCGCACAGCACATTTCAAATTCACTTCCTTTGTTGTAACCCGTGAGCTTAGTACTTTTTTGCCAATTTAAATGTCATAGTCATATAAATCAAACGTAAACGAAGTAAAACACAGCGTTTTGCTCGTTTCCTGGCAAATTCAATTCTTATCGCGGCTGTATTTTTCTGCCAGAGAGACTACTCTCCTCTAACCCTTTCTCGTTGTTTTCATGCGGCCTCCCTTTCATGATATATGTATATTTTTGTTAGCAAAAAAATTTTTTCCAATTTTTATTTTGCAGATTTTGATGCAGCCAAACTGTGAAAAGATTCAACCTTTGCTGAGACAATCGCACAATGATTATAATTTGGCTGTTCTTGTCGGAATTGTATTCAGTTGCTTTGGAATTGTCCTCATTATTATGGCATTCTTCCTTTGGAGGTAAGTCGGTTCCTTCTTTGAGAGAATTCCTTTGAGAATATTAGTTTGTCAGGGACTTTGAGAGAATTATTGAAACAGTCCAACTTCCATAATATGCCAATTTAAAAGCTAAGTAGCCAAGTCACTATGGAAATGTGCGTTAAGCATGAAAATTTCTTCAAGAAATGTTTGATAATATTTTAGAAAAATATGAAATCTCTCCGCTTGTCTTACATTTATTATTTTCACTTTTAATTCCAACCATTTTGATTCAACTTCAACAAAAAGGAGTCTTTCAATTTGTCATGTGTGCGTTAAAAAATATGGTACACATTATTTAAAAAATAATGTAAAAGAGTATTCAGAAACAATAATAATAGTAATATGTACTTTATTTACTTCAAGTACAAAGATAGGACCTTTAGTGTGCAAGTTTATGTGACAAAATCAGTCAAGAAAAACATGAGAAGAAAAGCAATAAATTAACAAAAAAAAAAAAAGGATTTTTGTTATATGTATAGGCCTAAAAAATAAAATAAGGGACAATATGGATGGAAATAAGGAACTATATAATAAGTTAATTAAATCATTCAGTCCTTAAAGGCGAAATTAAATATTAGAAAAGTTCAGAGGGTTGAACCAATTTGTAGAAGGATCCATTGGATGTCGCTTTTTGAATATTGGCAGGCAATAGATTCCAATCTCGAGCACACTGGACAAAGAATGAGCGCTCATCGAAGTGAGACTGACAATAAGATATCAACCACTTTAGATGTCGAGACGAGTTTAGAAATTTCAATCTGTCGACTGTTGAACGTATACGACTCTGTGCAGGACTTTAAGTCTGCAGATAAGAGAGAAAACTCCAGGAGTGAAATGATGTACTGGGACATATGGTTTTGTCTAGTTAGTTTGAATGTAAATCGCAGCACGTCATTAAAAACCACAGTTAGTCTTCTTTTGCATGTCGCATCGAATGATGGAAATTTCACCATAGAGGAAGGCAAGGAGTCAGAATCAGTTCCGTTGAAGAATTCAAAACTAAACTATTCTGCAAGCTCAATTCATGTATTCGGCTTAGTTCATCATTGATGCGACATACACAATCTTCAATTGAACCTATAGGGCGACTTAAATAGACCTGCATATTATTTGCATATATCCGGACAGGTTCATCTTTCACCACACTAGGAAGGTCATTAATAAAAAAGAAGTGAACTAAAGATCGAATCCTCTGGCACGCCACTATAAATATGTATATTCCAAATCGGAGAAGGAATTCGTAATTTTCACATCTTAATCACTTTCATTCAAGTAACTTTTTAAAAGTACGAAAGAAATTGCCGGAATACCTATTGACATTCTGACGCTCTATCTATTTATACTTTACAAATCGGTTGTCGGTACGCGTATCTTAAAGGCAACTTCGTAATTTTTATAGAGCACATAATTTTCGCTCATTTTTGGGTTAATAAGTTTGTTAAAAAACAAAATTGTCGCTTTTGGAGTGGTTTTTTTTTTTTGTTTTTAATGAGGAAGAGCTCACGTTATGGTCAATGGAGGTCATTACCGGACCATGATCAATGAATATTTCTGAAAATATGGATCATATTGGTCTTAGCGAGATGTGGTTTCAACAGGATGGCGCTACATGCCATACAGCGACACAAACCATCGATTTATTGATTTGGCGTTAAAGTGATTTCGAGAAATGGCCCTGTTACGTGAAGACTCTGGCTTATGCTTATAAACCAGTAACAATTAACAACTTGGAAGCCAACATTGTGACATACGGCCTATATTGCTCAAAAAAGTGAGCAAAACGACTGTTTACAAGATTTATTTTTCAACTTAACAAGAACAATTGCTAAATTGTGAAATAGCCTGCTCAAATTTAATTCTTGAAAACCAGTCAACATACGTAATATAATTTATAAAGGACTTACCTTAATTTATTCCATCTCTTCTTATTTGATAAACTAATATTAAAATTTTATTAATATTTGAAAGCTGAAATACGACCGCAGTTTTTTTTTTAAGAAAATTTAATCTGCCCCTGCCCTGCCTTTGCTTCCTGTTCAAACAATTTATTTCAGTGAATATTTTATTTAAAAATTATTAATATTTGTTCAACATTATCGTTAAAAAAAAATTAAATTAAATACTCTGCAATTCGAAAATAAATATTTATTGGAAAGTTGGAGTAAATTATATGGTAAAATTATCCGTCCATTTTTCGTGGTGTTTTCTTCTTAATACTTTTCATAACTATTTCAACTTATCAATAAATCGATAAATTTACGTGAAAAACTGAAAAGCGAACAAAATCGACTGATTGAATAAAAGTATTTAAAGACTTTTAGGGGAAATCATCTCTTAATTTCTTTCCTATTCAATTTATATTTATCCTCTTTACCAAATTACCTTAAATAAACCATTTTCACCGCCTCTTCAGTGTTCAGAGGTATTTTGTGTTCTTTTTACACAGCTTTTACGGCACAGAATACATGGTAAATTTGTGCAAACCGAAAAAGCTTTAACTTCACTTTAAGCATAATCATAATTAGCTCTTTAGAAACGTAATAAAATATTTGCTTTGGTGATGCATTAATATGATTTCGAAAAAACTATGCAGTAAGCCACATATTTCAAGTTTTATTATTTTCAAATTGCTCAAAGGATTGAAATTATGAAAAGATCGATTTTTTTTTTTAATTAGGTAAAGCTGCAATAATACCATATAATAAAAAGGCAAATTAATTTTATGCTACCTAAGAAGGCTTCCGAAGCTTCGTCACAGCTGTTTTAAGTGCATTGATAAAATTCGAAATGCAATGCGATTCGTCTTTCTTGAGCTAATTTCAAAATTATAATAAAAATATGAACCCTCTTTCACACGATTACCTCATTTTTGGAAAGTTTTCTCAGATAAGATAACCTGCTAATGTATATTGAATGTAACAGGGCATTGATAACGTAGCTAAGTCGCCTTATTTACTCTTCAAATTGAACGTGTTCACTTCATAATCTTTGTTTGAATTAATTGAAACAAGTTTTTATTTAATGGAGCTCGTCAATTGCCGGCCGGAATAGTTACAAATATTGTAATGCACAGAGAACGAAGAAAAAAGGGTAATTGGATTACGTAAGTAATGTATAATGCTTATTACTACTCAACAAAAGATATATCTGACGAATAACGATGAATATAAATTAAAAAAAAAAAAAGTGACCTTCCCCAAGTTACGTAAAGTAGATAATAAAACAAAATAATTTAGAATATTTATGAATTGTTTCAAGGTATGTACTATAAAGTGAACGTGAGCAATATTTTAGCTATTCTAATCGTGTAATAAGAGTGAGTATTATTTCGTATCTCTTTTGGAGTGCCCGTGAAATGAAAATGGAAATGTGTTATTAAAATATCTCAAGTTCATCCGCATAAATAATATTTTTGGGCATCACATATTGTGACGGCGTGAAATATATTCCGGTAATCGCGAGTCGCGAATTTCATGCATAAATTTGAGTAAAGGAAAACTTCAAATTTTCTTACGAGAGGAGGAACTAAATTAATTAAACATTCGAACGCTACGTCTAATTATAACCGCCGCCCGAATTGAATGCATTCTTCCTTAAGTTGCTGGCACATCGCCCGGCGTATTCAATTTTGAGTTATACAGGCGGAATGCGGCAAAATAGAGGAAATCATCTTTTTCCGGCGACTGAATGTGCCATATGCAGCAGACAAAACTTCCTTTATTTGGGCAAGAATTTATCGAGTTTGCCCGAAAAGTACGCTGCTGCAGCCAACCACACACGCTCACCGCGCACCGCACCGTGTCATCCCGTATCAAAGAATGTTTTAGCGTGTCGTGATTTGGACACGTTTCCCGGGACTACTACTATATGTTTTTGTACAGGGAAAACTCAATTGGGCAGACACGGGCACGTCGAGAGCGCCGCGGCCGGTTAGCAAATTTCAATTTCAACAAATAGCCAAACGTGAATTTGTTCAGACATCAACTCTTTCATCCTCTTTGAAGAGTAGGCGCAGGTATTAGCGTTTAGGATCGTTCATTAGACTTGGCCCCGATAAGTTTCATGTTTCATCATCCTCCCCTCAAAAACAAAGTTTCTCTTTGATGATAATTTGTAGACTGGAAAATTTAATAAACTTAATGCGGACTACAACCTCTCTCTATTTGGTGAAAAGTTTGAAGATTGGCTGTAAAATGTTTTCGCAAACTCACAATCAAACTCTGTACCGCTCTCTCTGATTAGACTTTCGCGTATAAATCCCTTAGAAACAGTTGGCAATCGGGATTTCAATACTTCAAGGACTTACCAAAGTTTTGACCATCTTCGACTACACTAAGTTGTGGCTTAGAAACTTTTCGAAACAGTTTATATATACCAAGTCTTATTAATTTCCCTCAGAACTAATGCTGAGGCTCATAATTTTCCTATTGGGAGCAGACGAATATTTTGAACCCAACCAGCGCTGTAGAGAAATTATATCCTAAGTTAGGCCAAGTACATGTCTTCTATTCGATATCACCCTATTATTTGATTCTTAAGGGACTGTACGGTGAAATTTTGCTTAAAGACTATGAATTTATGAAAATTGAGAAAACACGGGAGCTAGAGCAAAGCTTATTAATTAGAAATGGGATAATTAGTGAATAAATTAATATTGCCTTAGTAATTAACAAAAAGTTTTTAGTAAAAATTTTCAAAGTTATTTTTACTGAGAATTCCATAAAAAAAATTTGTATTTTCCAAGAAGCTTTTCATATCAAGCAATCTGGATATATGACTAAAAAAATATATTTTTAATTAAAACGTGGAGTAATTGGATACACGCTTTTCATAAGTAGTTCAAAATATACATTTTCAGAAATTTAAAATATTTTTATGAATGGAATGGATTGGAATTAATTTCATTGAAAGTTTTTCAGTTTTTTTGCTAAAGAATAATAACTAAGAGCAATTACAAAACCACTTTTATATAGCTCCATCAGCAGCTACAACCTTCACCCATCTTTCAGGTAATTTACGTATTCCTTGCATGAAGAAATCCTGGTCTTTTGAGCTGATGCAATTATCAATCAAAATTTTGATACTTTCGTATGAAGTGAACCGTTCTCCCGTAAGATCTGAATGCATTGTTCGTAATAAGTGATAATCCGAAGGAGTAATGTCTGGCGAATATGGCGGGTGGAGTAGCACTTCCCAGTTCTGTCCATCTAAATATCTTTTCACGATTTGTGCAGTATGCGGTTTGGCATTATCCTGTTGAAGAATTAATTTACTGTGCCTATTCACCCATTTTGGTCGTTTTTCTTCTATGGCTCCCTACAAACGCATTAGTTGTCGTCGGTAAACTTCTCCATTAATAGTTTAAGAGGGTTCGAGCAACTCATAATAAACAACACCTCTCTGATCCCACCCAATGCAGAGCATAACCTTGTCATAGTGAATATTTCTCTTCATCGGATTCACTTGGCTTAACCCAAGCTTTTTTATGTTTAGGATTCTCATAATATATCCATTTCTCATCTCTTGTGATTATTCGATGCAAAAATCATTTTCTTTGCTGCATTTGAAGTAGCATTTCACAAATTGTTTTTCGACGTTCGATGTCTCTTTCTTTCAATTCATATGGAACCCAGTTACCAACATTTTGAACCATTCCCATTGCTTTTAAACGCTTTGCAACAGTTGATTGTTCAACATTTAATTCTGCACCCAATTCTGATTAAGTTTGGCAAGAATCCTCTGCCAATAATGCTTCCAATACAGCATCTTCAAATTTTTTTCATGGTTTTCCATGTTCTTTGTCCTCAATGCCAAAATCATTATTTGGAAATCGTCGAAACCATTCCTTACAAGTTGTATTAGATGGAGCATGCTCACCCTAAATCTCAACAAGCAAACGATAAGTTTCCGCTGTACTTTTCTTTGCAATAAAATAGTGTAAAAGCACTTGCCGCAAATTATGTTTACTTGGAACGAAAACCGACATTTTCAAGGAGGTAAAAGCACTTGTTGCTAATATTTCAATACTAAAAATGTGAAATATTAGATAAGGTAGACATACAATGTTTCAGATTGAGTTTATTATCAGTAGTTTGCTTAAATTAACTAAATGAGCAGTTTAGAGGAACTATTTGGGTAAAATACAATAATCTTATTCTTTTTTCGAAACAGCAAACAAAACGGAAACCGGGTCTATTTTTTCAATGTTAGTAGTTTCTTACTGCCAATTTAATGTTCATAAAATTCAATAGTACTTCATCTATTTCAGTTCGTTCTAGCGCCCAACTAAAAACTGTTTCCAAGCGCAACCAAAGCAATAGATAAGCAATATTCGTCCAAGTTTTTTTGTTTATATTCGTTTCCTATTGCCTTCTATATGTCAATTACCACGTGCCTTTCACCCAACTAAATCGAAAACGATTGTCCTTCCTGTTTGAGTTGCAATTCAATTTGCATAGTGGGTGCTCACTTGTGAAGTTAATTCTACTTTATGGAAGTGTTATTGCTGTATCGTCCAGAAATACTCCAATTCTTTCCCATTTTGCTCCAGTTCCAATCAAAAGAATTCTCTCGAAGATCCCTTTTCGAAAAAAAGAAAAAAAAAACTAGAAGAGTAGTAGAAAGACAAACAATAACCTCATATCATTCGCCCTAGTTTCTATCCAATTTAAAAAAACTTCACATACTCTTTAAGCAGAAAGTGTTTCCACGCCGCTTACTATTATTTGGACGACCCACCAAATCATCCGAATATTCCACAAGTTGATTGGGAAGTCCCAGTGGAAATTGGGGGCGAAATTCGTGCCGCAGTTCCAGTAAATGAATTTGCAAAACATGTCGCCTCTCTGCATGCCGATGGGGATATTGGATTCAGTCGAGAATACGAAGCAATCCAGAATGAATCAATTGTCGAGGAGTTGCCCTGTGAGCATTCACAGCATCCCGACAATAAACGAAAGAATCGTTATCTTAACATAATCGCATGTAAGTGTCCAGAGCACTTTCCTAATCAAACGTAACGCTCATGAATATTCGGTTTTTATAGATGATCACAGTCGTGTACACCTCCATCCAGCCCCTGGGCAAAAGAAGGGACTGGATTACATCAACGCCAATTTTATCGATGGGTATCAGAAAGCACGCGCATTTATTGGAACCCAGGGTCCCCTGCCTGACACCTTCGATTGCTTCTGGCGGATGATCTGGGAGCAGCGGGTGGCAATTATTGTAATGATAACAAATTTAGTCGAACGTGGACGCCGGAAATGTGATATGTATTGGCCGAAAGACGGCACCGAAACCTATGGGGTCGTCCAAGTAAAGCTTCTCAAAGAGGAAGTAATGGCCACCTACACAGTGAGAACTTTCCAAATTAAGCATTTAAAGGTAATTGCAAATAGCGACACTGCAGGGTTTCGGGTAAATAATTTAAGATATTTCCAGCTCAAGAAGAAGAAGCAAATAAATACGGAAAAGATTGTGTATCAGTATCATTATACAAATTGGCCGGACCACGGAACTCCCGACCATCCACTGCCAGTTTTAAATTTCGTTAAGAAATCATCAGCTGCCAATCCTCCCGATGCTGGTCCCATAGTCGTCCATTGCAGGTGAGTTTGTCCTTTTAATATCCTTAACTTTGAGAAGTATCTCTTACCGGAAACTGTTGCCGGATATAGTGCCGGCGTCGGCAGGACGGGAACGTACATCGTTTTAGATGCTATGCTTAAGCAGATCGATCACAAGCACGTAGTGAACGTGTTTGGTTTCCTGCGTCACATCCGGGTGCAGCGGAACTTCTTAGTCCAAACGGAGGAGCAGTACATCTTTATCCATGATGCTCTAGTCGAGGCGATAGCCAGCGGAGAAACGAATATCCGTTCTGACCAGATAGAGGAGCTCAAGAACAACACAACGTTCTTGGAGAATCAATACAAAAACATCATACAGTTCCAGACAAAGGACATTCACATCGCCTCAGCAATGAAACAGGTGAACTCTATAAAAAATCGTGGTGCTATCTTTCCAATTGAGGGTAGCCGGGTGCATTTAACACCAAAACCCGGAGAGGACGGAAGTGACTACATCAATGCTTCCTGGCTTCATGGTTTCCGTCGCCTTAGAGATTTTATTGTTACCCAACATCCAATGTCTCATACAGTAAAAGATTTCTGGCAGATGATTTGGGATCACAACGCACAAACTATAGTACTCCTCTCGTCATTAGATGAAATTGTAAGGCAAACCGCTAAACCTGGAAGGCTTTTTGATTTTCAATTTATTCTCTCAATCTCTTTTCAGACATTCGCACAATTCTGGCCAGATGAAACTACGCCCATTGAAAGCGAATACTATCGGGTGAAGTTCATTAGTAAAACGAACAAAAGCGATTACGTCAGCCGAGATTTTGTCATACAATCCGTGCAGGACGACTATGAATTAAATGTTAAAATGCTTCACTGCCCCAGCTGGCCAGAAATGAGCAACCCGAATAGCATCTTTGATTTCATTGTTGATGTGCATGAACGGAGCACTGACTACCGAAATGGACCAATTGTCGTGGTGGACAGGTAAATACTCTTTTTATAAACTATGAGCTAGTGATTTTGTTTGTATTTGATATTATAAAAATGAGTAGACATAAAGTGTACATTCCATCAAACTAGCTTAATTGGGTTTAGAAGCTCTCAATTTTCAAAATAGGAAAAAAAACTTTATTTTTGTTTCAGCTTTGAAAACTTAGATTTGCTAAATCTAAACCATTTTGACTTCCCAGAAAGTACGATGTGCGATTACAAGGTTCTGCCTACTCATTTTTAACAGCTAGTCTTTTATAAGACTTTGAGGCTTACAAGATTTTATTAAAATCATTTTTAATTTTAAGGTACGGCGGAGCTCAGGCTTGCACCTTCTGCGCAATTACATCGTTGGCTATGGAAATTGAGTATGACGAGACAGCCAACATTTACACATATGCCAAGTTGTATCATAATAAGCGTCCCGGTGTCTGGACGTCTAGCGAAGATATTCGTCTTATCTACAACATTCTGTCGTATCTGCCGACCAATCTGCAGCTGCTTAAGCGTACAGCGCTCCGTACAGAATTTGAGGAGATAACGACCGCAACCCCCGATCTCTATAGTAAAATCTGTAGCAACGGTAACATAAGTAGTACATTAAATTCAAATACAGTTACGAATCCAAATTTAGCCAACAATTCAGCCAACGGTGGCGCGGCTGCCGCCAATGACGAACTGTCTGTAGTAGTCGCAGACGCTCAGAGCGCAGACGTGGTAGGCTAGGCCCTAAAGCGGCTTGCCCAGAGTAGCACTCAGAGATCTTGTTGTAATATTTAACATTATGAATAATAACACAAATATTGCATTTCCGATAAACGAGGAGAATCTGTGTCGCGAAACAAAAAAAAACAAAAAACAAAACAATTCGAAGAGACGAGAGTTGTGTAGTGTGTGTGCCTGTGTTGGATGGGTGAGCCGTAAGCGAGCGTGTAGATTTGTACATTTTGCGTGATTCCTACAATTAAGGAGCGACGTGCGACGGCATATTTAAGCAGATACAACGATAGGTTTATAGGTGTATAATGTTTAGAACAAATACTCTATATATATATATATACATATTTAAAGACTGGTTTTGTACACTTTTTACATACTTATTACAAACGCTATTATTACCGCGGAAAGCTGGCGTTTGTTTGGCTTCCGATCGTTTTTTTTTTTGTTTACTATTATTTTTCTATAAACGCTCAAAAAAAAACCTCTTCCCGACCAATCGCATTCCCGGCAATTTAGAAGCCCTCCGAAACGCGAACAAACCAACCACTAAATCTCTATTTGCACAAAATCAAGCCGGATTACCCCGCGGTAGTGGCTTCTATTTGCATCTTCCGAGCATCTTGTTAATTCTTCATTTGCGAAACATTACCGTGTTGTGGCTAATGCATGTATACCCCCCCAGCTGCCATTCCCAGTGTATCAGTGTCACAATCGTAACGAATGCAAACGTTTAGTGTAATTAAGAAACAGCCCAGGAAAGCTGCTGATTACTACGAAGCCGGTTAGACCCAACTGAATGTGATTAATTATGGATTTACAAATTGTAAAAAAAATAAATAAATCAGAGCTATGCAGGTAGGCCGTAGTGCGATACTAGTTCTAGGTTCTTTCGGGATTCGCCCAACTTATTTATTCGGCGGCTTCACTCGAATTCAGTTTTGTGTTTTCAACGAAATCTAGCGAAGGCCGAGCAGGAGAAAAGTATTACTATTGATTTATAGGCAAATGAGAAAAAAATAAAAAAAAGGAAAAACATTAAAGTAGGACGACATTTTAATATTTGCTAAGTAATCGTATGAATTTAACGTGAGACGCGAGCGACAGAGAAATCAAAGAGCGTTATAAGATTTATATGTGCACAGCAAAGAACATGAAACTGTTTATATATGTTGACGCTAATATGAAAGTATATTTAAAAATATTTTAAAGCAACTTAGTGTTCTTACGAATCCATACGTTGTAAGTCAGATAAATATTACGAATAAGTAATTATTAAAAAATAAAAAAAAATTCAATGCAAACACAGTCTTTTACTACCCTCTCCTTTCTCCCTAGGAAGAAAAAAGTTGATTTTTATTAATTCCAATTTTTTGCTAGTTTTTGCGCGTTTAAATAACTTGGTGTGTTGATAACTTGGTCCAAAAACAAAATAAATGCAAACAAATCTAGATATACACCATTTTCGATTTTTAACACTTTTTCTGTTAAAGCAGCTAAGGGTAAGTACAAAATTTATAATGAATGATTTGCTTTAATCCAGCCTCTATTCTTGAATTCTTTCGGGACAATCTAAAAAAAACCGAATACATTTTTATAGATTTATTGGAAGAAGTCAAGGAGGACTTCAAAACATTTGCGCGATCAACAACTTTAGGAGATGATTTAAAACTGGCGGCAGCTTGAAGATTTTTAGCGGAATGTAGCTACCTGAAAGGCACAGGGCAAGATTTTGTTGTGGGAATGGCTCAGCCAACAATTTCGAAATTGCTAAAACGAAAAATTTCTTTTATGAAAATACATCATTTCCCGAAGTCATTTTTTCTTTTATAATTAAGAATTCAAATTAAATTATAAAATTAAAATAAATTTAAGTATTAAATATTTACATCTTGCCCGTAAAGAACTCCGCAGAACCACAAAACTCCCTTGGCATTTAGGGAGGAGTATACATTAATTTTTTGAAAAAATCGATTTTCCAAAAACTTTAAACCTGTAAAAACAATATACAATATGGTAAATAAGCCAAGAATGCTGAGAAATATATATATAACGTGATACGTGGTATCCAAGCGCTCGTATTATTGAAAAAAACTTTAAACGCATTTTACTAGAAACCACGTTTTTTGACCTGGTTGGCAACTTTTTGAAAAAAACTATTCAACCGATTGGACTCAAATTTTCAGGGATTATTCTACGCATGTTTATCTATAATATGTACTAGAATACTAGATATCCGTTAATGTTTTACCCGTTTTTTTCGAAAAAAGTTTGACACGGGTATAACATTAGCCTATATAATTCAAGGGTGGAAAAGTCCCAGGGTGAATTTAAGTTCATTTTGAGTATTTTTTTTTTTTTCCATGACTTGGAGTTTTTTTTTATAGGCATACATTGAAACCAAACCGGACAAACCATAAAGCATTAGGGTTTACTATTATCCAGGTTTAATGTTAATCCCCTATTTATAAAATGGTACATCATTTTTATCGACAGACTCAATTCGTTAAATAAAGTTGTAATATGTATGTTTGGAATAGGTGAGGGTCTCATTGAATATGTGTCAGGTTCTTGTTTGGTACGTATCTTGGGTTTCTTTTAAAAGTAAAGAACATGGCTTTAGTTTTCCTAGGATTCACTTTTATTTTCCATTTACTAAAATACACTTGTAAGGTATCTAGTCGGTTTTGTAGATTATTAAAAATATGTTCGGCTTTTCTTGGGAATTAAAGTTAGCGGTATCATCAGCGAAGATGGACGAAAGACAGTTTGGAATATTAGGGAAATCAGCCGTGTATAAGTTATATAGTATTGGCCCTAAAACAGACCCTTGAGGAACTCCTGCAGGGATATGGCTTACTTCGAAGGATGTGGAGCCTAGCTGTACTAGAAACATATCTATTGTGTATTTTTTAAGTTGAAAAAATATATATATTAATTAGGAATAGTTATGATTACAGATAATGCTGTCACGAGTTCTAATAACGCCTGTGTAGAACTTCAACGTTTATTAGACACTAATGATTGCTTGTATAATAATTAGCCAATCGAAATTAGACTTTATAATTAATTAAGTTTAAAACTGATTTAAAAAAAAAAAATAATAATTTTTCAGGGAAATGTAGCCGTCTTATGAGTAATAACATCTTTTATTATTTATTGGTTTTTTAAAAAAATACATCAAGAACTGAAATTGTAATAACATAGACCAGCGATAGTTTTGCTTTTACAAAACAAGGTGGTAATTTCGATAGGATTTTTTCCGTATGTAACGAATTCGCAAATAAAAAAGTTCTATCACGTCACGTTTTTGAAAAAAAAGATAGGTTTCAAAAGTACAAAAGGCCGTATTTTGGCCATTTTTGCAAATTAATTAAAAATTAACGAATTGTCGTAGAAACTTGTATACTAGCTCAAATAAAAGTAAGAACCTTTAGTTAATATATTTAAATACTAAAGGCTTTAATACATTCCGAAATATTACGTGGAATTAACTTCTTTCCATAAGCCGACTATTTCATTTTCATATTTGAATTTAGATCTCTGCTTGCGCACTCTCATGAAAATCTTATTCCTAAAGATGCTTCGTAAGTGCTATAGATTAGTGGTAATTTATATATATAGATAAGGACTCAGGGTCTCTTTTGAGCCGTATTTGAGCTTTTTCCACGTTCTGTTATATTTTAATGAATTTTTAATAATGGCTGAAATATGCTATTTGTGCATTTCAACGTTATTTTGCTAAAAAACGTGATTTGATAGAAAAAACCGAGTTCAGATTCGTTATTGGGGGTCCCAAACCCCAATGATCGTCTATAAAAACTGAGAAAGTTTTTAATTCGCAGGCCTGTGTAATTTTTAACTAATTTCTAGAACCCTGCACCTTGCACCTGTATTGGCTTCATGGGGGAGAAGGGGTAACTTGTGATCTATACTATAAAAAGTCAATATTATTAATTGTAATTATATATTTGTTAATTTGGATTTCCCTGATTTAGATATTTGGGAATTTCGATGCGCTGTGCAGAGTTAAATTTAGGTTTGATCTGGCAGCTCAGCAGGGCTTATTGTGATTTGTGAGTCGTGCCCAACTTCACAAGTATTTTGAATTTTCATTCAGACTGCCAGTTGCGAGAGTGAGGTGGATGCGTGATTTTATTAAGTTTTTACCGGAATTAAGCATCTTTCGGTCGACAAAATAATGGAGGGAAACGAGAGAATTTACAGAAGCTCCCTGCGGGGGCTGCGCAAATGCCCGAGCTGCGGCTGCTACAATGGGAACCGCTCAAAAGGCTGCAACAACAAATGTTGCTCGCTGTTCGTGGTGAAGACGACGCAGAGAAAACATTCCATAGACCCGGTGCAGCTGATCTCCCACAAGGATTCCAAGATTTACAGTGTCCAAGTGAAGGAGAAGGACACGGTCCAGCGGAATTTTGTCCAGATAACCGACATAACGCTCTCGTCGGACAAGGACGGGTCCATCGTGAGCAGGAACGCGATTTGCTACGTGGACACCTGCAAGTACGACTCCAGGGACGTTAGCATAAGCTGCAAGCACGTCAAAGGGGCCTCGGAATGCTCCCGGCGCGCCACCGAGGTTAAGGTATCCGAGGAGGTCCTCTACAACATGAAAATCACTCCCGAGCTCAAGAACGGACTGTGGGATGTGTACGCAATCAATAAATCCCTCGTCCCAGCGGTGCAGCGGATCAGCAGAACAACATTTGTTGTGGAGTGCACACCCAGTCTCACATTTCCAGCAGGACGGCTCCACGTGGTTGTGGCCCCCGACGGCGAACCAGAGTTCAATTACACGTGCGCCTGCAAGAAGCTGAGAATCCTCCTGTCGCCGAACAATTCTGTCGAGATTGAGAACGACGTCTGCGACCATCTCATATTCTTGCTGGCGGGCATTTTGAGCTCCTCCCAGCTGCAGGAGCAGTTCCACAATTTCATGAATGCTCTG
This sequence comes from Dysmachus trigonus, assembly GCA_949715965.1. Taxonomy (NCBI): domain Eukaryota; kingdom Metazoa; phylum Arthropoda; class Insecta; order Diptera; family Asilidae; genus Dysmachus; species Dysmachus trigonus. Next base: position 93,177,166 of record OX454320.1, read on the forward strand.
AGCTCTTACTGGGTGCGGAATCACTTCATCTTCGACAACGATTTTCTGTCCAACGAGGACTTTGCGAGTTTCTCGGAAAGCATCCTCAATTCCGTGGTGGAGTACAATCCCGAGGGCAGTTTGGGTGAGGGCGATATCCTGCACAACGACCCCAGTATGACCGCCAATGACGTGGACCCCAAAGCGGACAGCGTTGTCTTACCACTGCCAACGGAGGACTGCAGCAATCAGTACACCGAGTGCCTGGAGTTGACCGACTGCCAAATAGAACTGATGGATCAGTTCAAGCTAACTAACCAAATCGACCTCTGCAACGACGAGATCCAACTGTGCGAGGATGAACTGTTCCAGAACAAAAACTTGCAGAGCGCCATGAGCGACGCGGTCGCGGACGTCTTCATGACAAATCCCGCACAGGTCACAGCTCCTGAACAGCCGGAGACAAGAGTCAAGAAGCGGAAGAGGACCGAAAAACCCAAAGTGGAGGCTGTGCTGCAATTGGAGGAGACACTCACAAGCACCCCAATTCTAGAGTTCAACTCATGGCTGACCTTCGTGATAGAGGAGATTAACGAGAGCATTGACTTTGATTTCTCCAAGACAGAGGTCAAGCTCACCTTTAAGATAAAGAATGTAAGTTGCACTTTTATTTTTTTAAAGGGTCATCTCGACTTAGTTTTTTTCAGGATTTCTTCATTTACTTAAGCGAAAAATTTGCAGTCGGCGAAAAAAGAAGAATCCCGAACCGCACCACAGAAATTAAGCGAGGAAAGCATAAAGGTCTGATGAAGTCCACTTGGATCTTTACGACACCTTCCTCAATCAAGAGGATTTTCTGCAGTGATAAGGTGAGCAACAAAGCTTAAGGGGTTGCATCTGTTTGAAATTTTCAAAACACCAATTTCTCTTTTCGCACATAACAGCCCAGTAAAATTAGATTTTTGATTAAAAACAAAAATTATCAAGTTATCATTTTGTAAAAGCAAAATCTTCAGCTTTGAAAAGAAAAAGCATTTTGTGAATTGACGACAATATAAAATTTATTTTTGTCAACTGATTCATTTCTAAAAAAAAACTAAATTTATATTTAATTAAACCAATATTTTTTCATGTTCAAACAGATGTAACCCCTTACCACTTTAAATAAGTAACTGAATAAAACTAGTCAGTCAACGTGTTAAATGAGTTATCTAGGGAAATTTAGAGAAACTAACAAATATTCATTATTATATTCTTTCTAGCTCTCGATCAAGATCGAGAAGCACTTCGTAGAGAAATCTCCTGGCAACTTCATTCCCTACAACTGTGATATCTCGCCCGAGCTGAGGTCGAACCCTAAAGAGCGAAAAATCCTTCCGATGATGTACAGCGCCTTTATTAATTTAGGGGCAAAATATAAAGAACAACGAAAGGGTTTTGTGGTGGAATGGATGCCGAACGCATTTCCGCAGAGCAAATTTGGTATTCTGACCATTGGTTTCGTCATTGGCTTCAAAAAGAATAACAAAGTTATCGAGGTGGTCCCTATCTGAATGAAGTACTTACGAAGCCCGACTTGGAGTTTTTTTTTTTTTTATTACCCCTATTTTTAAAAGCCTTCTTCCAGAGACAACCACTTTATTTGCAGCGCCTAAATCACATAAACACTCTGTTTTGCGCAGAAAAAATTGAGAATTGTACAGTCTTTATTTTTTCGGTTCTTACATGCCTAGGGGGGTTAATGGGGGTGGATCACACATTCGGTTTTGGCACCTAACAAGAATCGTGTCTATGATCATCTGGTTCCACTCCTTTGACACTGGGGAATAGTCAGCCTCTCGAAACATGCTCACCCTCACGTCGGCTTTGACGGGACCGCACAGGTAATAGTTGATCGCCAGTTCGGAGAGGTCTTGATTGAGATTCTTGAGGCACCACTCGAACACCTTGAGACAAGCTTTCGGGCTGAGGCGACTTACAATCATCTCGAACAGGTTTTGTTCCAGCTCGTTCATGATGTAGATTCGCGCTAGCTCGTACGACTCTAGCAGAGAGTCAAAGTGGTACACAGGTGGAAAGGTAAGTTTCCTTTTCTCCGACATGAGCTTAATACAGTTTAGAAAATATTTAATACCGTGGACACTGTAGTTAGTGAGGTGGATCTCGCCCTCGTTTCCCTCCTTAAATGAACTGTTCAACATCGAATTGAAGACTTCACTGTTCTCCGTGAGGAGTTGCTTGTTGAATTTTATAGGAATTTTCGAGCAGCCTCGATGTAAAACAAATTTGACCTCCACATCGCCCTTATCTCCTTCGTATGAGATGGGGAATTGTGTGGACTCGTCAAATTCATCCTCGTGACTTCCCGGAGTCCAGTTGGATTTTTCAATTCCCAGGGCTGTTGAGAGCGCAGTAATTCCATCAGCTGCCTCCTGGCAGAATTCCTCGTTTTTATCCAGCATCATGTTTATCAAAATGTAAAGTGCTCCGTTTTCTGTTAGGAGTCGATGCAGAAATTTCGGAGTCCTGCAGCAAAAAATTTACTTATAAAATCATACACAATGGACTAAGAGAACTAATATATGATTGAATTAAGGAGTGATTTGAAATGGAAATGGTCTCCTTATTATTTGTCTAGCTTTATTATAACAACCAGAAAATGTAAAAATTAAATTCTGCTAATTTTTCCTCTAGACTTTTCTGTTTTTTGCCTAGAATCATCTAGTTATTTTACTTAGAGCAGATTTAACCAAAAATCCCCATCCGGGAAGCCCTTTTTTAGAAAATAGTTTTTTTTGCCTGCATAGGGCTTAAAAAATGCACCGGAAAATGTAAAAATTGAAATTCTGCTAATTTTTCCTCTAGACTTTTCTGTTTTTTCCCTAGACTCATCTAGTTATTTTACTTAGAGCAGATTTAGCTAAAAATCCCGATCCGGGAGGCCCTTTTCTAGAAAATAGTTTTTTTTGCCTGTATAGGGCTTAAAAAATGCATCGGAAAATGTAAAAATTAAATTCTGCTAATTTTTTCTCTAGACTTTTCTGTTTTTTACCTAGAATCATCTAGTTATTTTACTTATAGCTAATTTAGCCAATAATCCCGATCCGGGAAGCCCTTTTTTAGAAAATAGTTTTTTTTGCCTGTATAGAGCTTAAAAAATGCACCGGAAAATGTAAAAATTAAATTCTGCTCATTTTTCCTCTAGACTTTTCTGTTTTTTACCTAGAATCATCTAGTTATTTTACTTAGAGCAGATTTAGCCAGAAATCCCGATCCGGGAAGCCCTTTTTTAGAAAATAGTTTTTTTTGCCTGTATAGGGCTTAAAAAATGCACCGGAAAATGTAAAAATTAAATTCTGCTCATTTTTCCTCTAGACTTTTCTGTTTTTTGCCTAGAATCATCTAGTTATTTTACTTAGAGCAGATTTAGCCAAAAATCCCGATCCGGGAAGCCCTTTTTTAGAAAATAGTTTTTTTTGCCTGTATAGGGCTTAAAAAATGCACCGGAAAATGTAAAAATTAAATTCTGCTCATTTTTCCTCTAGACTTTTCTGTTTTTTACCTAGAATCATCTAGTTATTTTACTTAGAGCAGATTTAGCCAAAAATCCCGATCCGGGAAGCCCTTTTTTAGAAAATAGTTTTTTTTTGCCTGTATAGGGCTTAAAAAATGCACCGGAAAATGTAAAAATTAAATTCTGCTAATTTTTCCTCTAGACTTTTCTGTTTTTTACCTAGAATCATCTAGTTATTTTACTTAGAGCAGATTTAGCCAAAAATCCCGATCCGGGAAGCCCTTTTTTAGAAAATAGTTTTTTTTGCCTGCATAGGGCTTAAAAAATGCACCGGAAAATGTAAAAATTGAAATTCTGCTAATTTTTCCTCTAGACTTTTCTGTTTTTCCCTAGAATCATCTAGTTATTTTACTTAGAGCAGATTTAGCCAAAAATCCCGATCCGGGAAGCCCTTTTTTAGAAAATAGTTTTTTTTGCCTGCATAGGGCTTAAAAAATGCACCGGAAAATGTAAAAATTAAATTCTGCTAATTTTTCCTCTAGACTTTTCTGTTTTTTGCCTAGAATCATCTAGTTATTTTACTTAGAGCAGATTTAGCCAAAAATCCAGATCCGGGAAGCCCTTTTTTAGAAAATAGTTTTTTTTGCCTGTATAGGGCTTAAAATATGCACCGGAAAATGTAAAAATTGAAATTCTGCTAATTTTTCCTCTAGACTTTTCTGTTTTTTGCCTAGAATCATCTAGTTATTTTACTTAGAGCAGATTTAGCCAAAAATCCAGATCCGGGAAGCCCTTTTTTAGAAAATAGTTTTTCTTGCCTGTATAGGGCTACTTACTTAAATTGTATAGAAGGCTAAACTAGTAATCAAAGAAGGGAATACTGTACCTTATTATGAAGCTAACTGCAATCGCTGCTCGCTTCTGGACGTTCAAGGAACATCTTGTTAGGAGGCGCGCAAGTTCACCTCGACCGTAACCAGATTCAGCCACACAAGTTAACTTCTCTAGGAAGGTTGTAGCAGCCGATTGTAACTGGAATATTGTAAAACAATATTTATCTAATAGAGTACGACCTTAGAGTGTTAGACAGTACTCACGTCCTCGACCTTAGTCATTAAATGCAGCCTATGGACCACGTCCTGCTTCACAATAGGGACGAAGAACTGGATTTCCCTGTAAATAGAAAGGTGGATAAGGTCCCAATTAAATTCTAACAGCATGTAGCTTACGAGAGAATATTTGTGAGGGTGCTGCCAAATGTGTTGCTCTGTGTGCCGAACGTGTTGATCGCTTGTATGATTGTCTTTAGTGTCCTGGGATGTCCTAACTCGCCATGGTTCTCTCCTAACAGACTCACTCGCAAAAGCAAGTTGTCTATTATGTCAATTGCATTTGTATTCAAGCTTGGCACTCGATAATTGGCTAGATCTGTAGAAGACGATTTATTTGTTTATATATAGTATATACCGATTACAACGATTAGCTTATTGCAAGAATATTTAATTTAGTATTATTGCGTAAATTATAGCTTATATGGAAGTATACAAGTTTACCTTGATTGCAGTCGTCATCTTCTTCTTTATCTAGCATAGCTTCATCTACATTACTTTCTGCCTGGGACGCGACTGCCAGAAGTTTCATAACATCGCTGTCCTCCTCCTGGACCCCATCATTGCTTTCATCCTCATCTCCGCTGCAAACGGGCGAATAGTTTTCAGCTTCGCATTCAACATCTTGGAAAAAGGGTTCTTCTCGTAATGATGCGAAAACATTTATAACGTACTCAGACCCACCATAGAAATTCTTTGAGCAAGTGCTCACTGGGGACATACTCCTCGAACTGCAAGGACTCCCTGGGGACATGATCGCTTTAGGGGAGCCCGGAGAATCGGGTTCGAAAAGGTCCGCCCAAGCTTTTGGTTGTTGTAAAAATGAGCCGCCTTCTGTACCTACAACTCCTGGCTTAAAACTCATCGGGGTTTGTTCCAGCTTTCTCTTCCTAGATATCCTTTTTTTCTCCTGGACTTTTTCTTGCCTCTGCTTGTCTGAACTGTTGAGATAAGTGTCCAATTCCTTTATGAGGATCCCGACCAGACCCTCTTGTAGTAGAACATGCATGCTCATCTGATCGTACTGGAAGTGGTTCAGCGCGTAAAGAATCTAGAAGACAATTTCAGGTCAATTTTGGAATTTTAGGATCTTAACATAATTACCATAGCAGTTTCTGAACAGGACTTTGTCATTTTGGCTTTTTCCAAGAGCTTAATTAGTGCTCCGCTGCGCCTAATTTTTGATCTGTTGCAAGCATCTTCTGCTAAACTGCAAATTATGTTGATGCAGTGTCGTGTTTCAGACTCTGTAAGAGGAGTGCTGAGACTCTCGGCGGTTATGAGGTCACAAGCTGCACTGACCGCATTTGCAGCCCCAATAACAGCAACCGAAAGTGGGTTCTTCGCGAAATTAGAAATGATTTTGAGAGCCATGGAGCGCAGAGGATTCTTCTCGTCTGCAAAGTATACAATCCCGGCAACCCCTTGCTCCGTGGAATGGACCTGTGACTAGAAAAAATGCTAGGGTTTCTTGGACACCAAGAAGAAGAGGTAAATATTTATATCAGCGCCCCAACACCGGACGTGTCGATTCAACCCATTGGTGTGAAATGCAGGAAGAGGATTTTCATGAAGCTCTACTGAATCCGAAAACTTTTTGATATTAAAAAGACCTTTTGTTTATATAATCTTTCGGATGAGAAAGTGAAAAACATTCTTTTTGTCAGATTGAGTACAGAATGAAAATAAACTGTCCTAAATAACTGGTATTTCGTAACACGAATTATAAGTGCCCAGAAATACCTAATAAAATGCTACTATTTAAAAAGTAACCAAACCAGGTAAGGCCCCAATTGCACAACACAAATGCGTGCTTGTCAGCACTTCACTCTGTTGTGATGAATTGTCAACTGATGTTCTAATGCAACCCAGTTATTTTGGTCTAGGACAGACTAGAGGGATATAGATATTCAGCAAAATATGTTTGTTAAATATTCATGATGATTTCTGCATATGATGGGGTAGATGGGCGCCAATATAGATATTTACCAGTATACCTACCTCCATGATGAGTCCATAAAAATAAGCTGCTGAAATGATTTGAAAACACTTGAATATCTCGCTGACGAGATCTATTGCAGCCTTGTCAGAGGGCATGATGTACTCGTTGGAGGGCCTAGTTTTGTTCTCCATGGTCATGTCGAAGATGTCGCTCCTGACGCCTTCCAAGTGTCTGGCGACTTCCCTGAAGTATTCCTCCCTGGGCTGGCAGGACTTCCTTCCTGTGGGACGATCTGCTTCACCCTCATCCTCCTGTTCTTTGTTCGGGTTCTTGACGAGTTTCACGAAGACCGTCAAAAGGATCTTGAATCCGTGATGCACTACAAAGCACTTGAGGAAGTGCTTCTCGACTAGAAGAAATTTAGCGGCTCGCACGGCCATCACTGTCGTGGTTAAGACTTCGCTTTCCTCCAGAATCAGGCACAGCGATTGACTGAGGGCGGCGCTGTGCCCCATCAGTTGGGAACTGTTTTCCTTGGCCAGGTTTCCCAGAAGTCGACAGGCTCGGCATAGGACAACTGAGTTGGGGACACTCTTCAAGATAGTTAGGAGTGGAGGCACAATCTTACTCTCGAGGGCCTGTAAAAATTATTAGGCTCAATGTACTTATTTTTACTTAGCTAATATAGAGAATTAACCTACATATACTCTATAATTATATAATATACGCTGATGGTGTTTCTTTTTTTCGTAAGTCAACGAGACTATTTGCTTTCGTTAATGTTCTTATAAAAAGATTATAAAAAATATAAAACGAATTTTAGAAAATATATGTGAACGTTTTACATTCTGAGCAAATTAAAGCGAAAATGTTCCAAAAACCCCAAAATAACGCATGAATGAATACAAGAGATCGAATATCATCGAAACGATTCATATGAAAATTTAACGAAATTATAAGGATAGGTTGGGGCTTTTAAATCTGTCTTCTTCCCTCTCCAGGCGCAGGCAAGTGGCAGGTGTCACGTTTATGCATGACATTGTTACAGGCCAAATAGATTTCCCTAACCTGCTGAGTCTCCTTAATTTTAATTCCCGGCCGCGTGCTACTAGTGGACAGAATTTTCTTTATGTTGCTATTCATCGAACCAATTATGGCTTATATGAACCAATTTCAGCCATATCTAAACTTTACAATTCTTCCTTTGTAATTGACTTTAACTGTGATAGAAAGACTGAGAAATCGTTTAATTTCTTTTTAAGCTTTGTATTTTTCATTTAAGTTTTGTTTTGATATATTTTATTTATAAGTTTTGTTTTGCTATTTTATTGTATTAAGTTTTTATAGACGATTATTAATATGTCAGATTTATGTAACCTGTTGATACGAAAATAAATGAAAACAGATACGTAATAGCTGAATAAGTGGCTGAATAAAATTGGGCGACGAACGTGTTAAGCAAACGTTGTTTACGCAATTTGTAACACCACGACGGCACATAAATGTTCTGCTATTAGCACAACGCCCTTTATTATAGTGGGAGAAGTAATTTATTAACACTAATTGTGAAATAATGAAATCCCAATCGGGCACCATTCAGCTATTGTTTACGCAAAAGTTCGGCCAGCTGAACACTTGAGTTCAGATTCTCGTTATACTATTTGACCAGCAAAATTGTGAACGGGGCACTAAATTAGCACCTAATTTTGAAATGTTCGAAAGTTACTTTGGAGGAGCAGCTTTCCTGGTTTCACGGAGCTGAAGCAACCTTTCTAAGAAAACAAAAATTGCGCTTTCTCAACATTCCCAACGGTGAAGTTAAATTGAGTTTCTAGGAATTAAGGATACATGAATTTTGTAAAGGAGCATGTAAAAATTAAGTAAAATTGATAAGGCGATTTAAAAAAAAAAAAGGTATTAACTAATTGTAAGATAAAACGGTACCTGAGTGCAGCACTGCGAATCGGTGCAACAATTCCCCAAAATGCTGAGGGCGACTTCGAGGATTTTTTCGTGCGGCTTATTCAGGAGTCGAACCATCGGGGGAATGCCGCCGCACTCACGAAACAGCACGATTCCCTCACGATCCTTCACGAGGTCCGTCCGAAGTTTGACAAGTGCCCTGAAGACGACTTCCTTGTCGCTGGAAGTCTTCACGACGGTCAGAATGTTCGTCACGATGTTTTCGTTCATTTTGCTAGGCAGCGCCGCAACCTGTGGTCCCGCAAGGCGAGACAAATTCGCTTTTGGGTGATGATTAATAAACAATTTTCAGCCAAACAAGGGCTCACTTCCTCTGACAGCTCTCGCGACGGCGACACTCGCTGACTTGGGTTCGGTTCGGGCGCTCGATGCAACGTCGGAGCGAAAAAAGGGGCGGTGAGAGAACAAGAAAAATTTCCCAATTCCAAACGCAGTTTGAGAAGGTGTGGACGTCTAGATGTAAACAGAGAGCTGTCAGCTGACTTGGGAGAAAAAACACCGAAACTCTGCGCAGGGGAGGAAAATGAAGCGGCACATTCAGCTCGGGATAAAAGAGGTAAACCTGATAATTGAGGGGCCTTTTAAAGAAACGCAACTTCCAGCTAGCGGCAGGCTATGCGAGTGAATCGTTTACGCCCAAGAAAGTCGTCGAATACGCACTGGAGCATGCGGTCAAGTTGCGAGACCTCAACGCCTTCATCCGGCTGAATCCCGAGAATTCCCTGCACGTCGGAAAGGAGTCCACGTATCGCTATGACCAGAAGAGCCCCAAAAGTATCCTGGATGGGATTCCAATCGCTGTGAAGGATAACTTCTGCACAAAGGGCCTCACCACTTCCTGCGCCTCTAAGTAAGGTTATATTCTAGGGCTTTAAACCTCTTAAATCCACTTCTGCTCCCTTCTAGGATGCTACAGGACTTCGTGCCCACCTACAACGCTACGGTAGTTGATCGCCTCCTTGAGGCAGGAGCGGTGCTTCTTGGAAAAACAAACATGGACCAATTTGGTATGGGCTCCGGCACAGTTGATTCAATTTACGGACCTACAAAAAACATTTGGAGCGAAGATCTGAAAGGGGACAATTGGAGGATTACAGGAGGCAGTTCTGGAGGCTCCGCTACAGCTGTCGCATCGGGTATTTGCTTTGCGTAAGTTAAAAATAAATAAAACTCCAATAAATACAAAAATCGGCGAATTTTTCAGCGCTCTAGGCTCAGACACAGGAGGCTCTACACGAAATCCAGCCTCTTACTGCGGAGTTGTAGGATTAAAACCAACTTACGGTCTTCTATCTCGTCACGGACTTATTCCTCTAGTCAATTCTATGGATGTTCCAGGAATTATCGCTCGCACAGTGGACGATTGTGCAATAATATTAAATACAATTGCTGGTCCTGACGACAGGGACTCGACTACTATCAAACAGGAGTTTACACCAATTACAATTCCTTCACTTGACGAAATTAACCTTACCGGATTAAAAGTGGGCATCCCTAAAGAGTACCACTGTCCAGGACTTTCCCCAGAAGTTCTAGAAACGTGGATGAAAGTGGCAGACATGCTCGAGGATGCGGGTGCTGAGGTATCACAAGTTTCTCTGCCGCACACCGCTGCCTCAATTTTCGTCTACTCAATCCTCAACCAGTGCGAGGTGAGCAGTAACATGGCTAGGTACGATGGGATAGAATTCGGACACCGGGCGGACGATGACACCAGCACTGAGCAACTGTACGCAAAAACTAGGGCGGAGGGATTCAACACAGTCGTGAAAACGAGGATTCTCGCTGGTAACTATTTTCTACTGCGGAGCAACTATGAGAAATACTTTCAAAAGGCTCTCAAGGTCCGTCGGCTGATAGCTGAGGATTTTGTTAATATCTTTTCGAGATCGGAAGATAGAGTAGATCTCTTGCTTACCCCTACAACCTTAACAGATGCTCCCTTATACAAGGATTTTGTGGGAATAACGAACAGAGATCAATGCGCCGTCCAGGACTTTTGCACCCAACCGGCCAACATGGCTGGGATTCCTGCAGTTTCAGTGCCTATAAGACTCTCCAGCAAAGGTCTTCCCATCGGACTTCAGCTGATGAGCGATAAGCACCAAGAACCACTTCTCCTAAAGGCGGCAAAATGGATCGAAACTCAGGTTGAGTTCGATTGCTTGGACAACAAAAACATTTATACGGCGAGAAATTAGTGTAAAGCTTTTTATTTTTGTAAATAAAACAATTTGTAGAGACACCTAAACGTAGACTTAATATTCACTGCAACATCCCTGAAATTGACCTAGACGTGAATGCGCTTACTGAAATCCAAAAGGGGACTGAGATGGCTCCACTAACACCAGTCGGGAAGTTAATAATACCGCCGAATGGGGCGAAATTGAATTTCTCATCGAAGACTATGACTGGCTCGTACCTGTAGACGATGGACAGCCCCAACAAGACGAGTCCGATCACTGCCTGGCAGCCGTACCCAATGCCGTAATTTACCATTAGATTTCGTCCGAATTTATCGGAACGCTTGGCTGACAATTGTTCTTCTAGAGCTCTTATTTTTCGTTCCGTTTTTACGTAGCGCGTGTAATCGTCCCACATGTAAATTTTCGACAATTCACGCTTTAATTCTTCGATTTCCACCAGGAGTTTTCGTTCATCTCTCGATGGCTGCATTAGAAACGCCTTGATCTAGAAAATTAATTTCAAATTAACTCAGAGATACCCAGAAGTCTGGACTTTCTTACTGGCTGTGATAATTCATGAGAAAATGCAGCTATAAGGTTTAAAATTACAATTACAATTAGGAGATACATCGCGGCACGGTGAAACGTAAACACAGCACGAGAGCCTTTCAAATGTCAAATAACGAGCAGTGGTACCAAAGTTGCTATTTAAAAAACGTAAAAATTTAAACCACGAACAACTTCAGCCCATACGTGACATTGCGGCTTTAGAGTTTTCTTTCACGGTACACAATTTTTTTCGTCTACTCTTATTCTGCTGTGAATTAGAAATAATAAAAGATGCCTGCCGAAAACTTGGAAGAGCAGGGTCTGGAGAAGAATCCAAACTTGGAGTTGGCTCAGGTAAAATTTTTGCTTTCCCTACCGGAGCACGCCAACGATAAAGCCCTGAGGGCGAAGCTGCTGGATGCAATCAAGGCGGATAACATGGGGCCCTGGTACGAGCAGGTCTGCGCTGACCTGAACTGGCCCGTCGACAAGGATCTCCTCAAGCACATGCAGGACGAAAACAAGAAAAAGTTGGAGGAACTCGATGCAGCGATCGAAGATGCTGAGAAAAACCTTGGTGAAGGTGAAGTCCGTGAGGCGAACTTGAAGAAGTCCGAATACCTCTGCAGGATTGGGGACAAAGCGGCTGCTGAGTACGCCTTCAGGAAAACACACGAAAAGACTGTCTCACTGGGGCATCGCCTGGATATTGTGTTCCACCTGATCCGCATGGGCTTGTTCTATCTCGACCACGACCTGATTACGAGAAACATCGACAAAGCAAAGTATTTGATCGAGGAAGGAGGCGACTGGGACCGCCGGAATCGACTTAAGGTACAAAACGTTAAATTTCTCCTGTATGCACCGTCTTAACAGCTCTAATTTTAGGTGTACCAAGGCGTTTATTGCGTCGCAATTCGCGACTTCAAGAACGCAGCCACGTTCTTCCTCGACACAGTGAGCACCTTCACGTCGTACGAACTAATGGACTATCCCACATTCGTACGATACACCGTCTACGTTGCGATGATTAGTTTACCCAGAAACGAACTGAGAGACAAGGTAGTTAAGGGTGCAGAAATCCAGGAAGTTCTGCACTCCCTTCCCGACGTAAAGAACTACCTTTTCTCCCTGTACAACTGCCACTATGCGGACTTCTTCAAGCATCTGGCTGAAGTCGAAACCGTGCTGAGAAACGATTACCTGGCACATCCTCACTACCGCTTTTATGTCCGGGAAATGCGCATCCAGGCGTACACTCAGCTGTTGGAGTCCTACAGATCCCTGACGCTCCAGTACATGGCCGAGGCCTTCGGAGTTGATGTGGAATACGTCGATGCGGAGCTATCGCGGTTCATCGCTGCAGGACGACTCCACTGCAAGGTCGATCGGGTCGGGGGGATTGTCGAAACGAATCGCCCCGACAGCAAAAACTGGCAATACCAGGCGACCATAAAGCAGGGCGATTTGCTCCTCAACAGGATTCAGAAGCTTAGTAGGGTAATCAATATTTAATTGTACTTTGTATTGTAGTTTGCCGAACAGTCAATAAAATAATCTGTTTAAAAAATAACATGACAATTGCCATTTAACTTTGAATTCTTTAGCCGCTTCTAAACAGACAGATCGACTGAAGCATAATTAAAAATACAAAGGCAAGAACTTCGGGATAAATTTGACTTTTTTACCATTTTTAACAATTTTTCAATTCTGCAGCTCTAGTTTACTATAGGTAAAAGGTTGATTTTCTTAATTTACAAAAATGGACTCAATTAAATTACCTGCATCGGGAAATATCGATCCATAGTTCTTCCAAATTGTTTGTTTGTCCTATTAAACTTTCTTTTTGAATTGTGCGTGTCTGTAAACGCACGTAAAAAATATATACATATATATTTATACATCCCTATTCCTACTTTTGTAATTTTTATTGCGACTATTTGAAATTTGTAGTAACTGAAAAGGTAAAAGGAAAAAGAAAGACTCAGTTTCATCCCGTATACTAAATTTATTTCTATGTAAAAGATGTACATAAATCTCCAGTTAAGACGGAAAGTAATAAAATTGAGTTCACATAAATATCAACGTTGCACTAGGTGACTACGGTCATAACAACAAAGGGACAACTAACAAATAGTGGCACGGCATAGTGGCCAGCCATTTCATTTACAATGCTAAAACTGAATAACAAAAATAGTGTGGTCGTCACGCGACACATCCTGACTTCGCCCTAGTCGAGGTAACTCTGATGCTATTTACAGGTGCGCTTCACAGGAGTGAAGCTTACAATGGACTCCGATGTTCGTGGATGGACCTTTTTTTCAGGGTCTTGCTGAAAGACAAGACGAATGGGATCCAGGGTCTTCGGGGACGTTGGTGATGAGTGAATATATATCACGAAATGCTTAGCTACCTACAGCTACCATATGCTTGGAGTATTGAGGTCGTTTGTACTTACTCGCCATCGTAAAATTAATAAAATGCAAAATGAATTTAATGCGGCTTACTATAGGCAGCCGTTAAATATTTTCATTTTTCTCTGGGACATTGGTGGTGATGGTGCTACCATTGTTCTCGTCTGGGGTTGGGGTGCTCCGGACACCGCAGTCTCGACTACCAGTGGATAGGTTTGTGGCGCTCGTTGCTCCTAGCAATTTGTTCCTGTGATAGTCCTTCCGAAGGTGCTGTCGGATTTCGGTGTGGCAATGTTCATTGTTGGTGACGATGATCTCTCCGGTGTCGGTCGTGGTCACCCGCGCTTTGCAGTTGAACTTGCGCGAAAGGTTGCATTGCCAGTACTTTTTGTCCTTTCGAATGTACTGAATACCAAAAGTATGTCCGTCGTGAACTAGCAAGGGTTTCCCACGTTGACTCAACATAAACTCCAATTTGCCATGGAACCACCTCTCGCCCGGGGCAACTGCGTAAATATGTTTTTTTTCTTTTAAAACTATTTTTGGGGTCTGAGGGAATCATGCTTAGCACCGGAATGCTGATGTAGGGGGGAAGTGATGGTGATGAACTGTTTAAGGGGCCGTCCACTCTTTGGGACGTGATACCTGGACTACATGAGTCACTGAGAAACCTAGACCTATAACATTTTGTTGTTCGGCATTTACGATTCGGATTATATAAAAATTGAGTACAAATATTCGGTTTTTGTATTCGCTTTCCCAATTCAGCTCAACAAAAGTAATTGCTGAATTATGAAGACGACTGCAGAAACTGAATTCTTGAAAACGACCAAACATTGTGTATAAAATTCAGTTTCTGCATTATCAAGAGCAATTGCTGAATTACGCAAACGGATGCAGAAACAGAATTCTTAAACACAAGAAAATATCTTAAACTCCAAACAATAAATCAAAGTGATTAACTACTACTCCTTACCGACTTAGCCCATTGGAGGGCGAAGTCTGCTATGTACAGTGATTGTATAGGGGTCCTAAGTACAAGTTTACCTTAACTGAAATTACGCTAAATGCAAGAAGGGAAACCGCTTTAGATATGCTCCATCTTGAAGGTCTGCTGGGAGGGTGATATCGTAATGGAGCCCATGATGTTCGATTGCGTGCTGTTAGCGGGCTCATGTGATTCACTGGGACAGTTTCCGCCCTCTTGCGGGGACACTGATGTGGCTGGGACCATTGGTGAGGAAGTTACCACCGGCATGGTAGAGGTCGAATTGTTCCCTCCATTTCCTGAGCTGTTCGAGGTATTCTGTGACGGAGAGGTCATTGCAGAATTCTGCATATTCGGAGAGTCCACCTGATTGGTTCTGTTTGTCGGACTGGACATATTGGGACTGCTATTTAAAATAGGAGTGATTTGTAGGCTAGACGGTGGCTGAATGTTGTTTATTTGAGCAGCAGCATGCTGGGGCAAGGAGTTCAACATTGGAGCCATATTCGTCAGATGCATGAGATTATTTTGAGATAGGACGTTCTGCATCATATTTTGTAGCATAGCCGCATTATTTGCAGAATGCTGGTGGTGTCCCTGCATTCCGGACGAGTGATGCATCTGATGGTGTCCGGGCTGCAACTGTTGTGTGGCCGCCAGATGTGGCTGATTGTGTGACTGGTGTTGCTGATTCGTCAGGTGATGTTGCGCTTGGGACAGCCGCATGTTGGCTGAATTACCCAAACAATTGCCGGAACTTACTCCTATTAGGCCACTATTATTGACGCCATTCCCTCCAGCTACTGAGTTCATGAGGGGCGTTAGGAAATCGTTATTCGATGGAGATTTCATGTGTGGTGGGTGGTTGTGCACTCCCGTCGCTGATATAACTCTGCCCTGGTGTGTAATGCAACGCGCTCGGCACATCGTTATCCGATACGATTTGCACAGCCAATATGTCTTCATGCCTTGCTGCGTTGCGACTGTATTGTTTCGATTAAAGATACAATTTCCGTGGAGTAGGGACGTCGATGATAACATTGTTATGTTGCCTCCTATTTTCGGTAATAATTTAAATTCATGTAAACTCTGAGAAGTCAACGACAGTTGTTATTTTTAGCAGAGGAAGAGGACGCAATAGAGGTGTACACAGCTTAAGTGTAAAAGTGCTAATAAAACAAGAGGAAACTTTCTAGTGTTTTATGTACAATTCAAAAGGACACTTGTTATGTCGTTAATCAAATGAAAGCTCCTAACGAAAAAAAAAGAGTCTTGATGTTACCTACATAATTCCAACTTAAACGGAAATAGATTTGATGGAAAAATAACATTTATATCCTTCTGGGACCTACGGCCAACAAAGCTTCTATTTAGAAAAAAAAACTGGTCAAGTATGAATTTGATTCGTTTTTGGGGGTTAAGCGCCCCCATTGTTCTTTAATACTACGATATACACAATATTCGAAAGAAAGAAAGGCCTTTAAATTAGAAAAATTCAAGACTTGTCATTCAGCGAAAGTGGCAACGAAATTGAAACATAATTTTTAATTTATTTAATTTGAAAGCAAACATTTCTCATGAATGAACTAATATAAAAGGTTTTTAATCGCTTAACTTATAAAAGCGCATTTATGTTTCGTGTAAAACCAATCTTGTTCTTAATGAAAATATATAAGAGTTCGAAATATTTAAAATGTTTATACTGTAGGTCCCAGAAATTTTTCTAACACATTAATTCAACATTTTGAAACGAGCATTTATGAACCTTTTTTTTTTCTTTTTTTAATTTTCTATTAATATTTTATCAAATTTAAAATTCTAGATATTATAAACAATTTCTTAAGACATACATTTTTCCATCAATTTACAATTAATACAGGTACAAAAGTATTTACAAAAAAATTATAACATTTGAGAAAATAAGAATAGCGATTTCTACAGAACGAAAATATACAAAGCGGATTAGTCAATGCAGAGCTTAAAGAAAATAAATTTTTTGTGTTAACGAACTGAAATGTGTAGGCCTCTACCAAAAAAGTAAACGTACGGCATCTGTACGCTATGTGAGGATTAGTAAAGGAAGCAATTATAGTATGTACATATTCTTAAATAAATAAATCTATCTACAGTGTACGGTTGAAACAAAACGTGTCGTAGTGCAAAAGAAAGCTATATAAAAGAATTTGCATTATTGGGAGAGTATTATTCTGGGGTTTGAAATAATTAAAAACAATTAATAGGAGAAGAATAAAAATGGTGATGAGAAAAAAATGTGCTCTGATATTAAAAAACAAAGAGGTTTGAAGCGAATTAGCAAGCGTTTAGAAATTTACCTGGCGGTATATCCATGTGATTGCCTGCACCCTTCTGATAGTCATTGGTCATGTGCAGATCGTTTGGATATTCCATAGGCTTATTCGAGTACATATTGTTGTATTCAAAGTTGAATGGATGTGGCATAGGATTTCGCATACTTCCAGGGCTGGCGGGATGATCTGTAAGTTCACGCTTAACATTGTTGAGATCGAATCTTGACTCCACCATTGAGATTTGAGGTATTGGCGGTAGAAACACATCGTCAGCACTCATATGCTCCATCGAATCATTGTTAACATCATCACTCATATCTGAGTTCCTTTTTGTCTGCTTCCTCGGATGAATTGAAACCGATTCAGAACTACTGAGGTCCCTCTTTAGAGGCCCGGATAGAGATGCTGTCGACACGTCTGCACTTTTACTCACCGATGGGCTAGAATTAATTTTGGTTTCGATTACATTATTCGCAGGACCTTCGCTTGCATAGTTATTTCCAGAATTTTTGCTATTGCCCGAGCAAGTGCTTTGATTTGGAGATTTTTGGGTTGACGATGTTGTTAGCCCTTTTATCTGAAGGGTCTGAGCCATTTTCATGAATGATGGAAGTTCTGTGTGCTTCACATTTACAACCCCTTGATACATGAACTGGAGCAGTTCACACATAACGCTGTACCCCACGTCCTTGAGAATTACTGTAATGGGGAATTTAAAAATATAATTTTTGCATTAATCATTGTTTATTGCACAGTGATATCGCGATAACATATTCACGTGCCATACGCATATACAAAAAACCTCACAAAGAGCTATTCAGATCAGTGCCCTATCACAATTCATAAGTGATGGAGATTGTTATAAGATAACTTAGCTTCGATAACCCGGTTCTCGATCGCAAAATTTGGAATTTGGATATTAGAACAATACAGAGCCTAATCTCCAAAATTGTTGCAATAAATTACACTGTGAACTAAAAAAATAAATAACTTCAATTTTGCCGATAAGCGAAAACTTGTTTACATAACTTAAGAAAGTAAAAATCTCTTGGAAAAATAAAATTTTATCGCAATACGAGCAAGTTATCACAACCGATATTATTTCAGTTCATCAAAATTATTAATCCGTCCCCGGTTGTCCACATAACAAAGTCAAATAAGATAGCACGCTAAAGATTATAGGGGAATTATCGAAATAACCAAGATATGCAAGTTTTTATTGAAAGTTCCTCGTCTATATTTCGTCGTCGAGTGCCACTACTTCAGGCAGGGACTTGGCAATTTTTATCCACCGATTCCAAGTTAATAAAGCGCCAGAAATTTAAGAATTTTATTTCATCTTTACAACTTTTGTAGTTTTAACCGAAAATCTGAAACTTTGATTTTTTGATATTAAAGACTTGATCTAGACTAGATCTTCAATATTTGCTTATTCTACCACTGTTCAGGTCTACAGAAAATGTGGGTCTGAAATAATAATTATGGAAAAATCAGTTGATTTGTATCTTGAAGAATATTTTTTTAATTCGCATCGAATACAAGATATTTGATCAAAATTGCATCCACGTCCAAATCCGACGTTGACCTCATAATTGCAGATTGCATTAAGATTTGTAGAAAATTAGTTCTAAATTATTGAATATTAACTCGATTCTGACTTGAAATGTCGCACATTTTAGAGCGACTTTATCTAAAATTTAACGAGCTCAAACAATACTTTATGGCAACTGAATGTCCATTCGAAATTAAGCATCTTAAATTCTTAATTTCCCCGGAACTTGCGATAAGACTGATTATTTTTCTTAAATTTACCTTAGATATTAATTATTTTCATTAAATAAATCTGAGATCTACGAGAAGCGAATCATGATGTACGTTTTATGCTGAGCTTTAAGTTGATATTTATTAAAAGGTTTAACTGATTGTTCCGCAGAATAACACACTTTAATAAACGTTTTTTACTATTGTATACATTTTTAAGCGCTCATTACACTTAATATGTTGGAGTTGTAACTAAACGTATATAGAATTTCACCAACCTCTTTTAATTTTCTTTTAAATCCATTCAATCGCCTTTTATGTAGCGTAATACAGTATTTAATTAGCTGTTTAGGACAAATAAACGGAGGCAATGAAAAATTATATGTTCTATTGTTTCCAAGTGTGATTTCAAACTTTTTTAATTATATACATTCATATGAAAAAGCCAATTGCTAAGTATTCGAAATGAGTGAGAATCTCCTTGGACATCTCAACCGTTTGGGAGTTACAGGGTGATTCATAAATTCATCAGTTTATTTTTCTTTTGATCTACTCAAGACATAAGCTATAACTATGCAAATTTTTCTTAAAATCCATCCAGTAAATAAATAAAATCCAAAGACGTTCACTGAACGACTAAAATGAATGCTAATTGTCTCATAATTAGATTTAAAATGGTCTAATCTCTGATTGAGAAAAAACAATATATATCAACTGTTGATAACAATTAACTCATTCTCCTTTTGAATTATGAAGTTCGGTCAACGTGTAATTTAACATTCATAAAACATAAATAGAAATATCTTCTTTATTTTACTTTATATCCTTTTTATATTTCTCAGCCCTTCATACTTGGTACTTTTCGGATGTGAAAAAATAGTTTTCGAATCTTTTGAAGGTCACATAAAAATTTGTTAGTATGATTTGAAATATTCCATTCAATAAGTCAAATCCCAATTATATTTTATTTCCAATATTACGACATGCCTTGGGCTCAATCTATTAAAAAGAGACTAACCTCCGAAAAATCCGATAACTAAATTATTAGGGCGAATTTCCCATTAAAGGGACAGTGATCTCTATTTGAGAAGCTATCACTTGGCCGCCTATCTTTTTGCCCAAGATAAAGCCATGAGACCATGGAGACGGGTGCCACCAATTTTGTGTATAGCTCAGCGCAGCGTCCCACTAGCCGACGCGTTGATCCAGCCGCCAACAAAGCACAGCAAGTCGGTTAGAGATCAGCCGCAGTGAGATAAATCGCTAGCAGGAAATATTAAAAGTTCATCTCTATCAGAAGTTTCTGAAAAAAATGCTATCATTTGCTGCAAACATAGATCAAAGTTCCAATAGGAAAACAGCGCGTTTTCCTTATAGGAATCTGCCCGAGACGGTGTCGTAAGATGAGAAGAAATTTATCTGTGTGGTACCCAGGGGAGTCCGGGGGAGCTAAAAGCAAAAACAAAAAAAAAAGGTCGATCGCTTAGCAGCCGCGATACGGGGAGGGAGGCAAAATTATAAGTAGATAGAAAAATTATTTCGAGGTTTTTCAAAGATGCAGAGTTTATCGCTAGTTTAACCTAAAATGCGAAGCAATTATTACGAGCTCGAGCTCCCGGATAGAGTCTCATTTCTCTAGCCAGAAGCAGATACATGATAAACTGAAGGAAATCGAAGCCCGAGCTCAGCGCTAAATGTAAGATGTGGGGTGATAAGGTTAAGCGAGACTGAAAAAAAAAATTTGAGTAGAGCTGCGGTCGCTTGCAGAACATCCTAATCTGATTAGAACGGTGCTAAACGGACATTAGTCACACGAACGGGCGATTGTGGTGCAGATCACTAGCACTGCGACTGAGGAGCGCCCCAAAAAATGTAAACACTACCAGGGTGCCAAACGAAACTTACTTATCGGATGCTTGCAGGGGTTCGTGATGAACATCTCCTGGAAGTAGGGGCTGCATATCGCCAGGACGATTTTGTGCGCCTGCAGGAGTTTCCCATCGCAGGCCAGGGTGACGTCCACCAGGTCGCCTCGGTCGTAGAGGTTCTGGAAACCTGTGGCTATGTTGTCTTGGAAATTGTTCCAGCACAGAGCGAATTCATCATCCATTTTTATCACCGACTTATGCGCACGCTAACAACATTTATGATCACTTCACTCCTTCTTGGGAAATAAGTTCGTCTTTTTTCGCCTGTTTTTTAGCGATCTTTTCTGCGAGTGACACCACGGAGCTAAGAAATGTCTGAAGGCAACTTGACAACTGACGCAGAGGCTACACTCGGCGACGTAAAAGTGTCCACCTCGGGCGGGAATTGAAACGCGACTGGCTCTGGCAATGCTAACTGGTATAGAGCCAAAACACAGGACGAGCTTTTAAGCGGGCTTGAGCTTTAAACCAATGGAACTTAATACGGCAACGCAATATTGCATCTTGAGCTTTTAAGCTGGATTGGACAGCTTTGCTCAAAATTCGAATTTTAGGCTGGCTTGTGTCATTTCCGGATCTGAACGGATAGAAATGTCAAAATACGCAGTGAAACAGATAGAAAAAAAACACCGATTACATTGACGTATCCGTTCGGATTAAAACGTCAAAATAGATTCTTTAAATCTCAATAGTGCGAAAAGTAGAAATGGATATAAATCGGGAAAGAAAAGCATTTTCAGTGTTTCTAATGTTGTGTTATATGTGTACAGCTTTAGTAAAACATAAAAAATTGAAAAGTAGAAGAAAAAGGCAGGTTTTCTTTACTTTAAGTTTGACACTTCAATCCGTCGATTTCTAAACAAACGAAATTTACTGCGCGTAGTTCCGATCGAATCCGCTCGTATCCGTTCAATGTAATCGCTGAGGTAGAAAACCAATTTGACATTTCAATCCAGTTCTCAGATCTGGTCATTGTAATTGGGCCTTTACATCTGTCTGTCAGGCTTAGCAGGTTGCAACCGAGTGTTAGTTTTCATTTCCAGGTTATTTTTCTTAAGGGACTACTACTGGTTAGATTGCAAAAAAACAGCATAATTTTCAATAATTTTTTTCTCAGCTCCTTTATTATATATCAATTTCAAATTTTGCATGGTGATAATAATTATTTCAAATATTACAAAAAAATTTTTTTCTTATTTTTATCATTTTTTTCCTTGTTTATAGAGGGCGCCGAAGTTGGTAGCTCAAAAAATGACTCGTCCCATGGCGGACAACTCATCTCAGAAACGAAGAGTCTGAAACAAATAAACCAAACGGCATTTTATTAAGGAATGTCCCTTACTTAGGAAAAAACCAGAATATGTCAACAAATGATTAAAAAAACAAAATGGCGGACGTTTGAAATTTTTTTTCAAAAAATCGCTTATTTTTTCACTTGTTTTCACTTGCTACATTTTTTTGGATTGAATTTTGACTAATATTGTGGTTTTTTCCTGTGCAGAATACTCAAATAAAGAAGCACTCCAAATTTGAGCCCAATCGGTTGGGCCAATTCGGAGTTAGTGTGTCCGCCATATGATAAAAGGTCATTTTGAGAAAATCACGTTTAAAGTTTTTGTTTTACTTATAAATATATAATAGGCGGGCACGCTTAATTTGCTGTAACTTTTATATTTTTGGGAATATCAAAATAAAATGTTGAGACGTGATTTCTGAAGGTATATTGAGTTGAAAAATGTAAAAAAAAAAAAATTGAATTTTTCAAAATTATAACCGGTAGTAGTCCCTTAAACAATGGGGGAGAACATTATAGAGAAGGTCAAGGTGGGACCGTGCTTGCGAAATGTTAAGGATAAATGTTATAAAATACAATCTTTAAAGGATAAGGCGTGGGATGAATTAGAAATTAGAATTAGCTCGTATTAATATGAAATATTATTTAATTTATGAAATAAAACTAGACTTCATAAGAAATGTGTTCGAATTTCCCGCCTTTACTTAGTTCAGAGGTCTAAGACGTCAACAATTTTTAACGCCGTCCCTGACACCTCGAGGAAAACAAGATGAAGAACGGAAGTTGCCAGGCTCTTTTCCTCTTCCTCTTCTCTTTTCCTCTTGAAGAGCTTTTAGACATTCTTTCCACCTAGAAAATGAAAAAAAAAAACTGTTTAAACAAATTCTTTTTTTTTTTTATAGAAGGAAAAAAGATATCATTTTGAAATCTTGCAGGTATTTATTTATTCGCACTTTAAGAGTATACAAATATTTTATTTGGATTTTTTGCATGTTTTTTTTGTTCACACGAATTTTTTCAAAAAAACATCAGCCGTTTGGGACATTTGAAAAAAAAAGCAAATTATTAAGTATTAAGCCCGGACATAAAGGAACTTATTTTCATTAAAAAAAAAATAAAATGGGGACCGTTTGAAAAAAACAAAACTTTGAGGTCGAAAAATCGACTGTAAATAGGAAAATTCGTTACCTATCTTCTTGATTTAGGTCTGGGCTATAGCTATTAATGTGTATAATTACATATTAAGAAATCAGAGCAATCGGTTAAATAGTTTTTCTTATATCATGTCAACCGGGTCTAAAACGATGGTTTCGAGAAAATCGAGTTTAAGAGTTTTTAGAAGGATATTTTTCATTAGAAATTCTAGATGATTTTTTATCCATGTTTCAAAGATATTTGCTTTATAAATGTCGAAAAGAGAATACCACGAGGCAGATGTGGGGGCATGGGAAGGTGGCGAAGATTTATACTTACACTAATCAATTTTAAATATCGCTCTAAAATTCTTGAAAACATATTTTTGATAGTACATATTTACTTTTAAAATAAGTAAAAAAAAAAAAAAGGTAGAAAGCCCCTTAATAGCTCTTAGTGTAACCAAATACGAAATTCCAAATAAAATAAAATGTGTAAAATCAATTGTGAAACTTACCGAATATCGTATCCCAAAGCAACTTGCTCAATATCTTCAACGTATGCATTTAGCGAAAGTTGTAATGAGTATTTTTAATGAAAATAACAATAAAATAGTCGTCCAGTAAAAATCAGTTACATCTTCTACAGAGATTAAGTAAACAAATCTCGTCCACTATTTTAAAACTGTCTGTTTTTTGTCCAAAATCTAGTGTATGTAAGAAATTTGGGAAAGTATAGGAAATAAAACACAAAAATAACATTCGAGTGTTTTTAATGACTTTCAGTTAAAATTCATTTAAAAATCCTCGGAGCAGGTAACCTGCCGTCTTCTTAATTCCAATCCAATTTCACATAAATGGTCAAATAATCGAATTAATAATAAAGACCGTGACGTTGTTATATTTTTTAAAAATAACTACCCTAAGAAAATTCTTAACCTGTCCTGCTTAGAAAGTATTGTAATTTACATAATTCATTTGAAGTTGTCGGCTAAATTAGGACTAACTAAAAACTAAATAATGTGGATACGCCCGAAATTGTTCACTTGAAAGTGTCAAGCTATGAACACCATAACTCCAGGGCATGCTAAATGAAATAGAAATTAAGACACTAGCTATTGCACTAAAGAGGGATTTCTTTACAATATGAGTAATTCAATAAATAGAACTAAAGGTTAAAATATAGTGGTGATAAGAGCCGAATATTGTTTTTTTTTTTTTTTTTTTTTTTTTTACATGCAAATATGTAGATTTCACTCTATGTAATGCAGAGAAATTATGTTTCCGTCGTAAAGGGGTCACGAGAATGGTGAATCTTTAGGTGCTTGTTGTGATTAGTTTTCGTCGTTGAACTCTTGCCGCAGATTGTGCAGAGGAAGGGTCGCTCTCCGGTGTGGGTTCGTCTATGCTCTATCAAATAATAGTGTCTGTGGAATAGCTTGCCGCAGATATCGCAGCCGAATTTCTTCTGGCCGTGATGCTCTCGGCTGTGGCGCATATAATTGTACTTCCTTATGAATTTACAGCCGCAAAACTCACAGGTGTACGGCTTGATCTGCTTGTGAGCATTCATATGGTTCTTGTAGTCAATCTCTCGTACAAAAGCCTTCACGCATAAATCACATTTGAACGGCTTTGCTGTTCTACTGGCATGAACCCAGCTGTGGATTTTCAAATTCCATTTGGTACTAAATGACTTGTTGCAAATCACACACTCATGTTGAGTATCCATCGAGTGTGTGCTCATGTGCGCTTTAAGACTAGTTTTTGCGTACACCTGATTACATACAGGACATTCTGCTGGCTCTGTATAAGAAAATTTGTCTGAATGCGCCAATCGAATGTGCCGCCGGAGACTGTTCGAATGTATGAATCTATCCCTGCAGTAGGGACAACATTTTGGTTTTGTATCATGAGTCTCTTTATGCCACAGAAAACGGGCTTTCGAAGGTAAAACCTCTCCGCAATGGCACACGTAATCCTTCTTTTTCGAACTTTTTGTTTGATGGCATACTCTTTTGTGCTGTGTTAAGTTTGAATACCTTTTAAAGTGCTTTTCACAAAATTTACACTTTAAAGGT
Organism: Dysmachus trigonus; assembly: GCA_949715965.1. Lineage (NCBI taxonomy): Eukaryota > Metazoa > Arthropoda > Insecta > Diptera > Asilidae > Dysmachus > Dysmachus trigonus. The sequence goes on from OX454320.1 coordinate 93,202,336, forward strand.
GTAACTCCAGTATGCATGCGCATGTGTTCTATCAGAGCACTACGAATAACGAACTTTTTGCTGCACACTGTACAAGCAAAATCCTTCCAACCCAAGTGTCTTTTTAAATGGATTGAAAAGTACATCCATCGTGTAAACTTCTTACCACATGTAAAACATTCTGCCGGATGCTCTGCCAAATGTTCATCAAAAGATTTTACACTAATAAAATCTCTTTTGCATGTGTAACAGCAGAAAGATTTTGTATCGAACAACGCCTTGTCCACATCCACATTCTGATTCTGCTGTAAAACGCTTAGATTAAAGTTCATTAGCATTCGATATACTCCAGCACGAATAGCATCATATTTAGTCCTAGGAAGATGGGAAGACTCTATCGATGCAATTGCAGTCAGTTCAGGCTTTTTGATATCGACGGCATCATCAGTCTCAGCTGGATTTTGTGCTTCTGTTTGGCCAGTTGTTACAGTAGCCGGAGGTAGTTCACGTATTAAGCGACGATTAACTCTTTTATAGCTGTGACTTTCGAGCAAATGAGAATTGCGATCTTTTAACTTAGAAAATACTGATAAGCAGTGATCACACTGAAATGTTTTTCGTTTTTTTATAGTAAAACTCTTCTTCTCCTTCCCTTTTGTTAAAAGCGGCTCTGGCTTTTCCTCTTCCGTAGTCTCAGTTGATCTAAATTTAAAAATATTGCTTATTGTTTTAACATTTCTGTACAAATGATACAACATTTTGCGATAATCGTTTTTTTTTTTTCGATTCAACAACAACAACAAATAATGATTTTAATACTCGAAACGATTAAAAACGAAACTCGCAATAAATTCCCAAATTGTACAGTCTTAAAAAACATTTCACTTACTTAATCGACGGTTTTGTATCGGTGGTTAAGTTCTGTGGGCTGAAAAAGAATTCTTCGTTGCTGAAACTTCCGCTTTCTCTTGTTCCATAGTTTTCTATTTGATTGTTTTGCCGCTGGGTCTCATTATATAACTGAAAGAAAAACAACATTATTGAAAAATATAATTCAAAACCCTTGATATCTTTTACCGCTTGACTCCAAGAAAGATCAATTTCTCCATTGCTTTCTTGTTCTGATATCTCACCCTTAGCAGGCATCTTTTCATCGGTACGAATGTTCAAAGCATCAACAGAAGGAACTGTATCAGTACTAGTGTTTTTCTTGCAAGCATCTAGATCTATGTAGCTACTTCTTTCCGAATCAATATCGGGAAGTTGCATGGGTGCAGTCTGCTGAAATGTTGGTCCGCCATACCTCTGCCATGATTGATCTTCGGAGGGATAGATGGGAGACAAGCAGGCTTTATCCATATTATTTGTGTACAAAAAGCTAAACGGATAATCATTATAGCTATGGGAGTTCTGGAAATCAGTCTGTTCACGTAAAGCAGCAAAGGAACTAGCTGAAGGTTTCGAAAAAGATGTCGAAGGAAATGAATTCAGTGTAGCTGGCTCACTTCGTGCTGGCTCTTGATCGCTGGCACTATTTACAGGACAGTCTTCTACAGTAGATAGATGAACTGAATAGGAATCTTCATGATTATTATCCATGCATTCATCCAATACCCTTGTGAAATTATTTTCGTTTGTGCTTGATGTATCGGAGAGTTTTTGAAAAGGTCTCGGTTCGAATACATTTTGCACTGGAGGTTCATCCAATGTTGTCGGCTCGTGAACTATTACCAAAGGCATATTTGAAGCATCTAGAGCTACTTCATCTGCCTTCTCAGCCAGTTTTTGTAATGTTTTTGAGTCTATTGCTTGCGCAGTCGAATCAGTTTTTTTCCCACTTCTTTCATTACTACTTTCCACAGATAAGCCTTCTTCTTGATTTCCATTTTCGGCAGGCATTTGAACCTCAAATTCTGCAAGGATTGTACTCGCTTCATCATATATAATAGGTGGCTCAATTTCCTCTTCCTTTTTATTCTCTTCAACTACTGCACCTTCACTTATCTTCTCGGGCTCTACCACATTGCTAGCTGAGGTTAACAAACAATTTTCCTGAGATTGCGAAGATCCTGGCTGAGGACTAGGAGTTTTCCTATTTGGAGTTTCAACACTCCCTACTTGTGGTGGATTTTTGAATTTTACTACAAGCTTCTTCGGTGTCTTTTTAAACGGACGTTTCAATACATCTCGGCCGTAGCCCGATTGGGAAGTCTTTTCAACTTTGATTGACTTCGACGGTATAATATCTTCAGGCCGTAGACTCTTCTGTATAGAAGCCATTCGAATAACGCTTGTTGCAGCTGACGAAGATGGCTGTGAATTCTCAACAGTTTCGTTTTCTACTAAAGGTTCACCTTCAGTGGTCACATCCCCATTTTCTGCGTCTGCAGACTTTGATGATTCCTCCATAATCTTGTCCTCCTGCTTGATTCCATCTGATACTGATTCAACTACTCCCGTCCAAAGCAATTCCACACCAGGTGTGGCTGCCATTATATTCTCCATCAGCCCTAAAGACTCCTTTGGGGCTAATTTTACATTGCTTATGACTTTAACACTGCTCGGTGTTTCCTCTTTCTCCTCGCTTCCCATATCACCCATATCACTTTCTACCTCAGCGGCAGTTTCATTCCCGAATGGACCAGCATTCTCAGCACTGTCGAAGTCCACATCGTTGTTCTCATTGTCTTGAAAATGAACCAGACAAGGTGGTGATTTAATCACTTTTTCTATAACAGAAAATTCCCCATTGTCCTTTTCGACACATTCAACAACATGTCGTGGTGTTTCTTGTACTATAAAATCACCATTCTCCCGTTCAACGTAATGAGCAGTGACGGGGCTTTCGGCGAAGCGGAGCACCGATGGTGAAGAACTCGGCCGTGGAGACGTATTTCGGGGCGCCATCGGGAGGCGTGGACTAGCGCTACTATTGCTGTTGCTATTGAACGGGGGCTCAAAACTAGTTTGACTCGGTGTATAATAATTTGGATTTTCATTGGTTGATAGCTGGTTAAACCGGCTACAAATATTTTGGGTGTTTTGAGATCTAATCTGATTTATTGCTGCCCCATATGCTGGTGGCGGTGGAAGAAATTTTGCATTATTTGGTCGGGGAGCAGCGTTAAACAGCTGAAAATAAGAAAACATATTTTTTTTCGTAAATATTAGTGGATTCCTGGGAAGTGTGAACCTTTTGCTAATTTCTAAAATTTATTCCATCGAATATAAGTTGAATTTGTTTTAAAAAGATACGAAAGTACAACATCGAGTTTAAAACAGAAAAATTCGATATCTCGAAAACTTCCAATGGGCCAAAAATTCTTTTGAGGATTTTTTTATCAATGTTTACAAGCGTCCACAAAATTTCATTCAAAGGTCACAGCTTTTTCTCAGTCTGCGCTCCTTTAGGTCTCGTAAAAAAGGGTACTCATGTCCACTTTCTCTCAATTATGAATCACAGGTTGACGAATCTTGAAACTTGGGAGATTTCCAAATCAATCTGGCCTTCATATGAAGAAAACACAGGAGCTTTTAATGCGGACCGTGTAGATATTTCCAGAGTTTTGCCGGTGTACTCGTCACTGGTCTATAGGGGGACACGCAACAAGGCTGGAAATACCCTTTAACAGCCATTGCCGCAGCTGCAAAAACTCAGATGAGAAAGAATTCCTTCCTCATTTTCTGTGCCGTAGCAAGACATTGGACACTAATGGGCAAACACTTTTTTCACGAACTCGAGTAGATTTCTAAAGCAAGAATAAGAGAAATGGTTCAATTCCTAAGTTCCTCAAGCTGGTTTTGATTTCGACCTATCTACTGGACATTACAAAAATATCGGTTTCTAACAACCTAACAACACAGACCCTTCTTTATGTGGTATCAAAACGGTGCACTTTAGCGCTAATTATACTCTGGCCTGGACCGGGTAGCTACTATAACTATAAGAAAAATAACACTATCTATACGATACAATTTGTAACACTTGCATACTGAAATTGTAAATCACATACTGAAATTGAACTGACGAATGGAGAAACAATTTATCAGAAATATTAACACAGGGCATAAGCTACTTCCGTAAATTTTACATGATGCGTCCACCATTTCGAATTTCTAAATTTATACACTGGATTCCTAATCAGAAGCCCCGAAGTAAATGTTGTACTCATTTTAAATAAATTTCCTTGAATTTTAAAATTTCTTACCGTTTTATTGGATTCGACATCTTCTATTTCAAAAGATTCGAAATCAGTACCCTCTTAAACCTCCAAGTACCAATTTTTATGGTAATCCCATGAAGTTTAAAATTGGTAGTTATCATCTTGGGTCCATCAATTTGAGACTCTATATTTTATGAGATCAAATAATATCCTAAATATTGGCCCAAGACAATAAGCTAAGATTATGCCGATTTTGCGTGATGCGTGCACAGACACGACTCGGTTGCAGTTTTATATGTATAAATATCGACAATGAATATTTTTAATATCTTAAATCCCATCTCAAGTTCCATTAAAATCTGTCCAGTAGTTTTTAAGTAATGCTGACAATCATAGTTATGATTTTATTCCGTTTTGTCCATAGGCAGTTTTCTTTAACGACATTAAAAATATGGTTTTTGTGTTTTTTTAATCCCACTAATCTCGAAAGATGATCTTACAAGAAAGAAAAATCTAGTTCCAATTTAATTTATTTTATTATAATTCCTTTATTACTTTTGTATGTTAATGTATACTTTATAAAAATTTATTTTCCTTTTTTTATTTGTCGGCTAGGAGTACCATTTGTAATGTAAAAATATTTTTAATATAAATATACTAATAATTTGTTAAATATTTCTTTCTGAATAAATAATAAAAGATAAGCAATGTACGAAATTTTTGCAAAAGTTTATAGATATATCAGAGTATGAGCTAATTGGGTATTAATGTACGTATAATATATAACTTAATATTGACTCAGTTGTGTTTACGTACATTACGTAAATTACGTATATTTTCCCATTTGCATAATTCATTAACTGAAATTTTATTAATATTTCATAACATAAAGCTCTGTGCACTAGAGGTAAATTGCGTCTTGACTAAGTTATTATTACTGTGTGTACTGCAACATTTCAAGTTATAACACTATATTATAAAAATAAACATATTCCATAAAATAACCCTCGTTGCTGGATAGTAATTTAAATGCCAGCCTAGTTAACAGTTGAAATAAAATATAATTAAATGCTATTAACTATGTTCAGAATTTTCATTTCCCCTTTAAACTTCGACTAAAACAATAACAATATTCTACACACAATGTTCATGGGAAAGGAGATGTATTTGAACGAATCTTTGGCACGAATAAAATAATAATAATAGTTTATTTCCAATAAAATAGAAGTATTACATGTCAAGTATTTGTATAAAAAAACAGCGGTATGAACATTAAATAAAATTGGCACACTCATGGTGATGGAAACGGAGAACATAGGTTTATTCAATTTGAAAATATGTACATATATTTATATTATTTCTCACTTAAACGAACTGAATTAAAAAAGTAATTCGCTAATATTTTTATTATATTATTTGTACATGGTATTTAACAATTTTATCATACGCACTGTGGTGTCCTTAGATAAAGAATCCTGTATCCTTTCCTATGAAACCTCAGTTACCTATTCCATCACGAGTTTCAATCTTTTATATTAGAATTTAAAGTTCAGTTGGCAGAAAGATTATTGAAAATTACACAAATATTTTTGACCTTGCCAGTGTGAAACTAAGGGTAGAGGACCGGTAGAATGGTAATTGAGGAGTTTTTGAAGGTGTCAAAGTCTTATCTAACTAGACTTTAGTAGAATTTACAGTTTGTATATTAAAAAAGTTACAGAATACTTATTGTATTGTATATAAACAGTTTATAGGAGGGCTTTTTCGCAAACATTAATCAGGACACTCCATAGAATCTATATGTTGGAATATTTACGTATACCCTCTTCTATATTTTATTTTAAATTTCGGGTGACTTAGAATTTTGCTTATATAAAAGGTCTATTGACTGATTTCTATTGTATAAAGAAATTCTTCCGTAGTCACTTTGTATAACTTTGTGTAACCGCTGTGATCCGTATGGTGCGTTGATAGTCACTTCATTTAAATTTAGCACTGGATAGGAAGACTGACCAAGTCAGTTTCTACTGTCCAAATTATTAAATTTCCCGACATTTCTAAATGTAGTCTACTTCTACTGTGTACTTACTTTGATATGTCCATAGATCACAACATATCTTGGGAAATTAAAGTATTCTTTTGGATTTTGCATTTGCAGATTTAATTTCTGGCTTTGAGGTTAACCTAATTTGGCTAAAGTTGAGATTTGTTTTGAGATTGCAAACCTTCCCTTGGACTCGTCATACTGAAAACCTGAAAAAGACCTAAAAACAAGTTTGCCGGAGACAAACAAAGCGTGTCTCCGCTCCCCGGGGTGAACTACATATCAATTAGTCCTATCCCGCGGACCTCATTGTCTAAGATAAATTTTTAGAAGGAATTGTTTGGGGTGTATCGACCGTAGGCAAATAATTGATAACAGCAGAAGGGCAACTTACTCGCAGTGGAGGTGGTGTGAGCTGGATAACTTGCGGTATCATCCGATGATGAGCAGTTTCGCTGCTTTGATAGACCATGGTGCTCTGGCTGTTGACGATCATCACGTTGTGCTGGCTTGGGGCCAGGAGTCTCGGGGACTCGTTGGGGGTCAATAGGCCTGCATCGGGAGCACCCTGAATGGATGGCAGATTAGTTCGTTGTGGTACTTGTACTTGAGATGCCGTCGCCGCCGCCGCCGCCGGTGCTGGGGGTTTGTTCGGCTGCCTCCCCGACGCGAGGGAGCACAAAGCTTTTATGACTTGTTCCTTCGGATGAGTCTCCAAGTGATCCGCCAAGTCCATTCCCGGGTGCAGGAAGAGTGTGCACACCGGACAGGGAATTTGTTCACCCATTTTCGTTGGGAGCTTTCCCAAAGTTCAATCAGTTCAAAAATTATTTCCTCTGGGTGTAGCTTTTTTTGGGGTGTACACTACCACAGTCTCTTTTGCAGCTATAAATCGATAGCCAACGTCACAAAGTACCCATTCTTTTAAATCTGTTTCCTTCGAAAAATTCTGGCTGGAGGCCCTGTTTTTCGGTCTCATCAAATTCTTCGAACGGCTGATTAATTCCTTTATTAGCGAAAACACAATTTCCCAACTCCCACACTGTTGCGTTCTCACATTATTTTCATGTCCAAGTCTCGGCTCGAAATTGGCCCAGGATTTATTTCATAACGTGCTAGCGAGACTATAGTTTTTTCTTTCCCCGAGCCAGCCACCTCATTACAGTCGCATATTTATCAGCACAACGCAAATGGATATAGACTTCGCATAACTGGGACCCAACCGAGAGATCGATTCCGAATAATGGCCTTAATGACAGAGGCCCCGATTTTCAGACGGCGATTTCACACACTTCTCGCATCGTTTTTCACATAATTTTCACGTAGTGATTTACTTTGAGGCAAACTACCGAAATACGCACGATTTATGCGAAAAACTCATTTAACACGGCCGAGATTTATTAAAAGTTCACCACTCGCAGCAGTTCCACTCAGCGTTTCCATGCAGACATGTTTATTCACAAATTCCATTAGGTAGTAGATCGACTGGAAGCTGGGAAAATGCAAGCGAGAACTATCAAAAGTATGCGGGGTGCCAGAGGAGAGGAATTTACTCGGGGGAAATGAACTGGGTTTCCAACTTGTTTCCAATATCCCACCGCACAAAAGGTGTTTCAGTTGCCACTTCATTCCTATGTGCCACCTGGTAAATGCTTTTAATTTAACGTATCCGAATAAACATTTCGTAGTAGCGACTATTACCTACTGAAAATGTAATGCTTTGCAGAAAGTCAGTCCTGAAACAGTTTATCGTTATTATTAAAATTTAATAAATTGATTTAATTGAGGACCTACAATGCCGAATTTCAAAAATACACATCTACAGCTTAAGCTTCGGATTAAAAATGAAAGCCAGCAAGACAAAGTATATGATTTTAAGCAGAAACTGCAATTCCTTGTCTTCCTCGCTAAAGATAGACGGTATTACGGTAGAGAAGGTAAGCAGGAATAAATATCTCGGAACTTTATTGCACTCCATGGCCCTCGATAAAAGTGAGATTTGTTCTCGCATAAAAATGTCCACATATGCTTTTAACAAAATCCTACAAGATTCTGGTAGTGAGATAAACCGAAACCTGAAAATAAGGCTTCTGAAATGCTATGTGTGGCCTATTCTTTTAAATGGAGCTGAAACATGAACACGAAATTGCCAAATTGGAAACTTTTGAAATGTAGCTTTATAGACGTATCCTGAAGATCTCGTGGAGGGACAGGGTATCGAACGAGGAGGTCCTAAATAGAATCATTAGATATCATCATTAGAGAAAGGATGCTGAAATACTTAAGCCATATTATGCGGCACGCCAAGGGTAAAATGTATGGCAGAAAGCTCAGAGATAGACGGAGATTATCGTAGTTACTACACATTTCAGCATTGTGCAACATGTAATCAACTAAGCTAATTAATATAGTGAAATCAACAGGAAAATCGCCAAACTTCGTAACGGAGAGGCAGACTGAAGAAGAAGGAGACGAAATTGATATAATGTACGCAACGAATTCTAAAAAGTGCGAGCAGTTGTTAGAATAACTTAACGTTAAAATCTGAGATGTAGTTTTGAAATTAGGAAAAATTATACTTTTATTTATTTATTATTTTACAAAGTGAAAGGAAGACTTAAAGAATTGAAAAACCACTATTGAGTCTTAAGCCTACTTCAAATAAAGTTCCTAAGTAGTTTGTTTGCTTTGGTCGTAACAATATCGATATTGACGATTTTATGTAATTCATGTTTTTATTAGATTACTTGCTTCTTGGACTCATAGTTAATTAGATAGTGTATTTACCAAGTAATAAGTTTTTTCAAAGGTAATTCCTAGATATTCTCACTATTCATCACATCATTCAATGCAGGGGCAATTTAGCTGAAGATTCGGCTGAGGTAGAAAGCACTTTTTTCTTCCCTGGTTGAAGAAAATAAAATTTCCACTTATTTTAATCTCTGAAGACTATATTTGTAGATCGCTCACAATTTTCGAAATGTTACTGTCTGAGATGAAAATTGCAGTATCGTCTGCAGACATAGCTAAATGGCAGTTGGTAACGATAGGAAAATCGGTCGAGTAAATATGTATTGTATTATGTAGTAGTAGTATACAGGAACTGGACTCCACATATGAAAAAAGCACCCGTGTTTGAATTTTCGTGAAAGGCATTAAAGGGAAAAGACAACCTATTTTTGAAAATCGATTTCATGCTTCTATATTTGCATTCTTTGTACATATTTCAGGAAAACCCAAATCGGAATCAGAGCAACAGACCTCAATATTTGTGTAAAATGAGTTTTTTATTATATAGAGTTTCCTTGTAGGGAGTTTAATTCGTATATAAAAACATTAATAACTTTAAGAATTCATTTGAATATTTTATTTTAAATTATCCGACCACGAGTTCTGATGACGTTGAAAAGGGGAAAAGTAAGCGTCTTGAGCCTTGAACATTTAGGGACTCTGGACCTCAATCAATTAGGAACCTCCAACAAGAATTTACCCTAGTTAAAATATTTTTATTTGATTAGATACATAAGTGGACTTTTTTAAAGAGTTCTGAGTTCCAAAAATGCGGTCTCTTTTACATCCTAAGCAGTTTTCCTATTAATTTGACCTTTTTAAATCTTAAAATTCTCAAAGAATACATTTAATTTGTTGAATTTTACCTCAAAAACTTATTTTATAAACTTTATTTCCAAAACGGATTAACATTCCATTTCCCTGCTGTTCTCCACTTAAAAATGGATTGAGGCGGTTTTTTGCAGTTTCTCACTCATCTCACTTCTGGAAGAATTTCTGAACGGTGCCTAGGCTTTAAATATCAGTCCTGCCAACGGTGCGTTTTAGTACGAAAATGTCATTGGTCGGGAGTTGGATGTGTTTGACGCCGGAGAATTCTTGTTGGGTAATTTTAAGCTTAGTGTGAAAATCCTCTTTTGGTCTTAGAAAAGAGTTAAAATGCAAGGCATAATAATCAAGTTCAGTTGAATTCAATGTAAGTTCCTTGTTCGTTGTAAATTTTGCATGATTGCATCAGTTTTTACCGTGCTGGCAGTGAAAGAATTCGCTCAACGAAATAATCGTATTTTTTAGCTAATTTTATTAAATATAAGGTGTATGGTGAACTTTAATCAGTTATCGCAAATATTTAGAATCATCTTGTGCTCGTCTATTGTGAAGTAAATTTTTGTTTCGAGAAAATTTAGTGCACAACACAGTTTTCCCGCCAAAAATTTTGACGTATCGCGGGGGGACGTTTGAGTAAATAAAATGCAACAATCTGTGCAGGCGAAGGTAACCAGAAAGTCTGGAAGTAGTTTGAAAAGATCCACGGGCAGAGCGGACATGTTTGGGACGAGTGTTTCGGAAACAACTCTCACGCCTAAAAAACTCTCAAAATTGATCAAGTCAGCGGGGCTAAAATCGACACACGTTTTATTGGAGGACTTGGACATAAACAGGATCCTGAAGGACAACCAACTGACGCCGAAAAGGCCAATTACAAAAAGCCGAAAGATATCTTCAGCGGAAAAAAGTATGTGAGAATTTTATATAATTTTTCGATATTTAAATCTTGTTTCTTGGTTGTTTTAAATATTTTCTAGAACGACGAAAAACCCAGATCGAAAACTTGCACTCAGATTTAAGTCCTAAACTCATTGAATTCTCACCAACCGACGGAAGACGAAGCCGCTATGGTCGGCAACAAAGGTATAAAGAACTGGATGATTTCCTTCCCACCAATATTGCTTGTTATGTTCGCAGAACACCCTCGAAATTAAAGACTGTTACCTCCCCAGGGGCGATTTTTGAACAAAAGTTCGTTTCTTACAAGAGCCCCATTGAAGAATTGATTAAAAAAAATAAATTTTTGGCTAATATGGCTGAGACTTCTCCGACTGAGAATTCAGGGGACACAGCAGTGTCCGATTCCACCAACCCGGCGGTTTCGAAAGGCTTTGAAGGCTCACCGAATTCTTCCTCTGCTGTATTATCACCAAAGAGGAACTCTCCCAAAACCTCCCCCAGTGTGAGCTCCTCCAAGCCTGGAGTTGAGGCGAAAGATATCGACTCAAATGGGAATGATATCAACGCTTCCAACCAAATGGTAGAGTACGTGAATGGCTTGAAGGACGGGAATAACGAAGCTATTCTACGAAACATGAACAAGTCACCTTCAGCGAATTCTACCGATAGTGCGAAGGGGTCATCAATTGATTCAGACCCTGAGATGCCCTCTGTGGCCGGTATATTCTGGGGGAGGGTCGCCTCCTTTCCCTACTGGCCTTGCATAGTTTGGCCCGATCCAAAAGGACACTACGTGTCCGGCGGTTTAAGACAACAAATTCGAGTGCATGTTCGTTTTTTTGCTGATAACGGCCGGAGGAGTTGGATTAGGCGCGAAAATATGCTACCCTACAACGGTTTGGAGGATTTTAATAATCGCATGAAGGAGACCCTGGAAAAGTATTCGAAGAAACACAGAAATTATAAAGCTTTCGTTATAAGTAGTAGTAAAATTGCTCTATGGACGATTGCAGTATCAGAAGCTGATGATGTGCATGCTGAAGCTGTGGAAAATCGCTTCGAGAAATTTAATCAAATTTTGGATGCTTCTCGGTAAGTAATTTAATGAAGTGGATTGTTGAAAGATTCTTTTAATGAATATATTTTATTAAGGCAAATAGCTATGGAAACAAAACGCAAGAAGGGTATAAGGGAATCTTCAGCAAGACGAAACAGCTACCTAGCCAAGGTTAGTTAAAAACATTGTTTTTTCATTATTTTGAATCTCTACGTGCAAGAACTTAGACCTTAGAACTTTATATCATCCGAACTTACCAGAAATTGGGAGGGAGTATATTTTCTGTAAAGGCAAACAAGTTTTTAACTTTTACTAAAATTAACGAATAGTGTCGACTTGGGTCAGAGAGACGTGAGACCCTAGTAAAATTTATGTTATCACTTCCAGGTAAAGACTGATTCGTTTTTGCCACTTTTGACTATCTCATCTCATTATATATGGGTAATAAATTTTTTTTCAGAGAATGGGGGTCAATAAATTCAAATAAATTCAATAAGAATTCCAGGGGTTTAGAAGACCTCTACATGAGTTCGAATGGTTATTCAATTCTTCTCTTTCATAGACTCTATCATTTAATTTATTTCCTCATTTAGGATATGAACAGTTTGATGCCCTTTTCCGGAGAGTTTATTAATGATGGTAAAAGAATGCGGTCTGAAACTCCAGATAGTGCAACTTATGAAACTGCTCAAGGTCTAGAGCTCGTTAAACGACAGAAATTCGAAGACATCGGAACCACAGAGAGTTCAAATTCGGTAGAGAAGCTGATCCCTTTTAGACTCACTCAACACGAAGATATTGTAGAAAATGAAGAATTCAGCCAGTTCTTTGATGTTATGAAAACCTATGCAATGTGTTCTAATAATGAGGATCTCGAAAGAAAACTCTACCAGAGTGTACACCAAATTTGGACGATTCGATCGTTGGCCAAACGGGATATTAAGGATACAAGTTTTAGTTCAGTTTTGAGCGCTAGCGAAATGACTATTAGGCGACTATCTTCACGCATGCGAATTTTGTCGAAAAAAGATATTTATTCACCTAGTACAAGTAAGCTAATTGATAATAAAGTGGAGAAGAAGGATTATATCCACGGGCGGCCAATGTCCAGACCTTTGGAGCAGGTAGTTGAAGATATAATAGGGCTTAGTAAAAATTATTTGTTCAAGGGGTTAAATCGAGAGCCTGTTTGCAAAATTTGCTATAAACCGTCCGATCTGCTGAAATGTGCGGGACTATGTCAACAATGGATACACAACTCCTGTATGGAAGGGGCTAAAACTACATCGAAAAAAATGAAAGCGATCATGCATGTCACGGGTGATGTTGATCAGCTCGTAAAGGAACGTCCTGCGACGGGTTCGTTCCTCTGCGATCAGTGTAAAATGGGCGAAGATCAGCCCTGTTTTGTTTGCAAAGAAACCAGCTCAGATTTTGGAGAACGCATTCGATGCCACATGAATTGGTGTGGGAAGAGTTTCCACGTTGCATGCTTAAAATATTGGCCTCAAGCAAAATTGACAAAGTCTTCTACAAAAATTGAGAGTCTTCTATGTCCATGTCATGTATGTCATACGTGCGTCTCCGATGATCCCCGTGGAAAATTCCTACAGATGGACAGACAGAAGCTGACCAAGTGCGTAGAGTGCCCAGCTACTTATCATTTAGAATCTTCGTGCATTCCTGCCGGCACTAGATTTCTTACTGCCACTAATATTATATGCCCCCGACACAGGCAGGGAGGGAAAATGTCTCAGTGCAGGGTAAACGCTAATTGGTGTTTTATCTGCACGCAAGGAGGTACGTTAATGTGCTGTGAGACATGCCCTACTGCGTTTCATATTGAATGCCTCAAACTGCCACAGCCCGAAGAGGGCTACATTTGTGAGGAGTGTGAAACTGGAAGATTACCACTGTACGGAGAGATGGTTTGGGCAAAATTGGGCGCTTACAGGTGGTGGCCAGCTATTATAATTCCTCCTCCAGAGGTCCCAACGAATCTCCTCCATAAGAAACACAACGAAAGTGATTTCTGTGTACGATTTTTCGGTTCGAATGACTACACCTGGATTAGTAGACGGAGAGTATTTTTATATCAGGAAGGTGATTGGGGACGTGTTAACAGCTCTAAGAGTCTCGATCAGGTGTATAAAAGTGCCTTGGAAGAAGCACGTAAAACAGCCGATCTGATCAAGGCAAAGAAACTGTCGGTAAATAAAATGAAAGAAAAATTCCTTGCACCACCTCCTTACATAAAAATTAAAGCTAATAAAGCAGTCCCTCCTGTTAAGCTTCAGGAGGTCGATATAAGCGAGCTCACTGCCTGCGACTGTAATCCGAGCGACGAGAACCCTTGTGGGTCAGGTTGTCTTAATCGATTGTTGCAATCCGAGTGCAATCCAAAAATTTGTCCTGCTGGAGACAAGTGCCAAAACCAAATGTTTGAGAAAAGACTGTATCCACCGCTAAAATTAACTTTTACTGGTAGCAAAGGTTGGGGCCTCTTCTGCGACGAAGAAATTGCCGCGGGCGCTTTCATCATCGAATACGTTGGAGAAGTTATTGACGATGCAGAATTTAAGCGAAGAATAGCTCAAAAGCAGGAGGAGAAGGACGAGAACTATTATTTCCTTACTCTCGAGAATAACTACATGATTGATGCAGGCCCCAAAGGGAATTTGGCCAGATTCATGAACCATTCATGTGAACCGAATTGCACGACACAGAAATGGAACGTGAATGGTGTTACACGTGTGGGACTCTTCGCAATACACGATATTAAGCCGGTAAGAAAACTATTTTATAAAATTCAATATATAAGAGTAAACTTTACCAAATATTGCAGAATACTGAGCTTACATTTAACTACAATCTGGAGTGCATTGGGGATAAAAAGGTGTGTCATTGTGGTGCCGAGAAATGTGCTGGTTTCATAGGAGCAAAATATAAAGAGCCAGTAAGGGAAACTTTTTAGCATTAATCCATAGGATTGTGATAAGATTCTACACTCTCAGGAGCAGGTGACACTGAAGAAAAGATTGAAGACTAGGAAATCCCGGAAGCTGTCCAAAGATATGCTCGTTGTGCCAAAGAATTGAGAAGCTCTCATCCACGGTATCTCGTCAAGAGGGGATTACAAAAGCAAAAGCCTGTTCTTCTCTTCTTTTTTTTACAGATTCTATTTATTACATTTTTTGAATGTTTCATTCCTTTATATATTTATACGGTAGCCTTTATCAGCCTTCTGAATTCTGTCTAAAACTTTTGTGTGAAACCATCCTCAGCCCTTTGGCTAGAGTGCGTGCAAAATCAATGAAGTATAACACTTTTTTTGAAATGAAGTATTTGTTATATTTATTGTTTAGAATAAAATTTTGTTTCTCTTTCATCTTTTTATTAATTTTTTTTTTTTTTAACATCCTTACCCTTAAGGTAAAAAAAAAAACTTTAAAACTAAAAACTGAACATTGTTTTTTATAATATTATTTTAACCAATCGTTAAAATTACGCCGTTTTTGGGAGGAAGGTTTTTTAAAAGTAAGTCCAGGATTTCAAGTGAATCTTATCGATGTAAGTGAGCCAATTTGGAAAAAAGCTTTTTTTCGATACTGTTGTATAAATAAAAATATTTGATTGAAACGCTATATTAAAACATTTACATGAAAATAAGACTAAAAGTATAATAACGATAATCTCAAAATTGATTCGTTATAATTTGAAAAGCGCGCTTAAACGCAGCATCTGAGAGCAGATGATATTAAAGTGCAGCTCACTTCAGTGTAAACAAACATATGATTGTCAGTTTATTGGGTGTTTAACTTGTTCTAGAATTGTTTGAGGAAACAATTTGATTTTTCGCAATGAATACGGATAATTCTCCCATGGATATGGACCCCGAGCTCGCCAAAGAACTCTTTAGTAAGGGGGCCATTCTTGTTATTGCCGGTGTTCCAATCGCTACAGAATTTGGGATTGATCTATGCACATACACGGTGGGAGATCGTTTTCGGGGCATCAAGATGATTCCTCCAGGACCACACTATGTCTATTGCGCTGCACAATCACCCTATGGAGATTCTGCCCCTCGGGTTGGATTTCTACATAATTTCAAGCCGTTCGAGATATTGGTCCGCGAGTGGGACCCCGACACAGAAGAGCTCAGACAGAGGAACATTTCCGACCCTGAAACGGAAAAGAAGCGCATTCGGGAGAACTTGAGGGACTTGGACAGATTTCTTGGGGCATATGACTACAGATATATAGAAAAGTGGCGCAACTTGACCGATTCCATTACCGAAGAAGGGATAGAGCGCTGCTCCCCAGAGTGCGGTGTAGTTAGAACAAATATTGAACTGATGTCCTGCCCGGACTCAGAACGCCCTCGAGGGAGCTCATCGAGCAGCACAAGTATAGCAACGAGGGGTATAGTTGATGAAGATGATTTGCTGCCGGATCTGAAGCCCATCCCGGGAACAGCTCCCAGCTTCACCGCTCTGCCCAGCAAAGTCCCCACGGAGGCCTCTCCCGCTGAAATATCGAAACACTACATGGACTGCATAGATGCCATCGATAAAATAATGGAGAAATTCTCGATGGCAATTGATTTGATTGAAGAAATACAAATTTCCTTTGTAATGTTTCTTGTTGGCCATTCAGTGGAGGCTCTGGCACACTGGAGGAAATTACTTAATTTGCTCTCCAACTCAGAGGAGGCTGTTGGAAAACATCAATTGTTCTACATGAAGTATTTGGACGTGCTCCAGTATCAGTTGCCTCATTTGCCAGAGGAGCTGTTGGAGCAAAACGACAAGAACACAGTTTACAAAGACGTTAGGAAACTGGTGCTGAATTGCTTCGTAGGAGGTTTAAGTGTTAACGCTGACAAACTGATCAAATCGCTGAATAAGAGCATGCGATGGAAGTTCCCTAAATTGCTTGATGAAGATCCAGAAGATATGCCTGTGATAGTTGAAACAGAATAAAATTTATTCATATCCATTTTGTGTATTTAATCAATCGATTAGTACTCTAGATATCAAAAATGTCTTCAACGTAGTTTTTATACATTTTATGAGTAAAATTATTATTCGAGAACTGATGCCTCAAGTGCAGGAGTAATAATAAATGATAGCATAAGCTCTTACCTAACATTAACAACAAATTTTCATTTAATCCCATTGTACCCGAGGTGTTAATGTGGTTTCAGTCGCTTTTGTCGGAACCAAAGTTAACAATGTCAGACGCAGTTACAGCGGACTTTGGCGTTCCGCAGGGATCGGTATTAGGAGTAATACTTTTCATACTTTATGTACATAATTTTAATCAATACCTGGAAGGTTTCTACAATGAAGCCAAAAAAAAACTTAGAAAACTATAATGAAGACAGTCCCGAAATTACTTGATTCTATTGCAAATAAGTTTTCTTTGATATGAAATTATTCGCCCAGAGCAGCACGGATTTATACAGGGAAAATCCACTAACACATCTAGCAATTTTTATGTCAAAATGATTCATTTGTATTGTATATTTAAAATCAGAAAGAAAAATTGCAATCAACGATTTTTTCATTTAATCAGGCTCAGCATGGGTAGTCAGGATTTTCAAAAAATCGATTTTTCCTTTTTTTGCATTTTCTTTTCATGATGTTCTGAAAATATTATCTAAAAATTTCAAGTAAATCCGATGAATAGTTTTCGAGCGTAAATGAGTTAAATGAGTTTTTCTCGAAACAATGTTTTCAAAGTCGTTAGCTATTCACTGGCATCGGACGTGTTTATAGTTCTCTCTCGAATTTTCAATTTCTAAACTAATTCAGTGGCTAAATATGTCACAAAATATGATCTGTTCTGAGTGCAATGATCCTCTTTTTGATAAAAACGTTAATTGTGGATATTGTGCGAGAATTTTTCATAAACGGTGTACGAAATTACCGAAAAATGTTCTTGATACTCTCGAGAGCAATCGGAACCTGTCTTGGAAATGCCTGATTTGTTCTAAAGTGGGTGTGTCGGACATATCAGTACAATTAAAATCTCTAAAGTGTGAAGTTTCTGATCTTAAAAATTCTATTGCGTTGTTAACTTCTAAATTAAGCCATCTTCTGCAAAATGAAAATTCTATAGCAGTTCGATCATCTGTAACGGCTCCCGCGCCAACAACAACCACTACATCGCTGCGCTCTAAGAGGAATCTAGTCAAAGATGCAAGAGTTAATGTTCGATCAGCTGAGTCGCAACGGTCTGCAAGCAAACCATCAGCTGGTCCCTGCAATGCTTCTGCTGCGCCTGTTACTCCGACTCTTCTGAATGCAGCTGATCCGCCCGCACCGGCCTTGACTGTGCATGAGTCTGCTTCAGAAGTTCCCGCAGTCAATGAAGAATGGATTGATGTAAGGAGGAAAAATCGTGGTAGAAAGCTGTTCGGTACTGACTCATCTTCTAGCAAACTATCAGTTCTGCGTAGTATGAGCTGGATCCATCTCTCTCGTTTTCTGACATCAACCACCTCAGATGATATCGTTAATCATGTCTCTGCTAGACTTAATGCTGATAAAGATCTTTTAAAATGTTTTCCACTTGTTAAAAAAGATGTGGATATGTCTTCACTAAAATTCGTCAATTACAAATTGGGTGTTCCTTCTGATATGCTTAAACAAGCTATGGATTGTTCTATTTGGCCCACTGGGCTACGAATTAGTATTTTTAAAAACAATAATTTAAAAAACGCGGTTGTGCTGCCTCAGGTTGTGGAAAGTTGAATGTACTTCGTGACACTTTAAGTGCCTGTTCACTTTCAGTTTATTACCAGAATATTAGAGGATTGCGAACTAAATTGAATAACTTTAGACTTGCTTTAGTGGAATGTGACTATGATATTATCGTTCTCACAGAAACTTGGTTAGTAAACGAAATTTCGTCATCTGAATTTGCAACGGAAAAATACGTTATATTCAGAAAAGATCGTTGTCCTATTGCTTCGGGATATAGTAGAGGTGGCGGTGTTTTGATTGCTGTACGCTCAGATCTCTATAGTGAACAAATTTCATTACTTAACAACGATAATTTAATTGAAAATCTTGCTGTTCGAATCCGGTCAAAGGAATCGTCGTTGCTTGTGTTCGTCTGCTATATTCCTCCGGCTTCAGATGTGGAAATATATAAAAAACATCTTAATGATATTGAATTTTTGTCATCATCTACGTCATCCGACGCTGAACAATTGTGCGTACTAGGGGATTTTAATTTGAGCAACGTTACCTGGGCTTTTATTGAGGACGATATGTTTTTGACGCCTACGAAGGTTTCTTCTGTGACTGAATCATTTACATTAGATAGCTTGACAGATCTAAATCTATTTCAAATAAACTCAGTTTCTAATTTTTTAGGTAAACTCTTAGATTTAATTTTTGTTTCTGACAATATTTTTACTAGGGTAAATGAATCACTAGCTCCACTACTTAGTTGCGACTTGCATCATAAAGCCTTAGAATTTGATATTTCTGTCTACAAATTCGCTGAGTTAAATCCTAATATTATATGTGAAGAGTATAACTTCAAGAAAGCTAATTTTGATATGTTAAATGAATATTTTTCCAATGTCGATTGGTCTGTTACTTTGAGCAATTTGTCGCTAGAGGATGCATATAACAAGTTTCTTCATATAATAAATTCCGCTTTTCATTTGTATGTTCCTTTAAAAAGAAAAAACTCTAACAATCATCCAAAGTGGTTCAATAAATCTTTGCTGCGTTTAAAAAATGCTAGAAATAAAGCTCACAAAGCTTATAAAACTATCAGTAATGAAACAAATCTTAACAGGTATAAAAGTTTGCGTAAAGAATTTGAAAATCTGCATCGTTTCTTATACAGGCAGTATATTAATTCCATTGAAAGCAACGTTAGGGCTGATAGTAAGGCATTTTGGAGCTATATTAATGACAAGCGCCAATTATCTGGTTTCCCAAATATAATGGAATACGATGACATTAAATCTAATAATATTGATGAAACATGTGAGTTATTTGCTAAATTCTTTGAATCGGTTTATTGCAATGATATATGTTCTAATAATTATCCTTTGATGACTAACATTGACAGTTTTTTGGATATTGGTTCCTTTATTTTAAATGATCAAGATATTATAGAGGCAGTGAATAATCTTGAATGTAATTATAGTATGGATTCGGACAATATCTCGCCTGCCTTTCTCCTGTCGTGCATACATTCAATTACCGAACCCTTAACGATAATCTTTAATTTATCACTCCGTGAAGGCTATTTTCTCGATTCATGGAAAATATCAATAATTAAACCGATTTATAAAAATGGTGCTAAGCATTTAATAAAAAATTATAGAGCGGTTTCCTTAATGAAAACAATTCCGAAATTACTTGACAGTATTATTGCAAAAAAACTTTCTTTCCTATGCAGAGCAATAATTTGTCCACAGCAGCACGGATTTGTAAAAGGTAAATCTACTGTTACCAATCTAGCACTTTTCACAAATTTTTGTACTAATGCCTTAGAAAAAGGCTATCAAGTTGACGCAGTTTACACAGATTTTTCTAAAGCTTTCGACAAAGTAAACATAAATATTTTAGTAAAGAAACTTTACCATATGGGCATTCACTCTAATTTTCTCCAATGGATTTCTTCGTATTTAACAAACAGAAAACAAATTGTAGTAATTGATAACGTGCGTTCTAGAGTTATTGCTGCTAATTCGGGTGTGCCACAAGGAAGTCATTGTGGTCCGATTTTATTTATTTTATTTATCAATGATATCGTCAATTGTTTTTCGTATGCGAATTGCCTTATATATGCAGATGACTTAAAATTGTTTTCTGTCACAAATGATTTTAATGATTGTCTAAGGTTACAAGAGGACTTAAATAAGTTAACCGCATGGTGTGTTAGTAATAGGCTTCAACTGAACATATCTAAATGTCGGGCAATTTCATTTTATCGTTCAGCTACTTACTTTGCATTTAATTACTCCATAAGTGGTCAGCTCTTAGAACATGTTAATGAGGTTACTGACTTAGGAATAATTTTAGATAGGAAACTCTCTTTTTCTAAACATATTAACCATGTGATATTTAAGGCGAATAAATCGCTTGGATTTATTAAGAGAAACACCAAAGAATTTAATAACATTTTTAGTTTAAAAGCTTTATATTTGTCTTTTGTGAGACCACTTATTGAATATGGTGCTATTATATGGAGTCCTACGTATGCTGTACATATTAACAGGATTGAAGCGGTGCAGAAGTCCTTTACCAGATTTTTATGCTTTAAATTAAACTGGTGGAAATTGACTATGCCTGATTATAATTCACGACGTTTGTTATTTGGTTTATCAACTCTTCAATATCGACGTGACTGTAGCTGCGCTTTGTTTATTAAAGATTTATTGTGTAATGATATACAGTGTCCTGAGTTATTGAATTTAATAAATTTTTATGCTTTGGAAAGACCTCTTCGTTCAAGAAACTTGTTAATTGCTCCGTCACATCGTACAAATTATGGTTTTTATGAAGTAATGACTAGATGTATAAATAAGTTCAATTTGTTTAATATTCACTTGGATTTCACGATGTCTAGATTAGAATACAAAAATAAACTAGCATATTTAGAAAATGTAAAGAATTAGAACTGTTGTGTTTATTCTAGTCTGTAAAATTAGTATGTAATTGATAGACTGAAATAAATAAATAAATAAATAAAAAAAGTCAGTGAAATTTATACAGCTTATAGAAAACATAAAAAACTAGGGCCTTATCGAAGGATTGTCTTATTGGACTAAAACTTATATTTTTTATAAGTAATAAACTAATGCTTTTTTCCTTGAAAATCCGTGAGTAAATTATCAGAGGCCGCCATTTTCTTTATTTAAAAAAAAAAACTAAAAATAAGCTTCGATCAAGCCCTAGATTAACTATTAAACTAATGATTTTTGTTTGTTTGATTGATTTTAGATGAACTAGTAAAATGGTATGATGGTCACCGCAAAGCCCGACTTGTGGGACGGGGTCTAACAAAAATGGCGATAACTTAATCTACAAGAAATATTTTGTTTTGGAATTTTTGGGAAAATAAAATTAAAATATAGCTTAATAACGTTGTATTAATTGTTTTAAAAAATAAATTAAACTACTGTAAACAAAAAATTATTTAAAATACTCATTATTTCACGTTTCACGCCACTGACTAAAGCTAAAAGAAGATTTAAATAACTCATTTTGCTGGTGTACAACAAATGATTTCCACTCAAAAACATTTAAATGCCACGTAATATCGTTTTATTGATCTGTATAGAATATGTCATTTAACTATTCTATTAGATCGAGTTGAAGAAGTTATTAAGTTAGGTGTAACCTTGGATAGGAAACTTAAGACACATTTGATCTTGTAGTGTTTAAGGCTCATAAATCGTTTGGATTCGTAAAAAGTAATACCAAAGGATTACTAAAACTTGGTATTTTTGTTTTGTAAGGCCGTTAATTGAATACGCATCGAATGGTCTCCATACGCGTCATATAGTCTAAATATCAATAAAAATTAAAAGTGCCTTCTTATGAAACACGCCGTCTTTTATTTAGCGTATCTACGTTTCATTATAGACGGGATGTTAGTTGTGCTTTTTTTAATTAAAGATTTCTTATGTAGTGATATTAATTATCCTGAAGTAATTTATATGATAAATATATAAACTTAGGAAAAACCTTTTCCTTCAAGAAATTTGTTAATTGCTTCCTCACACAGAACTAATTATGGAAAGTAATTGCCATATACCTATATTAATAAATTTAATTGTTTCAATGATAGCATACAGTTCACGCTATCTATATTGGAGTTTAAAAATAAATTAATATATCTGGAAAACACGAATAGAGTAATTTAGATTTTCTTTAGGTTAAAGTTGGATTTTTGAATTTTTATAAGACAAAAAAATTTAAGGAAACATTGAATTGTCGTTTAGATTATCGTGATATTCAATTTAAAGGAATTTACTATTTAAAATAAGACATTAATGCAATTTGCCTAGGTATCATTACTTGCCAGGAGTTTTTGCCTTGGGCAAGGATAACTTACTCAAACAAACTGTTATTTAAAATTCATAAATAATTAAATCAACTATCTCATGGGGGAGAGTTACATAAAAATATCTTTTTTCACAACCGCAGCATAAGATATGAGCTATCGATTCCCAATGAGGTGAATTTTACTGTCTTTCGCTGCTTGGATACGTGGCGTTCCAAAACAGGCCTATAAGTGCATACGTCTTTTTAGTAGTTAGTTCACAAGTTGAAACGACGAAGCGAATACAATACAAAATTTTGCGCGCTTAAAAGTTCAAATTAGAGATTTCAAGATGAAGCACCAACAGGTCGTTGTTGATTATTTTAATATGTTCAAGACAAGTCTTATTTATCTTGCACTTGCTGTTGCTGGGTATGTTCTGCTCAAGTAAGGACGATAATATTGGCAAAAAAAAAATTACTTCTTCTGTGGTTAAAATTGTGTTAACCTTTCGCAGATCTGTGCAGGCTGTGTTCATTTTGCCCGGACAATTGAAGAGGAATCAACTGCGGTTGGAGCAAATGGCCAAACACTATGAAGAACGGTTGCAACAGGCTGAGCTGGAAGAAAATAAAAAGGCTGATATTAAGGAGTCGCCTCAAAGTGGAAATGGTATCGACGATGAGAAAAAGAAAGAAAAATAGATAAAGAATCGTATTTTGGCTTTAAACTTTTTTGGAATTAGTAGTATCTGGAAAGTTTTTGAATAAAGTTGTTTTTACGTTGTGTAGAAGTAGTTTTCACATATTTTTTTAATTGTTTCACTTTTCTCAGGTACACGTATGCGTTTGATCATAAATAAGTTAATAAATTATTAAATACAGGTGGTTTTCAAAAGGTCTACTATCCTGGCTGTGTTTGGAGGATTACTGCTCAATAGCTAATAATTTTTATGTTAAGCAGCTTATTAATTATTTAGTGATTTTATTAGGCATTTAGGTACTATCAGAGAAATTTAAAAAAAAAATCAAGCTTCACATTCCTTACTAAACAATATTTACTGCGGATTTTTTGCTGATAACGTTTGCTATATTTATGGAAATTAAAAGCAACAACAAGTGATTTCTAGATCGATTAAAGAAAGAATTAAAAATGTATTTCCACAGGTCCAAACATTCAAAAATTGATGCAGGATGTTGACTTTGAAGAAACAATCAATAAAATCGAAAAGCTTCCTTAGAAATCCTTTAAGGGGTTACACCACCCTGACACTCGAAAAATATGTAAAAAAAATAACAATTTTTTTTGACTCGGCCATTAAAAATATGAGTTATTCGTTATTATCAGAGCTGTAAAATATTGCATTACTTTGGAATGCATTAACGTAGGCATTACCATTACAAGTAATGCAATTTAAAGATGATTACCAGTACCATTACTAATAATGGTAATGCAAGAAAATCGAATTAGCATTACAGTTACTGGGTATTGGTACTTCACCATTACTGTAATCACATGAGCATTACTTGGCATTACTCGGAATTACGTAGCATTACATGGCAGTACTTTGCATTACTCAGACTTATAAAGCAGTACTCAGCATTACTCATAATAAGAAATGCCAATTTGAAAGTATTTTTTTTTACATTTTGGTAATAAAATCTTCGATTTATTTATTTTAATATTCATTAACACATGTTTATTGTAATAATTTTGAGTAAGGCTGAGTACTACTGCTATACTGAGTAGTGAGTTGTGCTTATAATAGTAAGTAATGCTAAATAATGCTCATGTGAGTAAGTAATGCTAGTAATGGCGAGTAATGCTCATGTGATTACAGTAATGGTAAAGTACAAGTAACTGTAATGGTAACTCGATTTTCGTGCATTTCCATTACTAGTAATGGTACTGGTAATCATCTTTAAATTGCATTACCTGTAATGGTAATACATGTTCCTGGTAATGCAATTTTTTACAGCTCTGGTTATTTTACGTATACATATAATAGATTTATAAACAATTTCCAATATTAAAAAAAAAAAAATAACATTAAAAATGGCGGAGATATGAGTCGCTCAGTGGGACCCTCTTTTTAAAATTCTTGCTGATGGTGTACATGATTCCTCCTTCCAACATTGTCCGAAAAAAAAAACATTGCATATTTGGAATTGTAATAGCTAAAGTGTGACGGAGGGAAAAAATTAAAAAATTTGTTTGAGTTTAAAAAATGTATGTACTTTTGAATACGGAACCCAATCGAAAAAAAATCCTTCGTCACGCTTTAGGTAATATTATGAAAAATAAATTTGTAAATTTCATTTGAGATATCATGTACACTAGTTTGAAAAATGTAGTTTCGAGAAAAACGTGAAGGAAAAAAAAAGTTCGACGTTAACGCCTTAAAAGCAAATTTTTTTTAAATCTAGGTAGATAGATACGTAACGGTGCGAACGCTACCTGAGTTTCGGGTCGGCTCATTGTCGCGCTCACTTCAAATTGCTATAACTTCGATAATAATTTGAATTTTGGAATGTTTCGACGCTTAAAATATTCTTAAAAGTATTAACAATTTATTAAGCCAAAAAAACAATTTTTTTAAAATTTTCATGGTGGTGTAACCCCTTAAGGAAGTCGTTAAACATTTCTTACGAAACACAAAAAACCCTGAGAATAAATATATAGTTAATAATATGCATCAAAATCTAAGAAAAACCTGTTTTTAAAGAGGGATAGCATGGATTGTACGGATCTAAGAATTGTTCACTTTTTACGAAATATGGCGAGCTTTTAAGGGAGGAGTTAAGTCAAAAGCAACTTTATAAAGATTAAGTTCACATTATTAAAAACATAGGAAAAGAATCGAAAATGAATCAGCTGTCGGAATATTTGGACTTTCGTAAGTGAATCGTTTTAAACAGTTCTTTACTAAGTAGTCTTGCAATTTTCAGATATGTCCTTTACTTACGATATAATCTTTATACTAGATTTTTTCTCATCGGTAAGGTTTTTTGTTTAAGGTAGAAAGTTTATAAGCATATCAAGGTTTGATTGTACAAGATTTGAATAATAGAAAACAGATCCATAAATTAACAAATTCATTTATTTAAAAGGCGATAATAAGTTATTCTCCACGAACAATTCAAAATAAAATACTATAATAAAACTAAGCTTTAATTCTACGTTTTAAAAAAAAAAAAAAAACATAAATCGCGTCTAGTTCTCTAAAGCGGATCTCAGCAAACTTTCCTTAAGTTTCCGATGTTTGTTTTCAGCCAATCGTTGCATTAGCGTAATTCGTTTCGAATTGTTCACATGTGGCTCTTGTGTAGCTGGATCGACAAAATGAGAGACATTGACCTTTTTCACCGGCTCGGTTAATTTATTCGCTATCAGATACTCTTGGAATTCCTTCTCTGTTGGGCACTTTACCATAATTTTTTCACTTTCTGGGGTGTTTTTGTTCTTAATAAATTTTTTCGGACCACCTCCGTTCAGTTCCAGGTCGTTCTTAGCAGGAAAGATATCATCAATAAAATCGGTTTTTCTTTTCTTTGTTAAAGCTCGTATAATGCTGTCGTCGGATACCCGTCGCAGATGTGTCCTACTATGATCACTGAATAGATCAATTTTTGAGATTTTGAAAGTACTTTCAGGCTCCTCGGTTCTATGCAGAGGCACTAGTCGTGAGGGAATTACAGGTCGTTCCACAGGCAAATCAGGGGGCTTATTGAAGCAGGCTGTGAAGGATGACACCGCTAACTGAGCCATTGCCATCGCAGCCCCTCGAATAGACTTAGCAGTATCATTGTTTGGAATAGGTGCAGTCGTTGCAGGCACTTCGTCCTTGATACTATCCTCACTAGTGAATACCGTGTTCCTCCGTTTCTGTGGCTTTGTAGGTCCAATTGTGCTTGTTACATCCCGATCGCCAAAACTCATGTCTTTCTTTAGCAAGTTAGAAAGATCATAAACGAAGTCCTTATTTACAGGCTTCACTCTATTTCTAATTGGTCGTTTGGAAGTCGATGCGGAGAGAGAATCCTCCCCCGAGGAAAGGGAGAGATTGGAAGATGATCTTGTGAATTTTGTTTGTGCCTTCAAAGAATCGCTATCAATATCAACCGGTGGCTTTTTCTCTGTTTTATTCGCTCTCGGTCTTCTACCTCGTTTTTCTGTAACTACTTGTGTTTGTGGCTCTCCATTAAGCGTACCATCTTCAGAAATTATTATGTCATCATCAATGTCTTCACTTCTATCTTTCTCTTCATGGATTACTATAAACTCCAGGACTACCTCCCTGTCTCCAGACAGAGAATGCGCCGAGTTTAAGTGATTGATAACATCATATTTCCGGAAGGCTCTGTACTCGCATAATTTACAGCCGAACTTTCTTCGCCGGTAGTGGAACATTGATATGTGACGGCGCAAATTGCTCAAAGCATCGAACCTTTTCTCACATATTTTGCAAAAGAATGATAAATCTTTGATCACTTTATTTGCAGTCGATTGCACTTCGGTTTTATCTTGCTGATTTTCAGTATTATCAGACTTTTCTAAATTATCTAATGAAACCGTTTTAAGCGATAACCGTTCGGAGCTCTCATCAATTTTCCAAAATGAATCGTTAAATGTTTCACCGTCGATTTCATCATTTTTGAGCAATATTTTTGGAGCCTTTTTGCGCTTCCGCTTCGTTAATGGCTCATCTTTTGTTAAATCAATATTATCACACCTTTGACTATCATCAAATGTTACATTACTTGTTTTATTAAAGTTCATTATCTCACAGTCGTTTTTCTCCAATTTAATGGATTTCTCAACATTTTTCATACTCTGACTGTCCATTTTTCTTGTGTGAATTGTTTTATTTTTCACTGGACAATTGTTCAGGTGTGTAGTTAGAACAGCTTTTCGCTCAAATGATTTTCCACAATATGTGCACATGGGCAAATTGCCGCCACCATTTTCAATATTATAAATCCAAGCTTTGTTTTCTGCATCACGTTTCTCCTTGTCTGCCTGCAGACGAGCTAATTCTCTACTAGGACCCTTAGTTTGGACTTCATCGGCTCGTATCCGTCGTTTGAATATCGCCTCTCGCATTAAACGTATACGACGCATGGATTTCCTATTGACAAAACAGAATAAAGTTCAATTTAAATTTATTTAATATGAAACACATTTAAAAAAAAAAAAAACTTAATTGTTTACTATTTGTTACATTCATACAGATGGTTCTTAAAAATGTCTATAGTGTGTTTCGTAACTAAGTCCTCTTATAATTTGTTATTGCATCTCAAATAATTATTTTTTTTACGAAATGAAAATATTGTGTAAGCTATGATAACATATTTAATTTATAAATTGTGATTTTGATCCCATACACTTTTTTCTTCAATACTTACTTATGATCATTGCTCAAGTGTCGAATCACAGCTCCAGGTTGCATAAACGTCTGTGTACATGTTGGACATTGGTAAACGTATGTGGACGTGATATGTTTGTTTTGAATATGTAATTTTAATGTTTTTTCTGTTGAAAATTTTAGATTACCTTGAAAAAAATAGAAAAGCAAAAATTAATTCTCCTTCATATTATCTAACTTAGTTTATTAAAACTTACAAATATTGCAAGAGACTTCTTCGTTTACAGGATTTTTGTCTAAATGAAATTGATGTGAATCGGAAGTAGTTAAATTGGAGTTCAGTTCCATAGCTTTTCCATCAGGTCCCAATACTGTTTTGTCTTTCATTAGTAAATCATGAATTTCATTAACTTCTTTTTTAATGTTATCCGTTTCGGTTGTTTTAACAGTTTGATAGACCGCTATATCACTATTGGGTACACGATCCAATTGAAGAACATGTTTTTTACGAAGTACTTCATCTTGAGTCAGTTTGTTGCTTACTTGCTCGTAAAAGTCAGTCAATTTAAGCAGTCTATTTGCCTGTTCTCTTTTGATTAATCTCTCTATTATGCTGCTTAAATCTTTGTTAGAACCTTCACCACTTTTACCATCCTTTCCTGTACTTTTTCGAACAAAATCCTGTTCAGCTTGTATAATTGTTGAAATATCATGATCCTGAAATGAAAATATTATTATTATTATTTTTGTAAATATATACACCCATGGACAAATAATTAGAAACAGTAAAACATTTCCAAGTACACGGAACAATAGAAAATGTTCTAAGATCCCGGAAAATGTCTGAGCTAACTGTCGATCTGTTCATCATCATCATCAGAGAAACGAAAAAGGACAATAGAAAGAATTCTACTGACATCTACCGTAACATTTTCGGTGATAACGTAACGGCAGTTTCAGCGAGAACCGTTAGAAGGTGTTTGGCTGAGGCTGGGTTGCACGGCAGAGTTTCACGGAAGAATCCATTAGTTTCTGCAAGCAACCGAAAAAAAGGATTGAATTTTGACAAGCGTCATTTGGCCTGGACAACAAACGAATGAAAATATGTTTGAGGGAGCGACGAAACAAAATTTAATAGAACGGGTCCAGACGGTAAAAGGTCTGTTCGTCGACCTAAAGCCGCTGCATTTGATTCGAGGTATACTACTCTTGTTGTAAAGTATGGCGGATGATCGATCATCGTGTGGGGCTGCTTCTCCTAGTATAGCTTTGGTCCCATTCATAGCATAGAAGGCATCCTGATGAAGGAAAAGTTCGTCGACATACTTGAAAACGTAATGTAGTCATGTGCTTAGGGAAATTTGCTTAAGATCTAGACATTCCAACAGGACAACGATCCTAAGCACACAGCAAAGCATACTAACAACTCTTTTCAAGCCAAATTTATTAGTGTGCTGGAGTGGCCTGCATCAAATGCGCACTTCAATCCTATTGAATACCTGTGGGGCGACGTACAGAAATCAGTTTCTTCAAAAAACTTTAAAAATGTTGACGAACTTTTTATTGCAATTAAATTAGCATGGGAAAATATATGTACCTGTGAAAAGATGTAGCCGACTTATACTTTCAATAAAGAAGAGGTGCGAAGAAATAATATTACAAACAGGTTTTCCTACGAAATAATGGAAAAAAAAACAATTTTTATTCCATCCAAAACGAGTGTTTCTAATTAGTTGTCCGGCGAAATTTATGTATTGGAAATATTATGGCATTGTATTCAAAATGTTTAAAAAAATAATTGAAATTTAACTATAAGTTTTAATACATTGTAAGTCAGAGAATGTTAATTTAGCTCCTTTTTGTACATATGAAACAAGATCATTGAGAATTTTCAACTCAATTCAACATCATATATGTGTTTCTAATTAGTTGTCCATGGGTGTATATATCTGAAAAAGAATATACTATTTAATGTTAACTTACTATGAATCCATCGTTACGTGAATTGTTGTGGCTTAAACTGTTGAACGCAGTGCGACAGTATACTCTCTTGTGACTAATAAAGTTTGTAAGGCTCCTAAATATGTTGCGGCATACTTTGCATTCATACATAATATCACATTCACGCGACAGTAACCGCCTTATCTGTAATTTAGAATATACTGAATTATTCCAGGTCGATGATATGAAAATTATTCGAGTACAAACCTCTTCAGTTCCATTTTCGTATGCTTTTTTAGCTTCAAAAAATCCCACAAGGGCTGTGAAAATTGGTTTTCTTAAAACACTAAGATCCTGTTGTTTTGTTTGCTCCGAATCGGAGCTATATCCGGACGTTCTACTCTTCATGTTTCAATTATTTCAGTGATTTAATGTAGTTTTCTCTTGTTCTTTTTTTTTACATAAGTCCAGAACTCACTGTGACTAATAGCTGAACTGAAACCTGAAATTGGATGAAGAGAAAAGGTCAGATCGAAGATTATTGGCTCTCATTCTAAACAAATGGATTACACATTGTATGTAAGGAAATGATATGACATACATTTAAAGCACAAATCCTTTCTCTTGTATTAAAGGATAACAAGGAAGCTTTTAGTTCCCCCTACATGCTATATTATATGATTTTATTTGACTTTAATCGAAGCTTTTCTCTAGTATTCCTTATTATGTACTTAAGTTTATAAAAGGAACAAATGCAGTGCTTTGAGGTTTATTCAGCACACTCACTTTTAGGTATTTAGAAAATTTATTTGGTCGATGGCCTAAACGATAAACTTTTCTCCTTGGTGTTACCTATTTTAAGTGCCCTTGTCTTCTAACGAAAGTTTAAACGAACACACCACCCAGAGCAAAACACAAAAAGGGGTAGCGGCGTATCGGAAAAGTCTGGATTTTCTATATAGTTTTCTGTAAAATACCTTTCATATGTCGACGATACGAAGCAGATGTTTGCACAACGCACTGAATACGTAATAAAACTGCAATTCACTTAAATGCGAAAATATTTCGAATATTTGTCTCTAAAAAGCTCTGCAATTCTATCAATATCACACGTAAAAGATCTCGCGTAATGTTCAAGTCACACGTTTGGGGCACAGAGAAGATTAGCTGCTAAATAATCACTGATAGTGGCGCACTATGTTTCGTTGAGTATAATTAACGTACGAAAAGAGACAATGAACGCAAATCATATTCCAGTTAGCTAAAATTGTACAACAATATGATGCGCAGCGACACTATATAAGGAGGGACTTGAAACTCTGTTTTCGCAACAATGCCACTGCATATCTGCACTTTATTATATTCCACAAAGCATAATCAGCAGACCTAGCTAGCTCACAGTACTGTAGTAGACTATACACGACTGTAGAGATAAATGAAAGAATCATTCACACTTTCACTATCGTAACAACGCAGATATTATGAAAAAGATGTTCTTTCTCTCCAGAGATGTCTGTTAAAGTATTTCAAAACAGTTCGACACATTACGTTGGCATTACGCAAAGTAGAAAAAAATAAATAAATAACCGGAGTGCATAGGTGAAAAAACACGATTTAATCAAATAAACGATTCAATTGAACTAAATGGAACAGAGTAACACACCTCTGGGAATCACAAGAGTCCAATGAAACCACGTGCTTTATTGGGAAGCTTTCACGTTCTAAAAACTAGCAATCTGTTGAAGACGGAAAACTTTTCTTTAAGCTTGTGCACTTTTTGTTATAAGCGCACACACTATCAACTATTGGAGAGTTCCTGTAGGTAAATCACCTCTTTTCGCAGCGATACCACACGGAATGATGTAAAATCCAACAAATATTTCGGGAACAGCGCATTTTAATTAATGATTTTACTTGATTCTTCATCAGCGTGCCGTGACATGACTCACCTGGCTATAGTCATCAAAATCTGAGATCTGGTACCTGTTCTCTTGCTGCCGAGTATGGGGGGCACACTCTAGTCAAGAACACGAATATGGTTAAGAATCTCAGGATCCGTGTAAGAATTGCCTGTTCTGTTGTTTAATAAGGTCCAAAACTCAACCGGCATTGAGCACTAATCTCTGTAAACTGAGTGAAATGTAGTGAGTTAAGCATATAATCACCTTGGCCATTATCGATTCGTAGGAAGTATAAGTAGTACTAGCAACGCAGACATTTCACGTAAACTTTTTTTTTTTTTTTCTAGCTAGCTGCCCGCTTAAAGGCATATTCCAGTGTATGGGTAGGCAAATCTTTGGATAGTGACCAACCAAAATAGAAATATAAACGTCTTCTTTAGAAACTTATCGGATGAATCTTGTTGTTGTAAAATATGTGTACTTAATTGTCCATCAAAGATTAATTAAAATTAATTGAGAGACAATACACTTTTGTTGGGTTCATCACACCTTCGTATAGTACCAAAATTTTGTTAGGCAGAAGGCGAACACTCTCTGATAGAAGAAAGATTGCAAACCTCATTAAATCTCCTCCATTTTGTGTGGAGTTACTTGATTTCGAATAAAACAATCTTCTTAGGCTACTAGCACCACAATTACTTGCGTCTCAGAGATCTTGTTTTGATAGTCGCGCAGGCTGGTCGCGACTATGGGACATGTTAGACGATGATAAATTCATGGATTTTTATCTTTTGCATTCAGTTTTATCAATATTACGCACCAGTTTTTTAGAGTTGGATTACTCTGTAGACTGTAGAAACGAAAGAAGTAATTATTTTTATTGATTGCAGACCTAGGATAATTTTTGCAAAGATTTTTTACGGAAAACACTGGTACATTAAATATTAAATAACGCTGCTGTAAAAACTTTTATGCCAACAAACACAAAGAAAAACTGGATTATATTATTTTGGGAAAACCACATTATCTAATTGATTTTGTTTTTAACTTTTAGGGTTTTTGAAACGATGAATTTGATTGACTTTAACGATTTTTTATTGTTTGTATGTTGGAGACTTGTAAGAAACATTGAAAAGGGTAGAATCAAATAAAGAAATGAAATTACTATGGAAATAGGATTATATGGTTATTTCTACTATGAACAGAAAATTCGTATTAAAAGATATTAAAGAGTCAAGGTCAAAGTTTTTATATTAGATCAGCGTGGGTTGAAAAGGTCCACTAAAATCAAATGAGAAAGGCCATAGGGGGATAAGAAGGGGTTTGTGCAGTTCTATTTTTTTATAGTCAGTACTAACATAAGTAATAAATAAACGCGTTGACCGATTGGGATGGAATTTTGACATGTTATAGATGTCACTGAGGCGCATCACAGAACTGAAAACCAGGTATAACTTCAAAGCAAAATTTCAGCCATTTTGATTTTTGGTACAATCACCAAAAGTTTGTTATAGCTTCCTAAGTTTTTGTAACATATATTTCTTCCAGATTTTTGTTCCACCGGCGTGATACCTAAAAAAATAAAATAAAATGTCTAGTAATGTAAGGGGTTGTGTATAGTGTGGACAAAGGGGTTGGTCTTGGCGCCCTAGGAGATATTCGTGGGTAAGCCGTGTGTGCCCAATTCGAAGTTTGATTAAAGACCCAGGAAAAAATATAAATTGTTAAAAACTAAACCAGAAAGTCATACACAATTTTTGTCGATTTTGCCATACAGTCATAACCTAAAAAAACAAATAAAAATAGAGATTTTATTTTTTTTAAGTGTCACGCCGATGGAAAAAAAATCTGGAAAAAATATATGTAATAAAAACCTATTTTAGGAATCTATAACAAAATGTTGGTGATTGTACCAAATTTCAAAATGGCTGAAAGAATTTTTAAAAAAATAAAAGGTTATATCCATTTTTCAGTTCCACTGATTTTGTCTGTGATGCGCCTCAGTGACATCTATAACATGTCAGAATCCCATATAAATCGGTCAATGCGTTCAAAAGATATTAATTGTTTTCCTAATTTTTTAAATTAATTCTCACCCCTTGGGGGTTAATTATTAAGGGATGAAACTTGGCCAAATTATTACTTGTGTTAGTCCTGACGATAGAAAAAATATATAACGGCCATAATCAGCGCGGGGGCACTTTACCCTTTCTTATAGCTTTTATGATTGTTACGTGACATCTCTAGAACTGAAGGAATGGAAAATAAAATAAAGTTAAATAGCAATAAAATACTAGTTTTATACGTTTTAATAGCCCTTAAGATTTGCTTCCCTTGTAAATAAATTCCAAATAACCAAATAAAATGAATTTAGACTTTTTTATTATAACAAATTTTCCATTTATCACAGTTTACTCAATTAAGGGAATGCTTTTATTTTTCCTTCTAAAATAGGATTATTTATTTCATCCAACAACTGAAAACAGAAAACGAAGGTGTAATTATGCCTTTTAGGAATGAAATTTAATGAAAATACGATAAATTAAAGTGTACCTCCCATCGCTTCTCACCCAAAGTAATAATTTTACCTATCTGATCCCTTTCTTAGAAACATCCTTAGTATAAGATAATCAGAGGTCAAATGGAGAGAAATACGTATATACGTATGTACATCTCATAATGTAGATAGTTTCCATTGTAGGGTGCTTTTGTATATTGAATGAATGTGTCTAATTCCACACAATTTGTGGCTTTCATTAGGGCAATTTCCTCAGCAAAATCGTGTTCTAATTGTATTATGTGAGAAAATATTAAGAATCAGTTTACCAATTTACCTTTTTTACATAAAAAATATGAGTTGCATGTGCATGTTATTTGCCAGGATGTAATTCATTAGAACTTTTAAATAGAATAACGAAATTAATCAAGTTATAATGTTATTACAATAAAAGGAACAAAATTTATTTCTTGCGGCAAAACAATTTACTTCAGATTTAAGGATTTATTTTAAAATTGGTTCGGCACTTCCAAAAATACGGCTAATATGAATCTTAACATTTGAATAAAACTTCAGATTACAAAATTGATTTATTCCTATAAATTTTCAACCGTTCAAAAAATTTATACTCAGAGGATGGGAATGAACTAATTTCATTTACTATGAATGAATGATGTACAGGAAAATTAACTTTAGCTATCCGAGTCAAACTGAACGATGGCAGCACCTCGGCCCGCACAGATTCTAAACGAGGCGGTACTACGGCTGCACGTTGTCCACAGTGTTTTTGAAAAATATGAAACGGTCGCACGGAATAGAAATAAATTGTGAAAATTTTAATAATTAAAGCGTAATCACTGTAAACTTAACCCTTAATTCGAAGGAAAATGTCTTATTATATTAAGGCATACCTATCGAATGACGCGGATTGGTGCAATACTCTGACGGGAAGGTATTCTCTTATCGACTATTAATATAGGGTATAACATTACCAATAATTACTAATTATAAAAATTGTACCATATAACATTTTTAACTTTACACTTTTGATATAAGAATTCAATAAAGTGACTCTTAGAGCCACTAAAACAAAATTTGTGTGAAAGCCCCTTATATTGGTTTTGCAATGTTTAACTACTTAATTTTGATATCAGAATCGATAAAAATGACCCCAAAACACCGATGAGCCAAGTTTTTTCTTGAACGCCATTTTGATTCGGCCATATTGTAATTTTAAATTGTGAAATGACCTCCACATACCAATTTCTGTGAAAATCCGATTAAATTGAATATTCTTGGTCCGCCTATTGGATCCGCCATATTGAATTTCTAAATTTTGATTTTATATTTGAAATCAGCAACACTAAAAACCCATATATACTTAATTTTAAGCCATATCCGACGACATTTTGAGTGTTTGCCATCTTTTTCACGATTTGAAACACAAATGCAATGGTGCAGCCGTGGTAGCTTTTACTAAACCCATTTTTATATATTTTACAGTGCGGCCGTCGAGCGACCAAATAAAATATTCAAAGTCCAGACTTCGTGTGGCTGTGTTGCGGCCTTCTCATTATAAAATTTTTAGATATTTTTACTCAGGTGGACAGAACTAAATAAATGAAGCATCTGTTGTTGCATCGCTATTTATAGTATAACAAAAGTTAAATAGAGCAAAGGTATATCGTTTACAGTTCCTAAGGTATAAACACGCAAAAAGAGAACCACCTAAAACTTGTACTTTTTCTTACCTACATACCGTCAAGCTTTAAGCAAAAAATAGCAAATCGGTGGAGATAAATTCTCATAGCCACGTAATTCATTACCTACCTATTCAAAAAGCTTCTTTATTATGCTTAACATACAAAGCTGATTACCAGAAGGTAAATTTTTTTTGGGTAAAAAATTGTGATAAACCTGAACAATTTTAGTTCTAATGTTGTATAAAATAAATACCTCACCTCATCAATAGCAGAGCCTCGATAAAGTGAAATAAAAAAGGTGCTTTCTACGCTTTACAAATAAGCTTTGCTGTTATCACATGAATGTTCGTCGGAAATGTGATAATTTTTCATGGTAGTTATTTAACTTTAGTAGAGCAGACTTTGGAGAAAATGTGTCCATATGGCTTAATTACTTTAACAAATCTTGAATTCTGATGAAAATTAATTACAACACACTTTATAATAGTGGAAGTAGTATGAACTCATAAAAGCAATTCACAGAATCGTGGCCACATTCACATAATACTACTATGAGCTATGATAGAACTTGAAAGATTGATAGTAGATTCCTCCTCTATAACGCAACACTTTTGTATATTAGGAGAGAATATGAAAGCGGCCGTAACAATTTAGAAGAACCATTTATGCATTTTGAGTGTGCTGCTCCCAAGGTCACATCCTTTGAAAGTAAGCGCTGACATACATTTAAGTAGAAAAGTGCTTCAAGCGTAATATATATATATACAAAAGTATTTCCTCCCTAGTCAGAAAAGCGCCAGGGAACACAAAAAAAAAAAATGTCCTTCAAGCAATTTATTTTCAGTAAAACGTGCAAAAATGAGGCAATGTTTTTCGGTAGGGTAGAAGGAGAGAAGCGAAATTTTTAGTCATCTCCATAAAATATGGATGACTATATCACATGAAATGAGCACTGATAGAGTAACGTAACCACAATATTGATTCAGCAGCATATTTTACCGGCTCAAAACGACACTCGATTATGAACAGCGGGCGAGGGTTTGAACTAACATAATTCGACCATATGCATTACCCCAAAGTTCCCAGCGGGTGAACCTCAGAGACAAACAACAACGCCTCAATTCAATATACTTATATATATATAGAGAGAAGTTGCCCAGCCAAATCACATCGCATTGATTTCTCAACTATACCTGGCCTTCTTTGCACGAGGAAAAAATTAACACTGCTCTGCACTCAATAAATTATATTTGAAATACATGTATGGAGGGGCCATAATCTTCCTCCTCGGGCACATTTTTATTCTCGAAGTACAACGATACACTGCCGCTTATACACACGTATACGAGACGAGTGGCAGAAAAACACCACCCCGAAACTGGTAGTATACTACACTACTGGTCATAGGCGATTTTCAAATAGACGAATGATTTCAATTCGTTGCTATTAAAGCCACTATACATTACGATTACGATTATGTATCCCGTGCATCACACAACTGTTTGAAATACGATTTTTTCCAAATCTCTAGATTGCTTTAATTTAAATGCTAGTACGGGGGGATCGGAGTGCACACACCGAGTCATTGACTAGACTGGACAAATTCCATATTGGTTTTAATTAGATTCAATATACGAAAAATTCAACGACACATAATTATATTAATTATTCGAATAGACAATGCTTTTGTATCTATCTTGATATAAGTCAAACACGGTGTTATTGCGCTGCCGTTCTAGAATCTGCTGATAGTGCGACGACCCAAATTTATCAAAGAAAAAAAAAAAAAAAAACAGCACTAAAGAACGCACTTGCAAGGCCTTTATCAAAAGCAGCTAAATGAGTGTTATAGCACCGTGTGTTACATAATTCTCAACTTCATAATACTATAATAACAATGCAAATATATACTATTAGTATATTTTTAAATCCTTCTGTTCGCCCACCAACTGAATTTAGTCACTATCAAAAAATACCCTCTTCTTCTATCCGGTTTATTTAGTCATAGTCAAACACTACCACTCATCGTGAACTTACAGAATTTCTTTATATTTCATGAATATTAGAACATTTTCCGGAAGTCTATATTGTAACCTTGCGATGGTTTTATAAGAATATTAAATGCGAAACGATGTTATACATATATTAGAAGACTAATATTAATAAATTATAATTTAACTACCTCTTGGTCCGAAAGTCGTATAGAAAAAAAGATTGGTTCATACGCCTTTTACAGAAAGACAAAAAAAAAAACAGAAAATATCTTAAGAAATACTCCACGATGGTGCTTTTGCAACCTGCTCGTCGTCAACACGAGCATTCGGTGAGATTTCAGACAGTACTGAATATTGAGTACGACGAGAGATGAGTCTCGGTCTGAAGTTGTTTTCAGGGAGAATTAAGGCATTGGCTACGCGAAAGCTAAAGCAAAGAATATCGAATTTAACAAGAAGGGACACTCTCAATACGCTCTCAAAGTCCCAACTCATATGCAAGCTCTCGCAAACACACCCAGCAAAATTTCCCATTAGATAAAGCAGCTCAGGGCTACTACCTCTGTAAATACCTATAAGAAATGTAGAGAGAGAAATAGTTACCAAAAAGTTCTCACAGACAGCTTTTACAGCGTAAGCTATAAACTGAAGCTTTTTTTATGAACGCTTTTTTAAAGGCGTCCCCGAGCCGGGCACCAGTACTAGGCCGATCAAGTTTACCTCTCCTCGCAATGTTAACTTATAGGGAAATGCCGAATCGGAGAAGGGAGAAGAGGCAGGCAGCACACACCGAGCATGAATACCGACGAGATTGTTTGCATTTTTTCATTGTGCGTTTTTAAAGGCGTCCCCGAGCCGAATTTCTTTTGTGTGCTGCTCGCTTACGAAAAGTACCGGGTGGTCTTGATTTGTTTGGAAATGTGAAGAAGCTTAAAAGTTTTTGAGTAAAACAGTGCTTTCTTAGAAGCAATTAATTAAATAAAATAAAATGTGCTTTAGATAAATGATGGGTAAGCATAATATAATGTGTTTGGTGTGTGGCTGTGGAAAAGGCAGCGTATAATGTGCACATAGATAAGTTTTGTGATAAAAGATTTTTTTGAGGTGCACCCTGCAGGAGTGTTCCACTTTTCGCCTCAAATTTTTGTCTTTCTCTCACTTATGCTTTCTTTATTACTAACTATTTCTAGCATAAATTCCCATTTCGTTCCTGTAACGGTACCAAGGTCGAAAAATTTTAAAAAATAACCGCTCGAGTGTCCCCTCTTGTTATAGATACTCTTTGGCTAAAGCTGAAGGCACTATACTTTACTATCCAAATATGTATATATATATATATATTTTATAGGTATATGCTTGCAGTCTAACGAAAATTCACCACACAGATGCAAACCCTTACCGTGACGAGCATAGAGTACCTTTAATATCTTATAAAACGTTGAATTTTCATCGGCCTCTGTACGTTTGTACTTACTTTTTAAGCAGAGACGACGATGAAGGTTTTTCACTTCATTCTCTGCACCTCGCTTATTCGACTTTGGTACACCGGCCGCCCCGTGGTTCGTTCGTTCGTTCATTTCTCTTCATAATAAGTGCCGGCTCATTTTCCAAGTAGCTTGCAAACTATATGTAAACAGTTTTTGATAATTCACACATCTAATGTAGTCCTCATTTGTGCCACACGATCTAGTCTTTCATTTCTAGTATGAGCACATTGCAAATAATATAGCAGGTCATGACAGTATACCCGTGTCTCTGAAAATATACTCAGTACGCATTATTTAGAGCTTTAGAGGGAAGCTTTTACACAGCTTATTCCCGGTAAATGTCGACTATTTTATATCGCATTGTTGCACAGTTCATTAAATTTATCATTCCCTCCACTCTCGTATCGGTGGAGATTAATTTGACGAACAGTTGTTTGTCTTGAAGAAGACTGAAGCTGATTCTTACACTCTATATATGCTATCGATTATTCTTAGGTAATAAGCTAAAGTACATATTCTTCCAGTTTACAAGGTACGTTTTAATTAGAAAGATATGTTCATCCATTATTTCTTGAACAACAATCTTACAATCTTCGAGCAGGGTAGAAGATTCGAAAGCGAGATGAGGAGCTCACCGAAATCTTAAATAGGCTCTCATTCATTCGAAACAACATACCGAACCGACCGACATATTTTTTAAGCAAATCGCATAGAACTGCTTAACACTGTAATATGTATTTTGTAAGCGCATTCAGCAAACATTGTAATTCTTTGCATATTTGCCCTATTTATCGCTGTAAAAAAAATGGGGATTCCCATAAATTTAAATTGTTCTTTAGTAGTTAGTCTTGTTATTGTTCTTTATTTACAAATCCATACTAATATAATAAAAGAGGTAAAGTTTGCTAGTTTGGTTTTTTGTTTATCATATGTAATTTCTGGTATTACTGATCCGATTAAAAATATTCTTTCACCGTTGGCAAGCTGATTTGTTAGCGGTGGATATAGGCTATAAATTAACACGAACCAACAATTTTTTACACTAATTTACACTATTTTTGTATGACAGG
Source organism: Dysmachus trigonus (assembly GCA_949715965.1). Classification (NCBI taxonomy): domain Eukaryota; kingdom Metazoa; phylum Arthropoda; class Insecta; order Diptera; family Asilidae; genus Dysmachus; species Dysmachus trigonus. The sequence goes on from OX454320.1 coordinate 93,243,077, forward strand.
AAGATTACTTTTTTTTGTTTCAGTCGGCTCTTTTGTTTACTTTTACGTGCTACATGATAACAGACTTGAAATATGACATGACGCAACATAACATGATATGATACATGAACGTCTATGGTAAGTTAAGTTTTGGTTTCTTTAAAAGAATGTTGGTGCCCGGGCAACAACTCAGCTAGTAATTAATAAAGTGCATCATTTCTACTCTATTATATTATATACTTTTTCAGTAATAATATATTATATACTACCAAACTCAAACTTTTGTGGACAGAATCATGAAAAGTTTTACTTGAATTACAAAGAGCAAAATGTTAACTATTTTATAGAACGTCTGTGGCATCAAGGACCTATTTTTTTAACCGACGAAAAGTCGACGCGTATATTTTTTTTACTTTCTTATTTTCTTTTACTTTTTTGTTTGTTTTTTTTTCTTTATATATGACTACTAGGGTGCTTTTTTTTTTGTGACAATTTTTTTTTTTTTAGTCCCACCTCAAAATTTTGTGGCAAATACCTAAACAAAAATTCCCTGAAAATTGGAGCCCTTAATATTAATATTAAGTACTAGACCAAGGCGTATAAAGATTTCCCATATAAAATACACGTAAACTTTGATTTTTTTCCTTCAAAACTCTACAGCTCAGAGGCATTTTATGGCATAATCTTGGTCAATGGTAGGGTTTCTTCAGAATTGAATCCTCTACAAAAGGGTCCATTGCGACGTAACCCTCACTCCCACCAGCGAGGTAGTACGGGTCACTAATCCCAATTTTTCAAGAAATTCTAGTTTTTTTGCCCCTATCTCGTAAATAACAAGAGCTACAGAAAAAGTGAATATGACAAACTTGTAGGAAATTCAATTTTATACAAAAAAGTTCTGAACACCAAATCGCTAACATCGATATTTCTTGAGATATTGGGCTTTGAAGTTGAGGTAGTGTGGAATTTTCATGGATTATTGAGCTAAATTGTAGAAACACTACCCCAACTTCAAAGCCCAATATCTCATGAAATATTGATGTTAACGATTTGGTGTTCAGGACTTTTTTGTCGGAAATTGAATTTTCTATAAGTTTGTCATATTCACTTTTTCCGTACCTCTTGTTGTTTACGAAATAGGGGCAAAAAGCGAGAATTTCGTGGAAAAATTGGGGTTAGTGACCCATACTACCTCGCTGGTGGGAGTTAGGGTTACACTGCAATAGACACTTTTGTAGAGCATTCAATTCTGAAGAAACCCTACCATTGACCAAGATTACACCATAAAATGCCTCTGAGCTGTAGAGTTTTGAAGAAAAATAATCAAAGTTTACGTGTATTTTATATGGGAAATCTTTATACGCCTTGGTCTAGTACTTAATATTAATATAAAGGGCTCCAATTTTCAGGGAATTTTTGTTTAGGTATTTGCCACAAAATTTCGAGGTGAGACTAAAAAAAAAAAAACAGTCACGAAAAAAAAGCACCCTAATGACCACGCATAACTTTTTACAGAGTAGTCCCATTTTGATTGGATAGGGTGTACCTCGAAGTACTCCCATTTAAATTTAAAAAAAAAATCCACCCCTAAGGGTAGAACAAAATTGGGAATGATTGATTTTTCATTCAACTGTGAATCGATTCTGTTGAAACTTGTCACACGTATGTAGTTCTGATGACACTACAACATAATGGCGACCTGGAATTAATCTGATGATGGAAACGGAAGAATTAGTAGATTTTAGCCATTTTTTAATAAAAAATAAAACCGACGAAAAAAGAAACTGAAAAGCGAAACATAAAATAAACCTTTTAGTCTTAATAATTAAGCTTCTAAACTAATGTAAGTAACTAATTATGAGTCGGAAAATTTATTTGTATCCATTAAAGTAAAAGTAGGAAATATTGAAAACGGTTGTCTTTATGAAACAATTTGCTCTAATTTGACAAAGACTAATTTATATGTTCTAACTTAAAAGGTTATTGCTGAAATGAATATGTTTTGGAAATTAAATCTTATCACTTATTTTCACGTAAAATTGTAACTCAGCCTTAATTTCAATGTACAATGAGAATTTTGGGTAATGAATACAGATACTAAAAAAGGTCATATTCAAATTTTCGGATTTCGTCTTGGTTAAAGAAATATACGGGATGGCACTTAATTCAGTTTTTAATAATTGATAAATTCATTTATTTATTAATTCGGAATATATACATTTTTTAATTCCAGTTTCGATGAGCATATCTTTCTCTAAAGCTTTAGTAAAAGAAGTAAAAGGCAAACTGATATTAATTTGGATAGTACATGTTCACCAAATTTTGGCAAATGCTCTCAGAAGTGTGGCTATTGCAGAATATAAATTTAAATAAGATTAATATTCAATGCGACAATTTAGTCACGAGCAACATGTGAACTTTATTTAAATTCTCTATCACGGCTCTTTAAAATCAACTATAAATTGGTAACAGAAGGAAAGTAATTTAAGGAACTGATAGATATTAAAAGTACTTAGTATAGGTTAACATCCAGGAAATCTGTTCATTATTTAATCTCTACCCTTATATCATAGAAAGGTCCTTTCCCTTTGTTGAAAATCTCTTTGAAAAAGTGAAGAAGTCAATTTCATATATACTTGTGAAATTCTCAGAATACCAACGCTGAAGAAACATATTATCTATGTTAATACAATATGGAGCCCATATAATATATTTTATCAAACACCCATAAAATTGGTACAGCGATTTATGAAATAATAATAATAATAAAAAAATTATAAAAGAAAAATTAGAAACTTTACTTTTCTTTTATTTAGTTTCCTGCCGTTTATGTTTTGTGTTACATCAACTGAATATATTGTATGGTTAATGAAAAGAATTTCTTTTAATAACATGGGATGAAAAAATGTTTTCCAAAATTCTTTCGGCAAACACTTTGGATCACCTCAAGCAAAACACTCTTAAGAAAATTATCTACAGAAATATTTACTTTAATGAAATACGAACGAACTGTGATGAGATGAAAGCATTTATGCATGGAATTTAAACGAAGAGTTAAAGGAAGGCAGATAAATTGAGCTGGATAACAACACCATTTTCCGGGAATTCTCGTCCATAATTTAATTCTATGTAATACGGTTTAAGTAATTTGAAGTACTTAACTACGAAAATTCTAATTCTAATTTGAATTTATTGAACAGCGGAAATGATTATTAAAATCTAGGTTCATTAATTCTCTTTTAGTCTATCATATAATTTACAATCTGGGGTAATACCGAAAAATGTGGATTAGGAAAAATGCGTCTTAATGAACTTAATGAGCATGTCAAAGAAATCAATTTTTTTCATAAAATAGTAAAGATATTTGAAAATTCAATTATAATTCCTTTGTCATTAAGAAACTTTAATTGCGTGTATTGTTAAATTTTAAAGATTAGGTATACAATAAAATCGATTAACATAAAAATTCATGAAGAAAAACTTTAGTAAAAATCCTGAAAGATTCATAAAAATCACCTAATTTTAAGCCTGAAGCAGATTCCCTCTTAAAGCTCACCAGGTCATTGTATCTGCGCTGATTCGCGACCTTCAAAGCACTGCAACTTTGTTAATAAATTAACATAATATTTAAATTACTTTGGAGTTCTATAACAAATATAATTTTCTGAGTTTTAATCGTTATGTCCTTTAATCATTTTATTATAGGAGCAAAAGTGATAATGAACCTCATTTCCATATGCCATTAAAAGGGACATAATAAATTCTGAGACACTAAGAAGGTAAGGAAGGGGTTCACCATATAATAAATAGCTTCTATTCAACGATACATATGTTGCTACATTACATACACTTATTGTTAGTATAAATTAGCAAATTTAGTTCTAACATTTCTACGTAATAAATACAACAAATGACAAATGATATAAATGAACACTTTCGATTTCCTTGAAAAACACCCGATTAACAAAAAGTTTGTAAACATATCTCCTTATCCGAAATGAGTAAAACTTAAACAAATTTACAAACTAATAACTTTCCTTTGATCAGAGCTCACAAAAATTCATAAAGAAGGAAATATTCACCAAATTTATCACTCTTTTTTCTTCAATTTAAAAATTAACTTAACTGGGTGAATGTTCAAACACTATGATATTACGCAAACTTTGGAAATCGACTTTCAGAAGATGGCAAGAAGTTCGCTGAAAATCTTGTAATAGCGCCAATATAAACTCTCTTCCCCACAAAATATCTATGAAAAGTTTGTTCTTCCTATAATCGGTGATTGCGCATATCTTATGCAGAGGGCGGAGAAAGAAAATAATGTTCAGTAAACTGATGGAACTGCAATCTTTTAAAATAAAAAAAAAAAATAAAAAAAAAATTATGGTAAACAAATAGTACACTTTCAGATGTTATTCTTTTCTTTCCTCTCCGTTTTGGGTCTTATCTATGAGTGGGGAATATGCAATATCATCACAAATTTCTTCGAGCTTTAGTATTCAAGAATCAATGATGCACAGCTATTTTTAGAGACAATATGAGGTAAAACCATGTGATTCAACAGATTCTCCAAATACATATTGTAAAAGTTAATTCAACAATCATATCCATACTATGTAAAACTTCGTACTTGGCGTGTTAGAAATTGAGGGAAAACTTCGCTATCTTTCTAGTACTTGGGTATTCAAATTCGACAGAACTCTCGTGTAGCACACTCTCCTGGACGTAGTAATCTGAATAACTAAACTTGTGTGATATTTCTTTAGCCAAGCTAGCAAGAAAACCCGGCACACCTCTCTGCGAGGAAGCCGGCGCACCGAAGTCATTTCAATGACAACCAGAGAAAGCCATAGGCAGAGTTGTATAGTACCAAAATTTCCAGGAGAGCAGAACTAATAGTCTAATTTTAAAAAAATTGCCACTATAAATCGACTTGTAGGAGCTTCGTCCCCCCCCCCTGACAAGGCGCAAAATCCAACGTATCTAATGTCCTCTAATTATAAACTTTTCTGTGAATAAGCGTTACAAGCTGATAGTCATCGTTCTCCATTACAAGTCTCCTATTTGTTTAGGGTTTTGGGGTGAGCCTCCCCCCAAAACTGGGCCTCTCTCCTTGAAACCATCCGTAAACCCTATAGAGAACTTTAAAGCTACCCCCCGTCGCTTTAACTCCAGATCCCATTCATCCACAATCTCGCTCTCAGTATCTATCTTGTAGAGTATCTACAGCACATATGAATGGTGCTTTGAGCATCATATTACAATCTCTTTAGTACGACTCCGAACGAATCTCTATTCCGTAATTCACCCTATGGATATTTAATTTAATAGTCAGTTCAGTCAAATTAAATTAATGAAGGAGAGCTTGCGTTATGTCGGAATTTGTCGGGATCGTGCTGATGGACAACGATACTTGACGGTGGTGGGGTCATTTTAATTGCTGCCAACAGTCCTCTCTATCAAAAGCTTAGTTAAAGTAAAAGCACGGTTTGTCCTATTGTGGTTACAATGAAAACAATCATGTTTATCGTCCAATAAAAATGAAAAAAGCTTGTGTTCATTGCATTAATTATGTCCTGGTGCTTTCCGCCAGCTCTGTGCGCTGAAAAATGTTTTCTCAGTTGGTTGGGGGATTAAAAAAAATTAAAATAAAATAATAAAAATTCCCCGAAATACCCTCGAAGGAAATTCGTGTCGTACAATGGGCATCCGTTTAATAGTGGAATACGATAAATAAATTGTTAAAAAAGTAGTTTTTTCACAGATGGTAGCAAATTCTATTTATATGTTGGATAAAACGAGAAAGTTTTATTAATTTACGGGCAGTTAAATAGACCATGCCCGCAAATTCTTGTTTTTGGTTATGGTAGACAGTCACTTTTAATTAAAAAGTAGGTCTTTCTTGATCATGTCGTTAAAAATATTTTAGTTAAGTTGAACTTGATTTTCTTTGGCTTAAATGAGAAATAAATTAAACATCTTAGAAAGTTGTAAAAATTCTTTATGCACTAAAAAAGAAGTTTACGATGATTGCAGGATGAGCAAAATTAGTTAATGTTTCATTGAATTCATTTTACCGTTATTCATATTATGAATAATTATTTTTCCTTCTGTGTAACAAAATAGACTCTTTAGAAATTTTTCTCGTTAATAAAAAAACATAGATCAACACTAACGTAGTGCCGAACAAATTTTTTTCCAAAGATCGTATTTCGATCACTTTTGAAAAATCATTAAAAAATAACGAATTGTTATGGGAATTTATAACCTAACTCTAATAAATGTTTGAATCTTAAGCTATTATATAAAAGTACGAAAGGCTTTCAAACTTTTCGAAACAGCTGCTTTATGCGATTATCTAGTAATTGTCGACTGTCTTTTATTTGAAACAATATTGAGTTCTTTTTACAAATTAAATTTATCATCAAAAATCATACCTTCATCTTCAAAAGACGGCTATATTTAAAAAGTTGAAATTTTAAAAATTGGAGTCGACAAAAAATTTAATGTGAAGTTTAAGAGGATATATAATTTTTTTTTCTACAGTGGGCACCGTAAGAGCTTTCATCGTCAACAACCCTTTACGCCGTGTAATTTTCAATACTTATTAATGCAATTTTTCTGAAATATATTTAAATATAATTACTTTAATAATTATACATTAATTTTTGAATAAAAATATTTTTTATATGGGAAAAAATGTCTGCCGCTAGATATATCTAGCCCCTTAAATTGATGTTCCGCAAGGCGCGGTGTTAGGGTCTAATCTCTACTTGACTTACACAAACAGCTTGAAAAGAGCACTCCCAAAGTATCCTACACAATTTATGAGATAACACGCTAATGCTCTTCCAATAAATGATGAACAGGAGCTATTTTTAATGAACTCACTGATAATAAAAACAAGACGCGGTATTTAAGCAAAATAACAAACACTTGAGAGGGACTCTTGTGGCAAAAATATATTTGGCTTATTCATTAAAAGACTGCACCACTTGTAGGAGCGCTACGTAGATCTCAGATCTTTGACCAGCCAATAAAAAATTGATCACCGACGCAGGGTAAATTACGAGATTAATGCCTGGTCACACGCTTCTAGATCTGTCTTAAAATCGGTAAAAAGCGTATTATCTAAAGTCGCTAAAAATGAGTTTGGACTTACCTGGGACACCCCTACGTCTGAAATGTTCAAGATCTCCGGAGGTTTGAGAGTAGAACAAATAATAGACATTTCGATTTATAGTATAGGGTTCTAAACAAAAAAATAAGAGCATTCAGCCTTTTATACCTACGAATGCAGTACACTCGCGGAATAAACTAACAAATAAGCTAACAAATTGATCGTTGAACCTGAAACCTTAAAAATCTTATAATTTGAAATATGCCATTATTATTAATTGAGCAGCTCCAAAAGCACCTAGGTGTAACAATTGAAACTTGTAAATATGTAAATAGGAACTATTGATAGTGGTTTTGTTATTTGAATTGAATTAAGTAGAGACTCTTTTGAATGCAATTCAGAAAGATCTATAATTTATTCCAAAGAAAAGACGGACAAGTGCGAGCAGGACCCCATGCACTGAGGGTTCCGTACCATCATATAGGGTGTTAAAAAATTAGCTCTACGAATTTTGATGCGTTATAAATATATAATGTGATATAATACATGGTGTCCAAGCGCGTGAATTATAGAAAAAAAAAACGTTTACTTACTCGAAACCACGTTTTTTGACCTAGTTGACAATTTTTTGAAAAAAAAAAAACTATTCAACTGATTGGGCTCACATTTGCAGGGATTATTCTAAACATGTGTGGCTATGGTGTGGAATAGAATTACAAATATCCGTTTATATTTTACCTATTTTTTCCATTTTTTTACTAAAAAAAAAGAGGAAGAAAATTCAAAAGTTCGCCACTTTGTTTTTTTTTTAACTAAAATACTTTATTCTAGTTCACACGATAGAGACTGATTTATATTTTAATAACGTAATGGCACCGAATACCGGCCATTTAAGGATTGACTACATTTATTTATTGTTATTGAATTAATAGGAACATTTATTTCAATTGTGTTAGTGGTTTCAATATGAGAAAACGATTCTGAACGATAATAAATTATTCCCGTTCGTTTATTTTGTCGTTGGTATATTTAAAATTAATTTTTAATAAAAAGCTTGCCATTGTTGGACTAGGACCCTAACTCCGGCCACTATTTCGTACTGATCCTAATACCGAGATTATTACATAACTAAAGAATATATGAGTCTAGAATAATTATCAAAATCATAATTAATTATTGAGATGATACAAACACATTTCTCATTTTTCAAGTATCGATTTTTAGGATTTCATCGATCTATTGAAGCAAAATCTAACCTTCGACCACATTAATAATTTTTTTTCGCTTAACAATAAATAATTTTATTATTTTTTTTTTAACTAATTACAAGTACAGTAATTAATTTATATATTTCACTAGTAAAAATGTATTTATATTTAGTTTTCGTATAGATATTTATTAAATAACCAAGTGGCTGGATTTTGGTAGCCGGCCGGTATTCGGTGCCATTATGTTATCCTGTTCAAAATTTTTGTTTCAGACGTTTCACAGCTGAGATTTTCTGCCAACCGTTTTTTTAAAGGGACCTAATTGCGGCAGCCCTATCATAGCCCTATTTTTTTATTTAAGAAATTCAAAATGACCTCAGATTCACAATCAGCGAACTCAAAAGCCTCCCTGTATAACTTTCTAAATAAATCCATTAAGAACTTCTTTTTAAATAGCCATAATATTATATGTCATTGAATATTCGACTTTCAAACAACATTTCGAATACCGCCATTTTGAGTTCCAAAGCGTACGCATCTGCAAATTAAGGAACAGAGTCAATAGACGCGATATTATTGCTTTTCCTCCAAATTTTTAATGGGTTCGAGCCATAAATATTGATTTTCTGAAAATGTTTTTTTGAAAAAACACGATTTTTGTTTTAAAAAAAAGAGAAAAAAACGCCTGTAGTTCAATTTTAATTAAAAATCATAATCATATTTTGAAAGTTCATGCAGTTTTACATCAGTATTGACCAATTCATAATTTTTATGTGAAGATTTCAGTAGAATTTAGGGCGGTTGAAAAAACTTATGAAAATGCGTTAACGGGTTAACAAAGAATTAAAAATTTAGGATTTTTCCCTTTACTTGTGATATGAGTCCTTCGTTCATTCCAAATTTCAATATCAAGTACCCTATAGGTTTTGATGTCAGTCAGTGATAGGCCGTATTTTTTATTGCATTGATATAGAAACTTTTTGCAGGACTATGAGATTGCAGACTATAGTATTAGGTGTTAATTTCAATTCGATACCTTCAGCCATTCCTGAGAAAAAGGGCTCTTGACGGACAGAGCAGAGACAGACACACAACAAATTGATCCTATAAGCGTTTCGTTTTTTTTATTTCGAGGTACGGAACCCTAAAAATGTGTGAATTTCCAGATCCCCTCATTTCATTTGACCTTAATATGTTAAATTTTGGTTTAATAAAGATTAATTCTGATTTTGTCCCAAGTATTTCATACGAACGAGGCGCACTCAACCTTAGAGTGGGGAATGTTCCTATTTATAGGCGTCGTATGTGTAGATACATAATTAATTTATCATTATCCGATTTACTTATTCTCTTATATCAGAAGTTGTGATTTTCACAATGGATATACGTTCCCCAATCAAAGTACTATCACCCTTCCGATTACTTATTGTTATTTTACAGAATTAGAGATAACTTATCACAATTTCTCGATTTTTCGCCCCAAAAACACGCTCCGAATCACAGAAGACGAATGAGTTTGTTTTGGTTTTTTGGTATGACTGTGCGGAAATGCAACTCCACTGAAAAAGAATCCTGACATTGCACTAATTCGTAATACGTCGACCCTAAGGTGTAATTATTCTTCGAAAGATTTATAGAAGCAATAAGCTTAAAACAACCCGAAATTCAATTGTTTTTTCTTGTTTTGTTTCCTCATGGGGTTAAATTTGCGGAAGTAACACAGCTTCCTGGGGACTCCCTCTGGAACTTTGAGTTTATTACTTCCATAAACACGAAGAGGGAGCGCTATGGCCCCATTTCTCACCCCTATTCAAATAATCACAAGATGCTATGCGACCTCAGAATATGCGTTATGCAACAAAAATTCGATCGAAATAAGTGTTCCTCTTGCAAATGGCTGCTTTTCGTCGCGATAAAATTCGTTACGTACCTGGGGCAATCTCCAAAACTCGATGAAGTCACCTTTTCTGTCGTCAATCACCACCGGCTACCAATTGGTTGAAATATCTCCGAAGATTCAATTCCTCGTCAGCACAGGATGACGACTATGCTCCTCGTCAGCACGACCCTGCCCGGTGGCGGTGGCGGCGATAGTGACGACAACCTTCGCTTGAGAGAGAATTCGGTTCGACACAAGATTTTAAATCAAAATTTAATCGATATAACGATTTGACACACTCACGGCAAATCTTAGTTAAATTAATAATTCGAATGCGAAATTATCTGACCGGCTACCAAATTAACACATGAGCTCGCACGCAAAACAAAAGAATTAATGCCGACGCTACTCGGTCTGGTTATGAAAAAAAGACAGTCTCTTCTGTCTCTGGGGGCGCGAGTCACGATGCACGAAAGTGTAAAACACCTAGAACTCGACTCTCCGACTCGAAATATCAAAGTCCTACTAATTTCTATTCGGGTAGTAGGCAGGCAAACTCGCTTCCGTTCAATGGGACGCGTTTTAGATTTAGTAGGCCCGGCCAAGCAGGGAACACTTTGTGGCTTGTACTATTCCCGGGCTGCTTACACACTATCACGGGAAGAATTCGGTTTGTGGCACTGTGTTCTATTATCACTGAAACGTCTTTAATACAGTCCTTTTTCTTCTTAAAACTTTTACTTTTCGCTTGAATTTAACTGGAGCTGGGAGTTATTTAAATAGCTTCGTAAAATCAGCGCGAATCCGCAGCCCGTTTTTATGAATGACCATTGACCGGGCATTGAAATGAATCAGTAGCACAATTCTCTACCAGCAGATGGCGAGAAAGTCGTCTTTCCGACTGACAGTACTCAAGAACTGTCATCCTAATTGTGAAATCTCAGTTGTTCGCACGTGTTTTTGTGCTTTCTACAGATAGTTTTCGAGGATAAAGTAACTCCCAACCCCACCAGACACAATGGAGTACGTTAACTTTGATGCCCCAATTAAAGCAGAACCCTCAGGCTCAAAGATGTAAGTACAGAAAATTTTAAAGCAAAAGCTGAAAAGTAGTAAACTAATATAACTGCTGGCAACTACTTCAATAGTAACAATTAGGCGACTAGTAAGCTATATTGTGAGTCCCGATTTCTCCAAGCTCCAAAGCGCCTTTAATTAGGTCTATAATCCTTCTGGGATTTGTGTCCCATACCACTTTGGATTTTGGGAATGCTTTGCCTAGAAGGGTTAGTCTACGCCTAGCTAGTGCTGGGAGGTCTTTCAAGTCTCTGCACAGAAGCGGCATATTGCGGAGTCAGTTTTGCTAATTTTGTTTTTCCTTTACTATTCAACGAGTAATAATAATATGTAATAGATCTTATATCGCACTTCTCAGCATGTTACTGGAAACATTCACCTAATTCTGAGATGCCTAGGAATTTGAATTTAGGCTCTGCGGATTCATATTCTAAAAATCTTAAAAACCAAATAAAAAATTTGTATTTATACCAATAGTATTTGGTATAAGGGGTCACACATGAATATAAATATTATTAAATATTCTGCTTCAGTGCTGCTTAATTTTTCGATTTAAACATTTTTTTTAATAAGACTTAAGTTTCACAAAACTGCGAGCATTTCTTAATTTTTTCTGGTAAGCTATTATAATAATTAACTGCAAAGTAAATTGGATCATATTCGGTTAGTCCTTGGTGGCGGCAGATTATATGTAAGTTCCCATCATTGTTTTCCTTGTATTATATCCGTGAATTTCTGTTATCAAGATGATTTTGCGTGTCTCTTTGTAATGTTATAAATGACCTTAGCCTTTTCTACCTCTGTTAGTTGCTTCAGGTTAAATTTGTCTGTACTTTCATACGAAATTGTAGTGGCACTTAACCCTTATATTGCTGAGTAACTAAGTATCGTCGTTGAGTACAATTGCGAAAAGTGCCAACGATAATATATCGTACGTGAATAAATATAATCTGTTATGAATTGTGGAGCGGTTAATTGCTCTGCGAATTTGAGTATTAACGGACTCTGCGATGGCTATCAGAATAATAGTAATTTAATCCTGTAAGTAAGATCATCTAGGACATCACACCCAAATGGCTCTACCTAACCATAAAATATCAAGAAAATCACAATCGTTTCAGGAGTTTCTAAATTTACAGAAATCATTTATTATTTTATTTCCAATAATTTTAAGGTCTGAAAAATTAGAATAAAATAATATTAGATGATGCGGAACATTCGGGATTTTGTACAAAAGAGTACAAGATTTATACGTAACTTAATATATCCATTTAATTTCCAGACTATGTTGCGAATGCGGAGTACTGATAGATCCCAATCCGGCCAATATGTGTGTAGCTTGTTTACGAAATCACGTAGACATTACAGAAGGCATCCCCAAACAGGCTGTGTTATACTTTTGCAGAAATTGTGAACGCTATCTACAACCTCCAGGCGAATGGGTGCAATGCTCTTTAGAATCTAGAGAATTGCTTGCTCTCTGCCTGAGAAGGCTTAAAGGTCTCAAGGAAGTTAAGCTTGTCGATGCTGGATTCATATGGACAGAGCCTCACTCGAGACGAATTAAAGTGAAGTTAACCGTCCACGGTCAAGTTCTAGGAGGGACTATGCTGCAACAGGTTTTCGTCGTCGAGTTTACGGTAAACAATCAAATGTGCGATGATTGCCATCGAATAGAAGCTAAAGACCATTGGCGTTGCCTAGTTCAAGTGAGACAGAAGGCCGAGAATAAGAAAACCTTTTACTATTTGGAGCAACTAATTTTAAAACATAAAGCCCACGAAAACACATTGGGAATTAAGCCAATTCATGGTGGTCTGGACTTTTTCTATGCGAACGAGAATCATGCTAGAAAAATGGTGGATTTTTTGCATGCTATGCTGCCTGTTAAGTCGACTAATTCGAAACGTCTGATTTCGCACGATATTCATAGTAATACTTATAACTGCAAGTATACATTCTCGGTAGATATTGTTCCAATTTCGAAAGATAGTTTGGTTTGCTTGAATAAGAAACTGCAACAACAATTGGGAGGAATTTCGCCTCTTTGCTTGGTTCAGAGAGTCGCCAACACCATTCATTTAATTGATCCTAATTCGTGCCAGAGTAAGTACAAATTTTTCTTAGTTTAAATAGTAACTGTTGAATTGTGGTATTTTATTATGCGATATATAAATATTGTACAAGTACAATACAAAAGTACTGCAGGAGACAGGTCCATTTATTTCTTCTTATTTAAGAATTATATTTTTTCTCATTTAGTTGCTGAGGTAAACAGTACTACATACTACAGGAGTCCATTTGAAGCAATTTGTAACCCTAAGCAGCTTGTAGAATATATTGTCATGGATATTGAAGGTATTCTAGAGAAGGACAGAAAAATATTCCCTGGGCAGGGTGCCATTTCCTACAAGCACACATTATCAGATGTCTGGGTTGTAAAAGCTTCGGAGCTTGGACTCAACGAAAATACAATTCACACTCGAACCCACCTTGGGAACATTCTTAAGCCGGGCGATTCAGTACTGGGTTACAACTTGGAGGATGCAAATATAAATAATGATCAGTTCGAGAAATTAAGTAGCGATAAAATCCCGGATGTCATCCTCGTTAAAAAATACTACGGAGATGCTCAGAGCAGAGCAAGCTTAAGAAATTGGAAGTTGAAACATATGACAGAGGAGTCTACAGATTTTGATAGGTCGAAGAAGTAATTATTTTTGATCCGAAGGTTTTTATCCGGAAATTAATATGTTAAATTTTATAGAGACTACAATGAGTTCTTAGAGGATTTGGAAGAAGATGCAGACTTCCGTCAAAACGTGAATATCTTCAAAGATTCTTCGAAACAGGATTCAACAGGAGGCAATAATTCTAATGTTGATAATGCCCCTATGATAAGTCTTGCTGAAATGTTGGATGATCTAGTGTTAGATGACGTGGAAATGGCTGAAGAAGTGTAGCGATTACATAAATAAATTGCGTTTTACTATAACTTACCAATTTTTGATATATAATTTGCATGCCAGTTTTAGGTAAATGTATGTACTGACTATTTGGGCATGGAAGGCAACTAGGATTCAGTAAATAATAGAAATTGTTGCAGTTTCTTCGTCTTTTTATTAAAATAAGAAATACTGTCGTATTGTGAAACAAAGGAGTCTTTGCTTTGCAAAATTACAATTTCAATGGGCTAAAGGCTATGCAAGTATTTTAATATAAAATAAATTAATGAATTCCACGAAGTAGGAAAATGAAAAGAATAAAAGTGAGAAGATTTGTCGTTGCACAGCAAGTGGGTTACGCTGATTCCATGTCCTGAAAAAATGTTTGTTTACATTCATTATTAAATAAAACTTGATTAAACTCACTGTTGGATCGCAATCTGCGCAATGCCATGAATAGCCCCGTTTCTTGGGCGTTTTTTTTAGAGGTGGGTCCAGACAGGTAAAGTGATAATTTTTGTTGCATTCATCGCATCTTTTTTGTTTTTTGTTTTTTTTTTTTTTTAAGAAGAAAAATATCGAAATTAGACTAAGCACTAATATCTAAATCTATAAGATATTTTTACATACTTAACGAGATTTTGAGAAGTTCCCATTTCATGACAAACATCGCATAATTGTTCACTTCGACTGTCCGACTGACTGGAATCTTTTCGACCAGGCTTCCTACCCGCTCTTGCCCGGGGAGATTTAGCTTTACCCTTTGCTGCGCCACCGGGTGTGTCGTCTTTAAGTTGTAATAATGCGGCTGTGACTGGGGTAGATGTAGCGGCCATACCCTTATCTTCCATAGGAGACATGTTCTGGCTCATGTCATCCTGCAGTTTTCTATATTTATATGACCTTAAAAAAGAGGATATTTCAGGCGACTTACCGCATTCAATGTTGAATCGTCCACGGTTTCTACAGAGGTTGGTCGTGATGTGTCTAAAGGTCGCACCATGTCCGCAGAGACATAAAAGAACTGCGGCTCTGGAGCTGCTTCTCCCGGAAGGGGGAGCGTTTTAAACTGTGTGTGGATTATATTATTGTAAAACAGCTTTTAAAAAAGGGGGCCGTACTCTGGAAGACGAGGCAAATTTCATTTCTTTCAGCCATCGTGCGAAAAAAAAAAAACGGCGCATCCCAAAGGAAGTTTGTTTATACTTATGATATGTACTTTTTGTTCATATCATTGGTTCAGCCGTGGCCTATTCAAAAATTCAGCGCTGCATGTACTAATTTTAGATTTGCTCCACTTTAATTGTTTGATGACTGTTAAATAGTTTGATTACTTTTTATTCTTCCACTACGACTTTCTTTGAGGCTACACTAAACCATACAACACGGATAATTTCTTTGTTTTTCCCTAGATTACTTTGTAAACGAAAAAATTTGACTATATTGCTACTTGCCTGCAAGTTTTATTAAAATCTGTATGACAGTTTTCCTGTAGAATATGATTCCTCAAATTAAAACGATCCATCAGAACCGAATTCTGGAAATTGATTAATTGGTGGTATTTTTTACATCACACTATTTTTCTAAAAAAGTGGAAACGCAAATTTTTCTTTGTAAAAATTCTTTACAAAAAAAATTAAATATTTGTGTGTCACCAGTTTCTTGGTTTATACAATAAATTTAATATACTAGCTGATAACTTAGAAGCCATTAGATAATGTCTAATGATAAAAATACGATTTATCGCCCAGAAATTGGATAAAATCATTTTATTCTGAAGAAGTGGAGCAGGTCCTAAAATTTATTAAAAATTTTGAAGTCTCGGCTCTGCATTTTTGAATTTAAGGCTTTGTGGCTTGTGCAGTGCTACAGTCTTGAACAGATTTTCTGTCTGAGGTAATATAGATGAATTTATGTTTAAAAATTGTTATACCAAATATAACTTGAAATTGAGCTTTGAAAAGCGATTCGTTTAGTCTTTCAGAATACGGCCGATGTGCATGTTTACCTTAATTTTAATTTTCGGAATAGAGTCGCACGGATTTTCTCGTTCGTGACTCCTCTTTTTCCGTTTTCTCTTATGCTCTTTGCTGGGCGACTTTTTATTGTCAGTGGAGTATTTATTCTTATGCTTTTCCTTTCTGCGCTTTCGGTTCTGTTTTTGGACATCATCGACCTTTTGTTCAGTCAAATTCATCTCAGCATTGTGATCCCCAATTTCATTAGTATTAATTTCCATTGGAATCACATCTTGGTTTGTCTGAGTTTCTGATTTTACCGCCTCCTGATTTGGAGTTTCCTCTGTTTGACCATCTGCAGTGAGAGTTTTTCGCTCTTTCTTAAATTTCTTGCTTAATTTAACCTTGGCTCTTGCCATCTCAATTTCAACTGCACTTTCAGCCGCAATTAGATTTAAGCCATCTACTTCCTCCTTAATCTCTTCTTTAATTTGGGAATCGGAAGCACTCGCTGAACATTTTGAAACACTTAAAGAGTCTGTTAAATTTTTCTTGTAGGGTTTTCGGCCTCTCTGTATTCCTGTAGGCTTAGTTGTGTTAAACGAACCCTTTTCGCTCTTTACATCACCATCGATTGATTTTTCTTTCTTGGGCGGCTTATCGATCGATTTTCTCTTAGCTGGTGATGTATCGTTCTTCGAGGTGTTACTTTCTGGATTAGACAAATTCGGATCAACAGGAACGATTGTACCATCTTTACTGAAGCGTGTCCTAGATTTCCTAGGACCTTTAGGCAGATCAGCCATAGCGTCCGAATCATCGGACTTATCGCATTCCGAACACTGCCATCCGTATAATTTAGATTTCTTCGGATGGCGGGTCAGAGGAGGATTCAGGCAGCCCAAATGATAGTAGAAGTGGCACGTATCGCACTTTGCTAAAAGATGTTGATCATTGCAGCGCTTACATATTCCGCACTCATGTACCAAGTCATCGCTATTCTGCCGCTGAGTACTTAAAATGCGGCCAGAGTCGTCCTTCGCTCCGAGATTCACTAGTGGAAAACCGACGCCCATTTTAAGGGCAGCTGCAGTTGGTACAGACATTGGGCGCGGTGATGGGACCGTTGTAGGCGTCAGAACTGGCCGGCCAATGTTTTCGATCGAAGGCAGCGACTTGTTGGGACAAAGTGCTTCAATTTGCTTGTGAATCTCACTGACGCTTTCTTTAAGTTTTGTGTTTTTTGCCAATAGTTCTGCATTTAACTTCACTTTCTAATTTTGTGAAATAAGCGTGTAGTTTACGGAAAAAAATAGTAGAAAGAGAAAGATGTACTTACCTTGTCGTAGTCTTCTCTGAGACTTTGCTGTTCGCTTATAAGTTTTTTGTTCATCTCTATATGTCGCTCGAGATTTGTTTTGAGATCCTTTAGTCTAGAGATGCGATCCAGATAATAGCCAATGAACTCCACGCTGAAGGCAGGCGGTATGTGCCACTTCTTGCGAACGTCTGAGAGAGCAGCCATCTAAAAACCAACAAAACAATAATTCAATTAAGAAAATGTTATGCCTTAAAATATTTGAATTTTTTTGTCTAATAGTTCTGAAGGTTAAAGGATTTGGCGTACAGGTTATTTTTAAGAATTTAGTTTCTGTAATTGCTTGTTTAACTCAGTATTATCAAGACCAACTTCCACATTCAGAAGTCCGCTGCAGAAACTTATTTCTAGAAAACAGCGGCAGGACATAAATGTCCCTGTTTTACAAATACTGTATATAAAATACTAAAAATATTATTTTACCTGAGTCTCTTGAAATTCCATTGCTGCTGTATCAATGCCTATGAGTTCTGCTTTTATTTGCAGCCTCCGGCAAGCTGTAGCGCTTGTAATAAGTAATCTCGGCATTTTTTGCGTAGGGACTGTAATAAATACTTTTTACAAAAAAACTTTCTCACTGTTATCATATCGAAAAATCTTACCCCAGGGGTCTGTTTTAAGGGCTTTGTTCATTTTGTACTTCGACTGGTGCTTTGTCAACTTTCTCTGAATTCTTAACTGTTCCGCGGAGGGTTTTTCATTTTGTGTCTCCTCCTTTGTAAATTTTCGCTGCTCCATTTTAAGCTTGAGGGTGTTGTAATTCCTCTTTCGATGTTTAATCATAGTCTTATCAGAATGTACTTTGCAGTGGGCATAGAATGGATCGGCGTGATCCGCTTCTTCGGAATGTGCTTCAGATAGGAAACCAGCAGCTTGAGCACTATAAAATTAAGAGTTTTAAGATTTGTTGTTGTTGTTGTAGAAGGGATATAAAGTTTACTTACCAAGTTACATGGAAATAAGTCTTACACATGCCCGCATCGCAGCCTATACAGACTCCGGTCCGGGCAAATTTAGCATCTTCGCAAAGAGAACATGTTTTAGCGCCCCACTTACTGTAGGGCATTTCGAATAAGGTAACCGAGGTTAATTGGTCAACCTCTCCGAAGGCAACTCCAGGGACATAGAGAGCGCATACCAAGTGCACCCATTTCCCTACGTCCGTTTCTTTAAAAATGCCACCTTTATTGGGGCACAGTTCACAGCTGGGATCGCTAACGCATGCCTTGCACGCCTCACAAAACCAGGGCTCGGTGCTGCACGAGGATATTGTGCTAGAGATGCTGGTGGAGTCGCTAACTCCGTAGCAGCCCTCGTGCACTGACACCCCGCAACCGTCGCACTCGACAATTTCGTTTGTGTCATCACTCCTGTCCCCCAGGCATGCACAGCAGATGGGATTTGTGGGCAGCTGCAAAAAACAAAGATTTCTAGGTATTCTGGAAGGCTGTTCTGCAAGTACCTTGTCTCTAATGGAGGAGGCGGCTGCTTTCGCCAGGATATCCTTCAGCTCGGACGGATCCTTCGGTGCTTTCGGGGATCCCAGCAAATATTTTAGCTCCGACGAGGCACTGTCGCTACACTCGTCCGAGTCGCTCTCCTCGTCATCTTCATCGTCGTCCTCCTGGCCGCTATCATCAGCATTTGAGTTTTCCGAGAAGTCGTCATCGCTCTCGTCGTGATCCTCGATCCTGAAGTCGCTGTCGGAGGAGCTCTCACCCAAATCAAAGTCCAACAGAGTTTGTGTTGTCATTTTCGGCTGGCGACCTTTGGGTCTCGGCTTGTTGGCTGGAATTGGACAGAAACGAGCCTGCTCAGTTGCCTGGAAATTCGGTTAAAATCGAGCCCTGCCGTCCGGGGTTCGTTTACCCAGCCCGAACATAACCTAAACAACGTTGGAAATTATGCAAGCGATCGACTTACGTGGGGCCATTTAGTAGTCGCTTCGATTGCAATGTTTTCAGTCCTCTTTTCCCAGCTATTGCATGTTTTTTCCGCAACTCTACGCTCGGGAAATTCACGCTTCTCACAAAACAACACTTCGCAACTGAAGGGGAAATTTTGACAATTGTAATGGATGCACAAGCGGCGCCCTTCTCACCACAGCAAACTCAACATGAAATTTGTCAAAAGTGGCCGCGTTCGATTCACATGCCTTTTTTTGTACTGTACCTGTATCCTGGGAGCGGCGGTGGAGAAAGGTTCGTGCGTTGGGTTGCTTCGGATTTGGGGGACGAAAAATAACGAACAATTTTAAAAAGAATTCAAAAAATGTGTGCTGTCATTGTGGGATCGAAATGAGTCTCTTTATCATGGAATAAGAACGAAATGGGAGCTTGAGCTGCTTAGACAAAATCAATGTGAACCCATTATAGACTAAGCGGACATTGCACAGTTGATTGGTTTTTCGTCTATAAAAAGCCTAAGACCAACCAAATATTATTTGGGGAAAACATTTTCTAAAGTAAAAAGATCTGCTCTTTCCGAATCTGAGGAACCAAAAATTAAATATGGCCGCCCAAAGATGCCTAAAATTGAAGCATCGACTGTCCAATTTTTCATAAACTTAGTACTAATTTATGCTTAAAAATGACGTTACAAAGTTACTCATACTATATCTTTGGAATGTACAACAATAACAGAGTAAATACAAATTTTAGTAACAAATATTTTCAAGATGACGGACCCAATATGGCCGCCATTACAACAAGAAATATTTTCTTTGCAAATATAGTTCATGCGGATAGTCATTATACATGTTGTTAAGGTCGTTTTACAATATGGTGGATCCAACATGGCCACTGCAATTATTAATTTTTTCAATTGCTTTCAAATTTCATGAGTTGAGTTGAAATTTTTTTGTTCGTTTGCCATCTATATCCCTGATTTCGCTCAGGAGGAAGGTCATTAGTAACGTTGTAGCAGTAATCACGGGGCATTGCCCTATAAGCAGGCATACCAGTCTGCTCGGCGTACCCTCTAACGGCTTCTACAGAAGTTGTCAAAATGTAAAACCATTTTGTAAAATGAAAAACTGATACTTGTTCAAATCAGCGATCTCAACTGTAGAAACAGAAACTTTGCCTAAATCTTGCTATAACTCGATTGGAAAGTTCTCCAGGTTTTATTAAATCCACAATTACACTTTTTTCGGGGATTTAATGTCCTTTTTCACAGTGTTAACTTTAAAACAGTTATCTTTAAAGAACAGTACTATACGGTTTTTTAGTTTTTTTTGAAGTGAAACTTCTAATGGGACTTCCAAAACAAGGTTGCGTTAAACGTTTAACGCTAACGTTTAACGCTTCTCAAAAGCTGCAACTTTCCTATATGCAAGCGCATTTCAGTACTGAGCTTAAAGCACTAATTTTGCTTTATAAGCTAAAAATAGCTTTATTTCATGAAAGTAGCTTTTGTATCGCAGATGAACTTTGGAAGACAGTCCACGGACAATGCGTCGGATTTAAGGTTATGTCAAGGTACGTCTCTTGTGAATATCAATTGATTGTTAGGTTTTCTCTTTTGAAATTACATTATGACGCATTCACATACATCTATGTATATGTATAAAAGAAAGTCGTGTTAGTTACACTATTTATAACTCAAGAACGGCTGTACCGATTTGGCTGAAAATTGGTGGGGAGGTAGCTTAGAACCAGGAAACGGCTATACGATACTTTGTAGGTTTTCAAAATGGCGGACCCAAGATGGCGGCTGAAAATTTTAATTTTGAAGCGATTTTCATGAAAAAATTGGTATACAGGGGTTTTGCGGGATGGGGATTTCAAATCCGCTGTCCAAATTTAGAAGTTCAAGATGGCGGATCCAATATGGCGACCAAGATTTCCTGATTTCAACGGATTTTAATGAACAATAGAACAATGAATGTTTTGAGGTCACTGATTTTGAATATTATCAAAATTTAGAAATCCAAGATGGCGGATCCAAAATGGCGACCATATTTCTCGATTTCAAGGGATTTCAATGAAAATTAGTACAAAGATTATCTTGAGGTCACTGATTTTGAATATTATCAAAATTTACAAATCCAAGATGGCGGACCCAATATGGTGACCAAGATTTCTCGATTTCAATGGATTTTAATGAAAATTGGTACAATGATTATTCTGAGGCCACTAATTTTGAATATTAGCAAAATTTCCAAATCCAACATGGTGGATCCAACATGGCGACCAAAATGTCTCGATTTCAACGGATTTTAATGAAAATTAGTACAATGAATGTCTCGATTTCGACGGATTTTAGTGAAAATTGGTACAATGATTATTCTGAAGCTACAAATTTCGAATATTATCAAAATTTGTAAATCCAAGATGGCGGGTCCAATATGAGACCAAATTTCTTGATTTCAACGGATTTTACTGAAAATTAGTACAATGATTATTCTGAGGACACTAATTTCGAATATTAGCCAAATTTCCAAACTCAAGATGAAGAATCCAATATCGCGAACAACATTTCTCGATTTCAACGGATCTGAATGAAAGTTGGTACAATGCTTATTTTAAGGCCACTAATTTTGAATATTATTAAGATTTGGAATTTCAAGATAGCGGATCCATAAAGGGGTTTTCGAATTGAAACAATTTCTAGAATATAACAAACTAGAACATTTGAGAACTGTTTAATTAGTAAGAATTTACCCAACGCCGGGTGAAACCGGGTAACCCAGCTAGTTATTAATACAAATACATTTTCCAGGGCGAGAATGTTAAAAAGTTTGTCTTAAAGAAACAATATGAGTTCACTAAAAATCAATTTCTACCCCTTCCTATTTTCATTTCCCGATTACGAAGTTTCACTTCTTCCGCGCGGAGGGACTCCACGCACTATTTTTTTTTAAATATAATATTTTTTTCCCAAAACTCTTTTAACAAAGTTCACAAATTCATTTGTTAGAAAACACTTTTATAAACATGAAAAATAAATCTTAACTGGTTGCTTGCAAACTTAGCAATGACTGCTAAAACAAAATCATGTTAGTGACTTTACTTGGCAATTACATACCTACCTATAACCCTTTTATGGTTTTTCCCATTATAAAAAGATTGCTAGAATGCTAATAATGGATAATTTCAAAAAAACGAAATTTCTAGAAGGGTTAATTTGTAAAATAAAAGAGCGCATTTTATACTTTTCATATTTATTTATTTATTTATTTATTTATTTATTTATATATACAGTCTACCGAAAAAATTCTTACAGACTATTGAAATTATATCTAATTAATGTAAATGAGATCTAAACTAGCAAAATTCAAGTAAAATTATTAAATATTACGAGTTCCTTAAATTGGACACGATTCATCGACAGATCAACATCATCATCAAAAACAGAATTGAATTCATTAGAACAATGCGTAATAGGTTCATGCTGGCCGTAAGAAGTTCTGTGATAAGGAATAGATAACAAACACCTAGATCTAAGAGACATACCAGGCACATAAATATTAAACAATGCCAATAAGTCCGGCGAACAAATTTTATAACAAAGCGAATCTCTTACAAACATTATCGATGCAATTTTCCTACGTACTTCAAGGGGTTGTAAAAGCAAAAGTTTACATCTCACATCATAATCGGGTAGTCCATCAGACAACGGAAATTTCCTTAAAGCGTATTTAGTGAAATTTTTTTGTATGCGTTCAATTCGCATAATAAGCACATAAGTGTAGGGATTCCAAACAACCGATGCAATGATAGAACGAACTAATGACACGAATAATACTTTCAAAGTGAAGGGATCCTGAAAGTCAGTAGCATTACGTTTTATAAAACCTAGCATTTTAAAGGCTCTGTTGCATATATAGTCGACATGCAGGCTACTTCCTAATTTAGGATCAAATAACACTCCAAGATCCATAATTACCATGGGGCGATCCAACACGTGCTCATCAATAGAATAACAATTAACTAATGGAGAAGATATACGATGAAAAGTGAATGTCTTACATTTAGTGGGATTCAAAGCAAGGCCATTCACTTGCACCATTGATTCAATCGCCCAAAATCCATTTGCAACAAGGAAACATCAGACGGGCTCTTTATAGAAGAAAAAAGTTTTGTCATCCGCATACAACAGACAATGAGAAAATGAGAAATAACTTACCACATCATTAATAAAAATGTTAAAAAGAAGCGGGCCCAAGTGACTACCCTGGGGAACACCTGAAAGCACCTTGAACGTACGTGATTGAAATGAATTAATTATTACGCATTGATAACAATTATTTACATACGATGACAACCAAGATAGCATAGCAGAATGAAAACCAAATGCATTAAGTTTTACGATAAGAAGGTCTAAATTAACACAATCAAAAGCTTTAACAAAATCGGTATAAATCACATCAACTTGAAGTCCTTTTTCAATTTCATTAGATACATAATTTTTAAACAAAACATATGTTTTGTTGGTGCGTTTAATTCATTGGTGAGGGACTGTAACTCCAATAGAAAAAATATTTCATACGAACAGCATCCACACAATTCATAATATCTTATTTGAAGATATTACACAAACAATTAATTCACCTGACAAAGCTAAGGAGCTGATAAACTTGACGCCAACATGTTTTAACCAAAACTTTTATTTTGATGAAAAAATCAACACATAAGATCTCTCTATTTATTTATTTATTTAGATTAGTACAAGTTTAGATAAGGGCCTTGCAATGGGAAATCCAGTTTGTCTTTTCTCTGCGAAATATTTCATGTGCCATCTTGAAAGAAAATTATTTTCATCATCTAATCAATTACACTGGTCGACACTAATTTTGCCATAGAATAAGCGTTATATCATTTCTTTAGGAATTTTCCGCAGATTACGAATTCGCAATTTAAAATTTCCTATTACGTCACGCTTTTGAAAAAAAAGTAGGTTTGAAAAGTACAAAAGACCGTATTTTGTGCATTTTTGCAAATTAATTAAAAAATAACGAATTGTTGTAGGAGCTTGTAAAGTAGCTCAAATAAAAGCATTAACCTTTACTTATCATGTTAAGGGAATTTTGGTTTCATTAAAAAAAAATACACATTTTAATTTGTTGTGTGTGAAAAAACTACTATATTTATCAAACTAATTCCCTTTAAATATTATAGTAGAGCATATGGAGAATTTAAAAAAAATTTTTTTTTTACATTTCTACTATGTCTTGTTCACTGCAGAGGGCGTCTTCCAACAGTCACTTTTCAAACGCCCGTATTTCTCTAGGACTTTTTGTAACACATAGAGTAAAAATTGCAATGGGATTCTATTCATAAGACTAAAATACTAGTAACTAAACCTAAAAAGAATTTTATTTTTAATATTTGTATCATTTTATAAAGATTTTCCTGAAAAATAAAAAAACAAAACATTTTTTTGGGAGTAAACCACCCCAGTATAAAAAATAGGGGTATGTAATATAATATTTTAGAGGTTTAGATACTAGCATTTTTCATAATGAATCGAATATATTTTGAATTATTAAAATCCGTTTAGTAGTTTTCGAGTTAGAGATGCGGGTAATTTAAAAAATTTAGTTTCGGGCTAATAAATGCAAACCAATAAAGGAAAAAAAAAATACTCATTTCCATTTTACTGAAGGTATTTGCTGAAAGCTGCACTTTTCCGAAATAAAGTCTCGTTCGCTTGTATCAATCGTCGTTCTAAAACTCGTAATCGCTCTCGATTTACATTCACTTTTACAAGCACACATAAAATGGATTTCACAGTAGGTTTACGTGCAGTTTGGAAAAAAGACGAGGATATTTTCATTGAATTCTTCTACCTTATGGTTCTGGGTGAATAGTTCACCAAACCATTGAACAGTGCGACAATTGAAAAATGTCCTTTAGGCCTGTCCTCCTATCGAGCGTTAAAAGGGATTTCCCTGTGACACAATAAAAAAATGGATATTTTCGCTTTATCTCGCAAAAGATGTGCGTCATTGAGCCCTCGTTGGGGCCATGAAATTCGGATCGGTTTTGGAGGCAATGCGACCAGATCTCCAGAACTGAGAGCTTGATTTTCTTTGAAGGACATTACCATAATTTTCAAAAGGTCCACAGATGCAATGCAATCATCCATATAAAATTTCATACGACTTCCTGAGAGCTGACTGATGCGCTTGGTGATGACTGGCGTGCAGGATGAGGAGGACCAGGTCCCAGAATCACGAATATGCTACATGACATGGAGCTCACGTTGAGGAGGCCGACGACAAGCTTCGTGCATATCTTCTGCCGAGAAGGCAAGCCATTTGCAGTCACCCATGATAAATTGGAAATCTATAGTTAAATATCTGGAAATGAAACGAGTCCTCTGAAAGTGACTCTTTAGTCAGATAAGGGCTGAGCCTCGAAATTTCACGTCCTCACCGTCATGTCATGTGTATCCGCATTTGTATCGTATGCTTTTCATATGGATTGATGGTTCCATATATTCGTACAAATCAGACGAGACCTCGTAGGTTTGCGGTTTTGAATGCGATGATGTACACTGGTATTTTGTGGGATCATCAACCAGAAGATTTGACCTCATCACATCTTGGCTGACTGCAGAACGTCGCATTCTATAAGTCTACGAGAAGAGGAGAGGCGCAGACGGTGGTCTGATTAAGAAAATTGCACGAGAACTTTGTAGAAGCAATCCAAAACTATACAGATGGGATTAGTGAGCCTGCTTCTTTCGGCCCCTTAATTGGGGACATACTCAGTAGCCCTGGACGTGGACAGAGTTATTCACATTCTGTGGAGCACCATCTAATGCACTTTCAAATTTTATGTAGTTGCACATTCTGTCGACATTGAATTTAAAATGCCATAAAGGAAGGATGGTACCACAACTAGAGTTACTTCAGGAGTTGTGAGCACTTGAAAGGAAATTATTGGGTTGTTAACATTTATTTAGGTTAAATTATACTATACATTTGCAGAAACGGTAATACAAAATAAACGTAAACAAAAATTTTAAGTTAAACGATTTTATTGAACAATCAAAAATAATTATGGTTCAACAATCTGCATATTATGAAATATTTACTTCTTATATTTTGTAATATCACATATATTGTTATTATTTCATATGTCAACACTTCTATTTTTCTGCATGCATTTGTATGTTTATTTAAGGATTTATCAAAAAACTTCTTCTGAATCTCTTGAGCAGAGAGATATGCAAAAAATGAGTATATTTTGAAGCGTCAGTGTAGTGAAACCCCTTAATCAATAAGAAAATCAAATGATCATTTATTGTTTGACTATACTATACACATACATTTTTATGAGAAGACAAAATCATTTTTTTGAAACCTGCCAAAGGAGATGAGCTGATAAGGGCCATTTTTGGCCGACCTCAAATTTGAAAAAAATCTTTTTTGTTGGTCTGTTTTGACCTTGTTTTTCAATTTTTGAGGATATTAACTGCATAAACATTTTATTTGGGAATTGATGATAAGCCCCTAAAATAATATCAGTAATATAGGTCAAAAGTGATTTTTAGCCGTTTTTACCCTCTTTTTTGAGATATATAATTTCTTCTGCAGGGTGCATCTAACAAAAATGTTTTATTACAAAACTTTTCTAGAAATGCACCACACAATGTCTTTTCTATACCCACACACCAAACACGTTGCATGATGATTTATCTAAAACAAATTAAATATTTAATTAACCCGATAAAAAACGTTAGAAAAAGAGCACCAAACATTCAATTTTCACCAAAATACAACAAGAATAATATACATTTTGCTATTGGAAATGAAAAGTACTGCCACCAAAAAAGGGACAAATATTAGTTGAAAAATGTAATTTTTGATGAAAGCTCCAAAAAAACCACTAAAATAGTACTACTCATTAAATAACTTATTCAGCACCAAATGAACACTACATATTTCTCATCTACATAATTTACAATGTTTTTTTTCAAATGTTTTTTTTTTTTGTGGACTTTTGAATAATATACATATAACTCTTGATATAATTAAAATATTCTTTTGGTACTCGTTTAGTATAGAATCGTTGGAACATTTTTATATAATGGTTATTTTTTGGTGGTGATTCGGTTTTAATGTTAGTGCTCTTTTAGTTTTCTTAGAGGTATCAATTTCGTTCGCTAAAAAAGGCTACTCTGGTGGTATTTTGGTTTAACTTGAGGAGTAAAATCAGTTGTTAATCGGTGTAAGTAAAACATGACTCACAATTTTTACTCGTGTAATTGTATTTCAAAACACACTTCCTCTATTTGAAATCGTTCATTAAATCAAGATTTTTCATTAAAATGTTCACTTAAGACTTCGACTTGTATCATGAACAAAATTCAGAATCTTTAATCCCGATTGGAAATTAGTTCAGTATAGGGTCCGATCCGGATCAGAATTGTCTGAAGAGTGATCAGGGATAAATCAGGCTTCCTGATCCGGATATAATTAAAAATCGTCATGCCATATATGATCCGCACAGGATCCGTTTAAAATATCCGTGCTGGATCCACTTTAAAGATCCATGCCCGATCCGGCCAAAAGATCCATACCGGATCTGTTCAAAGGACCAGGATTAATTTTGTTTTTACATATCGACTTGATATTAAATAATTAAATAAATTCAGGACATCGGATACAAGACTTGTAGTAATAGATGCTGATAAGGAACTGATCAGATGACTGGATCAAGCGATGGAGTACTGTACTCTGATCAGTTCTTGATCAGATAGCTAAATCAAGGGATATAGTACTGTACTTTGATCAGAAACTGATCAGATTGCCAGATTAAGGGAAAGGATACTGTACGCTGATCAGTTACTGATTAGATGACCAGATCAAGGGATCGAGTACTGTACTCTGATCAGGAACTGATCAGATGATCGTATTACCGAAAATCTGATACGGTCCTGATCATAATCTCTAATTTCCAGTACGGATGTTGTGTTCATTAATATTAATTCTAATACTATATAAATAAAATTTAATTTCACCTCCATGGGCCTGGGCTAAAAATGGGCCTTATCAGCCCAGATCCTTTTCATCGGTTTAAATAACGTAAATTTTTAAAAATTGTTTTATTGCACTTTTTATACCTACTTTAATTAAGTGTTGCTTTATTTATATGAATGCTTGCGCCGGGGCAACACCAGGTAACTCAGCTAGTGAACAATAAATATTATGGGGAATATGGGAACATTTTAAGATTGGGTAGCAAATAAAAAACCTTTTCTCTTTTCAGACTTTATTAACTTCCTTGAAGGGTTGCATAATTTTTAAATATATATATAAAAGGCGCCTAATTTGTCTGTATGACAGGAAAGATATCTGTACACATTTATAATTTCCTTTTTTTTTATTTAATTTTTTATTTTAATTCTTTTTTTTTTTTTTACATTCAAATAGTCTATAAACGCATACATGACGAAAGCGCTCTGCAGGTGCGTAAGCAAGTTGCAAAACAAACGAAAATCAAACACACTCAAAGTTGAAAAGGTATTCTTTTTTTTTTTTTAAAGTTAAAGGAATGTTGTTTCACCGGCAGCGTCAGGATGCGCGAACTATAGCGGCGCACTTTGTTACGTATGCGTTTGGTAATATCCTTAAACTCGAACAACTTATCAGAACTAAAAGGAAATTAAATACATAATTCGTTACATTACACACGATTGTTACCTAACTTTTTTTTCCATTAAATGGTATTATATTTTTTCTTTTTTTAATCCATCAATATAACTCAGGACACGCACAATGTGTGCGTGGCGCACTCACGCAATTCAGAGGATTCTTTAAAAATATCAATCTTCACATTATTTTTTTTTTTAAATATACTTTACATAAGGCACTAGCTACACGTTAAACTTTGTGATGGACTCGGCTCGGCGCGGTTCCCTTTGTACATGCAGTTGCTGCCTCAAAAATTGAACGTGTAACTACTGACCGTGAAACGTATGCGCGTTTCTAAACGAAACAGTTCAACAACACTAAATCGGTTGTATTGCGATAAACAATTCTTTACAATTAAAAATACTTATAAAAGCCTTTATCTCGTTTTACAGTAAGCGATATACTATATAACTTTTTGTCAGAGTGACACAGATCTCGGTTAGTGTGTGTTTGTTGGTTGCCATTATTAAGCACCTAGAATATGTTGAAAAAGGTTGACATGTGCCCTTTCCACTTAACTATGTTAAATGTAAACGCTATCGTTAGTTTTTATCTTATCATTTCATTTTTTTATTTTTTATTTTTTTTTTTTGGTAGGTTAATGTACGAAAATGAGTGTGGTGTCGACGTGTCATGAACATGGCGGGGCAGAGTGTCCTGGCGTGTTCGTGTGGTCTTTTTTTGGTGATTTACACTAATTCATTTATTTTAAGTTTATAGTTTTAACTAGATTTTTTTTACTTACTTAACTTGCCTAAAATTTGATTTTTTCATTTATATATGTTTTGTTTTTTTTTGTTTATAGTTTTCTTTCTTTTTTTTTTCTTGATGATCGCGTTTCGTTTTAATTTAACTAATTATGTGTAGATGATGTGATGAGACACGTGATGATCCTAAGATTGACTCTCCTAATCTCCTAATCGGCAGTTTGTAAATTTCTTTGTTTTTTCAAGTCAATGAGATTGCTTTAGTTGATGACTGCTTGCTTTCATTCAATTTATTTATTTTATGTCTTTTCTTCGTACCTAATTCTTTTTCAGGAATGATTGATTACTTCATAAAATGTACTAAATGTAATCTGCAAATCGTATCTTGAGCAGGTGGGTTACTTAACCGGGCGGGGGGGGGAAGTACAAAGGTTCCACACAGTGAGAGATATGTTTGAGACTTTAATTTCCTATTGGGCGTTTCCCTTCAATTTGTAATAGAATTGTGGTTGAGGAAAATAATTTTGTTAGAATAGTGGGTTTAAGATTTCTACCTTGTGGCTCAGAGAGTTATTCATTATCTCTCCTAAGCTACCTATCTACCACAGTAACTGAGGAAGCATATAACATCATCTGAGGAACAATAATTTCACAACATGAGTCCTGTGCAGCCGCTGCCTCTTCTTAATTGGATAGAGGAAATGCGGTTGATGGTGCTTTTAATTATGTCATGGTGGTTTTCGTCGAGATATTTACGTTTTGATTGCGTAAATTATTTGCTTATTTCCCCCCATAAATTCTGCATTTGCATAGTAAATGGTAGGTATGTGTAATTAATGTCTACGGATTTCTGGGTTGATTCCAGTGGGTAGGCCAATTTAAATCAACTTTATTTCCCTCTGAATCCACCAAATGGCAATCATACATCTCGTAATTAGTGTATAGGGTTTAAGAATGCACCACCTTTAATCCTACCTGCCTCGTTAAAATGTTTTCCCAGCTCACCCGGTGGTTTATATAGTTAATGCACTAACCAGAAATACATCGTGTAAAATGTGAAAATCCATTTAATTCAAGAGCCTGAATACAGGGAAGGGTGTAAGTTTGCTTTTTAATTCCCTCTCCCCCCTCATTTTAAAATTATGAATATTTAAGGTAGTGCCCATTTTATATGAATTTTAAAATTGAAATTACAGGTGCCTAGCACATAAATTTACCCAATTTAAATTATCCGTGATAGTCGGAGCCCTGTCACAGGAAAGTTCGATGAGTAATGAACCCTGCCACCTAAAAGTTAATTTAATTATTGATACCGAAAAAATGCGGTCGGATTTGTGATATAATTCTCATGTGAACCGGTTTAAATCACCTGACAATATGTGTCAATAATAATTCATCTGATAGGCGGGATTAAAATGTTTTAATTTGGAAAAGCATATCCGTACTGTTTTTGGATTGGATCAGTCGCTTTCGAAACACTGTTTTTTTTATCAAGGACATCATAAAGATATCATAAAATCCCAATTTAAATTGTCTGCTCATTAATTTTCCTGCAGAGAATGTTCAAAATTTCAAAGCTATTGACGTGCAGCTCTGGAGGCTTCTTCACGAGGTTTCAAGGCTTCTCTACGGCAATTGTTCCTACCCAGGCTTCACTGTGCAGGTCGGAAGCGTAACTGGGTCGAGGTTCTTCATAATAGCAAGGAATGCAGACGCTATCTAATGGACTTTTATAATTACAGGGGTGTATTTTGCGACCTGATTTATTATTTACCCAGGCAGGTAAATTTTATAACATACTCCCCTCCTTCCACGGAAAGTAACCACCCTTCGAGCAAATATCTTGTTTAAATAATAGGGTTTTCTTAACAAATATAAAAAATAAAAACATTTTAAACATACAAGGTCGTCTTTGACACTCACTACAGGAAAATAAATATAATCTTTGTATCGTCTGTACAAGAGAACCTAAGAATATTTGGTATTTTTGTTTTTGAAAGAATACAAGCTAAACTTAAAATAAAGTAAAAAATAATTAAAAAAAAAAAATTAAACAGAAAACCCGAAAGGTTTTAAAAAAATCATACACTTTATAATAATAATTGGGCTACTGAAATCATTAACAGACTCGAAAATAAAGCCCTTAAGGGCAATTGCGCCTGCAATATACCTCCGTTCACAATAATGTCCTTCTCCTCGAGCAGTGGCGCATCAATTACGTGGATTATTCCATTCGTGCACTTCACATCCGGCCGGACGACCGTGATTTTTTTGTAATTCCACAGTATGGTGTAGCCTGGAAAAAGAGAAGCAAATGAAATATCCATGAGCATATTTTTTCATCCAGTAAATGGTGCGGGTGTTAATGCTATAATTTGTATAAGAAAGCAGCTTTATGTGAGCTACACAGCGGGGCGGGGCGTTCGCTTGTTTTCTCTAAAAATTAATCATTGTTTTTTGGCTGTAATTGAATAAAGCGAACATTTATGTTGGCCACTTCGTTTTTTTTTTTTTTTTATTAAATTCAATAAGCAGATGGTGATTGCAAGTAAACAACAATTCCATAAAGGGCTATCCTAAAGGTTTTGCAACATAAATTAAAATTTGCTTGCATCAATTGCTTTTACCTTTTTTTTTTTGTTTTTTATGGATTAAACAAAGGATTTCGCTTGATTCAGGGAAATGACTTGGTGCATTTTATGGTTTTTAATGTTTCTGACTTTTCGTAACCGCCACAGAATTTTTGATTTATATTTCTTCTACATATTTTTCAATTTCAGCTATTTTTGCAAAAGAATTAATAGTTTTCAAATACAATATATGTGTAATTTTAGTTGTCTATCTTAGTTAAACGCCTCAAGCTAGTAATTAGTTATGTATGTATATTAGGGTGCTTTTTTTTTCGCGACATTTTTTTTTTTTTTAAGTCCCACCTCGAAATTTTGTGGCAAATACCTAAACAAAAATTCCCTGAAAATTGGAGCCCTTAATATTAATATTAAGTACTAGACCAAGGCGTATAAAAATTTCCCATATAAAATACACGTAAACTTTGATTATTTTTCTTCAAAACTCTACAGCTCAGAGGAATTTTAGGGTATAATCTTGGTCAATGGTAGGTTTTCTTCAGAATTGAATGCTCTACAAAAGTGTCCATTGCGGTGTAACCCTAACTCCCACCAGCGAGGTAGTACGGGTCACTAACCCTATTTTTTCGTGAAATTCTCGTTTTTTTGCCCCTATCTTGTAAATAACAAGAGCTACAGAAAAAATGTGAATGACAAACTTGTAGGAAATTCAATTTCCTCCAAAAAGCTCTAGAACACGAAATCGCTAACATCGATATTTCTTGAGATATTGGGTTTTGAAGTTGAGGTAGTGTTTCTACAATTTAGCTCAATAATCCATGAAAGTTCCACACTACCTCTTAATTGCTGGCTATACTTCAAACGCTTCATTAAAGCGATTGAAGCTGTAGATAAATATTTTACAATTCTTCCAGAGTCTCATTGTAAGAAAGGATCATAATTTTTCGAAAGGCGTCAGAAAAAATTTTGGGATTTTATATTAAGAAATAAAGTGAATTGATTTTATACAAAGCATTTTCTGATAAACGAATTTTTTTCCGATGGTGATTTATTAATGAAACGCCATTCAATTTGTTTCTTTTTTTAATCCATTAAATTCTTTGATATTAAATGCTGTAGAAATCAACGCATAAACCATTTTATCATAATCCATGAAGTCAGAAAAAATTCTGAATCCATTCATGATTATTACGTACCTTCACCATTTCAATAGAACAAAAATATCTATTGACTCTTTTTAATGAGCGGAAAGTAAGCAGTTTTACATTTCAATGAATTGCTTTCATTTCTATAAATTCTTATTATTCTTTGTTTTTTTTTAATTTTTTCCCTTTATTAAACTGAGAGCTAGGAACTTTATTGACTTTATTTTGGTTGTACATGATAAGGGTAATGTTAGATAACTATAGTTAATTGGATTTTGAATTAAGAGAGTCCTTGGAAATTTCTAAATCATATCTATCATACTTGGACTATGATAAAATGATGGTATCACATTTTCCTTCAACCATCCCTAATTAAAAAATAAGAGAAAGAGTTTATTCAAGAAAAGAAAATATTATTATTAAATAGATGAAAAAAGTTTGAAATTGACCCATTTTTTAGCTTTAAGAGTGTATTAAAATATATAAATGCGCAGAACACATTCAAAAACGTAATTTCATCATTTCGAAGAGAACCATTTCTTTTACTTTGGAAACACTAATTAAGAAAACATGTTTTTCCCTCTTGAAAACATTGTTATTACCTGATAACATATGTATTTTGTTCCTCCTTCCCTTTTGTCCTTTCTTTTTGTATGATACATATAAGATTGATACAGAGAAAGTTGCCTTTTAAGAAATCATTACGGACACAAATGACATAATGTCGAAATGGCAAAATGAGTTAGGTACATGAATTACAGGGACTTACTTTAAGACTAAAAGGACAACAGAATTCGAACGAACGAAAATTAAAGACGTTTCCCCAGGGGAAAAGAAATCTCGTCCAGGAAGGATATTCTTCTGGAAAAGTTGAGCCAACTCTGAAGGCGGAAAGATATGTTCAGAGATATATAAATAAAGGTAAAATCCGCTTCGACTCCATGACTAATGGTTCGCATGAAAAAAAACGTGTGTTTCGCAACGGTTTGTTGTGTTTAGCTTTTTCTCATACAAAATTGAATTAAATCACGTTCCTGCTTATTTTCTACGTTTATTTACTTCAGTACATTTTTCCTGATTAACGAGTATTAAATTTTTCGGCAACAACTACATAACTATGCAACTTTGAAGTATGAAAGGAAAATAATAAAAGTCATATCACTGAAGGAGTACACTGCGAAATAAGATGACTAATTATTTCCACTCAACAGTCGAAAGGGAAACAACTCTAAACTTTGTGAACTTTGAATTCCTTTGAGTTTATTTCTTAAACTTCATATGCAACTGCGCCTAGACTGCAGGTGCTCTCATTTTATACGTGAAACTTCAGCTTGATGTTTATGATTCCAGCTACTTCCTAGGAATTTTATGCAAATTACTTGGGCGGGAACTGGGTCAAGAGTATTGATTTATATAATATCCTTTTGATTTCAAAGAGCTTTATTTCGTTTTAAACAGGACGAAAGCACCCTACTTAATTACTCGTCGAATTTATGTGAATATTTAAGAGGGAGCTATAATTGTTTTCTTGTCCAGTACACACATCGGTCCAACCCTAGGAAGAGGCTCAGGAATTTGAACCCCACTTCACAATTGCCAATATTCCACTCTGCTCGTGAATGGTTTAGCGTCAGCTAATCGGATATGTGTCATTAATTAGAAGCTTTTCAAGCGTAAGGATGCTTGGCTTTGTAATTACCGGCTTAAATATGTACTCTTAAGTACCGCAGTATTCATTGACTAAAAAAAAAAAAAAATCCCATTTACACGCAATTTCGCTTTGCCCCATTTATTTCATACAATTTATTCATACTTCAGTAATTTCCCCAAGTGACCCCATTAATTTTTTACACGGTGGTGGATTTTGAATTTCGTTAAGATTTACCTGGGCACAACCGAAAGGGAATAGAAATGTGTGTAGGTTATATTGTGTAGCACACAAAGTACATTTCATGCAACCGAATGCATTACTGAGGAGCCCTAAAAACGCCATAAAAACATTTTGCATGCATTCTATGCAATGCTATGGATTTTAAAGCTAATAAATCTTGCTAGACATTTGTGCGCCAAACGTACAACACAAAAGTAAGCATACACCAGAACCGCATATTTCAATCATGCATCACAGAGCTATCCTTTTTCTTGAATGGCAGGCAGACTCTGTGTTAATTTTTCATCCGGTGGTGGTCGCCGCTCTAGTATACCTTAGCAATTTTTCACAACTTTTAAATGAGCGCAGCAAGCGAATATTGCGGGTAATTGATGAGCGTGGAGGCAATATTAATTAAAGCTGGTGATGTTAATATAAGCGCAGCAACGCCATGAGGAAGTGTTTTCAATATCGATTTTATCGTCACATTGGATAAACTTAAATGGGGATGAAATTAACTCCTTGTGAGGGAGTAATTATGGAGGAGGATAATTATCAGATATGGTGCCTGAATTGCTAAATGCTTCTGCTATTTCATCTTGAAGACTGTGATTCATAAACCACGGAAGTGTTATTACGGCTTAGCTTAAATGAACAAGTGGCTCATTTATCCTTGTTATTATCACATCTTATACCTCTAATTATATATCTTACGGGTTGGAAAATTTATAAAAATTATGTTATTGCATTTGTTATACTCCATACATATACCACATACAATTTAATGCAGTTGTTATAAATTTGTTCGTGGAAAGGATCCCGGCAAGATTAGACCCATATTTTATGTAAGCGGACAAAAATAAAATGCACCTCAAACATTATAATAGTGTTTTAAAATGTTATTTTAACTTTTATCCCTATATTTAAAATTCATACTTCCTTTTGAAAATAGAAAAAAGTTAGTCGTTTTCAAATTCCGTATTTTGCATAAAATATTTTAATGTTTATTTACTAATTGGAGATCACTGATTTCGAATCTACCCTCAGTTTTATTGTATCAGCTCTCGTTTTCGAGAAAAATAGAGTTAAAAAAGTGCAAAAGACCGTATTTCGGCCATTTTTGAATTATCATTAAAAAATAACGGATTTTCATAGAAGGTCATTATATGACTTAAATGAAAGCCTTATATCTATGGATATAAAAAAGCACTAATCTTTAGACTTTACTTAATATCTTGGGGAACACATTTTTCGTAACACGATTCGCCAAGTGGTTCGTCTTCATTGCCTATCTATTGTATGAAATAATCAATACATAGAAAAAATTACTTTCAACGCATTGTTTTGGAAAAATTTTAAAACGATTCATATTTTTATATTACAATTTAAGGTTCAACTCTTCATTTGAGCTACGGTATAAACTCCTATCACGATCCGTTATTTTTGATTGATTTTTCAAAAATAGCCGAAATACGATCTTTTGCACTTTTTAACTCTATTTTTCTCGAAAACGACATCTGATTGAACATTTTCGTTTGCGAATTCGTAATCTACGGAAAAAAACCCTATACAAATGATTTGTCATTTGTTGGGCAACTAAAGAGGTGTTGGCCAGTATTATTAAAGTAAAAACTAATTTAATACATATAGCGAAATTACGTCATAGAGAATTTAATTGCAGAAAAATGAAA
Source organism: Dysmachus trigonus (assembly GCA_949715965.1). NCBI lineage: Eukaryota > Metazoa > Arthropoda > Insecta > Diptera > Asilidae > Dysmachus > Dysmachus trigonus. The sequence goes on from OX454320.1 coordinate 93,280,269, forward strand.
TGAAAATAACAAGTATTTGGGATGTTCTTGTTTAAAGACTCTTTAAAATATATCTTGATTTTTTAAATTAAATTTTTGAGTAAATTCAAAATTTTGTATATTTTGATGTATATATGTTTCTTGACTATGGAAACTGTTGCATACATTTTTCAGTACTTCTTTAAATCAATGTCGTACCTTGGAAATTTAAAAGAAGCCCACATAATTTGAAATTCAGAGTAAATCATTGAATTTAGAAAAATGATTTGGAGTTGTTTTTGTGTTCTCTGTTTTAAAAGCAAAAATTCGGACCAATATCTTAATATTTCACCTGTAATTTTCAAAACCAAATTTATTACCTGTATTTTGTATTTGAACTTGACTACATATTTTTATGTAATTTAAAGATAAACATGAAATTTTTCATTTTGGCGTTTCCATTTATAATTTGTTTGTTCTATCTGAAATTTATTTTCAAAAATACGATCTCACTGAACTAACTTTTTTATATTGGATTTATGTATTTACGGATGAAAAATTTTAAAACCTTACATTTCAAGTGATTTCTTTAAATTTGATGAGTAGTAAACTGCTGGATTAAATTATTTGATTTCACCGTGTTGTTTTCTCTTAAAACAAAGCTATGCTTTTTTTTTAGCGACTATTTTTTTTTTTTTTTCAGTCCCACCTCGAAATTTTGTGGCAAATACCTAAACAAAAATTCCCTGAAAATTAGAGCTCTTAATATTAATATTAAGTACTAGAACTAGACCAAGGCGTATAAAAATTTCCCATATAAAATACACGTAAACTTTGATTATTTTTCTTCAAAACTCTACAGCTCAGAGGCATTTTATAGTATAATCTTGGTCAATGGTAGGGTTTCTTCAGAATTCAATTCTCTAAAAAAGTGCCATTGCGGCGTAACCATAACTCCCACCAGCGAGGTAGTACGGGTCACTAACCCTATTTTTTCATGAAATTCTTGTTTTTTTGCCCCTATCTTGTAAATAACAAGAGCTACAGAAAAAATGTGGATGACAAACTTGTAGGAAATTCAATTTCCTCCAAAAAGTTCTAGAACACCAAATCGCTAACATCGATATTTCTTGAGATATTGAACTTCGAAGTTGAGGTAGTGTTACTACAATTTAGTTCAATTATCCATGAAAGTTCCACACTACCTAAACTTCAAAGCCCAATATCTCAAGAACTATCGATGTTAGCGATTTGGTGTTCAGAACTGTTTTGTAGGAAATTGAATTTCCAAAAAGTTTGTCATATTCACCTTTTCTGTACCTCTTTTTGTTTACGAGATAGGGGTAAAAAGCGAGAATTTCATGAAAAAATTGAGGTTATTGACCCGTACTACCTCGCTGGTGGGAGTTAGGGTTACACCGCAATGGGCACTTTTGTAGAGCATTCAATTCTGAAGAAACCCGACCATTGACCAGGTTTATACCATAAAATGCTCTGAGCTGTAGAGTCTTGAAGAAAAATAATCAAAGTTTACGTGTATTTTATATGGGAAATCTTTATACGCCTTGGTCTAGTACTTAATATTAATATTAAAAGCTCTAATTTTCAGGGAATTTTTGTTTAGGTATTTGCCACAAAATTTCGAGGTGGGACTGAAAAAAAAAATAGTCGCTAAAAAAAAAGCACCCTAATGTTCATATTTGATATTGTCTGGAACTAAAAAGTTTGAACAACATTTAATTTTTGTATGTACGACCGACGCCGACGCCTGGAAAGTTAGTCTGCCAATATTAACGAGTTTCAACATAAAGTTTTAAGATCTAAATTTTATTACCATTCCCGAATTCAGTTTATGAGGATTTTACAGCATACTTTAAGCGGAAATTTAAAAATGTTGTTTTAATTGATTTTTGAATTTTGATTTGATACAAAAGCCTTGTAGTAAATATGTAGTTTTGTATTTTGTATTTTGCTGTAAGTTAAATTTTGCTTTTTAAAGCTTAAGATCTTCCTTAAATTGGTAACAGGTGTGGATTTCTTTAAAAAAAAAAATTTTTCCTTACTTGTTGCCTTAGGACTTATTATGTATTTATGTTTGTGGTGTGGTATTAAGCAACTCTACAGGAATCAAAGCGGGGGAGCGAAAACAAAACACATTCACCGGCTTAAACTTTATGCACTATGGGGGAAGTTTAAACAAAATCTTTAACACCTGCATAACACTAAGGCAACTCACCGGTCCATTCAGTCATATAATCATCGGAGAGTTCTTTGTTCGCGAATTTCAAACATAAAAATTAATTAGCTTCTTGAATAAGTTAATCAATTGCTAAAGATGGGGGTGGACAATTTAAGCCCCGCAGAGAGTTTAAATTTAGATTTATGTTACCCGGAAAAAAAAAAACATATTGGATAGTAGGACACACTGAGGAAGGGATAAATGAAATTTAATGATACAGACTTGTTGGACTCATGTAATGATAGAACTTGGCAGAGCGTAAAGTATTTTAGATAAATCTCAACTACGTGCAAATTGCCCCGTGTACACTCATGAGGGAATTGTTTTAATTTTAGGGAAACGTGCCAATTTGATAAAATCTATTCATGCGTGCGATTATAGCAGAATGTTAATTTGTGTTATCACATGAATTATATTCAATTCACGGACATCTGATCGAATAATTATCGCTTATGAAACTAATTTCATGACATTTGAGAAGCATTTGTGCGGTGCAACGACTGCTATAAAAGCGATAATCAACAATTTATTACAAAATAGGCCCAAATGTGCTTCTTTAAAGCGTAACGCAATCTTTCATATGCATTTACAGAAGCCATCGAACTCAATGAATCATTTTCTGAATTTCAAATTTGTGTTGAAAAATGCGCCAGAGAATGTGTAGAAGGATCTAGCAGGATGGCTTCAATCACAAACTTTTATACGAGAAAATATACCGAAGTGAAAAGGCGGAGGGCTGCGCACAATATTGTCGTAAAAATTGAATTTTTATCGATTTTGATGGAAGCCAACGGAAGGGTGAAATGCTTTTATAATTGGCATCGATTGACGGATTTATCCGAAAAATGAACGACTGACAATCCGGTGATTGATGAGGTCATTTCTATTCAGACTTTTTTTTTTTTTGTATAACAGCTAACAGCTAAGCGAGTTTATAGACGTGCTGATTAATTGCTCCTTTGATCGCATAATAAAATACTTTAAAGTGATAGAGCAAAAATAAAGTAAAACATAAACAGGGGATACTTTGACATTAGAGGAACTTTTATGCCATTAGGAGTTTTTTGATAAAGGAAGTCGAATTGTATTCCTTAAGGGGTATATCTTTATATAAAATAAAATTTTTCCTAAGGTTGAAATTCCTAAAATTAATGCACTTCAAAATAAAAAATTCGTGCTGAAGTTTAAGCAATTTGTTAAATTATATTTTGTTGTATTTTATTAATTGGCCGAATAGAACATTTTATTTGTGTGGAGTTTTTAGACAGACAGCCCTTATGGTAGCACGATATAGAGAATGCAAGGTATGCTGGTCAGGTTTTGACACTATTTAACAAAACGATGGCAAATTTTGCCTGGTAAATTGGGGAAATTTATCTTCTAATATATAAAATTCTTCTGTCACAGTTTTAGTGGTTATACTCCTCCGAAACGGCTTGACCGATTTTGATGAAATTTAATATGTATATTCAGTAGGTATGAGAATAGGTTTATAACTAATTTTTATACCCCTAAGTGTTAAGGGTGGCTCACCCTAAAAAATTGTTTTTCATTTTTTGGACACATTTTTTTTTGGTAATATTTTTATGATGTGGCATTAAAAATACATTTAGTCCTAAATTTTTACACTTCTACCACCAACCCCTACTTTTTAATAGCATTTTATCGAGATTTCCAAATCCAAGATTGTAACCAACAATTTCTCGATTTTAACAGATTTTAATGGAAATTAGTACTATAAATATTCTGAGGCCACTAATTTGATTGTTATCAAAATTTCCAAATTTAAGATGGCGGATCTAACACTGTGACCAAAATGTTTCGATTTGGCAGGATTTTAATGAAAATTGGTATAATGATTATTCGGAGGCCACTAATTTCGAATATTATTAAAATTTGTAAATTCAAGATGGCGGGTCCAATAGGGAGACCATAATGTCTCGATTTCAGCAGATTTTAATGAAAATTAATACAATGATTATTCTGATACTACTAAGTAAGTATTATCAAAATTTCCAAATCCAAGATGGCGGATCCAATATGGTGATGCAAATTTCTCGACTTCATCGGATTTTCATGAAAATTAGTACGATTTTTTTGGTGCCACTAATTTTGATCATTATCCATGTAACTCGAAAATTGTGCAACTCAAGTACCGTGTATCTTGAGGGATACCTGTATTTACCCAACGTCGGATGAAACCGGGTAATTTTCCAATATTTGTGCAGTGTAAAACGGTTTACTTTATATTGAACAACGTGTAAGTTTGTTCACGGAAAAAAATTGCGATGTTCCCTCAAGTTACACGCTATTTGAGTTACACGGTTTTATACCAATTTTCATAAAAAGGGCAAAATAATAAGGATTTATCATATATTCGTCAATGTTAGCTATCTGCGGAATCCTTTCGCTTCCTGCACTTGAAAAGTGGAATATGCAGGTCACTAACCGTAGTACTAAACCTGAGTTTCCACTTACACAGTTTCGAGTTACACGGAACCAATTAATCGTGTAACTTGAGGGACACCTGTACACCAATTTTGAGAGTCACTGATTACGAATTTGCTATCAGATTTTCGTAATTCAAAATGGCGGATATAAAATGGCGGACAATTTTTTGCAAAATTTTCAATTTCTTCGAAAAAAAAGTGGGTATCCGGAGTTTCTGGGGTCACTGATTACTCATTAAATGCCTGCATATTTTTTAAGTTTAAGTCCTACTAACACGTCTTATGCACTTTATTGCAGTAAAAAGTTGCTTTTTCCCCACTAAATCAGTCGTTTTTCGAAAAAAATGACGTGAAAAAGGTATTTATTTATACAATATTTCAAAAAAACAATAAAAATAATTTTTTTTCACTTTTTTTTTTGGTTGGATCGTGTTGGACGACTCAAAATACGTCTAGAAAAGTTGGTCTCGATGAGTTAGAGCCTCGAAGTTACCGTAAATTTTTTTGTTATTCAGGCATTAATGGGTTAATTAGACTTTATTGAACACTGTTTGGAAACACCTAGTAGCGCGCCCATTTTCGATACTATTTTCTAAGTAGGACTGGTATTGAATCTTGAAATTAAAAAAACAATTAGACGGTATATTAATTCTTCAATATTTTCGTTTTTTCTATGGTGGGCTACGCCTATAAATAACATCTACTTGTTAAACATAATTAATAATTGCCAAAAACCATCAGTTCATTATAATTATTGATAAAATTCGAAACTTTGTCACTATGAGGTATTTTGGCATATCTGAACCGAACAGCAAAGTGGTGAATCAAAGGTTCTATCTTATGCATACCTTGTATTCTCTATATCGTATTTTGGTGGGATAGATTTAAAAGAAAATTTCGATTATCAAAAATACCAAATTTAAATGCTTTGCAAAAACTTGCGCTAAACTATGTCAAAGTAGCTCCGGCTTACGGCATAGAGTGCAAAACACATGTTACACCTCATAAAAGTAATAGTAACCGGGGCTTTATCGCTATGGAGAACAATGGCAAATGGGGATATAACGAGAAGTGGGTACTTACGTCCGGAATCCTCGACAACGCGCAGCTTTAAGGAGTCCCTGATTGTTGGTAGTACAATTGAATCGGGAGACATTGAGGCCAGTTCGCTGACTGTATAGGCGCGATCCGCGATAACCAGATGTCTCTGCAAAATCGACCGAGCCTGGGGAAGAGACAGTAGAGGATAATTTCAATAAGCAGCTGCTTAGCGAGCCATTTTCATGCAAAATATCCCTTTTTACGTGCAATTATTATCCTTTGAGCACATATTTTTTGCTGTAAAAAACTAAGCAGCCTTTATCGCTAAAGTTGGGCGCTTCAGCTAAGTGAATGTTGCTTTTAGCAATCCACTCCCCGGAATAGGGAGCAGTTACGTGCGCTATTTTGGAGCGTTTTATATATACCCTTGACACAGGCGTACTCGATGCGGGCGTTTTGCCTTTTTTTTTCTGCTGCTTCTTCTTTTTTTTTTTCTTACCAAAAAAAAAAGGTGTTCAAGTTTCATAGAAAGAAAATTTGCGAGAAAATGGAAAGGAAATTGTACTTACATGGTAGGCAAAGTCCCGCATAAAGAGCTTCTTGTGAGCTGATGGATACTCCAGCGAGGATTTCAGCCAGGCCTTATCGCTTGGCACGAAGAACGTGTAACGCCTCATCGTGTTGTTTACCTGCTCAATGAACCCAGACTGTTTGCTTAGCTGGTATGTGGCGCTGCAAGGCATAATATTCAAATTGAAGACTTTTAAAAATTCACGAACGAAACGAGAGAGTAGAGATCCCCCGCAAAAAAAAAAATTTTTTTTGTGTGCCCTTTATATATTTTTGAGTTTACCCAATCTCATGCGGTTTAATTAAGGAGACACTTCGTTGTCGTACTTTATACTTTTTTTTATACCTAAGGACGAAGGATTCTCTGCTGCTTATTTTTTAAAGTTATGAAGCATAGGTGTGGCATGGCGGTCATACGATAAGCTTTCTTGCTATAGTGTGCCACCGTAAAATAAATGAGATACAACCGAGTTAAGGGAGATGTCCCCGTTTTATATCTATTTTAGTGGCACACTGCAAATTCAAAATTGTCACTTAATTCAAACAAGTGAAAGCCATTAGTCCGGCTAAGTGTTACAATTCCTAGCAAATGAAGACACACCCTTGGGAGCCTTCAAATCAACAACACAACTGATTGAGAGCTTTTAACGCGACATTTTTTTTTTTTTTGTTCTCTACAAAAATAGGATTTGTTCTATTCAAATTTGTTTAAAATGGCAATTTCATTAAAAGGTGAATTCCCGCAATTAGATTCAGATATTTTACTTTTACAAATAAATTTCTTAATGCTGCGCTTGTTTCTTTCTTTTATGTAGTCGAGTTTTAACTTTTTAATTTTTATTTTATGAGAATAACCTTTAAGTTAGTATAACAATCAATTTTAATCCGATTTACTTAAAAATTCCGAATAAACAATTGAACTACTCTTAGATACTGAGCCAAATTTTCATTAATTTATTTTTTGAATAAGGATTGCCCCCCTTTCGATACAATAAAAAGTACCAGAAGGAATACAGCCTATAATTAACATAAATTTGAAATAAAATGAAATATTGCATATAATCAGGAGTATTTATTTATTATTCATTTTTGATAAGTTTTAGATATTATAATTAGAAATAGAAAAAGTTACTAAGTTACCAAGAAAAAAAAACATATATAATCAACTCCGAAAATAATGTAAATAGGCCTTACTATAGCATGCAAGTATAATAAGGTCTAAGACAAAATCAATGCAAAATAAACTAATTACGGCACTCGATCTGGATTTTCTGTTGATAAACCGACACATTCTTCGTGGTAAGTGTAGTCATAAATTGCTGAAAACAATTTATTGAAACACTTTTCAGATAAATGCACATCGTCTTTATCAGACACACCAATATTTAACCAGTGTTTTGTGGGGTTGATTTCCTAATGTATAAATTGTAAGTAAGTAAGATTTGTTTGTTATAGTGTTTTATGTGGCCCTAAATATGAGGATTCGTGAAATAGGATTTATTATTCAGTTAGCCTTAATAAATGAAAATATTTAGATCGACAACGATTTTAAATACTATAATGTGTAGTTCTATAAAAATTTGTGCAATGGCAATTCTTCCATGTCTAAATTAATACATGCTTTGTAAAAAGCTTCGATGTAATTTTAATTTCAGTCCTGAGGCAGTAAAGCTTATGGGTAACCATATATATTATATGTATATAATATACATATTAGGGTGCTTTTTTTTCGCGACTATTTTTTTTGTTTCAGTCCCACCTCGAAATTTTGTGGCAAATACCTAAACAAAAATTCCCTGAAAATTGGAGCCCTTAATATTAATATTAAGTACTAGACCAAGGCGTATAAAGATTTCCCATATAAAATACACGTAAACTTTGATTATTTGTCTTCAAAACTCTACAGCTCAGAGGCATTTTATGGTATAATCTTGGTTAATGGTAGGGTTTCTTCAGAATTGAATGCTCTACAAAAGTGTCCATTGCGGTGTAACCCTAACTCCCACCAGCGAGGTAGTAGGGGTCACTAACCCCAATTTTTCCATGAAATTCTCGCTTTTTGCCCCTATCTCGTAAACAACAAGAGCTACAGAAAAATTAATAAAACGAACTCATAGGAAATTCAATTTCCTGTAAAAAAGTTCTAAACACCAAATAGCTGACATCGATATTTCTTGAGATATTGGGCTTTGAAGTTGAGGTAGTGTGGAATTTTCATGGATTATTGAGCTAAATTATAGAAACACTACCTCAACTTCAAAGCCCAATAACTCAAGAAATATCGATGTTAGCGATTTGGTGTTCAGAACTTTTTTGTAGGAAATTTAATTTCCTACAAGTTTGTCATATTCACTTTTTCTGTACCTCATGTTGTTTACGAGATAGGGGCAAAAAACGAAAATTTCATGGAAAAATTGGGGTTAGTGACCCCTACTACCTCGCTGGTGGGAGTTAGGGTTACACCGCAATGGACACTTTTGTAGAGCATTCAATTCTGAAGAAACCCTACCATTAACTAAGATTATACCATAAAATTCCTCTGAGCTGTAGAGTTTTGAAGAAAAATAATCAAAGTTTACGTGTATTTTATATGGGAAATCTTTATACGCCTTGGTCTAGTACTTAATATTAATATTAAGGGCTCCAATTTTCAGGGAATTTTTGTTTAGGTATTCGCCACAAAATTTCGAGGTGGGACTGAAAAAAAAAATAGTCACGAAAAAAAAAGCACCCTAATACATATATTAAAGGGCAGATATCAGACTCTTTATGTGCATGTCTCTCAATCATCCAATTTGCCTGTGTTCTACCAGCGTGCCCCAGGGATCAATTCTTGGCCCTCTGCTGTTCTCAATGTTTATCAATGACATTTTTGCACAAATACAATTTTCTTGTCTGCGTCTTTATGCGGATGATGTGAAATTGAACATCTCAAGTCCAATTGGTCTTGTTGAGGATAGTATTTGTAGGGTTAATGACGATCTTGAGATCTAATCCAACAAAATCTAAATATATGATTACTTTAATTTTATCGCTCACTTTCACTTACATACACTTCTTATGGCTCAAATAATTAAATATGGTCAACCAAAATATATATTCTTATATGTAGTACCAATTGCATGCTTTTTCTTTACGAAACGCCTGTATTTTCAGCCAGACAGCTAAATAAATAAAACTACTCTTTTTGTTTCTTGTTAACCATTATTGCTTTTGTTTCTCTCTCATTTTTAAATGATTGCTTTCTCTACTGGTAGTATTCAGATATCACAGCTTGTACATAGTTAAAAGGTGTATGTTGTACTTTGTATAATAAATAAATAAATAAATAAAAAGCAGCAGCGCACGATTTTGAAGTGTGCGTGCGGTAATTTTATGAATGTTATTTTGTTGTTAGTCCTTATTCCTCCCTTGGTACCTTACCTTTGTAAATTTCCTGCTTTGGTAAGAACAATCTGATATTTTCCAAAAATTTCAAATACATATATTCAACTAAATTATGTATTCCTTGTTGTTTTCCAATTTGATCATGTTTTCTATTTTCTCCTCTACCCGGAATGCTACAATATCAATAATATTTTCGCAGTGGTTGTTTTTATGCCCCTCCGAGGTAGAATCTTGTTCGTTCCGTAAGCTCTCGATATCATAGTTGAATAAATAGAATTCGAAAAGGGCAAACACGGAATTCAAATATCAAGAGGATGATGCGTCCCAGGGTAGTGGAATTTATTGAAATTCCATCAAGGTAAGTCGGACCGTGCCAGCCAGCTACCTGACCTCATTTTGCGCCCTTACTTCCTAGCTCCCCAGGCACAAGTAATTAAATTTTAACAAAACCCCTGGGAATTGTTTGATTTATATTGCGTAAACCCTGTGCTCCATGACATAGTGTCTGTGAAAAGTAGTGCCAAAAACAAGGCCAAACAGACAGACGACGATAGTACTTACTTGAGCATCGGGTCTGTGCTGAGTTTCCCAAGGACGGTTGTGTGCGGAACTCCGAGCACCCTGTCGATTATGTGCACATAGCCGTTGGTTTGTGCAATATCCGCCTGGAGCAGGGTGGCATTCACTCCACCACCCTCGACTGTAATTGTTTCGTTCCCGGCTCCATCGGAAATTATATTGAAGTAGAGGAAAGTTCGGTTGTTTACAGTGGGCACTTGTGGCGCCTGCCAGGTGAATTGAAATGCAAATGTTAGATTTTGTTTGAAGGCGATTTTATCAGTTAAAAGTTATTTACTAACCGTATCCGGATTCTTCTGCTTGATATTCTCAATACTGAGGCGATCCTTGATGATGTGCATGTTGAGGATGTCACGCATCACCTCACGATTCCTTGAAACAAAAATGAAAATGAACAGGTCTCATAAACGACAGAAATTGCAATAAATACCTGATGACGTTGTTAACATTTGTATTGTTCCACGCCTCGTTGCTGGGTGCCAGGATTGTGACATCGCCTAGCTTGTTTATATCCTCCAGGACGTCCCCTCCGATGTCCATAATTGTTTCGTAGAATTTGCGCAATGCACCGTCTTCATTCTCCTGCGAGAATACACATTTTAAAATAATCACTACATTGCCAAACTAGTTTTGTTATACAAAAAAAAAAAAAGGGTTAGTTTGCAAATATCCTTTTTAATTGAGAGCATTCTTGAATGCCACCAAAATATGTCAGTAAAACATAATGCGAACAAACCAAAACGGACAAAATTTTTAAATTAGTTAACTTAAAAGGGTAAATATAAATATAACAACTCTCAGAGCATTTCTATAGTTATAAACACATATACGAGCAAAAGCATCTAGGCCAGAGAAAACCAGTCACAAATAATCCGGTTTATTTTATTCAAAGACTATTAATTAGGACAGCATCTAGTTGATGTTCATTGTCACTCAGCACGTATGGAAATAATGATTTCATGAACAAAGACATATGCGCCCAACGACGCCTTTAGTCGTCCCTTCAAGACTATGACATAGAGAATGGAAATTCTGATTCTTAATTAATGCAAGATAGGGGTGGAATTATGTCGGCGAGTGATACCACACCAGAATGGGGGATTATCGGGATTAGGAGCGGTTGAACCGAACTTAATGGCATTATATTTGAATGTGACATTGGAATTAAAATACAACACCTTGCTTAAGGTTGTCGATTTTCCTTGATTTGTGCGACGACAGCATGCAAGATGCTTGTTCCACACAAGTTGGCAAATTTTGGTCGAGTTGTGGGGGTAGTGTGGAAGAGGAAACATTAACTTACTAGACTAGAAGACAATTTCAACAATGTTTAGTAAGAACATGCATTTATCGAGCCCGGGTTGAGTGCACTAAAAGAGCCCCAAGCTGCTACATGAAATTATAATGGCTAAGTTAATTGAATTGCTATCGTCTGTTGTATCATTTCTGGTTGATAAACGAGAATATTAATCAGAATTCTTGAGATATCTATCTAAGCTTATCTAATTAATAATATGGTATTTCATCTGTAAAACTAATCTTTTCTCTCATGCAACAATGGAATCTGCGGGATTTTAAATGAACAATAATTAATGTCAATTTTTAGATATTTAACAAAGTCATTAGAGAGGAAAAAATTGATGATTAAAAAATTTATATAAATAAAAACGAAGAATAAAAGTCATTATAATGGCAGTTATAAAATAATGTGTAATTCGAAACTGGGAAGATGTTTCGGAATTTTCATGAAAATTAGTAATTAAGGGACACCACTAATGTGAAATTTTGAAAAAATCGATTTTTGTATATTCCGATATACGTCTAAAAATAACATACTAAAATTTCAAGTGCATATCTCAAATAGTTTTTGAGTTATAGCCATCTGAAAAGCAGCCGCTTATCGTATCGAGGTATTGAGAAATGTATGAATTAAACTTTAAACGCGTTTTTCTCGAAACTACTTTTTTTCAAATTTGCTGCAGTTATAACTCGAAGACAAACCATCCGATCGATTTGATTCTTATTGCAGCTTCTTTTCTATATGTTTCTCCATACCATGAACCTCCAGTTTTCCGATCGAATAAAAAATGTAGTTTGTCAGACCAAAAATCATCAAATTTTCGCGTGTAATGTGAAACTTTTTTTCAAAAACTCCGCGATTTTGTTAAATTTTAATTTTCTTTTTTCGATCGAGGATCATTATGCGGGCTATATCTTCTAGTTTAATAAACTTTTTGGTTTTTTTGATTTCAGGTACTGTGAAGGTTGCTATCTGCAGCAGTGGGAGAGACTTTTTTTTTTTTTTTTGAATCTTGGGAGATTGCGAATTGCACTGAATTATTAATTTTTTGGTCCAAAATTTTTATCATGTATTTATTATATATCCAAAAATATATCCTTAAAACATTTAATCATTCCATGCAGTAGTTTTCTTTAAAAGAATTTCCAAAAATCACCTTTTTTTTTCAGGCGGTCACACTACTTTTTTGCCTATGGCCCCGAAAAAGTGATATTTTTTTAAATTCCTATTTAAAAAAAAACTACAACTGATATCGTTATGAAATTTTGTATGCTGATTTATTTATGTTTGAGCAATATATTTTCCTTGATAAAAAAAAAATTATAAAAACAAAATGGCTGCTGCCGGGCTCAACGTTGTAGTGTAGCTAAATGAAAAAAAGTTTTACGATTGGTAAAATTCTGGCCCAAAGAATCTGCAATCATACAAATAAAAAATGTATTACTACACTGATGACCTCACTTTAGGTCAAAATTTATGTTTGTTTGATTTTCGACATTATTTCAATTAAAAAATGTTTTGCCGTATTGCCAAAAAATTATTGTTTGCTCTAAACTGTGGCCAGTGTCGTAGATAAATAGTAAATAAGTATGTGCACTAAATTTGAAGTAAATCGGTTGAGTAGTTTTTTCGCATTTTTACCACCACGCGTATAAAAAAAAGTCAGTTTCGAGAAAAACGCGTTTAAAGTTTTTGCAATCGAATTTTTGTTATATGAATTTGAAATACCGAGGGGAGCCAAAAGTCCTACAGAATTAATACAAAGAAAGATTAATCTTGAGATAATTTTCATTCAAAATATGCAAAAAAAAAAAAAAACATTATATATTTCATTTTCTACTTAGGGCCTAATTTGATTATTCCGATCAATATAAAAAAAACCTGGAAAATGCCTCAAAAAAAAGTTCGAGATATGAGTCATTTTAGAGTGTATCCTTAAACTTGTAGAAAGAAATCTAATACAATATTAATAATATTTTACGTATTTGAAAGGTTAAGTCCCGAAAAAGGAAAATGTTGCAAATCAGATCAATAGTTCGGTACATAAAGAATAATGTAGTTTTTAGTTTTTATCTTGTCTTCGAATCAACGAAGATATTCTTAAGTTTTTTCTCAATTAATTGTTAATTTCTAGGTCTCAATTAATTGTTAATTTCTTGTTCTCAATTAATTGTTAATTTCTATAATACAAAGAGAAAATAACGAACCTTTATAATTATTCAATCATCACGATTTTTGTACATAAAAATACGCACTCAAAAATTTATTTATGAAAAGAAGTCATGTTTTCCCCTTAAAAATATTTATAATTTAGAAATATTTTTTCTACAAAAGTCAATTTATGCGATAGAATGTAGGCCTGAAATGACATAAAGGAAAGTAAACAGGGGTATAATAATTGTCGTTTTTCCATAATGGGCCCTATGGTTCTAATATTTAATTTTATAATAAATCACTTATATTTTTATTACAAAAAGTATTTATAAAATCGAGAAAAATATAAAAATTATTTACTAAGTATCTAAAATACAATACTAGCAAAAAGCAAATTCTAACAACATAATTAAAGCGATTCTAATGTAAGCCAAAATCTTAAAGGTTATACTAATTTAAATGAACCGCCTCAAAAGTTATTGCTTTTCTAGTTACCACCTGTTTTTATTTCGTTGCGGAAAATATGCAACGTAATTTGCATCTTATTTTGCACCGTCTTTTGAAAATAAATTATTATAAAACAATTGGCTAGCTAGTAACTAAAACAATCTTATTTCTGCTAAATAATTAACTTCAATTGTGATAAACAAGAAATGTATTTAAACGTGCAAAAATATTTAACAACTTAGTTTTTTTTTGTATTGATAACTAATATGCTATTTCTTTTAAATATAAGCAATTTTTTTCTTTTATATTGTAAATATTTATGAAAAAAGCGAAGTAATGCATAACAAACGATTTTTCAGTGATAATTATTAGTACCAGAAACAACAAATAGACCTGAAAAATTAATTCATTTACAAGTCTATTCCAGAAAGAGGCAGAGTTAGTTAGTTACATAAATCTAATGAAAAACATAAAAATGCCAACCATTATGATTATCAGAAATGGGCGTCACCGAGATACATATTTAATAATATTTTAATAATACACTATAGTATACAAGCTTACCTGTACAGAACCACTAACAATCAAATGCTGTTGTTTCGCCAAAATATATTTAATTTTAATTTTTAACACAATTCTGGAATAGGCTTGCAACAATGAAAACATTCCCAAAACGAAATCGTACGAGTAGAAAATCAAAGGTTTAAATGAACGAATCACACATACCAAATGAACAGGCAAAAGTAAAATTACCCACGCGTAAAACTAATCAAATAACCATAAAAAAGTACTTAATAAAAGCCATTACAATAATAAATTTCAACTTAATTGCACCGCAGTGAAATTATCTAATTTAAAAGGTTTTTGCCAGTGTCACACAATATTTGTAATATTTTAAATAGTTATGTATGTGTATATTTCATTGAGTGGTTTACGGATGAAAAATGCAACTTTTTTAATTAAGAGTTGATTGCTCTTCTAACGCTCTTCTGGCTTGAACTATAATATATAGTATGTACAGTTTGTATTATAATATCAAACGGTAAATGCCAGTACTATTAGTTAATTTGAGAAACAAAATAATAATAATACTTACATTTACAATCTATTGTTGGAGGTAATATAACCGACCATGCATCAGAAATGCAGAGTTTTAGTCCCATCAAAATTCATTTTGTCATGCGAAGCATAATGAACAAATTACACAAATATTTCAATTTTCAATAATTATTTTTCTTAATATAGAGGAGAGAAGTTCTTATTGTGTAAAATTGCATAATTTTAATTTTATTTTATTTGTATGTTTTGGCAATTATCACTTTTCTGTATTCATTTTTGGTTTTTGTTCTGTACTGCAAAAGCGCATTTCGAAAAATAATTTTCAATTGCTAAAATCGATGATGGCCGGATTTGTTTTATTGTGTTATTTTAAATTTGGGGACTCCATAATTTCCATTTTCACATTTCGAGCATTGATTATATTTTTAGTAATTTCTGGATACTTATGGGATTAGAGATGGAAGTATAATTTAAAATTCCCTAGAAATGAACTGAACAACGCTGAAATCAACTCAAATCTCGAAATATATAATTATTAAATCTTTCAAGTATGTTTCAGTGGTATTTTTCATGTTAGTTCTAAAACCTGCCGATTGTTTGTTGTAATGGCGACCATATTGGATCCGCCATTTTGTAAAATGAAAAACTTATACGATTTTTGAAATCAGCGACGTCAAAAACACAAGTAATGACTATCCGCATGCACTATATTTGCAAAGAAAACATTTTTTGTTGTAATGGCGGCCATATTGGACCCGCCATCTTGAAAATATTTTTTACTAAAATTTGAAATGTACTCTGTTATTGTTGTACATTCCAAAGATATAGTATGAGTAACTTTAGAACGTCATTTCTAGGAATAAATTAATATTAAGTTTATGAAAAGTTGGATAGTCGATGCTTCAATTTTAGGCATCTTTGGGCGGCCATATTTAATTTTTGGTGAACAATTTTTCAAATCTGACCACATATTCGGAAAGAACAAGTCTCTTTACTTTAGAAAATGTTTTCCCTAATAATACTTAGTTGATCTTAGGCTTTTTATAGACGAAAAAACCAATCGAATGTGAAATGTCCGCTTAGTCGTTAATGGGTTAAGCTGGAGTTTTTGTGGTTTTGGCTTTTCCAAAACATCTTTCATATCGAAAATATCAATTTTTTATAAAAATTACCCTCAGAAATCAGTATATTTTTCTTTAAATTCAAAAATACAATAGGATGGGGTATTTTTTTAAAATTTTCAGATCATATTCTGAAAGAGCACTATTGAGTGAATTTTCAGAACTTTTTAAAAATAAATAACAAATTTCTCTGAGCTTAAAGTTGACGGTCAAAAACGGACGAATTGGGACAATAAGAATCAAGGTTTAATACGACAGTCTGTCAAGGATCGGATCTGTCAGCCATACCTACGTGATCAGGGTCTTGGTAAATTTTAGGCTTGCTACTACTCTTGCCCTAGTTTGTCTTACAAGGAAACGTTCTCAGATGTGTCT
Organism: Dysmachus trigonus; assembly: GCA_949715965.1. Classification (NCBI taxonomy): domain Eukaryota; kingdom Metazoa; phylum Arthropoda; class Insecta; order Diptera; family Asilidae; genus Dysmachus; species Dysmachus trigonus. Next base: position 93,296,949 of record OX454320.1, read on the forward strand.
CACCGATTTTGATGAAATTGAAATATGTAATAGAGTATCGAAAAATATGAGACACTTATTTTTGTATTTTTTATCTGCGGATACGCACATTTAGGGGGTGAAAACCACCCCTAAAGTTTACCCCCAAAAACAGTTTTTCCTAAATATTTCAAGTTCTAATGAATTTTTTCGAATGAAACAAAATGGAAATGGTGTCTCATAAATCTACTAACCTTTTGTAAGTAATCCGGTTCCCGGGGGTAGCAACTCTTATTTTTTATTGCAGAAAAACTTTTTTTTTTTTATATTTTTGCGTCACAAAAATATGTTTTAGTTAAAAATCATTGAAAAATATTTTTTTTACATACGATTTTGAAAAATAAAGTTGACGTGTTTTTGGGTTTTCGTAAAAAAAAGCTCCTCAAGGGGGTAAACAATCCCTAGCACTAATGCGTAAATGATGTATATTCTTTCAGACATCAGTTTTTTCGTGAAAACCAGTATTAAGGGGTTTTTGGAGTCGCTGATTACGAATCTGATGTTAAATTTAAAAAATTCAAAATGGCGGATTCAACATGGCGGCGGACAAAATTTTGAAAAATACACCCCTTAAATGAGCGTATTCGCAGATAAAAAAAATACGTGTCTCATATTTTTCGATATTCTATAACATATTTCAATTTCATCGGTGAGACACACCTGAGAACGTTTCCTTGTTAGTCCATTTGACTAAAATGTGGAGTGATATGGATTATAAATTGTCCTCCAAATGTGTACAAAGTATTTCCGAAACTTTGAAACATTTTATTAGTTTATGAATTGTATTTGTGACAAAGTTCCTTATCATACATACCCAATTCTTTTTAAAATATGCAAAAGCACCAAACATCCCTGCATAAAGACTTTAGTAAATATGCATTTATTTTATTGTCCACCCGTCAAAAGGAGAAAGCATCATAATTCATAAATAACCCTTTTCGACAAAAAAAACAAACAAAAAATAATCTCACAATGTGGATGTAAATTGTATATCTTCGTTTTCTTTTGAATACGTATGAGCTTCCTTTCATAAATAGCTTTTATGAAAACGATGCGCTTGGGTGTCATGCATTCATGACTGCTTTAGAGGGAAATAAAATGAGCAAAACAAAGGGAATTTATTGAATAGGTATCTGCTCCAGAGGACTTTACGGTGACGTGGGAAGACGCCATTATACTATATGAAGGAAGAAAGATGTGAAGATAAAACCTGCATGCACACCTTCTTAATGCAACCAGCAGTGCTGCAGTAATTCCGCGAAAGGAACTTGATGATTCATGGGAGTTTCATCCCCTCAGTTTAAGTTAGAAGAGAGATTTTATGTGGAGCTTAGGTCGGGTGCACGGTCGAGGTGTTAATCAATTATAGAATAAATTGGGGCGAAACTTCGTTATTTATTAATTTGATCTGAAAGTTGCTCACGGCTTTTGTAAAAAAGGACTGTGTAAAAATTTCAGCATTTTCTGTACTAACGCTTTCTAGGTATGAATATTTAAAATGGTTTATTTGAATTCAGAAAGCCTCAGCTTTTACACGTTTTAATTTTCATAATTATTTGCTTTGTTAATTGTCCTAGGAACAAAAAAAAAATATTATAAAAGTATAACATATGTTGTTTAGTTACACTGTTGTAGGAAAAAATTTTACAGAAAAAAAAATCACATATGTTGGTGATAAAATTGCAATTATCACAGGAAAATATTTCCGGTATGGAGGGAAATAAAGTAAAATGAACAATGGGGGAATGTTTTTCTTGATTTTTAATTTAAAATTTAAATAAATGTACAAAAATGCAATCCCTGCTCGAAATGTGTACGTGAAAATTCCAGGAGTAAACCACTGTATGTATGTATGTTGGGTTTTTCGTAGAAATGCAAATTTCGTATGAAAGTTATAAAATATGATCGAAATCTCGTTTTAATATTACTGGAAGGTATTAAACAGAGAAATGGAATGAATGAATATATGAACAATAAACAGAGGAAAGAACACTAAAAGCTTTAATAACACCATGCAAGCGTGCTGTAAGGAATTTCGTAGGAAATTAAAAAATATTTTTGTAGTTGCTGTATAGTATAGTCCGGCTGTTGTCTCATGTTTATATTAATTATATTTTTGTCTGTCTGATTCTATTGTTTCTACTAGGTATAAAAATATAGTAATAAGCGGGGAAATGCGTTTGTCTTATGAGTTTAACGAAACAATGGAAAGTTTAAAAAAAAAAATATCTTTCTAAAAGAAGAAATGATATATACATGCTCCTATTTTGTAATACGATTCGCTGTGCATTAAAAATGAGAGCGAGGTGATATAAAATTGTACTAAATGCAAGAATATCGTTCAATGACCATCAATGACTGGGATCACAAACTGCACTTGAATTACTTCATCCAAATAATATAGTATGCGATTTTACCCGTATATTAAATGAAAAAAAAAGGTTAAAGTAAACGGTGACTTAAAGATTCCTTTGTATATCATCATATAACTGAAGCAAAAAATTGTCAGGCTCTTAGCTAAATTGTTATAGCTTTTTGCGGGAAACTCTAAATAAGATTTCTTGTGGAATCTGCACACACAATGAAATCAAACACCCTTTGCGATTGGGGGCGAAAAGCAACTATGCGACATTAACTCTGCTGAAAATACATTGTCCGAACATAGCATAGTATATATACGATAGAGATGTTACGAAAACTAATCCATTTCGATTTCGGTACAGATTGTGATCCATGCTACTGTGTGTATGAGAAACCCAAAAAATATATGGGCATATGGGGGTGGGGGTGGGTACATAATGTAATTCAATTGAATTGTGAACGGGGTAGAAAGGGTATCGACTATTTTTGGTGATATTGTCAAATGAGCCATATCCGAAATACGATATCACGTGCTGCGGTCGTATGAAAGTTCTGAAAGAAGCAAAACAATATGTGGAGGGGGGAAATAATGAAACACAAAAAAAAAAAAAAGCATTTCTCTGGTTGGGGGGAAGGAAAGTAAAAGAATAACGAAAAAAGCTGCACAAGCAGGCCGAGAATAAATTATAAGAAAATAACCCAAGAAATGAATGCTGCTATGATATATTTGTTGATAAAACGAATTTAATCTTGTGTTTTTTTTTTTTTTTAAGTTATGTTTGAGAATATATTCATTGTTTATCAATTTTGTGTATCTTTTACCTTAAATGACTGTTTTCAGTGCGACATCCAAGTGGTAGTTGAGTGTAAGCATAGAAATAGATTTTTTTGTTAATGTTATTCACTTTGGTTGTGTTAATTTTATAAAGGTATTAGTGTAAACTACCTTAGTAGTGTTATTATATTATTATATATTTATGCCTCAACCATGTTTCCATAAAAGTGGATTTAATAAATTATTTAAGCTTAGAGACATAAAAGTCATACAAATCTTAAGTTTACATACTTAAATTAATATAATTCGTTAGAAATAATGTTTTTTATTTGAATATGATATAAGAAATACATTTTTCTATAAATGTAATATTTTCAATCTAAGGATACAAATTGCTCGGCGAGTGCAAGTTACATATGCACATTTTCTATGAACCCAATGCCAAATGCCATTTTACTATATTTTCTGGTACCAAGTGGTCTTGAAGGAAATAAGATTGCTGATAAACTAGCTAGGGAAGGTACCAGGGTTCTGAATCCTTTTGCAGCATTGGCTAGTAATCGACCAAGGCTGTGATTGAAGAATGGACGCCCTTTCCCAACACATGTCGTTTTTAGTATGGCTTACGAGTACTAATAAATGGCAACACTTGTGTTCGATAGTACTTTATGTCAGCTCTCAAACGCACTATGTGACATTTGGTTGAAATATTAGCAACAAGTGCTTTTACTTCCTTAAAAATGTCGGTTTTCGTTCCAAGTAAACATCATTTACGGGAAGTACTATTACACTATTTTATTGCAAAGAAAAGTACAGCGGAAACTCATCGTTTGCTTGTGGAGATTTACGGTGAGCATGCTCCATCTAATACAACTTGTAAGGAATGGTTTCGACAATTTCAAAATAATGATTTTGGCACTGAGGACAAAGAACATGGAAAACCACCAAAAAAATTTGAAGATGCTGAATTGGAAGCATTATTGGCAGAGGATTCTTGCCAAAACTCAATCAGAATTGGCTGCAGCATTAAATGTTGAACGATCAAAACTGTTGCAAAGCGTTTAAAATCAATGGGAATGGTTCAAAAATTTGGTAACTAGGTTCCATATGAATTGAAAGAAAGAGATATCGAACGTCGAAAAACAAGTTGTGCTACTTCAAAGGCAGCAAAGAAAAGGCTTTTTGCATCGAATAATCACAAGAGATGAAAAATGGATATATTATGAGAATCCTTAACGTAAAAAACCTTGGGTGAAGCTAGGTGAACCCGGCCCATCACAACCAAAGAGAAATATTCACTGTGACAAGGTTATGCTCTGCATTTGGTGGGATTAGAGAGGTGTTGTTTATTATGAGTCGCTCAAACCGTCTCAAACTATTAATGGAAAAGTTTACCGACGACAACTAATGCGTTTGAAGGGAGCCATAGAAGAAAAACGATCAGAATGGGTGAATAGGCGCAGTAAATTAGTTCTTCAACAGGATAATGACAAACCGCATACCGCACAAGTCGTGAAAAGATATTTAGATGGACACAATGAGTTTTTGAATTTAAACTTCCTATTTTAATCTTTCGTACGTCTAGAATTTTAAGGTACGTTATATATTAATAATTGCTAGTATTTAAATTATTGTATAATAATATAATACTACATTTTAGACATTTTCTACGACCCAGGGCTTCAAAGTCCGACGAGTCACACGGAGATTTAAAAAAAGTGTATAGAAATTCATTAAAAATTAGAAACTGACTTTTAGGACAGTATTTTGTCTAGTACTTTGACTGAGACTAAGCTCATTCAATCAGGTAAGAAATTAATCTAGCTATTTAACTTTCGAAAGTCGAAAGCGGTGTATTAATGCGTTTTCATCAAAAGCTTTTAGGCTGCACTTAAGTCAATTACCAATAATACTCTTGATCAAATTTAATGGAGGTTTAACATTTCCGAGAACTTTTAATTTATTGCGTTTACCAAGCAATATACAAAGTTGAAATTGATTTACTTTACTCGCTGAAGTATATATTTACCTTATTGTTGCGAACAAAAGCCAGCAGCGATGCTGTTTTTTGTTTTAAAATTAAGTTTTATTACATTTTTAATATGAAAATCATTACCTTTTGTTAAAATATTAAATTACATATTCCCATTCGCAAAGTTTACTTGTGCTTCAACATTTTGCACATAAAAACATAATTGATAAAACTAATTAATTTATTTTTTCACTTTGTGAAGTTTTTGAAACATAATTAAGGTAAATGACCTGACATTAAATTTTATTGAATTCTATTCTGCGTTGATAAAGGTTAAAGAAACTTGTGTAACTATGGCGTGCAATAAAGCAATTACATTTACGCCTCTGCTAGCATATATTCCTCAAATAATTTCTATTATCCTATTTTTATCAGAAAATCGATGTATTATTTCACTCGCTTATAGTAATGTACTGACTTAATCTTGCACTTTACACGAATCAAAATTATCGAATACTTTAAGGATTCGAAAGAATTTTTATAAGGAACTTTGTCCTTAAGGATTTTTGCATAAGAATGTTTGGATTTTGTGGAGGATAAGAAAATAAGGAGATGAAGTCGTACCACAAACAGTGCAGAAAAATCCGCTTTCATCTCAATTGGACGCTCCTCGTCAAAAAAAAAAAAAAGAAAAATAAATAAGAACGTCTACCACAAACATGTTCTCACATTCAAAGAGGACATTTTTGTCCAGAGCCCTTCAGCTGCATTTTAGTTCACTAAACCCACTTTTTGTTTGGTTGTAATAAAACATGGTCGAGTTTCTCAATTTAAAAAATGTTCTAGTTCTTTAAACTTTTCTATATAGTATGTGACACATGAGAATTGTATATATGTTTATGTTTGTGTTTCTTTTAACATCATTTATATATTTTCTATTGGAGAAAACCATCCAGGAAATATGTTTAACATTTGTTTGTTTTGTAAATATCTTTCTGTTACTTCTTTTTGTTGACTAGAATACTATTTTGCGAAATAAAGGTACACAAAGCGGTGCCGTAGACAGATAATTTGGTAACTCTTTGTACAGCAGCGTGCTGATACTTTTCTGCTAAATTTCAAATAATTTACTGGGCACAGTAATTGTATTAGCCTATATTTATAATACTTTTGAAGTATGGTGGACATCATTTATGTTGAGCTTACCTGCAAGAATTGGGAAACTGTTGTGTCTACGATCATAAGTGGACGGTGAATTAAATGGACAACACCATTCCTCACGGGAATATTCCCTTTAACAATTTCAGCCATTACTACGCCTGTTGAATGCTTTGAATCGCCCAGAATTGTGTTTGATTTCACGTACACTGAAGAGAAATGATTTTTGTATTTTTTGCTCTTAATTAAATTAAATTCTTTTAAAATGAAATAAATTAGAGAAAAATTGAAGAGGTAGTTACTTTTTCCATCCTTTTGTAAGAAAAAGCTGACGGTTACTTTGATGTTGTCTTCAAAAGCGGCAGTTGTTTGTGGCACTTCGAGTGGTGCTGCTGCAGTAAATATCACATTATTAAGTATAACGTGGCCATCGATGACTTTATTATCAACAAGACTGCTTCGTGTTGTTTGCTACACCATCCCCCGAGAGAGAGAGAGTTAAAGTTAGCACAATAAAATATTACTGAAAGGTTGAATGTGTGGCCTTTTCTTACCTTGAATCCTTCATCAATTGGTATTAAGAATGTATGCGTTCCAGGAGATAGGAATAAGTTTTCCTTTCGCATTAATGTTACCTGAGACCGGAAGGATCTGAAAGTACACAGAAATCATTAAATTAATTCCACCTGAGAGTAAACACAAAGGATATTGGTAAGCAAACAATGAAAAACACAACGAACGAATTAGACACGCTCAACTTATGTTTATATAAAAGTTAATCAACCAAATTTTATCGTAGAAGCTTTAGATGTAAAACTGACTATTTAAAGCGAAGTGGTTCTTGTTTGTTTATGCATTGGTTTGAGATAAAATTTCCCTTTAAATTCTCCTCTCCTCTTATTTTCCACCTTGAAAAACACACCCCATGCAGCATAAATACCAAGGCTTCAGGCTGTAATGTGCTGCTTTGAAATATAATACAAAGGTATTGATTTCCTCCTGCCTCTCGTTTCGTAGCTGAACTTTAAAGCATTTTACAATTTGGGTAATTGAAATACCAAGAACTCTGAAATTTTCGTAAATTTTATGAATTAAACATTTTTGATGTTGCCTAATGCATAAAATGCTTTGTTGCGAAAGTTCTAGAAGTGATTAAGTTACTTAGAAAATATGCAAAAATAAAAGGGGTAAAAGAGCTACCTAAATAATTGTCATAATTTTTCCTACACAAAATAGATTTATAAAAATAACCGTTTAACTTATATTTATTTCCAAACTTCCTAATCAATTCAAAAAATCTTTGAGACTTGTAGACTTATTTATTTATGTATTATACTTTATGTATATTATTAATATTCCTATTAGTAGACTTTTAAGCCCACAATTATTTAGTTCATTAAATAGAATTATCAGCCTCTTTATTTCTGCAACAAGTTCAATTTGATAATTGTTCCGAGTTGGATAAGCTTATGCAATGGATGTAATTGAAATGTATAATTCAACAGAATAATAAGAAGTTGCTTGTCTAGACTTAAAAGTCTTTACTGAAACTTGTTTCTCATAATTAGTTTCGTGCTCTAATTTAAATAATTGGTAGCTACCTTTTCAGTCTTATTCCAGAAATGGTACATTTATTTTTCGAAATACACCAAATCTTGGTTATCGAAAATGTGTAAAAATTAGAAAATGTTTCAAATTAGCCAAAGAATACATGTGAATTTTTTCAGTTTTTTTTTATGATGAATTTAGTGATATTTTTACTCAAAAAGGATCAATTATACGAATAAATTTTATATGACAAAAAGTGTTTATAATTAGCCTAAGAATACGTGTGAATTTTTTCGGGAGATTTTTGGATTTTTCAAAAACTGGCCAAATTCAAAAAATCAAAAATAGTCCAAAAAATTCTTTGGCTAATTTGAAGCATTTTTTGTTCTATAAATTTTTTTGTAAAGTTGTTCCTTTTCGTGTAAAAAAATCGCAAAGTTTTTTATTACATTGCTGTACAAAATGGCAAGTAAAAAAAAACTTTTAAAACCATGGTTTGAGAAAGTTTAGGCATTTGGACCGCGATTTCTGATGGTTATATGATCATTCAATAGCAGCAACGACAAGATAATCGACTTTGAAAAGAGAAATTACCAAAAAAATCAGCACTTTTTTAAAAAAAACTCAAAAAATAATAGGGTTTTTGAAGCTTTTATGCAAAACAAATGCCAGATTCTGAAAGAGCATGCCCAAAAACCCCTTATATACCAATTTGCTATTCGAATCGTACAATTGAACTTGAGTGCACAAAATCCTCGTATTGCGCTTTAATGGATTAAACCGTGTAAATCGAATCAAAGAATACAATGAAAAGTCGTAGATACACTCAGAATAATCGTATAAGAAAAATGAGACAAAGATTTTACGACAAAAATAAGATTGATTGTATTGAATACGATATGAATCATATAAAATATTAAAAGACTCATATTTCTTAGTTACATTCTATTTCAATTCATTTATGATATTAAAATGAAAACCAATAAACATTAGTAATGTTCCATAATAAAACAACAAACAAAAACAACAAACAAAAGCAACAAAAATATGCTCCATCACAAATATTAAAAGTAAACAAGTTGTTTGTATTTATTTTGGAATTCACATTGTCTTTTTTTTATTTACATTATTGGGCTATAATGTGTAATAAAATGTTATCACACGAAATCTTAATCTAATCAAAAAAAAAATACTCCTCCTGTTACGTTATTTACACATCTTCCTTTAATATCTGCGATAAATATACACATGCCTTCAATAATAAATCGAGTTATATTATTAGACGTATTCGTGGCGTGGGGCAATTTTTTTAGGAACAATATTCAGGAACTTAATACCCAGGCAAAACGTGTCAATTGAAATGATATTTCAATGAATAAATAACAAGGGTCCCAATTAAATCTAATCTTGTCCTTAACTTATGACGCCTTTTTATTTAATTAGAATTATCTTTTATGGTAGGGATTATATTTTGAAATTTTAATTAGAAGGGATATTTATGAAACTTCTATTTTGATATGAGACTTTTTAAAAACAAAATAAATATTCTAGAAGACTTTCTTTATTTTTTTTTAATTAGTTTGCCTATGAGGAATTTATATTTAAAGAATTATAAGAAAAGATTTCATAAATTTTACATTACGACACTCATTCAATTTACTTCGCAATCGATACAACCTCGTAGACGAGTAATAGAAAGTTTAACCGTTTGGATTGCTGTTGTACAACTTTTGTTTTTTAGTTCTAACACCTGTTCTGTCATGTCTACATTATTAAATGAATTCTGGGTGTGCTTTATATAAACCATTTATTTCACAGCGATGGAAAGAAATTTATAGGTATAGGAAAAAATTGCAGTTTTAAATATTTATGATGAGTATAGTAGGAATCGTGTTCGAATATTAACATATAGAAATTACCTCTTTATTTTTTAAAATTCAAAAACCGTGTAAATCAAGTATCGTGCAAATCAAGGGATAGGTGTATCAATATTGAAATCTAATTCTGGTGCATTTCAAATTATGTGGGCACGTTATGTACCTTATCACAATAAGATTCAAAATAAATGCCCCTTCTTTAAGTAAGCTTTGTTACTCAAAGCAGATAAACTGAGGTTAATCAGAGAACATGAAAAGCCAGAGAAACTGCAAAATTCTGGAATATGATGGAAACGTTCACTTGTAAGCTATTTTAAAATAAATTACCTGAGACGATATGGTCCAATGTTCATGGAGTCTGCCTGTGTAAGAAACTGGAATGCATCGGGACTCGTTATCTCAGTCTTTGAAGTTGGCAGAACGGTGAGTGGTTCCAAGACGTCGTCAATCACGTGCATAACCTAGCACAGAGAGAAAGTTCCATTAAATTACATTCGATGTTGGATAGAGAGCCGCGTAGGATCATTAGTTTAAATTAAACAGATTCTTGAGATCGCTGCCATTGTTACAAAGGTACGCCACTGCATTCATTAATTTCTGTTGGACCGCTTCGACAGGGGCTGTTACTCGCCAGTCGGTTTGGCTCATGCTATATACCATTAATGTATATATCCAGTGGTAAAGCCACGGAATAATCAACTTGCCTGGGAAATATTTCTTTCTTCGCCAGGTAATTCTTCCCGCAAGCCCGCTGAAATTTAGTTCATTCGTCGGGAAACTTTCGAGTGTTTATTTCGGAAAAATCGGAAAAAAGAACTTTTTTAATTTTCCTAAAAGACTTTATCAATATTGTCCAAGCGTATTCCATTCGATCAATTGCCGAGGCAGTGTTCCGGCAGTTGAGACATTTCGGGGCTGCAAAGGTGCGCTCCGGGGAAAAAATAGACGCTTTGGGGAAGGTGGTAGGCGCCATGGCGCGTGCCATTAATTGCAGTGGTTGCGAGGGAGATAAGGCTCGCTTTGGAAAAAGCAACCAATGCTCGGTCGGTCGTGTCGAGGGCGTATTGATTGAGCACGGGATTCAGGCCACCCGAGGCTCCTTATTCTACTTAGTTTTGTATTGGATAGTTACCTGCTTGTAGCCTTCGCTGTTTTGCACCTGTGTAGAGCGCGACGGTACCAGGCGAGCGTTATTTACAAAAATATCACCATTTCGATTCCTCGTTATATACAATGGCGGATTTCCATCCAGATCCGATGGCACACTCTTCGGCAGTTGGTCTTTGGTAAGTGCAACAGTAGCTGAAAAGAAAAGTGAATTTTTGAATGCTTCAATTAAGTTTTGCGTCCTAGGAATATTTTTATTTTTTTAACGTTTCCGTTCTCAAGAAATAACTATTAAAAATTTTAAGCCAGGACCATTATTAGTCGACAATATTACAATTATTTCAAGGCTCAAAATTCAAGTATATCTAATATTACTAGTCATGTGTAACAAATATCATCTTCTTCCATGGCTTGTGTAATGTCCTATGTCAAGTCATGTATCATGTGTCAAGAAGTTCGGAATGTTGAATAACGTCTGTGATATCATAGATAAATAAAACGAACAATAATGGACCGAAATGGGTACCCTGGGGTACTCCAAAAGAACCTTGTACTGTCTTAAATAGAGCAGATCCAAACAGAACTTGTTTGATTGATTGATAAGATACGATTCTTATGACAACTTTTATCGAAGGCCTTGTTAGAATCTGTATAAACATAATTTTGGAACTATAGCTTAAAGTTCGACGTTCAATTTAAGATGCCTCACAGGTTGCTACAATGTTTTATTACATTTTACCCTAATTTTTAAAAAGACCACGCGTCGTATCATATTTTTTATTTGCGGTTTCATAATCTATTGGGTCATCCTATAAATAATGCGATTTTTTTATTAAACGGTTTTATTTAGCTTGACTCCGTATTCTGTTTCAAATTTTGCGACAGCTTTTTCAACTACTTCTACTAAATCGATTCTTATGAAGCTCTGCGCACACGTTTGGTTCCTGTGACAATACATGAAAATGATAAAAAAGAGAAAAACAAAATGGCGAATTTCAAAATGGCCGCCATATAAATTAGAAAAAAATTCCGATCAAGCTGAAATTTGATTCATAGGTAATAGATAAAATCCCGATGAAAATGCAATAACGACAAATAATACTACTATTTATTGATATTTTTTCCATCCAAATGATTATGAAGACTGCGGAATACGGTGGGTGGGACATTGTTTCTTATTCAAACTTCTCCAGCCTTTATAATTTCATCCTCGCTGTATGTGGCCGTGCGTTGTCCTGACGAAGAAGAACACATTTCGTCTTGAAACGTCTTCTGGCGTTAACTTAAGTCGCTTGCACTAGAGATCTCCTTTATTATTGTTTGGTGTGAGTTTCAAAGTTCAAAGTGGACTTAACATTTTCACATTTTCTAGAGAAACCATTTCTCATCACCAGTCAGTATTTGGTCCAAAAAGGGTTCATTCCTGGGACGCGATAGCAAAGAAGAGTGCGATAAGTTTCGGAAAGTTTGCAAGGAAGCCATTGACTCAATTTTCTGATATTTTCGATAACACGCAAGTGTCTTTGAATGGTTGAATGATCAAATCTGTAGTTTTCGGCTCAAAATTTTTGAAATCGTCGTTTATTGTCTGATCCCCATATATTGTACTAATATTCCTCGCACTTTCTGTTGATTTGTTGCCTTTATTGAACTCATAAAGCAAACTAAACCGAATATTCTTTGTCTCTTCCATACTAACTTTGAACTATTGAACTTACTATCTGCTTTTATAGCAAAACCTTATTATTTATGGGATGATCCAATATTTACGTATTATATAGGCTTATTCATAATATATTCTGTGACTAAAAATGCTTGACTTTCACGTCAATTAAAAGTTAAAATTACTTTGATGGTCGTTAATGTTAAAGTTTTTTAAATTTGACTTCTTTAAAAACATTTCGAAATAAAAATTTCCTGAGGTTCTGGAAATCAGGAAAGTATTTTTTTTCCTTCTAGGGGTAAGAAACCCCAGTTTAAATTACGCTCAAAGTTCACATGTCGTGTTATTTCATATTTTGAGAATATATGTCTGGCAATGTACATGTGCAACTCCAGAAATTACGTAACTATTTAAGAATTTATGAAATTTTCTGTTTCCTGTTCCTTACATGTAGTAGGAGGCAGAAATTAGCTCTCCTCAAGGTATTAAGCACTTCATTTATGACGGAAAGCTCGTACATAAAACGTATCCGCATCGCCTAGATTCGCTCCCATGTCTGCGCTTGATAGCTCCGAAACTAATGGATGTGGAAAGGATTTACCAGATGTTTTCAGAATCCCTGATGTGCACCCACAGCTAGCTGTGGGCTGGGCCTTAGCTTTTAAAGCACTTAGACTTACTGAAAAGTACGAAAAGTGTTGAAAGCAGCAATTAACTTTGGGGTGAACGTTGGCCAATCGGGTGCGAAAAAGGGGTTTGATAATGTTTTTTTGGAAACAGACTCGTTACCGGAGACTTTATGTCTAAAATCCCCCCTTCAAACTTTAGCCCGGCGGCGAATAAAGGGAAATTAATTCCTGTGAAATTTATTATTGAAAAAAAAGCCAAGACCACGCTTTATACCGTGTCGCAAACGCAAAGACTGCAGCGCTGTGCCCCATATTTCAAGAGGTCAACTTTTTGCACACTGTTTCTTCTCATCAGCGAAATATTTATAACTTGCACGGAGAAGTTGAGGATTAGGGCGAGCGCAGATAAAAAAGTTCAAATTGTTTAAATACTTAAAGATGATTTAGTTTGGAAAGTTTCCATTGAGATTGTCCGCTCTCCTGCTGCACTGATTGTAGTGTAGTGAGTGATTGTGCGCTATTTAAACAAATTATAATTAAATTTATTCATGCGAGCAAAGGACGACTTGGTTCAAGTGGTGAATCTTCCAGAGACCGACCTGAGGACCAGCTCCTGGGAAATTATTCGAAAGTTAAATGAACTATTTTAGGTGGGCTAATTGAAACTTCTGAGCACCGGAAATTTCAAGGTAATTTTATTAAGAAATTTTAAAGTTTCCACGAGAAATAATTGCAACAATTAACAAATGGGGAAAATGTTGACAATTCAGGAATACAGCTAGCATCTGTGAAGGTAATTTAATTAATTGAGAACATTAATTAATTTCACCGCTAATTTAAATATAATTTGTTCTTACAGGGACACGAAAAGGAATCGAATTAAAAAGTCGGTTAATGCTATTACGTAAGAATTATTTCATATTTTTAACTATTCTGAAGAAAAGTTATTTTATTGTAATTCATGTACATAATAATTATCGATACTTTAAATATAATTTGAAGAATTTTGTATTTTAACATCCAAGTAAAGAATGGGCCATTGGCTGGTTTCTTTTTAAAAATGCTATAAAATAAACACTATTCACTATTTTTCAAAGTTTGTTTATTTATTGAAAAGATTAAACCTGCCGATTAATGAATGAAATATGATTTCATTTAATTAGCTTGCTTGGTTGGTAGCTCATCCCGTCAACTCAATTTTACAGCATATTTTCGATGGTTTGGAGCCTAATGCCCACTCTCCAATGAGCAAGCCAACCACGACCCAACCAAAAAAAGTGCTGCTACCTTTTCCGTCTCATTGTAAAATAAATCTCCCGTCTCGCTTGTGTTTTGGTCGGCATGCTCTAGCTTTTCGTTCGTATTGGTTAACTCATTTGAATTGCCTGATGAAATTCAGCCGATTTTTAGTACTGGTTCTGAGCCTAGATACATATTTAGTACCTGAAATCCGTCAAATCTTAAGAAAAAGTGAGGTTAAAGTGTTTAAGAAGTTGGCACCAAAAGTGAAGAAGCATTTTTAAGTGGAAATGGCATTTATTTGGAGTGTTAAGTAAAAAAGGATGAAATTTATAAACATTCTTGTTCATAAATTACGAAATATAAATTTCTTCCTGTTCCATTTCACTCCCGATTAAAACAAGCAGAACTTTACATTTCACATCTACATTGATAAAGATGTGTACGAACGCATTTTGTCAGCCAACTGATAAGAGGTTGGTTTGTGGCTGGCTTGCTCATTGGAGAGTAGGCATTATTTCACGAATTCAGTCAATATTGTCTGTAAGTTCCTGAATCGTTTCTCGATTATCAACAAACCATCAATTCAACGGCGTTAAATCAGTGGCCAGTAAAAGATCAATAGTTGCAAAGCTTGTGTGGCACATAGCGCTATCCTGCCGGAACTAGAGCTGAATTTCTGAGTCAGTTGGATCTTGTAAAGGAATAAACCGAGATATTTATGCAGAATTTTTCTTATTTTCGGTTTGAGGCATTATTTCGCGTATACAATATATATACTTTGATAACTGCTACAACTATTGAAAGCAATGAAGCAATAAAATATCACCAAAGTATTTAAAACAACATTTTTTATTAGAGTCTTAGAGTATTATCTCTTAATATGGAAAATTAATTGTCATGACAAGAATGGAAAATATTTACATATTTACGCATAAAATTAATTCTCCCTTTACCGTGGTGTTTATTGTATAATCTGAGTCTGAGAGTCTTATTGCGTGATTAGGAATCATAACTAAAAAGCAAGTTATAAAAACTACTTTTATAGAAATGGTATAATAAACCTCTTAGATATTTCCTATTTTCGTATAGAAAACTTTATAAGTTATTAAAACATTTATGTAAAACGACAGACTTAATTGTTTTAAAGTTTAATAACTCTGCATACATTTTCAAATTGTCTCGTGCGTGTACACGAAAAGTTCTGCATGCAACTTTTGCAAACAATGTTATGTATGTGAACATTTCCTAGCCCAGATTGTAAAAATTTTTAAATGGTGATAAACTCCAGTTTACAAACTCTGCATTATGTACATGTTGTAAAATTCGCAGCATAAAAAGCCATTCAGTATGGACTAGATTTACTAATTTCGGTGTTCCTAAAACCCCAATGAAAACAAGCGATTTGAATTCTCTAATGACCGGCACAAATAGCGTCAAATAGTCGTCCTAAGCAATTAAATATTTTCAATATTTATGGCAGCCAGCTCTAATAACTTAAACTGGACGGTTGTGTTCGTGCAATTCCTGCAGGTGATTAACCTCTTTTTAGTGTAAAGCAATTATTCGCGAGCATTTTACAAGTGAGTGCAGGTCTAATGGGATTCTAATTACTTTGTCCTTTTTCCTTGGACACATGGGTACGTTCGTAATCCCGGCGGCAATTTTCCTGATACGCCTACTTAATAAAGTGCTAGGAGCTGTCTTATTAAGAAGTTTTAAAATAATTTTTCTTCCAAACAGCTAGTAAGAAAATATAGTAAATCCCTGCCGACAGGACTAAATTACAGTTCGCATAGCATAAGGGCAAGTTTTCAAAATTGCACTTTATACCAAAGTAATATAGCTTAAGAATGCAATTTTTTTGTTAAAACTATGAAAAATTGAATACTCACAGATGTGATATAGCACCGATGTGTTTCCGACGAACTTCTGGAACGCCTTGTTAGTTGGCACAAACACCGTCACCGATCGAAGCTGAACCGTCGCATTCGCAATTGGATTCCTCTCGAGCAAGCTGTGGAACTGAAATAGGAGAAAACAATTTTTAACTTTGGGAAGAAATTTCATGTGCATGTGCATGTGCAAGACAAAGTGAAAGAAAATTGTCGGCATCATTTCCATTTACGTTAAAATCTGTTATATGTATATATATTTGAGAGGGAAATTTCAAAGTCAGGACCAAACTCTGCACCCTGCGGAGCCTTTCTTGTATCAAGGGGAGTGAAGAGCTCTTAGGTGCCACTGTGTATGATGCCTTTGGCGCCAACACAATTTTAGCAAGAATACAGCACTCTGCAATGCTGTAGAAAAAAGTTGGAATCTGCAGTGTGCAGACACTTTTTGCACAATTAGGAAAACTTAATGACCTGACCATTGCTCTTGGGCGAATAAAAAACGGTGAGATAGGCTAATTTTTAGTAGGAAACCTCTTTTACCTCAGATGTTGGATGATTGCACAATTTTTGGTCTTTGTATTGTAAGAGAATTTGCTCTTTTTATATTTACATATTAATGTCTCTTAAACGAAATGCCTTAGGTGTATATTTTAATCAGTTTTTTTTTAAATCTTTTTACTAGTTGTAGATTTAATACATTCTACTTTTAAGCAACAACTGTGCTTGATTCTTAAATGCGTTTCTGAGATCAGGGTGCCTAGAGTAATTTATCTGAGATTTAATGCTTTATTTCCATACATTACGCAATCTTCGTAAATTGTCATCAAATCATAATTTTGAAGTTTAGAAAATGCAAGAAAAAATTTAAAAATTAAATCATAGAAAATTAACTGACAAAAATTAACATCAGAATAATTATTAAGAATAGACCAGTCAATAGTCTTAAGCTCTACTTTTATTTATTTATTTATTGAAGATTCATCAAAATACACTGATTACTACATATTTAAGCAGACCTTAAGAAAGCTGACATTTTAACTGACCTTTCGTCAAGTTAAAGTCAATATTATGATAATGTAAATTAAACAGGCGCGACATCGACGAAGTCGGCTCATTCAAACCATAATTTGTGTTGTGGTAAGGAACAAAAAGGAAATCATGATTCCTCAAGGAACGAGAAGGGACTGATATTTTTAGAATATTTAAAAGCTCCGGAGAGTTAATCGTACCCTGAATGCAGTCAAATACAAAGACAGTTTTGGAGATGTTTCGTCTTTCCTCGAGGGACTGGAGTGATAAAAGCCTAAGTCTATCGGTATAAGACGGAAGTGAATTAGGATTAGCCCAGTGGAGACCACGGAGAGCAAAGTGCAAAAATCTCCACTGAACAGCCTCAATGCGAGAAATATGGATCGCATAAAAAGGCGACCAAACAGGGCAGGCGTACTCCAGTATAGGGCGAACAAATGTACAAAACAGTATTTTAGTAACGTGCGGATCGTCAAATTCCTTGCACCATCTTTTTACAAACCCCAAGGTAGCACTAGCTTTGGCTACTATAGAGTCAATGTGGTCTTCAAAGGACATACGTGAGTTCAAAACAACTCCCAAATCCTTGGTCTTGTCAACTCGTGTAAGAGGATGACCATCCAAGGAGTAAGTAAAGTTAAGGAGAACCCTTCTACGGGAAAATGACATACATGTACACTTACTAATATTGAGATAGAGGCAATTGATAGAACACCATTTATAAAAGATGTCTAAGTCAAAATTTAAAAGTTCAGAGTCCATTTCATTGGATACAAGTCGGAAGATTTTGGCATCGTCAGCATAGCACAAGGTCCTTGAGTTATTTAATATCAGAGATACATCATTGATGTAAATAATGAAGAGCAAGGGTCCCAGATGGCTGCCCTGAGGGACACCGAAAGTGTTTTTTATTTCGTCAGAATAAGCTTCGCGAAATTTAACTCGCTGCGTCCGATCAGACAGATAGGAGTTGATCCAATTCACGAAAACAGTGGGAAAACTAAGAACAGATAGCTTGTAAATCAAGATACTGTGATTAATTTTGTCAAATGCTTTACTAAAGTCAGTAAAAATGCAGTCGACTTGCATTCCAGCTTCAATAGCGGTAGTGCAATAATTAGTAAATTCAATTAAATTAGTTATAGTAGATTAACCTTTTACAAATCCTTAACATTCACTAAACTGAATGGGGTTGTCATTGAAATCCAAAAAAAATATCTATTTTCAATGACCGCTAAAATCGCCCGTTTTTACACATTTCCCAGTGAACTAGCAAGGAGACCGCCAAGATTGTCCGCCTCCGATTTCAATGATTTTTATACATGTTGTTATATTTGAGTAAGTGAGTAATTACCCAAAAGGAATTCACGCAACGCTCAATTGTTTCAAAAGTTGATTTACGTAAACGTAAATTTTTTTTTTATTTCATGATTAATTTAACTAATTTTACTTTTAATTTCATTTATCATGATTGCTGGTAGCATACCCAGAAAGTCAATTTAAAAATTATAAAACTTCTTGTGACTTTAATAGCATATCTGGTTTAAACAATATGACGGAATTAGTTCAGTCAACAAGGTCCATTGTTGATTTTTGACATTTCATTAACTACATACATATGTATTTGACATTGACAGATTAAATCAATCTTGGAAAGTTATTTCAGACTACTTTGAGGTGGTCACAAATAAATTATTTATGGCGGCTTGTTGAATAAAGTCCTAATTATTGCTCCAGCCGTCGTGACACACACGCCTAGAGGAGGATCAACTCATTAGGCACCCATACATATCTTAAAATTGATTTTAACCAAAATTTTGCAAATTTTATACATTTGGTTCATTAAATGAGGTTAAAGCTAAAAATCGTGTTTGTCTCTCTTAATCCTTTTAATTTTATCATAAGAGAGCAGTTTAATGTATTTTTATAAATTTTAGTATGAATATTTCAATCATTTTAAACATACTGTTTCAAATTACGCAATGATACAATGTAGGATGTTAATGAGCATACTGAACAGTGTCATGTCAAACTCTAAAACGGAACGGTCGTCTAGAGTAGTATTAGTGAGTTTAAAACAATTCACACACAAACCATTGCGTAATTGGTGATTCAAAAAGTTGCACTACTTACCAAGGTCTAATTAGGTCATGAGAGCTATCTAACGAGCGGGTGCTGACGTAAATCATGTTGTGCATGGTATGGGGTGGTAATTCCCTTCTAATTTACACATATTAAAACCCAAAGTCAAGTTTCCCAGAGAAGCGAACCTAGTTCGTGTAATGTGTATGCATCCCCGCTCCAGGCGCTCTTTTAAAATCCTTTAATATGCTTTAGGCACGCGTTAACTTAATCCCTTTTGTTTTCATCGTTCTAAGGATCTGGGTTAAGTGAAGCCTTAAGACATTTGCATTTTTATGTATAAGACCTCCTAAAATAGGAAGTCGAAATTGATAGGTGGCTGTGTCGTTAACGTTTCCAGGACACTTTTCAAGTTTAATAATAAAACAATTCCTGACAGTGATCAGAAATAAGTGTACAACTTTGGGGTACCCAATAAAATCCCCGAGGATTGTCGATGTCACAAATCGACATGCATGTTGAAACAGTCAATCCGGCGACATGACGTCGCTGTTATTCAACTGATAAACTCTAACTAAAGGGATGAGGGTTGGGGTATTCGGGTATTCAAGTGGTACCACACTATAGCTCCGTCGTTTTGCGTGTTTCGTGCTAAATGTTACTAACCAGCACTTGGGATCCCCCCCCTGTGCCATATAACATTTGCAGAAATCAAGGCAAAACCACAAAGTTTTTACGTAACTTCCCTCACTGTTCGCGATAAGCTGAACACTACTCCTGACGTTGTGTTGTTGGTCGATACTCTGACAACCAAAGTTACAACCGAATGTTCGACTTCGGGTATGGGTTGCATAAAGTTGTAGGGAAAAAAACATATCGATTTTATCAAGTTTTTAATTCTATGCATTTAGCAGGCTTCGCCGCGCCGTCTTCCAGGGCAAAAGAAGCCATTCCCAAGCAATGTGAAAATGTGAATCGATCGGGTGAGTCGCAGCCGGCGAGGTGGGCGAATTCGAATTCGTACCTATTTGCTGGGAGCCGCTGCTACGGGCAAATGCATTGTCGCATTAGACCCTTTCAATTAGGGCATGCCTTTCGTGACATGAGCTATTTGAACAGGAAATAAAAGCACAATACCACCGCAGACAGACTCGTTCAAGAACTCTTAATAGGCATTCTACAAATACGTAACCTGCAATTAAGTCTAGCCAGTGTGTCGCCGCTAGTAAGAGATTGCCCTTCGTTCAAATATTTCCCTGCATGTGTATGGACAGTACGTGTCGACAGGAATAGGATATTCCACAAAAAACTGCCGCTTATTTGAATATAATGCCTGAAAGCGCAGGATCTTGGAGTATTTTTTGCTATTTATTGGACGGGGGGCGGTCTTTGTGGATTCGTTAAAGCAATCACGCAAGATGATTCGGAAAAAAGGCGAATTCAAACTGCACGCCACTTACAATTTGAAAAGAGAAAATTACTTACGCGCCATACTGAAGAATTCCTTTCGTTTCTATGAAAGTGAAGCTTTTGTACGATTTTATCTGCATTGAACAATAAAATACGAAAAAATTAGACGTATCCATTTACATTCAGTTTTGATGTTGTATAATATTTAGGTATACGGACAAAAATATTATATTAGATCAAATTTGGTTAGGAAAGAAAGTCCGCAGTTTGTTCAAATCACTCAGAAAATACATATATGTAGATGTGTTCAAATTTTCTACGTTTTTCCGAAAACTGATATCCTAAATTATTTTAAATAAAATACTAAGTAATTAAAAATATAATACTTAAACCGGGGTAGATATCTACCCCAGGTAAGAACTCCGCTCCTAAGCTAGTCAGTGGCATTATCGACTGAAGACCTATACTATAATTTAGTTTAAGGTTCTAGTAATAGAGCGGCATCGCCAGAACCTTCAGTTTCTTGTTTACTGTGACGGAGTGAAGACATAAAGCTAGTGTGGGGTTGATATCTACCCCGGTTTGTAGTTCCCGTTAGTGTTTTGTGTAGGTAAGTAATTTTTTTCTTTCTAAAAACTTGTTTTTTAACAAAATAGTCGTCTTTTAGGTCGACACCAAAAAATTTCAACAAGATTTGGCTATTTGGTATAAAACTTTATATATTTGACAATATTTGAAGTATATAAATACGATTTGATGTATTGTATTTTGTATTATATTTGGAATAGTTACTAACTATAGTAACTAAAAAAAAAAATTTATTATGATAAGTAAAAAAACACATAGTTAACAATTCAAAAACCTCAAAAATTTATTTATTTATCAAAGCGATGCAATGATGATGATAGTGAAACATCATATGTAGTATAATTAACTCTTTTCACGTTTTAAAATATATATTAAGTGGTATAAAAGGTTCAGCAGAAAATGAGCCTTACACAGCTTAATTGGAAGTTTTTCCATGATTTTCAATTCATCCAATTTTCTCATTCAAGAAATTATCCATTGTTAAAATATTTGAGTGGTGTATTGTTGACACTTTTGGTTGAAAATTAAATGCAGAATAAGATTTGGTAGATTAAATAAATACATTTTTTGGATGTTGATGTAGTGTTGTTATGAAGTCCGGGAAACGATTTTATTTTATCAATGTTAGAGCCGAGTCTTAAAACTGAGGTTCTGGGATTGGAAGGTGATGGAAAACTCTATCTACTTCAAAAGCAGGGTGTAAATTATTTTCTCAAATATCTTGATAACCGCACTTCGTACAACAATTTTTATAGATAATTAAATTATCTACAAATTTTATTAAACAACATTTTGTCGTAATTTCAATAATAAAGAAGTTATAAGCAATTAGGGGACTTGACACACACAAAAGTTGAAATTTGTTATTTCGGAAAATAGAAAAATTGAAGGAAAAAAAGGAGATATATTAAACTTTTCATATTTATTTCTTAGTCTTCAGAGAATAAAATAAAAATTTTTTTTTATATTGTTCCAGGCTTTTTTTTTTTGACTGGTGGAATTGTTTCCAAAAAATCACGTCTGACAAAAAAAAAATTGGTATAAAAATCTCTAGAGATTGAACCAAAATTTTTCAAAAAACGCACATTTTTGACTCGGAAAATCTTTTTGCGAGTGGTTTAATCCCTGGAAAATTATCAAAATTTCAGACCAATCGGTCAAATAATTTTTTTTTAAATCGTGTACACCAATTCTAAAAATGCGGTTTTGAGAAAAACGCGTGTTTAAAGTTTTTAAAAGATATTTTTAAAAGTAAAGCTTACCTAAATTTAATTTGCAATGACTGCACCGAAACCGAATTCCACTTTAATATAACGTAATGGCACCGAATACCGGCCATTTAAGGATTGACTACATTTATTTATTGTTATTGAATTAATAGGAACATTTATTTCAATTGTGTTAGTGGTTTCAATTTGAGAAAACGATTCTGAACGATAATAAATTATTCCCGTTCGTTTATTTTGTCGTTGGTATATTTAAAATTAATTTTTAATAAAAAGCTTGCCATTGTTGGACTAGGACCCTAACTCCGGCCACTATCTCGTACTGATCCTAATACCGAGATTATTACATAACTAAAGAATATATGAGTCTAGAATAATTATCAAAATCATAATTAATTATTGAGATGATACAAAAACATTTCTCATTTTTCAAGTATCGATTTTTAGGATTTCATCGATCTATTGAAGCAAAATCTAACCTTCGACCACATTAATAATTTTTTTTCGCTTAACAATAAATAATTTTATTATTTTTTTTTTAACTAATTACAAGTAAAGTAATTAATTTATATATTTTACTAGTAAAAATGAATTTATATTTAGTTTTCGCATGGATATTTATTAAATAACCAAGTGGCCGGATTTAAGTAGCCGGCCGGTATTCGGTGCCATTACGTTAATGAAATTTTTATTCTTGAAGGTATTTCCTATCAAAATCAATAATAAATTTTTTTTTATTTTTTAAAGTTTGGGTGTGTCAAGATGAAGAGTTTTAAAGATAATTTTGTTTATTTTATAAGTACATATTATTATTATGGAATATACCCCGGTTTGAATGGACGAAAAGGAAGTATAAACAAATGAATTTTTTAAAGTTTCCACTTTACATGTTTTTTAAGTATTCCTTTTATATTAAAATCTTTTGTTAAATATGATTATATACGTCTTCTTCTTTTCAAAAGTCAGGTTGCATGTATTCTGTTGGTATATTGATTGTAGTCACCATAAATTACAGACTTCCCAGGTCGAAGGCCAAATCGTCGAAATCCACAGGAAAAATAAAAGAGCTCCCATTTCTTCATATAAAGTATGAGAAATTTGTACAAATGTATTATTTATATGAAATTATTCTACAAGAAAGCCCATATTTTCTTATAAAATAAAAAAACACAACAAAATATTTTTATCTTCAGTTGGCTTTTGACCTCTTTATCTTTGTAAACATGAAGAAATGGCTCGATGGAAAGGATTTATATTAAGTTATACTTCGTAAATCTCAAGAAAACGTATTTTTTAGAGGACAGAGAGGTTATTTTATTTGAATCTTAAATTCTCGTAAAAGCATAATCGCTTCCAACAAATGTACATTTATATGTTTAAAATTTGCTAACAAAAACAAAACTGCTTTATGAAGTTGACTAAGAATTATTGTAGAGAAAACTATTTCTATTACCTATACGATTTCAAGTTAATTAATGTAGATATACAATATTTATTTGTTAATTTTTTTAATATACATACATAACTCAAATTTTCTGAGGTTTCGGTCCACAATTTGCTAAAGTGCTGCACTTTTTCGCGTTTCAGAAGTTGCCCAGCAGTGTTTTATTTAAAACATGAGATAAATCAGTTTTAAATCTTCTCAGGGGAATTTAAAAAATTATTCGGTGGGAAAAAAAGTATCTTTCGATAATTTGGTAGTTAGTATCAGAGGAACTGCGCGAGATATATTTTGTAAGGGTGAAAAGGCTAACTGGGGTTGCGATTTTTTTTTTTTTTTTTGTTATTATTGCACTGGTCTGCTTTAACCACCGCACCACACGCGGGGTTGCAAAAGGCCCATGGCTGGGGTGCAATGTGTATTTGCGTTGCAACTAACTGCAGCGCAATAAACTGGTAACCGAGAGGCAGGGGGTAAAAAGTGTCTGCTCTCATGCAGATCAGAGAAATGCAAATGCTGCGGTATTTACACTAATACTTTTGCCGCAGGGCTTTCCAGGGCATATTGAAATGACGGCAAAGAATTTATTATCGCGCTGCCAGCCAACGCTGACAGGAAAGGATATTCTTCTAAAACCAAGCCTTGCACATTGACCTAAAGGGTTCCGGGTTATGTAGCCAAGCACTTAACATTCGCCAGCGGGGGCGGCGTACATAATCTGGATTTATTGATTTTTGGGGAAAAAACTCATAGGTCGTATTACGAAACAAACTGCTAAATTCGGGCACCGTGGCTTATTATACTCCCAGAAATGCAACGTTTCATCCGGAATGTGGTCCAGTGAATGAATGCTCCTCCACCTGCAGCATCCGTTCGTTTGCTAGTCGAGGTAATGAAGCTCATTTCAGCGGGGGTACATCAAGTTGCTCCCAATGATGAGGATGCGAGCTAAAATTAATTAAACAAAAATTTCAGCACATCAAACAACGTCGACACTAATTGTGACTGTGTTGCTGACTGCATCCGAGCAATAACATGAACTATTCAAAAAATGCACGAAGGATATTTACGACTCTTTTCGACAAAATTTGTTTAACTCTGCAAGAGCCTTTAAAAATTCCGGAAAAAGTCATGCTAGTTATGAGAATGTTGAGCACTTTACAAAAGCGCTGCTTTCAGGTTGAATTTAGTTAACTCATTACGAAGGGCCAGGAGCAATTTAAACATTTTTGCATAATTTACTCCAGTTTGAACTCTTAATTTGGATGCCTTTTTTATAACTTAAAACTTTTTCCATGAGTAAATTCGATCGCATTCTGTGTTTATTTGTTGCTCCTACCCTAAATAGAAGGGAGATTTTTAAACATTTCATTAGCGCAAAGTTGGCATGTATACACGACGCTACTGACTAATGAGGAAATTTGTTATCTTCCAGGAAAGCGATATAACAGTTTTAGGGAAAAACTCACCCTTAACTGCTTTTACACTTTTTCATCTGTGGTTCTTCTAGCTAGCAAGAGAAATGCACCTGCAAGTTGAAGGTGATGTTCCCAAGAAATCCTTTTCTCGAAATAAATGGGCAAGCTTATGGGGGAGGAAGAAACGTGAAAGTTTTAAAACGTTTTTACGAACGTACAATTTAAATTTTGCATGTAATCGCATGGATATTTGCATAACTTTTATACAGCTCCTCTGAAATATGATACAAGGCATGCTTTCAAATATGTTTCGAACCAGAAGATTTATTGGGGTTCATGACCAAATACAAGATTCTATCCATTCATCCTCTAGTTGAATAGATAAAATAATTCTGAAGCTCTGTCTAAAGTTTAAGTACCTATCTTCAATGGAGTAAGCCAAATGTGGGAAATATCAGTTGTACTATATATATATGTATTAGGGTGATTTTTTTTTCGTGACTTTTTTTCTTTTTTTTTTAGTCCCACCTCGAAATTTTGTGGCAAATACCTAAACAAAAATTCCCTGAAAATTGGAGCCCTTAATATTAATATTAAGTACTAGACCAAGGCGTATAAAAATTTTCCATATAAAATACACGTAAACTTTGATTATTTTTCTTTAAAACTCTACAGCTCAGAGGCATTTTATGGTATAATCTTGGTCAATGGTAGGGTTTCTTCAGAATGGAATGCTCTAAAAAAGTGTCCATTGCGGTGTAATCCTAACTCCCACCAGTGAGGTAGTACGGGTCACTAACCCCAATTTTTCCAAGAAATTCTCGCTTTTTACCCCTATTTCGTAAACAACAGGAGGTACAGAAAAAGTGAATGTGACAAACTTTTAGGAAATTCAATTTCCTACAAAAAAGTTCTGAACACCAAATTGCTAACATCGATATTTCTTGAAATATTGGGCTTTGAAGTTGGGGTAGTGTGGAATTTTCATGGATTATTGAGCTAAATTGTAGAAACACTACCTAACTTCAAAGCCCAATATCTCAAGAAATATCGATATTAGCGATTTGGTGTTCCTTAACTCTTTTGTAGGAAATTGAATTTGCTACAAGTTTGTAATATTCACTTTTTCTGTACCTCTGGTTGTTTACGAGATAGGGGCAAAAAGCGAGAATTTCATGGCAAAATTGGGGTTAGTGACCCGTACTACCTCGCTGGTGGGAGTTAGGGTTACACCGCAATAGACACTTTTGTAGAGCATTCAATTCTGAAGAAGCCCTACCATTGACCAAGATTATACCATAAATGCCTCTGAGCTGTAGAGTTTTAAAGAAAAATAATCAAAGTTTACGTGTATTTTATATGGGAAATCTTTATACGCCTTGGTCTAGAACTTAATATTAATATTAAGGGCTCCAATTTTCAGGGAATTTTTGTTTAGATATTTGCCACGAAATTTCGAGGTGGGACTGAAAAAAAAAAAATAGTCGCGAAAAAAAGCACCCTAATATAATATACATTATGAAAAAATATGTAATTTAATGTAGTATTTTTAAATAGTATCAAATCAATGTTACACTTTTGAATCGCATATCGATACGCTTGGTTTCACTAAAATAATGACCAGATGGACAGAAATTCTCAATTAATTATTTGCAACAAATCTGCAAGAATTGCAAAATTTGCTTTCATGCATAAAAACTATTTTATTGCTGAATAAACAAAATTAATTCAATGTATTTAATTTTGTTACATATGTCTCCAATGTAATCATAAAATAATTTTTGCCGTTCGTGCATAAATAAATAAAACTGTTGCAACTCTAAATCCAATTGGATTTAATCAAATTTAATTTCATTTACTTTGTAAATATTTTTGTATTTACAATTAAAAAAAAAAAAAAATGCCATTTTATTTTATTCTCCAATATACGAAAAAATAATAATATAAAGTTTATTCAGAAATGTACATATGAACTTTTATTTGTATACAAATAAGCTGTTTTCTGTTTTTTTATCTGTAAAACAAATGGCTTTTATAATTCGGATATTTATTTAATTTAAAGTAAATTTTGTGAGTTGTCTTTGTGTCTACACACAGTATATTTATTTTTGCTAATTGAGCCGTTTATTTTGAAAGTGGCCTAAGTCCATTTTAAACATTGTTGTAAATTATAAAGAGTAGGTCATCTGTTGGTTTCTTTTTAAATTATTTGTTATTTTGACACAGACAGCTCTTTCAAACTTGAAAAATTGAAAGAAACACAGTATCATATCTTCGCGGTACAAAACCAATAGATTAACTCTTGCACAATGTTAGGAAATATTGAAAACTTATTCGGAAAGTGAGTGATGTGTTACTGAAAAAGTGTAAAATTGAAAAAGAAATATTAATGCCTTTCGATTTTCCCATTTTATCAGTCATTAATATTTTTAAATTTATTAAAGCGTAAATCTTTAAATATTTTGATTTAAAAATAAATGGACATAGTGGAGTAATATTGATTGAAAATTCCAGGAATTTTTTAATCAATATTATTTTTGAAACGATTCAATTTTCGAAGTTTTTGTAAGCTGTCTGAAATCGTATACAATTCTTACAGAATATTTGAAGTGAAAACGCTGTTGGTACTTAGATACACTAAAAAGTTAAATATTGTGCAAAACACAAGTAAGTAACACAGGAAAAACCTCCTCAATGATTGATCAAGCGACTGGATATGTGGGTCACAAAAATTCTCATAGTCCTCATACCCACCGTAACGAAATTCCAAAATACATAGTATGTTTTTCTGTCAAGAATGACTACGGACTAGAATATGCAAGAAGAAAGCATGACGAATTACTCATCCGTCGAAAACAATTAGATTCGGCCAGACAAGAAAAATCACATAATTGAACGGATGTAAGTCAATTGAACTGAAATATTTTTTGTCTTGCAAACGAGCTCGGAAATGAGATGAGTGAAAATTGCAAAGATAAATCACCTACCTAGGTGAATTGGTTTTTGTTTTCTTTTCTTAAGTTAAACCACATTTTCGGATGTTTGTCATGTCATCAATGCCGAGCTACCGCAACTCATACATAATTACTTGTCTAATTAATAAAAAAAACCGCAGTTTTGCTTTGAAATCGGAGATCTCTAGCGCTACCGCAGCTGTGCTTTGTTCCTATTTTAATTGGGTACTTGGAGAACAAAAAAAAAAAAAAACCAGCTGCATCGCCGGTTCTCGTCCGCTCCGAAGAAAGAAAGTAGCAATCATGATATCTTCGCGCTATTGTGCGTTGTCTGCGACTAAGATCTTAGACTTTAGATTTCGAGGAAGACAAAGAAGATGAACGAGTATACGATCGGATCAAACAAAGATCTTTGACTTCTAGCCCCGGCGGCGCGCAACGAATGTAAATTGCTCGAGTGGACTTGGACCACTCGAAAACAGCAATGATCAATTTGTATATATGCGTGAATGCGCCGGGCGGCGTTCATTGAAATTTATTTCTTTCCTAAACTACCGAAATTCGATTTTAATTATGCTCTACATAAAAACGGGGAACTGCCCCAGGGAAACACTGGAATGCGGGTGGCTTTGTCCCCGCAACTATGGTCAATCGGTGCGACGACCGCGCTCTTGCTGAGGTGTGAGTAATCGTTTTAACTGCTGAATAAATAAATTACCTCAATTGCTCACGCTTGTGGTCGATGAATTTTATCTTCTAGCCATTCGGAGACATGTGCCTCGCGGAGTGCGGCCGGGACTTCGTCGGGTTACATGACTTCATGGCGCGGTAATTCACTCCGATTTCGTTGGATTGTGTTACGCAGGGGCTCCGGAACCCCAAAGAGTACTTATCTTTGAGTTGGGGTATACTGCGGAATTGTGGGGAAACAGTTCAACAATTTATTCGCGCCGAAAACAAGTTGAAAAAGCTTCGATTAAGCCACGGGTCAGGCTTTCGAGCACGATAAGCCGAGGTCACCTCCAGTTTGTCGCTGGATTTATTATTGCCTTTTGCAGAAATGCTAAATTCAGTCATCGCCAGATGTAGGAGAGCCAATTTCCTCGTTATGCAATTATTATTCCGTAAAAAAATGTCGTTGCTAAAGCGTTGCGTGTTCAGAATTTAAAATTTAGCGAAAGCCGGGTGCTTCTGCAACGAGAAAAGTAATAAACGAATGGAGTTTATGACTCATTTTGATCAAGAGATATTCTGCCCGTTATCAAAGAATTCTCCATTTTCCAAAGCTAATTCATTTATTTTTTATTTGAATTTTTCTATAAAAAGTCTATGAAAGAATTTCAAAATTTTACAACAGAGCAGCTAATGGAAAAAAAAAAAAAATTGAAAACGAATAAATTCCTGGCTTATTAAAGTTAAAAAATTAAATTCAATCTATAGAGCTAGTTTTCCTGCTTGAAGTAGCTTAAATAGACAAATGCTAAAAAACCAAGAGAATTCCAACGTTTTTGCGATTTTTAACAATTTTTCAGTTCTTTAGCTCTGGCGTTTTTACAAGCTTTTATTTAATTTGCAATGTTTGTATGTATGTTTCTTTGTTTATGCCAAATTTTGCAAATGAATTTTGAACCATTTCCTCCCAACCGAATTTGCTGAAATTTTGCATGCACCTTTTGGTGACAATGCAATATACAATACTTAATATTGCTATATTTTTAAAATTACCGCCATCACAAGATGGCGGATGGTCTACAGTGCTGTGGAAAACATTTGCAACTAAAATCATAGTTTCTTACAGATCATTATAAAATTTCCTAAACCACTGATACCAAAAAAAGTTTTACAGTGCATTATTCTTTATTATGTCTAGTTTCCAGATATAACAATAGCAGAATGTAATATCCCACAATAAGGGAGCAATATCCATTTTTTTATTCAACGTAACAATTTTGCCTGTGCAAAACATTTGCAACTTTATATAACAACACATACTTTTCTCGGAATAAATGAGAATTGGCAGTACTTTGTTAGTTAACTGTTATTTTCTATTCCATATATAGTTAATAAAAAATAATAATAATAATTTTCTATTCCGATCCAACTTCTGTAGGGCATATAATCCAGTCTGTCGGTCAGGTCCATGCGCGGAAGTGTATTATTAAAATATTTTTTTCCTTTAAACGCAATTAAACTAAAAGTTCATAAAATGGGAGTAATTAATTTTACAACTAAATAAAAAACCGAATAAAATAGCTAAATCCACCATATCCAGAATTATAAGTAGTTTTAAAAAGACTGGGAGTATTGAAAATATTCATAAAGAGTGGTAGACCAAGAAAAACCACAAAGGCTGAGGATCGTAGAATTTAAATTTTAAATAAATTTCGGCCTTTCCTCAGTTCAAGGTACTCAGGTAAAAAACGAATAAAATCTGGATGTGGATCCTTCGACAGTAAGAAGACGAGCCATAGAAATCGATCTTAAGACCTACACGCCAGCGAAAAAGCCACTACTTTCCGAAAAAAATGGATGAGCTCGACTTATCTTTGCTCAAAGTCATTTAGAATGGCCCCTAGAAAAAAGGAGAACTGTCTTTTTTTCGGATGAGTGTTTAACTTTAAGTTTAATTTAGTGGGGCTAGATGGAGGGCAAAAAGTAGGACGACCGACGAACAAACGACTAAATCCGCGATAAACTGTGGTAACTGTGAAGCATGGAAGTGGTAATACAATGGTCTGGGGGTGTTTATCAGCTCAGGGCGTGGGACCTCTTTATGAAATAGCAAGGATAATGAAAGCGGCGGACTACAAAAACATTATGGGAATTGTTATGCTCCCTTACGCAGAGGAAGAAATGCCCCTGCGCTGGTGCTTCGAACAGGACAATGATCCTAAGCACACCTCTAGACTTCTTCAGGCTTGGTTTTCGCAGCAAAACATTGAAGTTTTGAAATGGCTCGCACAGTCCCCAGATCTCAACCCCATAGAAAAGCTATGGCAACTGGTTAAGAAGAATATGAGGGGTCAATTTTACAACAACCGTGACGAACTCTTTAATGGTATAAAAAAGACTTGGAATGATATAACTTCTTTACATATTGAGTCACTATTTAATTCTATGCCAAGAAGATGTGCGGCAGTTATTGTAAATAAAGGCTATTCAACCAAATATTAATGATAATATATATTTAAAGTCGCCAACATTGTTAATGTCAAGGAGTTGCAAATGTTTTGCACAGTCAGTTTTGTATCTTAGTATGAAAAAACGAATATTTCTCCTTTTTTATTGAATAGTTATCTTTAGTTGTTTAATATTCTTAAATTAGATATAATAAAGAATAAAATACTGTATTAGCTTTTTTGTTTTTAAGAATTTAAGGTTTGTTGTAGTAAGACATAGAAAATTGGGGTTTTAGTTGCAAATGTTTTGCACAGCACTGTATATTTTGTCAATCCTGTTAATATGGGTATCAAATAAAATAGCTTGAAGAGTAGGAAACGATAAAATGAGTGACGTCATTTTAAAATGGCCGAGGCTACAAAATGGCGGATTACATATTTTTGTCAACCTCCTTAATATTGGTATCAAATTAATTTGGATATCAAATGAAAGGGCTTCAAGCGTAGAAACCAATAATGTGATTGATATCCCACTGAATTCAATATGGCTGCCGCTCCAAGATGGCGGACAAAAATTTTAGTATCTACTATCATGATATCGGTATCAAATGAAATACATAGATTTTTTCTTAGGCTCAAAGCTTTTCGCTGTTGGCCAAACATACGTGGACTTAAGTAGAGTCAAATCGCTAGATTAAAACATTTTTAAAAACAAGCTTTTATTTAAATGCTCTAAAAAGAAAAAAATAAATTTTAACTTTTACTTTCAAAATTGAAAAAAAAATCAATTTTTTTTTTTTTTCATAAAAATGCTTCTTGTCATCACACAAACACTCTCCTAAAACCGTTTTAAGAAATTCGTAAAAGAAAAAAAAGTTATACCTATATTTGTAACACTACCTCTACGCATTTTATATGTAAAAATTATATAACAAAAACTTTGAACGCGTTTTTCTCGAAATCACATTTTTGAAAATGGCCGCATCTGTATCTCAAAAACTATTCAACCGATTTTAACAAACCAAACGCCATTCGATTCGTTATCAAATATACTAGTAACTAAACCTTTAAAAATATTATTTTACCCCCCACTTTTTTATGCGGAGGGGTAGTTTACCCCTAACTTATAGTCGTTTTTTAACTTTTTTAGAAAAATGTGTATAAAATGATATATTTATTAAAAATAACAGGTTTTTTAGGTTTGGGTACTAGTTTTGTGTCTTATGAAAACAATCCACTAAAGATTTTTACTCTATCTGTTACAGGAAGTCCTAGAGAAATGGGGCTGTTTTAAAAGTGCATTTTGGATGACGCCCTCTGCAGGCATTAAAATAAACTAAAGTTGCATTTAAAAATTCTTTTTATATTTTTCATAATCTTACCAATAATGTACAAAAGGTTTCAGAATCATAAATATAATAGTTTATTCAAAAAAATACTTTTAAAAAGTGTGTTTTTTCCCGATTTTGAAAGTAAAGGTCCCCTTAAATCAAACCAAATCAATTTATTACATTATACAATTTACATATATGATATGAAAGCTTTTCGTGATCTTGACACAAGTAATTCTAAGAAAAAATTTCATAAAATAAATTTACATAGGGGAATAATGTTTGCCAATTTCTAACTAATTATTTTTTCGAATAAACTGAGTCGAATCCTTTCAAACGAATAGTTTTAAAATCATAAAATATGAATAAATAAGTCTATATTTGAAACATGAACAAGATAAAGCTAAAATCAATATTTGAAATATTTTTTCTGTCTATTGATCTTTAGCAATCAAGGGGGTTAAGTAAGTAAGTGCTTGAGGTTGAAGCATATCAATCACGGCGAACATGAATGCCCTTATGGGTCGTTGGTGTGTCCAATAACAAGAAAATCCAATAGATTTAACCTTTACCTGCACAGGTCTACTGCTAAAAGGCAGATCGCCTTCCAGTATTTTGCATGGGATTTACATAATCTACACTACTCCTCCAGAGTGTGGGGGAGGGGATTGAGCCTCCAGAGCTCCCAAAGAGTAATAAAATGCAAATTTGTTATATATGTTTAGCAAGCCAACGGAAAATATCATCATCTCCCATGTCTGGAGGGTGAAATGTCTGTCTACAAATGTATGACTAGAAATTGTGGAAAATCCTCAGAATTCAGAACTTATTCCACGGCACGGCAGTATGGTAAAGTGCTGAAAAAGGAAAACATATGCCCCAGTTTTGTGAATCTTGTTTTCGTGTGGCACACAACATTCATTTTGAATAGTGCACGCGGAAAATCAAGTTCTGAAATTTCCGTAGAAATGTAATTGGTTCACTTGCTAAATTGAGGAAAATTTTTCGATAATGAGCAAGAGAATTTAGCTTTCGACGAAGAGTTAATACCCGTAAAATGCAAGACATCTACGTTAATTACGGGGTCGCGAATTTCTAGGGACATTATACAGAAAAAACGAAAACCATTTTAGATTGCGACGTGACTTTTAAGGGCTATCTGAAAATTGTTATGGATAATAAGATCGCGGTGTAATTGAGATTTCCAAGTTTCCTTGCGCTGTTTAACATTTAATGGTATTTTGGGGGTTGATAAATGGCTCGTTAAAAAATTAATGATCTCGTCCCTTACAGAGACACCGAAATAATGGAAGATAGCCTCCCATCCCGAGGAAGAACATGGTGAACTTGGCTTGAATATCTGTTAGGAAATCAAATTAAGCTCTAGTCGGGCTGACGATAAATTCGGGAGACATAGAGAAACTGGTACATAATTGATTAAAAGAGGCAGAGCATTCGCTGGAGTGGATCCGCAAAAGCCACATAAACAACTTGCCCAGTTGCTTCGGGCTTCGGGGTCCCCCGTGTGTCTGGGGAGCTGGGTCTGTGAGACACATAAATGCAAATAGTGAGGGGGATGTTTCCCTTCCATAAAACACCAGATAGGGTTACAACGACCCAGTCACGATGCGTTGTCGAAAAGAAGGCAGGAAGTCGGCTCAGTTTCCGTCAACGCCCCATGACTCAGAATGTCTCCTCGAAAATTGTAGGACTGTTTAACCCCTCGAAGAAGATAGCTCTTCTCTGTGACCAAGACAACCAACCAAACCCCCCGTTCCATTTCATGTAATTTATGGGACAAATTCGGATATCTTTTGCGATAATTCTAGATTTTTGGGTCCTTGCCCCATATCATCGAGGAGGAAGAAAGAAAGAAGAAGGAAGCCCACTGCATGCAGCAGCACTCCATTCTATCCAGTCATTTATGATACTTCAAGCGACCCTACCCGACCTCGTTAAGTTCCCAGGAATTTTTGAAAGGACGACATTAGACACGGGTTTGATTTATTCGATCAGCATCGATTTTTTTTTTTTTTGTATTTTGTATTTCCACGCCATTAATTATCCTATGGAAACCATGCAATGCCCATTTTGCCGACTATGGCAGGGAACATCAAAACATTTTAGCTGCAATGCAACCAGACACCGTGAACGCATTAACAAGGGTAGTCGAGTAAGTCCGGTAGTCCGAACGAAATGCGTTTCACTTCTTCTACTAGACACACTAAAAGGGATTACATGAATTTGCCCATGTTTTATTTTCATTTTTACCTTGACTCGAGCCGCCAGACCTAGGATCTAATTTTTTTTTCTTTTTCTTTTTTCACCTCTGTCAAAACATCCTTTTGTCCCAGGGTTATTCTATCATCGCAGTGACGCATAAAGCTACACCGTGTTTCAAAAGAGACCTTACTTCGGCAGGGGTTGGTAGAAACAAAAAAAAAAAATTGCCTTTACTCAACTCTTGTCCTGGTGCAAGCAAATCCAGCCCTACTTGTTCATGTTGTTTGGACGGCCTAAATAATCCGCCCTGTGTACACGTTTTATGTGACATTTTGCAGGATCTTTTATGTACCACCCGACTACCCTAGACTGTTTGCAATAATTGCGTCCCTTAATTCTGCGGCTCTTTGGCTTATCAGATTATACAAATTGAGTTTTTTAGATATAGAGTGGTAGCAGGAAAGAGCCGCATTATACCCTCAGTATCTTACCAAAAATAAGCAAAGCACCCCTTTCCGATTATGAAAGCAGATGTCCTTTTACTTCTTCGACAAATTAAGATGCACAGCAGCCTGAAGAAACACCCTGCAAATATCCTATTCTGTCAGATTGGGGAATTTGTGATTTATTTGCTCACTTTTTTTTTGTTTGTTTCATAAAAACACTAATAAATATAAAGGCGTGTATGAAGAGGAGTGGCAGTCTTCCGTTCAAAGCCTATAGCATACTACTTTGGAATGAATGAGAATACATAACATTAATTAAATGTTGCTATCAAGATATCCACTTATTCCCCTCTCATTGTCAGGACAAGAGATATCAAGCTGGCGGCGATGTTATATTGTCGAATCTTCGATTAAGTATAATTCAAGAGAAAAATAAGATTTTCTGGGTTAATCGGGCTGAACGTCTTTCGAGGAAATGAGTCATAACATAAATCTATTCACTTCTTTCGAATGTTAAGCTTAGCACTTAAGTATAACACTTTGAATCTCTGTTTTATGTTGTAATTAATTATAAATTAAGCTAATATTAAATAGAAATACATTTAAGGTTCACGATATTAAGAATTAAAAATTTTTTAAAACTCACAATTAGATAATCAAACTTATTTTTGGGAAAAAATTTAAAAAGATGCCATTGATACCATCTGGTTCTTATTATATACAAAAATTTCAAATTAAACAACCAGGAAATCTGAAATGAATTGTTTTTTAGGCACATTAATTAAATGATCTTAATTTGTAAGAAACTTGTAGGTATAAGATGGAACTGAAAATTAATCTTCAAATAAACTTCATTGCATTCCATCTATTATGATTCACATGCCTTATTAAATTTTAATGAATATTTCTTCAGTAGCTAAGAAATTGAACAACTCTGTTAAATAAGCGAAAAATTCCTTCTTTTTATGTTTACATTGAAACACATGTGTCTATGCATGACATGGTATAAAAAAGTCTCAGTACGATCGTGACCCACATTAGATTCTGGGAAATATAATACTTCATGTACTCAGATCTAGATCTAGACTAGCGAAGTTTATGTTCAATTGACATTTACTGGTTGTATAAGTCATCGTTTTGAATTTATCATCTTCGTACATGGTTCACGAGATGGTTTTTTCTTTGATATTTTTAAATCTAATTAATAAAATCTATTGTTTTTTATAATATGACCGGTTTTAGTAATTGGTTCCTATAGCTGATTATTGTTATGAAACTTTGAGGGGACATAACAACAGATAAACAATTTCCAAACAATTTTTCATGCTTTTAATATAATTTGAATTTTTGTAAATTTGTTGTTAATTTTTTTTTTTAATTGAAAACTAGAGCACGTTTCATGGGATTTTTTAATTTCATTTTGAATAATAATTTACATTTGAATTGAATTTTAATACTTCGCATTTCGAATAATGAGTACTTTTATGTTAAATCTCGACAACTGATCTTAAAGTGTTAAGCAATTATAATATTACTATGTAATTCTCTTCATAATTAATTTCAATTCAGGTATATGTATTTAATTTATTCGAAAAAATCATATATATAATAAGTTAATAGAATCCAATACAGATATGTTTCCTTAAATTTAAAAAATAAGATTACTTCTTTTTTCACGATTTAAACCATCAGAAATCGCGGTCCGAATGTCTAAACTTTCTCAAATTATGGTTTTGAAAGTTTTTTTTTTGTTTTGGTTTTTGCAAAATGGCCATTTTGTACAGCAATGTAATAAAAAGCTTCGGTATTTTTTTACACGTAAAAGATCAACTTTACAACAAAATTTTATAGAACAGAAAATGCTTGAAATTAGCCAAGAAATACGTGTGAATTTTTTAAGAATTTTTTTGACTATTTTTAGTTTTTTGAATTTGACCAATTTTTGAAAAATCCAAAAACGTCCCGAAAAACTACGTGTTCTTTGACTTAGGCGCTTTTTGTTCTATAAAATTTATTCATATAATTGATCTTTTTTGAGTAAAAGTATTACAAAGTTTTTTATCATAAAAGCATCATAAATAATCTTCAAAAAGGATCAGGTTTACTAATAAATTTTATATGACAAAAAGTTCTTATACTTAGCCAAAAATACGTGTGCATTTTTTCAGAATTTGATGGACTATATTTGGTTTTTTGGATTTGACCAATTTTTGAAAAATCCAAAAATTTCCTAATTTCAAGCATTTTCTGTTCTATAAAATTCTGGTTTTTTTAACATTGCTGTACAAAATAAAATAGTCATTTTGGACAAACCAAAACAAAAAAAAAAGCAGCAACATCAAGATTTATTTATTTATTTTATTTATTTATTTATTTCGATTCATCAACAAACTGATTACTACATAGCGTACGGAGAGAAAAAATATCAATTTTAACGAAGCTGACTTTTAATTGTATTTCTAGAAAGGTGAAAATCAATGTGTTGAAAGTACTAATTATGGGATGCACACGCCAATCTCCTCAATGTCTCGTCTTTTTAATAGCAAATACGATGTGATTGATTTTAATTTAAATAAGCGCAATTTAAGAAATCAGCTTCGTTAAGGTTTTTTTATTTATCTCATTATTGTAGTAGTCAGTTGTTGATGAATCCTAAATAAATAAATAAAAATAAATAAGTAAGCATTGAAGGAGCGTGACATTGACGTAATAGCTTCGTTCAATCCGTAATTTGTGTGATGAATAGGCGTGCGGAAGAAATTATAATGTCTTGTAGG
The DNA here is from genome assembly GCA_949715965.1 of Dysmachus trigonus. Lineage (NCBI taxonomy): Eukaryota > Metazoa > Arthropoda > Insecta > Diptera > Asilidae > Dysmachus > Dysmachus trigonus. The sequence goes on from OX454320.1 coordinate 93,335,238, forward strand.
GCGAGCCGGAACAGAAATGTCAAAAAGAGAGAGAAGTTCAGGGGAGTTAACGTTTCCTGAAATACAATCAAAGGCAAACACTATTTTAGCAATATTACGGCGTTGCTCGAGGGATTGTAAAGATATCAATTTAAGTCTGTCCTCATAAGGAGGCAGAATTAGTGGGTCGCACCAAGGAAGGTTTCGAAGAGCAAATCTAAGAAATCTTCGTTGTACTGCCTCAACACGGTTAATGTGTGTCGTCATTGATGGGGACCAAACTGGACTCGCATACTCAAGTATTGGTCTTACAAAAGTACAGAAGAGAGTACGAGTAATATAAGGATCGTTGAACTCCTTAGACCATCGTTTGACAAAGCCCAGGGTTGCACCTGCTTTGCGAACAATGGCGTCAATATGATCCTCAAACGAAAAACGGGCATTTAACCAGACCCCAAGATCTTTCGTTTTTTCGAGTCTCTGCAGCGAGCAATCGTCAATGGTATAATTAAAAGTTGTGATACTTTTTCTGCGTGAAAAACACATATACGTGCATTTGTCAATATTTAATGGTAAGCGATTAAGCATACACCAATTATGAAAAGCATCAATGTCAGAATTTAAAAGAATACAATCCTGCTCGCTAGATATAACCCGAAAAATCTTGGCGTCGTCAGCATAACAGAGAATTCTAGAATTTGGCAAGAACATTGACACATCATTAATGAATATGATGAATAGGAGAGGACCAAGGTGACTGCCCTGAGGTACGCCCGACGTATTAAATATTTCTCTGGATAGCACGCCTCGAAATATGACGCGTTGCGATCGCTGGGACAAGTATGAGCAAAGCCATTTAATAAAAATAGAGGGAAATCCGAGAAGGCTGAGTTTATAGAGCAGAATTCGGTGATTAATTCTGTCAAAAGCCTTACTGAAATCTGTAAAAATACAATCTACTTGTCTACCCTTTTCAATATTAGAAATGCAGTAATTGGAAAACTCAATCAAGTTGGTTGTAGTAGATTTCCCTTTGAGAAAGCCGTGCTGAAAAGATTGCAAGAAAGGCTTACAATGAAAATAGAAAGTATCACAGATCAGAGACTCGAAGATTTTAGCTACACAACAAAGATTAGCAATAGGACGATAATTCGATATATTTTGTTTTGAGCCTTTTTTGTGCAGTGGAATTATCGTCGACATTTTCCAAGATATCGGAAAGACACCACAGGAAAGAGACAAATTGAATAAATAGCATAAAATAGGGAAAAGAGGTGCGGCACAACGTTTAATACAAAAGGCAGATATGCCATCAGGTCCATTAGAAGAACTATCAGCTAAGTTCGATATTAAACTCGAAATCTTAGCCTCGTCAATAAATAAATCAGCAGCCGTGAGAGAGGTTGTCGGGAGCGTCGTCAAGTGAGAAAAAGTCTTAAAACTATTATCACAGGTGTCGCTATCACAGTCTGCAAGAAAAGCAGTTTCAAAAAAATCACCAAAGAGATTAGAAATCTTCTGAGGATCGTCACTAGAAACATCACCCAGAGTAAGCAGAGACGGGTAACCATCAGAACCGCGCTTCGAATTCACGAATTTGAAGAAACGCTTAGGATTCTCCCGCAAGGAATGTTTCGCGTCGTCAAGAAAGGAGTTATAGGAAGACTCCAATTCAGTATTATACTGTCTGCGAAGGGAGCAGTAGGACGCGTAATCAATATCGTCCCTTGAGACGCAAAATTTCTTCCAAGCCTTATTTTTCTTGTTTTTTATATGTTTAAGAGCAGCGTTTGTCCAAAGCGAATTATTTTGTGAACCGCGAGACTTTGTGACTGGGACGCAATGTAAAAAACACGTAGCGAGTATGGAGTAAAAAGAGTTTACAGATACGTCAACGTCACGCTCTTCAAGAACAATGCTCCAGTCACAAGTCAAGAGCCATTTATTGAGCATTGAAAAATCAGCCTTTTTAAAATTGTAACAAGGCTCGGAGGGAATAGCACAATTCAAAAAGAATGGATCTGATGACAAAATAACATGTAGAGCAGGATGATGTCCAGTCTCGGCGACTTTGAAAGGAAAAAAGAAAAAAAAAAAATCTAGCATTTTTTTTAAAACCCAAAAATAATAAGGTTTTTGAAGCTTTTATGCCAAACAAATCTCAGATTCTGAAAGAGCATCCCCAAAATCCCTTTATATACGATTTTGGAAAAAAATTGCCCCAATTTTCTATTCGAATCGTACAATTGAACTTACGTGCACAAAATTCTCGTTTTGCACATTAATGGGTTAACATAATATGTCATCTTATTAGTTTCTAATATGAACCTTTTAAGGTTAAATGATATAACATTAAACGTAAAAAATTATTTCAATTATATCCACTATTAAGGGGGGGGGTAAGGTTTTGAGCATGAAAAAGAAACACTTTTTTTGCGATTTTTTTTTAGAAATATGGTTTGAGCAAATTTATTGAAATCTTTTGTGTATTATTAAGTATGATTTCAGCAATACTCAGTAATTTTTTTATGCGAAAATATCGACAGACAAGCCGGTGACTGAACTTTTTTAAAACCACTTTTTAAAAGTCCGTGTACACTGCTATTTAAAAACTACATTACTGATTCATTTCAAACTTGGTACACACTTTCTATATATAAAATACCTCCCCCCTACGTTGAGTTTTAAATTTTTTTTTTACATTAAGGGGGGTTTCCACTTACAAAATGACGAAATTTTTCGTAAAAAATAGCAGTTTTTACTTTAAAAGACCACCAAAAATTTATAAATGAAAAAAATAATAATCAGAGAACGTAGGGGGGAGGATTGAATGATACTCTGACTAAATTTTAAAGGTTTTTAATTTCGGATAATTTCCAGCTGAGATACAGTGTACACCGCAAATCGTCTCTTTCTAAAGACGTTCTTGGAAAAGCTCCGTTACCGGCTTGTTTGTCGATATTTTCGCATAAAAAAATTACTGAGTATTATCGACATCATACTTAATAATGTACAAAAGGTTTCAACAAATTTGCTCAATCCATATTTCTAAAAAAAAATCGGAAAGAAAAGTGTTTTTTTCACGCTGAAACCCTTACCCCCCCCTTAAACAACTATGATAAAGTTATTAATTTATTATTATGGATTAGGATATTGATTCAGAATTAATAATGTTAGGATCGTGTTGTATAACCTAAATAGTGTTAATATTTTAAGCACTCTTCCTTTATGGAAATAAAACACACATTGAACTAATAATGTGATACTGACGCTTTTAGAAGTTAAATATTTGATTATCACAAATTAATTTAAATTGGAAGCCACACGTTTAGTGAAGTCCCCATGTCACAAAACCATACCTCCTTAAAGAATCAATGCTATGTATTTTTAAATTTTATTTTTAAAAGTATGTATTTATTTATTCATGAAATAATTTCTTTACGATATGACGCAAAAGAAATTGAATACTTCCTTGATAGCACGAAATTATTTCTCTGTCACATTAATTTTATTTGATACCACATTATGGAACATCGAATTGTTTTTAATAGAAATCCTGTAAAATTAATGTGGTTCGACATTATTTTGGTAACAGTCAATTTATGTTGACTAGATGTTCTATTGATTTAATACGGAATAACACGTTAATTTAATAGGATTCAATTCTTATTTTAATATGGGGTACACGATGAAATTTCTGTTATGTTTGCTTATATTTTTAATGGCATATTCTATTAAAATAATAAATGTATTTGATAATTAAAATTTGTTATACTAACTGACTAATGCAATTTATTAATTCATGGCGCATAAATTGATTTACTAAGGATGATTTTTCTGAGTGTGCGAGTTTTCTTTTTTTACTTTTCTAGTTTCGAATCCCTTCAATTGACCTTTGACACGGGAAGGGTCTACTTGCCTGAAGGAAGTCGTTGCGACTAATCTCGCCAATTAAAGCTAATTAGCTGCAGGTCGTTAAGATCTTTCTCGCGTTTTGAAAAGTGTCACTTTTCTCCGGGACTATTCTTCTGAGACGGGCATTCGTTAAAAAGTATCAGAGGTCGCGGCCGCGGCAACGGCAACGGCCACAGTCAGTCGAAATCAGCGTCAACAACCTCTCAAGAATATTTAAGGCTGCGGCCCCGCAGATAGGGCAGACCTTCTGTGAATATAATTTGCTCATTTGACACTTACATTTATTTTAAAGTGACTTTTCTGCGAGAAAGGAGTAGCAGAAAGCGGAAAATTATGCCGGTCGTGCCCGTCTAGGCAGAGAGGGCCCGCAAACGATGAAAGGCCCCGGGCCTCAGGCTCCCGAAATGTTGAAATGAAAGAATTCTTTTCGTTCTTTAATTAAAAAACTGTCACTTCCTCCTCCGCCGGCGAGCCCTTGTTAGCATCCATTCAGCAGCCCTTCTTCCAGCCCCCGGCCCACGATCATAGTTCCAGAACTAGCATCAGCTGTAACAACTAATGACTAGATGAGCACGCTGTAAGGTTTCCTGGCGCCCGTCCAGAATCAATGAGAAATGTTTTCGCTATTTTACTTGACACAGAAAATTTTTACGGCCAACAACACAAACCCCACTTCTGAACTGGGTGCAGACGAACGGTCGGCGGCGTTGTGTAACCGAGTTATCTAAAATCTAAAGCGCCTCAGTCCACCGCCGTAGATGTGGAATGAGATTCTGCTCCTATTTGCTGGATTTGTGGATTTTTATTGTTGCATTTATTGTAGCGATTTATTTCAGTCGAGCGACATTCATTGCGTCCGCACTTACGTTGCGGGGATTTATGTTTATGCTTCAGTTGCCGAGGGGATGCATGGCGATTTTAGTTTTAATCATTTTACAACACACCACTCCAAAGGGGTTCGTTAGGGACCGGCTAAATCTGAAAATTATTGCTGTTGAAGCAAAGCAAAGGAGTGGTGTTCTTAGATTTTCAGATACGCTTTGGTGAGTTTGTTCTTGAAGTAGAAAATCCTTGCGGGCATCGAAAGGATACCATCACCGATTCCGAATGATTTCTTTTAATTCAATACCGGTCTTCATATAGGATCGTATTCGATTGTGTATTTGAAATTTTCTGCGGGAACTCATTTTTCAATTAAACAGACTGTCAACGAATTTTAATTTCAATCATTAAATTTTGAAAAAGAAATTTAGCATTTCGCGTGCAGCGGACAACGATAAAAAAGGTAGGATTTGAAATTCGTTCATATTCGGTCTATTTGAACATCTAGTAGGTCTGAAAGAGCAAATACAATTTTTTTTTTGTCGTGTGATGTTTACTTGTCAAATTATGGGCTTCTAAAAAATAGTCATAATTGAAATTAGGATTTTTCCACTGTAATTTTTCGAAATGAACAATATTACATTAAAATATAAACTTAGCGTTTTTTATAGGAAATTTCCTGTACTTTCTGAAAATGAAATCAAACTTAGAAATTTTTTTTTTTTAATGTGCAAAACTGGAAGTAAATTTTTCAAACCAAAATTTTGGTAACTTTGACTATTTTTATTTTTTATGTTTTTATTCCAAAATATAGGTTAAAGTGTACTTATAACACACTAGAAATTTTAAAATGGGACCTGCATTAGATAAGGAGATAGGTAAATAAATGTACATACATGTCGCACTGCGTATGAATTGTTGATGTCGGCTGGTTTATTTATAAGAAAAATTGTATTTGCTCTTTCACACCTACTAGATGTACAAATTCTTTTTTCGTTGTCCGCTGCACGTGAAATGCATCATAGTTGTAATAAATCAGTAACCCAAAAAAAAGTATGATATACTAAAAAGAAAAAAATTTGGATTCATAGATTTTTGGGGCCAAATGGGATCGTCATTTTTTCCATAATACACCTAATGAAATATTGGAAGAACACTAATCAACTCCTTAATGAAAACCAGTTATTATATATATTGAACAAATTTTCCCATCAACCTGTGTAAATACACAACTTAATAAACTTCAAATTAGCCAAAATAAAACTTTAAGACTCTTATATTATTGAATTTACAGAGATACCACCCAACCACATGCATTTCATCACAAATTTAATATTGACCTTGTTATATAATTGAAATCTTAAGGGTATCTCATATGTTTTGCAGGATGGCCACTTTATCTCAAGATCAAATTACTCTGATTTTTTTCCAGGGGTTTTCTCAGATCAAGAAATAATATTACAGAAGTGGGATTTGAATATAATATGAAGAAAAGTTGAGTAGGTGTCATTAACGAAAAGACCAGATTCGCTAATTGTATTTTAATATTAACGACTCCAAACTCAAAAATCCCTTCTAATTGTAATTATTTATTATTGCAAGTAATTCTATAGGAGATACAGTACTAGCAATTATCAAGAACATATGAATCTGAAGAATTTATAAATTTCTGAGATTGGTAAAGTTATGCAATGCCCCTCTAACATTAAGCTTATAATAAATATCGTCTATGGAACAAAGCTAGAAATTTTAAAAATACAAAATTTCGGTTAAATTACTTATTTCTTTATTTGATCCTCTAGTTTTTAGCGTTAGGATAAAATACCCTTCTTCCAACTAAATTATTAAGACGAAACATGTTTTGGTGAGCATGATCCTACCGAATTTTTGAATTGACTTGTTTAACCAATTTTTATTTCTTATTTCCCGTTGAGACCTGCTAAATTTTAACTTATTTTTTTTTTTTTTTACTTAAGTGTTGTTATCTTACTTATTCCACAAACAGATGTAGAATACGATAAACAAAATTTTTGTTAACAGTCCTTCACTGTACTAACGTGGGTCTTTCACCAGAAAATAATTTTAATATTATGAATGAAAAAATTCCCGGATTTCAATGAAAATTCCTTGAAAATTCAAAAATTCAAAAATATTTCACCCTTCCACCCTTTTGTATGAAGTGGGTTACAATTCTGAAATTTAAGATATAAAATAACTTCATATAAATTAATTAGTAGCGTGTAAGTTCGATAAGTAGGATAAACTAGGTTAAGGGGTTAGGTGTAGTCAGAGGCATAAAAAAATGACAATTTTAAATAATTTTTTTTTGCCACTAAATTATTTTATTTTATAAAAGTAAAAACATAGCATTAAATAAGGTTTTGACTTGACTTGACAGAAATTTAAAAAAAAAAAAATTAATAATTTTAAAAGTTATGGCTGTTTGTTTTGATATAGTTCCAACCGAAGCGCCTTGCGGTGACCATCACTTATCCTTGGAGATTCATCCAAAATCAATTGGACAAAAAAAATTAGTTTTATTAATAGATAATCTAGTGCCTGATCGAAGCTTTTTTTTTTTTTTAAATTAACAAAATGGCGGCCTCAGGAAAATTTTTTCCAGATTTTTGGGAAAAAACCAACAGTTAATTGTTTATAAAAAATCGAAATTAAAAAAAAAAAAATCCTTCGATCAGGCACTAGTTTTTTATGTTTTCAAAAATCTGTATAAATTTCATTAAAATCTACCGAGCGGTTTTTGAGCTACAGTGGTCACCAGTTCAAAAAACATAGTTTTGAGAAAAACGCATTTGAAGTTTTACACTCAATTTACGTAAAGCAATACGTATTATTTAATTACTTACACCGAGTCATCTATTCCTGGGCCATATAATAGTTCTTCAGCCGTTGTAGCAGCTTCCAAAATATCTATTTGATGTTGTCTACGTAGCATTCTACCTTCTCGAGTGTTGTCGTTAGTGCGCTTATCTGCCACTTTCACACGTGCAGTATCGGTTTTTTCGTTCCAGAGCGCCCGAGAACCCTTTGTTAATTATCGAATAACTCGAAAAGTATTTGTCGGATTTACTTAAAATTTTCAGAGAATATTTCTAAGATTATACTTTAAGAAAATGCAAAAAAAAAATCGATTTTTTGAAAATTCTGACTACACCTAACCCCTTAAGGCAACATAGAGGTTTTTCACTAGATATTTTCCTTAAGGGGAGGTTCCTTTGATCGGCGATGAAAAAATCGATTTTTTTTTTTTCTATATCTATAATATGTTAAAAACATGATCCAAAAACCGTTTTGCGTTTTATGCAGTTTTTAGAAAGTTACAGCGCTTCAAAGAGAAGCGTGCAACTGTCAACGCGGCACAACTAGCGAACAAGGCGAAATTGGTTCTAAAACTTCAAACGCGTTTTCCCGAAAGTTGATATTTTCAGTGCGCGGGACAGTGTATCTCGAGAACCACTGATCGGATCCACTTGAAATTTTAAAGTCATGTGTAAAATTCAATTTCGGAGCCCTTGAACCATTATTAACAATATATTTTAATAATAAACAATGTTTACGCCTGTCTTAAACAACTAAAACACACCCCAGGGCCGTAGCCAGGATTTTTTTTCGGGGGGGGGTTTTCAAAATAAAAAGTGAGAGAGGGGGGAGGGGGTGTTGACAAAATTTAAATTTTCTTTAAATAGCGTTAAAATATTAATTTAAAATAAAGTTTAATTTTTACATCTTCAATATATATTTAATTAAATATTTTAAAAAATATCTATACTATGTTTCTCTTGTTAAGGTGTTACACCACCTTGACGCTCGAAAAAATAGGTATAAAAATAAACTTTTTTTTTGGCTCGGCCATTAAAAATATGAATTATTCTTTATTTTGATTTATAAACAATATCCAATACTGAAAAAAAAACATTAAAAATGAGTGAAATATGAGTCGCTCAGTGGGACCCTTTTATTAAAATCCGGTGTACATGATTTCTCCGTCCAACATTTTCCGAAAAAAGAAATAGATTTTTTGGAAGTATAATAGCTAAGGCGTGACGAAGGAAAATAAATAAAAATAGTTTTTTTGGAGAAATGACAGCTCTTAAAAAAAACTCGAATTTCCATCAAAATTTTGAGTTTAAAAAATATATAAATTTTGAATACGGAACTCAATCAAAAAAATCCTTCGTCAATCTTTTAGGTTATATTATAAAAAATAAGTGGTGCAAATTTCAATTAAATCGGTTCAGTAGTTTTGAAATATCGTGTACACCAGTTTGAAAAAAGTAATTTCGTGAAAAACGTGAAAGAAAAAAAGGTTGATGTTAACACCTTAAAAGTAATTTTTTTTTATTTGCCTTTAACCTGCGATTCCTGGACCATAAATAAGGTTTTCTGCTGCTTGCGATGCCCTCCGTTACCTGAGTTTCTCTGTTAGTTTAATCTTTCCAAAGGAATTATATTACTGTTAACCTTTAGACGGCCGCGATTTGATCAATTTATATACCAGATCAATTTACATATCCCTACCCCACACTCTAGCTCCTCCGCTACAAATACAATTTTATGTCGGGGAGGCATTTGAAGAGTAGGGGAAGGGGTAGTAGGGGGTAGGGTGAATGCATTTATCAAATCTGACCCCAGATTCGTGATCAGCAACCCCAAAAACGCCCTGGATCTTGTTTATGACATAAAATTATTGATTTTCCTCCAAAGCCGATATATCGGTTTTCCGGTCCTTTAAAGGTTAAAGATAGATAGATTGGTAACGGTCCGAACTCTACCTGTGTTTTGGGTCGGCTCCCTGACGCGCTCATTTCTAATTATTATAACTTCGGTAATAATTTGAATTTTGGAATGTTTCAACGCTTAAAATATTGCTAAAAGTATAAACAATTTATTTAGCAAAAAAAAAAACAATTTTTCGAAAATTTCATGGTGGTGTAATCCCTTAAAAAAATACAAAATAAAAGTTCTAATTTTTTAAAACACTTAATTTTTCGAAAAAGATATCTTACAAACGTAAAAAAAAAGGATTTCACAAAAGAAAATCTAGTTTTCGACTTTTCGCAACGAAAGAAAGAGTAAGAAATATTTTATAAAATATGTTTGAACTTCTTCAGTTATCAGTGCTAAAGATGTTTGTTGATCGCATCTAAAATGTACTATTTATAATATTCCACTACTTTCAAATTGAGTAAAGGCGCCAATATTTATTGCCTAGTGCAGAGGACCTATTATTTTGTTACACAGCTGAATGCAACTGAATATGTCGAGCAGTTGCACATATTTTCATTAAAATAAATTAATTAATTTTATGAAATTAAAAAATTGGAATATAAAACGATTTGCCTAACATACAAACATGTTTTTAACATATATTGTCAAAGAAAAAATAAGAGCGGAAGTTTTACACATCTGACTGTTCAACCCTTGTTCTGTCCTTAAAAAATCATGTAAATTTTTAGTTAACTTTCAAAATTTCGGGGGGGGTTCTGACCCCCTGACCCCCCCCGCTGGCTACGGCCCTGACACACCCCAAAACACGACCTTAATTTTCAAGTGAATAACTTTCTCTGTTTTTTTTATCAAAATTTCGAAATTTTTGGTTGAAGGGCCGCTGCATATGTTTATTTAACTAACTTAAAAAATGTTCATGTTTCAGTGACCCCTACGACCCTCGGGAACGTCCCGCGCAGACGCATATATGGCGCGCAAGGCCTCGCGGAGATATGGCTGGAGCCGCCATTTTGAATTGAAAGAGGGGGGAAAAAATAAATTTAGGGACTCTTTTTATCAATAAACATTGTACAAAAAACCGTTTGTTCATATCACATTTCTTTATACCTCAAAAAAATTCGTAAAAGTGACGAACTTTTCAGAGTCGATCAGAGGAACCTCCCCTTAAGGGGTTATATACAGTCAGGAGGCCCAAAAAAGTAGATTTTTCAAGAATTTTTCTTGAGATGATCTTTTAAGTTATTAATGTAAAATTCTGTACACATATAACGGTAACTCTTGGGTGTATTTTAATGATTTTTATTTGTAAAAATAATTATTTTAAAAGCTGCTACAGGTGATCTCCGGAAGCCACTCTAAAAAAAGGCGTTTTGCGGTGTGCACGATATCTCTAGACTGGATCATCCAAAATGGAAAAACCAAAAATATTTCGTTAGTATATTGTTTTATCTCGTAATTAATCGAAGGAATGCGCAAAATAAGAATTTTTGACAAAATGGCGGCTTCTTAAAAAAAAAAATCGATTTTTAACAACAATTTTCGCTCTAAATTGTTTATAAAATGGAAAATATTTATCGGTGAGCAAAAAGCTTCGATTAATTACTAAAAAATATACTTAAGAAGCTTATGTTAAAATTTGAAACTGATCCGTTCAGCCGTTTCCGAGAAATCTTGCTCACCGACTATAAGAACACAGTTTTGAGAAAAACGCGTTTAAAGTTTCAAAAGCATTTTACATTTCATACAAAAACTCGAACACGTCATTACAAATATGCGTGTAACTTCGAGAATATTCACCGGATTGACATGAAATTTTCTGTGGCTCTACTTTAATATATGTACATTACAAAAATAAAATAATAAAAAAATCGATTTTCTAAAAATCCTGACTGTATATAACCCCTTAATTAACACATCAAATCAAATAAAATTCCAGCTAGCTAACATATGTCATTAGAGTTGTATAGGATATCAGCCTGAACTCTAAAAATGCACTATCTACTATATATAATAATAAAATAATTGAATTGAAACAAAGAACTCATGAAAAGCTAATAGGATATTCCGATATATAGTATGATATAAGCTAATACCATTTTTTCAAATTTTAAATCTACGTGATATGATAAAACATTTTCGTTTTCGGATTCATAATTTACGCGAAAAATCCTATAAAACTAGCCTATCAATTTTTCGGGACAAAATCTGTGCACACTATTGTTATTAAAAAAATTACTGTGATACTGAAACAATAACCAAAAGTAACAAATTTTCAATATATATTAAAAAAAAAAAAACATCTTTCACATATTTGCAAGGACTTTTTACAAAAAGTAGCCTGAACAAAGCAATTCTTTACCCTACTATATTCAAGTAGATTTTAAAAGTTTTTGAAAAATACCTAACCAAATATTTAAGCGTAAAAATTAATTCTCTACAAGTTCAATTACTCTCTAGCTTTAGGTAATAAATTTAAAACATGAAATTTTAAGTCCATTCATTAATTTACAAAAGATTCTCGCACAGAGCTCACATAGAAAAATTGTTAAAATATCTTTTGAAATATCCCATCAATTTATGCACAGTGTATTTATAATTAATAAATCGAATTATGATAATTTATTCATGGAGATAAATAAACCGCCACCACTTCCACTCGACGACGTCGGAAAATTTAATTAGCTGATGTATTTTTTTCGCTTCGTCGTTGTCTCGTTCCAGTTTACAAACAAAACATTTCTCACGAAACAATTTTTTTTCGAAGAGGAGAAAGAACTTTGAGGATTATGCAATGTAGTGCAGTGCGCGTGAAACGAGGTATGCTTATGCTGTGCACTGGCTTTCTTCGGTAAACGAATAGTACACAATTGTATTGTATTATTAGAAAAAAAAAAAAGAAAAGGTATATGGTCGGGACGGCAGACAAAGAGAATACGAAGGAGCACATTTCTCCTAGTCATTTTTCGTTTGGCTCCGGCTTGATAATGGCTTGTCTGTCTGACTTCTTCGACTTGGCGTTCTTATTTCATCACCTCTCAGGTACCTGGTTTTAAACTGGTTGACTGTGAACACGTCTGTCTGTTTGGTTGGTTGTGACGACGACGAGACGGTAGCTCTTGTCGTCTCGAGTCGAGCACAAAGGAGCCCTAGTTGAACTTGGCTGCTAAATGATTGATTCGGATGCAACGACGAACGTTTCAATGTCTCGGAGTGTGATTGGCGCGGATGCCAGATTTGGTTCATCAGGCTCATGTAGATGCACCTTGGCGGTTCGAGTAAGGTTTTGGGACTGTGTGGCAACAGCTGGAACAACTTCGATAAATTATTCCAATATAGCCTCAACACAACTCGGACAAGCCCATGTAATCATAGTTCTGAAGTTCACTCATTTAAATTTAGGGTACTTACCGGTGTGTCAGGGTTCTGCTCATTTCAGGCAATTACCAACTACAACCGCAGCGAGCGTGTTCAATTAATTTAGGAAACTGGAGAGACAATGGCATGCATACGTGTGTCAGTTGCAGAGATAACTTCAATTCCCCGGTGCAATGTGTGCATATTCGGACAATAAAATAATTGGGTGCACCGCAATTATATCGGGCAGTATGGCATTTGGCCAGGGGGATGATTAGAAGGCTGAAGGAAGCTCCACTATGCCCACTATAGGTCCCCGGAGGCTCCCCGGCCCAGCCACGGAGTATGTGCTACTAATCTTCAAATGTATAACTCGACAGGGAGCTAATCTGCAGCTGGCCGGGCGTGCTCTGATTTTGCTTCAACCTGTGTATCGTAATGGAGCCGCATTGCTATTTGTTGTAAATTACGCAAATTACGAAAACCCCACTAATTCAGCTAATTTACATTTTGGCCAATTTATTGATTAATCCGACTATAAAGTGCAACCCTATGCTTTACCCCCGCATACTACGATATTATATATAGTCCAATTCATTTTTTTAATGGGAATCAGGCCACCCGCAACCACATTACTGCGGTTTCCGTTCAAATGCTGGCGTTTCGTCAACGTTCAACACCTGTCCCGGGGTACAAATTGCACCCTTCTTCCCTCGGGACCCACGTCCACTCCTACCGGTCATTTACCTAATAATAATTTGCCAGATGTATCGAGCCACAGTGACTGCGACAATAATTGGCCCCGTCGCGCTGCGCACTTTTAAGCTTGTTTACGCCAGAATGGGTGCGGTGACGACGGACACATGTCACGATTATTATAGGCAACATGCATTTTCACTTCCGTTTTTTTTATGTGTTGTAGGTGGGTTTTTTATTTTATTTAATTCTTTTTTTTTTTTGTCGGAACGATGTCAACCATCCCCCAGACCAATTGGATGACTCATTAGGTTTTATTGGTGTCGGCGTCGGTGGAATGCAAACACTTCACACAGCAGGTTGCAGACAGGCTGTCGTAAGGTAAAAAGATATTAAAAACTAACCCTCAAACAAATGGGACAAGGGTAATAGAAAATTCTTGTCGACTACAATTAAAATTACAACATTTCTTTTGTATAAATGATTTTCCAAAAGTTAAAATCAATAATTAAAAACAAAATGTTACACTCAGTTTTAAGCTATTATATTTACTTTTTGATCGTTGACAAAACAACAATAATAATTCAGTATTCACAACAAAATTCGTTATAAACCAAAAATACAAAGAAGAATGGTAACAAAAAGTAAATTTCTGTTTTAGAGATCACACTGCAGAGTTCCTACAGAAAAATATTCGCTGGCAGCGATCATTCATTCATAATTTTTCAGCAGGACAATGCTCCATGCCATACTTCCCAAAAAACTTCGAAACCGCCTCAATCCCATCGAACATCAATGGGCAATCCTAAAGCGAAGGATTAAAGAGCACAACATGTCATCACTTCAAAATTAAAGGACGTTTTAGGTCAAATATGGGAAAATTCACTCCTACTGTCAACAAAAATTTAATAGATAGTGCGCCGAGGAGAGTTCTCGCGGTTATAAAAGCCAAGGGGGGCGAAAAAAATATTAGAAAGCACATAAAATATAAAAATAATTTCGTTAAGTGTTTTTTATTCGACATTTTCGTTAATTTAGAGACTGTCGTAAATTCTTGGGGGTATTTTATAAAATGTATTTAAATATTATTGATCACAATAAATTTATGTATAAAAAATACCTCCATATGTCTTCTTTTGAAAGCAATTTGAGGCATCTTGATACCTGTCTGCATTTAAAAATAATTGCCGATTTGTTTCAGCAACTTCCCGTAGAACAGCCTGTATTTATCTATCTATATCTATCTATGTTTTCATCTACCTGTCTATGTATCTACCTATCTATATATCTATCTTCTATCTATCTTTTATCTGCCTATCTATCTATATGCCTTGCTACGCTTGCTCGAGAATAATCGGGTCTATGCGAATTTCAATAAAAATTCAAAAACGGAACAAATTTTGCGAACATTTAAAAACATGATAGCCTATGACACTCTCCTTTATATAAAGACTACGTAGTATAAATTTCAAGGAGATTGGTTCAACGATTTCGGAATCTATAAAAAACAAACAAACAAACATTAATTTTTATAATGACACACCTCAATTCCGACGTAATGTCATACCAAATAATTAAATCAAAATAAAAATAAATCGAAATCTATGAAAATTCAATTTAACAATGCAATCGGAAACATTGAAAATGTTAAGTGACAGCAGCTGTCGAGAATCATGCTATCTGGCATGATCAATGTTTAGTATTGCGTGTGTTGCTATCACATCCAATAGATAGCGCTTCAGTTGTCATAAAATATTTAATATAGCGTGTTTAAAAAAAAAAAGTAGGTATATAAAACCACGTGCTCATTCGAATGCAACGTTGTGTCAAAATTGCAAAGCAATCGGTGAAGAACTTTCGGTGATTTAAGATTTTGAACAAACGAACATTTACATTTTTATTTTTATAGAAGATAGAAAAACCAGTTTCAAATTGAGATCGTGCTCGATTTATCTATGTAAAAATATTGAAACAGATCATTTGCTCAGTTTTTTTATAATATGAGCCAATAATATTCGAAAAAGTTTGTACAACAAGCAAAGTACAATAGTAATGCTTATATGCTTCATTACAAGGAAATGTTACTTAAAAAGCAAGAAAATTGCTTGAACAGAAATAAGTTATATACTAGATTTAGGCAACGCAGTTTCCTATATCTCTCTAGTAAAAATTTGTTAAAGTGTATGTCCAAAAGAGTCATTTCATTTCCTGTACGCTTTGCAAAGCGAATAAAAGGTTTCGCGCTTTATGAACTCTTTCGAATTCGAAACAGGTAACAGTGGGACTTTAACGAAATTGCCACCGACCGACCGAGTTCATTGTCGCAATCACCAACCCGAACGACATTGACCACCCGAGCGTGGAGTCCCCCCGGGTCCGTGGTCGTGCCCGAGAGAAATGGCAGAGTAACAGAAGTGGAAATGCTACAAAATCATTTTTTTTTACTGAACAAAAGAGGAATAGAAACGTGGGTCCCAGATAAGGAGGAGTCCGACCCGAGAAGATTACCTTGCCCGATAGCCCGCCGGGACACCGCGACCCTGTCTCAAATTGCAAAAGTTTTCGCGGAACGTCTTTTCTCTATGAGTACAGCGCCATCTATAAGACGCCTCAGCAAAATTACGACACGTGAGCAAATTTGATTTTCTTCATTATATGGAGCACATTACAGCTGGGAATTACATTAACTATAGAAATTCTTAATTATTCCTAACGTGCGGGTCGGCTCAAGTCGTGGCAATCTTTAAAATCCAGAGAGAGAGAGAGAACCTTCAAAGTTTTCCTGTAAACATGAAGGTGGAAAAAGAAACGCGATCAAATTAATTTTTCAACAAATCTCGAAAGTTTCCCAGAACCGGGTCAGCTTCATCTCGTACATCTTCCTTTTTGGGCAGGAGAACGTGACTTGTCTTGTTATGGTTTTGACAACCCGCAGGATAATGGGGAAAAGCAAACTTTGCTCATTTAAAAGATTTTTCTTTTAGGCTCTTCTTGAAGACAACTGGTCCGGAACGCTTCAAACAACTTTAATTGCTGTTTATAGGTCTGACTGTTTTTAGGATTCTTCTAACATTCAATTGTGAATTTTGGAAGAAATTGTTTTTCTCTAATACACAAATTCAACACACTTTTAAAGTGTTTAATCTGTTTGTGGGGCAAAGATTAGACTCTGAGGACATGTTATATATTTTTTATCAGAACCAAAAAAACGGTCAAGTGCGAATTCGACTCTCGCGGAAATAATTTCGTAAGAAGTAAGGTGTTATATTCCCTAATTTTTTTAAATTTTAGCTCCGTAGTTTCGGAAATCATAGAGATCTTTTTTAATATGCTATTTAAAATTATGAAACAAGTATACTTTTGATACTCCTACCTGTATCATGTACATAAAATTCAATTTTCAATTTTCGAGCACATAATTTGCTACTGTTTAACCCATTAATGCGCAAAACGAGGATTTTGTGCACGCAAGTTCAATTGTACGATTCGAATAGCAAATTGGGGCGAATTTCCTCCAAATTCGTATATAAGGGGTTTTTAGGGGTGCTCTTTCAGAATCTGGCATTTGTTTTGCATAAAAACTTCAAAAACCCTATTATTTTTTGGGTTTCTTCAAAAAAGTGCCGATTTTTTTTGGTAATTTTTCGTCTCAAAGTCGATTATCTTGTCGTTGCTGCTATTGTATCATCATATAATTACCAGAAATCGCGGTCCGAATGTCTACACTTTCTCAAACCATAGTTTTGAATTTTTTTTTTCGCTTTGGTTTTTGCAAAAAGGCCATTTTGTACAGCAATGTAATAAAAAACTTCGCGATTTTTTTACGCGAAAAGGATCAACTTTACAAAAAAAATTTATATGACAAAAAAATCTTATAATTAGGCAAGGAAAACATGTAAATTTTTTCAGAATTTTTTGGACTATTTTTGGTTTTTTGGATTTGGCAAATTTTTGAAAAATCCAAAAATGTCTCGAAAAATTCTGAAAAAATTCCCGCATCTTCCTTGGCTAATTATAAGCACTTTTTGTCATATAAAATTTATTCGTATAATTCATCCTTTTTGAGTAAAAATATCACCAAGTTTTTTTATGATGAAATTTCGTGATATTTTTACTCAAAAAGGATCAATTATACGAATAAAATTTACGGCACTTTTTTGAAAAAACCCAAAAAATAATAGTGTTTTTGAAGTTTTTATGCAAAACAAATGCCAGATTCTGAAAGAGCACCCCCAAAAACACCTTATATACGAATTTGGAGGAAATTCGCCCCAATTTTCTATTCGAATCGCACAATTGAACTTGCGTGCACAAAACCCTCGTTTTGCGCATTAATGGGTTAAGGGGACTAATAGCTTACGATTTAAAAAAAAAACATTTTTTTGAATAATATTTTTTTTTTTTTACAGAAAGAAAACATATATGATTTAGACATTTTGCACAGATATGTATTTATACTTTAGATATACAAAAATATTTTTTTCAGATTTTGGAAATTGGTTTTTGAATTTTTATGATTTTTTGAAAAAAAAAAAAACACCAAAAAATGATTGCGGGCAAGAATTTCAGGCGTCTGGATCGTCGGACAAAAAAGAAAAAAACACCCAAATAATCCTTGTTCAAATGGCTATCGTATGAACTAGAATCGTGTTGATCGATAACAAATTTAACGATTTTCAGCCGATTTTCTAACCTCAAAAAACGTTTTTTTTTTTTTTTCAAATGGCCGCCATTTTTGTTATTTTTAGGTAGGCAAAAATTATCCTAGTTCACAGAATAGCCATTTAAACAAGGATTAATTTGGTATTTTTTTTCCGACGATCCAGACGCCTGAAATCATGGCCGCCATCATTTTTTGGTGTTTTTTTTCAAAAAATCATAAAAATCATAAAAATTCAAAAACCGGTCTCAAAAATTTGAAGAAAATAGTTTTGTATATCTAAAGTGTAATTAAATATTCGTGCAAAATTCCAAAACGATATCTGTTTTCTTTATGTAAAAAAAATATTATTGAAATAAATGTTTTTTTTTTTAAATCGTAACCTACAGAAAATCATTAAATTTTCGTTGTCCAGCCTATAGACAAAACTACAACGAGTTAAGGACATGATTAATTTCTTGATAAAAAAAAAAAAAAAAAATGTTAATGGAAATACTACTTCATTTAATATTAAAATCAAATATTCTTTGCGTTGATTTATCGCGAAAGTCACATTAACTTCAACATCGCGCATGAAATCAGTTGCCAAAGGTATTTCAAGATGTCCTTTACGAATGTTTAATTTTAATTTAATAGCATTTTATTAAGCCAGTTCTTTAGTTTAAAATTCCAGCAATGTTGTTTTCGCATCACTGATTAAAAGCGATAATAAATGCATAACAGAGCGATAAATTTTACACATTAATTAGATTCCGCAATCAATCATCATCAGTTAATCTCTTTTTGTGTTAGACACAACTCTATAAATGTGAATGAAAATGCACTTTACAATTTCACTCATAGACCATAAATGATAAAGTACAATGTAATAGGTTTTATGAACAATGATATTAAAGTAGATAAATGCCCTGCTATATGTCGGTGCTTAATTGCGATTTTAATTGGTAATTCTGATACTTTAAGCCCTATTAATGTAATGTGATTATAAAAGCTTCAATGAAGCAGTTGGAAAAGATTACACAAAGTCTCAATTTTCAGAAATTAATTGTCATTAGATTCTCATCAGTTCAAAGAGCTTTCTATAGGCTAGGTGAACGTTTTCTTAACTTTCTTAATTTAATGTAAAATCATTATTTCTTTTAATTTACCTTTGGGTATTATTCCTTATTAAACTTTATCGAATCTGAGGTTCGTATAGTTTATTGGAAATGTGATATTAAAGTTGGTACGAGCATTTGGATTATATAAGAGGAATTTCATTTCCTCTTGTCTCAAGACGATAGAGGTATTAAATTAACTGCTGAAGTTTGCCTTAAAAAGCCAATTGAAGAATGTGTATTTGTATGTATGTTCTAAACGAAGAAGCAATTCACTTAAGGACTATTTGGATAACATTTCCCATATTCAAGTTTCTATATTGTCCTATATTAAATAATTTGCTCTAGAAAACATTGAGAAGGATAGCTTTGTAATAGAATTTCTGAAGATCTAATTGAAATCGAGATTACTGCATATAATAGATAAAACGATTTGGAAATGAAATACCAACAGATGATCATTTGATTTCTTTAGCCTTTCAGAGAAATCTTTAAGTTGGCTTTCTATAAGTAGACGTGTTTGTTGCCTTTTACCATAAGCTAGACATTTCCCAAGCATTCGGGCATTTTCTTGAAGAGAATTCCGAGAAAGTAATTTATTGCTAAAAGCTCTACTTGATTTAATTTAAGCTACGAAAAGTTTTAGTTGATTACACTGTAGACCGGAATTTTCGCATTTACGTACTAGGAATTTTGGACGAGGAAAAGGGTAGCTAATGATTTCGGGATGCTTAGATAAATTTCAATGGTCGGGTTCGATTCTTGGGATTGTTGAAACTCCGGTATGATACGGTATGAGGTATTGGATGAAAAGGTGTCCCCTTTTATTCCTGTAGGTAGGAAACCTAGAAATATTTTGGGTCGGAAATGGGAATTGTATTAATTATGCTTTACCTTTAATCTATCTTCTCTGTAGGAGAGTTGTATATAATTTTATTACTTGAATCAATGGCTCAACGAACCATTTTTGATTGCTACGGAAAGTGTATAAATTGTATTTTAACCAAATATATCATATAAATGGTGGGCCATCGGATGGTTTCTTTTTAAAAATGTTATTAAAAAAACACTATTCAATATTTTTTTATAGTTTGTAGATTTATTGAAAAGAGTAAACATTCCGATTAGTTATGGATATAACCATATATTTCTGGATTTTGAAGGGGAATAAGTAGTAACGAGTTTTGTAGAGAAAAATTATCTCTTGATGTAATATAACCTCAAATATTGCGACAAAAAAGGATTCGAAAACTTGACATGATGAAGCAATTCGGATTCAACGCGTCAAAAACCTACGGAAAAGTATAGTATGGTTTTTAATTTAACACTTTATCAGCCTTTAAAATATAAATAATATTTTGAATCATATCTTACCTAGAAATATCAGTTTTAAGGTAAATACAGACGTAAAATATTGGTGTAAGGTATTGAAAATTGAAAAAGGTCAGTATATTACATTTTATAGTAAACAGCAAAGTAATTTTTATCAAAACGAATGTGAATGTGAATTTTCAGAACTTTTTAAAAATAAATAACAAAGTTGTCCGAGCTTAAAGTAGACGGACAAAAACGGACAAATTGGAACAATATAAGTATTAATTTCCAACAATCCATCCTAAATACAAAACTAATATCCTCATTTTTTAAACTTTCCCACCAGAGGATATATTTCTCTTTAATTCAATTTATTTTTAGCTATTTCAAAACTCATATTTTTAGAACCAAACTGGTCCGTAAACAACCCCCAGAAGTACCATTGTCTACACGATATCTCCTTCAACAGACGCGCCAACATATAAAATTGGTGGTTGAAAAACACGTAAGTTGGACATTATGCGATAAAACATTTTTTTTCCCCAGTTGGAAAAATTTTTCAAATAATTCTTGATTTGCTAAGTGAGAAAGAAAAAAAAAAAATTAATTCATCGTTTCCAGCCAAACGCACTTATAACGAATATAAGGGGAGGTTTCATGGTGTGTTTTTTTGCTTCATTTAAAATAAACTTTATCTCAATTATGTCGCGTTTTTTTTTTTTAGTGCACGTTTCGCCTGTTTTTTTAAATGTTCCCAATTTATGGACACTCATATATCTCTAGTCTTTACAGTGGCCCAGCAGCACAGGGAAACTTTCCATTCAGGTGGTTTACACGTACACTTTTTCTAGTCAAATTGGAGCGCTGAGCGGAAATACTTTTCCACAATTTGGAACTTTCACAGCTAGTTGAATCCCCAATTGGGACATACTCACACACGTCCACAACCCCCACGTACACAGGGATAATGAGAAAATAAAAGAATGGGTTTTTTTGTAAATTAGCACCATAAAACAGAGCTCCTCCGACGAACGAGGGGGCTACAGGGTGTGCAGTTTGATGATTTTCGACGCGATGGAATGCCTGCTGGGGAAACAAAAGGGCTTACGGAAAACAAATGGCTTACGCTTCTTTCAGCTCGTGCCTGAGCCTGAGCCTGACTCCTTGGGGCGTGTGCAGAGGGCTTTATTTAGAACGGCAGAACCCAGCATGTGGCACACACCGTAAATCTCTATTAAGGGGGTAGTCCAGTGAAAACGACTGTTTTTTCAACGATTTTTTTTTCATATTAGAAGTCAATTTTTATTAAAAAACTTTTTGACACATGATAGTACAACTATTAAAATACATAAAAAAAATTTTTTTTTTTGTTTCCGATGAGTCATCCCGACAAAATGGCCGCTCCAAAAAAAAAATTTTTTTGTTGGCGGACGTCGAATCTCTGCAACGGTTCATTTGAAACAAAAAATTCAAATGAGGTTTTAATCTGTAGAACATTGGCTATCGTCGGAACTAGAATTTTTAATTTTGAATAAAAAATAACAAAATGGCGGCATTTCGAATTTTTCGGGTGTTTTTCGGGTGCTTAATTTGTTTATAACTTTGTAAATAAACGATGGATTTTAATAATTCTAGTTCCGACGATAGATACACATTCAAGAAATATACAGCTAAATTTTTAGATCAATCGGAGCAAAAGACTCTGAGATCTGACGTCCGCCGAGTCAAAAAATGCTGTTTTGAGAAAAACGCGGCTAAAGCTTTTGTTGCGGAAAAAAGCTAAAAAAATTAATTTTACCTTAGTCAGCGATGCCTGCTCCATACATAACGCGATGCCTGCTCCATACATAACTAACCTTAAATACAAAGCAGAAGGACCTAGACCGTTATAAACCGAAAAAAAATGGGCGGAGCAAACAGAAATACAAGAGTCCTCCTTGCTCCGAAACACGCCAGGGGACCTTCGAGCGCTCGGATTACACGTCTCTCGAAAACTCTCTGTATCTTTAAAACTATTCAATATTTTGCTTAGATATTTTAAGGGTGTATTTTCTAGGTGTAGTAGAGTAGATTTAAGCAAAAAAACAAAAAACGAAAAAAATTTTTTTTTTCACTGGACTACCCCCTTAAGTATGCAAAATTGACGATACACCTCGAAGGAAGCGGGCAGAAATTACAGACGCTTCACTTAATCGAGAATTTTGTTGTCCAAGAAGCAGGCAGGTGCATTTCTGTGGTGATTGATTTCTCCCCTGCTATGCTACAATATATACAAATTCGGGGCAATGCGCCCAAGAATCCAGAGATGCTTTTATGCAGCCTTTCATAGTTTTCATTTAATTTCCTGCGGTAGCAGGTTCGATCATATTGGCTTCCCAGTGACCTATCCAAAATCAATAAGGACTTGCCTTTGGCGCCACAACAGTCCAGACTCTAATCTTATCGGAGCCTTTATGTGTGCCCTGTGCTCGAATGGGGGCTGGCTTTCCGGGGAAGGCTTCTTATGCTGGCCATTCTCCCGATTAAACTATGGAAGTCACTTTGCGGGCCAATAAACAGCTCCCCAGTTATACAACAATGTACATTTCTATTCTAGTCTTTCTAGCATCTCCGGTAGTTTCTCGAAAGCGATTATTGCTGCAATCGGATTAAAATGTGTATCAAAGCTGGAGAGATATCTTATTTCGTAACTTTATCAACTCGATTTGCGTTTTGAAGGTATCACACATATTAAAGCAGAGAGAGAGAGGGTGGCTTTGTGTACTCGGTATCGATTTAAGTAACTTCGACACTCTTAAGAACATTAAGGGCTCAGTGGGTTACGCTACATTAATTTTACAGAACTCTTTGTTAGGTTTTATCGAGAGGAAATAAAAGATAATGTACAAAATCCCTTCTAGAGAATTCCAGTGTAAGTCAATTGCTTTTTGTTGTGTCTATCGGCTTGTTAATCTTTCATGTATTTCGCTTGTTGTGACAAATAGTATCAGACTTAGAACATACACAAAAAGTGTATTATTAAACGATTTTCTATAGAACATTAAATCAGTAAATTCAAGTTTGTTTTATTAACCAGTTAACTGTGATTGACGAGTATACTCGTCATGGAGAAGTGGCAAAATTTTGTGTATTGACGAGTATACTCGTCATGAGTATAAATCAGTGACCATCGGCTATTTAAATTGCAATTTTTGAGAAAAACAAAACATATTCTCAAATTTAAAGATGTTTAGAATATTTTGAGGCTATGCCGGAATAAAACAAACAAGTAGAAAAATATAAACAGTTTGAGATGATCTCATGCGTCCCGGTATGCACTGGTTGAAAAAGTTTACCAGTTCGCATAACGAATTTATTTATGTGCGATGATAACGTTTTTTAGATGTTAACCAAAAAATATGAAACTACAAGAACTCTTGTCAGTCTGAAAATAATTTAGATTTTATAAAAGAATTGGAAGCTGTCGGGCAGAAAAAGGGGCTAATTGCATGAATGTCAACAAAAAACCAATTCCAAATACAAAGCACATGAACTGAGAGGCACAAAATTTTCTTGGAAATTATCTCCCTCGGTTTAGTGTTCCAAGAATTCAATCAATTTGTTTACCAAAAATAAGCAAACGATATTGACTATCCCACGATTCATTCAAAAATTCATAGAATTATCACGATCTGAGGAGAGGTTTCTGTGCATGGTCTTATCTTACCAGCGCAACTTATTCTGTGATTGACGAATATACTCGTCATGGTTCGATTCTGACGACACAAAACTGTGCGCACTGTTAAATGAGGGCGCCACAGTTATCTGGTTAATTAAGATGTTAATAATAATATTTAATTATATGCGCTTGCTATTTTAAATTGAATTCACGAACTTGTATTAATACTTCAGTTAAATAAATGAATTGAATCACAAAAGCTGTCTTCTCCTTTGTTTTTTCCTTCCTTGTTATTTGACTACTTCTTTGCTGATTCTGTGCATATACATTGTTTTTTTCTACTCTTAGAACACTCTCAAATTTTTTCAAAAAATTTTCAGGTATTTTTGAAAAATTGGATTTTTTCAAATTTTCAAAAATCAAAAATTGTCTCCAAAAATTCTGAAAAAATTTGAGAGTGTCCTTTGACTAATTTTAAGACATTTTTGTTCTTAGAAATTTTTTTCTAAAGTTTATAGTTTTTAAGAAAACGATAGATTAAGATTTTTATAAATTTTTTTCATTCTCGCCGCCATTTTGAAAAAACGCGTCAATGAATTTTTCTGAAAAAAATTCCTCTTAATGTTCGAGTGCCATGATCACCATTGATCATAGTAAAAAGTACCTTTGCGGTATCATTGTAAAAAAAAATGCGAAAAATTTTTTTTTTTTCGGAAATTTTCACGTTTTTCACGTTTCAATCGATCATATTTTTTTTTCTTGGTGTCTAATCGAAATTTCGAACTCGGATTCTGAAAGAGCATTAAATTTCGCGTAGGAATAGAAGTATTGCATTATTTTTTTGGTCCGATAACATAATAAATAAACACGTTGAAAAGTTAGTAAAAATTCTGATCACCTCGGCGTTAATGGGTTAAAGAAAAATTCAGTCGGCATTCCAGAGCGAAAACTTGTGAAAGTAGAATACGAGGAAATAAATTTTTAAATTTTGATCGCATGTTGATCGCTTAAGCAATTTTTTGAAAAGAAGTTTTATTATTTTCGAATAAATTTTCCACATAATGTTCATGAAATTTTTTACTCAATTTATTCATAAAAACAACATGCTGCAGACAAATTTTCTTAAATCTTAACTTCTTATTGGAAGAAAATATCAATCTACATCTACATCAGAAATGTGGTGACTTGCGCATAGTAAGTTTACATTAAAATTCTAAGTTAATCAAGAAATTCTTAATAAACAATTTTCTTTTTCAAAGGCAGTTATCAGATTAACTAATTTTCGTTGTTGAAAAAAAAAACCAACCTTATTATTTGGCGCAGTTTTAAGCTATGATATTTGGTTATTTTTACCAATGTTTTTCTTTCAATGTGAATATAAGACTAAACTAAACTACTAAACTGTCGGTATGGTTTGTTATTTTGATTTTACTGTCCACTATGTTATATTAACCTATTATTTTGATTTGCAAGAAAATCCTTAACATTAAGCGGAGTTATTTTCATTCAGAAAAAATGTAGGGTTAAATAATCCAAAAGTAAAATCCCAAAAAGTTAAAAGTGACTGTATTAATGGTTCTTGGAATTGAGAATACTCTAGCTACACCCTGTGATTTATTCTCAATGTGCTAGACCGCTTAAAATTCAATTAATGGCCATACTTTGAATTGCCTCTTGGTGCTGCTGCAGCCATTTTCACGTTAAAATTGGCGGTAATTCCCATCAATTTTTCCCTCTGCTTTAATTTCCTTTGGCGACAAGCTTCAAAAAGGAAGCTCGGGGGTACAAAAAAAAAGCTGACAATTTTTTTTTAAACATTTTCTTGTTACTTTTTGCAGAGGCAATCAATTAGGCTGGCTGATTGTACGGCGTCATTATTGATTGGCTGAGGTCGCCACGTTGCCTGCGCCGCGGGCAAAGTCAATGGTAGGCACCACCAACATGTGACGTGTACCTGCTTTGTGCTGAAATTCGATGAATGGAAGCTACGTGACATAAAAGAACTTTTCTGCAGGACTTCTTTTGAAGTGCTCCTTTTTAAAAAAATCGTATTTCTTTTTTTAAGGCTTTGTGCGGAATTAAATGATTCTCCTCTGGATGAGACAGATACCGAAATATTTCCATGTAACAGAGCATGAACATTTGGAAAAGAAAGCAGCGCAGATAAAATAATCTTGTTATAACACACGTAATTTCTTAAACAAGAGCGAGTATATTTTTCCATTTTAATTCAATTTATTTTCAGTATGTCGAGATTCTGTACAAAAGATTCCGAATTAAAATGCAAATTCAAAACAGGAAAATATTTTTTTGTTATGATAAGAGATATGTAAATTCGACATTCGACAGACAAAGAACTTGGGTGTTATCTTTAGTTCTGTATTAACAAAATTAATTCAACTTTGGCTTGTGGCCTAAAGAATTTGACGATCCGTATATTACTAAGCTTTCTGTATTGCACTTTTGTCCATCCCTTTCTGGAGTACGCTGGTCCCTCTGTACACATTAATCGAATTGACGATGTCCAGACAAAGTTTCTTAGATTTGCTCTCCGCGGCCTACCTTGGCCAAGCCGGCTTATGTCTCCCACCTTACCCTTGACAGGCTTAAGTCTGAACCAAAATAGAAACATAAAGAAACGTACGTACGTCAAAACAGATATTTTCCCAAAAATAGGAACATCCAGTGACATAACTTGACTTAAACAAAATGAGTCCAGTGGGTTTTCTCATTTTTAGGTTCATTCTTTGCCATGCCGTTCGCTTTGCATATTTATCCATATACCCGCCTTCGAATTTTGAATATAAAATGTTCTCTTCCGTGACAGCTTCAATAAGCATTCTATAAAAGTAGCCTCCGGTATTAATTTTTTATTTAAATTTGATATATATTACCTCCGTCACGTTTTGAGCGATCCTTATGGCATTTTACGTACGGAAAAAGTGAGATTTCTAGAATTAACGAAGATTCATTAAGTTTCCTTACGCCCATTTGGGTTGGTCCATATTTACTTATTAACGTTCGAAATTTTGTTATATTATGTTATGTTGTGTTATATGTCATTTTAATTCTGGATTTTTGCATATTTTGATAGTGTATACCTTTAAAAATAACATACTAAAATTTCAAGTGCATATCTCAAATAGTTGTTAAGTTATCGTTATGAGAGGTATCTGAATTCACAGAGATCGTAATTTTGGAAGCCAGGCTTAACCCATTAAGGGGAGGTTCCTCTGATCGACTCTGAAAAGTTCTTCACTTTTATGAATTTTTTTGAGGTATAAAGAAATGTGATATGAACAAACGGTTTTTTGTACAATGTTTATTGATAAAAAGAGTCCCTTATTTTATTTCCCCCCCCCTCTTTCAATTCAAAATGGCGGCTCCAGCCATATCTCCGCGAGGCCTTGCGCGCCATATATGCGTCTGCGCGGGACGTTCCCGAGGGTCGTAGGGGTCACTGAAACATGAACATTTTTTAAGTTAGTTAAATAAACATATGTAGCGGCCCTTCAACCAAAAATTTCGAAATTTTCATAAAAAAAACAGAGAAAGTTATCCACTTGAAAATTAAGGTCGTGTTTTGGGGTGTGTTTTAGTTGTTTAAGACAGGCGTAAACATTGTTTATTATTAAAATATATTGTTAATAATAGATCAAGGGCTCGCAGATTGAATTTTACACATGACTTTAAAATTTCAAGTGGTTCTCGAGATACACTGTCCCGCGCACTGAAAATATCAACTTTCGGGAAAACGCGTTTGAAGTTTTAGAACCAATTTCGCCTTGTTCGCTAGTTGTGCCGCGTTGGCAGTTGCACGCTTCTCTTTGAAGCGCTGTAACTTTCTAAAAACTGCATAAAACGCAAAACGGTTTTAGGATCATGTTTTTAACATATTATAGATTGATAATATGTAAAAAGAAAAATCGATTTTTTCATCGCCGATCAAAGGAACCTCCCCTTAATGCGCAAAACGAGGATTTTGTGCACGCAAGTTCACTTGTACGATTCGAATAGAAAATTGGGGCCAATTTCCTCCAAATTCGTATATAAGGGGTTTT
This sequence comes from Dysmachus trigonus, assembly GCA_949715965.1. Lineage (NCBI taxonomy): Eukaryota > Metazoa > Arthropoda > Insecta > Diptera > Asilidae > Dysmachus > Dysmachus trigonus. Next base: position 93,363,540 of record OX454320.1, read on the forward strand.
TGGGGGTGCTCTTTCAGAATCTGGCATTTGTTTTGCGTAAAAGCTTCAAAAACCCTATTATTTTTTGGGTTTCTTAAAAAAAGTGCCGATTTTTTTTGGTCATTTTTCATCTCAAAGTCGATTATCTTGTCGTTGCTGCTATTGAATGATCATATAACTACCAGAAATCACGGTCCGAATGTCTACACTTTTTCAAACCATTGTTTTGAATTTTTTTTTTCGCTTTGATTTTTGCAAAATGGCCATGTTGTACAGCAATGTAATAAAAAATTTCGCGATTTTTTTACACGAAAAGGATCAACTTTACAAAAAAAATTTATATGACAAAAAGTGCTTATAATTAGCCAAGGAAAATATGTAAATTTTTTTAGAATTTTTTGGACAATTTTTGGTTTTTTGGATTTGGCCAATTTTTGAAAAATCCAAAAAAGTCTCGAAAAATTCTGAAAAAATTCCCCACGTGTTCCTTGACTAATTATAATCACTTTTTGTTATATAAAATTTATTCGTATAATTGATCCTTTTTGAGTAAAAATATCACCAAGTTTTTTTATGATGAAATTTGGTGATATTTTTACTCAAAAAGGATGAATTATACGAATAAATTTTATATGACAAAAAGTGATTATAATTAGCCAAGGAACACGTGTGAATTGAAAATGAAAACGTACAATTGGAAAAAAATTTTTTTTGTTTAGTTTATTATTTGAATTTCCACATCCTAATCAATATTTTGGAAATGGGAGAAAGTTAGAAAAGAAGTAATTATCGATTTATCGTAGCGCTAGAATTAATCAATAATAGCGGCTGAAAAATACACAGAAATACTGATTTTTTCTTATTTTTTTATTTTTTTTTTCATAAATTCATCGCAAAAACGAGCAATTTGAAAAAAAATGGTAAAAATGTTGATTCTTCGATTTTATATCCTCAAAAAATCAGGTGACCGTGAAAGTAAACAATTACCATAATTATTATTATTATTATTATTATCCCTATGTATGTATATAGATTTAATTTTTACTATTTTACCAAAGAAATCGAAACTCCTAATTTTTTTAAGCAGAAAATAGAACACTATAGAAGGACTTCACGAGAAATAAAAAATTTTTAAAATTCAAGTACATTAATCGCTAGTTTTGTTGTAAAATCGACTATAGTATAGTAACTTTCAAACAGACTTGAAGCGTTGAAATAAAATCAGGACTATCGACTTTTCACTCTTTTCGAACTCGTACCATTGTAAAAGGACCAAAATAGGAAAGCTTTCTTGTGATACAACAGCACATAATCTCATTATTATTTCGTCTGAGTTATTAAAGACTTCTTAATTAGGGGTACTTATTATTAATTACTGAGAATTTAACTGTGTTCCAGCTGAAGAGAACAGAATCAACTTTAAATTAATTTAAAAAAGATTGTATTGATTGGAAATATGTACGATATATCAGAAGTTGCCTGTAACAAATTGAAATTGAATTGCATTTTTAAAAATCCTATCAAATTAGCATTTACACTTTGAAATTTTAAAACTGGAAATTTTTTAAAATAAGTTCAAGCTAATTTTATATATAATATTTTAATAAAGTGAAGAAATTATATTTCAATTCAATCCAATCTTGCAACAGAATTATGTAGGGCTTGATTTATTTACGCATGGTTTATTTAAGCTCTGTCAGTATTCCTTATGCCACTCCCATAAAGCTTAGGATCGGATCAATAAATAATATTTCAAAAAAAAAGGACAACAAAAATATTTTAAGATTGTTTAAACAAATATAAAGTTTTGATAAAACTCAATAAAAGTTCTTATTAAGAATCGATTTTTCGAAGATTAAAATTTCTTAAAAAATTTCCCTCACGAGATTTTTTTTGTTTTTTTTTTTTTTCTAAAATTTTTAATTCGATTTTTGTGTTTAAATTCAATAAATAACAAATAGTATTGAGTATTTTTGAATTTTCTGTTTGATTTTAATAAGTATTTTATTTTTATAAATTTTTAAAATTTGTTGAGTGAATTTTTCGTTTTATTTTATTGATATAAAGTGATTTATATTCTATAAAGTAGTTGATTTTGTGAAATACTAAATGTAAGAGAAGTCGGTTATTGAAGTTTTGAGACAACGCCCATCAAATTTTCGAAAAGAAGGTATTAATAAAGTAAAGATAAACAATTATTATCTTCATATTATGAATCATAAACATGAGTGTTCAGCCTTCGGGTCAATTTCTTGGAAAAACTCCCAAAAAAGTTTAATTGAAATGCAAAATATTTGAAAAATAAATCGGGAAGTTTAAAATTGAACAAATTTTTCAAAAGTTTTAACTGATTAAAGGTTTTATGTACATATATATATATCGTTACGTTGCAGTCTATGATTTGATATGAATGTCGGTTTATTGAAGAAATAATAATAAATCCTGATTATAAGTGAACATATTATGCAATTTTTTTTCCCGTTAATCCGGTATGCATAACCTCGAGCTTCTGTTGGCGTCACTAAGGTTCTGAAGGTTCTGCCGCAAAAGACTATCGACTTCGACCCCCACCACTGTCACATTTAAAAAAATCGAAATCGTTTCATTCGGCGCCGGTCAGGTCATTAAAATCAGACACCAGAGGGCGTTCTTGACAGTGAGTTAATTAGGAAAAAATTGCATTGTTATCAGTAATTTTACCTGAGACAAATCGGAATCATCACGCATCTTATCCAGAATATTGGCGTACACCAGTGAGGTACAGTGAACTGCCGCAGCAAGAATCAACAACGCCAAATGCGACCTCATTTTGCACTAGACTCCAATGACCGCACTTGACCCGCAAAAACTGTTGTCACTTTATTCAACACCAAATTAAGAAATTTCCCCGCAACGACTGTTTAACAATTGATTTGGGGTCTGGGGACGCGGGCCGACCACAGAGGCGCCGCGGTATCACACTAGTACTAGCACACTATATGTTACGAAACCACCGCGGATTTGCAGCCGAAATTCTAGCACTCACCGCTAGCACTTCTAGATCATCTTTCTAACTTTATACCTATATATTTGACGATTTCGAAAATCGAACTTCCGAATGCAGGTCGCGATCGAGGTCACACAAATGAGAGGTGTGGGGTCTCTATTGAGAACCGCAGTTGAGACGACAAGCAATGACCCCCCCGGTGGCAATTACATAAGTCAATGCAGAAAGTACTGCAGCGGACGTAGTTCGTATCCTAGTCACCTAGCACAGTGTCCTTGGGTGATGATTCACACCGTTCTTCGAACTGGGTCGTCGTGCGTCCACTCGAGATGCACCTTCCTGGTTGTGTGTGAGAAGAGCGGCACACCAACACGCTCCTGCGTGTGAAGATCAGCGACACGGCACAACACGGCACGGCAGCACGAGACAGCAGGAACAGCACCAACAGCAGCAGCACACCAAGAGCTGGCTATAGTCACCTTCAGGTATATCTTCGCCCAAACACAACCTACAAAGCTGCAAGACAGACCACGAACTACTGACAACGGGAACGCTGAAAAGCTATTCCATTGCCTTCAGCGGGAGAAGGCATATTCAGCGGTTGGGACGCATGAGCGCTGAATCAGCAGGGGAATATGATCAAGACAGAGGGGTCGAGCTCATAAGCCGCTTCCACCAAGCGGGGCTTTGTCATCCAGTCTGGTGAAACTGGTTTCTGAGAGCCACTGGAATCATAATCAACGCCAGAGAAGACCTAGTGGAGGTTGTGGGACAGCTTTGAATAAAACGCGCGCTCCGAATACCCACATATGAACCCATCCGTACCCACCAATTCCCGTCGATACCTGGAGCTATATTAAACACATTCCGTGAAAAGCTTCCTCTCAGCCTCCAACGCCGAAGGCTTGAAGCGGGAGCTGGGGAGTTGCTCCCCGATTGACTTCGTTTTCCCTACCTGTTGATTTGTTCCGCACTGTTACAGGTGAATGCTGAGTGCTGCTGGCGGATATTCTTTCTGCTTTGTATATATAGTTGAATGTTCGATTCTGTGTGGTTGCGCTCCCAGCGGGGGAAAAGGAAGAAAAGAACAACTGCAAAATTTAGTAGACTTATGGGAGAAGTCGCGCTGCTTACGAACGTTGCCAAGATTTTCATCATCATCCCAGAAGAAAAATCTTATTGGTAGCTTGGGGCCTTCATAAATCAAATTTAGCTGAGATATGCGCAAAACATTTCTCCAGTAGCAGCGCATTGGGAGCTTCAAAACCAGCATATAATCAAGCAATCAACGATTATCGGGCGATTTTTAAGATTGGATATGATACACTCAGAAATAAAAGTTAAAAAGCTAAAACTGAACTACGTAAAAGAACCAGTTTCCTTCTTAGGCAGATTTACTAACAAATAAGGCAAAACATTTATAAATCAAAACATAAAATAATATTTTGTTCGTTATCAGTAGTCAACTCTTTTCAAGATGAAGCAAATATGTTTGTATAATATTCTATAAATATATATCAGCAATATAAAGGCCAATTAATTGACATTTTAATCGTTAAACTTTGTACTTTAGCAATTAATTCAAATAAAAAGAAAAGCATCGTTGCCCGGGCGCAATCTAAAGTTGTAAAACAAAGCAAATTCTTAATCAAAGAATGACTTAATTAAAAGATATTAAAATCGCAATGAGAACATAATTAATCGTGGGGGTAAAAGTGTGCCGAAAACTCAAATGAAAGTATAAATTTAGGTATTAATTACCCTACCTTAATAATAACTCAGTAAAAACATGGACAGGTTTTTCACACTTATCTCTCCATAGCATGCTATATACAGGGTGTCCGGGAAGTAGTGCGCCAAAATTAAGGGGATGGTAGCTTGGGTCATGACCTATCAGAATATCAAAATATGACCTTAGTGAAAACCTCACCGTTTTCGAGATATTTGAGTTTTTATGAAAAATTGATTTAAAATGAACATGAATATGAATGTCTTGTTATTCATGAATAAAATGGGTGATTCTGAAATCTGCATTAATTAAGCAAATTTTTGAATCGCTTTCCCATCACTGCCTAGTACATTTTTTTTTCACCAATTAAGGTCAAAGTAGAGTCAAATAATTTTGAACAGCAAAAAACAAATTTGATTATTTTTTTTTGCGACGTTCTTGTGTTAGTAATAAAAAATGACATTCTTACCAGGTAGGGCAACTTATCTAGAATATTTTAGCAAAAAAAAAAAAAATGAGAACATGTGTTTTTATGTGCACCAACTAGTCAATAATCTGAAATTTAATTTTTCATAAAAACCCAAATATCTCGAAAACGGTGAGGTTTTCACTAAGGTCATATTTTGATATTCTGATAGGTCATGACCCAAGCTACCATCCTCTTAATTTTGGCGCACTACTTACCGGACACCCTGTATAAATATAAAATTTTGTTTGTTTGTTGCTCAATATTTCATAAACCTTTGTTTCAATATTTGTCTGTTTTTGTCTGAAGGTAGTGCATAATATATATAAAGCGTTTCAAAATGACAGATCCAAGATAATGATTGAAAAATTTAAATTTGAAAAGATATCCAAGAAAATGGTGACCAAAATTTCCCGATTTCAACGGATTTTAATGAAAATTAGTACAACGACTATTTTGAGGACACTAATTTTGAATATTATCAACATTTGTAAATCCAAGATGGCAGATCCAATATGGCGATTAACATTTTTGAAATTCAACTGATTCTTATGAAAATGAGTACAAAGGAAATATTGAGGCTACTTATTTTGAATATACTTGCAAATTTGTAAATTTAACTCAGTTAGTTTAAATTATGTATTCGGATTTCCGGAAGATTTTGAGTCGCTGTTTTCAAATCTGCTGTCAAAACTGAAAAATTCAAAATGGCAAATCCAATATGGCGAACAGAAATTCAAAATCTTCATAATACAGGATATAGCTACAATAAATTTATATAAAGAGCAGTAGTTGTTTATTTGTTATCATATGTATATTAAAAAATTGAAACTTATTCAGGTATTGTAAATTGAATAAATTTGTTTTATTTGTTTAATAAGTGTAGATATAGGTGACTCAGAAGGTCATGCAGAACACATTCGTACAATTTCTCAAAATCAGATAAGTACTTTTTGCATGAAAGCACCACAAACAAGCAAACACACAATCTTTTTTTCATTATACTATACAATAATAAGTAAAGTATAGATATGGCTTTATTCCCATTGGAACAAAATTTAAGTTTAATAGAAATCTTCAACGGAAAGATTATTGTTGATTTATGTGCTATAATTATAAGAAATTTTCTAAGGCATTAAGGGCTTACATGGGTCTTAAAGGAATAAAAAAAACGACTTCTTTAAAAAATTTTATTTCAAAAACGAAAAATCTTTTTTATTTAAAATTTAAACATATGAAAGTAAAGTACTTAAGTACTTGTAAAAAAATTTTCAGCCAAAAATATTGAAAATTTTCCATTTTCCAGCCGTTTTTCGCCGCCAACCTTTTTTTTTTTTGCGGTGGACATGATATTTCGGTGTGGATTCATCTGAAATCAAAAATTCAAAAATTTTCTTGTAGTTTATGCCCTTGGCTCGTGATTGAACGAAGGAATTGAAAAAAAAAAAAAGGAAATTTGACATTTTGACATGAGTTTTTGACTCAATTTTCGTCTCAAATTTTTATGCGTTTTTCCGATTCTCATCATTTTTAAAAGGTCTTTTTCGTATAAAACCAGAACGACTTGACCGAATGAAAATTCCTTCGTTCAATCACGAAACAATACTATAAAGAATAACTGTGCAAAGTTTCAACCAAATCGGTCAATTTATTTTCGAGAAATCGTGTCCACTGCAAAAAAAAAAAGGTTGACGGCGAAAAACGGCTGGAAAATGGAAAATTTTCAATATTTTTGGCTGAAAATATTTTACAAGTACTTTAAGTACTTTACTTTCATATGTTTAAATTTTAAATAAAAAAAAAATTTCGTTTTGAAATAAATTTTTTTTAAAGAAGTCGTTTTTTTTATTCCTTTAAGATCCATGTAACCCCTTAAGTGAAAATTATGAAAAATTAAATAGTCTGAATCATATGAAATTACATTGGTTAGCTATAATGGTAAAATTTACAAAAACCCTATAAAAGATTGATTTTATGAATCGTTAATAGAAAATATATTTAATTTTAAGTGATGAGTGAAGAAACAAAAGTTTATAGCTCACTTGTTCACATTATATTAATAATAATACATATCTATCTTCCGTAAATAACGTGTGCATCATTTTTCTCGTCAAATGCGACAGTTTTAAGTGATACATGTCACCATCACCTCACAAGCTGCATTGATTTTATTAAACAGCATCAGGCATCTAACACCCCATTTCGCCTCTATGTCGCTCTTCTTAAAAAAACTCTAGAGTGATTTTCTCTTTAGGAAATTGAAACTAATTCCGACTATAATACATTTATATCTATTTTCCCATATACTCGTTTCCTTTTTACCCTTTTAAAAATTATTGGATGTAATAACTAATAACTTAATTTGCTTCGATAAATTGACATGATGCATCAGATGCTGTAGCGAAGGAAAATTGAATTTGTGATGCATTACTCTATAAATAAGTAACATTCATGAAATTTAAAATATACACACACAAGAGGACTAGAATCGGATCAGTTATGCAAACAAAAAATACCACTTAAAACTCTGATACAAAATTTAGTTCAAAATCGTTTAATAGTATAATTAATTATAGATAATTTACCTGTTAAAATAAAATTTGTTTCCGGACAAGTGCTACATAATTTTTATACGATTTTTTCTGTAGAAGATACGTCAAATGAGCTGTCATTTGTTGTAAGTGTGTAAGAACTAAAAAATCATCATAAATCAGCAGCAAATCCAAAATCCAAATCGTAGAAATTAGTTATAAAAAATTATAGAGCATTATAGAGCGTCAGACGGTCCAGAGCAATGATCCGCGACTTCTTGTTTTCAAAACTTCGTGACATTGATGTCGATGACTTATCGTTTCAACAGGACGACGCTATGTGACATACAGCTACCGAAACAAGCAATTTATTGAAATGAAGGAATTTTGTGAAGATATTATTTCTCGAAATGGACTGGAATGGAATGATATCCCTTGGTGATATGTGAGGTCTCTGGTTATTTTGTAATGATTTTTCACAAAACGTGGAAATATAGTCTTCTGTACTTTTTCACTATATTTTCTTCAACAAGAACAAACTTTGAATTGTACATCAATATTATGAATTTGTGCCTAGTTTTGAGTGGAATTTGTTACTTAAAAGATTTTATACTACCAACTTTTTAAAGAAACAGTGAAGTACATTGAATATTAATAAACAGTGTTTGTGAAAATATTAAATAAAAAAATTTCAAAAATCCGACGTAAACTGCACCAAGTTTTCTTATGAAAATTTCCATAAAATCCAATCCAGTTGAATTTAAAAATAAATCCCTGCCTGATTTAGCATTAAAAGTACGTAAGGCAAACATCAATTTGAAGTTTATTCATCGTTTGAAGAGTACATTAAATAGTCCCTTAATTTCTGGATGCGCACCGAAATAAACCACTTTACCACCAACCAGGCAGCTATAGCACAACATTCTCAAAACTTCAGCGAGATTTTGGGGCGCAGAAAATGATCAAAAAGTTCTTGGATTTAATAAAATCTTTTGCATGAGAAAAAGAAAAATTAAAAAAAAAAAATAAAAATAAGCAGAATTTCATAAAATGCTAACCAGTGGACTTATGATTTCTAGGAAAGTTTTCCTTCCCAAAATATTGAATTGCTAGACGAAAGAAAACTTCGCACCAAAAGAGATTTTCAACTGACTGAGAAATTTGAATTGCAAATACCCCCCAATAAGCGGTCACATTATACAGATTCGGAGCGATATTATTATAAGGGATATTTTTCAGGAGCTTGTAAACCGCTTTCACGAGCTGAACGAGAGTATTTACCTTCGTCGTCCTGGATTAATTTTATTATTACAAACCAAGTTGCCTGCTTAATTTAGCTTAAAACATTTTAATAATTCCCAGAACTGAAGCAATCTATGCGAATGAACCACCCCACATGTACCCATCGACCTCAGTAGCTTTAAAATACATATTTCCTATAATTTATTCATTGATTTAGTACCAAAACGGGGCGGGGGCGTTTTGTTATAAAACATTTCGCCCGGAGGCGAAAAGGTCACGACAAAATTTAACAAAATTTACTTTCGGGTATCATCGGTGCATATCGGGCAGAAAATACTGCGAACATCACCAGTTACCGGTTAGAAAAATCAATGAGACCGAGAGGTGAGCAAACTTCATAAATCCGAGATTCATACATAATTTATGAAGTCTCTGATACAAACCTAGCGAATTTTAATGAACTTTCCGAAAGAGCGTAGGAAAAACAAAAATCATCTCTGTACGGAACGGAGCGCGATGCTCCTTTTGCGCGGACATTGTGAGCTCCGAGGAGGCGGCGGCGGCGTCTACAAGAAACGATTCGCGAGTGTAAGCAGATTTCATCAATTTATTAAAAATGCGTATCGATCTGCGGCGATCGAGCCAACCAACCACTCTTCCCTTGGAAAATTGAATTGGCGGAGTCTTACCTCCGGTTAGGGATTTTATTACACTAATGGCGTTACTTGGCAGAAGTGTTCCAACTTCAAACTCCTCGTCGTGGTATATTTTATTTATGGAAATTTAAATGGGAGCATTTTTCGAAGTGTGCCTGTTTCCGCAGCTGTTCGCCGCCTTAAGATGGCTCAGGTGATTAATGAGATTAACAAGAGTTACAGCTTCGCTTCGCTGATAAACGCCTTTTAATTACTTTTGGGGGTGGAGCGGTGAAAGGAAGCGTCAAAACTAAGAAAAAAAAAAAAACAGTACCAAAGTCGAAGAAGCAAAAGACCACTTTAATTAGTTTTGTAGTCAAGAAAGACTTCGAGAACAAAAGCCATGGGAATGTGATTGTAGGAAGAACAAAAGATTGCACAAATTTTTGCATTTTCAAATTAAAATGATGCACTTCTGTGGAAAAGAGTTTTCACAGAAATTACACACTGTCTAAGAATTAAATTACGACAAAGTTATCTCGAAGATGGTATTTATGAATTTTTTGATATGCATACTTAGAATTTTCTGAACTAAACTAAACACGATCAGTCGATTTCATCAAGATAAATTATTAGGACCCTATTATGGAAGTCGATTTCGCTCGAATCGACTAGTCTTAACCTTTAGAGGACCGGAAAACCGATATATATCGGTTTTGAAGGAAAATCAATCATTTTTTATCATAAACAAGATCCAAGGCGTTTTTGGGGTTGCCGATCACGAATCTGGGGTCAGATTTGATAAAAGCATTCACCCTACCCCCTACTATTCCCTCCCCTACTCTTCAAATGCTTCATTTTTTAGTACTCCCGAAACTCGGTGAAAATTTGACCATCGAGGTTGTCGGGGTTGCTGATGACAAATCTGGGGTCAGATTTGATAAGTTCACACACCCCTACAACTCTCACACCCCCTTACCAACTCTTTAAACAGCTCATTTTTTGGTACTCCCGGAACTCGGTAAAAAATTGACCCTAGAGGTTTTCGGGATTCCTGATCACGAATGGGGCATCAATTTTGAAAGATATAGTATCAATATCAATAAAATTAAATAATAATAATAAAATAATAAATTTTTAGGTAATTCTAAGGGGTAGTGAGAAAAATTAAACTTCGGGAGTGGCAAAAAATAATGGCTTTGTAGCGGAGGAGCTAGAATGGGGGGTAGGGATATGTAAATTTATCAAAACTGACCCCGAATTTGTAATCCGCGACCCCGAAAACCTCTAGAGTCACATTTTCACCGAATTTTAGCAATTTCATAAAATTTAATACTACAAAATTTGTCCTATCCCTTACCGGACCGGAGAGCCAATATATTGGCTCGCCTTGTAATATGAACTTTGTATATAGTTGATATGTGATACCAGATACAAATTTGGGCACTTTTCAAGGGCGATGTTAACTCTCAAATCCCGGCCGTCTAAAGGTTGAACCTGAGGTGCTAAGAGAAAATTTGTTTGTCTTCGCTAGTAGAATCGAGCGAATTGGACATGTCAAAATAACCCTTTTTCCATTTAATAGCCCTCCACTCTTTGATTTATGTACTTGAATAACTCCTGACATTACCGTCAAACATATTAACAAGTGCCGGGTGATTATACCTCAGTACCAGATGGTATTCATCCTGGTATTTTAAAATTATATTCTAGCTCGTTGCTAACAACATTTAAAATTCTCTTTCAGAAATTACTGAACACTGAAAAATTTCGTACCATTTAGATTCGATTAATTCGTTTGTAATTTCGATTCAGAAGAAAATAAATAAAAATTACGATTGCAACTACCGACCAATTGTGAAACTCTCTTGCATCCCTAAGATTTTCTAAGCTATTATTTATTCTCAAATATAAATCATATCGAAACGTCTTATTTCGAATATCCAGCATGGATTTCTACAAGTTGCTTGAATTCGTTTCATATGTTGCTGAAGGCTTCGAAATGGGTTTGCAAATCGACTTTATTTATTCAGATTTTAGCAAAGCCTTCGATAAGCTTCCTCATTCTATCTTGAAAGTAACGATTTTTCATCATCAAATAGGTCTTATCAGATTGCTTTCCGTGGTGCCAATTCGAGGAATATCTTAGCCACTTCGGATGTCCCTCAGGGTAGCCATTTGGAACCTTTTCTTTTCATTTTGTCAATTGACCCACATCTGAGTTTTAATCTATGGTGATGATGTTATTCTTTCACACAAGGAATATTAACGATTGCTATATGATAAGAATTTAAGGACATTAACCCTAGAACTAACAAACCTATTTTTTTCACCTTTTAACTACAAACCGGGGTAAATATTTACCCCATGGGTTTTTTTGATCTTAAAATGGTTTTAAAATCAGTAATTCGACTTATGATTATACGAATTGTTTTGTTTTTTCATTCTGAAGAGAATGGTAAAGAGGAAATTCAATTTTATTAAAGATTAGTTAGTGAAAAATCGATTTAAGTAGTAAAATAGTAGTAGTAGTTACAAATAAAAATTCATAACTTTTTTTCTAAAAATCCGATTTGAAAATTTCCAACGTCATACAAAGGCTTCGAGAAAAAAATAACATCATAATATTTTTCTAAAAAAGTCTATTTATTTGGGACTCTGAAAATTGGAAAAAAAAAACTAGGCATTTTATATACGAAAAAGTCAAACAAAAACCCATGAAATATTGGTTTTTAAGAATATATTTCGGTTTTTTTTTTTTTTAATGCAAAATGTAATAAAAAGAGAAATTTGATAAATATCACAAATAACTTATTCAAAGGCACCACAATCGCTGCAGTTGATGACTCTGTGATTCCCCCAGGTCAATCTCTTGCACTTTGAGCAAAATGCAATGCGGATCAAATTTTTTGTTTCTCCCAGTGTACTTAAAATATGAAATCATTACCGAAAATTAAATATCTAATGCTTTATTGTACAATAAGGTTATAATACGCGAATTAAATTTATTTTAGTAAGAAAGAAAAAAATTACTTACATACACAAAACACTAAAAGGAACTACAAACCGGGGTAGATATCAACCCCAAACTAGCTTTATGTCTTCATTCCGCAATGCCCCCCATGCCCCCCCCGTAACTCCGCCCATGGTTGGTAGTTCTAGGGTTAATATCTCTCAAGTTGATGATGATGGAGTTTATATTTACATACATATTCAAAAACTCAGTAAAATATATAAGTTAAAATATTAGTAGAATTCCATATTCTTAATTCCGGCTCTAAATAATGACTATCATTCTTAAAACATGGTTAACTTGTACGAAAATACTTGTCTTCACGTCACTCGACAAAGAGAATACCGAATGCGAGGTGAAGTGACAACAGGAATAAGGCCCAAGATCAAAACCTTTGACAAGATTGATTAATTGTATGATGTTCGAAATATTGTTTGCTATCAGCAACCGGTAGTATTGCACCACGCACATCGATCGAGCGGCGAATACAAACACAAGTTATTATATAAACCTGCAAATCACAGAAAATAATTTAAAAGAAACCTAGAGCTGGACCCCATTATTCTCACCGAGTTGAACATCAAGTAAAATTTTCCCGAAACCATAAACACGGCAATTATTTTAATTAAAGACTTTTAATAATCTAAACCACAATATGCCTTTGATTAGCCCCATTCTACATCGCTTTTAACCTTCCATTTTTTCGTTTTATAGCATTCATCCACCTTGTCCTTAATGTGAGTTAATTAAAAAAAAAAAAAAAAAAAGGAGCAAAGGAATCAATTTGAAGTAATTATAAGTCTTCCGAAAAGAAATTGTATAGGCAGGCAAAGTTCTTCTGAGGGTCCTTTACGTCGGGCGCTAAAATGGCTAAATTAAGCACATTATACTCCTGCAAAAAGAAACCCCCATGGAATAATTTCCTCAGCTGGAGTTTATTTACAAAAATCCCGGGGGGAAAGAAAGAATTTTACTTCTGACTCCTTCAGAAATTCCGTTTTTATTGCAATAAAGGAGAAAACTTTAAATCGGAGAGAGAGATCCTTGAAATTCAATGGGTGGGCGAAAAATGATTCTTTTGAACTGAATAAAGAAATTTTGTTTTCCTTTTCCTTTTTAAGGTACTAAAAGGGGAGCTGAAATATATATATGTATATATAAAATGCCGGTCAAGTGCGAGTTCGACTCGCGCACAGAGGGTTCTGTACTATATAGTACTTGTGGGTTTATAGAATATATATAAGCATTAGGGGTTTATTTGTATTCCACAAAACAAGCCCTTTTAAATGAAACCCCACATGATGGGGAAATTCAGAAGAAATTTGATCGAGTACCAAATTTTTCCCCTCTTTAATTCTTATATGAATACTTTGAAGTGATAACTACTACTACATATGTCAAATTTGAAGTTTCTTCGTCGCATGATTTCTGAGACAATTGACTATGACATGCGGACAGAGACGCGAGTCATCTTATAAGGTTCTGTTCTGTTTTCCTTTTGAGGTATGAAAATCTAATAAACGACAAACATAGGGAAATTTAAGGACGTATGCTAATCTAAAAGGGTCTAGCCGGTTAAGAAAGTCAAAAGTGCTCTCAGCTCTTTTGAAAAACAAAAACTATCCTTAAAAAATCTTTGCTGACATTTTCAGACCCATGGACTCTCAGATAACTGAAAAAAAAAAAATTAAAATTATATTTTTTTCGAAATTTTTGGCGGGAAATTCAAATTTTTATACGCGTTCGAAATGTAAAACCATTATAAACCGGAATCAATAGGTTATAAAAGTATTCTCAGATACTGTTGTGAATGTGAACTCACTAATCTTGTCTTTAGATGGAAAACTGTTGATATATGATCTCTTTATGAACTGCAATGTTTCAAATTTATATTTGGATGATTACAAGATATAACTAAGGATTGAAAACAAAAAGTAATCTAAAAATGTCTTATTTACGTCTTATCCATGTATTAATCTTGCCTTTAAGGGGAAAAACCTTGAAATATGGTAAACGGCTTTGGATGATTGACTTAAAAAAAAAATTCAGCTTTAAAAAAGGGGTAAAAGTACCGAAAAACGATGAAAAAAATGGTTTTTCGATATTTTGACCCTGTTGCATCACATCTTAAAATCTGAAAAAAATTATAGATCTAGCCTGGCATCCAGAAAATAATATATATTTTTTTTCGGCGTTGCTATTTTTTTTCTTTTTTTTTTTTTTGGAAATTGAAATTTAAAAATTTCGAACAAGTATAAAAATTTGAAATCCCCTCCAAAAAATTTCGAAAAATATCAAACCCTACAATTTGAAAGGAAAAATAAGTTTCTAGGTCCACAAGAAGCCGAGATATTGTCAAAATACTGAAATTTACGTTGTAGTTTTTTTTGAGGTTATGTGAGGGTTTATGGGTCTGAAAATTTCAGCAAAGATGTACTTTTTCATGTCCTATATAAGGATATTTTTGGTTGTTCAAAAAAGTTGGGCAGTTTTCATCTTCTTAACCGGCTAGAAACTTTCCAAAAAATCAGTATATACTTTTAAGAATCTTTCCTATAAATTTCATTAAATAATTAAAATTATTTTAGATTCTACAGAGCCAAACGTTCGGCAAATAACGCATCACGTTAATTGAGTCTTTAAATTTCAAACGCATTTTTCTCAAATTGTTTTTTTAACTGGCATTGAAGGTAAAAAAATCTACTGGACCAATATTCTTAATCCTTGTTTGCCACACTTCTCTGGAATCACCTTCTTGCCACACTAGGGTTATTTGTACCCCAATGACAAACATTTTTATGAAAAACTATGTTTTAAATATTTTAATCTACCAATTTGTCTTCTTGAAGGTTTTCTTAATAAGGTTTTGTAAGTATTATGATAAAATATCTAAATTTAATGTGTATAAAAAATTTAATTTGAAAAAATGTTGAAAAAAGTGACTACTTTTACGAAAAAAAGTCATAACTTTTTTGATTTTAAATAAAAGTTGCTAAAAATTTATTTTAGTTTATTTGAATCTTAAATTAAGGAATTTTAGTCTTGGGGTCATTTGTACCCCAGTGTGACAAAGGTTAATTTTCATTTCAAATGAGAGAATTTACTATGGGCTATGGCAGAAACCTTCCTGATTTGTTTTTTCTTAGATTTTCCAATACCGAGTTACTATCAACGCCAGCAGCACGGACATTTTAGGCAATTGTATATTTCTTAAGGACTACTTTTATAAGTAATTTTTTTTATGCATTTTATATTTCATAAGGATTACTTTTACAAGTAAAAACACAAATCAAATAAATAGCTACAGTTTTTACATGAAAAATATTCCAAAAAATACCTGTTTGCCAAATGAGAAATGCTCGTTTTTTGTCCTAATGTACTTCATTTAAATTTTATAGTTGGTCCTATTTTACCATGTGCTCAGGGGAAAAAATCGGAAAGATTATCATAGAGTATCATCTACACAGATATAGTAACCGGCTAAAATATCCCAGGTGTGCCTGGTTTCAACGAATTTAATTTCCAAAAATTAAAAAACTAGGCACTGTTCAAATGAGGAAAATTAATTATTTAACAAATCTGTTCTGCCCAGGGACAAATGCAACCGGCTGCGAGCCAATGTTTGTATACCTTATTCGAATTTGAATAATACTGGATAGGGTCCAACACGCGATAAGCCCACGTTTATCAGCGAGCGATAGTGTTGTTGGACACAGCTGGCCCCATTGTCTGGACTGTGTTTTCGGACAACCCGCGACCCAGATTGTCCCGGGTCCACTCGGGAGCCAATTACTATATGTAAATCAGACAGTTTGCTCCTGAAGAATAAACAGGACTGATAAATTTATTATGAAATGCATTGGTTAGCCCGACGTGAAATCGCATCTCATAGTCTTTTCTCTCTCGGTTAAATTAATGACTGCCTTGCCGGGGATGAAAAACAGATTAAATCAATCTACATAAAACCGGGTGACAAGAAAGCACCTAAAATTATGAGGCGGAAATCTGAAAGCTGAAAGCTTCAACTGGCAATAATTACTGTAATCATTTCAAAGAAGGCAAACTTTTGATTAAAGACTTTTGCCATCTGCTCTTTACGGCCACTGAAGGGTTAAGTCATCGTTCCCTTTTCAATCCGCCCAAAAGCAGAGGAGTGTTTACTACTTCTTCAATAATTCCATTGTCAGCCATAGCAATCATTTTGATAGTTGTGCAATGTTTCCTACTCTGTCACAATTTCGCATCCCTAGGGATAAAGCTCCCACGGGGATAGCAGCCAATGAGATGAAAGGAAAGTCATCAAAAGAAAATTTTTAGATGAAATCCTTGGTTTGTGGTTGATGGTGTAGAGGTAAAAACCTTCAGTTCGCTTCGACAATGCTCCCCCACATGCCTTAAATTAATGAAATTTTTGCATTTGACGTTTCGCTTTTGATTTAAATAACTGCGGCAAAGGGATAAGTAAGTGAATGCGAAATATTACCTGAGCGTAGCTTAAGCGCCGAAGGGAGAGTTCTGCTCTGTCTTGCTTTCCGGCAAATTACTTCAACTCTGTTGGGAAATTAATATCCTGTTTTGCCTGCTACTGTGTTCCCTTTAAATTTCCCCAAAATTACACAAATGTATCTTGCTTTTTTTCTGGTAGAAATTTGAGGAAAACCTGAGCGCTAAGTATACAATGGGCCATCAGTTGGTTTCTTTTTTTTAAATTCTATAAAATAATCACTGTTCAAAATTTTTCAAAGTTTTTTGATTTATTGAAAAGACTAAACCTTCCTTCGATAACTAATATGAAATAGCTATCTCGGTTAATTTGGCAGTAACTAATCTTGTCAACCCAATTCTGCAGAACGTTTTTGATAGTTTGGGGCCGTATTTCAAGAATATCTCATTCAATGTAGTATGTAGTGCCATTCTGCTGAAACCAGAGGTCAATTCCTGCATCAGTTCGGCATTGTAAGGGAATAATCCGAGATATTTATGCAGAATTCTTCACAGGTTAGTACGGATAATGTTCGTTTGCTGCGATCTGTGGCGAGTTTACGTTCCCGTGGCGCGGTTGGGTCATTATTTCGACTGAAATATATTTTCAGAATTCGTACTATTAAGTTTTCAATATCTGTCTATTCATTACGAACATGGAGATATGTTTCTGTAAATATTTTGAGCTGTATCTAACAAAATAACATGTAATTTAAAAAGAAACCAACAGATGGCTCACTATTTAGAATAAATGAATTTTAGCAGATTTAACTTTAGGGCTTTAGGGTTTTAGGATTTAGGAAATTGCCAATAACAAAATCACAATTTAATCCACTGAACAAAAGTTTAAACTCTTTAAATGCGAATTAATTATTTTTAATTGTATTTCAATTAGAAAAATGTTTTAATGTTAAATAAAATGACCCTTCGCAAAAGACTTAAACAGAGATTCTGCAATGCACATACCCCCGACTGTGTCCGCGCTCAATACCATTATTAATGTTCAGAATGTCCATTAGGTTTCTCAATTCCATCCATCATCCATCCATCGAAGGGCTTAATCGAAAAATTTATGTTATAATTGATTCAATCAACGTAATTTTCTAATTTCCGGTCAATTTCCAATAATCGCAATTAGCCCTATTAAAAGTAGCAAGGACCCCATTCTTTCTTGCGAATTGCCTTGTGAGGCAGAACACTTTCTATTTTTATAATGATCGCTAAATTCCATGTCATGATTTATAATTAAAAACGAAATATGCACAAATACCACAAACATAATTATTTGGTAGGGCGAATTTTACAAGCCTACAATAATTTTCCAGTAGCTTTATAATTTATTTAAAAGGATGTCGAAAATCGGTTTATAATTAAATTACATTTGATTGAATTTAAAATTACATAGGATTTATTTAAATTAATTATATAGAACAGTAGTTGAACTGGTTTGGTTTATTATGGTATTGATTTATTTTTTTAAGCTTTTTTACCTACATTCGGGAATAAATTATTACGTTTACATTTATGTGCGAAACAGAACAATTAAATACAATTGTATTTTCTTCTGAAAATAAAGTCTAGAAGAAAAGAAATGCCTTTCTTCTTTGTAAGAAGGTGAGACCTGCTATTAATTCATTTCTTTCATTTATCTGTACCTAAACAAACATCGTCGTTCCCTTCATTGGGAAAAAAAAGGAAATACGCGGTGAATAATTCATTTCTTTTCAAAGAAAATACACATTTAATGCGTATACTAAGAAAAGAGTAATTCAAGCGAGTAGTCAACAAAAGGAAAAGCTCAGACGAAGGTACAGCAAAATTAATTTATTTGTTTTGGCTGTGAAAGTTAAAAACTCAACAGGGAGCTGAAACTTTCATTTCAATTCCACTGCTTATGTAATTAAACTTTTCTATAGCTACGCGGCGCCATTTAGGATGAATTCTGCTATTGATGTACTCTGTTGAAAGCACAAAACCACAGTAAAATGAAAACTCTGGTGGTGTATAAAAATCCACAGCTTCCATGAAGATTAACTCGGTTTCTATTAAAGTTTCCGCACCAAACTAACAAGATACGTCACTGATATAAAAGGTTTTCGCTTTTTCCAATTTAGCGCACTGCTCGTAGTCTAGGTATCCTATGTACAATGTAAAAAATTTAAGGGATTAATGTGTTTCCCTTTCACTTCAACACAAACCACACCGAATTTAGTATTTTTAGGATAGATGCAACTCAATGTTGCGAGTGCTCGGTACTGCTGGGACTAGCATTTTTTGTGGTTTTTGGAAAGGTTTATCTTTAAAAGTTTTGTCTATTAAATAGGGATATAATTTTTTTTGTATTATATATTCACCCTGACGCTCTTATCCAAAGAATATCTATAACAAGAACTCTAACACGCTGTCATGCCAACCTATATGCAAGCTCTCAAAAATACATCTAGAAATACTTATAATGCGTTTTTAAAGGCGACCTGGAACGATAGCACTGCTATTGGTTTCTCAATTCTACTTCACGTTGCAATGTTAAGTTATAGAGAAATGGAGAATTGAAGGGGGATAACCCGTAGATAGCACACCCAGGATGAGATTGTATAAATTTTTTAATTGTGCATTTTTAAAGGCGACCCCGAACGAATATTGTTGTGTGTGTCATTCCTTTAAGTAACGTGCAGCGTTGTCTTGATTTAATTGTGAATTTCAACGACTTAAACTTAATCTAATATATTTTTTAACGTTATTAATGAAATATATTCTTTATATATATATATAGACAATTGACATTAAAGAATTATTAATTGTAAGAAAAGTAGCAGAAATTGTACAAGAATGTTGCAGTCGAAACAAGAAGTTCAACGAAAAGTTAGGGATTTTTTTAAGACATATTAAAAGTTTTCTTACGAAAATTGCAAGGGAAACTTTGTTCTGCTATCGTTTCTTTAAGTACCAACACATGTTACAAGTGTTATTTCCGCACAACTATTTTAAGTTGTTTATTTTTGTCTAAAAATGTAATCGACTGAATGAGCAGAACTGGTTCAATTGAGTTCATTTTATCGAGCGTAAATTGTGGTTCGTTTTCAACTCTGCTTGATTCTGATATGTGAACAGCGGCGGTTTAAGATTTTGGAAGCAGAAAAGTTTTGTGGGCTCTCGGCTATTTGAAGCAGAAAGTAACAGAACGTTTATTAAAATCAAACTTATAATTTTTAGGTACAGTGAAGATACACATGTATGATGAATAAAGAATTAAAACATTATTTTCTTTTATATATATATTTTTGTAGGTTTAATGTTATTAGTTTATATGGAAAGAAAAAAATTATTATTTTGAAGATAGTTTTAAATTCTTAAACAGTTTTAGCACATTTTCCGAAAATTCGCCAAAAATTTATTTTACCTTCAAATCAAGTCTGCAAACTCGTTCCTCAATTAGGAAAAAAACGGTACGAGACCTAGCGTAAAGGGCTTATTTTTAATAATGCTGTAATTTCACATTCGGAATTCTTTTCGTTTTTGGACAAAAAATTTTACTAAAGTTTTTTTTCTTCTTAATATAATTAAAGCTATATAAAATCATATTATGATGGATAGTTATTATACTACAGTTTTGTTATTTTTAATATTTGAAAATGTGCGATTACGACTTTCCATCTGAAGGCAAAATATATGTTTGGCAAATTTTCGAAAAATGTGCTAAAACTGTTAAAAAGGGCAAAAAAATGCAATTTTAAATGCGCTAAAATAATTTTTCGCAGATTATTTACCTTATCTTTCTGCATAAATATATTAACCGTAAAATCTCTTAGGAACTTCATTAGAAAAAACATTAGAAATATTTTATTAAAATTTATATGAAAGAAAAAACGCTCATTAAGTCCAAATTTCCGAAAAATGTGTTAAGAAACGGTTTCGTCGTCAGGTTGCAGAAGATCTTATTTTTATTGGTTCATCTTTTGCATACTAAGTCCTTGTTGGGATCCTAATGTACAATACAAAAGTATATTTAGCTTTAAAATAAATTAAATTAAAATCAACACAATATGCATTATAAAAGGAAAGGTAATAATAAAGGGGGTTTTACTAAAAAAATCTAGCACATTCGCTAATAAAATATAACATTTTGAATAGATGGAATGCTTTCTGCGAGTTTTTGTAATTTTAATCGTTTGCATCAGAAAAATCGTCAAATGCCGTCCTAGTTTACATATGACCCTGTTTGTTGTGCTTCTTTGTTAATTCGCCACTCCCATATGAGAATGGATTTTTAATGTTTACACGAAAATCACAAAAGTTTAAGCAAAAATTGGATGAAGTACACTTCATCATGTTTGCCTGTTTTAGTTTATAAGTACAATATGTAAGTGTATTGGTGATAAACTGGCTTACAATCATCTAAACATATTCTGGTCCAAACCCTGAGGTTTATGGTTGAAATGGTCTATTTTTCCTTGACGTTGATGGTTATTGTGCTCCAATGAGGGCATTCATCTACGATTTAAGCTTGCTTGTTCCACGCAAATATGTAGGTGCGGTTGTGCTTGAACCCTTAACACAGCAGTGTGATGAATGGTTGAGATAGTCTGTGAAAATTCCACATCCTGAGAGCACTTGCCGAGAAATGCCTTCCATCTCATATCTAAATAAAAAGCAAGTTTTCCGGGATGCTTCAAAAAAGAAGGGGAGGGGGCGTGCGTTGTACACATCTAAAGTGTAGAATTTTGCAGTAAGTCCAAATGTACTCGCAGCAAGCCGCAGAGCAACAATTCACATTCAAAAGTGCATGAGCCCCACAAGTGCCCCCTGCCCTCTTACCAACCCACTGAAAAGGCGGTCACAGGAAGAGAGCAATGGGACTTAGAAGCCTAGCTTTTCATCCCACTTCTGACGGAGGAAGCACATAAACTTCCCGATGAAATTTTCTGCGGATATATTAAGGCTCTTCCTCGAGTTATGTGCGAAATTTCATTTAATGCCGCTCCCAACCCGGCTTTTTCGGGTCTTTAATAATGTGTGAGTGTGGGCTCAGCGCACAAAAGGACATTGTGGCATTCGCTTGACGCAAATAGAAAATTCCAGGACACAGGAATACTCTCATTAAAATGTCTACATTCCTTAAGTATAAAACATGCAAGCTGGAGCGGCGAGTTGCACTCAAAATAAGCATAAACTTCATCGTTTTAATACTCTTTATACTATATTATGGTCTGGAGGAGCAGCCCACAGCACGAAGGGGCTAGCCCCAGGAGGTCACTGGGTCGACACCTGGCCGAGTCTCTCATTTGCACCTAAGGAGCAGATGAATTAGCCCTGCAGCGCTAAAAATGTTGCCCCGTACTTGCCGAGATTTATGGCACACAGTTCATCATTGTCCTCATTTTATCCGTGGGCCGGGAACACATATATGTATATAAAATATATCTCCTAATGTACATCGCTTGTTTTCTGTTCCCCAACTGGGACCACAGATCATATATAGCATAACCAGGACCAGAAATTTAATCTTGCATAGCCGCAATCTATTGTTTTATGAAATATGCTGGCAGGAAGCTTCCGGAGACAGGACAATTGCCCATGCAGTCCTCAACTGTGGCATCGCAGCATTAGGGAGCATGAGCTGATAAATAGATCACATTGCGGCTTTGCTCTAATCCCGGCTAATTTACGACCGAGACACATTTTAATGCGGTGATGCGTGGCGTCATGAATTTAAAAAGGACTTCTCCTTGCGGGCCATTATGTATGAATGTGTCTAATTTTGGAACCCTTTCATTTTATCCAGTGGCTAATAAAAATTTAGCCGAGTGCCTTCTCGTTGTCGGTAATCTCTCAGGATTAACGAGTGTTAAAGAGCGCGCGTTAAAAAATATATTAGACCACCACATCCGAAATTGGGATGGGATTTTAAAGTCTTCGAACGTGAACCCTCATTTCCTGTCGACTTCGCGCTTCACCTGCTCAATTCAATTGCTTTAATTAATTTTTGTTGTTCTACATAATGAACAGCCTCAGCAGGGTTTTGTCGTAACTAATTCGCACTAAGCAGCAGCCACGCAGGTAGCATGATTTCGTTTTTTTTTTGAAAGAAAAGAAGCCATCCTCAACTCCTCTAGCTCTAATGAAATTTGGTACGAATCCGCTTATTTTAGTAGCAAGGCTGCGGGAAGCGCCCTAATTGGGGGAGCCTTATTTAAATGCAAATAAACAAATTCACCCCTGCGATGACGAGCTCCAAATTAGACAGGAACGTGGATGAATGAAAGCCAAGGGATTTTCAAGTTTCCCTTTTTTTTATTTTTTTTTTTTGAGAAATTTTCACAGAGAAGATGACGATTTATCGTGGTGCCCTTCAACTTAAATGGGAAAACGTTTTGATGTTACGAAAAGAAAAGCAAATCCTTATCCATAAATAATTCATAAAAGCGCAGAGGCGGCACTAAAAAAAAAAAAAAAAAAAAAATAAAGAGAAAAAAAAAATTCGATATTCCTCGATTTCACTTTGCCGCTTTAATTTATTATTCAGAGGCCCTTTAACCCCTTCTCGGAGGCAGTTACAAGATAAAGTGCTCCTGGCGTTTGAATTTAAAGCGTAACGCCTTCTTTTTATCATCATCCAAGCTCAAAGAGAGTCTCGAATTCTGGATTTAAGGGCATCCAGCTCAATATTCACTTAGAAGAGATGGGGCGTCTGGATTTCACCCAAAATTCCCAGTTCAAAGAAGAAAAATTCCAGGAAATTTTTTGTGTGTTATCCAATCCAATTTTTATTCATCATTTTGGAGAATGCCTTAGATTGTTTGGCCTGCCTCTGTTTACTTTTAGCTTTAGAAAAGAAAGCCCTCTACCAATTTTCAAGAAAAAGAGGACAAATTATGGATGTCACCGTTTGTTGGCTTTTTCGTAACATTCCAAAAATTACGTCCGTTCTATGCCAAAAATGTATGAGTACTTAGAACGTAGAAAAAAAAATGAAATATTTGCTAGCTACGCCAGTAAAGGTAAATAGCTCGTCTATTTTTTATCTCCGTAAATCGAGGAACATTTGCCAAGGAAAATGTTAATATGATGCGAGAGGTTTTCAGGTCGACTGGGAATTCCACTGACTTTTCTTCCTTTCGAATCGTTTGCTGCTGAAAGACGCGTTGAAAGGAAACGTTTCGTTAAGGCGTAAGTACATATTTAAAAAAAAAAGTATTTGCCATTATAAATTCTCCGTAGGAGATGAAAGTACCTTTATAAAGCTCTTCAGAGAAAGAGAAGAAAATCTTTTGTATCTACCCTACCAAAGGGAAAAGTGTAAGTTAGTCGATCTATAATTTATAAATCATCAAAAACGAAGAAAATCTGCTTAGATAGTATATACTAAAAAATATGTAATAGCTTAATTGGTACCTTAAACCTATTAGCACTTAATTTTTAATTGATTTCCATTCATTGATAAAGAAACTCTTATTTTCATTAAAAAGTGGCATTGACACGAGGATATGGGTAATTCTTTTATAAACCGAACACCTTTTTGACCGACACATCTCCGATTTGGCTGAAACTTTTTTTTACGGATTCTATATCGAAAAATAGAGATACACGTCCGAGGATTTTGTTTTGTTCCGCATATTTTCGGTAATACTAATTTTTTGGCTTGGAGACTCATTTTCAAAAATTTATAACTCTGGTTTTATTTGAGCTACAAATTTCTTTTTTTTTTTCATTTTAAATCTAAAGGACTGAGTTTTGAGAAAAATATATATTTAATAAAAATTATTAACAAATTCATATTGTTATTAACAATGTAATTGTTGAAATCAATTTTTAACAATGGCCCCCACCTCGTAGCAAGTTTTTAGTACTTTTATCGTATTCTCCGTCAAAGTTTATATAAAAAACATGTTTTCAAAATATGGTACCTTTATTATTATTATTTTTAAAACATTAATTTATATAGCGCGATACGTCAAAAAAAACGTTTTTTTTATTAATAAAAAGAAAACTATAGCTCGGATCAAAAAAAGTTACATATAAAAGGTGTAGATAATAAAAAGACCTACAATTTTTGTCTTAACTATTTTTCGACATAACCTCAAACTTTTCGAATAAAATGCAAAAAATGTTAAAAATCACCAAATCCAAATTTATTTGCCACATTTTTTGCCTTTATCAAAATCCGTACGGTTTGTAAAAGAATTACCCATATACAGAAACCAATTGGAAACTATTTCAGGGTTGGACTACAAAGTAACACAAAAATTTAAATTAAAAAAAATAGTACTATATAACCAATAAAAACTTGGGTCATTCGATTCAGGCAGTTTTAAATTCTCCATATTTTTTGAAAAAAAAACAAAAAAAGTTTTTTAATAGAAATTGTAAATTTCAAAACAACTTTTTTTCTATAATGCTGTATTGGTTGCATTTCAAAGTGTGTTGCTTTAATTTAGAGCTAATAATTTACCACTTTTGATTGTTTCTGGGTCCTAAGAATTAGCTATAAAGTTAAAGTTAACCGCAATTGTTCATCAAGTATTAATGAAAAACACAAAACTGCAGAATTTTGCACATATAAAATTTGAATACATTTAATTACAATTCAAAAAAAATGTTAATTCCAAATGATCTTAAAAAGACAATTTAATAATTTAAAACGTTTCTTCACAATATTTACCATAGGTTTATTCAAATTGTTACCCGACTACGACAAAGCAAAAGGAATGTATGTTCATCTATTCCTTCTAAACTATTCATCATATTTTGATTAATGGGGTGTTATTAGATTCGACTTACTGTTCCGTGTGTCATAGGTTTTATGACGTAATGTTAAATCCAATATAGCAGATATAACCCACAAAATATACAAAAATCAAAATTAGACAAATGTATCAAGTTTTGCATCAAAAGTTTTAATATACAAATTCTAAAAATATGTAATTTATATTTATGGTGCTTTTTTTTTCGCGACAATTTTTTTTTTTTTTTCAGTCCCACCTCGAAATTTTGTGGAAAATACCTAAACAAAA
Source organism: Dysmachus trigonus (assembly GCA_949715965.1). NCBI lineage: Eukaryota > Metazoa > Arthropoda > Insecta > Diptera > Asilidae > Dysmachus > Dysmachus trigonus. The sequence continues at coordinate 93,389,614 of OX454320.1, forward strand.
ATTCCCTGAAAATTGGAGCCCTTAATATTAATATTAAGTACTAGACCAAGGCGTATAAAGATTTCCCATATAAAATACACGTAAACTTTGATTATTTTTCTTCAAACCTCTACAGCTCAGAGGCATTTTATGGTATAATCTTGGTCAATGGTAGGATTTCTTCAGAATTGAATGTTCTACAAATTTGTCCATTGCGGTGTAACCGGAACTCCCACCAGCGAGGTAGTACGGGTCACTAACCCCAATTTTTCTATGAAATTTTCGCTTTTTACCGCTATCTCGTAAACAACAAGAGGTACACAAAAAGTGTATATGACAAACTTGTAGCAAATTCAATTTCCTACAAAAAAGTTCTATACACGAAATTGCTAACATCGATATTTCTTGAGATATTGGGCTTTGAAGTTGAGGTAGTGTTTCTACAATTTAGCTCAATAATCCATGAAAATTCCACACTACCTCAACTTCAAAGCCCAATATCTCAAGAAATATCGATGGTAGCGATTTGGTGTTCAGAACTTTTTTGTATGAAATTGAATTTGCTACAAGTTTGTCATATTCAATTTTTCTGTACCTCTTGTTGTTTACGAGATAGGGTTAAAAAGCGAGAATTTCGTGGAAAAATTGGGGTTAGTGACCCATACTACCTCGCTGGTGGGAGTTAGAGTTACACCGGAATGGACACTTTTGTAGAGCATTCAATTCTGAAGAAATCCTACCATTGACCAAGATTATTATACCATAAAATGCCTCTGAGCTGTAGAGTTTTGAAGGAAAATAATCAAAGTTTACGTGTATTTTATATGGGAAATTTTTATACGCCTTGGTGTAGTACTTAATATTAATATTAAGGGCTCCAATTTTCAGGGAATTTTTGTTTAGGTATTTGCGACTAAATTTCGAGGTGGGACTGGAAAAAAAAAAAATAGTACTATTTCTGATTTTGAAATTTTCCCCAATTTTGAAACAAAAATTTTACTGTCTTTTCATAAAATTTCTCAAAACATCATCTACACCCAGAAAAAGTCATTGCTTTCAAATAATATTTTCCATAATATTTTCAGTAATATTAAATTATAATTATTTGAATTCTTCCTATTGGATTTGAAATATGGAAATAAAATTTGTCCACACATATAGTATCTAACTCGTGTTGTTAAATTGTTTGTTAAATATGACTCTTATTTCTATTAATTACGTATATTTCCTTTCCTACTGATTTAAAACGATATCATAACTACAAAAGGTTGCTGCACTATTACAACGATGGTTGTTAACATTATTTAAATTCTGAAACTAACACGGAAACGTTCTCAGGTGTGTCTAACCGATTTTGATGAAATTGAAATATGTTATAGTGCATCGAAAAATAAGAGACAGTATTTTTGTTTATCTGCGGATACGCACAATTAGGGGGTACTTTTATTTATTGTTTTTTTAAAATAAAAATTGGTGTATTTTTCAAAACTTTATCCGTCATGTTGGATCCACCATTTTGAATTTTTAAATTTAACATCAGATTCGTAATCAGCGACTCCAAAAACCCCTTAATACTGGTTTTCACGAAAAACCTGATGTCTGAAAGAATATACATCATTTAGGTACGTATTAGTGCTAGGGGTTGTTTACCCCTTTGAAGAGCTTCTTTTACGAAAACCCAAAAACACATCAACTTTATTTTTCAAAATCATATGTAAAAAAAACTGTTCAATGATTTTTAACTAAAACTGTAATTTTTGTGACGCCAAAATATAAAAAAGATCGTTTTTCTGCAATAAAAAATAAGGGTTCCCACTCCAGGGAACCGGATTACTTACAAAAGGTTAGTATATTTATGAGATATCATTTCCACTTTGTTTGATTTGAAAAAATTCATTAGAACTTGAAATATTTAGGAAAAACTGTTTTTGGGGGTAAACTTTAGGGGTGGTTTTCACCTCCTAAATGTACGTATCCGCAGATAAAAAAAAACACGTGTGTCTTATTTTTCGATACTCTATAAAATATTTAATATAAATTTCATCAAAATTGGTGAGACAGACCTGAGAACGTTTCCTTGTAAGTAAATTAAAAACATGTAATAGTATGTTATAAGATTTATAGTTTGAAAAGTATTTGAATAATGACTTTCAAATCATTGACTTAAAATAATGGGAAAAAACTATTAACATTTTTTAAATATGACTTTTTTCTGGGTGTACTACATTCATTGACGAAAAAAATATCGGTAACAGCCATAGTCACATGTCTTACCTCAAACAAATAAGGCTAACTAATAAATGATGTTTCTTTGTTAATGAGAAATACTTAATGAATTTAATTTTCTTGCAACTCATCAATTCAAGTGAATGAATGATTTGTGTTTATCTTATCAAAGGAATACAAGAATGATAAACAATTTTAAAATGAAAGATCAGCAAAGCCTAAAACGTCGACTATCAACTTTTCCTGGTGTATAATGGAATCTTTGATGTATATTTAGAAAATCTGCAACAAAATCATTATTCCTCAAAAGTTCAACCTACTTAAAATTTCACACCTCGCTTGAGAATCTCACCATACCTAGAGGCATAGTCCGCATTTCGATGACGTCAAACTTTTGTTATATTCACCTTGACCCAGATAAGGTATGGATAAATCAATAGAAACACGGTAGAGAATCGGAAGCATCCTTGCAATTCGCTCACAGCTCGCAGATACTTTGCATTCTAATGCTTAAAAGTTCCCTGATAGCATTCGTGATCATTTGTTTCAATCGAAACGTGATAAATTTGGTAATTCAGCAGATTTTCATCCGAAAATCCTTCAGATCAACAGGTTAAGTTGTTAACGGAGGCGAGTGATTGTCGTCGTCGTCGTCGTCGTCAACCTCCCCTGAACAACGCCAGTCCTCCTCGTCGTCAGTCCTGGAAATTTCGAGTCGGGGGCTACCCCAGAAGGATTTTCCCTGAGAAACTTTTCACTCTGACGTCATAGGACTGCAGCTAACTTTGGCCCTGCGCTGTTCATCTTGCCAAATTTGGCCTATCATCTACACCACCAGGCCAAGTGTCGAAGCTTTTCTTTGAACGAATTCCGTCCGTAAAGTAGGCCACAGTAGCCTATACATTTTCTTTCTCCTGCTCCTTAATGGCTTTACGTAACGCAGAGGAGTCGTCTCTGAAGATTCTGAGGCATATCCACGAATAATTCATGAGAGGCAATTTTATTAGAGTTTCCGTGCTCGGGCCCCCGAGTGCGGATAATGAGGCTTTAGACGAAATCAAATAAGGTGTACAATCAGCTCGCCGTGATACAGACATGCTATTGATTATGTATGGGCCCAGGAGCGGAAGGAGTCCACAGTCCGCTTCACGAAGTGCTAATGCCAGTGGGAGCCCAGCTTTAGCGTAGACTGCATGCTGCTTTTAAATAAACGGTTCGATTTGTTTCTTTATGGCTAAGCTTTTGAGTAATCAGAAATAAATTCACTTATTTGTTCTTTTTTTATAAATTACTTTTGTCTTGGATTTGTTTTTATTTTTTTTGGTTTGTCTTTTGTCTGTGTCGAAGTCTCGAGTGGGAACTTGAAGTAAAACAAAAACTCGAAACGTTCTTTCCCAACAGAAATCCCTGCTTCTTTTTTCACCCAGGTTGGTTGAGACCAGAAGAAGAAGTGGTTATAGAAATACATATGTTGTTTATTATTCTTTCTTTCTTTATTTGTTTGATTCTTTTTGTCTGCTTTGTATCGTTGGGAGTTCAAAACTTCGGAACACTTGAACTGATTTTTATAGATTTCTACAAAATGAGTTTTATCAGTTTCCAAATTGATTTTGTAGATGGAAATAAAATGAGGGATGTCATATCCAAAGGGGGTTGAACTTTGAAAGAAGTTATCTTTTTAGTATGCTTACATGAAATTTAAAAAGAATAATATCGATCCCCAATACATTACAATATACAGTTTAAAAAACTCGATAGCGTTTTTCTGAAATTTATTTATAGATTCTACACAACACTTTTATTTTTCAGGAACAAATCTTGCAATCAAAACTTCGATTAGTTCTAATTAAGCTAGAACTTTTAAATTTTGCATACGTATATAAGTCCGGTGACATCGCAATGTAGTATATCCAATATCGATCTAAATCCAATATGGCGTATTATTTTTTTCTTTGCAACCCCTTAATATGAGTATCAAATGTAAGGGTTCGTCGGTTAGAATACGATTAACTATGTGACCCAATATTAAGGTGTGAATGGTGGACTGAGGACTGAATTTGCATAACAATACTATGAAAGTTTTAAGCTTCAAGTACTTTTCATGAAAATTGGTACCTACAGATTCTTTAGGATGCTGATTTCGAGTATAGTCGCGGAATTTTGAAATGGCCAATACAATATGGTGACCAACATTTTTCATATTCGAGAGGTTTTAATACTAACAACATTTTGGGGTTACTGATTTCGATTAAAATATCTAAATTTCCAAATTCATGATAGCAAATCCAATATAATGGCCATAATTTCTCGAAATCTGAAGAATTTTAATGAATATTTTTAAAAAAATGATATCGGAGCAACCGTTTCGAAATTAAAAATGGCGGGACTAAATTTGAACAGCTGACTATTTTACATCTTTTAATTTAATTTATTTTATTCTGCTAAGAAGACTTAATGTGCAAAACGTAAATGTTCGTAATAAACATAACTATAATCAAAATAAAGTTAATACCAATATTGACCAAAGAAACCCGAAGTATTTAGCTACTAAAGTTTAAAATAGAGTACCTGTAGAAATTAAGAATATTAGTAATTTTATTCAATTTAAAAGGAGGTTAAAAGATTATATCAAGTAAACTTATTTATAATTATTAAGTATGATTAAGACTAAATACTAGTAAGAAGGATTAATTATTTAACCTAGTCGTTGGAATGTTATACCAGGTTTTCTGACACATGTCAAATTGAACCTGTTTAATTTCATTCGACTAAATTAACATTTCATATTTAATTTTATAATTGTAGATGATTTGTTTTACAAGTTAAAAAAAAAACAATTGAAATATAAAAATGAGTTCTCAGGGAATCAGTTCATAGAAGTTTTCAGGGTCAAGTCTTTTTAAAATCTTTTATCGAAATTTGGGAATTAAAAGTATTGATGCAATATGGCGATGAATATTTCTACAATAATTTAAAGGATTTCCATGAAAATTAGCATAAAAAGGTTTTCAAGATCCCAGTCCACGCCTTACCTTAATTAAATAAATATATCAAACTCGAACATTTGAGAAGTATTCAATTAATAAGCATTTACGCTACGTCTGGTGAAATCGCGCAACTCAGCTAATAGATTATTAAAAAACTAAAAGCATTGATCGCGAAAAGTTGTAAATTTTAAGAAATACATAATTATGTAAAAAATACCTGAGATAATAAATTTAAATGTACAACATGTAACATAATAACAATGTTCATATTATCCAAGGACTATTGAAACAACTTCTACAGCATTTTTTCGCGCTCAACGCTTTTAGTTTTAACAATCTATATAAATTTAAAAATTGTTTTTATAATATCAGAAAAAAAATTATTTTCTTTTTTAGTACAATTATATAATTTTATCCCTATATATATATATAAAAATGAAAGTTTGTTTGTTTGTTTGTTTGTTTGTTTGTTTGTTTGTTTGCTTGTTGCTCAATCACGCATAAACGCTTGCATCGATATTTTTCATTTTTTGTCCGAAGGTAGTACATATTCCGACTTAACATATAGGCTAATTTCTTTTCGGATAAAACGTAGGGTTTCAAAATGGCGGATCCAAGATGGCGGCTGAAAATTTTAAATTTGAAGCGATTTTCATGAAAATTGGTACATAGGGGTTTTGCGGGATGGGGATTTCAAATCCGCTGTCAAAATTTAGAAATTCAAGATGGCGGTTCCAATATGGCGACCAAGATTTCCTGATTTCAACGGATTTTAATGAAAATTAGTACAATGATTATCTTGAGGTCACTGATTTTGAATGTTATCAAAATTTACAAATCAAAGATGGCGGACCCAATATGGCGACCAATATTTCTCGATTTCAAGGGATTTTAATGAAAATTAGTACGATGATTATATTGAGGTCACTGATTTTGAATGCTATCAACATTTACAAATCCAAGATGGCGGACCCAATATGGTGACCAAGATTTCTCGATTTCAACGGATTTTAATGAAAATGGGTACAATGATTATTCTGAGACCACTAATTTTGAATATTAGCAAAATTTCCAAATCCAACATGGCGGATCCAACATGGCAACCAGAATGTCTCGATTTCAACGGATTTTAATGAAAATTGGTACAATGATTATTCTGAGGATACAAGTTCCGAATATTATCAAAAGTTGTAAATCCAAGATGGCGGATCCAATATGGCAACCGAATGTCTCGATTTCAACGGATTTTAATTAAAATTAGTACAATGATTATTCCGGAGCCACTAATTTCGAATATTAGAAAAATGTCCAAACTCAAGATGGCGGATCCAATATGGCGACCAAATTTTCTCGATTTCAACGGATTTGAATGAAAATTGGTACAATAATTATTTTAAGGCCACTAATTTTTAATATTATTAAGATTTGGAAATTCAAGATGGCGGATCCATAAAGGGGTTTTCGGGTCGAAACAATTTCTAGGATATAACAAATTACAACATTTGAGAAGTGTTTAATTAATAAGTATTTACCCAACGCCGGGTGAAACCGGGTAACCCAGCTAGTATATATATAATTACCATGATATATAAAATTCCAAAACAAATTTGTTATTTGAATGAATATTTAAAAGTGTTAACCAGTGAAAAATATGCGGGTTAATAAGACGTATTACTATACCAAATAACAAGTTTCTATGTCGCATGGTTTCTGAGAAAATCGACTGTGACAGACGGACAGACACGCGAATGATCTCAAGGAACCCTAAAACCCAATTTTTTAAAACTTATTGGTTTAAATTGAAAATAGTATTGTTATTAAAATGTGTCTAGACTTTCTATGGGATCGATTAATAATTTTTTTAGTTATCGCCAGCGCCAATTTGAAGAAAATAATGGTGAGAAAAACGTGTTTAACCCTTAAAAGGTGTTATCAAATAAAAGTTAAAAGTTATAAGATTTTTTTTTTAAATTTCAGAAGATCAACTATGATACTCTTTAAGGGTTAACATGTACAACCAAGCGTGAACTTCCGTTGCTCCACAGGTATTGATTTTATCCGGCGGCGTGAACCACCGGTGGTGCACACCTAGTTTTCTTTACAAATAGAGTTGTATGTGCACCTGCACTTTAAGCCTTCAAAAAAGCGCGCCGGTTTGAAGGTGTTAAAATTTGGATCTATCTACGGCAGCAAAGCGTAGATGAGTCACATTCAAAAGCAGGCTATAACATCAGAAGTAATTTGAATTTAGTTTAAATACTTCGATGGCATATTCTTGAGATGTTATACAAACATTTTACGAACGTTAAATTTTGCGTAAAGTTGTGGAAAACGTCTTTGAAAGAGCGAAACAAATTCCCCATTAATGCAGGTACATATTTATAAGAAAAGAAAAATTGAATTGACTCTCAAATAAAGAAATTACAGATTATTAAGGGGTTTTTTTTTTTTTGCTCTTACCTGTGTAATTGTTATATTAATAAATAACTTTAAAATGGCTTCAGTCAATTAGTTGACTACTCAATCAATTTATACTAGTCTCTCAACTGGTTCGAAAAAAGAAGAATTGACTTAAAATCCCTAGTCGAGTTAATTAAAAGTTGACCATATACCCATATCTTATGCCACGTCCGATTTGATACCCTTTTGGGCGGCTCTGATATCCCCGAGGAACGAGGAAATCCCCGCATTTATCAAATATTGGAGTGCAAAAAAGCGCAATCAGAAGTAATACGAAGTTATTGGCTTCACTTGTGCGCAAACTTTTCGAGCAAGCTGCGATAAAAACAAGTTCAGTTCGGGGAATAGATTGCACCCGATAACTCGAGCCGCGCCAGTGGCGCCCCCCCTGCAGTTTAGCCCAGTTTATTTCGCTGATTCATTGCTGGCCCCGAGCACGTGTAATAAATAATAATGCCGCCGCCGCCCCTGGGCTGTGCGCGCGGGTAAATCTCCAGGCGTGTATTCGAGATGAGAACGGGAGCTTACACCTTGACTTTGCCAAGTGTTGATAATTTATGTTTGCAATGAATTATTATGCTCCTCTGCGGCACTCTCGTCAGGAGACAGTGAGCTCCTTCCTCCTTGTAAACTCGTTAACAAACTTCCCCCGGCAATTATTCATTCATAGCCAATGTCATACAAAATGTGATACAAATTGTTTACCAACTTTTCAGGCAGGCGAACTTCCGGGAATTCGCCATAATTATAAATTAAATTTTTGTCTCGCGTACGTGAGAGTTGTGGATGTACTTGTAATATTTAAAGTGGTTCTTTTCAAAACACATCCCTGTACTCCACTTCTGAAAATTTTGGCCCTATTTGGATTATGCTTCTGAACCCACAGTTTCAAAAGATTGTTCCAATACTAATTTTGAGTAAATGTAAAAATAGGAATAATCGTGTCTCTACATTTGCAATGATCTACTCTTTGCTGTCCCCGAAAGCTATATATAAAGTTTTAATTTAATAATTGAAAATGCACAGTCAAAAAAATCATTTGTTCGAAAGGGATTAATTTAAAAATAGCAGCCGCGTTTACACAGTCTTTTAAAAGTGCTCATAACCAAATTTACTTGCATTAATGGGTCACATTTCGAAGTTTTTAACACCATTAGTTTTATTAATATAGATATGGTATATTATCGTAATTTCAAATATTTTTTCCTACAACTACTACTACTTTTAAATTTACATTTTTGCTAACATGGTATATCAAAAACTAAAAGATTTAAATCAAAAACTGTTTTAGACTGTGCAAAGAATGACTTTTCTTCCCTGCAATTTCATTTTGCAAATTATTTCAAGCATGGGTCGTATTAATTAATAGATTTTTTCAATCTCTTTCATTATGTTAGTTATATTGGAACATTTCCATTTAAGTCTCTAAATACAATAATTCCTCAAAAACAATTTGAATTCCTAAAAATAATTGTTCCTCTCTTAAGAACATTTTTATTTTTTTTTAAATTTAGAAATTTCTCATATAGAAATAGTTAAAATTCCCATGCTTTTCAAAATAATCCACCGAAACAGATATTTTTAATTTAATAAAAGTAAAGGTTCCACAGGAATATTTCAAACTTCAAGATCCAATTTAAAAAACACAGCTTATATATTTATCTTTTACCATTGCGACTGTTGTTCTTTTTAAATTGGGTAGACTGTAAAAATGAAATTCGAAAACATCCGCTGACATTTTTTCTGCATTCGCGCCTGCCCGTCTGAGCCGATTTTCAAGATGTTACATATAAACGACGAAAGAATTAATTCGATTTTCACTCCTCGATCAACTTTTGCACCTCCCATGTATTCAGATAATTTACTTTAGCCTGTGTATATTTTTTTGCAATCTTCCTGCAATTTCCTCCTTAGGGCTCGAAGCTACATCCTGCATCGAGGGTTCGTCCCTTTTTCAGGGAAGACAAATTTTCTGGTTGGTCTGGGCTGAGTCCGGACATATTAAATTTTGCCTCTAAATTAGAATATGGTGGCAGTACTTCCGAAAATGGCGCACAGTTTTGCTCCTAGTTGACTTTTTTTAGTAATTCATTTATAAGCCATAATTACTTTTAACCCCTCCAAACAAATAGGAGATTTCGCGAGACGTTTTGGCTACGAAAGCGGCAATGTTTGAATTATTTTAAGAGCAGTATCTCATTACAATCTAGAACTTTAAACGATTAATTGATTTTTAAATTTCAATTAGTAAGATACATACGAATATATATGAAAATAGAGAAACTAAAATTACCCGAGTAAAAATCAACCGCACCACGGCCGCACGGTTTCTAGTACGACGGCTGCAGACGATCCATAGTATTTTTGAGTAGAAATAATTTGTGAGAAAATTTATCGGCGGCACACTCGACCGTATGAGACGCAAACTAAAATACAAACGACAACGACCGTGTGGTGCGGCCGTGGTAGCCTTGATTCAGCCGCCTCCTTACGTCTCTGTTCTTGTTAAATTTACATTCGAAATTCGAAAAATTCACTTACACTATGAAAAATTTACATTATAAAACAACAACAAATGTTAACTTTGAGAGCACCCAGTTGGAGCTATATTTAGTAAGTTTTAAATGTTGAAATCCCTGAGATACGAGTACTTGTCCGTTTTTATTGTGGGGCACGTAATACCATGCGAGTTTATTAACCCAATGAATTTTAGGAAACAAGATTATTAATTTTGGTTTTGGGGGCACCCTGTGGAAGTCATATCTAACAAATTTAAGATGAGAAAGACCTTTCGGATACTTGCTCATTCTTACTAAGAGATATTTAATCCCATGCGTATTTGTTCACCTAATGGCAATTTTAAAACAAAATTTTAAACTTTAGTAACACCCTATATAAGCCATATCTATATATATAAAATTTTATAAGAAGTTTTAAATTGTGAGGAAGTGGAATAAAACAGAGGTAGAAGAAAAAATTGTTATACAGAATTATTGGCCCCATACAAGTCAGTGTTGGTATAAGAAAGAAACGGCCAAATTTGAACTATTGAAAATATTTTGAAAAATATATTTTCGCCCTATCTTAGAAACTATTGGTTTAAAAAAAATGGGTGATAAAAGAGTTGATTCTAATCATTACTAGTATACGAAAAAGTAATTTTTGCTCGGGTATGAGTGTTTTAACCCAAAACCAGATTATTTAAACATTAAAAGCCCTAAGCAATTACGTATTTATTTAATTCAGCAAAAATTCTCCAAATCATTTAATGGCATTTTCCGAGAATTAAGGGGCTTTTCCACAGTCATCTCTTGTCTGTCTTTATAATACGCAAAGTATGAAATGTGTACAGGATAGGACGAGACTTAATGTGAAAATTAGTATCAGGACATGGGTCAAAACCTTATCCCTTTCTTTAACGACACAACCCTTACTAATCTGCGTGCCTTGAGACGACGACTAGAAAAACGTGCTAAGATTCTACGTTTCATGCTGAGTGTCCCCCTGCTTTTGGCCGGTAAAAACATCTTTATTAATCCCTGGGTGGCCGGATAAGACCAGAAGTCGACGGCTATTCATCCACTTCTAATGGATGAGTGGTCCCGGCGACAAAACATCAAGCCTTACGGGGTGAGCAGAGCAGGATACATATACCCTGTCACATCATCTGGATATAGACAATTACGCCAAGACAAGATAAAATGTCTCCGCTTTTCCTTAAATTGCTGCAAGCGTAAAAAGACAACCTATCTACCTGGCGGCAGCGGGCGGGCGGCGCGGCGGTGGCGTTATCTTCCCGACAATTTAGTGCAGCCATGAATAGTTGATGTCGCTCACAAGGAGCATCTGGTGAATGTATTTCTTTTTACTCTGTTCCAGGATCTGCCCCTAGTTTTTTCATTAAACAATGGAAGAAAGTGGGAAAACAGAAGCAGGTAAATATTTCACGAGGAAATTCGGGTGATTTTTATATCCAAGGACAATGTGAATGTCAGCTCATCGCTAAATGGAAAAGAGCTTCTCTGCGAATAGCACGGACAAGCCTTAAGCGATTTTTCCACTTTTAGCACACACCACACACAAAAAAAAATGCCCTCTGTGGGCTGCTCTCGGCTGCAGAACACATTTATTCAAAATGCAAATTGATCTCCACAGGCATTCACAGATTTTATGGCTCAAAGGTATTCACAGGGGGTTTTTAAAGTTTAAGTTTGCTCTTGACAAACCTCACTAACTAAATAAAAGTGCAGGGATTGAATAAAGTGTTTCTACATCGAGGCAATCGTAAATTTTTTTTTATTAAAACGTATCGACTCAATTAAATATATTTTATGGTTGAGAAATTCACTATTTTTTATATGAAATTTCACTGCGCTTTGTTACTTTACAGGCATGTTGAATTAAAAACTTTCAATAATTAAATATCCATAAAAATGAAACCACACATACTAAAATGATAATTGAGCATAGACACAGTATAGTATCGATATTACACGAATTTTCATTAATTGATATGAAAAAAAAAGAGCTTATTATTTGGAATACAAAACTATACTTTTCATAATTTTAAATAGCATATTAAAAAAGATATTTTGAAAAATAGAGTAATCTACAAGCAAGCAATGACTTTCAGCGGGACTTTTATTTTTATCTTTATAACTTTATATACATAAAAATCTCGTGTCACGATGCTTGTCCGGGATAAAATCCGAAACTACTCAACCGATTTTGATAAAATTTGGCTCATTGTGTGTAGTTTGGTGCAAATTAAAAGATAGCATAGTTTTTATCTCGATTATTAACCTGAATATTTTTTTATTATTTATTTATTAAATGTAATATTTGTAAGTTCCATAAATTTCTAACAGAGGACGCGTGCTTTTTCAATATTTCGTGTATAATTTTTATAATTTTACTGTGTATTGTATTATAATTGTTGTGTGTTTTGTTTGTATATTAATATATTATTTTCAACGATCAAATAATAATATGTACCAATCTTTGTATATAATTTTTTTTCGTTGATTTTCATAACATTCAAGAAAACTTTACGATAAATTCTCAACCGTGTAAGTAGTTTTTGCTTGCTTTCCATTTTTTATTCGTATTTTATTCCAATTATTTAATCTGTTAATTGTTAATCAATTAATTAATTAATTAATTGTTAGTTATTTTATTATGTGTTATTTAATTTATTTATTATTTGTTATTTAATTTATTTATTAATTTTTTTTATTGTAATTTTAGTAAAATGCCACGAAAAAAATCTGACTCCAAAAAAATAATGTAAATTATTATTAAAAATAGTTATAAATTAATGTTATCTACCTCATTCATAAAATTCAATTTTTTTATGTTATTTAATATGTTTTTATATGTAGTACTGAATGAATGAATCATTAATACATACTATAGTAAAATATGAGATGTATGAAATAAAAATTTTAAGTCTCCTAAATTCTTTACCGAACACTTTTAAATTTGGCGTAACGTTCCATTCTCAATCGCATAGGTTTTTAGATCAGCTAAAACGTTTTTATCTTTATCAGTGAATATTGATTTGACTGTATTAAAAATATTAGTTAAAATTAAATTAAAATTAATTCAACGTATTATAGCTACTTAGCCACAGCAACGCGTGGCCGGGTCTGTTAGTTATAGTATAAAATTAATGCTGTGCACTGATTGGGGTACTTCAATTTCAAAAAAATGTAAACACTTAATCTTCTCAATTATTTTAAAGCACTAACTTATTTAACAATTCGGTAAAATCACATTTTTGACATGATTTCAAGATGTGGGTATGGTATTAAAAAAGTGTAAATATTTTATTTATGTAGAACACTTTTAAATTAATGCAACTTGTGGTAAGCTTTTTAAATATACATGTTTTACTGAATACTCCTTGTTAGAGAGGCCGAAAACAGTTTAATGAATTTCAAATATGATTTTCCAGGAAATGGAACTTGCTCCCATATACGAGAGTATTACACTAACGAATATATTGAAGTAACAAGCATCAAAATGAATCAACTTTAACCATTTTCCCTCTAGTGCACTCGCAATCAAGTGAACCAAATTCACTGAAATTTCCCTCAATAGATTCCAAATGCATTTATATTCGTATATCACTAGAGTGGAAAATCTGCAGGACCTCTCCAACTGGCAGAGGGCAGTTTATTGCGCGAATAAATAAAATGCAAAACTTCTCATCTCGTTCTGCTCCTGAATTAAGTAATTTAGCATTCGCTGAGCGCACATTCAAGTGGCGATCACTGTTAACAGCAATTTACCCCAAACCAGGAGTAATCCTTTTAAAACTCCTGTCGTCATGAATATTACCCTCTGCTGTGATGCCTCCTTGCCTTTTAGCCCAGAGATTTCAATATCCTGCCGCGAGACGGTTCAATAAATTTGTAACAAAGGAAAACTTGTTTATATACACAGATACACCGATTGCTCGGCGGGAGCGCTGTTCCAGAATAAGGCACAGGAGCTCCGCCGCTCTTCCCGGAGTAACTTATTTCATATAATCCCCCTTGGCCCAGCCCAACTCAGTTATAGTTACTTCTCAGTCGATGATACTTTGTTTGCGCTGGGCGGATGATAAGAGTTATCCTCGCAGTCCACGAACCCTTCGGCAGGAACCTGATTTTCTGAAATTTCGATCCCGATTCCGGGCCCTCGCCTCGCCCAGCAAGAGTTGATAAAAGTCAAAATTAATTTTGCACGGCGCCGCAGGACTTTTGATGGTGAGCCGAAATGTCGAGTGGCACCAGGCACCAGACACCACCGTCAGCATCATCGAATAAATAGGACGTCTCTGGAACAGGGAAGAGGGTCCTTTTCGTGCCCGCAGCGACCCACGTGGATACCAATTTTGGCGGTAACTTAAGCCAGAAACAGCAAAACAACAGTCGGCAACTATCTGATAGAAATTAGCAGCAGCAGTCGGGGAGAACTTTGTCTGGAAATTAAAACCTAAATTTATATAGTGGACAAGCGCCATTCTGGCGAACAAGGACAATGGCTGCTGTTAAATAATTCTTACATAGAGTGGCGCTCGGTGGCGGTGGTGCCTCAACTTTTCAGCTAAATTCTAAATAAATCAGCAGGTCCGTTGAAAGGACGAAAGCGGACCTTCTGCGTTCGGCTGGTTTTATGGGTCACCGCAATTTGTATTCAAAAGCTGCAATTGGACAATAATCTCCTCTCTAAGCGGTCATGGGTAAATGCGGGTATATGCGGAAGCAGAGGAGAGGTGGTGCGTTTAGCAGCAAAATTACACATTAATGATTGTTAGGGCCAGCGGGATAGCGCTGTGGGACGACGCCAGTAATTAATTTGTCATTCAAAGCATTGTTCATATTAATTACTGCCTCCGGTTTTGTAAACGCTATACCTAATTATGTCAACTACACCTACGGATTTGATTGCTTTAATTCAATTCAGGTGATTCACACCGAGACTAAGGGAGAGTAATTTCAATACTTAATTTCGTTCCTGTGGGGCTTCATCTGCAGATATGATAATTACAAACCATTTCTGAAATGGAATAATATTTAGAAATTTAATATATAAAACTAGAACATTTGCCACATGACCTCCGCTCTTTAGCATTCTAGGAGGAGATGTTAACCAGAAATTGTTGTGGGAATGCTTTCATAATTTAGACTCTAATGTCCTTCATCTGCCTTTTCTCTATGCATATTATGGGAATTCCGGGATCCTGAATAGTTCAATTTTAATACATTTTGTTATTAAGGACATTATTTGCATATGCGGAGCAATATTTACTGTTTATAACTTAAATAAAACGATTTCCAAATCGAATTAAATTTTTAGGACTTTGTAAACATCAATCTTTATTTAATATTACAGATACTCTTACTATTTAGTATATACATAGTTAGATATTTTGGGTAGAAGCCTATCCCTCTCAATGTTTGAGAAAATCGATTTTCCATTTAAGGATTCAGTACGAAATGAGAATTTATTGTGTACCAGTCTGTTGAATAATGCGACATACGCGTGTAACTTCTTATTGATTAATTCATTCGCCTTTTTGGGAAAATGGAATGCTAAATTCAACAGTAGGGCGAATTTTCCTTTGGTCCAAAATTACTCGATACGGGTATATTATATTTGGTGTAAGTTTTCAGAAAAGAATGAACAAAAGAACAAAATTTTCCTGCCGCAGTAATTGTAAATGGTCCGAATCAAGCATAGGTACAATATTATATTTTATCACTTAGTAAAACATGAATTATTTATTTTCTATTTTATGAATATTTAAAAAGAATTGTTATGCTTTGTAAAAGAAATACATCTGAAATACTACTGTGATCAAAAAGTAAAGCCAATTTGTTTATAACTTTGAAAATTTTTATTTATTCTTCGAAATCTATATCATTCCTTTTAAAGTAGTCCCCACCCGATACAATACACCTATGCCAGCGATTTTTCCAATCCTCGAAACAATTCTAAAACTCAATGATTGGAATGGCCTTCAGTTCCTTTTTCGATTTTTCTTTTATCTCATCAGTCGATTCAAAACGGTGTCCCCGAAGCGGTCTTTTGAGCTTAGAGAATTGCCAGAAGTCACATGGAGTTAAATCGGGCGAATACTGTGGTTGTGGAACGACATGCATTGAATTTTTGATGAAAAAGTCTCGAAGAACCAATGCAGTGCAGAAAATACAACGAAACTAACCAAACAAATGACGTGCTGGCGTGAAATTGTACACGATGTGAGTGACAGTGCTGCCAACCTGAAAACGAATCAATGTACCTCGAATCGATGTACCTGCGCAATTTAAATTCAAAATTCTTGATCACAGTAGTATATAAAGGTCACGATAGGCTGGAGGAAGCTTTTGGCAAATTTTTTCATTTTAAAGGTAGTATCAATAAAATTCAAATTTTCTGACGATGAGAAATAAATTAACACCAAATATTATGATATTTTCGGATAAGTTAAAATTACATCGATGAGTATTTAGTCTTTAGATATTAAGATTTCAGTTCCTAACAGTTTAATTAAAATTAATACCTTCTTATTGTTGTATCATACAGACAGAAAAAATCGGGCTGCACACGGGCAGAATTCGAACCTATGAATTTCGAATTAGCGCTTCGATACTCTAACCAACTGAGCTACCGGAGCGTAGTGGACCCAGCTGGCATTTTTCGAGTCATAAATCTGTAACTATTTTGTTTGTTGACATATTTCTATGAAATTTTTTGTATATAATACTGAGTAAATAGGTCTTCTTCCTACAGTACCAAATATTAGTATATATATATTTAATATTAAAATTTATGTTTTAAAAAGTAGTTTTCCTTTATCATAGAAAAACCCAAGCTTATATTATGTTTATTTTTTAATTAACCATTAAAACTTTGTGACTGTTATGTTAACCCTTATCAGTCACACCTCAGTAAAATCCCGCACCGGTCATTCTGGGGTGTATCACACCCCAGCGTGTTTACAGGCTTATAAAAAGTTGTAGGCAGCATAAAAAAAAGAAAAAATATATCCTGTTAAAGTTTAAGTCTTCCTCTAAAAGATTCTATGGGTTAGATATGTGAAAATTAAATTTAAGATATTTAAAAAAATTCTTGAAAAAAAAAAAAATCGAAAACTGACTTTTTTCACTAAAACTGCTGTAACTTTTTTAATTTTGAAGATATTTCAATTTGCCAAGCGGTTTTGTAATCCTGAAATGATGCCCATTCAGCTGGTATGTTGAGTTTTTTTGGCCGTTTCAAAAAGTATATTTATTTTGAAGACTGAAGGTACCTACCACTTTTATGAAGAAAATGAACAACTCATTTACACACAAAAATAGCAATTTATTAATTAAAAATTGATTTAAAAATCCAAAAAAATTTTTTCATATAGTATTTACTTAATGCAAATTAAAAAAACAAAAAAAAAAATTTATTCATTCATTATTAATTATTCTATGCCAAAAGCACATTCAATGCACATGTACGCTCTATGCGTATCACACATCGGTTGAAGGCACGATGGACACATTGAATTAGTCTTCTTATCACTTCCTCTTGGACAAATCGCGTAGCTTTTTTGTTTTTCTACCTTTCGACGCTCATTTTGAGTGGGAAGATGGTCCTGCAAATGCCAAATATTTGCAATTCCAGCAAAAGTTGCCTCTTCTTCCCTGTTCTCACACAGTTCCTCACGAATCGTGCGTGAACGTAAATTATACGCCATATCTTATAGCGAAAATATGCGTAAAATTTTTTTCAAAAAATTGTAACAAAGAAAAACTGTTAAAATGTACTTACTACTTCAAATTAAACTCCTCAGAAGTAAAAAAAAAAATTTCCAAAAAACTCGAAAAAATCACGTATTGGTCACACTGGGTGTGAGACACCCCAAAATTCGAGAGGGTCTATTTTGAGCGACTGCCAGGTAGAAACTAACGGTCACAAAAATATTTTGCCGGCGGGGAATGAAAGTTTGTAACGCTGACTAACTGTAGATGGCGGTATTAGACCCATATCCATTGGTTTACTGGGTCGTTTTGGCGCTCAAAAAAACGCTGGGGTGTATTTTACCCAGTGTGACTGTTAAGGGTTAAGGTGATTTAGCAGAAATAATATTTTTTGTTTTTTAGATAAATTAATTTTTTTATTATTATTTTTTTATTGGATAGATTCGTGTGCGGCGGTCGGTTGCTAATACCTCGGAGTAATTACGAATTACGACGTTCTGATGAGAAGAGCGAATCATCCTCACATACACATATCCTAATATTTTCCTACAAATTATATTGAACTATTTTCTAAAATTCCAATGATATACAATATACATGATAAAATGTTGCCAAACTTTCTCAGTAAATTCTAAACATATTTAATTTGTGGTAAATTATTAAACCACTCTTCGTTTGAAGGTAAAAGACACAAGTTCTTGTAATAAGCTTGAGTTAAATATTTATTAAACCCAAGCTAATTATAAATACTCATCTCCTTTATCACCTAAACTCCATTTTATCATAATTTCGTCTCAGAAATTCTTATCTGTATTAAGCGAAAACAAAGAAGAAGCGCAGAACTTCAAAACAAATATTTAGCATTGAGGTCTTGAAACCTTCTGTAAGGTTATACAGAAGACAGAAGGGAGTTCTAAGGCATGGCAAATGAAAATTCAAATTCTTAACACTCCTTGAAATTGGAGGAGATTCATTAAAATCTCTTTCAAGGACCAAGAAATATTACTCGCATTCTCACAAAGCAGCTTATCAAATTTAAGGACTGACTTCTGCTTAGCTTCTCAGATTTCGTTAGATGAGGCTGCATTGTCTTTAATTTTCTTTTTGTTGACGCTAAGATGCTAGTAAGTGGCGGTGAAACGTTATTGGATTGCAAATTAACTTCTGTTGCAATTTCGATGGAATAATATTTTTACATCGTTCTTTTCATGAGTAAATTCCATAGAAACGAATGAAGGGTTTAGCTGCTATAAAGGGAATGTATGCAGGCACCATTTCCATCACGGAATTTTCAAACGATTCTATAAATTGTGTAAAGCGCTTTTTGCCAGTCAATTAAACTAATCCTTAGAGATAGATTTATTTGGTCATAAACGGGCATTGAGCCTTTAATAGTACCCACCTAGACTAGTCAGCCACAACCACAGGGCGTCCCTTCCCCCCAAAACCCTTTTATTTTAGAATATATACGAAATTACTACCCAACATTTTGGAATGGTAGTAGTTTTTAGAAAAGTTGAGAGAGAAAAGCGCACAAATATTACTTAACTGGGAAAATTTTCATAACAAATTAAATTCCGAGTTTCAGCATTGTTGCACCTGATGCTAACCATTTGAATTGCCCTGTGGCTGCTAAATGTCGACCGTGAATTTATTTAAACTGGAAATGAGGACGAGCCTCTTTCCAGGAGTATTCATAACCCTTTTAACCCACTACTGCTGCAACAGTTTCCATTTAAATACTTTTGGCAAAGGAGTTCGTGAATAATTGCGGCAGCTGTCGCTGGTAAATATTAATAATTTCTATGTTCGCTGACCTAATGGATGGTGGAGACTCTATTGAACGAACTTTCGAGAGGACTCCTCTTGAATCGTTTTCTGTATTTAATTAACCAACGCAACGTTTAATTAATAATCACAAATGGCAATTGAAGCTGCAGAGCGAGGCTCTTTTAAGTATTTATGATGGAAAATGCATACCGAAGTGAGGTAAATGAAACTGAAGCTAGCAACCAAATATTTTGAAGTATGTTTATTGAAATCTTTAGAATCTTTTTAAGAAATTATTCAATTATACCATACATCGAAAATTTTTTAAGCATTAGGATTCGAAAATTTATAAATTAAAAAAAAAAAAACAGCTGTGGCACACAGTAGATTTGTAAAATTGTCAAATCAGACACTGAGATCAAATCTTGCAACTGAATTTTGAACCATTTCCTACCAACCAATTTTGCTGAAATTTTGCATACACCTTTAGTTTTGGTGACAACGTAATATACAATACTTAATATTGTAATATTTTTAAAATGGCCGCCCACACAAGATGGCGGATGGTGTATATTTTGTCAACCTTGTTAATATGGGTATCAAATGAAAGAGCTTGAAGAGCAGGAAACGATAAAATAAGTGACTTCATTTTAAAATGGCCTACATGGCTACAAGATGGCGGATTACATATTTTTGTCAACTTTCTTAATATTTGATACGTATATATATTAATCTTGATATTAAATGAAAGGGCTTGAAGAGTAGAAACCAATTAAGTAAGTCACAACACACTAAATTCAATATGGCCGCCGTTCCAAGATGGCGGACAAAATTTCCTTAGTGTTACAAATAGTGATCGTGATATCAAATGAAAGCTTTTTCTGCGAAGAATATGAAAAACATGTCCAGCGAAAACTACAAAATAAAAAATAAATTAATAGTAAAAAAACAATTTTAAAAACAAGCTCTAAAAATGTAATAAATTGATGGGTTTGATTTAATTTAAAGTTTTTTTTTTTATAGCATTTAAATACAACTTTGATTTTAAGAATGTTTTTTTACTATTAATTTTTTTCTAGGTCATAAGGAAATCGATTCTCAAATCAGTCCTGACGTCGATTCAGATGATACTTTCAAAGATTCAAAATTTTCCCTATGTACAACTCCAAGGTAGAGAAAGTTACCAGATGTGCAGATTATAAAATCCATTTTTGTGATTCTTATATTTTTCATGAATGTGTTTTATAATTAATTTTACGTCGGTAGCCGCTCACCGGCCAAAATTGTAACACAATACTGTAATCAGTGCATTACAACCATAATTAAAAATTTCGCTCAGACAAAAACTAACTCAGGCACTGTTGAAATGAGTTGTCAGCCAATCTGACAAATTCCCAATAGGACTATTCAAAATTCCTTGGTGGAATGAAGGGTTTAAATTTCAAATGTAACTACGCCGCTGTCATCCTGAGTTTGCTAATTACAATTTTTCGACAGTGCCCGAACAAAGGACACCTCTGAATGCCACTCGGGGGAATTCCCTTCCCAGGTGAGTGCCCTCGTGCAATTACGACGCAGAGATGCATGAAAATTTGCACAAGTTAATTTGCAGGTTGCAATTGCAAATAATGAAATCCACACATTTGTGGCGGAAGCCTCCTGAATATTATGATCATCCTCAATGCGGCGCACTGTTTCCGCAGTCAGGACACGTCCAGCACGGTACATATGTATATTTAATTCGTCGTAAGTGTTTCCTCTTCTCTCAAAAAGTACTTTTATTTCAAGTACACTGTAATGGCGGGGGATGTTTCAGCCACGCCACATGCCGCCTCACCTTTTCGTCAAACCCAAAAAGTTTTCAAAATCGTACCACATCCCGACTAAAATCTAGCAGGAATATTTCAGGCCAACGATGTTGCAATTCTAAAGGTATACACACTCGTAGATAGGTATGCAGTTCCGATGGTTTTATGTCAATACACCTATAAAATGTTATAGGTCTCTGAACCATTCCTTTTATCTCCAGCGGTTAAGCCTATCAATATCACTCAGACTATAATTTCATCTGGCACAATTTGCGAAATGATCGGATGGGGAATATATTTGCAACGTTAGAAAAGTGTGAGTTTGTCAGAACCAGCCAGGGTTTACTTGCTATCATTAGAAAGCACTGAAGGATTACATATCCATTCATCAACGCATATGCACATTTCTATCTTTACAATAGCATTTTAGGATATCGCAAACGATACGTCGTACAAGCTGATGAAAAGCAAAATTGAGCTTTATTCAAATTCAAAATGCAAGGATACGTACCTACCAGGAGATTTTCCATGGAAAATGTATGATTTGTAGTGCCGAATTACACAGTTCAGACGATGTTTGTCATGTATGTGTATTAAAAACATTTCATTAATTATATACTAATATTAAACCACTGATCTAGATCTATTTAATATTAATACAAACAATTGGTACCAGTCATTTCTTGTAAAAAATGGTATCCTTGCATAGTTAGTTTTTTTTTTGAGATTTTAAGATTGTGTTATTCATTATTACTTAATTTAAAACATATTAAAAATTGCTTGTGGTTTACGGCTGCACTCACGTAGGCCGATTTTGTTAATAAAGTGACACCTTTTCTTTCAAATTTGTATCCTTTCCCGTTTACGAGCCAGAAGTGTTTAAAAGCTGGACATAGAGTTGGACAGTTGGACACTATTTAGTACAAGCGTTAGCATTTAGCTGCAACTCAGATGACTAAATAATTAAACTAAAATTGTTCATAAATCGTAATTTACGGTATAGGAGAAAATTATTTAGAAAGATTGACCGTAAAATTCGTCTGTTTTCACACATTTCACAGAGAACTAAGTAAAAGACATAAAAAAATGTATCTTGATACCTAATAAAAACATCTTTGTAATAAATAATAATTATTTGATTAAACATTAATTTTTTAATGTAATTTCAACCCTCAATTAGGGGTGACTTTTTAATATTTTTGAAAAAATAAAAGTTATACCTTTCTTGATTTTTTACAACTATTAATTTGATACGTGATACATTTTTTTTATGTCTTTTCCTTAGTTCGCTGTGAAATGTGCAAAACCAGGCCACTCTTTCGTGACACTCTTTCTAATGAAATATAAAACTCTTCCGGTGTTCCCCAGGGTAGCCATCTGGGGCCAACGATGCTAAAATTATCACTAAGGAAAGGGACTGCGAGATTTTAAATACTGACTTAGAAGGAAACGTTCTCAGGTGTGTTGCACCGATTTTGATGAAATTAAAATATGTTATAGATTATCGAAAAATAAGAAACACGTATTTTTTTTTTCTGCGGATACGCACATTAAGTGGGTACTTTTATTTATTGTTTTTTTTTTTTATATAAAAATTGGTGTATTTATCAAAAGTTTGTCCACCATGTTGAATCCGCCATTTTGAATTTTTTAAATTTAACATCAGATTCGTAATCAGCGACTCCAAAAACCTCTTAATACTGGTTTTCACGAAAAAACTGATGTCAGAAAGAATATACATCATTTATGTATTAGTGCTAGGGGTTGTTTACCCCCTTAAGGAGCTTTTTTAAAAAAAAACCAAAAACACGTCAACTTTATTTGTCAAAATCGTATGTAAAAAAATATTTTTGAATGATTGAATTGTTATTTTTGTAATGCAAAAATATAAAAAACATCGTTTTTCCGCAATAAAAAATAAGGGTTGCCACCCCCGGGAACCGGATTATTTACAAAAGGTTAGTATATTCATGGGATATCATTTCCATTTTGTTTTATTCGAAAAAATTCATTAGAACTTAAAATATTTAAAATAAAACTGTTTTTGGGGGTAAACTTTAGGGGTGGTTTTCACCCTCTAAATGTGCGTATCCGCAGATAAAAAAAAAATACGCATCTCTTATTTTTCGATACTCTATACCATATTTTAATTTTATCAAAATCCGTGAGGCACACCTGAGAACGTTTCCTTGTTAGACATAACTTTTTCAAATGTGTTCTATCAATCGTTTCCTCCTCAATTGATTCAGTTGACAAGTGTACTTTGATGTTCTTTTCTAGGAAGAAGATCCAGCTAAACTTACTTTATTCCCTAGATTGATGCTCTTTAACCTGATTTAACACGATCAAGGATTTAAGAGTGTTTCTACGACCACATTGACGCTATTGCTGCTAAAACAAATTCAAGTTTGAGCCTTCGTCAAGGATCATCCAAGAAATTTGACGACTAGCACATAACGAAACTGCTTTATTGCACCTTCGTTAGGCGTATTCTCGAGTAGGTATGCCAGCGTTCTTTAGTCACGTTTTTAATATGTTCACATCAATCGCTTTGTTTTACGCGGTATTAACTGGAATAATCCAATTGTTCTACCGTCTTACGTGAATAGGCTTCTTCAAATTTTGTCTATGTTCCTCCACATTATGGTTTGAATGATTCGAACCACCAGTTTGCTCTGTGAAACTTAATAATCCCTATATATGTATAGTATATATATAAATGTTTCTTTGTTTGTTGCTCAATCACGCCTAAACGCTTGTATCGATATTTTTCAGTTTTTGTCCGAAGGTAGTACATATTCCAACTTAACTAACAATTGTAGAACTAACTATGGTATCTATGAACCTATTAATCACTTGTGCATAAGTGTTAACAAGCATGCTGACTCATTTAACACATATCTTACTAAGCATGCGCAAAAAAAATACTTGTTTTGTCATCATTCTTAACATCATTTTTGTCGTGTAATACGCATGAATTCTTGTTCTGCATGTTGTATGATGGTTCTGGTTTTACTAACAGAACCAAATGATGATAATAGTCTCATACTCATGCAGCTCTGCTGCTTGTAGTTTGGACTAAAAAAAAATTAACATATAGGCAAATTTTTTTTCGGAGTTTCAAAATGGCGGATCCAAGATGACGGTTAAAATTTTAAATTCGAAGCGATTTTCATGAAAATTGGTACTTAGAGTCTCGATTACAACGAGTTAAATGAAAATTGGTACAATGATTATTCTGAGGCCACTAATTTCGAATATTATCAAAATTTCCAAATTGAAGATGGCGGATCCAATATGGCGACCAAAATTTCTCGATTTCAATGGATTTTAATGAATATTGGGACAATGATTATTTTAAGGCCACTAATTTTGAATATTATTAAGATTTGGAAATTCAAGATGGTGGATCCATAAAGGGGTTTTTGGGTTGAAAGAATTTCTAGGATATAACAAACTAGAACATTTGAGAAGTATTTAATTAGTAATTATTTACTCAACGCCGGGTGAAACCGGGTAACCCAGCTAGTAAATAAATAAATAAAGATATTAAAGAAGAATAAAATATTTTACTAGGTTGCAAAATAAATAGCTCAAATAAAAGTAATTAACTTCATATAGATAAAAAAAACAGAGATCGAACATTTTACAGATCAAAAATTCCTCCGAATTTTTAATATCAATATCCGCCATCATTTGTAACTGAATGCTTTCAGTAATCAGAATACTTAATAAATATGAAAAGGGAAAAGTTAATTTCCGTTGTGTACAAATAAATTCTCTTCGTACTCCACTCAGATGAACTGTTTCTGATTTAATGAGTTACTGAATTGAATACATATTTTCCTTTTAAAATTGCAAATTCCATGTTTCCTTTTAAGTCTAAATTTTGTATAATGGAATTTGAATTGCCCGTTTTATGTTTCAAAAACAACAACATTTCATGAAATTCTTAGGACAAAACTCAAATAGATTAAATTAAATGATGTATTTATATCTTGTAGACAGTTTTGGGAGGTGGTTTTAATATGTAATGATAAATTGGTTGGAATAACATCTTTTGGGATCGGTTACGGGTATTAAGATGATCCTGGAGTATATTCAGACGTGTTTTATGCAAGGAAATGGATTCAATCTGCATTAATTTTACAACCTTCACTAAGGTAACATTTGTTGTGTTTATAAATTTAATACATATTTTGTTGACATACCTAAAAATACATTGGGGGCCTCATTAGCTCGGTTTTATACGAAATTTCGTTTGAGCTACTAATTAGTCATTACCTATGCATTTTAAATAAAGTTTGCACACAATGTTGCTAGTTGCAAACTGAGTATTAAATAGCAGCAACGTGTGCAACGAATTTACATTGAAATGCAAGGGTGATAACGCTAAAGTTACTAATTTTATTTGCATAATCTTTGAGCAAGGTATTCATAAAAAAGAAAGTTTAAGATTTGTTGTACATAAATTTTATAATAAAAAAAAAAAAAAAAAAAAAAAACAGTGTAATAAATCAATTTCTGTAAATATTCATCAACGGTGAGCGTTATCACAATACCAAACACAAGAAAAAGCAAATGAAGCTGAATTGATTTGAAAGCATTCGAAGCGAGTGGTTTATGACACGGAAATATCAAAATTTTCCCTCTTACTTGTAATCTCTGCGAGAATGCTTTATTCCACCTGTGATGGATTGAGGTACCCCATATCCAAATACTGAAAGAATAAAGGACGATTCAGTGAGCACACTTAACTTCATAGACGAGAGCACACCTTTTTTTTTTATAAATATATGTTGTATAAAGCTATTGGTGGTATGATGGTATGCAACTTCTTTTGCTGCCTGTCGAAACTTAGGAAGTGATTGGCATATTCTTAATAACACATTTCATGTCATATTATTTATTTGGTAACCTTCTCCAGAGATTAAGATTTTCACAATCTAGCAGTTGTTTCTGCTACTTTCATGCGAAAATGTTCGATGGCGTTAAACAAGAGCAATCTGAAATTTATAATAATACCTGCTTTTACGAATTTAGCATTTATATGTATGTATAAATAAAAAAAAAACAACAAAAAAAAACATATACACTACTCAAAAAAATTTAGGGAACAAGAAATTTATTGAAATTTGTTGAAAATTTTTGAAGAGCTGTATCTTAGTGAAAAGTGATCGTATCGAGATTAAACAAAAAGCTTTTTGAAGCTTGAAGTCTCTAATTTTAAGATCTTTAGACCAACAACTTCGAACTACGGTTTTCGAGCAATCATAAGAAAAAGTTTAAATTTTTTGTTTGTGTGCTAAATATGCTTGGAAACAATTTTTCAGTTAAATTTATGCAAAGTTACGAGTAGCTTGTTTATTCAGCTTTAATTTGGTTTTTTTCAAATTCTCTCTACGTCAATTGTTCGTTGAGATAACCCAATTTTTATGAAAACGGATCCTTTTGTCTTTGATCATAGATATCTCAGCAACTAATGACCGCACAGTAAATTTAAGGAAGTAAACAATTTTTTCTCCATTAATTTGACAAAAAAAAATACATTTTGCGATTTTTTTAGAAAACCTGCCGCTAATTTACAAATATTGACGGAAAGACTAATATTTTCTTGTGTCGTTACAGCTCACAGTACCCCCAATAACCCAGTAAATTTTCAAATTGATACTTCAAACCGTTTTCCCAGCCCGATTGATAAAAGTTTTAGAAAAGAATTAATCAATTAATGAGAATGAGAATTAATCAATTAATAAGAATTAATCAATTAACTACAGCGATTTGCTAACATAATCATTTTACCTTACCTTAGATTTTTGCGATGTTTACCTATACTTATATAATATACTAGCAGACTCGGCCACGTGTTGCTGTGGGTAAGTAGCTATAATACGTTGAATTCATTTTATCCTAATCTTTTTAATACGGTCAAATCAATATTCACTGATAAAGATAAAAACGTTTTAGCTGATCTAAAAACCTATGGGATTGAGAATGGAACGTTACGCCAAATTTAACAGTGTTCGGTAAAGAATTTAGGAGAGTTAAAATTTTTATTTTATACCTCTCATATTTGACTATAGTATGTATTAATGATTCATTCATTAAGTACTACATATAAAAACATATTAAATAACATATAAAAATTGAATTTTATGAATGAGGTAGATAACATTAATTTATAACTATTTTTAATAATAATTTACATTTTTTTTTTTAAATCAGACTTTTTTCGCGGTATTTTACTAAAATTAAAATAAAAACAATTACTAAATAAATTAAATAACACATAATAAAATAACTAACAATTAATTAATTAGTTAATTGATTAACAATTAACAGATTAAATAATTGGAATAAAATACGAATAAAAAATGGAAAGGAAACAAAAAATACTTACACGTTTGAGAATTTATCGTAAGGTTTTCTTGAATCGTACAAACATCGTGACACGAGATTTATATATATATAAGGATGTACATATATGCAAACTTTTAGTACTTATTTGTGCTCTGTATTAAATTACGTTAAAGTACGGAAAATTTTAATCAAAAGTCAAAACCTTGTGTAATTTTTTAAAATTTAAAGTTCAGGCAAAAAAAACTACCTTTAACCAGTTAACTGTGATTGACGAGTATATTCGTCATGCGTATAAATCAGTGACCATTGGCTATTTAAATTGCAATTTTTGAGAAAAACAAAACATATTCTCAAATTTAAAGATGTTTAGAGTATTTTGAGGCTATGTCGGAATAAAACAAACAAGTAGAAAAATATAAACAGTTTGAGATGATCTCATGCGTCCCGGTATGCACTGTTTGAAAAAGTTTACCAGTTCGCATAATGAATTTATTTATGTGCGATGATAACGTTTTTTAGATGTTAACCAAAAAATATGAAACTACAAGAACTCTCTCAGTCTGAAAATAATTTAGATTTTATAAAAGAATTGGAAGCTGTCGGGCAGAGAAAGCGGCTAATTGCATGAATATCAACAAAAAACCATTCCAAATACAAAGCACATCAACTGAGAGGCACAAAATTTTCTTGGAAATTGTCTCCCTGGGTTTAGTGTTCCAAGAATTCAATCAATTTGTTTATCAAAAATAAGCAAACGATACTGACTATCCCACGATTCATTCAAAAATTCATAGAATTAATATAACACGATCTGAGGAGAGATTTTTGTGCATGGCCTTATCTTACCAGCGCAACTTATTTTGTGATTGACGAATATACTCGTCATGGCTCGATGAGGACACCACAGTTAACTGGTTAAATGCTCACTATTATAAAATAAGTATTGTTATTAACTATTATACCTAGAATATTAGGGGGGAAAAATAAAGTAATGAAATAGATAGGATTTTAAATTCAAAATGTGAAGCCTCATAAAACTTAATTGTAAATGGTGTTGTTAGACCTATGTAATAATAAACCAATAAAATAAATAAATAAGTGAATTGTTTTGATAGTATCACCCTAAAAAAATATCTAGGTTCTAAGCTTTTCTCAGATTCGCAACGATTGGCACTTGAAACCAACATCCCTAGACAAGTTTATTCCATAATTGCAATGTAATAATATAAAATATGATTTAATTAAAGTCGTTTGTACAATTAAAAAGTAAGTTGCTATTTTTGATTATATTCCTTCCAATACCAGGGAGATAATAAAAATACCCAGTTAATTAAAATGGCTTAACAAGTTCGGAAATAAAGCTAAAACTACACTGGAGGAGATATCAAAAAGAAAAATTATCGTCCTCGAGAAAACTTTATACCACCACCCAGCTGAAGGGTTTAAATTGACGAAGTTTCTGATGAGGAGAAATTTTGCAGAGTTTTTGTTGTGCAATCGCTGTCGAGGCGGAGGCAATAAGTAGCTCAGGATGGCTTATTGATTTCCCTCAATGTCATAACTCCTCGCAGCAGAGCGATAAGCTGGGAGGCAATCAATCGATGTGTTCCTCTACTCAATCACATCACATCGCAAACTGAGTGCGCAAGTTTTGCTTTAAAAAAAACGAGTAGAACTAGAAGAAAAAAGGTGGAAAGTGCTGGCCACCACCATCGTTGGGCCAAAATACAATTTGCAGTGTAAAGTATAAATCAATACGTGTGCCTCGTGAACTGCTCTTCGTTTTCGCCGCAGAATGTCTCTGAGGCTATTAATTCAGTGTTTATCTTACGCTGGGATTCGGTGCGGATTGCTCACCAGCCCCGGTGATGATGATGAGCTCGGTCATGGCCTAAGAGCTTTATTCTGTTGGCTTAATGATTACTGTCAGCATTACGTGAGACAACCCAGAGTAATGTATGTCGTCGTCGTCGAGTCCTGGGTCCTGGGTCCTGAGTCTTTGGCTACACACCTGGGAGTTAACTCACGCAGAAAAAGAGGTTTTGCGACAAACCACCCACAAAAGTGGGGAAACATATTTAGGCCAGTGGCTTTGTATGGGATCTGTTGATTCACAAATTCACTCAAGCTTCACACCAGAAGTGAATTTCGTAGTTTCCACCATACATTTCTGTACCATTCCAGGGAGTTCAGTACGAACTCGAGCGAACAGCAGCAAGCCGCTGGCAGAATTAGCCGGCGAAATTCAAGAGGCTCACGGCTGGGAACAGTCTTCAACGGTCCAATTCAATTTAAAAGGATTTTGCTGGAGGGTGCACTAATCAAGTGAAGTACCCAATTCCATCGGATTCCTTCAGGGTGGGTGGCCGCCTTCTCCGACTCCGGGTCTCGAGGCCTAAGTAGCAATTTTTGCATATCTCCGGATATAATCGAGTCGTGCACATTATTTCACGGATGATTTACTCTTTCACCCTCTCTAAATACATGCAATTTACTAGTCGAATGAACGCCACTTAATAATCTAAAAGCATTTCCAGGCCCACCCATGGACATTTACCCTGTTAAACAAGGCGTGGACACATTGAATTAACATGGACATCAACGACAAGTATATTTATAGTACACTCAGAAAAATAAAGTTGTTAAAAGAACATGACATAGATAGGTACTACGAGTATATTGTTGAAATTCCTTTCGCATTTTTTTAATGTGGATCTGAAAATTTGCATTGAATTGAATTTTTTTAATCTTAGCAAATAATTTAAAACTAGCTCTACCCTGAAATCTATCGGTTTTATGCGAGAATTTATAAATAAAGTATCTCATTCACGATTAAATTAAAGAAAAATTCATGAAACAAAACATGAACATGAATAAGAATTTTTTCCATGTGTTTTCTGACTGAATTTCACTCTAATGTTACTCAAGTGGTGATTTTCAACACTTTGTCGATTTTATCATTCAATTTATAGATTTTTAAAATGGGAAATAAATAAATGTATTAAAATATTATTGATCATAATAAATTTATGTATGAAAAAAAACCTGCATGTCTTCGTTTGAAAGCAATTTGCATGAATTTCAAAATAATTGCCGATTAGTTTGAACAACTTCCCATGGGATACCCTGTATTTATCTATCTATATACATCTATGTTTCTATCTACCTGTCTATGTATCTACCTATAATATATATCTATCTTCTATCTAGCTTTTATCTGCCTATCTATCTATCTGCTTTGCTACGCTTGCTCGAAAATAATCGGGTTTATGCGAATTTCAATAAAAATAAAAAAACTGAACAAATTTTGCGAACATTTAAAAATGTGAAAAGCCTATGTCACTCCCTTTAATATGGGGACTATGTAGTACAAATTTCAGGCAGATCGGTTCAGCGGTTTCGGAATCTATAAAAGACAAACAAACAATTATTTTTATAACGACACAGCTCAATTCCAACGTAATATCATATCAAATAATTAAATCAAAATGAAAATAAATCGAAATCTATGAAAATTCAATTTAACAATGCAATCGGAAACATTGAAAATGTTAAGTGACAGCAGCTGTCAAAGAAACACACTGTCCTGCATGATCAATGTTTAGTATTGCATGTGTTGCTATCACTTGGCGCTTCCATTGTCATAAAATATTGAGTATAGTGTGTGTTGCTTTTACGTCCAACCGAAGGCGCTGTTAAAAAAAAAAAACAATTAGGAATATAAAAACACGTACGGAGATTTTGAACAAACGAACATATACATTTTTATTTGTATATATTTGCAATAAACACTTTAACTGAAAAAACTATTGCATTCACTTTGTCACACAAAATTGTCATAAGTCAATGCAATTTTATATTTTTTTAGTAAAATTAATATATACAGGGTGTCCCAGAAATCAACGTCAAGCCGAAATCGAGCATTAGGCCAAGTCGTATCAGAAAAATATGAAAAAAAATCTTGGTCATGTACTTTTCAAATTATAAGAATTCAAAAATAAATCTTAAAAACTGACACCATGTGATGATCTTTCAAGTCCTGTGACTGCGAATATTAACTTTTCTTCAGTTTTTTTTCTGTAATGTAACTACGAATAACCTTTCTATCAATTACAGTTAAAAGTTAAAACATGACTGCCTCAGTTTCAAAGAAAATCTTAGATTTTTACCCAACATTGAATTCAAAATAATTACATCACCCAACTTTAACCGACTGTACTGTAAAAAAAATTTTAAAAAAAAAAATTTTTTTTCATATTTTTCTGATAACTGTTACGACTTGGCCTAATGCTCGATTTCGGCTTGACGTTGATTTCTGGGACACCCTGTATATACAGGGTGTCCAATAGGAAATTGCGAAAAATAATTAGTCACAATTTTTTAACAAATGGAGAGATCGGTAAAAGGTAAATATTTTTTAATAAAGGAAAGTCGTCATTTTCATTTCATGTCCATTTTATTATAAAAAAATTAAATCTATTTAATACAAAACCATTAATTTAAAAATATAGTGAAAAACGTGAATTATTAATAATATATATTTGTGAAATGTGAACCATCTACATAAAAGGTATCTACCTGTATTTCTTTGAATCTTCTGTCGCTGGAGAGAAGTACAAAGGGATGTTAGGGACCAAATCCTTCCGTCATGCGAAAAAGAGGAGCCGCGTTAAATCTTTTTTTTTTTTATTCAAGACGATTTCCGAAAACAGTGCGCAAAAGATCGATTGTTACGTTGGCTGTGTGGCACGTTACGCCATCCTGTTGAAATTAAATGTCGTCTATGTCATACTCTTCAATACTGGAAAGCAAAAAATCGCTTAGCATGGCGCGGTAGCGATCGCCATTCACTGTAACGGCGTTTCCTTGCTCATTTTCGAAGAAAAATGGCCCAATATTGCCGCCAGACCAAAATCCGCACCAGACAGTCACTCGTTGTGGATGCATTGGTTTCTCCACGATGACGTGTGGATTTTCTGAGCCCCAGTTAGGACAATTTTGTTTATTGACGTATCCTCCGAGGTGGAAATGAGCTTCATCTGAAAAGATGACTTTTCGGTAAAAATGCCCATCTTCGATCAAGCCGTCTTCGGTCCATTGAGCAAACCGAAAACGCATCGGATGGTCATGCGGCTTCAGCTCTTGCACTAATTGAACTTTGTACGCATTCATACCGAGATCTTTATGCAAAATTCTTCTTAAAGAAGTGCGTGAAATGTTCAATTCTTGAGAACGATGACGAGTTGATGTTGATGGTTGTTCACGCACACTCTGAGCAACAGCAGCGATGTTTTCGGTTGAGCGCACTGGACGAGTACGTACACGGGTTGTTTTATCCAACAACGATCCAGTTTCACGAACTCGCTTTACAAATTGATCCACAAACTGCGTTTTTGGCACATCCTTTTTGTCAAATTTTTTCCGTAAATTTCTTACAGTTTGAGTAGAAGACTCACCACTTTGGAAATAAGTTTTTAATATTTCTCAACTTTGTTCAATCGAAAAGCGACCCATTTCATAAATGTCAAACATAAAACTAACTTTCTGTCACATCGGAAATGTCATCAAACCTTCCAACCTCAAAATAACCTATAGTTCCAATTGCAAACGTTAGATGGCCCACCCTGTATAAGCTCTTACAATAGTTTCATTTTATACGGAAGTTAGTGATGCAATTTCATTTCAAGTATAAGAAATAAACCTTGACTTATTCGGACGTATTAAGCTACTTTTCTACTTGATGTATAATATTTCAAATTCGCCTGTTCCACTGTGAGGAAGGGTCTTAATACTATTTATTCAAAACAGTTTGTAACTAAGCTCTTCGCCTAAAAAAATATAGAGTTATCAGAAACATATATGATGTAAAATGCTATTAATCTCTGTGTGCAACACGAATGTAATCTTTTAAAGTTAATATACTATTATCAAGAACAAGGAGTCTATAGACCTTAACATTCCCCCAAAATTGTAAGTAGTAATTCGAGTTATACATATTATAGGTGTCTTTTTGGCAAGAACTCCTGGCCGTGATAATCCTATTCGATTAAAATTAAACGTTGGAACCCGACATCCGGGTACTCCGCCCTTTTATCACTTTCCCTTTACTCTACATGTGGCCCATCCGGCGCCTTCAAAGAATCCAAAAAAAAAAAGTAAAATACTGCAGAGGAGTGCCTTAATCAAACTTTGAAATGTGCTTTTAATTGAAAATGCTAATTTACTGAAATAAGGACCCGCACAGACAGTCTCCTCCCTGATTTCAATGAAGCCGTTTCGAGAGCCAGATATTGGATCCTGGAGCCTGGTCGCTTTTGTCGAATTCCGATGTAAAGAGACTCCTGAATTAAGGATTCAATTATGCAAGCCAGTTGCCTGCAGGATTCGTTCGGTATTCGAAAGCCAGCACTCTTGTGCTCGATACATGTGCGCTGCCCCCTTACAGATGGTCCATGTTCGCACTGTGCGCTTCAAATAACTTCAGGATTTAAGGAGACTGACGACCTTTTAATTGGTTTCACATAGATCACGTCTGATACTGCAAAACACCGGCAAATCTAGCCTGCAGACAAAAGGCCCTATAGGGTCCTAGGACAAGCAGCTCAATTCGTCAGCTTCAAATAAGTGCTCAAAATGCGAAGGTGTGCTTGTCCGAAAGTGAGAATGTTGGCGCTGAAAATTGCACCCAAAAAACACCTTCCCAGCTGAGTACGTTAAAGAGGGATTTAATCGAATGAAAACTGGAGGGTTCTTCAACTGAAGGAGGTGTGCATTTTCACTCCCGGAAAATTTTATTTCCACAATGTTTTGAAATGAGTAAGTATGGTACGATAGCATAAAGAAAATGCTTTGCAACAGACCACAACTACTGAAATCACAGCTTTGGGAACCACTAAAGTCAACACGTTCCAATGCAGTTTATTATCAAAATTTACAGGGCATTTGCATAGTGTCCAGCAAAACGTGTCCAGTCCTCTTGTAGACTGCGCCTTGCGACTTGCTCGGACGATATCTTTTCTCTTGGTGTATCGCATTGCAAAATTTCAGCATTAGACAAGGTTGCTGGCCTCGTTCTGGACTATAGTCTGAATTATTTAAAGGAAATAGCAACGGATCGGAATACAAATATTAGTAAAACTTGAATTTCTGCAATTTTATCATCTCTTTTGTATGGATGGGCCACCATGTGTTCGCGAATTAAGTGAAGATTCTCCCCTGGCGGATATATGGTAGAAGTATATACAAAATTCAAAGTTTATTTTTGGAGTAATCTCCGTCTATCTACAGATTATTAGTGTATGCACACCAAAGTGATATGCTGTTGTACGTAATTTGCAATTTGCATCCTGTAGCAGTTTGGAGCTTATTAATTTAACTCGATCTTTCAACCCAATCAGGCACACGCTTATTGGATGTAATTTTAGTTAGATAATATTCCAATTTGGAAATTGCTGATTATTTCGTATATTTGTCGTAGTTATTAAGCGGTTTATACTAAATAAATATAGAAATCTGTGTCAGAGGTATTTTCAAAAATTAGCCTAATTGGATACTATAGAAAATTGCACATGCATATGTTTTTCAAAAGGGAATCAGATATCATACGCCCTATATTTAGAAAGATAGAACAAAGTCAGAAAGACATGTAACCTAAATGATGGATATTTAATTGATCGATCACAAGAAGTGACATTTTTTAAATCGAAAGAATGAAGAGTGAAATAGAGAATTAGAACTTTTCAATAAGTGTCGATTTTATTATATTTTCATTGCTTCAAACAACAAATTTTTATTTTAATTAATTAATGGAGTTCATTTCCTACAAACTTAGAATTTAAACAAACAATTCGTTCAATATAAGTAATCCCTCCCATACAATACATACATTTATTATAAAACAATTCTGAAAGTCATCGTCTTAGTAAACAATTCCTGCCGTCTCATGCGGAAACATTTGAAAGCCATTTTTATTAAAAGACCACATTCAGGTAATCAATTTTTGGGTGGGTTATCTTATCACAATACCTTATAAAGTAAAGTAAAGGTACACAAGCCGGAACCCTCCAAAAAAGGCTCCCTAGTTCGATGAAGTAAACAGGGGAAAAGTCCATTAAGCACCATACAAGTTATTACAATGATAAACAAAATTAAGACACTGTGCAAAGGTGGCTATATATTTTTTTTTATCTATCTATTGATCACCTGTATTCAATTAGAAAACAGTTTTTATCTTGCACTGAAAAATCTATGTAAATATAACGAAAAAGTTTGTTTAAAGAATTTGTAAAATAAACAAAAACATAATTTCTATGGCCACCGATTTGTCTACTTCTTTGAATATTACTTTGAATTTACTCCCCTCAATTCAGTAGGAAATACAGAAAACCAATTGATAACTTTAAGATTAAGACTTGTTTCTACTGTGCATTTAACTAGTTAACTGTAATTGACGAGTATACTCGTCATGGAGAAGTGGCAAAATTTTGTGTATTGACGAGCATACTCGTCATGAGTATAAATCAGTGACCATTAGCTATTTAAATTGCAATTTTTGAGAAAAACAAAACATATTCTCAAATTTAAAGATGTTTAGAATATTTTGAGGATATGCCGGAATAAAACAAACAAGTAGAAAATATAAACAGTTTGAGATGATCTCATGCGTCCCGGTATGCACTGGTTGAAAAAGTTTACCAGTTCGCATAATGAATTTATTTATGTGCGATGATAACGTTTTTTAGATGTTAACCAAAAAATATGAAACTACAAGAACTCTCTCAGTCTGAAAATAATTTAGATTTTATAGTACAGTCAATCTGTCATTTTGGGTGGAAAAAATTTTCTAACGAGCAAATGTACGTGGAATCGTTGAAGGGTAAGGAGACAAAGTGATTTGTCATAAATTTGTCACTTTCACACCCTACACTTTTTTGAAAACTCAAAAAAACTCAAAAAAAAATTTTTGAACGCATTTATCTCGGATTCTATGCATTTTTCAGAAAAATTTATAAAACAAAAAATGTAGAGAATGTTAAAACCTACAATTAATGTCATTGACCCAATACCGTACGACAAAATCTGCGCGCTGTAGGTGGCGCTGAAGTTCGTAAACATGTGTTTTTCGCCTGTTTTGTCCGCAAAACGTTTTCTTTCAGCAAAAAAGTGAATGAGAAAGTTGTTGCTCATAAAATTACGTACAATATTTATTTAAAACATTTTTCGCTACGACTTACCTTTTTCGAGTTATACCGCAACAAAGTGTGTTCTTCAGACATTTCCTTCAGACATTTCCTTCAGACATTTCCAGAAATTTTAGTTTCAATACCGTTTTCTTAGAACTTCAAATCGACAATTATATAACATCTAAGAGAAATATTATTTTTTTGATTTTTGAAAAAATATATTTTTAAAATCTTACGAATGGAGTTACCTGGTTTTACCTACAAGCCATAGCATTTGTTGCGCTATAACTCTTAAAAGGTAAGTCGTACAGAAAAATGTTTTAAATAAATATTGTACGTAATTTTATGAGCAACAACTTTCTCATTCACTTTTTTGCTGAAAGAAAACGTTTTGCGGACAAAAAAGTTGAAAAACACATGTTTACGAACTTCAGCGCCACCTACAGCGCGCAGATTTTGTCGTACGGTATTGGGTCAATGACATTAATTGTAGGTTTTAACATTCTCTACATTTTTTGTTTTATAAATTTTTCTGAAAAATGCATAGAATCCGAGATAAATGCGTTCAAAAATTTTTTTTTGAGTTTTTTTGAGTTTTCAAAAAAGTGTAGGGTGTGAAAGTGACAAATTTATGACAAATCACTTTGTCTCCTTACCCTTCAACGATTCCACGTACATTTGCTCGTTAGAAAATTTTTTCCACCTAAACCTTATTTTCACGACAGATTGACTGTACTATTATAAAAGAATTGGAAGCTGTCGGGCAGAGAAAGGGGCTAATTGCATGAATGTCAACAAAAAACCATTCCAAATACAAAGGACAGGAACTGAGAGTCACAAAATTTTCTTGGAAATTGTCTCCCTCGGTTTAGTGTTCCAAGAATTTAATCAATTTGTTTACCAAAAATAAGCAAACGATACTGACTATCCCACGATTCATTCAAAAATTCATAGGATTATCACGATCCGAGGAGAGGTTTTTGTGCATGGCTTTATCTTACCAGCGCAACTTATTCTGTGATTGACGAATATACTCGTCATGCTCGAATCTGACGACACAAAACTGTGCGCACTTTTAAATGAGGGTGCCACAGTTAACTGATTAAAAAAAATGAATTTATAAGAAATACCAAATTACAAAATTCGCATCAAATATTAGATATAAATATTTTTTCATTATTAATATTTATTTATGATAACAATATACTTTTTTTCCTAGTTCTGCTTGTTGACATTTCACAGCAATTTTTAAGTTCATTATAGTGATAAACAGTAGCTTTTAAATAAAATAATTGTTCCAAATTTAATGGGTAAGTACTTATTGTAAAATTACATTTGTTTATAATTTTTAATAATTTATTCTGAAGCTGTTGTAACAAATTTAGATTATTAGAATATACTTCACCCCAAGCAATCATTCCATAACTTATTATACTTTGAAAAAGAGCATAATAAATAACCATAAGAGTTTTATTTTCCATAAATATAGATAATTTGTAAAAAGAAACAAATTGGTTCAATATGCTTATTCCATTTTAAATTGAAGTCAATTTCAATTCCTAAGTATTTGCAACTTTCAACCCTGTTTAGTGATTCGTTTTTAATTTTTATTTCTATATCATTAGGTACACTATCACAGTATTTCTCAAATACAATATAGACTGTTTTGTCAATATTCAATGTAGCCAGTAGTTCCTTCATTTTGTTTTTAGCTTCTTCCCATGTTTTGCCTTCAGTTATTGCAGCTGTATCATCGTCATATAATACAATATCATTACCAGTGATTTCAGTAAGTAGATTATTAACATATAGAATAAAAAGTAGTGGACCTAGTATGGTGCCTTGCGGCACACCAGTTTTAATGTCTTTATACTCACTAAATACATTGTCTACTTTTATCTTTTGTTGTCTATTTGTGAGATAACTAATTAAAAGCTTTAGCGCACTTCCTCTTATTCCATAACAATTTTTTATTCTTGGTGGGAACTTATCAAATTAAAAATGCAGTTGCTTTTACAAAAGTTTTCATCGATTGTCATAAATATTTCGTAAATTAGACAAAATTGCAATGAAACAACGAACAAAAATTTTTAAAAGTAAATTCCGCAGTTAATTGTTAACTAATTCTTTTTTTAATTAATTAATCTAGTTTATTTCACTAAGTGCAATTAATTAAATTTTAAATCTTTCGTCCCAATGTAACCTAAAAATCCTACTTATGAAGTGTAGAAATACAGAAAAAGACTAACTCATAGTTATTAATAATTCATCTTCTCGTGTATTTTATTCCCACTTAAAGTTATAAAGTTTTACCGCAGTTTAATATTGTTTGAATTAATTTAAACTATCAGAAAGTTTGATGAACTCAGGCATATTACTTTTATGCTTGGTATGAACGTTAGACAAACTTTTAAATAATATTCAGAGAGAGATTTCACGACATTTGTTTGTTCATCATGAGGGCATGTAAGTTGCCAATTTAATGTGAGGGAACCCTCTTTTTGGATTCAATTAAACAAACTTCAACTTTTATAAATTCTGCTTTTCAGTTTTGTCCCTTTTTTCCGGGTTTTCGAGGGCCAGGCCCACATCGTCGTTAAGTCTCTGAATGTATTTCAGAATTGATGAGATGGCATATGAAGGGAACAATTTTTCCCTCCTACATTTTGTTTTCCGGTATATACGCGCTCTTGAAAGTATCGACCCCCATTTAAACATTGAATAAAAGTTTATAACGATTTCCTAGAACAGCTTACATTCTTAGTTGACGTAATCACGTACGCGAAACCCTGGAAACTTTTCTAAATTCTACATAACTTCCGACTTTTCTATACAAATTTTCTGCTTATTGTTTGTAAATGAGGCCCATTTTATCGTTAATCGATTTTCTCCAGCAATCTTTCTTACCCTTCTCTTATATCACGGCAACATCGTGGTTTTTATTTATTTTCACATTAGGCTGAAGTTGTTTTTTTTGTTCATTTTTCTCCTTTAGAAATTTACGTTAAGAGGTACTAAAGCATCTCGTTGCGTCTCCCCATGACCCCAATTAACATCATGCGCGCAATTTAATACGGTCGAAATGGGGCAGATTTTTATTGTATTATACTTACCTTAAGGCACGTTGCAAAATTTATCTGAAGAAGAAAATTTATTTGCCTGTGATTACGCTTTGGCCACCCAACGAACGAACGAACGAACGAACGGGGGGGTATCGACCGGGGGCAACCTCCTTAATAAAAATATCATGGAATGTAACCGACAAATGGACCCTATGCCTCCGCAAGATGGTCTCGTTTGAGAAATTGGGAAAGATTACGTCATCTAATCAATTCACAGGAAGACGGCACATTTCGAAGGAAACGTTCCGTTGAGGAAGAAAAGAAACGGAGCCGAGGAAATTTTACTTGGCTTCAGCCCCATTATCCAGAAAATGGGCTTCCGTTGCCGAAGGCGCTCCGATTACAAATGACGCCAACATCTATTTTTAACATGGCAAGGATTAATCAAATTGGGACTTGTCGCAGCCACGCGCAAAGTTACGTACAAGTTAAATTGGGGGTTGAGCTCCGCTCCATTGCCCGCCCGACCCCACGAGTCCTGAGTTCATGCCCTATAATACATAAGTCTGTGTTCGCTTGAAGACGAGACATCAAAAATTGATGCATATGCAAAGCCCCCTATCTTTGTGACATGTTACTTTTGATAAATTTTAAGTGCTCGAGAAGGGTTGCGACTTGCGAGTGTACGTACTATCGAAATGCCTTTGATTTAGACCTTCTACTTTAAAAGGGTAGGTGGCCTTCGAAGACAAAAGAACCCCAAAGTCTTTGTAAAACCGCCCCGAATTCAACAGGTAATGGGTGCGCGGAAGCTGTCGCTGTAAGATACCCATATTCTTTGAGATATGTATTATATGATGACAGAATTACCACCGCCCCATAAAATGTCCTTCATCCCTTTAGGAAGCAATTTGTCAAAAGTGTAACACATTGTGATGCCAGCGCGCCTACCACACACACCACCCACCTTTTGCTCGTAACTTCACAAAGCGTTCTGCCCGTCCCCGCGCGTAGCATCCCCCCGATAACGAGTTAGATGAGATTACGACTGTACTTTCATCCGAGTTGTCAGGTTATGTACGAACGATATGTTCTTGGAATAATAATTACATCCTGTCCTAGCCCCCGGGGACATTCGCTTCGTGTTGGCTACAAGGATTTTCGTTAAAATTTGATTGAATCTAAGCCTGCAAGATTTTCTTGTGATACTGGGAAATTTAAAGCAAACATTATAAGGATTTAGTGTAATACCAAACGTGATCTGACTCTGTCCTTTCTGCATTTCTCGAGACAATGAACTTCTTGAGATTTTTTTTTCAAAACAGGACAAGTCTGTCACACTATGGTCGTGTTTATGGGGAACGGGTGGGATAAATTAAAATTATTTTCATGTCCTGTGATTTCTGCTACATTCCTAAAAATGTTTCACAGAATAGAGCCATCGGATGAACGAAAGTTTTCGAAAATCTTTCCTAGCCCTAGAATACAATGGGATGTTTTTATCCAATGGCGACTCTGGAGATGAGATTTTTTTCTGTATTACATTTTCAAAATCCAAATTAAGATTTAGAATAAAATGCTTATAAGATCACTGTATAAAGAATAAAATACTTATAAGATAACAGCCGATTTTCTTCGAAACCTTGCGATGTACTATAGAAACTTTTTGATCGGGCGCATCCAAATAAAGCAATTACATAACTAATAACCGGGAGGGTAAAAGAGTACTCGAAAACTGAAATGAAAAATGCTTCAAACCAAGGCCCAAAAATTCAAATCTTATTTCGCCACCTCTGAAATTTTTAAAATATCATTTTAACAGCTTCTTAAGTTAAATAACAATGTTTAGATGGTGTTTTGGTTTTTTTAATCCCTATCCCTATCCCTATATATACCGGGTGAGTCATTTAACTTGAGACAACCTAATAACTTTTTAGGATCACATAATATTGAAAAAAGTTTAATATGAAAGTTGTAGGGTATCAAAAATGGCGTTTGGTGATGATCTTAAAAATGACCTTGACCTTGACATTCAAGGTCATATGAGGGTCAACTTTAAAATTTCAAATGGGATGACCCCCTATTGACCCCGGAATTGAAAAGAGCGGAAAATTTTACGTTCAGATATGACCTTGACCCAATGGTCAAGGTCAAATTTCAAGGTCATTTCACGATAATTTATCTTCATGTACAATAGCGAGAGGCGATGACGTTTTTTGAAATACATTTTAAACTAAAGTTTTTGATGTGAAGAGATATCTGACCACGACCTTGAAAATTACCTTGACCCTGACCTTCAAAGTTATTTGAAGGTTAAACTCAAAAATTCTATTGGTAACCCCTATTTTTGACGCCAGAACGAAAAAAGCTTTCGACCGAACATGCGATAAAGTATTTAACTACATTTTGCATTACCCAGGAACAACGACGTGGACGTAGTAGTTTTCTGTTCCCTTTGGGATGCTTGATTTAGGTGAGTCGAGTCCCCTCGCCTCTCACCGTCGCACAGTGGGGCCATATTGCTAAATTGGTTCAAAACCACCCACAAATCGTAATTTTTAACGGAATTTGAAAATTCTTGTTTAAGGATACTCGTGATGAGGAAAAAAGAGACTCACGAAGCCCTATTTCCCAAAAATTGCTTCGGTGATTTTAAAAATTCAAAAAACTTCACTTTGATCTCGAAAATTCAGCATATTGAAAGTACAATCTTATGATCCAAGAACTTAAAGCAAAAATGAAAATCTGGAAAAAAACTACAAGTAGGATTTCGAGGTTGCTGAATCTAAATTAGTCATTTACTTGATCATACAAGGTCTCCTAAAGGTCATTTGAAGGTCAAGTGAGAATTTTTAAAATCACCGAAGCAATTTTTGGGAAAAAGGGCTTCGTGAGTCTCTTTGTTTCCTCATCACGAGTATTCTCAAACTAAGAATTTTCAAATTTTGTTAAAAATTACGACTTGTGGGTGGTTTTGAACCCATTGGGCCCACTGTGCGTCGGGGTGCTTGATATAGGTGAGTCCCCTCGCCTCTCACTGTCGCGTCGGGGTGATCGATTTATGTGAGTACTCGCAATTCTCACCAATTTAGTTTAATAAATGCTCGAAGTGATGTCCATCAACTTCAATACACTTATTAATGCGCACCTCGATCTTACACAACTTTGAAGCATAGCAGGACTTATTTTGTTGCAAGCATCAATAATTCTTTCAATCATATTTTCACGAGTAGTTGGTACTTCGTTGTAAACTTCACCTTATCAAGCATCCCGACGGTGAGAGGCGAGGGGACTCACCTAAATCAAGCACCCCAAAGGGAACAGAAAACTACTACGTCCACGTCGTTGTTCCTGGGTCATGAAAAATGAAGTTAAATACTTTATCGCATGTTCGGTCGAAAGCTTTTTTCGTTCTGGCGTCAAAAATAGGGGTTACCAATAGAATTTTTGAGTTTAACCTTCAAATAACTTTGAAGGTCAGGGTCAAGGTAATTTTCAAGGTCGTGGTCAGATATCTCTCTTCACATTTCAAAAAACGTCATCGCCTCTCGCTATTGTACATGAAGATAAATTATCGTGAAATGACCTTGAAATTTGACCTTGACCATTGGGTCAAGGTCATATCTGAACGTAAAATTTTCCGCTCTTTTCAATTCCGGGGTCAATAGGGGGTCATCCCATTTGAAATTTTAAAGTTGACCCTCATATGACCTTGAATGTCAAGGTCAAGGTCATTTTTAAGATCATCACCAAACGCCATTTTTGATACCCTACAACTTTCATATTAAACTTTTTTCAATATTATGTGATCCTAAAAAGTTATTAGGTTGTCTCAAGTTAAATGACTCACCCGGTATATAAAAATGAAAGTTCGTTTGTTTGTTTGTTTGTTTGTTTGTTTGT
Source organism: Dysmachus trigonus (assembly GCA_949715965.1). Lineage (NCBI taxonomy): Eukaryota > Metazoa > Arthropoda > Insecta > Diptera > Asilidae > Dysmachus > Dysmachus trigonus. The sequence goes on from OX454320.1 coordinate 93,433,592, forward strand.
TTGTTTGTTTGTTGCTCAATCACGCCTAAACGCTTGCATCGATATTTTTCATTTTTTGTCCGAAGGTAATACATATTCCGACTTAACATATAGGCTAATTTTTTTTCGGATAATAAGTAGGGTTTCAAAATGGCGGATCCAAGATGGCGGCTGAAAATTTTAAATTTGAAGCGATTTTCATGAGAATTGCTACATAGGGGTTTTGCGGGATGGGGATTTCAAATCCGATGTCCAAATTTAGAAATTCAAGATGGCGGATCCAATATGGCGACCAAGATTTCCTGATTTCAACGGATTTTAATGAAAATTAGTACAATGATTGTTTTGAGGCCACTGATTTTGAATATTATCAAAAGATATTACCAAGATGGCGGATCCAAAATGGCGACCATATTTCTCGATTTCAACGGATTTTAATGAAAATTAGTACAATGATTATCTTGAGTTCACTGATTTTGAATGTTATCAAAATTTACAAATCAAAGATGGCGGACCCAATATGACGACCAATATTTCTCGATTTCAAGGGATTTGAATGAAAATTAGTACGATGATTATATTGAGGTCATTGATTTTGAATGTTATCAAAATTTACAAATCCAAGACGGACCCAATATGGTGACCAAGATTTCTCGATCTCAATTGATTTTAATGAAGATTGGTACAATGATTATTCTGAGACCATTAATTTTGAATATTAGCAAAATTTCCAAATCCAACATGGCGGATCCAATATGGCGACCAGAATGTCTCGATTTCAACGGATTTTAATGAAAATTGGTAGGATGATTATTCTGAGGATACAAGTTCTGAATATTATCAAAAGTTGTAAATCCAAGATGGCGGATCCAATATGGCAACCGAATGTCTCGATTTCAACGGATTTTAATTAAAATTAGTACAATGATTATTCCGGAGCCACTAATTTCGAATATTATCAAAATTTCCATATCCAACATGGCGACCAAAATTTCTCGATTTCAACGGATTGTAATGGAAATTAGTACAGTGATTATTCTGAGACCACTAATTTTGCATATTATCAAAATTTCTAAATGCAAGATGGCGAACCCAACATGGCGTCCAGAATGTCTCGATTTCGAATGATTTTAATGAAAATTGGTACAATGATTATTCTGAAGCTACAAATTTCGAATATTATCAAAATTTGTAAATCCAAGATGGCGGGTCCAATATGAGACCAATTTTCTTTATTTAACGGTTTTTACTGAAAATTAGTACAATGATTATTCTGAGGATTATTCTGAGGATACAAGTTCCGAATATTATCCAAAGTTGTAAATCCAAGATGGCGGATCCAATATGCCAACCGAATGTCTCGATTTCAACGGATTTTAATTAAAATTAGTACAATGATTATTCCGGAGCCACTAATTTCGAATATTAGAAAAATTTCCAAACTCAATATGGCGGATCCAATATAGCGACCAAAATTTCTCTATTTCAACGGATTTGAATGAAAATTGGTACAATAATTATTTTAAAGCCACTAATTTTTAATATTCTTAAGATTTGGAAATTCAAGAGAGCGGATCCATAAAAGGGTTTTCGGGTTGAAACAATTTCTAGGATATAACAAACTAGAACATTTGAGAAGTGTTTAATTAGTAAGTATTTACCCAACGCCGGGTGAAACCGGGTAACTCAGCTAGTTTAATATAATATTAATAGATTTTTATGTCACTCTTTTCATCTGCTACCATGTGTTGTCTCATGTCCTATGACATTCCATATTTCAAATATCATGTCAGTTACGGTTCTCAAAGTAAACAAAAGAAAAAAGTATGCTAGTTAGTGTAAAACTCTTCATTAGTGTTAATTTATAGCCTATACTCACCGGGAAGAAATAGTAAAATCGGTTCAGTAATTTCTGAGATTACATCTTATATATAAACAAACTCTCTCTGCATATTAAAATAACAAGGACAGAAGTAAAGAACTATAGTTTTGGGATATCATTTGAAAGGGCTTGTTATGTGGGATAACAAAAATATTTCTTTTCATAATTTGAACTATGATATTTAAAAAAAATATTCGCTTTTATTTCCGAAACGCCTGGAGCTAAAATTTTAAAAACGCCTTATTTGAAGTTTTAAAAGAAAATCATAACGAAAATTCAAGATCTTATAGATTTCTAGAAATTCTACAAAATATGGTAGGAAATAGTCTACGAGAGAGTCAAACTCGCACTTGATCAGTTTTTTCTTTATATACAGGGTGTCCCAAAAATACCAGGTCAGAGTAACATGGAAGATAGGTCAGCTTTAGATCTGCCAGCACAACCCTTAATGATAGAAATAGCAATTTCTAAGTTTTTGGAAAATAATTCCCTAATACCCTTGATACACGGGCACGACTGAATGAAGATCCAGCAGGGATTATCATCGGCTGTGCCGTGTATCACTGTGGATTAAGTTTGAATCTTCATTCATAACTGCATTCGAAGGCTACTCGATGAAGTTCCAAAAACGTAATTCAGAGGGGATGAAAATGGAAGTCCTTGAAAAATCAGCTGATTTCCAGTGTCAATTATTCAAAAACATGAATAAACTCCGCTCTTTGCACTTTGAACTGTCAACACGAAATATCATCGACTCCTATGCCCGTGTATCTTGCATTGAATGAATTAAAATCCGAGTGAATTTTCATTGATAGGATCTTCATTCAGCCGTGTCCGTGTATCTTGGGTATAAGTATCATACGATTTCTGGATCTGCATTAAATTGAGTAGTTTTTAAGATAATTTGCCAGTTTCTTTTAGTACATTGTTTTTCCACGACAGACTGTCAAAGTTAAAGTTACAATTTAGACAGAGCTAAAAGGTAACACAATTATTTTTCTTGGAAGGTACACTAAATTTCGGCAAACTTTTACTTTTAACGCCTGAAACAACTATTCAAGATACCCGAAAAATAAAAAAGTATAGAACTTGAAGTTATTTTTAGCAATGGTGGTTGAAAATCTAACTAAAAGTACAGATTTTAAACAAAATTCAAAAAGTGACAATAACTATAAAACTAAGAAACTTTTACTAAGGTCATGTTTATTTTATCTGACAGATCTAAGGCTAACCTATCTTCCATGTTACTCTAACCTGGTATTTTTGGGACACCCTGTATATACATATAGTAACAAATTTTTTGACTTTCGAAGGAATTTCACCATAAAAGAATCCTAGATTCTTATAATACAAATGGCCGAATTTTTTCCATTTTCTAAAATCTCAATAAATATCTGTCAAAAATGTCTGATTCAACTGGAACTAATTTCAAATAAAAATGACATCTTTGCAGAATTTATATATATCTTTATTTTTTTTCCCCCTGCACTCATTTTAAAATTATGAATGATTAGTTTAGGCTACTTTCCATTTGTCACCCTGTATGTACGATATAAAATTATTATGCAAGCATACCAGTGCCAACATGCCACAGAAAGAAGCCTGATATTATAGAGGTGAAATTCATGCGTGGAATGTTGTTATCGGAATGACTTATTAATAAAATTAAAGAAGAAGAAGAAGTTCTTAAATATTCAATTTATCACCTGAGAGTAAACTTGAAAAGACGCGAAATTAAAAGCGTAAACAAGAACAAGTCATGCAAAAAGTATTATGGTTTAGACAGGAATACCTTGTATTTACAAAACCCATTTTCGTCGAACCTGGGGCGAAAATTAATCAATCCTGCTAGCAAATTTTAAAAGCAATGAAAGAAGCAAAGAAAATATACCCGGGTGGAAATTTTATTTTTCATCAAGATTCCGCCCCCGGTTATACAGCATAAAGCACCCGTGAATATTTGTAAAAGTATAAAATACAATTTATTCTCCCTCAATAGTAGATGCCATCAAGTGCGGATTAAAAAACCAAGTAAAGAAGGAGAAAGTGCACACCATACGAGATCTTAAAAGTGTTGTAGTGAAGAAATGCAGAAAGTCCTGGACGAAACGATGTAGAAAAATACACTACGCAAATGATCTCCATATTGAAGAAAACTGGCTAATATTCTTAAAAAAAATAAAGGAATACAATAGAGTAAAAAACGTTCACACTTATTTTAATCAGACCTGTAGTTAATTGTAAACTCAACGCTCCTACAAAAATTGTTCCCTATTGTTAACCGACCTAGAAATGCTCAGGGAATGCTAGCCTAGATTTATGGAAGCAAATACGTTAAAAAAAAATTAAATAAAGAGTTCATTCATTTATAATTAAAAAAAATTCCTGAAAGGGAGAAAGTTTTTGCATCTTCTCTTAACTATTTATCAGGACAAAATGAACAAAGAATCTGTGTGGGCACTAAATTTATTTAATGTAGGTATAATTCACTTCGTTATTCAGTTCCTTAGGCTGCCCTCTGGAAAGTAAGGCGCTGGAGCATCGAGAAGGATTAAGTCATTTTGAAAATTCAAAATGTCGCAGGATACTATTTATGACCCTTGGAAAAGACCTCTTGGTTGCTCCTTTCTCTGGACCCTTGTACGATGTTTAGTGTGATAAATTTGATTAATTCATATGGTAGAAGCAGTATTGGAAAATTTCAAAATGGTACAGTCCTTCCTTATGGATATGGGTTTGATAATTTTAGGGTACACTGGGAAATAATGACCATTTTGGGGCAAGGTAGTCAATTTTTGTAAATAATTCATGTACAGTGTAAGACAGTCGGAACACGTACAAGCCCGAGAATTTCAAATTGTGCCAGTAAATTCTGGACAGTTTCGTATTATACCTCGAATTATTTCCGTTTTTGTTTCACTACACGAGAGCTTTTATAACAGATTTAATAAATAATGAAATCACAAGTTATTGAAAATTCTTACTTTTTTGTCCGGTGTTTCCCAATTACAGAAGTTTAAAATATGTAGGAGAATTTGAAACCGACTGAAGTGTGGAATTTTCATGAATTATTGAGCTGAATTGTAGAAATACTACCTCAACTTCAAAGACCAATATCTCAAGAAATATCGATGTTAGCGAACTTTTTTGTAGGAAATGTAAAATTTGAAATTCTGCTAATTTTTCCTCTAGACTTTTCTGTTTTTTGCCTAGAATCATCTAGTTATTTTACTTAGAGCAGATTTAGCCAAAAATCCAGATCCGGGAAGCCCTTTTTTAGAAACTAGTTTTTTTTGCCTGTATAGGGTTTAAAAAATACACCGGAAAATGTAAAAATTGAAATTCTGCTAAGTTTTCCTCTAGACTTTTCTGTTTTTTGCCTAGAATCATCTAGTTATTTTACTTAGAGCAGATTTAGCCAAAAATCCAGATCCGGGAAACCTTTTTTTAGAAAATAGTTTTTTTTGCCTGTATAGGGCTTAAAAAATGCACTGGAAAATGTAAAAATTGAAATTCTGCTAATTTTTCCTCTAGACTTTTCTGTTTTTTGCCTAGAATCATCTAGTTATTTTACTTAGAGCAGATTTAGCCAAAAATCCGGATCCGGGCAGCCCTTTTTTAGAAAATAGATTTTTTTGCCTGTATAGGGCTTAAAAAATGCACTGGAAAATGTAAAAATTGAAATTCTGCTAATTTTTCCTCTAGACTTTTCTGTTTTTTGCCTAGAATCATCTAGTTATTTTACTTAGAGCAGATTTAGCCAAAAATCCGGATCCGGGAAGCCCTTTTTTAGAAAATAGTTTTTTTTGCCTGTATAGGGCTTAAAAATGCACCGGAAAATGTAAAATTTTAAATTCTGCTAATTTTTCCTCTAGACTTTTCTGTTTTTTGCCTAGAATCATCTAGTTATTTTACTTAAAGCAGATTTTGCCAAAAATCCAGATCCGGGAAGCCCTTTTTTAGAAAATAGATTTTTTTGCCTATATAGGGTTTAAAAAATGCACTGGAAAATGTAAAAATTGAAATCCTGCTAATTTTTTCTCTAGACTTTTCTGTTTTTTGCCTAGAATCATCTAGTTATTTTACTTAGAGCAGATTTAGCCAACAATCCGGATCCGGGAAGCCCTTTTTTAGAAAATAGATTTTTTTGCCTGTATAGGGCTTAAAAATGCACCGGAAAATGTAAAATTTTAAATTCTGCTAATTTTTCCTCTAGACTTTTCTGTTTTTTGCCTAGAATCATCTAGTTATTTTACTTAAAGCAGATTTAGCCAAAAATCCAGATCCGGGAAGCCCTTTTTTAGAAAATAGATTTTTTTGCCTATATAGGGCTTAAAAAATGCACTGGAAAATGTAAAAATTGAAATCCTGCTAATTTTTTCTCTAGACTTTTCTGTTTTTTGCCTAGAATCATCTAGTTATTTTACTTAGAGCAGATTTAGCCAAAAATCCGGATCCGGGAAGCCCTTTTTTAGAAAATAGATTTTTTTGCCTGTATAGGGCTTAAAAAATGCACTGGAAAATGTAAAATTTTAAATTCTGCTAATTTTTCCTCTAGACTTTTCTGTTTTTTGCCTAGAATCATCTAGTTATTTTACTTAGAGCAGATTAAGCCAAAAATCCAGATCCGGGAAGCCCTTTTTTAGAAAATAGATTTTTTTGCCTATATAGGGCTTAAAAAATGCACTGGAAAATGTAAAAATTGAAATCCTGCTAATTTTTTCTCTAGACTTTTCTGTTTTTTGCCTAGAATCATCTAGTTATTTTACTTAGAGCAGATTTAGCCAAAAATCCGGATCCGGGAAGCCCTTTTTTAGAAAATAGATTTTTTTGCCTGTATAGGGCTTAAAAATGCACCGGAAAATGTAAAATTTTAAATTCTGCTAATTTTTCCTCTAGACTTTTCTGTTTTTTGCCTAGAATCATCTAGTTATTTTACTTAAAGCAGATTTAGCCAAAAATCCAGATCCGGGAAGCCCTTTTTTAGAAAATAGATTTTTTTGCCTATATAGGGCTTAAAAAATGCACTGGAAAATGTAAAAATTTAAATTCTGCTAATTTTTCCTCTAGACTTTTCTGTTTTTTGCCTAGAATCATCTAGTTATTTTACTTAGAGCAGATTTAGCCAAAAATCCGGATCCGGGAAGCCCTTTTTTAGAAAATAGATTTTTTTGTCTGTATAGGGCTTAAAAATGCACCGGAAAATGTAAAATTTTAAATTCTGCTAATTTTTCCTCTAGGCTTTTCTGTTTTTTGCCTAGAATCATCTAGTTATTTTACTTAGAGCAGACTTAGCCAAAAATCCAGATCCGGGAAGCCCTTTTTTAGAAAATAGATTTTTTTGCCTGTATAGGGCTTAAAAAATGCACTGGAAAATGTAAAAATTGAAATTCTGTTAATTTTTCCTCTAGACTTTTCTGTTTTTTGCCTAGAATCATATAATTATTTTACTTAGAGCAGATTTAGCCAAAAATCCAGATCCGGGAAGCCCTTTTTTAGAAAATAGATTTTTTTGCCTGTATAGGGCTTAAAAAATGCACTGGAAAATGTAAAAATTGAAATTCTGCTAATTTTACCTCTAGACTTTTCTGTTTTTTGCCTAGAATCATCTAGTTATTTTACTTAGAGCAGATTTAGCCAAAAATCCGGATACGGGAAGTCCTTTTTTAGAAAATAGTTTTTTTTTGCCTGTATAGGGCTTAAAAAATGCACTGGAAAATGTAAAAATTGAAATTCTGCTAATTTTTCCTCTAGACTTTTCTGTTTTTTGCCTAGAATCACCTAGTTATTTTACTTAGAGCAGATTTAGCCAAAAATCCGGATACGGGAAGCCCTTTTTTAGAAAATAGATTTTTTTGCTTGTATAGGGCTTAAAAAATGCCCTGGAAAATGTAAAAATTGAAATTCTGCTAATTTTTCCTCTAGACTTTTCTGTTTTTTACCTAGAATCATCTAGTTATTTTACTTAAAGCAGATTTAGCCAAAAATCCAGATCCGGGAAGCCCTTTTTTAGAAAATAGATTTTTTTTGCCTGTATAGGGCTTAAAAAATGCACCGGAAAATGTAAAAATTGAAATCCTGCTAATTTTTTCTCTAGACTTTTCTGTTTTTTGCCTAGAATCATCTAGTTATTTTACTTAGAGCAGATTTAGCCAAAAATCCGGATCCGGGAAGCCCTTTTTTAGAAAATAGATTTTTTTGCCTGTATAGGGCTTAAAAATGCACCGGAAAATGTAAAAATTGAAATTCTGCTCATTTTTCCTCTAGACTTTTCTGTTTTTTGCCTAGAATCACCTAGTTATTTTACTTAGAGCAGATTTAGCCAAAAATCCGGATACGGGAAGCCCTTTTTTAAAAAATAGATTTTTTTGCCTGTATAGGGCTTAAAAAATGCACTGGAAAATGTAAAAATTGAAATTCTGCTAATTTTTCCTCTAGATTTTTCTGTTTTTTGCCTAGAATCATCTAGTTATTTTACTTAAAGCAGATTTAGCCAAAAATCCAGATCCGGGAAGCCCTTTTTTAGAAAATAGATTTTTTTGCCTATATAGGGCTTAAAAAATGCACCGAAAAATGTAAAAATTGAAATCCTGCTAATTTTTTCTCTAGACTTTTCTGTTTTTTGCCCAGAATCATCTAGTTATTTTACTTAGAGCAGATTTAGCCAAAAATCCGGATCCGGGAAGCCCTTTTTTAGAAAATAGATTTTTTTTGCCTGTATAGGGCTTAAAAATGCACCGGAAAATGTAAAATTTTAAATTCTGCTAATTTTTCCTCTAGACTTTTCTGTTTTTTGCCTAGAATCATCTAGTTATTTTACTTAAAGCAGATTTAGCCAAAAATCCAGATCCGGGAAGCCCTTTTTTAGAAAATAGATTTTTTTGCCTATATAGGGCTTAAAAAATGCACTGGAAAATGTAAACATTAAAATTCTGCTAATTTTTCCTCTAGACTTTTCTGTTTTTTGCCTAGAATCACCTAGTTATTTTACTTAGAGCAGATTTAGCCAAAAATCTGTATACGGGAAGCCCTTTTTTAGAAAATAGATTTTTTTGCCTGTATAGGGCTTAAAAAATGCACTGGAAAATGTAAAAATTGAAATTCTGCTAATTTTTCCTCTAGACTTTTCTGTTTTTTGCCTAGAATCATCTAGTTATTTTACTTAGAGCAGATTTAGCCAAAAATCCAGATCCGGGAAGCCCTTTTTTAGAAATAGATTTTTTTACCTGTATAGGGCTTAAAAAATGCACCGGAAAATGTAAAAATTGAAATCCTGCTAATTTTTCCTCTAGACTTTTCTGTTTTTTGCCTAGAATCATCTAGTTATTTTACTTAGAGCAGATTTAGCCAAAAATCCAGATCCGGGAAGCCCTTTTTTAGAAAATAGATTTTTTTGCCTGTATAGGGCTTAAAAAATGCACTGGAAAATGTAAAAATTGAAATCCTGCTAATTTTTCCTCTAGACTTTTCTGTTTTTTGCCTAGAATCATCTAGTTATTTTACTTAGAGCAGATTTAGCCAAAAATCCAGATCCGGGAAGCCCTTTTTTAGAAAATAGATTTTTTTGCCTGTATAGGGCTTAAAAAATGCACCGGAAAATGTGAAAATTTAAATTCTGCTAATTTTTCTTCTAGACTTTTCTGTTTTTTGCCTAGAATCATCTAGTTATTTTGCTTAGAGCAGATTTAGCCAAAGATCCAGATCCGGGAAATCCTTTTTTAGAAAATAGTTTTTTTTGCCTGCATAGGGTTTAAAAATGCTCCGGAAAATGTAAAATTTGAAATTTCTTTTTAGAAATTTGATTCTAATTATTTTAATTTCTCTTAAATGTTCTTGATGAAATTAATGCTAAACAACTCTGCAAACTTGTTAAGCTGGTGCGAAGAGAAATCTTTGTCTGTACAGTGGAGATACAAAACAAAATATCTCTCTCATTAGGAATTAAATCATTTGAGTTCTTTAATTAATACACAACGGACATTCAAGTCAGAAGTTCTGCTAAACAGGAAAACATGAAAACTACAAGTTCAAGAGTTGATTTTTTCCTCAAACTCAAAGCGAAAAGGCTTGTTGAGTCGCCTGTTCGCGACGCTTTTAATTAAATTCGCTTCAGCTATTCTGTGAGATTTTGTTCCGGCGCTAAAAGCTGTTATCACTACCACTGAACTCCAGTAATAAAAATGAAAATCCTTTTCAAATTGTTCACGCCACAACTTTTCACGTGAGTTTCGGAAAAGCATTTGAAATTCGATGTCCCAAGAATTTTCTTCTATCGCTAGAATTGAAAAAAGGAAGTTGAAAAGTTTATCTTAAAAAGAAAAAACAAGGCGACAACGAAAACAAAAATCGCAACATCAACAGAATTCGAAAAACAAAAACGTTTTTGGCGCAAGTTCTACAACAAGCGAAAGCGGAAGGGCTGTTGTAGGAATCCAAAGGGATTTTTGTAACAGCCCTCTTCCCCGCAAACACGAAAACTCCGAATAAAAATTCTTTGTTTGAACAAAGTTTTCAACGCAATTTCCCATCTTCTTAAGACTTTGTGTTATTACTTAGAAATTACTGCAAAGAGGCAAAATTGCGAAACTAAAGTTGTTGCACGTAGTGTGTGTGGTTACCCTTACCCGAGCCGGGCGCTGCTGTGCTGTTTCCTTGGGGAGATTTAACATTAAGCGAAAGAAAAGGAAATCTCCAAGTAGACAGCGTTTTTCAGTGAAAACTTGAAACGCAAATTTTAATTAATTAGAATTGTTAATTTCTGTAATGCTCCTCTGCCTCTAGATTAAGATTTTAATTAAAATGGAGTGGGGGAAAAGAGGCTTTGTAATTTCAAGTGGATTTCGGTACAACTTCTATCGCACAATTGTAGGTAGGCTACACACAGTTTTTGGTAATCATACTTCATAAGGTAAAGTTTGCAACTGGGGCACAATATTTGCAGAAAATTTGAATTCAAAACTACCACAAGAACTTTAGCTAATTTAGGATACCTAATTTCAAAATGGTGTGAGGAACTACTTTTCGGCGCAAAGAGCGGTTTCTTCAAAATACTTACATACTAGTATATGTAGTTTAATCTAAGATTCCCCTATTTACTATCTTCAATATCATATCTTAAGATTTTAATAAATGTACGATGTTGAGTTGAAAGCTAAAGCTATACTATAGCCATCATCACAGGTATGATTTTCCTTCTTTGACCCTAGAACTACCAACCGGGGTAGATATCTACCCCAGGTAAATTTAGAACTGCGCTCCTAATCTAGTCAGTGGCATTATTGACTGAAGACCTATACCATAATTTAGTTTAAAGTTCTAGTAATAGAGCGGCGTCGCCAGAATCTTCAGTTTCTTGTTTACTGTGACGGAGTGAAGACATAAAGTTAGTGTGGGGTTGATATTTACCCCGGCTTGTAGTTAGTAGGTAAGTAATTTTATTTTTCTTACTAAAATAAATTTAATTCGCGTATTATAACCTTATTTTACAATAAAACATTAGATATATCATTTTCGGTAATGATTTCATATTTTAAGTACACTGGGAGTAGCAAAACGCGAATTTATTATTCAAAGTGCAAGAGACCGTCCTGCGAGAATCACAGGTTCATCTACTGCAGCGATTATGGTGCCTTTGAATAAGTTATTTTTGATATTTATAAAATTTCTATTTTTATTACATTTTGCATTAAAAAAAAACTGGAATATATTCTTTAAAACCAATATTTCATGGGTTTTTATTTGACTTTTTCGTATATAAAACGTCTAGTTTTTTTTTACTTTTCAGAGTCCCAAATAATTATAATGTTATTTTTTTCTCGAAGCCTAATGTGTCCCCTTTGAAATGGCGTTGGAAATTTTGAAATCGGATGTTTAGAAAAAAAAAAATTATGAATTTTTATTTGCAAAATGTTGTTGTGATCGCTTTTCAGCACTTTTAACTACTTAAATCGATTTTTAACTAACTAATCCTTAATAAAATTGAATTTGCTCTTTACCTTTTTCTTCAGCATGAAAAACAAAAAAAAAAAATCATATAATCACAAGTCGAATTACTGATTTTAAAACCATTTTAAGATAAAAAAAAAACCCATGGGGTAAATATTTACCCCGGTTTGTACTTAAAAGGTGAAAAAATGGGTTTTTATTTATAGGGTTAATTAATTAAAATAACAGAAATAATGGCCACCCTTCAACATACATCCACAAAAATGAGCATCTAATATTTAAGGAAATCATGTCCTTAAAAAAGGGAAACGGGAAAGGGAAGAAAAATCAATTTCCTATTTTTTAAGAAATATTTTCTTGCAAAAATTGCGTTCATTTATTTTAAGTGGTAAAATTATAACGGTTAGCGGCCATATTGGATTTTGAGCAATCCAAAAAAAATTTTGCGATACAGCTTTTGAAAACAGATGTCAAAATATTTCATTTGGGGCTTTGTAGACCTCAATCGGAATGATGCGACCGATTTTATAGCCTCATAAGTAGTAAAAGTAATGGAGGTCACTTGGTTTTAGCCGTCATATTGGGCTCTGTATAGGCGCACTCTTCGAAGGCCAGAGTGCATTCGAAAGTAGAAACCAAAACCTTTCTTTTGAGCCTTGGTATACCATAAATGGAGCTCACCATTCTTGGACAGCAGGGGGTGGTCCGTTTACAAAGAATGCCTCATATATATAAAAATATTTTTTTGTCCAATTTTAACATAATTTTTTATAGAGTCAAATACCTCATTACATAATCCATTGCATAGTTATAGGATACAAGAGCCTCTAAAAGGGTCTGAAATACGCGAAAATTCCTATTCTATCTCCAAATTGAGTAATTTGCAAAAACCAAGGGCAATAAGGCACAATCACTTATTTTATTTGTAATCGTTATCTTGATTTATGTATAATATATTATTGTAAAGCATTAAAATCAATCACATCTAGTATAAAAATTCCCTATCGTTTTCCCTTGACCTTCACCCACTTATTAGTCTGACCATTTTTACTAGAGATGCCACGAATAGTAATTTGGCCGAATACCGAATACCGAATATTCGGCGAGGTTCTTGGCCGAAGCGCCGAACATTCGGCAGCCGAATATTCGGCCACACTTAGTACTTTCCGCGGGCGATAAGTCACAATTGTCGCTGCAGAAAATGTTCGTTCAGATGAAGGTGTGGAACAGAAAAATTCTGTTGCAAATGAACTTGATTTTTACATGGTATCTGTTCGTTTAGATCGGACAGCAGACCCTTACAAGTGGTGGTCAGCAAACGCGAAACAATATCCAACCCTTTTACAATTTGCTAAGATGTATTTATCATCTCCCGGTAGCAGTGTGTATAGTGAGCGGCTGTTTTCGGAAGCAGGTATAATTTATGAGGAAAAACGCAACCGTCTGCTATCAACAAACGCTGAAAAAATTGTTTTCATTCATCATAACTTACCACTGGTAGATTTTAAATATTAATTTGTTAGTTCTTTTTTTTGGTTAAATAAATATATCTTTGTGAGTAATATTTTGAGTTCTTTTTTCATGATTTATTTGGTAACCCTTACTATATTTTATCATAAATACGAAAGTAAATCTGTTTATCACGATTTCACGCCAAAACTGCTGAACCGATTTAAATGTTTGGTACACAGATACTCTAGAGCCTTAGAAAGGACATGGGCTATAATTTACGCGGACGAAGTCGCGGGAAAACAGCTAGTAATAAAAAAATAATAAATAAATTGCTATTCGGTATTCGGCCGAATAGTTAACCATATTCGGCCGAATACCGAATAGCGAAAAAAAGTGGCCGAATACCGAATAGTTGCCGAATATTCGTGGCATCTCTAATTTTTACTATGCAAAAACGTCGTCGTCTCATTTCCTGTCATTTTTATTCGTATCACTCAACTACGAGAATAACGATTTCTTGATTTGACGTCACGACCAAGTGACATGACTCAACAGACGACATGACTATCAGAATAAGGGTGTATGTATGGGTAAAAAAGCCCAAGTTTGCAAAACCGAACTTTTAAGTTGAAAAGTTTTCTGGAGTAAAACAAGATTCCATAAAAACATATGAATTTAAAGATAAATGTTTAATAAACAACCAGAATATGTGATTCTGTCGCTGCAATTGCAGATTCACCAGTTCACTATGATTGGATCGACCACATCGGAAATAACCCGAGGCGGATAAAATTAATTAAAATTAAATCGTACAAAGTTATGTGGCCAAATAAATAACCCGAACGTACAAATTATTTTCTGGAAAGCGTTAAACAAAGAGGAGTCATAGTTCCGGGGTTCCGGGGTTCCGGGCGCCGTTCGTGTAACTCTGCCTTTAAAAAAAAACATTGCAGACAGCCCTGAAACAGAGAGGCATTAAATTTGCTTTAATGTGCTATTTGGACAGTAACCAAGACCGTAGAGGACTATGGCGTTCGTACGATGTAGAACTTGTAGAAATATTACTATAAGCCTATTTTCTATTCTACGGAGGTCGTCTTCACTTGCCAGTTATCCTCTTAAATAAAGGTCAGACAATAATGTTGAGTTATGGCCAAGTTGCATGCACTGGGTCAGATCTGCTAATTGAATTATTTTATCTGGCCAACAGCAGTCGATTTTGTGAGAGTGCATTTCTGAAAACGACATGATTTTTTGAATTTAATTTTAACACGAACCCTTCACCCCGCGTAAAATGAGCAGGGCAGCACTGAAGCGAGGCGAGCAGCTCAATTGCACATTTTTCAATTAAAAGTGTTTTCCTGCTAATTTCCTTTTGCATTACGCAGCTCTGTGCAAAATTGTGGGCGGATTTTATATCGCCCGAGGCGTTTTAATATCCTTGCAAAGATTATTTTCCGGTGGCTTTCTAGCAGCTACCTACCCTTTTTAAACTATCATCAGCCGCTTTAGAATCTATGAACCTGTCGTTCTATAGCGCTGCAGCCCGGTTTTTTGTTGGATCTGATAGCCCTGGGGCAGTGAAAGTAACCCAATTTATTATGTAAAAATGTATTACATGTAAAATACATCAAAATTGGTAATTCGCCTTTCGAAAGCCCGGCCCTATTCAATTCCTGCCATATGACCACCCTCTATGGGGGTACAAATTGTAAAAGTGTTTTTTGCCAGCTGCACCATCGGCTTTCATTTATATCAAATAATTACAGGATGTGGCCTCCAAAGAATTGCCGAACACCCTTTCAGAATATTTTATCTGCGGTTTAATTGCAGCGATGCGCTAGCTTCAGCGACCTCGATTGTTTGTTATTTAGGAGCAATTTCCCTATCGTAATTGACTGCAGTTGTCGCACAAAGAACTTGTTCGGATTGACGGTTTAATTGAAAGGCTTTTAAGCTTTTTTTTGCAACAGGAACATAAAATAAATAAACCCTAGTGAAATTTAAATCGAAATCCCTTTATAAATAACTTGTAATGTGTTAACAACAAATCCCCTTCAACTTAGGGAAAATTAATCGAAGAAATCCTACCTAAATCTTTGTTTGGGAACTGTTACCTATTTTCGAATAAATGGGAAATGCTTTTATAATTCTCCTCTTTAAGCTTATCAAATGCAGGTGGCCTCTGCTGCCGACTCGTCCCCAGGGTGTCTGCTCCAACTCACCTCACCTCACCTCTGGCTACAGTCCTACATTCTGAAAAGCCAGGAAAACCTCTCAAATGGTCAAGAATTTAGGAAAATAACCGAACCCTTAACCCTGTCAGCACTCACTCACGTAGGTTAGGTACTCAAAGGAAAGCAGCAGCCCCAGCACCAGAAAAGGGACAAAACTCCTTTTCAGGCAAAATAAGTTTACCAAAGTCAAAAGGGATCTGACATGAAAAAGAACTGGGCGACCGCACACAAAAATGCTTTCCAGCTTTGTTTCACTGAATCTTTAATTTCATTTCAGCGTTCGCTGCACAAAGAGCCTTTTTTTGTTACAATATTAATTGCATTTGCGAGGGATGCGGGAGTTTTTCACGTTTTGAAAAAAAACAGAAAAAAAAACCAAAAACAAAAATGTGGGCACCTCGTTGATCTCTCAACAGATAATAAAGATGATATTCCTGTACCATTTCCCACTTTAACAAAATTGAATTTACATATTTCGAAGTTATTGGATTTAAAAAGAACTGGGGTTTGTTGTCTATACTGCATGTATGTATTATATTGATTTTGTATGTATTATACCTCCAAAGGAAAAAAACCGAAGCCGAGGATTCAAAAAAATCTAATTTAAAATTTCTCAACACCTTTAGTGTTACGAATATAAAATTTAATAAAAATATGTTGTTAAATTTAGGATATGTGCCCATTTTACGAAATTATAATATATATGTATATTCAATATTCATACCTAAATGCTTCTGAACTCTGAAACAATTATGTTAACCTTCAAGATAATCAAGTGTTTGCATTATAAAATATAAATTAAAATTATTCACGTCTTCAAAATGTTTTACATCCGATGAAATTGTCGAAAAAAGATGCCTTTAATTTTAATGTATTGACTTAAGATCTGGAAAAAATTGCAACAATTTTATGAATACTAAATCAATCAATTTTATCAATAATAAATTGATCATTTTGAAGAAATATCGGTTTTATAAAAGAATATTTTCATGAAACTTTGAAGCAAAGAATAAAATTATAATATACTTAGGTGCAGTAAAAATTAAAGATTTCCTGTATCAAATGTTTTGGGGAAATTATCTAAGGGGTTGGGCACGAAATCCAAAAAGACAAAATCCAGAAATGACAAAATTCAGAAACAACAAAATCAAAAAACGACAGAATCCACAAGAAATTGGGCACGAAATCCAGAAATGACCAAATCCAGGAATTATTTCTGGATTTCTCCTGGATATTTAGATTATTTTTTTATTTAGATCTTATTAACTCCTTGGGTACGGCATGTGAAACGGATTTAATTTTTGGTTTTAAAAGCAGTACATTTTACGTAAGAATTAATTTATTTCTAAAATATTAGTGACATATGTAGTATTAAGATGACTTCAGGTAATAAGAATTGCAAAACAAAAATAAATTCATAAAAACAAAACAAAACTAAATGAAATAAATTCAAGTTATAACAAAAACCAATTACTAATAATTATGAAGAGTGTGGTATTTTTCAAAGCAAGTAGGTAAATGGAGTGCTACTTTGCATTGTTTGGACTGCCAGGTAGTCTCCTTCCTAATACTATGCTTATAACAAACATGACACCTTTTTCCAGGGTGGTGCTTGGGCTTAGTTAGTTAAATATTGTCTAAACTCAAATGACGTCTTAGACACGTCATCCGTTCCTAGGGCAAACAAGTGCATGACGTGTCTCATACGTCAAATGTACCCAAGGGGTTAATCGGATAATTTAGGACTACGAAATTTTAACAAAGAGTAAAAAAAATATATTAGTACAACAATAATCTTGAGACGGTGTTTGAGAGCAGAGCAAATTTTATACCTATATAATACACTACTCAAAAACATTAAGGGAGCAAGAAATTATTTAAAATTTTTTGCAAATTTTTGAAGAACTGTATCTTAGTCAAAAATGATCGTATCGAGATTAAACAAAAAGGTTTTTGAAGCTTGAAGTCTCTAGTTTTAAAATCCTTTGGCCAACAATTTTTTCGAGTTATAAGGTGCGTTTTTTTAATGATCTGGATCTGGATTGCAATTTTGCACTGAATTGAAATTTTTCAATAGTTACTCATAGCAATACTTTCTAATTTTGCTAAAGGACATCAAATTGCATTGATTTATGCCCGTTTCGCGTCAAAAAATGAATCCAATGATTTTTTCAGTTAAAGATTTGAAGTTTGGGTAGGTAAAAATCATGGCAATTTGATGCATTTATTGCACATTGAAAAATATTTCCTATAGGACATGGTTTAAAAATTTCAATTCAATGCAAATTCCTGATCCAGATCCAGATCATTAAAAAAACGCAACAATAGTTTACGCGTAATAATAAGAAATAGCGTATGAAAAAATGTAAATTTGAAACATTTTTAACTATTTTTTTTTTTTTTTTGCTGAATTTGCTTGGGAATGTTTTTTCAGTTAAACCTATGCAAAGGTCAGTTAGCTGGTTTATTCAGTTTTAATTGGGGTTTTTTTTCAAATTCTACGTCAATTGTTCGCTGAGATATCCGACTTTTTATGAAAAAGGATCCTTTTGTTTTTGATGATCGATATCTCAGCAACTAATGACGGCACAGTAAATTTAAGGATGGTTTCGAAAACTTGAATGAATTCTCTAAGCATCGGCATTTTTTGTTATATGAAATTTATTGACAAGATTAATCCTTTTTGAGTAAAAACCTCGCGATTTTTTTAGTTAGTCACATGCTAAAAATCTTGCGCATTAATCGATTAATTCTTTTGTAAAACGTTGATCAATCGGGCCGGGAAAACGGTTTGAAGTATCAATTTGAAAATTTACAGAGTTATTGGGGATACGGTAGATTGTAACAAAACCAGAAAATATTAGTCTTTCCGACAATATTTGTAAATCATAGGCAGGTTTTCTAAAAAAACGCAAAAAGTCATTTTTTTCAGTTTTCTCAAATTAATGGGAAAGGAGAAAACAAATTGTTTACTTCAAAAACCATGAGAGGTACTTGTAGAGAATTCATTCAAGTTTTCGAAACTTTTTGTTAGTTTGAAGGTAAACTTTTATTTTTTGATAAACAAATTGTTAGTAAATTATTAATATAATTGGTGGATTTTAATCAATCAAAAAAAAATCCTAAGTAGTTCACTAGAGAATGTTACTATTAAGCTACAGTTAAAATATCAGATCAATCGATAAAAAATTGCCAGCACTAGAGGTACCCTAAGGCATATCACGAAAAAAAATACTGCAACACCTGCCTCACTCTGGATTCGCATCTAAAAAATTATTGAAAAAGTATATTTATAATTACATTATATTAAACAATATTCATAAAAACAAACTCCAAAAATAACCCTTGATTTCGCGCACACAAGGTATTATTACCCCTTAACCAATCGCACAAAATAAATATCTCTTCCACATCTCAAACATTTTCTTTAATCACCTACATTATTTCGTTTTCTATATACTCGAGGGAGTAAAAATAAAAGTTTAACTTCATATTTCCTCACTTTACTGACATGGGCTGAGGGGGGGGGGGGGGGGGGGGGGGGGGGGGACAGGATATCGCACCGTCTTGTAAGAATCCTTGACTCACATGATCCTTAATGATAACATCAGTGGTCCAGACCGGAGGACTTTTGGTAAGTTCTTCCCTGGACTCCAGTGATAAAGTCTATTGGCTAGGGAAAAGCCAATAATCTGTGTAAGCTCTTTATTTAAAAATAAAACGGCTTGATTTTAATTTGTACAAAACCAAGGGTTGACGAACAAACAGGAAGTAGTTGTAGTGAATCATTTAATTTTCCTCAAAGAGTTGTGGAATCTAATTTCGTTTAAATTATATTAAAAGCTACCATGAACTTTCGCAATTTCCCCGACCAACAGGGCGATTTGCTTATGTCGTTACACCCTCCGAGTGAAAATGAGTAGGCACTTCAAATTGTCCGAGATTTTCGGCAGGACACATTTAATATGTTTTACAGCCACAAAACATTCGAATTAATTAAGTCTTGAAAACTTTTGCCCATTGGCACATCGTCCAAAATTAATGGCAGGCATTAAGGGCCAACACAACAACAGAAATGAGTGGTCCGCGGAGATTTGCTCAACGGATAAAGCCGGTATTAACCTTTGGCATAAATTAGCTGCTGGGTCAGCAGCGCAAAGGGTCCTTCTGCAACTCGGTGCAAAACAGGAAGAAGAAGCTGCTAAATCGTTGGTGGGGCAAAAATGGTATCAATTTAAATTTCCACATTGACGTCACACCACCAGGGGTAGTAGTGGTGGGGTATGTTTTCTCCTCTTGGAAGGATTTCCCCAATTCAGCGAACGTCTGAATCCCGCTCAAGGGCAATGCTTTTCTTGGAAGCTTTTCACATCCTCAAGGTCATTTCGTTTTAAAGTCTCTCACATATCCGACGACGTTACGTAATTGTTAAGTACAGCCAGCCCTAATCCGATAGCCTTGCAACGCGCCTATTATCAGGCGGACGACAAAGGGCATTCAGTTTTTTTATAGCACTCCCGGAAGATATCTGTGTGGCAGCTAATCCACGTATTTACATAATGAGGAGCACTTAATTCTATTCACTGGCAGCATGCGTTAATGCTTCTTATTGTTCAACCGAATGACCCATCCTCTGGACGGTCGTAGTGGTTTTTTAAATTTAACCAGAAATAGGCCGAAGGGCATTGGATTTCAACTGAACAGATATCCGGGCTAATAAATAAATCAAGGGGCATTCTGCTTTTTATATGGGACACAAATAAATTGGCTAGTGATTGATTGATTAGGAGAGGGACACCCTCGAAAAGTCGTAGGCAACACAATACAATATTCCGCCCTACAATATTATTCTAGACAACCTCAGGAGAGAGCTAAAATTGAAGGAAAAAAATAAATCCTTCGTCTATTTGCCTTTAGAAAAATATATTGGTGCCCATCAGAATTCTCTGTTAAACGATAGAGGGTCACGCGTTTCGTTTTCTTGTTTAATTTCCTCATTCGTCAATAAAACCAACATTATTAGTAAGATAATAACTTTCTCGGAAAATTGTCTGCGCTTGTTTATTATGCAGAAATTCCCTGCAGATATTAAAGAGGATTTCGTGACCATATTTACTCCTGGCTGTGACCCATTCTTTGCTGCTGACGTATTATAATTACTATGAGCAAATATATGCTAAAGCTGCACTGCAGCTCCCAGAATTTTTTTTTTTTCTTTATTTCTCTTATTACCTGTTTTTATATAAAGAGTCCAAGGATGACATTCTTTTCATTCATTCTTGATAGGGGGAAAGTAGATCGCTGGCGGGAGGTCAGGAATTAATTTATTTTAAACTTTAAAAAAGAGTGAAGGTAATGTCTACTTTATTACTTTAAAAAGTTATGACCTAAAAAATCTGGGGGCACGGCAGTGCCCCCGCCAAGTCGAGCACGAAGCAAACACTGCCGTACTATCCTTTACTGGAACCATTTCGCCGCATTTTCAGGCCCCTATTTGAGAACCTCTGGATAAGACCAGAACGCAGAAATTTTCGTCATCCAGTAAGCTATAATCACATACTTAAATTCCAAAATTTCAAGTCTGTAGGTCATTTAGTTCCGAAGTTAAACGAAAGCAAAATTTCGCATTTATGACACTCACTCACTCATAATCATCAAAATAGAACTAGTACTTCCCATAAACTCAGAGAGCTGAAATTTGGTACAGAGTTAGGGTTTAATGGCCACATAAAGGGAAAACTATAAAAACTAGGATAATCGAAGATCTGGAGTACCTGGTGACCCTGATTAGAAAACACAAGAGCCCAACCAAACTATTAGAGATCGACATACCGCCTTTACAAAAAATATTCAACTTGGTGGGCCGCTTCATTTGATGAGCGACAAGTTCGAACTCTATACCTTTCCGAGTATTTGTTAGGCCATAGTGCGCGAGCTGCGGCAGACAACATCAACACTGCATTTGGCTCAGATACTACAAGTCACGCAACAGTGTCTCGTTGGTTCAAACGCTTCAGTACAGGAGACCGAAGCCTCTAAAGTCAGCCTCGCTCGGGACGACCACCAGCTTTCGACAATGATGATTTGCGCCGTGAACTGCAACAGAAGCCGGATACAAGCACTCGTGAATTAGCGACAAAACTCCACTGCAGCCATCACGCTATAGAACATCACCTGCACGAGCTCGGATATAGGAGAGTTTTATCCCGATGGACATCTCATGCCCTCACAGACGCCATTCGTGCTGCTCGGGTCGCCGTCTGCCAATCGCTGTCGTGGGTTCTCTACGAAAAGAATACGCGCCGTGCCTTCTGGCTGCCACGAAAGGAAGACCCACCAACTCAACCAAAGCAATATCAAAACCGCGGCGAAAAAGTTCTATTGTGCTGCTTTTGGGATTCTCAGGGCATGCTGTTTTATGAATTATTACATAATGAAACAGTTAATGCTAACACATATGCGGCGCAGGTCGATAAACTAGCCACAGCTATCAAAGAAAAAAGACGAAGAAGAGCCAATGTCATTTTACTTCATGACAACGCTCGCCCGCACACTGCATCCAGCACCCGCCAACAACTGCAGAGCTTAGGCTGGGAGACGGTACCTCATCCACCATATTCCCCAGACATTGCCCCTTCAGACTATCATTTAATCAGAGCCATGAAAAATGATTTGCGTGATAAACGCTTTAACACTTTTAATGAAGTTGAAACCTACGTAGCCACATTCTTCAACTCACGGCCCGCTGAGTTCTGGGCAACAGGCATCCAGTCCTTGCCTATAGGTTGGCAAGAAGTCATAGATGCTCACGGCGAGTATTTGATTGACTAAATGTATAGTAAAATAAAAATGTTAGAATTTAAAATGTAAAAACAAACTGTCTCATTTCTTTCGTGCCAACCCGATATTCCTCCATTAAGTTTTTATGTCGGGATAATCCGTTAACACGTTGACTGCCAATGCATCATCGGAAAGCATTTGAAAATTTATAACTAACGAACCAGTGGGCTTAAGTTAAGACTGGGGTAACCACACCGATTTTAATGAAACTCGGTAGGAACGTTCGTCTAGGCTTAGAACGAACGAATATGCAAAAATTTTTTGTCGGAAAGCTCAACTTTCTGAGAAATTCAACTTTGAATTTCTAAAAAAGTCGCTTTCACGACTAAAAATTTTCACGTTATTACTGCCGAGTTTCATTAATTTTGCGAACGGAAACCGCACTACACTACACTAAACACTATTTATAGCCTCCTAGTCCATCGTTGCAAGCTTAAAAACCCCTGAAATTATAAAAATTTGCGTTATTTTCATTGTACTTACCTTTACTCCTGATGACATCTCCCTGGAACTGTCATCCACATCTCATTCCAGCTCTACTCTTTATGGGAACGTTCAGAAAATTACAAATTTTAGAAACTGTCTATTAAGAGGGAATTTTCCTTTTACAAACTCTCTATTAATTAGGAATTTTCCTTTTATAAACTGTCTATTTATTAGAGGGAATTTTCCTTCTACAAACTGTCTATTAAGAGGGAATTTTCCTTTTACAAACTGTCTATTAGAGGGAATTTTCCTTTTACAAACTGTCTATTAGAGGGAATTTTCCTTTTACAAATTGCCTATTAACTAGGAATTTTCCTTTTACAAACTGTCTATTAGAGGGAATTTTCCTTTTACAAACTGTCTATTAGAGGGAATTTTCCTTTTACAAACTGTCTATTTATTAGAGGGAATTTTCCTTTTACAAACTGCCTATTTATTAGAAGGATTTTTCCTTTTACAAACTGCCTAATAACTAGGAATTTCCCTTTTACAAACTGTCTATTAACTAGAATTCCCTCTTCATAAACAGTTTGTAAAATTTATAATTTTCTGAACTTTCCCATGAAGAGTAGAGCTGGAATGAGATGTGGATGACAGTTCCAGGGAGATGTCATCAGGAGTAAAGGTAAGTACAATGAAAATAACGCAAATTTTTATAATTTCAGGGGTTTTTATGCTTGCAACGATGAACTAGGAGGCTATAAATAGTGTTTAGTGTAGTGTAGTGCGGTTTCCGTTCGCAAAATTAATGAAACTCGGCAGTAATAACGTGAAAATTTTTAGTCGTGAAAGCGACTTTTTTAGAAATTCAAAGTTGAATTTCTCAGAAAGTTGAGCTTTCCGACAAAAAATTTTTGCATATTCGTTCGTTCTAAGCCTAGACGAACGTTCCTACCGAGTTTCATTAAAATCGGTGTGGTTACCCCAGTCTTAACTTGTTCCAACCAGTGCATTGCTAGTGCATTGCCAGTGAACACTTGAAAATTATTTCTCATATCGTCGTTGCGCGTGCAATACCGCGAAAGAGCATTTTGTAAATATCGCGTAACAGCAAAAGACGCAACATTGACCTTAACCTTATTTTTGACATGGAAACAATGTCGCGGTACAGTTGCTTGCTTGAAGTTGGCGAATCGTGAAAACGCAGACGAAATAACTTAACAATTAGCGTATTTAAAGTCATGATTAAATTTACCGCCTTTTGACCCGCTAAGAACCGTCAAAAGCGCCAATCATTTGATTGGTCTGTTATGAAATGTCAGTGGTTTTTCGGTCGAACTTCTCAATTTTGTCGCCGACTGTGGTGTAGGAAACAACAAAGCCCCCTCAGAATAAAATCCCAGCTTTGGACGGCCCTGCGCCGGAGTAGAAAACGTTCGGCCATTTTTCACGGAGAGCAGAAGTTCTGATCGGGCGCAGGGATTTTTTCAAAACTTTAGGGCCAATTCAAAGATGAGGAAGTGCTAAAAGTGCGCGACTCGAAGCGGCCGGACCCCAGCAAGCGCGTTTTCAGAAAATCTCGAGCCGGGACGCGGGGTGAATCGGGAAAATAGCCTGCCCGCGACGAAGGTATGTCTGACAAAAGGAGGAAAATTTTAAGGAGCGTCTCGTCCGTCTGACAGATTTTCGCGGAGCCTGCGGTCTGCGGGGCGCGACAGCCCCATCGGCCGCTGCGGAATATCCGCGAAAAGTGCCGTGGCTGGGAAAGTGATTCAAATTTAAAAATTCAGTGTTTTTGAGTTTTTCCCGTTCGACCGGGAGGGCCCAGTGGGGGCGCTCAGAGACAAGTGCAATTAGGGCTTCCTCAGATGGGGAGGGCGCGGGGCCTTGAAGCTCCTTCGACAGACGAGTGAGGCCTTAAGTCTTCTGTTGGCCAGCCGAGCCGAGTCGTCTTTAAATTGCAATTGAGAAGGCCCCCTGAGGGTCGGTCGGCGCTTGGCAGTGGTACAACAAATTTCTCAGAGCGATGAGGCGCGCACATATGCAAAACCGTCGGGAAATTTGCATTAATCATAAGCACTTCCGTGAAAAATTCCATTCTTTCCCTGCCAAGATTATTCTACAGATTAAAATAGGGCAATTCTTTGCTTTCTTTCCAGATAATTCTCTCGGCGATGGACTGTTTGAGCCGAGACGTTTGAACACAAGCAGCTGCAGTCCCCTTGGTGGTGAACAATTTTCGTGTTACCCTACTCTACGCCAACTTGCCCAAAATTAAGCCGTCAAAGCTGGGAAAAAGTATGAACTTGTGCTCCTCGATTGGTGCCGGGCAAAGTAGCAGCAGCAGCACTAGCGACATGCCTCCCGAGAACAGGCCAAAGGTGGTCACTGTGAAGCACCCGGAGTCGAACAAGCCAAAGCCGACGACCAAAAAGAGCAAACCAATTCAGGCGGACCAGGACGTGATTAAGGCGCTCCAGCGATGCCGGGACGAGGGAATCAAGCGTCTGGACCTGAGCAAGTCATCGATCACGGTCATACCTTCGACGGTGAAGGACTGCACCCACCTGACGGAGTTCTATTTGTACAGCAACAAGATAGCTTCGCTGCCACCTGAAATTGGGAACTTGACGAGTCTCAAGACTCTGGCTCTGAACGAAAACTCGTTGACTTCCCTGCCGGAGTCCCTGGAGAATTTGAAGCAGTTGAAGGTGCTCGATTTAAGGCATAATAAACTCGCTGAAATTCCTGACGTTATATACAAGCTAACATCGTTGACTACACTCTATTTGAGATTTAATCGAATCCCGAGCGTTGCCGGCGATATTAAAAATCTCACAAATCTGACGATGCTTAGCTTAAGGGAGAACAAGATCAGAGAACTCGGACCCTCGATTGGATCCCTTATCAATTTGACAACGTTGGACGTCTCGCACAATCATCTCGAGCACTTACCGGAAGAGATTGGGAACTGTGTCAATTTGAACGCTCTTGATCTTCAGCACAATGAACTTTTGGACATTCCCGAAAGTATTGGGAACTTGAAGAATCTTGTGAGGCTTGGACTCAGGTAAGAACTTATTTAATTTTTAACCTATCTCGCTGGAAAGACATTTTATAGTTCGCATGTATCT
This sequence comes from Dysmachus trigonus, assembly GCA_949715965.1. Lineage (NCBI taxonomy): Eukaryota > Metazoa > Arthropoda > Insecta > Diptera > Asilidae > Dysmachus > Dysmachus trigonus. The sequence continues at coordinate 93,459,487 of OX454320.1, forward strand.
TGTTATAGCTCCAGATTAGTGGAATATTTAAAAATGAACTAAATCCTTTACAATAGAACGGGAAAAATAAATTTTTGGGATTCTTAAAAATTGTCGCAGTATCATAAAATCGGAATTTCCTTAAATTTAAATTTTATAGTTTTTTTTTGTATTTCTCGTAACACGTTTGTCTACTTACGAAAAATAAAAATGTGAAATTGCGTTATCTTGCAGGTACAACCGACTCACATCGATTCCAGCAACTTTGAAAAATTGCAAATACATGGACGAGTTCAATGTCGAGGGCAACGGAATATCACAGCTTCCAGACGGACTTTTAGCCAGCTTGAATTCACTAACGACCATCACTTTGTCACGAAATTCATTCCACAGCTATCCGTCTGGAGGTCCAGCTCAGTTCACAAACGTGACCAGTATCAATTTGGAGCATAATCAAATCGACAAGATCCCCTACGGAATATTCTCTCGGGCCAAGGGCTTAACGAAGTTAAACATGAAAGAAAATTGTCTTACCTCGCTACCCCTTGATGTGGGCACGTGGGTGAATATGGTCGAATTGAATTTGGCAACGAATTCACTTACAAAACTCCCAGACGATATACTGGCACTTCAAAATCTAGAAATATTGATCTTGTCGAATAATTTGCTCAAGAAAATACCGAACACAATAGGAAATCTCCGCAAATTACGAATACTTGATCTTGAGGAAAACCGTATCGAAACACTGCCAAACGAAATTGGCTTACTCCATGACCTACAAAAATTGATCCTCCAGACGAATCAGATTACAATCCTGCCCCGGACTATTGGTCATCTTACGAATTTGACTCATCTGTCTGTGAGCGAGAACAATTTGCAGTACTTGCCTGAGGAGATTGGCACTTTGGAGAACCTCGAGAATTTGTATATAAATCAAAATCCCTGTCTAGAAAAGCTGCCGTATGAGCTGGCGCTATGTCAGAATCTAAAATACTTGAACATTGATAAGTGTCCACTAAGCTCCATTCCTCAGGAGATTCAGGCGGGTGGACCATCTCTAGTACTCCAATGGCTGAAAATGCATTCACCCTATCGACAGATGTGATTCGGTAGCCAGGAGACTGAGTTTGAGGGCTGTTTTGATGCCGCTGATATCTTCAAGTTCTGAAGCTGCGTTCGCGAGTAGCCGCGATCAAGCTTCACCTGAATGTACGCGATTTATAAATAATAAACAAAACAAAACAAAAAAAAAAAAAAATGTGTGATTGGAGGAATAGCTTTAACCGCTTCAAGTACTACCCACAACGTTTCGACAGATGTTCACAAAACACCCAGACTCAGAGCTACGCTATTTACATAAAAAAAAAAAAAAAAAAACGCTATTGCATCGCTGTCTGCGTCTACATTTGTTGCTACAGCCGGAGGCGCGTTCAGTCGTTTGGATTTAAGTGCTATGTAAGTCCTGTTGTTATTAATATAGTAACTCTTCTAAATAATATTTATTTTTATTTTACTCTTGCAGATTCAACGAAACCATCTGCCTCGGAGCGAGATGCAGCCTCCCTTCGACTACTACCGACAATTGTAAGTTGAGCGAGAGCAAATCCCGAGTCTAGTCATTTAAGAGATTACTGTATCCAGTTTTGTTAGGAGGCTAAGGTTTTTATAAAAAATAGTTTTTACACACAGCAGCGTTAGTCTCTTGGTTTTTGTAAGATTAATCGCCAAATGGAATTGTTTACGATAAATGTGTAAATGATGTTTATATAGTTACTGTGCGTCTGGGTGGGCATTGCAATGGTCTAAGAGCCACTTTTTTTTTTTTTTTTTGTCTGTGCAGAAAAGCTCTAAACCAGAAGCAGAATTGCCACCATAATCGCACCTGCGCATAGGGCGAACCGATGCATTTATGAACGACGAATTTGTTTTCTCTCTATGTCCTCTGTGTTAACATTATTAGAACAAAGTAGGCAGTAAGCTATGCATTAACTAAAGAATTTTAAATGTAAAAACCTTCACGACACAACTTTAGTGTTAATTTATCGCGAACGTTTCTGAGCTAAGGATCAGAAATGTGTTGCGGTAGCCTCATATTGAAATGGTTTTCATTGTAACGCAGCACAAAGATTGCTTGTATCCTCAATTGTTGTTCAAAAATTCACGATAAGTCCATTAAATTGCATGGACTAATTAAATTTTTTCCAATATCGTGATGCAACACTATGCACCACTGAGCAGACGGATTTCCTTAATTTGATTTGAAAACATTTTTTAAAAGTCTGAACATCACTTTTGTACACAACGTTAACGACAAATGATAGTCTGAATATCAAATCAAATTCTGTGAATATCATTTCGGGAAATGCCACTCTTCCTCTATATGTCCACCCCTCCGATTATTTGCTGATTGTTTTTTTTTTTTTGCTAGCACTTTCCATGTTTCCCCCGCTTTAAGAATTCAATGTCGTTGTGATATAAGTTTAAGTTAACTCGCAGAGTATTTTAGGAAAACTTTCCAGCAACAAAACCAGAACTCATGACAAATATAAACGAGCAAGCGCACATAACTAGTTGTACTACGAGAAGTTCATAAACGAAAAAAATAAATAAATAAATAAATAAATCAAACTGATATATATATTTTCTAGGAATGTGTTTTATACGAGCAGTTTCTTTACAGCGTCTCCTGGGAGAACTAAGTTAGTCCGGTAACGTAACGTCCGATTCAGAAGATTCTTACTTGTATGCTAAATTAATTGTTATAATGCACCTTGAAACTTTCTAGTCCTACAGATAAATACTTTTAGTTGGCCGTTGTATTATTTCAGTGTTTTAGCTTGAGATTTTCAGCTCTCTTCGGGTATGATTTAGTTAATTTTATTTAGATGTTTCACAAAACAAGGCCAAAAACCATATCGATTGACTTCACTGTGTTAGAGCACTTTATATCCGCTTAAATTTTATTATTTGAAATAAATTACCTTATCAAACAATACACTGAATATTGACAGCAATTATTTGTTTATAAATCCAAATTAAACACTTTCTAGCGATATACTCAATTTCTTGAGGAGAGTTGAAAATTCTCATTATGCCCAAAAGCACAAAAGTTTACCCCGATATATAAAAAATGCCCAAATTGCAAAATAAATAATTTTATTGATCTAGAAATCGAAAGAATCGAAAAGAGAATAAATTTACTTCTTGTTGTATAAATGTTACTGAAGTTTATATATTGAAAAATGGTCAAAAAAAAAATGTTGTTTTTATTTTACTGAAAAGTTTTCAAACGGCAGGAGATGTTCTTGCATGGAAAGCATATATACATAAAGAAGAAATTATATATATATATATATAATTAGAGAAAAAAAAAATTCACAAGATAATAATTATTGTAAAAGGAGAATGCATGTGTATATTATTTCTAAAAAAAAAAAAAAAAAAAATTCTTGTTATATTTTTGTATTCAATGGAAATTCAAAGTAAATGAGATGATGAAAAAAAATAGTGTGACGAACGTCAACGAAGTATTTAATAGGTATTTAATTTTACAGAGTGATAGTGAGCGGTGCAGCGCGCAACCGCAAATCACTGAGCTGACAATTTGATGGAGCATGATAATAATTAAGAGAATAAAAAAAACAAAGATATATACATGTTAGTAGCATTAAAAATAAACTAAAGATTACTATGAAGATCTTATAAAATTTATGAAGAGAAAAACGTGGAGAAATATATATTAATGTCCTACATGTAATATTGCGATTTTAATATGCCATTACCTTCCTAATCCCTTATTCGGTTCATTTAAGTACTTTAAAGTATTCGGGAATTTCCTTTTACACTCGAATACCACAATTAAATTTTTTATCGATGATTAAATATCTTTTTTTTTGTAAATCTGAGTATAAACACTCTTGAATTCAGTTATTACATTATAATAAAAACTCTAAAAAATATTTTCAAGTATACACTTAACAGTCATAAATTTTCAGAATCACCTTTTCATGGGTTTTTTTTTATTTGTTAGGAGTTTGTGCAAGGCGTTATCATAATGCAGCACTCCCAACCATGTTATACGTATTAAGCTAAAATCAAAAAGGGATTTATAGTTGGCGAATGAGAAAGGTGGCCCATCTGGTGAACAAAAAAGCCGCAACAATATTTAACTGATTTGCAGTGTGATCCATAGAAACACAACAACAATTTCGAGTCACCTTATCTTGAAAATTTTCAATCTTTTGATTTATCTACCCCACTATCATGCACTTGAATATTCAATGCACAAAAATGGTTTTCTATTTTAAAGTGGGATGATTCTATATTTGAACAAGTAGAATAACTTGTAGATTAGAATCGAATAATTTTACTTACTATACCAAAAATGAATCGTGAATCGTTTTATTTCACTTTTTTATAGTCTATATTTAAAGTGATCCATAAATTCACCTGCACCTCTCCACTCTTTTAACCCTCTGTAGCCATACGGGTGCAAATCGGGCAGACCAAAAATTTCAAATGTCTCTCTCTCATAGGACATGCACTATAGAGCTCTCGCTCTTGTACGACAATTATGTCTATACATTAGTGTAACGGTCGAGCAGTAGCGTGGTGCCCGTCCTTCAATAGCTGTTGCGCTAGAAACATCGAAAAGTAACCATTAGCCATATTTGCACCCCTTTGGCCTTGGCGTTACAAAATTGTGAGTTCATACAGAAATAAGTTATTTAGAACTGTTTTGAGAAATGTAGTTACCTACTAACCCAAAATTGTTGGTAATCAAAGGGAAGACAGGATAAGGTAAATTCATTCCTCAGAAAGGATGCTCGCCTCGCTTATCTGTGACGCCAGTAACATAATAAATGTACCTAACATCTGGCATGATTTGAAATTAGTTCAACTAGCGTTCAGTGAATGCAAAGGAGTGCACATCGACACAAGGAAAATACAACAAACAATATTCCTGTATTTATTATAGTCTAATAGGTAAGTTTTAAATTGTTTGTGGTAAAATGTAAATTTTATTTATTGGATCAGGCCGGAATCAATGCCTTTATATTGTACACTTTGTGTGCCGAGAATGAGAGACTAAATAATACAAATTTTTGAAAATATTAGTATTTACTTTGGTAGAAACTCAACTTCGCCGACGTTTGCAGTCACGAAATTTGCGAACATATTTGCGTAAAAAAATACAAAAATCATTAGAAGTAGAAGAGGAGCCACTAGCTAGTATCAGCATCGTAAGAGAAGAAACGAGAGCCAAATGCGGGCTTTGTGAAAGGGAGCAAGCAACTCGAACACGAATGAAATGCGCCTCCACAGCACAGGGCCGGCTTATGCACTAATTGAGTCGATACCACCGAGTAATGTTTAAAATTTAACTAAATAATGCAAAGTTTAATGATTAATATATGTATTATAAACAAAAATGCCTAAAATAAACCATTTTTTGGACGTAACATAATTTTTTGCTTTTTTAAAACTATCCTTTTTTCAAGCACTTTTTAAAAATATTAAAAATAAATATTATTAAACAAACAATTTTTTTAATTTTAGTATAGGTATTTATCTTTGTTTTTCCGAAGTTTCATTGTCATATTTATAAAACAAACAAAAAAATGATTTTTTGCGTAAAAATCGAATTTTTAAAAAAGTTTATTTAAAAATCGTCATTTTTTTATGTGATAATGCACTTTAAGGGTTTATTTTAATTCCCACGAAAATTTTACCCCAAAATCATATCTTTATCGATAAAAAATATTAAACCACATAAAATGTATCTAATATATAAAATTCTACTGTCACAGTGTTAGTGGCCATACTCCTCCGAAACGGCTTGACCGATTTTGATGAAATTTAATATGTATATTCAGTAGGTATGAGAATAGGTTTATAACTAATTTTTATACCCCTAGATGTTAAGGGTGGGTCACCCTAAAAAAAGTTTTTTTATGTTTTGGACCAATTTTTTTTTTGTAATTTTTTTATGGTGTGGCATTAAAAAACACATTTAGTCCTAAATTTTTACCCTTCTACCACCAACCCCTACTTTTTAATAGTCTAATATATAAAATTCTTCTGTGACAGTGTTAGTGGTCATACTCCTCCGAAACGGCTTGACCGATTTTGATGAAATTTAATATATATATTCAGTAGGTATGAGAATACGTTTATAACTAATTTTTATACCCCTAGATGTTAAGGGTGGGTCACCCTAAAAAAATTTTTTTTATTTTTTGGACAAATGTTTTTTTTGTAATTTTTTTATGGTGTGGCATTAAAAAACACATTTAGTCCTAAATTTTTACCCTTCTACCACCAACCCCTACTTTTTAATAGTCTAATATATAAAATTCTTCTGTGACAGTGTTAGTGGTCATACTCCTCCGAAACGGCTTGACCGATTTTGATGAAATTTAATATGTATATTCAGTAGGTATGAGAATAGGTTTATAACTAATTTTTATACCCCTAGATGTTAAGGGTGGGTCACCCTAAAAAAAGTTTTTTTATTTTTTGGACCAATTTTTTTTTTGTAATTTTTTTATGGTGTGGCATTAAAAAACACATTTAGTCCTAAATTTTTACCCTTCTACCACCAACCCCTACTTTTTAATAGTCTAATATATAAAATTCTTCTGTGACAGTGTTAGTGGTCATACTCCTCCGAAACGGCTTGACCGATTTTGATGAAATCTAATATATAAAATTCTTCTGTCACAGTGTTAGTGGTCATACTCCTCCGAAACGCCTTGACCGATTTTGATGAAATTTAATATATATATTCAGTAGGTATGAGAATAGGTTTATAACTAATTTTTATACCCCTAGATGTTAAGGGTGGGTCACCCTAAAAAAAGTTTTTTTATTTTTTGGACAAATTTTTTTTTGTAATTTTTTTATGGTGTGGCATTAAAAAACACATTTAGTCCTAAATTTTTACCCTTCTACCACCAACCGCTACTTTTTAATAGCATTTTTTATGTTTTAACCCCGATCGATAGCAATAACTTGAGAATGACTGTACCGATTTCATTCATTTTTTTTTTTAAGTTAAGTAATACTTTTTAGAAGGTTCTTACGGAAAGAAAAGTTAATAAAATTGCGCAGAAAATTGGATAATTTCAGAAAACTTAACGATTATTTTAACTTCGCGAGTTTGACCGTTCGCGCGTTCTCGATTTCAACGGATTTTAATGAAAATTAGTAAAATTATTGTTTCGAGGTCACTGATTTGGAATATTATCAAAATTTACCAATCCAAGATGGCGGACCCAATATGGCGACCAAGATTTCTAGATTTCAGTTGATTTTAATGAAAATAAGTACAGTGATAATTTTGAGGGCACCAATTCAGAATATTATCAAAATTTACAAATCCAAGATGGCGTATTCAATATGGCGACCAAGATTTCTCGATTTCAATGGATTTAAATGAAAATTAGTACAATCATTGCTTTGAGGTCACTGATTTTGAATATTACCAAAATTTCCAAATCCAAGATGGCGGATCCAACATGGCGATTAAAATGTCTCAATTACGACTGATTTTAATGAAAATTAGTACAATGGTTATTCTGAGGCAACTAATTTAGAATATCGAGATTTCCAAATCCAAGATTGTGACCAACAATTTCTCAATTTTAATGGATTTTAATGGAAATTAGTACTACAATTATTCTTGGGCCACTAATTTGAATGTTATCAAAATTTCCAAATTCAAGATGGTGGATCCAACACGGCGACCAAAATGTCTCGATTTGGACGGATTTTAATGAAAATTGGTATAATGATTATTCTGAGGCCACTAATTTCGAATATTATTAAAATTTGTAAGCCCAAGGTGGCAGGTCCAATAGGGAGACCATAATGTCTCGATTTCAACAGATTTTATTGAAAATTAATACAATGATTATTCTGATACCAATAATTTGAAATACATATTATCAAAATTTCCTAATCCAAGATGGCGGATCCAATATGGTGATGCAAATTTCTCGACTTCATGAAAATTAGTACGATTTTTTTGGTGCGACTAATTTTGATCATTATCGAATTATCAAATTTTCTAGGTCCAAAATGGCGGACCCAATATATATAAAAAAAATTTCTCGATTTCAACGGGTTTTAATGAAATTTGGTACAATAATTGTGTTAATGCCACTAATTTTAAATATTATCAAGATTTGGATATTCAAGATGGCGGATCCATGAAGGGGTTTTCGGGTTGAATCAATTTCTAGGATATAACAAACTAGAACATTTGAGAAGTCTTTAATTAGTAAGTATTTACCCGACGTCGGATGAAACCGGGTAATTTTCCAATATTTGTGAAGTGTAAAACGGTTTACTTAATATTAAACAACGTGTAAGTTTGTTTAACAAATTAATTAGGGATATGAAACGGAAACACTGTTTTCTTATATTAATGGTATTATTTCTAGAAACATGCGAAAAGAAAGAACACGATCAAATATTGGTCGACGCACAGGGCATAATGAAAATGTACCGGGAAGGGCAGTACAACGTCTGCCGGGCCAGCTAGTAATAAAATAAAATAGTGAAACCATATGGCCTTCACGTTATTGGGTATGGATTAGAGGTATGGCCACAGAGGGTTAATGGTGGAGCCACTGTGAAAATGAAATTAGTCGTGAAACTATCGAGAAAAACGAATGTAAATTTTCTTATATACTCACGAAAACTAAATCTTAATTGAGTTAAATTTTCGTTCGTAAGTAATTCATTCATCATTTAGTCTTCGCGAGAAAATAAGAATTTATTTCGTTTTTCCCTAAGAGTTTCACGATTTAATCGTTTAAAACGCTTCACTAGCGAAATTCTAAATATTTCGACTGCTGATCCATTTCCGAATCTTTTTCGATATCGTTAACAAACTATATGTTTTCTGAAAAAAATTCTTTTTCGATTCATTTACGAATGAAAAAGTTTGGTTTGGTGGGAACTGATTAATTTTTTTTCTTGAGAATATTTTAAGTATTTTAGTACTTAGAAAACAACTCGATTTCTACTTTTTATATGATTAATTATTATCTTATTATTGACTTCTTAACAATTTCCTTTCCAGTTGAAGATTTAATTATTTTATAGCTTTGGTGACAAAGCTGAGCTAAAAAAAATTGCATGCATATCACTCAAAATGACTTTGTACCGGGTTCGGTAATATAAATTATTCAGCTCCCATAAAACACCTTTTTCGTCAGAATTAGCTTATCATGGCTCTCTATGATTGCGGAATTTTGATAAAATAATGATTTTTATTTCCAACTGCCAAAAATCGATTTGAATCGAAGGCTTATCATACGTATTTTTTCTAATCGCCGTCGTTTCAGTTTCGCGTAGATAGGCGGAGAATCGAAGATACGGACGAATGGTGCAGTCCAGCCTTTGTACATAATCTTCTCTTAGAAATTCGAAATTCCTCTTATCTTAGGTGACTAGTTCTCACGAGTCAGCCACTCGAGCGGGCGGCAGCGTCACAGTGGAAGCATTCGAACCTAATGCTAATGGTGGCGAAGTCTGAAGAGGAAGATTAGAGGGAAGAAGACCCGCGTCTTGAAGGTGTTGTCGTGTATTCGACCCATTCAGTGAATATCGTCGCGGCATTCGAACAGGTTGAGCGAAAACTAGTTTCCCCATACTCCCGGCGCATCTCTTCAGTTTCAGTGGTGATTTTTAGTAAACACAGATCTTTTTTCCCAGATTTGTAAACAAAACGATCGTCGTCTTCTCCACACACAAAAAAAAAACAGGTTAGTAGTTCAGTAACCTCTCCAGGTGGTACTACTGAAACAATTCTTTTCAGTCCACTCTTTTACACAAAATCTAAAAGACGCTTCTCGAATTATTACTTCTAGAATGAATCCACTGTGGGCTATTTTTTGGCTTTTGATCCTGATCTTCTTGTCCTTCTTCGTGGCAGGATTTTGTGCCTTCTGGTACATTATATTGTATCCCCTTACAGTGTGCGTTCCAGCGTGCTCGGTAAGTAGATCTAAAATCGTGAAAACTCGCGTCGCATACAACTAGTTTTTTTCTTAAGGCGTGTCCTCATTTAATCGCGTAATCGCTTGTTAGATCTTATCGGGGCTGATCGAGCAGTTAAACGTGAAAGTTTCTTTTATTTGTTGCACTATTGATACAAGTGGGTGCATACTAAATGCAACGTAATTCAATTTTTTAGTGGCAAACTACGTGTCATGCAAGCCTAACACCTATGTTGTGTAGAATAACGATCACTGATCATGCTAACTATGAAATTTTAGCTTGTGCGTAATACAACATGACAACATATTTTCGCAGCGTTTCGGGTATCATTTGTTTGGCAAATTTTTGTTTAATCTAGCAAAGAATGTTTTGGCTGAAGAGGAGATCGTAGATTTTATTTTCTTAATTAATTTGATCTACTTTAACGCGAAAACATCGGTCGCGTCTTGATGACCTCGACAGTGCCACTTGTTGACAATAAAAAAAAATAAAAAGCGGAAGTGGAACTATCTAAAAATGAGTACAAGGAATATTTTTATATAAATATTTCTTTTCTTCGGTGTGACAAGGTCATCCGATGACCTATTTGGCTCTGCCTATTCTAAACATCACGTAGGAGTTCCAAATAAAATAAAAGCTACGCACGTTAGTTAAATGACTTATAAAGTTAAAATAAGTAAAACACCCAAAGCTAATTAAATAATCTCACTTGAATGTTTGATAAGCTCGTGAGTCATAATGTTGCTATTTTGTCAACACACAATGGTTCAAGTTTCCTTATGAATCGTCTGTGCTTCATTAGATTACTTCTGAGTTGCATAAGATTACTTTTGAGAGCAACTTATAATTTCTTTTTAGCTACGAATTTAGAAGCATTTGGGAACGGCTATGTCGAAACACATTACTTTGAACTTCTCAAATATGTTTCTATTTTTAGAAAGCATTTTTATTAGTTGGTCTTTTTTTTTTTGGCTCCCACACACGAAATTTATTTAAAATAATAATGTATATTATTGTAATCTATATTATTCGATTTCCAAACACTATATACGATAATATGAGAAATAGTTATTTAATATAAATGTTTTACTATACTATTCAAATTTTATTAAAAAAATCTAGACGGTTAATATCACTATTTTTTGATACATTTTTTCTTTACATAGCTCAGTCCATTGATCAAATTGTAGGATTATTATACTTCAAAAATTAAAGATCTCAGGTTCATTATTAGTATAAAAATTGAATTCTCGCTGTAAATACATACATGCATTGCTCAATTTACACGGTAGATATGTATATAAAAGGTATCAAATAAGCTTTAGACCGTGTAAATCGAATCAGAGAATATAAAGAAAACTCGTAGATACGTTCATAATAATTATAAAGTGAAACCAAGGTCTTATGAAAAACTAAAGATTCATTCTACTGAATATTAAGTCTAGAAATTGAAGCTTTAGTATTCATATAAAATAATCAAAAATTAAAATAAAAACAATTAATAAATAAATTAAATAATAAATAAATTAAATAACACATAATAAAATAACTAACAATTAATTATTTAATTAACTGATTAACAATTAATAGATTAACTAATTGAAATAAAGTACAATAAAAACTTAATTAATTAATTAATTGATTAACAATTAAGAGATTAAATAATTGGAATAAAATACAAATAAAAAGTGGAAAGCAAGCAAAAAATACACGTTTGAGAATTTATCGTAACATTTTCTTGAATGTTATGAAAATCAACGAAAAAAAATTATATACAAAGATTTGTGTTATTATTTTATTGTTGAAAATAATAATATACAAACAATACACAGCACAATTATAACACAATACACAGTAAAATTATAAAAATGATACACGAAGTATTGAAAAAGCACGTGCCATATGTTAGAAACTTATGGAACTTACAAATATTACATTTAATGTGCAATAAAAAAATATTGAGTTCAATAATCGAGATAAAAAATATTCTATCTTTTAAGTTGGACCAAACTACACATAATGAGCCAAATTTTATCAAGATCGGTTGAGTAGTTTCGGATTTTATCCCGGACAAACATCGTGAGACGAGATTTTTATATATATAAAGATATATTATCTATGTAAAATAATCGAATTAACTTAGAGACATTTTCATTTTTTTAAAAATTTAAAAATCGTGTAAAAGCGAAACCGTGTAAGACAAGTACCGTGGAAATTCGTTACGGAATTTGAGGGAAAAATAACACCAGGCAACAAATTTTATATTGTTTTCTTCAACGGAACAAGTGATATAAAACTTCTATAGGACTTTTTTTTTGTTCAGCGAAAAGTACAAAAGATCGCATTTTGCCCATTTTTGAAAATTTCTTAAAAAATAACGGACCGTGATAAGACCTCGTCACACGACTCAAAAGAAAGCCTGAATCCTTATCTTGATCATCATGATCATCTAGCATCCTGGGAAACATGTTTTCAAGAACGTGCATCAATTATGAACTTTATTCACTATCTATTGTACGAAATAATCGCTTTCTGGAAAAACGTTCGAGAAGTCTTCGTACTTTTTTTATAATAGATTCAGGTTTAAAATTTTATTTAAGCTCCTATGAATATCTGTTATTTTTTAATAGTTTTTCAAAAAGGCCTAAAAAACGATCTTTTGCATTTTCAATCCTATTTTTCTCAAAACCGTGATGTGATGGTCTATTTTCGTTAATGAATTCGTAATTTCGATTTGATTCTTGTTTTATACTTAAAAATGTCCTCTTTTAATCTTAATTCAGAATTGACAATGTAGACTTTTTTTTTTTTTAAAGAGTTCTAAAAGAAAAACCCGGTGATATTGCAATAAATGTAATAAATTAGATTAATGATAAAACTAATCTATTTACGAGCGTTTTTAGACGAAAAACAATAATATAATTATTATGCACCGCAAATTTATTTCTTTATTGTTTAAAATCAATTTATTAATTTTATTTATTTTCCAGCAATTCACTGATCTTCTGCTCAAGGGAGTTCAGTTCCCGCATATGTGTGCCCAAGGTTTGGTGGACGGTAAACCATTATGCTAAGTCAACAATAAAAAATTTAGCTCTTAGTTTACTCAATAAGAAACTTTTTGTACAAACTTTTAAATCAGAGGCCAATATTGTTAAATGAACTAATTTTAATAAATAAATGATTCGACAGTAATTTTTAGTGTGTTTAATCATTTGGGATTTTATTTTTGCTAATGATAGAATATCAAATTCTTGTTGTATTGTATATAAAACTACTTTATTTCCTTCATTAAAATTGTAAATTCACAGGCTTTGGTGTCAAATGCTAAGTATTACTATTTATCACAATTTAATCGATCTCTATTCTGATCCGATCGTACATATGTTTTCGAATTCTAAGGCGAAATTGATCCCTCCGGGGTGATGGCATGGGAGGAATTTCATTATTCCACATTGTATCCTCAAAATCTTCACCGGGATCAGCTGCAAAGTAATCCTCCACAGATACATCATGAGGTCCGCCGTACCAGTCCAGAACGTAAATGTTTTTTATATCCAATTTACACAAGAAGAAAGTGTGTGCTAAAAATAATAATAATAATAATGTGAAGAAAAATAATTTAAGTTGAATTTCACCTTTATTCCAATTCACCACTGCTGGGTGCCGGCTTGCAAAAGATGTATTAGCAAAGCTGTACTCTAAACTTCCGGGTTGCAACTAAAAATGTGAGAGAGAGCAATTTTTTAATAATGTTTTATAAGGAAATTATATATTATATTAGTTTTATTAATATTTAAAATGCATGTTTTATAGTTCGATTAGGTTTTATGTGAGGTTAAAAAATGCAAAATGATTTATACGCTGGACAGGACAGGCTATGAATGAAAATTAAAATTTTGAGCATATTGCCTTGGTCGTACTCAACGTGTTTCATTTCGTGGCTTTTTTTCTGATGTAATACACAATACATCTGGTGTACCTCGAGGGAGTCATCTTGGTCCTCTGCTATTTATCATTTATATTAATAATATATCCATTCCTTCTCACTCCCTGAGGAACCGCGAATTCTTCAGCGTTCCTTATCATCGCACTAACTACAGTTTCAATGCGACAATTGCATCTATGTCTCGTGTTTTCAATAATAATTATGATTTTATCGATTTTCATTTATCGAAGAAAACTCTTAACACGCATATTATGTAGTTGTCTTGTTCTGCATTGTATTTTTTTTTCATTATTTCTTATCAATATATAAGTGTGTATTTTTTTTAGTAATCAGCCATTTGATGAAATTGAATAAATAAATAAATAAATTTATAAATAATCGCCTGGATTTTATTCAAAACTTCAAAGATGAAAAAATATTTTGAAAATTGAGTACCTATGCACGAAAATTTCTTATTTCTATATCTAAAAAAAGTGTGCCGCAAAGAGTTAAATAGTTATTATTTTACAGTGTTCGAAAGTGGATAAGTTTGTCATTAAACTCTAATTTATGGCAATAAATATAAAATAAAAATTAGCATTAAGACAGATAACACAGGTCAACATTTTATCTACGCTTGTGCACGGGAATCGAAGATGGTATCCTAGGGTTTTTGGGGTCGCTGATTACGATTAGTGGGTCGGTTAGGCTCCATCACGTCAAGTTCAAGGTCATTTGGAGGTCAAACGGTCAAAAAACCTTCCAATCCAAATGAAAAAATTGAACAATTTCAATCCGCGAAATGCACAATTGTGCCACAGAACCAGAATACCTGTCTTAAGATGACCTTGAATGACCTCGAGAATGCATACAAAGTAAAAATGAACAACGGATTCGGGTTCAGCGACCTCAAAAACACGTCTATGAATTTTGTTTCAGATTTTTAGAAGGTTTTTTGACCGTTTGACCTTGAAATGAGGTCGACTGACCTCAGATTCAGATTCAGGGTCCTCGAAAACATACGTATGAATTTTTTCAGATTTTTCGGATGGTACTTAGCATTTTTCTCAAAACCCCTTCAAATGACCTTGAATGACCTCGAGGATACATGCAAAGTAAAAATGAACACCGGATTCGGATTCAGCGACCTCAAAAACATGTCCATTAATTTTTTCAGATTTTTGGACGGTTTTTTGACCGTTTGACCTTCAAATGACTTTGAACTTGACGTGATGGAGCCTAACCGACCCATTAATCGTAATCAGCGACCCCAAAAACCCTAGGATACCATTTTCAATTCCCGTGCACAAGCGTAGATAAAATGTTGACCTGTGTTGATGATTGACGATTGTAATAGTAAAAATGAATTTAAGTTGTCCCTTAACTTAATTTTGTTTGATTCTTGACTAAAAAATTATTTCAGTCTTTCTTACCTTTACAACAGCACCAGAAATTATAGTTCGAGCACAGGTGGGTTCCATTGGATCATCGTTTTGTTTAGAGCAAGATAAATCCTCATCATCGGATACCAAGAATGTGATTTTGTTATTTTCCTAAAAGTACGAACCTTTTACTTTAGAAATCTGATCTTACTACTAATAATAAGGATGAAGGGATAAAAACCTACTAGAATATCCTGCCCAGTAAAATCCAATTCAGTGAGTACGAAAAATATGTTTCCAGTCGATGGGCTATTCTTCGCGCTGTCGGCTATTGAAATTATGTTTACCATAGGGAATCCCTTTATTTTTTCATCAGTCGAAATAGTCCCAAACGCAGCCCAGTTCGATTTGTGCACTAGCCGTCGAGCAATTTTTGCATGATCTTTTGGCGGTGAGGGTTTCTCTAACAATCCCCGTATTATTCGCTCATCCTCGTAGGCATTGTAGCTATACGCAACCGCAAGCAGGTTTAAACATATCAACAGAATGACTTTCAACATTTTTGTCCTATAAAGAAAACGAATAAATATTTATTTTAAGGCATTCCACAAAAAAACATTCCATCTAAATTAGTTCAAAGAGCTTTAAATAAATAAGTAACTGATGCGCACTAAAATGATCTTCGTACGAATTTTCAAGATGATTTTTTTAAATACTCTAGGTAAAATTTCCTTTGTTTTTGGAAAATAACTGATATATATTATGTATACCTAGGACAACCAGTTTTCGTTCAAAGGTGATCAAAACAAAGAAACACCTGATCACAAGGCTGCCGGTGGTCAAGATCGGCGGGTGATCGAACTGTAGAGATTTAACTTATTTAACTTCAATTAACAGCCGCGATCACTTTAAACTTTCACTAGTTTGCGTCCTTAAGCACTACTAAGCTGCGATGATTTTCGCAAATTAGAACCAAGCTGAAGCTACAGCTGATTTTTAATAAAAGCCAAAAGATCACCACCACAAGCGATTTATACGCGAATAAACCGTACGTACAGTATGTAAGGTAAATAAGTGGATTAAGGGGAAAACACGCGAATCACCTTTATCAGTCGTTTTCGAATCAGCGAGAGTGAACCGAAGAGAAAATCTTTATTATTCGGACATTCTGTTTATTCGCGGCTTAAGAGAACTGCGGCAATTTTTAAATCGCAATTTGAGATAAAGCAAATTATTGAATATAATCATCCACTCAGCTTATTATTATTTTTTAAGATAACCTACTGAAGGAGCTTTGTTTAGCGCATGTTGTGGCTCAATTTAGGTTTTAAAAGATTTTCGACGTTATACGAGTTTAGGTCTTGCGGAAGTGATGTTATATAATGCTTTGAGATAAGATTAGAAAAGAAGATAAAGGATAAAATTAAGAAAAGAGTCTCCTATACCTTCTTGGGGGTAATACTTCCATACATACAAAATCATTTTGCTATATTTTAAGGTGCGTGGATTACAGAAATTGTTTGCTTTCTTAATTTTGCTCAAATATTTCCTCTTATAGTTTGCTTAATTTATAAAACATCTTTTGATTTACTAGGGGTATTCACGTTTTGTTGTATTTACTATTGTATTGTTGTACTTTGTGTAAAATTAAGTTGTTTCTATGGCAACCGTTTTTTTTAATTTTATCACGATGCGAAAGAAAATATAATAAACCGTGAAAACCTCTGTTTCTTAGTAAAGTAGCTAAAGGAAAAATGTACATCGAAGTATTAAAATGATTTTTTCTAATTAAAACCGTGTTTCCAATTGTACGTTACAAACAATAAATACTAAAATCATAAAAATCTCATAAGAATTCATCAGGGTTCTTTGGGTGAAGTCAAAGTAAGCCTCAAATAACTAGGACCCCGAAATTTAAAATAAAATAAGACTAAGGTGTTAGAAGTAGTTAGTTAAAGTTTAATTAAAAAGTGTTTTGTATTCTAAAGCTCTTAGGTTATTTAATTATATTGAAATAAATTAATGCTTTTTGTATTAGGACCTAAAATTCCAAGTCAGATCAAACATTGAGTTAATCGTTTTTATATCTAAACTTAGCGTAGGTACGTAAAGTCTAACTCATAGCTTTTACAAAAAAATTTCCATTATTTCTTGATAAATAATTTATATTTAAAGAATTATAGCATGGATAAAATGGACTTTGATGATTAAAATTGAATTCGTTAATGATTTGTTTTTTTATTTCTGATTTACAGAAGTTGTAGAATCAAATAAATGAACAAATTTTCTACCAACTGTAGGGCAGAAACTAAAAATCAACAATTTTCGAGGGGTGAACTGGGGCCTATAACACAACCTCTACAAGTCCAACAAGTGTACAAATAAATTATACAAGTGTAGATACATATTCTGTAACACAAAGTAATTTGTAGTTACTAGCGGGGCACTTGTAATTATTGAAATTTTTCTACAGTTGTAGCTTCTTTCCATAACACAACGACCACACTTGTACAACTGGGTTACGAAATTTTCAACAATTGTAAGCAATTTTCTACCTATCTTGAACGCTGAGTAGATTCAGTGTAGTGAAGTCTTTCAGAAGGAAAAGGTCATGGGTTCGGTCTATACACTTCTTCGTATTTTTTTGTAACTTGCAAATGAATGCTAATTCATTACTATGAAATAGTTGCGTATATCATAATTATAACAAGATGAAATATTCGACTTACGAAGCTCATAACTTAATCCAGTCAAAATAGAAAAAAATATTCCTAAATATCGGAAAAAATTCCGATAGAGTTGAAAATTTATACAGAGCTTTAAATCATCATTCTAAATGAAATATCGAAAGTTCCCATTGGTCCGGCCTGTGATAAAAATGTTATTCAAGATATACAAGTTACAACGGAAATGCTACAGTGTATCTCTGGTATATATCCAGTCTTTGTCTTTCTTTTCTTTGGCATAATTTTGAAGTAAAAAAAGCGAATTTAAAAAGAAAAAAAACGATAAAACAGCCTATTTTTCATAGTAAAACTAATTATAATGCACAACAAAAAATTATCTCGATATCACTACCTCATATTTTATGTACTTAAAGAGTATATGAAATTGTATATTTTGAGTTACAGTGTACACCGACTTTGAACATGCTAACTGGGAGAAAAACGCGTTTAAAGTCTAAACACAGATTTTATAAGGCACAGGAATAGCTCGAAGCCGGATCGGAGCGGCGGAGACTTACAACTCCATAACTCCGTTAGTTTTACTCCAATTGACTGCAAATTTTAACACAATAATCTTGAGATGTTGTACATTTATATGAGAAAATTAAAAAAAAAAAACGCAAAATAATACCCTATCCTCCACTTAAACAAACGCTCTTTGCTAAATTTGCCAATTCCTTCCATTTCTCAAAATTGCCCGTTTTCTTCAATCTATCGGAAAAAGCACCGAACAGAATTTCTCTATTTTCTTTAACTTTTTCTAAAAAATGCATCTTCCTCTCAAATATTATTTGTTTGCCAGCCATAGCTACCAATATTATTTTGCTTTGTTTACACGCCCGATGTAAACAAAAACAAGTTAATCTCTAAATTATCCCGTAGCGTAATAACGACATGTACAAGTGTAGAATATTTCACTGATAACTACAAGTGTATGAAATAATATTTTGTTACAGGAAATTGGGGTACTTGTAGGTACAAGCGAATTACTAATAACTTGTAGACTTGTTACAATTGTCAGCATTGTGTTATAGGCCCCTGGTCAACAAATTCAATGATTTTTTTCTGTTTCTGAACAACTTTCGTATCATTTCTATAGGATATTTTCATTATACGTATATTCGTAAATTAAAATGCACAATAAACTGCTCTTGTTGAGGGAAATAGAGTGAAAAAGTACAGACTATTGTATTACTTTTTTGAACATTTTTTTAAAAATATCAGATAGTCATAGGAGCTTGTAACATGGCTCAGATTAAAGGCTAAACAATTTCGTGAATAAGTTCTTCATATATAAATTCATAAATCTACGTTGAAGGCGAATATTCAAGTGTGAAAGGATTCGACAAAGAAAATAAACAATTAAATATCCGGCACTGCATTCTTGCAATCTGTAATATGAGACTCTTACTACGTTGGTATCTTCATCAAATGAATGTGTCATACATTTTCTCTTACTGGCTTTTGTAAATAAACATCTAAGCAAAGCTTTTTGTGTGTTTTTACCTACAGTTTATATCTTTAGAAAGAAAGAAATAATGTACAAGAAGACGTCTCATTACACACTACTTTGAGAACATGATTTTCGTACAACACGATCATCCTTATACTTTTCATAAAATGAGCTTATGTTTTTGGACTTGCACGGTTTCGTTTAATAATAAAACACGATACAAAATTTCGTGTTAAACGAGGATTAATTGTAGATATTAGGAAAAAGCCCACCGTGGCTCGGCAACAATTTTTTTAACAAAAATCCTCCTCCCTCTCTTTGTGTTTGGAATGGTTAAAGTCAAAGAAAAATTTTAACAACACATTTTTTTAAAAAAAATTTCGAGTTTTCTACGATTTCAAAGTTCTATTGTGAAAATGTTTGTATGGGTAGGTTGAATTGTTATTAATGAAAGCACTTACTATATAGGAGAAGGTACTATTAGGCCAATAAGTTATTATAAAAGTCAAATATTTTTTTTTTTTTAATAATAGCATTTTAATTAAAAAGAGCTATTTCTCGTTAAAAATTTGTATTTATTTTTAACTTTTACAAAATGTCCAGGGATGTCCACGTTCTAATTCGGTATCAAATTAAAGTAGAAACCCTCCTGCATCCTGTGACCTTCGGAGAAAATAGCATTTGAAGTAAAGTCTACCTTGTTGTTGTGTTCCTATTTCCACACAATATTCCCATTTATGCAGGGTGTATAATGTTTGTTTTGGAAATAAATAAGTTTTTCTAATAAACGTTTAGGATTAATGACATAATTTATATTTAAAGAAGTTAACTACTTAAAGGGAAAATATTTTGCGTATTGAACATTCTCTATCTTAATTGAAAAGAGGAAATACAAGAGTATTTGGAGCCAGGAGAATTTTCAAGTGTACTATACTTAAATTTGATTTGTGCTTGCTGTTAATTACATTTATATGGTATAAAAGTGCTACGAAGAAATCAATATACCTACAGATGTTGTATTGTGAACTTTACAAAATAATCCGTGAATACCAAGAATTTGCGCGTCTTCTTTCAAATACGTATAATTTTAAAATTTTGGACAAAGAAAAAATTTGGCGATTCTTTCTGACTTTCAAGTAAAAGTGGCAACTTAATACTAGAAGCACACGAAAGTTTGAACACAATGAGTCGTGGTTAAATACAGTACTGGAAATAAGTGCTAAAGAAATAAAATCTTCCGTGTCATCTCAACTATCAACATCAAAATTTGCGACACCTTCGTTTTTACCTTCTACATCAACATCGGAATTTTTCTCATCAACATGGAAACTTCTACATCGTCCGCCAGGGATAGACCAGCTAAATCCCTGGATCAGTGATCGGAAATCACTAAAAAGTGAATACTAAAAGAGCATAATGATGATTTATTAACGGACTTAATAAGGCAATCATTTTGCCAACGATATACGTCCGAGAAACTAGTTAAAAGAGCCTACAAACGCTACAGATAAATTAAAATTTCAAGGAAATAACAAAACGTTGATCTCATGGTTATGCTGTTTATATCATCAGATCAATACATCTCATTTCGGAGAATACGGGACAAACGCTTTAGAAGCAGGGAATATCCAGAGGAAATGGTTTATTTACTCGACACAGATAAAAATATAGATAATATGTTTGAAAATATTCCAGCCAATGATTAGTATTTGAGTATATTCATTCTTTTTTTTTTTTTTTAATATTTATTGACTACTTTCAATTTTGTTGATTTATTTTGAAGCATCCTGTAAACCAATGGGAATTTGTTTTCTTTTATCAGTTAAGAGGAAATGTTGTCAAGAGTTATTTCCCAAAGTTTCATTATGATATCAATAACACAACAAAAGTTACAAATTTTTGATAGCCAACACGTCGTTTTGGCCCACTGTACGGCGCAAAAAAACAACTTAGATTCTATCTACTGGTATGACTATCTAATGAGGTATATATATTTTTGTATATGCCATATTTCACAACATACTTATCTAAATAAATTTTTTTTCTGTACCATCTTGTGGAACGGATTCGAAAACCACCGAAAACCGAGATTGCAAATCCTCTAAAAGACCCAGAAGAAGAAGAGGAAACATCTTTGGTATTGCATAGGGTATCACTGCCACAAGGACTCATTTTATTTGTTATTCTTACCTTAGATGATATGTAATATATAAAATTATTAAAATAAACCACAGTGAGGTATAAAAATTAGCTATATTTTATTGTTTTCTCTTTCGTCCTCACTTTGTCGTTGGGAAAAGTGGTCACGACGCAAAATGTCACTTTTAAGAACTTTCGTCGCAAATAAACATCCAGAACATTTGTCATTTCCCGCACATAGTCGTTTAGTTTAAATCGAATGGAAGAACAGGCAGAGCTTTACTAAAAACGAATTTATTGAATGCATAATAAACTTAATTACAAGGTAGCATCAGAGTAAAACCAGATCTTAATTCAACCTTTATTCCTTAAAGAATAACACTAAAAATTCAGCTTGAAGCCTTCGCTATCCCCCAAACAATTTTTCCCAATCGTTGGAGTATCTGCTCGTGTGGTCCGAAAACTCCCACAGTTTACGTGTAACTTCTTCAGAAGGCAAGGGCCGGGTATCGAATTCAAAAGGAAGGAGGTCCTCGTTGAAACCTTCCGCCGCAAACCCTCTCACAATATGAGTTGGGGTGTCTGGATCAATGTAAATTCTCGTCGACATTCTTATCAGAGTCAAGCACAGTCTGAAAAGGTGTGAATGATTTTTAAACAGAAGCTCGGGGAAAATTATCTTTCGTTTAGGACTTACCTGTTTCGGAAGGCGTTTTCTTTTCCTTCTTCGGACACGTTAAAAACTTGTTTGCGGAGGAGGAAGAGTTTCTTAGTCGATGTTTTCAATTGTTGTCTTAATCGTATCTAGAAGATTAAATAAATTAGTATTAAAAGGTAAGGATTTCTTTCCTCTTATTTCTCACCTGTTCGATTTCCTGCTGCTCTGCTGTCTGAAGCTGTGCTTCGATGGTTTTGCGGATTGCTTCATTTTCTAGAGAAACCTCTTTAAGCTGGACATCGTATTGTTTCGTCTTTATTTCATGATTTTCTGTAAATTATTGTGATTTTATTTCCACTTCTCTCGAACGCGCAAAGGATATTTTAAAAACAACCTCCCGCAGGCACTCACCTTGTTTCAGGAGGGCGTCATTTAAGTGCCTCAACGTTTTTGCTATTGGTTTTTGGTTTTTTGAAATGTCATAGTTTACTAGTTTTTGCACGCACCGGTTTATATCGCCTTTATTCATGTTTTCCCCACTAAATTCGCAAGAACGAAAAGTTTGTTTTCAAAATAAACCGTCATTTGACAAACGCTGTTTGACATCTGTCATCTCCATTCGCGGCGAATTGTAGAAAGTCTCCAAAATTCCAAATCGCCGCATAATTCGAACTCTGCCAAACATACACAAAAACTTTTGAAACGTCACAGTGACAGTTTTGACAGGCATTTAACCTCAGCATTTCCCGCAGTTGCCCAGTGAATTTCATATTTTGATGAAAACAAT
Source organism: Dysmachus trigonus (assembly GCA_949715965.1). Lineage (NCBI taxonomy): Eukaryota > Metazoa > Arthropoda > Insecta > Diptera > Asilidae > Dysmachus > Dysmachus trigonus. The sequence goes on from OX454320.1 coordinate 93,482,550, forward strand.
TTTAAATAGAGAGAAATGGATTTGGATAGTGACGATGAACGGAATGATGAGAACGGAGTGGACCTAACCGGCTTCCTTTTCGGCAACATCGACTCGGAGGGGCGACTGGTCGATGATATTTTCGATTCCGAATCAAAGAAGCACCTCGCCTCCCTTTCCAGGTTTATTTTTCTGCATATTTTGAAGCTAAATTACCAGTTTTCCTAATTAGACTGGGACTGAACTCCCTGCTGCATGAAGTGATACAGGAACAGGATGAGAATTCCGATGATGAACTGTCGGAGCGGGAAAAGAAGGAGGAGGACGACTTCGACAAGAAGGACGAGAACGCCGTGGACTACTCGGACATAAATGAGCTTGCTGAGGACGCGCCTGATGCGCCAGTGAAGGTAAAGCAAATTAATATAATTTAATACACAACACACAGATAAAATAAGTTGGGAATTCAAAAATTCAAAAAGTAAAGAGGTCTTAGATTTTGTTGCTAGTTCTGAGTAAATCTGTTGAATGTTGCTCCTCCGGTGGTTTTGTAGTAAGCAAACTAGCTGCTAACTACTTCCTTTTCAGACCGAGAACGGAGATTCAGATAACCAAGGTGTGAAAAGTGAACCGTCCAGCCCTGGCAGGGACGGGAGGGACTCGGATCCAGGTAGGTTATCATCCAGGGCAAGCGCCTTCACTGTAACCGGGCTCGGATGCACGAAATGTTTGCTAGCTTCAAGAAAATCTTTTAATGGTTAACAAAAAAATTGCTAAAATCGAGACTTCTTTGGGTTTGCGGCGTTTATACTGCATATTTAGACAAGCACAAATTTTTAACAAGAAACTTTAAAAGTTGTACTAGGGAGAAATACACGGAAATTTTGAATTTCTTCGGTTCACTTTTTCCAGAAATAATTTAAGATATTTCTGGCGACCAAATATTATAATGGAAGGGTTTTCGGTGGGCTTACTTACGAAATCCCCACGCACATAATCTCGAAATAAAAATCCCCATACAAAAAAAACCCCAATTTAAATATATTAGGGATTTTTTCTCATTTTGGGTTTTGAGATTTGTGTGGAGGTTGTCTGTAAGTTTCCAATTTCCATGAATATGAGCACCAAGGGGTTTTGAGAATAGTTGATTTTTAATCTGCAATAGAATTTTGAAAATAAAAGACAGAGTGATAGTAGAAAATTTAAAACTTCAAACAATTCCTTTGAAAATAAAAATACAAGTTTTGAAGTAGCTGAGATATTAACACATTTTACGATAATAATAATTGAATAAGTATTAATAAATATATATAAGTTTATTAGTAAATCTTCCATTTAGTTACATTAAATAATAGTTACGCGAATTTTAATAATAAGATAGATAAAAAAAGTACCTCGAACACACTTTTTACTTATAGGAAGGCCGTCGTTGATGAATCCAAAAATTGAGGAAGATAAATCGTAACGATTCAAAACTGTTAGGTTAAATAACTTGTTAAATTGACTGGACCACATGCAGCCAGCCACAACAATAGAACAAATGCTCCACGTGGTAAATAATGAAATTTTAGGCAAAGTGATGATTTTAAATTGGACCGAAACACAAAGCCGGAATAATCTACAAACATTTCTTCAAGGATTCAAATTACGTTATTGTTATATTAAAATGTAATACAAATAAATGAAGGTTCTAACTTGAGAGGGACCAAGTCTGAAGTGTAGTTTAGAATTTTTTTTTAATCGTATTTTGTATTATTTTGGAAAATATATGGTCTTAATCCATTGTACTCTTTTAATTTCCAAATTAGGTTTTACACATTAAAAGCTAGATTTTTTCATAAAAAAATTTATAAAATATATGAGGTCGATGAATAAATTCAAAACATTACTTGAGAACTTATGGGATAGAATTTGAAGCATTTTCGCGAATGTTAGCGTCTCCTACACTTTTTGGTTCATTCTACTTTTTGCGGAGAACTCAGAGAAGTCCTAAAAGTCGAATTGTTTAATTATTTTTTCCCTTTTTTTGTGGCTCCTTTGCATCTCGAGGCCTGGGTACCATAAATCCGCTTTTTAGCCGGCTCTGTTAACTTATATGCAAATAAGATTTTTACCTTCACCACTTAAATTTCAAGATAACAAACGGGATGACAAGGAATTAATGCCGCCGCCAAGTCTTCCAGTGAGGAGCGTTAGTCAGGATTCAGGTAAACTCAGCGGGGAGGAGTCAGACACCAAACCGGACAGCAGTAGTATCCTACATTTATGAATTAGAATCCCTACCCACACTCGACTATCTTTCAGAGGATTCAATTGAGCGGAAGTTGGACACTCCGCTGGCGGCAATGCTTCCTTCGAAATATGCCAACGTCGATGTCCGTGAACTCTTTCCGGATTTTAGACCCGATAAAGTTCTACGATTTTCCCGACTATTCGGTCCGGGTAAGCCATCAAGTTTGCCTCAAATCTGGAGAAGTGTTCGAAGAAAACGTAGACGGCGGAAGCATTCAAGAGAGAATCGGGTAAGTGATAAGTTTCTTATCAATCAATTTTTTTTTACTATTTTCGTCCTGGTAGTTACCCTGGGACTGCTTTCAGCCAAATGCAGGATCAGATTCGCCCAGTGATTCTGAGGAGCCCCGGCGATCAAAAGGGTTCGTTCTCAATTACTCGAGTGAACCTACAAAGGATCTTTGTGCTTCTGATGATGAGGAGAAACTCCTGCGAGTGGTGGCCGATGAGGAAACCAAAAAGGAACAGACGAATAATGATAATAATGAGAATAAACCAAAAGTTGCCGATTGGCGTTTTGGACCTGCTCAAATTTGGTACGATATGCTAGAAGTTCCAGATTCGGGAGAAGGTTTTAATTACGGGTTCAAAACCAAGGAAAAAGAAAAAGAAAAAGATAAGGTAAAGTTCTTTTTTTTATCTCCCTTTTCTTCTCTTATTGAATGTAATTTTTCATTTATTTTCTATTGATCCTAATTTCTATTAAATCTACTTACCTATTCAGTTTGAAATTTTTATAGAGTCAAATCTTAAACTGAACTATTTTCAGATCCCAGAAGATGAGGAGGTCCTAATAAAAGGTGAACCCATTGCAGACGATGCCTATTTGATGGTCTCACAGCTGCACTGGGAAGACGATGTCGTTTGGGACGGGAATGATATCAAAGCAAAGGTAGCCGCCTATCACTTGCACATAGAACAAATCATGATTTTTTGTAGGTGATGCAAAAACTAAACTCGAAAACAAACGCCGCTGGCTGGCTACCTTCAAGTGGTTCACGGACAGCGGGAGCATTCAGCCAGCCTGGTAAAGGGATGCCGGTGACTGCGACCCCAGGTGGGAAGATGCCACTGCCAAATCCTCCTTTGCCGGGGAAAATGTCGAAAAATCAAATGTAATTTAGCCAGAAGTCGTTGCGGGTGCAAACTTAGAGTTAATTTTCCTATTTACAGGAATCAACCGAAGCAGGAAGAACACGATGATACTTGGTATAGTATTTTTCCTGTTGAAAATGAGGAGCTGATTTACAGCAAATGGGAAGAAGAAATTATTTGGGATGCTGAATCCATGCAAAAAGTCCCAAAACCAAAAGTGCTTACGCTTGATCCAAACGATGAAAATATTATTTTGGGTATTCCTGATGATATAGACCCATCGAAGGTAAATTATTTTTGGGACTCCAAATCTGCTAGATTGACTCAGATCACAATCGATTTGTACAATTAATTAATTTGTCCCTACTCTTGCAGATCAATAAAAATACTGGTCCACCGCCAAAAGTTAAAATCCCACATCCCCATGTAAAGAAGTCGAAAATCCTTTTGGGGAAAGCAGGTGTTATCAATGTTTTGGCGGAGGACACACCGCCCCCTCCCCCGAAAAGTCCCGACAGAGATCCTTTTAATATATCCAACGATGTATTTTATATGGCAAAATCATCAGAAAGCACCATGCGGCTGAAAGTTGGAGGAGGCAACTTGATCCAACATTCTACCCCTGTTGTGGAACTGAGGGCTCCATTTATTCCGGTAAGTAAAGTTAGGACCCTTACTCTGGACGGTGTAACAATAGAAAATGTAGCTGAGTTGAGCGAGTATTTATTTTACTTCTGGTACAAACACTTTCAAAAATTTTGAAGGCGTTTCGAACGCTATGATTCGCTTCATCCTCCAGAGTAAAGCCCTTAGTTAAATTGTATCTTTTAAAAATTATATAAATCAATACGATTTAGACCCACATGGGCCCGATGAAATTAAGGATGTTCCATCGTCCTGCAATGAAAAAATACTCTCATGGCCCTTTGGCATCCCCTGGCCCTCATCCGGTTCTCCCTCTGGTAAAACATATTTCCAAAAAAGCCAAGCAAAGGGAATTGGAACGAATTGCTTCTGGTGGTGGGGATGTTTTCTTTATGCGCAATCCCGAAGATCTGAGTGGAAAAGACGGCGATATTATTTTAGCTGAATTTTGTGAAGAGCATCCGCCTTTAATGAATCAAGTTGGGATGTGTTCTAAAATAAAAAATTATTACAAGCGCAAGGCAGCGAAGGATTCCGGTCCTCCGGAGTTTAAGTACGGTGAAGTGGCTTATGCTCATACCAGCCCATTTTTGGGTATTCTGCATCCAGGGCAGTGTATTCAAGCCCTCGAAAACAACATGTACCGCGCCCCCATCTACACCCATTCAATACGTCCTTCAGACTTTTTGGTGATCAGGACGAGGGTTAATTACTTCGTCCGAGAAATAAATGCACTCTTTACGGTTGGGCAGGAATGCCCGCTGTATGAGGTCCCTGGGCCAAATTCAAAACGAGCCAATAATTTCGCTAGGGACTTCTTACAGGTAATTTGGGTAATCAACACAAAACGGATAATTTTTTAATCTTCCCTATTTTAAGGTGTTTATTTATCGCTTGTTCTGGAAAAGTAAAGACAATCCCAGAAGGATTAAAATGGATGATATTAAGAAGGCTTTTCCTGCTCACTCAGAAAGTAGTATTCGAAAAAGATTGAAACAATGCGCAGATTTCAAACGTACAGGCATGGATTCAAATTGGTGGGTCATTAAACCTGAATTTCGACTACCTTCTGAAGAGGAAATCAGAGCAATGGTCTCACCTGAGCAATGTTGTGCTTTCTTTAGTATGATTGCTGCTGAGCAGCGCTTAAAGGTTTGCTAGGTTTTACTAATTTAAGTTCGTTTTTAAATATAAAACGTTATTTTTATAGGATGCAGGATACGGTGAGAAATTTATATTTGCCCAGCAAGAGGATGATGATGAGGAGATGCAGCTTAAAATGGATGACGAGGTCAAAGTGGCTCCTTGGAATACCACAAGAGCATATATTCAAGCTATGAGAGGAAAGTGCCTACTGCAGCTCACGGGTCCAGCAGATCCCACAGGATGTGGTGAAGGATTCTCTTATGTTAGGGTACCCAATAAACCAACGGTAAGTCTCTTAAACAGAAGCATTAAAAATAGCAAACTAAATTGCGAAAAAGACAAAAACTAGAATTTTTTGAAGAAATTTTCTAAAAAGCAAAAAAGTATTCAGTAGTTTTTAATTTTTCTTATTTAGCAAACTAAAGAAGAGCAAGAATCTCAGCCAAAGCGTACTGTAACAGGGACAGATGCTGATTTGCGTCGATTACCTCTAAACAAGGCTAAAGATCTTCTGAGAAAGTTTAAGGTCCCAGAAGAGGAGATTAAGAAACTATCTCGATGGGAAGTTATTGACGTAGTGCGAACGCTTTCAACAGAGAAAGCAAAAGCAGGGGAGCAGGGAATGGATAAATTCTCCCGAGGAAATAGATTTTCAATAGCAGAGCACCAGGAACGATATAAAGAAGAATGTCAGCGAATATTCGATTTGCAAAACAGAGTTTTAGCCAGTTCAGAAGTCCTTTCAACAGATGAAGATGAGTCTTCTGCTTCAGAAGAGTCCGACTTGGAAGAGTTGGGAAAAAATTTAGAAAATATGTTGGCTAACAAAAAGACATCAACACAACTATCCCTAGAACGGGAGGAGCAGGAACGCCAGGAATTGCTCAAGAAGATCATGGAAGAAAAGGAGGGCACTGGTTCAAAGAATTCAAAGAAAAAAGGGGAAGAGGAACAACCAGGAGCAGGATCACAGAATCAAAACCAGGGCAGGATATTGAAGATAACTCGGACTTTTAAGAATGCCGAAGGGAAGGAATTTACACGGGTTGAAATTGTTCGACGGCAACAAGTCATCGATGCTTATGTGAAGATAAGGACGACGAAAGATGAAGCATTTATTCGACAGTTTGCTACGTTGGATGAACAACAGAAGGAGGAAATGAAGCGAGAAAAGCGACGTATTCAAGAACAGCTTCGGCGAATAAAGCGCAATCAGGAGCGTGAAATGATGGCACAAATGCAGAAACAACAGCAGCACACTCCTGGTGGACCACCCCAAAGTCTGGGTGACCCAAAGAGCAGTGGATCTGGTGGAGGTCCTGGAACTCCTGGTACACCTGGTGGTAAGGATATAAGTCCGTCTAGGAAGAAGTTTAAATTGAAACCAGATCTTAAGCTTAAGTGTGGGGCTTGTGGCAAGGTAAGTGAATTAAAACGATTTAAAATGTATCTTATAACGAGGGATTACCAAAAATCTAGGTTGGTCACATGAGGACAAATAAAGCTTGCCCCCTGTACACTGGAACCCCTGGTCCTTCACCTTCAGTGAATGTTGCTCTCACAGAAGAGCAGGAGGAAGAAATTGAAAAAGAATTAAACGCCGACGATGAAGATCTTGTTAATGTTGATGGAACTAAGGTGAAATTAAGTGGAAAACTTCTAAAGAGGCATGAAGACGTTAAGCGTCGCACACTTCTCTTGAAAGTCCCAAAAGATGCTGTGGGAAGGAAGAGACGCAGGATTGGTATGGATGTCCATTGCGACTATTTGAAGAGGCACAACAAGACTGCGAACCGTAGAAGAACAGATCCGGTTGTAGTACTGTCCTCAATTCTAGAACAAATTCTCAATGAATTGAGGGATCTTCCGGATGTACAACCCTTTATGTTTCCTGTTAATGCAAAGGTAATAATTAGAACTGATCACAATAAGGATGAGGTTTCTAACAAGAACTATTACACTTACAGCTGGTTCCAGACTATTATAGAATCGTTACAAGGCCCATGGACCTCCAGACGATCCGTGAAAATTTAAGACAGAAGAAATATCATAGTCGTGAGGAATTTTTGGCGGATGTAAATCAAATCGTTGAAAATTCGACCGTTTACAATGGTAAGTGCTAGATTGAAAATTTTAGAATCGATTTTAGCTTTAGCCATTTAATCGTAGATTCAGTACAGTTTTCTTATTTTGGAATATAGTAAACTAGAAATAAATCCTTATATATTAACACTAGCTGGGTTACCCGGTTTCACCCGGCGTTGGGTAAAGACTTACTAATTAAACACTTCTCAAATGTTCTAGTTTGTTATATCCTAGAAATTGATTCAACCCGAAAACCCCTTTATAGATCCGCCATCTTGAATTTCCAAATCTTAATAATATTCAAAATTATTAGCCTTAAAATAATTATTCTAGCAATTTTCATTAAAATCCGTTGAAATCGAGAAGTTTTGGTCGCCATATTGGGTCCGCCATCTTGGATTTGTAAATTTTGATAATATTCAAAATCAGTGACCTCAAAACAATTATTGTACTAATTTTCATTAAAATCCATTGAAATCGAGAAATCTTGGTCGCCATTTTGGATCCGCCATCTTGAATTTGCTAAATTTGGACAGCGGATTTGAAATCAGCATGCCGCAAAACTCCTATGTACCGATTTTCATGAAAATCGCTTCAAACTTAATATTTTCAGCCGCCATCTTGGATCCGCCATTTTGAAACTGTATTATCCGATATAGCCTATGTTACTCAGGGTGAATGTAGCTTTCTAATGGTGAAGGAATTTTTGAAATCGGCACAGTAGTTTTTGAGTTTATTCATTACAAACATACACACAAAAATACAAATCTTTCCTCTTTATAATATTAGTATAGATATAGATATAGATATAGAAGTTACAATTTTATTAAACATTTTAAACAGGTGCAAAGAGCTCTTTTACGGTAGCTGCTCAAAGAATGCTTCAGAAATGCGTAGAAAGATTAGCTGAGAAAGAGGACAAACTAATGAGGCTTGAGAAGGCTATTAATCCACTTTTGGACGATGACGATCAAGTGGCACTGTCGTTTATTTTTGAAAAGCTAATTAACAGCAAGTTGAAGCTTATGCATGAAAGCTGGCCATTCTTAAAGCCGGTGAATAAAAAACAAGTCAAGGACTACTATACAATAATTAAGCGTCCCATGGATTTGGAGACAATTTCCAAAAAAGTTGCAGGTATAATTAAAATCTCTAGTTAATAATATGGCATGTGAAAACAAATTGAAAATTTTTCCAGCTCATAAATATCATTCTCGATCTGAGTTCCTAGCTGATATAGAATTAATTGCAACTAACTGTGAACAGTACAATGGAAGTGAGTCGAGCTTCACAAAGAACGCTAAGGTGATGTTGGAGTACGCCAAGAATGCGCTGGATGAGGTGGGTATATTTTTTAAGAAATATATTCGATATTAATTGAATTTAAAAAAAAAAAAAAGTTTGGCGATCATTGTGCACATTTGGAGCAAAATATCGCTCTTGTGCAGCAAAGAGCACGAGATGATGCTGATCTTGATGTGACTTGGGAACCAGATGATAATGAAAATGAGACCCAGAGATCAAGCAGAGCTAGTTCTCCTGATAATGATTTTGTTGATGTCGAAGGCAATGAAAGGCCAACTTCGGCTGGTTCAATATCTTCTAATATACGGGCTATCGGTCCACCGCTTATTCCTCCAATGCCCGAAGTGAAGAGGGGTCGTGGACGGCCTAGAAAACATCGTGATCCTGTTGAAGAAGGTATGGATTTTCTTTATTATTCAAAAATATTCGTGTAGCACATACCTTCAACATCATCTGAAAAACAAAAATCGTGGTTGTGGGTTTTATCTCTCAGTCGTTACATGTTCATTGCTTTTTATATATTTTTTTGTTGTTGTCCATTATACACATCCTTATCCTGAATTTTGCATGCCCTTCGGAACGTACATACATATATGTGAAAAAAGATAAGAGACTGCTTCCTCGAACCGGGAGACTGCTAAAGAGCACTGAACATGTATAATAGAGGTGAAAGGGGTTTTCAGGAGATTGATTGATCTTTAGCTGCATGTTAATAAATAGTTGACACTTTAGTGGGGTAAATGTTTATTTCTAGTCAAGGTATGGACTATGAAACGTGGCCGTGGTCGGCCCAGAAAGGATAGCCTTACGTCAAATCAAAGTAACACCCAAAACTCCTTTTTGGAGGAAGGTAAGGATATGCTGTGTTTGGTGTCTACGACGTAGGCTTGTTGGTTGTTGTTTTTCGTTTTTTATGTTGGTTTTCTATGTAGCTTGTGATAATTTTGTTTTGTTTGTAATTTTGAAGTTGTTATAAAGCGTTTTAGTAACGAAATGCATTGGGTATAAAATTGATCTTAATGCCAGAACTGGTATGTTGGGTTTGATTCATCTGAAACTTATTATTTCTTCTTAATATCTTAATTAAGTTAAGGAAAAACTGCTACTGATGATACAAAATTTCCTTAAAAATCATTCAGATCGCATAATCTATATATGGAAGAAAATTCATAATATGCGCATGCGATATCTGTAGCTTGTGTAACGAGCTTGAATATTCTAACAGATGGGCGGACGGCCGGACAGACAGACATTTTAACGAGTTTAGGCTAATAAGTTCCCATATGGACCTTTTCGGTTCAGAATAGAATACGAGCATAAATTTGCTTTTAGAAATAAATAAAAGGCTCTTAAAAGAACAAATCATTTTATTAAATAAATTTCTTTACGCTGGACTTTTATTAGTTGCTTGCATGATTCAGTTTTGATTTTGTTTTAATTTGTTTAACCTTCAAATAGAATTGCTTTTGGGTAAATTAAATCCTCTTATCCTATTTCCTATTTAACACGCTTATTGCACTCATCTTCAGATGATTTATGTTTTATTTTATTTTGAGTAGTATAATCAATTAGCGGCATGCATAATTATTGTTTTTAAAGAAAAACATATCACTAAAAATCACATTTTTGCCTCTTAGATTTACAATTCTCAACGGATGATGAAGAATTTGAGGAGGTATTAAGTGAAAATGAAAGTGTTGCAGCAACTCTAGATCAGGGAGAAGCCCTATCGCATGGGGCTCATAATGAAACCGAACAACAAATTCCAGGTAGGTCAAAAATTTTTACGGGTCAATTGCAATTTATAATCGATTTAATTTTGCTATTGAACCGATTTTTGTAAATTCAATGTAAAAGGGCCGCATGGCGAGGACGATAGCCAGCAGGCAGCAGAAGCTATGGTTCAGTTGAGTGGAGTAGGATTTTACACTCAACCACAAGGTTGCTTGAGCTCTTTTTAACCTGCTTATATTAATTCCCATATTGTATTGAATTATTCGAAAAAATACTAATTTCCTTTCACGTTGTAGCTGATGAGTCAATGGATCTGGATCCAAATTATGATCCATCTGATTTTCTCAGCATGGGCAACCGATCTAGTGATATTAATCATCAGCAACAACCCATTCAGGAGCAACAACAACAAGGACAGGCTGGCGATATGAAGCACAATATGCCGTTTTTGCCTAATGATATGCCTGTGCAGGATGAACAGAACAGTGGACACATTGCAATCCATGATGATTTGGCTATTTCGGATAGTGATGAAGAGGATAACAAGTTTGTTATGGAAATTACAAAAGAAGAAATTGCTGAAGATCAGGATAACGAGGAAGGGGGACTTTGGTTTTAGGTTAGATTTAAGATTCAGAATTTTACTATAATTTCCCTTAGTTAGATTAATAATAAAAAATTTGTTTTGAAACACATATATGCATTCGTTTATTATCACGACGTAAAAGTTTAATTCCAAATAAGTATTTTTATATTATTTATTTATTAGGGCTGACCCTTTTGTTTTTTTGTGGTGAAATGATATAAACTTATCCTATACAAAATTCTGTGTTATATAAAATTCTGCGTTGTTGGACTGGATCGCCTGATTATTAAAGGATAGACAAGTTTATGTAAAGCTCGGCTCGCTTAATTCAAGGTTGTTTCATATCGTCTCTGGGGTTCCTCAAGGAAGCCATCTAGGTCTGCTCTTATTTTTAACTGCTATCGACGATGTTGTTTGCTTTGAATATGCAATCTCTTGCAAAAAAAAAAAAAAAAAGTTTAAATGTCTATTTTTTCCTATTCTACAGGGAACTAGTACCTTAAAAGAGAAATATCTGCTCTTTTTCGTCATCTTGATGTTTTTTCCTCTTTTTCAAAGCTTTTATTATATTTTGCTTATTAATTGTTGTTGGATTTTTGGCTAAATCAGCTCTAAGTAAAATAACTAGATGATTCTAGGCAAAAAACAGAAAAGTCTAGAGGAAAAATTAGAATTTCAATTTTTAAATTTTTCGGTGCATTTTTAAGCCCTATGCAGGCAAAAAAATCTATTTTCTAAAAAAGGGCTTCCCGGACCTGGATTTTTGGCTAAATCAGCTCTAAGTAAAATAACTAGATGATTCTTGGCAAAAAACAGAAAAGTCTAGAAGAAAAATTAGCAGAATTTCAATTTTTACATTTTTCGGTGCATTTTTAAGCCCTATGCAGGCAAAAAATTCTATTTTCTAAAAAAGGGCTTCCCGGACCTGGATTTTTGGCGAAATCAGCTCTAAGTAAAATAACTAGATGATTCTAGGCAAAAAACAGAAAAGTCTAGAGGAAAAATTAGGAGAATTTCAATTTTTACATTTTTCGGTGCATTTTTAAGCCCTATGCAGGCAAAAAAATCTATTTTCTAAAAAAGGGCTTCCCGGACCTGGATTTTTGGCGAAATCAGCTCTAAGTAAAATAACTAGATGATTCTAGGCAAAAAACAGAAAAGTCTAGAGGAAAAATTAGGAGAATTTCAATTTTTAAATTTTTCGGTGCATTTTTAAGCCCTATGCAGGCAAAAAATTCTATTTTCTAAAAAAGGGCTTCCCGGACCTGGATTTTTGGCGAAATCAGCTCTAAGTAAAATAACTAGATGATTCTAGGCAAAAAACAGAAAAGTCTAGAGGAAAAATTAGGAGAATTTAAATTTTTACATTTTCCGGTGCATTTTTTAAGCCCTATACAGGCAAAAAATTCTATTTTCTAAAAAAGGGCTTCCCGGACCTGGATTTTTGGCGAAATCAGCTCTAAGTAAAATAACTAGATGATTCTAGGCAAAAAACAGAAAAGTCTAGAGGAAAAATTAGGAGAATTTCAATTTTTACATTTTTCGGTGCATTTTTAAGCCCTATGCAGGCAAAAAATTCTATTTTCTAAAAAAGGGCTTCCCGGACCTGGATTTTTGGCGAAATCTGCTCTAAGTAAAATAACTAGATGATTCTAGGCAAAAAACAGAAAAGTCTAGAGGAAAAATTAGGAGAATTTCAATTTTTACATTTTTCGGTGCATTTTTAAGCCCTATGCAGGCAAAAAATTCTATTTTCTAAAAAAGGGCTTCCCGGACCTGGATTTTTGGCGAAATCTGCTCTAAGTAAAATAACTAGATGATTCTAGGCAAAAAACAGAAAAGTCTAGCGGAAAAATTAGCAGAATTTCAATTTTTACATTTTTCGGTGCATTTTTAAGCCCTATGCAGGCAAAAAATTCTATTTTCTAAAAAAGGGCTTCCCGGACCTGGATTTTTGGCGAAATCAGCTCTAAGTAAAATAACTAGATGATTCTAGGCAAAAAACAGAAAAGTCTAGAAGTAAAATTAGGAGAATTTCAATTTTTACATTTTTCGGTGCATTTTTAAGCCCTATGCAGGCAAAAAATTCTATTTTCTAAAAAAGGGCTTCCCGGATCTGGATTTTTGGCGAAATCAGCTCTAAGTAAAATAACTAGATGATTCTAGGCAAAAAACAGAAAAGTCTAGAGAAAAGATTAGGAGAATTTCAATTTTTACATTTTTCGGTGTATTTTTAAGCCCTATGCAGGCAAAAAATTCTATTTTCTAAAAAAGGGCTTCCCGGATCTGGATTTTTGGCGAAATCAGCTCTAAGTAAAATAACTAGATGATTCTAGGCAAAAAACAGAAAAGTCTAGAGGAAAGATTAGGAGAATTTCAATTTTTACATTTTTCGGTGCATTTTTAAGCCCTATGCAGGCAAAAAATTCTATTTTCTAAAAAAGGGCTTCCCGGACCTGGATTTTTGGCGATATCAGCTCTAAGTAAAATAACTAGATGATTCTTGGCAAAAAACAGAAAAGTCTAGAAGAAAAATTAGCAGAATTTCAATTTTTACATTTTTCGGTGCATTTTAAAGCCCTATGCAGGGAAAAAATTCTATTTTCTAAAAAAGGGCTTCCCGGACCTGGATTTTTGGCGAAATCAGCTCTAAGTAAAATAACTAGATGATTCTAGGCAAAAAACAGAAAAGTCTAGAGGAAAAATTAGGAGAATTTCAATTTTTACATTTTTGGTGCATTTTTGAGCCCTATGCAGGCAAAAAATTCTATTTTCTAAAAAAGGGCTTCCCGGACCTGGATTTTTGACTAAATCAGCTCTAAGTAAAATAACTAGATGATTCTAGGCAAAAAACAGAAAAGTCTAGAGGAAAAATTAGGAGAATTTCAATTTTTACATTTTTGGTGCATTTTTAAGCCCTATGCAGGCAAAAAATTCTATTTTCTAAAAAAGGGCTTCCCGGACCTGGATTTTTGACTAAATCAGCTCTAAGTAAAATAACTAGATGATTCTAGGCAAAAAACAGAAAAGTCTAGAAGAAAAATTAGCAGAATTTCAATTTTTACATTTTTCGGTGCATTTTTAAGCCCTATGCAGGCAAAAAATTCTATTTTCTAAAAAAGGGCTTCCCGGACCTGGATTTTTGGCGAAATCAGCTCTAAGTAAAATAACTAGATGATTCTAGGCGAAAAACAGAAAAGTCTAGAGGAAAAATTAGCAGAATTTCAATTTTTACATTTTTCGGTGCATTTTTAAGCCCTATGCAGGCAAAAAAAACTATTTTCTAAAAAAGGGCTTCCCGGACATTGATTTTTGGCTAAATCAGCTCTAAGTAAAATAACTAGATGATTCTAGGCAAAAAACAGAAAAGTCTAGAGGAAACATTAGGAGAATTTCAATTTTTACATTTTTCGGTGCATTTTTAAGCCCTATGCCGGCAAAAAATTCTATTTTCTAAAAAAGGGCTTCCCGGACCTGGATTTTTGGCGAAATCAGCTCTAAGTAAAATAACTAGATGATTCTAGGCGAAAAACAGAAAAGTCTAGAGGAAAAATTAGGAGAATTTCAATTTTTACATTTTTCGGTGCATTTTTAAGCCCTATGCAGGCAAAAAAAAAACTATTTTCTAAAAAAGGGCTTCCCGGACATGGATTTTTGGCTAAATCAGCTCTAAGTAAAATAACTAGATGATTCTAGGCAAAAAACAGAAAAGTCTAGAGGAAAAATTAGGAGAATTTCAATTTTTACATTTTTCGGTGAATTTTTAAGCCCTATGCAGGCAAAAAAATATATTTTCTAAAAAAGGGCTTCCCGGACCTGGATTTTTGGCTAAATCAGCTCTAAGTAAAATAACTAGATGATTCTAGGCAAAAAACAGAAAAGTCTAGAAGAAAAATTAGCAGAATTTCAATTTTTACATTTTTCGGTGCATTTTTAAGCCCTATGCAGGCAAAAAAATCTATTTTCTAAAAAAGGGCTTCCCGGACCTGGATTTTTGGCTAAATCAGCTCTAAGTAAAATAACTAGATGATTCTAGGCAAAAAACAGAAAAGTCTAGAGGAAAAATTAGCAGAATTTCAATTTTTACATTTTTCGGTGTATTTTTAAGCCCTATACAGGCAAAAACTATTAGTTATATATGTTTATGTTTTGTTAGTAGTAGATGGGAAATATGTAAATAAAATTCTAAAATTTAAATACGCTATTATAAAAGTTATCTTTAAAGCTTTAAACGAAGCATTTCTTTATGAAAAAATTAGTAAGAGTTTTAAAAGTCTATTTAAAATTTGTGTAAGAATTTTTTGAAAATTGTTAGGACAGTGCTATCCCAGAAGAAAATTCTTCTTACACCCATGCCAAGTATAAAAAGAAGTTAATATGCTCTGCATCAAGACTAGTTTTATAAAACGTGTTTTAGATCAGAACACTTTAATGAAGTACAAAATTGTTAAAAACAAAAAACCTTGCTTGTAAAAAACGGACAGAATGGCATATACATGAAAATATGTATTATAAAATATTTGAAGGCCTTGTATAATTTTTAAATATTAGTGTATTTCTCAAAAATCTGCAGGCATTTTTCTAAAGTATAAAATCTAAAGCGCCCTGAAGTAGGCTAAAAATTTAGTAGAGCAAAATTTCATCAGAAAGCCCACGTTTTACAACTCTCATAACCGGCTCCATTGTGACTTATTCGAATTCGCCGTAATTCTTATTGGCTGGCCAGCTGACAGCCGACGCGCTGACAGTTCAATTTCGTGAGGTTATGCGACGCTTCCTTCAGGTCCGGAAATGAGGATAGGTTTAGAATTCCCTGAAATTTTATCATATAGTTCGTGAGAAATGGATAAGATGCCTTTCGATTCGAACCTTGTGAACGGGGCCGCAATTCTAGTATCATTCTTCCTCGGATACAATCTAGCCAAGGTGGTCGCGGAGAAGAAATCCTGTGGGGCCCAGGGTGGCGGCGAGGAGTCGGCGTCTTCGAAGGTGAGTCAATTTTCAGCAGTTCCTCAGTTTCCAGGCTAACTTTCAGTTTTTTTCTCTTCAAAGGTGTTTTCAGACTACAACGCCAAGGAGTATAAAATGGTCCTTGTAGTGCGAAACGATCTGAAAATGGGCAAAGGTAAAATTGGGGCTCAGTGTGGACATGCGGCCGTCGGGGCTTATCAGAAAGCAGTCCAAAAAATCCCAAAAATTGTACGTCTCTGGGAGAACACCGGATGTGCAAAAATTGCACTTAAGGTAAATTTAATCGCGTTTTTTTATAGGAGGATTTCATTATTCTGATTCTGTCTCTAGGTCGAGAGCGAACGCGAAATTATGGACATCAAGCGAGTGGCCGACGGAATGAATTTTGTCACCTGCTTAATCCGCGACGCGGGTAGGACTCAAATTGAGCCAAACTCAAAGACTGTCTTAGCAATTGGACCGGCTGCTGTAGATGCGATTGATTCCGTTACAGGGCACCTTAAGTTATTGTAAAATTCCGAATAAATTATTTATAAAAAAGCAATTCTATAAAATAAACCCATACCTTTTCTACGATTTACGTGTAGAATAACTTCATTTATCTTGATTTCGTGAGGTCAATTAAATTCCGAAAAACTATTAACACTCGAATTACCGAACTCGAAGCTTTTAATTTTGATAATTTTCTGCACCTTTAAATTAATACGCTTTCACGTTTTTTGTAATTATAAATGGAAACAGGTTTTTGAATAATATAAATAATATAAGTTGTAATTTTGAGCCTTAATAAGCTTTGGCTTTACTTTTAAGAGATAACTTTAAAAAATATACACGAAATTTGGTACCGTGTTTTATTAAACCCGTGTTAGTCGAAACCGTGTAAGCCAAAAACATGAAGTACAAGTTCCACATACAATAGTTATACACAATAATTTGATACAAGAACTTTCTTTGAAGAATGGAAACTGTTGCACGATTTGCCCTAACCCGCCCTATAGTATGCAATTTCAAAATATTTTTAAGATTGAAGGCATCGCAAGGAAATGAGCTTTCAAAAATGCGTTTTTCTAAGGTATCATGCAATTTAGTTGGTGTTGGTAGTACTAGTATTAATTAAAACTCATCGGGGTATATTTGGACTGGAAATTGAATTAAAGCATTATTTACAACTTGTTGGTTTTAAAATTTAACCCTAGATAATTAAACTTAAATTAATTTTACTCTGTTACTAATCAATCGTCTCAAAAACTACGAATTGAAAACATGATATTTTTATATTTACTTTAATTATTTCAAACAAAGTAACGGGTATTTTTGCTCTTTCAGAATATCACCCAAAAATTAAAAAAAAAAACTCTTCCTATTTTATTTTTGAATTTAAAAAAGAATACCGATTTCTGAGGGTCAATTTTTAAAAAAAATTGATATTTTCGATATGAAAGAAATTTTGGAAAAAGCCAAAACCACAAAAACTCCTCCTCAAAATGTTCAATTAATAAAGTTATTAAACCTGGAGGTATAATTTTTATTATTAAGAGATTGTAAACCACTGCTAAAGTCAACATATTTACGCTAACTCTTATGGATTTTTCTAAAAAAAATTGGTTGGCTTTCGAAAACAGGTAAAAATCGAAAAAAAAAATATAATAGGGAGGCTAAGGACATCAATTCTTTTTTTATGGCTTAATAAAAATTTAGATGCGGCTCTAAATACCATTGATTTTAGAACTTCCCCAAATCGGCGGCTAGTGTAGTGGTAAACGCTCGGACTCGCAATGCTATTGTCACCGGTTCGAATCACTGCGTATGGAGACCTTTTTTCCGGATCTTCCCCAATTTTTATAAGATTCGGGTCGCAATTATGGTACGAATTGCGTGCTTATTTTACGTTACTTATTTTTTGTTTTCCGGAAAACCTTTTACCAATGGACATAATCTTTTTAGTATAAAATTGTTCTTGAACTTTGAAATTATGCTTCTTTATTATTTAAAAAGGCTTGTTATCAATTTTGTAAGTCATTGTACATCAATAGCAAGTTATAATTAAAAAAACAATTAGTAAAAACAAGCTTAAATAATATCTGAATCCTAATTATAAATTGCAGCTCATGGCATGACTAGAAAAGGGCAGGAAGAAAAAAAACGCATTCAGCGAGTAAATAATCGATTCGAATTGTGTCATGGTCTTATCCTAATGTATATCATGTTTCATATTTCAAAAGGACTTTGATGCGGAGATATCCCCGAGAATGCCTTTTCCGAGTGTTACCTAAATGAGGCTATTAAAAGTTAGATGCCTATCGCTCGAGAGCGAGATTGCGGCCATTGGGGCGCGTTTTTGATAGACAACCGCGGCGCGGCGGCGACAAACGAGACAAACGTTAAATTATCATAATGATGTAAGGATAATTTTGTCGCAGGCGGTATCTGTGGCCAGCTGACACCACACAACGAACGCCTCGCTTTTTTGCGACTCCATCGCAAAAAGGGAAAATAATTTTAAATGCAAATTTCATATAGGCAGTGGTATGTTTGGAGCTCTCTCAGACGCTTTTGAACTAAATTTGATTACGCGAAACGGTGTTTGAGGTGAAGTAATGACTCTCGGCGGCATTTCGTGATGATAACGCTCTCGCACCACCAAACGCCAGATATTTTTCAGCGTATATTCGTAATTTGATGTAGTTAGTAAGAGGGCAACAGGTAAGTTGCTAATGCTTTTTGTATCAGAGGATATCGCGGGAAAATCTTTGCATTTGCTTGAATAATAGATTTAAGTACGCAATGTTACATTTATGTACTTTTTATTCCTTATATCATTTGAGTTTCGTCTTCATTGGTGTTAAATCTAAAGATATTTTAAGTTTAAATTTAAAATAGAATCAGTAGTAACCCTTTTGTAACACGGTAGAGTAGATAGATTACTAGAAAATGCCGATTTGTGTGGATCTGTTATATGAGGCTGGAACCCAATACAAAATGAGGATGTATTCATAAAATGTTTTAAAACCAACTATTTTTTTAAATTCAACAATGTTTATTGATTGATTAAGTAAACTTAAAGTAACAAAACATTTTTTTCAATTTTTTAACCACTATGTTTTTTAGGAAAAAATTATTCAATTTTGCTGAAATTTAATACCCTACAGTATTTTTACCTGCACTTCCGAATCTGATTGCAGACGCCATTTTTAATAAATGGTGGCCGAAAGCAGAAAAAATGGCGAATGCTTTTAATTTTTGATTCAAATAATCGTAAATCTGAGTGACCTCAAAAACTTATATGTACAGTTATCAGTCTGGATTCGATCAAATTAAGAAATTTTATCCGCCATCTTTGATCCACCATTTTGAATTTTTAAAATCTAATTTCAGATTCGTAATCAGCGACCTCAAAAACCTATTGGATCCGCCATTTTGAAATTTGGGAATCTGACTTCATACTCACAATTAGCAACCTCATAAATGATAAAAAAGTTAATAAATTTGAAAAAAAAACTTGTAGGTATATAAATAAAACAAAAATCTGCAAAAAACAAAAAATCGTGCGTTAAAATCGCCATATTGAATTCGCTATATTCGAATTTCCATCACTTTCGCTCCTATCTTTTAGGGAAACTATTTATGCTACCAGATCCAGAGAATTAGCACCCTACGTTGATGGCTTCTTGTTTTGATTTACGATTATCTGAATCCAAATTTAAAAAAATTCGCCATTTTTTCTGCTTTCAGCATTAAATTTCAGCAAGATTGAATAACTTTTTCCTAAAAAACATAGTGGTTAAAAAATCGAAAAAACTTAGTTAAGGAAGTTTTAGAGCTCATTTTAGTTAATTTTTGCTAGTAGTGTGATTTTCGGCCTTTTTTAATATAATATATTAAATTTAAGGTTATTTTCTTGCAAACTTCATACAACATTCCTTTTTATTTGATACTGTACTGAGAGAACTTTTCCACATTACTTGGAATGGTTTTTTGCCAAAAAGAACAACTTTTTAAATCCATACAGACTTTAAACTAGTTTTCTTTATGGAATTTGCTATAACTATGGTAATATTCTACAAAAAATGTTGCTCCATAGATTATTGGGTATAGGCTATAGATTTAAAATGAGTGTTAAATTCCTGGACATGGAACTGCTTGCAAAAAAAATTCTAAAACTTCATCAGCTTTAATAGAGTTTTTTTCAATAGCTGGCAAAATAATGGGTCCTATGTTATTCATAATGTTTTCCAGCCATGATTTCTCTTTAGAGTTAAAAAAGGTCACATTCACATTTATAAAATGCGCCTCATATTACGAGATGCATTTATTCGGAACATCATATTAAAAGAAATATGGAATTTTCTTGTTCTAAAAAGACTTTTTATTTAACAGGGAATCAAAGCGATAAATAAATTGTTTCATAAATTTAAGAAGGAAAACTGTTTCTTTCGGTAAGTTAAATTTTAAGATGAATTTTCATACTAGATTTTAGTATACCTACTTAAAAAAAAGATTAAATAAAAAAACTGTATAGAAAAAATGTTTTAAGTGCATTTCTTATGGAAATTTTATATGGTATTTTTCCCATTGCATATCCTATACTTTTCGTTTAATTTAGAATGGTCAGAGCTTAATTCTAGAACTCTATCAGTATTTTCAACAAGAGCGATCCTCATCCAATCCAATTGATATTAGAGCTTGTATATTTTTTCCAAGTAACACATGCATTTTCAAAAATTTGAAAGTCTGATCGATCAATTCAATCTTTGCTTATTTGGGAAATTCGTTCCTCCGCTTCGGGGACCTTTAGTTTCAAAATCGGGAAAAAACACACTTTTTAAAAGTTTTTTTTTTTTAAAAGACTATTATATTTGTGATTCTGAAACCTTTTGTACATTATTGGTAAGATTATGAAAAATATAAAAAGAATTTTTAAATGCAACTTTAGTTTATTTTAATGCCTGCAGATGGCGTCATCCAAAATGCACTTTTAAAACGGCCCCATTTCTCTAGGACTTCCTGTAACAGATAGAGTAAAAATCTTTAGTGGATTGTTTTCATAAGACACAAAACTAGTACCTAAACCTAAAAAACCTTTTATTTTTAATAAATATAATATAAATATACACATTTTTCTAAAAAAGTTAAAAAACGACTATAAGTTAGGGGTAAACTCCCCTCCGCATAAAAGAGTGGGAGGGGGGGGGGGAGGTAAAATAATATTTTTAAAGGTTTAGTAGCTAGTATATTTGATAACGAATCGAATGGTGTTTGGTTTGTTAAAATCGGTTGAATAGTTTTTGAGATACAGATGGGGCCATTTTCAAAAATGTGATTTCGAGAAAAACGCGTTCAAAGTTTTTGCTATATAATTTTTGCATATAAAATGCGTAGAGGTAGCGTTACAAATATAGGTATAACTTTGTTTCTTTTATGAATTTCTTAAAACAGTTTTAGAAGAGTGTTTGTTTGATGTTAAGAAGCATTTTTATGAAAAAAAAAAAAATAATTGATTTTTTTTCGATTTTGAAAGTAAAGGTCCCCTTAAGGCAAAGAGCAAGAGTTCGTTAGTAATTGGGGTCACTTTGGTATTTTTGTGATAATACAAATTTGTTAATGTATTTGAAGGACTTGAGGGTTCTCCATGGTCCTTTTTTGCTTAAAAGAGCTTTGTACAGCTTTCCAGCAAAGAGGGATAAATTTACAATTCGTACCTAAGATTTTCGCAATTATCTGCGTCATCATCAACAGCATTTCCCATTTCCATTCAAGAACATAACATTTTCAATAGTAATTTTAGATGTGAAGGGTTGATCTAAGAGGGAGATTATTCGCACAAATGTTAATCACATCACAGAATCGATCGGTATATGTTAGAACACTTAGCTACGAATCAGTCTGTATTAATTTAAAATTAAATTATTGATTTCCAAGGGTTCAATTTAAATAACGAATGAATCTTCATGCGGCTTTCCTGCTAAACATTAAGGAAATGAGGAAAAGAAACAACTAAGTCCTTTATTACGTGGCATATCATGTGTAAAATTAGCTCGAATAACTTCTGAAGTATGTAATGTTGTCTTCTTATGATAAAGATAGGAGGGTACATGAATGCACACTCATTACGTGATAGAGAGCGGTGGCTTTCTAAAGCTTTATTATTTTCATAAAATTGTAGAAACAAAATGATCTTTAAATAGACGCTTATCTCTAGAAATTTGGTTGTTTTGAAATACATATTATTTTGTTAGTAAGGAAAACAAATTTTTTGAGTCTAATAAGAAATAAATTATTTTAATCTACTCTGATTTGATGTTTAGTTTCGTTGCTGCGCCGTTGATAGGATTAAAAAATAAAGTGAGTTTCATAATAAAATCCCTAAAATGTGAACTTTTGTAGTGGTGAAAAATTCAAGTTAGCTCTATGTAGTATCGAAATTTAGTTGGAACGTTTGTTTTTTTAGAATCTATGTTAATTGGAATAATTGAACGAAATCGTATTTTTTATTTAGGAGATTTTTTTTGTTGTTGTTTGAAAGTGTGTGCATGACTAAATTTAGCTTAATGCAGCGAAGATGTTTCAGGGGATTGAAAGTAAACAACTCGAAGCCGACCCGAATTTCCAGCGAAGGAATAAAGTTTACGTTGATTCGCTTTTTATTACTTTTGTTCTTTAAAATCTTCAGGCTGGAACGTGTGTGTATGTGAAGAAGAGTTCAAGGTGGGAGCCGCGGGGAGCCAAAGTCATCTCATCCTCTCTACTGTTCATCTCCGGCGATGCGAGGGTGTGAATAAACAAAGCCGAGCACCAAACTGTTGATGCTTTTTAGATTACTTTGGATATCACAACAAATACGTTTTATGTATGTATGTATGCCCGGTTGGTTCCCCCTCCCCCGCCCCAGCAGACCCAGATCCATCCAGAGCTCCCCATTCTCAGACTAAAGGCGCGTTCCGGTCTGAGCCCCGGAGCAACTTTGGGCTAGGAAACAATTTGAACAATCTGTCGGCAGAATGATGTTTGATGGATTATGAGAGTTGATATCTTTGACATCCTGTTCGACAGGATTGCAAATTTGCGCCCGCATATGTTTGCTTTGAGTATATATACTTATATATATGTGTCTACATAGTTGAATTCTCATAATTTAGCCCGTTTTCCTTGCCAGCGGCGGGGGTGAAAAGTTTCTTTCTGGGTCCGATTTGTTCAAGATTCTTAATAGCGCGGGAGCGACGTTCGACTTTCTTTACCCAAGTTTCCCCAAGAGCGCAATAAGTTGTAATTTCAAGAATTGGCACTTTGTTTCCAATTTTCATTGAGATGAGCAACTTTTCTTGAACCCTTCCTGGGGTTTTCCTATATATATATATATATAGTATTATAGTAGGATCTTTGGGGAATGAGTTCTGTTCGTTCGGTGACTCTACGGTAATTACGTTGAGCATACCCGAGGACAGTTTTTGTTCCCCGAACACGATGCAGTTAAAAATGGCTCGATCTAAAATTCAAATGAAAAGGAAATATTTCAAATGATAAAAGATATGAAAGCAATCCCGCCTCAATTACCCAATTCCCTGGCATCGATGTGGAAGGTGGCCGGAGCGAGCATCGTGCTCATCTCAGGAACACGAACTGCGGTAGAGATACCGAAGCTAGATACATAGATGCTATGTTCAGCTGTAGCTAGATAAAAACTGGTTCTGCAGCTTATATTCAAGACTCACAGTGTATATCCCATCCAATGGCCCTCGGAAAATTAAGTGATAAAAACGCTGTCACAATAAAAAAGGAATTGATCCATAAAAACTCGCTCAGATGAATGGGAGATAACATTAGTCTGGATTAGCATCCAAGTCCTATTTTAGTCGTAGGTACCATTCGTTTGCTACAGTTCGGCATGAACGCAGGCACGTCAATTTTCGTGATAGATATCGGTGCTTTCCCAATTATCAGAGTACCTTGCCGTGGGTGCTCTTAAATTGGTAGAATTTACATAATTAACAATTAGGCTCATAATGACACCTTATATACCGTCCCAGCCTCACCTGCGTACCCGAAACGGGGGCGAACTGAATGACTCTTCTGGCTCCAGACCAATATTAAGGAGATTAGCTAGATACCATTCACCTATACCCCTAGACTAAGTGAAACTTAATCCGATAATTAAAAGAAGTGGTAAGAAATGGTATCAGATCGGTGCATTTCCATTCTGTTGATGGGCTCGTACCCCACTTTAACTTAACCCAAATCACTGGGGGAATAAATGTGGAAATGAAAGCGCATAAACAAGGGGCTTCCGAAGTATTTTCATTACGTGAAAAAGTCCATCTCGAGAATCAATATCGATTCGATTCGGATGATACTGATGCTGCTGGTGGTGCTGCTGGTGCTATAGTTGGAGCAGAAGGAGCAAACCGCCTCGGTAAATATTAAATAAAGCGCTTAAAGTAAAGAATAATAACAGATTCGCCCCGTATGGCTTTGGAGGAGATATGCGAGCAGGAGGCAAACAGCCCCATGCCCTCCAAATATTCTGGGCGTTACTGTCAAAATAACATATGGATCCCAAAATAAGCGCCAGCCATACCGCCCCGTGAATAATTAAATACCTCACAGCCAGCCTATATACAGTTTGTGAATTTTTAGATATGGGGGATGTGTGCAGAATTGAGCACGTCATGCCTGCCTCCACTTCGCGCAGAAGAACCATGGAGCAATGCTAGAACTAGGATGAATATTTATTTAACCATTGAGGTGGAGTAAATATTGCCAGCGACTTCCGGTGAACATTTACACTACAATTTCAATTTATTTCCCTCACTCTTCCTGCTTCATAGTGTGTATCAATTATCATTGCTGAAAGAATATTTTACAAATGGTATAAAATACACACAGTCCTTGTCAAGTGGCAAAAAAATTAGCAATCAATACGTCTAAAATGTGTAGGTTTATTATAGTATTTACTTAATATTGCAGAGAACTGAGAATCCACTTTAGAACGTCTTTCACTGTGATATATTCAAAAATGTTATGACTTATGGTGTACCTCAGGGAACGGTGCTGGGATTCTTACTTTTTCTTCTCTATATAAGTGAATTACATTGGTTCTGTGATAAAATTTTGTGAAATTCTATTATTCGCGGATGATTGCTTGTTGTAAGTGGAAAAAGTATAATAGAAATAGAGTATAAAGTAAACATTGACTTAAAGAATATTTATAATTGGCTTAATATGAAAAAAATTAAAATTACACGTAATAAAAATGAATAGCGAGAGCTTAATAGTAGTACGAACTATTAAATATCTCGGTTATATTATAGACTATAAACGGATATCATTAAAGTCTGTGCTAAAATTTCAAAACAAAATAGGGTTCTTGAAATGGATTAGACATAGCCTATTATTATTGTGTTGTACAAATCATTTTGATTATTCTTATTATTTATTCTTATTCTTTCATACTCAGCGGAAAGGAAGTGAAGAAGAATCACGTACAAGGTGCTGATATTTGTATTCAAAACAAAATGCGCTATATCACTGATTTTTAACAATACCATTTGAAAAATACGGCTAACTATAGGCTGGAAAGATCATCAACAAAAAACTCACTGCTGTACAAGGGTCTACAATTATTCAATCAATATAAAGGCTGAATCGAATATATCGAATTTCATCAGAAACTTATTTTGAAATTGAATTATTGAGTTAATATATTCTAGTATAAACCATTGCATAAGAATTAAATACTATGATGAAAATCGTTACTTGTTATTATAAATGTTATTTTAAAAAACTAATAAATGAGCTTGCGGGAGGATCATTAAATTACTTTAAAATTATATACCATATACAATATACATAAAAGTTGATATATAGCGAAGTAATCATTCCAAATCGTAGAAATTTATTTCCGAAAACAGGGCTTAGTTATAAAAACTTTTATAGTAGGTACTTCATGAATTTCATGGACCGAATAATCGCCCATCAGGACGTGATTTTTCGTCCTGTTATTGAATATTTTGTTTTAAAAACTTTGGAACATTGATGTTGACGATTTGTTGTTTCAACAGGACAGTGCTACGTCCTATACAGCGACCGAAACCATCGATTTATTGACAGGACAATTTGGCGCTTTATACCTGGCACATATGCTCGAAATTTATGGTCACTTGCTAAATTTTTATGTGTTTTATTTAAATTCAAAATCCGGACGCGCTTAAAAAAACACACTTTATATTTTAGGGCCAAATTTCTTAATAGTCAAGTAAATTTATTCGTTGAATAAAATCGCCGCCCTAACGAACTTGTCTGTAATTTAAAATAATTTTATAACTTATCTGTTAATAATTAAATTCAAGAGTTCGACAAATAAACTGAAAAATAATTTTACTTTCCAACCAAATTGATTTTTTATTTAAAAAATATATTTATTGTATCTGACTATTGAAAAATCGGCCTTTGAAGGTCTAAGAAAATACTAAGACAATATTATTGGCCTTGAATGTGCTTTTCCACATCTATAGAGATGGTTTTAGGACTGCGATAAGAAAATAAAAAAAAATATATATAAAAATTTGGTTATGAATATGAAATTTTCCAAGTTTTCTGTTTGTTACAACCTTGGCATAGAGTCAGAAGGTTTAGGAATGTATGACCAAATTTTATTTTTATATGAATTTAGTTACTAACTTATTATTCAAACATCTTCTTGAAATACGATGACAATTTTGAAATGATAGTGACAACCTATAGAGTAGGTATTCTAAGAATTTGATACTTTCAGAGTTACCTAACTAAAATATAGTTTTTGTGGTTTTTATGGTAGTGTTGCTAAGTATTACAACGAATTTAGGTACGATCGACAATGTTTCTCTTTATGAAAGTTTCTGTTTTGATGATTGGCCCTTTATTTGAGTGCATATAGCGTAGATATTCACGTTAATCACTTCTTAGGGAGAATCAAACTTCTATTTTATGATTATAATTTATAATTTGACTTATAATAGGTGTAATAATCATATAAAAATGGGAAATTGCTTGGCTATTTCAATGCGACCATTACCAAACATGACTCAAATTTTGGACAGCGATATTGCAGTAGAATAGCGCATTCCGAGAAGAAAGCTGGGTAGATATCAGCAGATTTAAAGCATTACGAATTCAGAAAAATTCTTCCACTTAGCGATGCACATTCTCACGAAAAAGAAGTGTCCTCAGACCATTTCCACCGACATAGTGGAAGTGTAAAGTGTGAGGTGAGGGCCTTGCGAATTTATATTTTATGCACTGAAAGAATTCTAAGATATCTAAAAGCGCAAAAGGAATTTCTTTCAAGTTTAGCGCGCTTTTAGAGTGAAACCATAAGGTGAAGGAGGTGGATTCTTTTTTTTTTCCTCAACAGTGTGAGACCTTTCAGCTGAAACGCTCCATAAATCATTGGGCTCCTCTTCAGTTGGCACATCCGTTTTTCTTTTCTCATTATACTTTCATATTATGACTGGAAATATCTGTCACAATACATTTAGGATAACTGAAATAGAGCAGCTCGTGTACATGAGTGATCGGAGAAAATATGGAATAGCGAAAACTGCTGTCCCTGCCCAAGGATAAAATGCTTTCTCTCGTGGGGTATTTATAGTATATATATCTTTGTTCCGCGGAGGATAAATTTACCAAAACATAAAAAAATAAAGAATAGTCATGCTTCTCATAAAAATATCTTGTTAGCTTGTAAAGGTCACAGATTCAGAAGAATTTAAACGGAAACATTTTTTGAGGATCCTTTCTCAGATAAAAATAAAGTAATTGAATTTAATTAAAAAAATGTTTATGGAGTTAGTAATAATTAATTGATTATTCTGATTTGAAAGCTCAAAATATCCTGTTTATCTATAATAATAATAATAATAATTATTCTTGTACGAGTTGGATTTTATGTATATTTTTGTATTGTTATTATTTTTTTATTAAAATAAGAGAATATATTTAAAAAGTTACATTGATGTGTTAATTAAGTAAAGAAAACTATCACTTTTCAACTACAAACGAAATTAAACATGTTTTCTTCATTTACAAGAAAGTCAAACAAAAAGTCGTTTTCGAAAAAACAATAATTAACTTAATAAAATTACCAAATGTTAACAATTTTCGGGATTAGTAGAGAGACTAACAAGATTTTAAAAATTAGTACTTGTATAAAAATTAGTGGAGGGCACAGAACATAGTTTTCAATTTTATATTTCTTTGCAAAATGACACAAATAGCACAGAAAATAAGATACAGATGTCCACACGATGTGTAGTCAAATATGATGTCACTCGGCACGATTAACTAAGTCTTGGCTAAATTTAGTTGAGCTTCGCACCATTAAGGGACTACTACCGGTTATAATTTTGAAAAATTCAATTTTTTTTTTTTTACATTTTTCAACTCAATATACCTTCAGAAATCACGTCTCAACATTTTATTTTGATATTCCCAAAAATATAAAAGTTACAGCAAATTAAGCGTGCCCGCCTATTATATATTTATAAGTAAAACAAAAACTTTAAACGTGATTTTCTCAAAATGACCTTTTATCATATGGCGGACACACTAACTCCGAATTGGCCCAACCGATTGGGCTCAAATTTGGAGTGCTTCTTTATTTGAGTATTCTGCACAGGAAAAAACCACAATATTAGTCAAAATTCAATCCAAAAAAATGTAGCAAGTGAAAACAAGTGAAAAAATAAGCGATTTTTTGAAAAAAAATTTCAAACGTCCGCCATTTTGTTTTTTTAATCATTTGTTGACATATTCTGGTTTTTTCCTACGTAAGGGACATTCCTTAATAAAATGCCGTTTGGTTTATTTGTTTCAGACTCTTCGTTTCTGAGATGAGTTGTCCGCCATGGGACGAGTCATTTTTTGAGCTACCAACTTCGGCGCCCTCTATAAACAAGGAAAAAAATGATAAAAATAAGAAAAAAATTTTTTTGTAATATTTGAAATAATTATTATCACCATGCAAAATTTGAAATTGATATATAATAAAGGAGCTGAGAAAAAAATTATTGAAAATTATGCTGTTTTTTTGCAATCTAACCGGTAGTAGTCCCTTAATGTGTTAAACCTTTATAGTCCAAGATCATAATAAATTAAAATTATGTTGAAAACGGACAGGTTTAGGAAAATAAAAAAACACACATTTCTCAGAAATTAGAAAATATATATTGTTAACTATTTATTTCACATTTATGGCAGTGTAACATTACTGGAAAATTGAATTAAACGTAAACAAAAGAAAACCTTATGTGGTATGGAAGGAACATATTCATTCACTTACCTGTAGGTTTCCAAGAAAATAACACCATTTTGCACACTTTTTGTATTTGTTTTTTAAATTCAAAATGTGCACGAATTTCAACTTGTCACTTTCAATTACGCGTAAACTTCTAACCGATTAACTGTTAACAGTTTACGCTGTCTATAATGATTTCCGTTATTCAATAGTGTGTGACAGCAAAGTGGCGCCGATTTGAATGAACTAAATACATTGAATGCCTATTCTGGCGGGATTTTTGAGGTTTGTTACAGAAATGTCACATGAGGCTATAAAGGGTTAGGCTTTGTTATTAACTGGCAGTCGGTTATTTGGAGGATATTCACTTGAAGACATTTAATTACAATTACAATACATTCAGGAACATAATATAGGATTTTTACTGTTAAACGCCGTTAATGTTAGATAATACATTTTTTATAGGGTATAGAATTCCCTACAAAAAATTATACCTTTATCTACCCTTTCACGAGCATAAAAATTAAGTTTTTTGTGCTAGTCTCCACAATGTGACTTAATTAATAATTAAAAAAATAAATAAATAAAGGAAAGCTAGGAAAAATCTGAAATTAATTCAAAAAACTTGTTAACAGTAATAACAGTCTTTATTGTAAAATAAAAATTTTTTCCAACCTATCATTTTTAAAATTTAAGCTACGCAAATCACAAAATTTTTATGACAATTCTTTTTGTTACCATGACTTAATTTTTTTCATAATTTTTACAGACGATTCACAAAAAAAAAAAAAAAAAATATACTATACTCGGTTTTATTTTTTAATTTTACTGAAATATATTGTGGTTTTGCTTTTTGGTGGTGCAATCCGCATAAGTGCACCACGAACAAGCTTGCGATACCTTTTATTGCAGCATAGATTGAAGCAGTTTACTTTTTCTCTAATTTACATATAAAAATCGTCGGTTAAGTGCTTTTCGGATGTTATGTTTTTTATATATTTCCCAAAAATTCATTAGCTTAAGTGCATTTTGCGTGGGAATGAGCTCAAAAGTCTTTGTAATTTTTTTCCGATATGATTTTTTTTTTCCGCATACATTTTATTGTTTTTTGTTTGAATGAAGTTTTATTGATCTTTGTATCTGTTTTATTTAATATCTGATAATAATATTTTTTTATTGTATACCTATTTCGATGCAATAAATGCCTTCGGTCAAGCAGTTAAACGAAGAAATGAAATTGGATAATTGCTCAATATAGATAAGTGCTTCAATAAGTTGAAATTTTTGCGAATGCTCTTATCCAGGTTTTATTGTAGTTATTAAAAGTTGATCACCTTCTGGTTTCTTTTTAAATTACATGCTATTTTGAAATAGACAGCTCGTTCGATCTAAAAGTAGATTTACATAATAACACTGGGAAATATTCAAAAATTGGGTTGACAGGATGGGCTACTTCCAAACCAACCGAGGCAGTCATTTAGATGAAATTATATATTCTGTAACTAATGGGAACGTTTACTTCTTTCAACAAATCAACAAACTTTGAAAAATATTGAACAATCTTTTCTTTATAGGATTTGTAAAAAAGATACCACCCAATGGCCCACCATTTATAATATACTTCAATTGGAAATAAGTAAAGAGTAGTGTAATTTTATTCTTTAAAGCTAACATAAATTAAAAACTAATATTTATTACTACTATAGCTTTCAGCATAAAAACTCAAACCCTATAAATTAATGGGATAGGTCAATTTAGTGTTAACATAAGTTAACCCAGTGTGTCTAATATCCTTCCCCATAATTTCACGTCATATCTAACGAAAAGGCAATTTACTTGAACAAATAGCTTTAGGTTGCGTAGGGTCTGCAATTAGCGAAATTAGCCCCTTAAATACTGCAAATCTTGACTAAATATGCGTGCATCATTTAGAGTTTTAAGATGCGTTCGTTTCCTCACCGTTTGCTAAGAGGCGTTTATTGCTAAAACAACTTTCGAAAGTATCGCTCCGCTTAAAGTTATTTAATTCCTGTGCACACTTTGGGCGGCAGATGAAAGACTTACTCAATTAAACAGTGTGGCTCTCTTCGCATACGTACATCTTAAATGCCTGCCATGATTGCAGCTTACACCAAACATAAAACCATTTAAACCAATCAAACCTCATCGACAGCGATGCGGCATATCATCGACCTGTAGGTACTATTTTATATAAATACGATTCGTGGCGTGTGATTAACACAGGAACACCGCGATATGCCATATTCCCTTAAGTTATCGGTTATCCCATTCCCCGGAGTGAAATAACCATAAAAATAAGAAATGAATCTCTTTTAATTCGTGCAAACTCATAAAATCCCATCACACATATTCCGTCCGAGCATACATCTCACTGTCTCAGACGGTTGTTCCTGGGAGCTACCTACTTCTTCTTAAGGTGTATGTATATAGAGCGGGGTAATCAACGTAAACCTCATCTTCCCGCCAACTTATGCCGTCTGCTATTCTTGAAAGTAATCAGGAAGCATGAAATTAGGCTCTTCAAAGAGGCAAGCCAAAGCCATCAGCACATCATCCAATGAACCAGATTTAGAGCCGTGAAAAGCACACCGTGTGTTCCTGGTGCTGGGCTGAGGCTGAAGCTGATTCTGATTCTGAGGCTGAGGCTGATCCCTGCTGGGAAGTACATTTAAACAACTGCCACCGTGCCGCACTGGGGCAATGTCGCACCATAGTGTGTTCCGGGTTTGGTGTCGGGACAGGGACAGGGACCGGGACCGGGAGCCCGTGTAGCCCGTGTAGCCCGTGTTCTTGGCCTAAAATGGATTTTTCCTCGATTTTATAGAGCGCAGATATTGCACTGGTATTGATATGCACGAGCCTGACGAGCACATTTCCATATGTGGCACGTGTTAACATCGTTTTGGGCTCAGAAAGTGAATCGTTGATGGAAAAAATCTGTTAATGTCAATGGGCTATAGCAATTAACGTAATTGCATTTATTCAACAGTCGAAGGTAAAAGGATCCTCGACAGTTTTACAATATCGCCTTCATTTCAGCCATTGTTGTGAATGAAAAGGATTGTGGTCATGCCGACCGTAGAATATTATAATAGGTTTCAAGAGAAATAATTTGTGTGGTAGTATTATACCATAAATATTGTACAAATATTATAAGAGCCAACCAGATATTTTGTAGGAATAGAAGTCGTACTTATTATACAAAAGAATATTATATATAGCTAATGCTCCAACAAATTTAGCACAATAAATAATAAAACTTGTTGACTACCGCATGGTTAAGAGAATAAGAATTGATTTGAAAATTTCACCACTATAAATTGGAGGATGCAGTAAATAATGTTAGGATTTCTTGGATAAACTTGAAAGACAAATAGAATCCTTTAGAGATATCGAATGATCAGTAAAATATCTATATATATAAAAATGAACCTCCTATTTCCGTTGGTCACGCAATAACTTAAGAACGACTTTACCGATTTCATTCATTTTTTTTTAAAGTTTTCTAATACTTTGTAGAAGGTTCTTACGGAAAGAAAAGTTAAGAAAATTGGATAATTTCAGAAAACTTAACGATTATTTTAACTTCGCGAGTTTGACAGTTCGCGCGTTCTCAATTTCAATGGATTTTAATGAAAATTAGTACAATTTTAAGGTCACTGATTTTGAATATTATTAAAATTTACAAATCCAAGATGGCGGACCCAATATGGTGACCAAGATTTCTAGATTTCAATGGATTTTAATGAAAATAAGTACAATGATTGTTTTGAGGTCACTGATTTTGAATGTTACCAAAATTTACAAAACCAAGATGGCGGACCCAATATGGCGACCAAAATTTCTCAATTCCAACGGCTTTTAATGAAAA
This sequence comes from Dysmachus trigonus, assembly GCA_949715965.1. Classification (NCBI taxonomy): domain Eukaryota; kingdom Metazoa; phylum Arthropoda; class Insecta; order Diptera; family Asilidae; genus Dysmachus; species Dysmachus trigonus. The sequence continues at coordinate 93,515,547 of OX454320.1, forward strand.
TTAGTACAATAATTGTTTTTGGGTCACTGATTTTGAATAGTATCAAAATTTCCAAATCCAACATGGTGACTAAAATGTCTTGATTACAACGGATTTTAATGAAAATTAATACAATGATTATTCATATTGAACTAATTTAGAACATTACCAAAATTTCCAAATCCAAGATGGCGGATCCAACATGGCGATTAAAATGTCTCAATTACAACGGATTTTAATGAAAATTGGAACAATGGTTATTCTGAGGCAACTAATTTAAAATATTATCGAGATTTCCAAATCAAAGATTGTAACCAACAATTTCTCGATTTTAACGGATTTTAATTGAAATTAGTATTATAAATATTCTGAGGCCACTAATTTGAATGTAATCAAAATTTCCAATTCAAGACGGCGGGATCCATAAAGGGGTTTTCGGGTTGAATCAATTTCTAGGATATAACAAACTAGAACATTTGAGAAGTTTTTAATTAGTAAGTATTTACCCAACGTCGCGTCGGTTGAAACCGGGTAATTTTCCAATATTTGTGAAGTGTTTACTTAATATCAAACAACGTGTAAGTTTTTTCAATAAATTCAGTAGGGACATGAAACGGAAACACTGTTTTCTTATATTAATGGTATTATTTGTAGAAACATGCGAAAAGAAAGAACATGATCAAATATTGATCGACGCACATGGCTTAATGAAAATGTAGGGGGGAGGGCAGTACAACGTCTGCTGGGTCAGCTAGTATTATTTATTAATTTGTATAAAATGAGTTTAACAATACGAATTATAGATTTATACAAAGATTTCGCTTAACCCATTAACGGCGAAGCGGACATTTCACAGTCGATTGGTTTTTCGTCTATAAAAAACTTAAAACTAACTAAATATTATTAGAGAAAAACATTTTCTTAAATAAAAAGACACTCTTTCCGAATCTTGTTTCAATTTTCAACAAAAATTAAATATGGCCGCCCAAAGATGCCTAAACTTGGAAGCCTCGACTGTCCAATTTTCCATAAACTTAGTATTAATTTATTCTTAGATATAACATCCTAAAGTTACTCATATTGTATCTTTGGAATGTGTAACAGAGTACGTGAAAATATTAATAACAAATATTTTCAAGATGGCGGATCCAATATGTCTGTCATTACAACAAATTGTTTTTCTTTGCAAATTCAGAGCATGTAAGTAGTCATTGCTTATGTTTTTTAGGTCGCTGTTTTCAAATTTCATATCAGATTTTCATTTTACAAAATGGCGAATTCAATATGGCCGCCATTGCAACAAACAATTTTTTCTTTGCAAGTATAGTGCATGCGAATAGTAATTATACATGTTTTTGAGGTCGCTGATTTCAAAAATCGTATCAGAATTTCATTTTACAAAATGATAGATTAGAGTGGCCATATTGGTACTGCAATAATAAAATACTCAATTGCTTTAAAATTTCATGAGTTTTTAAAATTGTTTTGTTCGTTTACCATCTATAATGTTGCCCGACTCTCACCACGAGGAGGTATACAGAATGTACTAGAACTTTAGAACGTTATTTCTAAGAATAAATTAATACTAAGTTTATGAAAAATTGGTTAGGTATCTTTGGGCGGCCATATTTAATTTTTGGTGAACAATTTTCAAATCTCCTCAGATTCGGAAAGAGCAGGTCTTTTTACTTAAGAAAATGTTTTTCTCTAATAATATTTAGTTGGTTTTACATTTTTTATAAATCAAAAACCAATTCACTGTGAAATGTCCGCTTCGTTGTTAACCAGTTAACTGTGGCGCCCTCATTTAAAAGTGCGCACAGTTTTGTGTCGTCAGAATCAAGCCATGACGAGTATATTCGTCAATCACAGAATAAGTTGCGCTGGTAAGATAAGGCCATGCACAAAAACCTGTCCTCAGATCGTGATAATTCTATGAATTTTTGAATGAATCGTGGGATAGTCAGTATCGTTTGCTTATTTTTGGTAAACAAATTGATTGAATTCTTGGAACACTAAACCGAGGGAGACAATTTCCAAGAAAATTTTGTGCCTCTCAGTTCATGTGCTTTGTATTTGGAATGGTTTTTTGTTGACATTCATGCAATTAGCCCCTTTCTCTGCCCGACAGCTTCCAATTCTTTTATAAAATCTAAATTATTTTCAGACCGATAAGAGTTCTTGTAGTTTCATATTTTTTGGTTAACATCTAAAAAACGTTATCATCGCACATAAATAAATTCATTATGCGAACTGGTAAACTTTTTCAACCAGTGCATACCGGGACGCATGAGATCATCTCAAACTGTTTATATTTTCTACTTGTTTGTTTTATTCCGGCATAGCCTCAAAATATTCTAAACATCTTTAAATTTGAGAATATGTTTTGTTTTTCTCAAAAATTGCAATTTAAATAGCCAATGGTCACTGATTTATATACATGACGAGTATACTCGTCAATACATAAAATTTTGCCACTTCTCCATGACGAGTATACTCGCCAAGCACAGTTAACTGGTTAATGGGGTAAGCGAAACAGGCGTTTAAATGTTTTGATAAATATGGCATCCCTGGCAGTAGAATCACTTACAAATATTATGTACATAATTGAATACTGCAAGATGTCCTTCTGTGGTATTAGTAAACTTAATGTAATACATACACATAATGATTTTAAGACCTACATTAAAACAATCATATGTTTTTTAACCATAAAAGTAAACATAGCATTAAAGCCATGATCGTAAGCATTAAAATATGTGAATCAAATCATAATTATTTGAACTTTTTTGTTTTAGATTTGTAATGAAAATTATAAAATTTTGGTCGAAAATACTAGTTATAATTAATGTACACCCGTATGTTTAGCAACACCCCGATTTGATTGCTGTCGGGATGCCATAAATGAAGCATTATAGTGTTAGTTTCAATAAAATCGCATTTTTCCACAATATTTCCATATATAATTTGTTTTTACTTACATTTTTCCATATTCTGAGAATTTTATCTAGTACAGGTGACACAATAAAAGCTGTCACTTCAATTTTATCACTCTTTGGTGATTTTATCTGGTAGCAGTCACCTTAAATGAAATCAAATCTTTGTAAGTGATAGCTGATAGTCACCTTACATGAATCCACCCTTGGATAAATGTTGGTCGCGTCGCCTTGTCGGTTAACACGTCAAGTTTGCGTATCAATTCACATTTTATGTTATATACTTGTGCAGTGCGGTTGGTCTGAGTTTATCTTAAAATTTCGCAGCTCAAATATCTAAAATCAATGAACAATAGAGTACTTTGTGAAATAAAGTCAAATAGGGGTTAATGAACAAACTAGAACTATTGAATTATATTAATTGCTTTTAATGTGGAAATGGTGGCATTATCCTCAAAAATATTTAAATAATTTTGGCTAAAACACAAGATTTGGACTTATTTCTGTTTAAGCTATGTATATCGAGACTAAAAGAAAGAAATTTAGGAGATAGAACATTATTTATGGGTGACATCACAACAAATCCTTATTTCAAATAGCAAACATAATAATTTATAGCGCAAATCATGATAAACATATTGTTTTTAGTGCTACAATTTCTAATATGGCATTGTGTGCCATACACGTGCAATTGTTTTAGAAGCTATAATTATTACATGCACTGCTGTACTTTATAGTACGTCGTACAATATTATATTAGCCATAATTTTCGGAATTTCCTCGTGTAAATTGTTGCAATCACGATTTCGCGTATATTTAAAGGACGAGAATTATATAAGCTTAGGTTTTACTGGTCATAATTTTTTCTGCGATGATGGTTCCATTAACGACTGATAACAGAAAAAAAAAAATATGGGTAAAAAGAGGACCAAATTCATTTTGCGGTCAAATTGATTTGAGGCAATTGTCGCAACATTAGCCGGTGTCCATCACCAATCCAAAGAGTGATGTTGTCCGCAATTAGCGTAATGAATACAAAATTTCGAGTGTCGCAATTCATAATGATCTCGGTGAAGGGGAATGGGGGGGTTTATGGCACGTCATCAAGGAGCAGTAAACAAATTTGTGCAGAAAATTACGGTCTGCGCCATCCGACAATTTTTCCAAATATGCAAATGACGGCTAAGTACCTATAATTCAATGTTTTGTTAATACACCGCCGACACGAACTTGAAATTGCTCTTTATTTAGAGTTATACGGCAGCGGGCGGCGGCGGCTGCAGGAATGGTGGGCTCTGGTACGTGATTTGGGGCCCACCGTGCACTGCATATAACATATTACGGATAGTGCATCTTCGAGGAACGGGAAATCCCCGCGCTGCTGCAGTAAAACAGTCTCGAGTCATGCGTTTAATTGGCCCCGGAAGCCACAACAGTAGGTGAATTTTTATTCCCTCGATCCATAGTTGTTACATCATTTATGCACACATCATGTCACAAAATCCGTGTCTCCTCCTCCCACACCAGGAGAGGATCCAGCCAGCCAGCGTGTGTGTGTGTAGTCGGAATTGGATTTTCAGAACCGACCCTCGAGTGCTCCCCGGGCTTTTTATAATAACATAATTTGTCAGCGTCCTTTCATTTGCCAGCCTCGTTCACGCGAGACGTGACACCATGTCCGTGCAACTATGCACACTGACTGGGGATTATCACACTCCCCCGGCATGCAATAGCGCCATTTTGAGTGGCGTTTTTTTAAATTTTAATTGCACCACCTTTCCAACTACACTCCCTTCCGGGCCGGACTGGAATTTTTTGATTTAAATTTTATTCCACTTGTTATCATATCAGGCTGATTATTTTAACACAATCGGATGACTAGTTTTGCCACTCCGACTCGATCAATCGGTTTTTTTTTTTAAATGTGTAGTTTATATCCGAACTATCGTCTAAAGGTGGCTATTAAATAATTTTAAACTTAATATACCCTTCTGCTGTATAAATCATAAAATATTTATTTACAACAACTACTAAAATATTTATAGTTAATTCAACAATGAATTGAAATAATCAATTTTACTAGAACTTATCTCAGTATAATTTAACATAGTCAATGTTTCAACAAGCTATTAGATGCTTGCACGAAAGTTAGTTTAACACTAGAACAAACATGGCCTAAAATGTTGATTAATTTTTAGAAACTAACTAAATTTAATTATTTTCTCGTGCTTTATCGTTACTTTTAAATAATTAAGTGTACACGGAAAGAAAATTGTAGTGAATATCGTGTCTTTCCTGGCAATATTTATTTATTTATAATGAAAGCTTGGTAAATTTCCAATTACACGCAAGCTGTCAAAATTTTCTTAAAAAATATCCAAACATAAAAGAACAAACTGAAAGGTAATATTTATTAGTTAGAATCTAATTTATTAAGGACAGACAGCTTGCTTGATTCTTTTAAGTGGACAGTTCAGAGGAACAAGTTGAAGTTTATCAGGGTTTTTGTGAAAAAAAAAAAATTTATATATATACAGGGTGTCCAGGAAATAGTGCGCCAAAATTAAGGGGATGGTAGCTTGGGTCATGACCTACCAGAATATCAAAATATGACCTTAGTGAAAGTATTTGGGTTTTTATGAAAAATTAAATTTCAGATTACACAAGTCGACACGATTTTTGATTCTGATTAATATGCACTCATTCCTCATTGCTTTCGTCTCACAATTGAAGAAAATCAACATGATTTTCAAAAAAAATTTGCTTTTGTGCCCAGGACAGCAAATTTAAAATTACCAATCATCAAAATTGTTATGTTTTCATTTCCTTATAAATCTTTTGGGGGCGGACATTTTTTAAATTTTCGGTTCCTATATAAGATCTTCTTTAATCTATATTTTGGTAACAGATTAAGTTTCAGCGACTCTAAGACCTCTTTGATTCATTTTGATAAAAAACCCCATAAAATTGCAAATGTTCGGACGCCATATTTAATCCACCACTTTGGAACCCAATACAAAAATATACCTATACTGTTTTCTCTAGTATAACGTACTTTTTGGCAAAAAATCAAAAATATCGCACAACGCATTTAGTTGTAATTGAGGTTCAAACTATCCAAACGAATGTCAAATTTTCCTTCACAAAAGCAAAGTTTTAACAAAATTATGACAATTTTGCCTTCCTTTTGGACACAAGCAATAAGAAAATAGAATTAATAACTCAGACTCAACAAAAAAGTTTAGTTTTGTTGACCTGTGTTATTGACTAGTTGGTGCACATAAAAAGACATGTTCTCATTTTCTTTTTTGCTAAAATATTCTAGATAAGTTGCCCTACCTGGTAAGCATGTCATTTTTTATTACTAACACAAGACCGTCGAGAAAAAAAAAATCAAATTTGTTTTTTTGCTGTTCAAAATTATTTGACTCTACTTTGACCTTAACTGGTGAAACAAAATGTACTAGGCAGTGATTGGAAAGCAATTCAAAAAATTGCTTAATTAATGCAGATTTCAGAATCACCCATTTTATTCATGAATAAGAAGATATTGCCATGTTCATTTTAAATCAAATTTAATTTTTCATAAAAACCCAAATATCTCGAAAACGGTGAGGTTTTCACAAGGTCATATTTAGATATTCTGGTAGGTCATGACCCAAGCTACCATCCCTTTAATTTTGGCGCACTACTTCCTGGACACCCTGTATATAATAGGTAAATTAAAATAAACAATGAGCTGAGCTCTCAACGATTTAAACATATCAGAGTTACTACTAAACTCGGACACCCGAATAAATAAAGTATTCTGTGTCAACAAGCGGAGATAAATTGAGCGCGGTTTTTATTGAATTTACCTAGGTCCTTTTTGAAAAAAAAAAACAAAAACTCAAATCAAAAATCAAATCTTCTTTACAATTAATAACCCAAAAGATTTTGAGGTCATCTGCCTATAAAAGACAGTCAGATTCTATTTTAGTAGTCAGTTCGTTAACAAATAACAGAAACAAAAGCGGACCAAAAATTGATCCTTATGGAACACCGGATGCGGGAACAAATTTAACAACAAGCGAACAAGCAAAAAACACAATGTGCATTTTATGGTTGGATAGATCCTAGGATGCTATACTCTATGATATTTTTGTATGCAGTATCGGACGAGAAACGTGGTTAAATGCCCTAGAAAAATCGGTGTGTATCGCATCAACTTGCTTCAACCATGTTCTTCGAGGATATGAACTGTTGAATTGTGGTAATTGAAGTAAAATGCTCACAGTGGACTTTTCCCTTAACAAATCCCTGAAATTTCGGATGCATTTTGGAATAGTGAATCGTTTTGCTATTATTTGTAAAAAATACGGATATTTTAAATGGCCAGTGATAAATGTTGACAAAATAATTAATTGTATGGCGATAACGTTCGTGAATTGGTTGTGGATTTTAGTGATCCACATTTTTTGCCGTGTAGGAATATGAGGATTATAATAATATAATATTACTAAGTTAGAAAACATATCAGTCCGAACTAATTCCGTCATATCGTTTAAACTAGATATTTAGTTGAAATAAGAAAATAATCCTAGAACTTTTAAATAGATTTCTCTGGTTATGCTTACCAGCAATGTATTAGGTTAAAATCATAAGACAGAATAGTTACATGAACAACGAAATTAGTTATTTGGAACCAGAAATTTTTTTGGGTGAAGGGATGGAATTCTAACTACTAAATTGTATCTAAATAACTTTCATAAATTTTCTTACCCCAGTCGTTCTCCAATAAACGATGTACATTAATATAAAACAAAAAATATTTAATGTACTGGTCGGATTGGATTGATAGTCTCTTTTTTTGTGAGATCGATTAAAAAGTTTCATTAACTAGTCCCTTAGTGGGTTAAAGGTGCAAAAACTTTTCGCTATTTCATAAATCACAGGAGCCGGGAGTATAATTTGCAAATACCCCTGTCCGATAGGTCTTAGGTCGGACGTCCTAATTATCGAGAATAAGTTCGCCATGAATGCCTCCCGTCTGATTATCACACTTGCACACAATTCGAGCGCTCTATAAAAGGAACTAATTTGAGCCTTTCCCGAAGAGTTCGCAGCAGCCCACAACCCCCAGAAGAGGGGCTCGCAAGCAAAATGAATTCAAAGGACTCCTCCAGAAAGTTGTCTAATGATCCTTGAAAGTTATTTCAATTAGTGAACTTGCCTAGTTGGTGGTTAATTCCTATAGTTGCTTGGGCGTTTATATGAATAATTTGGAAGTGCAACTAATGCGAAATTTATTTTCCTGTAAAATCCACTTAAAATCTTTTCGAATGCATAACTTGTTCAACAACAACAAAAAAAAATAAAAAATATACTAAATATATTCAAAAAATAAATTAATTCACCTGCCTTCGTTAAGACCTTGCACATCTTCTACCCAAGGCCGAAGCTAGACGAGAAATTCGCAGAATGCTTTTTATAGAGGTTTTTTTTTTCTTTCCCTATTCGAGGTGGAAATAAGACCTATGCACACTGAAAGGATCAAGGAAGGGATGCTGCACTCACACCATTCATGGCTGTGGGACCTGAAATATATCTTAAGCCGCTTACACAGCTACACTTTGAAAAGTTGACCGTGAGCTAATTGTCGTGCGGCGCTGAACTGAAAGATAAATTTGCACAGAACTGTTTCACCTGTCGCCCTACCTCCCCCCACATGAAGTGCTCTATTAAAAGCCGAAAGAAAAATCTTAACACATAATTTCTCTGGCTGGATTATACACCAAAAGGCAATTAAAACGAAATGAATTGCGGATAAAATACTGCAGATAAATTTTATTATACAATTAGAGGAACATAGGGATACTATTTATTCTATTTTAGGAAAATATAAACAGAGACATTATATAATAAATTAACAAAACAATATTATTTATTTATTTTGAGGTTTTAAAGTGTTAAACACTTAGCTATCTTTTTATATACTATTGCGGTAAAAAATTTAGGAGAATTTGAAAAAATGCAGTGTTTTTGGAAACAAGTGAGATTCGTCGGTAGATGTTAATGGTCGTCCGGGTCGCTGTTCTTGGTGTTCTTTTAAGTTTCATCATCTTCAACGTTTCCGCAAACAAAATTTAATATAAATTCTTTGCTCAACAATATCAGACATAGTAAAAATCGAAAAATTCACTTTTGTATGTTTACAAAAATACATGTAACTCTGCAGTAATTGAATATATTGACATGAAACTCTGCATAGATGTGAAAGATAGTACTACCAACCCACAAAAAAAAAAAAAAAAAAAATCATAATTTCATAGTATCTGCGAAGTTTAAAAAACAATTCACCTTGTTTTTTTATCACAGTAGTATGTGTAAGAGCGTACTTTTCCTCAGGCAAGCCCATATGGTATTACTGAGACAAGAACTTAAAACGATGAATTTTTTAGGATTAAGTAGACATGTCTAAGAAAATCGATTTTAATTTTTTACCCAAGTAATCGGCGTTGAGATGGAAGACGAAAAAGGATGAAATGTTGAAGATAGATTTATACAGAGATTAAAAGAGACTGGTAAATGTTTTGTTATAGCGAAGGTAATTCATAAACAAGCAAATAAATTAAATCGCTTTTTTCAGAATTTGAAAGGATAAGCACTGAAAAAAAGACAATAAATTATAACAATTATCTTTATCTTATTCAATAATTAAAAGAAAATATAAAATCTATTCAGTAACTCCTTTATTAACCAGAATTGGAAGCTAAAAGAGGTTAATTTCTAATCTAATCTACTATTATATATTAGGTTTAATGCTTTTTAATTGACATACGATAATACCTAAAATTGCTGGTAGAAAAGTTATTATATTAAAACAAGCATACCTATTTTTAAAAATCAAATCAAATTCCATATATTTATATAGGTATACCTTTACTTTTGATATTCATATACTCGGTCCGGCAATTGAAGTGTCCGTCAAATTCAAATCGCTGTCAAATGTAAACCGTTCGTCCGTTAATTGTCACATTTGACGTAAACGTAGTTTGGCATATTGTTTATCAGTAATAAAAATTATTTCTGGGTTAAAAGATGAAATCTAATTTTTTTTTAACAATGGAATTTAAACGAAATTCAATAATTACGCTTCATTTGATTGGAAAATCTAACATAGAAATTCAGAGAGAGTTAAATGGGAGTGAAAACTTTGTGTATCGTACCATTAAACGTTTTGACGAGACAGGTAATATAAAAAAACGCTAAAATAGCAAATGAATTGAACATAAGTGAAAGAAGTGTTCGGCGTATTATGAAAAATAAGCTAAAACTAAAGCCTTTGAAAATAATAATAATAATTTGATTAAAGAGACATTCTGACGATAATTCGGAGTATTTGAGAGTTACATGTAAACAAGGTGCAGCACAGGTTATGGTTTGGATGGTTTGAAAAAAGATTTGATTCGTGAATGAAACCGTTTAAGGGGGCTATTTAAGGTTACGATTAAAAAAAGAAAAATTTTTTTCAATATTTTTTTTTTTTTTACAGAAAGAACACAGATATCGTTTTGAAATTTTGCACTGTTATGTAATTACACCTTAGATATACAAAAATATTTTTTCAAATTTTTGAGACCGATTTTTGAATTTTTATTATTTTTTTGAAAAAAAAAACACCAAAAAATGATGGCGGGCATGATTTCAGGCGTCTGCATCGTCGGAAAAAAAAGACCAAGTTAATCCTTGTTCAAATGGCTACCGTGAGAACTAGTGTAATTTTTTTTTTATCAAAAATTAACAAAATGGCAGCCATTTGAAAAAAAAACGACTTTTGAGGTTAAAAAAAGTTGAAAATCGGTAAATTTGTTACCGATCAACATAATTCTAGTTCTTACGATAGCCATTTGAACGAGGTGTTTTTTTCTTGCCCGCCATCATTTTTTGGTGTTTTTTTTTCAAAAAATCATAAAAATTCAAAAACGGATCTCCAAAATCTGAAAAAAAATATTTTTGTATAAATAAATATCTGTTCAAAATTTCAAAATGATATCTGTTTTCTTTCTGTAAAAAAAAATGATTGAAAAATTTGTTTTTTTAAATCGTAACCCCCCCTAAAGCCAAGACATCGTGCGAGCATCGTGTGCATGGTTTAAAAAGCGATTGAAACTGGTGGTTAAGGTAAAAGGCTGTTACAAACCATTTGAATAATTTTAAATTATCTATGTACTATAAGTTATCATTTCCATAAATTTTAACAAAATCGAACAATAAACAAAAAAATTACAGCGTTTTCAAATCCGGATTGCCGGACCCGATACAAAAGTTTGTTATAAGATCTAAAATTGTGGAACTCAATAAAATTTATCAATCGGATATAAGTTCGTTTAGTGAGCTTGCAAATCGAATTGCGAATGAACTGCATAAAATTTATTCTGGTAATCGACTCCTTAACCTTAAAAGTTAAGAATGGAAAATTTAGAAATAGAAAGCTAAACAAGATTTTATTTAACCACAAGCCTCGCCTTCAAACCATTTAAAGATTTGCAAGGATGAAGCTAAGGCGACGTCTACACTCTTGCCGTGGGCAAAATCGAAATCGTGGTTCAGCAATATCCTACGTTTTTTTTTTTATTTTTTGAGGGGGATGAAAAAAAAATCCCCGTATACACTTTCAGCTAAAACGACAAATCCACGTAATAGCGACTCGCTAAGATCTATTTATGCAGATGTTCTGTACAAAATTCGTAGGATCTTGCGAGAAAACCTCTTTAAGCCCGCAAGTAGGTAACACACCCCGGCAACACTCAGCGTTTCACTTCTCGTACGGAGCGAGGCCATTAAAATGTATTGCCGGTTTGAATTTAAATGGCATTTAAGACAGCCAAGGTAGCGCAGCAGGCAACAATAAAGACAAATGTCGTTGCAGGATACATTTTAGCCCTCGGCAGGTGCAGATGCATCTGCATGAATTCGCCTTTTGTCCGACGGGTTCGTCTCCGATGGAAAAATGTGAGGTAAGAATGAACCACCACCACCACCACCTCCTCCTCAGCGTGCACCCTGGCGAAAATATGTGTTCGGGGGTTTTTAAGAAGTTTAAACACACCCCATCTTGTACCCCTTAATACCCCTAGTAAGGTCCCGGGATTGTGAATAAGCAGCGAAGAGCTCCCGTGCTGCACAGAAATGAGCAAGAAGACTAGAACGAAATAAAAGGGATCGTCCTTGTTTGCGAGGAGTGTATTACTTACGTTTTGCAGCTCGGAATTTCTTTCCATCAAATGTGCATTAACAAGTTAAGGCACAAAATTAATACATGCGGGATTTAAATGAAATTGTATGCGCTCATCCCAGACGCGGGTGGGCGCTTTTATCCATCCCGTAATACGTTCAACCCTTTTAAGGTTGCGGGCTTACGTAAGAGCAGTTTCCCGAGAACACCTTTTCAGCTTTTGTACATTTTCACTGTAAATGCATCGTCATTATCATCGCAGAACCTGCTTATTTGAATATTATGCAGATATTATTGCGTTTGAAGGAGCATCACATGCACACGCTCGCTCGCTAGCTCGCTAGCTGCTCTGCTGCTGCCACAAATGGCCGAGGAGCCCGCACAGGAAATGGAGGCGCCTCCACTGGCGATTATATGCTCGCAAATGTGAGTGCAGGTTGGGATTTCCTCTAGTAAAATAGCTTGTCATCTACTTACGATTCCAATTAAAACATGTTGCCGTGGACGCTAGTTAAAATTGAAAAAAAATAATAATAATAATAATTTCTCATTATTGAGTTCTCTAGTACGGTCCTCGCAGTCATCACAATTGAGCTCTCTAGTCTCATATCTGTGCCTCGGTCATAATATTAAAATAATTTTGAAAACTCCCAAGGGTATGGGAGATAATTGAATTAAAAACTTCAACTTACATTTTAAAACAGCCCCTGGTGGCAAATCATAACAACTAATCTCACGCTCTGCGAAATATGTTTTACTGCATACCGCATCAAGGTTGATAATCCTGTTGAAAAATTGTATGGTACCAACTTACTGGAATAAGCGAACACTCGCTCTGTTTCTCTAGGTCTAAAGTCTAATTAATTTCACAATCCTGTAGCTTTTCAATGTTTTTAAATGGAAAAGTGCAATTAATTTCCATGAAAGCCACATAATTTGAATATCATTAAGTAGAAAATATTAAGCTTATTGATATAATAGTACTGCAATGGTTTTATTGAATAACGTGTAACTTATAGAATATATTTTTAAGTGGTTATTATTGTCTATGATCCAATGCATTAACCTCAATTTGTCAAAAGTTATCTTTTAGCATAACTTATCTATAACTTTATGAATTAAGATAACCCTAGCTAACAGCTAATATGTAGAATAAATGTTCCCTATGGGTTATTCTTTTACAAACCGAACACCTTTTTGACCGACACATCTCCGATTTGGCTGAAACATTAACATTAAAATTTTTTGCATTTTATTCGAAAAGTTTGAGGTTATGTCGAAAAATAGTTACGACAAAAATTGTAGGTCTTTTTATTATCTACACCTTTTATATTTAACTTTTTTTGATCCGAGCTATAGTTTTCTTTTTAATAACAAAAAAACCTTTTTTTGATGTGTCGCGCTATATAAATTAATGTTTTAAAAATAGTAATAATAAAGGTACCATATTTTGAAAACATGCTTTTTATGTAAAATTTAACGGAGAATACAACAAAAATACTAGAAACTTGCTACGAGGTGGGGGCCATTGTTAAAAATTGATTTAAACAATTAAATTGTTAATAAAAATATGAATTTGTTAATAATTTTTATTAAAAATATTTTTTTGTCAAAACTCAGTCCTTTAGATTTAAAATGAAAAAAAAGAAGTTTGTAGCTCAAATAAAACCAGAGTTATAAATTTTTGAAAATGAGACTCCAAGCCAAAAAATGCATTATTCTCACATTTTCGATCACTAATTGCCTTATTTGGGCCGGCTCCTATTTCGGGCCACCCATTTTTTTCAATTTTACCGAATTTTTGACAATTAATTAATGTCAAAATTTGATTGAAAATGAATGTAGAACAAAATAATGAAAGAAATACTAATTTTAATACAAAATTAATAATGTTACAACAATCTCGTAAAAATGGTATCTGCCGACTTAAAAATCTGACATTTTTGCTCGTCGATAAAAACAAATTGATACATCTAATGAATCTAAAATTTGTTCTGATGCGAAGTGTATAATATGTTTATTAGCGAAAAATCGTGTATTTGCAATTTAAAAACTATAACAATACTAATTAATTTAAACAATCTGGAAAAATGTTATTTCCCCTAATTTGGGCCATTGTGCAATTCGAAAAGGCGCCTAATACGGGCCACTCACTAAAGTTACTAAAAATAAGTTGTAGGTATATGTAATATGTAATGTTTTATATTTTATGAAAATTCTTATTTTATGCCTTGCTGTTACTATTACATATTTTATCATATTTACCTATATAATAAATTATGAAGAAAAATTAAATATTTGGTTTTTCATTCATCAACGTACAAACTTGTTCCCTTAAATTAACTCTTTATTGAGAATTTAAATTTCAAATATATTTCTGATCAACGAATTAATTAACGTCAATTCATTGTTTCATTAAATATAATAAGTAACGGTGTTTTAAACAATATGTCGAACCATTTTCGCATTTTTCAGATATTTTACGTGCTATTAAATAGGTGGCCAACATTAGGTGACTCGTCACCTAAATTGGGCCACTTGCACGTTTTTTTCAAACGTTATTTTTTATTATAAAAGAAAGTCAACCTTGCCTTAAACTTTCCACAAAGGTAAATTATCATCCAAATTTTAATATTGCGCTATTAATTATGTAAACGAAACGTTTACAATGATTTTAAATGCATTTAACCTTAGGTGGCCCACAAATGGCGACTCTCCCCTATTATCGAAAATATGCGGAACAAAACAAAATCCTCGGACACGTATCTCTTATTTTTCGATATAGAATCCGTAAAAAAAGTTTCAGCCAAATCGGAGACATGTCGGTCAATTTTTATCAAAATCCGTACGTTTTGTAAAAGAATTACCCCTATAGGAGTTGTGTTTTGAACTCCTAAGCAATTTATATATATGTATGTATATACAGTGCCTCAAACGAACAATCAAACAAAGGTATTAATATTGAAGCTGCAGTTTGTCAAAATTAATTAATTTAATTTGCCGCCTAATCAATTAGGAATTAAAGAAATTTGCAACTTAGTATTTACCACTAGAACTTCAAATTGACGGGTACTCAATTCCTTTCTTGAAGCCCGAGTAAAAATGAATGCTGGTTGAACCTCGGCCGCATCGTACCCGCATGCTTTTTAGACAGTCCGTAGTATTTTTGAAAAATATGAAAAGGCCGTAAAAAATAATTGGTGAAAAGTTTTAATGGCCGCTGAATTTGAGTACAAATGACAACGGCCGCACCTCGGCTGCACTATGAGCGCTATTATATAGATATATACATATTTTATAAATTGGTTCAGCCAAGGTGCGGGTGAAGGTGCAGCTGTGGTAGTTTTTAAGTGGCGGAGCTACAGACTTACATGGACTAATACTATTTTGATATTGTATTGATTTTTGATGTTTTACAGTACGGCCGAATTTGTCTGACAAACGCCTAAAGAAAACATTCAAAGTGGAAACTCATGCAACCGTGTTGCAGCCTTCTTAAAAATGTTAGATAGTTTTACTCAGAATTAATTATATATTTTAAAGTTATCTCTTAAAATTTGTGCTAAAGTTTGTTAGGATTCAAAATTACAAAATATTCAGAAACTTTTTCCAATTATAATTACTAATTCAAAATTGAAAGAACTATTGGGTTGGCACGAAAGTAATGAGACACTCTAGAAAACTCTATTCATGTTCTTTTTCTAATCAATTGTTTTCGACCATATTCTAGTATGTTATAGAACATTCTAGGTGCTTCAGTCCTAGGGGTATATAAAAGCGCACGCACGATTAATTCAGTCAGTTTGAAGAAAAATGGATGAGCGACAAGTTCGAACTCTATACCTTTACGAGTATTTGTTAGGCCATAGTGCGCGAGCTGCGGCAGACAACATCAACACTGCATTTGGCTCAGATACTACAAGTCACGCAACAGTGTCTCGTTGGTTCAAACGCTTCAGTACAGGAGACCGAAGCCTCGAAAGTCAGCCTTGTGCGAGACGACCACCAGCTTTCGACAATGATGATTTGCGCCGTGAACTGCAACAGAAGCCGGATGCAAGCACTCGTGAATTAGCGACAAAACTCCACTGCAGCCATCACGCTATAGAACATCACCTGCACGAGCTCGGATATAGGAGAGTTTTATCCCGATGGATACCTCATGCCCTCACAGACGCCATTCGTGCTGCTCGGGTCGCCGTCTGCCAATCGCTACTACTTCGACCGCGCCGGAAGGAGTTTTCGGAGGATTTGGTCACAGGGGACGAGTCGTGGGTTCTCTACGAAAACAATACGCGCCGTGCCTTCTGGCTGCCAACTCAACCAAAGCAATATCAAAACCGCGGCGAAAAAGTACTATTGTGCTGCTTTTGGGATTCTCAGGGCATGCTGTTTTATGAATTATTACATAATGAAACAGCTAATGCTAACACATATGCGGCGCAGCTCGATAAACTAGCCACAGCTATCAAAAAAAAAAGACGAAGAAGAGCCAATGTCATTTTACTTCATGACAACGCTCGCCCGCACACTGCATCCACCACCCGCCAACAACTGCAGGGCTTAGGCTGCTTAGACGGTACCTCATCCACCATATTCCCCAGACATTGCCCCTTCAGACTATCATTTATTCAGAGCCATGAAAAATGATTTGCGTGATAAACGCTTTAACACTTTTAATGAAGTTGAAACCTTCTTCAACTCACGGCCCGCTGAGTTCTGGGCAACAGGCATCCAGTCCTTGCCTATACGTTGGCAAGAAGTTATAGATGCTCACGGCGAGTATTTGATTGACTAAATGTACAGTAAAATAAAAATGTTAGAATTTAAAATGTAAAAACAAACTGTCTCATTTCTTTCGTGCCAACCCGATATTAATGACAAAAAGTTTGATGATATTTGCTTATTTGTAAAATAATATTTAACGAAGTTGTTTAGTACAAAAACCAGATATAAAGGCAAAGAACATAATGTAAATGTTTATTTTAGATTTATTTAAATGAAGTCATCAAATGTTGAGATGTTTCCAAAGATACTCCATACCACCATATTTTAAGTGTAAACATTTCTAAGAGCTGTTTTTCACGGATGTTTTATGTCTTGATAAAGTGAAAAAAAAAAAAAATGAATTTAATTCGGAAGAAAAACTTTAACCATCGTATTTCACATTGATTTATTTAAAAGGTTCGCGTGATATCTCGAAATCCATTCAACGATTGGCTTTAAAAAATTTATCTACACAAAGAAGGTTCCTTAAAAGTTTAGCCCACACAGACGATACACTTTTTATTGGATGATCGTTAAATCGATCATTTAAAACATTATGCAGTTATATGAGAGTTTGTACACCTGAAACTGAATACTGTTCTTATTGGTCACTTAAGCTGTTGGTTGATCTTTTGGTTTAATATTATATTAAATTTTTAAGTGGTCATTTTTATCTAGAGATAATTTTTGAGGTGAGAAATATAAGCTGCCAACGTACATCAAATTTAAAATGAATTGTAATAATGATATAGCAATGTGTGGAATTTTATAAAGAGTAAGTTTACACAGTGAGAGATTAAAAATACTCATATCCATAATAATATTGATATGTTGGATTGTAATTTTAATTACTTGGAATTTTGCACTGTATTGCACTGTGATTTTTCCACTCTTGGGGTAGTTTCCAATATACTATATATATATCCATATATGAATTTTCTTAGAAAAGTTCCTAAATTTAAATTGTACCTATATTTTTTAGACTGTATAATATTCAGAATTAGAGCCTAAAATTTTCTGCAATCAAAAAGTAAAGAGATTTTTGTTCTCTTGAAGATTTAACGCCTCTTAACTTTATTCTAGGTTTATTAATTAATGATCTTAAATCAAAATTTTCCATCAGAAAAGAGTTTGATGAGTTTGAAGGAGGCTTAAAGAAAGGATTTCCTCCCATGAGCTTACCTGTTCTGGATCACATAAACAAATTTGATTGCTTTCGGCGCATTTGGCGCTATTGCGGCGGGATTCGGTATGGCTGGCGATGTACAGCGCGCGGTGGGTCGAGTCCTAAAAACCGACATAACTTCGACCTTTTAGCTAAAGCTTGTCACGGGATTTGGTTTACGCATTTTCGTGTTTTATACCCCCATAAAATTTGGTGGATCATCGCCGCCAAAGGTTTACGCGGCCAGTATTCATGTATATCTCTGGTCGGTACAATACCGGAAGCGCATTTAGCGAGTTATCTGGCCGTCGAATTCGAAATAACTTTGTTTATGTTGGTGGTATTCATCACTCAGGCCAATATCAACAAGGGCCGGCCGGTGTGTGGCGGGAGCTGCGGGTAAACAAACATGACATCGAAAAACTGAGTCAAAGCCGCATCTCAAAGAACGTGAGGACGTGTTAATTAAACAATAAAACTGTTGGATCGCCACAAAAATAGAATTTTTATGTTAATTCCAGGCAAACGGGCCGTTGGCACCTCATTTGCTAGAATGATCCCAGCGGAGCGAGCGCACCTACATACACCTAGTCGTCGTCGTCATCGTCATCGTTGTCGCCGATTCGAAGGAACCTGGAGCAGGAGCCCCCGTCGACCCCGGCTCACTTAATAATCCCATTCAAATTTTTAAAGATGCCATTCAGTGGCTGCGGCTGCAGGGAGGGGTCGAGTCGTGACATCAGACTGAAAAATTGCTCTTAAAGTTGTATTAGGTGCGCGCTGCAGGTGCATTATTCATGTGCCAGTCACGTTGCGCTCTGGCTCATTTGCCTGGATGTGGGAATCTGCACCTGAAACGTTACCCGGAAAGTTCACCCCGAATAGGGGTTACGTTACACTGAAGTCACACAGCTTCCCCGAGTACATCTCAGGGCGAACAACAAAAAAAAAATAAATAACTCCTCCTCGGGGTATATGAAGTGAAATAGACCAAGTCCACTCAACACCAATTTGTGCCCTGATGATTAATGGATCCGAAGGAGTGGTTCTCGGGACACTTGGGAATTATGTTGATTCCCTATGAACGAAGGGAAAAACACTTTACAGAAAGAAGCTTCCTTTCGGGTAGTTACTTGTTTTGATACACTCCTGGTAATTAAGTTTTTCCTCCCGATTCCTTTTAAGCTGCAAAGCTGATTACCGAGTTATTCAGACGGTAGAGAGCTATACACTACAGCTGCTTATCATAACACATTTAGGCTGCCGTGACTTTCCAGGCTTCCACGGGGTTCCACATAGTAGTAATTGGAAAACCTCAGATACCGTCTACTGCGGCAGAATAAAGACGTCTTAGAACGTTAAAACAAGCTCAAGTCCTTTTGATGTTTCACTGAAATGGTGTCACTTGGCCAAGTAATAGCAACTAATTTTCTTTTATGATACTAATGCAATGTGTAAGCATAAATCGATGGGTAATCTTACAAGTTACAATATTTAATAACATATTTTTTTTTTCGACCTTAAATTAATTTAATTTCATCATGAGAGTTTTAAAACTACAACTAGCACTGAGATCAAGCAGAAGTCGGTAACTAATTAAGTAGACCGCAATCAGTCGTTAGTTAGTCGTTGGGTAAGGCACAATAAAATATGGTTTGTGTTACCCAAATGACAAGATGTTTTATGATAATTAACTAAAGATTCAACATGGCGCAGCCGAATAAAGCATTTAAATACTTCATATAAAAGTAATAGTATAAAAACTAGAGATGCATGAGCGCTAGCTTACAATTAGGAGTGAATAAAAAAGTGCAACAGCAAAAGCTGAATATTTTCGTATATACTACATATATATATAATAATGTGTTTACAAGAATAGGAAAACCAAAAAAAAAAAAGAAAAATACACAATTAAATTAAAAGATATTGCAGTACCTGTTGCGCATCTGGTAGTGTGCCTTTTAAACTAAAACCTATGCTTGCAAATAAATTCAAGAGTTTAGTAACGCAGGGCAGAGCTGTAAAAAAAGTACTACGATTACCATTACAATAATCATTATAAGTAATGCAAAAAAGAGAAATCACAAGTACCATTACTAGTATTATTAAGGTAATGGTATTGGTACCTCTCTACTATCGTACTTCAGAAGGATTACTTAGCATTACCTAGCATTACTTAGAAATATTCGACGAGTGATGTTATGTAATAATGAGTACTGTAAAGCAATGCTAGGTAATGCTGAGTATTTCTAAATAATGCCAGATAATGCCGAGTAATGTCAGGTAATACTAAGTAATGCTTCTGAGGTACGGCAATGGTGAAATACTAATACCAATACTTGGTAATGATTATCAAATTGTTTGAAGTACCAATGCTGGTAATGGTACTGGTAATTTGTCTTACTTGCATTACTTGTAGTTGTACTGAGTATAGTAATGCATTTCAAGAATAATGCATTATTTTACAGCTCTGTAGTAGGGTATAATACCTAATGAAAAGAGAGAGTGTGCCCAGATTTACATTATCTATATGCATTAATCTTAAGATTTTGTTCAATAAGTGAATTAATTTCATAGAAAAGAACTTTGGTAACAAGGGAACGTTCGTTCTCACGTGTGTCTCACCGAAATTGAAACATGTTATAGAGTATCGAAAAATAAGAGACACGAAATTTTTTTTTTATCTCCGGATACGCACATTTAAGGGGTACTTTTATTTATTGATTTTTTTTTTTAATAAAAATTGGTATATTTTTCAAAAGTTTGTCCGCCATATTGCATCCGCCATTTTGAATTTTTTTGTTTACCCCCTTGAGGAGCTTTTTTTACAAAATCGTATGTAAAAAAATATTTGTCAATGATTTTTAACTAAAACTGTTATTTTTGTGACGCAAAAATATATATATAAAAAAAATCGTTTTTGTGCAATATAAAATAAGGGTTGCCACCCCCGCGAACAGGATTATTTACAAAAGGTTAGTATATTTATGAGACATCATTTCCGCTTTGTTTTATTCGAAAAAATTCATTAGAACTTGAAATATTTAGGAAAAACTGTTTTTGGGGGTAAACTTTAGGGATGGTTTTCACCCTCTTATTTTTCGATACTCTATAACATATTTCAATCTCATCAAAATCGGTGAGACACACCTGAGAACGTTTCCTTGTAAGTGTTGGCCACATCAAACAGAGTTTTTTCCCAAAATTTTACTTCAACAGTTTCTCATTCTTTATTTAATGAATTTTTTTATTTTTGTTCTTCAGACTCTGAAAATGATTTATTGGTGTGAAACAAGTAAGAAATCTCTTAATATTTCTCATTATTTACATCTTTCAGAATATCATTTCTTCTCTATGCTGCACTGCACATGGTTTCAGTCATTTAATACAGAACTTTCAAAAATTGTGTCTGCTGTCAACAATTCAGTGAAATTAAAATTAGACTTTTCGATACTAAATGCCAAAATTCAGTTTAGTCGGTATTTAGTCAGTTTTCAGATGGTTGACAACTTTTAATGCGATCGGAAGTGTTTTTTCATACGGCTTTAATTATCAAGGTCGAAATTTTCAATTTGATCTGTGAACTGAAAAATCTGGTGTAGGAAGCAACTAGTGAAAAAGTTGTACCTCTTTTAATTTCTAATATTTTCGAAACTAATTCAGATTTTGTCGATTTTCAAACACAGAACGACACAGAAAATCTTTCAATTTAAATATTGATTTTCGATAAAACCAATCAACATGAATTGAGTGTTGTTTTTGGAGTTTATATAGAAACTATTTAAATTATTGGTAATTTTATTATTTATTCTCTCTAAATAAAGAGGAAAAAAGTAAGACTGCAGTCCTGCATGTGCCCTTCCCACAAATAAAATCGAATGAATTCGCAATGTGCATAACCAGAGGAAAGCCATGGGCGGAGTTGAGTTTGCATGCTTGCCTGATTACAGAATCACTCCTGCAATTGTTCTAGAGCACTCTCCATCGCTAAGAAGGACAAATCGTGCTCTGGTCCTGTCCTGCAGGGCTCTTGAGGAGTTCCATCCCCTTGGCTGTAGTATTTTAAATTCAAATTCAAATTCGCATTTCACAACACTCAGCCATTCCGATCCGCGCTGTAATTTGCAAGGAGCTTCGAGCGAAGCATTTTCAGAAGCCGAGACAATAAAAATCTGCCAGATCAAAAGAATATTAGAATTTATGCACTTGTAAGTGCTCGACTAGGGGGTCCGTTCGAAAAGAGCCATCCATGTCCGAGTGGAGTGGCCATTCGTCACCCGGCCACTTATAATATAAAACTTATGGCAATCTGTCACCCTCACAACGGCGAGGAGTGCTTATAATTACTTTCCGGCATCGTCCCCAGCCAGTCAGATTAGATATTCCGTTTCTCGCGCGGGCGGTACCAACTAAACTAAAGGCGTCCGAGGCAAGAAAGACAGAAAAAAGTATTCATCCAGCAGCAAATTATTATCGTAGAGTGAACTGAAAAAAAAATTTCCCCAGGATAATGCTGACAGTTGGTTGTACACAGCACTTGTGAAGTCAAAGCGGCGTGAGTAAGGACATTTCTTTCTTCCACGACGATAAATTCATGGACATAAATCCGAAGAAACACTCCTAACGACTTAAGACTGTACAAACACGTACATTTGTGCAACTCACCGGGCCCCTCCCAGCCCACAGTAGCACACCGTCCGACACTGCCAAAGTAGCAAAGGAGGCCGGAATCGTGGTGTGGTGCTTCGAGGACGAAATGAAATTTTGTGCGAGTCTATTTTCTTAAATTAAGTCCACATTATGACTTTTAAACTGTTTAAGTAGTTGTTTGAAACTTTTATCATTTCTGATGTAATTTTAATTTCTGCACCGTCCCGCGTCGAGCACAATGGCGCTGACACTATTGTTCGTCTTTTACAGAAATTTTAAATCTGTACGAACGACACACAGTACACAGTACAGTGGCGGCGGAGTGCGCCCCAGAACGGCCGATCCCGCAAAGATAGATGATGATAGCTACTAAGTGGCATGCACATATAATATTTAAGGACGCAATGGAGTCGGCTCGGCGAGTTACGGCTAAAGGAAAGTTACATTTAACTGCTAAACTTAATTACGTAATTAAGTTCGCGCAAAAATTTCACGTGCAACTTGTGAGCTTGAACCGTTTTCCTGAATTCGCGGCGGGGAGTCGTGGCGGCTACCTTGGGCAAGAGTTTCATTACTCAAATGAAGTTGTTCGGTAGGGAGTGAAACTCCTCGGTTCCTGCTGGGGGCCATAAAATGACACTGAAATGCAATCATCTCGTCGTTCATAAAGTAGATTATGTGTCTAAATATTTTAATGCCTCATTGCTGGGCGCCGCCACACCGCGCCAGCTGCCACTCGAGCAACTAAAGGTTGAAACCACAGACATACAATGTTGGGGTTGAACCAGGGTTGAATTCGAGTTAGTGCCGAGGAAACATGAGTTTTTGTTAAGTTGGATAAAACTTCACGAAACTACTCGCTCGTTCATGTACAAGATACATGGGTACAACCTCAAAATTAGCAGCAATTACACATATCATTATGATGTACTTAGTTTAGTTCTGCGTTTAAGGCGGTTTTTCCGAAGTATACTTGCCGGAAGAGTAGTAATCAGCATATCAAATGAAAGTAAAGATATTGAGCCTTTTCAAAAGTATAGTGTTAAGATAAACCTCTTTTTACAGGATGATGCTCACATGGTGTCCAATTATCGTTGGAAAAAAATAAAGTTCACCTTTTGTAGTCAATGTTTGAACTGTATTACATAAAATTATATTAAAGGACATCAGCTTCTTGCATAACAAGTATACATACAGGGACAATCTTTGTCTTTAGATCATTAAATAAAATGTTTAAGGGGTTTGGAAGGCGTTTTTACGCGGAAAAAAATTAATAATACTTCCCTCTCAACAAACAGTTGGTAAAATCTCCCATTTTCAAATTTTTGAGGGTGATGAATCCATTTTTGGTGTTAATTTTAAAATCGGTGTTGAAAGAGCTGAAGTTGAGAGAATAGCTTTATTTTTTAATAACAATATAGACAATATCGTGATTATATATAGGTTATTTTTCATCTAGGGGTTGAAGGGGTGAATATAGGGGTATTGGCAGTTCTCTCTAAATTATAGCTGGTAAGAAGATGTACTATATATCATTTCATACGTTGTCGAGAGCGTTTGAAACTAGCGAGTACATCTCGTTACTAGGGTAGAGCGGGGCTAGTTGAGCAACTTTTCACTTGAGCGGTCATAGCTCCTCAACGATAAGTCTTAATGGCTATTGGCTTCTTATGCATACTTATGAGTAAGTAATTTATCCCTTTCCAAAAGTGTCCATTGTCATTTTTTTCTAAGAAATCGCATTTAAGAGCTAGAGCCGTTTAAGTGAAGTAAGTCAGAGATTCTCAACTTACCCCACAGGTGAGGTAAGTTGAGCAAGGGTATGGGGTAAATTGAGCAGTTAGAAATTCTAGCCAAATCAAGGGTTCAATATTTACTAGACATGAAATAAAATTTATATTTTATAATCTTTTTATTTATAGTATTTTAGTGGTATAACAGGGAAACTAAAAGTAATTTGCCTCTAATATTAAAAAAAAAAAAATAATCAACATATCTTAAGCTTAACTTTGTGATTAGAACTCAGTGTTTCTACTTAAAATCAGACTTGAACATTTATATAATTATCAATAAAGCTTATACTAAAAAAGAAAATATTAATGAGATCTTGGAAACTTAATCATCGTTGTCGCTGTTGCAAGTAATACAAACAAAAGTAACTATTGCTCAACTAACCCCAACCCAAAAATTTGAAACAAAAGTAAGGTTACAAAAAAACTGCTAGAATTATTTCCAAAACCTTTATACGTACCAAAAATGTACTATGTAAGTTTAACACTTACCTGATTAAAAACGGATTATATTTGAATTTTTTTTACTTTTTGGTCGCTAAATAAACAAAGTGTGTCTGTACTTCACTCGATCGACAAGTCGTCACTGGCGGTTGCGCGATGAGTCTCCCCCCCCCCCCCCCCCCCCCGCCACCGCTTCTTTCCGCAATTTGATGCATTAGCATCCGGTGTAGAATTTCTGAGATATTTTGATTGCTCAACTTATCCCTGTGCTCAACTAACCTGTAATTTAGGAAAACTATCACCTCTATTTGTATCCTTTCAACCCTTAGGTAAAAAATAACTAAAAACTTAACTAACTATCTACGCAAATTATTTTAAATAATTTTATACGAACATCATGCATTTTAAAACATGGTATATAGTCCAGTCAAATTAGCCCTTAAAATAGAAGTAAGGTTACAAAAATTCCCATAGAGCTAAAAATTGGTATGAATGTTCACAATAATATTATAAATGAATTGTGAAAAGTCCCCATCAATCCACCTTGTGCAAAAATTTTTATTGATGGTGAAAGTTTGCAAAAATAGGTTTTTCGCGTTTTTCAGCTAAACGGTGAGTTTTACAGCAAAAATAGTTCAGACAAAAATTGTAGATCATCCAATAACTACACTTTTTTTCATAAGTATTGCCATTTCCGAGATATAGCGGTTCGAAAAATTTAAAAAATTATTAATTACTTAATACTTGAAATGAAATTATAATTCATAAATCATTTCTTTTCCTCTTGCTGTTAGAAATTTAACAACAACTAAAAACTGTCACTGAGTGATGATTTCGCTGCAACAGCTAGATATGAATATGGATTGAGATATTTGTTGGCTTACTGGCGAGTTCTTGTTTCGACCCGGAGAAGTGGAAGCGACTAGTTCTCTGCGCGTGTCTGATGAACAATAATTCACAAACAATAGAAACGTTAGACAACACGAAGTTGTTTGTCGGTAAACAAAATCAGTTTAATTAGTTTAGTTAATGAAAGTTAAATATTAAAATAGGTAATTTAATTGTGCACACACTAAAAGTCAATCCTCAAAAATAGATAATTAGCGGTAAGTTAATAATTAATTAATATTAAATAAAAATATATCTATTTCTATTTTATTTGTCCTGTTCTTAATTTACAAACTTTTAGCTAAGCGTCCTAATACTTTACCCGAATTTTGATTATACGCAGCGGACAATTTCATTTTTACAATTGTATTAATTTAATTGTAATTAATAATGAATCATCAAATTGAATAAACAGGTATTCAATTAAAAGAAACAAATATAGAATATTTGTAATCAATTATTTTTAATTGCTTAGTGGAGCATCAAACACTAAGTCAGCGTAATTAATGTTTAAAATTCGTAACGTAATATTTAGTTGAAACATTAAATTAATCAAATATGACAAAAATTGCATCGATTTGTCTCTACATTATAGCTGATGCCTATATGATTTGTGGTTACATCATTATCAGGTTTAGACGAGAGAAAAGGTGCATCAGCTTTTAATGACTGAAATACAAAATTTAGAAGCGCGAATATTAAATTTCATATTGCGCGGTCAATGAGGTTCACTCGTATAAACTGATGTTTACCTAGTATAATCCATGTTATTAATCTAGCAGGTATTGAACTAATTAATTCTAGACAAATACCACATAATTAATGAAATTTACCAGAAATAAATATTAATTTATCACTTAAATTATTTTACTGGGTGATGATAATTTATTTAATGAGGACTTAGTCACTCTTTAATTATATTAAAAAACATCAATACTTTTTTAAATCTTTCCGTGAAATTAAATATTTTTTTCCATAAACCTATTATTAAGTATAATATGTAGAACTCCTATTTTATCAAATATTCGATTAATGCAAAAAGAAAATTTCAGAGAATATTTAGGGAACTTTTAAAAATAATTGAAATATGGTACATGAGGCTAGAATAGAAATACACAGATATTTGCTCGAAAGTTAGAGCCCTAGAGAACCCTAGATTAATTTTTATAAAATTGCTTAATTTTATTTTTTTGCTCTATGTTTTTCTGTAACTTCTAAAGAATTAAGTGTGTAGATATTAGAATCAATATATTGTCACAAAGTCAGAAAAAATGAGGATTTATATAAGTTAGAGTGTGTGAGATCTGTCAATTTTGACAACTCCGACATATCATTTCAATTAGATTATGTGGTTTAATTATTGTAATAAGATCATTTTATGAATATTAAATAAATTTCTCTGGTCAAGCTTATCAGCAATCGTGTTAGGTGAAAATCATAAGCAAAAATAGTTAAATTAACCACGAAATTAATTGTTGTAACCAGATATTTTTTTGGATGTTTTTCTATCGAAATTTTAATCCAATTGATTACACAGGTCAATTTTTTATCTAGGCTTGTGCACGGGAATCGAAGATGGTATCCTAGGGTTTTTGGGGTCGCTGATGACGATGAGCGAGTCGGTTAGGCTCCATCACGTCAAGTTCAAAGTCATTTGAAGGTCAAACGGTCAAAAAACCCTCAAAAAATCTGAAAAAAATCAATGGACATGTTTTTGAGGTCGCTGAATCCGAATCCGGTGTTTATTTTTACTTTGCATGCATCCTCGAGGTCATTCAAGGTCATTTGAAGGGGTTTTCAGAAAAATGCTAAGTACCATCCGAAAAATCTGAAAAAATTCATACGTATGTTTTCGAGGACCCTCAATCTGAATGTGAGGTCAATCGACCTCAGTTCAAGGTCATTTGACGGTCAAACGGTCAAAAAACCTTCTAAAAATCTGGAAAAAATTCATAGACGTGTTTTTGACGTAGCTGAATTAATTGAAATATACTAGCTATAAAAATTCAAACAGAAGAAAAAATTAAAAAAATTAGCATTTTTGGGCTATCATTTTAATAGAAACATAATTTTGATGTTGAAAATTTTCATTACAGCTGAAAGCATTGTATAGGTGACCTCTTTAAATTTTATGATATTAAAATGGATTAAAAAGGCAAAAATTGCAACATTTACATTTAATACGATATTTTCTCTGTTCATAATTTATTTTAGTTCGTCTATGATTTCAATACGCGCCACTCCTTTTTAATACGCGCTATTTAAAAAACAAAAAACAAGTTAAAGCCGGTTATAAAATTGAAAACACTGTCGTCTGTTCATATTACAAAAATTAATAATTAATTGTCTGTAAAATCCTTTACAAAATTTTAAATGGATGTGTTTTTATCTGAAAATCAATACGGCAATGTAGACTGCTGCTACTTAATGGCATTAAGCGGATAATTACTCGTTTAACAATAAAAATACCCAATGAGTGCAATTACCGGCACGTAATCAAATCGGTTCCTTCAACAAAAAAAAAAAAAAAAAAAAAATCCACAAAATGCTCATAAACGTAATTAATTTGGGAATAATTGCGTAAAGCCTTTAAATATGAAACGGCTGAATGGTGTCCTAATTGAAATAAAACATTTACTGATGTATAGAGAAACAGGAAATTTTCATTTGTCCCCAGTGACCGGGCCTACAACATGCGGATTGCAGCAGCCAACCGTTGCATCATCACCCTGTGTCAGAGAGCACCCTACAGTCCGCCATAAATTTACATCACAAATTTCTTTTCCATTACTTCACATTACGGCTGATCGGCCATCAGAGATAGCCCCCCGTGTAGTGATCACGCTAAAGTTTAATGAAGTGCGTATTAAAAAAAGAAAAAAAAATGTCCCGATGACAAACAGGCGGGGAATGCGACGACATGCAGCCGGGACTGCACCCGGGTGCACTTCTTCAATTATGCCCGGATAAATCACTTGCGTTGGAAAACAACAGCTCGGCAACAATCAGCTAATTGCGAAAAGCCGGTAATTGCCATCGCGACAGCAAAAACCCGGAGCATCCCTCGAAATCTGGCGAGGTATTTTTTGGGGATCTGTGGGGCCTGATTTACGCCCGGCACGCTCACGAGTGTTATTAATAGGTAATTTGTCACAGTTTTTTTTTTTATAAACGTATAAACACACCTGCGGTGAAATATGAAAATTTTTCTGTCGCAGCAGGTTGTGATACATGTAATAGCGGGCGGGGTCGCCGGTTTCATTGGTAATTGACTTAAATCTCATATTACAAGCGCCGGGTATAAAGCGCCAGCTCGGACGAGTTTTTTAGTTGGTTTGATGCCTCTAAAAATGGGTTTGAACATCATCGACAGTAGAAATCGATAGTTGAAAAGATGACGGGTGACAAGTTTGGGCTCTGGTGCCTGAATACCCGCAATGCATCGTATAGCAATCAGTAACCCTGACTGTTGGTCATTATCTAAGGCCCAGTTTACACATTATTCAAGAAAAGAGGCACCAGAGCGTGGACAGGCCCCGAAATAGGCTCCGGAGCCTGCTTCTGGGGCTCCTCTGGTCGCTGTGTTTATCGGAGCAGCATGTGGTGGTGCGTTAATAGCACCAACCACCAAGCGGATCGTTGTAAATTCTGTCCGGGCAGACGTCAAACTGGCTGGGGGATTATTCGGCTTGAAGTTTCCTTTTTGTGTACGGAAAAGATTACGCCCTCATCCTCGCAATGAATTGGAAAAAGGACCAACATGTGTTCCGGACAGTGATTTGTCGCAGTGCCATTCAGAAATTTGCTTTTGTGTAGCCATGTCGACGAGCTGGATGTTCTGCGGGCTGCTGTTTAACTATGCGTCTGCATTTCTCTCATTCTCCTCCACTCTAGAATTCTACTAAAAATGGAAATTTCTGCATGTCGCTGATGGCACTGACTGGCGGATGAGTGCTGTTGATAGCCAGCCAAACCAACTCAGAGGCTCAGAGGCTCTCGAGCTGTTCCGATTTCGGTTTACACATCGTCTCCAATGGGGACCACTGGATGGTGTCATCGGTGTCCCGCGCTGCTTCATGGGCCCTTGGCCCTCGCTCTCTTGGTCAACTATTCAGTCTAGTATGTATTCCAGTATTAAGAATTCCCTTATTATCTTGAGTGCACAGAGCAAACGTTTCAAGGGGCCTGGTTTTTGGGCTTGCAGCTCATTCCATTTAGGCCTGTAAAAACAGGAGCACCCTACAAATATGAGATAACTAATTCTATGAAATATTATCGACGGTATAAATACGAGTAAAATGAGTACACACTTGAATGACATTTCTTTTTAACCATAAATTGGATATCTTAGTCTAAATGTTGGCTTTTATAGTCATAGAATAAGTTAATCTTATAATTTTTACAATATATGTATATTTACCAGAAATTAAAACAGCAATAGGAAATATCGAATTTTAAATTATCTACCTATAAACAAAATAAATTTGTAAAATTGGGTGGACCATCTGTTGGTTTCTTTTTAAATTATATGTTATTTTGACACAGACAACTCTTTTGCGCTCAAAAGATCTACATAAATAAAGTATCATATCTCCGCGGTACGAATTGAATAGATTTATGTTTGGAAAAGGTTGGAAAATATTAAAAACTTTTTCTAAGGTCAGTGCTGTGTTGCCGAAAATGTACAAAATTTTCAAAAGAAATTTCGGTCGAATTAATTTATCAATCCACCTGCTGTACGCAAGTTTGTGAAGAAAGTTCGTGAGATTGGTATGCTAATTAATAGCACAATAAAGATAGTAACAACATTATGGACAACGGAGAACGCTACAGAGAGATGATAACAATGTTTTTTACCAAAAATTAAGCTAGTTTTGATTTCAGCAGTTACGTGCAAAATAAGCAATCAACAAACTTTGAAAAATATTAAACAGTGTTTATTTTATAACATTTAAAAAAAAAAAGCCAGCTGATGGTCCACCATTTTTAGGTTACAGAACAAAAAGCAATGATCTTTAATAGCTTCAGATCTTAAGTCGGTAGGATTTAAAATATTGAAAATATTGGTACTTCAAGCTTTTTCGAATTTCGAATGGCAATTTTCGAAAATTCTATATGGTAGGCCCAATGTTATGATTGTAAAGTTTAAATTTAAATTTTGGAATTTAAACAAACTAATACTTGTTTTCTTTCCAACGATGGGTGGTAGGTGGTGTTGTGGGTGCTTATTATAAAATTTTTGCATCCGGATCCTGGCAGAGTTCGGATAGTGCCCCCCGTAAAATGCAATATACTATCGTATGTAACTAAATTCGTCCTCCCCAATTTCTGTCCCATTTAGTAGTGGCCAAAAATATAGAGGTGGGTATTAACTGCGGATATTTGGGTCGCACAATGTGACACACACAAACTGACTGTGACCGGAACGAGCCGATTTCATAGCAACGCACACCGTTTCCTGCCAATTTTGTAATCACTATCGATTGGCGCTTTTATTTTCACTTATTGGCTCTAATTGTATCCAAAATAAATCAAACAGAAGCACCATTTAATTGGCAATGAAAGGGAATAAGGACGTCATTAAAATTTGCTTGTTTCGCCGGAGAAAGAGCAAGCGGCATTACGGTGCGCTGAACCGAGAAATTGTTTGAAATTCTTTAAGAAAAAAAAAAAAAAAAAGATAATTAAAACTGAAGGTGGTACGCGACGTAGTGAGTGACGAGACGACGAACGTCTTCCAGAAAACATCTCTAATTACTGTGCCTGAATGAGGGGCTGCTTAAATTTAGCACGACTTCCAACTTCTGGCACTTCTAAAAAAAATATATCTTAATACATAATATATGTTGCAGTGGCTTTCAATTAACTGCTCGTTAATAAATTGTTATACAGTGTGGGGGTGGGTGGCGCCAAATTGTGTCAGGGTGGCTTTCCGAAAATGTAAGACAGTACCCAAAAGAAGGCCAAGAAGACACTAAGCGAGACGATTTCACCTTGAACCTTTTCGGGCGAATTTGATTGCGAGAGTTTATCTTAATTAACATGCACAGAGGGATTTGTTCTGTGTTGACGCAGTTTTGTTTAAGAGGAAACCAGGCCACAAGCGATTTGGTTAAGCAGAGATCGTTACATTACAGCATCCATAAATATCTGCAAAGGCTTGCAGCAGAGCGGCAGGAACGCGCTAATGTATCTCTCATTAATGAAGTCCGGGCATAGACTCGCCGCTCGCTGATTCCCCTGTGATATATGAGTACATCCGAGATAATAAGGGAATTCGAATATTGCGAGCCGACCAGCATTCAGTACTTGACCAAGGGCCCAACTGTGGAGTCCCAGCATCATCCAGTAGTTTACACTGGAGACATGTAAAGCAAATCGGAGCAGTTGCGGACGACCTCGGAGTTGGTTGGGTAACAAATCAACAGCACTCATCAACTAGTCAGCGCCGAATCAATTAAATTGCAGACATTTATCTTATTTATCTAAATATAAAATTATTTTATGTAAATTCCGAATATTTTTCCATGATCAAAAAGAAAGGAAACTTTTGACCGTACAGTGCCATCTGTTGTCAGATTGTAATACTTTTTTAGTTGTTGGCTTGGCACAACCTTCATTGATATTCTCTATAATTTGTGGCTTTCATACATTAATATTTGTAGTAATTATAGTGTTTTTTTAACATCATATTTTAATTCGTTTTTTTTTCGATTTTTAAAATGTATATAAAAATATCTCGCGTAGTGTCTGGTTTGTGTATCATATTCCAAAACCTACTCCTCGTAACGTAAATGGGCAAGAGCAAGAGATTATAAGTTGCTTATTCTTTTGGCGGCACTTGTTTGTGGCTTGCGCTTAGTTTATCACAAGAAAGGAAAGTCCAAATTATAACTGTCTGATTAGTTTCGTGAAATTGTAAGCAGGTGCACATACAACTCTAGAGAAAACTAGTTGTGGACCACCGATGGTCCACGCCGTATTGAACGTGTTAATTAACAAAATTCGAAGTTTTTTCCACAGAGATGGACACAATTCGTTACGCTTTATAGAATTTACGATGAGTTCACTATTTGTGGTTTAATTTAACAAAATAATTGCCAAATGAATTTGAATTGGGCACATAAAATCAATGATGAAAAATAATTTACATTTAAAAAGAAAAACTTAATACTTTAAAGATATTTATGCAGAAATTGCTCCAATAAAGTTCATGTGCTGTCTGCATGTTATCTACAGTCTGTAATCTAAACAGAAAGAGAACTACCACAGAATTGCAAAATGTTTGGACAGACAGATCAGTCTAAAAGAAGATTTCAATAAAGCTCCCAAAAGGTTTAAATTCCTGTTGGTTTGTATCGTCAATCAGCTAGAATTTAACGCAAAACCTTTTCGCATACCATGAGACACTCGTACCCCATTTATCTGAAGTAAGTTCACAGTCATGAGATGCGGAAAGATTCACTCGAATGTTTTTCTGAGGAAATCTTACAGAGGATGCAATTACTTGGAACTCAAGCGATATGATATCTTCCATGCCATTCCTTGGAGTTAATGTTCCTAACAGCTCAAGAAAAAAAAAAAAAACAACAAAAAAAGAAGAAAATATAAATTCCAGGAATTGCATTTTATCGTATTGATTCCGCAACTGTGCACAGTGGTGCAGGAAACTCTTAAAAGATGCAACAAATTGACCACTTAATTGGTGCAAACAGAGTTAAAAAGTATCACCAGCTCTGGTTACCATCTTTATGCACTTGAAACGATTTAGTTTGGTGCCTTCGTGTGGGTTGTTTACACCGATCACAGGCTGAAATTACAAATGCCAACCAGTCCGGGAGCTGGTCGAACTTCTCGTTAATACGGCGTGCACTGCTATAAATTGCGTCCATTTCTTACGCAGCGATTACGTTGGACTGCTATTTATAAGTTGTTGCGGTTGTGCCATTTCGCGGACCTCGACTGGGAATAATTGCGAGCCAATCTCGCTAAGTGTCAATACCACTCAAGGTTTCAAAACAAAACCGCCAAGAGTTTCTGAGGGCACGATTTGCATCCGATGGCGGATGGATGAAACAAATTCACCAGAACAACGTTTGACCACACAGAGACAAAGTCGACGGGGGGAAAAATTGCTTTACTTATTGCCGCAGTATACCGCCTTCTGGAAAACGATAAAACAGGTAATCCCTGTGGCAAACTGAAAAATTTTCCGAGCTTCCATGAGAAACTATAATATAACATTGCTAGAATTACATTGGGTCTAGTCCGATTTGGGGTCTTCGTCGTCGTCGTCGTCGTCTAACTTTCACTGGCCGGGGCGGAGATAAATTTCACCAGGATAGTGCAATTTTTAATTTTGCCGGAAATCCCACTTGGATTCCTTCACAATTGCACTGCTCTCCAAGGAGTATAATAGAAAGTGAAAAATGGGCCCGAACAGGAATTAATAAAACTCGTTTACGGAAATATTTGTGTGTACTCGGAGGCCACATATGTGAAATTTGACCACAGCCCTATAAATTTTGCTGTGCATTTGAAAAAGCAACCGCCACGTCCTGCTGCCACAACAGGAAGGGCATGCCGGCAGCATATATTCCTGTTGCGTTCCAGTTCCTCCTGGACGACCGCCCGAACGAAATATGCAAAAAGGACGATACACAGGAGCTTTAGGTTTTTCGTTATTTATTTATGTATATTTTTTTGTTGTTTTGTTTTGTTTTTCGGTAAATTTGTTTAACTGCCTTCGGGCGATGGGCGCATTCTTGACATTTTTTTACTTCTACTTCTGAGAATAAATTTTTCTTTGGCTTTAACTCGCAATTCCTTCCTTCCTCCGGCTCGGAGTTGGTGTGGCGTGGACCAAGGAAAAGGGAATCTCCTTTGCGCCGAAAGAATAGGACACGGATCTGTTGTCGTCGTACCGCGCACAGCTGAGCATTTTCTGAAGCGGCAAAAGTTATGCTGTGCGGTCGGAGCCCTGCCCCCGCGCTCCTTTGGCCCTTTCTTACGTGCATTCCGTAAGGAAGGCTGCCGTCTCAGCAGATAGGGCACAGCAAAACGGTATGATTAATTCCGGCTCTCGGGTCGTACATCTTGCCCAAAATGAACAAGCAAGTGAAAGCGGGTAGCCTTTGTATATTCGAGCCGGCGATTTATCACATCCGAGGTGACTTTAATTTACTGCATGAGCACCTGGCAGGTGCGGAGCCTTTTCAGATTTTCTTATGCCCCTGGTCCGGATAATTGGACATTGCGGGACCGGAGCACTTTAATTGTATAATATTTATGCTTAATTCAGCCGGATTAAAGCAATTAGCCTAACCGTATTATATATGGACAATTCAACAAAATGAAAAGCAATTGAACTTTGAAAAATAAATCTACCTTTTAATTATTTCTTAATGATATGTATTATATTAAAATAAGGCGTTAGTGTATACCCGAGTCGAACTTTACCTACGGTTTAGGTAGTGAACTTAAGGGACACCATTAGTGTGAAATTTTGAAAAAATCGATATTTCGATAACCTATACCTTTAAAAATAACATACTTAAATTTC
Organism: Dysmachus trigonus; assembly: GCA_949715965.1. Taxonomy (NCBI): domain Eukaryota; kingdom Metazoa; phylum Arthropoda; class Insecta; order Diptera; family Asilidae; genus Dysmachus; species Dysmachus trigonus. The sequence goes on from OX454320.1 coordinate 93,550,945, forward strand.
AAGTGCATATCTCAAATAGTTTTTGAGTTACAGCCATCTGAAGAGCAGCCCCTCATCGTATCGAGGTATTGAGAAATGTGTGGATTAAACTTTAAATGCGTTTTTATCGAAACTACATTTTTCAAATTTGCTGCAGTTATAACTCGAAGACAAATCATCCGATCGATTTGATTCTTATTGCAGCTTCTTTTATATATGTTTCTCCATACCATGAACCTCTAGTTTTCCAATCGAATAAAAAATGTAATTTTGGCAAGTCAAAAATCATCAAATTTTCGTACGAAATCTGAAACTTTTTTTAAAAACTCCCCCATTTTGTTAAATTTAAATTTTTTTTTCGAGCGAGGGTCATGGTTCGAGAAATTACTTCTAGTTTAATAAACTTTTTGGTTTTCTTGATTTGAGACATTGTGAAGGTCGTTATCATTGCAGTAGTAGTTGTTTTTTGGAGATTGCGAATAACTCGCTGAATTTTCAATTTCTTGGTTTAAAATTGTTATCATGTATTTATTATATATCCACAAATATGTATATCCTTAAAACTTTAAAACATTCCATGCAGTAGTTGTCTTTAAAAAAAATCTCAAAAATCACCTTTTTTGCAAGCGGTCACACTAGTGGTGCCATTAAACTTGATTTTCTCGAAACTATGCCTTTTGACCTTGTTGACATGATTTAAGAAAAATTACTTAACCAATCATTCTGATTTTTTAATATGCTATTGTACACATTCATAGTCCTAAATCAAAAAGATAGGTAACAAATTTTTTGATTACAGTCGATTTTCCGATCTCAAAAATATTGTTGGCCGTTTTGCTATTTTTTTATGAAAAAAGTTTCCTTTAGATCCGAGCTATATAATAATGTCAACCGTAAATTTTTGAAGTTTTTGTGAATATTTTTGTACTCCTAAAGTGCAAATAAATATACCTGCAAAATTTCAAAACTATATCTTGATTCCTTCTGTAAGAAAAACAATTTTTTAAAAAGTTTTTTTTCTCATTTTCAAGATAGAAAGATCCCTTAAATAGATCTATGTAAATACTTTTTATTCTTAAAAGCGCCTAAATAAGAACATTTTACGCTCTGTAGAATATTCTAGAGAATTAACGTGTTTTTTGGGCCTCAAAAAACCATCTATATTATTATGAGATTATTAGGCCTAAAATTCTACTTTAAATCTAAATATTTTGCATTTCACTCGACAATTTTTTTTGTGATTTTACAAATATCCCTTTTATAAGTACAGAAATTAGTTTTCGTTTTCAGTTTCAGCAGATCACCAAATTTTTATTTTTTTGATTTTTCTCATTTTCTGCAATGAGCAATTGATTTTCAGTCAGTTCTTTGTAATGTATTACAATGTTCATAACTACATATATAAGTACGAAACGGGTTAAACTCTAGGAATAAATGATCAAGAAAAATTGGTCTTTAAAAAAATCGTAGATCATCAACTTTTCCGTAATGTAGCGGATAAAATGATGATCATTACATGATACACAGTACCTAAATCAGTAATTAGTACTAATCATTAATTTACGTATGCTATCTATCTAGAGCATTAGTGTTCCGTACCTCAGAAGGGAAAAACGCAAACCTTATAAGATCACTTTTGCGTCCGTCTGTCTGTCTGTCATAGAAGAAATTTACATATTGCATATTGTACGTAGTTTGTTTAATTTTTAATGGGGGTTATTTGGGGCAAGCTTCCAAAGTTCGTGGTTTTTCAATAGAAATCTTAGACTTCAGGAAATTCCACAAGAAATAATTATGAGGGGAAAGATCTGGAAACATTGAGATGCATTCTAAATTTCCGATGCATGGCAATCAGAGATCGGCCTGTTTTGATAAAGGTGTAAATAAACACGCGGTACGCTACAGGCCACGGCTTCACGACAACTAACATGGCAACTCTTGGTGCGAAAACATTGACCCTCCCCGTTACAAAGTTAAAACCATTCCAAAATTGTCATGTCCATTTTTGCCGGACTCTGTATGAACAGACGATACATTATTCATTATTTCTGGAGTATAAACAAAAAGATCCATTGTCCTTTATAAATAAATTAACATACGGGTCAAATGCGTTCCATTTTCAGATTAAAGAGGTTTAAAAGTTGAAAGATTTTTTTTAAATTATTGAAGAGAATTGCAATGAGATGTTTCTCTGTTTTTAATAGTTTTTTGCTGAAAACCATTCCAAAAAGGTATATGATGAATGTATTAGAGTGCGTTAATTTAATGTTTTTGAGTTGTTTACTTTATGTGCAATGAATTTGCTAAAGGCTTTAACAGCAATTTATGATGTAGATGACGGGTTTTTCGTTTTACCGACATTTAAATCACACATTCAGCAATAGCTTCATTGATACTTCTTTATTTGCGACCCTCATTGAAACCCCTCCTGAAGGCCCTTTACGACGACGAGGAGATAAAAAATACGACGTTAAAGGTATTAACTTTTTTGGGGAATACGATGATCCACGGTTTTCGATGAACTCGGAGGAGCCATCCTCCCGAACGACTCTCCACCATGTCCACATATATAGAATATGTAAAAAGAAGCACCATAAATCCCCAAACAAGTCGAAAGCGGCAAAGACTTCCCTTTTTACTTATTAAGAATTTTTATAGCCATATCCAGCCCCAAATCGTACCCCATCGCTGCCGCTTCGCTGGCATTTTGTCAGTGCCTTAAACGTACGAGCTCCGGCGCCGTTTACTGCCGGGTCAGCCATGAAACATTTCTCGCACTCGAGAGGGGCAAAAGCCGGCAAACTAACCCGGGGGTGCTTTCTGGCAAAATTAAAAAATAGCTGAAATAAAAATGGGCACTGCTCGTGCACCCGAAATAAACATTTTATGGACACACAGAATTTTTATTACAAAACAAAGTAAGAGTTAATTACTCCGTGATGCTTTCATCAAGGCGCTCAGGACGAATCCACGAATATTTTCATCTATGAGCTTCTCCTCCTTCTGCCTTTTTCGGTAGAGAAGTGCTTTCGTACGGCTCCCCCGGTAATAAACCGAAAGGCTTAATTAAAATATCGTAAATGCGCTGTTTCATTTTATTTATCACAACAACAAAACATTGTTCCACCTTTTGCATTCGAGCGGTACGTGTCCCCCTGTTTTCTCCTGCTCTGGAGCGCCAGAAGGGCCTTCCAGAAGGGTCGTATAAGTTGTATTCTAGTGGCTGACGAAAAACAAACCACCCCTAACTATTTTCGGGTATCGCCTGCTTTCCCTTTGTAGCTTTAAGCTAGTCAGTCATGACGACACGACGACGACGACGACGACGACGACGACGGCACCGTCAGGTTTCGACTTTAAGTCGCATTTTTCAAGACCTCTGGCGGAGCCTTTTCTTTTCGCCGACCGACCGACTCTTCACCGGGTATACGGCTGGAATCTGACGTCCCGAAATGGAACATTACTCCATACACCATGAGAAAGAAGGAATCTTTCTGTACAATTTGTCTTATTTTTGTTGTATAATTTGAAAAGACGTTTAATTTAAGCTTTTCCGCCTCAGGTTTCACTGTTCGTTTGAAAAGCGTGAAATTTACTTTGTTCCTACCGAGGGGGAGACTTGCGGAAAGGGGAGCAATGCGCAATGGCTGGGCATTTCCAGTTTCAGGTCTTTTTTCTATTCACATATCAGACAAATGGGGAAACAAAACAATGTGCCCCAACTGGGAGTACGGTTCTGAACAAAATTAACAGGAATGGCAATAGGCCTTCGCCCCTTCACCCTCTACCCTTATGTCTGGGTCGCGCTTCAAGGGGCTGAAAATATTCCTGACATATATTTTTTTTGAAAAATGTCGACCTTTCACCTTATACCTTTGATACATGGGCACGACCAAATGAAAATCCGAATAATAATAATTGTTTATAAAATGATCTTTCAACCAATCTTCACGTTTTTATCTCCGGTATGGTCAAACTATGCAAAAACACATAAGAATGAACTGCAAGAACAGCAAAATAAAATATTAAAAATGATTACAAGCCTCCCCTGGTATTGCTCGATAAAACTACTTCATGATCATACTAACGTAAAGCTGGTTGAGGAAATCTGCACCATAAACATGAACAGATTAGAATAGAGATACGTATTTTTTTTTATCTGCGGACACGCACATTTAGGGGGTGAAAACCACCCCTAAAGTATACCACCAAAAACAGTTTTTCCTAAATATTTCAAGTTCTAATGGATTTTTTCGAATGAAACAAATTGGAAATGATGTCTCATAAATATACTAACCTTTTGTAAGTAAACCGGTTCCCGGGGGTGGCAACCCTTATTTTTTATTGCAGAAAAATGATTTTTTTTTAATATTTAGCGTCACAAAAATAACAGTTTTAGTTAAAAATCAATGAACAATTTTTTTTTACATACGATTTTGAAAAATAAAGTTGACCTGTTTTTGCGTTTTCGTAAAAAAAGTTCATTAAGGGGGTAAGCAACCCCTAGCACCAATACGTAAATGACGTATATTTTTTCGGAAATCAGTTTTTTCGTGAAAACCAGTATTAAGGGGTTTTTGGAGTCGCTGTCAATCATTTCCAATGTTTCGAACTAAAAAATCATACAGACAAATTTTTGGGAAAATTGGTTCAAATGTAGCATTATGATTCTTATGGCCTGAACTTTAAAAATGTTATGCGCTTTTTAAATTTGTGATTTTAACATAAAAATTCAAAAAAATTAATTTTTTCCTCATTTTTATTATTAAAATCTAAAATAAAAATCAAGAAGTATTTCTATTTTTAAAATTAGAAATATAAATCAGAAAGTGATTTATATTTTTAAAAACAGAAATAAAAATAAAGCAAAGATTTTTATTATTAAAGTCACAATTTGTAATAATAAAAAATTATTTTTACTTCACTCATAGGCACAATTAACCGCCCGCTTACACCATCTCTAAAAAATTATGTTTCTACATTCTGGCTCACAACTCTTCCAAATCATAACCGATTTCTTTCATTTAAATTTCGTATGAAAGCCCCCTCCGCGGCTGCCATCTCTGCATATTTATAATTTATTTATTTATTTCCCCCGTTCATCCTCACCCTTCAAATTATTTGTTAATGTGCCAATCTCTAGAAAAATTACTTTTCTGCATTATGGCTCAGACCTCCTCTAAATAAAAACCGATTTTCTCCATTTAAATTTTTTAAGCAAGCCCCCCTTGGGTGCCATCTTCAAGTATTTATATTTATTTTTTCCATCCACCCCTTTCCTCCGAATGATTTCTTAAGGTGGCCATCTCTAAAAAATTATGTTTCTACATTCTTGCTCACAACTCCTCCAAATTATAACCGATTTTCTTCATTTAAATTTCGTATGAAAGCTCCCAGCGGCTGCCATCTCTACATATTTGTATTTATTTTCCCCGTGCACCCCTTTCCCCTCAAATAATTTCTTAAGGTGCAAATCTCTATAAGAATTACAGGGTGGGCGGTTAATTGTGCCTCTGAGTGTATTAAAACAAATAATTAAAATCAGAAGATGATTCTTATTCTAAAAATCAAAAAAAAAAAAAAAAAAAAATAAATTATTCAGGAAATGGTTTTTATTCTTAAAATAAAAACTGATGGCGCTGTTAAAAAAAAAAAAATTGGTATATAAAAACACATTCTTATTCGAATGCAACGTTGTGTCAAAATTTCAAAGCAATCTGTGAAGAACTTTCGGAGATTTAAAATTTTGAACAAACGAATATTTACATTTTTAATTAAGTATATAGAAGATTTTAAAAACACAAGTCATTTTCTAATTTTTATTTTATATTTTAAAAATATAAATTACTAATTGGTTTTTTAATTTAAAAATACAAATCATTTTTTGATTTCTAATTCTGATTTAAAAAATAAAAATCATTTCCTAATTTTTATTTTTGATTTTAAAAATAAAAATCTTTTTTTTTATTTTTATTTTTGATTTTAAAAATGAAAATCACTTTCCGATTTTTATTTCTGATTTTAAAAATAAAAACCATTTTCTGATTTTTATTTTGAATTTAAAAATAAAAATCAGAACATAATTTTTATTTTTGTCTAGAAAAATAACATAGAGGAAATAATTTTTAGATCTGATTTTTACCGAAAATATCATAATACCTCCTGTAAAAACTAACGAATTAATATTTGAGTGGTAAGTAATTTACAATATTTCACTTTCTTTTCACTCTTTTAGTAAATATATGACTAGGATAGCGACACCAACTTGATTGTACTATAATGTATACACGCCAAATAAATGAATTGAATTGAATTGAATGATAATTAACTCACTTAGATTTTCATTCATTCCATGCAATACACAAAACGCTGGGATTACTGGAAATGTCAATGTTTGACACCATAAGTTAATGAGAAGGTCAATGAAAGTTCTACCAGTCCAACAGAAAAAAAAAAATGTATTTCAATCGGACTACAAAATCCCCTTTCTTTTCATGGTAGTATTTATGATTTATTATCTAAAAAAGTATGAAAAGATTCAATTCGATTTTTATACGTTGGACACATATTAGAACCTTAATTAAGAATATACAAAAAAATCCCATTTATTAAGAATACTGAGAAGAATATTACATATATTTTAAAATCCAAAAACATCATCCCCTTTTTTCTGTAAAAACTCATTACAGAAGTATATTTTTAATTATAATATTAAATCAAAAACTGACTTACTGGAAGAATTTGATGATTATTCTAGAATTTATTTTGGTAAAACAAAACGAACCTTAAATGTGAAATAAGGAAACCCAAATACATGAGTGTTGAGCTCAGTTGAAAGCCTGAAAATGCTTCGATAGGTCGAAACGCGTCGTATTCTATAAATTAATTAATAATATTTATACATATGTTAAGAAGTGTTTTCAATAAACCATTATCAATTTTCACTATACATTGAGAAAACTATTTCTGTGGGAATCACAAAAACACTTATTAATTGCAAACATTTAGTATCTTTTACAGTCATTTTGTAATTAATACAGCAACAAATTAGTACTGAATAACCTCCAGACGATTAATGTGGATAGTGTAGACAGGTGACTAAACTAAAGAGATATACTCCAAAATAGACCTAACTAAAGTGCAGTGTATAAAGTTATTAACAGATCATCAAACTCCCTACTCCATCCCTTAATAAAGTCTAGAGTTAAGCGAAAGTATAACTAGAGTTCAACCATACGTCAAGATCATTGATTTTGTCTAGTTGGGTCAAAACACAATCATTGATTGTATAGTCAGAGTTGATCGATGGCACTTTACGAGGAAAGGATATCATCTCAACGTTTAACACAATTTATGAGACAACATGACAACTGACACGATACATGACATATGACGTAACATGATACATGAAATGATGTAGGACATTATACAAGACATGGAAAAAGATGAGAAGTGTGACACACCAATGTAAAAAGTGTCATTCTGTTATATCAAACTACGTTTGTTACATGTGAGCAGTAATATTAAATTTAAGGTATGGAAAGTGGATTTAAATTTTGGGCCTTGTATTGAACCATTTTTTTACATTATATTATAGGGTGCTTTTTTTTCGCGACTATTTTTTTTTTTCAGTCCCACCTCGAAATTTTGTGGCAAATACCTAAACAAAAATTCCCTGAAAATTGTAGCCCTTAAAAATAATATTTAGTACTAGACCAAGGCGTATAAAGATTTCCCATATAAAATACACGTAAACTTTGATTATTTTTCTTCAAAACTCTACAGCTCTGAGGCATTTTATGATATAATCTTGGTCAATGGTAGGGTTTCTTCAGAATTAAATGCTCTACAAAAGTGTCCACTGCTGTGTAACCCTAACTCCCACCAGCGAGGTAGTACGGGTCACTAACCCCAATTTTCCCATGAAATTCTCGCTGTTTGCCTCTATCTCGTAAACAACAAGAGGTACAGAAAAAGTGAATATGACAAACTTGTAGCAAATTCAATTTCCTACAAAAAAGTTGTGTACACGAAATTGCTAACATCGATATTTCTTGAGATATTGGGCTTTGAAGTTGAGGTAGTGTTTCTACAATTTAGCTAAATAATCCATGAAAAGTTCACACTACCTCAACTTCAAAGCCCAATATCTCAAGAAATATCGATGTTAGCGATTTGGTGTTCAAGAACTTTTTGGAGGAAATTTAATTTGCTGCAAGTTTGTCATATTCACTTTTTCTGTACCTCTTGTTGTTTACGAGATAGGGGCAAAAAGCGAGAGTTTCGTGGAAAAATTGGGGTCAATGACCCGTACTACCTCGCTGGTGGGAGTTAGGGTTACATCGCAATGGACACTTTTGTAGAGCATTCAATTCTGAAGAAACCCTACCATTGCCCAAGATTGTGCCATAAAATGCCTCTGAGTTGTAGAGATTTGAAGAAAAATAAGCAAAGTTCACGTGTATTTTATATGGGAAATCTTTATGCGTCTTGATCTAGTACTAAATATTATTTTTAAGGGCTCCAATTTTCAGGGAATTTTTGTTTAGGTATTAGCCACAAAATTTCGAGGTGGGACTGAAAAAAAAATAGTCGCGAAAAAAAAGCACCCTAAATTATATATATAAACATTTTTGGGTTTATTTACCATGATAAATATTTCCAGTGACTAACCTTTTAATAAGAATGATATTATATTAAGGAAAGTTCATTGTGAGGGAGTTTAAAGCCGATGTAAGAGTTTACGTCTCTGCAAAACCCGGAAGATTTTTATTATAAAATATTGAACTTCTTGAGTGAGATCATTCGGCAAAAGAAGACTGCAGGTCTTTGCAGTTTTGATCCACTGAACCGCACCGCGAGCACTCGTCTTCGACTTGAGTCTTTAAAAAAAACCTGTTGATGAGCTGCGAGGATGATCACTCTCTACCGCTCGTAGAGACTTCCTAATAAACATATTTTTTGAATTATTCATTAGCATAAAGCGTTCCATAGCCGGTAGCTATGCGATTTTCTTTCATGATTATTTAAGTTGCATGTAAAATGTGATTTTCTCAGAGCTGTTCCATCGTCGATGGAAAGTTTTCTTAAGTTATGAGAAAATCGATATAACTTAGTAATGACCAGGTGACTGAAATTGCTTCTGGGTAAACGCTCTCTGCGGATGAGATGGACCCCACAGTTCGGTCTCGGGCTCCGACGTCCCATGGCTAGAGTCTTCGTTTCTATCTGTTGGCCTGCATGCAGATATGCTCGGGAAAACTAATTTTCAAACTAAGCTTGTATCAACTTTGTGCGCGCCCCTCATGCAAATGCTTGGGTTATTTAGGATTTGGGATTTTGTCTTGGCAATTGCTTAGACAATTTCGGTCCATTATACTTGCGTTTTTATACCGAAGGGACTTTTCGTAATGCCTGGGAGTATTAAACTGAAGAGCTAAACATAAAATGAACTTCCTCTGGCCGCCCGATAGTCGACCACTATTTTAGATTTTATGAAAGAGAGAAGAGCAACAAAAAAAGAGCAACGTTCAGGGATTTGGTGCTTAACTAAAAAAATAAATTTTTTTTTTAAATTCTTTTCCATCCAATCCTTTCAATAGCTTTGTAATCTCGCATACAAGACGCTTTGCATATTAAAATTTCTCTTGGTTTCTCTGTGTTTTTTTTGCGAATTAATTTTGCGTTCATTTTTCAGAGGCCGAAAATTTGTTCACACCTCAAGTTGAATGGATAACGTAATCACAGACTGTCAGCAGTATGCAAATTAGACTTGATCATTTTTATGGCCATTATTCATCAGAGGCGCGAATTATTCTCTCCTCTGTTTCTCCTTTAACACTTTAAAGCTGCCATTAAGGGGCAGACTTAATTGGGAAACTGATTACTCCGCGCCCGAGGGAACAACGCTTAAGCAGAAATCTCGCATCTCTTGGCGCTTGATTGCTTGACAAACTACCGATCACAGGTGAGATTTAGCGCTGACTTCAATGAGGATCCGATGACATGAAAATTACCTGTAAGACGCGCTTGACAACCTTCGCCGTCGTCTTAATGAGCTTGCGTATGCGGTCTTAACGCCCTTCGGTGTCGGTTTGCAAACGAGCATCGATCTCGTCCGGTCCTTGGAGCTGCTCTCCAGCAGCAGCGCGGATCCCGTCTCGTTATCGCGCTCAGCCGCCGCCGCGGTACATTTGCAGAAGACATTCCGTCTTTAATAAACAGAGTCTTGGACACGCCGCGCCATCAAGTTCAATGGACTTCGGGTGCGCGCGTGCATCTTGGGGCTAAACGCAAACGTCTTTGATGGCGATCAGTGCCAAGGCAAATAAATGGGTTAAATTCGGATGAACTGGGATTTATGCGAGCGAGGCAATTTTCTGATCGCTTGCCAGAGATCCGTCGCTTCTTCGCGCGAAATTATGCTCTGTAAACGGTGTGCAATTACCCGATCGCCGCTTTTGCAAGATCGATTATCGCGCCTATGATCTGTAAGCAATTTAAGGCCAACAAGCCGTTCTCCTTTCGAAAATTGCTGGGAAGTGTGGGGCATTCAAAGTCTTATCGTTTAAGTTTATCGCACAATTTTGCAAAAACCAACAGAATTTGAACTATTAGTTCACAATATCGTCAATCTGTAGCGGAGGTGCATATGATTATAAAAATCTAAACAAAAAATGCTTTATATAAAAGCTACAAACATATAAACATATTTGAGAAGAAGATTGCTTAATTTTTTTTAATTTCAAGATGTTGGATTGTAATAATTGTAATTTCAAACGCCTCAAATAAAACTAAAAGTATTTATGACTATACAAGGAGTTACTAAAAAACAATCGACTATCTTCTTTTTTAGTATTACAATTAAATTAAATTGTTTAATTTTGGATAAAAAAGAAATATATATATACTAGGGGGCTTTTTTTTTCGCGACTATTTTTTTTTTCAGTTCCATCTCGAAATTTTGACCTAAACAAAAATTCCCTGAAAATTGGAGCCCTTAATATTAATATTAAGTACTAGACCAAGGCGTATAAAGATTTCCCATATAAAATACACGTAAACTTTGATTATTTTTCTTCAAAACTCTACAGCTCAGAGGCATTTTATGGTATAATCTTGGTCAATGGTAGGGTTTCTTCAGAATTGAATGCTCTACAAAAGTGTCCATTGTGGTGTAACCCTAACTCCCACCAGCGAGGTATTACGGGTCACTAACCCCAATTTTTCCGTGAAATTCTCGCTTTTTAACCCTATGTCGTAAATAACAAGAGCTACAGAAAAAGTGAATATGACAAACTTGTAGGAAATTCAATTTCCTAGAAAAAAGTTCTAGAACACCAAATCGTTAACATCGATATTTCTTGAGATATTGGGCTTTGAAGTTGAGGTAGTGTGGAATTTTCATGGATTATTGAGCTAAATTGCAGAAACAATACCTCAATTTCAAAGCCCAATATCTCAAGAAATATCGATGTTAGCGATTTGGTTTTCAGAACTTTTTTGTAGGAAATTGAATTTCCTACAAGTTTGTCATATTCACTTTTTCTGTACTTCTTGTGGTTTACGAGATAGGGGTAAAAAGCTAGAATTTCACGGAAAAATTGGGGTTAGTGACCCGTACTACCTCGCTGGTGGGAGTTAGGGTTACACCGCAATGAAGACTTTTGTAGAGCATTCAGTTCTGAAGAAACCCTACCATCGACCAAGATTATACCATAAAATGCCTCTGAGCTGTAGAGTTTTGAAGAAAAATAATCAAAGTTTACGTGTACAGTAAAACCCGTTTAAATGCAACCCGCTTTACTGCACAATTCGTTTTATTGCACACGATGCGAATGCATCGAATTTTTTGCCTTATTAATGTGTAGAAACAAAGACCGCATTATTGCACACCTCTTAAATACACAAACCTCTTATTTGCACATTAATTTCAGGCACGAATTTTCTATTTGAATTAAAAAATAACCGGATAAATGCAATATTACATATTTTAAATGAACAGATCTGTAGAAGTGTAGTACTTTTACATTGTCCCCTCGGTGGTTACCATTTAAAGGCAAAGAAGAAGTAGAACACTTTCTCGTTAGTCTTTGCTTTGACATTTCAGTCTTTTTGAGTTGGCGGATGGAACTGGTAAATTGCGGATTGTAATTGTTTAATTTTGGTAAAATTTGTAAAGTAAAGACGAAAACAGAACGCTATGTAATTAACCAAACTGAAAAAAAGTAATCCGAGCTCTCTTAAATGCACAACATGTGCATTTATCTTAAAAACGTTTAAATGCACAAACCGTTTAAATGCACGAAATTTTCTGACAAATTGGATGTGCATTTAAGCGGGTTTTACTGTATTTTATATGGGAAATCTTTACACGCCTTGGTCTAGTACTTAATATTAATATTAAGGGCTCCAATTTTCCGGGAATTTTTGTTTGAGTATTTGCCACAAAATTTCGAGGTGGGACTGAAAAAAAAAAAAATAGTCGCAAAAAAAAAGCACCCTAATATATACATACATACATATATAAAATTATAGTGTCTCAAAACCGTCTTTCATTTTGAATTTATTACCAATTTCGTTGTGTCAAATGTGAAATTCTGACGTTTCATAGTTGTCATCAGCAAGCTTTGAGATTAAATCATGGAGCATTTCACAATCGAATATCACATAGAAATTGTGAAAATTAACTACCGAAATGGTGAGAATTTTGCAGAGACGGTACGAACATTCGCGTTGTGGTTGAATTTAATCAATAAAATTGAGACTGTTGGTTCAATTCATAATGCTAAATAATAATAAGTTGAAAACATTGCGGCAGTTAGTGAATGTATAAAACAACGTCGTTGAATGTTGTGTTTGTAACACATTCCATATCCACATTCAGTGTTGAAATAAAAGCATTTTCACAACTCAAATGAAATATGCATTTTATTACAAAATAAAATAAAATAAAATTCGATTTCGAGACACCCTGTACCTACTCATCGTAAATTAATATTATAAAACTGGTATAATTGTAAGTAAAGAGATTGCAATAAAGCTTTTAGAATATTTGCTATTATGTACAGGGTGATTCATAGCATAATCATATATTAATATGCCAATCGATTCTATAGAATCCCCCGATTAACGTCTGTTCCGAGAAAATGCATCGTTTAGGAGCTACGGGTAGTTTTACGTGTACGGATACTTTTTTCATTCAATAGCCTGTAATTTTCTTAGCACACACCCTCCAAACCACTTTAAGGTATCAATTTAGTTCTCTATAATTTTCCATTCCAATGAGTTTTCACTATTCTATAAAATTGATTGGCATATCTTCTAACATATCGTTACGAATCACCCTGTATTTCGTAATTTTTGCAAAATTTCTCATAAATAATTAAGATACAAAGTCTAGTGAAATAGCAAAGAGATTTAATTTCAAGTGTTTCAATTTTTAATTCGCTATTGGTGTGTTGACGGTGAGTAAACTAAATTTGACGTTACAAATGTAATGTTAAATGTGTTATCTAGAAAATCAAAATCAAAATAATATTTATCTACATAATCGAAAGACAAAATTCTATGAAATGAACTAAAAATATCCCAAGAACTCCAGGAAACCATTTTTCTTGTTTCTGTAATTTGACATGCAAGTGAAAGCTTGCTGAGTTGTCATACTAATTCGACATATAAAAGAAGCGTAAACGTTAAAAGCCTTTAATGGTGCAAGAAATGAGAAGAACTTAAAATGAACTTGAAGTTCTATAAGTTGCTAAAGTTTCGGTGACAGAAACTAATTAAGTAATGCAGATACCGTGAAGATTGAAGGACGTTATTTCTAAATTAGTTGAGGATTTAACTCGACCATGATTGGATGCATATAAAAATGTTTCATGCTTAATGCTCTCTAGTATAAATATAAAAGTAAAATATAAATTCATTGAAACAATGTAAAAATCATTGATATTTTTATGCAGGCTATGAACGAGAACATTAAAACTATGCAGTTCTTTGATTTTATATAGTCAGTTTTGAATGAAGTGCTTCATTAATTTAAGGTAAACTTTCGTTGAATTCACAACCGAACAAAAATTTCATGAAAGTTTTCTTTAGTTCACTGATTTCACGTAAACTTTCATAGAATGCACAACCAAAAAAAATTATATGATTTTTTTCTTTAATTCTATGAAATAGTACATTGATTTTATGAGAAGTTACATTGGACGTTCATATATTGACCCGTTCTACGAATGCGTTAGGTTGTTTTAGTTCAGTTTTAAATAAGAAGTAAGCGGAAATGTTACCGAAGTAAATTTAATATTTAAACTTTTTTTTGTAATTTACTATTGGGTGTATGCATTAATTTTAAAGGATTGTTAAGAGATGGTGCTACTAGTATTATATGTATCCGACCATACTATAATTGTGTCATATTAAAGCTACGTCATCTGGCTCTAGCTTCTAGTATGTATCCATTTGTCAATGTGTAAACAACATATTCTTTTTGATCTGCGAAAATGTCGAAATACGTGCCAACGAAAGATCATTTGCGGGAAGTTTTACTGTACTTCTTTAATTCGAAAAAAAATGCTGCTGAAAGTCACCGGTTGCTATTGGAAACTTATAGTGATCATACTTTATTGATTTCGACCTGTGAGAACTGGTTTCGTCGCTTTAAAAGTTGTGATTTTGACACGAAAGACAAGGAACGTCCGGGACAGCCAAAAAAGTTCGAAAATGAGGAATTAGAAGCGTTACTCGACGAAAATCCATGTCAGACACAAGAAGAACTAGCAGAATCATTAAATGTTGACCAGGCAACAATGTCCAGACAATTGAAAGCATTGGGAATGATTCAAAAGCAAGGGAATTGGGTACCATACCAGTTAAAGCCGAGAGACGTCGAAAGGCGACTTTGTATGTCCGAAATGTTGCTTTATCGCCATAAAAAAAAAAGTCTTTTTTGCATCGCATTATTACTGGCGACGAAAAGTGGATTTATTATGATAATCCCAAGCGCAGGAAACCATATGTCAAAGCCGGCCAACCAGCCAAATCGACTGCAAAGCCAAATATCCATGCTGCCAAGGTAATGTTGTGTATTTGGTGGGACCAGAAAGGAGTAGTCTATTATGAGCTGCTGAAAAGTGGTCAGACAATCGATGGATCTCTTTACCAACAGCAATTGATGCGTTTGAACGAAGAAATAAAGAAGAAAAGACCGGAATGGGAGACTAGGTACGACAAATTGATTTTCCATCATGACAATGCTCGACCACATGTTGTGAAACCTGTCAAAAATTACTTGGAAAATATCGGATGGGAAGTTTTGCCCTACCCGCCATACAGCCCAGATCTTGCTCCATCCGATTACTACTTGTTTCGATCCATGCAAAACGCCCTTTCTGGAAAACGGTTCATTTTAGTCGAAGATATTAAAAATTGGCTCGACACGTTCTTGAGCTCAAAAAGTGAGGATTTTTTTTGGGCTGGAATCCATGAATTGCCAGAAAGATGGGAAAAGGTCGTATCTAGCGATGGACAATATTTTAAATGAATTATTTTGTATCAATTTTGTTTCAATAAAAGGTTTTTTTACAAAAAAATCCTTTAAAATGAATGCATACACCCAATATATCAAGAAATATCGATGTTAGCGATTTAGGATTCTAGAACTTTTTGTAGGGTTACGCCACAATGGACACTTTTGTAGAGCTTTAAATTCTGAAGAAACCTTATCATTGACCAAGATTATACCATAAATGCATCTGAGCTGTAGAATTTTGAACAACAAAAATCAAAGTTTACTTGTATTTTAAAGGGCACGCCTTGATCGAGCACTTAATATTAATATTAACGGCTCAAATTTTCAGGGAATTTTCTTTAAGGTATTTCCCAAAAAATTTCGAGGTGGGATTGAAAAAAAAATATTCGCGAGAAAAAAGCACCCTAATATAATTATATCCCTATATATAAAAATGAAAGTTCGTTTGTTTGTTTGTTTGTTTGTTGCTCAATCACGCATAAACGCTTGCATCGATATTTTTCATTTTTTGTCCGAAGATAGTACATATTCCGACTTAACATATAGGCTAATTTTTTTTCGGATAATACGTAGGGTTTCAAAATGGCGGATCCAAGATGAAAATTTTAAATTTGAAGCGATTTTCATGAAAATTGGTACATAGGGGTTTTGCAGGATGGGGATTTCAAATCCGCTGTCCAAATTTAGAAATTCAAGATGGCGGATCCAATATGGCGACCAAGATTTCTCGATTTCAACGGATTTTAATGAAAATTAGTACAATGATAGTTTTGAGGTCACTGATTTTGAATATTATCAAAATTCAGAAATCCAAGATGGCGGACCCGATATGGTGACCAAGATTTCTCGATTTCAACGGATTTTAATGAAAATTGGTACAATGATTATTCTGAGACCACTCATTTTGAATATTAGCAAAATTTCCAAATCCAACATGGCGGATCCAACATGGCGACCAGAATGTCTCGATTTCAACGGATTTTAATGATAATTTGTAGAATGATTATTCTGAGGATACAAGTTCCGAATATTATCAAAAGTTGTAAATCCAAGATGGCGGATCCAATATGGCAACCAAGTGTCTCGATTTCAACGGATTTTAATTAAAATTAGTACAGTGATTATTCCGGAGTCACTAATTTCGAATATTATCAAAATTTCCATATCCAACATGGCGACCAAAATTTCTCGATTTCAACAGATTGTAATGGAAATTAGTACAGTGATTATTCTGAGACCACTAATTTTGTATATTATCAAAATTTCTAAATGCAAGATGGCGGACCCAACATGGCGTCCAGAATGTCTCGATTTCGAGGGATTTTAATGAAAATTGGTACAATGATTATTCTGAAGCTACAAATTTCGAATATTATCCAAAATTGTAAATCCAAGATGGCGGATCCAATATGGCAACCGAATGTCTCGATTTCAACGGATTTTAATTAAAAATAGTACAATGATTATTCCGGAGCCACTAATTTCGAATATTAGAAAAATTTCCAAACTCAATATGACGGATCCAAAATGGCGACCAACATTTCTCGATTTCAACGGATTTGAATGAAAATTGGTACAATAATTATTTTAAGGCCACTAAGTTTGAATATTATTAAAATTTGGAAATTCACGATAGCGGATCCATAAAGGGGTTTTAGGGTTGAAACAATTTCTAGGATATAACAAACTAGAACATTTGAGAAGTGTTTAATTAGTAAGTATTTACCCAACGCCGGGTGAAACCGGGTAACCCAGCTAGTATAAAATATATTTTGCATACGTAAAGTGTCGTATATATTTTGTGATCAGTTAATTGACAAGTGGGAATCATGTATCTAACATTTCTCTTTTTTCTTGTTTCAAATCGATTGATTTTTCTCAGTGTATTTTTTCATTGAAATTATACTTGCTAAATGTTGCATATCGTTAACAAATAGCAATTTTTCAATTTTATTTATCAATTTAAAGTTAAAATTAAAAACAAAAATAGGTATTTTTTGTCCAACCCATTGTTTGTAAAAAAAAATTACTAAACCAACATTTATAATTAAGGATAAGACTATAGCGAATTAGAATGCAGTAAGGCTTATTGAAATATAGTAAATATTGAATGTTTTATCGCCCATGAAAAAAAAAAAAAAAAACTCGTTTCGAGAAAAACTCGTATAAAATTTGTATTTGTATCATTTTTTCAGTCTGCTTTACCGATTTGTAGTATATAAACTATTGGGGATAAAGAGTAACCTTAAGAAATTTTCAAAAATGTTACCTATTTTTTTGAAACCATGATGTGATTCATTTTCTGATTATCTACGAAAAAAATCCTATAAAGCTAGCCTATCAATTGTTTGGGCGAAATTCGATCTCTTGAGATATTAAACTAATTAAGAATCAGTTCCGCAGCAGCCTTACAAATAAATGCATACTGAACAAAAGCAAAAATGAGTAAAATGCAAGCAATTCTACATGATGTACGTACATACATACATATATAATCAATCATTGAAGGGATTCGTTTCCACCACTGCACTCAGTCGTGGGATGAAAATAATTAAAAAGGAGCTCTATTTTCACGTCATCTGCAATGTATGACTCCAGTGCATATTCATTCCGTGCCCACGAGGAGTAATTAACACTCGTACGAGACTATCACAGAGGAGTGCACTTTTGAAATGGCCATTTTTATACGCGGTGGACGCTGATTATCGCGACCAATTCATTAACGGCTGACAAAGCCAAAGTCCCCGGAAGCCCCCCTAAATCCACTGTCCAGGAGTTGGTGGTGGCACTGATTTCCTCTCACAGCATGGTGGCTCTCCATAAATCCAGTATTAGTAATGTAAATTAATCATGCGGCGAGTGGACACCGGATGTTGACCTGTTTCGAGACGGCTTCGGAGCATATTTGTTCCGGCTACTCTCTAGGCCATTCATATAAAATCTCGGACGCTATCGGACACTGAAGTGGCGTCTAAAATTGGCGTCCAAAAATATGCTGATTCGCAGCAGTGGCGAGCGGGG
This sequence comes from Dysmachus trigonus, assembly GCA_949715965.1. NCBI lineage: Eukaryota > Metazoa > Arthropoda > Insecta > Diptera > Asilidae > Dysmachus > Dysmachus trigonus. The sequence continues at coordinate 93,569,477 of OX454320.1, forward strand.
TTTTATGTTTTCTTAAAGCACTTTAAATCAACTTTTGGCCCGGGAAGATGCCAAATATTAGCATAATTCTGTGGATGAACTCCACGCTGGCCCCGGGGCAATGTTTATTCTGCTGCGAGCGGACTTGGTGGAGCGCGCGCTCGGCGAGTTGGATGGACACAGACACACAAGATACAAATTTATTCGTATTAAATGCCAGAGATTGGCCAGTAGTAATTAATTACATTTTTTGCAGTCAGTGGAGTTCTCGTTATAAATGTCAGTATTATGGTAATCCGATCAACATAAGCATTTATGTATGCATGCAAATGAAGTACAAAATCTCGGTTGTTACGAAAATTAAAGAAGTCGATGTGTATAACGACTGTTTTTGTTTCGGTTCACTTATACCCTGCTTTATTTTCTAGACTTGAAGGGATACCTGCTGCATTCCGGGTGGAAGGTTAAATTGTGCCCTTTTTTGCGTATACACTATAGTTCTATTCAAATTCTGCTCCTTGCAGTTCACCTTCCGCGTTTGCATTGAAGCCACACGGTCGAAGGCGGTGGGCGGTATTTCAAAATTTATATTTTTCATATTTCCCCCGTGTACCTTCTTGTTCAACCTTTCCTCCCCCTCTCCTCCTCCTGCCCATCAGTTATCCCATCCTTCAATTTCTATAACAAATCGAATTCAATACAGGAAAAATTGCGAAAACACTAAAAAAAAACCCTTCATCGGGCGGAAGTCGAAGCTTTTTGTCTAAAAAAATTTTTTTTTTTTTTGAAATCATATTTTTTAAAGTAATTGCTTTTCTCGACTCGCTTTTCATATCCGAATGGCTGTTGTATTCGGCGGAATATGAATGTTAACAGGAGCCCATCATGCAAAAGTGAGTGCTGTGTAACAAAGCCAGGGCGAAAGGAAGCAACAGCGGGGCAAAAAGCGCGACTCTTGTTTACGTGCATTTTAATCAGCAACCAGAATGTAAACTGCGCACTATTAAACAGGCTTTTTGTCCTCGGGTCATATCGCACTGCATCGTACTCCCACTATATACAAGTTATTTACTTCAATAATCCCGACAGACGTACCGAGGCGGGGGAGGGTTCTAGTTTTACATTTTAGTCTCCCGCACAGTGTGTGTGCACCCGCCACACGTGTTTTCATCCACTTTTCATGATAATTTCTGAAAAAGCCAGCAACCCTCGCGACTTTACGCAACCAAGTAGGCACTGGCCCTAATAAAGTTTTTAATTCGCAACCGAGTCCATCGCTTCGCCACTAAAACCACATGAATTACACCAGGTGAAATAGGCACCCACATTAACATATACTGAATAACCTTAAAAGTTAAACGTTGGGAAGAGATTTAACAAGAAATAGCTAAAATTATGTATTGAAAAAACTATGATATGATTGCCACGATATTGTATCCATACCTGAACTTATGAGAAGTATTCGATAAAAAGTATCGCTACAAATAGTACACAGTAAAAATGTTTTTTACTACATTAAATGTAGGCAATTAAACGCTTACACTAGAGGTTGTATGGTAATTTTTGAACATGCTGCAAAACTGCACTACAAATGGTATGGCTTTCTAGTTGTAAGTGTACCATAAAGAAGTGGAATATTATTGCATGAACATGAGAAAAATTACACTATTCACTAGCAAGTGCATTACATTGCATACTGTAATTTTACAATATCATGCTAGGAATTTACATTTTTCATTTACAATTCAAATTCTACTAATTCAAAATCATGTATCAAGTATCAAAAATAACTTCAATTATTTTTTAAAACACAATAACAGCCATTTCGATAATTGATATTTTACTCGTTATCGTATTTGAAAAAGTTATTAAATTTCTCAAAAAATTATAGAAACAAGAACGAAAACTGCAATATTTGGGTTTATTTTAGTTATAACAAGTAAATATTTGGAAATTTGATTTGCCAACACTGCGCATAGGTGAAAAATGAAGTCGAAACCTCAACTTTTGTCTCGTCATAAAACTCGTCATAAGGTTTGCTGAGAAATATCAGTTTTGGGATAAAGAGTAGAACAAAGTCGTATTCAGAAACGAAAAAAAAATTTAATTTAGACGGGGCTGGTGGTCTCCAAAAATATTGGCATGATGTTCGACAACAAAACAAGGTGGTGATATTTCTCAGCAAACCTTAAATCGAGCAGTTTTATGACGAGACAAAAGTTGAGGTTTCGACTTAATTTATTCATAGCATAAGTTTTTGTCGTCATGTATAATTTGCTGTATTCGACGCACGGAAACATCTAATTTCAATTGCCGCTTTATATCAGATGGACTGACAAAACTATTGGCAGCAATTCATTCTGCTAGACTGACGAAAGACTTCTTGGGTGATCACAACTTTTCGTTATTGGATTGGCCAGCCTGTAGTCCGGATCAAAATCCGATTGAACATTTTTGGGGACTACTGGCCAATAGTGTTTAGAAGAATGGACGTCAATCTGAATCTGTGTAACATCTTAGGGATGCCGTAATTAACAAATGGAAAAAAATTGACCTATGGCATCTGCAAAATTTAATTAATTCTATACCCATGAGACTCCAACAAGTAATTTTGAACTTAGGTGGCAACACGAACTATTAAATGTTTCTGATATAATTATTATATAATTTTATATGTAATACATTCAATTCTTTGACGAAATTAACATTTTGTTCCTATAATTATTTCTTTCCTACATTTTTGTGTAATGCGCTATTTTTTTCGGTTAATAAAAAATGAAGTGAAATCTTTTGAATGTACTATTATTTTTTAATAGCAACAACCTACGCGCAGTGTTGGCAAATCGAATTTCCAAATATTTACAAGTTTTCGTTCTTGTTTCTATAATTTTTTCGTGGGGTGTAGTTTTAAACACGTTATCCAAATTACATAACTTCTGTCGTTATTTTTAAGTTGATTCAAACGCAAACTCTTAAATATATCAATGTAGAAAATATGGATTTATATCACATTGTAAAACAACGGCTCAACATTTTTCATAATTCGTTATTATTGAAAGTGGTTTAAGTCCATTGGTAGCTAGAAAAATCGTTTGTTTTCTTAAACAATTTTATTAATTATTTTTGCATAATAGAATCTAACACGTTTATAGTCTTAAAAACATTACCTGAACTGATTAACTTTTATTATTATTTTATAGTTGATTCAAAAGCAAACCCTCTCAAAAACAATAGCTCATATTATAGTAATTCATACAGTTTAAGGTTTTTAGATTTGATGATGATGACTTTGACGTTGATGATGATGATGAAGATGATGAACCCAAGTACAATAAAAATTAAATATAAATGTGAAATTTGATAGAACGTTGTTAGACTTTGGAACTTTAGACTCAAACGTACTTACAATTAATATTAAAAAATGAACATACTGATGTCTATTATATAAAACTAATATATGTAAACAAAAATTCTTTTCTTATAATTCAAAATTTATTTGGTCTAATAACGACATTACGATCGAACCAAATAAATGAACTAGCGCATTTAGATAAAATTCTCGAGGAAAATTACATCAAGAGAAACAAAATCTATACAGGGTGTTCAGAGGTGGGAGGTCAATACTGCAGGGGGTGAAAGGTCAGACCGAGACAAGCAAAAAATCGTATGGGTGGGGGGGGGGGGGGGGGGGCATCTCGCACCGTTTGGCAGTTACAGGGTGATTCGTAAATCAGGATTTTTCCTTATATGGGAACCGCTCTTGTATTTTTATCTTTTTTTCTACGCATCGCAGCGGCCCCAAACTGATTTCAAAAAATCACTATTTGGAAGCCCTTTCCAAAAAAGTTTACACCACCCCCCTATCCCCAACCCCTTGGCCACAATCCCCCCTGCAAGTTGAAAAAATTAACTTTTATTTCACGATTTTTCACCTTTCGCCCCACTTTTCTCCGAAATTCATGTTATTAACATACCTACTTTTTATTTTTTTTAAGTTGCCTATCTAATTACTTTTCCAAAAAGGTGCAACATGCCCAGATAGGAAAAGGATACGAAAATTTATTTACAAAAATCCTTTTACAGAATATCATGATAATTTGAATTTTTAAGAAATTATACTTAAGTTAACTAAAAAATACATATTGTTCGCTTAAAAACTAATTACAATTAAAACGTTTGTCCTTTAAAAGCTGTTCAAAATGTTCTCCGACAGTTTCGATGCATGCAAGTAGCCTTCGTCTTATTTCACGTCTCAGGTCTATGGTAACCAGTCTCTCCCGTATTTTCGTGGCTGCAGTCACAATCCTGGTAACTAATTCTTCTCTAGTGTTGATTAGTCTTGAGTAAACTTCATCTTTCATCATTCCCCATAAGAAAAAGGCCAGTGGAGTAAGGTCTGGTGACCTAGCAGGCCAAGGAATCGGTCCACCTCGTCCAATCCAGCGCTCTGTGTAATGTTCATTTAACCTTGCCCTAACAATGTTCCCAGTATGCGCAGGTGCTCCGTCGTGCTGTAAATAAATTGCGCTTCTGGTGGCCAGGGGGATGTCCTCCAACAGATCCAGAAGAGTATTCTCCAAAAAGTCCGAGTATAGCTGACTATTCAGCACTTGGGGCAAGATGAAGGGTTCTATCAACTGGTTGCCGATGATGCCAGCCCAGACATTGACACTAAATCTTTGCTGGAAGGACCGACACCTTGTCCTATGTGGGTTCACATCTGACCAGGTGTGGAGGTTGTGCAAGTTTGTGATGCCATCCCGGGTGAATTGCGATTCATCCGTCCACAGAATTCGGTCTAGAAACCTTCTGTTTTCGATGTCAGACTCGAACAGCCAAGTGCAAATTGCAATCGTCCTTCGGAATCTCCTTCCTGTAGTGCTTAGACCAGGATATGGTGGTATGGATGTAGTCCCTCTCGGTTCACAACGGTCCAAACTCTCCCTGAAGACAATCCTGACCTTCGTGCGACCTGCCTGATGCTTATTACAGGGCTGTTCCTGACGATGTTGAGGTTGTGTTGGTCGGGGTCCGCTGAATCGGCCGATTTTCCTGCTCGCGTTTCTGCTCTGGGGGCGGTTACACTTCCGGTTTCTTTTAACCTTCTGAAAGTCCTTGAAAATACCCTTCTGTCGGGTACACGTCGATTCGGGAATCTCCTTTGGTATTGTCGTACGGCCTCACTATCATTTCCGTCTACTCAACCGTACACGTAAATTATATCGGCAGACTCTTCAACACTGCATTCTGCCATTTTATCTTAATTTTTGCTATTAAGCACCCGGTTTTATCGCTTGCTTCTTCAACTGTGGTCAATGTCCTTTCAAACTTACCCATTTTTATACCATAATTCATAGGAGGTATTAGAAACGGAGCGTCAGGATACTTAGGAGTCAATACTGGATATAATAAACTAATAACACTATTTAACGAGATTACGTTTATTATTTTATTACTGTTTTGCTGAAATAATAAAAATGTAGTACCTCTGCTTCCTAAACAAACATTTCCGAACTTGCTGTGATAAAAATTGTTTACTTAACGACTTTTTCCATTATGGTGCAATAAAGTAATTAGGTACCTGTGAGGATGTTTTAATTTCAGGACTTTTGCAACCCTTTTCTATCTGGGCATGTTGCACCTTTTTGGAAAGGTAATTAGATAGGCAACTTAAAAAAAATAAAAAGTAGGTATGTTAATAACATGAATTTCGGAGAAAAGTGGGGCGAAAGGTGAAAAATCGTGAAATAAAAGTTAATTTTTTCAACTTCCAGGGGGGATTGTGGCCAAGGGGTTGGGGATAGGGGGGTGATGTAAACTTTTTTGGAAAGGGCTTCCAAATGGTGATTTTTTGAAATCAGTTTGGGGCAGCTGCGATGCGTAGAAAAAAAGATAAAAATACAAGAGCGGTTCCCATATAAGGAAAAATCCTGATTTACGAATCACCCTGTAACTGCCAAACGGTGCGAGATGCCCCCCCCCCCCACCCATACGATTTTTTGCTTGTCTCGGTCTGACCTTTCACCCCCTGCAGTATTGACCTCCCACCTCTGAACACCCTGTATATGTATTTAAAAGAAAGTCGCGTGAGTTACACTATTTATAACTCAAGAACGGCTGAACCGATTTGGCTGAAAATTGGTGGGGAGGTAGCTTAGAACCAGGAAACGGCTATAGGATACTTTTTAGGGTTTCAAAATGGCGGATCCAAGATGGCGGCTGAAAATTTTAAATTTGAAGCGATTTTCATGAAAAAATTGGTATATAGGGGTTTTGCGGGATGGGGATTTCAAATCCGCTGTCAAAATTTAGAAATTCAAGATGGCGGATACAATATGGCGACCAAGATTTCCTGATTTCAACGAATTTTAATGAAAATTAGTACAATGAATGTTTTGAGGTCACTGATTTTGAATATTATCAAAATTTGGAAATCCAAGATGGCGGATCCAAAATGGCGACCATATTTCTCGATTTCAAGGGATTTTAATGAAAATTAGTACAATGATTATCTTGAGGTCACTGATTTTGAATATTATCAAAATTTACAAATCCAAAATGGCGGACCCAAATATGGTGACCAAGATTTCTCGATTTCAACGGATTTTAATGTAAATTGGTACAGTGATTATTCTGAGGCCACTAATTTTGAATATTAGCAAAATTTCCAAATCCAAGATGGCGGATCCAACATGGCGACAAGAATGTCTCGATTTCAACGGATTTTAATGAAAATTGTTACAATGATTATTCTGAGGATACAAGTTTCGAATATTATCAAAAGTTGTAAATCCAAGATGGCGGATCCAATATGGCAACCGAATATCTCGATTTCAACAGATTTTAATTAAAATTAGTACAATGATTATTCCGGAGCCATTAATTTCGAATATTATCAAAATTTCCATATCCAACATGGCGACCAAAATTTCTCGATTCCAACGGATTGTAATAGAAATTAGTACAGTGATTATTCTGAGACCACTAATTTCGAATATTAGCCAAATTTCCAAACTCAAGATGGCAGATCCAATATGGCGACCAACATTTCTCGATTTCAACGGATTTGAATGAAAATTGGTACAATGATTATTTTAAGGCCACTAATTTTGAATATTATTAAGATTTGGAATTTCAAGATAGCGGATGCATAAAGGGGTTTTCGGGATGAAACAATTTCTAGGATATAACAAACTAGAACATTTCAGAAGTGTTTAATTAGTAAGTATTTACCCAACGCCGGGTGAAACCGGGTAACCCAGCTAGTTAAAAGTAAAAGTGAAATTTAAGATTCGATTACAATTTACGTTTAGCAATATAAATAGTTTAACGTAAATAATAAAAAAGCGGTCAAGTGCGAATCGGACTCGCCCATGAAGGGTTCCGTAGCAGCAAGTAACATAATATAAAAGTTCTTGTAGTTCGTTGTAACTTTGATCGATGTTTTAATAAATAGTGAATTTTTTTAAAATTAAGTTATTGATAAGTAAACATTATAATTAGGTACCTAAATGATGGGATTTAGATCTAACTATATGCGAGCCCATATAGGCTTGTTTTTTTATTTGAGTTGATAGAATGAAAGGTAAATTACGGTTTACGATTTATGACGTATTAAAAAAAAACTACGCACTAGATCTCGTTCAAACCAATTTTCGGTGGAAGTTTGCATGGTAATGTACATCATATATTTTTTTTAGTTTTATCATTCTCTTATTTTAGGAGTTACAGGGGGGGGGGGACACACATTTTACCACTTTGGAAGTGTCTTTCGCGCAAACTATTCAGTTTAAAAAAAAATGATATTAGAAACCTCAATATCATTTTTGAAGACCTATCCATAGATACCCCACACGTATGGGTTTGATGAAAAAAAAATTTTGAGTTTCAGTTCTAAGTATGGGGAACCCCCAAAATTTATTGTTTTTTCTATTTTTGTGTGAAAATCTTAATGCGGTTCACAGAATACATCTACTTACCAAGTTTCAACAGTATAGTACTTATAGTTTCGGAAAAAAGTGGCTGTGACATACGGACGGACAGACAGACAGACATGACGAATCTATAAGGGTTCCGTTTTTTGCCATTTGGCTACGGAACCCTAAAAATTGAATACTACTATTACTAGTAGTTTAGCAAATTTCAGTAGAGGTAGATGAAGCTTGCTTTAGAAAAGGATTTTTCTGAAGCCCACTTTTACGAAGTCCTTAAATATAATTGAAAATCGCTGTGGAAAATTCGGGGATACAGTTTTGCATATAAATAGATTTATTAATATTGCTCATATGAATTTATTAATATATCGAACAAAGGTGTCAGTACTTCGATACTCATATGAGTAAAAGCATCAGGTGCAAATTACAAGGTACACCGAAAAATGTCGATACTTAGTAATACATACTCCATAAATGTGAAATATTTATATATTTTGTAATATGATATTAAACAAATATTAGTCCTATCTATGACAGGATAATTATCACAGATCAATTCCTTTCAACTTATTAAAGTTATTGATATTGCACGCCCCAACTTATTTTATTGACAAGGAATTAATTCAAATACCTGGATAGTCGGATAGAAACCACAATATAGGAAAGTGAGAAGGTGATGAGGTATTTGATGACTGACACAATTTGCAAAAACCACTGTCAGTACTATTGACGACCGTAGCGAATATTAGTTTAAAATAAATTAATTGTCTATATATTCTTATTTAATCTTCTTTTAATTTTTGAGAAAAAAGAACAGCATATGCAAGTATTAGTCGGAACATTAAATAGCTGATCCGTCATAACTAAAGATACCTTTTTAAAATTGGTATTGAAAAAAAATAATCTTAAGCAAATATGTCGCCAAAAAGGATCATTGTAAAAAAAAAAGAAAGGAATCTCGTAGAAAGGACAAATGTAGGGTCGATATGTGAAGTGTCACAATGCATTACGTTTTGAGGATATGACCATCGGAATCTGACCTTATCACAGCCTTGATAATGGAATGAATGAATGAATACTTCTACTTCCATACAAATATAGGGGTAAAAGGGTATATGGGATTAAATCAGAAATTCACATGTTATGATAATCTCTTTTTCCTTTAACCTTTCCACCGCATATTTAACGAATTTTGAAATTAAATCCACCTCTTCATCTAATACTATAATGTGAAGGATTCTGAAGTAAATGCCACTATTGTTAAGACACATGCCAATTCAAAATAGCACATAGAAGGCAGAATTCAAATATTGATTAACACTAAAATGCTAAAAGTCAAGGTGTGGGACAAGAAGACAATTGAGAGATGCTTAAGTAGTTGATATCTTTATTGTGTAAATTCCACACTTATTTTGATGGCTTCATTAAAGCTTCAGTAACATAGCTTAGGCGTTTTAAAGCATCATTTTACATATACTTTTTTTTTTTTTTTTATCTGAAACATTCCAATAAATCATTTCAAACTTTTTGACTAAAAGAGACCATCTTTTTTCAAGTTTTTTTGAGGTTGCTGCTGCTGCTGGTGCTGCTATCTGCCGCGGGATATCAATAAGCTGCCCAGTGGGTGGCATTTTATTCAAATTGAATTCACTGTGCTGTAATCGGATCTGCGAAAAGTTGGGAAATACCCGCCCAGTGCCAACTTCAATATTGGCGTAGAAGAAGTTTCTGTTTCAAAATTTATACTGTCTTCTAGGTACAACGGACAGTAAGTATTTGTGGTGCTGTTTAAGCGTATAAGTATAGTACTTGCAAATTGCTACTTGAAAAAAAAAATATATATATTCAGTGTTTTCCGGAGAAGACGACAGGAGAAGATCAGAGCATCCCAACCTACATAGTACCCGGATTTTATTTTATTTGCATCACTGGACCAGTGTGAATTTTTCATTGGACCGTATTACGTCCACCGGTCACGTTTCCATCATCCGAAATTGTTCGGCACGGCTTTTCTTTGTATAATTTACAAAAAAGGAGTTGTACGATAGTGTTACATTGACAGGCCGGGAGCAAGCCCCAAAGGTGGAATTTTTCTAATCGAAAGCTTTTTCTTTCTTACCTCTACCTTGGCCTGTGTTGTGGGGCCCATTGTTGTAAGGGAAGAATATTATACAATATGTAGCTTTCGCCCCCCTCTGGATAGTGGAGTTTGCGCATTTCGAGATTTTCGAAAAATCCGATCCCCTATTTGGGATTTCGTATTTTCCCTGGCCTGATAGAACAGCAACGGAGCCTCCCAAAATGTGAGCTTTTGGAACGGCGATATAGAAAAGGTGACTTCTTGTGTACCATATGCATCAGTGCTTTTCAGGTTCGACGTTAAGTGCTGAACTTAACGAAACTCATTCACAAGATTTTATTATCATCACCTCTAGTCTCAGCGCCGCGACACGAGTCTGCGTTCCTCTTGGCCCCGAAGTTTACATAGGCGACCAACAACAAGGAGACCGTGTGGCCCGTCTCGGGAACGGCGTAGCTGTGCCTCCGCCGGTACACACGTAAGAAAGTTGGAGCTCCGGTCCGCTTAGTACGCTCGCGATCTTCACTCTGTTGAGTTTAGGTTTGGTCGTTATACGTGTACGAGATACAAAAGATATACTTCGTGATAAAGCGTCTAGACTCGCGCCTATTGGACAGAGATACATCGCGGGTGAACCGTGATTTTTTAAGATTTTTCTTGAGACTTTTGTCTTTTTTTTTTGGGGGGAAGCTCGTAAAATCAAAAAAAAATCAAATGATACCTACTATCATGCTGGTTAGCCGGAATGTGTCGGTAGACTTTCTCCCTGCTGACAGGCTGCTGCTATATGTAAACAAATGTGTTATTAATTAGTTAGTTACCTATATATCATATAATATCAATTAACCTGCAATCGAATCGGTGTTTATAGCCTACCCGCCCAGGTACTGAATTTTGAAAGTGCTATTGGATTACCGTGCGGGGCGCGCTTCTGGCGCGATAGTGTGAAGTGAGTGTGTTAAATATTGGCGCGCGGTTCTATCCCGGGTCAATCCCGGGCTCATCCCGGCCCATCCCGGTCGCGGATTTAGTTGGGTTGAAATGAATAGTGTCCACTAAAAAGGGAATGATACCTGATATTGGCTCCAAGCACCCTTCTTAGTGTTTTTACCACCGAAAGTAGAAATTTTAGTGAGGCCCTCTATATATAAAAATTGTGATTTGGATGAATCTTCGCGTAACAACCAGTTTTTTGAGGCGATATATCAAATATTAGAAAAATTTACCTGATCGGTGGTTTGTGTGGTTTATAATTTTGAGTTCAGGTTGAGTGGCGTGCAGGTGACAACAGCCCAGCTGGAAATTGTTTTGGATTACAAACGATACCGTGAGCATGATGCTGCTGCTGCTGCTACCGATGTCACCGTACACAGACGTAAGTCGAATTTGTGTTGTTTATTTTGCAACTGATGATTGCTGATGGTGAGATTCCTCTGCAGCCACACCACACCGGTCCATATCTCTCTACTGTTTTTCTAGTTAAAACGACAACGGATGGCCGGTGGTATATAATGAATTGATGTTCTCCAAATATAAACATGGCTCTTTTCTTTTTTTCTGCTGTGATTTTTACCATGTTACCGAATGTTTCTCGATGTGTTTACCAATCCACTGACTAATGTGCTTTTGATGTCGAGACACACTTTTGTGGCTCGTTGGGGAGTTTTTTTTTCTTTATCGCCCCGGATTCCAGGGGATTACAATTTCTGCGTTTTTTGGTTTTTTTTTTGGTTTTGTTCCTGGAGGAAGCATAGGTTTTTTTTTATGTTTTTTTCGTTTGCAATAGCCGAAAACATTTGATTTATTGCTATTTATTGCTTTCCTTTTTCCGGATGGCGAATGAGTACGTTTGAGTGTGTTTGTAAAGGTCTCGTAGTGGAGTTTCACACTGTTGTTGTTGAAGATAGCAGATGAAAAGTTGTGTGCAATTCTTCTTATCATAAATTCACATATTTATGTTATGGCGCAGTTTTTCTGTTTTTAGATGCTAATTGAAAGAAATTATATGAAAAAAAAGGGGCAAAATAAGGTTAGCATTATTTGCAAGAAAATTTATAACTCTTCATACATATAAGAGTAATACGAATTTTATGAAAATGTTATATATAAAATGTTTCACCAATATTCACTTATTTGCTATATATGTAATAATCTGGAAAAGTTTAGTAATAGATCTTGTTATTTTTGTCCTGCTTTTTTTTTTATATCTATCTCTATAAGTAAAACAATTGAATAACAAAAGCAGCCTACCACTGATCTAACAAAAGCAGCCTACCACTGATCTGTTTAATCGATTTAAGTGACGCCCTTCCCTTTTATCTGTCTATCTTTGGTCCGGTTATAACTTCTGAATAATTTGTCTGTCTGTTTGTCCGTATGGCCAGAGTAGGCCTGGTACAACAAACAATTTCCAAGAGTCGATTTTTAAATAAATAAATTTGAAAGACACTTATAAAATTCCTATTATTTTTCGTTTCGTTTAAAAGTTTAATAAATAATTTTTTTTTTAAATCATATCTAATAGTTTATTTAAATTATACCTCTTTAAGAACTTGTTCTTATAGTTATTACTTTTAAAAGTACTCACAGAGAGTACTTGCTTGATAAATGCTCTTCCAAAAATATTTTATTCTGATTATTCTATTAATATAATTATAATTTTGTTTTAGTGTAAGTATTAATAAAGTAAGACAAAATTCTTTTAAGAGTTTTAAGGCCAAACAAATTACTAAACTCTGGGATTACGATCTTATAAGATCATTATGAGTCAAATACATATAATAAAGATTTCTTATAAAAGCATTATGAGCTTATGAGTACACTAAGTTTAAATAAGATTGTTATAAAAATAAAGTTTTCTTTAAGAAATGCATCTTTTTATTTATTTTATTATTCTTACAAAGACTTTAGGGAAGACAAAAACATATACATATATACTTATATACTGTATGGGGCCATTTTATTATAACCACTACCATTAATTGAGGTTTTCTTGAAATCGACTACAATATTATTGCACAGAAAGATATTTATTTATAAATATGTATTTAGGAGATTTATTTGGTTCTTTCTCTTACGAAAAATAGTAATTCAAGAAACTTAAGCCTAATAGCTGGTCCATCCGCCCTTGCTTTTTATAACACTATTGATTCTCCAGGGCATACTTTCGATACAACTTTGTATGCAATCTTTGATAAGCGGAGAACCATACCACACTTCCTTTATATTTTTGATGAGGATTTCTTTAGTGGGGTTAGTGTTTTCGTAAACTTTAGATTTTAAGACATTCCAAACGTTTTCTATGGTGTTAAGGTCGGGTGAATTTGGAGGCCAGGGAAGAAGGGTGATATTTTTAGAGGAAAAGAAATGTTTTACGGATTTGGCAGTGTGACATGGTGCGTTATCTTGCATAAAAGTTGTATCATTCTCGTTGTTTGAAAGGGATGCCTTATATGGCAAAAAGACATTACGAATCACTTTCAAATACTGGTGTTGATTCATGGTCCCCTCTACAAAATAAAGTGGTCCAGGACCTTGACCGCTAACAACACTCCACACCATGACTGAAGGCGGGTGTTTTACGCACTCTTGTACGCAAGAAGGGGATGAAGTCGTTCATGTGGACGCCTTCGCACGAACCTTGCAGACTCAGTAAGGGCTTGGAGGGTCGATTCATCGCTGAAGAGAATCTGTGGACATATGCAATAATGCACGGAAATATTTGACAATGTGAATATAAAAAAATTGGCACGGAAATTGTATTCTACCTTCTTCCAGTCATCAACTGTGTAGTGCTGGAAATTTTTAGCGAATAAAAGTCGTTTTTTTTTTTCATAAGTGTTGTCAACTTTGGTTTTTTTTGTGGGCCGACAACATTTTAGGCCTGCCTCCGCACATCGTCGCTTCAGAGTCCTCGTCGAAATATTTATTCCGTCGTGCTCAAGAATTTTTTTTATTTCTCGTAAAGGCTTCCTACGATATTCCAAAAGCGTAGAAAGGATTCTATGATTTTTCCTTTCATTTTTTTCCCGTCGTAGACCGCAATTTTTCCGCTTCGAACTTGTATCAGCGCAACCTTCCCTCAACTTGCGTGCCAATAAAACGACGGTGCAGTGGCTAACACCCTCAATTCTGCCTATTTCGCGCAGCCCATGCCTACCACCTGTTATTAACGCCAAAATGGCCGCTCTTTTCTCTGGAGTAAGGTCCTTTTTCTTATCCATTCTGAAAAGAGCTCAATAATTCTGAAAAAAGTCAGAAAATCGCATACAAATACATAATATTACTAAAAACTCGGCATACTAACCTCTTGTCAATTTAAATATAATTATTTTGATTTAATTTAATGAAAAAATTTCACGAAAACTCTCAAAAACAAACCAAAAAATTTGCTTACAACGATGCTCAATTGTCTGACACAAAATGCGAAATGAGAGCAATGCAGGCAACTTCTACAAATTTCTGAGAAAGTAAGCAATAATTGCTTTGTTGTTTTTATTTTCCCGGAATTACAACTAACAGAAGAATAGTTTTGTTAACCGTTAACCTAGAAATCACATGCACATTTCTTGTCCGACGTCGGGGAATATGAAATTTGAGTTTTTCTCGAAGTGGTTATAATAATCTGGCCCCATACAGTATATAAATTCAAAAAAGGCATAACCAAAAACTCTGTTTTGAGTAAAACACATTTAATCATAAATTCAATATTCTGAGAAACAACAGCGGTCTGAAATTTATTCGCGATTCATACGAATTATATTTTACTACTAGAATTTAAGGTTCGCTTTTCGCATGAAAGAGTTCGATAAAAACGATAACAGCTGGCAATAGATTTATTAATGAATAATGTAGTTCATTTTTTTTTATAAATTACGACGAAGGAAAGTGTTAACAAATTTTATTCATTATTTCTCTATCGTTGCTTAAATGAATTTAATTAATTATTTGAATTTTAGTTTTTAATTTCATTTAGTTACAAAAGTTCTTTTTTCGAAATTATGGTAGTTCAGAATTTTTATTTCACTAGGTCAAATAAGGTATTACACTTTCTTAATATATTTTAGATTTAATTTTTAATCTGGTATTTTTTGATATACATATAACCAAAAATGTATAAATTTTGAGCTGAGAGTTTACAATTTATATTTGAGATATCTTGAAAAGTAGCTTTGCGTTTACTTGGATAATATTTAAATTTCGGTAATTTCTCGATATATTAAGTATTCTTAAAGCTTTTAAATAAATAACTACATATATATTACTATATTTTGTGATTTAAAAATGCATGATACACGGTGGGCCATTTAAGATTTGGAATTTGAATCGGCTATAAAAAAAAACAAATGAATATTTTTTCAAAGTTATGAGTTTATTAGAAAGATTGGAGCTTTCCATTTAGGAATGGAAGACAACATCATTCAAATGACTGCCACGGCTAGCCTTACAATATCCCATTCGATCAGTCCAATTTGTCAGTACATTTTCGATTGTTTGGGCCTCTATTTCGTCAATGGCAACTTCGAACTTTGTTACGTTGGCTGTGTGGCACGTTGCGCCGTCCTGTTGAAACCAAATGTCGTCTATGTCATATTCTTCAATTTTGGGGAACAAAAAATCGCTTAGCATGGCGCGGTAGCGATCGCCATTCACTGTAACGGCGTTTCCTTGCTCATTTTCGAAGAAAAATGGACCAATAATGCCGCCAGACCAAAATCCGCACCAGACAGTCACTCGTTGTGGATGCATTGGTTTCTCCATGATAACGTGTGGATTTTCTGAGGTCCCAGATACGACAATTTTTTTTATTGACGTATCCTCCGAGGTGGAAATGAGCTTCATCTGAAAAGATGATTTTTCGGTAAAAATGCCCATCTTCGATCAAGCGGTCTACGGCCCATTGAGCAAACCGAAAACGCATCGGATGGTCATGCGGCTTCAGCTCTTGCACTAATTGAACTTTGTACGCATTCATACCGAGATCTTTATGCAAAATTCATCTCAAAGAAGTGCGTGAAATGTTCAATTCTTGAGAACGATGACGAGTTTATGTTGATGGTTGTTCACGCACACTCTGAGCAACAGCAGCGATGTTTTCGGTTGAGCGTACTGGACGAGTACGTACACGGGTTGTTTTATCCAACAACGATCCAGTTTCACTAACTCGCTTCATAAATTGATCTACAAACTGCGTTTTTGGCACATCCTTTTTGTCAAATTGTTTGAGTAGAAGACTCACCACTTTGGAAATAAGTTTTTAATATTTCCCAACTTTGTTCAAGCGAAAAACGCCCTATTTCATAAATGGCAAACATAAATCTAACTTTCTATAACATCGGAAATGTCATCAAACCATCCAACCTCAAAATAACCTATAGTTCAAATTCCAAACGTTAGATGGCCCACCCTGTAAAATTAGGGTGTATACCATACTAAAGATAATTCTCGAAAAATTGATTGGTTAGTTTATAATCTTATTAACAAAAACCTCAATTTATTTAATTAAAATTAATTTTGTCAATATGAAAATTATATTCGTACCTTATATCAATATATTCACCAGCAATAAAGTTTTCTATTAAATGTTATTCCACCTTCAATCAATTTAAATTTAGAACATAGCTAAATTGGAGGTCAATCGAAAATTCAGAATGGTGGAGATGAAATAATCAATAGCGAACAAAGTATAGGTAAATTTAATTTCCGATTCGCGCTACTCTAATCAATCCATGATGATTTATTATTCAACGTTTTTCAAAGCAATTTCAGCCTTTCAAAAGGTTTGGTTTACAAATTTATGATTATTATATTATTTACGTAACGAATCTATTAAATGAGATTGAATGGAAAACTAATGGTAATATTTGTTTGTACTCTTATGTTGGTTTTATATAATAATTTTTCGAATAGTTTCCTCGCTGTTTCAATTCATTTAATAATTATCGTTAATATGTGAAACTTAAACTGACTTGGGTAAGCTCGCAATTTGGGTGTTTTTATAACAAACAACATACTAAAATAAATACACATAGTTGATTGTTCTCAAATCGTATCAAATCAGTTTTTTTAGGAATAAAGAATTAAATTTAAAGAATAGTTTTATATGAGATAAATACGAATTACGTATTTTTGATAGTATTTTAAAGCTGAAATTCGTGATTAATTCGAAAATGACCATTTTTATAATTTCCTAAAATTTTTCATCCTCATACCGTGTAAGACAAAAGTATAAGCTTTCAAATCAGACCATTAAATAAGTTGATAGCATTAAAAATTGAATACGGGTATTGACACTGAGTAGGATTCAAAGATTTAACAGTACGTATCAATGTAATCGTATCTAATTTCTACAATAAAAAACAGATTCTGAATTCCCTTGTGTTTTATTAAAAGCTTTTTGAAAAAAAAAAATGTTTAAAAGAATTTTATTTGAATTGACATAGGAAAGATTCGACTTAATAATAAAAGATAAAAACAAGAAGCGACCGTGCGGAATTATTTAAAAAGGTTTTCGATTTTTTTTTGTTGCGAGAATGTAGTCGTAATGTTAATGCTTATGTTAAAGCAGATCTAAACATCGCAGCATATATCATATAATTTTCACCTTTGAAAAAAAAAAAAAAACTCTGAAATAAATGTTTCAAAAGAGGTCTTTATTTGTGTCATTCCCATTTCTGTCTGAAAGGTACTTTAATAAAAATACACTGCATAAATTATAACTCTGTTAAAACCTGAAATTTGTCATCATATTTGGTGGTAAATGGTTTTTTTTACGGGATTTAAGGTAAAATATAAATGATTAAAAATGAAATAATTTCTGGCAGATTCATGTTGAAATATTTATTTACGTTCAATTGTGACGCTAAAATATTGCATTAAATAATATAAATGAGTATCTATCTATCATGAAATTTGCATTTATTTTTTTAAACGATCAAAGAAAGTTTATAAACAATTTATAGATTAAACCAAATGGTAAAAAATAAAAACGCCGGTAGTTTACTACATATTTTAAAATTATTCAATATTTGATAGCAATTGGATCAGATTAAACAGTGATTTTGATGTAATTCCATCAAAGAGGGGGTTGAGCTTGCTGTGTACAAATGCATCGGGCACATCAAAGTAATAGTTAAAACTGAAACCATCGAACTGATCGTGTACGAGTGGCTTAAATAAATTCGATACATATAAATATTCCAAGTTTTATTATATCTAGTCAAACAATTATACTTTCACAGGAATTTCGGATTGTGTAATAAATTTAAAACGAATAACAAACAAATTATAGGTACACAGAAATGTCGTGTCAGGTATAAATAACATGAATAATTTCAGAACTTATTCGTTTATTTGGTACATTTCCCAAGATGCACTGTATGCATGCAATTGCATTACCTGCATAATTTAGGCGGCCATCTCCACAAAAGGCTTATATCCCTCTTGTATATCTCATTCCATGAAGATTTTTGTGTGTACTCTGAATAAATTTATTTGCATACTCCCCCCCCCCAAAAGTCCTGACCTGTTGGAATAATAAACGTTGAAGAACAGAACTGTTTGGAATTTACATTTCTGAAATTTAAGGGGCCATATTATGTTAGAGAATGTGAATGTTTTGCCAGTAATATTTCATTATTCTATTTTCTCTATTGAATGAAATGTTTATCGGCTACTTACACAGTTTTTAGTGTAACACAATAACCGACACAAGTGTCAATCTTACAATAACTATTCATTATTTTTTTGGTTATGCCTCTTCAACTTATAATATAAAATGAAATTATGTTTGCTAAAATATTTAGGTTTTTTAGATAATTGAAAACAATAAAGAAGTTTAAAGCTGTCTGCTAAATTTGATCCAATTATTAGTTTTATCAGAGTGGTTGAAAAATCATATTTAGAAACGAATATCTTCAAAGTTTAACGAACGTATCACAATAAAGGGTGGGCCATCTGTTGGTTTCTTTTTAAATTACACGTTATTTCGAAACAGACAGCTCTTTTGGGTTTAATAAATTGACGGAAACAGAGTAACATATCACAGGATTGAATTCATCAATTCAAGAATAATAATTCATATTATCTGCTATAATTTTCGTATTTAAAATTAATAAATTTTATATGAAATCAGAATTTTGGTCTGACAAACATAAACTTAAAAACATTTATACAGTACATCCTTGAGACAGTAAGCTAAAAAGATTTTTTCATAATTTATCTGTAGAATGTCCCTTAATTACCGTTTGAATGTATGTTTGGTATGTTTACTTATAACAAAAAGTAACAAATATCGAAGGGTATTAATCATATAATCATATATCAATCAAGATATCAATTTCATAAAAGTTCGATGACCATTTTGTACTCCTTTTATGCTTACATTTATCGATTCATTAATAATAAGTCTCTGATAATCGATATCTTCACCCAGAAAAATATCTTGTTCAAATAACTAATTTCGTTGTTTATTTAACTATTTTTGCTTTTGATTTTTACCCTACAACATTGCTGGTAAGTATAACTAGGGAAATCTATTTGAAAATTATAAAACAATTTTGGTATGTTAACTATATATCTGGTTAAAACGATATGAAGGAATTAGTTCAGTCAACAAGGCCTATTGTAGGTGTAACAAGAAAGCTAGTTTTGGTATTAAGTACCTACTTGTTGCGTGTTGTTTTCAATGTATTTAGTAGTAGCAGCAATATCCGTAGCGGCTAGGCATCTTTTATAGTTCTCTGATTTGATTGCTAAAATTTGTCTGTCTTTCTAATCGGCAATGGTTGGAAATTGTGCAACTTGTGGCCTGAGGCTTCTTCGTGATAACTTTTTTGAGTGTGATGGTTTCTGCGGTGCGAAATTTCACAAAAAGTGTGTTCAACTGCGTGAAGAATCAGCTAAAGCCTTACTCCATGATCACAATTTGCGCTGGCGATGCAGTAGTTGCAGTTGTGTCAGTGGTCCGCTACTTTCGATTATTATTCAATTACGTAGTGACGTTGCTGAGTTGAAATCCAAGTTGATAAAAAGCTCGACACTAACAATGCCCACTTCTAGCGAGTCCAATATTATACCCACTATAGGCGGTAATATTAATTCTGTGAAAGCAATAACTAAATCTTCTAAGGCAAGATCAAAATCAAACAGTGAACTGAATGTGGGAGATCGCTTCTTGGTGCATAGTGACGGTCCAACTTGTTCTCGACAAAAACTGGACAAGGGTGATGGTGGTGCTTTATTGAACGCTAATACCTCTTCAGAGCAGCACGTTGTTCCCAATGAGAATAGTTGGATTGAGGTATCAAGGAAGAAGAAAAGCCGGAATGCCCGTAAAAGCCCGAAAATATTCGGTACTGATTGTTCTGCGGATATGACACTGCCGTCTGTTCCAAGTCTTCGTTTCCTACATCTTTCGCGTTTAGACAAGAGCGTGAGTGAAGCTAATATAATTTCCTATGCTGCTGACAAACTAAAATTGCCTGAGTCAATGCTTCGGTGTAATAAACTGATAAAAAAGGATGCTGATGTCGATTGCCTACGCTTTATTAATTTTAAATTGGGTATTCCAGCACATGCATTTGATAATGCCTTAAATTCATCTTTCTGGCCTGTCGGTGTTCAAATAAAAAAATTCAGATACATTCCAAAAAACGAGAACCCTCCCAACGTAGAAAAAACGACTTAAGGTCGGGAGCTACTCATCCTCCATCTTCATCTCGGGACCAATCCCTATTTCTTTTCTACCAGAATATTGGGGGACTTAGATCTAAAATGACCCAAATGTTACTGTTTTCATCATCACAACAGTTCGATATAATCGCTGTTACTGAAACGTGGCTCTCGGAGAACCATCACAATGGTGAAATTTTTGATAATCGGCTGTACAATGTTTTTCGGAAGGACCGATGTCATCTAACAACTGGTCTACTAAGAGGCGGTGGTGTGCTGATGGGCGTTCGCTCTTCTATCCCTTGCAGGAATATTGAGTTACCGTCTGCATCGCTAACCTCTGGTTGTTCGTCGCCCGATGTTGATCAGCTGATTATTTACTTAAGCATTGATGATAAGCATGAAGTTTTAGTTATTCTTAGTTATATTCCACCTAATAGTTCTATGCAGTTATATAAGCTACATATAGACAACTGTTGTTCTATTTTAAATAATGTTAAGGATAACCAGCATGTAATCATTATGGGTGATTTTAACTTGCCGCATGTTAACTGGTCTTTTGATCCGGATGAGGCCTGCTTAATTGCTTTTAACGTAAACAATGAATGTGAGGGCTTAGTTGTTGACACTTTTGCTGAATTCGGTCTTAATCAGATAAATAAGTTTCCAAACAATCTTAATCGCCTGTTGGATCTAATTTTTGTAGATAATGAAATCAATGTAGATATCGATAAGCATTGTCTCCCTCCTTTTCCTAATACGAATCATCATATAGCTCTTAATTTACGTGTAAATTTTTTACATTATCTTAAACCTTTTTCTTGTAATGAGTCTAAATATAATTATGCTAAATGTAACTTTATGGAAATTTGTAGTTTTATGAATTCAGTTAACTGGCCGGCTGTCTTAAACAATTCAGGGGTTGATACGTCGTATAAAGTATTTGTAGACATATTTAACGATGCAATAGAGCGTTTCACTCCTAAAATAGTAAAGAAGTTTAACTCGAAGCCTCCGTGGTTTAATGAAAAATTAGTTAATCTCAACAACAGGAAAAATAAAGCATTTAAGCTGCTTAGAAACTCTAACGACGACTCGACCCTTAAAGATAGATACCGATCTATTCAAAGGGAATTTGATGTTTTAAATGGCTTCCTTTACAGACATTATATTTTGACTGTAGAATCAAATCTAAAAACGAATAGTAAATGTTTTTGGAGATTTATCAACTTAAAAAAGAAATCTGTTGGTATTCCGATCAGCATGAACTATATAGGTAATACATCAACCGATCCCAGCACTATTTGTAATCTTTTCGCCAATTTTTTTCGATCTGTTTATGTTCCATCAGCTGCTCATCAGGATGTGGGGAGTGATTTACTGTACGGATCATTCGATCTGGGACATTTGTGCTTAACGTATGAGGAAGTAGAGAATGAATTAAGAATATTGGTTTCCGATAGACAACCTGGTTTCGATGGCTTTGCACCCTTTGTCCTAAAAAACTGTGCACATGCCATTGCTGAACCACTTCTTATAATTTTCAATCGTTCCCTTGAAACAGGCATTTTTTTGTCTGAATGGAAAAGCTCTTTCATTTCTCCTATTTTCAAATCTGGGTCCAAAAACGAAGTAACAAACTATAGACCAATCTGCAAGATTTCTGCAATCCCTAAATTATTTGAAAAGCTGGTGTACAGTAAGATGGTTTCCTTGGTTAAGAATGTAATTTCTCCGTTGCAGCACGGCTTTGTCCATGGTCGATCTACTACCACCAATTTAGTAATTTTTTCTAATTACTTGTTGAACTCTCTTGAAAAGGGACTTCAGTGTGACGTAATCTTCACGGACTTTGCCAAAGCATTTGATAGGGTAGACCATGCAATTTTGATTTACAAGCTAGGAGTCCTAGGCTTCCACTCCAGTATCTTGAACTGGCTTAAATCTTACCTTACCGGTCGTACTCAGTTTGTAAAAATCGATGGTGTCCTCTCGGATCCTATTGAAGTTACTTCTGGTGTTCCCCAAGGCAGCCACTTAGGACCACTTCTATTTTTGTTATTTATAAATGACATACCGTCTATACTGGTTCATTCCCAGTGTCTCATGTATGCAGATGATCTAAAAATATATTCGTGTATTAAATCCCCATTGGACTGTGTTAATCTGCAAAGGGATTTAAGCAATTTGACTGCTTGGTGTAGGAAGAATAACTTATATCTTAATGTCTCCAAGTGTCAATGTTTGACATTCCATCGTCTTGCTTTGCCCATTACTTTCTCTTATACCATTGGGGTAGATCATCTTGCTAAAGTAACAGAGAAAAAAGACCTGGGAGTCTTTTTTGAGGCAAAACTTGATTTTTCCAGACATGTTGACTATATTGTCGCAAAGTCAAGTTCTATGTTGGGGTTTATCTGTCGAAACGCAAAGGACTTCACGGATCCCTTTACCCTTAGGTCTTTATATTTCTCCTTTGTAAGATCAATACTCGAATATTGTTGCATCGTATGGGATCCGTATGCGATTAGAGAGAATTCAAAGGCGTTTCACAAAGTGTGCATTTGGTTTATTGCGTTGGAATGTCGAAACGCCAGACTATAAATCCAGATGTCTTTTATTTGGTATTCATTCGTTAGTTGTTCGACGAAAGTACTATGCTATAATGTTTGTAAGGGATGTTATTAATCATCAAATTGACTGCCCTTTTATACTGTCTCAAATGGGACTTTATGCACCTTCTCGCGACCTTAGGTCTCGTGAGCTTTTCCATGTTTGTTACCATAGAGTGAATTATGGCCTTAATGAGCCTATCACCCGTTGTTTAAGACAGGCGAACTCAGTTTGTGAATTTGATGGTCTGAACTTTTTTTCTAGTAGAGAGTCTTTTAAGCGGTATTTACTGTATGAAATTTTGATTTCTGGTAACTTTACTGTTGTTGGCATCTCTAGCTTTTAAGTAGTCTGTAGAAGTTGTAAACTTTGATTGATGAAATAAATAAATAAATAAATAAAAACTAAGAGAACATCTAATAGAAGATTTAATTCAATTTTTAATTACGATAAGCGGGTCGGTTAGGCTCCATCATGTCAAATTCAAGGTCATTTGATGGTCAAACGGTCAAAAAACCTTCCAAAAATCTGAAAAAATACATGGACATGTTTTTGAGGTCGCTGAATTCGAATTCGGTGTTTATTTTTACTTTGCATGCATCCTTGAGGTAATCGCTCATCGTAATCAGCGACCCCAAAAACCCTAGGATACCATCTTCGATTTCCGTGCACAAGCCTAGATAAAATGTTGACCTGTATTATTAAGATCAATAAAACATGAATTAAAAATTAAATTGTTACGATTTCTATTATTATTTTAGGATCTGGTTGATTAAAAATTTGTACCAAATGAATTAATAAGGTGTCCTCATTGAATCGACTAGAAATTATTTTTTTAGTGTTCTAGTAAACTATATGTAAGAGAGATTCAATAGATTTTGTTCAAACCTTGAATAATTTAAAGTTTCACTGTGCGGCTCAGTTCACTCCAATTCAGTTCGGATTCGTTTTCAGTTTTTTTTTAATTTAAAATCGGTTCAGTCCATTCAATTCTAAAAGCTTTATCGATGCATCGGTGCTGAATTTCGTGAACATTTTGATGTTTAAAATTTAACCATTTCAGAGAAGTTCATTGCACCCCCTTCGGGACTGTGTTGGAAATTTGTGTACAAAACACCCGGAAAAATCCCCTCTTCCCAGAACAAAACATCAGATTGACTTAGTCTATAATTGAATCAGAACACATCGTTTTTGCTAAAAGCACACTATCACCCCCAAAACTTAAATTTTCAATGGTGTGCTGGTGTCGGAAAAATATGTGTCACCCTTTGACTGCATGTAATCCACATTTAATTGAAATGAAACATCCGTAGAGATTAAAACTTCGACAGTGCGAAGCTTTTCAAAACACTACACAACTCTAGGAAAACCATACCATTGCGCTTTAGCTATGCTATGGGGGAACGGGGAGAATCTGGGATCTACTAGTTGACGAGTGTTCGAGGGAGCAACGAAATAATTCATAGCTAAATCACCGGTAAATCTTCACGTACACGGGACCATTCTTGAAGGTGAGTCCCGAGGGCAACGTTACGGCGAATCCATGAATATTTCTGGATGAGTTCTCACATGCAACAGAAAACCCTCCTAGCTGGCGCTAACGCCCGCTCAGGTGCTGTTCGCAGCGTCTGAAAAATTAGTCCGGAGATAATGTGCGGACTGTTCTTGTATATATGTGTGTTGAACAGCTGTGAGCCGACGACCCCCCCCAGCCTCCTGGGTACTCCCGACGGGCCACCCAAATCTGCACCCGACCGATTCGTGAAGATGAATTTTTTATAAACTTCTCGAAACTGTTGGAAAACTTTGATGCCCCGGCTACATTGGCCGGTAACTTTTCGTTATTGACTCGCATTCGGTAAGGAGCGGAAATTTCTTCTTCTCAGATTAAGTAAAGATCAATTGCGGGCAGGGGGAGGAGAGGGAACGGAGGGGGAGTAAAGGACAATAATCGCACGGTGGAAGGCTAAATATTCTTAAAAGTTGACATCAGGGGATTTTGGGTCAATCAACGCCACCGCTCCGCCCGTCGCACAGCACAAAAAGCCCTACTCTCCCCGAAACGAGAAATTTGTTGCCAGTTGAACGGATCCACTTTAACTCCGGACCCGAACGCGCACTGTTTTCCGGAATGAATTGTTCGCTATGTTTTAATGAGTTGAAAGCCAACATATTAAAAAGTTTAAGTCAACGGGCGCCTCGACGGCACAAAGTTTTACTCGGAAGAAAAGTCAAGGGGTGAAGCTTCGTAATGCGATTGTTAAGTGCCTCGAATAATTTATTTCTTACATGGGATCCGGGAGCCGGGGCAGAGAGTCCAGGAAGTGGATGACGATGGGCTTTTTGTTCCCCGGGCGGAAGAGCAAACTTTTCCACCGTAGAGAAGAAGAGGAGGCTCAGGAAGTTTCGAGCGGCCGGCGGATTATTGCGTTAATTAGATTTAATTGGAATTATGGATCCTTGTTATCTCGCATTTTTCCTAAACATTTAATGGATTTTTATTGTTGGCGGCACACCACCCGCACTCCACTCCTCTCGACCAAAACCAAAAAAAAAAAAAAAAAACAAAGTCTCTGGTTATGGCCGTTTCGTTCGTTTATTCGTTCTATGGGTGGGCATCACCCCAAAAGCCGTAATTAAAATTCTTCTTGCGGTTGGAGATTTCAATTTGCCAACGTAGGGAGTGCCGCCACTGCTGCTCTATCCCCCCCCCGCAACAAATTCATTTTTTAAAAATTCACCAAGCAACTTTTGTCTTGTGCTCTCTCTCTCTCTCTTTCTGTTTTGATCAAATCTCAGAATTTTTAATTACACGAAAACAGGGCTGCTTTTGAGCTAACCTAAATGAAACTTGGTCAACCCAACTCCAGCTAAAAGCACGTGCTTCGCTTTCGCGGATTACAGCAGCTCCCTGCATTCCCTGGTGCCTTGTTGGAGCGCAGCACGGGAACATGTCGATTAAAAGATGACTTACTACAGGAATGAACTTTTACACTACAATCTTGTGTTTTACGCAGTGTTTTCATGTAAACACTTCAAACTTATTTGCGTATAACACTAGACCATCCTTACACTTATACACTTAATACACACAATACACAAGGATTTGTATCTCAGCGAAAAATAGACGTAGAAGGATGTGATTAAAGCTTATACTTTATTCTACAACAATCCTTCATTAAAATTGTTTTCTAACCTCAAATTAAGCCTCAAAAGTTCCTTCAAAGGAAAACGATATTCATCACTTAACTAATTGTTTTTTTATCCTTCTGAAAGTTTACGGGATGAGTTGATGTTCTTTTTTGAGACAAACGACGATAAAAATCGTAGTATTTGGTCTCTTTCAAATAATTAGCTTTTTTTGACCGAGTCTTTCTTGAGTTGAAGTTTGAACCTGAATAACTCGAAAAAAAATTATTGTACAGAAAGAAATGCATTTACAATTTTTGGAAAATTCAAAATCTCCCCTACAAAATTCTTGTCAACAAATTTTCCAATTATTTTGAATAATTTTTATTATTATTTTATAAAAA
Organism: Dysmachus trigonus; assembly: GCA_949715965.1. NCBI lineage: Eukaryota > Metazoa > Arthropoda > Insecta > Diptera > Asilidae > Dysmachus > Dysmachus trigonus. Next base: position 93,596,287 of record OX454320.1, read on the forward strand.
CCATGTAAAAACAAACAATTTGAATTTTTTCTTTTAACCGGACACTATTTTGGGAAAAATGGCGAAAGAAAAATTTTGTTTTTCTTTCTTTACTTCAATTGTATATCAAAACATTTGCTAAACGCCGATTTACGTTATTATATATTACTAGCTGGGTTTTTTATATCCTAAACATTGTATCAAACTGGAAAACCCCTTTTATGGATCCGCCATCTTGAATCTCAAAATCTTAATAATATTCAAAATTAGTGACCTCAAAATTATCATTCTACCAAATTCCAATTAAAACCTGTTGAAATCGGAAACATTTTGGTCGCCATATTGGATCCACCATTTTGTATTTGCAATAATTTGATAATATTCTAAATTAGTGGTCTCGAATAATCATTGTACTGTACTAATTTTCATTAAAATAGAAAATGGGAAATTGGGAAATTTTGGTCGCCATATTGGATTCGCCATCTTGGATTTGCAAATTTTGCTTGTAGACTCGAAATAAATAGCCTCAATATTCCATTTATGCTAATTTTCATAAGATTCCCTTCGAATTTTGAAAAAGTTGTTTGCCATATTTGATCGAAATTACGGCCTTCAAAATTTCTTTGGTACTTTTCATAAGCATTCCTTTGAATTTCAATAATTGTGGTCGCCATATTAGGTCTATCATGTTGAATTTACAAATTATGATAGTAGATTCGAAATTAGTGGCCTCAGAATACTCTTCGTTCTAATTTTCATAACAATCAGTTGAATTTCAAAAATGCTGGTCCGCTATTTTGGATTTACAACTTTTCGATCATATTCAAAAACATTGGCCTCAAAACCACCTGCCATCTAGAATTATTAAATTTGGACAGCGGATTTGAAATCAGCATTCCGCAAAACCCCTAAGTACCCATTTTCATGAAAATCGCTTCAAATTTAAAATTTTCAACCGCCATCTTGGATCCGCTATTTTGAAATCCCATTTATTATCCGAAAAAAATGAGTCTATATGTTAAGTTGGAATATGTACTACCTTCGGACACGAAATGAAAAATATCGATGGAGGCGTTTAGGCGTGATTGAGCAACAAACAAACAAATTTCAAAAATGTGTTTGTTGGTTCAATTCAATATAAAGACGTGATTTGCTAAGACCAATGTACATAAGTAATTAAATCAAAATAAAATAAATATATATATACTATATATTTTTAATTCACCACTCGTTTTTAATTAAAACAACTTATTTTACGTACAGTGAAAATTAGTGATTTTTAACTTAAAATTCTGTGTATAGTGTAGGAAGTAATAAAATTAAATAAACTCACTGAAGCGATTTAAAATTTTCTTTTTGTAGTTAGAAAACTTATTTTATTAGGACACACATTTGCATGTATTTATTTATTATTTATCGTGCTATATCTAAAATTGTTATTCGTGGAAACTAATTAGGGCCTAAACTAGCCGATTACTCAGTGTTGTAAATTTGTTGACGAAGTGTAAGGATCAAACAATTTTCCATTAGTTCTTTGTATAATCTGGAATAATGATTATTTAGGCTTTAATCATTATACCTTAGTATTTGTACGACATTGGATTCCTGCAATGAAATAAGATTTCTATTTGGATCATTAAGATATATGTATTGCATAAATAATTAAGTATTCCTGTTTCTTCCAACAAAAGTATGTAACAACAATACTTTTATTTGAAATAATTCAATTATTGGTAAACAAATAAATTATGCATTGGTTTTACTTAGATAGGTAGGAAATCTGTTTAGTGAATGCAATTTGTATTTGTTACAGCCCATAAATATGCCCCCAGATTGTTCCTCTGAGAGCCATATGTTTAAGGTTTCATCAAGACGTGTTAAGAAAGAGGGGAAAAATGTTGTGATTTAAATTTTGGATGTATGGGGGAGCTATTTTCAGTTGTTCGAGTTGATTAACGATGTTGTTTGGTTACGAAAAGTGTTAAATTTATTAATTGTGGCTATCCTTATACAAGTTCTCTATGGGTTTAGAAACAGCTAAACCGTCGCTGGAAGGTGATAAAAATTTGTTTTATAAATTCGGGGGCGCGCAGAGTCATGGATCGTTTGTCTGTCAATAAAAAATGTTTTTATAATCTACCGAAAATTATGACAAAAAGCCTTCGAAGAATCGCGCCGCCCGCCATCTAAAATAGGTGAGCTGTGCCGTGCGCGCTCATAACCTGATGATGGGTGTGGAGGAGATGAATTTCCGCTCTGTTTGGTCGGCCTTTTTGCGATTTACGGCTTTCCCTGAATTGACTCGTTTCGTATTTGATGACAAAATGCTTTTTGGTGATTTTTGTTGTATGCTTTTTAAAAAAAAACATTCGAGGGTCGCCTGCCCGCTTTTTGGGGACATTTCTATGCGAGATTTTATTGAATATCCGTGGGAAGTTTACAGACAGTAAAAAGAGCACTTAGTCGAAAACTGATTTTTTTGTTCTGGTTTTTGTTTTTTGTTTGTATTCCCACGATATTTTGGAGAGTTTACTTTCACAGGTAATTAAACGATATGTGATGTTTCGTCTTGTGTAATAGGGCGGACAGAACCATAAATGCTTTTGGGGTATTTCTTCCTGGTAAGATTTTTATTGGCTGTTTACAATCGCCCCAATGGCCCTCGGTCATGTATTTTCACTTTAAAGGCTTCATTCAAACGTTCTCGTAGGAGTTTTTTTGAACTTCGTGAAAGTTTCTTTCAATTTATGTTGTAAGTATTTGTGGTTTTTTAAGGTGCTGGAAAATTTTGTGTAATTACAGCGTTTTTAGGTAATTAAGATGGTTTGTTATACATATACTATATTATACACGTTCAAATAATTTCCTACTGCCAAAAAATGCATGCCGATGTACGAGTACCATGTCTAAATGAGCGAAAATAATGTAGACGTTGGTCTATAAGATCAAATTCTGTCATCCTAATGTGTTTAACCTCCTGTTCGCAGACATATACTGGGATGATATGTAGTTGTCTATTTAGTCTACAGTGTCCTGTAATCAGACCTAACCTAAAATAACGTTGTGCTTCGTTCTTCTGCATTTTAACAGCCAATTTGTGACATTTTGGTCTGTTTGTTTAAACCTTATGTACTATATCTTTTCATCATGGCGTTTTTTATTAAAGTTTTCTAGGTTATTCCTTTTTTAAGTGTATTATAATAAAATATACTCAGATACTGACTTTTCTAAACCCACTGTTTGGTAGGAACTAACAAACTAGGAAGCTACAGGGGTAGAAATAAAATTGAGTTTTAACTCGAGTCCGTACGACTTGGTCTGACTTGTGAAATAAATTGAATCATGTCAAAAAATCCAACTAAAGTTTCTATTTAAAAATTATTTTCACTCATGTTTACACTGCGAAGTTTTCTTTTTAATTCACAAGATCTTTCATCATCTCTTTAAAAAAATATGAAAATATTTGGAGTTTGAATCCAACTCAGTAAAAACATGAACCCCAGGCCGTTTGCAAAGGTCGTTTGTTTGACAGTGTAGGTAGAAGATTTGGTTCTAAAGAACCGAAAAATCACATCACTTTCTATAGAAATTAATCCACATTTTTATCCTATCTGAAGAAAAACATATTTGATTCTAATCCTCTGTTGAAAATAATGTATTACCGAATATTAAGTTGCTTAGATACAGATTTAATTTCGTTCTAAAAATGGTAAAGGTGCCAATAGAGCAAGGCTTTGCTAAGTTACAAGAAATAAAAATATGTTTATCTAAGAAGAAGGCAAAAGTTTGAATTTTATTGTACAAAGTCTTTTGGTATGTGCTTTAATTACAATCCTTTGCTGAAAAGTGCGCAATCCCAATTTGTTTTCCTTATCTATGCCTTTTGCGTATAAATAAATAAAAAAAAAATAAAGAATTTATCACTTCACTTAATTGCGGACTCGAATCTTATAAAAATTGGGAAAAAATCGAAGAAAAAGCATCCCCACGCTGGGATTCGAACCGGTGACCTCTGATTCCCAAGCCCAAGTGTTCACCATTGCATCAGCCACCGCTTTGGAAATATGCTACAATGAATTGGATTTAGAATCGCGTGAAAATATTTGTATACTATGTATTATTTTGGAAACGCGTGGCCATCTGGAGTTTCCACTTTGGTTACTTTCATTTCTAGCCAAGCCCTACATGTGCTATAAATTTGAGCGAAATCGGTGATGATGACTAGGTGCCTTCTCCTTGTAAGTTCTAATACAGAGGGAAGTGTTTAGTGTTAATATGAGTGGATTAAAATATCACATTATAAATGCACTTGTTTACGTTAATTTATTCTAAAAATTTAAAATAATAAAAGATAATAGTTATTCATAAATAATTTAGTCTGATATCTTTCACATGTGCAAATAACAATTTTACTTTTTATTGTAGTTGCTGGATTTTTTAAAGAAAACATATTATTTTTTACTAGTGGTTTAGTCCAAGAAAAAAATTTATATAATATTTTCGCAGGTTTCAAGCATGTAATAAATACTCAGAGAGATATATAGGTTTTTTTATTTTATATCTTTAAAGAAGAACGTTAGTCAGTAAAAGTAAGGTAGTAAGGTTTTATTTTTTATATAATCTTATTATTCTTTTTACCTGAGCTAATTCAGTAAGTGAATCTACAAATGATCGCGGCGGAAAAATCGTTGGCTTTCAGGTGGTATTATTAGCTTCTAAAGGCAGTGGTGATGTTTGAGAAAAATATTTGTGAATCGTTGAATTTGTAAAGAGAGGTATAATGTGGATAAAGACAAAAATAATATTGTAAGTTGCACTATGCTAAATCTTGTAAAAAGGAAGGATGAAATGCAGAATAAACTGAATTCTAGCAAAGTCTATAAGCAGAAAAAATGCATTCAAAATTCAGTCCTTCTTTGGAATGAATAAATAGAAGAAGCTCAAACATTTCTAAGGTATTTTTTTTTTTAGAAAACTACACCAGACATTTTTATTCAGTATAAAATTAAGAGTAGTCAGAACAGAGTCAGGTTTTGTCTTTATTATACCTTATTTATAGAAACTATCTGCCCGTTACCTCAACCATGAATTTTCTCTATTTACACTTTTAAGAATTTTTTATTTCATAAGGTACATTGAGGCGAAGTAATTTTAATGCTGTCACCCTTTCATCCACACGTTTTAAAAATGTAATGCATCCTATCACATATCCAGAGTCTAGGGAGCTGATTGTATATTATTTAAAATGTGAACTGAATGAAAGTCAAGCTGAATCCTTTAATCGTTTTGAATTTTTAATGGTCATGAGTATCATCCTTTCAAGCTCCGTGAGGAGTGAAATGTGTTTCATCTTTACATCGGGGGAGAAGGAATGTGTCACTTAAGGCCAGTGACTCCTATTCCACTTGGAGTTAAATATGTTAGGAGAGAGCTTGCCTTTCATCTACCTGCCATCTTCCAACTCAATTATTGCAATTATGTTAATTTCCAGCTGCCTGCCCTGCGAGAGATGTGGCAATCTTATGTGATTGAGACATATTGCATGGTATGTACTATATGTCGTTCCTGGGAATAAACTTATTTGGATTTCATTTTCCGAGGAATTACTCTGACAGCGAGGAATATGCTCTCCTGTCTTGAATTATTGATCAAGAATTTTCCGTCTTAGATCTGGCTTTTTGGCGAAAACCAACTGCCTAATGAGTTGAAATTTAACCACACATGATGAAAAAGTCACACATTTGGCCAAATGCATTAGAAAACTCAGAAATATTTACAGAGAAGATTCTCTACAATTTTATTTCCATGTACTACTGTGATCAAAAAGTAAAGCTAATTATGAATTTAAATTGCGCGGGTACATCGGACTTGAGCAAATCTTCTTGTAGTTAGGTTGGCAGTACTGTTACTTATATCTGTGTAAAATTTCCAGTACATCATTTGTTTGGTTAGTTTCGTTGTGTTTTCTGAGCAACTAACAGTGAATTTTTCGATTTTTGCAATGTGTGATTTTATTGAGCAAAGACGTTGCATTAAATTTTGTTTGCGGAATGAAATTTCTGCTGCAGAAACCTTTAGAATGTTGCAGAAGGCCTTCGGCGATCAGGTTTTGTCTGAAAGAAATGTTTACAAGTGGTATACATAGTTCAAAGAAGGTAGATAAAGTGTTGAAGACAAAGAGCGTCCTGGATTTATTGCAAATTTTAAAATCTTTGTTATAGGGCACGATTTGAAAAAATACAATGCATTAAAAAATTCCAGATACAGGTCAGATTATTGAAAAAACGACAGCTTACAAATTTAATTACCAATTTCGTACGTACTCTAAAAATTAATTTTTTTTTTAATATCTTTGACTTTAGTAAAAAAAATTTAGACGTATATTCCGTCAACCAAAGACTTTAACAAAAATTGCATTTTAATTTCAAGGCAATATGATAATTTTGGAATGGAGCACCTAAGCTCAAAATTCTCATTACTTTTGTTCATAGTGTGCAATTACTTTTAAAGTACCCAATTATCTATGGAACGTCTATTTTGTTTTTCAAAATATAAATAAATAAATAAATAAATAAATAAAGTGTTCATGATTTCATATATATACCATATTTAGTTTTCGAAAAACATTTTTCAGGTTAATCAAAAATCAGTTACTAAATACCTGAATTTCTTTTCATCATTCCAATACGTAAAAATTGCAAAAAATGCAGATTGCGGATATCAGTCAACCCGAAAACGCCTTTGTACCAATTTTGACTTTTAAGGGGGTATTCTAGTCTAGAAATTAAAAAAAATCGATTTTTTTTGCTATTTTCGAAGTTTAACTATTCAAGAATATGTCTACAAGAGGATTTTTCAAAATTCAAATTATTTTCGGAGTTATAGGTATTTTGCTGACCCGGCATCCAAACTGGTTCGGCCGGAACTAATCGAACAAAAGAACTTTACGCGAAACTTTAAACGCGTTTTTCTCGAAACTGTCTTTTTCAAAACGATACCCACTATTTCTCAGGTTCTACCGGACCGATTTACTTGAAATTTTTAGAGAGCCTTCTTTATAGATTTGTCTATGGCTGGAACTACCCCCATCCCCAAATTTCAATTTTTACTATTTTTGAAAAATTCCAAACAATCCGAAAAAGTGGTACAAAAATTGTTTTTTTTTTCAGGCAGTCGACATTTCGTGAACAATTTTTTTTCCAACTTTTCCGTAGTTCCAGCCATTGCGACATTATTCTAGATTAATAATTTTTTTTTTTTGCTTGGTTTCAGATTGCTAGGAGGGTTGAAATTTTGGGTATGGTCACGTGCCAATTTTTTGAGACCCCCACTTCATCAGCTGCTAATTTTTGAAATTTTTTAATTTTATTATTTTTTTATTTTTTAATTTTTTTCTGTATTTTTCTGGATTCTGTAATGGATAGTAAAAATATTAATTGCCTTTTTTTACGACACTTCAAAAATTACCTGAAATTCATGCCTCTAGACTAGAATACCCCCTTAAAGTATTTAAAGTTAAAAAATTTTAGGTCTGCCAGATAGTATCATAAGTTCTTACTTTCCGATGCCTGTGGGCCACTCCTTTTTCTTTTTTATATCGAAGAAGCAATTTGTCTTCAGTTTATCTTATTTTTCTTTATTTTATCTTATTGTTGCATTTCGCCGTCTCATATCCAAGTTCTTGTTTAACCACAACTGCCTAATGACCCTGATTAAAGTCGGCTTGTTGGCATACGCCTCCACGCGTCTCCACGCGCCACCGTATGCCCCACAATTGGCCTAGCTGAAAAACACTTTCCTCTCGTAATTAGTTTTCTTTGAGTTCAGCTGTCGTAGATGTGGACTGTGCCCGCAAAGCTGCCGGGAGCACAGTACACGCGGAGCGAGTGCTATTCCTTTCCGATTACCATCGAAATTTGAATGAAATTGTCTGATTCGGCGTCAGTCAGATAGTCGGATGCCCAGACCGAGGCAATTTAACTTTGGCGGAGGCTCGCTCGCTCGGAACTCGGAACTCGGAGGGAAAAATCAACGCAATTTGTTTACGGGCTGCTGATGAGGGCCTCGTCCGCTCGGTTGTCAGCGGCAGTACCCTCGGCTCCCAGGGCCTATATCCCGGCGTGCCTATAGCTACACATTTCTATCAGAAGTTTCTACTTTTGATTAGGGTCGACATTCCTTGCAAGTTCCTGTTTACACATTTTTGAGCGCAGGACTAGATAGCAAGTGCTTAACTTTTTGTTTGACATTATCTGCGGAGAAATAGCTCCGTAGACCCTTACCAGACCCACACCAGGTCACAACAGCTCACAGTTCACAGTTCACAGCTCACACAGCCCACAGCCCACATCTCACACCAGAGTGAGCACCTTCCTCAGCTGTGTGGATGCCGTTCGAAACGATTTCCAAGTCGGACGGACAGACAGGTAAATGGGAAGAAACCTGGAGCTTTGGTGCAGAGCAGAAGAGCGGGCGCGGGCCAGGAGTGTGCCCAGGAAGCAAGTAAATTTGCTCAAAAAACACCGGCCCGTACGCAAAATTAGAATCGCTTCAGTCAGGCAATCTCGCGACTCAATAAGACACCCGCCCGCGGGCTACTGCTTAAGTAGCTTTTTGTAATACATCTGGCGGGCGCTTGTTTTCCTTCGTAAATGCTCCCTGGGCTGGCTGACAGTTAATCAATTTTCCAAATGTTTAGTCTTGGGCAATTACGGCCTCAAAATTGAAATAATCCACGTGCGGTCGAGATATTAAAACACTTCCAGGCCACAACCGGGCAGATGTAAACAGTGTCTAGCCCTAGCCGGAGCGGAACTTGTTAGGATATGTATGCGGAAGACGATTGGGTTCGTGCAGAGTAAACAATTTCCACTTTAAGATTTATGTTCGTGTCGTAATTGGAACAAAAAATGTTTTTTCTCGATTTCTTCATTATGTAGGTACTATTTCTGATGTTTTTTGTTGGGCAATCACCCTTTCTTAGCTGGGCTAAAATTACATAATACTCAGAAGGAGTGAGTTCGATTTCCATCCTGAAACGTGAGCTAAACTTATCCAACGTACCCAATTATTATAATGTTAACCGAGCAGTGTAATGGATGTTCTTTTAACAAAATACTTACTTATAGTCCACTTTGATTTTTTAGAACAACACCCCGTATAATAAACCGTTATAAATAGTATAATAGTAATATAATAGTATATTTAATATAATACGAAACAAACTTGTATTATTTTATTTTAATATTATATATATGTATTAAGTTTGGAAATACGGATAAAATATGAAGCTCTAATTTTTAGTTCGAGTACTTTGTACTAATTTTGTCGATAATTTTGAATTCGTCGATGACTCACAAAAGAATACAAGTCCACAAAAATCAAAAATCGATATTTCAGTTAACAATGGTTTTGAAAATTTAATTTGCTTTGGTTTTTTCAAAATTGCCATTTTGTACAGCAATATAACAAAAAACTTCTCGATTTTTTAAACGAAAAGGATTAACTTTACCAATAAAATGTATAGAATAGAAAATGCTTCAAATTAGCCAACAATTACATATCGATTTTTTCAGTAGTTTTTGGAATACTTTTCGTGTTTTGTATTTGGCCAGTTTTTGAAAAATTCAAAAATTTCTCGAAAAATTCTAAAAATTACTCGGTGCATTTCTTAAACCCTAAAGGTACGGACACACCAAAAGCGAAGCGAACAATTTAAAAAATTTGGGTACAAATCAATTGAAGTGTCCGAATAGAACGCGACATGAGCGAAGCGGCTACTGCGACAGAATGTTCCCAAATTTTAAATTATTCGCGCCGCTTCGCTCGCTTCGCTTTTGGTGTGTCCGTACCTTAAACTGGCGAAAAAAAAAACTATTTCCTAAAAACGGGTTTTCCGGATCTGGATTTTTGGCTAAATCTACTCTAAGTAAAATAACTAGATGATTCTAAGCAAAAAACAGAAAAGTCTAGAGGAAAATTTCACAGAATTTCTATTTTTACATTTTCCGGTGCATTTTTTAAGTCCTATACAGGCAAAAAAAACTATTTCCTAAAAACGGGCTTCCCGGATCTTAATTTTTGGCTAAATCTGCTCTAAGTAAAATAACTAGATGATTCTAAGCAAAAAACAGAAAAGTCTAGAGGAAAATTTCACAGAATTTCTATTTTTACATTTTCCGGTGCATTTTTTAAGCCCTATACAGGCAAAAAAAAACTATTTCCTAAAAACGGGCTTCCCGGATCTTAATTTTTGGCTAAATCTGCTCTAAGTAAGATAACTAGATGATTCTAAGCAAAAAACACAAAAGTCTAGAGGAAAATTTCACAGAATTTCTATTTTTACATTTTCCGGTGCATTTTTTAAGCCCTATACAGGCAAAAAAAAACTATTTCCTAAAAACGGGCTTCCCGGATCTTAATTTTTGGCTAAATCTGCTCTAAGTAAGATAACTAGATGATTCTAAGCAAAAAACAGAAAAGTCTAGAGGAAAATTTCACAGAATTTCTATTTTTACATTTTCCGGTGCATTTTTTAAGCCCTATAGAGGCAAGAAAACTATTTTCTGAAAAAGGACTTCCCGGATCTTAATTTTTGGCTAAATCTGCTCTAAGTAAAATAACTAGATGATTCTAGTCAAAAAACGGAAAAGTCTAGAGGAAAAAGTCGCCGAATTTAAATTTTTACATTTTCCGGTGCATTTTTTAAGCCCTATACAATCAAAAAAAACTATTTCCTAAAAACGGGCTTCCCGGATCTTAATTTTTGGCTAAATCTGCTCTAAGTAAAATAACTAGATGATTCTAAGCAAAAAACAGAAAAGTCGAGAGGAAAATTTCACAGAATTTAAATTTTTACATTTTCCGGTGCATTTTTTAAGTCCTATACAGGCAAAAAAACTATTTTCTAAAAAAGGGCTTCCCGGATCTGGATTTTTGGCTAAATATGGTCTAAGTAAAATAACTAGATGATTCTAGTCAAAAAACAGAAAAGTCTAGAGGAAAAGTTAGTGCTTTATAAGGACTTTTTGTCGTATAAAATTTATTCGTCAAATAGATATTTTTTGAGAAAAATTATCACCAAGTTTTTTATGATGAAACAACTTAAAGATAATCGACTTTGAAAGGAAAAAAGACCAACAAAAACCAGCTTTTTTTTAAAGAACCCAAAAACAAATAAGGTTTTTGAAGCTTTTATGCAAAACAGATGGCAGATTCTGAAAGAGCATACCCAAAAACCCCCTATATACGATGTTGGAAGAAAATCACCCCAATTTTCTATTCGAATCGTACAATTGAGCTTGCGTGCACAAAATTCTCGTTTTGCGCATTCATGGGTTAAAATGCATCGGTTTGTAATATCGAAAGTTTATTTGAAACTGATCTACTTAATCATACCCTGTTACGTTCAAGTAAAAAGGTACATGTTCTGGTGTCTTCAAGCAAAAAGATATTTGTCCTGTCCTGTTCGAATAAAAGGTTACATGTCCATATTTTAAATCAAAATAACTCTTTTAAAAAATACGAATGATTTCAATAATCTGCAACTTTGTTACTTTTGGCTTTACAATTAATATTAACATAAGAGGAAATCATTGCATTTGTCACAATTTCAACGAGAAGTATTTCGCTAATTCCCAAAATTCGTTTAGGCGTGACTTCTAATTTTTTACATGGTACCTCCTCATTTATAATCAGTGAACTCGGAAACTCTTTTATGCCAAGTTTTAGCATTTTAATCTTGTTTATAGGTTTTTTATTAAAAACAGAAGATTTTTGCAAATTAATGTGTGATAGTAAAACCATAGATTTCTCTGTTTTTACTTCGATTTTATTAAAGCTTTCTTCGGTTAATCGCCTAAAAATAAAAATACCAAAGGTACAACATTAAAAAAAAAAAAAAAAAAAAAAAAAAACTCAGCTGTGTTGTCTTTATATTACGACATAAATTGAGCGATAAAAAAGAACCCTCATCATTATTTTCATCTTCCGAACGATTTAAGCACAACCATTTGGGCCTATTGTGATTGGGCCTAAAAAACCGCCCCCGTCTTTTATCATCATGCCTGAAATGCACAAAAAAAAAAACCTGGCAAAAAACAGTCAGGTTCCGATCGATAAATGTGTCCCAAATTTATCACAGAAGATCCTTGAGGGATCACATTTCGGGGAAAACTTTAAAGTGAACAAAAGGGCTGAACCTGAGCATACCTTTTATACAGGTGTGTGCGGCAACAAGACAACAAGATAACAATTATTATGTATTCTACCCTGTGCTCGCATGACTGAAGACATGCAAGAAGAACAAATCAGACACAAAAGAAGGAAAAATTCGAGGCAATTTATCATTTTGCCGGGATGTCCCTATTTCGAGATGCAACAAATATGACCGGAATTCGTACGTTTCTCGTTATGAGATTCATCTTTTTAAATGGTGTATTAGGGACCGAAGAAGTGAAGAAGGGAAATTCCACGCATATCGCAATTTTCGCATTCAATAGAATTCTCGACGGCACAAAAGCTAAAGAAATGTATGCACCGCGTCGTTTTGATATACCGGAAGAAAATCGGGCAGGATCCTCTTTTAAAGAAACGTTTTGGTATAATTTTAGTCATCCCTTCAGTGATGCAACAATCCAGCTTAAGTGGCTAAATTATGTACTTTGGTTAAATAGTACACTCTTTCTTTTAGACAAAAAGGGAATCTCGCATTATTACAATAATACAAGAATAAAGTAAGGACCTGAAATATTTCAAGCAATTACAATTCTGTGGGGAGAAAATATGCCTATTTTACTGAAAATCACTCATAATGAGAGACTTATGTTTAAATCTTTGTAGCTTATTTTCCGTCTTTTATATTCAGCGGCTATCAAAGGGAAATTGGTTAAGAACTTAGCAACTTAACGATTGCGGACTTCAGCAACATGCCAACAGAATTCCTAAAAGTCAATATTGATATAAGCTCCGCTAATTATTTAGCCAATTATGAGGAATATTTTACTAAATATTGAAATTCTTAACAGACTTATCTCATTATAAAATCCTCAAAGAAAGAGGCCACAAGCACCTATTAGAGCATTATATGCATAAAGGCCCAGACAGGAGATTATAGCCTTTATTGTACGATTTGAAGCAGTATCGAAATTGGAACGTTTATCTTTGAAAGTGTAAAGAGGGTTCTGGTTCACTCATCATCAGATATCTTTAAGATTCAAGGAATAGTAGGCGATTTAATTCTAGTAATGGGTGCCATAAGATACAAAAACCGACTATCTGTTTTTTTTTATATATTATCTCAACAGGAATTTAGGATCCAAAATTTTCTAGCGAACAAGGTAAAATAGAAAAAAGCGGCCAAGTGCGAGTCGGACTCGCCCATGAAGGGTTCCGTAGCAGCAAGTAACATAATATAAAAGTTCTTGTAGTTCGTTGTAACTTTGATCGATGTTTTAATAATAGTGTATTTTTGTTAAATTAAGTTATTGATAAGTAAACATTATAATTAGGTACCTAAATGATGGGATTTAGATCTAACTATATGCGAGCCCATATAGGCTTGATTGAATGAAAGGTAAATTGCGGTTTACGATTTATGACGTATTAAAAAAAAAATACGCGCTAGATCTCGTTCAAACCAACTTTCGGTGGAAGTTTGCATGCATGGTAATGTACATCATATATTTTTTTTAATTTTATCATTCTCTTATTTTAGATGTTACAGGGGGGGGGGGAGGGGGGGGGGAGGGGGGGAGGGGGGGGGACTTTTATCAAATATAAGAAAAACGAACAGTAAACTAATTTCCCGATGTTCGCTCTGAAATCTTGGGGGGGCAGTGCCCCCCCCATGCCCCCCCGTAACTCCGCCCATGGAGAGTTATCAGATCATACGACCTATACGAGTAGGGCCATTTTTCGAAATCACTTTACCGCCAAATCGAGATTTCAATAATTCGATGGTTTGTGGTGCTATATGACACATAGCGCCATCCTGTTGAAAGCACTATCTCGCCAGGATCAATGTCATCCATATTTTCTTACTCCAGAAGCGACAATTTAGCTCATTAAGCCAAAAATTAGCGACGATTATGTGCACCATAAAAATCACGAAGTTGTCTATAAGTCTCGCAAACCGACGGACGATTTTCAAAGTAAAAGTGTTTGGCATTCGATAGACAATTTCGAGTGACACCTGACTGATGGTAATTGACTGTATGATTGAGTGTGTAATGTTGTTACATCTGCATTGACACTATTCTCTCACACAACTCTTCAATTATCACGTATTACAAAGTTAAAACGTTAACGATATCAATTTCACTACTCAATTAAAGATATAGGTATAGTATATTGCAATACAATTACTGCCAATGAAAGCGAAGTATTGTGGCGACTATCCAATCCGTAAATTCCCGAAGTATAATCACTTTAATATAGTTCCCCTCCCGCAAAATCAATTAGCTTTTAAATTGGCGATAAACTCGACAATATCCCGACGGGCATAATTGCATTTTCCAGTCCGAGGATAGCCCCAACCACTGCCGCCGCCGCCGCTGGTTTTGCGCCACCGCAGTGTCGCGACTACAAAAAGACTAAATAAAGGGGGCTATTTCTCTTTGCCTGTTTTGTAAACATCCCGGACCAGCCCCGGCGAGCTAATACAAGGCGAGGCGAGGCGAGCCAGTAAATTCTCAGACTAAACTGAGTTGTCATTGGAAATTGATTTACTAATTGCTTCGCAGGGTGATGTTAAACATCCTCGAGCAGGGTAGAACATGTGCACATCAAGCCACAACTGAGCCCTGCTTGCTCCTCCGAACCGAACACGAGCAGAACGAGCCATCGGATTGTAAAATATTCATCCTGGCATTATAGGTGACACCTGCTTAATAACTGAAGTGACACTGCCAACCCTTCAAGACGTTTTGTTGTGGGATTAGGCGCTGGAATGAAATGAAAACAATAATTAGTATGGAATAATTAATTCCCGGCTTTAGTAGTGCTAGGCTAGGATTTTGGGAGGTACCTGCCGTGGGAACTAGGCAGAGGGGCCTAATGGATTGCCATTGCTATTGTTAAGTACGCTTGCAAAAATTGAAGACTTCGAAGATAGACAAGAATAAATAAATCACTTGCCATTTGCGGCGGTGACATTTGAGCCAATCGAATGGGTGGGTGAGTATCTAAATATCCACTGAATGTTTAATGATCCGCATTAGGTACACTGAAATAAAAGCTTACTATTATTCGATGAAAACAGTGAAATCGAGCTAAATCCATTAGGTCTGTATGTTTACTTTCTTGGAAAAATCCTGTGTTCAAATTCAAGTCATATACATTTTTCTGATACCATATGAATGAACTGCGAAATTTTCAATCAATAGACAGAATGCAGGAAAAAATTTAGACACTTTGTAGAAACTTTCTTATTTCGATCTTCGAGGTTCAAGTCCAGCCAGTGAAATGATCCCGCCTCTCTGGTTTCAAGACTTTTTGGAGATGATTAAAAGTTTTTTATTTCTGTGATTCCTTTTTTCCCAGCTAGTCGCTCGGTTGGTCAAAATTGTTACAAAATTCTTATCGAAATAAAGAAAAATCTAGGAACCTTTCTAATGAAAATTGTCTTAATACAAATTCAAATTAAAATACCAAATTAAAAGCTTTAAATCAAAGATAAAGTTCTTAAAATAACGAACAATTTATGAAATTTGATTAAATGACATTAGAATAACGCAAATACTTAGAATAATAAGAAATTGACAGTGTGAAAGTGTTTGTTTGTATACTGTTTGAGGAAAACATAAGCGTATTCACACTTTCTTGTATTGCTCAGAAAAATTTGTTGTAATGTCAAAGTAAAACCACCTAAATCTTAAGAAAAATTAGGGCTGATTTGACCCAAGAAATACTTCACTACATTTTAAGACAATCTTCTCATAAAAATGATCCAAATAATTATATTATAGGAGTTATGACGCTTTTCATAAAAATAATAACAGAATATTTCGACTATATCGAATATTTTATATATTTTATTAATTTTCTTCTATCAAACTAGCTAAATCTACAGATTTCGATGAAACCCAATTTTCCATTTCAATAAAAGAACTTCTAGATTAAATGCTGTTCAGCTATAAGAAATTACCTTATTTGAAATGCCATGATGGATGATGGATGATAATTTATTTTTCATAATATTTGTATGCCATTTTATGTGTTTGTCTGACCGTTCGTCTGTTTGTCTGTCACATGTTTCTAATTACTGAAATTTTTGTCTAGAATGCTATATATAATCGAAATATCACGAAATAAAAGTGTCAGGATTTTCAGAAAATAAATTTTTGTTGTTGTTGTAATGAACATATATTTAAGTATACCCACACAAAATGTCATGTCAATCCGGTGAATATTCTCGAAGTTACACGCATATTTGTAATGATTTTTATAGTATATGTAAGGTGCTTTTGAAACTTTAAACGCGTTTTTGAAGTCGGTTTTTTCTCCGATTTCTCGAAAAGGACTGTACCCATCAGTTGTAAATTTTCACACAAGCTTTTTAAGTATATTTTTTAGTAACTAATCGAAGGTTTTTTCTCACCGATAAATATTTTCCATTTTATAAACAATTTAAGGCCAACATTTTTGTTAAAAATCGATTTTTTGTTTTAAAAAGCCTCCATTTTGTCGAAAATTCTTATTTTGCTTATTCCTTCGATTAATTACAAGATAATTCAATATATTAACGAAATATTTTTGGGTTTTTCATTTTGGATGATCCAGTCCAGAGATAGCGTGTTCACCGCAAGACGCCATTTTTTTAGAGTTGCTCCGGGAGATCAGCTGTAGCAGCTTTTAAAATAATTATTTTTACAAATGGAAAACACTAAAATATACTCAAGAAATACCATAATATGTGCACAAATTTTTACATTAATAACTTAAGAGGTCATCTCAAGAAAACTTTTTTAAAAACCGACTTCTTTGGGCCTCCTGACTGTATATAACCCCTTAAAGAGAGCCAAAGTAGGGACGGGAAAAAAATTGTTTGAATCCAAGTTATAGAGTAACTAAAGATAATTCAAGTGCTTCATCGAACAGGCATGAACTCATATTTGTTGTTGTTTTTATGGCAGCTAAGTTTTGTATAACTTTTGCAACAATACAATAGCAAATATCTCTAAGCATCGTTAATTCATTTGTAAATTGTTTTTTGTTTAATGAACACTGTTTGATTTAATTTTGGACTACATTGTAGAGGATAAAAAATAAAAGACGTGTTCGAAATACTGCCTTTACTCCAATTTTAAGAAAATTTCTTGAGAATTTTCTAGTTTTGAGGAAGCTGTTTTTAAAATTTAGGTAGACATTTATGTTATATTAGTAAATTTATTTAAATGAACGAATAAAATTAGGAAATTAGGAAAGTGGCCAAATTTGGTATAAAACAACGTATTTATTTAACTTAAAATCCATAAATAACTTATTTGAAGGACATTTAAGTTTTACCTGATGACATTTGGTCGCTTACTATTTCTAGGGAAATTTCATTTTAAAAATTGCTCTTCTATCTTAAGTTTCACGGACTTTTCTCAGTTTTTTTCCGAATGGCAATTACACCGCGCAGTTAAACATCGTTGGGCGATGGTTCCATTATTTAACACTTATGAACTTCAACAACTGAAACAACTGCTCCTTGCGGCACAATCAATCAAGCGAAATCCGCTTGAATAAATCACTTCCGAATTTTCTTCAAGACAAATGAACACCTGCTTTACGCTAAAATGCTCGTAGAATTTGAGTTTGAGCTGAGGTCGGTTACATAAGAGAAATAAATCCCGGGGGATTCCCGTGGTCGTGTGTGCCGGACCTGGGATTCTCGTCGCTATTGATTTTATGCCCGGCTCTCCCATGACCCGCACCAGATCCCTAGGTTGAGGCCCTCGAAGCTATGCTTCTCGGCGATAAACGCGGAATTACAGAGGCATCATTTTTCATTCGGATTCATTTACATTTATTTTCTCATCTTCCAAACAAAAGCAAAAAAAGCAAAAAAAGAAAAAAAAACGAGTTTTAATATAAAAGACGAACTTTGCAACATCAGTCGAGTCGCGTCGCTGCTGCTCCGGTGTCGGGGAGTTACGGCCGGGAACGAGTGAAACTGAATATAAGTCTGCGCCAGGTAGTAGCCCGGGGCTTCTTCCTACCTGAAGATCTTCGTCTTTGAGAAGTTGGGCACTTTAAGACGAGGCGAGCGAAAGCTTTAAGCGGAGGCCAGCTCCTCAAATAGCCATTAAAACGCTCTTAAATTAGTTTGGGCGGGGCAGAGGCAAATGCGCCCGGCCCTCCCACACTCGAGGTGGATGCTTAAGCGCCCTAAGACCCATCGTCTTTTATCAGAACCCCCGCCCCTTGCGCTTACATGCCCGAAGTTACTCATTCTGGCATTTGGCGGAACCTTTCCTAATTATTTAAAAATTCCCTTGTACATTAATGAGTCGCTCCTCGGTCTCTCGGACCAGAGACGACCAGCAACAGCGGCGCGTATCCCTTGTCTGGGCCGGGAAAATCAGGACGGAGTGTGCTCGCGTCCTGAATTATGAAAGCTCCTCTCTCCTGCTAAACGGCGTTATTATTAATAACTCCGACTCGCACCGATGCTGTGGCTTTCCAGGATTACAAATTGCCATACCGTGCCATAAGATATGCTGTTTGGTTTGGCTTTGGACGCTTTCCACCAAACTTGATGATCTGGAGATAAGCAGCCCAAAGCGATGCTAAAATAAGATTTTACCCGTGTAAACGGGCACAAACCGGTGGATTGCCGAACAAATTCCTAAACTCAGAGAATTAGAAGCGGGGTCTACGCCATTTTGGGGATTTATCAATCTGCGAAATATCTAATTTTACAACAAAATATCTAATTTGATATGACAGAAAATATGCTCATATATCTACAAGTCTCATTGCTAACTTGGCGTTTTCCTTAGAAACATATTATATTATGTCTAGTATACGTGATCAAATTTCACCTCAGTTCGATAAATAACTTGATTTATTTATTTCCTCTTAGGCTTTCGTCGCAGTAAAAATATCTCGAAAACATATATTCTAATTCCTGATAATTTTTATAATAACATATTTGTGTAAGAACTATTGGATTGTAACTTTTAATGTAATAATATGCTTTCAATTTGAATTAGTAATTATAAATGGGAAAAGATATTTAAATATGTCGTAATTTTGAATCTTAATAAGCTTTCGCATAAATCTGAAGATATAACTTTGAAAAATATAATTAATTCAAGGAACCCAATTTTTCAATTGTCTTGGTAGTTTTAGTGTTAATTTAATATTTCATTCGTCTATTACTATGCATACATGTAGGATCGAATCTAGTTTGAGTCTGGATGAAATGGATCCGATTTCTGACATCTACAAACGCGGAACGAGTAATCGATTTGATAATATCCTCGGACTGTGTTGTAATAGCTTTAATTTCTTTATCTACTTTATTTTGTCTATAAAAATTAAATATTATAAGTAGATAAAATTTCCTCAAGCATTTAATATTAACTAGTGTCGCCTGTGGTTAATATTCCACCAAACGTATTCTAAGAAAGAATAAAACTATAAATCGAAGTCAAAGAAAGACAGAGTGTGGGAAAATGTCCAGAGTCCAGAGAAAAACTTTACCTGGCTTTCACACTTTTTCCTATGTATCTATCTGAATAAAATATATATTCTGCACATCTATGACAAAATACCTTTCGCTTGATATATGTTTTATTAAGATACGTGCACGGGATATAGGTTAAAAAAGGATCACAATTTTTTGCTTTGCCTATTAATATATAAGATTTTTCTTGTTTTCATCCCATTTTTTTTGTAGTGTAATATTCATTTCAACACTGAAGTCACTTCAATCTGCATTGGATTCAGTTTCGATTCGATTCGTCGATTTTGGTCATATACGCGGATCGAAAACTCAATTCAGTTCAATCAACCTTTTTTTTCCTGTAAATTCGGTAATTCAAGCAACTTTTAAGCTTATAAATAGCTTCCATACAAATGTGGTATATAAAAAGGTTCCGTAGAGAATTTTTATAATTCTTATCATAATATTAGTAGAAATAGCAGGAAAGCCATTACATAAAAAATCTTTAATTGGAATGAAATTCCCTTCTGCAATTTAATCCTTTATTTACATTTATGGTAAGTAATCTGTGAGCGTTTTGTGATTGCTCTCAAGCAATTCAACAACTACCAAATTTATATTAATATAAGCGAATTAGCGAATATTACTGAATTTAATACTAGTATGAAAGGACCATTCTAAGTTTAGTTAAAAACTTCTACTACATAATTTATTCCCACATATTAAAGTTATGAACATCTAGCGTACCTCTGCATGCACGAAATGCATATCTTTTTATGAGGGAACCATTTGATCATAGTAGTGGAAAATAAAAACTAGACAATTCAAGAACTCACTTCAAAAATTTTATTCCTGACCAAAAACGTCCTGTAGTCAGTCAATAGTGGTTTTTTAGGGTCACTATTTGCTAAAATTTCTGTGAACGTAAAAATTAAATGTTCGGGAAAGGGTTGTTTTATTACTGTGTGTTATTTCCTTTTAAGGATTCCTTTGGTCGTAACCAAGAAATGCTATTATTTTCACTTGATCATAACATCTGTCTATGGTCATTCCAAAATATGTATTATACATATATTCTGAAACATAAAAATTCAAGTGTTACAAGTAGGTCATATAAATGTTCTTTTTGTAATAAAATTGTTTAGGATATGTGACTATATGATAGATGATAAAGTTTGAAATATTTTATTTTTTATTTTTTATTGAAGCAATTATTTATAATTGATGATGTTTATAAATATGTTGATACTGTTTGAGATAACATTTGTGATTGATTGATTTGAGTATCTATTTTATATGAATGTAGATTATCTCTATTCGTCCCATTCCATTTTCATAATTTAAACATTTTGCTAAACAAAATTAATGGAAGATGGAAGAAGAGCAGAAGGCGATATGAATGCAAACATATTTGTTATACAAGTCGTGACGCGATTTTGGATGAGTAGGAACAGAATTTGGACTGATCTTGGTTAGGATGAAATGATAATAACAATAAAAAAAGTTCATAAACTATTGCAGGTCGCAGTACATTATTGGTCGTCACCAAATTTGCCCTTGCAGCTCAATTAAGTTTTCGAGGACATATGTCTATAGCTATTACAATTAAATTTCTTAGATGACATTGACCCTGTTTATCTACACAAATTTCACTGAGCTAAAATACTAGACAGAGCTTAACCCATTAATAGGCAAAACGAGAATTTTGTGCACGCAAGTTCAATTGTACGATTCGAATAGAAAATCGAGGCGAATTTCCTCCAAATTCCTATATAAGGGGTTTTAGGAGGTGCTCTTTCAGAATCTGGCATTTGTTTTGCATAAAAACTTCAAAAACCCTAATATTTTGTGGGTTTTTTCAAAAAAGTGCCTAATTTTTCTGGTCATTTTCCGTCTCAAAGTCGATTATCTTGTCTTTGCTGCTATTGAATAATCCTATAACCACCAGAAATCGCGGTCCGAATGTCTAGACTTTCTCAAACCATGGTTTTGAATTTTTTTTTTGCTTTGGTTTTTGCAAAATGGCCATTTTGTACAGCAATATAATAAAAAATTTCGCGATTTTTTTACACGAAAAGGATCAACTCTATAAAACAATGTATATGACAAGAAGTGCTTATAATTATCCAAGGAAAACATGCAAAATTTTTCAGGATTTTTCGGACTATTTTTTGTTTTTTGGATTTGGCCAATTTTCGAAAAATCCAGAAATGTCCCGAAAAATTCTGAAAAAATTCACACGTGTTCTTTGGCTAATTATAAGCACTTTTTGTCATTCAAAATTTATTCGTATAATTGATCCTTTTTGAGTAAAAATATCACCAAAATTTCATAATAAAAAAATTCAGAATTTTTCGGAACATTTTTGGATTTTTCAAAAATTGGCCAAATCCAAAAAACAAAAAATAGTCCAAAAAATTTGCATGTTTTCCTTGGATAATTATAAGGACTTTTTGTCGTATAAATTTTTTTGTAAAGTTGATCCTTTTCGTGTAAAAAAATCGCGAAGTTTTTTATTATATTGCTGTACAAAATGGCCATTTTGCCAAAACCAAAGCAAAAAAAAAAAAATTTAAAACCAAAGAGAAAGTCTAGACATTCGCACCGCGGTTTCTGGTAGTTATATGATAATATTCAATAGCAGCAACGACAAGATAATCGACTTAGAGACGGAAAATGACCAGAAAAAATCGGACCTTTTTTGAAAAAACCCACAAAATAATAGGTTTTTTGAAGTTTTTATGCAAAACAAATGCTAGATTCTGAAAGAGCACCCCCTAAAACCCCTTATATAGTAATTTGGAGCAAATTCGCCCCAATTTTCTATTCGAATCGTACAATTGAACTTGCGTGCACAAAATCCTCGTTTTGCGTATTAATGGGTTAATTTCAGCACATAAAATTGACGTAAAGTATCAGTGGTAACTACTTTAGCTGAAATATGTTAATTTAGCAAGCACATAAAATACAGTCAAAATGTAACCTTAGCAAGCACATAAACTAATAGTGTAAATGCAATATAATATATTATAATTATTTCTTTTAAATCCACGTTTTTCATGACTCTAAATACACACAAGTTTAAATGTCATAGGGTTTGACAAAATGCAAAATTACGTAACTTCTTATTAAACCAACCAATTTCATGCTGTCTATAAATATTTTTTTTTGTATTTTTTCTATCTGTGACAAGAAATAAAATTTAACAAAACATAAAGTTTAATCAAATATTAATGTATAGTATAAATTATACTATTGACATTTTATATATATATGACAAGTTTTTTGTTAAACCGCAAGTATAAAAACAAAATGTTTTATGGTTTTAGCTTTTATCGGTGATTTTAATGGAATTAAAAATCCGCCGATTTATGCAGATGAAACTGTGGAATAAGTTAAATAAACAGATGAAATATATTAAGGTGAGCTCTATAAAAGGTAAATATTGTTTACCAGTTAAATGTGATTCATTTGAATGTTTTTGTTTCGTGCTAAGTGCGTAAATTGCATATGGGCTTCAAACTGGAGAGGTATAAAAAAAAAACAACCAGTATAATAATTTTGATAAATGAATCGTTAATATTTTTTGAATATCGAAATCGTATTGTGGTGTTGTCCCCTTTTTTTCTGCTTCAATGATTTAATTCCAATATATTTATCTACCAGCGAATGGCATGTGTCTTTGCTGAGTGATTTCGAATAAAGTTAAATTTAATTTAAATTGGGTTTTATTTTTTGTTATTTTTAATTGTAATATATACAACAGCGTGAACAAATCTGGCTGTCAAGTTGTACATCATTTCGAATTTTGCTTGATTTGCATATATATTTGTATTATTATTTTTATTTTTTGTTTTCGATATATGTATATATATTGCCTCGACGATAAGCCAAAAATAATGGGAACAGGGTTTCTTTTACAGATCCAAAATGGATTGTATTTTAGTTTATTTCTCTTTTTTTTTTTTTTTTTTACTGTGTGCCAAAAAGGTCTGAAATTCACTTACCTGTCAATTTGTGCTTCAAAAACGTTTCCAGATTTCAAATAGACTGTTCCACACTGTACACGATCTAGTGCCTCATCGCCGTGTGTGATGATGTACTTAAATATTCAATATTCGTATTTCGTGTACGCATTTCGAACCCTTTCTTCCCTTATTTCGTTTACTTGGAATCTTTGGATGTTTGA
Organism: Dysmachus trigonus; assembly: GCA_949715965.1. Lineage (NCBI taxonomy): Eukaryota > Metazoa > Arthropoda > Insecta > Diptera > Asilidae > Dysmachus > Dysmachus trigonus. The sequence goes on from OX454320.1 coordinate 93,620,109, forward strand.
TCGATCCTGAACGAACTTCGTGGAGCATGAAAGAATTCATTCTCCTCCGCCTTAAGGCAGTCCCATGGGATTTTTCTCTTTCAGGCTGTTGCCCTTGATGCACTCACCTCGGAGTGGGTTATTATTGTTCACTCTTCACTCTTAAATTCATTTAAAATTTATTCACTTCCCAGCGATTTCAAGCTTCCGCGAAAATATTCGCTAACCGTCGTCATCGTCGTCGTCGTCGTCGTGGACGTCATCGTTGTCGTTGTCCATCCGAGCCCTTAAAATGTTTCTACTTATTCCGGACCTTCGCCCTACTCCTGAACCCTCAGCATCCCTGAAACGCGAATGGTCCTCGGAAAGGACTGCTGTTTCGCTTCGTTATAAAGTAAGATTTTGTCTTTTCGCATTTCACGGCCCTATGCATTTATATTTAGCTGCCCCCCTCAGTGTGCCCCAGGACGAATGTCGGGGCGTTTAAAACTTTTTAAAGTTTTCCATAATTAATGGAATCCCGATTGGATATTTAGTTTGAAGTGTGCTCGTGTTTATTTCAGACGGATATTTATCTTTTGAATAAAAGCGAAATAAATTAAATGCCCAACTGGGCCACACACACACGTTGGAGTTGAGAGAGAGAGGAATAAAGTGAAAAAATAAAATTAATGCCTGCACAGTTCGCAAACAGTAGGCAATCCCCCCTCCACCCCATATATGGTATGCAAATATAAAAGGAGCTCCGTATATTGGGGCTAGATCGCCCCAGCAATACACAGGACACATTCAAATGAATTTTAGTTTCCACAAAGGTTAGTCCGCAAATATTGCTTTCGACTTTAAATGCAAATTAAAGATATTCGAGCCCGATACTTGGGGAGCCAGAAGCTAATAAAAGGGTGTTCTTCTTTCGAGTCCCGAACACATTGCAATTTATATAAGATCGTTCCCCCAAGGGCCGGATTATTGTCGCAATACTCCGCGTTTGGCCACCCCGATTGTGGGTATATTTTCGACAAAAAAAAAATACTTCCTCCCTAGCACACATATTGACTTTATATATGCACTTCCATAAAAATCAATTTTAATGCTCCAATTCCGTTCCGATGTGTGGTTTAACATATTTTCCCTTTTCTTCCCAGCGGCCGTCTGACAAAATGTTTTGCCAGCTTAGAAATTACTCGACAGAGGATACGAGAATATCCCTGGAAAGTACATCCTCCCCCGTATCCTGTTTATGGGGCTGTCTCCGAGTTCGAACATTGCCGTAAGATTAACGTGTATCATCAGGGATAACCGCACCCGGTTCCCAACGTTTGTCAAGATTTGCATAAATTCTCCAAAGTCCCCGGCAGTCTTAATTCCCTGGTAATCTTTGTTTATTGAGTGTTTGTTTATTAGTTAATTAATAAAAAGCTTGGGCTGGCGTCGGGTCTTAGGACAACAACATCGGATTCTGTGGACGGCATTCTTTTGGGCACACAAAACTTTACTTTGCAAATAGGTGGTTTGCGGGGGCAGGCGGGAGGAGGCGTTGTCCAACAGCATGGAGACAGAGTCTTTAAGGTAACTTTTGATGAACAATTTCACTTTAAGAAACAATGTCATGTCATGTTTGAGTCGTCTTTTAATTCGTACTTTTTCTGTTTTTAATGATCTGCTGTTTTCTTTTGTATTTCATTAGCTTTTTAAAATATTCCATCTTGTTTTGAATTTTATTCGATCTGAAAAATGGAATTATTAAAGCAGTAATTTCTGAAAGGGTTTTTATTCAAAAAGGTAAGTGCTTTTGCACATCAGAGAAAAAAGTATGAAACTAAAACCTCATTTCATTTTTTGAACCTGTGGAAATTATGAGTTTATTTTTCCTGGTTTTTCATTCACGATAAAAAAATGCATTCATTGAGTAACTATTGAAGCTTTACTGTAAATATGAAAAACATATTTAAAAATATAAATTAATTAATTTAACCTTCACAAAGAAACTAGAAACTAGAATCCATTAACCTTCATTGTTGCCGGCCATCAATTAAATCAATTAAAAAATGATTATTATTATTACATTCGGCTGTTCTAAAAAATCCAGAGATTGGTTTAGAAATTTTAAAAGCGGTGATTGTGATGTTTATGACAAAGAACGGCCAGGTCAACCAAAAAAATGTGAAGATGAGGAATTAAAAGCGTTATTGGACGATAATCCCGCCCAATCGCTTAGAGAATTAGTTCAACATCTTGGAGTCGATAAATCAACTGTATCGCGACGATTGTATACCATTGGGAAGATACAAAAAGAAGGAAAATGGCTGCCACATCGATTGATCGACAGTACTATTGCGAATCGGCTAAACATCTGCATTTCATTACTTGCAAAGCAAAGAAAGAAGAGTTTCTTATGGCGTATTGTGACCGGAGATGAAAAATGGATCTATTTTGAGAATCCACAACAAAAGAAATCATGGGTTGATCCTGGCCAATCGACAACATCGACTCCAAAGCGGAACATCCACGCTAATAAGACAATGCTCTACATTTGGTGGGATATGGAAGGAGTTGTCTATTACGAGTTGTTAAAGCCGAATGAAAAAATCACCGCTGAGTGGAGAATTTGTACAAAAAGTTGATGAAAATTGCATCGAATCGACGAAAAATGATTCTTCTTCATGATAACGCTCGGTCTCATGTTGTTTTGAAGGTCAAACAAAAACCGATGGAGTTCGAATAGGAAACCCTCCCCCACCCAGCGTATTCTCCAGACCTGGCTCCATCAGACTTTAATCTGTTTCGCTGGATGCAGCATGATTTAGAAGACAGACATTTCAAAAATTATGAAGAAGTCCAAAAGTGGATTGCTGATTGGATAGCCTCAAAGGTTACAGTTTTCTTTCGCAGTGGAATTCAATTGTTGCCAGAAATTTGGGAGAAGGTTGTAGCTGTCGAAGGCGCATATTTTGATTAAAATCATTACAATTTTTATCATAGACGTAAACATTATAAAAAACATAAAAAACTACGACTTTTAATTCAACCACCCAATAATATATGTAATGAGAATATAAATCAACCATTATTGTACCCTAATGGTAGGAAAATACTGTTGTACTATTTTTACATACATATATTATATTTTTCAATTGCCAAAAACTACACTATAAGTATTAAAGTTTTTAAGGAGTTTTCATTGTCGCAATAAATACTTACGTTTTTATTTTCGTATCGTTTAGATATCTAATTTTGTTGTAGAGCTTACACTTTGAAAATAGATTTTATATATATAGAATATTATTCTGAAAACATGCTATTTCCGACCTCTTAAACCAAGATTTTACTTTAAATTAATATAATATAGAAGCTTAATTAGGTTAAAGTGACACTGTGTATATTAAAATTCAACGAATAAATGTGGAACAACTTTCTGATTAAATTTCATGAACAATAAATTCTTATAAATCTAGCCATGTTAAGTCGTAGGATTTGGGCGATAAATTTATGTCTCCAAGTTGAGAAATTAACTGCTTGTGTGGTACATAGAATTATTATGCTGAAAATAAATATCGTCAACCTTTAAAGTATCTATTTTAGGACGATAAAGCAAAAGGAGCGAAAATAAAATTTTTGGAATTAATTACAAATTATTTTTAGGTATGATTTTTAATTTAACTTTTTTCTCGAAGTAAATTTTCGATACGTATTTATTAAAGCAAAATTATATTAATTTCAAAGATCGAATCTAAGAGGAAAAAAAAATAAATTCTTTCATTTCAAAATCACCGATATATCGTTATACAAAAGTCTAATTTAATTATCACTTTGACTTCAAAAAGAGACGTTCAAGATGTTTTTTTTTTTTTTTCTTTGCTTTAAATTCTTTAATTCGTATTTGCCTGCAAAACTTTTCTTGGACTTAAGATACTGTAACTTTTTCGTTCTCTTACCAGAAGAAGCTTTTGCGCATTTCTTTTTATAAATTATTTTCACATTTTCAACAACTTTCCATCACCCTTAGAAATATTTTCTGTCTCTGAAAAATGTCGTTATTCCTTAGATCGTTTCTCTTTCTGCTATTTAAAGATATTCATATTTTAAAAGGAGAAGCATTTTTGGGTTTTGTTCAAAAGGCTGCTAGAGAGGTATTTTCAGCGTTTTTGCATTGTTTTAAAAATATTTTTATTCATGTTTCGCCATCACAGGGGGCTCAAAGTAAATCCGAAACGACTACAACTTCAGCATGTTTCGAGTAAAAAGGCGGGGCCGGTCAACAAAACGCGATTGCGATGAGACGTGAGTTTGAAATGAACTCAATTAAGGACCGCCTGTGTCGGAAGTACAAAAAGAGGTTTTTTTTTTTCGTTCGCGATTTTCTTCTGTCCGGGAATTCAATTCTGTTGTTGCCTTAGATTTTTCTTTATTATTATGCCGACTCTCTCTCGACGTTATCCTAATTATGGTAATCAGCTGAAGTACATCGCAAAAAGACTGAAAAATTGGGACACATGAAAATTTCCTCTTCGCCGTTGATGTCGGCGGTGTGTCCTTTTTTTTTATCCTGAGTCCACAATCTACTTAAAGAACTGCACAATTATCAAGTCCGTGCAATAAAGGGAAACTTTCCTCAATTTTTATCCTTTTCATCCTTTTTTAATCGTATCACAGAAAGCGGCCGTCGCGGCGTGGCGTACTGCAGAGCGTGCAAGTGGGTCAACTCTGGCGACAGTTGTCGGCGCGCCATTAAAGCGACGTTAAAAGCGGCTAGAAATACATTTTACTATTCTAAGTACAAAGGCATTAAACTCTCATTTCGGATTCGTCTCAGGGAGCGGCTGAAGGGGTCGTCGGGGGTTCCCCTGCTTCTAATTGAAAAACCGTAGAAGCTGGTCTTACATAAAAGCTTAACGAAATTCATGCCAGCCACGGAATCCTGCACAAGTATTTTCCATTCGAGGAGCACCGCGCATAAATCCAGGACCTGCAAGGGGGTGTCTACACCTTCCCCTGCAGTTTGAATTTTCCCATATGCAAATGCCTCGAAAATTCAGTAAGGCTTGATATCTGCGGAAAGTTGGATGCTTATTTTTATTTATAAATAAATTTTAATGCATAATTGCGGTAGTCACGCGATTCAGTTGTTCTGTGCGCGGGGGGAGGGGGATGGGAACTACTGTTTGGGACCATAAATTTGGGCATATTCCATAGAGTCGGGCAAATGTGTGTGCGAGCGCGCTCTAAAAGCGAACCTGGGTTATGGAAATGACTCCTGTTTTACCGCAACATTTTTGATGTAGTCTGCGAGAAAATTATCTGCTCCTAGGCAAGATAGCAGCGACCATGTTATAAATATATGCTCGGTAGCAGATTGTGTCTATTGATTTAATTTGCTCGCAGGCAATAAAACTGGCTGGAAGGCTTGTTACTCGCCCGGGGGAACGGTACGGTTCATTGCTTCTATGAATAATAACAATAAACAAATTATTCAAGACATCTAGCAATTCACCGCCTTCCCCCCCGTATCACAATGTGTGTGCGTGTGGGGGGAGGTGCTACGATGCGGTACGGCGGTGTGTGTGGCCCCACCGCACCGCACGCCTACATCACAAAATTTCATTTGAGTTTAATTGACATCTCCAAATTGCCAAAATAATGAACTTTGCGCAGGATGGCACACCTGGCTGCGCGGGGTGCGGCTCTGAATTATGACGGGGATAAATTTACTTATGGGCTTATTTCTTGAAAGTGCGTAGAACCTTTTTTTTTTTTTTTTTTTTTGCAGGAAGAACCTACTCACACCATCTCCTATCTGACGGGCCCGACTGCTGGCTCTTGAATGTTCAACATAGGAAAATAAAGGGAGAAGATAGGAAGGAATCGAATTTTTTACGCTTCGTAATGAATCAATTTGCTCCGATCAAGCGATGCGGCAGGACATTTTCACGTAATTTCCGCACGTAAGAGGTTGAAAGACCCGAAATCTTCAGCTTACCCATACCCAAAATCCTATATTCTGGTAGACAGAGAGTGTGAACATTTTTTTTTATTTTTTTTTCCAAGAGTCAGAAACCCGTCCAGGTTTTTGGGATAAAAATGAAAATAAAAAAAAAAAACCCTGCTGGGGGTATATGATTCGGAACTGCATTCTCTCAGACCGGATAAATATTCAATTGCTTACCTTCAAAGGTATTCGAATATATAACCTTAGGTACTGGTTCGAATGAAGAACGAAAAAAAAAAATATATACATACATATATATAAATTGAACCTATTTGCTTTCCATCCTTAATTTGCCGAACGAAATGAGCATGTTAAATTCATGAGTATTTTCCTAGTCTTTTCGAAGCTTATGCTCGAGGAGGAGGAGAGAGAGCAGTCTACTTCGGGTTGCGTTATTTATTCAGGCTTAAACTTTGGCTTATCAGCACCTCCATGAGGAGCACAATTAACTAATAACAGGGGAAAAAGGAAAACAGGAAAATATAGACCATGATCCTCAAACAAGTACCAGTAACAGGTGAAAATCCTCATTCAGAGCCATAAATTGCAAATTTTTACAGCTTTAGGGATGCTCCTGAAAAGATGGAACACCCTTTTCAGAACTCATTTGCACAATTTACATATTCATGAATTCTACACATTTAAGAACCAAATTTCCGCATTATTCCTTTTGGTGTCAGGGGTGGGGTGGGGCGGAGCGTCGGCAGGGCACAACATCGAACTCAGAAATTCGAAGATTCTTTTTTTCTTCCTTTTTTGCTTTTAATAAGGAAGCGGGGTCGGGCTACGGCTTTTGCCAGGCTCGTTTAAATTTCATTAACTAATAAGAGGCCATGCCCTGCAGTAATCATTCGGGACGGAATCGCCCCAAAAAAAAAAAAAAAAAAAAAAAAAATGTCTGGGGCGTAGTGAAGCTCTCTCGATTCGAGACAGGAGTGCCAAAAAGCAAACAGAGAAACCAATAAATTTCACGTAGTGCTTCACATTTTTAGGGGGAAAAAAAAAACAAAAACATAGGGTAGAGCCCGTTTACCGAGTTTCCCCGAGTCCGTTCGACAAATACACGGTAGGTACACCTACCCAGAATCCCCCAAGAACTTAATTTGGTTTTTTTTTTGCCTTTCCCGTCATCTGCGGATTGAGTTCGACATACGAGAAAATTTATTTGTGAAAATTCCTTCCTGCCCTCAGCTTATACAGATAAGTCAATTTATTGCCAAGTCGCTGGAAAAAATAAGAGGGAAACAAAGAAACGAACCGAAACCGAACCAATGGCAAATGTTTGCTCACATGCTCCTTGGGCCGGGATGCGATGCGAGTGAAAAGCGATATAATAGATAGCAGTCAGAGGAAATAGAGACCTCTAACCGCCCGATCGGAACCGAGGAGCATTCTATTAAAAACGCAATTTTAAAGCTATAAACCCTTTGCTGCTGGCGGGACGAGTCTACGGGCTGCGCAATGACAGGATGCTGGTGATTAGGCTCCGACCAATTTCCCAGATATTCGTTTTTTCGTTCTTTTTTTAAATTCCACAACTCTCCGCTTTGCTGGGAAACAATCCGACACGGGCCGTGATTTAATTTTCTTTCTCACATTCCCATGCTGGTTATTTCGAGGGCACATGTTTTCCTCGTAGGAGTTTGTTAATATAATTGACGCAAAACACTTAGTGGTATTGAAAATATAAATTCGGAATAAGATGAAACTCGAAACTGGGATATTAGTTACTGGAACGAAAACATAACTTAAATATACCTGAAGTAGAGATAATTACTTAGCAAATCCGTGTAACTAAATTTTCGAATTATTTATTCATATTGGAGCTTAAAAATACAATTCAGTCGTAGCCTTAACTTAATTAAGGCATAGCTTGTGCGTGACGAATGTGACTGTAAACACGAGGCAAATATACAGGGTGATTCAGATCAAGGTGCCGCGGGGTATACCACGTGATTCCTTGAGGTGAGCTGGTTAAAAAATTTTTCCCACATACTTCATCCTAGAATCCATCCCTAACGAGTTATAGCCCCTCAAACATTTTTCGACTTTGATGGAAATGATTGCTCATAGCTTGTTAATCACCCCATGAATTCTGGTTATTTGTGGTAAACTGAAAGCTATTATAAGCATCTTTCTTTTAGTACCTCACTTGTTGTTATCGACGAACTATTCTGCGAGATATTACAAAAAGAATCGAAAATTTTCGATTTTTTATCTATAACTTTGAAAAATAAATCCATTTATTTTATTTTCTACGGAATGTAATTTTATTATTATTTAACAATACCTCCCATGTCAGCTTTATTCTGCAAAACTCCGGCTACCTGCAACGGTTTTCCAACGAAAGGTAATAAAGTGTATTTACGATGGACCCAAAAATTGAATTGTCTGGATTACTGTTGAGCGGTAAGGTAACGTATTATGATTAATTCAGCAATTGTACCTGAATTAATAAATTAATAACTGGTATTTACGGAATGTTTCAGAACTATTTTATTTACTTTTGTTATGATTTCTCAGTTGACCTTAATTTGAAGGTGTTACGATTCGAATAGCAAATTGGGACGATTTTCTTCCAAATTCGTATATAAGGGGTTTTTGGCGATGCTTTTTCAGAATCTGGCATTTCTTTTGCATAAAAACTTCAAAAAACCCTATTATTTTTTGAGTTTTTCCAAAAAAGTGTTGATTTTTTTTGGTAATTTTTCTTCTCAAAGTGGATTATGTTGTCGTTGCTGCTATACAATGATCATATACTACCAGAAATCGCGGTCCGAATGTCTAGACTTTCTCAAACCATGGTTTTGAAAGTTTTTTTTTGCTGTGGTTTTTGCAAAATGGCCATTTTGTAAAGCAATGTAATAAAAAACTTCGCGATTTTTTTACACGAAAAGGATCAACTTTTGAAAAAAAAAATGTATATAACAAAAAGTGCTTATAATTAGCCAAGGAAAACATGTAAATTTTTTTAGAATTTTTTGGACTATTTTTGGTTTTTTGGATTTGGCCAATTTATGAAAAATCCAAAAATGTCCCGAAAAATTCTGAAAAAATTCACACGTGTTCTTTGACTTATTGTGAGCATTTTTTGTCGTATAAAATTTATTCGTATAATTCGTCCTTTTTGAGTAAAAATATCACCAAATTTCATCATAAAAAAACTTGGTGATATTTTTACTCAAAAAGGATCAATTATACGATTGAATTTTATATGACAAAAAGTACTTATAATTAGTCAAAGAATACGTGTGAATTTTTTCGGGACATTTTTGGATTTTTCAAAAATTGGCCAAATCCAAAAAACCAAAAATAGTCCAAAAAATTCTAAAAAAATTTACATGTTTTCCTTGGCTAATTATAAGTACTTTTTGCCATATAAAATTTATTCGTATAATTGATCCTTTTTGAATAAAAATATCACAAAGTTTTTTTTTATGATGAAATTTCAAAAAATGTCTCAGCTTCCTACTAACATTTAAAAAAGGATTTCCTGATTAGAAGTTTCAAGTTCCTAAGAAGACCTACCTGTAAAAATTTCAAACAATATTAATTGAGTTGTAATAATGTAGATTGGATTACTTTGATGGATATTCAATTTTTCTCACAGTAAAATCCATCTGTTTCCAGAAAGACGACAAAAAGTTGTAGATATCGATTAAAATAAAATTTAAATTTTTTTTTTTAAAAACAATTGGTATTTTTAATAAAAAAAAAAAAAATATCCTTTAAAAATTAAGTACCACACGTAATATGATTATTTTACCAACTACTTTAATTTTTAGCATGTCATTCCATAGTTTAATCTAAGGAAGATATTTTTTAATTAATTTCCTTCTGACTAAAATTGTAAAGTTTACTTTCTTGAGTGACTCTCACAATTAAATTAATTTCAGAATTGTATGATTTTAAAAATAATAATACCTAAGACTTAAGTTTACTTCAGCCCTTCTTGAGAGTATTTTAATTTATTTTAAGTGAAAACTAATTAGGTTAATGCATTACATTTTTTATTATTTTAATTTCCTAAATGGTTTGACTGTAGAAATTTTAAACTTTTATTTCGAAACTTTACTGAAATTTCTATTTAGAATTTTTGTTGCGCAAAAGCATGAAAAATTACGTTATATATTTAAATTTTCACAATTTAATCAGAATCGTAGAATATTTTTAGACAAATCTTGTTGTCGCTTAGTAACTTGAGTTGATTAAAATCGAAAACATGAATACAACGGAATATCTTAATCTTAGAAAGGGCATGTAGAAAAAAATGAGTTTCCTTGAAGATTTATTTAAATCAATATTTATAGGATGAAATGTATATTATAGTGGTGATATTCATGTACCAGTTGAACCACACATCAACTGGGAACGTATAATATTAAATAACACACGGTAAAGATATTTATTTAATTCTATGGTTAGTAATAAATACAAAAAACTTTTATTAGTAAACTTACATAGGGAATGATTGATGCATCTGAAAAAAAAAACTATTTTAAGAAACGCTTTAAACTATGAGGCTAGAAATGAATAAAATTACAAAAATATACATTTATTAAGAGAAAAGCAATAAAAACTATTTAACTAAACTAAATAAAACGAAATTAAGTGATAAAATTAGTCGTTAATGTAAAGCAGTAAACAAAAAAAATGAATGTTAACTAGTTTTTTAAGATGATTTAAGAGTTGTTGCCCATGCCAAGGTGGCCTTGCTCGTTAATCGTAGGCCAGGGGCATAAATAATATCTCGTTTGTATCAAATGAAGCGGGTGTGGGTGGCTGTTGGGAATGAGGAAGATGTCAATAAAATAGTTTTTTTTTCCCACACATCCATAGTTTAGTTATTCACGTACCTCCGCAGAATTGCATCTGAACTGACTGAAGTGAATCTGGAATGCATGAAAGAATCCTTTGAAGAAAAGAATCTAATTTCATTTTTGCAATTTCCAATAAAAGCATTCGATTGGACCTTGTGCTATTCGTGATAGTGATTCTATCGCTAGAAACCTGAGGAGGTCTTTTTGAATGTTCACAACAGAATTTCAGAATAATATGACATATTATATCGCTTTAATTTGATTATGTGTATATATATACAAAAATATAAATATACGAGTGGACTCCCGCCGTTTTATTCGTTCTCGAAAATTGCTTTGTGTCCATTTTTAGGAAAGTATAACAATTAACGAAAACACGTACGTGGGGCGACTGTTGAATATTTATGAAAAAGAAAATCTTAAATCTGAATTATGACTAGTTGCTTTGATGATAAAATCTATATTATTTCATTTCAGAGTCCAACGTAGATGTGGGCAGAGGAGGGCGCTTTCACTAGCAAAAAGGTAAGAAAGAAAAAGTAAGACCGCCCCGATGAGTTTGAGCGATTTTCATAAGTTTCCTATTCTGCAATTAATGAGATTGTTTCGTGGTCTGAAGAAGGGGAAGGGGAAGGAAATGACTTTTACGATTATAACTAAGGCGGGACTTTGTTAGTCGATAACTGGATTTAATATCACCTTAAGCCGAATGAAAGCTGAAGCAAAATCTAGGTGAACTGTTCAGAGCACAAAATAATGCCGTTCAGGCTTGTCAGGTTTCTAGAAACTAGAAGCCATTAATCACTGACACTATCAACAGCCGAAATCGTTTAATTTTAAATTGAACCGTTTAACCCGTGAGCTCTAAGTAGTTGCGCCCGGGACCCACACATTCCCCACTTTATCTAATTAGAAATCTGTTGTTGCGCGCTAATAGCACCTTTGAGAGTTGGATTTCCTTGCGGCCGCTTGGCGACACTGGCACACAAGACACGCTTTTCACGTTATCACATTTCAGCCGGTGGGCTGGATTTAAAAGAAGAAACTGAAAAGTTTCAGATGAGTGATTAATCACCTCTGAGGCTCCCATAGACCTGCGCGGCCCCGGGCATATCGGTGCGCGGGTAAACCGCTGCTTAGACAACGCCCTCTACATTAGCTCGCTTCCTAGGCGATTGTCAATTTCGATGTCGATGTCGACATATTAAACCTGCACGTGTGGCCCGGGCTTTGGAGGCAATCTCTTCCGAACGAAACGGCCTATGCGGGGCGGTCGGTGGTGCCGCCCGGTTTTGTGTCCAGAGGAGCCTCCGGACATCCCTAAAATAATAGGAGGAGGAGGAGAAGGAGACTCACTGAAAAATCGAATCCTGTCATTTTTGCCTCTTGTCCGGAGGAGCCGTACTCGCGCGAGGCAAATGACTGCAGTGTCGGGACAAGTTATTTCGCGCTGATAACCAGAGCCCGCTCACTCGCTCGCTCGCTCGCCGCCCGGACCGGACCAAATTAATCATTCGATTCTTTATGGCCCATTAATTTTATTATTTGTCGAATGTATTATGTGTCTCGCTGGTGTGTACCGGCAGGGAAATTACATGCATTAGTGTCCGTGCCGCGCTCACTGCCACACTCCCACGCGGACCGGGAAGTATTTATAGCGACGGGTGATTTATGGTGAACGTGATCAAACACCGGGACAGAGGACCTATTCTGCGAGACTTTCCGGGGACATGTCCCATCGCCGTAGCCTGTTCATTTATTAATATCAATTGCTTCCAGATTGGTTTTTTTTTAAGTAGACTCCCGTGACAGGTGACTTTATATATGAGGCGTTCACTACGAAAATGATCTAGAACCAAAAATGACATTTTCAGATCACGGAAAACAAATTTGATTTGCGTTTATTTTCATGGGAAGATATTTTATTAATCGTTTTACTACAAAAACATAGAAAAATTGTTCTTAGAAACTTCACAAATAAAGATAAATATCATCTGAAATCTACAGCTTTAATTCACAAATTCGTCTAGCAAGTAATGTAAGATACAAAATTTGTTTTTCTCAAAAAGTCAAAAATTGTGATCCTTTTTTAACCTATTTCCCGTGCACGTATCTTAATGAAACATATATCAAGCGAAAGGTATTTCTTCATAGATGTGCAGAATATATGTTTTATTCAGGTACGTGCACAGGGAAAGGTCGTACGCGTCATTCTGTTTAGGGCCTAACAATTGCAGAAGAAAGATAGAGTGTGGGAAAATGTGAGTGTAGACAGAATACTTTCTTCTTACTTCTGCTTTTTTTTTTTTTTTAACAAGTGCTGATGTTTTTTCTAATAAAGGAAAATCTTGTTTAACTTAAATACAGTGGTGGCTAATTATTATAGCGCCAAAGTTGTAAAGTATGCTATGCGATTTTCCTTTTTGTGTGCTTGGTTTGACGTTTATTATAATCGCTGCGAGGATTTTTTCTTATAAGGCAGTTCTGTTTTTGATTTGACATAAGGATTTTTTTTATTTTAAATAGTGTGTTCTATTTTATTATAAATATGACGAAGTCGTAGAAATGAAGTCAATTTGAAGTAGAAACAGAATCGTTGGTCGAATATCGACAACCGGCAACACTAGTACTAATTGTTCTCCTAAAATTTATGGGACTAGGTCCTCATGAAAAATAGTATATTGTATATGATGCTATTCAGGGTGGGCCATCTCTTGATTTCTTTTTAAATTACTTGTTATTTTGACACAGACAGCTCTTTTGCCCTCAAAAAAATTATATAAGCACAGTATAATGTCTTTGAGGTACGAACTGAATATATTTACTCTTGAATAACACTGGGAAATATTGAAAATTTATTTCCAAAGTCAGTGCTCCGAAGATCGATGTCATGCTGACAATCCAGAAACAATTCAGGCACTTAAGCACAATATTGATCGCGTTATTTGTAAACTAGGGTTCCAAACTATCGAAAATGTGCTGAAAATTGACTGACAGGGCTGCCAAGCCAGCCGAGGCAGCAATTTAAAAGAAATATTATTGCGTTTCTAATCGGAATGTGTTCTCTTTTTATTAAATGAACAAACTCTGAAATATATTGAATAGTATTAATTTTATAGGGTTTTTAAAAAGAAACCAGCCAATAATCCACCCTTTAGATTTAGATTCCAGACTAGTGAGTTTCAGAAGCTCTTTATCGACCTCATCTTTCTATTTTTGTAATTCAACCCCTCATATTTGCCTGGAAAATTAGCGAATTAAAAACAACGCTGAATCTCGCTGGCCCGGAAGACATATGCTCGTGAATGTCATCAGTCAAGTCGAGCTAATGTGGTCGGGCTAATTACAGCCAAGGAGAAAAATATCAACCGCCCTAATGGGCTGAATATGGGGGACAGGTACTTACGAGCAGGAATAGAGCGCCTTCACCCGGGCTGACACACTTCCACAGCTTCCAGAGGAGCTCACAATGCGCCCCGAAAGTAGATCATTCGCGAATCACCCGCTGGAATTGCTCTCCCACTACTCGAGGCTCTGTCTAGGGCTGCTACATGCGGGAAACTTGTTATTTTTCATATTTTGCAACATTGCCACTTGAGCGGAAATAGGAATTGCTACATGCTATCGAACTTCTCCGTCGCGCTCTTTGCAGCTCGAATAATCCGAGTTGTTCGGCTCGTAAACTAAACTAAAGGTGGGTGCACGTTGCACGGGCGGAGCGAGGAACAGCCGGAGCCAACGACGGGCACCAGCCAAGCCAGTAAATCATCAGGATGTAAACATCCTTGAAATGCAGCATGAATTTAAGTAGTTCGTGCATCGCCGGCCGATTATGTATCCCTCTAGCTTGCTTAGGCGGGGCGTGTGGTACAAGCGCGCTACTGCGGCCTGCTCAGTGTCCTTTCTGGTTAGACACACGCATCACGAATCCTCGCATAATGCGGCTGAGGTGTTTGATGTGGTCGGCTCGCTAAATGCGTGTAATGGGCGAGGCTCGGTGTTTGAGGCTTTCCTCGTGGACACAAGCAGAATTGCGGGGAGAATCCTCTGTGTGGACTCGGAAGCAGGTCATCCAATATTTGATTTCGATTCAAGTTCGCCTTCTGGTTTCAAACAGCCCCCGCCTGTATACACGAAGGCGGAGTGGGGGCGGGGATGTCGAAACCAAAAACGTATCACACGTGCGTAGGTATTTCCAATAAGAAATTACTTGGCAACATTGAAGGACCCCCGAAAAATATTTATTTTTATTTGATCCTATAAGAAAATCCTTCACCTCTTTATTCAGAGGAAGTCCGAGATTTTATTGGCCGATTTCCGAAAATTGCTACATCTTCGGCATTGACACAGAAATCCATTGAAAACGTTTGAGGCAGAAAAGAATGTCCTTTGTTGAAGAAACCTGACATGTGTTTACAAAATGTTCGTTTCGCAGTAAGAACGTCTTCATACATTAACAGAATTACTTTTGCACCTAGTTACCAGAAAATCATGCCGTAGGATGTACATATCTACTTATATAAATTGTTAAAGATAAATAACCTAAATAGGATAAGTAGGTCTTAAAATTCTCTATTATAAAGAGCATATTTGCAACCTTAACAAACCTATTATCGTTGAGGTCCTTCAATAGAATATCAGTATAAAGGAAATTTAAATGTATTTGAAAAGTAATAAAATATGGGCGAATCAATGTAATCAATGTGATATGAAAATGTGAGTTTGGAGTCATAGATAACACCGAAGCCTTTATATTTATCTGCTCTTTCAATTGAAAAATTCTTAATTTTATAATACCATCTCGCATCTGTGAAAATCCATGATTTTGCACTAAGTAACGTGCAGAGAAAGATCATTAATACTACACCAGTTAGTTAACATATCCAAATTATTTTGAAGCTTCCGAGGATCTAACTGAAGCGAACAATTTTAAATCATCAGCGTAAATTAAGAAATTAGCAATAGAGAATGTTTCAAAAATATCATTGATAAATAATATGAATAAAAGTGGCCCAAGGCAACTGCCTTGTGGTACTTCGGATAAGGCGATAATATTCTTAGAATATAGGTCCTATCCTTACCCGTTGTATACGATTCGTGAGATACGACTGAAACCACTTTAAAATTAATCCATTAAATTCAAAGTATTTTATTTTGTCATTATTCAGTACATCCACTTGAATACCATTTTCTATATTCAGAGCATAGAAGAAAAATCGCTAGATTCGAAAAAGTGGCGAAAAATCCATGCTGCTCATTCACAATAATATGCTTAACCAATGAAACCGCTTTGGAAACAACCAGGGTATCTAATAGGTTAGGGATAGTATTCATAATTGAGACAGCACAATAATTTTATGAATTAATTACTTAATATAAATTGACTGTTACCAAAATAATGTGGAACTAAAGTAATTTGACAGGATTTCTATTAAAAACAATGCGATGTTCCATAATATGGTATCGTGTAACTTTAATGTGATAGCTATTGGGTTGGCACGAAAGTAATGAGACACTCTAGAAAACTCTACTCATGTTGTTTTTCTAATCAATTGTTTTCGACCATATTCTAGTATGTTATAGAACATTCTAGGTGCTTCAGTCCTAGGGGTATATAAAAGCGCACGCACGATTAATTCAGTCAGTTTGAAGAAAAATGGATGAGCGACAAGTTCGAACTCTATACCTTTACGAGTATTTGTTAGGTCATAGTGTGCGAGCTGCGGCAGACAACATCAACACTGCATTTGGCTCAGATACTACAAGTCACGCAACAGTGTCTCGTTGGTTCAAACGCTTCAGTAAGGGAGACCAGCTTTTCGACAATGATGATTTGCGCCGTGAACTGCAACAGAAGCCGGATGCAAGCACTCGTGAATTAGCGACAAAACTCCACTGCAGCCATCACGCTATAGAACATCACCTGCACGAGCTCGGATACAGGAGAGTTTTATCCCGATGGACACCTCATGCCCTCACAGACGCCATTCGTGCTGCTCGGGTCGCCGTCTGCCAATCGCTGTCGTGGGTTCTCTACGAAAACAATATGCGCCGTGCCTTCTGGTTGCCACGAAAGGAAGACCCACCAACTCAACCAAAGCAATATCAAAACCGCGGCGAAAAAGTTCTATTGTGCTGCTTTTGGGATTCTCAGGACATGCTGTTTTATGAATTATTACATAATGAAACAGCTAATGCTAACACATATGCGGCGCAGGTCGAAAAACTAGCCACAGCTATCAAAGAAAAAAGACGAAGAAGAGCCAATGTCATTTTACTTCATGACAACGCTCGCCCGCACACTGCATCCAGCACCCGCCAACAACTGCAGAGCTTAGGCTGGGAGACGGTACCTCATCCACCATATTCCCCAGACATTGCCCCTTCAGACTATCATTTATTCAGAGCCATGAAAAATGATTTGCGTGATAAACGCTTTAACACTTTTAATGAAGTTGAAACCTACGTAGCCACCTTCTTCAACTCACGGCCCGCTGAGTTCTGAGCAACAGGCATCCAGTCCTTGCCTATAGGTTGGCAAGAAGTCATAGATGCTCACGGCGAGTATTTGATTGACTAAATGTATAGTAAAATAAAAATGTTAGAATTTAAAATGTAAAAACAAACTGTCTCATTTCTTTCGTGCCAACCCGATATTTAAACCAGCAGTTTGTCTTGTGTCATATAATAAACGAATCGAATTTGTAATTTATTTGCTCTTAATGGAATGAATAAATAAATATGTACTTTGAAAATATATTTTTAAAATTCATAGTCTGATTCTTTAAACTAGTGTGATTTTGTGACATGTAAAATTCCCTAAACACGTGGCTTCCAATTTAAATTAGTTTGTGATGCCTTTAGTTTCAGTATGATAACTTTTAAATGTGTCATAATACCAAATTAGTTCAATGTATTTTTATTTCGACTTTTTATTGCAGGTATGTTAGAAAAAAAATAAAAAGGAATAGTGTTTAAAACATTAATTTTATTTAAGTAATACAACACAATCTTAACATTTTTATAATATTTTAATATTACATCATTTTAACTTTAAAAAAAAATCATATTGCTTTCTTATTATCCTCAGTTTTATCAATTAAAACATTAGTGTTTAATATCTACACATATGTATATAGTTTCAACATTCCTTGTTCCTTGATATTCTAATTGTATTACTCTAACAAAAATAATTAATACACACAACCATCTCTTTTATTATTTTATGGAAATTAGAATCTGATTACATCGCAGATACGACCTTAACATGATAATTATAAATGGGTTATTATACTAAATATCCATAACATTACATTCAATTTTCAAATTAATGTTAGAGAGTAGTAAAAGAGGATTATTTTTAATAATTGATAGTCCAAACAGTTGATGCTATTAAAGTCATATGAAGACTCGGTATATAAAATATAATCGCTTAATTATTTGAACGTAGCTAATTACATTTGTAATAAAGACTCGGAACTACAATATTTTCAAAATTTAATTACTCCTGTGGTTATTTATATCGTCAAGGGTTATTAACAGGTAATAAAGTTTAACTGCAGTACAGCAATTAGAAAATTGAAATAACTCACTCAAAATTTCTCCGTGACTTTCATATTCCTTTAGCCTTTATATTTGTAATTTGCATATGTTTAATTGAAAACACGACAAGTTTGTTAGTCTTGGGAAAATGGGTTGGCTGTGCAGCTGGGCTGCAACTGTTAGCTAGGTGCATAGAATGCTTGCAACGTTGAGGAACGGGAGGAAATGTGGCTTAAAAACTAGTTTAATAAAAAGCCCTTTTATGACTACATCAAAGTCTCATAGTTGAAGGAAGAAAAAACTGTTTAACCCGCCGGAGTAAAATTTATATGGAAAGCTCGGTCGCTCGTTTTTCGGACTGTATGTGCTAAATCCAAGGTGAAGTTCTCTCTAGCTTTTAAACTGTCGTCAAAGGATATTTGCCAGAAATTGAATATGACAGACATTTTTTTTAGCAATTTTGTGATAAATTCCCTTGAATGTGAAAAATATTAAATTTTGATTTGCTTGTAATTAGTTTTTATGTTACCTGGATTGATGCTTTGATATTTGAAAAGCAAATTAATTTTTCGAAATTTATTTCCATTCAATTAAAATGGGATGGATATGGTATTTTGTATCCCGTCGGGTTTTATAATTAATTTCCGAAGTGTGTACAAAATTATGGAAACAACTGAAGTAATGATATAATTAAATTTGTTAATTATTTTAAAAATTGTTGTTATGTGTTTTCGCTATAGGATCCGAAAACTATATGGACACAAACTTTTAGTGAAACGAGGAATACTGAAGGAAAAATTTCATTTAAGTACATTATTGTAGTGAAAAATAAATTGTGTAATTTAAATTGTTTACCAGGTACACTTGGCAAACATTGAACAAAATCTGAATTTTTTACACCAGAAAGTTCAATATTTTTATAATTGGATTAATATCGGATTTTTTGCTTTTGCATATTTAACTACTATAAACCAAGTTACTCTACACAAAAAAACGACCTTTCTAAGCGTTATTTAAGCAAATCACTTTTTTACATGCAATATTAAAATTGAAAAAAATTGGATTCATCTTGGATTCTTCAAAGTTACAATTATTTCATTGTCCTTCTGAATTTTTTAATATTATGTTTATAATACAAATTAAAAATCTAGATGTTATAGTAAAGGATGGGTACGAAATCTCATTACTGAAAATTAAAAATTTCATTTTGAATTACGTCCAAAACCAGTCCTCTTCAGAAGTAATCAATTTTTGAAAAAAGTTTGAAATATATTATATACAGTATCCTTCAAAATATTTACTATAATTTTTGCTAAAGTGAACAATTTATACAATGAAAATTGTTACTAAGTTGAACATTTTATACAAGGAAATTTTTTACTAAATTGAACATTTTGTGCAAGGAACATTTATACTAAATTGAATATTTTGCACAAGGAAAATGTTTACTAAATTGAACATTTCGTACAAGGAAAATGTTAATTATATTGAACATTTTGTGCAATAATTTTTTACTAGATTGAACATTTTGCACAAGGAAAATTTTTACAAAATTTAACATTTAGAACAAGAAGAATTTTTACTAAAGTGAACATTTTGCACAAGGAAGATTTTTACCAAATTTAAAATTTTGCGCAAGGTAAATTTTTTCTAAGTTAAACATATTGTACAAAGGAAATGTTTACTACAAGAACATTTTATACAAGGAAAAGTTTTACAAAATTGAACATTTTGCACAAGGGAAATTTTTACCAAATTGAAAATTTTGCACAAGGAAAATTTTTACTAAATTGAATATCTTGTACAAAGTAAATTTAGTGAGACTAAGAGTCGTCTTTCTTTCTACAAGGAAAACAACAAGATTTTGAATTGGCGGGATTAATCCGAAAATGCGGGATTTTAATTGGTGGGAATTTGTAGTGAGAGATGGCGAAATTGAATGTTTTTGGAACCAATGGGGATGTGACTCTTCTCAAGCACAAATGTTCTCTCAAAATAGTTTGGACCGATCTTAATGAAATGTTTACAGTATCAGCAAGGTCTCTAATTGTCAACCGAAGATTTTTGAGCACCAAATCTTTGATTCATTAACATGTTGTTCATTGATTGATGTTGATGGTCGTCCGGGACGCTCTTTGTCTTCAACGCTTTCTCTATTTTCTTTGAACTGTTTATACCACTTGTAAACATTTCTTTCAAACAAAATCTGATCGCCGAAGACCTTGTGCAACATATTAAACGTTCCTGCAGCAGAAATTTTATTCCGCAAACAAAATTTAATGGAACTTCTTTGCTCAATAAAATCACACATTTTAAAAATCATAGTTATTTGCTCAGAAAACACAACGAAACTAACCAAAGAGTGCTGCCAACCTAAAAACAAGAAGATTTGCTCGAATCGATGTACTCACGCACTTTAAATTCAAAATTGGTTTTACTTTTTGATCACAGTAGGAAACTAGTATTATCTTTGTTTCATTCGATTTGAATCATCACTGCAAAGTATTATTCGTATAATGTCAAGTGGATATTCTTACAAGATTGTAGGTTATTGCCACAAATCAATAATTTCTGTGGGAACGCCTTGTCTTGATTCTTTCACTAAAAACCTGTCTAATAACGTGAATTCTTCTGAATTTTGAAAAAGTCAAACAATAAGTTAAAAGAATTTAAAAAAGTGATAGTGTTATAACCCGATTCTTCACAATACCCTCCTGCAAGAAAATGTAAAAAGTGTTCCACACAACCTTCCGATCCTTTACAAAGCTGCAACTCTAGCGTTCTGCCATTTTCATTAACCGACACAATTTGTAACAAAGAAATAAAGGATATGAAAAAGGTAAATTAATTTCAAAGCTCATACGTTTTCGCTATGCACGTCAGATTAAAAACTGCTTCAGCAAACTAAATATTATTTAATACCACAGAGTAGAATAATTTCGCAAAAACTGAAGACCTACCATCTGAATGCGGGTGGGGCGAACGACCCCACTGTATAAATTCTGCTAAAATTGTAGAAACGTGCTGCACTGAATGCAGACATTTTTGCAGAAGTCCTAATAATGAACAAGCGCGCCCCAGCAGCGGTTGGTTCTTCGCAGCGACGCTTATAACTCCCGCCTCAGGAAAAACCTACTCAGACTGAAATTATAGCAGCTGCGGCACATCCTTCGGGAGAAAAACGCGCTTATTAGATTTCCACTAGCAGTTAACCTTGTGGAACTCGAGTCGACATTCAGATCCAGGACATCCAGGACGCCAGGACGCCAGGATGCTCGGGACGACGCGGGCGGCGAAGTCGAGGCGAATTCGACAAACACAAGCTTGCCTCGCTTGCACCGAGTCAAGGCACAGGTTGGCCGCATAATAAAGGCTAAGCCCGGCGAAACACGGATGAACTCGTCGTGCGCTTATGAAATTCGCAAATTCCAGAGGAGTGCCGTCTGCGAACTAATTTTGCATCAATGCCGGGATTAGCCTTAAATAGGCACTACGGGGCTCCGGCTAGAGATCCAAAAATGTGCAATTTGCTCCTTCCGCCGCTGCGAGCCGGCCTGGGAATTTGTAGAACAGGCAAATATTTGAAAATTGAAGAGAACACTCCACACTAAAATTATGAAATTTTGTGTTCTACATAAATTAACAGAAATGTACATTTTTCGACTTGGAATTTTAAAAGTACTATCCGGCAGGAAAACAACTGGTATTTAGGTCTAGAAGGGATTTTTGTAGTTAGGCACAAGAAGAAATGTTCGTTGCTTGCTTGCAGTTGAATAAAATTCTGAATTTATGGAACCTTGCAATTCTTTTAGAGAACAATAATTATTTAGATAAAATTCATTCATTTCATAATAATACGCTAAAAAAAATTAAAGTTGGTTTATTTAAACAAAATGAATTGTTAAAAGACAACGCCAAACATATAGCTACAAATCTGTAAATGTGTTATATATTTTTGTTGTGACATACTAATTACCAAAATTAATACTTTGAACGTTTTCAAAAATTTATTAAAAAAATTACAATGATTCGTAGATTTTAAAACTTCACTTAAATGAAACTCGCCCAAACGAAAATGCTTCATCAGCTCAAAATCGATGACGAATTAATACACTTTGTGTTTAAAAAACATGCATTAAGGTAACTTAAGTATACGTTATAATAGATTAATAATATTTGTACACAGTAAAACATTTTGTGGAATATTGCAACATTAAATCTGTATCAGAAATATATTATACATTTATTTAACATTATACTAAAGTAACTTTAATAATACATAAAAAGCGATTTGAAACTTTATCAATTTCACCCGTTTCGGCCCAAAATGACCTAAATTTTTTCAATTTTTTAACCATTATGTTTTTTAGGAAAAAATTATTCAATCTTGCTGAAATTTAATACCCTGCAGTATTTTAGCCTGCACTTCCCGAATCTGATCGCAGAATAACGCTATCTGGCGCCATTTAAAAAAACAAATGGTTGCTGAAAGCAGAAAAAAAGGTGATTTTTTTTAATTTTCATTCAAATAATCGTAAATTAAAACAAGAAAAAGGAAAATCGAATATGGCGAATTCAATATGGCGATTTTAACGCA
The DNA here is from genome assembly GCA_949715965.1 of Dysmachus trigonus. Lineage (NCBI taxonomy): Eukaryota > Metazoa > Arthropoda > Insecta > Diptera > Asilidae > Dysmachus > Dysmachus trigonus. The sequence goes on from OX454320.1 coordinate 93,643,033, forward strand.
CAATTGTTTTGTTTTTGCAGATTTTTGTTTTATTTATATATCTACAGCTTTTTTTGAAATTTATTAACTTTTTTATCATTTATGAGGTTGCTTATTTTGAGTATGTAGTCAGATTTCAAAATTTCAAAATGGCGGTTCCAATATGGCGGGCAAAATTCTTAAATTTGATCGATTTGGAACTGAAAATTGTGTACAAAGGTATTTGAGGTCGCTGATTACGAATCTGGAATTAGATTTAAAAAATTCAAAATGGTGGATTAAAGATGACGGATAAAATTCCGTAATTTGATCGAATCCGGACTGGTAACCGTACATATAAGTTTTTGAGGTCGCTGATTACGAATCTGGGATTCAATTTTAAAAACTCAAAATGGTGGATCAAAGATGGCGGTTAAAATGTCTTAATTTAATATAATCCGGACTGATAACTGTACATATAAGTTATAATTATAAAAAAAAAAAAAAAACTAAAAAAAAAAATGGAAAACAAAAAAAATGAGTCAGAGTCATTAGCTTGTCGATCTTCACATTGGTTAATCAAATGTGATCACAGATTCGTAATCAGCGACCTCAAAACTTATATGTACAATTATCAGTTCGGATTATATAAAATTAAGACATTTTATCCGCCATCTTTGATCCACCATTTTGAGTTTTTTGAGATTCGTGAAATGCAGGAAAAATTACTGTAGGGTATCAAATTTCACCAAAATTGAATAATTTTTTCCTAAAAAACATAGTGGTTAAAAAATTGATAATATTTAGGTAATTTTGAGCCGAAACGGGTTAATGTGCCTGTTTATTCTCTTTCTTCATCTCATCTCATCTTCAGTGGACTACAAAGAGATCGCTCTCGTGTTGTTTGTATACATTTTATATAATATTATGTACACATTTTGATGAAATTTCCAAAACTTCGTTGTTGACAGACATGTTTAAAAGTTAACTATTTAGAAAACAAGAAAAAATGTTTTCACTTTTAACCTTAGGAAAATGTTTCAAAATTTCATCAAAATGTGTTCCTAAAAAGTAAAAACCAAAAACATTGAGTATCTAAATAAAATGATGCATCAAATATTTTCGGATAGCCACATCAAATCTTATAATTTCCCTAAATAATCAAAAATGGGTTGGTCAAATAATCGTGATATATTTTTGATCAAATTAACGGACTACAGTTTTTAAATTTTATATTTTAGGAATTATGAATTATTAGAATAATGAATATATGTTTTGTCATGATATTTCGATAATTGATGGCTTAAACAATATATTGTACAAAATACCAATTTTGATGATTTAATGTCTCACTATACTTTGTACCAAATAAAAAGAGTACCACAATACAAAAATGTTGTTATATTGATTAAGAAGATTGAAAGTAAAACCTTAACTTTGGATTGTGCTAAAAATTCTCATTTACTCGTTTGGTCGTTTCGTCACCAAAGGAAATACAACAAAAAACTTTGGAATTCTTTGACTGTGCAGCAATTCCTAAAGGAGTTCTTTCTCTCTTATGTTGTAAGAAGGCCATCAGTTCGACAAAGCCATTTAGATTCAATTAACTTGGACAACTGAAATAGTTCCGACAGGACTAATGACGTCAGAGCTCATTTATCCCAAATTGTGTGATAAGTTCAGCTTGTGCTCGTGCAGAGAGACCGGAGTGATTAACAAACGTATTTGCTTTAAAAAGTTGGTCGACCGCAGCAGTGCTCAAAACCGAGGTGATTAAAAGAATTAATGGAAAATTGCGTAATAATTGAAAATAAATGGACTATCTGGTATTGCGCAAATAAAACGCGTTGCGGTTACACGTCCGTTTCGATATGTGCCGAATTAATCTGGCTGTGTGTAGGACCACTAGATAAACAAAAACAAATTGATTGGTCGAAGGGTTTTTTTTTTGGTCGTCCATGATGTGCTATTAGCTTTTGGTTGGTTTTTCTTGCTTTTCAAAAGTCCCATTCACACCGATGATGATGATGACCTGGACAATTGAAAGCGTGTCCGTGTCGGCCAAATATTTACTATGACCCTACGGCCCCCCAAACGGCGAGGAACATTGTAATATTTTGTTTTGCTTGTTTTTTCTTTAAAATACCCGTCCTCCATGAAATATTCATGTGGAGGCAATGTTACTGATTATCGCATGTCAGCAGACCACTTATCATAGTTAACGATTCGGGGGAATTAAACTGCTAGAGGCATTAAGCAGCAGAGCATCGGCACCTCGGTTGGCAAACAGACGCTCGCACCACTAGAGGTTTTTGGAGCCGTAAAAGTTCTGTCTCGCAACACCTCGTTTCACTAAAAGCGCCATTATTTACGGTCGAAACTATTGACGATTTAATTTATTTGAAATTTATGTAAACCGCGAATGGGCCATGCCGCGAATCTCTCGGAATTAGAAAGCCATCGTGCACGGTGCGTAACGCGTGTACGTGCGTATAGGTAGGTGACGCCCTCTGTACGGGATTCTCGCGTCCTCAGGTGTTTCTGGATCCGCGCCCAAAGCCAGGATTGCGCGATGGGGAGGAATTAATAAATATTTATATTTATATATATATAAATATGGTACATATGAAAGAAGTACCTTCTCCCGGGGGAGCCAAATTAAACACCTGCGAACAGTTGGAATGTGATTTACACAAGGCCGCCGGGACTTACTTAAAATTTGAGTCACACACCGAAAATGATATAATTTTTCATGACGTTTTGAATTTTGTAAAGGGAACACTGAGTGGGAGGAAGTTTTGGGGGTCGGTGGCCCTTCATTCCGTACTTTGAGGTCGGAGCGAACGGATTCCTTTTAGCAAATTTCGGAGAGTCCCGTGCAGAACCGAAGTCGTTTCGTATTCATAAAGGACGCAAAGGGAGCAGCATCTCACCGTCGAATGTCTCCCGCTGGCTTAAACTTTTCGGGAGGAAAGCCAACAAAATATGTCATGGAGCATCAGAGCCATATGGGTTAAAGATATTCCCCGTGGACCCCGGGGCCGCTGAGGAGCCTCTTTTCAGCGGCACCCCGTCCCGCACACCGTCCCCGTGCTATTAAGTAAATTAAATACAAGTCAGTAAGGCAACAGAAGGAATATTTAATTCGGCTGGGTATTGAAAAGGACTGCAAAATTCTTTAATTCGACACATTGAAATTCAAGCAGAGTGGCGGCTGGCTGGTTGCGTTCGTTGCGCACTCGCCGCCAGGTTGTGGCGTGCTCCCGTCTCGAGCTCCACCTGCCTGATTTTTTTTTGGGGGAATTAATTCACCCGAATCGAGAGGTGGTAGCAAATGCAACCCTGAATTATTCGCACGTTGGGAAAAGCCGCCTTAATTATTTACTTAAAACAAAAGCTGTTACTTTCACACTGCTCTTGCTCAAGTTTTTCCCTTTAATTAAAACATTTCCGCCTCGCCGCCCGCGCCGCCGCTGGGCCTGCCGGGCTCATTTTCACCACCGAAAATATGTCAAAGGACTTGTGTCTGCGGCGCTCCTAACAGCAATCAATGCGTTTTAATTAAGACGACGCGGCACGGGCCGTGTTTAATTTGGAACGAAACATTTTACCCGGTAATAAGGCTTTAATTGAATTTGCAGGTGAGAGAATGGCGCTCGTGCATTGTGCTACGTGGATCAGGTCGAGATTTATCGCTGAATGGCGCGGGAAATGACCCGAACACTACGAAAATACGATGGGGAATTTTGTGGAAATTGCTTCGCATACAGAAAAGCTATGAAATTCTAAAGTTTTGTCAACGTGGACATTTTGGGAAAATTACTACATGAATGTATTAGTTGGTAAATCTTACATTTTTTTAGATATATGCATACACACTAGGGTTTTTTTTTCGCGACAATTTTTTTTTTTTTCAGTCCCACCTCGAAATTTTGTGGCAAATATCTAAACAAAAATTCCCTGAAAATTGGAGCCCTTAATATTAATACTAAGTACTAGACCAAGGCGTATAAAGATTTCCTATATAAAATACACGTAAACTTTGATTATTTTTCTTCAAAACTCTACAGCTCAGAGGCATTTGATGGTATAATCTTGGTCAATGTTAGGGTTTCTTCAGAATTGAATGCTCTACAAAAGTGTCCATTGCGGCGTAACCCTAACTCCCACCAGCGAGGTAGTACGGGTCACTAACCCCAATTTTTTCATGGAATTCTCGATTTTTACCCCTATGTAGTAAACAACAAGAGGTACAGAAAAAGTGAATATGACAAACTTGTAGCAAATTCAATTTCCTACAAAAAAGTCTTGAACACCAAATCGCTAACATCGATATTTCTTGAGATATTGGGCTTTGAAGTTGAGGTAGTGCGGAATTTTCATGGATTGTTGAGCTAAATTGTAGAAACACTACCTCAACTTCAAAGCCCAATATCTCAAGAAATGTCGATGCTAGCAATTTGGTGTTCAGGACTTTTTTGTAGGAAATTGAATTTGCTACAAGTTTGTCATATTTACTTTTTCTGTACCTCTTGTTGTTTACTACACTGCGGAGCATAACTATAAACGCAGTCTAAAAATGCTTGTTTTTCCTATTTGTTTTGTCAAATCCCGCTATTATTTATTGATTTTGAAAGATTAGATGGAAAGAGTACCACACACAAAAATTTACCAAAAAGTAATCATTAAAAGTACCGTTAGTTGAAATTTGTTCTTAATTAGGCGGAGCATAACTATAAACGCAGTGAGTATATTATCAGTTCTTTGCGTTATTGACCGTTGATATCAAACAAAAATTGTGCCAAAAAATTAAATTAAATTTGCTTCTTAAATTGTTGTTACTTATTTTTTTAAATATCACGCGGAACAGTGCTTAGTGATATGGAAGCAGGCACAGTTCTTGCATTTTTTGAAGATGGCTTGAGAAAGCGTGCCATTGCTAAAAAGCTCGGTCGGTCTGACGCTGCTATTCGGAACGTTTTAGAAGCTCCTGAAAATTATGGAAAAAACCGAACAGGAGGTCCGAAAAGCAGTTATCAGACAGAAACAGGCAATACGTTATTCAAAATGCAAGCAACAGTTTGAAGACCGTTTCAGACATCGTTAAGGATTGTGGTCTGAACGTCTCCTAATGGACAATTCATAGAGTTTTAAGGAGTTCCAACCATATTGTGTATCAGAATCGGCACCGCGACTTTTACCGCGTCACAAATCATCAAGGCTGGAATTCGCGCGAACAAATATGCAGACCAACAACCTAGCATTTTACCTTGGTTTGGTTTGTTTTCGATAAATTTTTGGAACTTTTTTTTTTAAAGGTAATTCTTTCTGATGAGAAAAAATTTAACTTGGATGTACCAGATGGTTTCAGTGAGTATTGGCGTGATTTGCGGAAGAATTCTGAGTTATTGTCAAAATGCGATTTCGGTGGAGGCAGTATTATGATCTGGGGAGCATTTTGTGCTGATGGAATGGTGGGATGGGTACTAGGATAAATTCTTCCGAGTATATCGATGTACTGCAAATGAATTTATTACCATTTATGCGGCGCCAAGGCACAGATTCTGGATTTTCCAACAGGACAACGCCAAAATTCATGTGAGCCATGTCACTAATTCGTGGTTTATGGACAATAACATTCAAGTAATGGCAAGGCCCACTTGCTCCCCAGACCTAAATCCCATTGAGAATATTTGGGGACTCCTAACAAAGCATTTTTATAAGGACAACAAACAGTACAACACTGTCGTTGAGATAAAAGCTGCGATCATTCAAGAATGGTACAATTGACAACAGAACAATAACAAATTTATTAAAAGTATGCTAAAGAGACTCTTTGAAGTTGTTAGCAATAATGGTGGTCACACACATTATTGAAATTACATGTTTGTCTGTTTTTTATTAATTTTTTCTAAAATTATTTGCATGCGTTTATAGTTATGCTCCGCCTAATTCAGAGCAAATTTCAACTAACGGTACTGTTAATGATTACTTTTTGGTAAATTTTTGTGTGTAGTACTCTTTCCATCTAATCTTTCAAAAACAATAAATAATAGCAGGATTTGACAAAACAAATAGCAAAAACAAGCATTTTTTGACTGCGTTTATAGTTATGCTCCGCAGTGTACATAGGGGTAAAAAGCGAGAATTCCATGAAAAAATTGGGGTTAGTGACCCATACTACCTCGCTGGTGGGAGTTAGGGTTACACCGCAATGAACACTTTTGTAGAGCATTCAATTCTGAGAAACCCTACCATTGACCAAGATTATACCATAAAATGCCTCTGAGCTGTAGAGTTTTGAAGAAAAATAATCAAAGTTTACATGTATTTTATATGGGAAATCTTTATACGCCTTGGTCCAATACTTAATATTAATATTAAGGGCTCCAATTTTCAGGGAATTTTTGTTTAGGTATTTGCCACAATATTTCGAGGTGGGACTGAAAAAAAAAAAATAGTCGCGAAAAAAAAGCATCCTAATACACACACAGAATTAAAATCTACTAGGGTGAGTCAAAACTTTTGCATAATTTCGATATCTCGTTAAACCACCGAACCTTAGCCTTTTGCAACACAAATATTTCGAGTCGCCTCAGCAGCATAGTGTCCGAGTTGGAATTCATAAAGCAAAAGTTCTCTAATTAAGCGGTTTTCCGTATCGATTTTCAATGTGATTAAAGGAATGAAAAAAATACATCGTACGAAAGGTAAGCAAAAAGTGAAAATTTGTAAACTAGTATTATGTCTGAGTCAAAGGTGTTGAACTTTAAAGAAAAATGCTCATTTTTGGTTTATTCGGGATTTATGAATGGTATCCATCATTGGAAATGGTTAAATCGTTAATGGAAATTCAACTCAACAACTATAGTTTAAGTAAAGTAAGATGACAGTCGAATATACTATAAGACTTCATCCGACTGCAATAGATTTATAACTAACCACTATAAAATAAGACACTGATACAAAATTTAAAATAGTTTTGATTGGTAGGTACCCAGAAACTCTGTATTGTATATGTACAATGTATGTTATTAAACTATACTTTTTGGGTATATAAAAATATCTGGCAAGGGGCTCAAACTTGTTATTTTTTTTTAAGGATATGAAACAAAAAAACTTAAAATTGGCACTCCATATTATTTCCTTTTCTTTTATAATATGGCTCCAGACCTTCCGCTTCGCTGGTAGAGGTAATCGTATCTAATGGGCTTCTAGGACAATTTTGTTTTTTCTCGACTTGCCCTCGTACGATCCATATCCTTAACATTATCCAGGAGTGCTGTGTCGTGGTCTGGGCCAGTACTTTTCATTATGTCAATGCAGTCGGCAGTCCTCGATTCTTTAATTGAGACATGAGGCAGAGGCAGGCAGTGCAGACGTCCCAAATAGCTAGACTTTGTCTCCGTTTTTGAAACCACGGCAGAGTCAGGACCATGGAGTTCGCCCTACAGAGTTGGTGCATATATGCCGGCAAGGACAAAAGATCCCAGGAAATATTCATTAGGCCGAAGTGGTGTCAATCAGCTGGGCCGGGTCCTTGCCCGTGCTTTTAGCACCAAAGTGCTGAAGTTAATTCTGTAGTACCTTTAGAGCGGGCTTCGTATGTTATTTAAACGGTCACATTTAGTAGGACAGGTCATTACCATCCCGAAGGGCCTAAATTCGCCTCGTATTCCGAAAGCAATTTAATTTGTACAGCTTCCGTAACAGTCGACGCTATCTCTGGACCCAGGAAGGCCCATGAAACTGGGAATAGTTGCCGCATTCAATTTTACTGTGAATGCTACTCCGTTTAGCATATTCGAAAGTGTGCTCCTTCATACTTAAACCCCCCGTCCCGGCCAGGGCCGCGTACCTGTACCCCTCCATCTGATCCGTTCTTCCCTCCAGGTCCACGGTCCCAAAAGTCTGGAGCACCACCAGAAGCTCGTTGTATAACCGTCCACATTCAAACTAGTTTTATGGGTAAAACTCCGTGCTCGGAAATTTATAGATATGTAAATTCTGTAACTTATTCTTTGTGTGCAGAGTCTGGCGCGGGAAATTTATAGTGCTCCCGGTCTGATATATAAAAAACGAAAGAAAAAAAAAATTATTTTATTAGGGAATGTATCACCTTTCATAGCCGTTTCCGTTCCATTTGATCGCATACATATTTGTAATTGAATTTATATTCGATGTATTTGCATATTTTTCGAGCCGCGAATACATCATCCGCCTAAATTATGACCCGCCCGGTAGGAGAGTAGGTTGTTATCGCCAACTTCGGTTGTCAAAAATTTGTGTTTGCCCGATATTTAGAGCAGTGATTAATATCAGCCGCCGCGGTGGCGATTGGGTCGGTCTTCTTGGTCTTTTCGTTGCCGTCGACCCGAATTTGGAATCAAATAGACCGATTTGGGGCCTTTACATATGTCCAGGTGGGATGACTAATGCCCGGCTAGGTGATTTATTTGCCGGTCGAAATGTACATCAGGTGGCTGACCAGGTAGTTGTGTGCTCTCAGAGCCATGAAAGAATTTGTTTTCCTAATGTATATTGCTCCTCCCGAGATCTTATGAAAAGATACACATTCCTGATAAGAGACCTCTTTGATATGCTGATTTATCTGTGTATTTATTTTTAGGTCTTTCACCCGAAATATCTAGACGCGCTATTCAACTGATTTTGAGCTATGATCGCAACGAAGACTTTGCATAATACATTTCGTTTTCAAAATGTTCGACAAAGTGGAGACCACATATATACAAATATACATTCATCTTACGTATCTGAACTCTGACTCTGACTTATTGAATGGGTGGCACTGATATACTAAATTTTGTATATTTCACTTAATCACAACAATCTAAGAGAGCAACATTCAAAAGCAGTAGGCCGGGCAGTGGGATTGATGAAGTTTGTTAATTTGGGACGGTTTTCGGAAGAATAATGAATGGTTTTTTAAGTTTTCTGATCAGAAAAGAAATGGAAATTTGTAATTCTACTGTATCAGGTTAATAACCCTTACCTTTTTATAGATATTCAAAGAGAATTTGAATTTATGAAAAGAAAAACAGAAGACTTATTGATATGCAAAATTAAGACATTCTGTCACAAAAATGAAATCTTCAATGTTGATTTGTAATCTAATCTATCTTTATTATTAAAATTGGAACGACATTTGAATATTTCTGTTCCTGTATTACGCTTAATCCTCTGAAATTAATATCTTGAACGTTAATACGAATGTTTTTAACACATTGTACCTTAACACCTTTTTATATAAAGAATAAACATATATGTATTGCACATTTGAAGAGTGTCTATTGAAAACTCGTATTTATATATGTATTAGTGTGCTTTTTTTTCGCGACTATTTTTTTTTTTCAGTCCCACCTCGAAATTTTGTGGCAAATACCTAAACAAAAATTCCCTGAAAATATGAGCCCTTAATTTTAATATTAAGTACTAGACCAAGGCGTATAAAGATTTCCCATATAAAATACACTTAAACTTTGATTATTTTTCTTCAAAACTCTACAGCTCAGAGGCATTTTATGGTATAATCTTGGTCAATGGTAGGGTTTCTTCAGAATTGAATGCTCTACAAAAGCGTCCATTGCGGTGTAACCCTAACTTCCACCAGCGAGGTAGTACGGGTCACTAACCCCAATTTTTCCATGAAATTCTCGCTTTTTACCCCTATCTCGTAAACAATAAGAGCTACAGAAAAAATGAATAAAACAAACTTATAGGAAATTCAATTTCCTGTAAAAAAGTTCTGAACACCAAATAGCTGACATCGATATTTCTTGAGATATTGGGCTTTGAAGTTGAGGTAGTGTTTCTACAATTTAGCTCAATAATCCACACTACCTCAACTTCAAAGCCCAATATCTCAAGAAATATCAATGTTAGCGATTTGGTGTTCAGAACTTTTTTGTAGAAAATTTAATTTCCTACAAGTTTGTCATATTCACTTTGTCTGTACCTCTTGTTGTTTACGAAATAGGGGTAAAAAGTGAGAATTTCATGGAAAAATTGGGGTTAGTGAGCCCTACTACCTCGCTGGTGAGAGTTAGGGTTACACCGCAATGGACACTTTTGTAGGGCATTCAATTCTGAAGAAACCCTACCATTGACCAAGATTATACCATAAAATGCCTCTGAACTGTAGAGTTTTGAAGAAAAATAATCAAAGTTTACGTGTATTTTATATGGGAAATCTTTATACGCCTTGGTCTAGTACTTAATATTAAAATTAAGGGCTCATATTTTCAGGGAATTTTTGTTTAGGTATTTGCCACAAAATTTCGAGGTGGGACTGAAAAAAAAAAAATAGTCGCGAAAAAAAAGCACTCTAAGGTATATATTGGTAAAAACTATTAATTTTTCTAAAAACTTATTGTTACAAAAAATTACAGCTTAATTGGTCCTTCAGAACTATAACAATTCCACTTATTAAGAAACTCACATTTAGCATAATATTTATAAATTAAGATTTAATACCAAAATTCCCTCTCTTCATCAGATAACCTTCATCACAAATCATACTTTCTGTCAAGCTCAATGCTAAATTAAGATTACGTTACTGAAGATATAAATTTTATTTATTCTCTCCAACTCTAGCTGTTATATATTCATTTATTATTTACCCTCAATAATTTTAAATCATCATTAATTCTTGAATTTTCAATATTATGGATTACATTTGTCATAAATTGTAATCTTCATTATTCATTCTCAGCTAATGGACTTATATAGAAATAAGATATGAGATGAGTATGATGTGAGAATTTGTACAGGTGTAATATAATGATAGCTCTGACTGTTTACATTTTTATCGGCTTGATATTCTTAAGAAATTTGAGAATAAATTGTAATCTGTATTAAAAATGCCGATAAATTTAAAAAAATGTATCTTTTCAATAAAATATGTATTTAAAACAAAAATTTTCAAGTTATCAAAGCGATCTTTCAGTTCTAATTTGATTAAAGCTAAAATATTGGGAAGCTAATTTCATATATAACGTAATACTTAGAAATAGGAAAAAAGGCCTAAGAAGTAATCTATGTCATTAATAATAGTAATATTTAAAAAGAGAGTGTTTGATTTTATGTCACTCATTTTTTATTACAGAAAGATTATTATTTTTTTTGCTTCAGTGGGCTCTTTTGTTTACTTTGGCATTCTACATGACATGACTTGGCACATTACATGGCAAGTGACATGACATGACATAACAAGAAACATCATATAACACAAGAAGAAAATGATAAGTGTGATACAAAAATCTATTATTAAAATAAAAAGTATCATTCTGTTATTGGGTGTGTTTCCAACAGATGTCCTTTTTAGTATTACTTACGTGTATTAATAAATGGCAACACTTGTGTTCGATAGTACTTTATGTCAACTGTCAAACGCACTACGTGACATTTGGTTGAAATATTAGCAACAAGTACTTTTACTTTCTTGAAAATGCCGGTTTTCGTTCCAAGTAAACATCATTTGCAGGAAGTGCTATTACACTATTTTATTGCAAAGAAAAGTGCAGCGGAAACTCATCGTTTGCTTGTGGAGATTTACGGTGAGCATGCTCCATCTAATACAACTTGTAAGGAATGGTTTCGATGATTTCAAAATAATGATTTTGGCACTGAGGACAAAGAACATGGAAAATCACCAAACAAATTTGAAGATGCTGAATTGGAAGCATTATTGGTAGAGGATTCTTGCCAAACTCAATCAGAATTGGCTGCAGCATTAAATGTTGAACGATCAAAACTGTTGCAAAGCGTTTAAAATCAATGGGAATGGTTCAAAAATTTGGTAACTAGGTTCCATATGAATTGAAAGAAAGAGATATCGAACGTCGAAAAACAATTTGTGAAATGCTACTTCAAAGGCAGCAAAGAAAAGGATTTTTACATCGAATAATCACAGGAGATGAAAAATGGATATATTGTGAGTATTCTAAACATAAAAAAGCTTGGGTGAAGCAAGGTCAACCCTGTCCATCACAGCCAAAGAGAAATATTCACTATGACAAGGTTATGCTCTGCATTTGGTGGGATCAGAGAGGTGTTTTTTATTATGAGTTGCTCGAACCCTCTCAAACTATTAATGGAGAAGTTTACCGACGAGAATTAATGCGTGTGAAGGGAGCCATAGAAGAAAAACGATCAGAATGGGTGAATAGGCACAATACATTAATTCTTCAACAGGATAATGCCAAACCGCATACCGCACAAGTCGTGAAAAGATATTTAGATGGACAGAACTGGGAAGTGCTACTCCACCCGCCATATTCGTCAGACATAGCTCCTGCGGATTATCACTAATTCCGAACAATGCATTCAGATCTTACGGGAGAACGGTTCACTTCATATGAAAGTATCAAAATTTGAATTGATAATTGGATCAGCTGAAAAGACCAGGATTTCTTCATGCAAGGAATACGTAAATTACCTGAAAGATGGGCGAAGGTTGTAGCTGTCGATGTAGTATACTTTGAATAAACTTTCATATTCACACACCCACTATATCAAATCACATTTGTTATAACATAAATGAAATTGCACTTGAATTTTTGGTTTGAAAGATTTTTCAGGATAAGATTCACTCTTTTATTTGAGTTAGTTATATTATTGCATTTTAATTCAGAATTTCAATTTATGAACGAATAAAGGGATTTTGTTAAATTATTGATATTTTCAAGTGTTGTGTAAATGAATGTGTCTATCAAAAGGTAATTTTTTGTCAAAAATAATGATATGTATATGTAGTATAAATATTTTAGTTTATTGCTCCAAGTAATACAAAAGGAGTCTACCTACAGAATCTGTTGTGGTAAATAGACTTGTTTTCGTCTACGACTGAAAAATAAAATTGTATAGTCACCTAAAAATATTTCCGAGAAGAGGTCATAGTTTCCAACTTCGTTTTTATTTTCCTTTCAAATGTCTTCAATGCAAGGCAAGAATGCATCAATCATAATTTGAGCGAAATTCATAGGTATTCGCGTCCGTCCACTCCGTCGGCCCTTCTCTACGCCAATCCGCCTCAAGTTGACGATGCAATAGTTGTGTCTAGTTTTCTGTGGACCGACTGTGAAAATAGGTTAGTGGGTGGAGTGTGACAGACCTCGTTATAAGCGAGTTGAGAACTTATTTCATATAAATTCCCCCAGATTTTATTTGGTCTTGCGCTCGTTACGAAAGAAAGTGTTGTATTGGAAGGAATTCCAAATATTTGATGAATTCGCACGTTTCTCAACGAGAATTTGTGGGTATTTTCAGCCCGAAGAACTCTGGAACATCTTAAGGTTTCCTTGAAAGGCAACCAATTTTACGTTGTAACCGCGCTCCTGCGGACAGATGGGGACTCCAGAGTGGAGCAGGGGAACAGCATAAGCTTTAAATACAGAAAAGTATACTGCACTTACTACTGAAACTGCTTTCTTCTTGGGAGGAGCCTATTAATTGCATCTTCGATGTTGGGAATCGGGGGCTTTTGAACTCGTTGTGAGGGAATTGCTTTTGTCATTAAAAAATCTTTTTTTTTTTTTTTTTGCGGAGGTTTCTTTCCGGAATATAAGTCCTGTGTATACTCGAGAGTGACACTTATCTTTTCTTCTTCATTTTGCAGGATATCCATCATCATATAGGAATTTCCACGTCGGCATCTCTCATGGACATGCACTCGGAGACATCCATTGAGGATAAGCTGGCACTCGTTCCAGGACCTACCCTGGAAATTTAAGTGTGGGTCTGATTAAGGCAGCCCAGCCGCAGCGAAGAAGAAGAAGAAGAAACTATGTTGGCAATTACCAGGGATGCAATAGTAAGACGGAAAACTTCCAGTGTGTCTCTATTTAGCCGGGTCGTCGTCGTTGTCGTTGTTGTCGGCGAAAATGTGTGAAATGTTCATCTCTGCGACAACATAAGTGCCAACATAGTGCTTGACGAACTTAGGAGGCGAGGAGATCTTCAGGCAACCACAATATCTTAAGACATAGTGTGTGACAAACATAATAATGAGATGTGAGAGTTACTTGCGATACTTGTGGCGACGCCAGACTAAAAATGGATATCCTTGAAATATCCCCGAGGGCATCCGGAGTATTGTTTCACTTATTCCTTCTTTTTATACTTTAGTGTCGTGTTTTCCTTGTCCTCTCTAACAATAAAAAGGATGTGCTGGCAGCAGCAGCAGCAGCAGCAACGGTGTGGAGTGAACGTGTATTTGCGGATGTAACACACCCTGTACCATTTTGTATCACAAGCTAGTTATCGTCCTTTAAGCGGACTATCATGCGGGCGTACATCGCGCACTGGATTACACACTTATAAGGGGGATAAGTGAACAATTCCGATAAACCTTTGCTATCCATAAAAGATAAACTGATAAATTGTCCCGGCGAAAGGACATTTCGAGGTATCGAACAAATCAGTGACGGCACTGCGAGTAAATTAATTGAGACGTCGAGTTCGATTACGTGCGGGCTCGAACATCTTCGGAGTGAATATGGGTCTCAGTTCGTTTGCTTCGTCGATACATGCCGCAGTCCGAATTCAATCGTCGACCTGTTTCTGGTGGTTGCTCTGCACCAGTTTGGCCCTCCTCACGAAACACGAGTTGGCTGTCGTAAGTGCAGCATACTCGGACGCTGACGATCTCATTAACGAGCTGGACCGTCCAGGTGAGTAATGAACGATGCTTTAATCTAGTAAATTGCCTAAAGCTATTTTGGGCGGCTGCAATGCGAATAAATTTCGGTCTTATCGTTGCACCTAATCAGATACATAGATATTTTATATATATAGTATTTCGCATTCGCGTAACTCGCAACCTAAACAAACGACACCACTAAGCCCAAATATCGGGGTTTATTCCACCAATAAACGACCGCGCTCAATTCCGCACCTATGCATTTCGTTATACGTATAACAGATAGATAGAGTACGCTGTTTGGGAAACTTATCGGGGGCTTTGTAGCTGCGATACTATCGGACCGAATATGTTTTTGTTGAAGCCACATGATATCGTGCTGACAGTTTTCATGAATAAAGTTGTTTTTTTTTTTTTTGAATGGTTGACAGGTGAAATAGCCGCCTGTCGTCTAACTCCGGTCGGATTCGCAGCGTTGACGGGAAATAGAAAGCATTTCATTGAAAAGTAAAATGAATTCGGATAGCATTTGTACATTTCACTACGTGAAACAGATTTTAGGAAAAGGGTGAAGGTTTTTGTAAAATAGGGTGTCGATTTTTAAAGTATTGTATTGATTTACATTGAGTTTTTTTTATTTTTTATTTTACTATGACCACTCTTGAAATCTCTAAGTTATCACTCTCAAGAAGATTTCCCAAAACGATGCATTTACCTCGCCCATGAAGGGTTCCGTAGCAGCAAGTAACATAATATAAAAGTTCTTGTTATTATTAGAAAATAATGGTTCACGGTTATGTTTATGAAATTAAATGTTTTATTTTTTATTTTTATATTTGAGTTGATTGAATGAAAGGTAAATTGCGGTTTACGATTTATGACGCATTAAAAAAAAACTACGCAGTAGATCTCGTTCAAACCAATATTCGGTGGAAGTTTGCATGGTAATGTACATCATATATTTTTTTTTAGTTTTATCATTCTCTTATTTTAGAAGTTACAGGGGGGGGGGGGGGGGGGGGGCACACATTTTACCACTTTGAAAGTGTCTCTCGCGCAAACTATTCAGTTTAGAAAAAAATGATATTAGAAACCTCAATATCATTTTTGAAGACCTATCCATAGATACCCCACACGTATGGGTTTGATGAAAAAAAATTTTTGAGTTTCAGTTCTAAGTATGGGGGACTCGCACTTGGCCGCTTTTTTTTTTTCTATTTTTGTGTATAAATCTTAATGCGGTTCACAGAATACATCTACTTACCAAGTTTCAACAGTATAGTTCTTATAGTTTCAGCAAAAAGTGGCTGTGACATACGGACGGACAGACAGACAGACATGACGAATCTATAAGGGTTCCATTTTTTGCCATTTGGCTACGGAACCCTAAAAAGTACAGATAAAATCAATTAATCCAAAAATTTAATTAATTTCAAAAATAATAACAACTCAAAAACGGATAGATAACTTATTTAAAAATATACCCAGTTTTGTTTTTACACGATTTTGATTTAACATGAATTATAAAACTTTTTACGCTAGTTGTTTTGATTTAACACGATTAATTAACATTCTAAGAAATCTTGTTGTTAATTTTACTCCTCTAATAACTGCAAAACTACTTCACAATTCGTGGAGCTTTTACCTTATTACCACTTGCTATTGATGAATCAGTTTTTCTTTTATTCAAATGAACATTTAAATCATTTAATACACTTTTATTTTATGTGTTATCTTTATAAAATAATATATGCAACACGTAAAAATTATAAGGTTTTTAAAAACGTTTCTATATGGTTTATTCCTAACAGGCGGAAATTTTTCCAGTATTTAAAACTGGGGAAAAAACTTCTCTAAATAACGACCGTCCAATATCGTTAATATCTAATATTGCTAAAATATTAGAAAAATTAATTCATAATAGATTATATAATTTTCTAATTAAATATACTAGAGTAAATAAAAGGCAATATGGATTTTTGCGCAATATTGATACGACAAATGCTTTAGAATTTATATTTAATATTGATATAACTAGTCAGGGTAAAACTATTAAAATAGGGGTACCACAGGGTACTGTACTAGGGCCACTTTTATTTCTAATTTATCTCAATGATATTTTTGAACATTGTTCTGATGAATAGTATTAAGTTATGCTGATACTTGAACATTAGCTCAAGTTAATAATATTTAAAGTGCTATTAAAAACTGCCTTTGTTACACTAGAATAAGTACTTAAAATAATGTTTTCATTTGAATATTTGTTAATTTGATTTGAAAATTTTAGTTCCACTTCAAATCGAGAGAGGTAACCCAATTTTAATTTATCGGAAGTATTTATCAAGCATATTTATTTTATTTTTAACTAATTGTCGGCCAATCAAACAAAATTGTAGATTTATAAATTGATTTTCGTTAATTAGTGTGTGAAATAACAGAGATTAATTATTAACATATATTCATTTTAAATTGAGTTTTAATTGAATTATTTGGTGCACAATAACCAGAAATACTTTTTAATAATTTTGTTATCATCACTGTTAATGGGGTCTAAATTAATATTGATGCCGGGTGGACTCTATTTGGTGTTGGTGCCTTATTTTACGAAATTTGCAGGGGATTAATAACAATATCAAAATGCATGAAATGTATACAAATATATGTAAGAAATACTGTCTAAAAATTCAGTTCTAAAACTTTGATGGCTCGATCGTCTTTTGACATCTTTGAGTTTAAATGAATGATCTTGGGAATATTTGACATCCTTATTGTTACAAACAAATTAGAATAAATAAATCTTCTACTACTTGCCTGTAAAAGATATTTCAACGAATTTTTCACTGTTGTGTAAATGAATCTAAGTCACAGAAATGCAAAATTTTAAATATTCGATTATAGTTGGTGTAACGAAAACTCCTTTCTTGGTTTGTTATTGAAATGAGGACACCTAAGAATTGAAATGGTTTTAATACGTATGTGTAAATGATTTAAAATCATTAAAATAATGTTATAAAGGTTACAAAGGTGTCAAAAGACACCTCATGATAGAAATAGGTATACCACATACGTATACGTATATGTAAGATTGGGGTATTTGTTCTCGAGTTGTCAATAAACCTTCCACTATACCAAACCATGGCTTTATTTTCGACTTTTGATATGAAAATGAATATTTTCTAAGAAGTTTTAATTATTGGGTATTATATTTGGTCCAAATTCGAAGTTTTTGGGTTGGCATACCATCAGTGAATCTAATAATCCACCTCTGGATAATATGCATGACTTGAAACATAGTAAAAGATCAAAATCATTACGAAAATAATCATTCTTCATTACTTCAAAGATTAATTGCGTTGGAGTAGCTGATTACAAGAGGTTATTCACATAGAAATTGACCCTAGTAACATGAACCAATATTTTATGGCAATTTGTCTGTCTGCTCCGAAAAAGATCTCTTCCATTTCGATGTTGTGTTGTGTTTTGTGTGTATCGTTAAGGGAGTCGCAATCAAACCCATCGCGCCTGAAATCGTAGCAATTTTTTGCGGCTAAATTTGGTCCGTCCATCAGCCGGTCATCTGAATTAAGGCGACAGCGAGTAGGCCCTTAAGTTTACACAGATGTAATGGCCGACCATAAAGAAGGATCTCATTTACTTTTATCCAGAAGTGCGCAAACAACGAAAATGTAACAGAGAAAGTTTTTCGCTTATTACAGAGAAAGGTTTCGAACTTATTGGTGCCATTACCCCACATCATTGAGTATTTAGAGGGTTAACGACTATTGAACACAAAAAGAAGATTGGGCAAATGGGCCTTGAATTTCGGAAACTCTATTAGTTCCAGAACGTTAGTTTAGGGATTGCAAACGATTCGGCCTTGTATTAAACATCTCTTTCCGCCCTCCACCCCGCGTAAGGGGGAGGCGATATTTGCAGCACTTCGGCAATTTATATTTGCTGCAAAAATCATTTCATGGATGTGCGCTTTACGAGCGTCTTTTAATTTTCTAAGCGAACTCCAATTCGCCTTGATTTTAAAATGTGAAGCAATTTCGCTTCTTCGGAATGGATTAAGCGGTTCAATCAGGCAAATGATCCTTTTCTCTTAGAACTCACAACTGAGCCCGGTAAATGACCCATCAGCGAAAGATATGTCCCAATTCCTAAAAGTGCCAAGCCAAGAAACTAGATAGAAAAAGATAAGTAGCAAAAAAGAAAATTTCAACTGAGAATAAAATAACTAAATCAGGACTAAGTAAGTTTTCATTACACTAGTAACTTCTTTAAAAAAAAATTAACTAACCGTGCAGATAGGTCAGTAATTTTGGAATACATTGTGAGAAAAAACGTTGTAAAATCAATGGAAACAACATTGAATCAGTAATTTTCAAATATGATTTGGCGCCAATTCGCCAATGGAGTTAAAAAATTGAGAAAAAAACAATTTTGATCAAAATGCTTTATTTTCGTTATTAACTATATTTGTTTTTGAATCAAAAGACTACCAGATTCTCCCTCTCTTTCCCCAAAATCACTCCTTCAACTTTTTTTTAAGTTTAACATTTCTTGTCTTTGACGGGAGGTGCAGTAACTAAAAACTCCATAAGTCCTGTAAAGGATATTGCAGGACAATGATAGAAGGCTTATTGTAAAGTATGTCATTTTACCTTTTAATCTTTTATCTTTTATATACATAAAAATCTCGTGTCACGATGTTTGTTCGGGATAAAATCCGAAACTACTCAACCGATCTTCATAAAATTTGTCTCATTGTGTGTAGTTTGGTCCAACTTAAAAGCATAGTTTTTATCTCGATTATTGACCTCAATATTTTTTTATTGCACATTAAATGTAATATTTGTAAGTTCCATAAGTTTCTAACAGATGGCGGTGTAAGTTAATTTATTGACACAAAACTTCTTTATCTTTCGATATTTAGGGTGGGTAAGCATCCAGTAGATGGCGTCGTGTGTCGACTTATTGATATATTTGTTTATGTTTACGACATTAGCGTGCTTATTCAAACACTTCCTGTATCATTTTTATAATTTTATTGTGTATTGTGCTGTGTATTTTTGTATATTATTATTTTGAACGGTCAAACAATGATACAAATCTTTGTATATGGGGAATTCTTTTTCAAATCAGCCACCCCCCTAGGCCATTACAATTTTGGGGTAAAAAATTTTTTGAGCACACCAAAAAATCTGTCAGAAAGTCTAGTTTTTAAAGCCGTTTGGTGTTTTTTGAAAAAGAAAAATTCTAACCTCAAAAAAAATGTTTAAAGTGAGGCACCTCGCAAAAAAATGCCATTTTTCAGTCAAAAATGATTGAGAAAATTATAATTTTTTAATAATTATAACCAAATTACTCAGAAAAAGTGTTTTGGGGGTCGCTGAACAAGAATCCGTTGTCAGATTTAAAATTCAAAATGGCGGACGAAATTTTTAAAAATAATTCCGATTTACCCCAAAATTGTAATGGCCTAGGGGGGTGGCTGATTTGAAAAAGAATATATATATTTTTTTTTTCGTTGATTTTCATAAAATTCAAGAAAACGTTACGATAAATTCTCAAACGTGTAAGTATTTTTTGCTTGCTTTCCACTTTTTATTTGTATTTTATTCCAATTATTTAATTTTTATTTGTTAATCAATTATTTAATTAATTAATTGTTAGTTATTTTATTATGTGTTATTTAATTTATTTATTATTTCTTATTTAATGGTTTTATTAATAGTTTTATATATAAAATAATAATAATAAGGATTCAGGTAAGGTTGATTAAAAAAAAATAAGATAAAAGGAAAATAAAAAGAAGGAGATACATCCTTCTTCAGTAGTTTAAGATAATTTTATTCGGATTTAGATTGATCTTGTTGGATACTCTTTTAATCGTGCAGTTTTATCACGTGAATATATGTATATGAAGCAAACAGAAAGGACGATTTTACTATAGTTTTCTTTCTGTTGTAACAAAGAAACAACAATTTATTCACTTTCAAACGCTGTAAAAAAATTCTATTTGACAATATCTATTTGAAATTTTTTATATCAGGCTACAATTTTATTTTTAATCACTGTAAACTCATATGAATTCTCATTACTTATTGTATATCATGTGAATATTCTTACTCTATTTTATTTTCTAAATTTAATTTAGAATAAAAGAAATTCTTTGAACTTAAAGCCAGCTTAACACCATTTCTGGGGGGCTAAATTCCGAAAGTATATAAATACTAAATTTTGTGGGTGGGTTCAAGATTAGAAAATTGCGGACGTCAGAATGTATAATCTCGACCTCTACGAAGAGGAAGGCGATGTGCCATCAAGATGTTCACAATTATTTGATAGTCATGTTTTCGAGCCCCATCCCCCGATAAAAGCATCCCGCGAAAAGCGTTAAATCGCGTGATTATCTCTGGACTGCTCCAGAAGTTATGGCGTGTCATGAAGATTCGACACAGCTGCTCGAGTTTTCTGTTTTGTCAAAGAGATTTGCGGGCGAGACCTGTTAATTTAATCCGCTAATTACCTCGCCGATAAGGACTTTTCCATTAATTTCTTTTTCCGATTTCATCCGCTTAGATAAAGTTCCCGTAAACTTATCTCATTCAGAATTATAAAGCTCGAGAAATCCGTGATTTATCCAAAGAAGTGATTGGAACGATTGCCAAAAACTTGGCAACCGAAGTGGTGCTGAGCCGGATCCCTCTTCCACTTGCCATTGTTGAACTACGACGGTTGGGCGAACCTTCGTTGGCCCTTTGTTATTCGGCGGGGGAATTTCCTTTTTACTTAGCTCAACTTTAGCTGCTCTGTGCTAATTGTTTAATCTAGTTAAGGGGCTTGTGGTAGATAAAAGATGAGTGTAACGCTGCCTAACTTCCAAATGTAAAAGTTTACTTTTTTATTGTAGTTCGGCTTTCGGCTCCGAATTGATTCATTCACAAGTTTTTCGGGAGCTCTGTTTTGTAAGGGGGCCAGGAAACTCAACTCATTTGCTAATAAAATCCCCGATGCATAAAAATACCTCCAACTTTTTTTTTTTTTTTTTTTGCTGGCCACTTCCTGAGCCATACAGCAGCTTCCCATTGTATAACTTTATCGAGCAGGAATCTCGGCACTGCCGGAAGTTGTGGATGGAATTGAATTTTTTTGCTCGACTCAAACTATGCCACACAAAAAAGTGATGTTTACCTGTGTATACAAAACACAGATTCGAGGTGTTCTGTGAGGGACTTAATTCGCAGATTAAACACTTCCCGAGCAAACAGGTTTCACATTTAGAGCAGCAGAACTTCCGATGCTCATTACTTGTTGATCTGGTCTTCAATGGTAAACTGATGGTACCCACATAAATCATGTCTGTATCAATCTTTGAGAAATATGATCATTTGATTACTTATTCTAGGGTAACGAATCGATTTTGTGGCTATTTTTGAAGGCGTTGTTGCGTACGGGACGGGCTCTCAAGTTACATGAAATGGTCAGATGTCCTGTGGTATTAATAAATGCTGAATTTATGAACCGCACTTCATTAACGATCGATATAATTCCGGCATTTCTCGATTTTCTTGTAATATGTCTTCCTTCTGATTAAATGACATGTACAATTTGAAGATTGTCACATGATATTCGCTGTTCATATTTAGATATCATCATATTTATTTACGCATTATTCTTGGTAATTTGGAGGAAATATGAAAATGTATGCCATTATTAATTCTTATATTTTAGATACTTTATTATCTTGAAATTAGAATTAGTGTTATCATTCAGAGATTCCAAAATGTTCATCATAACATAATTTTACTTTTTCATCAACCCAAATTTTTTAGTTTACGTTACAGAAATAGTTGACTCAATATGTTAGCTATACGTGAGAAATAGTTCAATATAGCATATGGCAAGGGTGGCCAACTTCTGTATACATATTCTGTATACGATAATAAGTGACAATGGGGAAGGGTATATTAAACCAACAAGATATTTTTTTACTAATATTTATTAACTGAAAAGCAGCCATAGGAAAGATACAGAATAAATTTTATTTTACTAACCAACAAAGCGTTTATAATTTAAAATAGTGGGGAACGATTATTTAATTTTTGCGAACTTTAAATACGCAAAAGCCGATTCACATAAATATGTATATAGGTCAAAAACAAGAGTAGATATATGATTTGGTGATATTTGGATACTTTTCTCAGGCTTGTAAGATTAGATTAGCTTGTAAAGCTACAATTTCATTTTCTAGCACGTTTTTTTTAAAAATTAGATTTATGCGAAATTTTTGCAACAATATGTTTTACATTTAAAAGGAAAAGACAGATATTGAACTATAACTTTAACCTTTACAAAATCATAAAATCTGACCTTAACCCGTTCACTACCAGGGTCTCCTGGAGAAAACCGCCACCACAGCCCAAGACTTTTTTCATGATTATATGAAACCAATTGGAATAAATTTAACGTATGTGTGTATTTAGAACAACCTAAAAAAAAAAAACAAAATAAACATTCTTTCAAACTGACACAAATATGCGACGCTGGGCTATAGATAAAAACTTAATAGTATTGCCCAATACACAACATGTTTAAACATGCTTTAGCAAGTTGACCAAAAACGTCTGTCACATATATGTGACGTCGGGCTGTGGTAAGAAACTGCGGTGTCACATATGTGTGACGGTTGGTAGCGAACGGATTAAAGTCTTCAATTAACTTTTTAATTTTTTCAATGCTACAATCAAAATTTTGATGTTTTTATAAGTGATCGGATACTGATCATTTCAATTGTTGTCTGTGTTTTCTTTGCAATTCTAAATTTAATTTAAGATAAAGGCACCAATGCTCGACACATTCAGACAAATATAACACGTAAACATTAATTAAAAAATGCATTTATTTATTTATTATATTTATAATAATAATAGAGATAAATATACACAAATAAAAACTTTTATAATATGTTAACAATGAAAATAATTTAAATATCTTAATTTTTTCTTTAAAAAATTTAAATTTATGATGAGGTTGCAAAGTCTTCTACAGTAGTGGAAATAACTATAATTCCACTGAGTTTTTTTCTAGTGAAAGCAACTGACTGCTAATTTATAATTCGAAGTGAGCCGTTTTATTTCCGTTTATTGTATCATTTCTAAAATCTAACGTAAAAAACAAAAATATCACTAGTTGAAAGCAAAATTTTAAGTAATATTAAAAAAAACAATTTTTAGCATGGAAATAACTATAAATCCACTATTCATATTTTAAGAAGTACAACACAACTTTTTTTTTTTAAACGTGTACTGCCTCCATTAGCCTGAATTACTTCGAAAATTCTCGTTGGCATGCTGTCTATCAACTTTTGTAGCTGCGATTGAGACAATTGCGCCCAAGCATGTTTTATGGCCGCTTTCAACTCCTGAATCGTTGTAAACTGCCTTCCATTTGAGTAAACCTGCCGAATCAATATTGCCCATAGATTTTCAATTGGGTTCAGATCAGCACTATGCGACGGTCAATCCAAAACAGGTATGTTCCTGGTCTGAAACCACGATTTCGTTTCGCGAGATGAGTGGATGAGTGCATTGTCTTGCTGAAAGATCCACTCCTTGCTGAGATTATCATCGCCGAAGTCAATTAGGATACTATCCAGTAGCTGAATATAATCGCTGGATTTCATTCTGGTAGATATCCAAAAAATGGGTGTCTTCGCTTGGCTGCAAAAAGCAACCCAAACCATTACCGTACCACCTCCAAAATTGCGACTCATAGCGACCTCTGTATCTTTTCTAAGGTCGTGCCAGTAAAATTGACATCCATCTGGACCGTCTAAATTGAACTTCTTTTCGTTGCTAAAAATCACTTTCGTCCATTCCCTGGTCCAAGACATATGATTTTTAGCAAATTGAAGTCTGGCTTCCTTATGCTGCTTGTTCATTGCCGGTTTTGATGTTCTTTTTCTCCATTCTAACGTTCCACTGGTATGCAAAATCTGCCGAACGCGTCTAGAAGTCACGGGCAACTTAAGGTCATTCACAATTGGAAAAGAACTTAAATGTTTTCTTCCTGCTAACCCAATTATAGAACGCCGGTCCATGTTGGTAAGTTTTGGCGGAGGTTTTTTTTTGTTAGTTTTACCATAATTTGCACATAAACACAGGAAATTTCGTACAGCTGTGTGAGTCCTTCCATTTCCCAACATCTGAGCAATTCTTCACAGTGAAAAATTTGCTGTTTTGAACGCAACCACTTTCGTCTGCTCTTCTTTAGTTAATAATTTTCCTGGATAAAATATAGTACTCCCTTTTTTTTTTTTTTTTGCTAAAATATTTAAATTACCTCCAAAATTATTTTTTATATCTTAATGAATCAATAACTCCTTGTTTTAATCCGCCAGCGGCACTTCAACACTTCTGGAATTATAGCAATTTCCACGCGCAATCACAACGAAAATGATTAAAACTCACCCAGAAACCGTTAACACTAACCAATTTGACACGAATTCTGACTAAATTTATTGAGCATGCGCACAAAGCCGAGGAGTGCAGTTTTCATTTTTTTCTCTCAAAATACAAAGCTATGACATAACTTTTATTCAGTGGAATTATAGCTATTTCCACCACTGTATAGTCGACACAGCAAAACAGTGGATGTCCCAATAGTCGTCACTAAATGGCACCAATAATCGTCATATCAATTATTATTAAAAGTATCCTTATACGTATATAATACGTAATAAATTTCGAAACAAACGAAAATAATTCTTTACAAATATGGAAAACTTATCTCAATATGAAGAGTCTTCTTATCTTAACCCATTAATGCGCAAAACGAGGATTTTGTGCACGCAAGTTCAATTGTACGATTCGAATGGAAAATTAGGCGAATTTCCTCCAAATTCGTATATAAGGGGTTTTTGAGGGTGCTCTTTCAGAATCTGGCATTTGTTTTGCATAAAAACTTCAAAAACCCTATTATTTTTTGGGTTTTTTAAAAAAAGTGCCGATTTTTTTTGGTCATTTTTCGTCTCAAAGTCGATTATCTTGTCGTTGCTGCTGTTGAATGATCATATAACTACCAGAAATCGCAGTCCGAATGTCTACACTTTCTCAAACCATGGTTTTGAATTTTTTTTTTTCTTTGGTTTTTGCAAAATTGCCACTTTGAACAGCAATGTAATAAAAAACGACGCGATTTTTTTACACGAAAAGCATCAACTTTACAAAAAAAATGTATATGACAAAAAGTGCTTATAATTAGCCAAGGCAATCATTTTTTCAGAATTTTTTGGACTATTTTTGGTTTTTTGGAATTGGCCAATTTCTGAAAAATCCAAAAATGTCCTAAAAAATTCTGAAAAAATTTCAATGATTTCCTTGGCTAATTATAAGCACTTTTTGTCCTAAACATTTTTTTTGTAAAGTTGATGCTTTTCGTGTAAAAAAAATCGACATTTTTTATTACATTGCTGTTCAAAGTGGTCATTTTGCAAAAACCAAAGAAAAAAAAAAATTCAAAACCATGGTTTGAGAAAGTGTAGACATTCGGACTGCGATTTCTGGTAGTTATATGATCATTCAACAGCAGCAACGACAAGATAATCGACTTTGAGACGAAAAATGACCAAGAAACAACGGCACTTTTTTTAAAAAACCCAAAAAATAATAGGGTTTTTGAAATTTTTATGCAAAACAAATGCCAGATTCTGAAAGAGCAGCCTCAAAAACACCTTATATACGAATTTGGAGGAAATTCGCCCCAATTTTCTATTCGAATCGTACAATTGAACTTGCGTGCACAAAATCCTCGTTTTGCGCATTAATGGGTTAAGATATTTGAGGGAATAGTAACATTTTCGGTTATTTTTTTGTTCAATATTTGTTTTATTGTGGAATATTTTAAAGATAAAAACTTGTGCTTTGGCCGATGCATTAACATCAATATTGAGCATAAAAAAGGATTATTCAAAACACATTTCGTTCCAATCTAAACCTTGTAGAAGATATTTTGTTTATGAGTGACGAGCATTGGTGCACTGTCAAGCATTGGTGCCTTTACCTTACTTAATTTCGATATAAAATCTGTAAGAAACGCTAAATCACTGAGCCAAGGTACATAATTTAAATTTGCACCGTTTTTTATCTTAGTCTTGCGTTTGTGTGTTGAAATTGTTTCCTTTAGGCTGTGATTGACCAACAATCGATTCGAGATCGACCGGTCATCTAGCTTTAATCAATCAGTACGCTCATTAGATGTAGGACTTAAGGTATCTTTCTGGGAAAATTTTTTCGAAAAAATATAAATATTTATGTATATACAGGGTGTCCAGGAAGTAGTGCGCCAAAATTAAGGGGATGGTAGCTTGGTTCATGATCTACCAAAATATCAAAATATGACCTTAGTGAAAACCTCACCGTTTTCGAGATATTTGGGTTTTTATGAAAAATTAAATTTGATTTAAAATGAACATCAATATGAATATCTTGTTATTCATGAATAAAATGGGTGATTCTGAAATCTGCATTAATTAAGCAATTTTTTGAATTGCTTTTCCATCACTGCCTAGTACATTTTTTTTCACCAGTGAAAGTCAAAGTAGAGTCAAATAATTTTGAACAGCAAAAACAAAATTTGATTATTTTTTTTCGTGACGGTCTTGTGTTAGTAATAAAAAATGAGATGCTTACCAGGTAGGGCAACTTATCTAAAATATTTTAGCAAAAAAAAAAAAAAAAAAAAAAAAAAAATGAGAACATGTCTTTTTATGTGCACCAACTAGTCAATAATCTGAAATTTAATTTTTCATAAAACCCCAAATATCTCGAAAACATGGAGGTTTTCACTAAGGTGATATTTTGATATTCTGGTAGGTCATGACCCAAGCTACCATCCCCTTAATTTTGGCGTACTATTTCCTGGACACCCTGTATAAATAAAATCATAGAAAGAAAACAGATATAATTTTGAAAATTTTCAGAGGTTTAACTTTAGAAAGTACAGAAATATTTTTCTTGGATTTTTGCGCTAGTTTTTTATGCCATTACAAATTTTTAAATAAAAAACATCAAAAAATGACGGCCAGCATGATTTCTGGCTACTTGATCAGCTGAAAAAACAAAAATGGTAAATGTTTCCTTATTGAAGTGGCTATCATCCTAACTAGAATAATTTCTTTTACCAAAAAATAATTGGTAAATTCGAGTGAAAATCAGAAAATTTGTTACCGATTAAAATAAAAACAAGAAGTTTAAGAAAGATTTACTTTAACCATTGAGATTTTTAAATTCTTGGGTGTTAATCTTAAATAATTTATAATTTTAATTTGTTCATCATGAGCGATCTACTCAATAGAGAGGTGTGGGAGTGTCATTGTTGTGGATGTTTTAGCTAGTAGTTTTAATTGCCGAATTTACTTTGTAGTACTCAGCATATTGATTAATATGAACTAAATAAATAAATAAGCCATAGGGCGGAAATATACCACTTGTTTACAATCAAAAAAAAATTTTAACTTAGGTAATTTTCATGTTTGGGTAGAATGCGCTTTATGTTCATATTTCAGGATTAAAAAAATTTTTTTTTTTAGCTTTTAGCAAAAACAGTAATTTTTAGCCAAAGAAAAAAATAGAAAAATATTATATAAATTTGACTTGTCAATATTTTGTTACATTCAAAGCTAAAATGTCGCCGTTTAGTTCGCAATCGACATTTATAACTAAATTTTTGTTTACATTCAATTCAGCGTAATGGTGTAAAAGCTGAAGAGGTCTAATTTTCGAAAGCCTCTTAAAACTTTCGACTGTTCTGATCGCGTATCAGTGGGAATGTGACCTCCATTGCTCCTCTTAATGTGGTGAATGACCTTAATGTGAGAGATTTCCGTGATGATAAATTTTCCCGGGGAAGGATTCATGTGAAATTTTATTGTAGAGTGCATCCTGGCAACATTTCCAAATTCATGGTATAAAATACACGGCTCAGTGCTCCGGCATGCCATAAAGAATTAAAAGTGTGGTTCACAGTTCGTGGCCGTGGCATATGCTATGGGATGCGAGCACATTTTCGACTAATCCGGCAATTTTACAGCGAACGAGCAAATGTTCTCTAGCCCAAAAACTAGCGAAGCCTTCGCGCACCGCCAGACGGACTATCTCTCGGCTAAGCGCGCGGAACGCTGCAAAGCCCTCCACACATAAGCAGATAATCCGTCCAGGGAAACTTTATTATAACAAAACACATGTTCGTCGCCGCGCTAATGAAAAGCCGGGTGCTTTTGCGAGTACGAGCCGTTTAATAAGTTTAATTTGTCGAATTCATCCTTTGGGCGTGCTCGCTGCAGAATGGCCGGATGAATTGCAGACATCGAAACGAGTAGGCGCTCCCTGGTGGTGGTAGAGCAGGGCTGCGGGGTTGGAGCTAATCTGCACCACCACCACCCGCATATCTTGGGGCTCCGAAGTGGGCGGAGGCTCCGGTGGGTCTTATCTGGACCGAATGCAGGGAAGAAGTTGCTGTCTCCCTTCCGGCAAGGATCCGGCCTTATCGCTGTCCCAACTTCACCAATGTCGACGGCACAAATCTGTGCAGCGCTGAATCTGCACTGTGCAGAACTCTCGTAATATAGAAATCGAGTTCAAACAACACGTTACAGCCGAAAGTAAGCTTACAAAAAAATATTACTTTTTAAGTGTAGTTCTCCTGGCGAGGTGGGTGGCGGCTGCAAGCGTGTGCTGCTGCATGTCGCAGTGCGGGGCTCCGGCCTCAAACGGGAACGATGCGATACGATGCCATGCGATGCAATGCGATACGACTCGACTTTTGCACTCGGGTGATTCTTTGTGAACTTTTAAATCCTTTGCCTGCTTTGGAGGAGAAGAGAGCAAATAAGACTCTTTTCAGAAACAAAATCCTATTTAAATTCTTCATCAGCAAATGCAAGCGCAGCACAGTCAGTGGTGCACGTCACTGTCTTATCTGATTAATAGCACTGAAGCTTCCCATTCTGGAAAATTTTTTATCATAAATTAACATCTGCTACCCAGAAATAGCAGAACTGCAAATACTTGTAAGGCTGATTTACATTCGTAGGATGTGATTGCGCCCTCCCCCATTCACGCAGATTAGCTCAAAGCAGCAGTAGTGCAAAGGGTGGCACAAAAGCGCCAACCAATGCACATAAAGAGGCCACTTTATTTATTTATTACACATGCTTCTAAGCTTTTGCAAATTGTGCAGCTTGTTTAAATTTCTCCCATTAGAGAACTCAATTGGAGTAGGTACTTAAAGGGGCGGGGTCGGGGACAGGGTGTTTCATTCAGCGATCTGCTCCTTTAACAGAAAGGAGGTGTGCATGAAACTGAAATTTCCTTATTGACATTGTAATAGAGCTCGCTCACTCCCTGAAAGGAGCTGAGAAGTCCAAACACACTGCACAGTCAAAGGACTGTTTGAGGTGGTCCTTCCATCGGAATCGTGACTGTAACGCAATTGAATTGACACTCCAACCCGGAAAAGAGTCACGTTCTGGCGAACGAACTTCCTAAACCCTTTTCCTGCTCCAGCTAAGATGCAGACGTTTTGCCTCGAGACATGTTAAATTGGTGCACATGTTCCATTGACACTCGGAGCGCCCCTCACGCCCCCCTGTACCGACAGTCTGTATCTGAATTTGCATCTGTATCTAGACGTATGCATTAGTGTCCTTTTTGTCATCGCTTCACTAGACACTAATTTATGCGGTATAATTTTCAGCACGTGCAAATGATACGATTTTCGTGTGCCCAGTTGGAAGACTACTGTGTGAAAGGGTGAAACAAATTTATCGAAAATCACCTGAAAAACATGCTCTCACCATCGCCCCCTGAGGTTTAATTAAGCCGCCCTTTCGCCTAATAATATTCAAAATCGTTTATTCGGGTTTTTCCTAGCGCACAGCAGGTGCTCTTTTCGGATGAGGTTTTGAGCGTACCCCCAAAAGTCGGAACAATTTATTTATTTGCCATGTGGGCGCCGCCAAATGTTGGAATGGAAATTTCGATTTGATTACTCTTTGGCTTAACAATTGGTAAATATTTGGCCAGGGATTCGGAGTCTGTAAACTTTGGCGGGCGTCACTCTGAGTAGTTTGAGTCGTTCTGGCTCGACCTCGATCGTGGTGAACTGATTATCAAATGAATTTACATTGTAATTTGGCAGAATTTAGACGAATGGTAGACATGATTCGAAACAGCCGAATGAGTTTTACGAAAGTTAGGTAGATAGTTTGAGAGTTTGCACGTTTTTGAAGGCAATTTAAGGGATGGTGCCTCAAGGAAGGTATTTTAAATGATATTTCGTAGATATCTTAAGAAAATAAGAAAATAAAACTGAAGAATTTATCAGAAAATGTGACCGCAAAAAAGGCCGTTTTTTCACCTGTTTTTGTACATTTACCAGCGAACAAAGGAAAAGACATAAAAAATGTATCGGGTATCAAATTAATTGTCGTAAAAAATCAAGAGAGGCATTGCTTCTAATTTTTCGAAAATATTGGAAAATCACCCCTAATTGAGGGTTGAAATCACCCTAAAAGATTAATTTTATCAAAAAATTATCATTTAGTACAAAGATGTTTCTTATTAGATTATATTTATATTAAATTACTCTCAAAAATGCAATGTGATATGTTTTCAACAAAAAAGGGCTAACAACCTAACCCTAGGCTCTGAAAAGGCGTATAATCTTGAAAAAATAACCCTCAGCAGATTAGAAATGCTTCTAAAGTGGTAAAATCATGGCTCAAATCTTATTTTTATATTGAAGAAAAGAAAGTAGAGAATATACACTTTTTGACCTTTTGGCAGGATAAAAAATATTTTAGCGCATTTTCACATTTCAATGTTAAGAGGATGATTTCAACTCTGATTTATACCAGATTATTCCAATATTTTTAGCCGCTATAGGTGGGTTTTTAACACTTCTATGTTGAAAATACATCACACTGCATTTTTGGGATTGATTTAATATAAATGTGTACTAAATGATAATTTTTTGATAAAATTAATCTATTAGGGTGATTTCATATTTTTGAAAAACTAGAAGTAGGGGAGGTAGGGGAGGGACGGGCAGTCGGGAGACATAGGCACCCTCCTTTTATTCTGATCTGGTCACAGATTTTATTTTTTTCCTAATTTTGTAGTTTACTTTACCGACTGACAACACTGTTCATCCATATGCTATCTGTAATTTCTGTCAATTGTTAAACACAGACACGTTTGAAGGTTTTGCGCTCGTAAAAGTGAATATTTTGATGTGGTTTCGGATCGTAATAAAGAGAAAACTAACGAAAGGTATATCTATTTTTTATTATATATCTATTGTATATTTACTAACTTATAAATTAAACTGAAATTCATGCTTAAATACCTAAATAAAAAAAAATACCGGTAACTTATGCTGAAAATGTATACAGAGGGAGTAATGGGCATTCTGATGTGAGGGAGGTTTGGGCATACCCAATGCTCTCTCCTATATGTTGAGTATAGGAGGATTTTTTAAAATTCTAATTAACTGCTTTAATTAAATTATTTGAATTATTTTTAATTACAGAAAGATGTCGTTCAAATTCAAAAAGAAAGGTTTGCGACGGGAAATTCCTAAAGATTTGATATTACGAGCCAAAACCAAACGTGGTAGCTCTAAGTACACATTTGATGGATTTATGGGTTATACCTAATCTTAGATAAGTTGAGATACTATTTAAGATGTTTTTTATGTTTTGTTAACTTTTATTTTTGGATTCTATTATGGATATAAAGTGTTTTATAGGCCATGCCCAAGCCTCCCACAGGGTGTGTCCAAACCTCCCTGCCATAGGGAGCATTGGGCACTTTTGACGTAATTTCTGAAATTATCTCGTAATGTTGACTGATTATAATTTTCAAGAAAGTTCTCTCTAAGATATCTAGCCAAGTGTGTGGTGCAATAAGAATTGGCAATAAATGTTGATTATCTATAAAATCTGATTTTTTATGCATTAAATTGTGAAAAAGTGCCCATCCCTCCCCTACCTCCCCTAATGCCTCTCTTTATTTTTAACGATGATTAAATTGATACCTGATACATTTTTTTAGTTCCTTAGTTCTCGTGAAATGTGCAAAACAGGCGATTTTTGCGGTCACTTTTTTATATTTCGATAACCTTAGAAATTTATGATCTGACGATGTTTTAATTAGGAAGAAATACCTATTTTTATGGAACTTTTATAATTTTGCGATAGTGGTAGAAAATAATTCATTTAATTGCCAAATAAAGGGTGTCTCCATAAGGGTGCTCTACTTTACTCTACTCTACTCTCTCTCTACTCTACTACTACTACTCAATTATAAACAAAAATACGTATTTTATGAGCGAGTTGTCATATTTTTATTGCATTGTAAAGTAGACATGTTTTGATTAAATATGGCATAAAATATCCGGCAAATGGCTTCCGCGGCTCTGATGGCAGGCCTTTGCTCTTTTCATGAAATGTTCGATGACTTTTTCACAAAGAAGTGGTTATATATCTCACCGATGAAGTGTTGCATTTCTGCCTTGAGCTCAGGAATTGATTCTGGATTATTCGCATAAACCTGAGATTTCACAAAACTCCAAGGAAAATAAATCGCATGATCGTGGTGGCCAGCTGACATCAGAATTTCGTGAGATAATTTGATCTGGAAATCGTTGCTGCAATAAATCGATTGTTTCATACGCGGTGTGGCAGGTGGCGCCGTCTTGCTGAAACCGCATGTCGTGCAGATCCATGCCATCCAAGAAATCTGTTATCATGTTCCTGTAACGAATGCTTCAGTCTTAGAGTAACTTTTTCCATTTTTATAATGAGTTTTCATAATGACAATGTGTTCTTCTTTCGTGTAGCGCTCCATTTTTAATAATCGGAACAATCATAGGTGACAGCTGTCAAATTTCAGATTTGCCAATTGTACAAAAAAAAAAAAAAAAAAAATTATACAAAATTTTAAAAAGTGCACTTTTACTGAGACATCGTTTAGTAGAACTAAACGTCGGAGTTAGTGAACAAATTGATTCTTTTATAAAATATTTGTTGTAATTTGGACCTTATATAAATATGGAGGGTTAATAATATCTTTTACTAAGTACAAAATAATTTAATTTCGTACAAAATCTAAATTACGAATTCTGTATGACGAATTACGTCTATTTATAGCTGCATTTCTTTAATGATCTGATTTGGATCAGATCAAATAACAAATTTTCCATTGAACTGAATTTTTTAAACCATTTTAAATTAACAAAAAGCATATCAAATTGCTATGATTTTTATTCATCCAAACTTTTAATTTTTATCTGAAAAATGATAAATAATAATTGTAGTAAATCAAAGCATTTTGGTGTTCTTTTTGGAATATTACAAATTGTTCTGTGAGTAAACGTGGTACTAGGGAAGGAAGTTTTGTGATTTAAAATTCCTGAGCTTCTTCCTATAGGGAAATTTATATGAGTTGCGGAACATTTATGATTTTCATTTCACATAGTTCCTTTACTATTATATATTATATACTGGGTTACCCGGTTTCACCCGGCGTTGGGTAAATATTTACTAATTAAACACTTCTCAAATCTTCTAGTTTGTTATATCCTAGAAATTGTTTCAACCCGAAAAGCCCTTTATGGATCCGCCATCTTAGATTTCCAAATCTAAATAATATTCGAAATTAATGACCTTAATATTGTATAATTATTGTACTAATTTTCATTAAAATCGGTTGAAATCGAGACATTTGGTCTCCAGATTTTATCCGCCATCTTGGATTTGCAAATTTTGATAATATTCGAAATTAGTGGCCTCAGAACAATCACTGTATCAATTTTCAAAAAAAAATCCATCGAAATCGCAACATCCTGGTGGCCGTTGGATCCGCCATCTTGGATTTGGAAATTTTGATAACATTCAAAATCAGTGTTCTCAGAATAATCAATCAATTTTCATTAAAATCCGTTGAAATGGAGAAATTTTTGTCGCCATCTTGGATTTACAAATTTTAATAATATTTGGAATTAGTGATCTAATAGTGGACTAATTTTCATTCAAATACGCTGAAATCGAGACATTTGGTTTCCATATTGGATCTGCCATTTTGGATTTACAAATTTTGATATTATTCGAAATAAGTGGTCTCAGAATAACCATTGTACTAATTTTCATTAAAATCCCTTGAAATCGGGAAATCTTGGTCGACATATTGGATCCGCCATCTTGGATTTGTAAATATTGATAACATTGAAAATCAGTGACCTCAAGATAATCATTGTACTAATTTTCATTAAAATCCATTGAAAGTGAGAGATATTGGTCGCCATATTGGGTCCGCCATCTTGGATTTCTAAACTTTGGTAATATTCAAAATCAGTGAATTCAAAACAATCATTGTACTAATTTTCATTAAGATCTGTTGAAATCCAGAAATATAGGTCGCCATATTGGATCCGCCATCTTGAATTTCTAAATTGGATATAGGCTATGTTACTCAGGGTGAATGTAGCTTTCTAATAGTGAAAGAATTTTTGAAATCGGCACAGTAGTTTTTGAGTTTATTCATTACAAACATACACACAAAAATACAAATCTTTCCTCTTTATAATATTAGTGTAGATGTAGATGTAGATATAAAAGAAAAATTATATTTATGCATTATGATATTTTCAATAACAAAAGTATTTTTCTCGTTTAACAGATATAGTGTAAGAAATATTTTCAAATCTTATTCCACCAAAACATCTTACTGCTACTAAAAATCGTATATGTAGAGTCATTTATGTGACTCTATAAAATTTACATGCGCAGGATCAATATTCGTATAAATTCAATAGAAAAATGTATTCATGATTTTATCTCATACTGTGTAGAAATTTTATCATATTCATATGGAATTTATATGATTCTGGAAGTAAATTTATATGTATTCTCCTCATGGAAAATAAATTTGTAAGAATCCGCTATTACATTCATGCAAATTTCTGATGTAACTTGATATATAAATTATCATGGATTCTAAGATTCATGATTTAATACCTCGTACATTTTTGAAAATATACCATAATTTTTTACTGTGTCTTGTCATAGCTTAGTAGGGTAGTCTCGAGTAGTTCAGTAACCGTTCCAGACGTAAATTCAAGACCAAACGTGAATTTGTAGTAAAAAACTTTTATTTAAACCCGAGCCTTCAAATATTATAAAATTTATTATTTCACTAATGAAGGTATTATTATTTAGTCATACAAATTTCTTTCAAATTAATAAGGTGTTCTCAGCTGTGTTTCTGTATTATTAAATGACCTAATAACAATGAATGATTTTACAAATATGCTCTGCAAATTTGCAATGCCTCAGAGGCATTCACTTTACATAATGCATTGCTGTTGGTATCAAGTAGTTAATTTAGAAATTCTAGGAAATTAGAAATGGCACGAAACCAACGATAATCGTGTTCAATTTTAAAACACGCACCTCAACTCACCACTCACACTTGTATTAACGTCAGTGTTTTTTCAGAAAATTAAATAGAAATTAAGTTATTTACGTAAAGAACATAAAACAACATTAAATCTTGATATATATTCTGCACGAACACCTTTTTTCATTTGTGGGCGTTAAAAGAATAATTCTTAAGAAATGTTATGTTTTCTGGTACTCGTCACCTTTTATCTTAAAAGTCCTCTGGGCGTTAGCACATTTGAATATTAAAACAATCACCCCAGCACCATGTTATTGTATAAAATGAGTTGGAGGAAAAAAAAAAAAAAATTTAATTAAAAGCAACCAAAATTCCCGTAGGCAGTATTTTTGTGGGAATAATTCAGAAAGTGGTAAAACTTTGTATGGGGGGAGGGCTGAAATGAATCGTAGGAGACTTGCAAAAATCTAAACTCATTCCAAACTTTCTCGCATTAACCGCAAAAGCAAAATATGGAGCCGGCAATTTTACATGACGAGGAGCATAATTTCCGAAGAAAAGTTTCTTTTAGGGGCGAGCCCATTGAGTGTCAGCTGAGTGTTTTAAGTGAAATTTACAACAATCATCAAATCTGAATGAAGAAAAAAAAAAAAATATAAGATGCTAGGCCCAAAATGCTCGAGGACACTGCTTTCAACCCTACGTCAGAAGTGGGATTGCTTAAAATTCATCCTAATCTCTTGACGCTGTGATTGTCTACCGCTCCCCCGACCCCCCGATTTACGACGATATTATGAATATTTGCGGAGCCACTTTGAGCCACTGCGCGGGACGGCGGGCGGCGGCGGCAGGGCTTACTAATCAAAACGAATCTTCAGAATATCTTCAGACGTCGTGTAAGCCGATGGGTCTTCCGAGTTTAACGATCCAATTCAGCATAGTGAATAAATTGGAAAGAAAATAAAGCGAGCCCAAATAAGGGCCAGCTCCCCCCCTGCCCCTCGCCCTCCCGTCAAGGATGCTCTTGTGTTGGTCTAGCTTGCAGTAGTGCCGCCGGTCGGCAGGGCGACGGACGGACGGAGCATCGAGGAAAAGTTTTTCATTTTTCCGAGCGATTTGCATACTCAACCTATTTACTAAAAAAAAAAAGTAGAAGAACACAGGACATTATCCAAATGACCC
Organism: Dysmachus trigonus; assembly: GCA_949715965.1. Lineage (NCBI taxonomy): Eukaryota > Metazoa > Arthropoda > Insecta > Diptera > Asilidae > Dysmachus > Dysmachus trigonus. The sequence goes on from OX454320.1 coordinate 93,680,299, forward strand.
TAGAATATGTGGGTAGCCTGCACGAAATGTATTTGAAGCTGGGTAATGCGGCAGAAAGGACTTAAGGCGGCGGCGCGGCAGGCTGCGGGGCTCCGAGACACACAAAGTAACGAGAGGACGGACAAAAGGAAGGACGACGAGTCCTTCATGTAAATTGTAATGAGAAAAAAATAAATACATAGTTCAGCTGAGTTAATTGCTTAAATTCGTTTGCCTTAATTCCAACTTAATTTTCTTAAAAGTATTCCTTGATAATGGGATTTGTCCAGGAGGTCCTTTGCCGAGGGGGCTGCCCAGACGCCCTTTGTTTCGCAAAAAAAAAAGTAAAAAAAAAAAAAAAAGTATAGCAGAAATGGATTTTACCATTTTAAAGGAGAAATATACCGCGCCCTAGACGGGATGCGACAAAGGAGGAATGACGACAATTTTGAGAGCCTTTTATTCTCAGCTCCCATCGTGCTAAAATATAAGAAAAGTTTAATCGGGTCGCAGCTATAAAAGTGCACAGCAGTACCCGGCACAGGGTGAGTCTACATTTTTCGATAGCGATTTCGTACTATGGCGCTTTGAATAAGATGAAAATTACAAAGGTTTAAATTTGAAAGTATTCCAAGGATTTGGATGAATAGGAGGTGTTCAGAGGTCCTTTATCTAGAATAGGACACTTTTGGCGCAATTTTTTGGAAATTGTTGAAAATAATTTTAAAGTAGTAATGGCGCAGTGCAAAACAAGATGAGAAATTTTCATAAATTTGACGATACTCGTTGATAAATAATAATCGAAAATATTTCATATGAATGTATATCAAAATTAAACTTTTTAAAATTTTTGAGTTATTCAATTTGTATCTGACTAGGAGAAATGTCAAATGTAAGTGTAAAAAGGCTGTTTGGTACGCTTTGATCTTTGCGATAAAAATAGTTTAAAATTTTAATAATAAATAAACAAAATAATTTTAGATATTGTTTAAAGTTTGAAGTTGTACCGTCCTATCTTTATAATGGAGAATTTGTTTTAACGCAAAGATAAAGACCTCTTAGTGCTTAGTAAAAATTTCTTTAAATTGCTAGCGGATACATTAAAATAAATTTTAATAATATAGCTAAAACCAGCAAAAGAAAGAAAGAAATACAGGGTGGGCCATTTAAGATTTGGAATTTGAATCGGCTATAAAAAAAAAAGAAATGAATATTTTTTCAAAGTTATGAGTTTATTAGAAAGATTGAACCTTTCCATTTAGGAATGGAAGACAACATCATTCAAATGATTGCCACAGCTATCCTTACAATACCCCATTCGATCAGTCCAATTTTTTAGTACATTTTCGATTGTTTGGGCCTCTATTTCGTCAATGGCAACTTCGATTTCACGTTTCAAGTCGCCAATCGGCTCTGGATGGTTAGCGTAACACTTGTCCTTAACGGCTCCCCACAAAAAAAAATCTAACGGAGTCAAATCGCGGCTTCGAGGTAGCCAATTGACATCAGCATTTCGGCTGATTATGCGATTTCCGAAAACAGTGCGCAAAAGATCGATTGTTACGTTGGTTGTGTGGCACATTGCGCCGTCCTGTTGAAACCAAATGTCGTCTATGTCATACTCTTCAATTTTGGGAAACAAAAAATCGCTTAGTATGGCGCGGTAGCGATCGCCATTCACTGTAACGGCGTTTCCTTGCTCATTTTCGAAGAAAAATGGCCCAATAATGCCGCCAGACCAAAATCCGCACCAGACAGTCACTCGTTGTGGATGCATTGATTTCTCCACGATGACGTGTGGATTTTCTGAGCCCCAGATAGGAGAATTTTGTTTATTGACGTATCCTCCGAGGTGGAAATGAGCTTCATCTGAAAAGATGATTTTTCGGTAAAAATGCCCATCTTCGATCAAGCGCTCTTCGGCCCATTGAGCAAACCGAAAACGCATCGGATGGTCATGCGGCTTCGGCTCTTGCACTAATTGAACTTTGTACGCATTCATACACATTCTCAATTCTTGAGAACGATGACGAGTTGATGTTGATGGTTGTTCGCGCACACTCTGAGCAACAGCAGCGATGTTTTCGGTTGAGCGCACTGGACGAATACGTACACGGGTTGTTTTATCCAACAACGATCCAGTTTCACGAACTCGCTTCACTCGATCCACAAATTGCGTTTTTGGTACATCCTTTTTGTCAAATTTTTTCGGTAAATTTCTTACAGTTTGAGTAGAAGACTCACCACTTTGGAATTAAGTTTTTAATATTTCCCAACTTTTTTCAAGCGAAAAGCGACCCATTTCATAAATGTCAAACATAAAACTAACTTTCTGTCACATCGGAAATGCCATCAAACCTTCCAACCTCAAAATAACCTATAGTTCCAATTCCAAACGTTAGATGGCCCACCCTGTACTTACTATTTTTACTATTTTGGATCAAATTCAGCCCAAATTTGTTTTACTGTGTACCACTGATGAATACTCGCTGCACAGACTTGACAAAACGAGTTCAACGATTCTTATATTAGTCGATCTCCTCTGTTGCACATTTGTAAGAGTAATACTTGAGTATACAAATTAATATTTTAGTGGGTCTTGTTAAATATAAAACAAGAACCTCCACATACAAAATTTGGTGCAGGTTGGTTAGTTTTGAAAATTTCGTCCGCCATATTGGATCCGCCATCTTTAATTCTGAGCATTAAACTTCAGATTCGTGATCAGCGATCCCAAAGCCTCCCACATAACAAATTTGGCGTAGATCGGTTGATTTTCGAAAATCTCGTCCGCCATATTTAGTCCACTATCTTGAATTTTGCAACTGTGATTCTTCAGATTCGTGATCAGCGACCCCTAAAACCCCCACATATCGAATTTAGCGTAAATCGGTTGACTTTTGGAAATAAATATTTCTGACCCGGTTTTTTGAGGTTAGGAAAAAGACATGATGTGCCACCTCAACTCTGATGGTGGATTTGGATTCACGGGGTTCCTTTACATAAAAATATATATATATGGATATGAAAAAAAAAATCCTGTATTTTTCCTTGTACATTTATCCGGATTTTTGTTATTTTTTACCTGGTTTTTGAGGTTAGGAATTAACTGTGATGTGATGGCTCAATTCTGCTCAGCGCGCGAAAATACATCGAAAACCATATATCGCATGTAAACACACAGACCACTTTTGTTTTTTTTTGTGTGGCTGTGTTATTATTAGGGTAGAGGTTTTAACTATGAATAAAATCATTATATTTTAAATTCTAAATTTCAAAAATTGAAATTAAACTATATGATTTTATTGTATTTGTATTTGATATGATACTTTTCAATCAAATTGTCCTTTTATGTGTTGGAAATTATATTTGAAAATTCCAAAAATAATTTACTCAATTTCCTCGAGTACAGGTAGCATTTTCTGTCAGACAACAATAAGATTCCATCCACCGAGTATAGGAAATAATTTTCCGGCTAGATATCGTCTCAGTCTGATCAAACAAGGAACGATTTATAAAATGTGATAATAATGAAAGAAGAAAAGATGGAAAATTCGATTCCATCATGCTTGTTACAGCAGCCTGGTGGAGTCTGGTGGAATGTAAACGCGATAACAGGAAAAGTGTAGTAAGGGTACCCTAGCATCCTTTGAACCTGCGGAGAGAACATTCCGGGAAGCAGGAGAGAAGAGACAAATTAACCAATAAAAGGTAATCATACTTAATGATGAACCAATTTACCAAATTACTACCTGTAGGGGCTGAAGGCGTGCGAAAACGTGCACGGGACACGACACACAACATAAATTTGAGGCGTGCAATCAACTGATTTATTACCGATGATTCCCAAGAAATTCCTGGTAAATAATAAATGATGGAGGTGGTATACGTCACAAATCCATTTTTATGAGTGTCTTGTGCTTGCGCGCTCTATGGCGCATTTATGTCAGGACACAGCGATTTTTTCCTCCCGAAAGGTTCAAACTTATTAAATTTATTGGGGCGCGGTTTCTTTATACCATTGCGCTTCTAGGTATATCTCTGTATCTATGCTTACTGAAATCCTTGTTATTGGAAGCATTTTATATATATTTTTTTTTTTTAAGAATCCACTCAAGGATTTTTGCATTTGGCTTAGGTTATTTCCTGGAAAAGCTCGAGATTTTCTGGAAAATAAAAAGTGGTAAGTTAATGGCCAAGTTGTCGAGGTAACAAATCACAAGGACATTTGGGTGGCAGCAGTTCTAGAAATAATTGATTTACTTAATGGCTGGAGGTAATTACGATTAAGAGCGCAATCAAAGCAGCAATGGGATCTTGGGTTCGCTCAATTACGCGCAAATTATGATTAAACAGCACACCAACTGCTGAGGTGTAGGTGCAGCGGAATCACCCTATAGGTAGGTGTATCGCAGAGATGGTATCTGGTGGCGAGGCCTCGGCCAGAATCGCTGAGTTATTGCAATGAAAAATCAATGCATATTTATGAGTGCATTTAGCTAGGGGCAGTTAGCTCCAAAGGGTCATTATTCACACCTTGCAGAGTATTATTTATTCATCGATTATTCTCGATTGCGCTTTACCCTGGCTGCCTACTGATCAAATTGTGGTCTTGGGCTCGGGCGGGGGGTACAAATCGGCTAAATGGAGGGACAGTGGGGAGTATTGAACAAGTGTAACCCAGGAAAGGAAACCCCCAACGCATATATCGACGATGACTTTGTGTTGATCGCATTGGCCTTGAATAGCAAGAATAGCTCAAGGCGATAATTGTCCTGCCACACTTTGTTCCTAGTAATGCCATATTCAGCTCAGACAGATGCAAAAGACGAAACTCGGGTTTGTCCCTTTGCCCCCGCTCGCCTTCAAGTCTTTGTGGATCTCACATTTGTCCGTTGTCTGTTGTACTATATACTATACAATTCCGTGCTGTACCTACTGTGCTGAAGGAGCGGCACAGATACTAGATAGTGCGGTTGCATTCAGGTATTGCTCCATTGTCTTACAGGAACTTTACATTCTCATAACTAGATAAGAACTGGGGGGTCCCTGGAGCCGGAGTGCACACCACTGACATATTGTTAATCGAGGTGTATGAATAGCGCCCGGGACGATGTTATAAGGTCCCAACTTCATGGTTTGGGGGGTACTTAATCACCTGCGAGTCAGAAACTGTCTAGGACTTCTTCCTGATGAATTAAACTGATTTTCTCTCTTCGCAATATTTTGAATAGCGAGAATCCTGAAAGGAAGCCCAGCTCTCCAAGCTCTACTAAATCGTTTCTGTTTCTATTCACAAAGCAAAATCTTTAGATCTACATTCTGTAATCTTGGCAACTTGAAAGAAACTGTGTGGAGAAATATCTTTGGCCTGTACCAAAAGAAATTCCATTTCCTGTTTTACTCCTTTGTTGTAGGATACCATGGAATGTTTTGTTTTATTTGCCTTTAACTTGAAAATTTTATTCGAAAGATGTCTTAAAAATTCCGTCCAGGAACAGCTCTTAGTTTTATACTGGCCCCTTTTCTCAAAAGGCGAAGGGAACAAATGCGATTCTCCAAATAATGAAGAATTCCGGCACCAAAGAAAGCTTCTACTTCTATTAATAGCATGAATATTGTCGAATATTGTTTCGCCTTTGTTTGCTAAAAAAAAACTATGAATTTAATATTCTTCGGACCTGCGGGGATATTTCCAGTGAAATTCTATTATCTGGAAATTTCAGTAACAAAGAAAGATTCAATATTCTTCAGGCAATCGAACATGCTATATACAGCATAGATTTTCGATTATCTTTTCACTACTGTCAAGGCATACAGGGTGGCCAAAAAGCGATTTTATTGTAGCGCTAGTTATGCCAATTATTCTGGAATTCAATTTTCTCCAACTCAAGTAAAAATCAAGCAGTGAAGCAAGCTTTAATTGCTCAAACATTGAAAATCTCCTACTCTTTGTTGAAGTTATAATGTAAGTAATATACGTACAAGATTTCTTTATCATGTCTTTTGTTTGACTTCCTTAGAATAATGAACATCACAAAGAAGTCTGCATCTTTCCTTTATACTGAAATATCAAAGGCATCGTTTCAAGGCGTTAATGTGATGCATTTCTAACAATCCTTTTTCCCATATATCTACTTTTTTTTTATATACATAACTCATTCGCATATTTATTTTAAAGTGAAGTTCGAGTTAACCCGTTTCGGCCCAAAATGACCTACATTTTTTAAATTTTTTAACCACTGTGTTTTTTAGGAAAAAATTATTGAATCTTGCTGAAATTTAATTCGTAATCAGCGACCTCAAAAACTTATATGTACAGTTATCAGTTCGGATTGGATAAAATTAAAAAATTTTATCCGCTATTTTTGATCCACCATTTTGAATCTTTAAAATCTGATTTCAGATTTGTAATTAGCGATCTCAAAAACCTTTATACACAGTTTTCAGTCCCAATTCGATCAATTTTAAGAATTTTGCCCGCCTTGTTGGATCCGCCATTTTGAAATTTATAAATCTGACTTCATACTCACAATAAGCAACCTCATAAATGATAAAAAAGTTAATAAATTTGAAAAAAAACCCTTTAGGTATATAAATAAAACAAAAATTTGCAAAAATCAAAAAATCGTGCGTAAAAACCGCCATATTGAATTCGCCATATTCAATTTCCCCATTGCTATTGCTATTGCTCCCATCTTTTAGAGAAACTATTTATGCCACTAGATCCAGAGAATTAGCCCCCTACGTTGATGGCTTCTTGTTTTAATTTACGATTATTTGAATTAAAATTTAAAAAATACGCCGTTTTTTCTGTTTTCGGCCGCCATTTTTTAAAAATGGCTCCAGATAGCGTTAATCTGCGATCAGATTCGGGAAGTGCAAGAAGAAATACAGTTTCAGCAAGATTAAATAATTTCTTTTTAACTATTGGTAGATTTTTGGCAAAAACAAATAGTTTATTAATTTTGAAGAAATAAATGTTATGTAACATTTCGAATTCCCATCGTTTGTAGCTGCATTGTTAAATAAATGTCAGACCCGTAGATTAATAAAAAAGAAACATTGTTTACATACATAATTATAAAATGAACCTAAAACGTTGCCATAAACTTAATCTAAAGAAATATACACCTTCTATTGTACAATATATTCTAAAACTGAGCATATAAATTTGGTGAATCTATTTGCTGTTTCGTTTTATTGAAGGTCCACACATGTCGGGTATAACTTTATTCAGAAGTCAGGTCAGTAGTATGAGAAGTAATTTATGAACATGACATCGACATTAATATTCTCATGCTCTGTACTTGTAATTATGTATACCATTGAATTGCTCCTGAGATGTTCTTACCGATGCTATTTATAAAACTACTACCCTTAATTTGGGCTTTTGGGCGAGTTTCGGCCGATATTGTATAAAATAAAATTGTTCTTTTAGACTTTTATAAAATTTATACCCATATCAATTTGTTGAAATTTTTTAGATTGGCATTATTGTTTTTTTTTGTTTTGTTTTTGGCATTATTTTGAAATCTGTTGTTTGGTTCTAGGGTAGGATTGAAATTTGAAACCATTAAAAACCCCCATTGTTTGTTTTTTTACATTTTTTTCTTGATTCTGCCTCAAAATTCAACATTCCACCCCTTGAATAGGGGTCAATGAATCAGCATTTCAAATATATAAACCGTGAAAAACCTCTGAATACTTTTTTTTTCTGATTTTCACCCAAAGTCCAATAATTCCACCCCCTAAATAGGGGGTAAGTAGATATTTATATATACATATATGACAAGAAGTACAACTCTATAGCATGAAACATAAAAAAACCACAGATTATTTTCATTTACATTTATTCAATTTCAAAAATCATCACATTTCACTCCAAAAAAAGGGGTGGTTTTGCAATTAGGGGTGATCTGAGGGTTACCATTATCAAGATAAAACATAATACGATAAAACATCTTTTTTAAATATTTTTGTTAATTCAAATATTTTATTTTTAATACAGGGTATAATTTCCCTGCACTTTTGAAACTTGTAAAGTGTGTGATTAGGTAAAGATGACATTTTCCAACACTTTTTTGCTGTATATTTTCGTGTTAAAAAACAAAAAAGCCAAAAAACGGGTATTTTTTAATATTCTCCTTTATGTAGTCCTATCCTAATACGATAACCGGTATCAGGTATGTATGTATGTATGGTCTGTTTGATTAATTGTTGTTGTCTTTTGATGATAATCTACTTGAAAAGTTTGACCTTTGACCGTAGACATGTTTAATGTGTGTGTAAGGTTTTCGAGCGTGGGTTTTTGGGATGTTAGTTGGAGTTTAGTCTTGGGTTTTCTAAGAACTCTAGAATGCAATATGATAAAATGGAATACGGCGGCACATACCATACATAAAAGTAACTTTTACAATGCTGACGAGGATTTCTCTAGTGACGTTTTAGGGAATGTAAACATGTCCCATTGTGTTTGTTCCCAAGCCAGCCCGAGAAAGATGTCAGCGAGCAAAGGACAATAGTCGTCCAGCGGCAGAGTTCTAAGCAAAGAATTAGGTCCATGAAGGCTTTTCTTGGCTCCAAATCAGATTTGAGTGGCAGATGCCAGGGCGGCGAAGACAGAAAGAAGTCCATGAAGCCGTGTACGTTCGCCACATTTCATTGGATGGCTTAATCTCTTACACAAATTCCGTGCCGGAGGAGATTGCCCGATATATGCAGAACGCAAGCACTTATGTTTGCTTTTGAAATATCCACATAATATGAGAAGCGAACTCGTGCAGGATGGGTGCGAAAGATACTGGCGAGACTATGCTTGGTTTCGTTTCGTCCTCTGCACAAAAACATTTATTTAATAAAATCTATTAGGGCCTACGAAAGCTTATCGTCTCTGGGGTTTATTTTTTTGCTCAGGCACCACTATAACCTTGGCCGAAGCAAAGGACGAGAGCTCCATCGGTAGAAACAGGATACAGTGATGTGCTCGAGTCCCGGCGGTGGGGGTAACTTTTTGTTTTTATATCCTTACCAGAATAGTCACATGGCAGGCATCTATACGTGTCCGGGCAACCGGCGGCGTTTGAGGGATATCCGGGCGCAAAAATATCCAATCGAGTTGGAACTTAATTTGAGTTGCTTTTGGAATTACCAATGAAACGTGCACTGTCTCGGCCTCTGCCCTGATACGCTCCGACAACGCTAGTCCTGGCAGCGGTCTTGGCGAACGGGCGGCGGTGTAGCGTCCCTGAAATGTAACCGGAGGAGCAGAGTCGAAATACGATGTGAACACCGCCTTACGTTGACTACTTCGACTTTGAGACGTAGAGGCTCCCGCAAGACTAATGAGGTCCGGGGCAGCGGTAGGGATCGCTGTGGCTGCTCCTTAGCGATAAATTGTGAATCGAACCGGAAAAAGGGTCCCATAAATATGTAATCAATCAATTTGCCGCAAACAAGAAACAAACAGGTTGAATAAATACTTGTCCCTCCTAATCTCGGGAAGAATTTCATTCGGCTCCTTCGACTCTCCCCGGGCTCACACATGTGTGTCCTACCCGGGAGTGTCGTCTCTTCTGCCGTGGGAGACCCCCAGATCCCTCATAACGAGTGACAATTCTGTCATACTCGAGGAGATTAGGGCCTCTTCAATTACTGCAAACTCTGTTTGCGAATGCTTCACGTGTAATTGATTGATTCGTCTGATTTTAACACGCCCCTAACGGCCAAATTTAATCAATTTACGACCCAAACTTCGTTTTTTTTTTTTTTTTTTTGCTTGAATTTGACCTGGGAAACTTTTTAAATCGAATTATGCGAAAGTTGTTTAGCCTCAACTCCACCCCATGACACTAGAAACCTTTTCAAAATGCATGTAAATATTATAAGACTAACCTTTCGTGGTGTTCAATGCAGTAGTTCTCAGTTTGTCTATTTTAATGGATGGAAAGTTTTTCTTATTATGTAGTAATTTATTGCAGAGCTCGTATTTAGGAATCCACCACAAAAAACCACAAAAAAAAAACATTTATTTACCATACAAATTCAATAATCTCTAAAACTATTACTATTTTTGATATTATTGCATAATTTTAGGGGATTTGACCAAATTTTCAAAAAGTCGATATTTTTTTATGATTGTTTTTGGTAGGAAATACCTTCAAGAATAAGAATTTCATTATATTAAAGACGAATTTGATTTCAGTGCAGGCATTGCAAATTAAATTTAAGTAAGCTTTTCCTTTAAAAATATCTATTAAAAACTTTAAATGCGATTTTCTTAAAACTTTAGAGTTAGTGTACACAATTTAGAAAAACGACTTCACCGATCGGTCTGAAATTTTGATATGTTATTTCCGATTTTCCGATTATTCGTCAGATTTTCCTGCTTTTTTTTTTTAAAAACGCCGCCATTTTGTTTTTTTTGTCCATGAAAATTTTTCATTTTGGTTAAATCCGTAGAGATTTTCATACCAATTAAAACCCCCTTTTTTTCGCACGTTCTAGTGATTTAAAATCGTGTACACCGTGATGTTTTGAGGTTTTTGTTTTTAAAAAAATTCCATCCGCCAAAAAACAACTTTATTAATTATTATTATTAATATACATATATCTTTTTTCCCTTCAATTTTCCAATTTCCCAAAAAAAAAAAAAATTTCAACTTTTGGGTTTGTCAAATCCCCTTAATTATATTCAAAGGAATTTCTTAATTTTATTTCTTTAATTTAAATATCTGTATTGCTGTAAAATATAATATAAAATTCACAAATTCGAACTATTCCAAAGAAATATTTTGTCCTGTAGGGTTTCATAATTTCAGATGTCATGTCTTGATTCAAAAATGTTTTTTTTTTTTTGTGGTTTTGAGTTCATTCCTAATATACCATACATGGGAAAAGGTATCGAAAGGATAAGTTTCAAAAAGATATGGTTTGTTTCGAAAATTCGATACTTTGCGAAGAAATATTTTAAATGAAAGCAGAAAGTTCTGAATTATTATGTAAATAAAAGTTTAAACTCATTAAGAATCTACATTAAAGATTGATTTCATTCGCAACATGTACTCAACAAAAATCGGTCGGTGTTAATCAGCTTACTTATTTATTTATGCTATTTTATATATCTAGGACTATTTATGCTATTTTATATATCTAGGACTACAAAAAATATAGTAGATCTCAGATTCGTAATTAGCGACCCCAAAAACCCCTCAGTGCAAATTTTTACTCAGATCCATGTGATTTTAATTTTCTCGTCCGCCATCTTGGATCCGCTATTTTTATCTTTTCAAATTTGACCTCAGATTCGCAATCAGCGACCCCTAGAACTATTTTATGCTCAGATTTATAAAATTGTAATGTCTTTGTCTGCCATCTTGAACCCGTCATTTTCAATTTCTTAAATTTGACCTCAGATCTGCAATCAGCGAACTCAGAAACCAACCTGTATAAGTTGCTAAATAAATCCATTAAGAACTTCTTGTTTAATAGTCATAATATTTCAAACGCCATTTTGGATACCGCCATTTTGAATTTCTAAGCGTACACATCTGCAAATTAAGGAACAGGGTCCGTGGACGCGATATTATTGCTTTGCCGCCCAATTTGTCAGTGGTTTCGAGCCATAACTAATGATAATCTGAAAAAAAAATTTTTGAAAAAACACGAGTTTTGTTAAAAATAGCGAACATAACCTTTGCAGTTCAAATTTTAATTAAAAATTATTATCATATTCTGAAAGTTCATGAAATTTTACATCAGTATTGACCAGTTCAGAATTTTTATGTGAAGGGTTCAGTAGAATTTAGGGCGGCTGAAAAAACTTATGAAAATGCGTCCGTTTGAGCCTTAACAAATTAAGCAGAGCATGAGTCTGTCAATTAGCATATCGACGGTTAGAAAACTTCTGATAAAAGCCAATCTTAGTTCAAAACGGGCAAGGAAATGCCATTATTAAATTCAAGACACGTTCGAAATAGGCTGTTTTTTGCAAAAGAGGATATTTCGTGGCGTTTGTCGAAATGGCATAATGTAATGTAGTAAGAACAAGAAAATACTCTTTATATGGAGTTAACGAGCTTTGAACATATGCAAGCTTAAATAAAATAAAAAATTAGGCAACAAACAGGTGTACTTAAACTAATATTTAAAATCTTAAATACATTTTGAAGCACTGCCATTTTTTCGAACATGTTTGTAGATTGCTCCAAAGAGATAAACTAAATTCGAAATGAATTATAAAAATTTTATAACTTTTTATAAGGTTTCATTATTTTAATACTGATGATTTAAACATGATGTAGATTGTTGTGGCTCTCCGAAGACACATTTAGGGCATTACAGGCCCATTGTGATACCACTTTTTGTGACCAGGATTTCTCGTGGGAATCGAACCAACAACCTCTAGCGTCCTGCTGGATCGCAGTGAACACGTCGCGTTACCAACCGGGCTATTGAGGCCCCCATTTAAACATGATAAAATTAAGTAAATATTGAATGGCATAATTTTGAATTTTCCGTGAAAACCTTATAAAATTTTGGAGTTAATGTGAAAATCTGGTTTGTAGTATCCCTCCTCCGAACGTTTGAATTATTTTCAGAATGTCCGTAAATAATTTACTTAATCTCGGGCGTTGTTCAACCATCGCAACGGTGGTCGTAAAGCGGACGAAACGGCCGTTTGATAATGGCCATATTTCTTGGTCCCAGAAATTACCATTATCTCGGAGTTATTAATTTCCCCGTGTAGGAGAGCATTTGGAGCCGGTTCGATACACTTCTGCCAGCAAATTGCAGTGCAAAATCATAAAAAGTAATAAGATGGCGACATTTAGCGCTAAACCCTACCGCGCGCGTTGGCCGTGTACTCAGCCGATGCCGCCGCCGGCCCATAAATTCTGCTGCTATCACTTCCGAGATAAAAGAGATTTATGATCGCCCCTACCTCACCTAATTACATTCTGTGCAGCAGTGTGCAAATGGAATTCTTTAGAAAATTTCGACCATTTCTTCCCACCTGACCGCCATATCTGCCACTTAATTTTACGCGAGTGGACATTTCGCGGTATGCTTCTGTTTACTTTTAATGTTGAATACTATTTTATTTCCCGACCAAAAGATCCCTATCTGTGAATTTTAGGGTATTGGAGATGGTGAAGTGGTCGGCGGCGCGGCGGCATCAGAAACTTAATTAAAGCGAAAGAGCGACCTTTATCAGATGCCAGGCGCAAAACTTCGCGAATTGGCAAGTCGAATTAATTACGGGTTACCTGGACGATACGAAAGTCATCACCTAGGCAGGCCAATGGTCGGCAACTCTGTTCAATCCAGGCAAATTAATTAAGAATGATTTGCTGAAGGAATTCACGTGGCCATGGAATGATGGAAGAAATATTTGTGTCCACAATACCTTTAGGGCTTCGGATCGGAGCCCTTTTGGCTGCTTAATTCAGTCTGCCGGCCGGCCAAAATAATGGAATTCAGCTGGGCGAAGTGAGTAATAATTTGTGGAAATGCGATAAATTCGCAAAATACTTGTGCTAAACTCTATAGAAACTTTTTCTGGTTTATACTATTTTCGCATAAGTGTATAAGGGATTAAATGAACGGCGGACATTTAGAAGGGTAGAAGGTCTTAATGACCGCAAACATCTTATCCATTAATATTAATTTAATGTGTATTTTGGTTCGTTGATGTGTGCTCTAGCCTCAATTTCTCTCCACCTACCAAAAATCATTTTAATGTTATTACCCTTTGCACATCTTCTAACCCTTTCGGGAACATTTGTTTCCCTAAGGAGTTAATCTTGCGAATAAGAAAAATTTCTTCAACTTCTGCCTGCGAAAGACAAAGGAAAAGACGTCTTAGAAATCTTCCCCAAAATATTTCATTTGTAATAATCTCCTTTTAATTCAATGTACCGAAAGTATACGTACACCTGAAAGCGGGATTTACAGGTGTGCGCCACAGCACCACCTACAGCCAGCCAGCCAGACAGGTGAGCTGCCAAGGAGCACATATGCCAAAAAAGTCAAATATCAAGGAAGAGAGCTTTTTGCTGGAATCCAGTTGAAGACAAATTTCAGTCGGCAACTTGATATAATATATATATTTATATATATATAGGGATTTCGCTGTACATTTCCATTACACGTTTTCAGGAAATCTCCCTGACGGTTTCCTCGGCCATTTTCCATTTTATAACGTAATGCCCGGAGTTATTTTCAAACTTCGTACAAAGACATTAACTTGGCTTTAGAGTTCGGGGCAAAGTACAACAGGAAGGAAGGATGTTATCGGGTGGAGCGGGCACAGGAGAAAAACTGCACGAACTCGAGTCTGAAAAGGAGATATTTCCTCTTGTTTTTCCAATCTGGTTTCCCATGTCCTTTTATCCATTGGCGTTGTTTGACTTTTCTTGAATGCTCCGAAGACATTCCGACCGGGCAGCTTTTTAGGGGGGGAAAATTAAATATTTGGTCTTTGTATATTGCACCTTTGTAATCCTATTAATTCCTTAGAATTATGTTAATTATAGTACACCACATACCTTATATAGTACACTCCACCCCCCCGGTTTAGATACAGAATTTTTAAAATCTCCGTAAATGCAGATTTCGATCGACTAATTCCAGGATTAGTTCGGTTGGGAGTTTTCAGGTCATGTCAGGGAGAAAAGTCAGCAATTTAACAAAAAGACCTTCAACTCCTACGAAATGCGAAACTTTAAAACTGGAAAATACATTAACTCCCTGAGACAGAACAAATTGCCACCTATGGAGCTGTAATTCAGTGGTCTCCTTCTCAAGCAATAAATGCATATTTCAAGTGGAGAAACTTTAAAGTAGCCGCACACACCTCCGGAGACTTTAGTTTGGTGCAGTACTCGAATCGTTCGACTGCAGGGTGCTTGCGATGGCTATCGTCGAATAAATTTAGGTAACAACCTGCGCACCCCAAGCCACTAATTGCTTCAAAGTGTCCCCAAGAGCTTTGCGTGCAGGCTCCATTTTCTTACGGAGATAAGGAAATTATGCTGAGCCCCCCCTAGTTCTAATTGCTTTGCCTTGATCTGCCAGGGCTAAAATGCTTGGCTTCTCTCTGTTAAGCCAATCGTTCTATATATAAATTTTCCAGGTTTAATTTCCTAACAACAATCATTTTATAGATGCTTTTATGCTTTCCTTATGATGCAACAATTACCTCAAAATTCTACAATTAAATTTTATTATTATAGTTTGCATGGGTATGGTTTTTTTTAATGACTTCAAATTTCCAGAATATGAGCATGATAATGCATTGAATTAACTTGAATATAAACGAAGAATATATTTTAAATAACCTTTTGGGATTTGTTCCTACGAGAAATTAACTCAAAACAAAAGAAGATCGTTTTTCCAAAAGAAATTGTGATTGCATCTAAATATGGTATGGATAAATAAATATATCTTTTCAAACTTCAATAAAAACCATAACGTATCTAATCTCTAAAAGGAATGCTTTCAAAAAATTTGTAAATAGCGATTGTTAAGGGTGGGTCATCTGTTAGTTTCTTTTTAAATGAAACGTTATTTTGACACAGGCAACTCTTTTGCGCCCAAAGACTTGACTGAAATATAGTCGTCTACTTCCGCCATAAGAAATTAGATAGATTTATGCATGAACAATGTTGGGAAATATTGAACACTTATTTCCAAAGTGAGTTCTCCGAAGAACGATGTTATGCTGAGAATACAGAAATGATTCATACATTCAAGCACAATATTGATCGAGCTATTTGTTAAATAGGGTTAGGAAATAGGCTAAATTGTGTTGACAGGCTAGGGTACTGCCAAGTCAACAGAGGTAGCTATTTAAGATGAAAGTATATTCCATAACTAATCGGAGGGTTTACTCTTTTCATTAAATGAACAAACTTTGAAATATATTGTATAGAGTTAATTTTAAAGCATTTTAAAAAAGGTACCAGCCGACGGACCACCCTTTATATATGGGTAATTCTTTTACAAACCGAACACCTTTTTGACCGACACATCTCCGATTTGGCTGAAACTTTTTTTACGGATTCTATATCGAAAAATAAGAGATACGTGTCCGAGGATTTTGTTTTGTTCCGCATATTTTCGATAATACTAGTGATCGAAAATGTGAGAATAATGAATTTTTTGGCTTGGAGACTCATTTTCAAAAATTTATAACTCTGGTTTTATTTGAGCTACAAACTTCTTTTCCTTTTCATTTTAAATCTAAAGGACTGAGTTTTGAGAAAAAAATAATTTTAATAAAAATTATTAACAAATTCATATTGTTATTAACAATTTAATTGTTTAAATCAATTTTTAACAATTGCCCCCACCTCATAGCAAGTTTTTAGTATATTTATTGTATTCTCCGTCATATTTTACATAAAAAACATGTTTTCAAAATATGGAGCCTTTATTATTACTATTTTTAAAACATTAATTTATATAGCGCGACACGTCAAAAAAACCGGTTTTTTGTTAATAAAAAGAAAATTATAGCTCGGATCAAAAAAAGTGAAATATAAAAGTTGTAGATAATAAAAAGACCTACAATTCTTGTCTTAACTATTTTTCGACATAACCTCAAACTTTTCGAATAAAATACAAAAAATGTTAAAAATCATTATTTATTGAAAAAAAGAGTATAAAAAATTAAAAAAGAAATCAACATATAATTTTTGTGTTTTTAATATTTTTCTCAACTAACCATCAAACGAAATACATATTAACCAATAATAAGTATTGAAACCACAATAATTTTTTTTTTATGCGATCAAATAATGTTCTATCATTTATTATTAATTTATGTTTTTTTTATTGTATTGATTGCTAATAAATATTATTTGATAAGAAGGACATAATAATTACTTATATTAAAAAAAAGAATCGACATGAGGCAAAAAATGTGGCAAATAAATTTGGAAAAGGTGATTTTTAACATTTTTTGTATTTTATTCGAAAAGTTTGAGGTTATGTCGAAAAATAGTTAAGACAAGAATTGTAGGTCTTTTTATTATCTACAACTTTTATATTTCACTTTTTTTGATCCGAGCTATAGTTTTCTTTATATTAACAAAAAACCGGTTTTTTTGACGTGTCGCGCTATATAAATTAATGTTTTAAAAATAGTAATAATAAAGGCTCCATATTTTGAAAACATGGTTTTTATGTAAAATATGACGGAGAATACAATAAATATACTAAAGACTTGCTATGAGGTGGGGGCAATTGTTAAAAATTGATTTAAACAATTAAATTGTTAATAACAATATGAATTTGTTAATAATTTTTATTAAAATTATTTTTTTCTCAAAACTCAGTCCTTTAGATTTAAAATGAAAAAGAAAAGAAGTTTGTAGCTCAAATAAAACCAGAGTTATAAATTTTTGAAAATGAGTCTCCAAGCCAAAAAAAACATTATTCTCACATTTTCGATTACTAGTATTATCGAAAATATGCGGAACAAAAAAAAATTCTCGGACAGGTATCTCTTATTTTTCGATATAGAACCCGTAAAAAAAGTTTCAGCCAAATCGGAGACATATCGGTCAATTTTTATCAAAATCCGTACGGTTTGTAAAAGAATTACCCATATACGAGATCTTAATAATTGGGATGGTGCTGCTTAAATTATAATAAATTAGAATTAAACTTGAAGGTATAAGGATGAAGAAAGAATAATTTTCTCAAAAATTCCCTGACTACAATTTGTAGGTACCCACTTTTTTTTTTTTTTTTTTACTAAAATATGAAAGCTAAAGGCAAAAGGAATTTAAAGAATTGTTTCAAGCTGCAACAGACTCTGAATAAAGTAAGCAGTAGGAATGCGATTGTCAGAGGTTTGTAAAAAGTCAAGCTGGATTAGAAAAAGTATAAAAAAAAAGGACACATGGCGGTTAACAAAAGGAATCCACGCGTTCCTTGCAGCATAAAAGGAATTCTTGAAGGATACGAATTAAATTTGCTTTTGTAGTAACTTGCAGTGTGGCAAACAGCACAAAATTGGCCAGATCCTTTCTGCATATAGAACAGTGGAAAATTCGACGTAAACCCATAATCCAGTAACCATTTTTCAGGTTCACTACAGCCGAGAGTACACGTCTTTTGGAACTCCTTTACAAGCCCATTGCTCGCGGCGTTCGGCGCAAACTTAGAAAGCTTTTAGGCAAACATGAGAATACTCTTACTTTCTAGGCACGGCTGTGGCGGATCGGGTTGATATAATTCAAATGAAAGGAGCAAGAAAGGATTAAGAATTTAGCGTCGACTAAGGAAATTAGGCAAAAGCCGGGAGCGGCACTGCACCGACACGGCCCAGCCCGGCCTGGCCCGGCCCGATCGCTCTCCTGCAGGATGTGCATGCCCAGCGCCGCCCAGCGACGAGGGCGGGCAAAAACACACGGATCCCACCTTGATTTCGTATTCGAATAGCATGATACCAAGCTGTTCCGGAACGAGCCAGGCAGTTGCTTGTTTCCGCATCTGTTGTCCGGAAAAAGTTTGAAATATGATTAAAATACCATGGCTTATCCTCCTTCTAAATTATTCAGGAGAGGCAGCAGCGGCTGCAGGCGGCCCCGACGAACAAAGCCAAGAATTTGGTAACGAGATTTTGACACCCGGACGGAGTCACTTCTGCAATTTCATGTAAAACGAATGCCGTGTGCCTCGAACGAGGACTACGCCGGAAATGTTTTTATTCATTTTGGCTAAGCCGACACGACGCGACAGCGAGACATCCAAGAAAAGGAAGTCGTGTGGCATGTCCCACTGTCCACGACAAATTAGGAATTCGCCGGCGCTTTTAACGAATAATTGCCTTAGGGGTTATCCTTTTTCAAACTATTTAGAAGTACCCAAGACCTCTGCCCGGAATCACAAAGTTTTTCACTCAAATGAAGCGGTCGTACATCTCGAATTTTGAAAAACTAAAAAAGGTAAGTAATCTATAGGAAATATTTTGAAAGTTTTAGATAATAATTTTGGAGATCGACGGACAGATGCAGACACAGATAATAATATCAAAACATTTGGAATTTTACATTATTTAATTTTAGACTCTTTTTACAAGCTTTTATTTAACTTGAGTCGTTTGTAAGTATGTCTTTCTGGTTCAAAATTTGTACATGAATTTTAACTCACTTCCCATTATCCGATTTTAATGAAATTTGACAGACTTACATTAGTTTCGTGACAATAGAATATAGTATATCCAATATCGTTCTAAATCAAATATGGCGCCCGCTCCAAGATGGCGGATTACCTTAATTTTTTCTTCACAACCCCTTTGAGATGGATATCAAATTAATGAGTTTGACGAGTAGAATACGATAAGATTTGTGGTCATTCTTAATACAGTATAATAAAATTTTTCTTCACAACACCCTTGGTATGGGTATCGTTTTTATCGGAATAATTTGTTATTCGTTTTTCATCTTACAAGGAGAGTACCAAACTTGGGAATCACAGATTCCGTTGATTTTTATATATGTTGTAGAGTAGTCTCCCCACAATAACTGGGTAAAATGATAAGACGCACTTCGCTTTCATTTTCGAGAAAAATGAGTTTAAAGTTCAAATCCACTCGATTTTTTTTTTTCCAAATTTATTTTTATTATTATTCAAATGGTGAAGTTATTTAGTATTAAATTTATTATATATCTGATAGGTTTATATATTTTTTTGTCAATTTTAATGAATTTTTTTTTTTTTAATGAGCTACGTACGTCCCTTTGCCCAGGTAGTAGATGCAGGTAAAATTACCACTGGAGCGTATAATAACGGAAAATTTATATTCCTGACAAAATTTATTAACGTTCAAAATTCCCAATAATAATAATAACGCGTATTATTAGAATTAAAAATGTTTAATATTTTATTATTATTGTTAACAATAAAATAAAATAATAAAAATCCATTAAAATTTACAAAAAAATATATAAACATATCAGATATATAATAAATTTAATATTAAATAACTTCACCATTTGAATTATTTATTAATTAAAATAACAAATTATTTAATAAAAATAAATTTGGAGAGAAAATGAGCCGGTGGATTTGAACTTTAAACTCATTTTTCTCGAAAATGAAAGCGAAGTGCGTCTTACCATTTTACCCAGTTATTGTGGGGAGACTACTCTACAACATATATAAAAATCAACGGAATCTGTGATTCCCAAGTTTGGTACTCTCCTTGTTAGTTAAACGCCTCAAGCTATAATAAGTTATGCATGTTATACATATTGTGTATTTAAAAGCTCGATTTATATATTTTTTTTACTTAATAAATATAATTAATTTTATAGGGATTGTAATTAATATTGTATAATAAAGTACAACGTCTGTCTGGTACCTTTTGAGTAAAAAGTTTCATATGGTATTTGTTAAGTGCTATCGAGAAGGTTAAAGTAAAAATCCTCCGAAAGGTTAAAGTAAAAATTTTTATCCATGGGTAAAATTTATTAATTTAGAATGAATTTCCTAAAGAGTGTAAAATTGGTCAATTTTGTTTTTAACGAAATTAGCATTATATTTAAAAAAATAATAATATTCATAAATTCCCCGCACTCTTAGGGAATTGTTTTTGAAATCCCCAAAAATCCTAATTTTATATAATGTTCTGTATTTAAGAATTTTAACATTCTGATTTAGCTGCAGGGAAACCATGCTCTGGACTAGATCAGTGCTGTTAAAAACGCCAGAAATAGCAGAAATACTCGCGTTATTCACACCTGGGAAGGGATTTGCGAAACAGGCAGCAGAACGCACATTTAGATTACATAATCTGAGTGTATTTATTGCACCCCCTTGCAGTGATTTTCATATCTGCAGTGTCAAAAATTCCCACTAGTTATGATTACCCCTGGAGAAATGTAGATAAGCGACAGAGATCATTCAATAAATTACAACAAATTGTACTGAGAGAAGTCGACTGATAACAACATTTAAAAGCCGGCCCAAATGCAATTAATGTTCTTAAAAGTGGTAGTTTTGAACGAATATTTTCCTTTTTTTAAATAAATAATTATTACCTGTTGAAATTCGACAGATGTTAACGTAGGGCGTAAAACAACTCGATCAATTCAACATAACCCCGGAAACAGAATTTGATGAACGTTGCTAATCACTAAATGGAAAATGAATGCAGTCTCAGTTTTAAATTAATTAAAACAAATCAGGTAAATTGGAGCAAAAATGTATTTAATAATGTAACAACCATTTACGAGTCTCTGGGATTGTTTTCAATGCAATTAGGTCACAAATTTCATTTAAATTTCCCAGTTACTAAAGTTGGAAGTTGGGCTTTAATTGAAATGGAATCGTGTTAATAAATTATTTTATATAACTTTCGAATAAACACATTTTCGAAGAACTCGATAAACTTTACAACTTTGTAATGGGAGAGAAAATACTTAAAGATGTTAACAAAGTGTATAATTTTACACATATATATTTTGGGGTTTGGATGTGAATACTGAAATGAGGTAAGAAAAATAATCTACTTACCTTAAAAAACTCTATATAATTTTATGAATTGAATCAGATCAAATCAAGCTATTGTGTCAAATTTTCCAAATAAACTTACGACGAATGAATCGTTTGATCTAATAATTAATCCATTTTAAAAATAGTTAATACACGGAAATGAATTTAAATTATTTTATACTATACACTCATTGCATAACTAAGCATCGCTCATGCATTAAACGTGATGAAATTTGCAAAAACCAAATAACGTATGAACCAAAACTATCCACAACATCGACATTTGTCAATTTGCCAATCTTTTTTAGCCGCCATCGCAAATTTGGTCTTGTGAGCAAGTGCGTTGTCTTGGTGGAACAAAACTACCGCTCGCAATTTTCAAATTGAATATATAATAACGTTGTTATTTGTTTTTTTCATTGTTCTTATTTTGAAAGTCCACTGAACTCAGTTTAGAGATTAATGAGTATTGAATTTATTTCCTCATACAAAGTGTCTGTTGACTAAGGATTTTTCTTATACAATATCTATCAATAGACATTTTTTAAAGTGAAATAAATTCCGGAACAAATTATTAAGTTTGGAATTGTCAATCTCTAAACTGGAGTTCAGTGGCTTTCAAAATAACAAGAAGAAGAAAAATGCCAAATGACAAATGTCAGTGTTGTGGATGATTTTGGTTTATAAGTTATGCTGTTTTCTCGAATTTAATCATATTTAATGTGTGAGCAAAGTGTAGTTATGCAGTGAGTGTATAGTATAAAGTAGTTTAAATTCATATCCGGGTGTTATTCTTTTTTAAAACGGTAAATTTTATTTAATTTTTTTTTTTTTGTTATTATTTATTTACATGACTGACATGAAAAAGGCATTTAAAAAGCATTTTTTATATGGGATAAACTAGCAGAGCAAACCATAAGCAAAAATAAGACTTCGAATATGTGGAAAAAATTAAAGTGCCTTAAGGGGTTACGTGGGTTTTGAATTCCAAAAAAAATCACAATTTTTCGGATTTTTTTAACGAAATTTATAAAAGAGATTTATTTCAACTATTAGGATATAAAAGTTCATCATTTGAACAAGTTATAAAAAAATTGTCATGTAAAAAAAAAAATGAAAATTGAGCCATTTTCAGCTGGTTTACGAAAATCGATGATTTTTTACCGTAGGCATGATTTCTCAAAAACTAATAATCCAATCTTACTGAAATTTACCACATTTCTTCTACATAGTATTGATTTGTACTTGAACGAAGGATGTTTAATTTCGTTGTACTAATAGAAAATCACCAAAATATAAAAAAATGTACACAAAAAAATCAATTTTTTTTTAAAAAAATTGTAAAAAATTCAAATATAATTTTTTTTTTTTAAATCCTTCGTCCAAATACATGCCATGTGCATCTACTAATAGAAACAAATTTGTTTTTTGATTTCAGATAAGCCTATCTCGAGATATTCTGCCTACGGTAAAAAATCATCAATCAAGTTTTTTTTACAACTTCTTCAAGTGATGTACTTTTATATCTTAATAGTTGAAATAAATCAATTTTATAATTTTCGTAAAAACAAAAAAACCCACGTAACCCCTTAAATAATATGACTGCACACAGTTTGACAGATATGCTAAGAATGCAGAAAAAGCAATGCTAATTTGGCCCCTTTTGGTTTCAGTCACCAAAAATCCTAATTTTAAATGAAATCGTCCAAATAACATCACTATTTATACGAATTTTAATTTACTTTATGGCAAATTATAGCTACAAAAGCTTGAAGAGTTGATTATTTTTACAGGTCGTAGTAAATAACTTTTCATTTGTGTGCAAATATCACAGCATCTTGATGTTGTTAATTAAAATATTCTTTTTACGATACTCGTGAGGACCATTTTGTAAAAATTGATTTAAAACTTCATTACCACGTTCTCTGCTTTATTCTCCGTTCACGTTTTAGCTTTATATATATAAATATATTTTTAAAAAGAAAATCCTCTCAACTTGGGAAATTACCTGTGCTCACAATTTGACAAAACACCTTTCACTAGGGAATATGGAACATTTTTAACCGAATCCAAACAGCTTGAAAATGATTTTCCGTCCGCTCCAGCGAAATGCTGCTTCGACGGGCGGTGGCGCGGACGATTGCGGATCCAAAGTAAAAATGGGTTTAACTGGAGCTGCGCGAAATGGCGCTTACAAGAACTTATTATATACGAATTTTGCAGGGTCGAGTGCGGGACTTTGATTTATGGCCACCGAGGAAATGCTGCTCTCAACTATTAATCCCCACGAAATGAGGAAATTTGTTTTACCACCAGAAATTTGCGAGCAGATTTTTCCTCGCCCCAAAAAAACTAGGGTCGGGCATGCAATCATAGTAATGAAAGCCTACATTTGCCTGCATAGCGACGGCGCTTGGCTGTGAATTAATCAAAATTCTATGGTTGGAACTGTGTTGTTATTTATATTTATAGTATATGTATATATATAAAAAGAAGAGTTAAACCAAACAACACATAGTGATCAGCCCGAAGATCTCGAAATTGTGTTCTTACTGCAAAACATGGGACCACATCCATAACTTTTCCCAGAAAATTTATGTTTTTTAGTTGCAACAAAATGAATATTTCGCAGCGTGAAACGATACGGCGCTACTGTGTAGCGTTGGAACCTTTTCGTTGTTGTTAATTGTGCGGGTGAAAATCGACTTAATATAACGAACACTTCACTGCCGAACAGCTTTTCGCTAAATAAGAATGCACCCTGGAAAATTACTTGTTCATTTCTATTACTCACCCCTTTTCTACCAGGACGGGCAGCCGCGACGTCCCACATTGTCGTAAACAAGACGCTACACCTGCACTAGAATGCACTGCATTGCAATGTCTCGACGGAATAGTAAAAGGATCTTAGTATCTGCGCTTCAGGGAACTACGCGAGGGTAATAAGAGAAATACCCGGCGAATGCAGTCCACGAATTAAGATCCTAGAATGTCGCTAACTGAAATGTATCACAAAGTGGGAGCCTGGAATGAACCCCAAGTTTGTGAAGACGCATTTAGGGAATAAAGGTTTTCATTTCCCCTGCATCTGTCGTCCCCAGCACATCTGTACTTCTTCTGTTCACATGTTCTCGGGTCGGGTATCGTCGAGTGAGAATTCCTGTTCCCCCCACCCCCATAACGAGCTCCAAGCCCCAAACCCTGAAGCTCGGCCCGAAACACCCCTTTTATGGAAAGATACTGAAGCATAGTGTTCGGGTATCAGGTAAATTAATTAATGTCCTGCAAAGGTACTAACCCGATACTACGCCTAGATCATAAATCTAATCAGAAAGGATTACCCGCCTGCGCCTACTCGCACTCTGAACCTATCAGGATATTATCACTTTACACGGTACGAGACATTTATTTAAATTAAGCTCGGTCCGTACCTGCCTCAATCGGCTAATACCCGGCTCGAGATGGTTAATTTTGCCCGAATTCATTTCGCCTTCGCAGTCACCCGCCCCCTTCCACCCAACTAGTCGCCAAGGTACTTTCAAGGATCAACAAATTAATTTGAGTGAAAGCCAGGCCCAGGCACAGGCACAGGCACAGGCCCAGTCAGTCTTTTGGGTCGGGGTGCTTCCGGGAGCCCTACGTAAAAAACTAATTGGACGGGGGGGGGGGGGGGGGGGGGCTGGGGGGGACCCTCAAAAGATTGATTCCCCCATCGCCCCTCAGTGGGTGTCACTTGCCAGCGATGGTTCTGTTATCCCGTTATTGCTCATTTTTACTGGTTCCCTCCCGTGACAAATTGCAAACCTTAAATTTATGACAAGGAATTTCGGCTGCGGGAAAAGGGTATTAATTACGGTTCAAGGAGAATGTGTCATTTAAATAGAGCAATATGTGCGCGCCTTCCCGTGCTCTCAGGATCAACCCCGTGACGTCAGAGAGGGTTAGAGAAAATGTTAGCTTACACCCTTAAGGTCCTAGATTTGCCTTGGGGGTTAAAGAAGTGAAGACTGCTCTGAATCTTGACACATCTATAAAAATAAAAGGGTTTCAAAATCACATAGTCATTTGTACTTAATTATAAATATTACAATTCCTTAATTACTTGTTAATGGTTGCAAATATTATATAATAGTTAAACATTAAATTTAACACATAATTGAATTATTCGGAGACGAATGGTCCATTTCACACTGCCTCACAATCTGAAATTCGCTTTTCTCAAAGCAGAAAATAGCTTTTCAGTTATATTTACCTTTGTATGATAAATTTTTGATATATAGTATGTATTTTAAAATTCAGACGATATTTTTATCCAAAACTCTGATATTTTAGTTTTTTTTTTTAAATTGGTATCAAGTATTTTATTTATCATTTAATAATTTAAGTTGCAGTTATTAATTTAAAAGATTTCATTATCATATTTAGTTTTTTAGTTTAGTAGGTAGTAGTGGAAACACTATACATTTTTTCCCTATTATTTTTTCCATAAACGAGGGGTGATCCAAAAGTAGTGATAAGTGATTATTTCTAATGTACATAATGAAAAGCAAAAAACTGTTACCTCATAAGTTAAGCATTAAAAAATCATAGAAATGGAGCGTCATTGTTGAGAGATAGGTACATTCATTGAAATACGAGCATTCGGAAAAAATTTCGAGCGGTAGTTTTTTTCCACCAAGACAACGCACTTGCTCACACCGAAAAAATGGACTCAAGGCATTGATTTGTTAGGAAACTATATACAAAAATACATTTAATTTTTAAACCATATACGTTGTTTTAGTTACCATTATCATTACTTTTGGATCAACCCTCGTATTAACTTATCTTTTAAAGAACTGTTCAGTAATTAATAAAATGTTTTCCTGCTTCACTTGCATTATTAAATTTCAAATGAATTAAAAGTATCGGTCAGAAATGTTGTCCTTGAGAGAAAATCTTTTATTTAACAATTTTTTTTGACTTGAAACGAAACGTTCAACTTCTGTCTTCGGTTAGTTGATGGTAAAAAGATAACATATAAATGAAATTTTAACAGAGAGGCTATCAAAACCTTCTTTTAAAATTTTTTCTGATACCGGTGCATTATCGTGAATTTTGAATGCTTAAAAAGTTGAGGCAAACTAACATTTTTTGAATCTTGGAACTTTTTCATCTTCTATAGCTGCGTTTTTTTTTAAATTATTAAAAATTTATTAAGAGTGGAACCGAATCAATCTTCACTGTCTTCAAATACAGCTAATGAAGTATAAAAAAAAGCGGCCAAGTGCGAGTCGGACTCGCCCATGAAGGGTTCCTTAGCAGCAAGTAACATAATATAAAAGTTCTTGTAGTTCGTTGTAACTTTGATCGATTTTACCACATTGGAAGTGTCTCTCGCGCAAACTATTCAGTTTAGAAAAAAATGATATTAGAAACCTCAATATCATTTTTGAAGACCTATCCATAGATACCCCATACGTATGGGTTTGATGAAAAAAAATTTTTGAGTTTCAGTTCTAAGTATGGGGAACCCCCAAAATTTATTGTTTTTTTATCTATTTTTATGTGAAAATCTTAATGCGGTTCACAGAATACATCTAGTTACCAAGTTTCAACAGTATAGTTCTTATAGTTTCGGAAAAAAGTGGCTGTGACATACGGACGGACAGACAGACAGACATGACGAATCCATAAGGGTTCCATTTTTTGCCATTTGGCTACGGAAACCTAAAAATGGAAAAATTCCATGTAAACTGCCTAGAAAGGAATGATGCACATGTCATTCTTTTTATATCGCAAGAAAAACAATGTTGCTGTAATGAAAATTCATTAGCTATGGAATTTGCAATATTTTGATATGTGGGAAATGTCTAAAATGTCCTTTGATTTGGACATAGATCCAAATAAAAATTTTGAGCTAAAGATATGCAGGATAAAAATTTTGCTGATATTCGTCAATGTTAAAATATTTTTTAAAGTATCGATCAGATTTTAATGTTCGTATTTTTCTTAGTTTCAAACTCTGTATATAAATATATAATAATATTTAATCCTCCGTTCAAAAAATGCTGAGACCACAAAGATAATTACTCAGGCACGAAAC
This sequence comes from Dysmachus trigonus, assembly GCA_949715965.1. Taxonomy (NCBI): domain Eukaryota; kingdom Metazoa; phylum Arthropoda; class Insecta; order Diptera; family Asilidae; genus Dysmachus; species Dysmachus trigonus. The sequence goes on from OX454320.1 coordinate 93,707,873, forward strand.
ACTCTTTGTTTTTGTCATGGGTTGAGAAAGGATTAATTAAAACGAAAGCTTTTTACAATTTTTCACACCCACGAAATTTTTCCTTCATCATAATTTTCATGTCACATTGATTAGATTATTTTTCCTCGATATTGATGCGAGTGGTGTGAAATTCATCGGTGTGAATTCACAATCAATCAATTAATATTTTCCAACTAAGTGACATATTCATGTTACGTGTGTGGGACTCTACAACAAAATCAAAATCAGTCCACCTGCCTAAATGCTGGCTGAGGTGAAAATTCTGGAGATAAAAGGGAAAATATATAAATTCGTGTTGACTGTGGGGATCGCTTGAAGTGATTTAATTTAACATGAGCAGCCGCGCTAAAAGAATTGGGCACTCGAGGGCGAAGTCTAAAAATCGCACGCACGGAGCGACTCAAGGGCTCGCCTCGCCGCTCGGGTAAGGGAGAAGCGCTCGGAACTCCTTTAAATTTTAATAGGACCCGGGACCGGGGAAAAAGTCTGAAGTCTAAAGGATAAGTCGAGCTTGCGTTTTTTTTTTTTGCTGCTTGTTCGACTTTTGTCGACGTGGTTGCGTAGCGCACACAAGCACTCCTCAGACGCATTGAGGACCTTCTGTCAGACGGAAAGACTTCATTACAAGCGTGTAATCCGAGCGAATTATTTCAATGCAAAATGTGTTCTTCCGCAGAGCTCTGTGGCTAAGACACTCACAACTCTTTCTGCAAAGTACAAAGGAGACTTGTTGCGTTCGCCAGAGTCGCAGTAATTTGCATAGCATAGGACATGTCCTTTTTATCTCTACTCAACCCCACTCATGCATTTCGTTCCGACACATTCGGGAATCGACGCCGAATGTACGTATGTGTATGTAAGTGGGCTGATCCTGGCGGGGGTGGCGCGGACACGTCTTCTTCGCCCCCCAAACACAAGCCGAGATACACTCAAAACGTTGCGAAAGGGATTTTTACAGCAGATGTGATACTATTTCCCATTTTAACATAATGGAAAAGTGTTTTACATATGTCGATTCATGGCTGTCGAATCATTTGTTGCCCGAAAAAGGTTATAAAAGGGACGAGCTCTCCCCAGGGCAAGCGGTCCGGACCAGATCCGAAATAGGAGTATAAATAATGGTCATCCTTTTTCGTTTTAAGTCGGGTCATACAAAGAAAACAAATTGCAAAGTGAACTCCAAAGTATCCAAAATTAAGACCGGGAGTTTGAGGGTTACCCACTGTGTTATCAAACAGACGACGACAATCAAAGCGTTGGACACATAGGGCTGATGCTCAGATTTTTTGGGTTAATTCGCCAGGAGACTTACCGAGACCCAGGACATGGATATAGTAGGAGTTTGTGAATGTCATTTTCAGGCATAACTAGATGCGGTCACTCATGATATATTTTAAATTAAGTATTTATTCTAGGAAAATAAATAAACGCCTACCAGATTTTATACAATTTCATATTTATTTAAATTCAGTTTATATAAATCTTGTAAAACCGAGTTTATCTAATAGTCGTTTAATAGGAATTTATTTCTTTTAATTTTAAACCCGATTCAAAAATAAATCATACTATTAAAGATCACGCATTCAATTCTATATAAGAATATATTATAAGGCTGATATCAAAGTTCAGACTACTAGGTGGATGTTTTACAGTCACATAATAAAAAATTAAGACTCAAAATTGTGACCATAAAATAAATTTAAGTCGTAAAAATTTTATTTTTCACAAATCGGACCGAGTGGACCATTAAATTAAGAATTATAAAGAGACGATCCCAAAATAGAACACATGAAGGTATATACGTAACTCGTTAAGCTTTAATCATAACCTACTGGACCGAATTAATTAAACTATTTATGTAGATATTAATCGATTTGTCTCAATTATGTAAGTGCTGTAGACTAAAACGTATTTATGTATAAATAATTAAAAAATAGCAACCATAAACTGAAATACTCTAATTAAAATGAAAAAAATATAACTTATATAAAGAACTCTTGTTAATCTTCCAATATAAGAAATTATTCTTGAAGATAGTACCTATGTACCGAAGTAAAAGAGAAACCTTCGTGCTGTTTTTGATGTCTTTTACTTCAAATTAAATAAATACTTATTATTTCGAACAAAATCTAACCTTACAGACAATACCATTCGAATTGCAATTTAGATGGAAATATTAATCCATATTTTACGAAAGAATTTTACAATAGCATTCGAAAGCGATATAAACCCATCAAGGCGAATATCATGTCGAAAGAACAGATCCTGAGTATTTCGATGAATAATAATGTCTTTTTCATTTGTAATAATTATCAAATCCAAACATATATGTATATCCATATTATGAACTCATTCTCGCATTCGCAAATTTGAATATGAGTAGTATAGAACTCTGCAAAAACATATTTTAACGCTGAAACTTGAAGACCGAAAAATTTAAATTTGATTTTGAAGAGAATAGACAAATTGTTTTTATGGTATGTAAATATTCGGCTAACATGTATATATGTACATATTTTTCCGTATTTTATTAATCATAAATTTTGCATTTCCTACTATGAGAGTCATATCATTAAAGATGTTTATTTGACTTCGCTAGTTGTAAAATCCTATATAAATCTCGAATTTTTATGAGGTACACTCAGCGGGGAGTTAATTTCTGGATGCGAAACTTTTCTTAAGAAACGTTGAATTGAAAAGTGAAAGCTTAAAAATTGCAAAACTGTGGAATGTTGTCGATTAGGAAAATTGGAAGATCAAAGAATTGAGCACTAGGAGTTACAAATAATCAAAATATATACAAAATAAAGGAAGTTTTCTTTTATCTGCAGTAGTTGAAGAATTCGAATATTGATCTTGGGTTAGATTTTTTATTCGTCAGTTTAATAGACTGTTATTGTTAAGGACCACTATTTGAACAATACTAATGAAATTTTTAAAATATTAAGCTATCCATGATCTATTAGAAAATGTAGGCTAGGTGTGTCACTAGAAACATTATGAACGAAATCTCTGATGACTGCGAAGTGTAGTTTATAAACAACAATTGATTTTTTGAAATAAATATACTCTACTAATTATTAAAGATTTTGACTTATATTTCTAAATACTACCAAAATTATTTTTTTCGCAATAAAAGAAAAATCGCGCATTTAAAAATTAATTAGAATCAATAGGTCTATAGAATTATTAGAAGAAGAGAGAATAAATAGGACTTAATAAGTTTTTGTAATATATTTAGATTTAGAGAAGGTGTTAATTATAAATTTTTAACGCCTAAAAAACTTCTGAATTTTATATTTTTCCAGTAACCGACTATTCGAGGTCTTATGGAGATGGTATTTTCATATAGTAAATAAATGATACGTAGGTTGCTACTTAAGTTTTGAGATATGGTAACACCTGTGTGAATATGTTAAATCTGACATTGTCATCAAAAAGTTTGCCATTTTTAATGGTAAACGTACTCAGAACGTTTTGTCATACGAGTGATATTTGCGTGGTTTACAGATACTTGAAAAATGAATTTTGTTAAAAAATTTGAACTAATTCGTGAACATTTTTGTGCGATGTTTTTCTATAACTAAACAACAATTGACTGTATGGGTCTTTCAAGACAAGCCAAATCCAACAAAAGTTGTTCGCGCACGAAGCACTTCAAAGCAAATGGTCGCCTGTTTTTTCGGAATAACTGGACATTTCGCCACCGTTCCATTAGAGTAACGTAGAACGGTTAATTCTGAATGGTACACCACCATTTATTTGCCAATAGTGTTCGCAAAAATAAGGGGAACTAATTGCATAAGACAAATCATTCTCCACCACGACAATGCAAGCTGTCACACAGCCGTACAGTCCTGATTTGGCACCCAATGATTTCTCCTTATTCCCGCATATCAAAAATAAATAGCGAGGTCAACGATTTTCGACGCCTGAAGAAGCGGTTGATAGGTTCAAATCTCATGTTTTGGAGGTACCTCAATCGGACTGGAAAAAGTGCTTCGAAAATTGGTTCAAACGCATGCAAAAGTGTATTGATCTTCAAGGAGAATAAATTGAAAAAGAATAAAGCCATTTCCGATTATAAATATTTGTAAATAATAAAAATAAAGCTACGAGCTGGCTTAATGCTTGATGAAAAATCTGGAATTGTCTTTCTGCCCTAAATCTTTACATTTTTTAAATTAACCTAATGAATCGTAGCTTTTCCACTGAAGGTCCTTCTTTGAGGTACTTTTCTCAGCTGTTCGAGGTTGGAGTCCATCTTTAGAGACCTCTCTTTCATCGCTCAACGTGACCCTAAAGCACTTTTATTTTGATTTATTTTATTCATTATTGATCAACTAACGTCTCGGTTGGTCAAAAACGTAACAATACATACTACTCGTATATACAATATAATATATAAAAAATGTCTTCTTCCACTCTATTTTTCCTGGGTGGTGTATGAACGATTTTAGGAATTAATTAATTTACGTATGTATCTCAGGCAGGGTTCATGACTGCCCTTACGTGCTAAATGACAAAACGCGATTTATGGGGATTACTCAATGGGAATGATTCCGTGATATAAGCTAATAAATAATTTCATCTGTGGACGTGCACTGGTCTGATCCACACGCGGCAGGGATCACTGTAAGGACGCGGTGCGGTGTGGTGCGGGTCGGTGCAGTCCGGTGCGGTGCAAAAATGCTGTGAGCTTCCTTTCGGAACGTGCAGAAATGAGTTGTGCAGTGGCCAGAGAATGGAACCCAGGAGGGGAAATTGGGGCCGCTGGGTGGTCACTGGGTGGTTTAATTACCCCACACTACATTCCGTCGGGCTTTTAGTTTTTCCACTCGGTGCAGGTCTTCGCCGGACAAACATAAGACCAAAATTCATAATATTCTTCACCTTGTTGACGGTACTCGAAATGAAAACTTCACATATCTGTCGCTTCAAACAAACACGAAGCCGATTTAATGCGACATGTAAACAATTTAATTCGAGGGGCAAACAAAGTGTCACGGGAGGCCCCCGTCTAATTGTGCTGACCCGGATTAATCCGGGGCGAGGGGTTTAAGCCAGCGACCTGCAGAACCCATCTCAGGGGAACGAGGACGAAAATGCGAAGAAGTAACCGGGAAACAAGGTGACGGCGGGTGTGAAATTCCTCTTCGTTCTTTATAGCGCGCACCGGATTCCTTGGCGGCGCCGTTTTTCAGTGCATGAGTACTCCGCCCCTCCCCCCGCAACCCGGCCTGGGGCCCCAAACGCCGTATGTGGGTGCTGCACCGAACAGGTCGCATTGATTGGAACAAATAACCTCGTTATGAATATTCATTTTGGTATCGTTCTGCTTTGTAGTCGATTTATGGCCAAGGAGGGCGGTTTTTAAATTTTTTTTTTTTCCCCCGGCCAGGACTTGATTACTGCGCTCTCGTATGGGAATTTTGCTGGAATTAATGGGCTTAAAGTGCTTTAAGTTCTGATACAGTGCGCCACTGGAAAATTAATTCATTGTGCTGCTGCTCGCCTCGGGGGAGTTTCAAATAAAACTGTACTGAAAAATACATAGGTATTGATTCGGGCAATTTTTCCCTGAATGCGGATACCTCGGTTGAGGGCATTTCGAATGGATGGCTGCTGTTAAATGAAATATTTTATTCTGCCAAGAGTTCGCTGTTTCCTTTTAGTTCCTCAATGGATAGTGTGGCGGATGTGGCAGCCGCAGGCAACCAATTTTTCGTGTTATTTTGTTATTGCGATTCGCCCAGGACCAAATCGACTTGTGCTCATATAAGCTTAAGAAAATATATTGGAAATTGGACCATCTTGTGATATACAACAAGAGCGGTTTTTCGAGGGTCAACGATCTTAAACTGCTAAGCCTAGAATGAGACAGTCGCTTATAGTGTATGTAAAGGGTATGTTAAATGGTTTAACACGGTTTTTTTAAGCTTCATCTATAAGATATCTTTGAAACCACTAAACTGAAATTAAAATCAATGGAAGTTGCGTTAGTTTATTTAAGGGGGTAGTCCAGTGAAAAAAAACTTTTTTTTCGTTTTTGTTTTTTTTGCTTAAATCTACTCTACTACACCTAGAAAATACTCCCTTAAAATATCTAAGCAAAATATTGAATAGTTTTAAAGATACAGAGAGTTTTCGAGAGACGTGTAATCCGAGCGCTCGAAGGTCCCCTGGCGTGTTTCGGAGCAAGGAGGACTCTTGTATTTCTGTTTGCTTCGCCCATTTTTTTTCGGTTTATAACGGTCTAGGTCCTTCTGCTTTGTATTTAAGGTTAGTTATGTATGGAGCAGGCATCGCGTTAAGTATGGACCAGGCATCGCTGACTGAGGTAAAATTAATTTTTTTAGCTTTTTTCCGCATAAAAAACTTTAAACGCGTTTTTCTGAAAACAGCATGTTTTGACTCGGCGGACGTGAGATCTCAGAGTCTTTTGCTCCGATTGATCTAAAAATTTAGCTGTATATTTCTTGATTGTGTATCTATCGTCGGAACTAGAATTATTAAAATCCATTGTTTATTTACAAAGTTATAAACAAATTAAGCACCCGAAAAACACCCGAAAAATTCGAAATGCCGCCATTTTGTTATTTTTTATTGAAAATAAATAATTCTAGTTCCGACGATAGCCAATGTTCTACAGATCAAAACCTCGTTTGAACTTTTTGTTGCAAATGAACCGTTGCAGAGATTCGACGTCCGCCAACAAAAAATTTCTTTTTTTGGAGCGGCCATTTGGTCGGGATGACTCATCATTGTGTATTTTAATAGTTGTACTATCATATGTCAAATAGTTTTTTAATAAAAATTGACTTCTAATATGAAAAAAAATCGTTGAAAAAACAGTCGTTTTCACTGGACTACCCCCTTAATTACGAAGGCATTGTACGAAATATTTGGTTAAATTTTGATTTTTAAACAAATGGACAGTGATTTTACAAAATAAAGTAATTTTTTCAAGGTAAACCAATTTTGTATGCATATTTTTTGTAATAAAACAAAATAAGTTTCCCAAAAGAAAAATTCCTTCGTCCAATTTCTGCTTATTTTGATAACAAGTAAGCACATAGAATTTGAAATGGATCAGTGATTTAAAGTTTTACGCGTATTAGCTCATGATTCGAAGTAGCACTCCCTACACGCCTATAATTTTTGACTTTGTGTACCTATTTCTTTGACATTTTGGGAGAATATTGCTAAGATTAAATAGTTTAAGAAAATTCAATAAAAACAAGATTCTATTAAGGGGTTATATACAGTCAGAAGGCCCAAAAAAGTCGATTTTTCAAGAATTTTTCTTGAGATGACCTTTAAAGTTATAAATGTAAAAATTTTTACACATATTATGGTAACTCTTGAGTGTATTTTAATGTTTCTTGTTTGTAAAAAATAATTATTTTAAAAGCTGCTACAGCTGATCTTCGGACACAACTCTAAAAAAAAGCGTCTTGCTGTAAGCTCGATATCTCTGGACTGGATCATCCAAAATGAAAAACCCAAAAATATTTCGCTAAAATATTGTTTTATCTTGTAATTAGTCGAAGGAATAAGCAAAATATGAATTTTCGACAAGATGGAGGCTTTTTAAAACAAAAAATCGATTTTTAACAATAATGTTGCCCTTAAATTGTTTATAAAATGGAAAATATTTATCGGTGAGAAAAAACCTTCGATAAGTTACTAAAAAATATACTTCAAAAGCGTTTAAAGTTTCAAAAGCACCTTACATATGGTAAAAAAATCATTACAAATATGAGTGTTACTGCCAGAATATCACCGGATTGACATGAAATTTTCTATGGGTGTACTTAAATATACAGGGTGTTCAGAGGTTGGAGGGAAATATTGCAGGAGGTGAAAGGTCAAACCGAGACAAGCAAAAAATCGTATGGGTGGGGGGGGGGGGGAGTATCTCGCACCGATCGGCAGTTACAGGGTGATTCGTAAATCAGGATTTTGCTTTATATGGGAACCACTCTTGTATTTTTATCCTTTTCTCTATACATCGCAGCGACCCCAAACCGATCTCAAAAAATCACTATGTCGAAGCCCTTTCCAAAAAGGTCAATCGAACCGCTTGGCCACAGTCCCCCATGGAAGTTGAAAAAATTAACATTTATTTAACAATTTTTCACATTTCGCCCCACATTTCTCCGAAATTCATATTACATACCTACTTTTTATTTTTTTTAAGTTGCCTATCTAATTACCTTTCCAAAAAGGTGCAACATGCCCAGGTAGGCAACATCCTGATTTACGAATCACCCTGTAACTGCCGAACGGTGCGAGATACCCCTCCCCCCACCCATACGATTTTTTGTTTGTCTCGGTCTGACCTTTCTCCCCCTGCAATATTTCCCTCCCACTTCTGAACACCCTGTATGTACATATATGTAAAAAAAAATCGACTTTCTGAAAATTTTGACTGTATATAACCCCTTAAAGTAAACGATTTTTCTGAGATCCAAGAATTTATCTTTTGATCAATTATTTTTATAAACAAACAATAATTCTTATTTTATTTAATTACATAATTACTTATTTTTAAAATCAAACATGCTTAAATCAAAATTATATTCCTTGGGATACCAAAGAAAATTACGCTCTAAAATTGAAGCAAATTTTTTTTTTTAAATTAATAAGTTAGTTGTTTTAAAAACATTTATTATTTTTATTTTTAAATTGTCCAGAGATTCCATGAATTGAACTTATTAAATGTAAGATAAAAATTGGAATCCAATGTAATGCAGGATCGTACAGCTTTAAAAATTTAGAAAAAAATTCTTATAGAAAATATTAAATTGTTTTTCATAGCTAAATTGCATGTAACATTTTCTAGAAGAAGAAAATTGATGATTCACGTTTTCTTAATAATTTGATTGAAAGAATTGGATCCCTAAATATAAAGAAATAAAAATTACTGAATATTTTAGGTTGAATATAAATATATACATATTTCAAAATTTAACTTCTCTAGTATCGAATAAGAATAAAATTTAGTTTTTACTCTCGTATTTAAGAAGAAATTTCTTTAAATCCCCTTTAATTTTATTAGTTGATGTTCTAAATAAATGTCACCCAATTTAACTCCTTTAAGTAAAATCATATAAAGTATATAGTACGTTTTTCTAATTATTACACCAAAAAATGATAGAATTGAAATGAGTTTAGTATTTCATTTACTACTTTGAATTTCCTTTCTTTCGAATCTGTTGTAATTTCCTACCGATTAGTTTAAAACGTCAGCTTTGAAGTCGTTTGTAGGACCTTCTTAAAAACCCATTACGAAACAGGGGTCTCGTCGCTCAGCGTGGAATTATGGAAAAATGTCAATCTTGAGCCAACGTTTCCTGAAATTAAGTTGAGTGAAACTTTGACGAATGGCAGAGCAGACCTAATTAGTATCAGAGCGTGTCGCCGGCATCTAAAAAAAAAAAAAAACGCAATTAATTATGCCTGATTTCCCTTACTCAACGACGACTCTATTTCGCAGGCATTATGTAGGAACCGGCTAAAAATAATTAAACTCCTATTCCCGTCTGTAGATTTCGGGGCAGAAGAAAGTAAAAAAAACAGAAAAAACCTGATTACAGGACGCTCACAAACTCCCAAAATTGTCAAAGAAAATTGCCTTTCTTCGCAAACATCTCCTCGGACGGAGTGCGCAGACAAAAGACGAGCGCCCGGGATAAATGCAAAAAAGTTCTTCTAATATAGTACGAGAGTTTTGCGGGCGAAGGGACCTCGCTCGCCTCGTCACAGACAGCGAGGAGGAGCTTGTTATTTAATTAAGACATGGGCGCCGGGACGTCAGCGAAATGTGTTTCTTCTGGTCGCGGCGCGTCCTGCGAGAATGCGTCCTCCACCTTCCTTCCACCTTCCACCTCCGGGGCAAACAATTGGCCGAGAAAAAACCACGAAAATTATACCGAGCTCTCGCTCTCTGTTTGGGGGGTGGCTTCCCTTGAATAAGGCGGTGATTAAATTTTAATTCAATTTCCCTTGATTGATCTTATTGAAATGTGCGCGCGGCACCGTCCGCGCCCCTAATTTGATCTTGCTCTTTTTTACACCTCAATTTGCTTGGCGCGGGCAGTTTCCTTGTTTTTTTTTCTTCGATTTTTTGTTTTTGTTTTTTTTTTTTTTCATGAATTTTAAGGCGTAAGCTTGCGACAGTTCATTTGCATACAGTCTTTAACTGAAACTTGGGGGGAGGAGGATTGGGACGCCCTTTGTCCGTTTTCGGTTCTGTCCTGTGCCATCGCGCTTAAAACCAAGTTAATGCCGGCCGACGATTTAAGCCTTTTTGACTGTCCCCGGAACAGTCTTATATCGCATAAAATTGGAAAAATGGAAGGACCTCCACAATCACGCCTAATTCCTCGGGCACTTTCTATGAATGGGAAACCCCCCCGCTTTAACTCTGCTTTATGTGAAATGAAGGCGGATCAATTGCTTGAGTAATTCCGAAGGGTGGCCTTCTTATTTTCTTCCTCTGATTTATTTTTTCGGATGAAAGGGAACAGCTGTCGCTTTGTGTCTGGATATTTTTTTTTTTTTTTATAAAAGGCATTTTGCGGACAGGCCTGGCTTTAGTAAGCGACACAAATTATAAACATATTTTATATCCTTTGTCTAAGCAGATCTATGCAAATGCGCAGAAATAAGTACTAATGAAAACAAATTTAAATTTAAAAAGAGTCGCCATTTTTAAATTTTATTATAAATAATTTTAAAATGTATTGTCATCGATTCTATACATGTGTGAAATATTTCAGTTGAATTGCTTAATGAGAAGTGGCGTAAAGGTCGATTACAAAATTTTGACCCAGAAAGACATATAACAAACTTTCGTAGTTAGGAAACGTGAACGTTCTATGATAAGCAAAACCACGGAAAATCGTAATTGCTGAGATCGAACTATTCTCCTTCAAATGGTATCGAATTATTGCAATTAATCGATATCGAATCATTGTATCGAATCGATATAGCATCTCGTTTTAGAATTTTCCTATTGTTATAAGTAATATTTGATTGGTAAAAGCTTGTAAAAGCAAAACAATTACTCGTGGGTACTAAAAGCGGATAGTTAATACTAAAATACAGTGAAATGCTACTGCTTCTGTTAGGTATTTCACCTTCCTATGCATAAAAACGCTGGTTTAGTCTTAATAAAAATAATACGTACGAGTCCTGCGGTATCCCTAAAATAACTTCTTTAAAAATTCTTTAAAAACCATCTGGACAAGAGGTATATTTTTGTTAAATTTCATTTATTTACTAAATTATGCTAACAAAAATGTATTTGATAATTTTATTAGGTAAATCAAAAAGCACGACAAATATTTTTTTCATAGGATATACAAAATCTTGTGTATTTCTCTAGAACATTACTTAAAAAGATTTAAGGTATTTTGAGAAAAATGCGTTTCAAGTTCGTTCAGTCTGGCTGCCAGAATTTTACTTTCATCCTTAATGTAACAAATAAAACAAATACCATTGAATTTGATGAAATTTGATTTAAAATGTAATTACAACTTGACCGCTTCGAACCTCTTTAATTTTATTTCGCACTGACACTTTAATTCAAATTTCTGTGTGAATTTTGGGGCAATACACATCCATTCTTCTTCTACCCGAATCAACATTTTAATTTTATTTAAAATCCATTTTTTAAACATTTAGAATAATTTTTCTAAGATGTCATAATTTCCTGTAATAAAATCAACTCATCAGATTAAGCAAGATAAATTAGTAAACAAACGTACAGTCGTCCATCGATTGCTGATTAATCAGCAATCACAATGTTTGAGGTGCAAGCAAGGCACGTTTGGCTTACAATAGCAAATTATTGTTTATATGAACTAAGTCAATTGTCAATAAATTCAGAATCGATTAAGGTAAGGGAACCAAGCTTTTACTATTCCACGTGTAAGGCTTTACTTGGCGTCTTGAATCGAGTTGCATCTCTAGCCATTACGCTTGAAGGAGCAAGTAAGAATTAACGCTATAGAGATTCTATGTAAATTAAACCATATTTTGACCTGTAGGATGGTGAATACGTCCCACTTAGTTAGTTAGAAGGATTCAGGAGCTAATAAAAAATTATGTCTATTATATTTAGGTCCTCTATGTCTCGATTTTAGAACGTAGGACCTCCAGGTTCACATTTTTATTTCGAAATGTGACTAAATGTGTTCTATCAGGTTGAGATCCAGTGACTGTGGTTTAGTTCGCAACATTTTTTACATTATAGAATAGTCATAATCTGGTATTGAGCGTAGTATGTTTCGGATCATTATTTTGCTGAAATAATAATTTTTCAACACTTTAAGATAAGTTCTGTTTAAGGTTTGTGTGTGTGTTTTCAATAAAATGGAGATTATTAAACCATGAAATTCCCCCAAAAGAACACCGGACCACTGCCATGCTTGACAGTACCAACAATAATTTTTTCCTTATTTTTCTGTCTCCAAATACAGAAGAAAATTTTACATAACGAGGAAAATTATACTGGTCAACACCAATTTAGTTGCCCTAAAAATAACAAATTATTTGTATAGGATTTTTTCCGTAGATTACGAATTCGCAAAGTAAAATGTTTAATTAGCTCCCGTTTTCGATAAAAATAGAGTTAAAAAGTGCCAAAGTTCGTATTTCGACTATTATTGAAAAATTATTAAAAAATAACGAATCGTGACAGGAACCTGTACCTTAGCTCAAATGAAGATTTGAACCTTAAGTTATAACATACAATTCTGAAACGCTTTTAAATCATTTTTTATATGTATTGATTATTTCATACAACAGATAGGGAATGAAGACTTCACCTGGTGGATCGTTACGAAAAATTTGTTCCCCAAGATAAGTAAAGTCTAAAGATTAATGCTTTTTCATATCCATAGATTAGGATTTAGGCTTTCATTTAAGTCATGTTATAACCTTCTATGAAAATCCAATCTAGCACTTTTCACTAATTTTTGTACTAATGCCTTAGAAAAAGGCTATCAATTTGAAGCAGTTTACACAGATTTTTCTAAAGCTTTCGACAAAGTAAACATAAATATTTTAGTAATCTAACTTTACCATATGGGCATTCACTCTAATTTTTCCAATGGATTTCTTCGTACTTAACAAACAGAATTGTAGTAATGGATAACGTGCGTTCTAGAGTTATTGCTGCTAATTTGGGTGTGCCACAAGGAAGTCATTGTGGTCCCATTTTATTTATTTTATTTATCAATGATGTTGTCAATTGTTTTAAAAATGTAAAGAATTAGAACTATTGTGTTTATTCTAGTCTGTAAAATTAGTATGTAATTGATAGACTGAAATAAATAAATAAATAAAATCCGTTATTTTTTATTGATCATTCAAAAATGGCTGTAATTCGGTCTTTTGCACTTTTTAACTAAATTTTGCTCGAAAACGGGAGCTAATTGAACATTTTTGTTTACGAATTCGTAATATACGGAAAAAATTCTATACAAATGAAGCAATATGAAAATTTGTAGCCCTGTGTTATCTATCTTCGCATTGGTATTTAACACTTTCTTTCTGAATGCAGACTTCATTAGATTAGCAGCGTGTTTCCGTTGTTCTGTTTGGAGAGAAATGGTTAAGACGTAAATTGCTTCTTTATAAATTTTCGTTGCTCGAAGCTGTTCCAATTTGTACTATTCAATAATTGGTTGTGTGGGGCAGGGGGCTCTTTTGGCTTGGCATGCAGAGGGCAGGGGTGGGACCCGCTTCCGACACCCTTCCCTTAAGCTCATGAAGTTGCACAACAGCGCCCTGGAATGCGGAGTGCAGGGAACAGAGCAGCACAAATATGTGCACAAAGCCCTTAATGGAAGTTATCCAATTGGCTGGAGCAACTTAACAACTCAATGGGTCCGATTAATGGCGATTCGGTGATGGCTCTGCTCCCGGCTTCCGGCTCCTAACTCCCGGCTCCCGGCTCCCGGGGGATGAAAGGATTTTCGCCTATTTAAAAAAAAACGCCCGCCTCTGGACCTTGGTATTGCCACCCGCCCGCCCGTTCCGTCCGTTCCGTCCGCCCGACCGACCGATGTTCTGCATTCGAACAAATTAAGTCGGGGGCGCTGTCTTGTGCGGGATTTTTAAGCCGGTCAAATGCTCTCTTTGCGGCGGCTGCGGGTGCTTCATCAGCGCCGGGAGCGCTTGTTATCCGATTTATGTTGTGCAATACTCGTAAAGATCCTGCCGGAGGATTTCGCCCGGGAACGAGAGCCGGGTGGGCAACCCAAAACAGGGAACATTTCGGGGCCTTCCGGGCGGCAATTCTCGGCGTTAAAAGTACGGGTGGTGCTCTCGGGCGCTGCACGCAAAAGTGTTGTCATATCTATCGAGCGAGGGAAATCAGCCCTAACAACTTCCGATGGAAATGAAAGAAAATGAAAGTTTCCGCCAGAGCCGTCCGAATGGCCGAAATGATAAGTAGGAAGTGGAACTTCGCACGACAGTGCGGCTGGCGCGCGCCTCCATAAAGGCAACGATCCTGTACGTTACACGCCTCGTTGGCCAAATCACTTTTTAAGGGATTGCTTAAAGTGATTTGTTGTTGGGTTGGCAGGCCTGCCCAGCCAGATATTCGGATTTTGCGGCATCGACCAGAGGAAATTACGTCGTTTTTGTAGCTCATCGCATCTGCTTCGTATACACAAAATAATATATATAAAAAAAAAAAAAAAACAAATTCCAGTATTTATTCAGGTAATTCGCTCATTAATGTTTTTATGATAAAACCCAACGCTTGCATTGAAAGGCAATATTAATGCAATTTAATTACTCTGCTCTTTGCACAATGACCGTTTCATGCAATTGGAATTTTACTAAGGCTCCGTTCCCATTATCTGACCAACTATGTAATGCGTGGCTTTTATGGGATAGTCGATTATTTCCCTTAAAGTGTGGGAATATTTTAAAATGTTGCGTCAAAAAACAATGCTTTATTATTTGAAGTAGAAATATGTGAAAGGTGGTCGTTGCGAGGTTTCGCATAGAATTTAATTTCTAATTGTACTGCAGTTTCAAAAGGCGTTGGGTTAGGTGTTCAGTATATAAAGTATATCCGTAAAATGTTTGTATCGTATAATAAACGATTATATGGCGAATAAAATATGATGAATAATATCAAAAGATATTAGTTTGGCCCTCATTCTACTCCGTACGGGCCTTTCTGCGGTGTTATTTCTCATTTCTGTCTTTGCTGAGATTATTTAAGTTTGTTAAAATTTTGGGTGCTTTCAATTTTGTCTTACACGTTTAAAGACATTACATAAAGGTTTGACACTTCCCTACCCTGCCCGTATCTTTGCCAATTTTTGATCTATAAATCTGAAATAATTTAAAATATTACCTATCCTTTCAAATGTCCAACTCATTATTATTACAGCCACGAAATATATTTTTAGGGTAAATGAACTTACTACTGTGATCAAAAAGTAAAGCTAATTTGTTTATAACTTTGAAAATGTTTAATTATTCTTCCAAATCTATATCATTCTTTTTAAAGTAGTCCCCGCCTGATACAATACACCTATGCCAGCGATTTTTCCAATCCTCGAAATACTTATGAAACTCGATGATTGGAATGGCCTTCAGTACCTTCTTCAATTTTTCTTTTATCTCATCAGTCGATTCAAAACGGTATCCCCGAAGCGGTCTTTTGAGCTTAGAGAATAGCCAGAAGTCAAATGGAGCTAAATCGGGCGAATACTGTGGTTGTGGAACGGCATGCATTAAATTTTTGAAAAAAAAAAAAACTCTCGAAGAACCAATGCAGTGTGAGATGAAAAATTGAGTGTTTTCGGAACCAATCGAGATCAATCACAAATATTCTTTCAAAATGGTTTGGACCGATCCAAATGAAATGTTTACAGTATCAGCAAGGTCTCTAATTTTTAACCGTCGATTTTTGAGCACGTAATCTTTGATTTCATTGGCATGTTCTTCATTGATTGATGTTGATGGTCGCCCAGGACGTTGCTTGTCTGCTTCGCTTTCTCTACCTTCTTTGAACTGTTTATATCACTTGTAAACATTTCTTTCAGACAAAATCTGATCGCCGAAAGCCTGCTGCAACATTCTAAACGTTTCTGCTGCAGAAATTTCATTCCGCAAACAAAATTTGATGCAACTACTATAATAAAATCACACATTGTAAAAATCGAAAAATTTACACAGGTATGAGTGACAGTGCTGCCAACCCAAAAACAAGAAGATTTGCTCAAATCGATGTACCCGCGCAATTTAAATTCAAAATTGGCTTTACTTTTTGATCAGAGTAGTATCTCAGACTACACAATGAAAAAGATTAGTTGAACAGGAAAATTTCCTATAATTTAAATTCAGCAATTGATCATCAAATAATTTTTTGTCGTTATATATTATTTTTAAAATCGCTATTTTTTCATAAATTTCCCCTTAACAAATGTAGTGTCAAATTGATTTACATGAATGGTATCGTCACAACTAGAGACATAATTAGTTGATATAGAAATAAATGTAAATAACAATATATATATATACATAGTAGGGTGCTTTTTTTTTCGCGACTATTTTTTTTTTTTTAAGTCCCTCCTCGAAATTTTGTGGCAAATACCTAAACAAAAATTCCCTGAAAATTGGAGCCCTTAATATTTATATTAAGTACTAGACCAAGGCGTATAAAGATTTCCCATATAAAATACACGTAAACTTTGATTATTTTTCTTCAAAACTCTACAGCTCAGAGGAATTTTATGGTATAATCTTGGTCAATGGTAGGATTTCTTCAAAATTGAATGCTCTACAAAAGTGTCCATTGCGGTGTAACTCTAACTCCCACCAGCGAGGTAGTACGGGTCACTAACCCCAATTTTTCCATGAAATTCTCGCTTTTTGCCCCTATCTCGTAAACAACAAGAGGTACAGAAAAAGTGAATATGACAAACTTGTAGGAAATTCAATTTCCTCAAAAAAATTTCTGAACACCAAATCGCTACCATCGATATTTCTTGAGATATTGGGCTTTGAAGTTGAGGTAGTGTTTCTACAATTTAGCTCAATAATACATGAAACTTCCACACTACCTCAACTTCAAAGCTCAATATCTCAAGAAATATCGATGTTAGCGATTTGCTGTTCAAGAACTTTTTGGAGGAAATTGAATTTGCTACAAGTTTTGTCTTATTCATTTTTTCTGTACCTCTTGTTGTTTACGAGATAGGGGCAAAAAGCGAGAATTTCGTGGAAAAATTGGGGTCAATGACACGTACTACCTCGCTGGTGAGAGTTAGGATTACACAGTAATGGACACTTTTGTAGAGCATTCAATTCTGAAGAAATCCTACCATTGATCAAGATTATACCATAAAATGCCTCTGAGCTGTAGAGTGTTGAAGAAAAATAATCAAAGTTTACGTGTATTTTATATGGGAAATCTTTATACGCCTTAGTCTAGTACTAAATATTAATATTAAGGGCTCCAATTTTCAGGGAATTTTTGTTTAAGTATTTGCCACAAAATTTCGAGGTGGGACTGAAAAAAAAAAATAGTCACCCTAGTCTATATACATACATACATACATATTTTCTGTTTGTTCGGCCTACCCTTGTTTAAAGCATAAAAAAGTGCACCACATCATATAAATTGTGCAATAAGCGCCATGTTCCATGGAGACAAATATATATTATATTTGAAATTAGTTCGAAATTATTTTTTGTTTACTTAATCTTGGAATTGTGTTAAGTTTATTGTTAGTTTTAAGGGTTTGGAATCAAATCATTTTTTAAATGACTACTACTTCGATCTGGCACCTTTATTCAGTTAATTTGCTTAATATAACACTGTCATATCAAATAATCTCGCAAATTTCAAATACCTATTTATATATACAGTAGAATCCCGATTATCCGGATCAAATAAAACCAGGGGTATTCCGTATAATCGAAAATCCGGATAATCGATTTCAAAGCAAATCAAACAATATTTAAATTTTAATACATATATTTTTATTATATATGTAATGGGTTTTACATGCGTCGTTTAGATAATACGATATATAAAAAACGAGCTATAACGATAGATAATGAATTACATAATACCTATGTCATTTAAAATTTCAAGCATGCTCTCTTTTGTAAGAACCAAGTAAAAACTGCAGTCTCCAGAATTTCATTTTGAGATTTTTTCATGACTTTACGTTGCGAGCTTCCATCTTCTTTCTCAAACGCGCAGGTGAATTTCATTATGGAATAATTCTTTTTAATGTCTGATATCGTAGAAGTTCCTACACCATATATTTGTGCCAACTTACTGCCAGATTCACCATTTTTTATACTCTCAATTATTTTCAATTTGTCTTGAAGAGACAACACTACTCTTTTTCGCTTGGACATTTTAAATTTCCAACACAAAACGTAAACAAAAATAAAAGACAACTTTTCAGTTGAACGCTATCAAAGAGAGCGGAAGTACACGGTCGGAGGCGGGAATAAACTTGTCGTAACATATCTCGTTGCGCTGTCAAAATATTTTTAAATTGACAATTAGAACCGAGATCAATGAGTCCGGATAATCGGGTGTTCGGATAATCGAGGTTCGGATAATCGGGATTCT
This sequence comes from Dysmachus trigonus, assembly GCA_949715965.1. Classification (NCBI taxonomy): domain Eukaryota; kingdom Metazoa; phylum Arthropoda; class Insecta; order Diptera; family Asilidae; genus Dysmachus; species Dysmachus trigonus. Next base: position 93,726,528 of record OX454320.1, read on the forward strand.
ACTGTAGTAATCTAATTTTACGGTTGCTAAATATTGTGCTTATTGCTTTTCCGTATTGAAATGTGATTTGAATCAATACGAAAGAGGATTTCTTTATTTGCGGTATCATAATGAATTGATATCGTTGATGACAAACAATTAGTGTATCCTAGGATCCCATTAATTGGAAGAGGTGAAGATTGTAAGGACCTCTTTCGAATTCAGCACAATGACAAATAGCACAGAGTTTGTGTGTGCGGACAAAATCGCATTCAGTCCAGCTCCAGCTCCAAGCTCCGGCGTAACCATTTTCTGCCCGAATTCCTTGTCAATTATGCACGGAAAGAATCTTTCGTATTTTGGGGGATGCTTGCCAACATTTTTTCCCAGATGCCTACAGGCAGCAAATTGTAGAGTGGCTCAAAATCCCGAACAGTCACGTTGCTGTCTTTCCAAATAGACGTATTTACTGGAGGAGAGCCCGAGCCCCGAACGACAGAAAGGGCCCCGTAGTGAATGAAGAACACATTACCGAAGGTTTCGTTAGGGTTTGCTCCTGCTAAAGGGTCCGCTTTCCATTTTGGCCCGCCACTCCACCCCTGCCCCGGAACTGTCTACTCTACCCCGACGTTGGCTCTGGCTGGTGAACGCCTCTCTCGAAGGATATAATTCGGAAGGCCTTGCAGTCACACAGTCCGGGGGAGTTTCTTCGTTTATAGAGTTGAACGTCTCAAACTGATTACGGGGGTTGATAAGGCAAGATAAATTTTTATTACGTCAGCAATAATTTTTCATTTGCTTTTGAATACTCCGCTGACTCCTGGGGCTGGTCGAGGCACAGTGATGCGACGGTGGCGCGGGCGGCGGCGGCAGGCAGTGTTCAATTGAACATCGATAAATCACAGATTAATTAGCTGATCAACGGCCTTGTAAATTAGGGTTGGGCTTTGATAAAGCGCACCAGCTTAATATGGCGGACCCCTGGTATTTAGGATAAGCCCCCCCCCCCCCCCCCCCCCCCCCCCCCCCAACCCGCCGCTCTCCACCAAGCGGGTGTAAATATTTAAAGGGGAGGTGCCGCTGATAAATTTTCGGGAATCGGACGTAATTGGGCGAATGCGAACTATTTAAACGCTCTGTTTTATGATGACGGTATCATGTAATAACAGGAAACTTTCGGGATTATCTATTAGGGCTTCCGGATTCATGAATATTGAATGAGGAGAGGCAGAAAGCTGATGTTTTAGGACTCCTATCGAGCTGTTGAGGTTAATCATAAATTACCAATTTCTTGCCACATTTGGGCCAGTTCCCAAGACATCTTTACAATCTTCGGAGAATCAACGTTTCTTATGATTTAATTATAATCGAATGGGTTGAATTCTAAATAGGTTTATTTCAAAAATGTCCGGTATATTTACCTATTTTTTTCTTTTGATCGATTTTGAAATTATCTATTATTCACAATTTACTAGCAAAAGTTATTTAATACATATCATTTTTTCCCACGATTTGTCTAATTTTCGAAATTGACCTTCAAATAATACAGATCATGTTTAGGATGACCTTAAGGTGGTAAATACAATTAGAAGGTAAAAAAATTCGATTTTTTTTGTTCCTTAAAAAGTTAGGAAATTTCCCATAGAATACGTTCCAGAAAGTTTCAGGTCGAAAATCGAACTCCTTATATATTTATCTTATATCATTTTTCGAGAACTTTCTTTCTTCAGCGCATAGCAGGTTTTCAAAAGTTTAAAGGCGTTTTTCTCAAAACAACATTTTTAAAATTTGCAACCACGATTACTCGAAAACTACTTGTCCAATTTAGCTGAAATTTTTAGGGTTTCTTCTTTATACCTTAGGCTTGTCTGTAAGCCTTATTGTTTTGGAATTTTTTGTTGCAAAATTGAATTATTAATGCAAAAATGGCTGAAAAAATAGTGAAAATTATCGATTTTTTACAAAAACTTCTACCAAACGCAGAATTATTATTATTTTTTTTTAATGTTTGAGGTTTACCGACAAATTACATATATATTTAAGCCAAATTTTTTTTATGGGCTGTTACAGATCAATAACACGACGTCCAAAGTGGTTGCAGTTTTTTTTGTAGGTCAACTTCACGCCGGCGGCGTACAGCCGCCATTTTGTTTTTAAAAATTAAAAAAAAGATATTTTTACATTCCTCATTTATACCTTAACAAGTGTACAAAGTTTTATAATGATTGCATTAAACCTTCTTTGTGAAAAAAAATGTTTCCTAATGCGTAATTTTTGCCCGTGTAATTGTATTTACCCCCTTAACAAAGTTTTAAATAAACTATAAATAAATTGTACACTATGCATTATCGATTGAGATTAACTAAAATAAGTAGATACTTTAAGAGATGTCTATTTTTCTAATACTTACAACTACCCAAAGCTTTAATTCCTGCAAAATACTATAAACTTTAATTTTTTATACCACTAAAAGTACAAGACGTACAAGACGTTAAAATGAAAAATGTCTGTATCTTGTCAAAGGCGATGTTTAAAACTTTCCATTCAGTTGTAGTTTCTTTGAAGTTTATTACTGAATGCAAGAGTTCACTAGAATAAATTATCTGTATACACAAAGTAGTGATTATCCGGATTCTAGGGCATGCAAACATCAAAGTAAACGAAATTGCATCTTGTTAGATAAAAATAAATCCAATAGTAAGTAGGCCCGAGAATCTTTGAAGTCTGAACTGTCTCTTACTAGTTTATTTTTGTACCTACAAACGAAAGTTAATTTGAGGAAGTATCTTTAGATTAAAGTTTATTGATTGTCCTTTGGTTTGTTTTCTTTTTTCGAAAGTGGAAAAGTTGAATTGAGCGAGTTGTGTCTTTAAGGGTTAAATCATTAATTGTATAAGGGTTAATTAAAGTAATAACTCCCCATATTAATTTTAAATATCAATGTGAGCAATAAATATGTGCTTGTCAGCAACTTTGATTTATAATACAGATAAACTTTGATTTATTATGCGCTAAAATACTCACAGCCAGCTGCAGTTCGGGTATGAGTAAGACATCATTTTTAATTAACTTAAATTTAATGTATCCACCAAAAAGGTCTTCATTTAGACAAAATTAATGTTGTTTTTGATGATTGTTTATTATTTGAAGTTTTTTTCCTGTTTCTGGTGTTCCACAAGGATCAATACTTGGTCCGCTCTTATTTCTTATTCTTCTTATTTATTGTTTATTCTGAAGATCTCAAAATATTAGAGTCGTTCACGCTGACTGTGATATCCTTCAGTGTCATTTTATCGCTCTAGAGGACTGGTGTGCGTTTAATTGATTATCTATAAATGTAGATAAGTGTTTTAAAGTTGTTGTTCTTATTTTCGAAGTCTGTCAACTTACAGATTTTTGTTTTTAACCTCAGAAGCATTCAGAAGTCACAATACGATCGAAAAATACAGGTATACAGGAATAAAGTTTTATTCGCATCCTCAGAAAATTTGATAGGGAATATATGCGCTATACTGAAAATTATCATTGCTTGACATATCTCTACTTGTTTAACGAAGACTTTATTTTGAAGACTCCTTATCGTTTATGCAATGAGATCTTGAATACAGCACTGATTGGTGACTTAAAACTTTCGCTGATCTGATATTGTCTGCAGAAATGACTACATTTTTATACCAATTATACCCAATTCTGTCTTTTTTATTTAACCTATGATTCGATTTCACGATATTCTTCAACTTGGTCCTCTGAACTATCGTTTTAATCAATTTGAAAAACGTGAGAGAGAATCGCGTTGGAAATTAATTAGTTTACTTACTTTAAATTTATCACAGTCACGTACTTATGTCATACTTAATTTCTTTTTCGCGCCTAATGGGAAGGTAAATTTTCCTGCAGAATATGATTTTTATTTTTATTTCAAAAATCAGAAATTAATTTTTTAAAATCAGAAAATAATTTATATATGGGGAATTCTTTTTCAAATCAGCCACCCCCCTAGGGCAATTTTGGGATAAACAATTTTTTGAGCACAAAAAAAAAATATGTCAGAAAGTCTAGTTTGTAAAGCCGTTTGGTGTTTTTTGAAAAAAAAAACATTCTAACCTCAAAAAAACTGTTTAAAGTGAGGCACCTCGCAAAAAAATGTCATTTTTCAGTCAAAAATGTTTGAGAAAATTATAATTTTTCAATAATTTTAACCAAATTACTCAGAAAAGGTGTTTTGGGGGTCGCTGAACAAGAATCCGTTGTCAGATTTAAAATTCAAAATGGCGGATCCAATATGGCGGACGAAATTTTTGAAAATAATTCCGATTTACCTACACCAAAATTGGTTTAGGGTGGTTTTTAGGGTTCCTGATCACGAATCCGAGGTCAGATTTGCAAAATTAAAAATATAATAATAATATATATATATATTTTGAAAATCAGAAATAAAAATCAAAAAATTATTAAATAACACGCTAAGCTAAATATTTTACGGCAATGGGAGCGTCATCTGTTAAATGTGATAGCAACACACGCAATACTAAACATTGATCACGCCGGACACTTGATTTTTATTTTAGATTTTAATGTTAAAAAACATTTTCTAATTTTTATGTCAGATTTTAAAAATAAAAATTATATTCTGTTTTTTATTTTTGATTTTGATAATAAAAATCGTATTCTGATTTGTATTTCTGATTTTAGGAATAATAACCATATTTTTATTTTTATTTTGGATTTTAAAAACAAAAATCATATTCTGATTTTTATTTTTGCTTTTAAATATAAAAATGCGAAAATAATTTTTTTCTTTTGATTTTTATGGCAAAAATCACAAATTTAAAAAGCACATCAACTTCTTAAAGCTCATAAGGTCATAAGAATCATAATGCTACATTTGAACCAATTTTCCTACAAAGTCTACATGATTTTTTGGTTTGAAAAATTGATAATAATTGTTATTTTCGATCCCTGGTTTTAATATACAAGTTGGTATTTAAAAATAGTTTTACTTTGACATTTTATTTCAGGCTGTTTCTGTTTCTTGTTGGGATAAAATTTAAGAGGGATTAGTTTAAAAGGGAATCCACAATAAATTTCATATTATCTTCTGAATGCAGCAAATAAAATTTTGGATAGTTTTGTTCACATCTCAGTAACAAGTAAATAGCCTAGTTGAGCTAAACGCCTCATTTTTCATCGAATGATTTTATGTTATATTCTGTTTTAAGATTAAAAATGAGTTTATCAACAAAAACCAAGAAGATAATATTCCTTGTACAATAAATGGCGCTTAAGATTGAATGTTTTTCGATTTCAGAGTTTATACTATCCCTATATCTTATCTATGTCATTAATCTCCTATTATATATTTTATGTTTGTATCCTCTTCATTTATATAACCCTTCAATCAAAAGATGTTCGCTTTCATTTGCACCTTTCGCATGACATTAAGATCTGCAGTAATTACAGAGAGAACTCTTCACAGATCGTTGTGTGCCGTTGTATCTCATCTTGGAAATCGTTGGAAGGATGTTTTCATTCCTCGATACGCCCCACAATCTTACACTGTGTTATTCAGTGCAAAAGTTCATTTAGAGCGATATCAAACAAAAAAAGTTTTTTTTTTCCCATTTCATCCTGCTACAATTTTATGACACCAGGCACTCATAGCGGCGCTGGAAGAAATAAATCTTAATGTACTCCTCTTTGTGCTAGAAAGAAAGTAAATAAGATTTATTGCAATCCTCTCTCAAGTGACGTCCAATGTTTCTGTACTTTTGATAAATTTCCTTTTTCACCGAAGAGTAATTACGGTGCTCCGCAAAAGAAGCCATGAACAAAAAAAAAAAAGTAAAAATAAAAAATATATATATACATATATATGTATTATAGTACTATATATAATACAGAAAAGGATCCGAGACATCCTAACGAAGCGGCGCCAACTCCAACGAAAGTAATCTGGACCTCGAGGGTAGTTGTATCCGAAATGGGGAAAAATTGCTGGATCGCTGCGGCACTTAACCTCTGAAATATTCATAGCCTTCTGATTTATTAACGAGCCGCGCTGTTTATTCCGAACATAATTAAGCGAGGAAATATGAATTGACCAACAACCTTTTTGGCGATTTTAATTAAACTTCGCTGCTTTTGGTATTTTCTAATTAATTCCAAATGCGGGGGATGTTGGTCTGGCCGGTTTAAGGGCAAAAGAAGAAGAAGAAGAAGAAAAAAAAAAAAAGTGTACAGCTGGGTATCGTACAGGATTTACTAAAGGAGAAGAGCGACTTAGTTGCTGCTGCTGCTGCCACAAAAGACGGCATCCGCAACAACTTTGTTTACTTTGCGCCCTCAATTTTTTTTGTATATATTTTTTTCATTTTCAAGCACATTGTTTGGCGTAACAATTGAACCGCGATTCCTTGCAGCCAACAATTAAGAAAGTTCCTGCGCACAATGGCCTTAAAAACAGCCTTCCTTGAGAAATTAATTACCGGGGATTAGTGAGCCTCATTGTTTGGGCCGTCGCGTTCGCATTCACGTCCTCCCCGGGGAATCCCCGCAATCCGCACGACATTTTACCACAAACTCAGCCTCCGCCAGAATCATCGGCAAGTGCATTATTGATCTCTGCATGCAGGAGCGTCTGGCGATGGTGCAACGACGGCAGCGACGGCAGCGCCCTCCTTATTACCTTTCGACCTCTGCTGCAGTCGGAACGGAAACCCTCACTTGCCGTTTCCTTCACGGAAACCTGCATCTTGTGTGAATTGCATACGCCGCGCCCGCCGCTCCGTGCGAGGAGAGCTCCTTCTCGAATAACAAAACCAGCTTCTTTGTTGGCTCCTTTCGCATTCAGGCGGCTCCTTCGGCAGTATTGGCTGCAAAATTAGAAGCCGGCAGCCCTCATCGTTTATTAAATTTGCTCTCAAAAATTAACACGAACGGCGGGCAAGATTAAAAGTGGGCGATGATACCAAACGAGAGTTTCTCATACGTTTAATGCTGTGCCAATTTTCTCGAACTTGCAAACTTCTCGATAAAGAGAGAAAATTTCACAAAATATTTGCTAAATTTGTCCCATGTTAAATTACATGCTTTTACTTTAGTACTTTGAGTGTACTTAATTAATGATCGCATACTCTTTTGCGGCTCATAGCACAAAGATGAACTAAAAATTAATAATTTTCTAGATTGGGTGACTTATGCAGCAGAAAGTTAAAAATAATTAAAAATATTGGAATATGATTCTTTTACCTTATTTCTTAGAAAGACTGCCTGAAACCGAATTGCAAAAACTTAGTTAGTTTTCAGATATTACTATCAACTAGTTACTTAAGATATTTTACAATAAAAAAAAAATCTCACTGAATTTTCCTTGTACATACAAAGGACCCGAGTAAAAATTGTTAGTCAAATTTTACACTTACACCGAATAATCGGATGGCTGTTTTTTTTTGGCACATCAAAGAGATTTAACGCGATACTTACTGCTTGTGTGTCCACACTGAGATTTTTTCATTGTGCGCCATATTTATTTTCTGACCGGAGTGAGTGACAGTCATGACAGTTGATCGACCATAACTACAGTTGAGTATTCGATGGCTATGAATTGGTCAAATGAAAAAGTGATTGAGTTCCTTGAAATATTTCAAACTTAACGATGTCATATTTAACGCCATTTTTATTGGGCATTGACGTTGAATTTGTAGTTTGGCCATCGCGTTCTCGTTTTTAATGGCGTTGATAGGCATTGACGTTTGCCATTAATGTGGCCCCAGCATAAGAAAACTAAAAGGGCGCCAACATTAACAACGAATCACCACCAAACAATAACCATCATATACAAATTTTCCAAAGATTTTATACTAAACAAGCACCAAAATAGCACCGTGTACTATACCAAACTATTCAGGTGAATTAAGCTAAACTTTTGCATATCGTGAATAAAAACATTTATCAATAAAAAAAATAATTTTGCTGTATATAATTTACATTTTATGTATTATTGTAAATTTTCAAACTATGTTAATAATCTTAAATTGGTTATAATGTCCTGTTCAACTAATTAATTTTTATTAGAACCCAATTGGTTATTCGGAGTATAAATAAAAATTATTAAGTACAAAGTATGTGGTATTTAGTTTTCTTCATGTTATATTTATTAACATCAATACTATAAATTAAATATACGAATATTTCGCACAATTCTGATAAATTAGTTAAGTTTATAAAGAAATTATAAATTAGGTGCATTTGGTGCTGAATATAATATTTTAGTAGTAGTACTGTTTTAGTGGTGTTTTGGAGCTGTCATCAAAAATTATATTTTCTACAAATATTTGTCCTTTTTTGGTGCTGAATCAGAACTTTTTATTTCCAATATCAAAATCAAAATTTTTTTTTTATACTTTCGAAAAGTTAAATAAAGTTATGTTAAAAATTTAAAACAATAGAATTATTTTACCACCTTCTAAAACATTTTTAAAATATGACTCTCAAAATCAGTAGAGGCTTCAAAATAATTCAATTATTTTTTTTTTTTTTTTATAAAGCGATTGTACAACTATTCAAAAATATATTCTAAAAATTTCAAAACAAAATTTCACGCCGTTTAAAAGTTAAAAGCATTTCAGTGAATGTCCCTCAGTCGAACTGTCACTCTGATTTTTAAACGCGTTTTTCTCGAAACTACTTTTTTCGAATTTGTTTGCACTCTAGCTTCTACAGTTTTTGATCAATCGTTATCAAACTCAGTACGTAGTTTCTTTATATAAATACGCTCTATTTGAATCTCAATCCTAAACGATATCTTTATTTTAACTATTTTTTTATTGCAAAAAAATTACGAAAAAATGATAAAAAATCATACTACATTTTCAAATTCCTTAAAAAAATATTAATTTTCGGTTTATTTGTGAGCTGTGAGGTTAAAATAGTAGAGGCACTTATAAAAATATTCAATTTTTTTGAAAAATTGATTTCGGATGAAAATTGTGACCTCCAGGATGTACGCAAATCGCCCAGACGGATGGCGACTTACAATGCGCGACAACTGATATCTCCATTATTTTTCGAGGAAAATATTTGAAAATTTCAGAATATACTCTTGAATATATGTATAAAATGATCCCAAGGTATAAATAAAATATATGTATATATTCCTTATGTGTTAAACAAATTCATGAAAATCACCTAAAAAACTGCATTTGCGATTAGTGTATTAAAATTTAGATTTTTATGAAGGACATATTTGGTAAAATAAATAATAAATAATAAATTTATAAAATTCACATATACATTGCATCTTTGCATAAAATTGGAAAAGCTCGACTCCAAGAATAAATTATATGTATTAGCAAAAGTTTTGCGACGTTTGTGAGGAAATATATCTCAATTTTGTTATAGAATACAATCCGTATAAGATTAAAACGAATTACAAACAAAAATGTTGAGAATTACGAGAAAACGACATAACAGAACATTTGTTAACATTTAAGAATAAATAATTACGGTCATACCAATTGATGAAATGATTTAGATCATCCTTTAGCTCGTTATAATCGTAAATGCAGGATATTTCCTCAAATATTGTGAGGTCTTCAGCATATATAAGGACTTCCCAGTCAAATACTACATCTTGTAAGTTATTTATAACTAAAATAAATACTAACGGCCCGAGATGGCTACCCTGAGGTACCCCTCAGGGCCGGCGGTTGCAGTGGGTTGAGTGGGTACTTCTACCCACTCGGAAAATTCCGAGTGGGTAAAATACCCACTCGAACTTTGGACGTATTCAAAATGAGTCACCAAAAGGGTGAAGCAAGATGCCCGCGGCGAATATTTCCATAGGAAGACCTTAAAAACTGACACCGAAAAACTGTTTTTGCAGAATTTTGTGTGAAAATTGGGGCGTAGGGGGTCGAAATTGGGGTTCAGTGAAAGCGAATGTTGTAGTAAAGTTTGAAGACATGCCGATAATTAGTTTAGACAGAATTTACAAAAATGTTTTTTTGAAACAGGCATTTTCATTGAGCATTTTCGAGGGAAAATCCTAAACGGAAAAGAAAAGCGAAGTAATGCAGAGAAAGAACTCCCAATGAAATACTGTTTAAAATTTAAATCATTGAAATCGATGCAGAATTGGCTGAGATTTGGGCGTCGAAACTGGAAAGATATGAAAACTTTTCTCAATCAGCGTAATTCTGGTGTGGAAGAAAAAAACAAAACAAAAAAGGGGTGAGGAAAAAAAATGTGTGCAGGCAAATCTTTTGTAGGCACGTCGAATTAATTCGGAAATTTTGCAGTGGAATATTTGGAATTTTTAATTGATTGTTCGTATGATAATTAACTTGGGGGGATGAGCGATATGTCATTGGATCAGTATTAGGGAGGAGTTTAATATACGTAAAACTCAAGAACATTCGAGTAGGTCTTTATGCAATAATCGTAAATCGAAACTCGGGAGAAATTAATTTTTTGGGTGAAAAATTACCCGCTAGCACACACGGGGGCAGATTGGCGACAAACTATTAACAATAATGGAAAAAAATCTAGATTAAGTTTCGGAAGACCTTGAAGTAGATGTGGGTGAAAAAAAAGTGAGATTAATTGAAAATTGGTGGAAAAAATTGAAAAGTAAAAATGGGAAATAATTTTAAAAAGAAGGTAAATGGTATAAATTTATTCGGGGGGGTCAGGGGGTGATTTGAGAAAAAATAAAAATTATGGGAATAAAAGGTGGAATCTCTAGATAACTACAAAATTATTAAAATTTCAAAAGAGTTTAGTTTTGTGGGAGAAAAGAAATAAAATGTGGGTAAGGTTTTTTTTTTTTATAATGTTTGAGGGGCAATATAAAAAAAAATAAAAATATTAGGTAAAAATGATGTATGAGAAAAAGGTGAAGAAAAAAAAGTGATTTTTGAAGCCATCATGCGTTAAGTTCCGTTACGTACATAAAAAGTGATAGCGATTTCCCTAAAAAATGGTGAAGCAAGATGCCCGCCGAGAATATTTCCATAGGAAGACCTTAAAAATTGACACCGAAAAACTGTTTTTGCAGAATTCTGTGTGAAAATTGGGGCGTAGTGGGTCGAAATTGGGGTTCAGTGAGGTAAAATAATGTTGTAGTGAAGTTTGAAGACATTCCTATAATTAGTTCAGATAGAATTTGCAAAAATGTTTTTTTGAAACAGGCATTTTCTTTGAGCATTTTCGCGGGGAAAGGGTGAGCAAAAAAATATATAAACACACCTAAAGAAAGAACTCCCCATGAAGTAATGTTTAAAATGTAAATAATTGAAATCGTTGAACAATTGGCTGACATTTGGGTGTCGAAACCTGTAAGTATATAAAGGCGAACGAATCAGCGGTATTTCTTGCATGATTCGGAATGTGTCGTCCCGTGGACGTGGGCGAGACTCGCCCCTCGCAATAAACAAAGGAAGCACGCTGAAGCTGTTGTGTAGGGCACGAACAGAGTGAGGAATTAGAAAAAGTGGTGAATTTGATTAGATTTTATAGATTAAATGAAATGTATTCTTTGGGGACATCGAAATGTAATAGCGAAGATTATATTTAAGGTATTTTTCGAGGACATGTCCTCGAAACATACGTTCTTGAAAGAGTCCTCATAGTATCGAAAAATCGCTATAACTTCTAAAATATTGGAAAAAAATGAAAAACTTTAATGGCATATGGAAAGTTATTTAATTTTACACAGTATTCCATTGCAAAAATTGCATGTCCCAAAAAATACCTTGTGCATACATATATATATATATATTCAATATTCAATATATATATTCAAAAAAACTACCCACTCGGTCAAAACTTCAACCGCCGCCCCTGGTACCCCTGTAGGTGACGTATAAATTATGGATGTAGTGCATTGTTTGTGTTTAAAGTTCAGGATATTATTCAATTATTCAGGATGATTATTTCTTTGGTTTGCATTGTTTTACACGAGGATAAGTGCAGGTAATTCGAAAGGTTTTCGGTAATATTCTTTACAGTAGGAGCATAATAAACCTACTTAATACACCTATTCACATCAAAGCTGTACAATTACCATTGCATCATTAGCATATAATTTCATTTGAGTAAAAATGTGAATCAACATTAGATTTCTTTTCATTTCAAAAGAAAGCACTAATTTCAATGCTTTTACTTCACTGGTAAATTGCTAGACGACCGTTGTGGCTTTAGCATAGAATTTTATATCCACAATTTCCCTCCGAAAAGTCCGCTTTGTTCACACGAAAATAGTTTACGTCTCTTAAAAGAGATTTACTTCTTTGCAGCTTTTGCGAATGTTCCGTTTTATAACCCACATTTTGAAATAAAAAAAACTTTTTTTTTTTGGGCAATCATCGTTTAAAAGGAAATTGCGGACCACCGCACTGGGAGGCAGGGGCCCCAGTAATTTGAAGAGGCTCCATAGCATTTTATTATGCTGTGGACTGTGTTAAAGATATGCGGCCGACTTAAAGTTCAGGTCACAAAAAAAAAAAAAAAATGATGAAATGAAAAAATATGAATTTCTCCCGTCAATTTTCGTATCAGTGAACGATGTTTACTTTTAACGAAAATAAATTTGGAAATATGAACGAGCGTCCATGCGACTTGCCAAGAGAGCCCCAATCCAATTAGGAGGGTACTGCACGATTTTAAGGTGCATCTTGTGTGTATGTTATAAATTAAACTGCGGAACCACTTAAAAACACGATTGCAACGAATATATGCACTGGTAAATTGCTTCATTTGAAAGTTCGCTTTGCGCAGCTCTTTAATATTTAATTTGATTTTAATTTTTCACGACTAAAAGTGCAAGGACGGAAACCACACATGCATTATTCTGCATTATTCGGCTGACGTACAGAGTGCATTTGCGGTTTGCCCGAATTATCTCTCTTTTAATCGGTGTTTTTATGACATTGATTTTTTTCGGATTTTTCAACCTTTCTCTGTCATTTCGTTTGAGAAAAGTCTTAAGACATAAATAAATCCCCTGATAGAGAAGCATTATCCTGAAAATTCCCCCAAACGAAATGAACTCGCCCCTGGAGGGCCTGGAGGTGTAAAATTGAGGACATCAGTCAGGTGTCGCGCCATTATCGAATGAAAGAGCGTTCGGATTTTTTTAATCCCCACAGCAAGTGTACTCGGATGCGATAAAATAAACAACCGATAGGCACCAAATTGGCGAACACAAGTACAGGCTTAAGGATTATTAACTCGTTTATTGGGATTACAATGCAATGTACAGATGAATAAATTGCGCGTTTGGGCGCAAGTCGATTTAACGAGGTTCGTTAAAATTTTATTGCGCCAGAAGGGTTTACATTTTGCAATTGCACACGTTATCTTTCGTTATCAATGCACAAAGCCCTCACCCATTTTTCCTGGTTGTATATTCAAAACTGGGATTAAATGCACGCAAGGTATTTAGCACAATTTTATAAATCCCCGCAGCCCATGCGCTTGTCGCAATTTTTCGGTGTATATTGCTCTGCTGCTGCCCTCTGCAAAGGTGTTTGTCTGCCTTTTGTGTATTTGATTTTATTGGAATTAGCCGGAATCGAGGGGGTGGAAAGTGTCCTCCACTGCGCTTTATTGCCTCGTGGAGGGTTTTTTCTGATTTTGACAGTGTCCTGAATTAAAACGTGATATTTACGACTCATATGTATATTATAACAGCAGGGGAGGAGTGTACGCTCGAGTTATGGAACAGATCCCCAAAAATTTGTCAGGAATTTCGCTGCGATATGTAATTCCCCGAAACTTTGCTGGTTCGCTTGTAAGCAAGAGAAATTTTCTCCCGGTTTCGGAACACGAATTCACCTACCCGCATATCAGTAGGGATGGATGATGCGATAAAGTTCGCCATGTTCCCAAAACTTTTCCCCCGCCACTGTGCAACTGCCTTGGTTGGTTGGGGGTTGCAGAGCAAAAAAAAAAAAGGCCACAGCCTCTACTCATTTTTAATGGGTACACGACCGAAGTGTATTTGTTCTGGGGAGATGCAACAAAATTATACCGCCGCCTTTCACGAAACTTTTCTCCACGGAAAGTGCTCTAGAAGAGGATTCTTGGGCATATAATTACCTTCGGTGAACAGCTAAAGTTCCTCTCTCGGCCCAGCAACTTCTGGTCATTATAAATGTTATTATAAACTCCGGAAAACGTTCGCTCCGGCAATTTATCTGAGCTCTATGCACGAAAAACTTCTCTCGTATTTCTTGTAAGTCGAGCGCATCATAGTGGCCCCCAATCGTTGCCGTGTGGTATGCGCGCCCGTAAAACCTTATAAACCAGCGGCGGCAGCTTCACGTTCATAGTTTTCACCGACCGCGAAATTTTGCTAAAATAATTTCAGATGTTCTTCAAAACCGATGTACCTTGCGTGATGGGAAATGGCAGCAGTGGCGGTGTTGTGGCGCGACGGTGGTGGCGCTTCAACAATTTGAAAAAGCTGCGGAAATTAAAAGTTAAAAAAAAAAAAAAATCTCTGCCACCAGCAGATTTCTTGTTTTTATCATTTTTTTTTGCTGTTTTCGTAAATATTTGAAAACTTACTAAAACACAGTTTGAACTAAAGATAATTTTAAAGTGGCAAGTAATTTAACCCTACTAACTTTTAAAAGAAGTTAATTAAGCAACTATTTTTGAAGTCAAAGTTATGTCAATGGGTTAAGCTTAACCATTAAATGCGCAATGTTGTTTAAAAACAACAGACAGTAAAATGTTATATAAATTCGGATATACGAACTTTTTAGAAATAATCTTTTTTATTACTGTTAACATTTGATTGGGAAATTAAAACTGTATATTGGCTACACAGCTAATAATTTTTTTCCCCTTTATGCCCTTGTCAAAGTGACAACTACTAATGTTCGGAAGTTTTGGCGGTAGATAAAGTTTTTTATAAGAATTTTCTGATGAAGTTTGAAGGTAAAAATATGAAATAAATATTATTGTTTATTACATATAACTATTTTTAAGGGGGCAGTACACTTCTATTCTTTGAGAAAATCGATGTTTTCAAAAACATCAAATTTGTATACTATATACCTCCAAAAGTAGTTTACAATATGTTATGACCTGGTTGGCAGTTTTTTGAAAAAACTACTGGTCCGATTGGGCTCAAATTTTGCGGAATTATTCCATATATGTTTGCTTATGGTGTTAACCATTATTATTAATATAGGTTAATATTGAACCCTTTTTTTTATAAATATTTTTATAAAAAAAAAATAAAAATTAACGCTAAAAAATTAAAAATTCCGCCATTTTGTTGTTTTCTTGCCAAAATACTTCATCGTGGTTCACACAATAGCAGCTGACTTATATTTTAATATGTGCTTTGCATTTTTTGTTTCAGACGTTCCAGAGCTGAGATTTCTTACCAACCAGTTTGAAAAGGGTTTTTTTTTAGGCAGCCATATTACTGCAGTACAAACGTCAGAAATTTCGAAAAAATTATTTTTGTTTTCTTTGATACATATAAAAAAAAACACTTTTAAAAAATGTAAAGAAGAAGTGTACTGCCCCCTTAAATAATAAAAATTTATATAAAAACTACTTTTGATTTGTTTACCACAGTTCTTCATCTCTAGTGACTGCGCAGGGTAGTTTATAAACAACAATTGATTTTGTGAAAAAAATATACTAAAAACATATTTTGTATTTGACTCATATTCTAAATACTACCAAATATATAGTTTTAGCAATATAAAAAAAAAAAATCGGGCATTTAAGGGTTAAGGGTATCCTCATTTCAAAAAACTTTAAAAATGTGATATTTTGTTCGTTTTCCATATAGAAATAACATCCTTTAGCTTTATTAATGAATCATTTAATATTAGGTGATTTTAATATTTTCCCAGTAGTGAAAAAAACTTATCTTAATTTTTAAATGAATTTACAACTAAAGTTACAAATTTTATTATAATTTAAAAAAAAGTCATGCGGTTTCTCATAGGAAACTTTAATTAAATTTATTGAGTTATTTCAAGATTGAAATTTTTTTACAAGATAAGAGAGGTTTACATTCAGTGCTAGAATTAGTAATTCATTCAGCTGTATTGCTATCTAGGTACATGTGACTTATATTACATAGTATTACAATTTGGGGAAAATTCATTAAAGACCAGTGAATTTGTTTAACTAACTACATACTTACTATAATTAAAACCTAAGTAATTTTACTTATTTGACTACACTACACACCGATTTGCAGTTGCACTTTTTTTACGTGATAACGCTTTTACACATTTTTTAAAATAAGGGATCTAAAAAAAAAATTATCGGTAAAAGTGAAAATTTTAACTCCATAAATATTTCTACTGCCATTTTTGAATTTCGTTCATAATAAAAAAATCTTTAATTGTTTATTTAGGATTGAAATTAGGTAATAGTTTTTTCTAAAATAACCCGAATGTTGAATGAGCTCTTCGATTACATCAATATATTAATAAATGTTTAATTCAATATGAGGAGGCCTATAAAAATTTAACCAAAAACCAAACCAATTGTTAATTATGGATTTTATTACGAAGTCTCACCAATTCGAGATTTCCTCTTATTCCTCTACCATCGAACCAGAATCGCTTTTGGGTACTATCGAATAATAAAATTTACATAATATCAATCAGAAAGAAAGTATTTATAGGCTATAAAAGTTATGACATAAATTCAATTTTTGGTTAAATTTTTAAGGATATTGATTTATTCTTTCTATACGTAAAAAGAATCTTATATATATATGGTAAGGTATATATGACATTTAGTAAATAGATTGTTATTTTTATGGTTTTTTAAAATATATTTACATATTTCTATTTTAGAATGAAATAAATGACTGCATTCTTTACATTTTAGTCTGTTTTGAATTCCTACGGTTTCCTGAGAAACCTCTGTACCGTGTAAATCGGGGGATAGGTGTACCACAATTGTTGGGCGCCTGATTTGTTGCAAGAAGTCTGATTACCGGATTATTCGAATAAAGTTTTTCGAGACATTTTTCTGCTATAAAACTAAAGTTTGACACTTATGGGGGTATAGACCATTAGTGTGACTATGTATGAAGCTCAAGGGTGGAAAAGTACCAGGGTAAATTTAAAATCATTTTGGAAATTTTATTTTGCATGACTTGACGTTTTTTTTACATGCGTACGTGGACATTGAAACCAAACCGGACCACCATAAATCATTACGGCTTGAAATATTACTTTATATATTATAATTTTATTATCCAAGTTTAATATTGATCTCCTATTTATGAGAGGGTACATTATTTTTAGCAGACTCATTTTGTATTAAAATTGTTGTAATATGTTTAGCATACCATACGGCAGGTTCAAGAAAGCTTGAGATCGATAAAACTTCAAAAAATTTGTTCATTATTATCAAGAAATAAATGAATATAATCAGCATATTTAATCAGAAATTGAATTTTACAGCTCACCAACTTCATTGCGTATGACAAATTTACATAACATATATTATTTTGGACTGTCTAGACTCTAGGAGATCCTAACTATTTTGTTAAGAATTACCATAAACTGAAATCGTTCTCCTTCGATTGATTTGATTGAAAAATATTTCTTCATGTTTTTAGTTTTATAGGTAAATTTATTTCCTAGTTGCTATTGCAACATTCTTTATATAATGCAGATAGCTATAAATGAAATCTTTTTAAAATGACCCTCACCATTCAATAGTCGATGACTCACTTAACATGGGAAAATTAAATAAGTGAATTTGAAATTCATCTTTAAAAAGCCCATATAAATTTTTATTACAATTATAAAGCAACAAATATATTCCAAAGCCTATTCAAATATCGAATGTTACTAAATTTAAACGAATAGAACGGCGCCAAAAGCTTAAATTTTAAATTTAGAAAAAAAAACTGGTATCATGAATTTCACGGTTTTCTCCAAGACGGCGACCTAAAACTATGTGAATTTTTTATCCTACTTTTTATTATCTCTTTTTTTTTTTCCTCAATGAAAATTGTTTCCCATTAATTATTGGTAGCAAAACAAACACGAATACATTTGCACGTGTTTTGGCTTGTGATTTATAGCTGAAAAATTCCATGTTCGTAGCGGACCATATGCAAATGAGCAGTTTTTTTTTTCTTCTGGTTTTTCAGCCGGTTTACCTTCACCGAGAGAGAGAGAATCCCGGGTACTTCGTTAGGCATTTTTCCCCGGTGTAAAAAGTTTAAAAAGGAAAAAAACTTAAGACTTCTCAGTATCAGTCAGGATAATTAATATAATCTACTGTGGGATTGTTATTTTGGTAGCTAGGAGCCGCTTGTAGTCGCTGACGTTGAAAAATGATAGGGAAGTGGTGCGTCATGAAAGATTTTATCAGTCAATCATCACCCACACTGAGGAGTCGGGAGCTGCTGCTTAATCCGGCAGCATAAACAAAACTCACCGGAATCGTAAACAAAGCGACTCATTTTTTTTTTTTTTTTTTTTTTTTTGTGAATTGTATTTACATTTTCACGGTATTTCAGACGGTGTGCCGTTGCGTCGACGACGCTAATTAAATCAGCTGGATATACGCGGTTAAAATTCCTCATCCGATTTACGACTTTGGCATCCCAAATTTATGTCACGCTGGCTATCTGAGAGCATCGCCGCTCGCCGACTACCACCAAAAAAAAAAAAAAGGTACAGAAAGATGTGTGTATAAAGCTTCGGAGACAAAGTCGCAGACTAGCGCGCTGATTGGATCAGCCATAACTTCTTGCTGGAGCCAGCCGTGCGGATGCTGGACGAGATGAACTAATTAAAGTTCTGCGAAATCACACAAAAAAAAAAAAAAAAGACGAGTTAATTTAGTTGTGTGCAACTGCAACTGCATCCGAAGAGTTCTTTCATCTGTGGTGCGCGCGTCCTGGCAATTGCGGGCCGGGAATTAACCCAAGATTACTCGAGCACTTCTGACCCACAGAGCCTTCGGATAAGATAACATCAATTCGCTTTAATTATGTACGCAGCAGCAGTGAATTAGTCATGTTGGATTTACATACTCGCCCGGATCCCACAAGTTAATGGAACCATTACGAAAAGTGCTCCAATCAATTTTTCTTCGAACTGGGCTCAGCTCCCGAGGGAGGCTGGTCGCTTTCTCTAGCGGAGCCCTTTGGAGCCCTTTTGAGGCTTTCTGGATGCTGTGGGGCAACCGACGGCATAGTGCCGACGGCTATCTATTCAAACCTGATAATTACTCCACGTTTGAGTTTCTTTCGATGGTTTCGAACGCTATAAATTTACATACTGTGCCGTGCCGAGCCGTTCGCCTTGCCCCGTCTTCAGCCTCACAGGTAAATTAAATGGTCAATCGATTTTTTACAGGGCCGCTGCCGCGCTGCCATAGCTCTACGCACAATTCTCACGCTTTCGTAATTTGATGCTAGTTTATAAAACAAATTGAGTTACTTCGTAAATATTTTCGGAGATAAAAACAAATTAAATTACAATGAAAAGGGCTGCTAATCGTGCTATATATAGAGGCGCGTTTTCAAAGGAGCCAACAGATGAACGATGGCGACCAGGTAATTAGGAACGCATTTCTGAATAAATTAATATTTTGATTAATCCCGCACCTCTTGTGCCTCTCTTAATTAACCCTCCTGCCTGCTGTTTTGCCGGGGGCAACATAAATTTTGAATTAATATCATAATTTGGGCGGTCCTGGACCGCTTTATAGCTGCCGTATCTCTCTACAGATCCAAAATATTATATATAGTTTATACTTTGTCTTTCTGCTGTAGAGGATTACGAAATGAGCACTGTCCCATTTGGACATAATAAAGCCATCAGAAACTGGTGAAATTCACATTATCCCGTCCCACCCTTCGCATCCCGCACATATACATACTATATAAAATGTATAGTATAGCATCCAAATCTTATCGTATTGATTTTTCGGATAACCGAGAGTCACCCCGCTGTTTGTGGTATTGAGAATGTCGGTGTGATTTATCACCTGTCTTCTAGCACAAGAGGTGGCCATGGGCTAATTTCTTTTGTGGATTTTGGTGTGCAACCGCGCTTTTATTAAGATAAGTCGCACGCCAGACAAGTTATTAAAAAGTCATTTTTCATCGTGAAGCCCTAGACTTTTCTCGTTGCACTGAGACCAGCACCACAATCTCGTAAATGATGAAGTTCAAGCATCGTCTGAAAGGTGCTTCAGCCGCATAAGAGATTTCGACCATTAAGTAAGTGTTCTCAAAGTACTGAGCTGCGAGAGTTTTTTCAACAATTTTTTACAAGTTTTTTTGATTTTATATATATATAATAGGGTGTTTTTTTTCGCGACTATTTTTTTTTTTTTCAGTCCCACCTCGAAATTTCGTTTCAAATACCTAAACAAAAATTCCCTGAAAATTGGAGCCCTTAATATTAATATTAAGTACTAGACTAAGGCGTATAAAGATTTCCCATATAAGATACACGTAAACTTTGATTATTTTTCTTCAAATCTCTACAGCTCAGAGGCATTTTATGGTATAATCTTGGTCAATGGTAGGGTTTCTTCAGAATTGAATGCCCTACAAAAGTGTCCATTGCGATGTAACCCTAACTCCCACCAGCGAGGTAGTACGGGTCATTAACCCCAATTTTTCCATGAAATTCTCGCTGTTTGCCCCTATCTCGTAAACAACAAGAGGTACAGAAAAAGTGAATATGACAAACTTGTAGGAAATTCAATTTCCTACAAAAAAGTTGTGAACACCAAATGGCTAACATCAATATTTCTTGAGATATTGGGCTTTGAAGTTGAGGTAGCGTAGAATTGTCATGTATTATTGTGATAAATTGTAGAAACACTACCTCAACTTCAAAGCCCAATATCTCAAGAAATATTGATGTTAGCGATTTGGTGTTCAGAACTTTTTTGTAGGAAATTGAATTTCCTACAAGTTTGTCATATTCACTTTTTCTGTATCTTTTTTGTTTACGAGATAGGGGTAAAAAGCGAGAATTTCGGGAAAAAATTGGGGTTAATGACCCGTACTACCTCGCTGGTGGGAGTTAGGGTTAGATCGCAATAGACACTTTTGTAGAGCATTCAATTCTGGGAATTTTTGTTTAGGTATTTGCCATAAAATGTCGAGGTGGGATTGAAAAAAAAAAAATAGTGCCGAAAAAACAGCACCCTAATATATAATATACATATATACAATTTCATAATATCTATACTTTTCGGTCTAAAGATTTGTAAATTCTGCGACTAAACTAAAACCGATATTTTATTTGTTCACAATTTTCTTTTCCACTCTAAACATTTTATTACTACGAGCGGTGTTTAAAAAGTTCTTAGCCTAACCAGGAAAATGAGAATCTATAATTTTTTAATTAATTTATTTTTCAATATTTTCTCCTCCGAGTTTAATACACTTTTTTTCTCGGCCTGGCAACACTTCTACACCAGCTTTAAAAAAATCTTCATCTAAGCCCTCAAAAAAATGCATCGACAGCAGCTTTGACATTTTCATTTCTGGAAAATTTTTGATCTTCTAAGTGGTTTTTAAACTCTGGAAATATAAGTCTGATGGAGCTAGATTAGGTGAATACGTGGCGTGGGGTAACAATTCAAAGCCACAATAATGGATTTCTGTTATGCTTTCAACTGATGTGTGAACTCGCGCATTATCCTGGTGAAACAAAACTTTTCTTCTTAGCAAATCAGGCCGTTTTTCTTTAATTTCTTCTCTTAAACGTCACAGCAGATTGCAATAGAAAGCAGCGTTTATAGTTTCAGTTTATACCCTTTAAATCCCAGAAAACTGAGGCCGGCGGATAAAACCACTTTTTTTTGGAATAGGAGATCTTGGTCTTTTCCACTGTTTAGACTATACTTTTGTCTCTGGAGTATAGTAATGTACCCAGGTTTCATCCATGGTCACAAATCTTCTAATAAATTCCTATGGATTAGCCTCAAACAACTTTCGCGGGAAATCGTCAGTTGAACGCGTTTTTGTTCAACTGTTCAAACGAATGAATATAAAAATGTAACGAATGAAATTTCATACCGTCCTTATTGAATAATGTAGCTTTAAAATGAGGGTAGTTTGAAAAATATGTGACATTCCGACCTACGTTAGGATACGAACTTTACTTTTCAAACGCTCCTCGTATATTAATTTATAAACCAGAAATAGATATGTATGTATACGAAAAAGACAAAATTTATTCAACAAAAATTCATATAAAACATTTTATATAAAAATAAAATAAAATAATATTTTTACTAATAATAGGCGAACAAATACGAGTAGGAAACGCGTTCTGATGCTTCCGTACTATTATATAGGGTGTTAAAAAGTTAGCTCGAAGAATTTTGTGGGGTTATTCGGTATTAGAAATTAAACAACTTTTGGAAATTGGCGAAAAAAAACCCAAAAAGATGAATAATTCCACACAGAGTTACAGATGAATGACTTTCGGATTTTTTCCTTTATTTTAGTTATAAGTTCTTCCTTAGTGCCAAATTTCAAGATTCTAGGTCAACGGGAAGTGCCCTATAGGCTTTGTTATGTTAGTCAGTTAGTTAGGCTGCTAGTATAAAAATACACGTTGAAAACCGTATTTTTTTTATTGTATTGAGTGACCATAGAAACTTGAATTTATGCAGAACTATGAGGCTGTAGACTTTAGTATTTGGTATTAATTTCAACTCGATACCTCTAACTGTTCGTGAGAAAAAGGGTTTTGACAAACAGACAAACAGATGGACTGAATAATAATCGACTGCTAAATTCACGTCTTCACACAGTACCTACTTTACCATAGAAAGACGTGAAATTAACAATCAGTCGACTCTTTGGTCATTTCATCAATAGTTTTTATACATTTAGATTAGTCGTTTATTAGAAAAATAAAAATTTATAAGTTCGTCCAGTTTCCAGTTACGTATTATCTTAGAAAAATAAAAACAAGAAGTTTTATCTGGAACAATAGAAGTGAAACTTATTTTTGAAAGCTCATTTCCATGCGATGCCTACAAACTTAAAAAATGTTTTGAAATTGCATACCATAGGGCTGTTTAGGGCAAATCGTGCAACTGCTTAGGTGATAAAGACATGATTATATTTATTTAATGTTCAAAGGCTTGTGCTCTTTATAAAAACGACGTTTTAAAGTTTCGCCTTTATTATCTCGTAAACGAAGAAGGGTTGCATAAAATCTGTTTACCATAATACATAGAGGATTAACTCCTACAACATATTTAAAATTTATCCAAATCCATTCTTATCAAGTTGTGCCTTCTCTTTGTTAGTAATAAATTTTTCATCTTTAAATCTTAAAGAAGTGAAAAAAACACATTGCTACCTGTTCTATAGTATATTTTTAAATTTTTATACATGTCCTGCATTTTATTTTCTATTTTTTAAAAGCTTTGATTTCGGATCTTAAAGTGTACTATTAATGTTCAAGCCTCTTTTTCCTTATTTAAATTATTAGAGGTTTCTTTAAGTAAACGTATTTTTTTTTTTTACAAAATTCGTTAGATGAAGCACCCTTTCGTTCAGTGCGTAGTAGATCAGAATCATTTCCGCTTTATTAGCGGGCGACCTTGACAGGGTGTGCCAAAAAATTTACGCCCCTCCGGATAATGTGTGGAATCAGAAAGGCAAACAAAAAGTGACAAATTTTCACCCTCATTGAAGCCGCTCAAAAAGTGCCCGGGAAGAAGTCAAAACTCTGAAGCCTACTGAAGCGCCACTTGGCCCGGAAGGGTTGGGCTGTGTTTGTTTTGCTTTTAATAGGGTGCGCTCGGGTGACTGAAGCGTCAAAGGTTAAATCGAATTACTTCTGCCTGCGAGGAGTCGTTTCAGTTAGCCGGGCGGGCGGGCGGGGCGAAAAGGGGGCACCCAACCACTGCTTCTCGAAAAAAAAAATTAGGGAAAATTAGCTAGCTAAAATTTCGTAATCAGATGAGGAGCACGCGTGTGTCTCTCTCTCTCTGTGCGTCTATTTACCCGTCCCGGTCTATTTGCGAGCAAAAATTCTGAAGTTATTGTAAGCCTTATTGGATTCCATTTCCATGAGAAAGTAAGCTCCATTTGCCTCCATGTCACGTTCACAAGAGAGATTCCTCATTAAGAATTTTTCCCCATACGCCGGCGTTCCCAGAAGGGATTTTCACAGAGAAAAGAATTCCGAAATAATTTCCTTAGCGCAGAATGTGTTAAGCTCCTTCTTATAATTGGGGGATAACAGCATAATGAGATTGCTCATCAAAGAAGTAAGTCTATTCGGCGAGGTCTTTATTCAAATAATTAACGTCTTTGAGGGAAGAAGTCTTTTTTTTTCACTGACTCAGCAGAGAACCGGATGAGCACGCAACCGATTGGATGGAGCGCACAACACCTGCGGAATGTCGTGACACTTTCTGCCACGTGTCACATTAATGAGTGCGAACGGATGGACGTCTCAGATATCTCGCCCAGATTTAGGACACTAATGCTAGATATACTGCAGAATTGGCACAAAAGCGGACATATTTATTGCGGGAGGGGGGAGGCATTCGCAATCGGTTCCCTTTATTGAATTAAGCCGTGATTCATTTATGGTCCATGACTCTGCAGAATCCGCGACGATTTACGAACGTTTTATTAAACGGTCGGGCATTTTACGAACATAACTCAAGATTAATACGAATGTGCAGTGCGATTTTGCCGTCGCGCGGAGCCGTCGAATAAATGCCCGCCAAATATTTACGGCCGCTAAATAGAAGTTGAAAACGTCGCCAATCAGGGCCAAATTCCCACACAGAAAGTACTGATTTTTGAATGAACGCGGAAATAAATTAATTTAGAGCCATGAAAGGGACTAGCCGACGACCGACGACGCCCCAATAAATTTTTTACGACAGGACTTCGGTGACTGGCTTCAAAATGGGGGTCCATCGATAGGCATTTGAGCCGGTCATTGTCGTCCCCAATTGTGCGTATGGCAGCGGGCCGAGGCCCTTTAATTAAGCTGACGGCAGGGCCCATTGTCACCAGACTGGGACGGTAATTTGCGGTGCGCTCGGGCTGAATTGTTACATTTGTTTGCTCCACTGTTGACGGCAAACTCTGTGAATCTCCCCGATATTGCCGAACACATAATTCCAGGATTCACAGAGGTTTTGTGCGTCCCGGATAGCACCGGAAGGCTTGATGCTGAAACCAGAGGAGGGCATTGACTCAGGAACAGAACTGAATTATGGTTTTGTTCCAGTAAAAATTCGTTATTTGTGCGGAGTATGCAGAACACACTAGCAAGGTCATAGAGGTCACAAACGAAATTCCTTAAATTGTCTGGGGGTTCAAACGAAGTTGAAAGCTGTAACACCTTAAAAATTAAATTTATATTCATTAATTTGAAATACTTTTAATTTCCATACCAAGTTCACATTGAATCACAGGAAAAACAGAGTAGTAAATGTCTCATTTTAACCCATTAATGCGCAAAACGAGGATTTTGTGCACGTAAGTTCAATTGTACGATTCGAATAGCAAATTGGGGCGAATTTCCTCCAAATTCGTATATAAGGGGTTTTTGGGGGTGCTCTTTTAGAATCTGGCATTTGTTTTGCATAAAAACTTCAAAAACCCTATTATTTTTTGGGTTCCTTCAAAAAAGTGCCGATTTTTTTTGGTCATTTTTCATCTCACATTCGATTATCTTGTCGTTGCTGCTATTCAATGATCATATAACTACTAGAAATCGCGGTCCGAATGTCCAAACTTTCTCAAACCATAGTTTTGAATTTTTTTTTTCGCTTTGGTTTTTGCAAAATGGCCATTTTGTACAGCAATGTAATAAAAAGTTTCACGATTTTTTTACACGAAAAGGATCAACTTTACAAAAAAAATTTATATGACAAAGAGTGCTTATAATAACTCAAGGAAAACATGTAAATTTGTTCAGAATTGTTTGGACTATTTTTGGTTTTTTGGATTTGGCAAATTTTTGAAAAATCCAAAAATGTCTCGAAAAATTCTGAAAAAATTCCTTCGTGTTTCTTGGCTAATTATAAGCACTTTCTGTCATATAAAATTTATTCGTATAATTGATCCTTTTTGAGTAAACATATCACCAAGTTTTTTTATGATGAAATATGGTGATATTTTTACTCAAAAAGGACGAATTATACGAATAAATTTTATATGACAAAAAGCGATTATAATTAGTCAAGGAACATGTGTGAATTTTTTCAGAATTTTTCGGGATATTTTTGGATTTTTCAAAAATTAGCCAAATCCAAAAAACCAAAAATAGTCCAAACAATTCTGAAAAAATTGACATGTTTTCCTTGGCTAATTATAAGCACTTTTTGTCATATACATTTTTTTTGTAAAGTTTATCCTTTTCGTGTAAAAAAATCGCGAAGTTTTTTATTACATTGCTCTACAAAATGGCCATTTTGCAAAAACCAAAGCGACAAAAAAAATTCAAAACCATGGTTTGAGAAAGTCTGGACATTCGGACCGCGATTTCTGGTAGTTATATGATCATTCAATAGCAGCAACGACAAGATAATCGACTTTGAGACGAAAAATGACCAAAAAAAATCGACACTTTTTTGAAAAAACCCAAAAAATAATAGGGTTTTTGAAGTTTTAATGCAAAATAAATGCCAGATTCTGAAAGAGCACCCCCAAAAACCCCTTATGTACGACTTTGGAGAAAATTCGCCCCAATTTTCTATTCGAATCGTACAATTGAACTTGCGTGCACAAAATCCTCGTTTTGCGCATTAATGGGTTAAGCGAGTGGTGGACAGAAAATTGGTGAACTGTGGAATGTTTATTACACACAAAGCATGTATTAAAACACATATCCGTCCTGATGACGAAAATTTGTTATTTCACAGTCAGTCGCCAACAGCCAAATGAAGAAATTGAAATTTTTACCAAGATACAGAGATATCCTATAAAGTTCACAAGAAAAAACAAGTATCCTCCTTCATACTGAAAAGTATCATTCATTGAAGAATTATTAATTATTGCTAAAGTTAAAGTTTCGAAAATAATTTACTTTGTCTGATGAAATAATGAGAATTTAAACTTTATGCTATACAATAAAATATATGCTCCGGCGTATTTTCAGCAATTAATTTAAAATTTTCCGAGTAGGTATTTTATTTAACCTTGGAAACAAAAAAGTTAAAAACAAAGGTACAGAAATAAATTCAAATTCATTTTATTTCATTACCTAAAATTTCAGTAAAATATACGCGATTATTTTAAGATTATATCCTTTTTATATAAAACATATCTTTTCTACAACTTCTTTCAAATAATGTCTGAAAATTGCAGCTCTTTAAGAAATAATATAGAAACTATTAAGTGGTAGCATTAAAAGTCGCTGGTTTTTATGTTGTTTTAACATTTATTTCTATGATAAAAATTGTAATAATTTTAATCAAAATATGCGCCTTCGGCAGCTACAACCTTCCCCCACTTTTCTGGCAACAATTGAATTCCACGGCGAAAGAAAACTCTATCCTTTGAGACTATCCAATCAGCAATCCATTTTTGGACTTCTTCATAATTGTTTAAATGTCTGTCTTCTAAATCATTCTGCATCGACCGAAACAGATTAAAGTCTGATGGAGCCAGGTCTGGAGAATATGCGGGGTGGGGGAGGGTTTCTCATTCAAACTCCATCAGTTTTTGTTTGACCTTCAAAGCAACATGAGGTCGAGCGTTATCATGAAGAAGAATCATTTTTCGTTGATTCGATGCAATTGATGGCCTGTTTTTCATCAAATTTTTGTACAAATTCTCCAACTGTTGTTCATAACGCTCAGTGTTTTAATTTGAAATAAACGTGTATTATTTGAAAATGCACGGTACCAATAAAATTATTAAAATTGATTTTAGAGCAAGAATTAAATTATTATTCAATGCATAATTAAGAAACTAGTTCTAGTACTACATGAATATTTTTGTTTAATTGGAAACATTAAGGATTTCCTTGTTTTAATATACAATGTATTTAAATTAAGGCCATATTTTTCTCAAATCTTAAGAGCCTAAGTACGGTTGCATTATTTACATCGAGTTTTCTTTTCAGTCAAGAACTATTATTTTTAGAATTAAAAGGAATTGGGTAAAATAAAATATTCTCTTTTCATTACTTCATCCTAAATCAAATACTGTTTAAAATCGGAGATATAATTCTGTGTGACGAAAACGTGTACTTAATTAAAACCTTACGTAATCACGAAGATGAATAAAATGCTAAATTAAATGACAACTTATAGCTTCAACCCTTCTAGGGTCATTACACTTGCCAGAGATTTTAAACAGTCTTTTAATTAGATGAGAAAGAGTAAGATTTGCTTGCTTAGGAAGAAAGAGTTATTGATTCAAGAATACGCTACACAGAAAAATAAGGGTAAAGCTCTTCACTTATTTATAAAAGTTACCACTCATTTCAAGAAACTTTCACTCAAAATTCAGAAAGTTTTCAACACAATTTAGGAAATATTCTCTGGAAATTCAGAGAGATTTAGGAAAAAATTTCAATTATTTCTAAGGTCATTTGCTTATTAAAGGAACCATCGTAAGATTAAAGTTTTTGTTTAAAACACTAAATTACGTTATTTTTAAGAAAATATTTCACTTATTTGTAGAAGCTTCCACTCAGTTTAAGAAATTTACTTTTTAATTTTAAAATCAAGAAAAACTTAGAAAAATCTCAATTTTTTTCTAAAGTTATTTTTTTAGTTTTAACAACCCACTAACTCTTGGATAAAGAAAATATTTCTTGAAACAAGAATTTCCAAAGAAGAAATTACTAATTAATTAACGGTTGAATCAAGAGCCAGTTCAGTTGGATGAAAACTATTGCCTAAAATGCATTACTTCAAAAAAATTTTTCTTTATTTTAGAAACTTTTTCTTTCAGTATATAGGAAAATTCAGTTAAAAAAATTTTAGAAAGAAATTCCTTTTTTTAATTGCATTTTTAGAATGGCGAAAAACAAACTTCCAAGTAAGAGGTACAATGGCTTATAATGGAATTAACGAATAAATATAATAATAATGAAATGATCATTATCAATCAATGCGTTCTAATGGAACTAAAATCTCTTCCAAGTACAGTACTAAGAATTTTAACATATCAATTATGAATCACAATCTCAGGGAATTGTAAATGTAATATAATTGAGAAAAGCTAGGCTCATGGGTAAAATTTAAGGCGGTATTCTAGTCTAGAAATTAAAAAAAAAAAACGATTTTTTTTTGCTATTTTCAAAGTTTAACTATTCAAGAATATGTCTACAAGAGGATTTTTCAAAATTCAAATTATTTTCGGAGTTATAGGTATTTTGCTGACCCAGCATTTCATGACTTCTACTGCGAAAAACTTTACGCGAAACTTTAAACGCGTTTTTCTCGAAACTGTCTTTTTCAAAACGATACCCGCTATTTCTCAGGTTCTACTGGACCGATTTACTTGAAATTTTTAGAGAGCCTTCTTTATAGACTTGTCTCTGGCTGGAACTACCCCCATCCCCAAATTTCAATCTTTACTATTTTTAAAAAATTCGAAACAATCCGAAAAAGTGGTCCAAAAAGTTTTTTTTTTTTCAGACAGTCGCCATTTTGTGAAAAAAAAATTTTCCAACTTTTACCGTAGTTTCAGCCATTGCGACATTATTCTAGATTAATAATTATTTTTTTTGCTTGGTTTCAGATTGCTAGTAGAGTTGAAATCGTGGGTATGGTCACGTGCCAATTTTTTAAGACCCCCCACTTCATCAGCTGCTAATTTGTGGAATTTTTTAATTTTTTTATTTTTTAATTTTTTTCTCTATTCTTATAATGTTAATAAATAACTTATAAAAAAATGGATAATAAAAAAAATTAATTGCCTTTTTTTACGACACTTCAAAAATTATCTGAAATTCATGCCTCTAGACTAGAATACCCCCTTAAAAGAGTTTTTTTTTTCCTATCGTCAATCTAGAGATTGCGCAAGTGCTTAGATTTATCCACTTTTTGTTGGCAATAGTAAGTAAGTGGATCTGAATTCCCTAAATAAATAAACCTAAATATGAATCACAATAAATAAAATTTAAAAAATATTACATACAGGAATTAAGGTATTAAGTTTTTTTTTTTACCAATCTACAAGAATAAAATTTTGTGAGTTTTAATACTCGAATAAGTTCTATTCAAATTGTAACGAGGTTTCTGATTAAAAGATAAATATCTAGACCAAAGCCACTAGAGCTTTTCGCTAGAGACTTGTCCCCCAGCAGAAGTTAATCAAAAGGTCCGGTAAAAGCAAAGTCCGAGCACGACAGCCAAAGAAATCCGAAACAGTCTTAACATGTCTTCAAGTTCCGGACATTAATTGCCTGGGCCATAAACTAAAGCCGTCAAGCTCATACGCACAGCGCTAAGAAGCCCCCGAAGCTAGCTAGCGAGCGTGTGTGTCACTGCATCAAGATAAACGAACATTTCAAAACTTGCCATAAAGTCCGCTCTGGACGAGCCTAATCCTATTGAGGCAGAATTTATTGGGAGCCCATAAACCCGCAGAAGTAGGAATAAATTGGCCGATGTGGGCCCAATCTGTAATGAGCCCAATCAAAGTAGCCTCCGACGACGTTCGGCATTCCGCCGAACAATGAGCCTCTAAGAGGCTTTGTCACGGCACAGGCAGACGGTTGACAGGGTGAGTGGGCAGGAACTCCTTGCCGAAAATGTCTTGATAGCTTCCATAGCCGACACCGCGGCCCCAGATACCTCCGAGGAGAGAGGAGTCGTTTTTCAGGTGATTTCACCGGAAAACTTTGAGGCATCGACATCGACGCGCGACATAATCAATCACGTCGACAATT
Source organism: Dysmachus trigonus (assembly GCA_949715965.1). Lineage (NCBI taxonomy): Eukaryota > Metazoa > Arthropoda > Insecta > Diptera > Asilidae > Dysmachus > Dysmachus trigonus. The sequence goes on from OX454320.1 coordinate 93,757,385, forward strand.
TACATGGGTTAGTCGCGCAGCGTTCAGAGCCCGTGTTTGGGTTTCAATTTTAAATAGCGGCTTGATTACAATGTGTAAATTGAGTGTACCGCTGTAATCCAATTATACTGTCAAGTGGGTAATTGATTCTTTCACACCATCACCGCGTGAAAACGTGAGGTGAGGACTTTCTTGCGCAAGAACCCTCACCCCCCGGGAAGCAGGAGGAAGCCAGCGAGAAAAGAAAAAAAAAAAAATTAAAATGAAGAGATTACCCAAACTGTTGGGAATTGCCTGTGATTGAGCGAAGTCAGCCGATGTCAGATATTTCATGATTGCTGAATAGAACAACATCGCCCAAAAAATATCGAAGGCTGGTAATTATAGGTCAATGCCGTCTTCAAGATGTTGCGACAAATCCGGTAGAGATTGTAAGTGGCAACTTGTCATTTAAGGGAAGAACATGATGTTTTTCTGAGATGGATACCAGCTTAGATATTCTGTAATTTAGCATACACATCTGTAGTATATACCTACACATAAATTGCAGTGAATTTTTATTGAGAAATCGTATCCCGCTGTGGTTACATAAATTGACCACCACACCTGACTTTTGATGGTCGAACATTTTTTTTTAACTTCAAATGTAATAAAATTGTTGAGAAAGAAATTTTGTTTATGGGACCCATTCTGAGTATCAACTAGCTGGGATATTTTGTGTGAGTAAACATGCTAAATAAGTCAAGTTAAGCATATACCTGAGGTCTGTGAGTTTTATTCTAGCTGTGGTAGAAAGCAAACAGTGGCAGTGAAAATGAGTGAGCTAACTAGCAAAGAAAAGGTTTTTCTCATTGAGTGCTTCTATTCAAGAGAAAAAATCTACAGTGAGGCATGTAGAGGAACTAAAAGAGTTTCGAGTGAAACTACTCTTAGAAGGTAAGAATCAAATATTTGTTTATTTCCTCACACGAAGAAGAGAAGTTTCGTTAAATCTTTTATTTTATGCAAGACGGAGCAGCACCTAATAGCACACAAGAAGTATTTGAAACAATTAATAAAGTTAGTGGCGTAGTGGCTTAGGGTACCCGCGATTTGCTACGGGAACAGGAATAAAGTGGATACCTTATTCCCTGCGATTTATTTTTTTATGGGGCTACATTAAAAATCACTGCTATGAAAATAACCCAAAAATAGTAGAGGATTTAATTAACACTTATTGTCCCAATTTGTCCCTTTCTGTCCGTAAACTTTAAGCTCGGACAACTTATTTATTTTTTAAACGTTTTGTAAATTTATACTCGGGTATTTTCAATAGTGCTCTCTCAGAATATGATCTGAAAGTTAAAAAAAAAATACCCCTTCCTGTTGTATTTTTAAATTAAAAAAAAAAAAAAAATACCGATTTCTGAGGGTCAAATTTATAAAAATTTGAAAATTGCATGCCCAAAAACTTTACAAGTATTAAACTTTATATAATGAATACCGTGCATCTTGCGGCTTTCATCCCTTATAACAACCAAAAAGGAGTGGGAAGCATCTTTAACTCTATCATAAGCATTGACACTAGTACGTAAGACCATAAGTTTCACTCTTATTTATTTGCAGAATTTAATTTATTCACAACTCTTTAGTTCTCAAATTAGCATTTTTGAAAAACTGCCGAATTTTACCCCTTTTAGGCCTTTTCTTGGGGTGGTGATGAAATTTGGCCTTAGATAACAAAACAATTAAGGTTTTTATCCTTCAATTTTTTGTTTTCGAAAGCCAAAACCAATTTTTTTTTCAGAAAAATCCATAAGATAACGAGTTAGCGTAAAAATTGTGATTTTAGGGGTGGTTTACAAACCCTTAATGATAAAAATCATACCTCCGAGTTTAATAACTTTATTAATTGAGTCGGAGGTTTTGTGGGTTTGGATAACTTCTTTCATATCGAAATTATCAAATTTTTTATAAAACTGAAATTCAGAAATCGTTTTTTTTTTTTTTTTAAGTTTAAAAATACAATTGGAAAGGGTGTTTTTTCAATTTTCAGGTGATATTCTGAAAGGGCACTATTAAAAAAAACGTTCAAATTTTCCTTGTACAAAATTTTCAATTTAGTAAAAATTATCGTTGTAAAAACCATCAAAATTTTCCTTGTACAAAAGGTTTAAATTGGTAATAATTTTCCTTGTATAAAATTTTCAATTTAATAAAAAAATGTTCTTGTACGAAATGCTTAATTTAGTAAAAATTATCCTTTTAAAAAATGTTCAAGATTTTCCCTGTACAAAATGCTCAAATTTGGTAAAAATTTACATTGTACAAAATGTTCATTTTAGTAAAAATGTTCTTATACAAAATGTTTAATTTAGTAAAAATTATAAAAAATACTCTAAAAGCTTAACTTTTAAATTATTCTTCCTTCTCGGTAGCTAAATAAAGTATTCTGAAACGAACTTGGTTATGTTCTTTCTTAAAACGTCTTTAATTTCACCTTATCACAATCTGACTTATTGACACATCAATACGCTGAAGGTTTACACTAACAGTCAGAATAAGAAATATCTATTAAATAGCTCAATACTAGTTTCTTTGCAAATAAATTTCCTCACGGGGTAGCAACATAGAAAAGTTGTTACAGCCCTTGAACTCGCCTCCAGCTATTAAGGGAGGCAACCGGAGGGAGAGTCATGTTTGTATTCCTTTAAATTTTCTCAGTGGGGGCATTTGAATGCTCCTTTAAGGGAAGTAGCAATGAGTTTAAATTGAAATCGCCGGGACTCCGACGGCAGTGTCAAGAACTAAACGAACATCAGCACCTTTTCTAGACTGGGAATGAAGTGGCCACTCCAGGACCGATCCAGGCCGTACAATTACCTTCCAGGAAACTCATTCCGGCGGGTGCCTTATAAGTGAACATGCCCGTCAATTTGCAGCTCGCTGCACCCATGTCTCAATGCAGTGACGTGCCAGCAAATGGGAAAACGATGGGGGCGCCCTGTCCCGGTGTTCTGGTGACGCCAACCAGGGCGGACGGGGGAGTAATTCCAATTTGGTGACGAACATGTTTGATAAAAGTGTCAAGTCTTTACCCCAATACGATGAACTGTGTTGTTCCAGCGTGTCCTGCCAATTGAACACAATCATCAGGGAAATTGAATTTTCTGGCAAACTAATCCAATATCGCTTTTCAAAAACTCTACTACACTTTCGGCGGGTTGAGGCGGGGCGGGGTGCTGCAGTTGTCGGGTTGAAATGAAAGGACCCAAACCTAGAGACAAGGATTTCCTTAAAATATAGAAGTGGCTAATCTCGTTACGCCCGGCTTGCCTGTTAGAATCCCAGTTCTTGAAAAACATCTCTGCTCCTGACAACGATGCCCCATTTTGATAGCTGAATATCGCCCGGGGAAGTGTTTTGAATGTGCGCCTTCCTCTCCTGAAAGTCAAATGTAACTCGTTTACATCCATTTGAATTTTGCACCCAGAATCGGCTGACGCCTGGCGCTGTAGTGTGAATTTAATTTGCATTTATAGCTAAATTTAGCCTTTGTCACCTTCAATGACAGAAGAAATATTGTTTTAGGACCCCCCACAGCTAGGAACAATTTTTTTTTTTTCAACCAACGCCATAAACTGGTGTCTGGTCCGCGTTTTGCTTTGTCATTTTCATATTTTTGTAATACGCCCTCCACTGTATCGCACTTTGGTCCGCTGAAAGTTTTTGAAAATATCTAAAATTCTCCCTCAGCTGCAGAGTTTTAGTGAAAATTTTATTCAGTCGCCCAGAGCGTTAAATTTAATCCAGGACAACCGAATTTATAAAGGCTCCCACCATTCCCTTCGTTGATGCAGCGTGGAGAAGAAGAGGCACGTTTCGGATTTCGAGGCCGCAAGTTCAAAATCACTGATCACCAGCAATTAAGCATAACATTGAAGGAAATCCGCCCGATCGGGGGGACAAAATAATAATTAACCTCCACATTTACCTCATTAATAAGCAAAATTTCCAAGATGAATGTTTGTCTTTAATTAAGCCATTAATCATGCAGAGCGGCGTCAATTTATTCCCAACCGAAAATAATTTATCTAGTTTATTTTTCAATTACAAAAATCCCATGTGACTGATTTAATTCGGAAAGTTTGACGAGCCCGGCGGGAGGCTGTGACTCAGGCAGGTAAAATTGCCGGATGGAGCCCCGGGCGAGACGGGGGTGGTGGGCTCTGTGACACGCTTTCGTTTATGATTGGCAACGAGCAACTTCCAGATTTAATTAGCCGGCTCCGAATGGCTCCGAACAGCTCGCGCCGACTTAACAACTCCGGCGACGACGGGTCGGGGGGGATAGTTAACTTTGTTGCGCGTCTCTGATTGAACAGAAAAAAAATTACTTCTCGGGGAACACCGGCGAAGATAAGGTGTCACTGTAGAAAAACTTTTGACACTCTGACATGCAAAAATCTTTATAATTAAATTTATCCGGCACTTTCAGGCGTTAAAAATTAAATATTTAAAAAATTCCAAGAACGTTTTCTACTGCTTTTGAACTAAAACTTTTCTTGAAATTTTTTATAAACAATTTTAATGAAAACTGAAGCTTGAACCAAATGGCATACATATTATATAAAGGGTATTGTTGTAATATTTAAAAAAATCGTGTGAACACTTGGTGTTTTTTTTACAGCAGCTTTTCTTGAAATTTTTATAAACTGTGTACAGGGTGTCCCATAGGAATGCATGAAAACTAATGTGTGACTATTTTTTAACAAACGGAGGGATTGGGATAATGTAAATAATTTTTAATAAAGCAATTTCGTCATTTTCAATTCATGTCCATTTTATTATAATACTAGCTGGGTTACCCGGTCTCACCCGGCGTTGGCTAAATATTTATTAATTAAACACTTCTCAAATGTTCTAGTTTGTTATATTCTAGAAATTGTTTCAACCTGAAAACCCCTTTATGGATATCGTCGTTGCGCGTGCAATACCGCGTAACAGCAAAAAGCGGAAAATTGAAATTTCGCGCCTGCGGATTCTTAACATGGTCTTGCTCCTTATAGATCTCGCAGAATTTAAATTAGCCTATAAGAAATCTTATTTTTGACATAGAAACAATACCGCGTTACACTTGCTTGCTTGGAGTTGGCGGCAAGTTTTTTCTTTCTCCTGTAAAATCGTGAAAACGCAGATACGCGGTATTGCACGCGCAACGACGATATGCCATCTTGAATTTCCAAATTTTAATATTATTCAAAATTAGTGGCCTTAAAAAAATCATTGTACCCATTTTCATTCAAATCCGTTGAAATCGACAAATTTTGGTCGCCATATTGGATCCGCCATCTTGAATTTGGAAATTTTGCTAATATTCGAAATTAGTGGCCTCAGAATAATCATCGTACTAATTTCCAGTAAAATCCGTTGAAATCGAGAAATTTAGTCTCAAGATAATCATTGTACTAATTTTCATTAAAATCCGTTGAAATCGAGAAATATTGGCCGCCATATTGGGTCCGCCATCTTGGATTTGGATATTATGATAATATTCTAAATCAGTGACATCAGTATAATCATTGTACTAATTTTCATTAAAATCCGTTGAAATCGAGAAATATTGGTCGCCATATTGGGTCCGCCATCTTCGATTAGTAAATTTTGATAACATTCAAAATCAGTGACCTCAAGATAATCGTTGTACTAACTTTCATTCAAATCCGTTGAAATCGAGAAATATGGTTGCCATTTTGGATCCGCCATATTGGATTTCTAAATTTTGATAATATTCAAAATCAGTGACCTCAAAACAATCATTGTACTAATTTTCATTTATATCCGTTGAAATCAGGAAATCTTGGTCGCCATATTGGATCCGCCATTTTGAATTTCTAAATTTGGACAGCGGATTTGAAATCACCATTCCGCAAAACCCCTATGTACCAATTTTCATGAAAATCGCTTCAAATTTAAAATTTTCAGCCATTTTGAAACCCTACGTATTATCCGAAAAAAAATTAGCCTATACAGGGTGTTCAGAGGTGGGTGGTCAATACTGCAGGGGGTGAAAGGTCAGACCGAGACAAGCAAAAAATCGTATGGGTGGGGGGGGGGGCATCTCGCACCGTTTGGCAGTTACAGGGTGATTCGTAAATCAGGATTTTGCCTTATATGGGAACCGCTCTTGTATTTTTATCTTTTTTTCTACGCATCGCAGCGGCCCCAAACTGATTTAAAAAAATCACTATTTGCAAGCCCTTTCCAAAAAAGTTTACACCACCCCCCTATCCCCAACCCCTAGGCCACAATCCCCCCTGGAAGTTGAAAAAATTAACTTTTATTTCACGATTTTTCACCTTTCGCCCCACTTTTCTCCGAAATTCATGTTATTAACATACCTACTTTTTATTTTTTTTAAGTTGCCTATCTAATTACCTTTCCAAAAAGGTGCAACATGCCCAGATAGGAAAAGGATACGAAAATTTATTTACAAAAATCCTTTTACAGAAAATCATGATAATTTGAATTTTTAAGAAATTATACTGAAGTTAACTAAAAAATACATTTTGTTTGCTTAAAAACTAATTACAATTAAAACGTTTGTCCTTTAAAAGCTGTTCAAAATGTTCTCCGCCAGTTTCGATGCATGCAAGTAGCCTTGGTCTTATTTCACGTTTCAGGTCTATGGTAACCAGTCTCTCCCGTATTTTCGTGGCTGCAGTCCCAATCCTGGTAACTAATTCTTCTCTAGTGTTGATTAGTCTTGAGTAAACTTCATCTTTCATCATTCCCCATAAGAAAAAGTCCAGTGGAGTAAGGTTCGGTGACCTAGCAGGCCAAGGAATCGGTCCACCTCGTCCAATCCAGCGCTCTGGGTAATTTTCATTTAACCTTGCCCTAACAATGTTCCCAGTATGCGCAGGTGCTCCGTCGAGCTGTAAATAAATTGCGCTTCTGGTGGCCAGGGGGATGTCCTCCAACAGATCCGGAAGGGTATTCTCCAAAAAGTCCGAGTATAGCTGACTATTCAGCACTTGGGGCAAGATGAAGGGTCCTATCAACTGGTTGCCGATGATGCCAGCCCAGACATTGACACTAAATCTTTGCTGGAAGGACCGACACCTGGTCCTATGTGGGTTCACATCTAACCAGGTGTGGAGGTTGTGCAAGTTTGTGATGCCATCCCGGGTGAATTGCGATTCATCCGTCCACAGAATTCGGTCTAGAAACCTGCTGTTTTCGATGTCAGACTCGAACAGCCAAGTGCAAATTGCAATCGTCTTTCGGAATCTCCTTCCTGTAGTGCTTGGACCGGGATATGGTGGTATGGATGTAGTCCCTCTCGGTTCACAACGGTCCAAACTCTCCCTGAAGACAATCCTGACCTTCGTGCGACCTGCCTGATGCTTATTACAGGGCTGTTCCTGACGATGTTGAGGATTTGTTGGTCGGGGTCCGCTGAATTGGCCGATTTTCCTGCTCGCGTTTCTGCTCTGGGGGCGGTTACACTTCCGGTTTCTTTTAACCTTCTGAAAGTCCTTGAAAATACCCTTCTGTTGGGTACCCGCCGATTCGGGAATCTCCTTTGGTATTCTCGTAGGGCGTCATTATCATTTCCTTCTACTAAACCGTACACGTAAATTATATCGGCATACTCGTCAACACTGAATTCTGCCATTTTATCTTAATTTTTTCTATTAAACACCCGTTTTTATCGCTTGCTTCTTCAACTGTGGTCAATGTCCTTTCAAACTTACCCATTTTTATACCATAATTCATACGAAGTATTAGAAACGGAGCGTCAGGATACTTAGGAGTCAATACTGGATATAATAAACTAATAACGCTATTTAACGAGATTAGATTTATTATTTTATTACTGTTTTGCTGAAATAATAAAAATGTACTACCTCTGTTTCCTAAACAAACATTTCCGAACTTGCTGTCATAAAAATTGTTTACTTAACGACTTTTTCCATTATGGTGCAATAAAGTAATTAGGTACCTGTGAGGATGTTTTAATTTCAGGACTTTTGCAACCCTTTTCTACCTGGGCATGTTGCACCTTTTTGGAAAGGTAATTAGATAGGCAACTTAAAAAAAATAAAAAGTGGGTATGTTAATAACATGAATTTCAGAGAAAAGTGGGGCGAAAGGTGAAAAATCGTGAAATAAAAGTTAATTTTTTCAACTTCCAGGGGGGATTGTGGCCAAGGGGTTGGGGATAGAGGGGTGGTGTAAACTTTTTTGGAAAGGGCTTCCAAATAGTGATTTTTTGAAATCAGTTTGGGGCCGCTGCGATGCGTAGAAAAAAAGATAAAAATACAAGAGCGGTTCCCATATAAGGCAAAATCCTGATTTACGAATCACCCTGTAACTGCCAAACGGTGCGAGATGCCCCCCCCCCCCCCCCCCACCCATACGATTTTTTGCTTGTCTCGGTCTGACCTTTCACCCCCTGCAGTATTGACCTCCCACCTCTGAACACCCTGTATGTTAAGTCGGAATATGTACTACCTTCGGACAAAAAATGAAAAATATCGATGAAAGTGTTTAGGCGTGATTGAGCAACAAACAAACAAACAAACAAACAAACAAACAAACAAACAAACAAACAAACAAACAAACAAACAAACAAATAAACAAACAAACAAACTTTCATTTTTATATATATATAGGGATATAGGGATAATTAAACCTATTAATAAAAACCATTAATTTAAAAATATAGTGAAGAATGTGACTTATTAACAATATATGTATATTGTATTTGCGAAATGTGAACCATCTAAATACAAATATCCAAAAAAATTCTAAAACTATTAAAAACATGTTCTAACGTTTCATTTTAAATTCCATCGACGATCTTCCTAATTTCTTTAACCCTTTTTGTCCCAATTGGTCCGTAAACTTTAAGCTCGGACAATTTTTTTTATTTATTTTTAAAAGTTCTGGAAATTCATATCCTGGTGTTTTTAATAGTGCCCTTACAATTTACAAGAATAATTTGTACTAAATTAAACGTTTTGCACAAGAACATTTTTTACTAAACTGGACATTACGTAAAAGGCGAAATAAAACTATTTTACTTTTTTCCCGATAAAATTTGTTTTTTGGTGGGAATTTTTGTATTCCACGAGAACAACTACAAGATTTTAAATTGGCGGGATTTTAAATTGGCGGGATTTTAAATGGGCACGATTTTGAAAAGGGGATTTTATCCGAAAAGGTAGGATTTTGACGCGTTAATGTTTAGAGCCAAATGCATAAGTTACAATATTAACAAGAATGAAATTATGCGTAAGATAAAAAATGAAAACTCTATAATGAACCCTGGTGAAAAAAATAACCTCTCTTACAACGGGGATGTTAAAAAGTCCTATAATTTTTAAATAATAGCCTGCATTGCTTTATAAAGCAAGCTGTCTTATCTCGTGTGCGATAATCTCCCCTCGGTGTGAAAAAATTGCTCAAAAATTCCTTTTTATTTTGATTTCTTTCGAAAAGATTTTAAAGGTGTATGCGACGACGGGACGGCGTAACGTTCCGTTCATGAATCGTGACAGACACCGCACGAAGCACGTAACATCACTTAAAGCACAATGTGCAATCTGCAAATGAGATCAGTAAGTTCTTAAGTCTTAAGGGAGTTATAAGACTCCGTGGCGGCGTCTCGTGGCAATTATCTAAGCATCCATCTTCTCCGGCGGAACATCATGCAATTCATGCATACGAAGATAAGACACGCCGGACCTGGCGGGTTGCTTTCAGCGATTTCCCGCTTGAACAAATGTTTGGAGAGCGCGCCGAGAGATTTTCTAAAGCCGAAGGCTTCTTCATCCTTATCAAAATACAATCAGCAAACTTTTTACATTTTATTGATAGCGGAGGGCAACTGAGCGGGCGGCCAGTGATCACTCAGAATTATGCTTTCATCACGAGATGATGGGAAGATTAATTGCTTGTGGAAACAGATTTCCGAGTTTAAAAAGTTCCTGTGCTCGGCGCCTTTGTTTATGGCCAAATGCATAGGAAATGAGCGGTGGAACGATACCGCATCAGATCCAAATCCGATGATATTTTAGTTCCACTGCAGGAATCCGGTCACGAATGGGATAATCCGCTCGTTCCAATCAGAGCGCTCGAATCCTCGGAAAAACTCTGGCGGAAGTGCAACGTTGCTGCTGCTGCTCAAAAATTTATAATTGCGAAAAGTAGACGAAGAAAATACACCCCCGCGGCACGAGTGATTCTTGTACCGGAAATGTGCAGATCTATCAAATATCCAATGCAAAGTAACAAGAGCATTTTAAGTTGCAGAAAACATTGTCAACAGAACGACTACAGAACAGAACAGAACAGAACCGACACTGTTTGCTTTCTGCAGCCGGGCAAGTCTGCGACTGCACAGTAAATTGAAACTGGCTATGGATTTCTACTTTTGCCCTGTGTCTTGCTGGCTCCAGATGCAATATTTACAGGCGGGGGTGGGCGGGTGGTGGAAAACAGCTGAATTTGTCCTGAACCCCCGGGCGATGCGGATGTAGTACAGACTTTAGCCAGGCGGCAACTTCAACCCCTTTCCATTGGACTAAAATAAAATCCCATGGAAAACCTCCTTAAGATTCTCGCATTAATGCAAAATTTTCAACTTTTTAAATATTTGTGTGCGCGCCGAACGCCAAACGCCAAGCCCGCTTCCGAGCTTCCACCGGTTCCGCGCCAAGACTTTTTCGTTAAGTTGATGTGAATTATTATTGCCTCAAAAGCACTCTTACACTCCGCACGCTTTTCCTACCCCCCCGCTTTCCAGAGATCGTCACCGCGTAAGCTCAAAATTGCTATTGTCAGACTTTAGCACTCAAGATGATTTCTGTTTGCTTCTTGACTGGGACAAAGCGCTCAGGCTGAAATGAAAGAAAACTTCCAACCCCCCCCCCCCCCACCCCGCAAATAAATTAAAATCAGAGAAGGGCTCCGTAATGAATGAGTCCGAAAGTTTGAAATGAAAAAGTCTAAGCCTTGATTTAATCGCTTAAAATGCAAATCAAATTAACCCTTTCCCCGGGTCACCGCCATAATCACCACCCTGTAGAGAGAGTATAAAGAGTCCCAACACAAATTCAACATCAAGTCGCATAGAGTTCCAACCCCCCCACGGACGGGGGGGAGGGACGTAAATTTAAGACGTCCATCGGGACTCGAGAAGTATCGACACTCAGAGAGCGATTTGCAACAAAATATGATAATAATGATTTATTCGCCTAGATATTGGATGATATTCCGTGCAAATGTGCTGTCGGAGCTCCGCACGCCACTCCACACACACTCCCCCGGGCGGGGGCGGGGGCGTGCACGGGGCGGGCCGGGTGTAACTCACGTGGGTTCTTCTTCAAAAGTCTTCGCCTCACCTCGATTGTACACGCTTATAAAAGTTGTTCTCATCTATTATTTATGAGGATAAGGAGATTGTCGGCAGGGCGAAGGATTAGAGGGAATATTTGACTTTAAGTTGACTTTAATTTTACGTAGCGTGTTTCAGGTTGCCACTCGCAGACATATTTCTCCCTCTTTCACGGCCGAATTTATATGGAGACTTCTGAAATCCACACATAACACTCCACTCCATTCCCTTCAGGTTTACACCCCCAGAGCCTTAAAAAAAAAAAAAAAAAAAAATCACCCCATCGTATAAGACTCTAAGCGGCGGAAATGACTCTGCTGAAAATGTTTTTTTTTTTTTTTCGGGAGAAAAAAGCACGTTTCTGCTCACATAAATAACAATTTTTAATTTATGTGATAATAAATGCAATAATAACGAGCGCACAAACATGTGGACGAGTGTGTGTTTTGGGCCCTTCTTAATGGTTTCTGCGGAAAAATACCCGGTAATGGTTGGTTAAGGAGACTAAACGTTTTTCAAAACTACATTTGTTTACTTAACACATGGAACGTGCTAGCACGATGTCTTTCCCATGTAATTCCATTCACACTTTTTTTTTTTTATCCTGCATTGCTTTCAGGCGAAAACTGCAGGATTAAGGATACTTTTTAAAAATTCGCCACTCTACGGTCGTTATTTTTGTTCTTCTTTCGTTGCCTTTCGATGTGCGAATTTATGTGAATTTTTGTATTTATGTGAACAAATGTTGGTGTTGCAGCAACTCATCCATCAATTTTATTGATGTTATTTGCGAAATATATTATAAGCATTTATAGTGAGGAGCAAAATTATAATAGAATGGGTTATGGTTGTATAAAATGCTCATATATTTAAAAAAATAATAATTTCTTATATTTTCCATTCATTCGCTTTATTACACTTCATTCAAATGTTACTGATCTGATCAGTCTTTGAGGTAATTATGTGCATATTTAATTGAATAAAAATAAAAATTTCTTTAAAGAAAGGAATAGATTTTTTTAATGAATACAATTTTTAGAAAATTTTTAGACCATTAAACATCATGCAATTTTTGCTATAAACTCACATCGTTCTCAATTAATAAATGGAATAAAGCGTGTGTTTTTAAGCCTAAAGTAGGATTTTCATAAATATTTTGTGGTTTAATTATTTCATAGGCATTTAATTAAGCAATTAATGCGTTTACTAATAACATAAAACATTTAATCAATTACGACATAAAGCATTTTCAGTGTTTTTAATTTCTAAGCATCCTCAAATGGTTAAAACTAGACTACAAGAAAGAAACCACTAAAAGTCTACTAAAATAAAGAGTTTTTAAAATACAAAAATTTGCAGTTGTTATACAGGGTGTCCCGTAAGTAGTGCGCCAAAATTAAGGGGATGGTAGCTTGGGTCATGACCTACCAAAATATCAAAATATGAAAACCTCACCGTTTTCGAGATATTTGGGTTTTTATGAAAAATTAAATTTCAGATTACACAAGTCGACACGATTTTTGATTCTGATTAATATGCGGTAATTTCTCATTGCTTTCGTCTCACAATTGAAGAAAATCAACATGATTTTTAAAAAAAATTTGCTTTTGTGCCCAGGACAGCAAATATAAAATGACCAATCATCAAAATTGTTATGTTTTCATTTCCTTATAAATCTTTTGGGGGCGAACATTTTTTAAATTTTCGGTTGCTATATTAGATACGCCATCTTTAATATATATTTTGGTAACAGATTAAGTTTCAGCGACCCTAAGACCTCTTTGATTCATTTTGATAAAAAACCCGATAGAATTGCAAATGTTCGGACGCCATATTTAATTCACCACTTTGGAACCCAATACAAAAATGTACCTATACTGTTTTCTCTAGTATAACATACTTTTTGGCAAAAAATCAAAAATATCGCACAACGCATTTAGTTGTAATTGAGGTTCAAACTATCCAAACGAATGTCAAATTTTCCTTCACAAGAGCAAAGTTTTAACAAAATTATGACAATTTTACCTTTTTTTTTTTTTGCTAAAATATTCTAGATAAGTTGCCCTACCTGGTAAGCATGTCATTTTTTATTACTAACACAAGACCGTCGCAAAAAAAAAATAATCAATTTTTTTTTTGCTGTTCAAAATTATTTGACTCTACTTTGACCTTAACTGGTGAAAAAAAATGTACTAGGCAGTGATGGGAAAGCAATTCAAAAAATTGCTTAATTAATGCAGATTTCAGAATCACCCATTTTATTCATGAATAACAAGATATTGCCATGTTCATTTTAAATCAAATTTAATTTTTCATAAAAACCCAGATATCTCGAAAACGGTGAGGTTTTCACTAAGGTCATATTTTGATATTTTGGTAAGCTACCATCCCCTTAATTTTGGCGCACTACTTCCCGGACACCCTGTATGTGCGAATAATCACAATAAAAATTCGAATACAACACTTAGAGAAAAACCGATTTAATAATCAAAGAAAATATTATTTTAATACAAAAACTAGCAATTCTTTTTATTTTAATATAAGTAATTCTTCCACATATAGTAGACTTCGTTTTACATTTTATATTGTCCTCTTCATTGCAAAAAACCGATTTTCATTATGATCAGAGCTATAAAATATTGCATTACTTAACGTAGGCATTACCATTACAAGTAATGCAATTTAAAGAGGATTACCAGTGCCATTAAAAGTAATGGTAATGTAAACAAATTAAATTTTCATTACCTTTACTGGTACTGGTACTTCACCATTATTGTAATTACATGAGCACTACTTAGCATTACTTGGCATTATTAGCATTACTCAGAATTGCATTACTCAGGCTTATACAGCAGTACTCATTATTACTTATGATAATAAAATACTATCGTAATTTTTATGTGCATGTATTGCTTATTTTCTAGAAACTCCAACATTCTCTAACATTTTAATTTGATTTGAACAAGTTAAAGTTATTTCACTAAGATTATTCAAAAATAATCGGTAATTGAGGAGAAAAGTAAGAGTTTTTAGATAAATGTTAAAATAAGTTTATTGTAATAATTTTGATTCAGGCTGAGTACTGTTGCTGTGCTGAGCATTAAGTAATTGTAAGTAATGCTAAGTAATGCTCATTTAGTTACAGTAATGGTGAAGTGTTAGTATCAGTAGTTGTTATAGAAATTCGATTTTTTGCATTAACATTACTAGTAATGGTACTGGTAATTCTTTTTAAATTCCATTACTATGTAGTTTTTACATCTCTGTACTTGCCGCAAATATTGAGTAGTCGAAATTTAATTTGCTAAATAGATTTATTTATTACATTTCGTAAATATTGTAGCACTTATTTAGCAACATTTGAGAACATTTTAGAAAATTCGATTTAATCAGATAAAAATGACTACTTTTGACTTTCACAGGATTTTTTTGAATGAATTTTTTTTTTTATTGTTAGTGAAATTCATTTTTTAACTTAATTGGGAATTCAAATTAGCAAAAGTGTCGCTCAAGCTCCAATTAATGACAATTTTCATATAATTTAAAACATAATCATTTTGTTAGTAAGATTAGTTTATTTTAAAATATGTATCTAATTAGGTAAAATTTGTGTATATTTTCTTTTCTTTAAATCAATGAACATTTTAATTAAATTCAAAACATCCAAAAGTTTGTTATTAAAATGAGCTCTTTATTTTAAAAATAGATTTTACATATGTTCAAGACAAAATTTTCTTCTTCTTAAGGTATTTTGTTTTATTATAATGAAAATATTTTTTTTCAAAAAATAAGAATTTCGTGATTTTAAACTTGGAAAAATTGACATAGACTTTTTTCTTTAATTTCACTGTAGTTTTTCTTTGGTATGAGAAGATTTTTCTCTGAGTGAAGGCAAGAATATAGAAAGGCGACCTTGAGCAAGTGGTTGACAAAAAGCAGCAGAGACGGTATCAGCTTAACACAAGGTGTCCTCACAGGACTTTTCAAACTGAACAGGCACCTGTATACAATGCAGATACGAGGTTGAAGAAGAAACCATAGCATACTTTCTGCCACTTTCTGTCCACTCTACTCCAGCGCAAGGACCGAAATATTCAGAACCTTCACAGTAGATTCTACTGAACTACACAAACTGACGCTACCCGAAATAATGAGCTTTGTTAGACGAACCAAACGTCCAGAGCGGCTTATGACGAGCAATGGGATTAAGTAAAAATGAATGGCAGATCTTCCTTTGGGGTATGTACAATGGATTACATGGTCTAAGTGCAGAGCATGGTTGCCCGCCTCCTGAAATCTACATCTACTTGTGAATGCATTGTTACACTTTTGCAGTCCTGTCGTTCATTTTCTAATCATACATTGAATGCTTTTCGGTGTGGTAACAAGTTCTTGGATATTTAGTTAGTTAAACATGAGATATATAGGGTGACTTATTAAGAAATATTGGAATTATTCACCAAACTGTCAAGAGGATTAAAGATTCAGGATTCGAAAATGTCCCAAAATTAATTACCCAAGACATTGAATCGAATGCTATTCCATAGAAAGTACGACGAGTCTTAAAATGAATTGGGATGAAGCCATTGGAGAGGAAGTATAAGGCAGCTATTTCGTAAAGAAAGAAATGAAAAAGTACATCTTTGATGAAATTTTCAGTCCCATTGATTCTCACATAACCTCAAAAAAAAAAAAATTAAAACGAGTTTTTCAGTGTTTTGACGATATCTTGGCTTCTTGTGGACATAGAAATTTCTTTTTTCCCTCAAATTGTAGGTTTTTTTGTCAGTTACAATGTAATATTCTGTTCGAAATATTTTGGCGGGAAATTCAAATTTTTATACGCGATTTTTAAAAAAACAAGTTCAGAATTAAAAAAGAGTTAAAAATATCGAAAAATGCTGTTTTAACACTGGATTTCGATATTTTGACTCTGTTACACGACATCTAAAAATCTGAAAAAATGCATGGATATAGCTTGACATCCAGAAAATAACATATTTTTGTTCGGCTTTACTATAGGTTTATTTTTATTTTTAATTGAATTTTAAAAATTTCAAACGCGTATAAAAATTTAAATTTCGCGCCAAAAAATTTTTAAAAAATGTCATAATGTAGCTAACTAACTAAAAATCTTATAATCTTAGAGAAAAAAAGAAGGTTCTACGTTCACAAGAAGCCGAGATATCACCAAAACACTGAAAATCAGGTATTAATTTTTTTTGAGGTTATGTGAGGGTCTATGGGTTTGAAAATTTCGTCAAAGATGTACTTTTTCATGTACTGTATAAGGTTATTTTTTGTTTGTGACTAGTGAAGATTTGAAACTGTTAAAATGACTAAATGCACCAAGATTATTAAGATTAAAGAATTTTACACAGAAATAGGCGAAAATCTAAAACTTTAAAAAAAATTCAAACTAAAGAACTTTCGATTAGAATAAGAATTGCAATTAAATTTTATTAATGTAGAAAATTTATTTATTTTTAAAATTTAAGTATTGGAACAAACTGAACTGAAACATTTCGTTCACTAAAAATTTCCACGTAATTCGATTTTTCCAAAGTGATCGAATTTCCCAGCATTGAAAATGTTCTCTTCTTAAAGGGCGTTCGTTTTTTCCCCTCTAGAAGCGTACATGGGGCTCTTTCACGAAGTACTAGACTACTTCTGGCTGTGCCGGCATTACTTTCGGAAGATTTTCACGTAATTATGGCTCCGAACAAGAGAATGCTACGTGACAGGAGAGTCGAATAATGATTGAACGGCAGGATGCTGATACAACAACCAATTTGGAGCTTTTACGGGGACTCAATTGCCCCATAAAATAGAACCAGAGAAAAGAGAGATCAACAAATAGACGAAATAACAGAAAATAACTGGGATCCAGTCGATTCCTCTAGATTAGCCCGAAATTTATTACGTAAAATGGGAAAAATGGATTTGGGGAAAAAATGCGAAAATGTGTACTTGTAGCGCTGCTCATCAAACTATTCCTATTTAAATTCCCCGGTAAATAAGGGCGGAGCACATTTCGTGCAGTGCGACAAGGAGTGGGATTAAGCTTGGAAATTGAATAGGAGCAAAATCGATTAGCTTGTGGCTTAATTTCCTTTATTGAAGCATCCCCACCTGTTGTAAGCACATCCAGAGTAGCATGCAGGCGTCTGTCTGTTTGAGAAATTGATTCAAATTCCTTTAAAGGCGGGCTGAAAAATAACAAAAAAAAAAGAAAAAAAAAAACGTCTCCCATCAGACTGTAATTTCATTAGTGTGAAACATTTTCAACCTTTTGAGAGGGTGCTCCGCTGGCTGGCTTGCATCAGGTTCGGTGTGAATTTCTGTTTTTTAATTAACCAGAATCACCACCTCAAGTTAGCAGCAGAGCCCGAGGAACAGTGGTGAAATTCAATTAAAATGCAACCACCACGAGACTCTGTATCCACGGTCAGCTCATAGAAATGGAACAAATTAAGTTCAACCAGGCGGAATGCCGACACTTTAATATCGAATAACTGTGAAAGGAGCACATACCCCAGAAACGCCAGGGTGCCGCGCGCGGCCTTCGGGCCACCGCGCCCTATGCAAATAAATTGTTTGTGCGGCGGCACCCGGTTTTGTTTCCCCGACACAGTGAATAGCGAAATCATGACTTCAGCAATTTTCTAACTCATTAAAAAATTCCACTTGAATACCATAATCCCTCTCTTTCGTCCACGATGAGTCCGCACAAGCGGCTTGGAAATTTTACACCTGTTAATGTGGGGGATGAAAAAAAGGATCTATGTTTTTTTTTTTTTTTTTTGTGGGAGGAGAAAAACCGCTCACTGGAACAGAAGAAAAAAAAAAAAGGTGTCCTTTAATGTCTCGAGGTTTGATGAATGGAATAGAGAGCACACAGAGGAGGAAATTACTTATGCAGAATGTTACCCAAATCTAGTCAGAGGCGTTTTGCCTCGGCAAAGATGCAAAAGATACAAACCGAAATTCAGATGCTAGATTCCATAAAACCCGCGAATTTGCCACCCGCTAAAGCCATAGCTTCGTTCTCTGAACCCTTCTCAGTTTTGGGGCACGCATTGCGAACCTCCGGGGAAAACATGCCAATCAATTGGGCTTACCCATGACCTTTAAAATTACTGGACCAAAACTTGCAGGGTTTTTGGGTTTTACCCCATGCAGTGGGAATAGAATTGGATTGGCAAGTTTATCGTTGCTAAAAGTTAATATCGTTAATTGTACCATCGTAGGATCTAAATTTTTATCTGTGGGTGTTTAATTTTAACTTGAATTTCTACTTTTTATACTTAGAAAGATTTCAGTTGGGGGAAATCACCAGCTGAACTTTTTTCGAGTTAAACTACTACGTTTAAATGTATAAAACTTGATACTTGTCTAATTTTACATGTGCATAAATTTTAGTTTTGGGAAAATTACCAACTGAAAACATTTCCTTGTATTATTAAGGGGACTTTTCTAAATTGGAAAAAAAAGACAATTTTTAAATATTTAAAAAAAAAAAAAAACTTTTATATTTATGGTTATAATTTTTTTTACACATTGTTAAGAAGGTTTTGAGGTATACAAAAAAAATTTTTTTTTTGTCACTTTTAGTTGTTTTTCACCACTGCAGAGGGCGTCTTCCAAAAGATGCATTTTAATTTGGGAGACACTTTTCTGCCTTCCTGTAACAAGTTTTTTTTTTAAATTCCAACGGGATTCAATTCGTGAGACTTATAACTAATAAATAAACCTTTAAAAAGTTAATTTTTTTATATTTTTATGGCCTTTATACGCGATTTTATAAAAAGTTCGAAAAACGCCTGTTTTGAGGGTGAATTTACCCCTGTACTAAAAAGGTGGGGTGGTTTTTTTAACTTCTTAGAGGTTTATTTAGTAGTCGTATATATAAAGTATCAAACAAAAAATTTGGTTTACTGATTTTAGTTTAGTAGATTTTGAGAAAAACGTCTCCCAGTTTTGAAAAATGTGATTTCGAGAAAAACGCGTTTAAAGTATTTTTACTATAATTTTGTCGAATAAAATGGTCATATTATGGTTATAAATACAGCTATAACTTCGTTTCTATTTTGAATTTCTTAATAAACTTTTAGGACAGTATTTCTATGATACTACGGAATGTTTTTACGTAAAAAAAAAAAAAAATCGATTTTTTGAAAATTTAGAAAGTAAAAGTCCCCGCTAGTGTGACCACCTTAAAAAAGGTTGATTTTTGGGATTTTTTTTAAAGAAAATTATTGCATGGATTGTTTTAATGTTTTAAGGATATATTTGTGGATATAAATTTTTTCCGTACAAGTGTCAAATAATTTATACACGATTTTTTCCGCTGATTATGAAATTCGTAAATTAATAAAATGCTCAATCAGCTTCCGTTTTCAAGGAATAGATTAACGAAAAAGTCAAAAGACCTTATTTTGACCATCTTTGAAAAATCATTAAAATATAAGGGATTGCTATAGAAGCTTGTAACTTGGCTAAAACCAAAGTTAGAACTATTATCTCAAAACACAAACGGTTTTAAAAATGTTCGAAAAATACCTTGAAAATCAAATTTTTGACCAAACCGATTATTTCATACAACAGATGCTGAATAAAGTCTATAATAAATACACGCTCATGAAGAACTTTTTCGCGAGAATGTTTAGAAAAATTATAGAAACAAGTGGAATTTGGTATTTTTTAGAATAAAATTCAGGCTTTGATTTGAACCATGTTACAGGTTTTAGTGACGTTCTGTTATTTTTTGATGAATTTTCAAAAATGTCAAAAATACGATATTTTGAATTTTCCACTCTATTTTTCTCGAAAACGGCAGCTGATTGAGAATTTTCATTTAAGAATTCGTAATCTACGGGAAACATCCTATAGAAATAATCTGGTACTCGTTCGGAAACAAAAGGAAACATTGAATTTGTTGACCAGTGTAATCATTACATGATAAAAGATTAAAAAAAAAAGTACCTCCACTCCTGCAGTCATAACGACTCCGTTACCATACCTGAAATCAAAAAAACCAAAAGGTTTATTAAACTAGAAGTTATTGTCCATACCATGATCCTCGAACAAAAAAAAAATTCGAATTTAACAAATTGGCGGAGTTTTTCAAAAAAAAAATTCAAATATCGTTCGAAATTTTGATGATTTTTAGCCTGCCAAAATTACATTTTTTATTCAATTGGAAAACTAGATGTTTGTGGTATGGAGAAACATATATAAAAGAATCTGCAATAAGAATCAAATCGATCGGATAATTTGTTTTCGAGTTATAACTACAACAAATTTGAAAAACGTAGTTTCGAGAAAAACGCGTTTAAAGTTTAATTCATACATTTCTCAATACCTCAATATGATGAGCGGCTGCTCTTCAGATGGCTGTAACTCATATATTATTTGATATATGTACTTGAAATTTTAGTATGGTATTTCTAGAGGTATAGACTATCGAAATATAAAAAAAAAATAAATATAAAAACATTAAATAATCTATTTGCAACATTCCCAATTAACTGCTTTCCAAGTCCTCGATCTACATGTTCTACATCAGGAAATAAAGAATTACGTTAAACAATAACAATTTATTTCTGACAAATTCTTTGCTTTGACTATAAAATGTCGAAGCTACAAATTTTCTATATTTTATGCAATAGATCCAGATACCTTTTTCGAATAATATTTTTATGTTCGCCTACGGTACGTCGAAACAATAGGTAACAAAGGCAAAAAAAAATATTGTATCTATGTAAAAGGGAATAATTCTGGAAAGGTGCACACATATTGGCCCAGCACACTCATGGCAGCCGCCTACTTCGGAGCTAAGTGGGGCCTATCGTCGGTTTAATTGAAGAGCAATCTGAAGTACGCCCCAAAAACCCCCCCAAGTGGTCCACTTCAGACTGATGGGATTCGCAGCTCCACCGCTGTCATCCGGCAATTATTAATTTCGCCCCTCTGACACAGATGACAAATATCGCGTGTGTGTGTCTTGGCGGCAATGAAATATGAATTTTCCTGAAAACTTCTTAAAGGAAAAATAACCATCATTCGTTCAAAGAAACGCCATTTATCACGGCAGTGCACCATGGTGGGTCGAATGCTGCACGTAGAGCGAACATGTCATAATCTATGGCAACACGCTTCTATATCACATTGCTGCTCCGCTCCGGCGACGGCCGTAAGCAATTTGTTTCTGCCGAAAGGGTTAGAGGAAGTGAACCTCCGCGTAATCGGATACCCTGCGACCCGAGCGAGCGGACATGCGAGGAGACAGAGAGGCACCGCGCTTCGTGTAAATGCCACCTGTCAATTGGCAACGCAATATTCATAAATACGGAACTGAATTACAACCGCTGGTCTGGCGAGCGGCCGGTCGAGAAGTCGTGGAAAGAAGCAGTAACGAGCATAACTCGGCCCTCCCAATCAGGCGAACTGAGCGGGGTTCCTGTCTTTCCGGTGCAAGATGCAATCAAGGCGGATTTCATGCTCAATCTCAACATGCACTCGAGCCAAACAAATAACCTCTGTTTTCCGTAAGCACATAATAATGATTCAGCTTAATGCCACTTAAGTGGCTCGAAGAGAAGAAGTTAGCTTACCAGGTACCTTACTTACAATGTGGAGTCTCCCTAGGCTTCCCAACTATCCCGGATTTTTCGAAACGTCCCTAGAAATGCGTGTTTTAAAAACAATTGTGTTTTTCTAAGCCTAATAAAACTTTAACGCGTTCAACCTGGCGTGAACCACCGGTGGTTCACACTTAGTTTTTTCTTCAATTAGAGTTTTATGTGCATCTGTTAACAATTTCACGAAATTAATCAAAAAATTATAATTCTGATATTCACCTTTTGGGATAAACTAACCGCATACCATTGACAACCAGCAAAATAAGCAACTTATAATCTCTATATAAACTTTGAAAAAAACGCTCCGAGTTGAACGTGTTAAATTAAAAAAAAAAACTAAGAGTTAACTTTTAATGAAACATTTTTTTTTTTTTACTCGAAAGACCAATTCATGACATTAATAATTAAAAATGACATATGGTCACCACGACTTTACTCTTGACAAAACGCTTTATGTTAGTCAAAATTTTTTCAGTGTCACGAATTACACGGACAATGTCGGCTTCCAAGATGCCAATTGTTGCTGGTTTATCAGCATTAACCAGTGACTTCACATAACCCCATAAGAAATAGTCGAGAGATGTCAGATCACATAATCTTGGAAGCCAATTTACAAGGCCATTTATTGTCAAATCGTGATTTCAATAAATCGATGGTTTGTATCGCTGTGTTGCACGTAGCGCCATCCTGTTGGAATCAAATCTGGTCAAGATCAATGTAATCTATATTTTCGAAGAAATATTCATTTATCATGGTTCGATAACGATCTCTATTGATCGTAATGCGAATATCGGCTTCATTTATAAAGAAATAAGGACAAATGATGCCTCTTTAATTTCCAACAACCAAACACGGGCAATATAACGATCCATTTTCTATTTAGTACTCTTTCAATGGATTTCTAAATTTAGTAAATTCATATTCTCTTCACAGATCGATTGATACTAACCCACATTTTCAAACCAAATGTCTTAAAAGCAAAATAATACGAGTTTTACAGAGATTTTAATTAGTCCCAGTTCAATTCAACATTTTTCTTTTTCATGATTCATGATTAAAACTTAAGGGTCATCAAATTACCCGAACAAATAATTTTATCTTTAGAGAGCAATTGATCAAAGTAAAAAATTCGAAGTATTTACAATAAAAAAAAAAAAATTATAATACTAAAAACTCTCTACTTTTATGCAGATTCAGAAGCTAATTAACTTTTGTGTAACATTTTTGTTTTAATTTTATTTTTCTCAAAATTTTCTTTTTAAATAGGAATACAAATTTTAGATACATATTTCTTCAAAAATCTTTTGTAAAGTTGGTACTTACTTTTTAAAATCTTATTTTATTTAAGAAGTTAATTCTGCGTACATTTAGAATGCAATATCAAAGAGGAAAAGCGGATTTATTTGAATGAACGCTCGATGTGCTTAAAAAATACTTCACTGCATAATTTTCAAGGTAAAAAGAACAACAAGGGCACAAAAATAACAATAATTTCTGAGAATTAAAATAAAAGAATTATTGATTTACAATAAGCTCAAATTGTGATGGCAACGACTAGTATCTTTTTATTTTTCGATAATTTCAACAATAACAAGTTAATTTAAATTTGGTTTGGTTCTTTAAAATATCCACGGTATGTTTCAGATTTGTGTTTTAAATTGTACGGACAAAAGCTTAATATTATATGATTTTAAGCGTGCTCGTAATTTTTTCCCGAATAAAACTTAATGTAATATTATTTCCCTATGGAATGTTTACAAAATTCCGAACAAAATATATGAAAAATACAATTATTTATTAATTGTGATCAAACCAACGAAAAATAAATATTTCCAGGTAAACAATATCGATCGAAATATAAAATTAATTCGTTATAACGTTTATGCTATCGAAAATTAACAATTACTTGATAATATTTATCTATACTAATACATATTATAAAGCTGACGAGTTTGTTTGTTTGTTTGAACGGGCTAATCTCAGGAACTACTGGTTCGAATTGAAAAATTATTTTTGTGCTGGATAGTCCATTTGTTAAGGAAGGCTTTAGGCTATATAACATTACGCTGCGACCAATAGGAACGAAGCATCAGTGAAAAATGGTGCAAAAACGGGGAAAATCTATGTATATAAAAGAAAGTCGTGTTAGTTACACTATTTATAATTCAAGAACCGATTTGGCTGAAAAATGGTGGGGAGGTAGCTTAGAACCAGGAAACGGACATAGGATACTTTGTAGGGTTTCAAAATGCCGGATCCAAGATGGCGGCTGAAAATTTTAAATTTAAAGCGATTTTCATGAAAATTGTTATATAGAGGTTTTGCGGGATGGGGATTTCAAATCCGCTGTCCAAATTTAGATATTCAAGATGGCGGATCCAATATGGCGACCGAGATTTCCTGATTTCAACGGATTTTAATGAAAATTAGTACAATGAATGTTTTGAGGTCACTGATTTTGAATATTATCAAAATTTAGAAATCCAAGATGGCGGATCCAAAATGGTGACCATATTTCTCGATTTCAAGGGATTTTAGTGAAAATTAGTACAATGATTATCTTGAGGTCACTAATTTCACAAACTAGAACATTTGAGAAGTGTTTAATTAGTAAATATTTACCCAACGCCGGGTGAAACCGGGTAACCCAGCTAGTTCCTAATAAATATCTTAGTGTGGGAAAGTACTTCCTAAAATTACTAGAATTTTTTTTTTTTTCGTAGTACACACAAAAATATCAACATTATTTTCTATTCTATTCTAAGAATTCTATCGAAAACATAACAAGCCAGAAATCCACTTAAATTCTAATATCTCAATTAATTGGATGAAACAATGTAATGAAAACACAAAATAACTTTTCTACTTAATGGAAATCGAAACAGAAAAGATTAAATTATTATGAAATCTGACAAAAACCAATAAAGCCTAAAAAATCTGCAAGTGAAGTTAATAATGGATAGCTCAAAATAAAGGTTCTAAAAATATATTCAATTGTTTAAAACTACATACTTTGGAAAAATATTGTTTAGGAATTTGGTCCAAAAATAAACTCTCATTCCACAAGAGGAAGGATATTAAATTCCCGAACAATACAAAATATTGTTATTTTCATATTTATTTCACGTCGATTTTAATCCAACTGGAAAATCTCATATTTTTGCTGCGGGGGAATATAGTGAAATGTCAGCTTATGAATTTTATATGTACATATGAAGAGTACTCTGATTTTCCAGTTATGTGATTTTGAGACGGATGAAATTAAACTAAAATTACAATTGACGGATGTAGGCTAATATTGTTATATAGTTTAAGTTGGAATATCGTGTGTTATTCCAATTTTTTAATTATGCAGTAATATTTTTGGGGATGTCCATTGACATTATTTTTATAATTAATATATGTACATTTTTAATGTATAAGAGTCTTTTATACAAATCGCAGAGAGATTGTTTTTTCACCGATTATCGATATCGAAATCGTGGTAATTATAAAAGAGAACAATCAATTTATGTTGTCAACAACAAACAGCATATGTAATATTTTGATACAAAATCCTTGTTTAATCGTCATTAGTCATAAAATCGTTTTTGATGTGTTTTCTCGGTTGCATTTCAAGGACTCCCTTGTGTGATCACAGGGTGTTTCAACCTGGCTATAACATTCCTCGGTGAAATATTTGTGTCGAATATCCAGGCATTGGTTAGTGTCAATAGTTTTGCCTCACCATACTCGAATGTCTTTCTGATTGAAGGATCCTTGCCTCCTTGAGTAGTGATCTTCTTTATCACTCTCACGTGTTTCGCCTGTTCTTTTAGCATGTTGTGTGTTAGGGAAATGGTTTGGTAGATTGAAAAAGTTTTATGATTATTTATTGAAAATTCTAGCTATTCCTCGTGACCCTTGTTCTGAAGTGCCTATAATTCTTCAATATTCCGATCTTTTGGACACTAGTTCCAGTGTTCTATTTTATTTGAAGACTCTATTTCTACAGGCTGACTACTTTTATTCGAAGGATCAAAAATGTTGGGTCAGTATTAACACTAGATTTAAGGAACCCGTCAATTTGATGGGTATCAGATTTCGTGGCAAAACTAACAGAAGTCGTATTTATACATTTTTAGTGAAATATATTATATTTAATTGATGTAATAATACTACGACATGTTCTTGTAAATTCCTTATCTCTCGAGCCCTTTATTCTGAATGTGAATATATTCTAAACTTATTTTTTTATAATCCCTACAAATCATAGAATAAATGTCCGTAAATCTAGTGTTAAATAAAAAACTCATATGATCTGATAAAATAATAATGAATTTATTTTCACTTATATAAATTATGATTAATAGTTAATAATCAAAAAAAACAAAGACCCAAAATAAATACAAAATGATAACGCCATGAAAAGGTGTTCAACATAAACAATCATAAAACTTAATGCTGGTCACGAGCTCATGTGCCAGCAGTTTCAGGCAAAGTTCATTCATTTGGTATTATAAAAGTTTTTACACACCAAATTGCACTTTCTGAACTGTTGCCAGCGCGAAGTTCTTTGGCTTATGGCTTCAGGAAATTAACTCTTAAATGCGCGGTTTTTCTTTTTTTATTGCGTAAAAATTATATTTAGTATTTAGAATACAAATCAAATAAAAAAAAATAAAATAAAAATATATTTAATAATTTGTTTAATATATTTATTTAAAAAAATCAAATCAAAAGTAGTTTTTAAATAAACTTTTATTATTATTATTATTTATCTACCGCCAAAACTTCCGAATATTTGTAGTTGTCACTTTGACATGGCCATAGAGGGTGAAAAAATAACTAGCTGTGTAGCCAATACACAGTTATAATTCCTCAATCTAATGTTAACAATAATAAAAAAGATTATTTCTAAAAAGTTTGTATATCCGAATTTATATAAAATTTTAGTGTATGTTGTTTTTAAACAACACTGCGCATTTAAGGGTTAATGAACTTTCAAAGAATTTTTTCTACAATGAACATTTAATAGATTTGGATGTAGTGCGACACTTATTTTTTTATCATATTTTTTCCGAACACTCCCTACAGATAACATATCGATTAGTTCGAAAATTACCAACATTTTCGCGTGTTAAAAACACCATCAATTGCACGCGACGGACAAGAAGATTTGTAAGGATTGGAAATAGTTCCGCCATTTTGCAGTATATAAAAAAACATTGTTTTATATGAAATATGTTCGTAAATGTATAATATGTATATACAAAATAGTTATAATCATAATTTTGATAAATTCTCTATCCCGCCAAGGTGGTTTAACACTCCTTAAGTGTGACTTCTGAGTGCCGACCACATCCTTTGTTTTGTTCCACTGTACGAGGACTTTAGTTTGAAAACTTGTAACATACACACAAGCAGCAAAGTACTTGTAATGATCTTTCGCTGAAATGGTCCAAATGTGGCTTTATACACATTCTTAGAGCCTGCTCCCCTGGGCGTAAGTTGTACAACACCACCACCACCAACCCAACCGCACTCAACAGAGTGCGACTTTTCAATATCAACTCATAGTAACACTTCATGGCCCTTTCGGGTCTTTTCTGTCGTGCTCCACCTCCACCACCTCCCCCCCCTCCCCCGTCATCCGGAGCCATGTGTAGACCCTTTTGGGAGTAATTACAAGCCCGTAAAACCCGACCAGCATTCCAGGCGACTGCAATTCTTTGAGTAAACACAATAATCATTTCTTCTTTGGAAAAGAGTGCTCCGGGGGTGGGTGTGGGTGGTTGGTTCTCTAGCCGCCGCAGGTAAACGGAAGCCGAGCATAACTTAAGTAGTAGTCTGGTTTGGCCGTAGCGCTTACTCTGGTCATGTATAGGCGCATATTACGTGACCCGAAACTATAATTGTTTGAAATTTTCCGCAGAAAACTTCCTTTCACGAAGTCAGCGATTATACGTTGTAATGCCGTCCTTGTCTGGTGCGCACATTCCGCCGCAACTTTGTTTTCTTGAGCAGGATTTATATAACTGCAAAGTCAATACCTAGAGATCCTTTTATCTATATATGGAAGGTGCGCGCGTACTTTCGTACTCCACATGCCCGGCCCCACAGAGCCTTCTTAGGGTGGTCGACGGCAGGCGCCAGGGAAGAGTTTGGAGAAGTTGGCGGTTTGTTGGACGACCAACAAGAAACCAATTCAGAACGTCGGAGAAGTTATTTTTGCACCACCACACTGGGAGTTCTCGCTTCAACCCCTTGAAATGGAAGAGTTTTCTTTTACCAACTTTTCTTTCCGACTCCCAATTGTGGTATGGCGCTGAGTTAATGGGGTCAGGAAGGACGACTTCTTTTTGCGGCCTTTCTTCACTCTCTCGCCCTTCGATTCTATCCACCCAGAGAGATGGATGGCTGAAATTGTCTGGGAAATTAAAGACGTTTTCTATTGATTGGATAAAGGTCAGCGGTACGAAGTTCTGTGATCCCATGAATATTCTGCCAGATGTCTTAAACTCCCCTCGTTCGTACCATACGTAAAACTCTGCAGTTGGAGATAATCGGCCCCTAATGATATCAATTTTTATTTCGACCATGGCATTTTTATACCACCTGCATCCAGAGTTATGCAGTTGTTAGAGACTGCGCTGCGCCCCGAAAGGCAACTTGCCCGTAATTTATCAGTGTTATCCAAAATTGAGTCCTCTCGGACGAATCCCAGGAATGCACTAGGGCTGGGGTTGAAAATTTAGTGCACTTTCGCTCTTATGCAGGTTTCATTGCCACCGTAAGTGCTAGTCTATTACTTCTTTTGGACACTTCTGTTCACAGTCTATTGAAGAGATTTATGGTGCCGGAAGCGGCGCCGCACGGTTGCCCAAACCAGAGACGGCTCGGGTAACTTTCTTTAACCGTCCAAAAGTTATGGAAATGAAGATTTACGAGTTCGTTGGCTCTGCAACAAAAGAACCTTCCGATCGATTTCGCTCAATGCCAATTACGCTTTGCAGGATATATAGTATATATACATATATATATATATATATTTGCAGGTGATGGGGAGTTGGATTTCAACAAAAGCCATTAGTTTAATGGGGACATTAATGGACTTTTGATTGTTTTGCTGAATATCCACGACGGCCACTACCACCAGAATTTACACTCTGGCCTTTAGATCCTACGCCCCTCTGGTTATACGGCTTATGTATTTCCACGAGGGCTTATAATGGGTTCCATTATGTGAAAATTAAATTAATCACTTTAATTGTCTGAAAGTTACCTACGGTGTGCCCTTCAGTACCAGTCGAGCCTGATTCCACTGGTTCACTGGATGCGTGTGGCTCTGTCACTTCGGAATTAATCGAATCGGACAGTCATACCGCACTACCTTGCGAGCATCTTCGTTTTTACGAAGACAACAACTGACTTTGCCTATTCAAAAGATGCAACTAACTGCCAAAAAGTAAAATCTGCGCCCTGTCCTTTGTTTTTCCCTTAGCAAGAAAGCGAGGGTGGGTGTCGCTTTGTTTTCCGTAATCAGATGCCATCCATCCTAATAAAGCCGTATTGGCGATATCTCTGATCTCCATCCCATCCACCAGGCAACGATGCGCGACCATAAAACTAACTTACGATTGGCGATTTTATCGAAAATCAATTAAGTGGTTCCGCAAAAGGTACGAAAACTGGGAAAACTGAGGATTTACCCATTTAAATTTATCTCATTCTCCGTTCAGAGGATCTACTTTATACATACATATATGCGAACGAAGAGTGTAAAATGTTTCAGATTAAATAATGGAATCGTGTGCGGAGATATCGAAGAGGAGGAGAGTTCACTTAAACTGCTTAAATTGTCAGGAAAATTGAGACGAAAGCGACGTTCAACGTCGAAGGGCCCATATACTACGAGCATAATGGCCATATCCTTTGGTAGGGCAAAAACACAAAAAGGGATTACCTCTAGCTACGTTTCGCTTTCAGGTTTCTTGAAACAAAAAAAAAAAAAAAAGGAAAAAGAATATCGCTTACTTTTCCTTCAAATAAATTAATTAAAGCTCCACCAGACGACGGACCGAAAATTTTCTACCTATACCTAGAGAGGCGCCCTTTATTAAAGAGGTGTTATCCCCTGTAAATGTGGTGCTCCCCGGCACTAGAGTGGTCCTTATCCGGAAAGAATTTAAGATAATTTGAGATTTACTCTAAAATGTGGGTAATTAACGCGTCAGCGGTACTACAAATTGTTCCGAAAAGAGCTCCAGCACAATGGACAACAACAGCGCTTTATTTGTAATTTTTAAGTTTCTTAACTTAAGAAATAATGGCCAAAGATGAGTCTGGAAGGCCGCTAAGAATTGTGTTTTTTTGTTTTTTAAAGGGTTTATTATCATTTTTTATAGCCTGAAGGGGGAAAGGTGGCTTGTTCTCATAAAAATGAATAGCTGGGTTCAACTCATTAAAATATTCGATCAACAACACTAGAGAAAATTTAACCTAAGGCATTCGGTTCAATTAATTTGTTATGCCCTTTAAGTTCAATAATCTAAAACATTTTTAATGCAGTCAACCGTGTTTTGCTATAAAATCAGTTTAAATTAGACAAAAACACGATGTAATCCCAGTTTTTATCCTACCTTTTTTAAAATATCAAATTACGATTTTGTGACGTAATATTCCTGAAGGTTCGTTTTTGATTATTAGGACTCGCACTATTTGTGAAAGATTTTTATATATTTACAATAGTATATCATTATAATTAGCATTATTTATTATTATTATATTTATAAAAGTTTATGAATAAAATATCTGTTTATCAAATAAGATAGTAGAAAAGAATTGACTAGAATAAAATATCAATTTATATTATTACATAAATTGGACTTAATACTTTTTGACAGATATTGATTGTAGAACTGTCAAAGATTGAAACACTTGTTTCAAATAAATACATATGTGCATGTATGTGAAATTTTAAAGTAAAATTATTGAAAGAAAAGAACTCAAATAAGTAAAATATGCATTAGTAAAAGTTATTTTATTGTTTTACTAAATTGTAAGACACCTACGTATTTTAAGAAAGCAACCTTACTTGCCACACTAGGGTCCAAAGGACCCCATTCCTATTTTGCCTTAAACTTAAGTTCCTTATCGTAAGGGCAGTGGGTCTATAAGAACATCTGTTGATAGTTGAAGACTAGATTAGTACTATTACACTGGGTCGATTAGTCTCCCAGTACCAATCGTTCAAAACCGCGTGGGGTGAATTGGACCCCAGTGTGGCAAATACGTTTGAAATCGATTTTACGAAGTGAATATCCTGCCCTCGCCCTGTTTACCAAAACCACAGCGTAGCTATGTGCAAAGATTGCACTAATTTATAAAATAAAATACTAAAATTAATTTTATTCCTAATTTGTAATTATTTACAATGTATTTCTTCTATTTTAAACGCAAAATTTGAATAAATATTATTTATATAATTAATATACTCAAATATTTTGACAAAAACACAGAGTTAATTTTTTCACATTTCTTCATTTCTCAGAATAAATACCTCTTTTTAAGGAGCCACTTGACTACTATATTTTTTCTTGTAATGATACATTTATAGAAGACTCAGCTAAAATTTTAGCCCTTAATATAAAAAAATAATAATTTTTTTTTTTGTAAAAATCATCATTTCAATCATTAGCATACTTAAATTTAATTTTTCGCTATATAACGTTCATGATGTTTTAAAGTAAGCTCGTAAAAAGTTCTAAAAAAATTAGCAAGTAAAAATAATCAATATTTTTTTTTTTTTTTTTTTTTTATATCAAGTCTTATCGCTGGGGTCCAAAGGACCCAATGTGGCAAGTATGTGATTCTACAAAAGTGTGGCAAATAAAAGTTAAATTTCCTTAATGCAGCTAAGGATCTAATTTCATTTATCATTGCAAACAATCTAAAATGTTTTAAGTGCAATAATTAATAATAATATTAATTTGTTAGTTATAATATACAAAGATACATTTTTGCGTACAAAGTTCAGGAGGAAAGATTTAAATTGCCAAAAGTTAAAAGTTTATTTAAAAAGATAGCGAAAAAAAACAACATAGATCGAGATGTAAACAATATTTTAAACTGGTTTATTGTATATTGCAGGAAACTGTTGTAAAATTATCTGTTGAACCTGAAACAGGACATCACTAAAAACTATTTATAACCTTATTTTACAAGCATCATGAAATGATGAAGATACTACACTGCCATACGTAAAGTGCTGCGTAATAAGAACTATCGGGTTGTCTAATAAATAATGAGCGACATACATGACTTTATGTTTGTATTTATTTATTTAAGAATTTACTATTGATCGTTAACAATATAATCACCGTCGTTATCTACTACCATCCGCCAACGATTCGGCAAAGAGTGGATGGCATTCCTGTAAAACTTCGCCGGTTTTGCTTTGAAGAATTCATCTATGTATTGTTGCAACTGATGTTCATCATCGAAGCTTTTTCCTTGTAAATGATTACTGAGAGACCGGAATAAACTGAAATCCGTTGGGGCTAAGTCCGGTGAATATGGAGGGTGTGGCACTATTTCCCAGTTGAAATCCAGTAGCTTTAGTCGGGTACTCTTAGCGATGTGCGGCCGGACATTGTCGTGAAGGAAAAATACTTTGTCATGTTGTGGACGTTTACGACGGAGTTCAAGCTTTAGATTTTCAAGTTGATTACAGTATAATATTGCCGTCGTCGTAGTATTAGTAGGAAGAATTTCCCAATATATTACTCCATGTATGAGGATCTTTTTTTGGCGTAGGTTTACCTGGTTCGTTGCGGCCCAGCCACTGGCGCTTGCGCGTGTGGTTGATATAGATAACCCACTTTTCGTCTCCAGTAACGAGATGGTCTAGCCAGCTAAATGTTCGACGGAACGATAAAAGGTATGCACAGATATCTGCACGGTAAGTCAGTTGATCTTTGTTCAACTGGTGGGGTACCCAAACACCATATTTGTACGTCTTCCCCAAACCGTGCAGATACTTTTCCACCGTGCCATGAGAGCATCCGAGCTTAAGAGCCAAATTGCGCGTAGTGCTTCGAGGATCTTCTTCAATTAATGCCTTCAGTTCATTTATATCTATTTCTACCGGACGCCCAGACCTTGGTTGATCGATTAAGGAATATTTACCCTTGCGGAATCTGCAGCCGAATGCCCAGATTGGTACTCGTATAATAAACAGTGCCGAATATGCGTTTTAATATCACTCATTTTTTTCGTAGTTCTTTACGCAATGACAACCGAAACATTACTGACGGCATGCTCACGACTCGCTCTTTATATACCCCCTGCAACAGAACGTTGTCGGCCTTACCCGAAATTTCCAAAAAATAAAAACTGAAACGCTCATTACTTATTAGCCAACCCGATATTATGTGTTATCGGTAAGGTGACAATGGCACAGTATGTTTTAGTAAATATAATTACACCATTGCATGAATTCAGTTCAAATCATCATTTATACGACTTGTAAAATCCTCTATTAAGACTATTTGGCAGGCTAAGTAAATTTGAACATCATCAGCATAAACTTCCATTGTGATACATCTTGACTACATCAGAAAGGTAATTTATCTAATGATAGAATAGAAGCAGACCAATAATTGAACCCTGCGGCACCTTAAAAACAGAATTGTGTAGTCGTACATATTGATTGGCTGCAGTAGTAGTAGTTTAACAGCAATAAAAGAAAACCTTACGTTTTCAGATAGCTTATTTAACAATTTAGAATGGTCTACGGTATCAAAAAGTTTCACAACTATAAATTTTCGAAAACTACACTGCGACGCAGAAAAAAATCTGTTAATGTTAATTTTAAATAATTCCAGCCAAACTGAAAGACCTTTCTGTGCTTATTTGAAAGAAATTCTTTATTTAAATGTTAGGTAGATATTAGAGTAGCCCTACTTTAATTCTTTATACCCTGAAGGTAAAGGGTTTAGTTTGTTCTCATAAACATGACTAGCAGGACCTATTAAAACACTTAATCAAAACACTAAATAAATTAACCCCAGGCGTTTGTCGTCCCCTTTAAATAATTCCTTGTACACTTTAACATTTATGTATTAAAGGAAGTAAGTAAGAGAGCGGCGCTGTTACTAGCATAAAGAGTAAAAGGGGTTAAATAGGTAATTCCCATGAATTTGCAGAAATATTACATGTTTGAATTTTCGTTGCCCGAGTCCTTTGCATGTGCTTGCAAATCGATAAAAATCGAGTATATGGTCAGCAATGTATAGAGCCCTACTGTGCTCACAGGTGCGGAAAAAAGTCAGCAAGAAACAAAGGGTTTTTCTGGTACAAAGGCCCTCTGAAAATGTGCGGTTCTTGAAATTCTGTGACCTATGCGTTTCCACATTCAAACTAAATGTTAGCAAGAGGGTACAACTTCGCAAATGTACTAAAACAAATCACGCACGCCGCAAGGTCCCAAGGATAAAGTTGGGCACTCCCCGGAACCCCGCTGAAGGCGATCAATGCAAAAACCTTTGTGCACTTGGTGTACCTATTCTTCCGGTGTTATCAGCTTTATTGGCCATGAACTTAATTCGGCCGATAAGGAAAATACTTCCTTGGAGGGTGTCCTTGCGCGCTATTAAGCTATCTACGGAATATTTCGCTGTATCACGAGAGAGAATGGCGGCGACTGTTCTGAGGTTAGTCTCTCCTCCCCTGGGATTGGGTATTTCATCAACGAAAATAGCCAAAAAATCCTGCAAATTATTTACCTTGAGACATTTGTCCAATGTTTCCGGCCACATTCTTCTCCACACAGCTGATGAGCTTCGGGGCCTGGTAATCCGAAATTACGATAAAACTAATCCAATCCGACTTAAATGTGCCTTTGACACGCATAAAATTAATCCCTGATACATCACGAAAAGAGTTATTGTTTTGCTCCTCGTATCGCCTGTAATCCTTCTTATAGGGCCGCCATTCAGAAGGTGCTCTCGGGGGTGTTGGAAAAATCAATTTATTAACCTGAGCCACACAATCCCAGGGCCAATTTCTATATGATCGGACGATAACTGTTTGGCCGAACAATAACACCTCTCCCTTACATCGAATGCTCAAATTAAATAATTCACCTACGGCCGGGTCGCATGCGACTGACTCGCTATCGAACAACCATTAAGAGGTTATCATTAGCTTGATTAAGATATAAAGGATATGTTCGCACAAATGCGGATTTATGAGGACTTATCC
Organism: Dysmachus trigonus; assembly: GCA_949715965.1. Classification (NCBI taxonomy): domain Eukaryota; kingdom Metazoa; phylum Arthropoda; class Insecta; order Diptera; family Asilidae; genus Dysmachus; species Dysmachus trigonus. The sequence goes on from OX454320.1 coordinate 93,792,638, forward strand.
CAGCGGACGGATCCGCCCAGAAGGTGAAAAAGAGATTTATTTGAAGCTAGCCTATATTTTATACTATAGTCTATAGTGGCGGGAGCGGAATCATCTTTTGTAGCGGCCTCCTGTCCGATTTCTTTCTTTATCAGGTGTTTTGTCCTTTCGGCAGGTCAGCCAGGACACACCTTTATAAATTTATTCCGGGCGAGTCATTACTTTAAAGTTTAAGATCTCTAAGGTAGTCAAGCCCAAATTTGTCTTCTAGGAGAAAACTAAAGAACACTGAAAGAAGGTTATATCCAATTATAGAAGATTTAAGCTATATCGAGCTTTACTCGTGTCGATTTCGAATCAAATTCAACAACAAAGTGATCGAAAATTGGAGCCAACTCGATTTCTTTTAAGATTTACATGTAACTTAAATGTAATCTAATACTAAATTTTATTTTGTACTTGTAATCAGCGTTCAAGTTTTCCTATAAATTGCTAACAAGATTTTTCTATATAGTTAAAGCTACTATATTTTCAAATGACTAGAATTTTATTTATTTCTATAACTTACTGAATTTTTTGATATTGAATAATGCCATTGAATTAATGTTTGTTTTTGTCTTTCATTTAAGGGGACCTTTACTTTCAAAATCGGGGAAAAACACACTTTTTAAAAGTTTTTTTTTGAAAAGACTATTATATTTATTACTCTGAAACCTTTTGTACATTATTGGTAAGATTATGAAAAATATAAAAAGAATTTTTAAATGCAACTTTAGTTATTTTAATGCCTGCAGATGGCGTCATCCAAAATGCACTTTTAAAACCGCCCCATTTCTCTAGGACTTCCTGTAACAGATAGAGTAAAAATCTTTAGTGGATTGTTTTCATAAGACACAAAACTAGTACCTAAACCTAGTACCTTTTATTTTTAATAAATATAATATAAATATACACATTTTTCTAAAAAAGGTAAAAAACGACTATAAGTTAGGGGTAAACTCCCCTCCGCATAAAAAGGGGGGGGGGGGGGGGGGGGGGGGGGGTAAAATAATATTTTTAAAGGTTTAGTTACTAGTATATTTGATAACGAATCGAATGGCGTTTGGTTTGTTAAAATCGGTTGAATAGTTTTTGAGATACAGATGCGATCATTTTCAAAAATGTGATTTCGAGAGAAACTCGTTCAAAGTTTTTGCTATATAATTTTTGCATATAAAATGCGTAGAGGTAGCGTTACAAATATAGGTATAACTTCTTTTCTTTTACGTATTTCTTAAAACGGTTTTAGGAGAGTGTTTGTGTGATGCTAAGAAGCATTTTTATGAAAAAAAAACAAAAAATTGATTTTTTTTCGAATTTGAAAGTAAAGGTTCCCTTAAAACAGTTCTTCAAAATGTCCAAAGTATTTCTTAAACAAATTAGGGAAAATTTTGATTGATAGCATTCAAGAAACAGAATACTTTTAGTTACTATACGTTCTAAAAAAAATTATTAAATTAACTTTATCCACGGAATATTTAGTGAAAAAAAATATGATTGGCTGATTGGGCTTTTCGAAACTCTGAATAATATTAAAAAATATTTTCTATTGAACCGAAGCTTAATAATAGCTACTTAGAGAAATGATTTGGTGATTGATTTTGAAAAATTTAATCCAAGCTACAGACATGTGAGTGAGACTATAATCATCAGAACAAAAATTTAAATCTTGAACTGACCTTTTTCATTTATTTTTGACTCAAAAGTGGTGATGAAAAGATGTGATGCTATTTTGAAATTTTTTCTAAATCTTCGCTGTGTTCCCCAGAAAAATTTTTAATTCAAGGGATAATTTACTTTGATCTATTTAGACGAAAAAAAAAAAAAAAACGAATCTATTATGTCTACTTCTATAAAATACAATTTTAATGCAGTTTGCACCTGCAATTAGAGTTTTTTTTTCGAAGAAGGCTTAAGGGGGTAAATACAATTAGAAGGTCAGAAAAATCGATTTTTTTTTGTTCCTCTAAAAAGTTAGGAAATTTCCCGTAGAATACGCTCCAAAAAGTTTCAGGTCGAAAATCGAACTCCTTATATATTTTTTCTTCATTTTTCGAGAACGCTTTCTTCAGCGCATAGCAGGTTTACAAAAGTTTAAACGCGTTTTCTCAAAACAACATTTTTAAAATTTGCAACCACGATTACTCGAAAACTACTTGTCCAATTAAGCTGAAATTTTTAGGGTTTCTTCTTTATAACTTAGGCTTGTCTGTAAGCCTAATTGTTTTGGAATTTTTTGTTGCAAAATTGAATTATTAATACAAAAATGGCTGAAAAAATAGTGAAAATTATCGATTTTTTACAAAAACTTCTACCAAATGCAGAATTATTATTATTATTATTATTTTTTTTTTTTTTTTTAATTTTTGAAGTTTACCGACAAATTACATGTATATTTAAGCCGACTTTTTTTTATGGGCTGTTACAGATCAATAACACGACGTCCAGAGTGGTTGCCGTTCTTTTTGTAGGTCAACTTCACGCCAGCGTACAGCCGCCATTTTGTTTTCAAAAATTAAAAAATAAATATTTTTACATTCCTTATTTATACCTTAACAAAATTTTATAATGATTGCATTAAACCTTCTTTGTGAAAAAAAATGTTTTCTAATGCGTAATTTTTGCCCGTGTAATAGTTACATAATGCTTCATAAAAATGGCGGACCCAATACGCCGACAAATTTCGAATCTACTATCAACATATTTAAATTCAAAATGGCGGAAACATTTAAGCAGATTTTAATGAAAATGAGTACAAAATCCATTTCATGATTGCTGAATTCGAATCCCTATCATATATAAAATGGAATGTCTGTTTGTTTGTTTGTTTGTTGCTCAATTAGGCCTAAACGTCTACATCGATATTATTAATTTTTTCCCCGAAGGTAGTAGATATTCCAACTTTAATATATAGGCGAGTTTTTATTCAGATAAAATATTGAGTTTCAAAATGGCGGTGATGAGAAATTCAAATTTCAAGTGATTGTCATGAAAATTGTTATTTAAGGGTTTTTAGGATGCTGATTTAGAATTTAGTTACGGAATTTCGAATTGGCCGATCTAATATGGCGTACTAAAAACATCTTGGGGCCACTGGTTTCAATTCTATTATTAAAACTTTTAAATTAAAGATGGCGGATCCAATATGGTGACCAAAATGCTTACATTTAAAAATGGCGGATCTGATATGACGACGAATATTCTACAATTAGCATAAAAGAAGGTTTTTTACGATCCCAATTCACTCCTTAACTTGGAATTGGTTGAAACAATTTCTAGGATATAACAAACTATACCATTTGATAAGTCTTTACTTACTACGTATTTACGCAACACCCAATGAGACCGGATAACTCACCTAGTTGAGTACAAAAGTAACATACTGTAAAGAAATACTTAAATTGCTAACAATTTAATTTGGATTATACAAGAAACGGGGATAACTATGTAGTTACGATTAATTTAACACGTTCATCGCCATTGTTCGGTTTGCAACTTTTACAAAGACCGCTGATTGCCATTGTGTGTCCACTTCGGCATTGGATTTCGGAACACTCTCTGGCGTGTAATAATACCTTGGGAATGTTATCAATCAGCGTCCAGGACATTACATGTTGCTTCGTTTTGCCGCTAGGGGAGGACCCCGAATCGATTAAATTGTTTTGTTGCATTGTTGTGCCAGATTTTACTTACTAATGAGAGGGGTTCTTAGTCAGCACTTTTCGAAGGTGGCCCTTTAGTGTTCCGCGGCTTCGGTTCGGTGGGGGGATTCGAGACGAGGAGGGCCAGAAATGCCAACGTAACAACTTATCGTGACTAAGCACCGCAACGATGCTCTTGTCGGGGCGGGCGAGCTGAAGAGGTTAAACACTTTGGTGCCGAACTATTTCAGAATTATTTAGTATTCAAACAAAGCCTCACCGATGGGCGGCCCAAAGCTCTTTCAGATCCTCAGATCGAATCCGAAAAGGACTAAATTGCGGACGAGTCCTTCGGCTGAGAGGTGTGCTGCGAGGCGCCCACTACGCCTCGGTGGGTCCGGCTACGTGCAGTTCTAATTCCCGAGAAAAATTGCCGTGATTAAGCTCTCAGCCGGACCCACCGAGCCCCCAAGTCCGAGGCTCCACTCGAGTCCACTGCCACTCCAACCCTAAATTGGATGCCGAGTTCATGTTAGATTTTTCCCTTCACGGTTACACCCTCTTCCGGGGGCCGCCCGGCTGGGAAGATTGGCAGAATTGAACTAGGCATTGGCCGCATTTGCATAAAACATTGCCAAATTGCATGCAAGCGCCCTATAAATCAAATATGTGTGGGTTGGCGGATTTTCAATTTGTGCTGCCCCTAAATCGTCTGGCTAAACACACACATTCCGCTATGGGGTGCGTAAATGAAGCATCCCCCGAATCTAGCGCCGCCAGCCGGAGCGGCCTCGCACTGAAGATACATCTCCGTTTTTGGCGGGACAGATTCTGATACAGAAACAGACAAACAGATCCTGTTTGAGCAAATATTTTTACATGCCTCTGTGCAGTCTGTAATTATCTTGCAGCCAGGATTCGAGAGTTGGCTTTTTCGTTTCATCCCGTCGAACTGTTCCCCGGGGATAATTCACTTATTGCCGGGCACTCGGCCGATTGGCTCTGTGGGCCTTTCATCAAATTTAAGAGATCTGTTTTTGCATTATTTATGAGCTGCCTCCCATTGTTTGCCGGAAGTTTATCATCAGGTCAGGGATTTATATGGCGAGGGATCATTTTTCCACACGCTCTTGTGAAAGATGTTACGCATGGGATCCCGAAAAACAATTTTCCACCCAGCAAAAGGCAATCGTTTTGGCAGTGAATGGCACGTGGTGTTTTTTTTTTTTTTTGCATAACTTGGAAAGTTTAAGCAAATGTCAATAAGAAAGCATTTCTTCCATTTACAGGTGACGTAAGCGGTAGAATTTTAAGCCTAAAACCTCACATTTCCTGCAGTCTGTCGAAATTATTTTTAATCTTACTTTATAATATAGTAAATAAATGCAATAAATCAACTGCAAGAAATTGCATTCACATGGTGACAGAATTTCTTGAAAAGGCCTCTGTAATTAGAAAAAAAGAAAGGCAAACACGTTTTTATGATATGAATTAGGATAATTTTCGTTCCGTGCATTTTTAACTAACTTAATAAAATAGGAAAAATATAACAAAATTTATATAACTTATATCCATTTTTTGTTAAAATTGTAAGTAAATAAACGGAAATTATTTTTTTAAGTAATCAATTAATTTTAAAAATTAATGAAAAATGCATCTTGCGACTCTTTCTATATAAAATGGTGTATAAATGGAGGAAATTAGAAAAATGTGGAAAACCTGGAAGTAAAATAGATAGGATGCTTATTAAGATTGGATACTTAAAGAAATTGTCAACAGATTTGTAGATAAGGAATAATAAAATAATCTTGTACTATTCAGAAATTAAGAAAAACATAAAAGCTTAGTTTTATAACTTTCAAAACATTTTTAAGTTTGGAGGCATCGCAAGGAAATGAGCTTTCAAAAATGCGTTTCACTTCTGTTGATCTAGACCAGTGATGGCGAACCTTTTTGAGAAGGGGTCAAATTATGTTCATTATTATTATTTTTTTTTTTTTTTTTGTACTACCCCATGGGTCACTAAGTGAGTGGCGTCACTTGGAAGGAGGGAGGGGAGTATAGTTAACCCTTTGCCTTACGATTTACTTTCGAAGAATCGTGCGCGTGTACACAATTAAATTTAGCGCAAATCTATGCGTGGATTTATAAATTCATACTAATAGTTAATATCGTAATAATGTTTTATTACAAGTTAGAAAACATTTATCTGGTTTTTAAATCTTTAAATATGCGACGGGGCACACGTCAAAGTCAGATTTCACACAGAAAATCTTTGACCACTTTTTGTTGGTTCTCGAATTTAAAATCCTCTAAAAAGTTTACGTTTAGTTTTTCTTTTACAACTTTTACTCTTGCAAGTGAAAAGCAAAAAATAAAGGTCATCGCCAAAAATATGATATAAAAGTAGTGATACCATGAGTTACCACACCAGGTGACAACATGCCCAGTCGGAAATTGCCTCTGCACTGAGTATTTGTATAAACAAGGAATGAAGAAAATTTACAAAAGAGGTTGCCTACGTCCGTTCTAAATAATATAATATTTTATGAATTTTTTTAAACAAATTTTATTTTGTTTAATAAATATACATTTGTTTAAATTAAATTGAAAAATGTTTATTGAAATTATTAAATATCCACCATTTGGGTGCGACATCATTAAAATCAGAAAAGTTTCACCACTTTTGCTTGTCAATGTACGTCATACACAAGTGCACTGATACGATAGAAAATCAGCTAGCCAATGTCCACTTGGGAATATTGTTTTATAAATTTGACTTTATATATAACTATAACTTTATTTTTTTAAATATTTTTGATTGCCTGTTTTCTCTTTTCTGATATAAAAAATAAGTTTATAAAAATCAACAGTCATTTAAAAAGCCTGTGTGGGTCAGTGTCTGACCCGCGGGTCATAGGGTCGCCATTACTGATTTAGATGAAGCTTCTTGTCTTTATTTTTCTATGCTAATAAATTAATTGGTCCTCCTTCTATCCTTATAGCTGCTGAACATCTCGTTGGCATTAATTCAATGAGAGCTGTGATAAATACCATCGTTGTTTGCTCTATTTCGTTGAATGTCTTCAATTGTCTTTGGTTGCATTCTTCTCACAACTTTATTTTTGTTGGAATCATTCTTCGATTTCGGAAAACATATCCTGGATAGATGGTAGCAAATTTTCTACTAAAGTATTTATATAGGTCAAACCATTTGTTCTGTTGCTTACAAACACCAATCTTTCTAATCCATGGTTATACTAAAACAACCCCAAACCATAATTCCAGCCTGCTTCTGGTGTTTCAATAAAGCATTTATAAGAAAATATTACTCTGTTCCAGTGATCCTGAGTTAATTCAACATGTTGATGAGCCTACCTAAGGCGAATAATCTTGGTGCTACTGCTCAAAAGCATTTTTTCACCAGACGTCTCCGACGAGTGGTTCGTTTACGTTTTCTGATGTTTCTAATTTTAGTTTTTAGTTCTATCCGCTGTTTTGAATCGATCCTGTAAGGACATCCTATGTAGAAGCCGATCGAATCTTCTTGTAGTCATTCTTAAATCAATGGTCTTTCTGAATTAGCCTCACTATCGTAGATTAACCCGTTCGCTACCAACCGTCACACATATGTGACACAGCAGTTTCTTAGCACAGCCCGGCGTCACATATGTGTGACAGACGTTCTTGGTCAACTTACTAAGGCATGTTTAAATATGTTGTGTATTGAGCAATGCTATTAAGTTTTTATCGATAGCCCAGCATCACATATTTGTGTCAGTTTGAGAGAATGTTTATTTTTTTTTTTTTAGATTGTTCTAAATACAAATATACGTTAAATTTATTCCAATTGGTTTCATATAATCACGAAAAAGCCTTGGACTGTGGTGGCGGTTTTTTCCTTGAGACCGTGGTAGCGAACGAGTTAAGAACATTCTATTCTACGAGTTATTTCAGAATAACTCAAATACTCAATGTATCAAGCCATCACAACAGCTTTCTGTTCGAAGGATAAATGTGGCATTTTTATTAAATTATTGAATACTTCTTAGACTTTTGATTGTATTTATAGCACCCGAAGTATGTGAGTAGCAGAGGCAGAGCCGTCGCCTTGTGTACGGGGGCCTGGGGCCAATTTGGAATTCGGGGCCTATTGTTGCGCAGTATTTTAGTTATATGTAAGGCATGTAGCGATTTGGGGGGCCTATGCGACCCTGGGGCCTGGGTCTGAGAACCCCCCCCCCCCCCCCCCCCCCCCCCCTTGCGACGGCTCTGAGCAGAGGCGGATTTACCCTCTTATGGTTTAAGGACTACAAATAATTACAATTTGAGAATATTATGGATATTATGAAATTTTTCTATTAGCTTTTCTAGTCTCAAATTCTATTAAATTTAGTAGTAACAAAAGAACCAGCGTTTTTTATATGTCTTATGTTTAGTTGGATACATATTGATATATGTATATTAAGTGGGTACAAAGCACAAAAATAAATTTTATTTTGTTTCCAAATGAATATCTTATAACCAGTATCAGCTTTTATGTGCAAGTCTATGCAGGTTTTTGCTAATAAATATAAGAGAAAAGAAAATCGAAGACAGAAAAATAGTAAAGCTAGGAAAACTTTACGAAAGTTCATTTTACATAAAAAAACTTGACAAATCATTTAAACTCCTCTTTTTTTAATTTTAAAACTTTCCTATTATTAATATACATGAAGTAATTTAAAAAAAGTATTGTAGAAGTAAATTTTCTAGAAATTTTGATAAAAATCATAGAATATATTTTTTACGTTATTCTCAACAAACATGTGCAATTCAAGAAAGTGTATCCTAGTATTCCCCCTACAGGAGGGTATTTATGTTTTATTGGTTTTCTAAATGCATTAGGTCTGTCTGGTGACTATAAAATTTTTACTCGCGGGTAAAAGTTTTACCTGAAAGTGTCTGTTAACCTCACGGAGGGGAAAAACTGAGCTCTTGAGAGCACTTCTCCTCTTACACAATTTTACCAGATTTTACTCACCCTGCGGAGACCGAGTAAATTTGGGTAAAATCACCGATTGCTTGTCACTGTGTAATCTGTCAGTTGTGTGTTTCAAGCGTTGCGATTCAGATAGAAGAAGAAGTTAGTGAACAATTTTTTAAATAAATAAAAAACATGTTTCAAAATCTTCAAAAATATTAAATAAATCCATAAGTTTTCCCTCTAACATCTGCATCACGTTTGACAATTTACATACACAAGTAAGATTTACCCAATTTTTACTTGAAGTCGTCTGGTAACATTTGATGTTTATCCCTACTACCATACGAAACTTTTTACCAGATTTTTATTCAAGAAATTTTTACCAGACAGACCTATTATCTATAACAACTGCCAATATTCTACTTTGTATTAGTTACAGAGGAGGGGATACCGCCGGGGATGGGGGGGAGGAGGAGGGTATTTATGTTTGATTGGTTGTTTAGATGCAATTATGTGTATTGTAAAATAAAATATTTAGCTAAGACGACATTTTTTATAAGCGTTAATGCATTAAAATAGTGCTTTTTCATAACTTTGGAAGATGGCAGGGGGGAGGGGGGTATTTGGAAGTTTCGTATTGATTGAAATTGATTAATATTGATTATAGGTAAAAACCCAAATAGAATTTCAAAGAAATTTCATGTCCTTCCGGCCACAAAATTTAGGCCGAAAACCGCCATTATTGACCCTCCTCCTTTACTACTAATTTTTTAGCGAGATCATATTTTTACATTAATACATACACATACATAATACATACATGTACGTTGCCATTTATGCTGAATGTTATCATAATTTATAATTCTGAAATACATTGTATACCTTCTAAAAGGAATTATAAAATGCTTTAACTTAAGTGAATTCGGAAATTAATTTTAATAATAAGGTTTGAAAATAATTTTGAGTATTGGGCATTTTTTTTGAAAAAGACTTTGCCAAATACGTTTGATGGATTTTGTTTTTAACCCTAGAACCCTACACAAGGGTTCCCAAATCCCCAAAAAATGAGTGGATAATGCTAAAAACAATTTACTTACTTTGTTCAATAGTATTTTTTACGGCGAAAAAATAATTACTAGTTTTTTCCCAATAACCTCTTCCGCTTTTAAATTTTGGTCATGAAAATGAAAAAAAAAAAATTTTTCTACAACCAATAGTCAGCTCAGCGCATCGATTTAAAGTACTGGGGTCCGTGTAACCCCTGTGTAGATTATTTGTTTCATACGGATAGTGTGGTGTTCTAGGGTTAATTATAAGTAGAATTACTCAATTGCCTCTGTCAAAATCAACGTCAGGGAATAGGTACAACTTAAGGGGGTAAATATAATTAGAAGGTCAAAAAAATCGATTTTATTTTGTTCCTCTAAAAAGTTAGGAAATTTCCCGTAGAATACGCTCCAAAAAGTTTCAGGTCGAAAATCGAACTCCTTATATATTTTTTCTTCATTTTTCGAGAACGCTTTGTTCAGCGCATAGCAGGTTTTCAAAACTTTAAACGCGTTTTTCTCAAAACAACATTTTTAAAATTTGCAACCACGATTACTCGAAAACTACATACTTGTCCAATTTAGCTGAAATTTTTAGGGTTTCTTCTTTATACCTTAGACTTGTCTGTAAGCCCAATTGTTTTCGAATTTTTTGTTGCAAAATTGAATTATTAATGCAGAAATAGCTGAAAAAATAGTGAAAATTATCGATTTTTTACAAAAACTTCTACCAAACAATGAATAATTTTTTTTTTTTTAATTTTTGAAGTTTACCGACAAATTACATGTGTATTCAAGCCAAATTTTTTTTATGGGTTGTTACAGATCAATAACACGACGTCCAGAGTGGTTGCAGTTTTTTTTTGTAGGTCAACTTGACGCCAGCGTACAGCCGCCATTTTGTTTTCAAAAATTAAAAAATTTTTTTTTACATTCCTCATTTATACCTTAATAAAATTTTATAATGATTGCATTAAACCTTCTTTGTGAAAAAAAAATTTTTCTAATGTGTAATTTTTGCCCGTGTAATTGTATTTATCCTCTTAACATTGTGCCTTTATAAGTGTGTATGTATGTAAAATTTCACCTTAATTGACTAATGTACAAATTGCAAATTTTGAATTGAAAAGAAATACGTACAAACATTTACAAACGTTTACATCGTTAAATGAACATACCTATAGTATTAATAATATCATTATGGAATTCTAACTAGGCAAATATTTTACTGTGAATATTGATTTACTCCTAATCTAGATATTTGCTTAAACTTCTCCAGCTTATTAAGTTAGCTTAAATTCCCTTATGATGTTTGTGAAGCTTATAAAGCAAATTCCCTGTTTGTAGATTTTCTGGCAACGTGTCTTCCTCGAAGCGAATGTGAAGCAACACGTTGAGCCCTAAAGAAGTACAAAACAATATACATACATACGTTTAATAATTGCAACCTCGTAAATATAGGCCGAGAGTTTCTTTTGTGATTGAGTCCGGTCACACAGAATTATAGTCGCAGCAAAAAGTGGTGTCCGCATCCGGTGCAAGGTCCAGCTCAACGCATCGGCGAAAAGTGGAGTGCATTCCAGATGCCACACAAGTAGAATCAATCTCGGATGCATTGCATAATATTAACAGAAAATCCACGATTTTATCGAGCGTCGAGGTCTGCGGCAAAAGTCCTGTCCCGGTAGCAAGTCGTGCGAGATAAAAGCCGCCACAATGCAGCGCAGGTTGTCATTACGGCGGAAGGATGATTAAATATCTCGTGCAGGAGGAAGTCGACATGCATCTGCATGGGGCGAACACCACCACTTTTTTTTTCTTCCCATTTATCTGCCTCGAATACTAAATAGGTGGCATTTTTTTTCATTCATCGCCGAAACCCTTTCAATCTCTGCGGAGAGCACAGCAAATGGTATCCTTGTTACTATACATACATATCTCTGTGCTATGCGAAAATATGACTATCCTGCACCAGGTTGGCACACCGGCCGACATGAGTATCAGAATAGTATAGTACGTGGCACGTGAGTTAAGGAGCCCTGCCGGGGGCCTCCCATAAAGAATCATTACGGTGACATTATTGTTATTTTTCCACTTTGCATTGTAAAAGCTTCACTCAAGGGTGCCACCGTTGAATATGTATTAGCCGGGCGAGATGTGACTCCTCTGGTGTGGGACATGTGCCCGGAAACCTACGTGGGGCTGCAAAAGCCCTAAATATTATCTCTCTCCGCTCCGCTAAAAAAAAAAAAAAAATATAAGAAAACTTCATGCCATTCTTGAACCTTGAGCATGGGTCGGGGCGGAGTGTGAAGGCTCTTTCGGGTGCACTTATCCGCTTAGGAGTGTACGTGAACACTTAATTATAACAAATTCGAATATCTTCAAGGTAAATGGCGTGAAAAATTGAAAAGGGTACGCCGAGCCCACGGATTTAACACTGGATTTCGACTTCGCATGCTCGCTTCTGCTGGTATTTCATATTTCCTTCTTTTACATGAATAACTTTTTGTTGAAGATGAATAACGACACATCGGTTGCGCCTTAGCCCCTATCAGCCCCATTCCGCTGGCCCCATTCGCTTCGGAGGCTCCGTTCTGGGCAGGGTGGTTGGGGGGGTGGTTTTGTATGAACACAGACAGAAGATTTTCCATAGCCGAGAAACGACAAAATGAAGTCAGGGCGGCAGCAGCGAGCGTCTTGAATAGAGACGTTAATGCGATAATTTGCACATATCAACGGAGTCATGTACGGGAACTAACTACTTATGGGCTTACGATTGAGTTCATTTCAGGATCTAGATAAAGCAGGATACGCTCAGATTTATGTCGTTATAATTCGCCGTGCTTCTCCATTGGAGGAGTGGTGGCTAGGGTACTCGAAAGAGTCTTGCCACACTCTCTCTCTCTACACTTTTTGTTGACGAAAGGGAAATAAAGGTCCTCAGCGAGTGATACCCGAAATCAGATTACAGCGATTTTGATATCCGACAGCTTAAGGAATTCCTTGGGAATCCGGAGCTGCTTATCTTTAATGTGGTTTCCCCGCAAGTTTCCGGCATTTGTTTTTCCTCACAGCTGCACACATTCAGTTCGTTTCGTTGTTGCCAGTGTGACACACAAAGGGACCCCTCCTCCTTCAGTTCAGCTCACAATTTCGTAGTCCACACGGTCGACGAAAATTCCAAAAACCTCCCCATCCACATCCACACACAATTCAAAACACAAAAACTCTGGGACGGGTATTTGAAATATGCGCACGAAAATTAAATGATGAAATATTCGCAATTCAACAGTGGACCTTTTTAATTGTAAAAAATGTTCGCTACATGCCAACGTTGGCTAATTAACCATTAAGCTGGCCGGCCTTGACTCAAGCTATAGTAGCACACGCAATATTTGACAAATTTCGTACAATTAATAACCCGGCCCTTTCATTACCAAGATTACCCAGTTATTATTACCATCTACAGTCTAGCCACGGCGAGACAAAGGGGACTACTTCCTAAATCCTGCTCTTATAAACCCCCCTGCAAACAGTACTAAATGACTACACACCCGCAGTACATGTGGCCGGGTATAATTTATTGCGACAATAATTTAGTCTTAGCCCCGACGATATGATATCTTTTATCCCAAAAGCAATCTATTCACCTACGTTCTTTGTATATGGATGATGTCGGAGGAGTTGCCGCAGGATCGCTTCGGGCTCTCCTTAAATGAAAATAAAATCACCATAAAAATCCAATAAAGGCTATCTTATTGTCGAGCAGTCCTGTTCCTTGCTTGCTGTTGCTCCACTACCTGTGAGATGTGCGCTCTCCTTCTTTTGTGTGAATGTCATCTTAGAAGGAGGAACGTACGAGAGTATAAGGACCGTTGTTGTACACGACAGAAAATTTTGTTCAATAAATAAAAGATTTTATATAATTTTTTTTTTCTTCTAAATCTTGGGCTTCAGGTATCCAATCTTCGGATTTTTATTACAAACAATCTTCTTCTGCAAACCTACGATAGTGAACATACTAAAAAAACACAATTTGCAACCAATATTCTTTCGATTTCTTCTTAGCTACCTGAGCAAAAGGAATTTAGTCAACCAAAGTATAATTTGACCAATAAAATGTATTTGAGTCAAGTTTCTACTTTGCGTTGTGTTGAATGGTTCTTTTTATATAATACCTTCGATAGACTATGTAGGATATTTAAAATTTCGTGTGTATTCAATTCAAAAAATATATCACCTTTGTATTTATTATTTATTATTTATTTTTTATTTATTTATTTATTCGTTTCCAGCAGTCTACAATATGTTTATTTCTTACTATTGTTTATATGCAGGGTTTGGATTTTATTAAATTTCTTTAAACCTATGGTATAATGATTTACTTTGTGACTACGTGTATGTTAATTTATATTCATAATAGAGGAAAAAGGGCACAGTAAAACTTCTCTATATTTTATTTGTTACCTAACCTATCCTACATTAACCTCAACTATTCTACTAACTTATCTATTTAACCTTGTTGGCTAAGTCCTAGTTCAGTTTTAGATTTCTTATTATATTATTATAGAAACTTTTACATTTCTCAAAGAAATTGTCGGATAGTTTACGACTTTACAGTCCAGCAAATTAGGGAAGTCGTGGGTATAAATAAAAAAGAGTGCAGGACCTAAAACAGAGCCTTGTGGTACGCCTGCTGTTATGGCAGCCTACGTGGACTGCGCATTTTCGGTTCCTTAGAAAACTTTCCATTATTCCAATTAGTCGTGGGGGTAATTTGAATGTAATAATTTTTGCTAGTAGTGCGTTATGCCAAAATTTTTCAAAAGCTTTTTCGATATGAAGTAGGACCATAGCGGTGGATTCTTGACGTTGAAATCCTAATTTTATGTCATTTGTAATTTTAAGTAACTGGTGCATAGTGGTGTGTCCTTTTTTTAAAACCAAACTGTTCGCAGGGAAAAATCTTGTTGACATTTAGTTGGGTGCATAGTTGTTATTTAATAATTTTTTCTAAAATTTTTCCTAGGGTATAGAGCAAACTTATGGGTTTATAGCTCCTAGGATTTACTGGAGATTTTCTTGGCTTTGGTATGGGTATGACTTCAGCTTCCTTCCAGGTTACTTACCAGGGAAGTACTGAAGCTTTGAATTTCTTTTAAGGGAACTTTTACTAAATTGGAACAAAAAACAATTTTAAATATTTAAAAAAAAAAAATATTATATTTATGGTTATAATTTTGTTTTATACATTGTTAAGGAGGTTTTGAAATATACAAAAAAAAAATTTTTTAGCACTTTTAGTTGTTTTTCACCACTGCAGAGGGCGTCTTCCAAAATATGCATTTTAATTTGGGATACACTTTTCTGCCTTCCTGTAACAAATATTTTTAAAATTCCAACGGGATTCAATTCGCGAGACTTAAAACTAATAAATAAACCTTTAAAAAGTTAATTTTTTTAATATTTTTATGGCCTTTATACGCGATTTTATAAGAAGTTCGAAAAAACGCCTGTTTTGGGGGTGAATTTACCCCTGTACTAAAAAGGCGGTGTGATTTTGTTAACTTCTTAGAGGTTTTTTAGTAGTAGTATACATAAAGTATAAATATATATAAAGTAAAAGTCCCCTTAAAAATCTAGTCGAAGATTTTTAGATATGGTAAATTTCACTTTAATTTAAAGGTAATACCTTTGGCATACATGTGGTATCGATGTTATTATATTCCAAATATTACACTTATATCAAATGTATTTATCGACCTAATACTAGAAATTGACTAGGTAGACAACAGTGGCGTGGGGTGAAAATTTTGAGAAGGTAAGCCGGTATAAAAATCAGAAACTTAATAGGGAAAAAAAAACTTACCAAATGAAGTCAGATATTACAAAATGTGTTCAACAGTGACTGCGTGTATTCTTGTCGAATTTAGTCGGCCACTTCCATCATGCTTACTTGAAGAGTTTACTAAATTATTGATGTCCGTAAAACCTGTGCGACTCCAAACACTCGAAGAATTCGAAAAAAGAAGACATGGGAAACAAAACATTTTATTTAATTTGCAGCTTCCGGTCAGCCACGAATATTTTTCATAAATCGACTTATTAAAATGTTTGAAAAACCCGTCCTTACGCTTGTAATCTATTTTCATCGACGGTTTAGCGCGACCTAATTCGATAACTCTGCTTTTTTGCTGAAAAGATAATCTATTAAATTCATTTGCCTGTTCTAATAAAAAATCCGTTAAGCATCATTCAACACTAAGTAACGCCATTTCCAACAAAAATTAAAGACTGATAACAAGATATAAATAAAAAGCAACTAAAATGTCCTATAACAGACCACCTAGACCTTACAAAATTCTCACCAGCTTTTCACAATTAAATTCTATATATTAAAGTACAATTACACTTCACTTTAAATCAAACATGCACGACAAATCCTTCAACTGACAAATTGAAACAAATAAATAATCGTCATCCGAATAGCCGAACCTAACGAAAAAACCCGAGAAGCCGGATTCTATCGTGTTATCGAGAGGTAATAAAGTAGCACCACACCACACTCATAAGTCACAATCCGTTGAGCACCAAGGCAAAAAGAGACACAAGTTAACAATTTTTTTATTAAAATATAATAAACAAAACCACAACACCTCTCCCTTCCGAGAAGACGACTTCTGCCGTGTTCTTGTGAAATAAGGGAGCATTCACTCCTACAATTTACAGCCCCTTCAGTATCAAAGAAATTTACAGTCAGCTGAATATTGTGTATGAAACAAAAATTAATAACCAAACCCACCCCAACCAACCCCACTCACCCGAGAAGCCGCTTTCTACCGTGTTATAGGGATAATAAGAGAGCACCACTACACTCACACCCGTTCATAGAGAAGACACGAATCAGCTGACATTCTAAGAAATAAACAACCACCCGCCGAAGTGACCCGAGTTTCAACTTATGCAAAATGAAAACAACCGAGAAGCCGGTTTCTATCGTGTTATTTGCTTATAGGATTTGCTTTTAGTGAGCAAAGGATATCACACACGATTTCTTTGTTACTCGTGGAGAAAAGTGTGGGCTTGAGTAAGCCGTAAAATGACCGGCTTACAGAAGCAGCGAGCGAGCGCTTCATACCCGATGCAACCCCTTGATAGAACCTGCTACGGTGCGAGGGAAGGTTCCATCGTAGTGCAACAACAGATTATGGTTGTTTTTGGTTGTAACACTTGTTTTGCCATGTTTTCTTTACGAGATGAATTTTGGGAGCGCTTTCCAGGAATTTTACAGGCATAGAACAAGTTTTAAATTTACGGGAATAGGATGAGTTCCCAAAAGGGAAGCCGGTAGGAATCGTGTTATATGGACCCCACGCCACTGGTAGACAATCTAATATATGCGTAGTATTGAAATTCGCAAAATTTCAACATAGTATACATAATTTTTACTGTGTAGACCGCCTCTACCGCGGAGCCTCTAAATTTACTCTACAAAACAGGTGTAATTGCAATCAGCTTTTATTAGTTCTGAGGATTTTACCGAATAAAGTGGATTTCGAAAAAAACAAAGAATTACATTTTTTGACTTACATATACTCCAAATGTCAAATTATAGACTACTTCGTATACTAGGTTTATATGTGTCCCGGTTGTGATTGCCACTGAATTTATCTATTATGCGCCTCAGTGACATCTACAACATTTCAAAATCCCATCCAAAGCGGTCAACGCGTTCAAAAGATATTAATTTTTTTCGAAATTTTCAAAATTAATTCTAAGCCCTTGGAGGTTAATTATTAAGGGATGAAACTTGGTTAAATTGTTTCTTGTGTTAGTCCTCATGATAAAAACATATAACAGCCATAATTGGCGCGGGGATACTTTACCTCTTCATATTCCCCTATGGCCTTTATCAGTTCTAATGCAGTAAAATGCTGTGTGTCACCACAACATTAGAAGAAACATCATAATGTCGTCCTACTTAATAAGGTGATAATTTTGAAATTGAGTATATTCCAGATTCTGAATTTGGTTCATAGTGTATCAAGTAGTATTAGACTATAATCCGCTTCATAATGTGTGTTATTTCGTATTATAGATCCAATATTTTTGAACGCAGACTTAAATACATACAGCACTTCATTTTCTATGATTAAATTCCATTTTAAATCTAGTCTTAATTATTTAAAGTGATTTAAAAAATTTTTTTATCTTTTATATCAGATAATTCGCTGTTACTACTAAATGAACCCTCAATATTTCGTGCTGATGCTTCATAGTCATAGCATCCTTAAGATGAGTCTCGCGTGAGACGTAATCCTATTACTTTGGAAGTGGATCAATATTTCAAAAGTCACTTTTGTAATTCGATAACAGCATACTCATCTAACTAAGGTGGGGATAAACGATGCAATCGGCTACTTATTATACAATTTATTGGTAGTGGCTTAATTGGGAATTTATTTCCCCAGTAGAAGCCATTAAAATTCAAATATTATATACCTGGTAGTCTGAGATCTTCTTGAGAACTTAAAATGGCAACCAGGTAAGAAGCCAGAGTACTTGAAAGAGGATTCTTAAGATTAAAATCCTTAAGATACTCGTATATTGGGTATAAGGCATTCTAAGCCTATTACACGAGATTCTAAGAACTGAAGAAGATGTTTACTGGCTCTAAGAGTGGGTGGTGCTGGGAGATATTTCCGAGACTATGCTTCGTCCACTTTCACATCGGCCTTGCAATTAATGCAGGAAAACAGAAGGGAATCATCGATGTCGTCATTAAAGAGAGAAAGCTCTTTAGAATTACGTAACACCTTAAATTTTCCCTCTCAGATGTCTTTAAAGTTATAAGGATGCTTTTTCAGTCTGCACGGATACGACAAACAGGCTGCTCCTGTGGCCGATACCCAATAAGGCGACGAGAGAGCTCCTTTATTTTTCTGCTAATATGCAAAAACGAAAAACGTTGCCTGGCAAGCGTTTTAGGCCGGCCGGGCCCCACAGTATGTACGCAGTGAAGTGAGTTCTGTTTCGCATCTGGAGAGGATGGAAAATGTTTATCGTACAACGAAACGCACAGGGTGCCATCTGCACGACTTTCATACCATACAAATTTATGATTTTAATTTGAAAGTGGTGGAGTGCCGATATTTCAAATTTCTATGACAGCGCCAACATGTGTCGCTTCCAAAATTCCGGTCAACTTATGACCAGTGGCGAGAGTAACTGACCAGCTTGAGCATAAAAAAAAAAGAAAAATTAAAATCCCAACTTAATATACACTGTCATGCCCGCGAATTTCTCGAATTTGAATTGATGGTGAAACTAAAAAAGACGGATCGATGTCGCGAATCGCGGACTGGAACCGTGTCCAGTTGAGGCCGCGCGCATTCCAAGTTTTTTGCGCATACCAAAGGTAATTTCCTCTCCAGGACACTTCCGAGTCCATCATGCCAGTTGATTGCCAACTACAAAAATATAGGGAACGATTCATTCCCAGCCAGGACTCGGGAATGCAAGTGCTCTCCAAGAGCTGAATTTGCATGAGGGGGAGGATAAAAATTGAAAAAAAACCCGGGGAATGGTCGAATGATTTTGAATAAAACAGAAACGTGAATACTTTTTGGCCAGAGGCAGTTTATATCGCTGGGATTCGACTCTGACCAGAATGCGTTTGAAGTCCTGGGAGTCAGCAAGGACACGTCCGGGAATCGGGCGATTTTTGAATGGGCTCTTTGCATAATTGCTTTACGATATTTGCCCCGTGCTTGAGCAGCGTAACTCTGTTAGAAGAATGATTGTCGATGGGTCTTTAATAGTCTCCAAATTGGTCGAACAGATCGAGTTACCTGGCCAATTTCAAGGTATTGAAAGTTGCCAAGAAAAAGTTCCTGTCTTGGCGGCAGGCGGCAGTCCCAAACAAGCTGCTTACGACGCGTCGCGACGCTTCATTTCAACCGGGACGGGGTTCGTGAGGAGCGGTGAGCTTGATCTAATTATCAGTTTCCTAATTGGGGATTGCGAATAACCAACCCACAGAGGTCAATAACTTTCCCCATAATTGGAGCTTGGAAACTTTCTCAGCCACCAGGTCTAATTGATAATTGGTGTAGTTACAGGGCAGTCCGCAACAACAAGGTTGTGATTAAATTAGTAATTACTTCATTCTAGCTTTTCTCGAAAAACTCCCCCAATGGGTTCGCTAATTACTGAACTTCTTCATCCATTCGCCAGTTGCCGCTCTTTTTGCCATCGGGTATGCAACTGAGCAACCTGCTCGAATTGTTTCTTAAACTTGCCCGCAGCCGAGAAGGATCTTCTCTCCACAAAACTGGTGGCACTGATTGACAAAGTCGGCAATATTACGAAAAGGTGAAGGGATGAATACACACCCTTACAGTGTATAGGTGAAATTGTTCAGAAAATACCCGGAAGTGGTGTGCACGACTGCAAATTTTAATGAGTATTTTTTTTCGTACTGCCATACAAATGGTAATGCGCACAGAACAACGAAACATTAACCCTCCACTTTGTCGCTTCAGTAATTGGAAGTTCTAAGGTGTGCTAAAAAAAAAAAAAAAACTCCCGAATACCTTTTATACCTGCAACAGGAATAATAGCCTCCCTCGTCTCGTTGCAGTGTGTAGAAGCTCTTGTTTACTATATAATAAAAGGCGCTTTTCGTGGGATTTAAAAAAAAAAAAAGAACGAAAGAAAAGAATCACGGAAATCATAAAAACTCCTTTTTACTGAAATATCTTTCGTCGTACAATACTGAGAGGGCGTTTCTTATGTGACGGTTATAAAAGCCGACAAAAAGCCCTTGGGCCCAGATTCATTTTTGACGCATGACATAAGCCAGCCGGATTCCATCGTCTAGTCGGAAGTGTTCTGTTAGAAAAAACGTATCTCTGTTACGCTGTAATCTGTCATAGGATGACAGACGAAGTAAAAATGTGTTGACTGAGCTTTCTCCTACTTTCCGACCCCCCCGCAATTTACCTCGTCACCCTTATGCCACCACATACGTGCTAGACATCGAGGGGGTGCGGGAGTTCCAATTTTTGATCTTTAATACCTGCCAGACGTTACATGCCATAAGTTGTCACAATTGCAATAGGGGAGAACATTCTTTCCAATTGCTATAGCATATTTCTTATAATATTGCCAACTTAATAAGATTCTGAGATTATTCCACAATACACCATTACAACTAGACAGATTTTTGATTATTTAGACATATTTATATGATCGAAAAAAGGAAGATAAGGAGCCTTAAGGGTACTCTCCCTTCAAAATGCTTAAATAAAACATAACTTATTTGGTTTTTGTTAAATAAAAACTATACGACACATCGAAAAACACTTTTGGAGCTCTGTCTATACAACTTTTTAGTATACAAAGAAGTTTATACAATTCCAAAGTGATTATTGTTGAATGGTAGAACGCAGCGATTTTCATGAAAAAATAATAAAATAAAATAAATTCTTATATAGCTCTCACCTTTTCCACTATGGAAGGAAAAAAAAAATTTCAATCTTTCACACGAAATTAAAGTTAAAATTAAATTTATTTATTAAATTTATTTATTTATTTATTTATTTATTCATCCAGCCAACAGACATGAGCCCTGACCATATAAACATATACAATAGAATATAGAAATATGTAATTAAAATTATTAAATTAAACAGCAATGCTACTTAGCCTATGTTTTATTTGGATCTTATTCAAATTAAAGTCTACCCTATCAAAATATTTATTATAAGTGGCCAATAGGGAATCAATCGGTCCATACATTGCATAATAAGTCCTATTGCTATTGACATGTAAAAAGCTTTGTTTCCTGAGATTCATTACTGGTACGTTAATACTCAACATTGACAAAAGCTCAGGAGAGTTCATTTCGCCGGTTAGCAGCAAGTGGACAAAAACAACTTTAAACATCTCATGACGACTTTCCAATGTCTGCAAATCAATTAGTTTCAACCTGTCTCTATAACTAGGCAGCTCAGAACGATTCTGCCAAGGCAAGTTGTTCAACGCAAAGCGGAGGAACCTTTTTTGAATAGACTCAATTCTTGATATATGGATAGAGTAAAATGGGGACCATATAACACTACCATATTCAATGAACGGCCTAACCAGCCCCACATAAAGTGCTTTAAGAACATAAGGATCCCTTATGTCCTTCGACCACCGCCTTATAAAGCCTAGCAGCGAATTACATCTATTGATGACATAGTCCATATGCTGTCTAAAATCTAATTTACAATCAAGTATGAGACCCAAGTCTTTAGTATGGTCCACTTTCGACAAAGGAGATCCACTCAACATATAAACGAAGTCAACAGATAGGACCTTACGTGAGAATGACATGACAAAACATTTATCCACATTTAAACGGAGATGATTACGGTCACACCAATCTACAAAACGATTCAGATCATCCTGCAATGAAAGGCAGTCGTCAAAACAGGAAATCTCTTTAAATATCTTTACATCGTCAGCATAAGTAAGGAGTTCAGAGTTAATAACTACAGGGTGACAAATATATATTGTTACAAAATAAATCTTTTATTTAATGAAAACTTTTCAACAAAATAAAAAAATTATTCGCATTTTTAAAGTAAGACATCATAAACAGTAAGTTAAATAAATTTCATTCAATATATTTCCCTTTTGCCTTAACAACTAATGAAAGACGTTTTTCGAATGCCTCACAAGCAGCACGCACGATGTGTGTTGGAATATTTTGCCAAACATTATTTATCGCAGCTTTAAACCCATCCAAATTATTATATTTGTAATCCTTGAGTTTTTGTAACATATAACCCCAAATACAGAAATCCAACGGATTCAAATCGGGTGAGCTGGGAGGCCATTCATCTTTTGGGATAAAATCTGTTAAATTGTCCCTGCACCAGTTTTGAACTATAAGAGCAGTATGAGCAGGAGCACCATCTTGTTGAAATCAATAATAGTCCTCTCCATACATTTTTTGTGCAGACGGTAATAAGGCTTTCTGCAAAACTTCTTCCAAATAGTACTTAGCATTGATTTTTGCACCTTTGTCAATAAACACTATCGGCAAGGTACCTCGTTTACATATTGCACCCCACACCATTACAGAGGTGGAATTTTGATACCTGGGTACATGTCGTCTTACAGTGGAAATATCGTCTACAGAAACAGCCCACAGTCGATCATTTTGTTTATTAAAAACGTCCTGCAGAACGAAGAGTTTTTCGTCGGAAAATATGATATCATCACCTGCGTGCCAAGAGAGCAGCGATGCACTTCTTTCTTTCCTTTTTATTTGTACCGCCTGCGTTAGGCCGTGCACATGTGTTTTTTTTAAAAGCTTTTAGTTGTAAATCTTCACGTAAAACTTTTCGTAAAGTTTCTCTGTTTAAATTAAGATTTTCCGCCATTTTTCTAGCAGATCTTTCACAATTTCGTCTAACTCGTTCACGAACTGTTTTTATCATTGCTGTCGTCCTAACTGATCTTTTTCGCCCGGTTTTTTTTCTGTTTTCGTTAGACCCCGTTTCGTTATATCGCTTTATGGTACGATACACGTACATGCGGTTTACACCCAAATGTCTCACTTGACGAAAAATGTCTCCTCGCGATATACCGCTTAAAAATTTTTCAACTATAATATCTCGTAAATTCGACATGACTCTCCTGATCGACTTCTGTACCTAAACAATCTAAAAAAAGCTTACACACACTTAGATGACATTAGAGCTTCCAATTAATAATTAGCTAATGTTCCTGTTTTAACTACAATTAACGTGACAACTTCTTCTAAACTTTTGTAACCGAACATATTTGTCACCCTGTACATCCTGAATATCATTAATAAAAAGGATAAATAATAACGGTCCCAAGTGACTCCCTTGAGGGACACCAGAATGCTATTAGATAGTACAGATTTATATATGACTTGCTCATAACGATCAGTCAGGTAAGATTTTAGCCAATTAAAAAAATTTATTGGAATCCCAAGTGATGAAAGCTTCAATAAGAGGACATTATGGGAAATCGTATCAAAAGCTTTACTAAAATCAGTATAAATACAGTCAACACAGTTGCTTCTTTCCATAGCATTTAAAATGTATGAAACCAACGTCACCAAATTCGTAAATAGAATAAAAAGTAGTATTTTTTCCCATAATGTTGTTAAAAAAAAAAAAAATGACTGAATCAACATTTATAATTATTAATAAAGCCAAAGCGACTTTAGTGAAAAGTAGAAATCAGCAAGATTTTTTGAAATATCTTAAATATTGAATTTTTCATCGTGGCGCCAAATAAGGAAAAAAACTCGTTTCGAGAAAAACGCGTTTAAATTTGTATTATGTAATGAATAAATCATTTTTTCAACCTGATTTACCGACTTATAATATTTAAACTGTTGGGGATTTCGGTTTGAAATATTTACACAATATTCTTGAAGCGATATATAATCAAAAATTTTGATGACAGACTATCGCAGGGGTTCCCCATACCCCACAAAATTAGTGAAAAATGCTAAAAACAATTTACTTACTTTGCTCAATCGTATTTTTTACCGCGAAAATATAATTCTACATTTTTCCCAATGACCTTTTCCGCTTTTCAGATTTTGGGAATGGAAATGTAAGATAAAAATTTCTCTACGACCAATAGTCAGCTCAGCGCATCGATTTAAAGTACTGGGGTGCGCGTAAACCCTGTGTGGGTTATTTATTTCATACGGATAGTGTGGGGTCCTAAGGTTAAATTTGTGTCTATAATTCATGTTCAAAGTAATTTTTAGTTGATAATTATTCCTCTTATGCTTAGACTTATACTTAAGTTAATATAAATTATGTGTAATTTTTAGTCCCTACGTTTCGCGAGTAACTTAATAGCTAAATAATAGTAATCATATTGTCTCCAGCATCAAAACTATGCATTCTATGCTCTTCTACATTTCTTTCAGTTCAATTGCAGAAATCTCTAACATACGAGCAGCAAACACACAAATAAACCTTAGTGTCAATTAAATATTTCCTTTCGAATCCTTTAAGCCTTGATACTTTTCTATAATTTTATCGTATCCATTGTTTTGTTACAGTCCAAAGTCAGTTAAGCGTTATTAAAATAAAAGCGCAATTAGTCCAGCTATTAGCACCAAATCGTGCTCCATTAACAACAAAATCCAGCGACTTTCGTTCCGCAAAGCACAGGGAATCAGCGACAAGAGCTAATTCAATTAAGAATTGTTTTGTGCAAATTGAAAGTAATCTCCAGGGAGGCGTGCGGGGGAGGCATTCAGCAGCGCAGGACAATATCCGGACCATAAAACAAATCTTGCATGTCCCACTTATTCGCGCGCGCCACTGTACCACCATTCCCCCTCGGCATCTTTTCGCTGTAAATTTCGAACAATTTGTTTTGTTTTTGGGGGGGCTCTGCAGAATATATTTCATGTCCAGGCAATTAATTTCAATTTTGAAATTTTCAACATCTGCAATCCGATTGTTCCTGTATTTACTATAATTTAGCTCTGAAATATAAAAAAGGCTTAATTGCGCACATAGCGAAGACAAATTGCATTTTCGTTCCAATTTACAAAATCTGCTTACCCATAATTTGTCAATTTCTGAATTATTTATGTCAAACAATGCATTTAATATGTCGTCATGTTTGAATTAAGCACATTCTGGTAGTTTTTCGTTTAAACCCTATTTACATGAGTTTCTCCCTGTGCCCGTCACTGATTTTGATGGTATAGTATAAGGGATTTGTGTTTGTGTTAATTAGCTCGTGAAAAACATGTAATTAAAATATGATCTACTTGGTAAATAAATTAATTATCCGCCTGCTTTATAGAAATCAATTGTCCTTAATTTAAACTTAATTGTATTTTTTCCTTTTGAGAGAGAAAATGTTTCTGGGTATAAGCCAATTAGTTACGATGGCCTTGAACTGATCCTTGGAGCTACGCAATTTGGCGAAGAATAAATTGTTGATTAAATTTCGTAATTGAAGTAATGCATTTGAATATACTATATATAGTTAATAAAAGAAGTGGACTTCTGTAGTTAAATAAAAAGAAAGGGTTTATCTTACATATTAATGATATTGAGAGCAATATAACAATGATTGGGATTATATAGTAAATTATACAACATATTCTAAGCCTAAAAGGATTGCGTACCGGAATTGAAATGGTTTAAAATATTGGACCTTTAAAATTGTATTTAAAAGTTAATTTTGTGCATGTTTCAGAAAAGTTGTATGAATGAAACCTATCGTAATCAGTACCAGTGCTCTACGGACAATTTAAGTTATTACCTCTAAACCTTGGTTGAGCAAAACTGGTGATATTGACACTTTTATTTAATATATTTATTATTTAATAAATAGAAATAATAAAATATACAGGCAAAAAAAAACTATTTTCTAAAAAAGGACTTCCCGGATCTGGATTTTTGGCTTAATGTGCTCTAAGTAAAATAACTAGATGATTTTAGGCAAAAAACAGAAAAGTCTAGAGGAAAAATTAGCAGAATTTCAATTTTTACATTTTCCGGTGCATTTTTTAAGCCCTATACAGGCAAAAAAAACTATTTTCTAAAAAAGGACTTCCCGGATCTGGATTTTTGGCTAAATCTCCTCTAAGTAAAATAACTAGATGATTCTAGGCAAAACACAGAAAAGTCTAGAGGAAAAATTAGCAGAATTTCAATTTTTACATTTTCCGGTGCATTTTTTAAGCATTATACAGGCAAAAAAAACTATTTTCTAAAAAAGGGCTTCCCGGATCTGAATTTTTGGCTAATTCTGCTCTAAGTAAAATAACTAGATGAGTCTGGGCAAAAAACAGAAAAGGCTAGAGGAAAAATCAACAGAATTTCAATTTTTACATTTTTAGTTGCATTTTTTAAGCATTATACAGGCAAAAAAAACTATTTTCTAAAAAAGGACTTCCCGGATCTGGATTTTTGGCTAAATCTACTCTAAGTAAAATAACTAGACGATTCTAGGCAAAAAACAGAAAAGTCTAGAGGAAAACTTAGCAGAATTTCAATTTTTACATTTTCCGGTGCATTTTTTAAGCATTATACAGGCAAAAAAAAACTATTTTCTAAAAAAGGACTTCCCGGATCTGGATTTTTGGCTAAATCTACTCTATGTAAAATAACTAGACGATTCTAGGCAAAAAACAGAAAAGTCTAGAGGAAAACTTAGCAGAATTTCAATTTTTACATTTTCCGGTGCATTTTTTAAGCATTATACAGGCAAAAAAAAACTATTTTCTAAAAAAGGACTTCCCGGATCTGGATTTTTGGCTAAATCTACTCTAAGTAAAATAACTAGACGATTCTAGGCAAAAAACAGAAAAGTCTAGAGGAAAACTTAGCAGAATTTCAATTTTTACATTTTTCGTTGCATTTTTTAAGCATTATAAAGGCAAAAAAAACTATTTTCTAAAAAAGGACTTCCCGGATCTGGATTTTTGGCTAAATCTACTCTAAGTAAAATAACTAGACGATTCTAGGCAAAAAACAGAAAAGTCTAGAGGAAAACTTAGCAGAATTTCAATTTTTACATTTTCCGGTGCATTTTTTAAGCATTATACAGGCAAAAAAAACTATTTTCTAAAAAAGGACTTCCCGGATCTGGATTTTTGGCTAAATCTGCTCTAAGTAAAATAACTAGACGATTCTAGGCAAAAAACAGAAAAGTCTAGAGGAAAACTTAGCAGAATTTCAATTTTTACATTTTTCGTTGCATTTTTTAAGCATTATACAGGCAAAAAAAACTATTTTCTAAAAAAGGACTTCCCGGATCTGGATTTTTGGCTAAATCTACTCTAAGTAAAATAACTAGACGATTCTAGGCAAAAAACAGAAAAGTCTAGAGGAAAACTTAGCAGAATTTCAATTTTTACATTTTCCGGTGCATTTTTTAAGCCCTATAGAGGCAAAAAAAACTATTTTCTAAAAAGGGGCTTCCCGGATCTGGATTTTTGGCTAAATCTGCTCTAAGTAAAATAAATAGATGATTCTAGGCAAAAAGCAGAAAAGTCTAGAGGAAAAATTAGCAGAATTTATATTTTTACATTTTCCGGTGCATTTTTTAAGCTCTATATAGTCAAAAAAAACTATTTTCTAAAAACGGGCTTCCCGGATCTGGATTTTTGGCTAAATCTACTCTAAGTAAAATAACTAGACGATTCTAGGCAAAAAATAGAAAAGTCTAGAGGAAAACTTAGCAGAATTTCAATTTTTACATTTTCCGGTGCATTTTTTAAGCCCTATAGAGGCAAAAAAAAACTATTTTCTAAAAAAGGACTTCTCGGATCGGATTTTTGGCTTAATCTGCTCTAAGTAAAATAACTTGATGATTCTAGGCAAAAGACAGAAAAGTCTAGAGGAAAACTTAGCAGAATTTAAATTTTTACATTTTCCGGTGCATTTTTTAAGCCCTATAGAGGCAAAAAAAACTATTTTCTAAAAAAGGACTTCTCGGATCGGATTTTTGGCTTAATCTGCTCTAAGTAAAATAACTTGATGATTCTAGGCAAAAGACAGAAAAGTCTAGAGGAAAACTTAGCAGAATTTAAATTTTTACATTTTCCGGTGCATTTTTTAAGCATTATACAGGCAAAAAAAAACTATTTTCTAAAAAAGGAATTCCTGGATCTGGATTTTTGGCTAAATCTGCTCTAAGTAAAATAACTAAATGATTCTAGGCAAAAACCAGAAAAGTCTAGAGGAAAAATTAGCAGAATTTCAATTTTTACATTTTCCGGTGCATTTTTTAAGCCCTATAGAGGCAAAAAAAAACTATTTTCTAAAAAAGGACTTCTCGGATCGGATTTTTGGCTTAATCTGCTCTAAGTAAAATAACTTGATGATTCTAGGCAAAAGACAGAAAAGTCTAGAGGAAAACTTAGCAGAATTTAAATTTTTACATTTTCCGGTGCATTTTTTAAGTCCTATACAGGCAAAAAAACTATTTTCTAAAAAAGGACTTCCCGGATCTGGATTTTTGGCTAAATCTACTCTAAGTAAAATAACTAGACGATTCTAGGCAAAAAACAGAAAAGTCTAGAGGAAAACTTAGCAGAATTTCTATTTTTACATTTTCCGGTGCATTTTTTAAGCATTATACAGGCAAAAAAAAACTATTTTCTAAAAAAGGACTTCCCGGATCTGGATTTTTGGCTAAATCTGCTCTAAGTAAAATAACTAGATGATTCTAGGTAAAAAACAGAAAAGTCTAGAGGAAAAATTAGCAGAATTTCAATTTTTACATTTTCCGGTGCATTTTTTAAGTCCTATACAGGCAAAAAAACTGTTTTCTAAAACAGGACTTTCCAGATCTGGATTTATGGCTAAATCTGCTCTAAGTAAAATAACTAGATGATTCTAGGTAAAAAACAGAAAAGTCTAGAGGAAAACTTAGCAGAATTTCAATTTTTACATTTTCCGGTGCATTTTTTAAGCCCTATAGAGGCAAAAAAAAACTATTTTCTAAAAAAGGACTTCTCGGATCGGATTTTTGGCTTAATCTGCTCTAAGTAAAATAACTTGATGATTCTAGGCAAAAGACAGAAAAGTCTAGAGGAAAACTTAGCAGAATTTAAATTTTTACATTTTCCGGTGCATTTTTTAAGTCCTATACAGGCAAAAAAACTATTTTCTAAAACAGGACTTTCCAGATCTGGATTTTTGGCTAAATCTGCACTAAGTAGGGGTAGTGTATGTGTTAAAAAAATTACAGGGTGTTACATGAATAAAATAGATGTACACAAAAAACTGCCCGTAGCTCCTAAATGGAGCATTTTAGAGAGGACTGTCGGAACAAACTTTGATCGGGAGATTCCATAGAATGCATTAGCATATGTTGGAACACATGGTTACGAATCATCCTGTATATAAAAAAGTTAGACAATGTTTTCGTAAATTAAGAGCTCTTTAAAACCGTTTTGAAAAATTCATTAAAAATATCAGCAGTATTTAGAAGATGAGACCTCTCACGGTTCGCAAGGGTTAACCATTAGAGTTAAGTTTTAAATTAATTTTAAAGAATACGGAGGTAAAAGTAATATTTTTATGTTTTATGATAGTATAGATGATATAAGAAAAATCGGTTTTGTTAACGATCCGAAGTAAAATGAACTTAATTGTCGGTTTTGCGATCATTAAAGCTGTCTACATTTTTTCACTATCGTTTTTACCAACGTCCGGCAAGTCGAAAGAATTTCTCAAGCAATGTGAATTTTCTTGGCAAGCGCAAGTGCAAGTGTAAGACGTGTAATTTATGACTCGAAATTACTTGCTTTTCAATTTGTTTACTTTTGTGTACGGCGGCGCGGGATGGCGTTTAAAGTGAATTACGCTCGAAAAGGTTCGTACCTTCGTAATTGGCTTGCTTTGGTCCAGCACTCAGCCGTTGCGGGTAGCTAGAGAAATATTTTTATAGCTGCGAAAAGGGCATATTCTGTATCTGAGGGGGGTTTTCGCGAACTATATTCGGAAATTACTAGCAGCAGCCTGGACCAATTAACCTCCGAAGGTACTCACCGCCCTTCTTGTTTGCTTCTCTTTTCAGTTCCCATAACTTCGGTGGAGGGCGTCTTGGCTCGGCAAGCGATGCTGCCCTGCGACATAACACCGATGGAGCGCGACGATGCAGTATACATGGTGCTCTGGTTCCGGGAGGGCGACGGGGAGCCCCTCTACAGGTAAGCATACAAATGTCGTGATTACCTGTCCTCGCATCGTTCTTGGGGGACCATCGCGGGCTTTGTTGTCACGGCTATTCTTCTTCCCTTCAGCGACTACGACGACGATGACGACGACGACGACGTCTTATTCTTCCCTTGAAGAATTCTTTGGCACGCGTGCTTCCCAGATTTGGCTCTCTCAAGTGGCTTAAATATTAATGGAATTTTTGAAAGCACATACATGTTTACTTGCCCGGCCCAGCCCGGTTGACGAGCTTACACAGCTGAGCAGGGCCGCGCGGGCGTTATAAACCACGCTTTTTGCGCACAATGCGGCAGGTAGAGTCGCGTTTTGGGTGCCGGGCGCCGCGCATAGATCATGTCTTCACAATCTGGAGCGCGACATTCTGTGTGAGTGATGTTCCAATTGTGAACTTTTTCACATTACTTTGATAAATATTTCAAGAATGTCGGACACTTTTGGAATTTATTAAAGGGCCAACATTCGGCAGGTTATGAACTTAGTGAAAATAAACAGATACCAGCGAATCCCCGGCATCTTTTCGGGCTTATATCTATGCGAATTTATCACATTCATGTACCCCACCGCTGGCCCTGCACAATGGATTTAAGGGAGAGCATAATCCAGTGCACATGGAGACCCTCAAATATTTCACACAGATCGATTTCGTATGAGACAAAACTCTTCCTGCCGGCATGTCCCCGCTATAAATATATCATAATCTGACTTGCATCGCATATTAAAAAATCATCGGGAGACACGACCAAGACGATAAATTTCCACATTTTTGTATCAGCGCCCACATCGCCAGATGGCGCAGCAGTAATGACTTTTTGTCTACGTACACCCCCCCAAGGAGGTTGTCGGCTTCTTGGCTGGCGTCATCCCCGGAGTCCTGCAGAAGGAAGGGGTTGGTCCTATTTCTTGCGAGCAAGTGCATGTGTGTGTCCAAACAAATTATCTTAGGAACAGGAGAATTGCTGAAGTTTCAGCATTTAGCACTGCTGGTTCCCTTAGTCCCCCTCCACACATGTGTCCAGGGGAGCCGGCGAGGAGCGGAATTTCAAGCTGTCAACTTCCTTCCGGGGTCCGCAAAAAGTCATCCAGCGGAAGGGTCCTACAAGGAAATATTACTTAAGGAGCTGAATGGCTGGCAATATTTTTTGGTATGCGACGAATTGGCACATAGTTTAGTTAGGAAAGCTGCTTTCAACGTCTTTGCCACAACGAAATTGTCTAATCTCTTTAAGAAGCAACACGTTCAAATGGCCCATTCACAGAATTGCAAATGAGCTTTGTTTTTCTCAACTCTTGATTAATGCCACTGAGTTTGTATTCCACTTTAAAGAAGAGGTTCTGCTTTAGAATTCTTTATGAACTATTTGCTTAATGATAGGTATGTTAAAACGAGTTTTATAACATTTTTAATTAATCTTGCGAATTATATACATTAAATATGTATGTTAAACTTTAAGCGAGATGTAAGGCTTCAAAAAATCATCCGAAACAAATGATAGACGTATGGTAAATTTAGTATCAGTTTGTAACACATTTGTAATAAACAATAAAAATGATTTTTCGTTTTTATAAAATACCTGCATAATTTATGTTAGGTATAATAAATTTAAATTCAACTTCATTCTAAAGATTTTTTATTTCAAGTAATTGAGTCTTACACATGGAAACATTCAGAAAGGCAGATGCCATAATGAAAAAATAATTAAATTAAATTTTTCCACCGAACCAAGTGTTGTACGGCGATGTATCAGCTGTTGTCACCTCATAGCTTTAATTATATTGATCGCTTTTGTGTTTCGCTGCATTCGGAGCCTGTTTTGCCTAGCAACATGGAAAAAGAATTATTTTAACCGAAGACATTGTTCGTTAAAGATATTGAACAATAATTGAACTATAGAAAGTTGTGGACTTTCGCTACTGGATCGTTTTAAATGATTCTTTTTTAAATCATGAAACTCTCGGAAAAAAACTAGATAAATTCTCCTTATTTATTCGCGAAAACTACAATAAATCGTAAATTATTTACTTACGGACGATAACACAGGTCAACATTTTATCTAGGCTTGTGCACGGGAATCGAAGATGGTATCCTAGGGTTTTTGGCGTCGCTGATTACGATGAGCGGGTCGGTTAGGCTCCATCACGTCAAGTTCAAAGTAATTTGAAGGTCAAACTGTCAAAAAACCTTCCAAAAACATGAACAAATTAATGGATATGTTTTTGAGGTCGCTGAATCCGAATCCGGTGTTTATTTTTACTTTGCATGCATCCTCGAGGTCATTTGAGGTCATTTGAAGGGGTTTTGAGAAAAATGCTAAGTACCATCCAAAAAATCTGAAAATATGTTTTCGAGGACCCTGAATCTGAATCTGAGTTCAGTCGACCTCATTTCAATGTCATTTGAAGGGCAAACGATCAAAAATCTGAAAAAATTCATAGACATATTTTTGAGGTCGCTGAATCCGAATGCGGAATCTCAATCTGCGAAATGGACAATTCTGCCACAGAACTAGAACACCTGCCTTAAGATGACCTTGAATGGCCTCGAGAGAATGCATGCAAAGTAAAAATGAACACCGACATCAAAAACACGTCCATGAATTTTTTTCATATTTTTGGAAGGTTATTTGACCGTTTGACCTTTAAATGACTTTGAAATGAAGTCGACTGACCTCAGATTCAGATTCAGGGTCGTCGAAAACATATTTTCAGATTTTTCGGATGGTACTTAGCATTTTTTCCAAAACCCCTTCAAATGACCTTAAATGACCTCGAGGATGCATGTAAAGTAAAAATAAACACTGGATTCGGATTCAGCGACCTCAAAAACATGTCCATGAATTTTTTTTAGATTTTTGGAAGGTTTTTTGACCGTTTGACCTTCAAATGACCTTGAACTTGACGTGATGGAGCCTAACCGACTCGCTCATCGTAATCAGCGACGCCAAAAACCTTAGGATACCATCTTCGATTCCCGTGCACAAGCCTAGATAAAATGTTGACCTGTGTAATTTAACTTACTTAAGATTCAGTTTTTGTATGATGATTTTCTCGAAAGTTTCACGATTTAGTAAAGAATCGTTTTTAACACGATCTATTTATGAAAATCCAACAGTCCGACAGTTGATTCATTTTCGATTCTATTTTTCTTGTAGAATTGTTTTCGATTCATGTATTTGATAAGAAATAGTTAACATTTCCACAGTTGATAAGACTGAAGAGACTTCAAGCATATGCCGGCGAGTTGCACTTTACATGAAAATATCTAAAAAGCCAATCTCTTCCTGTTTAATTCGTAATACTCAAGGAGCACGTCATTTTTCAAGAAATATTTTCCATATATTCGCAAAGAGCTCGTTATATTTCGTAAAAAAGCGAAAACTTTTTCGATCCGTATTTTTCCTCCCTATAACCATGTTACTATTCGTTTTTAAAAACCATATTTGAAAATTACGAACCTAAATTACTTATTAATTTATTTTAGCTTGTATTAAGCGAAATGAATAAATAAAGAGAGACCGCCGAACTTTTGAGGAACACCGATTCCAATGCGATTTGTAATACATCTGGTGTTCCGCAGGGTATCCATCTGCAGCCACTATTATTTATAAATTTATATCCAATGACCGCGACTGTTCCCTCCTTAATGATGATTTAATAACCTTCTTCAAATGGCGGTGCTCTAATCGTTTACTTTTAAATATTGAAAAATGTACAGACATATGTCTCACGCGTGGAAAGAATTTTTTGCATCATAATTATGTTATCGATGCTTGTTTTTTTAATAGGGTTTCCAAAAGCTAGGGTTTTGGTGTATATATCAACACTAAACATTATTTTTACAATAATGAAATTGTTGCTGTATTCCAAAATAAAATCTCATCCCTTCCACTTATAGAGAATTTTATTACAAATCGAATGACTTGTCAGTGAATTATTCAGTTTTTGAAATATTAACATTTTAAATAACATAGTTTTTAGAAAATTGCAATAAATGTTGTTTCGGTTTTTTTCGCAGAAATTATTTCACGTAATATATCCTTAAAATAGAAAAATAATAATATCGATTTCTTTGCTCACAACATAAGAATATTCCCTTAAAAAGCTACAGACACCCACTTGTTTGAAAAAAATGGTCCCGGCCTACACAAAAACCATGGCATTTATGATAATTCATAACATGTATATGAGGGTATAACTTTTAAATTACTTTTTTCTTAATAAAATTTCCTCTTTCCTTTTCGTCCATCTTTTTTAATAAGAAAATCAATCTGTTTACAAGACCATTCTTAACTTTATTTTTTTATTTCAAGATATAATAAATGAAGAACGCAATATGCTATAAAATATCATTTAAGAATACCTGCGCCAATAATGAGAACCCACACAATACAAAAATAGCTACTTTTCAAAAACATCTAACATGACGACTTTAAGAATTTGAAACGTTTTTACACTAGGAGTGACAAGCATTCATGTTTTGTTATTAAAATTTATCTAGTACTATACTATTTGCTTTAAACATTAGTTAAAAGTTAAAGATAACGGTTGGAATTGGAATTGAGAAAGTATATTCGTATTCTGTAAAAACTTTCTTAGGTATTTCCGAGTCAAATGAATCAATTTTGGCCTAAAATCTCACTAGAGTAGCACATATTTTTTTTTTAATTCAACTTTTTTATATGATATTAAGAAAAAATGCAACAGAATTTATTACCTTGTAAACTATGCATTCGGAATATTTCAATTTATTATATTAACCCATTAATGCGAAAAACGAGGATTTTGTGCACGCAATTTCAATTGTACGATTCGAATAGCAAATTGGGACGATTTTCTTCCAAATTCGTATATAAGGGGTTTTGGGGGATGCTTTTTCAGAAACTGGCATTTCTTTTGCATAAAAATTCCAAAAAACCCTATTATTTTTTGGTTTTTTTCAAAAAAGTGCTGATTTTTTTGGTAATTTTTCTTCTCAAAGTCGATTATCTTGTCGTTGCTGCTATTAAATGATCATATAACTACCAGAAATCGCGGTCCGAATGTCTACACTTTCTCAAACCATGGTTTTGAATTTTTTTTTCGTTTTTGTTTTTACAAAATGGCCCTTTTGTACAGCAATATAATAAAAAACTTCGCGACTTTTTTACACGAAAAGGATCAACTTCACAAAAAAAATTTATATGACAAAAAGTGCTTATAATTAGCCAAGGAAAACATCTACATTTTTTCAGAATTTTTTGGACTATTATTGGTTTTTTGGATTTGGCCAATTTTTGAAAAATCCAAAAATGTCCCCAAAAATTCTGAAAAAATTTACACGTATTCTGTGACTAATTATAAGCACTTTTTGTCATATAAAATTTATTCGTATAATTGATCCTTTTTGAGTAAAAAAATCACGAAATTCTTTTATGATGAAATTTCCAAATATCCAAAAAGAGTCCAACAAATTCTGAAAAAATTTACATGTTTTCATTGGCTAATTATAAGCACTTTTTGTCATATAAATTTTTTTTGTGAAGTTGATCCTTTTCGTGTAAAAAAGTCGCGAAGTTTTTTATTATATTGCTGTACAAAATGGCCATTTTGTAAAAACAAAAACGAAAAAAAAATTCAAAACCATGGTTTGAGAAAGTGTAGACATTCGGACCGCGATTTCTGGTAGTTATATGATCATTTAATAGCAGCAACGACAAGATAATCGACTTTGAGAAGAAAAATGACAAAAAAAAATCGGCACTTTTTTGAAAAAACCCCAAAAATAATAGGGTTTTTGAAGTTTTTATACAAAACAAATGCCAGATTCTGAAAGAGCACCGCTAAAAACACCTTATATACGATTTTGGAGGAAATTCACCCCAATTTTCTATTCGAATCGTACAATTGAACTTGCGTGCACAAAATCCTCGTTTTGCGCATTAATGGGTTAATATATTTTCGTTTCCTTTTTTCATTAAAATAATTATTTTCAATTAAAATCCGGCACGAATGCCAGAATGTTTTTCCTTATGTCGGGAAATCAGAACTAAAATATACTTTTAAATCGTCAAGCGATCAAATTGTTATAATTATACCTATAATTATCGTTATAATGCTGAAGATTGATCATGGTTCAACGGAAAATTCTATATATAAATAAAAATATAAAATCCTGCGTTGTAACCGTTTTGGACTTTGGTTTATAAAGAGGAATATAACGTTTTAATCTCTTAATGATTTTGCTTCGAAGTGTTTCCTTCGTATCCGGTAGAATAATTCAATTAAATAGACATTTCTGTTTTATTATAGAGGCATATAATTTAGTGGAATTTTAATGTCTAGTAATTTGAAATGTTATTATATTAAATCTATACAAAGAAGACACAATCAAAATTTTATAGGTAGAATATCAACAGATAAAGGTAAAATCAAACACGCAAAATTCAGTGATAATATTATCTTTTGGGTAATGATATATTTTTTAATCCGAAGTCATAAAAATGTTCGAAACATTAAACTACGATATATCTAAGTTTAATGTATTTCAAATGCAGCAATCGACTTCGATTATTGCACCATTAGCGTTTCTGGCTTGTTTTTTAATCAACCGAAGTTTTAATACCTTAAGAAGAATTATGCGAACCAAGTAATAAAATTGTTGAATTAATAAATTTAAAGAATACCACTGAAGGGTCGCCAACGTGAAGCTCGTCAGCCGTGAAATCTACTATAAATTGATCTGGAAAGCCGTTCTTCGATTGAAAGCCACCAAATCAACAGTAGCAAGAGCGCGCCAAAAGTCCCTTTATAAAAAAAAAAAAACTAAATGGCCCATAAAGTCGACTAGTCGGGGGCATTTATGATTTAATTCCTTCCATCGGCACATCGAAGAACCATCATAAAATGGACCGATGCCTTTTCCCAGCACGGTCTTACACCAAAATCCCCTGGCCACCCTGTCAATTTTATAGATCTGGCAAGAGCTCACCTCCAACCGGTGGTGCCAGGCCTGTTCTGGTGCTGCTGGAAAGAATCCCATAAAATTAATAAACTGCCGGAGAGTGGTACAAAAATCGTGATGTGCAAAGTTCCCGGCCAGGGAGCCCCAATAAAAGCATGAGGGCAACATAGTTCGACTGCGGCTTTATGTTTTGTCTTCTTTTACAGCTTTGACGTGAGAGGTCGCCAGTTCGCCCAGGCTAAGTTATGGTCCTCGCCGACTGCATTCGGGATTCGTGCATACTTCAGTACGGCAGCACATCCCGCACAGCTTAAAATCGACAATGTTAAGCTCTCTGACGAGGGCACCTACAGATGCCGGGTCGACTTCCGGAACTCACCCACCCGAAATTTGAAAATAAACCTGACTGTTATCGGTAAGTACTCAATCAGCACCTTTAGATTTTACTCGTGTCCGATTGACGGAATAATTAACAACTCAGATCCCAATAAATAAAATCAATTTGCGCCAACTTAAACTACTATTTTGTAGGAAGGTATGTTAGGTTTTAGGCTCTACTACTTGCAGCTTATTATTTTGTAATTTAAGGATTGCAGGATTTGCTCGACTATTGACAGTAAGTAGCCCAAGAGCACCTTTTCATTTTGCTCACATCCACAACTAGATGCATTGGATTTATGCCACAAAGTGTGTTCGGCTAATTGAAACTCTAAGCACTCTACCACTGGTCGTAATGGAATATAAAAGCAGTATTAACTTCGAAATGTATTTCCCAATAATATAGGAACTGAAATAAAGCAAGGTATATCACTTTGTAGGTATTAGGATTTAAATGGCACTACTTTTAGCTTATTTTAAAACATTGCAAGAAAAGCCAGCTAGCCGGAAAAAAAGCTTTTAACAGATGCATTACGAGATGGGGGAGTGAAAACCCTTTTTTATTTTGAAGTAAGGTTGACATAAATCTCTGCTTTTATTCACTCTCTTAAATTTTATGAAAATTCACCAAAGTTTTAAAAATCTCATTTTAAATGTTCATGTTTATTCACAAAAATTAAATTCGCTATTTATACTATAAAAACTAATATTTTCTATGAGTTGACTGGTAAGCAAATATCTTATTTATAATTAGTTTCGTACAATTGAAAATTTATAATATCCCAAAGTTCACAACTTGAAAGTCAACAAATCCCTGGAAATATTATTGTTTTCCCAAAAATCAAGGTTATAGATAACTAGATAGACAGATATTTAGGGAAACTATTGTATAAAGAAATAAAAAAGTATTTTATAGAAAAGTCTAGGAAAAGTGGCAAGTTTTTAGTCCTCAATAGGCCTTTCTAACTTCCAATATAAATATGTATATTTTCAAGTGGTAATCGATAGTATTTCAGAAATCAAATATCTGTTGAATCGAGGTAATATTTAGAAAAGTTGTCTCCATTCATTTCCCTCCAGCACTGTTTTCTACCAACTTCTCTAATGATAAACGACAGCCAGAGTTGTACAAAATCAAAATAATATCCCTACAGAGAACCATTTGCTATCTGGGGAATAATAGAATAGCATAATGTTATTTTCAGTTTCACAAAAGTTTGATAAAGTTAATTAAAGATAAATCCAAGATTTAAGTTATTTTATTGTTGTGATTTTGAGGTGAACATTTTTATTTGGCTTTTATTCAGAATAGCAGTTTTTATCCGCATTATTGTATTGCACAATTTCATTACCTCCCAATTTTGAAATCCAAAACGAAATTTGCTATTCCTTTTTTTCAAATGTCATAATTTCTAAATGAAAGTGGATTAAGTATAAAAATATGTATAATCTAAATAATAAAGAAATATAAACTTAGAATAAGTTCATCTTTGGAATAGTTAGCTATTAATTTATTTATTCAATAATCATCAAAATTGAGTATTATATTATATTATAATAATATAAATTCAGTACAGATCGGTTAAGATTTCAGAAGTGGGATGTATTTCAAACCTGCAAGGGTTGTCGAAATCTTAACAAAATCCAATCCCGAATCAAAACATTAATTTTATTTTAAATCCATTGGTCCCACTAAAAACTTGGAGGAGCAAGTAAGAATTAACGCTGTAGAGATTCTGTAGAAATTAAATCATATTTTGATCCTCAGGAAGTACTTAATTAGAATTTATTAACTCTATTTAGCTCCTCTATGAAAGATAAAATAAAACAAAAGATTTTAGAATGGTAGTAAATATGATGGTAGATCTCTTCTGAGCTTATTCTAGCTTGTTTCTTTCGCGTCCTAAAAATCCACACCTACATCTACTTATCTCTTAGATCATAGAGAATAGGATTAAACATAAGTCCGGTTTAATTGAAGCAATTTCGTGATGTAGTGGCAGCCTTCTCTGTTATAGTCGTGCATCCAGTGCAGGCGGATATTTTTTACTTTTTCAAGATAGATAAGGGGCAGGAAATGCAAAGCAAATAAGTGTATTGTAGCCCCCAAAGTGAAATTTTACACATGATGCCACTGTTTATGTTATGGTGCGATTTGACATCACCCGAAAAATTAATTGAAAATCTCGTATTTTTACATTCTATCCTATCCTTTTTCTCTATGATCTAACAACTCGAGAACACAACTTGATAGGAATGGATTTATATAATTTTTAAGTATGTTGTAGGTGTTAGTCCTCTATGTATTATAGTAAAGGGATTTTGCGCAAAACTGCTTCGTTTACGAGAAAATCAAAATCAACCTCGCTAATTTTTTTTTATTTTATCTTTTTTTTTTTAATTTATAAAATTAAAATAATAGATTTTCTTAAAAAAAAGAGATACTCATTTTTAATATATATTTTAAAGTTATTATAATTAATCATTTTACTTTTTGACCCGAACATACCATTTAATACCTGAACAACGAGAAGGTCGTTAATAAAATAAATAAAATAATTTATATGGTATATTAAATACACTTTATTAAATAATCAATATAACTGTGGATAAAAAGGCATGAAATTTCATCAAAAATAAAATATATTTTCGAAAGCTCATTTTCACGCGAAGCCTTCAAATTTAAAAATGTTCTGAAATTGCTTACCATAGCACAGTTTCGTGCAAATCGCGCAACTGCTTAGCTGACAAAGGGATGATTATATTTAATTAATGTACTCAGAGTTCGCTGTTTTGTGCTCCTTATAAAAAGAACGTATTTAATGGGGCAGTAGACTTCCTTTTTTTTTTTTTGAAAAAATCGATTTACCGAACGGAAAACATCAAATTTGTACACTATAAACCTCCAAAAGTAGTGTACAATATGTTAAATAGGTTGAAAACACCAAAAAAATTCAAATTCAAATTCAAATTCAAATTCAAATTCAAATTCAAATTCAAATTCAAATTCAAATTCAAATTCAAATTCAAATTCAAATTCAAATTCAAATTCAAATTCAAATTCAAATTCAAATTCAAATTCAAATTCAAATTCAAATTCAAATTCAAATTCAAATTCAAATTCAAATTCAAATTCAAATTCAAATTCAAATTCAAATTCAAATTCAAATTCAAATTCAAATTCAAATTCAAATTCAAATTCAAATTCAAATTCAAATTCAAATTCAAATTCAAATTCAAATTCAAATTCAAATTCAAATTCAAATTCAAATTCAAATTCAAATTCAAATTCAAATTCAAATTCAAATTCAAATTCAAATTCAAATTCAAATTCAAATTCAAATTCAAATTCAAATTCAAATTCAAATTCAAATTCAAATTCAAATTCAAATTCAAATTCAAATTCAAATTCAAATTCAATTTTAAATTTTTCTAATAGATTTTAAGATATGTAGTTCTTTATGTAAAAAGATTTTAAGATTTATATAAATTTTACTGTACAACAAATTTTTTTTGAAAACAGTGAAAAAGAAGTGTACCGCTCGATAAAGTTTAGGCTTGATTATCTCGTAAGGGAAAAAGGGTTGTAAGACTTATTTACTAAAATATAAAATCAGTTAAAAAACTTCAAGTTGTGATTTTTGAACATTGGATAGATAGGTAGATAGTAGAGATGCCACGAATAGTAATTTGGCCGAATACCGAATACCGAATGTTCGGCGAGGTTCTTGGCCGAAGCGCCGAACATTCGGCAGCCGAATATTCGGCCACACTTAGTACTTTCCGCGGGCGACAAGTCACAACTCGTCACTTGTTAATTTGTTAGTTCTTTTTTTTGGTTAAATAAATATCTTTGTGAGTAATATTTTGAGTTCTTTTTTCATGATTTATTTGGTAATCCTTATTATATTTTATCATAAATACGAAAGTAAATCTATTTATCACGATTTCACGCCAAAACTGTTCAACCGATTTAAATGAAATTTGGTACACAGATACTCTAGAGCCTTAGAAAGGACATGGGCTATAATTTACGCGGACGAAGTCGCGGGAAAACAGCTAGTAATAAAAAAATAATAAATAAATTGCTATTCGGTATTCGGCCGAATGGTTAACCATATTCGGCCGAATACCGAATAGCGAAAAAAGTGGCCGAATAGCCGAATACCGAATAGTTGCCGAATATTCGTGGCATCTCTAGTAGATAGTAACAAAGTATCGTTAAGAAATCTCCATGAAATCATAAATTCTCCCTACTAGAATGTTGTTTCCTCAAATTTCTTATTCAAAAAATTCATCTCCGCCTAGATGCAGTCGTAGCGTAGGATGAGAGAAACTTGGTTAATATGAAAAATTTCACCCTTTTTGGGTTTTTAAAAGCGCGCGAATTTTTTTTCCGTAGGGATCCCCACGGCTCTCCGGTGTATCCTGGGATATTACTATGTCTAATGAATTCCTAAATTGTGTCGCCCCAAAACGTGATAAGTCCCATAAATTTGGAAATATGCTGAAGAGCCCTCGAAAAAAGAGTTTCCCAGGAGGAGTATCCCGAGGATTCCCACTTAATTTCGACTCCGGGAATTGTGCCGTTTCGTTCAATATTTTCCGCCTTCATTTGCATATTTTCGCCGCCATTTGTCATGTTCTTCCCCCTCCGACAGCAGAAAAAAAAAGAAAGAAATAAAATAAAAAAATTGAATTGTAAAAATTCTCTTTCACGAACTTGTCCTTTTTGTGTTTTTATCTTACCTTGAAATCTGTGTACGTGCCGCCCTC
Source organism: Dysmachus trigonus (assembly GCA_949715965.1). Classification (NCBI taxonomy): domain Eukaryota; kingdom Metazoa; phylum Arthropoda; class Insecta; order Diptera; family Asilidae; genus Dysmachus; species Dysmachus trigonus. Next base: position 93,835,165 of record OX454320.1, read on the forward strand.
CTCCACCGCCCTCCGCCGCGTTATCAGTGCTTTCGCCATTATTTCTCACCACGGGCGGACCCATTCGAGATGAAAGTTATTTACATTTATCTGCCTGCGAAATTCTATTACGAATATTTAATTGAAATTCATGACATGTACTTGAAATTACAGAACGGCGGAGCAATTATACCCGGCCCTTTGTGCCTGCCGCGAGGACGGGGCGCGTGGGGATGATTTTTTCTACTTCCCGGGGCTCCGAGGGCGCGCTCCGCCCGCCGCGCCTGCCGTTCCGTCATCTGCTTTGAGTCATTAGTGCGGTTAGAGAATTTTCGACTTGGGTCGCGACGGGGGCGGGCGTAAACTGCTTGTTTTAAAGCACGGCGGGGAGTTCTATCGAATAATTAGGAGGCCCCGAAATGACAGCCGTGCTTTAATGGGGCCAAATGGGAGCAAACTAATTCCATTGCGGAGCAACATTTCAATTGCTTGCTTTCACTCTCCCCGCGGTCGCGCCAAATTAGAGAAATTTCACGTCGGCTGAGGGGCACTTAAGAATTTTTCACTTTTCTTTCAGTACCTCCGGAGAGACCTGTAATTTATGAAGCTAGACGCAACGAGCGCGCAAACACCATCGAGGCCTACAACGAAGGAAGTGACGTCGTCCTGATGTGCGAAGTGAAAGGCGGTAAGGCTGTTCTCCTTTTTTTTTTTAACTAATATGCCCGCATTTTACGCGGAAATTAACAGAATGTAGTCGCCTCTGTCTACTTTGTGCGGAATTTGATTAAAAATAATTTGGGTTATGTCCTAGAATTTTTCAATTAGACAAGAACAAGGTTTAAGTTTCTTTTTACACGGCTGAATGGGAAATATTTTTGGAGTACCCACCCTTCTAGGTAACTAAAAATAAGTACGTTACAAGTAAAATTATTTTCATTAGAGAAGAGACTTTAAAAAACAAGATTTAGTAAATAAGGAAAAGTCCTTTGAAAACCAGCATACCTCGTCTTCGAAAAGAAATTTTTAATATACACAATATGGGAATTTTAATCTGACTGGAATTAACTCAGTACTCAAAAATGCCAATGAGAGTTTGTCTTTAATAAGAATTTTCAGAACCGGTCACTGTTTTCAAAATCAGCAACTCTTAAAGGGGTATTCTCATTACAAATTTTCAAAAATTCAATGTTTTTTTGTTCATTTAATATTTCTACGATCTTTCTGAATAATTTCTAGCAATTTCAAAAATGATTTTGGTTTCGAAGCTGTCGAGTTTTCCGGAGACAGTCATGAGAGTCTACAGAGACAGAAGAGCGAATTGAAAATATTTACTTTGATTCGTGTAAAAATTGTAATGTACGCATTTCCTGGCAAATCAGTTTTTTTTTCAAATTTCAAAAAACTAATTAACCGATTTTAATGCATGAGTGCTGATTCCCTTTATTATACCTTCTTCTATCGTTGATCCTAGGATCATTTAAATCGATATATTTTTCTATTTTTTTCACCCCGCTAAGAAAAACAGAAAAGAAAATTTTAAAGAAACCTATTTTTTTTTTTTTTTTTTTTTTTAGAAGGTACAACAACGTGGAAAAATATTTCGGAAAATAATTTTTGTTTTTCTGAAATTATTAGAAGATCTCCTTTGAATATCAATAAATATGTCTTCCAATACTATGATAACAGAATAATCGATTTTCTGCTGATTTGACCCCGAACTATACACATAAAGAGTTGGTCATCTGTGGGTTTCTTTTTAAATTACATTTTGTTTTGACACATAAAGTTCTTTCGCGCTCAAAAACTTGACAGAAACACAATATCATATCTTCGCGGTACGAAATTAATAAAGTTACGAATAAACAATGTTGAAAAATATTGAAAAGTTATTTCCAAAGTGAGTGCTGTATTGTTGAAACAGTGTAAATTTTGAAAATATCGTGTAGTTGTCGTTAAAGATCGATGTTATATTAATAATACAGAAATTTCTGATATAGGATCCCAAACCATCGAAAATGCGCTGCAAAAATTGGATTGAAAAGATGCGATACTGCGAACCCAAGAGAGGCAGCCATTTAAATGAAATCATATTTCATTATTAATCGGAAAGTTTACTTTATTTAATAAATAAACAAACTTTGAAAAATTTTAATCAGTGTTTATTTTACAGTATTTTTAAATAGAAACTAGCCAATGGCCCCCACTTTATATTCAATAAATTCAAAGGACTTTTAAAGTTTTTGAATTTACTTTAAATAGGGAAATCATTTAATTAGCAATCATCCCTAGCCTTTTTAAAAATGCAGTTATAAACCCTATTTTTCAATGCGTATCTATTTATATCTATTTTGATAAAATCCTCACATATTCCATTTCATATCCTTTCTGAATGCTCTATTTAAAAAAAGATGCGAAAAAACATGAGAAAATTTTAAAACTACGTACAGTCTGATTTATACCCTGCTTCCCATAGAATGGGGGTAAAGCTGAAAATTCGAGAAACAACCCCATGAATAATGGCCGAGTTCAACGGAGTGAAATGTTTCTTTATATGGTCTCTATGCTGCCACCCAATTAATTCTTCTGATTGACGAAACCAAAATAAAGATCTAAAAACCAGCGCTTCACTTTTTCCTCGTCAGGGCGTTTCTGCCTGTTTATATATATATATATATATATAAAAATAAATATATATATAAAAAAATAAAAACACAAGGGGGTAGGGCACTCATATGCGAAGCCCTTCATATGGCTCTGAATTTTTCAACATCAAAAATTGTGGAGAAACTTCCCCATGAAAGGTAAATAAATCAGCTCTAACTAAAAAGCCAGGCAAGTGAAAAATTGGCTGTTTATCTCGCCGAATTATTATGTTGGTAACGCAGCAAGGACAGCAGCATTGTTATGCTTTCTAATAAGTCAGTTAGGAGGAAAACATCCCCGAAAACATCCAACATCTTCATATCCATGGAAGCCGCGGACCGAGCACACATTTTTCCACATATTCCATGGCAATGCGGCCGCATATGTAAGAGCGGGTGTGGGTGGGTGGGCCCCTGCTGGGCTCCGCACGCATCAATGGAGCCGCAGTAATCTTTGGCTTCGTCGTAGAAGCCAATGTAATGAGCGCTACAAAACGTAGTATGAGGGAAAGTATAAACAGGAAGGTGTATACCGCCGGGACTGGAGCCCTTTCCCTGGTCCGGGGGGCTGAGGGCGTAACGATGACAAGTCTTTCGGAAAATTAATTCAGGGGGAGGTTGAAGGCATCTCACATGTGCACTCCGGGGAATTTGCCACCCTTGACGTTGAGCGAGGAGAAGTCTCAAAATCGCAAGTACATGACCCACTTTGCCGGGGCTTCGGGGGTGGGTACTACACCCCCAAAGTTGCCTCGCGGATCGGGATGAGTGATGTGGCGGAAAAGGCATTTTGTGAACTAATGCACTCACTCCTCTGCGAAAACGTTTGTAATTTGGCAAATTGGTTGCATTAATAATACCCTTGTGCCGCCTTGTGTTTGGTCGTGATCGGCCCGGATCTGGATCACGATGGGAATTGCAACTTTTACTTGAATTTTCCCGGAATTATGGGCATTGTTCATTCCCGGGTTCCGTGGTAGGGTGCCGCAACTTTCATAAATATGCACTTTTGGACAAACCGGGCGAATTTGAAACTTTTTATTTCATACATTCCACGCCTGATGGACGCATGCACAATTTTTCGCACGTTAAAAAATTAGCCCGAAACAACAAGGCATGTCATTTCAGAGAAAGTTGCACAAATGGTAAAATTTATGGAATTTTAAACTATGGTCAACAAACATTATAACAAGGCGGGACGGTGGCGCATAGAGAACGTCCTGAATGCAAAAAATGCAGCTGGGCAAACTCTTTTCTATCTCTGGGTAGCCACCCACCCCCCCTCCTAAAACCTAGAAGCTCTGGGAGCTCCACGAATATTTCATTCTGCCTAGAAAAGTGTTGAGTATCTGTGCCGGTCGCTTTCATCTTCTGCGCTAGCTAGCCGGAGGAGCTCCTGTCTAGTAATTTTAAAATTGCCATTCTTGCGCCTTTTTTGCAGGTCGTCCGAGGCCAAACGTGACGTGGTACTTGGACAATACTGTGATTGATGAGTCGTTTGAGTACAGGGCTGACGGGACCACAGTTAACCACTTGTCATATCCGACCATTGGACGCCAGCATCTGAATGCACGTCTAGTCTGTGTGGCGAGTAATACGAATTTGACACCGCCCAATAACAAAGTGGTCATCCTGGACGTGAACTGTAAGTACTTTCCTGTTGTCTGCTTCCTTATTCGAGTCACGGACTAGTTTTGAATTTATGTTGCACTCCCAAACAGTAAAACCTGTTGCTGTCCACATACTGACCAAGGAGAAGTTTCTATCTGCGGATCGAACCTACGACGTCGAATGCAAGAGCTCCGGATCCAAGCCGGCAGCTATGATTACGTGGTGGAAGGGCAACAAACAGATTAAAAGACTGGCCAAAAACGTAAGTATATTTGTCAAGGTAATTTTACATTCTATTCTATTTTATGGGAGAGGAGGGTAAAATCTACAGCATCACTGTTTCCAGGATTCTGGAATATCCAGACAAAAAAAAAAAAACATTCTACTTGGTGTGCAACATAAACTCGTTTCGAAATTTGAATATTTTACCAATTGTATTGCATGTTTTTTTGGGTAGATATTTGTCTGGATAGCACGATATAATGCAACTGAAGTGAGAAATTGCAATATCCATATTTAAGGTTTTTAAGCAAGTTTTTAAAATAACTTTTAAGTTTTTATGTACCAAAAGTTTTAGGAAAAGGACTTTTCGATTTTATCTTCGAACACAAAACGTGTATTTACTAAGCAGACAGTATGCACGGTGGTAGAAAATAAATAAAATGAGAAATAGAAAAATAAAAAATCGATCAAGTCCGACTTCAACTTGTGTACAGAGGATTTCTAGATGTTCGTTATAATTCGAAAATTCAAGTATGTGTCATAGTTTCGGAAATAAGATTTTGGTATATTTTCAAAATTTCATTTTAAATATTCTAATTAAAATTATGAAATAAAATGTTGCAATCCACATAACAAATAATTTTATATTATACTCCATATGATATATAAATTAAAAAAACAAAATTTGTTTAAAAATATCTATTTAAAGTTCAAGTTAAAGTATCAACTAGTGCAAAATATATGATTTAATTAGAGGTATTAACTAGACTAAATTTCAAGTTTCTACGTTGAATTATTTCTGAGAAAATCGTCTGTGACACAGACGTTTTTTCTTTCCTTTGGAGGTAAGAAATCCTAAAAATAAGCTTAAAAGCATTTTCGCTTAAATAAAGCCACTTACTCGATCAATAAATTTATAATTAATTAAAGCGAAAAGACCAATTTAATACCTGTTTAAGAATTTTATTTTTGTCGATGTCTGTCAGTCTGTCTTAAATTGGGTTTTTCCTCTTTTTATATAATTAACACATAGTACTTTTAATTTGCTCATTTTAATATATTTTGTTAAAAGTTACTTAATTAAATTTAAAAGGAGAAATTAGAGAATTATATTAAAGTATGCAAAATTTCAACATTTTTATTTTCGTAAGGCTACAGGCATACAGATAATCGATTTAAAAAAATCATGTTTGATAATATTCCCCAAAAAGATTAGTACCTAAAAAATAACTGATTCCTTATATTATACGTAATTAAAAGATTCCTTTAAATCCTCATGAAGTCCCTATGCATCACATATATCCTGATATTAAATTAATCTCTTATTTGCCTACGGTACATCAATAATATATCAGATCAATATGCCTAGTGGGTATCCTCGATAATTATATGCTGCACAACAAATTTCCAATTTCAAATTGTCTGATTAATCCCCTTTACGCTTATAATCTGTTTTCTCGTAGTTAATATAGAAAATTTTTTTAAATACTATTTTAATTCTAATAAAAGTGAAATTTAATGAAACTCGGGATATATTGATATTTATTTTACATTTGCAAAATAAAGGATTTTATTTTGTAATTTATTTCCAAGAAAAAATATATTCTGCAAATAAATAAAGATTATTAGAGTTATATACAGGGTGTCCAATAGGAAATTGCGAAAACTAATGGGTCACAATTTCTTAACAAATGGAGAGATCGGTAAAATGTAAATACTTTTTAATAAAGGACAGTCGTAATTTTTATTTCATGTCCATTTTATTATAAAAAAATTAAATCTATTTAATACAAACCATTAATTTAAAAATATAGTGAAAACCGTGAATTATTAATAATATATATTTGTGAAATGTGAACCATCTATATAAAAGGTATCTACCTCCATTTCTTTGAATCTTCTGTCGCCGGAGAGAAGTACAAAGGGATGTTAGAGACTAAATCCTTTCTCATGCGAAAAAGAGGAGGCGCGTTAAATCTTTTTTTTTTATTCAAGACGGAGCAGCACCTCATCGCACACAAGAAGTATCATCAATAAATTTTATGGCGATCGAGTTATTGGCCTGGGGTACCCACGCTTTGCTAGGGGAAAAGGAATGGAATAGCCACATGACTCGTCAGATCTCATTCGATTTGATTTCTTTTTATGGGGCTACATTAAAGATCTCTGCTATGAAAATAACCAAAAAACAGTTGAGGATTTTATTAAAGACATTGGGAAGATCGTCAATGGCATTTCAAATGAAACGTTAGAACATGTGTTTAATAGTTTTAGAAAGCATATGGATATTTGTGGCAAATTAGATGGTTAAAATATCGAAAATATATATCACTAATAATTAACGTTTTTCACAATTTTTTTTTTGATTTATTGTTTTGTATCAAATAGATTTAATTTTTTTATAATACAAAGGACATGAAATAAAAACGACGACGAAATTGTGACCCATTAGTTTTCGCAATTTCCTATTGGTCCTTAATGATTTTAATTTATGATATCCTTTCTCAATCCGTAAACAAAACCTTCTGAGAATTTAATTTACTTCAAGAACTTGTAAAAGATTTGTTGTGTGTTGTTTTATAGGGGATTACTTTGGGAGGGGGCTATTTCTTGCAACGACACTCTTATAGAGTTTAGGGAGTTATTTAAGATACTTATAGGCAAAGTATAATAAAAAAATTGTTCTCCATTATATTTCGAGTCTTTTACACTCTGTTACACAAGTATAAACGCACTATAAAATATGCTATTATTGATCTTTTCTATAAAACTAAGTTTCGTTGATATTTTATAACCAAAAAATATATATAAACATGAAAGCCTTTATAGAAGAATTATTGAAAAAAATAATTTTGGGCCTTTTGTGCAAAATTACACCCACTTAAAATGTTTCTGTATATTTCATTTCTTTTTTTTAAATTATATCTGAGATTTCAATATTTACATTAATAAATTAACATCCGATGTAACCACCATTATTATAGATTAATGAAAAAATTTGATTTTGCATTGAATCTAGAAAATAGCCGTTGTCAGTTCATAAATATTTTGGAACTGACTGTTTTCATCATAAATGCCAAAGTACTTCAATATTATTAGTTTGAAACCAAGTTTTTTTGCATCTACTTGAGTGAAAACAAGCATTGTCCTGTTGAAAAATCAGAGAACGGTGCTGAAACGTTCGCAGAAATGCGCTTTGAAAAGAACTATATTTTTTTACGAAGATCGTGCCAGGAAGGTTTGAATCCATCTGGATTATATAGGTTATATTTTTTTTCGTAGCTGAAAATTATCTTTATTAAAAAAAAAGTAAAAGTTAGCAACATTTTCATCAAGAAAAAAAATTCCCAAATGCAATAATTTTTTATAAAGCAAGCATGTGCACGGCATTTTCAAATTCCAACTTCCGTTACTTGCCCAAATCCTTTAAAGTAGGTGCAGTAGATAATCCGTCCCGGACAAAATTTTAAAGTCCTCCAAAAGGTCTTGATGAACTTGGAGATTAAATTCTCTTTTAATTTGATCGCAGCTCTTTATACTATTTGAAGCAGCTCTGATAATTTGCCTTTCATCACGTTGTGAAAGTAATTTAGATGGCTCCAAAGGCTTCGGTCTTCCACATTCTTCGGGATTTTTTTAGGAAATTACGGATAACAAAGTCCGATCCTTTTAGCTCCCAAGCGATTTCTCGCATTGACTTTCTAACGTGATATAAAGCCTCAATTTGATCTTTTGTCTTTCTTGTTAATCTCTTTCACCCTTTATCACTTTCTTGAATCGAAATATCTAAAGAGACTTAAATAGGCATGTGTGTGTATATGATATGACTGCAAATTTGAAAAAGTACTGCCATATGAGCAAAGTAATTTCATATTGTTTTTAGTGTTCTTAAATTATGGATTGCAATATTTCGAAGGAAATACGCTAAAAAAGCTAAAGTTTTATTATGTAGGATGCACAGTGCTTCATAAAGCGATGTTCTGAGGAAAGTAGGGATCCTTATGTTTTCAATGTTATACGTAGGACTGGTCAGGGCGATTCTTGAATATTGAAGTCTACATAAATCAAGGATTGAATCAGTTCAAAAGAGATTTCTCCGTTTAGCTCTGGCTGAATCATTTGGAGCTACCTCGTTGCGACCACAGACTGAAACTGATAGATTTGCAAACATTGGAATGTCGTCGTGAGATATCTAGGGTCGTTTTTGTCCATTTAATGTTGAGCGGTGAATTAAATTGTCCCGAGCTTTTATTAATGTTTGGCATTAATGTACCATCGAGAAACCTCCGAAAGCGTGATTTCTTAAAGCTTGAGAGTTGAATTTGTTATACAATCTTCGGTCCAATTGAATCCCTTAGGGCATTTTATAAAAAATATTTTGATTAACAAAAGTGATATAAAATATAGGCTTAGGAAAATATAATTGTAGTTTTTCAATTTTAATTTGATTATATTGATACATTTCAGTTAAGTCATATTTCTTGTACAGTCAGATCAGTTATCTTCTGGCTTAATAAAAAATTAATAAATGTTACCCGTATAAATTACAACCCTAATACATATGGATACTTTTCTACAAGTTCATTTTTCATTCTATGCAATTGGTATATGTATGATTCGTGCTTCGTTATTTCATTTCAGTTTTCTGAACCGGACAATCAGTCACTTAGCATACTAACTTACACCCCGACGAAGGAGGATGACGGCAAATACCTGACGTGCAGGGCAGAGAACCAGTTTATACCCGACAGCGCAATAGAGGACAAATGGCACTTGATCGTGCACTGTAAGTATGGCGTTCAGTAAAACGGTAAAAACCGAGTAATGGCGGCTTTACAAGCGGCCAATAAAAGAGCGAAGGCCTGCGGCTAATTACACCATAAGCAGGCAGCCAGCCGCTAGGAGGGCATTAATTTTTTACTATTAAGTGGTAAACCGGCGACAGAATGTTACCTGCGTCGTCGTCATCGTCGTCGTCGTCGACGAGAGAAGCGTCAATAAAGCAATTCTCCGGTTGATGTCCGATATTAACGCGGATTAATTCCATTACTCCCACAAAGCATTAATCTGAAAGTGGCTCTGCGCTAAACTTGAGAGAATTTGAGGAACGCTTTCTGAATAGGATGCTCTCCCGCCACCCACCCACTCGCCCGTCCGCCCGCCACAGTTAACCGGCCCAAATAGCAGCAATTCAGTTTAAATAAATTTATTTGGAGGGTTTTGTAAGCCCATAAAATTTCCCCCGAGCTCATTGAAGTATTTTTGCAATAAAATCGCCCCCGCCAACCCTCGTCCCTGGCGTAAGGGCTCCGGTTTTTCCGCCTTCACGTCATTTTAGGAGCCACTAAAAGTTATTTTTTTACTGGGAAAAAATTATTTCCTAATGCTTTGCTTTATTGTCCACATAAAATTTGTAGGTGGCTCATTTGGTTCAATCCATTATCGGTGCTCCACAACTTGCCGATTTTGCTCAGAAAGCCATCGAAATCTTAAGGAAAATGAAAAGATTCCTTGGGTGTGGGTGGGTAGCGAAATTTCCAATCATATATATATTTAATATATAAAAAGTGAAACATTGTGACAGTTTTTTTGCACTGAAGGTGCGAAATTGAGAACTATCGATTAGTACATACTGTGTACTTTGATACAATTTCTGATGAAGCAGCTGTAGCTGCAATTGGAGCGATTTCCAATTACTAGAAGTTTGGTCCTTTCCTTTGTAAAAACCTTTTATAACATCGTGTACGGCTAGTGAAGTGGTTAAAGTTGTCGTCAACGCATATTGACTTCAAATTGTAATTACATTCCACCGTCAAAGTTCATTTTTCAGATAGTTCAAGGAAAAAAATACTCTTTTAAATTTTAATTTCAAATAAAATATTATCAAAAACACTTCTAATTCGTGTACAATAAAATTTGTGAATTTTTAATTCAAATGATAAATTCGATGATAGGATAACAATTTTCAATTACACAAAACTCGTGTTCAATAAAGTGATAAAAAGTTCAGAACTATCATAATATTTCATATTTATTAAAATTTAGATATTGAAAATTTTTGCTACGAAGAATTTTAACCTTTGAGTAATTTTTATAAAAAAATAGACTTTTACTGGTGGTTTTGAATCAGCTACCGAAAATTTAAAAACTCCAAACTAAGGATCAAATATTAAGAGGAAAACTTTTTTAATTTCAAGGGATTTCGATAAAAATGGGATTCGTTACATATGGAATTTCCTAGAAAACCAATTTATTTTTTGTAGAAGGGAACGTTTTTGCCCATAGAATTTAACCACGTATGATGAAAAAGTCGCATGGTCAAAAGTTTATTTATTATTTAATAAGTTGCCAAGTACAGAAATAATATAATTTCCGATTACATCAAGCAACTGAGAATGAACCCAATTCCATATAAAGAAACCCAAAGCAGAAAGTAATGGTATTAGATTAAGAGTTTAATTTAATAAGGGCAGTATGTTTGAAGCAAGTTAAGGAGCAGTTTAGAGGACAAATCTGAAATTTGTCATAGTTATGCTGCAATCTGATTATACAGTGAATAAAGCTCTAACAAGGAAAGGTTCTCAGGTGTGTCTCACCGATTTTGATGCAATTGAAATATGTTATAGAGTATCGAAAAATAAAAGGCACGTATTTTTTTTATCTGCAGATACCCACATTTAGGGGATACTTTTTTTTTATTGTTTTTTTTTATTTTTTGTAACAATTATTGTATTTTTCGCAAGTTTGTCCGCTATGTTGGATCCGCCATTTTGAATTTTTTAAATATAACATCAGATTCGTAATCAGCGACTCTAAAAACCCCTTAATACTGGTTTTCACGAAAAACTGATTTCTGAAAGAATATACATAATTTATGTATTAGTACTAGAGGTTGTTTACCCCCTTGAGGAGCTGTTTTTACGAAAATCCAAAAACAGGTCAAATTTATGTAAAAAAATATTTTTCAATGATTTTTAACTAAAACTGTTATTTTTGTGACGCAAAAATTTAAAAAAAAATCGTTTTTCTGCAATAAAAAATCACCCCTAATTGAGGGTTGAAATCACCCTAAATGATTAATTTTATCATTAAGTACAAAGACATTTCTTATTAGATTATTTATATCAAATCAATCTCACAAATGCAATGTGATGTGTTTTCAACAAAGAAGGGTTAAAAATCATCCCTTAAATATTGGAATAATATGGAATATTTTTCAAAATTCTAAATGTAAGATACTTTTGTGCTTCGTGATTGGCAATTCTTGCCAGTTTTGAAGGAAAAGTGACCCTCAGCCTAGTACGGCTACTCTCTAAGGCGGTTAAATCACCCCCTAAACATATAAATACTGTAAAATATATTTAAAAATTCTGAATATTAAATATTTTTGGTTTTTGAGTGAGGAAAAATATGATAAGAATCACAAGCACGATTCTTGGAAAAAATAACCCACAGCAGGTTACAGATGCTTCTAAAGGGCTAAAATCTTTCTCTAAATCTTATTTGTATATTAAAGAAAAGAAAATAGGGAATAGTCACTTTTTAACGTTTTGGCAGGAAAAATTAGTCACTAAAATAAATCTATAATAAACGAGAAATATTTCAGAATTTTAAAAATATTTTAGATTATTTCAAAGTTTAGGGGATGATTGCACCATTTTTCTTCTAAAATGGCAATAAAAACTAGATCCGTATTCAAGTACAAAATATTCTGTGATTAGATTTTAGAAAAATATTTAAGGTTATTTCCATGTTTAGGGGACAATTGCACCCCTTTAAAAAGTAGGTGTACTGACTAATGACCCCCAGCCTATTTTTCCTTCAAAACTAGCAAGAATTGCGAATCATGAAGCACAAAAGTATCTTACATTTATTCCAATATTTGGGGGATGATTAGACCCCTTTTTAGCGCATATAGGTGGATTTTCAACCCTTCTTTGTTGAAAACACATCACATTGCATTTTTGAGATTGATTTGATTTTTTCCTTAATTCGCTGTGAAATGTGCAAACACAGGCAATTTTTGCGGTCACTCTTTGTTAAATAGCAATTTTAATCCACACTCATTGGTCAGGCTAAGGCAATAATCTTTGCATTTTCATTCATTCATCCCATTCAGAGGGTTACGCTGTTTATTTATTAATGAAACGATGTATGGAAAAAAAATCGATCTTTCTTTTCGATGCATCATAAAATATCGATGCCATAGTACGATACATTATATCGAAAAAAAACATTGAAGATTTTTTCAAATGTCCATCCTTATGCTTTAGTGGTTGGGCAACAAAGTTGTGAATCTTAGGAAGTTTTTTGGCAGTAGATTTCCTCTTAGTGAAATCGTGTCGGTATCAAAGGGATATCAAAGGCTGAAGAGCCCTAGATTCAAAATTATGGGAAATTGTGAGAAAAGACGCGATATTCACTATAATTTTCTTTCCCAAATATGTTATTTGGTGATATTTTAGTAATTGCGTAAAACTTTAAACAGATAAAGGATAACTCTACTTTGCAGTTCTTTAAGTATCTTTATTCATTTTTTTTTATCAAAACTTTCATGAAGTTCCGATTTAAAGCTATCGAATGTAACACAAAGTGGATGGCTACCTCTAGCTAGTATTCAAATGGGCGGGGGAGTGTAATAGCGGATAGCAGCGCGAAGCACAAAACTCGGTCCTTAAATATTTATAGGCCTTATCTCGTGTGTTCTCTTGGCTGGATTTGAAATAGATTACTAATGGCGTCTGGCCAAATGCATGCATACATCGCGCCATTCGTATCTATAAAGTTTGCTGAGGGTTATGGAATCGTTTACGTGCCACTAGCTCGGATGTACACAAATTTCAGTTATATCCACTCGGGTGCAATTGCCGGCGGAAAACTGCTCCTCCAGGAGTTGTAACCGTCTCAAGGAATGTGCACCAAATGACGCCCCACGCTTGTGTTTTCTCAATACATCAATTCTGGTATGTGATCCCCGATATATATTTTGCCTCGGCGGAAACAGCAGAAGTAGTGAACAACCCCCGCGCTTCTTATTCAGGGGTCTTAAAATCCCCCAAACTGCACGGCAATGGCTCTATTTTCTGTTCGTTCCCGTCTATTTCTCTTCAGAGAATTAAGTTATGTTCTGCAAATTTCACAGCAGAAATAGTGCCGCGTCGAAGAGCGTGTGTAAAAGACGGGGGTATGTTCTGGTGCTCTGTGGCACGGAAGATATGCGGAACCCCTAAACGGATCACTTTGACTAATGACGGCGGGCGCCAATGAAATATTTAATAAATTCCCTTCGAAACCAGGCTCGTTGTGGCGTGATGAGATAACAAAGCGCCAGCAATTGACTTCTGGGAAGACGGCTCCCAATAAATGTGATTTGAATTCAATAATCCGAGAGATGTTTCTCGAGCATTCGTCTTCTTGTATCGCACGAGGAGCAGCAGTCTGCTTTTGGGGCTTCTGGGGGCAACTGCTCTTGGTTTCTACATAAAAAAAAATACTTTCACATGACCCCTTTGGTCGATAAATTATATACGAAATTCTACAAGAACAAAAATTCCCTTAGAAAACCATCCCATCAGCCCCAAGGCATACGATTTATTCATTAATTAAATAGCACATGAATTGCGGGTGTAATCATTCATTTTTTAGAAATGCGAAACAAAGTGCTGTTCTAAGCGGCTGTGAAACTTTCCAACCTCCTCCACTACACCACCCCTGCACACACTTCTGTTACTGAAGATGCTCGGGAAAGAGCTGGCTATGGAAGAGCAAACAAAACAGGATATGGGACTGGCATGGCGGAGCGCCAGTGCTCCTCTCGACATCATACATTCATTTATTTTTAAGATCAAGGATCCCCCGGACCGTATTTAGCATTTGTGTGTTCTTCTTTTCCAGACCAGCCGGTTGCCGTAATGAGGATGGGCTCATCATTAAACCCGGATGACATTAAGGAAGGAGACGATGTTTACTTTGAGTGTCACATCCATTCAAATCCACGCCCCTATAAAATGGCATGGTACCATAATGTGAGTATAGAAAAACGAGGACTGACGATAATCCAAGTTTGCACCCGACGCGCGCCGTAACATTCTGAAGATGTTCGCACGTCCTTTGCAACTGGAAGAAGTAGTTTTAACACTATAGAATCTGGAATAGGATTGAAGATAGGAGAATTCGAAAATGAAAAAAAATATATATATAAATTAGAAGGTTAACGCAAATTTTGGCAGGATATCCTGAATTATTTGGGGATGTTAACACACTATCTGAGGGTAACAGCATGAGATTAACTTAAAATTAGTGACGATGAAAAAGAATGCACTTTTTAGAAAACAAATAATATCTTTAAAACTAATAGTAGGATTTCAATGAAATTTGGAAAATAGTTAGCATATACTTATAGTATTTTAAAATTTTCATAAATTCTGAATTTGGTTTTCTATTACTTAATGTAATGTATAACATTGACAAAACAATAATTGTTAATTACTAAAAGTTTTAAGTGTTCACCTAATAAGAGAAAAGCATAATAGAAATTTTTAAAATGCGACTAAAAAATATTTCCTCCGACTTTACCTATAATAAAATAAAACAATGCATGATTGAAAATATTTGAATGTGAGACTGGTAGATAAAACCTCTTAACCCCTAGAAAACCTCAAAACCAAGATTGGCATTAGCGACATACGCTTACGCCAAGTTCAAAAACGAGGTAAAAGAGGTAAATCTTACCTTTTTCTATTATCATATCTTATTTCTTTAGAAATGTATTTACTACAAAGTAGCTATCATAAAAAGATAAGGAGCTAGTTCCCTCTACGAAGGATCATATTATAATTATTAATAAATGAGAAAACATGGACTTAAAAACAGTGCAAGGTATATAACATATAAAAAGAAAATTAATTCTCTACACAAAAGGTATAAATAGTGAGTATGTGAATATGAGTCCGCCCTTTTTATTTGAAATAAAACACATTTGCTTTTTTAGAAAATTAAAGAAAAGTTTATTCAAAGTATGCTCCATCGGTAGCTACAACCTTCGCTGCATTGTTCGGAATAAGTGATAATCCAAAGGAGCTATGTCTGGCGAAATGGCACTGTGCGGTATGCGATTTGGCATTATCCTGTTGAAGAATTAATTTACTGTGCCTATTCACCAATTTTGGTCGTTTTTCTTCTATGGCTCCCTTAAAACGCATTAGTTGTCGTCGATAAACTTCTCCATTAATAGTTTGAGAGGATTTGAGAAAATCATAATAAACAACACCTCTCTGATCCCACCAAATGCAGAGCATAAACTTGTCACAGTGAAAATTTCTCTTTGGCTGTGATGGACCGGGTTCCTCTGGCTTCACCCAAGCTTTTTTACGTTTAGGATTCGCATAATATACCCATTTTTCATCTCCTGTGATTATTCGATGCAAAAATCCTTTTCTTTGCTGCCTTTGAAGTAGCATTTCACAAATTGTTTTTCGACGTTCGATGTCTCTTTCCTTCAATTCATATGGAACCCAGTTACCAACTATTTGAACCATTCCCATTGCTTTTCAAAGCTTTGCAACAGTTGATTGTTCAACATTTAATGCTGCAACCAATTCTGACTGAGTTTGGCAAGAATCCTCTACTAATAATGCTTCCAATTCAGCATCTTATAATTTTTTTGGTGGTTTTCCATGTCCTTTGTTCTCAGTGCCAAAATCATTATTTTGAAATCGTCGAAACCATTCCTTACAATCTGTATTAGATGGAGCATGCTCACCATAAATCTCCACAAGTAAACGATGAATTTCCGCTGCACTTTTCTTTGCAATAAAATAGTGTAAAAGCACTTCCCGTAAATGATGTTTACTTGGAAAGAAAACCGACTATTTTCAACACTTGTTGCTAATATTTCAACCAAATGTCACGTAGCGCGTGTAATACATGTGTAATTCCTTATATCAAATATTATTTGTATAGGGATCACAAAATTGAAATAACTTGTATTTTTAAAATTTGT
This sequence comes from Dysmachus trigonus, assembly GCA_949715965.1. NCBI lineage: Eukaryota > Metazoa > Arthropoda > Insecta > Diptera > Asilidae > Dysmachus > Dysmachus trigonus. The sequence continues at coordinate 93,851,623 of OX454320.1, forward strand.
TATGCAAGAAAATGGATATCTTCAGAATTTAAATTCTAATCCCTAGAACTAGGTGAATGTTTCCACATATTCCGATATAAATCTAATTTTATAATTTAAATTTTATTTCGTTTTGAAACATGTTTTTTGATATTATATCTTAAACGTAGACAAAAGCTTGTGTGAAAAATTGGGCTGTTTTTACTTAATTATATCGACTGATAGAACAAATTAAAATCCTGTGATCCCTAGCTTTAATGCGGTCTAGCGCCAACTTCTTGGAAGCAACCCTTTCAGTAGAGGTAACCTGTGACTTCACATTTACTAAAATAGTCTCAGGTCTTGAATCGAGCTGCTGAAGGAACTGACGGACTGAGACGCTTTATTAAATCTCTATGTGAGCTGACACATATCTCACCGCTCCGACAGAGATTATAATGCAATTTAAGCCTGCCGGATGTATAAATCTGACATTTATTAAACTTTTAATAATAGCGGAACGAAAACCCAGCCAACTAGAAACTTAAAGTTTTCTTCTGCAGCGCCCTCTGTGTTTCGGTACATCCCTCTGGCGGCATGTGTTCAGAAACACTTCCTAAGGAGGCGCCCACCCGCCAGACAGACAGACATCCACCACGTCTGGTTATTGAACTTTTCAAACTTTGTTCGGGCGTGTTGCGCGATGCTGCAGGTTCTGATATTTTAATAGAATCGCCCTGTTGTAGTTGCGGTGCATCTCGTTACCAATTACTACGACTTACACTAGACCTGCAAATGATGCAGCAGAAATGCAGTCAAGCTTCCTGAAAGTCATATCGTTCTTTGGTGTTAAGACGTGAGAAATGTGCATGGTGGTGTTAAATATTCACCTGGTGGAATATTCTGCATAGAAAAGACATTTGTTTACTAGTTAAGGTAAAATATGAAATATATTATTCATGCCCAATCTTATGAAAAAGTAATATAAAAGTTATTTTATTTTAAATATGTCATCACAGAGTTACAAATAGAAAAGTTTTAAGGCTAGAATTCAAGAAATAAGTTTTCTGACATAAATTTAGATGAGATTACAAAAAATTGTAAATGTCCGCAGAGTTTAAATTTACTTTAAATATAAAACAGTCACGTTATTCTTTCCTATGCATGTCTTATAATCAAAAACTATGCATAATTGAATGATATTTACAATGCAGAGGTCCTCTTAAGGCACTAATAATCTGTCTTATGTTATACCTATAGAGTTTCCTATAGGGAAGCTATTTCCAAGCTTCTGTCGTCATTGATCCTTTTATGTCTTTAAAAAATGAGGCAGGGATTCGCATTACGATCAATTTAGATCATTACCGAACCATGATCAATGAAAATTTCTTCGAAAACATGGACGGTATTTATCCTGACGAGATGTGGTTTCAACAGGATGGCGCTACGTGCCATGTAGCGACACAAACCATCGAGAAATGGTCCTTTAAATTGGGTTCCAGGATCGTGTCATCTGACACCTATGAGAATATTTTCTATGGGGTTATGTGAAGTCACTGCTTTATGCTGATAAATCAGCAACAATGGACAACTTAGAAGCCGACATTGTTCATTTTATTTGTGACATTTGAACAACAAATTTGAATTAACAGAAAATGCTTTGTCAACAGCAAAGTCGCTGTGGAAATCAATTTTAATTATCAGTGTCATGAATTGATCTTTCGAGTAAAAATTTTCCATTCGGTTTGTGTTATATTTTTAAATTTAAAGTTCTATCGTTCTTTAATAAATAACCTTTACCATTTTTAGAAACCGCCTCAATTTTTATGAAACGCAAGTCTCTTTAAGATTTATTCGATTTTTTTTCTTTAATTTTTCTGAACAAGTCAGTTCAATAAGATGAGATACAAACGTTTATGTCTATTTTTAAGAAAGTATCTTTCCGCGAGAACACATGTAGGGTCTTAAAAATGCTTCAGTGGGAGACGGCATTGAAGCGGCGGTCGTTAATTGATCAGGGGAAGTGGTGAAGTGATTAATCGGGGTTTCCCTGGGAGACCTGAGGTAATTAGTTGCATAAGAAATGACTACTGCTTTCGCAATGAATCGTGCGGTGCTGAAGCCCCAATTTGCAATAATACTGATTGACTCCTGTGCTGGAGGAACGCTCGTACGGGGGGCTTCCGGGGCGGGATGCAATATATCCAACTATTGCACGTTTCCTAATCCGGCACGTTCGTTCCCGTGGAAAAAAAAAAGAAACCTGGAGCGGGTGGTGTCTCCTCACTGGAGATTTATTCTCAGATAAATATTCGTTTACTTGAGCGTCTTTATTTGTTCATTTTCTTTTCGCAGGGAAACGAGTTGCATCACAACGTCTCGGCCGGGATAATCCTTTCCGATCAATCTCTTGTACTGCAGAGCGTGACACGAGCATCAGCAGGTGATTACACTTGTCTGGCGGCAAACACCGAGGGTAAGGGGACCAGCAATCCTGTAACCCTGAGAATTCGATGTAAGTAACTTAACTTCCCGGAAAACCTCCATTTCTCTGGGTATTGTTGCATATAGTTGGCAATGCTTCGTTGCGCTCTGCTGGGCGGCTACCCCAGCGGGATTCTATTCAATTCCCTTCCTTTCTCTTGCCTTTTTCCAGCCCCCTGTCTCCTTATCAGTCCTTTTCCTGGAGCACTCTGACGAAGTCCGGGATAGCTCCTCTAGATTAACAGGCGGTGGCCCTTTTACTGAGTGCAATGGAGCCCTTCTATATGCATGCTATCTACATCTTTGGCAATTTCCAAATTATTGATGGCGCACTGAGCTTCTCGGGAAATTCAATTGAAATTTTAATTAAGTCGTCAAAGATGGCAAACTGCAGTTTCGTAACTTGTTTGTGGCTTTTAATCTCTACTGAATTTAACTTAATTCCATCCCGCATCAAAGGGAATCATAGTCCGCGATGGGATGAGCTGTCGCAGGTGACTTGACTAGCACCGAAGTGCTTTAAATTAAATTTTCGCTTCAATTGAATTCCTCAGAATTGCGTCGCTTTCAAAATTTTGTTGTAAACTAAGTTGAAAAGGTAACCAGATACACAAATTGCGCAGGTACTGTGGATCCGGCCTATCGGAGAGTGACATTTTTTGTAATCTCCATTTGTTTTGGGGCAAACAACGCTGGGACATGTCTCAATATAAAAAATAAAAAAAAAGCATTTAATTTGCCTATTTTTAGGGAAGTGCTCCCACTTGAGGACCTCCATCCAACCGGTGGTATTTTTAATTACCTCGTCGTTCCCTTCCCCGTCCCTGTGCCTGTCCCTGTCCCCGGACCAGCCCGTAATTTTCCCTTTTTTCCATGAGAAAAGGACCTTTACCCCCCGCAGGTAAACGTCTCCAGTGTCCTCAATTAAATTTTCAACTTCTTATCCTCGAGCTAAGGGTGCCGTAGGGAAAAAATTTATTTGCATTCAGGTGTCCTTTAATTCAGCGTACGGCATTCCTCAGCCGACAGAGATTAATTTCATGTTTCGTTGATTCCCGTAACAATTTCTTTAACATATAAATTATGTTGGTCCGCTCGCGAGATATTCGATGCTCGTGGATTCCATTAATTTTCTCGTTTTTTTCTTATTTTTTATATAGACGCTCCAATTTGCTCGTCAGATCATGAGGAGCTACTAGGCGCCCTGAAGCATGAAACGCTCACCCTTAAATGTGAAGTGGATGCATCACCACCGGCGGAATCTTTTCATTGGACGTTTAATTCTTCTGGTGAACAAACGGAATTGCCCGCGAGGCTGCATTCCACCGAAGTAAGTCAAGTTGGTGAAGAAGCCAAAAAATTATGCTCGCATGTGCAGGTATAACAGCTTCTTGTTTATTTTTTCATGCAATTGCATCCCAAACGATGCAGTACATATAGTTGGTTAAAAATTTATCATTTTATCACCTTAGACAGGGCTGTCACGTTTGAACTACACCCCAACGTCGGATCTGGATTATGGAACTATTTCATGCTGGGGGCGAAATTCCATTGGAGTGCAGAAAACACCCTGCATCTTTCAAATTGTTGCTGCAGGTAAATTATTTGATGAAATAATCTGGATTTATGTTCTGTTGTGCTCCTGGAACAAAATGAAATTTAGATAATTTAAAGTTTATTCAAAATAAGCACTATTATGTTTGTAAAATGTGTTTGTTTAAACGCGTCTGTATTTTGAATTTAAATAACATATATAAAAGTGGACCTTCAATTAGAAAGATAATTTTTTAACATTTAATATTTAATTTCAATTACGGGCATATGTACTGCGGTTACTAGTTGCATAGCGCATCCAATTTTTAATTACTTTTCAAACATTTGGTGCTGTATATCTGAAATTATACGTCTTATTTTCACTTCCAATGCGTCAATCCAAACTGGTTTATTATAGACTAAAGACCATACATATTAGCAAAAAAAACAGCCCATCGGTGTCAAATCCATTTCTTAAATCGCTTGTTTCGGTTCCTGTATAGCATATAGCGCCATCTTGTCGAAACCACAAGTCGTCAACATCAATGTCTCGAAGTTTTGTTAATAAAAAGTCGCGGATCATTGCTCTAATATACAACGTTCTGATGACCGATTATTCAGTATATAAAATTCACGAAGTGCTCTATAAGTTTTTATAATTGAGTTTTGATTTCGGAAATATATTTCCAGGATTTGAAGTTATTGTTGCGATGTATATCTTTCCGTAATGATTTGTTAGACCCTACCGAATAAAAATGACTATGACACTTACGACACATGACAGCTGATTTGACAGTTATTTCTATCGGGAATCCGGCGCCTCTTAAAAAACCACCCTTTATTATGTAACGATATATGATATAAGCTAGGTTTTTTAATGATCTCATCTGAATCTGCAATTTTGCATTGAATTAAAAATTTGAATAATTACTCATAGCATAAATTTTAATTTTGCTAAAAGAACATCAGATTCCTATTTCACGTCAAAAAGTGATCTCAATAATTTTCTCAGTTAAAACTTTGAAGTTTGTATGGATAAAAATCATGGCAATATGTTTATTCCAATTTTTAAAATTGTTGCTATAGATCGCGGTTAAAAAAATTCAATTCTATGCTAAATTCAAGATCGAGATTAAATTATTAAAAGAAAAATACTGCTGTGATATGTTTATAGACCCTATTGATTTTGTTTTAATCAAATTTGAATGGCTTATAACAACTTTCAAGTCAAAACTTAACCATCATCATCAATGTGCAGATCTTCCATAAAGGAGTTTACTAGGCGGTTAAAGTATACCACTTTAAGTGAACTTGTATCAGTCTAGAAAAATCTGTTAATAATATTTTATACGAAATTGTAATAATAACTAAAACAAAACTATTTTCTGTTACAGGTCGTCCGTTTCCTTTGCAGAACTGCACAGTATCCAACCAGTCGACAGATTCCCTGCAGGTCGAGTGCATCGAAGGTTTTGACGGTGGTCTGCCACAGGGTTTTATTCTAGAGTTAGTAGAAATGCCTTCACTTCGGTTAGCTAGGAATCTAAGTTTATCGGTAAGTTTTGCACATAACCCACAAACGAGACCACACCTCAGCTGAGACTAATGCAAAAGTTTTCCATTCGGAATCCGGCCCCTTTTCAACAAATCCTTTTATTCAAAAAAGTAGTTAATTCATTCATTCGGCTCTGGGGAAGTGCTTTACACACGTGCATACAACTGGAATAGTTCTTTAACAATAGAAGAATGGGGCTACCTCACATGGCCGTGGCACACAGCCACGACTTGTAGTTGGGCACACACAAAAAAAAAAAAAAAAAAAAACATTATGTTGAGTCTTAATTAACTCACACCTATGTAAAAACTGAAAATTATTGCAGCTCCAGAAGGACGCGAGTAAAGGGCAAAAATATTATGGTGGCGTACGGTTGAATTCGTACTATTCTCGGCTTACCGTGCAAATTGGATTTGTGGTCGTGAAAATTCATTTCACCAGAGCAGAGAGAGAAAATATTCAACTTTTCAAATTTTCTTAACGTTTGAATTACATTTAATTAAAAAAAAAGGAAACACGACCAAGGACTTTCACATACAATAAAAAAAAAAAAAAAGAGAGGCCTGTGCTTTCTGATGGATAACTCGCAGCGTAGTGTGAGTCGTCGTGTTTTCCATCTGGAATTAGATTGCCTTCTGGCACTATTTGATAAGAAAATGAATAAAGATTTTGGTTTGGAACGGAACTCATACGCTCGTCTACTGGCATCCACAAAGTGTGAGGGTTTTGAATTTATTAGCACACCAGAAACATTTTCTTTTCCTGGAAATATCCGAATCAAAGAACAATTTATTCTTTTGATATCTTTTTACGTCGTACACTACAATAGATGTGTGGTCGTACAAAATGTAAAGGATTTTCATTCACGTTCTAAACGTTACAATTCTTTTGTTACAAAAAAATAAAACAGCTGTCTGCTAAATGCACATTCATCAAACGCGCGAACTGTCAAACTCGCGAAGTTAAAATAGTCGTTAAGTTTTCTGAAATTATCCTATTTCCTACGCAATTTTCTTAACTTTTCTTTCCGTAAGAACCTTCTACAAAGTATTAGAAAATTTAAAAAAAAAAATGAATGAAATCGATAAAGTCGTTCTCAAGTTATGGCGTGACCAAGGGAAACAGGGATTTATTTTTATATTTATAGATGTAGGCATTAGAATTAAAGATTGTAAAAAGCGGTACAATTTCTTAAAAATAATTTTTACAGCTTTTACAGAATTTTAAAAATCAATTGATTTGAAGCTACCGACCGATCCATCTCTTCAAATCCGCTTCATGCCACAATTTCCACAAGTTTTCCCTAAAGATTCTATTTAAATAATCCCATCTATAGTTTACTACTAAAATATTTAATCAATAATTTAAAGAGCATTACAAATATATTTGGATCAATTTTTAATTGTACGTTTCTACACAGAAACTTTCTTCGATATAAAACTTTAGAAAATTTCTTGGAATCACTTAAAATGTGGATGATCCCTTTTGTAGTTATATGAGACTGAAACTCGTTTGGATTTTAAATTTATTCCAAGAAACTCAAGTCATATCTTGGAATCCTCTGAAAACAGTATCATGATAGAGCCTCTTAGAAGTAAAATTAACAAGGATATTGATTTCTTGTTTTAAGAAATACCTCATGTAGTCTTATATTCTATTTAAAATTAAAATAAAGAATTTCTAAAGTTTAGAAAGACTTTTGAACAATAACAGCCAGTCATTTTTTATTTTTTAGTATATAAATAATTTCTATAAATTAAAATTTGTAGGAATTTTCATTATAATATCTAATAATTTCTGCAAAATATATAAAATCCACTTTTTATCAAAAGAATTCAATTTTAATAGTGGGATTTTAAGGAAGAAATATCGTCCTTTTATTCGAAATGAGGTGAAATTCCGGGAAATATTTACAGTCTCAGATATGGCTGATTGTAATTTAAATTCATTGACATTATTCATAAATATATATTTTTTTATCAGAATAAGAACACATCTCATTTTGGTAAATAAAGTGTTATTAAATATTAAATGCCAAGGGAATATTTCATTTATATACAAGCTTGAAACAATCAGAGGAAAATTGCAAATGGAAAATAAATCGTAAAATAATTGCATACCAGGAAATTTATTATCGAGAGTAAGGAAAACTATGAGATAATTAAAACATTTTGGCTTGGTAAAATTTATTTTATTGTTCTAGTGGTTTCAATAAAATACAGCAAAAGAAAATTAGTAATGTATAATTATGAAATGTTTCTTAATTGATTATTTCGAGAAAAATTTAAAAAATATTCGGCCCAAGCAAGAATTTTATGCAATGGTGATTATGGCCATCAACTTTAAATGGTTCAGGCAAAATAATGGTAAATATTCATTTAGAAGACCGGCAAGTGAGAATTAAATCGGAAATTAGATTAAAAAATATATTTTTAAGTAGCTTTGATATAACGGTCAAAATATTACATGTGGTACAAACAACCTTCTGAAACTTCCGACTACTTAATTTTTTAAAGGTTTCATTTCTATTTATAGAAATAATTCATGTTTATGTTTCTTTTTGGGCACTTTTTCTTATATTTCCGTAAAATAGCTGTAAGCGATATCAAATTTTTTTTTTTAGAAATGCAATCCGACACTCATGTGTGGGCAACTGGTATACAAACAAACGATGTCCTAAGATTGTAATAAAGTTTGTGTGCTTAAAGACATTTTAAATGCAGCAAAGAAGGAATAATTTTGCAATCTTCTCCACGTAGACTGAGGGAATTTATATTTTTGATGATTTTCCTTAAAATGACATTTGGATTTAAATAATATTATCGTTAAAAATATATAATAACATTCCAGATGCGAGCGTTATTAAGCTAACTTCACTCCGTACTTTGAATCGTTTGGCAGACGATTTCAACATGTTTTAATATGGCAGAGAAGTGATGTAGGATTCGTTTTCTATTCAAATCTATTCAGTGACAGAATTTGGGAATTATGAGATTATTATTTAAATTATAAAAATTTAAATTATATAAAAATCGTTTATTAAATATTAGTGATATTTTCCACTAATGAACTTATTAAACGTTATTATTTCGACTTAATTCTTAGATAGTTTTATACAAGAAAATTTTTTTTTATGTAAGCTGACCTCCGATACCCAGAAAGGAACCGATTAGAACCTTTAAGTGACTACCTTTGCAAAATAAAGGATCTATGAGCTGAATCCATCCAATATGGAATTTCTTTAACAAGGAAACGTTCTCACATGTGTTTCACCGATTTTGATGAAATTAAAATATGTTATAGAGTATCGAAAAATAAGAGATACGCACATTTAGTGGGTACTTTTAGTTATTGTTTTTTTGTTATAAAAGCTGGTGTATTTTTCAAAAGTTTGTCCGCCATGTTGGATCCGCCATTTTGAATTTTTTAAATTTAACATCAGATTCGTAATCAGCGACTCCAAAAACCCCTCAATACTGGTTTTCACGAAAAAACTGATATCTGAAAGAATATACATCATTTACGTATTAGTGCTAGGGGTTTTTTACCCCCTTGAGGAGCTTTTTTTAAGAAAACCCAAAAACTCAACTTTATTTTTCAAAATCGTATGTAAAAAAATATTTTTCAATGATTTTTAACTAAAACTGTTATTTTTGTGACGAAAAAATATAAAAAAAAATCGTTTTTCTGCAATAAAAAATAAGGGTTGCCACCACCGGGAACCTGATTACTTACAAAAGGTTAGTATATTTACGAGACATCATTTCCATTTTGTTTCATTCGGAAAAATTCATTAGAACTTGAACTATTTAGGAATAATTGTTTTTGGGGGTAAAATTTAGGTGTGGTTTTCACCCCCTAAATGTGCGTATCCGCAGATAAAAAAAAATACGTGTCTCTTATTTTTCATATTTCAATGCACTCTTGTCTTAGTCTTTGTCTTGGCCTCGTCTATCAAGTCTCGATCTCGTTTGCAAGACTTATTTCTGAGAATCTTGTTTTAATATAATTATTTATTAAAGAAACAACTCCATCAAATAACCCTTTTTTGATTTGGATCAGCAATACAGATAGAAATAAGAAGGTTTCTGGAGTTTAATTTACGCAGATGTGTACCCTTATTAAAACTTGACTGTATTTTCTAAGGGGATGTGCATGCCAATCATAAGAAGGGCATTAATTAAAAATTTAACCACAAGTAATAAAAAAAAAATAGTAATAGTATTTTATTGTAAATTCCCCCATATATGCAGTCTTTTTTGCAATTTTTGGAGTCTACTCACGATTATATACCCTCTGTACTTTTAAAATTGAGTGTTTTTAAAAGAAATAATCATTTAAATTAAAAGTAATACAATTTTTGAAAAATGTTTCACTATTCAAAATTTTAACAATTCTTAAAAAAATGTATACTACATGTCCTTTGAATTGGTATGAACACCCAAGTAGATTTGTAATTGCACCAGGAATGCATGAGCAAGACCGATTCTGCTCATCTCAAATTTGGGCTCCAAATAAGACCATTATGCACCATTCTTTTTCAAAAACTAATTTTCGTATATCCTAATTTCGTCCTTTGATGAAAGCGTAGGTCCGATTAGGACAAGAAACAAAATATCTTTTAAAATCCATCGTTTCGTATCTCAGAAAACTAAACGCAATCGCTTTTCTGAGATAAAAGTAGAACTTAGAGGGTAAACTCCGATTGAATGCAGCATTTAGGCATCTAAAAATGCCATTATATACGAATTTCTCTCTTAGTAGGGGAGAGGGTGGCAAGATGGGGTACTTAAGGTTTGAAGATCAATAAAAGAAAACTTTACGTAGTGAGACATTCATATTTATGTTTTAATTAACAACTATTTATTACTCTTCTAATATTTGGTGAAATTAGGAACTTTTAATTATACATTTTAGAAAAAAAAATCAAACTAAAAATAAAGGTGTTTTGCCCCGTCTTGCCCCATGGTGCTGGTAAGATGGGGTACCCCCCTGAGGTAAGATGGGGTAATGAGAATTATCAGACAGAATGATGATTATTTCGACTGGCACAATTCGCAGACGTGGAAGGCTTCGTCATCATCATCATCGATTCCTGCACAGCTATTATGTGCCCATTTTCCACAATTTGAGCATGATATCCACCCTTCAATGGAAGCGGAATATACTTCTATACAATACATACATGGTGTGTAGTCATTACCCCATCTTGCCTACCGTGCCATTTTCTAATAATAATTAAAACAAAAAAGAAACTGTCGGCAATCTCAAGGAAACACAATGTTTACCTTATTGTAGGTTAGTTTAAGCGTCAATAGCAGTCACACTTCACCAGCTAGTATTATTTAGTAAACTACAGTCACGTGTCAAACTGGAAGAAAATGTGATAAGCACTTTGCAGTAAAACAGTTTTTTTAAATTATTTCGCCACGCGTACACTTGCGAACAAATAATGGCCGGACAACTGACAGGTGTCATGACGGCGCATCGAACGATGCATGAACGAGCGTGATTGATCAGTTTAAACTGTGAATTTCGCTGGGTACCCCGTCTTACCCGCTACCCCGTCTTACCCCCATCTCCCCTATTAGTGCTGCATGCGGTTACAGATGCAAGTCTTTTCGATAGCACAAAAAACAGGAGTTCCCTCACATCCGAATTGGAGAAAAAAAAAACCTTGATTTTGGTTTTATTCAAACAGAAAACATATCAAACAGTTGAGGGTAAATAAAAGCAGCATAGGTTCAGTGCACCGCCTTTTGAATTGCGGGGTTCACAAACCTTTCCATTCCGTGGGAAACGAACCCGCTGGCTGTTCGTGGATCACATTCCTGGCAGACGGTTTGCATCCAGACCATCCAGAACCTTTTTGCCATCCAATGGCCCAGAATCAATTTGTCGATGGTGCCCCAATTAGGAGTAGTGTGGCGGCGGGCGGTGTGCATCGAGCAGAACATGTGTAAAGCATAACTTGGCCAGCTGGGCTGGAATATTAATATTTGAAGTTTTGTTTATCTGCCAAAAACTTTATTGAGGGCATAATTTAGTGAGACCAGCAGGTAGGTAGGTTGCCAGGAAATTTAAGGCAATGGCTAACTTTGGGTCTGGGGGCAAGAAACTTTCCCGAAATTTTCTTTGGCATTGGTCAAGCTGAGTTGGTTATACTACTTACAAAACGTTGCAAGTTCGCAAAAGTTTTGCGACTGTGCAGATGGATAGAGCAACGAAGTTTTTGGGGGGTAGTATTGTGCATCGGACGGGTTATACTAAGACATATTTTCTAAATTTTCCAGCGCACCCCGGTAAGTTTCTTCGTAGACAATTTGGAGCCAGGGACTTCCTATCGGATTATACTTTTTGCTGTTAACGCCAAGGGGCGTTCGGAGCCGACAATAATTGATGACATAACATTCAAGGGTGTAGCAAAGTTTACAGGTAAGTGGTGGTTGGGTTGCATTCGGAGTAAAATTAAAAAAATCGATATTCGTGGGGTACCTCACCAGAGTTTCTCGAATTCGACACTCCTCGACGACGACGACGGGTCCTCTTCGGTCGTCTGGCCGAACCTGGTGAATCCGAAATGTAAACGCAGAGGTTTCTTCCAGCAGCTTAAGTTGTTCCTGATAAAACAGTTTTTGCGAGGACGAAAGCCCGCACAGCCATCTGAGAAAGCAACCTGAAAATTATTCACGACATCATGTACTTTATCGAAGGATTTTATGTGCCAATTGCTGCCTTTATCGGCCCTTTTTGTCCCCCATTAGCATATTCCCTTATCTGCTGTTTTCTTTCCAGGATTTGGCCAGAAAAAGAGCTCCCAGCCCTCCTGGCGCTCTCAGGCAGGCAGGCAGGGAGGCTATGCAAACAGGGGCTGTGGAAAACCCAAAGAAGTTCTACTTCGATTTACACAAGGCCATGTCGAAGGCACGGCTCATGTTTAATTCATGCAATACCAATTCAGTCCGCATTAAAGTTATGGGTTATCCTTCATCGCTCCCGCGCTATATGGGACTCCTTGTTTTACTTTTCCATTAAGAGGCTTTATATGCAATATTCATCCGCAGCCCGGCGCCCGATGACTTGTTTTGCCCGCGAAACGATTTGCCCACTTAGCAGGAGTGGCCCGCGAAATTTATACCACCGCGATTGACACAATCCGAATCTGATCTCGCGAGTCCTGAAGGGACTCCTCCTGCCTTAGACTCTTCTGGGTCCGACCAAATGACCAAATCACAATTTCCGTGTGCTCTATCACGCGAAGAATTTAATTTCGTCGCGCCCTCTGTGCCTTTGTATCTGCGTATGGATGTGGTTTGCGAATGGATCGAAATTTAATTATAGGTCCCTTTTTAGTTGCTAGCGCATATTATTTTCGCGAATAAATTTATCGCCAGAACATGCTTATAGGATCCGCGCTGTTTGTACCTATGCTGGATGCTGAGCAATTTCAACGACACGAAACTCGCGCGGTTTTAGCGGTCGTATGCTACACTTTGGGAGCATCCTACACGCGGTGCTATTTTAGTGCGCGTAAATGCATTTCTCTATGCATTCGTTTCGATTTGATTGCTGTGGACGTGGAGCTCTGATCGGTTATGCGGGTACCGTGAAATTGTCCTTTCGATACCAATACCTAGGAATCTTGAATGGAAATTTAAACCTTATTTTGAATTAAATCATTGTTAGAAGGTTTGAATATGATAGTATTAAAGCTCAGGATTCTAATAAACGCAATTCAAAACAACCTTTATACTATAGTTTGCAAACTATTATAAAACTAGTTTTTAAGATAGGAACAAGTTTGGAAGCTGGAACAACTGAGTTTACTGAAGAATCATAAAAGCCCTTCCCTATGAATTAAAAATTTGCTCGTATTCACGTTTCTTAGTTTAAAATTCCAAAAATTGTCATCATTTCAAATTATTCAGTGAATCAAGTTAAAAATCAATATACCTTAAAACTACAAAATTAAAATATATTCCCATTTAAAATTAAAGTTCAAATAAAATGCTTTTAGCAAGATTGAAATGATTCAATTTATTCTGAATATTTTATTTGTACATAGTTTTAAACATTTTCCAATTATAAATTGAAATTTACCTAAAGCACGTCAAAGTAAAAATGCTGAAATTTTTAAATAAACACCGACTTTTCTCTCGATGCGAAAAATGAAAAAGTGGTTTCAGAAAATTTGGACCTCCTCCACTCAGAAAATTCATACTTGGTTTTTGCACTATTCTTTTTATGTGCCCTAAATGAATTAAATGATTAGAAAAATATTATTCTAGTCAGATGTGGTAATGTGTACATACCACAACAGGATAAAAACTTTTATTTATTAAAATGACCATCGTGCATCGTGTACCCCATATTAACCCATTAATGCGCAAAACGAGGATTTTGTGCACGCAAGTTCAATTGTACGATTCGAATAGCAAATTGGGACGAATTTATTTCAAATTCGTATATAAGGGGTTTCTGGGGGTGCTTTTTCAGAATCTGGCATTTGTTTTGCATAAGAACTTCAAAAACCCTATTCTTTTTTGGGTTTTTTCAAAAAAGTGCTGATTTTTTTTGGTCATTTTTCGTCTCAACGTCGATTATCTTATCGTTGCTGCTATTGAATGATCATATAACTACCAGAAATCGCGGTCCGAATGTCTACACTTTCTCAAACCATGGTTCTGCATTTTTTTTTTCTCTTTGGTTTTGCAAAATGGCCATTTTGTACAGCAATGTATTAAAAAACTTCGCGATTTTTTTTACACGAAAAGGATCAACTTTACAAAAAAACTTTATATGACAAAAAGTGCTTATAATTAGCCAAGGAAAAAATGTAAATTTTTTCAGAATTTGTTTGACTATTTTTGGTTTTTTGGATTTGGCCAATTTTTGAAAAATCCAAAAATATCCCGTAAAATTCTGAAAAAATGTACATGTTTTCCTTGGCTAATTATAAGCACTTTTTGTCATATACAATTTATTCGTATAATTGATCCTTTTTGAGTAAAAATGTCCCGAAGTTTTTTTATGATGAAAATTGGTGATATTTTTACTCAAAAAGGACGAATTATACGAATAAATTTTATATGACAAAAAGTACTTATAATTAGCCAAGGAACACGTGTGAATTTTTTTTAGAATTTGGATTTTTCAAAAATTGGCCAAATCCAAAAAACCAAAAATAGTCCAAAAAATTCTGGAAAAATTTACATGTTTTCCTTGGCTAATTATAAGCACTTCTTGTCATATAAATTTTTTTTGTAAAGTTGATCCTTTTCGTGTAAAACAATCGCGAAGGTTTTTATTACATTGCTGTACAAAATGGCCATTTTGCAAAAACCGAAGCGAAAAAAAAAATTTAAAACCATGGTTTGAGAAACTGTAGACATTCGGCCCGCGATTTCTGGTAGTTATATGATCATTCAATAGCAGCAACGACAAGATAATCGACTTTGAGACGAAAAATGACTAAAAAAATCGGCACTTTTTTGAAAAAAACCCAAAAAAGAATAGGGTTTTTGAAGTTTTTATGCAAAACAAATGCCATACTCTGAAAGAGCACTCCCAAAAACCCCTTATGTACTAATTTGGAGGAAATGCGTCCCAATTTTCTATTCGAATCGTACAATTGAACTTGCGTGCACAAAATCCTCGTTTTGCGCATTAATGGGTTGAAATAAGAGAGTGCCACTTTGAAAATTATTTGTCTGTCTATAGTTTCAATAAAATATATCACAATATCACATTAGTTTAATTTATGGTTTATTCCCACTTACTTGGAATAATACCAAGAAAAATATAAAGGAACAGTGTTTAAAACATTAACTCTATTTAGGCTGTATAACAAGATCTTAACATTTTTAATATGGGGATAATATTGGAGTAATAGGAAATAAATTTAGAAAAAATTAGACCAACCTTTTAAAATGTGTCATAATAATCCACAATATTAAATTAATAACTACATTATGTTTGTTCAATATTGGAAATAATTTAAATAATCTTTAACGTTTAATGTCAAAACCTATAAATTTTAAGTGATTTTCTCTGAGTGTAGGTACTTTTTTGGTTATTTTTTAAAGTAAATAACTTTTTACTTATGCATGGTAACAAATTTTTAATATATTGTGCACACATTCAAATTATGTTTCTTTGGAGGTTCGGTATATTATTTTAAAACAGATACGGCCAGACAACGATATTCGTTCCAAATAAATCAAAAACTCTGATACTCTACGAAAAATTGTTGTAATAATCCTAAAGGCCACAGCAGGATAACAGTGGGTGGGGTACCCCCGTATGTATCTTGCCCATTTTAATATGCTAACTTGCGTGGTGGGATTAATTTATGCCAAATATCAATTTCAAAAAAATATTTTTTTACACTAATAACGAATTTTTGGAAAATTGAAAAAAAATGAATTTTCTCGAAAATTTCTCAACCGATTTTGATGGCTAAAATACATGTTATACAGGGTACTAAAGCAGTCTTTGAGAAAGAAGTCGAAAATTAATTCTGTTAATTATTACGGGGGTGAAACAAAAATATTTAAATTTTCAAAAAATGATTTTTTTAATATGAAATCTTTTTTGTATGAACGCCAATTTTTTCCTATAGTGTACTTAGATCCAAAGCTACAACATATATTTTTTAGGAAATTATTGAAAGGGTACTTCATAGTTAAAAAAGAAGAAAACTGTTCATTTTTGTTGATACAATTGAACTTTTTATTTATGATTTATGCGATACCTTCATTTAATTATAAAAAATAAAGACAAGTAAACTTACATTGATTAAATTAATTATTACTACTAATTACAATTACATAGATTAAACTAATTGTAGAAAATAATTTAAAGAATAATTTCTAACTCATTTTGTGCTTTTCCAAAATATGAGAATCATCTGTTAGAATTTAAGTTGACATAATTAGTCGTCGTCGCTGTTTCATATTTTTTTCCAAGACTGCTTTGGTACCCTGTATAATATATATTTTAGCCATTGAAATCGGTTCAGCCGTTTTCGAGAAGATTCATTTTTTGAATTTTCCAAAAAATTGTTATAACTAATGTAAGAACCTTTTTTTGAAATGGATATTTGGCATAAATTAATCCCATCACTGTAGCGACTTACTGTATTAATGTGGACAGTTCACCCACTTTTATCCTGCTACTGCCTTTATAATATTTCCATGTAAAATTTCGTATTCGCGGAATATATACACGTATTTTAATTAGTATCGTTCTGATTTTTAATCAAATTTTCTTATAGGTCAATCCAACAACCTGACTGTACCCCTGTCACCCTTCCTGGCCGGCCTAACCCTTTGTGCCGCCATTCTGTTCGCCATTTTCTGCATAGTTCTGGCCGCTCTGTACCGGCGTTACTCCAACAAGTAAGTGTTAATCAACTGGCGCCCATCGGAGCCATTGATTAGTTGACCTTTTTATCAATTTGCTTTTATTTTATTTCAATAACAGGAATTCTGAAGCCAATTTGAAATCAGCAAAGCATACACAGCTGCCAATAATGCCATCCGATTGTCAATTAGACCCACTACAGCCAACGCAGCAACACACCCGAAACTCAAGTGGGACATCTACAACGCCATTAGGTGGAACTGATGCCCATCGCCAGAGTCCACAAATTACGGGTGACCCGCCTGAAGGTGATGACACAGATCCAGATGTTATTCCGAATCAATATGGTATGTATTGGTGGCATTGTGTAGCCTCTATGCAGCACGTGGCCAGCGCAAACACACGCCCGCGCCCCACATAACATAGGCGAGATATAGGCTGGCACCACCTATATTTATACGCATCACCGGTCAACCGCCCCCCCTCTAGAAGCTTCGGAATGTCGGGGGGACAGATATCAACATTTCCAGGCAATGGATCGGATTTATTGGGAGATTGTTTGTGCGCTCTCCACATCGAAATGGTCAAATTTATCTTAATTAAAGAAAATGGATTCGGGGCCGAGTCCTCGCCTCGGACCGCTCGGTTCAATTACAAGAACGTCGTTTTTCGTGTTTGCACAAGTCGATCTCCTTTCATAACTCTCATTTTATTAATATTTATTAGGCCGCCCACTCTAGTGTGTGTGAGTGTGTGTATGCTATTTTCCGACCTACTTATTTCGCCGATTTTTGCGGTGCCCTTTTAGGAAAATTTGTAACACACGGCACACGGCGTCGCTTGAATGAAGAAATATGTTTATCAAAGCATATTAATCAGATTCGATTCGCAGTGCTGCGTTAATGCTTTAATCATCAAAATCGATAAGCTACTGTTCAATAATCCTAAGCTTGCCTGACTTAATTAAAAGTTTAAATTGTTTTTATAAAGCTCTTACTGTCAATTCCATATAATGTCGTGATCTTTATTACACCACTAGTTCTAAATGCACCTAAAGCGAACTTCACAACTTTCTGTTCATACACCAAGAGAACAACATTTCAAAATTCCACCATTTTTTAAATATTTTATAGGTTGAAATAGGGAAACCCATTAAAATTGCACCAAATAACCATGCCATAATATCCATAATATTCAAGTAAACGTGAAAATGCTTGGAATTAACAATCAAAATAGTTGAACTTTAATTTGCTACAGTCGTTTGTTAAATTCGCCTATATGGAACACTTACTTGTTCAACGTAAAGCTTAATCAAGGATATGATAAAATCATTGATCAAATTGAATATTTCACTATTTATATATTTCTTACATACCATAATCTTAGATATGTATTTCTATCTACTATCTACTATTATCAATTGGTAGGAAAGTTATATTATCTACAGTGAATTATTCGAGTTGATGAATATAACAAAATCCGGATTAACAATAGTTTCTTTAGATATATAGAAATAATACATTTTTAGATCAGTAAAGGTTTTTAAATCTTACAGAATAGACAAATTGAAGCAACCATTGCTATCTCAACCAAGGCTCAAATCAACAATTTGTGTGTGTTATTTTTCACTAACTTTATAACTGAAACGACTTCAACTAGCTATAGTAGAATTTAACAATAACAAACTTTTTTAGTCCTTTAAATAGTTGATTTTATAAAATTTACCATCAAATTCCGAAAATAGTTATTTTTAACATACCCCTTTTTTTCGGTTGTAAAGGAAATTATATACCTTTATTAATTTGTGTTCTGAAAGTGCAATAGTTTAGTTTAAAATAGATTTTGTTAGAAAACTTAATGCGAAAGTTATTATGAATGATTACAGCTAAAGAGACGACTAAAGAAATCAAACATTAATTGGTATAATTCGTATTATTTTACATTAAGATAACAAATTCAGTTGAAATTAGTACATTATTTAGTTTTTGTGTTTTAAAAATTATTTAGACATAATAATAAAAATAATTAAAAGAATAAAACTGCATGCCAACATTACCTAATACTAAACTAAAGGCAATAGGGGAGTAAGAAGGGGTAAAGTGCCCCCGCGCCGATTATGGCTGTTATATATTTTTTATAGTCAGGACTAACACAAGTAACAATTTGGCCAAGTTTCATCCCTTAATAATTAACCCCCAAGGGGTGAGAATTAATTTTAAAAATTTCGAAAAAAATTAATATCTATTGAACGCTTTGACCGATTTGGATGGGATTTTGATATGTGTTGTAGATGTCAGTATGACGCGTCACAAGAAAACTGGAACTGAAAACTGAATATAACCTAAAAAAATTTTTTTTTTCTTTTTTCAAAAGAGACAAGAGGTTAAAATGTTGGTAATTGTGAGGGGTTGTGTACAGTATAGACAAAGGGGTTAGTCTTGGCGCCGTAGGACGTATTCGTGCATAAGCCGTGTGTGCCCAATTCGAAGTCTGACTAAAGACCCAGGAAAAAAATATACAGGGTGTTCAGAGGTGGGAGGTCAATACTGAAGGGGGTGAAAGGTCAGACCGAGACAAGCAAAAAATCGTATGGGTGGGGGAGGGGGCATCTCGCACCGTTTGGCAGTTACAGGGTGATTCGTAAATCAGGATGTTGCTTTATATGGGAACCGCTCTTGTATTTTTATCTTTTTTTCTACGCATCGCAGCGGCCCCAAACTGATTTCAAAAAATCACTATTTGGAAGCCCTTTCCAAAAAAGTTTACACCACCCCCCTATCCCCAACCCCTTGGCCATAATCCCCCCTGGAAGTTGAAAAAATTAACTTTTATTTCACGATTTTTCACCTTTCGCCCCACTTTTCTCCGAAATTCATGTTATTAACATACCTACTTCTTATTTTTCTTAAGTTGCCTATCTAATTACCTTTCCAAAAAGGTGCAACATGCCCAGGTAGAAAAGGGTTGCAAAAGTCCTGAAATGAAAACATCCTCACAGGTACCTAATTACTTTATTGCACCATAATGGAAAAAGTCGTTAAGTAAACAATTTTTATGACAGCAAGTTCGGAAATGTTTGTTTAGGAAACAAAGGTAGTACATTTTTATTATTTCAGCAAAACAGTAATAAAATAATAAATGTAATCTCGTTAAATAGCGTTATTAGTTTATTATATCCAGTATTGACTCTTAAGTATCCTGACGCTCCGTTTCTAATACCTCCTATGAATTATGGTATAAAAATGGGTAAGTTTGAAAGGACATTGACCACAGTTGAAGAAGCAAGCGATAAAAACGGGTGTTTAATAGAAAAAATTAAGATAAAATGGCAGAATGCAGTGTTGACGAGTATGCCGATATAATTTACGGGTACGGTTTAGTAGAAGGAAATGATAGTGAGGCCTTACGACAATACCAAAGGAGATTCCCGAATCGACGTGTACCCGACAGAAGGGTATTTTGAAGGACTTTCAGAAGGTCAAAGAAACCGGGCCGCTGCGATGCGTAGAAAAAAAGATAAATATAAAAGAGCGGTTCCCATATAAGGCAAAATCCTGATTTACGAATCACCCTGTAACTGCCAAACGGTGAGAGATGCCCTCCCCCCCCCACCCATACGATTTTTTGCTTGTCTCGGTCTGACCTTTCACCCCCTTCAGTATTGACCTCCCACCTCTGAACACCCTGTATATTGTAAAGAACTACGCCAGAAACTCACAAAAAATTGTTGGCGAATTTGCCGTACAGACATAACCTACAAAAAACAAATAAAAATCGACATTTTATTTTTTTTAGGTGTCACGCCGGTAGGAAAAAAATATGGAAAAAATATACATATGTTATAAAAAACTATGTTAGGAAGCTATAACTAAATGTTGGTGATTGTACCAAAATTCAAAATGGCTGAAAAAAATTATTGAAAAAAGAAAAAAGAAATTTTTTTAGGTTATATTCAGTTTTCAATTCCATTAATCTATCACTTTTCTAATGACACATCACACTGACATCTACACACATATCAAAATCCCATCCAAATCGGTCAGTGCATTCCAAAGATATTAATTTTTTTTCGAAATTTTTAAAATTATTCTCACCCCTTGGGGGTTAATTACACTAGTTTACAAATTTTAATTTTTTTCTTGTCCTTCATATGAAATGTAATTTTTTCCTTCCTTTAATGAAAACTAATCAGTAATGTAAAATCTGATTTTTTCCATCACGTTAAGTTTTCGAGAAAAACAGGTTTAAAAAATGAAAATAACCATATTTTAACCACTTTTGGAAAAATTCTTAAAAACAACGGGATTTCGTAGCAGCTCGAAACGTAAGTCAAATCAAAGTTTGAATTCTAAACTATAGCTTTCTAATATGTTATTAGTAACTTTTGTTAAGATTTATTCAGGAAACGAGTTTTTCATGAATCTTCCCCCTGCCATGTATGTAAATGAAACTAACCAACGGTATGTAGGAGTGGAACTCTAATGAAAAACTTGTTTCCCCAACAAACCTTGAAACGGATTTTAATTAACTGATATTTTATAACTATAGTATAGAATTTAAGCATTCATTTGAACTGCGTTTGGGACCGTTACGACATCTATTTATTTTTAAAAAATAATTTCAAAAATTGCTAAAATACGGATTTTTAACCCTATTTTTCTTGAAAATGTGACGTGATGGGATTTTTTTATTATTTTTTTCGAAATCAGAGAACCTTAATAATAACATATTTAGCAAATTTTTTAAGGGGACAAAAATCTTGTAAACTAGTGTTATTAAAGGATGAAACTTAGCCAAATTGTTACTTGTGTTAGTCCTGACGATAAAAAAAAATATGACGGCCATAATCGGTGCGGGGGCACTTTAATCCTTCTTATCCCCCTATGGCAATGGTGGCGAACCTATGACCCGCGGGTCAGACACTGACCCACGCAGACTTTTGAAATGACCCACGCGTTGATTGTTATAAACTTATTTTTTATATCATAAAAGAGGGAACAGAGAATCAAAAATATTTAAAAAATAAAATATATATATCTAATGTCGAATTTATAAAAAAAAATATTTACATGTGGACATTGGCTAGCTGATTTTTTATCTACACACTGCACAGTATATGACGTACACTGACGAGCAAAAGTGGTTTATGCACTGGGTCAAATGTTGTGACTTTTCTGGTTTTAAGGGGAGGTTCTCATCTAGAACGTCAAAAAAAAAGGTAAAGTTCGTGATTTTTTTGAAGGCAAATGACAAGACATAGGGAAATGATATTTGGCATTATCTTTTATTGTACATTTATCTGTACGAAAAAATTTTTTTATTAAAAAAAAAAAACAAAATGGCGCCCGTTATTCAACTTCTCCGGAGGCATGTTTGTGTACAATTTGCGTACAAGATAACTCAAAAACGGTTCAACCGATCAACTTCTAGTTTCGTGCATATTAAAGTAAACAATTTTCTTCATAGAAAGAGTGGAGCACATTTTGAAAATTGTAACATTATCTCCTTTTTGTAAGTGATAAACTATGAAAAAAAACGGCCGAAAACGGCCTTAAAATTTCAAAATCGCGCCATTCCGTCAATTTTAAATTTTTTTGAAAGTCGTCCACTCTTTCTGAGACAAATTTATTCTAGTTTATAATAATGTCATCATTATTTGATTTCAGACCAATCTGCGACCCCTAAATTGTACGCAGCTGGGCAATTTTCGAAAAACATGCCTCCGGAGAAATTGAATAACGGGCGCCATTTTGTTTTTTTTTTTGAATAAAAAAATTTTTTCGTACAAATAAATGTACAATAAAAGATAATGCCAAATATCATTTCCCTATGTCTTGTCATTTGCTTTCAAAAAAATCACGAACTTTACCTACTTTTTGACGTTCTAGATGAGAACCTCCCCTTAATGATATCACACCCAAAAGATGGGTATTACATAATTTCAATAAACATATTTCAATTTAAACATGTAAAACAAAACACAAGACAAATTTTTGTTTTAAAAAAATTCGCAAAATATTACATTATTAACAACGGACGTAGACCTCATTTGTACAGTTTTGCACGCCAAATATTAAATACATATTATATGCATGCCGTATAAATGAAGCTGATTATATTCATCGCTATTAAAATTATATTATGATATTTTGTTTAAACAAAGTTATTTTGTTTATTAATTAAATATAAATATTTTTAAATTAAAATGTGTTTATAGTGCTAGATAAGTTCACTAGCACACCCCATTTTATTGCGTCATCAAAAAAACCAGAAAAGTTAGAAACATTTGGCTACAATGAATACATTGTTTTAATGATGTTTGAAAATATTAAAATATTTATTACGAATCTTGACATCTTTACTAAGGATTTGGAAATGAAAATCATGAAATATTTTCTTCAATTAGAAAAACATTTTCAAAACACAATAATTTTTGAAAATACGCTTGACGTTCAAAAAAATGCAATTAAAAAATAAAATTTTGAGGAGAGATTTAAAGAAATAAAAGTAAATATAAATATAAATAAATAAATTAATAATATTAAGTTTGGAAAATACATTTCACTTTATTTTATATCCATAAAAAATGGAATTCGAAACAATGACCGAAGTTATATGGCTAGGTATCCATAATTTAGAAATGGAATTAGTTGAATTTCAAAGCAGCATAGTATGGAAAAATAAATTTGAAAACTTGATTTCCGAAATCGAAGGAGAAATGTTAGAAAGTAGTGCAGATAATAATTATCCCACACTAAAACTTGAAAATATTGTATTAATCGTATGGGATTCATTACCAAATAATTTTGTATCAATAAAGAAACTTGCTAATGATCTTCTAATTTTGTATGGGTCCACATATTCGTGTAAAAAATTGATTTCTTCAATGAATTTTGTATTAAAATCTACCGATAAAAATGAATTGACTGCGAAATGTGTTAAACTAATGAATACGGAATATGAACCTAATATTAAGAAACTATCTGAAACTAACTTTATAAAGCTTATGCATACCCGTAACTATACCTATCTATTAATATATAACATTTCATAATATATTTTTCTGATTTTCTTTGTGTCTTTTTCATTCTAATACGTACACTCAGTGCAATCACCTGGTGCTGCAATTCATGGTATCACTCCAGTTATATCAATTTTTTTACCTTTATTCTTAGCTCTTCAATTACAAAGGTAAAAGTTGTAAAACAAAAAGGAAACGTAAACCTTTTAGAGGATTTTAAAAGTGAGAACCAAAAAAAAGTAGTTTTTAACCATCCTCCTCTCCCCCTTTCCAAATGACGCCACTGACTTAGTGACCCACGAGCTAATACTAAAAAAAATATTGAACAAAATTTGACCCACTTCTCAAAAAGGTTCGCCGTCACTGCCCTATGGCCTTTGTTTTTGAACAAATTTTTTATTCAACAAATATTTTGAAGATATTAAAACATCGCATTTCTTATGCTATTTTTCATAAGTTTATTGGCCGACGCGACGAGATCCTTAATATTACATAGTTTTAAGGAATAAACTTTTATGGTGATTGTAGGGAAATTCCTCATTTTACAGATTTATTACTACGAATTTCTTTACTAGCCATTTGATTGGTCAGTTGATTTTTGAAAATTCTATTCATTTTTCGAAATATATTGTGTACTAAGGGAGGGGGTTAGTTGAAAATTATCTCAAAAGTTTCTTGGGATAAAAACTCCATTTCTGACGATATTTTGTAACTAGAGGTTATGGGTGTGAAAATAAGTAGAAAAAATTTCTAGATGTTTTTTTGGACGCGAATCATCTTTTTTTGGTGTTATTTATTATCTAGGATTTAAAAAAAGTGATACAATTAATCCAAAGTCACTGAAAACAACCATGTCGTACATTGTTTCAGATGTTCCTCAGGTCGACAAATGCAAGATAATCTTCAAGATGCCACAATTTGGCTATTTATCGTCGTAAAAGAATCCTTTTATCTTGCATTCAATAAGGAAATTAATTAAAGTTTCGCATTATTTTTCTGAGCAGGTCGACAAAATTTGAATTTTAGCGATTTAAAAAAGTGTTTTTCCTTAGGTGGACATATCTTTATCAGGGGTTGGTAGGGAAAAATTCTAGACTGCTATTCCTAAACTAGAGGGTTGTATTTCGGAACAATATTTAAGCTTTTTGTTTTCAGCGTATTTTAGCAAGACGCCCACTGTTTAAAAACCACAAATTTTCAGCTCTAACAAAGTGTGGTAATTTTTAATATGCGCATTGTAGAAAATTTAACGAGTTAGTATTTGAATTTTGATAGGAATTTTATTTAATCAATTTTGGTAGTATATTTTTAAAGGGATAGTTTTAACGCATAATAGTAGAAAATTAAATTTTTGCTACGCATTTTATTCACCTTACGCATTTAATGAGACGATTACTCGATGCTGAATCAGCGATAATTATGGTGAAACTTAAAAGACTTTTCTATGAAATTTTGTCTTCGTACGCTTGTGATTTGGCAGCAATTCGATTCGATGAAAACAGAACGTGACTCTGACAATTTTTAGTTTTAATTATTCGCCAAAATGTTCGGTTCCAGTGCAGTGATAATGCGAGTCGGCGCTGCGGCTGAGTTCGGCTAGGAAACGCTGACATGGAGGCATTTTCGCTTTGGCATCGGTTAAATGGGGCCCCAGAGCTGGGCATCCGGCCCCAAGCAGCCCCAAGCCGCAGTCTGCATTTTCCGTCACCTTTGTCGTCGTCTGTTCGAGCCTGGCCGGGGCGGCGCACAAAGCGAGGAGCCGACGCTGCACCACCGGGGCTAAAGGAGTTAATTGTAAATTACGAACGCATGTTGAGCCATGTCCTATTTGCAGAAAGTATAGCCCTGCATCAGCAGTAGTGTCGGTCGGCCCTATATATATTTGGGCGGGCAGGACGCTGCTCTACATACGTTGTAGGCGCTCCGCCCTCGGCTGGGGCTCTACGGCCTACGGGCGCACAAAGTCTTTCCGTCTCTGTGTGTAAGAACAATTAATTTACACTCGGCATGAAATGTTTGAGGTGTACAGCAGAACAACCTTGTTGTGTACAGTAAGCTGATTCTGATTAAATTGCGGCTATCTCCCCAGACTAAATTGGATATAGTCGGCCATTCATTGAACAATGGGAGAGAGTGTTAAATCAATGTTGGCATCACTCTCTCTGCTCAAGTTGTATCATTAATTGGAACGCCGCAGACCATTTTATATTCGAGCTGATTGACGAATGGCTTCAAGTGGTAATCTCTCTCTCTCCACCCAATTCCCTTAAGTTTAATTGGAAAAGTTGCCCGAAGTTCGAGTCCTCCTTTTCCACCTTGCTCCTTGTTTACGACGAATAATACTCTTATTTGGGTGATATATTGTAATTTGCATCGCATGCATCGGAGCCCCAGGATTAGTGTTCTGAACTGAGCACTGAGAACTGAAAACGTTGCAAAAACGAACTCAGCCATTTCCGTGCAAGGATTTGAGTTGATGAGCTCTGCTCGGGTGTGGTGTGGTCCATTTGCTTGGGAGCAGCTGCAACAGTTTCTAGCATCCCTGCAAGACCGGGGGGTAGGGCACGATGAATTTATTTAAATTCAATTGAAATTTTTAAGTACCTGCAGCTCCCGAGAGCAGGTGTACATCTGCGCCGGGTCGAACCCGATTTATTCTTGGCGTGTGTGCCACCAATTCAAAGGAGCAAATCCAGTGCCGTCGGGGACCTCGCCTGATAAGACTCAATGCTGATCTGGAATTAAGATTTGCCGAGGAGCGCTACTTTGAGGTTTCAAAGGAATATTCATCAATCACTTGAGAAGTTCCATTTTTTTTTTCGCCGGGAGCGTCTTCCGCGGTAAAATATTTTCGCTCTTCATTTTACCGCGGCAGGGGGGTGGGGGGAGGACGAACGTTACTCACTGTCGTCCTCAAATCTCCATTTACATACACCCGCAGCGCAAAAAATCATCACAAATGCACTTTACATATGATTTGCATAAAAGCTTTTAAACTTATTTCCGTGAGTAGAGCGGGGCGGGGGGCCGGGAAAAGAACAACAACATTGCAGGGTGCGCCGCCCAACCCCGCTTCACCCCGTCTCGCCCCGCATGCATAGCAATCTCATCGCTTTTGATAAAACTTTCTGACTTTTGAATTTGATAAGACTTCCGCCTCAAAACGTATAGTACGAACAAAAGTTAGCGTGGTGGTGGTGTTGGGTGCGGGCTTTGGGGCTCCCTCACATTCCTCCCGCATCTCAACCCTTATTTAAAGCCTATTAAATTGCCCGACAATGAAAATCCACTCTCTCTCTCTCTCTCTATCTATCTTATTCGTTTCAGAAAAACGTCCAGTGAAGACGCAGAATCTCACACCTCTTTTCCGGAGTCCCTCGGCTCGCCTGATACAGCGTGAAGTCTGCGGGGAGGAAGTTAGGAGCTGCGATGGAGTACCAAATTTAGCATCATTAGCCAATAGTGGCAATGAGGTGCTCCATTACACCTTTAGGCCTAGTAAACAAATTGTAAGTAGATGATATTCATAAAAACTGTGTGAAGCCAAGAAAAACTTGTTTTGAAAAAAATATGTCCTCAAATCAAAACTCAAGCTTCCGTAAACATTTAGATTTCTTAAAAAACAAAATAAAAAAATAGGTTAAATAGGCTCATTTAAATCGTATATTCTTTCATCATGTAATATACTAGCTTTCCGTGGAATCGTTCGTTCCCAGGATACCTATTAATTTCCTTGAATTTACCTATAACAGCCCTCACGTATGCTTACTTCTTTAACAGTGAGTAGGCAGCGTAAGCCAAACAGAAATAGAACACAAGCAATCGACGTTTTTCTGACTTACCTTACCAACGTATATTGATGTTTTTCGTACTAAACCTTAATAAACAACGTCGCTAACATTGCAAACCGTTATAAGCTAACATATAGAAAGAGGGAAATACGTCGAATTTTGTATTTATCTACGAGTTATTTTTAAAATATTTACACATTTACAACGATTTTCATGTAAATTTTACTAGGGAATTGTTGGAATAGCGAAAAAACATGTCATTTACACTAGAACATGTTCTGTGAGTTTTACACAACAAAGAATTTTTTCTAGTCATTCGTTACTATTTTTCTAATAAATTTATTTATTTATTTATTCATCAAAGCTTCATCAACAACTGATTACTACAAAAAAAATATTTTTTTATATAAACAAAAAATAAAAATAAAATAAAAACAAAAATAAAAACAAAAATAAAAATTAAAATAAAAATAAAAAACAAAAGTAACCCTAAGAAAGCTGACCCTTAATGTGGCGCTTCGTTAGGTTAAAGTCAATTTGATCGAAATTGCGATTGAAAAGTCTAGACATCGATGAAACCGGCACATTTAAACCATAATTTGTGTGGTGAGGCGGAACGTAGAAAAAGTTGTAATTCCTCAAGGAGCGAGAGGGTACGTTTATTTTAAAGGAATCAACCAATTCTGGAGAGTTAATCGACCCTTGCATACACTCAAAAGCAAAAACAGTCCTGGAAATGTCCCTTCTCTTCTCAAGGGAAGGCAGAGAAAGGAGATTTAGCCTATCGGCGTAAGGTGGGAGAGAATCAGGGTTGGCCCAGGGAAGCCCACGTAAAGCAAAGCGTATGAATCTACGCTGAACGGCTTCAACGCGATTGATGTGCACCGCGTAGAAAGGTGACCAAACGGGGCTAGCATACTCCAGAATTGGTCGAACAAAAGTGCAATAAAGCAGTCTCGTAATATACGGATCGTCAAATTCTTTGGACCATCTCTTAATGAAGCCCAAAGTAGCATTAGCTTTGGCAGCAATGGCATTGATGTGGCCTTCGAAGGACATGCGAGGGTTGAGAATGACACCTAAATCCCTGATTGTGTCAACTCGGGTGAGGGAGCATCCATTTATGGAGTAAGTAAAGTGAAGGGGGATCTTTTTACGGGTAAAAGTATTTCTTGAAATTCGTACAACTAATAACTAGAATATTCTCGTTAGTTTTGACCAGTTTTACAAATTGTAAATTTTAACAATTGTTTAGTTAAATTCTTACTTTACGTTGCAAAGAATTATTACATTACTAATAGGGGTACCGGTTAATTCGTGCGGTTTTCGAACAGATGGCGTAACTTGTTTTATATTCCAGTGATTCACCATTCCAAATATGTGTTGGAAAGCTACTGTCATATAGTTTCAGAATCAGTATGTGTCATTTAGCTGAAGCGTAAACAACAATACTTTTTTTTACTCTGAAAATGTCGAATTTTGTGCCGAATAAAGTGTTTTTGCGGGGAGTACTTCTTCATTACTTCAATATGAAGAAAAAGGCTGCCGAAAGTCATCGTATTTTGGTGGAAGTGTATGGTGTGCATGCTCTAGCTGAGCGTACGTGCCAGAAGTGGTTTGCACGGTTTAAAAGTGGCAATTTTGACTTGGAGGACGATGAACGGCCCGGACAGCCAAAAAAGTTTGAAGACCACGAATTGGAGACACTGCTCGACCAAGATCCATCCCAAACGCAAGAAGAACTTGCAAAATCACTTGGCGTCGCTCAACAAACCATTTCCGATCGTCTAAAAGCAATGGGAATGATCCGGAAGGTAGGCCATTGGGTGCCGTATGAATTGAAGCCAAGAGACGTCGAACGCCGATTTTTCGCGTGTGAACAACTGCTTCAACGGCACAAAAGAAAAAGTTGATGAAAAGTGGGTCCATTACGATAATCCAAAACGTCTGGCAACGTATGGATACCCCGGCCTTGCATCATCATCGACGGCCGTTCAGAATATTCATGGCCTGAAGGTTATGCTGTGTATTTGGTGGGACCAGCTGGGTGTGATCTATTATGAGCTGTTGCAACCGAATGAAATGATCACAGGGGAAGTCTACCGACGACAATTGATGCGTTTGAGCCGAGCACTGCGCGAAAAACGGCCGGAATATGAACAAAGGCACAGCAAGGTAATTTTGCAACAGGACAATGCTCGGCCACATGTTGCACAGGTCGTTAAAACCTACTTTGAAACGCTCAAATGGGATGTCCTACCCCACCCGCCGTATAGTCCAGACCTTGCGCCATCCGATTACTATCTCTTCCGATCAATGCAACATGGCCTGGCTGACCAGCACTTCTCCAATTATGAAGAAGTCAAAAATTGGATCGATTCGTGGATAGCGGAGAAGCCGCCCGAATTTTTCAGAAAGGGTATTCGTGAATTGCTAGAAAAATGGGAAAAGGTTATAGCTAGCGATGGACAATACTTTGAATATTAAATTTGTAACCAATTTTTCACAATAAAGCTTCAAAACCGCACGAATTAACCGGTACCCCTATTATAAGCACAGAATCACTGCGTTTGTGGTAAATATTTTGA
The DNA here is from genome assembly GCA_949715965.1 of Dysmachus trigonus. Taxonomy (NCBI): domain Eukaryota; kingdom Metazoa; phylum Arthropoda; class Insecta; order Diptera; family Asilidae; genus Dysmachus; species Dysmachus trigonus. The sequence goes on from OX454320.1 coordinate 93,881,917, forward strand.
TTATAAAGTCAAAATTTTATACTAAGTATCAGGCATTTTGTGACCATAATTCTGGCCAAATTATATGGATTGCAGTCCATTATAAATGATAAATGAAACATCAAATTATAGTTAAAAACGATCATTAATATTGTCATGTATTTCTAGTTGAAAGTAACAACGAATGTCAAAATAATCAGAATAATAGCTATGTATTTAATCTATAATTATAGTCCGGTTTAACTAATAAACTTGTTAAAAATGGCTAGATTTATACTCAGTTAGATATTTACCAGAAGTAATTTTCTTAAGTCTCAAAAATAAAACCTCTTATATAACAGAGTCCTAAGCATGCCGATCAAAAAATAATTTTCATTTCAGAAATGGGATCGATAACTATAAGGTAGAGTCGCCAAATATCGTCCCCTTTTTGTAAAACAAATTTAAAAAATAGAAAAAAATACCATAGTAATAAATGAAACGTCAAACATTAGGTTCAATATTCCTTTATTCTTAAAAATAATCAAAAACGCGTTAACATTGTTAGAAAAAGTTATCAAATAGCTTTAACAAAAATACTCAAATTATGAAAATATATTTTTGGGCTCCTAATTTCGTCCCGGGGACGATATTGAGATCACAATAATCAGTACGTGAACTGGAGTTGTACTTACTCCTTTTCTATTATATAAAATTGAACCTAACTATCATATTAATATCTAATCAGCCCTTTCTTAATTATTTTAATCATTGGTAAGGTATTAAGGTATTAAGTGACATGACCGTTGTGTTCACCATACGAGATCCTAATACCGTCCTGGGGACGATATTAGGAAATTTCTATTTATTTTTTCGCATCCATTTAAGCAAAAGACGTGTCATAACCTGAAAATTTTACTTAATCGATTAACATCTGAGCTATTAATAGTTAGTTTGACAAACAAATTGTATCAATAAGTCAGGTATCTCAATATTTTATGGAATCCGAGAATATTTCAATGAAAAACTCACATTGAACAATTTATTTGATTTTCGAATTTCTGTCGGTACGAACGTCGTGACGCACTCACTTCTACACAATGGCCGACTGATGCAACTAGCTGTCGGTTCGGGTCACTGATAATAGATGGCGGTTTTTAAAAAAGTAGATATTGAAGGGGACGGAATTAGGGTTGGGGACGAAATTTGGCGACTGTACCTTATCATGTTTCATCTTAAATATTTTGTTTATTCACATAAACGATTTTTCAAAAGGCCTAACCAATGCTTTCAATCAATTTTATTCAGTATGAATAGACAATTGCGTTGAATAGCATCAAAGTTACAGATTTATTTTATTATGGTTTAATAAAAACCACAAACAGTCTACGTTAAAATAAATAAATCAAAAGGACAGCGTATTAGTTTTCACGGAATTTCACTTAACAGGAAATTTTTAATTTATCATTTTATTTATAGACAAATAAAAACATGTTAGTTACCTTCATCTCTTTAGTAACAGGGTAATTAAAACACGAAAAGATTACCCTGTTTTACCAAAACTTCTTCGTAAACATCTAAATTTTTTTTAGTGAAAATGTTTAAAGTTCTAAATTTTTTCTGTGTAGAGCGATGAAGTATAAATAAAAATCGTTAAAGACATCGTGAAATACGGTGCGCATGTAGGTGGTTAATGTTTAGAAGTAATTAAAAACTTCAGAATTAGTGCTCTAATTTTTCTTTACGAGTAAAAGAAAAACATGAGAATTTATTCACTATGGGAGAAGACGCTGAATTAAAAGTTTTAATAGAAATATTTTTTGTTCCGTGGAAGTTTATAAATAATAACATTAAGAGATCATGGGGTCATTAGATTCGAATGTTGCGAAGTATATTTTTCCGCATGAACTACTTTCATTCAGTTGCATTCACATGATAGTGGGTCATATTCAAATGCATTCTTGTAAAATGCCATGATACCAATGTACAATTATATGTGTGTACTTACGTTATAGGGAATAAATGAAAGATTAATTTGTGCTACTTGGCTAATGTATTTCATTTGTATAGTGACATCCAATGCTTAACGCATTTAGCAATCTCATTTACCTGAAGTAGGTAGCGTTGGGGCGTTACCTTCAATTCAGAACTTGCTTGCATGCATAATGTGTCGTTGTATTGTATCCTTGATACGTGTAACTAACGATTACGAGCGAAGATATCTCGATTATCGTTCTAACCTACTTGCCTATTAGCAACTAAGCGGTAGGCAATTCAAATATTATCCACGAGCGGAATCGCCTTGGTAATTGAAAGCTATTTGATGGGTGTCTCCGTTTCCCAGAACAAACCTTCCGCGCCTTGACACCCTCTAGTGGTTCCGGGCGAGGGTAGCGGCGAGGGGAATAGCCGCCTAACCCGCGAGCCTAATTTCGTCCACAAAGCACATGATTAATAAGCGAGGCTGGTCGTTCGCCTGCAAAATGTCCTTCTAAATAAAAAATTGTTGATGGCACACAGGCCGCCGACGGGCACATGCTGCCGATAAGCATTTATGCGATAGCCCTTTTTGGGGGGCAGGGGGGTGGCCCATAGCCTATAGAGGGCGCGGTGGCCCACTGCAGCACTTCTGCCAGAATCGATCCAATAAACAACGACAAAATGCTAACTCGCCGGAGACAAGCGAACTTTTCACTTTTATTATCTTCCTGCCACTCGAGCGTGAGCCCGAGCCTTAGCCCGAGCCTGAGCCCGAGCCTGAGCCTTAGCCCTCCTCCGTGTAGCCGCAACTTTGTGTGCGCGCGCCCTTGTGCACCGCTCGTCGGTGTCTCTGCTGTGGCGCGGAAACCTTTTATATTTTTATTCAAATTGTCCCATAAAGTTATGGCATTATGCACGTTAAGTTCGTCATAAAGTGTTTTGGCATTCATATTCATGGCAATTCGGGGCCATTACCCGCCGTTTATGTTTATGCTTATGGCGCGCGAGCCCTTTTTATTTCGCTGCTGGCACCATGAATACACGGCGATATAAGGAGCTAATAACATGTTGATCGGCAGTTTTTACGGGGCACGATGCCTTTAAATAGGCGAGTTCATCGGGCTGGCCGAGGTCGGACGGGAAATGGGGCCCTTCCGAAGGAGCACGGCGGCGGGGGTTGATTAAGGGTCACCCCACCCTACGCGGGTTAGGATGCGGGATAAATCTTGGACTTTTATCGATCGATTTGTGCCGTGACCCGGTCGCATTGCACTTGCAGAAAATATTGATCCCCTTAACTTTGCCATGCCCCACCACTCACTTACTGTATGCACGGGCGGGGGTGGGAGATATGGCGTAAATCCCTTTGACGTGATGCACATTTCTTGGGCTCCTTGACGGTGGGTGAACGAGTCTCCGAAGAATTCCTTGAGTATAAAAATTGCCACAGAAACCTGCAAAAAGGCGGAGAAGCGACCATCTCTCGCTGAAAACGTTTCTGGCATGATATAGGACTCGGTGATATGAGAAAGGACTCGGGAGACGGAGGAAACCAACCATTAGACACTAGCGATAATGGTGCCATGGGGATCCCGGGGGAGGTGCACCAACAGAACCTATAGACAGTTTTTTTTTTCAACGGACTGTTCTAATGCGTTTGTTCTGCTTCCACTATTTTGCGATGCCCTAAGTACCGAACCGACCGAGTACATGAAACTCAAAGAACTGTGGAGAGATGATACCAAGAATTAGAAATATTCGCCCTTTATTTTAGCCACACGCCGGGCTGCTGGTGTTCGTCTCCTGCTCCATTTCAGGCGGCGTGTTGTTGGATTTCTGTGCTAAATGGAAAAGGCAGAGCTCGGCTTCGTTCCTCCGTTTCGAATGGGCTCCTTTTGTGCTCGGCTCGTTGTCTTTTCACAAAAGATTTACTTTTGAGCAATGTTTTGAGCATTAAATCTTCCACTGAAGCTACCAATCTCGGTGGTGTAGAGGTTCGGGATATTTCCATCCCTTTACAACATCACTCGGTCCGAGGAAGTCCTTCCTCTCAATGCAGTTGAATCAATGTCCGAATCAACCGTCCGGAACGTTTCCTCCTTAAAATCGACTTATTCACCTTTAAACTGGATATACTATACGTTTTAGAATTAAAAAAACTTTACATACGAGTGCATAACATACATAATTTGAATTTTCGTATGTATACAGAAGTTATTAATCGAGAATCTAGTTTTTATAAAGTACTTGTGGATCAGTGCTGTCGATTCTACTGAGGTAAAATATAATATAATTAAATATATATATTATAATTTCTTCCATAAATCGTTTTATACATAAACTCTTCAAACAATCAACAAAACTCAAACAATACAAAACATTTGTAAATAAATAAGATTCCGAAAAAAAAAATACACTAAGGTCCAAAAAAAAGAGCCCAACTTGTCCCAAAACAACGCTCATATTCTAAAAAGCTAAGTTTTGATTTTTACAGAGAAAAATCGAGTTTCAAATTGAAACTCAGCTTTTTATATAAAAATCAAGATTTAGCTTTTGCTCAGTTTCGAAGATAAGCGTTTTGTTTTTAAACACATTCTCTGGCCTATAAAATAATCTCAAAAAGAGGACGTCTCGGTTCAGGCGAAACGGTTGGCAAGTCTACTCTTAACTGCTATCAAAAATCACTTTAAAGGAATTAATATTCTATCTCAGAATTTATGAAATAGTAGGAACATGCAGATCTCTCATTTGTGGATACTTCTAAAAGTTATTTTTCAAAACAATTAAGAGGTTAAAAAGCTTTTACCTTTTATGAAGAATCGAGTGTTAAGTTGTTTAATTGCAAACAACTTTATTTCAGGGCAACAAACTACTAAAAAGTGAGTCATTCAAATTTTTCCCCATTGACAGACATTTTTTAAATGTGGCAAATTTGTCTAGAAAAGGACCACCAAAGGGCCTAGCCGGTTAAGAAGCCTCCAGCGTTTTAAAAAAATTAAAAATATCCTTATATAGTACATGAAAAAGTACATGTTTGCTGAAATTTTCAGACCCATAGACCTTCACATAACCTAAAAAAAAACCAAATCGTGATTTTCCGTGTTTTGGCGATCTCTCGGCTTCTTGTATACATAGAAACTTCCTTTTTATTCTCAAATTGCAGGGTTTTTTGTCACCTACAATATAAAATTATTTTCGAAGCTTTTTTTGGCGGGAAATGAAAATTTTTATACCTACGCATTCGAAATTTTTAAAATTGAATTTAAAAATAAAAAATAAAACAATAGTAACGCCGAAAAAAAAATTTATTATTTTCTAGATGTCAATCTATATCCATATATTTTTTCAGATTTTTAGATGTGGTGCAACAGTGTCAAAATATTTATATATATATATAAATTTATAAAAATTTCGAAAAAATTATCATCTTGTAGCTAACAAAAAACCCTACAATTTAAGAAAAAAAAAAATTTTTTTTTCTATGTACAGAAGAAGCCGAGATATCTCAAAAACACTGAAAATCACGTTTTAATTTGTTTGAGGTTATGTGAAGGTCTATGGGTCTGAAAATTTCGGCAAACATATACTTTTTCATATAAGGATATTTTTTTATTTTTCAAAAGCGCTGGGGGCACTTTTCACCTTCTTAACGGGCTAGTCTCTTTAGTGGTTATTTTTTAGAAAAATGTTCCCACATTTCAAAAATGTCTGTCAATGCGGAAAGACTCACTTTTTAGTAATTTGTTGCACTGAAATAAAGTTGTTTGCATTAAAACAGTTTAACACTCGATTCTACATAAAAGTTTAAAGCTTTTAAACTCTCAAAAATGTTGGATTCTCTACAAATTTTAAAAAATAGTGATTCTGCGGAGATTTTTCATTAATTAGCATTTATTGGAAAATTGTATATATACCATCAAAATTCTGTAAATACGAAATTACGTATACCCAAAAGCATTGCATGTTCTAAATATAACATGAAGTTTTGATTTTTAATTAAAATAGGAAATAAAGTATTTACCTATAGGAGGCTTTCTCTTTGAAGTCTGATGTTGAAATATATATTTTTTAAATTCTATAAATATATTTATATCGCTCATTTCAGCATTATTCTCGACGAAAACGTCTAAATTATAATGAATTTTGTAAACGTTTGAATTGAAGATACCATTTTTTTACATGTTTCCTTTCTTTCCTTATTTTCAGAGCTACGCTACTCTCAGTAAGGGGAACAAGGGCGTAACGACGTGCAGTCCGGTGGGTCAAATCCACCAGACACAACCCCAGTCAATGGAAGTTAGTCTACTTAGTTCTAGTAACCAGTCAGTAGTGACGTCATCGCTAAGTGAGTATCGGTTTCGACCCGAGGTTGTAACAACTTCGAATCGAATACAAGAGAGCTGTATATAATTCCTCACCTCACCTCACCTCACCCTAGGCTAATTCTGTAGAGAGACCCTATAGAAGAAAAGTACTCGCGTAAGTCGCGTACCGCGTTTTATATGTATGTGAATGTGAATGACTTACTTAAGTGTTGTACATATCTCGGTAGATATAAGGGAGCCATAGAAACTAATGTATAATAGATCTATATACGGGCAAAAAAAAAAAAAACAATAAGTGTCACAGAACAACATTCACGCGGGCCGACCCCCGCCTTGTTAATTTTAGATTGTTTATTTGGCGACAGAGTCGATTTTACCAGCATGTAAGTTTTGTACGTGTTTTTCTTTTCTATTAACTTTTAAGAGAACCTCTAAACTCTAGCATTTTTTGTGAAGTAAATTCAAAGACTTGAAATTCCATAAACCGAATTTTCATAGAAAAGCAGAAGAAAAAAAAAAAATTGTAACTTATAAAACGAACGTGAGTGTAAAAGTAAGTTGAGCTGAGTAAGTTAATTGTAATTATTTTGGAGAAAATTTAGGACATTTTGGAACAATTTATAACATTTTCAGTTATTTTTATTAATTTAATATTTGCAAGGTTTTTTTTGTTTTTTTTTTTGGTTTTGGTAAACACATATCTTGAAAGTTAACTTAATATATCAGTTATCGAGCGGGAACGTGTGTTGAAAACCATTTTTCCAAAACAAAAAAAATATCATGTATGTCTTCGATGAAAATTTTTAAAAAAAAAAATGAAATGTACTTAAATGGATATGTATCATGCTGTTGAAGAATTTATTCAATAAAAGAACTTCGTTTTATAAATGATTTTATTTTTTTGGACTTCGATCTTGATGGACGATAAATTTATTTTAATCTATTTTAAAATTTCAGAATCTTTATGTGAAATTTCAGAATTTCAAAATGGTATCATATTTTTTTTAATTAGAGGTCTGTGCAAAGTTGGATTTTAGGGCATTCTACGAATATATATAATATAAATGATATGATAATAACAAAAACACTATATTAAATGATTATTACTATATTCTACCTGCAGGAATATGCTTGTTCCTTCCCTACTTATTCTTTTAATAGAACGGGTCTAAAGGATGAATTCTTATTGACCCTGAAACTTGACGAAAACTTTTTGTAGTATGAACAGACTCTGGCTGTTCATTTATATGATTCGGGCTAATTTATGCTAAATTATTATTATTATAAGTGGTTGAACTGATTCGAGACATAATTTTCCATAATGGTTGTAGTAAAATAAAGTTTTAATCGATCTAAAAAAGAGTTTAAATAATTCTTATTGTAATAGTAAATACTTGGATTCTGAATAAGTGCTTGTGAGCAAATCGCTAATTCTTTTAGCATGAACAATTTTCTTTTTAATGATTTTAAGCTAGAATCGGATGAATATTATTTAACAAATTTCGTAAATGATAACCAAAAAAGATTTAGTGCAACACTTGAGAATTTTGTTCTACTCTTTAGGACTGTTAGTCGGGGTGCCAGAGGTTTTCATTTCGTTGTTGGACGGAATTTGATGAAAAATGGCAGAAAGGGAAGGTCATTGCCCGTACAGTGACCCATTAAAAAAGTTAGAATGAGCGATGTCGGGAAGGTACTTTGTTATTGCAAAATAACTTTGATAACCCGTTATTTTTCAGTTTTCTTGGAATAACTCGAAAACGAAGCGTTTCAGCGAAAAATATTAAATACAAAAGTTGTTCAGCTGATGATTTTACGTAGGAATACGGTTTTTTGATTAATTAAAAAATTGTTTTTCCGACCGAAAACCAGCAGAAAAGTAACAAAAATGCAAAAACAATAAGCATTAAAAAATAAAGGAAAAAAACAATTTCCATCGTTGATATTTGGGTTATTGATAGGTATTGGTATTGTTAACCAAATGCACCCGGTCCGGTTTTTCAAAAACAATATGGCGACCTATTGCAACATTGTTAAGTTAAAACTTTGGAACGCTGTAAATTCTGCATGAACAAACGGATCTTGATGAAACAAATTGGAATCGGTAGGTATTAACGGCATCTTTGAGTGTGCCAAATTTCAAAATTTTTCAACAATTACTTTTTTTGTTATTAACCAATGTGTATTCGTAATTTCGTCAATTTACAACATTAAGCTTTGCAACAAAATGCATCAAATCATCAAAACTCGCTATTTTCGCGTTTTTAGTCACCACTGTAGGATGTTAAGAGTAATCAAATGCATTTTGTTATTGTTGTAATGTTGTAAATTGACGAAATTACGAAGCACAGCAAATGGTTTTTGGTTAATAACAAAAAAAGTAATTGTTGAAAAATTTTGAAATTTGGCACACTCAAAGATGCCGTTAATACCTACCGATTCCAATTTGTTTCATCAAGATCCGTTTGTTCATGCAGAATTTACAGCGTTCCAAAGTTTTAACTTAACAATGTTGCAATAGGTCGCCATATTGTTTTTGAAAAACCGGACCGGGTGCATTTGGTTAACAATACCAATACCTATCAATAACCCAAATATCAACGATGGAAATTGTTTTTTTCCTTTATTTTTTAATGCTTATTGTTTTTGCATTTTTGTTACTTTTCTGCTGGTTTTCGGTCGGAAAAACAATTTTTTAATTAATCAAAAAACCGTATTCCTACGTAAAATCATCAGCTGAACAACTTTTATATTTAATATTTTTCGCTGAAACGCTTCGTTTTCGAGTTATTCCAAGAAAACTGAAAAATAACGGGTTATCAAAGTTATTTTGCAATAACAAAGTACCTTCCCGACATCGCTCATTCTAACTTTTTTAATGGGTCACTGTACGGGCAATGACCTTCCCTTTCTGCCATTTTTCATCAAATTCCGTCCAACAACGAAATAACCCATTTTTTGAACCTCTGGCACCCCGACTATGTCTCTAGAATAATTCAGCCGGTGTTACGACAAATTCCTCTTGGAATGTTATTCTTAGTTCAAATAAAATTGATGGTAAAATTTCAGACCAAGAATCTGTCTCATAAGTCTTAATGGCTGGTTTAAGAGTTCTATGTGAATATCCTAGAAAACCATGTGACTGCATATGGTATAGAGTATTGCGATTGATATTGCATATGGTATAGAGTATTGCACAGGTAATACCAATATGCTAAGATCAATAATGTCCATATGGATTGGTTCAAATTTGTCTGAAGTTATTGGAAATTAACCAATCGAGTTCCTAATATGTTGGGAAGTTTTATTGTTAATACAGGTACTACGGCCCTAATTATTCACATCTTTATTTATTGATGGCCAAAAATATTTAGATGTTATAATTTTCTAATTTTTACGAATACTGTGATGAGCTAAATTATGTATTGAATCGAAAACTTGTAGATGAAAAAATGTCCGAGTTTGAATATTCGCAGTAAATTGGCTTGTCACTCCCTAAAACATGTTAATTTCGAAAATTTATATAAATTATTAGCTGGGTTATCCGGTTTCACTTCTCAAATGTTCTAGTTTGTTATATCCTAGAAATTATTTCAACCTCAAAACCCTTTTATGGATCCGCCATCTTGAATCTCCAAATCTTAATAATGTTCAAAATTAGTGGCCTTAAAATAATCATTTTACCAATTTTCATTAAAATCCGTTGAAATTGAGAAATCTTGGTCGCCATATTGGGTTAGCCATCTTGGGTCCGCCATTTTGAATTTGTCAATTTTGATTACATTGAAAATCAGTGACCTCAAGATAGTCATTGTACCAATTTTCATCAAAATCCATTGAAATCGACAAATCTTGGTCGCCGTGTATTGGGTTCGCCATCATGGATTTGTAAATTTTCAAAATGAGTGACCTCAAAAAAATTTTACTAATTTTCATTAAAATCCGTTGAACTCAAAAAATCTTTGATCGCCATATTATTATATCTTGAATTTCTAATTTTGGACAGTGAATTTGAAATCAGCATTCCGCAAAATCCCTTAGCACCAATTTTCATGAAATTTAAAATTTTTTAATCGCCATCTTGGATCCATCATTTTGATACCCTATATATTATCCGAACTAAAATTGGCCCATATGATTGGAATATGTACTACCTTCGGAAAAAAAATTAAAAATATCGATGCAAGCGTTTAGGCGTGATTGAGCAACAAACAAACGAATTATCATTTTTATATACATATAGAAATTATCCAAAAAATCTTTGAGAGGACTATCGGTGTTCTGTGCGATAGCTATAACTTTACAATCTATCAAGGCTGGTAACTATAATTCTTCGATGCGTGACAAGGCATCTACTACAACATTATCTTTTCCAGTAATGTATCTAAGGTAAGTGTGAACATTGATGATGTAAAAAATGTTTTATTAATAAAAGTATATAATAAAAAAATATAAATTCAATATTAAAGAGAAAAAATAAAATTTGAAATAAAAATAAATAACAAGAATTGAAACCTTGGGGAAAAATTTGTCTTTAAAAAAAAACAAAATTCAAAGAAAAGAAAACAGGCTCATTAGAGACCCAAAATACACCCTCTTTTCCTGGAACATACAAAATCCTTAGAGGTTAAAAAGAACTCGGAACATTTTTATCCTCTTCAAATGATGACCCGGACGTCAGCACACACATCCAAAATGATAAGATGTTCATCGAGAAGAGCATCCAAAAAGTATTCAATTCCAAAGTGGTCATTGTCCATTTAAAAGTGCGTTCAAACTTTTCGATGCTAAAAATCTGTTTTTTGTCTCCTTTTCATAAAATAAGTCAAAATTTTATAAGTTTGGCAGAGAAAAGTTTTCCGACTGAAGATTGATTTATTATAAAACTTTGTTTTTATATTTTATTAAAATTTTGTGTTTGGTAATTGATATAATATAAGGTTAAATAAAAAAGTACACCATAAAAAAATTGCGTTTTCAGTGCATACTACAATAATGGTCAACTCTTGTTTATGCAAACTTTAGAGCAATTTCATTGATAACCTTTAACAAGGGATTGCCGTCCGTCTAGGTGGAGATCATCAACCACCAGCACCCCGTGTGCCAAAGTACACATGCCTGCGCACCTGCGAATATTTAAGAAACAGCTCGGAGCGATTTCATCCCAACATCAAAGGCTCGAATAAAAACCGCAGCGAAATTAAAAAGGACTAAGAAGAAGAAGAAGAAGACGGTGAGTCCACAAATCTCGGACTATGAAAATGGGAGCTTCGACGCAGGATGTTTTAATATTCTCCGTGTGTTTGGTGTTAACTCAGTTTCATTTAAGAAGAAAAAGTGCGAACAATTTCAAAGCCAGCAAACTTTGCCCGATCCGTCAGTTTTTAGAGGCGAGTTCCTCCCGGTTTTTTTTTTTTATATTTTTTTCTTTTTTTCATTTTTAAATAACTTTGTGAAATCCCGAGAGCTATCAGTGTTATATAATCGTGCATTATGCGGAGCGGGACACGGGAGGCGAGCGGGCGCCGGGACGACCCTACATTGTTTGAACATACTTTGTTCTTTTAAAGTTCGAATAAAGTTTCTTGCCTCCATCTCTCGACGAAAAAAAAATATATAATATATATATATTCAGATGAGATGTTTTCACTCGCCGAGAAATTCACGTAGATGGGAAAATTTAATTTCGGGGTGGAAACTTCTCGGCTTGATGGCTTGATGGCTTTTCTTTCACACGCTCAAGTGTCGAATTTACATGTAAAAAGTAATAAAACTTCGGGGGCACAACAAAAACCACTTTATATGTTAATAGGCTCGATTGATTTACTCGTGTTGCCGACACCCCCGCTAACTTTCGTTGCACGCGTCTAAGACGCACCCCCAAACCCGCCCGAGGCGAGCCCCATACGCGTGGGGTTAAGGGGGCAAGGTCGGCGCAGTTGACAGATGCGATGAGATGAAATTAGCGCTTAATTAGCCCTGTTTATTGCCTAATTGCGTCCGAATGTCACAATTATGGTTTAACGAGAGACCCTCCAATTTCAGGCTAATCCAGGGATCATGTAATGACTCCAGAAATGTGTCTCAGCTTCCCTAGAAAAGATTACTGCCCGCTGGGTGGTCGTCCCCGGCGTTGTTGCTTCAAAAAGTGGGATTTCAAATATGCAGCGGAATTGCACAGCGCGGGATAATCTTGTGTCTAGGGAGTATAAAAATTATACTGGCGATGCTGCGAAGACGCGCGTGCGGACATTATTCTGAACGGTTTTCGCGGACGTCTGTTTTAATATTATATTACCCGAAATAATAAACAAAAGTAATGGCCGAGTTATAACTTCATTTGATTCGACAAGCGCAGTAAACGTGCGTCCTCTCATTCGTCGTCTGGCCGCGCTCTCATCTGCGGCGTTAAGTGGCCCGGAAGCATACTTCTCCGCTTTAACAAATTGCTGCGAAAACACCAAAATAAATGTTACTGCTATCACAAATGTTATTAGCATGCATAAAAATGAAACCGCTCAAATCGTTTCATCTCAATGATGTGGCCCCAGTGAAAATGCAATCCATTAAAAAGTTAAGAGTTTTGTGCAGCGCAAAATTTCTCTCGGCGAAGAAGTTTTCATAAAAAAAAAATAAAATTTTCTTCACTTTCAAAGTTTTCCGCGTGGAATTCTTCTGATTTTAAAGTAACTTAGTAAACGAACTTTACACTTTTAACAATTAATATCCGGTCCATCGCACCAGTCTGACGCGCCGCCGGAGTATTGTTTGAAACTAATGCACGTCGTAAATGGCAACAAGGTTCTTCAGTTTTTCCCGAAAGTTTAAAGGATTTTTAATTTGCATAACGCTCACATAAGCGCGTTATTGTTGTTAACTTAGAGTAGAACAGGAATATATTGAAGAACTTTTTTTAATGAATATTTTGAAAGACGCTGTGTACTGGTGCAAGTTACCTCTACACTTTATATGTGCACTGAAGAGCATTAAAAAGCTATTAAATTTTTGTCTGCAACTAATTATTTTTGTCACAATTTGGTTGCAGTTTCGAGCTATTTTTTATTGGGAGCAAATCCTTAAATAAATATATCATTAAAGCGGGAATTACAATATCGTCAGAAATAAACTTTTTGTTTATTCATATATGTTGACTAGCACTTTTTCCCCGCGACTTAAATTATACTTAATTAAGCTCTTTTCAAAAATCGATTTAATAATTGTATATCAATAATTATTCCTCCACTCCACCCCTTATGAGTTGATTTCCGAAAAAATAAGAAATACGTATTTAATTATTTATTTTTTTTTTTGGAATACTTTTACCAAGTTTTAAATCTTTCTAAGTCCTTTAAACAAATTATTTCCTGACTATTATTTTTCTAGACAGAAATAAAAATTAATATATATTTTAATTTTATTTTTTAAAATACAAAATAAAAATTAGAGAATGGTTTTTATTTTTAAAATTAGAAATAAAAATCCGAAAATTTATATTTAAAATTGATTTTTATTTTTAAAATCAAAAATCAAAATAAAAAAGTGATTTTTATTTTAAAAAACAAAAGGAAAATTCAGAGTATGATTTTTATTTTTAAAATCAGAAAATCATTTTTATTTTTAATATCGAAAATAAAAATCAAAAAATGATTTTTATTTAAACAAACAAAAAAAAAAATCGGAAAATGGTTTTTGTTTTTAAAATCTATGTAAATAAAAATGTAGATGTTCGTTTGTTTAAAATCTTCGAAAACTCTTCACCGATTGCTTGGAAATTTTGACACACCGTTGCATTCGAAGAAGCACTTATTTTTATATATCTACCTATTTGTTTTTTTAAACTGCTCCATCGGTTGGACATAAAAGCAACACACGCTATACTAAACATTGATCATCCTGGACAGCGTGCTTCTTGACAGCTGTGTTTAACATTTTCAATGTTTCCGATTGCATTGTTAAATTGATTTTCATTTTCATTTTCTGATTTTTATTATTTTTCGATTTTTAAAATAAAAATCATTTTCTGATTTTTATTTTTGATTTTAAAATTAGGTATTCTCTGGTTTTCAAAATAAAAATCATTTCATGATTATGTTTTTTGATTTGAAGAGTAAAAACCATTTTCTGACTTTATTTTTTTTTTTTTTTATTTTTAGACTAAGAATCATTTCCTGATTTTTATTTTCAGTTTTAGTAGTAAAAATCATTTTTTTATTATTTCGATTTTTGATTTTGATAATAAAAATCCTTTATTTTTATTTCTGATTTTAAAAATAAAAATAATTTCAAGATCTTTATTTCAGATTTTAAAAATATAAATCTCTTTCTGATTTTAGAACTAAAAATCACTTCTTGATGAAAATCTTAAATTCATATTCTGATTTGTATTTTTGATCTTTATAATAAAAATCATATCCTGATTAGTATTTTTGGTTTTAGAAATATTTTTGATATCTTTATTTTAAAAATAAAAATCCGAAATTGTTTTTTTCTTTTTTTGGAAAAATTGCAAATTTAAAAAGCACATAAAATTCTTATAGCTCAGACCATAAGAATCATTATGCTACATTTGGACCAATTTTCCCACAAATTTGTCTACATGATTTTTTGTTTTGAAGAATTGATAAAATAAAACTACTTACCAAACTTAATATTATTTATAGCTAACAAATTTTTACTTTAGAATGTGCCTGAGGGCTACCTTCTGCAGCTTTTCTGAATGGTGTCAAAATCAGAGGATATCCGGCATCACCTGGTTAATCGAAAAACTGCTTTATTAGTATTTACAAACAAGTACATTTTACGAAAAAAAAAAGATAAAAACTAAACATTATCCTAAAAGCCACGTATTTCTATTTAAGAAATTGCACTAAATACTTACAATTATTACGTTTAAACTTCGCAATAGGGACCATTGTACCTTATTTTTTTCATTTGTTGAAAATGTTGAGTATATCTATTTAATACAAAATTTTTTCCAGTGTTCAGAAGCGGGATAAAATTATAGGAAAAA
This sequence comes from Dysmachus trigonus, assembly GCA_949715965.1. NCBI lineage: Eukaryota > Metazoa > Arthropoda > Insecta > Diptera > Asilidae > Dysmachus > Dysmachus trigonus. The sequence continues at coordinate 93,897,190 of OX454320.1, forward strand.
AAGCGGCCAAGTGCGAGTCGGACTCGCCCATGAGGGGTTCCATAGCAGCAAGTAACATAATATAAAAGTTCTTGTAGTTCGTTATAACTTTGATCGATGTTTTAATAATAGTGTATTTTTTTTAAATTAAGTTATTGATAAGTAAACATTATAATTAGGTACCTAAATGATGGGATTTAGATCTAACTAATATATACGCGAGCCCATATAGGCTTGTTTTTTTATTTGAGTTGATTGAATGAAAGGTAAATTGCGGTTTACGATTTATGACGTATTAAAAAAAAACTACGCAGTAGATCTCGTTCAAACCAATTTTCGGTGGAAGTTTGCATGGTAATGTACATCATATATTTTTTTTAGTTTTATCATTTTCTTATTTTAGAAGTTACAGGGGACACACATTTTACCACTTTGGAAGTGTCTCTCGCGCAAACTATTCAGTTTAGAAAAAAATGATATTAGAAACCTCAATATCATTTTTGAAGACCTATCCATAGATACCCCACACGTATGGGTTTGATGAAAAAAATTTTTTGAGTTTCAGTTCTAAGTATGGGGACTCGCACTTGGCCGCTTTTTTTTCTATTTTTGTGTGAAAATCTTAATGCGGTTCACAGAATACATCTACTTACCAAGTTTCAACAGTATAGTTCTTATAGTTTTGGAAAAAAGTGGCTGTGACATACGGACGGACAGACAGACAGACATGACGAATCCATAAGGGTTCCGTTTTTTGCCATTTGGCTACGGAACCCTAAAAACATAATCTTTCATTTCAAACTGACTTACCAAAAAGTCTGCGAACATGTAAGAATTACATTAAAAAATCCTGTATTTAAAACATTTTATTTTTATATCACTAATTACAATAACTATAAATTGTTATATTATGTCTGGGTACAGTGCTAAGTATCCCTCCCGTGTATACAGCAAAGACATTATGATGCTTTTCTTAGCTGTGTCACATTGATTTTATATTGTGCAGATTGCAACTGCTTTAGATAAGCTTTTGTTTCCCGTAGTGAGATTATTCGGACACCCTCCTGCTGGAGAAAATGCTGCAATCTCGGAAATCAACGAAGCGGACACCCTCAGAGCGCTACTTCCGTCTAAGCTCAACGCCAGAGTAAAATTTCCTTTTTGCGTTTAAAATTAAATGAGGAGAGATTATGTGCAAGACGAACCCTTTTTTTAATATTACGCGTCTGTCACAGAGCTCAAAGGGTGCATCCTCCTCCTAGAGCCGGTCATTTCCTTGTCGAGCTGAAACAAAATCCCCAGCGCTTTGACAAGTTTCTGCGTAAGTATTGCGCTCGTTAAACGATTTTTAACAAACTTTTATGCAGCGAAGACACAATTTTGTTTGTACTAATTTCAGCATTAACCTTTGCGCCTGGCTGTCGCGCAAACGACACCAGACGACAATTTATGGACAAGGGTGACTTAGTATATACATAGTAAAATGTATAACAGCTTTACATATTTTATTTTAATTTTATCTGTTCCGATAATTGATTGAATTGTAAAGCCTTTAAAAATTAGCAAAAAATTTCAGTCTCATTATCGGACAGCTTTGAAAATCGCTGGAAAACGTCCAAAAATAATTGGAATTTTTGCAAGCAATTAACAGGCATCCTAATATGTTGATTTTTTTATTTTTAACATAAATATATAAGATACAAAGACAACATAAATAAAGACTAAGAGTAATTTTGTTTAAGCCCTTCTCACACCGATGAAAATTTGCAAAAATTCAATAAAAGACAGTTGCCAGCCACAGAAGTAAAAGAGAGCAGCCTCATTCATTAGGGATAATTAATCAACAATGCCAGACATCATTTCTTTGGTATAGGGTTTAAGGATCAATTAAAAGGAAAATTCTAATTAAAAAATCTGAAAATCTGAGCATTGAAAATTTTACTTTTTAAAGGTTTGGACCAGAATTATTATTTAATACAAAATTTAAGCGTAAATAAATAATTGATGTATGTTATTTAATGACACTGAGAATTAATTTTATCCTAATCTTTTTAATACAGTCAAATCAATATTCACTAATAAAGATAAAAACGTTTTAGCTGATCTAAAAACCTATGGGATTGAGAATGGAACGTTACGCCAAATTTAAAAGTTTTCAGTAAAGAATTTAGGAGAGTTAACATTTTTATTTTATACATCTCATATTTGACTATAGTATGCATTAATGATTCATTCATTATAGATAACCTTAATTTATAACTATTTTTAATAATAATTTACATTTTTTTTTGTGAGGTCACACTTTTTTCGCGGCATTTTACTAAAATTAAAATAAAAACAATTAATAAAAACATTAAATAACAAATAATAAATAAATTAGATAACACATAAAATAACTAACAATTAATTAATTAATTGATTAACAATTAACAGATTAAGTAATTGGAATAAAATACAAATAAAAAGTGGAAAGCAAGCAAAAAATACTTACACGTTTGAGAATTAATCGTAACGTTTTCTTGAATGTTATGAAAATCAACGAAAACAATTATATACAAAAATTTGTATTATTATTTGATCGTTGAAAATAATAATATGCAAAAAATACACAGCACAATTATTAGCTGTATCGCAAATATTTTTTTTTTTTTATTGCTCAAAATCCAATATGGCCGCTAAAACCACGTGATCTTTATAATTTTACCACTTAAAAGAGTACAAAATGGCTCGCAGCATTCCGATTGAGGTCTACAATGGCATAAATGAAAGCGATTTTTGCAATACAGCTTCTGAAAGCAGAAGTCAAAAGCTTTCATTTGGGCCTTTGTAGACCTCAATCGGAATGATGGGACCAATTTTATAGCTTCATAAGTAGTAAAAGTAATGGAGGTCACGTGGTTTTAGCCGCCATATTGGGCTCTGTATAGGCGGATTCTTCGAAAGCCAGTGTGCATTTGAAAGTAGAAATCAAAACTTTTCTTTTGAGCCTTGGTAGACCTCAAATGGAGCTCACCATTTTTGGACAGCAGGGGGTGGTCCGTTCGCAAAGTTTGTCTCATATATTTATATAATAAATATATATTTTTTTTATTTAACACTGACTGTAGTAATTAATAACTAAATAAATACTCTATAAATACACTACCAAAATTACTATAAAATAACAAAAGTAAGTGTAAAAACAAAGTTCACACAACAAAGATTAATGCTGCAGTTTTATGATGCGTTCTAACCACCTGACTATAAAATAGTGTATGTAATAATAAACTAAAAAAAAATTAATTTTCTTGACTTGAGAATTTATGCGAAATTCAAAATCTAATTTATTTTTAAGAATAACGCCAAATTGATAAAACGGTCAGTATCAGGTAAAAACGAATTAGACAGACAGTAATTAAAACAAAAATTCTCAGACTCACTTGGTGGAGACTACAACGAAAATAAAGATGATCATGAACAGTTTAGGTATACCCCACATTTTATTATATTATATTATTAGCAACTGAGCGATAATTCGAAATTAAATCACGTTTTTCCTTTTATGTGTAAAGGAATAATAAATGGCTGTTTCAATAGAGTTTGAAGAGTATAAATTAAGGACATGAGTAGGTAACATGTAACTTTCTCTTTAAATCGAATGTTTTAATTTACCTTGATTTGATATGATTTTGCAATACCACTTTTCTCTGAATGTGAGAAGAATCATCATTAATTGATACATATAACGATGAAACGTCATAAGTTTCCAGCAAAGCGTTGACTGATGGCTTGCATCACATGGGTGCAGATAGTGTGCAATTGCAGCCAAGTTCCCCCCCTCCAGTAATTTATTGATCTCGGGCACCGCAGCAGTGCCCGAAAACAAACTCCTGATTAATGTTGTTCCCCAGTATTTTCAGTGAGCTCGTAGCAGCGCACCTCGAAAGTTAGGGGGCGGTTCGTCAAACAATTTTAACCCGGGGTATCTATCCGTGCTCGCCGCCAGTGGGGACGAGCGTTAGCTCCAATTAACTCCGCCGGAACTGCTGTCTAGTTTAACAACTTAACTTGGCAAACTCAATAAAACTTCCGCAAAATACATATTGATAATGTATGACGCTGGCGCTGCCGGCAGATTCATTAAGCCCTTGTGATAGCGGCTGTGCGGCCCGAGCGGCCCGGGCGGGGGCGAACTTTAAACTGAAATTAATAATCCGTGCCAATTACTTGGTTATTTGCCAGCACAAATGTTCCAGCAAATTATGGCATTTATCACAAAACAACTATAATTTAGATTAGGATAATGAATAGTTATGTTTGACTTAACTGCCAGCCTGCAAGTGAGCAACTTATCGGGCTCGGCCTTCCTGGATCCATAGTGGGGCGTTCGCCGCCCGCCGCTCGCGCCGACCACCCACAACAGTGTAACTCTGCTCCTCTGTTTGATGGATGACCACAAATGCATTCATTATGTGTCTTCCAGCGACAATTATTATGGATCAGTGGTGTTGAACAGCATGTATTTTGATGACTTGCCAATTTATACCTATTTGGGGGGGGCGGGCGGGTTCACAATGGGCGGAATCTTTCAATTGTGATTATGCAATGGCCGTACGGGTCCCCGTGTCCGCAAGGCTTTGTCCAAACTCATTCGAGCAGCTATTGGAGTTCGCATTTCGGAAGCGAAATGTGTCCAATTCTCTGTAATAAATTCAACAGATACATGACTTAATTAATTGAACTATTCTCAAATTGGTTCGTCGTTGTCCAAATGCAAACATAATTTTCACGAAAGTAACTATTTTTGATGAAACTTAACCATTGGTAACACCAGTTTACCAGTTTGACCAAACTATTTTATTATTATGTAATTTAATACCCTAAATCTGAATTCGACATCCGTTAACCTCTATCACGTCAGGTTCAAGGTCAAATTGAGAAAAATTAACTAAATAACATTACTACAAAATTGAGTAATTCATGTAAAATTTGTTACTTGAATGTTTTTGGGGTCGCTGATCACGAAGCTAAAGTCCAAATTCGAGAATTCCTTAATCCAAGATTTCGGCTTAATGATAAGCTTAAAATGACCTCTATCTAACGTTTTAAGGTATATGTCGCGAGGCCATTTTTCAACTTAAGCTTGAAATAACTTACTTGGCCTTGAGAAGTTAAACTGGCCCAGACTTTGTAATCAGCGATCCAAAAACCTATATATCAGTCAAATAGACATCAACTATTTTTTTTTTTGTAAATTTCTGTAATTAACCCATTAATGCTTGAATAACAAAAAAATTTACGGTAACTTCGAGGCCCTAACTGTTATCGAAGCGGTGGTCAATTCTCATCGAGAGCAACTTTTCTAGACGTATTTTGAGTAGCTCGACACGATCCAACTAAAAAAAAGTGAACAAAAAAATTATTTTTGTTGTTTTTTTGCAATATTATGTAAATAAATACCTTTTTCACGTAATTTTTTTTCGAAAAACGACGAATTAAGTGGGGGAAAGGCAACTTTTTACTGCAATAAAGTGCATAAAACGTGTTATTAGGACTTAAACTTCAAAAATATGCAGACATTTAATCAGTAATCAGTGACCCCAAAAATCTGGATACCCACTTTTTTTTGAAGAAGAAGAAATTGAAAATTTTGCAAAAAGTTGTCCGCCATCTTGGATCCGCCATTTTGAATTACGAGAATCTAATAGCAAATTCGTAATCAATGACCCTCAAAACTAGTGTATATACATTTTTGGGAATAGTCCAACATATTGTTATAAAAAAAGTGATCTAAAGTAACGCAAATATGCGTAGAAGATAATTTATTTATTAATTTTTAATTTTATGTAGCCTAATATTTTTAACGAAAATAATGCCTAGCAAAATTTCCTTCCTATCGAAAATATAAAATTTTTATAAAATTGACCCTCAGAAATCGGTATTTTTTCCTTTAAATTCAATAATACAATAGGAAAGGGTTTTTTTTGAATTTTCATGTGATATTATGAGAGAGCACTATTGAAAATACCCGGTTATGAATTTTCACAACTTTTTAAAAATAAATAACAAACTTGTCCGAGCTTAAAATTGACGGAAAAAAACGAAAAAAATTGCCTTACACAGGATGCAGAAAAGTGCGAATTCCTCATGAAATAATACACCCGATATTTACGAGAGTGGAAAGAAAATGTCTGTCCATCCTTTAGTTCATTTTTTACTAGATAGTACCTGCAGGATAGATAAAATTTAATGTCGATCATATATTAGCTTTTCAAAGCAACCTGCTACCATTTAAAGTTCTCAAGTTTGATATCACCTCTATATTAATGTGTTCATAAGTTGTACAACTTTAGAAATTTCAAGTTCAAAACTAGATTTAAAAAAATAAAAAACTACGGAAAGATAGTGCTTTATTGTATTCAACAGAATACCTATGAAAAAATTTTAATTAGACTTGAAACGCTTGAATTGTTGAAATTCTTAATTAACTTTCAGTGAGCACAAGAAACCATTTAAGAACCCATTTAAATTGACCTAAGAAAAATATATGCGGTAGGAACCGGATGCAGAGATGCTCTGGAGCACCTCAAAGGCGGACCTAATAAAATCCAAGGTACTCTGCCAATAATGCAGAGAGAGATTCTGCATTTTATAGGATGCCATGTTGTAAGGAATCTCATTTAAATTTAAGGAAAAAAAAAGATTTTAATTAATTTCGCTGAGTCAGAAAACCACTGAGCAATTCCATGATCACGTACATAATGTAGGCAAGCAAGAAGAATTCCGCCAGAACCAGGCGCTATCGAAAAAAAATTTGAGGACAACTTTAATCAAAATCTATTCAAGTGCATACGCACACATTATAAAAATCTTGGCTGTAATATTTAATGGAAAAATGGGGGGAACAAAAAACTCTTACGTTTTCGAGTTAATTCAGTTCCTCCTTTATTTCTATGCATATTATCTGTATTTTTGGGGCTCTATTGATGATTTACAGTCTGACAGTAAGACAAGCCTCTTAGATGAGATATTTTTCCATTTCGGCCCTATAATATATATTATGTTTTTTTTTTGTGAAAAATTCGGATTTGATTTCTTTTTCTTTATTTTTTCCAAGCACCATCTTCGTCCTTAGTCTGATGAGAGGAAGGCGACTACTGCGGGAAATAAATCCGCTCGAATATTTTACTCACGTTCGAGTCTCAGGTGAACTTCATGGAACTGGCAACGGTTTGTCCTGATACCTACCTTTGCATCCCGGCAACGTTCTGCTCGGAAATTCTTTTCAATCTCCCTTATCTTTTTAGGGAAACTTTATTATAAAAATTTCGACGTTTTGTTATTGCTTCTCCCGCCCGGTCCTCGCGTTTTTCGAGTACAAGGCGAGCAGAGGCGGAGAAAGATTGTGTTTGCTTTAAATATTTCAGGAGTGCACCTTGCACTTGACGCGAAACGTACGTACCTGCTTCGATCGCCAGCAATTCAATTCCGGCTCTGATGTATGTACAAAAGGTACCAAATCTGGCGGATTTGTGTTGTATGTCTGACTGTGTGTAGGGCGGTCTTCGTCCTGAGTTGTGCTAATTGTTGCCAGTAGAGTGGATAAATGGGCAGAACTGTCCTCAGACAGATGAGTCCCGGATATTTTATTTGTCTACCCTTAAATTGAACAAAATATGATTTTTTGCTCGGCTAAATCAAATCTATTCCTGTCGAATGCGCCTGGAACACAAGTCCCATCCGTAACCCGAGCGATAGAGTGGCACTCGAGAAGTCAACGAGGGTAAAGAATTCTTTTCTGCGGTTAACTGCACGGCCGGAACAAGTGTACATTCGTTTCCACAATGAAAATGTTTAAATAGAATTTTGATTGGCATCAGGAGAGATGGCGCGGAGTCGCACAGCAAATATATTGGACAAATATGCTGTCCTCTCAGGGGGCAGAGAGTGGACCTTTTTCATTTCATTATCTCGTCGAGATTGGCGGCAACAGAGCGGTGGGAAATCGAAATGAAATCCGATTTTTATTGATATCGACTATTTCTCTCAATATCACTTAAGGGGGGGGTCTTTCGAAGCAATGGGACCACCATGATACTGGTGACAAGAGCGATCAATGCAGTTTTGAGGGCGCAATCAATTTTCACCCCAGGCACAGGGGCTGTCATCATCAGCACATGTATATAGTATAGGCTCAATCGAGCCGGACATCTCACAAGCCGACAACACCGTCGATATATACGGGTAAAACTTGAGACATGGAGCTTGCTGCTTGACGGGCAACGCCTATTTAACTTATGATCCTGTATAATGCACTCGGATAATTACTTTATGCCATTATGTCCTCGCCCGGCGCTGTGTCCGACCGCATCAGCAATTTCAGCAACATGTCGTTGGTCCTGACAAAGCCCATATGTTACTTGGTTAATTCAAGTCTTAGCCCGTTGTCATCATTTATTACAGGACCACAAAACTCTAGCTGTGTGTGTGTGTGCGACCCAGGATGCATGTGGCAGAGCGAGCGACCCACGAACCAGGGCAGAACAAGCTAAATGATATTTTGTTTTCGAGAAATTGCTGACCGCTTTAGATATGGAGACAAAAATACCATATACACACATATGCATCGCAAATGCACTTGGTAACCAGATTCTCTGTAGTCAAACTTGGACTAATGCAATCTAAGCGAAACCAGGGATGTTACACCTCGTAGTCACACACAGGGCAGCTGGGGGATTTAAATTATTGGCCATTGCATGAAATGGAACGCGCCGGCCAGAACTGAGGTGGCTATTAACTTGTGATTTTAAAATAAGAACGACTCTGCTCAATTGCTTGGACTGGTCACAGGTGGGAATTACATACACACACCTTAACGACATGCATTCACCTTTTACGTGGGTACGACTGAGGTTCGCGGTTACGAAGGTTCCATTTACATAGGTATAACAAATTACAACAATTTTGTGGTTACAGATATCATAACATGTCTGACATTAGGTCCGTTTGTGCGCTAGATTAGTGTAATGTGGAGGTATGTACCTTGATCTACACCCTGAAAAATGTCAATTAATATTTAAAAAGTTTTAATCGTTTTTTCCCAGTATTTTTAGTCAAATATTTTTTTAATTTTGTTAGTTTTCGAATTCATTATTATAATTTTGCCTGCCAAGCAGCTAGCTGGCAAAACTAGAAAGATTGCCTTTGGTATAATTCGGTGAGACAAACAATCAGACAGACAAACAGACCGAGGGAAATTTTTTGTTTTGACGATGACTAAAATAAACTAGCTAAGAAAAAAATTTATAAGTATTTCGATCCGCAAACACAAGCTCATCTCATCAGTATGACATTTGGTTTCTCTGTCTGATAAATTAATAAATAAAAGAAGTGGTCCAGCGCTCACACAAAAGGGCAGGGCAAAGTAGGCTAATCTGTAAAATAAAATAAATTGGATCTTATAATATACGATTAAAAATTTTGGAGTAAAATTTAATCTTTTACGAATATTACTCAAAAATGCAATAATTTTTCTATTGAAAAGTAATCCAAAATATATGTTAAAATTACTCTGTAATCTTTTTGGAATAATTTCCAATATTAATTGGATTTAAATTAGATGAAAAGTTAAAACTTCAATTTAAGTACATTGAATTTTAATCATTTCAATCAGCGACCCCAAAAACCCCTCAGTGTAAATTTTCGCTCACATCCATGTGATTTTAATTTTTTCGTCCGCCATCTTGGATCCGCCATTTTTATGTTCGCAACCTCAGATTCGCAATCAGCGACTCCGAAAACCCCCTAGAGCTATTCTATGCTCAGATTTATAAAAATTTAATGCCTTTGTCCGCCATCTTGAACCCGCCATTTCGAATTTCTTAAATTTAACCTCAGATTCGCAATCAGCGAACTCAAAAACCTCCCTGTATAAGTTTCTATATAAATCCATTAAGAACTTCTTTTTTAATAGTCATAATATTATATATCATTGAATTTTCGACTTTCAAACGCCATTTTGGATACCGCCATTTTAAATTTCAAAGCGTACTCATATGCAAATTAAGGAACAGGGTTCATGGACGCGATATTATTGCTTTTCCGCCAAATTTTCATTAGTTTCGAACCATAAATAATGATTTTCTAAAAAAAAAAAAATTTTGAAAAAAACTGATTTTTCTTTAAAAAAGCGGACATAACCTCTGTAGTTCCAATTTTAATTAAAAATCATTATTATATTCTGAAAGTTCATGAAAGGCCGTAGCAGGGTAACGATGGGGTAAGTGCCCCCGCGAGTTTTCTGATGAAATGTTGGATATATATTTGCACGTATAAAGTGCATATTCTGTGCAATTTATAGCTACTTTTCTCAACTAGTTTCCGAGAAAAAAATTATTTTCAACCAATGAAAAGAAAATTTGTAACTTTTGATTGGCTTAATCGAAAAATATAAAAAAAATATATATTGCATATACAGTTGAGGGTGGTTCACCAAAAAATGTCCAACCTCCAAAACTGTCATGATCTTTCTTAAAAAAATATATTTTTTTCTTTCGTAATTTTTTTTTTAATGATAGAATTTTGGCACAGGAGCGAAATTTTTTTTACAGTATTCTATGATGTTTTTGCATAAAATATATTTTTTTCAATTCAATCAATTGGGTGCGCCATATTGAAAAATAATAAAAATCTTTTTTCTTCAAAATAACTCGAAACCTATCGATTTGACATGAAAATCAATAATGTAGATCGTTCAATTTGTAGAGCACTCAATTTGCCTCAACAAATTATCTGACGGTTTTTTTGCATCTTCAATAGCTTTCAAGATATTCAGTTATTTAGGATGCTTTAATTGTCATTTATTCTAAAAAACTGTAATCTTTTAATTTTAATAATTTTTCCATGATCTAGTTATCGTAAACTAATAATGTTAACATAAACAGAATAAAAAAATTAGTTATTCAGTGAATTCATTGAAAAATGTCATCTTCAAAAACAAATAACAATAAATGTGCAATTTGCTCAAAGTTAATTCGAAAGTGTAGAGGAACGAAAAAAACAATACTATCAGAAGATGATGTGGATAATTTGTATCTCTCTTCAGTGAAGAAATTATCCATCGGTGATGTGATTTGTGCATCCTGTCGTGCTTCATCGTACAAAAGACGAAAAATCGATCCTGTGTTTTCTGAGTCACCGAAAACTACTGTTCCTGAGATTACAGAACCGCAAAATACAAATAGTCCAATACCTAGTGATTTAGTAAGAACCTCGTCAAGTTTATCCGAGATAAGTGGATTCCAATCAAGTTTAGAAGATTCAACGGTAAAAATTGGATTTAATCCTGATCAGGAAACAACTGTGATAGAATATATAGAACGATCTACATTATTGATTTTCATGTCAAATCGATAGGTTTCGAGTTATTTTGAAGAAAAAAGATTTTTATTATTTTTCAATATGGCGCACCCAATTGATTGAATTGAAAAAAATATATTTTATGCAAAAACATCATAGAATACTGTAAAAAAAATTTCGCTCCTGTGCCAAAATTCTATCATTAAAAAAAAAATTACGAAAGAAAAAAATATATTTTTTTAAGAAAGATCATGACAGTTTTGGAGGTTGGACATTTTTTGGTGAACCACCCTCAACTGTATATGCAATATATAATTTTTTTATATTTTTCGATTAAGCCAATCAAAAGTTACAAATTTTCTTTTCATTGGTTGAAAATAATTTTTTTCTCGGAAACTAGTTGAGAAAAGTAGCTAAAAATTGCACAGAATATGCACTTTATACGTGCAAATATATACCCAACATTTCATCAGAAAACTCGCGGGGGCACTTACCCCATCGTTACCCTGCTACGGCCTTTTATATCAGTATTGACCAATTCAGAATTTTTATGTGAAGGGTTCAGTAGAATTTAGGGCGGCTGAAAAAACTTATGAAAATGCGTCCGTTTGGCCCTTAACGGGTTAATATACAATCTTGCCTTAATGTTACTATACCCCCTCCCGGTCAAATGGATGACATCATTTATAGATGTAATTAGGTCCCTATTATTATATATGCATAGACTGAATACATGTTTTTTTTTTTTTATTAATCTTGAAGACATTTTATAATACGTTTAACATTATTTTGTATATTATATATATAATTTGAATAAAATTCAATAAATTTGTGTTCGAATAAAATAATAAATAAATTTTTTTTTTTGAAAAATTGAACATCATAAACCTTAATATTCCCTGAAATCCAAAAAAAAAAAAAAAAAAACTTGTCACGGTATCAATTGATTAATGCACTATAAAGCAAAACAATTAGTATTAACTTATAAAACCATGGTAGATTGGAGGTAAAGTATCGATAATATACCTTTAATACAATAAGTACTAGTTTTAATAGAAAATGGTATTTATATATATCTCAATCAAATATAAAAATTCAATATTTTTGTATTAAAACAAACATTAGTATTAACTTCTTAAAACCACAGTGGATTAGAAGGAAAATATAGGTAATATTACCTTTAAATATTCTAATACTTTTTTGGTGTGGACTTTTATACAATCTAAAAAATATTGGTTTTAAATATAACAAGAAATTCGCCGAAGCATCAAATATTATAAAAAATTAATTGTTCTTAGTAATGGTAAATAGATATATTTTTTAAACATTAATTTTTGACCGAATGCATGACTTTTCAAATCTTTTACTTCAAACTGCAAATTAATTTTCTATAAACAAACACAAATAAGAATGAAGAAAAAAACAAACATCTCATTCTAAAAAGTTAATGGAAATTGTTAAAGGCGCCTTAGTTAATTCAAAAGATATTTTTTACTATACAGATGATTAACCTTGTTTTCATTTGTTTTTTACTATATGGAAATAGAAATTAAATTTGTACAAAATAAGCTATACTACGCTAAACTTAGCAATTTAAACCATGTGATCCCTCGTACATCATTAAAAGTATTAAATAATTATTTTGAGTGTCGCTGCAGCAATTTAATTATAACTTTTTGACAAAAATACACATTATAATCTATAATCTACGCAAAAGCCTTCCACGTTGAGTATCTTGATAAACAATGTGTGGGTTAATTCGTCCTTTTCAACCTAACGAGATGTTAAATCCCTTTTTGATTCAGGGATTATGGAATCAAATTTTAGTCTTAACTCTTCAAGTTTCATAAAAATTCTTCAAGTGTGTCTATTTTTAAAGATATTTGAAGTTTTCTTTTTCCCATATTTAGAAGATTAGATGGTGATGTTACCCATTTATGTACACACATTTGAGCTAAAAATTTTCTGGGATTTACAAAAGGTATAGTCGTTTCAAGATCTGATTTAAACGTAAAAGTGTCACTATTTTAATATATCTATTTATGATACTTTTTATGGTTACTTTTTTTTGGTTAATAACGTAATGGTTAAATTCATCATTTATCATCATCATCAAAGAACATTCATAACAATTTATCCAAACACATGGAAAATAGAAAATTGTGGGTGAAGTTTTAAAGGTGTATGGTTGTTTCTATTCAAAATTCACTAGAGAAATCAGAATCAAAGATTTTGACATTCAAAATAACCATCGAAAAGACGTTGAGATTAATAACTTGACTTGAAAATATAAAATTTGCCATATAAGGCTTTGCAGATTTAGATTTTGGATTTGATATATCTATACAAATAAGACACCAACGCCATTTGAGTTAAAACAGCAAAGTGAACTTATCAAACATATGAAAATAATGCGAAGCCTATTTCGGAGAAGATTCTTCTTTACCCCTTTAATAGAATTCCCTGGCCTCAGGCACGTTTCTCGTTTAGGCTACGAAATTTAAGGAATGAGCATTGATCTGTGATAAGCTGTTCAGAACTACCATGAAAGCGTTTTGTAAGAACGATAAATTAAGTTTTTCGGGGGGAAAGATACGAAGGTATATCTATCTTTCCATAAAGGATGCCAGAGTGTGATGAGAGGTTTGTGTGGAGAAATGTATGTATGTATTTAACCAAAAATAGGTCCTGTTGGCTTCAAGGTAAAATCGGTAACCATTTCAATTAAATACAAAACCAATTTTCGAATCTGATTAAATTTCAACCCCACTTCTGGAGGTATGCAGGAGATCTCTGACACCGTATGGTGAGCCATAAACAAAGGCGGCCCGAGCCTCGACGGGAAATTAATAACCTACCCTAAAGCGCGGGTTCCTTAATAACAATTGAAGTCTTCAACAATTATTCACCGTACATTAACTTACCGTGATAGCATCTAAGGACACCTGGAAAGCGAGAAATGGCATATTTAACCAGTTGAGGAGCGCCGGCGGAGCGCCTTATCGTACATAATTTATTTCGCTTCCCGAGATAAGAGGCGCCGGGCGCGAGAGCACCCTTTCGCCGGGCCCGCAGCAGAAAGCAGCATAGGCCCAGTTCCGCCTTCTTCGCCTTTTGTTGTTTAGACATAATAGGCCTCGTCTTTTTAATGCTACGCGCCGTGCCATGAATTAGCCGAAATGGAGTGCTAAGACAGGCCGAGCCGAAGGAGCACTTCGAGCATATTTCCTTTCCAAATTACTGGGAAAATATTTTTTTTAGAGGTCGTAATATTTTAATGCCTGCGCCGAGCGAGGCTCACTTCTGGTTTGAGTCCGTTCTCTCCATCATCCTAATCGGGATGTTTTGTATTGTTTTAGAATTCATAAAATATTTTACAGCGGGGGTAGTGGAGAGCTAAGTGACTCGGGGAGGAAATTAGAAAATTTGTCACGGGCACGATTGTCTTGCTTTTGAATTTCGCACTTAAGTTTATCTCTGCAGAGTGGCGGCGCGCACACGGACGTTGGTGTCGTCGGGGAGATTAATTCCCCGAAATTGACTGGAAGGAATTTTTGGCCAATATATTTCCCAATTCCCGACCGCGATCCAACGTTGCCTTCTACCGAATTCAGACGAAAGATTAAGAGATAATGTAGAGCATCATAAAAGCAACTTAGCCTGCTTCGGAAAAGCCACGAAATCCTGCAATAACTGCGCTACAGCCGCACCGGGTGGGCCGGGGCAAGTGGGCAAATCTAGAAGTAATCTCCTACAAATTCTTTTATGGGAAATTTCCAAAATTAAAGACTTAACTTGTGACGGCCCTGATGAAATATTTATTCAGTACTTTTTTTTGTTTCGTTTTCTTCCCTGCTCCCAGAATTTCCTGCTTCCTCATCAAGGGCGCAGGCAGAAAACTGAGGGAAATCTTTTGTGAAGAAAATAAACATCCTCGAAAATAAGGGCTCACCGTAGCCTGCGACAGAGTCTCTGGGCGGCTGGGGGCTCCGCTGCCGGAGTAGGTACACATTCAGGCCAACAAACACGGGCGGGCAAAGGAGGCGTCCGGAAGCAGAAGGAGTTGAATAGGGCAGTCGTGCAATACGTGTATAGAAACTTAAGCACATTTCAGTTCTAACTCAATTTGATAGTTTGACCCAGACGAGGCCCGAGATGGAATGAAGGAGAAACGGCCAAACGGCCCAACAACGGCCCAACGGCCAGATAGGCCCGAGTTAATTCCGGCAACAAGCATTCGTCTGCTAATGGCATCGGGGCTCCGACGAGCCGGGATAACCAGATGAGAATGTGCATTACGAAGGCAGATGACCTGTCCGAGCGCAATGGACCGACGACGGCCAACGCCTCCGAAGGCCGACTTGTGGCGCTCTGTCGACAAGAATTTCCCGAGAATGCTAAATGAGGAAGAAAAGGCTACGGGCAATTTCCTCCCAAATCTGCGTTGGATGCGCCTGTTCCCAGAGGTTGAATAAAAAGTGGCTTACGAATAATCGTGCGGATTCCCTCCTATCAGCGAAATTGTCTGCTACTTTGTTTTTTTTTTTTTTTACGGCGGAGCATTTTTATAGAATCGTAAGACACAGAACACCTATAGACGCTTTATATCTACTAAATACTCAAAAGAATACACAACTGCTAACTACCTACGAAGGCGTAAAAGTGTAATGTTTGAAAGATAAAAGAATATCGTTTAGGCATGTTGCAATTTCGATCAAATATGTTTTTTCCCCAAATCGACACAATCTCAAATTTATTATAAATAATAGCACAGGTTTTTGTGCAAATGGGTAATTCTTTTACAAACCGAACACCTTTTTGACCGACACATCTCCGATTTGACTGAAACTTTTTTTACGGATTCTATATCGAAAAATAGGAGATACATGTCCGAGGATTTTTTTTTCCTCTTAGCAAGTTTTTAGTATTTTTATTGTATTCTCCGTCATATTTTACATAAAAATCATGTTTTCAAAATATGGTACCTTTATTATTACTACTTTTAAAACATTAATTTATATAGAGCGACACGTCAAAAAAACGGTTTTTTGTTAATAAAAATAAAACTATAGCTCGGATCCAAAAAAGTTACATATAAGAGGTGTAGATAATAAAAAGACCTACAATTTTTGTCTTAGCTATTTGTCCACATAACCTCAAACTTTTCGAATAAAATGCAAAAAATATTAAAAATCTCCTTTTTGAAACATTATTTATTGCAAAAAAACTATAAAAAATTAAAAAAGAAATTAACATATAATTTTTGTGTTTTTAATTTAAATTTAAAAAATGCACCGGAAAATGTAAAAATTTAAATTCTGCTAATTTTTCCTCTAGACTTTACTGTTTTTTGCCTAGAATCATCTAGTTATTTTACTTAGAGCAGATTGAGCCAAAAATCCAGATCCGGGAAGCCCTTTTTTAGAAAATAGTTTTTTTGCCTGCATAGGGCTTAAAAAATGCGCCGGAAAATGTAAAAATTGAAATTCTGCTAATTTTTCCTCTAGACTTTTCTGTTTTTTGCCTAGATTCATCTAGTTATTTTACTTAGAGCAGATTTAGCCTAAAATCCAGATCCGGGAAGCCCT
Organism: Dysmachus trigonus; assembly: GCA_949715965.1. NCBI lineage: Eukaryota > Metazoa > Arthropoda > Insecta > Diptera > Asilidae > Dysmachus > Dysmachus trigonus. The sequence goes on from OX454320.1 coordinate 93,914,094, forward strand.
TTTTTAGAAAATAGTTTTTTTGCCTGCATAGGGCTTAAAAAATGCACCGGAAAATGTAAAAATTGAAATTCTGTTAATTTTTCCTCTAGACTTTTCTCTTTTTTGCCTAGATTCATCTAGTTATTTTACTTAGAGCAAATTGAGCCAAAAATCTAGATCCGGGAAGTCCTTTTTTAGAAAATAGGTTTTTTTGCCTGTATAGGGCTTAAAAAATGCACCGGAAAATGTAAAAATTGAAATTCTGCTAATTTTTCCTCTAGACTTTTCTGTTTTTTGCCTAGAATCATCTAGTTATTTTACTTAGAGCAAATTGAGCCAAAAATCTAGATCCGGGAAGACCTTTTTTAGAAAATAGTTTTTTTGCCTGCATAGGGCTTAAAAAATGCACCGGAAAATGTAAAAATTGAAATTCTGCTAATTTTTCCTCTAGACTTTTCTGTTTTTTGCCTAGAATCATCTAGTTATTTTTCATAGAGCAGATTTAGCCAAAAATCCAGATCCGGGAAGACCTTTTTTAGAAAATAGTTTTTTTTGCCTGCATAGGGCTTAAAAAATGCACCGGAAAATGTAAAAATTGAAATTCTGCTAATTTTTCCTCTAGACTTTTCTGTTTTTTGCCTAGATTCATCTAGTTATTTTACTTAGAGCAGATTTAGCCTAAAATCCAGATCCGGGAAGCCCTTTTTTAGAAAATAGTTTTTTTGCCTGGATAGGGCTTAAAATATGCACCGGAAAATGTAAAAATTGAAATTCTGCTAATTTTTCCTCTAGACTTTTCTGTTTTTTGCCTAGAATCATCTAGTTATTTTTCATAGAGCAGATTTAGCCAAAAATCTAGATCTGGGAAGTCCTTTTTTAGAAAATAGTTTTTTTGCCTGCATAGGGCTTAAAAAATGCACCGGAAAATGTAAAAATTGAAATTCTGCTAATTTTTCCTCTAGACTTTTCTGTTTTTTGCCTAGATTCATCTAGTTATTTTACTTAGAGCAGATTTAGCCTAAAATCCAGATCCGGGAAGCCCTTTTTTAGAAAATAGTTTTTTTGCCTGCATAGGGCTTAAAAAATGCACCGGAAAATGTAAAAATTGAAATTCTGCTAATTTTTCCTCTAGACTTTTCTCTTTTTTGCCTAGATTCATCTAGTTATTTTACTTAGAGCAGATTTAGCCAAAAATCCAGATCCGGGAAGCCCTTTTTTAGAAAATAGTTTTTTTGCCTGCATAGGGCTTAAAAAATGCACCGGAAAATGTAAAAATTGAAATTCTGCTAATTTTTCCTCTAGACTTTTCTCTTTTTTGCCTAGATTCATCTAGTTATTTTACTTAGAGCAGATTTAGCCAAAAATCCAGATCCAGGAAGCCCTTTTTTAGAAAATAGTTTTTTTGCCTGCATAGGGCTTAAAAAATGCACCGGAAAATGTAAAAATTGAAATTCTGCTAATTTTTCCTCTAGACTTTTCTGTTTTTTGCCTAGATTCATCTAGTTATTTTACTTAGAGCAGATTTAGCCTAAAATCCAGATCCGGGAATCCCTTTTTTAGAAAATAGTTTTTTTTCCTGTGTACAATCATAATAGAAAATAAAAGTTTGGATGACAAAACTAAAATTTAGCATATATATTAGGGTGCTTTTTTTTACGCGACTATTTTTTTTTTTCTTTTTAAATCAACAATTTCTACAATTTAGCTCAATAATCCATGAAAATTCCACACTATGGTGGATACTCATTCAATATCACTTGAAAATTTAAAAATAAAATACCGATTTCTGAGAGTCAATTGTATAAAAAATTGATATTTTTGATATGAAAGAATTTTTGGAAAAAGCCAAAACGATAAAAACTCCGGCTCAAAATGTCCAATTAATAAAGTTATTAAACTCACAGGTAAGGTTTTTATTATTAAGGGATTGTAAACCGCCCTTAAAATCAACATTTTATGCTAACTCGCTATCTTATGAATTTTTCTGAAAAAATTTGGTTTTGGCTTTCGAAAAGAGGTGAAAATAGGAAAAAAAATAACAGGAAGGATAAGGACCTCAATCCTTTTTTTTTATCTAAGGTCAAATTTTATCACCACCCAAAAAAAAAGCCCAAAACGGATAAAATTCGGCAGTTTTACAAAAACACTGTTTTGAGAACTAAAGATTTGTGAATAAATTAAATTCTGAGAATAAATAAGAGTGAAACTTATAGTCTTACCTACTAGTGTCAATGCTTGTGATAGAGTTAAAAATACTTCCTACCCCTTTTTGGTTGTTATAAGGGATGACAGCCTGAAGATGCACGGTATTCATTATATAAAGTTGCAAATTAATACTTGTAAGGTTTTTGGGCATGCAATTTTCAAAATTTTATATATTCTAATTATACAACCTTTTCTTTATGGTTTTGTGGTTTTGGGGTTTTCCAAAACTTCTTTCATATCGAAAATATAATTTTTTTATAAAATTTACCCTCAGAAATTGGTATTTTTTTTCGTTCAATTAAAAAATGGGATGTCTTCTTTTAATTTTCAGGTGATATTCCTAAGAAGCACTATTGAAAATACCCGGGTATGAATTTTCAGAACTTTTAAAAGTTGTCCGAGTTTAAATTTGATGGACAAAAACGGACAAATTGGGACAATAAGGTTTAAATCTTTTATATATTTCTCTCATCGTTCTTTCAATCATTTAAATAAACTACAACTACAAAATTTTCAACAGTTCAACAATTAATTAGGTGATAAAACGTAAACGCTTACTCAGCATGGCATCCCGTTTTATATAATTAATTACTAAACATTGATTTTTGCTGTAATCAAAAGACTTCGCGGATGACCAAACAAATTTAAAATTAATAAATTCGACAGCTCGACATCAATCACCGATTTCGTTTAATCAATCAATCACAAATCTATTTACTTTGAAAATTCCGTAGAGTGAGGATAATGAAGTCCTTTCCCCTGCCTAAATTATCTCCCTTAAAAAAGTTTGGATATACCGAGGAGATTAACTTAATAGCAGTCTTGTCAAATGCCCATTTCAGGATCACCCCGCGATATAAATCAGAAGCGGGATCGACCGAAAATTCTCGGTTTTACAGACACTAAGACACTGGACGGAGTTTGACGTATCAATAATAACTTTATGAGCTGGCCATTTTCCAGGGCTCTTTCCTCCGAATGAACACCCTGTACTCATTTTGTGCGTAGTAAAAAATTAAGTTACATTTCAGAGCCGCACCACGAAATGGGCTTCCTTAAAGTGGCGAGCTGAAACGACCCTCGCGACTAGGGGGTGAATCAAACTCCAAAAAAATGCGAACGACCCCCCGAAACGTTCTATTTCGAAAAAAGGACCGCACACAGCTGGAATTGCTCTTGGGGCTGCACAGGTTTCGAACGCGGGGGAGGCATTGTCGCGGCGCCGCCCCTAATCTACTATTTTAATCGGTTCGCCTGCGATGTTGATAAATGGAGAATTTTAATGAGAGTCGCTTTAATAACATCCCGGCCCTTTAAAAATTCAACGAAGGAGCTGCGCTGCGAAAGAACGTGCATGACGCGGTCGACCCGGTGATAAGTTCTGAGACAGTGTTTGCTCCCCAGGACTAAGTTAAACAAAAGATATTTGCAGAAGGTTTGCGGTAACCATAGAACCACGATTGCTCACGTTCAGCTTAGAATATCTGATGTACTCAAGTTTGATTGACTACGTGCCTGGCGAAAAGGGTAACTTGTTTAGGGTTCGGCGAGGAGTGGCCTTGCTCCGAGGAAATTACACTTTAATTGCTTAATTAGTTTTACGAATATGTTTGCATGCCATTAGCATATGAATTATTATCATTAGCATGGACAGGTGCTCGTAAGTGTGGACTCGAGAGTTGGTGCAACGTTTTCGATTCACGCTTATGCTGCAATTATGCTCTCATTAGGTAATACCATATGTATTACAAAACGTGCAGGTTTCCTGCACCTTTTCTCTAACTCATTTTTCCGGCTAAAGGTGGTACCATAAACCGCGAAATTACTAAGCAAAATAACCGAGTATATATCTTTTATATTTTGAACAGGGGATGTAATCGCGATTACTACAAGCCATACAAATGAAAACTTTGCACGTGTCGTCACACGCAACACCATCCAGCTGAAATTTATGGGCTGCGAATTATTTTGCATACATACGCCAGCAGTCAGCCACACTTAATTCTCATTTCCGTTGCAGAGATGACTAGCTGCCGCACAAAGTAGTCGTAGGAAGCGCCAACTTCCCAGGCAACTCGACTCGACCCCTATATTTATCACACCGAAACGCTGCGAAACATGCTAATAACCCCCGCGCCGGGACGCCCCTGCCTGCTCTGGTGGTGTACTTCTTCTGTGTGTTACGTGAAACTTCTTACTTCCAACAGCTGCGGAAATTATGACAGCACAGGCCATCATCAGGCACAAAATGAAATGATTTTGGCAGATTAGAGCTGGATCGGAGCATTTACACGGCAGAGGTGGGTGGATTCGGGCAGGTGGGCGGGAATACTACACAACCACACAAGAGGGATCAAGTTCAGAAAGATGAGAACACGGAAGTCTGTTTGTGACCAGCAGAAGGTGAACCGCCTCTGCATTGTATAGTCGCACACTGACGCAGGTCGGACTTCTGATTAGCAATACCTGTCTAACGAGAAAGGTATTATACTCGAAGTAAATGCCCTCCATCTATCTAAGCTTTATCATTTAGTTTCACATTGGTCAAATTAAAATGATATCTTCCTGTAGACCTCCAGAACACGGGTATTTGAACCCGTGTCTGACGGTTTACAGTCCACATTTAGTAAAATATCCTTACACACATTCCAAGGGACCCGGTTTTATATGATTTTCTTTTTTTAAGGTTAAAAAACAGCGATATTGAAACTTTAATTATTAATTATAGTACCCATGCTGCATACAAAAAAATTGTTTTTAAAATTAAAACAAAATTTTAGTTATGTTAAAAATGGCGCTAAATAAGACCCCCTCAAAAAAATTTACTTGCGTGGTATGGTAGATTTTATCCCTTGACAGTAAAAATCAAGAAAATTATTAATCAGTAGCCGAAACTAAAACAAACCAAAAATTTGAAAATTGACATAATGACGCGTTTTTGAAATTGAAACTCTGAAAACAGACCTTTTTCTTTCCAAATTTTTAAATGTAAAAAAAAACGGTTTGAAATAAAATGTTGATTCTAGTTCAAGCCATAGCCAATGGTATCATAAATAACATATAAAAATTTCAGATGATTCGGCTGAATAGTTTTTGTTTTTCTCACAACACCATGCAAAAAAAAGTAGTTTCGAAATAAATGAGTTGATGATAGAACCTCAAATACTGTCAATATCCTTCAAAAAATTTCTTGGTAGAATATACTTTCACAACAATAAAAAAAAAAAAAAAAAAATTCGATTTTTTCAAAATTCTAGACCACCTTAAATTGCTTTAAATTCAAGTTCCATATTTTATGGTATAACTCACAGAACGAAAGTTAATTCGAGCATTGGACCTCTCCAATTTTTCAAATATTGAAATATATATTAAAATAGGAGTTTTGTTAAAGACAGTGGTAATTATTTTCACGAAAAACTGAAATTTACAAGTCTTATAAAGTTTCCAGCAACTTAACACTCTAGTATGAGCAATACTGAGGCGTTAAGTTACATTTTAGAAATAAAAATACTCTTGTTTTCCAAATATTCCCCTTTTTTTTAAGGTTGTTACAGTCTCTTTCTCGTAGCATATATATTACAGTCTATTATATCTATATAAATAAATTTGTAAATGTTCGTTTGTTCAAAATATTAAATCCCTTATAGTTCTTCACCGATTGCTTTGAAATTTTGTCACAATGTTGCATTCGAATAAGCACATGTTTCTGTATACCAATTTTGTTTTAAATACGCTATATTAAATATTTTACGGCAATGGGAGCGGCATTTGTTGAATTTGATGAATGATGATGTTGAATGACAACGCACGCAATACGATGATCAATGTTCATGCCAGACAGGTAGGTAACCCACTGTTGAAGCCCAAAAAATTTAACTTTTTTTAAAAAATCGATAAAAAAAAACTGTCAGAGATATCTTTTTGATTTTATCCACACTTCTTTATAGGGGACTAAAGTTTATATTGTAATTATAAAAAAAATTTTTTTAACAAAATGGCGGCCGTCACGATACAGCGCGCAAGCAGTCCAAAAAAAAAAAATACAAATTGCGCCGCGTAAAATCCTGGCCAAAGTATGAACCTGCAAATATATACCAAAGAAAAATCCTTCAATATTTGTTATAATGGATAGAAGTAACCTATTGTTGCAGCAAAAAAAAATCTGACGATTTAGTGCACGTTCGAACATTGATGTATCGATTTTCGTTATGTTTTAACACGAAAAAGTTGATCCTAAATCAACAAAATTTGTTCTTTTACTCTAATAATAGGTTATTTCTATAGTTAAATACTTAATAAAGGTGTATGCAAAATTTGAAGTAAATCGGCCCAATAGTTTTTTCACAATTTTATGACGCGCACCGAAAAAGAGCGTTTTGAGAAAAACGCATTTAAAGTTTTCTTAAAGAAATTTTGTGACATAAGAAAAATGAATTTTCAACTAACCCTTAATCAGCGAATCCCAGGTGATAGTGGGTACCTTCTAATTATAATAGTATAAGGAACTATGTATTAGTGTATTATGTAATATACATTTAGAAAGTATTATAATAGGTAATACACGCGGCAGCTGTTTGAGCGGCTGCAAGGCCGCGCGCGCTCCGAAATCGTAGTTGAACGGAGGAGGACTGTGAGAGCTGTAGAAGGAACAATTATTTAGATATCGATCTGAAATCTTACACACATATTCTTGAAGTGCTAATCTATCGAAATATATAAAAAGAAAAAAATCGACAATTTTTTTTTTCAACAGTGGGTTACCACCTTAACATTTTCAGTATTTCTGATTGCATTTTTAAATTAAATTTTCATAGATTTCGATTTATTTTCATTTTGATTTAATTATTTGGTATGACATTACATTGGAATATGTTTTTTTGTTCGTCTTTTATACATTCCGAAACCGCTGAACCGATTTCCTTGAAATTTATACTATATAGTCTCTATATAAAGGGGTCCTGGCTATCAGTTTTTCAAATGTTCGCAACATGTTTTCCGTTTTTGAATTGGTTTTTTTTTTTCAAATTCGCATAAAACCGATTATTTTCGGGCAAGCATAGCAAGGCGGATTGGTAGATAAATAGATAAATAGGTACGTAGACAGGTAAATAGATACTATAAGATAGATAGATATAGGGTGTTCTACGGGTAGTTGCTGAAACTAATCGGAAATTATTTTGAAACAGATGCAGGTAACAAGATGCCTCAAATTGCTTTCAAAAGAAGAGATATGGAGGTTTTTTGTCATACATTAATTTATTATGATCAATAATATTTTAATACATTTATTTCCAATTTTTAAAATCTATAAATTTAAAGATAAAATCGACGAAGTGTTGACCATAACCACTTGAGCAACATTTGAGTGAAATTCAGTTAGAAAACACTCTGAATGATATGAAGAAAATGGCTTGCAATACAAATAATACAAAATAAAAAAATTAAAACTCATCAATTCATAGAAAAAATAATACAAAATTTATATAATTCAAAAATCAACTTACAAATAAACTAAACAATTTAAAATGTGTAACAAAATAATTTGAATATACAATATATAGAGAATGGAACAATAAAGGAAATAATTACATAAAACACAAATTTCATTCATTACCTTCCAGAATTAAATGAAAACTTGTAGGCACATTAATTTAGGCTCAAAACGGACGAATATCTGAACATTCCAAACAAACAACCCTAAAAACCGCTGAAATGATTAAAATTTCTTTGACTTCGATTTCAGTCATATGACAACTTATAGAAACTGACAATTCATAATTCGATTTTCCCCTCCGATTTTCTTGGCCGTGTTCAGAAAATAAGAGAACATGCATCCGCCGTTTCATGAAAAACCCGATAAGAATGTTCGATAATATTTAAGAATTATTTATATTATTCTTAGAAAAAGAAATAAGTAAAAACTGCCTATTGAATGAAGATTTCTCTTATACGAACTGTCTATTGACTAAAAGTAATTTCGTATAATTCCTGATGATATCGCAAAATTTGACTTATTTTTATACTTTTTCTAAGAATAATACAAATAATTCTTAAAACTGTTTACCTCTCCTTATTCAAAGTCGTTATGCCTATGCCAAAGTTTAAATTTGTATTCCCAAAGAGCCCGCACAGGCCCTCAATATTAAATTGCAATGTTTTAATCTTCTAAGTATGATAAATTACTCCGTAAATCCTACACAAATAAATATATGTACTCAAAAAATTTAAAAATCGAATTATTACTTAAAGGAAACCTGTCATGGATAAATGAGAACACCAAAACAAAAAATAATATTTTATAATTACTGGTCAACCCAAAATTTCAGTCACTGCTTGACCAGTGTTTTGAGTTAAAGCGCTGGAATCCAACCACTTTCGTGGTTTGTATCCCATTTCCGCAATAGAGAACCACTTCATAATTCTAAAATTAGTTTCAAAGGTTTCCTGCCATTTTGCCAGCATTTTGTGGTGATTAGTAAGTGGTCGTTTGTGGGTGTAGTTCTTTAGCATCCTATTTCATTAACAAGCTTTGTTCAAGTAGATTCCACAGATTTCCTTCTTTATTTTCGTATTGAAATCAAGACCTTTTGGTATTTAAATTAGTGACACAAATAAAGACTAGACAAAAGTAAAAGGTGTGCGAAAAGACAAGTTAATGGCAAGATTTTCTATCCCTTGAACACCTAGGTGTCGAGCAATTTAGTACTTAAGGTTACGAATTAAAGTTGCAATTTAAACACAATTACATTAGAGTGCCGCGCCCAGCACATTGCTATCTAGGATTACATGAAAATTATATGCACTTCAGTACCATTATGAAACACTCCGAAGTGCTGTTTGCACTCTAGGGTAATGTTATGTAAAGTTATAAAACTTTAATCGCATACTAACCATTATTAAAATACCAAATTTTAATTTGGAAATGCGTTTAGTATGCTGGACGTGTTTACCTCTTTTCAATAAAATATAAGATTTGAATTTTGGCGGAAGTATTTTGGTTGAAGATTTAAAAAAATAAATTCTATCTTGTGTGGACCTTGATTACAATTGTATAGCTTGGAGCAGAAGTTATCCAAGTGTAATTCGTGCCAAAATGGAGATAACTTCATTTCTGTAATTAATTAAGTTATTTAATTTATTTTGTAGCAATGATTCAAGCAACCACAGGTCACTTTAGTTAAAAAAAAAATCAGAATTCAGATTTATAATTACAGAGGCAAAAAAACTATTTTCTAAAACAGGGCTTCCCGGATCTGGATTTTTGGCTAAATCTGCTCTAAGTAAAATACCGAGATGATTCTAGGCAAAAAAACAGAAAAGTCTAGAGGAAAAATTAGCAGATTTTCAATTTTTACATTTTCCGGAGTATTTTTTAAGTCCTATGCAGGCAAAAAAAAACTTTTTTCTAAAAAAAGGTTTTCCGGATCTGAAATTTTGGCTAAATCTGCTCTAAGTAAAATAACTAGCTGATTCTAGGCAAAAAACAGAAAAGTCTAGAGGAAAAATTAGCAGAATTTCAGTTTTTACATTTTCCGGTGCATTTTTTAAGCCCTATGCAGGCAGAAAAAACTATTTTCTAAAAAAGGGCTTCCCGGATCTGGCTTTTTGGCTAATTCTGCTCTAAGTAAAATAACTAGCTGATTCTAGGCAAAAAACAGAAAAGTCTAGAGGAAAAATTAGCAGAATTTCAGTTTTTACATTTTCCGGTGCATTTTTTAAGCCCTATGCAGGCAAAAAAAACTATTTTCTAAAAAAGGGCTTCCCGGATCTGGATTTTTGGCTAAATCTACTCTAAGTAAAATAACTAGATAATTCTAAGCAAAAAAACAGAAAAGTCTAGAGGAAAAATTAGCAGATTTTCAATTTTTACATTTTCCGGAGTATTTTTTAAGTCCTATGCAGGCAAAAAAAAACTTTTTTCTAAAAAAAGGTTTTCCGGATCTGAAATTTTGGCTAAATCTGCTCTAAGTAAAATAACTAGCTGATTCTAGGCAAAAAACAGAAAAGTCTAGAGGAAAAATTAGCAGAATTTCAGTTTTTACATTTTCCGGTGCATTTTTTAAGCCCTATGCAGGCAGAAAAAACTATTTTCTAAAAAAGGGCTTCCCGGATCTGGCTTTTTGGCTAATTCTGCTCTAAGTAAAATAACTAGCTGATTCTAGGCAAAAAACAGAAAAGTCTAGAGGAAAAATTAGCAGAATTTCAGTTTTTACATTTTCCGGTGCATTTTTTAAGCCCTATGCAGGCAAAAAAAACTATTTTCTAAAAAAGGGCTTCCCGGATCTGGATTTTTGGCTAAATCTACTCTAAGTAAAATAACTAGATAATTCTAAGCAAAAAACAGAAAAGTCTAGAGGAAAAATTAGCAGAATTTCAATTTTTACGTTTTCCGGTGCATTTTCTAAGCCCTATGCCGGCAAAAAAAACTATTTTCTAAAAAGAATTTTCCCGGATCTGGATTTTTGGCTAAATCTGCTCTAAGTAAAATAACTAGATGAATCTGTGCAAAAAATAGAGAAGTCTAGAGGAAAAGTTAGCAGAATCTCAATTTTTACATTTTCCGGTGCATTTTTTAAGCCCTATAATGTACACTTTTTCGGGAAAATCCTTAAATGGGTCCAGATCGTCGGAAATTTTGTTTTAAATTTCACGTATAAAATATATTATCTATTTCTCTCAAAAGACGTACTTACATATAAGATACACTGCTGATACAGCAACTCTATTTCGTAAAGTTTTCTCAATTGCAATGTATTGCGGTTAAATATTTAAAAAGTAAGAAAAATGTTGGGCTAGTCATCTCGTAACATAAATTTCCAGAATCAAAAGGTTTCGTTCCAACACTTTTCTAAAGAAAAAAAAAAAAAAAACCTTTTCGATTAGACTTTCCCGTGCAAACAGTCATGAAAATTGTCACTTTTCGTTGCAAGGTAAATCGTAAGAGTGTTCCGGTGTTTCTGCCGTGCCGGAAATACTTTACGAATAAATTCGTATTTAAAAGTTTCGATTAAGGGCTCATTAACTTGAGAAGAATGCCCGATTTAAGAGGGTGCCCCTATAAAACTTACTGGGTGAAAAAGCACTTGGCCGTGCAATAAAACATCAGGGTGAACTATTACTCAAGCCCATTCTGCTCGGCATTAGTAGTAAGATATAAAAAAATTCTCCTACAAATTCAAATAATATGAATTTTAAGTTGAAGAAGTTACTCTTTTAACAATTTCTTGGAAAACTCACGTCCGTTCAGGCCGCGGGATGGAGTCCGCAGGGATTTATATAGAAAAATCGATGACTAAACTTTTCTTCCCAAGTAATATAAAGTCTTGCTGGACCGGACCGGTTTCACGTTGTTCAGCGATTAAAAGTTTCTTTTGAATTGTGATTCGTGGAATTTTACGTTCTGATTTGCGGCAGTGCTTCGTGATTGCTCTTTGAAAGCCTTAGTCAGCCCTGGTGACCGGTGCTCATACTTTTCTAAAGGTCAAATTCTAATATTTTTTTTTTTTTTTTTTTTGCGTCCTTATAAGCATAAAGTATCACCAGAGTGACCAGACATCCCGTATTTTGCATGATGTCCCGCGTTTAAATCGCAAATTTAGGCCTTGTCCGGTATTCCAGTGAGAGCAAATTCTGGATATTTTAAAAATAACTTGAATTTATGTCTTCGGTTCCTTAATATTTGAATATAAATGTTGTTCAAGAGAAAATTGTAAGTATCTAAAGGTCACATATTTAATTTTTATTGCTAATTTTAAGAAAACTTCCACGCAGTCCTCATTCTTAATAAGACGGCGGAATTTTTATGAGAAAGAATCAAGGTGCCTTTTTTTACTATCCTGCAGTATTCTTGAAAAACTTTATAACGATTTATGTGAGCGCACCAGCGTTCAAGAACACAACATTTTTAACCGCAGTTTTGTGGGTGAAGGGTTGATCTAAGAGAGGGGCAGTTCTCACAAAAGTTCATCGGGACACTTCATAGAACTGATGGTAATATGTACACTTAGTTATGAATCACCCTACATATTGAAATTATCAACTAATTAAGTTATTTCCGTTTCACAATCAGGCTGTTAAGTTTCCCTTTGCAATTAAAATAAAGGTAACTTGATGAAAAAAATAATAGTATAATGTTTTGTAATTTTATCCAACCACCTAGAGCAAAAATCTTCACAAGGAAATTTATAATTTTTACAACACAGCACTGTAGAATCTACAATCAGTATATATTAATTAAACGTTGTAAAGTTGTAACTACTATTTAATAATTTTTTAAATGTTATATTCACTAGTATTATCCAACAAGCAAATCTCACGAAAAAATAATAATAAAGTTATTATATAATTATAATTGTGTTGCGATGAAATAAAAATTAAATGTGTATTGAAATAGTTTAATTAACTTTAAGCCTCTCTAACAATAGAAGAATTTTATGAATTATTATGGGACTCCAGTAAAAATTCAATTCGTAAGTTAAACTATATTCGAATATTAAATCAAATCGTTGAATTACAATTATAACACGTTAATTTCACTTACCGAAATCAATTATCATTGTATTAAAGAATGATTTCAAATATTATTCATTATATCTTGCTACAAAAAAAATGTAACAAATTTTAATTATATACAAAATTTTAATTCATGAATTATTATTATGTACATAATGTTAATTCGTGAACTTTTACTCTTGAATTAATATTATCTACATAATTTAAAGTCAAGAATAAAAATTCACGAATAAAAATTCACGAATAAAAATTCATGAAGAAAAATTCAGGAATAAAAATTCTTGAATTAAAATTATGTACATAATTTCAATTCAAAAAATAAATTTACGAATTAAAATTCTGAACATAATTTTAATTCAAAAAGAAAAATTTATTAGGTTTCTTAGTTCCTTCTGTGTACCTCCCAAAGAAGTTTGAAGGAGTTTTTCAAATTTCCCTGGAATTATAATCCCTCATAATCTCCCATGATAAGGACTTCTTTGTTTTCTATGGCACTCCAACTAGGAGGCTGTAGAACCAAATCAACTAGCTCGTGCGTACACCAGCGAGGTTGCAAATTCGTACTTTATGTACCTTTTTACTTATTTGCAATGTTGCCGTATTTCTATTATGTACATAATTTTAATTCGTGAATTTTTAAAATCAAGAATTTTAATTCGTGAATTTTTATTTTTGAATTAAAATTAAGTACATAATTTTAATTCAAGAATTTTAATTAACAAATTTTTATAATCATGAATTATTATTCTTGAATTAAAATTATGTACATCATTTTAATTCAAGAATTTTAATTCGTGAATTTTTATTCTTGACTTAAAATTATGTACACAATTTTAATTCAGGAAATTTAATTTATAATTCTTAATTCAAGGATTAAAATTATTTACGTAATTTTAATTCAAGAATAAAAATTCACGAATTAAAATTATGTATATTATTTTAATGCAAAAATAAAAAAATAGGAATACAACTTTAATTTTCAGTTATTTTATAGCGTAGCATAGCTAGAATAGTATGAATTTTAAATAATTTAAGTATCGAATGATTATGATTTTAAATATAATAATAATTGACTGAATTTAAATTTTACTGTCAAGTAATAAAAATTTTTAATTTAACATTGCCTGCAATAAAAAGGTTTTTTGCTACAAAAATTTGTATAATTACCTGCTCAAAAAGGGCACCATTGATTTTTATAAACTGAAATTGCTAACTATATTGAACAATTCGCTATCAATAAGAACTTCATCCGTCTCAAACGTTGTTGCATTAAACTCTTCCATTCTAATACGTACCTTCGAGGTACAAGTCAACCTTTTTACTTTCTTTTGACAACTTATAGTGAAACCAATTTCGTAATATGTACAATTTACAACTTCATATATTGTAAATTTTAGAGTAAAACACTTCAATGTGAATAAATTTGTAATTGTAATTACAACTACTTGCTTTGAAAATTAATTGTAAAATTTGAGCTTGATTTTTGTCGTTAATTCTATTGCTTTCTGTAATATTAACAATTAATATTTACAACATCGCAATAAAAATGACAACAAAAATTTCAATTTTTATTGTAAAAATGACTAAAATTTACGTGGAAATGGTGAATTAACAGTGCAATTACCATAGGATTTTACAATTGATGTTAGATAATGTTATAAAATTGAACTTCGTTAAATTTGCAAACACTGGTGGTTGAATATACAACAAACCTTTCTCTGTGTGAACTTCTGTATATTTTATTATATATATATTAATAAGCATATTAAATTAACAATGGTGGTCACTTTAGCTACCACCCACCAGAAGAATGAATACTTAAATGAGATATTTTATTCAGTTGGACTTGTGAATTCGTCAGCAGTTTTACTGTGTAACTCACTGCCTGCACTGGTCCGCGCCGGCTGGCCCAGGGCATAAATTCAAATGCTCATTTTGATACGAATACTATCTGAATTGCGGAAATCCAACAATAAATTGCTCGCAGATAAAGAGAAAAGTTCGAGATACTTCAGCCAAACTAACATAAATCAAGCGGAATAATCAACAATGCCGGCGTCGCCACTTGTGCGCTCGCCCGCGCCCCGCCCCATATGCACAGGGTGTAAAGTTTTAACTTACCGCAGACACCCTTTGGTACCATATCGCCGCCCTGTGGCGCCCAAAGAAGCGCTTGGTGCGGGCGGTGCGGGCAGTGCGGTCTGGCGTGGAGCTGTCTCCAGCTATCGCAGCCGTAGATTATTCTCACCTTGATTTAACAAAAGACCGGGCGGCCAAGATAAATGAGTCAACCGCAAGGATGTCATAATGCGATGTAATTCGAAAGTTTAACCCAACAGGTGAAATATGGCGCTGTCCCGGCTTCTTCACAAAGTCTCCTTAATTATTTCTTATCATCGCTTGTGTATGGCGCTGGCCGCTTTCATCTCGGCACACAATGTATATAGTATAGTATGTAAAAGATCAGCCGATACCACACCCGCCCCCACGGCGCGGGCGGGGGTGTGAGTCGCGGGATAAGCGCGAGACCGCCGCAAAGAGCATGAGACCTGTCATCAGTCACCATTATTTCGGTTCATAAATTTTATGGGAAAATTACTTGACCTCGTCGGAATAGACAAAACGGATATAAATGATGGGCATCAAGTAACACAATGGATCCAGTTCCGGATAAGGATGGCGCTGTTCTATCATTTTCTTGTTATATTCTAATTTATGACTTTTTCCTCCCCTGTTTAAGTGGCACTGTGGCACAATTTCCAGGGACATGGCTCTTTTTTATGATGCTGAATGGAAATAGATCTTAAGTAACAAGGATAATGCCTTTCGTAAAATGGTCGAGTATATAAAAACGCTATTATTCTGGACCGTTATTTGCACGGGACCCGCGCCGGCCAACAGGCGCACTCTCCCCTTGACGCTGTAGTGTTCCCTTAATATGCAGGTATTATTTATAGAAGTTTTCTTGTAAAAAGTACGTCGGGTTTACGAGAAATTCCAGAAGTAATAAATTGCATGCGGTGGAATATGCTGGTTTTTAGTGTCGCTTCCGCCGCCGATGGAAACTGCATAATTTTATATTGCATGAAATGAGAGATTCCGCCAGGATGTACTATTTTACTGCACAGCATCTTTTGGGAGCATGCCCTACTACTCAATTTATTTGATCATTTCCGGGAACTCGACGGACATCTCGTTTTCTCGACAAAAAGACGTCCATTCCGACGTGAGAAAAGCTCACCGAAGACATCGGACAGGGAGCTTATCAAGGGATGATTCATGCCTATCGTCGTGATATATTTCCTGACTTGATACATTTTACGAGCTTCCGGGCTTATTGCTGAGGTGCGGGGATGGGAAAGAAACATGTTATTGGGATTATTGAGCTATCTACGGTATACAGAAGAAAATTTCTATTGAACTTAAGAAGGTACTTTTCATTTATAGATACTTTAAACTATAAATGGTGTCTGAAAACCGGTTTTCATTTCAAATTTGGAGTCATTTTCGTTGAGTAAAATTCAATTCGAAACGCTAACATTTGGGGATATTTTTTAATCTTTAGAAATCGTAGAAATTAAATATATTTAGGATTCACAACTAAGCTTTTTATATTTAAATTAATGTATGAAATACAGTAAGATTTGATTTTAATACATTTACCTAAAAAATTCTACCAATTTCCGCATTTACTGAATTTTGTGGGTTATTTAACAAGCCTTTAAGACTAATTTTGCCCCCTTGACTAACTCCGAATATAAAAAGTGCCATCTCAAATCAATTTCTGGAACTAAAAACATTTGACATTTCACGGCCATTTTGGCCAAGTAGCAATGAATGTTTGTAGATTGGTTCGTAGAATTATTCCTCATTACTCTGTAATTGGTGCAAACCATTTTCAACCATTCTCGATTGGACAACCGCGTTTACAACAACTTCGTAATCAAATCAGCGGAAATAAGTATCTTGGTTCGCACATTGTTGTGACAAAAAATATGGTTGTGAATGACAACCACCATGATCGTTTTTATTGGTTCTGATAAAGTTTTATAAACTGCATTACAACTGTGAATAAAATAGTATTACGAGCTATTTGGTATAACTCTTTCAACTACTGCCTATGCATATAAACTTTTACAAAATGTAATATTTCACCTCGCCAAAAAGGCAAATTTTATAAACAATATGTAAATACGTGCTAAATACCTCGGAAAATAACAACGCGCCTCAGGAATTATTTAAATTCAAATTAAAAAATTTAAATTCTTAATACTTAATGGATTAAAAATATTTTAAAATTCATAAAGTATCTCTTCATGCTGGAAAAATAGGACTAAATTAATAATTCATTAAAAATTTAAATGTAAAATGTTGTTTCAAAATGTTATACAGTTAAACGAGGGATAGGTTCCGCATAAAAAAAATATTCTGAAACTTCATAAGTAGCTATAAAATACATTGTTTACTACATTAAAAAAATCAAACATAGAAAATCCGACTCAAATCCTCATGATGTAACTAGAAATTGGTTTCCTAAAGAAGATAAAAAAACTAATTTACACATAAGGAAATTTTTAAATATAGATCGATCCAAATGAAATATTTACAGTATCAGCAAAGTCTCTGATTGTCAACCGATTATTTGTGAACACCAAATCTTTAATCTCATTGATATGTGGTTCATTGATCGATGTTGATGATCGTCCGGGACGCTCTTTGTCTTCAACGCTTTATCTACCTTCTTTCAACTGTTTATACCACTTGTAAACATTTCTTTCAGATGAAATCTGATCGCCGAAAGCCTTCTGCAACATTCTAAACACTTCTCCAGCAGAAATTTCATTCCGCAAACAAAATTTAATGCAACTTCTTTGCTCAATAAAATCACACATTATAAAAATCGAAAAAATCACTTTTAGTTGCTCAGAAAACACAACGAAACTAACCAAACAAATGACGTACTAGCGTGAAATTTTTCACAGATATGAGTGAAAGTGCTGCCAACTTAAAAACAAAAAGATTTGCTCGAATCGATGTACCCGCACAATTTAAATTCAAAATTGGATTTACTTTTTGATCACAGTAGTATTCTTAACTTATAAGTCATATAATATACACACGGAAATTTCCAAAATGTAAGTATAAAAATTAATCTTGATAGTCACGAACGCGGATTTCCTTCTGAAGATTCGGTTCAAAATTACTTTTGTCACTTAAATATGCTACCTCGTTAATATTTGTTAATTTTTATTTATATTAAGCACTTTAATTGATTTTTTTTAATATAACACATAAAAAAATCGGAAAAAAAGCTCTGGGAAATATATAGGATTTAAAAAAAAGGCGACGACATTTGGCGATTCTACCTTAATATTAATGTTTCAAAAAATGTACTTACTTAAAATGAAACCAATCTGTTAAGATTACGCAATTGTGTTAGATTTTGAAATTTTTTAAATTAAAATGTAATCCAAAAGGATTAAAAATTCCTAATTGTGGACCTAATTCGGTTCCATTAAAAATTTAAAAATAAAATATTTCATAACCTTTGACTTTCGAAAGACAACATAAAGCCAAATTTAAAATTCCCACGTCACGTATTTTTCGAGAAAAACGTCTGTGACGCACAGACGGACACACGAAAGAGTGATCTTATAAGGATTCCGCTTTTTTTCCTTTGAGGAACGCTAAAGAAGGAAAATAAATTTATATTTATAATTTACTTTTTCATCATCGCAGATTTTTTTTTTTTTTTTTTCTCCAGACGTTCTTATGTAAATTTATAAAAAATATTTGCTTTTATTCTTTTATAGTACATAATAAATAAATAATCCAATTTACCACTTTTATTGAAATGAATTCTTCGAAATACCATCGACTTAATACATTTTTTTTTTTTTTTTTTTTTTTTATATAAAGCACACCGACATGTATGAATATTTCCTTGAAATACCTGTCAGCATTATTAATAAAAAGATTAATATACTTACTCGTACTGAGAAACGATGTATCGAATGTTGAATTAAATCTTCTTGGAATCAATCGATTTTTTCTCCTTTAAAATTCTGGACAAGTTTGCAAGAAAAACTCACATTTTGCCTTTTCGAAATAATGTAACATGAATAAGAATGAGGAAAATTGAAACAAGACATCCTACAAAGCTTTCTTTGAAGGCTAACGTATTTGCTGAGTACTTTTCTGTGGATATTTGAAATTATTATTGAAAATATGAAGTAAATATGTTGCAATTTTTAATCTATATTATATTTATGGCTAATTCAATGTAAGAAAATTGATATTAAGTACTTGGATATGAAAATGAAGACAATATGTATTAATATTTGAAAGGAAACAATTACATTATCAATTTAGGTTCTTTGGCTGTCGTTGAGAATATTCAATCCTCGCTTACCATGTTACAAAGTTTGGACCTCTAGTTCTCTGTTTCAGAAGGCTTCTTACGACGATAATTAAATAGTTGCTGGAACTTCCACTTCACTCGGGGATACATGAGATATTGTAATTGACTTATCTCTGGGAAATGTGTGTCTACTGAAGCGCAACGATGTAATTGGTCAAATTAAGCACCCACTCCGGTAGAATGTAATGTATCGCATTTATTGTTGTTTTTTTTGCAGTGCTCAGCTGAATACCAAATATTACACAAAATGCTATTTTATGGAACAATCGAAATAACTTAGTTGGAATGTATATCCCATGCATATAGAGGGCTGTGCTGCGCATTTATGGGTTCCGCATAAACAAGAAAGGGGCGGACGCTGCTACGTACCATACGAGTTCCTACAGTTTTCCTATTTTAAAATTTAAATCAGTAAAAATTCAAATGAATTTGTACCCGAACGTAACGATGCAGTAAACCACCCCCTCTCGCTGAGTTATTAAATTATCTTTGTATCCGGGAACGTAGCTCGCTATCAAAATGCCCGTGCAACTTAGAAATTTTTAATAAATTCCCGAACAAAGGAGCACCCCGGCATTAACTCGAACCAGAGAGCCAGCGATACAGCGATGCATGATGTATCACAGCCCCTTGTTTGGTTGGCGAATTTTAATAAGACCGTCCCCGGTCTATGGAGTGTTCTCGCAGTTAACGATTTATGAATTTAATAAATTTCTCCTTGAAGATACACCGCAAGAGTAAAAGGACCCTTATACACGAAGGCAGCTGCACAAGCATTCGCTTATCCTTCGAGGGGAATAGGAAACGCGCCAAAGGAACTGGATGCGGTGGCTCAGCTTTATCGCAGCTAGCCCTAAACGCTTGCCTCAACCCCCATGCGTCCCGCCACCACATATAGGCTCTAATAATACCCCTCCCTCGCTCAGCATCTCCCCCCGGCACTGTTCAGAATTCGCGATATACATGCTAAAATTCAGTCCGGACGAAAATTTCCGGATGAAAATTTCACGCGTTCAGCACGCGTTTATGAATCATTGTGCTCAAGTACACGTAAAAAAGTACCCCCGTGGAAGGCGCGTCAAGTGCAAGTACCCACACCAGCGCGACTGGGGAATCCTCTCAAAGGAATCTGTTTTACATTACACCTCTGTGCGAGGAAGTGAAGAGGGACAAAGAGTTGTCAATTCAATTTCAGGACAAGCACTGTGCATAAATGGCGGAATTCACTGTTACCACCCCCATTTTACGGCCTACATTTTAAAAACAGAGACTGGAGCCGCCGACGACGACGACGACTCAGCCAGCCCTTGCCGCCACGTCAAATATTTGTCTTCGTTCCGCATGGGGGGGAGCCCTTAGTGCAGCATAGGCTCGGATTGTTTTACAAATTTCTGTGCGACACCTGCATATGTGTGGAATTTAATCACTACCAACGAGGTGGATTTCAACATAAAACAATGTAAGTTATAGGGTGATAACAATGCTTAATAACTTCCCTTGACAATAATGACCACACTCTTTTCAAATAGAACACCATAGCAATATTTTATCGTGTAAAAAGCTGCACGATGACAATAAAATAATGTCAACATCGACGTATCAAGTGTCATTTTAATTAAAATTTATAATGTGAAACTTGACGCTTCAACATGACTTGCGTGATTTGCTCACATACACATAATACATATTTTTGGCGGGTGATTGATATCATTAAAGGGTATTTTTCGATAATAATCTACTAACTGAAACTAAACATAAAATAACACAAGTGCATAAAATATAACCTCACTACTCATTATAAGGTACACTTAATTCTTATTTGATGGACCTTTTAATGCAATGAGAAAATTATTTCTTCTTAAATTAATAGAACTATAGGGAAATCGATTGTCTGTATTGTTGTCTCATTATGAGGTTTGTAAGAAATTTGAGTATTTATCTAGTAATTTTTAAATATAAAAAAACCTTAACTTCAATTGGGGACGAAGACGGTTTGGTATAAAGAAGATTGTGTTAGAAGAATTGTTAGTCAAAACGTTGTTTCAAGAAAAATTCATTCATGCAGAAAAGTGCGCCAATGTAAATCCTAAATTAGAATATGGTGGTTAATACTTTATTTTTATAAATAGGATGGGCCATCTGTTAGTTTTTTTTTAAATGATATGTTATGTTCACACAGACAAGTCTTTCGGTCTGAAAGAATTGACAGTAACACAGTATCATATCTCCGCGGTAAACATGTTTGCTAATACTTGAGCACATGCGATTAATAGGCTCATAGATACCATATTTACTTAGTTATATAATTGTTGATTTCTAGAAGACTTAGTTTCCTCAGATTACGACGGTTATCCCTAATCTGGGGACCCCCCGTTTTTTTTTTTAATGGTCACTACTCTAACATAAATAAAATATACTCTTTAATTTAATTATTCTTTATAAACCACTGCAAGAAACTTACCCTCAATAAATTCAATATAGTTTTCATCTATATTCACTATATAAGTGAATATTTATATAATGAATACTTTTACACCACATAATATACTTATTAGGGTGCTTTTTTTTCGCGACTATTTTTTTTTTTCAGTCCCACCTCGAAATTTTGTGGCAAATACCTAAACAAAAATTCCCTGAAAATTGGAGCCCTTAATATTAATATTAACACTTAGCCGACCGCACGCGCTACAGTGAACTGTTTGATTTCCTCCGCACTTTTTTCATAACGCGAATGATACTCACTATTTGAAATAAAAGGAGTCTGAAAACTATTTAAGAAGTATATATATATATATATTTACGGTAACAATTTCGTTTAACGATTTCACATATTGTTTATAAAAAACATAAAAGCCGTGCACCAATTTACTTTAAAATGGGGAGATCTCCCCGATCGGTCGGCTAAGTGTTAAGTACTAGACCAAGGCGTATAAACATTTCCCATATAAAATACACGTAAACTTTGATTATTTTTTTCAAAACTCTACAGCTTAGAGGCATTTTATGGTATAATCTTGGTGAATGGTATGATTTCTTCAGAATTGAATGCTCTACAAAAGTGTCCATTACGGTGTAACCCTAACTCCCACCAGCGAGGTAGTATGGGTCACTAACCCCAATTTTTCCATGAAATTCTCGCTTTTTGCCCCTATTTCGTAAATAACAAGAGGTACAGAAAAAGTAAATATGACAAACTTGTAGAAAATTCAATTTTCTACAAAAAAGTTGTGAACACTAAATCGCTAACATCGATATTTCTTGAGATATTGGGTTTTGAATTTGAGGTAGTGTTTCTACAATTTAGCTCAATAATCCATGACAATTCCACACTACCTCAACTTCAAAGCCCAATATCTCAAGAAATATTGATGTTAGCGATTTGGTGTTCAAGAACTTTTTGGAGGAAATTGAATTTGCTACAAGTTTGTCATATTTACTTTTTCTGTACCTCTTGTTATATACGAAATAGGGGCGAAAAGCGAGAATTTCATGCAAAAATTGGGGTTAATGACCCGTATTACCTCGCTGGTGGGAGTTAGGCTTACACCGCAATAGACACTTTTGTAGAGCACTCAATTCTGAAGAAATCATACCATTAACCAAGATTATACCATAAAATTCCTCTGAGCTGTAGAGTTTTGAAGAAAAAAAATCAAAGTTTACGTGTATTTTATATGGGAAATGTTTATACGCCTTGGTCTAGTACTTAATATTAATATTAAGGGCTCAAATTTTCAGGGAATTTTTGTTTAGGTATTTGCCACGAAATTTCGAGGTGGGACTGAAAAAAAAAAAATATTCACGAAAAAAAAGCACCCTCATACTTATGCAGTAAAATTCATAGATTAAATGAGCAATTCAGAACATTGATGAATATTTTTATTTTTAAATTCAGGTTCTAACAATATCTTATATAAAAATTTATTACAATGTTTTTAAGTCCTTTATGTGGTAAATTAGAACATTTTTTTAAAATTTAAATATGAGTATTGTTGTACTCACAAATTGCTTTTAACAAACGTTTGGAGTTTCCAGGGTGTATTGTATTGACTAAACATTTTTTCCACGTATTTTTAAAATCTGAGTGGACAGATTCCATGGTATATTCATTATAAAAGCCAACGCCTCTTTTGTATTTCGAACCAAAATAAGGAACATGTGTAATTAAAACATGAACTTTAGGAGTGATATTTATTCCCAAGACAACATAGCTTTTTTTCTTTAAATCTTCAATGTATATTTCAAATTTTGAATCAAGTTTATTGGAGAATCAACAACAAACCTGAAATCTTGAAAATATTGTGCGTATTAAATACATTTTCCACCGTACTTTTCAGATATTCTTCGTAGAATGTCAACATTTTACAATAATTTTCTAGAAGAACATTGAACGATGGCTTTCCGTAGTAAAATTCTCTACGTGACATTCTTTAAAAAGTGAAGAATGCTTTTTATGGCCGATTCAAAAAAGGTATTTATTTTGAGAAATGAATGGAGAAATTTTGTGAAAAAAATAGACTTTTTCTTAAGAGTGAAAATATATTGTAATATTTATTATTTAAATAAAATAAACAAAAGATTTACATTGAGCAATGAGTAAAGAATATTCGGAATGTAAAAAAGTATTTCAAATAATAAAGTTATTCTAAATTCCGGCACAATCTTCGCAAAAAAGGTAGCTATGTTTTTTGCAGACCGGGCGGAACCTTAAATTAAGGAAGTTTAGTCTTGGGGTCATTTGTACCCCAGTGTGGTAAACAAGGGTTAATTGAATTAAGTTTTAACAATAACCATAACCGAGAAACATTTTCGAAATTTTCTTTTTATAATATTACACAGGTCAACATTTTATCTAGGCTTGTGCACGGGAATCGAAGATGGTATCCTAGGGTTTTTGGGGTCGCTGATTACGATGAGTGGGTCGGTTAGGCTCCATCACGTCAAGTTCAAGGTCATTTGAAGGTCGAACGGTCAAAAAACCTTCCAATCCAAATGAAAAAATTGAACAATTTCAATCTGCGAAATGCACAATTGTGCCACAGCACCAGAATACCTGTCTTAAGATGACCTTGAATGACCTCGAGGATGCATGCAAAGTAAAAATGAACACCGGATTCGGATTCAGCGACGTCAAAAACACGTCTATGAATTTTTTTACAGATTTTTAGAAGGTTTTTTGACCGTTTGACCATCAAATGACCTTGAAATGAGGTCGACTGACCTCAGATACAGATTCAGGGTCCTCGAAAACATACGTATGAACTTTTTCAGATTTTTCGGATGGTATTTAGCATTTTTCTCAAAACCCCTTCAAATGACCTTGAATGACCTCGAGGATGCATGCAAAGTAAAAATAAACACCGGATTCGGATTCAGCGACCTCAAAAACATGTCCATTAATTTTTTCAGATTTTTGGAAGGTTTTTTGACCGTCTGACCTTTAAATGACTTTGAACTTCACGTGATGGAGCCTAACCGACCCGCTCATCGTAATCAGCGACCCCAAAAACCCTAGGATACCATCTTCGATTCCCGTGCACAAGCCTAGATAAAATGTTGACCTGTGTTATTATTAGTTGTTCATGTTATATTTTGGAAAAAAAAATTTAAAAAAAAAATTAAAAATTAACAAAAAAAAAAACGGGGGTTCCCACATTTCAGGATTTCAATTTTTGTACTCTATTCACATTCTGTGAATGATGTAAAATAAAAAAATTCTGTGTGATACCTACTCGAAATTAGATTTATTAAAACCTACCGTGACAAATAATGCATGTAGAGTAATTGCAGTCGGTCTTTATAAGGAGGAAGACAAATAGGATCGAACCAAGTTAAAACCCTTAGGGAAAATCGAATGAACTTACTTCGGAGAAACGTCAATCAAAGTTAAGTTTGTTGTCAAGAATAACACCTAAATCACGAACAAATTTAGCTCGACCAAGAATACATATATGTCCCTTAACAGTGTAGTTAAAATGAAAAAAATGTCTTCCACGATAAAAGGACACAATTTCACATTTATCAGTATTTAATTCAAAGTTATTGTGAGCTCACCTAAAGTGAAGGATATTAAGGTCCTTTTGAATGATATGACAATTGTTAATTGTGAAAGAATAGATTAAAACTTTGGATCTATTCAGCAGATGTGTCATATCGTCAATTGTCATAAAGAAAAGCGTCTTGACGGACATTGTGAAGTTAGGAATAGGGTGACGTCAGCAATCAGTGCCGCCGTGCGTCAATCAATTTCGCTAGTATGAATCCTAAATTCCCGGAGCTTATTTCCGAGCTGGCGCGGGTAGGAGCTTCTAGGCAATTTAAAATTTTTGACAATCGCTTTGAGTCGATTTCAAACTTTTCACCCGTAATAACTTCATTACCCTTCATGGTGAAGTCGCGTGCACCGGCCTACAAATTACAAATTATGGTTTTATTCAAAGTTCTCAGCACAAGCGTTCGGTGCGGCGCGGCGTGCACTTGCCCCGGACAAAAATATGCCCTCGCTGCAACCAATAGTTCCGCAAACTTATTCACGCCAGAGCGTTTTCATGCTCGAGCGCAATGTCGCACCCTCCCGCGCCGTCCGCGCCGTCCGCCAGGAAGAGCACTTGTTCCCGGATTTGGATTCATGCACGACGAGGGCTCCGCTCGTAATGGCACCTAACACCTAACTATGTGTTTGCATGTTCCCGCTGAATTGGAGGAGACATTTATGACGGGTTCATTACTGCAGAAGTGGTTCTCATTTCGAATTTCCATTCAATAATTGTAGGTGGCACCGCTACGCCCGGCCGCCCTAGCTCGAGGGCCGATCGGAGCCCTAGGAAGCGCCCCGGTAATAAGCAGTTCCTTGAATTGAGCCCTCGACTTGCTTTTAATTAACTTTGACTCGGTAAGTTGCCGCGCTGCTGGAACAAAAATATTTGCCCGACAGCGGGCGGCGGGCTGTGCGGAGTGTGTGCACAGAAATTAGCACGCTTAACCCTTCTGTGGGCGGGTCCGGGATTGGTCCGGATTAAACGTTGTTAGATTAAGAGATTTTGAAGGAGCCCAGCAGGAGGCGATTGAGACGAAATTGCCCCTAAGATGGAATCCGTTTTCGGAAATAGCCCAGACCCCAGGCTCTCTAGCAAGCATTGTGCTTTTGATATTACATAAATTATTAATACCCAGCGCGTCACCATGGAAGTGTTGCAAATAATTTGTTTCAATTTCTGAGTAGGACTGAGGCTCGTTGACAACATGAGCACGGCCCATACCGCACTGAGCCCCCCGTTCATTCCACCGCTAAATAAATCCTGGAAATAAAAATCATCGAAGGGCAATTTCGGAGCGTTTATCGCCTAAAAAATTTATTCAAACGACTTGTTTTACAGACATCGGTGGAGTTTCTGAACCAAATGGCCACAATTGACAACGTATAGACGCATAAAACCAGGAAAAATGTCACATTTTCGATCCCCCCGTATTTATGGCTGCGATGACACTGCCCGAAACCGAGGCATTTTGAGCAGGTTTTTTGAAAGGTCCGGGCAATTCAGAAGAGTTTTTCGGGAAGATTAATAAGTTATAAATGCCACAGGATTTTGGAGATTTGTTCTTTTTTTTTATATATATATATATATATATATATGTATATGTATTTTTTTTTTTTCCAGTGAAATTCCTGTTCTGTTGGCCAGAAAATTACGCGATAAATGACTTGAAAGCTTGAAATTGCTCCATTGGGGATAGTTTAGTGTGTGCTGTGGCTTTGTGTGTTTGTGGGGTCGTTCAGTTTGAATTTTTATTCGAGTGTTTAACACCACGGTCCTAATGTGGTCAGGTTAAGTGCTATTAGGGCCTTTTTCGGTTTGGAACATTCTAACCGCTCAACTATAAAAGAGAATGGGAACTGCTCGTTTGACATTCACGACACAGTACACATATTTTAATAGTGATATGTACGTGTGTAACTATATGATATAAATACTCTCCAGAAATTTATCCCTAGAGTATTAATATTCGCCTAACAGAGGCGCTTGATATCAGCTTTACCTACTTACAAAATTCTGCGGAAATATCGAAACACGAAGATCTTCATCTGTCATCTCAGTGTGTCATCAGCTGTGGCTGATAATGGACCTATGCCGTGTAGTGTGTGCTTTGATTGCTGAAATACGAGCTGTGAAAACTCTGATTTTGATTTAAGGGGACATATACTTTCTAAATCGAAAAAAAACACACTTTAAAATAAATCTATAATACAATATTTATTAGAAAATTTTCTTTTGAGTATTGTATATGACTTTTTATTCTTCATATCAGCGGTAGAGGGCGCATTCCAAAAGTGACGTTTTAAACGATGCGACATTTTTCGAGCTTCCGAAAAAAATCAAGTCAGAATTCAAAATGGGTTATGTTCCTTAGACATTTTCCTAGGGGACCTACCTAAAAAATTATTTGAACAAAATTCCTTTTCCTCACTTTATTCAAGGTTTCTAAAAAGTGTTGAAAAATCGATCTTTTCTTGGGGTGAACTACCCCTGTAAAAAGTGTGGATTTGTACATATATAAGTTTTTAGAGGTATATCCCATAATATTTTTGGTTTTTTTTTTCATATAAGATGATTTGAGCCTGAAAAATGTGTCTCACGAGTTCAAAAAATGTTGTTTCTAGAAAAACAAGATTAAAGTTTCTATTCGATAATTTTAAGATACGATAAGCGTAAGGTACCGCTACAAATGTGTCTATAACTTTTTTTATATATTGAATTTTTCAAAACGGTTTTGGGTGTGTATTTTAGAATACATTTTTCAATTTTGTAATTTTCATTTTAATGTTAGTTTTTGGGAAAAAACTATTATATTTAACCGTTTAAATATTATAGTAATATGGAGAATAAAGAAAAAAAATTGTTTTTGCATTTTTAGTATGTCTAGTTAACTGTAGAGGGCCTTCCAAAAATCACTTTTAAAACGCCCGTATTTCTCTAGGTCTTCCTGTAACACCTAGATTTAAAAAAAAAAAATTACTAGTAACTTAACCCTTAACAGTCACACTGGGTAAAATACACCCCAGCGTTTTTTTTAGCGCCAAAACGACCCAGTAAACCAATGGATATGGGTCTAATATCGCCATCTGCAGTTAGTCAGCGTTACAAACTTTCATTCCCCGCCGGCAAAATATTTTTGGGACCGTTAGTTTCTACCTGGCAATCGCTCAAAGTAGACCCTCTCAAATTTTGGGGTGTCTCACACCCAGTGTGACCAATACGTGATTTTTTCGAGTTTTTTGAAATTTTTTTTTTTACTTCTGAGGAGTTTAATTCGAAGTAGTAAGTTTTTCTTTGTTAGAATTTTTTGAAAAAATTTTAACGTGTATTTTCGCCATAAGATAAGGCGTATAATTTAAGTTCACGCACGATTCGTGAGGAACTGTGTGAGGAATTGCTGGAATTGCAAGTATTTTTCATTTGCAGGAACGTCTTCCCACACAAAATGAGCGTCGAAAGGTAGACAAACAAAAAAGGTGCGCAATTTGTCCAAGAGGAAGTGATAAGAAGACTAATTCAAATGGCAAATTCACTTGGCAAATTGAAATATCTTAAAAATTAAAAAAGTTACAGCAGTTTTAGTGAAAAAAGTCAGTTTTTCGATTTTTTTTTTCAAGAATTTTTTTTAAATATCTTAAATTTAATTTTCACTAATCTAACCCAAACAGTCCTTTAGAGGAAAACTTAAACTTTAACAGGATATATATTTTTCTTTTTTTTATGCTGCCTACAATTTTTTATAAGCCTGTAAACACGCTGGGGTGTGATACACCCAGAATGACCGGTGCGGGATTTTACTGAGGTGTGACTGATAAAAGTTAACCTAAAAACTATTTTATTTTTCATACTCTTATCATTTTATAACTATTTTTATGGAAATTAAAAAAAAATTGTTTTTTTTTGGTAAAATACTCCTGTATACAAAAATAGGGGTATGTAACATAATATTCTTAAAGGTTTAGTTACTAGTATTTTTCATAACGAATCGAATATATTTTAAATTATTAAAATCCGTTAAGTAGTTTTCGAGTTATAGATGCGGGCAATTTAATAAATGTACTTTCTAGAAAAACATGTTTAAAGTTTCTGTTACAAATATAGATATAACTTTTTTTCCTGTACGAATTTTGTAAAACGGTTTTAGGACAGTATTTCTGTACTTTTATGTAATTTTAAATAAATAAAGCCTAGTTATTTATCTTTGTTTTATGTAAAAACAGTGCACTAAAATTTTAAAGGTTTTCTAACCCAGAGAGTTAAAAATGTGTGCTACGGTTAACAAAACTTTATTTTGTTGAATTGTGGATCCTATATTTTCCTCAAATAAGAGATTTTAGTGAATTGGTTATTTTGCAATGTTCACTTACTAGTAAATATAAAAATAATAATAATAATCGAATTTAATATGGCTACTGCTCACAAGAGACGAAAATTAGTATTATGGTACAACAAATTTATACTAGTACTATTCTAGGGTTATATAAAATATCATTAATTATTATCGACTTACGACCAAAACAAGTTAATTGGATCAATAATAATTTGAAAGACTCTGAGAAAAATAGGAATTATAGTTTAATAATAGAAAATAAACTTTTACGACATTATTTCAGATCCAAATTAACTTTATGAAGATTTCCATTTTTGAATTTAATGTAAGTAAACACTTCCAAGTAAAGCGAAGATTGATTTCTGTTTAGGTAAATTGTTCAATGTATAATAAAATCTAGAAGACAAACAAATGATAGCTTGATAAATGATATTGCTTCGACTAACTTAGTTCTAGTTATCGCTATCTTGATATGATTATTCTTGATACTTCTTTTATATAGTCTTCGGTCCTTGCAGACAAAAATTTTCCTTACAGCCCAACTACATTAAATAATTATGCAATTATAAAAATTCAGCTTGCCTAATATTCTCTTTTTATAGTATTTTTGAACATAATAAAGTGAACTTTATACTAAATTCTCTCCAAGTTCAAGTATTCAAGTAATTGTTTAAGCCTGATCCGAGTTTGAGTAAACGATTTTTGAGTACCTATTTACTAGAGTACTTGAAAGAAGCAGTATTCCATTACTCGATTAACGGGGCTATATGTTACGATTTAGAAAAAAAAAAACATTTATTGCAATAATTTTTTTTTACAGAAAGAAAACAGATATCGTTTTTAAATTTTGCATATTTTAATTTTAAGAGATCGGTTTCTGAATTTTAATGATTTTTTGAAAAAAAAAAACATCAAAAAATGATGGCGGGCATGATTTCAGGCTTCTGGATCGTCGGAAAAAAAGAAAAAAGAAAAGACCAAATTAATCCTTGTTCAAATGGCTATCGTATGAACTAGGATAATTTGTTTCTACCAAAAAATAACAAAATCGCGGTCATTTAAAAAAAATAAAACGATTTTTGAAGTTAGAAAATCCGTAAATTTGTTACCGATCAACACGATTCTAGTTCATACGATAGCCATTTAAACAAGGATTAATTTGATCTATTTTTTTTTTTTTTTTTTTTTGTCCGACGATCCAGACGCCTGAAATCATGAACGCCATAATTTTTGGTGTTTTTTTTTTTTCAAAAATCATAAAAATTCAAAAACCTATTTCCAAACTCTGAAAAAAATATTTTTGTATATCTAAGGTATAAATAATAATAAAATCTGTGCAAAATTTGCAAACGATATCTGTTTTCTTTTAGTAAAAGAAAACGATTTTTTTTAATCGTAACCTAATAGGAAGAATTTGAATACTACATTTGGGAGCATCCATGGGTTCTAGTTTAGGGGTATTCAAGTACTGAGAGTTTTAGATTCCCGTAAAATTAAATAAAAGCTCAAGCTTTTTATAAAGTTAAAATAAAATAATAGAATATCCAAATGATATTAATACATGACTTTATATGATGTGTATTTCAGTTTAATATCTGTTTTAATAAGGTATACATAGTTCATGGTATATGTTAGTCCTACAATCAGGTCTTTATATTGACGAAGAATTGAAAATACATTAACATGATCAGGATATAAACAATTTATGGTAGAACTTCCATTTTTCTACAATACTCTTCTGCAACTTTAAATTTCCTAAGGTCGCATACAATTCTTCTAATACTTTCAACTTCATTGTAGTGTCTGTTAAAGGTATTTTAACGTATAATAAACTTGTGTTTTTTTTAAAGTAATACTCCTATAGTAGTTTAATACTGGAGTACGAGGATACTTCTAAACTCAAATACTGCTTTATTCAGTACAGATTCAAATACTCCCTTACTTGAGCACTCGGATACTGCTTCTTTCAAGGTCTTTCAGATTTTTGGAATCAAATACTCGTTTACTCGAATGATTATATATGATTCATCAAATGTTTTTAATCAAGAACCACAAGATATCTCTTGGTATTGGGGGTAAGATTATGAAATTGAGTGGTCTCACATGCGAAAGATATAACAATCCATATAGAAATGATCGAATATCGCAATCCGAAAATCTAACGATAGCAAGTCTTAAGAAAAACCATAAATAAGATTCATTGCTCTGCACGTAACACGAATTCGAATGCAGCGCCGTAAAATCCTGCCGAAATCAATTTCATTTAAATTTGCAGCTCGATCCACGTCCTTGGCGTAAACGAGCGTTACGTTCCTGGTGTCCACTTAAAAGGACATAAGACTCTGGCGGGTAGGGCTCTTAAAGTAGCCCCCTAAATTATCGTTTATTTTTTAAGCTGTTGTCCAACTCTTGCCCCGGCGAAAAGTATCGAGGACCGTAAAACGATAATGAATATCCATGGATCCAAGTGCTCCTTCAGCAGGAGCGGGTTTATCCTCGAAAATTGGAGAGTATTAGCACTTGGATCAGCGCTGTTTATGTTGATTTACTTCCGCTCTCCAGCAGGATGGAACCGGGTAATAAATTCGAAAAACAACATCCAGCGAATTTTACTGGGACGCTGCTGTGCTGTTTTTGGGGCAAAAACGGGCAGAGTAGAGGAGCCCCGCCAGACTCGTGCCAATATTTTCCTACACGTTCCAGTAAATTTACCCTGGGCGTTTACGCCGAAAAAGAATGTTATCAGCGAGTTCAATATTGCGTTCGCCAGCGATATTACCTTCAAAATAGTTAGATCTGTGCTCCACGGTGCGGCGCCACTTTAGGGCTTCTATAAACCCTGCAGTGTAAGGGGGCCAAACCTATTTTTTTTTTTGTTTTTTAAAGGAGCTCCTTTATTATCTATGCAACAATTAACAGCCCGAATCGATTGGAGTAGCAAATCGTACTCTCTAGAGCTGCTCGATCAGCCTTCCCTTACAGGAGAACCGCCGACAATAACCGGGAATATTTTGGAGAAGAAAAAACATTTTTCCCTTTTCTAACTCTTTCAATGGAGCCCGCAGCACCACCGACCGGGGATGCAGTGGCACTCGTCGCCGAGCATATAATAGTTCATATCCTCCAGAACTTAGGCGAACAGTTATGCAAACAAGTCGGGAGCGACACGACACGACAAAAAAGTCGGAGCTCCTCCTTTTCAATTTTCGTGGAGCAAATATACATCAGGAAAGTCAAATTCAGTGTGGTATCTCAATAGGGCAAATAACGCAAAAAAAAAAAGGATGAGAGTCGAGAGTGCCTGCGCCATGGATCCTCCCACCGCATCCCATTCTTATATATGTATATTTACCCAACGCTCCCCGAGTTACGATCCAATTTATTTTTATTTTTTAGTGATTCCGAATAGGTAGTCAGCTCCAGCGATGGAATACAGATGAGTTCTAAAATTGCTAAACTACAAAATTCGTTTGTGCACCCACCCCCCCGCCCGGCCGTTCCACCCTCGCGCAGTGGCACACATCAACGAGCGAGTAACTATGTGCCATCGATATCACTGGATCTCAAGTAGATATAAACGCAAATTTATTACAATCGTAATTTTTGGTTGTTGCCGTAACCCTTGTTCTGCCTTCCTGTTGATTTCCTTCCATAAATACTTACTCGAATTTTTCCTCTTCTGCAGCTCCCGGGCTCCTCTGATGGCATGTGCATGTGTCCCCCTACCTGGCATAAGTTCCCAGGTGAACGTTGGCGCTTTTCGCGCAAATTGCAACAGTCTCAGGCACCCAGTGCTCCTCATTCGCAATTCTAGTTTTACGATTTCGAAAACTTCAAGTGCAGCAATCAAAATCTTTCGAACCGGGCTAGATGCCCATTTTTTATTAATTTCACTGACGTGTTTATCTAAGGGATGTAGGATCTTGTTCGACCTCTAGATTTCTTTAATAACCCAATGCACTATTGTACTTTAGTTTTGTTGCGAAATTATTAATATTGAAGTTAAATATTAACAATTCCTTTTCATAGACATTTCCACTGCTATAAGTAAAGCAAACAATCAAGAACTTTACGGATTCTGTTAGGGATGACGTACCTTATAAACTGCTTGCTGAAAGTTATAATAACTTCCATGACCTTCTCAAGCGGCTGTACAATGATTATCTCTTGAAAGTTGGTTGAAAGTTCGAAAGTATAAGATTATAAAAGCTAAGAGGAGGGCTGATTGCTACTCAATGTCTATTTATTTTAAAGGCCTAACAAGTCAACGCTATCTGCAATACTAGATGTGATATGTTTACTGGGTGTCCAATAGGAAATTGCGAAAAATAATGTATATATATATTATAAAAAAATTAAATCTATTTAATACAAAGCAATTAATTTAAAAAAGTAGTGAAGAACGTTAGTTACTAATGATATATATTTTCGATATTTTAACCATCTAATTTGCCACAAATATCCACATGCTTTCTAAAACTATTAAAAACATGTTCTAACGCTTCATTTGAAATGCCATTGACGATCTTCCCAATGTCTTTAATAAAATCCTCAACTGTTTTTTGGTTATTTTCATAGCAGAGATCTTTAATGTCGCCCCATAAAAAGAAATTACATTAAGTGAGATCTGATCCCCTAGCAAAGCGTGGGTACCCTAGGCTAATAACTCGATCGCCATAAAATTTATTAATGATATTTCTTGTGTGCGATGAGGTGCTGCTCCGTCTTGAATAAAAAAAAGATTTAACGTTCCTCTCGTTTTCGCATGAGAAAGGATTTGGTCTCTAACATCCCTTTGTACTTCTCTCCGGCGACAGAAGATTCAAAGAAATGCAGGTAGATACCTTTTATGTAGATGATTCACATTTCAAAAATATATATTATTAATAATTCACATTTTTCACTATATTTTTAAATTAATGGTTTGTATTAAATAGATTTAATTTTTTTATAATAAAATGGACATTTAATAAAAATGACGACTGTCCTTTATTAAAAAGTATTTACATTTTACCGATCTCGCCATTTGTTCAAAAATTGTGACCCATTAGTTTTCGCAATTTCCTATTGGACACCCTGTACATACTTTTTTGAAAAATCCTTCTCTTCTCCCGACTTCAAAACAGATTGTAAAATAAAAACAATACCTCAATACTAACCCATTGACATTATGCTCATATTAACGGGCTGTCAGATCATTATACCTCAGGATCAAATGACATTCCTCCTGCTATTTTAAAACTAAGGTCTAGTACATTGCTAACATCATTAACAATTCTTTTTCACTAATGACTGAAGGGTTAAAAATCCCCTATCCTTTGGAAAAATCTCTATGTTATACCAACTGACAAGAGGGCATTAAAAATTATGTGTGCAACTACTGACTAATTGCGAAACTATCTCTCATTCCTAAACTTTTCAAAGCTATTATTTATTCACGAATTTTAATCATAAACCCCTTATTTCCAATAACCACCATGGATTTATTCAAGGTCGCTCTACAACTAGTAACCCTCTTGAATTCATTCTGTATGCCATGTCATTTAAAGCTTTCAGAAAAGTTTATAAACAGATTGTATTTATGTAGATTTTAGGGAAACCTTCGATCAATTTTCTTATTCTATCGTAACGTTAAAAATTGAAACTAAAGGATTTCCACCATAATTTGTTCTTTTCTTTCCTTTTAAATAGTATTTATTAGGATTTTCCAGTATACATACATATGTATTACGTGGACTAAATGCTTAAAACCTATTTCTTAATATTATTCCTAATTCTATAAAATCTACACGGTTATTCATAAAATGTCTTTAATAATTATATTTATTTTTCAAAGTCTATTATGCTTTCTGTTCCTTTCTATGGGATTTTCTATATAAAATAATTAAGAAAAATCTTTAAGAAACTATTCTATATAACTTTTTAGATATAACAAAACTTATTCTAACCTACCCTACTTAATAAATCCTACCCTACGCTACACTATCCTACCCTAGCCTAATATTTGCTCCATGTGCATCCTCAGACTATCATTTTTCGAATGGATACATTCTTATTTGTCAAATAAATCCTAACATGTTGGTTTCCATGGTGTCAATTCGAGAAATATCCTAACTACTTCGCGTGTACCACAGGGTAGCCATTTGGGTCCTCTTCTTTACATTTTGTCAACTGATGATATCACACAGCTGTTGAATAAATGCAAAATTTTAATATATTTATTCTTTAGGACTTTAAAATCTTCTACCTTTGGTGTGCTCGCAATAACCTTAGCTAACTATTGATAAATATGAAATTGTATCATAGGTAGTCTGATTTGTCAAATAAAATAAATTGGATCTTATGGTGCGCTACGTAAACAACTAACTAAAACTATTATCTTAAAATTATTTTCATTCACGTTTACCCTGAGAAGTTTTCGATTTAAAATTCACTACATTTTTGCCAACCTTTTTAAACACAATTTTTGACTTTTCAATCCAACTAAACGAAAAACATGAGTCCAACACCACTTGCAACCTGCACGACTATTTGACATTGGAAGGAAGACTTGTTTCCGGAAAACCGAAAAATTACTACAATTTCGTTAGGGATGAATCCATATTTTTAGAATATATGAAGTAAAAGTTCCTGAGGTTGAAATATCTAGAATATTACTTCTCGTAGCACTAGTTTAATCTGGCTAAATGTGAATTTCAATGGGAGTTTCGCCGACCCGCCATAAGTTTCAGTATTAATTTCTCGAACTGCTAGGTCACTTACGCAAACATGCACTTCAGGGCTTGCAATTTTAAAAGGGTTTAGTAAGACAGTTCGTATTAAATGAAACCATTAACTACTATTATAAAATATGTATAATATAGAACTCTAGTTCCCTTTTCTTTTCAGAAATAAGATTACCATATTAGTTTGTTGGTATGGTGAATAGTTTTACAAAAATAAAATGATCTCATTTCGGTGTCCGTTTGTAAGTCTTGAAAGTTTTAATGCGAACTTGCTGTGGTTATTACCTTACAATACTATTATTACCCTTTAATTACGAAAAAGTTTTCCAGTAAAGTGGACTTAATTTAATTTCGTACTTTCAGCTGGTATTGTTGTTGTCGTAAAGTTCGTACAATGTCCATTAGCGTCGCAGCACCATACGCCTCGAAACATCTGGGAAACGCGAATTGCATTAAAATTTTCAATTCAATTGAGAAATTCAGATATTCGCTTTTCATGTAGGTCCAAATGTTGCCGTCCGCTTTTTTGCGTTTGACAACTTCCCTCTGGCGAAGTACGTTAATGACACGCCGGGACAGGCAGACGTCCCTCCGTAATTACAGCGGACAGCATTATTTTGTCATATTCATATATCATCAATTTGTAGCCCGTCAATAAAATAGTGAAAAGTGCAAAAATCGGGAGGAATTTATTCGTTCATCAGCTCAGTGCTCCCCATTTGTACCGATTTAACCTCCCCCCACCTCACCGATGTTCTGTTTATGTATGTGTCCCACATAAATAAGTTTCATAATCAAGGACAATATTCGAGGCATAGAAACATAAAGAATTCTTTCATAACTTAATATTAAAATGTTCCCGTTGACGTATACAGGCTGAGGTAATTTATTCTATGGCAAATTGAGTTTGATGCGCACATACAGGCTAATTTTGCCCGTAGACGAATTTATAACGAGCACCGACATGATTGAATTACCTCAAGGAAAACAATCAAAGGGGACCTAATTCCCTTCAAGCTAGTGCACGTTTAACCGAGCGCTTAATAATGAATTTCCCAAATTGCTTGCTCTCTTCGCGTATCCCAGAAACAGACAAATTTAACAGGTATAAAATTAAATTGATATTTTTTCGAGGGTTAAAAAAAAGAATAATTTCATTTAAAAGTTTGTGAATTTGTTCGAAACTGAATTTTTGATAACGACATTTTATAATATATATATTTAAAATATCGAAATAACTTTTAATTATATTAAATACATATAGGGTTTGAACGATATTACGTCGATTTTTATAATACTAAATTTTATAGGTTTAAAATTGAAATTTAAAGTTTTCACTTATAATTAACAATATATAAAATAATAATTATATATCCTAATTTAATTTCTGACAAAGTGGCTGACATAGAACAATTTTGAAGGAAATTTCTAATACTTTCAGGAGAAATTGCTATAAAACTAATATTTAAAAGATTTTCACGCTAATATGCCTTCCAGAACCGCTTGAAAACATAAACGAATTTTAATTTTTTTTTTTTTTAAGAAATTATTCCAAAAAAAATTGTTTTTTAACATTTTTAAATTCCTTAAAATCTGATATTATACTAATTTCTTTCACATATTTTTAAAGATTTTAAGCTTAATTATATCCAGACTCACCAATGAATTATTTACATAATTATTTATTACAATTTTATTATATCTATTTCTAATTTTATTTTCTATTTAAATATATATTATGGTGTTTTTTTTTCGCGACTATTTTTTTTTTAAGTTCCACCTCGAAATTTTGATGCAAATACCTAAACAAAAATTCCCTGAAAATTGGAGCCCTTAATATTAATATTAAGTACTATACCAAGGCGTATAAAGATTTCCCATATAAAATACACGTAAACTTTGATTATTTTTCTTCAAAACTCTACAGCTCAGACGCATTTTATGGTATAATCTTGGTCAATGGTAGGATTTCTTCAGAATTGAATGCTCTACAAAAGCCTCCATTGCGGTGTAACCCTAACTCCCACCAGCGAGGTAGTACGGGTCATAACCCCAATTTTTCCATGAAATTCTCGCTTTTTATCAACAACAAGAGGTACAGAAAAAGTGAATATGACATACTTGTAGAAAATTCAATTTCCTACAAAAAAGTCCTGAACACCAGATCGCTAACATCGATATTTTTTGAGATATTGGGCTTTGAAGTAGAGGTAGTGTGGAACTTTCATGGATTATTGAGCTAAATTGTAGAAACAATACCTCAACTTCAAAACCCAATATCTCAAGAAATATCGCTGTTAGCGATCTGGTGTACACAACTTTTTTGTAGGAAATTGAATTTCCTACAAGTTTGTCATATTCACTTTTTCTGTACCTCTTGTTGTTTACGAAATAGGGGTAAAAAGCGAGAATTTCATGGAAAAATTGGGGTTAGTAACCCGTACTACCTCGCTGGTGGGAGTTAGGGTTACACCGCGATGTAAACTTTTGTAGAGCATTCAATTCTGAAGAAACCCGACCATTGACCAAGATTATACCATAAAATGCCTCTGAGCTGTAGAGTTTTGAAGAAAAATAATCAAAGTTTACGTGTATTTTATATGGGAAATTTTTATACGCCTTGGTCTAGTACTTAATATTAATATAAAGGGCTTCAATTTTCAGGGAATTTTTGCTTAGGTATTTGCCACAAAATTTCGAAGTGGGACTGAAAAAAAAAAATAAAATAGTCGCGAAAAAAAGCACCTTAATGTATATGTAATATATATATCAAGTTTTTATTTTATACTTCAATTTATTTATGATCAAATACATTTATGTGTTAACCCTCTGAAAATTCGGTCTATAGAGCTAGGTTTTTAAGTTTAGTAACGTGGTTTTAGTTCATTAAATAGACAAATGCCAAAAAATCGAGTTAAATTCAATTTTTCTACGATTTTTGCAAAAATTTTCAGTTGTGCAGCTCTGGCCCACTGTAGGTGTAAAAATTATTTTCTTAAATTCGGCCTATAGAGTTTATTTTCTCGAGTTTCATAACGTGGTTTTTGAAAACGTTGGGAACTTAAAAGCTGTGACAGCCATATCTAAAAGGGCCCGGATGATAAAATAAATTCCTTTTGTAATCCCTCAATTTTTTGATAGTGTATGTAAAGCGTTCATTACAACTCTGGCTACATGAAATAGAGATTAGGTTTGGGTAAGACCTGCCAATGTGAATACTTTGAGCTGAAACCACCCCTTAGGTAATAATCCATGTTACATCAGTGGTCATCACAATTCGGACTAATGGTGTCTTAACTGATTCTGCCTTTTTCCCTATTATTCACCGCTTAATATGCCTAATGGCTTCAGATAGCAATCCGAATATACCGGAGCACTTTGGTAGGCATTGTAATGCGGGTAGTGCTTTGTCCTGCTCCTTGGAGTTATTAATTCAATTAAACGATGTCAATGGGTTCTCCTTGACAGGCCGGAGGATGTTTCCTTGGAAAACACTGCAGCATCCCTGTTATTTTATACTGCTGGGCCGGGCTCCGAAAACAAGCAATCATTCATGGGAATGGGCCGGGGACGCCTACCTAATTTGCACGTGAGTTATGGGCAGGGCATCGTTTTGGTCCTAGTCCTGGTCCTGGGTCCCTCGGACGATTCGAGAGAGCACTCCTTCTCGCCCGACCCCTTTTCGGCCACAAATCCCCGTAATATTGCAGATGAGTAATTACAGAAATTCTGGGACCACTGGGATTAATCCCCGAGAATTAGAACTTGTTGGATGCTGGGTGGGTGGTGCGTGGACCTGTTTACTTGGGTGTCACATCTGTACAATCAGATCGACGGCGGCTGCTCCCAGCCAATGGATTAATTAAAGCTGTTAACAGCACAGATGAGTCGGTCCTAATAATCAATTCAGTCGAAAACTCAAATATCGAACATATCAGTTCCACAT
The DNA here is from genome assembly GCA_949715965.1 of Dysmachus trigonus. Classification (NCBI taxonomy): domain Eukaryota; kingdom Metazoa; phylum Arthropoda; class Insecta; order Diptera; family Asilidae; genus Dysmachus; species Dysmachus trigonus. The sequence goes on from OX454320.1 coordinate 93,954,247, forward strand.
ATGCCTTCCTGTTGTTATTTGCAGAGGTCCCTTTTTGCAGCTGAAGGCGGCCAATTATCGCCTAAGAACGAGGTTTGCACAACGACCATGCACTTGGTTATATCCTGGATTGTCTTCCTGGTGGTCCTTCAGTTGAGCTGGATAGCCATAAGCATTTACCCTGGCCCCGGATACCACCTGAATATCTAGCAGCTAGATACAGAGAGAGGTTGGACTGATCCGACGTTCAATGCAGAACGTGTGCAGGAGGTTTGACGAATCAAGGAAATTGCGTTCCTTTCTTCGACACAGTTCATCTCTGTTCATGAGAATTGAATTCCTAATTAAGCAGCTCGGATGTCTCCAGACCAGGCGAAATGAGCAGATTTCGGGCTCGAAATTTAATTCAGGTGCCCTCCGCGAATAAAGTTTTTATCCTGTCAAATTGCTTTGAAACTAGAACTGAGAGCAAAATGCTAGGGATTAATTAAATGCCACTCAGGTAAATCGCGCATATTTAGACATTTCGTGTTTTGTTTGTCTCAAACAAACGTCTATTTTATACCCGGAATTGGAAAATTTCACAAGAAGCTTTTCTTTGAGAAAGCTGTATAATGGTTCTTGATTTAATTTATTTTCTTATTAATTTCGAGCCAGGCTACATCCATCTGACGTGCGAGCAATTTGAGATCTGTGAACATCATCCATCCATCCACCCAAAACACCCGCAGAAGCAATCATTCCATTTCGCCTTCGAAATCACTTAGCGGGCGTGATTTGGGTGCCTTCAGATCTCATTAAGAAACGCAATTAGTGAGCACTGTGTAATGCTGTCAGACGGTATTTTATTTAAAAATATATAAATTCTGCCCAAAATCGACTATTGCACGCCAAGGAGGAAATATTGTCAGCCATAAGTGAAGGAGTGTTAGCGCTACAGAGTTCAGTGTGTGTAAATTGAAACTCCAGGACATCCCGGGGTGAAATGGATTTAGGGATTTGGAGCATAAATTACTACAAAATACTGACGCGCTTCAGGAATGTGCGCCATACATTCCGGCTCATATTTCTCCTCACCTTATGGGGGTCCTTCAAGGGGATGTATGGCTTATTTTTTTACAGATTTGCTTTGACAAGGTGAATGTATTATTTGGGCTTACGTTGCTGTCTTTTACTCCCTCTCAGTTTGGAAAGTATTTTGGCCATGGCAGTTCCAGACAGACAGACGTACGGCAATCAGCACTCAAAATTCCTTTTGTTCATTTTACCAACAACAACAACAAAAAATAAATGCAAACTTATTTCCATTTGAAAGCTGTCAAATTTTTTTATCTGATAGATATACTTGAAGTTTTGTATTTCTCCATAACTGAATGATGACTATGGCGAAGAATAAGTCGAAAAAAGCCCTAATAATGTCTATATCTATTGTCATTTTCAACTCTGTCTACAGAGATCTGATTCCTTTGAACTGGCAAATCCTTGAAAGAATAGGTCTCTTGATACCTACAGGAGTCACTCTCTGAAAGATTATATAGTACTTGAACACGATAACTCAATTACATTACACAATTGAGTACCTTTATCTGGTTTATTTTGTTTAGCTTATATTTCATATGCACGTACGAGTAGATCATAACTATGAAACCAGAAACAGAAAAACGCTGCGCTGTCACTGTCTTCTGTCCTGTTTCTGGCTTATTCAATAATAAAGGATTACTAAAGAGCGAAATCCTCCATAAATATATTATGGACTCATCTCAGACGCTGTCTATTTCAAACTCTTTTAAAATCTTATGTTTTCAATAATTCAAACTTAATCCATAAAGGGGAAATTTATAAACCGATCACATTAGAATATTAAATTACATTTTACGGACACTGCACTACTTAGTAACTAAAAACTTTTAACATAATATTTTATCATTATACATATGTTAAGAATAATGGAAATTATACTGTGGCGCCCTGAGCGCACCATATAAAAAGTGCGTGGCAGTCAAAGTGTTAATGTTAATGTTGATTTCTTTCTGTATTAAGTTCTTTTCCAGTGTAAATAATTTAAAAACATTTAATGGTTCTCTATTAAGGGGGCAGTACACTTCTTTTTTGCATATTTTAAAAGTGTTTTTTTTTTATAGAAAAATTTATTGAATCATTTGAAAATTCTACACATTAAAATATATGTATAAAAGAAAACAAAAATAATTTTTTCGAAATTTCTGGCATTTGTACGGCAGTAATATGGCTGCCTAAAAAAACCCTTTTCAAACTGGTTGGTAAGAAATCTCAGCTCTGGAACGTCTGAAACAAAAAATTCAAAGCACATATTAAAATATAGGTCAGCTGCTATCGTATGAACCACGATGAAGTATTTTGGCAAGAAAACAACAAAATGGCGGAATTTTTAATTTTTTAACGTTTATTTTTATTTTTTTTTAATTAAAATATTTATAAAAAAAGGGTTCAGTATTAACCTATATTAATAATAATGGTTCACACCATAAGCAAACCTATATGGAATAAGTCCGCAAAAGGATAATGCTCAAAAAAAACCCAGAGCGAACAGATACAGGATGTAGCTCAGAATTTCAGTGATATTAAATGAAATAATTCTGTATATATTTCATTATAAGATTTGATGGCTAGATAGAAGATATTGCTATTAACTTAGCGTCAGGGGTAGTTTTTTATCTTTCTTTAATGTTATGTTTTTTAATGTTATTTTGAAGTACTTTGCAGCTGAATTGTAGTTAGAATGCAGTTCATCTATTATTGTTTTATAACAATTATAAATCTCCGTTATTAAAACGCGCTACCAATATCTCCGTCCCGTACGAAAAGATGCGTGATACCCTTTCTTGGAATTGGTAGCGGCGGCGCGGCGAGCGAAACTTCTTTAGTGGGCTTTGTTCTAGAAATAGTAATTATTATTTTATTTAAACGTACATTTTGCACCAAAAACCCTATTGGGGTTTGTCTAGATACTTACAGTCCTATTCTGGCAACCGTCAGTGACCGGTCATAAGTCACAAGAGAATCACAAGGGTGTGGTGAATCACTATTTGTGACTTTTTGGTGTTCTGAGTTGGAAGTCACAGGACACTGAGGTAAATATATTGTGATTTTCCTAACTCAGAATACCGCACACATCACCTATCATAGTCAAACATCACAAGAGCTTGTGACTTGTGACCGGTCAAAATGCCAGAATACGGCTATTAGAGTACGACGTTATACAATAAAAAGAAAATAAAATCGAGTGCGTATAGACAATGTCACACTATATGTAGAAGGTAGGTAATATGTAAGTAAACTGTTTGAAATATATTTTGTGTTACTTCAAACGGTGTTTTTATCACGCAATCCAAAATACCTAGTTGCCCATTGATAGATCGTTTTTATAACGGAGATTTGTAATTATTATAAAACGATAATAGATGCACTGCATTCTAACTACGATTCAGCTGCAAAATGCTGCAAAATAACATAAATTAAAAAAAATGAAAAAATCACTCCTGACGAAAAGTTAATAGCAATATCTTCCATTTAGCCATCAAATCTTATAATGAAATATATACAGAATTATTTCATTTAATATCACTGAAATTCTGAGCTACATCCTGTATTTGTTCGCTCTGGGTTTTTTTTTCATACTTTGTGAGCATTGTCCTTTGAGCCCAATCGGACCAGTAGTTTTTTTCAAAAAACTGCCAACCAGGTGAAAAAACGAAGTTTCGAGAAAAACGCGTTTAAAGTTTTTTTTTATTCAATTCGCAGATAATTCTGAAAAAAAAAACTATCTTACGCTTATTCGGCAATGCCTTTTCAATCGATTTAACATATTGTAAACTACTTTTGGAGGTATATAGTACACAAATTTGATGTTTTTGAAAACAACGATTTTTTCAGAAAATGGAAGTGTACTGCCCCCTTAAGTGCATTGTTAAATTATTGCGTCTCGAATTCTTGTTAAATAACATCGTAATCGGTCCAATATCTGGCTTTTTCTAACTTTGGTATCCTTATGAGCATACTGTGGTATAAATTCTTCACAATTTTTGGATGGAATAATATACCACCCACTTCTATAGCTCATTCATCCCTTTATAATTGCTAACTTTTTTTTCATATAAACCCACAAATATTCCATCAGATTTATATCCGGGCTTTGAGTTGACCACAGTATTGTAGAGCTCAATTATCAAAAATTAATTTCCACCACAATTGCGGTGTACTTTGGATCTCTGTCCTGTTGAAAAATTCCACTTTTTTTCTTAATTCTTGCATAGTGGATACTATTCGTAAGGTTCTTCTGGAGAATATCTAAATATAGGTCTTTTTCCATTATCCCCTCAATTTTGGACAAGGAACTGCTTAAAAGACTCTTATATGAATTATTAGACCCTTAGGCCCTACCGCCGCAAAGTGTTTCAAATCGTCAAAAAGTTGGCAAAAATACGAAATGCCGTCTGATATGCTTGAAATCAAGTACACCGAGGTTTTTAGTGTCTCTGATTTCAAATCTGTTATAAAAGTTCAGGAATCCAATATTCCCAAATATATCCCACTACTTAATCTTCATAAATAATTCATGTTTTGAATAAAATTAAAAAAAAGCAATTTTTCTTATTCGGAACAGATTCAGACGAGACCTTAACCTCACGGATTTCGATAAAATTTTGTATTTTTGAAGAATTTTTTCCTAAGTCTAGAGGTGAAAAATATGCAACAACTTTTAAATAGTCAAATACGAAGCTCTAGAGATTTCAAATATTTTACATATTGTTGACTTCTAGCGTAATGAAAATATTCCTAAAAAATTTCATCAAAATATGTGCGGAATACTAAAACTCAATTTGAGCTCTTTTCTATTACAAAAAAAGGATATATATTAAAAAAACAATTTTGCTATTTATTACTATTTAAAAATATAGTAGTTTTCATTGTTATTTATAGAATTAAATATTATTCTCCTCAAATTCCATCGAATGACATCAAAACAATGATATTAAGTATTTTATTAATAAAACAACCATCTTTTGCTATTGCAATAATATAAAAGAATCATCGTTGACTAAATTCGTAAGTTTGTGATACTTGTATCGGCTATTGAATATTGAAATTGTAGCATAAGTAGAGAAGTTTTGTACAAATGCTTCCTTACAGCAATTCAATTGCGAATAAATAAGGTAATTTTCGGCAAAAATATGATACAGGGTGTCCAATAGGAAATTGCGAAAACTAATGGGTCACAATTTTTTAACAAATGGAGAGATCGGTAAAATGTAAATATTTTTTAATAAAGGACAGTCGTCATTTTTATTTCATGTCCATTTTATTATAAAAAAATTAAATCTATTTAATACAAAGGAATTAATTTAAAAAAGTAGTGAAGAACGTTAGTTACTAATGATATATATTTTCGATATTTTAACCATCTAATTTGCCACAAATATCCACATGCTTTCTAAAACTATTAAAAACATGTTCTAACGTTTCATTTGAAATGCCATTGACGATCTTCCCAATGTCTTTAATAAAATCCTCAACTGTTTTTTGGTTATTTTCATAGCAGAGATCTTTAATGCAGCCCCATAAAAAGAAATCACATTAAGTGAGATCTGACGAGTGAGGTGGCTATTCTATTCCATTCCCTCTAGCAAAGCGTGGGTACCCTAGGCCAATAACTCGACCGCCATAAAATTTATTGATGATACTTCTTGTGTGCGATGAGGTGCTGCTCCGTCTTGAATAAAAAAAAAAAAAGATTTAACGCGGCTCCTCTTTTTCGCATGAGAAAGGATTTGGTTTCTAACATCCCTTTGTACTTCTCTCCGGCGACAGAAGATTCAAAGAAATGCAGGTAGATACCTTTTATATAGATGGTTCACATTTCACAAATATATATTATTAATAATTCACGTTTTTCACTATATTTTTAAATTAATGGTTTGTATTAAATAGGTTTAATTTTTTTATAATAAAATGGACATGAAATAAAAATGACGACTGTCCTTTATTAAAAAATATTTACATTTTACCGATCTCTCCATTTGTTTAAAAATAGTGGTTCATAAGTTAATATTACGCGGAAAGTATGTGCATTTTCAATACTAAATTAATTAAAATTATAGCATATTTATTTTTGCAATCTTCTAAAAAAAATTCACGGTATACTATATATAAAATATATAAATGTTTTGTTAAAAACAAATTCTGTCTTACTAATTGTAATTTTACAAAATCTTTAGCTAAATTAAATCCATACACAATCATTTGAAGGCGCAAAGAGGTATCCCCTCGTTTTTCGGCATTGAAATTATCGTGCGTGTGCAAATTGCGTGAACGAATGTGTCGCTGCAGTCCACCAATTAACAGTTTGAAGGAAATAGTCCACAGACTTTCCGCGAAATAATTATTATTAGAGGTGTGCCATTGGCTGCTTCGCGCAAACCAATTTCCACGCCATCCCTGGCGCAGTGCTGACGGCCAAATAATGTGATATTATATTTTATTCCCGCTTTAATCTTGTATGACAGCGCGCGCTGTGCTAAATAATTCCACCGCGGAGCGGAGCTAACGAGCGTCGGGGTGGCGCGTCTCGCGGCGCGAGCGTTATGATAATGTAACAATGCCGGCTGAATTCCGCAATAATCGATACACTTCGGCGGGGGAAATTGGCGCTGGTGCGCCTCCATTGTGCGAATCTGGAGGGTTCTCGCTATTTATTTATCAGCAGCATTATCAAAATAAAGGCTTTTCAGCACTGCACCTGGATTCGTGGTGCTTTCAAAAAATTTCAAATTTTTTCCCTCTCCGCGTAGCGATATTTTAGCTACAGCTGAAAATCGATTTTGCAACAGCCTTTGTTTCGCGACCAAAGCAAACACGGGTGTGTTGCGGACTGTTAGAACGTTAGAACAGATCCGCGGTGCCCCGCTGTGGCTCCCGAAAGCCGCGCTTTGTGCAGGAGGAAGTTATTACAAAACGGCTGGGTTTCGGCGGTTTTCGATCGTAAACTTTTGCAATTAAAGAGTAATAACAATTTGTGATGCACTGGCTGGTTTTAAATTATTTTATATCGATTCAAAAGGTATGCCATTCCTGTCGGAACTTTATTCGTAATAAATATTGAATATGGTTGACTTCCAATAATAGTATAATTTTCTTCAATTAATTGGTGTTCCCAATTTCCTTTAGTAAACCTGTTGAATTAATTTTGAAAACTTGTAAATTGCAGTTAGCAAAGCTCTTTGTATCAAAGCTTATAAATTTCAGGTAAGTTATTTTATTTTACTTAATAATACTATAGTTATGCCCAACACGTTTTAGAATGACAGGAACTCAAAGCTTTCAAATAATATTTGGTATGCAATAACAATAAAATATTGTAATATAAAAAATGTTACCCAAAATTTTAAATCTTGGCAGAAAATCTCAGCTGTGGAACGTCTCAAACAAAAAATTCTAGCAGGATATTAAAATATAAATCAGTTTCTATTTTGCGAACTACAATAAAGTATTTTGATTTGTGAATTTTGTTCTCCCTGTTTTAGTCAAAAAATGGTTAAAAAATGGGTAAAATATTACCGGATATGTGTAATTCTAGTTCACACCATAGCCATACATGTATAGAATAATCCAAGAAAATTTGAGTCCAATCGATTACATAGTTTTTTTTTTTAAAAGTTGCCAACCAGATCAAAAAACGTTTCGAGTAAAACACGTTTAAAGTTATTTTTTATAATTCACGCGCTTGGACACCATGTATCATATCACGTTATATGTATATATATTTTTAGGCATTTTTTACTTATATACTATATTGTATATTGTTTTTACAAGTCTAAAGTTTATGTTGTTGATGTTTTTGAAAAATCAATTTTTTCAAAAAATAAATGTATAGGTACTCTCCTTAAATGATTAAGTTAAAACATAATTGAAATGAATACAAAATAATTAATATATTATATTATTAATTACTTTAATTAATTTCCTTGTTTTTATGTATTTGAATATATTGAACAACTAATTGAATAAAAAATCTTTCACTACAAAGTCTACAACTATTAATAAATATACAAAAAATACGAGTGTGCTTTAGACCACACGACTGAAGTAAAACTTCTTTAGCTCCATCTATATGTATATATATATGTTTATATATGTATATATGTATAATATATATATGTATAATATATACATGTATATAATATACATATATTCATTTTCTACAAATATTTAAATTTATTATCGGTTTTCATTGATAAATTAGTGCTCGCACCTCTCTCTCTTGCTTCTACAGTAATATACGAAACGTAAGAGAGTTTCTTATCTTTCTATCTTCACTAACTTATATCTACTTCCGTTCGCCTCGGCCCGATCACACTTTTCCTAACGCTCTCGTCATGCATTTACCAGCTTACTCCCCAAAGTCAAGCGTGCGTAAAGAAGTTTTACTTCAAAAGCATTCCCACGCTGCGATTCGAACCCATGACCTCTGAATCCCAAGTCCAACTGTTCACCACTGCACCAAACGTCGCTTTACTTCAAAAGCATCCCCACGCTGGGATTCGAACCCGTGACCTCTGAATCCCAAGCCTTACTGTTCACCACTGCACCAAACGCCGCGTTCGCCTTGCCCGAATATTTTTTTTGTAACGCTCTCGTCATGCATTCACCAGCTTACTCCTCAAAGTCAAGCGTGCGTAAAGAAGTTTTACTTCAAATAAATTAAAAGCAAAAAAGCTTTTTTTAAAAAAAGCTTTTATTTAAATGCTCTAAAAAGAAGAAAATAAAATTTTCCTTTAAAATTTTAACTATCAACTTATAGCCTCATTATACACAATTTATATGATCATAAAAGCTTGTCGCGAGGTTTGCGTAAGTACCTATAAGTATTTAATTAAACTGAAATTTAAAAAAAATTAAAATTAGCTGATTAAGTTACTCAATTAAATAGGTACTAGTTTATTTACACAAGTAAATCGCGCGACAAGCTTTTATGATCATATAAATTGTGTATAATGAGGCAATAAGTTGATAGTTAAAATTTTAAAGTAACATTTTATTTTCTTCTTTTTAGAGCATTTAAATAAAAGCTTTTTTTAAAAAAGGTTTTTTTGCTTTTAATTTATTTTTTACTTTTTAGTTATCGCTGGCTAGGTTTCTGAGTCTGTTCATCTCATTCAACTCATCATTGTTGCAAGGTCGTTTGCCGGTTAATTTCGAACAGTCTAGCTCTTCAATAAGGAGACCTTCTAATGATTTTACCCTACTTAAGGCCACGTATGCTTGACCAGCAGCAAAGAGCTTCGAGCCTAAGTAAACAACGGCGTGGTCGACAGTACTACCCTGCATTTTGTGTACTGTGCAAGCCCAGCATAATACAATTGGCAGCATTCTTCGTTCTGCGGTTCCGTGACTATATTTTGCTGGAAACTGCACAAACTTGGGCTGAATGAGGTGAACACCGTCTTTATCGAAGTCTATACGGACGGATGGTATATCAGTGTCATACATTTGTGCTCTTCGGAAGCAGGGCCATATAATTTCTGTAATATGTCCAATGACACCATTCACCAGAACTTTGGACACATCTACATTGTAACGCAACATCACCTTGGCCCCAACAAATATTTCTAGCTCCTTAGGTAGCCCTCCTGTCTTGTTTATATCTGATGGTATAATATTATTTAGATCTAAGTTGTCAGTTTTTCCAGCATTTTTATTCTCAGCTAACCCTTTCATTTAATATCCATACTATAGGAAAGCATAAAAAACTTCAAAAGTCCGCCATATTGGATTAAGAGTGATGTCAGAATATTTTTCTAATTATTCTCGGCAAGCCCTTTCATTTGATACCCATATTGCAGAAGTGCATAAAAAATGACTATTCCGCCATCTTGGATGTTCCGCCATATTGGATTTAGAATGACGTCACATTATTTTTCGAGTTATTCTCAAAAAGCCCTTTCATTTGATACCCATATTGTAGAAATGCATTAAAAATAACTATTCCGCCATCTTGGACGGTCCGCCATATTGGATTTAGAATGACGTCACACAGCTTATCGTGTATTGTCATCCAAACTAAATGTGTGTACAAAATTTCAGCTCAATCGGTTGAAGATATCTGCTTCAAAATTGAGTAGCAAGATTCCACCTTAACAAACATACATACATACATTGCAAGTTAAATAAAAGCTTTTAAAAAAAACAAAAATAAAAGGATTTATGATACTAATTATTTTATTAATCGAAAGACTTTTACGGTGCGGTGCGACTATTTATTAATAAATTAATTTATTTTACTGTCGCATTCATCAAACAATCTGATTACTTACAAAAAAAACACATCAATAAGAAATTAACTTCGAAAATGTGGAACTCAATGAGCGTCGAATGAGAGTTGAAGGTGCGTGACATTGACGTGAATGGTTCTTTTATGTCGTAGTTTGTTCGATTGTAGGGCACATGGAAAAAATCATGACGTCTAATAGAGCGGCTAGGTACGGAGATATTAAAAAAATAATGACCTGAGGCGAATTAATTTTACCCAAGAAACAATCATGAGTAAATACTATTTTAGCGGTGTTGGGACATTGCCCCGTAAAACAGAGAAACTCAAGGACAGGCCTAACGAAGGTGTAAAAAATAGTCATAGTGATGTAGGGATCATTAAACTCTTTCGAACAACCCTTGACAATGCTAAACCGATTTTGACAAGCAGTATTTCAAACACGCGCATTTGAAAAAAATACTAAATCTTTTGAAGTAAAATAATAACATTTGTGTCAAAAATATCCACATTAACTTAAATTTGAGTCTGTGAACATGTAGCCTTAATAAGCACAAGCTAAATTCGCTTAGTATATCTTTTAAAAGACAACTAAAAATTCGTTAACTTATTTTTCTTGACAACTTGTAAACTATTTATGTCACGTTTTACTAAAGAGTGTCGTTAAAAAGTGTGAGCTGGTTCAAAATTTGAATAGACTTACAAATCCTAAGATATTTTATTTAAAATATGTAAAACTATTGAAGAATTAAATATTTTTTTTAACTGCTAAGCAAAGATACACCCTATTGAATTAAAGGTCTGTGCAAATTGTGATTAAAAGTTAAACTTTATTGGAAAATCCCAAAAAATTTTTAATCTTTAACTCAAGAAATAAACGCCTTTGAATAAAGCAGTTTTGAACTTTAATCGAACAAGTAAACGAGTTTGAAGTAAACAATTTAAAGCTTTAATCTAAAAACAAAAAACTTTTTATTAAACATTTTAAATAAACCTTTTGTTAAAAGGAGATTACAAATATTTTTAACAATTTCAGGAACTAGAAGTGGAAGAATTTAAAAATTAAAAAGAAAGGACCTTCAAAGAAATAAGAAAGCCCCATCATAGGTCAGTTTACGAGATTGTGTCAGCAGAGTCGTTTTCTTGGTGTAAATTGGTGTGAAAAAGAAAGCAATTCTCCACAAAATGCTGCAAACAACTGACTTCAACAACTTGTCTTAAATCTGCTGGACTGTCCCACCCCCTCACACACACACCCGCCCCTATCCACAGTCTATGCGAGAGCGAAACTCATTCGGTATTTATCGCAATCAATTGTTTATGCGAGCAAAGTTCCAAGAGCGGGTCAGGTGGGTAACTTCTTCGTGCGGAGTGGTGCGAAGCGAGTCCATTAAAAGGAATGCCCACCCCGTCCCCGCAGCGTCCGCAATCCCCTACACATGCGGGGGAGTTTGGGTCCCACACCACAGAAATTTATTTAGTGCCCTGTCCCACAAACTCGGCCTTAAAGTATGGGGAGTTTCGCCAAGACAAGCGGCAAACTTTCTGCAGTATTATTGAAAAACTGTAAAAAACAGTCCCCAAGTTTTCTTAGTTCACTTCTGATTCACCGGCTGAGATTTTCCGATCAAATCAAAGTTTCCCTTGAGACCCAGTCGAGCGGCAAATTCTTCGGGAAAGTTCTAGTTATCACAGAACAAAATTTCTGGTTAAATGCGCTCCTGACGAAATTAATGCGAAGGGCGGGCGTCGCGGCGGCGGGCGGTAGCGATGGTGGCGATGATGCCGGGAATTGCACCGCGCTGTTTAATTCCCCATTCAGTGGCCACGATAAATTCGGCATTGTGCTGAAAAGGCGGACGATTCATGACTCGAAGATTTGTGGAATATTTCTGCTAAACTTTGGGCGCTTCCTCCGATTTCGTACAAATGGGCCGCCATACATTCGCCCTGATTTGAATGTGTTTCGGCGAACATTCTCTCCAGGCCAAAGGCACGTAGGCACCAGGAAAATCAATCCAAGGGCTGAGTACACACACTCGTGCACCTGCCCGGTCCTTACCTGGAGCGCCCTATTTTCGTCGGCAGTCACTCGATTCGAATGTAAATTTTTCGACAAGTGAGTTTTTCAGCAGCTGTGCTCCCCCCCGCCCCGGCGATAAGCCGGCACGCTTTTGTGCTGCAGCCGGTAATATTGCTTACATTCCTCCAAATAATGCTTTCATTTGGATGTAATAAACGAAGCGTATGCATTTCATCTCGGATCGAAAGCGCATCTCCTCGGAAGGTCCTGATAGAGGCGGTTCTGCTGCCACCCCCGCTCACAGCCTTTCTCGGGTAAATCGGCTTTGCTTACCTTCATTGGCAGCTCGGCCCGCCCCCCGTATGCAGATCTGTGCAGTGTGCGTTTTAAAAAGTGTTTTGGGTTCACCGCCTTTGCAGGGCACGGGAAAAGGGTTCTGGCTTCGTGGCTGCAGGTAACTTGATTAGTTCTGGTTCTATTTGGGACAAGGTAAGCAGAGCAGAAGATGTGCCAACTAAAAAAATCGATTCAGGGAACGAAGAATTCTTTGAAGATTTTGAAGAAAGGGAATTTCTTACGTTTCAATGATATCGAATTTAGACTGCGGCAACAAAGTTAAGGTGTTATGTAGCCAATAATCTACAATTTAATAATATACTATATTTTTATGTTTTGTTCCAGAAATCCAGAACTCCTGAGTCTATTAAAATTACACTCTGAAAAATAAAGTAGATCAATTTAAACAAATTAAATTGTCATTAAATTGAAACTCTGTAAATTTTCAAACATTTCATCAAGTTGTTTGTTGTTATGTAAACAATTGTATAATCAGTTATATGCTATTTTAACTTCACATATTATTGCCTAACCAATCTTTTGTTTAAAAAGGTTAGATAGTAACTACTTTTAAATTTTTTTCTTAACTAATTATTTCGCTTTAAATTCTGCCAATTTGTCCAAAAAGCATTTTTTTTCTAAATCCTTTTGTTAAGCACTAGTTTTTCATATTTAGGAAATATAAAAAGGGTTTTAACCCATTAATGCGCAAAACGAGGATTTTGTGCACACAAGTTCAATTGTACGATTCGAATAGCAAATTGGGGCGTATTTCCTCCAAATACGTATATAAGGGGTTTTTGGAGCGCTCTTTCAGAATCTGGCATTTGTTTTGCATAAAAACTTCAAAAACCCTATTATTTTTTGGGTTTTTTCAAAAAAGTGCCGATTTTTTTTGGTCATTTTTCGTCCCAAAGTCGATTAACTTGTCGTTGCTGCTATTGAATGATCATATAACTACCAGAAATCGCGGCCCGAATGTCTACACTTTCTCAAACCATGGTTTTAAATTTTTTTTTTTTGCTTTGGTTTTTGCAAAATGGCCATTTTGTACAGCAATGTAATAAAAAACTTCACTATTTTTTAAACGAAAAGCATCAACTTTACAAAAAAATTTGTATTACAAAAAGTGCTTATAATTAGCCAAGGAAAACGTAAATTTTTTCAGAATTTTTTGGGCTATTTTTGGTTTTTTGGATTTGGCCAATTTTTGAAAAATCCAAAAACGTCCCAAAATTTTGAAAAAATTCACACGTATTCCTTGGCTAATTATAAGCACTTTTTGTCATATAAAATTTATTCGTATAATTCGTCCTTTTTGAGTAAAAATATCACCAAATTTCATAGTAAACAAATTTGGTGATATTTTTACTCAAAGGGGATCAATTATACGAATAAATTTTATATGACAAAAAGTGTTTATAATCAGCCAAAGAATACGTGTGAATTTTTTCAGATTTTTTCGGGGCATTTTTGGATTTTTCAAAAATTGGCCAAATCCAAAAAACCAAAAATAGCCCAAAAAATTCTGAAAAAATTTACATGTTTTCCGTGGCTAATTATAAGCACTTTTTGCCATATACATTTTTTTTGTTTTTCTGGTAGTTATATGATCATTCAATAGCAGCAACGACAAGATAATCGACTTTGAGACGAAAAATGACCAAAGAAAATCGGCACTTTTTTGAAAAAACCCAAAAAAAACTAGGGTTTTTGAAGTTCTTATGCAAAACAAATGCCAGATTCTGAAAGAGCACCCCCAAAAATCCCTTATATACGAATTTGGAGGAAATTCGCCACAATTTTCTTTCCGAATCGTTCAATTGAACTTGCGTGCACAAAATCCTCGTTCTGCGCATTAATGGGTTAATATGACTTATAAATACTTTCAAAACGTCTCCCACGGTGAATTTATATTATTTTGGTTCGATGCTCAGATCTGCGATATCTCCAAGAGGTTCTATAAAATTAATTTAATTTAATTTATTTGTTCTACACACCTCTACCTATCTTCACAATCTGTCTACGGTGAGACTGGTATTCTTGAGTACTGATCAAAATAAAATTGATAAAATCGAATCTGTGCGGAGAAAACTCTCCCGCAGTCTTTTACTTTCAAAATCAGAAAAAAATCATTTTTGTTTTTTTTTTTTTTATAAAAATGCTTCTTAACATCACACAAATGCTCTCCTAAAACCGTTTTAAGAAATTCGTAAAAGAAAAAAACGTATACATTTATTTGTAACGGCAGCTCTACGCATTTTATATGTAAAAATTATATAGCAAAAACTTTGAACGCGTTTTTCTCGAAATCACATTTTTGAAAATGACTGCATCTGTATCTCAAAAACTATTCAACCGATTTTAACAAACCAAACGCCATTCGATTCGTTATCAAATCTACTAGTAACTAAACCTTTAAAAATATTATTTTACACCCCCCCCCCCCCACTTTTTTATGCGGAGGGTAGTTTACCCCTAACTTATAGTAGTTTTTTAACTTTTTTAGAAAAATGTGTATAAAATGATATATTTATTAAAAATAAAAGGTTTTTAGGTTTAGGTACTAGTTTTGTGTCTTATGAAAACAATCCACTAAAGATTTTTACTCTATCTGTTACAGGAAGTCCTAGAGAAATGGGGCCGTTTTAAAAGTGCATTTTGGATGACGCCATCTGCAGGCATTAAAATAAACTAAAGTTGCATTTAAAAATTCTTTTTATATTTTTCATAATCTTACCAATAATGTACAAAAGGTTTCAGAATAATAAATATAATGGTCTTTTCAAAGAAAAACTTTTAAAAAATGTGTTTTTTATCGATTTTGAAAGTAAAGGTCCCCTTAAGAAAATTCAATAAGCCATATGTTCTTTATCCTGATAGACTATCCATATTTAACTTATCCCCTCTTGTTGATAAGAGACTTTATACTTATAGCGATGAGTGGAAATTATATTATTTGTATACTTAGCTACTTATTATAATAAATAAATAAATAATTATTGACAAAATTCCTTGTTAACCCCTTGAGCGATGAGTTCAAGAAAAGTGTTAGGAAAAGTGTCCTTTCTGAGTACCCCTAATCCTTTATTTGAAAAAAAATATCAAATGGGATTGCATAATTTTCAAATTTTAAGTTAATCAAGTTAGTAATATAATATAATTGTTAGTAAATAATTTTCCTGACTGTTATATTTCTAGACAAAAATAAAAAATATGTTTTGATTTTTATTTTTAAAATTAAATATGTAGAGTAAAATTTTTATTTTTAAAATCAACAATAAAAGTCAGATAATTATTTTTGTTTTTAAAATCAGAAATCAAATTCAGAAAAAAATTTTAATTTAAAAATCAGAAAATGATTTTTATTTTTAAAATCAAAATTATAAATCAGTTTATGATATTTATTTTTAAAATAAAAAAATAAAAATCAAGTACTGATTCATATTTTTAAAATCTGAAATAAAATTCGGAGAATGACTTTTAAAATCTACATGCATAAAAATGTAAAGGTTCGTTTGTCTAAAATATTAAATCTCTGAAAATTGTTCACCGATTGCTTGGACATTTTGGCACAACTTCGCATTCAAAGAAGTACGTGTTTTTATATAACTATTTTTTTTTTAAACAGCGTCATCGGTTGGACGTAAAAGGAACACACACTTAACTAAATATTTCATGATTTTGATGTTTGATTTTAAAAGTAAAAACTATTTCCTGAATTTTTTTGTTTTTGAATTTTAGAGTCATTTCCTGATTTTTATTTTTGGCTTTAATAGTAAAAGTTATTTTTTTATATCATTTTATTTTAATAATAAAACTCGTTTCTTTATTTTTATTTCTGATCTTAAAAAATATTTTTAAAATTTTTATTTCAGATTTTAAAAATATAAATCACTTTCTGATTTTAAAAATAAAAATCACTTCCTGATTTTTATTTAAGATTTTAATAATAAAAATTATTTTCTGATTTTTATTTTTGATTTCTGATTTTTATTTTCTATTTTTATAATAAAAATCATAATTTTATTTTTATTTTTGATATTAAAAATAAAAATCAAAGTCTGATTTTTATTTTTTATATTATAAATAAAAATGCGAAATTTTTTTTTATTTTTATGGAAAAAATCACAAAATTAAAAGGCATATACAATTACGATTTTGTTTATTTAATCGATGTTTTATCTTTCAGTGGAACACTTATAAATATAGCTCAATACTTATAAACATATCTACTAATAATACAATAGTATAAAAATAAATCAAATCAAAGTTTTAATTTTCATGTAAATAATTTTTAAAATTATTTATATTTTTAACATCATCACAATAAGATTGTCAATTGTCAAAAAACTGTCATATCTTCTTTCAAACTAGAATTTTTGCAGTGAGAATAAGCTTTTGTATTAATTATAAAATACTGAATTTTGTTTTTTGGATAATATATTGTTAAACATTTTGTGTTCGTTATAATTCACGCTTTTAATTGTAATAGGGCAGATATAGGGATTGGCTCTAAGTTCCTCAATCTGTCTGTTGTCTGTTCATCGAGTGATCACCGAAATGTAGCGAAGAGAGATTTTATAGTTTTGTCGACTAGCCGTACGTGTAAGATTGCAACAATAAGTTTATACTATAAATATAATATATATAATTTTATCTACGAATTCTAAACTTAAATTATAAAATCTTAAAGTAACTCATACAAAGGAGGATACCGAGATCACATCACCAAATCAAATATAATCTTCCTCTTGATTAGGTAGCTTAGTTCGTTATAGAGAAATCTCCATGAAGCATGAAAATTTGAGATCTAGGTCAAAATCGACATTCAAATACATAATTGACATGTTCCTTGAAATAACATTTTCTGTACAGTAACATATGTTATATAAAGTAAAATCCGAAGCATTAATGTAGAACTGTAGCGTAAGACGTGAACAAGAGAAAATCGTATATTTTAAATGTGGCATTAATTTTTCTTAGCTTATCATCTCTCTTGTTCTTAGGATTGGGGGGGGGCGCAAACTTTGGAAATGGGCTCTTCCTGGCTCCGATTGGCCGACATATGTAGGCTGACTTGGTGGCACCTAACTGGCGCGTATTAATAATTCATGAGCCGAATGCCAATTCGGAGCTGCTTAATAAAGCACCAGCCCCCGCCACCGCCACCGCTGGAGCATGTATCGAACCAATCTGCATCCAAATTGATTTGTTTCAGCGTGCAGATTGATATAATCCACTTTAATCATGATAGTTACGGCCAAATGCTATAAGTGGACGCTGGGGGATGCGGCGGTGGCCGGACTGAGGTTCTTTAATTGGTATTTCCGGTAATACAAATGATTATGCAGGCATTAATATAAACCACTCTTTATTAAATTTATTATTGCAATAAGCTTATTCGGGATTTGCTGCGGGCGACGTGCCCGGCTACCTGAGCTCACGTCGGTCGTTCGGTGCGAGCCGAAGTTGTACATGCAAATTCAGTCGTCGTCATCATCGTCGTCATCGTCGTCGTCGTCGTCGTCGTTGTCGTGTTTTTACTGCTTAATCTGTTTGCAGATAAATGAGTCATTTGCATACAGCAAGGATGCCTATGCAGCACCCACACAAACCAACCCCCGCACAGTCGCCAAATGTAGTCGTCGTGTAAACGATTAAATGGTGTAATCAAGTGCCGAGCTTAGGGGAAATTATAAAATTTCGCTGCCATATTTTCGCACATGATTACATTTTGGCTGTTTATTAAGAACGTTGATACCTTTCACCGCCCGTACGTGAAATTTGCAAATAAATTGTTTGTTTAACATGTTTATGGGGTTGAATTATCCCCCCGAAATGGATTTCATTTACACCTGTACCCGGTCTGCGTGTCGGTGTGCTGGTACAACACGTGCTCCCCAGGTGCTTAGGATATAAGCTCGGCCTGGTTAAGTGGTTGTACCTAGTGGCTTTTGAAAGTTTGCTCTTGTCGTGTGTACAAAGACGAAAATCGAGTTTAATTAATGTAAAAATTACTATCGCACAATGTGCAGGGGACGTTGTGGCCGGGAGCAGCCCTGCCGCCCCCGAAACGAACCGAATTACCGGCAAAATTGCAATTTTGTTGTTGAAAAGCTTTTAAGGAAAAGGAGTTAGTTCTGTGCTCTGCTCTGTAAAATAATCTTCTTTCGTTTTACCGGGAAGACTCTCTGTAAAACTCCAGCTAATGCAGAATGCGTACCTCTCGAATCTGTGTGGGAAGTTAGGGAATCAGGAACTCGGAAATTTGGGATAAGCTCTGTATGTTACATTATTACATACGAAAGTTGCTTTATAACAGATTTATTAAATAAAATTTAACCAACTCGTGTCTGTATAAGTTTGAGGCGCTTACTACGATTAAGGATTTAAAAATTTTACATCTCTTGTTTATTTTTGCAAACTCCTGAGCTTGTTTGCTAACAATTTGTAAAGTTTACCATTCCCTTTTTTTGATTCAGTGTCAATAGTCAACTTCAAGAAGTACTTAGGGGGTTTTTCTAAATCATCCGAATCCTATGAGAGTTGAATTGGCATTGCGTTAGCCTTAACCTTAACCTTAACCTTAAATGGTAATGCCAGTTTTGTATGCGAGTTCAGGCCTATTACAAACTCTCATCAAATTAGTGGTAAATGAAAGCATGCCATATGTAGCTCTAAAAAAAATTTATTACACTAAATCTCCAGAAGTTCGGAATTCGGAGAAACAGGGTGACTAAATTTTTTTAAAAATCGCTCTTTTATGGCAGAAAAAAATTCACTGAACATTTTTAGAGAGACAAATCTTTTGATAGTCTTGGAATTCACACTACGCATCAATATCAATTTTATTTATATTTTTTTTTTTTTTCATAAACTATTCTTATAAAAGTGAAATTGGTGTGTAACTCGAAATCTAGGGTCATCAGGTCACTTGTCTGTGTACAACTTTTGTGTATTTTTCTGCTATCTGGCTTAGTTTTATAAGTAAAAGCGATCACCCTGTATCTCCGGACTAGCAAATTCTAGAGCTTTGGTGGCATTATAAAATTATAAATTATATAATAACGATTATAAGGTAATTTTTACTCTCCGATCACTCAATAATGATTAAGAATAAAGATTATATGTATTACACATCAGTTTGCGTAGCAATTTTGCCAAAATATTAGAAAAGGTAATCAAAATCAAAATATTTGAATTTAATGAACAGTTTGGATTTCGAGCAGAACATAATATACAATCAGCCTTCGACACTGTATGGCATGATGCTCTAGTTCATAAAATGATGGCTTTTGGTTTTCCTTCTAATATAACACGTTCAATTCAGAGCTTTTGATATAACAGAAAGTTCAAAGTGCATATTGCCCCTGAATCTTCAGCTGCCATAAATATTACATAAGGGGTTCCTCAAGGCTCTGTTTTGGGCCCAGTTTTATATAATATATACACAGCAGATTTTCCAAGCGTCCCGCAGTGTCTCTCATCTATCTTTGCCGATGATACTGCTATTTTCAGCTGGCACGAAGACGCTGCTCACATTGGTCATTATCTGTAGAAAGGGCTTGAGGTTCTTTATAAATATTTTCATAAGTGGACGATAAAAATTAATTTGGATAAAATACAATCAATGTTCTTCACTCGAAGAAGACATCCACGTTTTTTACCTAGCTGCAATATTAATATAAACGGTGGTGATATTCCTTGGACAGATACTACAAAATATCTAGGTATTATATTTGATAAAACTCTTACATTTTCAAAGCACATAAAATATGAAAAGTTGCAAACTAAGCAAAACAAAATACTCAAGATGATATTTAATTTGCCATGGCACTTCTCCACCTAGGAATTGCACGATTTAGCAGAAGTAGAACTTATAGCTGCGAAGTGTAAAGCAATTGCTAAACATTTTTTCGAAAAGTGCTCCTTTTCAGAAAATCCTTTAATTGTAGAACTTCGTCCAATTGGATTGTAGTAGTAGTAGTCTTAAGTAGTTTTAAGTTTTAAATTCATGGATTTTTCTCTTTTTTTTTTTTTTATAGTAGTTTTCACTGGGTTTTTCTTCAATTGTATTTTTTTTCCCAAGTATCTCAATGTTAAAATCAAACCCTGTTTTGCTAGCCTGTATTAAAAACATTATAGATGAATGAACTTGGATTCTAGCTCTAAAATTAAGATTTTTATTGTATAAATAATCTGTACATCATATAATGAAATATATATCTATCTATCTAAAACAAAAAAAAATATTACACATATTTTTACTTGACAAGTAATTTAATAAAAACTTAATAAAAAAAAAAAAAATCTAAAGCCCTAAAAAGAATGAAGTAATTTTGACTAAATAAGAAATAATTTGGTGAGATAAATAGAACCACAATACCAACTTTCTCTATTAAATGCAGAAAGTTTCATTCAAATTTTTACAGCCGTTTTTGAGTAATTAATTAAAATGTCTTTTCCAACTAACTATATATTTTTTAAATCCGCTTTCTGATTATTTTATAGATATCCATATTGTCGGAGAGCTAATTTCAGCAGACACATTTAATACCCTTCAACTAAAATTACAAATATCGATTTTAGTGAAACCTTTTGGTGTAGTTCTTGAATTGATACCTAGATCCGAAATGTGAAACTACAGAAAATATAATTTTGGTTCAGTTAAATTATCATATTAATAGAGCTTTCTATCATAATATAATTTAACATTTTAATATCTGCGTACACATTAAATTCCCAATGCTCTGAAGTCCAATGCAGTTAAAGCCAACAAAAAGCTCCTCATATTCGCGTGTCGCGACATTTATAGATTTTTTCTAGATTGTATTTTCGAATATTTCGTGACTAAGTGAAGTTAACTTTTACCTATCCTGTAAGTGCGTACATACGTAATTGTCTAAAATGTTCTGATAAAATTAATATTTACTACTTAACTTGTTCAGCAGTAAATTTATCATGTTTATATCTTCAGCATAATTTTAGTGCGATAGTGGAACGCCCTTGCTTAGGTGTCATCACTTTGAAAATATTTGTTTTTATTTATTTTAACGACAACTACAATCTTATATAATATACTCCCACAAATATTGAATATTAAAAAGAATTACTGATATTTTAACCATAATATTTTAAAACAACATCATCCTAGTTTATTTAACTGAAAACTCATTACTGAATTAATGAGTTGTTATTATTCAGTTTTCTGTGAAATCTTAATTTGACATTGATTTCTTAAACACAAATGTATGTGTTTATTTAGAACTCGTTAAATATATCACATAACTGAATTCTCAGAACAACGAAATGAACTGAATTCGAAATTAATTGACATAGAATACGCTTAAAGCATAGCTCCATGAAATTCTAAATAACTCTTAGTATGTCAAGGTAATCCAACCACAATATATGTATTTTAACATCTTCGCAGTTTAAATTTAATTCAATTTGGGGGATTACATGCTAAGCAATTAATTCGATTCATACGAATTCAAACTTTCGCAAAAGTAATAGCTAAATTTATGAAAAATTGTATAAATTTATTTGTACAAAAGACGAAGATCAAATAGTTGCATTTACGAGGCAAAAATATAATATTATTTAAAATGTTTATTTTAAAAAGGGAGCAAACTGAAAAACTTCTTAACTACAAACAGTAGGATCGAGATAAAGTTTAAATTGCCAAACTTAGAAACTACGAAATCATAAAAAATCATTATCTCGAAAACTCATTATCAGCCGAGATTCAAAATGCAAATTACAAAATTAACGAAATATTTTATTATTTACACAATAGGCCATCAAAATAAGCATCTTTGACTTAATAAATATGTTATACCCTTTTAAATATCCGATTTATCCATGAAAACAATCATTACATATTTAAGGACAAAATAACTACACTGAGAAAAATATTACATTGTTATATCAATTATGCGCACTTTAGATTGTCACGTTTTTAAAATTGGTTGTGAATCGTTGTACATGTAATAATATTTTATTTGAAACAACTATGGAATGCATTAAATAAGAAATTCAACAAAGCTAAATTTTAATTTTAAAATAAAACTCAAGTTTTTCAAAGTACGTACGTTTTCAACTTTGTTCGCATTTGGAAGGTGATCTCAATTCTCAAATGTTGATCAGAACACTCAATTGACTCGATTGATTAATATATGTTGGAACCCATCATTCAGAGACACCCTGTGTAAAGCGATTATAGAAACGTTATGTAATCGAGAACTAGAAGAACTACTAAATTTGTAATTATGATCTAATATACATAGGCATACTTACAAGGCGACCGCCAAGATTGTCCGCCTCCGATTTCAATGATTTTTATATATGTTGTTATATTTGAGTAAGTGAGTAATTACCCAAAAGGAATTCACGCAACGCTCAATAGTTTCAAAGTTGCTTCCTAATCCTGAACTATTCAAATCCGGCGAAAATGAAACAAGTTGAGCGTATCTTTTGGATGAAAATTAACCTAAATGTCTTAAGTTTAAGATGTTATTTATCGGGTTGGTTAATAAGTAATGAGCGTTTCAGTTTTTATTTTCTGGAAATTTCGGGTAAGGTCGAGCACGTTCTGTTGCAGGGGGTATATAAAGAGCGAGTCGTGAGCATGCCGTCAGTAATGTTTCAGTTGTCATTGCGTAAAGAACCACGAACAAAATGAGTGATATTAAATCGCATATTCGGCACTGTTTATTATACGAGTACCAATCTGGGCATTTGGCTGCAGATTCCGCAAGGGTAAATATTCCTTGATCGATCAACCAAGGTCTGGGCGTCCGGTAGAAATATATATAAATAAACTGAAGGCATTAATTGAAGAAGATCCTCGAAGCACTACGCGCAATTTGGCTCTTAAGCTCGGGTGCTCTCATGGCACGGTGGAAAAGTATCTGCACGGTTTGGGGAAGACGTACAAATATGGTGTTTGGGTACCCCACCAGTTGAACAATGATCAACTGACTTACCGTGCAGATATCTGTGCATACCTTTTATCGTTCCGTCGCACATTTAGCTGGCTAGACCATCTCGTTACTGGAGACGAAAAGTGGGTTATCTATATCAACCGCACACGCAAGCGCCAGTGGCTGGGCCGCAACGAACCAGGTAAACCTACGCCAAAAAAAGATCCTCATACTCGGAAAGTGATGCTCTCGGTCTGGTGGGACATACATGGAGTAATATATTGGGAAATTCTTCCTACTAATACCACGATGACGGCAATAGTATACTGTAATCAACTTGAAAATCTAAAGCTTGAACTCCGTCGTAAACGTCCACAACATGACAAAATATTTTTCCTTCACGACAATGCCTGGCCGCACATCGCTAAGAGTACCCGACTAAAGCTACTGGAGCTCAACTGGGAAATAGTGCCACCGGACTTAGCCCCAACGGATTTCAGTTTATTCCGGTCTCTCAGTAATCATTTACAAGGAAAAAGCTTCGATGTTGAACATCAGTTACAACAATACATAGATGAATTCTTCAAAGCAAAACCGGCGAAGTTTTACAGGGATGCCATCCACTCTTTGCCGAATCGTTGGCGGATGGTAGTAGATAACGACGGTGATTATATTGTTAATGATTAATAGTAAATTATTAAATAAATAAATACAAACATAAAGTCATGTATGTCGCTCATTATTTATTAGCCAACCCGATAGAATGATTTTGGAGTAACAAGCTCGACTCGGGAGGTATCTTGTTCAGTTGTGTTGAATGCAAAACGACGTTCAGCCAGTCAGTCTTCACGTTTTTAATGCTTACTTCTACTTTCTGAGACTAATTGATCAAGAGATATCTGTCTGTAAATAAGTATCTTCATCTACCATCGCAAACTCTATCAAAAGTGCTTCCTTATCCTTGTCGCCAATACTTGAGACAGATTATTACCTACTAAGATACCAAGAGAATGAATGCAATTGGGTTTTTTATCGAATTCCGCAGGACCTTTTTAAGAAATTCATTTTGAAGAAGCAAATTGTTCTCGTTTTCGGGGGGTAGTCATGAATATTCAGCGGGCGAGCGCGGGTGGGCTGCGCGCACGCTCCTCCCACGTCTCGGAGGAATGCAATCACGCGGTGCCATTGCCTGCTCGTAAATTCCTACTGCAACCTTGTTTTCGTGATAATAATTCATGACAGCACTCGAAAGTAGCGAGACCGTTTCGTTATCTCGCCGGCAGAGGGCCGAAATGGCTTCAATTTCGAGCCGAGCGGGGCGCTGGAAGCACCCCGAGTGCCCCAGCTACGATTTATGATTTCGCAGCTTCAATTAAAATTTTCAAATAGTTTCCGTCATTAATTCAACTTTCATTATAATTTCGCTTTAATTTCCTCCTGCAGTTCGGGGCAGGTCATGCGAAGGTGCCGTCGAATGCTTTCGACGAAATTAGAAGGCGCCGGACGAACGATGGCCACTCTTTCGCGAGGTGGCAATTATTATTGCTCTTCATAATTTCGCGCAGCGGGCGGCGGTCGGCGGGCGGGCGTCTCTTCTCTTCTCGTCTCGTCTCGTCTTAATGTCCCACTTTTTGAAGGGAATTAATTTTTCTCAGGGAGCGAGGTGTAATTGTTAAGGTGTTCCATTTGTCTACTCCGCTCGAGAAGGAGCAAATTCGCCGTGATTAATTACTGCAACACACGGACCCAATTGGTCGGCTGGTGGTGCGGCGTGGCGCGGCTCGCCAACCCCCTCGACCCACTCTGCATAAATTCTCATTTGCATTTGAGTGTTGCATTCGGAAGAAGCTTTCATTTAAAGCAATTCCATGTGACCGCCTTTCTGTAGCCAATGACAAATTGGTGTTTGCCTAGCTCTCCGACGATTATGTTAACAAGCGTTGCGTGACCGAATTTAGTGCTTTCTTATCTCCACTATTACTGTTAACATGGCGTTCCTTATTCTTTTATTACTCCTAAATTAAAATTCGCTTTCTTCTCCGGCGGAAGGAGTCTTCTTCGCTGGGCCGTATCTTCTCTACTTTAAAGGGAGCGAATTGGCCGGCCGTGTTTCAATTAATCAATTATTGCCGCACGCAAGGGATTCAGAGCATAAATCCCTTCGCTGACAGCTTTAAATAATTCGAAGAACGGATTCGACATTAAACCTGGATTATTCCTCCAGGTGCAGGTATCAAATCCATAAATCCTCTTTTCCAATGCTATTCTGCAGCAGTGGGGTTCTTCTCGTGCAAATTGTACATTACGATAATAACGAATCTTTCTCTTTGGTGGCGCCCAGCCCTTGCATGTGAACTTTTGATTTCGATTTGATTGTAAAAGTTACTTCCATATCAATATGATATGAAAATAAGTACAATTGCATAATTTATAGGTGTTGCATTCGGTAAACATGCAACATGTCTTCCAGTGAAAAGAACGTATTCAAAGTTTGATTTGAAGTGAAATTTTCATACAATTCTCTATAT
The DNA here is from genome assembly GCA_949715965.1 of Dysmachus trigonus. NCBI lineage: Eukaryota > Metazoa > Arthropoda > Insecta > Diptera > Asilidae > Dysmachus > Dysmachus trigonus. The sequence continues at coordinate 93,980,344 of OX454320.1, forward strand.
AAGAGAAAAATTGTCGAGTAATAAATTGTTTAACATGATTTTTATTCTTAGGCATGACATAAAAAATTCCTTACAATTTTAGATCGATATTTAACTTGACATTTCGAAAACTCCGAGCAAATAAATGTGCCCTGTTAATTGACACTGGCATATTCCATTCAAAAATAAATATACAGATTGTATAAAACCTATGATTATACAGGCTGTCCCAAAAATACCAGGTCAGAGTGACATAGAAGATAGGTTAACCTTAGATCTGTCAGATAAAATAAACATGACCTTAGTAAAAGTTTCTTAGTTTTCAAGATTATTTATTATTATTTATTATTTTTTAATCAATTAAATTTTCAATGGTACAATTCGCAAGATATACAATCTTATTTAGAATATTGTTGGATTCATCAGGTGGAAAAACTTGAACAATATAAGAAAAAGAAAAAGAACAAAAAAACTGAAAATCAAACTAATGAATAAAGATAAAAGAAATAATAAGAAAAATTAGAAGAAAATTATAAAGCAAAAACAAAAAGATAAACAGTTGTGTGTCGCATGAATAGATTGCGTCAGTATATTAGAAAAAAAAAAGACTAACGACTATAAGTCAAGGCTCTGAACGAAGCGCCTGAATGCACCAAACGAGTCCGCCCGCTGAACGCCGAAGGGTAAGCGATCCCAGAGTCGAACGCACTAGACAGTGTAAGACGATTCGTACTGAGGTTTCAAATTTCGGGAGGTGAAAGCGCAGGCCTCTAGCTGAGCTGAGAGACACAAAACGTTTTTCCAGGTACGTGGACTGGGATGATTTAATGAGCTTGTGTATGTAATATAGCATTTTCCGCTTCAAATACACTTCAATTGAACATCCGAGAACAGTGTCTTTGAGATGTGTCACCCGGTCAAACCTTTTCAGCCCGTAAATGAACCTAACACAATCGTTAAATGCTGTATTTCACTTTCGTGAAGGGGATGATGTTATTATTTAAGATTATCGGAGGAAGACTAGCTGGATCAACATTTGTGCAAGAAAACGCGATACACTGACATTTAGAAGGGTTTAATTCTAATTTATTATGGAGTGACCACAAATGAATTCTCTGCATGTCGTCGTTTATTCTTGCAATGCAGTCTTCTATGAGTCCAATAGGCCTATCAAGATATATTTGAACGTCATCCGCATACATGTGAAAGCGAACGTCGTGTAGTACTTGAGGTAAATCATTAATGAATAGGCTAAACAATAATGGACCGAGAATAGATCCTTGGGGAACGCCACGATTAAATTGAACACTGTCGGAGCAGTGGTCCTTATCTATTACAACCCTCTGCGAACGGTGGTGAAGAAAATCCGATATTAAGTTCAACGCACTATTAGTAAATTTAAAATTATTAGACAGCTTGCTCAATAGGATTTTATGGCAAACCGAGTCAAAAGCCCTGGAAAAATCGAGCAGTCCCAAAATAGCTATGTTACGGCGATCAAGGGAAGCGCGAATATCAATCGTTACTTTGAGTAAAGCTGATTCGCAGCTGTGGTTTTGGCGAAAACCAGACTGAAGGGGACATATCAATTTTTTGTCCACGACGAACTTTTGAAACTGCCAAAACAGTAATTTTTCAATTTTACAAAGACTTTGGAAAAGAAGCATAATAGACTTATAGGTCTTTAGTCTGAGGAAGAGCTAGGAGATGGTTTTTTTGGGATAGGCTTAACATTTGCGCGTTTCCAGCTATCAGTAAAGATGGACTTAGTTATGCATGTATTGAAAATGTGCTTTATCACACTTACTATGCTAGATGCAATCAGTTTGACAAAAAGAGGCGAGATACCGTCAGGGCCCTCTGCGTTGGATTTAATAGCAAATATTGCATTAAGAATTTCGTCTGTTTCCACACCACGAAAACCAAAACCACATGAATTTAAAAGTTTTTATTCCAAAACAATTTTCCATGGGTTTTGATTATTATAACAAAACTTAGAATGTATTCTAAAATAATAATAATTCTAGATAACTTTATTGGTTATTACAAATACACTTGATAAGAGTTTTATTGTCACTTTAGACAACCTAATTTTAGTCGAACATACCTTCGACTACATGCTTCGAAACTTCTTAATTTTCAAAAACTAACATACATTTTATCTCAGCAAAATACAGGGTTCCATAATTAGATAACTTTTTCTTCTCAGAAGAAATTAGATAAAGCAAGAAATTGTCAGTCAATCAAATCAATTATTCTTTTTCATAGAAATTTATTATTGTATTAAATAATCAATTCATTCACATAATTATATGAAATTTAAAATTTTTACTTGCTTGTCTGAAATATTTATAAATTATTTTTTTAGATAAAATTTCTTGAATAGAATAATTCCTTCTTACAAAAATATTATTTCATTTAAAAATTATTTTTAAATTAAGCATATTAAAAATTATGAGAATTTTGTATTTTCTTAAATAAATTAAAAGTAAGAAAAACATTTTATCAAAATAAATTTATACATTTTTTTTCGAAGTATGAAATATAATTTGTCGTTGAATAAAATTTGTTATACCGCTGTTAGCCAACTTTTAATGCTCTGATCTATATGAGCTAAAATCAATATTACGAAATTATTTATTACCTTATATAATGAATAATACGATTTTTTCTTTTTTTAAGCTGTGCGTTCTTCTATGGCCTAAATTTAGTAGAAGTATTCATTTTTTTCTTGTATTTGGTGTGTTCCCAACAAACAATTTAAAAGCCTCAATTCTTAGGCAAATTTTAAAGCTCTTATTCGATTTTTCATAAAAAAATCTTTCTTTTAAAAGACTTATAAAATATTTTTTTCTTAAAATCATTTCTAGTAGCGTAATTATATTCTTCCTCCCTAAGAATTGATTCTTAATATTACTCTTAAAGTCATTCGCGGAGAATTCAGTCTGGGTTGAAACTCTTGCAAGAGAACATTGCCTATTCTGATTACTGTCTTGCAATAATCTTCTGTTAATGTTTTATAAGAAATGTAAGAACACATTCTTGTAAGAGTTACAATTAAAACACTTTTAAGAAAATTTAACTGAGCTCTGGGACTACGATTTTAAAGGATCGTTATAAAAACGAACTGACTTTATATGAAGTTAAAGCAAGATTGTTATAAGAATAAGGATTTTCGTGACGTTCTACAAGTATGTAGTGTTGTAAAGACTTAATGGAAGACAACTACAACAGGGCATATTTCGCTTTTCATTGAAAGAATGTAATGGATAATAATTGACTTAAGTTGAAAAATAAATTAATTTCTATGAAATTAATTAATTAATTTATTATTTAATTAATTGATTAATTCATTAATTAATTAATTGATTAATTCATGTATTAAATATATCGGAAAGAGGACTTTTTGAAAATATTTTTAAATATCATGATCAAATGAAAGAACTACAAATAAGTATATTTTACCTATACTCTGAAATTATTGACCTCAAAACTCAAAAACCATTCAACTTTATTTTACTCTACTTATTTTAATACATTGGCTGTTAAATATCGTTTTAATAGAAAAACTCCAGAGATCCACTACTATTTTTGTATGTCATAGAAAACTACTATAATCATAATGATGTAAAGTATTGTAAATAGTGTAAAGTATTCCATTAATGTGAATATCGAAAAATTCCCTTTCTTTTTGATTTCCCTCAAATATTTGACCTTTACAACCCGATTGTATACAGTCTCATTAATTTATTAATTATTTTTCCTTTATTTTCCGAAAAAACTCGAAAAGTCCTTAATCAAAATACCCACAGGCGCCTATTATTAATGGAAAGCCGTTTACACTCTTGCTGCCGAGTAAATATTGCGTTAGTAATTAATTCCTAATTTTTCATTTGGTGCGATCTACAAAACATGGAAAAAAATACATTTGAGGGCCCGAATTCCTTTCGCTCTGGTGGGACAAAAGCACCAAGAATATAGGCCCTAACTCGTTTCGTGCACGCACAGCCTGTCCAAACTGGATCCTATCAGGAATCAATAGAAAACTCCATTTCTGTTTTATTGGCGTTTTCGGTTTTGCCGTTCAAGCCCAATATTTCCCGGGGGCTTCCGAAAACATTACCCTTTTCCCAGCCACGTCAATAAGCCATTACCACCGTCTCTTACGGAGGCGTAAGGCTGAGCTAATGTAGAAGCTGCTAAATGAGGTTATTACGGCCCCCAGCACACTTTTTACTCGCCCCGCGATCATTATTCATATTTCCACGGCAATTTGGGTAAATGTCATAAATGGAAGGCGAAGTGCTCTTATTTTCGTAGAATAGCGCAGTAATCACTTTTATTTCAGGGGTAGTTATCTAAGACCCTTGGAAACTTTGAGTAATAGCCTTAGTAGCGCTGCCCAGCCTCCCTCCTCCTCTCGGGGGGAGGGAACTTACCACGCAACGAAGATGAAGATTTTCAAACGATGACCTACTCCCACAAATTTTCAGGATATTTACGCTTATTATCTGAAGATAGCGCTGAGCAACACATCCTCCCGCACGCTCCATTTCCACAATTGGACTAAGCTCGGAAGGGGATGTATTGAGTCTGTAAACCCCGAAGTAAGCCAGCCTAGACTTCTCCTCGAAAGCTGGTTCGAAAAACCCTTGCGGAGAAGAGGGCTGCCCTCGAGCTTTTTCGAAAAGGGAAGCATTCACCCAAATCCCTCCTATCCACACACACGGACTCGGGGCCGAAGCCAACTTGTAACTTTAATTAAAGCTGCTGAAGCCGCTCTACGAGTGCAAATAATTTTAAAGTTGAAATAACTAAACTTTACGAAGCCATGTGAGCTTCATAATGCAAAAATTATGGGTAGAGCGATTTTGACTTTAATAAAACGACCGAAGGCAATATATTTTCCAAATTTTACATTTATTCTTGTGGACAAAATACAGTCTGCTATTCATGGTGAGTTGTTAGCATTGTGGCGATTCAGGAAAGGGGAATTTTACAAGTGGTGTCAAATTGGGGGAAATTTTAACCAGTACTATAAGTTTCTGAGAGGACACCGATTTTGCAGATTATAGAATTCTCCTGAAATTCGACTAATTTTTCCTCCAGCCCTTTCTGTTTTTTGCCTAGAATCATCTAGTTATTTTACTTAGAGCAGATTTAGCCAAAACTCCAGATCCGACAAGTACTTTTTTAAAAAATAGTTTTTTTTGCCTGTATAGGGCTTAAAAATGCACCGGCAAATGTAAAAATTGAAATCCTACTAATTTTTCCTCTAGACTTTTCTGGTTTTTTCCTAGAATCATCTAGTTATTTTACTTAAAGCAGATTGAGCAAAAAATCCCGATCCGGGAAGTCCTTTTTTAGAAAATAGTTTTTTTTGCCTGTATAGGGCTTAAAAAATGCACCGGAAAATGTAAAAACTGAAATCCTGCTAATTTTTCCTCTAGACTTTTCTGTTTTTTACATAGAATCATCTAGTTATTTTACTCAGAGCAGATTTAGCCAAAAATCCAGATCCGGGAAGTCCTATTTTAGAAAATAGTTTTTTTTTGCCTGCATAGGGCTTAAAAAATGCACCGGAAATTGTAAAAATTTAAATTCTGCTAATTTTTCCTCTAGACTTATCTGTGTTTTGGCTAGAATCATCTAGTTATTTTACTTAGAGCAGATTTAGCCAAAAATCCAGATCCGGGAAGTCGCTGTTTAGAAAACGGTGTTTTTTTTTTTACTGTATAGGGCTTACAAAATGTACCGGAAAATGTAAAAATTGAAATTCTGCTAATTTTTCCTCTAGACTTATCTGTGTTTTGGCTAGAATCATCTAGTTATTTTACTTAGAGCAGATTTAGCCAAAAATTCAGATCCGGGACGTCCTATTTTAGAAAATAGTGTTTTTTTGCCTGTATAGGGCTTAAAAAATGCACCGGAAAATGTAAAAATTGAAATTTTGCTAATTTTTTCTCTAGACTTTTCTCTTTTTTGCCTAGAATGATTTAGTTGTTTTACTTAGAGCAGATTTAGCCAACAATCCAGATCCGGGAAGCGCCTGTTTAGAAAACAGATTTTTTTGCCTGCATAGGGCTTAAAAAATGCACCGGAAATTGTACAAATTGAAATTCTGCTAATTTTTCCTCTAGACTTATCTGTGTTTTGGCTAGAATCATCTAGTTATTTTACTTAGAGCAGATTTAGCCAAAAATCCAGATCCGGGAAGTCCTATTCTAGAAAATAGTTTTTTTTTGCCTGTATAGGGCTTAAAAAATGCACCGGAAAATGTAAAAATTGAAATTCTGCTAATTTTTCCTCTAGACTTATCAGTGTTTTGGCTGGAATCATCTAGTTGTTTTACTCAGAGCAGATTTAGCCAAAAATTCAGATCCGGGAAGCCCCTGTTTAGAAAATAGTTTTTTTTTTGCCTGTATAGGGCTTAAAAAATGCACCGGAAAATGTAAAAATTGAAATTCTGCTAATTTTTCCTCTAGACTTTTCTGTTTTTTGCCTAGAATCATCTAGTTATTTTACTTACAGCAGATTTAGCTAAAAATCCAGATCCGGCAAGCCCTTTTTTAGTTTTTTTTGCTGTATAGGGCTTAAAAATTGCACCGGCGCATAAAGCTATATTTTGGGGTCTCTCAGGGATCAATTTTAGGATCTCTCTTATTTTCAGTATATATTGACGATCTTGACTCTTTGAAAATAACGTACAACGTCACTAAACGCAGTCGTAGTTGTCCCATTTATGAACAAAGTTAAGAACAAAAAACAAAGAGAAAGGAAGAACACTTGAACATCTGTAAGTGTTTATATTTAATATCACTTATCCATCAGTCAGAACACAGATTTTACTGATCCTGCGATTTGAATACAGGGTCCGCCATCTAACGTTTTTTTTCAACTAGTGCTTATTTCGTGGATGGCAACACTTAGCTCATGTCTGATTTGACAGATAATTAGTTTTATCCTCCCGCTGAACGAATATGGTTGTGTATACGCTTGAACAACGCTGGGAAATATTGCGACATTACTTTGAAAATCATGGTAATGTTGCAGAATGTGTGCGAAAATTGCGTACGGATTTTGGAAGAAAAGAAGCACCGTCAGCTCCGTATGTTCGTTACCTTGTGAAAAAAGTGAAAGAAACTGGCATCCTCATCGATAAACCAACGCGTGAAAAGCCAAAAACAGTGCGTACACCCGAGAATATTGCTGCTGTGGCCGAAAGTGTGCGTGAAACGCCATCAACATCAGTTCACCGTCGTTCTCAACAATTGGACATTTCGCAGACATCATTGAGACGAATTTTGCGTAAAGACCTTGGTATGACGCCGTACAAAGTCCAATTGGTTCAGGAGTTGAAGCCAACTGACCATCCAATGCGTTTTCGCTTCGCTAAGTGGGCCTGCGATCGACTTGTAGAAGATGCGGATTTTGCCAAAAAAATCATCTTTTCAGATGAAGCTCATTTCGATCTTGGCGGGTATGTAAACAAGCAGAATTGTCGCATTTGGGGCACAGAAAACCCACACGCATTCATTCAAAAGCCGATGCACCCAAAACGAGTCACTGTTTGGTGCGGATTTTGGTCCAGAGGCATAATTGGGCCATTTTTCTTCGAAAATGAGCAAGGAGTGGCCGTTACAGTCAATGGCGATCGTTATCGGGCCATGTTGAACGAATTTTTGTTCACAGAAATTGAAGAGCAGGATATTGGCAACATTTGGTTTCAACAGGACGGCGCTACGTGCCACACAGCCGACGCCACACTTGATGTTTTGCGCCCTGTTTTTGAAAATCGCATTATCAGCCGCAGAGCTGATGTCGTGTGGCCACCTCGGAGCTGCGATTTGACACCGTTAGACTATTATTTGTGGGGTGCCGTCAAAGATAAGTGTTACGCCGACAAGCCAGAGACAATTGACGCTTTAAAGGACAATATTCGTGAAGCCATTGGTGAAATACAGCTGCACACAATCGATAATGTACTTAAAAATTGGACCGATCGTGTAGGCTACTGCATGGCCAGCCGAGGCAGCCATTTGAATGAAATTATTTTCCATCATTAACCGGAAGGATTGTTATTTGAAATAAAAAAAGAAATTTGAAAAAATATTCAGTAGTTTTTTTTTTATAGCATTTTCAAAAAAAAAAGTTATTTGGCGGACCCTGTATATGCAGTAAAGAAATTCACTCTTTGTGGATGTCGAGAACCAATTTAAGCGAACGTACAGGGAACTCTGAATTAATAAGTGAACGACTGATGCTACTATGCTGATTAATATGGTTGGTTATGATATTGATTTATTCTTACTTATTCAGTAATTTTTGTGCCTGATTGCTATAATTATTTTTATTTTTCTGTTTTTTTTTTAGTCTTCTTTCTCATTTACATTTAGTCAGCCTAGTTTTCAATATTGTTTTTTTAATTACATGTATTGTAATAATTTAACACTAACTTAATTTTAAATATTGTGTACATTATATGGTTAGACCTTTGTACAGGCTTTTAAATATATTTATTATTATTATTATTGTTAATTATTTTTATTGCTAACTAATATACAAATAAATTGTAGAAAAATCTGTTACAGAAAAAGTTTTTGCAAATCCCATGTTTCTCTTATCTCTACCTATTTAATCAAATTTCGCATAAAACTACGTTTCTAAAATCAGATTTTTCCCTTTATTATGTTGGCAGCATTTGTTGAAGTTGATAAGTACTTAGCTAAGAAGTGAATTCTTTTACAACTTGATGATTTCGAATTGTTAAATAAATTTCCAACTTCCCAGAACTGTATTGGATACGTACTATAGGAAGATGTAAATTTCTAAATCGTTGCCAATTGTCTAACATTTTTATCTTTGGGTGGCACTTGTGTTTACCTGTATTTTTCTGAAAATAAATAGGTGGTTAAGATGAATTTATATATTATGTACAAATATTTACCTATCAGGATATTAGCGGACCCTTTTATTAACTGAAAATATTCTTTAAATTCTTAAGAAAGTTGGTGACCCTGACTTGGTTTTCATAACCCAGTGATGAGCCCAATGATGAGCTCGATAAAGTTAAGTATATTATAATTTATAGTGAAATCCTAGCTAGAGGAGGACGAATCTAATATCTCATCCACATTAACCTCATTTAATCGGTTTAATCGAAGGTTTCTTAGATTTGCACTCCTGGACTACCGTGGTTTGATCCTTGGAACTTCCAACCTTATGTTGACCAACTCAAGTAGATTTCGCTCGATTACTTGGAAAACAATTGTAACATTCCTAGAATCGTTACAAATATTTTGTTGAATGTTGTGTAAAAATTCCAAGTCGGAATCCCTAATAGTTTAGATACTATGGGTCGTTGAAGTAGACTACAAAAATTATTTATTAATTATATAATACAAATTTAAAGTCGTTTTTTTCGAAACGAGTTTCTTCTCATGAGTTCCATGATAAATAATTCAATTTTTAAGATATTTCAAAAAATCTTGCTGTATTCTACTTATCATTAAAATCGCTATAGCCCTATCCATAATTATAAATTTTGTTTCAGTAAGTTTTTTTTTCTTATAAACAATACTATGGGTAACAAAATCCATTTTTTTTTTTTTAAATGTTGCTTCCATAGTGGATAAGGCGACTTTTTTATTTTATATAATTATGTCACGAGTACTAACATCATTTATAAAGGAAACTCACTAAATAGTTGCATTCTTTCATTTAATAATAATAATAATAATAATTTGAATTGTGTAACACTCTTTGTATACTAGAAAGATGTATAAATAAACCTCCAAAAGTGTTTTTCGATGCGTCATAGAGGTATATAAAAAAATTCATATAAATAATATTTTATTTAAGTATTTGAAGGGAGAGTACCATTAAGATAATTAGGTCTTTTAGTTAGTGAAGTTGTAATTTTTACCTTCAAAATTATTTTCTCCCCACTTGTCATCCTTATTGTTTTATCCAATTTCTTAATTAAACACTGCACTTTCTTTAGTAAACAATTATTAATTAACATCTACCAACAGTGGCGAATTGCCATTGCCAACACTAGGAGTAAAAACTTACGGAAAAATCTACAAACAGCGTCACGTAGATTTTCCCAGAAAATGTGATTAAGCATAACTAGGAATCTTTTTCCATTTTGTGAGACTGCTGATGAAAAACCTGATTCTTGACCGCAGCTGTTAATAACTGAAATTGGAAAATTTAATACAGAGAAGATAAAATAATAAAAATAAAATTCACAATTCAGTCCTTATTTATAAAACCGCACAATCAATTTCAGTAAAGGTAAAATCTCTGAAATACTGGAAAATAAATAAATACATCTCTGAAAGGAAAAAAAAAATATATCTCATCGCAAATAGTAATAAAATGTGGTAATAATTGAACTGAAAATGAAAATTTAAAAAACAAGCGCGAAACAGCCAATTTCAAGGGGCCGGCTCAATTACCAGCTTTTTCGCGGCCATTCGCCCCCGCCCGTGCGGAGAGCACCATTTAATTTTTTTTTATTTTTTTTCGTGCCCTTAGCAGGACGCTAATTTATGGCGCTTTCGAAGGCGACCTTACTAAAAATTTTCCATTCTTTCCAATTCTTTTTCCCCCACTTTTTTATTTCACAAAAATAGTCGCGCGGTGGACTCGGTTCGGTTCGTTGTCTTTATAAAACTCTTTGATAAGCACTTGGGCAGCAGGGGTTTGAGTATCTCCTGCGGCACTAGTACTTAGAAAAGAATTCTTTTAATCCGGCTGGATTTACGTTATGCAAATTGGCCCAGCTAATTTATTATCCTTCGGAGTAAAGCTCCAAGGGCTCGAGTGGCAAAGTTTTTTTTCGTTGTTGTATTTTTTTCCTTTTCCCTTTAGGATATCGAGTCAACTTTTCATCACATCATAATTACTGCATTAATGAACACTCTGAGCGATGAAAAACACTTCGGCCCATTCACTTGACCCAGAATGGGCATTGATTTAAGCACTCTCTTCGCCTGTGTGTGTGTGGTCTGTTTCCAAGTATTTGTCGAGATAATGGGAAATTCTTTTGAAGTTGCGTTTTTCCTTGTTCTTCTTGTTATCCTGGACCATATCCAACGATATCCATCCCAGGAGGAATTCGTTCTTTTCATCGCCAAACACAAATACTTTCAGTCTGACGGCCTTCTGCTGCTTGTGGCGTTTTGTGGCTGCACCTGAAATAAAAACAATATCACAGTCACTCCAATTTCGGGGCGTGTTGCAAAAGTAATTAATTAAACGGCACACAGCTGTAATGATAAATGTGCTCTCAAAATTACTCAACGTATTTTTCATTCTGTCTTTAAATACATATAGTATTTATTTATTTAAGCAATTCATACGACAGTAACACAGATTGAGGTCCTCTAACTCTAATGTACATCGATTGGTTCATGAAGAAAAAGGGTACAATGGGAAAAAGAGTAAAAAAGACAGGCTACGAATGGAAACTAACTAAATCATCAGTTACATAGAGCATAGAGAATAACATAACAAAATCATAAAATACAGGGAGCAAAGAAAAAGCTTAATCCTAAGATATTGCAAAAAATAGAAAAACGTATGTCTATTAACCCATTAATGCGCAAAACGAGGATTTTGTGCACGCAAGTTCAATTTTACGATTCGATTAGCAACTTGGGGCGAATTTCCTTCAAATTCGTATATAGGGGTTTTCTGAGGGTGCTCTTTCAGAATCTGGCATTTGTTTTGCATAAAATCTTCAAAAACTCTATTATTTTTTGGGTTTTTCAAAAAAGTGCCGTTTTTTTTTGGTCATTTTTCGTCTCAAAGTCGATCTTGTCGTTGCTGCTATTGAATGATCATATAACTACCACAAATCGCGGTCCGAATGTCTACGCTTTCTCAAACCATGGTTTTGAATTTTTTTTTTCACTTTGATTTTTGCAAAATCGCTATTTTGTACAGCAATGTAATAAAAAACGTCGCGATTTTTTTACACGAAAAGCATCAATTTTACAAAAAAAAATTATATAACAAAAAGTGTTTATAATTAGCCAAGGAAAACATGTAAATTTTTCAGAATTTTTTGGACTATTTTTGGTTTTTTGGGTTTGGCCAATTTTTGAAAAATCCATAAATGTCCCGAAAAATTCTGAAAAAATTCAAATGTGTTTTTTGCCTAATTATAAGTACTTTTAGTCATATACAATTTATTCGTATAATTCGTCCTTTTCATTTCTATTTCATCATAAAAAAACTTGGTGATATTTTTACTCAAAAAGGATCAATTATACGAATAAATTTTATATGACAAAAAGTGCTTATAATTAGCCAAGGAATACGTGGGAACTTTTCAGAATTTTTCGAGACATTTTTGGATTTTTGAAAAATCGGCCAAATCCAAAAAACCAAAAATAGTCCAAAAAATTCTGAAAAAATTTACGTGTTTTCCTTGGCTAATTATAAGCACTTTTTGTTATATGAATTTTTTTTGTAAAGCTGATGCTTTTCGTGTAAAAAAACCGCGAAGTTTTTTATTACATTGCTGTACAAAATGGCCATTTTGCAAAAATCAAAGTGAAAAAAAAAATTCAAAACCATGGTTTGAGAAAGTGTAGACATTCGGACCGCGATTTGTGGTAGTTATATGATCATTCAATAGCAGCAACGACAAGATCGACTTTGAGACGAAAAATGACCAAAAAAAAAACGGCACTTTTTTGAAAAAACCTAAAAAATAATAGGGTTTTTGAAGTTGTTATGCAAAACAAATGCCAGATTCTGAAATAGCACCTCCAAGAACCCCTTATATACGAATTTGGAGGAAATTCGTCTCAATTTGCTATTCGAATCGTACAATTGAACTTGCGTGCACAAAATCCTCGTTTTGCGCATTAATGGGGTTAATGGCTTATTTCAGCAAAGATCTGCTTAACAACGATTTGATTAAAGCATTTACTACGAAGTGTTTGAATTCTGTAGAAATGAGATTTCATTCCTTACAAGGATATTAAAAATTGCGACTGTTTTAAATGACTTACAGATCCTTATAATAAAGCGGAGGGCTTTAATGGCTTTATTTACTAATAAAATTAATATGCGAGGTATCTAATTTCCTTCACTTGTTGTATAATAACCGACTTAATTAAGAGATTTGCCTTTTTTTAGTATGTTCCAGAATTAAATCACAAATTTTCCCTTTCTAAATCCGAACATAATATTTGCTGGCATATTTAATTTCTTTAATAATTTATTATTAATTTGAGCTGAAGTTTTAAATTTTCATCTGTTTTATTGTTTTCTTTATTAATTTTAAATATCAGTTATTTATTATTTTTACCAACAATTAAGAAAAAATTAAATAAATATATATGTTAATTAAGCTGATATGTGCTTGAATGTTTTCATAATTTTTATTGGATATTTGCATTTTTTCTTTTAAAAAATTATCTTTTCCGCTTGGGCTATCTCTAAGTGGAAAAAGGTCAATAAATTCTACCTCGTAACATAAAAAATGTTTTTGTGTAAATTTTTTAAATGTTATACATTAAGAATTTAAGAATTTTTCATTAATTAATGTTTGTATTAAGCTGATTATTAATAAATAAATCTAAAGCTTCTGACATTGAATGTAATCGTAGCCTTAACCTAGACTATGAACTCTACACTCCAAATCTAAAATCTTAAAAGTTAGAGTCAGATTCATGCAGTCAGGTTTTTGTAATTTAACTTATTTAAATTAAGTAGCGAGTGAGTTAAATTCAAAATAATCATCTCATAAACTCAGTTTCAGTAAAGGCCCCAGATTTCTGATAGGGATAACTGTCAAATAATCTGTCATTTGTGGAAAGTGTCAATGTCATTTTTATTCGATAAGATAAGCAGCAACGATTTCAAATCGTGGAAATTTATTTCAGAAATCAAGGCTCATTTATAAAAATTTCGTAAATTTCATGGACCGAATAATTGCCAAACAGAACGTGCTTTTTAATCGTGAAAATTTTATTTTAAAAACTTCGGGACATTGCTGTTGATAAGTTGTGATTTCAACAGGTCAACGCTGCGTGCCATACAGCAACCGAAACAATCGATTTATTGAAATGACAATTTTGCTATTAAGATCGTGTTATTTGACACCGCTGAACTATTGTTTATTAACATAGCTCCATAAGTCTCTGGTTTGTGCTTCAATTGACACATTAGAAGTCAAAATTAGACGTGTCATTGCGAAATTGAATTGAAATATTAAATGTTAAAGAACTATCTTTGGAATAAAACCAAATATATGGTTAATTCCTGAAGATTTGTGTGTTTTATTTAAATTCAAATTCAGGTCACGCTTAAAAAACTGGTAGTGCATTCGAAAGATAAAAATAAGATTGTATAATTAAAAATGTAATTTAAGAAAATATAACAAAAGCTAGGGAGAAACATTTCGAATATTTAAATAATCCACAATGAGAAATTCATTTTAAAATTATCCCCAATGAAATGGTTGAAATTTTCAGCAGAGAGAGCAGACATTGATAACCCATTTGCAAAACATTTTGGAGATTAAACAGCAGAAATCTCAATCGTTACTATAGGGCAAGATTGCCCTTCATTGGAATCTGTTGAGCAGGGCTCACCGAAATATTTTCGGGAGTAGCGAACAAGCACCTTATGTACCTACAGGGCTTAAGCCGCGTCCGCCAAAAAAAAAAACGAACAGCTCTAGACGAATCCAGCGGAATGCTTCCGACTCAATTGGCAGCGAAAATTCAACAAGTTGGTGAAAAAAATTATAGGGGCATTTACCACTTTGTTCGCGGAGCCGAAGCGAATACGCGAGCCCACCTCCTCACCTCCTCACCGTTGCCCTCAATTATAGTCACATTCCGGCGATTGACGAAAGCCCCGTCCAATGCGCCACAATAGGGGTCAATTAAGCCAATTTAAATTTAATAAATTAGACATCTATTAACTAATTTACATTTGCAATTAACTTGTTTGTGACTTACACTTATTCTGGGCATGCCAAGTGGTCAAGTAGCTGCATAATGGCCGCTGCGGCCGCCGACGTGCTGGAGAGCGGCCGGCCGAGGTTGCCAGGCCGGGCCCACGGCGCGCGGTGACGGCTATTTGCGGGTCGTTTTCACGTCGTGTCAAGAGGAGATGAATGGCAGCGGAAAATGTTTGTTACTCCGCTTCCTTTTTAGCTTTTTGTTCAAAATTATCGCGACCTCGCGCTGTCCACCCGAACGAGCGAGCTCCTTTCCATCAATCCTCACCCCTCCCGCCCAATTTCTTGGGCAATTTTTGCTCTTCGCTAAATAGAATACCAAAATCGGTGACATTCAAGCTACAAAGATATACGTGTTTATATTTGCAGTGATTCCTGGTCCTGCTTGGAAAAATGGGAAATTCCCGGCATATGCACCATATACCGATGTTTGGTCGTACAACTGAAGTTTTCTAATGTGTGTGGCCCTGCAACGCCCGGGAATGCCCCGAACACCATCGCGCGCTCCCCATCGACAGGAATGATTCAATTTTTGCCCTAAACAAATTCACTTACCGACTTGATATCATCAATTCGACCCTGATTCAGCGGTTCAGCTCATCATGACAGCCGCTTGGGGGTCATCATTTTCAGTGGTCTTAGGGTCAAATCAATTTGATGGAGTTACAGCTCGGCTCCGACAAACAGCCCGCAGGGGGCGCAGCGCAATGCAGTTTCGTTCGCTTGAAGCGAAACCTGACCCCTCATTCATGAAATGATTGGCTGACAAGGGTCCGGAGGTAGCACACCTTTTTTGGGGAGAATTTTAAAATATTCGCCAGTGACAGCTCTATTTTTGTGTGAAATCTGCGTTAGTGATCTGCCAACAATTGAAATCTACATCCATCTCTTGTTAATAATTTATTCTAAAAAATAGTAAATTCAATCCTTATTTCAAATTATGATGCCCCAAACAAAGGTATTTATAGGTGTAATCACCCTATAGGAAATCTCTATGGTTTTTTGCAAATGACGTCTCCTGTCTTTGTGATATTGACAGTTGTGTAGCAAAGAGATTCGAAATACACGACGATGAACAAAGTAACGCTCTATTCCTCAAGAATGTGGAATAATTGGAATAATTGTGAAGGATATTTTTCCAAGTCGTTGACGACACAAGATGACCCGATTTGACCCAAACAGACCTCTTTCTTTGGGGTTATTTAAAGTAATTGATTTATAATATATGGTATGAACAAGCTCCAGACTCTCATTCGACAAGAAATAGAGATTATAACTCAAAAGTTATAGAAAATGCAACCCGATTTCTATCCGGTGTTTAACAGTGTATAAATTAGTCGCTGGGTAATTTTTTATCAGATTTTTTTTCGTAATTTAAGAATCCGAAAACAAAAATCTTCCATCACATCACGTTTTCGAGAAAAATAGGGTTAGAAAGTCAATCAAAACCTATTTTTAAAAACTTGACGCTGCGGTTTCGGAGAGTGTCAAAACGATGTTCGAATGAAGGCTTGATATATATACGTATGTATATTAGGGTGCTTTTTTTTCGTGACTATTTTTTTTTTCAGTCCCACCTCGAAATTTTGTGGCAAATACCTAAACACAAATTCCCTGAAAATTGGAACCCTTTATATTAATATTAAGCGCTCGACCAAGGCGTATAAAGATTTCCCATATAAAATACACGTAAACTTTGATTATTTTTCTTCAAAACTCTACAGCTCAGAGGCATTTTATGGTATAATCTTGGTCAATGGTGGGATTTCTTCAGAATTGAATGCTCTACAAAAGTGTCTATTTAGGTGTAACCCTAACTCCCACCAGCGAGGTAGTACGGGTCACTAACCCCAATTTTTCCATGAAATTCTCGCTTTTTGCCCCTATCTCGTAAACAACAAGAAGTATAGAAAAAGTGAATATGACAAACTTGTAGCAAATTCAATTTCCTACAAAAAACTTCTGAACACCAAATCGCTAACATCGATATTTCTGGAGATATTGGGCTTTGAAGTTGAGGTAGTGTTTTTACAATTTAGCTTAATAATCCATGAAAATTCCACACTACCTCAACTTCAAAGCCCAATATCTCAAGAAATATCGATGTTAGCGATTTGGTGTTCAGAACTTTTTTGTAGGAAATTGAATTTGCTACAAGTTTGTCATATTCACTTTTTCTATACCTCTTGTTGTTTACGAGATAGGGGCAAAAAGCGAGAATTTCATGGAAAAATTGGGGTTAGTGACCCGTACTACCTCGCTGGTGGGAGTTAGGGTTACACCTAAATGGACACTTTTGTAGAGCATTCAGTTCTGAAGAAATCCCACCATTGACCAAGATTATACCATAAAATGCCTCTGAGCTGTAGAGTTTTGAAGAAAAATAATCAAAGTTTACGTGTATTTTATATGGGAAATCTTTATACGCCTTGGTCTAGCACTTAATATTAATATTAAGGGTTCCAATTTTCAGGGAATTTTTGTTTAGGTATTTGCCACAAAATTTCGAGGTGGGACTGAAAAAAAAAAATAGTCACGAAAAAAAAGCACCCTAATGTATATAATGTGTAATTTAAATGTACTTTTTTAATTATTATTAATTTAATCAGTACTTGTACTAAAATATCCCTTATTTTACATTTTAGAGCTATTTCTCTTAAAAATCCTGCGTGGTAAAAAATATTGTTTTTCAGATTTGTATTTAGCACCCTAAATAACATCACAAGCAGTTGTTAAAACTAAAAAAAAAATTTAATTATCCAAATATTTGGACTTATTTTACTATTAAAAACACAAAACGAATTACAATCATAACAAAAATGAGATTTTAAGTTATTCTTTAAGCTAATAATTTTTATTAATAATGAAGAACTCGTTAAATACGAATTACAGAAAATAAAACAAAATAAGATGTCGTGAATCTAGCAAGTTTGCCCGTTTTTCAAATATATACCAAACCAAGAGAGAGGTTTCCATAATAGGAATAACCGAATTTACATCATAAATCCTTATTTATTGTATTTTCTTATATTTTAGAAACAGTAACGGATATATCCAAAGTGGGTTTATCTTAATAATCTCTTAATTCCATTTCTAAGACAAATTCGTGCTTATTTCCGTCGATAAATTGTAAAAAGTTGGTTTCCTTCATTTCTTTTAGATTTGTTTCTGTTACAAATATGGGAAAATCTTTAATTTAAGGCAATTACAAAATTTGCAACGAAATTTTTAGGGAATAGGCAGCAATTTAATTTTTCGAAGTTTTAAAGTTACAAGGGACCGACAGAATTTTTTTTTTTCCCTCATAAATGAACCTTTCTTTACAACGTTTCATCAAACTACATAAAAATACCTCAAACTCAATCTGTACTGTACTATATTCTGATATTCGTAAGTAAATACGTGGCTTATCATAGCAATTTCCAAATATAAAATTGATGATATTTCTAATCCCATCAAAATTCCAATGTAATTCATAATTTCTCGATAAGAAACAAAAAAACATTTTAATATTACGAAATAAAAAAAAACTAAAACAATTATCAATTACAAAGCCGGCGTTATGATGACAAAAAATCATCTTCTAGCAAAACTTCCAGATAACATTAAAAATTTTAAAATTTGCTAAAATGTTAACTAACCCATAGAATAGATTATTTTACTGATCGTGCAGATAATTTCATAATAATTTCACTACCTACTGTAGATTTTTGATGGTATGGAGCAGAAAGAAAATTTATTTTAATATACATATGTATGTACTTAGGGTTTATACATTGCAACAAATTATTTCTAGAATTCAGAGGAGTGTGATAAGAATAAAATCAAAATATATCAAATTTGTGTTTTCTGGAATGAGATGACATTTTAATAGATCACGAAAAAAAAGCCATCAAATTGATAAGAGCAAAAATACCAAGGATGAGGGTCTTATCTCAATTTTAAGGAATTTATTTATTGTGTTATTTGTGTCCTTTTAAAACTTTTCAAGAGATTAATTTAGTGGAGCGAAGTTAGATTGTAAAGGTATAACTAAACTATCACCCTAACTGATCTTGCTCCTAATCCAAACTAAATCACTTCCTCGAACCGAAATTTGCCAAGATCGCAATCACTCGTCCTCGAGAGGTTGCGGGCACAAAAGACGTTTCGATTCGGTTCGATATCAAAATAAATAAATGTTTTTCAATACAAACTCACAGGGTGGCTGAACGAAACTTCTTAGCACGCTAGAGAGATCGTTGATCGTTAGATCATCGCCCGACGCCGACGACGCCCGGATCAAGCCAGCAGCAGGACACACTTTCTTCGCACTTTTTCTGCAAATCCACACGGTGGCAATCTTAAAACTCGGCTACGAATGAATGAACTCATCCCAAAAGACGATCGTCGGTCCGGTCCCCAGTTTGGCACTGTCCGTTCGAAACGTTCGATTACACTATCTGAGGTCGTGCCCTCGGCTGGCGAGAGTGTGATCTTAATTTTGCTACTGTCCGCAGCGCACTGAACGGATCCGAACACTTTTTGTGACTGGCCGTTTGATATCATCTTCAATCGAAATTTATGTGTACATTTATACAAGTATATAATCTGACGAATTTAAGTGACTTAGAGGAATTATTACTTCATTTTGTGGCACATCATATTGTTGTTCTAATTCAGCTAAATTGCCACCGAGTGCGGGTGTGTGGGTTTCGGCCCCGGCGATCGCGCGCGCGGACTATACCACAGTGCGCGGACCCTCGTCCCTCATCTGCGCGGATGAATAGCCGTCAATTGATGGCAGCAGCAGAAAAAACGTCTTAAACTGTCGCATATTGGTGCATTATGTATGTGAGTCGAGCTGAGGCGTCCGGGCGCAGGCAGCTGAACGGCCGCATCCATATGGTGGCCACTGGTCGTCGTCTTTTTGTGGCCACTTGACTCTAGGGGCCGCAAACTAGCGACACTTACGCGGACACTTCTTGCCACCCAGCCCGGCACCCGAGAGCACCCTTTCAAGAAAAATCTATAGCTCGCCTCAGCCTCGGCATCAGCATCAGCATCAGAGCATCAGAGCATCAAAGCATCAAAGCATCAGGCCTGGACCTAATGGCGTAATTTGATGTTTTTGACGAGCCAAACGGGCGCACCAATCGCAGGGCAAATCTGTTCGTGAATACATAACCTCTATCCTGGCTGATTCAATTTACGCTTAAACACAATTAACTGGCAAGTCTCTGAGACGTTAAAAATTCTGATCTGAGTGAGCACGGGTGTGTGCTGCGCGCCTGTATATGGATTTAATTAAATTACGGGTCGGTCCGATGAATGGCGGAATTTGAGTGAATATGTGACTTAAGGGGATTATCAACTCAACTCCCGCATTGCCTCTGTAAGAAGAAGTGCGAACACACTACCGCACGCCGCCCGCCGCACCGGTGGCAGTGGCTTTAATTGTGTGACCCCGCGTTGATTCATCAAAATAGAATTTCAATAGGCAGCAGCCCCACAACCACCACGTCTAACTTCCTCTTTAACATTTTCTTGATAAAATTAATTGTTGATTTCCATCTTCTGCCTTCTATGCAAAGGAAATATTAATTTGTCGGAATTGTCTTTCCCTGGCGCGGCTGCTGCACATTCCCTCCATTTCGCGGGCGGGGACAACGATGACGGTTGCATAACTTCAAATCAGAATAGTTGCGCGTCCGCCCGCCGAACGGCGACGTACTTGAGAACAAGATTCTGCAGGCGAACCCCAGCTCAAGCCTCCTCCACTGCAAGCAATTATTGTCGAAAGATGGCAAAGTTTCGCAAAACTCTCGGTTCAGCGACAGAACAGCGTCTTACTCATCTCATTCTTGGTAGAGATGCACAGGGTACCTATGACCCCATTATCTAGATACTCATAAACTTAGTTACCGGTCGTTTTTCCTTAGCAACTTACTCTAACAATATACGGATATGCATACAAATAGTATCTAAATCACTAATTGAGAGCTATTTTAAGTCGTTGGATTTTACCACAAAACATAAAGTCTGACCTGTGCTTTTCACGTATTAACGAGATATAATTAATTATTAGTTCACAGTATAATCAGAGAGGTATCAGAGCAGTTGATAGAAAATACACTCCTCTAATTTGGTATAAGCAATTTATAGACAATTAAAACTATTAAATCCAAAACCTTTTCGAGGGTTTCTACCCTGAGAAGTCCTACAAGCCAGTTCCTGGGATTTTCATCTATGTATATACCATATTTTAAACTTTAACTTTACAGGAAAACCCTCATTAGATATCGCGGTCACGTTGGAGTAAAGAAGTTTTGGCAAGAACTAATAATAAATAACTTAAATGGGTTGTTTTCAATAGGACGAATTGAAGGAGCAGTAACTGGTCCAACAATTCTTTTTATTATACAGGGTGATCCAAAAGTATGGAAACGGCTAAATAACTTTCGAGGAATGCATTTTGGAGCAAAAAGTTGTAAACAAAAGTTTTAGGAATTTTCTCCAGCTATTCAATGGTGACCTTAGATTTGACCTTGACCATGGCCTTGAAGGTCATTTCAAGGTCAAGTTGGCTTTTTTAAATTGGAACCCTTATTTTTGACCACGGAAATGGAAAGAACGGAAAATTTTACGTCCAACTATGACCTTTACCATGACCTCGAAGGTCATATCAAGGTCAAAATGGCTCTTTAAAGAGGAACCTGCATTGTTACTGCGGATTTGCAAAGAGTGGAAGTTTTGCATCCAAATGTGACCTTGACCACAACCTTGACCTTGAACATGACCTTGAAGGTTATATCAAAATCAAGATGGTTTTTTGAAGGGGAAACCATGTTTTTGACCACGGAAATGGAAAGAGCGGAAAAGTTAACGTCCGACTATGACCTTGGCCATGACCTTCAAGGTCAAGATGGTTCTTTCAAGGGGAACCTGCATTGTTACTGCGGATTTGGAAAGATCAGAAGTTTTGCGCCCGGATGTGACCTTGCCCATGCCACACTTGAGACTTGCCTTAATCGACTTCACCATGGTCGGTCGTTAACTTTTCCGCTTTTTTCATTTCCGTGGTCGTTAACTTTTCCGCTCTTTCCATTTCCGTGGTCAAAAACATGGTTTCCCCTTCAAAAAACCACCTTGACCTTGATATAACCTTCAAGGTCATTGCCAAGGTCAAGGTTGTGGTCAAGGTCACATTTGGATGCAAAACTTCCACTCTTTGCAAATCCGCAGTAACAATGCAGGTTCCTCTTTAAAGAGCCATTTTGACCTTGATATGACCTTCGAGGTCATGGTAAAGGTCATAGTTGGACGTAAAATTTTCCGTTCTTTCCATTTCCGTGGTCAAAAATAAGGGTTCCAATTTAAAAAAGCCAACTTGACCTTGAAATGACCTTCAAGGCCATGGTCAAGGTCAAATCTAAGGTCACCATTGAATAGCTGGAGAAAATTCCTAAAACTTTTGTTTACAACTTTTTGCTCCAAAATGCATTCCTCGAAAGTTATTTAGCCGTTTCCATACTTTTGGATCACGCTGTATATAGTTTTTTAAAGATCAACATACCGAAGAGGAAACACCACAACAACACTATTTTTTCCGATTTCTTATATCCTTTCTAGAAAATTGCTTTGGTCAAGATTACATGGATTGATTATACCCTTATGGAAAACCACAACTAACGAAAACTTGCAAAAACAGTAATAAAAAATATATTACAAAAATTTACGAGTAATTTTGCCAAGCTATTCGGCTTATTTTTGAACCCTCATAACTTTGGTATGGATATTACTTCAGATCTCAAGATTCTCAGGATAAGATGTAGTCATCAAGCTTATGGAATGTATTAAATTTTATTTGTATAGCTTTGCTACTCTAAATTTTATTAATATGCAAAATTCATTGATTTCGTCACTCACTGATTATCATCAAAAACCTTTAGAGTACTAACCATAGTCCTAGAAAGCTGAAATTTGGTATACACGCTGAGTTCAAGTAAAAATAAAATACAAAAATCTGTGTGGCATAGTGGGGGGGGGGGGGGGGGGGGGTGCTTATTATTTATTGCCCCCACCCCAGGGGTTGTATATTTTTGTATCCACCAAAAGCAGGGGTGATTTATTTGTTTATTTTTTTTTTATGGGAAGAAACCACCTCCAGAAGAAAAAGAATTGAAATTCCATCAAAAACATTTTATGTAAAAAATGTAGGCAAATCTCTTGACTCTTTTATTTTTAAAAAGTAATGACATCTTCATGTGGAGCCAAGTCTATTCCTTTATTTCCTACGGTTTTTTGGAATGGACAGTGACACACTCAATTTTGATGCATTGCAACATATGTCAAAATATGAGCTATTATACCCTTGATACACGGGCACGACTGAATGAAGATCCAGCAGGGATTATCATCGGCTGTACCGTGTATCACTGTGGATTAAGTTTGAATCTTCATTCGTAACTGCATTCGAAGGCTACTCGATGAAGTTCCAAAAACTTAATTCAGATCGGATGAAAATGGAAGTCCTGGAAAAATCAGCTGATTTCCAGTGTCAATTATTTAAAAACATGAATTCACTCCGCTCTTTGCACTTTGAACTGTCAAAACGAAATATCATCGACTCCTATGCCCGTGTGTCTTGCATTGAATGAATAAAAATCCGAGTGAATTTTCATTCATAGGATCTTCATTCAGCCGTGTCCGTGTATCTTGGGTATTAGATTAAAATCTCAAAAAAATTAAAGTTCTTTGAAATTTTATAGAGAACAATAAATTGCTAAAAGGCAATTACATAATTGATAATTTAATAAACGATGCTACCGATGAAATTTGAATGAAGGAAAAATTTGGCGTCACGAAAATTCTAATTCAAAGGTTTTTTCGATTGAATTTCTTTATAATTGTTATTGTATCATTACATTTCCATGCTACGATACACCGGACGCAAGGATGCAAAACCTATGTGCATCAATTAATACCCTAAACATGTAAAAATATAGGAGAGCCAATAACTTTATATACCATATATATGACAAATTTCAATCAAATAACTTATTCCGAAGTTTTCCACACTATAAGTAATAATACCCATTTTTTATCTGAACACGCTATGACCTGCCTACGTCTAACTTGAACTGTAACTTCAAATATATTTTATATAAATGTTTAAAAAAGGGTTTAAGACTACCAACTCCCTAAACTGAGAACTAAGCTTGAAAAGTATTAGAGGTCTAGAATAAGAATTTACAAAGATTTTGACAGAAACATTTTTCCATATGTATTTATTCCTTTAACCCATTAACAGCGAAGCGGACATTTCACAGTCGATTGATTTTTCGTCTATATGGTAAAAAACCTAAGAACAACTAAATGTTATCGTATGAGATTTTCATTTTACAAAATGGTGGATATGGCCACTGCAATAATAAAATATTCAATTGCTTTCAAATTTCATGAGATTTTAAAATTTTGCTGTTCATTTGCCATCTATAATTTGTTTTTGCTTTTTTAATAAACTACAATAAATTAGTAGTAGTAGTTCAGTACTAAAAACACGACTCTCGGTAAGTACTAACAATAATTATAGTACATTCTGTTCACCTCCTCGTGGTGGTAGTCGTACAAAATTATAGATGGCAAACGAACAGAAAAACTCTAAAACTTATGAAATTTGAAAGAAATTGAGTATTTTATTATTGCATCCAACATTTTGTAAAATGAAAATCTGATTAGATTTTTGAAATCAACTACTTCAAGAACATGTATAATGACTATCCGCATGCAATATATTTGTAAAGACAAAACTTTTTGTTGTAATGACGGCCCTATTAAATCCGCCATTTTGTAAAATGAAAACCTGATATAAAATTTGAAAGCAGCGACATCAAAAACATAAGTAATGAGTATTTGCATGCTCTGAATTTGCAAAGAAAAATTATTTGTTGCAATGGCGGACATATTGGATCCGTCATCTTGAAAATATTTGTTGCTAACTCTGCTATTGTTATACATTCCAAAGATACAGTATTAGTAACTTTAGGATATTATTTCTAAGAATTAATTAATATTGAATTTATGACAAATTGGTCATTCGATGCTTCAATTTTAGGCATCTTTGGACGGCCATATTTAATATTTGGTGAACAATTTTTCAAATCTGACCTCAAATTCGGAAAGAATATGTCTTTTTACTAAAGAAAATGTTTTTGTCTAATAATATTTAGTTGGTTTTAGGTTTTTATAGACAAAAAACCAATCGACTGTGAAATGTCCGCTTCGCCTTTGATGGGTTAATATAAATTTGCGACTTACAGACAAATGAATAAAGTCGGTCCAGACTATCCTACAACTCCCTGCCAATTAAGGACAATAAGATTGTAGTTTTTTTGGATTTGCGTGCCCCTATTTCGAAACAAAAAACCTAGGTTTGTCTGAGCCTAATAGGTGTTGCATCCCCTACGAAAGCGCCACTATTGCGGATGTTTCTTTTGTGTGCGATACATGTCCCTACAATGGGTTCATTGTACGCAATAAAACAGTTTGTGTGCCTGGGGGGCCTTAGGAGCTCGGCTCTTAATAAAGGCACTTCCCCACGGGCCTTAAACTGGCGAACTTTGATTTAGAACAACTAGAAATTGGGGTTGTGTTATGCACAAAATGATCCCCGCAAAACGGCCTAATAAGCACTGCAACATCTAGTGGTGAATGGGCAGGGCGCGGCGGCGGAAACCTGCACATAGGCGCCGGTTTGCACATCAAACCGCATTAGTAGCCACCGAATTTTGTACGGTGCGGAGCGTCGATGGTGGCGCCAACGCACACACAGGAAGCAGATGCTCTCCTGGAAGTGATTATGTGGCTTTGCCCGTAGACGCTTGTGAACCCAATCACACCTCATTCATAGAATTTCCGACGAGCTGGGTTTGTGCCTGCTCATTTGGGAAATCGCTTTTGTGAAAACTGCCATGCAACTGCTTCAATGCCTTGCATAATTCACTCCGAGCAGGGCCGCATTTGTGGAGCGTTTTTCATTTAGGCATGAGGCGGGCGACTGAGCTGTGAGCTGTGAGCTGGTGCCCTGGACCCCAGGAGCCGGCTTGTTTACAGCATGTTTCGCAAATGCTTTCTCGAAGGCAATCAGATGCTTTGTGCCGAGCATATGCGAGTCATTATGGGGACGATTGAATATAAGGGACTGCCGCAAACAGGAATCCGGGCCTGATACCCACCCGGTCACCTGCGGGGTGTCCGCTCTTCACGCTCTTCGCAGCCACAATTCGAAAGCATCAAATTATATTGCATGAAGTTTCTTAATTGGCAGTATTAGTTTTATTCGGAGCCACCGCCACATGCCACACAGGCTGCAGCACCAGGTGAGATATGTGCAGAAGGTCCGTTCCGGGAATGCCTGCGTCACTTCCTCGTCTGCTACGATATTCGTCAGTAGATGACAAGCTGGACGTGCTCTCAACATCTGATGGAAATAATTGATGAGTTGCGGCAAGTTGGGGAATATTCCTGAAATCCTGATGATTGAATATTCAGAGAGCTCTGTATGCGTCCTCCTGTCATGCACTAATAAAGATATGGAGCTTCAGGCCCCATCAAGAGTTAGTTGATGGAAGGCATTCATTTAAATTTCAAAAGTAATTGCAACTGTCCGCAACTGGTAGAGCTTCTTTGTCGTATTTAGGAATTAATGCCAGTCAGATTACACTGACCATTGAGCACCGATATAATCCATTTATTCACTTTAAAGCACCCTTTACTCAGTCAGTTGTTAGAACTGTCACCTTAAAAGCCGATTTAGTTTTATACGAACATATAATGCATATTGGCTTCCCAGAATTTTTAATGAAACTACATAGTAAAATATAAGACTTAAAGACTAATTGCAGTATGATGTTTCACTAGATATGTGCTTGAAGGGTCCGAATTCTTTTATAAAAGAACCTGAATCACATACATTAGGGTAGTCGTTAAAATACATTTTTTTTTGCTGCCCCCTAAAACGAAAGTAACCGATAATAAAGAAAATTTGCGAAACCCCAGTTATGTAAACTTAAAATTAAGTTCGAAAATCTGTTTTTTTTATTTAATAAATTTTAGAAGGACGTATTTTTGCCAAAAATAACATAGGAAGCATTTTGAAGTTTGCACTTTATAATTTTGTTAACCTTCTTTGATTTGATCATGCCCCAAAGCTCCACACCGCAAAAAATAAAATAATTAATTAATTTTTATAGAAAAGCTGAAAAATCTGTTTTTATTCAAATTTATTTCTTTAAAAAATTGTAAATTACAAGGCTATTTTTGTTAATTAAAATAAAATCCTGATTTCCAAACCATGCGACTTTTTTTTGGTAGAGTGTTGTTAGAGGTCGATATTTTGCTGACAATCCAGAAACGATTTAGGCTTTTAAGCATATTGGTAAATTGAGTTCCAAACCATCGAAAATGAGCTGCAAAATTGGGTTGACAAGCTAGCCGAAGCTGCCATTTAAATGAAATCATATTCCATATCTCATAAGTTTTACTCTTTTAACTAAATAAACAAACTTTGAAAAATATTGAATAGTGTTTATGGTATTTTATAGCATTTTTTAAATGAAACGAACAGATAGCCCACACTACATAAACTTGGAGATTCTATAAAATTTTTATCAATTTTTATCAGTTGGCAACAACAATTTAAGCCTATAAAGTCTGTAGATTTTTCAGAAATGGTTAGAGTGATTTTCACGAAACTGAATAGTTTTTTAATTTTAATAATCAAATGGGTGTGATAATTCAATTATCAAATGGGAACGTTTAGAGTTTTCAAAGGGTCTAGCCGGTTAAGAAGGTGTAAAGTGGCCCTAGCTCTTTTGAAAAACAAGAAATATCCTTAGGACATGAAAAAGTACATCTTTACTGAAATTTTCAGACATAACCTCAAAAAAAATTAAAACGTGAAATTCAGTGTTTTGGCGGTATCTCGACTTCTTTTTCTTTCAAATTGTAGGGTTTCTTATTAGCTCTAAAATGATATTTTTTCGAAATTTGTTTGGCGGGAAATTCAAATTTTTATACGAATTCGAAATTTTTAAAATTCAATTTAAAAAACAAAAAACCAAAACAATAGTAACGCCGAAAAAAACGTGTATTAATTTCTGGATGTCAGGCTATGTCCATGAATTTTGTCAGATTTGTTTAAGAATTTGTCTGCATTTTTACCCCTTTTTTAAGTCTGAATTTTTTTTAAGTAAATTCCTACCTTGAAATAATCCAAGCAGTTTTTGAAATTCACAAAGAGACCATATTTGAAGGTTTTTCCCCTTAAAGACAAGATTAAAGTTGCGTTTTTTTAATGATCTATATAGATCTCCCCATACAAAGTTGAAAATCCAGCTTTTTATCTGGATCTCTATCCAGATCTTGGGAACTTTAGAAATTTCCCAGTTTTCGGAATGTGGCAAACTTCACAAGTTCACTTTGCAAATTCCAAAAAGTGACATTTATTCAAAAAGACATGGCTACATTGAATTCCATGTTTATTTTCTCCTTGTGCAATAAGCGTCCTAAATATTTCTACAAAAACAATTTAAATAAAAAGAACGAGTATCGACATATCGGCCTTATTTTCGCCCCAAAAGATGATAACACCCTTTCTAGCCAAAAACAGGAAAAAGTGTAGAAGAAAATTTCGAAATTTTTTAACCTGATAATTTTCTTTGGATGAACTTCACAGCAAAAATTAAAAAAAATTATTTTCGTTTAAAGGGCGCTCCCTGGAGTGGTTTTTTGAGCGAAATCGACTAGAAATAAAATATATAAATTATTTCACCCAAAAAAAGAAAAAGTGTAATAGAAAATCTTTTGATATGCGAATTTTTTTTGAATGAGCTCTTAAGCAAAAATTAAAAAAAATATTTCCTCTCGCCCGGGGTAGTTTTTTGGGCTAAATCGACTAGAAATAAAATATATAAATTATTTCAGCCAATCACTAATTATTCGTCTCAGCTTCAACTTCAAATATCCAGTTCCAATTTTCTTTCAAGTTTGACACTTTCATTAAGCAGTGAAGATAGGTTCGGTCCCACACTGGATAAAATTCCCTTGTCGTTTTTTTAATGATCCGGATCTAGATCCAGATCCAGATCATTAAAAAAACGCAGCATAAGACATAAATAGGACATAAATGTGACATTTGTAGCTTATATTTTGTTTTCAATCATTAGTTATACCTAAATAAATATATAATATTATAAATTTTAAACATTTCAGTTCATAAAGAGATCATATATCAACAATTGTCTAAGAAATTGGGCATTTTTCCACAATAGTGAAGTATAAATGTGCGAGAAAATTTATACTTATTAGAAATATTACTTGAATCTTTATGAAATTCTTAAAATTGTCTGAAAATATTTTTTGTCTGCTATTGTCGTTCCACTAAACCAACTAGGTTGGAAATGGTCTGGGGCAAAATTTTCGCAATTATTGACAGGAACATAATTTTATATTAAAAATAACGAGAAAAACCAGCGCCGGGGTCTCGCCGAAAGGAAGCCCGAAAAATAGAACCCTTCCCGAAAAATCTCTCATCTGTCCGTCGTCCTTTGAAAATCGAGTTTGCACAAGGAATGTTCTGCGGGGCGGCAGGATGCGCGGCGGGCGCGGCGGCTCAAAGAGGATCCGTGGCAAATATTTCCTTTCGTGAAAGATGAACGTGTGTATGCTCTTTTCAAGGTGGCGGAGCCGCGCTGTCAACACTGAGCCTAGATCCCTTCCACCGCGCCGCGCAAGTAATATCCTTTGAGGGGGTGGGCGCTCATTTGCCTTAACAATTACTTTCAATAAAGTTTCCCATAATAAGGGGAAAACAAACACCGGCACACATATGCTCCGGCAGGAAATGAAGAGACGAGGGAAAGATACACACAAATGGCGTGTAAGAATGTTCATAATTAACATAAAACTTTACGTTTGCCCTTCGGCGCTCGATCCGGAGCACAAGAGGACGAGGAGCCGAGGAATTTTCGTTTCTGATTGTAGCTTAAGTGTAAGGTGATGGCTGTGGAGTCGGGAATTTGAAACTTTTCATATGATGCACAATGAAGGAAATCTCACATTCGGAGCCCGCCTAGTCGACGAGCAGCAGAAATTCCTCCGAATAAACACAGAGGCGCACACACGTCTTCTGCCTGTCTGCATAATGAGGAACAAGGGTTAATATGTAAATTTACGTTTAATATAACACTCCCGGGAAATATAGCAGGCGAGCTACTTTTATCGTGACAATTATTCAAAGAAGTACTCGTATCATGCTCCAACGAATAGAGTGGCATGCCTCCTTCAGGAGCCACAACCGGCGGCACGAGTTCATCACATCGGATCCTCGTCGGGCTCAAATCTTTTTGAGGTTTAATTAAAATGAAGAAGTGCCAGACAATTACCTATTCGATTCAAATTAACAGCTCCTTGCAGCTCCTTCCGAGAAGTTACATTCCTCGGCGGTATGCAGTTTTCGCAAAGAACTCCTGTTTGCTGGGGGGGAAGAACAAAGGGGTTTTTGTGAATGGGACACAACCCTCGAAAAGTTGCCTGTTTGCACAGAAGTATTATTACGAGGACTTAGCGACGTCCTTACTAAACAATTTAATGTTTAATCTCCGCAAGTGCGAAGGCGGCAAAGATCACTTTCTTCCGAGGCACACAATCTGCTCACAATCCGATTAATTTAGACTATAGGATGATTAATTATTATAAGTTAATTGGAAATAGTTCCACTATATTTACCATTTAATTTTATTGAGTATTATTTAACAAAAGGGTTCCGGAACGCGGGTTTTAACCAAGATAAAAGGAACATTGTATTGAGCATTTAACAAAATCCTTTTGAAAGTAACCCCACCTTTACACAGGTCAGTTTTATTGACAGTCAGCACTGATTTCGATTACACAGGTCAACAAAACTAAACTTTTTTTTTGAGTCTGAGTTATGAATGCTATTTTCTTATTGCTTATGTCCAAAAGGAAGGCAAAAGTGTCATAATTTTGTTAAAACTTTGCTTTTTTGAAGGAAAATTTGACATTCGTTTGGATAGTTTGAACCTCAATTACAACTAAATGCGTTGTGCGATATTTCTGATTTTTTGCCAAAAAATACGTTATACTAGAGAAAACAGTATAGGTACATTTTTGTATTGCGTTCCAAAGTGGTGGATTAAATATGGCGTCCGAACATTTGCAATTTTATGGGGTTTTTTATCAAAATGAATCAAAGAGGTCTTAGGGTCGCTGAAACTTAATCTGTTACCAAAATATATATTAAAGATGGCGGATCTAATATAGCAACCGAAAATTTAAAAAATGTCCGCCCCCAAATGATGTATAAGGAAATGAAAACATAACAATTTCGATGATTGGTTATTTTAAATTTGCTGTCCTGGGCACAAAAGCAAATTTTTTTAAAAATCATGTTGATTTTCTTCAATTGTGAGACGAAAGCAATGAGAAATGACCGCATATTAATCATAATCAAAAATCGTGTCGACTTGTGTTATCGAAACTACTTTCACTGCCTTGTTAGCGTTGATAGAAAATATAGAACATACCGTGTAAAATCCGCATACGTGATTGAAGCATTTTTTTTCCTCAAAATTAGCTCTCGTGGCGAAATTAATTGGAGTAGGCTAGGGATATAAAAACACGAAATGGTCAATTAAATTTTCGGAAATTGCACCAGTGTCTAAATTGCATCAATTAAACCAACTTGTGTCCAATTCTATTCTCTATAATCTAAATTTCAAACAAGGGACAGTCGGTTTATTTGTTAAAATATTATCGACCAGTTTAAATGTTTCCATAGTCGCGATATAATAATATTAAATATAAATATTGGGTCAATCCTTTTCTGACAATAGTAGTTACATCTTATATAGGATTTATTTTATTCAAACAATTCAGAAACACAATATCGCATCTCCGTGGTACAAAATGAATATAGTTACGGTTAAACAGTGTGGCTATATTGTCAAAACAGCGCGATATTTTAAAATGAATTTCGATCAAAAGAAACCAAATACTCCTGATATAAGCAAATTTGTAAGAAGCTGCGATTTAACACTGTAGGACTTTTTTTTGGTGGGTAAGCCGTTAAAGATCGATGTTACGCTAACAATCCAGACATGATTCAGGCACTTACACATAATTTTGATTTAGCTATTAGTGAAATAGGGCCGCACCCCTTCGAAAATGGACATTAAAATTCGGTTGACGGAATAAGAGAAAGCCATTTGAATGAGATCATATTCTATTACTTATTGGATTGTTTTATCTTTTCAATAAATTAACAAACTTTGAAAAATATTGAAACCTATTGATTTCATAGCATTTTTAAAAAGAAACCAGCATATGGCCCACCCTTTATGTTAGTATAAATAGTAAAGCAACGAGCATATCAAAGAAATATTTTTATTCCACCATTTTTAAAGTCCATTAAGATGTTATTACAAAAACATACAATACATAAACATGAAAATGAATATAACGAGCGTAACAAAACAATCAAAATCTTATTTGAAGTTCACCGTGTAGGTTATGATCAAATTTTTTATTTTTTGCCACATTCTTATAATTGATTTGAAGAACTCTTCAAGAAATCTCTTAACGCTCTAACAGTTTCATTTTATCCGCCACTTTTTAACTACTAATGTGCTTTTCAAAAATTCTTAAGTAATAATTTTTTTAAAGTATTATCTTAAATAAAACCTATTTTGATTCTGATATATGTAACACAGGTCAACATTTTATCTAGGCTTGTGCACGGGAATCGAAGATGGTATCCTAGGGTTTTTGGGGTCGATGATTACGATGAGCAGGTCGGTTAGGCTCCATCACGTCAAGTTCAAGGACATTTGAAGGTCAAACGGTCAAAAAACCTTCTAATCTCAATCTGCGAAATGCACAATTGTGCCACAGAACTAGAATACCTGCCTTGAGATGACCTTGAATGACCCCGAGGACGCATGCAAAGTAAAAATGAACACCGGATTCGGATGCAGCGACATCAAAAACACGTCCAAGAATTTTTTCAGATTTTTGGAAGGTTTTTCACCGTTTGACCTTCAAATGACCTTGAAATTAGGTCGACTGACCTCAGATTCAGATTCAGAGTCCTCGAAAACATACGTATGAATTTTTTTCAGATTTTTCGGACGGTACTTAGCATTTTTCTCAAAACCCCTTCAAATGACCTTGAATGACCTCGAGGATGCATGCAAAGTAAAAATAAACACCGGATTCGGATTCAGCGACCTCAAAAACATGTCCATGAATTTTTTTTTCAGATTTTTGGAAGGTTTTTTGACCGTTTGACCTTCAAATGACCTTAAACTTGACGTGATGGAGCCTAACCGATCCACTCATCGTAATCAGCGACTCCAAAAGCCCTAGGATACCATCTTCGATTCCCGTACACAAGCCTAGATAAAATGTTGACCTGTGTAATTCTTAAAGGATTTAATAAGAAACATATTGTTTGCTGTGCTGTCTAGGCCTTGACGACAGCTACAACTTAATTAATTCCGACAATTTTAATTATACTAGTCAACAAATTAAGTGTTTAATTACTGCTTCTAAAAATTAATATGTAATTTTTATAGGATTTTTTCCGTGAATTACAAATTTGCAAATTCTTAATTGGTCTCCGAGAAAAATGAATGTTATAGGAATTTTTAATGTAGCTCAAATGAAAGCTTGAACCTTTACCTAAATAATGGAAATACCAATTATCTATATTGTTTTTTAAACATCTTGGGAAATAAGTTTTTCATGAATGTGTGTCAGTTACGATTTTCCATTCACTATATATTTTATGGAAAAATGAAAAAAATGTATGAAAAAAAGTATATTTCGCGGAATATTTCGAAAAGTTTTAAAGCCTGTTGTATTTTGATATAAGGGTTCAATTCTATGGAAATTACCTAATAGGCAATCATGGGTAAAAATACTTCTTGACCTGTGTTATATAGTTGACATGACCCTAAATGTTATGTTATAGTTTATACATTTTGTAAACGAATAATGTTGCAATTTTAACAAAAATAAGTTTTCCTTTCACTCCTTTGCCTTTCTCTCGAAAAGTAGACTGTTTTGAAGAAAAGTATTGTTATTAGACAGAGCGAACGACGTAATGACTTCATCTTAAAGAGGTCCACCCCCGCTCCATCCGGATCTCGGTGAGTGCGGGGGGTGGGGCATCCAAGATCAATAGGTGCGAAGCAGCCAGTCTGTTTACAATCAAGCCGGGCCAATCCGATTGATTTAGAGCCGTGATGGGGAGCATGTGTCCGGAGGCCATCGAAAAGATGTTACGTCTCGAATATATTCAATTTCATTTGATTAATGGCCTTCGGTAAATGTGCTTACCCCAGATTTAGGGTCTACGCAAAATTCCTTCGACACGAATTTTTCCCAAAGGAGTTGTAGTTGCTACGAAAAAAAGATGCAATATTTCTTTCGGCCGCCTTTATTGGACCACTTCGATGTCGGGTAGTAACATAAGAAGCCCGGGGGTGGGCTCAATTCCTTGTGTGGGCTCCCCGACAAGAAATTTGTTGCGTGAAGCAAATCTTGAAATGGATTTTAAAAGGATTACTCATTTGTATGGTGATTGCGGCAGAATAAAGAGCCCCAACGATGCTAAGGGAGCGCGCGCTCACTTGTTGCAAACTAGACGGGGGGATTTATTAGCGAGGGGAGCTAATCGGTCTCGAAGCCACAGAGCACAGCGTAAAGGGCAGGTGAATGGGGTGACATATAGTGGAGGGGGGAGCTAGTAAGCTGTCTAAGATTATAAAATTTACAAATCCCAAGAGCATTTCATGCAAGCCGCCTTTGAGGTTCGCCCACGTTTCAAACAGGACCTCTAATCCTTGCAGCAGCATTAACTTGAATGGGCTGCTAATCTCTCGACAGTAAGAAGTCTTTTGGAAATAAGACTTCTGGCGGAACGAGAGAATGATTTTCACATCAGGGATCACAAGGATAGAAAAACTTTTCTAATTTGCCGTCTCAACCTCTCTGGTCGCGCGCACACACGCGCACACACATGTCCTTACGGGGGTGGATCTCCAAATATTTAAGAAAATGCCTCATAAGCAACCCGCTTGGCTTCTTCATACAACGCGCAGCACATAACATGAGCTTTTTTATAAATTTAACTTTCAGCTCTCGCAATTTATGGCCTTCTAGTTTTGGGTTGCTGCTGACTCAGGGACCAACTTTCAGGAGGATGGCTCTTGTAGCTTACGAGCCGCGTTATTCTTTAAATTCGTGGATGTAAATAACTGTTTCATAAAAGCTACTAACAGGAGATTTAAGTATGTCGGGAGTGCTTTAGAATGCTTTTAATATTTACACATTAAAAAGTTACGTGACTTTCGAATTTTCGAGAATTCGACACATATATGTAGGTGCAATTGTGGCGAAATTTTGCTTAATATGTTGCTAGGGAAATGGCAAGCATACTTGACTCAAATGCTCGACTTACAACCTGGCAACTTACTTTGAAAACACATTTTCTTAAGTATGCAATTTGTTGCAATAAAATTCTTGTCATAATAAATACAAGTAAGTTATTTGACTTTAGCAAAAATATTACCATGATCAAAAAGAAATGGTCTTTTAACTATATAACCTGTGGCGTCATGCGTTTTTTGCCACTCTTTGATTTTTTCCGATTTTCTATATGTTAAGAAATGATGCAATCTACAGGGTGACAAATGGAAAGTTGCCTTAACTAATCTACACTTCTACACTAATATTATATAGAGAGGAAAGATTTGTATTTTTGTGTGTATGTTTGTAATGATTAAATTCAAAAACTACTGTGCCGATTTCAAAAATTCTTTCACCATTAGAAATCTACATTCACCCTGAGTAGCATAGGCTATATCCAATTTAGAAATTCAAGATGGCGGATCCAATATGGCGACCTATATTTTGCGATTTCAACGGATCTTAATGAAAATTAGTACAATGATTGTTTTGAAGTAACTGATTTTGAATATTACCAAAGTTTACAAACCCAAGATGGCGGACCCAATATGGCGACCAATATCTCTCGCTTTCAATGGATTTTAATGAAAATTAGTACAATGATTATCTTGAGATCACTGATTTTGAATGTTATCAATATTTACAAATCCAAGATGGCGGATCCAATATGTCGACCAAGATTTCCCGATTTCATCGGATTTTAATGAAAATTAGTACAATGGTTATTCTGAGACCACTTATTTCGAATAATATCAAAATTTGTAAATCCAACATGGCAGATCCAATATGGAAACCAAATGTCTCGATTTCAACGTATTTGAATGAAAATTAGTATGTTATCAAAATTTCCAAATCCAAGATGGCGGATCCAACATGGCCACCAGAATGTTGCGATTTCGACGGATTTTAATGAAAATTGATACAATGATTGTTCTGAAGCCACTAATTTCGAATATTAGCAAAATTTCCAAATTCAAGATGGCGGATCCAATATGAAGACTAAAATTTCTCGATTTCAACAATTTTTAATGAAAATTAGTACAATGATTATATTAAGGTTATTATTATTATATATATATATATATTATATATTGTATTTAGATTAGGAAATCTAAGATGGCGGATCCATAAAGGGGTTTTCGGGTTGAAACAAATTCTAGGATATAACAAATTAGAACATTTGAGAAGTGTTTAATTAGTAAATATTTACCCAACGCCGGGTGAAACCGGGTAACCCAGCTAGTCATTCATAATTTTAAAATGAGTGCAGGTGAAAAAAAAATAAAAATACGTATAAATTCAGTAAAGATGTCATTTTTATTTGAAATTAGTTCTAGTTGAATCAGACATTTTTGACAGATACTTATTGAGATTTAAAAAAATCGACAAAATTCGGCCAGGGGATAACTATTAACATAAATGCTTGAAAACATTATTAATAAATGCGGTCATACGATGAAATCAAATAATTTTTTTATAATTCTTACCTTCTGACTGTTTTTGATGGTTACATTTTAATTCCAAACTTGGTATGAAGGCCTCTCTATTTGTTTCAGTATAGTTTTTACCTCTAGAATAAAAGCACTCGATTTTTCTCCGTTTCTAAGCTTACTCATTTTAAAGTACACGTATTTCTCTTTATAACGTTTCAACGTATTTCTCTTTATAACTACGGGGTCCCAACCTTCTACGACATATTAGAGAAGAAAAGACATGGGTATACTTTAGGCAACTTTCCATTTGTCACCCTGTATATGAATAAAAATGTGAACGTTTGTTTGTTCAAAATTTTCGAATCTCCAATTTTTTGGAAATTTTGACACAACGTTGCATTCGAATACTCACGTGTTTTCGTATACCTAAATATACATACATATATTTTTTTAAATCCGTTACGCCATCTGTTGAAAGTAACAGCAACACACGCAATACTAAACATTGCTCATGCCGGACAGTGTACTTCTTGACAGCTGCTGTCACTTAGCTTTTCAATGTCTCAATTCAATTGCTTTGTTAAATAGAATTTTCATAGATTTCGAATGTTTGTTCGTTTTTCATATATTTCAAAGCCGCTGAACCGATCTCCTTGAAATTTATATTAAGTCTCGCATAAAACCATTAAAAGCATTATGAAATTATACATATTAAAAACGTGTGCTGTCTCTTTTCTTTCTTTTCAATTTAACCAGACTTAGCCACAGCTAGTTTTATAATAAATGCATAAAATATTTTTGATTTCCTTATGACACGCGAACTTATGTCACTATTCCATTTTGGTTTACATTAAAGTTATGGAACATCGAATTGTTTTTAATAGAAATTCTGTCAAGTTATTATTGATTTAATAGGGAATTACAC
Organism: Dysmachus trigonus; assembly: GCA_949715965.1. NCBI lineage: Eukaryota > Metazoa > Arthropoda > Insecta > Diptera > Asilidae > Dysmachus > Dysmachus trigonus. The sequence goes on from OX454320.1 coordinate 94,018,205, forward strand.
GTTAATTTAATAGGTTTTAATTTTTATTTTAATAAGGGGTACACAATGAAATTTCTGCTATGTATGCTTATATTTTTAATGGGATATTCCATTAAAATAATAAATGGGTCTGTTTGATAATTAAAAGTTGTTATTCTGTCATGGCAATATGTGCAATCTGACTAGAATAATGTTTTTCTAGTTATTTATATACGAATTCTTATTATTTTACAGCACATACAAAAATAATGCAAAAATCATTGTTTTACCAAAAATAATTTTTCTGAGTAAGAACTTTTATGCTTAAAACAAATCACATTACATATATAGAATATATAGATTTTTTTAGGATGATTTAGTAGTTTTTTGCAGTATTTACACTTATTTTTAGGGGTGAGTTTGGCACTCTTTGGGTACGGAATCCTGAATATCATTGAAAAATGTTATAGGTAACTTCAGTTCTACTAAAGCTGAATGAGTGATATAAAACAATCTATTTCACTACTCAATTATTTTAGATAACTACATATTCCCATACTAATTTCTATATTTCTTTAAAATAAAAATATTACAGCTTATGATAAAGTTGAATCAGTGATATTGGAGCTAAATTTGGACTATCGAGCTTATTACTAAGAGGTAGTGGCCGTTTAGAGATGAACAAAAACTTCCACTGCGGGAAACAAATCGACTTTTGGTAAAAAGTTTCCATTTCGTTTTCTTTTTATCTAGGGTTTTTTGAAAAAAAAAAAAAAAATAAGGAAAGGTCACTAATGTATTCGCGTGAAGCGTTTAAAAATGGTAAGAGACAGCTCTAATAGAACATATTTCTAAAAAATTGATAAAATCAGCATCGATGGATTTTAGTGAATAGACAAAACGAGCCTAGCTTAATGCTTTCGGTACTTTCATGCTATTCACAAAATTTTTGTAAATTTTTCACTTTATTTAACGTCAGCTCGTCGCTGCTAACGTAGAGATCCGCATAAAAATGCAAATTACTCAATCAGAACTAAAGCAGGCGAATACAAGCAACAAATCGATATCTCCCAGATTCTAAATCAGACGATTTACGTGTCCCAATATCCGATTTATGGGTTTCCGCCAAAAATGGATCAAATGGAATATTTCTGGTCCAATTCAATCAGCCGAGGACAAATCTAAAACACGTTTTGTCATTGCGTGCTACATGGGAGGAAGTACTTTTGAATGGCGCCCCAACATGCTCGGAATATCAAACACAAGATGTATGCAAATCGCAAGATTTTTCTCCGCCCGGCACTCGAACTTATGCCAGGAGATTTAATATTGCGACGATTCCCCGCAGGAATGTGCGGCACGGCCTCTTTCGCACAAGAAATGATTTCCTGATTATGGGATGGATATGAATAAGAATCGAAGAACTGACGAGGGATGTTTTCTTCCCAGTTTGATTTTCTGCTGATGGCTATAGACAAAGTATCACTTACGGGGGCGTGTGTGCGGCACGCATCTGCGAGATAAATCGCATTATGTAACAGAACAGGGGGGGGGGGGGGGGGGGTGTGATCCCTTCCCTTCTTCGCAGTAAGCAACTCTCTCTCTCCGCCCCCCTAAAGTCACTCTGCTAAATTTCACACTAAAGGGATTATATCGATAGCAACAGGCGTCCCCGCCACCCAGTGGTTCGGAATTCAAACGCTGAACAGCCACAAAAAAATAAAAATACCAACATATTTCGGGATCACTTCGTACCAATGATTTCTGGATAATGTTTGCCATTTTCCTGTTTTCTCATCCCGAGCTAAAAAGGTTCCCCGTAACATTGGAGCATAGCTGCACGACCTGTCTTCAATTTTACTAACAAGTTCATCCGCCTCGCCTGTCCCCATTGGCTCTTCTGTAATGTTTGTGCTTGTTCACAAAAAAATTTCGACAATTCCTCCCAGAGTGGTTGGTTCCACTCAGTGGAATTCGTTTAAAATTGTAACTTTATTTAAATTGATTTTTTTTTTTTAAATCATTGTTATTCTTTGCTGAGTTAAAAGTTTTCAGCACGCCCACCGAGCACACGCACCTGATTGGATGAATGTTTGATAAATGTTAAATTTAATTTAAGCAGAATATGTCTCATCGATAATAACAAAAGATTTACTTAAATTACAAAGAAATTTAACCTTAAGTCTTAAAATAGATACAGCTAATTGGTAACAGATAATGTTTTCATTTTACATAACAAATTATATAAATTTCATACACAATAGGTTTGTAATAATTTCTTAATTGGGCGCCCGTGGGTGAATAAAGTTGCCTAAATCTACCCATAAATCGTTCCCATACTCTTTTGGGAAAGAAATCTATCGTGGAGTTATAAATTGCTGTGTCGTCGCCCAAAACTGAAACACAGGAAAATCAGCAGTGAATATACTTTATAATATGGGCCCGAGAACTGATCCTTGTGGAATACCTGCAATAATTTTGTAATCCTATCCTACGTGAACTTTGAAGAATTGATCACTTAAAAAATGTTGAACGATCGCCGCTAGTGGCAAGAAAAGTTAGTTTTTATCATTTTAGATATAAGGGCCTCATGCCAAATGTTATCAAAGGCTGTTTGCACTTATAATACCAGTTTTACGAAGGACCATGTATTCAAAATTCATAGGATTCAAACCACGGACCACTTTTACTTTAAACATTCATTTAATCAGTAATCCAATGATTGGATTCATACAGTATTGCAATTTGTAATAATTGGATGACTTTGATTTAAAAAAAGTCAACCAATTATTACAAATTGCAATACTTATTCATAATTTCTTTTAACAATGATCACCTATGAAAGTTAACAATTAAAAATTAAACAATTACAGTGTGTGTCCGTCATTTCATTAAATTTTTTCCGTAAATTGCGAATTCGCAAACAAAAATGTCCTATCATGTCACGTTTTTTGGTGAAAATAGGTTTGAAAAGTACAAAGGACAGTATTTTGGCAATTTTTAAAAATTCATTAAAAAATTACGAATTGTTGTAGGACCTTGTAAAGTAGCTCGAATAAAAGATAAAACCTTTAGTTATTATAGTAAAGTACGAGAGGCTTTAATACTTTCCGAAATATACCTTGAATTCAATTTTTTCCATAAGCCGATTACTTCTGCTGAAAATGCTTTGTAAGTACTATAGATTAATGATATTTTATATGTATCGATAAGGGTTCAGGCTCTCTTTTGAGTCATGTTACGAGCTTTTTCCACGTTTCGTAATTTGCTAATGAATTTTTGTACTTTTCAAACCTAATTTTTTTCAAAAATCTAAAGTGATAGGATCTTTTTGTTTGCAAATTCGTAATCTACGGAAAAATCCTATTGAAATAATATATTACTTATTCTGTAACAAATTAAATATTAAATTTTGTCGCACAGTATTATCGGAAAACTTTCAAAAAACGAGATCTCGATTTCAAAACGTGTTTTCAATCCGATTTCTAAAGAGTAATACCCTAGACACACGACGCGGAAGAATGCTCATTGATTAAATTACCTAATAGATTCAATGATTATGCCTATTTTGGGGTGACACACGGTAATTACGAATTTCTTAAAATTCGATTTGACAATTGTTAGATTGGTGCTAGTTGTGTGACCTTTAAAATGGAATCATCTTTTATTGTGGATAATTTAAATATATTAATGCAAATAAACCATCATAAAAGGAAATCCAGAAAGTTTAAACTACTCGCGCTTCAAAGAGTAAAACGTGCCCGAAGAAATGTGTGTAAAATGTAAAAATTGAAAGTGGCCGCTCTGCTTCTTCGTGCAAAAAGGAAGTTGCGAAGACGTTTGTGGACTCTCCTTCCAAAATTACTAAAACTCACGAAACACAAACAAATGAAGGAACTTGACAGGTATTATGAAATGACAGCTAGAAAATTAGCCGATTTCCCAAATTTCTCCAATAAATTGCACTTTCATACAACTGCAGGCACTCTGGTCGGAAAGTAGGAATGATCATTCGTATTGAATGAGCTTGGGTAGACATAATTTGTGCAATGACGATATGAATGATCATTGCTTCTATGATGTGATGACACATGGCCTATTCAATTATCATTCCTGCTCAAATGATCATTGATATGTCCTCCGTCTGTCTAGGGTATAAGAACACGATTTTCTGGTTTTGAAACAAAGTCCTTTAAAATTATTTTTTCCCTATCACCCATTCAATTTCGTGGACCATATGATCCTATATGTTCATTAATTAATGCATTTTCTAGAACAATGATCTATGTATTTGGCAAATAGTAACATAATATATAATATGTGCGTAGTATACCCCTATATTGTTCTGTATCTCTGAGCCCTTGAATTAAATTCTCGAACTGTCTTTAGATCTTATTAGAGATGGGTTTGACAATTGTTAAATAATGTGATATATGTAAGTGATTCTAATATAATAGCAAATTACAAAGAATAAATAAATTTTTTTTGTACATTATGTTTGTGATATGTTTTGTGAAAAATTTCACACAACTTAATGAATATTTATAACAAATTGTTTCTCTTTTAGCATTTCTAGTCGACGAAGAACTTTTGTAGGACACCAACATTCGGGGAGCCGCCAGATAAGTATTTTCTGATATAAATAATGAGTGCTGGTTCTTTTTTGACATGTTTCCGAGTATGTTGATGATGACGACACCAGAGACGTTGATTTTCTTTCTAGTAGAGCTTGATTAATGTCCTTATTGTTAGTAATTCTTGGATGTCTGGAAGTACTATATGTTGTTATCTTCCATTAAATCGACCATGTTGGCTTTAATTATTTTTTCCATTATTTTACCTAAGGATTTCAATAGGCTAATTAACCGATGGCTTGAAAATAATTCAGATGATATGAATTGCAATTGTTTTTGCTAATGTTTTAGTTTGGAATTTTATTTAATCCCGGGGCTTTATGGTTTTTAACTGATTAATAATGATTTTTATCTCTTTAGGTTTTTTACGAAGTTGCCTACTTCAAAAATAACAATTTCTTCAGTAAATCTTGTTATGCAATCTTTGACCTCTGTGCTTGAGTAGTAAAATAGCATTCTTTTCAGAAATGGCTTCTATGATTACTTTGGCCTTTTTTTTACATGTAATACATTTCCAATTGTTGCATATAATAACAGGTAAGGGTTTGAATTTTTTTCTTTATTATTTCAGTAACGTTCCAAAAGAAGGAAAAGTTTATTCCACCTAGTATTTCGTAATTTTATTTGTTGAATATACAAAATTTTTTTCTCTCTGTGCTTGTTCAAGAATGCAAATGAGCAAATCTTTAGCTATGCTTCAAGTAAGTAATAATTGGTTTAAGAAATTATGTTGCCCTGCGAGAATCGTCGGGAAGCAAAACCCCGTCCGCGATAGGTCTTTGATCTGATTCGAGTTGATTTAGGTTGCAGGAGTGGGGAGGGCGGTCGAGCCAGCGCCTAACATGGGTCGAAGCGATTTATCACGGGCTGAAAACTTGCCGCCGCTCTGCGCTGCGAATTCCCACCGAATACATGAGGGGTGACATGACGAATTTTGTAGGAACAACCCGCAGCTATCACGGGATATTCTCAGGGCGCTCCGCTTCCCGCAGATGGTTTTATCTTATCACCCTCGGGGACTCCTACGCTGTCGTTTGCGAGAAAAATGTTCGCGAAAGGATAATTTGAGGTTACGGCTTTCTGCCGATGCTGAAACAAATATTTGTGCCGGCTCCTCGCAACCGAGCGCGCGAACGATGAGAGGGCGACTTTGCTCTTAGGCTTCTTCACTTCGGTTCCGCGAAAACTCGCAAAGATCGACACCCCGAAAAGTTTTCGTAATAAGCAATTAAACGGTGATGGTCCCCTTGTCGGCGAAATAAAATTTCAAAATTTCCAAACTTAGATGCATAAAAAAAACGCCTGGTGAGCTGAGAAGCTGTAAATCAACTCGACCGGCTCCAAATTAAAAATTAAGAGAGGCAATAGACGACAAAGTTACACGGCAATAATTCAACAGTTTCCAAGAAAATATCCTCAGGACGACCGGCCACAGGAAAGGACACCTAATTCCGCGATGCAATCAAACTTTTCTCTCACCTGCGTGAAATGTTAATTTTGCCTTTAGGTAAATACGACCTCGGCGACTGATCGTAATTATAATGGAAACAGCCCTTTGGGGGAGATTATGTCCCTTAATTTCATCTGGTTCGGTCCTTGGAGCTGCTGTGAGCCAACAAATAAAGATTTCTGGATGGTCGGGCGGTCCTAAGACGCCATGTTAACCGAGTAATTAGTAATTGCCAAATTTTAAAAGCCCATCGAAGCGACAAATGGGATATCAAGCGGCCGCACTTAAGCCGGTGGGAGCCTGACTGATTCCGGCTTACCATGGACGAGCCTTGGCACCCTGATTCGGGGGCCAGTCAATGGCGAGAGCGGCCATTCATTACTTTGCATTATTCGCAGATTAATTAAGGTATCAATTGGTGCGGATTAGGAGCCGAAAGGGTCGCTATTTGACCTAGACATGTTAATTTCCCCAAATGAGCCGCCTTCACTGGCTGAGTGAAATCAACCGCGAAAAATCTCATTGCTCCCGACGGATGGACTAATGACCTATTATGAGAACGAATTCGATCAATACTCAACACAAGCTACACTGCTTTTTTATTAACTTTTGTCTACTGATATCATATAATTTAAAATCATCTCATTTCGAATATTAATATATCAACATATGGTATACCAAACCCCTGCGAAACAAGTATACTAATGTATAATGCCAGCAATATTCAAATTCAAACCTAAGTTTTCATTCAATCTAGCCACATTCTTTTGAATTCTAGACTGCTCCTTAAACTCTATGGGTTCTAAAATCCTAACAAATAATTTACAAGAAATTTTAAATAACTAAACAACGAAAAGAGCTATAAAGTTCAAGTTCCTGAAAGTTTGAAGTTGGACTTTGGTCAACTTACAAGCGGTTCAAAACTTAGCCGAGTAACTTAGTACTGAAAAGTTGGCTAGAATGGCTTAAAAGCTTCAGTGGAAGTTCTGAAGCTTGAAATTATTCTAAAAATGGTTCTGGTATCTGAAAGTAATTTTTCTTCCGAATTTAGGAATTTGTAGAAACTTTAAGGGTAAAGCCGCACTATCCCTAATCGAATTTATTTATAATACATGTTATAAATGAATAAATTCTTCATTTTAGTCGTTACGTTTAATGAATAAAGGGTATTTATTCATACAAAATAAGGCAGTGTTTTTTATGAACAATTTTTTTAAATAAAGTACAAAAAATAATTATCATTATAGACAAAATAAAGGGTGTTTTTTTAAGATACGCCGCAATTCCGATAGGGATAAATGTCAAATGTGCTTTAATTTGTTTTAAGTGTGAATGTAATTTTTGTTCGGTAAAGTCTAACAAATCATTATGGAAAGATAAACACCGCAGCAACAATACCAGATCGTGGAAATTTATTTCTGAAATTAGTACTTTGTTATAAAAGCTTATAGAGCACTTCGTGAATTTTATAAACCGAATAATCGCCAACAGAGGGGTACAGAGCAATGATTCGCACTCTTTTGTTTCCGAAACTGCTTGACATTGACATTGATAAGTAGCGATTCCAACAGGATGACGCTACATGCTACACAGCGACCAAAACAATTTGTCGAAAATCTTATTTTAACAAATGGAATGGGTCAATTGACAACGAAGATCGTTTGATTTGACACTACTGGGCTTATTTTTTGTCCTGATAAACCGATCGATTAACGCATTTGAAAGCAACGTAAGACGTGTCATTGCTGATATACGAACTTGGACTGGGAGGAAATAATGTACATAACTGGCAACCGCGGTGGTCATATGCACGAAACTGAATTTAATTATTGAATGGTAAATAATTATCTTTCGAATGAAACTAAATTTATAGTCACTTTTTAAATTTGTAGGTGCTTTATTCAAATTAAAAATCCGGATGCGTTTTAAAAAACACCATTGGAAAATTGTCTAAATAGCTAAACTATATACAGGGTGTTCAGATGTGGTAGGGAAATATTGCAGGGGGTGAAAAGTCAGACCGAGACAAGCAAAAATTCGTATGGGTGGGGGGGTATCTCGCACCGTTCGGCAGTTATAGGGTGATTTGTAAATCAGGATGTTGCTTTATATGGGAACCGCTCTTGTATTTTTACCTTTTTTTCTACGAATCGCAGCGGCCCCAAACTGATCTCAAAAAACTACTATTTCAAAGCCCTTTCCAAAACGGTCAACACTGATTCCCTATCCCCAACCCATTGGCCACAATCACCCCTGGAAGTTGAAAAAATTAACTTTTATTTCACGATTTTTCACCTTTCGCCCCGCTTTTCTCCGAAATTCGCGTTATTAATATACCTACTTTTTTTTATACAATTAACAAGAAACACTGATACTTGCAAATCACTTACAATTAATTTTTGCCTTGGAGGACTCAATAACAATGTATAATAAATAAATAAATTATTTTTCGAATACACTTCTCAAGATCTTATTGCTCAAATTTTTGATGTAAGGAGTCACTCAGAAAAATTATTTTTGATCAACATTTTAATAAAGACTGATAATAAATTTGGGCAAAAGATTTAAAAAAAACAGGAATTGTCAATGACTGGGGATAAAAGATAAACATCTAAAAATAAATTAACTGTGTTCAATTCTCACAATAGGTTGTGATATTAGAAATAAAAATTTAAACTAGTATTACAATAGCATCGATAGCAATTCTTAGAATTCGTAGTAAAAATATTTGAAGCAAAAACTAAATTGAAAACAATATATAGGTATAATATTATCAAATTAGGGCGGAAAATAAATAACAAATAAAAATCAGTAATGCAAATATATATCATACATATTTTCTCAGAAAAATGTTCTTAAAAATATATTTCAACAACAATTCAATTGGGGATGAGTCCACTAAAGTAAAAAATGACCGGGACCTATTCTGAAAATAATTTTCAGTGCACTTGATAGCCAAGATACTAAATTGCATTGCTTTTCAACTTTAAAAACTTGTAAACGTATCCTAACTGCCTTAATTTTACTAAATTAGTATATACCATATACCCCTAGTAATTAAAAATCGAGTTCTTTATAGAAAACTAGTTAATAATAATTAGATAAGGCGTTTCGTGATAAAGTTATATATTTGAGACACTTTTAGGAAGTTACTTCCAAATTAAAATGCAGCAGAAGAGAAGAAATCTGTGTTTTTTATCTGAATCATGAGTCGGCCGATTTTCAATCTTCTCGTGAGCTACGATTGAAAACCTCATTAATTGGTTGAATAATTCCTAAAATAAAATTAAGTTATCTTAGAAAAATAAAACATACTTCTTTTATTAAAATCACGTCTATTTAAAAAATATTTTATTTCCCTTTGCGTTGCAAATACTACTTGAAAATATTTAAATAATTTCCTAAGGCTCATATGCAATTTATTTTATTTGAAATACACAAAAAGCGGCCAAGTGTGAGTCGGACTCGCCCATGAAGGGTTCCGTAGCAGCAAGTAACATAATATAAAATTTGTAGTTCGTTGTAACTTTGATCGATGTTTTAATAATAGTGTATTTTTTTTAAATTAAGTTATTGATAAGTAAACATTATAATTAGGTACCTAAATGATGGGATTTAGATCTAACTATATGCGAGCCCATATAGGCTTGTTTTTTTATTTGAGTTGATTGAATGAAAGGTAAATTGCGGTTTACGATTTATGACGTATTAAAAAAAAACTACGCACTAGATCTCGTTCAAACCAATTTTCGGTGGAAGTTTGCATGGTAATGTACATCATATATATTTTTTAGTTTTATCATTCTCTTATTTTAGAAGTTACAGGGGAGGGGGGGGGGGGGGGGGGGGCACACATTTTACCCCTTGGGAAGTGTCTCTCACGCAAACTATTCAGTTTAGAAAAAAATGATATTAGAAACCTCAATATCATTTTTGAAGACCTATCCATAGATACCCCACACGTATGGGTTTGATGAAAAAAAATTTTTGAGTTTCAGTTCTAAGTATGGGGACTCGCACTTGGCCGCTTTTTTTTCTATTTTTGTGTGAAAATCTTAATGCGGTTCACAGAATACATCTACTTACCAAGTTTCAACAGTATAGTTCTTATAGTTTCGGAAAAAAGTGGCTGTGACATACGGACGGACAGACAGACAGAGTAGGTTTTAGATTTAGGATTAGGTTTTACTTATTTATAAAATAAAAATATATTAGATTTTAAGTTTTTTGAAAAATTTTTCTTAAAAATAAAAATAATACATCTAACCAAGAAAATAACCAGGGACTGAAAAGTGAAGTAGAAAATAAAATAGTATAGTTTTGAATATCTGTTTAGGATTTAATTACTAACTAGAAATATAAGACAATAGTATTTAAGGCATTTAGCTATAAGATATTAATTAATATGTAAAGTGAATGAAATAAATGCTGTCAAACAACAACAACAGACAGACATGACGAATCTATAAGGGTTCCGTTTTTTGCCATTTGACTATGGAACGCTAAAAACAAGTTGATATTTGAAAATCTGAAAATAAGTGGTGGGGTAGTGAGTAAGCGTATGGAGTTTTTTAAACTGGATAGATATTTTTAGACACGATTTTTGATTCTGATTAATATGCGATCATTCCTCATTGCTTTCGTCTCACAATTGAAGAAAATCAACATGATTTTTAAAAAAATTTGCTTTTATTCCGAGGACAGCAAATTTAAAATGACCAATCATCAACATTTTTATGGTTTCATTTCCTTGTAAATCTGTTGGGGGCGGACATTTTTCAAATTTTCGGTTGCTATATTAGATCCTCCATCATTAATATATATTTTGGTAACAGATTAAGTTTCAGCGACCCTAAGACCTCTTTGATTCATTTTGATAAAAAACCCCATAAAATTGCAAATGTTCGTACGCCATATTTAATTCACCACTTTGGAACCCAATACAAAAATGTACCTATACTGTTTTCTCTAGTATAACGTACTTTTTGGCAAAAAATGAGAAATATCACACAACGCATTTAGTTGTAATTGGGGTTCAAACTATCAAAACGAATGTCAAATTTTCCTTCACAAAAGCAAAGTTTTAACAAAATTATGACACTTTTGCCTTCCTTTTGGACACAAGCAATAAGAAAATAGCATTCATAACTCAGACTCAAAAAAAAGTTTAATTTTGTTGACCTGTGTTATTAGGTATCCCTATTAAAATGATTTGTCCAAAACATCTTCACCTGTAAAACAATTGAATAAAACTAACAAACAATCATTTGATAAAACACATTTTATTTATTTTCGTTATCACAAGGAATCAGAAGCATTTTTTTACATAAATAGGTTTTGCGTTCTCCTCCAGTTCTGTAAAGTTACAAATAGTACCTTGTTCTAAATCTCTTTAGATGCTGACACAAACCCAGCCGCATGCTCCTACAGCCTTGAACAGATTTTTATCTAAATAACATAAAAGAATGGAACACATATTCTTCTCTCTGGGGGATGGATATGCATTGTGCTCCTTCCGAGCATTTAATATGTTTTCGTCCAGTTTAGGTTTCATTTGAGATATGTAAAGGCCGGCCAGACGAGACTAGGCGACCGAAAGCATTTTTTTTTTCTTCCCACAAAAACTAAATAAAATCAACAGGCGCAATAAAACTCAACGAAAACAACGATCTCGGTGTGTCCTTATTAGATCCTCTACACATACAATTAGCAAACAACTTATAGTTAACAATATTTACACAAATCCTTAGCGTATCATTACATAGGCCAACACTAGTCTAACATCGGTATTTACACAGGATACATACAGGAGCTATTTTACAAGCTAGGTCATTAGCTAATCTTACATTAAACCCTAAGTACGCTCAGTTCGTCGAAATTATAAATCATCGTATAAAACACGAGGACCTCTTTCTCTGCGGACGCGTCTGAGTTGCACTCTGTCCTTCCTCCGGCCACCCCCTAGGAACGATATATCACGTTTAAAACGCTCAGATATGTATGTATAAAGTCCTACACGGCCCGCGATAGTCCGGGAAAGAGTGAGACCAAAATTAGTGTTTGATTGTTCACCAAGTTTTGAATTAAATCGTGCTTTAAAATCTAAATCATACCTTTTTTAGTTGAGCTTTGGAAAGGTTTCAAAGATATGAAGCGTAAGATATCGAAATTGATATATGTGCACGCATATCACATGTTATTGTAAATTAGTACCATTAGTAAACAACACAACAACAACACCAAATTTTTTTCCGAACAAGTGGCAAATAATTTATATACGATTTTTTCCATAAATTATGAATTTGTAAATGAAAATGCTGAATCAGCTCCCGTTTTCAAGGAATAGGTGAGTGAAAAAGTCAAAAGACTTTATTTTTACCATATTTGAAAAATCATTAAAATATAACAGATTATTATAGAAGCTTGTAACGTGGCTAAAACCAAAGTTAGAACCTTGAGCTATTATCTCAAAATATTAAAGGTCTTAAAAATGTTCGAAAAATACCTTGAAAATCAAATTTTTGACTAAACCTATTATTTTGTACAACAGATGCTGAATGAAGATTATAGTAAATACACGCTCATGAAAAACTTTTTCGCGAGAATGTTTAGACAAATTACAAAAATTAGTGGTATTTGATATTTTTTAGAATAAGTTTAAGGCTTTGATTTGAGCTATGTTACAAGTTCCACTGACCATCTGTTATTTTTTGATGATTTTTCGAAAATGGCAAAAATTAGATATTTTGAATTTTCCACTCTATTTTTTTCGAAAATGGGAGCTGATTGGGAATTTTTATTTAAGAATTCGTAATATACGGAAAAAATCCTATAGAAATGATCTGGTACTCGTTCGGAAACAGAAAGTAGCATTGAGTTTGTAGACCAGTTTCTAATCATATTTATCTCTTGTCTACACTCGTAAGTCAAAAATGTTCGATACAATAAAGTTGGTGTTTTTAAACAACGAAAAATAGTTAATCTCCTGATATAAAATTTCGAACAAGAAAATTGTTTACTTAAAAGGTTATAGGGGGATAAGAAGGGGTAAGGTACCCCCGCGCCGATTATGCCCGTTCTATTTTTTTTTTCGTCAGGAATAACACAAGAATCAGGTTGACTAAGTTTCATCCCTCAATAATTAAAGGGGTGAAAATTAATTTTAAAAATTTCGAAAAAAATTAATATCTTTTGAACGTGTTGACCAATTTGGATGGAATTTTGATATGTTTTAGATGTCACTGTGGCACATCATAAAAACTGGATATAACCTAAAAAAATTTGTTTGCCTATTTTCAAAAAAAAATTTTCAACCCTTTTGAATTTTGATACAATCACCAAAATTTTGTTATAGATTCCTAACATAGTTTTTTACAACATACATTTTTCTAGATTTTTTTTCCACTGGCATGACACCTAAAAAAAAATAAAATGCACTCCAGCGATCAACATAGAATTAGATTAAACATAGATTAGATTAAAAACAAAATTAAAAAATTCTTATTACTTGTATTTAGAAAAAGTACGAGTTGGGAAAAATTTAAAATATTACTTAAAAGTCGCTCGCATAAAAAAAAAAACGTTCTTTCCAAAGTTTCGCTCTAAAATGTCGTCTGGATTATTCTTAAACTAAGAATTTCGTGATAATTTATCTCAAAATTTTTGATGAACTACGAAAAAAATAAGTTTTTACCACATTTTACTAAATTTAGATTAAACAAAGCATCGATTAGGCAATAATAAGAGCTGTTAAAATCGGTTAAAACTATTTAAATATAATATGAACACACTATGAGTTACATTTTAACCCGAATAATCTGGTCTGCTTAAGAATAAAAATTGGAATTAACTATTTCTGATGGTTAAGCATTGAATATGGAAAATGTTTAAACATTTTCAGAGTTTCTGCAGTATGTATGGCATAATTTTAATAATTTTGTTTAAATTTTAACTCTGCGTATGAATTTAATTTTTCTTTCCGATACCGAAAATCCCCAGATAATTTAATTAAGGAAAATTATTTAAAATACACTGAACTGCGACTGCTTTTTGATAATTTACAGGAAGCAAAATTGACTTTGAAGTTTTCATAATTAAGTAGTACAAATTTTTGCAATTAAATTTGCTGATGTTTTATTTTGAGCGGATTTTCCAGAGTCAGTCAAATAACAATTAATGCAATATGCACTCAAAGTGAAAATAAATAAAATCGGACTATGACGTACTTCTGACGACATGCATTTGAACTTAGTAATCCCGAAAACCCCTAAAGGCTTTCCACTCTTTTGTTCTTTAATTTTGGAAATCGCTGCAGATAGAGAGAAATGAACTTTTTCCTTATAAATATTTAATTTCGTTTTTCACATTTCAGTTGTCTAAGCATTGTGCATGAGTAATGACTAGATAATCATTATTTAATTAAGTTCTAATAGTTGAAATGCTGAAATGTGAAATAACGACATTAAGTGAAATTGTATACAACTTTTATATATTAGTTTTTTTTTATCGTCTCATTTTTAATTACGTATTTTTTGCGGTTTGATATGTGAATCAATCTCGACACTGCTTTGATTCTTAAATTCAATTCATATTTTATTTTAATTAATATCTTGTAATAAGGTATCATTTAAAGCTCAATTCAGTTCAAATCTTGTGAATCTTCAAACGGGTGGACTTTGGTTTCGCACGTTTTGATCATTTTAAAATTAGGTCTAATGGACAAAAGTCTTCTGGTCGTATAAATAATATAAAGAGAAGGGGCGGGGCTGTGCAGCGATATGCCTCGAAAAAATTCCTCACATGAGGAAGCGGTCGGAGCAGGTACAAGTGCACCTCAGACGTCTAAATCTCTAAATCTCCAGGGATCACCTGGAGGGAAAGAACGGGATATGGCTAACACAGGTCGCGTAACCTACACATTAATTAAAATTTACCTTACTTACAATACGAATGGACCAGTCTTTAATATTTTGATAGTGAATCAAGTTTAGACGCAGCTCTCGGGCCCGGGCAGGGTGTCCGTGATGATGTGATTGCGGGAGGAGCTGCTCGTCTTGCTGGTGACCGTGTTCGGGTTGCTGGCCCGCGGCAGGGTCACCTGGCTGGCGTTGCCCAGGCTGAAGTCGATGCTGGTCGCCAGGTAGTCGGCTATCGAGAGCTCGCTCTTGTGGCCCGCGCCTAGGTTGATGTTGTTCTGGAGGTCCGAATTGGCGTTGTTGCAGTAGTTGATGACAGCGGCATCGTACCGATTGACGTCGGGGCGTGTTGCCGCCAGGTGAGCAGATGGTGCGTTCAACGCGTTCGAGGCGGGCAAGCGGTCATGATAGCTCTTGGCTGGAAGCGCTTCGTAGACGGGCTGCTGCTGGTTGTGCTGACTGTAAGCTTTTCTGCTGCTGCTATCGTCTGAATTTAGCCTGAGGCTGTTCTGTGATGGTGTGGTTTTCTGATCCCCTTCGTCAAAACGCATCGAAGACGGCTCCTACAGGATTGATTCGAATTAAAGTTTCAATAAAATTTTGAAAATGAGGTTCGAGAAAAGGATCTACTTACAAAAGTGGGCGAAGTAAAGTTTGGCTTTGCTATGAACAGGGCGTTTGGTCGGTTTCCCATTGGAGATGATGAGTTCCTCTTCTGCTTGAGGCACAGGGAACTGTCTTGATCTGGGGAAATGAAATCATAAAAATTTATCTGCCATGCCGCGAAGCTAAAGTTACCTTTCTGAGCATTGAGGATATCCGGTTGCTTTTCCACCCCCTGCTTCAGGGTGTACGCGACTACAAGCCTCTGGTGGCCTGAGGCGGTCTCCAGCGGTGCTGTCAAGGTAACATCCATCCCTAAAAATGTTGATAATTCAAGGGACCTGCACATAAATCGACTGCGAACGCATCCTTCCTTACCCAGGTGCTTGTCCTTGTCGTCGCACAAGCTCCTGCCAGCTTGGTCCCGGCGCTTTCGCACAGCGATGACTACAACCAAAAGGATTCCGATGCCAATCGTGAGAAGGGTGCCCGTGAGAAGGGCCGCCAGCGGAAGTATCGACAGCCCCACTGCACCGTCTGGGAAGAGATTGAGATTTCCTGTTTACTAAAATATTCAGCAACGAACTGATTGTTTTATAAGAAGGCTGCTGCTCCTCCTCCAACAGAATCCCAGAAAATTTTGTAAGGGGCAAGAGCCCCTACTTAACGGAGTTGCGGTGAAGCAGGATCCCTAAAACCATTCAGGACTCCGCCGTTGTTCGAAGTGAGATGAATATTTTATTAGGAGGAAACAGCGAAATATTCATCCATCGCGCGGAACGCTAAAAAGCTTTCAGAATTTCCTGCATACCGACGCCTTGGTATCAAGTTTTTTATCTATTCGTAAAATGACTAAATCGAATCGGGATAATTGAGGAGTATGAGAAGAATGAAATCCTGTCGATACTGTCAACACTACGAAACAAAGTTGCGGGCTTAAATATGCAAAATCGTATCATAAAAATGAACACCCAAGAATTTTCTATGACTATGTTAGAATATATGTTTATATATTCCCTGGTAATTCCTAAACTACTCATTACTTTTTGACAAATGAGGTCTTGTTAGCTTAGTCTTAAGGTTCCACATCTCGTGGCTATGTGATATTCTATTAAAAGTATTATTCACAAAATAAGAAAAGCAAAAAATAAATAAAAGGTAGACAAATGTATTCCAAAAATATATAATTACTTATACTATATAAAGAAATATACACTTAACCTTCACAGCTAAAGGGATTTTGAATAAAAATTAATATTGAAATGTTCTCTAATTTATAAAACTCCCTTATTCTAGACCTCCAAATGAGTTAAATAAAAATAAAGTTAAAAACGATGGTACTAAATCAATTTTTGTTCTCTACGGGCAGTTTTATGTATGCAAGTACTTATTTCATTCAACACCCTGTAATTTTGTTAGTACATACCCTGCGAACCCCTTTTATGATAAAAATTCATAGAGAAAATCTTGTTCGTTCCAATGAGTCTTAAACCACTTCTCTACCTTCCTCCCCTCACATGTTTTAAGGTATTAAAATACAAAAACTGGTAATATTATCACTAATTTTATCAAATTTTATCAATATTATTTATTAACTTTTTCTCTGTTTTAACTATAAAATTCCATTAAAATGTTGGTGATATGTATATATGTATATATATATGTACTACATAAAAATAAACTAAACATTGCCCAAATAAAAAAGTTATTGTCAGATTAACAAGGATATTGAAAAGGAAACATTTATTCAACCCATTACCTGACCTTTTCCATTAAAGTCAACCACTTTGATCAGCTGTTTCCGATGAATTTTGCTAATTTATATTGAATAAAGAACTTTAATTACTCTTATTTTAGAAATCTCAATCTTAATTATTAAATTATATTATATATTTATATATAAATTATAATTTTTACTTCAGCGATCCTAAGACGATTTTTCAATATAGTTTTGGTAATCTTAAAATCGAAGCAGGAAATGTTTCTGCTGACCTGAGGTGGAATAAAAATAGATGTTGTACCCAAAAATTCAGTAGAATTAAGAAAATAATATTTTAATTAATATGAATTGAGCTAATTGGGGCCCAAACAGAGCTAACATACTCCAAAAGGAGCCTAATAAAGATACAATACAAAAGCTTGATAATGTAGAGATTGTTAAATTCGTTGAACCGTCTTTTTATAATGTCTAAGGTCTAATTGGCTTCGTTTATTACTGCATTATTATATATATTCCTCAAAAGAAAGTACACAATCCAGGATAACGCCTAAATCTTTGTCAAGTCTAGTTAAATAGTTGCCACTTATAAATTACTGACAAAACAAAAGGCTCCTGCTAAACAAGGCTCAAAGATTCTTGCTACAATCTATATATGTATATAAAAATGTCGTGTCACAATGAAACGGCTTGATCGATTTTTATGAAATTTTTTGTATATATTTGGTAGGTCTGAGAATAGGTCGTAGACTATTTTTTATACCCCTAGGTGATAATGGTGGCCCTCTCCAAAATTTTATTTTTTGGACAACAATTTTTTTTTATGATTTGACATCAAAATATACTTATAACCCTAAATTTTCACCCTTCTACTACCAACCCCTATTTTTTAATAGCTATATAAGTATTTTTACTGTCATCCACAGATGCGCAGTTGCAAGATGGCAATTGATTAATCATTGTCGTACGATAAATTTTTATGTAATTAATCCAGTGAAAACAGAAAGTACGATTGTTATCATCGATAGTAATAATCGATTGCCGTAGAAATCTTCCTCTCTCAGTGGTCGATCACTGATCAATTTATCAGTCGATCAGTTATCCCCGCCAGGCGTCTACAGGTGTCACTTTCACCCAGCAAACAGCACGGAGTAGGGATGAGAAAGAAGTCGGTCTCCTGTCTCTCTCACACAATACTCTTTCTCTCACTCCCTACACAGTTTTCGGCCATTATTATTGTTTGTGCATCGATCGTAGCAGTGATGTTTTACTTTCTCAGTGCAACTCTCATGTTAATTATATTCTCATAGTAAATTTATCATCAATTTGCATTATTTATTTTCATTTTATTAATAATTGCTGAAGATAGTTCTCAGTTCCAGTTAATTAAGTGATCTCATATAAATCAATAGTACTATGGTTTGATATTATACTCCACAGCGCTCCATTCCTCTTTTTTAGTCATAGACCCCATCCCCACATACTTAAAATAAGTTAGTTATTTTTTATTTAAATTCCAAAATATTCACTAGAAATAATTAATATGGCAAAACAACGTTTGCCGGGTCATCTAGTATAATTGTAATAGTTTAAAGTATCTTTTGAATTATTCCAGAATAAAGTTTTGCTGGATTAAGACCAAAACAAATTTTACGTTTTGATATTAACCTGCCTTAAATCACAAAATCTTTAGCTATTTTTGTTATTTTTGAATGTTTGTGTTTTATATAAACATTTCCCACTTCTATATTCGGCGTATCATTAGAACAATTTTTATATGTTGCTACCATTAAAAGATTATACCTTTTGAAAATGTTGATAAGAAATTATCCATTTAAAAGAATCTAGCACCAATAACACCTCCCAAAACGACTGTCGTTCGCCAAGTGGTACCTTAGTTCTAAATTTCTTTAGGTGTATTATAAAAAAAGCACCTTAAAACGGACGATCTAACCAATATCGATTTAACCATAAAAATTTGTCGATTGTGTTTCACCCTTCTTTTGTTTCATTCGGCCCGCAAGTGGATGTGCTTCCTTCAATAAAAAATAACAAGGCAAATTTCCGCTCCCGAAAAAAGTCTCTCACACGAACCAAATCCAATTTCCCTTCCTTTGTTTGGCCGCAATGGCCTTGTCCTTCCAAAGTTATTTTGGCGGGTGAAAAAATTTATTAGATCTCGATAAGTTTTTTTTAAGAATAGGGAGCTTAGTTGTGAGTGCGGAGGAGTCCGACAGGGGGGGGCGGGCGCGAGCGACACCGCCCCTAAGGAAAAGTCTGGCATAGAAATTGACCTGAGCATGGGGTGGCGGCGGCAACAGACGGACTTTTGAGGAGCATCTTCAGGGTCTATTAGCCGGAAAGTAAAAGCCTATGAATTTTAAGGGCTGATCCCGACCACATTAGAAAGTGTGCCCAATGAATGCGACTGAATTGGATTAGATTCAGCCGGGGATGTGCTTCTGAATCTGGACGGTGAAGCATCGTTCCAGACCCACTCCAAGAGTCCTTGTTGGAGTCTCGGATTCAAATGAGAGGTGGCTGCAAAAACGTCTTCCTTTTTATTTGAGTGCGGTTTTTTTTTCTGCATGTGCTGAATGCCTCTGTTGGAGTAAAGAGGCTACTGCAGGTGAGTTAGTTCTTTCTGCAGATGCAAATGGCCGGGATTCAGGAAGTTATTAAAAGATAAATATCGCACGTGGTGGTCCCAAAGAGCACATCCAGGCGGAGAAGAGTTAATCGGATAAAAGACGAAGCGAAGCGCCATTAGGTGCACCGGAGGAGGCCGCCAGGAGCGCGGGCGGACGGGCCAGATAGTGCCGCCCGGGTAAATGTAAATTATGCGAACATATTCCGCCCGTTCGACGCTGCGGCACTTGATGAATGTTAAGTACGCAATTTTTATTCCCCTAATGCGGCCATTCATTCTTTCCTGATGCCGAACTCGGCAACCAAATGATACAATTTAAGCCTCTCCAGAACGCACATAAACGAAGTTCAGAGATTTCGACTTTTGAGCGGCAGATACCCGCATTATGCAAACCACCAACCGGAGAATAATTTACAGAAGTTTAGATAAAACTCACACACATCGACAGGGCGCCGTTATCTCGCGTCTTAAGTTATTCAGCCAAGGGCAATAAAATCAACAGCGCCCGGAGTCCTTCCTTTGCGAATTTATTTGGATCGCGTCTTTTTTTTTTTTTTTTTTTTTTTTTGCCCGTCCGTCCGGAGACAGTGGCGGCGGTGGGGCAGGCAGTTCGGGGAGGGGGCGGTATATCGGGGAAGAGTATCAACATTAAGATTATCAGGATGCAGGATCCCGACGACGACGACGATGGTGGAATGTGGACCGGTCGACACCCTGGGGAGCGCGCCCGGCATACTTAAGGAAGACCAATCAGCGGGAATCGCTCTGTAAACAAGGGAAGTGCGTGAATGTAAACATAAATTATTATCCCTTTGTGCGACTAGGGTAGCAGCGATGGAAATAATCAGAATGTCGTAACAACTTTTGAGCGGAATTGCTTAGCCGGTGCCAGTGCGATTTCCAGAGCCACCACCAACCGAGGTAAATGGCATGCAAATTTATTTCGAAAACAGTCCCGGTGCCTGTCTAGGAGTCGCCGGCCGTGGCGAGCGCTGATATGCGATAATCCCTGAATTATTAATATGCACTTATTATTTCCGCGTGGAACCAGCCCCACTCTCGGGAGGAGGGGTCGGGAAAGACCGGACTCTCCTGCCTTCTTTCTGTCAAGGTAGCCCAGTCCCCCGGCCGAAGCAACAAGCTTTGACTTGGACACCAGAAGAAGGGACGACAGCTCAGGGAACCTTTCGAATTGCGGCGAAGGTAAGGAGCCAGCAGCGCCCGCAGGATAAACTTCTTATGTAGAGCATTTGTAAATATTACGACATTTTGTTTGAAATGTTGCGATTAAGTTGTTCAGTACCATGAAGATAAAGTTGTTCTTATTGTTATAGTTGGGAAATCTTGTGTAGCAGAGACGTTCTCTTAGTTGATAGTTTCTTTTTCCTAGCATACATAATTTATTACATTACGAAGAAAGGTCTCGAAATTATGCATGATGGCAGAATCGTCTTTTCTAAATGAAGACATGAATGGATGATGGTGTTATGTAACAAAATTTAGATTTTGAGATGTCCGCAATTATATAATAGATATATGTAACATTAGTTATTTAATTATACTCTTGGTACTAAAGTCTAGGACAGTGATGGCGAACCTTTTTGAGAAGTGGGTCAAATTTTGTTCATTATTTTTTTAGTATTAGCTCGTGGGTCACTAAGTCAGTGGCGTCATTTGGAAAGGGGAGAGGAGGATGGTTAAAAACTATTGTTTTTGGTTCTCACTTTTAAAATCCTCTAAAAAGTTTAATTTTTTTTTTTTTTTTTTTTTTTTACAACTTTTACCTCTGAAGA
Source organism: Dysmachus trigonus (assembly GCA_949715965.1). Classification (NCBI taxonomy): domain Eukaryota; kingdom Metazoa; phylum Arthropoda; class Insecta; order Diptera; family Asilidae; genus Dysmachus; species Dysmachus trigonus. Next base: position 94,039,925 of record OX454320.1, read on the forward strand.
GCTAAGAATAAAGGTAAAAAAAATTGATATAAATGGAATTGCAGCACCAGGTGATTGCACTGAGTGTATGTATTAGAATAAACAAGACACAAAGAAAATCAGAAAAATATATTATGAAATATTATATATTAATAGATAGGTATAGTTACGGGTATGCATAAGTATTATAAAGTGGAAGTACTTTTAATGAGAAATCTGCTGTTGTTTAGTTTCTTAATATTAGGTTCATATTCCGTATTCTGTTTAACGCATTTCGCAGTCAATTCATTTTTATCGGTAGATTTTACAGAATTCATTGAAGAAATAAATTTTTTACATGAATATGTGGACCCATACATAATTAGAAGATCATTAGCAAGTTTCTTTATTGATACAAAATTATTTGGTGAAGAATCCCATACCATTAATAGAATATTTTCAAGTATTAGTGTGGGATCATTATTATCTGCAATACTTTCTAACATTTTTCCTTCGACTTCGGAAATCAAGTTTTCAAATTTATTTTTCCACATTTCAAATTTATTTTTCCATTTTGCTGCTTTGAAATTCAACTAATGCATTTCTAAATTATGGATACCTAGCCACATAAATTCGGTTATTGTTTCGAATTCCATTTTGTATGGATATAAAATAAAATGAAATGTATTTTCCAAACTTATTATTATTAATTTATTTATTTATATTAATATTTATATTTATTTAAATCTCTCCTCAAAATTTTATTTTTTAATTGAATTTTTTTGAACGTCAAGCGTATTTTCAAATTTTAAAATTATTGTGTTTTGAGAATGTTTTTGTAATTGAGGAAAATATTTCATGATTTTCATTTCCAAATCCTTAGTAAAGATGTCAAGATTTGTAATAAATATTTTAATATTTTCAAACATCATTAAAACAATTTGTCCATTGTGGCCACATGTTTCTAACTTTTCTGGTTTTTTTGATGACCCAATAAAATGGTGTGTGCTAGTCAACTTATCTAGCACTATAAACACATTTTAATTTAAAAATATTTATATTTAATAAACAAAATAACTTCGTTTAAACAAAATATCATAATATAATTTTAATAGCGATGAATATAATCATCTTCATTTATACAGTCGTGATGCATATAATATTTAATATTTGGCGTGTAAAACTATACAAATGAGGTTAGCTACGTCCGTTGTTAATAATGTAATATTTTGCGAATTTTTTTAAACAAAAATTTGTCTTGTGTTTTGTTTTACATGTTTAAATTGAAATATGTTTATTGAAATTATGTAATACCCATCTTTTGGGTGCGATATCATTAAAACCAGAAAAGTTACATTTGACCCAGTGCATAAACCACTTTTCCTCGTCAGTGTCGTCATACACAGTGCATTGTGCAGATAGAAAACCAGCTAGCCAATGTCCACATTTAAATATTTTTTTATAAATTCGACATTAGATATATATTATATATATTTTATGTTTTCAATATTTTTGATTCTCCGTTCCCTCTTTTATGATATAAAAAATAAGTTTATAACAATCAACGCGTGGGTCATTTCAAAAGTCTGCGTGGGTCAGTGTCTGACCCGCGAGTCATAGGTTCGCCACCATTGGTCTAGGAACTGCTTCACAAAAAATCCGGCAGGTAACAAAATATAATAAAAACCCCACGATTATAAATTAAATAGGTTCATTTCATAGTTAACTCTATTTTACAAATAAAAATATATGAACAAAATTAATTTTCCCGCTAAAATATTCGAACCTTCGATTTTAGGGCTCCAATTAATATTTGGACATTCCTGCCTGTATTTGCCATTTATTTCGGAACTGAGGAACCCTGTTGGTTTGAAATTTTGTTCTCTTGAGTTTAGATTTCATATGTGCCCAATATCGCTCAATTGGGCAATTCGGTGGATTAATTACCTTCGGTATCACATTAATGGAATTAGCTTCATAAAATTCTAGTGTCAAGGCCAAAATACTACAGGTATATCATGTTATTTTATAAAAAGAAGAAGCCGTTTCTTCAAACACTCCTTTTTATAAATTTTAGTGTTTATTGTCCCCTTGGTTATAAATTCTTCAGTATTTCTCCCACATGAGCGTATTGCCTGCCATATCAAGTAGTTTTTAGGGTTCCGTAGCCAAATGGCAAAAAACGGAACCCTTATGGATGCGTCATGTCTGTCTGTCTGTCCGTCCGTATGTCACAGCCACTTTTTTCCGAAACTATAAGAACTATACTGTTGAAACTTGGTAAGTAGATGTATTCTGTGAACCGCATTAAGATTTTCACATAAAAATATAAAAAAAGCGGCCAAGTGCGAGTCGCCATACTTAGAACTGAAACTCAAAAAATTTTTTTTCATCAAACCCATACGTGTGGGGTATCTATGGATAGGTCTTCAAAAATGATATTGAGGTTTCTAATATAATTTTTTTCTAAACTGAATAGTTTGCGCGAGAGACACTTCCAAAGTGGTAACATGTGTGTCTCCCCCCTGTAACTTCTAAAATAAGAGAATGATAAAACTAAAAAAAATATATGATGTATATTACCATGCAAACTTCCACCGAAAACTGGTTTGAATGAGATCTAGTGCGTAGTTTTTTTTTAATACGTCATAAATCGTAAACCGCAATTTACCTTTCATTCAATCAACTCAAATATAACAAGAACTTTTATATTATGTTACTTGCTGCTATGGAACCCTTCATGGGTGAGTTCCACTCGCACTTGGCCGCTTTTTTGGATATTACGATGCTTATCTATATTATTTTTAAACTCTTACGCAACATTTCGTTCTCTTCCGCAACATAGAATTCCTGTCGGGGAATTTGATTAAAGTCGGCAACACAATAGGTCTCGTCATCCATAACGCAGCATTCAAATATTGTTAAAAAATCCGTATAGAGTTTTCGAGCTCGAGTTTTACACAAAAAATCTTTAGCAGCATCCCTATCTGGCACTCTGGAAAGATGTTCCAACTTTAGCAGCCACAGTACGCTCAGAAAGGTTTGGATTCCTTTTGAATGGTCTTATTGCCTTTTGCTCTATTTTTTTTTTTTTTTTATAAACTGTTTCTGATTTCTCTTCATAATTTTGCAAAACACTTTGCACAGTTGATCTTAAAGTTTCTAATTTTTTTACCAACTTGCATTGCGAAAAATTTAGGATTTTCTAGGTAGCTGTCCATGATTAATTTTCGTACTGAAATCTTTATCTTTTCTTTAGCTTCCATTGTTCGTGATTTTCAATTGCCAAAACTGCTTGATATATTGAAAGAAATAAACCCTAAAATGAATGCGCGAAAACGCATCAACAAAATTTTAGTAGGGGGAGTGTTACACGATTTTATCTGAAGCAGTTCTTATAAGTAGAACAATTGACGACATGATTGGATAAAGGAGTTATTTCACATTTTTTGAGTTGCGTTCTTTTTATTTAACAATTTCATTCACTCATAAAATTCTTTAGTGTGAACATAACTCCTTCATCCTCTCTCAATTTTCTATTTATTGATTTCAAAACTAGTTTTTTTTTCATCCCAAAATAATATACGGAAAAGAATATCCCACCAAAAACATTCTGTAAAAAACTAGCCAAGTCTCGATGGAGCTGCTATAATAATAAAGAAATCGCAGTAAGGAACCTTAGATTTGGCACGACTTTGTCTAGATTTCATTACTTTTTAGAGATAAAAAAGCAGCTCCATCGAGACTTGGCTAGTTTTTTACAGAATGTTTTTGGTGGGATTTCACTTCTTTTTGTAGAAACGTGGGCATATTGATTTATTTTATTAGATTTTCTTATTTGACACAATTTTTTTCTTTTTAGGAGTAGTTTTTTTATTATTACAAATCTTTCTTTTCCTTTTTTCCGGTTCTGATTCTTGTACAGTAGCAACAGTTTTTCGTATTGCTAGATTAAATTAGAAGATGTGTCCCACTACGCTGGATTTTTGCAATGATAGTCGATTTTTTTATGTACCAATAGTAGAAGGGGGCATTACCATATCTCTAATACAGCTGAGACCAGCTGAGGGTTCTTCATCAGATACTTCAGACCTTCGATTTTTGACATCAAATGAAGCGGCCCACCAAGTTGAATATTTTTTGTAAAGGCGGTATGTCGATCTCTAATAGTTTGGTTGGGCTCTTGTGTTTTCTAATCAGGGTCACCAGGTACTCCAGATCTTCGATTATCCTAGTTTTTTTAGTTTTCCCTTTATGTGGCCATTAAACCCTAACTCTGTACCAAATTTCAGCTCTCTGAGTTTATGGGAAGTACTAGTTCTATTTTGATGATTATGAGTGAGTGAGTGAGTGTCATAAATGCGAAACTTTGCTTTCGTTTAACTTCGGAACTAAATGACCTACAGACTTGAAATTTTGGATTTTAAGTACGTGATTATAGCTTACTGGATGACGAAAATTTCTGCGTTCTGGTCTTATCCAGAGGTTCTCAAATAGGGGCCTGAAAATGCGGCGAAATGGTTCCAGTAAAGGATAGTACGGCAGTGTTTGCTTCGCGCTCGACTTGGCGGGGGCACTGCAGTGCCCCCAGATACGTATTTATGTAAAACAAACGATATAACACCTTCATCTACTCATGCCCTCAAATCTTTCTTGAAAGGTACTGTAGCAGTTAGACTTGGAACACCTTATACATACATACTTTATGATCCTTAAGCCATGCACTCACTAATTTGGACGTATGCTTAGAATCATTATCCTGTTGAAAGTGCCACCTCAACGGCATGATTTCCTGTACATACGGCAACATGATGTTCTCCAGGATAATTTTTTATTGTTCCTTGGTCATAGTATCTTCGATTTTAAAAATTGGTCCCTCTAGCGCTAATTTCATTGTCTATTGCCGCAGAAATTGTTCTCGTTGAAATAAATGGGTCTTTCTTACCATAAGTACTATACGACTATCCGTACTTGTCGACGTTTTTTAAGGTCTACCTAGGGTTGCTCTTACTGCTTTAGGTTTTAAAACATCTGCAACTCGTACGTTTTTCTATCTTGCCTTAATTTTTTAATGATTCCACGTTCTTCCGCAGAGCAATGACAATTTCGACCCATCTAAAAACACTTATTCACGATAGAACAACTTCACTTTGCTTTCTGTAAATTATAAATGTTCAAAAGAAATTTTAAAAAAGGTTAAAATACATAAAAAAACGGTTGTAATTTTGAGGTAAAAATTCTATAAGCTATTATTAGCTTTTAATGAAACGACGTAAGTTTATCCTTTTTCACACAGAAAATATTCTCGGAAGTCATAGTTTTGAAAAATATTGGATTAAATAAATAAAACTACCGAACAATTTTGGGCTGGCAAAAAATGTTTGCTTGTATAAGCAATCTAAAACCCATTTTTAATTATTTGTATTTTTATCTTTTGAAAATCTGAAAGGTCGAAAAAACGCTATATTTTTTGGGAAATCTGCACCTATATAAAAAAAAAAACCACTGGTAGTAATATGAAATTTTAAAGGTAAAATGTCGAATATTAAGCCTTTTGAATAGAATCCCGTTTGAATTTTTAATTAATTTGTTACAGGAATGATAAAGAAAGGCAGGCAAAACTAATTCACAAACAATACTATTTGCGATCTTCTTCAATTTAATAAGAATCCAAATAAAATTTGTTTTTGTATTAATACCTAATTAAAATGTTTGAATTTGCTTAAATTTAATTATATGATATATCTAGCTTTAAGGTTTAAAATTGGTTTCATCCCAGAGTTTTGTGATTTTATGCGACAGTGCATCGGTGGCCATGACCCGTACCTAAAATGTCTTTCCTATCAAAGTTTTTAAGGCGGAGGACTCACGCTATCTTGTTTACATTTAATCCTGAGCAGGTATCAAAAACAGAAAGCGCTTTGTGTGGTGCTTCATTCTTTCCACATTGCCCCCATTTGAGGCGCTCCACCCGAGCGTGGCATGACGGCAACAACAGCGCGCGGGTATCCTGCTGCTCCCATGACCAAGCCGGCATTGTTCGCTTCTTAAACTCTGAAAAGTATCAAACGCTTTCTCGGTTATTCCTTATTCCAGGACGGAACGGATGGCGTACCCCTAAATGCGATAACGCATATCCCCATGAAATAACGCCCTTTGGGAGATTATTCGACAGGATTTCTCTGTGTTTGCCAGTGCTTCCCGGATGTGCATGTGGCTGTGTATGGGTGTGAGTGTGTGTGAGTGTGTGTGTAAGGCTGGCAAAACAGGAGACAGCTAGGATTTGACTTACGCTAAGACGTCTACCGACTTTTTAAGTTATTTGCTTGTGGGTCAATACATGGGAGCCATTAGTTTTCGCTGTGTTTGTTTACGCTATGCCGTCGTCTTGCTATTACCGCTACCCCACCACCCCGGGCGGTAATATCAAACATTGTCTTTGGCATATTTGATGGTATTGCGCTGCTTCAGGTCCCTTCGTCTTCCTGGATTTATGTTCTCTGCAGCAGCACTGAGGAAGCCAATGGGAGTTTCAGGAAAACTCCCCGATAAGCATCAAAGTAGTCGCAAATAGACAGTTCTATTTTCCTTTTGAACTACGGGGCTTGCGACGCTGTGAAGCGCTTGCCGCGGACGCGCTTCTGGCTCCCAGGCGTCCTAATAAAACTCAGTGGGATTTTGCGAAATATCTATTCGCCCCGCCATTGTGCCATGTGGTGGCATGGGCTGTGTTTGCCCGCCCAAGTATGCTTATCAGGAGCAATGTCGACGCCGCCGTCCGTCGTCGGGGTGCTGCATTGATCCATCTGCAACTCATAAATTCATATGCGAATAGAGAAGATTTGTTTATTGACCTTCCACGGGCAGGAGACATGTATATCATCGCCATTAGGACGTGCACAGTGGCTGTTTATGCTACTCGTTCGAAAAAAAGAACTGACTTCACATAAATTATGGATTGCCTGCGAAAAGCTCATTTCAACTGCCAACAAGCCGTATGTGGAGCGGATGTATCAACAGTTTGCCTCAAAAGGGATATTCGAGGCTTTAGTCAGAAGCCATTTTTACAGACCTACATGTTCAATTTTTTTGCTGAAAGGTTCTTGTCGATTCGTACAACGTTCACAATCCATTAAGATTTTGTTTTACGTAATAGAATGCAATTTTTAATGCATATAATCGACAATTGACATGCATTTACGACAATTGCATACAACGCAAGAATGAACCTAGAAGCTATTTTTTAAAGCTGAAACGGACGACTCTTGAGTGGTCTTAACATTACCCAAAATCTATTGTGTTGATCGAGAGTTAAAGTTATTTTTATTAGGAACGTTGTTTTGTCTGTTTATAATAGAAGGATTATTAGATCCTTGAGGACCTATTTGGTATTCAAGTTTAGTTTAAAACTCCACTACATCTGCCTAGAAGCAAAATGTATGGGCACCGAGTTTGTAATTTTACAGAAACACCCTTTTGAATTTGTCTGAACCTTTTTTATCTGGACTACTCACATGACTAACATGAATCGATTGATTAACAACACTTTGTCTATTGAAATGGGCTCTATAGTTTATGCTTTAATAGCTTACAACTGCGACTATATTCTCCAGATATAAAGTTATATTTTGTTAGGACCTAAAAGCAGTTTTTCCTAAATATTTCAAGTTCTAATGAATTTCTTCGAATGAAACAAAATGTAAATGATGTCTCATAAATATACTAACCTTTTGTAAGTAATCAGATTCGCGGGGGTGGCAACCCTTAATTTTATTTGCAGAAAAACGATTTTTGTTTTATATTTTTGCGTCACAAAAATAGCAGATTTAGTTCAAAATCATTGAAAAGTATTTTTTTACATACGATTTTGAAAAATGAAGTTGACCTGTTTTTGGGTTTTTGTAAAAAAAAGCTCCTTAAGGGGGTAAACAACCCCTAGCACCAATACGTAAATGATGTATATTCTTTCAGATATCAGTTTTTTCGTCAAAACCAGTATTAAGGGGTTTTTGGAGTCGCTGTTTACGAATCTGATGTTATATTTAAAAAATTCAAAATGGCGGATCCAACATGGCGGACAAACTTTTGAAAAATATACCAATTTTTATAAAAAAAAAAAACAATAAATAAAAGTACGCCCTAAATGTGCTTATCCGCAGATAAAAAATATACGTGTCTCTTATTTTTCGATACTCTATAACATATTTCAATTTCATCAAAATCGGTGAGACACACCTGAGAACGTTTCCTTGTAAGAAACACAAAATTTTCGCGTCCCCAGAGTTTTTCAAATTTTTTCCACATCACATATAATATACATGGTAGGTCCCAATATTTAAAGTCCAAATTATTATCTAATTTGTCTTGTTTAATTTAAGACAATTTAATATAATATAAATTTTCTACCCAATTTGTAATTTCACAAGTTTATAACACTTTCACAAATGTGTCTAATTTAAATTTAACCTATTTTAGTGGCCTTAAATTCGGCCTTAAGTGCTTTAAATTCGATTAAATTGAAATATTATGCATAATTGCGTAATTAATGGGAAAGATACTGAATACAGTTGCTGCACTAGTAGCATAACTTACGTATAAATCTGTAATTGAGGGCAAAGAGAACTAGAGCGAGGACATAATGGAGAAAGGTAAGTCCATTAAGAATGAACAAGTAATGAGCTTATTTAGCAAAGATTAAGAATTTGTCAAAGCTAACTACTATGAAGTTTTAATCAAAGCCTTTCATAATAGTTTAGCACTTCGATGAACACAAACAGAAATAGCTCGATAACGTGCACATTTCATACAATATACACAATTTATTAATACAAAGAGCTCATCCTATTTAATTTACTTAATATCAAGTGGTAAACAAATACGAAATTTGTATTTACATTTGTTTTGAGCGTCAGCCCTATCGTATTTATAGGCTAAAAGTTCTGTATTAACTCATATCGTTTGAAATTTTGATTACTGAAGTTGATGTTTTATTGGTGAAGCGTAACCAAAGCTATCGAAATTAATTAAATTCAGATTTGTAGTAATTACTATTGCTTGGCTTATGAATAACACCTCGTCACTTTGGCTGCATATCTAAACGTGATTTTATTATGCATGATTATAACAATTTCTTTATTCACTCCTATAGTACACAAAATTGGAGTAAAATGTTATTGGTTAGAAAGATCAAATATAATACATATGTGGTACTTTATTTTATAGGAGCTTTTCGACTTCTTCATAAAAGTGAAAGTGCTGCGTATTATTGACCGAAACAAATGATAGTCAGAAGGCGAATTTCACAAAATGTGGCCAAGCGTTGTCATGCAAAAAAATCCCAATTATATATAGTCATACGACAAAAGTTTGTTTTAGAGGTTTTAAAGTTTAGCGTCAAATATGTATACGTATTATATATACAAAATTGTGAAAAAAGCTTTCAGCAACGTTTTAAAATGTTGAAAACATATTTGAAATCCCCGACCCTAATAATTTGCTAACTTTCGTGCATATTCCTTTCCCCGATTTAGAACTTTGCTCACAGATTTTCGAAATTTAGTGCCTCGCAACTTTGTGGTGTGCCTTCACATTTCCATAACCGATGAATACTTCTTGGAAACTGTCGTGGCCCAAGATCGGGTTCATAACACGCCCGTTCGCTCCGAGGGATAATCACTTGTTCAACTCATCAATTTCCTCAGACGCCCGGAACACATCCGCGAGATCTGCAACTTTGTTGGCAGACATCCATTTCTTGTAGCAGAAACAAAGACGAGGAGCTCCAAGAAAGGCATTGGCGGCGAGATCTGTGGGAGGGGGGCTGCTGCATTCAACTCGTCACGAACTTCAATTTGATTTCAGAGGAGAGCGGCATGGCAGAAAACGGGCTTCGCCCCGTCTAGAAGGCAACCCCTTGAGAATATCTTGAGCAATTTTCAATTTGAATCGTTTGGCTCCGTTTGAGATGTGCCCCATCGCCTGCCACAGGTACGCCCGAAGAGGAGCGCGCTATAAATACTGCCGGTGCTGGCAGCTTCGCCGCCCCTCGCCACAGCCCGATCCAATTTAATAAAAGTATAAAAATATTCATTCCGAGTATCGGAAAGAGTGCTCCCATATGAGCAACTGAGGGAAATTGTTTTGCTCCACTCACACGTCGGATGGATGCTGTGCTTGCCGGGCTCCCCGTATATAATTCAATTTGGAAAAGCGGCGGAGCTCGATTTTAATGCGATAGCGCCGACGACGAGCCGGGCGAATCCCTCAAGGCGGGGCACATAAAGCGCGGATTAAAATCTGCTTGGCAGCACCGAAAATGTGATATTGTTGCTTTTACCTGCTCGTTTTTCCGCTTCATTAATGGCGATGTCCTCCAGGATAAATGGCTCCGATCTGCCCTTTTGATTCACACTGTAGACCACCAGGTGCAGGGTTGGGTTTCCATCCGAGTAGGGGTCTGACGGTGATAGTTCTGTTGAAGAAAAGTAATCACATTGAGGAATTTATGCTTTTTTTTCACCACTTTCGACAAGTTTATTCTGGCAGTAATGACACTTAATGACCCTGCTCCAGCGCCTTAACTACTTATCTCCTCCGGGGCCCGGAACATTTATTTTATCCAACAAAGACGTTTTATTCGCCTCCTCATTCGCTGTGTACAGAAAACAAGGTAATTGAAAAGAACTTGAGAAATTTTCGGGATGGGAGAAAAAGGGGCTCTTTGCTCGGGGTGATTATCGAGATGAAATTGAATTACAAGGGGATTCTCTGAGAAGGCGTAGGAGAAAAAAAAGGTGTTTATTTTTATGAAACGGCCAGAAGAAAGTTAAACGGTGATTTGATCAAAAAATACGTCCGCTAATCTGAATAAAGCTCCACAAGGGCCCTAACTGTCCGTCATTCCCTTCACCTAGTTACTCGTTCCCTTCTCGAATTCTTTTAAAGGCGATAAAAATTCTCCACAGATTTTTATTCGCATAATGTGCCACTCTGCGGAGGGTATCTTTAGTTCTGAGATTTTGTAGAGAACCTTCTGAATGAAGGTTTCTACTAAGCCGAGCACCTCCCCCGAGGTAGAAAAAGATACTTGTAAGGGACACCTGCGCCGGTGAACAGCATAAAGCAGGTATAACGAGTACTACAGATGCGAACAAAAACTCATACTAGAATTTTAAACACAAAAAAAAAAAAAAATGTGTTTTTCAACTTTATAGAATACGAAAATACAAGCTGAACAGGAACACAGCATTCGTTATCCTTCCAGAAAGGGTAAAATAAGGGCTGATAGCCCGGAGCAAATTAATTTCTTAGAAATTAAAATAACTAAAATGCGAAAGTATGCTTAAAATGAATTAACTTTCTTAGAGAAAAACATTAACATTAAACAGCTTAAAAATATGCATAAAACGGCACGGAACGATCGAATATCTCGAGAAATACACAACGGATCGCAAAACAAAAAAGCGGCCAAGTGCGAGTCGGACTCGCCCATGAAGGGTTCCGTAGCAGCAAGTAACATAATATAAAAGTTCTTGTAGTTCGTTGTAACTTATATCGATGTTTTAATAATAGTGTATTTTTTTAAATTAAGTTATTGATAAGTAAACATTATAATTAGGTACCTAAATGATGGGATTTAGATCTAACTATACGCGAGCCCATATAGGCTTGTTTTTTTATTTGAGTTGATTGAATGAAAGGTAAATTGCGGTTTACGATTTATGACGTATTAAAAAAAAACTACGCACTAGATCTCGTTCAAACCAATTTTCGGTGGAAGTTTGCATGGTAATGTACATCATATATTTTTTTTAGTTTTATCATTCTCTTATTTTAGAAGTTACAGGGGGGGACACACATTTTACCACTTTGGAAGTGTCTCTCGCGCAAACTATTCAGTTTAGAAAAAAATGATATTAGAAACCTCAATATCATTTTTGAAGACATATCCATAGATATCCCACACGTGAGTTTGATGAAAAAAAAATTTTTGAGTTTCAGTTCTAAGTATGGGGACTCGCACTTGGCCGCTTTTTTTCTATTTTTGTGTGAAAATCTTAATGCGGTTCACAGAATACATCCACTTACCAAGTTTCAACAGTATAGTTCTTATAGTTTCGGAAAAAAGTGGCTGTGACATACGGACGGACAGACAGACAGACATGACGAATCTATAACGGTTTCGTTTTTTGCCATTTGGCTACGGAACCCTACAAATTATTATTATTATTATAAAGTATTATATTTAATCGTGCTGTAATTGCAAAAAAATAAGAATTTTCCCAGTTCTCGAGAAATACAGTCAAGTCTTTTAATGTAGTATAAGATTGTTTTTAAATGTGTTCAGACTACACATACGTATCAAGAAACCTACATTCTAACATTGTAAACATACTTAGTATGTCTGTTAACTCTAATTTTTTTACTCATGGGTAAAACTTTTTACTTTAAACTGTCTGTTAACCTGACGGAGGGGAAAAATTGAGCTCGTGACAGATCTTCCCCTCTTACCCAATTTTACCAGATTTTACTCACGCTGAGAGACCGAGTAAATTTGGGTAAAATCACCGATTACTTTTCACTGTGCAATCGTCAATTTCATGTTTAAATTTTACGTTTCGATTCAGATAAAAGAAGAAGTTATTGAAAAAAAATGTAAATAAATAAAAAACATATTACAAAATCTTTGGAAATATTAAATAAATCGTCTTGCTCCTCTAACATCCTGATCATTGGTCTGATTTATGTACAATTTATTTCTAAGATTCATAAAATTTTCAGTATTCTTAAAAAGAGCTATTCAATGGTGCTAAAATTAAGAGTCGAGTTTGATATCATTAGATAGTACTTTTTAGTTGTTTTACGATCCGATGTGTATTTCTCGAGAAATTTGACTTGTTCTGGAACCTTTTATTCACCTAGTAATTAACATTTTTACATGAAAAGCAAAACTGCTTTGATTTGAGTGTATCAAGAAAGGGGTATACGCCGAAAGGTGAAGTGCAGTGGCACCTTCATGATTTTCGGTACACGTTCAAAAAATTTTGGTTCTACCCAAAAACCATACTTTAACCCGTTAAGGCCCAAACGGACGCATTTTCATAAGTCTTTTCAGCCGCCTTAAATTATACTTAATCCTTCGCACAAAAATTTTGAATTGGTCAATACTGATGTAAAATTTCATGAACTTTCAGAATATGATAATGATTTTCAATAAAAATTGTAACTACGTTGTGTTATGTTCGCTTTTTTCAAAAAAATCGTGTTTTTTCAAAAAAAAATTTCCACAAATCAATATTTATGGCTCGAAACCAATTAGGAATTTGGCGGAAAAGCAACAATATTGCGTCCATGGACCTTATTCCTTAATTTACAGATGCGTACGCTTTGAAATAAAAAATGGCAGTATCCAAAATGGCGTTTGAAAGTCGAAAATTCAATGATGTATAATATTTTGTCTATTACAAAAGAAATTCTCAATGGATTTATTTAGAAACTTATAAAGGGGGGTTTTTGAGTTCGCTGATTGCGGATCTGAGGTCAAATTCAAGAAATCCAAAATGGCGGATTCAAGATGGCGGACGAAAACATTAAAATTATATAAATCTGAGCATAAAATAGCCCTAGGGGGTTTTTGGGGTCGCTAAATTTGATTTAAAATGAACATGGCAATATCTTGTTATTCATGAATAAAATGGGTGATTCTGAAATCTGCATCAATTAAGCAATTTTTTGAATTGCTTTCCCATCACTGCCTAGTACATTTTTTTTTCACCAGTTAAGGTCAAAGTAGAGTCAAATAATTTTGAACAGCAAAAAAAAAAATTTGATTATTTTTTTTTCTCGACGGTCTTGTGTTAGTAATAAAAAATGACATGCTTACCAGGTAGGGCAACTTATCTAGAATATTTTAGGAAAAAAAAAATGAGAACACGTCTTTTTATGTGCACCAACTAGTCAATAAACTGAAATTTAATTTTTCATAAAAACCCAAATATCTCGAAAACGGTGAGGTTTTCACTAAGGTCATATTTTGATATTCTGGTAGGTCATGACCCAAGCTACCATCCCCTTAATTTTGGCGCACTACTTCCCGGACACCCTGTAGAAATAGTGGAAATATTTAAATAAAATTCCCAGGGATTTTTAATGTTTTTTTAAAATAATCCACCTGAACAGATATTTTAATTTAATAAAATAAATAAAAAAGTTGGTAAAAAGATATTAATTTCTTCGCAAAACTGGTAATTTAAAAAAAAAAAAAAGAACATGATATTTTAATAAAATATCGGGTGGAATCCCTATCCATTTGCAATTTTACATTATTCCAGGATCCAATATCTCAAAGGGAAATTCTAGTAAAAGTAATTTCCGAGTTATTTGGATTAAATTGCCATTTCTGTATCTCCTTTTTATTATTTTCTACATTTACAAACGCTGTACTAAAATAAAATCTGTATATTCTGTAATTTTCACAGAAATATGCTGCTGCTACTGTAACTTTACATAAGCGTCAATATATATAAGCTAAGGTAAAATAATAATATATACTCGTACGTACTAAAGTACACAAATTTTTGTGGCAAAAAAATTGTGACAGCTTTCCCAGTAAAAATATTTTGTCATGTACTTATCCCATGAATTCGATCAGAAACTCTGAAAATTTACAAAGTTCTGGCTTTTTATATCGCACTTGTTCTGAGTTTGTTTTAATTAGTTTAGTAAAACTTTCATCGTGTTTTGATGAAACAAATTTTTTTTGAGTCAGAATAAATCATTCAAATCATTGAATTCATTTCACATGAACGTGTGCCGTGCCGTAAAGCCTTGTAAAAGTTTTTATAACTTTGATTAGTACTTTAATTATTGGATTTGATTTTTAAAATTATATGATATAATTTTTGCAATTTGATTTCAAAATATCAGTTGAAAATTAAATAAATGAATATAGTTTTTTCGTTTAATTACGTTTTGTTATAGTAAAACTGTAGACTAAAACTACGTGAATAAAAAAGTGTTATATTTATATTTATAAACATTACATCCGACATATAAGGTCATCAGTTAATCACAATCTTTTAAAACCTCTGTTTAAAGGTTTGCATAAAACAAGAAATGATTGTGTTTTTTGTTTTATGGCTTAAAACCAATCTAGCGCACGTCCAGAACCAATATTTTTTTAATTCAGTATGATATGAAAATTGATTGGTACTTGAATCCTTGAAGGGCAGACAGATTGAAGTAGCTCTGTAAAATTCACAGAAAACTCTATTTTACTTTTTATTTTCGATTTGATGGTTGTCATATCAATTTTCTAGAGTTACAATTAATATCTGAGTACCAAACAGTATTCTTAGTTACACAAAAGTTCATCTTGTGCGCTATACCTTTTATTAAATTTAATTTTGCACAGTTCATCTTCCAAAAACAACAGAAGTAGAGCTTAAACTCGTTTATTTACTCGAAAATTCAATTAGTTTGTAACTCGTCTTCCTGGATTTATCATTCGAACATGAATGAGCTCAACTTAAATAACTAAAACTTTATTTAGTCTCGTTAAAAGTTTTTTGGCATAGAGCCAATTTTTAAAGTGAGTAAAATAGAGAAAAAAAAAAGAAATGTGTTTTCGAAAATTTATTCAAATGTTGATGTCAGCAAATGCGCACTACATATTTTTGCAGAATTTTCAAGTGCCACCAGGTATGGGGAATAGAAAATAAAAGTATAAAGTTGGCTAAAATCCCAAGGAGTTTTTGTGTAGAGAGCCCCCACATTCACTAGTTCCTATAAAATTAATGTGCAGGCAGAAATCTGTGGAAGGTTTCTCTGCAGTAATCTCATGGCCCATGAGGACCGAGAAGTCCTATGTAAATAATCAGGAGATAAATAATTAAGGGCGAGCACGTCCCCTGCCCCGGCTGTTGCCATATTTGCAAATGCAAACAGAAAGCGATATGGGAGAATTAATTTACCTGATAAGTCGATCCGAAAGAGGGGCAGTTCGGGGTGTGTGCTGGTCATGTTCAGTCTGAGCCTTTTTGTCCTTGAGTCGTACGCCTCGAGCACAAAATACTGTGGCAGGCCGCCATCGTAGCCAGCAACACACTCGAGCTCGATGGCTGAATAAACGATATTGTCGTAATTTTCCAAATGGTTGCCATTTACAGATGCATCCACTTTCAGATATGCATAGTTTGGCAAAACATCATCGGACCCATTTGCAGCGGCCATCTTGTAGTTTTTGCCGGGCGACGGGTCACCCGTCCGGGTCTTCTTATCTAATTTATCATCGTCATTAGCAATGCCGCCGCCCGTTTGTAATTTATCTAGTTTGGTGTTCAGAGCGCCGAAACTATTGGTCTGTCTCTTTGACATTCGGATCGTGTCACTTTTCCGTATCGTCGTATATGATAAATTCGATTCCGGGCGGCCTGGTCGTAGCAAGCTTGCTTTTTCTCCTCGGCCGCCCTGCCCCCGGCAGAGATTATGTGATCCATACGTCTTGGCGCCGAGCGCCGCTGCCGCGGACGTCCGGACGCCATTCGATGTTGAATTAGGAACCGAAGCCTGACCCAGTTCCTCGAACGTGTCACGTTTCGTCCTCGCTGCGACCGTTCTCGACGATGAGTTGTGCGAGGCTGACCTTTTCCTAGAGCTCCTTGATATGTCACGTAAAAATTCAATGCGAAAATTATTCGCCTCCCGTCCGCCGTAGGACGCGGCCATGTGATGAGGGCTTATTGTTGACTGATTCGGGGCATTCAGGGGGGTGGAGGCGGCCACCGCATACGGCCGCAGCGTGCAATTTCGGAGTGAGGCCGGCTTCGCTGTAAATAAGAAATGAGACCCAACCCGGCGGCGTACTAATCATAGGCCCAAATACCTGCCGGCACCACCTGGAAGATGCACGGTTCGACCTGCTTCCCGATGGCATTCCGGCCCCAGCACGCCAGCGTCCCGTAGTCCCGCTCACTCTTCGGCGTGTAGATCAGCTCACTGACAGTTTCGACTACATTAGAACAAATGAGATTAACTATGGACGTCAGTCCAACTTTAAATTACGACAGGATACAAGACACAGGGCTTGAGGGCGGCACTTCCGGACGCCTGTCGAGGGCCTAAGGCCCGGCTCACACCGCCCTCAAATCTATATACATACCGTACGTCTCGATGTGGGTCTCGTTTGATTCGATTATCGTGCGATGTGTGCCACCGGTCGCCTCCTGGACCGTCGCATAGTGACCAGATGGGACTTCAAAATGCTCCCCGCTGCTCGAGAACGTCCATTCAAATTCAATTTCCGCTGGATCAGAATTTACACGGCAGGGTATAGGTACGGATTCTTCCAAGGAGGCTCCCACAACGGTCACTGTGCTGCTGGTGCACACGGGGGCATCTGAAAGGGAGTAACGTAAGTAAATTCTGCCGCTCAATTTATTGATGGGAATCTATTTCTTAAAATCGACATATAAGTCACTTCGCCCATGGGTTTGATTGACACTTCTGAACCTGGACCTGGGAGTAGGTTTGCACTAAAATATGTAGGCACCATGGGACCGGTTCTGACCTAACTATTTTAAAAGTGTGTATCTATTTTGGGTCAAGTGGGGTAAACGCTAGAATAATGTATACTACCTTAAATCACTTCTTATTCTATAACAATTTAGGGTTTAATACAGTGCTGATCAAAATAATAGGTAATAAGGCTGAAAAACAGCAATTCCGCCTTTAAAAACTCTTTCCTCTGAAATTTAATTGGTACTATTACTTGAGTAATAAAGTCTTCGTTATTTGTCATAAAGAAACTTAGTCTTGCACTTTTAGGTGTCCAACAGCAAAGTTAAAAATTCACTGCATTTTTAAAGTGGTCAAAAAAAATAGAAATCTTTTTTGATTGGTAATAAACTCTTTTGTTAATGGAATAAAAAGGTTATTACATTGATTTTTGGCGATTTAGGTTAAATTAAATAATTTTTTGTAATATGATTCTACTAGATTTTGTAATTACATAATTTTAGAGGGGTCGAACTAAATATTGTTCCACTGAAGACAAATAGCGAACACTTGGTTACTCACAAAATGATAGAAATTATTTTGCAAAGGAGGGAGATTTTAAAAGAGAATTTGATATTTAGACTACTTCTCAACTTGATTACCTATTATTTTGATCAGCATATATTACGCTACTGTTTCAAGTAATTCGTTAAATTAAAATCACTCCGTCAACAGGGGCATAATCCGAGTTAAAATACACTCTCCATTTTTTTTTTTCTGCTGAAATTTTGCTAGATAGTGTCTAGTGTTGAGTTTCCCTTACTAGGTCATGGGCGGAGTTAAGGGCATTGAAACACGTCTTTATCATTATACTTATAGAGGGTGAACGTTATATATAAATTATTAATAACTTAAAGATATAAATTGTTAACAACTTAAAGATTTATAATAGTCAATCTTCGATCTACAAATGAGGGTAGATTCAATAAAAATTAATAATAATTAATAATATTCAAATAAACAATTTTTTAATTTTTCTTCGTGTTTGAAACAGCCTTTTCTCTGTGGGGAAATTTAGGAAATTCATTTGAAAAAGAAAAAAAATTTCTAATCTACGATAGGGGAGAATCGCCATTTGTGGGCCACCTAAGGTTAAATGCATTTAAAATCATTGTAAATGTTTCGTTTACATAATTAATAGCGCAATATTAAAATTTGGATGATAATTTACCTTTGTGGAAAGTTTAAGGCAAGTTTGACTTTCTTTTATAATAAAAAATAACGTTTGAAAAAAACGTGCAAGTGGCCCAATTTAGGTGACGAGTCACCTAATGTGGGCCACCTATTTAATAGCACGTAAAATAACTGAAACAGTCGGACTTCTTTGAGTTGAGCTTTCTTTTTACGGGTTTCTTCAGCTAGCTTCTGTTTCTCTTCTTTCGCTTTTTTTCTGTCGTTTAAAATTTCCCGCATTATAGGATCCGTGTAAATTTCGGAATGTTGTTTTTGTCGAGCGTTTGTCTGCGGTTTTGGCGTCATGTCCGGGACAGGCGTGAGTGGCCCGTATTAGGCGCCCTTTCGAATTGCACAGTGGCCCAAATTAGGGGAAATGACATTTTTCCAGATTGTTTAAATTAATTAGTATTGTTATAGTTTTAAAATTGCAAATACACGATTTTTCGCTAATAAACATATTACACTTCGCATCAGAACAAATTTTAGATTCATTAGATGTATCAATTTGTTTTTATCGACGAGCAAAAATGTCAGATTTTTAAGTCGGCAGATACCATTTTTACGAGATTGTTGTAACATTATTAATTTTGTATTAAAATTAGTATTTTTTTCATTATTTTGTTCTACATTCATTTTCAATCAAATTTTGACATTAATTAATTGTCAAAAGTTCGGTAAAATTGAAAAAAATGGGTGGTCCGAAATAGGAGCCGGCCCAAAGAAGGCACCTCTCCCCTACGCTTAAAAAAAAAGAATTTTCATTTGACTAAAACCGTAAGAAAATCGCACAAAATTTCCTCTTATTATTTCTTGATTTTTTGAAATTTTTTTCCATAGACTTGATAAAAGTCTGACCCCCCAATAGACAAGCCATAACTCCATCCATCACCTAGGTTTATAGTATTCTTCACTAGTAACTACTACATGGTTAAGTTTTAGGATATAAACAAATAATCTAGGTAAAAGAAATCGGAAGACAAGATACTGCATTTCTGGCTACAAAAATTACAAATCTTGACGTTCTAATAAAGGTTTTAAATAAAATATATTATTAGTCTAGTTAAATATATATTCTAGAGAGAAATTCATATGATTTCTTGTTCAAATTCTAGTGAATTTTGGTTAAAACAAAGACTATAGAATTCTATAGTTTGTATCTGCGATTTTAGTTAATTTTGATATGAATCTTTAACTAGATATAGACTAGGTATATAGAATTCTAGTATCTACATTTCCAGTATATTTATAGCTAGGAATCCTAGAAAAACAAATCTAGTTGATATTTTGCTAGATTCTAGATGGAAAACATTTACATTTACCCGGTGTACAGTGGCAAATGTAAAAATTATGTTCAATTTGTTAGCAAATCTGGGGTATAAGTAATAAAATGCGCAGATTGAATTAACCTTTAGTTTTTATTTCAAAGAGATATCAGGAGATGCATTTTTCTAAAAGTATCTAAAACATATCAGAAATCATTTCACCAGAGTTTTTTACAAATAAACCTATCAACACACCTTATTATTTCTTCCCCGCTATTGCAATTACCTCGGATGACCCTACCTAATATTTTGTCTCAAGGATACTATATGCAACTTTTTGGGAACTATGTTCAGAAATTTCGTTAGTTTACTTTAAACGATGTCAAAAAAAAATAGTACAAAAATACATAAATAGTACAAAAATACGTTACATTTTTGAGAAAAATAAGGTTAAACGCCAGTTTGTGTAGTGTATCTATAAATAATTATGAGGGAAGATTCATAAAGGACTCGTTTCCGAATAAAAATAGTTTACATGGTTTTATGATTTTGAAATAAGTTTTTGTGGTCATGCTTACCCGCTAATTTGTTAGGCGAAACTCAGAAGCAAAAATAAATTTTTTTTTTTTTTTTTTTGGAGTCTACCCTACACTAAGGTCAAATTTAATTTTTATAATTTTTCACTTCTTGATCTGCATGCCAAAGTCTTGTATAAATAAAACTCCTCATGGAAATCGACCCATAAATCGATATGATGAAACCTCACAGAGGTTTTTTAGGCTTAATTCGCTCACACGTCTAAATAAGATCCTTATTAAATTGTTGTAAGGTCAACGACATTATTTTGTGAATATTTTTATTTTTAATACTACCCCACGTAAATTTCCGAAACTTTAAAAATATGTGAAAAGTGATAACAATAAAAAGGTGCATCGAAACTCATTTGATTACTATTCATCTCGGATTATTAAATTATAAATTCAAACCTGTTCGTATTATTAAGTAAATAAACTAAATATATCCAAGAAGTTATGAAATACCAAAGATATCCTTAACCTTGTACCATGAAATCATTAATTACAAAATTACAACGAGTTAAAAAGGCTGGGGTGAGTTCAATCCCTCATGCTTTCCTACGCAAGTACATATGTCGTGTGTTAATTTTAAACATTAGAAAACTTTGACTTATATACTTAAATCTTCTTAAAATATGTAATAGTTATATGTAGTTTCATTAGCTTCTCTTCACTAACCCCATTCAACATATTTATATCTCTTGACCCAATCGGGGCAGACAATTGTCCCATCATAAATTTAGTCATTCCTTTGACGAATATTTAATGCCCATCCTGATCTCAAATAGAAACGTCATTCACATAAATTTCGTGCCATTTGCACGCCATAAAGTGGACTTTGACCAAAATGTGTCCATTTATTTTCTTGTTGATTATCGGCTTTTTTTTCGATATTTTATTGCCCCCAGAAAAAGGAATATTCTCTAAACGAAATAAAATAATTTTGTCTGGTGGTATATTGTACCTACATTAAAAGCGTACAATGCAATTAAGCGAATAAACACGTATTAATCGCGTTATTTCCTCTGAATTTTTCGTATCGGAAATGTTTTACTGTTTAATTAATGCTTAAACATTATAAAAACATTAATTTAATACTTTGTCATTTTCCAAATTGTACAAAAATTGATAGATATATTATATATATATATATATGGATATAGGTCTTCCCTCTGCTTCCGCGTTGATAGCAAATAAAGTTAATCACCTCTGAAATGTTTACTCGCATTTCCCTTCCAGAAAACAAATCAGAATAAATCTGTCGATATCGATTCATTGTTTATGCAGCCCATTAGGAATATGTAATGGTATTAAGAAAACATAATTAGCGCTAATCCAGCTATCCTCGCTTGTAGCTTTTATGTCCAAATTCAGTGTGTCTTATTTGCGTCGCAACAACACAGTCCAGGAACTGAGTTAATCAAATGAACCGAGCCGACCGAATTCTAATTAGTTGCAAATTTCTGTATTCTTTTCTGGAGCAGAACAACGTCCCGCACGGTGGGGAGGGGAGAAACTGTTTGCCTTGGGTCCCATCTCATAATATTAATTAAATGCAAACAATTTCAGCTTAAATTGATAACACGTTAATAACTCTTACTAAATCTGACAGCCATCAATATAGCAATAATACAGAGAGTTGGGCACACTGCATCTGTGCAGTGTTCCCGATTTAAATGTTTGCTCACTCCCACCGCCCGCACCGCCCGCGCCGATAGCCCGCTCGATAAAAGTGGATTAGGTAATTCCCAGAACCCTTTTGGCAGCATGCTTTGATTAATTGCAGGAGTTCGCACCATTCCCTGGCATTGATACGTGCCTCCTGGGATTTCGGTAGTCGTTTTCGGCAATTTTGGCTTTGTCAGGTGTACCGAGAGGCAGGTGGGCCAGGATGGGCCAGGAAACGCACCTTCATAATTAACGCTAAGATGTAAATATGCTTTAATTGCTCCCTGATTTATAAGTCAAATAAATCTTAGTTAAATCTTCGTCTGGGGAGCTACCCCCCGGGACCGCAGTGCCTTGAAGAAATCGTTTCTCGTTAGTTGCAGGTAGCAAGCTATTTTCTCAACTCCTTCCCACAGGGCGAGTGGTTTTCCAAAGTTCAGCGTCTGAGCACCACCTACACCTTTATGTTTTCACATTTCACGTTTGATTTTTCATTCGCATCGACGAGGGTTGGGGAGAGGGAGCCTTTATTTCTGTAAAAGGGGCTCTCGGGTCTCCGCCCCATTTACTTAATCAAGGGGCGAATGCATATATTTCCCAAACGTTCCGGAAACTTTTCCTAAGTTTCCTCGTGCATATTTCACAGGCAGTTTAACAACACTCCGGGAATATTGCGATACATTTGAGCGAGGCATTCGCACCTGTGGCTTTGAGGGCGCTCCCGGATCCGGAACGTTATGCAGGGGGGGTTATTGATCAAAGGTACTTTATACGGGCGCTGTTGTCGTCATCGTCGCCGTCGGCCTTTGTGTCCAGAGATTCATAAAATCGTCCCGCCTCGCTCAGTTCGGGAGGGGGGGAGTGAATGTTGTTGTATTATTCGGGGTAATTTTTCACTTTTATAGTTTTGAGATTAGGAAGGGACCTTTTCACAGAGAAATTATCAATCAGCAGAATCCACATGCCATCAGCAAACGTCTTCTTTTGCCGCCTTTTCGGGGATGGGGCAGAACAAATCTCGGCTTATCGCCCCCTTTCACTGTCTTCGGACGGTTTGATTGATGATCAACCGAAAATAAAAGGATGTCTTGAATTGCGGACAAAACACACAAAATTTTGTACTGACGGTTTTTTTCCTAATTAGGATAAAATGCTAGAGATATGTTTTAATCTAAATAGTGTACAATTGAATAATATCTTGCATTTATAAGACGTTTAAATTTTAAAATTATTAAAATACAAAATTTTAAATTTTATTTCAATTTGTTATATGCAGGGATCAGCAACGTTATAAAAATTTTATGAATTGATCTCACAAAATGATGTACATACAATACTGTGATCAAAAATTAAAACCAATTTTGAATTTAAATTGCGCGGGTACATCGATTCGATTTTTACAATATGTGATTTTATTGAGAAAAGAAGTTGCATTAAAATTTCTTTGCGAAATTAAATTTCTGCTGCAGAAACCTTTAGAATGTTGTCACCGTATTCGCACGATTTAGCTCCATGTGACTTTTGGCTATTCTCTAAGCTCAAAAGATCGCTTCGGGAACCCCGTTTTGAATCGAATGATGAGATAAAAGAAAAATTGAAGAAAGTACTGAAGGCCAATCCAATAATCGAGTTTTAAATGTGTTTAGAGGATTGTAAAAATCACTGACATAGGTGTATTATATTGGGCGGGGACTACTTTGAAGGGAATGATATAGAGTTGGAAGAATAAAGAAAAATTTTA
The DNA here is from genome assembly GCA_949715965.1 of Dysmachus trigonus. Taxonomy (NCBI): domain Eukaryota; kingdom Metazoa; phylum Arthropoda; class Insecta; order Diptera; family Asilidae; genus Dysmachus; species Dysmachus trigonus. Next base: position 94,063,858 of record OX454320.1, read on the forward strand.
AAAGTTATAAACAAATTGGCTTTACTTTTTGATCACAGTAGTATACCATAATTTTATCATAATAAAGTTAGAAAACAAAAATATGATACCGAAACCATTTTCGTTACCTTTAATAACTATATTATTTTTATTTACCACAAGATTATTTGTTGAAATAAAATTTAAATGTTATCTCAGAGGGCTGGATACCCGAGTTTAGGCATCTTGATTAGTTTTTTGCTCTGATGTAACAATGTAATATTTACCAATAATGAAAGTATCAAAATATGCTAGCGATATTGGAAAATCCTTTTTATTTAAAGTTAAACCACTTTTCTATCTTTCAATGTAAAAGAAAAAAATATAAATCGGTATACCAATCTACGATTTCTTTTTAATTAAAGAAAGTAAGGACAGTACTATATTTCTAAAAACTACTTATACAAGCCTCTGATATGATATTAGACTAAATACAAATACAAAAAATTAATAACCATGAGCATTTAAAAAGAATATGCCTAAATCTTTGTAATACACTTTCGCTTTATATTGATTACACAATCTCAATTATTCCTACAGGTTTTGTATGTATGAAATATTTAAGAGCCGACAAATCTCCAGAACTTCTTATTGTTTGTATTTTCCTCTTTGAGAGCATCGTAAAAAATTACCAATGTTTGGTATGCTGCCAATAAATAATTTGCACTCTATTATTATTTCATGATATCGTAATCTCTGGTATTTGTGGCCAGACCTTCACGTCGATATTGCTCTCGGGCAGCAGCCACAGCGATAGACCTTAAATTCCCTTAAATTCCGAATCTTCCAACCGAGACCTGTATGTTGAATTTATAAATGGTTAGCTTTTCCCTTTGTTTACCTTTTGTTAATAATAAATCGGTTTTTGCCAATATACACGGTCTTGACGTCGTGGCGGCTCTTTTATTTGCAGATTTTCTGTGAAAAGGATAGAAAAAAATTGAGCTCTTTGCCGGAGGAGCAGCAATTCAATTTTTTTCAATTGCCACTTTCCATTGTAAACTTGGCCGCAGTTGATTCTGTTTTTGCAGGACGTGCAGAACGATAGATTGGAGATAGAAGAAAAAACAGCAGTGGTCCTATCTGGAGGCGGGAAAGCCCAGGACCCAGAGAGATGGGTCAATCGAAAATGGGAACTAGGCCGGGCTAGAAGCGCAATGGCTTATTAAATTTGCGATTAGTCCTTCCTAGAAAGTTTCAGTTCTATTTGCACGCCATTACTTTTGAAAGCGTCTTTTTTTTTCTGGGATTACTACTTTCAACGCAAACCCATTAAGCACGTCAAAACCACTCGGCGACTTTTTTAAGTTCTAGTGGCCAGCTGATCTACTCGCCACCGAGAGTTCCGTAAACTATAGTGGACATAAACGGGGGATGAGAAGGAGTTTCCAGCATGGAATTAATTTTAATCTCGTTAAAACCCAGCATAATTTCCCAAGTACACGCCAAAGGAGCTCTGTCACAATGACGAATATCTGAACGACGACGCCTGATGCCGCCCTCTAATAATTTTCCCTGTCTTAGGAGCGGTGTGTCATGTGGCAAAAAAAAATATTTCATCTCACTGGAAAGTAGAACATTTTTAATTCCATTAAGGCCGAAGTGCTCCGAAATATGACAAGAGAATTAAATTTTTAGTTGTGCAGCTTCTCCGGACCAAATTTAGGTCGCCCGGCTTGCAGGCCTTCCTCTTCCCCCCGCTTTAGCCTGGAAATTTTAAGGCGATTGGAAGTTCAGCGACAGGAGGATATACGGGCTCGCTGGTTTAAAAATTAATTAAAGCTCGAAAACTGCGGTTTTAGGGTTTCTAATGGAGAGATATTTTGGAGATACACACTGGATGAAAGCTGAGAACCAACTCCAAAGTCGAACCGTGAAGTTGTTTTGGGGCTTTAGCAATTATAGCTCATCTCTGGGAAATGGCTGTCTACCTCCTTGAGAATTTTGGGAAAGGTGAGCCGGGCGAGGTAATTAAAAACGAGTTAAAATCAAATTTAGCCCCACCCGCACCCGGACACCGTACTCTGGCTCCACTACCTGTGGAAGCCTCATCCAGCCAGAGTTGCGCTGAGCTTCGAAGGTGCGCTGCTCATTGAATTACCTGCCGCCTTATGTACGACGACTATACAAATCCGCAAGATAAAGTTAGTTCGTAAAGTTTGTCTTACGTAGCAGAAAATTTGCGCAAAAAGGTCCAAACCGCAAAGAGGAGCCGTAACATATGGTTCAATTAATTTCTCTCTCTCCGTTGATAAATAATGAAATTTGCCAAATGTACTAAATGGTTTGCATTCACTATACCTCTGCCCGGCGCGGGCGTTCTCTTGAGCGCTATAAATGTTTACGGGCGCTTTCTGTTAATTGGTTTACGAATGAAGTTCGTATTTGACGAAGAATTAATTGGTTCTATACCTCCCTCGAACTCAGGTATTGCATCAAGACAAGGTATCGGAATTCGGAATAGCACAAAGCATCGCCTCAAGCATTCGGATTTCGATTCCGGGATCGAAGAGTAGGCAATTCTCAGTGTAAGGAAATGTGGCCTTTTGTAATTTTGGTATAAGGCAACGCCACAAATCGTATCATTACAAATTTGAAACCATGACAAAAAGCTAACATTGAATAAGCTTAACAACCTGTGAACATGCATTACAAACTCATTAATGCTCATAACATGAAATTTGCATTAGGGATATAATGAAACGTAGTAAAATAATAGCACCTATGATTTGATTCCTAAATGATATGAATTCTTAGCAACGCTTCGCAATACAAACTTTTTTGGTATAATTTCGCAAAAAAATTTAATTAATAAAATTCTTTTGCCGCTTTAGCGATTGCATTGTTTTTAAAAATAAAATTTTACTAGCTCCACATAACAACACAAATTATTAAATCATACTTTGTTATATACTAGAACAATGTACTATGCAACAGATGATAGACGTGAAAATGTTAAGTATGAAATAATATTAATTTAGCGAATATTATTTTAACTATGTATTTCATATCAAATACTTGAATCGAAAAAATAAATTCATTATATTTTATGTATTTTTTTTTATTTTATTATTAAATATATCGGAAAAGAATTGAAAATTAAGGAGCTTTTGAACTATTTTGTTTTTCATAAGTGAATCGTTTTAAACAAATGCCGGGAAATTTTCGAGAAAAACGGATTTAAATTTTTTTTTCAAAAATAATTCATTTACAATTTAGTTTTCGCGTGTAAATAAGGAGAATTTATTTCGTTTTTCTCGAGAGTTTCACGATTTATTAAATAATCATTTAAAAAGCGATTCACAAGCGAAAGTCAATTTATTTTTATATTCGTCAACGAAGTGTAGGATATGTTCGCTTAAAATAAATATTTTTCGATTCATAGCACGCTAGTTAAGATGTTGTTGCATTATTTCTTCATTTGAGAAGTAAATTATGAGATTTATACACGGTAATGTAACATAAAAATAGCAATTCAGAAATTTCTAGTGTTATTGTGATGAGTTCTGATTTTCGTAATTAACTAAAGCATTGCAGAAACTATTTTATTTCAATATTTTGTTTTATACAATTATAAAAATCAGAAAAAGATATAGGTCCAAGTGAATAAATGCCAGCAAATGCTTTTTACTTGATATTTGTAGGAGAAACTGCCTTTTTAGGTGAATAAAAATCTAAACTTTTATTTACAAATCCAGCAAATGCTTTTTTTTTAGTAAATACTGAAATTTTGAGTAATTACTTGAATTTGAGTGAATAAAGAGTAGCTTTTACTTATGACAACACTAATATTATAAAGAGGAAAGATTTGTATTTTTGTGTGTATGTTTGTAATGAATAAACTCAAAAACTACTATGCCGATTTCAAAAATTCTTTCACCATTAGAAAGCTACATTCACCCTGAGTAACATAGGCTATATCTAATTTAGAAATTCAAGATGGCGGATCCAATATGGTGACCTATATTTCTCGATGTCAACGGATCTTAATGAAAATTAGTACAATGATTGTTTTGAAGTCACTGATTTTGAATATTACCAAAGTTTACAAATCCAAGATGGCGGACCCAATATGGCGACCAATATCTCTCGCTTTCAATGGATTTTAATGAAAATTAGTACAATGATTATCTTGAGGTCACTGATTTTGAATGTTATCAACATTTACAAATCCAAGATGGCGGATCCAACATGGCCACCAGAATGTTGCGATTTCGACGGATTTTAATGAAAATTGATACAATGATTGTTCTGAGGCCACTATTTTAGAATATTATCAAAATTTGCAAATCCAAGATGGCGGATAAAATATGGAGACCAAATGTCTCGATTTCAACCGATTTTAATGAAAAGTAGTTACAATGATTATTCTGAAGCCACTAATTTCGAATATTAGCAAAATTTCCAAATTCAAGATGGCGGATCCAATATGGAGACTAAAATTTCTCGATTTCAACAAATTTTAATGAAAATTAGTACAATTATACGATTATATAAGGTCATTAATTTCGAATATTATTTAGATTTGGATCAGATGTGGGATCCATAAAGGGTTTTTCGGGTTGAAACAATTTCTAAGATATAACAAATTAGAACATTTGAGAAGTGTTTAATTAGTAAATATTTACCCAACGCCGGGTGAAACCGGGTAACCCAGCTAGTTCTTTTAATAAAAGGTTTAATTTATTTCGGTTGAATAAAAATTATAAATTAGATAATAACGATTATGAGGTAATTTGCATTTTTCAATCGTTCGATAACGAGTATCAAGTAATTTCATTTTTCTCATGGTCAATATTTTTTTCCTGTGAATATTTATTTTTCAATTAGCTAATAACTCTTACGAAAGAATTTTTATATACATATATATATCTATTACAATCTCAATTTCGAAATTTTTTATCATTACATTACTTCCCTTCCTTTAAGGAGTCGAAATTTAAAAAAACGAAAAACAAATTGATACAGTTCGGAATGATGACTTCCTCTTTTTTTTTGAGTCGGTTAAACCAATCGAAGAATAAAAATTCACATGTAAAAATTACTACCCAATGAAAAATTAAAAATTACTTGATAATTGTTATGAAGCGATCGAAAAATAAAAATTCTCATGTAAGTATTATTGGGAAATGTGAAGATAAAAATTACTTGATAATTGTTATTTTGTAATTTAAATTATTTTTTGAAAATAGTCATTACAGTTTCCACCTTTTAAAATAACAACTTAATTCTGCGGGGATTATTTCATTATAATACGCGATATAAGTGTGAAATAGAATTCTGAAAATTTCTTGAACTTATTTTTTCTTGGTTTTAGGTTTATTTTTAATCTGACTCAGAAAAACTGATAACAAATTCGTTACATTGCTCTGTTATTAAGAAGAAATTCCCGAAAATCAGAAAAACTATAAAATCTATAGCAGAACCAAAACATACATACGTCCAAAATAAATAAACAGGCTGTTAACACTTTTATTTCAGTGTGGTTGTTGTGTCGTGTAAAGTAAAAATTACAATTTACAACAAAAACTCGAAATTTTAGTAAGAAGTAATAAAATCATTGCTTGATTTTAATTATGCATCCCATGAGGGGTTTTTAAAAATAAATTCAGCAGTTTACTGATTTCTTCAGTCTTTGCTTACACATTTAGCACTAACCGGGTAGCAATTAATTATTTCTGTAGACAGTAAATACTTATTTTCCCAGCAAATACTAACAAGTAAAAGGTTATTCACATAATATCTAGCTTTTACTAGTACAAAGTGCTTTTACTTCATGCAAACGCTTTTACTGAAACCATTTACTTTATGAGTACTATAAATGCTTGATTTTAATTCACTTGGCCCATCATCCAATATTTGTGCAGAGGCACACACATATTGAGGATGAATTAGATTCTTTTGGAGCGAATTTTATTTATGTTTGCAGAACTGTAGCTTCATTTAATAAAATTTTCAGTTTATATCAGTATCAATGGAATATTCCAAGTTACTTCTTTTGAGTACATTGCCCATATAGGAGTATATATTCCAATAAATTGTAATTGTAAATTTATTCTTTCTAAAATTTCTTTACCCAATCGAGCAGTATTTTTAGGAGTATTAAATGCAAATCCTCTCAATAATACCAACTTTACCCATTGCTGTATTAATATTATTATTATTTTTGTAAATTTTGAAATGTTTAACGTTGCCAAGTTCTGTGCCAACTTTCATCGTTGTAAGATTCGTCAATTATTTTTTAGAGTGCATCTTTTGACGTTGGCATTTTGAACGGGTTTTGATCATTATTTTTTAAAGGTAGACGGTTCTATTATAAAATTTATAAAATGAAGAAAAACGAAATTAGTCAATCAAAATTTTTGAATGAGGTTATTTTTGTTTTAGAAATGACGCGCTTATTTTATAAAATGTATTTATTTATTTTTTCAAGTTATTTAGTTTTCTAAAAAGAGACGGATAGACGTACCGAGAAAAAGAGTAATCTGATACGAGTTCCCTTCGTCCCCTTGCCCTGAACTATAAAAATGAGTACATAAAATATAAAGAATGTCTTTTGTGGGAGATTGAACGCATAAGTAATGTAATATTAATTGGAAATTCTTGGAAGCTACTAAAGTCCTCGTAAAGTCCTTAAAAGTAGAAGTGCTTTCACACTGGCTGATTCGATTTCTTAACTGCAGAGGAATTTTGAAAAAGAAGAAGTAAAAGCTGACAAGATTCACTTTACGAGCGCCCGACACTGAAAGTACTCAAAATGTATCAATTCGTGCAGTTTTGTCCCGTCCGTCCCACGAAAGAAGCGGAGGGGAGCGTTCGAAACATTCTTTATTGGATGCTGATATAAATGCAATTCGATTTATGGGAACGAAATTGGAATTTTTCCGCTCCTCCACTATCGAATGTACCTTTCTGTTGATGGGTTCGCACCCACTCGCGGCTGTGTACCGTGTCGTTTAGGCGTCCATTAAATAAGTTTTCGATGGAGTTTTTCACTTGACTCGCACTCGAAATAATTGAAATATTGCAGTGTACAGGCTGTGAGTGCTGTGGTGCTCTCTTCATTGCGGCACCAAAGCCGCGCGCACCATGCGAACACTACATGCAATATGAATCGCCGCCATGTTGTTGCCGGCCTTGTATGGCAAAACAATTTCATCTCGAGAACAGATACTCTACACACTTAAGCATTTATTGCATTTGCAGGGCCCATTTTGGGCCAATTTACATTTTTAACCCCGAAGACTATCCACTGCAATATCGGGAATGGCTTCACACTTATTAGGGCGGCGGCGCGGGCGGCGGGTGCCCATCCAGACACATTTCTATGGAAATCCTGAGAAATTGAGGAAAATTTAAGAATAATTCAGGATATACGCTCAAAGCTTTATTTGAATTTATGCATTGCCAGTAGAAATGATTTTGCACCGGAATCGTGTGAGGCAAACGAGATTTCGCATGATTTCGTTACCCCCGGTCGGGCGTCCCGGGGCGAAGCGGATGCATAAATTATGTTAAATGTTATTCGATAATTTTTTTTTTTTTTTTTGTGTATATGGGTGGAAAATAAGCTTACAATAATGTGCATAAGGTTCCCGGGGAACGCTCGTAAATGAGGGGAGCAAATAGCTTTAAGGGACGTGCACTTGAGCCTATCCCTCGATCTCCCGCCTTCCAGAGAACGAACTCTGCTCCTCGGATTTTGGTGGCTTAATTTGAATTTAATGCAGCCGTGCTTGGGTGTGCGGCAGTACGCCGGCATTTTCCCAGAATTGGGAATTATCGAAAGACATCTGCTGTGAGCATCTTTTTATAAGGTCCGGAGGGATGTTGCTCTTTGCGGATGTTGTGGCAGTTCGCGGGGTGTCTAATACGCGCGAATCTTCACCGGATTAATTATTGAAAGAGAGGTTCCGAAATCGTTTTATATACAAAAGGGATGAGAAAAAAGGATATTCATTGAAGATGTTGGACGCGGATATTCTTATAACTACGATTATTATAAAGAAGTGGCGAGAAACTAACTCACCTGAGCTCTATCTCAGATAATACGAATTTATAAAACAAAGCTTAACCCTTTGATCCTTTATGAAAAAGCATACTATATACTATGTTTTCGGCCGTATGTCACAAATAATAATAAAGATGTTTACAATCTACTATCAAAATTTGTTTTTCAGGTCAGTGTACCTACACAAACAGAAAGCTAGTAAAATGATTTTTATAAAACCTGGCATAGTTTTAGCTTATGCCCTGAGTTAACATGTAATAAGATGCAGTTTATCTATATCCATTCCTACACTGGTAGAAGTTCGTTTTGGGAATTTGAAATTCTTTTATAATGTATTTTATTATATTTTATTAACCTATTCTAAAAAATATTAAATAAAGTAGCAGATATAGTACGAAAATAATAAAATGATAGCGAGAGCCGTGTCTGTCCCAGCATTAAATAAAAACTACTGAACAGATTTCAATGAAACTTTGTCATTTTATATCTTAGAGGCTTGCTCGCTATCTCTAATTAGAATTATGACGATGTTATATATTATATTCATTATTTATATCTATACATATAATAAAATTGTAATCGAGCCGCAAAATTTACTGGGCGCAATTAAAAAAATATGGCGCATTTTTAGTTTATGTCCTGGTCTAATATTTAGGACATTACGTGTTCTGATAAAATATAAGATCTCAAAATGACTGAACCAAAATGGCTAAACAAAATTTTAAAGCTCATAGGTATAGCATAAAAATTGGTAGTTCGGGGTTTTTGAGAGCACTGATGCGAATTTGCTACCACAATTTTGAATTTTAAAATGACTGATCCAATATAGCAAATTCAAGAACAAAAATTGTTACAAAAGGCAATTCGGGCCTCTTGATTGGAAATCTAATACCAAAATTCAAAATAACAAATCAAATTCTGTTTGTCTGTTTGTCCACGTATCTCACAAAATCTGTGGGACAGAATTTTAGGAAACTTAACATACTTGTAGCTTATTCCCTTTATTAATATTTATGATGTTCTTAATTTCAAGACTCAATACCGTTGAAAGATCGATTTCGGTATGCTGTATTTTATGCAACACAAATTGTTTTATTCAAGAAAATCTTCGAGTTCAAGTTCATAAAAAATATAGTGTTATTAAATCATAAATTACACAGGTCAACATTTTATCTAGGTTTGTGCACGGGAATCGAAGATGGTATCCTAGGGTTTTTGGGGTCGCTGATTACGATGAGCGGGTCGGTTAGGCTCCATCACGTCAAGTTCAAAGTCATTTGAAGGTCAAACGGTCAAAAAACCTTCCAAAAACATGTAAAAAATTAATGGACATGTTTTTGAGATCGCTGAATCCGAATCCGGTGTTTATTTTTACTTTGCATGCATCCTCGAGGTCATTCAAGATCATTTGAAGGGGTTTTGAGAAAAATGCTAAGTACCATCCGAAAAATCTGAAAAAAATTCATACGTATGTTTTCGAGGACCCTGAATCTGAATCTCAGGTCAGTCGACCTCATTTCAAGGTCATTCGAAGGTCAAACGGTCAAAAACCTTCTAAAAATCTGAAAAAATTCATAGACGTGTTTTTGAAGTCGCTGAATCCGAATCCGGTGTTAATTTTTACTTTGCATGCATCCTCGAGGTCATTCAAGGTCATCTTAAGATATTCTGGTTCTGTGGCACAAATGTGCATTTCGCAGATTGAAATTGTTCAATTTTTTCATTTGGATTGGAAGGTTTTTTGACCGTTTGACCTTCAAATGACCTTGAACTTGACGTGATGGAGCCTAACCGACCCGCTCATCGTAATCAGCGACCCCAAAAACCCTAGGATACCATCTTCGATTCCCGTGCACAAGCCTAGATAAAATGTTGACCTGTGTTATTTATGTTTTCTAGTTTAAAATAGTTGTGTTGTATTTTAGTTCATATATATTTTTCAAATTTTATTGGAGTTAATATAGTAACATTATAAAAATATAAGAATTTCGCATAGTTATATTACAAATAAAAAATTTGAGCATTACAATCCCTGTGTTGTTTGATTTTACTAATTAAAATTACAGTCGATACTGAAGAATTATGTGTTTGATTATAGTATTTTAAAGTTTATTCTAAACTAATCACTACCCAATGTAATAATTTACAACTGAATAAAGAAAAATTATAAGATTGTAATAATGTTATTATAATATATTGAAATTCGTTTCGTTTAAGGATAGCAAAATTGTTGTCTGTGTAGTTTAAATATTTTTGAAATTGTAGTTTTTGGTGATGAGCCTCCTAGTATCCAGGGGGAGCCATAGTCAGTTCCCTGGGCCCTACCAAAGTGGATGTGGGGGCGGGCGGTTGTAGTTTACTAACAAACTTTGGAGCACTCAAAGCAGTCTGGAGTATCTGTGGAATTCGAGTTCTACTTACATCGTATTCGTAGGTTAACTAAGGCACTTTGTGTTTCTCCTCTATCGTTGGCAGCCGAACATGCATACAGTCCGGCATGTAAACGAGCAACTCTTTGGAGCACCAGGGATCTTGTTGAGATGATAACGCCCCATGAAACGTTCTGAGTTACTGGCATGCCCTGGGGAAGAATAAAGCGGAACAATCAGTAAAAAGCAAAAGTTGGCTAGAGCCGCACTTATAGCTACGATAAAGCAGGGCCCGCCCGGTGCGGCGCACTGTGGCCGCAGCCTCAGCCTCAGCCTCGGCACGGCTATAATAAAAAATAGGACCCGCATCAAATAAAAGGAAGGCAAGTGCTCGGCGACGACATCAGTTAAGGGTTAAAGCGAATAACCAACCCACTTGCGGGCAACGGGGGTGGTTACTGGTTACAGTGTGTAGTGTGCCGCTCTGGTTAAATGACGTTTTTATTACAATTCATATCTACGAGTCGTGTACATGTTAATTGCGTTCGGTGACGGAACCCGGCCGGGCCACCTATGCCGCGAAACAGCCCTACCTTGCCCCAGAAGGTCGGGTGGGTGGGTTGGGGTGGCCTCTATCGTTGAGGGCAACATAAAACTCAAATTTCACCCCTTTACGTATTGTTGGCACTTTTGACTTGATTACGGGAGTTTGGCAGCTTTAATTTGGGCATTATACCCTCGAGGAGGGACTTGTGAAATTCTTTTTGAGGTCTACAAGCTCCACGGATCGCCGACCGACATGCATGGTTTTAATGACACCTCCACGAGGTGAGAGTCGACGCCACTTATTCAAATTGCTCGGTGTAGCACAGTGTGACAGTAGCTTTAGTAATGATGATGGAAGCCGGGATTTATATCTTTTTCTTTTTTTTTTTCTTCTTTTAAGTGAATCCTCCTCCCTTCCGCGAGCCGCACGTCTGCTGTTCACGCGGCACAGTAGCGCACACCAAAGTGCTGATTGAATAAGCGCGCCATTCTCACTTCATAAAAAATTAAAACTTGGCAAAGTTCATTAATGCGTTTTATCAGGGCTGGTAATAACAGGGAAATGCTTTTAAAAACAGCCAAACTTGTCCTTGCTCTAAATTAGACTCTCCTCCGCTGTAATTACATCGTTTCTCTTTATGTCTCTCTGCAGATCCTTGTGCCAGGGCCGCCCGCGGGCGGGTGCATGCTTTGAATTTATATATTAACTTGGCTTTGCAGCGCCCGGTCCCCGGCCGCGAGTGGGGCACTTGTGCGAACAAACCATTCATGCGAGTTAGGCACGTGCATGTCATCCAGCAATGGGCCGCCGGCTGCACTTAGCACCTTCGCTATGCGCTAATGTGAAAGCCAACTTGCGCCCGCCCTTCGATGGCGACATTTTCACTTCAATGCACAGTGGACAGCTTTTATTTAATTCAGCAAATTATTACGAAAGTATAATTAACGAAATTTAATTTTTTTTTTTTTTGTTAGATCGTTAGCGTTGATAGTCAGAAATTATTTAAACCAGGGATCGAAAATGACAATTATTTCCAATTTTTCAAACCAAAAAATCATATGTAGACATATTTGTGGGAAAATTGGTTGAAATGTAGCATTATAATTCTTATGGCCTGATCTTTAAAAATGTTATTTGCTTTTTAAATTTGTGTTTTTTTCCATAAAAATCGAAAAAAACAAATGTTCGCATTTTTATTTTTAAAACCAGAATATGATTTTTATTATAAAAATCAAAAATTATATTAAATAAAAATCAAGAAGGAATTTTTATTATTAAAAACTAAAAATAAAAATCAAGAAGTGATTTTTATTTTTAAAATCAGAAAGTGATTTAAATTTTTAAAATCTGAAATAAAAATCTTAAAATTATTTTTATTTCCAAAATCAAAAGTAAAAATAACGAAAGGATTTTTATTTTTAAAACCAAAAATAAAAATCAGGAAATGGTTTTTACTATTTAAATAACAAAAAAAAAAAAAAATCGGAAAATCATTTTTATTTTAAAATTCGAAAAATAATAAAAATCGGATAATGATTTTTATTTTCAAAATCAAAAAATAAAAATCAGAAAATGACTTTACATGTATTCATTTCAATTTATTTAATAGCTAAAAAATTAAAAAAAGCAATTCAAGAATGCAATCGGAAACATTGAAAATGTTAAGCACAGCTGACAACAGCTGTCAAGAAGCACGCTGTTCGCTTTTATGTCCAACCGATGTCGCAGTTTAAAAAAAAAAAAACGGCCAAATGCGAGTCGGACTCGCCCATGAAGGGTTCCGTAGCAGAAAGTAACATAATATAAAAATTCTTGTAGTTTGTTGTAACTTTGATCGATGTTTTAATAATAGTGTATTTTTTTAAAATTAAGTTATTGATAAGTAAACATTATAATTAGGTACCTAAATGATGGGATTTAGATCTAACTATATGCGAGCCCATATAGGCTTGTTTTTTTATTTGAGTTGATTGAATGAAAGGTAAATTGCGGTTTATGATTTATGACGTATTAAAAAAAACTACGCACTAGATGTGGTTCAAACCAATTTGCGGTGAAAGTTTGCATGGTAATGTACATCATATATTTTTTTTCAGTTTTATCATTCTCTTATTTTAGAAGTTACAGGGGGGGGGGACACACATTTTACCACTTTGGAAGTGTCTCTCGCGCAAACTATTCAGTTTAGAAAAAAATGATATTAGAAACCTCAATATCATTTTTGAAGACCTATCCATAGATACCCCACACGTATGGGTTTGATGAAAAAAAATTTTCGAGTTTCAGTTCTAAGTATGAAGACTCGCACTTGGCCGCTTTTTTTTCTATTTTTGTGTGAAAATCTTAATGCGGTTCACAGAAAACATCTACTTACCAATTTTCAACCGTATAGTTCTTATAGTTTCGGAAAAAAGTGGCTGTGACATACGGACGGACAGACAGACAGACATGACGAATCTATAAGGGTTCCGTTTTTTGCCATTTGGCTACGGAACCCTAAAAAGTAGGTATATAAAAACATGTGCTTATTCGAAAGCAACGTTGTGTCAAAATTTCAAAGCAATCAGTGAAGAATTTTCGGAGATTTAAGATTTTAAACAAACGAACATTTACATTTTTATTTACATTGATTTTAAAACGAGAGTAATTTTCCAATTTTATTTTTTAATAAAAATCATGTTTTGATTTTTATTTCTGATTTTGAAAAATCGTTTTCTGATTTTTAGTTCTGATTTTAAGATTAAAATATTTAAAATAAAAATAAAACTCTACTATTTATTTTTTATTTTAAAAATAAAAATCAAAACTTAATTTTTATTTTTGTCTAGAAAAAAAAACAGTCAGGAAATAGTTTTTTAGATCCGATTTTTAGCGACAATATCATAACCGTTACGGTCCCTGATTTAAACACCTTCTTAACTTTTAAAAACTCAATTTGTATTTATACCAAATGTTTTCGTAAAACAGGAAAAAAAAAACCAAATAAATGACTAAATATTATATATAATTAGGGTGCTTTTTTTCGCGACAATTTTTTTTTTTTCAGTCCCACCTCGAAATTTTGTGGCTAATACCTAAACAAACATTCCCTGAAAATTGGAGCCCTTAAAAATAATATTTAGTACTAGACCAAGACGCATAAAGATTTCCCATATAAAATACACGTGAACTTTGATTATTTTTCTTCAAATCTCTACAATTCAGAGGCATTTTATGGCACAATCTTGGGCAATGGTAGGGTTTCTTCAGAATTGAATGCTCTACAAAAGTGTCCCTTGCGGTGTAACCCTAACTCCCACCAGCGAGGTAGTAAGGGTCATTGACCCCAATTTTTCCACGAAATTTTCGCTTTTTGCCCCTATCTCGTAAACAACAAGAGGTACAGAAAAAGTGAATATTACAAACTTGTAGAAAATTCAATTTCCTACATAAAAGTTCTGAACACCAAATCGCTAACATCGATATTTCTTGAGATATTGGGATTTGAAGTTGAAGTAGTGTGGAAGTTTCATGGATTATTGAGCTAAATTGTAGAAACACTACCTCAACTTCAAAGCCCAATATCTCAAGAAATATCGATGTTAGCGATTTGGTGTTTACAACTTTTTTGTAGGAAATTGAATTTGCTACAAGTTTGTTTTATCCACTTTTTCTGTACCTCTTGTTGTTTACGAGATAGGGGCAAAAAGCGAGAATTTCGTGGAAAAATTGGGGTTAATGACCCTTACTACCTCGCTGGTGGGAGTTAGGGTTACACCGCAAGGGACACTTTTGTAGAGCATTCAATTCTGAAGAAACCCTACCATTGCCCAAGATTGTGCCATAAAATGCCTCTGAATTGTAGAGATTTGAAGAAAAATAATCAAAGTTCACGTGTATTTTATATGGGAAATCTTTATGCGTCTTGGTCTAGTACTAAATATTATTTTTAAGGGCTCCAATTTTCAGGGAATGTTTCTTTAGGTATTAGCCACAAAATTTTGAGGTGGGACTGAAAAAAAAAAAATAGTCGCGAAAAAAAAGCACCCTAATATATATATATTAATTCATTCATTCTGTTACCACCTAAACTCATACTAATTGAAAATCATTTGGAATTTTTCGTTTAAGGTGGTTAGTAACAATTTCAACAAACATACTATATTTAAAATAATTCTAAAACCTGCTTTGGATGTTTGTGGCACAAAATCTCGAATATGGGAAATATGCTTTGGCAGTTCATAAAATATGCTTAACTGACATTTACAACACAATTAATTCCAAATTCAAAATTATAAAAGAGTTTATTTAGATTCAATATCTGCATTTTTTTCTTCTATCCAGAACATATGGAAATAATACCTTGAATTGAAATTTCTCATGATTAACGCAGCCAAGATAATAAATTTTTTTTAAATAACATCAAATTTCCAGAATTTGAGGCAAAAATCACTCTTTCACTTTTCTTTTTCAGTTCAAGATTCGAAGATTATTATGAATGAAAACCATGGCAATTTGATGCACATTTCCAAAACTCTATATTTTCAGTAGCTGTTAGTAAGGCTTTTGTTCAGTACCAAATGTTTTATTGTTCTGGATAGACGAAAAAAACTTTAAACACTGTACCTCAATACAGCATTACACAAAAAATGCATTTAATTGTTTTAAAATTATGAATAACATGATATCGATGTGCATTTCTCTAGAACTATTGCAATTGCAGTCCATTGATCTTGAAAAGTCGCAACCAAGATAGTCACCATACATTTGGAAATGTCATCATGAAACTGTCATTGTGGTTTGATATAACACGCGTTCCTTTAATTATTGCGACGTCTCCAGAATGATGTATGGAATGAAAATGTCTATTTGTAATTTCGATATTATTTTAAGCTCATTTTACGCATTTAACACGTAACACGTAACGTTTGACTTGGACTACGTTTTATGAAATCGGATGGAAAATATTCTGTGTTGAATGAATTCGTAAATCTAGCACCAAAATAAATATTTTAATTGTATATAAATATATATTGGCTTACAATTTCAATTTCTTTGATATTTCGGAATAATTAATTTGTAGGAAATTTAACCTGTGTTGTTAAAATTAGGTTAAGCGTTTGTGCTACTTACATATAATAATATGTTTTAAGAAAACGTAAAAGTATCTTTAATAAATGTGCCAAGATTACTAATTTAAAATATTATTGTTACAATTATTCTTTCTCGACAATTTAAGTACCTAACATGTAATTATTTTGTGAAGGTAGATTTACCACTTGACCACCATGTAACATCCTGTTTGTACGCATCGTACGCATTTAGTTACACTGCCCAAATAATTTCGTATTTAGTGATGACGCGTTTAGATGAAGCTCTCTCTAGCCACAACTCAATAAATTTGGAGTTTCGGACACGTGCCCGAGGCGGCGCGGCGTTTTAACATAAATTTTCATTGATTAGCCCACCGGCTGAGCCCGCGCCAACCGGAGAGTGAAATTTTATGTAATGAGCAGCAAATTTGTGAAATTTTTATTTAATTTTTCTTAATACCGGCGGGCGGCATCCCAGGTCCTCACTTGAAGCGCTAAAAAATTTTTGCGGAAGGTCTGTTCGCCGACAAACACACCCCCGCTCCGTTAATAGAGCGCTCATCCCCTGAAATTAGCAGAGAATGGCGTGCGTTTCAGCAGGCCGCGCAATTTAGGACTTTTAAGAACCTAATGGGAGTTCCACTTTAAACGATGAATAATGTATCCCGTCGTCCCGGGCAGTGGATGCTGCGCTGCGGAAACGCGAACGCGAGCGCGGATCGGCGGCATGGTGGCAAAATGGTTAAATAATTGAAATTTACTTACGTCGTGGGACCATGTGATGCGATGCTCCTTGGGGTTAGCTTTTATGTGGCATTCAAAGTAGACGTCATCGCCCTCCTTGATGTCGTCGGGCTTCAGCGTGGAGCCTAATGATAAAGTCACTTGCGGCGGGTCTGCAAAATAAATTACTCCGGTTAGCAGAACCTTTATTTTAAGGGTCCTGGAAGGCTGACTCGCCTCGCCGCGCCTCGCCTCGTCTCGCGACCTATCCTAAATTTATTTTAACAGCGAGGTAGTTGCGGGCGATGCTTGCGAAGTCGTAATTACCGACACGAAAAAACATAGACTCAAATTCACTTAGCTTATTTTATGTAATGAGTGTTCTCTGTCTCCGAATTATGTTGACGGGATGGCAACAGCACTCTGGTAACAGCCTTGAATTTTTCTTCCTAAGCAACGAGAGAAGTTGCCCGAAACTTTATAAGGGATCAGTATCCCTAGAAGCTCGATTTCACTCAAATTTTACTCGATGGCAACTTGAACCCGAATGAACAGACACACATAAGTCCGCACATTTGCGTAAATTGACACCCAAAGGACACTCAAAAATTATTTGGCTCCCCTAGGCGATAAAGTTTTTTGAAGTTTTTATTGAAGTTAGAAAAAAAGAAAAAAACCGTGTGTTCGTTAATTAATCATGTTAAACGTAGGGTTTGGGATTTTTTTGGAACATAGAAATACAAAAAAATTGTTCAAAGTTAATGGTCAAGCATCGAGTATGAGTTTGTTCTTTTTTCTAGAGGCAAGTTAGATTGATATTCAATGAACGCCAATTATCAGCGTAACATTACACCAATTTTTATAAAATCTTAAAAAGCTATAACATGTAAAATGAACACAAAAATAAAATTTTAGACATGCTTAAATGATGTATTTTAGACCAAATCTTTGTCTATAAAATTAGCATAAATATAGGGGGTACTTTTATTTATTGTTCTTTTTTATAAAAGTTGGTTTTTTTCTCAACAGTTTGTCCGCCATTTCGATTTTTTTAAATTTGACATCAGATTCGTAATCAGCGACTCCGAAAACCCCTTAATACTGGTTTTCACGAAAAAACTGATGTCCGAAAGAATATACATCATTTACGTATTAGAGCTAGGGATTGTTTACCCCCTTGAGGAGCTTTTTTTACGAAAATACAAAAACAGGTCAACTTTATTATTCAAAATCGTATGTAAAAAAATATGTTTCAATGATTTTTAACTAAAACTGTTATTATTGACGGAAAAATTAAAAAAAAAACGTTTTTCTACAATAAAAAATAAGAGCTGCCACCCCCAAGAACCGCATTACTTACAAAAGGTTAGTATATTTATAAGACATCATTTCCAATTTGTTTCATTCGGAAAAAATCATTAGAACTCGAAATATTTAGGAATAACTATTTTTCGGGGTAAACTTTAGGGGTGGGTGCGTATCCGCAGGTAAAAAAAAAAATATAATATTAATATATAATAATATAATAAATGATAATTAATATTCCGATACTCTATAACATATTTCAATTTCATCAAAATCGGTGAGACACACCTGAGAGCGTTTCCTTGTAAGTCTAGGGCTAAATATGAATAAAAAGAAAAAACCTTTAGGTGCGTGTGCGATTCGCGTGCAGAGGGTTCCTTAACTTATTTTGGAGAATTTTAAAAGATCTACTGTATAAGACTTTCGTATTAATTTTTCTGTAAAATTCAATTAATGTGTTGTGTTCCCTAATTTTGTTACAATTTTAGGTCTAATCGTTTCGAAAATAAGGGGAGAAAAATGCTTTATTTACGCATATTTCTCAGAATATTTTTTTAAATATACTATTTAAAATTATTTAAAAAAAAACTTGTATTCTAAATAAACCGCCCTCTTAAATGATACCCAACATTTATGTCTATACATATTATATAAATGTCAACCAGTATTTGCTATTGCTGTTTGGTTTCGGTAATCTTGAGAACCAATGAACCCATTTTAACCCATTAATGCGCAAAACGAGGATTTTGTGCACGCAAGTTCAATTGTACGATTCGAATAGCAAATTGGGGCGAATTTCCTCCAAATTCGTATATAAGGGGTTTTTGGGGGTGCTCTTTCAGAATCTGACATTTGTTTTGAATAAAAACTTCAAAAACCCTATTATTTTTTGGGGTTTTTCAAAAAAGTGCCGATTTTTTTTGGTCATTTTTTGTCTCAAAGTCGATTATCTTGTCGTTGCTGCTATTGAATGATCATATAACTACCAGAAATCGCGGTCCGAATATCTACACTTTCTCAAACCATGGTTTTAAATTTTTATTTTTGCTTTGGTTTTTTCAAAATGGCCATTTTGTACAGCAATGTAATAAAAAACTTCGCGATTTTTTTACATGAAAAGGATCAACTTTAAAAAAAAAATGATATGACAAAAGTGCTTATAATTAGCCAAGGAAAACATGTAAATTTTTTTAGAATTTTTTTGGCTATTTTTGGTTTTTTAGATTTGGCAAATTTATCAAAAATCCAAAAATGTCCCGAAAAATTCTGGAAAAATTAGCACGTATTCTTTGGCTAATTATCAGCACTTTTTGTCATACAAAATTTATTCGTATAATTGATCCTTTTTGAGTAAAAATATCACCAAGTTTTTTTATGATGAAATTTTGACCAAAAAAAAATCGGCACTTTTTTGAAAAAACCCAAAAAATAAGAAGTTTTTATGCAAAACAAATGTCAGATTCTGAAAGAGCACCCCCAAAAACCCCTTATATAAGAATTTGGAGGAAATTCGCCCCAATTTGCTATTCGAATCGTACAATTGAACTTGCGTGCACAAAATCCTCGTTTTGCGCATTAAAGGGTTAATGAAACCATCGTCGTTATTTTCTTTAAAACTTCTGGCAATACATAAAACACAACACAAGCTACATATCGTAACGGTATAGAATTAAATGTTAGAGAAATTCAAGAAAAAGGGGCACAGTTTTTCGAAAACTATATATATCTTATAGATATAAATTTCCAAGTATGAAAGAAATATTAAATTTTACATTATCTGCAAATAAAGTCAGGCGTAATATGTGTGCGCAGGTTTTTTTTTATTAAAATACCCCTTTCATTTGACGGTAACTTTGCTAAAGGAGCTCAGCTTAACTCTAAGTTGGAGATGTTATTTTAATAACAGCCTATAGGGATATTTAATCGTTCATTTCTGCTGAGTAGAAGTACAATTGTCGTTAAATTCAGTACACGTGCCTTTTATTTAGCATTTTATATGAGGTGTTTTCAAAAATAATCCTATGGGATCAATTTAATTTCTAAGAATTTATCCTACCCTAAAACTCAATCATCAAGGAAAGCACGAGTTTACTTTAGGCGAAACATTAACCCCACGACGACGACGACAACGGTGTGATCGACTGAAGAAGTCAGGAGCTCTTTTTTTTAATTTGGTAATTTTTTAATGCACAACTTAATTAATTAATTCATGGAATTATTTTTAATATTAATATTTTTAACGCTGAATAGACTTATTTGGGACACTCGAAGAAAAAAACATCTTTTTTGCTAGTTAGAGTAAAAATAACGCTATCTTGTAGGTAAAATGAGCTCTTCTTTCAAATTCCGGTGTTATTTTTTAGCTACCACTCCCTCCAAGGGTTGAAAATGGGGTGTGAACTGGAGAAATAATGTTTAATTAAAACATCGTTGGACAAACGTAAGAAAAAATCTGCTACACAGCTCAATAATGGTATGTTCTTACTTAATTTGATATAAAAAAAAAAAAAATCTTCATTTATAATGCAATATGGTGGAACTACCAACCCCTAGTAAGGGATGAAATGAACAAAACGTTTTTGTATATATTTTTATGGATTATATGGCTTATTTTCGATATTTCAGATTTAAGAACGTCAAAAATGATATGTCAACCCCTCAGAAAGCGGAAATACACCCCTATGTAAAGGTGGAAACAAATTGTTTACGTATAAAAGAATTTTTTTCCCGCTCGCCTTTAGTTCTTACACAATTTAATTTTATTTTGAAACAAAGTTATAAAATAACCATAACTTCAACCCTTTTTCACTCCTAAACAAGGAATGAAATTCAAATGGGAGTGGTTTTTGGGAAAAAAGTATTTTATATTTAAAAAAATTTTTATTCTCACTTCTTTTGATGCGAGCTTGTTGATTTATGCTTAGATTGAAAAGTGAGTGAAAAACTACCCCCTCGTGAGGGGTGAAAAAAGGTTTTTTTTTTTTTTTTTGTATCTATTTAAATTTATAGTTTCTATATATAATATACATAAAGTAAAAAATATGTGGGTTAATAAGATATATTACTCTGCCAAATTTCAAGTTTCTGTGTCGCATGGTTTCCGAGAAAATCACTCTAAAAACTCTAAAAAGCTGGGAAAATTTAAAAAACTTTACAATTTGAGTTAATCTTATGTTTTTGTGTAAAACAAATACACATTTTTATGGCTGAAATGTGTAAATATGCTGACAGTGGAAAAAACAATCTTCAAAGTAGTTTTTGAAAATCTGATCAATTTTCACACAGATATACACTTAAGTATGCTTTATTTTTTATTTCATACCCCAAATTGCGCCGGGTACTTAAGTGTTAATATAGCAGAAATAATGCAAGTACGTATAAAACAAACTTTAAAAAAAGCAGCGGATTCCAAAATCAGTAATCCTTGTATTGAATGACTTTTATAATATTCTGAAAAATGTTTCCCCGTACCCGCTGCAGCCCTTTTGTGGAGCGCTAATCCTTCTGAATCCTCATTGACATCGATCGTGTTAATATTTTTTGAGGAATCGATGGTTTTATTTACTTATTTAAGCATTACTCTTCATTATCGCGGAAGGCAGCTTGGTCCTTACGTCAGGCAAATGACGCCTCACACCCGCCCGGGGAAATCCCGCGCGACACGGAGGTAATCTAAAGCGGCGCCCAATAATGAATTTAACCCAATTCATCATTTAAGAAATGACATTAATTCAGAATGTGTGCTGCAAAGAGGATTTCGTGGAAGCATTTTAGCCTCCAGAAAAACAAAAAGTTTCCCCCTCAATTGAGTAAACAAGATCTTATTTGGTGGTTCCCCGACCACCGTGCCGGGTTCCCGTAGGGTAATGTGGCCAGAACGGACCCGGGACTCTTGTCAGCCCGCACAGCCAGCCATTTCGCCCGGTTACGTCTCCCAGTGGTTGTTTTAAATGAAAAATAAAATAAAGTGCCGGCCATCTAAGGAAATTGTTGTGCAAGTGATAAAGGGCGACATTAATATTTCTGACTTAAGGGGGTAGTCCAGTGAAAACGACTGTTTTTTCAACGATTTTTTTTTCATATTAGAAGTCAATTTTTATTAAAAAACTTTTTGACATATGATAGTACAACTATTAAAATACACAAAAAAATTTTTTTTTTTTGTTTTCGATGAGTCATCCCGACAAAATGGCCGCTGCAAAAAAAAATTTTTTTTGTTGGCGGACGTCGAATCTCTGCAACGGTTCATTTGAAACAAAAAATTCAAATGAGGTTTTAATCTGTAGAACATTGGCTATCGTCGGAACTAGAATTATTAATTTTCAATAAAAAATAACAAAATGGCGGCATTTCGAATTTTTCGGGTGTTTTTCGGGTGCTTAATTTGTTTATAACTTTGTAAATAAACAATGAATTTTAATAATTCTAGTTCCGACGATAGATACACAATCAAGAAATATACAGCTAAATTTTTAGATCAATCGGAGCAAAAGACTCTGAGATCTGACGTCCGCCGAGTCAAAACATGCGGTTTTCAGAAAAACGCGTTTAAAGTTTTCTATGCGGAAAAAAGCTAAAAAAATTAATTTTACCTTCGTCAGCGATGCCTACTCCATACATAACGCGATGCCTCCTCCATACATAACTAACCTTAAATACAAAGCAGAAGGACCTAGACCGTTATAAACTGAAAAAAAATGGGCGTAGCAAACAGAAATACAAGAGTCCTCCCTGCTCCGAAACACGCCAGAGGACCTTCGAGCGCTCGGATTACACGTCTCTCGAAAACTCTCTGTATCTTTAAAACTATTCAATATTTTGCTTAGATATTTTAAGGGAGTATTTTCTAGGTGTAGTAGAGTAGATTTAAGCAAAAAAACAAAAAACGAAAAAAAAATTTTTTTTCACTGGACTACCCCCTTAAGACCACAACTCATACTTATGCTAATATATCATACTTAGCTCCTTATTTCGCCGGCTAGGACGCGTAAGGTCCTTCGCCCAAAAGGTGGGCCGCGGGCTCGAACACATTGCGTGCTTCTTCCCTTCTGGGCCCCACCGACCGGGGCGGCGCGCTCCTGAATTGAATCTTTAATGCCGCAACGCGCCTGTGTTTGTGCACGATAAAATTTTTGGAAGGTATTTGATCCTCGCAAGAGATTTGCACAACTTTTTGAAATTTTTCGCGAATGCCGCCGCCCGCCCCCACAGAGAGCAGAAGCAACAAATTACTTACACATGACGTTAAGCAGCACCGAATCCTCCAGCGCCGAGTTCGGAAGACGGGGATTAGAACCCTCGCATTTCAGCTTGGTTCCGTCGTCCTCGGGAAGGGGTTGGAATCTCAATACCGAGGTTACGGTCGTGCTGCCATTCGATGATAGATTTATCTGCAACGAGGAATCACAACGTCTTCAAATTGGCATGTTTTTGCGCCGGAGAGCACCCTCCTGCGATGTCCGAACTGATTGGAAACCTTTCTCCGTAAAGTTTCAGTTATCCTCTACGTTTCTTTAAAATTGTGAAGTAAGCAGGGACCACTCAAAGGAGTTCTTCTCCTACCTTCTTAAGCGCAAGCATCTTCAAGATGGACAGATGATTGTCGCTTAAGTGGTTGCTTGCTTGCAACAGCAAAAACTCGACAAAACTCCACAGAACTCGAGCCAAGTGCAGGATTTGCGAGTAATTGAACTTCTCAAGTATTTAGGGAATGCTACTTACCGAGCCCCTTTTAAAGGGCCTATTGTTCTGGGTCCACCGTATGTCCGTATCCGGCACTGATCCCTTCACGAAGCACGAGACATTGTACTCAGTCTCCGATATGAACACTTTCAGCTTTTCAGTGATGTTAACGTGGGTTGGCCTCACTGCAAGTAAAAACTCGGTCACCATTTCTTTGTTCAACATTTTCATGAGAGGTGAGCTTTAATGGAATTTTTTCAACTGTCTGCGAATCCGAAAACAAAAATATCCCATTACATACCGTTTTCGAGAAAAATATAGCTAATTATCAAACTTAATAAAAATGAAATAAAGCCGAAAGTAATTATGCCGAAGTGGTCTTACTATATTTCCTACCAGGAAGGGAAATTTAGAAATCTGGGTTTATTTCAGGGCTATTTTGGTATATACATTATTCATGTATATATAATATTAATAAAATGATAAGGGAACTTTTAAAAAGCTTAAAATAAATAAAAATATAATCAAATACATAAATAATTAAGATTCTAAATTACATTTATGCTAACGTATTTAACCATAAAGGCTTTGCAGTGTTAGCTTAATTAAAAATTAAAAAAATGCAGTTCTCTGAAAAATTCACAAAATTAACATCACAAAATAAAAAATAGCTTAAATTGTTCAATTACACCTAAGTAAAACAACTGGGATTTTTAATTTTAAAGAATACCTGGTGATAAAAATGTTGGTGGTGCATCACCAAAACTCGTAAAACAAGATTAGACCATATCTTCGGTGTTGTATTCCAAACTAACCTTACTAATAATCGCGAGCTAACCTTTTAACATAAATTAATAAATCAAGTATAAACATTTGAATTATAATTCTTAAAATTATATTTACTAAATCATATAAACAAAATAAAGAGTGACCGCAAAAATTGCCTGTTTTTGCACATTTCACAGCGAACTAAGGAAAATACATAAAAAAATGTATCAGGTATAAAATTAATCTTAGTAAAAAATCAAGAGAAGCATTGCTTTTAGTTTTTTGAAAATATTAAAAAATCACCCCTAATTGAGGGTTGTAATCACCCTTTTAATCAAAAAATTATCATTTAGTACAAAGACGTTTCTTATTAGATTATTTATATGAAATAAATCTCAAAAATGCAATGTTATATGTTTTCAATAAATAAAGGTTAAAAATCCATTTATAGGCGCTGAAAATGGGTGTCATCATCCTCCAAATATTGGAATAATCTGAAATATTTTTTAAAATTCGAAATATATCTAATTTTTTGATAAAAATGGTGATTACAACCTTCAATTAGGGGTGATTTTTTAATATTTTCTTAAAACTAGAAGCAATTTTATGTCTTTTCCTTAGTTCGCTGTGGAATGTGCAAAAACAGGCGAAAAAACTGCCTTTTTTGCGGTCACTCTTTATATACAAACTTACTTAAAACAAGACTAATGAATGGAATTTTGGTTTATGCTAAAACATTGTTAATTTATTTAAAATAAATTGCGAAAGTGTAGATGTATTTCTAATTTGGGAAAATATATATAATCGCACAAATAAAATACTCTTTGAAAGGCATAAAAAATATCTGCCCATTTCAATAAAACGATTAAACTATATGTTAGAAAAAAAAAAAATTGTTAATACATTAATTGGGTCCATTTAAGTAAAATTTTCTGTAAACCTAAAAATGTAACACGTGTAGTTAGTTTATTGAATAAAAGATTTTTATACCCGAGTAAAAAAGAACGATGGCTGCACCTTGGCCGCATCTCGGTCGAACTACGGCTGCACGGTTTCTAGACGATTGCACGCGGTCTGTAGTTGTTTTGAAAAATAGGAAAGCCGTATGAGGGCCGAACTCGAGAATAAACGACAACGGCCGCACCTTGGCTATACCACGGCTGAACCAATTTATACAGATATACACAACTGACTATCTCGTTACATAGTACTTACAAGGAGTGGGCACGACCTTGGGGAAACGGATTTGAATGAAATTTTGTCTAGTAGTAGTATTAAATGACCTTGACGACCGGGGTCAAGATTAAATCTAAGGTCACCGTTTAATCGCCAGGAAAAAATCCTACAACCTTTCTCTAAGTCATTTTTCTCTGTGATGCCTACTTTTCAAGTTATTCTGCCGTCCCGGTACTTAATTGACACGCTGTATATGTATATAGTATACGGTGAAATTTTGGTGCGTTTTTCTCTGCTACTACTGGGCATTGGACGGAAATATTTTATGGCTAGTATACCGACATGAAATACTACTACTAGGCAAAACTTCATTCAAATCCGTTTCCCCAAAGTCGTGCCCCCTCCTTGTGAGATATGTTCATAGAAAAACCGTGTATTAAAATGCTTTCAAAACAAGATATAATAAAACGGGGGTTGCGTTCCATGTTATCCAAAAGCAAAAAAAGTGTTAAATCAAATAAAAATTTATATTTAATTGGAAAGATTGTGTAAAAAAATGTGTGTATTTATAATTTAGTCCAGGCGATGGTGCGGCCGTCGTGCGTTCTTGGAATTTTTCCAAAAAACGGAACCCGTGCGGCCGAATAAAACATTTAAAATCTAGAACTCATGCGAGCGTGTTGCGGCCTTCTTAAAAAATTTAGATATTTTTACTCGCGTATACTCTACTAATAAAAAATAGTAACTTAAATATTATGACAAAATTCGAGTCAGCCAGTTAAAAATGTTGTTCTTTAGTTCAAACAATTATGTTTATACCATTTTCTGGAACCCTTCGTTTAACAAAAGGAAAAAGTTATAAAAGGTTTTTAAATCGATTACTCCTTCCTTTCGTTTTTGGGTGGCGGAAAACCTAAAGAAAAACAAACGAAGTCCCCGATACGGATATTTTTTCTTCCTGATTCTTTTGAAATACACGCTATTACGTTCCGCTACCCCGTCCTTATCGGGTAATGCTATTATTTTCCTGTAGTCGCTCAAAACTCCCCCCATTTCCACTTCAAAGGGGATCTTGGATTCACATAATTTTCCATACTTACACAGCATCTCGATGCGAACGCTCTTCTCCGCCGGCGGCACTAATTTGTTATTCGATGCCTGACATCTGTACGTGCTGTTCAGGGCTTCCCTGGTTATGTGGGATATTTCGAGGCGATTGACTGTTACATGCCTCGAAACTCCATTTCCAACCTGTAATGGCTGCGTTCCATTAAACCAAGTCACTGTGGGCTCCGGCCGACCTAGAAATTCCCCAAGGAAGGAACAAGGAAATATATTTTTATAATATAAGTAGTAGAGCCAGGAGTCGAGGTGTGGCGGTGCAGAGCGGTAAGGCGAAGTGTCCTCCGCTGAATGGCGCTGTTCGTTTCCAATCAAGAGCACAGAGGGCTTCTTCTAATCTCTTATTTTTAATGCAATTGAATAAATAACTTACTTTAATGCATTTTATGCCATCCTGTGGTTCTCTTAATGCCGCAGTAAAAGTGCTTCGAGCCCACTCATTAAAGATAAAGGTAAGTAATGCCTTAAGAGAAAAGAAGAAGCACTTTTAATTACTTCAGGTCACGCGCATGGAAACAATGATTTTATTCTCTTGTAGCTGGTATACATTCATTTATTTATTTATTTGGACATTCATCAATAATCTGACTACTACAAATTAAATTAGGCAAGAGATAGAACAACCGTAACGAAGCTGAGTTTTTATCTTATCCCTTGAATAGTTAAAATCGATATTATCGTAACTGCATTTAAAAGCGAACGACAGTGGCTTCAATGTGGTCATCAAAAGAGAAACGGCTATTTAACTAGATACCCAGGTACTTGGATGTTGGGCAGGACCAGGGAAATTTCGTTGATAAAAATAATGAAAAGAAGAGGACCCTGATGACTGCCTTGAGGCACACCATAAGTATTAAGTATTTCCCTGGATAAGGCACCATGAAGCAGACAAGTGGAAATAGAGCCAAGCTGGTCCCAAAACTACTGTTTTTGAAAAGTTCCCTTTATTCCTCACATTCTAGGAACTTTCCTACTAACCAAAGAAATTATAATTTACATTATTTAACAAAATTACCTGTGCAGTCGCTTAACAAATTTACATATTCTTATCAATCATTTAAATAATCGATAATTTCTGTTTCCTTTTTGTAGATTACGAATTCGAATACAAAAATACTCCATTATATACATAGTCGTGCCATAAGTTCTGTCTCCCTCCCCTCCACTAAAAGGGTCACGACGCATGTCGATTACCTGTCGCGAATTAGCTTAAATACTTCCCGCTTTGTTAAAAAAATATCATTTTGTCATTGGATTTCGAACGAGCAACATGGAGTGGGGCATTAAAGAGAACAGGATCGCCGTTATTGCACTATTTAAGTGCAACAAGTCAGCAAAGGAGATATTTGAGCTTCTTCAGCCACTACAAATTACAATAAAATTTGTGCATCGTACTATCAAACGATACCGTGAGACTTCCTCTGTCGATGACAGGTCCAGGAGCGGGAGGCCTCGTACGTCTCGTACACCAGCAGCAGTAGAAGCGGTGCGTCACCGCATACTGAGAAATCCGCTCCGAAAACAAAAGGTGATAGCACGGGAGATGAAAATACCCAAAAGGACGATGTCTCGTATTATCAAGGAAGACCTTAAGCTTAGTGCTTATCGACGGTCAACAGGGCAGCGGCTTACGGACAAGCTTCGTGCGATACGAGAGATGCGATCTAAAAGTCTCTTGAAGAAGTACGCGGGAAAAAATACCAACAAATACTTTTTTCAGACGAAAAACTTTTTACTATTGAAGAGAAGTTTAACCGACAGAATGACAGAGTGTACGCGCATAGCTCTAAGGAAGCGGCTGAGAAGATACCCAAGGTAGAGCGTGGCCATCATCCCGCCCCAGTCATGGTTTGGTGGGGAGTTGGCTATTACGGTGCTACGGAGCTGCATTTTTGTGAGCAAGGCGTGAAAACGAAGGCAAAGAACTATCAAAGTGACATCCTGGAGAAGATGGTGAAGCCGCTCAACACAACGATATACCATGGTCAGCATTGGGTGTTTCAGTAAGACTCAGCACCAGCTCATAAAGCCAAGACAACGCAAATCTGGTTAAAATTGAATGTTCCTGACTTCATTTCTGCTGAAGATTGGCCTTCTGGTAGTCCAGACCTAAATCCTTTGGACTACCGCTTATGGAATATTTTAGAGGAGAAGGCCTGCTCTATTCAACATCGAAACATTGAGTCATTAAAAGCAAGTTTGATGAAAGCAGCGAAGGAAATATCACTAGATGTCTTGCGTACTGCGATTGATGAATGGCCGAAACGTTTAAAAAAATGTGTAGCTGCAAAGGGTGGGCATTTCGAATAATCGTCTGCATTACTGTAAATTAGAATAAGTATATTACTAAACATAATAAATAAAATTTAATTATTTTTTTCTTATATGAGCTTTTTTTGATTTTTCCTTTGGGACAGAACTTATGGCACGACTATGTATATAATGTATAATTAATCATTGATAATACAATACATATTACGAAATCTCTTAGACTTAAAGTCTTATACATAATTGAAATACCTTTCAACATGTGTTTTAAGAAAGAATTTGAATTTTCAATATATCGAGAGATTTAAAGAAAGCTATTCAATCACACTAAATTGAAAATTTGCAAATTTAGTGTCCTGCGTTCTAAAAAAAAAATTAAAAACACTTAATTTTCGTCTGAAAATAAATCTCATACAAATACGGAAATCAGAAATCAATTTGGATATTTCATATTATTAAATGTGTCGATTTTCAATATTTTTATGTTGAACACTAAATTGAATCACCCTTTACTTGAACCAAATGAAACATCAAGAGTCGATAGTAAATAGCGATAGATATTAGTGTCACAAAAGGTGTTGGTAAAATAATTTTCTTTTAGGTAAGTGCATTTTATAATATTAGTAAGATGTCAGATTGAACCTACAGCCTTTAGCGCCCAACCGAACTATTCAGACCTTCTTAGATGCATGATATCGCCTTTCTTATAATTTCTTTTGTATAATTTTGGGTTGAATTCCGATAGTGCAGGCTTAACATAAAACACAAACACTTACTATAACACTTAAATTTTGTAATAAAATACTAGTAAATGAATTTTAAGCAAACAAAACCATTATTTTATTTGATCTCTGGAAAACCCTCACTTTATTAGACAAAAATACAGAAAGGAGGCAGCTTGTAAATAAATTCACTAGTTAGCACCTCCAAACTCCCTATACCCAATTTGTTATATAATCTTATATAGTTTCACTAAAAACTAATTTGTTTTTGTTTTATAGAAAGCGAAGGTTCTCCCCACATAAAACGCTCATGAAAGTAAAATTTATTGTCGTGTAAGTTTAATCGTGCCCCTGTACAATACTGCCATTACCGACATAATTTGTATTGTTTATAGACTTTTCACCTTTACAGTCCACTTCTATACGGCATACGTGATAAGATTCTATGCGATTGTGTAGACATGAAACCGCACTAAACGTTATGTAACTAATTTAAATAAATTGATAAAATTGGTTGGTAGGAGGCTTTCCCTCAAATTGACTGAATCTGGGACACCTCAACAGATAACCATCCGGTCCTCGGTAGGGATGTTGATATCAGAAATATATCGATATATATTTTATCGGGCATTTAAAAATATATCGACCTCTGAAGTCAATATATCAAGAGAAAAATATCGATATATCATTCACTTTTTACAATAAGAAAAAATAATATGTATAGTTATTACTACTGTATAAAATACATATGTATATGTATTAGGGTGCTTTTTTTTTCGCGACTATTTTTTTTTTCAGTCCCAACTCGAAATTTTGTGGCAAATACCTAAACAAAAATTCCCTGAAAATTGGAGCCCTTAATATTAATATTAAGTACTAGACCAAGGCGTATAAAGATTTCCCATATAAAATACACGTAAACTTTGATTATTTTTCTTCAAATCTCTACAACTCAGAGGCATTTTCTGGCACAATCTTGGTCAATGGTCGGGTTTCTTCAGAATTGAATGCTCTACAAAAGTGTCCATTGCGGTGTAACCCTAACTCCCACCAGCGAGGTAGTACGGGTCACTAACCCCAATTTTTCCATGAAATTCTCGATTTTTGCCCCTACCTTGTAAACAACAAGAGGTACAGAAAAAGTGAATATGACAAACTTGTAGGAAATTCAATTTCCTACAAAAAAATTGTGAACACCAAATCGGTAACACCGATATTTCTTGAGATATTGGGCTTTGAAGTTGAGGTAGTGTGGAATTTTCATGGATTATTGAGCTAAATTGTAGAAACACTACCTCAACTTCAAAGCCCAATATCTCAAGAAATATCGGTGTTACCGATTTAGTGTTCTAGAACTTTTTGGAGGAAATTGAATTTCCTACAAGGTTGTCATATTCACTTTTTCTGTACCTCTTGTTATTTACGAGATAGGGGCAAACAAATGAGAATTTCATGAAAAATTGGGGTTAGTGACCCGTACTACCTCGCTGGTGGGAGTTAGGGTTACGCCGCAATGAATACTTTTGTAGAGCATTCAATTCTGAAGAAACCCTACCATTGACCAAGATTATATCATAAAATGCCTCTGAGCTGTAGAGTTTTGAAGAAAAATAATCAAAGTTTACGTGTATTTTATATGGGAAATCTTTATACGCATTGGTCTAGTACTTAATATTAATATTAAGGGCTCCAATTTTCACGGAATTTTTGTTTATGTATTTGCCACAAAATTTCGAGGTGGGACTGAAAAAAAAAAAAAAAAAAATTGTCGCGAAAAAAAAGCACCCTAATATGTATATATTCTAAATACCCTAAAAAAATCATTTTATTTGATATCATGATTGATATTCAATTTTTTTGTTTTATTTCATCTTTAAGAATTTTTATAAGAATGACATTCGCTACAATATGACACATGATTTGGAATTCCTCACAGGAAATAAACTTACATGAACGTTAAAAACAATATCCTCCTTTACGTTCGCATGTGAATCAATTAAACTTTCACTTAAACCTTTTTATTAACAGATTGCAGTTAAACCAAGGCTCATATTCTTAAAAAAACAGGAAAAAAGCTAGGTCGCGATTTTTGTCTAATTCAAATTGGGGCTGAGTTCGGTTTTTATTTAGTTTCATACAACCAAATCTTGCAATCGATTTTTCACCCATTTGCTATGACCAATTTGAATTCAAATTTTGCAAATCTACTTGATTTGGATAGAAATACTTTTTTTTAATTAAATATTATTTTTCTACGTACAAATTTGGAGCTTTTGTTCAACTTCTTAGCATTAATCTTAGCGATTGTCAAAACCACTTTCAATCACTTGTTTGCGCTCGGTCGACTGACAAGTCATTTTATTTGTTATATCCCAAAAACTAGTATTTTCGTCATACATATCAATTAATTCCAATAACTATACACAACTTAATTTTTTTTTCTGTGATGTCAATGGCAGGTGAAGCTATTATTAAGCTAATATCGATAAATCGATAAACCATCATCATTTCGATATATCGATATTATTCGAACATCCCTGTTCTCCTCGTTGCTGTGAAAAGCGACAGGAACGGAAGCTGGAGTGCTCTTTAATAGCCCCCCTGTGTCGAATGTGCCGAAGAAGCACGTGAGATGCGATTCCTGTAATCAGAGGTTCACCTGCCTGTTGGAGCGTTAATTAAAAATTGCTTGCTCGGGGTAACAGGGTTTTAAGCGATCTTGCGTGCGAACTAAACGCAATTAAGCAAATAATAGTATCTGGTAATTGCAGCGTGTCGCATTCAACCGTGGGGGCGGGCCGCAACGGCTGACGACGACGACCGCGACGGGAAGTGCGTTTCTGGCGTTCTCTGGGGCTCGTGGTTTTAATGAAGGCTTCGCCAAAGGGAGGCTTATTAAGCGGTGACTGCCTCCGAGGTCGGAATAATGCGACCGCCTCAAAGGAGCTGCTCATGAAAATTTTATTTCAAACAGCCCCCGTCCTGCATGCAGGGGTGTAACCCAGCAGCGCAAGGATGAAGCGGGACCAGCGCCCGACCGCAGCGAGTTACTTGTAATGAGCAACGATGTGTGAAATTTTAGTTGAGTTAAGATCGTTTGCCACCGATCTAGTCTTTGACTGCAGAACTCCTTATCCAAGGTAAAAAAAAAGGGTGAAAACGAAAGGGTCGGACGAAACAAAACCCCCATCAAGCACCACCAAGAGGCATAATGTTTGCACTCGGTGAGAAATGTGGGACAAACTAAATCTAAAGCAAACCTGGCGTGTGTGCTGGGCCTTGGGTTGCTTTGCTAGTCGGCGGGGAAGGCGAGCGGGTGCACCTATTGTGCAGGTGAAAATAAAGGACTTTGTTGCAAGCCGGTCGGTGTGTGCAGGCCATCACATGCAGGCCTCCTTAAGATGCAGGGGGGGGGGGGGGGGGGGGGGGGGATGCATTCGGAGGGCTGCAATTACGACTTGTTAAAGCTTCTGGCCCGCTTCTAAGCAGCTTCAAAAGTTTACTTACACACGTTACGTTACGGTGGTTATACCTGCATAGGGTGTCCCTAAA
Source organism: Dysmachus trigonus (assembly GCA_949715965.1). Taxonomy (NCBI): domain Eukaryota; kingdom Metazoa; phylum Arthropoda; class Insecta; order Diptera; family Asilidae; genus Dysmachus; species Dysmachus trigonus. The sequence goes on from OX454320.1 coordinate 94,097,193, forward strand.
GTCTCGTCGTGTGTCGGGTCGGACATAAAGCAGCGACTACGACTACGACGACGCCCTGGCTGCATAGAAGAGATTTGAAACTGAGATATCATAAATTATCAAACGTCTGAAGTTTAAGCCCGTATATGGCATCCTTGTTTGTCTTCCCAGGATGTGTGCTCCTCGCTGTGGCAGAATGAGGGCCTTTGTATTTGATTTGTGTCTGCAAAAAAAATGCTTTTTTATACCCTTTCGGTGCAGGTTTCGGTGCCAAATTTTGTATCCCACCCGCCTGGGCTTCGACGTGCCTTCGTCCTCTTTCTATGTGTTTATAATTGGCACCCGCGCTAGATGTTTTTATGTGTGAAGTGTTTCATACATTTTCAACTAAAGAGATAGCACCGTGCTTGATTTATATTTTAAATAAATTTCAAATGCCCGTCACCGAATAAATTTTAAACAGGCACTGAGAGAAAAAAACAATGGAAACAACATCAAAGCAGTAACATTCAGAATATGATTTGGCACCAATGCCGAATTATTAATTTAACTACACTGAAAAAATAACTACTGTCATATTGAAAAAATGATTTTAGCAAAAATCCAACAATCTACTAGAAAATATATTATCGCCAAAATCAAAAAATCTTCAAATAAACAATTACTTTTACTTTGTTATATTAACAATGCTTTATCAAATCAAAAAATATATTTTCAAATGTTTAATTACTTTTGTCACTAATGAAACTATTACAGAGATTTGTGTCATTTGAAAATATGTATTTGTTGACAAAACAAACTTTTTCATTTATTCAAATTTTCCATTTTTGTCTTGTGATCTTATTGAAAATTATACATTTATGAGGAAAAAATATTCGCATTCTCAAAAATTATTCTGTATATTTGAAAATCTTTGCGTTATAAAATTTTGTTAGATTGTAAATTAATTTTCAGTGAAAATAAAAACAAGTGCTTCTATCAGGAAATGGCCCAACAGTATCCAATATCTAGAACTGAGCAGTTTTTATTGGATTGTGGAATTGATCAAAATATAATAGTTCGTATATTAAACTCACCGAAAAGTAAGTACAGTCAAGTCTCCTATAACGCGATTGATTCGTACCGCGTTATATGGAAACCGCGCTATGAGAGACTTCAAATAAATTCAAATCAGGATATGCGTTCTATGGAAACCGCGTTTTGAGAAACATAAAAATAAGATAAATCAAAATAATCTATACCGCGTTATATGGAAACCGCAATCGCGTTCTATGGAAACCGCGTTATAAGAAACTCAGAATTAATGCAAATTAAATGATTTGTACCGCGTTATATGGAAGCTCAGAACACATTTAACACATTTAAGGGGAGGTTCTCATCTAGAACGTCAAAAAGTAGGTAAAGTTTGTGATTTTTTTGAAGGCAAATGACAAGACATAGGGAAATGATATTTGGCATTATCTTTTATTGTATATTTATCTGTACGAAAAAATTTTTTTATTCAAAAAAAAAAACAAAATGGCGCCCGTTATTCAACTTCTCCGGAGGCATGTTTTTCGAAAATGGCCCAGCTGGGTACAATTTAGGGGTCGCAGATTGGTCTGAAATCAAATAATGATGACATTATTATAAACTAGAATAAATTTGTCTCAGAAAGAGCGGACGACTTTCAAAAAAAATTTAAAATTGACGGAATGGCGCGATTTTGAAATTTTAAGGCCGTTTTCGGCCGTTTTTTTTCATAGTTTATCACTTACAAAAAGGAGATAATGTTACAATTTTCAAAATGTGCTCCGCTCTTTCTATGAAGAAAATTGTTTACTTTAATATGCACGAAACTAGAAGTTGATCGGTTGAACCGTTTTTGAGTTATCTTGTACGCAAATTTGAAAAATCTTGAAAAACAAAGTTCCGAGATAATCGTGATTGAACGGCACGGCACAGGCTGAGCGCCCCACTACGATCATGACACCGCCAGAATCAATGGGCTGTAGAATCCGTTCTAGTGCTCGGATCGACTAAATATTTTAAAGCAACATTCTAGACATATTAAACTTTAATAATATGAAATAAAAAAAAATCGAAAATTTCAAGATTCTAGATGAGAACCTCCCCTTAAAGACAATCTTAGAATAAATTAAAAGAGGGCAACGCTTTATTTTTAGCTCATTTTTAGGGAAATTCCCTATTAACTAGAATTGACAAACAGGGTAATACACCACAAATATTAACTACATATGTACATACAAAAATTTAACATATCGAATAAGTGTTGCCATAGATAAATTTTTCAAGCCATTTGAGATGTTGGAATGTTCTTGTATCAAAAACGCGTTATAAAGAGACCGCGTTATAGGAGAACTTGTCGTACTTTTCACACCGCGTTATATGGGAATCGCGCTATAAAAACACCGCGTTATAGGAGACTTGACTGTAGACATAAAAATCATTCCAATAAACTTTACCAATAAAAAAGTAATTTCCAAAACAACGAATTAGTATTTGTAGATTGAATCTACTTCAGAAATGAAAAAATCATTTATATAAGAAAAAAATGGAATTTTGAAAATCGATAAAAATTATTTCATTTCGATATAATATAATCGATATATTAAATTTCGATATTATTTTCATATTAAAAATATTAAAATTTTTAAAACTACTATCAATGTGAAAAGTTAGAAAAAACATATTTTACGTACTTGTGAGGCTTTTTCGAAATTAACAAAATTATTGTGATAATAAAATCAACTTCTTTTTGACGGTATATTAACAAGGGATTTTTCAATCCAATGTGCATTTTTTTCATTAGGATCGTTCAATTTCTCTCAGCGTACGTTTTGCATTAAACTTTGGAGTTAACAATTTCTATCGTTAATTTGACAAATAAAACTTGAAACAATATTGTGAACATACTCGAAAATATTTATTTTCGTTATTTACTATATTTGTTTTAAAATCAAAAGTGCTGCAATTTTGATAATGACAAATTCAGTCGTTTTTTTAGTGTTCGGTTACAAAACCTTTTCGTAATCGCTTTAAACAAGATGTTCCAACACATTCCAACCGATTCTATAGAGTGTCCTGATCAACGTTTGTTACGAAACCCCTCCTCCCTAAAATTAAACCTTCACGGTTTTTGTTGACCTTGACAATTTTTTGTCTGTGACGGTAGGTGGAATTGCTGAAAGCACCCTAAGCTATGTCAAGGATATCGTAGGATAATGACAAAAGGCTCGTTGAAAAGCACACCTACCTTTCATATGGTACTGCATGTTCCTCAATCCACCTAGAACTCTAAAAGCTCTATCGAAAATCTAAAAGAACTTCAACGAATTTTAAAAACGTGATAATCTAAAACTCGCATATTTTATATAACAATTCGATATTTTTCCCAATGATAACAACCGAAAATATGTTAAATCTAAATATCTCACGTTCACTGGATGGCAGAAATATGATGCTTTATAAAAATCGTCCCACGCCCTAAAACTCTAATTCCTTCAAAGTTTTTTCTGGTATGAAAATGAAATTCTAAAGATTCTAGCATATACAAATTATAGTTTAAATTTCATGCAGTTTTTTGCTGAAAAAATGGAAAAAGGAATGCTTGGAAAATCATCCTCAGAGGGTGAGGAAAATGGCAATTTATTTATCAGTAATGTTTAACATTTTGTATTGTATGCATACAAAATTTTAACTTAATTTGGTATTGCATAGTTCTAGATTTATAGATTAATTGTTAAAACGAATTTAATTCCTCCAATAAATAAACAAATTGGCTATGATAACAAATTATATCATAGTTTTTAAGGTTTGGAAGAGGAACAAATAACAAAATAGTATTTTATTGGTCTCATTATTGCAGAAATTGAAAAATCTCTACTATTAAGCTTTTTAATCGAACTAGTTTTTTGTTTACAGAGAAAATTAGGTACCATCTTTTAAAGGGGAACATAGGCGAAAGTGATTAAAAGCCTGCTGATGCTATTTACTTGATTTACTATTTACTTGAAATAGGCTGAGGATTTATATAATATATAGGAATAACTGAGTACTGTGAAATTGGCCAGTGTATTCTGAGAAATTGTGATATTTCCCAAATATGAAGTCGATTTTTTAATTTATATCCTCGGCAGGTGTGAGGCATTGGATGTGTAACTTCATCTTTTCTTATGATTATAATTGGCATCTGCTAGATGTTTTTATGTGCGCAATTTCTCAATACATTTTGCACCTAAAGAGATACCATATCGCACCGTGCCTGATTTATATTTTATACAATATAAATTTCAAACGCCATTGCCGAATAAATTTTTAACAGCGTCGGTGCGCTGCGGGCCCATTCGTTGCACGTTTGGGGTCCCGTGAAAAATCACAACAGAAATGTCCTTGTGAGATTTATTCGCGCCGCTTGTCGGGGGCTGCAGATCGATTCTGAATCGACTGCTTCGACACGAGGAGAAAAAAAAAAATTGAATCACCTTCGGTTGTTGCTGCACACGGATGAGAGAGCTTAGTTAGAGTTAAGCCCGGCAGGTAATTACGAGCAACGAAAACAAGGCTAAATTCGTCACGTCGCTGGCGAGCACACGTGTGTGTCTTAATTGGATCATAATCAGAATTTTAATTTAATTAAAGCCCGGCGCTCGCTCACATATTTTACACCGGCGGACGGCTCTCCTACTCCCTAATCGCAGGTATCATATGTTATAAATTACACCGGTGGGTGGGGTGGTGGGATGGTGGGAGGGACTCCGCAATTATTCTTTTCCCTTCGAACAGCGAACTTTTAAAGTATGGGGCAGATTAAGCCGTAAATTTAATTTATTGAACGGCAAAGGAGCTTTTGTTTAAGGTACGAGAAATTTATTTGTTTGCGATTAAGGTGGCGTCCACGTGTATGTATTATATGTATATAGAGGTGTTTGCGCCAGCGGATGAATTTAAATGCATGTGAAAGCTCACCAAATTTATGGGAGATTATGAGTCGGGCAACTTTAAACAAGTGCATGTTCAGCCGCAGATAATTTCAGGTATTAAGCAAATCTGAATAATACAGCCAAAGCCGCGAACTCTTCTTGACAGCTTAGCGATGGTTGGTTAGATTGTTTGCCGCCCAAAGTTAATGCATAATCCGAAACTATTTTGAATTCCCAAAAATTCAATTCCTTTCAGTATAATTTATCGAATTCATTCTCCGATTATGTCGCAATATTTCATACCAATTTGCTAAAATCGGCACTATCAAATAAATTCCTAGCAAGAAATTATTAAATTAGTCAATTACCTGCAGTATTGTTTTATACATACATAGTTATATAATAAATTATCATAATCTTACTTTTCAGTCCCAATTCGATCAAATTTAAGAATTTTGCCCGCCATATTGGATCCGCCATTTTGAAATTTAGATATCTGACAACAACCTCAGAAAGATAAAAAAGTTAATTAATTTTAAACAAAACCCTGTAGGTATATAAATAAAACAAAAATCTGTAGAAATCCAATAATCGTGCGTAAAAATCGCCATATTGAATCCGCCATATTTGATTTCCAATCACTATCGCTCCTATCTGTTAGAGAAACTATTTATGCAACCAGATCCGGAGAATTAGAACCCTACGTTGATGGCTTCTTGTGATAATTTACGATTAACTGAATTAAAATTTAAAAAATTCGCCACTTTTTCTGCTTTCAACCGCCATTTTTTAAAAACCACCATTTTTTAAAAATGCCCGCCAGATTCATCTCCGTACAATGATAGCCGGTTATAATATTTTTGAATATTTTGTTATAGTTTCCATATCGTAGAAATACAGCAAGAATTGAAGACCGAGCCAAGAACGACAATCACAGGTGGACCTGAGCTTAGGTGTATCGCAAACCTAAGCTCAGGTCCACCTGTGATTGTCGTTCTTGGAACCAGTCCATTTCCTTGTCCTTCAACCCATATTTGTTTAATTTTTGTATCTATTAATTTATTGTTTTCCAAATATTTCCAGAACTGACGGTATGTTATCTTATCTAATAATTTCTCCAGCACAGGTAAAGAATAAACACGTCGACACACCTCGCATTTTTTTGATTTTTAATTTTTGTACTTTATTTTGGTCAAAAACTTTACGCGATTAGACATTTTTGTTTAAGTACTCGTAATCTATAGGATAAATCCAATAGAAATTATGTACCACTTGCTCCGTTGGAGAAAACAATATAAATTAAATTAAATGAAAAAACAAAGCGAACTCAATTCTTCCAATAAAAATAAGTTAGTAAATAAAAAGTTTGAACTACTAAATACAATAATTCTCAGTAATAAGATCATTTTCAAATTTTTTTTTAGGTTTCGAGATTTATTCATTGTTGAAATAATAAAAGGTTTTCCAATAAGAGGTGTTATTTCTTGCCATTTCTTGAGATAAATGATCGGATGTTTATTTCATTATAAAGAGGAAGGTATGCCATTAATAATGGAAAATAACATCAGCCAAATGACCACCACGACCACGCTCAGGAGCATATCCTTTTCATGAAATTATCCATAACCAAATCGCAAAGTGGCTGCCCTATGTCTTCGATAGCCTCACGAATTCCATCTTTGAGGTCTTGAATCGACGCTGGGCTGTTGGCGTAGACCTTGTCTTTCACGTCGCCCCAAAGGAAGAAGTCGCAAGGTGTCAAATCACAAGATCTGGGTGGCCAATTGTGATCACCTCTTCGAGAGATAACACGGTCCGGAAACTTTTCCCGTAAAAGATCAATGGTTTCGTTGCTTGTGTGGCACGTAGCGCCGTCTTGTTGAATGTAAACGTTGTCCAGATCAATACCATCCAATTCCAGCCATAAAAAATCATTAATCATCTCTCGATAGCGCAATCCATTCACCGTAACTGGTGCTCCAGCCTCATTTTCGAAAAGGTAAGGTCCAATAACCCCGCCGGACCATAAACCGCACCAAAAAGTCACACGTTGAGGATAGAGAAGCTTTTCAATAACAACTCTTGGGTTTTCCGAGCCCCATATGCGACAATTTTGCTTGTTGACGAAGCCATCGAGGTGGAAATGGGCCTCAACGCTCAAGATGATTTTTCGATGAAAGGACCCAATCGGCAAAGACACGTCGTTGTTGATGATCGGCCGGCTTGAGTTGTTGTGTTAACTGAACTTTATAAGCCTTAAGACCCAAATCTTTATGCAAAATACGGTGTAATGACGTTTTTGGAATGCCTAATTCCAAAGAACGAGGAGGAATGGCCAACCTGGGTTTTCTTCAACACTTTCGGCTACAGCAGCAATATTCTCGGCTGTTCTTGAGCGACGCGCACGGGTTTTATTCTTCACATCACTAACTTCTCCCAACAGCTCGAATTTTTCCACCAATTTCTGTATTGCGGTTCGACAAGGTGCTTCACGACGACCCAAAAATGTTCGAGTTTTACGAACCGTCTCTGCCAAATTTTCACCATTTTTATAGTGAATTTTAATAATTTCAATGCGTTGTTGAAGCGTGTATCGATCCATTTTTATTTATGGCGCGTAGTTTCTACTTGTGAAATGTCAAAAAATAACAGCTCCAAAAGTGACATCTACCGAAATGGCGGGCTATTCAAAATAACACCTCTTATTGGAAAACCCTTTATAATAAATAAATAAATAAGTTAATTTTTTAGCGATTTTAGATAATTGCCAATTTACCATTTGAATTTCCACTTTCCTCTTCCAATTATCTAATGAATAGATACATATTTTTTCCCAGAAATAAATTTTCTACAGAATTGAACTTATTGACTAGATTATACGCTATAAAAATGTTTGTTCAATGTTGATTTGAAAAATTCGAAATGTACAGAACAAATGGTTTTTTTTTCCCCAGATTCATTGTTTGCAGTTGATTCTCTGCGGATCTATAGCGAATTTCACCTATACTACGTGGTTATTTATTTTTTTTCCTGAATGCACATTCATTAATTTTTGACCTTAGCTCGTCAATTCCATTTGTTTGCGGCATTCCTCGCATATATGAATTTGAAATGCTGACATATAGAGGTCAGCGTAAATTATTGAAATATTGCGAATATGCGGTTTAATTAATGAATGGTAAAAACAGAGATAGAGCCCCGAAATTTCATCAAAATTAATACCTGTGGGATTTGGCGGGGAGCGCACACCTGTCCCTGGGCGTTCGGAATCGTGCGGGGCGTTGCAGCTATCATCAGCCGAAGAAGTTACACAGAGCAATAACTCGGGAGTCGTTCGCTCTAATTAGCTCCTCTTCGAATTAATGAAAGGACTTTTGTCGTCGCCCCCACCGCGCAGTTGCCACCGCCCGCCGCCGCCCTCGCAACGCAACGAAATAAATATGCAAGCGAACGAAGTCCACCCGCGCTATGATTTAATTTTATACTTTCGGACGAAATCTTAACTGCGTTAGGTTGCGGGTTGCGTGTCTAAGGAGCAATGCGAAGCGACAATTTATGAATAAGCGAGAGTAATTCAATTCGCCTTTAATTAAATTCGCTCGGAGCCGAGGTAACCAGCTAACAAATAACGCTCAAGAGCCCTCCGTCTTGTTTTACAGCGAAGATGCTCTTCTCCCTCGCCCGCCGAGAACAATATTCGGAGGAGGCAATTACAGAAGCGAAGAGCGCTCCTGTGGCGAATATCAAGCTCCAGATCCCTCAAGGTCTGCAGATGTAATTAAAATTATTTTTATGGTCCTTGTGCGGTAAATATTTACCAATTGAATGGGTTAATTACACATCTTACTCCTGGTAACCGGAGCTCTAGCTGCGACTGAAGGCGGGATTTATGAAAGGATATTTCTTCTTTGAGATAACAACTTAGGTAAGTTGGCTCCGGGGAGTGCTCGGATGAATTTAATTTCATGGCAATAATCAAAAGATGTTAGGGAGCCGAGTCCCCGCACTGGCCCTCCGCGCCCCCACATTGCCCCAGAGGTGCAGGTATTTACAGGGGAGAGGATTTAATTACCGAGAGTTTGCTGGGACCCTTTTGCAAATTTTAGTTTTTTTTTTTTTCCTTCTTCTTTAGTGCTCTCACTCCGTGTCGAGTGCCTTAATCTCGAAACAAAAGTCATAAATGACTGATTCAGTCAAGATTAATAAAATCCCTTTTTGGGCCTTTGGCAAACTTGCAAATCATTTACACTGACGAAAACAATTTTTATTTGCTTCGATCTCGTTCTTGGAATTTTGTTGTTTTTGGTACCCTAACAAAGGATTAAATAAGCAGAGGATTGTTGCGAAAATATATTTATTTATTTCATAATAAATATTTGAGCCCACTTCTGTGGAATTAATTATTCAGGACGGAACGATGAATTGCGCACATTACGCAAACTTAAACTTAACTTTTGACATTAAAAGGCTTTGAATGAAATAAAAGTTTTTAAAAACTAAAGGTGACTGCTTAAAAGGTACTTTAGTTTTTATAGCTCGTCGTTATCAAATTTAATAAAAATAGACTTTGGGCCGAACATTTAATTGTACAATAAAATTCAGTACGTTCAACAATGAATTGAATATGGTTTCATTTTTAAGAAAACGTTTTATTTTAACCTAACAAGTATTAAATTAAAAAATAAAAATACACTGCTTTAATATGAAGTAGATCGTTTTTGATTTATAGAAATTTCATTCTTCACAAGTCATCCATTGAACCTGGCAGAAATAAGTACTTTTAATATCTATGTACACTGTCAATAGATTTGAGTATTTCCTAATATTTTCTGAATTACCTAAATACATCGATGTTATGCTAACCATTCAGAAACGATTCAGGTATTTAAGCAAAATATTGATCGAGATATTCGTGAAATAGGGCTCTAAAGTCTAAACCATTGAAAATATGCTGAAAAATCAGGTTCAGAGGATGGGTTGAGCCAACCGAGGCAGCTATTTAAATAAATTCATATCCCATAACTAATCGGAAGCTTTACTCTTTTCAATAACTGAACAAACTTTGAAAAATATTGAATAGTGTTCACTTTGTAGCATTATCAAAAAGAAACCAACCGATGGCCCACACTATATACCCTTTTAAACTTCTAAAATGTAAATGTTTGATAGCTGTTTTAACATTAAGAAATAAATCCATATTAAAATCAGTAAATATAATGTTTTATTCTGCAACTGTATACTGAACATCCGCTTGTACGAATTGTGGCTAAACTTTAATCACTAGCTAGATGTTTCCAACTTTGCAAATTGACTTACAAGTATTAAAATGAAGAAGACAAATGACTAAAATTTAATCTGATCGGAAATACATTAAAATATAGCGACATAATTATCTATTTGAATAAGTTTAAGAAATTGAAAGTTCCTTTAACTTACTGAAATCGATAACACCGGACTGCCCCCTTCTCTTCGAAAACTAATTAAAAAATAATTAGTGGGTGTAGCAGGTATTAAGGTACTGACTATCAGAAAAATGTTTCAACAAAATCCATTACGTAAATTTTCTGGGAAAAATAATTTTGTATATTTGTTTTGTAGTAATAATGGGTAGATTTAAATTTCTCATTAAACTATAATTATTATGGCATATTTTTAGTGAGAAAATGTGCATCTAATCTATTTAGTATGTATATTAGAATAGAAAGTTAGTGTATATAAAAATATGCATTTTGTACTTTTTTAAGTGATTTCTTAAATTTTTACTTAAAGTAGTAGTAGTGTAATAGAAGTAGTTGTAGTCATTTGGCATAAAATATAGCATTCACACAGGTCTTGAAATTAGTTCCAACTGTTTCAAAGTTCCACTTGTTAGAAGACTCAAAATGTATTAGAAGTTCAATACAACCAACCAACCATCCAACTTCAGTTCAACTTCAACACAAAAGGTCTCAGTTGAGGCGAAAGTATTCCGCGGTCCATCAAAGCGAAAGATAAAAGGATTACCGCTGAGTCTGCCGTTCGTTCATTTTCCTTCAATATTTCTTATCTTAATATGAAAAACTCTTTATTGAGTCATCCCCGGTGGAGTGAATGACTTCACTTATTGCTTCTGACAGGGAGTAGGTACCTCAAATAATGCGGACAATTTTCCCTCCGTCCAGTAATCTCGGATTTCGGTCCTACATTAGCCGGTGTGGGGGCTGGCGTTGTGGACACAGTGGTTAACTGCAGTAACAAAAATGTAAAGGCAGCTAATACTTCTTTTTTTTGAAAGGGCGTAATGCTTCGCAGTATCGCAGCTTGAGGGATGATGCTGCAGATCTGACTTGACAATCATTGTTTCCTTGCCAAGGCAGACTGAAAGGAGTCCAATTTATCGTCAGCGCATTATTCCGTCAATGCCGTCACAAAGAGATGGCCTAATTTTTTCCTCAGGAAAGATAACCTCCGCCGAAATTACCCTGCTACAAAAAAGGGAAAAAATGAAACGTTCATGGTCCTGAAGAAGAAGCTTTAATATTGAAGAATTTCAGGGGCCTCCGTATCATAGGAAAATATCTCAAGGACAAATTCGCTAAAAAAAAACTCAAGCTTGTCGTTCTACTAATATAAAGAATTTATATGAAAATTTTGAATATTTCTTAACACTTTGTCTAATTGAAATTTGATTCGATTTGAGAGATATTATTAGAGCATGTAGCCCCGTATATGAGCTGTTCTGGGTTCTATTTAATCAATATCTACGCTGCCGGGAATAACTTCAGAAATTAAATTTGCGGAAGTTCTGTCGTTACAAAATTCCCGGCGAATTCCTTGGCGTCGAGTCGGGAATCTTAATTGTTGCCACATATTTAAGCGCGAGTTTCAGTCGAGGATGAACCCTCCTAACAATCGTTGGGACTCTGGAGGGTAGGGGCTGCGTAAGCCACCACCCCTCCATCTCTGACATCCCCCGAGACGAGACTATCCTGGCGGAGCAACACTCCTAACCCACTCACGAAAGGTGGAGCGTGCTGAGGTCACTTTTTATCAGCAGCTTCATCAATTAATCTCTATCACGTCTCGGCCTCGTCAGCCGCGGTCCTTAATTACATTCCTTCATCTTAATTAAATTCCTGCGTAATTCTTCCGTGTCCGGCAAATTTTCTTTTATTAGTAGCGCCCGGTCCGGGCCCCCGGTTCGCATTTTTGGCTCACATGTCAATCACCCCGAAATAATTAAGTTCACGTGTTTATTAGAGACCCCGCCAGCCAGCCAGAGACGGGAGATTCTTCAAGGCCGGTAATTAAGCGTGTCATGGGATTGGGGGGGCGGGGGGTGTGCTGCCAGGCTGCTCTGGAACGCTAATTTAATTTTCATTTTATTGAAAGCCAGCGCCAATAAAATAAAGCGGCAGACTCAGCTTCCGCCCCCGAGAGCACGAGGCCTTTAAGCCACTAATAAAACCAGGTCCTTGTGCAGTTTAGAAGATTTGGCCGGGCAATAAAATTGAGATGAATAACAACAGCAGCAGCCGGAGCGCGGAGCAGGGGAGCGATTTTGCATTTTATTCGTTGCCCGGACGCGGACGCTCCCCACAGGAGAGTAGGTGGAAAGTGCCCTTGTTTATTGACTTCTGGCTTTTGTCTATTTTGTGCGGCATTTTTATCGCATCCGTTCTCGTGGAATATTTTCGTATAACTCGACATTCTTCGATCTATTAAATTCCTGAAATGCACGCTCCACTCAAATAACCAGAGTCATATGAAAATATTTTGTGGAGCATTCTTTTATTTTCCCTAATTTCTCAAGGACTACGAGTTTGTCGAGTTGTGCGCCCTCTACTCGAGTGGAGTTTGTAGTTCTGTTAGAGAACAGAGATCACGATTTCTTTTGTATTCGGTCCACTATTCAAAATTAAACTCTAATTTTGAATCCTTAGATTCGTGAAAAAGTTTGAAAGGATCAAAATAGAAGTTATTCGTGACCGAAATAGATTTATCGTGATTATTACATATTTAGTAATATTTGTTTTATTAGAATACCTTTTTTTCATTATTATAGAAATTTATTAAGGGGACTTTTACTTTATAAATTTTCAAAAATTCGATTTTTTTTTTTTGTAAAAACATTCTTTAGTATCATAGAAATACTATCCTAAAATTTTATTAAGAAATTCGAAATAGAAACGAAGTTATAGCTGTATTTATAACCATAATATGACCATTTTATTCGATAAAATTATAGTAAAAATACTTTAAACGCGTTTTTCTCGAAATCACATTTTTCAAAACTGGGAGAAGTTTTTCTCAAAATCTACTAAACCAATCTCAGTAAACCAAATTTTGTTTGATACTTTATATATACGATTACTAAATAAACATCTAAAAAGTTAAAAACTCCACCCCACATTTTTAGTACTGCAGTAAATTCACCTCCAAAACAGGCGTTTTTTCGAAGTTTTTATAAAATCGCGTATAAAGGTCATAAAAAAATTTAAAAAAAATTAAAATGCATCTTTTGGAAGACGCCCTCTGCAGAGATGCAAAACAACTAAAAGTGCAAAAAACAAATATATATTTTGTATACCTCAAAACCTTCTTAACAATGTATAAAAAAAAATTATAACCGTAAATATAATAGTTTTTTTTTTTTAATATTTAAAAATTTTCTTTTTTTTCTAATTTAAAAAGTAAAAGTCCCCTTAAAAGAAGTTTAAAAGGATCTTTATTTGAATTAAGGTAAGAAGCAGGTTTGCCTACAGGCTTTTGGCATCTAATTCGATTCGGTATACTATTTAATAATAATTGTTCACAATGTTCACAGTGATTAGGCTGAATTTTCCTAGACTATTGCTTTCATGTCCACAAGTTTTCTACTGGATTCAAATCAGGGCCTTGTGCGGGTCAATAGACAAAAGTTTTGTTTTATATCCAATTTTGCGTGATTTTCGCGGTATGTTTGGGATCATAGTCTTTCTGAAACACTACCATATTTAATGGAAATGGCATATTTTCAACAGAACCTCCAAGTTTCGTTTTCAATATATTGAGGTAAACTTTCCTTGTTATAATTCCGCTGATATAATGAAGATTTCCAACATCGAACATGCATGAACTGATTCTAGTGATTATTCGAAAAGCTCTACAAAAAATCGTCTACAGTAGTTATCACCATACAATCGTCTATAAAATAAAATTTACTGCGCACTTTATTTCGTTCGTATGAGTTTAATCCCTGATTTGTGGAAATTTCAATTAGGCTTATTTTTATCGTGGAGCAAAATCGAGTCTATGCTTATTGCGTAGTTGTATATTTCTAGAGCATTGCCAGAGTTTGTCAGTTATTTTAACAATTAAGGTAAAGTTCACACTAAAGGATGCTGGTTTGAAATTTCATAATTTTATGCTTTTTACAATATTATAATTTTAGTTTTGTTCCTCAATGTAATAAATAAAAAATTTTAACAATCAGTCTTTGTGTGAGCTTCGGGAATTTATTAAAATTTATTTCAATAAATATGTCAAAATCATCAATCAGATTAGATTGGCAGAGTTAGAGGTTATCTATTGGGGGGCAGATTTTTATCAAGTATATGGAAAAAAATGTCCAAAAATCAAGAAATAATAAAAACGAAATTTTGTGCGATTTTCTTACAATTTTTTTCAGATGAAAATTCTATCTAAAGATCGTAAATTAGTAAAAAAAATTTTTTTTCTCTTTTCTTAAATGATTTTATGAAATTTCTAACATTTTCTCACAGGAGAAAAGTTTTTTTAAACGCGCAAAATTAAAAATTGAATATTTGAATTTAATTTAATCTTCAATAAATATCTGTTTGTTTTTTATTGAATCTATCCTGATTTGTAGATCGAAGGTAGACTATTATAAATCATCTAAAGTATTCATACTAACATGTTATATTATATATTTTATTTAAAATTGTACTCTGTGCAGTGCTATGTTGAATCGTGCAGTTCCAAGTGAAAATGTAAGGACAATTCTTATTTATCGAAGTTTCAAGGATATTTTTACGGGAGCGTGAAGATTCAACTGAATTTAGAAATTGGATCAACCTAATATTGCGGTTGTTTCAAATCCCCAAATTGCGTTTGAATCAATTACGTTTTGTGGTTGCTTCAAAGCCCAAACAATGGTTGAATCAAATATCATAATTTCGAAAAGTTGAACCAATTATTAGAAAATAAATGAAAGAGGGGTCGGTATTTTTTTAGTGTATGTGTGTATTAAAATAATATTTAAAATTTAAAACAGCAATAATAAATTTAATTAGCATGATGGTAGGTGGTTGTGGAATTATGGATTTTTGATAAATAATTTTAAAAACGAACAGTGAACTAATTTTCCGATTTTCACTCTGAAATCTTGGGAGGGGGGGAGGGGGGAGGGGGGCATGCCCCTTCTTAACTCCGCTTATGTAATACCCCATTTTTATCCTTAGTTGCTACTCCAAGTTTTTAGTGGAACCAATGGGTCAGGATAATTACGAAATATTCTTGAACTTACCAGCAGCCATGAACAGAATCGTGCTTTACAAAGTCACTTATCCTATTTTCGTTCAACTGCTTGACGTAGAGTACTTTTTGCACCGAACAGAGATTAAATAAAATATTATTTTTATTATTATTATTCAATTAAATCTGCACAAAAATGAACTTCACTTCCTTCAAAAGAAAAATAATGAAATGTAGTTATAAACATCATCATATCAGAAAAATTGATTTTAATCCCTGAATTGAGCGCTTATTTATGTTGCA
This sequence comes from Dysmachus trigonus, assembly GCA_949715965.1. Lineage (NCBI taxonomy): Eukaryota > Metazoa > Arthropoda > Insecta > Diptera > Asilidae > Dysmachus > Dysmachus trigonus. The sequence goes on from OX454320.1 coordinate 94,112,852, forward strand.
CTTATTCACCCATCATAAATTTAATCAAAAGTACACTTATCCTTATATTCAGTGTTCGACAAAAAGAAAAAATCAGATTTTAATTAATTGAGAACAATAGTCCGAACAAATATCAATTTTCCTACGTATGGATGAAGCGCCGGCCGCATTCGGAAGGCCTTCACCGATGTCTTTGCTAGGATTTCTGAGAATTGAAGAAAGCAATTGTTCTTCACACCACTATGTCATCATAACATGAACAAGGACACAGTGGCGGGCAGAATTTTTTGCATAACTCCGACCGCCCCCGGGCCACGTATAAATTAAGGCCCGGGGGCGGGTTCTCTGTCGGCCGTAACTCGAAGTGTCATTTTAATAAGCGACTAAATTGTTTGATATTGTAATAGCGTGTAATAACCTGACAACAACGGCTCCGTCCTGCAAACGCCACAGAAATTATATTGTTGATTCGTCAACTTGATTGACGGAGTGTCAGTCGATCGCTAATTGCATTTTGGTGGTGGCCGAGCAACTCCCAGTTTTGTAATTACACGAGTTGGAGTTGGGCCGACTGGCTCCCAATCCTGGTCCCGGTCCCTGTGGTGGGGATGTTCGAATTTAAATGAATTGCGGCGCTTGCAAGACTTGTGTCCATAGATGCGACCGAGCCAGCACACAACACGTCGATTCGAGAAGATATTTCCTTTCCGGGGGCTTTCCTGTGTGCGGTCAATATTTTTGACAATGAAATTTTTTCTACTCGTTGGTGCATTGTGCATCGCCGTCGCTGTGTGCCAGAAACTTCGAGCCCCGGGGAGATGCAGAGGTATTGATTGGGCCGAAAGGACCCTGCCCCACAAAGACGGGTCCATTCCCGGCCAGTCGTCGCCCGGCCGGCTGCAAAGCCAAATCGACCATTTATATCATCAGTGCTCTATATCGAATGTTTTTTTCAGTATCCGCCACCCGAGCCGGTTGAGACCCTCAAGCCCCGATTCACGAGGTCGTGTGTGAAAAAAACCGGAGTAACCGAAGGTAAATTGCGCTCTGAACCCACTCGACTACCGTCCCCCATAACTAGGACCAAATCCAGGACGAGTTCGGCTGTTTTTTTCACCGAGTGATGGTCGCTATTCGTCCGATGTTTTTTTACTTTCAGAGGCAATCAAGGAGTTTAGGTGAGGTGCATGAGGACGAAATCCTGAAGTGCTACATGTGCTGCGTTTTCGAAGAGACAGACGTCCTCCACGAAGACGGGGAGGTGCACTTGGAGCGCCTTCTCGAATCCTTGCCCGACACGATGCACGACAGTCCTTCACATGGACAAGCTCCAAATTGCGACAGGGCTTTCTGGCTGAACAGGTGTTGGAAGCAGGCTGATCCGAAGGTGATTTTTAAACCAAATTTTTTTTCCCCAATCGCCCATCAAAAGTGACCTACTTTCAGCACTACTTCCTGATTTGAGAAGGTGAACCAGAAAATCCTAAATCCTGTAAATGCAAATGATGAGCATTCCAAAATCTAGTTTTATTTGTGTAAAAGTGGGCTGAACTGATATAGACTGGAGGATTATATTTTAGGAGAGTTATGGAACCCATCCTTAATTTAGTAGGCACAATTCAGACTTTCATTCTGCATTTTCAGTATATGACGTAAAAAAGTATTTTCATTCATTGAATTCAAACCTCTCAATTTTTTATGTAACACTTATATAAAAGTTTACTTTAATTAACTCTTGATATCTAATCTTTTCATCATTTTACTCATTCATTGTTCGGTTAATTTAGACGCGGTCCTGTGCATAGAGTGCGCACATTATCAATTACGAGCGATAATTCCACGCATTTGCCGCATTAATAAATTTTACATGTGTTTGGGGCTAATGATCGAATAATTTTCATTGAAGTTATTCTGAAATGACATGAGGCATGAGACCGTCTTTAATAGATGGTATTTTACAAACATCACGACCTTAAAACTAATACATATGTAATGCCGTAAATGAGTTTTGTAATTTGGCCTACGTCTTATCAAAAGGGCTTGAAATTATTGTTAGTTTAAGGGGAGGTTCTCATCTAGAAAAGTAGGTAAAGTTCGTGATTTTTTTGAAGGCAAATGACAAGACATAGGGAAATGATATTTGGCATTATCTTTTATTGTACATTTATCTGTACGAAAAAATTTTTTTATTAAAAAAAAAAACAAAATGGCGCCCGTTATTCAACTTCTCCGGAGGCATGTTTTTCGAAAATTGCCCAGCTGCGTACAATTTAGGGGTCGCAGATTGGTCTGAAATCAAATAATGATGACATTATTATAAACTAGAATAAATTTGTCTCAGAAAGAGTGGACGACTTTCAAAAAAAATTTAAAATTGACGGAATGGCGCGATTTTGAAATTTTAAGGCCGTTTTCGGCCGTTTTTTTTCATAGTTTATCACTTACAAAAAGGAGATAATGTTACAATTTTCAAAATGTGCTCCACTCTTTCTATGAAGAAAATTGTTTACTTTAATATGCACGAAACTAGAAGTTGATCGGTTGAACCGTTTTTGAGTTATCTTGTACGCAAATTGTACACAAACATGCCTCCGGAGAAGTTGAATAACGGGCGCCATTTTGTTTTTTTTGAATAAAAAAATTTTTTCGTACAGATAAATGTACAATAAAAGATAATGCCAAATATCATTTCCCTATGTCTTGTCATTTGCCTTCAAAAAAATCACGAACTTTACCTTTTTTTTTGACGTTCTAGATGAGAACCTCCCCTTAAAGGGTAAATAAATGCTTTTCAAGAAGCATCTAGCAAAATTTCTATTAGAGTTGAGTTCCTATTTTCAGCTTTAATTCTAGTGAAAATTTTGATATTTCCCTAATTTATTTAGATAATGTATAATTTAACTTTTTTTAAAAAAAAATACACCTTTCATTTTTTTTTTGTGTGTGAAAAAACTATTATATTTATCAAACTATTTCCTTTTAAATAATATAGTCGAATGGAGAATGCAGAATATAAAAAAAATTTTTTTTTGTATTTTTAGTATATTTTGTTCACTGCAGGGAGCATCTTCCAAACGTCATTTTTAAAACGCCCATATTTCTCTAGGACTATCTGTAACACATAGAGTAAAAATTCTACAATAGTAACTAAACCTAAAAAAAATTTATTTTTAATATTTTTATCATTTTATACATATTTTTTTTAAATATCACAAAAAAATATATATATTTTTGGGGGTAAACTACCCCTGTATAAAATAATATAGGTATGTAACATAATATTTTTAAAGATTTAGTTACTATTATTTTTCATAACGAATCGAATGTATTCTGAATTATTAAAATCTATTGAGTAGTTTTCGAGTTACAGAAGCGGGCAATTTAAAAAATGTAGTTTCGAGAAAAACGCGTTTAAAAGTTTTTGCTATATAATTTTTGCATATAAAATGCGTAGAGGTACCATTACAAATACAGGTATAACTTATGTTCCTGTACGAATTTCTTAAAACGGTTTTAGGACTGTATTTCTGTGATGTTAAAGAAAACTTTTATGTAAAAAAAATTGCAGGAAAAAACGATAGAATTCCATAGTCTTTAAATGGAGTTCACTAGAACTTCAGGTTAAATTTTTACTTGTGGAAAAATCGCTACTCAATTGCTTCTATGTTGTTACTAACTTTTTTCTTAAAGAAGTTTCAAATGTGTACGACTGAAAAATAAAATGTTTCAGTGAAAATGAATTTTCAAGAGAAAAATATACTTTGGATAATTTACAAAAAAATCTGTTTGAGGTATATTCAGAGGAAGTCAATTAATATAAGTAATTGTTAAGCTACGGTATGCAGTCAAAAATCAAAAGAACATACTCGTATCAAAAAGATACAGGCAACCAAGCCGATTTTTAGATGTTCTTGATTTTCTCACAATTTCTTAAGTTTTTCACAGAAATTTGGGTACTGAATGATGAAAATCGATTTATAAGTATCTAACATTAAGAATTTTTCTTATTTTATGTTTAAATTTTCCATGAAAACGGCATAACAACCTTAGAAAACCAAGAGGCGTAATGAGGAAAATTAAAAAGGATTTATTTGCAATTACTTCCTTTTATTGTAGGTCAAATTAAATCAGGATTAAAGCAAAAATTCTCTAATTACAACTTTTAACATCATAAAATTTTTATTAAACGATTTAAAACGTATTTCTAGAAACTATTCATTTTGCCGCTTCAATGATGATTTTTCTACAAAAACTTTCCAATTCAAGGAATTTTTCACTGATAAATTGTTCGAGATTCAATGCTACACTCAGAGGATTTTGATTTGAGTGTGCCAGATATAATAAAAAATAAATAAATAAATAAAAAATCCTATCCTACCTCTTCTAATGCAAAAGAAATAAGCAGAATTAAAAGATTTACTTACATCGGAACTCTTCTTAGGTAAAAAACTGTAAAAGTGCCAACCATTTGAGACAGCAGATCGAGTGGTCAATTATTATAAAGTAGTGAATGAACTTTTATTGTAAAGTTTTTAAATAGGGTATTTATTTTAAACGTCTAGTGTTATTATATTTTATACGGAACATTAATTTTTAAAAGAGTTTCGATTTTGTTTCTTTGATATTTCGCTTATTTCCGCTGTTGGGTACTCACTCAAGCTCCTACGTAGTTAAAATGCTGAGTGTAGAGACCGAAGAGACAGTCATTTCCCCGGATGTATGTTTGTTTCCGGGTCGATATAATTGATGCCCCTCGGAGCTATATAAATGGGACGTTCCGGCTTTTTACTGTCATCCGCAAGCCCCCCGAAGAAGCGAGGAGCGGCCGATGGCCCCGGGGCTCCGAGAAATCCCAGCCCTTAATGATTTATTACTTCGATGGTGTCCAACTAAACTCCAGCGAGCGAGCGAGCCTGTGCGCTTAATTGACGGAAGTCGTTTTTGTCCCCAAATTGTGCCATCGATTCGAGTGATGACCCAATTTTTCCCCGTTCCCCAGTTTTTCATACATTTTTTTGAGCGCAGCCACACCGATAGAGTCTTAAATGAATTATCGAATCTCGGGAGGCGAATCTGAAGCTTTCTTAAATATTTGCATACGAAATTGCCCTATTACGGGTATTTGAGGATCCTCTTCAGTCCAAAATTAAATTTGCTTTGTGTAATTGAAATGCACCGGGTCACCATCTGGTGCCCCCCAACCCCCCTTTCGTGTCACTTAGACAGAATTTTATAAAGTTATTGGGGGGGCCTGTGCTATGGGCGCGGATTTTTGCGGGTACCCACCGATACTGAAGCTGAACCCCCATGAATAATTCATGGTGTTTCGAGCGGGGTAGGAGCGCGCGCGTGCTTCTGCCGAACCGAGGAACCCGCAAGTCCCAAAGAAAGCGTCATCGTACGGAACAAGTAAAAAGTTACTCAAAGGCATTAAACTTGTTAATGAAATTTTAAATGTTCAAAAGCACTCCTTCCGTTGTAATTCAGCAGTACCCGCAACCAGAATTCCTCAGAAATTAAGAAAGTTCCCTCACGTGAATCAGACCGCCGCGCCGCCCGCCCGCCCGTTCGCCTGATACGTGCATATGTTTACGAGCCCTGGCGCTGTGCCGCCCGCCGCCTTGTGTGTCGCAACACGAGCCCTCAGCGGAATGATAAATTAAAATTTTATCGTTCACAGAAGCAATTAAAGAGTTCAGCGACGAGGAAACTCGCGATGATCCCGCTCTTAAATGTTATATGAATTGGCTGTTTCTGCTTCCAGTGCGCTGCCACGGCCCACAAGCCCAGGGGGTGCACTTAAAAAGGCACATAAATTACCCGCCCTCACCATCCCCAACGACGAAGCCCGGATTTGCCGGAAGTATCGCTGGTAATATGCTTGGCCAATGTAAAGTGGCGCAAAGGTGGGAATTTTTATGAAAAAGGTCTCCAGTAATCAAAAGTGGGAAACATTAAATCAAAGGATGGGATTTTATACACACACCAAACCAGGCTCCCGTTTATCTCAGGATTCCACAACGTTGAAAGTCATTTAATTTTGTTTTGCCTGGTCGCGTTCTTGGGACGAATTTGTTGCTTTCGAGATGCAAAGTGCAACTTTTTAAACAAATTACGATCAGATTGCTCGCTTCGTTGACGAATTCTCGCCGTAAAATGAGTTTTTTTTTCGAAATTATGGCTGATTTCCGAAGGGACCGAAGTTTAAGAGAATTTAACGATAAAATAAGGGATATTAAAGTCAGCTTTTTATCGCCTTCATTAATATAGCACAAATTACTAAAATACATACCCTTTATACTACCCCGATGTAAAAGAGTTCACCTGCCCGCTTTTTGAGTAAGTACTTATAAGAAGACAAAAAATTTGCCTTTTATGCGACAATTAAGAACAAAATGTTATACCCAGTTTTAAGCTTATTATATTTACTTTTTGACTCGTAGTGTCGTCTTTACTCTTCATTATCGCTTTACATAATTCGATCTAGCATAGTATTTCTTAACTGCTAAGAATTTCCCTTCCCTATAGAGTCCCAATTATTTTATATTTGAAAGCACAATTTCCCCGCATTCATGACAGGTTGCTGGATCATTTTATTTTTGCATTTTTCCCCAATCTCAGACTCAATGGATGAAAGCTTTGGAATTTGTGAAGGAAGAAATATTTTTTGCAGGTAACCAGGCCTTTGTTGTTCTAGAAGTATGACAGGTTGTGCCGTCTTGTTGGAAAATATATTCACCTTCAAGAGATTCCAACAAAGAAATCAAGGGTAAAAGTTCTTTCTGCAAGATATTTTGGTATTTCGTACTGTTGAGAGAAGCATCAATAAAGTGAAAATTTCGAACACCCCGCGACGACATAACCAAGATATAAGTGAAGTTAGATACTTGACTGTTCTTCGCAAATAATCTGGGTGAAAAGTTTTCTTCCGGGATTCGTTTGACACTTTTTCCCCTTTATCCTATGCACAACTTGGACTCGTCGCTCCAAATTGTCGACTACCATTTCGTTATTGTCCAATTTTCGTGTTTTTGACGAAATCCAGACGATTCTTTTTTTGTTTGATAGTTAGAAGAGGCTTTATCTTTTGACTCAAGAAATTTAGTTTTAACATTACATTTAACTTACGCTTGGTATATCATAAAAAATATAAAAGTAATAGCCTGATTTGTTTTACAAACGTTTACAAGGTACGACACAAAGTTCTTGTCAAAACGTGGTATCACAATGGGTCTATAATGGCTTCAGTATGTCTTTCAACAGTCACTTCAAGCTAGCATCTATTATCATCACAAAGTACCTAAGGCATACTGTCGATTTTCTCCCATCACAGGCCAAAACTGTCTGTTGGTAGAAATGAATCAGGATCCACCTGCACAGCAAAACATCATTAATTCGCAATTTGTAAGCGTCTTTCAACACTTTAAAAACAAAACATGAAAATGTGTCATCATCATGGCAACATTTTACCGAATTTCAATGCAATACCATTGCTTGAAAATTTAGTACTGCTACGTAATACATAAAAAAATACTTTTGAAGTAGAAACTTACGATTTACATGCATTTTTATATAATACTAGCTGGGTTACCCGGTTTCACCCGGCGTTGGGTAAATATTTACAAATTAAACACTTCTCAAATGTTCTAGTTTGTTATATCCTGGACATTGTTTCACTATGAAAACCCTTATATGGATCCGCCATCTTGAATCTTCAAATCTTAATAATATTCGAAATTAGTGGCCTTAAAATAATCATAAGAGTCACGTGGGGCAAGTGTACGCACTTAAGGTTTGAAGCGTCATAAAATGAAAAATGGCATATTACCTTAATAATAATAATAATGAAACAAAACAAGATTAATTTCTTCGAGTATTTATAAATCAACAACTTAAACATAGAAACAATATTCATCAATTGCACATTTTTTTGAAAAACTAGCAAAATAAACATAGTCAATATGCGCACACTTACCCCTACTATAGGGGTAAGTGTACGCAGCATCGAAAATCAAGGATTCTGAGCTCTTCCATAGTCTGTGACCTTTCTTTGATAATTTCGGGACATTTTCAATAAATAATTATACTTTGAAACAACAAAATGCAGCTTAAATAGAAAGCCAAAACGATGCGGGTAAGTGTGCGCATGTGCAAACTTACTCGAAAAGCGTATGCGCACACTTGCCCCAAACCATCAAAACGAGATTCAATCAAAATTGCTCACGATTGCATTATCATAACAATTCAATGATCACCACTAATCACACTAGATATTACGCAGTACTCATTGATATATAGCAATTTTCATAGAGTATACACCTCAATAAAATATTACACGTTAACTTGTATGCAAAAATCGCAATAATTTAAGCTAAAATCAAATCTTACCTGTGAAAACAAAATGGCGTGCCGGCGGTTAGTGACTCACGTACGCTTTGCATGACGTTGCGTGGGGCACTGAACGGGGGGAATGATGGTTCTTAATTATAAACCGTTTTTGAGATACTTACAATGCGTACACTTACCCGCTGCGCACACTTGCCCCACATGACTCTATACCAATTTTCATTAAAACCCGTCGTCACCATTTTTGACTTGCAAATTTTAATAATATTCAAAATGAGTGAATCAAAAAAAACTATACTGATTTCCATTAATATCCGTTGAGATCGAGAAATTTTAGTCACCATGTTGGATTTGGAAATTTTGATAATATTCAAAATCAGTGACATCAAAACAATCATTGTACTAATTTTCATTAAAATCCGTTGAAATAGAGAAATCTTCGTCGCCATATTGGATTCGTCATCTTGAATTTCTAAATTTGGACAGAGATCAGCATTCCGCAAAACCACTAAGTATCAATTTTCATGAAAATCGATTCAGATTTACAATTTTCAACCGCCATATTGAAACCTTATATATTATCCGAAAAAAATTAGCCTATATGTTAAGTTGGAATATCTACTACCTTCGAACAAAAAATGAAAAATATTGATGCAAGCGTTTGGGCGCGATTGAGGAACAAACGAACTTTAATTTTTATATATGTATGTATATTGTATATATAGGGATTATATTCTTATGTAATTTTTCGTTAGTCAGTTGTAAATTTTTACATTGTTAAATGCATAAATTTAGGATAAGTTTGTATTGCCTCGTTAACCTTAAAGTACTACATTCTTCTTTTTATTACGACCCCTAGACTCTTTAAGTCCGCAGGTATTTGGTATATTTTTTAAAGAACATTACCTCATCAAATCACAATGAAATGTAAAAACGTGAAAGCAGCCTACAAGTTTTCCTTCAATAAATAAGCGTGTGTTTTGTACGCTCAATACATTATTAAAATTCATTTAATTTTTCCCTTCAACTTAGGGGAGGAGAAGTGGATCTATATCTATTATTTCACTTCTTTTCCCACTGTGTGAGCAATTTAAAAACGATTAATGCAGGGTTGCACACACAGTGATTTGCCAGAACAGCGACATGGCAATTAAGTTTGAATTAGACGTCAATTAAGTGCAAAATAACAATAGACCGCTGCGAGATAAGCACCTTTCAATTCCCTAGGCACTCATCAAGTGTTGGATGGGGTATAAAATCTTTGAGAAAATGATTCTATCTACACATCTAGTTGCGAATTCGTGCGCGAATCTTGCTCAGACTTCGACATGATCAAGACGAGAGTGTTAGTGCTGTTCGCGGTTGTCAGCGTTTCTACAGCTCAAAAAATCGAGCCCCGAAGGGATTCGGAGGTGAGTCCTTTTTTTCTGTCGTTGAGCCAATCCTCTTTCATGCAATAGAGTATTCTTCCACAGTATCCACCGCCAGACATCCTGGAGGCACTGAAGCCGATCCATGAGGTGTGCGTCGAAAAGACCGGAGCCACCGAAGGTATCACATTCAATTTAAGGTAAACTGGACGTTTGCGTGCCAAGCACACTATCTTTTTGTGAACAGAGGCAATCAAGGAGTTCAGCGATGGGGAAATTCACGAGGACGAGAACCTGAAGTGCTACATGAACTGCATTTTTCACGAGATTGATGTGGTCGACGACAATGGCGATGTTCATTTGGAAAAGCTCTATGACAAAATTCCAGAACAATTGAAAGAAATTGCCCTGAATATGGGGAAAACCTGCATTCATCCAAAGGGCGACACTTTGTGTCAGAAGGCCTGGTGGTTTCATCAGTGCTGGAAGCAAGCAGATCCAAAGGTGAGTTGTAACTTTACAATGGGTCAAATGAGAGCAATAACAACCTTTTTTTTTGTAGCACTACTTTTTGATATAGTCAGTTGTTAGTCTTTTGTTCCATCAAGGGAATTTTGGGGTTTTTGTTGTAAACCATAACGACTTGAATTTTGAATACGAAAAAGTATTACCAATATGGATCTGCTTATTTGTGGTATAACTAATTGTAGTAGGAGAAAATAAAGCATTTAAAAAGTTTTTAAATTGTCTTCTTTCATATATCAAAGTTCCAGAAATAAAGCTTCAACTTCAATTTCGGAGAAACACTGATTTCACAGTGGAGGAAAATTAAAATAATAATAATAATAATTAATGATTTGTTGTAACTTTTCCGAAAAGTTGACCATATCGCCAATACCGTCTAAAACAATTGCTCAGTCTTCTTTGAAGCTATTAAGGAAGTTGATAGCTCTTTTGTCCAATTATAAAATCATAAAACTTCAAAGCGGACACCTTTAGTAAAAAATATATCAAGAGGTTTTTGGAGAACAAAAAAAAAATAAATTGCATTTTCATGTATAGGATATATGTCTAGTAACTAAAGCCACTCGAGAAGTTTGCACTTGTAAAGCACACAAAACTATGCGTTAGAAGGGAATCGTTTTAGTTTCGAAGACTTTTCATAGAAGTCAATTTGACCAAAGTCTAACTTAATTGAAGCAACTTGACTGACTGCAAAGAAGACCAAACCAGTGCTTGTCTTGTCCAAACATATACCATCAAAAAACTTATTCCGGAGCTCGTGCACCTCGGCAAAGAGAAACAAATCAACAAACGGGCTAAAAACTTTTGAAAGGAAATTGTTTATGCCCGAGCAAAGGATTTTACCTTGTACGACAGTGTGGTTGAGTTCCAATCAAACACGTCCCTCACCGTTCGTCTACCCCGCTTTTAAAGAATTAGCCGAAAGAGCGAAATCAGCCGGTGAACTTCATTTCGCCAACAAAACACACACATCTGCCCCAGCATCCATCGATGTGCAGGCGAATATTTTAGCAGAGTTTCCCCCGGGAAAACAATTGATTCAATTCCCAATTTAGCTCCTCCGTTTCTGGTTCCTCAAAGAAACGCAAAACTTTACGTCGGGAAAACGTTCAGATGGGGCGGTGCAAAAAGTACAAGTCTCTCGGTCTGCACCGACTTGTAATTAAAAGCCAACTCGACTGTAAAACAATATTCGAACAAAAGGCTTAAGCCGTCCCAAAGCGCCTCTTCCGCTAAGCTCTAGGTTTCAGGTGCATTTCGAGGTGAAGTGGGTCATTCGCCACATGATGTTGGACAATTTTGTGCTCTACAGCCAGTTCCGCTTTTTTGTTACCCTCTGCTCAACTCCACACTCTTCCTTACTCTCTTATTTCGCCTTCTCTTCTGGTAGCTGGTGGTTCTTTGCAGTTGGATAAAATCACAAATTCAATTCTATTTCTTGTCAGGCAACATCGTGTGCAAAGATTTTGATTTGCTCAGCTGTTTGAAACTAGATCAAACTTAAACATTGGACTGAAAAAAGAAAACGCCTGTGTAGGTCCACTCGATGAATTTAGATACAGAAATTTGCCTTCCAATTAATTTAAAATAGTTCTCGACTAGACCTACGTCAACACCTATTATCTCAAATTAAGGGTCTCTCTGTATAATTTTCGAACATCTATTTGCAAAACATTTATCGGTCATGTCATGAATCAGTAAGCACAATAACAGGATCAACTGCCAATCACGTAGAAGGGTCAAACCAATCACATCTACATAAATGAAACTAATTGTATTAAGTTCGATTTCAGTAGTAAGAAGGAATTATATTGTCACTGCAACAATCCCAATATATTTAAATAGGTCACATAGCATCAACATTCCTGTCTGATTCATTAATTAGCAACATAAAGACATATAATTAGTTTCAAAGAAAATAAGCTTTAAGGGACTACTACCGGTTATAATTTTGAAAAATTCAATTTTTTTTTTTTACATTTTTCAACCCAATATACCTTCAGAAATCACGTCTCAAAATTTTATTTGGATATTCCCAAAAATATAAAAGTTACAGCAGTTTAAGTGTGCCCGCCCTATTATATATTTATAAGTAAAGAAAAAACTTTAAACGTGATTTTCTCAAAATGACCTTTTATCAAATGGCGGACACACTAACTCCGAATTGGCCCAACCGATTAGGCTCAAATTTGGAGTGCTTCTTTATTTGAGTATTCTGCACAGGAAAAAACCACAATATTAGTCAAAATTCAATCCAAAAAAATGTAGCAAGTGAAAACAAGTGAAAAAATAAGCGATTTTTTGAAAAAAATTTTCAAACGTCCTCCGTTTTGTTTTTTTAATCATTTTTTGACATATTCTGGTTTTTTCCTACGTAAGGGACATTCCTTAATAAAATGCCGTTTGGTTTATTTGTTTCAGACTCTTCGTTTCTGAGATGAGTTGTCCGCCATGGGACGAGTCATTTTTTGAGCTACCAACTTCGGCGCCCTCTATAAACAAGGAAAAAAATGATAAAAATAAAAAAACATTTTTTTGTAATATTTGAAATAATTATTATCACCATGCAAAATTTGAAATTGATATATAATAAAGGAGCTGAGAAAAAAATTATTGAAAATTATTCTTTTTTTTTCAATCTAACCGGTAGTAGTCCCTTAATTCCAATGCAATCTAGAGATAGCACACCTATTTTGATGAACCGTGTAAATGGATAAATGCTTGGTCTTACAAGGAAACGTTCTCAGGTCTGTCTCACCGATTTTGATGAAACTGAAATATGTTATAGAGTATCGCAAAATAAGAGACACGTATTTTTTTTTTTATCTGCGGATACGCACATTTAGGGGGTACTTTTATTTATTGTTTTCTTTTATAAATATTGGCGTATTTTTCAAAAGTTGGTCCGCCATGTTGGATCCGCCATTTTGAATTTTTTAAATTTAATATCAGATTCATAATCAGCGACTCCAAAAACCCCTTAATACTGGTTTTCACGAAAAAACTGATGTCTGAAAGAATATACATCATTTACGTATTGGTGCTAGGGGTTGTTTACCCCCTTGAGGAGCTTATTTTACGAAAACCCAAAAACACGTCAACTTTATTTTTCAAAATCGTATGTAAAAAAATATTTTAGTATATTTATGAGACACCATTTCCATTTTGTTTCATTCGAAAAAATTCATTAGAATTTAAAATATTAAGGAAAAACTGTTTTTGGGGGTAAACCTTAGGGGTGGTTTTCACCACCTAAATGTACGTATCGGCAGATAAAAAAAAATAATATCTCTTATTTTTCGATACTCTATAACATATTTCAATTTCATCAGAATCGGTGAGACACACCTGAGAACGTTTCTTTGTTAGTGATCACTTATGGACCAGAAATTATGCAAACATAACACGGACATTTTACAGCATATATGACTTAAAGAGCAACATAACTTAATATTAAAAACTTATTAATTTATAGTACTAATGCGTGCTTGTCAAGCATTTTAAACGAAACCACATTCGTGCTCGGATTTGTGGTTAGGAGTTACTCCTAATATTTCTTCAAATTATAGTAGTTTCTTTGAAGCAAAGGTAATATGTTAAGAAATGTACATCTATTAATTTTAACGTTAGAACGTCTAGAACATTAATTTCATATCGGTGGGCAAGAAATCAAAAAAAAAAAAAAAATCATTTTTCTTCATCAAGGATATCAAATTACTTCATACTGTCATTATTAAACGTCACAATTGAAGTGTATAAAAATATATTTACTTAATAAATAAAAATCACAAAAAAAATAAAGATATTTCCTTATTACATCCATTACTATCTTAATATCCGCACTTACTTAAATACAACACAATGTCAATTTTAAGACCCAAGCCATTCTCATAAATTATAATTCTTCATGACATACTCTCTGTCATAATTATTTTAACGACGATGATGTGACTTTCCTCAATTTACGCAAATGATTTTGTTATCTATATAGCATCGCATGACTTATTAAAGTAATTAAAGCTTTCCACAGATTGCATCATTCGCCCGGCTGAAATCAATAAAACGAATGACAAAATCTCTTTAGCGTCGCAATTATTCGTTATACTACTCAATTTTAATTTGTTTAGTATATATTTCTATTAAATAATTTGATATTTATGGTGTTTCACATTTACCTAAGATGTTAAGTGCATAAATTAAAGTTGCGTGTTTAGGAGATAAAATTTTAAAATGCATTGGTAACTGCTAGATTTATAATATAATTGGATTGAACAGAAAGGGTGAGTTCGTACAGCAGCATCTTATATTTGAGAATTATAAAAATAAATGTGCATTACCTTTTTAATTAAGTTTTTCAATTACCATCTCGTTTGTTAACTGTTTGCTTTACTATTAACAATTTTATAAATTAGTTTCACATGTCAGTTTTTACACATCAACTGCAGAGTTCAATAAATTTGAAAGGGTCATTTCACATAACGCTGTAGAATGAAACACGTTTTTTACTCCTATTTGGCCATAGATAAGGACTCGTTTGAGTTTTATAGTAAGCTTTTTCCTGAACAAATTAATTAAAAACACGAAAATATTTGCAGTGGCTTCTGTATTTGTATGATATAAAAGTTAGTAAATTGGTAAGTGCTCTTAATATAATTAAATAGTTTGTTTTTTGGGAAAGGAGGTTTTTTTGGTGGAAGAAGTGGGATTATGAATTTTAACCTTATTAGGTATCTCACTCCTAAAGTTATAATATCATGCACGTGTAGGTTAAGAAATTGTTTATTTTTAGCCAGTTGTTGAAATAAAATTAAAATAATAAATAAGTGAAATAAATTCAGAAAACGAATTTATTTCTGAAATCAATTGAACCTTCACGTCGAAAGAATAATGGGTGGAGTGAATCTATTGTAAGGACTTTTGTAATACGCATGATGAGAGAAAATAAAATAATTCACGTTTCAACTGTTTTGATAACTTTTCTTGTTACAGGACAATTGAACAATTCGAAATATAACAAGCCAAATTCAGACGGAATTAGAATGCTGTAAAATTATTAAGATGAGAATGTATCATATATATATACTATATATTTATTTTTAAGATCGTTATACATTTTACACGTGCCCAAGGCGTCTTAGAATAATTAGAATGTAAAAAGTAAAATTGCCTTCTTTAAATTCTGTTTTTGAGTGTTGGTCACCTGTTTTATAAAGATTTCCTTACGTTGGACTGAAACTTTCCAGACTTTCTTGAAAAACACTAAAGAGAGTTTTAGCAGAAGCGAACGAACGCGCTGTCACCCTCCATCTGCTTGCTCGAGGCGACAGAAATCTCTTCAGGGTAAAAATGTTAAAAGGAATTTCGCAAGAGAACGTTTGCAACTTCAGAGTAATTAAATGATTTATATCAGCTGGAGATTAAGTTTTTTTCCAAGAAAAGTTGAGTAATGCTGACAACTCTAATTTCTCGGGAGAGTATTACCATGGTTACTGTCTTCGAATTTTTTTTTTCGAAAGCGGAGCATCTTCAGTGCATTTCGTAAGGAGCTAAGTCGTTTTATGCGAAAACAATTTATTTTTGTAACCTCAAATTGTTTGAATGGTCGTTTGTGACGGGACAGAAACTCGTCACTGGTGACGATTTTTTACTTAGCTGTGTTGGTTCCTTCTTTAAGCGGATTATCAGGTTTGAAATTTGAGTAAAAATAACATTAGAAGGAGCTGAGGATGTTTACCGAGAAGGGGTCGGAAGAATGAACCGGACAGGGATGTACTAGTCCAAATAAAGGACCTTCTGAACTTTGGCACAGTACGTTGCCCTCTAAAGCGCCCTCTAGATAATATGAGAAAAAGAATAAGAGTTGCTGGGCGTCGAACGGCGATAAACTTCCCCCGGACGCGAGCATAAAATAATAAAATTCATTTGTTGACAAAGTTGCTCGAAGCTTCAGTCGAATAAGTGGAATAAGAAGAAGAAGAAGAAGACAACGATGAAGAATAAGAAGAAGAAGAAGGAGGCTGTTATCAAAAATACACAAAGCCGCGGGCAGAATGAACAATATCAAAGGCCGCATAAGCCCAAGGGAGTAGCATCCCAGCCTAGCCTTATTCACCGGATTAAATCTTAAACCCGGGCTAATGAATTTAGTCCGTCCCCGCACAATAAAAAACAGGCATTGTCTAGCATTAAACACAACAATCTCCGAACACGGTTTTACCTTCTTAAATCCCTGAATGCCCGGAAAATGTTCCCGGCGAGAACCCTTTTTTTTTTTTTTTCTTTTATTTCTTGAGGCATCAATTTAATTAATGTCCCCATAAATCCAAGCCATTGTTTTCGGCATATTTAATAAATGGCGGGGGAGAAAACCTATTACGGACCAACTACAAGGCAGCCGAGAAGGGTGCGCGGCGTTATTTATATTGAAAACCTTTTATGTGACTTTCTCCAGAAGAAAAAAAAAAAAACGAAAAACCCTCGGTACGACACCAGCTCAAGGTGAGCAGCACACACAGAGAGAGAGAGCGTCTTTTAAAATTTCTACCCCGGGAATTGTTTATTTAAAGTTGAGGATAAAGTTTTCGCGTAAAGTGAACGTCTTTCGAAGTGAGGCATTATTATCCCACCTAAAATTGCTTTGCGGCTCAGTTGTTACGATGTAAACGCTCCTTGCCATGAGCGAACGCATTAGCCAACATCAGAACACTCCGGCAAATGAGCAGGTGGATGGGTGCTCATTCGAGGGCTGCATTTCGTGCTCTCGTATGCGAATGTGGCCCACCAGAGAAGCCAGAATAGGATCGGCTAATCTATTGAATAATAACGAATCCAATTAACATAATTGCACCGACTTGGCTACCCTCTGTGCTCCGTAATGGTTCGAACAGTGCCATTCATTTGCGCTCGTTAGCGTTTTGTGGCCACTGGCCGCAACTTCTTTATGGGGGCAGCACTGTGGTACTCACCTCCTCGGACCTCGCATGTAAGAACCACATTATCACCTTCCAGCAGAGGGCCCACGGTGCCGGCGACGTCACGACCCGATGCATCATACACTAAAATTTGATGGGGAGGAACTGCAAAGAGCACAAGAAAAGAAAAACAACAATAAAAATCTTACACTGGCATAAATTTATATGAATATGTTACGAAAGCTGTTTTGTATTCGTGTTCTTATTTCCTATTGAAATTCAAAATAAATTGTTAGAATAACACTCATAAAATTCACTCTTCCTACTTCAATTTTGGGTCTTGTAAGTTTCTAGGCAAGACACCAAAAAAAAAAAATTAGGTAATTTCGGAGAAATAACTAAAAACCCAATCCAGGGAGCCGTATTTTAGAAAATAGTTTTTTTTTTTCCTGTATAAGACTTAAAAAATGCACCGGAAAATGTAAAAAATGAAATTCTGCGATTTTTTTTTCTAGACTTTTCTGTTTTTGTCTAGAATCATCTAGTTATTTTACTTAGAGTAGATTTAGCCAAAAATCAAGATCCGGGAAGCCCTTTTTTAGAAAATAGCTTTTTTTGCCTGTATTGGGCTTAAAAAATGCACCGGAAAATGTAAAAATTGAAATTCTGCTAATTTTTCCTCTACACTTTTCTGTTTTTTGTCTAGAATCATCTAGATATTTTACTTAGAGCAGATTTAGCCAAAAATCCAGATCCGGGAAGCCCTTTTTTAGAAAATAGTTTTTTTTGCCTGTATAGGGCTTAAAAATAGCACCGGAAAATGTAAAAATTGAAATTCTGCTAATTTTTCCTCTAGGCTTTTCTGTTTTTTGTCTAGAATCACATAGTTATTTTACTTAGAGTAGATTTAGCAAAAAATCTAGATCCGGGAAGCCCTTTTTTAGAAAATAGTTTTTTTTGCCTGTATTGGGCTTAAAAAATGCACCGGAAAATGTAAAAATTGAAATTCTGCTAATTTTTCCTCTAGACTTTTCTGTTTTTTGTCCAGAATCATCTAGATATTTTACTTAGAGCAGATTTAGCCAAAAATCAAGATCCGGGAAGCCCTTTTTTAGAAAATAGCTTTTTTTGCCTGTATTGGGCTTAAAAAATGCACCGGAAAATGTAAAAATTGAAATTCTGCTAATTTTTCCTCTAGACTTTTCTGTTTTTTACCTGGAATCATCTATTTATTTTACTTAAAGCAGATTAAGCCAAAAATCCAGATCCAGGAAATCCTTTTTTAGAAAATAGATTTTTTTGCCTGTATAGGCCTTAAAAAATGCACCGGAAAATGTAAAAATTGAAATTCTGCTAATTTTTCCTCTAGACTTTTCTGTTTTTTGCCTAGAATCATCTAGTTATTTTACTTAGAGTAGGTTTAGCCAAAAATCCAGATCCGGCAAGTTCTTTTTTAGAAAATAGCTTTTTTTGCCTGTATAGGGCTTAAAAAATGCACCCGAACATGTAAAAATTGAAATTATACTAATTTTTCCTCTAGACTTTTCTGTTTTTTACCTGGAATCATCTATTTATTTTACTTAAAGCAGATTAAGCCAAAAATCCAGATCCAGGAAGTCCTTTTTTAGAAAATAGATTTTTTGCCTGTATAGGACTTAAAAAATGCACCGGAAAATGTAAAAATTGAAATTCTGCTAATTTTTCCTCTAGACTTTTCTGTTTTTTGCCTAGAATCATCTAGTTATTTTACTTAGAGCAAAATTAGCCAAAAATTCGGATCCGGGAAGCCCTTTTTTAGAAAATATCTTTTTTTGTCTGTATAGGGCTTAAAAATGCACTGGAAAATGTAAAAATTGAAAATCTGCTAATTTTTCCTCTAGGCTTTTCTGTTTTTTGCCTAGAATCATCTAGTTATTTTACTTAGAGCAGATTTAGCCAAAAATTCAGATCCGGGAAGCGCTTTTTTAGAAAATAGCTTTTTTTTGCCTGTATAGAGCTTAAAAAATGCACCGGAAAATGTAAAAATTGAAATTCTTGCGATTTTTTCCTCTAGACTTTTCTGTTTTTTGTCTACAATCATCTAACTATCAGACCATGAGTCGATTAAGCCAAAAATCCAATGCAGGAAGTCGTATTTTAGAAAACAGTTTTTTGACCTGTATATGGCTGAAAAAATGCACTTAACACCACCAGCATAATTTAATCCAGAAACCATAGAAAAACTAAATAAAACCTCGATAAAATACCCAAAAATATTAGGTACCGTTGGACTCTTTTTTACGTAAAATCGATTGTTTCGTTGCTGTATAGGACGTAGCGCCGTCCTGTTGAAACCACAAGTAGCCAACATCAATTATTGCACCAATTGGATCTTGTAAGCCTACGCCAGTCAACAAATTCCGATCTTCAACAATACTGGCTTCATCACCTACTTTGAGTTATCTCGTATTTTGAATGTTTAACTTACAAGAATTATTTTGCCTAAGATAATTTTTCTGCTGTTAATATAGAGTGTTTGTTTTTTGAAAATTTCCTAAGATCATTTATTCCATTTAGTAGCTAAGATTTTGGATTTAAAATCATATTCGCGAAAAGCTTAGAATTTTTTATGAGAGAATCTGACAGTTAAAGTGACTCTTCGATATTATGAGTAAACTTCCAAAATAAATCATTTGCAATTTTTAATAAAGATTTGGATGGATAAAATATATTACTTATCGAACTTTTGTAAGAACTGGGATCTTGCAATAATCAGATGGTTCCTAAATAATACTACAGAAATAACACGAAAATTTGTAAAGTAAAAATCTGAAATTAGGTTACTTTGAAAATTAATTTCGGGCACGGAATTTCATGCCATGATGTTCGTTCTAGTGTTAATACTCTTAAAAAAAAAAAAAAAAAAAAAAAAAAAAAATCAATGTTGAGGTCAGTTGAGTTCAAAGTTTCAAAGGAAATTAACAATTAAAAAAGAAAAATTTTACCTTTCCTTTATACCTTGTGAGCCCAAAAGCACTGAAGCAGGAATGATACCTCATTCAAAAGTTAATCAGTTACCCTTTAAGGGGACATTCCACCCTCAGATTTAAAAAAAAATAATTATTTCATTGGGTTATTTTTAATAGAAAAAAAGGAGATATCTTAATGAAACTTTGCATACATGTTTTATTGATCTTTGAGTTTACAAAAAAAATTTTTTTTTTTTTTTTTTTCATTAATATCGTCTGCTATGATTTTTTGAAAAAAAGTCCAAAAAACGGCGGCGTGCACGCTAACTCCAGTTTGGAAAGTATGAAAAAAAAAAAAAAACAGGATTTTAATCAGCGTCAAATCGTCCTTGGAATGAACTAAAAGAAAAAAATTTTATTGAAAATTAACAAAATGGCGGCTCTTTTTCGAAAATTTAGATTTTTTTAGCCCGAAAAAGGGTCGTAACTCAAAAACTTTAATGCCAATTTTTTTATCCGTAGTTCATTCCAAGCAGTAACATGTGTAGAACAACATATTAAAATTTCAGAATGATCGGATAAAAACTATTTCTGGAATCATGCACGCCAACTTGAAAAACGTTATTTTTCAAAAAATCATAGCAGACGATATTAATGAAAAAAAAAAAAAAAAAAAATTTTTTTTGTAAACTCAAAGATCAATAAAACATGTATGCAAAGTTTCATTAAGATATCTCCTTTTTTTCTATTAAAAATAACCCAATGAAATAATTTTTTTTTTTTTAAATCTGAAGGTGGAATGTCCCCTTAATTGATTTTACCTTTTTATCCCCTTTTCAAAATTGACCTTTCTATCTTATCTTTTAGGTGTTCAACACCATTTTTGTATCTGCGTTCCGTAATCAGTCATTTACCTAGTTCTTATCGAATTTTGTAATTGGAATGAGATATAAAAATAATTTGTCTGAAGCCACTATATACATTTTACATTTCTTCATTAAACAACAGAAAAACTGAACTATGGAACTTGTGAATATCACTAGAATCCAACTTGTCGTTTTCCATGAAAAACAAGTTAAATTCGTACCGTCAGCTGAGTCGTCTTCCACCGATCGTTATTTTAACTCACCGGGAGCATCCTCTTCGGTCCCACAGAAAACTTTAATTCTTCCCGGGGGTTTCCCGAAAATTAATAACGACACTTGCGACAGCCCCCCTTCAAAGTCAATTGGCTCAGCGAAGAGACGAAGCCATCATGAGATATGACGACCTTCTACAGAAATTTTATCAAAAAATTTCCAGCAATAATTTTCTAGTCTCATCCCTTCATTTCCACTCGTTTTTTTTTCTTTTCCATAAAGAGAGAGAAAATTTCGCTTCCTTGAGGTAGCAGACTTTTCTTTTTAATTTCAAAAATTTCCACAATTGAACTCAGGAGCTTCCCAGTGGCAGTTCACATATGTACTATATGTGGGGGGGAGAGGGGACGTTATGTGTTATACGTGAAGATGAGTAGTCTGCAGTGGCGTAGGGGTGAAACTTTTTTAGCGCTGCCTTTGGAACGTCCCGACGCCCGGTGCCCTTTCCGCCATCGGCGAAGTAATAACCATAACATTGCCTGGTGTGTGATGTATTAATGTTTGGGGAGCAGAGAAAACTCCACTCATTTGGTTTTGCGCTATTTTTTATATCCCCTTTTTTTTTTTGGCGAAAAGTTCACCAGTGCCAACTTCTACGTTGCCAGCAGACCACTTATTTGTCTGCTGTATTTTTCCTTCAATTAAACACAAAAAAAAAAAGTATAAATACGAATTCAATTGCCCGTAAACCACAACAACTTTGTAAATAATTACTCCAAAGAAGATTAGACGTCTTTTAGCGGTTAGTTGTCGTGGTCTTGAAGAAGGACGGATAATTAGCTGCCAAAGGAGTCATAAAGATTCAAGGATTTAGCTACATCAGCAGTACCAATCGAACCATACCGAAATCCGGAACTTAATCAAACCCCAGAACCCATCTATAACAATCCCGGCCTCGGTTAAATATTTAAAAACCCTCTCGACTAACCCTAAACCTTTTCCATCGCGGTGGTTTCAGTTACGTGGGGGTTTCAATACTTGCTCCAATTGATGCTCGTAATTTTTCGTTATTATCAGCATTATTCTAAGGATTTTCTGTAATAATAAATTCCCTAGCAAAAATCTGCTTACTAAGTCATCGATTATGCAAATGGGAGTGTGAAGGAAATGAGAGTTCCTTACATATGGCTTAACTTGTGGCTGCAGGAAATGGGAGCCCTTGTGGTTTCTTAGATTTGTTGACATAACTTGATGTTTTCATAATATCCATGTAACCAGCCGTGTGCTCTTTAGAATTTAATTAACATAAGATTAGGCCGAAGGCCCCCTCTAAGCCTCATTCATATGCATCTGTGGCCTTATCGAAAAGAGTTATTATACACAACTCCACTTTTAGGTAATTTTAGGACTAGAAATTATTCTACTTACCAATAACCGTTAAATTAATCCTATGGTTTCTGGTTGGCGAATTCTGGAAATCCACACGGCATCTATAAACCTACGGAAGATACATTGAGATTTTTATTCCGATTGTTACAATTTTTATCGACTCACCCCTTCGTCATCTAGCTGGATATTGTCCACTGTCAGTGTGGCAGGATGCGAATTTGTGACGAAATATGCACGTGGACCGAAAGAGTTCGTATCCGACCAGTAAAGCGCCTTCTCGAAGGCTCGCCCTCTAACATCAAAGCTGTAATAAAAATATGTAAGTACATTATTTCAGAATTTTTTAATATCGCTTTAAGGGTACATCGATTTTCTTATTAAAATATTTAAGGATATCTTATTTTCGAGATATGTATATCATGGAACCTTTAGCTTCAAAGAAAGGTTAATTTGCTGCGTTAGTACTCATTATACTTCACATGTATATATATCAACTTGATAACCTTTTAAGAGGTTTTTATAAAGGTCAATGAACTCATTGAATTAGAGAGTAAAGGTTGCGAAGATGCTGTATAAAATATTTGTGTTCATTACATAATGCTTGGGATGATTTTAAAAAAAAGCTTAAACCTTAAGCCGGTTAAAATCTTGATAATTTGAATTCATTAGTTTAAAAAAAAAAAAAATCATTAAGATCTTATCAAAAAAATACATAAATTTGCAATTTTATTACTTGTTCCCTAAAAATCGTTCTACTTTGTAAGATGGTTAAAAGTTTATGCAGTTTCAGAGATTTGTGGTCTTTTTTGGCAAGTTTTCAAAATAAGACAATTTTTATTTGTAGTGAAAATTCGAAATTGAACTACTTTTGGAACCATGCATTGGCCGCTAAAAATATTCATAAAATAATGGAGAAATTAGTTTAAAAGTGAGAAAATCTGTTTCCATTAGCTAGAACAATAAATTAATTTAAACTAATCAATAGTTTCCGTGCAACGTTTTAATTTATTTATTATTTATTTATTTATTTTATTGGCGAATTCATCAACAAATCTGATTACTTACAAGGAAAGGTGAGAGAGGTCGTGTCAAAGTTATAGTCGGGCTCCTGTACATATCCTCAATTTTTATTTAATACCGAGTTTTTTATATAATTTTAACTCGCGTTTACGCATTTGTCGTGTTGCGCATTAAAAACTCTGTTAGCTGTGATATTTATTCTGTGATAATTTGGGATATTAACTATAAACTGTGATATTGCTCATTTGCAACTCTGTGCTGTGATCCATATCCTAATTTAATTTCGTTTGTCATTTTTTGCCCTGACTGTGATTCTCTATTTATTCTATTTATTCTATCCTGTGTGTGACGTGCCAGCTGTTATCATATTTACGATCAGCTGTGGTAAATAAATATTAACCATTTGTGACTCTGCCCTTGGCCTTGACATTTAATTATTCCAGGCAGTGACTCTGTGTGCAATTAGGTTAGATTATTTCGCGCCTTTTGCTCTTATCTGTAAGTACGACATAGACTCTTACCCCGTATATCGCGGACGTGAACCTCTCTTGAACTTTCAACTTTCATACTGTTATACTGTCATACACTGATTAAGCTCGATCCTCACTACAATGGGCCCTTGCAAGTATTGCGGCGGCAAGATCGATGGAGAGCTGACCGAGTGCGACGGGATTTGCAAGGGCTTTTTCCATGGCTCTTGTCTGAAACGCTGCACTAGGCTTAATAATGCCTCTTCGCTGTCAACTTGTCCGGACTGTTTGGATATAAAGCCTTACCAGGTTCTAAAATTCATGCAGATAATCGCAGACTCCTTATCAGCTGAACAAAGTTTGTTCGCTAATAAGCTCCATCAAGTTTCGTCAAGCTGCACTTATATGCAAGCTATGTCCGAGGATATGTTTGCACTTAATGAGAAACTTGATAAAATATTAAGCTCTATGAGTGCCATAGAATCCAACTCTACTGCACTCTTGGATAAGACGCATGAGCTTACTACTAAGGTATCTCTTATGTCCAGCGCTACTGACGACCTGCATGCTGCATTATCGGAAGTCGATCTTCCGGCCTCGGTTATGCCTGTGGTGGAGGATATTCGCAGGAGTGTTAAGCAGGTTAAGAATGACTTAGGATCATGCAACGCGTCTGTTTCGGCGAACACCGAATTGATGGGCTCACTCGCAGCGAATATAGATTCCCTCTCGGCACGTTATTCGAGTTTGGGATCTGCGTGTGGCGAGGACTTGTCTTCACCACCTCCGGATGAACATCAGGCTCTGGCTGCTCCTCTTTCTTGCGTGTTGGCACCCTTGGATGCTTCTCTACCTCCAGTTGCTGCCTCTCAGGGTGATGGCTCACGCGACGTAACTAAAGGACATAATGTTGTCCGTCGCTCCAGAAAGCGAAAAAACCGCCGCGCCAGTACAGAACGGGTTCCCATAGCCATTCAATCGGATGCCACTGGGAATGATACTCATCACCGTCCTTCATCTTTGCGCGAGACTGCATCTACTTCTGGAGCCCCGTCGCATGCCATTGTCTCAACTTTAAGACCCGCAAGGCGTCCACGATGCATTTTTATCTCTCGCGTCCATCCAGAGACTACGGAGGATGAGATTCTCAAACATATTTCATCGTGCACTGGTTCACCTGCAACGGCCTTCGCATGCAGAAAGCTTAATAATGCTCGCAACAGTACCGGCCGCTCTTTTTCTGCTTCTTTTAAAGTTTTTGCGCCAGAGGATTTATTCGAAGCAGTTGTCTCTCCTGACTTATGGCCTACCAACGCCATTGCTAGGGAATTTATTCCCAAAGGCTATCCTGGATCCTCTTTGCCAACAAAAAACGCATCTGCGACGTCTCGTTGTATTACGCCAATGTAACTGGACTACGCTCTAAAACATCCCGGCTTTTTGCGAATTCAATAAACTCTGGCTTCGACGTGGTCTGCTTGACCGAAACCTGGTTGTGCGGGAGGTTTGGTGACGCTGAGTTGTTTGGATCAGAATACATAGTGTTTCGCCGTGACCGCCATCTTTCTGCTTCTGACGCCCCTGTTGGGGGAGGAGTTTTATGCGCCGTTCACCGTGACCTGCCTTGCGTCCTGGTTGATTTCGTGGATTCCGGAGATCTGGAGCTGATCTGTGTGGCTGTTCAACTTCAACAGAGGAGAGTTTACATCGCTACTGTGTATTTACCTCCTGCCTCTAATCTTGACACTTTCGATTCCTTGGCGTCTTACATTGAGAGGCTCAACTCTGTTTTGTTGCCGCCTGATGAGCTGGTGCTTCTTGGCGACTTCAACTTGCCTACTATTAACTGGCAATCTGACTCAGAAGACGCCGTGCTGCAGCCCATATTTTGTTCTTCACCTCAGTTTGTCATATCTTTTATCGACAACATCGTCTCAGCTGGGCTATCACAATCTTGTGGTATATGTAATGAATCCGGCAAGTTTCTTGATTTGGTTTTTTCATCTGACCCGGATGGGACTCTCGTGAAGCGCTGCCTGGCTCCCCTGGTTCCCGAGACTGGACATCATCCTGCTCTGCACTTGCTTCTTTCTTTTGATCCTGGGATGTCGTATACATCGAATCTTGAAGCTATAAACTATTGTTATGACCTTAAGAAAGCTGACTTTGTTCAAATGAACGATTGGCTTTCTGCTTACGATTGGTCTAGTGTGCTGGGAGAGCGAAACATTGACAAAGCCGTAGAAAATTTTTATAATTGTATTTTTCTTTGTTTTGAACATTGTGTTCCTCTTGTTCCTTCCAAGCGATCTACCTCACTACAACCGTGGGTAAATGATACTTTAAGAAGCCTTAAAAATCAAAAAAGTAAAGCTTGGAAGAGATTTTGTTGCTCAAGGAACGACGATGACTATGCTTTCTATTATAAGTTACGCACCCAATACATTTTGTATCAAAATGATTGTTATAATGATTATCTGCTCAGAATGCAGTCGACCCTTCGTAGTGAACCGAAGCAGTTCTGGAAGTTTGTGAATTCAAAACGTAAGACTGATGGGTATCCTTCGGCTATGAAATTTGGTGACACTCATTGTACTCATCCTCTGGACATAGCCAACTGTTTTGGGGATTTCTTCAGATCTGCGTTCTGTGATAAAAACTGTGATATTAATCCTGACGACTTTACCCACCTGACGAAGCTTGCGCCGACCTCCTTACAGACTAAAGATCTGATACTTGACGAGGAATCTGTTTCTAATTATATTTTTACTTTGGCTGATAACTTCGCGAACGGTCCAGATGGTATTCCTACTGTTTTTTTCAAACGTTGCTGTTTACCTGTCGTTTCTGTTTTGTGTTATTTATTTAATTTATCCTTGCGTAGTGGTACTTTTCCTAAACAGTGGAAAACATCCATTATTATTCCTCTCCATAAAAAAGGCAATAAGTGCAATATTTCTAATTACCGCCCTATCGCTAATTTACCCGCTATCGCCAAAATATTCGAAGCGCTTGTTTGCAATGTATTATATTTTCACTGTAAACCTTTTCTTCATTCCTTCCAACACGGTTTTGTAAAGGGTAAATCTACTACAACTAATTTAATTGAATTTACTAATTATTGCACTACCGCTATTGAAGCTGGAATGCAAGTCGACTGCATTTTTACTGACTTTAGTAAAGCATTTGACAAAATTAATCACAGTATCTTGATTTACAAGCTATCTGTTCTTGGTTTTCCCACTGTTTTCGTGAATTGGATCAACTCCTATCTGTCTGATCGGACGCAGCGAGTTAAATTTCGCGAAGCTTATTCTGACGAAATAAAAAACACTTCCGGTGTCCCTCAGGGCAGCCATCTAGGACCCTTGCTCTTTATTATTTACATCAATGATGTATCTCTGATATTAAATAACTCAAGGACCTTGTGTTATGCTGACGATGCCAAAATCTTCCGACTTGTATCCAATGAAATGGACTCTGAACTTTTAAATCTTGACTTAGACATCTTTTATAAATGGTGTTCTATCAATTGCCTCTATCTCAATATTAGTAAGTGTACATGTATGTCATTTTCCCGTAGGAGGGTTCTCCTTAACTTTACTTACTCCTTGGATGGTCATCCTCTTACACGAGTTGACAAGACCAGGGATTTGGGAGTTGTTTTGAACTCACGTATGTCCTTTGAGGACCACATTGACGCTATAGTAGCCAAAGCTAGTGCTACCTTGGGGTTTGTAAAAAGATGGTGCAAGGAATTTGACGATCCGCACGTTACTAAAATACTGTTTTGTACATTTGTTCGCCCTATACTGGAGTACGCCTGCCCTGTTTGGTCGCCTTTCTATGCGATCCATATTTCTCGCATTGAGGCTGTTCAGCGGAGATTTTTGCACTTTGCTCTCCGTGGTCTCCACTGGGCTAATCCTAATTCACTTCCGCCTTATACTGATAGACTTAGGCTTTTATCACTCCAGTCCCTCGAGGAAAGACGAAACATCTCCAGAACTGTCTTTGTATATGACTGCATTCAGGGTACGATTAACTCTCCGGAGCTTTTAAATATTCTAAAAATATCAGTCCCTTCTCGTTCCTTGAGGAATCATGATTTCCTTTTTGTTCCTTACCACAACACAAATTATGGTTTGAATGAGCCGACTTCGTCGATGTCGCGCCTGTTTAATTTACATTATCACAATATTGACTTTAACTTGACGAAAGGTCAGTTAAAATGTCAGCTTTCTTAAGGCCTGCTTAAATATGTAGTAATCAGTGTATTTTGATGAATCTCAATAAATAAATAAATAAATAAAAAAGCATAATAACAAAATCCCGGCAGCAAGAAGTTAACCTCAACGAAGCTGACCCTTAACTTTATCTCTCGAAAAATGAAAATCAATTAATGAAGAATGAGAGAGAGAATTGAACTAGTTACTGAAGTAATATCCTTATTTTCTTCTTTTCTTGTTCTGTACGCTAACCACTACTCTATTTTGATAAAATGCTTTAACCTCTTTTGATTTGGATCAGCAAAGTAGATACAAATAAAAGAGTTTCTAGAGTTTACATTACCCCAATGTATTCTTATAAAGATCTAATCACAAGTATGTATCCTGCAAAAATAGTACACTTAATCTCCGATTTATATCGTTAAATCATTTCAAAAAGCTAGTACGTCGAGCTTAGTTGCTCAAAAAACACAACGAAACTAACCAAACAAATGGCGTACTGTCGTGAAATTTTATACAGATATGAGTGACAGTGCTACCAACCTAAGAACAAGAAGATTTCCTCAAATCAATGTACCCGCGCAATTTAAATTCAAAATTGGCTATACTTTCTGATCACAGTAGTGAGTCGAAAATATGAAGAACATCAAAGTAAAATTAATTTCTAATGTACATTAGTATAAATATATTTATCAAACTTAGCCTTATCTGTAGAAATTAAAAATAATTTGAACTGCTTATTTTGAAAGTGGAATAGAGGCATAGAGAGACTTGTTCTCATCAAAAAATCTGGTTATAGGTTACTTTGCTGTGTGTTATTCATCATACATTTAAATTCAAGAGATAATTTCTTCTTGATCTGGATAAACGAAAACAACGAAGCTAGCTTAATGGAAGAATATGTATTATATAATAATTAAAATGAGGCAAACAAAACTTCATTTCTGATAAGAAGAAAAATGTTTATAACTATCTAGATTTTGAATTTATAATCTTGAAAATACTTTTCACTTAAATATTGTTCGAGGTTTTTGTTTTTGGTTTTATCTGGCGGTGTTCATAAAAGTTTAAATCAGCTTGTAGTCAACTTCACACTTCCTCTTATAAACTAAAAACGTATATTACATAAATATTTACGTGCTGCTCTAAAAAAAGGTACTCAAGTTGTCAAAAATTAACCGGGATTAGGTCGGAAGAAGGGACGTCGGCAGCCTCGACACAGAGAGCAGATTTTGAATATTCCCATCACTCCTCCTTTGAAAATTAGTAAAAAAAAAGCGAGACCTTTGGCTAAAAGTTTTATGAACACCGCACACTTTGGAGTAAATCTTGACTATTTACTTAGGGAGCTCGGCTGATGCGGCCCCCCCGCACGTACAATCGCGCCCGTAAAACACCCCAGCGACGCGGGGCGGTTAATTTAAAAAAAACTCCAATGCAGTTCTTTTAGTGTTCCACGGAGGAGGCGAAAAGTTTTTACGTGATAAACCACGTAGCCGGAGTATCCCGGAACCTGGGGCGAAGTTCGCCGGTTGTGTCTTGCGGATCCGGGACGAAGGAAAACTTATTTTGGTTGCATCGGAGGACTTTTGGTGGCTGCCTCTTTTCCTGTTCGCTCGGGAAGATTAAATCTGTGGCGCCCCAACAGATTTCTGGTCGGTTTTTGGTCCTGGCTCTTGTCTCTCTTCTATTGTCACAAACTGAGACGTTTTAGATGGCAGCGCGGCGGTGGCGGCGCTTCGAAATGGCTTGAAATCACGTCCTTCGCGAAAACTTCATCTTCGTATTGTCTCTGGTTTTGCGGGAACTGCTATCGTTATTCCCGATAATATCTTGCGTGAGGATTTATATTGTTCCAAAACTTGCGAGTTGTATTCGACAAAGTAAACGACATGCCAGTCATGATTGCTTTTTTTTTTTTTTTTTTTTCTTTTTTTTTTGTTGTCCCACTCCCCGTCCAACTTTCTTTTCAGATTTCTGTTGCGCGAGAATTTGTGCCACAAATTCATTTGGCGCACCACAACACAACTGTCGATGCACAAATCCGTGCTGTTTAAGTAATGAACTTTCGATCTGTTTACCCGGAGGATTTAGTCTTTGAAGTTGTGCTGGATGATCTCTAGGAAATGTTACACCTAAAATCGCACGTACTTCTGCAGTGGTGTATTACTGTTAATGCATCCTTTAAGCCGGCATCCAGCAAATCACACAGAAAGCTTTAAATTGTATGCCTCATTATTCCGTGAATGAACCTTTTTCCATCAAAGAGTTCGTAGATTCCTAGCTACAAGGCTCGAGGGCCATTGCCAAAACTCTTATCAGCCGCTCGTCGTGCATTAAACGAACGGACCCACACCCACCCACCCACCCGCACAGCCCCCGTTCGAACGCCGCAAAATTCTTGAATAATTTTTGGCACCGACAATTTGCATAATGGCCATATTGCTGGAGGCGTGCAAATGTCCCTGATTTGTAGATCAATTGCTAGGACATATTTTCAATACCAGGTACAATTGATCGTATTTAACTTGAAAATTCCTCTTAATTTTATAGAAAGACTCCGGGGAGCAGAATATCAATCGTTCGCACGATAACTCGAAATGCCCTGCAGCCCTTCGCTCTAGACAAGTAAATGCAACTCCAAGGGAAATCAAATGAATGGAGGAGCAAAGTCTCGAACAGCTCTGGGTCGTCCGCCTCCCCCCTGAGCTCCACCTTTAGTTCCCTTAGTTATATAATTCAGATGGCTAATAAATCACACTCCATTCTTCGTCCGGGCACCGCTTCAGGAGCCCTAAAGCCCTGCACTCAATGCCGACTGCACAAGGTGAACTATGGCCACCTTCTCTGGCTCAAAATTCAAGATTTTCCTGTAAACTATTAGTGGTTGGTATTAGCACTTTCTTGCTGTCTTTATGGCATAATTGATGATTCGGATGGTGCTCCCAACCACTAGATGATGTTTTGAAAAATTGCTGAGCACACAACAAATAATTCATGGTGGTTACGTTCAAGAAATGATTCTTGATACCGCTCACGTAATCATTGGTATCATTAAGATTCGAGAGAAATCTGAATTACAGAGTTGTCGTAATTGTAATTTAAGACAAGCATAATTTTCGATTTTCTTACAGTTTTATTTATTCATTCCTTTTTTTAAATAAACAGATAGATACCCTTGACACTAAAATTTTGGTATATTTTTACTAAATTACAAGGTATTAAATCATGAATCTTAAAATCCATGATATAAGTTATATTGTACGGGAAGTTCATACAAAATGACATACATGGACAAAATGACACAGGCATCATATATCAAATTCTGCCGTTTCTAGCCCGCCATGGATAACTACATCACGTGACTCTACGGGCTCATACCAAACTGTCAAAACGTGAACTCACTCCAGTCTTTCGTTCGGGTGTCATGGCCGACGACAAACATTGGTCAGTTACGATTTTTTTTTTTTAACTGCAGGGACATTTTAGGGTTCCGTAGCCAAATGGCAAAAAACGGAACCCTTATGGATTCGTCATGTCTGTCTGTCTATCCGTCCGTATGTCACAGCCACTTTTTTCCGAAACTATAAGAACTATACTGTTGAAACTTGGTAAGTAGATGTATTCTGTGAACCGCATTAAGATTTTCACACAAAAATAGAAAAAAAAGCGGCCAAGTGCGAGTCCCCATAGGTAGAACTGAAACTCAAAAATTTTTTTTCATCAAACCCATACGTGTGGGGTATCCATGGATAGGTCTTCAAAAATTATATTGAGGTTTCTAATATCATTTTTTTCTAAACTGAATGGTTTGCGCGAGAGACACTTCCAAAGTGGTAAAATGTGTGTCCCCCCCCCCTGTAACTTCTAAAATAAGAGAATGATAAAACTAAAAACAATATATAATGTACATTACCATGCAAACTTCCACCGAAAATTGGTTTGAACGAGATCTAGAGCGTAGTTTTTTTTTTAATACGTCATAAATCGTAAACCGCAATTTACCTTTCATTCAATCAACTCAAATAAAAAAACAAGCCTATATGGGCTCGCATATAGTTAGATCTAAATCCCATCATTTAGGTACCTAATTATGATGTTTACTTATCAATAACTTAATTTTTAAAAAATACACTATTATTAAAACATCGATCAAAGTTACAACGAACTACAAGAACTTTTATATAATGTTACTTGCTGCTACGGAACCCTTCATGGGCAAGTCCGACTCGCACTTGGCCGCTTTTTTTGTATTTTTTTTGTATATTTTTCATGGTTTTACCTTGCGTGTACATTTATTGCATCCCTTAAGTACTTATTGTTGCATTTGAATAGTTTTTTCCGTGAATAATATTCATTTTGCATTTATTGTTGAATTTTGAACTTTTTATAACGCTATATGGCCAAAATGACATACATAGTAACGGTCAAAATGACATAGGTGTGACGCTCAAGATGACGAAGAGGATTGTGCTTGCATATATTGCAACAATTTTTTTTCCCGATCAAAACCTGGAGATATATAAATATACTTTCCATGAGAAGGAGTTTAATTCCAAAAACATACAATCTTCATACGAATATGATAAAATAACTACAGAATACGACATAAAACCGTGAATGTAGTTCTTCAATTAAATATATGCCAGAATCATATTAAATTTACATTCATATGAAATGTATAATCCATATATTCCATACCATGGAATGTTGATCCTACAACTCATATAAATCTACTACTTAACCACCTTACGTTTACTATTTTTTGTTATATACTTTTTTCCAAGACTGCTTTTGTACCCTGTATAACATATATTTAAGCCATCAAGATCGGTTTAACCATTTTCGAGAAAATTTATTTTTTCAATTTTCCAAAATTTCGATATAGCTAGTGTAAAAAACATTTTTTGAAATTGATATGTGGCGTAAATTAATCCCATCACCGTAGCAATTTAACACATTAAAATGGTCAAGATAGGGCCTTTGTTTTTTAAATTAAAAAAGAACTATTTTTCCTCATTTTAATTTCAATCAACTTCGAAATTCTAACGTTGGTCTTTTATTTTATTGTATTAAGGGGAGGTTCCTCTGATCGACTCTGAAAAGTTCTTCACTTTTATGAATTTTTTTGAGGTATAAAGAAATGTGATATGAACAAACGGTTTTTTGTACAATGTTTATTGATAAAAAGAGTCCCTAATTTTATTTTTCCCCCCCTCTTTCAATTCAAAATGGCGGCTCCAGCCATATCTCCGCGAGGCCTTGCGCGCCATATATGCGTCTGTGCGGGACGTTCCCGAGGGTCGTAGAGGTCACTGAAACATGAACATTTTTTAAGTTAGTTAAATAAACATATGTAGCGGCCCTTCAACCAAAAATTTCGAAATTTTGATAAAAAAAACAGAGAAAGTTATCCACTTGAAAATTAAGGTCGTGTTTTGGGGTGTGTTTTAGTTGTTTAAGACAGGCGTAAACATTGTTTATTATTAAAATATATTGTTAATAATGGTTCAAGGGCTCCTAAATTGAATTTTACACATGACATTAAAATTTCAAGTGGATCCGATCAGTGGTTCTCGAGATACACTGTCCCGCGCACTGAAAATATCAACTTTCGGGAAAACGCGTTTGAAGTTTTAGAACCAATTTCGCCTTGTTCGCTAGTTGTGCCGCGTTGGCAGTTGCACGCTTCTCTTTGAAGCGCTGTAACTTTCTAAAAACTGCATAAAACGCAAAACGGTTTTAGGATCATGTTTTTAACATATTATAGATTGATAATATGTAAAAAAAAAAAAAATCGATTTTTTCATCGCCGATCAAAGGAACCTCCCCTTAATATATTAACTGCCTTTGAAGGAATTCATTCGAAAATGTAAGACATGTTTGAATTGGAAAATTTGATCTGCTTGAGTCAACTTATTTTAAGACAAAATATACCTTTTGATTTAAAAAACTACTTTATTTAATTGAATTGTGACTTATGTAATATGAAAATGGATTGTTTTTAAGTTACTCTATATGTCGTTTTGAATTGTATTACTATTTATTGTATATTCATGACTTTAATTTTCTTAATACGTTGTTCTTGAGATTTTACGATTAGTGTCGATGCAAAACGACATTCAGAATTAAGATTTATAAAATAATGAAAATGAAATGATCTCATAATTTTTAAGGAATTACCGAGCATATTTGCAAATAGCACTTATTCTGCCACAATCAAACATAAACCTTAAAAAAATTACGCAATTATCCCAAAATTTGAATATCGTGCCCTTAACTAATTAAACCTAATTTGTTCCAAAAATACTTCACAACCATTCGGAGCACTCTGGCACCTCATGATTTTTAATTGCTTCACAATTCGACCGTAATTTCAAGTTTTCACGAATTTATTGCATGACCGTCTTAAAGAGGCCATCACCTCGAATCGTTGACTAAAAGTTCATTATCGCCCGCAGCACCTGCTCAAATGAAGAAAAGCAAAACGTCGTGAGTCAAAATCGTTCCATAAAATAACAATTTGGATAACACTTAAGGGGGGGGTTGGGTAGCAAACACCGGTGGCGGCGGCGGGCAGCTTTCACATGAAAAGCAGAAGGGCGCATTAACCGATTTCGCGGCCCTAAATATCCTCGCAGCACCACCACCGCCAGATCCCGCCACTCCCATAAACTTCAATTACATCGGGCGGCGATGGCATGCGAAAGGTAAACACAACAGCAGCGGCGGAATCGCGCGGGCCGCGCAACCTTATCGCGCGGTGATGCCGTAACTGCCAATTTACAATCTTTTTATGAATAAAACAGCTACAGCATTTAGCACTTTAGACCGGGAAGATAAACTCATATAGTAAAAAAAGCGTTATCCCTGTAATCACATCCACCGCTGCGCTGGGAGGACTTCTGAGAGCATTGCGCGCGGCAGCGCGGTGCTTTGTTCATTCCTTTCCGACTGTAGTTGGCAACCGGAAATTTATAGGGTTCCTGGGCTGAGTGTCTTAGAAGCATGAACTACCCTCTCCTAGGGAGAGCTGCTAGCCGGGATAGGGCGCTTTATGGTATCGGCTCCTGGCCCCAGAGGGCGGGGCGGGGCGGCTCAGCGCAGCCAGGTACTCCGAAAGATGTTTACCCAACTGTGTCCTCTTTTGGGCCGCGGCGCGGTGATGCTATGACACAATTCCAGAGGTGATAACAAACAGGCAAACGTGCCGCGGTTTTTCAATGGGGTACTTAACAGGCGAAATATTAATTTTTGCCATTTTTCCTCGGGCAGAGATAAGAATTATTAATGAGCAAATAATGGAAGTAATCTCCAGCAGGAGAGCATAATTTTTAATGCCCCAAACATCGCCATGCTCTGCTGAATAAATTGTCTTTATACTGCCGTCGGCAATTTTCCTAATTTCACCCCATGCTGCCATTGCCCGCCGCCACCGCCGCCAACTTCTATGGCGCAGTGTTTGCAACTTTTTAGGGACTTCCGGCGATTCCGGGAATCGAAGCCGGGCAATTTTTTTCGGAGGCGAACAAATGTTTGGTGCTTTTTGTTTATTGTTGTGTTTTATAAATTTCCGAAGTCAGGAACTGCGCGACGTACCAGCAGACTCCTCCTACTCCTTCTGAGACACAAAAGGAAAGACGGTTGAACGTTTCCTGAATTACCTACCAGATTATGTGATTTCTTCGATTTATTTAAAAAAAAGAAATATTTGCGTAGAGATCGACTGCTTGAGTGACATCAGAGTTCATCTTGCTCCGGGCGCCTAAAGCGGAGGAATTTTCTTAATGCTTTTAAATTCGTTCTTAAAAAAAAAACACATATTTTCATGACCAAATAGACAAAAACAAGTTAATAAAACTCGTTCTGTTTTATTAAGTATATATGTACTGTATTTAAACACTTTACTTTCCGTCCGGACTGCTTTAAAAATCATTTCCGAAACGACAATGATTGTGTTTTGAAAACCGGAATAAAATCGATGTAGAAACATATAAGGAAATAAAGTTACACCATATGAAATTCGACGTCAATTGTTAGGATTAAAAATGCTTCATAATAGATGAACTTATTTCGATATCTTGTTAATAAAACATATTTCAGTTATATTGATTTTCCTGACCTATTAGCTTCAGTCAATATTTATTATAAACTATTTCTTATATACTTCTGACTATAGAACAAATTATGCGTTTTCTAAGTTAAGTTAGAAATAAACTAACCCCCCGATTCTACATAAAAGTCAATTAACAGAAATTCGTATTCTACTTTAGCATTTAAGACAAATTAGTAATCAGCTGATCTCTTATTATTTGTGGAGATTTTTGTTAAAAGATTTTCGTATTCTGAAAAAAAGTATAATAGACGTTTTTAACCTAGAAAATCTCTTTAGTTAAAAGGACCTCTAATAGAGAAAGAAGTGCTGTTCCTGATAATTTTGAACCAGTTCCGCGAAAATCCGAAAAGAAATGAAAGTTCTTGAACTGCATATAACTTTATATTTTTCAGCAATCAAAAGAATATTTTCCAGGTATTCTCAAAGAATCGTGTCGAGGAATCTACGAGATATCGCTGATCCTTTTTGTGTGTTCAGTACAATAAATCTTAGAATGCCTCAACGAATTGCTTTTAAATTTATAGATGCTCTTAAACCTTTTGATAACCAGGAATATTCGAGAATATCCTTTCATTTAAAATTATTAGCACCATTTAATTTTTTCGCAACTGGGTTTTACCAAAATCCTATTGGCCGTAATAGTTCACAAAATTTAAGTCAATCCTCTATTTCAAGGTGTATTACTTATGTTTCGCAATTAATAATAGAACATTTAAATTTTTACGTTAAGTTCCCTTCAACTAATTCAGAAATAAATGCGGTAAAAAGTAGTTTTCGTACTAAATTCGGGATAGAAAAACCTCTTAACCTCTAAAACTTAAAATTTCTTAAAATTTAAGAGATTAAGAGATATCTTAAAAATCTTTTATGCAGAATTGGGGGGTAAGTTTGAAAATATTAAGCTGCTCTAATTATAAAAAGTTATTTTAACTTCAGCATCAAAATGTAAAAGTTTCTTTTTTAAAATGCTGTAAATTAAATGGCATCCTCGGCTGGGTTGAGAGTGGCCCATCCTGTGAACTCAATTTTGCAGTACATTTTCGATGGTTTGGAGCCCTATTTCATGAATAACTCCAACAATATTGTGCTTAAGAACATCTCCAAAGGGGCTAATTACATTGATTGTTGCACGGTGTGTGCGGCACGTAGTGCTATCCTGCTGGAATCAGAGTTCGCTCAAGCGGTCATCATTTTTCTCGAGCGCTCTCCGTTGATTGTAACGTTGTTACCATTTTCATTTTCCTTGTTTAATGCGCCGTCGAAATAAAAATGCCCTTTATCCTCAATTATCGTCGAAATAAAAATGCACTTTATAACTCAATGTCAACTTCGAGGTTCTCTAAATCCCAAGCGAGTGGTTATTTTCCTTCAATTCCTGAGTCAGTAGGACCTTTTACTGGAATAATCCAATTTCTGTATGTAGAATTCTCCTCAGACTAGTATAGAAAATGTTCAATTGCTGAGATCTGTGGCTAGTTGAGGTTAGACAAAAGGGCCAAAATGGCTAAATATCAAAATGGCATTCATCTTTTCAGACGCCACAACTATATTTTGAATGAAGTGGCAAATAATGTAAATTTAATATTTTTATAATTTTTTTTTGAAGGTAATTAAATCTTAAAATACCACTCAAATTATTAAATACGTCTGAACAATTTGAATATATAAAAATCTGTAAAACAAAGTCACAATTTCAATATTAGTCCGACGCGAACAATATTAATGTGAGTTTTTTATGTACAAAATTTCAGTTTTTTGGGGGACCCCCTAACCTTGTACCTGCCCCGGGTCCCAATACAGCCCTCCAAATTCCAATACAAAGAAAAACAAAAAGCCCCAGGTCCTCCAGACACGCGTCGATTAAGTCAACTTTTAATTGTCTCGGCCACAGGGAATTTAACACGGAGCGGAGGACCCGCACCCGGACAATAAAGGAAACGAGAAAAATCTCAAGAAAGAAACGAATTCTCCGCTATTAACCAATAAATCAGCGATTATGAACCTAATCCGCCATAAATCCTCGGGGAACTTTCCTGGAGCAGTCGGTTCTTTTGTAATTTCACCGCTCCCGCTCCGATAATATATCGGAATGTAATATGGTGCTGAATCCGCAGTAATTACTTAAGAACTTTCAGATACTAATTCAAAGCCGGTTAATCTGAAGCACATTTCGCGCAAATAAACATTTGCGATTATGGCGGCCATTTGTTAGTCAACCGGAACTCCGGAGGGTTGCCGACCCGCGGTCCCAGGTCCGTGGCAGGCGGGGCGAGGGGAACAACACCGACTGGGTTTGTTTTTCTGCACAAAATTGGCGACGTGCCTCAAATGCCAATTTAAGTAACTCGGAGCGCTTCGGCAAATATTTGCTCTTCAGCGCAAAATTTCCAAGTAGTTTACATTTTATTACACGGGCCGACTCGACTGCCTTAAGGGCGAGATCACATCGCACAATATTATTTCGGTGATTTTTGAAGGCGAGGCGGGGGGAACAGAAAATTTTCTCGTTTTCGCGAATCGGGGCGGTGGCGGTGGCGGGGGCGGCGGCGGTGTGGCCTGAGTAATTGCTGGGAAACTATAACGAAAAATGTAAATTGCTAGAAGCTATAATAAAAGTTATTTACTGCCGAAAGCGAAAAAATAATAATTAACACACGAAATGGGATCAGCTCGATGAAAACATTTCTACGGGGCGCTCATATTGAAAGGGAAATCTGAAATTGCGGAAAATAAAACAAGCTCGCGGGCCCTTACTGCGGCGGGTCACGCCACTCAGCCCTAACATGTTATTTATGAAGCCCGCACGCGTGCTGATTCCGCCGCCGTCAAGTGCCTGCACCCCTGGGGTGAGCGCAGGCGACGTCATTACCCGTCCGGCAAATTCCCCTCTTTCAAATTGAATTTTATCAGGACCAAGGACATTTACTGATTTGTTTCAAATCTGTTATTAAATTCAGGTCGCTGCCATTTATGAGATATAACTACTGATATGATACCTAATTATGTAATCGTTTACATAATAACTATACTGAAACGTGGTTAAAATTCCATAAAATCTAACGTGAAGGGTCCTTGAATAGGGGTCTTCGGGGTCGTCCTAACTATACCTGTGTGTGTATCAAGACGACAAAAGGTTTAACAGTATAAGTGAAAGAGCAGACGAAAAATAGAGTAATGTTAGTACAAAACAAAAATTTTCAAATATGATTTTTAAGTTATCTTGAACTACTTGACTATCTTGAAGTATAAGATGATCATTTAAGATGTGGTACTTACAATAGTTTTAAATAATGCTTAATAGACTAATGCTTAGTAGTGTTTTGGTGAATATAAGGTTTAGAAGTGGCGATTTCAATGGCTAAATCTGCTCTAAGTAAAACCACTAGATGATTCTAAGCAAAAACCAGAAAAGTCTGGAGGAAAAATTAGCAGAATTTCAATTTTTACATTTTTTGGGTTCATTTTTTAAGCCCTATACAGGCAAAAAAATTTTTTTTCTAAAAAAAGACTTCCCGGATCTGAATTTTTGACTAAATCTGCTCTAAGTAAAATAACTAGATGATTCTAGGCAAAAACCAGAAAAGTCTGGAGGAAAAATTAGCAGAATTTCAATTTTTACATTTTCCGGTGCATTTTTTAAGCCCTATGCAGGCAAAAAAAAACTATTTTCTAAAAAAGGGCTTCCCGGATTTGAATTTTTGGCTAAATCTGCTCTAAGTAAAATAACTAGATGATTCTAGGCAAAAACCAGAAAAGTCTGGAGGAAAAATTAGCAGAATTTCAATTTTTACATATTCCGGTGCATTTTTAAAGCCCTATAGAGGCAAAAAAAAACTATTTTCTAAAAAAGGGCTTCCGGATCTGGATTTTTGGCTAAATCTGCTCTAAGTAAATTAACTAAATGATTCTAGGCAAAACACAGAAAAGTCTAGAGGAAAATCCTAATCCTAAACGTAAAAACGTATTTAGTAAAAGACGCGAACCAAAACCATCAATATCAACGTCAACGAAAATGAACTGTTAAAACCTGGTTAAACTATTACAGCCGATTGTTATAAACAATAACACAGGTCAACAAAATTAAACTTTTTTTTTGAGTCTGGGTTATGAATGCTATTTTCTTGTTGCTTGTGTCCCAAAGGAAGGTAAAAGTGTCATACCCCCCGATTCTACATAAAAGCTATTAGCTCTTAACCTCTTATATCGTTGTCAAAAATCAGTTAACAGAAATTCGTATTCTACTTAAGCATTTAAGAGATGTCAGTAATCAGCTGATCTCTTATTATTTGTGGAGACTTTTGTTAAGAGATTTTCGTATTCTGGAAAAAAGTGTAATAGACTTTTTTAGACTAGGAAAGCTCTTAAGTTAAGAGGACCTCGTCGGGGAGCTGTTATAATATATTGACATTTAAAATAAAGTGATAGCGAGAGTAGAAGTGCTGTTACTGATAATTTTTAACAAGGTAAGAAATGAAATTATTGAATGAAAGTATTGAAATGAAATTATTGAATGAAAGTATTGAATATGCATATGACTTTATATTTATTTATTTATTTATTTGGGAAGAAACAGGCCGTATATAATACATATACATATTTACATTTTTTATATTAATAATTTAGTTGCTTTAAAGTAAAACAGTTTCAATAAATAAGTCGATGTGCCATTTCACATTAAATTGTACAATAATTATCTATGATACATATAACAAATAATACAAATCGATGGTAAGTTACAATTTGTATTCGTTAATACCAGTCATGTTCTAAGTTATAAAAACAAAAGCATCCAAAACAGGAATTATCAAAATCGCCAATATACATCATGGTCATGAGGCATGACACCGCAGAAGTTGAAGATTTTATTTAATTTTAATTTTAAAATATTATGGTTTATATAATTTATTTAAATAAACAGAGGGAGAACGACCAATTTGCTCATGACAGAAATAACTTCTTTACTGACTTTTTAAATGGTAGGAGGTAATTTAAAGAAATTATGTCATCATTTCACAGCAATCAAAACAATTTTTTGCAACCATTCTCAAAGAATCGTGTGAAGGAATCTGCGAGATATCGCTGGTCCTTTTTGGGTTTCCAGTACAGCATTCATACGAAATCTTAAAATGCCTTAACGAATTGCTTTTAAACTTATAGATACTCTTCTTAAACCTTTTTATAATCAGGAATATTCGAGAATACCCTTTCATTTAAAATTATTAGCAGCATTAAATTTTTTCGCAACTGGGTCTTACCAAAATCCTGTTGGCCATAATAGTTCACTAGATTTAAGTCAATCCTCTATTTCAAGGTGTATTAGTTATGTTTCGCAATTAATAATAGAACATTTAAATTTTTACGTTAAGGTCCCTTCAACTAATTCGGAAATAAATGAGGTAAAAAATAGTTTTCGTTCTAAACTCGGGATAGAAAATATAGTAGGGTGTATAGACTGCACCCACATAGCTATAAAAGCCCCTGCTGTTTCAAACGAAATGCACCCGCCACGAGCACATCCAAACAGAAAAAGGTTTCTGCAGCATTGTGGAAGCTGTATGAATTCGGATTTTAAAATTTTATTAAATTTATTTTAAACTTCAGGTTTGCGACTCAAATTGGCCGGAAGCTTTCATGACAGTGGAAGAGGGATGACTTTCGCCGTTCGTCGTCATATTCAGAAGATAGAACCCCAGAGTGAATCTTGGATTTTCGGAGATTCGGGATATCCATGATTGAAATGATGAAATTATGTATCTCCTTTTGTTCTTCAGCTTATATTCCCAGCTTTTCAAATTCCATGGAATATTAATACAATTAGAAGGTCAAAAAAATCGATTATTTTTTTTTTTTGTTCTTCTTAAAAGTTAGGAAATTTCCCGTAGAATAAGCTCCAAAAACTTTCTGGTCGAAAATCGAACTCGTTATATATTTTTTTTTCATTTTTCGAGAACGCTTTCTTCAGCGCATAGCAGGTTTTCAAAACTTTAAACGCGTTTTTCTCAAAACAACTTTTTTAAAATTTGCAACCATGATTACTCGAAAACTACTTGTCCAATTTGGCTGAAATTTTTAGGGTTTCTTCTTTATACCTTAGGCTTGTCTGTAAGCCTAATTGTTTTGGAATTTTTTGTTGCAAAATTGAATTATTAATGCAAAAATGGCTGAAAAAATAGTGAAAATTATCGATTTTTTACAAAAACTACTACCAAACGCAGAATTTTTTTATTTTTTTTTTAATTTTTGAGGCTTACCGACAAATTATATGTGTATTTAAGCCAAATTTTTATTATGGGCTGTTACAGATCAATAACACGACGTCCAGAGTGGTTGAATTTTTTTTTTTTTTAGGTCAACTTCACGCCAGCGTACAGCCGCGATTTTGTTTTCAAAAATTAAAAAAAAAATTTGTTTACATTCCTCATTTATACCTTAACAAGTGTACCAAGTTTTACAATGATTGCATTAAATCTTCTTTGTGAAAAAAAATGATTTCTAATGCGCAATTTTTGCCCATGTACCTAATTGTATTTACCCCCTTAAATGCGCTTTTTTTCATTTCA
The DNA here is from genome assembly GCA_949715965.1 of Dysmachus trigonus. Taxonomy (NCBI): domain Eukaryota; kingdom Metazoa; phylum Arthropoda; class Insecta; order Diptera; family Asilidae; genus Dysmachus; species Dysmachus trigonus. The sequence continues at coordinate 94,155,794 of OX454320.1, forward strand.
CTATCACCGATATGAAATATTTACCCAAAATCACAGCATACTTTGTTTGAATTTCATAGCGTTCCGATTCTCCAAAACCACTTAATCTCTAAAACTTAAAATTTCTCCAAAAACTTTTATGCAGAATATCAATTTTTTTAATATCTCTTATTTAAGAAATTTAAGAGGTTAAGAGATATATTAAAAATCTTTTATGTAGAATCGGGGGGATAATTTTGTTAAAACTTTGCTTTTGTGAAGGAAAATTTGACATTCGTTTGGATAGTTTGAACCTCAATTACAACTAAATGCGTTGTGCAATATTTCTGATTTTTTGCCAAAAAGTACGTTATACGAGAGAAAACAGTATAGGTACATTTTTGTATTGGGCTCCAAAGTGGTGAATTAAATATGGCGTCCGAACATTTGCAATTTTATGGGGTTTTTTATCAAAATGAATCAAAGAGGTCTTAGGGTCGCTGAAACTTAATCTGTTACCAAAATATATATTAAAGATGGAGGATCTAATATAGCAACCGAAAATTTAAAAAATGTCCGCCCCCAACAGATTTACAAGGAAATGAAAACATAACAATTTTGATGATTGGTCATTTTAAATTTGCTGTCCTGGGCACAAAGGCAAATTTTTTTAAAAATCATGTTGATTTTCTTCAATTGTGAGTCGAAAGCAATGAGGAATGACTGCATATTAATCAGAATCAAAAATCGTGTCGACTTGTGTAATTAATCGCATTAAACCGAGCATTGAATAAGAAACTCACTGAATATGCTAAGAAGCCAAAAGTCTCATCAGAATCATTTGTGATGTACTATATAGATAAAAATATAATAATTAAAATATAGCTATTCTAAGTTAAGCAAAACGGCCATTAGCAGTTAATTTTTCAAAATATCTTTAATATGCAGAAATCGAAACTTCGAAGCCATTCGATAATTAAATTGTACCTACATAGTATCAGGATAAACTTCCTTCTTCGTCCTTTTCTTGAAAAAAAATTATTGAAATGGCCTGCTAAACTAAAGTCGGGTGGATAGACAATTTGAAAAGGAAAGGAAGGAATTTTGGTATGCAGCAAAACGATGAGGATCCAGGTCAAATGAAATTATTTAGGATCAGTGTGATTATTTAAGTGAATTTCCCTATTAGTAAGAGGATTGTCGAAGTAATCGAATCGATGTAAAAGCACCCACCACAGTGGCTGGCCACCTGTCCGGGGCCATGTTCCTGTTTCGCCCAACCCCAATTTCTCCTGGGGAGTCTATTTGCAGTAATATTTTCCTACAACGTTCCGACAAGTAACTCCGACGCAGGGAGTATCTGAGGGAAGGTTTTAGCTTAATAGCTTTTTAATACCCCCACACCGCTCGAGTGGATCAGTGCAGATTGCTTTCTTCTTAGTCCCGTGGAATTTCTCAATTACCAATAAGAATGAAAAGGTATGAAAAGCCAATTCCGGTAAATAACAGCCGCCGGACCTTTTCCTCCCATAAGACTATTAGCTGCGAACAGGGAACGCTCCCTGCTCGGCGCTATCCCGAAAATTCCTTCGCCTCAGCCGCCCCTGTCGGCTCGCAAAATATGGTTGACCTGACCCAAATTGAATGGCCTCCATATTGCTTCAATTTTCCACTTTCCCTGTTAAAATTTTATAGGAAGCTCTGGCACAGCTTAAGTGGGAATATATATATACATATATATGTGTGTTTTTTTTTTTTTTTTGACAACGGGAGAGGTGAACGTGGGACCCGACTCGGGACCGGGATACGCACCGAGGCGATGTCGGCCGGGGGATCCTTTGTTAACACTCCCTGGCTTTCTGTCATTTCATTTCGTTCCATTTGTTTAAGTTATGTTTTCGGCTCCGGCAGCAGTGTTATTTCCCGGGGAACGCAGGAGTAGACGCGTCCCGGAATGGCTCGAGAAATACCGGGCCCCTCTCGTGGGAAGAATATTTTGGTTTTTCCTACCGATGAAGGGAGGTAATCATTCGAGCGACTCGAACGAACTTTAAATGGGGCCAGCTCCCCGGGCCAAATTGATATCAATTTTCTCTTTAAGCGAAATAACGATTGTTTAAGGATTGCTGCAAAGGTTACGTCCTTGCTCACAACACAAATCCCTTTTATCCTGTAGGATTTTACCTTTTTGCCCGGAATTGATGTTTTTCGGCAAAACAAAGATGTACAGCGGAATTTTTGTCAATCAGGAAGCCTAGGCCCTGCGCATACCTACGCCATATACCCGGCTTTGTGCACCCCCCCCCAACGTGACTAAAGAATTTTGCAACTATTCTCCATTTCGTCTCATTCTGGCAACAGGACAATTTATTTACAGGGTGTGCCTTGATGAAAACGTGTTCTCACATTCGAAGGGCTCTGCGGAAGTTCGATCATTTTGTGCTGCAGCTTACACATTTTTTGGGTTAAATTATAATCAAACTTTCATATATAAATTCACACAAATTTTGACTTGCATTTTTAGTAAGAATAATAACTTCAATTAATTTATTATTAAAAAAGATATATTAAGAAACATCTTTTATTAAGTTTTAATTGAGGCATTATTAACAATATTATAACGAAATTTCTAAATTTCAAGTTACTTGATATAACAAAGTAATTATTATGCGAATTATATGGTATACTTCTCGACATAAAGGGTATAGCCGGATAAGCATGCCGAATCTGCCCCCGCGGCGTTTTCTATGACACTTTGGGGATCATTTTGATATAAAATAAAAATAATTCACCCCAAATTTTAGATCATAATATTAAACAGTTATCGAGTTATTTAAAAAAACCTCTTTTTTGGTTTTTTTTTTTTTTTTTAATAGTAAAAATGAAAATTGACAAATGGTGATTTTTTCTTGAATACTTGAGAGTATAAGACATTAAAACACATTTTTTTTATTATTCCCAAATTTTAACCCAATTTTTAAAAAAATGAATAAAATTAAAAAAAAAAATTAAATTTTTTTTAACTGTGTTTTTGAAAACATGCAATCACCAACTTTTGACAGAAAATTGCTCTCATACTCCTTCATACTCAGCAGTTTTTTCAGATTTTTCGATTTGGTGCAACACTGTGAAAAAAATTAAAAACCGTGTTTTTTTGAGTCTGCCCATAGATTATCTCCGGATCTACCGAACCGATTTGAATTTGGTGCATTTTGTTTTTTTTAGGTTGCCTCTATTATAATTTACGACAATTTAGCCCAAAAATTAAAAAAAAGAATCTTTGACAAGAGGAAAAGATGAAAAAAAGGTCAATTTTTTCACATTTTTTCAAACTTTTGTTATTATTATTATTTTTTTTTTGCGTTTTTCTACTAAATGTGGTAAATTACAAGGTAAAGAACCTTCCTTTTTAAAATCCCGTTTGAATTTTTTTGTTTTTCAGACATTTCAATCCTGAGATGATCTCTGGGCAATGGAACTAGCATATTTTCGAGCTGCCGGCTTCAGCGCCCTCTATACAAATTTCTAAATACAAAAATTAAATTAAATATTCTTTTTTCAATCTACAAGGATCAAACTTATTGCAAAAAAAATTTGGTTGTAATATCTAATAAAGGGGCTGAGAAAAAAATCATGAAAAAGTGTCATTTTTTGGCACTCTATAGACGGTAGTAGTACGTTATGTTTATTATTGTGAAAAAATTAAAAGCTGATTTTTTTATAACATCTTATTTAAAAAATTTTATTAGTAGGAAATTATATAAATAATATAATTTTTTCATCAGAAAATGAATATTATACTATAGAGATACTAACAATATTAAGAAATATGTTACAGAAATAAAACAGAACTAACTATCCTCATTAATAACTATACGTTGTCCTGCATTATTATAAATGCGACTCAAAATTTCTGCTGGTTTTACGTATACAATTTTTGATAAATATCTAGCATGAGGCAGATAATAAATTATTGCCTCGACATGAGAACAGCAACCAACCGTACGTCTGCCATTTGCACAATCACAGCAATATCGAGAAATCTCATTTATTCTATTCTTGTTAGGAAGATACTCAATAAAGCAATGATATGTCTTTGCACTGATATGCCGAGATTTAACACGAAAGATAATGTTTTCAACTGTTTTTACATACTGGATGCTTATATCTTGATCTTCATTCATTATTTCAGTTAAATATGATCGTTTTGATATTTCGTAGAGTAAGTGGCAGGATAGGTCAGGGTGAATGCTTAAACCTTTTTTCAACAATTTGTGAATCCCAAATACTTAGATGAAAGAATTAAAAATTTATGAGAAGGCAAAAAAAAGTATTAAGAAAAAATAATAAGTTAAATAATACTATTCAGTTAATAAATCTTTAATATGAACAATAATTCAGATATACGAAGAATGATATAAATCACGATATTTTATTTTGCTTTCTCTCTTTTGCTGAGTTGAAAACCAAGTTTTTAGATAACAATTTTCCTTTCAACTCCTAATAGATGGCGTTTGTCATCAAAACTGCGTTTAAATGTTGTTGCCGGCCGCTAACGGATAGTTTAAACTTTTCGTTAGATAGTAATTATGTTTTTGTCGGTACAACTAGAAATTGATTCCATAGATTGGAAATTAATTATAAAAAAATCGGTTTTTAATTTTTTTCACAGTGTTGCACCAAATAGAAAAATCTGAAAAAACTGCTGAGTATGAAGGAGTATGAGAGCAATTTTCTGTCAAAAGTTGGTGATTGCATGTTTTCAAAAACACAGTTAAAAAATTTTTTATTTTTTTTTTAATTTTATTCATTTTTTTAAAAATTGGGGAATAATAAAAAAAATGTAAATTTGGGAATAATAAAAAAATTGTTTTTTAATGTCTTATACTCTCAAGTATTCAAGAAAAAATCACCATTTGTCAATTTTCATTTTTACTATTAAAAAAAAAAAAAAACCAAAAAAGAGGTTTTTTTAAATAACTCGATAACTGTTTAATATTATGATCTAAAATTTGGGGTGAATTATTTTTATTTTATATCAAAATGATCCCCAAAGTTTCGTAGAAAACGCCGCGGGGGCAGATTCGGCATGCTTATCCGGCTATACCCTTTCAGTACGATTTCGCAAACCAACAACATTTTAAACCAGAAATCAGACTATGCTTTACCAAAGGTGTTTGACGCACTGAATCTGAATCCGACCTCAGAATTACTTCATTATACGTCAGGCGTTCGCAATGGTTGAAGTTACATACGTTACATCATGAGGTAAAATACTTCGAAAAAGTATAGTCTGATTTCTGATTATTCTGGTTGGTCGGTTAAAAATTTTGCAAACTGTATTTTTCTTTAAAATTCTAAGAAAATTATGAATTAGATTATAAAAGATAGAATTCTTAATTTCTTGATTTAGCATACTATATTATAAGTGGAAGAACTATGTGCATCTTTTTCTTATAAAAGTAATATTCAAAAGGCATTTTAATTTCTAAGCTAAGGCGAAATTCCAGCTAGAGTTGACTTTCAACTATAAATCGACTGAAAATGTAGACACTAGAATTATATTTACCTACTTTAACTAAATTTATATCTAAATCAACTAAAATTCTAGGTATAAACGATAGAATTCTATAGTATTTGTTTAAACGATAATTTACTAGAATTTGAATTAAAACCTAATGAATTTCTTCTAATATCATTTAAGTCGGATAAATAAATATAAAAATAAATTAATATCTTGTGAAAATTTTGTTATTTCTAGATGTTAACTTAATTTTGGAGGAAGCTCATTATAAGCACCTGATTTTCTAGTGAAGAACACTAGAAACCTAGAGAAATTAATCACAGGACACTATCTACTAAATTTTTATCAGAAAAAAAGAATTAGAGTGAACTTTCCATTTTTATAATTCTAATCTCCCAATATAAATATTCTAAATTGAGAAATCTAAAAACGTATATAAGGAGCAAAAGACATATATTTTTACTTTAAATGTTGTGAAGTAGGAAGCTTCTCAATAGACGCAGGATTAAATTTTAATACGTGGTTAGTTCAAAGGTATTATTGTAATACCAAATCAGTAAAATGTATGAATGGTTTGTATTTATATCGATGATAAAATGTAATCCTTTAGAGCTTTAAAGTATATAATTCAAGGTTCGTAAAACTTTGAAACGTAATTCATTTTTAACTGAAAATCTTTTCGGAGCGAATTTTTCTATCTTTCGATCCATCTAGCTTCTAAAGAGCCATTTCTTTCAAGCAATTAGCGCAAGTTGTAATGTTTTATGTATTTCAGCAAAAATATTTTCACCGGTGGTCTACAGGACCTGAAACCTCTAGAATAGTTGACCGGGACTTCTCTGGAGTGCTCAAATGAAACGCGATAAATAACTGAATGTGTTCGAGGAAGACATTAAGGGGAAATAACTTTAAAGTCGGGAGCTCCCATTGCTCTCAAAAAGTTCTTGATTTTACCAGAATCATTCACTTAGCAAATCAGTTAACCTGACAAACTTGGGGCCCTGGCTAATGACGGGGAAAGGACCATCGGAAAACTTTAGCAAGTAACAATTCAGAAGGCTCCCGGAGAGAAATTGTCAGCGGATTCAGACGTAATTTACCCGTCGATAGAGTTTAATAAGTTTGGGCACTGAAACGAGCCGGCATCGATCGACAACCATTCATATATAGTTTATACCGGGGCTTTTGGAGAATTTGTTGCGAAACTTTCGAACGCTGCAGACGAAATGTTTGATTTCCCGGGGCAGGTTCGGCCATTCAAAAAGGGCATCGGTTTCGATTTAGTGTCTTAATGCCAATTTCGCGGGTACTGAGGGATGTTTGCTAGTCAGTGGGGTCCCGGATCGCTATGATGGGTAATTTAAATCGATAAACTCAAATGCAGTCGATTTTGGCAGCTGCCATCACTCTTTCCTTGTCCGGTTCCTGGAACTCGTTCATTGAAATAATACGAAACTTTGTTGCAATTTTACAAAAGAGAAATAACGACTTTAGACGTTGACAAATAATGGTCTAAGAATTCAATTTTTCTTATAACCTACAGTCCTAACATACTGTGATAGAAATTACAATTACAATCCACTGGGAATTTTTGGGTTATTTGCCTGATTTATTTGGTAAAAATAATGGTTACTGAGGTGGAACACTTGCATTTATTGATGGTATTATTGATAATAAAACAAATATTAATATCCTAAAAAAGAATCTTCTTTCAAGTGCAGCAGCAATGGGTTTTAATATTGATTGGGTATATATAAAAAACATTAAGTATTGAATACTCAAGCATGGACCCTTTTTAACAGCCCAAAACATCTTGAAATTCCTCCACAATCAACTCATATTAATGTTATAGATCATGTAAGGGATTATCTCGATAATAAAATTCGAAAACGACTAATTTCAAGTAAAGATACACTAAAAATTGCGCTTCGCAAAAAATGGGCACTGATACCGTCTTCTTATACTTCCAAAAACCTGTTGATTCGATGTCGCAGAGAGTCCAAGCTATTATCAGAATTTTACTTTAGAATTTTACTTACAATATACCAAAGATTTTAAAATTTCCAATAAACGCATTGAATTGCCATGATCTTAAGCCATTAAATCTTCAAATCTTTAACTGAAAAAATTATTGATTCCTTTTTTGACGTAAAACGTCCACAAGCCAATATACAATTTGATATTCTTCAGCAAAATTAAAAAGTTTTGCTATCAGTAACTATTCTTAAAAATTTAATCCAAATGAACTCTTCTGTCAACTCTACAAGTCTTTGCACCGACCTTCCAAACACTTTGTATATTCCTAATTTTTGAGTCGCAAACCCTAACTACAATGTGGAGTACTTTTTCTAACATGAGCATGATAGATTAAATTTTAGCAAATATTTATGGTAAATGGTATTCAATATATAGTATATTAGGACTGACTACCACGCCTTTTTATATATACACAGATGTACTTCGTTGAATTTTAAAGTTTATGTTATGTAAAAAAGGGAATATTTAATGGAAATGTATTTCAACACAATATACAAACAAGTCATGCGAATTACAGAACATGAAATTTAACAAAGCTGCTTTTGATCAATTATTGATAAATTCATTCAGTGTTGAGCGGCGACAAATTTTGCCAAATAATAATAACAAATTCAAGATATTCCGAATATTATTGAGTAGGGTTCAAAAACGGTTGAATGCACATAATAAAGTACTCATGAAATTTTATGAAAATTCTGAATTATTACATGAACAGAGAGTAGAGTATCAACGCCCATGGGGCTGCGCTTCGTTGCCCCTAGCCGCCGCCAATACCCGCCAGGCAGCGGCCCTCTTGTCGTGTGCCACAGCTCGCCAGAGCGTCGAATAAATAGGCGCATAAACCAGTTTTGAACTTCTTAATGACCAGAGATTTAAATCGTGAATAATTCATAAAATTTGCTTTCAAATATGAAATTCATTTACATCTCATTGCGAGGGCGGGACAATTAGTGGCAGTGACCACCGACCCGTCGAGGGCCTCTCTCAAGGCACTAGATTAGTTTAAAATATGGCTAATTTCAAAAGTGTCGTTCTGTGTATCCTTTCGGTTAAGCACTCCACATAAATCATATTAATCTTCCGGAAATTATTATTATTTGGAACTCTCATGAGTAAAATTGTAAACGGATTACGGCGAAACGATAAAGCCCTACTGAGCCGCACACCCGTGTTTGCCGACTTTAATAAGGGGATTTGCTTGAATTAATGATGCCGCCGCCGCCGCCGCCGCCGCCGCCGCCGACCACTGTGTCTCCAGCGCAGCGAAAGAGCTCGGCATATTTGAGTAAATATTTAAGATTCGCCCGGCGGCATTGCTTACCTATATAGGGGTTTTCCAGCGCTCTCCCGGAACCAAAGGACCATGTAGACCCTGTCATCCTTGGCTTCTGGCTCAATGTCGCACGGAAGATTTGCAGTCCTGCCCAGAACCGCCTCCACGGACACTGTTGACACTGGAAGAAACAAGCGGAATTATTTGATGAGCGATGCACGAGAGCACGTCAAATTAAAATTACACAGCGGTTATCAAACAGAGTCGAAAAAAGTTGAATAAATTTCACGCCAAATATTACCACTTCTTATTATTTCAAAAAAATTTAAAACTTCACATTACATAAATATTCAACTGACGCAATTTAATCGAGATTTTAATTCCACCAAAACTTACTGTCTATTCTTATGGTTACGAATTTAATACTAGAATGTTAAAAGCTATTACTACTATTATTAAATTCCTCAAATTTGCAACTGATTCTATATTTCTTATATAATATATTTAATGAAATATATCAAATTTGGGTTTATTTAATTACATAAACTATGTATTCAGGGCTTAAAAAATGCACTGGAAAATGAAAAAATTGAAATTCTGCTAACTTTTCCTCTAGACTTTTCTGGTTTTTGCCTAGAATCATCTAGTTATTTTACTTAGAGCAGATTTAGCCAAAAATCCAGATCCGGGAAGCCCTTTTTTAGAAAATAGTTTTTTTTGCCTGTATAGGGCTTAAAAAATGCACCGAAAAATGTAAAAATTGAAATTCAGCTAATTTTTCCTCTAGACTTTTCTGTTTTTTGCCTAGAATCATCTAGTTATTTTACTTAGCGCAGATTTAGCCAAAAATCCAGATCCGGGAAACGTTTTTTAGAAAATAGTTTTTTTTGCCTGTATAGGGCTTAAAAAATGCACCGGAAAATGTAAAAATTGAAATTCTGCTAATTTTTCCTCTAGACTTTTCTGTTTTTTGCCTAGAATCATCTAGTTACTTTACTTAGAGCAGATTTAGCCAAATATCCAGATCCAGGAAGCCCTTTTTTAGAAAATAGTTTTTTTTGCCTGTATAGGGCTTAAAAAATGCACCGAAAAATGTAAAAATTTAAATTCTGCTAATTTTTCCTTCAGACTTTTCTGTTTTTTGCCTAGAATCATCTAGTTATTTTACTTAGCGCAGATTTAGCCAAAAATCCAGATCCGGGAACCGTTTTTTAGAAAATAGTTTTTTTTGCCTGTATGGGGCTTAAAAAATGCACCGAAAAATGTAAAAATTAAATTTCTGCTAATTTTTCCTTCAGACTTTTCTGTTTTTTGCCTAGAATCATCTAGTTATTTTACTTAGAGCAGATTTAGCCAAAAATCCAGATCCGGGAACCGTTTTTTAGAAAACAGTTTTTTTTTCCTGTATGGGGCTTAAAAAATGCACCGAAAAATGTAAAAATTTAAATTCTGCTAATTTTTCCTTCAGACTTTTCTGTTTTTTGCCTAGAATCATCTAGTTATTTTACTTAGAGCAGATTTAGCCAAAAATCCGGATCCGGGAAGCCCTTTTTTAGAAAATAGTTTTTTTTTGCCTGTATAGGGCTTAAAAAATGCTCCGGAAAATGAAAAATTGAAATTCAGCTAATTTTTCCTCTAGACTTTTCCGTTTTTTGCCTAGAACCATCTAGTTGTTTTACTTAGCGCAGATTTAGCCAAAAATCCAGATCCAGGAAGTCCTTTTTTAGAAAATAGTGTTTTTTTTCCTGTATAGGGCTTAAAAAATGCACCGGAAAATGTAAAAATTGAAATTCTGCTAATTTTTCCTCTAGACTTTTCTGTTTTTTGCCTAGAATCATCTAGTTATTTTACTTAGAGCAGATTTAGCCAAAAATCCAGATCCGGGAAGCCCTTTTTTAGAAAATAGTTTTTTTTTTGCCTGTATAGGGCTTAAAAAATGCACCGAAAAATGTAAAAATTTAAATTCTGCTAATTTTTCCTTCAGACTTTTCTGTTTTTTGCCTAGAATCATCTAGTTATTTTACTTAGAGCAGATTTAGCCAAAAATCTAGATCCAGGAAGTCCTTTTTTAGAAAATAGTTTTTTTTGCCTGTATAGGGCTTAAAAAATGCACCGGAAAATGTAAAAATTGAAATTCTGCTAATTTTTCCTCTAGACTTTTCTGTTTTTTGCCTAGAATCATCTAGTTATTTTACTTCGAGCAGATTTAGCCAAAAATCCAGATCCGGGAACCATTTTTTAGAAAATAGTTTTTTTTCCCTGTATAGGGCTTAAAAAATGCACCGGAAAATGTAAAAATTGAAATTCTGCTAATTTTTCCTCTAGACTTTTCTGTTTTTTGCCTAGAATCATCTAGTTATTTTACTTAGAGCAGATTTAGCCAAAAATCCAGATCCGGGAAGCCCTTTTTTAGAAAATAGTTTTTTTTGCTTGTATAGGGCTTAAAAAATGCACCGAAAAATGTAAAAATTTAAATTCTGCTAATTTTTCCTTCAGACTTTTCTGTTTTTTGCCTAGAATCATCTAGTTATTTTACTTAGAGCAGATTTAGCCAAAAATCCAGATCCGGGAAACGTTTTTTAGAAAATAGTTTTTTTTGCCTGTATGGGGCTTAAAAAATACACCGAAAAATGTAAAAATTGAAATTCTGCTAATTTTTCCTCTAGACTTTTCTGTTTTTTGCCTAGAATCATCTAGTTATTTTACTTAGAGCAGATTTAGCCAAATATCCAGATCCGGGAAGCCCTTTTTTAGAAAATAGTTTTTTTTTGTCTGTATAGGGCTTAAAAAATGCACCGGAAAATGTAAAAATTGAAATTCTGCTAATTTTTCCTCCAAAAAAAAAATCCAGATCCGGGAAGCCCTTTTTTAGAAAATAGTTTTTTTTGCTTGTATAGGGCTTAAAAAATGCACCGAAAAATGTAAAAATTTAAATTCTGCTAATTTTTCCTTCAGACTTTTCTGTTTTTTGCCTAGAATCATCTAGTTATTTTACTTAGAGCAGATTTAGCCAAAAATCCAGATCCGGGAAACGTTTTTTAGAAAATAGTTTTTTTTGCCTGTATGGGGCTTAAAAAATACACCGAAAAATGTAAAAATTGAAATTCTGCTAATTTTTCCTCTAGACTTTTCTGTTTTTTGCCTAGAATCATCTAGTTATTTTACTTAGAGCAGATTTAGCCAAATATCCAGATCCGGGAAGCCCTTTTTTAGAAAATAGTTTTTTTTTGTCTGTATAGGGCTTAAAAAATGCACCGGAAAATGTAAAAATTGAAATTCTGCTAATTTTTCCTCTAGACTTTTCTGTTTTTTGCCTAGAATCATCTAGTTATTTTACTTAGAGCAGATTTAGCCAAATATCCAGATCCGGGAAGCCCTTTTTTAGAAAATAGTTTTTTTTTGCCTGTATAGGGCTTAAAAAATGCTCCGGAAAATGAAAAATTGAAATTCAGCTAATTTTTCCTCTAGACTTTTCCGTTTTTTGCCTAGAATCATCTAGTTATTTTACTTAGAGCAGATTTAGCCAAAAATCCAGATCCGGGAAGCCCTTTTTTAGAAAATAGTTTTTTTTCCCTGTATAGGGCTTAAAAAATGCACCGGAAAATGTAAAAATTGAAATTCTGCTAATTTTTCCTCTAGACTTTTCTGTTTTTTGCCTAGAATCATCTAGTTATTTTACTTAGAGCAGATTTAGCCAAAAATCCAGATCCGGGAAGCCCTTTTTTAGAAAATAGTTTTTTTTGCTTGTATAGGGCTTAAAAAATGCACCGAAAAATGTAAAAATTTAAATTCTGCTAATTTTTCCTTCAGACTTTTCTGTTTTTTGCCTAGAATCATCTAGTTATTTTACTTAGAGCAGATTTAGCCAAAAATCCAGATCCGGGAAACGTTTTTTAGAAAATAGTTTTTTTTGCCTGTATGGGGCTTAAAAAATACACCGAAAAATGTAAAAATTGAAATTCTGCTAATTTTTCCTCTAGACTTTTCTGTTTTTTGCCTAGAATCATCTAGTTATTTTACTTAGAGCAGATTTAGCCAAATACCCAGATCCGGGAAGCCCTTTTTTAGAAAATAGTTTTTTTTTGTCTGTATAGGGCTTAAAAAATGCACCGGAAAATGTAAAAATTGAAATTCTGCTAATTTTTCCTCTAGACTTTTCTGTTTTTTGCCTAGAATCATCTAGTTATTTTACTTAGAGCAGATTTAGCCAAATATCCAGATCCGGGAAGCCCTTTTTTAGAAAATAGTTTTTTTTTTTCTGTATAGGGCTTAAAAAATGCACCGGAAAATGTAAAAATTGAAATTCTGCTAATTTTTCCTCTAGACTTTTCTGTTTTTTGCCTAGAATCATCTAGTTATTTTACTTAGAGCAGATTTAGCCAAATATCCAGATCCGGGAAGCCCTTTTTTAGAAAATAGTTTTTTTTTGTCTGTATAGGGCTTAAAAAATGCACCGGAAAATGTAAAAATTGAAATTCTGCTAATTTTTCCTCTAGACTTTTCTGTTTTTTGCCTAGAATCATCTAGTTATTTTACTTAGAGCAGATTTAGCCAAATATCCAGATCCGGGAAGCCGTTTTTTAGAAAATAGTTTTTTTTTGTCTGTATAGGGCTTAAAGAATGCACCGGAAAATGTAAAAATTTAAATTCTGCTAATTTTTCCTTCAGACTTTTCTGTTTTTTGCCTAGAATCATCTAGTTATTTTACTTAGAGCAGATTTAGCCAAAAATCCAGATCCGGGAAACGTTTTTTAGAAAATAGTTTTTTTTTGCCTGTATGGGGCTTAAAAAATACACCGAAAAATGTAAAAATTGAAATTCTGCTAATTTTTCCTCTAGACTTTTCTGTTTTTTGCCTAGAATCATCTAGTTATTTTACTTAGAGCAGATTTAGCCAAATATCCAGATCCGGGAAGCCCTTTTTTAGAAAATAGTTTTTTTTTGTCTGTATAGGGCTTAAAAAATGCACCGGAAAATGTAAAAATTGAAATTCTGCTAATTTTTCCTCTAGACTTTTCTGTTTTTTGCCTAGAATCATCTAGTTATTTTACTTAGAGCAGATTTAGCCAAAAATCCAGATCCGGGAAGCCCTTTTTTAGAAAATAGTTTTTTTTGCTTGTATAGGGCTTAAAAAATGCACCGAAAAATGTAAAAATTTAAATTCTGCTAATTTTTCCTTCAGACTTTTCTGTTTTTTGCCTAGAATCATCTAGTTATTTTACTTAGAGCAGATTTAGCCAAAAATCCAGATCCGGGAAACGTTTTTTAGAAAATAGTTTTTTTTGCCTGTATGGGGCTTAAAAAATACACCGAAAAATGTAAAAATTGAAATTCTGCTAATTTTTCCTCTAGACTTTTCTGTTTTTTGCCTAGAATCATCTAGTTATTTTACTTAGAGCAGATTTAGCCAAATATCCAGATCCGGGAAGCCCTTTTTTAGAAAATAGTTTTTTTTTGTCTGTATAGGGCTTAAAAAATGCACCGGAAAATGTAAAAATTGAAATTCTGCTAATTTTTCCTCTAGACTTTTCTGTTTTTTGCCTAGAATCATCTAGTTATTTTACTTAGAGCAGATTTAGCCAAATATCCAGATCCGGGAAGCCCTTTTTTAGAAAATAGTTTTTTTTTGTCTGTATAGGGCTTAAAAAATGCACCGGAAAATGTAAAAATTGAAATTCTGCTAATTTTTCCTCTAGACTTTTCTGTTTTTTGCCTAGAATCATCTAGTTATTTTACTTAGAGCAGATTTAGCCAAATATCCAGATCCGGGAAGCCCTTTTTTAGAAAATAGTTTTTTTTGCCTGTATAGGGCTTAAAAAATGCACCGAAAAATGTAAAAATTTAAATTCTGCTAATTTTTCCTTCAGACTTTTCTGTTTTTTGCCTAGAATCATCTAGTTATTTTACTTAGAGCAGATTTAGCCAAAAATCCGGATCCGGGAAGCCCTTTTTTAGAAAATAGTTTTTTTTGCCTGTATAGGGCTTAAAAAATGCTCCGGAAAATGAAAAATTGAAATTCAGCTAATTTTTCCTCTAGACTTTTCCGTTTTTTGCCTAGAACCATCTAGTTATTTTACTTAGCGCAGATTTAGCCAAAAATCCAGATCCAGGAAGTCCTTTTTTAGAAAATAGTGTTTTTTTTTCCTGTATAGGGCTTAAAAAATGCACCGCAAAATGTAAAAATTGAAATTCTGCTAATTTTTCCTCTAGACTTTTCTGTTTTTTGCCTAGAATCATCTAGTTATTTTACTTAGAGCAGATTTAGCCAAAAATCCAGATCCGGGAAGCCCTTTTTTAGAAAATAGTTTTTTTTGCCTGTATAGGGCTTAAAAAATGCACCGAAAAATGTAAAAATTTAAATTCTGCTAATTTTTCCTTCAGACTTTTCTGTTTTTTGCCTAGAATCATCTAGTTATTTTACTTAGAGCAGATTTAGCCAAAAATCTAGATCCAGGAAGTCCTTTTTTAGAAAATAGTTTTTTTTGCCTGTATAGGGCTTAAAAAATGCACCGGAAAATGTAAAAATTGAAATTCTGCAAGTTTTCCTCTAGACCTTTCTGTTTTTTGCCTAGAATCATCTAGTTATTTTACTTAGAGCAAATTTAGCCAAATATCCAGATCCGGGAAGCCCTTTTTTAGAAAATAGCTTTTTTTGCCTGTATAGAGCTTAAAAAATGCACCGGAAAATGTAAAAATTTTAATTCAGCTAATTTTTCCTCTAGACTTTTCTGTTTTTTGCCTAGAATCATCTACTTATTTTACTTAGCGCAGATTTAGCCAAAAATCCAGATCCGGGAAGCCCTTTTTTAGAAAATAGTTTTTTTTGCCTGCATAGGGCTTAAAAAATGCACCGGAAAATGTAAAAATTTTAATTCAGCTAATTTTTCCTCTAGACTTTTCTGTTTTTTGCCTAGAATCATCTACTTATTTTACTTAGCGCAGATTTAGCCAAAAATCCAGATCCGGGAAGCCCTTTTTTAGAAAATAGTTTTTTTTGCCTGCATAGGGCTTAAAAAATGCACCGGAAAATGTAAAAATTTTAATTCAGTTAATTTTTCCTCTAGACTTTTCTGTTTTTTGCCTAGAATCATCTTCTTATTTTACTTAGAGCAAATTTAGCCAAAAATCCAGATCCGGGAAGCCCTTTTTTAGAAAATAGTTTTTTTTGCCTGTATAGAGCTTAAAAAATGCACCGGAAAATGTAAAAATTTTAATTCAGCTAATTTTTCCTCTAGACTTTTCTGTTTTTTGCCTAGAATCATCTAGTTATTTTACTAAGAGCAGATTTAGCCAAAAATCCAGACCCGGGAAGCCCTTTTTTAGAAAATAGTTTTTTTTTTGCCTGTATAGGGCTTAAAAAATGCACCGGAAAATGTAAAAAATGAAATTCTGCTAATTTTTCCTCCAGAATTTTCTGGTTTTTGCCTAGAATCATCTAGTTATTTTACTTAGAGCAGATTTAGCCAAAAATCCAGATCCGGGAAGCCCTTTTTTAGAAAATAGTTTTTTTTGCCTGTATATGGCTTAAAAAATGCACCGGAAAATTGTTCTTTTGCTCTATCGAAAATGTATCCTAAACACCGAATCGGAACTCGTGTCAAAGAACTCCTTTATAGATACCCTCACACAACATTTGTCTTTATATGGATACCAAGTCATACAGGAATTATAAACAACCATGTACCAGAAGAATTAGCAAAAAAGTCACCCTTGGAACACATGATGACAACTTTATATTCTACAAATCAGATATAAGAGGCTTAATTAATGCAAATCTAAACCTTAAGTGGGAAGAAAACTGGTAATCACAACCAGAAAGATGAGCCACCTAAATTCGAATGTAACGAGACCCTTACCATTGAACATCTTTTTAATACATGTCCACATTACGCTGACTTAAAATTAAAACACAATATTATAAATCATTAAGGGTTTTTAATAACTTTTAATTTAGGGCTTTACTGGATTTACAGAATGATGAATAAAATAAATTATTTTGCTTTATGAAAATATTTTGAAAACGCTTTATTTTGGAGCAGTGTATGATTCTGAAAAATAATTTTAAAATAACTTCATGGAGAAAAAAACTATTATAAAATCATAATATCTACTCTTAACCTAATTTTAGTCCAGTACCTGTAAAGTTCTTCTAAAACCGCAGCACTAAGACCTTTTTTGAACAAACGAAACCTTCGAAAACTTCGAATGGTACAGTGTGATCCAAATCACTTTTCGCCAGCAACAGAACACCTGGGGCTTAGCAAGCTTAATTGCTCGAGATGAAAACGGCGCGCCTGCATGCACTAAGGTGAACATAATCTAATGCACATAGCCGTCCGGCACCCCCTAAAAATTTAATCTTCAATATTAATCCTGCTGTTCCCCTTTAATTCCCAGCAAAATTGTTTCTCGATTAACGCTCGTATCCAAGGTATGAAGGTATGTACCTGTACCTGGGAGCTAAGGTTCGGTGCTCTGCAAATTTTCATCGTATAGCTCTCTACAGATTTTTGAGAAAAAGAATGCTCCACTGCGGTGAGTTGGATAATCCCGCTCTGTGCAGCGATAGAGTTAGAATACCCAGAATTTGGGTGGAAAAAAAAAAATATATACGCAAACATTTTAAAACATTCTTAAATTCATGCTCAATCCTCGTTCCCACTTCAAGCTAAATTTGCCAATTTCCGGCACGAAACCACTTTTCTGCGATACGATTCACAGCGAGCGGAGGCAGCGTTTCACGAGATGTTTTAATTCGCGCATATCCAGAAAAATCCGTAAATCGAAAAAAAAAATAGATTTTCATTTCCCAGACGAAGACGTCGCGGTGGGTGGCGGCTAGGCGCGGCTCGGGAGCGTCTGCGGCGCGGGCGGTCGGTGCACTCCAGTGCCGCTATCTAAGTAGATCATCTAAAGAAAATTAACTTGAGAACTCGGCTCGTTATGCATGACGTATTATATGTGGAAGTGTTGGGGAAAATGCAAAAAAGAGTCCACGACAAGTTGCTGAAATTCCCCGGGAATGAACGAGAAACTTTCGAGGACATGCGACCTCGTTTCCTTGGATCGTTTTACTTTCCTTTTTCCCTGCTTTTTTTTTTTATACTTCACGTCCTTTTACGAATTTTGCCTCCGCGAGGACTTCATATTTGCTGAATTGTTTCATGAAACTTTTCAACCCTTGTAAATGCAAACAGGCAGAGTCAAAAATTGCCGAGATGAAAGATAGAGAAGAATCGCGCGGTCGGGAACGTTTTGATTTACGAACAGCCCCCCTCAGTTCCTTTACGGCTGCTCCTCTTTCCGGTTCGCCTGCGGAGCCCCCGATATAAAAGCAAATGCACTCCGCCCCTGCCCCAGTGCGGCTTACTTCATTAAATTGCTCCGCGAAGAGAAACAGGTCATTTACCGCACATAAATGTTTCCCTTCTGAAGATATTAGCAATACCGATGAAATACGCGCGCCGCGGCCTGATGTTGCTGCTTCTAGACACTGAATCTTGCTGCGGAAACTAATGAAATTCATATTTTTGCGCGCTCTCGACTGCAAGCGATAATTGGTTTCAAAATGTTCGCCGCGTTCATGACACTTTTTTTCGGGTTTATTAACCCCTTGAGTGTTAGGGGAAGTTTTCATACATATTCATAACATAAATGCCAGACAATTTTAAAGAAAAATACATGAGTATAAAAAAAAATTTATACTTCAGTCAATTTTCAGGGAACGTTTATAAAATGTAAATTAGGCTTCCTTATTTTTCTAATACTACAGGGTGGGCCATCTAACGTTTGGAATTGGAACTATAGGTTATTTTGAGGTTGGAAGGCTTGATGACATTTCCGATGTGACAGGAAGTTAGTTTTATGCTTGAAATTTATGAAATCGGTCGCTTTTCGCTTGAACAAAGTTGGGAAATATTAAAAACTTATTTCCAAAGTGTTGAGTCTTCTACTCAAACTGTAAGAAATTTACGGAAAAAATTGGACAAAAAGGATGTGCCAAAAACGCAGTTTGTGGATCAATTTGTGAAGTGAGTTCGTGAAACTGGATCGTTGTTGGATAAAACAACCCGTGTACATTGAACATTTCACGCACTTCACGTAATTGAATATTTCACGCACTTCTTTGAGAAGAATTTTGCATAAAGATCTCGGTATGAATGCATACAAAGTTCAATTAGTGCAAGAGCTGAAGCCGTATGACCATCCGATGCGTTTTCGGTTTGCTCAATGGGCCGAAGACCGCTTGATCGAAGATGGGCATTTTTACCGAAAAATCATCAATTCCACCTCGGAGGATACGTCAATAAACAAAATTGTCGTATCTGGGGCTCAGAAAATCCACAAGTCATCGTGGAGAAACCAATGCATCCACAACGAGTGACTGTCTGATGCAGATTTTGGTCTTACGGCATTATTGGGCAATTTTTCTTCGAAAATGAGCAAGGAAACGCTATTACAGTGAATGGCGATCGCTACCGCGCCATGCTAAGCAATTTTTGTTTCCCAAAATTGAAGAGTATGACATAGACGACATTTGGTTTCAACAGGACGGCGCAACGTGCCACACAGCCAACGTAACAAGCGATCTTTTGCGCACTGTTTTCGGAAATCGCATAATCAGCCGAAATGCTGATGTCAATTGGCCACCTCGAAGCTGCGATTTAACTCCGTTAGAGTTTTTTTTTTGTGGGGAGCCGTTAAGGACAAGTGTTACGCTAACCATCCAGAGACGATTGACGACTTGAAACGTGAAATCGAAGTTGCCATTGACGAAATAGAGGCCCAAACCATCGAAAATGTACTGAAAAATTGAACTGATCGAATGGGGTATTGTAAGGCTAGCCGTGACAGTAATTTGAATGATGTTGTCTTCCATTCCTAAATGGAAAGGTTCAATCTTTCTAATAAACTTATAACTTGGAAAAAATATTCATTTGTTTTTTTTTTTTTTTTATAGCCGATTCAAATTGCAAATCTTAAATGGCCCACCCTGTAGCACGACGTAAAAAAGGTTGCTACCCGCTTTTTGAATGAGTACTTACGAGAAAATAAGAAAATATTTTAATTTCTGCGGTATTTGATAACAAAATGTTGTATACTCAGTTTTAAGCTTATTATATTTACATACATTTTGATGGTTGATAAGAAACAATAACAATAATTCATCATTTATAACAAAATTTTTTATAAACCTAAAGCACAAGCAATTCCTAAATATTCCTGATAGGTTGTCGGAGTTTTTAAATGCCATATTAGAAATAATTTTTGCAGCTAACCACTTCTTTCTTGTTTAAGTAGTATGGCACGATCCGCCATCTTGGTGGAAAATAAAATTCAACTCCAAGGGATTCCCACAATGCAATCGAAGGTATAAATTTAATCTATTAAAAAGCGATATTTATATACCACATTCTTAACAGAATATTCTATTATAATTAAAATCAATTTTAGGAGATGTAAATTTCAAATGAAGTAAAGAAATTACCGAATTCTAAGTCGCTCCTTAAAGCCCTATTTTTAGAACAGTTCAGCCCATACAACTAGACTTTCCAGAAATTTTTAGGAGATCTAAAATTGAATTGGAATAAGTACATTTTTGTCTTTTAAATCCATTTAACCCCTACACATTTTATTTTTAAGCTATTCAGGTCAAGAAAGACACACTTTTGGGATGTTGGAGTTTACGTATTTAAAATTAAAGGGCAAACGTGACAACAAAGGAATTGAGGCTTTATAGATTAATACTGAACTAAACATTTCGACTATCGTATCCTTCCGGTCCATGCGAATTAAATGAATTGATTGAATTTTTGTCTAAGCCATGATAGCATAACTTATTGTTAGTTTTGTTGTAAACTAACTATATACTAACAGAATGACATTCAGGATAGTGAATCGTAAAGCCTATTTTCGACTGGTGTCGTGCCGTAACATAATTTATTTCAGAAAAAAATATTGCAAGCTCCTTAATGCCGCCCCCTGGTGCTCCGGCAGTGACATCCCGCCGTTCTGTCAAACCGTAAAATGTTACCGTACTCAACCTGCTCGAGTATGTGATAGCAGAAAACCGTGTCTACGGATAAATTATGTGATTATATCATGAGGGCACACACACCCACTGTGACACCGAGCGACATGCTGAACCGGAGCGTGAACTCGGAGGTGCCCCCCCGACGACATCCAGTGGCGCCCCGTGCACCAGTCCACGGTGGTGCCAGCGAACGAACACGGAGATAATTCCAAATCGCACAAAAAGCGGCATTAGGTCTTGGCTTTAACCTTTATAAAGATTTGAGCGCTCCTGTAAGGCTACGTGCTATCGGGTTCCTTACAGCAGTGTCAGAGCGCTTCGCTTGTCACAGGCGACGGGTCGGGAGTTTCTGAGCCGGTGGCCCCGGGAAAAACTTTCTCAGTATTAAGCTTATTTCATCGAGACGGAAGAAATCCATCACCTGGGTAAATATATATTTTTTTTTTGTGTAGGGGCAAAGGAAGGGTTTCTCGACCGGCTGCGCTCACGCGGGCATATCAACCGGATATTAAAGATAGTCACAATGTCGAAAGGGTTCGGACTACTGTAGGAGGAATCCAACCCTGACAGGCAGGTTGTGGCTTTTCGGGCATTTGTCATACTCGCGTCCATTCACGCAGACATTCACCCTTGATCGAGTAGGTTATAAATCGCTAAAAAGCAAAAGGATTCCCCGGGATAAGATACGGCCGATAAGCCTGATTTCCTGCCTACGTCGCTTCGATGTATGTTTATTTACCTTAAAGAATGCTTGAGATTTCGTTAAATCTGTAAAATGTTAAAATAGTAAAGAAGGTAGAAACGATTTTGCATTTTCAGAGATTTTGTATTTCTAAGCTGCGCTACGTACGGGGGTGGATTTAAAAATGTCGCAATCTCATATCGAAATATTTTTCAGTCGAAATTGACTATCCCTTTATCATAATTCTGTGTTACTATCCTGCGAAGCTTTACATCGACTTAATTTTAACAGGATGACGCATATTTCGTTAAAATCGAATCGCTAGAAATATAATATAAGAATAGCTTGCAAAAATCCACCTACGGTAATTAAAATTTCCATCGAAGGTTGTAACTAATACAAATTTATATTTTGAGAATTTCGGAAAAAGATCTGCTTTGAACTTAATGGTAAATATGTTAAAAAATAAAGATAGAATCATTTAAATCTATTTTCATTTTCGTGATAAGCCTACGAATTTTCCAACCGTCTCTCGTATAATATAAAACGAATTTATTATATTTTTAGTGATTTAAAAATTAGGGTATGTTTATTGATTTATTTATTTATAGACCCCTGTTAAAAAGATAATTAGAATAGCATTTTGTTCAAAAGGAATTATTTATCAGAAATGCATTGAATTGTCAAATTCTTACAGATAACATCTACATTAGGATCCATTGTGATTATTAAGTTAGTTGTCTATTGCTGAAAACTTTTTATTGATTTTTTTTTAAACTTGTAACTTAATTTTGCAGTTTCAACAATTTTTTACGAAATGATTAAAGCGGCCCTGCCTGATCAGTCATGAGGGCAGTTTTAATAAGTAGTGCAGAGTGTCGGACATCAAGTTTTGTAAATCTTGTAGGTTTCCATGAAATTCGGGGTTTTTGTAGTTGCTGATCACGAATTGAAATTTCTACTCTTTGCGTAATCCAGAGACAACGGCGTGGACATGGTAGAATTTTGTCTCCTTTGGGGTGCTTTATTATAGTGATTCCCCTTGCCTCTCACTTCTCGGGGTGCTTTATTATTGTGAGTCCCCTCCGCCATATTGAATCCGCAATTTTCAAAATTTGATATTAAATTTGTGATTAGCGACTACCAAAACTCCTGTATACTGAATTTCATGAAAATCTGTGAGATTTTTAAAATTTCTTGTCCGCCATATTGAATTTGCCATTTTGAATTTTAAAAATCTAATTTTAATCTCATAATCAGTGACGATAAAAACCCCTTGGTACAGAATTTCACGAAAATCTGTACGATTTTCAGAGTTTCAGATTTTCAGAATCTGCACTATAGAAAATCCGCCATTTTTAAAAGGTTATGAGTGATTGCGATCAGCAAAAAAACTTTTTTCTGTAAGTTCAAACATTCCGATCACCGTTGATCATAGTAAGAATTGCATTGCAAAACTCTATTGACTTGAAAAAAAACTTACAAAAAAAAAAATTTCAAATTTTTTGATACTTTTTTTCCAAAAAGTCGCCATATTTAATTTCCTATTGGAAAAAACTCAATTTTGACGACAAATTCTGAAAGAGCACACTCACACACTTGAAAATGATTCTCTGCCATTGCATGCACTTTTTTTTAACAAAAGCACTTTATAAACGTCTATAACACTCTGTTTATTAAAAATAGCATATTGTTAAATAATTCTTTCTTAAATTTTTTTTTAAATTTAAAAACTTAGTAATAAAAACATAAATGAAGTTTAATCAAAAACTAAAGGGAAACTCGGAGTTCTGACATAAGTATGCCAAATTTTCGCTCTGACAAATCAGTAAATTGAAGACGA
The DNA here is from genome assembly GCA_949715965.1 of Dysmachus trigonus. Lineage (NCBI taxonomy): Eukaryota > Metazoa > Arthropoda > Insecta > Diptera > Asilidae > Dysmachus > Dysmachus trigonus. The sequence continues at coordinate 94,179,145 of OX454320.1, forward strand.
TTTTAAATTTGTTTGGAAAGTGTTTGACACAAAGGAGCGCTATATTTGAAATAGTTGATTGAGCCCCATCTTATCCTATATGTTATATTAAAAACACATAAGTTTAGTTTTTTATATATTGTATATATTGTAGATTTCTTCGTACAAAGTGAAGATCCAACTTTTTATCTGAATCTTTATCTAGATTAAGGGACATTTTAGAAATTTCCCACATCTCAAAATGTTGCGAACTTCACTTGTTGCGATAAAGAAAGAACGAAATGTGCACCATTATAGCAAAATAAACACAAAAAGTTTCATGTAGAACAACAGAAGTGAAACGCATTTTTGAAAGCTCATTTCCATGCGATGCCTGAAAACTTAAAAATGGTTTTGAAATTCCATATCATAGGTCAGTTTAGGGCAAATTGCACAACAGCTTTATATAAGAAAGAATTTTCTCTTTTGTGAGATATTTCAATTTAAAGACATTTTTAAATTTGGGGGCATCGCAACGAAGTGAACTTTCAAAAATTCACTTAACTTTTGTTATTCTAGATGGGATTTATTTCCCTTATCATTGTTTTAATGATTTTAATGTGCTTCAAATCTACATATATACATTATTACAAAAAAGTAGTTATATTATTTCTCAATATAAACGGATAGAAAATTCGATAAAATAGAAAATAAATTAGCAATTACTAGAAATGGGCTAATCAAATTTTCTGTCTGTCTAGACTGTAAAAAAGAGTATAAAGTAGTGAAAAGGAGTAAATGTATGTTTATGGGTTATTTCATAAATTTTGAAATAACTGAAATAGCGCTCAAATATTTTCTCAATATTTTCCAGGATTTCCGTTCTGTCATTCCACCCAGTTTTTTTTCCCCGGAATAACTACTCTGGAGTAATAATCTCCTGGAACATTATAGGGGGCAACTGGCAAGTGGTAGGTTTCCACGTCGATAACTCCTTCCGTACGAGTTGTATCTTCGCATTCGCCAAATACGTACCTACGGCGCAATAAATTTTAAATTTTTCTCGCCATTTTCTGACTATTTTCTCGAAGATCCTGCGAAATCATCGCTAACGTGTTGGAAGCACACCTGTCCCACCCCACCCCGCCTGCTCTGCCACCGGCAATATATGTTTTTTCTTTTTTTTTGCAGCCACACCTTGTAGCAACAATTTTCGCGGTGTAACTGGTTTTGTAATAAAATATTTTCACCTCATCTCAGCTGGTTGCCGGATCCTTTTGACCTCTCCGAACGATGGCGCGGCAGTGGCGGCGGCGGCGGCGACGGCGTTTGCCAATATTTATTTCACGTCGATAAATTTTCGGGCGTTCCCTGTCAAACGCCTTTATCTCATTCCGCTAAGAGGTGTACATCTGGCCGCTTTCTGTGATGGCTCTGGAGGCTACGTGCCGTATGGAAAAAGTAGCCCGATACCGTTTTTATCTCGTGTGTGCACACCTGCCCGAACAGTGGCGGGGGCGGGGGCGGCGGCTCCTTTTGCAAACAGTCGTTGAACGCCTCAAAATTACGCCACCTTTCGCCGGGATGGAAATTTACGACGATCCTCACTCTTATCGCAATTAACGTTTACGAGCCCCCAGAGCGGCTTCCCTGACTTTGAGTAAGGGTGGCTGCTAAAGGGGCTAAGGAGGAAAGGGGAAGGGGCAAAAAGACGCTCCTCCGTACGTACAGCAGAAAATTGGTAAAATTGCTTTAACTTATGATTAAATCGAGCAGCTGGAATCCTACTTAAGTACACTTGCTTGCCTCATCACACTGCCTGCCTGACTAGCAGGATTCAGTTGTGATTCCCCCTATATACAGCCATAAAGCATATTGCGCCATTTTACAACATTTTCCTAGAATTGTCATCTGAGACATATGCACAGATTCCGGTGGATATCAGCAAATTCCCCATTCATTCCTTCGAACCGCCACTGCCGCTACCGCCCGCCGCCACTGGAGTGAGTCCTCCTAGCCTAGGTAAGGATGAATCCTCGGAACAAACGTCGAGTTTAATTTTACTGCAGATTAAATTAGTCCTCAGAAAACGAAGTCTTACATACAATGAAAATTCCTTCATTATTTTTTAAATAATATAGTGGTAGTAAAAATGGATTTTTGGTATCTTATCTTATGAATCGTCTATGTGTGACTATCGTTTTTATGCAAACTCAATGTAAAAACGCCACTTTTCTACTGTTTTTGGAAATCTCTTGGTTCTTTATGTTACTGGGCATAGCAGCCCGACTAGGGAAAAACTAGGGCTAGATTAGGGGCTGAACTGGCTGGACTATACTAGTACCCTGGTCAGACAGTTTGGCTACTACTACATTATATTATAAAGAACGGATAAAATTAAAGCCCTAAGTAGATCACAAATCAGGAGATTACATCAGGGTCTGATTAGATAAATTGGAGTTAACCCTAAAAAGGCCGAGTCGGACGACCAAATTTGGTTCGAATATGAGAAATTAAGTTGATCCGGAATAAGATCCAAATAAGATAAACTAGAGCTGACCCGGATAGAGTTAGAATCAGATGAAGAAGCGGGGTATGTTGTTTTAAGGAAAAGGATAGGAATATTAAATCCGATCTCGATCAAGAACGCTGCAATAGGTTATTCCATATTCAAACCCAATCAGCACCACGTGCCACTTTCCGTACTAGGACGTAGTCTGATTCAGCCCGGGATGTACTCCGGCTTGACCTAGCTCATTTCTAGTCGGGAGTATGTTAATTATAAAGGTAATTTAACTGGTATTACGCTATTAAAAGAAATGTGTATTATTCACCTGCAAGACTGGTACCTAAAAGTATTTTATTTCTTTAGAAAATATTATTTAATGCAAAAAAAAAACAACTAATTTAATGAAAAACTAAATTTTTTTTTAAAAACATGTACAGATTTCCACATTTCAATGATTCTGATAAAACAATTTCGAGTTTAATCTATTAATGCGCAAAACGAGGATTTTGTGCACGTAAGTTCAATTGTACGATTCGAATAAAAAATTGGGGCGAGTTTCCTCCAAAATCGTATATAAGGGGTTTTTGGGGATGCTTCAAAAACCCTATTATTTTTTCGGATTTTTAAGAAAAGGGCTGATTTTTTTTCTTTTCAAAGTCGATTATCTTGACGTTGATGCTATTGAATGATCATATAACCACCAGAAATTGAGGTCCGAATCTTTCCGAATTTTCTCAAATTTTCTATGGTTTTGAATTTTGTTTTTGTTTTGGATTTTGCAAAATGGCCATTTTATACAGCAATGTAATAAAAAATTTCGCGATGTTTTTACACGACAGAGATCAATTTTACAAAAAAATGTATAGAATAGGAAATGCTTAAAATTAGCCAATGAACGCGTGTGAATTTTTTTAGAATTTTTAGGAACATTTTTGGATTTTTCAAAAATAGTCCAAAAAAATTCTGAAAAAATTCACACGATTTCTTTGGCTAATTTTAATATTTTCTGTTGTATAAAATTTTTTTTTTAAAGTTGATCCTTTTCGTGTAAAACATTATGATATTTTTTATTAGATTGCTGTATAAAATGGCCATTTTGCAAAATCCAAAACAAAAACAAAATTCAAAACCATAGAAAATTTGAGAAAATTCGGAAAGATTCGGACCTCAATTTCTGGTGGTTATATGATCATTCAATAGCATCAACGTCAAGATAATCGACTTTAAAAGAAACAATACCCAAAAAGAACAGCCCTTTTTTTAAAAATTCCAGAAAATAATAGGGTTTTTGAAGCTTTTATGAAAAACAAATGCCAAATTCTGAAAGAGCATCCCCAAAAACATCTCATATACGATTTTGGAAGAAACTCGCCCCAATTTTCTATTCGAATCGTACAATTGAACTTGCGTGTATAAAATTTTCGTTTTGGGGCGACATTTTAAAAATGTGTCAAAAATACGGTTTTTCTATTTTTTAACCCTATTTTTCTCGAAAATGGGAGCTAACTTAAAAAATTTCGTAAAGTACTGAAATAATCCTATAGAAACTACCCACAAAGCTTTCAGAGAACAACAAATATTTTAATTTTTTTCCTCATTGATGTTTTTGGAATTTTGTTCTTGTGAGCGAAGTCAGAAGTACGAAATCGCACACCTGTGATAAGATTCCTTATTTGGAAATCCCTTGATTTGAAATCACTGGTTATGACTATTAATTTGAATAGAGAAATACGTATAAAGAAGAAACACATCATATTAATTATCAGTAAAGCTGAGAGTTACCTATCAAAGGATGAAAAAAAAGTCCTCTAATGAGATCTTCTTATCAACGTGGGAAAAGCAATAAATAGTCATAGTATGCGCTGGGGAAGTATCTTTAAATTAAACAGCGCCGCATAATTCAGCTGTGAAGTAGCATTATTGGCCGTAAATCATGCTCCCAAGACTCGGGCCTGCACTGCACCAGAGCAGAGCAAAAGCCGTACGTTACTTCTAGATATCACAAATTTGCTCTCCGAACTCCTCCAGGTAGACAGATACGGCCTTCGGTTACAAGAACGGATTTGTAAGAAGTTCCAAGAGCCCCATCAACGGACAGAAATTATGCTTGCCAGCTAATGCCCGTATATTATTAGTACATAATGTTACGTGTTCACATAAACTACCGTTTAGGGTATACCCGGACGATACAGCCATACATTATTTACAAGTATTTTAGAGAAGATTACGGGCATAAACGATACGCTTCGCCTTATGTAGCACATGGCACAGGATATTGGCTGTTTTCTGGGCCCTGTGTTTGTGCAGGGGGCACATGTTTCTTTCACCTGCCCCATATTTTGCTGTAATCTGTATTTAGTGCACATCTCTCTAGTGAGCTGCTTCCTCCTTTTTTGGGGGCTCTTTTGGGACAAAAAACACTCGAGCGACGCCAGATTTTCGTTCATGTCGCTTTTTTTACCTACCCACCACCAGTAAAACGTTGTTTTAGCGAAAGGTAAATGGGAACACTTCGAATTTTAAATTCAATTTTCGTAAATGATTAAAAATGACTCATTTTGATACTATTTTTTAGAGACTTCTGAGTCTGTGAGGATAAAATTATATAAATTTGCATTTATGGTTTTCTCTATTAACCTTTCACACGAAATTGTCCGTCGAGGCTACTGGCTGCAACAAAACAACCTTATTTTTATACCATAAAGTTTGAAAACACATTTGTAATTTTTATTATTTTTGTAAATGCTCTTAAAAATACAAATTTTATTGTTCTTTATGAACTATTTTGGTTTTACAAAAAAGCTAGCTTATTCGAAATCATACGAAAATGAAAAATATATTATTATTACAAAAGGTGTTTTCATAGCTTAAATAGAACTCCCTATAGGGATCACTGTCAATCCGAGCTGTCATTTGTGTTCAGAACTTTTTATGTTTTTTTTTAATTGTTAAAAATCAAAATTGTAGCTTCTGAAATGAGACCAATCCAAAAGAAACTCTGTAGACCCCAGAAAAATACACGATTTGGCGCGATTCCCATGCTAGTGGCATAATTGGTTCTTATTTCTTTAAAAATGTGACAGCAGGGTTGTCACGCATCTGGAAAACCTGGAAAACTGGGAAAAGTCAGGGATTTTTTTTCGAGACGAGAAACCAAAACCAACTCCCAAACCAACCCATGCTGAGAAAAAAGTTTTACTCTGTTGTTGGTGGGATTCTGAGGGCATGTTGTTTTACGAACTTCTTCCACCTAACACCACAATAAACGCAGAGACCTACCCATCACAACTACAAAATCTGTCTGCAATTATTAAACAAAAAACGGCGAAAGCGTTTACATGTTAGTCTTCTTCACGATAACGCTCGGTCCCACATAGCTAAATTAGTTAAACAAACTATTTTAGAGCTAAGTTGGGAAGTTCTACCCCATCCACCATACTCACCAGACTTAGTTCCGTCTGATTACCATTTGTTTCGGGTTTTAAAAAATTATTTACGCGATAAACTGCTTGATGAATAAACAGACGTTCAAAATACCCTAGAAGAGTTTTTTGATTCAAAACCAAAGGATTTTTGGATGGATGGAATTTTACATTCATACATTTTCAAATGGTATGCAACAATACAAAATTATATAATCTGAGTTCAATCATATTTTCAAATATATTGAATTTAATTAAATAATATTACAAATGAATAAAGTACCTGACTTACTTTAATTTAAATTTTATTATAATATTACAGTGTAATTCACTGAAATGTAATTTGTGAAATTTAGCTCCGAATGGATTATATAAATCCAACTTGATGCAAATGGCTCAAAGTAATCAATGCAATACACGGGTGATAACATCACTGAGTTCAAATTATGTACGTACTTGTTGAATTCATTGTTTCATATAAAATGAAGTTACGACAGGAATAAAAGTGGTATAAATTTTGTATGAGATAAATTTACAAAGTAGATTACAATACTTTTGTAAACGACCACTTACGCTTTTATAAGCTTGTGGTAATGGCTATATATCTAAGATTATAGGAACCGTCAGGTAAATTCCTCGTTGACAGTAAACGAGTAACATACTAACAAATTTCACCAATAAATTTATCCTAGAATTAAGGTACGAACGAGTGTGGGCCTATACATAGGAGCCATTAGGCTTATTCGGGTCAAGACAGCGATAAAAGTAATAAGCAGACTTGCCCCTTAGCCGAAATGACTGTTTTCAATAAAACAATACTGACCGGCCTAGAGGGCGCTGCTGACCGACTCCCTAGTCCTAGGTGTATAATCGGGACGGATTGTCTTACCGCTTTGGCCCAAAGCTGCTATTAGCATGACTTCCGAAACCGGCACAGTCCAGCGGGCAGGTATCAATTGAAAGCGTAACTTGACAATTATAGCGAGAATGTATTAATTCTGAGGAAAAGTTACCTGCACGCAACGCAGCTTTGCCGGAATTTGTTCGAGCGAGGGATAATCACCGCTGTCAGCGCCTTCAAGTTTTGATTTACGACGGCGGACGAACAACCCGTCACTGCACCCCACTTCTTTCGTGAGGAGTTTATGTGGCCGCGAGCTAAGGAACTTCACAATGAAGTCGAGGAAAAGTCGGCCTTTATCAGAGAGCGAGCTCAAACCATTCAGATTTGAATGATAATTATTAATTCAGGGAAATAATAAAATGATAATAAATCTTGTGATTATTTTTATTTTTATTTATTTTAACCCATTAACAGCGAAGCGGACATTTCACATTCGATTGGTTTTTCGTCTATAAAAAACCTAAAATCAACTAAATATTATTAAAGAAAAACATTTTCTTAAGTAAAACCTGCTCTTTCCGAATCTGTCAGATTTGAAAACTTGTTCACCACTAATCAAATATGGCTGCCCAAAGATGCCTAAAATAGAAGCATGTCCAGTTTTTCATAAACTTAGTATTAATTATTCTTAGAAGTAACGTCCTAAAGTTACTAATACTGTATCTTTGGTATGTATAACTATAAAAGAATACATGAAAATTTTAGTAACAAATATTTTCAAGATGGCGGATCCAATATGTCTGCCATCACAACAAAAAGTTTTTCTTTGCAAATTCAGAGCATTCAAGTAGTCATTACTTATGTTTTTGAGGTCGCTGATTTTAAATTTCACATCAGATTTTTATTTCACAAAATGGTGGATCCAATTTGGCCACTGAAATACTCAATTGCTTTCAAATTTCATCAGTTTTTAGAATTTGTCTGTTTGTTTGCCATCTATAATGCACCCTGACTCTCACCACGAGGAGGTGAAGCTTATGAATTAATTTAAGGGGGTAGTACACTTCTTAAGGCCTTTTTTTAAAGTATTTTTTATTTTTAGAGTTAACTTTATTTTGATCTTGCAAACTTTTTATATATGATACAACTAACATTCAAGAATATAAAAAAAACATTTTTTTTTTTTTTTTTTTTTCTTCATAGGGCCCTAATATGGCTGCCTGAAGGTGACCCCTTTTTAATCTGGCCGACATGATATCTCGACTCTGGAACGTCTGAAACAAACAATTCAAAGTGCATATTAAAATATAGATCAGTCGCTATCGCTCGAATTAGGATAAAAAATGTTGGTAAAAAAAAAAGAAAATGGCGGACTTTTTAATTTTTCGGTCATTTTTTTTTGCAAAAAATTGTTTAAAAAAAGGGTTAAACATTAACCGATTTTCAAAATCCTAATTCGGGCGAGAACTACACATGTATAGAGTATCCCATAAAAATTTGAGCTCGATCAGACCAATAGTTTTTTCAAAATCATGTCGGCCAGGTCAAAAAACGTGGTTTTGAGAAAAACGCGTTTAAAGTTTTTATTCGATAATTTTAAGGTGCGATTAGCGTAAGGCACCGCTACAAATGTGTCTATAACTTTTTTTATATATCGAATTTCTCAAAACGGTTTTGGGAGAACATTTCTGTGATATATTAGAGCACATTTATGAAAAAAAACAAAAATCGATTTTTTCAAAAAAAAAAAGAAGTGTACTACCCCCTTAAATTCGTAATATTAAAAAAAAAATATATATATTCAAAACGTTGTGATTTGAACTGATTCTGAATAAAGCAAACTTTTGTCTTCTAGTTTAATAATTAGACAAAGATAGGAATAAAATAAAAATCACAAATTGTGAAATAATTGTTTAAGACACAACTGAAAAACTAAATAATTCAAGTCAAGCAAATAATCGAACAAATTGGAAACTGATGAAAATGATCGTGATGAAAGGCGAATAATGGAAAAAATACAGCAAAACCCTTTTAAAACAGCCAGGGAATTAAAAAATTTTGTATAAAAGAATATAGTAAAGGATGTTTAGGCTGAAATTGTGCTACATTTCTTAAGAGAAATGACTACCATGGAAGAGTTGTAAGAAAAAAGCTATTTATTTATAAGCCCCCAAGGAATAAAGAAATTCGACTGACATTTTTTTATGGAAAAGATGAATTTTTGAATTTGAAAATGGTAGAGCCTCCTTTTGTTTCTCAATCTGTTGAAAAAAGCCTTACAATATAAATAAACTAATACTGAAAATGCAAATTGGTAACATTTAGTTAAAGCGATGCCAAATCGATTTTCATATTTATGCTTACAAAATTAAATATATACCTGCATATGTGTTACTTTATTACTACCCTTGTCCGATTATTACAATAGTTTGAGCCACTGTGTATGAAAACAAACTTAACATGAAAATGAATTCATCCTTGGGAACCTTTGAAACCTTTAATAGATTTTCAATTCAATTCGTTTCGTTTCAAGTATTTTTACAATTCCAACCAGTTAGCAACATACTTACAAAATTTATATCGATGATATTTTGTATATAAAACATTATGTCGTAATCATCTCAAAGCATTGTGCTACTGTATAACATACATTTCATAGAACGATACTTTGAGAGCTTGATTTATGACAAAGACACGACTTCACAATTTAATTCAGTGCCGCAGTTAAATTTAAAATCAATTCTCAATTGAACGGCATTTCATTTTACCTTCATAAAGTCGACAGCATCGAGGAAAAAAAAAATTGTGTCGTTTGTCGCACAAAAACTTCCTTTATCCTCTCGTATAATATAAACGTAACCCGTTCCCGAACCTCGTTATATTTTTTTTTTTTGGTTTCTGAGCTCCTCGATGCTCGTTTGAAATTCGTACGCAAGACAATATTTCCGGAGTAAAATCGAATTCGCCGCAGATCGCTACACGGATGAGCATCAACATTGAGGAGTCGTGGGAGATGCCACAAAAGGGCGCAGAATGAAAGATTAAAGTGGCATCCAGGCAGCACCCGTTCCTGTGGAATGGAATGAAAAAAAGAGTCCACTGCAGGGTTGCCTGTTTTTCTGTAATTCGGCCACAATAAATAAGATAAACACGAATTTATAGAATCGAATCTGTGCCGTGAGCATCCGCCGCACATTAAAGGCACACACACACACAGTCCGGGAAACCAGAGGGCGCCCAAGGAGCTGGGAACAATCCATCATAACAATATCAAAGCTTCTGCCGCTGACAACCTGAAAAATCCTTTTTAAATGATTCATGAAGGCGTTTCCTCCCGAGTTAACTCGACGGTGGCAAGGCCCCGCTCTCATGGGCTCCTTTGAGCGTGTGTAAGGACCACGACGACGTCCCAGAGTTGTATTTCTATCTGCTCGTGAGTCCTATCCCGTGAATTTTCACTTATCCCAGATATTCTTGGGTCTGCCTGGCGGCAAATATCTCGCACAGGTAAATTCAACTGAAGTGCGATTTTAATTTGTTAGTCGAGTTCACGGCAGCGAGCAAAACCCACCCGACAGTGCACAGTACTCGGCACAGAAACAAGGACACTTTGTACGGAGCAGCTGAGCAATGTGTATGACAAGTTTCAGTCGGAACGAATCGAAACGTTATCAGAGGCGATGATAGGCGAAACAGCCCCCCGGCATTTGATTCGAAAGCGGTTTTTTTTTTTTCATCCAACGCCCCTTGACATAGATTTCGCTGCGCTCCCCAGGTGTGGAGAGTACTTTAAAAAGTTTTGTCGTCATCCAGCGCCCGCTTTTGGCTCGGGTTAATCAAGCAATTTACGTAATATCTGCAAAAAATTGGAAAGCAATACGACACGACGACGCCTCTGGCACTTCCGGAGGAGTTTATCTACTTTTCGCGGAAGTGGCTGCAATTAAGCAGTCCAGTAACAGTCAGAGCAGAAGCGCACCCTGAGGTGCTCCAATTTAAGAAAATCTCAGCATCCGCTGGATGCACAGGAGCCCCAACCACACCGAAGTTGTTATTTTTCGCCCAACTCTAAAGGAAATTCATTTAAAATGCTGCTGCTGGTTTTTAATTATGAGCACTTGCTAAATCAACAAGATCTCGTCCCCGAGCAGAGATTATTCCCCGACAAAGCGATTCAGCGGCGCAAATAAAGGAGAATGTGGTTTTAATTAGAAAACGTAAAGCGCAGGAAGAACTTAATTAGGGATTATTGTCATTTCAGACGTTTGGAACAATTTTATTCCTCCCCGAGGACGTGATGCGGCTCCTTCTTGGCGAACAAACCGCAGAAGAAAAAAAAAAAATTATATAATATTATCTCGCTCTCCTTCGTCCGAGTTTTGTAGGTCAGAAGCGCGCCCATAATAAGGACTGCAGATGTTTCTCTCTTGAAAAATAACATTTCTTTCGGAAACAAATCCCCAGCAATTTAAAATATATTGTTATCACATCTTAATTCGTTCCCGTAGCGAGCCTTCCCGGAATATGGGGACTTGGCAAGGATTCGGGTTCCAAATTCCGGATTCCGGAGGCTGTGGAGATTACTCATTTCGCTATGCTCCATTTTCGAAATCATTAAGTTTCGGCTTAACATTATGCACGCGCGAGGCGATATATTTTAAGCGAGCATACACAACACCACCGACCAACGATGGCGTTTAAATGCTCCCATAAACTGCCAAGTCCACAAAAGGATTTTTATTTTTATTCAGGGATTTCACAGCGAACAGCGGTCAATGTACGCTGAAAACCCTCGTCTCTTCTGATGGATGCTTAATTTACATAAATCCGAATTTTACGTGGACATAATAACGTAAAACTTAATATTTTATTTACAAAAAACGAAAAATTCAATTTACACATGTTGCGAGTGTTGGCGAATGAATGAAAAGGATCAAAAGTACAAAGATCAATCAAATTTGGAGGAAAATATAAAATATTATGATATTACAGATGCGGTCCTTTATAACAATAAATTAAGGAGGAATCTACTTTAGAGTGCAGTGATATAAATTTTGTCCGCGAGCTGCAAGTGGTTGGGAATTAAAATTAAGGAGACTCAGCAGGTTAGTGACGATGTCATGCATAAATGTGACAAGTGCCACTTTTCTGCGACATATAATGTGATAAATTTATGATTTCATACTGAGGCAAGGACAACCACAACATAAGTTCCGAAATTATGATGAATTTTGTTAATTTTTCACTTTTAATCCTTAAAATCACTATATACTTGTAAAGAAGTACACTTAAAAATCATAAAAAGTGTTTTTTAGAACCTACCCTGAGCATCGACTTTTCGCTGATGCACTATTTAACGAATATAAATTAATATCTTTCAGATAAAATTTGTATAGCATCTAAATGTAAACAAAAATTAATTATGGCGAACGGTTTCATTTTCAGATCCCACCCTGAGAAATCGTTACCTTAAACATCTTTTATTTGTACTGTCAATATTAAATAATTGCCCAATAATCTACTCATTAAATCTAATAGTTCAAAAATATTTTCGTACCGATTACTACTGTAATCAAAAAGTAAAGCCAATTTCTTTATAACTTTGAAATTTTTAATTTATTCTTCCAAATCTATATCATCCCCTTCAAAGTAGTCCCTGCCCGATACAATACACCTATGCCAATGATTTTTCCAATCCTCGAAACACTTCTAAAACTCAATAATTGGAATGGCCTTGAGTTGCTTCTTCGATTTTTCTTTTATCTCACCAGTCGATTCAAAACGGTGTCCTCGAAGCGGTCTTTTGAGCTTAAAGAATAGCCAGAAGTCACATGGAGCTAAATCAAGCGAATACGGTTGTTGTGGAATGACATGCATCAAATTTTTGATGAAAAAGTCTCGAAGAACCAATGCAGTATGATGTGAGAAATTGACTGTTTTTGGAACTCTTCTAAAGCACAAATGTTCTTTAAAAATGGTTTGGACCAATCCAAATGAAATGTTTATATGTAGTATCAGCAAGGTTTCTAATTGTCAACCGACGATTTTTGAGCACCAAATCTTTGATTTCATTGACATGTTGTTCTTTGATTTAGGTTGATGGTCGTCCAGGACGCTCTTTGTCTTGAATGTTTTCCCTACCTTATTTTAACTGTTTATACCACTTTCTAATTGTCAACCGACGATTTTTGAGCACCAAATCTTTGATTTCATTGACATGTTGTTCTTTGATTTAGGTTGATGGTCGTCCAGGACGCTCTTTGTCTTGAATGTTTTCCCTACCTTATTTTAACTGTTTATACCACTTGTAAACATTTCTTTCAGACAAAACCTGATCGCCGAAGGCCTTCTGCAAAATTGTAACCGTTTTTCCAGCAGAAATTTCATTCCGCAAACAAAATTTAATGCAACTTCTTTGCTCAATAAAATCATACATTGTAAAAATCAAAAAAATCACTTTTAGTTGCTCAGAAAATACAACGAAACTAACCAATCAAATGACGTACTGGCGTGAAATTTTCCACAGATATGAGTGACAGTGCTGCCAACCTAAACAAAAAGAAGATTTGCTCGAATCGATGTACCTGCACAATTTTAATTCAAAATTGGCTTTACTTTTTGATCACTAACTAACTAAATTTAGTATTTTCATTTTCGTTCAAATGAAACGTAAATACCCCGAAATATTTCTACGAGTTTACAATTTGAAACAATCAAAATTTTATTTTATGGGTAAAAACAAGCAATTTCATGCTAATTTAAAGCACTTGTTGAATTTATGCATACTCTTTTCTATTCAAGAAAATACGTTTATCTTCCTTTAGCGCTATTATGTTCACGTCTATGCAGCTTATAATACGTGGGAACTCACTTCTTTCAAAAAGCGTAATATGGATTGCTGCGTCTGTGCCTTTGTCATAATGATGCTAATCCATTTTGAGTGCCATTATCTCTCAAAAATCTTTAACATTTCTTTTAATATTTAGCAAAAAGTCGTTATTATCAAGGCAATGTCCAATTCTTTTCTAATTCCTCGTTAGTAACCGCCTTCAGCAAAAAACAAAAAACGCTGAAATTTTTAGTATTGGTGGTGGAGTTAATGCTTTTTATTAATTCTCCTTTATATAGACAAATCCTTCTTTGGAAAGCCGAAAATATTGTCTAAATCTCAAATTTATTTTATTATTAGATCAGATAATATTAAATGTTTTAACACTTACAATAAAGACGGAAATTTCAAAGAATAACACTTATCCCGAAATAATGGGCGGTATCTTTTTAAATGGGTATGTATTTATACTTTTATTGTTCTTGAGCATTACTATATAATTAACAGATAATTAACAAATTATAAAAGACAGCTTCCTTAACAATGGAAATTAAATTTCCGAATTGATTACGAAATCAAGTTTCGTTCTCTGCTTTACTTTCTCCAATTCTTCGGAGATAAGAACGTGTGAAATTATTTTTATACAAATCTAATTTTCGTATTTCTTTTTCGTATTCTCACGAAAATAAGAACAGGATTGCCAGAAAATTAATTTCTGTATATTTTTATTTTTTCACATCTTCTTCAGAATATATATCCATATGTATGCTATATTAAAGCTCACGTGAAACATCTTAATTTCATTAAAGCGAAAGATCTTAAGTCGTTGTCAGCGAAATAATTTGAGACGAAAAATCGAATCGAAAGGGCATGTCCTGCCATTCACAGATGTGTGGAGTTTTTGTCTCAACACGTTCGCCTGACAGGGACATTCGGAGATAAGGTCAACGAAGGGTATGAGTGAACTCACAGGGAGTTAGCGAGCGAAGCTACTTAAAGATTTATCGATTTTCGCATTTCCGCCTTATTAACCCACAGCTGGCGGTATCTTGCTGCGTCCGAACGCCGCCACTGTCCACAGTTCACGGCCGAAGATTCGGAACGGTCCCGATAAAGACGAAAGGATTCCTCTTGCTGTGATGTTGCGACAAATATATTATATCAGTGTGCTCCCCCCGAGGACTGGGGAAGCCGAGAAAACGCACGAAGTCTCTCGGTGGAAGTAATATCATCATTAGCGTATATAATCCTAATCACGCCATTAATCTTAACAAACTACGAACCATGTCTGGGACAGCTATTAAAGGTGGTCATCACGGATAATAGAACTACTTTTCGCATTAAGAAGTTATCTCCTGTTGAAGGAAGACACGTTCGACCCGCCAACCAGCCTGGAAAAGTTTTTCTTCCTCTTCGGTGATCAAACCCATAGGAATTTGTCGTAGCCAGCAACTTGTCCTATCAGGCAAATGCGAGTATTCATAGCAGATTAACTAAACAACACAAGTCACGTCCTACAAGGGTCATGTCGGTAAAGTAGTCGACGCAGGGCACCCTTCCACAGCCCGGGTAGGGCAGTTCGAAACTTGCTTTATCGTCGCAAAACACATGTGTGTTGTGTTGTGTAGGTGCCGGTTGCATGCGACATCCAACTTAATATATATATATATATACGAATATGGATGCTGCGCTCTACATTAGGGCTCTAATGATAATACATTAAATTTAACACTCGTATAAATTCACTCGTAATTGCTTGGAGCCCGGATCCGCAGCCGTTACAACTTCGGCAGTGCATCTAATGAATTTCAGAAATATCCAACGAGTGACTTACTGTCTATTTGCCCGAGATTTTATTGCTTTATTTATGTTCGATATCAATTTCGAAATGGCTCCGGGTTGACAATTATTACTTGGGAGTATTTCACCTCAAGTGTTAATAGAGCCGGGTCCGGGTCCGGGTCCGGTGGTGGTCCTACAGGTTCCAGAGCTTGTGGGGGCTTCTGGGAGCTTCCAGAACACGGCTGCAGACTGCTGTATGTCCAGCCGATGTTCCTGGCAGCATCTCGGGCCCTGCAGGGGGTCCCGGGTTTATTTAGTGAATTTAATTAGTATGCATCCTAGAACTCCACTGCCACATTACAGTAGTCCTCTGTGTGCAACACAGTGCAGTCGCACGAGAACAAAAATTGAAAACGCTTCGCTTCCTTTTTGTTCGGTCGGATGCATACAAACTATCTTACTGTTGCAGAATGCATCCACACGATCCGCATGCAGGGGGGCTGGCTGCTCCAATTGCTTACCCACCAGGCATGCAATGACTCATTACGGAAATAAGAAAATGAAAGTCTGGGATTGTCTCAGCTCTGGGGGTCGCTGCTGCTGGTTATAAACGTCTTACTGCGACATCTCTAGATTCAACAAAGAAAGCATCGGCGAAGAAGCAGCGTGTCGCTGCCGGCAAATGACGACTAAGGACACATTTTAAGCGGAGCGATTTAAGCTGAGACATGCCCAAACCCCCAAATACTGAGCCAACTCGGTTCGCTTCCTGCGTCTGTCTGAGGCGGGACAGCGTAATCCCAGAAAGCTGAGATCTTCTGCTCCTGGCTCAGGACTCTTCTCAAAATTATCTCACGTGTTACATACGGATGACGAAATCATATAATAGTGGAATTTATAAGGAAAAGAAGGTCTATACCATCGCTGCAGTTGGACTGTTGTTTGCAATCCGGTATTTACCCGCTACTCCGGGGATGGATATAATTTTTGATCAAAGCTAAGGGACGGATGCCAGGGTGTCTCTAATAGAATCACGTTTTGCTTACGAGAAATATATTATTTTTTTTTTTTTTTCGGATGCTCCTTAATGGAGGGCTCCAAACCCTCGCAGTTCCTTAGCATAATGTAATTCAGACTGACTTACGTACGGACGATGTTGGCGTTCTCGTCACTGTAATTTTGGTGACATGAAGGCACCCGCAGTGAAGTCAATTGAATAACTTTTGACGTTTCTGAGTTAGTGTATGCTCATACATATCATATTCCATAGTTGGATTTATTTAATAATGGTACCCGTTGCGACTCAATCCAATAATGTGGGCGAAAAAAGCACTTAATTTGGTTTTTCGAAAACATATATGCAGCGGCGAATTTAAGGGGAGGGGTATAAGGGTTGGTAATTCTACGCATAATTAAAAACAAAATCCATCTAACTGATTTGGCAAAAGTACCTTTTAAAAAAATTCCCAATAGTTTAAATTATTTTCAAACGTTATTATTAAAATTTATTTTCGAATTCACTTAAGTCAAAGCATTTTAGAACTCGTTTTAGAAGGTATGCAATCTATTTCAGAATTATAAATTATGATAATATTCAGCATAAATGGCGACATACATGTTATTAATGTAAAAATATGATCTCGCTTAAAATTAGTAGTCAATTTATCATTTTGAAGAAAAGTATGACTGTATGAAGTTGGGATAAAATATGACTGCTCTATACTTTTCATGATAAAATGACAAACATTAATCGTGCATATTTAAAAAATAGTAGGATACACTTTCTTGTATTGCGCATGGCTGTTGAGAATAATGTAAAAAATGTATTCTATGATTTTTAACAAAATTTATGGAAAATTTACTTCTACACTACTTTTTTTTTAATTACTTGTACTATGTAATAATAGGCAAATGATTTGTAGTGCTTAAACCATAAGAGAGTAAATCCGCCTCTGCATATATGTTAAATTAAAAAATTTAGTAGACCGGCAAAACTCTTGTAATATGGTTTTTGTAAAAGATTTTTGCTTTTGATTTTAAAACTATATATCGTTAAATCACTTAAATGTCAATTAAATAAAGAAAAATATTTTAATTTATGCAAATCCTTCGAGATTAACCGATTGTCACTAAAATATATACGATAGGATTTTAAAAAATAACACTACTACAGATTTTTTTGTTTCACCATTAGCTTTGTAAAGTTAAATCAGTAAAATTTTTAGATTGTACAAAATGTGTCAAGCTTCTGTACGATAAAATTTGATTTTATACTAGAAAGAAATTGTTTTTTTTTATTTATTTATTTATTTATTTACTAAGCTTTGTACCGAAGTTAAAATTTCCAATTATACAATAGCTGACAAAGGTATACAATTTTAAATGAAAACTGACTTAATCGTTTAACATTTCAAGGACAATCTGTTTGAATCTGCTAAAATGACAGTTCAGAGGACCAACTTGGAGTCTGTCATGGTTTCTTTGAAGGCTCACCATTGGAGAATTGAAGTATATTTCTAGCGAGGCTCTTGCTGGCATGAAAATATTATTATTCCTTCTATTGAATGTAGGCACCCTTAGGCTCAATTCATCGAACAGTGATGTTTTGAGTAATCCGTTGTATATACGATAGAGCGCACACTCATCGAGATAGAGTCTTCTATTAGCAAGAGATGGAAGGTTAAGAATAGAAAGTCTATCCGATTAGGAAGAAAAGGATATATGTATTAAATCTACTCAAAAGACTGCGAGTAAATTTCGTTTGTATAACTTCCAATCTATCCACTTTCTTGAAGTGAGTATTCGAGAATGCTGCGAACAATTGTCAGAAATAATAGTTTAGATGTGGACAAATTATGGAAATTAGCAGAAGTACGTAAAATAAATCCTGCTAGCTTGTAAGATCTCTTGCAGAAATCATCATCGATATGTTTGTCAAAACTTAGCCTATTATCAAAGACCACGCCCAAATCTTTAAACTAGCTAACCAAAGGTGATTTTTTAAAAGTAATTGACATTTTGAAACACTTATAGACAGACAGTTAGCATTACACCAGTCTTCAAGAGAGAAGAGGTCGGTCTGAAAAATATCACAGTCAATTTGAGAGTGAATCACTCGGAAGATTTTGAGGTCGTCAGCATATAAAAGACAGTCAGAACTAATCACCATGGTCAAGTCGTTAATAAATAACAAAAAGAGTAGTGGTCCGAGAATAGAACTTTGTGGGACACCAGACGACGGAACAAGACTTACCATAAGTCATTATTAGAAAGTTTCAACTAATTACATCATCGAATGAGGTATATTTGGATAGGACTGGTTTTGGAGAAAAATAATAAAACCTGTTTTAATTTTTTTAATTTGTTCCCAGAAATATGAAACATAATATAAGCATACCTACAATTATAATATCTTATACAGTAAAACCCGCTTAAATGCACATTCAATTTGTCAGAAAATTTCGTGCATTAAAACGGTTTGTGCATTTAAACGTTTTTAAGATAAATGCACATGTTGTGCATTTAAGAGAGCTCGGATTACTTTTTTTCAGTTTGATTAATTACATAGCGTTCTGTTTTCGTCTTTACTTTACAAATTTTACCAAAATTAAACAATTACAATCCGCAATTTACAAGGTCCACCCGCCAACTCAAAAAGACTGAAATGTCAAAGCAAAGACTAACGAGAAAGTGTTCTTCTTCTTCTTTGCCTTTAAATGGTAGCCACCGAGGGGACAATGTAAAAGTACTACACTTCTACAGAAAATGAATTTTTGACATTACATATCTGTTCATTTAACACTAGAACTACCGGCGCTCAAGCTTGTAATTTTTGATAATTTTTGGCACCTTTAAAATAATATGCTTTCACACTTAAATTAATAATTATAAATGGAAATAGGTTCACGATATGTCGCAATTTTGAACCTAATAAGATTTGGTATTACTCTTAAGAGATATTTTCAAAAAATATGATTAATTCAAGCAAGAAATTTAGTACCGGTCAATTTGACCGGCCTTGGTAGTTCTAGTGTTAAAATATGTACATTGCATTTATCCGGTTATTTTTTAATTCAAATAGAAAATTCGTGCCTGAAATTAATGTGCAAATAAAAGGTTTGTGTATTTAAGAGGTGTGCAATAATGCGGTCTTTGTTTCTACACATTAATAAGGCAAAAAATTCGGTGCATTCGCATTGTGTGCAATAAAAGGAATTGTGCAGTAAAGCGGGTTGCATTTAAGCGGGTTTTACTGTACCTTATAAGAGTTCGAAAATTAATACAAAAAGCAACTTTGACTTCAAAATAAATTACAAATAAATCCAACACCAATTTTTTTCCCGAACAAGTGACAGATAATTAATTTACATACGATTTTTTCCGTAGATTTTGAATTCAAGCTCAATCAGCTCCCGTTTTCAAGAATTAGTAGAGTAAAAAAGTCCAAAGACCTTATTTTAACTACTGGCTAAAATTAAAGTGAGAGCCTTGAGCTATTATGTCAAAATACGAAATATGTTAAAAGTTTTCGAAATATGTCTTGAAAGTCAAAATTTTAAACAAACTTGATTATTTCATTCAATAGAAGGTCAACGAAGATCATAACAGATGCACTCTCATGAACAACTTGTTCGCTAAAAAGCTATAGAGATTAGTGGTCTTTGACATTATTAGAATAGGATTTAGCTTTTGGTTTGAGTCAAGTTACAAGCTCCTATGACTATCTGTTAGTTTTTAATTATTTTTCTTCAAAAAAGTCCAAAATATAATCTTCTTTACTACTTTTATTAATTCACTTTCTCTATCCGGAACAAATCTTGCAATCAAAATTTCGAGTAGTTATAATTAAACTAGAGTTTTGAAATTTTGCACACGTGTATAAGTCCGGTGACAGTGCAATACAGCATATTTAATATCGTTCTTAATCCAATATGGCGGACGTCTCAAGATGGCGGATTAACTTTTTCTTCACAACCGAAAGTTGTAGATTTTAAGAAGTACATCAATAATAATAATTAATTAGATAATTAATGGTCATACACATATAATAAGTGTTCATATCACCCAAGGATTTTTAGAACAACGTCCTTTAAAAATGTTTTTCATATAATTATTTTTCTCTCAATTTTTTTGAAAAAGTCGGAGCTGATTGGGCATTTTAATTTATTTATAATAATTTGTAATATGCGAAAAAAAATCCTACAGCAATGATGCAATTTCTTGACCACTGAATCAGCATCAACTTAAGTTCTAAAAGTTAATTATTCAAATTCAAACTAAATCTTATGTCTGAAATTTCTATCTCTTTTCTTTGAAAGTCATGCTTTTCATCTGGAGAGGCAGACTCTTGTAAGTTACCACTTCAAATCTTGAGTAACTGAGAAGATGACTTACCAAGGAATGCTAAAACTTAGAAATCTCGTTGCTGTAGCTTTCCTCTATTGTTGTGGTCAAGGCACTCTGCGCAAAATGCGCTTCTGAAACCTTAATCCTTTGTTGTATCCCTGGAGAGTTGGGATGCTCTAATTTTGAAAATTGGTAGCGCTAATGAATGGAAGCCACCTGCCTGAATTTTGGCGAACTTCGTTGCACTCCTCGAAAGTTAGTGCATTTCACTTGAAATAATCAGGCAAAGTTCACCCAGACCCTTTAACTTCCTGCACGATTGTTATCGAATTGAAGTCGCAAAACGTTAGACACTCATCTCATCTCGTGCCAGGACTGCTCCTCTTTCGGAATCTGAAGAAGCACTTCGAGACGAAGTTAATTGGAAAATTTTGCAAGCACTTATAGGTAATCGGTAAGTTTGTGAGGTTGTAGCGAATCTAAATCGGATAACCTATTAAATTTAGATTAGAGGGCACGTAGCTAATTAAAATTTTAGTTTTCTTCCAAGTCGGCTCTCGAATTTTCTTTTGCTCTGATTAAGTAGCAGCCATGGAGACCGGAAAAGGATTACCATTCCGAGTAATAAGATATTTTAGCCTTTCCCCTCACAAAGCAGTCGCCGTCAGCTGACTTCAAAGAGTTTTAATTAGATTCGAGATTTGTTTTTCGACTATTTTGTTTTTGGGCCGCCTACCGGACGGGGATGTGTGTGATATTAATTATTTTCTGCCCTGGAAACGGAAGCTTAGTAGAAGTTAGTTTCGCTCTGCCGGAAATGCTCCACCAGACCAATGGCACCTTTTCACCCACCAGAAATCACCTAGTTTTCTAGGGCGCCACTAGAACCTTATGATTGCTTCGGCAGCTCGGATTATAAATGTGCTCGTAGCATATTTCGAGTATATACGCCGGTAAGGGTCCACAAAGTGTAGGGAATACATTTTCTAGAGGGAAATTGTACAAGATCCACCTTCCGTCGGTGAGCCGCAATGCTTACATACATTTTCGGACCATCAGTTAGACAAATAGGCTCCCATTAATCCAGATAGGTGATTACTCGGAGCTTATTCAGCCCCCAGGTAACGCTCATCAAAGTACAAACTTCTTTAATGAACCAATGGAATTAACAGCCCCGGGCTTTATCATTTGCCAACCAGGCATAATGCCCGACTTAATGTCTTGAATATGAATGTGCCGATGCGATGGTAAGAGCCCCAAAACCGGGCTCCTGTAACTATTTTGAAATAGATTAATGGACGACCATTCCACCCTCTCTCCCAGATATAAAGAAATGATGAATAAAACTATTTGCAGTAGGTACCCTAAAATCCCTATTTCGCCTGGTGAGTGCTACACCACTACTTACGTCTCGTTGTGTTTGTTTAGCCTCAGCCAGCCCGACCGCACGGCTCCCTTTGGTTTTTGTTTGTGTTTGCTGATTAAACAGGTTCAAAAGGTTCTCTTGCCAGTGGAAACCAACGTCCTATTACAGCGAAAGAAGTGTTTGATTAAGTTAATGTACACCGGGAGATGCCCAGAACTGCCCGGCCACCGCAGGCCCTTCCTGCTGGCCTAGTTGTCATTTCATAACATACTACATAAAGATCCCAAGCAGTAGGCTAAGGCTCCTATAATCGAATAAATACTTTTACCTTGTGCACATTTCCACACCATCCTCCGACCCACACCGACCGACCCTTTGCTAGTTTGAGGACATTACAAATTACATAGGTATAAAAGCAGCCTAAGTAAGTGTCTCATTATTTTAAAGAGTTGTTATACACGCCATATTTAGGTGGTAACCGATTACCAAGCTGACCAAGGGGTTGATTATAAGTTTTGCTTCGTCTACTTTATAATTTTCCCCTTTTTTTTTTTAAATTAGCTCCAAAATGTCATTAAATTTATCGTTAAAAAGTTCAGTCTAAAAATATTATTTAAATACAAACAAGAAAAAAGAATATTATTCATACATATAACAAAACAATCTTGATAAAAGTAATGACGTTATTTAAAATTTTATTTCAGTAGGACTGACGTTTGACGAAGTGCAGCGCTAACAGCTGATTCTGTGTTCTGATCTTAAATGTCAAAAACCCCTTTATTTAATGACTTTTGTAAATAGATGGCTTAGAAAACCTCATAAAACGCATTTTGACTATTTCATTAGGAACTAATTTTTCTTTATAATGAAATACTATTATACTTCATAATGAATTGTATTGTGACGTTGGTATTATGTCATTCTACGTTCCTAATTTGGGCAAAATATCAGTTTGACGTATGTAAGTTCTGTTTCGTTAAACGCTTATGTTACGTTATGTATTTTTACCTTTCTATTTTGGTTCAGGTTTAAACCTGTCAAGGTATGAAGAGAGATGAATAAGTCCAGAATAAAGGTAGGAGCAAACCTACAAGTAACCTTGCCTGGACAGCCTCAATTCGATTAATGCGAACATAGTAGAACAAAGCCCAGACAGAAGTGCAATACAGAAGCTTAGTAACATACAGATCGTTAAATTCTTTAGACTCTCTTTTAAAAAAACCCTAAATTGAATTACCTTTGTTAACAATTGAGTTAATATGACCCTTAAATGAAAGTGAAGAACTAAGGATAACACCCCAAGTGCTTTGTCTTGTCGAACCAAGTTAATAGGCTCCCACCCACAGAATAATTGGATTCAAGAGGAAGTTTATTTCTGAGGAAAGTTACAATGGTGCATTTGTTCACATTTAAAGGGGGATGGTTACTTCAACACCATTCATAAAAAGTGTACATGTCAGCAAGTAAAAGACGAAGAATCAGTCTCATGGGAAACGACACGAAATATTTTCGCGTCGTCAGCATAACAAGAAAAAGTAGAGAAACGTCATTAATATTATTAATTTAATAATTTAATTTGTTATATAATATATAATTTTGGTACTATAATAAGCTGATAGTAAAATTAATCATTAATATAATTTTTTGCGCAGTAACCACAGTCTCGACCTAAATAAGATTTGCTGAAGGTCAATATGGGGCTTTAAATCAGCAAACCTTAAAATATTATTATTATTTCAAGTGTTATATTTCGTTTGACGATTCTATGATTAAAAAACTAAATTTTTCGCTCAGGAAAGTATTCGAACCAAATCCATATTAGGAAATATGCTTCGTTTAAAATAAGTTGTTTTTATATTAAATTAATTTCTTAATAAGGAAAGACAGACAGACAGACAAAGAGTCTTTTCATAGCATGCAAGGTTAATCTCACATTTTCTTTGCTTGGAGAATTTGATTTAGCTACTCTAAGGGAAATTTTTTTCCCTGTGCAATGGCATGCAATTGTTTGTCTTGAGAAATGCATTTTGCAATTCAGTTTCACAAGGTACTTCAAAAGAATAACAATGTCTTAATCATGAAGGAAAATAAAAATTACCAGGATATTGTGAACTTTTGCACACATCATGACCATATGGGTGTGACTTTGAGTAGAAACCTAAGAACGACGGTTGCATTATCTGTTCTGCAACAATTTGAGTTTATTATCGCAACCCGAACGAGCTGACGGGCCTCGCGTTTTACGAGCCCCTTAAACAGGGCACTACCTTTACGGCATGCAGTTAACGCTTGGGCACCTGGAAATGGGCTCCGCAGCTGATTCACAAGGAATTTCCGCGCGCGGAATACCCCATCACCTTGCCCCAATAGCGGCGGTACGAGCGCACGCTACTGAATGGTGGTAACACGCGGCAGCCCACATGCATTTTTTTTTTCCTTAAAAAGCACACACCTTCGAGTATTCAAATATATTCAAATTATTTTGTAAGGGATGAAACAAACTGTAACAGACAACTGAGCACTTGCATTTCCAGACATTTGGTTGCACTCAAAAGAATTTTATTTAAATGAAATTTTTATGCTGGAGCGGGCTTATTACCGGGAATTATTCAAAAGCGTTTCCATTCGTACGTCCGTTTCACATTTCATGAATTTCATTTCAATTATTAAAACGCCCGCTAGGAGAACTAGCCTCAAAAAAACAACCAAGAAATAGTGGCGGTGGGGTGAAAAAATTTAGTGAAGCGTTATAAATATGAACAACACACATGCGGTGTGCATATACACCTACCATCAAACCCCACACCTGACACCAATGCTGGCCCGCAAATATATGGGTATGAAGAACTTGGGCTTTGTGTATAAGGGAAATTCGTGTTTTATGAGGTACGAACACGAAATATCGAGGCAAATGGGTTTCTGTTTCGTGTTCGGAACGGAGAAATTATTTTTTTGTTCCCCCGAACTCGGGTCTGTCCCGGCTTGGATACTAAACACAAACTGGCTGATCTAACTAAAGAATATGAAACCGGTGGGTGGCTCATTTTCAGCCGTGAAACTACTGAAAATTATCATACAAATTACCAGTCATCTTCTATGCCTCGCCGTAACACCCGAGAGCGCCCCGTCCGCCCTATGTAGGTCGTGGATGAAAATTATTTGTAAGCAATGCCGGGCATATTCGTTTCGTGCTGCACTATAGGGCTGCCATATGAATATTTATACATTGCACTATTTTGTGTGATATCCCGGAGTGGTGGGGCAAAACCCCGTTCAACGAGCAAGATGCTTCCGGTACGGCGAAACTTTGCTGCAATATTACTTGGAATATAGCAGCCAATCTTGGAGTTGATTCTTAAAATTCAGCTTCCGAGCTTGCTTTTAAAAAGTTCACTCAATTGAAGACCTACACTCCTCTAGAAATGGCGCAGCCAACTACTGAGGACGGGGAAAGCGAAGGCAAAAAAAAAAAGATAAACGAATTATTGTTTACCTTACCTCCGGCAGAACAAAGTTCAGATTTATTTTTTATACCCGAAAATAAAAAAAAAAATGGATCGCAAACTTTCCAGGACGAAAAAAAAAACACTTAAAATGTGAGCCAAAAACACGGTAAGCATCATCGAACTTGCTCCCATTTTCTTCGAAGTCTCCCGGAGGCTAGAAAAATGTTACGAAAGAAGGTGCTCTGCTTATTAGAATCGTTCAATTCTATGGAAACTTTTTAATTACTTAAATCGTTACCTCACTTCGTTAAAAACGTAGGCGAATAAGCGCGCATGCTTCTGGCGACACACTCCAAATTAAAAAGTTTTTAATCGACAGCACTCTCGCTCGTGTACCTAAAATTCAAGGAATTTGAAGACAAACAACTTTTTTTTTTTTAAATAAAAATTAAATCGCCTCCAGAAATTAATTAATTTTTTTTAACAAAAACCTTACTGATGTTAATCAATAATGAAGACAATCAGTTTGTTTTGATTTCTTAGTATTATATTAATATAAGCCAGGTTCTCACACAGAATTCAAACATATAAAAGATAAGTTCCAAGAAAAATTACATGTAAAAAAGGAGTATAAAAAGTCAAAAAAGTCGAAAAATCGAATAAATGAATATAAAGACGTAGATACTAGAGATGCCACGAATAGTAATTTGGCCGAATACCGAATACCGAATGTTCGGCGAGGTTCTTGGCCGAAGCGCCGAACATTCGGCAGCCGAATATTCGGCCACACTTAGTACTTTCCGCGGGCGACAAGTCACAACTCGTAAAGGCCCAAACAAAATAGGCCGCTGTAGCCTGGCGCAAACGCTGGGTTCTTGTGTTGGCTGGCGCTAAAAAAGTTGAATGCACGGGGGCACATTGCTACAGCCAGAATGTGTAGCTCGCCTGCCGCTTGGCGCGGTCTCTGCAGTTGATTTTTGCCAACTTTTAACTTTTGGTGCGCACCAAGCTTGACATGTCTCAAGCTAGAGCAATTGCGTTAATCACGATTTCACGCCAAAACTGCTGAACCGATTTAAATGAAATTTGGTACACAGATACTCTAGAGCCTTAGAAAGGACATGGGCTATAATTTACGCGGACGAAGTCGCGGGAAAACAGCTAGTAATAAAAAAATAATAAATAAATTGCTATTCGGTATTCGGCCGAATGGTTAACCATATTCGGCCGAATACCGAATAGCGAAAAAAGTGGCCGAATAGCCGAATACCGAATAGTTGCCGAATATTCGTGGCATCTCTAGTAGATACGTTCATAATAACCGCGTAAAGTAAATCATTCAAATTAGAACTCTAATATTTATATAAAGTATTCACAGACTTATAGAAATGTCTATTTTGTTAATTTAAAAAACCGTGTAAAAACAAAACCATGGTGCAAATCAAGTACCGTGCAAATCGAAGGACACCTATAATTATTTTTATGAGATTCTATTGAAATTAAGTAATAAGAAGCCGCCATTTTGGATTCACCATCTTGAATTTTGAGAATCGAAAACCCGATTTGAAATCGGCGCACAGTTTTCCAAATAGCTAAAAACCTACATTTAATATTTATTTGTTAGGCACAATGTTGCTCTTTTGATAGCACCTAAATAACGGTTTAATTCAGTAGGCCTTATTATAGGATGCTTTTAGTTTCGAAATTCAAAATGGCGGATCCAATATGGCGTAACAAATTTTAATTAGGATTATTATAAATATTGTTACAACGGGGTTTTAGCACTTGCTGAATTAAAATATGTTGTATACATTGTGAAATTAAAGATGGCGGATAAAATACGGCGGCCCAAAATTCCTAAAATCATATATATCAATATATCAATGTTTAACTTCTCCAATTTGATATCAGAATCGATATAAATGATCCCAAAACAACAATCTTTTGAACTTTTGATTTAAATTCTTCGAGTTAAAAATTTCTAGTCCGCCACTTTGATTCGGCCATATTAAGTTTTAGAATTTTGATATCGAAACTGAAATAAGTGGCCCTAGAAACCCCCAAGTACCAATTTTTATGAAAATCCGATCAAATTTTATATTCTTGGTCCGCCATATTGGATTCGCCATATTGAATTCCTGAATTTTGAGAACAGATTTGAAATCAGAAACACTAAAAACTCGTGTATACTTAATTTCAAGCATATCAAGCACGGCATTTCGAATTTTAGCCAGCTTTTTGATGATTTTGATTTTTGCAGCGGTCCTATAAA
The DNA here is from genome assembly GCA_949715965.1 of Dysmachus trigonus. Lineage (NCBI taxonomy): Eukaryota > Metazoa > Arthropoda > Insecta > Diptera > Asilidae > Dysmachus > Dysmachus trigonus. The sequence continues at coordinate 94,206,919 of OX454320.1, forward strand.
TCCCCACATAGCTATTTATGAGCAAACATACGTAAAAACAAAAAATACATAAAGGTCGAATTGACTTATTTTTTAAGTCGGTTAAATCTGATTCAGGTTTTCTAACTGAGCAAAAGTGTGATAAATGGAACGAGATCTAATTTAAGCCTGTCCAGCAAAACCGCTGCATCAATAAATATGGAAGTCACACATTATTTGATCTGTGTCAATCGAAGCCACTCACCCAGCGGTGCTGGAGGAATAATTTGCTTTCCGGGTGGGGCTCTGTCGCCGCCGTCCGCCACTGGCAGTTCCGAGCTGGTCCAGGTACCTAATCAATAATAATCGCAAATTTCCCATGTGGTTTTGTCTTTGCCCCACGTCCAGAGCGGGGCAGCGGGCGCTGCGGTGCGGTTACAATGAGCTCTGTCGTGTTGCTCTGGAGGCCCAACGCCACACCACGCCATCTACGGCCAGTGGGCGCATCAGGTCCAGGACTCTAGTCGGGAACGACTTTATATCTCCAGCACTCCAGGTCGATTCGAACGACATCGCATTACCCATGCATGATGTCATTTCGCTAGCTACTATCAAAATGCTTCTTTCACCTGGAAAAGGGGCGTGCAGAAGGGGACGTCAGGTGAATTAGATATAAGCGGACCTCGGTTTTATCTCCCCAACTTGGCGAGCTGTTTCGCTATTTAATTGGCCCGCTCCGCTCGCCCGGCACCGTCGATAAGACGTGCCGTGCCACGGCAGCGGAGCGCCTCCGCCCCATCGGAGGCCCGAAACTCGAAAGGTACAAGATACACGACACACTCGCATAAAGTTTACAAGTACTCAACCGGGCGGAAAAACATCACAAATCGCTTCGTCATGTGATTTAATTTGTTCCTTTAAGCGCAGACATAAAAGCCCACTCAGCCGCTCCACTTGGGGCGCCCTGCCCCGCGCGCGCGGATCCTGGTCTCTGAGTTGTTTTAATATTGTCAGGGGACTATTAAGGGCAATATAAGGGCCCATATATAAAACAAATTGCCGTTCTTTGTAGCCCACGATTCATGGGAATTTTCGCCTCCTTTCCGAGGCCGCGTTTCAAACGACGACAACGCGTCGACTACTACTACACGTCGACGGACGTCACGACGCGTCGCTTCCCGGCGCCCCGGATGCATTCTGGATTTGTTTAGCGACCCCCAACGCCGGAAAAACACATTTAAATCGCATATTTCCACCTTGGGCTCGAGTGAACACAGCACGGACCCCAAAAAAAAAAAAAAGGGCAAATGTGCTGCTCCTAGCAATTCGCGAAAAGCCCCAATGGCTGCAATTTGCAACGAGAGGGATTTTCTCCTTTTTTTATTATTATTTTGTGCATCTCTCTTCCTTTGAAGCGTAGATGGGATTTTTTTTTTTTTTTTTTTTAGTAATGACAGCAGTCCTGCTGGCTTCCTCCCTTTAATTTTTAGTTAATCCTATCCCTCAGGGAATGCTATTCGCTTTTGCTTTTAGCGTAGCTGACGGAAGAACGATGTGTGCCGGACAAGTGACGCTCTGGAATATTTTTCACCGAACAAATTGGTTCTATTTCAAAGGGTTGGTAACCGTCGCCCGTAAACTAATCAGGGAATAAAATCGATTTTGCAAACTCTAATCCCACAATATTCGATAACATCTGCTGCATCAGTAACCTTATTAAGCAATAAGACCCTTAGAAAGTGAATTTTATCGTTTATCAACCACATCATAACGAAAAATCTCTTTGCTTCATGTTTTTGCAATATGTCTACGATTTAAACTGGTTGAGAAAAGATCGCAAAAAACCTCTTAGGGGAGAATCGCCATTTGTGGGCCACCTAAGGTTAAATGCATTTAAAATCATTGTAAACGTTTCGTTTACATAATTAATAGCGCAATATTAAAATTTGGATGATAATTTACCTTTGTGGAAAGTTTAAGGCAAGTTTGACTTTCTTTTATAATAAAAAATAACGTTTGAAAAAAACGTGCAAGTGGCCCAATTTAGGTGACGAGTCACCTAATGTGGGCCACCTATTTAATAGCACGTAAAATAACTGAAACAGTCGGACTTCTTTGAGTTGAGCTTTCTTTTTACGGGTTTCTTCAGCTAGCTTCTGTTTCTCTTCTTTCGCATTTTTTCTGTCGTTTAAAATTTCCCGCATTATAGGATCCGTGTAAATTTCGGAATGTTGTTTTTGTCGAGCGTTTGTCTGCGGTTTTGGCGTCATGTCCGGGACAGGCGTGAGTGGCCCGTATTAGGCGCCCTTTCGAATTGCACAGTGGCCCAAATTAGGGGAAATGACATTTTTCCAGATTGTTTAAATTAATTAGTATTGTTATAGTTTTTAAATTACAAATACACTATATACTATATAAACATATTATACACTTCGCATCAGAACAAATTTTAGATTCATTAGATGTATCAATTTGTTTTTATCGACGAGCAAAAATGTCAGATTTTTAAGTCGGCAGATACCATTTTTACGAGATTGTTGTAACATTATTAATTTTGTATTAAAATTAGTATTTCTTTCATTATTTTGTTCTACATTCATTTTCAATCAAATTTTGACATTAATTAATTTTAAAAAACTCGGTAAAATTGAAAAAAATGGGTGGTCCGAAATAGGAGCCGGCCCAAAGAAGGCAACTCTCCCCTACTTTTTGTATGTAGATAAATTTTAGTTGTTCAGATAATAGATGGGTATTTCTTATGAAATTTCAAAATTTGAGATATTATTGAAATTTTTTTTTTTTATAAACTTAGATATTTTTTTTGCAGAGATCAAACAAGTTGCTTTAAGACATCTATTTAGGAGTATTGGTCTTCCATATTTTTGTATATAATATATATGTATTGTATATTAGGGTGCTTTTTTTGTCCGCGACTATTTTTTTTTTAGTCCCACCTCAAAATGTTGTGGCAAATACCTAAACAAAAATTCCCTGAAAATTTTAGCCCTTAATATTAATATTAAGTACTAGACCAAGGCGTATAAAGATTTCCCATATAAAATACACGTAAACTTTGATTATTTTTCTTCAAAACTCTACAGCTCAGAGGCATTTTATGGTATAATCTTGGTCAATGGTAGGATTTCTTCAGAATTGAATGCTCTACAAAAGTGTCTATTGCGGTGTAACCCTAACTCCCACCAGCGAGGTAGTATGGGTCATTAACCCTAATTTTTCCACCAAATTGCTAACATCGATATTTCTTGAGATATTGGACTTTGAAGTTGAGGTAGTGTTTCTACAATTTAGCTCAATAATCCATGAAACTTCCACACTACCTCAACTTCAAAGACCAATATCTCAAGAAATATCGATGTTAGCGATTTGGTGTTCAAGAACTTTTTGGAGGAAATTGAATTTGCTACAAGTTTGTCATATTTACTTTTCCTGTGCGCACAGTTTTGTGTCGTCAGTATCGAGCCATGACGAGTATATTCGTCAATCACAGAATAAGTTGCGCTGGTAAGATAAGGCCATGCACAAAAACCTCTCCTCAGATCGTGATAATTCTATGAATTTTTGAATGAATCGTGGGATAGTCAGTATCGTTTGCTTATTTTTGGTAAACAAATTGATTGAATTCTTGGAACACTAAACCGAGGGAGACAATTTCCAAGAAAATTTTGTGCCTCTCAGTTCATGTGCTTTGTATTTGGAATGGTTTTTTGTTGACATTCATGCAATTAACCCCTTTCTCTGCCCGACAGCTTCCAATTCTTTTATAAAATCTAAATTATTTTCAGACTGACAAGAGTTCTTGTAGTTTCATATGTTTTGGTTAACATCTAAAAAACGTTATCATCGCACATAAATAAATTCATTATGCGAACTGGTAAACTTTTTCAACCAGTGCATACCGGGACGCATGAGATCATCTCAAACTGTTTATATTTTCTACTTGTTTGTTTTATTCCGGCATAGCCTCAAAATATTCTAAACATCTTTAAATTTGAGAAAACGTTTTGTTTTTCTCAAAAATTGCAATTTAAATAGCCAATGGTTACTGATTTATACGCATGACGAGTATACTCGTCAATACACAAAATTTTGTCAATTTTCCATGACGAGTATACTCGTCAATCACTGTTAACTGGTTAATAGACTTTTTGTGGAACTTATATTTGCATATGATAACCGCTTTTCGAATGTCAAAAAAAAAAAGAAGTAAGAAACTTAATATAAAATTACCTTCAATTTAACGAAATTCTCAAATTCTTACATCTTCTAGTATTCAGAAGCTTGTTTACGTATTTACAAACATTCAGATTGGCTGATGAATACACGACAACAACGTTTAAACTTAAAATAAATCAACTAAATTAATTAAAAATCGATCGAATTTATTTGTGGTTGCTGTTTGTGTCTGGGATAAATATTTATCTCGTAGAGAGATATGGGATCGTAAAGTTATAAATAATTTATTTGCTATGTAATAGCTTTCTGTACGCCAATCCATATTGATTTTCGATGTCTGAGTTGCATACGTTCCTACAGAGATTTCTAATCAAAGTGAGATATCTGAGAATTAAATTCCTTCATCATATCTTGTCAAATTCTTGTGGTAATTTTATTTTCAAAGCTTAATTGGTTTCTTTAATTTTTAGTTTTTTATTAATCTTAGAAAGATAATCATATTTATAGGGTATTTTATATGTTTTAAAAGATTATACGATTTTTATTACTGAGGTATTCTATAATAAATAATATACATTTAGTAGTGATGAGCAAAACAAGACCAAGACTATGATAGTCTTGGTATTCGTCTTGGTCTTGCATCAACAGATTTACTCATAGTCTTCGTCTAGGTTTCGTTTGCAAGATTATTGCAGTTTTATATCTTGACATTCAAATACTTTGGATCACTTATTTACCCGTATTTAGTAGATCTTATAATAAATAACTTTCAGCTACTTACACCGTTTAAGTAGTCAACAATAAAAAATAATAAATAGAAAAAAAATTATAAAATTATTTGCATTAAACTAGTTATTGAAGTCAGCTTCTTATTTCCTTCTTTTCTTGAACATTGGTTACACTTATGCTCTAAATTTCAATGATTTTCCGGTCTCGGTCTTGCAAGTCGAGTTTTGGTGTTGGTCTTGGTCTTGGACTTTCTGCAAAACCGACTGTAAGACTGTAAGATCAAGACCGTAATAATGATAAAAAAATAAATAAATATATAAGTAATCTCCTCAGTGAAATTTCTATTACTACTCTCAACTGCTTATCACTGAATTGTGAGGTTATGTGTTCCAGCAAAGTTAAAAAATGCATTTTAATTTTCTTTTTGTGAAAAAAACTATAAAAAAAAATTTTCTTTTCATTTTTAGTATGACTTTTAAAACGCCTCTACTTCTCTAAGACATCCTGTAACACATACCAAGAGTTAAGACATAATTCCAACGGGATTCTATTCATAAGACGATAATAAGATAATACTAGTAACTTAACCTAAAAAAAAATTTTATTTTTAGTATTTTTATTATTTTATATAAATTTTTCTGAAAAATAAAAAATAAAAAAATTGTTTGGGGGTAAACTCTAAATAACCTCTGTATAAAAAATAAGGGTATGTAACATAACAATTTTAAAGATTTAGTTACTAGTATTTTCGGTAACGAATTGAATGTATTTTGAATTACTAAAATCCGTTGAGTAGTTTTCGAGTTACAGAAGCGGGCAATTAAAAAAAATGTAGTTTCGAGAAAAACGCATTTAAAGTTTTTGTTATATAATTTTTGCATATAAAACGCGTAGAGGTGCCGTTACAAATATAGGTATAACTATTTTTCCTGTACGAATTTCTTAAAACTGTTTTAGGACAGTATTTATGTGATACTAAAGAACACTTTTATGTAATTATATTGAAAAACATTAATTTTCATTAGAATATTAAATTGCAACTATGCTGCAGATATTACGTCTTTTGGAATAAATAAATTGTGTTTTATTTCATATTTGAGTTAATTAATTTAATAATTTTGAAATGCATTGCGGAAAGCTTTTTATATTTCGAAACACAAAAGAATAAGTGGACACAAGGGAAAATATTTATCATTAAAACTTTTTTTTTAATATTTTGCCATTTCACAGTCTGACAAAGAGTAGAATGACGTTTATAATAACAAACTTTACTTAATAAATTCAATTTCGTTCTTTGTAGAAAAGATTGCTACTTGAAATTGGCTCGAGATTGAATTTCGAGTGCAACCTGCAAACTATGCTGAAGGACCTTCGGGCGTTTTTGGTTATTTTTGAATGTCTGTGCGGATTATTGTCACAAATTATAAAAAAAATATTGAAACGCTCTACTGTCCCGTATGCGAGCATTAATTAATATTTTTTAATTGGTCACCCAGAAGCCACAACGCACATTTAATATGTTCCACGTTAAACTCTGGGTCATATGATAACCCGAAAAAGTGTCGCCAATTATTAGTGGCGGTAGTCATATTTAGGGTAAATGAAAAATATTTTTCTGCTTTTCGGCAACAACTCCCGGCATTTTGATATTTAACAGAGAACGGAGGTGGGAGTGAACCTGGAACGCGCGGACATATGTCTCGCGAGCAGCGGGTGCGTTTTAACAACAATTAATAGCAATGACGTAAATTAGCAGCATAATTTGGTGTGCGCGCGTGCTGTGTGGCATGAGTTGAAACTTCATAAAAGTATAATGCAGCGCAGTGCGTCGCGTGGTTTATTAATTTAAATTATTCGCTTCCATCTCAAATGCTAAACCAATTACGGAGTGGAATTATTGCGAAATATGTTTGCAAATGGGATAAATGCCTGGCAGCCGGGCGAAACCGAGTCGAGGGCTGCATCTAGGGCTAGATTGGGGCGATTGGAGCGCAGGATGGCGGACTACTCCTCGCACCCATTTGTCCTACATGGAGGTAATTAGAAATGTAAACTTTCTGCGTGACCTATTTCGTGCACGCAATATCGCTGCCAGATTGCGGGAATCCCGCCGAAGGGTGCCCTCCCGCAGGTTGACATGTTGCTTTCTCGAGCGGGGGAGGGAGGGTGTGTACGTCTGCCGGATCCGTGCCATGTGCAAATATTTGCACATGGAACATCAGCCGCTCAAGTTGTCTGGATACCCACCGCGCGGTGTGGTCCTTGGGCCAATTCCTGGCCCCATGTTCCGAATAATTATGGGTCGGGCATCCCGGCTCGGTTTCGGCCCGGTTTCAGCCCGGCTTACACACGGCCCACACACGGTCCTCTTCTATACCCATGTCAACTTCAACAGCATTCACTTCTGAATAAATATAGTATGATAATTTCACGCTGGCACTTGTCACGAGCGTTCCAGCGGAGCGGCTGAATTCATTTTTTCCACATCATAAAGAAATGAGAAATGGTGAAATATGAAAAGCGAAGAATTCCATGTTGCGAACATATTCATGTGTCAGATCCCATCAGGGGGTGAATTACAAAGTATTCCCACGATTCGCATTTATGCAAAGTGCTTCCGAAGTTACATGCTCGCGCGCTCGGCTGCTGCGGTGCGGTGTAGGTTGCTGCCGTCGCCTTTGCCGCTGGTTGCTGCGTATGGGGGGGAGGGGGCGAAATCCGCCCGCCATTTACCGAGCAATTCCATAAACGGGAAATAGAAAAATGAAGGAAGAAATTGATTTATACTCGGAACATTGTTTTTAAATCTGCGGAGATATTTTGGATCGTTGAAGGCTTCAGGGAAATCCCTGCCGCTACATGTCGTTCGTTGTCATCTCCGAATCCATCGGCATATCCAGGAACAAGCAGTAAAAGCCTGGGAAATGGCATTTCCATCCGGGAGCCAGATTTGGGAACCGATGAGGTATATACGTATATATTCTCCTATACATGAGGATTCTCCATTTTCCCCCGCCCGCAAGGTGGGGTAGGTAGCTCCCTTCACATACGGATAAATGAAAATAAAAATAAAAATAAAAAATCCGGCGCAATACGCACTGAACCGCTCTTCACCGCTCCGCACCGCACAGAACCGATTCAAACCGTATCAGCTTTTTTATCAATTTAAGTGCCTCGACATTCTACGGGGGTGTACGGCACCCCGAATAGTCCTCGTTGAAAACAACGTGCTCCTTCAATAAACCCTGTACGGCTTTACGACGTTTTTATTCATACATGTCTTGAAAATATTCGTTGCCTTGTAAAAAAACTAGAAGTGATTTACTTCGCGGCTTTTTATAGACACGCTAAACTCGCGATTGCCCTGCTCTAAATCGCTTTCACCTACCCTACTAGAGGTTACTGTCTTTTGCGAAACGGTTCACATTGCTTCATAATCAGAAGTCGATCCCTCCCTCCCGCCCTCAAAGCCTACTGCGAAACACGATTCCAATCAAAAGCTTTATCGACATGCACCTTAAGATTTACAATCGGCGATAGATTTAGTACTTTATGGGCGTTACAACATCGACTTGTTTTACTGGCAACCGCTTACGACACGGAATTTTATAGTTTGGTTCGTCAGAAGGTTTCTCGAACTAATGACGTCTAATAACAACAAAACCCTTCGACTTCGGCACTAAAAGATAAGATTTTTATGTACGTGTAACTTAAAACTAGATATAAATTTCGGATGCATGTAGGTTGAGGCTTTGATTATAGATCCGTAAAGTAGCGAGTAGAACGTTAATGTGCCATTATTTTTTTATTATATTGACTACCTTAACCTTAATATGCTGAGGTAAGCATCGGGGATTGTTAACGAAAATACACATTAGTTTCTTCAACCTTGACTAGAAACCTCTAAAACATACATAAAAACATAATAAATAAAAAAAAAGCTCATGCTTTGTGCAGATTTAATTTTTTTTGTTTATATAAATAAGGACATATGATTCATATCCTTTCAACTAATGCTGTTTAAAAATCATATTAGTAATTACTCATCTCTTATATGCAAATGGCGGATCCAAGATGGCGGATGAAAATTTTGAAAATCAACAGATTTACATCAAAATTGGTATAGGCGGGTTTTTGGGTCTCTGATCACGAAATTACAAAAAAAGGTTACAATTATACAAAAAATCTACTATTGTACTGATGGCGCTAAGCAGGATGAAAAAAAAATCTATATGGCGGATCCAATATAGTGGATGAAAATAGCCCAAGAAACAAAAATTTCGTCCGCCATTTTGAATTTTGCAAATCTAATCGGATTCGTAATCAGAGACCCTAAAAACCACCCGAAACCAATTTTGGTGTAAATCGGAATTATTTTCAAAAAATTTCGTCCGCCATATTGGATCCGTCATTTTGTATTTTAAATCTGATAACGGATTCTTGTTCAGCGACCCCAAAACAGTTTTTTTTTGAGTAATTTGGTTAAAATTATTGAAAAATTAATATATAATTTTCTCAATAATTTTTGACTGAAAAATATCATTTTTTTGCGAGGTGCCTCACTTTAAACAGTCTTTTTGAGGTTAGAATTTTCTTTTTTTCAAAAAACACCAAACGGCTTTAAAAAGTAGTCTTTCTGAAAAAATGTTTCCCCAAAATTGTAATGGACTGGGGGGGGGGGGGGGGGGGGGGGGGGGGGGGGGGGGGGGGGGGCTGTTTTGAAAAAGAACAGAACAGACAACGAGGCCCATCGTTTAGATTAGAATGAGCAACGTATCAAATTGATAGATCTCACACTTATTAAATAATTTATAATAACTTAAATAAAACCTTGATTTTCTTCTTTTACTTATCCGCATATCTTTACACTTCATTCTTTAGAAGCAATTGACATTAAAATATAATAGTTAGATGAAGTGGGATCGAATTGAATGAAACAGGAATTTCGTATCAGACCTCATTTTTGAATCATACCACTTTAAAAAAAGCGGCCAAGTGCGAGTCGGACTCGCCCATGAAGGGTTCCTAAATGATGGGATTTAGATCTAACTATATGCGAGCCCATATAGGCTTGTTTTTTTATTTGAGTTGATTGAATGAAAGGTAAATTGCGGTTTACGATTTATGACGTATTAAAAAAAAACTACGCACTAGATCTCGTTCAAACCAAATTTCGGTGGAAGTTTGCATGGTAATGTACATCATATATTTTTTTAGTTTTATCATTCTCTTATTTTAGAAGTTACAGGGGGGGGGGGGACACATTTTACCACTTTGGAAGTGTCTCTCGCGCAAACTATTCAGTTTAGAAAAAAATGATATTGGAAACCTCAATATCATTTTTGAAGACCTATCCATAGATACCCCACACGTATGGGTTTGATGAAAAAAAATTTTTAAGTTTCAGTTCTAAGTATGGGGACTCGCACTTGGCCGCTTTTTTTTCTATTTTTGTGTGAAAATCTTAATGCGGTTCACAGAATACATCTACTTACCAAGTTTCAACAGTATAGTTCTTATAGTTGCGGAAAAAAGTGGCTGTGACATACGGACGGACAGACAGACATGATGAATCCATAAGGGTTCCGTTTTTTGCCATTTGGCTGCGGAACCCTAAAAATAACCACTAATTTGACCCCAGCCGATATTATAAAAGGCGCGGTTTCAACTAAAAGCGTAAATAGTTTTTAAGCAGACAGACCTTGTGTGGTTTCTAAAAAAAAAGGCAATCATGGCCTCAATTTCAAAACCAGACTCTTTAAATATTGACATAGGTTTAACACGCGTCAGATAAACGACATAACATAAAAAGCAGTACGAACTTCATTCACAATATTTCACATCAGCAAAAAAGGGTTCTAAGGTTGCAATTTATTGCGTATACTACAAATAGAATTAGAAAGCTGTAGCTGCGTCTAAAATGTCGATGTTTGTGTTAGCGAATCGAAAACATTTAGAATTACCCGACGTATCCTTTCAAAGTATCTCTCACTCTATCCGGCGCACAAATGTCACAGCCCAGATCCTTCTGTGAGGGTTCCCCTTTCGGGGTTAATTTATCGCTTTGACTCCGTGATTTCTCCCCATTCGATTTCCTCTTGATAGGGGCTGCCAAGTGGACAACTCAGCAGGAAAGGGCCAAGTATTTATGGAGGTGGGTGCGGACAAATGGCACTTTTCTTAGAGACTTAGAACCACACACACAGAGACGCAGACGTTGCGAGAAAATGGATAGCTGCAGTTTTATATATGTATAAAATGCTCCCCGAAAATCGCGATCCGCACTGGTGCACAAAGCACGCAATGCTCGAAATTATGCTCAAACATATTTCAAAGCAATCGTGAGCAGCTCACTAGAAAATTTCGCCGAACAAACAAGTTCACCTAGAACAACAGAATGCTAACAGAGTGCCAACAGAGGGAATTGGAGCTCTGGGGCTTCGGGGGCTTGGAGCCCTGGGCCCAGTGTAATGCCAAGTCATAATGTATGGCGCATTTCGTTTGAATACCCTCTTAAGGAAATTTCACGATGTTTAAATGTAAACAGTTTGCACTCGCTCCAGCTCCAGCGTACATAGGTCTGAAAACATCCTCGAAGTAAGCAAATAGTGTGCTTTTAAAAGAAAATAGGAGAACTTGACTAAAAGAGAAAGAGGTTCACAGTTTGCATTTCGCATAGCATAAGCGCCGGGATGCACTGTATAAAGCAGAAAATATGCGACACAAAACACACCGAAAAAATGCCAGTGTATGTTTGAACAGAGGTGACAAATACTTAAAATTCTGAATTCAGAAAAGAAACTAAGACTTGGTGCGCACATTCGCCGGCAAAGAAGTAGCGGACGGGCGGGTGCTGGGCTGAGCGGCTAGTGGCGGGTACACGTTGCGAATAAAGCCCCATTCTGAGAGCATTGTTTCCATTGTCAGCCCGATTCACAAGGAAAACGTGTAAGAAACAGCCGTTGATGGGAAGCACACACATTGAAGTGTAAACTTAAAAGGATGTGTTTATTATGTCCCGACTCGAGTCGACTTGTTCCCATAAAATTATTAGTGCTGAACAAAACTTGAAATGGAGTCAAATGCTGTTTAAACTCCGTTTCGAGTGGGTACCTGCAGCTCGCAATTGTCATAATTGCACTACGGGCGTGCCGGCATGCAGAGCCACTTGAATTAAGATAAAACGCCTCGCAGTTCTTATTTATTGCGCATACATGCCCGAGAGTGCGGCTCGAGTCGATCCAGATTTTCCCAAAAGGTTCTGCCAAGCTCAGATTCACATCGAGGGCACGTGGTGCGCTGCTGATTTACTTTAATTTCCCCCCAAAATGGGTGCAACATTTGTGTCTGTCGAGCCAAAGTGGGGCCATGGATTTAAGTAAAGGGCTAGATTAGATATATATATATATATATATGTATATATGCGGATGTCGGCTTACCTGGATCATCGTCATCGTCCCAATCGATCTGGCCTGAAGTCAAAGCGAACACAAATGATAGCAGGGCACAGGATGTGACAGTGAAGCGGAAAACTCGAGAGGGTCGTTGATTCATACTTCGAATGCACCAAAACACACGCAATAAGTAACCACTGTGGACTGCTAAATTGACTATTTTCTACACACTAACCGCAGCTGTTAAAAATTCATGTCACACTACTGTCACTGAGCCCTACGATTACTTTTTTCATTATATGTGTTTGGGTGTCGGTCTCACAACCGCAGCGATCGATTTATCACCACAGTTTCCACAAAATGCCTGCAGGATTGTAACCACTTGGATGCTGTAAAGAAAGAAAAATCATATTGAATAACATGTAAAATATTTTTTACTACAAGTTGAATTTCTATAAATTACGAAAGGATTTTTTAATCACTTACACAAAGCCATGATTGAAACAAAAGACGTCACAATGAATTTGGCTTAAATACCACAATATTATTATTTTACAAAAATTATCTGAAAAAAATAATAATATCTGATCCCGACTACCTAGAGGCGATGGAAACCTCAAAAGAGGTTTAAATATATTTATATCTAAATTTTTCTAATATTGTTACCATATACATATTTTACATGGGGTCCATTAGACCCCAGTGTGGTAAGTACAGTGAGCGCAATTTCTATAAGCGCAAGTCTGATTTTCAAGTGAAATGCACAATTCATTGAAATAAAGCGATATACTAACAAAGTTTCTTTACAGGCACAATTGTTAAAGTTTATAACTATTCATAAAAGCAATTAAACAATTCCAAATATCAGTCAATGCGTGAATGCAATAGATCAATCTTTCACAATTGATCTTAGAGTGCGCAGTTTCTATAAACGCAGTTTCTTTTTGTAGTATTACTAATTAAACGCAAAGTAATTTTGCAACTTTTTAGGAAACAATTCATGTGAGTTTCATTTTTATTTTCCAACTATAGCTTAATTCTGTATAATTGCTGTTATTTCTTAAGATTTATTGTAATGCCCCGAGGAAAGGTCCTTGACAATGACGATCGCGTCAGAATCCGTGCGTTTAGGGAAACTGGCCTTGATATAAAAGAAATTGCACGGAGAATTGGACGTTCAGAATGTGTGGTGCGAAATTTTATTAAAAAGGGCAATCGTAATGGATTATGGGATCATCCAAGAGGGAGCAACAAAGTTTCCAAAAAAAATATTGGGAACATAAGAGAAGAAGTTATGAAAAAAAAGTTAAGTGAAGCTCAAATTATAGCGGAATTACAACTCCCAATTAAAGGAAGAGAAGACATTACTTATATTAAATATAAGAAACCGGCCAAATCTCTCCAACTGCAACAGCATCATAAAAATGTGCGCCTAGATTTTGCTAGAAGCCACATGAACTGGAACGAAAAGTGGCAAAATGTCATTTTATCTTACGGAAAACAATTTAATTTAGATAGTCCAGATGGATTGAGTACTTATTGGCATGATTTAAGGAAGCCCGATTCGCCTCGTCTAAGTAGTAATTTTGGTGTTGGTAGTTTAATGTTATGGGGTGCCTTTTCTTATCAAGGAAAGTTATTTTTACGCTTTGTTCCCACCCGAATGAACTCTGCCATATATACAGACCCGCTGGAGGAATCTCTTATTCCATATTTAGAAGACAATATGGAAAAAGATTTGATTTTTCATCAGGATAACGCCGCTGTGCATTCTTCTGCCGAAACAAGACGATGGTTTAGTGAAAGAAATCTTCCTGTAATGGAATGGCCATCATGTAGTTCGGATTTAAATCCAATGAAGAACATTTGGGGAATCATGGCACGAAGAGTTTACGCAAATGGTGGACAATTTTCTTCGTTATCTCAACTGAAAGCCGATATTTTGAAATGCTGGAATGATATTGATGAACATTTGTTTAAAAAGTTCATAAATTCGATGTCTAACAGGTTTTTTCAAGTTATAACTAACAAAGGAGGTAAAACACAATATTTAGAAAATATACAAAAATTTACTTTTCACCAAGCTTTTAAAATAAAGACTATAATATAAAGTGAGTTTATAGAAATTGGGCAGACAAAAGAGACTTTTAATTATATTTATTTTTATTATAAAGTAATTACTTACTTTAATGAATGTTTTATATTATTTAATTAGTATTTACCAATGGAGAATTTATGCAATATAATCGATTTTGAAAAATAAAAAGTAGTTTTCTTTAAACAAGAATAAAACTGGCTGCGCTTATAGAAATTGCGCACACTGTACTTTTGAAATCGATTTTTCGAAGTGTTTGTTAACTCCAGAGTGAAGAATAACGTTGGTAAATTATATTATATAAACTCTAATTAATTTTTTCAAGATAATAACGTTTTAATAACAATAATTTGCTACCTCGTTGTATACGCGACGAACTATTTTGTATGTAATTTGTTCATTTCTCTTTCTCCATATCTTTGGCTTGCCTCAAAAAACGCTTTTATCTTGGATCAATCTAGCTAGACTTAGCATCGTTGGGATATTAAAAAAAAAAAAACATTGCAGTATTAAATTTCCAACAAAACAGCGATGTGTCTTATGAACCAGAAAAGTAAACAGAAAGACGAAAAGTGAATGTGCATCCTGCCCTCCCCCTGTTTGTTAAAACCACAACGTCTCTATCTGCAACGATTGCATTAACTTATAAAATAAAATACTAAAACTAGTTTTATTCCGTATTTTTTATTATTTACAATGTATTGCTTTTATTTTAAATAAAAATCTTGAATAAATATTAGTTATATAATTAATAAACTCAAATATTTTGACAAAAACGCAGAGTTAATTTTTTCACATACTTCATAATAAATACCTCTTTTTAAGGAGATACTTGACTACTATTTTGTTGTTGTTGTAATGATACATCCGTAGAAGACTCAAATAAAATTTTAGCCCTTAATATAAAAATATAAAAAAAAAATAATATAAAGTGCGTTTCATATTTATAACGCCACAAAAAAAATTATGATTTCTGGAAAACTATTCACTCCAGCAGAATACAATAAATAACGAAAATGATGAATTTGATAAAAAGGAAACAATCACTCATAATTTATAAACCTAACACTTCAATGGCGGAAATATGGGAGGAAAAAGTGATTTTAGCTTGTTTCATAATTATAACGCCACGTACATTTTCGACAAAAATAACGATTTTATTTCTGCAAAAATAATATTAAAACATTGTAACGTAAAATTCATTAAATTAATTAAATTCTAGAACACAGTAACGTAAAGTTCATTAATCAAGAGTTGCTCCTTGCTTGAAAATGGTATTAAAAATTCTGGTTTTCATGCTATCGATGAGACTTTGAATTAAATCTAAATCAATAGCATTCCATTCTTCCACGATTGCGCGTTTTTTTTTTTTTTTGTATTGGCGATTTTCCCTATATACCCGGCGAACTAAAACTCCCCAGAGATTCTCAATTGGATTGAGGTCAGGAGAGCATGGTGGCCACTCCAAAACCTCAATCGAATTAGAAGAGAACCAGGACTTGGTTTCGCGGCTAACGTGGATACGAGCATTATCCTGCTGAAAAATCCACTGTGTTGCAGGATTTTGCCGAATAAGAGGTACCAAACTCATCTGGAGCACATCCGTGTAATCCTTGCTTTTCATTCTTGATGAAGTGAATTGCAATTCTAAACAGCTGGACACAGAAATTGCACCCCAAACCATCACGCTTCCGCCGCCAAAATTTCTTTTTGAAAAATATAGCGGTTCTTTTCTCAAGTCACGCCAATATCCTCGAAAACCATCCGGTCCATCCAAATTCCATTTTTTTTCATCGGAGAATATCACCTAAATTCTAATTTCTGTGTCCGGCTGTTTAGAATTGCAATTCACTTCATCAAGAATGAAAAGCAGGGATTACACGGATGTGCTCCAGATGAGTTTGGTACCTCTTATTCGGCAAAATCCTGCAACACAGTGGATTTTTCAGCAGGATAATGCTCGTATCCACGTTAGCCGCGAAACCAAGTCCTGGTTCTCTTCTAATTCGATTGAGGTTTTGGAGTGGCCACCATGCTCTCCTGACCTCAATCCAATTGAGAATCTCTGGGGAGTTTTAGTTCGCCGGGTATATAGGGAAAATCGCCAATACAAAAAAAAAAAAAAACGCGCAATCGTGGAAGAATGGAATGCTATTGATTTAGATTTAATTCAAAGTCTCATCGATAGCATGAAAACCAGAATTTTTAATACCATTTTCAAGCAAGGAGCAACTCTTGATTAATGAACTTTACGTTACTGTGTTCTAGAATTTAATTAATTTAATGAATTTTACGTTACAATGTTTTAATATTATTTTTGCAGAAATAAAATCGTTATTTTTGTCGAAAATGTACGTGGCGTTATAATTATGAAACAAGCTAAAATCACTTTTTCCTCCCATATTTCCGCCATTGAAGTGTTAGGTTTATAAATTATGAGTGATTGTTTCCTTTTTATCAAATTCATCATTTTCGTTATTTATTGTATTCTGCTGGAGTGAATAGTTTTCCAGAAATCATAATTTTTTTTGTGGCGTTATAAATATGAAACACACTTTATTAATATACTAACGTAACGTAATGTACATGATCCTTTAAAATAAGCTCTTAAAAAGTTCTAAAAAAGTCTTATCGCTGGGGTCTAAAAGACCAAAGTAAATTTAATTCTTTAGCAAAAAGAAGTCTACTTCAGTTATAAAACTTTTAAATATACACAATTGGATTATCTACTAGAAATCCAAAGCTTAGTTTTCGTCTACAGAGATAAAAGGTTATATCCTACCATTAAATTTAAATTTAACATGAGTAACAGCAAAGATTACTTTCTTCAGTTGTAGATTTTCAAGTTAAAAAGTTATAGCAATTTCATGCACTATTCGAAAAATTTAAATTTTTTGTTCTGGGAACCTGTTAGTAAGCTTTTGTTCCATAAAAAATATTTTTATTATTTTGCATAGATAAAAGCGATTAATATCCATAAAATTTTTAATATTTTTTGCATTTTATTCGAAAAGTTTGAGGTTATGTCGAGAAATAGTTAAAGCAAAAATTGTAGATCTTTTTATTATCTACATCTTTTATATTTAACGTTTTTTGATCCGAGCTATAGTTTTCTTTTTATTAACAAAAACCCGTTTTTTTTTTTTTACATGTCGCGCTATATAAATTAATGTTTTAACAATAGTAGTAATAAAGTTACCATATTTTGAAAACATGTTCTTTATGTAAAATTTGACGGAGAATACGATAATTGTTAAAAATTGATTGAAACAATTAAATTGTTAATAACAATATGAATTGGTTAATAATTTTTATTAAAAATATATTTTTTTTTTTTCAAAACTCAGTCCTTTAGATTTAAAATTAAAAAAAAATAGCTCAAATAGAACCAGAGTTATAAATTTTTGAAAATGAGTATCCAAGCCAAAAAACTCGCTATTCTCACATTTTCGATCACTTGTATTATCGAAAATATGCGGAAAAATAATAAATCCTCGGACACGTATCTCCTATTTTTCGATATAGAATCCGTGATCGATTTGTAAAAGAATTACCGATATATATAACGAACTATTCGAATGTTTATATCAGGATACCTTTTTAAAGATGGCAGGTCGTTTTCTTTTCTTTTTATTACAACGTAAAAGATGACAAAAACGTGGAATTTACCTATACTAGATAAAATATAAAATATTAATATTAATTTAAAATATTAATACACTCATAGTAAAGCAGCCAATCTGATATTTCACTTGATAACACTAGCATTTTAATTTTAATTTATACTACAGGTACTGATGTTGCTAACTGCTACATTTGAGATGCTTGTTTGTAAACTTCTTAAAATGAATCTCTAGAGAACTATTGATTGTTCCAAAACATAAACTATCTCATCCTTGTATGTTTCCCAGACAGGTGTCGTCCCGGAAGAGGCATTTAATTTGATTTGGCTGCTGAATATCTCCCCAAACTTTGCAAGGATTCAATTCCCCAAATGGGAATTACCAGAATTAATAAAGTCACTAGTCCACTCATTAAGTTGGACTGCGGATACAATCGCAGCAAAACAAAATGTTTTGTTTTGCAAAGCGCGTCGGCTCCTATTTGGGAATGATGGCGCTTCCGTAATTTAGGGATTGTCCATCCGTACGGTTCACTGTCCTTGTGGCTCCTTTTCAAGTCAATCAAACCGAGTCCAGGTTGGACCAAATCCCTAAAATTAGATGTCTGTCAGCGGATATGTTTGCCCTGGACCACAGTACATATTTGTACACTTCGAGCAGGCGCTCATTTGCCGCGAAATGGCAATCAAATTCGTGAGGTGTTTTATACCTGACGGGCATGTAATTAAAGAGTAATCACTTTATACTCACTGCCTGGCTGCAGTATGACAAGATTTTCTAGGACAACTCTCTCAGTCAACGCAATCTGCCGAAATTCTCGAAAACGTGTTCACTTAACTTCAATTTGGATGGAGTTGGGGCCAATAGACGTGAACTGGCTAAATGTGGATTTACAACGACTGAAATAATTTCACTAATTGAATTTCTAACGTGATGCTGCGCTGCCCTCGGTTTATTTTAGCTGGACCGCTTTAATACACACCGCAAAATTCTCCTTCATTGCGGCACATTTATTCGTCCAAATTATTCGCTTAGACTTTTCGGAGTCCAGCCGTCGTCGACGGGCTTTCAGCTCTGAATCAATAATAATATTTGCATGAAGGGATGTAGATGAAATTGTGTCCATAAAAAATTTACAGCCTGAATAGACACAAAATGTCAAAGTACCAA
The DNA here is from genome assembly GCA_949715965.1 of Dysmachus trigonus. Classification (NCBI taxonomy): domain Eukaryota; kingdom Metazoa; phylum Arthropoda; class Insecta; order Diptera; family Asilidae; genus Dysmachus; species Dysmachus trigonus. The sequence goes on from OX454320.1 coordinate 94,226,082, forward strand.
GCATTTTGTCAGTTTAGAAGCTGTTTGAAATATGTACATTCATAATTTTCGGCAGTAAAAGTCTAGTAATGAAAAAAAAATTTCTCTGTCACCAATTAGATAAGACTAATTTAATTTACGGCCCAAATTAATGAGATTATTTACTTTTATTAATACTCACGCTTAACAACAAATCAAGACTATAGCTAATCATAATTTCCTCTTGTCTATTATTATAATAGAACTTGGAAATGTATTGTATAAGTCTTCAGTATCCAAAAATTGTAGGAATATTTTATTTATTCATATATCAACAGGTACATTTGATTGACCATCTGACACTAAGCAGAAATATAAATAAATGTTAAGTCAAAAAGAATAAGTAAATGAGCAAAAATATTATAATAACAATACCAAAATGACACATAGTTAATTGATTGTTACACAGTTGAGTAAAGATTTTTTAATTGTATATCTAGATAGGTTAAAATCTAAACAATTTAAATTTTTTTAAATAAGTTTAGTCCTCTGGTCATTCGAGGTCATGAATTAATATTGACTAAATTCAAAAGAGTTGGAGAGTCTATAGTGCCAGTAACAACATCATGCATAAACAACACACCAGCAACCTCCCTACGTTTAGAAAGCGACGTCAAACATAAAACCAACAACCTGTTTTCATAAGGAGGAAGATTATAGGGGTTTGAAGTCTTAATTCATCTAGTTTTTAAATTCTTAACTGCTACCTTCAACCGATGATGTTTGGTGACTAGCTTTCTTCTTGTCTTTAGAAATTTCAATTATCTACAAGTTTTCTTCACAGGGAATTTTGGTGGGACTATATCCGATTAAAAAGGACGATTTGTAACCTCATATTAATCTGATTTACCAGCCATATTCAATCCGACACCATGAAGGGTGGAAAGTTATATAAAAGGGCACTTATCTGATTTGTGACTTGTGTTAGTCCTATGTCAAAAGAGATTTGAACTTTTATTCCTTATTAAATTGTGAACAAATTGGCATACAATATATAAAATTTTATATTTTTGTATTTTGAAGTATGAAACTACTATCTATATGTTCCTATAACTAAATAAGTGATAAGATTCTACAATCTCTTTAAATTTATGTTGATCTGTTTTATTCTGCTAGACCGGAATCTTTTTCAATTCCCTCAAGGTTTAAATATAAAATTCTGTATACCTGATTATTTGTTGAATTGAAATTTTCACGTGCATGAAATATTAACAAGTTAAATCTTCATCACCTCTCCAATTGTGATTTTATTCATTTATCTAACTCTACGTCACAATTTGCACATTTACCTGAATTAAGACGTCTACAAAAGTTTTCAAGTTTCATTGACTAAAAGTTCACAAATGTTCATTATAATTTAAACATGCCATCGACTCTCTCTCCGACGAGTTTCTCTTGGGATTGGATAACTTTTGTCTTTATGCCCAACTTTGTGAAGCCCACGTAAATCACCTGAAAATATCATTCCTTGTTTTTCCTTACCCAAACCATACATACACGTATGACTTTATCAAAACTCTCAGCAAGTTTTTGAAATGAATTAAAAAAACGACAGGGCAACAATAAATGTCTCTCGCAATGGTGTTTCAATATACAAATGTTATAAATTTCCTGTAGACACGTTTTGCAGTGTTATTTTGAAACTCGTCGCTTTTTAATTTGGTGTTTTAAAGCAATATTCATGATCCACAACCGCTGAAAAGCAATAAAAACTGCAATAAAAATGTTGGAAATTACGCTTGGTATAGGCGAAAAACATTTTTTTTTATTTGACTTTTGACACTTAAATAAGCTTTTGACTTCCAATCCAATTAAATCGATTACTAGTTGTGTTAATAAATTGTTACCATCAATAGGTTTAGTGATAGGTTTTTAATTGAAATTTTAGATTTTTTTTTGTGACCATAGAACTAAAATATTAGAATTTGGAAAAAAACAAAGTGATGCAAAATGAACATTTCACGAATAAAATCTGATAGCTTTCAATTAGAATTTGAAGGAAGCTTCATATCTGATTAAAAGTTTTTATTTTTTATTGATGCCATTGTTCGCAAAGCAGGTGATACCCTTGGCATTGTAAACGATCCTTATATTGGGTGTACAAATTAGTTCGGTTCGTTTTCAAAATATGGTTCTGGCTGTTATGAATGTTTCACAGTGACAGCTGATCTGGATGGTTTCAGAGAGGTTAGACATCTGTCAATAACATTCAGTTTCTATCATTTTGAATTTCATAAAAAAAACCTTGTTTTTTATTTTGTCGAATGTCAAATTTTGTGTTAACTAAGCTGCATGTGCGGGAGGTTTTAATTTTTTGCTTTAATTGGAAGAAAAGTGCAGCGAAAGCGCATACAATGCTTGTGGAAGTATATGGTGATAATGCTCCAACTGATAAATCATGTAGGGAATGGTTCCGACCTTTTAAGAATGGTGATTTCAGCGTTGAAAATAAGCCTCGCCCTGGAAAACCCAAAAAATTCGAAGATGAAGAATTGGAGACATTACTCGATGAAGATTCGTGTTAAACGCAAGAGGAGCTTGCAGATACATTGGGAGTGACTCAACAAGGAGTTTCTGTACGATAGGAATGATTAAAAAGCAAGGAAACTGGGTTCCTCATGAATTGAAACCAAGATACGTTGAAAGGTGATTTTTCACTTGCGAGCAGTTGATTCAAAGGCAAAAAAGAAAGGGTTTTTTACATCGGATTGTTACTGGGAATAAGAAATTGATATTCTACTATAAACCCAAGAAGAAAAAATATTACTCTAAGCCTGATGAATCGTTACCATCGACCTCAACATCAACACCAAAGCAAAATTTAAGTTCAAAAGTCTTGCTGTGTATTTGGTGGGACCAAAAGTGTGTTGTGTATTATGAGCTGCTACAATCTGGTGAATCTATTACGGGCAATCGGTATATAGGCTACAATTGACTCGTTTGAGCCGTGCATTACGAGAAAAACGGCCGGAATATGAACGAAGACATGATAAAGTTATTCTTTTGCACGATAACGCTCGACCTCATGTCGCAAAAGTCGTCAAAACATATTTAGAAACACTCAAGTGGGATATTCTACCGCACCCGCCGTATTCTCCGGACCTTGCTGAGGTTGGGAAAAGTAGTAATCAACGATCGACAATACTTTAATTAATCTGTTAATTCAAACATTTGCAAAACTAGTACATACTAGAGTATGCGACTATTTACGGAATGAACGAACCTATTATGTCAATACTACAGTACTTACTTATCAAAAAATATAGTTAAAAGTCAATTTCGTAAAAATTTATATTTTTCTTTATGTACCTTATGTTTTGTAGTAGTCAGTTTATTGATGAAATTGAAATAAATAAATAAACAGATTAGGTTTAGCGATAACTGCATACTATAGACACCAGTGGCGTGGGGTCCATATAACACGATTCCTACCGGCTTCCCTTTTGGGAACTCATCCTATTCCCGTAAATTTAAAACTTGTTCTATGCCTGTAAAATTCCTGGAAAGCGCTCCCAAAATTCATCTCGTAAAGAAAACATGGCAAAACAAGTGTTACAACCAAAAACAGCCATAATCTGTTGTTGCACTACGATGGAACCTTCCCTCGCACCGTAGCAGGTTCTATCAAGGGGTTGCATCGGGTATGAAGTGCTCGCTCACTGCTTCTGTAAGCCGGTCATTTTACGGCTTACTCAAGCCCACACTTTTCTCCACGAGTAACAAAGAAATCGTGTGTGATATCTTTTGCTCACTAAAAGCAAATCTTATAAGCAAATAACACGATAGAAACCGGCTTCTCGGTTGTTTTGCATAAGTTGAAACTCGGGTCACTTCGGCGGGTGGTTGTTTATTTCTTAGAATGTCAGCTGATTCGTGTCTTCTCTATGAACGGGTGTGAGTGTAGTGGTGCTCTCTTATTATCCCTATAACACGGTAGAAAGCGGCTTCTCGGGTGAGTGGGGTTGGTTGGGGTGGGTTTGGTTATTAATTTTTTTTTCATAAACAATATTCAGCTGACTGTAAATTTCTTTGATACTGAAGGGGCTGTGAATTGTAGGAGTGAATGCTCCCTTATTTCACAAGAACACGGCAGAAGTCGTCTTCTCGGAAGGGAGAGGTATTGTGGTTTTGTTTATTATATTTTAATAAAAAAATTGTTAACTTGTGTCTCTTTTTGCCTTGGTGCTCAACGGATTGTGACTTATGAGTGTGGTGTGGTGCTACTTTATTACCTCTCGATAACACGATAGAATCCGGCTTCTCGGGTTTTTTCGTTAGGTTCGGCTATTCGGATGAGGATTATTTATTTGTTTCAATTTGTCAGTTGAAGGATTTTTTACTTTAATATATAGAATTTAATTGTGAAAAGCTGGTGAGAAATTTGTAAGGTCTAGGTGGTCTGTTATAGGACATTTTAGTAGCTTTTTATTTATATCTTGTTCTCAGTCTTTAATTTTTGTTGGAAATGGCGTTACTTAGTAAATTGGAAGATAAAGAGTTCTGCTTTTTTTTACACACCACCTCGGAAATGTTTGCAAAAACGGATGTACTTTTTAATTTATTACAAAATAAACAGATGGATATTGAAGTTGCTAGGCTAGAAATAGAGAATTTCGTGTCTTGGATGAGTTCTGACTTTTTAAATAAATTTGATTCGATTTTTGATAGTGTGAAGGATTGCACAGAACCTCCAAGAAAACGTCGAGTGCTAAATTCTGACATCGATTTAAAAACTAATTATCGAAGAATTTTTGTAGAAATAAAAGACAATGTCATTTCTCAGATTAAAACTCGGTATAGTTCCTTTAGTCAACTAAAATTTTTAGATTTACTTAATAAATCAAAATATGATTATTTTGCTCAATCAAGTCCTAACGAAAAGATATCATCTTTAATTACAGTTTTCCCGGGAATTTTCCAGTTTTCTGCTTTAAAAAATGAATTTAACGTTTTATATACCACTTCTTCATTACGGCAATTTGATATTCTCGCGCTTTACTCGCATATTAAATGTGGCATTTTAAAAGATACTTTTCCTCAAATTTTAAACTTGTGTTGTATATTTTTAACTCTTCCCATTACAGTTGCTTCCGCGGAAAGATCTTTTTCAGCCCTTAAGAGAATACATACTTATTTAAGAAATTCTCAAACCGAAGAAAGGCTCTCAAATTTAGCACTCTTATCGATAGAAAAACACCTTCTTTTACAAATTAGAAATCAGTCGAATTTTTACAATGATGTTTTGGTCGAATTTATAAAAAAAAATCGTAGATTAGTTTTGGAGTATAAGTAAGATTAATTATATTTCATATCAACTTTTCACAGTTTTTGTTAACTGCTTTAGTTTGATTGCACGATACACGCGACTATAACGGTTTTTTTCAAAGCCACTTATATTATTCTTGAAGTTCATTGTATGTGCATATTTATTCATAATATTCATATAGCACTTAACTTCCAATGACTTTAAGTATGATAGAAGTGGCCGACTAAATTTGACAAGAATACACGCAGTCACTGTTGAACACATTTTGTAATATCTGACTTCATTTGGTAAGTTTTTTTTCGCTATTAAGTTTCTGATTTTTGCACCGGCTTACCTTCTCAAAAATTTCACCCCACGCCACTGATAGACACATACATAAAGGCCATAGGGAGATAAGAAGTAGTAAAGTGCCCCCGCGCCGATTAAGGCCGTTATATTTTTTTATTATCAGGACTAACACAAGTAACAATTTGGCCAAGTTTCAACCCCTAATAATTAACCCCCAAGGTAGTAAAGTGCCCCCGCGCCGATTAAGGCCGTTATATTTTTTTATTATCAGGACTAACACAAGTAACAATTTGGCCAAGTTTCAACCCCTAATAATTAACCCCCAAGGGGTGAAAATTAATTTTAAAAATTTCGAAAAAAATTAATATCTTTTTAACGCGTTGACCGATTTGGATGAGATTTTGACATGTTATAGATGTCACTGAGGCGCATCAGTGGAACTGAAAACTGGATATAACCTAAAAAAATTTATTTTTTATTTTTTCAAAATTTTTTTTCTGCCATTTTGAATTTGCAGTGGCTGTCCGAAGACACACTTAGGCCATTATTACAGGCCCATTGTGATGCCACCTTTATGTGACCAGGGCTTCTCGTGGGAATCGAACCCACAACCTCTCTAGCGCCCTCCTGGCTCGCAGTCAGCATGTCGCGGTACCAACCGAGTTATTGAGGGTTCGTGGGTAACCCAATGTGTGCCCAATTTTCAGTCTGACAATGAGTAAGGACCCAGGAAAAAATATATATTGTAAAAAACTACGCCAAAAAGTCACAAACAATTTTTGGCGATTTTGCCGTACAGTCATAACCTACAAAAAACAAATAAAAATCGACATTTTATTTTTTTAGGTGCCACGCCGGTGGAAAAAAAATCTGAAAAAAATATATATGATAAAAAGCTATGTTAGAAAGCTATAAAAAAATTTTGGTAATTGTTCCAAAATTCAAAATGGCAGAAAAAAAATTTTGAAAAAATAAAAAATAAATTTTTTTAGGTTATATCCAGTTTTCAGTTCCACTGATTTTTTGTCTGATGCGCCTCAGTGACATCTATAACATGTCAAAATCCCATCCAAATCGGTCAACGCGTAAAAAAGATATTAATTTTTTTCGAAATTTTTAAAATTAATTTTCACCCCTTGGGGGTTAATTATTAGGGGATGAAACTTGGCCAAATTGTTACTTGTGTTAGCCCTGATAATAAAAAAATATAACGGCCATAATCGGTGCGGGGGCACTTTAACTCTTCTTATCCCCCTATGGCCTTTATGCATGCATGTGATCTGTATTAAATTTATTACCAGTGTTATTCCTGACTATCGCGTCCTTCCTAAATTCCAAAAGGTGACCCAAAAGCTGTAATACTCGTATGAACTAATTCAAAGTTTTCACACCTAACTGCAGAGCTGCATGTGCAGCAGAGTGCACAGGAGGATAGAATGAAAATGAACTCATCAGGTTAACTGGAAGTTCCCTAAGGATAATAAAGGCAATCGCTACAAAAAGGAAAACAAAATTTCCTGTGGTGCATGCAATCATCACGACCCGCCATCAGGTGAAAACACAAACAATTGGAGAAAAAAACAAAAAAAAAACGTCCTTTTGATTTATTCAGTCCTGTCGACAGTTCTAGCCGGCAGAAAATTGTACTGCGTCGCAGGCTCATACCTGCCCCACATGTCCCTTGCATAGACCCGCTTAAGAGATTACACAGCAAAAGTGGACGTGTTCACATTCAGCAGCTAGGATACTCGTGAAATTCGAGGAGCAGTTGCACAACTATACAGACTAGTACTATTAAAACTGCAGAAAGTCCTTACTTACAAATTAAAAATGTAATTAAACGTGCAGACCATTTAGCACAAAAAAAGTAGTGTCCTGTAATTTTCAGGAGCACCACTTTATCTCGTAGTGTAATCTTTCCATTTTCCGCGCGGGACCTTGTATTTGAAGTTGATTCTGAGCGAGGCGCTGTAGTAAAAAAAAAAGGATATACGGATTAAGGGCAAAATATCAGCCTAGGAAGCAACCTAGCCGGGGAAGTCCCCGGGACGAGTTGAATCGACCGGTGTAGGGAGCGGTCGGAACTCTGCTAGGACCCGACCCCAGCACAGGATAGAAGTTTATGATGCGCTACAGCGCTACTCAACGCTACAGGACGACACGACCGGCGGCGGTGTCCTCTGAAGAAATTATTTTTTAGTAAAATTTTCTTAAGCTAACTTCCTTGTAAAATAACGAAAAGTTTCGGAAAACTTCTAGATTATCCGCCTGAATGTATGAATCGACGTGTGTTTGTGTGCGGCCGGGTTTGTCCCCAGCCATATAAAATACTTTTTTTTTGGATAAGAGTTTCTTTCATGAAGACAACTTTCCTTTCATCCGGTAATATGAAATTAAACTTTAATGCAATTACGAAGAAATTTTAAATAAAATAAAAAGAAAATTTTAATATGCAGATAGCTCTTGCTAGGGTTTGGGGTGGTATTCATGCAGGGCTGTTATTGATGGGCTCGGCAGAGTTGTCCTACGAACAGGACGGAACAGAACCGACCCGCTGCCATTGCATAGTTTTGTAACTTTCGAGCTGCAAGTTGCACTCTGAGGCGGGTGGTGGTGGTAGAAAACTCTTAAGTTGATTGGCCCGAAGAGTTGCATTCTGAGAAACTTCCTGGCCGACTTGTGAGTGCCTTTTTAAATTCCTCCGAACGGAGATTTCGCCATGCAATCAATCTCCCTCCCAGCACACGTTCCAGTTCGATCGAGCGAGACCCGGCCCAGAAAAATGTTTACTTCCAGAGGTGTCGGTGGGTCAGCGCGCTCAAGGTAATTAGTTATCGCGTCGTTATTAATGAGCTCCTTACACCTTCATGCTCTTGAGAAATGAATGCCATCGCCTGGTGCTGGCTTGGTACGCTTGTACTATTATACTCAGTACCATAAATCTAGGCCACTCTCGCTAAGGCAGAAATGAGATTAATTTTACCTTCAGAGTTCTGGCGCTCGGAACTCCGACGTACTGTGCAGCCACTTCCGGTCTTTTCCAAGGCACTTGCATTGACGTAATAAATGCGTTTGATCTACTTCGGATTAATGATATACAATAGCAACATCTTAAGCACGTAATTTACTTTAATATAACCTGTATTCTAGAAATCATCACTGACCTATCATAAGTTTATTTTTAACCTGTTAGACTACCCTAACATTTTCAAAAAATCTTGGTTTTGCTTTATTTTGAATAGGAGGATTTTATTTATCATTTAATTAAATTTTCTCTCAATTTCAAGTCAGTTTATAATATGTTGTAGCGATTATTGGTTTATTTTCGGAATTTTTTTTTAAAACACCTAATTTTACACATTGCTATTTTGAATTTTATCTATGGGTTAAACAATTACTAACAAGGAAACGTTCTCAGGTCTATCTCACCGATTTTAATGAAATTGAAATATGTTATAGAGTATTGAAAAATAAAAGACACGTATTTTTTTTTTTATCTGCGGATATTCACATTTAGGGGTGAAAACCACCCTTAAAGTTTACCCCCCAAAAACAGTTTTTCCTAAATATTTCAAGTTCTAATGATTTTTTTCGAATGAAGCAAAATGGAAATGATGTCTAATAAATTTACGAACCTTTTGTAAGTAATCCGGTTACCGGGAGTGGCAACCCTTATTTTTTATTGCAGAAAAACGATTTTTTTTTATATTTTTGCGTCAAATAGGTAAAAATCATTGAAAAATATTTTTTTACATACGATTTTGAAAAATAAAGGCGACGTGTTTTTTGGTTTTCTTACAAAAGCTCCTCAAGGGGGTAAACAAATAACCCCTAGCACCAATACGTAAATTATTTATATTCTTTCAGACATCAGTTTTTTCGTGAAAATCAGTATTAAGGGGTTTTTGGAGTCGCTGATTACGAAACTGATGTTAAATTTAAAAAATTCAAAATGACAGATCCAATATGGCGGACAAACTTTTGAAAAATACACCAATTTTTATAAAAAAAAAAAAAAAAACAATAAATAAAAGTACCCCCTAAATGTGCTTATCCGCAGATAAAAAAAAAACGTCTCTTATTTTTCGATACTCTATAACATATTTCAATTTCATCAAAATTGGTGAGACACACCTGAGAACTTTTCCTTGTAAGTATTACTATATTTAATTATATTATATTAAAATCTTAAATAATATCTAATTTTGAAATACGTACTTTTATTAAATATTATTTTTTCTTTCCTTGTCATTATAAGCAAGTAACAAAGATAATGCAAAATGTCAATTAGACTAATTGAAATGGGTACAATCTTCTCTAGTTAAAAGTACGTAGAATCTTTCATATATTCTTAAAGTGCAGAATTTACCGACATCACATAAAGCATGACGTTATGAAGTATTTTGGATGAAAAGGGTTTGAGAAGGATAAAAATCTACGATAAATGGAAACAATTGGATTCGATATATTAAAAATGCCGGAAGCATTAGGAACCGATTTAGCGATTAAAAAAGGTACAGCATAAAATCCATTTGGAATTTTTGTTGGCATTATCCATTACACTTCATTTTGGATACTTGGGATGGAATTTAAATGTGTAAGTATTTATTTTTGGAAATTCTTTATTAAACTTTATTAGCTACTTTAATTTGGCCGCTCTAAAAATGAGAATTTCTGAAAATCGATAAGACATAAAACTTTTGATATAATTCTGTCAATTTTAATTACTAATTATTATTTTTTAAATTTTAGGTCCAGTATTTTTAGAAATAAGGGTGGATAAGGGAGAGATATGCTCTATTTTCACATATTTTTCTGAATACATTTTTTAATATGTCATTTACAATTATGAAAAAATCCTTTTGTATTCCACATAACAAGCCCTTTTATAAATAAATATTCGATTACATAATTTGCCCCTTCTTTAATTCTTCTATGAATATTTAAAAATATAAATTTGTGCAAAATAAGTTTCTACGTCACTTAGTTTATGAGAAAATCGACTGTGAAAGTCGGACAGACGCGTTTTTTTACCTTTGGAGCTACAGAACCCTAAAAATCATCTAGAAAAGTTAAATTTTAGTCAAATTCATCTCATATTCAGTGTCAGTTTTATTATAATAATTTTAACAAATCCGTAATATGTAGTGAAAGAAAATTATCGTTTATGTTCTATTTAATGAAATTTATTTCGCTATTCTCGGAAAATCTATCAATTTATTAAAAAAAAATATTCAGCGTATGTGTTAGCTTATTTTAAATCCCAAAAAATTAGTTTACTAATGATTTTTCAAAGAGGACAATTTTAAATGTGAAAAGTATGGTTCTATTTGAACTGTGTCATTTTTTAATTGAAATTTCGTCCTTTTCACTGAATCGAGCGTGTCACGTCACCTTGATTTAAAGTTCAATTGCCTGCCATAACGATTTAAAATTTATGAATAAATTAGAACAAAAATTCGAATTGTAACTAGGGAAAAATTCATAATCATCTTTTCAAAATTAATTGCAATTAAGCAGAAGTTGTAACACTTAATTGCATTTAATTTTGCAGCCACACAGGTAAGTAGCAGGATATGTACCTGAGGAGTTACATGCATACGATGTTTGCTTAACTAAGTAGAACACTGGCCGTCAACGTGTAGACTCGTTCTTATATCGGAAGAACAGAAGACGGAGGAATTCGCTGATAATAGTCTAATGACCTTTCCCATCTGTTCTTTCTCCAACCTTTCTTGTAAGACCGCGGGATATCGCAAACGAGATTAAAACTCTTAAAAATAATAAAGCTTCAGGCAGTGATGGTGTCCCTAATATTCTACTTAAAGCGCTCCCAAAAAAAAAGGCATCGTTTTCCTAACATTTATAATAAACTTCTGTATAACATTGCAAATCTTTCCCTCTGTGTAGAAAAAGGTAAAAGTAGTTCCGATACCTTAATTTGGTTAACCACCTAACCTTCCAAGCAGCTACAGACCTATTAGTCTCTTAAGTTCAATAAGTAACATTTACGAAAGAATTCTAAACAATAAACTAATGAAACACATAGTAGAAAACAAGATTTCTCTTAATGAACAATTGTTTTCGACAAGGTGGTGGAGTGACGTCATTGGTTTTTCTATAGGTTTAAAGAAACCCTCGACATAGAAAAGACTTTCGACACCGTGTGGCATGACGGGCTTGTCTATAAACTTCATAAATTCAACTTCCCGGTTTATTTTATAAAAATAATTCAAAGTTTTCTCAACGGTAGATATTTTATTGTTTATATCGGTTTAGAAAAACCTTCAGTGCTTGAAATTCCGGTTGGTGTACCTCAGGGTTCTGTTCTTGGCCTCCTACTGTATAATATCTTTACGTCAGATTTTCCTCAACTTTGTAACTGCTGCTTCTCTATGCAGATGACACAGGTGTTTTCGCTTCCGTACGTGATTGGTCGCAAATTATTAGCGACCTAGAGTCAATATTTCAAAAAGTGGAAAATTAAAATAAATTCAAGCAAAACCCAAGCAATTTCCTTTACTCGTAGAAGAAAATAGGTCTATTTATCCCAACAGAATTTGCAGGTAGGCTTCTCTTGTATTACTTGGAGCAATGAACTAAAATATGTGAGCATCATTTTCGACAAAAAATTACTTTTTGACAGAATACATTCACACAGAACTTCAAAAGATCAATAAGTTAATAAAATCGCTTTATCCGTTCATAAATCTGAATTAAGTTAGGTAAATAAATTAATCACACAAGTCGACACGATTTTTGATTCTGATTAATATGCTTATTGCTTTCGTCTCACAATTGAAGAATATCAACATGATTTTTAAAAAAATTTGCTTTTGTGCCCATTACAGCAAATTTAAAATGACCAATCATCAAAATTGTTATGTTTTCATTTCCTTGTAAATCTTTTGGGGGCGGACATTTTTTAAATTTTCGGTTGCTATATTAGATCCGCCATCTTTAATATATATTTTGGTAACAGATTAAGTTTCAGCGACCCTAAGACCTCTTTGATTCATTTTGATAAAAAACCCCATAAAATTGCAAATGTTCGGACGCCATATTTAATTCACCACTTTCGAACCCAATACAAAAATGTACCTATACTGTTTTCTCTAGTATAACGTACTTTTTGGCAAAAAATCAAAAATATCGCACAACGCATTTAGTTGTAATTGAGGTTCAAACTATCCAAACGAATGTCAAAATTTTCCTTCACAAAAGCAAAGTTTTAAAAAAATTATGACAATTTTGCCTTCCTTTTGGACACAAGCAATAAGAAAATAGCATTCATAACTCAGACTCAAAAAAAAAAGTTTAATTTTGTTGACCTGTGTCATACATAAACTCATTTTTAAAGCTGTTTTGATGTTTGGTACTCCTGTCTGGAGTGATTGTGCTAAAACACATTTGAATAAACTACAAAGAATCCAAAGCAAGATTTTGAAAATGATTTTGAATCTACTGTGGTTTTTTTCCACTCGTCGGTCGTCTGCATTGCAGAGCCAGTGTCGATCTTGTTTCAGTTGAAATCTGTAAATTGAACAACAAATTTGTACAAAGTTGTCTCAAATCATGTAATCCTTTGATTTCAAATTTGTTCTCCTAAATATTAAGACATCTTAGGTTTTTTTTCACATATAAATGCAATATTTAAAATAGTTTGTGAGACATAGGAAGGGTTTTTTTTTTTATTATTCCCCCATAGCTGAATCTATTTTATGAATTCTTGTTGTAAATTTTATATTATCTTAATAAACTAATAAATAAATAAAAAAAAAAACAATAAATAAATAGTCTAATGACCTTAAACCTACAAAAAGCAGTTTGAGGGAACTTTGCAGCTATAGGAACTGAGGCAGAAAACGACAAGAACATTGGGGGGTGAGAAGGGGAAAGTAGACAAAGACCTGTCATCCCAAACAAACGAATTATTAAATTAATAAAAATATCAAAACTTTACAGTCAAGAAATCTAGGCAAATTGTGTGTCCGACCCGACTAAAGATAAAAGGTTCCATGACCTTGTGTGTGTGTGTGTCCAAAGAAGAAGCCGGTTTAAGGGATGCCTCATAAGGCATAAATTTGTCCTAGTTTTCCCTCATCCTGGGCGCAATTTCAGTCAAAGTTTTCCCTTTTCGAAGGGCGCCGCCGGGGAGAGAGAGCATTTATCTCCATCCTGTTGGGTGCGGATTTATTACTTTTGGGTCATTTACCGAAACGGAGCGAATATTACGAAAGTTTCGACAAAGTGGCCAAATTCGATCAAAAGATGAAAACGTTGAAATCACGGAGTGACGACAGCGCGATCGAGTAGATACGTGTGTCGCGAAGACGGCGAGTCCCCATGTGGAGTATCAAATTGATAGAACGGGTTGTGCCAACATTCATACACACACACATCAAAAAGTAGTCGGTTGGAACCAATTAGCCCATATAATTAGCGTAACGTATAGAAGAGAAATGGCCCCAAAAGCAGCTGGGGTACATACCAACATTATATGTACTATACATATCGTAGTTAAGTGATCGATCAGTGCGGTACCGAAATCCGGCGTAATCAAATTTCAATTAAAAACACTGAAACTCCATTAATTTTAATTTCAGTCGAACAGGTTTTGCTAATAGAGTTTCTCCGAAGTTTCGGAGTAACTTTTCAAAAGACTTGCTTTTGTATATATGTATATATAGAAGCCCTTCTCCCCATTCCCAATAAGTCGCTTGTATCAGTCAACTTCAATCGGGCTCGTTGGGCGAACGGTTGAGGAGCATTCTCAGTAAAAAGGGTGCCCTGGAGCCACCCGGAACCCTTTTAACGATGCCCAACTTCATTGCTGTTGCAGTTCCACTTGCAGTGCCAGCCACTTAAATCTCAAATTATATGAAGAGAGTTTCGATCGTAGGGCTGCTCTTCACTATTCAATTTCTAAACTTTTTAAATTACTTAATCATTATTGTGCTTTTTCAGCACCGACAGCACTCGAACGGGGGTGGGGGTGCAAAGACACAAGGGTCCTCGTCTGCATAGGAACAATAGCCGGGAGCCCCATTCCCGAGCTTAACCCAGCATTCGCTAATAGCGGCCGGGGATGATACACAACGAACCTATCTTACTTTAGTTAGACGGGATTCGCGGAAGATGTAACCTTAGTCATATGTATGTCATATGCAAGATTATCATATAGGTATGCATGCTTGGCAAAATCATCCCGACGCATCTAAAGGGAAGGGAGGATGTGCCTACAGAAACATAATTAAAGACGACTAAAGACTAAAGCTACAGACGAAATAAATGTAAAACGATAACGTACTCTGTTATTGCTGACGTTTGATATCCGGAAGATGAACAACTTTCCACAGGACTGTCGTATTCCATATATATGTCGGATGCAAATCCAAATATTTATCGTATATACATATATTTTTTATGATTTCCTCAATTTATACGTATACACACCAACAAAAAAAAAAAAAAAAAACACACTAAATTAGCGTGAATTCACGTCTCGGTGGCGCACTCATTCACAGGTTCACATCACTCGTATGACTCGCAAATGAGCATTTTCATTTGTCACAGGACACACGGGTGTCTCACGGTAATTTATGTATTTCTTTTATTACTTTTATTTTACTTTTCTTCCTTTTTTCTTTTATATTTTGAACGTAAAACCTTCTTGTAGTGTTTCACCGGGTTTTCGTCGAGACACACATGCCGGGGCCCACATTAAAGGCCATTAATTCGCCAGCTCGGGTACGGGTCAGTTCCGTGAGGTCCTCTTCCAGTGGGGCTCATTTACGACATTCGGGTGTCCGTGGCACAATGTTTACGTTTCATGAATTTTCATTGTATGATAAAATAGCGTGTGTACGAACTGATTTAGCAGCCGCAGCATAATCGCGCTGCCCAACGATTTCGTTCAACCTCGTATGCGGAACTGAGTCCTGCAGGAGTGTAGTCTCTCTTGCCCGAAATGTTCGAAGCACTAGAACTCCGATCCTGGGGAGTTTGAGAATCGTCATCGAAAAAACACATGGGCGCCCCCAGAGGAGCCGCACAGGAGACATGCCCAGTGAGAGTGAGAGACAGGAAAAAAACAGGAGGAATCCAACTTCGAAATAGATTTCCGAAACAGGATCCACAAAATGCCACCCTTCGGCGGGGAACAGCAGCCGTTGTAGGTCGAATTTCGCTCTATAACCTTTTATTTATTTTTTTCTACCTACGAGAAGTGCTGCATGCGCAATCCGCACGTTCCCCATCTTTTTGCTCCGCACGGTCACTGCAGGACCATTGCCGCTTCTGTTTGCTCTTTCTTTCGGCTTTCATTGCTCAACTTTGCGCGACACTTAACTTAAGTTCTAAAGTCGTAAAATTTAAGTGTTTTCCAGTGGAATTTGCCCCGCTCCCTGCCCGGCCTTCCGATTGTTGCATCCCCCGAAGAAGAATTTGGGGCGGCTTTTCCCCGAAATTAGAAACAGCATCAGATCTCGGCTGCTGGGCGCCCCATTTTGCAGCTGCTGACGAATGCTGGTCCCAAGGCTGTTGGTTCCCAATTAAATTCCGGAGGGATGTCGTTCGACACCCTCTAGGGTGTCTGTTTGCATACATGATGACCAACATATAAATAAATATCAGTCAATATTTGGACTTTTTGACGAACGTCCTGTTTTTTTAAATTTTATCATCGCCGCCCGTCAGGTAAAAAAATGTTGCCAAGAAACGACTTCACTGCGACGAGCAAAATATTGACGGAAAATTCGATAAGCACTCAAATAATATCGAGCAGCTTTGCACAGACACACACACACATTCATGCCACACCGTGGACCAACCGCTTTCACACACAGCGTGAAGCAGATGGCCCCTCTGAAGATTTACACCTTTTTCACAAGCAGCACAAAAAATTTAGAAAAATTGCCTTAGGATGTGTTTAATGCTGCCAGGGATTCTTTCATGCGATAAAAAAAATTCACAAAGACTCTATCCAATAGTAAATCGGTATTACATTGGCACAATGAAGGCGGGTATTTTGTAGATGTATCTTAAGAAAATTTCAGATTCGAACATGATTAAAGGATTAATCGACTTTGCCGCTTTAGGGACAATTTCATTACTTTAAACCGATTTCGTCTATCTTCTTCGACCTATGTACAAGAAAAATTAGGTAAATCCTTTAGAAAGTGACCCTAGACAATTATTTCAGTCCTGTCTAATCAAATTATTTGTTTATTGAATTGAAACATTTTGTTTTATTATATAATGTAATATGTATAATATAATATACAGGGTGATTCGTAATTAACTTGTCCCAATATATACCGATCAATTCTATAAAGTGTCCTGACGAGCAAAATTGCATTTAAAATTTTTTTAAATTTTATAACTTTCTTCAAGGATATTGTAGGTTTGCTACTGTAATCAAAAAGTAAAGCCGATTTTAAATTTAAATTGCGCGGGTACATCGATTCGAGCAAACCTTCTTGTTTGTATGTTGGCAGCACTGTCACTCATATGTGTGTAAAATTTCACACCAATACGTCATTTATTTGGTTAGTTTCTTTGCGTTTTCTGAGCAACAAAAAATTAATTTTCCCATTTTATGATGATTTTATTGAGCAAAGAAGTTACATTAAATTTTGTTTGCGGAATGAAACGTTTAGAATGATGCAGAAGGCCTTCGGCGATCAGGTTTTGTGTGAAAGAAATGTTTATAAGTGGTATAAACAGTTCAAAGAAGGTAGAGAAAGCATTGTTTCTTCGAGACGTTTTCATCAAAAATTCGATGCATGTCGTTCCACAACCACCGTATTCACCCGCTTTAGCTCCATGTGACTTCTGCCTATTCTCTAAGCTCACACTGTTTTGAACCGACTGATGAGATAAAAGAAAAATCGAAGCAGGAACTGAAGGCCATTCCAATCATCAAGTTTCAGAAGTGTTTGGACAATTGGAAAAATCGCTGGCATAGGTCTATTGTATAGGGCGGGGACTTCTTTGAAGGGTATGATATAGATTTGGAAGATTATATAAAAAATTTCAAAGATATAAAAAAATTGGCTTTACTTTTTGATCATTGGAAATTTTTTTTTTTTCATTTTAAATGTTTATTTCTAAGATTGCTGACTTTCAGATAGTGGTGCCAATCGGAAGAGTTCTTTTCAAAATGACATACTGTCAAATTCTAAAATTTATGCGGTTTTACTAAAAATAATTGTGCTGATTTCAAATAGTCTATTAAAATTTATGACTTTAAGATGATGATCTGACCAATTCTAAGCTTAATATGATTTTCGTGAAAATTGGTACAAAATGGTTTACTTGTACGCTGATTTCAAAGATTATTTAATTAACACTATGATCTGTTTTTATGCGGATAATTTTTATGCGATTTTAAAGTTTGTTTGTATTTCATCTAAGAGTGAGCTTTTGCAATTCGTGTGCAGGGTGGGTCCATTGGGTGGCTGCTTTATGCGATAATGATGCGATAGAAAAAGCGGCTCACCTCACTGCAAAATTAATTCAAGAACTTTGCAGCAAATTCGAAAGAAAGATTTTTTGAACCGCATAAAACAAACCCTTACAATATAGAATTAGGTTTTTATAATAATATAATTAATGATGTTAATAAAATGGGTATATTTGAAATATGATTTTTATAAGAGAATGCTTTTAAGTTTTTATGCAAAATATCTTATTAAAGTCCATTAAATTTTTAAATATTTATAAATTAAATTATTATTTTTATTTTTGTGGTTTTTAAATATTTTGTTATACATTCATTTGTTAATGATAGAAGTTATCGATTCCCAGAAACGAACTTTGAAGGAATTTTTAAAGAAAGATTACTCAAAGATAATAAGAAATAAATTTAGCACTATATGACTTGCATTTTGATTAAAATCAGTTCCTTAATTAGTATCTTAAAGATTAAAACGTAGGCGTCTATGTCGTCTTACAGAAGAAATTTACTTCATTAAAGCAAGAAGCGAAGCCCGCTAACAACGTTGCAGGCGCTCCGTTTTTTTTTTTCTAACTTCTAAAAAAACATGTCAAGAAAATGAAGTGGAATCTGGGAAAGGAATTTTTGTTGAATATCTTAAAACACGGCCAAAGAAAATTTCGGTAGAATGGCATTAGGGCGGGTGGCAGGGGCGGACATCCCTCTGGCAGCAGTGGCGGCGGTTGGGACGAGGGGCCTAAACGCCTCAGTTGTCGGTTTGGCCGCCCATCCCCCACATTGCGACGACGGAAAGAAACGAAAATTTCAATGCGGAAAAGAGGATATGAGCAATTCTTGTTTTCTTTTGTGCTGCCATCCAGAAAAAGCGCCAGCAGTTTCACACGGTCGCTATGTGTGCGGTGCGGTGCGGTGCGGCCGTGTGTGTGTATGTGGAGTCATCCCTTTTAAGGATTTTTAGACACCTCGGATGCCTTTTGTAATTTAAACGATTCGAATGGGTAAATTTTGCAGGTCGTGCTTGCTTTAACCGGAGCTGCGACGACGACGACGACTACGACAACGTTCGGGCGAAATTTCAATCCCACTCCTGCCGGTCGGAAAGGGACCGAATGGGACTCGATTAGTGAAACCACTGGAAAGGGCGCCTTTCCAACTCCATGCGTAATATCCAGTAATGATCCCTTTAAATGGTCTTCTTGGGCATGTTTTTAAAATAAGTTTGTAAAAGCAGTCCGGAAAGCAACGACAGCCGGCCTTAGTGGGCTCTTGATTCTCGTCTTGATAATTTTGATCAAACCTCCATCTCGAAGGTACAACCTAATTCCTTCATTTTATCTTTTCAAGTCTTCATTTGTTTACTTTGGGCGAAAGGACTTTGCTAGGAGCGTTTGTGAGTGAGATTGTCTTGTTGGACTTAGTGTCCGGTGTGGGCAGGAAATGACATCCTCAACTTGGGAAATTGAACTTTGATTGATTAAGTATTAAATATTACATTCCAACGGTGGTTGCTCATGAATTTCCATTACTATGTGGATAATATGTGGATAAACTAGAGCTAAACTGGACTGTACATAAGTTTTGTGAAAATACAAACATCTACTTGCCTTTTTAGCATTCTTTTAACAAAAACCCAAAGCTAAAGCTTATGTAGATATATTCCATAACTAATCGGAAGGTTTACACTTTTCAATAAATTAACAAACTTTAAAAAATATTGAACAGTATTTATTGTATAGCATTTTTTAAAAGAAAGCAGCCGATGGCCCACCCTTTATATTATACAGAGAATTGATTAGACTAAAAAAATCATTTACCTGTTGTGGTGGGTTAGTAACTAATGTACTTCTTTTATCGCGTTTCCATGTATTGTTTGTCTAAATTGGTAAATTGATTACTAGAGCGAAGAAATAAAAAGCGAATGTACACATACGTTGAAGCTTTCTATTGTCTGAAACTTTGCTTGCATGAAACCCGGACGCTTTTTATTCCTTGAAAGTTGCAAACTCGTTTGCCTTCCTTCCGCTCGAAAAAATCAAAGAAAAAGGAGACTCTAAAAAGTTTGTGCTAGAAGTTGGTTTTTCAAACGACCCAAACTTACAAATTAGCTGCTAACTCCCATGCAACGCAAGTAACTGGAGCTAAAGTCGCGTCGGGCGGACGGGCGAAGATGTAAACGTTTTAATTAGTTAACGCAACCATCGCCCCCACCGCACCCACTGCTCCTAATCGCTTAGAGGCCGGGTCATCTGCATATCAAATTAGAGCCAATTATTGAAAGCACCCGCTCCAAATGACCGGCTGAAAGTCTGACGGATCCGGGCCCTGGCCCCCGGATCTCTGTGCCGCACAAAAGTGAACTCGAATTTAATTGCGAGCCAGAGTCATTGCATTATTTTTGTATGGCTGAAGGAATCTTTACCCCCGGCGTCCCGGCGTCGACGACGATGAATATGGCGCCGAAGAGAAGCCAAGCAGTGGATTACCGGATTAAGAGCAAACGCCTTCCGAGAGAGAAGGCAGAAAGGATGGACGAGATTTAGCCCGGAATTCGGAAATTCTGCCCGGCCGCCGGAGAGTTAGTCGTCGTCGTCGTCGTCGTCGTCGGTCCAGTGTTTTTTAATTAACGAAATTTTTTCGTTTGACTGTCGCAAATTAAAAAGATGCAAATTATCCTTAAAATAAGAGCTGAGATTTGTTTAATTAATTAAATGAGAAGAAAAATTCTTTTCGGGGGGAAATTAGCCAGCCGAACAAAGGCTACGCTCCAGCGGATCTGCGAACTATTTACGCAGGGAAATTGCTTCGAAATGTATCCGCAATTAAATTTAATGAAAGAGGAAAATCAAATACCTAGTCAGCTTTCAGGGTGCAGCAGGGATGCTCGGCACAAAAATGGTATGTATCTAGGATTTACCTGCACTGATTATATCACCCCTCACCCCACAATTCGACCAATACAAATCTATACAAGAAAAATTTTTTTGAAAATTGCAACATTAAATATGGTGAAATTTTAAATATTTTCTGTATTAAAAATACATATACATACATTAGGGTGCTTCTTTTTCGCGACTATTATTTTTTTTTCAATCCCACCTCGAAATTTTGTGGCAAATACCTAAACAAAAATTCCCTGAAAATTGGAGGCCTTAATATTAATATTAAGTACTAGACCAAGGCGTATAAAGATTTCCCATATAAAATACACGTAAACTTTCATTATTTTTCTTCAAAACTCTACAGCTCAGAGGAATTTTATGGTATAATCTTGGTCAATGGTAGGGTTTCTTCAGAATTGAATGCTCTACAAAAGTGTCTATTGCGGTGTAACCCTAACTCCCACCAGCGAGGTAGTACGGGTCATTAACCCTAATTTTTCCACGAAATTCTCGCTTTTTGTCCCTATCTCGTAAACAACAAGAGGTACAGAAAAAGTGAATATGACAAACTTGTAGCAAATTCAATTTCCTCCAAAAAGTTCTTGAACACCAAATCGCTAACATCGATATTTCTTGAGATATTGGGTTTTGAAGTTGAGGTAGTGTTTCTACAATTTAGCTCAATAATTCATGAAAGTTCCACTCTACCTCAACTTCAAAGCCCAATATCTCAAGAAATATCGATGTTAGCTATTTGGTGTTCAGAACTTTTTTGTAGGAAATTGAATTTGCTACAAGTTTGTCATATTCACTTTTTCTGTACCTCTTGTTGTTTACAAGATAGGGGCAAAAAGCGAGAATTTCATGGAAAAATTGGGATTATTGACCCGTACTACCTCGCTGGTTGGAGTTAGGGTTACACCGCAATGGACACTTTTGTAGAGCATTCAATTCTGAAGAAACCCTACCATTGACCAAGATTATACCATAAAATTCCTCTGAGCTGTAGAGTTTTGAAGAAAAATAATCAAAGTTTACGTGTATTTTATATGGGAAATATACGCCTTGTTCTAGTACTTAATATTAATATTAAGGCCTCCAATTTTCAGGGAATTTTTGTTTAGGTATTTGCCACAAAATTTCGAGGTGGGACTTAAAAAAAAAAAAAATAGTCGCGAAAAAGGAAGCACCCTAACATACATAGTATCTAAAAAAATATGCGAAAAATGGATTGTGCGAGTAGAAGACTACCTTTGTTTGTATTTATGACTATTGTGTATATTATTATACATCTATCATTATATATAATATTTATTTAAAATCCATAATAGAGATTTAAATTACATTATGAAAAGAAAAAAAATGTACAAAACAATCTGCACAAACTTTATATAAAAGTGAGTTTTGTTCATTCTTGTTATAGATTTTATCAAATTGTGGGTGGATTTCGAAAATATCGGTCTGTGTGGAATTCGTTCTTTTTTCATAAGTTTTCAATTGTTCCTCAATGTAGTTTAGATGGAAATTACTGAAAACATAATTTATGAAATATAAGAATACAAAGACTTATTAGCTGCGTTTTTTTCATCTGGATCTGGCTCTGGATCAGGATCAAATGAAAAAAACGATTCAGATTAATCACCGGGATCACGATTTTGGGTTTGAGGAGCTGGAATTCCTGTTTTTGCTAATCTAATAATAAGAATTGGGAATTAGACGACAGCTTTCGTCAAAGAAAACTCAAAAATGGCCTTCAAAGTTTTGTTTTTTATTAAATCCCATAATCCGGAAAAACGATTTTATTTATTTTGTTACTATAAATTACTTTTTCTTTGTGTGCTCAGAATCAATCGACTAAAAATTCCATTGCTGCCATCATTTCAGAAAAGAAAAACTACAGCAGCGACTCTGTTAGAAATTTCCAAACTATTCAATATTCATCCGACACTAGCACTTCTCGTAGAATTTTTTGTAACCACTTCTTGCGGATCATTGATTCTAATCCAAATGAAAGTGTGGATCACGAGTTGTTGTTGTATGTCAATGTTAAGAGATTGATCCAGATCCTGATCCGATTGAAAAAAACGCAACTATTATACGAAAGACTATTAAATATAAAATAAAAATTCTAATGTAATTTTACATTTTTATATTTAAAAAGCAAATGTACATAATTTCAATTAAAAAATACATTGAGATAACGAATTTTTCATTATTTTCCCACTGAAGAATTTGTTCATTGTTTCAATGAATTTTGATACATTAGAATTTTAACCTAATGAAACGTTCACAGTGCTAATGAAAAACGTTCATAGAATCAATTATAAAATAAGATACATATATTGAACATTGAATCCACGAAGTATGTAAATTCGTAAATTGAATGAACGTCATTCACAGAACTAATGATCTTCATTTATAAAATTAATTAATGCAATTTCTTAAATTAATGATTTTCATTCATTAATTCAATTGATTGTATTCATAGAACCAACCACACGACTGGGAGTAAATTAAATCAATCATATATAAATGATAACAAAAAATTATTAAATTGCTAAGAATCTGCACGAAATCCAGTTTGAAAATTAAAGAATGCAGGAATAATTCAAAAAGTTATATAGAAAATAATATCCTTCAAAAAATTTTAAAATAGTTGAAAGAAATTTTAGATACATATTTTTATATATTAAATTCTTAAGTTAAAGTTTTAATTACTATTTAATATATTTTTATGTTCAAAAGGAGAAAAAAAGATTGTTATGGTGAGTCCGACTTGTCAATTAATTGGTCATATTTAAAACGTGTTCTTAATTCGATTTCAATCTACAAATATAAAATTTTTAAAGTTTTTCCATGAATTCGGTACTTGAACAAATCTTTAGATTTCACGGATAAAATGTAAGGAATACTATTCTGAACGCTTAGTTTCATGTTCTTATAGTAGATATTACATACCTTTTTATGAAAGGTATTCACTTTACATAAAAAGTTTAAAAATACAGTTCCCTCCCGCAACGCTTACTTCTTGTTTAGAACTGAACTAAAACGGCCTAACGCATCAGTATATGAACATCCAATGTAAGTTTTCATAAAATCAATGAACTATTTCATAGAATTAATGAAAAAGTTCATAGAATTAATGAAAAAATTCATATAATATTTTCGGTTGTGCATTCGATGAAATTTCACGTTAAATCAATGAACTATTTTATTGAATTAAATAAAAGTTTCACGGAATTTTTGTTCGGTTGTGAATATTCAACGAAAGTATTTTATTCAAAATGGAATATATTAAATCAAAAAATAGCCTTCTTCAATCAATAACTCATTGAATCAATGTAAAATATTTTAATGAACACTTCTCCATGAAATTTATGAAAAAACATATTTTCAGTGAAATTTTAAAATTTTCTCTTTCAGATGCATGTTATAATTTCACACTGTCATTCATAGTACACAAAAGTCAAAAAGTCACAAATTGTGAGTGTATCAGTTTACACTTTAAATTTAGAGCAGTTAAATGACATTGAAAATTTAATTTTACACTCTCGAGGGAGTGCTTTTTATATATATGGGTAACTTTATAAATAAATGGGCTAAATGAATTCCACAGGAAGTTGTAATTTTAAATCGACCGCTTAATTGAATTGCACTCTAAAATGTGTTTTATTCTATTCGGAATTTAATTTTAAATTTGAGTGGTATAATTTTGCCAATATTGTGAAATTTTGTACTTGTATAATATCTACCTGAACCAGATTGTCTCACCACTCTGAACAGTACAAATCTGGATAATGTTTTTATGTGGAAATTTTCAACAGAATGCCACATTTCTCCCCTTCTCTGGGGCGAGATGATATTATTTATGCGTTAGGAAACAGGGTGCAATTACAAAATTATTTTCTCTACAAAATTGTTTATGGGAAGGGCTGACTGTGGTGTTTTTGGGATGGGAGTGGGGAGCCAACCAAGTCGTCAAACTCACCCGTTCGACTGAGGCCAAGCCGCTTTTCGAACGTCACAGGATCGAGGGCCGGGACAGGGAATTTACATAAACGGGAAACTTTTTAATTTATAAAGTACTTTGGGAAAACAGAACGCATTAAAAAATATCACAGGCTTGAGAAAGGCTGTAATCCTCGGATCGGGTCCTTTGTCAGGGACTCTCCAGCTTTAATCTCTTCGTCCGTTCGTGTCGTCTATAAGGCGGGGGCGAGCGAAGTGTCCATGCGTAAGTGCTACCACATTGCGGGGAGTACCGCGACCAAAATAACTGTACCGTTGCGGCAAGTGCACGATGGCGATGGTAAAGGGGGCGGTGCGGGGGCTGAAACTGGGACCGGAGGACTTTACCACGCCATAACGAAAGTAATCTAACACTTTTTTCCCATTTTTCCTTTTTTTTTTTTTTTCTCGGTACATTGCCCCGGGACTTTTTCATTTTGTGGATGTTATTTGCATATAATTAGCCTGAAAAGGATGTAAATTTAGTGCCGGGCCCACCCTGGGCGCGGCTTTTGGGTTAATAATGCAGAAGCGTTCCAGTAGTGATTTCAAAGCATAAAGTAATGACGGTTTCAGGGGCATTTGCATCCGTTCCGTCGCCTGACCGTCGTCGCCAGTCCACCTCCCTTACGGCAACTTGCCCCCAAACCGACCTTGTGACTAACTCTTGGGGAGGTGAGACGCTTCTCTTGAGGAAGAAGAGAAGAAAGCGTGACCATTAAATTCAGCTTCATGTACCATCAAATTGCCGGATATCTTCACTTCAAAAAGAAAGAATGATACACTTTAAGTGGTCGAAATTATTCCAGAGTCGCTATTAGACGCAGGATCATAAAAGGAGACGGGCGGGAGGTAGTGATTATGGTGGGTGAAAACCACACTGATAATTACCGCGAGCGGGACGGGGGGGAGAGTTTGTTTTACTCCTTTACAAGTTAATCAGCTTAAAAGCGAAAAATAACATTTCGTCGGCCATATCGCGGGGGTGGTGCGCACCGAAGTCGTCGCTGCCTCCTCCTCAGTAATTTTCTTGAATTTATGCCGGTAACTAAAACTCCTGCAATAAAGCTTAATTTCGCCAGCATAAATACTTGATATAGAGTCTCGTGAATAGAGAGCTTAATGAAAAGTGGGGCTAGTTCCAGACAGCATTGTTCGTTTAAATGGTTCCGCGGAAGGCATTACTGTCGGCCACTGCAGACTCAATCTACCACTGGGACTCCTCGGAGATGCTATTTGCAGAGGGGCACAACATAAATTAATTGGCCGAGAGCTAACGCCACGCAAAATCGCTAATTTACTTGTTTTCTTGAGAAACACTTTTGATGGTCTTCCGATAATTACGGCAATGGGTCCTTGGGGCATTCCTCCCCCCCGCGGCACATGATGAGACTTTTGCTGAGATTGCGATGCTCTACGAGGGGGGGGGGGGGGGGGGGGGGGGGGGGGGGGCACCCATTAATTGATATTTTAAGGTTTCAGCCAACTTTGCCATTATTTCAGGTTAATTGACTCTCGGCGAAGGTACACAGAACCGCCGCCTGGTTGGTCTGCCTTTGTTTGCTTACTAATCGAATCGAACGTAGCTCTGCTGCGGTTTAAGGCCACTCCGGCGGTTCGTAGGCTGTTCAAAATTTTTGCCATGAATGTTATATCCTACTTCGGAGAATCACTACAGATAAACTTGTGAAGGGCCCCAGGGCTTAGCTTACACAGAGCAGAGCTGAATTTAACTTGAAGCGCCCTTTTCCGATGATGTAAGTACTAAATAATTCTAATTATCTACAGTAATTAATTCGTTTGTTGAAGAGAAAATATTGGCTCCAATTTTATTTACCTGTCTCATTTCTGGGAGAATTCTTAAATAGGTACAGTATCCCTCCAAAATAGTAGACCCAACAATAAAGTTTTCAATATGTCAACTTCAAAGAAAAATAAATAAATGGTACAACACTGGCACAACAACACGACGATTTAAAATAAGAATCTAACTAAATAACCTGCAAAAATCACCGTCATTCGAACTATGTAGATTTTAGGCAACATTTTAGCTGTATAATTAATAAAAGTTATTGTGTGCTAGATTTCATAAGGTTTAAGATTGTCTAAGGAAATCAAGGATCAATTTGTTCTCAACTCGTTATTCTATATATACTACTGTGATCAAAAACTAAAGCCAATTTGGAATTTAAATTACGCGAGTACATCGATTCGAGCAAATCTTCTTATTTTTAGGTTGGCCACACTTTCACTCATTTCTGTGCAAAAGTTGAGTACCTAAACAAGATTGACGAGGATTACTCTGATTCTCCCGATAATGTTTCTGGTGTTTTCCTCCGTAAATGTTATACTTCGCTTGTGGCACCACTTACTTTTCTGTTTAATTTATCTTTGCGTTTGAGCGTTTTTCCTGAAGTTTGGAAACTCTTTTTTGTGGTTCCTGTTTTTAAAAAGGGGAAAAGGGATATGGTTGAAAACTATAGGCCTATCGCAAAACTGTCACCGATCCCCAAACTTTTTGAGGAGATTTTAATGAATCATCTGTCTTTTTATTGCAGTTCTATTTTATCGGATAATCAGCATGGTTTTGTGAAGGGCAAATCCACGGTCACTAATCTTGTTGAGTTTTCTAATTTTTGTTTAACGAATTTAGAGAGATTTAAACAGGTCGATTGCATATATACTGATTTCAGTAAAGCGTTTGACAAGCTTTCTTATAAAGAGCTTATTTTTAAATTGTTACGATTTGGTTTTCCCAATGATTTTGTTAAGTGGATTAAGTCATATCTTACTAATCGTTCGTTTAAGGTTAAGTTTTCTTCTGCTTTTTCAGTCCCTGTCTCAGTTCTCTCAGGAGTGCCTCAGGGCAGCCATCTCGGACCTTTATTATTCACTCTTTTTATAAACGACTTGTTTCCCTTAATTCAAGATTCACATGTTTTAGCATATGCTGACGATTTGAAAATTTTTCAACTGATCGAATCTCTCCAGGATAGTCACCGCCTTCAAGACGACCTGATAATTTTTGAAAAATGGTGTTCGAATAATCATATGAAGTTAAATATTAATAAGTGCAATATTATTTCGTTTAGTAGGAGGTGCTCCATGTTAGAGTACTCTTATATAATCCATAACATATCACTATCCAGAACGGATAGTGTTGTTGACTTAGGCTTAACTATTGATACTGCATTTGACTTCGGAAAACACATAGACAACATAATAAACCGAGTAAATGCTACTCTTGGATTCGTCAAGCGTTGGTCTAAGGATTTTGATGATCCCTATCTCCTTAAGGTCCTATTTTGTGCTTTTATCCGTCCTATCTTGGAATATGCGTCAATTATATGGAATCCTCACTACACTGTGCATATTGGACGAATTGAAGCGGTTCAAAAACGATTTCTACGCTTTACCCTTCGTCGTTTGCCTTGGAGTGATCCGTATAACCTTCCCCCATACGAAAATAGGTTAAAACTTTTGGGATTGACGACTCTTTCGAAGCGAAGAGAAATTGCAGGGGTTATTTTCCTGCACGATGCACCCAATCTTCTTAGCCTTATTAATTTTAATTCACGCCCGCGAGTAACTAGAGGACAAAACTTTCTTTATTCAACAGTTCACAGAACAAATTATGGCTCTTTTGAACCAGTGTCAGCCATGTCCAAAAATTATAATACTTATTTTCCATCAATAGATTTTAATTGTAACAGGGTTGAATTGAAAAAGCGTTTACTTGTTACCTGACTCAGAGTCTATCTTTAGGGCTTTCATTATACTAAATATGTACATTTCTTATCTTAAATATTAGTTATTAGTTATATTATTTAACTGTCAGATGGTGTTATACCTGTTGATAATAATAAATAAATAAATAAATAAATAAAAATTTCACGCCAGTACGTCATTTGTTTGGTTAGTTTCTTTGTTTTTTTCTGAGCAACTACATATAAGTGAATTTTTCGATGTTTACAATGTGTAATTTTATTTAGCAAAGAAGTTGCATTAAATTTTGTTTGCTAAATGAATGTTGCAGAAGGCCTTCAACGATCAGGTTTTGTCTGAAAGAAATGTTTACAAGTGGTATAAACAGTTCAAAGAAGGTAGAGAAAGCGTTGAAGACAAAGAGGGTCCCGGACGACCATCAACATCAATCAATGAAAAACATGTCAATGAAATAAATGATTTGGTGCTCAAAAATCGTCGGTTGACAATTAGAGACCTTGCTGATACTGTAAATACTTAATTTGGATCGGTTGAAACCATTTTGAAAGAACATTTATGCTTGAGAAGAGTCACATCTCGATTGGTTTAAAAAACACTCAATTTCTTGTACTGCACTACATTCGTTCTTCGAGACTTTTTCATCAAAAATTTGATGCATGTCGTACCACAACCACCGTATTCGCTTGATTTAGCTCTATGTGACTTCTGGCTATTCTCTAAGCTCAAAAAACCGCTTCGGGGACACCGTTTTGAATCGACTGATGAGATAAAAGAAAAATCGAAGCAGGAACTGAAGGCCATTCCAATCATCGAGTTTCAGAAGCGTTTCGAGAATTGGAAAAAATCGCTGGTATATGTATATTGTATCGGGCGAGGACTACTTTGAAGGAGATGATATAGATTTGGTAGAATAAATAAAAAATTTCAAAGTTATAAACAAATTGGCTTTACTTTTTGATCACAGTAGTATATCAAAGATTGAATCAATTCAAAAAAGATTTCTCCGTTTAGCTCTGAATGGTTTGGAGCTATATTATTACGAGCATATCCTAAAACTGATAGTTTTTCAAACATTGGAATGTAGCCGTGACATATCTAGAGTTGTTTTTGTCCATTTACTGTGGGTGAATTGTATTGTCCCGAGCTTTTATCAATATTTAGCATTAATGTATCAACGAAAAACCTCCGAAAACATGATTTCTTAAAGCTTGAGAGTGATCGAGTCCGGCTATGCATTGCTCGGTCCAATTGAATCTCTTTAGACATCTTATAATAATTATTTTGATGAAATAGATTTGAATTTTAACAAACATGACATAAAATATAGACCTCGGAACATAGCATTGTAGTTTTGTTATTTTATTTTTATATTTGAGTTAAATAATAAGTTTTCTTACAGTCAATTTTTCAATATTTGTTCCTGGACTAAATTTATTGTATTGCATCGTCGTCAGTTTGTGCACTTTATGTAAAATAAAATGAAATGCAAAAGCATAAACAAAGAATCTGTGAAAAGGAAAATTTTAAACTCTAAATATCAAATGATAAACTACTCAGCATACTAGTTTTATATGTTTCCCGATTTCCAAGATAAATTGAGCTAAAGAGATATATTCAATTTCCCGAAAAATAAAGCGAACTTGAGTTGGATAAAAAATTTTAATATTAAAGTTAATTATTTATAAAATAATTTTCATACAATTAAAATGAATCATCGTATAAATGAAGCTTAAATTACTTTTCAGTTCAAGGATTGAAAATCAGTATCAGAAAGGTACTCAAAAAATCGGTATATGGTTAAACTGCTAATAATATCAGATCGATATTTATTTTTTAAGAGTCCTGAAATTCTCGCATCGGGGCAATGATAAATTTTGCACGATAATGCATTTATATTGAAACAGTGAAGTAGAGTTAAATATAATTATTTATTCAGTGAAATCCTATATTATTTTATTTACAAAGTGTTTACGCACTTATACACAGTAATTTTGTAATTGGTGAGGTATTTATTGGGTTTAATAAAGTATAAATTTCAATTAAAAAAAACAAGAAGGAGCATTTACGTGACGTTCGACATCTTAACTATTGATCCTTTTAGCAGTTTTATAAAAGGGCAATTCATTTAATCCGAAAGTAAATTTAACTAATGTCGTTAGTGGGTACACTTTCGAAGTGTTTCCAAGAAAAGCCTCTTTCATAAAACAAGTCGCAATGAAGCAGGGGAGCGCCTTCGAGAGAGGATTCGAGTTCTAAATTTGTGTCGTTAAAGTGTCAAAAGAGGATAAGTGCAAATATGAAAGCGGTGAGAAATTGGCAGCTTCCAGCAATATACCTCTAAAATCGCGGCTATGTATTCCTCAGGTGCTGTTCAGGTGAGGAGTAGGTGGCGGCGGCGGCGGTAGCGTCAATCCGGGCCGCTTTAAGAAAATCAAACATTAGCGGAGCAGTGCAACTTTTTTTCTCCCTCTATTGAATTTACTGGTTCAATTCCCTTTTTGATTCATGGCCATTTGTAGATTCGCCGATGAATATATTGCAGTACTTTGTTGAAGCAAACGCGGCAATCAATTTCACTGTCTGGTTAACATCTTCCTCGTCTAGCGAGATGCCTTTCTTCTTGTTCCACACACGTACACACGTCAGGCGAGTAGGTATGCAGGAAGCCTCTAAACGATTTTCCCTGTCTTACACGCTCTTCCGCCCTGTCGAATAAATCACTTTACTTAGAATTGACGAGAGAACGTGAAAAAATCCTCCTCCGCCGTGGACCCAGCGCCTCAGCCCCTCCGGGGTGGGGTTGGGGGTGGCGGGGCATATCAATATGATAAAACTTTATCTGACACTAAGGGTTTAAAGTTCTTTGATAGCGGATACAGTGTAAATAAAAAATAGATGAGCAGTCGTTTGCTGCGTTCAGCTTCCCCGTAGGCTTCTCTCTGACAGGATGATGTAAGGCGGGGGCTCCGAAATATACTTCGGAGGTCGCCGCTTATTGTGTTATATGCTGCGGGGCAGCGAACGGTGCTCTGCTGCCAGAAATTTTCCTTCTGGAATTCGAATAAATTTAACCCTTTCCCTCCGATATCTCCTGGCTAGATGCTTTATTTATTTATTTTTTGTCCTCTCTCTCATGTTTTCTGCTTCTTTTTTTTTTTTTTTTTTTGATTAGCTTTGGCGCAAGAATTTATCCAATTTTTCGCTTTAGATGTCGAAGATGCAATTTTTATTGCACGTTTTTTAACGACAGAGGTGAAGTACTGAAATTTTAGTAATAAATATTTATTGGGTGACTATACTTGGTTTTGTAAACATAGGTATCTAGTTACACAAAGAAAAAGAAATATGGATTTTATAGATATAATTTAAAAGACCTGTAGTATGGTTGAATTTGATGATTACACGAAATATGTTACATATATAACTTGTTTGGAGTCACTATAATATAGTTCAGATAGGAATAAAGGATAGTAGACCCCTCCCTATAATACGGCAGATAGGCCGCTTAGATTATACAAATAAATGACCCGTGCACAGATAAAAAAGATCAACTTATTTTGTATATTTCAAATAACTTTCTCTAATAATCTGGCTTGGGGACCTTTACTTTCAAAATCGGAAAAAAATTAATTTTTTTTTTTTTTTTTCATAAAAATGCTTCTTAACATCACACAAACACTCTCCTAAAACCGTTTTAAGAAATTCGTAAAAGAAAAAAAATTATACCTATATTTTTAACGACAGCTCTATGCGTTTTATATGTAAAAATTATATAGTAAAAACTTTGAACGCGTTTTTCTCGAAACCACATTTTTGAAAATGGCCGCATCTGTATCTCAAAAACTATTCAACCGATTTTAACAAACCAAACGCCATTCGATTCGTTATCAAATATACTAGTAACTAAACCTTTAAAAATATTATTGTCCCCCCCCCCCCCCTTTTTTTATGCGGAGGGTAGTTTACCCCGTTTTTTAACTTTTTTTAAAAAATGTGTATAAAATGATATATTTATTAAAAATAAAAGGTTTTTTAGGTTTAGGTACCGTAGAGTCGGGGTACTTTGTCCCAAAATTATGCTACTATTTACTTCCCATTTGATTACTTCAGTTTTAATAGCTCCACGTCTGTATTATTGCAATAGGTGTTTAGTTGTGAATATAGCCAATTTATATACACAAGTATAATCAAGTAAAACAACCTCTAAGTTGTATTTTTTTTTTAGCAAAGTTTGGGCCAAAGTTGTACTTTGAAGATGGTTTCTTTGACCCGTGTATTTTTTGTGTTTTAAAACGTATTGATTTCAATGTTTTGAATAAAGTAACATGTCCAGATCGACAATACATGAAAGAAATATACATTAGCTTCAATAATTTGTATTTATTGCATTCAAAAACTTACAAAATGATTAACAAAAAGTCAAAATCTTTTAGAACATAACACTTTTATCACAAGTTTGTCAAAACTAACAGAAGAATTTATATTAAACTATCAAATAATATCTATCAAAAGTATCTCAATATGGATAGGTAAGTATTTTAATAAACATATCAAAACTAGCAACTTATTTCACTATATTTATCAGTCAAAAGTTATTCATCAGTCTTAGAAATTGAGAATCATCAGGTAAATCAACGTATCCGTATTAATTATATACATAAGGCCTTCTATTATGTGTTAGTAAGTTAGTAATTTAGTCTGTAAATTTCAGGTACAGTAAATAGTCCTTTCTTTATAAGTTTGGGAACTTCAATCTTCTTTAACACTGATTCCATGAGTATAATTGTTCTTGCAGGCCATTTCCAATACTACCATGTGATGATAAGTAATCTTTAATAATAATTTTGAGATCGAATTCTGTTACTGGAAACTTGAACTCGGCAAGCGCTGTAATATGAGCAACAAATGCCTGTTCTTCTTCTATTGTAAATATGGTTGGATGGCCCGGTTTGTTAATGTGTTTATTCTTTAGTTTGTTCTTTATCGTGCTACGAGGGATATTGTACTTTACTGCAGCATCTCGCTGAGTTAAAATCTTGGATCTTACATCGTTTAGACATTGATCCAGCTGTTCTTGAGTATAGTCAACGTAACGACGACTTCCTGCTTTTCTTCTATATATAGTAGGCATCTCTGCATATCTGGCAGTTTAAAAAATAAGATTTAGTTAATAAAAAATAAATAATAATTTCAAAAAAATTCAGCAGGTTACCTTGGCCCATGGGCTAAAGAAACCTGAAATAGTGGGCCAAAGTATACTGCCATTTTTATCATTACCTATTTCTTACAAAAATCGTCTTAAACACTTTGTTTTTTA
Source organism: Dysmachus trigonus (assembly GCA_949715965.1). Lineage (NCBI taxonomy): Eukaryota > Metazoa > Arthropoda > Insecta > Diptera > Asilidae > Dysmachus > Dysmachus trigonus. The sequence continues at coordinate 94,260,044 of OX454320.1, forward strand.
TTTCATTAGAATCCCAGATACATATCTGTTACGATTGATAACAAAAAATAACTTAAACTTACCTGATAACTCAGTTTCGCGACAAAGTTTGCGCATTACAAACTCACGTGTTTTGCAGGTAGTAAGTTGTCGTCGGCACTGACAGATTCACGCATGCGCTGTGTTCCTTGAAACCACTTTACCGACAGGGCTATATAGCCATTTATAGATTATAATGCGAACTACTTCGATAGCAATCGCTGTAACGGCGTGGCGGGAAGTCTAAAGTTTTTCACAGTTTGGGCCAAAGTAACACCCTAGGGCTAATGTACCCCGACTTTACGGTACTAGTTTTGTGTCTTATGAAAACAATCCACTAAAGATTTTTAGTCTATCTGTTACAAGAAGTCCTAGAGAAATGGGGCCGTTTTAAAAGTGCATTTTGGAATGACGCTGACGATGATTAAAGGGTTACGTGGGTTTTGAATTCCCAAAAAAATCACAATTCTTGGTTTTTTTTTTTTTTTTTTTTTTTTAATGAAATTTATAAAAGTGAGATATTTGAACTGTTATGATATAAAAGAACATCACTTGAAAACGTTGTAAAAAAATGTTTATGAGAAAAAAAATAATGCAAATTGAGCCATTGACAGCTGGTTTACGAAAATCGATGATTTTTTACCATAGGCAGAATATCTCGAGATAGGCTTATCTGAAATCAAAAAACCAAATTTTTTGTATTAGTAGATGCATATGGCTTGTACTTGGACGAAGGATTTGATTAAATAAAATGATATTTGAATTTTTGACAACGTTTTTTTAAAAAAAATCCTTTGTTCAAATATATGTCAATACTATGTAGAAGAAGTGCGGAAAATTTCAGTAAGATTGGATTATTAGTTTTTGAGAAATCATGCCTACTGGATACAAAAATGTAGTTTTGAAAAAAACGCCTTTAAGTAACTCTGTTAAGGTACAATTATATATTTAACCTTATACCCCTGACACAATGCGGTCGAAATTTAGAATTTCGGCTCTGTTCTCCATTTCGACCTACATTTCAACTCAATTTGGAAATTGAGTTTTTACTTTCCAATTTCGTGCGAAATGAAGAAAATAGTATACAAATTTTGCGTCAGGTGGCGCGCTTACTACTTAATTCCCATTAACCAGCTGTACCGAAAAGTAAAACGCGACATTCGAATTGTTAAAAATGGCTGGAGTAAATGTTTTTTTAATTTGCTTTGCTTTAAGAGCATTGTTTCCAAAATATTGGAAATGTTATTTGCCTGCTGATTTAACGAAATCAATATTTCTTTTGAAGTCATCTCTGAAATTTTGAAATTTTAATCGACAACTGAAATGAAGAAGAGCAATGTGTCAGGGGTAAACGAAATTAACTTCGAAATTCTCAATTTCAACTCAGTGTGTCAAGGTTATTAGAATGTTTTGGTTGAAAAATGATAAAAATATTTATTAATTCCTGTCGAAAGTGCAGTGATTTTTCGGTTTTACGGAGTATTTTTCCTACTGTCAAACAATTGGTCTTTACAAATGGTCTAAAGCTCGGGTTTTTCGTTGAGTTCAATTCTATTCAGTAAATGCTTAATATTTTTAACATATACTATATGTGTTTATTATGACTTACTTACACTATAAGTGTTCCTATTATATCGGTGAATTTGATAAAGAACGCCCTTGCATCAAAGTCGGGTGTAACGTTGTTCGTTTTTGGAACTTTACTACTGTTTTTGTTACTTTACTTTTTAAAAACCCCGAAGCACATCGAGAAATGCGCAAACAGAAAGGTGGGCCTGAATTTCCGACCCCCTCAGAGATCCCGGCCACAAGGGATCGAATTAAAGCCGAATTTGCCCGTCTTAATTTATCTTTGGCCGGGTCCGGGTAACGTGTGCGTTTCACATACGGCCACCGATCCCGAAAACTACGTTTAGTTTATTGACTGCAATCTGTAAACGCCAACAAATGCCGATGATCTAGTGGCCCGAGCTGGAGAGCCTTCATGCTCCGGCACTTCAATTAAAATCGAGGGGAGCGCTTAAGAGATTTGCATGGTTATTTCAATTCACTTTACCGAGCTGTTAACCATCCGGTAATCCACAGCCATTTGCAACTTTCCGGGCTTTGTGCCTTCGCCTGGGCTCCCAGGACCCGGCTCTCGGTTCCCGGCTGCTGAGTCCCGATCCCAGTCCTGGTCCCGGTCCCGGTCCCGGGATCCTATTGCCATCGCGCTGCGTATTATATATGTACAGTGGCGGCGGCGGGAGTTTTTGCTTTCACGTTAACTGCACTGGAATGCGGTTGAATAAAGTGAAATCATTTTACTTCGGAGGTTAGCGCAACGAGTACCATTAATATCAGCGATGTGTATTTGAAGTAAAACAATGCCCGGCGCGATATGCAAATGTGAATCGTTCTAGCGCGCTAAGCAGCATGTTAGAACCCGCCGCTGCTTTGTTACGGATCAATTACTTGAAACTTTCGCATACGTATACAATAAAATAAAACACCTCATAAACAATTTTTTTGATTTTAATTAACTCGGTGATAGTCTACCGCAAACTTCTAGATATTTGTCAAGCTATTATTATCAAAATTGTATTGATAATAGGCTTCAGTGACTGCGATCACCATTTCATAAGATTAGTAGACAACCGAAATATTAAAATATAATAAGATAACACAAAATTATCAACTATTATCCAAAACAAAAACCCAAATAAAACATTCCTTTTTTTTTTAATTGCACTAATTTATGTTAATGTTGCGTAAAAATGTTCAATAAAACCGCATGTTTTCCTGATTCGAACAAAATGAAACACTACCAATTCCATAAAAGGAAATAAATTAACTAAAATTGGTATTTATCCATGATAACAAATTAGGAACTCATTACTACATAAATTAAGTATTAATACAAATTAGTGCGAACATTATTTGCACTATCCTCAAAATCAATAAATGTACGCATTTTATGTGTTTTTATTTTCTAAATCAACTGGTAATAAATAGATGTGTTTAAGAGCTTTGTACCTCTAATTAAAACCTTTGACCTTGAAATTTAATCTATTAAATTCTAATGATACATAATTTTCAATAAGATGTAATACTGTGCATGTCGCAAACGATAAATTATGTTCTGTATATAAATTAAATAGAAATAAAACCTTTACCTTAAAATTTTATACAGAAAGCATACATTACATATTTTGAAATATATTTATTAGGACCAACTTGCCTTATTATAATAAAAATTGTACGTACGTTAATCTGAATAAATCTGATATCTGCGCTTCTTTTCAAAACTAATCAATAATTTACATTTGCTCGTAGAAAATATTTATCGGACATTGTACAACTCATGTGGCACTTTGTTACATCAAATTAATAGGAAATTTAATAGCAATTCTTTCACCGAGAGAAAAATGTTGGTCAGATCAACTAATCGAATCAAACATATCGCTAGGTTTAATTTAAAATAAAGATTTTGGATTAAAGCGTATAAATGTTTAATTATAAAATGTTTTAATTTTAGGTTAAAGCTCATAAACGTTTAAGGTAGTAAATACAATTAGAAGGTCAAAAAAATCGATTTTTTTTTTGTTCCTCTAAAAAGTTAGGAAATTTCCCGTAGCATACGCTCCAAAAAGTTTCAGGTCGAAAATCGAACTCCTTATATATTTTTTCTTCATTTTTCGAGAACGCTTTCTTCAGCGCATAGCAGGTTTTCAAAACTTTAAACGCGTTTTTCTCAAAACAACATTTTTAAAATTTGCAGCCACGATTACTCGAAAACTACTTGACCAATTTAGCTGAAATTTTTAGGGTTTCTTCTTTATACCTTAGGCTTGTCTGTAAGCCTAATTCTTTTGTAATTTTTTGTTGCAAAATTGAATTATTAATGCAAAAATGGCTGAAAAATAGTGAATATTATCGATTTTTTACAAAAACTTCAACCAAATGCAGAATTATTTTTTTTTTTTTTTAATTTTTGAGGCTTACCGACAAATTACATGTATATTTAAGCCAAATTTTTTTTATGGGCTGTTACAGATCAATAACACGACGTCCAGAGTGGTTACAGTTTTTTTTGTAGGTCAACTTCACGCCAGCGTACAGCCACCATTTTGTTTTCAAAATTTAAAAAAAATATATTTTTACATTCCTCATTTATACCTTAACAAGTGTACAAAGTTTTATAATGATTGCATTAAACCTTCTTTGTGAAAAAAAATGTTTTCTAATCCGTAATTTTTGCCCGTGTAATTGTATTTACCCCCTTAAGTCAAATGTACGTAATTTTCGTAATTCCTTCCAGACCTGCAAAACAACTTTGCAATGTCCACACTCTACACTAAACAAACTTCTTACCACTTCTTATTTAAATAACTAAATTTAATCGGACCGGAAAAACACCAAATTCAGTATTATTGATTTAAGTAATTTTTTTTTTTCTAATAATTTAGTCAAAATCTATCAAAGTTTAAATTTTAATCACAATTCGCACAGGCCTTTAATTCTCCGCGTAGCGGTTAAAAATATTAAATTCTTCAGTAGTTAAATAATACATATTTTAAACAAAATAATCTCAGCTTTTGTCCTTCTTAAACTAACCTAATAAATAAAAATAATTTAAATTTGATAAAATTAGTGACAATTTTATTAGTTTTAAAACTTTGATAATTTGAAACTCGTGGTGGAAGCAGGATAGAAGAAATGATACCTTAAAGAGGTTTGTAGTATGTGTCTTACAAAAATTACAGGGTGATGAATGAAAAAAGTATCCGAACACAAAAAACTGAACAAAGCTCTTAAATGACGCATTTAAGACGTTGAAATGTATTAAAAAAATACAAAATTCTTATAATATGATACTTTTGTGCTGTTCGTCTTCGTCCAAAAAAATTTAACGAACTGTCTTGAGTTTGTCCGGTGTTGTTTTTCTGTTAAATCCCCAATCGGGGGAATCCACAGGATTAAAACAGTCGTGCTGCAGTCCCACATGTTGCGATGATATGTGTGTTCTTACGGGACGAAATATAAGAATTTAATATTTAACGCGCGAGAAAATCGCTATCACGTGAAATATACGTTTTAGATGATATGTAAATAAAGTGCTCCCGTGCGAAAGAAAGTGCTTGTGTGTGGTGGCGCGGCCTGACGGGATGACGGGGCACCGGGTGGCGCCTAGAACTGGCGCTTCTCCCGGTAATTGAACGAAGGAGCGAACGAGCGTAAAAAATCGGTCTCCCAGGACCCGGGCGAGTTGAGGATCGTCGTGTGTACAGTGGTGCAGGCACGCAGTATCACCGCAAAATACATATTTCATCCGGGCGGTGAATAAAATATTATTAAGCTCACATTTGTAATATGTCTTCATATATCATGTTTACGTCGTTTGGGTTAGACCGCTGTTATTGATGCGAGCGGAACATCTGTGCGGAAGGGCTGAGCCGGGTGAATGCGGGATGACTCGCAGGATATTTGGAGGGTGCTCCTGGGTGAGTCCTGATATATGTATACACTTGCACCCATAAAGGCCGTGATTGCGGAGTGGGTCCATTCAAGCTCAATCTCATTCACTTATCGGGAGTCATTTAGCGGGAGCTCCTTTCAGTTGCTGTACCTCCCCAAGGGAGCCGATCACGGACGGGTTTATTAAGCTTGAACTGTGTGTCATGCATCTATCAAATCCAACAAAAGTTGTGACACTCTCACAGATCGCACACACGTCACAAAAGAAAGTATCAAGCGCTCACAACCCTTACTATAGCACCCGCAAACCCAAGGGGAATTGCGCAAATGTTGCTCAAAAAGCGCGGGAGACGGGGGCTGGGTCGTTGGATCGCCCCTTCGCGGGTTAATCCGCCCGGATATCTTCAAATTACGACTTCTGTTACAAATTTAAACAAAAACGCAAATCGAGCTGTACGGAGTCCCTGGCAAACAAGCCGTTTACTCTATTGGCATCGTTTTATTTTCTGCCTCTTTGCGGGTGGCTGAAACAAATCGAAAAATACCTTTTGCTGGGTTACATCTCCGGCGCTGCTCTACCCGGGCTGGGGTACCGAGTACCCTCGCACAGGAACCCACAGACAAAGAGCTGTCATTTGCATACCCACTAAATGTTCTGCAATACGCCCTGGTGGACTTTTATGAAGCGAAATGGTTTCTGATTTGCATGTTCGATTCACTGTCCTCCGACGGAAAATCGAGTTGGCAATAGCCAGTCTCTCTCTAGTCGTCGAAAATTCAGTTACTGTCAGAATGAGTTAATGCTTTAAAATTCGAATAAAAAAAATGTTGTTTGCCCTGCGGCAACTAGCCAGCGCCAGCGCCATCGACCGCTCGCTCCGGCTGCTGCTGGAGCCCAGACTCAAATCCACTGTGGGGCCATTCGCTGGCTCATGGTATTAGTTTGAGTTTTGAATTTATGCACTGCACAATTACTAAACATTCGGCCCTTTCAGCTAGACCAATTTGCCAGAGGATTGGTCTTCTTCTTTTATTTAACCCATGCTTTTGCGAGACCACACTTATCAGTAATTCGCTTTTGTTGTGCCTCGAAATTGAGGGGTCCATGACACACTTTTTAGAAGGGTCTGAACTGAATGCATAATTTATGGGGTTTTTCATAAGATAGTAAAGTTTCTTTTACATATCTCTATTTCTTAAGTTGTAAGCACTATTCATAACTTTTTTTTTTTTATTACTTAAGAAAATATGTAAGGATTGCGGAAAGTGTGTTATTACATATATAATTGTAAATGATTTGAGCTTTATTAACACAAAGTTTTGCTTAACAGTAGTTAACATTTTTAAACTTCACAAATGTAGTTTAAACATAGTCAACACTAACCACATTTAAAGCATCTTCAGCCAAAAAATATAAAACTTTTGTATCAAAAAAAAGGAAAATGAAATATGGAAAAATTTCTTACCACTTTAATCTTTAATCGGTTTAAATAATGAAAATTTTTTTGAGGTAAATTTCAAATTCTCTTATCGAGTGCAAAGATGTAAAATTTACCTAAAATACCAAATTATTAAGGTTAATGAATTATACTGTGCAAAATTAAATATTAACACTAGAACTACCAAGACCAATCAAATTGACCGGTACTAAATTTCTTGCTTGAATTAATCATATTTTTTGAAAATATCTCTTAAGAGTAATACCAAATCTTATTAAGGTTCAAAATTACGACATATCGCAAACCTATTTCCATTTATAATTATTAATTTAAATGTGAAAGCATATTACTTTAAAGGTGCCAAAAATTATCAAAAATTACAAGCTTGAGCGCCGGTAGTTCTAGTGTTAAAAGAGTGACCGCATAAAACGTCGTTTTCTGTGTCAGATATCAAATTAATCGTTGTAAAAAATCAAGAGATGTATTGCTTTTAGTTTTTCAGAAATATTAAAAAATCACCCCTATAATTGAGGGTTGTAATTACCCTAAAAGATTAATTTTATCAAAAAATTATCATTTAATACAAAGATGTTTTTATGTTGATGTTACTAGATTATTTATTTCAAATCAATCCCTAAAATGCAATATGACGTGTTTTCAATAAAGAAGGGTTAAAAACCCACCTTTAGGCGCTAAAAAGCGGTGTAATCATCCCCCAAATATTGGGGCAATCTGGAGTATTTTTCAAAATTATAAATGTAAAATACTTTTGTGCTTCGAGTGATGAAAAACACGTGATTGGCAATTCAGCCTAGTACAGCTACTCTCTAAGGGGGTGAAATCATCCCCTAAACATAAATATACTGTAAAATATTATTTAAAATTCTGAATATGCAATACTTTTACATTTTTGTGATTCTTTAAAAAAAAAAAAAGAATTCTCAGCAGGTTACAAATGCTTCTAAAGCGGTAAATTCATCCTACAAATCTTATTTGTATATTAAGGGGTTAAATACAATTACACGGGCAAAAATTACGCATTAAAAAACTTTTTTTTCACAAAGAAGGTTTAATGCAATCATTATAAAACTTTGTACAATTGTTAAGATATAAATGAGGAATGTAGAATTTTTTTTTTAATTTTTGAAAACAAAATGGCGGCTGTACGCTGGCGTGAAGTTGACCTACAAAAAAAACGGCAACCACTCGTGTTTTTCATCACCCTCAATTAGAGGTGGTTTTTTTAATATTTTGGAAAAACTAAAAGCATTTTGATATATTGATTTTTAACGACAATCAATTTGATACCTGAGACATTTTTTTAAGATTTTTCCCTAATTTGCTGTGAAATGTCCAAAAACAGGCGTTTTTTGCGGTCACTCTTTGTTGCCTAGTGAAAAAGCCTAGATGTCATAGATTTCTAGAAATTATAGAAAATATGGCCACGAGACTCCAACTTGACCGGTTTTCTTCTATGACATTGAGAATTACAGTTCACGAATTAATCATATTACTGAATTAATATAAGACACTATTTGATTTAAAATTGATTCTAGGCCTTATATACATATGTCTTATTTCTTACTGTTGGTGTAAAGTGTAAGTACAAATTACGAAGAGTCTTCTGAAAAATGTTCTATGATTTAATTTAAATATGATTCAAATTAGTTAGAAAGAATTTACCAGTCGTTTATAAGTTCTAGACATGTTTTTCCTACAAACATCGCTTCCAAAATCTATTTTGGCTTGAACGAGCATTTTTACTGGCCAAACTCCTGGAGCCGGGATAGATATTGTTATTTTCTATTTTAAGTAGAATTCTGTGGATTCCTTATGCTCTGGTCGGAAAAATAATTTGCGCAGCATAAGTCATCGTGGAGTGGAAGGGTAAATGAGTAGCATTTTGGGGGTGCACTTGGAGCCGCTGTCGAGAAGCGCTCAAACATTCCATTCAGCTCCATTTGAAATTAAAATTTCCTCCGGAGTTTAGTGTCCATTTCGCTTGATAGCGCAACTTGTTATGAGCCAAGTTATAATCTCGCGAAGAGAAAAGTTTAAATCTGAATCGTTCTGTCAATGGACAAATAACATAACAAACTCATTGTTTACCCGCTGCCGCGGGCTCCGCGAGATCCGCGAGATCCACGAGATCCGCGGCTAATGTGCTTTTATCACAGCGCGCTGCTCTCCCCCGGGTGAAAGTGCCGGGCGTAATGGAAGGGAAACTTTCGGGAGCACTTAGCGAATGATTTTATGACTTCTGCGAGCACTTGAGCTTCTTGAGGAGGAAAAAGCTGGGAAGTATCACTGAGGCGTTTTTTTCTTCGCCAGCAATTGAGTTATTAACGGTTTGCTCGCCCCGCAAAAACAGCTCCCAAGACTCGAATTGAGCCAGGAACCGGGAACCAGGAGTTGGGAACCGCCCGGTGACAAGCAATGCTGCTTACTCCGGGGAAAGTTTGCCCGTCTCCGCAGGCACCACCGCCCTGATTAGCAAAAAAGAGCTCGAGCGGCCCAGTGGCGGGGCGTTAATTAAAACCTGCTATCTTTAATCTTAGATAATTCCCAGGCATTTCACGTAGGTAATTTACAACTCAACCAAATAGAAGAAAAATTACACTTGACCAGCTGTGCAAAAACTTAATTCCTTTGACATTTTCACAAGACCAGCCACCACACACCCCCTCCCGCATAGAGCTAGCACTAGCCGCTCTGGGAGTCGCAAACTGATAGAGTAAAAACCGGATCCCTTCCTCTGTATAGTGCGCCTGGAAAAACATTTCATTTGCTCTTTTTACGGGTGGTTCACCCTTCAGCCATAGGGCGACTGGGAAATCGCTTCGACTGCGGTTTGTTTCAAATTGCTTAATGAAGTAAAAACGAGAATAAATCTCTCAAATTTCCTCAACCAAATTAATTCGTTTGACTCAATGCGAGAGGAAAGTTCATTTGTGAAGTGATGAAATGAACTACTCGCATTACAGCCACCGAGGAGCCCTTTAATGCTTTTGCCCCCAGCCCGGACTCGTGCGCCCTTTGATCGAGGGCGTTTTAAGTGCCCTGCGACAGTTTCTTTCAAAACACTTCACTCGAAAGACACATTCCCAGAGCTTGCAATTTACATCTGTTTGGCTGTCTCGATGCTCGCCCATGAATAAAATGAATAAATCGATTCATTAAAAGAATCACTCGAAAATAAGAGTAAATTGCATTAAACGGTATTTTCTGTTCAGTACAAAATTTCGCCATTTTTGTTAAACGATGCCAATCAGTTGCCATCATTCAACCCCGCAAAAATACAACACAAAAATGTATCATCATCATCTCTTAAAAACTTCACCAAATTTCAATGTCAATCAATCTCAATCATCATCTTGTAAAAACTTTGTTGAAGGATTTTGAAGCATTATTCTTAAATTAAAAAAAAATAAAATACTGACGAATGAAAATACTTATAACTTAAGAATTAAATTACTGAAAACCATAATTTTTCGGGATTGAATATATAGAGTGCACCATCAGCTGGTTTCTTTTTAAAAATGCTATGAAGTAAACACTGTTCAATATTTTTCAAAGTTTGTTCATTTATTAAAAAGTACAAACCTTCCGTTTAATTATGAAATATCATTTAATCTGAATCCCTGCTTTGGCTTAGCCACACAAAAGTCCAACCGCGCCATCTCCAAAATGGCTGATTACGTACATTAGGCGTTGGTACATTATTTTGACCGAAATTTCTTTTCAAAATTCGCACTCTTTCGGCAACATAGAACTTACTTTGGAAATATTTAAGTGTTCTATATTTCCCACCGTTGTTCAATCGTAAATCTATTAATTTCGTACCGTAGAGATATGATACATTTTAATTGAAAAAAAAAAAAAATATAAACTTCTTAGAATTCGGATAGAATGATCAAAAAGTAGAAAAACAAGCGGCCAAGTGCGAGTCGGACTCGCCCATGAAGGGTTCCGTAGCAGCAAGTAACATAATATAAAAGTTCTTGTTATTATTAGAAAATAATGGTTCACGGTTATGTTTATGAAATTAAATGTTTTTTTTTTATTTTTTTATTTGAGTTGATTGAATGAAAGGTAAATTGCGGTTTACGATTTATGACGTATTAAAAAAAAACTACGCACTAGATCTCGTTCAAACCAATTTTCGGTGGAAGTTTGCATGGTAATGTACATCATATATTTTTTTTAGTTTTATCATTCTCTTATTTTAGAAGTTACAGGGGGGGAGACACACATTTTACCACTTTGGAAGTGTCTCTCGCGCAAACTATTCAGTTTAGAAAAAAATGATATTAGAAACCTCAATATCATTTTTGAAGACCTATCCATAGATACCCCACACGTATGGGTTTGATGAAAAAAAATTTTTGAGTTTCAGTTCTAAGTATGGGGACTCGCACTTGGCCGCTTTTTTTTCTATTTTTGTGTGAAAATCTTAATGCGGTTCACAGAATACATCTACTTACCAAGTTTCAACAGTATAGTTCTTATAGTTTCGGAAAAAAGTGGCTGTGACATACGGACGGACAGACAGACAGACAGACATGACGAATCCATAAGGGTTCCATTTTTTGACATTTGGCTACGGAACCCTAAAAAGTGCCAACTTTTAGAATTCTAGATTTATTTCCGGTTCGATAATCATTAAGCTTGTTTTTATAAATAGAATATTAGTTAATTAAGGGGGTTTGCTAAAAAAACATAGGTATTTTTTTGGAGTAAAAATAATATGTCTTATTGTTATTCAAAAAATGTGGAATTGTTAATAAAACATAATAAATTTACTACGAGCTATAGCTATTAATGTTAAAAACGTTGTGTACAAATTTGAGAGAGGTTGGTCCAGTAGTTTTTTTTTTTTTTTTTTATATATATATATAATAGACATGCTGCTCTAAAATAATTCGAATTTTTTAATGAAGTTTTTACGGACGAAAATTATATGTATACTTTTAGAAAATACTAGAGAAATTTTGGTTATCTGAACAGTTTACATTAATATACATATGGGACATTCCACGTCAACCGGGCCACCTAAATGACCAAAAATCATGGAGACCTAGAAAATTGTTTTTGGGCTTAAATTTTTGGTCTATATTTACTCTTCAGAAATTCACCTGGCGTTTTGAAAAATTCAAAATGGCGGATCCAATATGGCGGCCAACTTTTCAAAAATGAACGAAATTTGAATAAAAAAAATACTATGATATTCTGCATAAAATTCTAAGTAAGAAATGTCTTTTGCAAATTTTTGAATAAAATGGCCGTTTTTGAGAAAAAAATTCATGAATTTTAAACATTTTTATATAGGAAAAAATTCACAATTGGCATATTAGAAAGATTTAAAAAATACTCAGGTGTTAGGAGGTTGCTAGTGATGAATGCAATGTCAAATGTCAAAAAAAATCAAAATGTCGGATCCAAAATGGCCAATATGGCCAATATGGATTTCATCAAGATGGAAAATTTTTAAAATTCATGAATTTTTTTCTCAAAAACGGCCATTTTATTCAAAAATTTGCAAAAGACATTTCTTACTTAGAATTTTATGCAGAATATCATAGTATTTTTTTTATTCAAATTTCGTTCATTTTTGAAAAGTTGGCCGCCATATTGGATCCGCCATTTTGAATTTTTCAAAACGCCAGGTGAATTTCTGAAGAGTAAAGATAGACCAAAAATTTAAGCCCAAAAACAATTTTCTAGGTCTTCATGATTTTTGGTCATTTAGGTGGCCCGGTTGACGTGGAATGTCCCATATATATATATTCCACGTCAACTGGGCAACCTAAATGACCAAAGATCATGGAGACCTAGAAAATTCTTTTTGGGCTTAAATTTTTAGTCTATCTTTACTCTTCAGAAATTAACCTGACGTTTTGAAAAATTCAAAATGGCGGATCCAATATGGCGGCCAACTTTTCACAAATGAACGAAATTTGAATAAAAAAATACTATGATATTCTGCATAAAATTCTAAGTAAGAAATGTCTTTTGCAAATTTTTGAATAAAATTGCCGTTTTTGAGAAAAATATTCATGAATTTTTAAAAATTTTCTATCTTGATGAAATCCTAAATTTCGGTCTTATATAGGCAAAAATTGACAATTGGCATATTAGAAAGGTTTAAAAAATACTCAGGTGTTAGGAGGTTGCTAGTGATGAATGCAATGTCAGATGTGACAAAAATTCAAAATGTCGGATCCAATATGGCCAATATGGATTTCATCAAGATACAAAATTTTTAAAATTCATGAATTTTTTTCTCAAAAACGGCAATTTCATTCAAAAATTCGCAAATGACATTTCTTACTAAGAATTTTATGCAGAATATCATAGTATTTTTTTTATTCAAATTTCGTTCATTTTTGAAAAGTTGGCCGCCATATTGGATCCGCCATTTTGAATTTTTCAAAACGCCAGGTTAATAAGAGTAAAGATAGACCAAAAATTTAAGACCAAAAAAAATTTTCTAGGTCTCCATGATTTTTGATCATTTAGGTGGCCCGGTTGACGTGGAATGTCCCATATATACATATTAGAGATGCCACGAATAGTAATTTGGCCGAATACCGAATACCGAATGTTCGGCGAGGTTCTTGGCCGAAGCGCCGAACATTCGGCAGCCGAATATTCGGCCACACTTAGTACTTTCCGCGGCCCAAACAAAATAGGCCGCTGTAGCCTGGCGCAAACGTTGGGTTCTTGTGTTGGCTGGCGCTATCAAAAGTTGAAAGCATGGGGGCACAATGCTACAGCCAGAATGTGTAGCTCACCTGCCGCTTGGCGCGGTCTCTGCAGTTGATTTTTGCCAACTTTTAACTTTTGGTGCGCACCAAGCTTGACATGTCTCAAGCTAGAGCAATTGCGGACTGCTAGTTTTAATATTTAAGTAAATCTGTTTATCACGATTTCACGCTAAAACTGCTGAACCGATTTTAATGAAATTTGGTACACAGATACTCTAGAGCCTTAGAAAGGACATGGGCTATAATTTACGCGGGCGAAGTCGCGGGAAAACAGCTAGTAATAAAAAAATAATAAATAAATTGCTATTCGGTATTCGGCCGAATGGTTAACCATATTCGGCCGAATACCGAATAGCGAAAAAAAGTGGCCGAATAGCCGAATACCGAATAGTTGCCGAATATTCGTGGCATCTCTAATACATATGTAAATCCCTTTAATGAAATTTAACTTGTTCTTAGTACTAGCGTAGTAAAAGCATATAAACATATAAATTTTAAATACTTTTAATGAATTCTTGCTTTTTTCCACAATTGACCATTGTAAGTACGCCTCATTAATCTAATGGACCATGGAGAGTACTTCTTAAATTTTTCTCAGCATTAAAGCGATTGTCGATCACTTCCAGCACCCATCACCTGAATTTTAATATCGTTCGGCATTAGGAAATACCTCGTCACGGCGGTGGTGGCACGTTCTTAGCATGATAATTAATCGTAGAGTGCTTGCTGAGGCATTCGAACAATGCACGAGAGGGCGTGAAGTGTTTGACGTGCACGCCGCCGACGACGTGCTGCAAGAAATTCATTGTCGCTGTTAAAAATTAAGCAAGCGAAGCGGCTTTCGGTTGTAAATAATAAATACACCTTCTGCTCAATAACTACAAACTAGATTCAAGTGCTCGTAGAACACATAAACCACCCACCCGGCAGGCAAGGGAGGCGACGACGGGGAGGGAGATCAGGAATTTAAATTTCTCGGCTGCACGGCGGCCATCACAGCATCCGATGCATCTACACATCCCGGAAACGAGGAATAGATCTCTAGGAAACCAGAAATAAAGTGCTTCGAATGATATGAGAGGAGTATTAAAATGGAATTGGATTGAAACCAGTTAAGTCGCACACTCGTTGCGATGGGGCTTTGCATGGTGCTTCCTCAATTTTATTGGTTAAACCTTAAACTGTTTCAAGGAGTTTTAAAATTGAGTTGAAAACAATTTAGACGTTCACAGCAATTTGACGAGCACCCATTACGACTGGGGCTGTCGGAGAGAATCTGCCATGGATTAAGGCCCTCGGGAAAAGTGGAGTCGCTCGTCGTCCTCCTCCTGCAGGAATTATGCAGAAATATGTATTTATGAGAGCTTAATTAAACATGGACACCTTTCACCACTACGTTGCTTAGAGCTTCTCTGACAAATATTTGAAATTTATGCTCCACCTAAAAAGAAGGTCAACGCGAAACCTACCTACAAACAGACCCGTATTTGGGTGCAGAGAAGTGGAGCAGAGTGGAAAAAAGGAGGTATCTCTGTATCGTCTTACGGGTGGAAACAGGAAATTTGTGAAATACCACTTGCACTAAACAATATTGTTTACGATCCGTAGAAGCATTTTGCATGCCCATTTCACAGGCAGGTGGACTAATTTAATACATACGAATGGGAGTAAAAAATTCCGACTTTTGGGAGAAATAAGTCTGAAAAGGAGTTCGGATTTTCCCTAAAATTTAAGCAAGTGAGTGACTTTCTTGAAAGACAACTTCAAAGCGTTTTTGTATATTAAAACGTTGGAAGCAAAACATGGAGCGCTATTCTAAATGTCGCATTGGATTCAATACTAGCCAATATATATTATTAGGTGTGATATTTAATTCTAAATTCTTGTTTTTGAAGTAAAACTCCTTAAACTCGCATTGGCGTCGCGACCATTTGAGTGGTAAGATACTGAGTCAATGAAACGAAAATGAGAAAGCCTACATACCAAAACGTTATCTCCCACGTAAACTCGTAAATTTGAACGATTTAAAAAAAAAAAATTTTTTTTAAATAAAATTACTTATGCGTTGTCGTGCAAAAAAATCACCTTGTCGCGTCGCTTGCCATATTCGGGACATTTTTGTGTCTCGATGCTCGATTGAATTCGATTAATTGTTGTTTATACGTATAACGATCGACTGCAATAGTTTCACCAGTTTTTAACAACTCATAAAACAATATGCTCTCTGGATCCCACCCACGAATGCAATACGAATTTTTCATTTTGGTGTGATTGGCCATGATGGTGTGGTTGATGAATCACAATTCGATGTAAAAATGAATTCCTTTTTCATAAGTTTCATAAGTTTCCACCAGCAAGCGATGACTTTCAGCAAAAGAAATACTTCTCATATGGCTTTTTGGGAATATAATTGGAGACTTTTATCGTAATAAAACACTTGTTTAATGTTATTTGTATTCAAAGTGACTAATCACACTACTTACTTTTTTTTTTGCTTCGATGGGCTCTGTTATTTATTTTGACATACTACGTGATAACATCAATTTACATGACATGAGACGGAGCGACTTATCTTGACATATGACATGACAATTGACAAAATACACAACATGACATATAATATGATATAACACATGATACAGGATATTATACGACACATGGAAGGAGGTGAAAGAATTTTTACACATATACCTGGATTGGAATTTTCGTCCTTAGTTTGAAGCAATTTTTAGGACATTCCTTTCATTTTTAAAAGAATGATTGCGCCCGAGCAAGGCTGGGGAATTCAACTATTTTTAAATAAAGCGATTTCAGATGCTTCCTTTGCAATAAGTCTTAGACATTTTAGATCGGGAAGGTATACCATATATTTGACTGCTTTTTACTATATTTGATTTAAATATATACATGAATAATAAGTGATTTGGCTTTTCAAAAATATTTATTCTTTCATTTCTTAATTCATAACATCTTCAGTCTAGTTTAAATCTATAACTAAATGGTAAAATATTCTGTGAAAGAAAATCATCGTACAAAACCGAACGAATAAAGTGAATTGTAGAAACTTTTAACTTCAACTTCTTCAACTTGACTCTACCTAAGGTTTCTGTAGAAAGTGTACGCGTCTTTGAATTGAATCAGTAAGAAATCCATTCACACTGCCTGGACTTGACTAAATTACATGGAAAATTTACTGCAACTCTGTCTTCCTAATGCACAGTGCCATTAAAACGCTTGCAATGCAAAAACGAGAAATAAATTTCAATTTGCTGGTCCACAATTTAAAAACGTAATTAATGCGGCTGACACGAGGGCGGAAGGAATTTTTGCCAGATACAAGAAGAGTCCCTTTGTCTCCGCGGCCAGGTAATGGCAAAAATGCTGAGACTTATTAAATTATGCTCGGAAGAGGAAGTTTACTGCACTCACCGGATCCGAACTACAATTCTGGAGGGTAGCAAACCGTAAAAAATGGAATGTTAATTGTGTAATAAAGCGGACGGCCATCCCGGGGCCTGTTCCCGGGATCCCGGTCTCGGGCGTAATTAAACAAATCATAATTGCCGGCGGGCGGTGCGGTGAAGCACTTTCATGCGAAGTGCTCAAATAAATGTCAAGCAGCTGCGGTATCCGCCGCCACCGCCGCCGCGCCGGCTTAGGGCCAGCGATATAGCACACCTGTTGTGGGTTTAGCATCCTCGGATCTGAAATTACGCACGGAATAATGACCACGTATATGCCGATGCGGGCCTTCAACTTACATGCAAAAGCCCCCGGTGAACCCATTAAAGCGTAATTGATGACTCCGAGGCTCCTCGCCTCCTCGGCTCCTCGGCTCCTCGGCACGCTCCTGCGATGCGGCCGAGTCCCGGGAATATTTTTCATGTTAACAAACAAAAACGGCGGCGGGGCTGGGGGCGCCGGGAATTGAGCGAAATTTTATGAAACGGTTCCATTGTTGAAACCATTTGTTGCAAATGTTACTTCCAACAACTTGATGTTTACCGAAAAAATATCGCATGTAGCCACCATATACACAGCCCCACGTCCCTCAATAGTTACAGGCGTGCGTACATTTAGCAGGGCTCGTAAATCAATTACCTTTTTGATTTATACCTCGACTCCCGCGGCCCGACATCCCCCTGGATGCTGAAGGACAGGTCGGGGGTGGCACAGCGCCTGGCATATAACAAAATGGACTTTTTTCGGCTGTTTGCTTCTGCGGGAGCTGGCTGGCGCCCGGGAGCTCCGCAGCCTCCCTCACGTTCTCTGAGAGGAGCTCGAGGATGCTGCAAAGATACCTGGACCGCCAAATGTATACCAACTCACTTCCACTTTGCAGCGGCCGTGGCGCGCGGAACGGGATTAAGCCCTCTCCCGGGGATTGTCTACACGCTCTCAGGAACAGGTGTTCCCGCCGATTCATTATGAATTACTACTGATTTTTGCAGCCTGCGGCGCGGCGGCGAGCTGAGCCATGTGGCCAACCTGTTGCAGCAATTAAAGCAGACAAATACGCAATCCTAAAGACATTCGACGAGCAAGGTGGACCATATCTCTTAAACTATAGGTCAGATTTTAATCAGGATTGGTAAGAATATTCCAGATATCATATAGAATTTTTCAAAAACTTTCAAAACACTTTACAGAACGCTCAAATTAGTATATGTGTAAAAAATTTCATCAATATCTCGAAAAATGAGAGAATAATAGCATTTTGAAATTCTATGTCTGGTACAAATCTTGCAAGTCAATTTTGAACCAGTTTCCTGTATCGAAATAAGCTGAAATTTTGCATACTTGTGTAGTTCTGATGACAATACAATACTGCGGTACTATTTAATTTTTTCTTTGTTTTTAAAATAAAATTTTTTTTTAATACTGAAAAATTATTTTAAAGGGACGTGACACACCCAATTTTTTTATTTTTTATATTTGGATAAATTGGAAAATTGAAGGGAAAAACAGTAGATACATTAATCAAACTTTGCATATTTATTAAACAACGTTAAAATAGTACAAAAAAAATTTTTTTTTAATTTTTTTAATTCGTTTTTTTCTTTGTACAATTTTTTTTGTAAAAAACCACAAAAACTGACTGCGAGCACGATTGGGAGCGAATGGAACATTTGAAAAAAAAAAAAAAAAATATGGGGTTAATTGTTATCAAAATCCCCAGGGATTGAACTTAAATGGAACATTTTTCACGAAAAACTTACCAAATGGCGGCATTTTTCCGGGACAAAAAAAAAGTGAAATTTTGAAAAAATGCCGCCATTTTGTAATTTTTTCGTGAAAAATGTTCCATTTAGGTTCAATCCCTGGGGATTTTGATAACAATTAACTCCATATTTTTTTATTTTTTTTCAGATGTTCCATTCGCTCCCAATCGTGCCCGTAGTCAGTTTTTGTGGTTTTTTACAAAAAAAATTGTACAAAGAAAAAAACGAATTCAAAAAATTAAAAAAAAATTTTTTGTTTGTACTATTTTAACGTTGTTTAATAAATATGCAAAGTTTGATTAATGTATCTACTGTTGTTCCCTTCAATTTTCCAATTTATCCAAATATAAAAAATAAAAAAATTGGGTGTGTCCCGTCCTCTTAAGTTTAATAAAATAATTTATGAAGTAATAATAAATTTTTAAAATTGTGTTCTCAACTATTCCAATAAAAGTTATTTTCTCTCAATGCTTAACCATTTCTGGAAAAAGGGCGCATTCGTATAGATTATATAATTAATGTATTATGCTATTAACTTTTAAACATTAATCGGAATTTGTTCCCATTTATGAATCGCAAAAAAAATTGTATACGTTTTGACTTATACTTATAGTATAAGAACAATTTTTGTAGATAATTTTATTATTTACAACTTGTGTCTGTTCTATTTTTATGATAAAACTTACCGTTTACCGGAAAAATTGAAAAAAAAACCATTTTTTTTACCTTTGACCTTGAATAACTTTTTTTGCAGATGTGGGATCGATGGGGACTTCTAGTATTTTATTTGTAATAATGTCCCCAAGGCCTGTACCATTTTTCAGCTCTATGCGAATTATTGTAAACCTACCACTATTTTTTCGACTATTTTGACCGGACTATGAGTATATCCGTTGTTGCACCATAAGCATTATGACACATATAAGAGGTGTAGAATTGTTTAAATTTTTAATTTTTCTTGAAATGATTAAAATTTAAAAGCTATTCCTTTTTCATTTTTTCATTGTATATCATTTTTGGAATCGTAAAATTTATTCAAATGTTGAAGAAGGACTCAGTTTACACCGAATTAATTAGGATTTATAAAAAGTACTCGCTGAATTTTATAGAACATAATTATAAATATAAATTCAGATTAGAAACACGTTTTTAATTCTTTCCTACATATACTGAAAAAAATATTTCTAGTTGAATCAATGATTATGCGTTGTTAACTCATTTGGTCCTAGTTCATCTTGCTGTTTTAATATCAATTTTACTATAAAATTGTTAAAATAAATCAATTTTACTAGAATATAGTATATATTTTTAAACGGAAATCGTGTAAATTTAACTCTAAATGCATGCTTAATTGATCAGCTATTCTTCATAACTTCAATATGTCAATGTTTGTTTAAGCAATCATACGCAGTCGTTACTTCTACACTGAATAAAAATAAAAACAAAAATTTTCACATCACAAATATCACATTTCACTTTAATAAAATCGTTTGTAAAATCAAAAGATATATTGTTTTTTCAAAGAAGTCGACATTTTTAACTCACGACCAATTTTTCAATTTCAATTTATTACTCCAACCACATTTAATATAGTATATTAATACAATAGAATTGCCAAATACAGCGAAAATATACAAATTAATAATTTAAGTCAAAAAATTGGAAGTTGTCTATACACTAATTTAGGAGTTGTTTGAACTGAAAAATTAGAGTTTTTTAAAATAAAAATATACCTTTTGATGTTAAACATTTTTTTATTGAATTGAAGTGATTTGAAAATGATCTTTTTTGAAGTTTAGAAAGTATACATACATTTGTCTATACCTACATCTTGTTATCCAAAAAGAATTTCTACAAAATTTGTAATGTCCACTATACTTTAGGAGTTGGTAAAAATTTTTTATCAGTTTTAGAAAAGTAATTTTTCTATGAACGGAAAATATGAAATTATTCAATGAATATGCTCTCTTCCCTATTTTGAAAATCGTAATTCCTCAAAGTGCAGTCCCTGACGGAGGAGCTCATCTTTGGAGCTGGAATCCAATGCAATCTTGCTGAAAGAAAAATCTTTGGAATATCTTCAACGACGAATCCATTTGTTTATTAGTTTTAAGAATAGTTCGGAAGTAATCCACCCTCCAAAAAACCCCTCCGAAATCAGAGCACTTCTCTGTCCACCTGGATTGAAGACTACCTGGAAAGCAGCCCCTTCCCCGTCCAGGTGCAGAGTTTATGCACTCGTCGGTTGCTATTCCATACGTGTATTTCTAATCTGCATTAACATTGCAGCAGCGACCCGGTGCAATCCATCGCCAGTCATCGCATGTAATAACACCCGCGCCAGATAGTTTCGCCAGGCGCCAAGCGCCAGGCGCCCGGTCGAGGATGGGGCGGTACGTTTGAAGTCAAATATGTTGCATGACAGAGCTTCCTTATTGAAAACATCCCTTCTTCACATAATTCAGCAGTGAACGATGTATGCGGGCATGCTTTCCGTACGTGACCTGAGCC
Organism: Dysmachus trigonus; assembly: GCA_949715965.1. NCBI lineage: Eukaryota > Metazoa > Arthropoda > Insecta > Diptera > Asilidae > Dysmachus > Dysmachus trigonus. Next base: position 94,281,458 of record OX454320.1, read on the forward strand.
ATAAATTTATGCGAATCCATTCGAAACTGGCAATCCAGCACAATAACACCCGATACCAGAAGGAGTTAATACGTCGGCAAACAATAAGAATATTTAGATATGAATTTAGAGGATCCGAGCGCCCTTGTTTGCTTGCTGATTAGCTCAACACACAGAGGGCGCCCTGTGCGTTGTGTAACCAGGGGGAAGGGGCTGGCGGCGGCGAAGGTAATAAGTCTCTGCAACATAATCACATCTTTTGATTTTATGTAATACGTCTGTCGCTTAAATTTTGGTTGCCCAGGGTGTTTTTCACGTGGTTACGTAACACACCCAAAGGTTTTCTGACTCCGCAAAGATATACTAATTAAAAGTGTTATATGCGAGCACCCTATAAATTACCTACATAATGTATTTAATTCAGAGCCTCAGTCGAGCCTCTGGGGCCTCCGAATTTCCTGAATCTGCCATTATCTTTAATATTATTTCTAATCGAGACAATAGGCAAATTAAGAACATCTTATCACCTACAAAACTCATTCTGATACTTCTTTATGCTGGTAAAAGGGATTTTTTTAATTTGACATAATTTGAGTGCATTATGAATGGGTTCGTCTGCAGTAAGAACTACCATTGTGAAATGTTCAAGAAGATATGTATAGTATGTTCATTAGCATTACAATGTCAGTAACAAGCTAGCTGAAAAGTTACATACGCTGCATTTTTTTAATGACCTATTTAGATCCGGATCACACATCATTAAAAAAAGATAAGAGAAATTTATGAAGCGTGGACTACTCAGCTTAAAAATGCTTAAAATGCTTAGACAAAAACATCTAGATTCTAGAGTAACAGAAGTAAAACGCATTTTTGAAAGCTCATTTCCATGCGATGTCTCCAAATTTAAAAATGTTTTGAAATTGCATACCATTAGGCAGTTTAAGTTGAGAACAATTATACAATAGCACAACTTCTTTTGTATAAAGAGCACAAAGCAGAAACAGAAGCGTGGAACAATTAATTAAATATAATCATGCCTTTATCAGGTAAGCTGTCACGGGATTTATCTTAAACTTCCCTATGGTATGAAATTTCAAAATATTTTTAATTTTGAACGCATCGCAAGGAAATAAGCTTTGAAAAATGTGTTTTACTTCTGTTGCTCTAGTTGGTACTTCTTGTCTTTTTTTTTCTATGATGATGCACATTTCATTCTTTCTCTAACGCAAGAAAAAAAGTGTTGTTGTGGGAACATGAGCGATATCCCTATATATAGGTATATATAAAAATGAAAGTTTCTTTGTTTGTTTGTTGCTCAATCACGCCTAAACGCTTGCATCGATATTTTTCATTTTTTGTCCGAAGATAGTACATATTCCAACTTAACATATAGGCTAATTTTTTTTTCGGATAATACATAGGGTTTCAAAATGGCGGATCCAAGATGGCGGCTGAAAATTTAAAATTTGAAGCGATTTTCATGAAAATTGGTACATAGGGGTTTTGCGGAATGCTGATTTCAAATCCGCTGTCCAAATTTAGAAATTCAGAACGGTGGATCCAATATGGCGGACGGAACGGATTTTCATGAAAACTAGTATTAAATAAAAATGTATTAGCTGTGAAGTTCGCGACATTCTGAGATAAAGGAAATTTCTAAAATTTGTAGACTATCTGCCTCTAACTCTTTTTTGTATATGTCCTTGAAATGCTTGACTCTTTTATTCAAGGGACTAAGAAGCTGTGCAGTAATCTGATTTACGAAAAATTATTATTCGAGTTTTAGTTGCTCTACTAATTTAAAATATTCAACTTTTTGTGAGTTTCTGCAGTTTCATAGTTTGCTCTTCTCTGTTCGACTTTTGAGGTTTGGTGGATGGGATTAAGATAGCTCAGACTATGGCAATAGCTCCAGGGGTACTTTGACAAATTTCTCCACTGAATAGTTATTTTAATGAAAGTGAACTAAATGCCTTGATATAAAGTACAGCAGAATTTGGAGATGCTCAATGCAAAGTTTGCATCTCGAAATTAATTTCTAAACTTTTAAAAAATAATTATTAATTTGGACAAACGTGAAAAGACTACCGAAAACTTTTCAAGCCATCTTAGGACAAAGTCCGCAGAAAACGTTGCCGGATTTGAGGCATCTGGCGTGATAAGCATCATAGCACAAATTGGATTATCGTCCGCAGGGCGCGAATCACGCGGGGGGCACAAGTGCTCGCGACTTTCACTTAATTTTAATTAGGATTATAAATCTGCTCGGGTAAACAAAAAGCCCCCGAAAATTGCAATGTGAGACATGCAGGCCGAAGTTCTGACTTAATGGGAAAAGTTGTCGAGAGTCGGCGCCGAAATTACAATCGGAAGAAATATGTTAATTAGCACAAGTGCAGGACGAAGTTGCTAAATTCTATCAGGACGCTGCAACAGTTCCAAACAGCTAGTCTACTACCGCCGCCGCGACGCTATACATTACACGGGTCGCATTCACGTATAGTGACGCCAGATTTAGTGCGCTAGTAGTGTTACATTATTACATATATTTTCTGTAAGTAATTTTCCATAAGTTTCTGTTTAAGTACAACTTCACACGTCTTTCGCGCTCACAATTTACGATGTTTTCTCGTTTGGTACATCGCGTAAGTTGCCGAGTAAATATTTCGCCGCGAAAGTGGAGGACTTGTGCTTGTCTGCCATCATGGCGAGAATATTCTTCTCCTCCTTGCCAAATTATAAAACTTTTCGGCATAAATTGTTATTTCAGCTATTAAGTCTTGCGATTGTTTGAATGGTGTCGGCGTTCCTTCCCTCAGCCTCTTCAGGCAGGCAGATAGACGCAAGGATTGCGTGCTCGTTAAATTTTGAAACTTTTAAAAGTAGACAAAAGTGATGAATGTTTAATTTGTCTACTGTCTCAGCAATTAGTGCGCAATGTAGAAAACGATAACTGTCCTTATAAGACTCGATCTAATTTCCAGTACCATAGCTGGTGCGTTGACTATCTAAAACTGAAATAGATCTAACATTGTGAGGGATGTTTTATGTAGAATTTCGGGACAAACAATGGAGCCAGTTCAAAAATTTTATTGGTTGTGTGAATATGACTTGCCCTTTCCCAACAGATGTCTTTTTTAGTATTGCTTACGTGTACGTGTGTTCGATAAAACTTTATGTCAGCTGTCAAACGCACTACATGACATTTGGTTGAAATATTAGCAACAAGTGCTTTTACCTCCTTGAAAATTTCGGGTTTCGTTCCAAGTAAACAACATTTGTGGGAAGTGGTATTACACTATTTTATCGCAAAGCAAAGTGCAGCGGAAATTCATCGTTTGCTTGTGGAGATTTACGGTCAGCATGCTCCATCTAATACAACTTGTAAAGAATGGTTTCGACGATTTCAAAATAATGATTTTGACACTGAGGACAAAGAACATTGAAAACCACAAAAAAATTTTTAAGATGCTGAATTGGAAACATTATTGGCAGAGGATTCTTACCAAACTCAATCAGAATTGGCTGCAGCATTAAATGTTGTACGATCAACTGTTGCAAAGCTTTGAAAAGCAATGGGAATGGTTCAAAAAGTTAGTAACTGGATTCCATATTTCTTTCTTCCTTCTTTCAATTCGAAGGCGATATCAAACGTCAAAAAACAATTTGTGAAATGCTATCTCAAAGGCAGCAAAGAAAAGGGTTTTTGCATTGAATAATCACAGGTGATGAAAAATGGATATATTATGAAAATCCAAAACGTAAAAAAGCTTGGGTGAAGCCAGGTGAACCCGGCCCATCACAGCCAAAGAGAAATATTCACTGTGACATGATTATGCTCTGCATTTGGTCAGATCAGAGAGGTGTTGTTTATTATGAGTTGCTCCAGCCCTCTCAAACTATTAATGGAGAAGTTTACCGACGACAACTAATGCGTTTGAAGGGTGCCATAGAAGAAAAACGATCAGAATGGGTGAATAGGCACAGTAAATAAATTCTTCAACAGGATAATGCCAAACCGTATACCGCACAAGTCGTAAAAAGATATTTAGATGGACACTTATCACTTATTCCGAACAATGCAGTCAGATCTTACGGGAGAACGGTTCACTTCTTATGAAAGTATCAAAATTTGGATTGATAATTGGATCAGCTCAAAAGACCAGAATTTCTTCATGCAAGGATTACGTAAATTACCTGACAGATGGGCGAAGGTTGTAGTAATCCAGAAAATCTCATTAACTTGGGATATTTTCTACTTTTGTTAAGCACAAACTCTATTAAACATATTGCAGATTGTAGCTAATAAAAGCTAATAGATTCGTTCTGAGCAAAAAATAAAACTTTTTCGAGTCTCAAGAGAGATTTCGTCGCAATCATACAAACTTTGTAAAAATAATACAATTTTTTCATTTACGTAAAAGCTACGCCCGGAGCAGTTTGAGGGCAATCAAAGTGCAAACTGAGTTGTTCTCACCTTTGTCAAAAAGCATTGTTGGCATTCGCCGCTTGAGCCACTCAAAGGTATTTCATTTAAAAAGCGGCCAGCTCCGCAAGGTATCCCTGCAATTGTTCCAAATCCAATTTTTTCCCAACATTTTAAGCGGCACCAGTCCCGACCGTGCGGTCTGGAAGGAAAAGGCGATTTTAACACTCAGAGCCCCGCCTCAAAGGAGACCGCGCACCACTTTGGGTCGCACAGGGAAAATATTAAAGGGCCTTGACATTTATCTTTTAAATGCAGCCCTTTTACTCGGGAACAAAATGCTGTCAAGGAATACAGTTTACATTTTCCTATTTAGGTCTCCATTGTCCCATAAATTTTAAGTTACCGCTGGCAAAAGCACCGCGCCGCCACTGCCCCAGAGTCCGGATCCAGGTCCGGACACCCTCCCTCCCAGCGCCGCAGCACCGGAGCGCAACGAGTAAAAATTCAAAGAGTTGTTTTCAGAACAATTAATTAGTATCAAAGGAAAGATTTACAAGCCTTCAAAGAGTCGTGCTAATTAAAATCAAGTTACGTAAAAGAATAACTTTTGCGGCAAGTTCCAGCCTCGAACCGATTCCGCGGCAAAGCGCTCGCCGCGCCGCTTCTTGCCTACTTGGGGAAAACGTGCTCGCTTTTATTAGTCGTAATTTTGAAAAGCATAATTTTTCTTAGTGTAATTACTTCAGCGCAAATGAACTTTCTTTGATATTATTTTTGCTCCTTATGTACATGTGCTGGCTTATTGCGAGGCACCCGGCTCAAGGAGATGAAGCCAGTCAAGCGGCTCGGCTTGAGGGCAGTCCTTAGTTCAAACTCCGTCCTACTTCAGACCGAAGAAATCTTTGTGATTGTGTACGCGCCCTGGCACAAAGCTTATTCTAGTGCTATTTTTGAGGTTTAAATAAGAAATAGAGTTAAACTGATTATTCATAATTGGCTGTTATTTATCCTATTAATATCTATAATCCTTGTATTTATTTTAGTTTTTATAGAGATTGCAAAAGGATTATTTTCAAAAATATCTCGTTACATATAGTACCCATTCTGAATGTCGAAAGTATTACCCATTTTTTTAATTAGCATATTATTACAGTTTCCCAATCAATTGACTATTTTTAATACTTAATGGTGTATACAACAGTACAAAATCGAAAATAATAAAAATGTAGAGTTTTTCAAATTAAAACCAACCTTTTTGAAATAAAAGCGTAATTATTTATCAACAATTTCTTATAATTACATCCTCTCTTCTAAGTAACTCATAAGAAAAATTGCCCCTTTAAGTAACTACTCTCAAAATTGAAATTTTAATTCCCTTCTCGAAAATATATTTTTCCATTATGACACTGTTTAGCGTGAAGTTTCCACATAAGTGAAAAATGGTTTGAAATAATTTAAACATACCTTTTGCCCACTCTGCACACTTTATGTTGTGTTAAAAGTTGCACATTTCCCTCAGGTATTCCAATTTTTTTTAGTTTAATGTTTTACACCCAATTATCAACTTTGTCACATATGTAAAATGCTTGGAAGAGATTAAGGATTTTGTAACAGTGTATCCTTTGCTGTGGGAATTTACATTAATTTTTCAGGTAAAAGCAAATTTACAGAGGAAGAGAGCTGATTAATATTTTAAACATCGAACTGACTGAGAGTAACTTAGCTAAATATTGCCCAAGGGAATGGAGTATCCTTTTAGAATTTAAATATAAGGAACTATTCTACCTTTCGATTAAATAAGATACTTATTCGATATTGATTTTCTATGTGAAATTGTGACAAAAAGCAAAATTTATAAAAATACAGTTGCACTAAAAAGAATTTGAATCATTCTAAGTTCATTCATGGCTAGCAGAATTGGGTCATACTTTATACAGGGTGGGCTATTTAAGATTTGGAATTTGAATCGGCTATAAAAAAAAACAAATGAATATTTTTTCAAAGTTATGAGTTTATTAGAAAGATTGAACCTTTCCATTTAGGAATGGAAGACAACGTCATTCAAATGACTGCCAAGGCTAGCCTTACAATACCCCATTCGATAAGTACAATTTTTCAGTACATTTTCGATTGTTTGGGCCTCTATTTCGTCAATGGCAACTTCAATTTCACGTTTCAAGTCATCAATCGTAACACTTGTCCTTATTATTATGCGATTTCCGAAAACAGTGCGCAAAAGATCGATTGTTACGTTGGCTGTGTGGCACGTTGCGCCGTCCTGTTGAAACCAAATGTCGTCTATGTCATACTCTTCAATTTTGGGAAACAAAAATTGCTTAGCATGGCGCGGTAGCGATCGCCATTCACTCTAACGGCGTTTCCTTGCTCATTTTCGAAGAAAAATGGCCCAATAATGCCGCCAGACCAAAATCCGCACCAGACAGTCACTCGTTGTGGATGCATTGATTTCTCCACGATGACGTGTGGATTTTCTGAGCCCCAGATACGACAATTTTGTTTATTGACGTATCCTCCGAGGTGGAAATGAGTTTCATCTGAAAAGATGATTTTGCGGTAAAAATGCCCATCTTTGATCAAGCGGTCGTCGGCCCATTGAGCAAACCGAAAACGCATCGGATGGTCATGCGGCTTCAGCTCTTGCACTAATTGAACTTTGTACGCATTCATACCGAGATCTTTATGCAAAATTCTTCTCAAAGAAGTGCGTGAAATGTTCAATTCTTGAGAACGATGACGAGATGAGGTTGATGGTTGTTCACGCACACTCTGAGCAACAGCAGCGATGTTTTCGGGTTGTTTTATCCAACAACGATCCAGTTTCACGAACTCACTTCACAAATTGATCCACAAACTGCGTTTTTGGCACATCCTTTTTGTCAAATTTTTTCCGTAAATTTCTTACAGTTTGAGTAGAACACTCACCACTTTGGAAATAAGTTTTTAATATTGCCCAACTTTGTTCAAGCAAAAAGCGACCCATTTCATATATGTCAAACATAAAACTAACTTTCTGTCACATCGGAAATGTCATCAAACCTTCCAACCTTCCAGATGTATGCATTTAAAATTTTTAAGATATATGAAAGAAAAATTGTTCAATGGTTTCTGCGAGGCAAACTTAATTTTTATGTAACGAACAAAACTTTTTAGTAGATTATAAATAAAAGTTTTTCTTTTTTACTACTGTACATTTTCTATCAATAGTATTCGTCAAACCCTTTCATTTGACACCCATATCATTGGCGGTGTCTGCCACATTGATTTAGAATGATATTAGTATTACTATACTGTATTGTCATGGGATTTTTACACGACTGCATTTCTAAGCTATAGCTCAATTAAATTAAGTCAAAATTTTGATTGCAAGATTTTTAGCAGCCAGACAAACAACAAAGCAAGTTAAATAAAAGCTTTTAAAAAGTCCTTACATTTCGATTCATAATTTCGATTTGATTGACAGCTCCGTCAATTTGACAGTAAAATGCTCTGCTCGAAAAACAATCAGTTATACTATCATTTATTTATATCAATATTGATATGATTAGTATTAGAATGTAAGAATTATGATATCGTTTCTTTCAAGCATTTTATGATTTTGTTGGAATGATCAAGCATTTTATGATTTTGTTGGTTGATTTATTTGGAAGCTTATTCGCTATTAATTATGTTATGCCAAATTATCGTATATTTAACGTTACAATAGATATTGTTGTTGTTCATTATTATTAATTTAAGTGGTAATGAATTAAAAGTGGCTAATTTAAATATTTTCAAGAATGTTTTTGTATTTAACATCAATGACCCTGAAAAAAGCAATTTGGGCTAATAATAACGAATCAATATTAAATTAAATTGTTCTTTGAAGTGATTCCCCTAAGACTTTTTAGCAGATAAAATTCGAAGCGGTTTAAACATTTTACGTAATGCACGTTATGAGTGCTATAATTACTATAAAAGGAAACCAGACGTGCGTTAAGCATATAAGTGAAATCACGGTCACAGGAACATTTTGCGTTTATCGCGTTCCACTGTAAAGGGTGGTCAGTCGTGCATGTGAAGGGCTTTTATCACCGATACAGAGAGCCATTCAGTTTGGTGTGGGTGTGCTCCTTCTGCTTGGCTTGGGAAAGGAGAGTGTACTAAAAAATGAGGTTGTTAAGCCCGCAAATCCCCTAAAGATATGGCATGTTTTGACTCAAGGCGAGCTACCCTCAGGGCGTTGAAAGCAGACCTCCGAACAAAAATACTCGAAAATATAAATAATGATTGGCCGGGAAGGAAGCCTTTCTCAAGGGACTCATTACAATGCAGTCCAACCCTTAAGAGGTCTTCCTGTCGAACCCGTCCGCCCGCCCGCACACGCCCGCCACTCCATCTACATAAATTTCGACTATACACAAACCTATGTCAACAAAACTCTAAACTAAATCTATTTGGACGGTGGAAAATCCTTATGTAATCTGCTAAATACCCTTAAGACAACATTGGGATCAAGACAAAAAGCTTCGGACGTACTTAAGTGATTTATCACCTTTTCGCATTAAATCTTGGAGCTGTATGGTGGCGGCGGCGTGGCCCTTTATATTTCCAGCAGTATTGCGCTCCGCTCCGGTCGGGTTGCCACACCACCGCCAAGATATATGTGGGGGTCGCGAACTTTTCCTTTTGCGGCGACAATTTTTTTCGTTGCCTGCTGCTGCGAATTGGCAGTTGGACTGGACAATAAATGGCGGCAGATAAAAGTCGCATTTCGTAAAAGAGTTATGGCAAGAGGCTTCTCAGCTAATTTAGATAAAGCGAAGGGGTCCTCGGGAGCTTATTAAATGGGCCATGAGACACCCATCAAACGGGCCCTCTGCTACACCCGCAGGCTTATCAGATCAAGAAGAAAGACACCAGGTGTCGTGATTCCTTCGAGGTAATTATTCCGAGTGACATGAGTCTGATTGACGCTCTAATAGGCAGCTAATTTCCCTTTTCACAATCAACGAACGGTGGGAAGACGCTTAAAAGCGCATCGCTCGAGACATCGATTCATTTGTACAGGTGTTTTACGGATTTTTTTCGCAAATGTTGCAGACTTGTTGGAATGGATGTGACGAATATAGATTATCGGTTAAATCTGGAATCAATTGTTCTTCAGCAACGCCATTTTGTTCTACGCCATTTTGTTCTACACCATTTTTACAATTTATACTATATGGATAAGGGTTCACGCTGAGTGGATTATCATTCCGGAATCTTTGTGCTTCGTAGAAAGTGCGGTTCAGGTAAGTAGATTGTGGGTTTATTTTTGTGAATTCTGTTATGTTAATTTAAATAATATTTCTTAAGTGTTAATTGTTAAATTAAAATTAAATAAAAATTGAGTTATTAAAATACACTTTTTTGTAGGTATTTTGATGAAAAATCGCTTTTGTCATGTGACTAATGGCGCCATTTTGTTTCCAAAAATACCGAAGTTACATACGTACAAAGGTCATGTTAGAATCATTCATTCAAGCGTTTTTGAGACTTGAGTGGGTCTAAAAAATTTGTTTTCCCACGATTTTGACGAAAAAACGCATGCGTCACGTTTTTTCGCCGCCATTTTGGATTGTATGTCTACCAAACATTTTTTTTCCTTACGGCTTCCAAAGTGCGACTCAAGACCTTTCAGTTGAGCCTTTGTAGACCTCAATCGGGTTCATGCAGCTAGTTTTATAAACGTTTTAGTAAAATAAAAGGTGTGTGCCACGTGGTTTAGGCAGCCATATTGGATCTGGACTATGAATTCACTACCTATGCCACTCGGCATTAAAAACTAGAGACCCAGACCTTTGATATTGTAGATCAAACCAATTTTTGGCAAGGGGGGTCTCTCGTTCACAAAGAATACCTCATGTTCACAGGTTAAAGACATATCTATTGATACTGATTTTTTAAATAAATTATAGGAGTGGAGTCTAGAACACTCTGAGCAGCCGCCACTGTCGCAGTATTAACTTGGATTAGAATAAAACTACATTTAAACTTAAAGAAATTATGTACCTAAAAAACGGTCAAAAGTTAACCAATCGGAAATGTTCCTTGTTGATTCAATATGGTATTTCTTCAATTAATTATAGACCCCAAATTGAAACCCTCCACCCGGGGGGCGCTAGAACCTTTAGCGATGGCGCTGTAGACCCACAAATCCGCCAAAAATGCGCCAACTGAATGAAGTGCGAACTTTTTACGGGCAATCGCATAATCCCGCCTAATTGACTACGAAGGACGCGACCTGGATTTTGATCCGTCGCATTTTCGTGCCGCGCAGTACATTTCGGTGGGGCAGCTGCTTGCGGGTAATTCCGCGCATTGAGTGGGTGCAGCGGGCCAAAACAATGATGGTGTAATTAAATTCCGAACGTTCCTTTCCTAATTTTGGAAAACAAAACCGTGCAACGATAACGACACGCCGCCAGGGCCACCGAATCAGGAAGAATTCCCGAGCCGCTCCGGGTCGCGCAGCAGCAGCAGCAGCAGCAGCGCCAGAAGCAACAAATGGTCCGGAACCCTTAGGGACGAAATTGGTTAACACAGAAAATATTTAGCGTAATTGAGCGAATTAGATTGATGTCCCTTTGATTTTTCTATTTGAAATGGATTTTGGACGAATCCTGCTGCCGGGAGGGGTGCCCGCCGGCGAGCGCCTAACCAGGATATGGGGGATGTGGGTAATCAGCAGCTTTCGGAATCACCCTCACAGCAAAGGCAAAAGTTATTATCCTTATGATCCCGCAGCTCTATCGATCGCATTCGGACAGCTTCCCTTTGATTGATTTGCTCCGGTCAAGTCTTGGCCGCTGGGCTGCCGTGCCACCGGGCCTACGCTTGATTTATTAACGCAACTAATAACTTTTTTATCGCCGGTTGGCCGGGCGTGTTACTTCCAATAACCTGAGCCACTCCCACCCCGCGCGCCCTAAGTTCCTGTTCGACTCTCCCAGGAGCATGTAAACTTGTTCTCGAACAATAAAGCCGCGCGCCGGAATTGCCCCCGGGTTTATGTAGCCATAACATGAACCTATGAAAATATCAGGCTCATTACGTTTTTCACGAAATTGCGCTTATTCCTAACACTTAATTAAATAACGCGGGGAATATGAAACGGGGCGGCCGACATTTATTAGGCCCCATAAAGCTCAGTGTTTACAATTAAATCTTCAGTTTACGGCCACTAAGGCCTTTATGGCATTTAGATTCGCGCACACCAGGGACGACGGACAGCTTGGCAAGCGGCTTTATGACATCCTTTCCCGTAAAACAGTCCAGGGTGCCCGGGACTCCTCCGAATAATAGTAAAAAGCAAACTTCAATTTTGGGTCCTCGATTTAAATTTAATTCCTTCATTGCCCGGTCATGTTCTTGGTTAGATTAAAACCGGGCGCCAGGAAGAATCTTCCCGCGTAGCGAAAAGGGTGAAGTTCTCGACTTCTAAGTAACCTCTGCGTGCGGTTCCAGAGATTACACCTTCCGAGTCCTGAGTCCTGAGTCCCGACGAGTCCTAGCGCTCGTTCAGCACGCGAACAGAAAAATCTGACTGCTTGCAGTAGTAAAGATGGATAATGACCTGTAACACTGTTCGGAAAATGTTCGATGAAGTTATTTCATCAGGATAATGCGCTGAAGCTTTATGGGATGCGGTGTGGTAACTCAAGCGAAAATGTGTTCACTTTTACTAAGTTACTTTCAAAGAACGTTATCTGGACTTTTATTTGCACCCATTAGCGCAATTAGGATAACATAATCATTCATTGCAAATCAGGTATAGGTAAGTAACGACACATAAAATATATACATATACCTATTTTCGCAAAGAATTTTCGAGTGATTGGAAATCACAGAGAAGGTTTATGTAAGACTCCTAAATAGCCACTTTGAGGTATCGTAAAAGTTTTGTGAATTAAATCAGAGAAGTTAATGCCTCCCTTATTTAAATAAATATTTTCTTAACTTAAAAAATTCCAATTTAAAATCACAGAGGTCTACTTAATAAGGCAAATTTTTAAAATTTTTAAATCAGAAAGTATTTTTAAATTTTAAACAAGCGGGAATATTTAACTGAAATAGGTGCAATTTAAAGAAGTCCTAATTTTTACTTAAAGCACCTCCTAATTTTCTAACTTAAAATTTTTCTTATACCTAATATTACTGAATGAGAAAAAATATATTAAATGCGGTTGGCGGAATTTATTTGGCAAAATTATAAATCGAACGTATTTTAATTTAAAAATGATTTTATTATAAAGTTAAAAAAGTATAAAATATAAATTCTGAAAATTTAAAATTAAAAATTTTTTATTTTGTTGCCTTAACATATTCTAATTAAGATTTACAAATTTTGTTTCAAGTGTTTAAAGCGTCTAACTCTTTATATCTTAAAAATATATTGGCCAAAAAATGGTGTTATAATATTAAATATTGTATTTCGAGGAAAAATGTCAATAGTAAAGAAAACGTCATTATATAATATTACATTTCTAACTACCCTATAATATTATCTGTCTAATTACTAATTAATTATACAGGGTGTCCAATAGGAAATTGCGAAAACTATTGGGTAACAATTTTTTAACAAATGGAGAGATCGGTAAAATGTAAAGACTTTTTAATAAAGGAAAGTCGTCATTTTTATTTCATGTCCATTTTATTATAAAAAAATTAAATCTATTTAATACAAAACAATTTATTTCAAAATATACTGAAAAACGTTAGTTACTAATGATATATATTTTCGATATTTTAACCATCTAATTTGCCACAAATATCCAAATGCTTTCTAAAACTATTAAAAACATGTTCTAACGTTTCATTTGAAATGCCATTGACGACCTTCCCAATGTCTTTAATAAAATCCTCAACTGTTTTTTGGTTATTTTCATAACAGAGATCTTTAATGTAGCCCCATAAAAAGAAATCACATTAAGTGAGATCTGACGAGTAAGGTGGCTATTCCATTCCTTTTCCCCTAGCAAAGCGTGGGTACCCCAGGCCAATAACTCGATCGCCATAAAATTTATTGATGATACTTCTTGTGTGCGATGAGGTGCTGCTCCGTCTTGAATAAAAAAAAAAAAGATTTAACGCGGCTCCCCTTTTTCGCATGAGAAAGGATTTGGTCTCTAACATCCCTTTGTACTTCTCTCCGGCGGCAGAAGATTCAAAGAAATGCAGGTAGATACCTTTTATGTAGATGGTTCACATTTCTCAAATATATATTATTAGTAATTCACGTTTTTCACTATATTTTTAAATTAATGGTTTGTATTAAATAGATTTCATTTTTTTATAATAAAATGGACATGAAATAAAAATGACGACTTTCCTTTATTAAAAAGCATTTACATTTTACCGATCTTTCCATTTGTTAAAAAATTGTTAGCCATTAGTTTTCGCAATTTCCTATTGGACACCCTGTATAAACTGGGCAAGTCAATTAAAAGGTTGGAGGCCTGATCGCATTTTGCTAAAAAGTTTTTAGTAAGGTTTGTTAGCCTATCTTCGATATCTGGTATAAAATGCAGTCAATTTGTGGAATAGTACTAGGGAAGGTTTCCATACTTTTACTTAATGGTTTAATGTGATCTGTGTGGTGTATATGTATTGCTAAATGTTTTCAAAATATACACCCAAAAAAATATCTGGCTCAAAAAACTTATTTCGTGGCTAATTTTACAATTTTCTTTTATGATTTCCATCTAACAAAGTTGCTGATAGGTATGACTAGAGATATCTATTTAAAAATTGTAAAACTATCTTGTTATTTAAACTACACATTTAGTTGAAACGATATGACTAAATTAGTAAAACGTTTATTGTTAAAACCATCTACGAGCTTATTAAATCAAAATTAATCTACTATTTTAAACAACGAGACTAACTTACTTTTAAATAAAATTACGAGTTTGTTGAATCAACATAGAGTTAGTAGTTCAGAAAACGAGGTTCATTGTCGAAACAACTTACGATCCTATTGTCTTGACAGGAATCTTATAGGTTACACAACGAGACCCATTAGTAAAACAACTAACGAACGTGCGAGCTCTTTTCAAAATTGAATATTAAACAGTCTCAAAAGATATTCCAATATTTATTTCTTCACTCATTTAATTATATTTTTAACAATTATCTTCACACTTAAAAACCTGCTTCAAAACTTAACATCTAGTAGCAATGATTATACATTACGGTGCATTTTTTTTCGTGACTATTTTTTTTTTTTTTAGTCCCACCTCGAAATTTTGTGGCAAATACCTAAACAAAAATTCCCTGAAAATTGGAGCCCTTAATATTAATATTAAGTACTAGACCAAGGCGTATAAAGATTTCCCATATAAAATACACGTAAACTTTGATTATTTTTCTTCAAAACTCTACAACTCAGAGGCATTTTATGGTATAATCTTGGTTAATGGTAGGATTTCTTCAGAATTGAATGCTCTACAACAGTGTCCATTGCGGTGTAACCCTAACTCCCACCAGCGAGGTAGTACGGGTCACTAACCCCAATTTTTTCATGAAATTCTCGCTTTTTACCCCTATCTCGTAAACAACAAGAGGTACAGAAAAAGTGAATATGACAAACTTGTAGGAAATTGAATTTTCTCCAAAAAGTTCTTGAAGATCACATCGCTAACATCGATATTTCTTGAGATATTGGGCTTTGAAGTTGAGGTAGTATTTCTACAATTTAGCTCAATAATACATGAAAATTCCACACTACCTCAACTTCAAAGCCCACTATCTCAAGAAATATCGATGTTAGCGATTTGATCTTCAAGAACTTTTTGGAGAAAATTCAATTTCCTACAAGTTTGTCATATTCACTTTTTCTATACCTCTTGTTGTTTACGAGATAGGGACAAAAAGCGAGAATTTCGTGGAAAAATTGGGGTTAGTGACCCGTACTACCTCGCTGGTGGGATTTAGGGTTACAACGCAATGGACACTTTTGTAGAGCATTCA
This sequence comes from Dysmachus trigonus, assembly GCA_949715965.1. Taxonomy (NCBI): domain Eukaryota; kingdom Metazoa; phylum Arthropoda; class Insecta; order Diptera; family Asilidae; genus Dysmachus; species Dysmachus trigonus. The sequence goes on from OX454320.1 coordinate 94,296,876, forward strand.
ATTCTGAAGAAATCATACCATTGATCAAGATTATACCATAAAATGCCTCTGAGCTGTAGAGTTTTGAAGAAAAATAATCAAAGTTTACGTGTATTTTATATGGGAAATCTTTATACGCCTTGGTCTAGTACTTAATATTAATATTAAGGGCTCCAATTTTCAGGGAATTTTTGTTTAGGTATTTCCCACAAAATTTCGAGGTGGGACTGAAAAAAAAAATTGTCACGAAAAAAAAGGCACCCTATTATACATATATGCTTGTTAAAAAAACTCATTGATCATGTTAAGTTATGAAGAATATCTGACCAATTTAACCTGAATTAAAAGTTAAGTGGACAGGATTTCTCTAGTAAAATGTATATTAAAATAGTTAGATGAACTAGGATTTAGTTAATTGAGAGATGAATTAACAAGGCCTCACTGTTGAATCGGCTAGAAATATTATTTTCAGTGTACTATTATTGTTGAATGTTTATTCGCCAACAGTAAGATTAAATTATTTGAAAAAAACAAATTTGTTAAAAATAAACTTAATGGTGGTGTTAGCGATTGGAAAAGATTTTATTTAGAGTATAAATTTTCTACGATTTCCAAGAAAAATCGTCATCTTAAACTTAAATTGATAACCTGCTTGTTAGGCTACTAGACTAAGTTAATGTTGTGTATACTTTTCCTACAAATTTTGCATTCCAAATAAAGTGCTTGAGTTCTTTGATTGCTCCTAATCCCATCGAATTTCGTCTCGTTCCAAATTGGGAAGGAACCCGTTGGAGGGCCATTACCTTTCAATAAGCTCCGGCCCTTAAATCACGACTGATGGCCATATGCGAATGAAAAATCGCCTTGGATCGGCACTCGAGTGTGATTGATGATATCATGGTGTTCCGGAGCACTTGAGCAATCGACGTTCGAGGTGATTTACATCTCCGCGATTTCCTCCTATTATTATTATTATTATTGTGATTTTATATATTGCACTCGTCCGGAATTGCTCGTCATTTGGTAGCAACGACCGACCGACAGACAGACAGTGCGCAGATAACGAAACATTTCTCCATCATCATTGCAGAGGATTAGCGAAACTTGATTCGGCTTAAGACTAAAACTAAAGGCAATCAGACGGTCTTCGGAAAACTTCATCTTTCCCAGGCCGATCAGGGAAAGTCAATAAAATAAAGCGCGACTGGAAATAAATATCGCCGTAAATCAATAGATTAACTGAACAGAAAGAAAACATTTCCGCAGCACTGTGGAGCTCGACCGCCGCCGCTCCGCCAAATCCGGAAATTATTACACCAATGCAGAAGCCATAATGGCGCTGGTTACGTACTGAATACAATCAGATACTCACAATGGCGCGCTCTCGACAAACGAGGGCAATTTCGGCCACTGCTGGCCCGTTGACCTCGTCCAAGTGGCGGCCAAGTGCAGCCCTTTGTTCCAGCCGGCGCGCGGCGGGCGGCTTTCACTTCACACGCTCAGACTTCGAGAGCTGCAACGGCCCGGGCAAGTTGACGATATTTCAGGGCGAATTGAAACTAGTTCAAACGACGACCGCAACGACGACGACGACGACGCCGCCTGCCAGCTGCTCGCAAATCTCTTTGGGGTCCTCCTCCACCAGTTGGGGATTTTAAGGACGGCGGATACGTGGGATGCGTATCGAACCCTAGCAACCCCACATTTCGTCGACTGGACGGAGTGCGAACCTTTTTCGAGCAATCGTGTAACCCGCTTGAGCAGAATATGCTCACAGGCCTAATTGACTGCGAGGACGCCGTCTGAGTTTTGATCCATCGGTTTCGTAGGCATTGACGTAATTTGGTCATTTTTCTGCACATTTAAGATGCTTTTTTATTGATCAATCAATGACTTGAAAATTAAGCAGATTTACCTTTAAGTTCGATTTACTTAATTAATTATTTATTTACTAACTGTTGTTTGGTAAATACTTACTAATTAAACACTTCTCAAATGTTCTAGTTTGTTATATCCTAGAATTTGTTTTAACCCGAAAACCCCTTTATGGATCCGCCATCTTGAATATCCAAATCTTAATAATATTCAAAATTAGTGGCCCTAAAATAATCATTGTACTAATTTTCATTAAAATCCCTTGAAATCGATCGAATCAGCATCCCGCAAAACCCCTAAGTACCAATTTTCATAAAAATCTTTTTTTTTCTTTTTTTATAGGATTTTTTAAGCTAAATTAATAACTTGTGTAATTCCATATTACTTTAAATTTACAACATAAATTGTTTGTGATATTTAAACAAAAAAAAAAAACAATTTTCCTTTCTGCATGCCTGCACTCCAAATTGTAAACACTAAGTGTGCCTAAATAAATTATTATACGCGACTACAACACGCCTCAGAGGTGGAATCTAAATTGCTTAGGAAATCCACAGTCGCTTATTTCCCTCCCGTTTGCATAATTAAGTCACTTCGCAGCAGATATCTGGCTGCCGCAGGCGTGTATGCAAACATCTTAAATTTTTTATGGTCACATGAGAATGCACCGCCCAACAGCAATTACTATTTGTTTTCAATTTCATGCAATTATAGGTCTTTAATTATAAATCCTCAACGATTTATATATAAAATTGGTAATTTGCTCTTAAAACCATTTGGAATGAAATGTCCTTCGAAAATTGAACAATTTGGGACATATTTCGTAAGAATAGGAATTTGCGAAATATATTGTGGAGTTGATGTATTTGAAGAAAATTACAAACTATCAGAAGCTCTAACTGGTTCCGTGAGAGTGCATCAGACGTAATCTTTGAAGTTTTTTGTGTGGGAAGTAGTGCTATCTTGGTAATTTGTTTACAAAAAGTGGCAAAGTGGCTCCAACAGTTGACAAGTTTACATTTTGAGCTTTATGTAGCATAACTAATATTAATTACAGATTAATACAGATTGTACCAGTTCGACTCGTAGATATGCTCTAGTATATTGTCGTTTTGCAAAATATAGTTTGTAAGTTTTTCTAATAACTAGAGTTTAAAAAAGTAACAAGTACAATAAATAGGCGTTTCCAGCTGGCCATACTACTATAAGAACGATGAAAGCAATTAGTAGAATTGTGGCAATCTGCACAAATATTATCCAAAAAAAGGCGTTGTCGACATTCGCTGTATACTCTTATAAACAAATTAGTAAAAAATGTTCAATCTGGCTTTATTAAGTGCAAAGTAGTTCCAAAGAACATGGAATTAAATTGGGCAAAGGATATTATGAAATAACCAAGATCACTCGTTGGATCTAGTCCAAGATTGAGAAAATGCATTATGAAGACTATTTTACCTTTCATTAATTGATAGAAACAAGTGTAAAGAAAACCTTCAGGTAAGTGGCAATAATAAATAGTAGACTCTTAGTAATTTTATGTAGAATCTCATTGAAAGTTCGTAGGTAATTGTCGCCTTTCTTCTCATATTCTTGGTATATTCGTTCTGTTTTCATATTAAGCCCATTCATCAAACGACGTAACATTACACTTAACCTTTTAACCGAGCCCTTTAAAATGACTTAATTGACCACTTATGAATAGTTATTTCGATAAATTACCTAAATAACATTGTCTCCTAAACAAAACGCTTCAAGTGCAATGTACCACGTCTCCGAAATTTTCACATAAATTATATAAATTGTGAAAACGAACCAGTATAAAATAGATCGACGATAGTTTATAAATTTATCGTATTTTGTTTTCCCCCTCGTTTTATTGATTTCCTTTCTATTTATCTGCTCGTAAACAACGAGTTTTATTTCGCTTTCTCATTTAAAATAGTTAACTCTTCCGGTGTGCCTCAGGGTAGTATTTTCAGTCCACTCCTTTTTATCATGTGTGTGTGTCTTTGCATCTTTCATTGATCAGAATAATTTTTAATGCTAACGATGTAAAGTTATTTCGTATAGTTTCTAATGAGACTGATTGTCACCTTTTACTTTCGGAGTTAACTATCTTCTATAAGTCATAAACAAAGGCAATCCTAACTCTGTTTGGGCCCTATTTTACTCGGTATATTCGGTATAGTGCGGTCCAGCTTTTCGTGGTTTGTCTTGTATCGACTTTTGAAACCCTTCCTCCTTGCCTCGATAGGCAATAAGTTTAAAGGAACTTATAATTAAATTCTATTAATATTCCAATAAACTTTTCAATCATCGGCTAGCTTTGCCTGAAGAGCGTATGGAGACAGATTTGTTTTTCACTCGTTGTTTTATGGGGACAATCTCATTCAATTTATATTATCACGAAATCAAAACCATCAAATTGCAAGCAGGTGGATTTGTTGGATAATAAGTTATTCTTGTACCAAATAACCTTCAGATTTGAGCGTAGGAAGTTGTGGGTTGCGAATAACATGTCAAATTCTAGTGAACTTTATTTGAAGCATACGTGTGATACCCGATCCTCGTCCCGTCACCTCAAAACCCAAGAATATTTCAGTATAATATGTAAGCATACCGTAAGTGTAATAATATACTCGTATATATAATAATATAAAGTAAGTGCAGAGTTTTGGAAAGTTATTTAACTATCCAATATTGGATTTTGTAGTTGGGCTCCAATTTACGAAAATCCTAATAGAGAAAGGTTCGATGTTGGTCCTTTCGGTGCCAAAATAATAATACACACCTTCGACATTTGGACAAATCACGTTAGGAGGAAATGAACCCATGTTACACAGGGTCGTTGTATTGCTCGTACTTTTCCATTAAGTGCGCCTCGGATCGCACTCCTTCAGCTGCTTCACAATGCAATTAACGCAGTCATCCTGTGTAATCTGGAGAGAAGGACAGAATGGGGGGTGTACCTTTCTCCGCATAATTTATACCTGTACGCTCTTTTAGGTCATCCTTTAGGTATGTGCGCCTGACGTAAAAAACCAATATTCGCAACTTCCTCGCGTCGTGACATGAGAACGTTGTTGGCTGACGGAAAAGTGTCATTACCCGGAGTCAATGCGGTGATGCCTGGAAAACAGGAAGTAACCTCAATAACAGGTATGTTTTCCTGAGGCGCATCCCATTGTTCGATCCGGTTCGGTGGCTGGAATCTCTGAATAAGGTTTCACGATTTTTTTTTCAATTTCCTCCTATTTCCTGTGCCAGAAGATGCTATGATTGAACGTTTCTTGTATTTAAACTTTATCTTGGATTTCCGCAATTTGTTTCTTCTCCGACCACTTTTGGGGGCGGCTTCTTCGAATTACCCTTCCGCACCCAAAAACAAGGGTTTCATTATAATTTCAGTGTGCAGATATTAAATTTGCCCGTGAATCTGCTCTAGCGCAAACGAATTATCCAGCCAGGTGGAGGCACGATCCGCTCATTTATTATTTCAGCCCTTTCGGTCTCACTCGCCGGCAGAATGCAGATTTTGTCGAAAATTTATTTATTTTTTTTTTCGAACATTCCCCGGGATAAAATATTATCAGTTTTTACAAAATTAAGATATTTATAAAAGGTCCTCTTGTAAAAAAACTGAAAAATATTTTTGAAAATTTTGAATATGAAATATTTTTGCTTTTTGATTGAGTACAAACAGTTCTTATGCGTTTTGAAAAAAAAGAACCTTCGGCAGGTTAAAAATACCCTCTAAAGGGGTGAAAAAAAGGTGGCATGAGGTAAAATCAAATATCGTAAATTCAGTCGCACGAGGGTAAGTTCAGATTTCGATCTTGTTATGAGCTCCAGCGCAAACGGTTGTGAAGTTGTATTTTGTAAATATATAGGAGTTTTCAGGATAGAACGTCTACTTGGATACCAGAAAAAAAATGAGCAAGTCTGCAGGTGCTGAAAGTTTAAACCTCTTAGCTCAGGATTTTATTGCTTGAAACCAACATTTTATTGTTTTGAAAAAATTTTATTGCTATTGCTCGAAGGTAGGCCGACGGACAAGAATTACTAAATATCTTTTCATAGCTACCCCACCCCTATGGTTACCTGAAAATAATTGAGTTTATTCCTAAATATACAAACAGCTAAATATATATTACAAAACACGTTAAATTTTTGAAGGGAAAATTTGTTTACGAACCATTTTTGCTTCACGCATTTAAAATTTTACCCCTTCGATCGCAGGCTCAGAGGCAAATGAATGAAAACAAGAGAGATTCGGAACATTTTTATAAAAACACTTGCTGTGTAGCTTGTGAGACAGTGTAAATTAGGCCTATAAAAATCTGTCATCAGCTGAAAGCTGACAGTTTGGAGAAATTTGGATTCAAACTAGAATGACATGTCTGCTTATATTTAGGACATAATCGTAGACGTAATTTTGTAAGTACGATAATCACTTTTACTGGAACTTTGAAGCGAAACTGATGGGCACGGTTAAAAAAATACTAATAATAAGAATATAAATAAAAATTTGGTAAGATTTAGATAATACAAAAATTGGTTAAAACTTAAAATAAAAACTCTCGAATTTTTTTGAAAATGATCAACTTTAGGAATATCCCAGAAACCCAGATTTTATTTAATATCTATCCTTTAAAAGTAGCCTTTTTTGTTTTTGTTTTTTTTTTTTTTTTAATAAAAATATTAATATTGCATGGTATTCTGGCCTTAAGTAAAAAATCAAAATATTAGTTTGAGTCCAATAAAATCTTGTCAATATATGTATAATAGGTATTTTACTTATATAGAGGAGAGTCGCCATTTGTGGGCCACCTAAGGTTAAATGCATTTAAAATCATTGTAAACGTTTCGTTTACATAATTAATAGCGCAATATTAAAATTTGGATGATAATTTACCTTTGTGGAAAGTTTAAGGCAAGTTTGACTTTCTTTTATAATAAAAAATAACGTTTGAAAAAAACGTGCAAGTGGCCCACTTTAGGTGACGAGTCACCTAATGTGGGCCACCTATTTAATAGCACGTAAAGTATCTGAAAAATGCGAAAATGGTTCGACATATTGTTTAAAACACCGTTACTTATTATATTTAATGAAACAATGAATTGACGTTAATTAATTCGTTGATCAGAAATATATTTGAAATTTAAAATCTCAATAAAGAGTTAATCATCATAAATTAAGTATTTACTCAATGACATGTAACATTTTATAATCTAAAATAATAACAATAGGCTTAATATACTAAATTTACTAAATATCTCATGCACACTTACCGTTTTAATGAAAAAAAAACATTTTTCCTTCAGATAGTGTTGCTTTGTTTATATCGTGCTGTTGAGTGGCGTGAGTGACCCGTATTAGGCGCCCTTTCGAATTGCACAGTGGCCCAAATTAGGGGAAATGACATTTTTCCAGATTGTTTAAATTAATTAGTATTGTTATAGTTTTTAAATTGCAAATACACGATTTTTCGCTAATAAACATATTATACACTTCGCATCAGAACAAATTTTAGATTCATTAGATGTATCAATTTGTTTTTATCGACGAGCAAAAATGTCAGATTTTTAAGTCGGCAGATACCATTTTTACGAGATTGTTGTAACATTATTAATTTTGTATTAAAATTAGTATTTCTTTCATTATTTTGTTCTAAATTCATTTTCAATCAAATTTTGACATTAATTAATTGTCAAAAATTCGGTAAAATTGAAAAAAATGGGTAACCCGAAATAGGAGCCGGCCCAAATAAGGCAACTCTCCCCTAAGTGGAAAATTAAAAAAAAAGATAATTATAATTTTTGTGAGCCAAACAATTGTTTTAGAATTTTATTATTATTATTATTATTACTTTTGTTTTTGAGGAAAGTGGAATCTAGTTGACAGAAGCAGTGTGGGACTTTTGCTCTGCATCGAGCAGACTATTGACTCGGTTAAACAGTAGAAAACTTATAGAATATATTGTTTTGATTGATATTTATAATTCGTTCATTAAGAGTGTAAGTGTTTAGTTCTTGGAAACTTTTAAGTCACTTTATCTTGAAAACGAGGCACTTTGTATATTGTATCATACTAAGCGTAATAAAAAAAATTTGTGTAATTTATACCTCCGCTAAAATAACTTGAATCTAATTAATGACCTACTAGTATTTGATTTAAAGTCTAGTCCCGACTTTATGCTTCAAGAAACTTTATCAGGACTAATATCCTTAACAAATTGAAGTATTAGGCAGTTGTATCCTATACATAACGACACCCACAATAGGATCTATTGTCCTACTCATTAGCCTCATCAATCTATTGTTACGTAGAAATTCTCAGGGTGTCGTATCAGTTTGTCCTTGAGTGTATTTAAAGAGGTCTCATTATTCCATTTAGTTTTCTTGAATGAGGCACTTAAGAAATCTCCGACTGCATCAATTCAAGTCTGTCCATAAAAACGAAAATGCCGCACATTTCATTTTTTTTTAAATTCTGAAAATTGTGTTTAGTACTGAATAAACATTACAAATGCTCCCCTATCTTCCGGGGGCTAATCATCCGTCGTGAAGAGGACGTCTGGGCGCTAAATTATCGTGAATGTACACAAAAGCGAACATTTTTGTCGGAAGGAAACAAAGCCGGGATAATCGAAACAAGTCCGCCGCCCCGGGAAGAGTGTGTTAGCTCCTCTCCAGGAGCCCGAAACATATTGAAGGTGACCCGCTCCCCTCTCCGTCTTCATTATAATAAATTTCTTTCATGACTGCTTCTTTGCAGGGCCTCCAGAATTTCAATCTTTCTTACACCATTTCCTTCATTGAGCTCCATTCAACCGTTGTAATATTCAATTTATCCTTGCCACATTCTTTTCAGCTTTTTCAGTTCGAATCAAAGTAAATGGAACAGAAGGGGCTTCGTTGATTTCATTACTCTGCCCGACACTGGCTCCAGAGTTGGCGGCGGTGGAGCCCGGGGCCCCGACAAAGGGGGGCCAGCCCCACCTAATTTCGTACAATTTTAAGCACGTAGCCACTCTGGCTTAACTACAAGACACACTATGCGGAGCGGAGAACGTTGTCGTTTCGTTGGCCCTCACCTTTGGTCGGAATGCTGTGCTTCGTATTTAAGGTGAAGTGGACAAATGGCTGAAGCTGTCCTTAAAAAAAAAAATCTATTTAAGGGAGTAATTAGCCCTCGGTGGGGGACGGAGACGGTTAGTGATTTTTAGCCGATATCTGAGAGGGTGCTAAATTAAAGCAGATGTGCCAAACTATATCGGATTTCGGCACGCAAAAGCTATGTCTCGTGTCGAATAGACCGAGTAAAAAGTCATTCCGACCCTCTGATTTGAAAAACCTTTTTCCTTCTACCCTTCGTGCATTCCTCTTTTCTGGTGGAGGAGGACGAGAGCGTGCACCGGGAACCAGGCCACTCAAGTAAGTCATTTATGGAATTTTTATCGAGATTGGCATTCCATTCGGGAATGGAAACGTTGTCATAAATCAACTACTTGGGCACCCCATAAAATCACTACACCCAGAATATTCGCATCTTTATTTATCACTTGTGATCTGGAAAATCTGACTAGGACGGGTTTGGTTAAGCGGCGCGGTGGCGACTCCACTAGGTTCGCTAGGCCTACACTAGGGTTCTAGGACTCTTTTGCCTTTGCCTGCCGATGTCACTGTCCCGACAAATTACCGAGGGGGGGCTAAAAGCTTTCGACCATTTGGAGTCGGTCTTTGTTTTTGTAGGGACATCATCCAATATTTTATTTTGATCTAAATGTCATCGAAATGGCTTTTCCCTTTCTAAAGTAGTGCCGTTGACCCTTTTAGTTCTACCAAAATTTATTGGTTCCCTATGCCCGCCGCTGCTCACCAGAAAAATTCCCTCTTCATCGTTTTCCGAAATAAACTCAATTTTATCCTTGTAAAACGCCGCCGGAACGCAAACTTGGCAATTGAGATAGGGCATATATCGGCGTTTTATTTTCTGGTTTCGTAAACATGTGCCATAAAAGAGGCAGGCCCAGTCCCAGGCCCGCATGTACCCCGTTCCGAGTGAGGCCCTTTCTTTGCCCCCGTCCGGTATTAGGCGAATAACTGTTCCTGGAAAGGTAGAACATTCACCGTTCGGTCTATTTCTGAACCTGGAAGCTTAAATGGTTCGAGCTGTTTATGCATGACAGGAACCAAAAATTCCTGTTCCGCCTCCCTTCCGCTATATGGGTAATTACGAAGGTGGGCTAATCGGGAACAATGGAGGATGTTTTTTTTTTGGAGGGAAAACTGAGTGTTTTGCAACGTACAAAGGTACCAAAAAATATTTCGCGAAAAACCGGGAAGAAGAGTTTTATGTCTGGGCACTGAAAAGTTCCACAAAAGGATGTCTGCCTGATCGAAAAATGAAAGGGTTTACACTAGCTTTTGTGTATTTCACCCGAATAAATCTGAGTAATTTTCCATAAAAAGGATTTTTAACATTTTTTGGATTAGCGATGAGCATAACAAGACCAAGAACAAGAACAAGGCTATTATAATCGATACAAATATTAATACCAAATCTTGGTCTTGCACACTTGGTTTTGATCTTGAATTTAGTGATGAACAAAATCGGTCTTGATCTTGATCTTGCAGAAATGCTAAGACCAAGACCAGTACTACATATACCTGTGTTTATATTTGATTTTACCTGCGGTAGCATTACCAAGACTCGATTTGCAAAACCAAGACCATGTTTGCGAGACTTCACTAAGACTTACTGATTGAAAAATATTTCCTTCTACTTTAGTCGCTAGTTTTAAGAAAATCATCTATCTGTAACTCGCGGTTTAGTGAACTTTTGTTAAATGAACTGACACTCCAAATGTGAAAGTGTTTAGTTCTACAGTTTTTGACACATTGTATGGGCTCTTATGAGTCAGCCTTAGTCTTGTTTTGCTCATCACTAGTATGAATTATAGACAAGATTCTTATTTCTTGGGCCCTCCGATTTGTAAAATCGTTTCGAAACACCTTGCTTTGCATAACATGAGAAAATTAAAGACACAAATTTATCCCGTCCCGTTTTCAAGATATATATATAAAATAAAGTAGTTAATACTAGCGAAGTATTGACTACGCAAAGCAGAATTTTCTAATACCTTTCTGAAACACTGAAAAATCGACAAATGTCAAAACAAAACAAACTGACATGCACCTGAAGTTTGTTTCATTCGATGACAACAGGAATACCAACTGAATTAGAGCTCGTTCGATCCTGCATTATAGTAGTATAGTATTAGTATTCTTCTTGTTAATGCTCGAGCTTTTCAGTGATTCACTAAATATATTTTTTTTTTTTATAAAGTTCCGATTAACTGAAATAGTTTCTTTTACGAATAATTTGTGATACATATTTTTTGTGTTTAACACAGAAAAGTGTTTCGAAAGCAATTTATAAATCGGAAAGCTCAAGGAATAAGAATCGTGCCAAATGATGTAGTAAGAAAATAATACAGGGTGGGCCATTTAAGATTTGGAATTTGAATCGGCTATAAAAAAAAAAACAAATAAATATTTTTTCAAAGTTATGAGTTTATTAGAAAGATTGAACCTTTCCATTTAGGAATGGAAGACAACGTCATTCAAATGACTGCCACGGCTAGCCTTATAATACCCCATTCGATGAGCCCAATTTTTTAGTACATATTCGATTGTTTGGGTCTCTATTTCGTCAATGGCAACTTCGATTTCACGTTTCAAGTCGTCAATCGTCTCTGGATGGTTAGCGTAACACTTGTCCTTCACGGCTCCCCACAAAAAAAAAGTCTAACGGAGTCAAATCGCAGCTTTCGAGGTGGCCAATTAACATCAGCATTTCGGCTGATTATGTGATTTCCGAAAACAGTGCGCAAAAGATCGATTGTTACGTTGGATGTGTGGCACGTTGCGCCATCCTGTTGAAACGAAATGTCGTCTATATCATACTCTTCAATTTTGGGAAACAAAAAATCGCTTAGCATGGCGCGGTAGCGATCGCCATTCACTGTAACGGCGTTTACTTGCTCATTTTCGAAGAAAAATGGCAGAATAATGCCGCCAGACCAAAATCCGCACCAGACAGTCACTCTTTGTAGATGCATTGGTTTCTCCACGATGCCGTGTGGATTTTCTGAGCCCCAGATACGACAATTTTGTTTATTGACGTATCCTCCGAAGTGGAAATGAGCTTTATCTGAAAAGATGATTTTTCGGTAAAAATGCCCATCTTCGATCAAACGGTCTTCGGCCCACTGAGCAAACCGAAAACGCATCGGATGGTCATGCGGCTTCAGCTCTTGCACTAATTGAACTTTTTACGCATTCATACCGAGATCTTTATGCAAAATTATTCTCAAAGAAGTGCGTGAAATGTTCAATTCTTGAGAATGATGACGAGTTGATGTTGATGGTTGTTCACGCACACTCCGAGCAACAGCAGCGATGTTTTCGGGTTGTTTTATCCAACAACGATCCAGTTTCACGAACTTGCTTCACAAATTGATCCACAAACTGCGTTTTTGGCACATCCTTTTTGGCAAATTTTTTCCGTAAATTTCTTACAGTTTGAGTAGAAGACTCACCAATTTGGAAATAAGTTTTTAATATTTCCCAACTTTGTTCAAGCGAAAAGCGACCCATTTCATAAATGTCAAACATAAAACTAACTTTCTGTCATATCGGAAATGTCATCAAAACTTCCAACCTCAAAATAACATATAGTTCCAATTTCAAACGTTAGATGGCCGGCCTGTATAAGCTAAAATTAAACTTGTTAATATAAATCTCGTTTTGTTTTCATTCATTGTTGAATTTGAATGAGTGTGACTTAAACAGAGAGTTTATAAATTAGTGACATTAAAATTTGGTAAAAGAAACTCAATTAAAATTCAGGGAATTAATTTAACTAACTATGTACATACATTTCTAAGTATTCTATTTAATTAACTATATAGTTTTATTATTCCCAGGCGCCTGATTTGTTCCAACCTGTTTGATTTGAGTTCTTAAAGATTGTTAACTGAATAGACTTATCAAAAATATCCCCTTCTTTGACTTGCACAAGAGTCTAGTCCTTTCTAAAATCGTTCTACCTATAAATCCTTCTTATTTTATTTAGCTCTTAATAATTCGTTTTATTTTTCGTTTTAGCATATTTATTTTTATTTATTTCACATTGGAAATATAAGTTATTTTTAGAAATTTCATTATTCGATTTGATCGACACCGCCGTTTACACGCAGAGTTAATTTAATATAAATGTAGGTTGAGCTTTGCAAACTGAGTTGAGTTGAAACGTCGAATACAATTTCAACTCTCCCTGTATGTAAACGTAGGAAGATAAGACTAATTTAATTTGTTCAAAATAATATATTACCTTCAATAAGCCTACTATCTAAAATACAAATAAGGAAACTAAATTAATTTTACTTCTATAGTTAACTACAATATTTTAGAGAATTTATTTCTTACTCAAATATACATTAATTAACAAACAAAAGCCATTTCTAGATATACCACTTTCACACATAATGATATCTTATAATGGAGAGAATTTTAAAATGTGGATTTAATTACATCCCACCACCCTGAATCTATTTCAAATGTTCAAAGAGTTCTCCACAATTACATAAGAATTCTTAAATTTTGTTAAATTAGCCTCAGTAGGTCCTTTCATGTTTTCAGTTTATGTAATGAAATATATAGTTGATCAAAAAGTTTTGTTTCATTACACTTTGTAAGTCTTCAGCTTTGAAATTTCGTCGAAACTCATTGAAAATTGCGTAAACAAATTGCACGGCTCTATCCCAAAGTTTGTAAATTTCCTTGAATCTAAAGACGCGCAGCACCCTAATGAAATCCATATTCTGTACAATCCATAAATTTAGGCGGCAAACAGTTTTCTATTGAACAACATCCGTCTGGAAATTTCTAATGAATCCTTACGCAGGAGGGATCCTTTCTGCGGTTCGAAATTAAAGGTAAATTAACGCGTTTCATCTTTTTTGGGGTACCATTTCGCCAAGTGAACCCTTTTTATCTCAATTTCTTCGGACCGTCGTCGTCGCGAGAAGTCCTCTCCCTGAAAATTATGTAAATAAAGGAAAGCGATGCCGCATCAAAAGCAGGAGTGCTTAACGGCGGCTTTCTGATTTCTTATTAAAAGCAAAGACCCGCAATTTGCTAAAAGGAATCCGACTGAGATTATAATACTTTTGGTGTCTTTCGGAATGGGGCTTATAATAGAATCAAGGATTCTTTTGGGCAATCCTTACAAAAACAACAATTTTTCCTTGCACCCCTGCGACGACGACGACGTTCGGTTCGACGCCTGTTTTTGTGGACGTGGAGTAGATATTGGTATTTGATATCCTAGTATCTGGTATTTGTGGGCCCACCTTCTCGATTGCACCGATCGATTCAATCCAATAAAATCGCGTAGAGAGAGAGAGAGCTTTTATGTTAGACAGACTTATTCTCCCCGCCCATACCGAAATTAAAACACTAAATAAACCTGGAAATGCTTCCATGCTCCAATTTCAACCCGAACGTGATCTTTGATGGGCCCCGTGGGTTTATAACCGATTTTCATTAAATTCCATTGGCATTTAAATGGCTTTCAACTAATTGGTTTGCTCGACGGCAGCTTTAATAAATCCTTTGAAGGCCAACTACCTGAAACGTAATTATCTGCGGGATATTGTCGAGGGTGAGCCCGACACCTGACTAAAAAAAACGATTTTATGCGATTTCGTCATTTTAATGAAAACAATTTTATTGCTGGATATTAAATTCACCCCCGTTAACCAATAAATACTATATATATTCATTGATGATCGATCATGTAAATGGGGGATGATGAAAACTATACCAACTATAAAAAGTGAATTGATTTATGCTTTGTTCCAAAACACCTTTTTTTTTTTTGATAAAATACATATTTTAAAAGGCCCTCAAAACTAGGAAATTCGCTGTTTTAAATTTGGGTAAATACTGTTTGAGAAACGAAAAGCAAAGATAATTTATCCCCACCCTGTATGTCAAAGAACGTGTGTATTCGTTCATAACAAAGTCGAATGCTTTACGCTTTCAGACTGTCAGTGTGCTCACTTTAATGGCATAAATTTCCTTATTATTCAAAGTGTCTTCCTTATTTCAATGATGTAATTTAACTCAAATTTAAGGAAGCTTCTTGATTTCAAGTAAGCCCTTTTCCTTGTTATGTTATATTGATTTAAAGCTTTTAATTTGGTTTTGGGAATAGGAAAATTTTATGTTGTATTAACCCATTAATGCGCAAAACGAGGATTTTGTGCACGCAAGTTCAATTGTACGATTCGAATAGAAAATTGGGGCGAATTTCCTCCAAATTCGTATATAAGGGGTTTTTGGGGGTGCTCTTTCAGAATCTAGCATTTTTTTTGCAAAAAAACTTCAAAAACCCTATTATTTTTGGGTTATTTCAAAAAAGTGCCGATTTTTTTTTGGTCATTTTTCGTCTCAAAATCGATTATCTTGTCGTTGCTGTTATTCAATGATCATATAACTACCAGAAATCGCGATCCGAATATCTACACTTTCTCAAACCATGGCTCTGAATTTTTTTTTTTTGCTTTGGTTTTTGCAAAATGGCCATTTTGTACAGCAATGTAATAAAAAATTTCGCGATGTTTTTACACGAAAAGGATCAACTTCACAAAAATATTTATATGACAAAAAGTGCTTATATTTAGCCAAGGAAAACATGCAAATTTTTTCAGAATTTTTTGGACAATTTTTGTTTTTTTGGATTTGGCAAATTTTTCAAAAATCCAAAAATGTCCCGACAAATTCTGAAAAAAATTTACACGTGTTCTTTGGCTAATTATAAGCACTTTTTGTCATATAAAATTTATTCGTATAATTGATCATTTTTGAGTAAAAATATCACCAAGTTTTTTTATGATGAAATTTTGTGATTTTTTTACTCAAAAAGGACGAATTATACGAATAAATTTTATATGACAAAAAGTGCTTATAATTAGCCAAGGAACACGTGTGAATTTTTTCAGAATTTTTTGGGACATTTTTGGATTTTTCAAAAATTGGCCAAATCCAAAAAAACAAAAATAGCCCAAAAAAATCTGAAAAAATTTACATATTTTCCTTGGCTAATTATAAGCACTTTTTGTCATATAAATTATTTTTGTAAAGTTGATCCTTTTCGTGTAAAAAAATCGCGAAATTTTTTATTACATTGCTGTACAAAATGGCCATTTTGCAAAAACCAAAGCAAAAAAAAAAAATTCAGAGCCATGGTTTGAGAAAGTGTAGATATTCGGATCGCGATTTCTGGTAGTTATATGATCATTGAATAACAGCAACGACAAGATAATCGATTTTGAGACGAAAAATGACCAAAAAAAAATCGGCACTTTTTTGAAATAACCCAAAAATAATAGGGTTTTTGACGTTTTATGCAAAACAAATTCCAGATTTTGAAAGAGCACCCCCAAAAACCCCTTATATAGGAATTTGGAGGAAATTCGCCCCAATTTTCTATTTGAATCGTACAATTGAACTTGCGTGCACAAAATCCTCGTTTTGCGCATTAATGGGTTAAAGTAGATTGTCTCTCATTAGAAAAGTACATTTAGTTTACTTAAATTTGGTAAATCTAAGAGTTGATAAACTAAGTAATAAGTAATTCTGCAATTTAAAGTTATAATAGATTTAACATTATCTCATTATCAATTTCTCTTAAAATCATAAAATTTGTTTTCGAATTATACATTTATTAAAAAATGCTCAATGCAGAGATGCATTTCGTTCATCTCCTTGTACCCGTTGATTAAGGGGACATTCTCTTTCTAAATTGTCAAAAAATCGATTTTGAGATTTTTACATATTTGGATTCTATATACTTTCAAAAGTTCCCTCCTAAAATTTCATCAAGAAATTCGTAATAGAAAAAAAGTTACAGCTATATTTGTAAGAGCGCTCACCCATGAGTAACAACCGGTTTCTATGCAATAAAATTATGGTAAAAAATCTTTCAACGCGTTTTTCTCGAAACTACCTTTTTCAAACTGGTAGGACGGTTTTCTCCGAATCTACTTGACCGATTTTAAAAAACCAAAGAGCATTCGATTACTTATTGAAAATACTAGAGGATATGCCTCTAAAATTTAAAAACAAAAAACCCCTTTTGTTACGGGGGTAACTTACCCCAAAACAAAATTGCTTTTTTTTCGCATTTTTCTGAAATATACATATGAAAACTTCAAAATATGAAAAAGTATGAGTTTTAGAGGCATATCCCTTAGTTTAGAGTCTCAAGAATAGAATCCATTTTGAATTTTTCAAAAATCTGTTACAGGAGGTCCACAAATTGTCCTACCGTATAAAACGTCACTTTTGGACGACGCCCTCTACAGGAGCCAAGGGAAACTAAAAATGAAAAAAAAAATTTTTTTTATATTCTTAAGACACAGTTGAACAATGTCCAAAAGAAATTTTGTCAGTAAATATAATAGTTTTTTCATAATAAAATTTTTAAAAAGTGCTTTTTTTCCCAATTTTGAAAGAGAATGTCCCCTTAAATAATGAAAGTGTTTTAGACACATAGAAACAAAAAACACTGTTGGTGACGAGTGCTCCATTAAGGATGCGCCTCCACTAGCTAATGGAAAATGATTTTTATGAGTGGAGTAAAAAAGCGCCAAAAGGGTTCTTCACGATGAAAAGTATTCTAATGAAGTACCGAAGTGCTCCTTGCCACTGGTGCTGGATGAAATCCATCAGTCCAATCTCTTCGGCAAATAAAATTAATATTTTTACAGCAGTCGGATGCACTGGAGCCCCTTCATCGAATCAATACCGCGCCCTCAGGAAAAAAACATTAATTTGGTGGTAGTTATTTTAAGTAGCATCCCCCTGAGCCAGAAGACTGCGTACTCAGCAGAATCGGGTAGAAGAATCCCGGCAGACGGATGCGGTGTTAGCAGTTCCTAACATTTTCGTCCTTCCCTTGGGTTTTTATGTTAGTTTTTGTATTTTCCAATTACGGATATAATTTGACACATTCCTCAAGGAGGCAGGGAGGAGATGGCAGTCCTGTGCAGCTGAAAGGATGTGAAATTCCAATACTGCACGGTTAGCACAAATGTCGGCTTTTAAATTGTCTGAAAAGAAGAATTACTCGATGGTCTGCTGCTTGCGATAGCTCCGGAGCAAATTAAAAGTTCGATAGACCGAATAAGTCAATCTGAATTGAGCTCGCAAAGAGGCACTCAGCACATTTCTTTTGTGTGGCCGAAAACGCCTCGGACCCTTCTTGTCCTCGATACTCGACGCATTTTCACAGAATGGCAGGGATTTCATGGCAATTGCCAAAGTGTTGTGTATTCACTCGGCCTTTTTGTGAATTAAAACGTGAACGAGAACTTTTCAGGATTCCAGGATTCTAGGATTTTTATCCGGGACGATGATGTCCAGCAGATGCTCCGATATTTGGGGCTGTATATATCTTCCCAAAAATTTATGTACAGCAATCTACGGATCGACTAAATTATTTCTTTGAGTTAGTAGGAGAATTTTCCGGAAGGATATGTGTTGTAAATGCCTGTCACGCTTTTCATACATAATAAATATCTTCCAACTTTATTAAGGGACAGCTCGATTAAATGGCGGCCGGGGATTTAGTGGAAGGATGAAAATTCTTTTGTAGGGCATGTCACGACTGATTAACGATATAAAATCAAAATATCAACCTAGAAAATATATGTAGACGGGTATTTAATCCTAAACTTCTAGTCTTAAAAGAGGGTTAATTTTATTGTAAATAATTAAACAAGATAACCTGTTTCGGTAATGGTACATCGAAAAATAAATCAAATTGTGGTAATAATTCTTAATTCACTAAATTATCAAATAGCTTTACAAAAAAAAAAAAAAAATATTTTTTTAAATTATGACATATTTACTCTAGCTGAATTACCTCGCATTGCCTGGGCACAATAATTTTCCTTAAAAATTTAAACTTAATCAAAATATGACTTCTAACAAGAACATAATTAACCGGGAGGGTAAAAAGTGCACGTAAACTCAAATTAAAAGAAAATCTTATCCTGAAATCTGCCATCAAACCAAGCTGCAAAATTCAAATCCAATTTTCTGAACTTAAATTTAATATTACTGGTCAAATTTTACAAATGTGATTTGAACAGAATTATACTTCAGAATTTCTCTGTCTTCTTCGGTCATGTCATATATAAATGCATGCATCATGTGTTCATTTTTATGTCACGTATCATGTCATGTGTCATTTCAGTGTTACGTCATGTGTCATGTCGTATGTCAAGTCATGCATTTGTCATATGTCATGTGATTCTTTATATCTTATATTATGTCACGTGTCTTGTGTTATGTCATATCATATACATGTCATGTTTCAAATCGTGGTTGTAGTTTCTAAGATGACATCTTATATATAAACAAATTTACTGTCTTTATCTACACTAATATTATAAAGAGGAAAGATTTTTATTTTTGTGTGTATGTTTGTAATGAATAAACTCAAAAACTACTGTGCCGATTTCAAAAATTATTTCACCATTAGAAAGCTACATTCACGCTGAGTAACACAGGCTATATCCAATTTAGAAATTCAGGATGGCGGATCCAATATGGCGACCTATATTTCACGATTTCAACTGATTTTAATGAAAATTAGTACAATGATTGTTTTGAAGTCACTGATTTTAAATATTACCAAAGTTTACAAATCCAAGATGGCGGACCCAATATGTCGACCAAGATTTCCCGATTTCATCGGATTTTAATGAAAATTAGTACAATGGTTATTCTGAGACCACTAATTCCAAATATTATCAAAATTTGTAAATCCAAGATGGCTTCCAAAATTTCTCGATTTCAACGGATTTTAATGAAAATTAGTACAATGATTATTCTAACACTTAATTTTTTATGTTATCAAAATTTCCAAATCGAAGATGGCGGATCCAACATGGCCACCAGAATGTTGCGATTTCGACAGATTTTAATGAAAATTGATACAATGATTGTTCTGAGGCCACTAATTTCGAATATTATCAAAATTTGCAAATCCAAGATGGCAGATAAAAAATGGAGACCAAATGTCTCGATTTCAACCGATTTTAATGAAAAGTAGTGCAATGATTATTCTGAAGCCACTAATTTCGAATATTAGCAAAATTTCCAAATTCAAGATGGCGGATCCAATATGGAGACTAAAATTTCTCGATTTCAACAAATTTTAATGAAAATTAGTACAATGATTATATTAAGGTCACTAATTTCGAATATTATTTAGATTTGGAAATCTTAGATAGCGGATCCATAAAGGGGTTTTCGGGTTGAAACAATTTCTAGGATATAACAAACTAGAACATTTGAGAAGTGTTTAATTAGTAAGTATTTACCCAACGCCGGGTGAAACCGGGTAATCCAGCTAGTATATTATAAAAGTAAAAAAAGTGTAGAAGTATAGATTAAAAATGTCGAAGAATATTTCAATTAATCCTACAGCAATTACTAGAAAAGAACACTAATTTCAGAATTAAAGCTTTAATTTTCGATTGAAATTCTTCCAGTTTGAACTCAACCATTTCATAAAGGGAAAAGTCCTCGAAAAAAGATCAATTACAAACTTTAATATAAAGTTAAAGTTCGACTATCTTTCGGTATTCATTCGTACTTGATTGCTAAGTCATTCGAAATATGTTTCAGTCTGTTTGAGAGGAATAGTTGCATACAAATAACTCGGCAACTACAGTTCCTGAACATTTGTGGAATTGATTTTATCATTAGCCCAGCTGGCGATAGTTAGGAATCTTAAAATTACCTTCACTTGGAACAATTTTCCTAGTCGCTATTACATAAATTAGTCTTCACAGGTGGGCGCCGAAGAGTTGTTCCAGCCCGCCTGAAGGATATTATTACTCTCTTTTCACTCTAATAATATCCTCCATTCCTGGAGTCGCTTCAACCTTTCCAGCGTGAACAAGCGACGTATTTCGTGCTAGTGGCGTCCTAGGTTCCGCAGATATCACCCAGACAGGATGAGATATACGAAAATATTCAGTTGCAGTTGTCGGCGGTGGTCTGGTGGTCTTCTGCGTCGCGTGACAAGGACCCACTTCCTCGAAATGTTTATTGTTGACTTTCAATTTTCGAAAGCTGTCGCTCTAATAGAATCGGGGACCAAGAAATCAATTTCGGTCTAAAGCGATACATTTATTTTCCATTTTACAGTGAGGGCTTCATTTATTGAAAATAAATATTCCCAGTGATTGGAATATTGAAGCGGTCGCGACCATTACACTGGTAAGTTTCAGAATCTTCTCTGGGATTTTCAAATTATGGCCATTTTGGGATTTTCATGGTAAGCAATTTAATACTTATTTTCAAAAATTTATAACTCTGGTTTTATTTGAGCTACAAACTTCTTTTTTTTTCATTTGAAATCCAAAGAACTGAGTTTTGAGAAAAAAATATTTTTAATAAAAATTATCAACAAATTCATATTGTTATTAACAATTTAATTGTTTAAATCAATTTTTAACAATTGCCCCCACCTCGTAGCAAGTTTTTAGTATTTTTATTGTATTCTCCGTCATATTTTACATAAAAAGCATGTTTCCAAAATATGGTACCTTTATTATTACTATTTTTAAAACATTAATTTATACAGCGCGACACGTCAAAAAAAACGGTTTTTTGTTAATAAAAAGAAAATTATAGCTCGGATCAAAAAAAAGTTAAATATAAAAGTTGTAGATAATAAAAAAGTCTACAATTTTTGTCTTAACTATTTTTCGACATAACCTCAAACTTTTCGAATAAATTGAAAAAAATGTTAAAAATCACCTTTTCCAAATTTATTTGCCACATTTTTTGCCTCATGTCTTTTCTTTTTTTTAATATAAGTAATTATTATGTTCTTCTTAACAAATAATATTTATTAGCAATCAATACAATAAAAAAAACATAAATTAATAATAAATGATAGAACATTATTTTATCGTATAAAAAAAAATGTATTGTGGTTTCAATACTTATTATTGGTTAATATGTATTTCGTTTAATGGTTAGTTGAGAAACATATTAAAAACACAAAAATTATATGTTAATTTCTTTTTTAATTTTTTATAGTCTTTTTATCAATAAATAATGTTTCAAAAAGGGGTTTTTTAACATTTTTTGCATTTTATTCGAAAAATTTGAGGTTATGTCGAAAAATAGTTCAGGCAAAATTGTAGGTCTTTTTATTATTTACACCTTTTATGTGTAACTTTTTTTGATCCGAGCTATAGTTTTCTTTTTATTAACAGAAAACCGCTTTTTTTTGACGTGTCGCGCTATATAAATTAATGTTTTAAAAATAGTAATAATAAAGGCACCAGATTTTGAAAACATGTTTTTTATGTAAAATCTAACGGAGAATACAATAAAAATACTAAAAACTTGCTACGAGGTGGGGGCCATTGTTAAACATTGACTTAAACAATTAAATTGTTAATAACAATATGAATTTGTTGATAATTTTTATTAAACATATTTTTTTCTCATAACTCAGTTCTTTAGATTTAAAATGAAAAAAAAAGAAGTTTGTAGCTCAAATAAAACCAGAGTTATAAATTTTTGAAAATGAGTCTCCAAGTCAAAAAATTCATTATTCTCACATTTTCGATCACTAGAATTTTCGAAAATATGCGGAACAAAAAAAAAAAATCCTTGGACACGTATCTCTTATTTTTCGATATAGAATCCGTAAAAAAAGTTTCAGCCAAATCGGAGACTACTCTGAGGTACTCTGTTACTAACGAAACGAGAAACTCGTAATAAGAACAATAAATGAATGAATGAATGAATGAATGAATTTTGAAAGCAAATCTATTGCTAAAATAGCTAATAAATAAATAACCAAATGTTTCTTTTATGTTTGCCATAAAATTTCCTAAGCTATAATGTCTAGTTCAGTAAAAATTTATTTAGAATAGTAGGAAATAGTTAATAAAAAGTAGAAAATCGAATACATATAATAAAATTGTAAAGGCAAACAAGTTTTTACATTAAGTAATTTTTGAAGAAAATTAATTAAAGGGCTATTATACTATATAAGCTATATTATATTGTTGAAAGTCTTTAATGTCTCTCTATCTATTTGACCGCACAACCTTATACCGTCTTTCATTCTGCGCGTATTGAAGCGGTTCAGAAATATTTCACTAGGTTTGCTTTACGTCAATTGAGCTAGGCTAATACCACTCCATCGTACAAGTCCACGTATTGCCTTTTTGGCCTAGAATCCCTAGAGTTTAAGTAAAAATAGCAGCTGTCTTATTTATACTAGATATCTTATGTTGCCGTATCTTGTCTCTAGACCTTATAACCTTATTGAATATATGTATATGCCCCTGGA
This sequence comes from Dysmachus trigonus, assembly GCA_949715965.1. NCBI lineage: Eukaryota > Metazoa > Arthropoda > Insecta > Diptera > Asilidae > Dysmachus > Dysmachus trigonus. Next base: position 94,320,199 of record OX454320.1, read on the forward strand.
ACTTTTCTTAGGATCAGGGGTATATTTCTAAAAATGTCTAAATGAGTCTATTGCATGCTCCTCTCGGTTTTAAATAAAGTTTATGGCTCTGTTGATTTATCCATGAGTAGGTTTAATTTTTGTGATTCTATTAGATCATTCTATAAATTCACATGATCACTTCTGATTGTTTATGTCTGTTGTAGCTTATATTATGTTTAATATTTTTATTATCTATATTCACTCTCTAGATTTATAATTTGGAGTTTTTCCTTCCTTGTTTTTGTTTTTTGTATGGCCTGTTGAATTGTGTTTTTGTAGGTAGATAAATAAATATCACGCAAATATGGATTTTGATGAAATTTCCATTTCATGATAGTTAGGTACTTAGTAGATTTTAAGTTATATTTGGTTATATTAGGTAAGAATGGTGGTTCAAGAATATATTGAAATTTGGCATTTAGGGAAATTCCAGGTCGCTGGTTTGGAATATACAATTGAAATAAAAAAAAATTCAATATGTGGGCCTAGTATGGTAACCGAAAATGTTTTATTGAATTCAAAAAATATATTTAAAAAATTTAAAATTCAAAATGGCAGATCCAGTATATAATATAGGATTTAAGATTAGATTTATTAGACTTATAGCAATAATATAGGATCTTGTGTGTATTAAAAGTTGATGTGGATAAAGTCGCAGCAAAACTAGTCTGCAATAAATAAAAAGAACCAAATTTTACATTTCATACCATATACAATTCGTGGACTGTAATCGAAGAAGTCGCATTAAAATGTGTTCACGCATTGAATCTGTCGCTATAGAAACAACTATGAAAATAAAGAATTTTGTACCTACAAACTTGATATAACGACACAGAGGGAAATAAACAAAGCGTGAATATTCCTCATATATTTTTGTTCCTTTTTTTGTAAGCGTCTTCAACAACATATTAAGAAAACAAGTAAAAATCTATTTATATTGCAAAAAAAAAACACCTCTACTGTGATAATTTAATTGGGACAAGATACATCTCTGTTTTACGTGATTACAGTGCGAAATTCTGCAAAATCAAGAAGATATGAAGAAATCATTCCGAAATGACACGGGAATTCTTCGAAGCCACCGAACAAGAAGCAAACATGCGTTGGCTACAGGGCGCTCTTAAAAGTACACGAGAAAATCCTCCCGTTGACGTGTAAGAGCATCTTTAATAGAATACACCCCCGCAGTGTGTAGTGGGCATGTCTCGGGCGAGCCATAAAGTGCGAACGTCATCGCTCCCTTTGCCTCGCAGTTCGCACATAATCGAATCGGTTCTAAAGCCGCCCGCACCACATCTGCCTATGGGGGTGTCTTTTATTAACGTGACAGATTGCCAAGTTTATAAAGAAGTCACGATGCACGGCAGCATCGGGATGAATAAATCACGAGTAAATTTTTTTTCCCCCTGAAAAGTATCTGCTTCCGCTTCCAGTGTGCAGATAATTTCTGAAAATCATTCATCTGGAAGCTTAAGATAAAAGTGAAAAATTGCAAAATAAGTAGATGTCGCGACCAACATTGTCTCAGATTCGATATATCAGCCTGTGTGTCGTCCTATATATGCTAGAGGAAAAAAATATTTCGGCACGAAATCGCGATTTCGGATATATTTATTTTTTTTTATATTTTCATTATTTTAATTGAATTCATCAGTTGTCCTACAACAACAGGCTGCAACTGAGATTTTTCCTCACGCGAAAACTCCTATATGTTCATACCTGGGCCGTATTAATCGGGATGTGCCCTCGCTTTCCAAATCGCGACATAACCGTTTGTTTTCACGACGGATCTGTCGGAATTAATTTGTCGCTTGGCGGCTTATTTCGATGCGGGCGGGTGGCGTAGAAAACAAACATCGCTCGGCTTCTCGACGTTCAAAGGTGAGAAGATTACCCCCACAAAACTGGGACTCTGACATTGTTCACGCTTTTCCGAGGTGCACCCGACATTTTTAATTAAGCATTTTCACGGGGCGCCCCGGGAGCATTTAATCCGCGCCAGTCTCATTTCAAAGCTGTTTCCTCGCGATGAAAGTCGGCCCAATCTAATTAGAGGGAGTCATAAATGCGCGTTCGGTTCAGTTTCAAAATTAAGCGAATATTCATAAAGACCCGGATCCGAGAGAGGTGTTTTCGGTCCGGTTCGTTTCGAACATTAAGCCCGGGGGTCAAGCACGTGTTTTCATTTATTTAATTTCCGCGCCGAGATGGGCCACGCACCAGGCACCAGGCACCAGACGCCGGGCGCCGGGCTCATTTATTGTTTCCGAAAATTCAGCAAATGTTAACGCACCAATTTATACGCGTGTACTCGCTGTGTAAATACGCCGCAGCTACAAGTGCCCCTGTCTCGTTCGTTATTCGCAGGGGTCCTTTCTGAACGCGCCCCACTTGCAATTCTGCCCGGCGGACGACTTAACCCGGTCAACGGGTTGTGCGAAAAATATTTCCTTGGTCGGGATTCGCCGCAGAACCCGCGAGAAATGGAGATATATTGGAACCAGAATGAAAAAATTTCTTCGTTGCAGATGCTCTGGATAACAACTTCCAGTGCACTTGCAATAATTCAAAAAGAGCTCCTAGGAATTTTTTAGCTCTCTCAGAAGCTTTATTGAGTTTACTAAAGAACCTGACAATGTTCGTTTGGAAAAAGAGTTAGGGGTAAAAATACTATATACCACAAAATCGCTGAGAAAGAGTTAACATTAAATTAAATTAATTTAAAATCCTGGTAAAATTGTTGTACACTGAATAGTTAATGCAACCTTGAAGCTTCTAGAAAACCGAACCTATATACAGAGTGTTCCATAGGAATATACGAAAATATATTTTACAAAACACATAATTAAATCTATTTAATAAAAACCATTAATTTAAAAATATAGTGAAGAACATAAGTTATTAATGACATATATATATGGGGCCTTCTTTGTCAAATCAGCCATCTTGTGGGAGAAAAAGGTTTTGAGGACACGAAAAAATTTGCCATGAAGTGTAGTTTTTGATGTCGGCTGGTGTTTTATTAAAAAAAGTGTTTCTAACCTCAATAACTGTCTAAATAGAGGAGTGTCACCAAAAAATGCAATTTTTTCATCCAAAATGGTCGAAAAAAATACAAATTTTCAAATAATTTTGATCAAAGTACTATTTTGGTGATTTTTGGGGTCGCTGGACAAGAATCCGATGTAGTTTTCAAATTCAAGATGGCGTACAGTATTTGTTTTTGTTTTTGATCGATTTCTACAAAATTCTATATATTGGGAGTTTTTGGAGTCACTGATAACGATTCCAAAGTCAGATTTCAAATTCAAAATGGCCGATCCAAGGTGGCAGACATTTATTTTTTTTTTAATTATTGTTGGATTTATACGAAATTGGGTATTAAATAGTTTTTGGGATCGCTAAACATTAATCTGAGGTCAGATTTCAAATTCAAGATGACGAATCCAGTATTTCAAGATAGTGGATCCAATGGAACTGCAAAAAATCCTTGGTTCACTGAAGTTTGGTACATGGGGGTTTTTCGGATTGCTGGTCCCGAAATCGAGATCAGATTTTCAAAATTCAAGTCTGGATCGGCCATCTTGAATTTGAAATTTAACTTCGGATTCGTTATCAACGACCTTAAAAACGACTATATAGAGAATTTTGTACAAATCGATCAAAAACAAAAACAAATACTGTACGCCATCTTGAATTTGAAAACTGATATCGGATTCTTATCCAGCGACCCCAAAAACCCCAAAAATAGTAATTTGATTAAAATTATTCGAAATTTTTTATTTTTTTCGACCATTTTTCACGAAAAACTTGCATTTTTTGGTAACACACCTATATTTAGATAGTTATTTTGAAGTTATAATTTTTTTTTTCATAAAACACCAGACAACACCAAAAACTACACTTCATGACAAATTTTCCCATGTGCTCAAAACCTTTTTTCTCCCACTAAATCATAAAATTCATGATTTTAATAGTTTAAAAATATATAATACATAAATTATAATAAAACTGATGTAATTATTTGAATTCCTTAGTGTATATTAGCATAGTTTCATATAAGTCATATCCAATTTTTTCTGGAACAGATAGGGATTTAAGGGGAGGTTCTCATCTAGAACGTAAAAAAATTGGGAAAAGTTCGTGATTTTTTTGAAGGCAAATGACAAGACATAGGGAAATGATATTTGGCATTATCTTTTATTGTACATTTATCTGTACGAAAAAATTTTTTTATTCAAAAAAAAAAACAAAATGGCGCCCGTTATTCAACTTCTCCGGAGGCATGTTTGTGTACAGTTTGCGTACAAGATAACTCAAAAACGGTTCAACCGATCAACTTCTAGTTTCGTGCATATTAAAGTAAACAATTTTCTTCATAGAAAGAGTGGAGCACATTTTGAAAATTGTAACATTATCTCCTTTTTGTAAGTGATAAACTATGAAAAAAAACGGCGGAAAACGGCCTTAAAATTTCATAATCGCGCCATTCCGTCAATTTTAAATTTTTTTTGAAAATCGTCCACTCTTTCTGAGACAAATTTATTCTAGTTTATAATAATGTCATCATTATTTGATTTCAGACCAATCTGCGACCCCTAAATTGTACGCAGCTGGGCAATTTTCGAAAAACATGCCTCCGGAGAAGTTGAATAACGGGCGCCATTTTGTTTTTTTTTTGAATAAAAAAATTTTTTCGTACAGATAAATGTACAATAAAAGATAATGCCAAATATCATTTCCCTATGTCTTGTCATTTGCCTTCAAAAAAATCACGAACTTTACCTACTTTTTGACGTTCTAGATGAGAACCTCCCCTTAAGGTCTGAAACATCAGCAGCATCGGTATGAATAATGATAAAAATTATTGGAATAATAATTGTACTGCTAATAATAATTATTATTATACTGATTCTAACGTAGGATCTTCATGTTCACATTTTTATTCAAATAAAACATAATATAGTCCTGAAAATTCTCACACATAAGACTGATTTTTAAAATATACAATTATTACATGGAAATTTTATTTATTTCAGAATTAAGAAGCTTCCATGTTATCGAATCCTGTATAATGTTTTTAAATTCTTAATTTGACGTTTCAGATCTTCTATCTCCTGAACTTGATTTCCTTAGAAGTGTTTTCCTGAAATTTGCCAATTTAAAAGAAATGAACCTCTTTAATATTAAATATGGAATTTTCGAGTTTCTGATACTATGCGATATAAGTAAAAATGAAAAAATACGCCTACTGTTACCAGCATATATCGAATCAATTATCCCAGCTTCAATCATGCTTAGTTACACCACGACACCTATTTGATATCTCTTTAAATTTACGTCATGAATATAAAATTGGAAACTGTTCTGAGAGATTTTTATAAAGTTGAACATTTCCATATCCCCAAAAAAAAAAATCAGATAAAAAGTTATCTTTTATGTATTCTTTTTGTCAATGTGTTCACACACCGTATGCTTCATACATCAAGGTCCCGAAATTAACTTCTTCATCCCTATTATAATACGACTTTAAGAGTGGTTTGATTGCGCAATTAGATTTTATTTATATATACACTTGAGTGTAAAATAAAAAAAAGGGGGTACTTTTAAGGGTTTCACATTTTTTTAAACGAAACCACGCATTTTTAAAAGAACACGAATTTAGTTGTTACAACGAACTTCCCACGAGCAAGTCTATTTTCAGAAAAACGAGAAGTGTGTACATTGGACTTATTATCTGACTTTTCAGACGAAATGCTCTGGTAAATGATGCAGAAGTCTGCAAAGATGCTGGCACACGACACTGCAAAGAGTCCTTGACTCATAATTTAACCTGATGCTATTGTTTTCCACAATAGAAAAATCTTTAGCTGCACAGTCGATTGAATTTCACTCACCATCATATCAAAAGTTCGTGTTGGGCTCTTGGAATATAGTATATACATATATGTAGTATACCATATTATTCCTTTAAGCTGGTTAGCGACAAATTGAGTATTTATTTCTAGACTAGATCAAGGAAGAAAAACTGAGAGAGATGGAGAACTTTAAACCAAAGTATTTAAATTATAATTTACCATCCCAATACCAATACCCATTTAACTTAAACCATAATAAGACAACATTTGCTTTGTTTGAATTATATCGTAAACTTTAATAATAATACATATTGTATTCAAATTATTTCAATTACCTATTTGAATGCTGATTTCCCGTAAAAGTATTATAAATTTAGGAAACATATTGCAATATGACTGTACTTGAGGAATATTGAATTAAACGAACTTTGAGTGAAATATTTTAATTGGAAATTAGAATGAAACGTATTGACATAATGTTTTAGTATCTACCTAGTTTAGCGATTAATGTTATTAAATTTACGGATCAGGACTGTTAAACTTCTCGTCATTCATACCATAAACGCATATTTTGTTAGGTTGAATGCCAGGGGCGTAAGTAATAAAGTATCCCGAGATAACCATTACAAGCAATTAAAGATTTAATGCCTTTATCTTCATTAAACTAGAAAACGTATATACATAAATAAGTTATGTTTCAACAAAGCAATTTTATTCTCCTAACCCGAACTGCTACTAGAGTTTCAATTACGCAAATTCTAAGTGTGTCGTAAATTTTTTGAACTATCAATACTGGTAATTTGTCTTGTTTGCATTACTTTTTTTACACCTGTGATTAAGAGATATTCTGTGCAAGAATTCGGAGTAGTCGATGGAATCAATCAAACTTCATGGACGAAAAGCTTTACTTAACCCTTATTGTCCCAATTTGTCCGTCAACTTTAAGCTCGCACAATTTTGTTATTTATTTTTGAAAAGTTCTGAAAATTCAGACCCGGTTATTTTCAAAAGTGCTCTTAATATTAACTGAAAATTAAAAGAAAAGACCCCTTCCTTTTGCATTTTTGAATTTCAAAAAAAAAAAAAAATGTACCGATTTCTGAGGGTCAATTTTATAAAAAATTGATATTTTCGATATAAAAGAAGTTTGGAAAAATGCAAAACTATAAAATCTCCGACTTAAAATGTCCAATAAACAAAATTATTAAACCCGAAGGTATGATTTTTATCATTAAGGGGTTGTACACCACCCCTAAAGTACACATTTTTATGCTATCTCGCTTATCTATCTCATGGATTTTTCTGAAAAAAAAAAATTGGTTTTGACTTTCGAAAACAGGTGAAAATGGAAAAAATATAATAAGGAGGATAGTAACCTGAATTATTTTATTATCTAAGGTCAAATTTATTCACCATAATCTTCTGGGGTTTAAAGGGGTGACAGGGGTGAGTTGTAGGGCAATAAAAACAACACTTTAGTTCTCAAAATAGTGTTTTTAAAAAACTGACGAATTTTACCCTTTTTGGGCTTTTTCTTGAGGTGGTGATAAAATTTGACCTTAGATAACAAAACAATTAAGGTCCTTATCATCCCACTTAAATTTGTCCCCATTTTCACCTGTTTTCGATAGCCAAAACCAATTTTTTTTAGAAAAATCTATAAGAAAGCGAGTAAGCCTAAAATTTTGAGGGATGGTTTACAACCCTACAATGATAAAAATCATACCTCCGAGTTTAATAACTTTAATAATTGGACATTTTGAGCCGCAGTTTTTGTAGTTTTGGTTTTTTTTTTTTTCAAAATTACTTTCATATCGAAAACATCATCTACACTAATATTATAAAGAGGAAAGATTTGTATTTTTGTGAGTATGTTTGAAATCAATAAACTCAAAAACTACTGTGCCGATTTCAAAAATTCTTTCACCATTAGAAATCTACATTCGCCCTGAGTAACATAGGCTATATCCAATTTAGAAATTCAAGATGGCGGATCCAATATGGCGACCTATATTCCTCGATTTCAACGGATCTTAATGAAAATTAGTACAATGATTGTTTTGAATTCACTGATTTTGAATATTACCAAAGTTTACAAATCCAAGATGGCGGACCCAATATGGCGACCAATATCTCTCGCTTTCAATGGATTTTAATGAAAGTTAGTACAATGATTATCTTGAGGTTATTGATTTTGAATGTTATCAATATTTACAAATCCAAGATGGCGGATCTAATATGTCGACCAAGATTTCCCGATTTCATCGGATTTTAATGAAAATTATTACAATGGTTTTTCTGAGACCACTTATTTCGAATAATATCAAAATTTGTAAATCCAAGATGGCAGATCCAATATGGAAACCAAATGTCTCTATTTCAACGTATTTGAATGAAAATTAGTACAATGGTTATTCTGAGACCACTAATACCAAATACTATCAAAAGTTGTAAATCCAAGATGGCGACCAAAATTTCTCGATTTCAACGGATTTTAATGAAAATTAGTACAATGATTATTCTGAGAACACTTATTTTGAATGTTATCAAAATTTCCAAATCCATGATGGCGGATCCAACATGGCCACCAGAATGTTGCGATTTCGACGGATTTTAATGAAAATTGATACAATGATTGTTCTGAGGCCACTAATTTCGAATATTACCAAAATTTGCAAATCCAACATGGCGGATAAAATATGGAGACCAAATGTCTCGATTTCAACCGATTTTAATGAAAAGTAGTACAATGATTATTCTGAAGCCACTAATTTCGAATACATATTAGCAAAATTGCCAAATTCAAGATGGTGGATCCAATATGGAGACTAAAATTTCTCGATTTCAACAAATTTTAATGAAAATTAGTACAATGATTATATTAAGGTCACTAATTTCGAATATTATTTAGATTTGGAAATCCAAGATGGCGGATCCATAAAGGGGTTTTCGGGTTGAAATAATTTCTAGGATATAATAAATTAGAACATTTGAAAAGTGTTTAATCTACATCTACACTAATATTATAAAGAGGAAAGATTTGTGTGTATGTATGTATTAGAGATGCCACGAATATTCGGCAACTATTCGGTATTCGGCTATTCGGCCACTTTTTTCACTATTCGGTATTCGGCCGAATATTGTTAACCATTCGGCCGAATACCGAATAGCAATTTATTTATTATTTTTTTATTACTAGCTGTTTTCCCGCGACTTCGTCCGCGGAAATTATAGCCCATGTCCTTTCTAAGGCTCGAAAGTATCTGTGTACCAAATTTCATTTAAATTGGTTCAGCAGTTTTGGCGTGAAATCGTGATAAACAGATTTACTTTCGTATTTATGATAAAATATAGTAAGGATTATCAAATAAATCATGAAAAAAGAACTCAAAATATTACTCACAAATATATTTATTTAAGCAAAAAAAAGAACTAACTAAGCGGAAAGTACTAAGTGTGGCCGAATATTCGGCTGCCGAATGTTCGGCGCTTCGGCCAAGAACCTCGCCGAACATTCGGTATTCGGTATTCGGCCAAATTACTATTCGTGGCATCTCTAGTATGTATATAAATAAAAGGTAAAAATATAAAAAAAATCATGTCCACCCGTGCGAAGCCGGGACGGGCCGCTAGTTTTTTATAAAATTGACGCCTAGAAATTTGTATATTTTTCTTTTTAATTCAAAAATACAATAGGAAGGGCTGTTTTTTTTTTTTTTTTTAATTTTCAGGTAATATTCTTAAAGAATACTTTTGAAAATACCCGGGTCTGAATTTTCATAACTTTTTAAAAATAAATAATAAAATTGTCCGAGCTTAAAGTTGACGGAAAAACCGAGAAATTGGGACAATAAGAGTTAAGAAAGTGGCAGTAACGTCGACTTCATCATCTTTCTCCTTTTTAAAAATTTCACAATTTGCTAAAAAACGTAAACTAATAAATTGTACAAGAATGACTTCACGTCAAATAATTGGACCACTATGAATAGATACGTAGCTGTTTGGTAATACACTTACCCACTTTGAAAACCATTATATGGTACTTCTGCATTGATATACGTGATAAGTGTTTTTCCGTCATATAAAAAGACTATTTCAAAACGATTTACACAGTAAAATCAAAATTAACGTTGTTGCTTTGAATTTTAAACAAGAGGTAACATTAATTATTAATATTTAATGGAAATTAGTTCGATAGTTCAAATATTTGGAATTGATGTTAATAAGTATCTTGTTTAATGAAAATAATTTTAATATTGACTTTTACACATGATACCTATTTCATACTTTTTACACATATATTAATTAGGTTATTTATTACTCGTAGCAGTGACTAAACTAGCGCTGGATTTATGTGTTTACAATTAATTAATTAATCCCTAATGAAGTTTCACTTATTACCGGGCACTTGTAAAAGGTGCAAAATTTGAAATATAAAATCTAAATCAACAACAACACGCATGACATTTTAGTTTTATCTATGGTATAAAAGGTATCGGAGATAACTAGGGTGCCGTAACCGGGCTAGAGCCAATCGATAAATCCGAATGATCCGAGCTCGCTGGCAGACACGAAACCGCATGAAATTGTTTATCCCTATCTAAAGCGGGGGTCGTGCAAATGAGTCCCACTCATCCTGAATGCCACGTTCGCCGTAATTTGCTGTATTCATAAGGAGCTAGGAAAGGACGAGGCTTGTCCCATCACCCGAAGACGACACGCTTCGAAGACGGAAGCCGGGGCGCGGCGGCGGTAAGAGTAAAATTTCACACAATATGCTGGAACGACTTGAAATTAATCACAATATTACTGAATATGTGATATCAAGTGCCTGCAGGACGGCCGGCATTAATCCCGGAACGGGCTGAATCGGGTGCGGCGGGCACACGTGCGGGCATTCCAAGTAGGCCGGCGCTCCATGGAGCTGTTGATGCATTGTTGTGTCCTGATAATAGTCTTGGCACAGAGATTAAAGCGCCAATGAGAAGACAATGCTTAGTGATTTTATGCGAAAATAAAGAGGAATTAAATTTCATCAGCACTGCGCCCATTGTTAATTTGCCCCTTGTGTTCCAAGGGTGAATAAAGTGAATATTTTGATCCCCCCGAGGATGGGGAATTCAATTACTCATCCGGGGAGCACACAGTATCTTTCGCAACACTCCCAAGTATGTGACTATTAATAAAATCCCATTCGGCGATCTACCACTATCAAATCCCGAAAATAGTCGGTGTCCTATCCATTCGTTCGTTCGTTTCTTAGGTGTGTTTTCGCATTCAGCAACTATCGTCGTTGCCTAATTTTTTCATTAATAAAGTTGCCCGTATAACGCCTTTCTCACTAATTTTGTCACCTGTTCAATTAATGGGTGAAGCATTACCCGACGAATCTGGGAATGTTTGTTGCGTTATCATTAGTTCTCTCCCGTGGGAACCGAACTCCCCTGTTGGCGCGGCTGCGGGCGAGTGTTGTGTCTTGATAGGACAGATTAAGTATGCTGACGTTTAATAGCGCACATCAGCTCCATTAATCATGTGGATTAATTATGCTGTATGAACAAAGTGACAGTTGTGATAATAAGAAACGAAGGCCGGGAAATAAAGAATGAATGAATGAAAGAAAGAAAGAACCGCAAAAAAATAAAATAAAACACACCCGTTTGCTTGAGGTCCTCGCTGAGATGAGCTTTATACGCAGGATTTTCCGGGATTTATTTTTTTTTTACCTCCAGCAATTGTAGTTCAGCACGCGAGATTTTTTCTAAGATGCTCCTTTTTTTTAGGCCAGCCGCTTTGTTAGATGACTGAAAGCATTAAGAAGACCTCTGCTTATATTCTTTTCAGTCAGTTTTCAATGATTCAAGATCTCTATGGTTTCCAATTCATTGAAAGGAAACTTGCGTCGAACAAAGATTCATACCTATCTATAAAAAGAAGTTTTCAAAAAAAATAAGAACTCCAACATTCCTAGGCTAATAAACACGAATCTTAATTAATTAGCCTCGTTAAAAGACCTTTGGGCCTGTTATTGAACCTTTCAATCATTGGGACCAATTATACGCAAACAAAAATACATATTTAAAGCACAGAAAATGTGAAGAAAAAAACGTATCAAAGGTTGAAACGAATTTTGGTCTCTTGACCCATATTTTATCTGTTTGCTTTAAGGAAAACTATCAAAAGTTTCTCGTTTAAAGTTTCCAGAGACTCTTAGTAATATTTCTCGATATATACTTTATTTTTATTTATTCAATATTCAGTATTTTCCCAAATAGCACGTCGAGCACGACCCTAGGCGCCCATATTTGTTTCTAATTTCACGAAATCGGGATATTAATGAAAAGCATCTTGGAATTTTTCGTTATCCCAAATTTTAGAACAGTTCCCCTTGGATACCATGCCATCTAGGTGTTACTTTGCTATAAAAACAATCAACGTTATTCTATATTATATATAATAGATGTCGTTATCTTTAGCGATTCTCAAAATCAAAGTCGACTGTTTAGACGGTGATTCCCCTGATTTTACATAGACGGCTGTTATATAGATATTATGAGGAAATATCGATATATCAAACAATATTAAAATCTTATATTGCTCGTCAATATTTCTTTCCACTGAAAAATAAATTTTTTATGCCATGAGCAGAGCAGCAAAATGAAAAGAAACTGATAAATATTCTACAATTCTTATAAAAAATTATTGATATTGATATTATTAGCTGCGTTACCCGGTTTCACCCGGCGTTGGGTAAATACATACTTACTAATTAAGCATTTTTCAAATTTTCTAGTTTTTTATATCATTTTCAACCCGAAAACCCTTTTATGGATCCGCCATCATGAATTTCCAAATCTTAATAATATTCAAAAATAGTGGCCTTAAAATAATCATTGTACCAATTTCCATTGAAATCGAGAAATTTTGGTCGCCATTTTGGATCCATCATCTTGAATTTGGAAATGTTGCTAGTATTCGAAATTAGTGGCGTCAGAATAATCATTGTACTAATTTTCATTAAAATCCGTTGAAATCGAGAAATCTTGGTCGCCATATTGGATCCGCCATCTTGAATTTCTAAATTTTTTAGAGAGTATTTGAAATCAGCGTGCCGTAAAACCCTATGTACCAATTTTCATGAAAATTGCTTCACATGTAAAATTTTCAGTCGCCATCTTGGATCCGCCATTTTGAAACCCTATGTATTATCCAAAAAACAATTAGCCTATATGTTAAGTTGCAATATGTACTACCTTCGGACAAAAAATGAAAAATATCGATGTAAACGTTTAGGCGTGATTGAGCAACAAACAAACAAACAAACGAACTTTCATTTTTATATATATTTAAAATATATTTAAAACACGAAAAACACACTCTGGCTACATTGATGAATTCATAATATAAATGAATGAATTTTTATATTTCGCACTTAATATTTGTTTGAGTTTTTATAAACATTGTAAATAATATAAATAAATATACTACAACTACTGCTATATTGATATTTGAGATTTGTATAGAAAATTACTATTTGGAACTTTATAGGGTCACTGATTTTAACTCCGGTTCTAGACTCTCAAAATTCAAGATGATGGGCCCAAAATGGCATCGTCTTATTATGAAATCTTGAAAACTGTTAATTTGAAATTCGGTATGAAATTTTGAAAATTCAAATACCTCGATAACTTATTTGCTTTGTATCGGAAGTAGTCTAAAGTGTGTTTAAAGTTTGTCTGTAGTCTCACTTAATTAAATATATCGAAAAGAACAAGTAGTTCAAAAACACAACAAAATTCTACCTATCCAAATAGAGCATATCAGCAAACAACATAAATTAAATTAGTTTGTTGCTCCTGGAGAAACTACAGACAGACTTATTCTTCGACCTCATATTATCAAGATTCCTCTAGAAACCATATATTGGTGTACAGTCAAGTCTCCTATAACGCGATTGATTCGTACCGCGTTATATGGAAACCGCGCTATGAGAGACTTCAAATAATTTCAAATCAGGATATGCGTTCTATGGAAACCGCGTTTTGAGAAACATAAAAATAAGATAAATCAAAATAATCTATACCGCGTTATATGGAAACCGCAATCGCGTTCTATGGAAACCGCGTTATAAGAAACTCAGAATTAATGCAAATTAAATGATTCGTACCGTGTTATATGGAATCTCAGAACACATTTAACACATTTAACACATTTAAAGACAATCTTAGAATAAATTAAAAGAGGGCAACGCTTTATTTTTAGCTCATTTTTAGGGAAATTCCCTATTAACTAGAATTGACAAACAGGGTAATACACCACAAATATTAACTATGTGTACAAGTACATACAAAAATTTAACATATCGAATAAGTGTTGCCATAGATACATTTTTCAAGCCATTTGAGTTGTTGGAATGTTCTTGTATCAAAAACGCGTTATAAAGAGACCGCGTTATAGGAGAACTTGTCGTACTTTTCACACCGCGTTATATGGGAATAGCGCTATAAAAACACCGCGTTATAAGAGACTTGACTGTAATGCGAAATTAACCTACGAAAATTGTCAAATATACTTATAGAAATTCTTTTATGGTTTAATATTTCTACACTGAGAGAAATTTAACGATCATAATGAAAAAAATGCATATTGAATTGAAAAATCCCTTGTGAATATACGGTCAAAAAGAAGTGGCTTTTATTATCACAATATTTTTGTCAATTTCACAAAACCTCAAAAGTACGTTAAATATTTTCGTTTTGAAAATTATTTCTCACCATGATTACTATCATTCAATATGAAAATAATATCGAAATTCAACATATCGATTATAATCGAAAATAGAAGTCAACATTTTGTCGATGTTACAAATTCCATTTTATTCTTTTGAAAATTACTTTTTCATTTGTAAAGTTCATTCGAAGGCTTTCTGTATCTACTAATAGATACCTTTAAAATAAGGCTGAGTTTTTTCATTAGGTTCAGCTTCTAGATTAGCTACTCAACATGGGAATACAACAATAACGCCTTTGTTATTCCAAAAAGGCGTTGTGGTTGTATTGCCATGTTAAATTCCTGTTCCAGATCATAACCTAATGAAAAAACACAAGTACGCCCTGAATCTTCTGTTCCGGTACTTTGGTATTTGTCTTATAAACTAATATTTATAATATAAAATTTCATTGAAGATATGAGTCATATAAATATAAAACACAGCTTGTATCTTTAAACAAAATTGTACTTTATTTGTAGTTTATATATAATACATATGTAATGTAATGTATAGCCACATTTAGCTGTTTTTTTTTATTTTGTTTATTTCTAAACTATGAGATACGAAGCCTACTTACATTTTAAAGAGTAGTGCAGAAAAATAAATAATAAAATAAATTTTTTAAGTTTTTATTTTTCTACAGAAGGAATCAAGACATCGTTTTGAAGTTTTGCAGGTATATTTATTCCGACATTGAGAATGCAAACATATTTTTTCTGGATTTTTACATTGGTTTGTTTGGTCACCCGACTTTTTAAAAAAAAAAATAACTTCCAGAAATGACGGTTGACATGATTTCGGCCGTCTGCGACATCTAACCAAAAAAAAACAAAAATGGTTGCACACTACTGTGCCATTTCCTGCTAAAAGTAACTTGTTTAGATAACGGAGAACCACTTCGAACAAGAGCACAAAAGAAACTGATAGTTCTCTAATGCAGAACTCCCATAAAGACATTAAGTTTTTGTTAATATGATAATAATTTGAGCGAACTGAAAATTATTTTTCAATCTGAAAAAATTTTATAATGTGAATATTTTCAAATTGACAGAATACTTTTTCAATATGCGAATATTTTTTCCACTCAAAAATGTATAATTTTCAATAAGATAACAAAAATCAAACAAAATCAAACATTTCCAGGGAAAATTTGTATAAACGAAGAAATTTTGCTGTGTCAACAAATATATATTTTGAAATGTACAAAAATCTTTCTAATGGTTTCATTAGTGGAAAAAGTAATTAAACATTTGAAAATATATTTTTTAATTTGATAAAACATTGTGAGTTTAACAACAGGACATTTGTTGATTTTTTCAATATGATAGCGATATTTCTCTCAGTGTATATGTAAGTTTTTGCTTTTCTAAAAGGGCCTTTAAACTATGTGTGCCCAGGGGCCTCTAGATAGCTTAATATGATCCTGCTGTTTATTTCAAATTTCGCTAGTTTTGCCAGGACTTAAGGCAACTTTTCAGCATATTTATTTATTCATTTTCATCAAAACATAAAATTACTACATAAATACACAACAAAATATTGCGATTATTTCAATGATTGCTAAACTTATCATTTACTGGTGATGAGACATGGATTTATGAGTAGAACTCACAAATTAGACACGAAGCGAAATGTTTTCATATCCACTTTAAAAATTGCAAAAAATGAAAGTAATACTAAAAGATGATGCTAACAAAACGCTGTGATTTCTACAAATGTCAATATATTTATGACGCCTTATTATTAATTATAAAGAATATCAATGATTCTACTAATCCAACAAAAATAAAAGTATTACAATCGGACAACGGACGACTCTGTACGGTCAAAAGTCCTCTTTCTTTTTGATCATCGTAATATTCACTATACGAGTGTTTTAGATCCGAAACAAACTGCGTGCGAGCAACATTTTTTTTGTTATTGCGTTTCTTTAAAGAGCTATTAATTCATGGTTGAGTATTTCAATTTAGTTTTGATAAGGAAACCGGAAGATAATGCATAAAACATGAAAAAAGGATATCATAGAATTAGTAAACGGATTTATCGATTTCGCATTTACTTAGAACAGTTTATGGTAGTTATTACATTTCCGAAATCTAATTTCAACATAATTTCTCATTGGTTTGGGATATAAAATCTTATTGAAAGGGTAAAGGTTGGTTGTTTGAAAAATATACCCTCTGTTTTTTTTTGTAACTTTTCCTCGAGCTGAACACAATATCTTTTTAAATAATCCTTCTTCAGGATAAGTTTATAGGATAAATAAAAATAAATCAATATACTTATTGCTTATAACAGTCAAAAATAGATCGATATCAAGTAGATATTAAAGAATTTTACGAGTAAATATTGTCGGGAAGGTCATTAGTCAATGGGATAAGTGCGAGGGGTAGCAAAAATTAAATTGCGATTGCAATCTTTCGCTAAATTTATTACTCTCAATTTTTATGATTTCTCGTTGGGCTTTTAACGTTTCCATTAATATGAAAGTTCACGGTCCACAGTATTCGACGTCAGGATTCGCACTTCCTTCCTGGGGGCAGTTAAATTAAATTAATAAAAGTTAATTTACTGTATACTGCCGTTTACCTGCATCCTGTCTGTTATAAGTTAAATTATTGCAAAAAAAAAATTTGGATGGTAGAGCGTGCTCTTTTCGAATGCGCGTTTCCAATTATAATCGAGGGAAAAAGTCTCACCCTGCGACAGGTTGTGATGGTTTTTGTGTGTGGCAATTTAACCAAATCATCCCAATTCGGATATTTTATGTAAGCTGGATTATGATGAGGTCACGTCCAGTTCGGGGGGAAGTGCAAACCACGCCAGATCGCGCGTAAAGCTTTATCTAGATTTGTGTGTTAAATATTTATAACAGCCCATCTCCGCATGGGAGCTGAATGCAATCATCTTGCATAAAAAGTTCAATCACGCACAGAAATCAATCAATAACGAGGTTATTGTAATCGATTTATCAAAGAGTCAGAGTCGAGCAAATACACGAAATCTGTGCGCGCTAAATTTATGGATTCGTAAGGATGAGCGCGGTCCATACCTCCCTCCTTCCTTCCGCATCAATATTTCATTAAGGCGATGAATTGAGCGGAAAAAAGAAATTCATTCAAGAAAATTTCCATCCAAAAACTCCTCGAATCGCAGCACCGCAGCAGTATTTGTGTATGTCGCGCGTCGGACACTTTTTTTTTTAGGGGACACGCTCGTCTAATGGAAATATCATTTCGAATTCCGAGGGAGGAATTTATAATAATTAATGAAAAGCACTTTCCCTTGGGCAATTTAGTTTTATTCGACACATACACACACATACATACAAAAAAAATTAGAACACCGGGTTTTCATTACCACGGCGAAAATTGTTCCTTGGCATCGGATATCGAGAGTAATATCGCTCATTAACAGCTTAGGCGCGGAAGGTGGTGCTGCCGAGGTGGGCCCGGGGACCAGGTGACGTCAAATTGCCATTACGTCGCGGCGTATAGAGCTAATTGCCGCCAAGACCGCCTCCGGAGTCGTGGCGAACAACTCTGATAACTCCTAGTTGAAGCCCCATTAGTCGGACTCCCGGTCTAATGGAAACAAATGATCCAACTTGTCATTATAGTGAAAAAATTCATATTTCGCGGTCGAAACAAAAGTAAATTAAAAGGAAATTACAGCCGTGATTAATTTGCCCTATGCATGACACCGAGGCGAACGCTGCTGTTTACCCAAAAAACTTGGTCAAAATAGAGTTTTACCCTAGGGAGCACATGCCTGGGACTTA